>CM028756.1:46266248-52166248 GCA_016801395.1 Leptodermis oblonga | reverse complement strand
AGTAAAAACTTTCTTTTTGGTGATGGCATGTGTTCGTGTCTTATTGTCAGACCCTCTGAGATTGTTCCTTCCAGTTGAGGTAAACTTTTAGATGTTTAGGGTTTGCCAATTTTGTTTATTCTTAAGTTTGGAGCTAATGGCTGGCTAGTGTTAGCTTATGATTTGTCGTTTGATTTTGCTTTTGAAGGGTTTCAAGATTATTATGCATCATGTGGTTCCAGAATTATAATGCCCTGTTTCTATAAGATTTATTACACAGTCTTCATCTAAAGGTTTAAAAACCTTGGCTTTTCCGCGACATCTGGACAACTATGATGACACTATTTCTGGATCTCTTTTGCAGCTGACTGTTGCATGCATAAAAATGAATAGACTAGATATTGCTGCAAAAGCTGTTGAGGTTGCAGAGAAGCATCTATCGCGGGACAAGTGGCCTGAATATTATGATACCAAAAGAGGAAGGTTCATCGGCAAACAGTCCCAACTGTTCCAGACCTGGACCATTGCAGGATACCTGGTAGCAAAGCTCCTCATTGCCAACCCCAGTGCAGCAAAGATTCTTATAACTGAAGAGGATTCTGAGCTAACAAATGCCTTTTCGTGCGCAATTACCAGAAGGAAACGAGGGCCGAAACCTTCCCAGAAAACCTACATAGTTTGAGGTACTTGGATGCTTCCAATTTCCTCCTCACTCAAGCATGTGTATAGATAGTAGTTTGCTTGCATACATTGCTCCATCCATGGCTATTACATAATGGATGGTTCATCTGTATTATAATAGTAATTCCAATTCTTTTTTATCAAGGCTGAGAGCTAGTTGGAAAAGATTGTAGTACAAAAGCAGCATTTGGAGGCTTCTAACTCCATACAAACTGTTATTCTGAAATATATTTATTCTGTGATTGGTCATTGAATGAGAAGAATCTTACACTCTAGACTTTGTGTATTTTGTCTGAAGTCTTTGTTGCTGTCAATGATTTGCTAACAACAGTCGGATCATGTTAACTGGAATTTTTCAACAGCTAGAGAGAGAAATCTCATGTGTTTGTGCGTGTTTTTTTTTGTTGGGTTGAACATTGGTGTCGCGTTTGGTAACAGGTTCGGATTGACAAGCTTTTGTGTCAACCCATTTAATCAGCAATCCTATAAAAATTAACCCTAAACCATTTATATAGTATCGGATTTATGTCGTATTTTCATGTTATATTAAAAATTACACGTGTCTTCTACATAGGTTCAGGTTTAGCGGATTTATATGTCGACATTCTCAACCCTAAAAATTACCAGATAACCTATTTATATGGTGTCGAAATTTTGTATCATATCTTGTATTGTCTTTGTTTTCTACAGAGAAGACGAATGGGAAATGGCAGTAGAGAAGAGAATAGTTGATTCTCTGCTGAGAATGATCCAAATGGCAGCCATAAACGTTGCCTCTTGGTTGGTTCTGGGGACGAGAATAAAAAACATTTGCTGTCTTAGAATTTAGATCCATTTTTTGGACGAAAGAAGAAACAGTCAAATCTCGCAATCCTGCGTTGAACTTGTTCGAAAATATTGTTTATTGATTATGCTGCAAATTACTTCATCCACTCCATTAGAAGAGTCCATCTAGACAAAGGTACAACTTAGTATGAACGTCAAGGTACAATACTTAAATAGTTAATTTGACATCATTTATTTTATTTATATTCTTATTTTTTAAGTATGAGTTAATTGTAGATCAACCATGATTATATTAATAAAGGTAAGAAGAGTAAAAAAATTAAAAATGAACAAGTCTAATAAAATAAAAAAAATTTCTTAACCTGAACTCTTCTAATAAAATTAAAATTGTAATGAATATTTGTGCAACTTGAAAATAAACTGTAATGCCTTGAAATAATAATAATAAGTAGCTTTCTTGACAGAATAGGATGACACTATTAGAAGAGACAAACACAAACAGGTCATGTCACTCATCATTCTCAATTTCTTCATTTCAAAATCACATTTTATGCTACGACAATAACACTTTAGTTCAGGACATTATTTTAATTTTATAAATTTTTAGTGCTATTTTATCACTCTATCTATTTTAAAAAATAATTTGAAATTATACTCTTTAATAAGACGAATATATTTTTTAAGTTTTTGCCAATAAAAAGCTAATATTGTGAGAATTTCCTTTATTGTTTGCATCGAGTGCAAAATGTAATGATTAAAAAAAATTAGAAAAAAACTCGAAAATTTATAAAAGCCTATCTAGCATGACTCTCTAGTGCTATTATGTACCTTATAAACTAAACTCTCCTTCCTAATGAAGATTACAAGTTTGTATGGGAAAAGTTGTGGTTTCATTAACTAATCGCGGAAGTTGTCTCCAAGTGCCCAAACACCAGATGACAAAATCATACTTCTTACTCCGTTCTATTAACAGAGTTCGATTTTTAAAAATATACAATTTATTAACGATGATAAGATATAACATTTAAAATAAATAATTTGATACTATATTTTCATTTATATCTTTACTTTCTGAGTAAAAATTAATTGTGAACCACTCGTTGTTATATTAATAAATATATGTTGTGAACAAATTTAAACTGAATTCTTTATCTGGGGCGGATGAAGTACAAGTTTTTCAATAAAAAGAAAAGAAAACAAAAGGTCTATGTCCAAATGGGTTGGGACATATACAGATCACCCCAAAGTCAGAAGTTTAATTTTTATTTCTAACAAATTAAATTATTTTGGTACACATATGTGATCAAGTTTCTATTCTAATATACTCTTTGTTCATCGAAAAGTCATCTTTAGAGTTATACATCAAAAGCCAAAATTATTATATTTACGTACTATTGTAACGGGAGAGAGAGAGAAAGTAAAAAATTAGAACTGTTGTAATATATGAAAAGCTAAAAAAAAAAATTATAAATTATAAAAAACTCCAAGGTTTGTCTAAATTATTGAACATACCATCAAGTGTTTCAAAACATTCCCAAATTCCTCCTGAATTTGCACCCAAAAAAAAAAAAAAAAAAAAAAAAAGGAGGCTCGAGTTACTAATTTAAATTCCCTTAAAAAAACCAAAAAAATAAAAACAATCCATATCCATTAATATCCATAATTTTGTAATTGGAATGCAATAAAGAATTATGGTCCCAGACTTTTTCCAACAGCAGGCAGAGTGGCTTCGCCGGCCCAAACTACACATTCTCTTGTTCCATCCCTTCTTAAATTCACGCCTTTTCCCTCTTCTTCACAACAAATTCCCATTCCTCCATTGATGACGATTGATTCCTCCCAAACCATGGAATCCTCCTCGGCCGAATACGCCACCGTAAACGATCACGACACGTGGAGTTTCGCCTCCGGAACCTCCACCGCCACCAGCACCCCCATCAACGACAACATCGCCGCCGTTACGGCAAAGATGAGTAGTACCAGAACCAGTTCAGGGTCGGGTTCTGCCTCCGGCTCCGAACCCATTAACTGGGCAGCCTCCTACAACACTTCGTCCTTCAAGAAACCCCACGCAACAGCCAACGGCGATCCCGGGTGGGATGCGATTCGCAGCGTGCAATCGCACAACGCCATGAATGTGGTCACTCTGCAGGACCTCTGTTTCGTCCAGAAACTTGGGAGCGGCGACATTGGGACGGTTTATCTGGCCGAGCTTAAAGGGGCGAAAGGGATCGCGTTTGCAGCGAAAGTTATGGACAAAGAAGAGCTGTCGCACCGGAGCAAAGAGAGCAGGGCGAGAATGGAAAGGGAAATTTTGGAGGTTTTGGATCACCCCTTTTTGCCTACTCTGTATACGACGTTGGAATCTGATCGGTGGTCGTGTTTGTTGACGGAGTATTGTCCCGGCGGTGACCTTCACATTCTGCGGCAGCGCCAGCTGGGGAAGCGATTTGATGAGGCTGCCGTCCGGTTAGTACCATATAGTAGTATCATTTTCTTGCATGATACGAAATTATTGCGCTTTCTTTTTTCCGACTTATCTTATCTTACTAATGTTGGAGGGTTTTTTTTATAACCAAAAAAAAAAACACAGTTATATTATTAATTAATATCCAATTAAACTTATAATATTTGAGAACGACTAATAGCTTAGCAAAAGGACGCAGAAGAGTTTTTACGTAGCACGCGGGGTCTAATTCTATGGCGGATAGGAAAAATGGTTGTAAGGGGCTACCTAGGCCTAATTCTTGAAAATTCACAACACTTTTTGGATAATTTATATTTGATCTAGTAACACTTTTGATATTTTTTTTTCCTTTTGAGTTGAACACTTAATTTTGCCTGGTCATATTTGAAAATATTGATAATTTTGATCACTTTTACCTGATATAAAAGATTTTAAAGCTATTTGGATCCTTTATGAAGAAATATATAACATCTAGGTCTCACTCTAATTATCTAAACTTGTAGGTCTAACTGTAATTATCTAAACTTGTAATCCATCAAAAGATAGTAAGAAGACACTTATAAATCTCAACTTCACAACAAAATGCATCAGAATTGCACTCTATACAACTTAATTTTGAACCTTTTAATTGACTGCAAATTTTGATAATTAAATTTAGACCCTAACTTTTTACAAATTTGTGTGAAGTCCTAAATGACCTATAAAATCCCATAATACATGTGCTAATTTCTAAAATTAAAAGAAGAAAAAGAACCAAAAAAAAATGTCATAAGACCAAACAGAAAGGACAAAATGGTGCAAATTTTTCCTTTTTTCATTTTCTTGTGTTGTTTTGTCTTCATCATATGGTAGAATTTTGAATTTTCTTTGGACAAAGGGAATCATGAGGGCCGTCTTATTCTTTAAGACTTAGGTGGTAAACTAATAAAACTAAATTCTTAAACCTCCCTAATCTAGCATTAATTCTTAAATATTTAATGGATGTTCTTTTGGTTTTCTTTTTGATTTTGTTTTGAACAGTAAATTTAATATATTATAATTATTTTTTATCATTTTCAATACAACCTTTTACTATTTAACTATATTTTCAATATATTTTTGACATTATAAAACTATTTTTCAAAAATATGTTTCCAAAACCGTTTTTAAAATATCATAAAGAACACCCCTTAATAAAGCCTAATTATGAGTAATCATACACTCCTAAGCTGGCGAATAATGTAGTGTTAATAATTTGAGGAGTGTATCACTTGCTTTAAGAAACTTGAGAAGTGTATCATTACTCGCCTAATTATATCTACATACGGCTTCCAGCGCCATCAATATAATGCATTTCCGTTTGAAAAAAATATCTACATGTTACTCTGCTAATTAACGTTGGAATCTTACCTTAATCGTCCTATCTACTCACATTTTATTCAGGTTCTACGCATCCGAGGTGGTGGCTGCGCTAGAATATCTACACATGAAAGGGATAATCTACCGCGATTTGAAGCCCGAAAATATTCTTGTAAGAACAGACGGTCACATAATGCTGACGGATTTTGATCTCTCACTCCGATGCGACAACTATAAACCGACAGCTCAACTCGTTTACACCCCTTCCCCGTCAACATTAACCGTACAAGGATCAAACCACAGCCCGAACATGGCCACACACATTCCAAAATCAAATTGCATGTTACGAAGTTGCATGGTGCCAGGTGTCTCGTGCTTCCGCGCGAAGCAGAGGCGGCGACGGATGCCGGGGAATAATCACCGGAGGGCCCTGGAAATAGTGGCTGAGCCGGTAGAAGCCCGGTCGATGTCGTTCGTCGGGACCCACGAGTACTTGGCTCCTGAGGTGGTCTCCGGGGAAGGCCACGGCAGCGCAGTGGATTGGTGGACGTTGGGGATATTCATGTATGAGCTGTTCTATGGTACGACGCCGTTTCGGGGGTTCGACAACGAATTTACGCTGTCGAACATTGTGGCTCGGGCCCTGGAATTTCCGAAGGAGCCTGTTTTGCCGAGCTCTGCTAAGGATTTGATCACCAAGCTGTTGACCAAGAATCCTGCAAAGAGAATGGGTTCAACAATGGGGGCTGCGGCGATCAAGAACCATGGTTTCTTTGATGGGGTGAACTGGGCATTGTTAAGGCAAAGGACACCGCCTCACGTTCCACAGCCTAACAGGGATTTGTTGATATCTTCTCAAGATCATTACGATGCTTCTGTAGAGTATTATTAGAGCGTTTGCGGCCAACAACCTTACTTGAACAGGATCTGGTCCAGAGAGGATCGTTCTCAGCCTCGCTCAGGCAGTGGCTGGGGTGGTCCGGCGGTTGTCTGACACAAACAGAAAAAAGAAAAAGAGTGTTTGTGGACATGAATCCATGATGTTAGTTTTTCAATGCCTTGCCACTAAGCTTAAGTGCCAACCTTATATGTAAACATATAAACCAATGTTGATCAAGAAGTTAATACTGACTTGTATGTTGGATCCCATTTTCATGTGATCATCCAATTAGCTTGATATTGATTATGCGATCAAGTGTACGCTAACTTACGTAGATAGTTAGATTACGTGCGTCATTTTAATTTTTTTGTTATGTTACGTAAGTAGGACGCTACAAGTTGAAGTAAAAAAAAAAGATATATTGAGAACCTATTATGCCATTCATTTCAAGGTCTCTGTAGCTGTGTTATATCATGGCCACCCCACTGTTAAAGCTAACGAGGACACAAAATAGGCAAATATCTTCCACCAACTGGACCATTAAGCATGGAGGGGCTCTATAGAGGATAAACTATTTATCAGTTTTTTTTTTTTTTTTGAAGAAATACTTCGTTCTCATTGAGAGTCATAATCTATTACATCGAAGGCAAGGGCTATGGAGAAGTAAAGAATGAAATGGGCAACCTCTTGCAGAGTTCTATCATCTTTAAACTATAAATAGGCCGCAGAACTGACGGGCTTTAAACTATTTTTCAGATTCTTTCAGGCGTTCTTCTCACTCACCATTAGCCCCATTCCAGCATTATTTTTTTCAAGCTGGCAGGACTGATCCTTCCTCTATCCCGTTAAATGTGCCTTGTTTCGAATACTGATTTAACATCAGAAATCAAAACTTTTTTAGTGAGACAGAAGACGTATCGTCCACCATTCTTGGCAACAAATATAATATCTAATAAACAAAAAGTTTGCTCTGATTCTTGAGTGACACAAATTGTGATCCTGGTGATCCAATTAAAACTCAAATAATGGAAGCAAACAGGTAATAGTTACAACATCAACACTATATAAGAGGCATGGCCAACATTACAATGAGACAGAAGATAAAAGGAGTTCATGCAACTCTATACTCAACACTCCCCACACACAATTCATAGTATGTTTATTAAAGATCACAGTAACGCCTAATTTTCGCTTTAGAGTTTAACAGCAACAGCTTTCTAGTCTGCGACTCTGAGCTAATATATATCATGTAGCAGCAACAGCTTCAGCAGGCTTTGCTTCAGTTGCAGCTTCTGCAGGCTTTGCTTCAGTTGCAGCTTCTGCTTCTTCCTTCCAGAAAGCGGTAGGTTTCCCCGTCTTTGTAACAGTCTGAAGGACAGCGTCTGGCTGAACATTACCCTTCACGGTTACTTTCTGCTCCTTGAGATCAATGTCAAATGATTCCACACCTGGATTACATTAAATGGAAAACAAGTGAACAAATGTACAAATCAATTTGATTGAAACATGTTGTCAAACCGCAAACTCGGTAAAATCTACACATAAAATCCAATGTGAAAGAACCAATAATTAGTAAATTTAATCAACCAGTTGATATTTGATTTGCTTCAAAATGACAGTTTATTAGGCCAATCGAAACGACATCGTTGGTTGCAGAGTTCATCAGATTCCAGACCCCAACCTTAACCTACACCTAAGATAGGAGAATCCCCACAAATCTATTCGATGGCAGCAGAGTTCTACAAGCAGAAATGAAGTTGACTAAAACAAAAATGCAAAATAACACATCCTAGATAAAACCTCTAATGTTAAACAGGACATTATTTTCAATATTGAACATCAGGAACAACCTAGAGAGCTGAACTTCACAAACCTTCCATTTTCCCCAACACCCTATTGACGGCTCCAACACATCCTTGGCAGGACATGCCAACCTTGAGAACAACAGTCTGCAATAACAATTAAAAAAGAAACAAAAATCTAGAAATCAGATTAGCAAGTTCATAGCATCGATACGAATATCAAATGCCGCAAAAGAGTAATTTAAAAATGCTCTGGATTCTTTCTGCTTGCACAATTTTCTTCAACAACTACAAGTCATATTCAAAAGGAGAAACCGCGAAAGCATCAAAAGGCAAAGATAATTTATCTTTTGAAACAGTTGAATCCTTCTTCATCGCAAGAGATATTTGGCATAGTATATAATAGATGCAGAATCTAGTTTCGACCTCCCAAAAAACAAAAGCTAAAACAATTGGATAGAAATCTTCAAAATTCTTTAATTTTTGTTTCATTTGAGGCAATTGATAAGAATCCGATTCGACCAATAGCATCCATCCTCCATTAACACAGCATTAAAGAACATAATTAAATAACACGACGTAAAATTAACATCGAACTACTGCAAGCCCTTGTTTCCATATCCAAATCAAAAGGGCAAAAAAAAAAAAAAAATGGCAAAATTCAAGCTCATGATCCAAAATTGATTTCTGCAACTTTGAACATCAAAAACAAAATCGTTGACTGTAATCGAAACCGGAATCACAGGGATTTAAACAAGAAAAAAAAGGAGGAGGAAGTACCTGAGACATTATCGCAAATGAAGAAATTTCCCTTCGTCGCTACTTTTGAGATAGATAGCTCTGGCAAGGATGGGCTTTGAATGAGTGTTTGAAGAGTTCCTGGGCCTGGCCGGGCTATTTATAGCCTGAAAAGAATCTCAGTTTTAAAGTAAACTATATATATTTAAAATTTAAAAAAAAAAAAAAAAAAAGCGTAGAAAAAGTGGTGGGCCATTGGGCCGGGAGGTCGCCGGTGGGAAAAAGTCCAGGCTGAACGGAGGCCCACGTTAATACTTCACGATGTCGTAATCCCATTCGTAATTACGTCTTCCCAGAATTCCGGTAAAAAAAAATAATTTGTGGTCAATTTTTGTTTCATTGGTGATTTGAATGGTAAAAATTAAATAGTGGGTAATTTTTCAACCCAGATGGAAACTGAATTTTTTATTTTTTTATTTTACTGTGGAACGCATGATCCTATTCGTCATCTATTTGATCATTTGATGTTAAATTATAAATCAATGAGAGTAAATCTTTCATTTTCAGTGAAAGAAAAAGAGATTCCAATTTCTGTCTTGTTTTGATTTTACTGTATCATTTTTATTCTCTCAATAAAAAGATTCACGACCCATTTCCTTGGCGTCACGTAAATTAATAAATATTTATAAGGTTATAAATAAGTGTTAAATATAAATTAATGTGCCCGAATTTGTAAATAAATAAATAAATAAAATTACATGAAACTCCACCACAGAGGTTGATAAGTATTCAAAAAAAATTTCTTGTCTCATTAAAGAGTCAACTTTAAATTTGTTTACATTATTTACTTTTACAAATACAATAATGTATGTGTAGTTGTTTATCTACACATTATTTACAAAGTGGACGAATCCGCTTTACTGGACCACCCGGACGAAGGCAAGGAATAAGTGGTGTTCTCTTTTCTGTTGTTGCCACTGTTGTCGGAATAACTTCTTTTGGTTCCTGGCCCAGCTATGATAGCGCAACTCCAGAAGGAGTCGATAGTTGGGCACCGGATCCTTTCGAATCTAGAGAACGTGTAACGCTGTGTCAAGGTTTGGTTGGTAGTGAAAGAATCCGATCTGTGCTTTGCTGGCTAAAAAGTGAAAAATATAGTATCAAATTACTTATTTTAGCTGTTGTACCTCATAACCAATAATAAATACTCATAATAAGTTGTATATTTTTCAAAATAAACTCTTCGGGGTGGGAGGTAAAAATTGGGTTGAACAATGGACATTGGTGACCGGTAAGCGGGTACAACAAATTAATACAAAAGGAATATGTTGGTTGATAGTAGGAGTGTAGTACAATTTACAAAATACAAATGGAAATGGATGAAAATTGCCGCAACATAAATGTAGTACAATATTCTTCTTTTGTAGTACACCAAACCAAATGAATTTTTTTGTAGTACGAGGCTATCCTACTTCGAGATTTGTTGTAATTTTCCTCCCCAAATCCTTTTTATTTCTTTATAAATCTTTATTTTTTTGACGTAAATCTTTTTCCTTTTTATCAACAATTGTGGGCCGGGTGGTCCGGTAAAGCGGATGCCTCTCTTTAAGGCAGAGTGGGTGACGCGGGCCTAATTTACAAGGGAAAGAGCCCAAAAATCCATTTATGCTACTCGTATATTTATTTATTTTTGTTTTCGGTATTATCTTTCTCTAAAGAAATTGTTATCTTGCTTTTATAAGAGGGTTTTATTTTTCTTTATGAGAGTGGTTGGTCTCTATATTTGAAGTGTTATTTTCATTCACTTTTGAAGTTTTTTGCTTGTGATAAAAAAGTTGATGATAAAGATGAGGGCGAAGAAAAATTAAAAAAATAGTTGAAGGTAGACTCACACTGGTTGAAGGGGCTAATTTCATAGCCGGCGGGTATCCGACATGAGTGTAAGGTATTGTGTCCAGTGAGTTTTTAATTACCTTCATTTTTGGAAAAAAAAAAGAAAAAAGAAAGAAGAAGTTAGATTTAGTGCCCAAATGTAATGCTACAAGGATGAAGTTTTTTAGGATTTTTTTTTTAAATTTTCTTTTTTAACACCTACACTATTACAATAATTGTGAGACAAGGGACGAGGAATGAGTTTGATCCTACAACCCCCTGCATGAATTCTTTTTGCACTACCACTAAATCACTGGATGCTACTCCAATGACACTTTGATCAGTTTTAACTTATCTCAGTTATAACAATTTCTTTGAGTACTAATAGTTTATATTTTTGAGTTTTTTTAGGACATTACCAACAATATATCATGCAAGTTATTATCGAATTAAAGATGAATCTCATTTTTTTTTCCCTACAACTTCGAAAGTAGAAGGAATAAATGGTCTATTTCAAATACTTTGTATGATCATTTTATCCATTAAATATACTATCAATATAATTTATCTTATTTTTGGAAAAGAAAAAGAAGAAAAAAAAATTATGGATTTGAATTGGATTTGGATAGCACTGCAACGTCGAATACCACACTTAGAAAGTCATACATTTTATGTGCAATTGGAATTTGATATTTGTGATGATCCACCGTACTCAACAAATTTATAACTTTGAACTGGACTTGACTAATCTCATACATTTCATATGAAATTTGAATTGAATATATATAACGATCAATCACGATCAGTAAGCAAATTATAGCTTTGAAATGGAATTGGCTAACACCGCAATGTTAGTGTCGTGCAGGCCCAGCCCATAAACCAAGGCAGCTCAGGTGACAGACCAGAGCCTAATAATTATATGGACCCAATTTTTCTATAAGTATTATATAGTGTAATAGTGGTTTTTTCTTATAAAATTTTATATTAAGTCTCACATTTATTTTTGTTTATAATGAATTAATGCAAAAGTGGATTTTTATTTATTTTTTCTTTTTTGTATAGCGGAAGGACCATATTTACTTTTATTTGTTGATGTAAGAGTGACTTTTTTTTAATTATTTTTTTAGTGGTTTAAATTTAGGGCCCTATTTTTATTTATTTATTTTTTTTTTGCAGTTAATAGCTTACATTAAAAAAAATTACTTGAATCATCGCATTACATTTTCTTTTTCGGGGCACAGTAGCACTCTTAAGTTTCAAGACACACATCAACGTCATATCGCAAAACTAAAATGCATGCGCTACATCAATATCGTGTTACAAGATAACTCACCTCAAAATTTAATTTATGAGAGAAAAAAAAATCACAAATTAATTTATATTTCATGTAGAAATATCATAGAAGTCTCGTATCTTTAATTCATGACAATAAGGATCCCTCAAAAAAAATTCACGACAATAAGGATTCTCTTGTAGAATGGAAAATAATATGTTTGACATGGACTTGGGCCGTTATCCCCGATGAAGCCCATCACAATTTTCCGGCTGTAAGATCACGAGAACAATTCCAATTCCTCGGACGCCTGGAAATTCACCAGTTCTTCGAGTATTTTAACATTGATAAACCGGGAGAAAAGCTGGGAAAATTACAAAGAAACTCACAAAACGTACACAATTATGGCGGCCGAGGCGTTTTCTCCCTTGCCATGAGCGAAGAAACTGCAATACTTTCCCCCCAAGCAATGCGTGAAACATCACCCTATCTCAGCAACGCATGAACTGAAAAAAAAAAGGGAAAGCCGAATTTTGGGCTCGAACTTCACATGAAGCATGATCGAAGATGATCAAACACCCATGTATAAAAAAGAACCGGTGGTTCAGTGAATCAATGCATACCAATTCAGAACTCAGAATTTACAGTTGATGAAAATGTCTAGTTCCGATCTGGGCACCAAATTTCTGGCGTTTTCCTCTCTTTTACTGCTACTCATTCTATGGGTTCCTTCCGTCATGGCGGCGGTGCCCGCCGGGGAAGCTGATCAGAAAATGCTAATCTATCCCGGCATTGCAAGATGCCGATCCCCATCGCATGCTCACTGCTACAATCTTCCATTTCTTTGCCCCTTCGCCTGCCTTAGAAACTGCCAGGTGGACTGCGTCACCTGCCGGCCGGTTTGCGGTAAGTAATCCCCCAATTTCATTCCCGGCGGCCCAATTTTGCCATGAATTTGACTCGACCCTTTTTTGTTTTCCCCATTTTTCAGGCTGCGATTTTCCTGGTGCTGTTTGCCAGGACCCTCGATTTGTAGGCGGCGACGGCAACACTTTCTACTTCCATGGTCGGAAAGACAGAGATTTCTGCCTGATTTCAGACACCAATCTTCATGTGAACGCTCATTTCATCGGCAAGAGGAATCCCTCTTTGCGCAGAGACTTCACTTGGGTGCAGAGCATCGGAGTAATGTTCGACGATCATAAGATTCTTGTGGAGGCGAAGCGAACCTCGGTTTGGGATGACGCGGTTGACCGGCTGGTTTTATCCTTCGACGGAAACCCCATTTCGATTCCGGCCAAATTAGGCGCCAAATGGGAATTTTCCGACGCTTCCGACATCGTCATCGCCCGAACAGCCGACGCCAACGGGGTTACCGTCGAAGTCCGGAACAATTTCAGAATTACAGCGGTTGTGGTTCCTATTACCGCCGAGGAATCGAGAGTTCACAGCTATAATATCACCGATGAGAATTGCTTTGCTCATTTGGAGCTTGGATTTAAGCTGTTCAACATAACAGAGGGAGTGGACGGAGTTCTGGGCCAGACATACCGGAGCAACTATGTGAATAAAATGAAGGTGAATGCGGCAATGCCGGTAATGGGTGGCGAGAGAAAGTACTTTTCCCCCGGCGGGCTCTTTAGTGCCGACTGTGCTGTGTCTCGTTTCGGCGGGAATGTTGCCCGGAAAGAATTGTCTGCTCTGTCTCGGCGTCCGCCGGCGGTCTTGCCCTGCCGTAGCGGGATGCGAGGAAAGGGGTTGGTTTGCAAATGATCAAAACTAATTTGATACGTGTTGCAATTAATTAACTTCTATGGTATGAAAGAATCAAGAATGTTATATTATGGTAATTCATCAATGAAGTAATCTTTTATTAGAATCTAATTTTCACTTTGTTTTTGCATATCTTTTGTTATTGAATTTGATTTGCCTTAATTTCATGCAATCTTCTAAGCCGGTGTCCTGTGTTGCAAATCGGCACAATGTCTCCCTCTTCAGGAGAATCCACTTTTGAGGTGCCCCACTAAATTGTGAGAGTGACAATGTTACGAAAACTGAATCTGATCAGTAATTTTCTACTCAATTCATTGGTTGATGGTTGGGTTTCAAGAAAGAATTCTCTGTCCATAGTTTCGCTTAAAAATGACGTTATTTCTCTAACAACTTTCGAGTGAAACATACTTTTTAATAATTTAGACAGATGATCTCATTTGTACGGTGTAATGCATGTACCATAATTAGTATGGAAGACAAACTTAGGGAAATGGCAAGGAATACGTATGTAAATTGAAAATATTACACTTAGCATGGACTTGATTCATTATTAAAGACATTAATTGGCAATGGTAAATTAGTAATTAACATGCATGCTTGATTTCAATTGAGGAAGCTTTGAAGAGCGGGTTCCAGAGCTGAATAAACAGCCTTCCACCCCTGCTGCGAAGGATGAATAGAATCCCAGAAAAAAGAAAGCGTGGGATCTTCACAAACGTAGTACTTCTTCATCCCAAGGTCATTCACGCTCCCACACGACTGACCTTCGCCCATTCCAAAACAACACGGCCTCAGATGGTAACCAAATACCGAATCACCTGCTCATCATGAAATACAAGCTAGCATCAATATATATTGTAACGTAACGCTTGTGTTTTCAGTATCAGAAATACGACTTTAATTATTACCTGGATGGTTATTATTATCGATGTTCAAGGCTGACATGAAAGAGGTATAGAGATCGAGGACCATGAACGGAGATCCGCCGCCTCCGCCACCTGTGGTGGTTTCGTTGTTGAGCTTCTGGACGGTTTCTTGCAGCATTTGGTTGTGGTGTTTGGAGAGGAGATTTTCTGTTTCGCTGCATTTTGTGTGTGAGTTTGAGAAAGTCATCTGTGGGAGGCAGCCTAAGGGCTGCATGGCTGTGATGAATACTTTCTGGACTCCCAATCCGTGTATCCTTCGTAGGTTCACCTCCAGCTGACTCATTATTGATTCTGTGAATTCCGGCAATTCCTGTTTTCATAAGAGGGTCAATCATTAAACATATCTTCTGTCAAATCTTATCGATTCCGTCCTGTATAATGAGTATTCACGTTTATAAAAGAGATTTTTAGGTTTGGAGGTTGTCTTCATTTGATCTCTTAACTTTAAAGTGTTTTGTTTTGGTCAATTAACTTCAAAGTTGTTCTAAAATAGTCATAAATTCAAATTCAGACAATCTTTGAGTTATTCTCAAGTTAACATGTGAAGTTCACATGTGTTAATTGGGACACAATTGAAAAAACAAATGTTATATTATTTAGTTCACCCCTTATTTTAATTTGAAATAACATTCACTCACGTGTAGTAAAAAATAGTTTAATCATGAGAATTTGAAGTTGGGACGAGTTTGAAACAAATTTTGAAGTTAAGGGAATAAAATGAAATAATTTCAAATTAAGCAATTAAATGGAGACAACATCCAAATTTAAGGGAGAGTTATTTAACCTTTATAAATAAATAAATAAAAATACAACTTTTTACAGATACAGGTAAAAACACAAAAAAATTAGAAATTTAACACTATTTTTATTGACTTATACCATTAATAGATTAATTGTGAAATATATTAGGACTTAGGGTGTAGAAGGGGTAAAAAAATGGACCTAAAAAGGTAGGCAAATCATGCATTAGTCCTAAGAAAGTTGAACAAAAAGTGTGCAATATGTTTAACTATGTGCATACATACATATATAGCTCAACTACCAAAGCTCACAGTTGGGGTAAGTTTGACCTGAGAGAACCTAAAATATTAAAGTTTAATTACCTGAGAAGTGCCTTTTTTGGCCAGAAAAGTGGCGTAATCGTTGCCCGCCACAGAGACTAAACCAACCAAAGAACCCTGGATCTGTGTTCCATACACTTCGTCTTCTTCAATAAGTTGTTGGAAGGTATTGATCTGTGTAGTCATGTTTGGTTGGTTGACTAATGTGGTAAAAACGCCCGTCCCTCCGTGAGCAAAATTAATCCCATTTTCTAGCTCTGATTTCCGATCACCAACCGTTTTCCAAGTGTTGTATGGAATTGGCGAAGTTATACCTAAACTCGAAGCTGTAAAACGGACACCAAAAACGTCCAGTAATAATAATCGTATAACTATTTCTGATTTATAAGATACAACTTGTTATATGGAACAAATGGTTGAATAATTTTGCATGTAGATTACACTATAAGCTAAATAAAATCATATTTAATAGTGTTACATTGATTAGAGAGGCAGTCGATTAAATAATAGTGTCATTCAAACAACATTTGTTTTTTGTGGGGGAAAAAATTGGGTCCCTAACCTTTTCTCTAAATTACATGTTGAGTCTTGAATTTCTATAAATTTTCATTCTGATCCCCATGAAAACACCGAGATATTATTTTTGGAGTAAATTATAAGGACCCAAGTGTTAATTAAGGATAAATTCTGAGAATTCAAGTATCATCTAAAGATAACATTCTTATCTACAGGGATCGAAACGTAATTTGGTAAAACTAGGATCAGGAATGTAATTTAGCAAGGTGAGAGGACTCGGGACGTAATTTTCCCTTGTCTTTTTACAGCAGTTAATATATAACTGTAATTTGAAAAGATGAAAAAATAAAATATTCAATATAAAGTAGCATGCTTCCGTACAGGGGGAGAAGAGAGGCAATTCGTTCGTACCTATGTAATCGGTGAGGATAAGACCATCGGAGAATCTGCCGGACGGCCGGCCGGGAAAAGTGATTCCGTAAGGCATCTTCCATGAGATAGCCGTGGATTTTGGCCAGTTACCCGTATCTGCATACGAATCGCCAAAAACAAAAAGCTTGGAACTGGAGGTGGAGGTGGAGTTACCATCTCCATTTCGCTGCTCCTCCTGCGGCGGAGGAAGACGATAATGGTGATGGTGGTCAGCTTTCACGGCATCAAATTCACGACCTGTGAAAAATTAGTTACTCGCATTAATTATCAGCACCAACACCAACAAACAAGTTCGTACGGTAAATTATTTAAGATAAATTAACCTGTTGCAGAAGAAAATAAGAGGAAAGCTAGTGTGAAGAAGTATATTTGACGCATTTTCTGTAGCAAATTTGAAAGAAAGAAAGAAAATTCGACGAATGTAGTTGATAAATTCAGTAGACGTCACGTCGGAACTGGGATCGGAAGTGAAAAAAGAAGAAGAAGAAGCAGAAGGGGAAGTTATTAATGCATGGTAAAATCATCCCAGCTCCAGCTATTTATCAACATTTTTGCTTTTCAATTTGGACCCCACCCATACTATAACTATCAACCATGGCTGTTTAACACACACGAAAATAATTTATAATTAATTTAAAAAAAACATAAATATGAACAGTTTTTTGTTTTTGTTTTTGTTTTTTTTTAAAATAAAAAAAAACCCACCAAGAAGAGTATTGAATGACACAATGGCAGGACAACCGTCCCAATTTCTTTCTTCTCCTCCCTAACCCTCTGGCATCCACTCGTAAGTCGTAATAATAGGATAGCAGGTTAATGTAATAGTTGATTAAAATAAAAATAAAAGCGAAGTTATCTTGTCTGGTCGATGTTTTTCTAAATTTACCTAGTTTTTTAATAATTCAAATGATAAAACATTGTAATTTGAACAAAGGATACCATCCCGACTTCATCCTGCAACCTCTTGCAAGAATTACTCGTACCCTACCACCGAACCACTGGATCATGCTCATCACATGCGTTAAGAACCACAGAAGTTGCAGACATCAATGTTCAACAGTTATAGAATTCTCCCAGGATAAAAAATTTCCCAAGGCTCAGTCACATGCATTAATGATTCACAAACCACAAAGTTTGCAACCCTTGTACATCAACAGCCGAGGGTAACATCCTATTCCTATCCATCCAAACCACCAAAGTTTCCTGCTTCTGATTCATTGATTCCTACACATTTCCTTGGTTTTCTGAACTACAATACCTTTTTTTTCCTTTCTCTAATGTCTCTGGAAGTTGAATTGGAGTGATGAAGGAGAACATTGTGTCGCGCTTTGTACGACTTACAATGAAGCGAAAAAGATGGTAAAGACATGGAGGGGAAATCTCAATTAGCTGCTCTAGGTTGTCCTCTGGAAAATCTCGGAGGATTTTTCTTCGCGACATCAACTGTTATCATCCATCCATTTATGATCTGTGAGCATTGCAGGAAACACAATCAGCAGATGAACAAATTAGATCCAAAATTTTGATTCAATCACTGCTGGAATTACCTTTCCATTCATCTCTTTGAGAGCAGTTCCTGCAGCCTCCTCATTGGTGTATTCTATAAATGCATAGCCTTTGGATCTCTTAGAGATCTTGTCCATTATTATTTTCACTGCAAATTGTAAAACAAAAGCAAAGCAGACAAATCAATCCGTCCACAAATTATGTAAAGATTAGTACAAGCATTATTTTCGGGTTGCATTAGAGCCACAATACCTTCAGCAATTTCACCAAAACCTTCAAAAGCAGCTCGTAAAGTCTTCTCTGAAGTATAAAATGATAGACCTGTGGAAGCAAATACATCATCATGTAGGATAAACTCTCTAAGAAAAAACAGTCACCCCAAGAAAATATTTCTGCCGATAGCACTGGTAAATCGACTTTTATACCTAGCAAGTACCAGTAAGTCCCACTATAAGAGTAGGGTGACACTGACAGAAATCAGGATTTTAAGATGGTTTGAGTCAAATGAAAACTGGACAATATGATATCTAACTCACGCATTCGAAAGACTAACATAAATCTTTTTAGTCTTTAGCTCTATTTTTTGCAGTTCAAAAAGTAAACATTTTCAGGAAACAGCACATAACCAGTAAGAGAAGTAAATATAAAAGAGAAGAATACACAATATACCAGTAAGAAATAGCTTCTTCGTCCGAATGTTAGCCACTTGATCGGGTGATGCAGAATCTTGAGGACTGTTACTCTCTAAACTTTTACCTAAACAGCTCAAATAATCCAGTATGAAGACAGATGTACAATTGGTGGAGAGATTACAGGCACTCAGCTTAAAGCTGAACAATTTAAAAACATGAGAATCTTTAAGTCATACATACTTATTAAAGAAGGTTAGTTTTGCAGATTCAATTCCCTTAAAAGTATGCAGGCAGAGAAACAAACCTTCATAATCTTTATCATCAGACTCAAAATTTTATAATTATAGTAGGATTTGTTATTTATTTCTTATTTGGTTTAGTTTTTGTAGAGAAAAATACAAAGAGATACAGAGAATTATAGAGAGATACAGGAGAAACTGAATAGCTTTCGGGTTGTTTCTTGACCAAGTTTCGGCTTAGGTGTGCCACACAGATTGTGTGCGTGTGGGTTTTTTTTATTGTTTGTTATTACAAAGAAATTTTATTCTGTTGTGCGTTAATCTCTTTATAATATTTTGGATATATATTATTTTTATATCCTACAAGTGGTATCAAAGCCAGAAAAAATATCTGTTTAATTGACAGCCGTGTCACGCGTTCGGCATCGAAGAGAAAAAAAAATAGAGAAGCGCAAAGCCTTTGTTTAATTGGTTTCAGCAGCAGCTTGCTAATTGCTGCACACATATTTGTGGGGTTTTGGATAGATACAAATTAGGTTGTATCTTGATCGGTGAAGGTGTTTGAATTGCGACGTAGGCTTTTAAATTCAGAGTCTTCGATCCGAGTTCTGTTTCATTCTTTTGTGCCCTTTTGTTAATTGGTTTAAACCCAGACCAAAAAAAAAAAGAAAAAAGAGGAGATTTTGATGTCAATTATGGATTGGAGTAGTTATATTAGCAATATTCCAAAGTTAGTGGGGAGACAAAATTATCCTATTTGGATAACGCTGATGGATAGTCTTCTCGGAATAATTGGTTTGCGACAATTTATTCAGAAGGAGGTGACAAATGATGCAGGTACATTTGACATTATCTCTAATTCGTCAATCTGTTGATAGTTCAATTTCTGAAAAAATTTGTCATGCAAAACTGCGAAACAAGCATGGGATATTTTGGTAAAAAGTTATAGAGGGATGGATAAAGTTCAGAAAAATAATGTTTTGAAATTGGAAAAAAAAATTAGAGATAGCAAGATGAGAAAATGTGAAACGATTGAAAACTACTTGCATAGAATATTTAAGATCAGATGTGAGATGATATCAAATGGGTATTTTCTCGCCAAAGATAGGTTTGTGACTCATGTTCTCAATACACTTACTTGGAAGTTTGATTATTTTGTAGCATTGATAACTGAGATAACAGATATTTTAAAATTGAGTGATTGGAAATTGTTTAATATATTGCTTCTTGATGAACAAATGATTAATATCAAGCTGTTAGTGATCAATGAGTTACGAGAGCATGCATTTGAAAATATTGCTTCAAGAATTATGGATGAAGAAAGTCAAAGTATCATTGAGCAGGAATGCGTCAATATGGATGAAGACATTAAAAGTGTTGATTTGGTCAAAGAAGAAGAGATCATTTGTTTCACTGAACAAGAGCGAAATATTGAAATTGATGATCACGTAGATGAAAGAGATCATGGGAGTGTTGAAAATCTATTGAACTGGAACAGATCAATTGCAGTGAAGTCGACTCCTTATTTGAGGGAGTGTTCGACCAGGTTAAAAATGTGACAGTGGGGCCTTGGGTTTGTAAGGACATTGTTATATCTAAAAGCATTGATGAGATTAGCAATATCGATGGAAAGCTTTGTTCTGAAGATGAATGGGTAAATATCAATGAGTTCTTTGAACAGACTAAGAAATTTGATAAGGCTTTTTCAGATGGATGTGAAGTCTGCTTTTCTGAATGGAGTTCTTGAAGAGGGAGGTGTATGTTAATCAACCTTCTGGCTTTGTGAAAAGAGGTCAAGAGAAGAAAGTCTATCGATTGAAGAAAGCCTTGTATGGATTAAAGCAAGCTCCGAGAGTTTGGTATACTCGTATTGACACCTTCTTTATCAAAAGTGATTTTCAACGGTGCCCATATGAGCATACTTTATACGTGAAGTCTTCATCAAGTGGGGATATTGTCATTGTTTGCTTGTATATGGATGATTTGATATTCACTGAAAATAATGAAAAGATGATGTCAGACTTCAGGGAGGCAATGATCAGGCAGTTTGAGATGACTAATTTGGGGCTTATGTCATATTTTCTTGGGATTAAAGTTTCTCAGACTGATCGTGAAATCTTTATTTCTCAAAAAAAATATGCTGGTGATATTTTGAAAGTGTCCAAGATAGATGGTGCTAATTCGATCATGACTCCACCTGAAGAAAGGTTGAGGTTGACGAAGGAAGGCACTGGGAATTTGGTTAGTGAGAAGGAGATCGTTGTTGATTACTGCAAGACTGAAGGTCAAGTGGCGGACATTTTCACCAAGGCATTGAAATTCGAGATCTTTGCAAAGTTGAAGAAGATGCTCGGTATGGCTAACGATGCGAACTTAGTTTAAGGGATGCTATGTAGAATAATTAAACTAAATTTCCTATTAGTTTCTATTTCCTATTCAGTTAATGTTTCCTATTCATTTGTTTCCTGTTTGATTTTGTATTTGTTTTAGAAAACCTAATTATTTTAGGAAATAGTTACAATCTGAATCAGTGTAGGATTCAGAGATAGTTTAGCCTATAAATATATGCCTTGAGTTACCATTGAAATCACAAAGAAAAATACAAAGATTAACAAAAGCCTTGCGGCTGATGTTTGTTGGCGTTTGCTTTTGCATTTGCGTTTTGATCGCAGCCTAGAGTATTAAGTTCTGCTTCGGTTTTTCTTACCAACCAAAGATTAATTCGGATGCTCAAAATAATGGGCAAAAACGTGAGAGATGTAAAATTAAATGTTAAAATTGTGGAAAGATGGATCACATAAAAAAGGATTGTTGGGGTCTTAAGAATAACAATACTGGACATGCTCAAATAGCTGAAAGTAGTGGTGATAATCAAGAAACTGTTTGTTTTATTGTTGGGGCTAGTGAAAAAGATAAAAGTTCTAAGTGGTACATTGATTATGGCTGTAGTAATCATATGTGTGGGAGAAAGAAATTTTTTTCTGATTTTGATGAGACCTACAGAAATACAGTGAGATTTGGAAATAATTATGTTATGTCTGTTGTTGAGAAAGGTAGTATTTCCATTACTTTAAAAAATGGAAAGACCAGTACAATAGGTGATGTCTATTATGTGCCTAATCTTAGTCAGAATTTGTTGACTGTTGGTCAGTTGCAAGAAATGAATTATGATATTAATTTTAGACATGGTATTTGCACAATTCATGATGAACGGATGAGGATGATTGCAAAGGTAGACATGAACAATAATAGGTTATTTTCAATCACTTTTAATTATTATAATTCAACTTACTTTAGTACCACTGGCTGTGATGAGAGTTAGTTGTGGCATATGAGATTTGGTCACTTTCATTTTGACGGTTTGAACTTTATTGTGAAGAATAATGTTATTTCTGGATTGCCATCACTTAATTTTAAATCTCGACAATGTGAGTCATTTGTTTTGGGTAAGAAGCACACAGAGCTTTTTCCAAAAGGTGAAGTTTGGAGGGCAAAGCAGCTATTGGAGCTGATTTATTCTGACTTGTTTTCTGTTGATGTTCCTTCTCGGGGTGGTAACAAGTATTTTATCACTTTTATTAATGATTTCAGTAGGAAGATTTGGATTTATTTATTGAAATTTAAATATGATGCATGTGACATTTTTAAAAGTTTCAAGGCTTATGTTGAGAAATAAAGTGGGCGTTCCATTAAAACTCTGAGAACTGATAGAGGCACTGAGTATACGGTGTGTGATGATTTCTTGAAAAATCATGGGATTAAACATCAGATAACAGCTAGGTACACTCCTCAACAGAATGGTGTTGCAGAGAGAAATAACAGAACAGTGATGGATATGGTGAGGTTGATGATGACGGCCAAAAGTATGCCTAACGATTTCTGGGCTGAAGTTGTAGCTTGTGTAGTTTATTTGTCAAATAGGTGTCCATCAAAAAGTATTGGTAAGAAGACTCCATATGAGATTTGGTCAGGAAAGAAACCAAATATTTCACATCTTAAAGTATTTTGGTGTGTTGCATATGCCCATGTTCCGGATGCAATACGGAAACAATTGGATGATAGGGCAGAAAAATGTGTCTTTATTGGATATAGCAGTGAGACGAAAAGGTATAAACTGTTAAATCCTAATACTAGAAAGGTAATTATCAACAGAGATGTCACTTTTGATGAACACGGAATTTGGGATTAGAAAAAGAAGGCACCAGAAATTGTAAAACGATCATCAGTAGTGTATAGTGGTGGAGATAATGCAACTGAAGAGCAGTGTCAGCCAGTTCAGCAACCGGTTTGTGATTCTTCTGCTTCTACAACTTCCACCTCAAGTGGACGTCCGCGGAGAGAGTCAAAACTGCCCGCTCGTTTGAATGATTATGTAGTTGGGGATGAAATTGATAATTTGACTGACGAGGATATTGTGAATTTTGCTCTGTTTGAAGATTGTGTTCCTGTTAATTTTACAGATACTGTTGGAGATGATCGTTGGGTCAAGGCAATGGATGAAGAAATGAATTTCATTGAGAAGAATAATACTTGTGAGTTTACAAACCTTCCGAGTGGAAAGAAGCCTATTGGTGTAAAGTGGGTATACAAGACAAAATACAAGGCTAGTGGAGAGGTTGATAAATACAAGGCAAGACTTGTTGTAAAAGGGTACAAGCAGAAGCCTGGAATTGACTATTTTGGAGTGTTTGCTCCTGTTGCTAGACTTAATACTGTGAGAATGATAATTTCTCTGTCTGCCCAGAATGATTGGAAGATTTTTCAGATGGATGTGAAGTCTGCTTTTCTGAATGGAGTTTTTGAAGAGGAGGTGTATGTTAATCAACCTCCTCACTTTGTGAAAATAATATATATCGATCCAAAATATTAATTGACTCTTCGGTTCACTCTGTTTCGCTGGAGTTCAACGATCGTAGCTGTGTGTTTGTGGATTTGGATTATTTTGGGTCCTACAATATTTCTCATAATTATTTAATTTACATATATTATAAATATATATAATAGATTTTATGACATATCTATAATAAATAAATTAATATCTAAAAATAAAATAAAATTATAACACCTATGGCTCATGGGCTCGAAGTAAGAATATATAAACAATATGTTAAAATATCTAATTAATTTATAAATTACAATACATTCAAAATATATTTTTTATATTTACAATTAAATTTCCAAAAAGGAAATAGAAGAAACTCGGAACTAAAATTGAAATCAGAACTAGAACCAAAATCAAAACTAACATAACCAAAATTAGGGTCCGAAACCATACCGGAATCACCCTAAGGTTGCGGCTCCAATAAAAATCCTTGAATACCGCTGTTATTGGAGTGAACTTAGAAAACTTCCTATGGCAAATCACTAAATACTGGAAAAGTGTAACAACATGTAAATTTTTTTATAACACGTCAAATAAAAAGGATTAGAGAGCAAAATTGCAAATATATTTGAGTTATAGTGTAATTTTCCCTTAAATATAAAGGTAAATTTACCTTCATTTCGGTTGACTTTGGAATTTGAATAAAAAAAAAATACTCCCTCTATTTTTGTTCTATTAAAATACTTTTTCATTTTTTGTTGGGTTGGTCGTAACAAAGTGCTACTCCCTGGGCTTGAAACTCCCACAGGGAGTGACGCCCTATATCTTCAAGGAACCTTCTTCTTTTTTTCTTTTTTTCTTTCTTCTCGTATTTACCCGTATGTAAATAAATAAATAAATAAAATAAAATTATACAATATGAAAAAAATACTTACTTGCCATAAATTTTGTGTAGTATTTATCGCGATCTTCAAGTAAAATGCCTGGAAATGAAGAGGAGAATCGGCCTTGTTTGGTATCACAACTCAAACTATGGTTTGAAACACATTTTGATTTTATAATAGTTTTCCATCATTCTCAATAAGTATTTTTACATTTTTAATAAATCTTTTTACATTTTCAACACACTTTTTTAACATTTTCAATATAATTTTAATATTATAAAATTAAAATAAGTTTCAAACTATGATTTGAGTTGTGATTCCAAACAGAGTATAGTTTTGCAGGGAAGCCTTTGGCTTGAGAGGGAGGGGACAAAATATTGACAAAAGGTTTTTTTTTTTTTTTTTTTTTTTTGTTATTTCGTTACCTCCATCTATTTGTTGCCTTTGCTAATATGTGCATCTTACGCATTTGATGAAAATAGTTCAGTTTTTGTCACATTTTGAATTTTTGATTATTTTAAAACTATTTTTAAAATTTGACATGCGAAAATGAAATTGAGAGAGAGCAACACGAGTTAATGAACCCATGAAAATATTTAACCAATTTCTAGCGTAAATCTACACATAGTTGATTATTTGTAACATAACACGACTATTTCCCGTAATAATAAATGCTTAAAGCCTGGTGAATCACATTATCACCAAATTCATTGTGGGATATCATATACCGTATTAATTATTTGGTGATTTCATCATTAATTGTTGAAGAATGAATTTGACCATCTATTTTTTCTAAATAATTTTTGAACCAACATTTTATAACCAATGATGTGAATTATAAAAAGTTCACATCATTATGATTAATAAGTAAATAAATAAGTACATCATTACTATGTCTAGGGCAATTGATTCACCTTACTCTTTGAAAGTGCGGCTCATACTATGTAAAAATAGTTACTTTTGTCTCAACAAAAAAATAATAAAATCAAGGGCAAACATAAAGAGAAATCATACTACTGTTCAATTAACTAATTTTTTAAAAATATCTTGCTTCACTAGACATTAGGTGCGTTTGAGGCTCGAAACGATAATGTGGTGCATCTTATATATGGAAATAGATGAATCTTATATTGACTTTTACAGGATACAATAATTTAAAATATTAAATTTACATACGTACCAAAGATATAAATTTCAATCATATAAATAAAAAAGATGTCCATTTTGGACATTTTTATTTTTGCACGTCAAACGCTCCTAGTGATTTGACATCACTAATTGTAAAAATAATTATTCGTATAAATTTGTAATTATAAATATCATTACTCATTAAAGACATCCATCATAGTTAAAACTTAAAATTATATTAAAAAATTCAATTTTCTTTATTAATTAAACATTTACCTCCCTCGAGATTTGTAAAAACTATCAAAATTCCTCTATAGTTTCATGAAACTATCAACACCTCCCTGAATATTCAAATTCAGGCAAAAACTTGTATTCAATCTATCAAGTGGTTCAACACGTACCACTTTCCTTTTAAAAAATATTGCATTATACAATTTTTTAAAGGTAAAAGTATCAATTGTACGACTGTCATATTAAATGATATGAGATTGTTTTACCTAATTACCAAAAAAAAAAAAAACTTGAGTTTTGAGTTCAATTTTTTGACTCACAAAGGGGCAAATGTAATATTACGATGCCAGAAGGGAATAATTGTTATATTTTAACTCTGTCCAGGGGTATTTATTGATATTTCATGAAACTAAGGGGATTTTGTTAATTTTGACAAATCTAGAGGGAGGTAAATGTAATTTACCCTTTTATATTTTTCAGTCTTCCGTCCTCCCATTACTTCTCAGTCACGCGCATCCCATTTCCCAGAACTATCTCTTTTTCTGTCTCATCCGCAACGAAAAGAAAATCCTCACTCTCGATCGACCTCATCCACCGGACAGGCCGTGAAATTCATCACCTCCGTTCGATTCGGTAATGTTTACTTTTCCGATCATTTTTTAGTTAGTTTTCTTTAATTTTTATTCGATTGTCTCAATGTCGGTGGCACTTCTCCGATGTTTTTATACTGCGTTACGTGTATTGGATGTTGTGCGGTTTCGTTTTGTTAGATCCTTCTGGGATTTCGGCTGCTGAATTCGATCATCGTTGAGGATTTAGATTTTTTTTTGTGTGTGTAAGAGATCTCCCGTTTTTGCCGCTTCATATGTTGATGATTTACGTAATTTTTTAAAATATATATTGGTTTAATTGGATTTGTTTCAATTCTGAAATTGTTTGGAAACGCTACTGATTGTACTGCGCATGAGTGTGTTTAGTTGTTGGGATTGTTAATGTCGGTTTGTGCTTCTGATTTGTGGATCTTAGTAATGAATTTTTGATGTCAGGAACAATTGTAAGTAGGGTTTAGCTTGAGATTGTTGTCATTTTTTTCTATATGATTTGGTTTAATCCATGTAAAACTAATTCAAGCTCCGAGCTTAATTATGATTCTTAAAAGATCCTTTTCAGTTATCTATGTTGTTTAATCGTTTTTTGGAACAATATAATGCATGATATTAGTAGAATTGATTGTTAGAATAGCTTACCCTTCAAATTATGTGTCTGTACTTTTCTCATTTTATGCAATATTCTTATGTTAAAGGCAAATGTAATCATGTCTTTTTGTTGTAATAGCATTTTACTTCTGTAGTTCCTACAGGTGATTATGTGCTTAGTTACTAAATATTGCACTTGATTGTGCAATGGGAATGATCTTCCTATGTTGAACCTTTCATGATGCGCTTCTTCTGCCAAGTTTGTGGGAATTAATATTCTTTTGCTTCTATGTCAGTTAAAAGAAAAAAGCGATGTCAGGCATGGAGGAAGTCGAAGACCAAGTAGACGAGAATGCATCTGCTGACTCCGAGAAACCTATGCCATCCCCCGAACAGGATGTTGTGTTTCAATCTTGTTCAAATTTTGTTTTTTTTTTTTTTTTCAGTTTATTGGATGGACATTATTATTTTTCTTTATGGAGGTACTGAGTTTTTTTCTGTTTATTTAGCTAGTGCTTCTAGCACCAAAAGCATGATTTTTCTTTCTTCATGATGTTATATCAGATTTATCTAATTTGATCTCTTGAAGTGTGTCATATCCACTGTGGAAATTGCCAAAGCTATGTTAAAGTAGACTATAATAAGTAGTCGATAACCTGGGCTTGTGTCCTGAAATTTCCCTCTCATCTAGGTGATTATGAACAAAGAAATCTGCTTTTCTTCATAGCTTCTAGATTAATATTGGTTCGAGAGGCATTGGGTGAGGTTAGGTTTATAGGAAGTAAGAGGTTTTACCCAGTTCATTTCTATTTACAGTCACCTAGAAGAAGTTTCCCTTCATCAGTACTAAGGGCTCTTGGTTAAGTTACATTTCTGTTATTTACAATGTGAGAAATGTTTAATCCTTTTGGAGAAGGCATGATCTCTCTAGCTTTCTCTAGTGTAACACGAATGATTGCTGTCTGATGAAATATAGATTTTTCTATGCCACTCTGTTCTGCTGAGTTTTTCCCACACTTTGAGATGGTAAAAATGAATGAAGTTTGCTTTGCTTTGACCTTACTATAGCTGGAACTGTTGTTAATGCTTTGCTGAAACACTTTATGGAGAGACTTGATTGCTTAGTAATTTTTGGAGGTTAGGTTTTTGAGGAGACAAATGGATTATTTCTGTACTTAAACTCATATTGGTGATTGTCCCATCATTTTATGTATGGTTTTGCATATAAGGCTAGATTTAGTCGACTTTGCTGTCTTTCTTTTAACTTTACAGTCCAATTTGATATATCAGAATCTGTAGTTTCTTTTGACTAATTCAATCTTGTTTGACCCAAAGCGCCATTACAGTACATAGAAAGGAGTGAAATTTTATGAGGACCATAAAGAACTGAATTTTTCAGCATACGTGTTTGTGAAATAGTTTAGTTATACAATGAATTTTATGAGTTTCTCTCTCCACATTTGAACCACATTGATAAATTTGGATTACATGGAATCTGACTTCTTTTCTTCTCTATTTGTGACTTGGTCTTCCAGCCAACGCAACAGCAGACACGATACCGCAAGTCTCAGTCTGCACCATCAGGAGGTGAAGGTATGACAAAATAATCTTGTTTGATAAGCTGAGTTCTACTTATTTTATTTCTGTGAACTGCAAGATGTTTAAAGCCATGATGAAGATTTTGGTGTCCAGACGGCATGTTTGTCATATTCTGGACTTTGTTTTGCTGGTTTCTTGACTTGATATTTCATGTCTTCTGTTTTATTTATAGATGGAACCAATGAGGAGCAGCCGTTAATGAATGAGAACCATATTGGCTTGGTTTGCACTATCACTAGTTTACAATTACAAATTGAAGGGATATTGAATTGTCAACCATATGGTTGACACACATTTTAGCTTCAGGCTGCTTTTCTGATGCAACATTTGATGTTACTTTTAAGCTTTTTGTTGGTTTTTCATGCAAAGCACATGATTCGTTAGCTATTGCTTTTGAATCAATGGGAGCTGAATAAGCAATAAGTGATAGGTGAATAAATTGGCTCGAACCCCTTTTGAGTTAAGCTGGATTATCTCCACTGTTTCATCCATAGTAGTATAAATATGATGGAAAAATGTGTGATGCAATGGAAAATAGTTACCTTCCTTTGAAGTGATAGGTGAATAATTCTCTCATTTTCGAAGTTTGTCAGTTCTCTGATTGTGTTGAAGTATGATTTTCCTTTTCCATTCAGTGATATAAGAGTAAGCATAGCTATCTTCTAATGGGCTTGATTTGATAGCTTTAAAGTAGTCACAACTTTGATGGATTTGATTTTGATTTGATTTGATAGCTAAAGCTGATTTGCTGGATCAAGAGGCACATGATGGAGGAGAAAGAAGCATAGGGGAGGGAAGACCCCATGATGCAGTTGCTTCTTCTTTCAAGCATGGGCCTTGGGCGGAAAAGGAAGTAAAATCCCTAATTGATGTGGCTTGGAAGATGATATCTAATGGAGAATGGCAGGCCGAAGACAAGAAAAAGTCCAAAAGCAGAAAATGGAAGATTTTACTTCCTTTTCCGCCCAAGGCCCATGCTTGAAAGAAGAAGCAACTGCATCATGGGGTCTTCCCTCCCCTATGCTTCTTTCTCCTCCATCATGTGCCTCTTGATCCAGCAAATCAAATCAAAATCAAATCTATCAAAGCTGTGACTACTTTAAAGCTATCAAATCAAGTGGAGTGGAAGGGTTTTTCCAGAGGGGGGGGGGGGGGGGGGGGGGGAGTGCCGATCAATGCTATGACAAGTGGAGACACATGGTTAAGTGTAAGAACAATCTAGCAATGCAAAAACTTTATGGGGCCTCCTGGACTCTGTTCTTGGGGGCCTTGACTGAGCTGGAGAATCCTAGTGTGTCCGTGGAGGTGCCCCAGATTGTTTTCAATACTCTCGAAGAGTACCTGCGACGGACAGGAAGCAATGTCAATGTTAGTGAATCAAGGTATGATTCTGCTTTTGGACTTTTTCTTGTCTTCGGCCTGCCATTCTCCATTAGATATCATCTTCCAAGCCACATCAATTAGGGATTTTACTTCCTTTTCCGCCCAAGGCCCATGCTTGAAAGAAGAAGCAACTGCATCATGGGGTCTTCCCTCCCCTATGCTTCTTTCTCCTCCATCATGTGCCTCTTGATCCAGCAAATCAGCTTTAGCTATCAAATCAAATCTATCAAAGCTGTGACTACTTTAAAGCTATCAAATCAAGTGGAGTGAAAGGGTTTTTCCAGAGAGGGGGGGGGGGGGGGGGGGGGGGGGGGGGGAATGCTATGACAAGTGGAGACACATGGTTAAGTGTAAGAACAATCTAGCAATGCAAAAACTTTATGGGGCCTCCTGGACTCTGTTCTTGGGGGCCTTGACTGAGCTGGAGAATCCTAGTGTGTCCGTGGAGGTGCCCCAGATTGTTTTCAATACTCTCGAAGAGTACCTGCGACGGACAGGAAGCAATGTCAATGTTAGTGAATCAAGGTATGATTCTTTTACTTATTTTAATTTCCAGAGATGGAATTGAGTTGCATGTATTAGTTCTTGTTAATTAAGTATTTATTGTTTTCTGTTAGGATTATACATTTCCAATTCTGATTCCAATTTCTTGGGCAATTTTAGATGGATACTCAGGCAGAAAGTACCTGAAATCGTTCCATCTTTGAAAAAGCGGTTGCAGGAGAAATCTATAAAAACAAAGGTTGGTGCTTTCTCAGTTCTGAAAGAACTGGTGAAGGTTCTGCCGGGATGCCTTGAAGAAAATCACATTGAATATCTTATTCCTGAAATTGAAAAGGCATTACTTGTAAGTTTTTTTTATATATTCTTATTTTAACTTAATCTCTCCATGCTTGGAAAACTGATTTGATATTTAACTCTCTTTATTTCAACTTATTTGTTATTTATCAGGATGACTCTTCTACCCCCGATTTGAAGATTGAGGCTCTTACTTTCACAGGATTAGTTTTGTCTTCTCATGCACCATCTGTTTTCTGTCCCCACATTAAGGTAATGGTTTTATGATATCACTAAAACTCAACTTTATTACATAACATCTATCATTTTTCACTTGATTATCCAGAATCTGAGAATGGTAGCTCTGTAATGTTAAGTAATGTTTCTCATGTTTACTCATTGTATTATAATTGTCATTACATTTTGAAAAGTGTATGATTCGGTTGGTTCCTTTCAGCATGTGTAAATGTTTTAGAATGAAGGATTTTAGGTCCTTAGAAATTTTGCTTAAATGAATTGCTATTGGAAATGCTTTTATCAAAGATATTTTTATTATTATTGTTGTTTCCATTCTGGAACAAATGGATTTCAGTGTATTTGGGAGGTTCAGTTAATTCAGATTTGTTTGAACTAGCATGGTTTGAGCGATGAGATCCGTTTCTTGTCCTTGCTGTTTCTCATCTAGGCTTGCTCTTGTTTATGATTGTATTCCCGTAAAGCTTGATGTAGGCAACGTTTTAAGTTAGAAACCTTTGGAACCAGTTTCTTTTGAGTTTCTTGTTTTCTTCCCCCGAAAGTCCATTTGAAAGAGGTTTGAGCCTAACCGTTTAAATATTGCCTGACTTACTATGACTGAAAAGAATTTATATAAAGCCCACAAACAAAATCTTATTTGTGAAATGTAAAATAAAAGGTAATCTTTAAAAGAATGACCTCATGTCCTAACATCCAAATGTTTTAAGAAAAAAAGAGGGGGCAGGGGGGTGGGGGCGCTGAATAGTTTCTAGTAGATCCACTGTACTTTAGTGCACTACATCAAGCATTTTAATGTTGCAAGGCAATACAAATTTAGGTTTACGGACTCCTAAAATTAGAAAGTTAATTTCGGCCAGCTGCATTTAACTTGTAGTAGGACTGAGCAAGGGAAAGTAAAGGCTGAACGGGTTGAAGTGACCGAACAGTTTATCATAAGTTTTGGGTTATTATCTTTTTTGTCTAGGTATTTCCTGGTCTTGAAAGCCTGTGAGAAAAATAATTATTGGTGTAGTTTGTATCCTTTTTAAGAACAAAATATTTCTTTCGGTCTCCAGGAATGACTATCTGGTCTCAAGTTTAAATATAACAAAATGCTAAATTTAAATAAATAAAATGCAAACTTTTGAAAAATATTCTTTGATATGATTATATTTACAATTTTTGCTAATCTGTTATATTCAGGCCATTTCAAAACTTTTTATATCTGCTGTTAGTGGGCGTGGCTATACAGCTGAAGTTACAGCTGAAACACTAAGAGTTTGCGGCGAACTTGTTTGTGTTATGAGGCCAAATAGTAAGGTAAGATTGTTTTTGCTAGCTTTTCGAATCGAAGACTTTTTTTTTTTTTTTTTTCCTTTTCTTTTTCCTGATTGCTAAAGGGATTATTGATTCCAGGGTCCTGTTTGTACTTCGAAACCTGTTCTTGCAATATGCAATGCTATCATGACACATTTAAAAGCTAAAGATGAGGTACTGTTGTTGGTTTTGGAGATTGTTTCTTCACTATTAGAACAATGTTACAGTGTTTTATTATTTTCTGCTTCCAGGAAGTCAAGGAGTGTGCAATCACATGTACGGGGCTTTTTGTGTCAGCGTTTGGCGATGATTTTCTCAGTGAGAAGTTAAATCCATTCCTTTATGAGCTTTTGAGCCATATGAGAAATGAGAGAACTAGGCTTACAGCTGTGAAGGTTGGTTCAAATTCATGTAACGGGCCATTTTTTCTCTTTACTATAGATGATTATATATGATGCATTTTTTTGTCGGTTTCTCCAATATCAGTGTAAAATGCGTTCTGGTCATGTTTGCTATCCTGTAAGATTTATACATATGTTGATCAAGGGTTTAGTAGATGATTAATGAACCATTTGAGCTCTTTGATAAAGACTCAGTGAATTAGAGGTCTTATTGGCAAACCTCTTTCCCCCTTTCCCTGCTTCAGAAAATTGGTGTTGAGTCCTCTCATCTGTTTTTAGATCTTAACATTTATTTTGCAATTGGAGATAAGCGGAGTACATAGTAATAATGAGTGTTTTCTGAATTTGTTTATGCAGTGTAAATGGAGATTTTTTGATGAATTGACCATTTGGTTGACAATATCACTACTAATAGTACTCCTATTATAATATTTTATCTAATACTAATGTATTTGCTTACAAGGCATTTGCTGTCATTGCTGGTTCTCCGCTACACTTAGACCTATCTGAAGTCCTGCCGTTTGTACTAACAGAGTTAACTAGATCTTTAAAGAAGGTGTGAATTTCTTTTTTGCTACATGTATCTTTTTACATTTGTGTTTTATTAACATTTTTTAACTAGTTTTCTGAGCTAATACCTCCGTTTGTGTTAGCCCAACCAAGCATTGAGACAGGCAACCTTGAAACCCTGAACACCCTGTTTGTTGGTCAAGGTTATAATATTGATTCAGATGATTATGATGACATTAAACTCATTGAGGAACTCTCCTCTCTGATAAGGTCTCTCTTGCTTTCAATTTATGTCTTCTACCATTTTAATTTAGCATGTGAGAGCTGAATCATATGCGGCTTTTTTGAACTTCAGTGACTCTGACCCGCTTATGGCTGAACTAGCCCTGGAACTTTGTTGCACCTTAATGTCTCATATGAGGTCAAGGTTCACTGTCGGAGATAAGGTCCTTGATAAGGTTCTTCCTCAGGCACTAACTTTGGTTAGGAGTTCTTTGCTTCAGCGACAGGCACTTCAGGTATAATGCTCATTTTATATCCAGTAGCTAGTTGATGCCAGCAGTCTGCTTTTTATTGATTTTTTTCTGTTTGATCTTGGAGGTTTTGCAAAACTTTTTTGCTGCATTGGTTGACTCCGCATACACAAGCTTCGACCTGCTGCTAGATTCTCTAATTTCGACAGCTGAAACATCTTCACAGGCTGGTGGAGTTGCTAAACAGGATTTACTTTTGGTTGCTCAATGTGTAGCGGTCCTTTGCCTTGCTGCAGGCGATCTGAAATGTTCTTCTACTGTTAACATGCTTACAGACGTCTTGAAAGATGACAGCAACACAAATTCGGTAGGCTTAAGATATTTATCAACTAGTTCTCATGACTTGTCCTGGTTTTTAGATATTGTTGGAATTAAAAATAAGTGCTTGGATGCAGTGCAAAATTTACAGGAAGTCTTCATGCACTTGTGTGGGGGATAATAAGAAAAGAGTTAAGAAAAAACAAGACTTCTAATACTGGTAGTTAAGAAAACTGGAACTACGGCAGGGTAAAGCTATAGAGGTCCTGAATAGTAGCAGGAAGAGACAAATAATTATTGCGTATAGAAGAAACAAGCTAGAAAGCTATGGTTTTGAAAACGTTAGGTATAAATGTTGGTAATGAATGAACTCTAGTGGCAATGCATTATTTAATTAATAGTGTAGAATAAATTATACAGAAAGCCCCCCCCCCCCCCCCCCCCCCCTCCCCCCCCCCCCCAAAAAAAAAAAAAAAAAATAGAAGGTTGCAAAGATTTTTGGTCTGCACGATCAAGACTGAAGAGAATATGTTGATCATCATCAATACCGACTTGAGTTGTGGAGAGCTTTTAAAGTTGCTGCAAAAGCAGTGGAGCCCTCATCTCTGATTTCTCTATCTTGTGTGGTTCTTGAAGAAGATCATTTATTAGTTGCATCTTAATCCAGCCAAACCCAATAGACTCAGTCAATTGCCCACAACTATTGTGATTGTGAATTTGTGATGCTCTAGTCTTGACCTCACCCTTCATTTTCAACTGATTTTTTTCCTTTATTCTTTGTTTTTTGGTTTAAACTTAATGCTACTTTTCCCCTAAATTTCCAGTATCTTTTCCAGTTGCCCCAACGCATTTTAAAAATATAGTGCAGATTACATTTACTTACTCCAAGATTTGGTCAAATTATTATTCAATTCTTGTGGTTTCTAACAATTACTTATATCTCCTTGGGATTTAATCATATTGGCATCATGTTCCAATCATTCCTGAAAATACATAAATAGATCTGTTGGCATATGCACTTCAAATAGGATTAGATGAGTATATAAAATTGAATTTTGGTAAAATCTTGAAGCCTGTCTTGACAATATCTCAAAATGAAAAATTGTCATTGGTGAGGATTTAAGTGGGCATGTTGAGGAGGGAATGAGGAGTATGATAGCAGTTGAAAAAGGGAAGGTAGAGAAATGAGAATGTTGAAATGAGTGTATAGGCGCACCAGACAAGTTAGAATAAGGAAAAAATGCGCTAAAAGAAAGTGAAGATATCCCCAATAGATCAGAAGTAAGAAAAATATCTCTAGGTGGATTAGCCATGTGCGCAGGGGAACTATAGATGCACCAGTATGGCGTATGAAATAGAGAATTATCAAGAAAGTGAGCCAATAGATGAGAAGTGAGAAAATTATCTCTGGTGTTTTAACAATGTGCATAGGAAACCTTTAAGATGCACCAGTATGACATGTATGAAATAGAGTTATCAACTCAAATTAAATGGGGAAGATAAAAGCATGAAGGAACTTCTAAAAGGACATAATATGTCTAAACTTAAATGAAATACGTTTTTTCATCTAACATAATGGCAAGATATCATCATACTGTTGTCTGCACATGGTGAAGTAAAGACAGTTGTTTTTCTTATTCTCCATTCTTTTGTGGCAATTTTGAGAGTGATTTGTGTTCTTGCATCCGAAAATTTTCAATTTAATTTTATGACCTTGAATTATTTGATGCTTTCAGTTCCTCCATGTGAACATCTAATTGTTATCTTGTTCTCTCCTGTTTCGATTTTTTTAGGCCAAAAAACATCTTGCCCTGCTTTGTTTGGGAGAGATTGGGAGGAGAAAAGATTTAAGCTCGCATACCCAAATAGAGAATATCATTATTGACTCATTCCAAGCTCATTTTGAAGAGAGAAAATTTGCCTCTTATGCTCTTGGGAACATTGCTGTTGGTAATCTGCCAAAATATTTGCCATTTATCTTGGACAAAATTGGTAATCAGCAGGAGAAGCAAGATCTATTATTACATTCCTTGAAGGAGGTATATTACAGATTTAGAAGATTTTCTTTAGAAGACTTTGTAGTTACTCTTCCATATATTACTTGATAAACTTGTGAGTGCACCCTTCATGTAGGTTATTGTTAGACAATCAGTGGATAAAGCTGAATTTCAGGAATCAAGCGTACAGAATATACTTAATTTGCTCTTTAACCATACTGAAAGTGAAGAAGAGGGTGTTCGCAATGTTGTAGCTGAGTGTCTGGGGAAGATTGCCCTCATTGAACCCCAGAAACTTGTTCCAGCACTTAAGGTGTCATCTAATTGGAATAATGTCTAATTGACTTATAGCTAGTGTGGTCTCATTACATTGTTCATCATGATTTTAAGTTTAATTTGGTCTCTCTCTCTTTGTAGGAGCGAACAGCTTATCCTGCTGCATTTACCCGGGCTACTGTTGTAATTGCCATAAAATATGCAATAGTTGAGAAGCCAGAGAAGATCGATGGGTTTCTGCACTCAGAAATTTCATCATTCCTGATGCTTATGAAGGATCAAGATCGGGTAGTTATAAATTTAATATTTGTGAAGTTTTGTTTATCAATGAATGGTGCTATACTAAGTTTTCCACATCTGCAGGATGTTAGGCACGCAGCTGTTTTGGCTTTGAGTACAGCAGCTCAAAATAAGCCAAACATGATAAAAGGTCTCCTGCATGAACTTTTACCAGTACTTTTTGATCAGACGAGAGATAAGGGGCTTGACTTGAGGATTGCAGCTTTTGAGTGTGTTGACACTCTATTAGACAGCTGCATTGATCAAGTGAATGCATCATCGTTTATTGTTCCTTACCTCAAATCTGGGCTAGATGGTGAGTTATTAATAGCAAATTAAGTAATTTTTACCTTTTCTAGCTCTAATTATTGATCAATATTTTTTTTTGGCCTTACAGATGATAATGCTGTTAAAGTGCCTTGTTATCACATCCTCTCAAAGCTTGCTCGGAAATGCCCTGATGCTGTATTATCAGTTTTGGATTCGTTGGTGGATACGCTGCAGAAAAATGTTAGTTCGTGGCCAAAACAGGATGCAGACAAGAAAGAAATTGAACGTAACGAAGCCATGATTAGGAGTGCCGTTCATGTTATTGCATCCTTAAATGCCATTAGGTACAGTTCTTATTTATCCCTCAATAAAAATTTAATGTGAATTTTTTCCTCTTAAATGCAAGTGTGAATTCATTTTTTCCTCTTATGGTTTTTGTTTTCAGTGGAGTGGACCGCGTCGGCAAATTCAAAAATCTCATTAATATGAGATTCCCAACCACTTTCGGAGAAATTATCCGATTTGCATTATAGCATGCATAGTTGGTACCTATCTAGGAAAGCTATTTGGTTGAGTGACTTTGTATGGTGACACTGTTTGCTAGCTAGGAGGGTCAAACGATCTTATTTTGTATCTGACTATATTTTACTAGAAGAGTTTATTGGTATAATTGTTTATAAGTAACAAGATATAACTTCAAAGCATATCATTTTTAATGGAACAAAGAGAAATAAATAAACAGATAAAAAGGACCAAACAGGGGAAGGCCTAGTGTCCCATTTCTATTGAAGTTGTCGATCAATGTTGAATGCATGTGTCACATACGCGAACTAGAGTAAAAATGAATATGTATTAGGGCAAAATACAAAAACAATCTCTAGATTTGTTGTAAATATAAAATAAAATTTCAGTTTTTAAAAAGTACAAATTAAATCTTTAATTGAGATATATATAATTTTAAGAGAAAAATACTCTTTACTCATCTCTCTTCAATAGATTGAAGAGAGAAAATGAAAATTGTTAAGGAAAAGAAGTGAAGAAAGAGAAATGATAAAATTCCACCCTTGTTTCACGAGAGAAGGAATTTCTGGATGCCTTACTTGAAACAAAAAAAAGTGAAAACATGAAAGGTTGGTATTTGAAGCCACTGAGGACTTACTATTGCTTTCAGAGTTGATGGGTCATAGGCTTTGCTAGTTTTTAGGGAGTATAGGGGGCTGTGGTGGTGGGATTGTAGGCGGAGGGGTGGTGACGGTGAGTTCTTGAGGTTTCCCTTAATTAGAGTTGTTTCACTTTGTCTGAATTGTGTGGGATCAAAATTAATGGATCAACTTGTTTTCTGTTGGGTTTGTTTTGTAACTTTTGTTGATTGGAATTTTGTGGAAGATTACATCATTGTATCTCTTGTGGGTTTGTTTCGTTAATTTTGAGTCCAACATTTTGGATTTGGAAACATGAATATGTTCAGACTCTTAATTTCCTTTGTTTGGTTACTTTGCTTGATGTTGTCGACTTGGTTGATGGCTGAAAATGACCCAGATGAAAATAGCGTTGTTGAGCTCCAGCCATCGCAAAAATTTGGAGGCCCTGGTAGGTGTTGATCATTTGTGAGGCGGCAGTGGTGGTTTTTTGGGGTTGAGGGAGGCGACGGGGTGGTGGTGATTTTCTGAGTTTGCGAGGCTGCAGCTGAATGAACGAACACATGTTGGGCAGCCGATGGAGGACTGGCTGGCCGACAGAATGAATGAGCAGATCTTGAAGACATGAGTTAGGGACTGAATATTTTTTTGAGTTTGGGTTTTGTATATTTTGGAAATTATTTCAATTGAAACGGAACTTTGTGACTGAATTTCGTTTAGTTTTGTTTAATTCAGTTCTGAATTTTCTAAATACAAGGAAGGGGATGATAAACAGGATTTTGGTGTATAGTAGGTTTTTAGACAAAAGTACCCCTAAAAGGTAGCATGTGAATGACACATGATGTCATTTTCGTTAACTCAAACGGAGCATATTGATAGAGTGATCTTTTTGGTCCTACCACCGAACCACTGGATCATGCTCATCACATGCGCTAAGAACCACAGAAGTTGCAGACATCAATGTTCAACAGTTATAGATTTCTCCCAGGATCAAAAATTTCCCAAGGCTCAGTCACATGCATTAATGATTCACAAACCACAAAGTTTGCAACCCTTGTACATCAACAACCGAGGGTAACATCCTATTCCTATCCATCCAAACCACAAAGTTTCCTGCTTCTGATTCATTGATTCCTACACATTTCCTTGGTTTTCTGCACTACAATACCTTTTTTTTCCTTTCTCTAATGTCTCTGGAAGTTGAATTGGAGTGATGAAGGAGAACCTTGTGTCGCGCTGTGTACGACTTACAATGAAGCGAAAAAGATGGTAAAGACATGGAGGGGAAATCTCAATTAGCTGCTCTAGGTTGTCCTCTGGAAAATCTCGGAGGATTTTTCTTCGCGACATCAACTGTTATCATCCATCCATTTATGATCTGTGAGCATTGCAGGAAACACAATCAGCAGATGAACAAATTAGATCCAAAATTTTGATTCAATCACTGCTGGAATTACCTTTCCATTCATCTCTTTGAGAGCAGTTCCTGCAGCCTCCTCATTGGTGTATTCTATAAATGCATAGCCTTTGGATCTCTTAGAGATCTTGTCCATTATTATTTTCACTGCAAATTGTAAAGCAAAAGCAAAGCAGACAAATCAATCCGTCCACAAATTATGTCAAGATTAGTACAAGCATTATTTTCGGGTGCATTAGAGCCACAATACCTTCAACAATTTCACCAAAACCTTCAAAAGCAGCTCGTAAAGTCTTCTCTGAAGTATAAAATGATAGACCTGTGGAAGCAAATACATCATCATGTAGGATAAACTCTCAAAGAAAAAACAGTCACCCCAAGAAAATATTTCTGCCGATAGCACTGGTAAATCGACTTTTATACCTAGCAAGTACCAGTAAGTCCCACTATAAGAGTAGGGTGACACTGACAGAAATCAGGATTTTAAGATGGTTTGAGTCAAATGAAAACTGGGCAATATGATATCTAACTCACGCATTCGAAAGACTAACATAAATCTTTTTAGTCTTTAGCTCTATTTTTGCAGTTCAAAAAGTAAACATTTTCAGGAAACAGCACATAACCAGTAAGAGAAGTAAATATAAAAGAGAAGAATACACAATATACCAGTAATAAATAGCTTCTTCGTCCGAATGTTAGCCACTTGATTGGGTGATGCAGAATCTTGAGGACTGTTACTCTCTAAACTTTTACCTAAACAGCTCAAATAATCCAGTATCAAGACAGATGTACAATTGGTGGAGAGATTACAGGCACTCAGCTTAAAGCTGAACAATTTAAAAACATGAGAATCTTCAAGTCATACATACTTATTAAAGAAGGTTAGTTTTGCAGATTCAATTCCCTTAAAAGTATGCAGGCAGAGAAACAAACCTTCATAATCTTTATCATCAGACTCAAAATTTTCATCCGGATGGACCGACACAACACCAGGCAAATCTGAATGACACTAAGATGCACCACTATCAAGGCAAGACTACGAATCAAATATATCATATCAATATGGTAAAGAGATAGTCTGACCGGCTAACTCTTGTGCGCATGCATCATCCAGTTCACAACAGAATCCATAGCTAGCGAACGTGGAAATGTGATATATGCACATTTGAGCATCATTTTCACTGCAAACAACCATATCTGAAATCAGAAATGCAATGAAAGAACACACCAAATTGAAAGAAAGCTGAGACACAGATGCACAGAAGCAGATGCACAGAAGCCAGGACATACTTCCCCAGTACTTTGGTTAGAACTCGAGTATAATAATCAAGGATTTGGGCCTTGGTAATCAGTACAGTACGTGGCTTCTCCAGACGAACAATCCAGCGTTTAGATGTTCCAGGAGGGAATAAGAACAAACTTCCATGGTGGTATAAACCAGACGCAGAATCGAACTGAACCTCAGAGTGGCTATAATCTTTACTTATAGAGTTTATATCGAGGTCTGGCCTCACTGATAATACCCCAGGTAGACCTGTTAATATCAAAATGGATAAAATTACTTCAACCATAAATTCTCCACACAAAACTTCGTAAGAACCCAGAGAATGAAAAAATTAGACACAGAATTCAGAAGAACCAACGAGTTAGCTCATTAGCTGCCTCTGGATCAATGTCACAACAGAACCCAAAATTCCTCGAACACGAAGCATCATAGATACACATCTGAGCATCCATTTCACTGTTCATAATTAAATTTTGGGATCAGGTTAAAAAACCGAACTTCTATCTAATTTCTCCCAAAAATGAAGAGTAGAGTAATTCAAGAGAAAATAAGAAATGAGGAATGGTTTTGGTCATAGAATGTACCAACCTTCCGAGAACTCTTTGAAGGGTCTTGACGTAGTAATCAATGACTTGTGGCTTGGAACTAAACTCTTGCGGAGGGTCCTCCATGAGCACCATCCAGCGTCGTTGATGACCGGTGCCGGAGCTGCCGGAAGTTGAAGGCAAGGAAGTAGTGGGCGAGGAAGTTGAAGATAGTACTCTTGCTCTCGGTTTTGATGAAGAATGCGCGAACCAGGAGAGGAGTTCGGGAGGCGTTTGAATGGGGAAAGGGGTGGAAGAGGGAGCAATTTGACAAGGGTTTCTGGGATGTTTAACAGTGAATGGCGTTGGGATTGGAGGGAGAGAATAAGAAGAAGAACAAGTGTAAACAAGGATTGCTTTCATGGTTTCAGGCCACCACCATGCGAAGAGCAGTCGCTCTTCTCCCCGCAGCTGAAACAAACAGGGATGAACTCATGATGATTGATGACGTAATTGATTATTGATATTTCAATTTTATGTTTGGGCCGGGCTTTGATATTTGCTCCCGCAGGTGCAGTGTCAGGCCCATTAGGCAGAAATCTGACAGGATCTCAACACAAAAATTGTAATTAGAATTGAATCAAAATTATAATTAGAATTGAATCAAGGAAGAAAATAGAAGAAATGGAAGAAATTCATAGAAGAATAAGGTAGAAAAAGGGAGAAAGGGGGGAGAGGAGACGTATTGAGAGAGAGAGAATTCAGAAAACAGAACATTTACATCATTAAAATTATGACCTAATTATCCTCCACTGCCCTGTTTATCTCAAAACATAAAAGCATGAGAGAGAGATCAACGCATCAACATTGGTACCATAGTAATCAAGTGAAGTGCACTCAAATTGTCCTATTGGTTGTTGAAGATTCAGCACTTTAGCTTTTCCACCACTGCCTTCAAAATAACGTAGAGCAATTTCATCAACAACACTGAAGGTTAAAACCACCAATTTATGACCCACACTTCTCAAAGCTTGGGGTTGAGTAGTAACAGATAGCGTCACCATTAACCAAACCGAAAATAGCACAATAATCAGAAAATCAACTTGAAAATCTAGCTCATTTAGCATCAAATCTGTCAACATGGCCACAGTTCCTCCCTTGAATGTGGTCACCAATTTATCCCATGGTTGAGGAATTTCTTTGACTGGAATATGGTTGATTCTAATCAAGCTCAAATCCTTGCATTTACCAATAAATGTAGCCAGCCTTTCATTGTCCTGGAGTGTGACAAAATTCTCATAATGTTTCCATCCTTCAATCAAATCTGAATGAATTATCAGGCAAAGATGGAATATGAACCATCAACTTTTTGTAGATCCAACAAAAGATCCATTGCTTCCAAACTGCTGCATGAGATGAATAAAAATAAGCATGAAGTGCTTCTTGTAGCAGCTATAAATTGCTTATGATTTCCTGTTGAACCCTCATTAGAAAATCCTTGAATCGGAATGAAGCCAATGCATTCATTCCAATCACTAATTAAAGTGAGAATCCATGCTTCCCATTGCTGAGCTATCTCAGAACTAAAACAATTCCAAAGGTGTTCAGCAGTCCAGTCCATGCTAAAGGAAACAGAAATGAAGTCAAACTTTTCTTTTCCAGCTTTCGTTCCTTTTCCAAACAAGAATAGAAATTGGCATGAAATGTCAGCATTGCAACTGAAATTAGGAAGGTTCATAGTTCCACAGCTCTCAAACTCAGCCATCCATCCACTCGTAGGATCCTTGAGTAACTTGGGTAAGTTTAGAAAAAGCAGCGTACGAGACTTTCCACAAAACAACTTCTCAAAAACTAACAGTCTTAGCTGAAAAACCCAGTCAACCATCATATAAGGACACAAGTTATCCACCAATCGACAAGAAAACTGACTACTTTCCTTGAATCTAGGTCACAGCTTTAATCCATGATTTAGTATTCAAACAAACCTGCAATTGAGAGGCAGAAACCACAAAAAGAAGACACCGAGCAACCTTCACAAAAGAATGCCAACAAACCTGTAACAATTCTTTAGGAGTATTGTTCCTAAAACCTTTGAAGGCAAAAAATTCCCCAATGAAGTATCCATTGAACTCAACTTTCCATTTACCTATATAATCCACACAAAATTCAGACATGCCTTGAGATGTAGATGCCACCAAAATAAATTCCATTTCAGAGTCGCAAATTGCAGAATTAATCCATTGTAAAGAAGACAAGTTATATGTGCATAATTCTTTAAAGATTTCAGAATGGAATTTATATAGATGTTGACCCCTCCTTTGAAACAAGTAACCCAATAAACCCATGAATAAGGGATTCCCTTCACCTCATTAGTTTCCTTCCCAACCAATTCCCTTTCATCATGTCTATTTTCAATTGCAGCCCCATACTCTCCATTATATTTAATCTGAATTAGAAAACAACCCTGCAAGAGGTCATATTTTTCTGGTACAGAATAAAAAACATCAACAAGCAGTAAAATCTCATTGTTTATATCCTTCAGAATTTCCCATTTAACAATGACGCTTTCATCCTTTGAGGAATTCCCTTCACAAACATAACTATCATAGAAGTTTACACATGCAGCACCAAATGCCCCCACAACTAACACGAACTGTGAACTGCTAAGAGAGTCAAATGCAGTAGCACAACAGAAACAATTAGGAATAACTGCACCATTCAATTCCAAAAACATGATTTCACCTCTGAACATTGTCGCACTTTGAACCCATTCAAGCACTTCAAAAACCAGACTTAGAACAACTCCTTCAATGGTTGATATATTTCTACCACAACTACCATCTAATTTGAGCACTGAATTTGTACTAACATGAAACTCAATGACATAAACATTCAGCTGGTCACTTTTCTTCAATTCAACCTCACCATTCCAGTTTTTGAAATCAACAATAAAGTCATCGTTTAATTCTTTCCATGGCAAGAATTCAACTATACCAATCTCAATACTTATCATCATAGAACAACTACCCAAAATTTTAAAAACCATAAAAATCACATCAGTATTCTCAGCCAAATCAAATTCACCATAAACTGTTATGAACTCTGAATTTCTATTTTCATAACAGTTTAATCCTATACTTTCTACCCTGGTCATTTTTCCACCGCCATCGAAAACTGTATCCTCAAATTCATCTTCATATATTGACAAGTGGTATCAAAGCTGGCCCCATGCTTCGTCTGCATTTGCGAAAGTGGTGATCCGATAAGAGGCGACATACGGCTATAGTGGGCTACTCAGAGTGAACCGCCGGTGGACGGAAGGGGTGACATGAGAAGGGGAGACCTACGCCTAGAGTGGGCCACTCGGAGTGAACTGTCGTGAACTGTCGTGAACGTCGAAACGGAAGCGTGGTGGTTGTCATGACTCATTGGAGGTATGAGACTCCAATGTGTGCTATAAAAGGAACTTGGGCACCCTCCCCTCTTGAGCTAGCTTTTGATGGTGAGTTCTACCCAAGTTCTTGACAAAATCTCCCTCGTTAAATCATTTGTATACTTAAGACAAAACTACGAAAAGCTCCACGATTTGTTCGAACTGTTAAATAAACTTCGTGATTTGTAAAAACTATCAAATACTCCCTGCGTCCATTATAAGTGTCCATCTTGACAAATGTATTACTTCATCCGTTCAATTAGAAATGTTTATCTCGACAAAGGGATGTCAAGGTACAATAGTTAAAATAACTAATTTGACATGATTTGTTTCACTTATATCCCTACTTTTAAGTTAGACTAATTATGGAAACACTTTTAATGAAATAAAAGATATTTTTTAAAGTAAATTTTTTTAATAGATCGGAGTAATATTATGAATGTCAAGGTATAACACCTAAAATAGTTAAATGTTTAACCCTTGATTGACCCATTTTTGTAACTATTATTGTGTGTGTTTCACACAATACGTGAAAATACTCCCGACAGTACATGATTCAGAGAGCTTGGATTGGAATCTATATTAATATAATGATTTGATCCGCGCTCTTGGAATTGAAATAAATTTGGCAGCTGATCACGAAATCTTGGTGATCTTCTTTTTCTCAGTGAAAACAGAAAACAAAGACGAATCCATTTTTAAATTTGAGATACCTCATTTCCATTCCCGGGCACCGAGCCCATTCTTTAGTCTTATATTTAAATATGTTAAATTTGTTTATTACCTTAATGCTCATTTTTATTCTACCCTACCTAATGGTAAATATTCATTTATTCCTGGGTCATGAATATAATTTCCCAATAATTAGTTTATGAGAAAGTACAATGAAATAAAGTAATAAACTCAGCGAAATTAAAAAATATTTGCAGCACCAGAGGAATTTATATTAAAATCCAAACCTAAGCTACTTATAATAATCATTTTTCTTTTTCTTTTTTTGGTGCTTTGACTTCTAATTCAAATTAAAAAGGATTTTTTTTTTTTCGTTTTTTTCTTTTTACTGGTTTAAGAAACAGTAATACACAAATTTCTACTAATTCCAAAGCTGAAATTGCAATTCAAATGGTTCATCCCACCACCTAAGCTCCGCCTACCCTTCCGGCCGCATGCCGGCCGATCAGACCAACCAATCTACTTGGGCCAGCAATCAAGGCCGATGAATAATCACAACAATCAACAGCAATTGCATCGAATCGACTGCTCAGATCTTCTGAAGCTTCTCAGCCTTCACAAGCGGGTTGGCCTTGGCAATGGCTTCTCTTCCCATTGCCTTGTAGTCGAACGAGCACCCGTGCTGCTCGGGGTACCTGTGTGTCCCGCAGAAGGTGATACCGCACCTGCATTTGAATCCTGTGATCCCCACGCGCCGCCGGCAGGTCCCGCACCTGTTCGGCTGGGTTGCAGCCGTCGCGATCGGAGCCGCATCCTTTTTTACCACCTCCTCCGCCTTCGCTTCCTTCGTTTCTACCCTAGTGTTGAGAGATACGACTTTGGCTGAAGCGGAAGCGGAAGACGAAGCCGACGAGTCAGCGGAGGAGGATTTCGCCTGAGTTAGGGTTTTCTCGACGGCCAATTGCGCGTCCTTCATATGTTGCTCTTTCAAGCAAAGATCCTTGTAGCATTTCGAACAGAGGTTGAGCGTCGTGGGGCTGCCGAAAAATCCACAGTTATTAGCGCACGGCGTGTGACTGCCTTGCTCCTGCCATTTCTGTTCCTCGGCCATAGTTCACAGCTGATCCCTTTCACCCCCTTCTTCCTCCAACGAACCAAAATCACTCACAATCAAACAGGGCAAAAAAAAAAAAAAAAAAAACGATTCCGGTTGCGATCAAATCGATTAGGATGAGCGATTGATCGAGCCAACAATCAATCGCCCAGCGAAATCTGATCACGACCCACCGACCAACAAAGAAACAGGTTCTGTGTTGGATTGTTGGAGAAAATAAAGGGAAGAGAAGATCGAAGAATGTAGGAAAGGGAGAAGGGAGATTAGAGTGAAATTGGAAGAATACCGAAAGGTAGGGCGAAGGAAGCGTGGAGAAATGAGGGGTGGTGCAGGGGAATGGAATTTGATGGCCTAAATATAAGGGAAACTGTGAGATTGGGATATGAGCCAAAGCCCACAAATGTAAGGATATTGGGCTATTCTTTTTCATCGTTTTGAAAATAAATTTTAAAAAATAGTTTTATAATGTAAAAAATGTATTGAAAATATAAAAAGTAGACGCTGAATAGTAAAAAATTATATTGGAAATAATGAAATATGCTTAAAATATATTAAATTTACTGTTAAAACTAAAATCGTTTTCAAAACAGAACAAAAGGAACAGACCCATTATCAGTTTCTTACTAAAGTTTAGAATAATTTGAGGTTTTTACTTAGGAATGAATAATTATTCGATCCAACCGTGCATCTACTTTTTTTATTGTAACTGACTAATTATAATTAAAATGAAAAAATACGACCTCTTTTTTTCCTTTTTTTTTTTTTGCAAAAAAATTACGCTTTTATCCTTAAATAATACGAATTTTATAGTGTTAATTTATGCAACGAATGCACAAAGTAATTTATCGCTTACTTGATCTTCAAGTAGGAGGTTTCCTCAATTTATCATCCCTATCACAAAATCCATTCCATTGATAGGTAAATTTTGGAGGTTTGGAAAATATAATTTTGAATTTTATAAATAGTGTATTGAAATTGTAAAAAAAAATGTAATTGAATAGTAAAAAGTTATATTAAAAATAATGAAAAAATATTATAATATATTAAATTAATGTAAAAATGAAAAATAAAACCAAAATACAAATAAAAACATTGAGAACGAATAAGGTATGGTTGGTGTTGCTTATGATTTCAAACAATATTTATAACTAATATCCTAATATATTAATATTCATTTGACAAAAGGTTAGACGAGACGCATATTGATTTTAAACTATCGCGTCTATATTGTTAAATACCGAGTTTAGCATATGATATATTGCATATTTAGTTTAACAAATGTATTGCATTATGAACTTACGATGTCTTCATAGTGAACTTACGATGCATCGCATTTTGTCTACTGTATATTTTGTTTAGCTTCTAATTCATTGTATTGATAAAAACATGTGTATTGAGTACAACTGTTGAAATATTGTCACCGAATCGTATATATTAATTAGAATGACTATATCATTATTGGAGTTTTTTCCCCCATAATTCTAGACTTATTAAGTTAGTTTTATCAAAGGAATAAGTTGTGGTTGGAGCAACGTTGAGGAGACGGCAATGTCGGATACTTGTTAAGTTTAACGAATTGAATTTGCTTTGAGGCTAAGCTTTAGACTTTTAGTTGAGCTCATTATTCTTCAACTTGTGCATAATTATGAACGAGTTGGCCGACAATTTCTAGAATTCTGCTACTTTTCTCTCTTCGTCTGAAAAACTGATTACACTGATAGTTACATTCATTGACGAGACACGTTAAATAAAAAAAAAACCATTTTATCATTGAATAATGATCTACGATATTAATAAATGCGTTCAAAGTCAAATACAATGACAAAATAGTGACTTAATTATAGTTTTTCCCATCATACATATTCTTAATTTAGTCAAATTACCAATTGATTACCGCCTGTTAAAAAAAATTAACACAGCCCTTGAAAGGGACACTGATAATTTGAATTGTTCATAATAAAAAATAAGAGGGGATTGGTCATTTTGTAAACGTAATTGACCCTAAATTAAGTTACCTAATGCCTTTGTTTTGTGATGGTAAGAGATGAGTTATTATGAGTTGTTAATGGCATTCAAAGTACAATTTGTGATCACTAATTTTGGTTGGTAGCTTCCAAACAAAGAATGACAACAACCAAAGGCACTACAACCACACCATTTTGTGCTGGCTTAGCTGGAAAAAAAAGAATGGCTTTTTGGCTGCCATTAAACCTACTAATGGCTGTTGTAATTCGGGGGAGGGTTGGAGTGGTGGATAATGGAATGACCAGTAACTCGGAGATCATGAGTTTGAACTTTGGGGACGCAAGAAGAAAGAGAGAAAAAAAGTTATAATTCTCCTAATTCTCAATCTACAAGTTCTCAGAACTCCCAACAGATTTAAAACTACTCACTTTGGCCTACCATATAGTATACTAGTACAATACTTTACAGATGACAGCTCTAATTACCTGAGTCATATATATTCAACACTTCAGAAGGATAAGCAGGAGGACAGTGTGCCCTCACTACTACGACAACAGAGGCGATTCAACGTCTGCTGCATCGACCTCCAAACTCTTCTTGGTTGAAGGACTTGGCTTTAGCATCCAAGCAATCCCGAGCGAAATAGCCTGTGCAAAGGAAGCCATGAAGTGAGGACATGCAGGTATGATGCGGTTAACTACCCCACATGGGATAATGGGAAGTTGGGGAAATGAAGAAGCAAACATGTAGAGGCTTCTTAGTTCTTACCACGGCGAATGATGCACAGACGAAGCTGAAACCTTTACAGTTGAATGGTGCATCCTTTGACAGAAATAAATCTGCAGGATCAGATGATTTGGTTAGAAAGCATTTGAGCCAAACTGCTCTGATATTATCTATCTACAGAACATTTGCAACTCACTGGTCAGTGGAGTCATTGCTAAGGGTGATAATAAACTCGAAATTGATTGCACGCCAGCAATAAATCCTTGTGTTTTTCCCTGTTATTCAACCGAGAACCCAAGCCATTAATCAATGAGGCAACTAATTTAAGTGTGATAAACGCAACTATAGGCTGAATACAAGATGTGAAAGTTGGCGACTGAGAAGTATGGGTTTCTTTTCACCCAGGAGGTGAGTGGCGGGATGTCTTTCTTTACAAGACCATAATTGAGAATGTGCATCTCTTTTCAAAGGGATTTGGAAGAGGCTCAGACATGCATGAAGGATATGGGTACATACCTGATCAGCTGAACTTGATGCTTTTGATATGACAGCATAAGTCTGTTAATGAACAAAAAGAATTAACACATTAACAAACAGTTTCAATGGATCACACTGATAGTGGAAGAGATTTAAGTGACTAGAAGCTCGTAATTGAATATTAAAGGAACAAGTACTCACACAGGGTTTGACTAGAACATTGACAACTCCAAAAGAAGCACTCAGGTAGGGTACCTGTGTTTTCAAAATAGCCAGTGATCAGTCAAACATATAGGACATTGTAATTGCATTATTTTAGCTGTGTTCTCTTGCAACAGCTTTGACGAAATGGGAACCTAACAAAAATATATCTAGCCAAGTAACATCCTAATTATATAGAGGTATGGAAATGTTCATACCCATGGTGCCCACGCCAAACCATAAAGCAATGCCTGTAAATAAATATTGCAATGTCTGTTAGACGAAACTTTGATGATATAAGCACCATAACAAGATCAAATTAATTTGACAAGCCAAAGGTCAGCATTAGCAAGGTGACTTACATATACTGTAGATGAAAGTAGAGCTGTACATAGTATAATTTTCTCTCCAACAAATGGATTGATTATAGGAAGCACCAGCAACTTCACAAAAAAGGAAAAAAGGATTTAGTAAACCAAAAAAAGGGTACAAGTTCTGGTGCACTAAGTCAATTCTGTGCAGATTCCTCTACAGATGAACAAACAATCAGAAAGGGCAGGAGAAGAACAAATGTAAGATCCTTTTCTACTTTTAAGTTTCTGTTGGTCTTCTCTCTTGAATATTCTGACCCCGTAATAAGCATTCATATTTCTGGTGACTAAGCAATTTTCCAATCCACCCAATTTAAAAGATAAGTGAACTCTTGAATAACCCTTTAGAAATCGATTTGTGAAAAATCACCTGTCTATACATCATCAACACCACAACAAGAATATTATGCTTGTCATCCTTCCTATTTTCGTGTGTAATTCAGAATCATAAATAATGGCAAAAATAAGAACCGAAGAGTTATGCTAAAGCTAGAGATAGGCTTCACAAAGTACCTGGGAAACAACCGAACCAATTCCGACAACAATCAGAATTTCCGAAAATTGATTCTTGTTAAAGCCAAAAGCTGCCTTCAGATAATACTGCAAAGTAGCCAAAACTTGGAAGGTTTGTCAGTGAATCAATGAACTCAAAACAGGAAGGCAAACTCGCTCACAACTTTGACCAAGAAAACAGACTTATTAGACAGAAGTACAGTTGAACTCCCCTGTTGTCGCACAGAACTTACCAGTAATGTGGAATCAATGCTAGACATCCCCAATTCATAGAAGAATAAAACAAGAGTGATGCGCTTCAGTGTTTGGCTGAGGAGCAAATAGATGGCATCCATTAAATATAGGAAACAAAGCTTCAATTGGGATATGTACATTTCTATAAATGAACGACTCTAGGAAGAAGAAGGCTTTATTACCTGCTCATTACAACATTTGCAGCACATTTCATTGAGTCATAGCGCTGTCGAACAATCTTAAGTACTTTCTTCAATAATGGCAAACGCTGGTTTTCTGTTGGAGCAGGAGTCACAGTCTCCGTCAGGTACAGAATCATGTAAGCAGGAGAAAAGATCAACAGGGCAATTGAAACCTGAAATTGTTTTGATTTGCAAAACACCAGTTGCGAAAAGTTAGACAAGGAATAACAATAAGAAAGTTATAAGACAATGGCAGTGACATACCTCAAATATGTATTTTCCAGGAAGAAAACGTGCAATAAGATTTCCCAGGACATGTGATGTAGAAAAAAGACCCATCATCCAGCTAAAACCTGCTGTCTTCCTGTTGTCATCTAGGACATCAGCCTGAGAGCAAATAAACGAGGACATTGTTATTGTTTTCATACTCAGGATATTTACATAGAAAAGGAGTTGAATAAAATTGTTACCAAATAGGCAGCAGAAATGCAGAAAATGCTTCCTTGGCTTATGATAAAAGAAATTGTACGAAGCACATAATAAGCATACACAAATGGCTTTGACTTATTGATTGCAAGCAAACCTGCAACAGGGCAAAAAAAATGTTTAGATGAGTATTGAGTATCAGATTAAAATGTAATAAGCACTCAGTTATGTAAAGCTGCAGACTTGGGAAAGATAAAATGGAACAAAATGACATGATGCTATAGTTTTCACTCTAAGAAAAGGGGGAAATAAAAAAGATATTCTAAGTACTCACTGAAAGGAACAATAGTAGTAGATATAGTAATAAGGAGAAGTGGCTTTCGACCGTAATCATCTGAAAGTTGACCTAAAACTGGAAGAACCACCATTTTGAAGATCCCAACAATCTACAGGAGAAAAATTGCTTATTATGTGAAAGCAAACGCATGCAATTTAAGTCCAGAAAGAAGAAAGTGAAGAACAAAACAGAAATTTATAAGAAACATTTTGTAATGAATCCCATGTTAGACCAATATAGTAGTGTAATGCATCACTTTCCAGTTATTCTAAACTTCATCTGCATCCTAAAAAGATAAGCATTCTTATGAGTCAAAACATCCATTCATTGTAGATAGTCCCTTTGTGTCATGGATTCAACTGTCAAACACTAGTTACTTTCTTCACTTGATCCATTAACAGCAAGTCTGGTTTTTACAAATTCACATTCACATATCTTCTGTTTGAGATGAAAAGTAGCAGAATATAAAGTTTCAAAATCGTCGAAACTAGATAGTCGGGTTTCCAGTTCCAGAAGTTGTCTAAATTTATCAAGGGAAGAATTCCAAGAATCATTTAATATCAACACATTTCCAACCAAAAAAACCAAACCCTTCACTCAAAGCATCATCTATGTGTTTTAATTTCATAAGTTCTGGCATGATTGTCCTCACAACTAGCTGCAATTTGCAAAGGTTCATTGGCACTCCTCTTTTTTGTTCTTTTGTGTCAATTCAACAAAAGGAAAAGGAGTGAACTAATCCATATTTCTCAATAAGCCAAACTTCAGACAGCTAAACTGTCTGCACTATAAGTCTATATCCAAAAGAAACTCATCAACCAGCAGCCCTGTCATGCTGGGGTCCATGAATTACAACATTTCTTCTTTAGCATTAGTAATTCAAAAACAATTCATAAAAGTAAAGATAAATGATAAATAACAAATGTACACGTTAAGATTAAGATTAAGAAGTTAACTACGTCATCTTTCTTAAGCGTATACCATATCAAAGCTGCCAACCCACATATAAACAATAAATTAATGATTGGGAAAGCACTAACACCAATTAAACAATTGCCAAGGAGAAGTATTAAACATATAATCAAACATCAAGAAGGAACTACTATCTTGATCACCCTACAAAAGAAAGAAGAAGGTGATGAACAAATACACCCAAAAATTGATGGTAGGTTGGTTGGTGGCAACTGTTGCAAGAACTAATTGGTTGGTTTCAAACTATAATCCACCCCCCACAACCCCAGAAAAAAAAAAAGAAGATGAAATCCCATTTCAAGTTCAATACTCAGAAGCATTTTTTCTATGCATCAAGAGCATAAACTTACAATTGAAAGCAAAACAACACAAAAAAAGGGGACAAAATAGAAATTAAGCATGACTTACAGTTTGCTGAAGACCATTGATATAGATTGCTTCAGAGCATGTCGATTGCCCAGCACAGAGAGCATTAGTGGTGACATCCACAAGAACAGAATGAGTCATCTCTTCAGCAATCCAGTGAACACAGAGCGGCAACAACAGGTGCACCAACAGTACCAGCTCTCGCTTGTTTTCGCCCCATCCCACCATTTTTCCCGCCTTCAATTCAAACAAAACAACACACCGTGAAGCCCCTTTTGAGCCGTTGTTGCAATGATCATCACACTGTGAAGCTCCTCCTTCGAGTTGTTAAAGTAGCAGAGGCCAAATCAAACCCCAGAAGTGGATAAATTATGCTGTAAAGCACTGCCATTTAAGGCACCTAATCCAAACCCGGAATTAAACGTACGATGATGTCACTTCTTGCTGCAATACCGAGTTGGGGTGTGGCTTGTAACTTGCATTCAAAGCACCTAATACATATCTTATTTCCATTTTACATTTTAAAGAAAAAATAATTTTGGAGTAAATTCCAATTTTAATCCCGTAATTATGTCATTTTAGTTGTTTTGGTCCTTAACATTAGAAATTAACTCATTTGGTTCGCAACTTTGTCCAAATCGAACATTTTGGTCATCTGTCGTCTGAATAGAATATAATCTGGTTAATAAGGCTTTGTTCTTTTAGTATTATGGATAGGAAATTTTTTAGTTATGAAAGAATTTTATTTTGGAGGGAATTTCTTTTAGGAATTTGTGTAGGAAAGAGAAGAAAAAGTGTAATGATTATGTTTTTTTTGAATTTATGTGAGTGAAGATTTAGAGAGAATTTTTAAATTTAAATTGTGAATTTTATAAAAATAATGTTGTTTCTTTGTGTAATATTTTTGAGAAAAAAGTGATGATTTTCCTGATTATGTTTGGAAAAGAACAGAGCAAGCCTTGATTAAATATACGAGTCTGAGGCTCTGTTCTCTTGTGGCTTTGGTAGAGAATCATCACTTTTTTTTTTCCAAAACTTTACACAAAGAAACAACTTTACTTTTTCAACAATTTAAAATTAAAATTTTAAAATTCCCTCTAAATACCTACTCACATAAATTCAAAAAAAAACACAATCATTACACTTTTTTATCTCTCACCTACACAATTTTCCAAAAAAAACTTCCCTCCAAAAAAAAAACTTCCCTCTAATAAAATTTCCTCTACCAAAACCACAAGAGAACAGAGCCTCAATATGCATATTTCACAAATTATATTCGGTTTGTACAAAGTTATGAACAAAATGAGTTAATTTCTAATGCTAAATATCAGAGCGGTCATTTCTGATAGTCTAATTAGTAGCGATAAAAGAGTCAAAAATAATTTAATAGCTAAAAGTGAACACAAGCAATAGTTTAATGGCCAATTCATTAAAAAAAAAATCATTTCTCTAAATTATAAATAAATAGAAATCTTAATTTTTATATTCAACGAGGTGCCTATGGAGTGTGGAGAGTATGGAGAGAGCAGCTATCTACACGTGCCGGCCCACGACGGCCGTGAGCCTTCAAATGGCTCCCCCGTGCTGCAGCCAATGTGGAATTTTTAACATTTAAGGTTACCTTAAATTATACGGAATTGTTATCAGCATACCACCTCTTACTATTCGTAGGTCACTTTTTAAAATTTTTATACGTGAATTTACATTTTTGCATTTTATAGTTTCTAACTTTATAAAAAAATTACCCAACTTTTGTAAATCTAGGAAAATCGCCTGGACTGAGCAATTTTCTCTGGGAAAATCGCCCAGTCCAGGCTATTTTATCTAGGAAAATCGCCTGTACTAGGTGATTTTCCCAGAAAAAATCGCCTGGTATGGGCGATTTTCTCAGATAAAATCCCTTGGACTGGGCGATTTTCCCAGAGAAAATCGGTGTCCTGTGGCGATTTTCCCTAAAAAAAAGGCCACAAGACGGCGTTTTTTTCAGGTTTTCCCGGTCATTCGTCGGAAAATCGTTTTTCCGGCGAACGACCACTAAATTTTTGAAAAATCGATTTTTTTAGGGAAAATCGCCTGGCCTGGGTGATTTTATCTGGGAAAATCGCTTGGTCTGGGCGATTTTCCCAGAAAAAATTGCCTTGCCTAGGCGATTTTCTCAGGGAAAATAGGCGATTTTCTCAGATAAATTCCCCCAGGCCAGGCATTTTCCCTGAGTTAAAAAACTTGGGTAAATTTTTTTTTTTTTAAAGTTAGAAACTATCAAAGGTATATTTGTCTTTCACCACTTAAAATTTTAAAAAGTGTTTTGTGTTTAGTAAAATGGTACTTGCAAATAACATGCCCCAAATTATATTGTTGGTCCATTAATTTAGTATAGCCAAAGTAAGCTTATCAACATTTTTATCTACACGTGCTGGCATACTCAAGATTCGAACCAGTAATCTCAAAGTTACAAGATCCTCACATTATATACGACCCCAACCCTTGCTAAATTCAGTTAACTTCTTATTTGTGTTTCATAAACCTTTTTGACAACAAAAGAATCAAGTACATATTTCAACAATAATTTTATTATACAAGAATGTTATCTTTCACAATGTAGAGTGAGTCTCTTACAGTATCAATAGTGTATTTGTATACCAGAGAGAAGGTAGACCGTAGAACGGGGAAGGGGGATTCTTTTAGCTGAGGAAGGGTTCGAACCCTTGTCCTCCGATAAGAATAGCGGTTCAAACAGTTGATCTATGACATTAAAAATAAGAGTACAACGTATGCACATAATAATTTTTGTAATTACACTACGATAATAGAGGTGCTTCATTGTTTTCTTGATCAACCTCCGAGGTCTTGGTCGAGGGAATCGGCTTTAGTGTGCAAGCCAAACAGAGTGCAACAGCCTGAAGAAAAAAAGGAAGAAGTAGACTGAGCGAGCGAGGGACGACCTTACTTGAACAGGATCTGTTCTATAGGCTCCTATCTCTGTATCCTTGAGTTCTAAAGAGTGAGCGAGGGACATGAACAATGAAATGCAAAACAATGTATTGATAATAATGAAAAATTATTATAAAATGCAAAATATGGTTCGGTTCAAGACTATGGTTTGAGCCGTGATACCCTTCTACAAGGCCGTCTCGTGGCGATTGGAGGGAGACAGGATTGAGAAAAGCCAGAAAACAGAAAAGGCTTACCACAGATGAAGATGCACACACGAAGCTGAAACCTTTGCAGTTGAATGGTGCATCTTTTGACAGAAATAATGCTGCAGCAGATATCAAATCATCTGTTAAGCAAAATGGATCTAATCCCTCAGGAAAAATTACAGAAAGTTGCAGACTACTCACAGGTCAATGGAGTCATTACTAATGGAGACAATGAGATGGAAATCGACTGCACGGTCGCGATAAATGCTTGTGCTTTTCCCTGTCATCAGATCATGAAGCCAAGGACAGAAATTTAGTGAATGAATGAAACCAACAAACTGTAATACCTAAGAACAGAAAATAGAGAAGTATGAAGAATTTAGTTCACAAACCTGATCCCTGGAACTTGATGCTTTCGAGATGAGAGCGTAAGTCTGACAATGATCAAACAGGAACTCGAATTGATCAGAAATGGTTCGAATGAGGCACAGACAAAACCGCGAAGATTTTGAGGGATACTTACACAAGGTTTGACAAGAACATTCACAACTCCTAGAGAAGCACTTAAGTAGGCTACCTGTTTCAGAAATGTCCAGTTGATCTTGTAATGGAATTCATTCATATTCAAACGTATAAGCAATAGAAAGTAGACAAAAGAGTCTCTTTTTTCATACCCATGGAGCCCATGCCAAGCCATAGAGCATTGCCTGTGAATGGTGAGGATTTCTATGAGCTTAAATTTCATAACATCATCAGATTTCAGCACTATAAAATGAACAAGTTAGAAGACAATGCAGCTTACATATGTTGTGGTTGAGAGTAAAGCTGCGCATAGTATAGTTTTCTCTCCAACCAAAGGATTGATGATCGGAAGTACCAGCAACTTTACAACTTACAAGAAGCAAAAACAAGTAAATTAACCAATATATTTTGAAGGATTCAAATTCACAATCTTAATTAGACTGTGAGATTTATGCCGATTTCACGAGCTGTGTCAAAGAACTAAAGAAATAAGCGTCATATATAGGAAGGGAGTACCTGGGAAATTATAGAACCAATTCCAACAACAATCAGAATTTCTGAAAACTGATTTTTGTCGAACCCAAAAGCTGCTTTTAGATAATACTGCAAAACTTACACAATGTCAGTATTAAGTTTTACATGAAATGCTTAAAGGAATGTAACCGATACTTAAAAACATAAGAGTCTAAATGCAGATCTATCGGGTTTCATGCTTGATAACGATAACGCCTGACACAAGCTATTTTTCAGGTGAAGACACCAAATCAATCCTAAAACTAGCTCGGTTTAAGGAGTGATTGCAATTTGCAAATGAAGCCTTGAAGCATTGGTAGAAAAAGCAGCAAGCACAGACAGATTTTGTTAAATTCCTGCTGGCACGTACTTTAAATATTACTCTCTCTGTTTCACTAAAAAAGTGGTACATCTTTTTATGAGTTACAAGGTACAATCCCATAGTGGGCCCTTCTAATGGAACAGAGGGATTTCATGTAACATAATTCCTCTATCTATCACTGAAACATACCAGTAAGGTGCTGTTGATGCTAGACATCCCCAATTCATAGAAGAACAAAACAAGATTAACGCACTTCAGTGTTGGGCTGAGGAGAAAATAGCAACTTTTCAAGAAGCATGCTAATGCCATTCGGAAGTAAAGCTACAATTTTGAAATTCTACAAAATCTGGAGTGTATGTATGACTTCAGGGAAAGAATGTATGACCTGCTGCTAACAACATTTGCAGTGTATCTCATTAACTCGTATCGCTCACGGACAAACTGCACAGCCTTCTTCAAAACTGGCACGCGCTGGTCCCTTCTTGGAGCTAGAGGCACAGTCTCAGTCATATTGAGCATCATATAGGTTGAACCAAATATCAAAAGAGGAACTGCAACCTGAAATTGCAAAGTAATAGTTTGAAAAAGTTCAGACAAGCAATAACCGAAGGGTAGTACTCTGGTAACAGCAATTCCTTGCCTCGAAAATGTACTTGGCAGGAAGCAAACGTGCAATAACATTTCCAAGGAGATGGGAAGCAGAAAAAAGGCCCATCATCCAGCTAAGGCCGGTAGCTCTTAAGTTGTCGTCAAGTACATCAGCCTGTGAACACATAGAGAATGCCATTATTACCTCATTCAGATGGTTTTCTACCCCCAAGGAATTGAAGAAAGTAGTTACCATATACGCAGCAGTAATGCAGAAAACACTTCCTTGACTTAGAATGTGCGAAATTGCACGAAGCACAAAAAAAGCATACACAAAGCCCTTTGACCTATTGATGGCAATCAAAGCTGCCAAAACAAATTACAGATCATTATCATCATCTTCGGCGACATACTAAGGCGAAAAAGGTTGACAAATCCAGAAACAATGAGTTGAAACAGGCAACTCTTGGAGCAGCAATTCAAAAGAAAAGAATCCTCAAAGATGTGAAATACTTACTGAAAGGAACAATACTAGCAGATATAGTAATCAAGAGAATCGGCTTTCGACCGTAGTCATCTGAAAGTTGCCCTAAAGCTGGAAGAACCAACAATTTGAAGATCCCAACAATCTACAAGACAGGAAAAGCATGTCATTCAACTATTCAAGAACAGAATAAGCAAAATCAACACCTCTGAATCTTAGTGAAAAGCAGTTAACATCAAGAAGAAAAAATAAACTTCCAGATCATAAAAGCCATTACGATGACTTACTGTTGGCAGAACTATAACAAAAATCTCCAATTGATCATGAAAAGAAAGGGGGAAAAAAACCTGGGTTCTACGATCAATTTACTTTACCCATCTTCTCAAATCGAAAAAACAAATAAAACCAGCTTAGACATAAACTAATTGGGTCTTACAGTTTGCTGGAGGCCATTGAGATAGATGACTTGGGAGCAAGCGGAGTGATCAGGGCAAAGAGCACCGGTAGTTACATCCACCACAACTGAATGAGTCATTTCTTCAGCAACCCAGTGAATACACAGCGGAAACATTACGTGCGCCAGAAGCCTTATTTCTCTCTGGTTATTCCACCATCCTGATGATCCCACCATCGTTTCTTTCTTCAAGAAAATCACTCAAAAGCGTCGAGCTTCGGGCTCGTTACGCATCAAAAACCTCCCCTGTTCATGTACCATCTGCCAATTTAAAAACAATCTGCTGGTGTGATACTGAAGTTACTTTGCAGTTTTTATTGGGATTTAATAAGGCGAGTGCATGAATCAACTCAACAAAATAGAAATAAAGTATAAAACGGAAATTTGCAAGTCAGAATTGAAACGTCATACCCACTCGCATGTAAAGTCTACTGTGCACGAAAACGGAGGACGCGACAGGACGAATCATGTTGGTTGGATTGTAACTTGAGAAAAATATCATCAAACTTATTCAATGATTTAACAAAAACTATTAATATTTCGGGAAATACTTTAGTCTCTTTAGTAACCATTCAGCCCATGAATAATAGTTTATGGAATGGTCCTTTGAAAAGACTATAATCTTGCCCTTAATATTCAGTACAGGTACTTCATTACTGGTTAAACCTAAAACATAAAGATATTATGAGTTTTTTTTTTTAATCCAATTAATGCCTTTTTATTCACAAAATTCCGTAATTAAGGTATGTGGGAGATATTCCTAAAGTAAAGGAGGACAAAGGAAACATCTTCTTGCAGATCCTATTTTCAGAATTCATGAATATAAAGATATGGATCATTTCTCGCTATTGTGAACGGTCGAGACATCATCCAAAGATAACAGGCTGTCAAGATTACACGATCCAAGTTGTAACACAAATTACACTGTCATGATTCAGATCAAAACAATGCCCACATTATTCAAGAATTGCGTATACATGTTAGCACAAAACTGCTATACAAAAAGTAGAAGCTGCCAAACTGTTGTGTTTACTAGAATTGCTAATAAGCTAAATTCTGACCGGTTACTCGTTTGCTGCTCCTGTTAATGTTGGATCTTCATCTTCATCAAGTTCCTGCTCCACACCTTTGACCTCCGGAACATAATGCATCAGCATGTTTTCGATGCCAGACTTGAGGGTAACGGACGAGCTAGGGCAACCGCTGCATGCACCCTGCATTTTCAGCTTGACTATTCCAGTTTCGGTATCAAATCCCTTATATTCAATGTCACCACCATCATCTTGCACTGCAGGCCGAATGCGGGTTTCCAAGAGTTCTTTGATCATGGCTACAGTTTCTGAATCATCTTCCTTGATGGCTGTGTCCATGGAAGCCAATGTAGTTGAATCCATGATCAGCGGCTGCCCGGAGGAAAAGAAATCCATGATTGATGCAAAAATTTCAGGCTTCAAAAGATCCCAAGACGTATCATCTGACTTAGTAACTGTTATAAAATCAGCTCCGAAGAAGACCCGTGTCACTCCTAGACACCAGCAGTACAGTTAGCGATTAAAGTCGCATTTATCTAAGAATCCCATATAAAATCAACAGCATATATACATAGCAGACGCAATGCACAAAACCAGAAAAATCGAATCAAGAGCCGGGATAGACACTGCTTTTATAACCCCTTTTTAAAAGGTGGCTTGGAGTTCATCAACACACCCAAAACCATAAAGCAAAGGAAGACACTGAAAGCATAAACAAAGAAGAAATTTGGTCACAATTCAGATGCTATCAAATGCTATCAACTTCACTTTGCAACGCTCTAAAGATGTATCAAACGTGAAAAATTCAGAACAAAAGTTTGGTCACTTCAACATTCACCACAAACCAGGACTACAGGCCCAAACTGTATTAGATTCCAAAGAAAAGAGTAACAACTAGAATTTCAAATAACCCAAAGAGATAAAAGGTACTCCTGCTGTACACAAAAGGCACATTAAACTCACCATCTATCCCAAAAAGGGACTTTGCCAAAGGAGAATTCATGGCGACACGTGCATTAGGGAAGTCAGCACTGCCAGCTTCCATGACTGGTCGGCCAGGGTAGAACATCAGAGACAAAGGATTAGGAGTTGATTGCGTTTGGATAAACATGGTCCTCCGCTGCCCTGTTGGCCGGAGCAATGTTAGAGCATGAAATTAAAGTTAATAAACCTATTTCTTTCATATACAAATTCGAATACATCAAGCTTCATAGACACTCAAACTGTCAAACAACACAAGCTGAGGACACCAGTGCAAATAGTAAAAATAACTCGGGAAAGAGAGTTAACTCACAAACTAGCACACAATGTAATTCCCAGAAAGAACCAGAACATCATAACCAATGCAATACCTTCCTCTCCCACCAACGGAAAGGAAGCAACAATTGAACAATAATATAGTAACCCTTCCCGAGACTACCAACATGTTAGCATTTACATTTCCTCTACACCCAATACTGCAATCCTACGAGCTAGAAATAATTAAATCTCAAAGAAGTAAGATAAACCACCAATCCCTTTTTGCCCGTCTTTCTATTATTACAGGTGTAAGCAGCCAAAAGAAACTAGCTTCCTTCCTATTCTTTCCATAACTCTTACTGCTTTTAACAAGCGTACATAGTATCCAAGAATTTGGTTGTTTGACAAACACAGATAGCAACCCCAAGGATTTATGATAATCTACGAACAGTAAGCGGACACAATTTTCCAACAGCTCAATTTCGCCGGATTTCTTCCCAAAACTCAACAAAGAAGCAGCAATTAATTAGAATAACCGAATTTAGACTAACCTGCGAAATGGGTCCATAAGGGAGAAGCCGGAGAAGGAAAAACCGGTGAAGATTTCGGCAAAACCAAACCAGATACAGAGCCGGGAAAAGTTGAAGAAAAGGCATAATTATACAGGAATCGCCGGGAAAAGCACAGCGGCTTGATCCCGTCGTGATACGATGATAATGATCCGCCGGCGCCACGAGTCGCCCGCAATATCACCCTTCCCAAACTCTTCATCGTACCTTCCTCCCAATATTTTCAGCTTGTTTGGGGTTCTGCAATGGACGATGTAGTATATCGGTGGTGATTGTAGATGGACTCTGGCGGTTTAGTCCGAGGAGATGGTAAATTGTGCTTTAAAGGTTGTACTTTTGCTGGATTTAAAATGTTTACCTTCTAACTCTTGTCCATTTGAAAAAAAAAAAAAAATTTCTCAAAAACAAATACTCCGTCCCTCTGTCCTAATAAAGTAATCTTTTTTTACTGAATAAAGAGATTATATACATTTGTATAAATAATTTATGAAACTAATTAGAAAATTATAGTTAGATAAGAAACACTATTTCTAATTAAAAATATTAGAACATATAATGAATTTATAATATATAACATCTATTGAGCGAATAATTTTGAATATTTGCACTTAAATTAAAAAATAAAAAAAAAACAGGTGGTTTTAAAACTGTGGTCATGTTTGCATGTTTATATCGACGCACATAAATTGTACTTCTTCTGTTCTATTACAAGAGTCCATTTTGATCAATGTATAACTTATTATGAATATCAAGATACAACACCTAAAATAATATAAACCACACATAATTATATTAGTAAGGGCAAGAAGAATAATTTTTTTAAAAGTGGACTTTTATATGAAACGGATAGAGTAAAACAAATATGACCATTTGAATAATAATAGTTTTAGGTGAATGACTCATTCACTATCGGATATAAAATAGAGTTAATTGTAAAAAATCACCTCAAACTTTACTTATATTGTAAATTACTTCATAAACTTTTAATTTTTGTAATCAACCACTTGGACTATCAATTTATTGCAATATAGGAAAACATTAGCTTTAATTCTATAAATTCTTCATAAAAAATATATTGAACTTAATAACAATTAGAATATATAAAATTTTATAATTGTGTTGAAAAATTGAGTAATTTGGTATTTTTACAAAAAAAAATTTTAGAAATTAAGACTAACATGACTTTACATTACAACAAATTGAAAGTTCAGAGGATTGATTACAAAAAATTCAAAGTTCAAGAAACAATTTACAATATAAACAAAATTTGAGTTGATTTTTCACAATTAACTAGATAAAATATTCTCATTTTGGCGTGCAAGAATGAAAATAGAGAGAATTTACATTTGGGATTAAAATGTCTATATTTGTTGCGTATAGGAATATGATAATTTCAACTATGATCTAAATTTCTTTAATGAGAGATTTATTTATTTTCAAATATCAGATATCTCCTATTCCCATATTCTCATTCTCGCGCACCAAACGCACCCGAGTAAATGAATGAACTCATCCATCATCATTGATACGTGTGCTCCTTATACAAGTGGGAAAAGGTGAACAAATCCCATATTCCATTCCATAGTGGGAATTTGGAACTTGAAAAGTTAATTTATAAAAGGCGAAATAAATCTATTGAGCCAAGAAAAGAAACGAATGTCCCCACGGACCCCACCCAAATTGCGCGTGATTCGCACGTGACACCCCCTCAAGAGGCTCGTCGCCTTGGAAACATTTCGTTTTCGCTCCCTCTAAAAAACTTACAAGACAATCGTCAAACCCTATCTCTCCACTTTTTCGCAATTCTCCATTGGAAACCCTAACCTCTCACCCCAAGCTTCGAATCTTCGTTGAATTTTGTTTTTTCTCATGAAATTCAACGAATTTTCCAATTCGATGGGTGGAAGCAACCTCTGTCCCAGCTCAATTTGATGTTTTCTGTTGGAACGGAGACGTAGGGGATTTGCTTTCGTTGTCTTAGTCTTGTTTTAAGCCTTCATCCATGGAGGGCTCTGTGGTGGATTCGGATCTCGGAGCCCCGCCGGAGTCATGGGAAGTAGCGGACTTGGACGCCAGTATGCGGCGTCTCATGCTTTCGTCGTCGAAGAAGGACTCCAATAATTCTCTAGCTTCTTCTTCGTCTGCGAATAACCTTGTTGTCAACGATCAGCCTGAGCTGGGTGATGCTTCTTCCTCCTCGAATTCAGCTCTATCTTTGGGGAATTCCTGTGGGAGACCGTCTGAGGATTTGGTTAATTCGGTGGACCTGTTTCTTCGGGAGGCTTTGCAAAACCCTCGGGAGCGGCTTTCTGGTGAGGATTTTTTTTATGGTTTAGTAGACGATTGCTCTTTCTCAGTACTCCTCGTTGGTGTCGTGGCTTGTATACGTAGAGATTTTGTGTGTGTGTTTTTTTTTTCCGTTAAACTTGAAGTGTGGCTAGTGGATGGTATTTCATACTTTTTGCTAGTTCATACGTGATTTTTTTATTTTGGAATGCGGATGCTTTCTTTGTTAGATTTTTCTCGCATTTTTATAGTGTTCTCCTTCATTTGAACTTGCTCTTTTGACTTGTGACTCCTTAGATTTGGCTTTATAGTTTCCGTGATATTGGTGATTACTTTGTCTCTGTTGATGCATTAGTGTGGGAGTGAATAGGTTTTCTTCTTTACCCCCATTTTGGACTATGTTGAATACCACTACCAGTTGAAGGATCTGCTTGCTATTGGCTATTGGCCTTTGAATAAAAATAATATTGCTCTCCTTTATTTGCTTATAATGATTACTCGGTAGCAAATGTGATGTGCGCCTCTTGACTCTTTCCCTAGGCTGAAGCCCAGTTTCTTATATGTTGTTAGTGGTTGTTTGCTTTGTTTTTCTGTTGTGGACTTTTCTTCTTGTATTATTGTGGGCTTTCCGTGTTTTTCCCAATTTTTGGTTTATTTATAGTGTTCATTATTTCTTAATGGTTATGAAGATATGAGAGAGTAGGGGTTTTTTGTGAGACGTCATTTTGAAGGCAATCTTTGGAAAAATAGTTGTTCAGGATATTTTCCCTTGTAACACACTAAAAAATAACATACTACAGAATAGTTATTAAATATAAGAATGAATGGAAAAGAAAGTTGTATTGTAGTGTGAAGCTGAAGGGTTGTGTTTGGCTGAGTTTAGTGTTCCAGAGCACTTATGCTACTAGAAGTAATCAAAACTGGGAGTCTTTGAATGTTGAAGGTTGTATAGGTTTCTTCCTGATTGTGGAGCTACCACTATATGTAAAAGGTTGATACTGATCGATGAACGTTAGTAATTTGCCAGTTTGTTGTTGCACTTATTGCTAAAACATATTTCGTTGTAATCTGGATAGAATTGTATGGGAATTATATTTCATATGCTGAATCTTTGTGCTGGAGAGCTGAAACCAATTTCCTTGTATTGTTAAGTCTTTATCTGTCTAGGATTTCTTTGAAATGCGCACCTAGAATGGTCATCAGGTGCTATGGTAAAGAATTGGGAAATGCAATCATGCAAAAATGCCACATATGAATTTTGCAAATGGTGAAAATTGGTATGATGACCATAGATAGTGTAATTGCAAATCTGCAAGATGATGAATGTTAATGCTTCCTTGCTTCTTGGAGCTTGTGCTTCAATAAGTTTCACATATGTGAAGTTTTTGGCACTTTCATTCTAAAACTTGTTACTTATGGAAATACATTTCTGATATTTGAATATCTGCTTAGTTGCAAACTTCAACATAAAGAAAAGTTGAGCGTTGCAATTTAGAGTTGCTGCATGCAGTGGAAGATGAATCTATGAGTAGCCACATTAATTTTTGCAATCAGTCTGCTTGATAACACGGTAAACTTGAGAAGTTTCTGGAAGAATTGTATTACTCTGCATTGGGATTTGTAGTATGGAAGGATTTCTATTTATCTCCCTACCTCTTGTGTGTACCTCCACATGTGCATTTTGCGCCTAATTCCCAGGACCTCTAGCTAGGGAGATTAACCGCTCCAGCTAAGGGAGTGGGTGGAAGATCCAGATGAGGGATGTGAGAAGGATAGGGGTGGGTGGGGTGCGAGATGGCTATGGAAAGCTCTAACATGAGGATATTCTAGTTTCCATTGTTCTTTGGATTCTTTCTGTTGGTAATTTTTTTCCTTTTTGGTTTCAGTTCTTCGAATGGAGCAGGATGTTGAGAAGTTCATTCGTGATCCTAGCAGACAACAGATGGAATTCCAACAGCTTCCTACATCCTATCTACGATTGGCTGCCCATCGTGTTGCCCAACATTATTCATTGCAATCGATGGTTCTGTTGGACAACAATCTGCCAGATGGATCTGGTTCCAGAATCATTGTACGCAAGACTGCTGAATGCCGGGCTCCATTGATTCGTTTAGCTGACATACCTGTAAATCTTCCCTCAGAGGACAGTGGTGACATTAAAGTTGCGATCAAACAGAGGCCACAGAAAGGTTCAATGAATTCAGGTGGCTCAAATTCGCATTTGTCAAAGTCCAATAGTCTGAAAAGTGTGGAAGAAAGGAAAGAAGAATACAACAAGGCCCGAGCACGGATATTTAACTCGAATAGTTTCAGTGGGGTTGCCAGTGGGAGTGCCAGTGGGGTGGCCATTGGGAGTGCCAGTGGGGTGGTCATTGGGAGTGCCAGTGGGAGAGGAGAAAGTGAACCTAGGAAACAGGATACTTCTCATCATGTTTCGCGGGGAGCATTAAAGACAGAAGAGAAATCTGTACCACTAGGGGGACAACCTGATCTTAATGTCAGTAGGGGGGTGATTGATTCTGCACCAGGTAGTAGTAAAGCAGCTAGAAATAAGTCTGAAAAGGAGCCAGTTAGTAGATCTAAAGCTACTAATAGGGTGGCTATTTTTCGAGACCGTGAAATTGATCGCAAGGATCCTGATTATGATAGGAGCTATGACAGGTACATTTGACTTTTCTTTCTTGTTGCCGTCTTTTTCCCTTTGAGTACTGGCTTCTGTCAATGTAAGTTTGTTGACATTCTCTGCATGCTATAAATTGTCGTTAGCTTCAGTCGTGCTTGTGTAGGTTCTCTTTTAGGATGTTAACTTTTCCTTGCCTGTGGCAATATTGTGATTGAGAAAATGCAAGATGTTCAGGTCTAGTTATGTTTTCTATTCAGTTTGAAATCAGTTTATCTTTCAATGGTTTGGGGATGTGAGGGTTAAGGTTTGACAAACGTTTGAGGTATTTTTTTCTGGATAAAAAGTCGTTTTGGTAGAAATAAGATTCCCAGTGAACAGATGCAGTCCAGATGCTTAATTCAATTGTTTGCTTTGTTTCTGCACAACCAGAATTTTGTTAGGAATTGATGCATGGAGTAAAAAATGCAAAATGTTTTGATCTTTGTAAAAAGTGTACAAGTTCATTTTGGGTACATTGCATGCTTTAATTCAAGTTTTGAAATATAGATTTATTGACAACTCCTCCATGTTCTTTCCACGGTTATAAATGTGTTATTCTTTCTTGGGTAACCATGATTTGGAAGTAGTTATGCTGTGTATCTATGCATATTTGGTTAATTTAGAGTATTTGATTATTGTGTTCTTTTAAGTAATTGTATAATGTTCTCCTCAGGTATGTGCAGAGGTTTGATCCTGGGTTTGGTTTCAGTGGTGGAGGATACACCATTCAGCCGATGTACACACCTGCTATAAATTACAATACTGAATTCCCACAACTTGGCTCAGCGCGAAGGCCACCCATATCAAACGAACACCAACCCCAGCCACTTCCCCAACATCTACCAGGACCATGGACCCCTCCATCAACTCCTGCTGGAATTGGGTATGGGCTTCCGGAGACGATGATGACTCCGTACAGCCCTAACCATGTTGGTACCCGTTCTAATTCAGCTTTGTACTTACATACTGCACAATATGCTTTTCAGCATCCTGGGATGCCATTCATTCATCCTCATGAACAGGCCCACCAATCATTTGCTCAGGTACAGCTATCTCTCCTGGTATGTGTATCTGAAGTAGTTTTTGGACTTGGGTATTTTGAGCGAAAAAGGATGGAGGAAGTAATTACTAGCTTTGAGTAAACAGAAAGTCCTAATGTTTAAGTGACTTTTGTCTTGCCTGTCATGCGTTCTAGTGATTTCCTTCTGCTAATTTACTTTGATTTTTCTAGACGACTCAATTTGATTGTTTTTCTTTTCAAACATTTTTGTATGCTAATTCGAAGTTCTTTTGAGGTGTGTTTTTTACTGTCTTCTAAGATGAAGAGATTCTGATTTTGGTGTGCTTTTCAGAACAGATTTTTCTTTTCAAGCTTGTGAAACAAAATGATGAATTAGCTTTTGGTTAATGACAGGAAATCCAGTTTTGTGCTCTCTTTTTCTTTTTTTGCCTTTTTTCTCCAATTATTTTAAACTTATTTTGTTGCTTTATAATGTGAGAAGTTTTATGGCCTGTTCCTGCTGTATTCATGTGTTGGTGTGTCCTCTTTTCTGTTCTGATTGTGACTGGATTACATTTATAATTATCTGTTGGCTGCTATTGTTTTCCTTCTGTGCTTAATTCCTTTATGATCATGCCATAAAATGAATATTGAAGAAGTTTGCCCCATTTGATAGTCTTGCATCTAATGGTGTCCTTGGCACCCATTTTCAGTCCCATCAACTGCAACCTGATGCAACTTTTGGATTAGCCCGGCCCCGATAAGGGGCATGGGCCATGCCTGCACCTCGTCATAAGTACCGTGGAGCTCGGGGTAGAAGGTAGCTGCTACAGCAGCGCACTATATCACTTATGGCGAGGATGCAGGCATAGGCAACCGAGGCACACTGGATTGGACAGGTCAACTCAAGTCCCCTGTTTGTTCCATTGTAGCAGTCTCGGTTGGATGGAGCCTCATTATTAATGGGGCTCGCTGGTCTGGCAAATGTATAGTTTCAATGAGCTTATGAGCTCTGCATTTGCGAATGATGATGATGAAAAAGAACGGAAATTGGAAAAGAATTCTCGGAGCTGTCTATTTATGCTGTTTGCTGCACAAGTACTACCACTGGCCCTTCTTTTTCTTCTTTACTTCATGTAATAGTTGGTTCTTATGCAATTTCTCCAATCAGGTACTTTTATTTTTCTGGAATTGGGTTAGTAAAGATTGATTTGTGGTTGTGTTTCAGCACCATTCCAATCCCAAAGCTTGAAAAGAATGGTTGAAAAACAAGAGAGTGGACCGCTTGCCTTGACGCTGGAAGAGCAGCTCCGGGTGCAGACATCTGGTATTGGTGGGCTCGGGCTTGGGCTCGCCTAAAGTTGGATCATGCAAATTACTACGCTGAATGTGGACTAGTGTTTCTGTACAAAGGCTCTTGTGTTCGTAGACAAGGATTTTCTATAGTTTGAAGGCTTGTTTTAATCAACTTTATGTATGTTGATGTACCAGGAGTTGTTGCAACTAATATAGATCCCTTGGGTTGTATTGATGGTGGTAATTCTGTTTTTTCCTTTTGTTGCCTATATACTACTCCTATTCCTATTCCTTTCTGAGTGGAGGATAATGCGCGTAGAAGCCATCGCGGATGCCGGTATAGCGCACGTAGAGCAAACGGTATAATGCCGTTCAGGTCTGGTAAATTACCTTTGGTTCCCTTGGTAATAAACTGATATGAGCCCCAAAATACACATGTACCGTGACGAGGATGACTAATGTAAATCTGTAGGCATAATGAGAACTGATTTGTTTGCCATTCATAACCGCACAAGAATCCCCCCGAGCGAGACCAATATCAGCACCAACAATCAGGCTAAACATGTTTACCTCCACCACAAACAGCTGCACCCTGCACCATTATTAGCACAACCAATTTGTACCCTTTTCCTTTCCCGGCATTCAGACTCCAACCGATTCCCTCTTCCGAGACTAGGATTTACTCTCCTTGGTAGTTTTACAATCGTTGTCTGCATGCTAAGCTCCAGAGGAACATCACCCCAAGCCCTAGGTTTTTTCTTAGTCAAGAAACACCGGTCTTGTCACGCTTGATACACCACATTTTCCACTCTTGAGCCCAGGATTCACTTTACAATTGTGATCTGCACGCTAAGTTCACACACAATATCACCCCAAGCCCTTGGTTTTTTCTAGTCAAGAAACACTGGTCTTGTTGCGCTTGATACACCACGTGTTTTGTTCAGACTGAGTCTTAGGCATCCAAAGTAAAAGACATGGCCTTTACAGGTAAAGGATAGCTGCATCCGGTGAATATCCTCGTGTGTTTGTGCATTAGTTCCAGTATAAATATGCCACTAATATGAAGCCATCAAAGCATCAAGTACTCTTTCTCATTTCTAAATCTAGCTTAGACACTGATTTTCTACCAAAATAAGGTAAATCTTAGTATTATTGTTCTAACTGCAACCTGAATCATACCATTGATGATGATAGAGCATATGCAGATAAACAATAGTCATTGACAATTTTGTAACCTTGCACTTCTCACTGATAATAAGAAGAGGAAAGCATACAAGGAAAAAATCCTACTTATATGTTGTCTTAGTAGTCTCTAGAAGTGATCATGGCGCCAGGTGTTTCGTTACATATCTTTAACATACTTACCAAGCTAGTCCAAGATCCAGTTATAAAAAAATTTCAACATAGATTCGACATTTTGTATGCAAGGAACAGAGGAAATTGGAGAAAAGATACATATTAGACTTACCTTTTCTTTTCTTGCAATCTTTAATTCTCTTTCTGACTACTGTTAAACTGAATATGATGTCTGGCAGTTCAACATGGAAAGAAAGAATAAGGAGCTTGTCTGGGAGAACTGGTGCATCATGCTTCACAACAAGATGCTGAAGAAGAAGGCTGAGATGCTGCAGCAGGAGAAGCAGCTCTTGGCGGCTGAAATTCAACTGCGGGACGAAGCTGAAAACAAGAGGAACTCCAAGGAATCAGGCACGAAGAACAAATGAAAAATCTCCAAGCTTCTCAAGTGTCTTATGATCTCTTCGTTCCAGTCTGCGCCTACTTTATGTTTGTCTTTACATTCTTGCGAAAATTCCAGTCTTGGGCGTTGAGGTTATGTAGGCCAAGATGCCTTTCTTCAGTTATCATCTACTTTTGGTGATCTCTTCTCTCTCAACAATGTTCAGCTTGTTAAGCTACATATCAATGTTCAGCTTCTTGTCTATGTTTGAAAATGTTTGGTAAAATGCCTTAAAGTGCTTGTATGCAAAGTCCACATCTTCCCTGGCACAAATCTCTCTGATGCTGCACGAAAGAGGAAACAAGATTTTAGAATTTTACAGAACCGCATTCTATCAATTTCAAGAAGAGATTAATGCAACTCATAAAAATACAGCGAATGCAATCCAGTAACAATCTTGAATATTCACGTAATAGGAGAACTACAGTGCATGCATATTGATCCAGCAATATGTAAACCGTCTTGTACGGGATAGTTCAATTAGCAAGCAAAACACACAGCACATAGCAAGTCGTCTCTACTAGTTACCATGCATAGTACACAAAAAGGCCCAAATTCTATGAATTCTCAAGTAGATTCACTTTGCCAGATACATTCAAATTTTAAATAATTAGGTTTGATCAAAGCGTATTGCACAAGTCAAAACCTCGATACCTGTGCATCGACAGCTGAGCTATGCCACAATCAACAGTGCGAATTCCAACTCCTGAAGCAAGTATTGGACCTATAGTAGATCCACACCCCATGTCATTCCTCACTGCGAAGTCCTGGCAGTCATGAATAGAAAAATGAAACTAATTTCTGCATAACTCAAAGTCCAACAAGCAAGCATTGCAAATCAGTTAGTGAAATCAATCTTTCACAAGGCGAACCAACAATAGCAGAAAATGTTTCTTTTAACTATTTTGCAGTTCGTCAATTTTCTTAGGAACAAATATAGATATTTCAACTATAAGAAATTTTACGTTTAGAATCTTAAATACTGTAACTATCCATACAGTTAGATGAGTGACAGTTCCATGTCAAATCCTAATATGCACCAAAGAAAGAAATCCTCATATGCAGAATACAGGAGTAGATAAATAAAAAAATTTAAAAAAAAAAAATCAGGTTGTCATTTTTAATACTGAGAATCAGGAAAAGAATGAGCACTAAGCGCAAGCACACACATATTAATATGTTGTCTTATAAGTTCTGAACAAGATGGTATGCTTGTATAACTCTTTTTTTTGCTTACAAAAACTTTATCCTATGCATTATTTGAAATGAATCCACAGCCCATTCACATTTCCAAGAAACCTTATGCTCCCTTCAAAACAGAACAGCTTTGCAAATGCTCAAGTAGGTCAAAGAATATTTACCAGCATAATGAAATACCCCTATTCCGCAATTATGTTGTTTATTATATATTCTTTCATGTATTATCAATCTTCAAATGCCAATACACAGTTTTTTAAATAAGTACAAATTTACAAGTAATATGGTGTACAAAACCACACAATTTTACGAAGGCTTAAAGGGATCAATTTCAATTTATTCATTCATAGTTTTCCTTCATAAGTCTGGTGGAGTTCACCTGAGTTGGAAGGTTATTCATTTTTGCGACTTCTTTGAAGAGAAATGCGGTAACTCCACTTGTAGCATAACGCTGGTTGGCATTATGCTTGATAACTAGACCTTTTTGCAATTCAGGTCGATGGTGTTCTTCATGCTTGTCCATAAAATTTGGATGAACTCCATGAGCCATGTCAGCGGATACTACAAAAGGGAATAAAATTGATGACTCATTATACAGATATAGTAAATTCTTATAAGGAATGACATACTATTACTAATATTCTGTTCTTTCTTCTTCCTATTAATTAATTTATTTTTCCCTGGTTGTCAAAGATTATGTCAGACAGCATCCTCGAGTCACCATCCAAGGCCATACTACTTTCCACCAAAGAAAATTCTACTTCAGCCTTTTAACAAAAATTACACTAAAACAGACTTGGAAACTTATTTGAAAAAAAAAAAAAAATTACACTAATATTCTGTTATTTTAAAGAAATTAAAAACCCCGAAAGCGGTGTTGATAGTTATGGCTGCCAATTGGTGTGTGCTCTTTTCTGGCAATTGGCAGCCAAATGTGGAAACACAGTTTGGATAATGCTAAAAGCTGTAGAAGGTTCATCTGATGATGATGATTTTTACCCCTATTCCATCATAACTACAGTTGCTGGTGCTGATAGTTATCTTAATCAAAAGATAGATGGGATGTGAACTGGGGATGGCAGTGGGCTGACTTAGGAGTCAGGGAAACAGCAGCAACTGCCATTGCCAGAGTTTACGGCGGCTGGGGGTGGTGTTGGGATTTTCAAGGTGCCTACCTGGGCTGCTGTTCACCCTGACTACCTATGTCCTTGAGCATCAACCACATTGTCTCAGAGAAACTCAGTTAGGAGGATGTCAAAGATGAAGAACAAATATTCTAGTGATTGAAAAATGTACCATGCTCGATGGATAGAAGGAAGCGACAATCTGATTTACATTTTTTAGAAAGTGTAAATGAGGTTATTGCTTTTGGTATTTTAGGAAGCGTTAAAAATGTCCTTTAATTTGGGAATTTCGAATTCTATTATCAATATTTATGGTAAGAATCTTTTGTCCAGTCATGCCCCAAAATTTTGGCAAAACCCATGCACTGAATCCCATGCCTTCCAACCACGCAGCGCAGCCCCCAAATATAATTCTGGAACAGCATTTCTAAATTCTAACAAAGCATACAGCAAATACCCATTCTCCATTCATGCTAGAACAATCAGATACCAGTTTTTATGTTTGCTAATAGAAATTTAGTGCTGTTAAGGAATGTGAAGAAGCTATTAATTTTATTCTGCTCCCTAGAAGACTTACATGATTTGGGCAAAAAAAAAGTCCACGTGCAAGAATGTGGAATACTTCATGAAATTTTAACAAACGTGACAAAAAAAAGAGTGCATTACAAACATGCCAAGTGCTCAACAGAATCAACACCTACCCAAAAAGGATTGGCGGATTGCACGAGCGAAACTGCTTTCTCTAACAGAGTGAGAATCTAAGCAATCAATTATTCGTCTAATGGCCTCAAACATAGTTGGCGCACCAGCTCCCTGATATGAATCTGAACCAACCTGCGGAGCACAAGTTACTAAACTTTAAGATCTTTACAATCTATACTCTTAAAACACCAGGGAAACTTGAACATGACAGAACTGTGGACAAAGACTAAAGATCAAGATAAGTGAATGTCAAAAGTTGAAGTAAAGCATTGAAAACAGCATATCGATAAGAAAATTAGAAAATGAAAAGTATACTAACAGAATATTTTGGTTACAAGAAAGAAAGTGATTGGAAAATTCATCCACTGGATACTCAACAAAATTTTAGATTGGCATTTTAACTACAAACAGAGGCAGTGCATTCCTTACTTTCAATCACTTAGTTATTTGGAAATAGAGATAGGTGCAGAGTTCATCCTGCCGTGTGCTTCAATAAATAGGCAGTATGTGGCCTGAAAAGCTGATGTAACTTATTTTCTAGGTAACATAACAGTAATGAGGTGGAAATGTATGGAACTTAGATAGTTAAAGCAAAACAAAATTGGCTTGTAGTTTTAAAGAGTGACATACACTTGTGAGTGCTCTGAGATGTATAGAGTTTGTAATGCAGATTTAATTGACAAAATCCTCACCGCATGGGCAAAGATCTAATGATATTTCCGTAAGGGTAATCGGATAAAATTAAGTAATTTCCAAGTTGCAAAGAGCGTGACAGTTGCCAATCAAAAGCAACAAATTAAAGGGGCTGGATAACCTCTTTAACTACAGTAAACAAGTATGCAACCTACTTACCTCTTCATTATCAAATAGAGCAACCATTCGTATGGAACACTCATCTGACAAATCTCCAGGTGATGCACAAGAATCAACAAGAGCTCGCAGAGCACAAAAGCTGGATGCCAGATTATCCAATCTTCCAGAAAATATGAATTCATTATTTGCACCTCCTAGACAGCTAGGTTGAGTATCACAAACATTCAACTCAATACTTAATATATCATCAACTTTACAGCCCAGCTCATCTGACAAGATCTACAAATGACAGTAATGCAGTAAGCAAGAAAAGAAAAATAATAAACAAGCACAAGCAGTAGATGATCATTCATATTTTGAAATTCCCTCTCCTAAACCATGATAAAATGTCAAAATTAGAAACCAAAAATTCAGAAGAAAGAAAATTGGAACGACAATCATTAGAGAACAAAGCATAATGCCAAAAATAGGATAACATATATGCTGGGAGGATTCAAACATAAGATGCACATATTATAAGATTTCAAATATATATAATGAAACTAATACTTCCACTGTAATCCAGATAAACCATTTAAATATGACCTAGGAAAAAAGGTCACCTGCAACAGCAGTTGATGGTGAGCATCTTTTGATGATACGTTGTTCTTTTCTTTGGCCTCAGCCTTTTCCACCTTTTTAGCGAGTAGGGGGATGAGATGAGTCTCAAGGTTTGGCTTGAACCCATCCTTGTTCACTGTGCTAGTACACCATATGGAAAATCCCACAAGAAAAGGAGGAAAATTTGAGAAAAATCCTCTCAAAAGGTTGAGCACAAATTTTAACAAACAACTGTGTTTCTTTGGCATATTATTGAATATTGAACATGAAGAAAGGCATAAAATTGTTGTTAATTAACCACAAAATACCATCCTAGAATCAACTTAAATCAACATACCACCTCAGAGTTTGCATCTAGACAACCTGACAGTTATCGTATGATTTTTTTTCAAAATATCCATTTAAATAACCAGTAGTGTATTCTAAGGTATGACAAACCGGTCAAGATGAATGGCTAGTGTAGGCACTCGCAATAGAGGTCTTTTTATCTTAACAAGCTTTTGCAGAAAGCAGCCATCATCAGCTCTGATAATGACCCTACCAGCAACACTCAGATCCCGGTCAAACCAAGTGTGCCAAAGACCACCACCGTATGTTTGGACATTTACCATCAGACAACCACATTTGGATGATGCAGAAATAGGTTTCAATTTCAGGCAGGGGCTATCAGTGTGCGCTGCAATTATATGAAAACCATTTGAAATAGAATACCTGCAAAATTAAATACCATCTTATACACACTGTATTTGGCTGAACAATGGAGACACAGATTTGAATAGTATAATCAACTCATTGAAGCAATGGAACAAAACTAATGAGGAAGCAAACATATTGCTCAGGCAATGAAAGAAAGAAATTGAGGAAGTTGAATATACTCACACTCAGCATACAATAATCAGCAGTCACTGCATCATACAATTGAAATTCAGACCGATTTACTTTAGCTTGTTTCCATTCTGACATAAACAAATAAAAACTGCAATGTTAAGGATAATGTAGACTCACTTTTCCCCGATTGCAAAAGCGACCAAAGATGACATATTTCGCGTAAAGAAGTAGCGGCCACCGGGCTTCAAATCCCATTCATCATTCTCATTCAAAAGATGAAACCCAGCAGCGAGTAACTGTCTTTTGGCTTCCGCTGTCAAATTAGAGTTAACAGCACATGTAAACAGGTATAACTCTGTTCTCCAAACTCAAGTACCACAAGCAGAAAATATATATATATATCTATCTCTCGATGGCGCTATCATATGCATTACATATCATTTCGAAGAATGCAACCAAGCATAGTAGTACCTACAAATAGTTCTAAACAATTTCAGCTTTGCATAACCATATAAAATTAAACAAACGGTCCCAAGCAGTAACGAAGAAAAATCCTCAACATAGTTATGTATATACGTACCTGTAGCATGAAATTGAGTCCATGACTCGTTCAGATAGTCCAATAAATCACCAACTATGGACTTGTTCGAAGAGCTCTGCGTTCAATTTTAGAAAAATAAATTTTAAAAAAAAAAAAATCCATTTGATTGCAGCTATCAAACAAATGTTGAAACATCTAAGTAAGCAGATAAAGGAAAAGAGACCTCGGAGGTGGAGCAGAGCCGACGGAAGCTAGTGTTGTACTGATTGGTACTGAACTTGAAGGAAAATTGCGGCGAGTGAGGGAGCTTTGAGAAAAGAGTAGATGGAGGTTTGAGGATTGGATATGAGTGGAGAATCTGGAAGCGAGCCACTACGGCAGCCATGAGAGGAAGAAGAGATTGAGAGCTCCAAATCGCCGGCCGGCGATCCTTTTTATCTCTTCTTTTCTGCCGCTAAAGTTGTGAAGGTCTGCGCCACGCGCGGATGATGATATCATACAATTAACTAATTCTTTTTTTCCTTAGAATTCTCACATATAGTAGAACGAAGGTGGGAGTCTCTTGTATGTCAACTTGTACTCTAAATAGTCGTCACAATTGACGCTGATAAGAATCGAACCTACCTCTAAGGTAGACTCATTTTTTCATCACCATACTTTGTCAAAATTCAGCATTTAGACCATCCCCAACCGTTGCCAAAATGACGGGTGGGGAATGGCATTTGCCATTCCCAACCGTTGCTATCTTCCGCTGCTATTGAATTTGATGCCAGAAATGGCTCTAGCAAAAGCTGGAGCCATTTCTGGCATATTATTATTTTACTCTTTTTTTTTTTTTTTTTTTACTTTAAAAGATGAGTTTTTTTTCTTTATTAGTTTCTATAATTACTTAAATATATTAATTAATTTATGATAATTAAATACTATGAATAGTTCAATTTTTTTTATAATTTTATTTTTCAAATTAAATACTTTTTTATTTGAAATTATAAATGTTAATAAACTACAATTATTAATAGGGAAATAAGAGATGAAAATGCCCACATTACCCTTCGTAACGCACTGATTGAATACTTGTGGGAAAAGTATTCTAATGCCTATTATTGAAGTTTTTATTTTTATTTATGCACGGTTCGTATTGTAATTGTTGTTTTTAATGTAGTGCGATGTATTCCCAATATTATTGTGTTTTTTACAAATTTTTCTATGTTTTATTAAATAGTTATTGAATTGAATTATTATTTTATTCCGTAATTTTATTATTTTGTACAAATTTTTTTTACATTTTATGACAAGCGAAGAATAAAATTATAAAGAAATTTTATTCTTAAAATGGTAGTATTAACAATAAATATTTAGGAACATTTATTTAAATGCATAAAGGTTAACAAAAATATTAAAATAATAATATTCATAAATGGCATTAAAAATGGCATCAACCATTGATCTCTCACCATGGTTGATGCCATTTTAAATGCCAATTTTTTGGCATTTATGCTAAAAATGGCATCCATGGTTGGAGATGCTCTTAGCCATCCATTGGGCCGTTGGATGCAGAACTAAGGGTGTTCAAAAAATATCCAATCTAAATTAGCCGGTCAATCCAATCCATGTATAGTAAATGGATTGGCTTATTTGGTTTTCGGATTGGGTGAATAGCCCAAACCGAATTCTTAAACTGTTAAATGGTTTTGAATTGGATTTGAATCTCAATCCAAATAAGGAACCGAATAAGCCAAATAAGAATTAATATAATATAATATTTATTAAATTTATTTAATAGTTATTTAATTAAGTTTTTAATTAAGTATTTGAGGAGGATGGTGAAAATTGAAGAAGAATACTGTTTATTGAGGGCTGAATATGAAGAAGAATGTCAATACTCTTTCTATTATTTTATTGTTTTCTAATGTTATTAATGACTGTTATTTAAGTTTTAAACTTATTTTGGAGAAAATATTAATCTTTTGGGTTTGACTATTTTATTATTGTAAGATTCTGATTATGAGATGAATATGCTTTTGAAGTATTTTTATAAGATTTTTTCTTCTTCTTATTTGGCTTATTCGGGTCCCAAACCGAATAAGTCATGGCTTAAATGGTTTGGATTGGTTTGGTTTTTACTTAAGCAGTTTGGTGTTTGAGTGCTGATTTTTTTTTGAAAAACCCGAATTAGCCAATCCAAATAAGCCAAATAAATTGAACACCCCTATGCAGAACCAAGCCATTGAGTCGGGCGCAAAAGCCTAGTCTTTATGCTTTCTAAAAGGTTCGGAATGGCTTCAGATCTTCTGTCCAACTCTATCCTAACTCTTAAAACGACTTAGTTTTACTAAAATTTTGTAAACATACTCTTTCTGTAGTGTAATCGTTTTTCTGTTCTTTTCTTCTTCTTTTTTTGTCCTTTTCACCGGTTCTGTTCGTCTTCTTTACAGAGAAGAAAGACACGAGCTGACCTCAACAAATCGGATCAGAATTTATTCACATAAAATTGTTGGACAAGTTTAAGGAAGAAATCAAATCATCATCCCCTTCCTCCAAGCATTTCTTAATCCTTCAATGTTTATTCACAGAAGACATTACCACAAGTGGGATGTTATTCCCAATTTTTGAATCTCTATATGCAATAGAAGACAGCAAAACCATTTGCCCAATACCCATTCTTTCCAGTTTTTGAATCTATATATGCAAGCAAAGACAGCAGAGCCATTTGTCCAGTACCCATTCTTCCCAATATTTGTTTACTTTCAGTGAATGCCCAAGAGCAGAGATGGATGACAAGCTTGAGAAAAACAATATCAATAATGATCAAGAAGTATCACTCCAGTTCCAAATTTAAGAGGGTTGTTTTCCGGCGGCCGGTTGTGAAGGGAAATCATCGGCCTTGAAATTGCAAAAAAGGAGAGGAGATTTTAAGAAAAATTATTAGAACTATAATGAATAAGAAAGACGTTTTGATGAAGAAATTTGCCCATAACTTGGTTCGATCTGATGGAAGCAAGATAGGACTTGAATATTGCTGCAGAGAAGCTTATCAGTTACTGGAACAGATGCCGACGAACACCTCAGCCACCGCAACGAAGGAGAAGTATTGTTCTAGGTTAAGTCTATTTGTATTTTATTTTTAATACTGTAATTAATAAAGTAAAATAATAGAAGTAAGTTGGAAAAAAAAGTTAGTAAAACTTCGTCGTTTGGTAGACATAAAATGAGTAGACAGAAGATTTGAAGCCATTCGGAATATCCAACTTATTATACATAACTCGAAAATAAATAAAAATAAATAATTTATTCAAGTTTTTTATTTTTTAAACAAACTATACTTGGGTACGTTTTAAAAATTTGAGACTTAAATAGACTAGGTGAATAATTACAATGAGGGCATTTGTGCTTAAAAAGAAAAAAGAAAAAAAAACTTTTACATATACATATCGAATTAATATGAAATTATTAATATATTGCAATTTGCAACATTTTGTATGCCAAAAAGAGGAAGAAGGAAAAATAAAAGAATGGTTACTCTCTATTTTTAGGTTAATTTCGATCTTGCCCCATGCATTTTTTAAATACATTAATTCACCCCTAGAATAGTTATTATTCACCAATGACTATTAAATGGTACTTTTGTTGTCAAAACTAACCTACAAATACGGGGGCAAAATGTTATTAATAAAAGAATATGGACATCAATTTTAAATTATAGTCATTATCCATAGAAAAATTAAATATAGTCAATTGCACATTTGGTCTCAAAATTTAAGGGATATTGCAATTTTGCCTTCCAATTAGAAAATCGCTTTAAAATATCCCCTACACTTTTAATTCACATATTTTTTATAGTCCATGACCAATTTTTTGGCCCAAACAAACATCATACGCAATAAACGTGCGATATGAGAGTTTGTAAAAATCCAGGGATTATATAGGAGATATAAATACAAATTTGCAAAGAGTAGAATTTTAGAATAGGGAGGACAAATTGCAAAAGTGAAAATATATAGTTTGCAAGATCGAAATCTCACGTGAGATCGATTTGGGTATACGATCGAATCATAAGATCGCACAAAATGTGTATGAGTAGTAAAATTAGAGATATAAATTAGGATCAATTTAGTATTTTAAAAGATACATATCAAAGCTTTTGCAAACTATTTCCAAAATCTATAGTCAAATCATTTCCAAGCTTTCTCATACGTTAACTCTTCAAATATAGCAAATGATGACATACAAATTACTCTCAAATCTTTTCGGCCAACAAAATTCAAGGGCCTTTTACCAAAACTAGTTAAAGTGCATCCTAATTTCCTGTGGATCCACATGCACTTTACATCTTTCCAAAGCCAAAAATGGCATGACCAATTCTGCCTTCTTATTGAAGGTTCCTTAAAGCCAGAATTCCTCAGCTTTCCATCGCTTTTATGGCATGATCAGCCCCAGAAAATATGCATCTTTAAACCAGTATCCCTTGCTTCAACATGTGTTTTCTCAGCAGAATTTGCATTTCTGGACATTCCTTACACGACAATCGTCGAGAAACACGAGTTTTTTCCTCGTACCACCTGTTGTCACGGTTATAGTTCAACAGCGTAAGCACAAGACATGAGAAACTTTACAGATTCAGTTTAGTATAAATACAGTTATGAGGCATCACAATCAAGTGTACCAATTCAAATTAAGAAGATAAAAATCTCTTGATTAGCAAGCACTAAGGCAAGTTTTATAGCACACTATGATATGATTCATTATGCATATTGAAATTCATCCTTTTAACTAATCTTTCAATTGCTTATTCTGTCTTGCAGTTCAGAATGGAGGAGGAGAAAGCCATCAACCTTTTATGGAGTAACTGCCGCATCATGGTCGAAAATGAGCAGCTGAGGAGGACAGCAGAGATGCTGAAGCAGGAAAACCAGGCTTTAGCAGTTGCAGTGGAGGCTCAGTTCAATGCTGCAGTGAATCAGTACAACAACAAGAAGACAGGCAAGGGGAAGAAGAAGAAGTGAGAAGCTTCACCTGAACTATCGCGATAATAATTAATAAAATGTTTGTGTTGTTTCCAGTTCTGTGTGTTGGCTTTGTGTGCAGCATCAATTCAATTCCTTCTTGTGCAACAATGTAGTAGAGTTGGGTCAGTGTGACCGTTGTGCTCAAACTATGTGGTTTTTATGTAGGCCAAGGCGCCCTTTTATTTAATCAGAGTCTGAGAAATTCTGTCTATTATTCCCCTCTCTTATCTCTGATGTTGCACATATAGAAGGGAAACAAAACAGCATATTTATGAACTTATAGAAACAGCATCACAATCTAACAGTAACCCGAATCAAATTTCGAGGCAATACTGATGCAGTTGATAAAATGTAAAGGTGCAATCAATAATGATCCTGAAATGCTCATATCATAATGGGAAACGATTCTAAGAACTACAAGAAGTTCAGATCTTAATTAACTATTATAGAGTTCATGAGCTGATTACTGAGGTACAATTAAATAAACAACTTTAAACATGTTTGTACTAGTTTAGTGTCTTCCCCTCCACATCCATCCTCCGCGCCCCCATCCCCCGGAAACAAAATGAAGGAAAAAAAGGACTCCTAAGCCATGATCCACAGTAGTGTACATAACAGGAAAAAGTATAGAATTGCAAGAAAATGGTATCCTTATATACCACCTTTTATCCAGTTATAGTTCATATTTCAATGTAAATTTATGCTTTCTTCTTAAGCAATTTCCATTGCAGTGGCCTGATTGTGCAAGCAAATTCTTAAACAGTTGCCACTGCATTGGAATCTGAATACCCTTTTTGTATTAAAATATCTGCATTGATACATATATAGTTACTTATCTACCATAATCCACCAAGTCCAGCATTGATTCCTTAGACAATAAAGTTTTTCACAATAGAAGCAAAATGCACTGAGGCAATCTGATATACCACTTCACCAAATATTTAATCGTCTCCAAAAGGCAAAGGAAATTCAGTAACATATTTAGTAGCAACAGTTTTCCTGTTACTAAATATCACAAAGGTTGCGAGCTTGAACCCTACCCAGGGCAAAGGGAGGGGGGATTTAGGGGTGGGACCCACTAGGGGCCCCATATTCTAAAAAAGGAAAAGAAAGTATGGCAGAGTTCCCCTGAGAAGGAATGTTATTCATTCTTGCAGAACAATGCTGCAACTCCACTTGTAGCATATACTAGTTAGTTAGCATCATGTTTAATAACTATACCTTTTTGCCATTCAGGTTGAATGTATTCTTCATGCTTAGTGTCCATTTAGGGGTGTCAAATGGGCGGGTTTTGGGTCGGTCAACACATAACCTGTACTTAACAGGTTATCCAACCAGACCTGTTGACTAACCGGTCATGTATGGGTCGAGTTATAACCCGCGGGTCAATTTGTTTGACCCAGGGATCAAATTCACTTATGAGACTGGGGATTCTCCTGTCTTAGGTTTGAAGGTCTTAACTAATCAATCAAAACTTGAAATAAGCCAAAGCATGCAAATCAAACTTGAATGCTGTTAGGGTGAATTAGCAACTAATGTAAACAGAACAAAATAAAAATCAAATTAGAAAATAAAGCAAATAAACTGTAATTATCAGCTGCTCAGTCATGTGAAAAGTTAGACACTTGCATGCTTGTTCAGAGATTAAATATCCAGCTCCATAACTGCCTAGAAGAAAAGAAAATCACTATTTTTTCTACATTCTAGAATGTGCAGCTGTTTCTGGCACAAAATGTGGATTACCAAGAGTGTGCTAACTTCATTGCAGAACCATGACATAGAATTTTGACAAAAAGATCAATACCATGAAAGAAAATGTATATTTATAATAAACTTCATGAGTACAGGACAGAATCAAAACATACCTGAAAAACAAATCATTGATTGCAGAAACCTGCATTCCCTAGCAAAATGAAGATCCAAGCAATCAATTATCTATCTCATGGCCTCACCATTGCCGGTCCACCGGTTAAGTACTTAACATGAATCTCAACCTGCCTGCAAAAGCACAAGCTAGGAACTATAAAAAAGCATACCTTGAGGCAGCTAGGGAAAGTAACAAAAACCAAACGTCAATTTAAGTGGACATGAAAAAGTTCCAAACAGCATACTAACATCAAACTCAGGACTTAAAAGGGCAGACTGATATGATATTCGTTAGGAGGCAGATAAGGAGCTGAAAATGGATCCATCATAATAATGACAAACTAGATTAAAATACTCCCTCCGTCCCAAGGTACAACTCCAAACAGGACTCTTCCTCCGGAACTGAAAGAAGTATTCACTACAAGCAATAGCACAACAGATATAAGCAGGGGCAGTATGAAGCAGCAAAAAGGCTAAAGTGCTTTGTTTTAGGCTAATACGTCAGCAATGAGAGGCGCAAACACGTGAAATCGTGATATTTAAAAGAATTGACAGTCCCACATCGCCGTCTGGTGCCCTAGTCTCGTGAATCCGAGATGCATAATCCACGAAGTTTCACCAGCAACGCAACGATTTAGTGAGCTTCCCACGAGCTTAGAGCTGCATAAAAAGGTTAACAATGGTACGAGTGCACAACCTAGTAATCCCCCCGTTCCACATTGCGTTACAGTGATCAATCAAACGAACGGACTAAAAGGTGGCCAAAATCAAATCCATAATTATGTCGAAGAAGTATTCATTGTAATAACCTCAACTCCAAAGATTCCTGTAATCAAAAAAATAAAAACTCCAAAGATTCTTTGAAACAGAATAAGGGTATAACAATTTATTTACTTTTAAGTAACGTAGGTTACGTTTCGAAAAAAGAAAAACAAATTAATCGCTAGCATGTTTTTAAAAATATATATTTAAACATTTGCATTAAATATTAATATCTAGTTATTCCCGAGATTCATGTTTACTATTCTCTCGGGTTTGTTAGGAGAGTCTACCTTGTATTTCTAAAGATAATGAACATATTCTTTACGTTTTTCTTTTGGTTTCAGTTTTGATTTTAATAGTAAATTTAATATATTATAATCAATTTTCATCATTTTCAATACAATTTTTTACTATTCAACAATATATTTTTAATACATATTTTACATTATAAAATTATTTTTCAAAAATCAGTTTTCAAAACTATTTTCAAAACCATAAAAAAGAACAGGCTCAATGTTATAAAATAGACGTTTCTGATGAAAAAAGACAATGTTATAAAATTTATTCTTGTAATGAAACACATAATTTTATATTCCAATATAATTTCTTATATTTTCAATGCATTTTTTACATTAAAAATATCTTTTAAAATATGATAACGAACAAGCCATGTGTGTCTAAACCATTTCATCACTGAATGTGACGTAGATGAATTACTAATGACATTTGGTGGTCTATTACATAAACCATTATCCAATTAATGAATGATTTTTGAAAATAACTATAGTTTTGCCTTCAAACATATACTTTCGTTATTTCACTAGAAGAGTTCATTTTTAAATTTTATTTTTTGTTCTAATAGAATAGTCTATTTTCAATTTTTTATCTCCGTACCATATTAATATAATAATATGTGATTTATAATTAACTAAATTTAAAAAGTAAGGACATTAGTGGCATTAATAGTGACAATCTAAATTTCATAATAATTTGTACGTATTCGAAACCAAACTCTTCTAATGAACAAAGAGAAGAGAGTACGACAATATTGTGTTTTCTTTGCGTGATTATCTTAATTAGAACAAAAAAAAAAAAGTTGATTAATTAAGTGGCTAAACTCAACACACGATACTTCAATGACTAAACTCATAAGCACAATACATTAAAAGTTAAATATAATACGAAATACATTATAGACTAACATGCATGGCCCCGATATATCAAAGTCTAAGTCGATACACTATATAGTTAACTCAATATATGAGACATCAACATTTAATATACATAACCACGATACATATAAACTCGATACACTATATACTAAACTTAATACACAATAGATTATAGATTAAACTTAATACGCGACACTTTAGCAATTAAACTCATAATCACAATACATTAGTAATTAAATTCGATATGTATCAGAAACTAAAATTCATAGGAGATATATTATAAGCTAAACTCAATACGCATATTTTTATAATATAACCAAGTTAGTTTAGAGATTAAACTCAATAAGCGAGTCCGTTGAGTCGGATACAAGTTATTGCTTTATTATTGTTAAGGGGAGATTAACAATTTTGCAAGATTTAAGAATCTAGTCGCAATTTTTACAATTATCGAAAAAGAAGACCTAATTTACCCTAAAATTATCAATTGAGCACTGCAAAATTGGAAAATACTATTACGGCCAAAAACTGTAGTTTTCTAAAAAATATACATCATTCTCAATTCTCAGTATCTGCTTTTCATTTGCACGATTTCTTTCACCCTAAGCCTCCCAAATATTCAAATCCAATCAACCCTAGGGTTACCAATTTCTCCCTTAGAGATAACGAGAAACAAATCAAAGCTCTCTGATCCATGGCGAGGGAATTCAACGCGCCTCCAGTAATATTTCCATCTGCCGGAAATCCGGGTCCAGGAATGGGTCCCGGAGCAACGCAACGTCGTCCCACGGCGCCATTTCAGCCGCCAAAGTCTTCAAATCCCGGTATCCCCTTCATGTCCTTCGATATAGGCTCTGCTGCCGCTTCCACTTCTTTCTCCACTCCGCAGTTCTCCTCCTCCACCATTGGCGGTGGAGCTACTGGATTTGAAGACGAACCGCCGCTTCTTGAAGAACTTGGCATCAATACGAAACAAATTTACCAGAAGACCATCTCCATCCTCAATCCTTTTCGTGTAAAGGCCGATCTTCACGAGGACGCGGATCTATCCGGGCCTTTTTTGTTCCTCATGGCTTTCGGATTGTTCCAATTGCTTGCCGGGAAGCTCCACTTTGGGATCATCTTGGGGTGGGTTACAGTGGCGTCTCTGTTTCTTTACGTGGTCTTCAACATGCTCGCGGGGCGACATGGGAATTTGGATTTGTACAGGTGTCTAAGCTTGATTGGGTATTGTATGTTGCCGATCGTGATCTTATCGGCGGTAGCGCTGTTCGTGCCCCAGGGCGGGATGGTTATTATGGTGATGTCTGGGGTTTTCGTCATATGGTCAACTAGGGTTTGCACTAAGTTGCTGGTTGAGCTGGCTTCATATGGAGATGAACATCGGGGATTGATTGCTTATGCATGTTTTCTAATTTACGCGCTCTTCTCTCTGCTGGTGATGTTTTGAGCTTCTGGAGCTTCAATTCTAACTCAAATGTAGTTGTATTATATTCACCATTTTAGATTTTTCCCCATGCGATGGGTTCCTGTTTTGATATGGTAATATTTTTTGTGGTTTTGAGGTGGGGAGGGAATCCCATTCTTTTAGACGAAAGGGGTTGGGAGGGGAATAAGATAGTGTATGGTGGAATCGGTGGTAATGTGAGCAGGTTATTTTCAATTGGATAAGTTATGTATGGCTGGTTAATATTTTTTGGACTGTTAAAAGTTTCACTTGAAATGCGTTTGGTTTTATTGTAGATTTTTGCTGGTGCTAATGGATATTAGTTGGCTGTTGTGTTCTTATTTTGTTTCACTTATGTCTTGACAATGCTCTGTTTCTTCCTTTGTCTAGCTTCTGAAACACACCTCTTTGTCCAAGGATGTGTGGATGCTTCTCCTTGTAGATTATTCATTTGTAATGATAATTAATGAGCAGCTAAAGGAAAGAAAGAAGACTGCGGTCACATTCTAGTTAAAACTGCCTGATTTTGCAAGGGTGCTAGTTGTTCTATGTATTTCTCAATACTTGTTTGCACGCATGTTTAGTTCTAAGATGCATTCTGTTTGCTTTGGTGCTGATAAAAGAAGTGGCCGTCTGCATTATTCTTTACAACTAATCTTGGATAGATCCTTTTTATGGATTTTTGAATGAGACCTATAAAGCATTAAGTGTTTCTATAATTGGTTGCGGTTGCCAATAGTCAGCCAAACTGTGGTAGTTGTTGAAAGATTGTTACTATGATGATTTTAACCAAATATGATTTGAATTTGTCAAATAGGAAGATTTCACATTGTGATCATACAAACTCTTGAATCTGATTTTTCAAGTGCATTGTTAAGGGTTCACATGGGATACTTTTATCATATCATTTGTTTCTGTTCTCTCTTTTAATGGGGATCCAAATCTGGGAATAGTGGCTAATTGGTAAAAGAGTGTTAAATGTGTGCTTTGTCTTTCAAGGGGAACATTAAAGTTGGCTACTTTCTTTCATTTCAGTGAAGTTTGGTGGTTTGAATACTTGATCTATGAAATAGCCACTATGAGCTGCTGGTGAAATGAACCTTTTGGAATACCTGCTTATTATCATCATATGTTTGGAATTTTCTGCTTTTGAATTTTTACTTGATCCTGATTTGAAGATTTGAATCATTCACTTGTACTATGTTGTTCTATATTTGCATTTATTAGTGCTAGGTAAAAAAGTAGTTTCAGTGTTGAGGTTAAAATCCAAGGACCAAAGATTTGGTCCTGATAGATTTCAAGTCGAAGAATCAATATGCAATCTCGAATAGTTGTATGAGAAAGCAATGTTGCAGTTGCTGGATTTGTGTTTAACTTGCTCTTTACTTATGACCAAAGAAAAATTGTATCTTCTTTCAGCAATGGATCCATTAGTATGTACTATGATTAGTTGCAGTGAAATAATGAGTAAGATTATTGCAGGGTAAGTTTCACGCCATTCTGTTCTCTTAGTCACTTGGATAGGAAATTTTTTGGTTAGGGAAGAAAGTTGTTTTGGAGGAAATTTTTTTTGGGGATTTGTGTAAGAAAGAAAAGAAAAAGTGTAATGATTATGTTTTTTTTGAATTTATGTGAGTGAAGATTTAGAGGGAATTTTAAAATTTGAATTGTGAATTTAGTAAAAATAATGTTGTTTCTTTGTGTAATATTTTTGAGAAAAAAGTGATACTTTTCCTGAAACTGAATGGAAAAGAATAGAGCAAATATTGTGTTGGTGTCGTTGAGTGTAACAGTTGGACGTATTTGTGTTGAATGTCTGCATATCAAAAGGCCATACTGTTGGTGTACATTCTGCATTGCAGATCTGGTTGAACTATGGTTAATGTAGCATGCAATTGGAATTAGAAGTTTTGTAGCAGTCTGAAAGGAAAGGTACAATTGAATTGATGAAATCTGAATCAATTTCTGCCTCACGAAACGACATTTTCAATCTCTTCTGGAATGTCAGTTTTACTACCGAATGTTGAGAAATTATTATAAAATAAAAAATGAGACTCAAATAAGGGTTTGAACTTGATCCGATGATATAAAATATCGAAAGATACAATTCTATCGATGGAAGGAAGACCAAATTACGAATTCAATACGAACCTTTGCTTTTGAATTTTCCCATTATTGGTTGTTCTGTATTTCAAACCATTCGAATATAGTCATATAAAAGATGGGGTTGAAATTCAACTAGTGGCTGAAGAGTATATATATATAATAGCGACTTCTCTGGTTCTGGGCTCGCTTCAGTACACTTCACCTCCTGAATTGATAGAATCAAATTGGGATTTTTTCGGTCGAGAGAGTGTTCCGTTTTTGCGCTCACTCGCAATGGCGGGAACGCTCCCGACCCTCAAAATCCTGGCTCCGGCCAGCGTTGCTCCGCCTCTCCGTCGTAGGCACCTCAAGTTACCGATTGCGTATTTTTCATTTCCCGGTGGCCGGACTTTGAGTGTAGCTCGCATGCCAGGCGTTCCCATTTCAAACACTTCCGTCGTAATCAGAGCCAGTAGTAACTCCCCGTCCCCTCAGGTTAATATTCCTTTAATTCGATTCTTCAATTACCGTAGCAATAGCCAATAGGGAACATTTTCAACATGTTTCTTTCAGGAAGATGATGGCGGGAAGCAGCTTCCGCAGCTGAAAACTGGGAATTGGACACAACCACTCTTGAAATTCGCTTCCAGTAATTTTCTTCCATTAGGTAAGACAACATGGCCCAGTTTACGTGTTTATCATTCGCTTACCTTGTCTGTCTCTTACTTTTGTATTATAATTTGGAATTTAAGCAGTTGCCCTGTTTATACTCAGTTGATGACGCTGATACATTGGCTTTGCGTTGTATGTTATTTGCAGCTCTTGTTAGCGGAGTAGTATTAGGACTTGCAAATCCAACCCTTGGTTGTCTTGCTGATAGATATTATCTATCTAAGTTTAGCACTTTTGGAATATTCATTATATCAGGTTAGTTTGTGCTTTGAATTATTTTAACCTGTCGGTCAAATCTTTTCTTATGGGGTTCATCATCTGGTGAGACAGGATTGACATTGCGCTCAGATGCAGTTGGTGCTGCTGCTGAAGCTTGGCAAGTTGGACTTTTTGGGCTAGTATGACCTTGAATACTTATGAGCTATTATTGTTTTTGTAGGTTGATTGCTCTTCAGTTTTCTTGCTTATATTTTCTTTCGAACTGGGTGGATAACTTACTGAAATGACAAAGGAAAAAAGTGGATTATCTCTTTCTTCTTGCAACTTCTTTGTTGAGATAAAATTTGTTAAGTCACCATCTATTATCTCTTGCTCCTATTTCAGTTGTGGCACAAAGGTGCATTTATCTGACTGATATCTGTTTTCTTCAGTTGTATGATAATTTCTTGACAAGGTAGTAAGCTTTGCTTTGTAAATGCAGGTTTCGATTTTGTTTTTGACCCCATTATTCTCGAAAGTTATTTTGCTGCTTAAGCTCCAACCTCAGGAATTTGTTACAGGTTTGAACCTTGCTGTTAATGCATAAATTTTCCTCAACTATTTTTGTTCTTTTTCTCTGATAGGGTTCAATGATTCTAGTCAATGCTCCTTCTTCTATTTTCATGTACTGGATGTTAGTTTGAGTGGGTTACTGGTAAAGAAAATTTGCTGCTCTTCACCCCATAAGATTCTTGACCAAGCATGATAGATATATGTAATCCATATAGCTGGCCCCACATAGTGGGATATAGTGTTGCTGGTTGTTGTTCACTCCATAATAATTCCAAGCTACTTAAAGGCTAGTAGAGATGGTGATGAGCTTGCACTAGTTTTTTTGTTCCTTTCTTTGTAGCAATCCCTGCAATGTTTACCATGTATGCTGAAATGTAGTTGAACAGCTTCTTTGTTTGACTGTTTTTTGTTAACTTTGGTAAGTTCTGATGTTGTTATTGTGTCCTTAGGCCTCGCTATATTTAGTTGTATGCCTACGACATTATCAAGTGGAGTAGCACTTACTCAGGTATGTTGATCGTCACAAGCTTGTCCTAGAGCGTTATGCTTGCATGTACAGATGAAGTTAAACACACGCACCATGTAAACTAAAATGTAAATATATATAAAGAAGCAAAAAGATGTTTACAAGTCTGACTTCTTGTTTTGACTGCTACCTGCAGCTAGCTGGTGGGAATTCTGCCCTTGCCCTCGCTATGACTGTCATTTCAAATCTCTTAGGGATCTTAATTGTATGTTTCATTATACTCTACCATTTTGTTTACAAAGTGCTATGCCCTTCTGTATCTTTGTGTCATTTAGTTGGAGATAAGTCATGCAGAGAATTCTGTTCTTTTCTTAAAATTCAGTTTTACATTTCCATGGAGTTTGTCACCATTTCTGGAAATATCATGGTCTCAGTGGAACTGTTTAAGTATGTATTTGTGCGAAAGTGGTTCTTCATCTTACGAACCAAAGATGTCTAATGTGTTTTTACCTATCAGATTCCTTTTTCCGTTTCCAAATTCATAGCTTCTGGAGTTGGTGTGTCTGTTCCCACTGAGCAGCTGTTGAGAAGCCTAGTTCTCACACTCCTTGTTCCTCTCATCTTGGGAAAGGTAAATATTTATATACTTTTATGTCACTAACAATTTCTTAGACTAGGGATTTGAAGTACTATTAGTTAGGATTTAAGTGAGAAGCTGTGAACTTGATATATTTTTGGATTGCATGTGTCTTTTAAAAGGTTGTAATATGAAGAAGGATATATCAGTTTAAATTCATGCCTCAGGTTTTGCTGGCTGAAATTCATTTTCTTTTCATTTGTTGGAGTTTGGTTTACTTTATTTGTTTGATACTAGATATGCACGATTGAATGCTTGGAGTGTACAGAAACAGCAGTAGAGTGCTTTGACATTGGTTCTTTGGCTTTTAGATAATGCGGATAGGAAGGAAACTCTTTCCTAAGTATATGATCGTAACATCACGTGTCTTTTTGCTGTTTTGATGTCTAAGGGGTTAAATTGCTGCCTTTGTATTCAACAGGTCCTGCGGGAGTCATTTAAAAGTGAGTATGCTCATTAACCTTCTGTGCTAGTTAAATGTACGAGGAAACAGAGTTGGAGAAAATGGTATTTTTGCTCTGGAGCGTAATAAAATCTTTTCTGTTCCCAGTCTTATGCCATCCAATATGATATTTACTTTTTTGGATATTGGTACTTGTCTGTTTGATAATTGGTACAGGATAAGCCTCGTGTACCCATATTTTATGTAAGCCTGAAAGTGACAACTTTAGTTTGAGTTTGCAATGTCCATCTGTATTGTGCTTCTATTAATCTTATATGACAATTTTGTTTGGATTTAGTGTTGGCAATGGTGATAGAAATAATTGAATTGTATATTGTGATTAGGAAATGTCAAATTTTGTTATTCTTTGATATTTCTTTAGACCAGGAGTGAACTTATTTGAAACGGTACAGCCACATTTGGGGTAGTTAAGGCTTTCATTTTTTTTTTTTTTTGGGGGGGGTGGGGTGCTTATTTGTAAGCAGGTGATGGAGCAGTCCAAATTCTAAGGGAAGCGATATATTGCTTCCTGTTACTGTGAGCAAATAAATTTCAAGAACCAAAACTTGTACTCAAAATTTAATATTGCCTTTGTGAAGGCGATACACGCTGTATCACTTTCGTTATGTTGGGAACAATTTTGATAACATCATTATTTTGGGAATTTTTGTTTCTATACCCAAGTTTTATGGGAAGAACCTGCCACACTCATTACTAGCTATGAATGCAAGCTTTCATTAAATTGATTTAATACTTATCTGAATAGTTTGTGCAAAGATGTGACAAATGTGATTAGGTCTAGCTGCAACTGTAGTGCAATTAGTATAAATGTACTTAGACTGGCATGTCTGGCTGACCTAAGATTTCATTTACCATCATGCATATGTAATATATTGCACACATTTCAATTCTGCTAAATGGCATAATCTTTTGTCATATCTTGGAAGCTAAAATTACATTTTCAACTTAATGAGCTTTGTTACTTAGGATGTGCTGAGATCTATGTACTTCAAATCAGTATGCTGAATCTGTTGTTCAAGTTTACCCATGAATACCTGCAGGTTTGGCAGATTTCTCTGATCGAAATCGTAAATTTTTGTCCATGATGAGTGCAGTTTTCCTCAGTCTGGTAAGAGACGTACTACTACTTTTCATTTAATGTTCATAATTATATGCTTTGTGTTTGGTGCTTTGAATGGAGTCATTCTTAATTTTATTTTAGTATCCATTGGGAAGAACTGAAGGTATTCTTTTCAATTAATTGTTAGACTCCTTGGCTTTGATGACAATCTTTGAAGTTTTGGAGTAGTCATACATCAGATTGCTTTTCTGTAAGCATATAGTCTGTAGACTGATTAATACATCGTGTTGCATTTTTAACTTTTTATTTTTTCTGAACTCATAGCCAGGTCATTTCTAACTTATGCGTTTTGTTCAGGTACCTTGGATACAAGTTAGCAGATCAAGGTCACTGCTTTTAATGGTCAAACCAGCAATATTTTTACTGGCTGTTTGCATGGGAGTGTATGTTTGTCATAGACTTTCTTCATTTGTTGGTGTTTATAGTTTGTTTCTCATACATTTGCGATTGTTTGATTGTTTTCATGATTTTGACACACAAACTTAAAGCTGAACTGTGTCTAGTCTATACAATAATCTCATGCTTTCATGTTAAACTAAAGAAATTGCACATGGATTTGCATTTTCACATCCGGGTTGTTTGACTGGTCTCTAAATCAACCTTTTTCAGTCTCTGGTAGTAGATACAGGAGATCACTTGGATAGATAACTTATTTCTGCTATCTTAGTAAAGCTGTTGCTCAGAGATTCGTGCGCTGTTTTTACTTAATGAAGTGATTATTTTTCATGCCATGTGAACTCGTAATTGGCTATGCGAACTGTCAAAGAGGTGGAAATTGTCAACGATGTCCTTGCTTTTCTGATATTCTGGCTTGATTTGGAACCAAGAACCCTTCTATTGAGATGACTAGCATGTTCTTGTGCAGGCTTCTGCATGCTGTCCTGTTAGTGTTTAATGGTCTTGCAATTGGTACTCTCTCAACTCTTTTTGGTGGCAAATCTCCTTTTGCTAAGAAACAAAACGCCACTGCTGCTCTACTTGTTGCAAGCCAGGTGACATGCTCAACTCTATACAGAATTGTAGAAATACTGACTATTAGGACAAGCACAAACATGCCAAAAAATAAGCTTTAAATTAACTGGGGAAGGGTGGATGAGAATCTACTGAACTCCAGAACACCATTCATACAGTGGAACGAACTGTTTTGTCACTGAGTAGAGCCTGTTGTATCCTTCTGCAGAAAACCTTGCCTGTGATGGTAGCTGTGGTAGATCAACTTGGTGGTGCTTTTGGCGAATCTGGTTTGCTTGTTCTTCCCTGTGTCGCCGCTCATCTGAACCAGGTTATACATTTTCTGTCTCTTTCTTTTACCATACTTTGGGTCCAAAAACCTTCCTGTTGCTTGTTTTAAGATTTCCTTTACTTTTTTGTTTCTACAAAGTTTCCTGCTGCAAACTTTCCATTCTGATTCTACTTAAAGGACTGATACAATTTGAGGGGTGTAGATTATTTTGGATTCATTTCTGGTGAGCTTCTGGCTTCAAAAGGAGAATGCACTTGCCTCTGCCAAGGCTGCCTAAGGAGTAAGGACATACGTAAATGAAACCAATGGGGGTGTTTTTTTACCTTACATCACATGTAATACTAATTCTATACTGATGATGTACTATAATTTTAAAATACGAGTGTTTTGAAAGTAAAATAATGAATGAATGTTAAAACACGAGTGTTTTGAAGTTGGTGTGTTAAATGAGATCTGAACTTTTTTTCTTTAATCTATATAAAATAAAAATAAAAACCTTATGTTTTTATATGTTCTGGTTATTTCTTTATTTTTATGCAAAATCAGTTGTGGCTGTGATAACTTATGTGGTCCTTCAACTTGATGCATTGGTTTTAATTGGTCCTTTATGTTGAAAAAGTTTCTATTTGGTCCATAAAGTTGATGAAAGGTTTAAATAGTTTTTTTTTAGGGAACTGTTATTTGTAGGGACAAGATTACTAAATGTAAGGACCATTTTAAAATTTTAAGTACTGAAAATACTAAAATGTCCATGCTACCGTTGGAGAAATCTTAAACCTTCTCCTTTTCGTTCGTGCAACTACTGGGTCTGAAAACGGACGAAAACGAATTGAAAATTGACTAAAACGGATTGAAAACTGACGAAAACACACTGATCGAAAACGAATTGAAAACCATGAGCGATCGGAAATTGCAGAATCTTAGTGCTGCAATTTCCGATCGGTTATGCAATATCGGAAATTGCAGAACCTTCAGTTTATGCAATTTTCAGCGAAGGAGGAAACCACCGTAAAAGAAAAATAAAAAAGAACAAGAGGACACTAAAGTCCGTTTTTGTCTTTTTCAGTTCGTTTTAAGTTCGTTTTCGTCCGTTTTCAGTTCCGATGGTCGCATGAAGGAGAAATTTTAAGATTTCCGATATTGCATAACCGATCGGAAATTGCAGTACTGAGATTTTACAATTTCAGATCAGTCATGGTTTTCGATCAGTGCGTGTTTGTCTGTTTCAATTCGTTTTAGTTTGTTTTCGTCCGTTTTCAGATCCGGTAGTTGCACGCACGAAAAGGAGAAGGTTTAAGATTTCTCCAACGGTATCATGGGCATTTTAGTATTTTCAATACTTAAAATGGTCCATGTATTTAGTAATCTTCTGCCTGCAAATAACAATTTCCTAAAAAATGGACCATTTAAAACCTTTATATCAACTTTAGGGACCAAATAAAAACTTTTTCAACATGAGGAACCAATTAAAACAAATTCATCAAGTTGATGGACACAGAAGTTATTAAACCTTTTTTTTTTTTTTAATCTTTTTCGAAAACAGTGGTGATTTTGTTAGTTGGCTGTACTAGAGGCAGTGATTTGGTAAGTAACTTATATTTATTGATAATAATAAATTGAATGGATCAAATAATCCTAAAAAGTGGCTTGACGGGCTTCAAAACATTTTTTTTTATTTTTTATTAAAGTTGTTGAAACTTTTCTGTCATGATACCTTTTTTTCTGGAAGGACAAGGCGATGGTTGGCAAGCAGGTAAAAACTACCACTTTAGGATCATATGAATATACTAAAGCCAAGTTCCGTTTCCAACACGAAATTCAGTTAAAAATTTTGACAACATTGAAGAGGGTTGAGAATGAATGCAAGCTTGGTTAAAAGTCGGTTTGAGTTCATTTATTTAATAAACAAATAAAAATTTAAGTTCACTTAATAAATATTTTGATTAGAACTAACTAATTACATAATATGAATAAATAATACGTAGTAAATAATTGAATTTATGTCATATATGTACATAAATATCAATTATATGTGTTGGAATTCATAAATAAGTTTAGGTTAGGATTATCTCTACTCAATATAAAAGTTCAGTTTAAATTAATTAATTAATTTAATAAATAGACGTGAATGATTAGAAAGCTGAAAATCATGGCTTTGTAGGTAAAAAATTTTCAAAGGTCAGCGTTGGCTGATTTGATGATAGCTCCACCCAACAACCAAATCGTAATGCCGCTCGACGACTCCCAACTGTGACTTAATTAATTGTATTTGTCCATGATGATGACAACAACGCCTTTTTAATGTCCATACAAAGAATAAAATAATATTTAGTTTATTTTATTAAAAGAGTTTATTTTTAAATTTTTTTTTGTCTAATATCTTTAATGATTTAATTGCGTGTGAAACACACTTAATATATGTACTTAAAAGTAAAAGTAAAAATATAAATGTAATAAATAATATCAAATTAATTATTTAAAGTGTTATATTTTTTACGTTTATAAAAAAATTATATATTTGTAAAAGTAGACGGGACAAATGAAGTATTGTTTACGTCTGCGCATCATCGTCACACTATTTTCATTTTCAGTTTCGCACTTGTAGTGAAAAAGGAGCCTCGTTCTTTCAGAAGGATTCAAACTTTGCTGAAGTTGGTGTTCATCGTTTCTTCCAGTTTTTTCAGGTTCTCCTCTTCATCCCCGTCACTAACAAATGCACTTTGTTTTGCATTTCATTCCAGTAATTGCAGTGCTAGTAGTTTTTTTTTTTTATTTTTATTTATTAATGGTGTTACCAGAAATTTTGCAATTTAATACTTGAAAGAAAAGCTGGCATGGCTGTGGTCCTGTGGAGTCCACATTCTACAGTGGTACTTACTTATGCGGTTTAGCGGCGGTTCAGCCTTATCGCCACCGTAGATCCGCTGCGGCAGGTCCTGCATGAACGAACCAATATCCTTCTCTGTAAAAATAACCATGATCACCATTACAAATCATCTCGGAACACTATCCAAAGCTTGCTACCCAGAATTATTACCTGCTTATGATCAGCTCAGGCTCTCTTTAAAGTTAAACTCCTCTCGTCTTCTTCAGCTGAAAACCCAACGATTTTTATCGTCTCATAAACCAAGGGTGCCGTCCTTCTCTTTTAGCTTTGCCCCATTAAAGGCTATTGCCATTACAGAAGCTGTGTCCTCCTCCTCCTCCCCTCCACATTTGGGGGCCAGCGGTAGACCATTTTCATCGTTTTGTACGTTTTAGTTTATGTGAAGTTCACGGCTTTAATTTAAATCAGTTTTTCCCTTTCCAATTTCTAGTATCGCGTTGTTTTATTGTCTGGGTGTTCATTTTTCTTGAACAATATTCTGGTGAATATGTTGGTGTCGTTTTACTCTGTGTTTTTTGGGTTTGAGGGGTGTTAATTGAGCTTCTTTTCATGATATAATATATAGGATGTTCATCTTGTCTTTCCTTATCCTAGAGGTTACAGTTTTGTTTTTGTTTTCAGTGATGTTTAAGACAATTATAGCAGTGTTGTTCTTTGGGTTTCTAGCATGGATGTTCCAGGCCATCCGTCCTCCACCACCTCGAATTTGTGGTTCCCCTGGTGGTCCGCCGATCACTGGACCTAGAATTAAGCTCAGGGATGGAAGGCATTTGGCTTATAAGGAGCATGGAGTTCCCAAAGAGTTGGCAAAATACAAGGTTGTCTTAGTTCACGGCTTTAGCTCTAGCAGGCATGAAGCTTCAATTGCAACCGCGGTACTTCTCTGAATTCTTGAATATGAGTAGAATTTAATCAATAAAAAATGTGAGATTTTTGTCGGAATAGGTATCGAAATTTTTGTGTTGTCTGTCTCCAGGAAGCAGTTCAAGAACTCGGAATATACTTCGTGTCTTTTGATAGACCAGGTTATGGAGAAAGTGATCCTGACCCGAAGAGATCTTTCCAAAGTATATCACTTGATATAGAGGAGCTTGCTGATCAGTTGGAACTGGGATCTGAATTTTACATCATTGGTACTTCCATGGGTGGACAAGTGGTTTGGGGTTGCCTCAAGTACATCCCTCACAGGTACATTGTCTAGCCTTTAAATAGTTTTAGATATATCATGGGAACGATCCTCCCAAACATTCATCCATCACTGGAATGACGTGAGCTTTAGTATGAGTAGCCATGAGAAGTATTTGCCTATTATCTGAAGTTATAATTCTCATCTGATGGAAGAATACAGAAAGAACTTCCAAATTCCTTATAGAGAGCAAATATCTGCTTATGATAATTCAATGGATGGTGGACAAAGTAGCTGACAAAAAAAGATGGAGCATAATCAAATCTAAGCTGAAAAGGTTTAAATGTTTCAGTATTATACTAGTTTAAGGTTGCACTTCGTTGCCATGGTAGACTCTTAAGTAACCGAAGAAGAAATGAGCAAGTGGAAATTCTAGCTTCATTAAAAGTGGTTTGAATTGCTATTGATTAGAATAGAACATTTTATAAACTTGTTTACCCTAAGATGGTTTTCTTTTTATTTTTCAAGATGCATGACTCTTGAGAAAGTAGATTTCTGGCTCTAATCTTTTCTATTTTTCAAAATGTGAGATGCGCGAGTTTTTTGGAATTTTAACTTTTTAAGAACTCATTGATTCATCAATATGAATCCTTTGTTTCTTTTCTGACCCTGAAGTTCTGGTCTGGTGCTTTGGTTTGCTTTCATCTAGTTGTTTACTCTTTAACTGTGGAGTTCATTACTTTGAATGCTGTCAGGTTAGCTGGGGCTGCATTGATTGTTCCGGTGATCAATTACTGGTGGCCTGGCTTCCCTTCAAATTTGTCAACTGAAGCATACTATCAGCAGTTCCCCGAGGACCAATGGGCTCTTCGGGTTGCCCATTTCACCCCGTGGCTTACTTACTGGTGGAACACTCAAAAATTGTTTCCTGGCTCAAGTGTGGCAGCTGGAAGGCCCAAGTTATCTCGCCAAGATTTAGAAATCATCTCCAAGCTTGATAGTAGAGAATCTCGGGTGGTATTGTTCTTTTTATGCTTCTGTGCAACGAGTGGTATCTAATATTACTCCTTAGTTTGATTCTTGTTGATAAAATGCAACTTTCTCAAATGATATGCACCCTACTAGAACGCCACCCCCCCACCTCCAAGCTGAAGTGATTCAGACCTGGAAACTAATTAGTATTCCCTCCCCCGTTCTATTAGAAGAGTCCAGTTTGGAGTTGTACGTTGTGACTCATAAACGCGTGTACCTCTGGACTCTTTTAATAGAACGAAAGGAGTAATATTTTTGGTGTCGATAACTATCTACCAAAATGCATGTGCTGTTTGAAAAATTAGTGTAGGTAAAATTGCTGTGTTTTTTAGTTAAGATGGTTGATTTGGTCATCTTTTTTCTTGCAGGGATATGCTACACAACAAGGTGAATTTGAGTCCTTCCATCGGGACATGATGGTCGGGTTTGGGAAGTGCGAATTTGATCCCATGGATCTCAAAGACCCTTTTGCTAATCGGGAAGGGTCAGTTCATTTGTGGCAAGGAGATGAAGATGGCTTAGTGCCCGTTACATTGCAGCGCTACATCGCCGAAAAGCTTCCATGGATTCGCTACCATGAGATATCAGGGGCTGGACACTTGCTTGCATTTGCAGATGACAAAAAAGAGGCCATCCTCAAAGCACTTCTGTTGGGGGAAAAATAGCCTCAGTTTTCTGCTACAAAAATCCTCTATTCTTCAGGACTAATAGTTTTTGCAAAGTAGTCCTGCTTATAAGTATTCTGCATGATGTTTATGTATGTGACTCCTATTTTGGCATGTAATCAATTGCATTTGTTCACTGTTCAGTTGCTCCTTGTAGCTTAAATTTGAATACTATGTTGCCAGCACGAAGGTTGTGCGATCCGTCGAGATACCGTGAATCATTGAAGCAACGGCCGAACACCCAGTGACTTTGTATCTAATAAATGCATCCCTTCTAGAAAAGAAATTGGGGTTTGTTGCATATATTTGCTCTAGAAGTGAAAATGTATCCCTTAAATATATGTATATAGTGAATATGTGTTTACATATACTGAATATTTGACTTGGTCCCTGTTTGAATCTTTTCGAGCCGACCTCAAAAAGGCACTGGTGTGAACAACTTGGCTAGAGTTCCGATCGAGCCCAAAAATTTGAGGTCCCAAGTTTTTAAATATTTTTGATATAAAATTAGAATATAATAGGTGATAAAAAAATATATACAACGAGCCACCTAGCTAGCCAATATGAATTGGTCCCAAACTCAATTCGATAAAACGAAAAAAGAAGTTGGCTCTTGGTAATAACGAGGTTCAAGTCGAGTTTTGACCAAACTGTTTGCAAGCAACTTGACTCATTTACCCCCAAATTTAGAATAGAAATGGCTAGGAAAGGAACGATATCATATTCCTAAAGTTCAACCCAGAGATGGGCAAATGAACGAACATTCGCTTGGTTCCATTTATGCCAAAAATATGCTTGAGTTACAAAGGAACACTTCTTAAACATTTCCCAAACTTTATTTGTTATCATGCTGACCAAATAGGAGTACAAGAAAAATGACAGACAAGAAACAACACCGACAACAAACTAAGCCTTTATCCCTCTAAATAATACTGATACAATTTGAAAAATGGCTCAAAAGTCTACGAAAGTTCAAATATATAGTGGAAAAGACCAACACGATTGCAAGCCGTCAGGCATAGATGAGGTTAGCCTCAGTCAGAAAACTGCAGCGTTTACTTAGGCAAGCCGGTTTCAGGGTTTAGGAGCGCTTGACTGTCCTCTGTTAGCGAAACTGGACCTCTTCCAGGCCTTGTGCAGATGAAGTAACTAACATCTCCTCTAAATTTTTGTGTTTGAATGTTATCCTTCGTTTCTGGTGGAGGCGGCAGTGCTTCCACATCTTTTAAGTCCTGAATTCCAGCATCCTGTAGTATTGACTTGTCACCGACAATATAGCTGTAGAATATGTATGATACACAAGCAAAAGAATTCATGAGTATTCATGTTTCAAAATATGTTGGAATCAGACATATATATTGAATTTTTTGTTGTGTTTAAGAAGTAAAAAAGACTGAAAAGAGAAAATGTAAGAGACCTACTTGTTCATATCTACATCAGATTGTGGGGGGAAATAAAAGAGCAATCTCTGAAGCAATAGGGCAGCAGTTTTCCTGTTCTGGGCTATCATAACTGCATTCGGGCCGGCATCAAAGGTATAGGCTACCTGTAGAATTCATTAAAACTGACTGCTCAGTATCAACTCCAGGCTTAACGATTATCACAATAACAAGCCAGACAGAAATTGGCCCAGCTGACTCGAATTACATGAAAATATAGAACAAATCTCCAGCAGTACCCAAGTCACAAAAGAATTACTATGCCTAAACAATTCGTGTAGAGAAGGATATGGAAAGCTAGTAGTAATAGTTCCATATTAAGTCTATCCATCTGTAAATCAAATGGTAAAACGCAGGTGATTTCGACCAAAAAGTATGTTCTAGAGAAATGGAATTGACATTTCCAAGAAAGTTAGCAGCAGTCAAAACCCACACAGCAGAAGTTTATTAAGTACCTGAGGTGTTCCTTCGGCACGATTCCATTTCTCAACACAGCTGATTATCCTGCAAAAATGCATCTTGAACTGTTTAGGACAAGAACTTTGAGAGTGCTTGAAATTGTGAAACTTCTTTTGACATGAATAGGTGAAGCAGAAAAATGTGCCAAGACTTGCCTATGAGATGTGTCATTCATGTAGAATATTGGGGGACTTGTATCCAGGCAGACTGCATGAAATTGATTACTATCTGAGCAAGTCAAACGAGCAAAAGTTGGAAAATCACGGCTTTGTATGGCTTCTTCCATCGCAATTATGCGTTTAGGTACCACTTCCTGCCCAATTAAGTCCAAGAAAAAAAAAGATGTCATAAAACTGCTGTTATTGACCGTGCATTTAGTGAGAGTTATAGAATGAATATATTTTCACGCATGAGAGCGCATGCACATAACCCTAGAAAATGCCTGGAAACTTGTTCAAGTTACACAAGGCTCATTAAATAACAGCACGAAAGAGTACCAGGATATACCTTTGCTCTGTGTAGTACTAGTGGACTTGTTTCAACTGTTTCACGCATTCCACTGGTGCTACTAGTTTCCTTCTGCCGAGAACTAACCTGCAAGAGTAGCAGCATTTTTTATTGACTTCTACATAAGATGACCAAATAAACTATCACGACAAGATAAATTACATGGGATCAGTAAATTCTCATTAATAGAATGAATTGAAATGCTCATAAATGGACAGAATATAGTTTAGGACAGGCAGGACGTTATACATTGCTTTAACTGTCCTTTGCCTGACTAAATTTATTAAGTGTCACAGTGTAAAGAGAAAACAAACCGATAGAATCAAAGAGGAAACACAGTAATATGAAGCTCTCTAAAGATGTGCACGTCAAAATAACAGAAAGATTTATCATATGCAGCATCTATGTTACTAAAACAAGTCAGGAGAAACAAGGGAAACTGCATAGAGCATCTTACATCAAAGCTCATGACATATTTTTCTTTCAAATGTTTCCTACTTTCACATATGAAAATTAGGAAGTTAAAAAAAGACCAAAAAAAGTAGAGACAGGATCACAGGAACACTCAGTTATCAAGTCACCTTGATCAGGATATAAGATTCTCACTTTCAGAACAATGAATATTAATATGAAATCTAAGGTACATACAACTGCAATGAGAATAACGAGGTCATCCCAGTGCTTCTTGTCAACAAGTTGAACAGCAACGCTGTCGCTTCCTCTTTCATCCTTAATAAATCCAGGAAGAAAAATTAAGGCAGATATATAAAAAATGAAATATTTTTGTCATTCAACAGTAAAACAAAACTTATGAACAGGATATACCTTTCCCATAATCCACTTAACAAATCCACCATAAAGACTGCGACAAGCACTTCCTGAACCTTGGCTGTACATGAATAAAGTTATAATATTGGTATTTACTCAAGCCAAGAAAATAGCTGCCTGTACAGGGGCAAGCAAATTTTGGAGAGACCAAAGCATGTTAACAATTTTTGTAAAAAAAAAAAAAAAAAAACCAGCTTCGACGGCTACAGTGATTGCATAGTATATTGAAGAAACATTTGAACCTCCCTATCCAAAATCTTGATGAAACTCGTAAAGTAATCGCTAAACAATGTAACTGACAAGGCGATGTGTTGGTTATAAAGGACAAGGCATGCGAAATGAAACCATCTTAATAACAGCAATCAAGAGATGGCAAACCAAAGGGAGTAGTGGTAATGGCATCCCCGAAAATTGTAAAGGTAAAACAAGTAAATAGTGGCGTAACACAGAAGCCGCCATGAGATGCAATAAAACCAATAAAACCAGAGACTTTTAGGAACAAATTTCAGTTAAAAAGGATAACAGCAAAAGTAATGAAGAATTTACCGGGCTATAGCTGAAAGATGGCTGTTGTCTTCTTTCACATTCATCAGCTTTGCTAGGGAAAAAACTGAGTAAGGAAAAGCAACATATAGTCAATCTTGTTTTACCCCTGCTATTGGGAGTGGACTTCGAAAAAATATCAAACGGCATCCAATAATTCAAAACGGTCAATCAAATGCAAGAACAAAAAGAAAAAGGAATCGATATCATACCAAGGCAGGCAAAGCCAGCAGCTGAAGAAGCCAATCCAGCAGCAGTAGGGAAGTTATTGTAAGAAGCAATGTGTAAATGCAGATTCTGCCAATCCTCTTTGGCAATTTTGATACCCTTCTTTTCATCCTCAACATCACCAGCTCGAGATCGAATTTCCCTCAAACAATTCTGAAACCTACTTCCAGAAAGCGATATCTCCTACACTAACCAGCCAAAAATCAAAACATATTCCAAAAATAGAAAAGACCCACAGCTCAATTTCTACGAAAACCCCATCATCCGAACAACAACGACATCAGTTTAAAGCTTCTCAACTACCAGAGAAACAACAATGCCCACTGATTGCAACATGACAACAATTAAGGGGAAAACCACAAAAAACAACCAAAAACCTACTTTGCCATTGAGCCACATGCGGTCGTTGGTGAAGGAAGGACTGACAGCGGCGGTGGTAGTGGTGCAGAGATGAGCAGGGTCGAGAGTGACGCTGATGCTATCATTGATGGGGAGGATCAAGGTCTCGTCCCTCTTCCCCCAGTACTTGATCACCGCTATATTGGTGGGCGTCTGGGCCGTGACCATCAAAACCCATGATTTATTCTTGTCCGACATTGTTAATCCAGCCGCAGCTAGCCCTGATTACAAAACCTCAACCAGAATCAAGACGAGCTTTCTTTCACCAACTGGCAATGGTAATCTATCAAGAACAGATCCTGTTGAAGGAGAACAAGAACGAAAATATGCTGAAAAACAGCGCAAAATTGGAGTAAGATCTTAGAGAAGGTGTAGGTGATTGTTGAATTGGATTCCGTCGTGGATCTGTGTGAATTTATACAAGTAAACGATTGAGCTTAAAGAGTAGGAGCAAGAAATTCTCCAATGGTGGACTATTAGTATTAGTGCCGCTTTTTTTAGGGGCATGTTATTTACAGGTACCATTTTACTAAACGTAGGCCACTTTTTAAAATTTTAAGTGATGAAATAACATAAATGCCCTTGGTAATTACTTTGGTGAAAAAAATTTACCCACACCTTTTCATTCATGGCGGAAAATACAAATGAATATACATATTACACGGTACGTATGACATTACCATTTGTATGTCTTAAAGGTAGCAGTTTTTTCGCATATTAACGTCACTGGGTGAGAATCGCCCACGACGGGCGATTGTATCACAAAAACGCGCCTGTACTGGGCGATTTTTTGTGATACAGTCGCCGAAGGCCACCATTTTTCGTGAAAAAACACGCCCAAAACTGGCGATTTTATTGGAAAAACTCGCCAGTTTTGAGTGTGTTTTTTTAAAAAAATGTGGCCTGTGGCTTTTTTTCGCATAAAACGCGCCCCTCTGAGGCGACGTTTATGGAAAAAACGCCACAGGCTTCCACCGAGCAGCAAGCAATGCAGTGGCCAACATATGTGGCCCACATTCCACCGAGTAGCAAGCAACCAACAAGCAAAAGCAATGCAGCAAGCAACCAACAAGCAAAAGCAATGCAGTGGCCAACATATGTGGCCCACATTCCACCGAGTTTTTTTGGGCGTGGCCAACATTTGGGCGTGTTTTTTTAAAAAAATATGTGGCCTGTGGCGTTTTTTTGCATAAAACGCGCCCCTCTGAGGCGACGTTTATGGAAAAAATGCCACAGGCCACATTTCACCGAGCAGGCTTTTATAAGGGGAGGGGTTTTTTGGTCTTTTCACACTCTAAAATTTTAAAAAGTGGCCTCTATTTAGTAATTTGTGGCCTGTAAATAACATTTCCGTTTTTATATTTTCGTTGAAATTTAGGAATGTGGGCCTCCACTTTCTGAAACATGTATGTAAGTTTGGAATTCGACTGGTTTTTTTTTTCCAGTCCCCAAACTTCATTTTTATTAAAATTTGGTCCTCAATGTTTTAATTTTTTTACACTTTCAAACTAACAGCAAATGCAGGGTTTTGTTTACATTGACTAATTGAATAGTAAAAATGTATAACAAAAACCTACTACATCTAGAAAAAATATAAATACCTCGTAAATTTGTATAGCTGCATTAGTTTGTTAACATAAACAGTTAGTTAAATTAAAAGTCTAAAAAAAATTGAACATCGAAAATCAAATTTGTTGAAGTAGAGACTATAATCGTTGAATTTCAAACAATTGATGACTAAAATTTATTCTAAACCCAACATCAAAATGTGATGGAAGGAGATTCTTGAATTTTGTTCAAATATTTCATTTTAAATAAGTGTTCTAAGCAAATTTTAATACATAAAATCTATAAAATTAAATTTTAATTTTTTATTTCATTTTTAAAAAATTCAAAAAAAAAAAAAAGTGAGTATAATCCACCGTATGAAAGAATTAATGGGGTATTGAATAAGAAGGAAAACAGCCGACTAATTTGGTAGGATTGCATTTAGTTGAGAGGTTACCATAACCAACCAAATTAAAATGCCTCACCAATATTTCTTCTCTCTTTTTCGTCTTTTTCTCTCCAAATGAACGCACCCTTTTTTTTATTTTTTATAAATCAGTCACTCGTGGTGTTGTATACATATATTGTATATCACACGACACGATATGAGATCCTATCAATCTAAACTTATACCAATAGGTGCACAGTGGACATTTTGTGCAACAACTTCACAATGTCAATAATAGGTTCGAACTAATCACCTCACTTCATGAAAAACTTTACTTTTCCTTGGGTGACCGGTTTTCAGATAACTTCACGATATGAGGACTAGCATTGGCCCGTCTTGTTCTAATAATCCAAATGAATGTATTATGTAAGATCGTATCATCTATATTATATTATTATGGAAATGAAAGTATAATTTTCTTATTAAAATGTTGACAATATAGAGAACATATTTTATCCCTTTATTGTGATTGAACTGCTGGATGCATTTGAATAATTAGTCCAAAATATGGTACTATTAGAGATATTCTTGGAGCTGTCTTAAATGGTTGGCTGCAGAGACTTAAAAATCCCCCTAACTTTTTGGACATTAAACATCCAAAAATAAATGCACAATCAAGAAAGGTAGGCGTCCTGACATGAGAAAATAATTTTATTTAAAAGCTCCAATGAAACAAACAAACTGGGTAGATTCTTGCTTCTGTTGGAAGCTGATTGACTGTGACTAAGAGATTACTTTGCTCGATAGTGTATAATTCAGTGTTCAAGCGGTTATAATGTATAGCGTACATCAAAAGTCAAAATTTCGATATTATCCTCTGTCAGCTTCTACTATATTCGGGCGTTGTCTGACAAGACCCTACAAACGAACAAAGTAGCATATTTCTTCCCCTCCGTCATCATATTCCATACCGAATAAGTCAAATACACATTTAAGTAGACTTTTTAAATGATGTCAAAAAAATTTAGTGACAAATTTGATTCAACTCTCCCAAATTGAATTCTGACCGGCCTGCTTTTGTTCGGGTAACATACACTACAAAGTCAACCATCACATTTGTAAAACGATTCTACAAAATTGAACCCAGTTCAAAGGATAAAAATGTCACTTCACTGGGTTATAGAGCAATCAATGCAACACTCCTTCTCAACTTTAAACTCTGAAAAACGATTCTTCAATTAACCACCCAGCAGTTGTCACTCTGAGTCCGGATCGCCATCAACAATATCTGGGATGTACTCATCATCATCGACTTCAACCATGACTCCCTTGCCTTTTTCTGCGTCGGATGTTGTAGCGGTAGTTTTTTCTGCATTTGATATTCTACCAGCATATTTTTCTGCATTTACCAATGCGGCTGAAATCTTTTCCACAATCTTATTGCAACCATCGACCGGTATTTCCGCCATGTCCCTTGTGGACGTTGGAGCTTCAGTCTTATCGTCTGTATCATTGGCAGGAGCGCGCTCCTGCTTTTCTGATACCTCATTAGCAAGATCTTTGTAGTTTGACGAAACACTGCCAGAAACCGGTATATCTGTTTCAGCTGCAACAGGCAAATTTCGACCCTTAATATGATCAATTTCCCACGTCATGGATTTAACAATCATCTCATCCCTATCCCCTGCTACATTATCAGCAGTAATAGCAACCGGCTGCCCAGGTTCACCCACTTCAATACCAGATGGAAGATTGCTAACTGGCAAATTACCCGATGTACCAGTAGGTCCTTCATCAGTTCCAGTATTATTTATAAAGCCAACTTCTGTTTTACCATTCCCTACCCATCTCTCATACAGGTCATCATTGTAATGTGTCCGAGAGGGCTGCTTTCCTTTTGTGCCATCGAGGAATGAAGGGTTCTTTCCATGATTACTCGAGTATGTTACAGGAAGCTTAAGGCTAGCACCATCATAATCATCAACAAAGGATTGAAAATCCACCAAAGGGAGGGCTCTGGGATGTATGAGCACTTCCAATGCCAATAAAGCATGTTGGCAGTATTCAGCGATCTTTGTTCCAGTTTCTTGGGTACCTGCAGACCATTTAAACATTTAGCAGGCTAGAACAGTAAATGAATGCTCTAATTCTGCAAAATCTAGCAGAAGACAAGGAGAATGATGTGTGGACTGGCAAACTCACCTTTATGGAAAAGTTCAAGACTCTCTGCAAGATATGGTGGGTGAACACGACCAGGAGAAAGAAGAGATGCCAAAAGTGCACGTAAAGCAGCAAGTTGAAGGTCTTGCCTGCTAGGAGTAGCTTCACCATAAACAGTGGTACTTCTGTCATCAGTGAATCCCCATTTGCAAGCATTTGAAGCAACTGTTATAATGAGGTGATCAACCTTTGATCGCCAGCTATCTGATCTCAAAGCCCCTGCCTAAAAACAAGAGGTAAAAATTTCTAACTGAAATTTAAAAGGCACAAACAAATTATTCAAGAAGACTGACAGTAAATGTTTATGATTAAAATAAATAAGCTAATTGTACAAGGACAGCCTTTTATCTAAAATAAAAAACCAGAAGATACATGTCAGTAAATGCAACAGCAATGTAGTTTGTCAAGGCAAGGAGCAAGCAGACAGCATTTATGCTGCAGAACAGTGGTTTTGGAATTATTTCGACTCTAACCACCAAAGAACTAGATTTATAGATCACCATTGCTAAAAAAGAACCCCACATCTATTAATAGTGTGTCAAGCAGATTGAAGATTCTATCCCAGCAAAACTGGGTATCATAGTTTGAAAGGCACAATATAGGTGGGTGGTTGTAGGAAAGAAAAGTTCTGCATCCTGAGGTAAGGCTGTGATTGGCCTCACTACATAACTTGACAGAAAGATCCAACATTAAAAAAAAAAAATAACAGGAGAAATTTCCAAAGCAAAATCATAAAATAGGACAAAATATTAGAAAATAATCAAAGATTTTTTTCCCTTCATTTTCCCGACAAGTAAATGCCCTTTTATGTTGATAGGAAGGCAGATTGTAAAATCTCTATAATTGATTGGCTAATTTCTTAAACTTATTTGCAGTCCCAAAGGAAGCATGGTGTTGCAAAAGCAAAATGAAAGAGTTAAATGAGAAAGGTTTGTTGGGTCTAGTGGACAAAGTAATACTGTCTCCATCACCACATAGCATGACATGATATCATCAAATAGTTAAAGAACAAACATACCACAGTCAAAAGCGCTTCTAACACCTCCAATGCAGCAATCCTGACAGAAACTGGAGTCAAATTTTGGGATCTCTCCATTGCCAGACCACCTGTAGGATATTCCTCTTCATGAGATCCAGCTGAAGTATCGTGCTTCCGTTTTTTGTGAAAAAGCTGCTGTACCCCTTCATCTGATGCCTTGGAGTATGCAGCATGATAAGTACCACTCTTTTCATGTGCAGAGAAATCCAGATCAACAGAAGCATTGTCTATAACCACCTCAACAAGATATATTGCAATCCCTGAAAATGAAAACCACTGTGAGGAGAAACGAGCTAGCGGAGAGGAGGGATCTGGGATTGTAGGAATCGGTCAAAGAATTTCCATATAAATAACTACATAGGGTTTAAAAGAGATGTGAATTCCTTTATTCCAAACGAGAGAGCGAGGGAGAGCATCCTTTTCTATTTCCGTGGACACAACATCATACTGACATTTATAGAAACTTAAATATATAAATTGCAATAGATCCAAAGAAACGACAGCCATACTACAGTAATGTCAAGCAGCAAATTATGCAAAGCTGGAAGCTATTATTTAATTTCCAGACATCAACTGTCAAATAAGCAAAAAGGTTGATAAGATAACAGTAGCAGATGGTTGCATACCAATACCCATGGAGAGCAGCAAAGCTTTCATGACTGAGTAAACTTTAATCCTTAGCTCTGGCAGAGCACATGTTCTAAAATATTCTGTTAGCAGTCGTGTGATAACCGCCACATGTGGTAATAATTGACTGCAAAAAGAACAGAGATTAAGTGACAAATAGCATCTCTGGAATCATGAAACAATAAAAGAGAATAATAAGCTAAAAGAATGCTTTCTATTCAGTACACGACAGAAACTAGGAAGCAAAAGATAACCGGTCACCTCCGAAGTCCCTTTACTATAGCACTGAGGAGATCAAGACTGCAGTTATGCAATGCAGGAAGTTCTGAGCACATAAACTCATGTCTCATGATCGTCATGAAATGAGAGGGTGACAATGAGCCATCTACCATCAGCACTCTCTTAGTAAGAGCTATTAGCGGACGAACAGGAACAGGAACCTATATGTAATACCAGTAAAAATCTCCAAATAATCAGTTGGTGCATCTCCTTTGCATGAATCCCAAAACATAAAAGGCATGGTAGTTCTCACAAATTTCACAAAACATGCTACCTGAACGGGATAAGATGCAGAAAGCATCATGCTACAGCAAGACATTAAGATAGACACTCGGGACACCAGCACTCGTTCAGGCCTCTTCATAGCCAGATTTGAGTGCTCTCCAAATGCTGTGGGACCTCCCAAGGGAGGTGGAGGATCCTTCCCTGGTGGAACTAATAGCCGGACTACCTCATTACCAGTTGTCTCTGCAATGTTAAGTGAAAATGAGTATCTACATCTTCCAGCAAAATCAAGGTTGCATTGCAAACTACACGAGGTACTATACCTTCTTCTAGACCTTGGAATGCAAGAGTCAGTTGATTATTAATGAATAGCAAGACTTTCTGCATCATTAGCAACCAGCTATCGTCATCTCCTCTTGATTTTGGAAGCATTGCCAAGCAATGACAAAGTTTCTGCAAACAAAAGTAAATACGTCAGTTTATTTGGCCACAGCAGGCCAACTAACACATCAAGAACTAGGGGATCCTATCACCTTGCATAAATCAATGCTGCCATTCTCTGACATAAATCTTGAAAAAATGGAGGCTTCAACCTGCAAACTAACTGTATATCAGTTAATTACAAATAGAAATAGCCAACAAGTCAGCAGCACACACATTGGGCCAAGTCCAGAGCAAATCTGACTGGATTAACTGTGATTCCATGAAACTCTTCTTGCTTATATAGTCTACTTTAAAATATGCATTCTGGAGAGAAGGGTGGCAGCGGGAAACAAATAATTTTTCCACTAAAGCGTAATGATGAGGTGAGGTAAACACACCCTTCCAATGGTCAACATCTCTGTTCATGAGATGTCCATAACAAAATTTAAATGCTAGTAAACGAAACAGAGACTGAAGAAAGTTGAAAAGCACAATCATTGCAAGTTAAGCCCCAAACACAAAACTATCTTGACAATTCCCATATTCTAATCCTCTTTCACCACTCAAAAGATGCACAGGAATTGTTTTCCACCATGCTTATCTTTGCAAGATCCAAAATTTAGTTCACAAAGAGTCTCTATGCAAAGATGATTATCCAAGAAATTCTGGGTCAGGTACAATCATAAATTACAACTACTGAGTCCATTAGGTCTAGAACATTAAGCAAACCTCACTCAAGATCATAGATAGCATTCAAGTTCTAGTTTTTCCATTTATGCATAATATAACAGGGGAAGACAAAGAAGAATTTGTGATTCTTTCAAACCTATAACAGGTACACATTCATTGCCATCATTTCTCTGAGTACTTGAATAAGGTTCAAGAATGATTGAGAAAAAACAAAGGTTGATATATGAAACCACATCTCGTTCTGAGTAAAGAATAACTCAAACTTTGGTGTTTTTATCAATAAAATAACATTCAGGATAGGTCAAAAATCATCACACACAAAGAATAACTTACATTATCATAATGCCGACTGACAGAAGCCGGAAAGAAATTTATTAGCTTGCACAACAAACAAATAGCTTCTTCCTGCATTAGCCCATCAAAATAAAATAAAATAAAGAATGTCGAAGTCATAATTAAGGACAACCAAAGTTGACAATGAAATTTTACAAATGTGCATACCATGAAAAGATAAAAGGCCAGAAAGCACTAACTGTGGGTGTAAATCTGTACACCCCCACTGTATTGATGTTGGATAGAAGAAAAGACAGAATAGGCCTTAAGTGTTGGATAACAAATATCTATATCCCAATAAGGCACATCTTTCCGCAATGAGATTGCCAAAAAATTGGATGTTCAAGAAAAGGGGCAGAAATATTTGAATTTTTCATGGGAACTCTAGAAATCATAGCCTACTAAAATGTTCAATCTATGATCTAAGTGAAATATCAGTGCTGTTGTCCATGAGAACGTTAAGAAGACAATATGCGAAGCACACCAATCATATATCTCAATTCTTTCATCATAAAGGCTTTTAACACATAAATTGAATGCATGAAGATTGTTCAATTGAAGCAAGATTTCCCGCAAATTTTCACAATCAGACCTGTAAAAAATTTAAGCCAAGTGTTCTGGGAAACATTTCAGTTGCCAGAAATCCTTAAACCACTAATAACTGAACTACTTACAAGTTTACAGAAAAAATAATGGAATAGTGTGATAAAGGTTCTAAGCTAAATTAAGGAGCCCATGAAGATACAAAGGGTCCCTCTCTCTGGAGGTGGTCATATGAATGATCTTGGACAGATGCTTATTTAGCTATGAAATTAAAAACCTCAAGGTACAATAAAACATACAAATGGGTTATTGTCATAGAATGCAAGACTTGCAATGGGAACTAACATAATGACACCAAATAAGACTTTTCATAAATAATTGCCACAAAAAGAATCTCAGTTAGATTTGTACAGACCAATACCAAATCAGAGGCATCCTCATTAAACAACTTCAGCACTGGTTGAATAAGCTTTGTAGCTAGTGATGTCCCATCTTTCTTTGAGATAGGAGATCCACTCAACCTGATACAATTGAGATATAGCAAACACAATTATGAGTTAAATATGCATTTCACGACAATCCACACCAACTGCTCAATTTAAGTTTGAATCATAAAACTTGAAATGGAGAAAAAACGTCTCAAAAGTTGATGCATAATACTCATAAAGTAAGGTTGAAGAAAAGATAGGGTGATTAATAAATTGCAATTTAACATGATCCTTTCGGTTACATTTTGCCCATTCAGATAATGTTTTGAGGTTCTATAATGAGACATCAAACATGGAACCTCAATAATTTATAACGATAACAAGGGAGAATTGTCTTTTCAATGCTTAAGGTGAAGAGAAACAACCTTGTAAACAGATCAGACATTGCAGCACAAGAAGCCACCCTCGCAAGATGAGAATCTGAAAGAGTCTACTCAATGGGATATCATAGCAAAAGAGACAAGAGAACTTAATGATCAGAATGTGACAGGGTACAGTATTCGTCTAATTCTGAAAAAGCATGTCATATGAATAATATATTTAGGAACGAGAAATGAATAAATATTTTCAGTCGCCAAAACATCTTCAAAGATTTTAGTACATATGCATCTCAAGCAATTATAGGGCCTGTTCTTTTTTATTGTTTTGAAAACGGTTTTCAAAACATGTTTTTAGAAAGTAGTTTTATAATGTAAAAAGTGTGTTGAAAATGTAAAAAAGTATAGCTGAATAGTAAAAAGTTGTATTGGAAATGATGAAAAATGACTATAATATATTAAATTTACTGTTGAAACCAAAACCAAAACCAAAACCAAAAGAACAGACCCTATGTTTGAGCATGAAATTTGGCTGTTTTTCCAAATTAATCTCCTCTAACTGTGTAAAAATAAATAAATGAATAAAGGACTCATGGGAAGAGTAGTTCAGTAGTGGACTAGAAATTAAATTTGACTTATGCAAGCAGAAAGCAAAACGCATCCCTATTTTCGTTTGAGGCATAACTTCTAACAATAACGTTTCTTCTTTTGCTTTAGCAGCAGCTAACTAGAAAATTCTCAAAGAAAAGATTTCGGTTAATTACTTTCTTCATATACAAAAACAAGAAGGAATTAACGAACTCAGAAATTACCAATATTGGATTTTGGAATACTGTAACACTCAACTTAGAGAAAATCAATTCAGTAACTATGGTAGAAACAAAAAAACAAGAGAAAACAAGTGAACCAATGACAATTTAACATCACAACATACAAGAAACATATCTAGTCATCAACATAATGGTTGTCAAATAGGGAAGAAAAGTATACATTAAAAGGGAAAACATTCAATGAAAATACCTGAATATGAGGAAATATATCCCCAAACCACTGTGTGTAGGAAGTTAAAAAACGTTCTGAACTGCATTCTTGACATGTCAATCCCAGCAAGCATATTGCAGCCCAAGTTTTATCTGGCTATGAAGAGCTCAGGCACATTAATCAAAATATCAGTCTCCCCATATTTTAGCCCAAATTTTATCTGGAAACATATGCATGTGCATGTGTACATTTTGGCATAGCATATACATGGCTAAAGTTGTAACATAATAAAATACATGAGGAGATTTATTAAACAGAGCATATAAATAAACACAAAACTCTCTGTTCCTTTCTTTCTCGCTCATACCTATGAAGAATTTTATGTGGCTCTTAGCAAGTTTTTAGGTGATAGCACTGCCAAGGTTATCATTCGTCCTAGTTTACATTTCTTTTTTTATTTCTACTACACACAGCAAACATAAATTCATTGAGCATCAACACGCTGAGAGAATAAATGCAAATTGTTTGATAGAAAAGCATTTCACCATGTTGCTGGAAATGAGGGAGGTGAGACGGTTGACCCAAGCATCGACTGCCGATTTCCAGCTGTCTATGAGCTTCTGGTCGGTAGAATCAGGAACACGTTCGGAGAGGAGGCTGAGAGTTTTAACATCAGAGACCACGCGAGAGAGGCCCGAGGGGTTTGTGAAAGGGTGCTTCTCGTCGGGAACGTGTTCCCTGAGAAGCGCGCGGAGTAGCTTAGGCTTCAAAGCGACGTCGTACATCCCCTGAATGGCGACATCGGAAGACGCCATTGAAGACGGAGGACGAGGGTGACAGTTAAGAGCTGAGGGTTTTGAATCTTTTGACTGATAAACCCTCAATTTCAGAAAACAGGAATCAATACTATATACTTTAAAAAGGGACCCTCCGGGTCGGGTCAGGTCGGGCGGGTCGTTATAATAAAAGAAACTGTATAATTATTGGCGTGTTTTATTTATAAAAAGTGAAAATGTAGACAGTTTCGAAAATGTTACTTGTAAGTTATAAGTACCAATTTAATAAATGTACTTACCATTTACAAAAATTAAGGAGTGAAAATACCAAAATATCTTTTCACTCACAAAAATTTTCTCACTTTAATTTTTTTTTTTTTATATAATATAAAAGACGCATCTCTGTCTAGCAAAGCTTTTCTTTTAACCTTCGTCGTCAACCTTTATCAGAGGCCGACGAAGGTTTTCTTGAACTTCGGCCGGCCTGTGGCGCTTTAAACTTTGCAACAAGGCGGTGAAGGTTGAATAAAACTAATGACCTGTGTAATAATCGTGCTTAATATTTAAAATTATACAAATTAATCGATGCTATAAATCTTAAGAATCTACTAACTCATAAATAATCCATGACAATAAATTTTAATGGGTTGATAACAGGTAGAAAATTGTTACATCACATTTGCAATACCATTAAATAGTTCAAATTTTGAGGCGTAGTAGAAGTATGATCTTCTTCAATTACTTTTTTTTTCTTTTCTTTTAAAAAATAATAATAATAATAATAATAGTTCATCTATTACCTTTATATTTTCATTAAAATTGTTAACTTTAAAAGTAAAATTAAAAAACTGTTCCAATAGAATAGTATATTTTCAAAAAAAATATTTTTCTTACCTTTAGTAATATAAAAATTTTGAAAATGAACTTTTCAATTATAACAAAATTGAATTTTGACTTTTATAACGAAAGAGAGAGAGTACCTGCTAGCCAACGGTAACAGGCCTCGCTGATTGAGAGGAAATGGCTCTCCGGTTGAGAGGAAAGGCCTCGCGAGTTGAGAGGAAAGCCCTCCCTCCTCGGCGCGCGAGGGTAGACTCTCCAAGATGGTTGTATTTTCTGACTTTTGAGTTTCTCGACGGGTGTCTCATCTTGTCATCGCTCCCACGAAACAATTAAATTTGATGTCGGAAAACAAGCGAGGAAGGTTTCGGGAATTGTAATTTCTCAATATTTCCAATACAGTTTCCTTTTAACTACACTTTTTTATATTTACAATATATTTTTCACAATAAAAGTCATTTATAAAACTTTAAAATGATTTTGTATGGATCTTCTGTTTAGGGATGGGCATCAATTCGGTTTATAATTCTCTCAATTTGGGATTCTTTTACCCCAAAACGAAAACTGAACCAAATTCGAAAATGGAGTCATGAAAACATCGAATTCGAAGAAACCAAATTCAACATAAATCCTGGAAATATCAAGATCCATCTTGAATTCAAACAAAACAAAAACGAAAAAATATAAAGATCCATCTTGATATTCATCAAGATTCATCTTTCTATCTCCCCACAACCGAAAAGCAAATATTGTAAATAAACTCAGACGAAAACCTAAATCAGAAAAAAATTCTGGAAAACAAATGTGAAGAATCTGGTCAGAGATTGGTGGATTTTTATAGATGTAGAGAAGTGAGTTTTTTTTTTTTTTTTTTTTTTGTTGTGGAATTAAGAGAAGTGAGTTTAGTTGAGGATAAGGATTGTAATTAATGGAACAAAACGAAAGAGATTACAGGAATCCCACTAGCATTTTAGGAGTTAGGTAGGACTTTACAAAAGAAATGGATGATTCCTTCCAAAACAAAAAATAAATAGATGATTTGGGACACCCAACTCGACAATCGGTTTGAAAACCGGATTTAAAATTCGAATTCAGCTTCAAACTGAACTGAAATTGTATTTTGAAATCGAATTCAAATTCGAAGAAAAATTCGGTAAATTTAAATTCGGTTTGGTTTTTGAATCAGACCAAATAATGCTCACTCCTACTTCTGTTGTCTTGTTGGCCCTTCCACACTTCAATGCTTAGGGCCGACGGTAGGGTGTTCATGTTTAGTTGGATGAATGACTTATTTGGATCGACTTATTTGAGCTTTTTAAAAAATTGCACCCAAACACTAAACTGTTTAAATCAAACACCAAAACAAATTGAATCTGCCTTATTTGGTTTGTGGTCCATGACTTATTTGTGTTCTTTATTTGAGTTGAGTGTCAAATACAATATCAAATTATTTACCTAGTTAATGGAAAATTAAATAAGACAATTCGTTTACTTTACATAATTTGGTTTACTCGTTAACGAACATCCTTAACCATCGATGCCGATCCCTCGATCTTCTCCTTTAGAGCATCAAGGCGTAAAAAAAAGAACAAATTGGGCAGGCAATTGGGACTAACGCCAGTGGTCTTATTGCATCGCTCGAGGCTAGCGAGAAAAAAGCAGGGGGAGAAAAACCATCAGTTAAGAACTTTGTTTAGTGAAAAGTCAGTTCACTTTTAAAAATATGTTTTCAAACTAACATGACTGCTCTACAATATTATCATTTTAAAAACACAATTTCATTCGAGTTTACATATATATATATATATAAAAGAGGTAACTGAAGGTATGTGTTAAAAATAAAAAAGAGTAATTTAATTTTGTATCTCAACTAATTTATATTTTAAAAATAAACATCAAAACTATGCGAGTCTTATTCATATAATATCTAAGGCTATGTTATTCTCTATTCAATTCAAAATTTTCTTTCAAATTTCACTCGCATGAATTCAAAGAAAAACATAATCATTACATTTTTTATTTTTTTCTATACAAATCCCAAAAGAAATTTCCTCTAAAAAAAAAATTTCATCCATAAAACACAAATTTTACAATTGTGTCACAAAAAAAACATAGCCTCACTAAATACTTTAGGGTGGTGGGAGTGGGTTTAAACCCTCTACATCACAAACCCAATTTCTGATTTCAGGAGCTGGGTTTGTGGAAAGTGGGGGAGCCCACTGCTGTGGAGAGTGCAGCGTGAAGGGTGAGCCTCACGCGCGCGTGGGATTAGGCTCCACGCGGCTAGTGGCTCTGCCACTATTCTTTCTTTCTTTATTTTATTTTATTTTATTTATTTTGTTTTTTTGTAACCAGCTCCTTTTTTTTCCCTATATCCATTAGAGACAGTTTTTTTTTTTTTCCCATATCCGTGGTGTGTTTATTTGAATTTTTTCCATTAATAATGAATTTTTAATTATAAATTCCCAAAATAGGGATAATCTTGCTGGAATTCCCGAATTAAAGAAGTCGAAGTTGTGAACTTCGCTTTCTGTGTAAAGGCAGAAAGCGAAGTTCATAAATTCGCTTTCTGTAGGAAGGCAATATTTTGCCTGAAGTCGAAGTTCTGAACTTCGCTTTCAGGCAAATTTTGCCTTGCCACAGAAAGCGAAGTTCGGAACTTCGCTTTCAGGCAAAATATTGCCTTCCTACAGAAAGCGAAGTTATGAACTTCGCTTTCTTTGGACAGGAAATATTTTGCATGAAAGCGAAGTTCGGAACTTCGCTTTCCATAGAGAGGAAAATTTTGCCTGAAAGCGAAGTTCCGAACTTCGCTTTCCATAGAGAGGAAAATTTTGCCTGAAAGCGAAGTTCAGAACTTCGCTTTCAGGCAATATTTTCCGTTCCAAAGAAATCGAAGTTCAGAACTTCGATTTCAGTAAAGCACAAAACCAAGATTTATAGACAGAAGCCCATCTTTTTTCTTTCAGTTTATTTGACGTTGCCCACATTTTACAGCAACATCTTTGCGGTGAAGATAGCCAAAAGCAGACAGAGCGACACCATCTATTGGCAGCGCGAACGCCGGCCACTGCAGGAGGCGACGTCAACTCCCGACCGGCCACCGAAGTAGGCGCCGTCAACTCCCGACGTCAACAGACAGAGCCATTGCCCACATTTTACAGCAGCCATTGAGGTGAAGATAGGCAAAAACCGAAACAGCAACACCATCTATTGGCAGCGAGAACGCTAGCCAACGAACTAGGCTAGGTCAACTCCCGACCGCCCACCGCACCAGCGCCGTCAACTCCCGACGTCAACAACAGCCATTGCCCACATTTTACATCAGCCATTGCCCACATTTTACATCAGCCATTGCGGTGAGCCCTCAAGTTGCTGTCCACAAAATCATATATAATCTTCCCTTTTATGTATGATGAAATAATAGATTGACATTTTGAGGTCAAATTACTGTGATGCTAAAACTCAGATTTTTACCTTGGTTTTGTTACTGTTGGTACTGTAATTTGAAACTGAATATGGGAGCTTGGTAACTTGTAATTCTTCAGGAATACTTACTTAAATTGAGTGCCCAGAAGGTGCTTGAGAAAAAGAAAATACATAAATAATATACCTCAATGTTTTGGAGTTAAAGATTTCAGGCAAACTGGTTTCAATCTGCACACAATTAGAAATTTTTAATGTGAGTTCTGTATTAGCTTAACCATGAGATTGAAATATGTGTTGCAGCTGAAATTAAAAGTTAAATGCCTTCTTTGTTTTAACATGCAATTAGGAGCTAAATTTATGTTATGTTTGGTTTAAACTTGAGCTTGAGTTGTGTTTCGCATATGATTTTATTTGATAAAGGTCTTGCTTGTTTTAAAGTATAATTAGGAGCTAAATCTGTGTTGTATTTTAGTTTAAACATGAGTCGGGTTGTATTATGCGACTGGTTTTATGAGTAAAAGGCTTCTTTTGTGTGCATAACATAATTAGGAGCTAGAGTAAATGCTTTGTACTGGTTTATGCATGAGCCTGCGATTTCATATTCAAATTACAGTCTTCTCTGCTCAGAAAATAGAATATAGATGAATGAGTGTTCAATTTTGACATGAAGGTGAGCCTGAGATAAGTTTCTTGTTGATTTCAAAAGTAAAGAGTGTCTTCTTTGTTTTGTAACGTAATTAAGTATTATTCTGTTTCACCATGTTGAGGGAGAATGCTAGGGGTGCTGGTTTGCATATTAACTTGTGTCAAATATTTTGGTGGTAGGCAAGGAGAACTCTAAAAGTTGGAAGCTTTTCATTTGTAAAACTTGCTTAGTTAGATTGAATTCATTGCCGATACTTTTAGTTGGTAATAATTGCTTATATTTTCTAATTATTATGGGTTGTAGTTAATTAGGAGGAAGAACGAAATATTTTCCTATCTTTGTCCTAAGCAAACACACAATAGGGATTTAAAAACAGCAGCTTAATTTGTCATTTACTAAATCGTGAACCTCTTTTCTTGTTCAAGTCTTTGAAATGTGTAATGAGAGGACTATCAAAGTCTCGTATGTTTTACCTTACTAGTATAAACTTCTTAAGTCTCACAAAGAACATTGGAAATAATGATATTTTTTGGATGTGTTTAGACGAATTTTGGGAATGTCTTGAAACCTTTTAAGCGTTTGAAGATCTTGCTTTGATTGGGAAGCAATTTCTGGAGTTGAAGCTTTGATAAACGGAAGCCTCACCATTTTAAACCAAAGTCTTGAGTGAATAAACGGGTTGTTTCAATTTATCGAAATTAATTCTTAATGTTGAAAATATGACTTTATTAGTTAGCACTTCAAGCCTTTTCAAATCTTGGCTTAACTTGAAATGTTTAAGACTTCCTTGCCTTGCTTTGAACCATTGAGATTTTATTAAATGGAGGACTTTAATCTAACTTCTAAAGTTTAAGAAAAAGAGAAGGAAATCCACTTTGCTTTGACTTTGGGTCATATAAAAATTGCTTATATTTGTTGGGATGGCATTTTGGGATTGATGTTGAGCGCTTGAAACCATTTGAAACTGTGATAGATACAAAAATTTTACTGGAATTAGAGCTTTAGATCTTAGAATGTGGAACTTTGCGGAAAAGGGGAAATTTGGTGTTTTCAGCTAAATGCAATAACAAATCTAATGTTATACTTTGAATGCTACTATGATTGAAGTTATGTTGGTGAAAGGGTATGGAGGTTTTCCCTCCCTAAAAATACTTTGAATGCTATTATGATTGAAGAATTCCCTGTGCACAGACTGAATTCAAACGTAGGGCTGCCAACCTGATTTTGTTTCCGTTTATGCATAAATTTGCGGGTAGTGTTCTATTGTGTACTTCTTGTTTCAACTGCAGCTTTTGGTGTGACCGAAATCTAGAAACTTTTGTTACTGTTGGTACTGTAATTTGAAAACTGAATATGGGAGCGTGGTAATTTGTAATTCTTCAGGAATACTTACTTAAATTGAGTGCCCAGAAGCTGCTTCAGAAAAAGAAAATACAGAAATAATATACCTCAATGTTTTGGAGTTAAAGATTTCATGCAAACTGGTGCTTTTCCTTGTGGGATCATGTATTATTAAGAAAAGAGTTTGTCGTGGTAGAAGCTAGAGAATTGGAAAACAAACACCAAGGCCGGATACTGCAAAAAGTGGCTGTCAAACTCTTTTCTGCCATCACTTAATTTCAAAATGCGTGCTGTTTCTCAGTGTTGCTCTGTAGCTGTATACATCTGTTTGTATTTCAGATCTATGAATTGATATTCATATCTAACTACAGACATTATTGTGTTCTCACTGAATTTATTTTCTTCCAATGCTAGGCGTATCATTGACTTTGTTAGTGGAGTAGAAGAGTTCAGTCTGAAACTAGTTATATGGCTTCCCGCGACATTCTAGGTAAGCTCAGAAAACTTCTCTGTTATGTAAACTGTCATATGCAGTTCCTGTAACTTGTTCTTCGTGGCCCGATTGAGATGATCTTCTTAGTCGCTGGTTCTATTTTTTTGGGAGTATAGGCAATTATCTAATTCCGTTATAGATTATTGCATTTTGTGTTTGTATCTTTTAACAAATTTAGTTAGGTAGGTAACCTAGATACAGCCATTGCATGCGGATATTTGAAAATCTAAACCCCCCTTTCATAAAATTTGAATGCATCCTCAAAGTACTTGTGACTACTTTGAATGCGTGTGCTTAGTACTTGTGACTACTTTGAATGCTGGTTTGTTTTTTTTGGGAGTATAGGCAAATAAAATTCCGTTATAGATTACTGCATTTTGTGTGTGTATCTTTTAACAAATTTAGTTAGGTAGGTAACCTAGATATCCTGTGCATGCGGATATTTGAAAATCTAAACCCCCCCTTTCATAAACTTTGAATGCATCCTCAAAGTACTTGTGACTACTTTGAATGCATCCTCAAAGTAATTGTGCCTGGCAGAAATGTCTGAAGAACATCTCTAAGAACAGCCTGGACCAAATAATGTTGTGTTTCTTAATTGACAGGGTGTAAACATTGTTAACATGTGATCTGTGTAATTAATCATGATTACTGAATTTGAAATGGTGATTTTTACTTTAGGGGTTCAAATGGAGGACGGTCGTTTATGTCCTGGACCTCAGGATACATCCGTGCTGTATCTACAGCATAATCATCGATCTGAGCTGGTTTGGCAGGATGCGGATGTCCCCGTTTTAGACATAAAACGATGTGATCATTATTTATGGGAGGGTTACCCATTCGATCCACGTGTTGAAGCATTGCTACGGGAAGTAGGCTTCTATGGTGTTTACGTTGGCAGTAAAATAAAACTGGATTGGCATTTGATAACTTCACTTATAGAGCGGTGGAGACAGGAGACACATACTTTCCACCTTCCAGTTGGCGAGGCAACCGTTACATTGCAAGATATCGCCGTTATTTGGGGCTTGCCAATACATGGGTGGCCAGTTATTGCCGATGAAAAGGTCCGCTCAATTTTGGAATGGCAGAATTTGGCAATTGAGTTGTTGGTGTATGCGCCTGACCCCGACGATTTCGATGGTGATCGTTTGGTACTGAAGAGCATAGCAAGACATTTAGATCTTCACCCACTCACACCAACTTCTACAGTTACTGAGGTGCATCAGCATACTAGGTGCCGTTTAATGGAGTTTATCAGTTTCATTTGTCCTGACAAGTCTGGGACAAAGTGCAAACTAATGTACTTGCACCTGTTGGCAAATGTACACGACATAGGGAATTATAGTTGGGGCAGTGCGGTGCTTGCCTCATTATATCGAGGAATGTGTAGAGCAGTGAAGAAGGGCACAGCCAGTGTTTGTGGGCCACTAGTACTGCTGCAGATTTGGGCTTGGGAAAGAATTCCAAAACTTCGCCCAACGATTCTCAATGAACATATTGCTCAAAATGATCCAAATATGGCAGCTGGTCCACGTGGCTGCAAGTAAGCCATCTAGTACTTCAATTTTTTAATTTTCCATTTGACAATTTAGTTTCGGATATTGAGGATACAATTATGCTTTCCGATTTGAGAGATGATGCATTTTTCTCTTTTTTACAGATGGATGATGCCTTTAAGCTTCCCAAATGTCAGCACACACGTTTTGCGTATGTATCGGAGCCAGTTAGACTATCTTTTGGAGGGAGATGTAAGTATTACTTTTACAAAATCATTCCACTTATATGACATTTGTTTTACTGAAAACACCTTATTCGCAGTTCATTTGGCAACCTTATAGTGAAGATGAGTTGACTGAACTCCCAGCATACTGTTTGAGTGGGCGGGAAATTTGGAATGTGACTGTCCCGTTGATCAACTTTGATGTTGTCGAGTTGCATGCTCCAGACCGAGTCATGCGGCAATTTGGGTTCTACCAAGCCGTGCCACAAGATATTGACACAGTCTCTACACTCCACCGTACTGACCGTAGAGGGCGTGCCGGAGAAAAATGGGAGCAAAAATATTCCAATTACATAGAGTGGTGGCAAGAGGCAGAAGAGTGCATTGTAGTTGGTTTTCCTGATAGTACACCATTACCCTATCACTCGCCGTACATGCAATGGTATTTTAGCATAACTCGATTATTAATAGGCAATCCATCCCACCGCCTAAACCAAGGTATGCAACCGTTTGGAGCGCTCGTTGAGTATTGGGTAAGTTCACTTGGATACTTGTTGTGCATTTTCAGTTTTGTTTATTTTAATATGTCATATAATGTCTTCTTTTTCTCATACACATAGGGTCAATGTTTAACCCAACTTCATGGGTCATTGGATGATGCTTTGCAAAATCTCCACATGGATGACTATCCGATTGAGTCCAAGCTGCTTGATATGCGCAACATGTGTGGTCGCGCACTTGATTTAGCTGGAGAGACTCGGCGGCTACAACATAGTTATGGTCGAGTAACAACCTCACGACCTACGGAGGGGGCAACATCCTCCTCGTAGTCTCCGCACGGTCGAGCCTACACTTCCACACATGGCCATGGTGTGCCTTCCACATCAGCCCACAATCAAGAAGATCAAAACGCAGGTTCGGACAATGATGATGCGTATTTTTCTGGATACACAATCCAACAAGGTGCAGATCTCTCACATTGTCGAGCATCCACTACACACTCAATGCATGTTGAGGGCTACACCCGTACCGAATCTGAGTCGTTGGGACAGTCACTAGGTCGTGGGGAACAAACCCCGGAAGAACACACCTATCAGGCTTTTGCCAAACACAACAGCTCAACGAGGGAGCATTTTCCGAGAATTGTGTATAAGCGTCGTACGGCTGCCGCTTACAAGGATGATAAGCCACGACGCCTTTCTTTCCATGTTGAACCTCAACCAAATGCTCAACAACCCAAGAGGAAACAACCTAGTAGGATGAGAAATCCTCCCCCTTGTGGTACAGGAGGTTGCCTATGAATGTAATATTGGGATGATAAATGTTCCGTGTCATTTTGTAGATGGAAACTTCACTGTTTTTCCTTGTTTGTTTGAAGTTGAATATGTGTTTTAGATCCTTGTCAGTGATGTGGTATGGTTTATTGTTGTGCTGTTTTACTGTGAATGATTATGTCACTGGTTGTGGTTAGATGTGAATTGTTAACAGGGAGTTAGGTCCAGATACAGGGGAAACTCTGTCCGTTTTTTTAATACATTTTGTAATATGGCACACTTTGTTGCATCATTAAAAAATCATAGTAACTCTGTCTCCAATATAAAGCAAAATTGAATTCGTGAACTAAGAATTTTTCCTTTTCAAATCTTGGAATAAAATCTGCAAAATTATTAAGGAATACACAAGGAAAAAGGAAGAAACCGCCATCACAGCCATTTCTACTTCAACAATGACTTCTATCAAATGCCAAGGCAAACATTGATCAACCAAGATGGTTTCGTATTTTAGCACTGGAAGGACCAAGGACATCTATGTTGATGTTCCACATGATAGCCAAATTATTAATTCCATGCAGTAGACTTTGGCATTTGTACTGTTGTACCTTTGGTAATATGTGAGTGGAATTTAGATTTTGAGATTATTTCAAATCATAAAACTTCAATTTCCTCTGCATTTCTAATGAAACAACTGTTTGAAATTCGGAGTTATGAATATGTGGGTATCAATTGATAAGTTCTGCCTACTGGACATTCTATAATTGAAACCAATATTGATGACTCTCAACCATTGTGCTTGTTTTCTTGTAACACCTGCTACCCTTTTTTTTTCAGCAAACGGAAGCTATGGAAAAATCTCTGAAGCAAAATATCGGATGGAAACAACTGATGAAGAGAAAGCAATATATGGTATATCACCTTCTTAAAGATGATATTTCGTGTATTGATTTCCTTAAAATTGGACAAAACAATCTTGTCCTTTTTTCAACCGAAAGTGATATAATATATGATGCTTTCTTTGTTGGACCCAAAAATTATAAATACCCACCAATCAAATGATTGAGTTGGGATGAATGTAGCTTCAGCAAGAAAATGGCCATCAAAATTTTGACAGTAAACAATGAAGCTACATGAAAAACAAAGCTCCAACCCAACAAAGTGCAACAAAGTCTTGAAGCTCTTATGAATAAATAAATAAATGAACCACCAAAGCAAATTGTGGACAAACGACAGAATGAAGAAACAAAGGCTCGGCTAAATATTCATTAACTCCTATGCATATAATTTCCAAGATAACACAAAAAAAAAACGTTGTCCCAAAATCCTCACAGCTGGCTGTTTTCTGGCCGTTTGGGATTCTCCTACTCACCCAATTCCCCCAGAAAGTAAAAAAAAAATTCAACAACAGCAGATTAAGTTTCAGCACCCTCTCATTGTTTTCTTGGTCCAAAAAGTCTCCTAAGAAAACCGTCCAGGTTGCTGATGCTGCCACTGAAAAGCTTCATAAAAGGAAAGAAATTTTTGATATGGAGAAGTGGAGTCAAAAATTACTGACTGGTCAATTTCCTAAGAAAATCCCAGCTGACAGCTCGGTGCCACCAGTCAGATTACAGATGTTATGGAAAACAGATGTTAGTATGCTAATAGCAGAGAACACTGTAGGTATCAATGTCCATAGTTCTGTGCTTGATGGTACAGTGACCTTGTAATGGAAATATCCATTTTTCAATAGCTGGACATACAAAACAAGGAAATAAACAACATACATGGATACTACATGAATGTTCCAGGACAAAGGCGCCGAGAGAAAGAATTCAAAAGGGCTACATTAGAACTCTACGTGAAGAGTAAATTGTTTCATAAGAATAAATAATCAATCAACATTAACATACGTATTCCATCATCAGGACTCATAATCTACATATTGAAGAAGTGAGGACTTTACTTCTACAAACTACCTCTTGACTCAGCTCAACATTCAGAATGGCTACATTAGAACTCTATGTCAAGAGTAAAACATATAAGCTCCAAGTTGTTAGCTCCTCTCGCAAGTTCTTTGAATGGATTAGGTCCCTAAGATGCTGGCCGTAAGTCACTCAAAATTCATCTTCCCAGTTCATAATACAATCAAGAACCTGCAACTGCTCTGCAACATTTGTTTCATACAAAAGCCTGGAAACCACCCAAAGAGAAACAACACATTCGTTACTAATCAAATAGAACCCGAAAATTCAGATGTATAAATTTTGTGCAAATAAAAAAGCCACAAATGACCTTGTAATTAGTGTAATTTCATATTATTTAAAAGACTTCAGGGACAGAAATGTATCTTTCAAAAGAAACAACAAAGCTGGAAAACTATCTTCCTCTCAGTGGATGGTGAAGATGCACATGCCTCTGCCTCTGCATTTCAAGAATGTTTGGATAAGATTAAGGCGGGTGGAAGCTATGCAGGTTCTCATAGACTTTTGATTCAAACCTCATTTTGACAACTGGAATATATTGAAGTGGTACGTCTTGATAATGATCATAAAGGAAGATGGTGAGTTATGAATAATAGCTTTTAAGTTTTATCCAAAAAATCTGTGACTGCATAAATATGGGAAAATGAGAGAAGAGGGTGAAAGACAATACTCCCTCCTAAAGTACTGCACAAGAAAAAGAAGAGAGGCAGCTTCAAGGTTTTTGTGTGGTCACAATGCACAAACAAATCCTCTGAGAAGTCTATGTGTAAGCTGTTGCTGATGTTTCCAACCTCATACAGTTTCGTTCACATTCAGAAATTAAATTTAGTTAGCAGTCCTTAATTACAAGAGTATTAACTGGTTTTTTTTCCCCTTTTTTTCCGCTGCATCATCTACAGATCTTAAGCAAATGGAATACAGAAAAGTCATGGCTTCCAAGAGGAAGAAATTTGAATTTCATATACTTCATAGTACTCCATATAAAAGTTTCATAATTTTCTACTACTCTTTATGACCATTCATATAAATTACAAAAAGTGGCTGGACTGCAGTTTTCCAGATGCAGTAGTGCTCATTTTCAAACTCCAAAATCATCATTTTAATCTCATCCAAGAAATTATCAAAAGCCTACAACATGTTCTATACATCAAGAGCTATCTGAATATTATGAGTATCAGATTCTGATGCCTCCAAAAATAAATGGATTTCAGCTCCTAAATATGAAACTGAATAAAATCCAGAGCTGACCATTCTAAAAGTTCTGAAACCGGTTGGATATGAAACTAGAGTCATAGAGGAGTTCATATCAACCTTAACCTTGATTACACGTAATCGGAGTAGAGATATATGAGTTGATATTCAGGACTGCCCTGGTTTTGGAAGATGAAGAATCAAAACTCAGAGAGGCCTTCGGTTTTGTGTCTATAACTCCCTCTAGAAAATTCCAAAAATTGTGAAACTCATTGGAGATGAATCTACACTCAAAGAGGAGTTGATGGCCATCTTACTCACGGACAGAGATGATCGGAGCAGAGAGAAACATATTTTTCTTTGCTGCTGATCAGTGAGGCATACGAAGGTTTCTTATACTTTTGAGGGGATCTGTGGAAGTTGTAGTGTGTTGTGCTGATTTTAGGAGGATTTTTGCAGAAGGAAGTGGGAGCCTTTTCCTTCTTTCTAGCTTCTTAAAGATAAATTATGACCACAATTGATGTAGATTTCTTAAGCAATTGAATAAGTTCCCAAGATGGGTTTAGTGAGCATACAACACAGTTGGAGAATTCAAGCTCTAGTTCGGTGTTGTTTAGTGAATGGAACAATGATAATCATGGATTTGCAAAGTGATGAACACAAGAAAACACTTCACATATAGATTATCAAAAATACAACAAGATTGATACAATGATGGAGAGATAGAGAATGGAAACAAAGAGTATTATCGAAGGCAATACAAGATCGAATCTAGACTAGGCACCCCTAATGAACATATGTCATTAAATTCACCTAGCTACTTACAAAACCTTGAAATTAACCAAGCTAACCAAGACTTCTAATACTTAAAAGAAGACTTGTAAACTTCTTACCAATGCCCACAAGTGTGCAATGATGACCAAAACCACCAAGGAGTTGGAATTGAAGTTGAGAAGCTCTCAAATTTGGATTGAATTTTCATGTAGGTTGATGATTCCTTGTAGTTTCAGCCACATTATATAGAAGGCCAGCAAGAATAAGTCCAACAAAGCTAAAGTACACACCAAATAAAGAAATACAAAGCTAAAGTTCACACCAAATAAAGAAATACAATATAATACTTAAAGTAGTGGGATTGATTCTTCATGTTTTGTGGGTGGGTTTCATTTTCAGCCATGTTTTGTGGCTTTGATTCTTCATGGCCGAAAATCATTAGTTGGCTGCCATGTTTTGGTGGATTTGATTATTGGCCAAGAATTATATATCTTCCACCTTTGAATTTTCAAATAAGGTTTCCCTCAAATTGGCATCTTGCCCTCCAACTTCTCCTTAAATGCATTTTGACCCTTCCAATTGTGATCAAAGGTAGATTGACCTCCTATCCTTTCACTTGACCGAGAATGTAGTCCCAATGTGAGATTTGATGGTTGAAATTGATTGTTCATGGTGATCATGGTCACCCACGGTTTTGCTTCTTCCACCTTGCGGTCCTCTAGTGCTTGATCAACGTATCCATTAATTGCTTCCTTCAATTTCTTTGTTTGAAGACGAGTCATGTGTTGCTTAGGTTCTTGTTGAGGCTTGATGGAGATAGGATCTACATCAACAATAGCTGCGTGAAAATTAGTGACCATAACGGGATTCCAAGCACAAGGCTACATAATAATTAGGCAGCTACAATTGTGGAAGACATGCATGCTCCATACAGCTATGCATGTTGTGTTTCTTGGTACGTTGCATATGGGCCGAGCACAGAAAAAGTTCACTAAGAATGAATAATTTTATAGAGCCAAACAAAAAAATGTAATAAGACATGGACAGAGATGCTTTGAGCTCAAGTAATATACCGCTGCTGTGAGGATAAATGAAAGATCTGTCAATGACCTCACATACCCGTTTCATGTTAGATTTCTGGAATCCAGAGCTGCGAACTGATCCATATCTATTCATTTGCTCATCAGTGAACTGTGATAATATAGACCTAACAACAACAACAACAAAAAGAGTCAAAGTGGAAAACACAGAAGAATAACAACAAAAAGAGGCAAAAGTATACCAAGGCGTAGTTGTGCAATATTTGGAAACAGAATAGAGTTGAAACATGATAGAAACAGTGGCTTTTATAGAACTGAAAAATTTCAGCACATACCTCAAGTGTGTGCTTTAGCCCTAGCGCGTAGTTGTGCAATATTGGGACACGACTTTTTATTGTGACCATGGCGGCCACATGCCTTGCATTGTCTCATCCTTGGAGCATCCATCTCATTTGTAATTCTCAATGAACAACGTCTCCCCCGCTGAATACGTCGACGACACCCATTCGGAAACAACTCAAACGGCGCGGATGGCCAATAATCTTTGTGCAGCAGAGGCGTGAACTGATATGCATAAGTCGCTTCCATCATTGCAGCTCCATACACTCCATCAACCAAAGATATGGGATCGCGTCCCATTTTTGCACAAACCTTTATTACATGTGAACATGGAATTTTATAAATCTGGTATTTCCCACATGTACATGTTTGTTCCTGAAGATTAACAGTGTGCGCATTGTTACCCTTGCTCCCATGTACCCCAGTCACTACCTGGTACAACCCATTATCCCCATGAAAAGCAGTTACGTTATGGTAGTTTGATTTGGCCTGATTCCGCAGAAACCGGTTCACCACTTTGGTAGGCCAAGGATCGTTCTCCGTCATATATTTTTTTGCCTCCTTACGGTATTTATCAAAATATTTCACTAACCGAAAGAAAGTGAATCGGACACAAGATGTAACTGGTAATTCTCTAGCTCCCTTCAGAACACCGTTTAATGACTCACTGTGATTTATTGTCATAATACCATAGCGAAAACCGCCATCGTAACAAAGCGTCCACTCCTGAACCGGTATGCCAACTAACCAGGTGTATGCTCTCTCATTTAGCTGTCGAATCTGATCCATAGTTGTATTAAATTTGCGAACCTGATGCGATCGAGCAGCCTTGTACATGAGATCATTCAAAACAGTATTCTTGAATTCCTTACTGAAGTTAGCCTCAACGTGGCGGGAACAGAAGCGATGATATACATAAGGAGGTTGTAACTGGGGATTGTTATTCACTGCATGTAATATACCCTTGTGTCGATCAGATATTAAACTAATGCCTCGTCGACCAGCGATGACGTGTCTGATCAAATTGTCCAGAAACCATGACCAATTTGCCAAACTTTCCTCATCTGTAAGTGAGAATGCCAATGGGAATATATGTTCTGCAGCATCAATTCCAACAGCAATCAGAAGTTTCTCCTTATATTTTCCACGCATATGCGTCCCATCGATAGTGATCACCGGGCGACAGTGGGCGAAACCATCTATGCTAGATTTGAAAGCCCAGAAGACTGAGTGGAAAATCTTATGCCCTGAATTGCCACCTTCGGCGTGTCTCCAATCCACAACTGTCCCTGGGTTACTTTGTTGCAGAGCCAATAAAAAGTTGGGAAGTTCCTTGTACGATTCATCCCAATCTCCATACACCATATTCACCGCTTTTTGTTTACCCAGCCATGATTTCTTATATGATATATCAACACCTAATCTGTGCACATCAGTCCTCACATCACATGGCTTGTAAGAGACATTTGACTGCACATGGTCCCTTACCAAACGGCCCACCATATTGCAATCAACATTAGGATGATTATCTCCTAAATTTTCAGGGGTACATGTGTGCCCAACTATCGTTGTGGTGATCTCCCAATAACCATGATTTTTCATATGCGACCCCCGCAGACACCAGTTGCAATGGTTGTCCTTATAATAGATACAACGAACAAACCAAGTTGACGCATTTGACTCATGTACTCTGAAGTACCTATATGACCGAACAGACCACATTTTGACGGCATGCTGTAACTGTTGTTTGCTGGCAAATACCATTCCCTTTGCAAGCTCTGACGTAAGATCATCATCCCAAACAGGTCGGCCACTAGCCTCGAACATATCAGCCATATGATATTCTTCGTCACCTATGTCATGAAAGAATGCAATGCTAGTGCCTTCATCCTCCTGCGGAATAATTTCCGTCGAAGAATGAGTTTCAACTGCAAGGCTAGCATCTGAGTCGTGGCTAGATTCAAACTGATCTGATCGATTAAAATCATCTTCGCCCTCATTATTTTCTGTGAAGATATTATCTGGGCCGTTTCCACCATCAAACTCTTCTGCACTATCATTATCAACTACGAGGGCATTTTGGCCAGCGTGCACTATAGCTCCACCACCCTTATACACCGTATTTGTTACATTGATATCCACCAAACTTGTGTCTACTAGATCGATATTACCATGTACAGGCTTAGGACAAATCAAATTAGGAGTCCTAACATCCTCCCCAAATGGTGAAATCCTTGATGGAATGTGGTCTACCAAGTGAGTCAAAAGATTTGATGAAGGCCCTACTTGCGTACTTCGATTTTCTGGCCAAATAAACTCATTTGCCAACACGGCTCCATACTGGCTCCAAGTACCAGAGAGATCTGGAGTTCCAGATCCACAATGAAGTAGTTCTGTAAACGACAAGCCCGAGGATGCTTGGACAATAAAGGGATGACCAGCTAAAGGTTGGATTGGTTCCGCAACCTCCTCTTTAACTAGAAAGAGTTGTACAGCTCCAGCGAATGGGAAATGCTTCGGGATCAGTAGCATATCCTTTAAAGTTTCATCATCATCTACCGGGAGATGTTCCCAAATTGTCCCCTGTTGGAAGTTAGTCATAGGATATCTACAAAACACCCGTAACTTATATTAGGAAGGGACTGTTCGGGTAATTTTGTAGAACAGGTGAAGTAACTCAATGAAGCTAATATTCTCAGCAACAGACATATATCATTTCGCTGGGCAGCTATATTTTGAACCCGCTGGCCCCTCCTCTATGCATCCATCCCAATATAGGGCGAGCTTCACAGAACTCGCAGACATATTGATAATCTACAGCTGTACGATCATGTAACCTTATGTTATCTTCACCATGTGAAATGATTTATAATACCTACTTTTGTGGACTAAGGGAAACTACCCATTGAAATTATGATATGACATCAAATGCTTAACACATCAAAGGACTGAAACAACTAAAGTTTAAGACGACTGATTGCCCTAAAATCACATATTTTCAACCGACGAATAATAGCGAGCGCTAAAGTAGCCCAGTTTTTTCAATGAAAAGAACAAACAGTTGGTATTCACGTGCGCACATTATAACGAAAACGGTGAATTTAGAGCAGAAGATGGTTCACCTTGAATAGTAATGCGTACGAAAAGGCAAGCACCAAACGCCTTAAAAAAACATAAACCTGAGTGCTCTGCCACAAAAAAATGAGTCGAAATTATGATAAATCCATATAGAGATCATGCTTACATTCGTTCCTTACTCCATATACACAGAGAAAACTGAGGGGAAAAAAATTAGAAAAAATAAGCAACTAACAAATGATTCAGTGCATTTAAAATGATGTTTGAGGTTGAAAATGAGAACTACTTCATCTGGAAAACTGCAGGGCAGCCACTGTTTGTAATTTTAAAATGGTCTTAAAGACTAATGGAAAATTATGTCTCCTTCTGATCTCTGGCAGAAAAGCTACATTTTACTAGCAGCCGATGATTTGGATACTAAACCCAAGGTTTCTTTTTGCTAAGTGTGTTGATGCAGAACAAGAGGTAGAAGAAAAAAATGACTCCAACCCCTCTGACCAAATATGTTAGTTTAAACTCAAGAGTCGCTATATGTGCAAGTATACAGTTGATTCTATCCAACATTGCAAATCTGAAAAGAAAACGAGGATAATAACTAAAGCAAATCAATTAAAGAAAACCTACAATCACTATATGTGAAGTAAAGCTAAGAAATGAATAGTTAAGTCACCTTTATGTAGGCTGCAGCATCCTCTTCTGCTGTACCACCAATTTCTCCAATAAGCACAATACCTGAAACATAAAATGCACTCATTACCATAGTTCCAATTCCACTAGAGTTTTACAGCCCAATTTCACTTCTAGAAAAATTCTACGGTTACTCCACAACGATTCTCTCAAACCAATGACTAGCAAAACATCATTTTAAGCCCTAACATTGTACTGAAATCAGATTCAAAAACTGCAGTATTTTTCCTTCAAACAGTAGAATTTCTACTTCTCAATCCAGCATAAAACTGACCCAATACAGCAGCGAACACCTCCAACTTCAATAACAGCTTGAACTTTTAATGAGCTTGAACAAAGAAACCAACTTGAAGATTCTCATTAATGTTTTTCAGAAGTATGAATGTATTGACCTGCGATCATGATATCAAATGCTTAACGTTTTTGGAAACCCATCTTCTGTGTTTTTTACTACTGAAAATGCCTTTTCAGCTGAAGACTGCAAAGCAAATAATGAAGCCTAGCTATACACTTCAATATCACATTTACAAATGGCATGCAAGAATTACTAAGGTACCTTCAACCGGAGCAATATTGATTAGTTCTTTATGTGTGATGCCTAGTTGAACAAAATTTCTCATATAAACTGCTATAGCATCTGCTTAATTTCCTGAAGAAGCATTTTTTTGTGTTATTTAAATAGCATATAAATGGCAATACTAATTATTCTGCCATTTTTAAATTGAATACTCCTCAACCAAGGTTCAATAAGAACTTGAACTTTTAATGAGGCTTTCTTTCAAACATGTGATAGACATCAGAGTCCACTCAATCACTCAATTTCTTTCCATTCCCTTGACTTCGCAATTTGCACCCATGTAAAGAATGAATTACAAAAACAAACATAAGAAGCCCTACCATGCAAATATCAATGTTAAACAGTCCACGTGCAGCAGCTTCGACGGGCGCGACCTTGTACGTGGTCGGGAGTTCACGTCGCCTAATTCAGTTGCCGTCGTTCCCGCTTGCGTAGATGGTGTCGCTGTCTCGGTTTTTGGCTAGCTTCACCGCAATGGCTGCTGTGAAATGTGGGCAAAGTGAAAGAAACTAAAAGATACGAGATGGGCTTATGTCTATTAAGTTGGATTCCTGATTTACTGAAATTTAGGCACAATCCAAAGAAGTCGAAGTTGGCAACTTCGATTTCAGGCAAAATATTGCCTTTCCAAAGAAGTCGAAGTTGCTAACTTCGACTTCAGGCAAAATTTTTCTTCATACAGAAAGCGAAGTTCGGAACTTCGCTTTCTTTGGACAGGCAATATTTTGCCTGAAGTCGAAGTTAGCAACTTCGACTTCTTTGGAAAGGCAATATTTTGCCTGAAATCAAAGTTGCCAACTTCGACTTCTTTGGAAAACCGTAGGTTGAAGGAAATTATCCATATTTTGGGAATTTATTATTAAAAAAGTCTTTCTAATGGAAAAAGAAACTGTTCTTCTTTATTTTTTATGTTTTTGTGCGTATTGTTTCGCTTCGAATTGGGCAACACTATGACCAGTGCGCTTTGTCCCTTTTTCTCTCCTAATCAACCTCCTTTTGTAACTTAGGAACGAGCTAAGGCCAATGCAAAGTTGTTGTATCACGACGACATAATACTTTAATTTGAGATTTCGACTTGTATATATGTTGTATTTGTATAGGAGTGTTTTTCAAAATAGGAACAACCTAGTGCCTAGTAATTTTGTCGGACGAGGAAAAATCATTTGAATTTGAGATTCGACATTGGTTTTCTATTGTATTTGTTGTATAAATAAGACATTGTAGATAGATGCATGAACCTAATTATTCTACTCTTTAGTTTCATGACATTCACTTATAATAAACATGATAATTTAATAGTTGATGAGTATTAATTTTTTTTTGGACAAACTTCCTTTGAAATTTGGATAGCATATTTTTTAAGTTAATTCTAACAGTTAAATTGTTATTGACATTTTGGATGATGATAACCCTGCTAACAAATTAATGTACAAAGAAAGCGAAGGTCAGAACCTTCGCTTTCTTTGGAAATGCAATATTTTGCCTAAAAGCAAAGTTATCAACTTCGATTTCAGGCAAAATATTGCGTTTCCACTGAAGTCGAAGTTGCTAACTTCGACTTCAAGCAAAATATTGTCTTTCCACAGAAGTCGAAGTTCAGAACTTCGACTTCAGGCAAAATATTGCCTTCCTACAGAAAGCGAAGTTATGAACTTCGCTTTCTGCCTTTACACAGAAAGCGAAGTTCACAACTTCGACTTCTCTAATTCGGGAATTCCAGCAAGATTATCCCTATTTTGGGAATTTATAATTAAAAAATCATTATTAATGGAAAAAATTCGTGTTTATTTGATAACTTTTTTTTTTTTTTTAATGTAACGTACTTTATATAATATTTTACTAATTATCTAATTTTTTCATGTGATTTATTGAATTGTGTAATTTTACGCAAGTAAATATTTTAATAAATTATAAATAAAAAGTATAAATAAATATATGTAGATGTGTTTATTAGTGAGACCTGTGATAAAGTTATTTTTTTGAGTTTATTATTATAGAGATAAATTTATAAAAGTGAGTGAATTTTTAATTTTGATGTGGCAGGATAAAGTAGCAAAACACTCCCATAGTTCCCCACCACGCCACCTGAGAAAATGACGAAACGTCAGCAGACTCTGTAGCTTTCACTTGTTCTTTTTTGAAGAAACCTTTCAATTATTCAATCATCAGCATTTATGGATTTTTGTTAGCTCTTTCAGCTGAGCTGACCTGCCTGACCTGGCAATAGTTGGTGGAGCCTATGAGGTTGTTATCACTGATTTGTTCAAGTTTTATTTCATTTTCCCGCACAGGGATGTCTAAATATATTGGCGGTTACGAAACAGAATTTTCCAGAAATTTCCATTGCTGATTTCATTCTCTCTCCCTAAACTCTAAAACCCTAACTCGATCCTCAGATCAATTCTACAGAAGTTATCAGCTTCATCCTCATCTTCAGCTGCGTCGAACTGATCGGAATCTCTGTGTAAAGTTGGATATGGCTATGGCGAACGCTTTCCTCACTCCTGCTGCTTACGCTCCGGTGCGATCGGAGTTCACCGGTTCTGATTCCCGCTACTTTTTCACTCTCGGTTTTCCGGCTTCTAAAGTCACCCGCGGTTTATTGCTTTCAGGAATCACTGCTTTTTCAACTAAGTGAGTGAGCAAATGTTGATCTAGTTTAACAGCTGAAGAAATATGACTTTCTTTTTATTATTATTGTTATTTTAATTTACTGATATGCATCTTTGTCAATTTTAAGTTTTTGATTTAGCAGTTTTTTGGAAGTTTATTCACTTATTTTTCGTATTCCGTGTAGGTTTGTTCGCTGTGCTTCAATCGATGGTGTGGAATCAGTGAATTCAACCTCACTGGTTTGTTCATTACTATTCTTTCAAGTATTTTGTATGTGTCAGTCGATGACCATATCTGTATCTGTCTGCGGTGCGTGAATCCTAAGTTTATACACGAAAATATTGGTGTTGTGTTTGATGTCTAAAGTTGTTACGAATGATGAGAGAAAAACAAAATAAAATACTGGAGAGATTGTGAGAATATTTCGTTACTTGCTGTTCTGCATATAAGTGTACTGTTAATTGAGTAACCACAAAAGTGTAGTGGTTGTCTTGTTTGCAAAAAAAAACAAAAAACAAAAAAATCTGTCCAATTGTGATGAATTCTATGTCTCTATTTCAGAACTCTGGACAGATGGATGCTGTTCCCACGCCAATTGTTCTGATAGATCAAAAGTCTGATCCTGATGCGACCATTGTGCAACTTAGCTTTGGTGATCGCTTGGGTGCTCTCATTGACACGGTAAATCACTATATTCTATCTATCTGTTACAACTCAAGGAAGATCAAGTATGCATAATGCATTGTCTTGGCATTGTGGAGCAGATGAAGGCACTAAAAAACCTTGGATTGGATGTGGTGAAAGGAAGTGTCAGCACAGAGGACTCAGTGATTAAAACCAAGTTTTTCATCACTCTTATGTGAGAAACCATTTTACTTTTTGTTGTTTTTCCTTTTTGATGTTTATTTATAAAAAATAAATAGAAAAACGAAATGAATGTCATTATCTTGTTGCTCTTTTGATGGTATATGTAGCTTCACTAATGGATATAGTTCCTCTAAGCAATGAAGAATGTGACAAAACAGTTGTTCAACTTGACTGCCCAATTTGGGAGTCATTTCATAAATTTGTACAGTTATGCATACACATCTTTGTTGAAGTTGATATTGCTTGTTCTGAAACTGTACAGTAAGATTTTATTTGACGCTAACATTTGATGCATTTTTTTTGCTTTTGCTAACACATGCCCAATGATGTTGCTACAACAATAAGACTTACAATCTGGAGCTAAATCCTAAAGACTTGATATGTGGGACAGAATAGTGGATGATATGATCCTAAGTCCCACTTTGTTGTACGTTTTTCATTTATAATCATGTTTACACTACTATTATTCTCAACAAAACTCATTTCATAGTACTCTTCTTCGTACCTGTGAAAAGGAGCATAGCGAAGGCACTAAAGCAACACAGACAGTAATTAGGAATTATCTTAGGAGCGAAGGGTTTTTCTTTTCATTTTTCTTATTTTGGTTTCCTCCCCATCCGCCCCCCCCCCCCCCCCCCCCCCCCCCCACAAAAAAAAAGGTTCACAACAGGAACCTAGGTTTTGTTGACAATGTGAAGTTCTGGACTGAATGAATCTTAGGATTTTCTTTTAGAGAAGTATTTTATCTGTGATTTTTCTTTGGATCAGATTAAGTTTTCTAGTCAGCTATATCATGACCGTGCTTGCTTGATACCTAAAAACTCTTTCGGGTTCAAAGCTTGTTTCCAAGTTCTTCCAACAACAATTTATCATTGCACATTTGATGCCTTATTTATAGGCAAAAATTATAATTGAACAGTCAACTACCTTTTGCTGGATGTTCTTTCTGTAAAATATGACATTAACCAATTCTTGATATAGGTCAAGTGGCCGGAAAGTTGATGATCCTGATCTTTTGGAGAGAATTCGTCTCACTATCATCAACAATTTACTGAAGTATCATCCAGTATGGTTCTTAAAATTTTGTGGACTATCTGTATGCTTGTTGAATTTGTTTCTATTTTCCTTTTTGGAAATGATACTGTTCTGGTTGATTTATTGCTCATACTGTTCAAGCGTTTCCTGACTTTCAACAATATGCTTATCAGGAGTCTAGTGAACGTCTTGCCTTGGGTGGGGCTTTTGGGATAAAAGCCCCGGCTGAGAAGGTGATGCTCTCTCTCTCTGGATGCATGTGGCAATGTGTACATTTCATCTCCTCTGTCTAATTTAGTACATCTCTGCAAATTGCATTTTCAGATTAAAATCTCATTTTCCTTGCTTCCAATCTGAATGCTGCATATCTTTGCCAATTTTAAAATTTTTTTTTTTCATGTTAGTGTTTGATGTTATTCAGCTACAAAATATAACTTACGATCAAAATATAATATCTTTGTGGATTTCTGACTCATTTATCGGATAATTACTATCTTATAAACAAAATTTTGTGCAAATGATGCTGTGACAATTTTTCGTATGGGTGCAACTGATCAAGAGTGTAGGAATTTTTTCCTCCTATATTGGTTAAGAGTTATTTAGTTTGCATTTCCTCTTTGATCAGTTGCATGTCTCCTCTCAATTGATGAAGCCTATGCAACTTTAACTTTTGTGGTTATGACTCCAAATTACATTCTTGCTTGGGGTTTAATTTTCATTTGAAGGTGCTTTTGACTCTAGTTCCTACTGTTGTTTTTTCAAGTTATGACGTTGCTGACTCCTGATTTTTGGTTTGCAAATGGCAGGTTGATGTTGAGATTGCAACTCATATTCAAGTCAAGGACGATGGCCCTTCAAGGAGGTATACATTTCAGCATAATTAGTCTTGTTATATGCATACTCACAAGTTTGTTTGCCACCATCCTTTTGTTTTTTATTAGGACTAAATGCTGTTATAAAGTTGAGGTAAAGGAAATTATTATTTTCAAGTAAAAAGCTAATTTTCTATGAATTGGAAGCTTTTGGTTTCAGCTTGAATATTTATACCAACTTGTTCTATTGGTTACACTTGCATTTGGTTTCAGCTTACTCTACATTGAAACTGCTGATCAACCTGGGCTGCTGTTAGAAATAATCAAAATCATAACTGACATTAATATCGATGTTGAATCAGCTGAAATTGATACAGAAGTATGCTCTCTCTCTCTCTCTCTCTCTCTCTCTCTCTCTCTCTCTCTCTCTCTCTCTCTCTGGATGTGTGAGTGCACAATCTTTTTGCTTCATTTCAGTTCAACCAATTGTCATGTTTTTTCCAGGGTTTGGTGGTAAAGGACAAGTTTCATGTCAGTTACAGAGGGCAAGCACTGACTCCTTCTCGGTCTCAGGTAATCCATTTGTGCTTAAATGATTTGTTCCTGTTCATAAATGTGCGTGTCTGTCCGTCTCCAGTGGGAGGAACATAAGTGGCACTATCATGTTAAACACATAATACACTTTCTAGTTTTGTTGAATTTTATTACTATCTCACCTCTCAGATTTACTGTCCTATCACGGCTCTCTGCTTAACCTCCTCTTGAAGCTCTGACATACTTCTGTTATGATCCTTGCAAGTCTATAAAATTTTAACTATACATGTGCTTGGAGGCTTGTCCAGTATTGAGAGAAAACTTTATAGATCCTCAAACATATTAACTGTTTCTTTATCAGCTTCTGACATTGCTTGTCCTTGTCCAACATCGAGAGGATAATTCGTATATCCTTAACCTATAACTGTTTCTTAATCAGAATTTTACATATCAAAGACTCTAACCAAGGTCGCAACTATTTATCATCGGATTTGTGTGTGCTAATGTTGGCCCCTTTAGATTGCAGTCATTTAGTTGCATTTAGAAATGAAGAGAACTTTTTAGCTTTGCTCTTACTCAGTTAGTAGATCATAAGAAATGTATGTAGCTTTTTCCTCGGTGCTGGGAGCCGGTTTCCATGAGTATACCATTATACTCTGTATGGCAAGAGCGATAATCCTGCCCTCTCTTTGCTTTAAAGTTACTTATCGAGTATATTCGGTACAGTCGATTGCTACTCTCTCATGTTGTTGCTATGTGAATATGCAGGTTCTGACTAATTGCCTGCGTTACTACCTTAGGAGGCCAGAGACTAACGAGGGCAGTTATTAGGGGGTATCTACATTCCAACATTCTGCATGAATTAACGGGAATCATTTGTTCCCAGATGAATTGACGGGAATCAGTAAACCTTTTCATCTTGATGTGGGGAAATTGACCTCATATTTCTCCCCACTTAGTAATACACTTGGCCAAAAACAAAGACAATTACTCTTCGCTTGTAACGTCAAAATTGCTTGGAATCGCCTCTGTGAGCTGACTGTATTTTGTTCAATGAAACCGATGATCCTTTTGCATAATGCTTCTAAAGGTAACCAAAAATACACAGAAATCGACTGACACAGTTAGACCAATGCCTCATTATTCCGTACTAGTCTTGTGCGAGTAATGATCATCTCATCCCATCTCTCGGTAGACCACAATTTTCAGACACCAGTCTCCTTGGATGCGAGCTCGGGTTTTACTCGAGGCATGCGTACTCCCAAATTAATGTCTGAAGTGCCTCACGTTTGTGAAGACAAGTGACACTCCATACTTGTCACAACAGTCGATAGCATCGCCGTCTCTCTTGGCACCGCCAGGCTCAGCAATTACGCCTACCCCACTTTGACATGCTTCTTCCACGGTATCGTTCCAGGCTGTTTGTTTACATAATATAAACACTAGTTAGGATGGAGCCAATAATACAAAGAATCCCTACCTTATTGAATTCATAGGATTGCGAAAGAGTAAGACAAAGGTTTACCAAATGGAAAGAAAGCATCACTGGCCAAAGCAGCTCCCTTCACTTCATCTCCAGCTTTCTTCATTGCTATCCTCAAACTCTCCAAACGGTTTGGTTGCCCACTTCCCATACCTAACATACAGTTGTTCTGTCAATTAAAGGAGCCGAGTTAGAAACATTACTATCAAATATCCGCCGTCAAATTTGAAACAAAAGCGACCTAACCTTCGCAATAACTATGGCGTTGCTCTTAACATGCTTCACGCAGAGCCAGGCGAACTTGGCATCAGAAAGCTCACTTTCTAGTGGAGTCTTCTTTGAGACTGATTTGAACTGGATATCTTCTGGAACCACATCGTCTGAATCTTGAGCTAACCAACCCCCACCAACTTGTCTGAGCGAAAGCTTTCCTTTGCTGTTCTTGGATGCCTCAAGGATTCTCAAATCCTTGGATTTTCCACGGAGAACATCAAGTCCCTTTTTGGTATACTTGGGTGCCACAACAATCTCATAAAACATTCGAGTTTCATTGTCAGTGGGGCTTCTGAATTCTCGGATGTCCCTGGCCAGCACCTATGGAGAACATTCAAATTTTACGTTACTTACATATGGTTTTACTTTCGGTGGCAACATTGTACTCCGATCATTCTACCTCCCATTTTCCATTGCTAAACACAACAACTGGGCATTGAAGAAAAGTAACCCGACAAAGAGCAAGCACATATTAACTTGCTATAATGACATAAAAAGTTACCTCATCAACTTCAACATTGAAGGCCACTATGCCACCAAAAGCACTAACCGGATCTGCTCTCACCGCCAGTCTATAGGCTTCGACAATATCATCACGTGAAGCAACCCCACACGGATTTGAGTGTTTGACAATCACACAAGTGGGTTTATTAAACTCACAAACACAATTCCATGCTGCATCGGCATCCAAATAATTATTGTATGACATCTCCTGTACCAATGGATACAAAACATATTTTACTCTAATGCAAAGCCATCATTACTAAAATCTCCAAAAATCTGAAATGAATATGCTAAGCAGAAGCTGTAACTTTAAACTCAAAGCGTAGTAGTTCACAGGCAGGAAAATGGCACCAGAGAGAGCACAATGAAAAACATTTTCCTGTAGCGTATAACTAAGTCATGATATTCTAAAGGTAAAAGGTTATACACAAATATCTCTTTCCTGCCACCTGAATTATGATTAGCACTCTTCCGTAACTATCCACAGTTAGATAACATTTCAAAAGCTGTTTTGAACATTGAAAAAAGTAAAATAATATAAATCTGCCAAAGAATATTATTCTGTTTTCCCCTAAAGAAAAAGTTGTATTGCATCCTAAATCCGTAAAAGGATTCATTCCTTTTTCCCCTGTTCATTTTTAAACAGTTTCAAAATCTGAGATTATTGACATTAAATACAGATTTATGGATCAAACTGCCAAACAGAACAACATATACTATATAGTAAAACACTATTTAGAACTGAGCCATAAAAATAAGAATGATGAGAATGTAAGAAAAGCACTGGTCTTACCTTTCCGTGGTGTTGAACAGCTGTTGCTATCCCCCCAGTATTAACCTCAGACAGAGATTTGTCAGCATAAAATGCGGCCTTTTGGTGAGGATTTTCACCATAGCGAAGTGCACTTTTCAGCGAGAGGGAAACAGTCATATTGGGAGGAAATGCATCTTCAAAATCAAAGAGCAACAAACTACTTAAATGTGAGCAAATAGCAGTACTATAAAGGTTAACTACAGCTGTCAAAGCTTCAATCTCTAAGTGGTGACAAAGAGAACTACGTCAAAGTGAAATAGAGAAATCAGAAATTTATTAAAGACGATTTAAAAATAAGCAGAAATCTGTGGACAAAAGTGTTTACCTTCTGTTGTTTGTTTCCATAGCCACTCAGAGACTGCTGTGTCATATGAAGCAACGTGTTGGAAAGCCTTTTGAGCCAGTTTTCTTCTAAACTGTTGATTGTCTTGTTTTCCACGAAGACATTCTAGAAGTTGAGGGTAATCTTCTGGATCAACCACCACCATAACATCTTTGTGATTCTGAGAGCGTTTTCCACTATAATCATATTAGAGAAAAAGCAGACAAGAAATACAAGGATGTGAATTCTTAAGCATCTACATGAGACAAAACAAGAGTAACCTAAACAACCTTAGCAGCAGCTCTAATCATGGCTGGGCCACCAATATCAATATTCTCAATTGCTTCCTCAAACGATATTTCACTAGAAGAGGAAACTTTTTCATAAAAGGGATATAGGTTGACCACCACTATATCAATAGTACCTGCAAAAGAAATTGTTTTAGATATATCTGAGGTATCAACAAGCAAAAGCACTGACTTTACTAATGAACAAAATAATCAGGGGAGCTTTTCCAAGCTAGGTATTTTTAAAACTGAAGATACAAACAAGCTAATTGACGGCAAGAGCCTCCTTGTAGGAAGTAATCTTTTAGTAATGAAACCCAATTTGGACTAATTATAAATCTAAAGATAGGGCTTAAGTGGAAATTTGCAAAAAGTAGAAAAGTGATTCAGTAAATTCTAACTGAAACTTCCAGCACCAAATTAACCTGCCCTAGAAATTTTACTTACTCAGTTAACCTACTTTTAGTATTTCAGGTTTCTGTTAGGGTTCAATATAATCTCAGGAAAATAGTTAAAGTAATTAAACAAGACAGGAATGAGCCTTGAGTAACCAACAATACATCAGGCATGGTTTATTTCAGAGCCTGAATTTAGGGAAGATAATATCCAGGGTGAGAACAAACAACAATTCAAAGTGTTCAACAGATGGTCTATGAAAATATTTCAAACGCACCGATCTTGTGCTTCTCAAGGGCTTCCATGTGATGCTCCAGATCTCTCCTTGCAAGAATACCCCCATGTATGTTAGGATGTAGAGTTTTTACACGACCATCAAGCTGTAAAAGAATTCGAACATTGAAAAAGGTGGTTCAGTAATATCACTTCAACAACTGAAAATGACAACATTGAGTGGTGGCTCACCATCTCAGGAAAACCAGTAAGATCTTCCACTTTAGTTACAGCAACTCCATCACTTGCCAAAGCAGAAGCTGTTCCTCCGGTTGAAACAATCGTGTATCTATAACAGTAGAACAAAAATTAACCTAAAAATACCAAAAACACGTGGTAGACATTCTTTGGTGGGATTTAGATGTAGTGCATGGAATTGTTTAAGCAATAGTATCTTATCAATATTTACAGTGCAACAATTTAGGTTCTCACACAAATAATCTAATCCCTCTGTTCCATGACAAAGTTGACTTTTCTAATGAAAAAGAGGAAGTACATACGAGAGTAACTTTCGGAGAGCCATTACTCATTACAACTGATTGATGTAAATGAATATAAAGCATGAAATCTTAGTCAAATTACCCTAGTTCCTGAAGCCCACTGCCAAGGATAGCCAAATCCCTCTTATCTGAAAGCGAAATCAATGCGTATTTGAAACCTAAGATTCAAACATTAAGTACGTGAATGGAAGTTTTAAGGTTGCAGTCCATAAAAACAAACACTTTCAGCATCTTCATTCTCACCAATTGAACTCAAAAAAATACTGTTAGCTGCACTTCACTCCAAGTTACAGGAATTATCCAACTTTACACGTAATCCCAAAGTAAATTTTAAAAAAAAAGAAGCAAACTTTACATGCAGAACAAATTTATAAGCATAATTGGACCTGTAAACTAACTTTCATCATTGTTAACTTTTCAGCCCCTCCCAATTGCCAACATTACAATGAGGCGGTAAACTTATAATAGCTGACAGTGAACAACTGAAAAAGAATTAAACCTTTGCGGTCATAGACGATGTTTTATTGATAGAAGTACCTGGTGGTGGTGGTGGTGGTGGTGAAGCTCCAGCTTCAGCCATGGCTTTAATGGGAGAAAAATCTAACCCAGACGAATTGGCGGCCAGAAACTAAAGCCATAAACATATAAACGTTTTTCACAAAAATGCTTTGACACGAGAAAAGAAAAGAAGAAAGAACAGTGGAATTGTCAGGTGGGCTCTGTTGTTTTGTTGGAGTTTAGTGTTTACCTGTGAGGTTGAAGAGGAAGTACTTCTTATAGCAGCAGTGAAGAGGGGAAGAGCAGCGACGGCGCGTGGGGTGCGACTGCGGGGGAGTACGGCGGCTAAAGTGGCGGCTTCGGAAGAGGTTGCTGCTCTAAACCCCAGCATTTTTACCTCAAGTTCGCCGAACTCGGAAGGGACGGTTTTTGTAGGAAAGCTCGGAAAAGAGAAAAACTTTGTTTTATTTTACCTTTTAATCCTGCGTTTGGGTTTAGAGTCTTTTGAGTTTTGACTTCTACGGTTCTACTTGGGTCAACCCAGAGTAAAAATGGAACGTTTGGGCCTATGTGAACAGGGATTTTTTTTTTTTTTTTTTTAATGTAACGATAGATTTGATAACAAATTATAGCAAATTTTGTTTTAGTAACTCTATCTCATTCAAAAAAAAAATTTGTTTAATTAAATTATTTTATTACAACGAGTGGTCACTGGAGAAGGGGATAACTTCATTGGGAGACTCCTATTGCTCTGCTATTGCCTTGCTCCATCCTGACGCATTCCACTAGCAGTCCCAGGACCCCCTTATGGTCTCTTTGCTGTTAAATAAGGAAGATGTACCAGTTGAGTTAAGCCCAAAGTACTATTCAACTTTTTTTTACTTTGAAATTTCATTCAAATTTTTTTACTTTGACATTTCATTCAAATTTTTTGACTACAGATCATGGATAGTTATGTTGCCGACCCATATTTTACTGTGAGAAAACTCAGTGTTCAATTTTTGTTCTATATTTTTAAATTTTTTTAGGGTTTAAAAGGTTGTTTGCAAAACTTGGCCGCCTGTGGCGCCAGAAGTTTTCCAAAACCTACGTCACAAGCCAACCTAGATTTCGAGACTCTTCATCCGCCCTGTAAGCCAGTTTTCAAAACCTCTTTTCATTCATTAAACTTTTAAATGTACTTATAACTAATAAGATGATCCACACAAATAACACTTCCCTTCAAGAATTGTTGGTCCCTGTAGGAAACTTGTGAGAGGAACCACATAGTGGTAGTAGTACTAGTGGTGTTCATGATTTGGTTTTCCTTTTTTGCCTTGCTTTAAATTGAATTATCTCCACCCTGTCTTCTTTCAATAAAGAAATAAGAAATGAACAACATAAGATAATATTTGATTTTAATATTCCCTCCTCCTTTAAAATGTCAATTTTGTATTATTTAGAACAGTGATCCCGTTTGATATCAAGATTAGATTTAAACATTGGTTTAAATTATAATTTTAAAATATTAGAATTACATTGAGAATATAATAATGTGTATGAAAAATGTAAAAAGATTAATTAAAAATAATATAAAACTATTATAAAATGTAAAATGAGATTCAAATCAATGTTACCAAAGTCTGCAAGAACTGCAGCTGCATATTCAAAATCAATTATTGAAAGAAATAAGTAGGGGGAATTTACATTTTGGTCCCTGAATGTTGGGCTAAATTACAATGCAATCCCTATAATTTAAGAAAATTACATCCCAATCACTCTACAAGGACCAGATTGTATATTAGCCCAAATTTTAGGGACTGGAATATAATTTAGCCCAAACCTCAGTAATCGGATTGTAATTTAGCCCAAACGTTAGGAACCGAAATGTGAATTTCAGTTTTTAATTGACTTTTATGGATATTACTTTTTCATGACAAACTATGCCAATAGAAATAAAAAATAACCAAAATTTTGATAGCAAAAGAACAAGCCTAAACTATAAAATTTCATGAAAGTAAAATTGATGACATTTTTATATTTGTTTGTCTTGTGATTCTATTTGAAGAAAATTATGTCACATTTGAGTACTTGAGTTTGATCTCAAAATCAAGAAAAGATTAAGAATTCGATTTTACATTAAGAAAAAAATCAAAATTTTCATAATTTTTCTACACCTTAAGCTTATCAGGACTAAGTGTGACAATCGAGCCTACGGACAAATGACAATATAAGTTATAAATTAAGAACCTATACGTGTTACTTCGAAAGCTAAAGCTTCAGGGATCAGGATGTAATTTTTTTAAATCTCAGAGACCGAGTTGTAATTTAGCCCAAATCTCAGGATCGAGATATAATTCGACCAATAATTATTGGGGTTAGTCAATATGATTTGATATTGCGTGTGGATGCAGCGGCAGCCATGTGTGACCAAACTAATCCTCCTTGTCTTTATCCCCAAGCCAACGACTCCATGAAGAAGAAGAAGATGAAGGTTCACAATAAAATTGATAACTTTCTAAACAATTTCCCATCCCACTTGATCTTCAGTTTGAACAAGATTTGCATTTAAATCCGAACTTCCAGAGTTAAAAATCCAATCTTTCCGCCATTTTTTCAATCATGGCCAGCTCGAAAGCTCTGGGATTACTGTTCTTTGCTGTTTTCCTTCAAATTTATGCAGTTTCTTCTTCCGACCCTGATCCCATCTATGACTTCTGCGTGCCCAGAACAAACGTTTCTTCATCCGATGTCTCCTTGTCTTGCAAGAACTCATCTTTGGTCTCCGTTGAAGATTTCGTCTCTTCAGCCATAAAGAGTCCCGGAAATTTCAAGAAAACTGGTTTTTCATCCATTCCGGTCAGCTCGTCTGTCTTTCCGGGGCTAAACACGCTCGGGATGTCCTTCGTCCGGGCTGATTTCGACGTCGGCGGTGTGAACATCCCGCATTATCATCCGAGAGCGACCGAGACTGCGTTCGTGATCGAGGGGAAATTGTACTCTGGTTTTGTTGATACGCAGAACAGAGTGTTCGCGAAGGTGATTGAGAAAGGTGAGGTTATGGTGTTTCCGAGGGGACTTGTCCATTTCCAGATGAACGTCGGGGATTCGCCGGCGACGATCCTAGGGAGTTTTAACAGTCAAAATCCAGGGTTGGTTCGGATCCCTTTTGCTATTTTTGGATCGGAAATCAAGGATGAGCTTTTGCTCAAGGCATTTGGATTGAATGCCGAGGAGCTTGCTAAATTGAGGAATCGCTTTGATTCCTAGCTAGTAGCTAGGAGAAGGGAATCTCGGTAATATGCTGAACAATTTACATCTCTGTTCCCACTTTGCGAGGGGTTTAGAACGACGCCGGAGATCCCCCGGGAGTAACTAAGAGGAAAAGCAGAGGGTTTTTTAATTTTAGTTTTTTCCATCATTCTTTAAGGGTCTAGCAACATTTAACAGGTATAACTAGTTTTGGATCATTGGCATTGTTGCACTTCATATTTTGCTAGTGGCTTTACTTGAATAATGTTGCTTGATATAAATTATCCTCTACTTATAAAGGAATTGCATTAGAAGTGTCGACAAACAGAGTTGATATGTATCAACTATATATTACAATGGCGCGAAATACTGGATTGATAAAGAATACAGAGTACAAAAGAATTTGATGTGAAATGAACCATGATTAATATTGAAACTTTGCAGTCAAAAAGCAATTTTCAACCCTTAACTACCTCAACTAACACACACTTTGACAATAGAGAAAGCCAAAGAAGAACATGCTCTTTCTAGAGGTTTGAGCTACTTAAAGTTCAATCAATACTAGTATTATTTTGTTGACTGACAACTAATATAGATCAGTAATAACTGAAGAAGTCATTTAAAGTGGGCTGTGGAATGTTTAGGGATACAAGCGGCAACTGCAATTAAGCGATCTAATAACGGATGGATAAGATATTCCTCGTATTCTCTTATCATAAGCTTGTTTGGTATGAAGATTGCAATGAAAACTGCTGAAATAGTTGCTGAATCAAAGGGATTGGATTCCTCTTTACTATGTTTTTTGTTTTTGTTTTTGTGTCTAAGTTAAAACAAGAAATATCATCATTCCCACCACTAAAGTGAAATGAAAGGAAGGCCGAGCAAAATGATGATGCTTCATAGACCCAAGACAACATAATTTGGATCTTCCATGTGGAAGTATCTAGGTTGCTTACCAAATGCTTCTTTTCACTGTTATTGTTTGGGTAGCTATTCGAGTTCTACATAAGTTTATGAATCACTTTTAAGGTGTTGAGTTTGACTCGTGTTGAAAATTATTAAGTGATAATTCAAGTTATATATAAGTTGTTGAGTTTGTATAACATTTTCGTATCATGTAAAGATTGCAATAAGAATGCTTTGGAAGTTGTTAAAAACCATTCAGACCATTACAACTGCAAAATGTGGTAAAACTAGGCTAAAAACATTCTCTATTATCTAAGTCACTCAGACAAAGTTCACAAGTCAGACACAGACAAACCATGCATTTTCTGAAACACTGTTACAACCATAACTAACCATCGTCAACTACTTCCTCTGTTTCATTAGAGAGAAGTCCGTAGCGAAACAGACGGAGTAATACCTTCATTTCCACAATCTTAATTAACGGCCACATGATCAAAGTCAAACAGTTTTATGCTCACAATCACAGGACAACATTCAACATTTCATTCCAGGTATCAGGAACTCCAGGAAGGCACCAATGGCTACAGTCAGAAGTGTAGCCTTTGGTATGCTGTTTCTCTTCTCGGCCGCCGACACTTCTGTCGTAAACAGACGGATGCCCATCTCGGCGAAGAGCCGACAACGTCGTAATGTCCTGTAAATACACAGGATATCTCATCTTTCTCAGCACCCCCCTCAAAACAAGCAGCTGTGGAGGGATATGTGGACGACTGAAGTATTCCAGAGGTTCCTTCTGGTTATAGCATTTCCACCCGTTATCCCTAACAAAAAAATGGTCAGTTATATTGATAACACGAACTCAATGCAATGCAAGAGTCACGAGATATAACACGAGTATCGAGTATAGGTTACTTGTTGTGCCTTGGAGACATGCTCCGGAAGAACACTCGGGTTCTGCGGGGATCAGCGTTTAAATCTATCCATTTAGCCCAGGTGTTAAGCCCTTTCTCATATGCAACCATCGGATTCATGTTTGTGAATAAATTGTTTCCCTCCATGATCAAGTCCCACCTGCAATGAATCAACACAGTTCATCATTAAAAGCTGATGGATTCAACTTATCGCCAAGAAAATTAAGGCTAACGTTATCAATTATTTGCCAAAAGGTGAATTATTGCTCTGACAGTAATATCACCCAAAAATGAATTTGTCTTACGAACTCCATTTCTGGGAATGAGTCCACCAGTGAGCTGAATCAAAAACAAGAACATCAACTCCTCTCCAGAATTTCGCATTCTCTTCGATCAAATCCAGGTGCAAAACTCTCTTCTTTCCCTGTTCTTGCTTTAGTTCCACAAGGAATGGAGCCCAGCAAAACTCAATCGACGCCTCGAAATCCTGTCAAAAATACAGACATTATTATTACTCGAGAGCGCGCGCACACACAGACACACAGTGATTAATGATCTCTCACCAAAGCTTGGAAAGCCATGACAGGACCATGGTAGATGACCGTCTTCCTTGCGGTGGGAATCACAGATTGGACTAAACAAACAAGAGACTCCCATTGATTCCTCATGATGGAGTCACCAACAAGCATTATTCTCTTCCTTCTCATCTTTCCCAGAAACTCCAATGCATCAAACCTGCGTATAACACAATTACACAACAACAATAACTACGTGGATTCATTTATATTCAAATATTTACAAGAAGTCACTAATGCCCAACAAAAACATGTTCTTTCTCAGTCAGGCGAGGCCACCACGCGGAAGGAGTACCTTGGAATGGTGCAACCGTCCGGTTTCCACCTCCACTTTTCGTAGTCGGAATCAGGGCGGCCGTTCTTCTGACACGCCACCGCGGTGCTGAGGTACGGGCAACTCGAATCGTAAAGCGGGTAAGTCTGATCCACCACCCATTTCCCGGACGTCAATTCGCATCTCCGAAACGAAGCATGCCTGCTCTGAACCATGTCGATTTCGTCGTCGTTCTCGTCGAGCAACGACAGCTCTTCTTGCTCGTACCGAGAGCATTCGGCAGGGGAGATGAAACCGATCAGGAGCCAAAAACAGAGCCACGAAACAAACAATGCAGGTTTAGCCATAGCAACTAGCAAGAGCAAATTAATCAGAGAAGAGTGAGATGTTGAGGGCAAATTATGAAAGCAGAGGTGCCCTGCTCTTGTATGGGGAGAATGAGCTCCTTTTCGCCATGAATGGCGGTAGGATGGGCCATTGGAGGTTTTACTTTTTACTCATTTGTCGTTCCTTCGCTCTCTTCAGTGGGATGATGGTAATAATTATTAAAGATGTCACTGAGCTTTCAAAAAGCAATGAAATAGAAATAGAAATAGAAAATGTCATCATTTTTATCCATTCCTGCTTCGTTCAACTACTATTGACTTTGTTTTGTATATTTTAAAAGAGATTTTGAAAAATATGTTTTTAATATTGTTACTCTCGAATTGAAGAAGTGATACTCATAAATAACATTAATGATACTTATAAGTTTGACAATGTACTTTTGAACTAAAAGTAATAGTATATATACAAAATGTGAAATTTGTTAGTGTGAAATTATAATCGTGAGTAGATTGGGTGATGCGCTTTAAGTTTGCATTGTAATTATTGTAGTACTTGTATAATATTACTTTTGAACTGCAGTTGATATTTGTATATAAAACGAGTAATACTATTCAAGTTTAACAGTGTTACTCGTGTGATGCTCGTAAAATGGTACTCTTAAATTACAACCAAGACCCGTAAGTAACACGAGATACTCTTAAAGTTTGACAGTGTTAAACTTTAGGAGTAAAGATGTTACTTCATTGAAAACTTTAGGGATAAAGATGTCATAAACTTGATATTCGTGTTTTTCATCAAGTACTATAGTAAATGCATTTCATTCACTATATGTAATACTTTTATTTCTAAAATTGATATGATTTTAATACATTACAAATGATATTTGTGTTTTAATGTAATGACAATAAATTAGAGGTTAAAGCGATACATCAAAGACTAAATTCGAAATTATAACTATGATACATTATCAGCTAAGAATGATACATCAGATGTTAAATAAAATACACAATACATCAAAAGTTAAAATCAATATGCATATTGTTATAACATACGAACCATACTTTTTACGTTAAAATCAATACGTATGTGCTCAGACCCCGTGAAATACAAATTTTATTTATTGAGATACAAATTTTTGTCTAGCTTCGTGTATCACTTATCCATCACATTATAAAATCAAATCGTTACAACGACGTGGACCATTTATAAATCTATAAATTTAAAAGCATGTTAGGCTATAGATTGTGATTCTTTAACCGCGCTAAGTTAAAACCACGGGCTCTTTGGCAGTTAATCTTAAACCCCAAAGCCCTAAAATTATTCTCAAACCGATGTTCTGTTCTTCTGAACTGAGAGGCTGAACTGAAGAAAGAACGCACACGATTTTGGTGGAGTCATCAATGATGGAGAGCAGATTAATTTCAGCGCTAAGAAAGAGTAAGACCATATTTGCTCAAATCACATCGAATTCCAGATGTTCAAATTCTGGGTTCTGCGTTTCCAATCAACCTTCTTCCTTGATCCACTCCAAATCCTTCTCATCTTCTTTTGCTTCTTCCACGCGGGTTCCGGCCATTCAAAACAGCATTTTCAGAAACTTGGGTTCTACAGCATTTCGTCATCAGTATCCTAATCGTAAGGTTCGTTTCTGCCCTTTTCTTTAGCCGAAATATGTTTGAGTTCTTAAAGGGTTCCATTTTTTTTAGTAATTTACTGGCTTCTTAATGCTATTTGCTACATTTTTATTTTTGTTGTGCCCAGTTAAGTTTCTATTTGTATCTGTTGCGAATTAATTTCATTTTGTTACTCTTTATATGAAAAGAAAATGAGGAATTTCTGAACCCTTTACCGCTTCTTCATGGTATGACTGAATAATGTGTTTGTGCTTTTCGATGGTGGACTGTACATGGATCATGTTGGCTGTACGTAGAGGAAATTAAACGAACGGTTTGGTGATAAAGAAAATGCTCCAGATTGAAATATCATGGAAGAATAGGATAGTTTAGATCCTATTTTGTTGAATGTGGAGTACCCAGTTTGCAGGGTCTTTTTCTTATTCTTCAATGCCATTCTTCTTCTTTTTTTCGGTGTGATTTTGTTAATTGTTGTTATGAACCTGCATTTGTTTTTGCTTCTTTTAGGGATATAGCGGACCTTCCTTTAGGAACTTATCCACTGCAACACTTGCCCCTGTCGAAAGCAGCAAGGGACTGAGGCTCCTTGTTACTGGTGGGCCTCGTGCTCAGAAATTAGTAGGATTATGGCTTTTTGGTTCCGCAGCCTGGGTCTTCAGTATGGTTGTGCTCGGTGGTATGACGCGGTTAACCAGATCGGGACTTTCAATGACAGACTGGAAATTCACCGGCAGCCTTCCCCCTCTATCAGATGAAGAATGGCTGGTTGAATTTGAGAGATATAAACAATCACCTGAATACAAACGGTTTGTTCAAGTGTCATTTTTTGCTTCAATAGTTCCATTTATGCAATTTTTGATGTGAATATAATGGCATGTGATGTTTATGAAGAGTGCTTTCAGACATTGATTAGTAGATTGATTTGAATATGTTATGTGATCTTAATGGTTTCACAGTATAAACAAAGGTATGAGCATTGACGACTTCAAGTTCATATATTGGATGGAGTATGCGCATCGTATGTGGGGAAGGGCACTGGGTGTCATATTTGCTCTGCCATTTTCGTACTTTCTTCGCAAGGGTTATATTACACTACAGCTTGGATTTAGACTGTCTGGATTATTTGCTCTTGGTGCCGGACAGGGACTAATAGGTTGGTGGATGGTGAAGAGTGGTTTAGAGGTATAAGAACTGTAATTTCTAATGCAATGTTAAAAATAACCTCATATTTATTTAACAAGTTCATATTGGTTTTCCTCTGTAGGAGCCTGCATCTGAATATGCTGAACCAAGAGTTAGCCCCTACCGCCTTGCGGCCCATCTTACTTCAGCATTTGTTATATACAGTGGACTCTTCTGGACTGCTCTTTCTGTTGTTATGCCTGAACCTCCTGCTGGATCAGTCACCTGGGTTAAGGGTGCTGCAAAGGTTAAGCAACTTGCCATTCCTGTGAGCATCCTCGTTGGAATCACTGCTGTCTCAGGAGCATTTGTTGCGGGAAATGATGCTGTGTGTAACCATTGCTTCTCACTTCCTAGCTTGATATATTTGTGAATAATCAGAGGTTACTCTAGCTTTCTTTGTTATGCTCTAGAGATGTGTCCATTTTAACTTTTGGCTTTACTAAAAATCACCAGGGTCGTGCTTTTAACACTTTCCCTAAGATGGGCGACAATTGGATTCCAGAAGATATTCTTAGAATGGAGCCTCTTTTTCGCAACTTCTTCGAGAATACATCAACCGTGCAGGTAACTCTTATCATCACACTAGACATTTTCAGGCACAATATAGTTAGGGTCTAAATGGACTGGCAAACTTTTCTGCAATCATGCACCCTAAGGGGTTTTGGCCTATGGTTCTTTCACGGTATTACATTTTGTAAAAATGGATTTGGAATGTATTTTAAAAGTATTAAAATTTTTATTTGAAATGTTAAAAATGTGTACTGAAAATATAAGGAAATGTATTGAGAATGATGAAAATTATTGTAAAATGCAAAATATGTTTTTGAAATGTCTTACCATGCAGGCCCAGGTGACTTAGCATTAGTTTGCTCGAGCAATTTAAACGTTAAACTTGATTCTTGGGTATTATCTATATTCCTGCTGCTAATGGGGTTTCATTTGTTTGACAGTTTGATCATCGCATACTTGCCACTTCAACTTTAATAGCAATTGGCGGCTTATGGATGGCAACTAGGAAACTGGACTTACACCCGGGCATACGGTCACTGATCGGATCTATAGTAGGCATGGCTGCTCTTCAGGTGTGTGTTACAACAGTTGTCTAACTTTTTCTACATAGGCAATTCACAATTTTTTTTGCCTACTTGAAAATGATAGTTGCGGTAGAGCTAAGTAAATCTGCTATTTTCTGTTATAATTTCAGCAGAACTAAGCAAGTAACACTACATTGATCTGCAGGTCACTTTGGGAATATCAACTCTGCTAACTTATGTGCCAGTATCGCTTGGCACAGCTCATCAAGCCGGAGCTCTAATGCTTCTGAGTTTGATGCTTATGCTCAATCACACAGTACGCCGGCCCTCGATTTCACATTTGAAGACACTGCCTAATGCAGTAAAATCAATGGTATAAGAGTATTCTGTCCTCTGTGCCAGCAGGTGCTCGTAATGAAAACGATAAAATTTGAGCAAATAGTCACTCTGTTATGTCTATAGTGTTCCGTTTCGAATGAAAATTGTTAGCTTCTCAGTTGAAACGGTTCATTGGAATGCATACCTTTTTGGAGTACTCAAATATATGAAAGAAAGGCACCTAATCTGAATGTGAAGCCTTCGTTATAATGATTCCATTTTTTGTGTACTGCATTAGTACATCTTGGATTTTGTTCATGTTTTTTTTTTTTCCCTCTTTTGAATCAATCACTTGTATTGTATACATGTATTGTGCCTCAAACGATACGGGACGAGAGGCCTGCTGATCTAAACTCATACCAGTGAGTGAACAATGTACATTTTGTGCGACAACCACATAACTGACTTGTTCATGTTGTGAATCTAACTAGTTCAATTACCCTGTTAGTTGAAAAAAATGAACACAACCCAGAAATCTTTTGTTATTTGATTTTTTTTAAAGGTTTGAAGGGGCATTAGTAATTTTCCAAGACATCAAGGGTATTATTTGGTGCAAAACCTTAGGGGATCACTATTGAAGGGGAAGATTATCAACATTTCTTTAAATTTGTCTAAATTATTAAATAGTTCTCGAGACTTAGGAAATTACTAAATAAACTTGGCATAATCTAATAATTCTGCCAACCCCCTCAAAGTTTTAAAATTTTACAAAATGAAGCATCACGTGAAATTTTCATTTAACAGGTTTTACAGATTTTGTTTGGTAATTTTTTAAAACTCAAGATGATTTTTTTTGTAATTTAGACAAACTTGCAGGAGGTTTTGATAATTTATCTATTACACTTTTTGTTTAGCATTTGTATAATAAGAAATTGAAAGCTTAACTTAATGGTGTTTTTTTTAATAAGGAAAATAATAATAATTATTATAATTAAAATTTTTTTTTTTAAGTGCGAAAAATTGTATCCAATGGCTCGCATATCGATTTTAACAAATTCATTATGCAATTTGGGCTTTAAAGTATTGTGCTTATATTAGAACAATAAGTAATAAAAATATGCATATTGAGTTTAATCGCTGAAATAACACAAATACGTCAAAACAGTAAGAATTGAAAATACGTGAATCTGAGTTCAGTCATTGGAATTTTGAATTTAACATTAAATTTGACATTTGTCACTTTGTAACAATATATTTTGTGACATTAAAATCAATATTTATACTTGTTGAATTGTCAAAAGAAAGATAGTATGAAAAAATATATAATAATAATATTTGTAACTTACCATAGTTTATGATGTTAACATGAACTTATAGTTGCGTTTACGCTAGGGCTTGTTCTTTACTGAAAGTTTGAGTTTTGGTTTTTGAAAAATAATTTTATAATGTAAAAGATGTATTAAAATTATATAAATAAATAATAAAAAATCGTATTAAAAATGATGAAAGCTGATTATAATATATTAAATTTAGTGTTGAAATTAAAACCAAAACTCAAACTAAAACGTAAAGAATATGCCCTTACACTATCACTTCACTACATTGAGATCATCTGTGCTACATAGCACATGATTAAAATATAAATAGCACGTATATCAAGTAAAATTGAAAAAAAAAGTTTTTCTGTCTCTACAAAAAATATTGATTTTTAAAGATACAAATTTTTTTTTATAAACGGTAAGATACATACAACACTTAAAATTAATAATTTAAGATTATAATTAAAATGTAAAAGAATAAAACATGACTTTTATCCAGCCAAAATTTTTTATAAGAAAAAAGTAAAATTTTGTTTTACCGGGTGAGGGAAAGGAGGTTGACACACCGATATCATCAGCGTAATAATCGAACATCAGGCTATCGGACTATTTGTCAATTCCACGACACCAGTCCATTTATCCATTTTCACATTCAGATTAACGCTCCCAGATCACGCCTTCACCGACTTTTTCATTTTTTTTAATTTTATTTTATACACATGCAATTACACACGCACACCATATCTTCCAACAACAACAAATTTGGAGCTTGTTCGTTTTCATTATTTTCGTTTGTCTTTTTGGTTTCGACAATGCAACTTTCTACTATTTAATTTTTTACATTCTCAAAACATATTGTAGATTAAAAAATTATTTTCTAAAACAATATTTTCAAAATTATAACTTAACGGACGCATCCTAAAATACACACAGGATATAAGGAACTCCGCCACGGTCACGAAATAACGCCTTCACGGAGTTATCCAGTGGGTAGTATATATGGGAGTAGAACCCCGCATTCCAAGGGAACCTGTTCACCCGGACCGGCCCAGCCGCTCCCCAATTCCCCTTTGATATAGTACCCTTAAATTTAGCGGGTCCGGTCCGCGTGGAATCTCCTCATTGCCAGCTTTCTTCCTCCAAGCTCAATTTTACCAAAATCGAAAAGGGGGAAAAATATAAGCTTAATTTAACCCCAAAAAAATTCGACTTCAACAATCGAAAGGCAAAGCCCACCGTTTTATGATTTCGTCGTGTTATTGTTAAATTAATACATATCTACTCGTACTTTGGGTACTTTTTCTCCTGTTTTCTCAGTTCGCTTCGCTGAATTCTGCACCGCTTTGATCTCCAATTCCGTGCCGTCGCCGAATGCAGGTACTTTTTTCGTGCTCATGTGACTTCAGCGGAATTATTCGAGGGTTTGGATTCTGTTAGATTGTGGGATTTTTTTTTTTGATAAACCCTAATTTACGATTTTGTTGAAGTTAGGGTTTTATTCGAGGGGGGTTCGTTTAGGTTTAGTTTGTTGTCATTTGAATTTGGGGTTAATTTTGCTCCAATTGATTGACTTCATTTGAATTGACTTGGTTAGTCAATGTGGGTTTTGTTTGGCGAATGTTTTTCGGGTTAAGTGTGATAGTGGTGGGTTCTGAAGCTACGTCTTAAGTTTGGACTTCGAGTGGGAAATGTTATGGATTGAGCTTGTCATGCTCGTAAAGTAATTGACTTTTTTCTGAATTGTAATTGATTGGGAAATCTTTGTTAACTTTGAGTTTGGACCTGATTGCTGATCAGCTGTTTTTTTGTTTTGGTTTGAAATAAGCTTTAGTAATGCCCCTTTTTGTTTGGCTGACTGAATTATAGATATATAGTACCGTCTTGCTCTTATGTATGTTGAAATTATTATTTTTTTAGCTCTTCTGATAAAGGTCTAGTTTGGATTTATTGAGGAGAAATTGAACCTGGTCTTAAAGTTTTTTGGTAGAAGAAAATTCTAGTGAAATAGCAGTACAATTTAAATTTACTGCAAGTGGGAACAATTGTGACTGAAAAAATGTTACACCTTTGGGAAGTTAGATTCTTTGGCGTTAATATTTGTTTGCTACCTTTTGATCACTACCGTTCATCTGATTATGATTGGTACAGGTTCAGAGTTAACTGATGAGGGTAAAAGCTCTTAATAGGCATGCTCTATTGTGACAGTTTATGGAATGGCTGGCAATGCGCGATTTGAGTTGAATTCAGCTAGCCCTGATGCGATCTTTCCTGGGAACTATGCACAGAGGGGTTATTCTGGTCCAATTTTGGACAGGTCAGGGAGCTTTCGAGATACTTCCGATGGCCGTCTGTTCAATTCTGGAAAGAGTAAAGCTAGGGGGAGTGGGACATCCATGGGGGACCAATCCTCTCTGTCACAATGTGTAATGTTGGATCCTGTTGGTATGGGTGAAAAGTTTAATCGCTCAGGCGAACTAAGGAGGGTTCTAGGCATCTCAGGTGGGAGCACATTGGAGGACAATTCTTTTGGTGCTGCTCATTTAAGAAACTCACCTCCAGTTGCCATAGAGGAATTAAAGAGATTTAGAGCAAGCGTCGCTGATACATGCATCAGGGCTGGGTAAGCACTAATACCTTGCACTTAAATCCTGTTTTTATTTATAGTATAGTTGAGAAGCCCCTATTGTGGTCTTACCATTCAAGGCTGTCTTTAAATTTGCATTTCTCTAAAATACATTTTCCCTTCTGAGCCTTACTTCAGAATCTTCTATTCATAATAAGTGTCATTGGACTGGACACATGAAAATTGTGTTTGTTCAATAGGAATTCACGATTCTCTTTCAATCCACAGAATTGGGAATGCAAGTTTTGACTTTCGGCCAATATTACAATGCAAGGATAATTCTGTGTCTTTTGTTGTTTATGTTTTGGCTGACTGCATGATTTTCTTGGGCCAGTGGTAGAGCCAAAAATATGGATGAACGCTTGCATAAGTTGACCAAATATTGTGAAGCTACACCCTCCAAGAAACAGCAGCGGAATGACCTATTAGCAAGTGAAAGATCTGGTGGCTCTAATTTGAAGATAGGGAATCAGACTCTTCGCAGCCCCTCAGATCTTGCACATCAGAAGTTGGATGATGGGCCTAAGAATGTTATACTGAATAAGCGTGTTCGCACATCAGTGGCCGAAACTCGGGTTTGTAGTCGTTATACTCAAACTGCATTTAATTGTGTTTCCAGCAACTCTGTCCTTGAAAATTTTCCTTTCGCGTAGTTGAAAGAGAGAAGATCAACAGTCGCTGCTTAGCCCTTTCTTTTGATGCCTTTTTTTTTCATATTGATTAGTAACTTCTATGAAGATATGAAAGGATTTTTAAAATTGTTGTTGATACTTCCTTAGTATAATCCATGGTATAAAGTGCATAAATATAGCATGAGATCGTATTCAAGTTGTGACTTTTTCCTTGGTTTTTTCTTACAGTGGGTCACAAGAAGTATGATGAAATTGAAAATAGATTGTCATTTAATTCACTTTTTACGGTAACACAGTTTTATGTCAGGCACAGGAAGTGCCAACTTATGGCACCTTTGCTGTCTTACCTTTTTGTCGCTATTTTTAGTAGCAACCACATAGTTGTGCATCTATACTAGCTGTAAAAGTTTTTACACTTCCGTAAATCTTCTTATGCTTCCACTTTTTGTTGGTGGCTGTGTTATAACCATATCATTAAGTTTGTTAGTTTGCCTGCTGTAAGTAAGATGTATTCAATTTGTTGCTGGTTGGTGACCTGGCATTTTTCAACATCTCCATCTGAATGTGCATTTGCATTGGATTTGGTGGTTCAGGCTGAGGGCAGGACCAATGGGCTACCAAGGCAGCCTTTGATGATCTCTAGAGACAGAGACATTGTTAAAGATAGCAATATGGATTCTGATATTGTTGAAGAAAAGATTCGAAAGTTGCCTGCTGGAGGGGAGAGTTGGGACAAAAAGATGAAAAGAAAGCGTTCAGTAGGTGCAGTATGCGCAAGACCTATTGATGGTGATGGAGAACCGAAGCGTGCTGTTCATCATAAGCTTTCTGGTGAACCTGGATTGCAGTCTTCTGAATCTCAGAATCTTAGGTACTTGTGTTTATTTCCTTTGCAAAAGAATGTAATTCAGGTTTTCTCCTGTTTGACAAACTTTTTCCTTCGATTGATTAGTTAGTTGAAATTTCCTTCCAATGCTTGTTTCTGTGGTCCTTTATATTTATTTTTCTCCCTTTTGACATTCCAAAATTATAGGACTGCCTTTCTGTAGATATGGAACTGTAAGTCTTTTGGGCAATGACTCCAGTTTAAAAAGGAGAAAGCACACCACTATATTAGTTTGGTGTTCAAATCTGAAATGTAATTGAAACTGTTACTTTACCAGTGGGACTGAATATGCTTGCACTCATGCATATTGGAAAATAGAAATTTCAGCAAGCTATAATTATAATATATTGTGACTAACCTTTCATAGGTTTGAAATTTTCATGACCATGGATAACCTCTTTAATTAATTTTTTGCTTTCTGGTAACGCCTCCTTGGTGCTGGCTTGTGTAAATCACTTTCTCGGTGAAGGAGTGATTTTTTTCTGTTGAAGCTGAAGTTCTTGATATGTACTTATCTTATTTTGGCATTTTGAGCCACCATTTAGATAAATCTTGGAACATCTGTATTGCTTATTAAAAGAATTCTGAGCTCTGTGCTGCTAACTGAATGGTAAACCCCATTGTACTTAAAGAAAAAGGATTGCTTGTAATGCTGATGTGGGAGTCAATTGTCAATCTAATTTATGACTCTCATTTGAGTTGCATTGGCCTTGTGCACTGACACTAATTATTTTACCCCTTTTGTCTTTGTTCACAAGAAGCCTATATTGTTTTCATGATAACGAGAATTTTATTTCTTCACACCTTGCAGATCAGGAGCTCCCATTGTTGGTGTTAATAAGTTGGATGGTACTTTGTCACCCGCGGGGTCTAATGCTCGTTCAACAATTAAGATTGAACAGGATAAATGTAGTCTCTCTCGTGATGTCACTGCTGCACTAAACAAGGAGCGAATCCTTCCCAAGGGAAGCATTAAGTATGTAAAAGGCCCTTCCTGTCATATCTAAGTATTGCATGGACTTCTTTCTTGTTTGCTTGTCTATGGCTTCCTAGCTTTCCTTTGCAGTCATTTTACAAAAGTCTCTGTTCTGATCTTTGTGACACATCTGATGACATCTACTTTTAGGTTGAGCAATCGTGAGGAAAATAATGTCATTTGTCCTAGTCCATTAGCAAAAGGAAAGGCCTCTAGAGCACCACGTAGTGGTTCAGCAACAATAAATTCAGTATCCAATGCTCGTGCATCAGCAACACTAGAGAGCTGGGAGCTGGCACAAAATATGAATAAAAACACTTCTGGGAATGGAGCAAATAATCGTAAACGTGCTATGCCGTCAGGTTCTTCTTCGCCACCTATAACCCAGTGGGTTGGTCAGAGACCCCAGAAAATTTCTCGGACAAGGCGAGCCAACCTTGTTTCTCCAGTCTCAAATCATGATGAAATGCAAACACCATCAGAAGGGTGTTCCCCATCTGATTTTGGTTCCAGATTGGCTTCCAATGGAACCAGTATCTCTCTTCTCTCTAAGGGGTCACCAATTGGAGCCCAAAATATGAAAATTAAAGGGGAATCTGTTGCATCCCCTGCTAGGTTTTCAGAAAGTGAAGAATCTGGTGCTGGTGAAAATAGATTGAAAGAAAAAGGAGCTTGCAGTGGTGAATTAGAGGAAAAATCTATGAATGCTGTTCAAAGTGTTGGAAATCCGTCAATGCTTATGAAGAAAAATAAGTTTGTTGTCAAGGAAGAAATGGGTGATGGGTCAAGGAAACAAGGCCGCACTGGAAGGGGTTCCTCGTTTTCTAGGGCAAGTATGTCACCGGTGAGAGAGAAGACAGATGGTACCCCCACAACTAAGCCACTTCGAAATATGAGGCCTGGCTCTGAAAAGAATGGAAGGTGTTGGAACTTTTTTATTATTCTCTTTCTCGTATGTGATGTTTTACCATTTCCCCCCTACTTTTCTCTCTCTTATGAGTTTTTTCATTTGATTGAGCAGTAAGTCTGGCCGTCCTTTGAAGAAGGTACCAGATCGCAAGGGCTTTTCTCGTCTAGGGCCTACTATGAGTGGTGGTTCACCCGATTTTACTGGTAGGCATTGAATGAATTTATCTCTTTACAGTTTCAAAATATCATGTTAGTATTGCTCACTTCTGGATGTAGCTGTTAGATTTTTGGTTTTTGGCTACCTCCATGCAAACAAAGGTTATGTGTTTCTTTGCTACCTCCATGCAAACAAAGGTTATGTGTTTCTTTGCATCGCTAAGTATAGGACAACCAGTTGGCAATTCATGGGTCAACTCGGGTGTACTGGGAATTTAATAAAAACACCTGGAATACCATGGCAATTGTCTAATATTTTTTTGGCTGGAGGAAACATTGGAAAGATGTTTGCAGTAACTCTTATCCATTTGTTCTTAGGTTACTTAATTAACTATTAGTTCTGATGTTTTAGGGGAATCGGATGATGACCGTGAAGAGTTGTTGACATGTGCAAATCTTGCTTACAATTCTAATGGTATGTAAATAATTATTTTTTCTTTCCTCGAATATGGTTACACTGTCTTGTTTATGATTTAATACTGCTTTTGACAACAGTCCATGCATGTTCAAGTCCATTTTGGAAGAAAGCAGAGGGACTATTTGCTCCTATCAGCGCAGAGGGAAAGTCCTACTTATCGCAGCAGGTTTCTGCTAATTTAGCAAGAAAAGTTATTTTCAGGTTATTCAAGTTTGTGAGCTTTCTTTCTTCATCAGTGTGAATAATATATATACTTTTTGGTATCAGCAAAAACAGGCTCAGCAATTGCATGAAAGGCTTTCTCAGACAGTCGGGCAGGGGAACTCCATTGAGGTATTGATTGAGATCTGAGTGCCTACTACTTTCTGGTTGCAGGTTTTAATGTTTATTTAGCTTATTAATTGAGGAACTCTTTTATCCTTGCTTAGCACTTGGACTAGATCTGGAGCTGTTAATTGGTAAAGCAGGCAGGTTTCACTAGTGACTAGCTGTGCTCAGCTGCTTGAGTTGAACTGTGTCAAGCCTTGGGCTGAAATAAATCTACATTATTAGAGTGATCCTTGTTCAACCTAACTTCTTGATGTTCATGGGCTTGTAGTAAGCTTAAAATTAATATCACAGCTATTGATATGAGACAGCTTTAAGGTTGACATTTTGAGTAGAACCTTTTATCTGTTAAATTACTTTATTAATTAAATGTTTAAGCAAATGGTTAGAAGCTTGAGAAAGTTTATGCCTTGATCAGGGATTCTGTTTTATTTAAGCTTAATGGACCCAAGGTGAGCTACCTTTGTTTATATGGGTGGGCTGACAAGTAGGGGTTAAGGTGATAGCCAAGCTAATAGAGCTCGAGATGCCTGAATATTGGTTTTCTTCTTGTTGGGCTGACTCATAAAACTGAGTTGAAATTACACATTTAAAGGCCATGGCCCATAGTTTTTACTAAAGTGTATATCGTACGATACATATCAAAAAACAAAGAAATTTGATACCTATTGTATAACAGTATAGGATATTGTAGTGAATCATATAATGTTTTTCTAGTATCATACTATTAGATATGTTTTCATGATCTGTATAGAATCGTACAGTAAATTAATATCTTCAACTGACCCTTAAACTTCTATTTTGAAAAAATATTTGACTTTCCATCTTCCAAAGACCAAATCCGTATCTAGATCGGGTTCGAAGCCACAGCCTAGCGGTTGGTACTGCAGGTTGGTTTCTCACATGTCGCGGGTTCGAAACCCACTCGGGGTGGGAAATATGTAATAGGGGTGGGGCTTAGTGGGCCCCAAATTAAACAAATCCGTATCTAGTTCCTTTAAAGAAATGAACAAAAAGGCATCCTCTTAAACTGAAGAGTCCCAATCCCATGTCCCAACTGCTACAGACTTCTGAAGGGCAGTAAATGAAAGATGGTTCAAAAAGCATGAACTGTGGGTTCTCAGTGTTCAATTTCCAGAAGTTTCTATACTGTACTTGTCTTTTCCTATATCAATATATTAACTATGTTTCTTGTCACCCTGTATAAAATTGTTTTGATAATATTTTTTATGATGGCAAAAAAAAAAAAAATTGTTTTTCTACTATGGGTTTATATAGTTAGACTTATAATACTAAATTCATAGAAGTTATGTTTATGTATGATCAGAAATGAGGGGAGCCTTGGCGTAATTGTAAAAAGCTGCTGCCATGTGACTTGAGATCACGGGTTGAAACTGCAGAAACAACCCTTTTAGAAATATAAGTTAAGACTGCGTATGTTAGACCTTAATGGGCCGGCCCTTCCTTGGAAGGCTGGACACCGCACATGCAGGAGCTTCTATGTCCTGGACTGGCCTTTTTATATATTATCAGAAAAAACTATAATTATAACATATATATTATATCTCCAATAATTTACAAAATTTATGATACATTATTACATTCAAACGTATATTATGATACTATACACGTATCATAAATTTAGACCTCCGATACGTGACACGTATCACAATTCAACAACTATGCCATGGTCCCCTTTGCATTTGGCAGCTAATTTATGTAAATTTGGAATCTAGTTTGTGGAATATGCTTGGACATTAATGACGAAGTTGTGTGTTTCTGTGTTTGATTTGTCGATATTATTGTCTCCTGCTGTAAAGTACACTTTTCATTTTTTCAGGGCAATTGTTCGCATGAAGAAATGTCTATATCTGATTCTCTATCTGGAGCCAGAAGTAGAAGTTCTCAAAATAATAACATTGATGATTCATTGGGTCCATTTCACGGTTCTACCGTGTCTGGAGGACTGGAAGTAGGAAGACAATCAAACCAGGCTACTCCGCTTTACCAAAGGGTACTGTCAGCCATCATTTTAGAAGATGAAATTGAAGAATTTGATGAAAATGAATGGGGAAGATCTATGCCATGTCAGAATGCTCAGGGGGATTCGCCTGTTGATGATGAAATTAAGCATAGGGAGGTAATTGAATTTGAATGCGACTCTACAAAAGGGGTTGAAATTCAGAGCAATGGATATGCAAATAATATGTTTTCACATCATACGAGTAGCAATTATGGTAGAAAATCTAGATTAGTAGATTCACCATGTGATGGTGAACTAGTAAGGGGAGACAATGGATATGCTCATTCCGAGGTAGAAGTACTGATTGGACTTTCTAATCATGGTTTGGCTGGAGCACACAGTCATGGAAACTCTTCGAATGATTGCCAGTATGAGCAAATGTGTCTTGAAGACAAAATCTTGTTGGAGCTTCAGAGTGTTGGTCTACATGTGGAAACAGTGGTATGCATTGCTCTTGTGACAGTTACTAATTATCAGATATACATGTCGTACCTTTCAATTTAGAAGGTTATGCTGTGGAGTTCTCGCTTTCTTTTCAGTCCTCTGCTATGAATACAAATTTGATCTGTCATTAGTTAGGTGCCAATATTGTCTGTATATATGACCTAGTGGCATTGGTTAGATTTCATTCATTCTCTCAATCTCATTGTCTTGCTCTTTTACAGCCCGACCTTCAAGATAAAGAGGAGGAAGTAATCAACCAGGAAATCATTCATCTAAATAGGGATCTTTATCAACAGGTAATTAAATTGAACTTTCTATTGCCATGTCTGAGGGAACCACTTTTTAGCTTTGAATTGAAGTGAGTGATTAAACTTGTGAAAGAGAGATTATTTCCACTATCAAGATTTATCCCCTCTCTCGTGGGATTTGCTTTGATGTTTAATTGATCTGCTAGGTTTTCTGAACCTTGTTGATTTGGAACTTTCAGGTTGGTAAAAAGAAGAGTTACCTGGATAAGATCTCTGAAGCTGTTCAAGGGGGACAAGATCTGAAAGGATTGTAAGTTTTTTTTATCTTAATGCTGCAGTCAAAATCACTAATGAAAGGAATACAAGTTTATACTTATGCAATTCTACTTATGTTTTTCCTTACATTTAGATACAAGGTTTGAATAATTGAAAATAATGCTTCAGTTTGTTTTACAGGGACCTTGAGTGTGTTGCAATGAGTAAACTCGTTGAGATGGCTTACAAAAAACTCTTGGTAACATTTTGTTCCTTCACTATTTTGCATTTTGATTTTTTTTAGAATTATTGTTGGAGGGAATTCTTTTATACTTTGTCCTAATATTTTATCAGATAAAGATGGGATACTTGTTGTCGTTGGAAATCTTAGATCCGAACAGAAGGATTTATTCGGAGGAAAAGCTTTTAAGATGGAAATTTACTTGTAAATTTAGCTGCATAGAAAATGTAGATTCTTGTACACAGGTTCGGGACACTGGTAATCAGGTGGATTGGTCATTGTGAGTTTGACTTTAGAGGAGAATAACATATATTTCCTTTCTCATTAATGTACAAGATGGGTCTGGTCAGTGCTGATGAAGACTATACATTGTGAAATGAAATAACCATATAACTGACCTAGTGTGATTTTTTTCTTCGAAGCCATCTCATGAATACCTTTCTTCTGGTATTTTTTTCCGTAATTTTTGGTTTCATCAATCCAATGAGAATTGTTGGGGGCCAGGAAGTGCGGTGCAGGTAACATAACACTGTGACTGGTCCACTCTTAGGAGTGTTTTTGTCAGTATTGTTTTGCTGAGGCATATCATTATGTTGTTAATATTTAGCTTGAGATACTTTTAGCCGGTGTGCATTATCTGTGTATATTTGATATGCCTGTTTCTTTTCTTTTTTACCTTTTTTTTTTTTTTTTTTGAAAAATGATATGCCTCTTTCACCTTTTTTTGCATCATTTTAGTTTTTATATTTGCTGGCTTATATGGAGCAGAATGCAGTCACTGGAATCTGTTTAATTGTTTATTTTACCTTTGTCTTTTTGAAAATCTTAACAGGCTACTCGAGGAAGTCTTGCTTCTAAAAATGGGATCCCCAAGGTGTCGAAACAAGTTGCATTGGCTTTTGCTAGGAGAACACTTGCTAGATGTAAGAAATATGAAGATTCTGGAATAGGTTGTTTTGATGACCCTGCTATCCGGGATATCCTTTTTGCTCCACCTCCTCGAATCAGTGAATCTCAGACATTGAATGGTACGGCTTTTGCAAGTTGAAATTTTAAGCTAATAAACTTTTGTAAATTTCTGAATGGGATTGAATGATTCTGCGTGAGTATTTGCTAGTGGTATACATGGATAGTAATTTTGTAGCTCCAACTGCATGGTTTCTGCAAACTTACAAATTTTTCCGACTTAGGTGGGCAAGGTGGTAGATTTGGGTTTTTTTTTTTTTTTTTTTTTTTCCCTTTCTGACTGCTTGTTTTCAGGTTCAAGCCATGTTTATTTTCATATTTGGTTCTTAGTTTTAGACTTGTCTTGCAATGTTGCAGGGATGGACGCATTTGATACTTACAGTCATCAGTCTGACCAAGCGTTTGCCAAAAATGGGCCTATTTTGAACCGAGGGAAGAAAAAGGAAGTATTGCTCGACGATGTTAGTGGAGCTGGTATTAGAACCACATCCTTGGGGAGCAGTCTTTTGGGCGGTGCAAAGGGCAAGAGAAGTGATAGAGACAGCATTAGGGATGCTTCAATGCGAAACAGTAACACCAAAGCGGGGCGGTCATCTCTGGGAAACTCTTCAAAGGGTGAGCGAAAGACAAAAACTAAGCCGAAACAGAAAACAGCTCAGCTATCTATGTCAGGAAATGGGATAATGAACAAGTTCATGGAAACATCATCCCCAGTCCAGCCTTCTCCAGGTGGTGAATTTATGAGTAACGGTGGAAGTAGAAAAAGAGAGGGTGGATTGATTTCCCCCAGGAACAATACACCGATGGTAGAACCAGGATCAGGGAAAGAGAAGGAGGCGATGGATTTCTCTAAGATGCCAATGAACGAAATAGATCTGCCGATAGAAGAGCTAGGAGTAGTATCTGAGCTGGGAGCGCATCAGGATTTGAATTCATGGTTCAACTTTGATGATGATGGGTTACAGGACCATGATGCTGTGGGGCTTGACATACCTATGGATGACCTTACAGACTTGATGTTCTAATTGATGATAGATTGATAGATGGATGGGATAATGGCTCTGGGACTGGGCAGGTATAATTAATTGTACATTCTTGTGGATTATTTAACTGCAACTGCTTCTGCTTAGATGAAGTATGAAGAATGAAGAAGATTCACTCTTTACTTATCCTTTTTATTTTTATTGTTGGGTTTTGGGGGGGGGGGGGGGTGTCTTTTAGGGGGAAAATTGATAGGGTTTAAGAAGTGTCCTTGGCCAATAGGCATCTTTGTAATTATGGATATGGCCATTCTTTTTGTATACTAGAGTAATCGCTTAGGAAAGGAAAATCCCCTTTTGTTTTTTTGTTTTGTTTTTCTGAATTAAGAAATCCCCAGACGTTTATTGATTCAGACTAACGCTTTCCTTATATCAAATTTGGGAAAAGGTCAAAGTCAAAAGAGGGCAGTTCTGTAAATTCTCCCTCTTTTAAAAAACCTATTTTGTTTTTGGTGGCATTGAAAAGAACTTCAACGGCGGCCGCCTATAGCTGTTGTGAAAGTGCCCACTGCAAAAGGGCATTTTCTCGTGATTGATACAAATGGAGGACACTCACGAGTTCTGCAAAAACTTGATGATTTTCTTTTATTTTTGACCTTTCGCCGACCTCTTTATTATTAAATAATGCGTTAAATTGGGAGAAGGAAAAGAGAAAGAGGTGTCTTCTCCGTGAATGAAGGTTGGTGCTGAGTACTTCGGAAGTTTTGACAACTTCATTGGCTGATACTTGTTGAGATAATGAAATGAGTGTACATAATTATTATGAATGAAGTAGGCTTATGTTTTTGTCACTCATTTTCATGTTTGAACTTTGATTAGAAGTAATTACCATTATTATAGGATCCAGTCGGTGCTCAAACGGTTGTGATGCATGGTGAGTTATCAACGGTTCAATTTTATTTCTCAGTTAATTTTTTAACACTTCTAATCAAATAGATATGACGTTGCAATAATGGAGTTGATGTCACCATCAGATCAGATGAGACTAAAAATTAGAACTTGGCAAGGAAAATTTGATAACACCGATTTTTGTTCTATATTGCAAGTTTTGGGCCGGATATGGTTAATCGTCATCAACAATTAAGTCCAGCTAATTACCCTATGAACACTTTCCTCCTATATTAAGTTTCCTCTTATATCACGTCAAAACTTAATATACGAGATAGGACGGTGTAATGGTTGACAACAATATCAAATAAGACTAAAAATTAAAAATGCTGTATAGTATTATGTTTAGACTGAATTGCTAAATCATTCTTTGAAATGTTGTATAGTATTATATTTAGACTGAATTGACCAACAAAGTCCAAAACATGTGTTTTAAACTTAAAAATTGAAATTTGAGATGTAATTTGGACGATAGTTTGGATAACTGAAATGCCAATAACATTTCATTGAAATCCTACCCAATTTAACCCAAAATGCATCTTAAGATGCAACACAATATTTCAAATTAGATAACAGGAAATACTTTAGTCCCTTAACTAATATCGTATCATGTAAACCTAATGCAATAAGTGAATGATTACGTGAAAAGGCTTCGAGTTTGACCCTAGGTAACACCAATTTTAGGGCAAGCTTTGGGCCGCACCCCACATGATCTTCACCAACCAATAGTTACCCTCTAATACTTTCCTCCTATATTAAGTCAAAACTTATACGGATTACTATATTTATCTTATTCTTTCATCTTTGAAACTCAATAAGTTAGTTTTAAAAAAGAAAAAAAAGACGAACGTCCGATTAACAATGTTCAAAACCAGAGCAGAACACAGTCGAAGCAGAGCACGTAACCATAGAAATTTTCTACTAAAAGCCCAATCGATGACTTGAGTACAAATAGATATGGTTTTAGGCGAAATTCATCTCACAAAGAGGATGGATCACCTCAACACTATAATGATAAACAAACATGGAGAACACATGAACAACCTACCAATCTCTTAAACAATTATTCCATCCGCTTCACCCGCGAGAATTTCCCCCCTAATTCTTCTCCTCTTCCTCTTCAAACGCCGTCACCGGAAAAGTTCTCGAAAGCCCAGTTGGGGTAGCGAAGGTAATCTTGTCGGAGTTGGGATCCTGGATAGATATCTCGCAGATCGTGACCCAGATGAAAAGCTCCTTGCTCTTCACTCCGGTCAGCTTCTTCATCCGCCGATCCTCCACGAAAGCGGTGATGTCCGTATCGTAGCTCACATTACGGCTGATGGCCTGGAACTTGTGGTCCTTCCTCTTCTGCTGCTTCACCCAGACGAAGCCCGTCGATTCATTGTAACCGACCTCAAGGATGTCCTCCAGGGGGAGCAAGCCCTTGGGGAGATTGATTTTCTCGAGAAGCTCCTTCGATTTCACCTTGCAGAGAGATGGGTTCGTGTAGACCTCGGCGTTTTCCCGGTGAGTTTCCACTAGCTGCTGGGTCGACATTTTTTTCCGGTGGGAATCTGGTCTGAAAATGGAAAAGGCAAAGAAGATTGTGGACTCGGGATTTGGGAATGGCGTGGGGGTTTTACGCTTATGGACTAGTATAAATATTCGTGAGTGGCGAATCTGCAGGGGTTGCGTGGAGTTACATAATTGCCCCTTCAAGAGGTGAAAACGACATCTTCTAGATTATTTTGCATTTAATTTTTGTCAAAAACTTGAATCAAATGATTTTATATATAAAAAAGAAAAATTGAAATATTGTGAGGCTGTTTTTTTTTTAGGTAGAAAGTGTGTTATTTCATTCATTTGTGTCCCGTAACATGGAGGTTACAAAGGGTGGAACAGAGTTCCATTGGATGCGGGCCAAACTTGTTGGCTTTTTCTTGTTGGGAAAGGGTGTGGGCAATCACGTTTTGGGAGCATCAGACCCATGTTAGCTTGGGAAGGCCTAGCTCTCTCATTAGGTGGAGTATGTCCTGTAAAATGAGACCAGAGCTTGAGCGATCGTGATTACTTGTGCGTCCCTGATAACGCCGTCGAGGCGGATTTGCCATTGTGAGGCGGCTTTTAAGTGTTGAAGTATAACGAAATCATTTTCGAAATATTGAAATACTGATTTTAATATTTTAACGATCAAGTGCATGTTTAAATAACAAATATAACACGTTTTGAGTTTAGATACTGCATATTAAACTTAGCTATTAAAATATTGTGATAGTATTCAAATAATAAGTATTACATCGAATTTAGCTGTTAAAATATCGGGTTATTGCACCGTCAGATAAATAATGCCACTTAATTTTTAGGCAATGGAGTTTGGGGTTTGGCTTTGACATTAATGAGAATAGAAAATTGAGTCAAAATTGAAGCGTTTTTCATAGCTCACCCAACTCTTTATCTTCGTGGCACAAAAGGTACGCTTTTATTTTCATTGACAAACAAAATAACGTATTTCTTATTTTCAAATTTAATTAAATATAAGTGAGCGTGGGTTTTTTTAGGTTTGTTGCTCACTTACCACAAAAGGTAAGGTAGATGAGATTTCGGTAAGCTCAGATTGGATGGCCTGCACTTATGCCTTATTTTATGCTCTCTTATATTATTAATACTATATATGGTTTGTATTATTGTATCTTATTTATGGGAGTAAAAATATGAGTTACGTATGACCTTTTGCCCGACCATATGATGATTGTTCGATTGGTGTAAGTTTAATTTTAAGAATAATGATTATAAGATGAGAAATATCAAATTTGAATTCGACTTTAGTTGTTCAATTCGATACTCGTATTTCTAATGCTTGTTGTATTAACATAGCAACAATACTTCTGCAGTTAAACTCGACACACGTATTTTTAGTACTAATGTTTTAATATAAATGTAATACGTTGCTGCTGACAAAACTCGATATTAAATTGTTAAAATTGATAGCGATCAAGTCAGTGGGCCATTACTTTTTTATACCCTTTATGAATATAATCATATATATAAGTTACACTTAAAAAGTAAACAAAGTATAAATAAAAAGATTATTATTCATTTTTAATGTTATATATTTAAACTTATAGAAGAAATTTGTACTTTTAAAAATATGTATTATTAGACTTTTTAGTGGAACAGAATAAATAATATTATACAAATACAATGACGGAATAACTACTACGAGACCCTATTTATGCCAATATTCTATTCTCTTAATATATGGAAATATATTCGTAATTCCCACAAATAAATGCCCTCGGATTACGATCTTATCAATTTGCATGGTCCTGAGATCGATTCTAAATCACATAAATTTCAAATTTTCAAAATTTCTAAGTGTAGTGTATTAATCTCTAGAACAAATGATTCCAGAAAATGAAGAACATGTGTAAATATGTAACCAAATCTCGTTAATAGGGAGAAATCAAACATCATATTCTGAAAGACGAAACACAAAAATGAAAAACTAATAACAATTTCGTTATTTTATAACATCTCTCAAACAATTTTAAAACGTTTAGCATTTCCATAAGATGATCTGTTCAAAACCTCGATGTGTGATGCCCTCCATCCTCGTTCCTATTCACGCGCGCCAAATGCACCCGGAAATCAGTAGGAATGCTGAAAACTGAGAGGCTAATCCTTTCATATGTGTTAACCTGAAAAGCTTCACAAAAGACCGAACCTGACATTCCTGCATTATCCTCCTCTCTTCTCTTCTCTTCTGCAGCTATTCATAACATTTTCCCAGCTTCCACTATTTCTTCATCTTCAAATTCATGTAAATGAGTTAGTAAGCTTGCCAAAACATGCATTGGATGTCAGAAATCGCGTATTTTCCTCTCTCATCCACAGCTAGAGCCGTTTGAAACTTTGCCCTTCCGCAGTTGTCTCTTCATCTTCAGACACCTTGGGTTCTGCTGATACATCCAAGTTGATTCCACCAGCTACATTGGGGAATGGTAAAAGATCTTCTACCATTCGGACTGTCAAATCTGGATTCGGGTAATTAAGGGCCAGATTGTACTCTTCCTCGCCAAAATCCGTCTGTCTTAAAGTTCTTCTGTAGTTTGTAGTGGCAGCAGTAGGGCAACCCCTGGAAATGGATACCTGAAGTGCATTGGAAGGAAACTAGGACTGTGTGAGCCACAAGAACACTAAACAACGAACCAACACGAAAAATGGTATGCAAATAGAAGGTTTCCAATTATTATGATTTTCATGGAAGTTCCCTGATGTATTTCTACGGTCATTTATTATCTAAGAGTAGCCTTCTTCGTAAGAAGGAAACAACATCAAAGAAAATGCACGGAACGAACCAAATGATCTTTTCCCAGATCAAGAAGCCAAAATCTCCAATCTTTCAATTCTTTACCATCAATGACAACAAAAATGTCTTTCCAGCTTGAATGATGAAATTCAACATTGTCCATTCTATTCCCCACGCCAGTGCCTATGGCCTTAACAAATGATTCCTTCAGACACCAGTATCTGCAGAAGTTATCAACAGACATAAGCAGAAGTCTTCTGTCTTTGTTTCTGCTCATCTAGCTTTTTGTTTTCCATACTAGGTCTAGGTCTTCCATTTGTTAGCCAGTTTTTTTCAAAGCTTTTAAGGAGCACATGGGATCACAGTTTGGAAAAGCTTTAATAATTATCCTAATCATGTAAATTGAGCATACTAATTTTTCTCCAACAGAGAAGAAATTTGATCTGTTGTTCAGTTCTCAATGTAATTTAGGTACTAAAGAATTTAGCAGGCCTAAATAAACAAAACTCCTTCATGCTCATAGATTCTAAAATGAAGTGGAACAGTTTGTGGTTTCCATTGGGAAGAGAAGTTTCAATCTCCACAAAAAGTTAACCAAGAATGGCTCATACATAGCACATAAAGTGATTCAATATAGAATGCCACGATATCGACTAACTGCATCAAAATCGAAAGAAACCCGACAAAAATATGCATTATATATAGTCGTCCGGTTGATGTTCCACTAATCTATCCATCTCAAACTGAATAAGAAGGAAGCCTCCATCAATACTCAAAACCACACAGAATTAACTTACCTGTAGAACACATTCAGCTTCTCAGTGGAAGACTCAGCTTTTATTATGTCAGACCATTCTAAATTTGAGAAGTAAACTGAGAAGTTCTGAATGAATTCGTCGACAGACTCTTTCAAGGGAGTAGAAAGATTAGCGATATCTATCCCCACAAGGCACACAGGTTCAGAAGCTATCGCCACGTAATCACCATCATGGGATGTATTGAAATTAAAATTTTGTAATCCTTGGGTTCTGTCATCACATTCCTGTAGAAATCTATAGCAATTACTATTACATTTAAAATTGCATTCAAAAGAAAGAACACAGTCAGAAGACAGAACAATACCACAACAAATCCATCCTTCCTAAATGTTACTCCCCCCTTTTACTAATCACATTCTAAGGATACTAAGTGACAAGGCACATGAAAATCGAAGATTTTCTACCAGAAATTTCTGCTGCATCGTCGGAGTAATTTTATGTGTAACTTTACCCATTTTGAAGATGTTCAAGAGAAAAACAAGAAAAATGAATAAAACATACAAACAGATACCATATATTCATTTTCAAAACCCCCAAGGAGGAGTTTCCATTGAAAATTCTTCATTTTTAGTTCAGCTGTGCAGCTACAATATACTCAACCTTTGCAATTATATATTACCAAACCATGAACAGTGTCAGCAACATCAAGAAAACCCGCAAGACCTTAAAAAGAAGCAGAAACAAAATTACTTAAATCTAATCAAGATGTAGCCATACCAAATAGGGTTTACCCTCAACCGTGCGTCTGATGATAATTTCATTAAAAGGAATGCCCAAAACCTGATGTACAAGTGCATACTGCAACAACCTGCTGACAAGAGCCCGTTTTCTGTCTACCATTTTCACAAACCTTATAAATTAAACATCATCATTCAGTCAAGTAAGCCCGGATATCTTTTCATAGCCTCTAAATGGATTTAAAAATAAATAAAAATCAATTAACTAGAAGTAACTTCAGGAACTGATCAATTCAGATACCCATTTCTTGATCAAACTTTAACCATAACAGAGACACATTTAAACTAAAAAGGAACATAATAACACACTTAATTAAAGGCAACAATGCAACATAAATAGAGCACTCGTATTGAAGGAGGGAAAACCATGAAATGGAAGTGACCTGGTGATGGAAGAATGCTCATGCTGGGGAAGAAAGGACATAACAAAGGAGAAGTGACTGGGAGAAGGATCCCACTTGGAGATGTCCACAACCCATCTCAGAACACCATTCTCCAGCTCCATTTTCAGCTTCTTTTTCCCAATCAAATTGCCGTTGCGAAGCATAAAACGATGGTTCCTCGTTGAATCGTGAACTTCAGAATCATTTGTTGAATAAGGAAAGACTTTTGATGATCAGCCGGCGGAGGACTTTTCAAGTTGTAATTAATATCTTCTTGGGCCTTTGCAAATTTATATGTTCACTCCGTCATCGGCCCAATGTTACCTTACCTCCCACATGGGCTAAAATTTCACAAATGTTGGGCTTGGAAGTTGTTCTGTTTAAAACTTAGGTGGACAGTTAATAATATGTGTATAATGAATCGCTTAAATCATATGTTATATCCGATTTATAATTCTTGATAACATAATCAGATAAGTCGGATATAAGTTTATGTGGTCTGTTGTTGCTGTCTAATATTAGAAGGCGAAAATATTAAAAAATAAAATAAAATTACAAATTCTAACAACCTTTTTATACTGAAGATACGGTTGAGCTAGAAAAGAAAATAACAGTTTAAGCTGTCTAGCCTTCACGGCATCTTGATATATTGACCTGTGAAAGGTACAACTACCTATCTACTACTACCCAGAATAATGCTGCTCCACTGTTTCTTTGTCATTTCTTGTCTTCTTGAGTAAAACTACACTTATAAATAGATCCCAAATTTATTATTTCGTGAAGAAATTGCAGCAGCAGCAGCTATAATATATGATGAAGTACAAAAAGCTTTATAAGTTGAATGCAAGGCAAGATGTGGATGAACTGATGAGTTCTTCATCAGCTGAGCTTGCGCCTCAGAGAAGAAGCAGATCATGTATAAGTAATTACAGCACCCCTTCTTCGACTCAACAACGTTTGCCATATAATGCTAATGCACAGAAAGTGAAAAGCCTTACTGAAGCTATGCACAGAATACTTTCCAGTGGAGCAGAGCAAAGCATCCGGCAGCAGCCGGCCAGGGGCTCTGCCAATATTTCGGGATCTTTTGATCGGTTTCAACCTCTGATGGAGAAATTCCAGGTTGAAAAACTGTGAGAGACTTGCAAATTCTCGATGATCTTTTGCACTTCAAGCAGTTCTGTTTAGTGTTAACTGTTAAACTGCCAGTGTTCCCTGTGTAGTTCTTTTTTCCTTCTTAATGTCAATAAAAGAAAGGCTTTATTGGCTTTGGCTGATTAACCTTTTGATTCCTTGAGCAAATAGTATCAAATAAGATGTTGTTGGCGTTAAAAGATTAAGGTAAACTATCATGGAGGAAACAAAGGAGAAAATGCCCGATTATTTTTGGATGTGGCTCTTCTTCAATTATTTTCAAAATTACGAACCATAAAATAAACTCATCATAATTATATCAATTGAGAAAGTAAGTTTTGGGCATTTTTGTGAACTATAAGTAGAAAAAAAAAAAAACTGAACCAACTCCTCATAAAGGAGTTGACCACTCTCTTTTACCACTCGAAGACTTAATACTTCTTGGGGCGTAAGTTTTGCGTCTTGGGATACTAGATCAAAATGTGTCGTTTGCACTAACCAATTTAAATTTGAGTCACTGTTGTACGGTTGGAAGTCTCGTCCCTCATCCCACATCTTAAGGGGCAAAATTTAAGAAAAATTTGTGAGATAGCATCATATGCCTCATATAGACGTGGACATTGGCCCAAGAACCAAATTACTGCTCCTTTCATCTTTCAACTTCTTACTTCTTGGTTCGACCCAAGCAAAGAGTCAAAAACAGACCAAGATCATCACCTTCTTCGCGCTATTCTTTCCTGTCTGGTTTCAATAGCTCAACTTTTCTTCTAGAAATAATCTTTTGTTCTTCCAAACTGATTCATAGTAATAGGCCTCCGATTTTTCCAGATTCTTGCTCTTTTAGTCTAACTCTAGTGTATTGATCCGAAAACCATAATGGGCGTGGGTATATCTACCCTTATTGCGTTAAAGGCAGCAGCTTTATTCCTGTGCTTTACGTTGATGAGGGATCTCGGATTCAAATTGTTAGCGATTCCGTTCCTGTATGCTTCATTGATATCTTTCTTAGTTTCAATCGCTTCGCATCCATTAATCAATCTTCCTATTCTTCTGGGGAAAAGCTCAGATGGGATTTTCCCCATTTGGTCACTGATTCTATTTAGCCCTTACTTGTACTTCGTGAGAGTCTTCTCAGCTTTGAGGAGGCTGAGGAGTGGCGAACCGCCGTATAATGAGATTTGTGAAGGTGTATACGTCGGAGGGTGGCCTTATTCTGCTGATAAATTGCCTCCCGGTAACCCTGCTGTGATTGATTGTACTTGTGAGCTGCCCAGGAAGACCGAGGTTTCCAGACATGCGTACATGTGCGTTCCGACATGGGATACGAGGTCGCCTCAGCCAGCTGAAATTGAGTCTGCTGTGAAGTGGGCTTGCAGAAAGAGGGCTCAGAACTGTCCAGTTTTTATCCACTGTGCATATGGTAAACTTTTTTGTATCTTCATGTCCTGCATTTCTCTGTTCATTTTGGTGAAATTGTGTGTCTTTTCTGGATGTTTTCTTTGGTAATGTTGAGGTTTTGGTGAAAAATGAACATCTTTGTGCTGAAATAGCTTTCTATGTTGTTTTAAGCGTCTATTTGTTTTGCTGCAGATATAATCATGGAAGCAATATGAAATTAATTGAATCGTTGCTGGCTGATAATCTGAGATTTTTTCACCTTTTTTCAAGGCATTTAGGTCCCCAAAATGAATGGGAGAACTAACGTTAGAGGTTTCCCTTCTTGTTTCCTGTTAACATTTGTTTGGACAAATGATGGTATCCGCTTCACTGTAGTTGATCCTTATGCAAGTTTAACTTAATCATAACAATATGTTCTGGACAATATCAAATGAAAGTGTTTTGATAACAAGTTAACAACAACTAGGAGATCATCATTAGACAAATAGTGAATGAGGTGAATGAGTTCATTTATACAAAGTCATGGCATCACCCACTCTAAGATAAACACTTTTGTATTGATTCGTGCGTAGGCGCTTAGATGATGTTTAAGGGCCATTAAAAAATTAAGCTGACTTGGGTTGCCAATGCCTAGTGTAGCAGCAAGAGTCTTTCAAAGATCAAAACCGTGAAGTTTCATGGGGCTTGCCTTAGGTTGAAAATGGCCAAAATTTGGAGCCAGTGTTCTAGATTTAAGTTCTCAAGGGGCAACACCATAATGTCATCTGCTCACATAGAATTGACTTATTCATACTGAAGACTTGCAATGTGGCCACTACGGTTTAAATGTTATTTTTGTTGATCACTAGCATAGTAGCTGTGTCTATAACTTATTAGTTCTGCCTCAATCCAATGAGCCGTTGAAGATCCGAGGTGAGTTACAGGTACATTCATATTTTATTTCTGAACCCTGACACACTCGTGGCCATGATTTATCGGTTCGTGGGAGACATACTTCTGAGTTGGTTTATCAGGAAATAGAACTCACATATTGAGGTGTCTCTCCATAAATGATTTGTAGTTGTTGATGTTGGCTGTTCCCATTCCTCTTTCTAGTTATAGTGCCATGATTGATTTGTGTGTGCTATTTTAGTGCTTTCAGCTGTTAGAATTGTGAGTCTCTGACAAGCTACCGGGCAGAATGTTATAAAGTTTGATGCACGTATTGCATCTGTAATATGATATGCTCCTGATATGCCACTGTAATGAATAAAAAGCCCCGTGTTCATGGTCCAGAGTAGTTCTATTAATGCATCAACTTCACTCGTTAAGTTTCTTAAATGCAGGTCATGGCAGGAGTGTGGCCGTGTCATGCGCCTTATTGGTAGCTCTTGGAGTTGCAGAGGATTGGAAAAAAGCAGAGAAGCTGATTAAAGAAAAGCGACCTTACATCAGAATGAATGCGCTGCATCGCCAAGCTTTGGAAGAGTGGTCGAAGCACCGCTTATCTTCTCCAAAAAGAAATGGGGAAGTTGGTCTAGGAAGTGTGATTTTGCCCAAAAATTCATCAAGTTCCTTTAGTTGATGGTAGGGAAACAATGCAACCTCTCTTCTGGATTATGAGCCTACTTTCCTACCCTACTAAATATTCAAGTTTAGAATGTATTTCATCCATCCTTGCTTGTGTTAGACGCGTTAGCTATGTTATGAGAGCAAAGCTTGATAATCCAACCATAGAAGGTACAGTTTGTGTTTGATATTCATTTGCATTTTTACTCCTATCTTTTGGTATCTTTTGGCATTTATGTACTCTCTCCGTCGCATTAAAAAATGCCTAGTAGAACAACTGTTTATAAGTCATAAGGTATAACTCGTTTTTGTATAACTCGTAGGAGTATTTGATTTTAAACTTCTTGTGAGCTCAAATTTACATCGGATGTACCAACTTGAGTTAGCACGATCACACCGTCACACGCCACAACAAGCTATAACTAACGCCCGTCATTAACAAACATAAATTCAATTCGAGACCGAAACCTCAGAAATCTTTTCAATGGCTACGACCAAATGATCGCCTTATACAGACTACAGCAAGGCCATGGAAAGCTTTTACGTAATATTTCCAATCCATGTCGGCGTGATACTGCAGCCGGAGCCTTAACAGAAACAGCCATGGATGCAAAACTCTAAAGCTATGTATGCCACTAGACAATGTAAGTGGAAGTACAGTAATCAAGGATACACAATATACATTTTTGATAGTTGATAAATCAATGCTACCGAAAAGAAACAAACAACTATCAAAAAACTTCCAAGGCAAGTTACAGAGGCTCCTCGTTGCTGTGCTTGTGTTTATGATCTGTTTAAGAGAACCAACTCTTTCCTTCCTTATTATGTCCCTCAACTGGCACTACTACTACTACGCTTGGTGGCTTCGTCTTTGGTAATCGTCATGAATGATTCTCCACAGCCACACTGCCCTTTAGCATTTGGATTGATGAATATAAACTCTGACCTGACCATAACCAGAGGAATATGTTTGAGATATGTCAATGGTGAATATAGACAGTAGTTAACTATAAACAAAGTTCTTATGTTTCTTTTCTAGTCATAAGGCCTTTCATCATGAAAACCAGAACTGAGATGTGCAACTTCAATAACAACTACTCCCTCTATTCCATTAGAAGAATCTAGTTTTGCAACTGTACACCTTTTTTATGGATTGCAAGGTACAACGCTACCCAAAATAAGTAATTTGCCACCATTTTGCCCACCTATATCCTTACTTTCTATGGGAAAGTCAATTGTCCTTACTTTCTAAGGGAAAGTTAATTGTGAACCATATATAATCATATTAATAAGGGTATGAGAAGTGAAAAAATCAAAGCTGGACTTTTATAGTAAAACGGAGGGAGTAACATAGTATAACCAAACTAGAAACTGGAAAAAGAATTGTAAAAACATCTGCTCTGCTCAGTTATATAATCAACTTTCCAGGAAATGAATGAAGTTTGCGAATGAAATTCTGTTCCCCAACGAAGACTACATACACGGGGGACGCAAATTCAGAATCAAGCCCCAGAATTCCTCAGAACAGATGAAGAATAGAAAGCTAAGACGCACAGAAAATTCTGTGTTATGCATACAGAAGGGAATTGTCATAGAGCTCAATAGCAAGAGAAAAGCATAATATATACCTTAATTTATCATCCACAAAGTCCATCTTGGTTCCTATGACATGCATGAGAGCCTTAGGATCAACCAATATCTTAACCCCCTTATCTTCAACCAACTCATCAAACTTTCCCTTTTCATCTGCCCAGATAAGTAAACAGCTCGTTAAACATTAGGAAACAACCATTCAACAGCCAGAGAACATAAATTTTGAGAGAAATTCTTATACGTTTTCAAGGATGTAAAGTTCTGCTTAAACATGTTCCACCATTCATTTGCCATACAAGAAGAAGTAAATCACACTAAACGCAAAATTGGCCTTCCAGAATTCCAATATGATATTGCAACATACCAATTTCATGACGAATAGAAAAACAGTTTCATCAAAACAAGGGAAACGAGAGCAACTATGGCCTATATTATCCAAACAGCATAAATTTTAAATTAATTTATAGATATGAATTCATATCACGAGGTAAAATCTAAACCTGCGAACATGAATAAATAATAATCACAGGTAATCTGAATAGTCACCCAAATTTAAAATTAAAAAAAAGAAAAAAAAAGAGAAAAATAAGAAGATTGGATTGATTTCAACATAGACTAATGCTGCGGCAAAATAATTTGCGGAAGAGAAGAGAAGAGAAGCGAACCTGCATAATTGAGGGTGTAGGATAAGCCGTTACAGCCGCGAGCCTTGACGCCGAGCTTGAGGAACGAGCGCTGGCGTTGCTCCAGCAACTGGCGTATTCTGGAAGCCGCCGTCTCCGTCAAGGAGAGAACTTGCTTTCTAATGGCCGCACTCATCGCCTCCGCACCGGTTCTCAAATCATCGACGACGATGACGATCCTGCCATACGTATATAAAGTCCGTCTTATTTTTCACGGTCCAAAGTCCAAACTCCGTGAGCTGTCTTGCTGTAGATTAGAACAGTCTTGAGATTGGGCCTATGAAAAACATTTGCAAAAACAAAAGGAAATATACAGAGCCCAAATTCTATATTACTTTTGGGCCCAAGTTCATGAGTGAGCCCAAAGAAACAATAGGGCAAGGGTTTGAAGAACAACACAGTAATTTGACCTTTTTTTTTTTTTTTTTATAGTAATGATTGACTCAGCAACAAATCATAGTAATTTTTTTATAGCAACTCATGTGGCATGCATTCATTAGTCAATTATGTAATATTAATAAAAATATAACCAATGGATGCATGTCAATGAGTTGCTATCAAAAAGTTACTATGATTTGTTGTTCAGTCTTTCATTACTCTTTTTTTTTATTTATACGCTTACTTTCTAAGCATTGATTAGTGCAATGTAAAAATTTTAAAACTGAACTCTTATAATAATACAAATCTATCTAAGAAACAAAACTTTTTTTAGCTTGATAGATGTATTATTTTCGCCAAAAGAGAAAGAGACATCTTATGATCATGAACAATCATATCATGCAAAAGAGTAATGATACTCATCTAAACTAATTTATCATAACTTTTCATAGAAAATGTTGAAACTCTATGGAAAACAATAAAAAAAAAACGAAAGGGAAATTTTTTTTATAAAAAATCTTGGAACTGTCCAAATGATTGACCTGATTATTTAACTAGAGTGGACCATCCGATCATCAGTTCCACCAATCATGGCCTCGATCAATTGGGCATTAGCAACTTAAAGTAGGTCTTATAAGAAACGACGACGTTTACTGATTCTACAGTCTGGACCGCCACCTTATTCCAGCCAACCGGCCGGTCCATCGTCTAACTCAAGTCGCAGTCACTGTACTATCATTTCTTCTATCCGGTTCGACCTGAATCCGGTTCGCACAATAGACTTGAAACTCACCCATAACCCGGGTCTCTTGGCTTTTCCATTCTGCGTCTCAGTTACCTTCCCCGTGCATGACACTTTGGGTGAACCGGGTTCAACCACGTCAGGAAGAACCAGGTTTCCCCGTGGCTCAGACCGGCTTCGGAACAGGCGCGGACCGATAATTCCCCCCTTCCTGTGCCGGTCGAGCAAGCAAGATTTCTGAGTCTTGGGCAGACCAATGAACGACGCTCTGCTCTTCTGACTCGGCGACGACGAAAACCATTGAGAAAACGAAGATTTGGAGTTCACTGAACTCTTCCTAAGCTTCGTTGAAGTACTCCTGAGTTGCACGAGAGCATGGCGGTCGACCCAATCATTTTCATGGGATTTGGGAACCCAAAATGACTCGGGGGGGAGGTCGAGGAACGGCTCGGGTGAAAGTTCATTGCATGTGAAGCCATTTTGGACATCAACGACGTCGTCTATGGAGTAGAAATGGTCCCATAATTGTTTGCATGGCGAAGACATGATTTTTTTAATTTCTGGACTTGAGAAAGAAAAAGAGAGAGAAAGGGAGGGAGAAAGTAAATTGAAATATCATATAATATAGAGATGACTGATGGAATTAACCTAAGAGAGGACGAGATATTACCCATAATATATATATACTGCTAATAAAAGTGGACGAGATATTTAGGTTGAAATTAGCTAGCTAGCTAGCTATGTTGTGTTTTTTTGTGTCTTAATTTTTTTCGTGCTACAGTGACAATATGCACACGATAGTCATAGATTGATTGATTGCAAGCGGAAATAATGGAGAATTTTTGTCAAATGGTTTGGTAAGGAGGAGGACCCAAATGCTGGTGGTGGAATTAAGGGCTTGTCCTTTATGTTTCAAATCCGGTTTCCAAAACTTGTTTTCGGAAAATAATTTTAGTTCAGTTGGTACTCGGACAGCAGAATTGTAGAAGGGACGCAGGATCGAGCCTTGGCAGTCGCAGTGTGGGATTTTATCCTCCCAATGTGGGGGTGGATCCTTGTGGGCACCGGACACTGGTCCTCCTGCCTAGGAAGCCGCTGAGTCACCCTGATTTACCACTCACATGATACCCTTAGGGCTGGGCGGTGTGGGCCATGCATGCGAGGGATATCGCCTTTTGTAGAAGGAATTAAGGTCTTGTCCTTTATGTTTCAAATTCGGTTTCCAAAACATGGTTTTGGAAAATAATTTTATAATATAAAAATTGTATTGAAAATGTAAAAAAAGTATAATTAAATAGTAAAAAATCGTATAAAAAATGATGAAAAAAATTACAATATATTAAATTCACTGTAAAAACTAAAACCAAAACAAAGAGAGCAGCCCCTAAATTAATGAAGATACGTTCATTTTCTTGTTGAATGCTGCAATATCTTTGTAAATTATTATTAGTAATGATTCCCAGAAAAGCACATTATTAATTCCCTTGTCAACATTTACTTGAACTGATGCGGAATGTAAGATCCGTTCCACGTACTCACATAATTTGCTTAATATATTAGCAAATTATTGGACCGATCGACTTTCCTAATTACAATTAATGAATTATTAGATGACGTTTTTGTACTTGGAAATAATCTAGGATTTGGTTTTGCCTTGGTTCGGGTCGATATGGGTAGCTCGGTCCAATTTCGACTTGTATGCGATACTGAGCTCCGAGCCAAATTTGAATAGGAACCGAGTTGAGATCAAACCTAAATAATCCTGACTTAAGAGCTTGTCGAATCAATCGAACTAGACTATTAATATATTCTCCTTGTTTAACTGTAAGAGTCAAATTTCAAAATATATTTTTATCACATTAAAAAAAATTACGATTCAATTTCGTTATTGACAAACGTCAATTTCTTTTTGAAATGTCAAAACGACAATTTTTAATTTTGAACTAAATTTTGGAGGTAAGATAACATTTAAATTTGGACTGAAATGGTATGGAAGTAAAGAGCAAGGTTAAATTAACATGAAAATCAAGTTAACATGCATTCTAAAACTCCGTTTTATAAAATTTAAATTTAAAAACTGCAGTCTGAAATCTTAAATTTGAATTCATTAAATTACGATGTTTGATAAAAACTAAAATTTAAGATATGAAATCTGGAATCTGAATCTTAACCTTGAATTGATTAAGTTACCCGACAATGGTGTAACCTTGTAATTATTATATACTTAATTTTGTCTAAAGAAATTTTTATATTTACTTTTGCAGTCCCCTTGCCCTCCTCTATTTACCTTCACTTTCAATTCCTTTCCAATTCTTCTGCCTTCTTCGCTAGCTCGCACCAACAAGTAGAGAGTTGAAAACTCATGAGAGATTGAGAGAAAATATTGTCTACTTTTTTACATCATCTTAACTTATGTGTATCACATGTTATACAGCATAGACTGCAGATCGATTCGTAAACTAACACACTTAAAGTTGTCTTTTTTTTTTGATAAAATTAATTGTCGAGAATTTTCAATAGGTCCAGTTTGTAATCTATGTAAGTTTGAGAATAAAATATTATCACGATATGTATAACTTAGAATGAGACATATCGCAAGTGAAATCTCCCAAAAGAGAGATGGCAAGCCGGTGGAGGCAGAAGAAGGGAAAAAGCATTCAAAGTGTAGATTAAAAGAGGAGCAGAGGCCACATAGAAGTTAATTTAAAATTGGGTAAATACACAATTACCCTCCTGTGGTTTCGAAAACTTATGCATCACCCCCTTATGGTTTAAAGAGCTACCATGCACCCCCTTAACTTTCGTGAACTATGTAAAGTGGACAAAAATGACCAAAATAGTTAAATCAAGTTTTTCATTCCATCAAAATTAACTCCAAAAGCTATAGAATGGACAAAACCGATGTGTTTTTATAGTCCAAAAGGTAAAATGACAAAAAAAAAAAAAAGAGTTCAATAGCCAAAAATAGACTATCACTACTACAAAACGGAGCTTTAATGGCGGTTATAAAGGGCTTTTAACGGCGGGGTTTAGCATTCCATCTATCTGGCAGCCGTTGTAAGTTAGCGGACTTTCTACGGCGGGTCGAACCGCAGTAGAAAGATCGGACTTTCCACGGCGGTTCACGGTTGAACCGCAGTAGAAAGTTTCCACTTTCCACGGCGGTTCGTAACTGAACCGCCGTTGAAAGTGTAAACTTTCTATTGCGGTTCACGGTTGAACCGCAATAGAAAGTGTCCACTTTCCACGGCGGTTCACGGTTGAACCGCAGTAGAAAGTGTCCACTTTCCACGGCGGTTCAAGTCCACGGCGGTTCGTAATTGAACCGCCGTTGAAAGTTAAACTTTCTATTGCGGTTCAAGGTTGAACCGCAATAGAAAGTGTCAACTTTCCACGGCGGTTCAACCTTGAACCGCAATAGAAAGTTTAAACTTTCAACTGCGGTTCAAAAGTGAACCGCCGTTGAAAGTACCACTTTCTACTGCGGTTCAACGTTGAACCGCCGTTGAAAGTGGTTACTTTTTAAACGCAAACCGCATTAAAATCATAAAAAACCTCCTGATTAAACCTGGTTCAAATCAAAACCTTATGCTAACAGCCCAAATTTATTACAAATATCACCAATATACAAATTTAATTCGCTTTTAAAATACAGCATATCCAAAAAATATTTGTACAACTCTAATATGAACAAGTTTAATTAGTATCCTTCTACTACGACGGATGCTCCAAAATATATCTAGCGCATATTTTTCGCACTGCATCTATATCCACATTGCTTAATGGAGTGCGGTCGATCTTGAAGTGCTGCAACAGAGTTTTTTGAAATTAAAAACTACCCGAGTAAACAAAATGAAATACAGTCAATTAAGTAAGTAATGAGAAATATATATTTACCTTTTCAAGTGCAAATGTGGATGATTTCATTGCTATTTGGTACATGTAGTGCATTACATAGTACCCACACTCCCAATTATCCGTTTGCTTTTTATGCTAATGAATTAATATATACGAGTTAGAAGATCATACAATTAATTGTATACAACACAACGGTGAGTAAAAAATTTCTACGAATATTCATAACTAAACTCGTATTAATCTAATTAATTAAATAACTAGGACTAACTAATTTCTACTGATCGAAAAGGCAATTTGCATGCTTATATTAACTAACCTACAGTACTGGACTCACAGATTGCATGCATAATTAATCAAATACCTCAATAAATAACTTGACTAACTAATAAATTAATTGACTAACACTATACTAACTTAGGCTACTAGACTCACGGATTTAATTAAAACAACTAACACTACTAATTGCTTAGGCTACTAGACCCACGGATGTAATTAAAAAATTTATAAGAACCAATTTCATTTACCTTAACTACTATCCACGAAGGTGGCATATGCACATTTCTGGGCAATCCCAAGAAAGCTTGATAGTTAAACATCACCCTATAAAAATGAAATCGGCACGAAAATAATTAGCAATATATGGATATATAGGCATTCTAACAGTTGTTAATATAGATAACTCACTCGTCCATAAGCTCCACCGCCTCATCCTTCTGTGGATTTTGTAAAGAATCAAACCAGTATACAACCTTATCTCCTGGTCTAATGGCCATTAGCATCCAATGTTCACTGCCAACAAAAAATTTAATGACGTACGTCAGATCTTTATATCAGCGTTTCTTAAATATTAGAGAATCTCTTACAGTGTCACTTACCCCTGAAGATAAGGCACCAGATACATTTCTTTATTCCTATCCTTCAAGATTCGCGCAATGTAGTTCACCCTATCTTGAAGCGTAGTTTGTGTGGGTGTGACATGATCAGCCGAAAGGAAACCTATCCCCTTTCTCCCATTCCTTTCAGCTAACTCATGTAAAACTCTAAAGAATTTAAAAAAAGGGCTTCATTGGTTAGCCTATGCACATGGAATGCATAATATATAACATTAATAATCATAAATAGGTTATAAAATTAAGTGGAAACTCACAGGGTGAACAACTGCATCAAACTGTTTGAGACCTGGCTTTCTCTGGTCAATAACTCTAAGAGATCCCCTCGATCCATCAGATTAGGCAGTTCGAAACCTATGATTTCTTTTGTCATTTGAAAGCAGAAGCCATTGAAGCCCGCATCATTATCCATTCGGAGCTGTAACTCTTGCAATGGATCAGATGTCGATGAGGATGACTCCTCAGTCGGAACCTTCGCCGAAGGAGATGTCTTGTCATCCATAGAACTCATCCGGCCTTTTTTCTTTTGGGCACTTTTATCCACCTAACATCATTTGAAATAACATTAAATATACAAAAATGTATTAAGTAATACACAAATAAATGAAAGAATATACCTTTGTTACCGGAGCCGGCTGAATAATTTCAATCAACTCTTTAGGCCATTCCACGAAAAAGGACTTGGTCATTCCCACTGTTGCAGCCTCTTCCTCAGGAAATGGCAGCGGGGCACAGTCATCATAGGAAATTTTAATTGTAACCCTCGCGCAACCTTTCCTAACCTCCCGCCCGTGGTGCTTGCTTTGCTTATAAATATTTCCTTTTGCCACAAGCTTACGCCGTGTTTGCGAATCCTCATGAAGGAACAGATGGCATTCACATCCGTCCTAAGATAATAGGCAAGCGAATGAACATTAGTCAACTATTAAGTCTAACTTAACAAAGCACTGTAATAATTTCAAAATAAAAATTTTGAATTATTAAAAGAAGCCGTCTAATTTTATTTACCTTGTATTCGCCTAAAACACCGCCGTCAGAGGCTTTGATCGGCTCCGTAGGTGCAACATGTAGCATCTCCAAATCGGGCAACCTCGTAGGTATCAGAGGAGAAACAGGGCTCACAGGGGATACAGGGACCGCTCCGGAGGTCTCTGGGTGCAAGCTCTCATCCGGGGCATTATTCATGATTGTGGCTTTTAAAGTATCATAATCGGTTCCCATCTTACCACATATAACCCCAATCATCATCTTCAGCTGTGTCTGACATTCATCTAGTTGGGCAGTGGTTTTCTGAAGTTGTCGCTTAGTTAAATCAAGTTCCTCTTTAAGCGACGGATTTGTTTTCTGTGGGAAAACCTCTGTGATACGTGCCCGCGTAGAATGGCCGCGATAACGACCGGGGTGATCGCGCTTGCCCGTTGCAATGACAAGAATGTCATTCCTACCCTCTGCAACGGTCTCCCCTTGGGACTCGCGGGAACATAGATTTTCCTACACATGTTGCCAAATATAGTAAATGTAAATAGATTAATTAAATATAAATAAATACACATATACAGAGATTATTCATTTCTTTATATAAATTTTAAATATAAAATTGATAACCATAATTATAAAATATAAATAAATACACATATATACAAATTAGTCATTTATTTACTTTACAGTGACAACTAGATAATAATAATTTGATATAAACATTTAATGACAACCAAATTATTAATTAGCATTTCATCATAGATATCTAGTAATAAATAATCAGTTATAATAAAAATTCTATACACATAGACTTTAAATATTAAAATAATTGAAACATAAGAAAATGTAAGGTGCAAAACTTACAATTTCCTTCGCTACACGCTCAGCCTCTGGCGTGAAGAATTCCCCTTTTTTGTTCGTATGGGCATGTATCCAAAGGTCATGACGGCCTGGCCCTGAATAAGAATCCTCGCCTTCTTCTTCGGACTGACCCTCCTCTGAAGGCTTCTTTCCGGATGCACTGACCTCCTCGTCATGCAACTGCTGCTTCAGCAGTCGGTAGCCACCGCGAGATAAGTTATGGTAGAAAGCATTTAAATTGGCATTCGTTTGCGCTTTTCCACGAATGGCCTAGAGAGAAATATAATGAAAAATTATTATCCCTAAACTGAGCAATTTCAAATATCCAAAAAGAAGAAGGAAATCAATTTTAAAAAAATATACCTGCCATTCTTCTGTCTCGCGGCTAGCCTTGAACTTAATCCATGTCTCCCTAGGGATAAATTTATATTCCAAACATGGGTCCCTACCCTTCATGGGACAATGTACATATTTCCCTAAATATGATTTGAAATCTTTCCACCGTTTGCCGGCATAACTAATCCACTTATCTTCGAGTTCTTCGGTGGACTCGAAAACAAATAATGCCTACAGTGAAAATTAGGAGTAAAATTTAGTGAGGAATTTGAGTAAAATTGTGTGGAAGAATTAAGAAACAAAGAATGCATTATAATTAAAGAAAATACCCGTATTTCCATCCAAACTCTCTTCTTGAGCTCCGCGGGAACTTTCGGCCATGTTTCATATTCCACTAAGTCCACTTTGCTCCGGGCCGTATATGCCACAAAGGTAACCCACTGTACATGATATACTATAGGCTCGAGCCCGGAATTAAAAGAAATGTCAAGAGTTTCCCCATTCTTTCGCATTTCCAATAGGCCATTGCAATTTGTGGGCCCTCTAACTCTACTAGATTTAGTAGAAGAACCATCTCCATGCTCCGTATTGCTTTTTCTTTTTCGGGCCATTGAAAGTACCTTAAACTTCATTTACATAGAAAGAGAATTCAATATAACATATATGCAACTAAACAAAAGCTTTAACGTCGAATACAAGAATTCTTGTAATGTTGAAAAAAAAGTGGTACATTCGCAAAATTAACTCCTACAAATACACAATTACCATTAACCAAATTAAACCAAATGAGGGCCAAAAAAAAGTCCGTTTATAAAGGGGACCATTGATAAAGTAATTCACATTTCACAACCAACAACTAATGTGGAAAAAAGGCAATGTACATTCGCAAAATTCACTCCTAAAAATCCACAATTACCATTATCCAAATTAAACCAAATGAGGGCCAAAAAAAAGTGGATATCTCAAGGGTACCATTGATAAAGTACTTCACATTTCACAACCAACAACTAATGAGAACATTCATTCATTTCAACTAAAGGAATAACATTTCACAAAGTGGAATCAACAACAAAGCATTTTCCTCATTATCACTAAAGGAGGAACACTAAATCGAATAAAAACCGAAATCAAACACCAATGTTCTAAAATTAATCAAGCAAAACCAAATAATCATTTGAGTTTCTCATTTAAAAAAAAAAACCCGAATTTCAAAGGGTACCTAATGGAACATTAATCAAACCCTAGGTTCTCAACTTATGTAGGACAAAACACTCAATTCAACAACCAAACCAAATGCTACATTTCACAACAAACAATCAATAAATCCAAAAACTTTCCAAACTTTCATCACAAGGCCTAAAACCGAAATCAACCATAAATATCAACCAACAAAATCCTAGTGCAATGGTAAGCATTTGCAAAATGTAAGGTTAAATACACAAAAGTTTAAAATGAAAGCATAGAAGGTGGAACCTTTTGGGGGAATGCCGACCGACGGTGAATGGGAGGGTGGAAATGGAGAGCCGACCGACGGTGAAAGCTTGGGCAGCCGAACAATCGGTGAATGCTTGGGCAACCGACGGATGATCGGAAGGTGGAGGAGGTCGCCGGCGATGGGAGAAGCAGCGGAGAAGACGAACGGCCGCGGGATGAAGATTCAGGAAACAGGGGAAGTGAAGGGGAAAAGAAGGAAGAAGAAAGGAAGAGAATGAGGGAGAAAATGAAAAAGGTGAAAATTTGAATTATAATTAATAACCGGTCTCGGTTCAAACTTTCAACTGCGGTTCAAGGTTGAACCGCAGTTGAAAGTATACCTTCAACCGCGGTTCAACCATGAACCGCGAACCGCGGTTGAAAGTACACTTTCAACGGCGGTTCAGTGTTGAACCGCCGTTGAAAGTGACTTTCAACTGCGGTTCAAACTAGAACCGCAGTTGAAAGTGAACTTTCAACCGCGGTTCGCGGTTGAACCGCGGTTGAAAGTCCGCACTTTTTCTCGATTTAAGTCGAGGAAAAAATTGGAGCGAATTCCCGCGCGGTCATATTTTAATATTAAATTTTTTTATTTTCCATTTTCAAAAAACTATTCCCACAATTTGGTGAATATAATAATACATACCCAGATTTTGTATATTTATTAATTATGTACACAATCTCGACTTTTATTAACCATTTCATAATTAAATTTCAAATTTTTAATTGAACCACATATTTGCATTTACAATTCCCGCGCGTGCTACTACACGTACAATAATTATAGGTCAAACATAAAAAGTAATAATTTTCGTAAATTTAATACATATAAGAGCAAAGAAAGTAATAAGCTTCATTATGTTCCCTAAAATTCCTACTTTCTCGACTTGGCGAACGGGATAAAAAAATCAAATCCATAATGCATTAGGTACGTATTGTAATATAAAAATTAATTAATAAAATTTAAGTGGCCGAAATTTTTTTTTGCTGAAAGTCTTTAAGACTTTATGAGCATTATTTGAAATTAGCTAGAAGTTTGACTTTTAGACTTTTAAATACTTAGAAGATGAAAATTGGTCAAATGAAATTAGAATGATATTTTAAATATGCTAAGACCAATTTTGAAGTTAAAATACTCAAGCAAAGATGAGTTAGGCAAAATAGAGAAAAATTTGAGAAAATTTGAAATTTGCATTTGATTGATGAGTCTTTGAGTGATATAATCCTAGAATGCCATGTTTATAGTTAAAATGATGCATTAGGATCTATGTCATCTTTGGTATCTTGAAATTCTTGCATGTTAAAACGGTTGAAAATTTTCATTTGAAGATAGGTAGCAAGAATTAAGCATGTTTGCATTACATAAAAATGGTTGACCAAGTTGTTGACTTTTTAAATATACATGCTTTAGCTTATTTGAGAGTTTAAGAATTAACTTATTATAATTTGAAGTTGCTGACACGAGAAAATTAAGGATATATGCTTCAAAATGGCAAGCTTCAATGATTGTATGCTTTGTATGCTTAAAATTGAAAAAACTTGACCAAGTAGTTGACTTTGAAAATATGAATGCTTTGGATTGTTTGAATCTTTATGCATAACTACTTGAGCCTTTGAAGGTGCTTGGATGATATATAAAATGCTTGATAGAAACTTGAATATAGCAACTTTCAAAATTCAAAGCTTAATATAATTAAGCTTGAAAAACGTTGACCGATAGGTTGACTTTGCACATATGCATAATTTGAAATGTTTCATTCCTTCGAATGTCAAAGCGAAAATCCAGGAAAACGGTGGCGCTTCACTATATATCTATTTCCATCTTAAGAGTCACCGCGGTTAATTTATGAAAATCGGGAAAAAAAAACTTAATAGAGAGTAGGGTTTAGGGTTTAGGGTTGAGGGTTTAGGGTTTAGGGTTTAGGGTTTAGGGTTTAGGAAATGATATGAAAATAGAAAATTCATGAGTAGCGCGGGAATTGCCTCCAAAAACTAATTTTCTACGGCGGTTCAACCGAGAACCCGCCGTAGAAAGTATTTTCTACGGCGGTTCATGTTTGAACCGCCGTAGAAAGTTTCATTTCTACGGCGGTTCAACCTTGAACCGCCGTAGAAATCTAGTTTTTGGAGCCAATTCCCACGCTACGTACGTACGCATGGATTTTCTATTTTTTTGTACCAAATTCAAAATACATTATATATATATATATGAAATAATTATAAAAGTTGTCTTAAAGTATTCAATTATTCAAATGAAAATATTTTATTTATGTAGTGGAAATTTACAAGATATCGAGAGCATAGATGATCGAGAGAGTTGGATATATATGATGTGCATCAAGAGGGGAAAGGAGAAAAGCGAAAGATGTATATATATATATATATATATTTATTTATTTATATATATATGTATGTATAAACATATATGTTATGTATATATATATGTTTGTAAATTAATGAAATCCAGTGTTTATTTTATTTTTTTCGGCCACATAACTAATATTAATTAATTTTTATATTACTATACGTACCTATTAATGCATTTGTGGAAAAAGTAGATATTTAACGGAACATAATGAAGCTTATTATTTTATCGTCTCTTACATGTGTTAAATTTACGAAATTTATTAATTTCTATATTTGACCTATAATTAATAAATATACACAATCAGGGTATGTATTATTATACTTACAAATTTGTGAGATTAGTTATTTGAAAAATGGAAAAAATAAATTAATATTAAAATATGCCCGGGCGGGAATTGGCTCCAATTTTCTACGAGGAGACCTTTCAGCGGCGGTTAAACATTGAACCGCCGTTGAAGATACACTTTCAACGGCGGTTCAATGTTGAACCGCCGTTGAAGTGTAACTTTCAACGGCGGTTCAATGTTGAACCGCCGTTGAAGTTTAACTTTCAACGGCGGTTCAATGTTTAATCGCCGTTGAATATACGGTTAATTAAAGTTCAAAATTTTTGAACGTCCTTTTCCTCCCTCATTCTCTTCCTCTCCACTCCCATTTTTTCCCCTGCATTTCCCCTGTTTCCCGAACCCGCTGACAAGTAATTGATAAAGAGTTAAATATAAAATAAAAACAAAATGCACTGCGTATAGATTTGCCTGGAAATTTTACCAAAGTACTACTCCTTGGAAGAAAATAATAATAATAATACAAGAAACATTTATTCATAAATGAAAAACAAGGAAATCTATTTTCCGAAAAATTTGACAAAGTCTCCCCTATAAATGTAACGTACTCCCTGTAAATTCGATGCACATATACTTCAATACTTCAATAAAATTCCAACTATTTCGAATAATACGGAATTCAGTTTCAAATCACTTCAAACAGAATCTCCTCTGCTTGTTTTTTACCAAAACACAAGTGCAATTTAAGATCAGCACATAAGCTTCACACAATTTCAAAAAATAACATATTCATTTATAAACAGTTCCGCATATGAATTCCCTGGAAATTTTGTCCCTTGATTGCGCGGCTTCATCCGAGGTGTGACCTGTTTCAATCCCACAGTACGAAGGATAAGAATAAATGTTGTTAAAAATTTATTGAATCCTCTCTTCATTAAAATCAAAGAAACATATACAAATACACAAACACACATACACACCCATGGGAATTGAAGTTTAATAAAAACAAACAATATACCTGAAAATGATTCTTAACTTATTCTCTTTCTCTTGTGGGACACTTGATCCTCGAACCATAATCCTTCGCTGTGGTCATCACGAAGTATGTATTTATCAAGTTCCCTATCTTCCTCATCTGCTCTCGGTTCAGGTAACCCACTAGAGAAAGGGTCAACCTCATGAAGCCCTTCTTCTGTATCTATCCCTTCCACACCGTGATGTTGTTTACCATGAAGAACAACAGACCAATGTTCGTCGCAAGGATCGGTGATATAAAAAACTTGTTTTGCCTGCGATGCAAGTATAAATGGTTCCCCCTTGAAACCCTCCCGATTGAGGTTGACCAAGGTAAAACCCAATGGATCATCAGTTCGAACCCCACTATTGTTATCAACCCATTTGCAGCGAAATACAACTACTTTGAAACAGACATAGTCAATCTCCCAAATATCTTCGATCTCCCCGTAATAAGCCATGCTTGCATACAATGGATTTTTATCCTTCCTGCTAGAAACATGTAAAGCCTCTAAGATTAATGTAACACCACTGTTTTGTGTCGTACTCTTCTCATCTTGTCTCTTAGTAGCAAATGAATATCCATTTATGTCATAGCATGAAAATGATCGTACCGCAGGGCTGGGCCTAAATGCCAACCATTTCAATGTCTCCGAAACGTCTTTGCCCAGGACAGCATTACCAAACCAATAGACAAATGTCCGAATATGTTCATTGAGCACACGTTGATCCGTCCAAGCAGGATAAGACGTTCTTATTGACTGTATGTGGTCTGTCACATAGGGCGCAACTTCTTCAGAATTGCGCAGAATGTAGAGATGCGCCTTCATCAATTCAACATTAGACGGCAAAAAAAATTTTCCTCCCCTTCTGCCCATACCTGTAATCCTCCCATCGTGCCGATTCTTAGATATTCCAATGGATGCGTTCTCGGCCAAGTACTCAGTGCAAAACTCAATTACCTCCTCAGCTATATAACCTTCAACAATACTAGCATCAGGACGACAACGATTCTTCACATACCCCTTATATACTTTCATATATCGCTCGAATGGGTACATCCATCGCAAATGAACAGGCCCGCAGATTTTTATCTCTCTGACCAAATGAATCACCAAATGCACCATAATATCAAAGAAGGCGGGTGAAAAATACATTTCTAATTGACAGAGGACAACAGTTATTTCATCTTGTAGCTGATCAAGTCTTTCGCGCGCGATAACCTTGCTACATATAGCATTGAAGAAGAAACAAAGTCTTGTTATACTGGACTTAACATGCTTGGGCAATATCGAGCGAATAGCTACAGGCAACAATTGCTGCATTAAGGCATGGCAATCATGAGACTTCAAACCAACCAGTTTTAAATCTTTCAAGGAAACAAGTCTGCTTACATTTGAAGAATATCCAGATGGAACTTTGATGCTACGCAAACTTGAACACAGTTGTTTTTTCTCCTTTCTGGACAAAGTGTGACAGGCAGAGGGTAGATATGTGCGTTGTCCTCGAGCTACCGGTGCTAAATTTGCTCTTATGTTCATATCAACCATATCAAGTCTCGCGTTATAACCATCCTTAATTTTACCAGGAATGTTCAAGAGCGTACCTAAGAGGCTTTCGCAAATATTTTTCTCAATATGCATAACATCGAGACAATGTCTGACATCCAAGTTCTCCCAGTATGGAAGTTCAAAAAATATGGATTTTTTCTTCCAACAACCTGTATCATTGTTGCTGGACTCCGAAGTTTTACCAAACTCAACATTAATGTCCGTCACACGAGCTTTCACCTCTGGCCCGCTCAAGGGTTCTGGTGCTTTTCTGAACTCTTGGAATCCATTGAATGCTCTTTTCATACGGCGATACGGATGAGTCTCGGGAAGAAATCTGCGATGCCCAAGGTATACTGTCTTCCTCCCATGTTCAAGCTGACAAAAATCTGTACTCTCCTCACATATTGGACATGCTTTATGCCCTTTAACAGAGTACCCAGACAAGTTTCCATAAGCAGGAAAATCATTAATGGTACAGAACAACATGGCACGTAATGTGAACATTTCTTCACGGTAGGCATCAAACACAGGTGCGCCTTCATCCCATAACTTTTTCAAGTCTTCAATAAGAGGAGCAAGATACACATCGATGTCATTTCCTGGTTGCCGTGGGCCTGAAATCATTAGAGACATAAGTATGTAATTGCGCTTCATACACAAGTAAGGCGGCAAATTGTAAATAACCAACATCACCGGCCATGAGCTATGTCTGCTACTCAGACTGCCAAATGGGTTCATTCCATCAGTACACAGACCAAGCCTCAAATTTCTGGCTTCTCCCCCGAAAGAAGGATACATTGAATCAATCTTTTTCCACTGATCTGAGTCTGATGTATGCATTATCACCTTGTCATCATCACTGGAAATACACCGATCTGAATGCCATGTCAATAGTTTTGCATCTTTTTCATTAGAGAACAACCGTTTAAATCTCGGTATTATAGGAAGATACCACAGAACCTTAGCCGGCGACCCCTTCTTTTGCGCATCAGAATTGTCTTCAACAGCATCACACAGCTGCTTGTTTTTGTATCGGGGAGTGTTACACTTAGGACACCGCAATAAATCATTATACTCATTCCTGTAGAGGACGCAATCATTTGGGCAAGCGTGGATCTTCTTATACTCCATACCCATTTGACACAACATTTTTTTCGCCTCGTAAATTCGATCTGGAAGTTCATTATCTTCTGGGAGCATATCTTTCAACACCCTCAATAAGGCTGTAAAACTAGTATCTGACCACCCATTTGCCGCTTTCAAACTAAACAACTTCAAAACACTAGACAATCGTGTATATTTACTGCAACCCTTGTATAGAGGCTTCTCATTGTCACCCAAAATCGAAGCAAGAACTTCCGGTTGATCAGCAAAATCCTCGGCCACATCCTCAATCATGGCATCTAATCGATCTCTAGTAATCACATCATCTCCTTTTGCATGAGATTTTCTTTGCTCAGGTAAACCATCAATACTTTCACCATGCCAAATCCACAGTTTATAAGAAGGATCAAACCCGTGCCAATATAAATGGAATCTTATTGTATCTGAGTTATCAAACCGCGCCCCATTTTTATAAGATTTGCACGGACAATGAACGTACTTTGTATTCTTATAAGCGAATTGAATGAAATTCTCAACTTCTCTCGCATAAGAATCGGAGGTCCGATCACCACAGAACAAGATATTTCGATCCATGTGTAACTAAGACCTTGAAATAATTAAAAATACCAAATAATAATTCAACAAACAATGTACAAAGTATCAAGTTGCATGCTTGTCTTAGCACATGTCATAATAATTATGTTAGTCATATATATGCAAAACTACTATAATACCTCAATGAAAAAAATAATGCAATGACAACACATGCGCAATAGACATAATCGAATGAAGAAGAAAAGTTTTTCATTCATGCATTTCATCAAACACATAAAATGCATAAAAAAATAATACACACTCTAAGTAGGGCTAATTATATGAACATCATCCATCAAAAATCAACACTATAAATCAAATTACATCGCCGAAAACTACATAGTATATAACTAAATAGGGTTCCACACTACTAAGGTTCGCCACATACATGGAATATATGCAACTTTAATTTTCAGCCATGCAGCTACGATAAATAAAAATAAATACTATAGGATGACATATCTAGCTAAAGTACAAGCATAAGCAATTACTGGAAAATTTTACAAGTTTCTAACCTTTAGGTGGTAAATTTTAGCTTCAAATGACGATTCTTTAGGTTCAACGTGCAAAACCGTAGTAGAAATTTGGAGACAGACACTCTCGGGCGCGATATGGAAATACACGGTGTTATTTAGGTTTTAATATATATATATATATACGTCAATACTACTGCGGAGAACATTAAACCGCCGTGGAAGGTGGACTTTCCACGGCGGTTGGAAGGTAACCGCCGTGGAAAGTGGACTTTCCACGGCGGTTGGAGGGCATCCGCCGTGGAAAGTGTAGAATTTCCACGGCGGTTGCCTTCCAACCGCCGTGGAAAGTCCGTTTCTACGGCGGTTCATTTTTAAACCGCCGTAGAAAGTCCTGTTCTATGGCGGTTCATTTTTAGACCGCCGTAGAAAGTCCGCATTCCCTTTATTACTGCGGTTTTCTATTTTTCGCCGTTAATTCGCAGCCGTTAAAGCTCCGTTTTGTAGTAGTGTATTTGAAGTCTTGGGTGACTAGGGTATATTTGGATTGTAATTCAAAAAGAGGATTTTTTTTGATGAATTTTTTTTTTGGAGAAAATTGTTCTCTAAAACTTGTAGGAAATAGTTAATGATGATGCATTTTTGAAAAAATGTAAATAAAATTGTTTGGAATTTAGTAAAAGATGAAAGTGTTTGATTGTATTGATTTTCTTTCAGATAAAATGGATTTTTTCCTTAAAAGTGAATGTAAAAACAAACCGAGCCTTAAGTATGTGTCATTTGCCCTGCTCGATATTGTATCACAACTTTAAGCAATTACTAATTATTTGCATCAATAACCAATTTGTAATCGATGCCTAAACCAATAATATTGGTTCCCATTTTTACTCGTACGGCAAAGATCATGGACTAAAGATAAGAACAATCTGTATATTTTCCTGTAGAAAAGTTTAAAATGTCAAGGTGCGACATTTGAAATAATTAATTTGACATCGTTTCTTTCATTTATGTACTTACTTTTAAGTGTGGGTTAAATATGGACCACGTACGCATAATTATATTAGTAAGGACATGAGTAGTAAAATATTTGTGAGTGAAATCTTACGTTAGAACGAAAAAATATTTTTGAAAGTGGATTCTTTTAATAGAACCAATGAAGTACTCTATAACAAACGTAATTAACGTTATTAACAAATTAAATTAATTGTCTAATCCTCGTACGTACGCTACGTGCTATATAAAAATTAATCCTGCTACTTTATGTTTAGCCTATCTTATTTCTCTTGTTGATTTGCAGCTTAGTATTATAATATATGAAAATGGAATCAAGGAAGGAAGTTCTTCAATGGCTTCATGTTCATAGTAATATTTATTCAATATGGATGCTTTTTTCTTTTATGGGCAAATGCAAATGCTGTTATCCTTGTAACTAATCCATCAATTATTGAATGAGTACTACTAATATATGTTGTAAGTAATAATTATTATTATGATATCCCCTAATGCAAATCTTATTCCTTATAATTAGGGGTGTTCATTTGGATTTATTTGGTTTATTTGGATTGGCTAATTCGGGTTTTTCAAAAAACAATCAGCACCCAAACACCAAACCGTTTAAATAAAAACCAAACCAATTCAAACCATTTAAGCCATGGCTTATTCGGTTTGGGGCCCGAATAAGCCAAATAAGAAGAAGAAAAATTCTTATAAAAATAATTCAAAAGCATATTCATCCCATAATCATCTTACAATAATAAAATAGTCAAACCCAAAAGATTAATGTTTTCTCCAAAATAAGTTTAAAACTTAAATAACAGTCATTAATAACATTAGAAAACAACAAAATAATAGAAAGGGCATTGACATTATTCTTCAGATTCAGCCCTCAACAATCAGCATTCTTCTTCAATCTTCACCATCGTCCTCAAATACTTAATTAAAAACTTAATTAAATAACTATTAAATAAATTTAATAAATATTATATTATATTAATTCTTATTTGGCTTATTCGGTTCCTTATTTGGATTGAAATTCAAATCCAATTCCAAATCATTTAACCGTTTAAGAATTCGGTTTGGGCCATTCACCCAATCCGAAAACCAAATAAGCCAATCCATTTACCATACATGGATTGGATTGGCCGGCTAATTTGGATTGGACATTTTTTTAACACCCCTACTTATAATTGCTTTATATTATATGAACTCAAAAGTATCATTATTACGTGGAGATCAATACCAAAGTTAATTTCTTGTATATTTTCTTCTTCTATCCCTGTTTATATTATAACGAGCATTCTAAGGTGATAAAACTGAATTTTGAAATTTGAAGTTTGAAATTTTAAATATGAATGCAATTGAAGTATGAATCTTAACTCGATTAAGTTACTCTGCAATGGTGTATGGTATTTAGACTAGACCCTTGTAATTATATTATATACTCAATTTCACCTGAATCAATTTTTACAGTTACTTCTATAGCCTCCTATGTTTCCCTCCACTTTCAATTCCTTTCCAATTCTTCTCCCGGTACTAGTTCACACAAAATAACTCTGCACTTCCTTCAATAGTTTTAACTTTTGTGTATCATATATATATATGTTGTGCATCATAGATTGCGCTTTCATAAACCAACACCCTCAAACCCCATCTTTTTCCAGTATACTCATTCCATTCTATAAGAAGGGTCCAGTTTGAGAAATATTTTTTGTTTCATTAGAAGAGTTCACTTTCAATTTTTTTACACCTCATACCCTTACTTATATAATCATGTGTGGTCTATAATTAATACTTACTTAAAAAGTAAGGATATAAATGTGGACAAATTAGTTATTTAATGTATTGTACCTTCACATTCATAATAAGTCGTATCTAAGTCAAGATGGACCCTTCTAATGGAACGGAGGGAGTAATTTATGTATGACTTGAAAATGAGACAATATTGTTTTCTATTTACTCATCCAAATCACAATAGGCATAACTTAAAAATGGGACATCTAGCGAATGAAATCCTCAAGATGGAAAAGGCAGAGCGAAAGAGGGGGAAAGGAATTGACGGAGAGGTCACATGAGTAAAATTTAAAATTATTTTTGGGTGAAATAGGATATATAATAATTACTGTATAAGAATTAAATACAAAAATTAATTGAATGGGTTATAAATTGATGCGTTTTTTAAGAGTAATTTGCCCTATTCAATATCGTATGATTTGTATCGGTTACGCAATCATAAAATTATTTGCTGCATCAATAACCCATTTTTACACGGAAAAGATCACGGAGTACAGATAACAACAATCCGCATATTGGAAAGTTATGCACAAATTAATAAAATTGTCATATTTACCCTTAACTAATGTTGTATCGTTTTCTCTTTCCCAATTAGTTGTTACATTAACATGTGTTTTTGATTAGTGAAAGTTTGTTATATTTATTGCTATAGGAATAAAATTGAAACTTTTTTGTCGCTTGTTTGAAAAGTTGAAAAATAACAGTTTTTAAAGAATAAAAATTTGGATCACATTAATTTTTTAGATGGCGGAGGAGGGAGTAAGTTCTGTAGACATTTCAATACAAAAAGTTACCAAATTTCACCTTTAATTTAATTGATTTCATCTAGTATTATTAGGTACATTGTCTTTCTAAATACACATTGATTACAAAATTTTTCATTTAATTCGTAGTTAAACAAGAAAATATAAACAAGGATAGAAGAAGAAAATTTTCCACCTCATTAATTTGTGTGTCTATTTCTAAAGGGTTTTTTTTTTTTAAAGGGCTACTTCTTTAGAAACAAAGAAGTATTATAAAAAAACGTACGTAATTAAATTTATTGACGGTTTCAAAAAATAAAAAAGGAAAATTAAATTAATTGTATAATATATCCACGTGCTATAAATTAATTTTGCTCCTATATATATTATATATATATATATATATATGTTTTACCTATCTTATTTCTCCGAGGATTAATCTTTTTGATTTGCACTTGCAGCATAACTAAGAAACTAAGAAACGGCGACGTTTAATTAGAATATGAAAATGGAATCGAGCAAGTTCCTTAGCGGCGGCATAGTACTATGGATGCTTCTTCTTCTCTTCGTTTCTCGTAAGACTCTTTTCTTTTCTTTTCTCTTTTGAATCGATGTGAACTGTTGTTTACTAATTTAGAGAAGAAAAAAAAAAGAAAAGGACCGATCGGTTCCGTATCGGGCCGGATTAGGGCATCTGAGCAGCCCTCCTCGTGTGAATCGACACGAATTGTCATTTTTGTTTCAAAAATTTGTGTAAAAGAAGTGTAGGTTGTATCGTTATGACAGTTCAAGAAGAATTTGTGCGTATTTTCTTTTTCTTATGACGACGAAGATTTAGACTTTTAATTGTGACATTTCAGGAAGAATTTGTGCCTATTTTCTTATAATGACGATGATTTAGACTTTTAATTAACATGTTATTAACTTATTATTAGATGGAAATGAGATGGTGGTGGTGGTGAAGGGCGAGGCCGACTGCTCGAAGCCGGCGGCCTATTTTGAGGGGCCATGCATTAGAAGAGAGACATGCAGGCATGCTTGTACGGTGTTGGAGAATTGTAGCGATGGAAAGTGCACCCATTTTATGGGCAAATGCAAATGTTGTTATCCTTGTAATTAACCCATGGATTATTGAATGAGTATTACTAATATATGTTGGAAATAATAAGGAACTTTATATTATAAACTCAAAAGTATCGTTGATCTTTATCGATATCAGGTCAATTATATGATTACTTTTCGTTATTGTATATACTCGATACATAAATACAAATGAATATGTTTGAAAACAGATCATGTTAACGTTTCAATGTGAATATTATTCTATCCAAAGTTAATTAGTATGTCGTATGTCTTCTTAATGAAGAGATTCTTGTAATTGATCGAAATCTCATCGTACCGAGATGATAAGGATAAACAGGTTCTGCTTTGATTTCTATGCCAATTATTAAAAATTAATAGCGAATCTTACTTTGCAAAATCGCAATCCTTCGCGGATCAGTCTTAATAAGATCAGATCATAGGATCGGGTAGTATCGAAAACATTATCGATTTTGTATTTTAAGATCGTAGTATCGCGAAATTGCAAATTCCTAGCACCTCACCGCAAATCACGACGTAACGATAGAAGTGGACTCTATTAATCAAATTCTTGTAATTCGTGTGGCGAAATCGAATTTCAAACATTTCAAATTTTGGAAGGTTTTGCTTTGGGTTTCGGAGTTTTTTTTTATTATTATATATATTTTTTCATTCTTCTTGAAAAATTCCACTAGAGAACTTAATATCACATACAATCGCGTTGAGACAACTAAATACGATTCATACTGGCGTCTAAATACCATCCATATTTGGGCACAATGTATACTAGAAAATGCCTTACTAGGAACACTGGCCACTATCGTGGACTTTCACGTACACCACGTCATCGAGGCCGGACAAGAATTTGCTTAAAATTCTCAACTCTTGCGAAAAGTGCAATACGAACTTTTGATATCATAGTTCGTGTATTGAGTGTTTTACTACCTGAACTAAGGGTGATTAGAGGTTTTAGAGTTCAAATATCATGCATAATCAGTGGTAATACTAAAGATCATTGCATACTCAATTAGCATTTAATAATAATTTGTTAGAATTAGAATACAAGTTTTTGATTTAATTTCAATACATTTTTAAAAATCAGTCAAAATTAAAGGTTTTATTTTTATTTTTCATTCCCTCATCATAGTGGTATTCTAGTGCAACCAATCTTTTTATGGGTGACAATTACATGCACAAAAAAAAAAAAAAAAAAAACTCAAGAACAACATATAGCTCACAAAACAAAATACTCAAGAACAACATGCGACTAGAACATGGACTATCTGTCCGATTTTAGACCCGAAATTACATAAATTATAATGCATAAAAGAAGGAGATGAGAAGAAAAGAGGATGAGAAGAAAAGAAGAATCGGAGATGAGAGAAAGAAGTAATTGGAGAAGAGAAAAAAAAAATAAAAATTCATTCAACATAATGCCTCTCTAACATTACAGAAAATATAAGCTTCTAACCGACCCCGTTTAACTAATGCTAAATTAAAATCTAATTTTCGATTAATAGCTAATCGCTCGACACTATTACCCACATTCACCATCGGCCCATAGGCTTGAGTAAGATGTGTGATTGCTCAGGGCCCAACAATTTTAGAGGCCCAAGTTTATACAATCGCAAAGTAGTATTATTATTATTAAGGGCTTATTATTTTTGATATTTTAAAACATGATTTTGAAAGCATGTTTTTAAAAATTAATTTTATAATGTAAAAAGTGTATAAAAAATAAAAAAATGTATAGTTCAATAATAAAAAGTTTTATTGAAAATTATGAAAAATAATTATAATACATTAAATTTAATGTAGGAAAAAAAAAACCAAAAAACAAAAACAACATAAAGAACGTCCCCTAAGTTTCATTCCCAACTTTGTGTAATGGGGGCACTAAAATAATGTAATGAACTTTTGTACATTTTTTTTTATGCTCCAAAAAATAAAATAAAAATTGTGTTTATTTATTTTTTTTCCCACATTTGCCATAGCCAGTAAATTAATCACGGTAAAAAATTTATACATCTAGTGATGCAATAGAATACGTCAGGCTCACGCATGCATCTTATCCATCGATGCTTCATTCATTTACTCTTCTCAAATCTCAACTGATAACTATCATAAGTGCTTCTTTATTAATTCGTTCCCATTTAATTCACATCAACACATTAAGTCGAAAATCAAAAGTATATAACGAGAAAAAAATCAATCGTTAGTTTGACGAATTCCAATACTTTCTTTCAAGAAAAAAATATCATTGGAGGAGACGATGAGGATGAGGAAACTTCTTGGCTCCATTTTGCTGCTCGTTTTTCTCTTAATTTCAAGTAAGACTACTCTCTCTCTCTCTCTCTTCTAGCTCTCTCTCAAGTAATTTAGGTTAATTATTAACGTTGTAGTGTACTGACACAGATGAAGAGGTGGTTATGGAAAGTGAAGCAGATTGCTCAAAGGCATCAAAGTGCTTCGTGGGACCTTGCTTGAAAAGAAGCACTTGCCAAATGGAATGCGCTAAAGAGTGCTGGCCGGACGGAAAATGCACCCACCTCTTCGGCAAATGCATCTGCTATAAGCCTTGTGATGAAGATGATGATGGTGTTACTCTTTCTTCTTCTTCTTCTTCTCCGCCGCCTGGGAATTAATCAATCTGCAGACATGATCGACCACATTGATTAAATAAGATAATCCATGATTTGATTTGATTCTTCAACGATCATCCATCCGTGTCTGCGAATGTGTCCAATTAATTATATATGCTAAGTATAAATTGATTAATCCATGTGAATTGATTTGAGAGATCGGAATCGGCCGGTATTCATCTGGGATAAATAAAATTATTAGTGATTGACGTCCCTAAACTATATATACTTACTGGCATCCATATGTTCCATTAGAACAATCAATTTTGACTAATGTATATGTCAAGATACAACACTTATGATGAAGCACGACCTGCCCTTAAGAAATAGTGAACCTCTCAAAAGTTGGAAGAACAGTATCGTGTTGGACTTCAATACCGGTTAAATCTCCCAATCCAGTGACAACCTAAAAATGCGGAGCTATCCCCCTGTATCACTCCGACGACCAAGTCGGTAAGAGCAAGAGTTCATAATATCAATGTGATTAGAGATTAGTTATGTATCTTTTTTGTTGTCCTTTACTTTGAGTTGTCCCTTCGTATATATAGAGCAGACTTACCCGTTCTATCTGTTGGATTGCCTTTGTAACCAACGTCGAGCTTTAATGCATGTGTAATTGTCACTGGGTTTAATGCTCTTGTAACTGACACCGGATTTAATGCCATTGTAACCTCCCTCCAGCCATTAAACCTAATGGTTATTCAGCCATTAAATCAGTAACGGTTTCTCATTACATCCTCTATTAAATGATATCATCATTACTACCAGCAATATTTTTTTAATCTATGGTACCGGCACGCTACCAATACCGGCGAATTACATGTACCAGCATAAATTGTAGTATCGTGTCAATTATGGGCCTATATTAGTTGTTTACTTTTAGACACACCAACTTAAAATGGTTATTTGAACAATATTTGTTCCAGTCATATCTTACTTTTTAATTTCTTTTTTTTTCTTTGTTTTTTTTTTAACACTTCAAGGCCCAACAATTTTAGGAGTCTAAGTTTATACCAATATACTATAATATAGTAGTCATTTTATACATAAAAATTTTAGATTAATACTCAGTTATGAAACCTCATTTCTTAACATACTCACATTTATTGTGTAAAAAAAAAACATTTATTTTTGTTGGAAATGGACTGGTGCAAGAATAGATCAAACTCAAGACACAATAATTACAAGGGCCTAACTTTATAGTAATTTATTATAATATAACAATTATTTATACCCATAAAAATTATAAAATAGTAATTTTTGCACATAAAAACCTAAATAAATATCTTTTGCTTATAAAAGCTATAAATTAAAACTCATGTTTATTATTATTTGAAAATGGACCGGTGTAAGAGTGTATCATTTTCTTTTCTTTTTTCTTCTTTCAGTTCAAGGCCCAATAATTTTTGTGGCCCATGTTTGTACTAATATGTTATAATATAGCAGTAATTTTTTTAAATAGGTCTGAGTATAGTCCTTTCACGTAACCATTTAATCCCTGATTAATGGGCTATGCAATTGCATTAGTAATCTCTCATAGGTCATTATTCAGTGACTTAACTGTTCCATAAAGGGACTATAGTATTTCCATATAAAACTTACAGAACAATAACATTTGCCCCTAAAAATTTTAGAGCACTACTTTTGTACGTAACAAATTTTAGATTAAAGCCATTTTTAATTCTTTTTGATGTTTAGATAGGATTTAGAACATGGGACTTCCAAATACAATCACAAATGTATTATCATTAGGTTTGGATAATTCAAAGTGTCGATCCCAAAACTGTGTAACGAGGGCACTAAAATCATGTTATAATGAACTTTTGTTTTTTGTCATGCTCCAAATAAAAATTAAGAAGAAAAGAAAAAAAAAAAAGTGGGTGTAACACGTGTTTATTTATTTATTTTTCACATTTGCCATCTCCAATAAAACCAGTAAATTAACTACGGTAAAAGAATTTCTACATCTAGTGAGGCAATAAAATACGTGACGCTTACGCATGTATTTCACATATCAATGTTTATCCTTTATACTCTTTTCAAATCTCAACTATCATTAATGCTTCTTCATTAATTTGCTCCTATTTAATTTGCATCTTAAGTCAAAAATCAAAAATATAAAGAGAGAAAGATCGTTGGTTGGACGAATTTTAATACTTTTCTTCGGGGATCAAATATTATATGGAGGAGATGATAAGGATGAGGAAACTTCTTGGCTCCATTTTGCTGCTCTTTTTTCTCTTAATTTCAAGTAAGACTACTCTCCTTTTCTCTCCTCTCCTTTCGGGACATCCCATAAAATTAGAACGATACAAAGAAAATTAGCAGACCTTTGAGCAACGATGACATAATAATTGGTTAATTATTAACGTTGTAGTGACTGATTTCATTCATTAATATTGACAGATGAAGAGGTGGTTATGGAAACCGAAGCACAGTGTTCGAAGCCCTCCAAGTGCTTCGTCGGCGCTTGCCTGAGAAGAAGCACTTGTCAAATTGAATGCGCAAAAGAATGCTGGCCGGACGGGAAATGCACCCACATCTTCGGCAAATGCATCTGCCATAAGCCTTGTGATCATCGTCAAGATGACGATGTTACTTCTTCTTCTCTACCTGGGAATCATTCTGCACCCTTGATCGATCACATTGATTAAATAATACTGTAATCCATGATGAATGTATCCAATTTTCCGAGAATATTAATTATTCAAGTTAAATTGATTAATCCGGGGAGTGATATTTAAAGTTTCGACAAGAATTTGGTTAAGAATTCGATGTGTGAATGGAATTCCTAACTTGGTCTATACGTGCACGATACTACTTTATTAGGACGACATAGTTAACTAATCTCGATTTCTCAATTTAAGTGTCGCTTTAATGTTACGTGTGCATTAATCCTAACTTTGACAGATACCTTAGCCTAATAAACAACTTATTATGAATATTAAGATATAACATTTAAAATAGTCAATTCAACATCATTCATACTTATTAAGTATGAGCTAATTGTGAGATACGAGCAATAAAAAATTTGAAAGTGAATCTTCTAATGAAACGAAGGAAGAAGTTGTGTGGCGTCCACAGATCATTAACCTTTACGAAACAGGGGGTGTGAGTGTAGGAGTGTCACTTTTAAAAGACGAATCTTATCCAGCTTTATTTACGAATGAAAATATGCCACCACATGCAACTGCTGGTGCTGGGTGGAAGATCGAAGAAATTCTGATCCCCATTGCCCACCCTTCATTTCTTATATGAGGAGTTGCCAAGCTAAAAGGCTGGTGCTTGCTGCTTAGTTGTTTGTACATTAAGACAAGGCATTTAAACATGGGAAGAAGAAGACCAAATGTGATTCTCACGCTGCTGCCATTCATCTTCTTCTTTTCAACTTCTTCTGCATCTTTAGGCCGTACCACCTTGCCTCCTCTAGGTATGCTTTATTTCCACACATATACTATATTTGTTTAGATTTCTTTCTTTTTATCAATGGTGGATTTCTCTTCTTGGATTGATTTTTCAATGTTATTGTATAGGTATATATATATAGCTAAAGAAGAAGGTTTGTGTCATATATGTGTGTATTGTTGAAGCTTTGATTCTCTACTTCCTGTTTTCTTCTTAATTCAGAACTCATCAATTTCATATACTCCTTCCGTTTCACTAGAAATGTGCAATAGTACAACTGCTTTTTGAGTCACAAGGTACAACTCCAAAGTTGACTGTTCTAAATATAAAGAACGGATGGTCAAGAAAATAGTAGTTTTTTTGAAGTATGTATCTTTGTTTTGTCTTAATTTAAGAGATTCATTGCCATAGAATGGCAACATCTTTATTTGGGGTTCCTCGTTCTACCCCACCAGACTTTCTTTTGTATAGATTCTTCAAGCACAAACACAGAAATTTGATGATTCGATTGGCAGAGGATATGATAGTTGCACCTAATTTTACAACCATTTTTGTGCCTCCAACCTTAACTTTCTATCTTGTTTCCATCAATTCTTTGATGCCTTTCAGATAAGCAAATATATGTTGATGAACAGCAGCTCAGCAAAGTGGAACACGTTGCGAGCTCAGGTGCCCACCCTTCAGGAGGAAGAGGCGGGGATGCGAATGGCGGAGGTGGATCGCGCTCCTCCCCTAACTCCCAAGGCGGTGGTGCTGCGGGTGTTATCCCCGTGTATACGGCCGGCGCTCACCCGAAAAACAATCGAAACAACCATCACAGCGCAGGGAGCTGTGTCCAGAGCTGGTGGTGGGGATCTACAGCCATAGCTGCAATTCTCTTGGCTTACCTTCTAAGTTGTAAACAGTAATGTGGAATATTAGCAACTGTTTCAGTGTACTGTGTACATATTGCCAGTTAGCATTTTTCTTTTTCTTCTTTTCTGGAGGAAACAGCACTATACATGTCTTTTCATTTTTCTTTTCTTCTTTTCTGTTTGAGCATTGTTGAAGTTTCATTTACCAGAATTAAGTCACTGTCTACTGTTTCAACTTTCAATTATTACTATGCAGATTGTTATGTAAGAATATTACGGCCAGATAACTTGTATAACTAACTCTCCACCAACCATGTATCGTTACGGCAAAGTAAGTTTATTTCCTGTTGGAGTATAAGGGTTGGTGGTACATTGAATGCGCAAAAGCAAGAATACGGTCCCTTTTTGAGATTAGAAGTAAAGCTTAACCTCGGCTTTCCAATTCAAGTAGAGAGAATAAAGTGTACATGCATTTACAGGCATAATAAAAAGACTAAAAGTAAAACACTTAAAAAGTTGGAGGTTTCAGACAAGATTTGGCCCTCAAACTATGCAATTTCAATCGATCCCTATCACCCAATGACTGAAGGCGTAAACAAAAACATGTACCATTTGTAATCAGTTCATAAGAATTTAGGCAACTACATAGTGTCACCTTCCACAGTGCTGCAGGATGGTAGCGATCGCTTTAGTTCAAGAAGACTTGAAGCTTTTGCCTTCTTGTTTCTTGGTTGTAACCAACACAACCGAAAGAGAGCAGAAGATTTCGGCATGTATGCTTCAGAATTCAGATAGTAACTCAAGCTTACGAGCTTGGAAGAACTTGCAGCGTCCTTTGCCACTTGATTCTATATCTTCACTTTTCCTCTTTGATGAAGTAAAGCCAACATTTGTTAGCTTCATTTGCCGCTTGCTAGTTCTCTCAGAAGTACCATCTTCGTCAGTAGCATCTGCCTCCCTACAAAGCAGAAAATAAGTGGCTTAAGACTGACATACATCTTTTTATGATCTGATGCTTCAGACATTGCTAAAACACAACTGAAATTATTATGAAACCAATAGCCAACTAAAACAGCAAGTATATAAAAATATTTCACAGAAATCTCAATCAACTCAGAAGTTCATAGTCTAATTATGTCTTTCCTGTTGTCGTCCAATGCATATTAACTCGTATAGAGATTGAAAACCATTAAACATTAGCATCAATGAACTGCATTCTTCACTGATCTCGTAGTGTGCTTTTTTGATTGTCACTAGTTCCCCTTAAAGCTTTGACTCATTTAAGTGTAACCATTTAATAAAATGCAGTAAATTATTGTTAGGTTTTCTATCCAATAGGTTAACTAGAGATTAGGGGTTCACCATAGCACTTCAACAAGATGTTTGGAGTACGATGCGCACGTTCCCCAACTGAAGCGAACCAGTGTAGGGAATCCAAAAACTGCGTGCTTGTGGTCACCCAACCAGGACTTCGTCTCAGGATCTGCAAACAACAGAACAGATTTAATTTACTCAAGGGAACATCATAAAGGAAATAGCCTCTCTACAAGAAGTGAAACAATTACTTCCTTACCTCCGGGGTATCCAGATCCAAAGTTCCTATGCATGTTTTCAGCGGTCTCATCAAGCACCCAATCTCGCAAAGCTCGGTCTCTTGTGACCTGGAAGGCTAAAAGGTTCAATACCCGTGATGCATAACAGGTTTTGAAAGAATGTAATTGAGAAGAAGAGAACAGTTCACCTTTGCAACTATACTTGCTCCACTTACAACAGGATATAGACTATCAGCCTTCTTAGCAACAACAAATTTAATAGATGGAAATCTTTCAGAAAGTTTAATCCTGTACTTTTCTGGATCTCCCACTGTATCCACATAGACCTGAAAGATGTTCCAGCATTAACTTCTTCCATCTCTTTTCTAGATCAAGTATCCAAATATCATCAGTTTGGAAGTAAAGTAACCATTCATAAGGTAGTTTTTAATGCATAGTCAAGGATAATCACATCTTCACGAGCAAAAAATTTAGCAGAATTATTGGATAGGAAATGAGAGAATGTATCTCCACCGTACACGATGATGAGATATGATTACTATAGCCAACCCCACATAGTGGGGTGGGGGAGGGGGGGGGGGGGGGGGGGGGGGGGGGGGGAAAGGCTTAGTTGTTATTGTTGCTGCAGGATAGGAAACAAGAACCAAGCAAGGCCATTATGATTCTTCTGTAGCGCAAGAAAGGCACTTCAATCACAGAATTATGTTCTAAACAAAGCGAGGATGGATAAGCTGCTGCATAGAGATCACAAATTCAGCTGAACAGGCTTAAAACCATATAACATCATATTTTGTCTTCCCAAAACAATTTAACAGTTAAGATTTACAGGACTAACTCAAGTTCGCTGTAATTGACTTCATTTCCAATTAATTGCTGAGTTTCAGAGTCTCTAATGCTTTAACTCTTCTGAATATAATAGTAAATGTTTCCTTTGGAAGCATCCATAATGTTGCAGAATATAAGTTTTTTACCTCAGTAAGAAGAACACCACTGGCCAGGACTCTTCTTACAAGGCCCATGGCAGAATCATGTGACATTTCATTCAAGTTTATTTTATACCTGTTGAACATTTAACAGGATAAGTTGGATTAACCAAATGAATTTCTGATAAGACAGCATAAAATCAGGAAAAATTCCAACTCATACTTCTTCAACATTTTGGCAGAGAGTTCCCTTGGATCTATCACATCCACAGCCCATCCAATGGACTCATCAGCCTTAAGACTTTCAAAGAGCTCCTCCCGCTTTTCTTCTTTTAACGTTTTTGAATCTGCGTTAGGAAGAAAGATACATGAACAGAGGGAACAAACATAAAGGGAGAATCTTTCCTCCGAAGTATGAACTGAGGAAATTTGTTACAGCCAAACTCATAAAAATAACAGCATACACATAGCAGTTACTTATCTTTCGGTGACAAGAAAATAACTTTGACTTCTTTGGTGAAACTTTTGGCCTTTCTAACCCTATCTTCAAATAAATTAGTCCTTGTGCAGGCATTGCTCCAAAAACTGACTATATGAGCCCAAACTACTGGTTAATTTACAGTTCTTTACTGAACCAAGAACAATCGCACTGTGATGCTCTCACTATAACAACAATAATTATACCCAAAAAAAAAAAGAAGCAACAAACAAACTGTATTAACCCTAACATATACAATGAAATCAAGCTGCATACAAATAAAGCAAAGTCAGGAAAAGGGCTTCAAGGATAACCTGCAAAATTCAACGTGGAAAGCGTCTTCTGGTACGATAATGCACAGTACAAACACCCATACACCATAGGTCCTGTAAAAGTTGAAGAAGAGAACAAGATTTTTGTAGTCATATAATAAGGCATTATTTCTGTTACTTTGAAGGGAATTTGGGAAGGCGTACCTAAAACCGGGCCGCGCCCAGCTTCATCGATGCCCATTATGCAAGGCTCCGACGCCCATTTCCGGGGAGCCGATTCCGATCCCATCTGGGGTCTCTTCCGGCTCGCTGTCTGTGGAAGAGGAGTGGAGTGGAGGGGGTCACTGTTCCCGCCAGAAATTATCCCTATTTTTATGTATGTAATAACTAATTTCTACAAACTTAAAAACATGAAAAATGGAATTTTGGGCAAAGGAATTCTATTGCATTGAAGACTTGTACTTTGTGCATTATTAGTTTAAATCATCCCTAAAATTTTCTTTATTTCAGTATTTCCTTCATTTTTTTTTTTTTCCTTACTTCACACAAATTCCCATTTGCTTAACAATAGATTGTAAGTACAGCGTTTGAAAATTTAAATTGTTGGGGTTGGAAAATAAATACTCTTACCTATATCTATTAAAAAAATTTAATAATACAATTATTTTTAAATCATAAAATACAATTTAAAACAAGAATATATAATATGAGACAACAACTATGAAACGAAAGTATTTTAATCACTATTTCAATCTTAATTCAGATTCTTGTGGGAAAATCTTGCCCAAAATACAATTGGGTTTTGTGTTATGGCCCAACCTATAATTGGGCCAACATTTAATTTAGCAAAAAGAAAAAGAAAAAAGACAATTGGGTTTTAGATAATGTGTCTGGTCCAGTTAAAATGACAAGACTTTCCCTTTTAGTTTTGTATTTTTTAGATTATGGATCCTAGTGATCCTACCCTAAATTTAGGGAGGACAAAATTCTCTTCATTTGCCTCTCATGCGCCCTTAAATTTCGCAACCTTTGCAATAGATTCGTTTGTAACTGACTTCACAACCTCTGCAATAGATTCGTTTGTAACTAACTTAACTGACTACTAAATCACAGCACTGCCTCGCGACCTCTGCAATAAATTCATTTGTAACTGACTACTGAATCACTGTGTTGACTCGTAGTTTTGTATTACCAGATGGATTCTTCCAAGGAATGATTCGGTGAGACTCTTCCAAGGAATGATTCAGCAAGCCCTCAGTCCTATCATAATAACTTGATGGTTGATATAATACTGCCTTCACAACCAAATAAAGCATCAGTGATGATGAAAACAAACAAACACAAAGGTTTGGCTTTGTCCCCTCTCAAGTCTCAACAAAACCCACCCACTGGAAGGTGGGGTAGGTGTAAGTAACCTTACAGCTTACTCTTAAGAAGAATTTTCTGAACCAAAAGTTCAATAGAGAAGAGGGAAAAGCAAAAGAGAAAAAAAGTAGGATGCTGAAGAACATGCAATGCCATCTATCTTTGATTCAGCCAAGACCAAATGCCTTTCTCTTTTGTCACTTTTTAGTTTTTACCATAACCAACCTGTCAATCATCCTCAATATATGCATATATGCTAAGTTAAAGAAATCTGGAACAAAAAGCCAAATTCAAGCATGAAAACCTAACTTTCCCATATACATTTCCTTCCAATATCTTCATGAAGCTGAGAACAATCTTACACATTTGCTTCCTAGTTTCGCCTACAGGCTACACATCGGTACAGGATAAGAAAACACTAAAGAATATGGACGATACAATCTAGGCAATGAGAGGAGAGGGCCAGAAGGGCAAAGAAGAAGATCAAACCAGATGGAAAGCAAGCCAGGAAGATAGATTCTTGCTACTTTTAAGTATACTAAAATGTATTTGCCTTCATCCATCAAAAGCAGCTGGACTTGGGATAGGATAATCATTTTGTGAAAACCAAGAGGACCCTTTACTCGACAACCATATGAAGCATTAGCGATACTCTACTATTGTCACTAGATTTGATGATCATGTCTAGGTAATGTATGGCGTCCTGGGGGAGAAGGCCTTCCAGGAAAAACCGGAACTGATGAGTGTGCGTCTCGCGCATAGAATCCAAACACTGCTCCAATAGCTTTCCCTGCTGAACCTTGCTCAAGTCTGTTGCCTCCATATATGGCAACAGATCTCTCTCCTCCTCCTCAAAATGTTGCTTGGAGTTCTCCTGTAGACACAGGAAATTCAATGTCAACAATATGATTGTAACTCAAAGTTATATGAGACAACATTAGTGGCAGAAGAATCAGAAGATTCAGACATAAACATTAAGATAATCCAATGTACTTGCTTAATGAACTCCGATAAAGTTTAGAGATAGCTCGACTCGCCTTTAATTTTTTGAGCCGGCTCGAAAGGCTGAGGAGGGCTTCTTGGTAGACAGGACCTCCCAAATCCAGAACACCTATGGACTTGATGTCTTCTTTGATGCCATTCATTACAGGAAGGTCCCTACCATGTTCTTCATTGGCTGCTTTGGACAATCCTGCATCATTACATAACCAATCCGGGTCATTTCTGTTTTCTTAACACACAATGGTATATGTACAGTGCAGTGAAAGTTCTCTTCTAACAAACTTGTTTTCTACTAATAGATCTTATTTTCTGACGAGAATACAATGTTCAGAAAATAATAGCCCTCATTTATCTACTCCAACATTTCTTCATAAAGTAATATATTCCACAAAAAAAGCTTGCAGAATTAGAAATCAGCAAGAGAATTCAAACAGTATCTATAACTCCATAATTTACAAACAAAAGCATAAATGCAAAGAATTTTCTGTGTCATTCTTAGTTCAAACATGGATTCATAATGCATATGAAGTTGGAAAAATTAACAAACCAATCAACAATTAATACATCTTTGCAGATAAAAATTTGCGTATACCTCGATCAGCCTTGTCCAAGATTGGAAAGACAACTCTTTCCTCCATCCGAGCGTGCTCAAGCATAACCTCCATCAAAGCTGCATAATTCCTCTCAAATTTTTTCAACTCCATTTTGGGACTCCCCATCACCGGATCCCCTTTGGTCTTCCCTCCACGCCGAGCCATGTCGTCAGCCCACCTCACCATCCTCTCCAGATGCCACATCATACTCCTGTGCTGCAAATTCACAACCCACACCACCAACGGCGTCGTCTTGTCGAACCATCCAAACGAGTTCACACTACCCGCGCCCTTCACCAGCAAGGGCGGCTCGGGGAACTTCGAGTCCAAGTACCTGAAAATCTCCTCCGCGGTGCCGGAAACTACGTCGTTCTCGTAGTACAGAACGGGAGATTCCACGATTTCCGAAGGGGTGTACTGCAAAGAAACTGGCTTGTACAGAATGGCGAATCTCACGTAAAATGTGGTCGAGCTGTTCGGCGGCCCGTACAGCTTCACAACCGGAGAACCCTTATTGACATGCTCCGCCGGTGGCGTTGGAAGAGGAAGGATTTCCACTCTTGATTTCTCCTGAATCGACGGCTTCTTAATGAGCTCAGAAGGGATGATTTCCGCAGTTGATTTGGGCTGTTTCCCAGAACAATTCCCCATATTATCAACAAAAAAAATAAAAATCAAGAAAGGTGGGATCTTAATCCTTTTTTCAGGGATAGAAATCGTGCCCTTTTGGGGTCCGGTCCGATTGAAGCGAAATGGGCCGGAATTTTTTGAGTAGCAACAACCGGAAGGTGGAAGAACAGAGGAGGGATTGATGCTTATTAGAGGCGGTTCATGCTCAACAGAGATGAAAATGACAAATGCAAATCCCTGGCGCAGAGGAGAGAAAGATAAAATGGCGTATCGGAAACCAGAACGAGAAAGGTAAAAGTCAGAGGAAAGATATACACTTGTACAGTAAGAGTTTCAGTATAATAAAGCTATAGAGTGGCGGAGTTTTAGGCACATGCTCTGCCCCTCAGTCATGGAGTTTCCTTCTTGTTACTTTTGTGTTTGTATTTTCAATTTTTTGCGGGATAAGGAAATACATTAATAATGTCGATTTGAGATTTATCGACTTTTCGGTAGTACTTATGACGAACTTTCTTATATCTCATGTGTACGTATATATGTATGCTTGCTTGCATGTGTGTGTTATGCTTATCCTTAGAAGGAAAAAAGACTTGATTTTGAAGGTACGGAATAATGGGAGAAAGTTTTGAGTAGAGTTGATTATTCTGTTGAAACCTTAAAACGCTCCAATGGGACCTCAAATTGATGTAGTTTTCGATCCCATTATTGTTGTTTTGTTTTGTTTTGTTCTGTTACTTGAAGCAAATGCCAGTTTGTGTTACATAATGCAATATATCCGTTAAAGTCTTTTGAAAGGGAAGACTGATAATGGAGGACGTTGTCAATGGATTCATGAATCCCAACAATAATTTCACTTTGCAAGGAGAGGTTGTTGAGGACTGATGTTATGGTTTTAAAAATACTAAAAATCTGATATAAACACAATAAAAGAGGGTTTTTAATAATGTAACGGTTGTGATTTACGGGTCCATTATATTCATCTTGGTTATATTTTTTTGAAAGTAGTAACGGTCATCGGTGTTGGAGGGGTCATTTCTTATTTTGTGTCGAAATAATTTATGAAGCACAAGCTGAAGTAAATGAAATTAAAGGTATTACATAAATGTTATTGTGCCCGATTAATCGAATTTTTACCACTCCAATCCCCAATCATAGTTGGAAGAAGAGTTTGATTCTAGTTATAAACTTTCTTCCATCTCCCAGTCCTAGCTCAAACGGCACAAATTCCCTTCCCCTTTATAGGCGGTGCGAAAGTCAATATTTTTTTTTTCATGACTTTCATTTATCCATCTCGATTCTAAAAAGTGACGGATCAATAGTGATTTCTTTACCTTAATGACTTGATCAAAAGTCACTTGATCAATATATATATATATATATATAGTGATTTTTGTCATGTATATAAAGCGTCTTACTACTTAAACAATGTTTGACATTGATTAAAAATCTGAATCTTTTAAGTCAAAGTCAAGGGCTCACCTTATTATAGAAGTTCTTATTTGGCGAAGAAGATTGATCTAGTAGAATATCAAGGCGAGTAAGTCGAAAAGGAAGCTTAGAACTAGATTTCAAACCTCCTTGGCCGAAAAAGAGTGTGTTAGTTAGGCTCTGAGAGGTCTGAACTAAAATATGAGGGAGAATTCGCCGATCTTTTCCACCTGGCCACTAGATCTGCTAGTTATGAGCGGTTGATGATAGAAGAGAAAGAGAGAAAATATTAGGTTTAAAGGCACAAAAGATATGATCAAATCCGAAACAACAATCGAAACTCAACACGTCGTTCATCTTTCTCTACTCTTTTTTCAAGCTACTCCCCAAGCTAAACTACCCTACCTCAAAGACTAGTATGGACAGGGGCAGAGCCAGGGGTGTCCCCGGATCCTTCTAATCGTTTCCTGCAATCTTATTATTAGTGTATATTTTATTATTATTATTATTTTTTTACAATGTATTTAACTGTCAAAAAAAAGTTTATATACATATTGGACCCTTCCAAAAATTTTAAAATGTAGTTTCTGGATTCGCCACTGAATATGAACTAAATCCAAGACGAAAGTCGCCAATGAATGCTCTTCACAGTAAGCAGAGAAGGTTTCCACGAATAATGTCTACAAGTTAAGGTTATTAGAGAGATGTCTAGAGGTATAGTTCTTAACATAAAGAAAATAGAAAGGAAAAGCAAAGAAAGATACCCAAATGAAAACGATGGCTTTAAACTTCGCTGAGAGCGTGGGTGTATGGGGTAAAATAAAATAAAATAAAGTTATTTACACCCATTAGTCCTTTCTCCTTAGTATTCTCTTTTTCCAAATAAACAAAATTTGGATGATCCAGATCTCACTAATGTCCTCATTTGGCATTAAAAATTAAGGTAGAGTTGAAGATTATAATGGATTATGAGCATGCATTTTTATATAGTTTAATGTTTATCGTATTCTGACAAATCAATGTAAAATAAAAGCTTATATTTCATGAGAGAAAGATATAAACCAATGAATATGCACGTGCGAACCATAGCGAGTGAGTCCATGAACTTGTACTTAACAAATGATACTTTATTGGTAGGTAAGAATGTTATCCAACAAACCACATTCGGAGTGGAGGATTTAGATGCATGATCGAATTGTAAAATTCTCAAAAAAATACACATGTAAAATTACATATAAAATATAAAAGTTATTTTTATTTAAGTATTTTAATTTTATCTCAAAATATCAAGATTAAAATTAATTTAATATTTTAAAATCGTAAAATTATATGAAATTCTGAAAATTATGACTACAATACAAATGAAAGTGAATGTAAGAAACGTCCGAACCACTCTACCTAACTGAAGAAAGAAACCAAAAGATCTAGATAACCATGATTGATTTCGAACAAGTCAAGCTACCTATAAAATTTCATTTCAACAAATAACAATAAAGTTTAATTAATTATATCTGGTCATTGATATGATAGAGGGGACACTACAATTCCTTTGAAATAATTCTTTATTCGTTAAATTTGTAATTGGTATACAATTGCGTTAGTAATGTATTTAATGACTAAATAATTTTTTAACAGAACTGTAGCCTTTCTAGAAGATAAAAACCAATTATTTTCTTTATACTTAAATATGGTATATTTTTAAAAATATTTTTTATACAGCAAAAGTTGAAGAAGTGATGGAAAAATACGAAGACGATTTTTATTATTAGTATTTATTTATTTATTAAGGAGTGGAAGTAAACACAGTGGGCTGCTTAACTAGCCATCTGGGCCTTTTAATCTTACGCTAACCACAATGTATTTGAGTTGGGCTGTTTGTATTGTCCAAGTGTAAATTGGTGGGCCTAAAAGACGCAGCCCAAATAATCCAGAACTAAAATGGGCTCATGGATTCCTCCATTTTTTAAATTGGGCCTTAAGCTATGCATAACATTTTGTGATGCTTGGAGGATGAAAACCTCAGATTCAGAAAGTTGGGGACAAGAAGTGAATCAGAAAAGAAAAGCAAGAATATAGAGTTGAGAGAAAGAATTTTAGGGAAGAACATAAATAACTTTTTCATTCACTAAACATGCATGGCCATTCTCGTACCAGTTTAATACTATGAGGCTAGTCCTAGCATAATGCCAAAATGTTCCTACTGCACTACATACTAGCTGCCAAGTGCAGCTTTCTGGTGAATGACAGAAAAGTACTTAACTATTGCTAAATTGCTAAAAAGACCCTAATTGATTAATTTCTGCATGTTCTGATTTCCCCTCTTTTGGTTTGCCCTAATTTCAATTAATAAAAATTCAGTTGCGTCCCTTGATCCTGACACATTTTCAGGCAATCTTGTAAAAAATGGCAACCTTATTTCATCTATGATCTATCCATAGCATATCTCAAAAGAAAAGGAAGAAAAAAAATATATTTATGGGAACTTTTTGTTGTATTAATGAAAATTTTAATACGAAAATAATGAAAAATTATTTAAACCATTGTAATTTAAAACTCATAAAGTCATATATTTTAACAATGAAACCCATTCATTTAACAAATGCACAAAATACATTGAATCTAATTAATACAAGCCTCTGAGAAAGTATAGTTCATAAAAACAACTGAAAAGGACTTTCTTTCACGTTTTATTAGTTACTTCATATGTTTTAATTGACTCGCAAGGATGTATTCATCGTAAAGGAGGTATAGAAAATGAAAAATTATAAAACTAAACGTCTTTTGCAAAGGAGAAATTTATTTTCTAATAGTGAAAGTATATGATTTTCCTTTTCCAAACTTATTCTTTTTTTTTTTTTTTTTTGTTTTCAGCTTTCCAAATTATCTTCACAAAAATAAAATAAAATGTATCACGTTTCTTGTGATGGTTTTTTGTTCAATACTACTTTTTATGTCTGCCAAATAGGGCATTACTAGTAATCATCATTATGTTAATTTGTTGTTTATTTTCTTTGTACACTTCTCGAGGCAGACGGTTATGTCTCATAAATTTTCAATGTTAAATGTCATAAGCGTTAAAATATAATAAATAAAAAAAAGACAAAAGAAAATTATACGACATTTCCCTCGGATGAATGTACAATGAATAAGATTGAAAAAATCTAGCTTGAAAATGAATGTGCCTGTTATGATTCATTATTAAATAATATATTGTATTAACTATTTTTTATTTTCGGTTATATTTTGTAACTGATTACTAACGTTATTAACTTCTTCCACTGCTCACCCATCTGGAATCCTAAGCTCAAAATTCTTTTTCTAAGAGGGACAAATTAAAATTTAAAGCCGGAAGAAAATAAAATAAGTGGGAAAAGGAATTCTAGAAAATAAAGATTGTCATATTAATTTGAAGCCCTTGAAGTTTACAGAAATGGTGATTATGCCCCAGCCCAACACGTACCCTTTGAAAGTCCGTGGGACCGGCCGGATCGGGTCGGGTCGAACACATGCAAATGCATGGGGGGAGTTTGTTAGTTTACAAAAAAGTGCAGAGGCAACGTCGATGGGAGGCCATTTGTCAATCTCCGCCGCTTACCTCCTTAAAGGCGACGGTTACATCCGGCACCCACCGATTTATGGCTCCCTTTTCTCTTTCCCAATGCAAAACAACCCACCGTCCAATAATATTTTTTATAACCCCCTTTTATTTTACTGATCTCTCTCTATATATATGTACAACAACACTTGAAAATGAAGCACGTACAATTCATCTCAAATTCGAACAGAAAAATTCGCATGCGATGGATCATCATCGTTCTCCGATGAAGGAAGAAGCTCCAGAGAGTAAGAAGAAGGCGGATAATAACAATACGTGCGTGTATGGCAAGCCTCCTCTGGCGCCGTCGAATTCTGGTGGCGGCGGCGGAGCGAGATTGTTCCCGCCGCCTATTTCTTCGCTGAAGCTGTTCCGGGAAGGGAAGGATACTAAGCGCGTGGTTTACTACGAGAAAAATGAAGAAGGTGATGGGTTCACCCAGAAGGAAGTGTTTGTTCCGAACGACGGCGTCTTGACTCGTTCGGCGGAGGCTGGTCGCCTGAGAATGTGGTTTCCTCCTGAGAAGATTGGAGATAGTAATGCTGGTGGAGGTGGTGGTGATTCAAAGGACTCGATCAACAAGAAGGAAAACTAGCCGGCGGCCATGATCGTGTTAACTTAGTGCTGGTTAAGTTTGGGCATGGATCAATAGTAATATGGTGTTGTTCGTTTTTTTTTTTTTTTAATTTTAATAATTTTTATTTTTAAATAATGGTTTAGTAGTCATGGTATTTTTAAATTATGTAATTAGTTTTTTATGTACTCAGTTTCTGAAATTTGGTTAAATAAAATGAGAAGCTTGAATTTCAATTTTCACATTTTATGGATTTATTTTTTTATTTATATTATTAAAATAGTTAATCGTTCGATTTTATATCACTATCCCAACATACGTAATATTTTACATGCGCAATTGGAGTTTTACATGCACTATTATAATTTTGTTGTTTCTTTTACAATTGATAAAATTCTATTTATCTATCTTTAAAATAAGCATATTCTTTTTAAAGTAGTCTCTATTATTATTTCTCGAATATACGTACATTGCACACAATTTGTACAGTGAGAGCCTCATTTTACACTTCACTAGAGAGTAGTTATATATTCAGCTCAGCCCTCCGATTCCGACCAATTCTAACCATGTCGGAACCCAACCACATTAGCCTCTCCCACAACCCAAGGATAACTCCGGCGCTGCGGGGGTGGATGAAGAAAATCCCACCATCCCTTTGGTCACCGAGCTCAACTTCCAGGAGAGGTCCTCCTCTCCCCCAAAAAACTCCCTTGACAACCGCCGATTCTTGCCGCCGTTGCCTCCGCAGAAAAAGCGAGTTTCCTCCTGCGGGAGTGCCGGGAAGAAACCCGTGGATGCACGTCCCGCGCACAATAGCCGCCCAAGGGTTTTCCATCCGCCGCTCCCGCCATCGAAGAAGGCGAGAACGTCCGTGGAAACCAAAGTCTGAATAAACTAATGGTTTGTTGGTATTTTGCATTTCTATTTTTATATGTGATAAGTTTTCTTATGTGTACTCAATTTCTTAAATTTGGTCAAATAATATGAGAAGCTTGGATTTAATTTGCGAATGAAAATAAAAATCAAATTAACGTGTAATATTTTATTTCACTAGTAATATAAATAACACCTATATTGCACATTCCTTGCACACACACACACATACTTGGCTTTACTACGAGAGTCAATTCAAATTGCCAATAAACAGGTTGAGACTCAGGAGAAATTATATATGCCGTATAAAATAACCAACCATTAGAGTCAAAAGCGATATTTAGATGAAATCTTAAGGAGGTATACATTGCAATTACACGACAAATTGAGGGGTCCACGATAATTTTTAGTTTTAGAAGTAAACAAAGAAACACCCGAAAGAAAAGAAGAAAAAAAGCGTCTAAAATCATTTTCAAAAACTATAAGGTTTTGGGACTGAAATGAAAAAAAAAACGAACGTGTATATATTTCAGTTCACTTAATACAAATTGCACCTATATATATATATATATATATATATATATTGCACCATAATCGCACTTCACTTCACTTCACTAACACTAATTTTTTTTCTTTTTTCTTTTTTCACGAATCATAAATCTGAAAAATATCAATCTATTTATAATTAACATGCCAAGTAAAAAAAATTAATACATACATATGATGATTTAAAGCAAAGTAGTTAAATACCTCTTTTAATATCAAAAAAAAAAAAAAAAACCTCTTAACACATCTTTGTAATAAACTTGCCATTGCTTTTATTTGTTGTTCCCCATAGTGCGCATCGATCTCATCCTTCCTCTTTGGATACCCAAACTCCTTTGTTGTTTAATTTGGATTTAATCATGAAATTTTGGCTGATTTAATTTTTTTTTTGGATCATTTGATGTTGTTGATGATTAATATTTCATGTACTTGTGTGTAAAATAACCCGCACAACTGGAGCCCGTTGATCGATCTCGATTGGCACGATGTTCGTACGTTGTTGTTGCACAGCAACTATACGAATTTCACCAACCTTTTTTTTTTTTTTTTTTTCTCTAAATTATAAAACATTGAGAAAAACCCAAATTAATTAATGATTTAATTCTGTGATTAGAAATCATTGTAAAGGAAAAGGTAATTGTCAAAATATAATACATTCATTTTCTAAGTTCTATACATCAAAAACATATATTCCATATTTGGGTTTCTATACGCCTTAATTCAATATATTATAAACTAAATTCAATAAGTGATACGTCAAAAATTAAAACTAATACATGTCATACTGAGACGCGATACTTTAAGAAACTAAATTCGATACGCATGTCGTCTATCCGTGCCCCATCGAATTGTCAGATGCTTTGTATATAAGTTTATACACACATAATACTTTTGACATAACTTCGATATGTGCGTTAAGCAATACTTTTGAGACTAAGGGCCCGTATGATAAAAATTAATGTTTATATTTGAGAATGCTTAATGCTGAATTGATTAAACACTTAACATTTTAATGCTGAAATATATTTTTCGAACATATGAATCACAATGCTTAATTACTCGATCTTGTTCGATAAATATGCTGATGTTGAAATCTTGAAAATATACTATTTTACCTTTACGCTGAATTTTTTTATATTTATATATGCGAAATATCAAATTTTATAATGAAACATAAATTATGATGAATGAAAAACATAAGAAAATAAAATAAGATAAAACACATTAAATTGAATGATTAAAATACAAAGAGTAATAATATATTACAATTTATTAAAATTTCTAAAAATAAAAAACTAGTCCACTATGACATTCTAAAAGAAATTAAAAATAAAAATCATTTATAATTAATAAAATTATATAAGTAATATTAAACGTATCGTACGAATGAGATTTATAAAAACAGGTAAATGATATAATTTATTAAATAAATTTTTATTACCAAAATACAATAATCAAAAAAAAATCTTATTTGACAATAGTATGATGAAAAAGTTTAAAATACGTGTAAGAAAAAAATAAAATAATAATTTATTCAAAAAGAAATATTTATAGTTAAATTAACATGAATAAAAATAAAAGGGTAGTTTCGAAAATCAAATATGAATTATTTAAAAAAATGTTACCTGAAGTAATAAGTGATAATCAATAAGCTAATTGTTACTGCTTATGAAATAAGTTAAAAGTCATTATTGTTTAATCAAATAATCTTAAGCATTAACTACTATTATCAAACAGACCCTGAATCTGACAGGCACATGGTCCGATCGATATACACACCGTCAGATGTTCAACCAAAATACGTGCATCAACTAGCCGTCAAAACGTTCACTTGCGTCGAAAATAGTTGTTTTTGCGTTATTTCTTCCTTAATTTCGTTATCGTCGAAACAAGATCACAAGAACAAGCCAAGCCCGTTAACGTTGCATTCTTTTATTCCGTTGGAAAGTAAAGATGATGAATTTGACATCCATGTTATTTAGCTTAGAGATATACGTGTGTTCTTCAAAAGCAAATAAAAAAGAAAAACGTGAGTCAGATCACAATTAATCCCAATCAAATCAGGGCCTAATTTGGAGCAAACCCTTTCTTGATCTTCTGAATGGTGGGGACGTCAGTCTTGAAAGATTTGGCCAGAATATCATCGCTGATGCTCGAATTGAATACCGTTCCCGGAATCGAAACTGTTCCGGCGTTCGCGCTCCCGAACGCAGAAATCGCGGTGGCCGATTTCGCCGGATCAGCGTTGAACTGAAAATGAACTAGCCCCTTCGGAAACACGAACAGATCGCCGCTCTGAAGCGTTTGGGTGAAAAGGGTGTTCTTCGTGTCCACGAATCCGACGTCCAGAGAACCCACCAGAAGAAACAGAAGCTCCGCCGACCGCGGATGAGTGTGGGGCGGGTTGACCGAGCCGGCGGGGTATTGCAAGATCGCGAGGGAAACACTCTGCCCGTTGAGAGCTGGGAATTCAGCCAGGCTTGCCTTGTTAGCCTTGAAAGTCGGCGGCGGCGTAGCCCCGAGAACGTCGCGCAGGACGGTGGAGGTGAAAAAGGTGCCGTTCACCGCCGTGACATTTTCCGGGAGGAGGAAATCGGAGGTAATGTCCGGATCCCCTGCATTTGCGCGGCCGAGAAAGGCTGCAAATGCTACAACTGATAGGAAGAGGAAGAATTCAATCTTGAACGCCATTGATTGATTTGATTAATGATCGATTAGGCCAATTTTAAATAAAGACTCGATCTGCTCATTTATATCTGTAGATTTAAGTAAATACAGGGAATAATTCTGGGATTTTTCTCCAGCTGAAAACTACAATGTTCTTGTTTTGGATGATGAACTTGGAATGGTCCGCTTTATAGTTTATAGCCATTCTTGAATTGAAAAAAAAAAATTAAAAAAAAAATCAAATTCGGAAACTTATCGTTGATTAATCATTGGTTAAAGTGTTATTCATAAACTAGAGTGAACCTATAACAATATCAAGACTCTAGGGGAGCCAATATCCTACAAACTAGATAGCATTTAGTATTTCAGCGGAAATATAAAAGAGTGCCGGCCCTAAGTATGTACAATCGGTGTACATGCTCAAAGTTTCCAAATTTTGGGGCCCCATTTTACATTTTATGAGTTACTTTTTTTCCCTTCTTCGTTGTCGTTCCACTAAACTGCATTCAACATACTATAATTAAATTTGATTAATTTTTGTAATTACATTTAGAAAATGATGCACTTCAAACTAAGTCTTCTTTTCTATCCAATTTTAAGAAAAATATCACTTTTTCTCAAAAATATTACAAAAAAAAAAAACATTATTTTACTAAATTCACAATTCAAATTTTAAAATTCTCTCTAAATTTTTACTTACATAAATTCAAAAAAAACATAAGCATTACATTTTTTCTTCTCTTTCATACATAAGTCCCCAAAAGAAATTCCCTCCAAAATAAATTTTCTTCCCTAACCAAAAAATTTCCTAACCAAAACAAATTTTCGCATCACCTTCGAATTTCAAAATGTCATAATAACAATTGAAGACGATAAAATATTTTATTTCTTTTGAAATTTGTGTTCGAATATTTTTTTTGTTTTAAGTGTGGATTAATTGTTTTTGCGTTCAACCATATGTTGAAAGAGAGGCCAAAAAAATTGCAATTGAAAAGGAATTATTGGAAGAAGTTAATTAACGTGAACAATTTGATGGATGATTTTGTATCTAAATACCCCATTCCATTCTAGTAGAAGAGTCAATTTTGAAAAATATTTTGTGTTGTGTTAGAATAGTCCCCTTTCAAATTTTTTACTCATCGTACCCTTATTAATATAATAATGCGCGCTCTACAATTATCTCAACCTTAAAAAGTAGGGATATGAATGGAACAAAGGGTTTCAAATTATCTATTTTAACTGTTGTATTTTGACATTAATAATAAGTTATACATTTATCAATGTTGACTCTTCTAGTGGAAGGGTGTAAACAAAAAAATGGCAATTTTGAAGTTAATTTTTATATTTTTATTTTTGGTTGATAGATGTTGTATTTTAAAAGTGTTATTGATGAATAATATTATTTTTGTCATACATTTACGTTGACAAAAATATAAATTCAAACTTAATAGAAGAATTTAGGTGCGGGAAATGTCACGAATCATGTATCCCATATGGAAGACATGATATTTTCATGTGTGGTATAAATTGAACTTGTGGCTCTTCCCCCTCATAAACTAGATTTTGATATGGATTTTCTCAAAATTCATCACAAATGATATCAGAAATAGCCCGGGACATTCATGTGTAGTATAAATTGAATTTGGGACTCTCCCACTCATAAATGAACTTTTGAGGTGATTCTTTCAAAATTTATGACAATTAACTACAATCTCTCACGTAAATTGCAACCAAATAATTATAAGAGGGAGATATTGCATTAGAAAGGGAGTAGAGAAAAGTAACATTTGAATAAGACTGAAAAAAAATTAAGAGTAGAAAAAAAAAATGTAAAATGTATTTTTTCAATATGCATTTGAGTCTAATTAATACAAGCCTTTAAGAAAGTAGAGTTTACAAATACCACTTTAATTTACCTTTTTTTTCTTCTTTCTTTTTACGTTTTAATTGTGATTCAAAAGCAACAATCCATAGCAAAGGACCTAAAGGTATAAAAAATATATATAAAAACAAAATGTTGTAAACGAGAATCTTCTGTATTAGTTTCCTTTTCATTTTTTTTTAGCTCTTCTATTATTTTTGCCAAAATAAAATAAAAGAGGGTGTCACGATTATTATGATGGTCGTTTTGTTCAACTTTATGTCAATGAAATGAGACATTACAAATAATCAATCATTACGTTAATTTGTTGCTATAATCAATCATCTTTCATTTCTTTTTACACATTTCGAGGTAGTCAGTTACAAAAAATACATTTTTAGTTTCCATCGTTAAACATCAAGAGCGTTAAAATATAAAAAAGACAAAAGTAAAATTCCACCAGATTTCCCTCGGATGAATATGCAATTAATAGATTTGAAAAAATCTAGCCTGAAAATGAATGTGCCTGTTATGATTCGTAATTATATTAGCTCTAACCTCAGTTATTGCTTTCATTATATTTTGTAACTGAATACTTACGTTATTAACTTCTTCCACTGGTCAAATTCAAACTCCCCAGCTGGAATCCTAAGCTCTAAATTTTTTTTTAGAAAAAACCATTTTGGAGGGATAAATTATAATTTAAAATCGGAACAAAATAAAATGAAGGGGAAAAAGAATATTGTAGAAAAATAATGATTGTCAAATTGATTCGAACCCCTTGAAGTTTAGAGAAATAGTGATTAGGCCCCAAAACGAACCCTCCGTGGGACCGGGTCAGGTCGGGTCGAGTCGAACACATGCAAATGCATGGGGGGAGTTTGTTAGTTACAAAAAGCGCAGAGGCAACGTCGATGGGCGGTTATTTGTCCAGCTCCGCCGCTTACCTCCTTAAAGAAGACGCTTACCTCCTATTTCTTCGCTGAAGCTGCTCCAGGAAGGAAAGGATACTAAGCGCGTGGTTTACTACGAGAAAATGAAGAAGGCGATGGGTTCACCGAGAAGGAGGTGTTTGTTCTGAATCACGGCGTCTTGGAGGCGGGTCGCCTGAGAATGTGGTTTCCTCCTCCTGAGAATATTGAAGATTGTAGTACTACTGGTGATTCAAAGGACTCGATCAAGAAGAAGGAAAACTAGCAGGCCCCGCCGAGGCGGCCATGTTCGTGTTTAGAGCTCGTTAAGTTTGAGCATGCAATCAATAGTACTATGGTGTGTTGTTGTTGTTGTTGGTGTTGTCAGTGTTAAAGAAGAAGTAAACCAAAGTCTCAATAAAAATAATGGTTTATTTATTGGTATTTTGCATTTCTATGTAATTAGTTTCTGAAATTTGGTCAAATAAAATGAGAAGCTTGGATTTCAATTTTGTCGATCTTCATCACATTTTATGGATTTTTTTTTTTTATAATTAAAATAGTTAATCATGGGATTATCACTATCCCAATATACATAAGAATATTGTACATTTTAATGGGCAATTTGAGTTTTACACCCGCTATTATAATTTTGTTGTTTTTCTTCACGGTTGATAAATTTCAATTTCTCAATTTTTAGAATAAACACATTATGATTGCAAATTTTGAATCTACGTACGTACAAATTTAATTTGTATAGCTAGTGAGAGCCTCATTTCACACAGTAAATTAAGAACAATATTATTGTTGATTGAAAAGAGCATTTTGATAATCTATTGTATATATAATATTGTTTCTAACTAATATATATCATCTTATTTTTTTTAATTGTACTTGTTAATTTCACCAGCTTATTCGAGCTAGTTTGATGTCAATATCAGTATTTATATATATATATCTACATATGAATAACTATCAATTTGCCATGGCTAAAAGGGTTTTCTTTTTAGTTCCAAGGTTTTTGGGGTGATTACTTAATTTTTCAGAAAATCAACATGATCCAAAATCCAAAATCAATTCAAATCGAGTCGAAATTTTGTAGGGATTAAGTCATATAAAATAACCAACCGTATGTTAGAAGCGATATTAAATAAACTTTTAATTAAGGAGCTAGGTACATTGCAATTACACACGATTAATCTAATCGGGGTTCACTAATAAATTCATTTTATAAATAAACCAAGAAAACCTCTCCAAAAAGAAAAAAGCGTCCCGATTCATTTTTTAAAAACTATGTTTTGCGACTGATAAAAATAAAATAATAATTAAAAAAAAAAAAACAAAAACAGAACGTCAAAGATTTCATTCACTGCTAATATAAATAGCACCTTTCTCTCACGCACTCTTCACTTCACCATAGAGTAGCTATATATTCATCCCTCTCCAATTCTAACCATGTCGGAACCTAGCCACATTAGCCTCTCCGACCAACCCAAGGATAACTCCGGCGCTGCGGGGGTGGATGAATAAAATCCCACCATCCCTTTGGTCACCGACCTCTTTGGAGAGCTCAACTTCCGGGATAGGCCCTCCTCCTCCTCCTCCTCTACCCGGAAAAACTCCCTTGACAACCTCCGATTCTTGCCTCCGCAGAAAAAGCGCGTTTCCTCCGGCAGGAGTGGCGGGAAGAAACCTCTGGATGCACGTCGCGCGCACAACAGCCGCCCAAGGCTTTTCCATCAGCACCTCCAGCCGTCGAAGAAGGCGAGAACGTCCGTGGAAACGAGCAGGGTTCTTCCTAGGGTTGGTGCTGCGGCGACCGGACGCGGAAGGGTTCTGTTCAGTGTCGCTGCTGAAGAAGGGGAGGCGACGAAGGCCATGGATATTATTAATGTTGAAAATAAATAGATTTTAGAACCAAAAAAAAAAAAAGCTATGTTTAATTGTTGTTTGTATTTGTTGAAGGCTTGTTGGATTAAATTATAAAAGATGTGGTTTAATTTGTTTGTTTCGATTTTTATTTTTGTTGTTGATTAAGCAGCACAACTGGAAACGTCGATCTTGAAATGCGCCAAAACAACTCGAAGATCGATCTCGATTGGCACGAATGTTGCACGTACGTGGTTGCTGTTGTTGTTGTATACAATTCTTTTTGCAACTACGAATTTTTCACCGTTTTTTTCAAAATTAAATTTTTATGAAACATTTGAGAAAACCCTAAATTCTTTATATATAGGTGTGTGTGTGTTAAAGCAACTACGAATTTCTTTTTTAAAGCAACTAGTAATATAAATAACACCTATATTGCACATTCCTTGCACACACACTTGAATTCACTACAAGAGTCAATCAAATTGCCAATAAACGGGTTGAGCCTCAGGAGAAATTATTTCGTATAAAAAAACCATCCGTTAGAGCCAAAAGCGGTATTAGATGAAATTTTAAGGAGGTATAGATTGAAATGACACGACAAATTGAAGGGTCCACTATAATTTTACTTTTAAAAGTAAACAAAGAAAAACCTGAAAGAAAAGAAGAAAAAAAGCGTCTAAAATCATTTTCAAAAACTATAAGGTTTTGGGACTGAAAAAAAAAAAAAAAACGAACGTGTATATATTTCATTTCCCTTAATACAAATAGCACCTATAAATATATATATATATATGCACTTATATATATATATATATATATCTTTGAATTTTTAGCTTTAAATAAGGAATAATCAACTCAATATTCAAAGTAAAACCAATCTCAAAGGAAAAATGAGCATGATTTTTTTTTTCAAAAATGCCTAATTAGGTTGCTAATTTTATGAAGATATATCATGACAAAGTAGTTAAATCCATTAATACATACATATGATGATTTAAAGTAAAGTAGTTAAATAAATACCTCTTAACACATGTTTTCAATTTTTGTAACAATATTAATTGATATGGGTTTCAGCTGCAACATTATTTTTGCTTTTTACTGAGATCTAATAAACTTGCCATTGCTTTTATTTGTAATGTTGATGTTGCCCATAGTTTGGATACAAAAGAGAGGGATATGTTTGTGTTTGTTGTTCATTAACTGTACGTAGAAAATAGATAGAATCTTTGTTGTTTAATTTGGCTGATTTAATCATGAAAATTTGGCTTTCGTTTTGGATCATTTGATGTTGTTGATGATTAATATTTCATGTACTTGTGTGTAAAATAACCCGCACAACTCGAGCCCGTTGATCGATCTCGATCGGCACGATGTTCGTACGTTGTTTTTGTTGTTGTTGCACAGCAACTATACAAATTTCACTACTTTTTTTTTTATTTTTTATCTTTTCTAAATTATAAAATATTGAGAAATAAAACCCAAATTAATGATTTAATTCTGTGATTAGAATTATTGCAAAGGAAATCTGGGGTGAGAAATCTTGTCAATCGACTTTGAATGGACTTAGATCAAGATAGAATAAGGGCTGTTCTTTTCCTTTTCGTTCTCATTTTGTTTTTGGTTTCATCGATTAATTTAATATATTATAATTATTTTTATTATTTTTAATATAATTTTTTATTATTTAAATATATTTTTTAAAATTTTTAATAATTTTTTACATTATAAAATTATTTTTCAAAAATATATTTTTAAAACTGTTTTTAAAACATCATAAATTAAGTTCATTTTCTAAGTTCTTTACATCAAAACATATTAGTATTTCAGCGGTTATATATAATAATGCAAGCCTCAAGTACGTGCAACCTATGCACATGCTAAAGACCATCCTCTCCCTCCACCCCCCCCCCCCCCCCCCCCCCCCCACACACACACAAAAAAAAAGGATTTTGAGGCTCCTATTTGTATTTTGAGTTTTTTCTTCTTCTTCTTTTTTTTTCCTTTTTCGTTTTCGTTCCACTAAACTGCATTCAACATACTGTAATTAAAATTGATTAATTTTTGTAACATATAGAAAATGGAAAATGATGCTCTTCAAATTAAGGCATCACCCTCAAATTTCATCGTGTCATAATAGTTAAAGACAATATATAATATTTTTTTTTTTTTAGAAATTTGTGTTTGAATATTTTTATGTTTTAAGTGTAGGTTAATTGTTTCTTCATTCAACTATATGTTGAAAGAAAAGCTTAAAAAATTGCAATTGGAAAGGAACTATTGGAAGAAATTGACATGAACAATTTGATTGATGGTTTGTTAATCTAAACACCCCATTAGAAGAGTCGATTTGGAAAATAATTTTTATTATGTTAGAATAGTCCACTTTCAAATTTTTTTTTTTACTCATCGTACCCTTACGAATATAATAATGTGTACTCTAGAATTATCTCAACCTTGAAAAGTAGGATATGAATGGAACAAATAGTGTTAAATTATTTATTTTAAGTGTTGTATTTTAACATTAATAATAAGTTGTACATTTATCATAGCGAACTCTTCTAGTGGAAGGGTGTATTCAAAAACATGACAAGTTTGAAGTGAATTTTTATATTTTTCTTTTTGGTTGATTGACTTTGTATTTTAAAAGTGTTATTGATAAATATTACTATTTTTGTTATACATTTACGATGAAATAAAAGTGTGAATATTATAAATTCAAACTTTATAGAAGAATTTAGGTGTGGGAAATGTCATGGGGTGAAATACAGTTTCCCCCTTGTGTTATTACGTAATAGACAGTTTCTCCCTTGTACTTTTATAATACTCAGTTCCCTCCTTGTGGTTATGGACTAAGGCTCTGTTCTTTTCCGAACATAATTAGAAAAAGTATTACTTTTTTCTCAAAAATATTACACAAAGAAACAACATCATTTTTACAAAATTCACAATTCAAATTTAAAAATTTCTTCTAAATTCTCACTCACATAAATTCAAAAAAAACATAATCATTACACTTTTTCTTCTCTTTCCTACACAAATCCCCAAAAGAAATTCCCTCCAAAATAAAATTATTCCCTAACCAAAAAAATTCCTATCTATAGTACTAAGAGAACATAGCCAACAGATTCCATCCAAACTAACTATGAGTGTGTGAAACTCCAAAACTACCCTTGTTGAATAATGGCAAAAAAGAAAATTCACAATGTCCAAAGATTCCCAAACCAAAGAAAACTCCCATCGGCTTCTTTAAATAATCTCTTAAGCTCTCATATCCCGCCGACCAAACCAATAATTCCGGCGACTGAAGTGTAACACAATTTGCTTCTAAAGTTGAATCGAACATGGGGATTGAAAAACATTGAATATTAATCTCCTTCACCCAACCCAGCATCCATCCAAACCAGAAAGAAAAAGAGGCAAACTCAAAGATATTTGGGGAAAATTTTGGTTAACGTACGAGTAATGTATTCAATCTGGGAAAAGTTCTTGCACTAATATATTCTCTGTGCAGCAGGTACTGTCCATAAGTGACGCCGCAGCCGCTAATATAAGTTGTGTAAAAGTTCTGATTTTGTAACTGCTGCAGTAGTCATTTTCTTCTTGTTTTTGGTTCGTTGCTGAAAGAATCTGAAAATTGAATTGGGGGAGATTGGCCGGAGTTGGTTTCTGTGTGAATTTGGGGTGCCATTGTTTGAATGGGTTAACCTCAAAGACGACGAGAACGATTTTGAATTTTTTCATTCCTTCCGTAGTTCCATCATGGGATTCTTTCTTTAAAGTTTGGTCTTGGGTGTTCTAAATTTTGTTCAATCAAGTTTCTTGGGCGCCATAAATTTTCCTTTCACTTTAGATCTTGATAAAACATCATTTGCAATCAAATTCCAGTTGTTAGAATTTCCAATTATCGCCGCCATTGATGAGCTCATCATCCACAAATTTGGGTAGAATGATGGTAAGTGATGGTGATGAAGGTAGTATGGGAAAAAAAAATGAAAGACGTCACCTTTTTCCATTCTCAAGCGCCATTTTGAGAGCGTTGAATTCAATTGCCCTTAACGTGCATGTTTTCCATCAAATGGACACTTCAGTCCAAAACTACAAGGAATAACTGGTCATTTTCAAACCAGAAGGGGTTAACTGTCTATAGCAACAAACCACAAGAGGAAAATGTATTTTACCCAATGTCGTGAATTTTTTCAAAATTCATGACAAATGTTATCAAAAACCGCCCGAGACATTATAACAAATGTGTAGTATAACATTTTGTTCGTTAGTCAAGTAAGACATTATAACATTTCATGTCTGGTATAAATTGAACTTGGTCGTTTTGTTCATTTATCCTAATAATATAACTTTATGTCAATCAAATGAGACATTACAAATAATCAATCATTACGTTAATTGTTGTTATAATCAATTTTCATTTCTTTTTACACTTTTCGAGGCAGTCAGTTACAAGAAATAAAATTTTAATTTCTATCGTTAAACATCAAGAGCGTTAAAATAAAAAAAAGACAAAAGAAAATTATACGACATTTCCCTCGGATGAATGTACAATGAATAAGATTGAAAAAATCTAGCTTGAAAATGAATGTGCCTGTTATGATTCATTATTAAATAATATATTGTATTAACTATTTTTTATTTTCGGTTATATTTTGTAACTGATTACTAACGTTATTAACTTCTTCCACTGCTCACCCATCTGGAATCCTAAGATCTAAAAATTCCAAAAATTTAAAAAAAATAATTATTATTTTGGAGGGACAAATTAAAATTTAAAACCGGAACAAAATAAAATATGCGGGAAAAAGAATAATCTAGAAAATGAAGATTGTCAAATTAATTCGAACACCTTGAAGTTTAGAGAAATAGTGATTAGGCCCCAACACAAACCCATGGAGAGTCCGTGGGACCGGGTCGGGTCGAACATATGCAAATGCATGGGGGGAGTTTGGTAGTTACAAAAAGTGCAGATGCAACGTCGATGGGCGGTTATTTGTCCAGCTACGCCCAGCTCCGCCGCTTACCTCCTTAAAGCGACGGTTATATCCGGCACCACCGAGGTCCCTTTTCTCTTTTCCAATACCAAACGACCCACTGTATAATAATATTTTATAAAACCCTTTTTAATTTACTGATCTATATATATATATATATATATATAAATACACTTGAAAATGAAGCACAATTCATCACAAATTCGAACTGGAAATGATCGTGTTTAGAGCTTGTTGGCTTCTTTTTTTTCTTTTTCTGTTTTTTGGGTTTGTTTGTTGTTGTCAGTGTTAAAGAAGAAGTAAACCAAAAGTCTCAATAAAAATAATGGTTTATTTGTTGGTATTTTGCATTTCTAATTATCTAAATGTAATAAGTTATCTTATGTGTAATCAGTTTCTGAAATTTGGTGAAATAAAATGAGAAGCTTCTTGGATTTTAATTTTTCCATCTTCATCACATTTTATGGTTTTTTTTTAAAAAATTTATTATTATTAAAATAGTTGGGATTATTACTATCCCAATATACATAAGAATATTATACATTTTATCGCGCAATTTGAATTTTACGAGCATTATAACTTTTTTGTAATTTTCAATTTGGAGATTTTGGATTCGACTTTTAACATAGTAATCTCTACCATCCTTTCTAGAAGAATATACACGTACATTGCACACAATTTGTACAGTGAGAGCCTCATTTCACACCGCTAGAATAACATCATTGTTTTATTGAATAGGGGATTGAAAAGAGCATTTTGATAATCAGTTGAATTGTGCTTGTTAATTTCACCTTATTCGAGCTAGCTAGTTTGATATCAATATCCGTATTTTTATTATATATATCTGCAGATATGAATATTAATTATCAATTTCCATGGAAAAAAAAAAAAGGTTTCCTTTAGTTTTCTTTTTTAGTACAAGGTTTTTGGGTAGATTAATTAATTTTTCAGAAAATGTGCATGAACGAACTGTGCCACTCAGGAAACCTGAAATCAATTCAAACCGCCAGTAAACGGGTCAATGTCAGAAATGATACTCATTTGATATAAATTTTTGAAGGAGGTAACATTACAATTACACGACTAATCAGGGTTCATTAATAAATTTTATTGACTTATAAAAATAAATAAAATAATAAAGAAAAACAGAACGTTAAATATTTCATTTCACTTGTAAATTCTATTATAAATACCACCTTTCTCGCACGCACACCTCACTTCACTTCACTATAGAGTAGCTATATATTCAGCCCTCCGATTCCGGCCAATTCTAACCATGTCGGAATCTAACTACATTAGCCTCTCCGACCAACCCAAGGATAACTCCGGCGCTGCGGGGGTGGATGAAGAAAATCCCACCATCCCTTTGGTCACCGACCTCTTTGGAGAGCTCAACTTCCGGGAGAGGTCCTCCTCCTACTCTAGATGGAAAAATTCCCTCGACAACCTCCGGTTCCCGGCGCCGTTGCCTCCACAGAAAAAGCGCGTTTCCTCCTTCAGGAGTGCCGGGAAGAAACCCATGGATGCACGTCGCGCGCACAACAGCCGCCCAAGGCTTTACCCTCCGCCGCTCCCGCTGTCGAAGAAGGCGAGAACATTCGCCGTCGAAGAAACCAGCAGGGTTCTTCCTAGGGTTGGTGCTGCGGCCACCGGACGAGGAAGGGTTCTGTTTGGTGTCGCTGCTGAAGAAGGGGAGGCCACGAAGGCCATGGATATATGTTGAAAAATATATTTAGAACAAAGAAAGCTATGTTTAATTGTTGTTTGTTGGTTGTTTTTGTTGAATTAAATTATATTTATAATTATATATATATATATATATGTGTGGTTTTGTTGGCTGATTTTAATTTTGTTTCTGTTTTGTGTTATAATTTCATATGCACGTGTGTGTAAATTAAGCAGCACAACTGGAAATGCACCAACCCAACTCGAAGATCAATCTCGATTGGCACGAATGTTGCACGTACGTTGTTGTTGTATAGAATTGTCTGTTTGAAACTACGAATTTTTCACTATTTTTTTCCTTTCAAAATTAGATTTAATGGAAAATTATAGAACTTATGAGAAAACCCTAAATTATATATGTGTGTGTGTGCGCGCACTTGCACGGTCTTAATAGAGCTTAGTCTCGGGAAAAAAGATAAAAATGTAATAGGATATATGTCTAAATCTCTTATATTTTCTCTATTCCACTAAAGTTCGTGTACTAAGGTGTTGGATTAAATCTTTAATTTAGACTAACACTCATTTAGTATTAGTTCAATCATGAAAATTTAGACTAACACTCATTTAGTATTAGTTCAATCATGTGCATTTGAAACATATTCTCCTATACTATTCTTTTATTACGACGGAAGTTGCGGTGATTGAGCCGGCAAAGTTGACGGAAGCCAAGGGTGTTGCATCTTAAGCTAGGTTGAAGGAAGGAAAAAAAAAAAAAAAAAAAAGGATCAGTTCGGACCAGATTTTGATCTGGCCCGAAATCTTTTGATTGATTGGGCCTGATCCAGTCCGAAATTTTGAATCAGAATCAGCTGATCTGATCCGAACCACGGATCAAAATGAACACCCGACCCGAAGTTACCTTAGAAAAATCGATTGCCAACATCTTCCAATCCAAAAGATTAATATTAATCCTCCACAAAATGGGTGAATATACAGCAGCATACGAATGTCTTTTTTACATTACAGAAACAGAGAGCTAGCATCATTTTGTACTAAATGGTGACACTTTTTAACACTTGAAACCTCCACATGCTATAAGCCAGATGATGGTGATTACAGTAAGAATACCACCTCCAACCATCAACTTCATTTGAAGATTCTGCAGCCACATCTTCCTGCGTAGCTGCCTACCTTGCCTCTGGAACGTATCCGCCTGAACAGATTTCCACGCACAAACACATGTTACAATGAACTCCAAAGATTCAATCAGCTCACAGAGCACCGAAAAAGATTACTAGTACTTTACCTGGAACTGAAGGTTCTCCGTCTTATCCACTAGTAACTCAATCTTCTCACCGCGGTCCAAAACCTGTAAATCAACAAGGATTTCATGACTTAAGCGTTGCAACGTTAATTGGGAGACAACCATTTGTGTAAAAGAAACTCTTCCACCAGTTTTTCCTAATTTTAAGGTTATCTCATCTATTTCATATTGAAGAACAAACTATAAAGATTATCAGATGCTCCACAATTTCATCTCAAGAACTTCAACCACTTGGGGGATACAAGAAAGAGGGAATGAAAGATGTAAAAAGAGAGGAAAAATGAATCTCAGTTTGGGTTATCCATGTGATAAGAAAAGTTACTAATTTTCATGCATATGGAAAGCAAAAAGGAACAAGTAAAACTGCTTCAACCACACAGCCAAAGGCTGTAAAATGCTTTGAGTATTTAGTAACCTGGAACTCCTCCAAAGATTAAGAAGTCCGCGGACATATATATTACCAAGCCTTAGAGTTTGCACAACATAGAAAACAAAGCCTCATCCCATACCATCTAAGGCAGCAAAGCTAAACAGGAATTCAAGCTACTCCCGCCCAACTTCCATAACACTTATAGCACAAGACAAGTTCTCACAAGTGGTTGTAATGAGATACATACATCAGCTTAAGGAATATAGTGTGTTATTTTCTGGTGAATGACAGATCTCCTTCATATCACAAGTCAAACACAATTGAGACTAAAAATGTTCTCATGCAATGCTGTGGACAAAAGTCAGAAACCAGAAACAAAGCAATGAAAGAACCAAGATGCTTGTAATTTAAAGGAACAAGCAAATAAGTTACAGGAACCAGCAATCAAAACTCTATAAGTTCATGCAGATGACAGAAGCGCACTGACTCAAAGATTCATGTTTTGGCATAATAGTCACAAATACTGCTCTAGCTACAAGCCTAACCCCCTTGGAGTAACTTGGACCATGTATTTAGATCATGAGAAATACACTTGAACTTGAAGCCAAGAATATCAAAGAATACAGAGCAGCATACAGTGTGTGATAAAAACCCGCCTAAACATCCCAATACCAGAAAAAGGCAAAACAGCAATAGAAGTCTCCAAACATCAAGCATGAATTTCTTTTAGACCTAAACTCTGAAAATACTTTGACTAGTTCTAAATTAGAAAGCTTCCTTTTCAGTGATCTTTTCGTTCAACTTTTAGCCAAATTTCATGTGTAAATGATCTGAAAATACACTATTAAGTCCCTCACTGACCAAAATCAATTTCCCATCTTCCATCCATTCACCCATCAACAGAAGCACTCACCTTCTCAATGTTGTCCATCATTATCCCTTTGACTTCTGTTATTTGAGCCTTCAGTTTGGACATCTTACTCATTTCATCAGGGTGGCTCATACAATATTGCATATGATCTTTAAGCTTGGGCCTGAAAACAAGAAGACAACTCTAAGCATGTCAAGGAATCAACTAGCAGAGGTGGAATTACCTAAAGGGCCAAAAGGAATACATTGGGATGGAAGAAGTGATGAAGCACAAGCCTGAATGAAATTTTCATACCCAAACTCCCTATCAAGATTATATGCAATGCTAAATCGATCTTCGAATAGATCGTCATCCTCATCATCATCATCATCAGCAAGTGGGTGTGGCCCATCGGGTTTGATGCTTGCACCATACTTCTGTTTGAAATCATCCTTCACTCTCTCAAGAAATACGAAGGGCACACTCCTCCCCATGGTCTCATCCGCAACAACAAGAAAAACTACAGGCCCAAAAAAGCTTTTTCTGTCAAGAGTTATGATTACTTGGATATACCTTAGTTATTGAATCCATATGTATAGGACATAAAAATGAATGTAGAAGAATGAAATACCGAATCCACTGTCAAGGAGAAAATTGAAAGTGTGCCCATCACAAGAGTAAGTGTACTTGCTGCTATTGGACGGTAGCTTCTGCAAGCATTGTACAGCTAGGGTACTGAAGTTGCCGGAGTAAGATGTGTGCTCCGCCAGCACAACAGTACCTTTAGCAACAAAACTGTAGATCAAACCCTTTTGACTCATTCCGATTATAATCAACTACCAGAGGAGGATATATCTCCAGCGAGGGCACGAACACCTGCAAGTTGAGAACAATACACTGATGCATCATTTCTGCAATCAATCTAAGAAGGCAATTGAAGACCCCAATTAATTAATTATGCTAAAATCAGCTGTCGGATTCAAAGGCAGTAGAGCATAGTATTAAACCATTCGTCACGCAATTAACGAACATTATATGGATTCCAATCAAATTGCACAACAAATATTAAATTAAACCCTAGAACAAACCATAAATTTGCGAAAGAGAAATTCGAACGAACAGCTTGATCTACAACTCATAGCATACCGAAAAAATACCTAGATATATTCGATACAGAACGCATTATCATCTAGAGCACTATTAGTTACCGCATCATCTCGGTCTTGGATAACTCGCGAAAAAAAATTTACAGAAAAAAAATGCAAAAAATAAAGAGAGAGAGAGAGAGAGATAGAGATGCACCAGAGAATCTGAGGTTGGAAGCAAAGACGCACGCAATCAAAACCGAAGCGATTTGGTTACAAGTGAAGTGATAATCACGTGATTGTGGAGAGGAAGAGCAGAGCTGGAGAAGACTCCCCTGCAAGAATTTGGAGTGGACGAAGACGAAGACGACCCAGGGGTTGCTTAATTAGATTAGCTTCGGAATTTCTGCGTATTGCTTACGTGGCGTTTCTCTTGGGACACCTTGAAGAAGAAGAAGAAGTTTAGAAGAGTACTACGAGGACAATCCTTTCAGTCACGACTCAACAAATTAATTTTTTTTGATGACCAAAACTTCGGAAGAAAAAAAGAAAAAAAAATAATAATAATCCATATTTTTAATATTTTATGCGTACAAACCTACGAGATCGTTACGAAATTAGTCAATTACAAATTTATATTTATTCGTGAGCCTACTACATGTTCATCATTCTTTTGCTAAAATAATTATTTACCCCTTCAATGTATATGACTAAAATTATCTTACATTATGTAATCTAACATTCATAGGTGGCTGACCCTCAAATTTAAATATAGTGGGGCTAATCTAACCTAACCTAAATTCTCTGCCAAACTCGTAAAGCCTAAAATAGAAGAGTCTCGTTAGAATTACGAATACTCATAATCCATAAAAAGTTATATCTCATTACTTTTTTACCGGCACAAATGAAGTCCAGCTTCTTCTTGAGGACATAAATATAACAATGGTTTCTTGTTACAGACAATCAGTGTTCAATGATGAATAGAGCACATACAGGGAGTTTTCAATCCTTCAAAATCAAATGAATTTGAAGAAAGACACACAAACAGAGAGACACGTTGAGACCCTACAATAATGAGAGGGGTTGGAACGCGAACTAATTTGTTTCCAACCGACATTTCTTTTTAGGGATAAGCCCTGAATGGTTTGGTTTCTGTGGTTTCAATATTTAGGGGGTTACAAACAATCAGATAATGACCAATTTCAACCCATTGACACTTGGTGGGGAGCCTCGGTTTGTTTTCACATAAGCAACATAATCACTGAAGTGCATGGTGAATAGTGTGCTCTGGTACCGGGTAACCAGAACCTTCGTCCTCAGTGATTCCGTTATGGTGCCGTTGTAGCCGGCTTTTCGTATCAGGGAGTCGATTGTTTCTTTCTTTGTCCAACCTGATGATTGAAAAACACGAAACAGAAAGTTAGTTGCTGGTTCACTTTAGTACCACTTCGTTCTCATACTTGAGGCCATGCGGAAATAGTTTTTGGAAATTCATCATCCGCAAAAATACCCGTGGTGCAGACAAACTTCTTCGATAAGAAAAGTTCCTTTTGCAAAGATATGGTGACAATATTTCTCTCTCTAAGGTAGTAACTCAGATCATCTAAGTTTCATTCTAAGGCAAACATTCAAGCACTGTGATACCTAACAAAACAGTTCCTCTTTTCCAATTTCACTTTCTGGAAGGGGGGTGAGCAAGCAACATTATTAAATCAAACTACATTTACGACACCAGCTAAAAACCTATGATTCACATTTGCAATCAATTTTCTTCTTACAAAGCTTCACTTATTTATAGCATGATTCCTATCACTCCATTCCTAGCGTCAAACATAGGAAATTTCATTAAAATGGATAGTTTATCACAGGTTGAAACACATGATATCCCCCATTAGGAACTCTACTGAGAAAACAGAAAGGATGCAGAAAGAATCACCTTCTTGAGCAGCAACCTCTGGCAGGTAAGTGGCACTTCGCCTTGTGTTGGAGTCAGGATCAGTGAATTCAATGATCATTCCATGCTTCCCTATCTGCAAGAAAATTTCCAATTCTTTCATATGGTAATAAAAATAAACACAGAAATCATACCCAAAGACAGAACTGAAGTGATAAGTGTTAAAAAGATCTGCATACCTAAGCAATCAGAGCCAGGATTTCGGCTGTGAAATCAAGAACCTCTTACCACTATGTCATCCAAATCAAATTTAATTACTGATCAAGCTGGTCAAGTTTAAGCCAATAATGTAGTAACTACATGATGCATTTGAACATTGGACTTATTAAGACTATCCGCCAGCGTATATAGGCTATTTTAAGAAGTGAATATCTTTCTTAGTAGCAGGGTGGGGGAAAAGGTGATTCCACTGTGTTTCGACCAGATACGGGACTTGGTACCACCATCACTTCAGAAAAGCAAAATTTATACAATCAACTACTGTAGCCACACTGATACATATTCCTCCACTCTAGTGCAAGCCTAATTTGGGTCGCTTGGAGTAACTCAAAATATATAGTAACAATAACAGGCAAACACATACACAATTTCCCAAAGTGGTGGGATATCAAATCTTTTACCTACAGACGATCCAAAAAATTCTTATTAGTCATTAGCAATAGATATACCCTTGTCTGTATTCATAATGCTGAGAACAGTAAAAAAAAAAATTTTTAAAAAAACCCAAGGATTACGAGTATGCTAAGTTTGTGCTTTTATATCCTAGTACATAAAGTAAAAACAGCTTGCATGAGACTGATTTGTTGAATCTCATTGATATGATCCCAATTTTGTCTCCTGTTAACTACCTGATGCATGTATTACCATAAACAGAGAAGAAACATCTCATTTCCTAATTGAACACCAAAATTTTCCAAATGACACAGATTCTCAAGTTTATGACTTCACTAATCCAATTGAACAAGTTTGTTTGCTTTGCAGCATGACATCTTCTAACCTCCCAATCAAGATAATGCGGAGCTTCTTCATAATTAGTGAGAATCGAAACAGTACATTCCAAAAAAGGCAATTCTTTAGCTTGTATTGGGGGAAAACGCCTGTCCCTAAGAGCACTGCAAAAGGTACAAAAACAGAAGGTTGTACAAACTATGAGATGAATGCAGAAAAACCGCATCAAGTAGTCGATCAAGAATTTGACATGAACATACTAAACTTCTGGAAAAAAAGAAGTCCTAACCAACAAAACCTATTTAAACATATAACAGCTTCATATTGTGATCAACACATATGTTAAAGAAGAGTAATAACTAACTATAAAAGGACAAAGGTACTCAAGAGAGAAATTAATCTACCAGAAGAAACTCAAAAGGGAACAAAATTTTGTAAAGTCTACCCCTCTGAGAAAAATAAGTTACTTTGATTGCCTAATGTAGCTCAAGTCATGAGCAGCAGATAAATTCAGTTCAGAATCAGTAAGCTCATTGCAAACCTCACCTTGTTAGAGCATAGTCCTTAAAACCATTAATTATGGCACGGGATTCCAAGGTTCCAATGCAACCCCGTAAACGAGGCTCAGTTCCATTCACAGCTTTCTTCCAAGTCACAAACAGTGGACTAGAGTATGAAAACACATCAAGGTGAACAATTAGAAAAAAATCCAGGATATTCACACACAAAATAAACTAAACACGATGAATAGTTAACGAATGCAGATAGTTCCAAAATGCGGAAACATATATTAAACCCAAAAAAAATAATAATAATAATAATTAACAAATTCATTTCATTAGCATGAGAAAAAGTAAAAGGATCAAAATCATACTGCTGAGCCTCATCAAAGTCAGGGGGAGGAACTTGTTCGCCGTTGAAGTGAGCCACCAACGTATCAAAGCAGAACACAGCCATCTCCCTGTTTGCCGACACCATTTTTTTCTCAGCTCAGACCGAACCGAACAGAGCAATTTTCCCCCAAATAAAATGGAAAAAAAAAAAAAAAAAAAAAGTTTCAAACACCAAAAAATAAGCTGATCGATCCGATTCCGGACCTCGACGCAAAGAATCGACGATGACTTCAAGGTCACAAACAAATTCCCATCCGAAATTAGGGTTACTAGCTCTGGAATGATGGTCTGTGTAAGTTGGAGAGAGCGGTGATATTTATATATCAATATATATATATATAGAATAATAAGTAATAATGGAACTACAGAATATATAGTACGGTACAGGGACTACGTGGGAAGAAAGCTTCCGTAGACGCAAGTTATTGAAGGAAGGAGCGGTGGGACGACACCGTTTTGGCTGTTGGTGGAATCCAGGGTGGAATAAAACCTTTCAGTTTTCACTTGAGAAAAATCGCACTTTGCCCTCTAAAATTTAGGGGTTGGTAGAATTAATCTTCAAAGCTTGGAAGTGTTCATTTTAGTCCTTTTTGTTTCAATAAAAAAAATAAGAACAAACAAATCTGGGGAAAAATAATTAATTAATTAATTTTTCTAACGGCAAAAAGAAAAAATATATTTCTAAACCGTTTATGAGCATTCCATTGAAAAAATGCATTGGTGTTTCCTACTACCTCTCCCAAGTTTTAGTTAAATTTTAAATTAGTCCTCGTAATTTCTACAAACTATAAATACATCCATAAACCATTCAAAACCTATTCGGTTTGTGTTATATATATATTTTTTATTAATAATAAGGTTGTCATCGAGTCAAATTGAATCAAATTTGGAGTGTTCAAACTCTGATCGTTTATTAAGTAATCGAATCTAAATTTTCGTTCATGGTCACTTAGTTATTGAATAAATGTACTCCGAGCCAAATTTGAAACTATTCATGAAAGTTTATGTTTCGCTCTCAATCAAAACTAACAAAAGTTGATTTTGTAATTATGAAAAAATTATGAGGAGATATTTGTAGTTTTCAAAAACCATATGAAGTAAATGTAATTCACCCTTTTCTTTTTGAAAAAGAACAACACCTGGGGGTCTCTCCGGGATAGCTACGAATCCCGAATAAAAGAAGGGAAAACAAATAAGTTTGGTGGCCCCAACTTTTCAATGAAAAGGGCGAGATGCCGACCTTTGTTTTCACTTCTTCTGACTGATGGAAAGAAATAGACAGGAAAATAAAGTGCCATTGTGGTTTGAACTTTGAACGGAATCTTCTTTTACATTTCAACTTTGCTTTCGAAGAGAAAACAATCACATAAATTCAGTACCCAAATGATTGCACTGAGAGTCTGAGAATTCGCACGACAAACCACTCAGAGTTCGAGAATTCAATTCCTACCTCCATCACTTTCTGTCATATTTGTGCACAACCGAGCTGACCAGCTTCTTTCTTTCCCTCTCCCAGCATCTGACATCCACTTATAAATTTTAATAGACAAGATCACGTTGATAACTCAACCCCAAAAAAAAAAAAAAAAAATCTAGTCAGAATCTGTAATTAGGATACATGAACAACACAAACAGTAGCACTCAGGATATAATCACTTGTGCAAATTACAGGATGACAATGTTAATTCTAGTCAGAATCATGCCGCCTTCTCTTTTCCTTGTCCATTTTACGTTTTCTCTTGTCATCTGAATCACGATAATGGCCTCTCTCTCGCCTCTCGCGCTTCTCATGTTTCTTTTCTTCATGCCTCCTCCTCTTCTTGTGACTTTCATCCCCGGACTTATCCTCAGCTTCCCTTGTAGATGTTGCACTAGGCATGGCCACATTCACTTTCTCAACAGATTGGCTCACCGGGCCGTTCGGTAAACTACTCGGTTCTTCCCAAGCGCGGGGTTCTCTGCAGAAGCAAGTTATATAGTTGCTCAGTATTGGTTACATAAATAGAGTATTTTCAAGTCATCATGAATATCGATCATGTTTTCCTACTTCCAAGTTACTTTTACGGGTTCCACGATAATAGCTCAACTACAATTTCAAACAAGAATAAAACTACAAAATATCAAGGTGGTCCAGTCACAAAAGAATCCTAGAGGCACATCAAACAAGTATCAATCATTTTATTCATCTTTGTATTCTAAACTACAAGCATCCTTCTTAAGTATCTTAAACATACCTTGAAAAACCAAGACCATGGACCCTTGCTGCCTCAGCATGCCCTGCTCCTAAATCTTCTGCGGTAGAGCCTCGCTTCACAAGTTCATTAAATTCATGTTTATCCAACCGATTACCTTGAGCAGGTGAAGCACGCTTAGGAGCTAATCCTAGAGCCTCCCTCATGGACTGCTCCTCTTGTTCCTTAATCCTACGGATTTCATCTTTCATTGCTTCCTCGTCAGAGGGCCCAGATTTTTTATCACGAGTATACCAGTGGAGGTCTTTCCCTACAAAAGGAAGTAACACATGTTAAGATGAAGTCTTCAAACGGTTTAACAAAATTTAAAGCTATCAAAAAGCTCCTACCTACAATGTGGCACATGATAATAAGATGTAAACTATCCTTGCAAACGCTCTGCGCTCATCTAAATCAAAATATAGCAGCAGCAAATGGCATGTTGTTTAGGTATCAATTTTGATGACTGTTTGGAAGCTGCGTTCTCAAAGAAAAATTAAAGGCATACATAATGGTTTCAGAACTAACCCAGGTCAAATCTTTAGATTGAAAGGGAAAAAAGAAACACCCATATAATGACATGATCAAAGAACAAACATTAGAAAGCGGAACGAACTTGGAATATTCTACTATCTCAGTTTCAATTGTCTGCCAACTAGTTTACTAGTGTTTCATGAAAATAAAAGCAGCCTATACATAACAGACACAATAATCCTAATACAACGACCACACCTTAAAGAATCAATAAAAGAAGCCGCAATCCAGAGCAACTTACATAATTCCCAAGAGAAAATATGGGGGAAATAAGAGGATAATGAAGGAAGTAAAAGTTTAAAAGCTTAGTACAATCATGAACTGCTACCTAACCATCACAAAGCAGATAACTTGAGAAGGATGACCAATTTACAGCTTGAAAAGGGATTCAATTTTTGACACCAACAAATACCATCAAGCAACACCATGAAAGGAGCATCAATATACAGAAAACCTCAGTAAACCCAAAAGCAAAACTCAAAACATACTAAAGAATTTCATTAGCAATTCAACCTCATGAGTAAAAGATGGATTTCCTACTAGAACTCATGACAAAGTGTTCATGGCCAAAATATCCAAACAGCACACAAATAAACCACATAATTTAAGGTGGGATACCTTTCTGCCATCGTCCAACGGGTGCCTTAATACTGTGACCAAGATAGTTCTCTCTGTGCTTATCAACCTTCACTTCATCCCAGGTAAACTCTGCAAACAGCCAAATTCCAAGTTTCATTAATCCATGACCAAATCTAAAAGCGGAAATCGCTCCGATATTTCTAAACTAAACACTTCACAACGAATACCCATAATTTCTCCAGTTCATAATCCCAAAAATATGCACAATACAGAACTAAACAAGCTAAGAACATAATTCCCAAAATATTAACCGAAAAATAGCCCCAAAAAAAATAAAAAAAACCCTAAAGAGCTCACAAACAAAGAATGGAAGGCTTACGATCTCGGCCGCCGCGAACTCCACCTCTGGTCGGGTGATACATATTCTCCTCCTGACTCCAAGTTCCGATTCAGAATTCACAATGATCCGCCGGATTAACGACGGAGAAAGAGGGATTATTAGAAAGGGGATTTCAACTTTAAACACGGCCAGTCGGTGACGATCGATTTTCTGAAACTATACAATGGCCCCAAAATTTTCATTTACAGGGGATTAATGGGAAGGGTATATCTGGTAATTTCCCATTTAGAGGCGGTTGATAAGATTTGGGTGTAAACTGTGAACCAGTGGGCGCCTTGACCCGGTTTGTCGAACCGAAACAGCTACCCGAATTATAAGTGAAATGATAATTAATAGAATTAATTACATTTATTAGCCCTAAGTTTTGAAAAGATGCCCTTTAACCATTGAAAATATTATCAATATTCACTTAAATCCCTCAAATTATAAATACCTCTATGCTTTATCTATGTTTTCTAAACTTATGAAGATTAAATAGAGATATTACTAAATCATGACAATATATTAGAAGTAAATAAATAAAAGTAATGATAGTCTTAGCAACAAATCATAGCAACTCATGTGGCATGCATTCATTGGTTACATTTTTATTAATATCAAATAATTAGCCAATGAATGCAGGCCACATGAGTTGCTATCAAAAAGTTGCTATGATTTGTTACTAAGACTATCATTACTCAATAAATAATTAAAAGTGTAAATATACTCCGTTCAAAATTCAATGACTAACGTAGTACTACCAATCAAAAGTATTAACCAAATTACAATAAATATTAGGGTGAAATACAGTTTCCCCCCTGTGGTTTTATACTTTTGACAGATTCCCCCTATGCTTTGAAAAATGACAGTTTCCCCCTCATGGTTTTGGACTGAAGTGTCCAATTAACGGAAAACAACATCACAAACAGTGCGTATGGAGGACGCGCCAAAGACGAGTGTGGGAGCAGACCAAGTGATGATGTCATTATTTTTGTTCCAAAATTAACCCCAAGTGAATCCATTTATTGACCCCCAGCAGAATTACAAAAGCGAGCGACGGAGAGCAGGGGATGGAGAGGACGCGACGGAGAAAGCAAGCGAAAAGGACCTATGCCCGTCAGTGAAGATAACTGCATCGGAGATCGATTTTGTTGTAATAAACGTCACCAATTGAGGTAATAATAGGCGAATGAAGCTTGGTATTTGATGGGTTATGTTCATAAATTGGGGGTAATTGAACAGTAAGGGTTTAGTCAAGAGCAAGTTTATGAATCATGTTTAAATTTTCAATATCTAGCGTATGTTTTTAGCTATGATGCTGAAGTTGTTGTTCATATGGGGGGGTTAGTTGTACTTGAGGGTTTTCTTCAAAATATCTGTAAATTGGATCTGTATGATTATCTGGGTTACCCAAATGTTTCCCATGCGCTTTCTAGAAATTGATGTAATTGGATAATGAAGAGTGCCACGGTTTAGTTCTAAAAATTACCTTTGTCCCTTGTTTTTGAGATGAGGAAGGGAAACGGTATTTTTGTAGTTTGGTGGTGAAGTGTATTCAAACAATCTACATGTTGGTGTTAAGCTGTTGGCTTGTTGGTTTCCATGAGAATAAAACTAAGCTCGGTTTACACATAAGCTTCATTTCTCTTGAATTTTGGGCATGCAATTAAGAAAAATGTTATTTTGTTTTATTTTCTTTTTGTATGTTATTCTGCACACTTTTGATATTCATACAATGAACCAAATGTGATGTTCATATCCTCAATCATGAATGCTATTAATTTGTAGTAATTTATTATGGTCGGCATTATTTTGAATCAGGAATGCTATTACTTTGGAGTATGATGATCTGAACTTTTTTTAGCTAATTACAGAGTTGAGTTGCTAGAGTTATGTAATTAAAAGGTCATTAATACTTGGGTGATATGAAATTTTCTTTTGAAATGTGGTTAATTTTGTTACGATTTGATTTTGAAATGTGAATGAGTAACAACATAGTTGAAATGTTGTAGATGTCTTGGGCGTCCATCTGGAACGAGGGTGATGGAACATTGAGGTTTCAATACAAGTATTGCCATTGCAATCGCAAAGCCGCACTGAAGATTGTTGACTCTGATAAAGAATCAAAAGATAGATTGTATTTTGTTTGTGTGACCAGACAATGTGGATTTTGGTCATGGTGTGATCCAATAAATGTGAATGTTGATAAATTTTATAGAAATGGAGAGGGAAGTTCACAGTCATTTACTTCTGCAAGGGAGATATGCGGTCCAGAATCAGAGGCTTACGAAATCAGCCATAAACATTGTCAAACGAAGTACGACAAGTTAGAAGAACTCATTAGAATGTTGACGTACGGGCTTGCTGCATGCAGTATATTTGCTGTAGAAGCCTTGCTTAATAGCTGGTTTAGATGAAATATGGATGTGTCGATGTTAACTATTAGTTTTAGTTTCGTTTCACGTACTATGTAATTGTAATGATTGAATATTATCTTCCAGTTTAATGAAATCATGTAGTAAAGGCATCTCAATGTTTCAATAGAGTATGCAAGAAATAATGTATGTAGTGGATATCAATATGTCAGTGCTGAAAAAGCACAATTGCGAAAAGAAAGAAGAACCACCCTAATTTAAAAATCACAAGAAGAAGCCTGAAGCAAAACTACAACAAGGGGACTGTCATAAATCATAAGACCATGAAAGAAAAATGTAACATATGAAGAACAATACAACGCGAGCTAAAGCAGGATCATATAATCTCGCAAATCCCAGGCATAACCAAAAGGCTCCAAGAGCAGTCATGGGAAATGTTATCGCAAAACAGAACAGAGCAAAATTCCAAAATGTTAAAACAGTTTCATGTTGCCATAACAGACATGTCCAATTAGAAACTCATGTCTTCCAACCAACCAAAAAATAGGAACTAAAGTGCAGCAATTTTTAGACAGGAAATATGAAGCCAAATCATAGTTTTGGTCCAGAAGATAATTTTTTTCTCAATCAATTCTAGCTGCAACTATGCTTGTGAACGCTGATGTGAACCAGTGGTACTTTTACTCAGATTGCCATCGGTTTTCTTCCTTTTCTTTGTACTTACAAATCGACCATTTACAACCTTAGCCCCTCGAGGTATAAGTTGTGTGAGTGTTGCTACTTGATTCATGGCTTCTTGGGCTAAAACACTTGGCAAAGGATGAGAGGCACTTGGCCCGATGCAGGAGGCGGATCCACAAGTGTTGTATTTGACTGGTCAATAACTGTGGTCTTTTTCTTTCTGGGTATACTTACATATCGTCCATCTCGTACGGTTCCCGTCGGCTATAGAACAAAAAATTATTCATTTTCAACGCACAAAAATAAACGTAGTTCGCAAAAAAGAAAATAAGTAAAAAAAAAAAAAAAAAACACTGAAAAGTCCAAAAAATGTTGAACTACTTTGCCTAGAAATAACGACTAACCTTCTTCACTTCACTTTTTGAGTCAGTTGGATGGCACTTCCTCTTTCTCTCGCGAGGTTGCGACTCCGTTTGCATAGAATCTCCTTCCACTATTGATGGGTTCTACAACATATGCAAGTTCATTCCTGAGCACTAAACATTAAATTAAATAAGAATACATTTTCAATTTCAGATCATATATTAAAGGGTACCTTGTAAAATTTAGAATTTTGATGGATTTCATTTTTGCACGTTCTGGAGTTATGCCCCGCTTTAAAACATCTCTGGCACTTGACAGTCAACCCTTTACGTGTGGATGATGAACCTCTCTCGTCAGCTGCTTTCCGCCGTGCCTTTTTGGGTCTCCCAGGCTGCCTCTTAAGTGCCGGAGGTTTAATGGGTTCCGATGACACTTCATCCCAAAAGTTCATTGAAGGAATTGCATGTATGCTGTAGTTGTAAGTTCGCAAGTATGCCTGCTTCCTGTAACATTCGTCAACATATGCCTCAACTACACGATTATCCTTTTGAATTACAGCAACTGCATGTGGGCAAGGAATACCAGTTAGCTGGAATTGGCCACATGTACAAGTCCGATCTGACAGGCTTACCACATAAGTTGAGCAATGATAATCAACCTCATATTGTCCAGGACATGAGTAGAGAGCAATACAATATCTTGCTTGTTGTTTGTGTGACTCAACTTTGGACTGAATGTTAGGGCACAAGTTACCCTCAAAGCTTTCCATCCCAGTCCTTTTCTTGTTTATCCTTAGCATTAATCTCCTCCTAATCCACTCGAACATTGTAATTATAGGTTTATCCCGCGCAACCGGGATATAGTTATTGAAAGATTCATTTAAATTATTCACAAGGGTGTCTGATTTGCACCTCCCACTGAAGTGGGCCCTGGACCACAAATGAGGTGGTACTTTTCCAAGCCACTCCGCAGCAGTCATTCGATCACCCTCCTTGGGGTCTGCTTTCTCCAACTCAGACATAGCTCGTCTAGAAGATGACAGATTACCTGCTGAAGCCACCGCCCAAAATAATGGTTTTAAGTCCTTTGCTTTGAACCTTTGTTTAAAATTCTGGTACATATGCCTAACACAGTATCTATGTTCTGATAGAGGGAACAACTACTCTACTGACATCACTAGCCCCTTCTGTTTGTCTGACATGAAAGTCCACGGCACACCTACTATATTAGTCTCACCAATATGGTACTTCAACTCCCCCAAAAACCAAGACCAACTATCATATGACTCAACCTCCACAACTGCCATAGCAACTGGAAACATATTTTCATTCCCGTCCCTTCCCATTGCTGTTAATAGTTGTCCTCCAAATGGGCTCTTTAAAAAATAACCATCTAAACCAAGAATTGGTCTACATCCTTCAACGAAGCCAGCACTCATAGCACCAAGGCAATAAAACATCCTTTGGAACACACCAATTGCATTCTCATTTGCTTTAGCTACTTGAATTGTCACATGACTCCTCAGATTATGTTCATTCAGCACATGAGCATAATCGCGAACTTTATTATATTGTGCCATATCAACTCCATGAACAATTTCCTTTGCCTTTTCATAGGTCATGTAAGCTTGCTTTGCATGCACATCTATCATACAAGTCCGACGAACCTTTTTTCTTAAGGCTTCAACACTGATTTTCGTATCATCCATTATAGAATTCTGCATTTTTTTACTGAGGTATGTAGCATTGGCATGCACATTTTTGTAGTCTCGACCACATACATGTGTCCCTTCCAACTTTTTAATTTGAAAAGATTCACCACCTTGAACAGTGCTTGCGAAAATTTTCCAATCACAACCTCTTTTACAAATGGCTCTCACCCTAGTCTTCTCATTTTTCTCATACCACAACTCAAAACCCTCGCGAACATGCCACTCAACTAGTGCTTCCCTGAATTCTGTCACGGTAGAAAATTTTTGACCTTGTTTCAAACTGAACTCGGGCTTATCAAATTCTTCCCGCGCATTAAAAAATGGGTGGACATCATTGTTTCCCCCTTTGTCATCTCCCAGTGGCACATCTAAAAAATCTTCATCTACTAGAATTGCTTCATTCCAATTTTCATCTTCATCGTCTCCTTCTTTTTCCATACAAACCACCTCTCTTGTGTTCTCTCTATTTGTTGCAATAACAGTTCCATTTTCAAAATCTTCTTGTTCATCCACTTCATCATCTATAAGCGTATGATTGAAAATTTCGTCATCCTCCTCAAGCCCCTCCAAACCATCATTCTCCCAATCATCATTTTCAGCAAAAACTCCATGTACAGATTTGTTTTCAGCTTTCTCATTGGATATATCAACAAAGCCTTTATCACTCCCTTCACCATCATCTTCTAGATGATGGTCTTTAATCTGCACATAAAAATGCACCTGTAACATTCCTCTATTGCAACTTTTGAGCTCCTCAATACAAGTATCACTCGTTACATGAATCACACCAGTCTCTAGTGGCTGAAACAAGACTTGATAAAAGAATTCAATATTACATGCATCCTCATCCACGATTTTATACATGCCATGCAAGGCCTTTTGTGTTAGAGATTCCAAATCCCAATCTTCAAATATAGCTACATTGTCACTTGTGTACACAAGTGAGGGATAAGTATCGAACTCTTGGAAAACTCCACCATAATGGATGTATACATCAGTTCTATCATTCATTCTCTCCTTTCTTATCATGTACCTATTCCAACAACTCAGAGTTGTAATACATAATCAAAGCATGTGTGAAGGTTGAAGGTTCCAAAAGAAAATAAAATATTGAAAGGATGAAGGTGCTGAAAGAAAAAATATATATTGAAAGGATAAAGGTTCTCATAGAAATAAAAGAGAGGATTTTATTCACCCAGATTGATGCATTTATTCATGACTTTGCAGGCCTATTCATTGGCTGCCACTTACAACTACTGCATATAAATCTACATACTACTTTCCACCATAAATACACAAAGGCAGCAAAATCAGTACAACTGATATGGATGAAATACCCAATCAATACTCGACTTCCTCCAACAATGGAAGCAACCCAAATCGTGGTGACCAGTTCAACTCATAGTGCTATAACTATAACAAAATCCAGATAGAAATAAAAAAATAAAGGATGATTTAAATATTGCCAATTGAATATCTGTCATGCTATCTCCCACTAATCATTGTTTGTTTTTAATAATTTATTCTAACACATAAAACCTTTTATTTTCTTTTTTCTTTTACCACCTGAAAAAATGCCTCGAACCCTTAAAACAATAGCCATTTGCAGTGGAACTTATTACCGTCCAAAAATTATGCATAAAGGTTTAATAATAATGAATATAATACAACTACATTCAGTTAGAATTGAATTCCATAAGCTGAAAACATCACTAGTAGACAGAAGATTCAATAAATTACAAAACATGCTTCCCATTGTTCTAACACATACAACCTTCCCAGATAGCATACTAACATTTTTTAAATGGATGCTTTAAACCTAGAAATCATTGAATACGTTTCCCCATGAAATATCCACCATAACTTAAAATAAAATAAAAATGTTTCCGGTAATGAAATACTCACCAATTTATCCTCTCAATTCGTTCCAGTCGCGGCATTTTGATGTGTTGTAATTTAGATTCACAGCCCAAGTTTTCTCCCCCAATACCCCTTAACTTTTCAGCTGCCATAGTTTCACCTAAATTTTCACTTCTCCTTCCGAAAAGGGATGCAGCCGAGAACAGGTCCAAACAGAGAACAATATTAGATGGGTATTACTTCAGCTTCACCAGCCAAAATTTTTTGTTGTTGGTGACTTCTTCTCTGTCTGAATCTTAGTTTTTTTCGCTTCAAAACCGTTGATAAGTCCGGAGACTCCATTGCTGTGTTTTGGGCTTTCTCGATCGATCTGTCTATCGATGGTCATTCTTTTTTTCCCTAGGGTTATTTTAATCTTTTTATTAAATGCCGTTAGTGATGTTGTTTTTCATTAATTGGACACTTCAGTCCAAAACCATGAGGGAAAAACTGTCATTTTTCAAAGCATAGGGGAGAAACTGTCGAAAGCATGAAACCACAGGGGGGGAATTGTATTTCACTAGTAATATTTTCAAACAAACTCCTCTTATATGAGTTCGTTGTCCAGAGCTTGCCACTCAACGATGACTTCAAGTATTAAATTTGAAATTTAAGACCTACAATAATGAGATATCAGATTAATAATGTGCTATTTATATTCATTGCTTATCATTTTGAAGTTCCAATCCAATTACAATTCATGATTGTTACATTGTTGATCAAGTTAAAAATGTCTTGTTTACACATTTGAGGTGCCAACCCAAATTTCAATTCACCTATTGTTCTATTGTTATATTGTCGAGAATTTCATAGAGCATTTTGCTTAAGGTACAATACATATAATGATTTGTTATAAAATTAAAATTAAAATGAATATTTTCAAACTTAATGGAAGTTTTGGATGAAGTTTTCAAAGATGGAGGAGGTTCGTGTAATTAAAACTAATTAATAATCCCTTGCCCAAAAGATAAACCCGGTCCAAATGGAATTTACTGGGTCGTTTTACCATATATAGAAGCTTCCCGGAGGATCTTGCTGAAGCATCTCGTCACTCACCAGTGTTGACCGTCGATTCTCCGATCAGTAGTCATCTATCACCATCCTTCTTCTTCTGATTGATAATCTAGGGTTTTCTGATGGCGATGCGATCTTTTGTTTCACGCGGCGGCCTGGGTCGTTTAATGGAGGGAACTGGGATCAGGCCGTCGACAATCGCTGGCCTCCGCTACTTCAGCGACGACAAGGGTCGTATCCTCAGTGAAGAAGAGCGTGCTAAGGAGAACGTATATATCAAGGTATCTTCATGGGTTTCCACCATGTTCCTATTTTCAATATTGATTAATTTCTTCTTTCGTCTTTCCCCATTTTCTTTGCATGAAATTGCTATGGTTGTGGCTGTACTTTGGTTTGAAGAAATGGGAACAGGAGAGACTGGAGAAGCAAAAGCTCAAGGCCGAGAAGGAGAAAGCTGAGAGTGGGAAATCTGATAAGGTGTTTTCTCTTTTATAATTTTTTTCCCAATTCGTCAATTTCTATGAAGCTATTCCTGCCAAGCTGAGATGTTTGTCATAAATTTTGTTAGAAGTGAATGAACGGCTAATGTATGTTCTTTATTTTCTTTTCTGTTGTGGGAATTTCTGCTGTATATCAGAAGCCGGAAGGAGAAACTCACAAGGGTTGAAGAGGAAGTCTATGGCGGTGGCTCTGGCCTTTGGGTTCAAATCCTTTCTCTTTAAATGGAATAAAATGTAAAAAATGACTTAATAAGTGAGGTAGGATTGTTATGTTTCTGAGTTATGACTCTTTTGTTCATAGTTTCAGTGACCTTTCTTGTTTGTTTAATCTGCTGCTCATAATGCTTATGGATCTATCAATGTCACTGCCTTACCTTTTTCAAGAAATCCTTCTTCTTTTTGCCAATATTGCGTTTGATTTTTTCATTCTTGGCTGATTCTGTTTGTTGGGAAAGTGAACTTGTCTGTTCTAAGAAATTAACGGCCATGATCCTTCAACAATGAACCACAGCAGCTTGAATGTTAAAAGTGTTAGGCCCTAGATTATATGGGATTGTTATTGTTTCTTAACCTTTGGAGTATTGAATTTGTATTGCGGGCATGGCAATTGGGTCATATCTCGAGTTGTATTAAACTTTAAGGTGGTTTCGGGTTTTGGGTTTTGGCCTTGTGTAAACAATGTCAGAAATTGGGTTGTAACTGTGCTGATAGATATCCTATATCAGGTTTGTGGTTGTATAGAATTTTTGTGTCGTGTCAGAAATTGTCAGGTTTGCAGACCCCGTTTTTACCAATTTGATGGATATCCTATGTTCTATTCCCATGTTTAGCAAGAAATCTGAGTAAGTACATTTCTGAACTGGTAAATCTATATCATCGTTCTGCCTTGCGTTGAAGTTGACATATTTCTAATGTCATTCATTTGTGACAAAAAAGAGAAGCGGACCCTTCTACGTTTATCATAAAAAACAAACAAGGACATTGTAGTTTCAGCTGGTGAAAAATAATCCTAGTATAATTACTCCTAATCCAGGTCGAGAAATACAGATATCTCATTATAGTTCTAGTTGGCCTAATAATCAATGGCATTCAAGCTTGAATTCTTCCTCTTCCTAGCATTTGCAGCCCTTCTCGGCCGTGCAACGGCGGAGGATGCAGGCATTACCTCGGATTTCTTGCTCCCGGCCAATGTCACCGCCGTGAATGGCACCTTTTTCACCTTCACCGCCCTGCGTAATCTACTCCAGGCCATGACGCCGCCTACTTTCAAGGCTAATAAAGCGAGCCTGGTTGAGTTCCCGGCTCTCGCCGGGCAGAGTGTTTCGAGTGCAATCTTGCAGTTCCCTGCCGGCTCTGTCAACCCTCCTCACACTCATCCGCGCTCGTCGGAGCTGCTGTTTGTTCTGAATGGTTCTTTACAAGTTGGATTTGTGGACACGAAGAACAAACTCTATACTCAAACGCTGGAAACCGGTGATTTGTTCGTCTTCCCCAAAGGACTGGTTCATTTCCAGTACAACAGTGATCCTGCGATAAATGCCACCGCGATTTCTGCGTTCGCAAGTGCTAACGCCGGAACTGTTTCTATCCCGGCCGCCGTTTTCAACAGCAGCATCAGTGATGTGATCTTGGCCAAGTCTTTCAATGCGGATGTCGCCGCCATTCACAAGATAGAGAGCGGGTTTTCACCGCCGGGCTCCAGCAGCGGAGCCACCCGTGCTCCTACCGTCTCGGCCGCCGTATTGCTACTACTACTGTGTATCCATTTTCTTCCTTTTTAAAGTTACCGGATCTTCAAACTCGGTTGCAATGAACGTGGCTCAAATCCACATGTGAACGACATTACCATGTTCTGTTCTGTTGCATCTTATTGTCCTTTTGATCAATAAGTTAAATCAATCTATGAATGATTCATACAGATTGATTCCTGTTACGAACATTTTGCAATTTATGAATAATATAGTATTTTATGAATAAATTGTTACCTCAAACGGTATCTTCCACCAATATTCATACATCTGCCAATATGCATAAAACTGATGACGAGCCGTACATATATGTCGGTCCTTTTTAACTATAAATCTCGAGATTTTTCTTGAGGATTGATTAGTCCGAACATAAGAAGAATTTATCTGTCCACATATATCCTAAATTATAACACTTAAAATTTAATTGGATTTAGGACATAAAAACCAACGTGATCATCAAATGGAATGACTTCAAATACCATTGAACAGGGTAAACTAAAGTGATACTACAAATTCTTACAATCTTGCAGTATCATTAAAGTCATCATCATCGTTCAACAATGTTTCAAGTCTGCGCATTGGATTAATGACCCACATGATCTGGAATGTCTCTCCAGAATTCTTAATCTGTGCCTGTTAAGCCCTTGCTTATGTGGAACCCGTTTCTTGATGTTCTTGCTCTTGGACTATTGAATTCGCCGCCCCGCGGCATACAAAATTATAATAACGAATCATCTGTTCCACTTTTGGTGTATCGATATCACAACGGCTATACAGTGTTAGACGATAGTCGAAAAGGGTTCTTGCTGGAGGGATATCTTCTATTCCCAAGGCCATATTGGTTACATATTTATGTCATTTTTTAGGGTAAAAAATCATAGATTTCTCAGTTTCATGGGAATTCAATCACATGATTCATGAAGCCATCGAATGAATAATATCTTATGCATTTTGGAAGCTTTATTCGTTTGGATTTATCAATAATTCGGGAAGCTAAACTTTCAAGGCTCTTTTATATGATTGGCATGGTGAAGTCTTCGAAGAGTCATTGCTCTTTTAAACTGTCACCAAGCATGATTACAGGCTGTTCTTGACAATGAACATCCGAAATAAGATCCCATTCACTCGTAGATATATATACTCAATCCGTTTCATTAAAAGAGTCTATCTTGCAGTTGTACTTTACAACTCATAAGCGTTGTACTACTAGACTATTTTGGTGAAACGGATGGACAGCTTGCTTTGTTAGGTACTTAACGGAGAGTATTCACATACTGACCAAAATATGCCACAACTTCTGAATTAATCACCTTTCTCCTTTTTAACATCCATCATCAAGAATGCTTCCCTGGGTTATTTCACCAAATGTTATACCTTCCAAGCAAGAGAAAGTGTAATTTTGGAGCACATGAGATTTACAAATCAATCAAATATCCACCATTGATCAAATGTATTTTACAAAAATTCTACTCACACTTGTATGACAATGATGTTAAACAATCAATGAGTATTGGAGAGATACAATCAAAATATACTTTAGAGGCTCAAAGGATTTATTTTATTTTATTTTTCTTAAAATTTACACTATCACAACAATTAGGAGTAAGAAGCTAAGAAGAATGGATTTAATCTTGCAATATTATCGTACCGCTGAACCACTGAATACTTCTCGCCTCAAAGTTTATTGGTTCTCCTAGAGTCTTTCACTCAACTTAACGAATTAAGAACACTTTATCCACTAATTAATCGTCGATGAATTTCTGAATTTGATACATTTATTTTCAAATTCAAGAATGGCTATAATAAACTATAATCTATAAAGCGGACCCTTCTACGTTCATCATCCAAAACAAGAACATCGTAGTTTCAGCTGGAGAAAATTCCCAGAATTATTCCCTCTAATCAACCTCTATAAATATAGAACAAACTTAAACTACAGATATTCATCAGCAGAGTCTTTATTCGGAATTGGTCTAATCGATCAAATCATCAATGGCGTTCAAGATTGAATCCTTCCTCTTGCTATCAGTTGTAGCATTCGCAGCCTTTCTCGGCCGCGCAAATGCAGGGGATCCGGACATTACCTCCGATTTCCTCCTCCCGGAAAATGTCACCGCCGTGAACGGCACCTTTTTCACCTCCACCGTCCTGCGCGACGTTCTCACTACGCCGCCGCCGACTTTCAAGGCTAACAAGGCAAGCCTGGTTGAATTCCCAGCTCTCAACGGGCAGAGTGTTTCCCTCGCGATCTTGCAATACCCCAACGGCTCCGTCAACCCGCCCCACACTCATCCGCGGTCGGCGGAGCTTCTGTTTCTTCTCGTGGGTTCTCTGGACGTCGGATTCGTGGACACGAAGAACACCCTTTTCACCCAGACGCTTCAGAGCGGCGATCTGTTCGTGTTTCCTAAGGGGCTAGTTCATTTTCAGTTCAACGCTGATCCGGCGAAATCGGCCACCGCCATTTCTGCGTTCGGGAGCGCGAACGCCGGAACGGTTTCGATTCCGGGAACGGTATTCAATTCGAGCATCAGCGATGATATTCTGGCCAAATCTTTCAAGACTGATGTCCCCACCATTCAGAAGATCAAGAAAGGGTTTGCTCCAAATTAAGCCCTGAATTGATTGGGATAATTGATCATTTCAGGCCATCGTTTTGATCAGATTTTTCTTCTTTTGAATTTGCTTTTCAAGAAGAATAACATTGATGTCAAATTGTTCATCTTTACTTGGTTGGTGACAATGACAATGGTGTTTGTTTTCCAAGGGAATAAAAGAATGCAACGTTAACTGCTTGCCTTCAGCGATTTCTTTTCTTCTTGTAATCTTTTGCGACGTAACGAAATTTTCAACGCACATGGATGTTTGACTGCTAGATGATGAGCGTTTAGATTTTAGTTTCAATAGAACTGACGTGCCTAATGGCTCGTGCCTCTCATATTTAGTTTCAAAAGTATTGTATGACATACATATCGAAATTAGTGTTAAAAGTATTATGTGTAAAAATTTATACATGACGCGTTTGACCGTTCAATGGCGCACAGTTAGACTACCGTATCAAATATAGTCTTCAAAAATAACATGTCTTAGGTACGACGTATATCTATTTTGTTTTTAATGTATCACTTATCGAATTTAATCTTTAATATATCGAATTTTGTTGTATCTTTAATTATCATGTACATATTTTAAAATAAAAAAAAAATTACCGCCAAAAAAAGTTGGATGGCCAATAAAATAAAATGGGACATGTTAATTGCATGACCTATTTTACTAAACATATGACACTTTTTAAAAATTTAAGTGGCAAAAAGACAAATATACCCTTGATAGTATTTACCCCAAATTTTTTCCCCTTGAAAAATCATCTAGAAAAGGCGATTTTCCCTCGGAAAATCGCCCAGGCCGGGCAATTTTTTTTTTTAGTGAACGACCACTGAATTTACCCTAAAATTATCAGTACGCAGCCGAAAAACGCAGCATAAATACTATTACATTCCTAACACACAGTACCCATAAGAATTTGCAACACCCAACACATTCAAATTTTCATTTTCCTCTACAAAAAAATATAAGAGAGAATGGAGGGGCAAAAATGTAAATTCACTTCTAAAATTTTTTTAAAAGGTGTCCTACGTTTAGTAAAAAGTGTCATTCAATTAACAATTCCGAATAAAATATAAATGTAAAGAAAACGCGTATCGATCTTAAGAGTTAAAGTATGTCGGTCATTATAGTTCATTACTTTGTAAAGTATAACTTGCCCCTCCAATCTATTAGAAAGAGTCTAATAATAATACACTTTGTTTATGAATCAAAAAGTATAACTGTATGTTAGACTTTTCTAATTCAACAAATAGATAAATTTAAAAGTTAAGATGTGAAAGGTTGGAAATGACAATAATTTTGTTTTCTGATCACATTTAGGAGGCATTTCATAGTTTTCACTAATTTTAGTGGGCGTTTGGTAGCTTGAATAATTTTCAATAGAGATAAATGTAATTTACTCAAAAAAATAATCCCTATTAAACCCAGCTAAAAAAATATTTACCCACCCCACCAAAAAACAAAATTCAGGATTTATCTCCTCCAGTTTTCTCTATGTTTCGTATATAAAGAGTAATGTTTAACATTGTATTCCTCCGTCTCATTAATGTTTAGATCTACATTACAACACGTAATTACTTACTTGTAACTCATATTCGGTTCGATAAGTTTATTTTAATGAGATAGAAATAATATTATAAAAAATGGCTCGAAATCACACGTGGGTGAAGGGCAATATCCTATTCTCCCTGTTTCTTTTAATTTGTTTACATCAATCATCCTCATCCGGAAGATGGCATTTGACTGACTAGTTCTCGAATAAATGGTGCATCTAACAGCAACAACACAGCAAACGTAATCCAAAATCCTTTTATTTAAATAATGGTCAAGAATACTAAGAACGAGCTTGTGCCCAGCGGTTAATCCGCAGCGTGAGCCACCCAGATGTCGCCATCTGAGTTTCGATTCTAGCCTTTCTCGGTTGCAAAAATGACATTTACGATCAAAGCAAAATCACCATTTTTCCTTTCTCAGTTAAACAAAAACGACCAGAAGTGGAAGAGCCTAAACATAAATGACCAAAAGTATCATCTTTCCTTTCATGGTGAAGCAGTAACAACAACAAAATTAAACTTAACAGTAGCTTGTGTCCCTATGAACTCAATAATACTCGCAGTTCTAGGAACAAAACCACCAACCAGTTTCATTTGATAGATATTCCACCAGCTTGTTCTTTTGCCTAAATGTTCATCATCTAACCATAACCATTACACAATCATTCATTGCATTCTCATACAGGAATTAACCACAAAAACCTCTACAGTCACAGCTCACACCTTTCCCTAAACTAAATCAAACTATCTATGATCAATCCCAACATCAAAGAATATGGCTTTACAGGTTGGGACTCTCAAATTTCTCTCTACCAATTTACACACAGAATGATTGTATATATCAAGTTTTCTCCACTTCACCTTTGGTCAGGAAAGCTCAGGTTGTGGTACCCTAACCCTCCCTGACCGGGGAAGTTGTTGCTGGGAGCCTGCACGGTTTCCGTATCCATTGGAGTTGTTATATCATGGATGCTGGATCTCTTCCTCTCTTTCTTCACCGCGGTCTGGCGAAGGTAATACTTCTGAGCGTGACTGGCTACTTGAGTTGGGGTTCTTGTCACCACCACATTTCTCGATATGCTCCTCCAGTCGCCCTTACCGTATTTCTGAAGTCCAAATAGAAACAACCTGCAAGAGGAAGAAATGAAGGTAGACAGAAATCAATAGCACATCCTAAGTAGGTAGTGCACGAAGGAGCATTAGCCCTTTGAGAAAGCATCACAAATCGGTCAGAATTCGCAATGTGATCAAATTTAACCAAAAACTCAAGCAATTTGATGACCAAGTTTCCAAACAAGGAGAAGCATACAGAGAATGATTCAACAGCAACTTTATGTATGCAAATTCAATCAGTGCAAGAAGTATTCTTTCCAAACATGCTGCAATTCTGAAATGGTTGATCACAGACACAAAATAGAAGTTTATCCACATCAGTGCATCTTCTGTTTTTTTCCCAATTAAGGATAGAAGTTCAACCGTAGGAGATCAATTTACCATTTCAAAGAGAAATGGCAATTCTTGAACCAATCAATTATGTCATCATCATTAGTCTTGCACGAAATTTCCAGTTGAAGAAAATAAAATTTCTCCTAGAAACGAAATACCATTGTAGGGAAAAATTAAAGAAACACCCTTAAATTTCTCTTCCAAAATTAGGGACCAGAACTGAAAGGGAATGAGAAGTTGAAAGTTTGAAAACACCGTTAAAATATAGAAACCTCTAAAGGTTTCTTCCACAAAACTCTTAAACCTCACATCTCAGTGATTCAGACCTGATTTACAGCTCAATCATCCAGCAAAAACTTGAATTGAAAGCAAAGGCAGCCAAATTCCCCTGTTCTCAATCCAATCCACCAAATGAAAAACACTTAATTCCAAACCATGCAATTTTGAAGAAATCATCCCCGGTCCTGAAATGCATTTTCTCGATGAAATTCAATCTCATCTAATTCGTATTCCTAACAATTAAGGAAGTTGCATGAGGAAATCCAATAATTAATCTAACCAGCCAAAATCAAACGGTCGGTGATTGAAAATTCTCAACAATTAACAAAAACACATCCATGACCATTAAAATCACATAAATTGTATGACCTGTGCTCCTCCTCAGTCCAAGGATTCCCCTTCTTGCGCTCGCTATCGCCGCCGTTTTTGGCTTTTCCGGCCGGCCCAAAAGAGATCTGACTCGTCCTCGACACGGGCTGTTCCCAAAAACCCTCGTCGGCATAAGCCGGCAGCTCAACCCTGCCGGAATCAATCTCAGAAACGTCGTGCACCAAAGCCTCGTAGTGGGCTTTCACGTCCTCGGGGGTTTTCCCGGGAACCACGAATGCAATTTTCTGCCACCGGTCCACCAAACCTTCCGGGTACTCAACCAGCGCCTTCTCGAACAGCTTGTCCTCAGTCTTGCTCCAAGTGGGGTTCCGAATCACCATGAACGCCTTGTTATCATTCATCAAGGGACTCATACTGTACATCATCTGCTTCTTGTGCTTAATCCTAATCGATTATATCAATTTTTCCCTCGTTTTTCTTCGTGTTTGCGGGCTTTTCTGGGATTTCAACTGGGGAATTTCGGTGGGGCGAATGATGAATCAGGGATTTATGGGGTTTTGATGGGGATATATGTGAAAGCAGCGAATATATAGGGAAAGAGAAAATTCAGGGGGAAAGTCGGAGAGTGAATTGAGGAGCGAAAATAATAAATACTATCGGTGGAATGGAAGAGTTTTATTAGATTACGGATTATAGTAGATTTCATGAGTCCAACTCTGTTAAGCTTTGTTGACTTTTTTTTTTTTTTTTTTCCCCTCTCTCTTTTCATTTTGCCCTCTGCCTTTGTAGTTTCTTTTGGACTTTAATAAATCCACCTTTTTTGTTGCTGTTTTTTTTTTTTATATAAAAACTTGTATACTTGGATAGGCCGTATTCATTTTAATCTCTAATGTACCGCTGTTATTAATCTAACATCTGTCATCGCGTATTGAATTTAGCATTTGATGAATTACTTTTATCGCTTATAGTACGTTCATCAATTTAGAGGCATAATCATGATATGGAGGAAAAAGAACATGATATATATATTAGTCTCTAATTATTAATTATTGATAAAATACGACATCAAAACAAAAGTATCATCGTCAAATCGTCGTATAGGCTAACATTAAACTTTTCTTTTTCTTTTTTCTCCTTAGGTAAAGAGTCATTCATACATCCATCTGAATATTTATTTGCTTTAATAAATAAGGAAGTACTTTCATATGAAACATATTACTTTTATGCACGAAACAAATAGTGTTAAATTAAGTATTTTAGGTGTTATACCATTGACATTCATATAAAATTATACATTTGGAAAACTGAACTCTTCTAACGTAACGCGAATAGTAAGTAAATAATTTAGATACCCAATTATTAATTTTTATTTTTAGTTTTTACTAGGTTGATTCGTTAATTGAATTGTGAAATCTCCCAAGATTCACAACCCCTTGATTATTTCCACTCATTAATTAATTAATGAGGGTAAATATATTTTTTAGTGAATATTTTAACTATGTATCAGCCATGGAGTGCACGCAAATCACCAAATTAATTAGAGTGTATCCTAGTATTAAAATTGAAAATCATATTATTACATAAAGTGATTAGTGATGTGATTAACCTTAATTATGAAAAGAAAAAAAACGTATCCACATTTACTATAGTGAGCTCACGCTTAATGATAACTCGTGCACGTACTTTAAGCAAACCAAAATTAAAGAAATGATTATAGCTTACAATGGTAAGAGTATCATTCTTATTGTCATGTGAATTTACCATTGGTGTTTGTATCTTCAATAAATATACACTATCACTTTTAATGAAATATTATTATTTTTTCTCTATATATATTTCTAAGGGCAAAGTTTTATTTTCACACTCCATCGTTTCAATAGAAGAGTAAGGTTTCAAACAAATATTTTTTTCTCGATGGAAGGGTCATGTTTCTACTTTTTATGGAGTATAATGATAGATTGCCTATTTGAAGGCACGCCCAAGAGTACTTTTTATCCATGAACTTAATACACGTGTTTTTTTCACTACATGTAATATTTGTTATTTTAATATAATCGCTATACATAAGAACCCAAACTCAATGCACGCTACGTCAATAGTTAAACTCATAATCGCGATATATCAGCAGCTAAAACCGATTCATCGTATGTTTAACTTAATACGTAGTACATCAAATGGTAAAATTGATAGTGTATTTTCATAATATAACTGCAATACATTGGAGGTTAGATTCGATACACGTATCGTTAGACGTTAGACGCGTCAAATATAATCATGCATAATATATACTTAACTCACACTTGAAAAAATAATGAATTAGGTGGAACAAATAGTGACAAATTATCTGTGTCCCATTGTTGCTGGATGTTTTCCAATGCCGTTAATATAAATTTGCTCTAAATGAAGTTTTACTCTAGTAATAACATTACCCCTATATAAAATTCCACATAACTGCATTGAAAATAAAAATATTTGCTTCAAAACATGATATATTCTATTTAATTTTCCATTTTTGATACAAAGGAGTATCAGTTATTTATCCAATCCAAAATTCGAATCATAATTGTGCGTTTTTGAAAATTTAATAGTAAAAGATCTGTGTTGTTTGATGAGGGTTAATAAAAAATAAATGTCTGATTTAAAAAATATAAAGCTTATGAATTCAACTTACAACATCTTTGCCAACATTTATTCAATTAAAATTCTTATCTTTTTAGTGTAGGTTAACTGTGATCAAACATTATTATATTAGTAAAAATAAGAAACGTACAAAATTTGAAAATGTATTTTCATATTAAAACAAAAATAAATTTAAAAGTTAACTCGTCAAACACATGACGATGACGAGGGAGGTTGTATAAAATGTTATAGATATCAAATGCAATTTAAATGGAAGTATAATTTCTTGCTAAACTCAGATAAAGTTACCTATATGGATTACATAGGTCATCTCCAATTAAATGTTAGATGATCTATTATTATTATTTTGAAAAGATCTATTATTATTATTTTATATGGCATTATAGATTGCATTAATATTATAGTTTGGAGTTTAGACTAACTTATTCTAATGTGGTTAAGGGCTAACATGTTACACGTGTGTCACTTTACTCCTAGTGTACCATAAACAAAATAATATCTTATAATGAATCCACATTTTGTCAACATTAGAGTTTAGGAAGTAGACAACCGTATTGAAAATTTGACGAAATGCTAAGAATCGTGCGGTGTCGGCAACTGCCTAAGCGGAGGGATTAGAGGTCACGCTTTGTCGTTTTGTAAGGGAAGAAAATCGCAGCCTTTTACTACATTTTTAAATTTTTTATTAACTCCGATATACAATTTCAATGTTTGAATGTAAACGCTTTTAATGAAACAACGAATAAAGTATATATTTCCAAATTTAAAAATAAAAATAATTGAACAAGTGAAAATAATTCGAACTTATTTTCTATATATTTCATATTTTTGGTCATGCAAATATCATATCAACTACAAGATTTTTTTAGTAGGGCTGACAATTTCTGACACGACACAAACCTGACACGATATAAGCTGGTTGGGATTGAGTTTTAACGTGTTCACGGGTTATATATGTTGACCTGAATAACACGAATAATTAAATAGGTAAGGTTAGGATTGAGAAAATCGATAACTGAACCCACCAATCCGAACCCGACACGAGAAATTTATACTACATCACGAAAACACGATACGAACCCGACACAAATATGAAATGAATAACACAAATAATTAAACCTGTAAGGTGAGGGTTAAATGAGTTGAAACGAATAACACAAATAATTAAACCGGTAAGGTTAGGGTTGAGAAGTGTCAACACGGGAATCCGCTAACCCAAACTCGATAACTCAGACACGATACGAATTGTCACCCTTAGTACTAATTTTGGTTCACTTTGTGGTGTCGGAAGCCGATTTCTTCCAGTGGAAATGGAAAGCGCTCTGGGAGGGGGAAGGGTGCCGACTAGGTGGGAAGCTCCCTTACCAACTTGTATTTTATACAGGTGGCGGCGGAGTTGATTGACACGTCGTCAAAACATGCCAAGTATTTGCAGCCGTCACTATAAGTTTTGGATAAGGTTGCTCTCGGCCACGTCAGCAGTACGTAATACTTTAGTTTTAGTACGTGGATCTCCAGTGTGTCACGTCAGATCAGAAGCGTTTCACTCGGTCCCACCTTTCCGGTCAAAATTAAATAGAATTATGATTTCTTTTGTGAGTGACAAAACTAACAATGATGCCATTTAAAAACTTTAATTAATTAATTAAATTCAATCATAATGCAATGCACCACTTGAGCGAGTCATAAGCGAGGGATGGCGGACGGACAATTAATTGGCATTTTTTTTTTCTTCTCACTTTTTATTTCATTAAAATAGTTCAATTTTTTATTTTCTTACTTCTTATTCATTTAGTAATATAATTATGTATGTCACAACTAATCTACTCTTAGAAATTAGAGATATTAGTAGAAAAAAATATTGGTGAATTATTTATTTTTTGTATTGTATTTGGCATTGAATCAAAAGTTATACATTTTTTAAACTGAACTATTTCAATAGAACAATCAAAAGAAACATGGCCCCAAGTTTATAGTGCCCTCTTATTGCTAGTGACGTAGTATTTCTTTGTTAGCTACATTTGTAACAAATGTCTATTCTCATCACATCATCAATTACTAGATAAATATCACATTACTTGTTATAAGAAATTGCTAAAAATTATAATTACGGGTATCGTTACTTTAAATTAAAATTGTTACAATTGTATAAGGTGTTAAGATAATCATTTGATTTCTTCTCTAATATTTCACTTTCTAGTTTGTTCGTAGATGCTGGACTTGCCTCGACTTCCACTTTAGATCACAAACAGTTCAGAAGCTCGTGAAAAGAGCTTGATGGCCACAAAAATTATTTATTACGTTTCATATAAATAGTTCTGGCCCATCCCAAAATTGGGAGATTATCCCCTGGTAAATCCGATTTGACATAGGCCCATCCCAAAAGCCAACAGTGAGCCCATAACCAGCCCAACACACACTATAGCCCCCCCCCCCCCCCCCCCCCCCCCCCTCCCACCAAATAAGGGGTTGATTTGGTCTTACTCGGTTGACCCTATTCTATCAGTTGTGTTGGGCCTGTATCCACAGAGGTTGGGTTGGGCCCTATGCGTTTGGACAACGAATTTGGGCCAATGCAAAACCGGGCGCACTAAATACTGTTTAGGTTGACTTTCTTTCGCATTTGTCAAAATTAAGATCGAAATAGGCTGGTCTCATATCACGTTTAGGTTCAAGCCCATCCCTTCGATGTCGGTCAAGGTTTATGTTGCGTCTATTACTGATTTACTATAAGAATTCACTGGTCTCGTATCACGTTTAGGTTCAAGTCCATCTCTTCGATGTCGGTCAAGGTTTATGTTGCATCTATTACTGATTTACTATAAGAATTCACTTTGATTTTTATAATATTTCTATTTTTATTTATTTTTTGAGAATAATCGATTAAATGGCTAGTGGGATTAGTTACTCTACTATTTATTTTCCAAAAAAGAAAATTACATTCAAAAGAGGGAGGACGTAATGAGCCTTACCCTGAAAAATAGGATCGTGAACAAGGAAGGCGTTGTGTGAGTTGAACGCAGTCCTAAACAGTGTCGGACTACCCATACATAAGGGACGCATTTTAATGTCTCTATTTAAGTAATGTGATTGAATTAGATTAATTAATTGAGATTAAGGCGCTCTTAACCTGACCATATACACTGAATAGGAAAGCCGAGTCAAAAGGCAACGAACTTTTGGTGACAAAACCTAATAAAAGACGACGAGAAAATCACATTAGTATCTTTGTATAGGCATGTACTCGAGTTTGGCAGAAAGGACTAAGCCCCTTAATCTGACTTTTGTTCTGAAAAAGTAATTAAAATATCACTAATCACATTACCCCATTTCTCTTTGTTGTTGTAGTTTGACTGGCTGCCTCAAAACCTAATTAAACTAAATCCTCCCACTAATTAATTTATAATTAATCCCTTAATTTTGTGACGTGTCTAGTTTAGCGGGTTTGAGTTGACAGATTTTTGTGTTGACGTTCTTCAACTTAATTTTACCCATTTAATTATTTATGTAGATCCATTTAGCCTGTGATCATTTTAGGTTTGTGTATTTTTCTTAGTATAAATTCCTCGTGACAAGTGTAGGTTTGCGAATTCACGTTTGATATACTCAATCCTAATCTTACCGTTTAATTATTCGCGTTATTCATATTGACTCATTTAACACGTGAACCCGCTAAAATTCAACTCTAATCAATTTATATTGTATCGGGTTTGTATTGCGTTAAAAATTATGGAATCCAACCAGGCAAACTAATTGTTTCTGAGATTTGGTATTATCGAGGTATTGATGTGAAGGAAGAAGAAGACAACTTGTGCTTTGTGATACATGTCCAACCAAAAACAACAATTAGTTACCATTTACATTTTTTTATTCTTTTATTCCTACATTTCAATCGGGAATCGAGATGTGAAAATATTCAAAATAAAATGTAATGAACCGAACTTTCTATTACGGGCTTGTTCTTAATTTTTAATAGTTTTAAAAACGGTTTTGATTTAAAAAAAAAATAGTTTTATGATGTAAAAATGTATAAATAAATAGTAAAAAATTATATTGAAAATAATAAAAAATAATTATAGTATATTAAATTTATGGTCAAAACCAAAACGAAAAGAACATGCCCGTACATAAATACGTAAATTACATTTGTTCACTAATATTTGGATAATATATTGGTATTTTGTCCAATGATTTTGCAACTGGCTGAATTCATTCAAAATAACATCATATAAAATAATAGTGTTTATTGTATAATATTAATAGACTCTCGAATTAATTTAAAGTGTGGTTTGTCTTATAAAAATTTGGTTAATAAACTAAGGTATAAAAATAGAGTAGAAATCACAGGTAACATGCAATTGCCGTATTTGTTTATTAGCTTAAAAATAGTACGATGCATAACTTTTTGTTACCAATCAAGTCATAATTATCAAAACAACGAATTAATCGGGTAAAAGTCATTCACACCGCTCCAGATTTTAAAAAGTGGCAACCACACCTTTTGAGTTTTTAAAAACTCTCATTGAGAGTTTGAGACCATTTTTCTAACATATATGTTAAAATTTTCATTTAAAATGTGTAATTTGACATTATTGTCCTTCATTTCAAAATGAAATATAATTAAAATTTATATTATCAACTTATCTAAATAAAGAATATTTATAATTAAATATTTTACTTAATTTAACACTAGGTGTATATTGGTCATTTAAAATTTTCTTATCAAACTTTATTAAAAGATATTTTGGAAGAAATTATCTTTATTTTTAACCCTTAAAAAAAAAATTCTTTACTTTTCTTATTAAAATTTGACATGTGAGAAAAAAATTACAAAATAATATATATGTCTATATTATTATCTAATTAAAAATTTTTGAACTACTATTCTAAAAATAACTATTAAAAAGTTTGAATTTTGTCTCTAAAAATATTACAGACAACAAATAAAAAAAAGGATGAAATACAGTTTTTCTCTTGTGGTTTCCTAGAGTTGTCATACGAATCAAACCGTGTTTGAACTGTTCGCGAGCCGTTTGGTCAAAGAGCTCGAGTTGACCGAGTTCAAGTCGAGTTTGAGTAGTAAAAAAACTAGACTTCAATAATTTTTATATATAATATATTTCTATAATTCTAAAAGTAATATATTTTATACCGTATATAATACTATATTATTATGGAATATAAAATATCTATTAAAATATTTGTTACTTTTATTAATGCTCGATTTTGAAATCGCCGCAAGTATTTGATGTCGAGTTTGAGTTCTAATATTATGAGTACAAGTTCGATTTTGGATATTTTGGGTCGAATTCGAATTTTAAGAAAATGGCACTACTTGAATCGACTCAAATAGACTTAAGATTCATCATGTTGGCCAAGCCAGCCGGAATCGAAGATGGGGGACCCATAACTAAGATTGAGTTGGGGCCACCACTTACCCAAAAATAAAATAAAATTGGCACCAATTTTTTTTGAGTTTTGATTGGTTTTGGAACCCATGACCATGGAAAAACAAACTGATAATGATAAGATTTTGCCCATATTTTATAGGTCTTTCTACATTTGTCATTGGATATTATAGCAGTACAGACTACAATATTATATAGGAATTGGCTTAAACTGTGTAACTCACTCCTTCTGTTCATTTCAGCTGTGCAAAAAAAAAAAACCCATTCATTGCATTAATTGTCCAAGACAGACCGGTCATATAGTTTACTATCCATTAGACTGCAATTGGATTCCACTTTCTAGTCCTGATCTAAGTAGATTTGAAGATAAGGCTAAGTTGTATGAAGTATGCTACCCCTACTAGGGAACACCCAGTTTATAAACTCCCCTCACTGATTGTAGGATATAAAAATATCCTTAGCGCCCAAAGATATTGACGCGCAGCGGAATAATCAAAACGAATAACGAAACAACACACAATTTAACGTGGTTCGATCTTTAGACTTACATCCACTAAATCAATCAAAGGCGGGGCAAGCCGAAAGTCTTTACCTACACACCTATTACATAAATAACCCAACATCATAGGCATAAGCAGGAACCATATCTCTTATGACCTACACCTCAACAACACATCTCAATAGCCAAAACGGCTCCCTCAAACAACCCCCGAAGACAGAGAGCCGAAAGGCTCTGACCTTGACCTTTTGAACTCTCAGCTCAACTGAAAACAATACCCCATAGGTCCTTTATATAGACTTATAGTTACCCGAATCCTTCTCAAAACTAGTTTCCCAAAACAAACTAAATATAAATTGGAAACAAACTAAACAAGTAATTATTAAATCTTACCAAAACTAGAATTTTCTAATTAAGCTTGATTTAATTTTTCCAACACTGATCTTGTTTGTCTTCAAACATTTTTTTTAAAACATTTTTTTTTTATCGATATCTGGATTTTTATTCATTAAGAAATTTTTTTATTTTAGGATAAATATTTCATTTTACTAAGACATATCAAAATACAAAATCTAAACTCCTCGCAACTAAATAATAATCTATTTATTTTGTCAGAAAAAAAAGAAATAATCATTTCATCTTTTATTATTTTTCATATCATATAAATATGAGTATGATACATTGAATAGTCCATTTCATAATTACTTCTATATATTTGTATCTCACTCTAATAATATATAACACTGAGGGTATCCATTTTTTAAATAAATTACATTTTAGTAAAATATATGTTTATATTTTCTCAACTTACCCTTCTTTTAAATTATCTGATTAAGAATTGGTGATTCTTTTGAATACCTACTAATGATCTAACTACGTATTAATTGAATTATTGATATACACGGAGTGTTAATTCGATTAAAACTCTCAAACTCCAAATAGTAATAAATTACAATAGTTAAGAATTTTAATGTCATTTAAACGAATATCTTAATTTGTCTGAAAAACTCTAAAACGGAGCATGGAAATCTAATACCAATTATTTATTTATTTTGGTTATCAAGAGATATTATATTATGTAGAAAAATATCTAAACTCATAAATATTGCATCACCAACGCAATTCCCATCAATTTCCAGTTCTTATTTATTATTTGAATTTGATGATGGCAGAATTAATAATCAGGACTATTTTCGAATCTCAATTCAGGAGGCAGTAAATTCATGAAGCCATGCTAGCTGCTTTCAACTTCAATTCAAGTCAGATATATATTTGAATTATTGGATATATTCCAAATAAAGTTTATGACGTGGAAATGTACGTATAGTATTTTGATTTTTGTGTGGATTTTTAAAAAAATTTATTTTAGAAGAGTTTCGTTTCGAAAAATAGCTAAGTTTTGAATATACAACACTTAAAATGAATAATTTAAAGAAATATAATATAATTCACCCTTAAATTTAAGGGTAGCAAGAGTATAAAAACCTAACATATTACCTCATTGGTTTCAAAATATAAATCATTCTAACTTTGTTTCAAAATATAATTCATTCTATTTATTTTAAACAATTCATTTCTAGACACTTGCCGTTACCGGTTGTGACGCATAAAGTGTTATTAGGTTGGAAATTTGATTCCTATCTCTATTAGTTTTGTATATTAAAAGTGCCGACAACTCCCCAATCTCTTCATTCTCCTTCCTAAGATAGTGCTGAATTCAAACAACATTGTGATAATTCAGCTCATAATTATATTGATGAATTAGTTTTTTAACAAAAAGTTAATGTTAAAAATCGAAAGGGTGTGGTGACATGGGTAGCTCTGGTTCGGCGGCCACCAAAGTGACGGACGCGTGCCGGTAGAGCAGGTAAGGTAAGCAAGCAGCAGCTGCAGACCAACAGCTTTTTCCAGCTTGCATGAGGATGTCGTGTCAGTTCAACTATTACATTGGAGAAAGGAAGAACAAAGTTAGAAAGTCGTCTACAAAGTCCTATCAACCTGCACTCTGAATAAACAGAATTGACAGAGGTCAGAATCGAACTCTCAACATTTGGGTGGCTCATTATGCATTACAACTGTTGGAACACTGATTTGTTCTTACGTGTAAGTTCTTCGTTTGCATTTATTTCCCAAGGTGTAAAGAATGTTCATTCGTTTTCGTTGTCTTCATAACATTCACAACCTCTCGCTCTTGCTTTTTTTTTTTTTTTTTTTTTGTGAAATTTGAAATTTTCCAAGGGGGTTAGTTAGTACTTTAACATAAATTTCATCGGTTATGATAATTTCGTGAAATTTCCAACGGTTAAATGTAATTTATCCAATTATATTTTGTAGTTTAAATTTAAAACAGTTTTAATGTTTTTGTTTACTAGTAGGAGTACCAAATAGCTTATTCTAATTTGGTCAATATTACTAATACATACATTCAGTTTATTTTGTCATTTACTAATCGATTTTTATTAGTAGGAGAAAATGAATAGTACCCAAAAAATTATTTGGGCATTTTGATAATATTATTCCAATTTTTAAGATTATACGTTCAATTTTAGTTTCAAATGTCTAATAATATTGAGGCATACTAAACGCAGTAACATTCCCCTGTAAAAAGTCTATTTTACCCTTAAATATTAAAAAAAAAAAAATTCATAAAATTTCACACTATTCACAGGAACATTGGGAAAATACTGCCCACTGTGGGCAGTATTTCAGAAATACCGCCCACAGTGGGCAGTATTTCTCTGGAGAAATACCGCCTCCCCAGAAATACCGCCCACTGTGGGCGGTATTTTCGCAAAATTTTATCCCGTTTATAGGCCAAAAAATCTCCTTTATTCAAAAAAATGTGTAGGTTATTTACATACCGTGTAATATGGATCGTACTCGTGACTATAAAATCAAATGTTGTGCGGTATTTTTTTTTTAGCTAAAGGGTAAAATAAACTTTTCATAAGAAAATATTACTCGAATAGTAAAACGGTTAATATGTATAACAATTTCGATAATATTCTTTTATCTCCTCGCCCAAACTTTAGAGATTGCCTCCATCTTTTATAATATTCTTTTCCCATATGAAGTAATCTAGCTTGTTTGTTATGGACATAATTATGTTGACTTCAAATAGGTGGAGTTTGATGGAAAGAAAAGAAAGTGACATTATCCCAATAGGGTATAGGCAGTGGAAAACCATTGACTTTAATTAAGATACTACATAATCCAAAATAATAATAAAAAATTAATAAATGTCCCATACACAAATTCGACCAACTTGGCTTAACTTTTGTTTTTGACTCCATCGTTTTTAATCCTTTCCTACGTGGATAGCATTTGATTTCCAAACGGTAATATCCAATATTACAGGAATCTCATTAGGATTGATAACCACTTACCATTTTAAATATCACAAAAAGGTAAACACAAAAGTAAATTTTGTTGGAAGGTAACAACTGATCAATTGACTGAAGTATGGAGGCCTTTTATTAAAAATTAAAAGGGTGAAATGCACCAAATACCACATAACTATCGGTTTTTGCAAAAATCACTACTTTCATTTAAAAACTCCAATTACAAGTACTTTACTTTCAAAACGTGCGTCCAGTACCACTCTGTTAGTCAATTCCGTTAAGTGGCTAACATTCAAAAAAAAAAAAAAAACGGGGGCAAAATCGTCATTTCACACGTGCGTCACTGTTTATCGTATTCACCGATGAATAGTTCCGGCACTGTTCATCGGAAAATTTGTTTTTTCTTCTTCCGATGAATAGTACCGGAACTGTTCATCGAAGAAGACGATGAACAGTGCCGCACGTGTGAAATGACGATTTTGCCCCTGTTTTTTTTTTATATTATTTTTTATTTATATTGTTAGTCACTTAACGGAATTGACTAACAGAGTGGTACTAGACGCATGTTTTGAAAGTAAAGTGTTTGTAATTGGAGTTTTAAAAGGAAAGTGGTGTTTTTTGCAAAAGCCGATAGTTATTTGGTATTTGGTGTATTTCACCCAAATTAAAAAGTGAAAAAATATGACGTAATGAGTCTTGCCCTATATACAATACGCAGAAAAGGCAAGTGATAATTAATTAAAATAAAGCTTATGCTTCTGCAATGGCTTGGCTCTATCCCAAGATTTGTCTGGTTCAACTGTGGTGGTATTGAAGCTTTTGGTTGTACATGTGGACAATGGAAGTTGGATTACCGCATTGTTACGCTTTGCGAAGTTATTTAGGGGCCGCTTGGTTCGTAGAGGGGAATGGGAATGGGAATGGGATGATAATAGTGGGAAATGATAGTAGAGATGATAGTAGAGGGAATGATAGATGGTGTTTGGTTCACAAATAAACTTTTAGGATTAAAATTTATTTTTATTTTTTTTTACATTTAAATTTTGATATATTATAAACTATTTGTGTTAAAATATATTATAATGATGAATTTTAGCACTTAAAATTTTAAAAAAAAAAAATACACACAAAAAATGATTTCATGAGGGAATGATTCCCATTCCCCTCAAAATGGAGGGGAATGGAGGAAGGAAAGAAAATTGGATATGGGGGTGGGTCCCGGGGAATGAAACCCCAAAACCAAACACCCCATTTCATTTCCATTGCCATTCCCCTCCCCCAAAACCCCCAACCAAGCACCCCCTACTCTTAACCTCTTAATTACATAGTTTGCAGAATCCCGTATCATAAGATATTATGATTTTACTATCTAAAAAGATCAAATTAATCGTAACTCTGATTTTATCTAATCCTAAATATTTGTGCCATCTTACTTATTCTGGTTCATTTTAATCCAGTCTATATGAGATGTCATATTCCAATCTAGTTTTCTAAGATTTGAAATAGGTTATGGTTAGTGATGTCTCCTTAATTGTCAATTAGTTAGGTTGTAAGCAAAATCCAAAGATGATCATGGTAAACTGTTAAATTTTTTTTTATTGGGCACTAACTCAGGGTAAAAGGCCATAATCCCTTTTTTTTTTTTGAAATGAAAAGGCCATAATCCCTTGATGTCACTTATGTTGTCATAATCATCTCATCATAATTAATTGCATACGACCCTAGTCTAAATAGGATCATCTCAACTATATGCAAATTGCATCCATACTCAAAATCTTACTTGAATATAAGCACTACGTTACTTATAAATACGATTGACATATTTGAATCAGATACACAATTTTCACACGAATAAATTGTTATTCACGTTATACCTTTATATTAATTTAGGTACTGGAGTATAATCGGTGAAAAATGTTCACTTTCACACATACAACGACATTTAATTTAGAGTTTTAGATCTCGTATTGGATGAGTACAAATATTTTAAAATTAATGAAATTATGAGACGTTTGTAGTATTATTTAAGCAACTTGTAATTGAAAACTTTTGCCATTCTCCACTTAAGTTGTTATAAAGTGTTTCCTCCATAAAAGAACAAAAATGGTCATCAACCAATTTCAAGTAACCCTACTCGATCGTGCCTAAATTAGATCATAAGTGGCAAACAAATTTTAATGAATCCCTTCACCTTCTACCAATCCCATTTTCGTCCCCATATTTATTAATAATTATATTTCTCATTTCCAATTTTATAAAATTATCGGGAAACTAAAAAGTCAACCCCAAAAATCTGCCTTTTTTTTGATTTTTTTTTTTATATATAAAATGTAACTGCTTAGCTTTCCATTCATTTTTAATTCAATGCCAGACTATAATATAGCTTATTTCATATATTCACTAATAACTTAATCAGCTATCTCTACACACACCAAAAAAAAAAAAAAAAAAAAATCATTTATGGTCAAAACAATATCGCTTTAATAGTAATACACCTAACTCGAGTACAAATAATCTAAACTAAAATGAATTTTGTTATTTTCTCACGTATCTTCCGTTACAAATATCTTGGTCATCCATTATTTGTGATCAAAATCTACCTAATAAATCTACCACTTGCTAATAAATAATTATAAGTAATAAGTTTTGATAAATTTCACCCTTTTAAATTTTTTTTTTTTGGAACGAAAGCTAAATATGAAAGCTAACACAACAAATTTGGATTTTTTCCCTTAATATTCATTTTGGGGGAAAAAATTACCAAAATAAGCAAAAAAAATTTGAAATTCCCAAACTATTGAAAACGAATTTGGGAGATTCGTTTTCAGTTGAAAACGAATCTCCCAAATTCGTTTTCAGTTGAAGACGAATCTCCCAAATTCGTTTTCAGTTGAAAACGAATCTCCCAAATTCGTTTTCAACCGAACAAACCAAAAAAAAAAAAGCAAAATTTGTGAATTCGTTTTCAATTGAAAACGAATTCCATGAATTCGTTTTCAAAAAGTTTTTTTTTTTTTTTGTTTAATAAACGAATTCCATAATTAAATTTTTCTTTTTTTTGTTTTTTATTAATTTCATTAAGAAACTAATTCCACTACAATGGTTTTTAAAATGAATAAAAATAATTATATGTAAACGAATTTTTTAAAAATTATAATTATTTTAATTGAATCGAACCGCCGTAAATTTTTTGAGTTGTTATAAAAAATAAAAAAAAGGCAAAACATAATTATATAATTGAAATTTTAATTTGTAATTCAATAAAATTTTAGAAGAAGTAATTTACGACATTTTTTGAAATACATAAAATCTTCGTATAAATGAATTTGGGGAATTTATTTATTTGTAAAAATTTAGTCACACATTTATGTTTTAAAAATAATGAATTTCATTAAAAACAAAACTCATAAATTCCTTTCGCTTAAAAAGAAATAACATTAGACCGATGTCGGTTTTCCTGAGACACGAATGCGCCAAAGTCGTTTTTAGTACTTATGTAGTTTTTTCAAAACTCTAGTTGTAGGGAAAACGAATTTGGTAGTTTTGTTTTTCTCTATAAACGACTCAACCAAATTCGTTTTCCAGAGAAATATTTTTTTTTAAAGATTTATTACGAAAATTAGTATTCATGGAAAACGAATGTGGGGAATGCGAGGTGTACTTATGGAGAAAAAAAAACCGTAAGAAAAATTCGGTGAAGCAGTCGAATAAAAAAAAGAAAAACTGAAAATACTTTTTCAATTATATAATTATGTTTTGCCTTTTTTTAATTTTTTATAACAACTCAAAAACTATTTACGGCGGTTCGATTCAATTAAAATAATTATTTAATTTTTAAAAAATTTGTTTACATATAATTATTTTTATTCATTTTAAAAACCATTGTAGTGGAATTAATTTCTTAATGAAATTAATAAAAAACAAAAAAAGAAAAATTTAATTATGGAATTCGTTTATTAAAGCAAAAAAAAAAAAAAAAAAAACCTTTTGAAAACGAATTCCTGGAATTCGTTTTCAAAATTCGTTTTCAAAAGAATTTTTCTTTTTTTTTTTTGGTTTGTTCGGTTGAAAACGAATCTCCCAAATTCGTTTTCAATAGTTTGGGAATTTCAAATTTTTTTTGCTTATTTTGGTAATTTTTTCCCCCAAAATGAATATTAAGGTAAAAAAATCCAACAAATTTAGTATATGACAACGAACCAAAACAAATTCCTATTATAAATAGAAAACTTCTAAATTTCAGCGATTTAATTTGATATACCAACAAATAGTAATACAAGGCATTTTATAGACAGTGATTTTCCATTTTTTTTTCTCAGAATTCTATTAATAATAATAATTAAAGGAAAAATTACTTTTACCTCCCTCGAATTTTAGTGAAATTACTAATACTCTTTTGAATTTTTTTAATAATTACAACTAACTCCTGATTTGCTCAATATTTTTTTAGTTTAATAAATAAGTACACAAAAATTAAGTTGATTTCTTTGCTTGAAAACCAATATGTATATTTCACCAAAATTCGAAGGAGATAAATGTAATTCTCAAAAAATTTAAAAAGATATTTCTAATTTTGTCAAAACTCAGGAAAATAAATGTAATTGGCCCACAATTAAAAGAGATTATTATTATTATTATTATTATTATTATTATTATTATTATTATTATTTGAATTAACTAAAAGATTAGTGTTTCAAGTTAACTCTTTCATTCTCGTGACGTCAGACTTTTCCAATTTATTTATTTTTCTTCTAACGTCAAAATTGACCAAAAGAGTTATTATATTTTTCAATTGTAACGGTTACGATTTATTAATTTTAAATTATTAATAATTTAGGTTTTTTTTTAAAAAAAAATTATTCCATTTCATTATTTTAAAATTGTACCTTATTAGTTATTACCGACATGCACCCATCAGTCATGGAACCAAAGGAGTACTAGCTTTAAGTTTTGTATAGGTTAAATCACTTCATCGATCCTGAAATGTTATCTCTATTTTATTCTTTAATTTGAAATTGTTTAATTTTGGTCTTTTAACATTAAAAGCTGTCCCAAGATGGTACCAAACTCGCGACAATATTTTAATTATTTTTGACTAATAGGTGAGATTCACGTACATTAATATTAGAAACAAATGAAAAAATAAAGTTAAATTACTATGTTCAAGCATGAAACAACTCGAGTGTTAGTAAAAATTATGTCAAATATTGTAAGAATTTGGGAAAGAGACCACTTTGGAACTATTTTTTAATTAAGTGACCAAATAGAGACGTTATTATAAGACAATGGACCGTGAGAGTGATTTAACCTTTTGTGCAAAGAGTAATGATATACTCAGCAACAAATTATAGTAACTTTTTAATAGTAACTCATGTGACATGCATTCATTGGTTACATTTTTATTAATATCAAATAATTACCCAATGAATACATGCCATATGAGTTGCTATCAAAAAGTTGCTATGATTTGTTGCTAAAACTATCATTACTCTTGTGCAAATGTGTAATAGTTGAAAAAATTGTGTTACGTTTTAAAACTTAACTCTTTATATGGGACGAGAGAGTATTAAAAAGGAAGAGAAATACAGTAAAAAAAAAAATAAAAATAGGAGAGTTGTTCTGCTTCTGCCACGAGTACAGTTGAACGGCGTCTTCTATAAAGTAGGGACTAAACTAAATTAAAAGCATAACGCAAAATTGATTAAATAAAGAAAAAACACAAAGAAGGAAGGCAAAAGGCTCAAAAGTAACAAAAACAGGGGAAGGGAGTGTTGAGTGACCGAGTGATTGCTCAGAATGGAGAGCCGCACCTCCACCACCGCCGGCGGCGGCGGATCGTCATCTTTCTCTTCGGTCAGGGCTTACTTCCAGGCGCTCTCCGACACGTCTCACCGTCTGGCCCTGTTGGCTTGCAAGACCTCGACTGCCTTCGAAGAAACCAGCCGGGTTAGAGCTCGCTCTGGAACCGATATGAAGAGGACCCTCCGTTGGTACGACCTCATCGGACTTGGCCTCGGCGGTATGGTCGGCGCCGGAGTTTTTGTCACCACCGGCGCCGCTGCCCACTCGTACGCCGGCCCGTCTGTTGTTCTTTCCTTCGCCATTGCCGGCCTCTGCGCGCTCCTCTCTGCTTTCTGCTACACTGAATTCGCCGTCGACATGCCCGTCGCCGGTGGCGCCTTCAGTTACATTCGTGTCACTTTTGGTCGGTTACAATGAATTTTCATCATTCGCAGCAAAAAAAATTTTTTTTTTTAAATTATTTTTTCTCGAGAAATCATTCCAAATAAATCCCAACATTTTTTTCCCCAGGTGAGTTTCTCGCATTTTTGACGGGATCCAATTTGATCATAGACTATGTATTATCAAATGCGGCGGTGGCAAGAAGTTTCACGAATTATTTTGCCGCCGCTATTGGCATAACAGCCAAATTTAGAATCACCGTCAACGGACTACCAAAAGGTTTCAATGAGATTGACTTTTTTGCGGTGGCCCTCGTCTTGATCCTCACCCTGGTCATATGCTACAGGTAAACCCACCCCACAATTATCATTATCATCACTTTTGACTCGAGTCCAACAAATTTGACTGAATAATAAATTTCCTGTTCTGGGTTTTCGTTGCAGCACAAGGGAGAGCTCTTGGTTAAACATGCTGCTCACGGCGTTGCACATCACGTTCATTCTATTTGTGATTGTGATGGGATTTTGGAGAGGAAAGTGGAAGAATCTCAGCGAGCCGAGCGAGCCAAAAAATCCCCAAGGGTTTTTCCCATTTGGGGTTTCCGGGGTGTTCCTCGGGGCCGCTAGGGTGTACATGAGCTATATCGGTTACGACGCCGTATCAACAATGGCGGAAGAGGTGAAAAACCCGGTTAAGGACATCCCAATTGGAGTCTCGGGATCAGTGATTCTCGTGACTGTTCTTTATTGCTTCATGGCCGTCTCAATGTCCATGCTTTTGCCTTATGATATGGTAGAATTAAAAATTTGTGCTTAATTTGTGACGCCTCCAACCAAAATTATTACCCCTAATTTTGCATTTCCTGACTGCGTTACAGATTAATCCCCAGGCGCCGTTCTCGGCGGCGTTTAGCGAAGGTTCCGGCGGGTGGAAATGGGTTTCGAATGTGCTGGATTTGGGGGCCAGTTTTGGGATACTGACTTCACTGTTGGTGGCCATGTTGGGTCAGGCTAGATATATGTGCGTGATCGGACGGTCCAGAGTTGTCCCTGAATGGTTCGCGAAGGTCCATCCGAGGACATCCACCCCCGTCAATGCCTCAGCTTTCCTCGGTACGATTTTTATTTAAATTACTGTAACAGTTCATCAATGGTGGTCTTCTTTGATCGTCATGTTTTCCCGCCGTTAGTGAACCGGGCGGGCCCCACCCGCAACCGTTTTAGTTAATGTGGACTGGTGGTATATCATGGGATCGATGAATCCAACGTAGGAATTGTTTGGGTTATTTAATAATGTTTGTGTTTTGTCGGTCCCTGGGCTGTTGCTCTCGTTTAAAGTTGAGGAAAATTTTTTCCACAAGCTTTGTTGATTGGTTTTTTTTTTTTGATGTCTTGTTTTTATCCGGTAGTTGTTGATGATAGGCCATTTTTGTGCTTTTAATGCTTAGTTACGCTTTCTGTGTCTTTGTGTTTATGGGACGATATCGATACTGCTAGATTTCATCTGGCCCAGTTTTCGCTTTCCGGAAAGTTGATTTAGAACTTGGTGGATGGGAAGTTTTGTGGTTTTCACAAAGTTTAAATCTTGGCTGAATTGAACTCAATGAATACACACAATGAATACACACGATGGTGAGATATGATCCATATAGTTGATTATATAGTCGATTTAATGGGACTAAACGTTTAGTCGTTGTTGTTCTTTTATGAACAGTTAATTCTGCTTTAGTGCTCTGCATTATTATTCCCTTGCAACTTGTTATGAATTTACACAGTCCTTTGTGTTGATGATGACACCCCAGTATAATTCCTTTTCAATCAGTCCTTTTGTTGACAATTGCTATTTCTTAAAGGCATCATCATCATCATCATCATCATCTCCTTATAATATTCCCCAAATTTGACTAGTTGATGGATATATTTGAAGCGAATAAGGATTTTTTTTCAGATTCTTTGGATTTTGATCGAAATGGAATATGATCAAGAGAATCTTGACGAATGTTACATCTGGATTTCTTCTTATTGTTATTTCTGGGAAATTAGAAAGCCTTTACTCGACATTTGAGCATTATGATTTGGAAACACTTTTATGCCTTTTTCTACCACTAATGCATTGAAAGAATTCGCCTTTCAGGGATCTTTACAGCCGCTATTGCCCTGTTTACTGATCTGGATATACTGCTGGACCTGGTTTCCATCGGCACTCTCTTTGTGTTCTGCATGGTTGCCAACGCCGTGATCTACCGGCGCTATGTTACTGCCGGAGCAACCAATCCATGGCCGACACTCTCCTTCCTGTTTGCCTTCTCACTCACAGCCATCCTATTCACTGCTATTTGGCAACTAGCACCGCAAGGGAAGCCCAAGGCCTTCATTCTTGGTGCCTGCACTGTTATTGCTGTGGGAATCCTCCAGTTGTTCCATTACATGGTGCCCCAAGCCCGGAAGCCCGAGTTCTGGGGGGTCCCTCTCATGCCGTGGATCCCATCCATATCCATCTTCCTCAACGTGTTCCTGCTCGGTTTCCTGAGCCGGGCATCATACGTGAGGTTCGGGTTCTTCTCGGGCCTCGCCGTGCTTGTTTACGTGCTCTACAGTCTCCATGCAAGCTTTGATGCTGAGGGAGATGGAAAGCTTAGTAGTTATGGTGAGATAGTGAAGGAATCCTTTGAAACAGAGGACCACAGGCTTGAAGTATAATGACTTTATTGTGACTTTAACAACTTTTTGTTTCAGTAAATGGATAGGATGGAATAGGCTGCAAAAAAAGAAGAAAGAACAGCAGCAGTAGTAGCAAGTTGTATAGCTATAATTTTGAAAATTAGGTCAACTGAGCAAGACCATCAACCTTTTTATTAAATATATATATATATATATATATATATTGCTAGAAGAAATCAATGAGTGCAAGCATATAATTTGGATAAGGCAAATTCATATATGACTTCATTGGTTCAAGATAATTCCTTTTTTTTTTTTTTTTTAAAATTTTTAATGTAACTTTCTTATATAAGGACAATAATTCACCGGTCAGAACAATAACGCCAACGCTTATTCATATACTGTATAAGAACTCCCTTGAAATGATGTAAAACGAGAATAATTATACAATAATTCATCAGTCAGAATAGTAACACTAACACTTACTTAGATATCGTATCAAAATTTCCTTGAAATGATGTAAAACGAGAACAATTATACAATAATATATTCACCAGTTAGAACAATAACGCCGACGCTTACTTGGATATTGTATAAAAGCTCCCTTGAAATGATGTAAAACGAGAACAATTATATAATAATTCATCTGTCAAAACAGTAACGATAATTGTTACTCAGATATTATATAAAAACTCCCATGAAATGATGTATAATGAGAACAAACATTGTATTTTTTTTTTTTTTTTTTAGGAAAAGAAATAAAGGTGAGATTAAAGAATGGAATCATGCATCAAGCATGAAAGAAAAAGACCATTATCTTGTTTGTTTTCTTGAGCTATAGAGGTAAGCGCATAAGAAATGAGTTGAAAGGACGGAGGAGGGAGTGGGACATGGTTGTGCTAGAAGTTCCCTACCCTTTTTCTCTTCTTCTTTTGAAATGGAATCCCTTTTGTCCATTTGTAGCATCCACAAATTGGATTGCAAAGCCCCTTTTCTTTTCTTTAAGTAGGCAATGAGTGATGACATGTGGGACTTTCTCCTTTCTCAATTAGGCCATTTGAGTATGCAAATTTGGGCAATGGGAAAATGCCTTTAGGACAATTTTAATTAAAATTGAGATTTCATTAAAGTACAAAATCGTGATTCACGACCAGAAAAAATATAGCCAATCCTGTACTTTGAACTACTTCTTTGCTTGACTACTTCTTCCGTGTACAAATCTATACCAAGTGTATCTTTCTTTGCCTCACATCATTGTTGTTTTCTTTCTTTCGTTGCACAACAATCTTGGTTTTAACTATTGGAATTTTGCACATTTGGCTCTTACCTTTTGATTCAACTATATAATTATTGAAATGTTCTTCCGTTCTACTAAAATAATCTTCTTCTTTTTTTAAGCATTGGCTCTTGATCTATTAATCCGGTACATAACTTAAATATTTTTCTTCCCCTTTAAAGTAATCTTGTTTTTACATTATTAAAATGATTCCTTAACTTGGAATGTTGTGGTTGTTGGTCTTTTAATTACAGTTATTTTATTTTTGGTGTGCATAAAATGGAACTTCCATTGGGCCTGGCCCAATGGATTAAAGCGAATATAAACAGTAAAGGATAAAAAGACGCATAAAAAGTCCAGAACCTTGCTTAGGTCAGATAGATCATCAAAATCGAGCCAAGTAATATATTGGTCACAAGCTTAGGTCGGGTAGATCCTTAAAACCGAGCCCGATAGTATATCCCTAAAAGGTTTAGGTCGAACACTGACTTCGGTATGCCTTATTAGTTTCCCTCACATCTATATCGTGATAATCGGCCTAACCGAGCTAAGATAGTTAGGTCGGATTAAGCTATTTCACTGACACAGTAGGTAAAGATCATCATAGGGTTATGTATATATTTTGAAATATATGCAGAGATTTTCCAGATCTTCAAAGAGGAAGAAGCCCATGAAATCCGGTCAGGACAGTACTAAACGTACACGCCACGCTAAACAGAGGAGAGCAGGTGAGCATGTCAATCATGAAGGTTCAACGGGCATATCTCAGTCTGGGGGTATATATACTAAGTCTTCAGACTTAGTGAGGTACGCAACATTTTATCATTTGAGCTCTTTGTCAATACTATTCATCTTCTTCCACCTCTCTAACTTGACCATCGGAGCCTATACAGAGGGGAAAGCTCCACTCTTCTCTTGGTTTATTACAGTTGTTGCCGGAACAGTCTTCACTCACAGTTCTCTTCATCATTCTTGCTGATCCGAGCTACCCAGCTCGGTCCCCAGTTCGGTAATCTCCCTTTGCCGTGAAGTTTCGCATCAATTTGGGCCGTGCTATTCAAAGGAGTTCCTTGGGTTGTAAGAAGCATCACAAGATGAACATTTTTGCGTCACATCAACTGGCGCTGTCTGTGGGGAACGTTTGATCAAATTATTTCATCAAATTTTCTCCACTTTTAAAGAAATTTGTTGAAACCATGACGCAAGCTGAAGATTGTTCGGGAGTGGGTGCTTCTTCTTCTAACACCACCGCTGATCCCATCGTTACAACCGCTAGTTCCAACCATCACCGTAGTTTCTACCACCCCCAACGCTCCGCCGACTACTGCCACCGCTGTTGAGCCTCTCACCCCCCAGCAAGAACAAGCGGAAAGAGAAAAGTTTTACCGTTTGTTTCCGCAATTATTTCATCTGATGAACCATAGCATTCCGGTTACCTCTACTCCCAATTTAGAACTCCCTGTCTCAAGTATTGCAACCACTACCCCAGATGTAGTTAACATAGAACATCCCTTTAGTTCGCAAGTTGTCCCCACTGTTCCCCCACCAGGAGCTCTGTTCAATCCCATGGCCGATCCCTCCGTTGTTTTGATTTCTAGTCTCCCCCCCTAGTCTATCGCTGTTTCGGGATGCCCTCCCCACTCTGGGGGAGCTCATCTTTTTTCAGGATCTAATTACGTAGCTGGTCTCCCTACCCTTTCTGCTGCACCTCCTGTTTACACCACCTTAGCCCATACCCAGTTCACCCCTACCTTTCCAGCTCCCTTCATGGTTCCTACCGCCCAGCTCAATAATTACCCTTTCATGTCGGGTCTGCCTTTTTCTATGTTAAGACAGCAGGTGAGTCAGTTAGGTCAGCCTGGTCTGGGCCCACAGACGAGTCAAATAGGTCAGCTAGGGCAACCATTAAACCAATTTAGCCACCTTGGTCCCGAAGTTAATCAATTAGGATATCCCGGATACCTAGCACCGTCAAACCTAGCTCAGTTTCAACATTACCGTATAGGCACCAGCCGAGCCATGAAGTCTCCCACAAGGTACTCTCCCTTACTCAACCCGAGTTATTACCCCGGGCTTAGCGCAGGAAACTTCGCAACTGGAGGGCCAGTACCTACTTATCCCGGAATGGGAGGATACCCCTTAGGTCAAACAGGATACACCCAGCCCGGTCAAGCAGTCCTCCCTGGATCCGGATATGCTCAGTTGGGACGAGCCGGGCCCACTTCTCGGGTGTCTCATCCATTTGGTTGGGAAATCCAAATAGCGCCATTCCCCCCGGGCTACAAAGGTTTAGGAAAGGTTGATAAGTACGACGGAACTACCGACCCCACGGCTCATTAGATGCAGTGCATGAGTGTCATGGATGTCGCCAACTTGTCTGATGCCAACTGTTGCATGACATTCCATTTGACCCTTAAAGGTCAAGCTATAAATTGGTATTGTACTCTGCCTCGAAACTCCATTCATTCATTAGATCAATTCGGTGATTTGTTTTTAGCTAATTTTATGGGTAACAAGATACTATCCAAACCTATTTCACACTTAATGAATATAACTCAAAGGGTAGAAGAGGGGTTGCAAGCCTACATAGATCGATTTAACGTAGAATCTAGACAATGTCATGAAAAAGATGATAGGATTATGATGGGATCGTTTATTAACGGGTTGCGGTCAGGACCTTTAGCTATGAACTCGCCATCCGACCCCCACACTCTTATTTTGAAATGATGGTAACTGCTGTTAACTTTGCTGTTATTGAGGATGCTGCAGCCATAAAACAGGAACGAGAAAGGGGTTTTTTCGACTTATACGGTAAGAGAAAAGCTTCTTCCCCGATTCCTCCCCCAGGAGGAGGTAAGAAGCAAAACTTTGTGAGTACTACTAACACTGGCCCAAAGGCTGGGGTAAGTGTTAATGCCGTGCAGGTGGTCGAACCCTTTTCCGTGCCACGAGCCGACATATATGCTGCCATCCAGCATCAAGGGTTGCTACCTCCAGCCCGTCCCATGACGGGTCCCCCAGATCGGCTCAATCCTGGCAGGTATTGTAACTATCATAAGCACATTGGTCACAATACTAATGATTGTCGAGACTTGGCTGCAGAGATAGCAAAGCTTATTCAAGCTGGGAAACTGCCCCAATACACACAAGTGGCCCTTTTGCCTAAACCCGAAGCTTCAGCAACAAGGGAGCGACCTACCGGATGTTACCGGTGCGGAGAGCCCGGTCATTTTGCCCGAGAATGTTCCCAACCCGACCCCCGAGCCCCAAACGCTGGAGCTGGAGCCGACCTGACCATAGCTGGGGTCGTGAATACCATAGATGGAGGACCGACCTAGGGCGACTCTAATCGCCAGAGAAAACAGGTATATCGGCAAAGAAACAACGTTTTAGGTAAGCGTAAAGCGGAAGCCATGGCATCAGTAATTACTTTTGATGACAGTGATCTTTTCTTGCCTTACAATTGTGATGATCCACTAGTGATCGATTGTTATATTTCTAATTATCAAGTACGTAAGATATTGTTAGACACGGGTAGCTCTAGTAATATAATTACTACCAAAGCATTGGCAGGATGTCAGTTACATAAGGCGCATTTAAATTCAGTACGTACACCCTTGATTGGCTTTGGCAACCATCATGTTATTCCTGTGGGACAGTTAAGCATACCGCTCACGTTGATAGCTGGACAGCTAAAACGTACAGAAACCATAGATTTCGTGGTCATTGATGAACCCTCACCTTATAATGTATATCTGGGTCGGCCTGGACTAAATCAATTTCAGGCCATTGCTTCTACCATGCATATGCTTTTAAAATTCCCCATCATGGGTGGGGTGGCCACTCTTCGTTGTGATGTCATACAGGCTAAGCAATGTTACACGGCTTCCCTAAGAGAACAGGTACCTATGGATCGGAAATCAAAACTTGCCTCTGCAGTCACTCCGACTCCCGCGCCCCGAGCTTCGCCGCCTACTCTTCCAAGAAGTATTGCTCATCCCATTAACATCACCGACCTGACAGGTAGCTCGGACCGATCCATTGAAGCAAGGGCTGAGGTGAAGATCGTCCCCCTGACTGCCGACCCAAACAAGGTAATTAAGATTGGGGCCGATTTACCTCCTCAGTTACAACATGATTTACTTAACCTTTTGCTTGAGTTTGCGGAAGTCTTTTCTTGGGGGCCGGAAGACATGCCTGGCATTTCTCGAAATATCATTGAACACAGGCTATCCATTGATGTCAGTCATAGGCCGGTTCGTCAACGAAAGCGTAACCTTGGAGGAGAACGCAGCAAATACGTGGAGATCGAAGTTAACGCTCTATTGGAGGTACGTATCATTCGAGAAGTAGATTATCTTGAATGGCTAGCTAACCCTGTGTTGGTTCCCAAGCTCGATGGTTCATGGCGTATGTGCATCGACTTTACCTACCTAAACAAAGCCTACCCCAAAGACTGGTTCCCCCTACCCTTGATTGACATTCTGGTCGACGCCATAGCTGGATTTCGCTTCCTCAACTTGTTGGACGCATACAAGGGCTATCACCAGATCTTCATGGCTAAAGAAGATGAGGAAAAAACCTCCTTCATCACGGATAAATGTACTTATTGCTTTATTACTATGTCTTTCGGTTTGAAAAATGCTGGGGCTACCTTTCAACGCCTAGTAAATAAAATCTTTAAAACCAGTTAGGTCGGAACATGGAAGCATATGTTGATGATTTACTTGTTAAAAGTAGGGATGAGTCTGCCTATTTGCTTGATTTACGTGAAACACTTGAAACTCTTGTCCAATATAAATTAAGGTTAAATCCAAAAAAATGTATTTTTGGGGCTACTTCGGGGAAGTTCTTAGGTTACATGGTTTCTGAAGGGGGTATTTTGGTTAATCCAAAAAAAGTAGAAGATGTTCTGCAAATACATCCACCTAGATCAATTCGTGAAGTACAACAATTAACGGGTAGACTAGCAGCCTTAAATCGGTTTTTAGTTCGGTAGGCAGAACGAGCTTTACCATTTTTTAGCATTTTAAAGAAAACAGATAAATTTGTGTGGACCTCGGAATGTCAAACTGCTTTCGAACAATTAAAAACGTATTTAGCTTCTTTGCCATCTTTAACCATGCCAATTCCTGGAGAATAATTATACATGTATATAGCTACCACTAAATCTGTAATTAGCTCGGTTTTACTTCGAGAAGATAACCGGGTTCAAAGACCCATCTATTTTGTTAGCAAAGTTTTGCAGGCAGCAGAGAAAAACTATTCTGGCATGGAAAAATTAGTCTTGGCGCTAGTTCACTCCACACGACGTCTCCGGCCTTATTTCAACTCCCACGGAGTCACCGTCTATACCGACGCTCATCTTAAAGCCGTCTTGCAAAAGGCAGGGGTTTCTGGTCATCTCACTAAATGGGCCATCGAATTGGGGGAGTACGATATCACCTTTGCGCCTCGCACCGCAGTCAAAGGACAAGTATTGGCAGATTTCATAGCTGAGGGAGTATCAGATATCCAGGAAGGCACGCCTGGCCCGTCGCAAGAAACCGACCTTCTTTTAACCGTGGCAAAAGGCGATGATTCATGGACACTCTAAGTAGATGGTGCCTCTAGCCAGTCCGGATCGGGTGCGGGAATCATCCTTACCAGCCCTGTTGGGGAAGTCCACACTTATGTTTTACGGTTCTGCTTTACGGCCACCAATAATGAAGCAGAGTACGAAGCTATGATAGCCGGTCTAAAATTAGCTCGGAAACTGGGGGTCAGAAATCTAAAAATTTGTTCAGACTCCCAACTTGTAGTTAAACAAAGTTTGGGGGAGTATAAGGCAAATGATCGGCAAATGGAGGAATATTTAGCACTGGTGCAACAGCAGCTGAAATTTTTTCCAAAATGGACTATAGAGCGGGTTCCACGGAGTAAAAACACAAATGCAGATGCCTTGTCCAAATTGGCTTCTTCGGTTTTCTCTCATCTGACTAAAAGCGTTCTAGTAGAAGAAGTACAGACCAGGAGTACAGCCGAACCAGCAATCTTGTCCATAAGTGAAGGTCAAGATTGGCGATTTCCTCTATGGCAGTATTTACAAAATGGTACTTTACCAGATTCACGAAAGGAAGCACAACGAATTCGAAGGAAGACTGAACATTATCAAATAGTCGGGGAAGATCTGTATAAAAAGGGTTTCTTGATGCCCTTACTAAAGTGCCTGGGTTCAGGAGAAGCAGAAGCCGTGCTAAAGGAAATACACCAGGGGGACTGTGGGTCTCACATTGGGGCTCAGAATTTGGCCAAGAAGGTAATTGGAGCTGGGTTTTATTGGCCTCGGTTATTTCAGGAAGCAGTCGAATATGTTCAACGTTGTCCCAGTTGCCAATACAATGCGACAATTCACAGGTTGCCAGCATCCAGCTTTACCGGGATAATTGCTCCTTAGCCTTTCGCAGAATGGGGGATAGTTCTTATAGGGCCATTTCCTAATATCGGTTCTTGTCATTATCTTGTAGTAGCTATAGACTATTTTACAAAATGGGTGGAGGCCGAGGCATTGACGAATATTACCGGGCGAACTGTAGCTCGGTTTCTTTGGAGGCAAGTCATCTGTCGGTTCGGCGTGCCCAACTCGGTTATCTCGAATAATGGAACCCAGTTCGAATCCAAGGAATTCACGGCCTTGTGTTCAAAGCTTGGTATCACCCAACGTTTCACATCTGTGGCTCATCCTCCAGCAAATGGGCAAGTGGAACTTACAAATCGAACTTTGTTGCACAGGTTGAAAACCAGATTAGAAGATAAGGGTAAGAATTGGGTAGAACAGCTGCCTCACGTACTATGGTGCCACCGGACTACGCCTAAATCGGCTACGGGGAAGACTCCTTTCGAGCTAGCCTTTGGGGTCAACGATGTCATACCCCCAGAAATACAAAGTGGTGCGCCCCGAGTCATGCACTTCGAAAGGGACCAGAATCAGAGAAACTTGGAGCTTAGCTTGGACTTGATGGAGGAAGTTTGAGACACTGCCTATGTACACCAACTAAATTACAAAAATTTAGTTCGGCAACACTATGACGTTCGGGTCAAACATCGGGCCTTTGTACCGGGAGACTTAGTTTTACGAAGCATGGCTATCAGCAAACCACAAGATCAGGGCAAGTTATTAACTAATTGGGAAGGGCCCTACCGGGTGATTGAAGCCCAACCTACTGGAAGTTATATTTTGAAAGATTTACAAGGAGAGTTGATTCCGCGGGCTTGGAACGCAGCACACTTAAGAAAATACTATCTGTAAAGCAGTCAGAGTTAAGGCTGGGAAAAGTATTGGATTTAAGACAGAGAAAGAAGAAAAAAGGATGTATTAATTTAAAAAATGGACCCAGTACAAAGCCGTTCCAATCAAAGATTACAAAAATTCCTCAAAAAAGTAAAATACAGAGAAAAGCTAAGAAGGAGGAGCTTGGGAGGTCGCTTCTTCGTCAACTGCCTCCTTTGGGTCGGCCTCAGGATCTTCCTCTTCTGTGTTTTCTGGCAAAGGAATACCATTGGCTCGGCACTCCTGCTTGATCTCCTCGACCAGATCAAAGGGATCACGACCCTGAGGGAGCAAAAAAGTATGGGCCATGGAATTTTTAGGAAGGCCTTCCACCGACCTTGGGCCTCTAAGCTCGTCCCAGCACAAGGTATACCCGCACTAAATGAGTTCCAGAAATCGCCGGTTCATCAGATCCAGCAATGACCCCTCCTTGAAAGATCTTAAAGCATCTTGACGCGCCGCTTCGACTGCTGCCGGGCTGAGTAACTCAGCGGACTTCTTTGCCTCCTCTTCTACGGCCTTCTGCAGGGCAGCTTTCTCTTCCTTCAGGGCGGCCACTTCAGCCTCTAAGCCTTGGTTCTTTGTCTCCAACTAGCTGGCCTTGGTACTGAGCTCCTGGTTTTCTGTATAGAGCTCAGTATTAGTGGCCTGGAGCTTTGTAACTTTGTTGGACTCGACCCCCAGCTTCATCTCCAATTCCTCAATCGCCTCTGTCGGCCTCTTCGACCTCTCTTGCTCATAGCTTTGGGCCAGAATATCCAAAGCCACCATCCTCTTGGCCGTAGCTGCATAATTTACTCCGACCTGAAAAATCCGATTATGGGTCTTATAAAAATATCGCACGAAGTAATCATTCATTCTCAGGAGCTAGCTAGGAGTTCAGAAGTTTACCCTTTTTATATGTGAAGCCAAAAAGGCTTCTTGCTGTGCCAGCTGGTCGATACTTTTCCGTATCTGGTTGCTCACCTCGACAATCTCCGCAAAGGAGTTGTGGGAGTCAGCCACCAGTTCCGCGTACGGCCGAACATCTTCGGGCATAGGCTCCGTCGAGTGGGGCTGATATACAGGCCGGGCTAGGGAGCTCCGCCTTTCCCTTTGATCTTTAAGAATTATGACTCTTTCCTGGGACGCCAGGTCCAAGGGCCCCAAAAACTCATCCGGGCTCGGCAGCTCGGCTCCTATGGTGGAATCCGTCAGCAATTGCGGGGCCTTGGCAGTTTTAGCCGCCTGAACTTCCGCAGGGGTCGGCCTGCTTTTCTTAGACGCCCGGGGGACTAAGGCACCAGTAGGAGGATCAGCAATTCCAGCCTTCTCGGTCAAATCTATCTCGGCAGAAGGTCTCTTTGACGACCCCGAAGCTGTTGCCGGTTTATTGGATTTCTTCTTCCGACCGAACCCACCGAAACCACCTGCAAACAAGAAAGACAGATAAAGGTCAGAATCACTGACCTAGGAAGCTGACCCGAGATCGGGAGGACGATAAGTAAAAGTTCAAAGACAGGTATTTACATTCTTCCTCTACATCGGGGGCTTGGCTCAGCCCGGCCCAGACAAGAAGGCCCTCTGAAGGATACTTAACTGAATATTTCTCCGAACTGGTGAAAGTTCTTAACGCCTTATAGTTCGATAACACTATGGGATTGGATTTGTCCCGGGTTTGCTCTGTCGGTGCTACAAACCTCGACCAGCGGCAAGGAAGGTTTGCTTCATCGGCTTTCACCATAAAAAATCTTCCCCTCCAATGCTTATTTGTATCTTGGGAGTCAGTTATAAGGATGGGCCCATTTCTACGTTTCTAGAAGGCCACCCACCCCGGCCCGTAAGGATATTGGCGGACGGTATAAAACTGAAAAAACAAATCTACGGAGGGTCAGATTTTAGCCCCGAAGCAGACGCACATAAAACCCATTAGTAATCTAAAGGCATTGGGTAATAACTGGCTCAGCCCGATCTCTAAATTATCACATAGCTCGGAAAAAAAATCAGGGGCAGGAGATCTTAGCCCGAACTTTCTGTGGTACTCATATATACCGACCCAATCCCCGGAAGTACTAGTTATTCTCTCTTCAGGCCTGGGTAATCTGGTTCGGATGGCCGGGTTAAGGTAATAGGTCGATCTTAGGGTTTCTAATTCTACCCTAGTCAGTTCGGAAACTATCTCTTCCGGGTGAAACTCATATGATATAGCAGCCGTATCTACAGGAAGCATTACAAAGGCATCGGAATCATGCTTAAATATAGATATAACAGATCCTACGGATACATACGAACTAGCAGTATATGTTGCTTATGTAAGGAGGGTTTATGCATCAAACTTGCCGAAAAATTATGCCTAAGCCGGCGATTCATTTATAATCATTAGAAGAGAGAGGAAGAACAGACTGACCTGAGGATGGGTTCAGACGAGACGCTCTGGTGCTGGAACTCCTTTCTTCAGCCATGGATCTTTGCTAAATAATGGTACGGAGGCAACGAAACGAAGCGGCGGCACAAACTATCGCGGTGAACTGGAAAAACGACACCAACAGAACACGGCGAAGGACTATCAACTCGAGCAAACCGCAGCGGAAGGAAAAAGGGCAGAAGGTTTCTCTTTCTTTTCAGGAGACGTACAACACGATAATGCCAATGTCTATTTCTTCGACTTTTAAAGGAAGGCCTCGGGAAGACTGAACAGACAAGAGGACAAACCAAGCGTTGGAGCCTTTAATACCGCCTCGAGGATAGTAAAAGCGTGGGAAGTCGTACCGGCTGCCTCAGTTATCGTGAAAACGTGCCCCGTCACATCCCGACTCTTTAAAAGCCAGATTTCGTGTATCGTGACGGAAAGGTACGCCTTTATTGATGCCTTCATTGATTAATTCAACTTCTTTGGGTCAACAATGCAATTATTACCTATGAATCGGCTGACATGTTATTTTCTGTGGATCAGATTTAGTAGTTATATCTCGCATTTTTTCCTTGTCATATTCGATAATCTATTGGTCGGAAGAAAAACCTTAAGAGTTATCTGAGCATAGGTCGGATGAACACATGATAAATGCCTTAGTCAAATTTTTAGCTTAGTAAAACACCAAAAGTATTAAGCTTTAGCTCGGAAAATTAGCTCAGACAGATATCAAGGGGATGCATGATAAATACCTTAGTCAAATTTCTGGCTCAGCAAAACACAAAAAGTATTAAGCTTTAGCTCGGAAAATTAGCTCGGACAGATATCAAGGGGATGCATGATAAATACCTTAGTCAAATTTCTGGCTCACCAAACACAAAAAGTATTAAGTTTTAGCTCTGTAAAATCTAATACTGGGGGGACTTGTTGGTGTGCATAAAATTGAACTTCCATTGGGAGCGAAGATAAACAGTAAAGGATAAAAAGACGCATAAGAAGTCCAGAACTCTGCTTAGGTCGGATAGATCATCAAAATCGAGCCAAGTAGTATATTGGTCACAAGCTTAGGTCGGGTAGATTCTTAAAACCGAGCCCGATAGTATATCCCTAAAAGGTTTAGGTCGGACACTGACTTCGGTATGCCTTATTAGTTTCCTTCACATATATATCGTGATAATCGGCCTAACCAAGCTAAGATAGTTAGGTCGGATTAAACTATTTCACTGACACAATAGGTAAAGATCATCATAGGGTTATGTATATATTTTGAAATATATGCAGAGATTTCCCAGATCTTCAAAGAGGAAGAAGCCCATGAAATTCGGTCAGGACAGTACTAAACGTACACGCCACGCTAAACAGAGGGGAGCAGGTGAGCATGTCAATCATGAAGGTTCAACGGGCATATCTCAGTCTGGAGGTATATATACTAAGTCATGAAGGTTCAACGGGCATATCTCAGTTTGGAGGTATATATACTAAGTCTTCAGACTTAGTGAGGTACGCAACATTTTATCATTTGAGCTCTTTGTCAATACTATTCATCTTCTTCCACCTTTCTAACTTGACCGTCGGAGCCTATACAGGGGGGAAAGCCCCTCTTTTCTCTTGGTTTATTACAGTTGTTTTCGGAACATTCTTCACTCACAGTTCTCTTCATCATTCTTGCTGATCCGAGCTACACAGCTCTGTCCCCAGTTCGGTTATCTCCCTTTGCGGTGAAGTTTCGCATCAATTTGGGCCATGCTATTCAAAGGAGTTCCTTGGGCTGTAAGAAGCATCACAAGACGAACATTTTTGCGTCACATCAATTTTGATCCATTCACTTTAAAAATTGATTCAAAATGGTTCATAACCCAAAATTTTACAATATTTAACATATTCTCGACTAACACGTAAGTTGTTTTATGTCATGTTAAAGTGTGAACAAAATGATTTAACTTTTAATTTTCATTTGTTGCCCCTGTTAATATATGTGAATCTCAAGTGTAAGGCTCAATTATTGTCGATGTTTAGGCTCGGTACCATCTTAGAGCAGTTTTTGAAATTAAGTAGCAAAAATAAAATAATTTCAAGTTAGCAAATGAAAAAAAATATATATCCCAACTTAAAGGATCAACATAGTAGTTTAACCTAGAAACAACCTTTTGTCAATAAGAGGGACAAAAAGATCAGATCTTTTGTCTACTCTGTATATGCCTTTCTATTTGCCCTCTCATAATAAAGGGTGGAACCTACACGTCACATTATGAAATCTACTCCCTTATTATGATAGAGTCTATTATGATAGAGTCAGAAAATAGAGGTTAGAAAGAGAAAAGATCTTATTGAAGAAAGTAGGTAACTTAATGGTATTTGCATAAGTTGTCTTTTTTCCTCAAGTAGGAGTTTGTCTTTTTCATTTATTCTTACCAAGAACCAGTGAAGTGGTTACCAACTATATATATATACATAATGCTCATCAATTGAGTCCTTTTATCTAATTCAAGAGATTTGTTGTATTGTAACCATAAGAGAAAGACTAAGTATTTCTTTATTCAAAAAGGAGAGACAAGTACGTTTCTGTGATTGCCTTCCCATTGACATTAAGACTAATTCACTCAAATTCCTTTGTCACAAGGATTGTGTGTCCTAATCTTCATCCCACTAAGTGAGTATCGAAGAAGACTAAAAATACGAGTACTTCACTTTTGTTTTTTTCATTATAACTTATATATTCTTAAGCTGCGATACGCAATTAGTACATAAAAAGTGAAACAGATGAATCGAGTTCGCTCATCGAGACAACAACTTAAGTATATTGATTGATTGCTTAGCAGATAAAAACATTGTCATCGTCATCACCAGGATTGATTGGAGTTTATATCCTTTTTTCATCATTCTGTCTTTTTTACTTTTTGGCTTTTTTTGGCACGTAGCAATGTGGAAGGCTACAATCCCATTTAGGGGATGGGAATGGGATGATGCAGACGCAGTGGGATTGAATTGGATTTGGTTTGGTTTTTAGCTCTTTTTTGGCTCTCCTAACTTTGTTGCATTCTCTGTTCAGGCCATGTGGGCATTCATTTGTCCCCTCTACTACGACCCATTCAAGTGCTCTCGTGAGAGGGTCACTTTTTTTTTTTTATCCGACCACAAAGATAGTAGAGGGTCACTTTTTTTTTGTCCACAACAAAACAGAAAGTTATACTTTTTGAAGGGTAAACGTTAACTCATTTTAAGAAACGTTTTAAGGGAAAAAAGACCGCATTGCAAACGCTACATGTTGTTTGGAAGTTTTATTTCAAATGGTAGTAGAGAAACAAGTTTTGGATCGTATTCTCTCTTTTACATACACCGTAGTATGAGAAGGGTAGTTTTGAGAACTCATCCACGCTACTAACTAATGTGGAATTTCACTAACTCGATAATTCCGTTCAATCTTAACTAGAATCGTACCGTTTAAAGGTTAATAGTCTTCAAAATGCATTTCAAATCAAACCTAAATTATGATTAATAATACTACTACAAGGTTTGGCATGATGTGGAATCGTTATTTGTATTCTTTTCACATAGCAAAAAAAAAAAAGTTAGTTAATAAGACAAAGAAAAGATGATTGTTGATGGGATGTTATATTGCAGGTTTTGTTTGTAGTCAAAGATATGGAGATCATTATTTGAGGGGAAACTTTCTAATCAATTTTACAAGTCAAAACAGCTCTTAATGGCAAAAATTAATAAAAATCTTGAGGTGATGGTAGGTGCTTTGCATGCCACTTGATGTTGTTGATGATCCATTAATTACAAATGAGTGATGCACAATGGGATTAGGACCTAGCATATTCTGGTGATTCGTTTTTATCACAATCAATAGTGTCATTCTCTATGGTTAATATTCAACTTGGTTATCTTTAATAATTGGGGAGTGAATGATCAATTTTAGACCATTTTAAAGAGATTAAATAGATTTAATCGAAAGATTAGTGGCAAATCTGATATCAAATTTATGTTTTGGTATGAGATTTGTGCATTTGTGAGAGTAACTTTTATTCTACTATTGATATCTGTATAAATTAGTACTTCGTTTAATTTTGTAGAGTTTGATTTGGTATAATTCTCGCTATTTTTATGATATTATTGCTATATCAAATTATTCACGGTTGTCTCGATCATCCTCTTTTAGACAATGTAATATGACAGGTATTACTTATAGAGAGAGAGAGAGAGAGAGAAAAGATTTATGAATTTCTAACGCTTAAAACTGAAAAAACTACTAATTACTAGCTTCAATTTCTATTACATGTTTGTAACAGTGGGTTTTCTATAACACTTTCGTGAAGGATCTGCAATGACCTTGTAACATTGTCCCAAAAAATGGAAAATTAAACTTTTTACAAAAAAAAAAAAAAAAAAAGGATCGCTATCATCTCTTTTTATTTATTTATTTTTAAAAAAGCCTCATTGGCTTAGGTAAAACGATCATGGTAATGATGATATAGAGAACTATTTACTGAGATTTTCCACTGTAAAAAAAAATATACATGCATCCAATCTTAGGCCACAGAAAAATTCAATTAGTGCTCAACAAATTATTATTATTTTTTTGATAATAAACAAATTAAATTAATATTCAAACAAATGCATCTGAGTCAAGATCGATATTATTCGAAAGCAAAATTCATCACATTAAATGATTATCACTTATCAAGCACCAAAATTAAAATCGACATGATTGTGTAATGACATCATATTAGTCAAATGGGATGAGTCTATATATTATTATTAATATTTGATATTATCCTATTTTGCCTAATTTTGTGACCCTAGGATTAGATCTCGCAATTTCTAATATAATACGAAAATACGACAAGAATTGACACAAAATAAACAGGTTAGGGTTGAACCTTGACGGGTGAGAAAGTTACATCGATCGACTCGAATAACATTAATAATTTAACAGGTAAGGTTATGATAGATAATATTGACACGTCAACTTGAACCCGTACGATTATTTATACTACAACACAAAAATAGGACATGAACTCGAAATGTTCGTCCGTTAAATGGTCGACATGAGTAACACGTTTTTTAAATGGATAAGGTTAGGATTGAGGGGTATCGACATAGTAACCCGCCAATCCAGATATGAAATAAATTACCACCTATACAACTGTACTTATTGTTTTTTTATTGTGATATACTCTTCCCGTTCAATTAGAATACTTCACTTTAGAATTATAAATTGTGATTTATAAACCGTTGTATTACTGGAATTTTGATGAAACGGAGTGTGTAGGTGTAAAAAAAACAACCAAAAAAAAGTGCAATCCACCGAAGCAAAGCCCATTGACTGTACATACATCCATAACTTTCTTTTTTATTTTTATTTTTATGGACTACCTACATTCATAACTAGTTGTCTATCTCGTAATAGCACTCGAGTTTAGAAAAAGAAAAGGAAAAAAGCACTTAAACGTAATTTTCTCATTTTATTTCATATTTTATTAATTTTCAAATATGATTAATTGTAAATTTGTAATATTATATAATCATATCAATAATAGTATATAGAATAAAAAATTATAAGTATAATTAATTTATTTATGTAAAATAAAATTTAAAGAACATAATTCTTTCGATGAGACGAGAAATTAATACTCCCTCTGTCTTATTCATAGATTCACTTTCAAAAAAAGTTCTTACTAATATAAAAATGTGTATTTTATAATTAACTCTTATTTTTAAAACAAAGATATAAGTAAAAAATATGATGTCAAATTATTGATTTTATATGTTATATCTCACGACAGATAATAAGTCGTAAAATTTTCAAATTGAACCCTTCGGAACGAAAGGAGGGAGTAGATGATATCCTTTGTTATCATCAGCCCATCGTGTTGTCATGCATGCGCATTAAAATCTGCATGCAGCACTACACGTATCTTTTGAAAAGTATGGTTTGGAATTCACGAACTGCCAAGGATCAGATCTTTCTTTTCCATTTATCTGGAATCTAGTGAGATATAAAGGCACGAAAGAAGACAACTAGTAGTTTGTACACTTGTAGAAACACAAGTAATGAATGAATTAATTATAGCCTTTGCAGGAATGGTGCAACGAAATCTGGTATGGGCAGGGTAGGTACGTGCCTAATGTTCGTGTTCACGGGTTTTGCGTGTTTGAATTTGTACGTTGATATATCGAAATACTTTAATCTTAACCTTTGATATATATATATATATATATATATGTATATATATCATGGCGTGTTTATGTTCGTGTCATAGATTGTCGTGTCGTATCAACTTGATTTTGATCGGAATTGATCTGTGTATTTTGAAATTCAACATTCTGACTTGTCGTGTCGTCGGATTACAAATTGACACCCCAAAACCATGAGCTCCATTCAGATTCATCCAACTCATGTTAATAGAATTTGGCTTTTTTGTGTTGTGTAGTCTGATTTTGAGAAAGTATAATTTTTTATAAATTGCAAGATAATAGCTAAAATATAAAATTTATGAAAATGAAAACATATAATTTTTTTTTTTTTTTTACATTTTAAAAACAGATCAACTCTTCCTTTGAAACTGAAGGATGATTATTATACAACAACTTTACGGTAGAAACAAAAAACAAAACGAAACCCTAAAAGAAAAGAGATATGTTAGAAGAATGGGCTGGTTTTTTGGATGGGCTGATTTTGGTTTCGATGGGCTTATGTAGGCAGGCTATGGAAATTTTCGCAGATTTGCGGGATTGAAAATACATAGCATTCGCGCCAATAATCGACAATGAAATGAAATGAGAGCGTTTCGAATCCAGAAATTGAATATCCTTCATTCCAATTTCGTTCGCAAGAACTCATCTCTTGCAGCTCTTGTTGATTTTCGAGAGGTAGCCCCAGAAGAACGAGGCCGCATTTGGGATGGCGTTAACACAATACCAGTCCAGAATTTGCAACGCATCATCCAAAAATTCGCACGGGAAAGAGCGATCCGCAGAGGGAAGGCTTGCCATGCCCAAATCATCCAACTGGGCTGGCAAGCAGAGAATGTTACTTGCAATATGATCATCAATTTGTACGCGAAATGCGGCGAGCTGGCTGATGCTCGGAAACTGTTCGATGAAATGTCTTACAGAGACCTTGTTTCTTGGAACACCATGATTGGTGCCTATACTCAGAATGGGTACGCAGAAGAAGCTCTCCTTCTTCTTAAGGAAATGCACAGAGATGGGTCTTCCCAATTCAGCGAATTCACCGTTTCGGGTGTTCTCTGTGCCTGCGCTGCGAAATTGGCCTTGGTTGAATGCAGACAGTTGCACGCTTTTGCTATGAAAGTTTCGCTGGATTTGAATATGTATGTAGGTACCGGTCTGGTTGATGTCTATTCCAAGTGTAGCTTAATTGAGGATGCTGCTCGGATTTTCGAGTGCATGAAGGGAAGAAATGATGTTACTTGGACTTCAATGGTGGTGGGATTTGTGAAAAATGAGCTTTATGAGGAAGCTTTATCATTGGTTCAAAGAGCACAAAGAGCTGGCTTAGAGTATAACCAGTTTACTGTATCTTCAGCTCTCTCTGCTGCTGCGGCGTTGGCTGCTTTGATTGAAGGGAATCAAATGCACGCCGTTGTGTGGAAACATAATTTTGCTGGCAACATTTATGTAGCTTGCACTCTTATAGACTTGTACTCAAAATGTGGGATGATTGAAGATGCTTATGCAGTGTTCTCAGCTTTGGAAGAGAGGAATATTGTGCTCTGGAATGCTATGATTTCCGGGTTCGCTAGGCACGGTAGATCTTTACAAGCTATGATATTGTTTGAGAAAATGCAGCTAACTGGTTTGGTACCAAATGAAGTTACTTATGTCTCAGTGCTCTCTGCTTGTTGCCATATGGGGTTGGTTGAAGAGGGGCGGAAGTACTTTAACATGATCACCGGAGAGCATAAGTTGTCGCGCAATGTCTTCCATTATTCAATCATGGTTGATATTCTTGGCCGGAGTGGCCTTTTCCAGGAAGCCAAGGATTTGATAGATCAAATGCCATTTGAAGCTACCCCTTCCATGTGGGGGTCACTTTTGGCATCCTGCAAAGGGCATAAAAACGTTGAGCTAGCTGAAGTTGCTGCTAAACATTTGTTTGAGATTGAACCGAACAATGCAGGAAATCATGTCTTGCTTTCAAATGCATACGCCTCAAGCAGAAGGTGGGAGGATGTGGCGTTGGCAAGGAAGCGTCTAAAGGACAGTCAAGTCAAGAAAGAGAAGGGCAAGAGCTGGATTGAAGTTAAGGACAAGGTTCATACTTTTATGGTTAGAGAGAGAAATCATCCAAGAATTGCAGAGATTTATAGGAAGCTAGACGATTTTGTAGAAGAAATGAAGAAGAGGGGCTATAAAGGTGCAAATGAACACGAGCTGCATGCTGTGGATGAAAGTAGAAAGCAGGAATTACTGAAGCACCACAGTGAGAAACTAGCTTTTACTTTGGGGCTAATGTGCTTACCTTCAAGGGTGCCCATAAGAATCATGAAGAACCTTAGGATCTGTGGTGATTGCCATTCTTTTATGAAGATGGCTTCGAGTATTAGTGGAAGGGAAATCGTCGTCAGGGACAATAACCGGTTTCACCATTTCAGAGACGGGTTCTGTTCTTGTCACGATTTCTGGTAGTCGTCGTGGCTGGACAAACTCCAGAAGTCGTGCCTTGACAGACTTCGTTCTATTAGAAACGTTAACTTTGTTTTCAGTATTATCACAAGTAGAAGAGAAAAACAGAGCTTTCTTGAAAACAGCTTAAAGCACAATAAAAAACAGCTGTTGGAATTGAACTCATCAGATGCTGTATTAAAAGCCATAGTAGTCTACAAGTTTAGCAAGCAATTCAAGTGATATCTAATATGCAAAAATTGCCAGAAATAAAGAGAAGTATTCTTCTACGAGCTCATGGAGCAAAATTGTTTGCCAACTGCGTTCAGTTTCACTCACAAATATTGAATCATAGCTTGAGGAAAACAAAAATGAACATCTATCAGCCAAAAGTGGTCAGCAGTTGCTAATAACTCCGAAACACGAATGTGCAAAAACAGGTCATTAAGTTCTTCTCCTGGCAAAAGCACCTGGTCCACCTCTTCCATAACCAGAGGCAGCAGGCATTGCCTGGGGCTCATCAGCTTGCTTGACCACCCCGGGAAGGTCGGTAATACCAATGGCCGCAAGCATCTCAATGGTCTCCTTGTCAACCTCAATGAGATCAGTCTTGATGGCAGATTCATCAGGTACAAAGTCCATGCGCCTCTCACGCTCTTCCTCCTGCAGTTTAAGTGAAATGCCACGAACAGGACCCTTCTGGATTCTTTTCATGAGATGGGTTGAAAACCCAGCAATCTTGTTGCGCAGACGCTTTGAAGGAATTATAGCCACCTCCCCCAACACCTTCTTGTTTGTGTGGAAGTCCAGAGTCATTTTGGAGTAGTACTTCTCAATGACCTGCCTAGAGGACTTCTTCACTGTCTTGGTGCGAACACGACCCATCTTTCCAGTAACTCCTCAGAAACACCTAGTACAGAAGGCACTTCTCATCATAAAAGCAATAACCACAAGATTTCCAGCAAACATAAGGCCACGAATCGGAGCCCAACCCGAAAAACAAATGCTACAACATATTCCACCTTAACAAAGGGGCTCACAGATGCAAAAGAATACACAATTTGGGCAATACAAAACAATTTATAAGTAACTTAATTCTAAAAATCTGATTATGAACACTATATATAACGAGCTGATAATGCAATTACTTAACTAAACAAGCCATGAGGGATCCCTCCTAAACCAAAAATCACTTAAAAACCACATTGGCAATGTTCTAAACCAAAAACAAAGATCTTTAAAGCTTCTTTCACATGATATATAGCTTAAATGATTCGTAGGTCAATTCAGGTCAGCCCAATTGCAGTTTTAATCAATCAACCCTAAAATCAAAACCACTCCCAGCATATCATCTTCAACAGACCATTTAAATCCATCAACCAAATTCAAAAAATCCCATTCGAAATCGCATCACAAGCATAGTTTGAGCCTAAAATTATCAGTTTATCATTGATGCAAAAGAATAATAATAAGAAATCTAGAATAAAATTAACATGTCAAAAGAATGAAAATCTTCAAATTTGTAAGGAAGAAGAAGTTACCTGTGAATCTTGCGGCAGCCTTGGATCGGGGTTTAGGCAGGGTAGAGTGATATTTGCTTAACTAGGGTTTGTAAATTTGTAATAGAAGTGGTAGTTGAGATCTTATAATGTGCGGGAGCAACCACCGTCTCAGGCTACAGAACCTAAAACTGCCAGTAATTCTTAAACACGTTGGAATATTCACACGGGCTTTATTGGGCTTCTGAGCTTTGAGTAGTTTGGGCCCCTTGATATGGCCTAGATAAAAGTGTATGGGCCATGGGCTTCATGGGAAAGTTTGAAAAGAAAAGACTATAATTTGGGACATTCATCTTTTTTCTCTATGATTAAACTCTCTCTTCGCATGAGATGAAAGCTTGGAGATTTCGACAGCCATGGATATGTTCTCTCTATCCTCCACCGCACACTACTCTACTCTTACTCCTCAGCCGTTCTCCGCCACCATGCTCCCCGTGATAACCCACCACATACACCAACCCTCCTCTGTCTCCACCATATTGTCTCTCCAACAGTCTCCGGAGCCACCTGACAATTCTCCATCCACCAGTCTCCGCCGACCCACCTCCCATAAACCTCCCAAAATCCCCACTTCAGATAACTCTAAACTCCGTTTGAAGCTGAACCCGCTAAAAAACCTTTTGCTAACCCAAGATAATCCCGCCCCTGCTCCCACTCGATCCACGACTCCATCTCCACCTCTACATACTCTCACTAGTAAGCTTAGGCTATCCAGCAAACTCTCCCCACCACCGCCACCGCCAACAATTCCGGAAGAAATGCCGGCCGAAGACACTGACATTATGCGAGATTCTGAAAATTCGATTGAAGAAGCTGAAAATGGCGAACTGAGAAATGAGTTTGTTCAGAAAGGCAAGATCTTTGTTGGGAATCTTCCTTTATGGGTAAAGAAAAGCAAGGTGGCCGAGTTTTTCAGGCAATTTGGACCCATAGAGAAAGTAATTTTGATAAAGGGTTATAATGATACGGAGAGGAATATGGGATTTGGGTTTGTGATATATGGAGGGCCTACAGCTGAGAAGGCTGCGATGAAGGCCGTAGAGTTTGATGGGGTAGAGTTTCACGGGAGGGTTTTGACTGTTAAGCTGGATGATGGCAGCAGATTGAAGGAGAAGACTGAGGAGAGGATGAGGTGGGTTGAGGGGAAGAAGGAAGGGAAGCTGTATAAATCTGATTGGCATCAAGAGAGGGAAGGGTCCAGGATGGAATTGAGGAAGGTTATCGACTCTCAACCGGAGAATTGGCAGGCTGTTGTGACTGCTTTTGAGAGGATTAAGAAGGTAGGAACACTCGTTGCGATGAAATGTAATGTCTGCTTGGATTAAAAGCTTGAGCTATGAATTTGTAGTGTTGAACTTATTTAAGACTTTTGTAGCCATCCAGGAAAGAGTATGGATTAATGGTCAAGTATTATGCAAGGCGAGGGGACATGCATCGAGCGCGCGAAACTTTTGAGAGAATGCGGGCTCGAGGAATAGAGCCAACTTCACATGTATTTACTAGGTAAATGGTTGTGCAGTGTGCATATCATTTGGGTTTGTATGCTGTATCATTCTTGATTGACTTGTTTTTATGCAGCCTGGTTCATGCTTATGCAGTCGGCAGAGACATGGAAGAAGCATTATCTTGTGTGAGGAAAATGAAAGATGAAGGAGTGGAAATTACATTAGTCACGTACAGTATTATCGTGGGTGGATTGGCAAGAGTAAAGGATATTGAGTAAGTTTAGTAAAGGAATTATTTGGCTACAATGTCATGTAGTTTTAATTTTATTTCCAATTTATTGTGCATAATACGGGGTGTGGTTTTTTCTAACACTGGGTAGAGGTGAAATCTTTACAATAGAGGGGGGAATTCCTTGGCTTTGGCTTTGAATTGGGATATTGATCTTATCTTTTCATTCTTCGGTCACGAATTATTTCCAGTGTTGTTATGGTTCCTATGCTGAGCTATTATCTTTCAAGAGAATATCAGTTTAATTTGAAAGCAACCTGTGTAAATTTGATCCTATCTTTGAAGGTAGAAAAACATTAATGCATGTTAAGCATAATATAAGTGTGGATTGTTTTAAATATTGTTAACTTAGACATTGGGTCATTCGAGTTTTGATTGGGTACCCCCTTGGCCTTGTTCTGCTGGAAATTTTGAAATATCATTGGTTTCCTGTTGTTTAGGTTTGATTTTCTTAAATGACCTTCCCTCACATGTTCAGCATGTTTGAGTGATGGTATAATACTAATGGTTCCCCCGCCCCCTGCATTCTAGTGTGAAACTTTGGTGAACTCTTGCTAGTTTGAAAATTTTCCTATTGTCTTAAGAGTTAAGCTGTGGCAGTTTTGATCTGCTTCATATAGAATTTCTGCATTGATCTGTGGACTTATCTTTTACTGTATTCTTACGAATAATTTACATCTGATGTTCCTGGAAGTGCTGCAGAGTTTTGGTTCAAGGAGGCTAAACAAAGACTTGGAACATTGAATGCTATCATCTATGGCAACATAATTTATGCTTATTGGTGCGTTTTATTCCGTTTCTTGTACTTTTTTCCCCTTTATTTTGGTATTCTCAAGTCTCCCATTTATTCTACAATGCATCCATAATGTTCTGCCTGTACCATGAGTAGAATATTGATTAATTTATCATTGATATATTGGGGTAACAAAAGAGATTGATGCCATTGACATATAATAGCATTTATGTTTTTGTGTATGACATTTTTTATTTTTTTGAAGCTTTTGTACTTGGAGGTTCTATGGTGCCTCATCTTTGATGTGTTGTCACGTGTCAGAATGCAAGTGACTAAATTACTATTGCAGTCCTTAATTCATTTTCTTAAATGTAGTTTTCTCTTTGGTAGATAGTACTTCATGGGTTCCATTAAGTGTCTTCTTTCTACTATTTTTTTTTTCCTTAAATTTTTGGCATATAATAGCTTTTGACGAATTTTTTGGCCTACATTCTCTGATCAGTCAATTTATTCTTAATTTTACTGCACACTACAGCCAAAGTGGTGACATGGAACGCGCTGAAGCATTGGTCAGGGAGATGGAAGAAGATGGTATTGATGCTCCAATTGATATATATCATACAATGATGGATGGCTATACCATGATAGGGGATGAGCATAAATGTTTAGTTGTATTTCAGAGGCTGAAGGTAAAATCTTACTCGTTGATTCTGTATACATTCTGGTTAATGGGGAAATGTGATTTTCATGTCTTCTGATCTTTAAATGGCAACTTGTTATTCCTGCAGCCTTGTAACATTTGTTTGTTATTTTGTTGCTTAAATGAATTACTGAATATTATTAATTATAAATCTATACAAGTAACATGGCCGAGTGGATCTTGGATGCCTGGAAAATATGTCATAAACTGCTTTTTGGGGATTATGGAAACTCTATAGGTTTTGGGGTTGAGATTAGCTGCAGAGCCTGTTGGAAGTAGCTAAACGTTTTATTGTAGTCTCTATATGCAATAACTTCTATAAGTGACACCAGAAGTATCTGTTGCTTGACATGTTGTATAGTTCTATATACAAAAAAACTAAATTTCCTAAAAGCAGGATGGAAATAACAAAGTGAACGTAACACTTTTTTTGACAGTTGAGAGTATCTGCGATTTATTAGTCGGTATTGAATGTACCTTCTACAAACTTCATGCTTAAGAGGGCTAGAATTAGTTTCCTAAAATATTTTACTTAACCAGTATTCTTATTTGGAATTTCTGTAGGAATGTGGCTTTACACCTTCAGTAATCAGCTATGGGTGTCTTATGAATCTCTATGTCAAGGTAAACTCAAACTATCTCTACATTTTATTTTGGATAATTAGTTTTCTTATTATAATAATTCTAGTTAGGATATCAGTTCATTGCTTCCTATTTGTTCCTGTTATCTTCAGACACCTGTTTCGAATTCAGTGGTTCACAGTATACTGTTTCTTGCTGTAACTGCAGGTTGGTAAAGTTTCAAAGGCTTTGGAGGTCAGTGAAATGATGAAATCGGGTGGAATAAAACATAATATGAAAACGTATTCGATGTTGATAAATGGATTCATCCAATTGGAAGACTGGGCAAATGCTTTTGCAATTTATGAAGATGTAATTAGAGATGGATTAAGGCCCGATGTGATTCTTTATAATAACATCATTAGGGCATTCTGTGGCATGGGTAACATGGATCGTGCCCTACGTACTGTTGAGGAAATGAAAAGACTGAGATACAGACCTACATCACGGACATTTATGCCCATAATACATGCTTTTGCACGGACGGGAGATATGCGACGAGCCCTCGATATTTTTGATAAGATGAGGATGAGTGGATGTATTCCAACAGTGTATACATATAATGCTTTGCTTGTTGGACTTGTCGAAAAGCGTCAGGTACATCTTGCTAGTAGATTTAGTACATCAGTGCCCTTATCGAATTGATATAAAAATGATTCTTCTAGGATGTTTTCATGCATCTCTCTCTTTTTTGCTTGGTGCTTTGAAGGCTGTTGAATCTCTTATTCATCCTATACACAAACTCATGTTCTATCAACCAGTTTAAATATTTTGTAATGATGGCTTTATGTGTTTCTTCTTATGCTTTTTCCAGATGGACAAGGCTGTGGAAACTTTAGATCAGATGTTGCTTGCCGGCATTAGTCCGAATGAGCATACGTATACTACTATAATGCAAGGTTATGCATCAGTTGGTGATATTGGAAAAGCTTTTGAGTACTTTTCCAAGTTAAAACGTGAGGGGTTGGAGCTTGACGTGTTTACTTATGAGGCATTACTCAAGGCATGTTGCAAATCAGGGAGAATGCAGAGTGCTTTAGCAGTTACGAAAGAAATGAGTCATCAAGGAATTCCTCGGAACACTTTTGTCTACAACATATTGATTGATGGGTATGGTTTTCCCATTGCAGTGTAAATAGTATTTGAGTGGCAGATATGAACGTAGAATGATTCGGGACCTGTGAGGATGTGTACATTCAAGTTTTGAGCTATTTCCCATTGCTGATTCCCTCTCATTTTATAGTGGTTTCATGTGTTTCTTCTGCTTTATCTTCATGAGTTTCTAGTTTTTCTTTTATTCATTCCTCGGTTGCCTTCTGCAGATGGGCGCGGAGAGGGGATGTTTGGGAGGCTGCTGACTTGATGCAACAAATGAAGACTCAGAGAGTTCAACCAGATATCCATACTTATACATCTTTCATTAATGCTTGCTGTAAAGCTGGGGACATGACGGTATGTGTACTGTATGTTCCACCGACTACTTCGCTTCTTTGATCATATGATGTTGGCATTAGGCTGTTAGAGACGAAAAATTATTCCATACATCTGCTGCACCTATATTTTTAGTGCAACTAACCAATAGGGATAGATTATCAATAAACGCGACCCTCTAAAAACTAACTTGACACTGAGCTTTTGCAGCTGAGTTTCTCACGGTTGTATTGTAATGTGATGTCCTAGTTGAAATGAAACTTATAACATCTTATTTGTGCAGAGAGCAATGAATACAATTGAAGAGATGGAAGCACATGGAGTGAAGCCTAACATAAAGACCTACACGACGCTCATACACGGCTGGGCGCGCGCCTCTCGCCCGGAGAAGGCATTGAAATGCTTTGAAGATATGAAGCAGAATGGACTGAAGCCAGACAAGGCCGTGTACCACTGTTTAATGACATCATTGCTTTCAAGGGCCACAATGGCCGAAGAATACATCAACTCAGGCATTTTATCCATCTGTGGGGAGATGGTGGAGTCCGGGCTGACCGTCGACATGGGAACCGCGGTCCACTGGTCGAGATGTTTGCGCAAGATCGAGAGGTCGGGCGGCGAGATAACCGAGGCCCTTCAGAAGACGTTCCCCCCTGACTGGAATTCGCACAAAATTCTGGTTGAAATCTCTGATGTGAATGGCAATGAAAATGATGCTTCTGATGATGATATCTCCAGTTCTGACATAGATACTGATTCTGAGGACGACTTGAACTTTGATGAATGAAAGTTTTGTAATAACTAGTAGTGGGCCTATTGGCTATCTTTAATTCCACGGAAGAGAAAATGGGCTGGGCCAACATTTGTGGTTTGGATTGCATTTTTAGCCCATTAGCCCATTCTGGAACCTCCCCTGTTATCGGCCCAGCCCAGTAAGAAAGAAAGGAAGAAAGAGCATTTCCAATTTGAAAGTAATTAATTTAATTTGATTCTTACTTACAAAAAAATTTAGAACCCTTGCAGCCCAAAAAAGTTCAAATTTATTTATACCTAAAGTTTGCAATTCTCTTTTTTTTTTTTTTTTTTCCTGACTTAAAAATATAATCATACATAAAAAGAAAAAATAGTAATATTACTTTAAGTATCATTTAGTGTTGTTATAAATTTGTTAGTTTTGCAAGTAGATTTGTATATTGTCACATACACATGCTTGTTTGGAACTTACGAAATTACCTATTGCATTTCTAATTAATCACATAAACGATTTCAAAGTTAAAAATAAAATAAAATCAATCGTAAAAAAGAGTCATTTCATAATTTTATAAAAAGAAAAATAGGAGGAGGTTGTGGCGGTGGAAAGAGTGAGGCTTTGAAACCCTGAGATCATAAGTTCAAGCCTTAAAACTAAAATAATTAAGAAAGAGAAAAAAAAAAGAAAAAAAGAGAGCAAGCTGAAACAAATAATCTCTTATTCTCCATACAAGTTACAACCATTGAATTACTACCTTTCACTCTATTTATGATTGGAATTTTTTTAAAACCTCTTATCAACCTGCGTGAAAATATGTGAGAAACTGAGCAACAAAAGAAGTTGAAACTCATACGATACAATCGATTGGACATTAATTCATTCTCATCGATCATTATAATTTACACACATTATTATTCTTCTTCTTATTATTATTAGGGTGAAATGCACCAAATACCACTTAACTATCGACTTTTACAAAAAACACCAATTTTCTTTAAAAACTGCAACTACAAGCACTTTACTTTCAAAACGTGCACCCACTACCACTCTGTTAGTTAATTCTGTTAAGTGACTAACAGTCAAAAAAAGACAGGGGCAAAATCGTCATTTCACACGTTGCGGCACTGTTCATCGACTTCCCAAAAAAAATTTCGGCACTGTTCATCGGCAAATTATTATTATTTTTCCTTCTTCTTCTTCTTCCGATTATAATTATAATCAGAAGGTAAGGATGCTGGGTTTCATCCTTCAATCCTCCATTTGAATTAGCCGAAATCAACACCCCATTTATACTCCCTTATTTTGAAATCAAGACCCATCAAATATCAAAAGAAAAGAAAAAAAAAAAAAAATCAAGAAGTGAACTTGAGAAAAAGGAAGGGGAGTAGAAATCAGTCGAACTGATTTAATGATGATGAAGAAGAAGAAGAAGAAGTCGCGAAAATAGTCAAAAAAAAATTGGCGATGAACAGTGCCGGAAAATTTTTGGGGAAGACGATGAACAGTGCCGCAATGTGTGAAATGACGATTTTGCCCCTGTCTTTTTTTGATTGTTAGTTACTTAACGGAATTGACTAACAGAGTGGTACTGGGCACACGTTTTGAAAGTAAAGTGCTTGTAGCTGCAGTTTTTTAAAAAAAGTGGTATTTTTTACAAAAGTCGATAGTTAAGTGGTATTTGGTACATTTCTCCCTTATTATTATTATTATTATTATTAGCAGTAGTAGTAGTAGTGAAGTCATAATACTGTTTTACTAATAATAGAAGTAGCATGTGGCTTCCCCTTGATTTCGATATTGACAAATCATTTGGGCTGTAGGAAACAAAAACAAAAAATCTCTCATCATTCTTAAAGGAAATCTATTAATTAATTAATGTCAACATAAACGACAAAACCAAATGAAGCTTCAAGTATTGTTGGTCGAAAGTGTTGTGAAGTGGGTTTTAGTTTCGTTTCTTGGGTACATTACAATCATTATGTCCCAAAAAGTCCTTAACGTTCAAACTTCAAACAATCGAATTTGAATAATTAATTATCTAAGAACGCAATATTGGAGCCAACCAAATTGGTATGTTTTCATGCCAATATATTTTAATGACACCAGTCGGTGACTTCACAAAATCTGAAAGTTGGCATAACACATTGATATTACAAAAGATTCAAATTTAAATAACAAAAATACCGTTATCTCATATCTAACAGAAAAAAGACCATTTTGATCCTTTATATTTAGTCATGTGACAGAAGAAGTGCTTTATGTTTTCGCGTTAACAATTTTGGCCATTACATTTGTAAGTTTGGCACTTTAATTTGCTCATTTTAACCTACCATAGATAGTCAAACAATTGATTAAATCAGAAATAGGAGGTCAAACATGTAATTCACAGATAACTAATTACATGTTCGACCCTCTATTCCAAGTAGGGTTGTCCATGTTGACCCAAAATTGGGTCAGATCCGTCGATCCGATCCGAAATTTCGGATCGGGCTACGATCCGAATTGATCAAAATCTAGAAAACCCGATCCGATCCGAAATTTTTTATAAAAAAAGAAAAAGAAAAGAGAAACGAGCTTAATTTTTTTTGTTCGGTGCCGTCATTCCTCTCTTCCCCCATTTTCTTGACTCTAGCACCGTCATTCTTCGATTTGTCATCTTCATTTATGTCAAAACTATTGTGTTCTTTGGTTAAGAAGATAGAAGGAAATGGGAAGAAGAGGAGAAAGAGATGCAGATTTGGGTGTGAATTTTGGCTTGGCAGCTGAAGAAGAAAGGAAGAAGAAAATATAAGGAAGGGAGAGTTTCATGCAGATGGGCTTGGAAATTGGAAAATTGAGACGATGGCGACTGAAGAAGAAGAAGGAGAAGGAATTGAGGAGTTTGGGTGTAGATGGGCTTGGAAATTTGGAAAATTGGAAAATTGAAGAAAACGCTAGACAGAAAGAAAAAAATAAAAAGATAAAATTTGAATCAGTTCGGATCGGATCTGGGTACCTTGATTTGAACAGCCCTAATTCGAAGTATAAAAGCGACCAATTAAAAGTGTCAAACTTACAATAGCAAGAAACAAAATTGCTAACACAAAAATAAAAATAAAGAAAGACAAACAATTCCTCCTATATCCAAACATAGAGGGACAAAAATTGCTATTTTCCAAAGATGAAATATTACTCCATAGTTTTGAAAGATTGAAACGTCACTTCAGGCAGCAAACCCAGGAAGTTAACAAAAAACGATGAATGCATATGGTGTTTGTCGACAAGCGCAAAACAAAACCTTGCTTTCTTCAAATCACACAAAAATCCTTGATCACCAATTCATGTAAAATCTACCTACATTTTGCAGTACAGAATATGAATAATGATCATTTATATAAAACCAAAAGTGTTCATCTTTTTATACGTCTCTGGGCTGCATGAAACGATGAACAAGTACTCCATTTCTTTTCGTCTTTTTAAGGTAAACAATTATAGGATCTGGAAAGCAAACACAATACATCATCATCATCGTCCTCGTCGAACTGTTTTGATTATTTATATAAACATTGATTGATCGATGGAGAGTACGTACATTAACCTTACGTAGAGCACATGATGATCAGAATTCATGGCAAAATAATATTGTAGGTACAACCACACCAATTACCAATACTTCCAAGACTATGATCGCTATCTAACGTCTTGTCCCTTCATCAATTACACATATATATATAGTCATATACTAGCAACCAATAAGGTACAATGTTTTTTTTTCTGTTTTTTTTATTTAATTTTTTTGGTAGTGATGATCACGTGTTCAAGTTCTTTTATCGTATTTGATTCAAATTAGTAAAACGAAGTCATTTCACTAATTTTTTTTAATATAACTGAAATGACGTGATTTTGATGTATACTTGAATATGATAAGACATAATTATTTGGACATGTGATCCTATCCCTTGATTTTGTACTTTACTTTATTTTAAAAGACGATTTTTTCATTAAATTTTTTACAAAAGTATTCTTAGAAAAGAATTATTTAATATAAAAATGTATTGGAAATATAAAAATATGTAAACATAGGGTTCACTACAACAAAAGTGGTCAATGGTGACAAGATTTTTCACTAAAGTTAGAAATGTCACTGACTATAATTGTTAGATAAAAGAGTATTTCTAAATTTTGTTACACTTTCAAATGTCACAAAGGGGTCACAATAATTGCGACAATTATAAAAATATTCGTGACGTGCTTCCACCCGTCATCGCAACTTTATTAATTTTAGTGACACTATAAATCTCACAATATTTTCAAAAACATGTGCTATTAGCTAGGCACTCCCTCCTCAAATGTAGTGGTTAAGGTCTAATAAAACAAATGTTAAGAGTCAGCTGGGGGGGGATAAAGATTAAACATTTGATGATAAGATATGTTTATGGTTGTGTTCTTGCCACCAATTCTTGTACCCTAACCAACACTTTCACTATTGATTTATTAATTCGTGAGTTGTTCTGGCCATGCATGCACCTAATTATAAGAAGATAATAATAATAATAATAATAATAATAATAATACTGAGATAAGCTTCTAGCAACCGACCAAACTAAAAGAATGTTCCTTCTAAACTAATACTAAATTACTAATTCTAGTACGTGCAAATTAAACTTAATTTTTCTTCAAAAAAAAACTTTTGTTCTTCTGCATTTTGTTTTGTACCTTGCTAGAATGAAAGTGGGTTCATGAACCTCTCTCTCTCTCTCTCTCTCTCTTTCTCTCTCTCTACATATATAGTTTAATATTTGTCACGACTCATCAGACATCTAATCACAGGCTACCACTTATTTTTTTTTATAAATTGATACATTCTAATTATTGTATACTTATCCTGTGAAATCACTTTTTATCTTACTATAATTACTGAATTTAACACAGAATTTTTAGTTACAGAGCTGCGTAAAATTTTGACCAATATAAAATAAATCACTTGGAATAGTTTAATAATTTTATCATTAATATTCATTTTCACAAAATAAATCTCGTGACTAGGATTAACTTATTTGTATATAGGTTATAGTTATTTTAAATTTTTTAAATATATTTTTTTTTCATTGATATTCATTTGTATAAACTAATACTAAATTACTAATACAAGTACGTGCAAATTTTATTTTTCTTTTTAAACAAATACTTTTTGTTCCTCTGCATTTTGTTTTGTACCTAGCTGGTTCATGAACCTCTATATATATATATATATAAATATATGCTAGAGTTATTTTATTTGTTTCTCAAAGTAAAGAAACTAGCTAGTAAAATCAACCCAAATCTAAGTGAATATAGGTGAAGATCGAGATGAACAACAAATTTAGGAATTGTCACATATTGAGGTTTTTTTTTTTTTTTTTTTTTTTCCTTTTTGATCACCATGAAATCTAGTATACATGGAGATTATATATGTTGCATATCCATTCATTCCATTCAAAATACCTTCTAAAATCTAACTTAAATAGAACTTATTCTTTTCTAAAAAGAGGGATCATTTGTCCAAATTATCATACATTTTATTCCGTCTAAATCATTGACATAACATAGTTTTACTAATTTTAGAAATAAAAAAAAGAAGTAATTTAGACATATTGGAACCTTATAATTTTGATAGATGATCTGTTTGTTTGTCGGTATAAGCTAGATAACATATTATGTTACTATCAAATTTCGAGATCAGATCTTCTGTCTATCCAAACACGATCTGACTTTCCTATCTGCTCTCTCGCAATCGAAGGTGGAATCCACATGACATATCATGAAACCCACTTTCTTATTGTCAGAGACCACAAGAAGAAGACAGCGTTTGAGTAGACAGAAGATTACAGAGAATACATCGTTTGAACAGACAAAAAAGTTCACGAGTCAAACTTCACCCTAATTAGGGAAAATTTAAGAGGAAGAGAAAGTTGATGGGGATAGTGGCTCATAGGGGTCACAATGGGGTATTTGTTGTTTCCTATATATCGAATGCTATTAAAGTTTTGTAGAGTGAGGTGAGGTGAGGTGGGGATCTTCTTCTTATGTGGACTGACCAATTCTTGAATGCAATGGCAAGGACAAGCGTGCATTTTTTCATATTGCATGTACCAACTACTCTTTTTTATTATTGCTACAAAATTCACATGATCTCTGCTTTTTGCCTTCTCATATGCTTAATGCTTTCTTTTGTTTGTAGGGTTTCTTATATATTCTATGTGTCTCCTCTACTGACTTCTCAATTCTCATGCAAAAGATGACACCGTTCCAATCTGACTTTTAAAAAAATATCATTGCCAAATAAACATTGTGGTGCTAAAAGTGAACAGCCATTGTTGTTGTTGTATGGTCCCCCTTGGTCTACTACTACTTTTTAATTGGTTACTTGTGTTACCTTTTCTTCAATGGCCAATCTCATTCCTGTTACGATGAAAGAGTTTTGTTTATAAGACATTTTTTTTTTTGTTGTCGCAGATATTGTTTTACATTCTATACCTTACTAGTATGATTATGTGTAGTTAATTATTATTCATATTCAAAAAGTGAGAGAATGAATGACAGAAATGGTGTGAAGTTGCTATTTTTATTCATTAATTCATAAAAAAAGGTGTATATTTCATAAATATGACTCCTTATACAATGCAACGTATAACATTTGCCATTACTTGTTTTGTTCCAAAGAAGTATATTATGTAGTTGATTTATCTTAAAACATTCGATAAAATTAGAACAATACAAAGAAGATTAACGGAGCCATGGACCAGCATGATATACACAAAATCCATTCCATGATTAGTCAAATTAAGGGATGGTAGGGAAATAATACCATGTGCCTCAGGACTAGGTAGGAGTCAACACTAACTTGTATAAGACAAAAAGCTTAATTATTATTAATCATTCTTGATTTACAAAATCTGAAGGGACGATATGCTAGAAAGTTGCAAAGCGAAACAAAATCTCCAAACCACGTTCCAAAACTGGGATTTTGTCTTCATATTCAGACATAAAGAAAACATTAGGAACCTGCAAATTAGCATCCTCCCATGTAGACATAATCACGGTTTCGAAATCGCCGGTTATGATTCTAGAACCACTGGGCCTGTTTCTATAGAAAGTGGAACCTGAATTGGAACTTTGCAGGAACGGTTCCAGGACGTTTCCGGAACCAATTTCGGTTCTGGGACGGTTCCAGAACCATTGGTTCCGGTTTTGGTTCTGTCACGGTTCTGATTCTGATTCCGTCACAGTTTCGATTCTGTTCAAATTGAAGTAATTTTAATTGAATAATTAGTTTATATTTATATATACTTTAATTTAATTTAATGTTTACTCATATTAATAATATACATAATGTAAATTATACCATGAGTTTATATATTATTATAATATATGTAGTATAAAATAATTATATTATATAATTACGTATTTTATATACAAATAAACATATAATATAATATTACTAATAAGAAAAATTTAACAAAAGATGAAGTATCTGGATTGGTTATTTAACTTTCCTTAAACTCAATGAAAGGTTGAGAGCATAGGTTCAAAACATTTCTTCCATCCCTACTCCCATGCCAACGAGAGATCATTCTCTACATCTACTACATCACGAAGGATGTAGCGGATGCATCCAATAGTTTTTCAAACGCCTCCAACACTAGACCAATAAACTAAAAGACTAATTAAGTAACATAACCATCCAACATCAAAACATTAACTAACTTTTAGTTGACAAACCAAAATCAATTAAGATGAAATATATAAAAAGTACTTCAACTCAACTCCAACCCTCATTGTTCATTTGTTGGAGTAACTTGTAGGACCCAACCAAGCAAACAACAATGCATTAAATAACCATAAATTCTTCAAAACCCCTCCAAATTTAATACACTCATGAAATTAAAGGTCCTACCAGTCCCCATCTTCTTTCCACCTTCCTCCTCTCATATTCCATATGATCATCATAAATACCAACTTCCCCTTCTCCCCATCTTCATTCATTTACAACTTCTCCCAAATTCCCTAAAAGGAAGTGCAAAAAGAGAAGAAAATTTTCAGTTTCAAGAATGAAGCTCCCTTCAATCTTCAAGAACAGAGAAACAAAGCAAATTCTGGGCGAATGGCCCTCATGCAAGCAGCCCAAGACTCTGTCTTTCCGGAAGGAGAAAAACGACATTTTCAAGACTGTTAACTCTGTCTACTTCGACCCTTTGGACATCGGGTTGAACGAAGCTCGGGAGTCTTGGTTTACGAACTCGTCCGAATCCGCCAGTTTCTCCACGGAGTCGGAGGGGAATTCAGGGGAGGAGCCGCTGGAGACGATTCTCCGCGGGGTGAGGTCGGAGAGGCTGTTTTTCGAGCCCGGCGGCTGCACCAGCTCGATTCTCGAAGAAACGAGCGCAACAAAGAGCGGCGAAAGCGAAGAGAATTTCCCGTTGAAGGAGAGCGTGATGCTTGCTCTGGACTCCGACGATCCTTATTTGGATTTCAAGAGGTCAATGGAGGAAATGGTGGAGACGAATGGGTTGAAGGATTGGGATTCTCTGGAGGAGCTTCTTGGGTGGTACTTGAAGATGAATGGGAAGAAAAACCATGGTTTTATTGTGGGAGCTTTTGTTGATTTGCTACTTGGGCTTGCTGCTTCTTCTTCTGATGATTCTTCGTTTTTGTCTGCTTCTTCGTCTTTTTCTTCTGCATCTTGCTCTTCTCCTCTGTCTCCAGTTGGTTAAAAAGGAGATTAATTTAATTGATGTTCTTGCAGATTAGAGCTAATAGCAGCAACTTAAACGGTGTATATTAGTAGTTATATCAATGTAAAAGAAATATGAACTTTTGATCTCTCTTTCTCGCTTTCTCCATTTATTATTATTATTATTTTTTCCATTAATTTCTGAGTCAAACAGCTTAGAGTATGGTGTGATTGGTAAGTTTTTCAATGATCAATTTACAAAACTGATTCAAAATCAAGGGGGGGGGGGGGGGGGGGGGGGGGGGGGGGGGGGAGAGATGGGGTTTGATCACAGGACCATTGTTTTCCCCTTGCAATGATGTTTCCTTTAAACCTGCCCTTCAAAGTTCTAATCGGTACAGAGAAGTTTCCCCTTGCAGTGATGTTTCCTTTAAACCTGCCCTTCAAAGTTCTAATCGGTACAGAGAAGAGAAGATTAGCATGGTGCCGCACAAGGATGACACGCAGAAATCGAAATAGGACCGGCGGTTCTTGAAAACCCCCTCTCCCCTCCTCTGTTTCTACAGGGGAAAATTGGTCCAACACAGCCTGAAAAGAAGTACATTTCACATGCATTTTGTGTACACGGGGGAACATCATTCCGAATCTGAAGTTTAAAGTTTGAGAGCCACCAGATGAGGGTTGTGCACTACCGGATGCCAATCCAAACAAGATAGGACAATGCCTTGCAATGGGATCGCAGAAAAAAAAAATTGTTCGTACAACAACTATCCACTGATAGAGGACACCATAAAACCACCAAACATGTCTAGCCTAACTGGCAAAAACATGTGAGGTACCATTTACCGCAGCGGGAGGTCCTGGGTTCGAGTCCGGCGGACAACAACTTAAGGGGACTTTCCCTGCAAATTTAAGGGGTTGACGGGGTTCGAATCTGGGCTTCCCGTTAGCACCTTTTACCAAACATGTCTAGCCTAACTGGCAAAAACATGTGAGGTACCATTTACCGCAGCGGGAGGTCCTGGGTTCGAGTCCGGCGGACAACAACTTAAGGGGACTTTCCCTGCAAATTTAAGGGGTTGACGGGGTTCGAATCTGGGCTTCCCGTTAGCACCCTTTAACCAAACATGTCTAGCCTAACTGGCAAAAACATATGAGGTACCATTTACCGCAGCGGGAGGTCCTGGGTTCGAGTCCGGCGGACAACAACTTAAGGGGACTTTCCCTGCAAATTTAAGGGGTTGACGGGGTTCGAATCTGGGCTTCCCGTTAGCACCCTTTTACCAAACATGTCTAGCCTAACTGGCAAAAACATGTGAGGTACCATTTACCGCAGCGGGAGGTCCTGGGTTCGAGTCCGGCGGACAACAACTTAAGGGGACTTTCCCTGCAAATTTAAGGGGTTGACGGGGTTCGAATCTGGGCTTCCCGTTAGCACCCTTTTACCAAACATGTCTAGCCTAACTGGCAAAAACATGTGAGGTACCATTTACCGCAGCGGGAGGTCCTGGGTTCGAGTCCGGCGGACAACAACTTAAGGGGACTTTCCCTGCAAATTTAAGGGGTTGACGGGGTTCGAATCTGGGCTTCCCGTTAGCACCCTTTTGCCTCCAGGGGCTTAGCTCAGTTGGTAACTTGGCAGCAGATTGCAGCCAAGGACGCAGGATCGAGTCCTGGCAGCCGCAGTGTGGGATTTTCATCCCCCCAATGTGGGGGGTGGATCCTTGTGGGCACTAGGCACTGGTCCTCCTGCCAAGGTTATCGCTGAGTCACCCTGATTTACCTCCCACACGAGGCTCATGGGGCTGGGCGGTGTGGGCCCTGCGGGCGAGGGATATCGCCTTTTAGCCAAGGACACCATAAAACCAAACCCGTCCCACTAAAAAAGTTCAATCACAAAGTACACTTTTTTAATGGAACGGGAATTCGGACCAAGATTTGTGCCACTCTAATAAACTTTTGGTAGAAAGAAACTACCATTTGCAACTTGGTAGGGACATGGTAAAAAGTGAAAGTGGCTTTCTTCCCTTCAGTCTTGAGATCATTGCTTGAGAATGATAGCTAAATTCATAACCAAACAAGGCACCACAAAGATTGTAGCTAAACAATGAAAATCATCTCAGTCAAAGCTCCTAAAAAAGTGCATACAAAACTCATTTAACAAGAAAATCCAGTTCGCATGTTTCTAGCAAAATGCAAGTTTGCAAAAACACAACAGACAAGCAAAAGTAAGACCTTTATGGAAATTCTGTAACCGAAAAACTGTAAATGTAACATCAGGAACCTCCTCTTGGTGCCAACCACAACCTCAGATCATGCATATCTCAATGTAGCATCAGGGAGAAGCAGCAAGGCAGAACTTAATCTGAATCTTCAAAGGGCTCTCCATCGTCGGATGGCTCATCGAATGATCGCATGTCAACCTGGTACCGAAGGATTCCACCAATGCCACCAAATCCTCTGCAAAATTGAGATCCTTCTTGAGACTTGTTTGTCACAAACTCAAGCACACAACCAAACTGCTTATACTCATTGGCAAACCACTCCAGCAGTGGCATTTTGTCCTGCACCTCCAACTCACCCGCTGAGTCTGCGTCCCTGAAGTTGCTCTGGTCAGCCTCTTGCTCCTTGTTCAAATGTTTAATAACAATCTCAGCCGTTACACTGTTTTTCAGCACATAACGATTGATGTCCAGATTTTCCCACACGATCAGGGTTTCAACAGCTCCCATCTCCAGAGCTTTGAGTGTGTCCTCCACACCAAAAACATATTTCCCAGTGTCTTGACTGATTTCCTCAAAGAATTTTCCAATCAAGCGCTTTTCTTGAATAAATTTCACATTTGCCAAGATTTCAGCGGATAGTTCAATTGCCTGATTAAAACCATTTTCCCCTCCATATGACACATCTACCACATTAAGTATCTTCGTTCCAAGACGAGGATCAAACATATCAGATTGGCTCAGCTCGGTCTTGAAATCTGCTGATCCAGCAAGTATTAACCCAGATACATTAGGCTGGCTAGTAGCAGGATTAATGAAGAATTGTGTTGCAAGCTCTGCCGTTTTCCTGACATAATTGTGGCGCTTCTCCATTCGAAGACGAGCAAAACGAAGAGCTGATTGCCCACCTCTTCCATGTTTTTTCGGAAGGTCCACTGTGAACTTATGAAGCACTTCTCTGGTGTTACCACTTAAGGTACCAAATAGGGTTCCATTTCCGTCCATGACAATGAATCCAAATTTTTCATCAGATTCTAATAGTTCGCTTAGTGGTTCTGTATGAAACTTGTTGTCACACAGGTAGAGAGAAGCATTTATAGGCTTGAAAGGCTCAAAGGCAAATGTGACCTTCTTTTCCTTCCCGTCATCAGTCACTACAGTTCCAGTATACAGAACTAATCCATTAGGTGGAACCTTGTTATAGAGTTTAAGCTTCTGCTGAGCCGAAGTGATTGCAGCTAACACAGACTGACGGTTGACTCTGCTCTTAATATTTGAAGCTGTCCCATACTCTTCAGCAAGCATCTTATTAACTCTAGATATTTGATCACCTGGGGGAATGATAAGGGAAATCATGCTGGTGCCGTTTCCTCTAGCCGCTTGCAGGGCCTTAATCAACTTCTTAACTTTCCATATTTCAATATTCTTATCATTTTCACCACCGTCAGACATTGCAAACAGGCGACCTGAAAATATAAAATGTAATACATGTCCAGTCTATGAGTTAAAACAGTTACTCAGTGACATCTTCAATGGTCTAACAAACAGAAAGCATCATAATTAATGGTGGTCAGAAGATGAAATAGAGAAATCAGCAGCGTCCAATAACAATTATAAAAGAAAACACATAGCAAGAGGTTAACGAAGTTAAGAATATCACATGATCCATTAGTATGAAATCGTTCATACAGAGAAAAAGAAAAAGTTTCAGCCAGACTCAAGTCAGATTGACAAGAATTAGTGCTTATGATATTATGAAATCCATTCATTGAAAAAAGCTCATAAAGATGCTCAACAAATGGTTCACATACTAATTCAAGCAAGAGAAGACACTTTTTCTCTTTTTTTCCAATTGATAGACCAAATGATTGCAAACGATCCAAAGATCTTAAGTTCCTCTTTTAACAACAATCCTTAATTTGTGGGGAAGGGAATGAGATGGAGGCAATTTAGATTTTCTTGACCTGAAAAGTCATAAAGAAAAATAACAAATAGCATTATCATCATACTATGCGTGAGCAACCAGAGAGTCAGCTTTTCGTCATTGACCTGGAAAAATATTTTTCCATTCCAAGAAAAGGAAGGGAGAATAGCACATAACAAGTTTTCCAATTTGATATTCTTCAAGTTCAGAAAGGAACAATCAACCAAATATCAATTTTCAACAATGCAACATAGAGACATTCATAGCAACAATAAATTTGCTAGCAAAATCCGACTCTTTTGTCATATGGATCAATAAGCATCCTGACAAGTAGGGAATTGATCACAAGAAACTCGGGGAGCCATCATGTAGTGTTTAGTATGCGAAAATGAGTATTATACGTAGAGAATCATCAAGTACTACAAATTCTAGCTATACAGCTTCACAAAAACCTCTACAGATACACTTAGTGAGAAAAACTGCAACTACAAGAGGAAGATTTTGGTGTGGTGCCATCAAGGTAGATGCATTTTCACTCAAAACTGTCGAACACACCGCACATGCCAACATCAAATAGGAATTGGGATCATTTTTTGATTAGCTCCGAAATAAGTCTGGAAACGTGGCAAATTCAGAGCTAGACTATAAAACTGTGGAATCATTATTGATTAACAATAACAATAAAAGAAAAGCATCTTTCCTTCAGTTTTTAACCATATATCCACTGCCCATCATATCCGCAATCACCAAGAAATCTTGAACTAGTGCGGCAAAGCCTTCAATCCGTAAACTAATTCAGTAGCCAAGCAAACTTCCACCAAAGTTCATCACACAAACAGTAACTCTAACACCAGAACTTAAAATCCCTAATTCGCGCATCAGTTCAAAAAATAAAAAAATAAAAAATAACAACAACAACAACAACATCAATTTCACAGATTTGAAGCTCAAGACAAGATATCGAATATAAAAATTAGAAATTAAAAATAAAATCAGAATTTACAAACTAAACAGCATAGAACAACAGATTAACATCGTCACCTGCAGTTAAAACTCCAGGAAATGTTTATTCTTTCGAAAGAAACTTCAAATCTATGATAATTGAAATGAAACAGGGATACACAGATAGGGTTAGAATCGATACTTTCGATAAATCTGGAGCGGAGGAGTGTGGCCTTGGGCGGTGGGCTGAGCTAGGTTGGCCTCCACTAAGAGAGTATACGACGGCGGTGCAGCAGAACAACACAGCAGCAGCAACAGCAGCAGCAGGAGCAGCTCAATGTGTGCCAGCTAATGGGCAAAGCGTAAATATAGGTCAATTGATAAAAAAAACTTTCGACGTTACTTCCACATACTGTAACTTGTAACAGTTATTTTTATTTTCTTTCTTTAAAAATTTAATAATAAAGTTATTACTGCTTATTACATTTACTGAAACTTTCTTGCACAAGTTGACTCAGTCTTCTATTCTCTTTTTAGTTTCAAAAGTTTTCTTTCCATAATTATTACGTACTATACTTTAATTATATGGAAAATTTACATTTTTAATCTCTAACTTTTTGTTAAATTGCATGTTGAATCATGAAATTTCAGAAAATTGCTTCCTCATCCTTGTAGGGACAAAACAATAATATTATCTTTAAATTATATTTTGGAAAATTTATATTTATAGTCCATAATCTTTACCTAAGTACCAAATATAGTCTATATTTTTTTAATAACTATCAAATGTAGTTCATAATGTTTTTTTTTTTTTTTCTTTCTTTCCAATTTTAATCCAAAAAATAGACACTCAATCCCGTGTTAGTCAAAGCATATTTGATTGACCCTAAGTCATCTCCTTCCCTAAATCATTTTGCAAGACTATTCAAATTTGGTGAAAGTGGAGCACCAAAGACAAGGCATTAGATCTGTTGTCCCCAAATGTTATGGTCGACACATTAGGACCACAACATTTGGGGACATAAGATTTGAAGCCCCAAAGACACTATAGTTGCGGGTTTGGATATTAATAATTTCATAATGGGCCGTTAATTTAATAATTGCACATAAAGGATAAATTACAATGAAAGTTCTCAACTTTGAACATTTTCAATTACATAACTAAAAGAGAATTCATTTCCAACATTTTGATTGTGTTATAAACGACAGAGTTCATACTCCAAAGTCCAAACCGATTAAAAATGTGGGCTATCCGATAGACCTGAGGCCCACGAGCGGAAACTACCTTAACAGCAGCCGAGGGAGTAAACAAAAATATTATCTGGGCTCGGCCCACATAGTGAGTATTATAATAGCCCATTAACACATTTATGGAAGCCCATCATGGATGAGTATATTCTTGGGCCTAGTGGCCCAAAAACCTGACACTCCTTCGTGACTTTAAAACCCTTTTCTAAAATAAGCCCAAGAGCAAAATTTTGTTCTTTCTGTGCTTTTTTTTTTAATTTAATTTTTTTAATACAAAATTGTTTTGTTCTTTCTAGGTACAAAGGAATCATATATAGAAATTTATGGAATGAGTTTACTGAGTCATTTAAACTGAAAATTAATATTTGTAGTCCCTTAAGTAAAAATAGATATTGTCTCATATTTTGTATTACTAAAAATAGTAATACAAAATAAACTTTTTGAATAGAACGAAAAAAGAGAGTATTTATGATCCATCACATTTGAAAATCCTATTTTGTAATAGTATTAGCAATGTTGTTAGATTCCACTCGGTCTGCCCGGTTGGACCGCGAATAGACTTCCTAGCCAATCCAGGTATGCCTCAAGACTCCGTGTAATAAAAAAAAATCGGTTAAGACCCAAATTCGATATGGCCCACCGTGATTTTCTTTTTCTTTTTCTTTTTTTCAATTTTTGGTATAAAGTCCAATGTTATTTTAAAAAGTGTTCATTCATTTGATGAAACATGAAGAATCACCAAATGTTGATTTCAATTTAAGACCAAAAAGTTGGTTAAATATATGAGAAGAAAAGATTTGGGATGAAAAAGAAGGTGTTCACTAAAGCTCACTTTCAAAATATTAGGAGAAAACCCTCAAGAAGCAGGTTTTGAAAAAAAGAAAAAAGAAAAGTCTAGACAATAGCTAGCTAGGTTCCATTTTTACCTTTTGGAACACAAATTATCATGAGAAGTAAAAAGAGATTCACCCCATCTTCTTTTCATGTTCTTTGATCATCTAAAGAATTATATTTATTACGTGTAAAACATAAATGCAATTTCCACTTTAACCCACTTTATAAATCTTTGGTTTTGCAACTCAAGATAGATATCCCACAGCCTTAAAATTTATAGCTAGGGTAAATGTACTTGCACTTGAAGTCATAAGTTCGAATCATTGTCTAAGTATTAAATAAGAATGGTAGTTTCTTATTTGGTTATTGAAGATGTATCACGCCCCCCTATACGAAGAGTCAGTTTTTGAACAAATATTAGTCCTTGAAAATCACTCAATATATGTGTTCTTTTACAACTTTTTTGATCTTAACTTTATCGTCAAGCAAAATCAAGAACAATAAAGATGAATTTGTAATTATACTTCGAGTTCGGACAATTAAACGTGATTCGCCCGTAAATAAATTGGGGGCGATAGGAGAGAAGAAAATAATGACATTTTATTTATCTTGGGGGTTCCAAAGTGGGAATGTTTGTTGATAGATTTCATGGATACAAAATATGAGGAATGGATCCCTTTATTCCATCAATCATTCCAAAAATGCTTTATTCCTTTCTCTCTTAAACACACACACTTCCCGATTCCTTCAAACAGACAGAGAGTCCGCTCTTTCTTTTGGTCTTTTGATCGATCACTCACTCTCCCTCCCTTCTTCTCCTCGTAATTGATGTCAGTTTTTGGTAGTAGTTTCCTCCTCTCTCTCTCTTTTTAATTTTTATTTTTTTTAATTTTTAATTTTTATTTTTTCTTTCACTTTTTTCTCTTCTCTCGAAAGTTTCTATTGGGATATCGATCTATTTTCGTCATTCATCACTCTTACTTCCTTCGTCTCGTATGAATTGTCTTGTTTCAAATCGTATCATACGGTTGAAAACTAATCTTTTAATGAAACAAATAAAGTATTAGGTTTTGTATACTGACATTTAACTAATAATATGCAACCAAATATATAGTTAAATTCAACTGTAATGTAGCAAATAAATTAGGATGTTGTCTTAATTAATTTGATTCATTAACTTGAAAAGAGTTCTAAATTGTCTTGAACTTAAATATTTTTAAGTAGCACCGCTCGATCGGACTATTTATGGTTAGCACGTTCGTTGACACACATTCGCAAGGCTAATTACTCACGAGTCTCTCTTAACTTGGATTGCCGACTTAATTTGCTAGTGGTAAATAGTTCAAAGTAATCTTGGTGGAATTTGAATTTATGACCATTTAACAAATATTTTAAAATTTGAACGGAAAAATGATACATTTTCCACTCGAGTCAATACCATAAAAGGCTCAAGTTAAGGGACGAACATGATGATTTAACCTAATTTATATATTCTCCAAGAAATTAACATAATTCGAAAGTAAAAATTGCTTTATTTGCACACTTTTGTGAAGATTATATTACAAACTTTGTACCATCAAATGATACACTATTCATTGTTGAAACTTTCCAAAAACGATTGCCAGTCCAACTTCTGATTATCTATCTACCTTTATCCTTAAGAGAGAAAGTTAGAGTAAGTAAACAACTTTAAGTCCCTCTTTAACACTCAGAAGAAAGAAAGAAAGGCCAAAGAAAAAAAAATAGGAAAAAAAAAATAGAAAAGAAAAGAAAGAGAGACAACTTAGCTTTGTCTCACATGCATTCCACTTTTACAAACTAAACCAACAACTACAAGAAAGGCACAAACTCATCACTTCTCATCTCTACTTCTATTAAGCCTCTTCACTTCCAAACATTTCCAAACCCACAAATCCTCAAAACTCTAACATGAATCCCATCAAACAAAGCCTTCTTCTTCTTGTCCAAATTCTCTAAATTTTCACAAAACCCTAACTACATATAAACCTTTTTAGGAGCTTCAAGAACAAACACACTCAAAATGAGAAATGGAAGCTATACCCTCCAACAATCTTTGACAGCAGAAGCTACTACTGTTGTAAAACAAGCCATAAGCCTAGCTAGAAGGAGAGGCCATGCCCAAGTCACTCCTCTTCACGTAGCGAGCGTCATGCTTGCGTCATCTTCCGGCCTTTTCCGGAGGGCTTGCCTTCAATCCCACTCCCATCCTCTCCAATGCAAGGCCCTCGAGCTCTGCTTCAACGTAGCGCTAAACCGCCTCCCAACTTCCACATCGAGTCCCATTTTAACCCCTCATCATTCTCATCACAACATCCCTTCCCTCTCAAACTCTATCGTTGCGGCGTTCAAGCGGGCCCAGGCCCACCAGCGCCGCGGCTCGATCGAGAACCAGCAGCAGCCCATTCTGGCCCTCAAAGTCGAGATCGAGCAGCTGGTGATTTCCATCCTAGACGACCCAAGCGTGAGCCGGGTCATGAGGGAAGCGGGCTTTTCCAGCCCGCAAGTGAAGAACAAGGTCGAACAAGCCGTCGTCGTTGGATCATCCAATCACGACACAAAAGAAATAATTAACGCAAAACCGTTAGTTGTTGTCCCCCAAACGTTGTCATCCTCGAGCCAGTTCAGGTTGTCGATCGGGAGAACCACAGCCGAGCAAGTACGCGACGACGACGTCATGAGCATCGTCGGAGCAATGATGAACAAGAAAACAAAGAACACGATAATCGTCGGGGAATGTACGGCGACGGCGGAAAGCGTCGTTAAAGGAGTTATCGACAAATTTGACAAGGGAAACGTGCCCGGAGAAATGCGACACGTGCAATTCATAAGCGTCCCACTCTATACCCTGAGGAACATTTCCAGGGACGAATTTGAAGTGAAGCTCGGAGAGCTCAGGGCGTTAGTGAAGAGTTACGTGGGGAGAGGGGTCGTTTTGTATTTAGGAGATCTTCAATGGGTGTCGGAGTTTTGGTCGAAATATGGTGACAATCAACAAAGGACGATGAGTAGCTTTTACTCGCCGGTGGAGCACATGATTATGGAGTTAAGTAGATTGTTATGTGGGATGATAAGGGACGGTGGGAAGTTGTGGATAATGGGGATCGCTACTTTTCAAACTTACATCAAATGTAAGACTGGTCGTCCTTCTTTAGAGACACTTTGGGATCTTCATCCACTCACTATTCCTGTTGGAAGCTTGGCACTGAGCCTTAATCTTGACAGGTAACTCATTTCAACATTAACTTTTTTTTTTTTTCTTTAATTGAAAATAAACGTGTAATTACCTGTTACTTATTCTGTGTTTCATGCATTTGAACAAAGCGAGTCGTTATTCGAGGTTTAATAGTAGTTTTTATGAGTGTAATCTTTCTTGATCTTGTTTAATGATGAGTGTATTTATTTTATGTTTTGTTGGCTGCAGTGATTTGAACAATCATTTCAGAGCCAAGGGAGGTATAGAGGGGTCCAGTGCTTCTTGGTTACTTTGTAAAGCAGGAGGAGGAGCTGAGAAGCCCCTGAATTGCTGTGCAGATTGTGTGGCTAATTTTAAAAGGGAAGCTAGAAGCCTAGCTAGACTTCAACTTGAAACTGACTCCATTACTAACTCAAGCTTGCCTTCATGGCTCCAACAGTACAAGGATGAGAAAACAAGACAAACAAACAATGATCAGGTAATTTTACTTCTTTACCCTCACAAAAAATATATATATTTATAGTGACATTATTTGGACTTTTAGCGACAATTAGTGACCAAATATTCAAAAATTTTGTCACTAAAACTCTATTTCCATTTGTTATCAGGAATTTGATAATGTGAGAGATCTCAGCCAGAAATGGAACTCGATTTGCAAATCCGTACACAAAAAGCATCCTCACTTCCTCGAGAAACCCTCCAACTTTTCTGCGACGATATCTCCAACTAATTCCTCAGCCTCAGTGTCGTCTTCAAACGACAAGCACAACATCTCCAGATTGCACCACCACACCATGCTCTCCTGGCCGTTGATTTTCGAATCCAACGGTCCTGATCATCATCATCATCACAATGATCAGTCACCGAAGGAGCGGAAGTTCTTCGCTGCATCTGAAAACGAGATGGAATTGCTTGATGACATTAAACCTGAACTCTTGTCCAATCCAAATTCAAGCCCTAACTCCGCTTCCTCAAGTGAAGCAAGCGGAGATGATGATCGTCTGTTGCCAACCCCAATGTTCAAGGAGAATAACCCCGAGAACCACAACATTCTTCGCAACGCATTGGAGAAGAAAGTCCCGTGGCAGGAAGAAATAATCCCCGAAATTGTGAGCACAATCTTGGAATGCAGGTCCGGAAATTCAAAGAAAAATAGAGAGGACGCGTGGTTTTTTTCTCGGGAGCTGATTCCGAAGGGAAAGAGAAAATCGCCAAGGAGATTTCGAGGGTCGTGTTTGGCTCTCAAGATAATAACTTCGTCGCCCTCGGTCTCAGCCGCTTTTCATCGGGTACAACAATAGCTGATTCCGGCGATGAAGTGAGCAAGAAAAGACCAAGGGATGAGCAGAAGACCTATCTCGAGAGGTTCGGAGAAGCCGTCCGTGAAAATCCTAGCCGGGTTTTTTTCGTGGACGAGGAAGTTATAATTGACTTCCATTCTCGAAAGGGTTTCAAGCAAGCTATTGAAAATGGAAGGCTTGAACTTTCTGATGGGGAAACGGTTCTTCTTCGGGACGCCATTGTCATTTTCAGCTGTTCTTCTTCTTCTCCTCCCGATGAGAAGAAGATTAATAACGTTAATGAAACGAAAGAAGAGAAGTCGGAGGAGATCATGATGAAGAAACCTCGTACCACGTTGGATTTGAACATTAATGCCTCCGAAGAGGATGGATATGAACAGAAGCCGTTCTCCAAGGAACTTGGAATTATGGATTTGGTGGACAGGAAAGTTATCTTCAAGGTTTGAAAGCTGCTTGATGATCATCATGAATTTCTCATTAGTTTTTCTTGTAAAATTTTTAACTAATTAGCTTGCTTTTTTTCTTTCTTTTTTTTTCTTTTTCTTTCTTTGTTTTAGAGTATTGGGGGTGAGGGAAAAATATTGTTAACCATAGATCTCAAAAGAGTTTAATTACTTTGGGTTTCAAGGGGAGTTGGATAGAGAGAAACAAAGAATTATTGTACATTAGTAACTTTTTTTTGTTTTTGTTTTTTGGTGACATCTTAATTATTACTAGTTGTTTCCGTCACAAGAAGAACTGTCAACTTTTCGTCCCTTTTCTTTTCCCGGTTAATTTGTTCCACAAAGAATACGATTAATTATAAATCATATATTATAATATTAATAAAGATGCTAACAGAAATTTTGAAATGTAGGTTTTTCTAGCTGAACCGAAAGTGTACCGATAATTAACCTAGTTACGGGAAATTGTTATATATTCTTAGAGCGCAGCATCGGCCGGCCGGCAAACTAACTATGGCCAGCGCCACCAAGCCCGTCGGTGGCTATTTCCAACTTAACCAACCACCGACAGCAACTGGCGCCGCTAGCTAGCTGCTGCCTACATCAGAAATAAGTGTTGGATATTTATGTTGGGTTTCTTTATATAGTAACTTTCCGCCGTTAGTTGACTACGGGCGCCACCACTATTTTCTTCCAAAATTCCTTTATATTTTAAATAAAACCTGATTTGAGGAGTTTTTAGGCATTTCACACAAATATTTTAGCAGCCATATTTGGTTAAGACTAGGGTGTTCGTCCTTAAAATCTGGGAAAGTACTAAATACAGCAACCATTTATTAAGTATAGGAATCACTTGAAAGTGAAAATACAAAAATATTCGTACATTTACACAAATGTCTACCTCATTTAATTTTTCTTCACTTTCTTTTTTAGACCTCTGCCTAAGCCAGGCAGCCTCCGCCAGAAGCCGGCAAAGGTGGGTATTCAAAATTTTAAAAATAAATAAAGGTGGAAAACTGTTTGTATTTTGTGTGAGTACAATGACATTTTGATATTTTTACTCTTTATAAATTTTAAGCGGTTTCTACCTTTGGTAAAATGGCTCCTGCAAATAACACCATCCTAAATCTTTAATTGATTCTGGTTTATGTCTCAGCTGATCTTTGTGTTTTACTCTCTTCTCTTCTCATGTTTTATTTTTAATAAATTTTTTTACCACAGTTCTCTTTACACATGCACATTATGCATTTCAATCTGTGAAACTAGAATTATATGACCCCTGCAAGTTTGTATTTAATCTTTAGTTTGTATTAAACTCGAGACGTATAATAATGACAAATTACTTATTTTTATTTCAAGTGTTGAATTTTGAAACCTATTAAAATTTGTAAATTATCGAATCTGAACTCTTTCAATGATCGATCTCTTACGTACACTTTCTTTTTCTAATTGAAAAAAGAAGAAAAGAAAACGGTAGAAAGGAGCATCCAAACATTTCTTTACTTCTGTGGAAAAAGAAATCGAGACTAGAAAATATATTTACAATGAATAGTATATCGTGATTTATAAATAGTTGTATAACTGAACTCTTTTAAATTTTAATGCGACCTATGGAGTATAAAACATTGTAGTACGTTAAGTTCTAGCGAATTCATGAATAATTTAAACTTTGATACAATTTAAATGATACTTCATCCGTCCAATTTAAAGAATCTACTTTATATTACTGATACTAATTGAAGTTTGATACCATTAATGAAGAGTTGGAGGGACCAATTTAATTAACACATTTTTAATTTAAGGACTAAAGCGAAACTAACCATCAACTATTATATACTCTATTCATTCTATTAGAACAATCATGGTACTAAATTTTTTAATTTATCTGAATAAAAGAGTCGTATTTCTATTATTTTATATTTGACATATACCGTTATTAATATTATGTGTATTTCACCTATACTGAAAAAGTAGAGATATAAATATTAGTGATAAAATCATGACAAATTATTAATTTTAAATATTGTATTTTATCCCATACTCTTTGTGTAGGACAAAGAGAGTATATTATATATTATAAAAAGAGAATATATGTGTGTGAGTGATGAATTACTTGAGGAGGAAGGCCCGAGGGTTTGAATGAGAATATAATGTTTTCTTAAAAGCAGAAATGACAAATATGAGTACTACTTCTTTACCTTAAACTCTCCAAACTACATAATTTCCTACATTCTTATATATATATATATATATATATATATATAATAAACAAAGAAAAATACAACCGCCTTGTTACAAAATCATTTTTTTCATTGAATAACTTATAATACTTAACTAATGCTATTACAATGGTCATTACATATGCTATTACCGTACGTGCTTATATTACATCGGCAAAATAATGATGTGGTGATTATTAATCAACTTATATTTACTAGTAACGTCAAAATGGTTCCGATATCGTGGGTGGTAGCATAATGTCCGTCCATTCCATTATTTGATAAATAATTAAACCATGAAAAAGTACCCTTGTATTCTACTTTTATTTACTGATTTTTCCCGCTGCATATATTAAAAATTAAAAAAAAATGATAATGGGTCGTCATTTCTATTCAATTAATAAGCATGCAGAAGGAGGCCGCGAAAACGAGGGTAACCTCACAATGTTGCATGGGATTTGACACCCATTTTTTCCTTGTAATATCTGCATGCACATGCCATTAACCTTAATAAAATAATTAATTAAAGATTAATAATCCCATGCATGCATCCCCACCACTACCACTACCACTACCACCATATCCAAATACATCTGACAGTGAAAACATTCTCGTCAACTTTTATGCAGAGAGCAGCGCCTCTTTTTTGACCAACTCCTCCCACTCTTTTTTTCATTTTCCAACTCCGACCCAGCCACCCAAATCCAATATGGATACCGCATTTATATATGTGTGTATATATACGGTAGTTGTTTCCTTTTTTTTAGTAAAAAAATTAGGTCTACGTAAGTCCCCTTATAACTTTTTTTATTCTTCCCATGATATTCGACCTTGCGTGATGGGAAAAATCTCTTTTGCGTTTTTTCTTTCATTGAGCTATTAATTGTTCATATATATATATATATATATATTTATATATGTTGTATGGTAGCTTGTGGATGAATCTCTTTGAAAACATTCTGTAAAATGAAAGGGTTTGCGGGCGGGGGATCCGAGGCATGTTATTCATGATGATGAGAAGAGAACCCACAAGAAAAGAAAGAAAGAAAGGAAAAGAGAAGGGGTTTTGAAAGATTCTATGAGTGTAGTATTATTCACTCGATCATTGATCGATCTGAATATGAATATGAAGATGATGATGATGATGAGAGGGTTTCCCAGATCCAAGAAATTTTGTTTTCCCTTACTTTCATGCAAAAAACACTAAAAGAAAGAAAAGAAAAGAGAGAAATCATAAAGCTTTATGTAGATGGCGACCATATATAAAAGAGACACACTTCCTTTCTCTTTTTCTCTTTTCTTTTCTTAAAGATAACACTCTGAAAAAGATTTCGAGTGTGGAAACTTTGTCTCCATGCCTCGCCCCCTCGATCTTTCTTCGATCGTTTAATATGAAGAGGGCGAATTACATCTAATGCACTTGAAGTTTCCTCAAATTACAAATCGGTCCCTGCTATGATTTTAAGAACTACAAATACCTTTTTATAGTTTGGTCATAATCATAACATCGTTCTCTGTTAGTTATGCTGAGGATGAATACAAATTTTTACGAATAAATTCATGATTGGCTAGAAAAAAGTTTAGTTTGACCTTATTTATTTAACAAATAAATGACCGTGGACAAAATTTTAGCTATTATTTAATAAAATATTAGAGTTTGAACAGATATACTGTTAGTCAAAAAAATAAACACAAACGAAAAAACTTTTGAATTGTTCTGGAAGACATTTGTAATTTTCAAAATCACAAGGGTTGCTTCGTATTTTAACCAAACTTTGGGGGAGGTAAATGTAGTTTTCCATTTAATAAAACTACTCTAGATTTCATATTCATCATATAGCCCAGCCTGCCTGTCTAGTTATACAATAAGTAAAAGAAAGAAAGAAGGGCAAATTACATTTATCCCACGAGGTTTGAGTAATTATGAAATAAACCTTGTTGTTTAAATACTACATTTATTTATTTCTCGTGAATTGTTTACATTACAAAATAAATGTTACAAAATATAAAAGCTACAAAACAGACCATGTGAAACATATAAAAACCATAAAACAGAGTTTCTAAGACACAAGAATAGTTCCATATTTCAGACTTTTCGTTGTAATCTTTGAATTTAAAGGGGTGTTTTCTAATTTTACAAAACAGCCAAGTTCATTCCGTAATTATACCCAAACATGAGAAGGCCAAGTGTAATTCGCCCAACAAAGAAAGACAGAAAAGAGAGAATTTCAAAAAGAAAGGTTTTCAAGTGTAGAAGCTTGTCTTGGTTTTTAGCTAGCTAGTCTTCTCTTGCAAAGCAAAAGAGAAAGATGGGCTTAAAATTAAAAAGTTGCATTGCCTTTCAAAAGTACATTACACACATAATGCTTTACCTTTATGGCATTAATTTCATAAAATGTATTGTTAGTTAATTAATTAATTAGAAACAATATCCGTTTCTCTCTAATTTAGGTAGACGGTCGGTCCTCTCTAATTCAGTCTTTCTCCTACCTATAGTGACCCTCTAATTGTTATATTGTCAGGATTCTTCTCACCTCATCACTTTGTATGAATCATGTCAATTGTGATTGAACGAATTTTAGTACCTCTCATTTAAATATATATCTATCTCTATATATATATATATATATATATTTGTGAAGAGAAAAAGGAATATTTAGTGCTTCCTTTGCCTTTTGGCCTTCTTCTCTTTTTTTTTTCTTTCTCAAACTGTAATCATCATTCTCCAGAATCCAGATCATGTTCAGAGGAAACACCAGATCACATTCAAAAACGGCTAGCCCCACTTTGCCTTTTTTTCTTAATTTTTAGTAATTAATTGCACTACTTTAGGGTTTAGGATCGACTTTAAAAAAAACGATATGCCACCTCAATCATTGGTTATAGGAGAAAGTGTGACAGATCGAATATATTAACTGCAGAGAACAAGGTTTTAGATTTTCTTGATCATCTCTCTACGGACCAAGAAAAGATGGAGATTTACTGCCTAATTAATCTTCTTTTCTGCAGATGTTTCCCTTCTTTTCACATCATTAAATTAATTAATTCCCTCTAAGAAACCCTAGATTGATTTTTTCTTGCAAAAATCACTGTTAATAAAGTTTAAGTTTTCGATTTCTATGCATAATTTGCAGTAGGACATTATATTAGTCCCATTACGGCATCTCATTCAGTCATTTGATGATGATGAATATGGATGAATTACTAATGTTGTTGCATGAACGTATAGTATTCTGTTTAAGTGAACTAATCCAAATTTGAGCCAAAGAAGGGAAATGTAATTAAACATGTAGAAAGTTTGACATAGGAGCGACGGTTTTAAACCGTGACATATAATATGTACAATAATGGTGTCTCCTCGATCTCCACCACAAAGTTATTCGTATTGTATGGACAAACAGGCTTTAGCATAGCAAATTGAAGGTCCTACTCTTACACAGTGTGTGTGTAGGTTTTTTTTTTTCCCTTTCCTTTCAAATTTCCAACGGCACTCTTCTTGTAACTAACAAGTAATAACAAGATAATTCGATATACAGAGTGAAATTTCAAAGTGAATTTTTATCGTGACTCACATAGCAGCTGCATGAAAGAATGCTATTGTATACTTGGAATTATAATTGTCAAATAACTCCATCACAATACCATAAATTGTCATGATTGAGCAGCTAGGTAGTTATTCTCCGAGGAAACAAAACCTGTATGTTTAGCTGGGATTGTCTTCTTTAGTAACTAGTGAGATGGAATGGAATATATTTGTCTCTTACATTTAGTTTAACTTTTCACACCTAATTTGATTCATTTGAAGGCATTTTTTTTTTTTTTTCTTCTTTTCTTTTTCGGTTCCAACCATAGCATTCCAGAAAACCACATTCACTTTTTGGAAACTTTAGTTCCTCCCAAAAACGAGATTGTATATTTGTGTGTCATTCTTTCGCAGGGAGACCATGTTAATTTTTATGTATCGTTTCAATTTTATGTACTTATTCGGTATTATAATAGTAAATATGTGTACTTCCTATTTATAGTGTCCCACCATAGTGTGTATTTGAACGTGCATACTTATTGCACTTAATTTTAGGCAAAAATAAAACATGAATATTCATTGCTTGTGTTTACAATATGCTAATGTAAAAACTACGTCGTTTTGATTTGAAAACGAAATTATTTCACTAATGAAATGACATCATTTTAGTAGTTGTACATATACTAAATAAGATAAGGTAATACATACATGTGATTTTTAAATGACTATATTAGAAAAATACATGTGAATAATACTCAATATGCTCTATTATAAGGGTTTGGCACTACTACAAAACATGCTATTGGAGGTGGGTTTTGCGAACTTGCCCCCTCCTCCAATACGGGCGCCGCCATTGTTGGCACTCGCCTCCAATAAGAGTATTGGAGGCGGGTTTCGAAGGACCTCCCTCCAATACTCTTATTGGAGGCTGGTGCCAACAATGGCGGCGCTCGTATTGGAGGTTGGAGCGAGCGCAAAACCCGCCTCCAATAGCGTGTTTTGTAGTAGTGTGGTTTCTAATACCGTTTTTAGTATTAGAGATCAGACTCTTCTAATGGAAAAAAAAAATAACAAAGTGGATATACATGGCATAATATTAAGTACACAATAATGGGTATAAGTAATTTTCATTAATACTTAAAATAAGAGAAGAAGAAAAGTTCTCCCGCATTCTCTAAATAGTGATGCAGATATGCATACAAAAATTTAATAAGGCTTGTTTGTTTGTGGAAAAATGATTGGAATCCATGGTCAACCTATTTGTTGAGGGAACACAGCTCGAGGTCAATTATTCATTCAAATTAAAACCAACAAAGTTAGCCCACTACTTCTTACCGACTTAAAATTATCATGCTTCGTTGATTTGTCCATCATTTGTCAAAGATAAGATACACTTTGTTTGCCAAAACGCAGGCCTGCTTTATTAGATAAAATATACATTTTCTGTCTCGTTAGAATAGTTGTGTTTCAAATATATACGATTATAACGAATTTTATGATACTCAACCCCTTATGCAGTTAAATTGTCAATATTTATTTTATTAAAATCTTTATTTTTCAAGTGTGAGTTAAATATAATCATATATTATTATATTAATAAGGATATAAAATGAAAAGGTAAAATTTGAAAATGAACGTTTTTAGTGAACCAAGGAAGAAGGGAGTAAGAAGTAGTATACAGTATATTGGAATTAATGTAGGCGGAGTCAATAGATTAAAAATATGGGTGAAAGAGGCAAAGTATGAGACTAAATTGGAAATTTTTTTCAAGGATTCTAAAGAAGATAAACACCAAGGAAAATGTATAACACTAACAACGTTGTTGTAAAGGGCAAAGAAATCATAGTTAAATTGATAACGCGTTCAAGACCACATGTCATGAGTTAAAGATGGCACAAGGGCATAGGCGTTCACCGAAGTGGAATTTTAAAGTAAATTATTGATAGGACTTTAACGCCTAAGCATATGTATCTCGAATAGTGTTTCAGTAATAATGGTAGTGTTCCGGTTTGATGTCCAAATAAACGAATTATTTAATATATTGATATTGATTGTATTTTGGTGTCTCAACATGACTTGTATCAAATCCTTCTGTGGATTTTGGAAGCATACAAAATAAAAAGGTTACATTAAATTGTTTTATGAACTCTTAATGTATTTTTAAGCTGTTAAATAGGGCAAACGACACTATATGTCATCCAACTTTTGGCAAAGTATATCTTTTTGCCACTAAACCTTTTCTTTTTTGTCACTTTGACAACTGAATTATCAAAAGCGTATCATTTTATAAAATTCAATTAAACGTGACAGTTAATTTTAATAAAAATTGACATTTTTTTTAAACCCATTGTGGGCCATGCAAAAAGTTGAACAAGCCCAATTGAGAAGCCACAACGAAAATAGCAAACCAAAGCCCAATTACCATTTCCAAATAATAAACCGGCCCATGAAGTTGTGTTCATGTTCTGAGAGACTGTTACCATTCGGCATTTTCACCAACACTTAAGACTCTTTCACCAAATTCCAAACTACTATACACACAACACTTTGATTAACAGTATCAAATATAGCATAGGGTAGTAAATATTCCATTTTGGTACTTACAGGGACACTCGTTATCATAGTTTACAAGACATAAAATGTGAATGTGAAAAAAGACAGATGAAATAATAAAAGTTATTCTTATTTGAGTTATTTAGTACTTTTGTATAGAATCGGAACTAGAATCGACCGTTCATGATGCAGGCGGTGCAGGATCCTTACCAAACCCCATCAAAGCATGAGTTGCAAGCATCGATCCCCGACGAGTCAGTTCAATGATCCGCCCAACCAGCGGCAAGGGAACAGTTTCTCTGTTTTTCAAGGGCTTCTTATCCCACCTGCGTGCACATTAATTCAACATTATTATTAGAAACGTGACTCTTTTCTCGAGACACCGAGAGTACTATAGAGATTCATACAGATCTTCGTGCCGGATTATTTTCCCATCCTGGAGCTGCAACTTGATAAGGGATGTCATGTTTATATCCTTCCCCAGAAACTTGTAATATTGCTTGTTGTCCATGAGTATCTGAATCGATCAATTGCACAAATTAAGGTTACAGTTGTTGTAAAGAAATGTCACTAATTAATATTCTCTCCATTTCATTATAAAAGTCCACTTTAGAATTGTTAGCAGATGACTTTTCTAACGGAATAGAGAAAGTATAGATTGCGGAGAAAGAAAGGAAAGTGTAGGACCTCCTTATTTCCAGGTGAAATGATGTTCTCCTTGATGCTGTATTCTACAATTCTTGATTCACTGAAAACCTTAGGAATTGAATAAAATGCTGACTTTATCTGCTTCACCCTGCAACAATGGAGCCATGCCATGGACATTAATTGTTGTCATTCAGCAATTAAAGCTCATTGATTATATTATTAAACATGGTTTTATTTTACTCCCTTCATCCCTCCCTTAAAAGAATTTAGTGGTACAACTATTTCTAAGCTGTAACGTACAACTCAAAACAACAAGACTCGTACCCTTGAGCACGCATGAGTGGATCTTCAAAGGTGGCATGAGGAGCATAGATTTCGAAATCTTTGGCCGTGGCATGAGGTCCATAGCTGAAATCAATCGTACAATTAAGGATACATAGGATAGGATTATTAATTTCTGAGTGAAACTTTAAAAGAACTCTAATCATCCAAATGAAGAAAAAAAGTTACATGTTCAAAAGATGAGGCAGTATCTCATCATCGAAAGCCCGATTTGAAGCACTTTTTGCGTGCTCTTCCCTTAGCTGATCACCACCATCTTCTTCGCCAACAGCAACCCCAGCAAATAAGAAACAGAGCAACTGATTTAGATATAAAAAAAATTATTCATGAAAAATCAAGCTCAAACTCAAAGTCAGAAGAAGGGATAAAGCATTCACCTTTAGGTTTTGGGCGATCTTCCATGGCGGGACTGGGATTCGAAGTAGTGGAAAAGTAGTTCAAGAAGTTATTTCTGGAGAATGAACTCTGAGTTTTAGCAGAGGAAGAAGAACGGTTAGGAAGAAGAAGAAGAGCGGAGAAAGTCTTGAGGCTACGCGGGGCAACACGTGGCAACAGCTTGTCCATTTGCGCTTACAATTCGACTGTGTTGCTTGCTTGCTTGTTCCTTAAGTTCAAACAACTAACTATTCTAATCTTATTCAAACTTCTTCCCCCTCACAGTCGCAGCCCAGAAGTTGAAAACGAAAGTTCGAGTTTAGTTCGGACACATCATGGTTATGCACTAAAAACATGCTTTATCAAGTCAGTTAACTAACTGCACATGTAATTGCTGATGTATTACGAGTTCAGATAGGCGACATGCGATCCCATCCGGATGTATTGATGTGTCGTGTATCATTTTCTTATTTTATTACCTGAAATCATAAAGCAGGACGACGTTCGTTTCCTTCACCAAACAAATCAATGGCTGCATTTATACAAGATCACGGTGACGAAAGTAGAAAGTTTTACAAGCAAACCTTTCCCCCAAAGAAATTTACAGTTAAATTCAGCAAGAAGCCTAGGCCTAGGAGACAAAATATATTGCACCCTTTATTGGATATCGAAGATGTACTCTTCTTTGGTTATTCGTACATCAACCAAAGAACTGATCACAGAGATTTGCAAAGAATAATACAATCACTACCTACAAAAAGAAAACCCAGAAATTTCGAATGCAAGCCAGCAGAGGATGAAATCTGGCAAGGTTCATTTGCGACTGCGAACTTTCAGTTTCATCCGATTCAATCAATAGCCGCTCTCTCTCTCTACCGCTTGGGCTCATTCAAGGTCTTTCCTTCAAAGAATTCATTCAGCATATGGTCAAGATCCTCAGGTTTGTATCTGATATATTTCTGGGGATTCTTTCCTGACTCAACCAACGGCCTGCAACAAATCGCCGAGGGCCACCAATGTTATTCAGTAGCATAAAAAGGGAACATACATGTAACATATTGAAACGTTGTCAAATACCCAAAACGTTTGAGGAAAGATCTGTATGCTGGGAGTAAAACTTCAGCAACGGCAAGTTTCAAAGAGTCCCGCAGCTCTGTATCGGGGACAGTCCATTGACTTTGCCTCTGATGGAGCTCTTCAAATTGTATATTGAACGTCTTCAATCTAATGAGAAGAAAACAGTATTTACCGTGAGTCACAAGTTTGAGTAGAAGCATAACTATTTTCACAAAAGGAAACATGTGGACAGACCGATCTTTAACAATAGCCCTTGAAACTCCACTGCTGTTTCCTCCTCCATCAGCACCAACGGAACCACCACCTGATGATGTCAGACCTTGAATGGAGAGGCACTGCAGAATCTACAGAAAGGAAATACCAACTTACAATAATGTAGAGCTCAGATATGGAAAAAGTGCAATAGCTCTGTGGAGTTGTCCTCATCTATCAACTAGCAAAGACTTCCACTATCCTAAATCAGAGTATCAGTGCAGTGGGAATTGGTTGTTTTCCATCTTTGATTATGCTGTTACTTTCCTTTTACTATCATGCATACTTACTAAGGCATAGACAGTACACGAAAATTCAACATAGATCAAAAGATAAAAGAAATGTTTATAACCTGACAGGAAAGATATAATAGATGCCTAAAACACACACACACGTGAAGTAATGGTTTTCTTGACAAATATTATGAGGGTAAAACCTTAGACCAAGCAATCCTCTTGTACTGATTTGCGTGTTGCTGCACTATTCTCCTATGCCTTTGCACCCAATCGTCTCCCAACAAATCCTTGGCTTCAGACCTAGAAGCAATAAACACATAAGCAATGCCTTGCAACAATAAAGGATAACTATTTAAAGCTTTCGAACAACCACTAAAACAAAAGATACAAGAAACAAACCTGCGCACAGATCTGACCATGTAGTGAATATTATTCATGAGGAACAAGCTGCTAAGAGAAGGATCTTTATACTGTTTAGATTTCCCATCCAGATTGGTTTGCAAAGCCTGCATTATTCTCCTTGTTACAGCAGCCAATTCAGTATTTGTGCCATCTTCATTTTGAACTTCTAGGAAAAGCTGCTTCAGTGTTGATTGATAGCTGAAAGCACAACATTGAGAAAGTCAAACCACTTAAACTTGAGGGATTCGTTTCAAAGAATATGCATGAATCTTTTCCAAATACGATAACAAATTGATTCTTGAATAGCACAAAAGACAAAACTAGCCAAGTCAAGCTCATACTGATGCAAAAGTTACATCAGTAAAGCAGATATTTCTGCTTCAGCATAACATAATAATGATTCCAGATAAAGTTGGTCAGAATAAGGTCAATTTCAAAATTTCAGACAAGGCCATTGACAAAGTTTGAAAGCTTCTAGGATGCTTCCACTGTGTGCATTCAACAGACACAAATGCTAAAAAACAATGATCCAATCACGTTCTGAATATATAATTGCAAGCAAGAGTCTTCCGTGAAGTTCCAGAAATATGAATAGTAGAAGAGAGACAAAAATATACAAAGATTAAAATCCTAAAGAAAAACCAACAGTAGTTCTAATTGTAGAAAATGCAAGATTTTAGTACTGAAGTGGAAGCAAGTGGCAGCTGCAAGTGAACATGTGTACAAAATACAACACTAAAGTTTACTTACTCAAAGAGGAATTTCACATAGTTAATCACATAGCTTGTCAAAGGATGAACTGTTCCATCTGCAACTGCAGTTTTTGTAGCATCTTTCTCAACTGCTTCTTCAAAATCACTAAATGTATCTTGTGCTGTCCGAGCTAGGCGCTTCGTCAAACCCAAAGCAGATTCTCTAATATCATTGCAAGGCTTACCTCTGAAAAGACTTTCAATCTGATAATACAAACGATTAGTCCCAAGGCTATAAAACTAACTTCAAGACAGCACATAGTTCAGTTTGGAGATGTAAAACACTAAATCATGAGAAAATAAAGGTGCAGTCATATAAATCAGTACACAATGCAAAAGTGAAGAACTTCTATTCAAGACTGTCATGTATACCTCAGAGTGAAGTTCACGCATTATTTCATACATGTCAAGAAGCACAAATAACTTTTCTGGAGATCTCTTGCTTTTGGCAATTGCATCCCCAAAACTAAGCAGCACAGCAACACTCCCAGCAGTGACTTCAGCAAAACATTGGTCCTTGAGGGAATCAAAGTCCTCAAATATTTGATCACAAACTTTGCGTTCCCCAGCAAATAGCAATTTGACCTGTTCTACAATTATTAGCAACCCAGAGAATTCAAAACCATGTGAAAGATAGCATTGGAGAACCTACAGCAATCCGCATAAAATGAATCCAATTCCCAATCTTGGCTTCCAAAACTTCCCACTGCATCTTCTGAACATCATCTTTGCTAAGTTTCTCCACTCCCAGTTTTCGAAGACTTTCTTCCAAAACAGAAGAACGAGTATCCCTGAAAAAAATGTCACAAATGAAAATATATAGGGAGCAAAAAAAATACAATCCTCACATATGCACATCTTAAGAGAGTTTACCACAAGCACAGCCAACAGGTCAGACTGCCAATAATTAGTTTGTCATGCCTTTGCATTTCTAAAATACAATTAACTTGTTGGAAAATTATGAACAGTGTCAAATACAAACACCACAATGTGAATATCCATATAAACAGATGTCATGAGTTCCATTTACAAAACACTAGTACTTTATTCTCAAACTGTAAGAAGCCGCCTTCTGTCAGTCAAACTTTCTCTGCACCATAAAATAATGGCATAAAAAAGCATGACATTCCTTAAAATCAAATTTCGAAATGATTTGACGAGAAATCTTAGTTCCGATCCAACAAATTCCAATGTATATTTAAAAATCAACAACATCTTCCAGGGCATGACTATGAAAAAATAGCTCAAATAACTGTCCATATCAATGCCCAGAGGACAATAGATTACTAAGAACAGCTCAAGAAAAGTTAACTTTTTCTCTGCAAAATGTAAAATATCTAATCAATCATTGATTCAATTCAAATTCCCTCCCCTCCAACACTTTTTCTTTTCCCTCCAAAATAAATTTTCACTCAAAAAATTCCCTCCACCCTTCCCAAGGAAAATTTCTACCAACAAAAAGGTTTCCAAAAGCAGCCCAAGTCTTCACGATTTATGTTGACATCATTGGAACTATCCAGTCAGGAAAATCATCAGGAGGAACTATTAAGCTAGCAAAGAATGACTTAGCTAATTCAACATTTCCTGAACTCTGCACTCTAGGTAATGAGATATCAGTAAGATTGTTAGCTGAGACTCCCACTGAGTCAGGTCACGTGTAAATAAACTTCTGTGTGTCATGGGCACATGGCAATGATAGAATCCATGAAACCCAAAACTCCACCCAATTCAGTAAGTCCATCTAAACTTCGAGAGAGCCCATCACGAGAGACTATGAAGAAGGCACAATATGGAAATAGATCTACTCGCATATGGCAGTGCATTTACAATGAAAGCCAGTCCAATTTTTTTGAAGAATGGAGCTTTTAAAATCCACAAAACCAACTTTTTCCATATGAAGATATAACGAATCATTAAAGATCACATTGCTCTACAAGTAACAGAATTTACCTGTATATTTTCAATAGTTGTTGCTGGTGACCAGCTTGAACCATCTGTAGGGCTAAATCATGCAACAACGGCAGAACCCTAGGTGGTATAAGGGTTGGCAGAGTGTAAATACCATTTTCCCCATTAGCATTGTGGTGCTCATGGTGGTGACCATTTGCGGAATGATTCTTGCCATTTGCATCGGGATGGACTCCAGGTGATTCAGATGATGGTCGCATTGCAGTAGGAAGGCCCTCAAAAAGACGATCTGGTTCAATAGGCTTGCTGGAAAAGATAATTTACATGAAATTATCACAAATTAATCAATGTCCGGGAGAAATAGAATTACACATTCAAATTAGGAACATGAAGGGAGCTGTTTCTGGCAATTGGAAATCGGGTAATTTTGCATTTCAAAAATTAGAACTGCATTACTGCCATATTTGGAGAGTACATAAACACAAAATCATTAATGACTAACGCTTTTAACGGACTGGCAAATACACTATTACTACCAGGAGAAAACAAATGATGGAACACGTGGTAGCATATAAATAGTAAGATCCCCAAAGTAACCTGTAAGATGACAAAAGCTGCTTGAACTCCTCTTCCAGCTTTGAAATAGCAGTGTTAAGTAAACCATTGGCATGGCTGATTACTCCATCGCTACTCTTGAAACTTTTGTTACTGCTAAAAAACCCAATATTTTCTCTTAGCTGTTCAATTGCTATGAGATAAGTTTCAAGATCCTCACGTGGACCTTTAAGTATTTTTGCCTCTGCCTGCACTTAATTAAGGACAAAAATGTTAAGCATCCGAAACGAGGAAGGGACAGGGGAAACAAGAAAACTAGTTGTGAAATGTTAAGGGCAGGATATAAAAATTGTTAAACTCATTTCTCTCAAGAGGTAACCTTCCGCTACAGGTTAACCTCATTTCAGAAGCCTAAGATTCTAGTGACTAAAACGGTATCAGATTACCATGTAGCACAACATAGGCGACACATGGAGTTTACTATTGTATTTGTGATCTCCACATCTAGTTGAGTTATTTTGTGCGCCCTTACCAAATACTTACTAAATACCCCTTTGCTTACTTAACAGAATTCATGAATGGCTATAAATGGAATAAGTAAAACTTAAGAGTAGGGAACATGTGGTGTTACATATCAAATACAAGGATCTCTAGCTGATTCCACTGATTAAATCATCTAAGTTAATGTTTGAGGAAGCATAAGTTAATGTTTACGTTTAACCCAGTGGAACTTTTGCATGACAATAATAGGAATAATGAAATAATAATACCCATGCTCCTAATAGGATTCCATCAAAGAATTGACCATGGTTGAGGATTAAGATAAAAATTTGGGCCTTTTGTTTTGTCTTTGTCCTTTTAATGGGTTATACACTGAAAATATGGCGCTGAGATCACACACACACACACCCACCAAAACCCTCCAAAAATGAATCACTAGCCTCTTGTGCGTACGCCCTTAATGTGAAACAGAGTTAGAGACTAGCTTCGGTCCATTTGTGGGTTGCGGGGGGAGGGAGATGAGATTAAAAGAATAGCCTCTCCTCATAAGTTATTCAAAGAAGGCGACAACCAACTTGATTGAAAAAGCTACGCCACTAAATATTACAAAAGCAAATGTAGTTATTACTTATTAGTTATCCAAAGTAGTATGGAGAAACTAGAATAGCAGGCTACATTTTCAATGGAACAATGTCCACCATTTTTACTGGTCAACAGGTAGCAAGAGGTAAATTTTAGAGCCACCAAAATTTCGAATCACATGAATATCCAAATAATGAATAAGGTAATCAGCATTTAGATCCTTCAAATATGTCAACACAACAATAGATACAACAAAATTCACAATAATCTACATAACAAAATTGCAATTATGTAATGAAAGAAGCTGACCTGACGAGTAAGATCAAATTGGGACAATATAACATCTGCAGACTTCAAAGTCTTGTCAATATTCTCATGAGCCCTCCTAATAGCATGTGTCCTAATCTGATACATTTTTGTCAATAGAATATTGATTAGCAAACTTGAAAATGCAAACTTAAACCAAAATTATAACCTAAGATAAGCTACTTCAACTCCGGAGGACATTCCCCAAATAGAAGCAGATCCAGTAGTTAAATCTTGATGTCCTCAAGAAGAGACGATGAGAAGAAGTCAACTAATTGTCTAATTTAGTCTCCACCAAACTATCAAGGTATCAAAATTAGCATAAAACATCTCAGATCCTCAGCTATTTCCATCTCCCTCGTTAGATTTTGTTACTAAATCAAGTAAAGAGCAGCTTTTCAAGCCAAGCAAAGAAGAGCCCACAAAAGTAGATCCAATACAATGAACTGGGTAGTGGGTAGTAGTCATTTTCCTCCTCTCCGCACAAAGTCAAAAACTCTATTAACTTCTCCTCTAGGTTTTCAATAACCAGGAAAATAACAACTAATTTCTCCTAAAATAAATGGAACCAAAACCGTACTAATTGAGTAAAAAAGAGATAGATCAATGGAGATACCTGAGTTGGGCGCATGGCGGTTTCAAGAGCAGAGAGACGATGATCGAAAGAACCCAAGATTGTAACCATGTTCTCAGTGATGGACTGACTCTTCAGCAGCGATGCTCTCATCTTTGCTGCTTTGTCGCTCAGCAAATCCCCAACCCCTCCTCCTCCAGCTGACCCAACGGGAACCCCCATTTTTCTTGGTGCAAATCTTCTTCGCCCTTCTTCTTTCTTCCGCTGTCGTGATTGATGATTCTGGACTTGTTCGTGTACTTTTACTTCTGGTTGAACTTGGAAACAGCAGAGAAGGAAATGGAGGGGAAAAGAAGACGAAGGAGGAGCTATTTTCGGTAGGAAGTATTCTTTGAACTGGCAACAAATTTTCGGTGCTGTTGTGGTTGGCCTTGGCCCCAGTGTTTTAGCTAATTGCCCTTCAACTTTACTTCATATTTCAGTTTGGTTCTTAATATTTTAAAATATTCGGTTTAGGCCTTTTAATTTTTAATTATATTCAATTGACGCAACAAATATAAATTATGCATACGAAATTGTATGAGCTATTCATTTGTTGCAATGTAAGAAAGGAATTGATAATCAAATTTAAAAAATTCTTTATAAAAATATATAATTACCTACTTAATTTGTTACCATGTAAATAAGTATTGGTGTTAATTATTAAAAAAAATTAACAAGGAAATTCGGCTTTTATGAATAATTTTAAATAAAAATATGTTCCAAAAAATTAATAATTATAATTTAGAGGGTTAATTGCGTATTAAAAGTTCATATGACAATTTACAATCGAAGTAATTTCTTACAATTAGCTCCTCTTTGAATTGTTTAAATTATAATAATAGTTAACCGGATAAAGTAATAAGTAATAACTACTCCTTTGCTACTCCAACCCATACCACGTCCATCTTTCATTTCATATAATGTCATTTTTTATTACACAAAACTTGTATCCATTGTGCTGATCATGCAATGATACACGTATTGAATTTAGTTTCAAAAGTATCGTGTGTGTATATGATGAAAACACGCATAATGTTTACAGCTTTTAATATATTATGTATCATATATAGCGTCTAATATATTATTGGTTGATGATGTATCACGTTTATAAGTATGACTTTTGAAGTATCGCATATAACCTCCGATGCATCGTTTATACCATTCGATATATCAAATTTAGCTGCTTATGTATTGCTTGTTTCTAAAAAAATAATAATTGCATTTAGTGAGAAAAAAATATTAACCTTAAAGAGTGACACATGAATGGTACGTATAATAATTCAAATGGATAAAATCATCGCATTTTCAGGAAGGAGCAAGGCACTAGAGCACAAGAAATCCGTTATGTCCTTCCCCAGTGACCTTGTTATGCAATATTCCTAATCCATATCGCTTAATTATTTTATAGGGCCTATTCGTTTTGTTTTGGTTTTGGGTTTTAATTTCAATAATAAATTTAATATATTATAATTATTTTCATAATTTTTAATACAATTTTTTACTATTTATCTATAGATTTTTTACATTTATAATACACTTTTTACATTATAAAACTATTTTTCCAAAATCATGTTTTCAAAACCGTTTTTAAAATATCATAAAGAACACCCCTAATCTTCTTCCATTTGATCCGTTGCCCAGCATTTTCTTTTTTTGGCTGTTGTCTATTTAATTTATTTTGGTTTTTTGGGATAAGAGTTTTTCGTTATTTCATAGTAAAAGATTTTGTCTTTTAAATATAAACAAATAAGTATTTTATTTTCAAGTGAAATCCAGTATGTACTTATTTCATATCGAATTCATAACTAAGTGCTATATTTGTCCAACAACACAATAACAATTTTTGATTCTACTAATTACATATATATATGAATAACTACTTATTTAAATCTGTATAAGTATAATTTTGTTTATTTTCAATTGCTTGCATTTGATAAATATCCGATCAAATTATTTACTGTTGATAATGAGTATGAAGTTCTCTGTCTACATCTATTGCCCCCAAAACAAAATCCATTTCCCCACCAAAATCTGAGAAGTCTGAATTTATAATTTCAGCAGATTGGAGGGGTCAAATGTAAAAATAAAACTACATTTGGATTTCTCTGTGATTGGGGGAAACGAAGCCCAAAGGCCATGGAGTTAGCGTAAAGTAGGCGATTCTGTAAATGGCTTTATACTTTTCTCGATTCTTTTTCAGCTCTCCATTTTCACTGAATCACCAGCAGGGCCTTTCTTCCTCGTGTTGCTCTCCCCAAGTCTTCCAATTTGCTGCCCCCAAGGCTAAACTCCATCATCATCTCCATAGACGCAGTTTCTGGGCTTCAATTTCTTCTCAATCATCGTCCGCGTCGTCTTCATCCATGGAGAACCCACCTCAAGGCTACCGAAGAAACGTCGGTATTTGTCTCGTGAATCCCTCTTCTAAAAAGGTCCCATCTCTACTCCATTATACTATCATCATATCTCTATTGTTTTTTTTGGTCCCAAAGAAATGATTTTTAATGTCGAGTTTTTGTTTATGCGTAGATATTTGCTGCGTCAAGACTTGATATCCCAGACGCTTGGCAAATGCCCCAGGTATGTTCCTCTGGATTGGCCTGTGATTTAATGCAATTTTTAGTACGAGAACTTTAAGGATTACATACCCTTTGATGGGTTTTAGTTCATTCAACTGTAGTTGTTGTGGCTAAGACTGAAAATTTCAGCTGTTTAAGTGTAATACTCTGACTAGGAGATGATTCCCAAACAGGGGGTTTTCTTTTCTTTGCTATTTAACTTGTTTGAAGATGATTGTCGTTTGATTCATGACATAATGTGATGTATGGCTGCATATTAACAGGGAGGTATTGATGAAAATGAAGATCCAAGAACTGCAGCGATCAGGGAATTAAGAGAAGAAACAGGAGTTACCAATGCAGATACTGTCGCTGAGGTTTTTGCTATATGTGATTTTACCTATGCGAGTTGCAATTTGTTTGAAATGTTAAGTCTGATTTGAGTTACTGACTATTTTGAAATTTATGAGTATATTGTTGTCTTCAACTGAACCTTAGATTTTAGGCTTTGGATATTGAATTGGGATTTCGACGTCACTTCTGAGCTTTTAAGTGCTACCGGCTTCATGTGCAACTCTGTGATATTCTGATTTTCTGATTTCATGAATGCTAAATAAAGATTTGGAATTTTTATGAAATGAATGTTCTGTTGGAGCTAACCAAACAGTTTGTCTTCTGTTGTAATTAGCTAATAACTCGCATAAAAAGCAAAAGCATTTCTTAGGTTCTTTCTGAGTATAAAGCTAACTGCAGATTCTGTACACATTTACATTTTCCACTTAGCTCGTGCATGGCAACAAGGATAATTTGAAATCGGATTTCAAATGCAGGTACCATATTGGTTGACATATGATTTTCCTCCAGAGGTGCGGCAAAAGCTAAATGTTCAATGGGGATCAGACTGGAAAGGTCAGGCACAGAAATGGTGAGTTCATCCCTTTGGTTATTTACTGCCATATGTCTGATTAGTGTATTAGGATTAAACTTTTGGAAATTGGTATTGCTTTCTAACGTCGTTCTAATCAAAAAGATTTCATCTACCTAGGAAGCTGGTAAATGCTAAAAAATAAGAATATGAGATTGCTTTAAAGATTGAAATTGTATGGATCTGCATCCATGACTCAGTTCTTGTGTTGCTGTCATTTTTGCACTAATTTTCTCGAGTATACAATTTATGAAATCAGGTTTCTTTTCAAATTTAATGGGAAAGATGATGAGATCAATCTTTTGGGTGATGGCACTGAGAAGGCTGAATTTGGAGAATGGGCATGGAAGTCACCAGAACAAGTAGTTGATCATGCAAGTGCTTCTCAAGTCTTGACTACTTTCTAGTTTTCTCTAAGATACTTAGACCTGAACATATTTTCCAAATCCTCTTTGCAGGCAGTGGAATTCAAGAAGCCCGTGTACAAGGAAGTTTTGTCTGTTTTCGCGCCTTATCTCAAGTAGTTCCGACGATGAATCTTCTCTTGGCAGAGATACAAATCTACTGCATTTTGTCAAGTGGCAAGAGTAGCAGTATCTTTTATCATAAATGTATAGAGCTTCATATTAACTTGTGTCTTTCCAAAACTATTCTCACTGAAGGATCCATGCCAAGTACTAGATAGTTTTCTGTCCATGTTGCAATATATTTCTTAGCTTGGATGTGTTAGTACATTTGATTCCCCACTAGTTTTGGATGTCCAAGAGTTGCGAATTTAGTGCCGATGTTATTGCAATTGGTCTGAAGCCTGGTAACTCATTTACAGAAGAGTTATGTCAATAGAGTTTATGTTGTTGCTAGAAATGTGATCAGACTGACTCTTATTGTCCAAAGTATATGTTTGGTTTATGAATTTTGGATGGGAAATCAAGAATAGTACCCACGTAATTTAAAACGAGCCAAATTTATCAACAGTCGTGGATTTGAATCTCGTTTCATTTTACCCTATTATCAAACTCATTTTCATCGCAGCGAATCAAACCAAACGACTCGTTAAAATAGATACAAATGTGCATTCATTCAATCTGTTTCTTGGAGCTGAATTGACAAATAGAAAAGGCACATTATACAACATTTGTCAGTGAATTAAGTAAAGAACTTAATTTTTGCACTTTTATCTGATGAGTTCCTTAATACAAGCACTAAGCGTAAGGGTAACAAAAAAATCAACAACCTTTCTCTGTTTATTTGTTTGTTGTGTAAATAGGGATGCCATCTGGAATGCAATCTTTTTAACGGAATCAGATTTTCTGTCCCATTTTCGGTATCCCACAGGCGTGCTAGGATGTTGATGTATCCTTAAAAGTAATGCAGCACGCCAAAAAACATCTACTCATCTTTTGGACAGAATACCAAGAAAAAAACTACACTTGATGAAGAAGGGAGGCGAATTAGAGCAACAATTATTGACAAAAGAAAAGAGTAGAATAACCAGCGAAAGTAAAATATGAACTGATAAGGCAAAGCACTTATTGTGCTTCTTCCCCTTTTAAGCTAAAAGTTGAATGTCTGAATGGCATGGGCTGGATATTCGCATTTAATCTGCTGAGAAACATACAAATGAAAAATCTGCCAGCCATTTTTGCATATGGAAAATGTTGAAGAAACATCATAAGCATAAATGGCCGAGTGGATGTTTTGAGTTGTACTTTGTGACCCTCACGAGCTTTTGCCAATGTTGGCAATGACTTTATTAAGATAGGATTCCCAAACAAGATGGAGCTGATAATCTTAAAGGATAAATGATCGATCCACGCAAAGCTGAGTCACCCATTCAATCTGCTTCCATTTTCAAGTAAGGAGTCTAAGCTTAAGAAATTTGTAAAGAAGGACTAAAACCCTTCACTATAAATGACAGTTGTAAGTCTTTGAGGGCTGTGAATCCTTCCTTGTTTTCAAAGCAGAGATGGGTATTTTTATTTACTTTTTCTCTTAGCAATTTATGCATCCAATTTCCAAATTGTCTTTGCTTCATACTTTGTTAATTTTGATACTTTCAGGACCTAGTGGTGGATTTGTTGTGCCTGAGAACAATTCCTTTGGCCAATCTTTTAGGTAAATCATTGATCTTGATTGTTTTTTAAAGGCAAATCAAGAATTTTCATGGCATGAAAGTGATATTATCCTTCATGCATTGATTGATCCACAGGAATTATGCTGCAGAAACTGCAAGGAAGAAGATAGTGGAAGAATTCTATAGACTCGGCCACATCAACCAAACATATGAATTTGTACACTTTAATGAAAACATACACTACTCTAGTAGTTCTTTGGAAACCTTAAACTGAAGGCTAAAATTAAGGCTTTTTGTTTTGTTTTGTTGATGATGCAGGCCAAGAACATGAGGGATTCTTACAAGAAACTGAATAAAATGGAGATGAGCATCTGGGAATGTTGTGAGCTTCTCAATGAAGTTGTGGATGATAGCGATCCCGACTTGGATGAACCTCAGATTGAGCACTTGCTGCAAACTGCTGAAGCTATCAGAAAAGACTACCCAAATGAAGATTGGTTGCACCTCACAGGCCTTATCCACGGTGCATATTGTTTTCAGCATTACAAATTGGACTCTTCTAATAGAGCGGTCATTGTTTTATCCAAATTTTCTCATACTTTTTTTGCACTGTGAATTTCAGACCTTGGCAAAGTGCTTCTCCTCCCTAGCTTTGGAGGGCTTCCACAGTGGGCGGTTGGCGGTCAGTTAAATTTCCTGGAAAAAACACATCTCTTGTTGTTAAAAACTTGCATTTTATGAAGAATGCAAAATTTTGATGGTCGCTGCAGGTGATACATTTCCTCTGGGATGTGCCTTTGATGAGTCCATTGTTCTCCACGAGGTCAGCGGTCGCTCTTCTGGAACTGAATCTTCTTACCTAGATCGCCTTCCTCTGTCCATTGTCCAAATTAACTTTAGGTTTGTCAATGCAGTATTTCAAAGATAATCCTGATCACGATAATCCGCTTTACAGCACCAAGCATGGAGTGTATACTGAAGGCTGTGGTTTGGAAAATGTGGTGATGTCTTGGGGGCATGATGAGTATATGCACTTGGTACTATTTTCTTCCATTTCATCAGTTTCATCTATGGAAATGGCATTAGGATTTTTGAAGTGGAAATGCAGTTGCAAATTGTTGCAGGTGGCTAAGGGAAACAGCAGTACCTTACCAGCTGCTGGATTGTTTATCATCCGATTCCATTCCTTCTACCGTAAGAATTTGATAAAGGAAATGATCGGTATCTATGTCGCGCCATTCTTGTTTTAACCTTGTGTTTTTGCATTCAAATTTGAAGCTTTGCACAAGGCTGGAGCATACAAGCACTTGATGAATGAAGAGGATGATGAGAATCTGAAATGGCTCAAAATATTCAAGTGAGGGCTGGTTTTTCCCATTCAGTTTAGTTTACTTTGTCTGATATGCATTCACAGCTTTCTGAATTTTTGTATGTTTGTGATATGCAGCAAGTATGATCTCTACAGTAAGAGTAAAGTTAGGATCAATGTGGAGGAGGTCAAGCCATATTACCAATCTCTGATTGATAAGGTAAATTTCACACCCGAGCACGGATCATCTGTCCAACTAAATATGTCTTAAGCGTGTCCCACAATGCTTTTACACGTGTTTAGCGGCAAAAACACAAGAAACGTAAAAGCACGTGTACATTTATGTTGTGGGATACGATTGAGACACAATTAGTGGGATAAAAGATCCTGACTCTCCATATCCATATACTAAAAATCTCCTGATATGGTCTTACATTTTTTTTTTTGACAGTACTTTCCCCCCAAGCTGAAGTGGTGAGATTCTCAAAGATTTGGAAGAAGAACCAGTACTTGAAGAAATAAGCAACAATCTCTTGGTTGCAATATGATCAAAATATGTATTAGGGAACAATGGATCACTACTATACTTAGATTTATGAACTTTGTTTATAAATAAATGAATCACTATCATATTTGTATGCCTTACGAATTTTTACCAGGATTTGCACAGCTATATTTACATCGAGACCAGATCACTAACCCTGTACCACAACGCGCACAAAGTATCACTACACTATCCCTTGAAAATATCAAGGGAGTGCCATTAGAAGAACTAAGCCTGGCCTTAGTTAGATTTGGTAAAAATCATAAATATCTGCTTATAAGTGACAACAAATGGAAAGTGACAACAAAATATAGAACTCCCATTGAAGATTAGAACACTGTGGCAGCTGTGTGAAGAGAGGAAAAGGGCCCTTTATTGTGTGATCGAAAGAAGTAAATACAGATTTTTCTTGGCTATGTCTGCTACCCTTAGTTTTACAGTTGCAGCTAAAGCAAAATCTGCAGATTCCGGCGAAGGAAGAGGAAGAACTGCCGGACAAAAAGACAGAGGAAGAAGGGCTCTGCTTCTTTCGGCTTCAGTTTCCGCGGCTCTAGTGCCAGACTCCAGAACGGAGCTGCTTAAGAGTATGGTTCTCTGTTTCTTCAACTTTTCATCAAATCAGAAAAATCTCACTGCAAAACCTTATCTCTTATAATCTTTTTGCCAGAATATCTCAAGAAATCAGAAGAAAACAAAGCCAGAAATGACAAAGAGGTAAGCTTTCTTCATTCTTGTTACAATTTGAGTGTGTGGGCTTCATTTTTCTTGACGTTTACTCCCTTCTTTTGCAGAGATTGGATAGCTACTATAAGCGCAATTATAGAGATTATTTTGGCTCCATTGAAGGGACCTTGAAGCAGAATAAAGAGCAGCTCTCCGAACCAGAGAAACGCATTCTTGATTGGCTTGAAAATAACAAATGAATTAGCTGCCTTTTTTTCATTTATCATTGTACTTCACCTTCACTGGGATACTTCTTTCTGTGTTATTTTTTACATTCAACAGTTTCCTATGTGGTAGATGGAGGGGCGATACCAAAATTCTCGACTCCAATACATCCCTACTTAAATACGATAAGCAAACATCATAAAAATGAACCAATTTGCATTCAGAACCAATTTACCAAAATTGGGATGTACAAGCTTTTGTATGAAACGAGCCGAGACCTAAGCCATGTTATCAATGGCTTTTTGTATGTTTTCGACAACAATTTGGGCAACAACGCTAGGGGAAAACTTGGCGATCATGTCTTCTCTTGCCTTCTTGCCTATAGCTTTAGCTTCATTTAAATTGGCCATTACATGTCTCATCAGAATTTGCAGCTTCTGAACGGAGGGCTCTGCCCAGAAATGGCCTTTAAACGGCCCTTCCTCCACTGCACTCATCCTATCTACTTCTAATGGGTAGCTGTTCTCCTCAGTCAAGTACTCAGTCGGCCCTGACCAGTTTGTAGCGATCACAGGCAGCGCCATGGCCATGGCTTCCACAATAGGCCTACCCCAACCTTCCCCTCTCGATGGCAGCACAAAAACATCAGCCGCCTTGTAGAGTCTTGGCAGATCAACCTGAGGAATGTGATAATCAAAAACATAAACCGGAGCCCAACCATCTACCGGCTTTTCCAAGCCGGAGTTCTCTACATACTCCACTATTTTGTTACCAAAATCTCCTTCAGTATGGTATGGATTGGTTAACATGTACAAACCAACAGCATCAGCTGCAGAAAATTCCTTCAAGTAAGATCTCAACAACACATCCCATCCTTTCCTGTACTCCCACTTGAAGATGCTCAAGAACACAAATTGTTTCCTCGAAGTCTCTGAACCTAGCACCAAATTTCTCCCTGAGGTGAGATCCAAAGGCTTGTACTTTCTTGGATCAAAGAACTCCCAATCAACAGGCTGAACCATCTTGACAACCTTCAATGGATCCACCCCACTTTTCACAAATGTTTCGGTGTGGAATTCAGTGGGAACCCAAACAAAATCCATCTTATTACACCTCTTAACATGTCTAACACTCACCCTATCAGTCTCAAACATGGTCCTCCCTATTACAGCTTTGAATTGGCGGTAGCCGGAGGGCGGGCACGGAATGGTCTGAAACAGGGGAGGATTCCAAGCACCAGGCTCACTATGGCACACGACAATTGTCTCACTCAATTTGCACTGAGTTTGGGAAAGCTCAATAGCCAAGTTCCTCATCTCCGGTGATAAACCCTCCCAAAACGCCGGATTTTCCAGATCGCCGTGCTGGTCAATGCACAGCCTAAATCTAGGGTTATGCTTATTCAAGTACTCATGTAAAGCTAAAATGTAAGACCAGGCTTCCGAGCTGTACCCACCTCCGGTAAGAAACGGAGCCATCCAGAGCACACAATAAGGGGAAGAAGTGGGAGCAACGCCGGAGGGTTTCGGGACATTATTGTTTCCGATTGGGAGGAGGAATCTCAGCAGTTTGTGAAGGAAATTGGACCGCCATGAGTGGGTCGATCTTAGATGGTGCAATTTGTACAAATTTGTTTTCGGGACGCTGAATAAAACTCCCAGAACAAGCACCAAAATTGACAGCAGATAAAGAGGTTGCTTCAATCTAGCCGGAGAAAGGGGAGCTTGGCGGTGGGGCGGAGGTCGAATTTGACGGAGTTCTTGGTTTTCGTTTGAATTCATCTCAGAAGAAAAGATTGAATCTTGAACCCCAATGAAGCAAAATCATAGAGAGTTTGGATGGAGAAGTTTACCTATCAATGTAGACCGTCCAGTGGGCACTTGAAGGTTCTTCGCCTTAGCGTTTGATTCCTGCGATCGCCGCAGGCTTCTTCAAGGTTCTAGCGGTACCTGCGAAATCAGCAGCCGCCCTTTGTTTAAGCTCTGTTTTTTTTTTTTGGAATTTCTAAGATGTGCATGGCAACCATCCCATAATTCCCATTTCATTCTTTCCTATTTTGATTAGAAAAAATATATAATTTTAATACTTTTACAACAAAATAAAAAGCATCTAATTATGTTGAAATTAGTTAGTGAAAATGAGGTAGTTTAACTTTGAAATGAATGAAAGAACGTTATTTCAGAATGTCAAGACAAGATGGAATAATTTAGACAGATAATTCTCACTCAATCCACTACCAACTCTAATTTGGATGTGGAGACGATCCCATGAATACAATGGACCATTTTCATACCAGTGGTAAGTGTATTAACGTAGTTGCACCTTTGTCATCCACGGTGATAACGATCATGATTTCAAGAAACACTAGTAGTCTTCTTGTGAAACGGAATAAGTATGCAACTTGGGTTGAAAAAGAGTAAGCACCAAACATATTAAGGCGATTATTGAAAACGTAAGATTACAATTCGATACAAGACCAACCAAATTGTGACAAACATTCAGACGACATAATATACAAGAAAAACATTCAGACCACTTTTATCTGCAATCAAATCAAAATTTTCCATGAGAAAACTTTGGGTGTGAAACTGCTGGATCAACTATCAGAAGTGATGTCACTTGTTTAACAGCTTTCATAGTTTAGATTGAATGCGGCTCAGACTTGCTTCAATTGCTCCGTGTGGTTCATCCGTTGGTAGGTACACATCATCTTCAAACTGCAGAAAAATCAATAACAAACCGCAAACGCCGTCAATTAATGCACAAGAACCAGGGGTAGCATCAAACTCTCGGTAACTAAGAATCTCAGAAAGATTCACTTGAGTTTAAGCACAAAATCACTGTATTATAACCAAATATCAAGATGAACAAGGTTCCACTTAACAAGCATCATTTGTATGGTAATCTTTAAAATCTCATACCACAGTAATTAAGAGTTTATGCAAAGCAAAATAACTTAATCACGACACAAAACCAAAGCACAAAGGGGGATAAGTAATTGCATATTCAGGGCTAGGTACTAATCTTCCACTTACGACATCATTCGAGGGAGAAGAACTTACCTCCTAGTGCATAGTGCATTATGTGTGACCAAGGTTACCCCAACTCAGCATAGAAGGTTAGGAATCCTACCTTAACAATGGCTGGGTTGTCTTTGCTTGACAAGTTAACTGGCAAGAAATGAATATTTGGCATCTTTAAATTGACTGATGATACATCATGAAACCTGATCATCAAAAATTAAGTCAGTAGCTTCCAAACTAGAGGATAACAGTCATCACAAATATGAGTTGAAGATTGGCAAAACCTTCCAAGAATCGACTTTGCAATCTGATAAAGAGTGTACTGAACAGATGGGCTGTAGACGCCTGATTCAGCACGACTGAAGAAAGTGTCGATCAAGACTTTTTTTACATCCATATATCTATTAAAGAAGTAAAGTGGCTGCTTTGGAACATTTTGAAGAGATTCAAAGGCATATCTGCACAAAACAATCAATTTTCAGAATATAATTCCAGTTCATCAGTAAACTATTTGACAGAATTAAAATACTTGACATTTAGTATCATTATCAGGAATGGGAGGGTAAACATTAAACATAGTATTTATTCTTTAATGCGAGGGGGGAAAGAATTATTAAACCTCCAAGATGCAGTGACTTCAGTTCCCAATAATCTCTCTCGGGTTTCAGGCAACATAGTGTACTTGTCCCTTATGAATCCTTCAAAACCTGACTGTAGTAGAAGACAACAATAGAATACTGTGCATGAGCTTACCCTCTATAAACAAGTGATCATTGCTTATGAGAAATCTGATCTTGATTAATAATAAAAATGCACTAGGGAAGTAGGACTCGTGTTTCTTCCTACAGCATGACAAACCATTTATCATGTTTACAGATTGGAAATGATAAATTTCCTGTTGTTTAACAATGCACTTGTTCATGCAAGAGTGACCCAGAACAGTTTGAAAGACCTATCATTATCTACAATGACCTAAAACAGCTTGAAACACCTATCTTTTTTAAGTAAAGAGGTCCCAATATGCCAGCAACTAATGAGTATTCCAGTCAAGAAGAAAGTTAAGCAAGACTGTTTTCAGTTTATTGGATGGATCCCATTCATTTGGTTTCAAAACTTGAGTCGACATTCATTTTAGTTTTACTAAATAAGTATAAGCAGGGTCACCTCTGCTTCACTCAATTGAGCTTTCACATACAACATTCATATAACATCAGCTTTTCTTGGTAGCCAAACACACATGGAAGAAAAATTCGGTAGTCACAAATGTACTTAAACCAACTTATTAAGATGGAATTTATTATTTAAGTAAACTTTTGAGCTAGGTTCCAAACAGCAAAAAAATGTTTCCAGCATGTAAAACTTACTTGGGTTGTCTTTAGCAATCTCAGTTTTCTAATTCCAGAATTCACCTGCAATGCACCACGTTTCTTCAGTAAAACTTCAGTTGTATGCTCCTCAGATCCAAACTTAAAACCTGGGAAGAAACATGCAAATTGATAAAGTTAAAACAACAATATAATTCCAATGACTTGCCCAACCCAAATCCCCTCGTCAAACAAAATAAAACAAAACGCTGTGCCAACAAGATAAATTACATGCTAAAATTGAAACAAATGGTGGTCAAGAGAACAAGGATTCCAGAAACGGTACATAACAGATGAAAACATGGATAGAATAAGCCAAGAACAATCTCGACTTTAAGGTTAGATCATGGGGTGCTCGGTAAGAAATCTATTTATAGGGAAAACACAAAAGTTCTTGTTTAAGCAATAGTATGAAATCCCACAAAAGAAACTACATAAAAGCATTAGAGTCTGGTCATATAAGACCTTGACGATAATTGTTGATAGGTGCATGCAGCATGAAATCAGATTAATGGCAGCATATCAACAAAATGTAAATCTTCTGCCGAAGGAATGACAGTTAAACATAAGAAATAAAGCTTCATCCTGTCGCAGCACCTTTGAGGAAAAGGATAACGAACCATGGGCAACTACAGAAATCATGAAGAGTATCCTTATTTGCTTCTGATTTCGGATGATTCAAAAGACTAACCATGCTTATGAGGATGACCATCGATAGATACTCGCTCCCATTGCTTTTCGACTATGTTGACAATTGCAGCAGTAACCTATAGAAGACGGGGGAAAAAACAATGAGTAAGAAAATTAAAGGATCCAAATGATCATATAACCGATGAATCGATGATAAGCTTAACAGAGGCAAGATGAAATTACCGGCTCATAAAAAGTAGTAAAATGCTTGGCAAGGTTAATCGCAAAAACCTCCACCGGAATCCTTTCAGAAGATTCCTTAGCTTTCACATAAACCTATTTCAATTAAAACAGTATCACATAAACACAAAATCTGGATGTAACAGTAAAAACAACAATAATCAATCGCAATACGGTAATGATCAATCTAATCAGAGAAAGGAACTTCACTGTGTTTTTCATGGTATCGGTGGCGACGATGTTCGAATTGTCACCGGTGACGTATGCCGGGATACAATCGGAGAATAGGCTGATGGCGACATTCCATTCAGCAAAGTGATGGGTCCCGTCGGAATCTTTCCAAACCCGTCCAACCCTCACTCTATCCTTGCCGTGGCGCTGCTCCAGCTTCAATCCTTCCACAACTCCTCCTCCGTCCGCCATTTTCGAAGCTTAATCAATAAAATCACGAGGGGGTTCCGTCCGATTTATAGGGAGTACTGAGGAGTACGGCACCTACTGAGCTGAAAGGATTTCATTTGACCCCTGGAATCTGGATCATGCTGATTGATTGCGCGTAAGGTCCACTCTCCACGGTAGAGCGTTATCAATCTTTTCATTTATAAAGTAATTCTATAAGTAATGCGATCATTTAGGCAATTAGAAGGCTCTCTTTATGGTATCTCATTATTATATAATGTATTTAAAAATATAATTTAAACCAAGTTTTAAAACAATATATTTTGGATTAAGTTAAAAAAATAATAAATTCCATCCTCGAGTTTCTTCTTTTTAAGAGCATCTCCAGTGGCTCTACCCAAAAAGCAGGTATTTTGTTGCCACATCATCTGCCACTTCACCTAATACCTTTAACCATATTTCTCTCCAACAATTCTACCTAAAAAGTAGGTATTTTATTGCCACATCATATACCACTATCAATAAAAAATTTAAAAAAAGAATGAGCCAAAAGCAAGCAACTTGCTTGCTTTTTCCTTTTGCACAACGGTTGAAGGCAAAACAAAAGAAAGAAAAGGGGCAAAATATGGTCAAGGGCCCCCCATTTTCTCTTTCCTCCCCCCTTCTACCCAGGTAGAGAGTTCTCTACCTGGGTAGATGTTCCCCAGCTTCTACCTAGCTTTCACAATGGTTTCTACCTAAAATGGGTGGGTAGAAGCTGATTGCCATGTCAGCTTCTACCCACCATTGTGGATGCCCTAAGTACATAAAATTTTAAATCAAACTTTCCAAAAGAGTGACTGTATTATATCCATCTGTTTTTCTAATAAGTGTAAGGCGTATTATATATTCCCCTCCTTCCCTGTACAATTTTCGATTTACGTTTAGTAAGAAGATTCACATGTCCATTAGCCACTTAATAAGTTGTTTTATAAAATAAAAGTAAAAATTCCTTTCGGATGAGTATAGTTTGAAAATATATAATTTAGAAATGAAATATCAAACAATATTTTATTAGTGATGTGATCAGTGTGATTACGGCAGCGTAGTAGTATAACTTATGCCACGCGCTATAGATGAACATGTCACAATAATTTGTATTGGGATTAAACATAATCAAGTTGAAAATGATTACGTTAATATAGTTTACAGAATCCACAGTAATACTCTATACTGTGGCTGCCAAATTGTTAATTCATATCTCCAAGGAAAATAATTTAGATTTATATTGATTTATGATTTACATCTCCCTCAAAGAACTAACACTATATCCTAGGTGGTATCGCGGATTTACCAAATAATCTTCTCTATCTTCATATACACACATAAATTATCTCGAGCGAAATACAAAAACAACCCCGAAGTTTGTAGTAAAAACAAAATAAACCCTCAATTTTAAAAAAGCACAAATTAAACCTTTGACTGAAAATTCTATATTTTTCAGACAAAAATACCCTTTTTAAGACTACAATTAAACATGCATCCGGGCCCTTCATTTGATCTTCTTTTTCTTCACTTCTGGCATCATTGGTTGAAACTCTTTTCCCCATCCAGTTTCCCTGCAGCACTTGTTCTCTCCATTTCCAGATTTAGTGAACTAAGTGCTTCAAAATCGTATTTTCTGCAACTATGATTCTTGTTGCGGCCATTTGCTTCAAAATTTCCAGATTATCTGTGGCCGGGGACAATCAATTGAATATTTACAAGCATTTTCAATGCGCAACTGTCAATGTCTCTTTGGCAGTTACAGGCTTCAAGCAGAACTGAGAAGTGAGACCTCAAATAACTAGCGGTTTAGTTGCTCAGTAGAGAGCCCTGCATTAAAGTTTCTTCTTGAAACTAATTTGTCAGGCTTTGTAAAGCCAAGGTTTGCCAAATGATATACTATTGTTGAGCTTGGTTTTCTCTGTTCTAGAGGCTTTAGAGGTGCACGATCGATTAAATAACTAGTGGTTGAGCCACCCACGTTAAACCAGAGGCAGTCGCTATTATCGGTAATGTGTTAGGAAAATGACAGACGAGAAGGGATGAGAATCGGGGAGGTTGCCGGGGGAGTGCGTCGCCGTCTGCTGCTGCTGTCCATGCCTTTTGATGCATATGATAGTCCTTGCCGTTTATGGAGTTCTCATTGGGCTGTGTAAAGAGGTGTTGAAAAGGAGCTAAAGGAAAAAATTGCAGAAAGAAAAAAATGACTTCTTGGAGGAAATCAGGGGATGAAAATGAACAGCCCGGATGCCATGATTAATTGTAGTCTTATTAAAATGGTATTTTTGTCTGAAAAATGTAGATTTTTTAGCCAAAGGTTTAATTTGTGTTTTTTAAAAACTGGGGATTTATTTTATTTTTACTACAAACCTCAGGGTTGTTTTTGTATTTCGCCCAATTATCTCTCATACTGCCTTTAGCATGTGAGAATGCGAATGGGATAATGTATAAGTGTCTCAAATTAATATTCATTTGTTTAAGAGATAATATCTTATGTTGGTTCATAAATTTGTCTTTTTATTACACTTTCCTCTTTGAATTTGAAACTATTTATTTTCAAATCCCAAATTAGGATTTTCCATGTTCAAGTAGTTGTCTTCGCCCAAATTTCTACCAAAATCAATCTAACATGACAAATTTGGAATTTTTTATTTGTCAAAATTTTCTTGCAACTTTGTCACCAAAAGCATTTCAATGTTATGTGATCATAGTTGTTGGGCTGATTTTGACCAAAATTTGGGCGATGAAAAATCCAAGTTTTATGACTGAAGTGAAACGGTTTAAAATTCAGGAACTAAAATGCGACATGATGTTAAGTTTGAGGATTAAAGAGAAACACTTTTAAATTTAGGGACAAAAGTGTTAAACGAGGCCAAATTTTAGGCTCTGTTCTTTTCTGGCTTTGCTTGGGGAAACTTTGGTTTTTTTTTTGAAAATTTTTTGGAGGAAAATTTTTTTTGGAAAATTATGTAGGTAAGAGATAAAAAAGTGTAATGATTGTGTTATTTTTAAAATTTATGAGTAGATATTTAGGGAGAGTTTTTAATATTTATTTTTGAATTATCTGAAAAATGAAGAAATTATTTTATGTAAAGCTTTGAAATAAAAAAGTGATGATTATTAGGAAATAGCCACAAGAGAATAGAACTGAGTAACCAAGGGCCTGTTCTCTATCTTTGGTTTCAAACTAAGTTTGAAAACAAGTTTTGGAAAATAATTTTATAATGTAAAAAGTGTATTGAAAATGTAAAAAGTAGATGCTGAATAGTAAAAAGTTGTATTGGAAATGATGGAATATGATTAAAATATATTAAATTTACTATTGAAACCAAAAACATTTTCAAAACGAAACAAAAATAACAGGCCCCAGGGCTCTGTTCTCTTGTGGCTTTGGTAGAGAATCATCACTTTTTTTTTTTTCCAAAACTTTACACAAAGAAACAAATTCACTTTTTCAACAATTTAAGATAAAATTTTAAAATTCCCTCTAAATACCTACTCACATAAATTCAAAAAATAACACAATCATTACACTTTTTTATCTCTCACCTACATAATTTCCCAAAAAAAACTTCCCTCTAAAAAATTTCTAACAAAAAACTTCCCTCTAATAAAATTTCCTCTACCAAAGAGAACAGAGCCCAAGTTTAATTTTTTACATTGAAGAGTACAATTGATCAATTTCTCAAAAATTCCAAATTTGTGTGGGCCCGAGCCCGATCGTCTGAAATTTCTTACCTGAACAAGTAAAGCCAGAGAGGAGACACATTAGCAGTCCACAGAAGACCGCCAACTCCAATCAAATTCATCATTGCTTCATTCTTAATTTCTTACAATTGGTTTGAATAAACAAAGGGATTACTGTTGGCGTTGGACTTTTCCTTTTTTTTTAATTTTTGGTGTTTTGACTCTATCCATTCTTTGGAAATTTCTGGAGTTTGAAAATGAATTTGGGGGATGCGGCCGCCGCGGGAAAGAAGAAGAGGGTGGTGATTATTGGCGGCGGAGTTGCTGGCGCCATAACGGCCAAGTCCCTTCAAAATCATGCGGATGTTTTCCTCATTGATAGGTAAGCTGTTCCACTTCCTCATTTATTCACTGAACTTTCGATTGGAAATTTTGAATGTGGAGTGTGATGTATATGTTCTTACTTTCTTTTGATTTTTGGCGGAAATTTGGTGCTGGGACTGTTTTCTAAGGATTTCTTTGATCATGTTTCAATTTCTATTATGTCAAAGTAGTTTGCTTCTGTCACATAATTTTTGGTTATAACAGGTTGTAATGATAGCTCAAATCATGCTTAATTTATTGTTGAGTTGGAGGAATAGCATGTTTTTACGGAAAAACTGTAGTCCCATTAAAAAAATCATTCAATTATTGAATTTGGTCTTGGATGTATTACTAATATGATTGCATACGCCAAATCGAATGACTAAATGATTCCTTTTAACGGACTGTAGTCTCAACGTGTTTTTACATGAGTGGCATTTGCTGCTATGTCTGATCATAATCATAACTCACTGTTGTCACATTTTGGAGCTGCCAGTCTTTTCCATTACTAAGATTTGTGAATTGATTACAGGAAGGAGTATTTTGAAATTACTTGGGCAAGCCTGAGGGCAATGGTTGAACCATCATTTGCGAAAAGATCGATAGTTGATCATGTAGAATACTTGCCAAATGCAAATGTGATTACGACTCCTGCAGTTGATCTCACAGACAATGAAGTCTTGACTGCAGAAGGCCGTCAGATTTCTTATGATTATCTTGTTATTGCCACAGGCCACTTGGATGTTGGGCCTCGCACCAAGATTGATAAGATTAGTTACTACCAAGAAGGTAATACCATGCCATTCCTTATATCAATAACATTTTCGGATGCCACGTATTAATTCCTCCGAACTGTCGTGTTGTTGAAATCTTCCCTGCTTGAACATGGTTGATTGTGCTTCTTCAATATCTGTTTCTGTGAACATACCATTCAAAAACTGCCTTTCTGGAGAAAGAGGCATTACAATGTTTTATTCACATAGAAGAGAGATAGTGGAAGACTGAAATATGAGTTTAGACTGTTTAGTCAATTGCCTTGCTCTTCCCTTCTTACTCCTAGATGCAAACAGATGATTACTCCTGATTGTAGAAAATTTGCTGATGCTTTTGTCTATTGATGTTAGTGCTAATCTGCTCCTTGTCTTATTGTGTGTGCGCGCGCATTTTTAAAGAAACTTTTACCGACTACTGAAAAGTCTTTTCATTTGGTATTTTGTTCACCAAATTTCATCTGTTCATTTATTTTAGGTAAGGCATGCATCTAGCTATCAAAGAATATTGTGCAACCGTTCAGTTACGGGAACATCTTCCGAATGAATTTGTGATTTCTTAGCTGTAGTTAACCAGAAATTGGACCGTTTACCTTTGTTTTGGAATTCTAAGTAACTGGAACTGAATTGTTAAAGCTCGCTGCTCACCCCTAACTGGAGAGTTTGTTTGGTGTCATTTGCTGTATTCGGAATTCCCTATGCGTTGAATTGTAATGCCTATAATTTTGTCTCATTTTCTGACAGCCTTCTTGAACTTCTCAAGAATGCTATATGAAATAAGATTTCTATATGTACCGCCAGTTAATTAGTTTGTTTTTGTTCTTGCAGAGCAGAACAAGATTAAGTCTGCAAACTCCATTTTGATAGTTGGTGGAGGGCCAACTGGTGTAGAACTAGCTGCTGAGATAGCTGTGGACTTTCCTGATAAAAAGGTGATTCTGATTCATCGCGGATCCAGGCTGTTAGAGTTCATTGGAGAAAAGGCAAGCAAAAAGGCACTAGATTGGTTAGTTAAGAAAAAGGTTGAAGTCATTCTGGGGCAATCAGTTGACTTAAATGATGTCGCAGATGGTGTTTATCGTACTTCAGCTGGAGAAACCATTATGGCCGATTGCCACTTTCTTTGCACGGGCAGCCCAATCGGCTCATCCTGGCTAAAGAACACCGTATTTGCAGAAAGCTTGGATGTTCAAGGAAGGTTAATGGTGGATGCAAACTTGAGGGTCAGGGGTCATAAAAATGTTTTTGGCGTTGGAGACATTACTGATATTCCTGTAAGTATTTCAATATCTTTCGGTGCACCATTTCTGCTGTGCGAAGTCTCGTTGTTTTCATGAAGGAATGTTGTGACTGTTGATTCAGGAACTGAAACAAGGGTACTTGGCGGGGGAGCATGCATCGGTGGCGGCGAAGAATGTGAGAGTGTTGATGAGAGGGGTAGATGAGAAGAAAATGGGAAAATATAAGGCAGCTTCAGGAGTATTGGCCATTGTTTCACTGGGGAGAAGAGAAGCTGTGGCTCAGTTTAATTGTGTAACCATTGGGGGTCGCCTGCCTGGGTTCATCAAATCTGGGGATTTATTTGTGGGGAAGACACGAAAGCAGTTAGGCCTCAGCTCTTAAGCTCTAAACCAATATATATTCACATTTTGTGTTTTTAAAATTTTTATTTAATTTTTTTCAAGTTATTGTACAAGTTGAGTTTTTGTATAGAGGCGGTGATTCTGGTTTTTGTTTAATTTTTATTTTGCTTTATTTCATCAAACAATAAACATCACAAATATTCATTTGCTATTTGGAATGTTCATTTTGTTGGTGTGCTTTTAGGTTCTTGCTATCAATGGCCTTACAAAATAGAGTCTCGTGTTTGACTGTTTGACCTGTAATATTTTAGCAGTTAACTCGATAAAACATGTTCTCTTAATATGTTAGATGTCAAACTTGATGTTTCAACATATATTCTCATAACAGTCGTGATACATAGATTACATTCGATACATGTTGATAGTTCAACAAATAATCGTGTTACAGCTCAGATACGTGCGTAGTCGGATAGTCATATATAAGTGTTTGTATAATAAAATATCCAAAAATTTGACGCCTTTATCATATTTTAAAATATGAAAAAGTTTAAAATGACATTTTTTACATATTTGAATAATTTTTTTATTATTATCAATACAATTAAATATTGTATATTATTATTATTATTATTATTTTAAAAATTAATTAGAATGTGATATTATATCGATAGGGCAATATAGTTGCTTCTTGAGGAATAGTATATCTTAATTCCAAAGTACTATAAATAGAAAAAGAATAAAACAAAGAATTCCATAGCCATAGGCGGTTCAGATTCAACCCAAATTTCATTGAAGTTTCCCTATTGTGTCCTTGACCTATATGATCAGTTTAATCCCCAAATCCCTCTGAACAAAAACCCTAATTCAATTTATCCACATTCGACATTCGTCCCTCTGTATCTTCAATATCTTCCACACTTTTTTCTCTCTTCAATTTCTGCGATCAAAACCCTAGTTGAGAAAAGATGAAGAGGGTATTTGGGGTGAAGAAGGATAAAGAACCTCCTCCTTCCATTCAAGACGCCTCCGATCGGGTAATTTCATCGTAGTTAGCTTCTTTCTTTTTTTTTTTTTTTTTTTCCCCTTTTTTTTCCTGTTGAAATTTCAATGAATTGGATGTTTGTTTTTTGACTGTACAGCTCAATAAAAGAGGCGATACGGTGGATGACAAGATTAAGAAGCTTGATGTTGAACTTACCAAGTACAGGGAGCAGTTGAAGAAGATGCGCCCTGGTCCTGCCCAAGAAGCTGTTAAGGCTCGAGCGATGAGGGTTCTTAAGCAAAAAAAGATGTTAGAAATCGCTTTTCGATCTTGCTTTCTCTCTTATTGATTTTATTTGGTTAAAAGATTTTCTGTGAATTTGATTACCAAGTTTCCCGTTAATTTAAATTTGTGTGGGTTTTTCACTTTACCTAGTTTTAGTCGTTGGTCCGTTAGGTGATTGTTTTTGGCGATTATTGCCTTAGTTCATGTTTCTAGACTATGATAGTGAGGTGATGCATCAACGACAATGCATATGTTGTGTGCAGGTATGAAAGCCAACGGGATATGCTCTATAACTGGACATTCAACCTTGATCAAGTTTCGTTTGCTGCCGAGGGAATTAAAGATGCGCAACAAACAGTATGTTTCACTGAGTTTCATGTGTTCCTGTCTAGTTTTTTGCATTATGTTCATCTTATTGTTGGGACCTCCATCTAATTTGAGTTACTTGTGGGATGCTTTCCTAGAAAGCTGGTGTTTTTTTTGCCATGGGATGATCTTTTATGCAAGCTCGTAACCTTGTAGTTGTGAATAAGAACCATATCTCTGCAACTACATTTAGGGTGGAAATACAGCGTTTTTGTTGTTCTTTACCCTACCACTCCTGTAAACTTAAAGCTCATGAATAGTGATACCATGTACCATCAATCAAACATTCATTCCATGTTTACTCACGTTCTTTGCTTTCACGCTGCACTGTGATTTACATTAGATTGTGTTTTTCTTGTTAGCACCCTATGGGGCAGAGTTCAAGGCTTGTGAGAAGGAGCTTTTTTCCTAACCTGATTGGAACATGCTGCCTACCTCCTTAGAGGTAGGGGAAACCCATTTGTCTGTGGGAGGAGGTTAAATAATATTAATTCCTTAATTAATCTGGGCCATAGAGTTTCATATTCTCCATAGTGTCCAGTTCAAGTTGGAGATGGTAGACTTTGGGAGCATGCATTTAGGAATAATTCATTGATGCAAATGGTTTTTCTTTTTTGTTTGTTTAAATGGTAATTGATAGGAATTGTTAACTCCTCAATCACACATTCTGTTTCTACCTGCAGATGTCAGCTTTGAAGTCAGCTAACAAAGAATTGAAAGGGATGATGAAGACGGTGAAGATTCAGGAAATAGATGTTAGTGGCCATTGGCTTCTTTTAGTCAAGTTTATTTAATATACTCTCTATTATTGTGTCCGTTATCGGAATAATATAAATTTAATTTAATTTATAATACTTTCTTTTTCTTGCAGAACTTGCAAGATGAGATGATGGACTTGATGGATGTCAGTAATGAGATTCAAGATTCTCTTGGTCGGAGCTATAGTGTGCCTGATGACATCGATGAAGACGACCTGATGGGAGGTTAGGTTTCTCATCCCGCTTCTCCTCCTCTCCTCTGCCCTCCTCCTCTAAGGCTCAAATGAAGAAAAATAAGAAACTTAGAAGTTATCTAGTTTCTGCTCCTCTTTACCTTCCTATTTACTGTCAGACGCTAACTCGTATTGCATTAAGATGCCTCGCACCTTATCAAGAACTCATATTTCAGCACCTTGTTTATTGTTCGCTTTTCAATGCAGAGCTTGATGCTCTGGAAGCAGACATGGGGATGGAGACTGAAAGTGATGGAGTGCTTTCATATCTTCAACCTGACAAGGAATCTGACCTGGACTCAGAGCTTAATCTACCATCAGCTCCAAGTGGGAATGGACCTCTGCCGGGCAGAGCTAATGCGCAGGTAAATTGGGCTAACGAAAGCGTGGAAGTTTTTCTTTCATCATTTCACTTGCATTCTATGTGTCTGTACATACTGAATATACATGGGTTTGATGACAGGAGAAAGTTATCTATAAGCAAAATATTCTAAAAGATTAAAAGAGATCCAAAAGAATGAAAAAAGAAAGCTTAGAAGAGAGGATAAACATAAAGCACAATCAAAACCATTATTTGATCATAGGAAAAAGGTCCAAGAAACAAAATACCTGTACAATGTGACAAATTTACATCTGAAAATAACACCTTGGAGTCAGTCTTTTTGAGTAGTTTGTTTTTGAAGGCATTTTGGTTGGGTTGAAGATTGCCCTGTATGGCAACCAAATTTTACATCTCATTTCACTCTCACTTTCATTTTATATTAATTTTTCATCAATCCCAATAACTCTTTTTACATTTTCCAAACACCTTTTTACATTCTCCAAACACCTTTTTACATTTCCAATATAACTTTAATAATTTTAAAATCCAAAACACATTTCAAAACACCTTTCAAAATGCATACCATACAGGGCTAGGAGATGACAAGTACAGATTATTGATTTTATTTTCTTGTGGCGACTTTCCAAGTTTCATGTTATTGTTATTATTATTGTTGTTGTGTCTTACTCAAATTGTGTTTCTGAGATATTGGAATGATGTGCAGGTCGAGGATGAAATGGGTTTACCCGCTGTTCCTCGGGCATCTCTCCGTGGGTAGTCCAAAGCTGATCACTGCGAAGGACTTCTGTACCTCGGACCTATTGTTCTAGGATGCGGGGGTTCTCTGGGGAAAGGGACAGCTAATGTAAACTTCTGTGCAGAATTAATCTTTGTTATAAGCGCTTCCAGATTTTGGAAGTCCAGAATTAATCACCACTATTAATTAACACGTGTATCCTGTTTGGACATATGTCTTTAGTTATTATTTTTGAAATTTTACAGTTTTGTGTTTTTAACGCCAGAACTACTATGTAAATTGCATCTGATAGTTCCTTCAAACAGCATTATTCGCAACAACGCAGCAAGGAAAGCGTAGTGCTTCCACATAGTAATGCATTTCGTGAAGGGCAATTACTGAATGCCTAGCATATTGTTCCAATTTTATTCGATGTACCCGAAAGGACTCCAGCACCGTTCTAAACCTAGTTCCGTGAAAATGTTGGATTTACAAGTTTTTGCAGGAGATCAACAATTGAACAGCTATTTCAATATGTGGAGCTCCCTCTCACAGGATATTGGCTTCTTCTCTAGCTGAGATCAAGTTTTCCCATATCTAAGAACTGCCAAGCTGCTTCTGAACCTTCAAACTCGGCCGAAGGGGTTAGCCTGTAATTAATGCCAACCTTGCTCTCCGGGGCGTAAGCTATATACTTTAACCTCTCCACTTCCTTCCTTAGAGACTAGTACTGACCTGAACGAGGGGAAGAATTACAATGGAACAGACAATGTAGAACACAGGCACAATTTGTAGATGAAGAAAACAACTCACCATCGACAATTTGCTTCTCTCGTTGCAATCTGACTGCCCGCTGCTTTAGTTTGTTGTTTTCCAATGACAATGTGAGACGCTGCTGAAGCAGAGAAGCAACCCTAGATGCCATGTCTGTCTCTACTTTCTGCACCATTAAATACTCGCTTTATAGCATCAGGTTGATGCAAATATGAAAACCACTAGCTAGTCATAGAAGCATTTATGATTGAAGCAAACATTAGCTAGTAGAGAACAGATGGTCAAGTAATTGAGTATTAGTGTTGCAAAAATATTGTTAGTCCAGACAGATGATATTCTACACAATCACATCCGGGTCCTCGTGCCATGATAGTAGAAGTTTTTCTTGTTCAAGTACTATGAACCAACCCGTGGCTTTGAATGCGCAAAGCAACATTTGTATTGGAGCAAATATTCAGTAAAAAGAAGTATTTGCAAAAGGGATTTAAACAGTTCTCAGACAAAGTATCAATCAGCAAGATAAGCTGTAGTTAATGATATTTCCCTCTACTAAAATAGTACCTGAAGAATGTCAACAGTTTTCTCCAGTTCAGCAATGTATTGAAGTTTGCGGACCCTTGATCGTTGCCCAGGGTGCCTGCACATGTAACAATAGTGCATGTTTGCCAAAAGGAATTAGATATTCTGATTTGAAAAGTTGAAGAAAGTGAAATATCACCAGAACATTTCAAATTTAAGGTTTCTAACAGAAGAAAATATTTGATGTTCATAGTTAAGTTAAACAGGATAAGCTAAAAGTTAAAAAGAACAGTGAGGAAGAATATTAATAGCTGAAAAAGTTGCTTTTCTTCGAGGAAAAGGCAGTATACATGAGTGCAGTATCTATTGCATTCTTTTTTGTCAAACTACTTCTCATTCTCACATTAGACAGATTATTTGTCTGATTGAATTAGGTTCAAAACACTAAAATATATTTTGATGAGGTAATGGCAGAAGGGAGTCTTCAGAGGAATTCAACAGATGAACTCGGAAGTAATTCTTACAAGAACCAGCTAAATATCAGGATTGCATTAATTTTCATGCAAATCAAGAATCAGAAAAAAGTACTCAATATCCGTACATACAAGGTGAGTTGTATATCAATGTTGGTAATCTATCTCAAATTTTATTCCCTAGATCATAGATGAATGGACTTTTTGCCACTGATGTTCATGTTCAGAGCACTTCAATGTCAAGTGTGCAACAATCCCATACAAGCAGAAAACAGAAAAAATACTTATTACTGACTGCAAGCAAAATGTATAGAACCACTAATGGCAACTATTACTCATCTATAAAACCTTACAAAGAATAAGTTATGCAATAGAAATTTTGCAAGATAGAAATGATCAAAATATGCCAAGTAGAAACTTTCAAATATTGGTTCTGGGTTAAACAACAGACACAGCAATGTCATATATATAAAAAGAATGCTAGTCTAGTATCAAACCGTTTAGCTGGCTTTGCATCAGCAATAACCTCCCCGGCTGAAGCACAAGTATCCTCCGATGAATCCAAATATGCAGCTCCAGACACACACATATTCCCATTTGAATGCCACTGATGTTCTTGAGAGATATATTTGGACAATGCTGAAACTACTGCATCCTCCGAAAAGCCTACGTTACCTTTAGCACGGGGAGAATTAGGGCCATATATAGAGGCAGAATCCAATATGGCATCAGTCATACAGGATGCAGAATTATCACCTCCACTAAGCTGATTTAGATTTTTTAGTGGAACAAGACTATCCAAAAGGGTTAAAGAATCACTAGCTGATCGGCGATGTGATAATCCAAAGGAGTTTGAGTCTGATTCATCCAAAAGATCATCAAGCCAATCTGGTTTTTCCTCTGCAACAAAGCTTTGTGACACAGACTTCTGATGCCTAGGACGCAATTGAGTGTCACTGTTCAAGGTTGGGGCGTGACACCCGGTTATGTTTTTCCTTTGAAAAGGGCATCGAGGAGGGAGTTGAGCTTGCCTCGACATTCTGAACTAAAAGAACTACCAGCTGAGGACTGCAGCGTAATTAAAATTATTCATATTTTAGCTTCTGTCTGCAACAGAATAGGATATACAAACAGTGTCTCCGCCACCATCCTACCTACCTAATGGGAGAAACAGTTTTGCAAAAGCAAAAAGAAAATCATATTGAGGGACTAACAAGGAACTAAAAAATTCCTCAATACTAAAAAATTCTTGAAAGCAGAAAATGAAGAACTATTTGGCTTCAAGGTTTGCTGACCTTGCAGTTGGAGGAGGGCTCAGTGACATTTAAAAAGCTCAAGACATGACTTAAATATCTTTCCTTAACAGTTTTTTGGGAGAAAAATCAAGAAGGAAAAATGAAGATAAAGCCTCTCCAACAAAAAGGGAAGTTTCAGCCCTTGAGCCATTATTTGAAAATGTTAAATTGAATGAATAAAACAAAAGGGAAAAAGACAGGAAAACACTCATATGATTTTGACATTAAAGAATTGTAAAACGTGGAGTTAGTATTTTTTGATGTAACAGTAGAGACCCAAGCAAGATCTGGAGGATACACCATAATGGAAAGCCAAAGCTTATCTCCATGATTTATGAGCTAAAATTAGAAGGACGAGGTAAATACAGGGCAAAACCAAAAGAAGTCAATACAGGGCATTTCATGAACTTCAAGAAAAAAAATGAAAATATGGACGATAATGAAGAAGACCAAAACAATCACTGAATTGAAGATGAACCCATTTTCCGTGAAGCCAGAAAACAACAAGAAACGCAAAAGACCAGAACTTTTCGGTTTTCCCTTCCATTATCAAAAGTTTTCTCTGCAATTAAACACCAAAAGATAAGGAGGGATAAAACAAAATCCCAGCATTTCTACAATGAATCTCACAAAACTAGCGCAAAACAAGAAAGAATCGCATGAAAAATATCTCCCATGTTTTCCAAACCAAAAAAAAGGGGACAGCAGGAGTTACCTCTTTCAAGAATCTTTCGATTTATTAGGCCAAATTGCAGGAGAGAAAGAGAAGGGCTTCTTTCAAAATAATCTAAAAACCGAAAACTGAAAAGGGAATTTAGGATTTGTTGCCATGGAAGCAGCAGTGCAGAGAAGAGTGAAGAAGCAAGAACTGAGAAGAGTACACTAACAATAATTAGTAATGGCGGTTGAGTTGTACCCAGCTCAGCTATGCTTTCACTTTTTGGGGTGCCATCACAACACATAAGATATAATAAATACTACGAATAATCAATCCTCATAAGGAAGAAAGGGATACAAATCATGGCGATGAGTGATGGGGCAAAGCAACAATTTGGACACAAGGGCGGGGCTTCCATTTGGGGTTTAATTACTCCAACTGGGAACTTGGAATTCATAATCAATGGGGTTTTTGCCTTTTGGAGACTGTAGAGTCCAGTTCAAGTCTATGATTAATGAAAGGAGACTGTAGAGTCGAGTTCAAGTCTATGATTAATGATGTCATGTCTGCGATCGCATATTTTTACTTTATCAAAGCACGATGCCACAATTTTTTGTTTTTCTTTTATCAACAAATAACTAGGGTAAATTGCCGTCTCTTTAAGACTTTCGATAAAATTAGTATGTACACAAATTTAAAATATATTTTTTTAATGAAATAAGGAATTTTTGTAAAAAAATGAACTCTTTAAATGAGACGAAGGGAGTATTATTACTATATCTTCATAAAATTCCAAAGCGAATCATCAGGTAAACTAAAACATAATAATTCATTCCTACGGGATTCATTTTATAATTTTTTGGAATTTCAAGATTTGTTTCAGAATTTAAATGAAGGGTGAGATATAGTTTGCAATTTAACTTCTGTAATCTATATCATGGATAGTTTTTTCTTGTATTTTAAGAAGCCGTTACACTCGTATGTTTTATTAAGATTGAAGATTCTTAGGGACAATGTCAATTGATGTGTTGATTCGTCACGGTACACAAGCTTGTACTTAGAATTCTATCAAGATAATTACAGTAATGGGATTTCGGCCCGACTTCTTCGAGTTTTGGCCGGACCTCGATCAAATCATGTCCCACTACGTGCTTTTTTGTTTTGTAGTTTGGGGAATAAGAAGTATCAAATGAGAACGCATATATCTCCCACCAATGGCAATATGCTTTGTGAGGGAACCAAAGATATTTTTGAGAAAGGGACGACTCAAAATTTGAATTTGGACCACATTCCACAAAATGTACATCTCAATTTAAGGCTCTGTTTGTTTTCATTCCGTTTTAGAAAAAATTTCAATTTTTGAAAAAAAAAAAAAGAAGAAATATTTTCATTTTCACTAAATTCAAAATGCTTTCTCAAATTATATTCACTTTATTTTAAAACAACATCACCATTAACTATTTTTTACCTCATTTTTTAGAAAATAATTTCATCTAAAAAAAATAAAATAAAATTCCTCCAAAAATAAAAAAGAAACCTCTTTAAATTATAATCCAAACATAAACTAAAGATGGCCCACTTTGTGTTTGTTCTTGTGCTGACAAAGTCACAAAAATTATGAGATGATGTTACTGGTTGTTTACTCCTCTTCGTAATTTTTCAACCATACGCGATAAAGGAAGCAAACATTACCATGAGTTTTCTTGGATCTCCTCGGTTGTTTAGTTGCAGAAGTATGGTGACAATTCGCATTGCGTTTAAATCAGTAGGTTCTGAATGAATTCGCGAGTCAACAATTTCTAATTTTAACATTACATGTTTAGTTGGTCGTGACATTTGATTTAACCTGCAAACGCACTAAACTCAATGTAAACATGTATATATTGTGTACGGTTCGTGACTTTGGCCTACTTTTGTGTTATATTATAAATTACTCGTGTTTGAATTTATGAGTTTGGGTTGGTGAGTTTGTCTATCGATATTTTCAATTCTAAGAGTATTCATGTTATGTGCACAAACCAATGTAACTCATGAATCTGTCATATAACTCATTTCTAACCCATTTATATTATGTCATGTCGAAAAATATCATTTTTTGAATGGTTAATTGTGAAGTGACACATGATTAGTTTTAGAAATTGAGAAAGAATTTCCATGCGAGGCATGAATGACTTAAGGAAACAAAATTGACAAGCCAAGCCTAGAAAGGCATGGGCACGCCATGGAGGAACAGGGACGGATCTTATCTTTAAAATATGTACACATCCTTAATAGGCCTAGGACTCTTCGTTATTTTGAAAATATATTTCTTTTTAAAATATATAAGTAAAATAAAATTAAAACACATAAAAACGATGGACTACCTACCGTACCCTGCTCTAGTGGATATTCATAAGATTCTGCGTTGGTGAAAGATTGAAAATGCAAAATCTTCATGAAACCACTTGTAAATTAATCTATCATTAATCTTCAAATCATATATATGCGTATTTTAAATTAGGGTTACGCAAATGATTGTTGCATATTAGTGCTAATTATCATGATCTTCCAAATCTCATCGAGGAGACAACTCTAGGATCACATATTGTATATATATATATATATATATATTATCTTGTGTCCCCTCCTTGTATGATCAAGATGATATATATTACCAAAATAGATGGTAATTAAGAATTAGAGGTTCTTCGGCCATTTTTTTCAATAAAAAAATATTGAATAGAATCAACTCTAATTCAGAGAACATAAACGGGCGGGAAGAAAAGACAAGAGTAAAGTGAACTGAGTCGAAAAAAACTTAAAAGACTCGGGAGCAACCGACCATATATATATATTACGAGTGATAAAATAGGGTTTGTGAATTTTTGTCGAGTTTTAGTTAATAGCCTTAAGGTATGCACGAGAAATGATTTCCATGTTATTGTTCATGACATAGGCTCTTACAAACCATATATGCAAATTGAAGTTGAAAATGGCTGTCAATTGCACTTGCAATCTTCAAACTTTTGTTAGTTAATGCTTCATTTTGTCTTCTTGCTGCATATGGAAACTAAACTAAAGAAAAATTTTCATGTCATTATCATCACGTACTCTATAGATGCATGTCTTAAAAGATCACTATATATGGCTTACTGCAGTGGCGAAACTAGAAAAAAATTTATGAGCGATCTAACATATGAATAAAATTTTTCTTTACAGCTACATATATACATAAATTTTCTTAACAGTTAAATATATACTACTAATAAAGGTGAAAAGGGGAGTTGGAGGGCTCCGGGGACCATCCAACCCTTCCAGAAAGAGGTGGTGTGAGTGTGGGAGGTGATCTTAGTTTGTTGGTTGGGGAGTAAAACAAACGCAAGTTGATGGTTATAGGGCACCTAAGCACTTTCCCATCCAACTTGTTTACAAATATTATTGTTAAAAACGAAGGTGATGTGGACATTATTGCAAGTTGTCTTACGTTTGGGAATTAACTACTTTATCTTCAAATGATTTAGGACATAGATTATGAATTTAATGAAGCTTCACAGTGATTTTAATAGTGTTAAATTATTGATCATGACATAATCAGCATCAATTATATATCTACTCGATCACCACCTTTTGTTTTCTCTTTTTTTTTTTTTTTCCTTACATGATGCCTAAAATATGACATCTTATATATATATATATATATATATATACATTTGTCCTTTTCTAAGTTTTACGAGTTTTTTTTTATTATCAAGAACCACTTATTTAGGTGAGATGGTTAATTCACTTAAACTTGAAGATATTGAGATGATTCCAAAACCTTTTTAAGTGCAAAATGCGCATGTACACAAACAGATGATTATTGACGTCACGTCTCTCAACAAGTAGAAGACATAAACGGAAGGCAGCGATTTTTTTTATGCATGTACTATATATCCCTTCCTCTAAAACCATATTATAGATGATTTTTTTAATTAAAAAAAAAAGGGAAAATGAGTTTTATGGATATTTTTTAGAAGTGAATCCTATCAGTAGTTAGTTTAAAGACGTGGTTAGCTAGCCCCGCTTTTACTTCGTTCTTCGTCCGCCTATTCTTTTCACTGGTTTGAAGTCAGGTTTTGAAAAATATGTTTTCAGATCTTTTCAAAGAAACAAAGTTTTTAAAAACATACAATGAAATAAGATTTTCAAACTATGGGCCTATTTAACCACTTCCAGCCGACTACCACCTTCGCCCACCGCCGCCGATAGCTGCCACCACCCCGGCCGCCACCTTCATCTACATTTGACCACCACCTTCGGCCTACACTGTGGTGGGCAGTGGTGGTGGTGGGCGGTGACGGTAGGCTGTGGGCTGTGGCAATGGTGGGTGACGAAGGCAGTGGTGGTGAACGGTGATGGTGATGGGTGGTTAGGGCAGTGGCGGTGGCGCTCGTTTTGGAAGAGGGATGAATTTTATGTTTTCAAAAAATTATTTTTAAAAACAAGTTTGGAAACTTTTTAAAGAAACGAGGATTTGGCTTTGTTTTGGGTTTCCAAATCCATTCTTAAAACATAAAAAAAAGACCGATGATGATAAAGCGCTTTCTTGGACGTTGAGCTTGAGCCAGTATCTAATCTGGGCTTTTAGATTTGTCGCTTTCCCTTGCCCATGTTGTATTATTGATTTTTTTTTTTTAATTTTATTTTTAGTTCAATTGGACGATGGATCTATCTGTATTACAACTTCTAAATCTGCAGGCCCAAAAGGACAAACCACCTAGTTTGGGTTTAGTCGGGAAAAACTGAAAATGGGAGAGATTGTTTGAGCTTAAAACTGAAAATGAAACCAAGATTTAACAATAACTTAATGTTTCAACGGTTGTGATGTTAAAATTGCTATACAAAGGATAGTTACAAAGGATAGTGTGGTTGGATCACAATTAATCCACCTTTAAAAATGAAGAACATTATTGGAAGTAAAACAATAGAAAATTGCTTATTTTAAGTGATATACTTTGCACCCATAAAAAAAAGTTATATCTTTTTCAAAATTAAACATTCTAATAAAACATAGGGAGTAATTAATTAATGTCATGATCAAATATATATATATATATATATATATATATATATGTCTTGGCTAGGCTACTAATACCTTTGAAGATCGGGCTAGCACATCTCAAAATATATAATTAAATGTTAATTCCCATCCATCCATTAATTATTCTTTGCGGAGGGAAATAACAAGAGTATTGGTGACGCCTTGCCCCAACTGGAGATTATTCACCAACTTGTCTGCAAATCTCTGAAACAAACTATCCATGGCAGCCTCCCCAAAATGACTAGCTAAAACTGGTTCGTAAACTGCCCTAATAAACGTGGCCACGTACTTAGCCCGGCAAACTGGATCATCATCATCGGCTGCGGCCGCGGCAGCAGCGGTGGTGTCGTCACAGCTTGCATCCAGACGAGTTTTGAAAGTGTGAATTTCCTGAATTTTGAATGAACCTTCGTTTTCGATTACATGCCTTGTTTCCTCCACGGAAGGCGTGTACCAGGGCAGATTGAATCGATCCAACTTTTCCTCCTCTATGAGTCCCTAATCCAATGGTCAAAAGTTCATTATAATGTTATTGGAACGCGACAAATAGAACCGACTAAAAGTGTAACATGTCTAAATATAAGTGACGGAGATGGTTACAATCAAATTAAATTAATTACCTCCGTCACCATTTCAGTTAAAGCCCTCCCCATTAAAGACAGGTGGTGGGAACCTTGGACTTCCTCCTCATCTTTGCATAAAAACGTTAGAAGTAAGTGTCCGTGGTGAACCATCTCCTGAGAACGCATCCTTAAAAACATGGTGAAATCTCGAGTAAATTGGTCCAAATAGGCTTGGTGCACATTAGGAGGACCCGTGTTCGCACAGTAAATGCTACCCTTATTCTTTAGGGTACCCGATTCTGTCACCAATCCAGTGGGAACCTGATCAAATCAAACACGTACGTACGTAGCATTCATTTTGTTTACACATTTTCTTTCTTCTATTGTGGGGTATTGGAAAATAATTTACTCGTAAAAATTGACACTAATACATGGCAGGTTAAAAGTGACTCGGTAACTCATTTATAACTATAATTGTCATTCTCGAGAACTAAAACAATTTCTAACTCGGTAAAAAATGACTCATCAACCTATATATATACTAACCAAATTAACAAATTCCGTACCTGCGATAACAACTGGAGACCATAAGAGGAGTGAAAGAAATGCATGGAGCGGTCAGGGAACAACTTGCCGTAGAAGCTGCCCGGCATGGCCGCAATGAGGCACGACCCGTACGGCCTCGGCCGGCAGCCATTTTGAGGGTTCTCGAGTTTCCGGTAAAATTCTGGCAACCCTCTGAACACGAGGTTAAAATCATTGGACACAAGATCATTCAGAAAATATTGAATGGAGACAGGTGGTTGTTCTTGTTGATCATCAATACTTTGAATGATGTGATGCGCGGTCAAAAATGTGTTAGGCCCTGAACAGCATCCCAAATCTGCAACTTTCACGCAATTGGTGGTGGCAGAGAGAATATCATTTATATCTCTTAATAAGTCTCCAATGCATCTGTTGAGGATGGACTTCACTTGCTTCAAAACTAACCTCTAAAAAGTGAAAACGTACACATGAATTGCCAAAATTATAATTATTGAAAATAAGTATATTATATTACACTAATTAATTGGAAAATTAATTACCTGATGGGATGAATTTTTGGCGTAGCTAGCTTCATCTTCGCCTCCAACCATATGAAACACTACTTTCTCCATTTAATTTTTGTACGACTAATTAAAACACACAAATACACACGTATATATATTCTTTCCGTTCTTTTAGAATAGTCCATTTTTTAATACTGTTTTCAATATTAGAAGATCAATGAACTCTTATAATAGAACGAAGAATATATATATATATATATATAAGACGTACAATCGAACAACAGATAAACCTGGAAAGTTGGGCAGTTTGGTTCACCCCGAATACGCACAGCATATCCTCCGCCGGCAATGTGGGACAGTGACAAATCAATGGGAATAAAAGCGGTCGAGCAAAATGACATGTACCTGTTTGGATGGCCGTTCAAAAAAGAAAAAACACCTTTTAACAAGTTCAAAGCTCATATTTGGCATGCACTTGGCAGAAGGTAGGAGGATGCATGGTGCTTCAAGATCCCCTCTCCGCTTATACACTGATAGGGAGGACGTACAGGCGGAAAATCCACTGGAAATTTTGGGATCGATGTACTCTTATAGCATACTTTTGTTCTTAAAACTGATATATTTGTTATTTTAACATATATAATGACGATTCTTGTGGTTATAATTGTATGGCGATATTTGTTGTTCATAAATTACGCGCTATAAAACACAAGTAAATACTCTTTCTACCCTTCCACACACAAAAGTTTCAACTTAGTTTACAATTTTCACGATTTTTTGTATATTGAATAAATCACTCTACTAGTCTTCAAACTTAGTCTCATATCATGATTTTCGATCCCACCTCAAATTCGAAAATGATTTTCTTTGGTCTCCAAAGTTGGACTCTTCGAAAATGATTTTCTTTGGTCTCCAAAGTTGGACTCTTTTACATCCTTATTCCCAATACAAATTCAGTGGAAAAACACTACAGCCCACAATCACTTGGAAAAAAAAATTAAAAGCATCAAACTACCATGTGACTTTTTGAATGAGATAAAAGGAGTAATAGTGTTAGATCGTACTATGAATTGATATATTAGTGTGGAAAATATAGACAGAACAAGTGAACAACTGATGTTGTAGGGAAGTATTTTTGGAGATGAGATAGTACTATGAATAATACTCAAATATGCAAATACTCATATCATTACTAGAAAGAGGGAGATTATAATATTCTCATATTCATCTCATCGTCCTTCACTTTTGTTTAACCCTTCATAGGATTCCATATTTATACTAATAGTAGAACTATCTAGACTTTTTTTGAAATACGAAAGGACATGACATTAACTCATTCTTTACTCATTAAATATAAATACTCTTACACTTTTGGACTCGTAGAATATCAATAAACACTTGCAGAACTAATACTAAATACATGAACCATAATAATTATAATATTTAAATTTACTATGTTTCAACAAATAGGCACGTGTGTGTGTCCCATTTTTTAATCTTTACCAAGGGAAATGACGAAAGTATTGGTGAAGCCTTGCCCCAGCTGGAGAATCTTCGCCAACTTGTTTCCGAACCTATGGAACAAACGATCCATGATGGCCTCCCCAAAATGGCTTGCTAAAATTGGTCCGTAAACTGCCCTGAGATACTTTGCCACGAACCTACCCCTCCAGGAAGCTGGATCAGCAGCAGCAGAAGAAGTGAAGTCATAGCTACCATCTAAAGGGGTCCTAAAAGTATGGATTCTCTGAATTTTGAATGACCCTTCATTTTTTATTATCTGCTTTGTTTACACCACGGAAGGTGTGTACCAGGGCATATTGAAACAATCTAACTTTTCTTCCTCCACGTATCCCTGAACCAAGCAAATAAAGAATTAATTAGGCATGTCAGTTAAAGCCATTCCTAGTAAACATAGAACGTAGGAGCCTTTAACTTCCTCTTCATCTTCACAGCAAAATGTTAGAAGTAATTAGCCATTTTGAGCCATCTCCTTAGAACGCATCCTTAAAAACAACGTAAAATCTTGAGTAAATTGATCCAAATATGCTTGATGCACATCAGGAGGAGCTGTCTTCTTACAGTAAATGCTACCCTTATTCTTTAGGGTACCCGATTCATCTCTCCCCATTAATCCACTGGGAACCTGATCAAACCAAATTATCAAACACGCAGCATTTATTTTGTTAACCAGGATGCTTATAATCTAAGGAAGGAAGAAGATCAACAAATTCCAAACCTGAGATAACCAATGAAGACAGTAAGAGGAATGCATAAAATGCATGGCGCGGTCAGGGAACAACTTGCCATAGAAACTGGCCGGCACGGCTACAACGATGCAGGAATCGAATCGCCGGCCGTTTTGTTCCGCCAGTTTTTCGTAAAACTGAGGCAACACTTTGAAGACAAGGTTAAAATCATTGGAATAAAGATCATTCAGAAAAAAATGAATGGCGGCGGGTGGTTCTTGATGTTCATCATTTCTGATTTTCCAAGCTTTGTCAATGGTTTCTATGATGTGGTGCATGGTCAAGAATGTATTGGGGCCTGAACAGCATCCCAAGTCTGCAGCTTTCAAGCAATTGGTGGTAGAGATATCATTTAAATCTCCCAATAATTCTTCAGTGCATTTTGTAAGGATGGGCTTCACTTCCTTCATAACCAACCTCTAAAAAAGAGTAATGATACACACTTAAATTATCGCAAATAAATAAATAGGCTTAATCACATTTTACGGGTTTACTCCCTCTTGAATAAAGAAATTTGCTAAATTTCAAAGTGCTAACAGATGACACTTCTTTCAAAGTGCAAGTGTTATGTTTTACAGGTTCAGGTTGATCCGATCCAAAGATTCTCCTTGACGCGCAAACCGACCTTGATCAATTTTATGTTTTTAGAAATTAACAGTACTTTACCCCCTTGATCATAGGGTTGAGGAAAAGTGTTACTTTTAGAAAATCGAGACAGGGGTAAATAATAAATGTTACTCCATCTGTTCCATTAGAAGAGTCCGCTTTGTATTACTGAAAACAGTATTACAAAATGAACTCTTTTAATGGAATGGAGGGAGTAATAAATATACGAAACTGTTCACTAATATATAATAGACGAAGAGAGAAGGGAAATTAAATTAATATGTCATCCTCGCCTCCAACCATAGGAAACACTTTCTCCATAATTCTGATTTTCTTTCTTTCTCCTTAAGCTCACAAGTATTCTAGTTGATTTCCCAATGAAACTCCCCTATTACTATATATAGTAGAGCTAAGGATGACATATTTAACCAATTAAGACGGCAAAAATAAATTTCCAAGATCGAGATCGATGATTCTATTACAGCTAGAATTTTGTATAATTGGGATTCTTTTTGATACTAATACAACGTGAAGTTAAGGGAATTAATTAATAGGTACAAAAAAAAAAGGGAATTAATTAATTAATTAATACATCTTGTTCCCTTTTTCATTGGAAGAGTCCAATTTAAAAAATGTACTCTCCGTTCCATTATAAGAGTCTATTTTGTTCTACTAAAGCAATACAACAAAGTGAACTTTTCTAATGAAATGGAAGGAATACAACTTATTATGAATTTTCACCCAGATTAGGGAATATAAATCACCCGATCCAGATGGACAAAACCCAGATAATTAATTTATATATATGAACCCTAAAAACAAATAAAATTAAAACCAGAATCCACCGTAAAAAAATCCACAAAATCATGGAAGAGATAAAGGGAAATTATGAATTTGAACAGAAATGGAGTATTTGGATCACAGAAAGGAAGTATTTGGATCGCTTATTGAGAGGACCGTTTTCTTCTTCCAACGAATCTTCCATCTCCGTTTTCACCGCAGCCATTCCCCCACTCTGAAACTCATCCCTTCTCATCAAATAAACCATCGAAATCAAATCCTCACCAAACCCAACTCGAAACCTCACCGAGTCAAGGGAGAAGAAGAAGAAGACCCGAAGGCCCCATTTCCAGATTTGGGACAAAACCCGAAGAAGAAGAAGAAGGGGCGGAGGAGGAAGAAGAAGTAGAAGAAGAAGAAGCTACGGGAGGAGGAAGAAGAAGAAGAAGAAGGCGGAGGAGGAAGAAGAGCCGATTCCAGTGGCGTTGCAGGCGGAGGAGGGAGGCGGTGTCTGCAGTGAAATTGTCTTAGTTTTGGGGTTAAGAAAATGGGTAAGAAACATTGGGTTGGTCTTGATTTTGGGTCTCAACCCAAAAAAAGGGCAAAACCAGTTCTCAACCCGGCCTAAAGAACATGCCCTAAAATATGTTGAGAGAATAAATAAATATAGAATTTACGCTAACACGTTATAAGAACATGCCATAAAGTTTTAAGTTCAAACGACATTTTTTATTAATATTATGATTTTGTTCGAGGAGGAACAACAATTTGTTAGTATCCAATTCAATCCATTGCATCCTAAATTGAATTTGAATCGAGCCATACTAAGGGGACCCGACCCAAACGATCCCCTCAGTTAATCGAAAGCAACCTAAACCGATACTTTAGCTCGGCTTAGATTGGTGCACTGGCCGAGCTAGGGTGGGGGCACTGATCCCACCCTAAGTACTTATATATACATATATTAGTATATTGAATGTTGAATGTTGGGTGTGTAGTGCCCCAAATCCATATAAATTTCTAAACTACTACTAACACAATTTTAAGAATTTGTGTTTTGCACATTAACATTGTGTGGCTTGTGGGTCTTTTTTTTTAATTTTTTTTATAATATTTATTTGAATATGTTTTACATTGTTTGTATGAATGCGCCATTGTGAATGTGCCCCATCTAAAAAAAATTTCTGACTCCGCTAGTGCTTTTGTGCACCCTAGTGGGATGCATACAGTATTAAATGATGCAAAATTAGTTGCATTAACTTAAAAAAAAAAAAAAAGAATACAGGATTTAATTACCTCAGCAACCATGTCGGTTAAAGCCATTCCCATTATGAATAGGAAGTGGGTAACCTTCAACTTGCTCTTCATCTTTGCATATAAATGTAAGAATTCGAAGCAACCGTCCATGCTGTGCCATCTCCTGCGAACACATCCCTAGAAAGATTGTAAAATCCTTAGCAAATTGGTCCAGATATGCTTGGTGCACGTTAGGATGACTTGTCTTCACCCAGTAAATGCTGCCTTTGTTGCCCGGAGTCTCCGAATCTGACACCAATCCACTTGGAACCTGATCAAGATCAAACACCACGTTCTATTACTATGGACGAGCTTTCGCCTCCAACCATATGAAAGGCTTTTTCCATTGATTTTTCGTGATCTTATGTGAAATGTACATAAGAAATAACAGCAATTATTTCTCTTTATATTTCCATCCACAATAATATGTGCGTACATACGTGCAATGTTTTAAAACTCGCCACCTTCATCCACTTGAAAAAGCATAGGGTTCAAGGTAGGGGTGAGCAAAAGGAAAACCGATCCGAATTCGAAGTTTCGGATCGGTTTCGGATTTTAATCCGATGACGCGGTTTCGGATCTGTGGTTTTTATCCAAAACCGGGTTTTATCCGAAATCCGCAGTTTTCGATTCAAAATCCGTGGTTCTCTTTGTTTTTTTTTTCTTTTTTATAAATTTTTTTTCATTTTAGCTTTTTTTTTTGTGAATTTTTGTTTCGGACCGGTTTCAAATTATCCGAAAAAAAATCCGAAACCGAACATTATCCGGAATAAAAATAGGTGGTGGGAACCTTGGACTTCCTCCTCATCTTTGCATAAAAACGTTAGAAGTAAGTGTCCGTGATGAACCATCTCCTGAGAACGTATCCTTAAGAACATGGTGAAATCTCGAGTAAATTGGCCCAAATAGGCTTGGTGCACATTAGGAGGACCCGTGTTCGCACAGTAAATGTTAGGTTACCCGATTCTGTCACCAATCCACTGGGAACCTGATCAAATCAAACACGTACCTAGCATTCATTTTGTTTACACATTTTCTTTCTTCTTTTGTGGGGTATTAGAAAATAATTTACTCGTAAAAAGTTGCCATTTTTTGGCATAACACCGAAACATGTCAGGTAGTGGCTCGCCAGCTCATTTTTAACCATAATTGTCATTCTCAAGTGTGAAAACAATTTCTAACAAGGTAAAAAATGACCCAACCCATACTCTAATCAAATTAACAGATTCCATACCTGAGATAACAACGGGAGACAATAAGAGGAGTGGAAGAATGCATGGAGCGGTCAGGGAACAACTTTCCGTAGAAGCTACCCGGCATGGCCGCAATGAGGCACGACCCGTAGGGCTTCCGGCGGCCATTTTGAGGGTTCTCGAGTTTCCGGTAAAATTCCTGCAACCCTCTGAAACGAGGTTAAAATCATTGGACACAAGATCATTCAGAAAATATTGAATGGAGGGGGGTGGTTCTTCTTCTTCTTGATCATCAATACTTTCATTGATGTGATGCGCGGTCAAAATCTGCAACTTTCATGCAATTGGTGGTGGTAGAAAGAATATCATTTATATCTCTTAATAATTCTCCAATACATCTGTTGAGGATGGGCTTCACTTGCTTCAAAACTAACCTCTATAAAGTATACACATGAATTGCCAAAATTATAATTATTGAAAATAAATATATTATATTACACTAATTAATTGTATTCACTAAAAATTAATTTGGAAATTAATTACCTGATGGGATGAATTTTTGGCGTAGCTTGATTCATCTTCGCCTCCAACCATATGAAACACTACTTTCTCCATTTAATTTTTGTACGACTAATTAAAACATACACACATATATATATATATATTCTTTTCGTTCTTTTAGAAGAGTCAATTTTCTAATACTGTTTTCAATAAATATAAGATGTACAATCAGACAGCAAATAAACCTGGAAAGTGGTGCAGTTTGGTTCAGCCGGAATACGCACAGCAATATATATCCGCCGGCAAAGTGGGACAGTGACAATTAATCAATGGGAATAAAAGCGGTGGAGCAAAATGACGTACCTGTTTGGATGGCCGTTGAAAAAAGAAAAAAAAACCATTTTAACAAGTTCAAAGATCGTACTTGGCATGCACTTGGCAGAAGGTAGGAGGATATATGCATGGTGCTTCAAGATCCCCTCTCCGCTTATACACTGATAGGAAGGACCGGCGGAAAATCCATTGGAAATCTTGGGATCGATGTACTCTCTTAGTGGGACGGTCAGACAGCATACTTTTGTTCTTAAAACTGATACATGCATTATAAACATACTTGTTATTTTAACATATATATATATATAATGACGATACTTAATTGTTATTATAACTGTATGGCGATACTACTTGCTCATAAATTACACGCTATAAAACACAACTAAATACTTGGGGGAAAAGAAAAATATAATCTTTCTACCCTTCCACACACAAAAGTTTCAACTTAGTTTACAATTTTCACGATTTTTCGTTTATTGAATAAATCACTCAACTAGTCTTCAAACTTAGTCTCATATCATGATTTTCGATGGTACCTCAAATTCGAAAATGATTTTCCTTGATCTCCAACATTGATCTCTTTTACATCTTTATTTAGTTGTCTCAATACAAATTCAGTGGTCGTACCCTAATCCTCCACCAACTCTTAGTGTGGCTATGCCACTTCTTTGACTTGTGGAATAGCTTGGCATTTATGAGAACCTCATCCAACTATCCAAGGATGTGGCTAACCTAATCCAGGTTGTTTAATTAATTAATTATTATATTATATTATATTTGAATCAAACTATTTTTTTAAATGACGTATGTGTAGAGGGGATAATATAAAGGGGCGACTCCATGCTTGTATGCTCTCATGCAACTGCAACGTTAACGTACGTACTTGTGTGAATATCAACTTGAAGTTAAACCACGCTCCACCCAATGTGAATAATTATTTTAATTCGAGGTTAGCGCCACATCTGTCATGATCTTCAGAGTATTCAATGAATATTGTATTTAAAATACTGATATTTTATTGGGACGATGTTTCTATTATTGATAACACAATTTTATTCTATCAAACAACTCAAAACCAGTTTCATAACAAGAATCAAACGTAATCCCATCCATCCATCATTGTTTGAGAAGGGAAATCACGATATTATTGTAGGGGCCCTGCCTCATTCGGACAACCTTCACTAACATGTCCGCAAACCTGTGAAACAAACTATTCATAACAGCCTCCCCAAAGTGGCTTGCTAAAACAGGTTCATAAACTGCCCTAAGATACGTGGCCACATACATTGCCCTGGTGACCGAGTCATCGTCATCCTCTTCATCTTCTTCTTCTTCGTTGAAGGCAGCATCCAGGCGACTTTTGAATGTTTGGATTCTCAGGATTTTGAATGAGCCTTCGCTTTCAATGATCTGCTTTGTTTCCTGGACTGAAGGTGTGTAAATTGGCATATTGAAAGAATCCAACTTCTCTTCCTCTATGAGTCCCTGAGCCAATTATTAAAACAAAGTAGAGTGAATTTAAATTCTTAGTGACATTCAATATGTTATCTCATAAACTGGCATGTTTAAAGATAAATATGTGGAGACAATTAATAAATACAAAATTTCGCGATAACACGTTATAAGAACATGCCATAATAGTTTTAAGTTCAAATGACATTTCTAATAAAATTTAGAGTAAATTTCAAATTTGGTCCTTTGATTTTTAATTTTTTTAATCCCTAACATTGCAAAACGATTCTTTTAGTCCTTATTTTTACAATGTGAATATTTTAGTCCTTTTAGGGTTAAAACTAACGGAATCCGTTAAATAGTCACTAAAGAGGCTCTCCTTACTGTTGCATCAAAGGGCAAATTAGCCACACATATTTATCTGCATTTTCAGAAGCCAAAAAACCTTTAATCGTCTTTCTGCGCAGCAACTTCTCTTTTCCAGAACACATCAATTGGTTTTTACAACTTAGGGCCTGTTTGGTATCATGACTGAAGTCATGGTTTGAAATCACTTTCAAAACATGATTTAAGTCATGTTACCAAACAAGGCCTTAATTACTAACATTAAAGAGCTTCCCTCCAATATATATTAGACTGTTAGTCTATTAGAGTGCGAATAAGATGATAGTTACAATTGCAGATGTAAAGCTTCACTCAATAAAAGTCTTTGAAGTATTTTCAACCCCATTCGTCCCAGGATTCAATTCACCTCTTTTGTACATGGTTTTACCAAGCAAAAAGGGACAAATTCGTTCATTATGAGAATGAAACAACCCATCAAAGAATCAACAAACAATCGCGTCATTTTCCTTTGTCTTCTAGAAAAAAATAGCGTGAGAAGATCAATTAAGAACTTTAAAAAATCAAGAAAATAATCCCCCACAATCAACTCTTCTGAAACAGAGAGCACCTTCCAAAGATGTTCGGAAACTCATTTAAAATGCTTATATCCTTTCAAAACCAAAAATAATTAACCATAAAGGTTTGTTTATCAATCTTTTACCCAACTTAGTGCAACGGTATTGGGAAGTATTGTGAACCAATGCAACAAAATTGCAGGAAATCAAATAGGCCAAGGTTGTTACTTAAATAAGTTAGCAAGAGGCACTGTGGCAGTCTTGATTATATGGGTGCAGCGGTGGCGAGAAGCCATTTCAGTATACACATGTTCAAAGCACAAAATAAATGATGAGCTCACACACGGGCACTCACCACACACATACTGTGAGAGAAGTGGGGCAGCCACAAACTGGGTGAACTTCTTCAAACCCACTAATGAAAATTGGATTTAGAGGATTCACATAGACGACATTTAGAGCAGCTTCAATAAAATGGAGGATCTTGACGGGGCTATGATATTGATCTGCTATTGATTGTTCCGTTATGGAGGATTCACATAGATTCGAAATGCCCTACGATCTGAATTGTTCTGCTATTGATTTGAACAGCGGTAGCAATGGATTGTATAATAACTCATGGGAGAGGCTGCAATATATTTCGCTTTGGATTGGCCTGGGCAATATTTTTTTACAGCCCCCTGTGTGGCTGAGCTCTCAAGAGAAAGAGGTGTGGTAGCGGCGGCGGCTAGGAAGAAGATGAGACGAAAGGAAGAAAAAAAAAAAAGAAGAGAGAGTTGAGCAAACATATTTGTGGGTACAAAATTACTCCTTAGTGCAAAGTTACGTGGGGCTCACTAACGGATTCTATTAGTTTTAACTACAAAGGAACCAAATTGTTTACTTTATAAAAGTAGAGGATCAAACCAATCGTTTTGAAATGTTAATGACTAAAAAAATTAAAAATCAATAAGTAAGAGGCTAAATTTGAAATTTACTTTAAAATTTACATATATTTAAATTAATCATTCCCAATATTGATGTGGTGCCCATGGTATGTCAATAGCTGTCAACATCTCTAATATATGTAAGTGCTCAACATTGGTGGTAAGGGTGAATAAAAACAAACTCGCAAATTTTTGGTTCGGTTCAGGTCATAAGATAGACTTGTGAGTATCCAATTCGAACCATGGGACCCAAGATTGAATCGAGACATACTAAGGGGACCTGACCCAAACCACCAACCACCCTCTGTTACTCGAAAGCAACCTAAACCGATACTTTTAATTAGGTTCAGATCGGTTTGTGACTTTTGTGCACCCTAGTGGGATGTATATAGTATTAATTAAAAGACGCAAAATTAGTTGCATTCATTTTTATAGCAAAAACAGTACCGGATTTAATTACCTCAGCTACCATGTCGGTTAAAGCCATCCCCATTATGAATAGGAAGTGGGAACCTTCAACTTGCTCTTCATCTTTGCATATAAAGGTAAGAAGCAACCGAGCATGCTGTGCCATCTCCTGCGAACGCATCCCCAGAAAGATTGCAAAATCCTTAGCAAATTGGTCTAAATATGCTTGGTGCACGTTAGGATGACTTGTCTTCGCCCAGTAAATGCTGCCTTTGTTCCGCGGAGTGTCCAATTTTGACACCAATCCACTTGGTACCTGATCAAGATCAAACACCACGATCTATTACTATGGACGAGTATTATCTATTAATTTATTACTCATTTAAAACTCACCCAAATCATTCTAATTAACCTGTCCGTTTTGAAATTCCTAATTTTATGTAAATAACCAATGGAGAAGAATTAATGTGTTCGAAATGGACCTGAGATAACCAATGAAGGCTGTAAGAGGAGTGCACAAAATGCATGGAGCGGTCGGGAAACAACCTGCCGTAGAAGCTGCCGGGCGTGGCGGCAACGAGGCACGACTGGTACGGCCGGGCATATTCTTTCTCCAGCTTTTCATAAAATCCCGGCAACCCTCTGAACACAAGGTTAAAATCATTGGACACAAGATCGCTCAGAAAATATTGAATGGCAGGTCGGCGTGGTTCTTCATCATTTCTGATCATTTGGCTGCTGGCTTTGTCAATGCTTTCTATGATGTGCTCCATTGTTAAAAATGTATTCGGCCCTGAAGAACATCCCAAGTCTGCAACTTTTACGCAGTCTGGAAGATCGCCCATGTCTCGTAATAATTCTTCGATGCATTTTTGAAGGACGAGTTTCACTTTTTTAAGAATCAGCCTCTGACCAGATGAATTTTTGGCGTAGCTTGTTTTACCTTCGCCTCCAACCATATGAAACACTTTTTCCATTGATTTTTCGTCTTCATCTTCTGTGAAAATTAAGTACATACGAAAGGCCGTGCGATTACTATATACACATCCATCAACAACAATACAATATGTTTGCATGTGCAATGTTTTAAAAATCACGCTGACATTATTATGATTTCATAAACAAATTAATATAATTAGTACAATCTTAAACATGACAAAGTACCTGATGACGAAGCGGTTGCTTTATGATGCTGTATATTGCGGCAGATCTGGTCAACACGAAATGAAATGGTATGGACGGGGAAAACACTTTTGCCAAACTGGGTGGTGAAAGAAGCCGCCATACTAGCACAACCCCTGTTGCCCCTTTCAGGAACACACAAATAAATCAGCAAAAAGGGAAGGAAATAACGTCAGCAGTGGAATAGGTGGAAGAGTATGTGAAATGAATGGTCCAGTGCAAGATACCAGGAGAGCTTGACAAAATGAGCTATATCTTGGATAGGCTGGGATCTGGGAGGGATACATTTTCACGACGATCAACAGGTGATTCCGGCAAGATCGATCTGCCTTACAAGCACTCAAATGGATGCTGAGGGCAGGAAGATTGTACTGCACAATCCTCACAGATTGTCTGCGAAGCTACACAAGTAATAAAGGATATTAAAACACGTATGCAAAAGTTTTACTCCATGTAATGTTAGAATGGTACATAGGGACCGGAGGGTGTGTATCTATAGCCAACGTGAGGGCAATAAATGCAACCCAAAATGCCGTATAATGATTTTTACTTATAAATGTGAAAGTACGTGTGGTCAAAAAATAATATAAATACAAGTATTGTAACAATAATTACTCACGATCTCAGGAGATCAGATCTTCTATCTGTTTCACTTTTGTCTCTTATGTCTACCATTTAACAAAGGTGGGCGAGACTCCAATGTCACATCATAAGATTCACTTCCCTATTAATAATGAGAGTAGACAAAAAAGATAGAAAGTGGAACAGACGAAAGATTTCATGGGCAAGTTGAGGGATATATATATATATATATATATGATTCTAGTTTCATTCTTCTTTTCTTTTTTCTTAGGCCTTTAATGCAAGGCAAAAAACATCGTAGTAATGGTGAAAGCTACAAAAGGGAGAATGATGAAAATCGGGTAAATTCAGAAATGAAGAAAGTAAAATTTTGGGTGTTAGTATAATAACAATAAAAAAACTGGGGTTCCAATTTGGTGCAACGGTAAAATAAAAACCATAGAGAGATCCGCAGCGGCCAAAACAGGCTCTAAAGTTAATTAAGTTGGATTAAATAGTATTAAAAAGTAGACATTTGTAATTGAAATTATTTAGAGTAACTTTGGACACATACCTAGCCCTACCGGCGGGGTCGTCGTCTTCTTCTTCTTCTCTGAAGCCAGCATCCTGGTTACAATGGCAGATTGAAGATTAATTAACCAACTTCTCTTCTGTAACCAAAACCCAGAGATCGATATTCAATCAGTCATTCCGACATTGTTATTATATGATATATCTGCCCCAATAATGGCAGTCCTTGGCTTGGTGGACAATAGTCCACGTCTCTTTCTTTAAAATTGTCCAAAATTCTTTGGACCAAAGTATCTCTTTCTTTAAGAAAGAAAAACAAAAATTCAAAGGGAGAGCAGGTAGTGGCAGAATCTCACCATTACCCTTAAATTTTTTTGAATCAAATGATTTTTCTCTTGGAAAACTCCCTTACGGCAAGAGACGCACTGGTCCTACTTTCCCTTTATGGCTAATTCAGAAAGGGTGACACTGGTGGGATCGCCGTTATCAACCGCTTTGAGTTTTTGTGCTTTCTCTCTCCAATTCATTAAATAGTTCGGCTTCAAAAATATTAATTATTGTTAGTGATAAGATATAACATACTTACATCCGTATTACTTTTACGAATTTTTTTAGGTATTGATACTCATTTTATTTCTTAATCACAAATTTTCATAACAAGTGATGTAACATGGATTCATTGATTAATTATCACAAATAATTTGATTGTAGGATGCGGTGAACTAGCAACCACATATTTGGTCACGGAAAGACCTCCGTCATAATTAGTTGTTGTACGGTGGGAACATTTTCGGTCACTGAATTGTTAATAATTGTGTGAATTTAATTATTAATTCTTATGTTTGATGACTAGAAACTGAGGTCATGACCGATTCATTTTGTTAGCCACTTATTTATGTCACAAACGATGCCAATGAGTCATTTCCAAGACAAATTTAGTGACGAGCTATTTGGTCACTAAAGAATACACATTTGTGACAATTAAGTTTTGTCGCCAAAACAACCATTTGGGGACAACCTTTGTGGTGTTGACCCGGACGCTACAGCATCTTTGGCCCGCCAAAGCAATTTTCAGTCGGGGATCAAAGTGGGATTCACATGTCGTATCATGGAGCCCACTCCTCAATTGTAAGAAAGTAGACAGACATGATAGGAATGAATTAGATACTCGTAGAAGATATCATAAGTTTCAGTTGACACATTTTATAGAAAAAAACCACGTGCATTGGCATGCGCTTTTATTGAAAGGGATCGATATCATCTTCTTTTATTCATTACATTTCAGAAAATATCACATATATTGTTTTACCTTTAATCTGTATAGATTTATACATCATGATCTATGTTTAATTACCATATCAAATATTATAATTAGTTTTTAGTAAACGGGATATTCTAATTAATAATGAAATATATGCAACTGCAATGTTGCACAAACAAATAAATTAAATAAAATGTAAGTATTCGTTCGAAATATATTAAAGTATATTATATTATATATATCACTCTTTTATTAAGACGAAAATTTTGAATCAAGCGAGAACACAACTCAACAATAGTTTTATAATTAACAAGAATCAAACGTAATACCATCCATTCATCCATCACTGTTTGAGAAGGGAAATGACGAGATTATTGTAGGGGCCTTGCTTCTTTCCGACAACCTTCACTAACTTGTTCGCAAACCTTTGGAACAAACTAGCCATTATAGCCTCCCCAAAGTGGCTTGCTAAAACAGGTTCGAAAACTGCTCTAAGATACGTGGCCACGTACCTAGCCCTGGCGACAGGGTCATCGTCATCGTCATCATCTTCATCTTCTTCTTTGAAGCCAGCATCCAGGGGAGTCCTGAATGTTTGGATTCTCAGGATTTTGAATGAGCCTTCGCTTTCGATGATCTGCTTTGTTTCCTGGACTGAAGGCGTGTAAAATGGCACATTGAAAGAATCCAACTTCTCTTCCTCTATAAGTCCCTGAGCCAATTAATTATCAAAACAAAATAAGTACCATAAGTTATACGTTCGAATGACATTTCTGGTAAGATTTAAAACATTAAATTTTTTTAACAAAAAGAATACAGGATATATATAATTACCTCAATTACCATATCGCTTAAAGCCATCCCCATTATGAATAGAAAGTGGGAACCTGCAACTTCCTCGTCATCTTTGCATATAAATGTTAGAAGCAACCGTCCATGTTGCGCCATCTCTTGCGAACGCATTATTAAAAACATTGTAAAATCTTTAGCAAATTGGTCTACATATGGTTGGTGCACGTTAGGATGACTTGTTTTCCCGCAGTAAATGCTGCCTTTGTTCCTCGGGATGTTCGATTCTGACACCAATCCACTGGGAACCTGATCAAATCAAACACGTTTTATTCACATCTTATTTATTTTATGGATGAGTATGAACGGGTATTACCCATATAAAACCCGTCTAACTTGCCCGTTTGACGCCCGTAATTTTATGTAAATAACCAATGAAGAAGAACGAATGTATTGGAGATGGACCTGAGATAACCAATGAAGGCCGTAAGAGGAGTGCACAAAATGCATGGAGCGGTCGGGAAACAACCTGCCGTAGAAGCTGCCGGGCGTAGCCGCAACGAGGCACGACCCGTACCGCCGGCCTATTCTTTCTCCAGCTTTTCATAAAATCCGGGCAACCCTCTGAACACAAGGTTAAAATCATTGGAAACAAGATCGCTGAGAAAATATTGAATGGCGGGTTGTTCACCATTTCTGATTTGGCTGCAGGCTTTGTCAATGCTTTGTATGATGTTCTCCATGGTTAAAAATGTATTCGGCCCTGAAGAACATCCCAAGTCTGCAACTTTTACGAAGTCTGGAACTGGAAGAAGATCGCCTGTGTCTCGTAATAATTCTTCGATGCATTTTTGAAGGACGGGTTTCACTTTTTTAAGAATCAACCTCTGATTAGATGAATTTTTGGCGTAGCTTGTTTCACCTTCGCCTCCAACCATATGAAACACTTTTTCCATTGATTTTTCATCTTTATATTCTATGGAAAGTACATGCAAAAGGGCGTGCAGTTATTATGATGTTATAAATATATTTATACCAATAAATACGTCAAGGCTGGTGCAATGTTTTAAAACTCGAACCCTTCCATCAACTACGAAAAAGAATCATAGGTTTTCGGGATCAACTAGTTGAACCCAACCGGTCAAAATGGGTTCAACTCAAAAAAAAGATATTATTACGAACAATAAATATATCAATTAATCTGAAACATCACATGTTATTTATTACTACTTGTGTCCCATATAAAGTGATTAGTTTATTAAATCTATTATTTCATCTGTTCTATTAGAATGGTCAAGTTTGGATAATGTACAATTTTTTATAAAATGTAAGGTACAACATATAAAATAATTAATTTTTCACTGTATTTTCCATTAATGTTTTTACTTTTCAAAGGTGAATTAATTGTAATCCAACCATAATTTTATTAGTAAATGTATGAGAAGTAAATAAATCAAAAGTTGACTCTTATAATAGAAAAACATTTTGAAACTTGATTATTCTAATAGAGCAGAGGGGGTATTTTTTATGAGTGATAAGATACAACACCTAATTAAAATAAATAATAAATTTGATACTACTTTTTTCACTTACACTATTATTTTAATTGTGGACCACAAATTAATTATCATATCAATAAGAATATAGAAGATTAAAAAAAATAAAAACACAAGTCGTGTTGAAAAGAAAAATGTTTTGAAAACTTGGGTCTTTTTAATGAGACAAAAAGAGTACTTATATGTCATAAATACAAAAAAGAAAAAAGAAAAAATAGTATTACTTTAATTTTATAAAATTTTGAAATATGTTTTATCTTTTTTAACAGAAATCAAAATAAAAATAAATTCAAAATTTAGTGAATTATTTGTTTAGAAAAAAAGGCTTATAAGTTTTCTCTTTCTTTGTCTTCCTTCTTGTTTTCTCTTTTCTTAGGCTTTTAATGCTTATAAAGGAAAGAAACATAGTTTCAATGGTTAAAAATCGTAAAAAAAAAGACGAGCTACAAGAGGGAGAATGATGAAAATCGGGTTGATCTGTTTTTCACTGAATTTTGATCGGTTTTAATTTGACACTCCTGATTTAGTAACTAGATTAAGCCCTGCATTCTCGATTAACCCGGTTGAACCAATCGATGTGATCTAAGTTTAAAAACAGTGTGTATATATCTCTCTGGCGGAGCCACATGGTGTCAATTGCCACACCTCAAAATTTTAAAAATATTCTAATTATTATATAAAAATTACAAAAAATAGGTAACATAGTTGATTTTGCCCCATCAAAAATTAAGAAAAATAAGGGCAAATTGTTAAAATGAAATAATTTAGTATTTGATTAATTAAAAGTGTGTTTATTGCTAGAATGTATACAAGTATTCTTAGCGAATTTTATATTTGGTAAACCAAAATATGAGTTTAAAAATTTACTACAAAATATTCAAATGTAGTTATTTTCGCATTTCTCTACATAAAAAATGTTGATGTGTATAATATTTTTTTTCCTAAAATTGGTTCAACAGTAAAATAAAAACTGTAGACGCGCGGGATTGAAACCCTCAGGCGGCAGCGGCGGCGGATCCGTCAGCGGCCAAAACAGGCTCTGAAGTTAATTAAGTCGGACAAGATTCAACGTTAAAAGATTATATGACAAAATATATTATAAAATTTCTTTCCGAATTCTTATACTTTTTTAAAAGGTCCTAAATAATTAACTTATTTTTAGTGATGTTAAAACTTAAAACCTTCACTTCTAAGTAACTTTTTTAAATAAAGCCATTCAGATTGAGAAAATTTTCAAAAGTTTTGGAAATTGTATCAATATAATGGTTTGATTGAAAGTCAAAATTTAAAATTGTTCATAAGATAATAGTTACTCTCTTAGTTACATAAAAAAAAAAAGTCACTTTTTATTATTCAAAATAATATTAGAAAATAGACTTCTCTAATCGGAAGTAACTTTGGACACATCCCTAGCCCTAGCGATGACGTCTTCTTCTTTGAAGCCAGCATCCTGGTTACAATGGCAGATTGAAGATTAATTGGCCAACTTCTCTTCCTCTATATATGTAACCAAAACCCAATCAAAACAATTATTGTCCAGAGATCGACGATATTCAATCATTCATTCCGACATTATGCATTATTAAAGGTTATTATATGGATATATCTGCCACAATAATGGCCGTCTTTGGCTTGGTGAACAACAGTCCACGTCTCTTTCTTCCAAATTTTTTTTGGCGAGTATCTCTTTTACAAAAAAAAAAAAAAAAAAGGAAAAAAAATTTGAAAGACGGGTAGTGGTAGAAATTTTTTTTGAACCAAATGATCTTTCCCTTGGAAAACTCGTTTATGGCCGGAGACACTCTGGTTCTACTTTCCCTTTATGGCTAAGTGTTAGTGGAATTTTCCCCTGCACTAATCCGAGCCAAGGAGAGGCGCGGAGATGTTGGCCAGGAGGGCCAACGCTGAGGTTTGGTGGCGCTGGCATGGTGCTGCGCCGGGCGTGCTAGGAGGGCGCGCCGTGCTGACGAACTTGGCAGCGAGGGCCAAGGGAGTTTGGGGCCAAGGATCTTCCCCTGGGCTGATCCGGGCCAAGGAGTGGCGCGGAGCTGTTGGCCAGGAGGGCCAACGTTGGCGCGGGCATGAGGCTGCGCCGGGCGTGTTGCGAGGGCGCGCCGTGCGGGACTTGGCTACACGGGCCAAGGATGTTTTGGGGAAAGCCCTAGAACATTCGAGAATGCTCTAGGCGATGCTCGAAGTCACGAGAACGTTCGAGTGGGGCGTTGCATGGCGGGATGTGCGAGAGGCGGGTCTGGTGAGCGCTGAAAGATTCTAGAGGCAGCTAGAATCTTCGCGAAGGGTCTAGCATCTGCGAGAAGGGCCGCGATGGGTCGCGAGGGAGCTGGATGGCGCGAGAAGGAACCGGAAGGCTCTAGACTTGGCGCGGGGATGCTGGATGCTGCTGGAGAATTCTAGATGAGAGTGCGGGCTTGTGCGGAGAAGCTTCTAGGCGCGGCTAGAAGGTGCGGGCAAGGCTTTGCGCTAGAATTCTCTAGAACCTACTTGGATGGGGTTGTCATCCAAAGCCTTTGCCTATAAATTAGCAAAGGGGCACTTGGGGGAAGGCACGACTTAGAGACTTCAAGTCTTGGAGTGAGACTTAGAATCAAGTAGCTAGCTTGAGTGTTCTAGAGAGAGAAACTCAAGTGTAGTGAGAGAGAGTCTAGCTCAAGAGGAGTTAGGCTTGTGTCTTCCCCGCGAGAGTGTTGTCCCAAATGAGTTAGGATCTTGTGTGTATAAATTCGAGTGTTTGGCCGAGTCCTTCCGGGAAGGGTTCGGCGCTTATAGGAGTTTTTCCACAGAGGGGAAAAAATTCTATAACAGAGTGGTATCAGAGCTTAAGGTTGTCGAGGGGATAACTTTAAGTGGAGCACATGGGTACACGAGGGGAACGAGCATTGGCCGATCGGGTAGCAGCCTTGGAAGACTTGGTTACTCGGTTCGAGTCTCTCATCAGTGCCAGCGGGGAGCGGAGTGTCTCCCTAACCGAAGTAATGGCTACTTTGGCGGCACGGGTGGAAAAGCTCGAGAAGCTGTTCGAGACGACTGGAGCGGCGGGTTCCAGTTCGTCGGCCGTGGAGGCGTTGCAGAGGGATGTCACGATTGTGCAGCAGTCACTTGATGAGAGGGCATCAAGGCAGGAGCTGGAGGAGAGCTCGCAGGCTGTTGAATCCCTTGCAGCGGAGGTGAAGCTAGTGAAGCTAGCTTTGCTGAACGGGAGCGCGGTGCTTCCGGACGAGGGCGCCAAGGTGAAGGTGCCTGAGCCGAAATCTTAAGGCGGCGCGAGAGTTTCCACAGAAGTGGAAAACTTTCTTTGGGATGTTGAGCAGTACTTTGAGGCTTCGAAGATCCCGGCAGCAAGGCAGGTGCCGATTGCTGCGATGTACTTGACGGGGCATGCCAAACTTTGGTGGCGTCAAAGGTGCGCAGAGGAGAAAGCACCCAAGATAGAATCGTGGGAGGCGATGAAGGAGGAGCTGAAGGAGCAGTTCCTTCCCACCAATGCGGCGTGGCAAGCTCGCGAGGCGCTAAGAGAGTTGCGCCAAACGGGCACGGTCCGTGAGTACGTGAGGCAGTTCATAGCATTGGTGTTGGATCTCAACGACATGAGCGAGGAAGACAAGGTCTTCAATTTTGTTGCCGGTCTGAAGCCGTGGCCGCAGCAAGAGATGCGGCGCCGTGGAGTTAAAGATTTAGCCCAAGCCGTGACGGAGTGTGAGCAGCTGATCGATCTTGGCCAAGATGCGGCCAAGGGCCACGCTAAGAGAGGAGGCGGTGGCGCAGTCGATAAGGGCAAGTCTATAGTCGGGGAGAGATCGACTAAGGGTGACGGCAACGTGGGCCACAGGGAGAGACCAGGGCGCGAAGGCTGCTTTGGCTGTGGCAAGCTTGATCATCGGGTGAAGGATTACCCGAGCAAACTGAACGTGATCCAGGCTGTGCGGGACAGAGAGGCATCAGGCGAGGATGCCCCCGCACGACTCAACATTGCTCGCATTGTTGGGTGAGCAGGACGCACTGCGCCCCAGGCTGCCGAATGAGGAGGCAGCCAACGTTGCTGCGAGATGGGCGGCGAATCAAGTTGCTTCGAGGAGAATGGGGCAACGGGAATTCATGGGGGAGCACGAATTCTCAACCATGTGTCGCAAGAGGCGTCGCGTGGGGAGATTCGGTGGAGGATGCCGGATCAATCACACTTAGCGAGAGAAGACACTAAGTGTGCGGGGAAAAGAGAAGTTTCCCAACGGCTGTGAATGAGGGATCAGCAAGTGTGCTATGGTGGCACGTTTTCGTCTGGAGTGTGGCAAACCAGACGGAGTGTGGGCATGGTGCTCACGGGTAGGCGCGGTGTCCTACCGTTGCTACATGGTGCAGTGGGTTCGGTTACAGTGACCGAACGGCGCAAGGGGCGCATTCGCGGGTGTCGGCTATGAGAGTCAGGAGCGCGCAGAGAAGATCGATTATTGGGAATCCATCGCAGGGTTGTGTCGCAGGGCTATAAAAGTCGGGCGGCACGACGAGCAGGCAATTGCGGGAATTGCCTGAGTGTTGCACAGCTATGGGGGCTGAGCAACGGCCGTGCTGGTTGATTATGGGGATTGACCAATTAAGTGGGGGAGAATGTTAGCGGAATTTTCCCCTGCACTAATCCGAGCCAAGGAATGGCGCAGAGATGTTGGCCAGGAGGGCCAACGCTGAGGTTTGGTGGCGCTGGCATAGTGCTGCACCGGGCTTGCTAGGAGGGCGCGCCGTGCTGACGAACTTGGCAGCGAGGGCCAAGGGAGTTTGGGGCCAAGGGATCTTCCCCAGAACCTGCTCGACAGTATGCCTCAGAGACGGTTGTGCCAAGCCAGCCCTGCGTGCAGCGCCCTCGTCCAGAATGTGCCCAAGATGAGCCTCCCTCACCTCAACCAACAGCCCTAAACACATGGTACTTTTATCCCCCAGCAGCCCCAAACACAAGCCACCCACCCCACAAAACTTTCCACACAGCAGCCCCAAACAAATACCAACCAAACAGCTGACAACACCCTCCCAATCTGCCCAGTTTTTAAAGCCTATGTCAAACACAGTGGAGGAGCAGAACCAGTCCGCAAAAGGCATAGCTATGTCAGACAGTGATGTTGAAGAAATTTATGCTGAGGAACCTCCAACAGAATCACAAATAGAGCCGCTGCAATCTTTAATAGTTACAACCAGTCCACAAATCATTCAAACCTCTGACCCAGTCATCCAAACTTCCAAGCTGAACCAACCCTTGTGGTCCGATAAATACATAAGTGCAAGTCCTCACAGTTGCAGGCCACACATCGCAGAGCTTTGTGCAGTAATGGAACCATCAGATTTTGAGGGGGACTCTTTCGAAGAAATCAGCGCTAGGCTTAAAAGAACACATCAAGAATTGACAATAAAAATTGCGCAAATGGCTACGGAGAAGGAAGAAAAATGGAAAGCTGAAGAGAAAGAGGTACAAATTCAAGATAAACCAATGGAAGAACGAAAGTCAGAGCAAGATTTTGAATCAGAAGAAGAACTAGACATCATAGCAGATGAAGAAAAATACATACCAGTGATCTCGAAAAAATCAAGAAGACAAAAAAATCATTTCTTATCTCAAAAAACGATTCAAGCTTGACCAATTCCGCGAAAGGATTACGTAACTTTGGCTGGAGGATCAAAACGCTCCAAATAGTTTTATTTCACTTCTTGATTTCTCAAAGTTTATTAGAGGCTTTTACCTCCATTTATGTATTCTCTTCAAGTTTTTAATGAAAGGGTGAATACACCCATTATTTTAAAAAAATTTGGGCCCCTAAAATAAACTATTATATTTTATAAAGTGAGACAATAGTTCCTTGAAAGGAACCATTAAACTTTTGAATTTGGTCTTGTTTGAATTAACTATGCAATTGAATACTTAATTGCGTAAGTCAAATCCAATGGTTGAATAGTCCTTTGAATAGGCTATAATTTTTCATATGTATATATATATATATATATATAATAAAAAATATCGGGGCCCCTAATATTTTTGGGTCCTGAGCGGTCGTGCATGTGGCGCGCCCTCAGGTCCGGCCCTGGTCATTATCTACCGCTTTAAGTTTTTGTGTTTTCTTTCACCAATGCATTAGGTTAAATAGTTCAATTTGAAAAATATTAATTATTATTAGTGATGAGATATAACATATACTTATATCCTTATTACTTTTACGAATTTTCAGCTACTGATATTTATTTTATTTATTAATCATAATTTTTCATAACAAATGATGTAACACGCATTCATTGACTAATTGTCACAAATAAATTGATTGTAGGATGCCGTGAACTATAGCAACCTCCGTCATAATTAGTTGATGGACTCCTAATGTGGAACATTTTCGGTCACAAAATTGTTAATAATTGTGTGAATTTAATTATTAATTCTTATGTTTTTATGAGTAGAAGCTGTGGTCATGGCCGATTCATTTTGTTGGTCACTTATTTATGTCACAAACGGTGCAATTAGTGATTTCCAAGACAAATTTAGTGACGGTCTATTTGGTCACTAAAGAATATACTTTTTGTGACCACTAAGTTTGTCGCCAAAAATAACCCTTTCGTGACAACCTTTTTCTTTTTCTTTTTCTTTTTCTTTTTTCGTAGTGGCTTGAAATACTTTTTCTTTAAAAAAAAAAAAAAAAAAAAAACCCACCTGCATTGGCATGCGATTTAATTGAAAGGGATTGATATCATCTGCTTTTATTTATTACATTTCATAAAATGCACACCATTCGATGATTAAAAAAAAATTATATGTAGGGCAAATTACATTTACTTCTTTCGAGATTTGGTCAAATTACAATTTAGTCTCAGTGATTTTTAAAACTAAAAATATATATATCCGTTAATTTAATCATAATTACAAAATTGGTCTCTTTTCATTATGACAGAGAATAAACGTGAACTTTACGAACAAGTTTAGGTTTGGTTCGGTAAAAACTTAACTTGACCTCATTTATTTAATAAATAAATGAATGTATGAACCAAATTGTAGATTTGGTTATTTAATAAACAATTAAAATTTAAGCACTCTAAATTTTGGGTCCACTCGATATTAATTACCGTTACTGCTTGTAACAATATAAAAAAAAAAACACAAACTAAAAAACTTTTGAAAGAGTTTTTAGTAAAATGTAGCACAAACAAATAAATAAAAATGTAAGTATTCATTCTCACATTCCATTTGAAATATATTATATTATATTACAAATATCACACTTTTATTGACACGAAATTTTAAATCAAACGAGAACACAACTCATCAACAGTTCCATAACAAGAATCAAACGTAACACCTTTATTATTAAAATACCTTTATTATTTGACTTGGTGGACAATAGTCCACGTCTCTTTCTTGGGATCACAACATCAAATCAATGTTCACTATCACAATCGATTTGGACATAATTTCCACTATTTCCCCTAATCTTTCAACGGTCAAGATCCGTGTTCTTGTCTATAAATACTTAACACAGGCACTCAATTAGTCAAATAGGTTATAATTCACAACGTAAATATACTCTATTAGTTGTGCCTCGTAATAACTTAGGTTTCAGAATATAATAAGGAGGTCACTCCCAAGTGCAGATAGCCGATAAAGACTTTGGAGTATAATATCCCATGGAACCAAAGGCACAACTGAAATGAAATAGTTATTTATTCGCAAATTTTATTCGGATCAAATGAAACGATCCAGAACAACTCAACAACAGTCTCCATAACAAAAGAATCAAAAGTAATCCCATCCATGCATCCATCATTCTTTGAGAAGGGAAATGACGATATTATTGAAGGGGCCTTGCCTCGTTTGGACAACCTTCACTAACTTGTTCGCAAGTCTTTGGAACAAACTATCCATAATAGCCTCCCCAAAGTGACTTGCTAAAACAGGTTCGAAAACTGCCCTATGATACGTGGCCACGTACCTAGCCCTAGCGACAGGGTCATCATCTTCATCTTCATCTTCATCTTCGTCTTCATCTTCGTCTTCTTCTTCATTGAAGCCAGCATCCAGGCGAGTCCTGAATGTTTGGATTCGCAGGATTTTGAATGAGCCTTCGGTTTCAATGATCTGCTTTGTTTCCTGGACCGAAGGCGTGTAAAATGGCACATTGAAAGAATCCAACTTCTCTTCCTCTATAAGTCCCTGAGGCAATTAATTATCAAAACAAAATAAGTAGAGTGAATTTAAATTCTCAATGACATTCAATATTCTCTTATAAATTGGCATGTTTACGCATTTCAAATGACATTTCTATTTCCGGTAAGATTTACTTATATTTTAGTTCGGTTTTGGATCGGTTAGAATGTTGGCTTTTGTGCACCCTAGTGGGTGTTAGTATTAAATGATGCGATATTAGTTGCATTAATTTTTTTTTTTTTTTTTTAACAAAAAGAGTAGAGGATTTAATTACCTCAACTACCATCTCGGTTAAGGCCTTCCCCAGTAACAATAGAATCTGGGAGCCTTCGACTTGCTCTTCATCTTTGCTTATAAATGTTAGAAGCAACTGTCCATGCTGCGCCATCTCCTGCGAACGCATTCTTAAAAATGTTGTGAAATCCTTAGCAAATTGGTCTAAATATGCTTGGTGCACGTTAGGATGACTTGTCTTCACGCAGTAAATGCTGCCCTTGTTCCTTGGGATGTCCGATTCTGACACCAATCCACTGGGAACCTGATCAAGATCAAACAGCACGTTCTATTTACATGTTAATTTATTTTATTAATGAGTATCGACGGATATTACCCATTTAAAATTCGTCCAAACTGCCCGTTTGACACCTGTAATTTTATGTAAATAACCACTGAAGAAGAATGAATGTATTCGAGATGGACCTGCGATAACCAATGGAGGCTGTAAGAGGAGTGCACAAAATGCATGGAGCGGTCGGGAAACAAGCTGCCATAGAAGCTGCCTGGCGTAGCCGCAACGAGGAATGACCTGTACCGCCTGCCATATTCTTTCTCCAGTTTTTTGTAAAATTCCGGCAACCCTCTGAACACAAGGTTGAAATCATTGGACACAAGATCGCTAAGAAAATATTGAATGGCGGGTTCATCATTTTTGATTTGGCTGCAGGCTTTGTCAAAGCTTTGTATGATGTTCTCCATGGTTAAAAATGTATTCGGCCCTGAAGAGCATCCCAAGTCTGCAACTTTTACGCAGTCTGGAAGAAGATCGCCCATGTCTCGTAATAATTCTTCAACGCATTTTTCAAGGATGGGTTTCACTTTTTTAAGAATCAACCTCTGAAGCATGTAAGCATATATCATCATGAGTTGCTTGATTCGTTTGATTTAATATGATAACTAAGACATGTAGTTAAGAGAGAAAGGGATCGAAATTACTGACTTGAGAAGATGAATTTTTGGCGTAGCTTGTTTCTCCTTCGCCTCCAACCATATGAAACAGTTTTTCCATTGATTTTTCGTTTTGATCTTCTGCGAAATGTACACATGAAAGGCCGTGAAGTTACTTCACTGTGTACAACAATATATATGTACGCATCGACTCGGAAAAATATAGGTTTTTCTTAAACATCACATGTTTTTCTTACTTCTAATATAGAGAATCCAGTTTTTATTAAATGTAAAAAAATTTATGAGTCAAAAAGATACAACTTCTGGAATAAGTAAATAATTTGATACTATTTTTTCCACTATTTCCTAAGAATGAATTAGTTGCGGACTATACATCACCACATCACATTACAGAAACATGGCTCTCGAAAACAAAAAAAAATTAGAAACCTAACTCTGTTTAATACAAGTACCTGATGTTGACGAAGCGGTTGGTTTATGCTGCTGTATAGTGTGGCAGATCTGGTCAGCACCAAATGAAACGGTGTGGACAGGAAAAACACTTTTGCCAAACTGGGTGGTGAAAGGAGCCGCGATACTAGAGCAACACCTCAAGGAGGAGTGTTGCCCCTTTCAGGAACACACAAATAAATCAGCAAAAAGGGAAGGAAATAACCTCAGTGGAATGGAAGAAGATAGGTACTATTATAATAGATGGGGGCAGACCAGGAGAACTTGACAAAGGGAGCTATGGCTTGGATAGCCCGGGATTCGGGAGGGATTCATTCTGATCAACAGGTGATTCCGGCAAGATTGATCCGCCTTACAGGCTGAAGCAATCGAGTGTTTACAAGCACTCAAATGGATGCTGAGAGCACGAAGATTAAAGATATATGATTCTGGTTTCGTTCTTCTTTTCTTTTCTCTCTGGCCTTTAATGCTTATGAAGGCAACAGCAACAAACATATACAGTAGTAATGGTGACAAATCCAAAATAGAAAAAAGCTACAAAAGGGAGAATGATGAAAATCGGGGTGATCTGTTTTTCTCTGAATTTTGATCCGTTTTGATTTGACACTCTGGATTTAGAGATACATGAACCTGGTTTGATTGAAATAAAATTTTTTGCTCCTCAGTTTCATTTAAAAAATCAATTTTGTGTCACTGGTTTTAGTAAAACTAAATTAACTCTTTGATTGTGACAAATGAAATAATTATTTATAAGATAATACTTACTCTTTCCATCACATTAGAAAAATTCAGTTTATATTACTCTATTAGAAAATAGACTCTCCTAATCGACATAATTTAAAGTAACTTTGGACCCAGCATTTTAAAAACATGAGTTTTGTAATGAGACCAAAGGAAAATATGTCATAAATACAAAAAATTATTACTTGTTGCATAAATAACATTACTTTAATTTGATTAAAATAAAAATTTTAAACTGTTTATAAGATACTTAATACTCATAATTAGGGCTGAGAACAAACACGAACGATTACGAACAAACTCAAGCTCGACTCGATACAAACGTTCACGAACATGATTTTTAGGCTCGATAATAAACGATTACGAACAAACTCAAGCTCGACTTGATAAAAACGTTCGCGAACATGATTTTTAGGATCGATAATAAACAAACACGAACAAGGTATTGAAAACTCGTTAATGTTCGTGAACAAGCTCGATTAAAATATTAACTATAATATAAATAAAATAAGTATGTACAATATTAAAATTTTAAATAATACAAATAATTTGAATTTTTATATATATTTATATGTACATAGATATAAATATATGAGTTTAAATTGAATTTTGATTTTTATGTAAGTTGATATAATATATTTTAAATTAACTAAATATTTCAATTTTCTGTTAGTTAATGCGGATAGAACGCACACGAATATATACGAACAAGCTCGGCTCAACTCGACTCGATTAATAGATAAACGAACACGAACAAGATTTTAGCTTCAATAAATAAATGAACACGTCAAAACTCGGCTCGGCTCGTTATCTCCCCTACTCATTATTAATGTGTAAATGTGGACACATACCTAGCCCTATCGACGGGGTCGTCGTCGGCGTACTCGTCTTCTTTGAAGCTAGCATTTTCTCTGTATCCAAAGTCCAATCCAAAACAATTAATTAAATTATTCTTTTCCAGATATCGATATTAATTCAATGATTTTCGTTCTGAAATTCTGCATTAATTTAACGGGTATATATGGGCAAAATAGTGGCAGTCTTTGACTTGGTGGACAATAGTCCACGTCTCTTTTTATCCCATGATTAAACTAAAGCCATGCATTTGTTATTTGTCTATTCCTATTGGTTTAGTATTTGTTTTGGAAAATTTAAGGGTTAAATATTATATACTTCTATGTTTTCATATGATTGTGGTTTTTGCCCCCTCAATTATTATAATACATTGTTTGCCTCCTTTGATTATGAGTCAAACTACTAAAAGCAAGTTAATAACATTTGTGTCCTTTTTTTTATTATTTTTTTTGTGATTCTTTCATTTCCTTTATAGAGTATTGAAACAAATTAGTTGACCAAATTGCCCATAAGTTTAAAAAAAAATGTCTTATACATTTCCCTAACTATTAGGGGTGTTCAAAATTGTTCGTGATTCAGACTAAATTGTGGATCCGTTTTGAATTTCAAATCGGATTACGTAGAAAGCGGTTTAGAGCGGCTTTCGATTTAATTTTTTTTAAAAATTCGAAAACTGATCCAGAAGATAAAAAAAAAATTAAAAAAAACCAAAACCAATCCGACTTTTGTCCTCCTTTATGAAGAAAAAAAATCAGAAATGGCCATGTCTATCAATCTGATCCAAAATTTGAATCAGATTCGCGGTTTGGTTCGAACCACGGATAATTCTGAACACCCATAATAATTTGTTTAACTTATGGGCAATTTGGTCAACTAATTTGTTTCAACACTCTATAAAGGAAATGAAGGAATCATAAAAAAAATAAAAAGGCCACAAATATCATTAACTTGCTTTTAGTAATTTGACTCACAGTCAAAGGGGCAAAACAATATGTATTATAGTAATTGAGGGAGCAAAAGTCACAATCATATGAAAACATAAGGAGAATATAATATTTAACCCAAAATTTAATTGTTTTAAGAAATTGTTTCGAATAAGATATTTTGTAGTATTTCGTGATAGTTTATCTTGTAAATACATGTTTTAGAAACACAGATGTGACGTGAGAAAATTGTGAGATAGGTATAAAAAAAGTATATCTCAGTGTTGTGAAAAGCATGTTGCCTTTGAGTATCTCCGATCCGGGTTGTAAAGGCTTGCCTTTGGGGTTGGTTGTGTTATTTCGTTTATTAAAAATAAAAATAAAAAAAAAAGAAAAATTCTGATTTGATATATTTTTGTTTAATATCCTATACATTTGATCACTGTCTTACTGCCTATAAAAGCAAGTTCAATTTTTCTCTTTTGAAAAGCTATAAAAGGCAAGCTTGGCCGGGAAATACAAACTGTTATTGTGGTTTACGTACATAAAAATTCATCTCAAAATGTATTTTGATATATGGTCACGTCGGAAAATACAAAGAACGGCCGGCGAAGAATCATTCGTTGCGAGTTAGGCAAATGACGAGAGTGTTGTGGACGCCTTCCCCGGTCAGCTTACAACTCACAAACTTCCTTGCCAACCTACGGAAGAAATCATCCATAATGGCCTCCCCAAAATGACTTGCTAAAACCGGTTGGAAAACTGACCTAATCACAGTCGTCGCCTTCATCGCTTTATCAAAGGGATCAGCTGTGGATTCTGAGATCACATTCAAAGGAGTCGTGAAAGTTTGAATACTCCATATTTTAAGCGAACCTTCATCTTCAATAACTTGCTTCGCTTCGTCAACCCTGGGCTTGTACATGGGAAAACTGAACGAGTCGAGCTTCTTTTCCTCTATGTATCCCTACTCGATTAAGCCAACGTATACAAACGGAGTCATGGAATGAGAAATATTCATACTAATCGTGATTTTTCAAAAAATTATGTACCTCTGTAACCATATCGGTCAAAGTCATTCCCATTAGATCAAAATAGTTGATCTTGGAGCCGTCATCCTCTTCGCTGTTTTCACATAAAAGTGAGAGAAGTAATTGTCCATGTTGCACTATTTCTTGAGATCGCACTCTTAAAAACATGCTAAAATCCTGCGTAAATTGGTCTAAATACAGTTTTCGCACAATGGGAGGACTTTTCTTCCCACAGTAGATACTCCCCTTGTTCATGGGGATGCCCGATTCTGTCACCAATCCCCTAGGAACCTGAAACATATACATATGCATGAGAATATATAGTTCACTTTTACACATATATATAACTTTTTATGTGTGTCAATGTATAACATGTAAAATAGTTAATTTGACACAATTTATTCTTTATTTTTAAGTGTGGGCTTGTTACACATAATTATATTAATAAGGTAAGAAGAGTAAAAAAATTTAAAAATAAATTCTTCATGTTTTTGAGAGTGAACCATTCTAATGAAGACAAAGGAAATGGAGTATGTATTATGCTTAAATCCCTGTATTTATCGAAATCTGATTTCTGGCTTTCAATTCAAAGTTAAGCACTGGTCCCAAATCCAATTCAAAAGATATATCAGCTATTTTCTATTGACACGTAAGATTCACATTTGCTAGCGCAGACAACTAATGGAAAAAGAAAAAATCAATTATTTTGTTGACTTTTAATTTAGTTTGAAACATCTCACATGCTAATTGATAATAATTTGAGTGTCGAATCATTTAGCCACAACTTTTTAAACTTAAAAGACAGGAAATTAAATCTTTTCAGTTCAGGAACAAAATTTGACAACAATCCAAATTATAGATGCTCATAAAAAAAAAAAAAAATCAAGATCACATACAATGGTAATTAAAAACGTCAGCACTTCAATCAATATACACCAATTCCAAATTAAGATGAATGGTTTACTCCACGAAGTACAATTGGGGGAGAAATGAGAATTTTTCAAACCTTAATTAATTTCAACTGGATCGATAGTTAATTGGTTTCAAATTAAACCAGCTGCAAGCCCATTGATTGTAGGGTTGTCAATCTCTGACACGACACAACATAAGCGGGTTAGGGTTGAGCCTTAGTGGGTTTGAGGGTTATATGTGTCGACCCGAATAACACGAATAATTAAACAGCGTAAGGTTAGGGTTGAGAAAATTGACACATGAACCCACCAATCCGAACCCGACACATGAAATTCAATTCATACTATAACACGAAAACCCGACACGAACACGAATAATTAAACGGGTAAAGTTAGGGTTGAGAGATGTCGACACGGGAACCAACTAACCCGAATACGACACAAACTTACACCCCTAATTGATTGCTTATTAACCAAGATTAATAACGTTGGACCACCAAATTAATTACTAATGACTTCCTAGGTATCTAGGCATTTATCCTTAACCATAAGCATAAGCCATCTCCAAAAGCAAGAAAACCCTACCAAAGAAGAAAAAATATATATATATGGTTGCGATCTCTGTGACCCTTTTAAGGTTTCGTGCAAGTAATAATATTGTTCGTGTTAAACTACCTTAATCTATAATTGTTTAAACTTTTGGAGAAATCTCCATCGCCAACTCAATTAAGGAAAGCAAAATTAGCGGTACATATATGTAGATCAACATAATTGACCCTCTGATCAACAAATAAAAAGGTAAAAAGTTGTATCAAACATGTCACATCACACGTATCAAGTTTAGTGTTGTAAGTATCATAGAATTGAAAATACATGTATCGAATTTAACGCTGAAGTATCAAAGTTATATTAAAATAAGACATGCACATATATCGTGTTTAACTACTAATGTATCGAAATTTATATGTTGAAGAATTGTAGTTATGTTGAAAGAAAAATTGACAAAAAAAAACAAGCATATTGTTACAATTCCGGTTCTCTGTTAGGCTGCGAAACTTCTTCTTCTTGATACCTGCTTTAGGGACTTACTCCCGGATTTAAGCTCCGACGATCAAGTTAGTCGATAATATAAAGCAATAAGGGATTTCTGGTCTCAAAAATGATCTCACCTTTCAAGAACATTTACTGTTCTATTTATAGACAGCGTGGAAGTGGCGGCCGGGTTGATCGAGGCGGTCGCCGGGTTGTTTAGCTTGGCAACCAAGTAGGAGTTGAGATAAAATTGGTCCTCTACTTGTGATCCTGGGTATCTTACAAGTCAGCACGTGTCCCTAGAGACATTGTTCCACTTTCCTGTTCATCATTACTTCTACACCAATAGCTAATGGCCACGTGGACCAAAAATATTCTTCATATATCAATGTTATTTACATCGTGTTAATTGATGTGCTGAGTTCATTTCAACTCGGTGCCGGGTAGCTCAAGGACTTCAACCCGGTGGAGGGTTATCTGCCCAACACATATCAAATTTAGTCACTAAAGTATCACGTTAAGCACTGGTCCCAAATCCCTCTATTTATCGAAATCTGATTTCTGGCTTTCAATTCAAAGTTAAGCACTGGTCCCAAATCCAATTCAAAAGATATATCAGCTATTTTCTATTGACACGTAAGATTCACATTTGCTAGCGCAGACAACTAATGGAAAAAGAAAAAATCAATTATTTTGTTGACTTGTAATTTAGTTTGAAACATCTCACATGCTAATTAATAATAATTTGAGTGTCGAATCATTTAGCGACAACTTTTTAAACTTAAAAGACATGAAATTAAATCTTTTCAGTTCAGGAACAAAAATTGACAACAATCCAAATTATAGATGCTCATAGCTACATCGAGCTATATTATTCTCTTGTTTTTATTCAAGATCACATATATCAAAAAAAAAAAAAAAAATCAAGATCACATACAATGGTAATTAAAAACGTCAGCACTTCAATCAATATACACCATTTCTGTATAAAAAATTAATTGGAGCTAGAAACAACAGTTCGCAACAGATAGAACGCAAATGCGTACTCTATCCATTCTATTCAAAAACTCAACTTTATATATATTATTCCTTATGTCCCATTTAAATAATAGTCGACAATAAACAATAATACAAAGTGACTTTTTTTTGAGTGATATATATATATATATATATATTATTTACGTCGAAGAAGAGGGAAAAAGTAATGAACATTCCATAATAATACCTGAGATAACCAGTGGAGACTGTCGGAGGAGTGAAAAAAATGCATGGAGCTGTCAGGGAACAACTTCCCATAAAAACTGCCCGGCATGGCCGCAATAAGGCACGACCCATACCGCCGGCCATATTCTTTCTCCAGTTTCTCATAAAATTCCGGCAACCCTTTGAACACTAGGTTAGAATCATTAGACACAAAATCGCTCAGAAAATATTGAATCGCCGGCGGTTCTTGACCATTTCTGATTTGGCCGGCTGCAGCTTTGTCGACGCTTTCCACGATGTGCTCCAAAGTCAAAAATGCATTCGGCCCAGAAGAGCATCCCAAGTCTGCAACTTTGATGCAACTGGCCGGGAGATCTATACTTCGTAACAGTTCTTCAATACTTTTTTCAAGGATGTGTTTCATTTCCCACAGGGTTAACCTCTAAAAACACACAAATTAATCACACTAGTTACTTTTAATTGATTAATTTTAACTATTTTTTGTATTATAACTTTGTGTTTGTATAACTAGATAATAAATACTTGGAGTTCTAAAATATCATAATTACAAGCAAATGTAATAGTAATATTAAAAATATGAAGAAAAAAAAATATAAAGATAATTTTGGAAGAATATGCATAAATACGTTTTGGAATGTACATTCTGAGAGCGACACTTATTTTGAATAATAGTAAAGCTAAAATCATGAGATCGAAACATAGAGCACTAATTAAGACAAAGATGGGATTAAGGAAATTACTTGAAGAAATGAATTCTTGGCGTAGCTTGCTTTTTCTTCGCCTCCAACCATACGAAAGTCTTTGTCCATTGACTCCATTACTTCTCTTTCTTCTGTGAACTTAAAACTGATAAGTACTTCAAATTAAGAGCAACTTCACAATCTCAGCTAGTCGGTCACTTCAAAGTGAACAATTTATATATATATATATATATATATATTATTATTTTTCTTCATATAGACTTTAATTTATTCAGAGATTTTAAATTAAATTTGCCTAGAATTGTAGTTTTAGTATTGAGGAGAGAGACATCTGACAATGGCAGCCGCTACATGCATGTGCCTCGAAATTAAGGATAATTTACATTACTAATATTCTATTTGATGTGCCTCAAATTATTTGAAGTTTTGAAATTGGTGTCCGATGCGTCAAAAGCGCGAGCTTATCGAGTTCCTTTGAAGATAAAAGCTCGCGTGTCAAATTTAAAATATAATATTTTCTGTATTGAGTTTAGTCTCTGGTCTATCATTTACGTAATCTCTTGTAATGGATGCATCAAATCTTTAGAGGGGAAAATGAACGGGTATCTAAAGCTACCGGGCCTCACACTTCCAACTCCAATGGAATTGGAAAGCCCAAAAGTTTGATATTATTTCCACCACTTATATGCGAACCATATCATATTCGAAAATGAATAAAATATTGAAAAAAAATTATAAAATTTTATATTAGAAGTAGGCAAATATGGTAGTCAAAAGTGGGTACGGGCAATAATTTAGTGGCAAAATATAGTTTAGTAATGTGCAGATGAAGGAAGGAAACTTAGAGGGCAAATAAGTACAATACCGACCTGAAGAGCTGAAAGAAGAAAGTGAATAAAAGCGGGGGACTCATTCTGTAATAGCTAGCTTTTGATTAATTGATTCTGTATTTTCCCTCTTGTTCTTATGAAATCAATGACCTCCTTAACTCTCTAATTCATCCTTTCTACCATATCTCTCCCTCTTTAATTCTTTGGCTCGTAACAAATCGGTATCAGAGCTCGTGCTCCTTAGCAATTAATGGCAGAAGAGTTCAAAAACACAATAATAATAATAATAATATAATAATAATAATAATAATAATACTTAATTCTTTTGCAGCTCCAAGCCTATATTACAAAATTATATTAATCTTGGGGACCTTCTATTTTTTTTTGGCCTCGAAGTTCCTAAACTTTAGGACGTACTGCTTGTGATTAAAAATTTATTATACTACATAACTCTTTTAAAGAGAGAGAAGAAGTACTCTTTTTTATTTTTACGAAGGGAAATGACGAGAGTGTTGGTGAAGCCTTGTCCGAGCTAGAGAATCTTCACCAACTTGTATCCAAATCTATGGAACAAACGATCCATGATCGCCTCTCCAAAATGGTTTGCTAAAACTGGTTCGTGAATTGCCCTGAGATACGTGGCCACGTTCCAAGCCCTGCCAACTGGATCATCATCATCAGAGCTAGCATCCAAAGCAGTCCTGAAAGTATGGATTAATTCCCGAAATTTCGAAAGACCCATCATTTTCGATTATCTTCTGCGTTTCGTGCACGGAAGGCCCATACCACGACATATTGAAACCGTCCAACTTCTCTTTCTCTACGTGTCCTTGACCAGGTCAATCAATTTCTTTCTTTAGTATGGGGTAATTGTCATATGAATTAATATATATGATCTTGAATTCACAGCTAGCATAGAAAATGAAGACTAAATGAAGACTATGAAAAACAGTTAGCTAGGATACCCTCGTTCCATTTTCATTAGAAGAGTACTCGTGTTTATAAATTTTTTTTTGTCTAACAGAAGAGTTATGTTACGTTCCTTTACTTTCTATAACTTTACTAATATAATTATGTATAATTTATAACTAACGCTAAAAATATATATAAATAGAAAAAATAATAATGGCTCTAAACTACCTCCATCACCATTTCAGTTAAAGCCATCCCCATTAAAAATAGGTAGTGGGAACCTTGGACTTCCTCTTCATCTTGACATAAAAATGTTAGAAGTAGCTGTCCATGTTGAACCATCTCCTGAGAACGCATCTTTAAAAACTTTGTAAGATCTTGAGTAAATTGGTCCAGATATGCTTGGTACACATTAGGAGGAGCTGTGTTCGCGCAGTAAATGCTACCCTTACTCTTTGGGGTACCCGATTCATCTCTCACCGTTAATCCGCTGGGAACCTGAATCGAATCAAACACGTATACGAGTCATGAAAATTTTACTTGAGATATATATACATGAAGGAAGAAGAAAAAATTCCAAACCCGAGACAGCCAATGAAGGCAGTAAGAGGAATGCAAAAAATGCATGGATCGGTCAGGGAACAACCAGCCATAGAAACTACCCGGCATGGCGGCAATTAGGTAGGAATTGAACCCCCGACCATTTGTTTCCCCCAGTTTTTCATAAAACTGAGGCAACCCTTTGAAGACAAGGTTTAAATCATTGGAAACAAGATCATTCAGAAAATATAGAATGGCGGGTGGTTCTTGATCTTCTATATTATTTCTGATTTTCCAAGCTTTGTCAGTGCTTTGAGTGATGTGGTGCATAGTCAAGAATGTATTCGGCCCAGAACCGCATCCCAGGTCTGCAACTCTCATGCTGGGGAGATCATTTAAATCTCCTAATAATTCTTCAATGCATCTTGTAAGGATGGGCTTCACTTCCTTCAGAACCAACCTCTGAAAAATAGCAACGATACACACTTCACGGAAATAAATAAATTGGATAGGGAGATAGAAATTAAGGGGAAATTAATTAATTACCTGATGGGATGAATTTTTGGCGTAGCTTGCTTCATCTTCGCCTCCAATCATATGAAACACTTTCTCCATTATTGCTCTTTTTCTTCTCTGATGAAGGGGGGAGTACTTCCTCCAACTACAACTCTCTTCTTCAGCTCACAAGTATATATCAAGTTTATTGTAAAATCGATTTATCTATGCAATCACTTTTTAATGAACTTAATTCATATGTTCTAATTAATCATTCTATATAATATTGGAGCCATGTTTTAATACCAACATATTTCATCTATGTATTCTTATTTGTTTATCGGTTATATAAAATTCGGACCAAACTGGGCGGTCGAACCGGTTTGACCACAACGCAGTGAAGCCGATCCAGTTACATTTAAAAACGGACTTCTAAAAACCGGTTAAAAACTGGGCTCAAACCGGAACAGAGACTCCGTTTTTTCTTCTTTATGTTCCTTCCCAACGTTCTCTTTCTTTTTTCTTTTTTCTTTTTTACCTCTTCCAAATCTCTTGTATTTTCTATTTTTTTTCTATCTTTTTTCAGTAAAAATTTAAACTTTTACTTGTAATTAAATCAACCAATCTCATATAGATGTTTTATTGTTGTTGCTAAATATAATATTTTTATTTCGAAAATCAAAAAAAAAAAAAATTGCAGAAAAAAGAGAAAGAAGTTCAAGAAATGTGAAGAAAAAACACATATATAAAAGATTTATCAATACTTTTATCCCAAGTACATAATTACTTCAACTAATTAAATATGATATAAGAATATAAGAAAAGGAAAAAAAGTTCAAATGAGAAAAGAAGAAGAAGAAGAAAGAACGTAGAGTAGAGAAGGGGGATGACGCATTTGAGAGATATAAAATGAGGAGTGGGGCGGCGGGAAAAAAAGAGGGGTTAGTATGATTTAGGTCAAGTATCAGTATTTTATAGTATATTTTATAAACTAACCCATTAATTTTATTTCTTTGATTTTTTAAATTATTTTATTTTTACTATATTTTATTGATTTTTTTTGTTGTCTTATTATTATAGTTTATATCTTTTTCCTCTTTAATTGAAATAATTTTCAAATAATGAAAAGTTCAAGATTGATCTTAATCTGTTGAAACTTTTTTTTTTTTTTAATTTATAAAATAACATGTAGTATTTAAAATAATGATGAATATATTTATGACATTATCGAGTGAACCCCCAATTCGAGCGATCCGACTGATTGACTTCTTAACCTCTAACTTTTCCGAATCGATAACCGGTCCGAGTTTAAAAATATTGGTAAAGAATGGAGGTATTTCCCCGGTTTCACTTCCAAATCAGCGCAAGCACAGGTAGTCTATACTTTTTTTAAAAGATAAAATAAAATTTTAAAAAAAACTTGATTTGGATGGCCGGGTTTCTCTTCCTTTAGAACCAACCTCGATCTCTAACCTAATAATTAAATAATTAATACTCATTTCGTCTCACTCAAAAAGTTCACTTTGAAAAATATACAATTTATCATGTGGGTTATGAGTAGGGGTGGCAAAAAAACCCACTAACCCAAAAACCGCCCAAACATATTGGGTATTAACCTAATAAAACCCACTTTAAAAAATAATGGGCTGGGTGGGCTTGGGCTAAATATGTAATGGGCGGATTTAGGGTAGCCCATTGGTACCCTAAAACCCGCCCATCATGGGTATCAAAAATACCCATCCACAATTACCCTTAAAAGTATAAAAAAAAAAAAAACAACAACTCACATACTTTAGTGTGCCCATTTTATTTTTTTCTTCAAACTTATTTTTTCTTTTTCTTTATTTTTCGTGTCCTACAATTACTTTACGTTTTTTTTCCATTTATTTTTTTATAATATTTTAAAATTACCTACTTATAATACTAATTCAAAATTCGTTCGGGTTTAGGGCCGGGTTTGAGTTTGGGCCGGGCCGGGCCGGCCCAGTTCGGGCCCAATTTTTGACCGATTTCGGGGCGGGCCCAGTTTTAGCCCGGGCCCAATTTTAGGCCTCGGGATCAGTTTTGGGCCTCGGGCCCAGTTTTGATGTTCGAATAAAAATATTTATTTTTCAAATTTTTTATTCCTTCTACTTTTACCAATATAATCATGAATTATCTCATACTTACAGTAAAAAGTAAAAATATGAGTTGAACAAACTGAGTCAAATTAACTATTTTAAATGATGTATATATAGATGTTGAAACTAATTAACAAATTGTAATTTTTCTTTCCTTTTAATTAGACGTCGGAGATGGAGTAATAATAATAATAATAATAAATTGACTTAGAAAACCGCCGTAGAAAGTAGGGGACCCTACTTTCTACGGCTGTTTTAGAAAACCGCCGTAGAAAGTCCTTTTCTACGGCGGTTTTATATAGAATCGCCGTAGAAAGTCCGTACTTTTTTTTTAATGGCGGTTTTGGTATTTCCGCCGTTAAAGCGCCACCGTAGAAAGTCCATTTTGTAGTAGTGAGATATATATATATATATATATATATATATGTGTGTGTGTGTGTGTGGTTGTCATGCGGAACTATCATATCAAATTTATATTAGTTTGTATTATATAGTGTAGATATATTTGGAAACACGTGCGTATAACCTTTATCTTTTAAAAAAAAAAAAAACCTTAAACATTTTGTGTTTATTAATTTGTTTTACTTGTCCCCTTATATATTTTTAAATGCATCATTTGTCCCTTTCTTTTTTTCTTTTTTTTTGGAATAAACACGTTTATCCCTTTAATCACCCGTGCGTAAATCCTTTGAAAAGTATATAAATCTTCCACTTATTATAACTTTAATATGTACAAGCTAAGTACTTAAATACTGATATTTTCTAATTAGAAAAAATTTCATTTTAAGAGCATTGTAAATTTAAAATTCATAAAAAGAGTGTAATGTTTTTATAATTCTTACTAACGTGTAACGACATAAAATTATATTTAATCATTTTTGAATAACCTTATTAAATATTTAGTTGTGCTTCGGTTGAGTTTAACCTTAATAATATCACACGCTGGTTGTGTTTAATTTCTACAGTGAATAGATCATTATTTATTTTTAATTAATTTAGTTGATAAATGTTTAATAAAGCTAAAAAATTCATTTATAAAATAATTAAAACATTAAATATAATTTCATGGAATTATAAAAGTTTTACACATTTTCCATGAATTTTGAATTGAATATTTCCTACTAGTTATAAGATTTACAATTTTTTTTTTTTTTTTTGGGTGAGGATCGAAGAATTGTGATTAATTACTTTTATTTAGCATTTGGAAATTAAGTTGCGTCACCTTTGTGCTCAATCCTGCCTGCAAGTATCGATTTTGATAAGCGGCAAGCAATAATTGAAACCAAAGGCAAAGAGGCATGGGTTAAAATTGAATAAAAATAACCGATTTAACACACATATACGTGAGGTGAAATGATTGATAGAATTAAAAATTTTATGTTCGATAACTTAGTTCCACGGTTAATTTGCATGTGAACTTCTGCGTGTATGTGAGATCGAAATTTATAAGGTGGAGATTTTAAGTTGTAAGGGCCAGTCTTAAGGTGGGGCCCATACTAAAAATAAATAAAATTGAGTAAACCATGTTTTATTTTTAAATATTCAATAATTATTCTCTATGTAAATGTTGTATAAGTAATTGTAGTTGTCGTAGTATTCCATCTATTTTATTAGAATGGTCAAGTTTTTTTAAAAAACAATTTGTGTGACAAGAGTCAAGTTTTGACTTCTTTTTTTTTTTTCCTTCATATGTGTGATTCACAATTAATTCACATTTAAAATATAAGAACATTAGTGAAAAGAATAATGACAAATTACTTAGGTATTGTACCTTGCAACCAATAAAAAATTATATATTTTCCAAATCAGAATCTTTAATGGAACAGAGGGAATAATTCATTATGAATTTTGAAAAACCTTATACCCAACGCATTGGGTTGTCCTACAGTGCCTATGAAGTATCGTGTGTATTAGATTTATTTGTTGACATATCTCGTAAATTTTTAAATGTTGAAGTATTAAGTTTATCTTTTGAAGTATTGCATGTATTTTAAAACAACAAGTATCGCGCGTGTGTATTGAATTTAGATGCTAAAAAACAATGTGTATTGTTTTTAGGTGTTGAATATTGAGTTTAACTACCAAAGTATAGCGGATATGTTAAAACAACAAGTATCGCTTGTAATAAAAGAAACACACATATCAAATTTAAGAGTTTAAGTATTGTCTGTCAGACCGTTAAACAGTCAAACACGAAAAACCCTCTATTATTTTCACAACATATCACTCATCAGTGAATTTTTAAAGTAAATCAATCACTGTTTCTGTTTTTTATTTTTATTTTTTTAAGTTTTAATTTCGTCCATTGAAATTTAATTGCGGTTCATCTCGGTTATGAAAATGAAATCCATCTTTAATTTCATCCTCTCTAAATCATCTGGAAAGCACATCGATGTTCTAGAACAATTTTTTAGGTATTGCATTTTGCATCCTGATGTGCATAAGCTCTGATACTATGATCATGGTTTAAACATTTTTCTCATTTTGCATTTTATAATAATTTTTTATCACTCTTAATAAGTTATTTTACATTTTTAATATACTTTTTTACATTTTCAGTATATATTTATACACTCCCAATATAATTTTAATATTTTAAAAATCATAATTCAAACCAAAGTTTGAAACGGAGTCATTTGTTTCTGTTGTGTAGAGTGCTTCTGATAGTGCTAATCTAATCGAACCCAACGAAAATTTTAAGTGCCTAGCTATGAGCCCATCCAAGCCGTGACATAAAGCTTTTTTATTGTTTTTTTTTTGCTAAATCGAATCGTTTCCCACTATACAAAAAAAGTCAACTAAAATGGCCATAAAATTGACTTGCACTATAGAGGACGAAAACGTGCAATTTTGCTTCGAGGAAAGGCAAAGTAAAATTCCACCTTTTTCTGGTAGTTCACCACTAGAGAGTTTCTTTTTATATTTCAAATTATCAAAAATAATCGAAAGAGTGTAGATTATAAGTTTAAGAATGGTTCAGCACGCTCCCTAGGAGAGTTAGGGGACTGATTTTTTTAGACGTTAAGGAGTTCCCCTATTTGCGGGTTTAACCCCCTTATATTTTTGTCTTGTTTATTGTAGTTTCTCATTTGTATATGGTGCATTTGCATCGCTGCATCATTTGTATTCCTGAGGTAAGACTCATTATGTCCCCCTTGAAAACCTTTTGTCATTTGAATTTTAATGAAGGATCTCCATGCCTCCGAGCCACTTAATCAGTTGTTACCAAAAAAACAAAAAAAAGAATGGTTTACCTTTCGTCTAGTTATTAATTAGTAGGATTAACGACTTGACCTAGCAATTGTATGTCTTGCTATAATTTTCTTTTTTATGACAAGATCTATTGTCAAATAATTAATATCTACTTTGGTTCAATCAATTGTAAAATTCAAGCCGAGATGATGGAACTCAAGGTAAAACATTAGTATTTCTCTATAAAGTTGAAGTCATGATTTCAAATTTTTTTACTTCAAAATTATTTTTAAGAAGAAAACTGAACGATCTTTCTTAATTACATTTTTTTTTTTTGAATAAATGCTTCATTCTAAAGACTTACAGAGGTAGAATCGAACCTCTGACATCTGGTGGCTCGCCTTACTCACTACCGTTGGAGTACAAGTTCGTTCCTAATTACATTTAAAATGTGATGCCATACAATAACTTAAAACATATTTCTAAAGACTTACAGAGGTAGAATCGAACCTCTGACATCTGGTGGCTCGCCCTACTCACTACCGTTGGAGTACAAGTTCGTTCCTAATTACATTTAAAATGTGATGCCATACAATAACTTAAAACATATTTCACTCTACATTTCAAATCACGACCAAAAACAAAAATTAAAAATTTAGTTGTGATATATATTATACATGGTTTAGATTCCTCCTTTCTTAGCGTATATAAATTTGTAAGGTCTATTTTGTGTGTTATTTTGAAATCTCTGGGATTATTTTTATACTTTGTTTGAAACTTTAAAGTTCATTTTATACTTACATTCATGAAAATTCAAATAGAATTTCGTACTTTACCATAATATTTACAGAACAAAATGGACATGGGTCATTGTAAAAAGTCACACTCGTTATAAAGTAATAATCCGCACTCCACATTCCACCAAAATTTTCCTCGTAAGTGCCTTAGATACAGGATTCTTGCTGTTTGTAGGTCGTGTGCATTGTAAAAAGTCACACTCGTTATAAAGTAATAATCCGCACTCCACATTCCACCAAAATTTTCCTCGTAAGTGCCTTAGATACAGGATTCTTGCTGTTTGTAGGTCGTGTGCATTAATGGACTTGACAAATTAATCAAGTATGTTTAATTCATGCATTTATACGAGGCATGCGGACTTTTTTTTTTTTTTGGTAAGAAATTATTTTATTGGAAATTGTGTAAGAAATAGTTAATGATGATGTTTACTTTTAAAATAACGTGAGAATAATTTTAAAGAGAAATTTAAATTTTCAATTTGGTACAATATGACAGTGTTTGGTTATAGAAAACTTTTCTAAAAAGAAATGTTTCCTTGTAAAGAAACAAAACATACCTAGCTTTATTATGGGTTGTGAAAAGTACTCCTTCTGTTTCACTCAAAGAGTTCACTTTGAAAAATATACTTCTTCCGTCCCACTTAAAGAGTCCACTTTAAAATGTGTACAATTTATTATGGGTTGTGAGTTACAACACCTAAAATAAGTAACGTATGATATTCCTACACTGTTGCCGTAATATTATCGAAACATGCCCGAAGGGCCGAAACAAAACTGTTTGTCAATTTCAGAGATAAAAAGTAAATTTTTTTTTCTTATGTAATTGAGGGACCAAAGCGAGACAAATTTAAGAAACAGAGAAAAGTGAATAAACCTAGCTAAATAACAGTTCTTGGCTTCAATTTTTTAGTCTATAAAATCGAGGGCACTTTGCAGCATTATTTGCTCCATTAAAACAAAGAAAGAAAGAAATGAAGATGATGAAGGGTGTCATGGCTGCCTGGGAGAAGCATAAGGCGATTATAGTGATTGTGATGATTCAAATAATCTATGCCGGACTGTCACTCTTCTCCAAGGCCTCCATCTCTCAGGGCATGAAACCTTCCGTTTTTGTTGCTTATCGACAAGCTTTGGCCACTCTTGTCTTAGCTCCCTTCGCTTTTTTCTTCGAAAGGTAACCAAAACATGACTTTTTTTAGTGAAACGGAAGAAGTAATAGTTTTAGATAATTAGGTTTCGCTAAAATATTATATTATATTGAATTCCAGAGTTTGAAGAGCTATACTAACATTGTTTCCCCTTTTGCATTTTTGCAGTACGACTCAATCTCTACGATTAAAAGTCGTTTGCAAGATGTTCTTAATTGCTGTATTTGGGTACGTACGTATTAATTTGTTTTAATATATTAATTCATACACAAAAAAAAATTATGTCATTTTTTTAGAGGAAGGAAGTACTGATTATTCTCTTTTTATTTAAAAAAATTTTTTTTTTTTCCTTAATGTTAAAAATTTGCAGGGTTGCGTTGTGTTTAAACCTTGCCTACAATGCAATGAATTATGTTTCGGCAACTTTTGCTACAGCCACGGGGAACACCATTCCGGCTATGGTTTTTATCATGGCGGTTTGTCTAAGGTACAATCACATTCCCACCAAGTTTAATCCCTATATATTGAGTATTATTAACACGCATTTTCGTTATAGATCCATTCAGTCATGAGATAATAACTCATACCCGACCCTTAGTAATATATGCATTAAATGTATTATTTTGTATTTCCCATTGGTTCACCCCCTGAAAAATCATTTATTCAAAGTTGTACATTATTCTATTTATTTCATTAGAAATGTCTATTTTGACAAATGTTCAATTTATTATGAATATCAAAGTACAACACCTAAAATATAGCTAATTTGACACCATTTGTTAGATTTATATCCTTACTTTTTAATTATGGATTAAGTACACATGATTATATTAGTAAAGGTAGGAGTAGTAAAAAATTTGAAAGTGAACTCTTCCAATGGAATAAAAAAATTATTTTTTAAAGTAAACTCTTCTAATAGAACAAAGGAAGAATTTAGTTTCGGATGTATGAAGTTCCCTTCATGAATTTTCTAGGCAATTAATTAATCTGTCCATTAACTTGGATTATTGCCTCCTTTTAGTCTTTTAAATTTAAATCATTTCATTTTCGTCATTTTTTTTAGGGTAAAATGCACCAAATACCACTTAACTATCGGCTTTTGCAAAAAACACCACTTTCCTTTAAAAACTGCAACTACAAGCACTTTACTTTCAAAATGTGCGCCCAGTACCGCTCTGTTAGTCAATTCCGTTAAGTGACTAATAGTCAAAAAAAGACAGGGGCAAAATCGTCATTTCACACGTTGCGGCACTGTTCTTCGTCTTCCCAAAAAAATTTCGTCACTGTTCATCGGCCGGCACTGTTCATCGGCCAATTTTTTTTTTTTTTCCTTCTTTTTCTTCTTCTTCTTCCGATTATAATTATAATCGGAAGCTAAAGATGCTGGGTTTCATCCTTCAATCCTTCATTTGGTGCATTTCACCCTAATTATAATAATAATAAGAAGAAGAAGAAGAAGAAGAAGGAAAAAAAAAAAAAAAATTGGCCGATGAACAGTGCCGGAAAATTTTTGGGAAGACGATGAATAGTGCCACAACGTGTGAAATGACGATTTTGCCCGTCTTTTTTTGACTGTTAGTCACTTAACGGAATTGACTAACAGAGTGGTACTGGGCGCATGTTTTGAAAGTAAAGTGCTTGTAGTTGCAGTTTTTAAAGGAAAATGGTGTTTTTTGCAAAAGCCGATAGTTAAGTGGCATTTGGTGCATTTCACCCTTTTTTTAAAAAATGGTCCGAAGCCCAAATTCCTGCAATCTTTTAGATATTTTCGACTAACACATAAATTGTGTCAAACTAAATTAAGGAGTGAAAAATGCAATTCAACATTTATTTATTTTTCATTTGTTGTCCTTATTAATGGGTGTCTTATGTCTATCTTACGCGTTGGTCGAAAATAACTTAAATATTGACGAATATTGGGTTGATAACCATTTCAAAACAAATTTGAAAGCTAAGATACGAAAATGTAACGTTTTCAAGTTAATTAGGGCCAAGAGTACTCCAAATTACATAATAACTGGATTTTGAAATAAAATTTCAGGATTGAAAGGCTAAATATAGCACAAAGGAGTGGAATTGCAAAAGTGATAGGTACAATAATAGGTATTTCTGGGGCCATGGTGTTTACTTTTTATAAAGGTCCTCCTATCCATCATCATGATCAACATCAAAACACCCTTCATTCTACCACAAGGGTTTACACCAAACAAGAATGGATCAAAGGCTCAATTCTCATGCTCGTGTCAAATTTAGCTTGGTCCATGTGGCTTATTCTACAGGTTAATTAATTCATTCTTCATTAATTATTTAATTTAATTTTCCCTTTTGTTCCTTTAATATAATTTTCTGGCCAAATTTATTTACATATATTTGTTGTTTCAGGTTCCAATTTTGAAGGAATATCCAGCAAAGCTTCGTTTCACAGCACTCCAATGCTGCTTCAGCAGCCTGATTTCCGCAGTTTATGGTGTAGCCTTTGAGAGAAACGCATCATCATGGAGGCTTGGATGGGATTTTAATCTTTTCTCTGTGGCTTATTGTGTATGTTTTCCTCATCAAAATTTCCATTTTTCTTTCAATGATTTTTATTTTTATATATTTTGTGAAATTTGAGTCTTAGAATGGATGGTTCTTGGAGTATATTTTGTTTCCTTTTAAATAAAAATATAATTCCATTACGTAGGGTTGGCTGTATGGATCATATGTGGACATTATGTGCGATTGAAACAATTTCAAGATGAGTGATGATACACATGTCACTAATTATCGCAACTTTTCGATAGCAACTCGTGTGACATACATTCATTCGTTATATTCTTATGAGACAATTATTAATGTCACATAATTGGCCAATGAATACATGCCGCATGAGTTGCTATGAAAGAAAATATCTGTCATCACTCTTTCAGGATGTACGAGTAGAAATAATATATACGGAGTACTTCTTAGACCCAACAGAAAAGGTTACATTTTTAATACCCACCACAGTATAGAAAATTCCGTTCTCTTTGAGTCGCAAATGAGAAATTTTTGTTTTGAGGAAAGGAAAGAGAAAAAAAAGTGTAATGCTGATGTTATTTTTTGAATTTATGTGAATAAAGATTCAGGAGGAATTTTAAACTTTAAATTTTGAGTTTGGTGGAAAATGATGATGTTTCTTTTCGTAAAATTTCGGAAGAAAAAGTTATAATTTTTCTGAAATTGAATGGAAAAGGTCATACTTCGAGTTCTATGTGACAGTATTACTCAACAACGATTGTACCGCTAGACCAAAACAAACAGAAATTTAAAATTATTGTTGCTTTAAATGAACCTCGTATATATCAACAGATCTAGTCAAAGATCTACCGCTAATCTTTCAATGAAAATTCAAAAACTGAATTTTCACTTGTAAGTCAAAAAAAAAAATCTAAAATATTAGTACTTAACTATGTAACATTTCAATCAAGATGGAGTTGAGATTTGGCCTAGCATAGTATCACATGGCACTACTACGCATGCCGAGGGATCAACTCCTACCCAGGTGAAAAATGTGTAGGTGGGGCCCAATGGACCCCAAATTTCACCAAAAAAAAAAAGTCAAGATCTAGTTTATTCACAAATTATAGCACGTGTGATTTAGATATTAGTGACTAAAATATATTATTTGTGAGACTTTCAGGGTATTGTGGTGACTGGACTATCTTACTGGTTGCAAGTATGGGTTGTGAACAAGGAAGGGCCCGTCTTTACTGCCCTTTTCAGCCCCTTGGCGCTCCTTATCACTGCTGTTTTATCCGCCATTTTCCTCAAAGAAGTCCTTCACTGGGGCAGGTTCGTATATCCTCGGGCCAGGCCTTTCGATTTGGAGTAGTTTTGAAAATACTTTTCAAAATTTGGCTTTAATTTAATACTTAAATAAATGTATTAAAAATATAAAAAGACGTAGTTAAATAATAAAATGTGCATTAAAAATAATGAGATATTAATTTATAATGTAAAAAATTCAATATAAGGGTAAAGTGGTATATTTTCAACATATTTATCAAAGAAGATTGAACAATTAAGCATTCTGATTGCGAGTTTCGAAAAATATATTGGTTGGAGCAGTGTTTTGGCAGCTGTTCTACTAGTGGTTGGACTGTATAGCTTTTTGTGGGGAAAGAACACAGAAACAAAAAACCAGAAGATTGGGGAAAATCCAATCAATTAAAAGAGGAGGCACTTTGGAGCACGTCATCACATGCCCTACTTCAACAAATAACAAAGAAGATGAAGGAGAAAGGAAGCCCTCTTTGAATTAGTCTCAGTCGGTTGAACTAGAATAACAGGCTGTTTGTTATTTCCTGTTTTCGAGTGAGCTTGTTGGTCTTGTATGCTCGAGTTTCAATAGATATATGACTCTTCTAAAAAAGCCTATTAATAAAGTTAAGGAGTCTGTTTTAAGGAATCTTTCGAAAAGCTCCATTAGCAAAGTTGAGGAGACTTTTGGAAAGAGTCCTATTAAGATATGGCAATGGTTTAATTAATGAAGGGTAATTTAAGAAAAAAAAAGAAATTATTGTTTTGACAATAACAATAACCTTAAGATGATATTAGTTAATAGGACTATTTGAAAGAGTACTATTAATTCTAAAACCAATAAGACTCAAATCAAGAGTCCTAATTTTAATAGATATTGAGATAATGAAACTCCTCAGAAAGTTTTATCCACAAAATTAATGAGACATTTCCGAGAGACTTATTTGAAAGAGTGCTATTGGTAGCCTCACTTATAAGGTTCATTTGATAAAACTTAAGTCTGAAATATGAATTTATAAGTTAATATGTTTGATAAAATTTAAGATATGAAATTAGGATTCATGTCTGAAACTGAAGTCTAAATCTTATTAAGTTATTAAAATAAAAAATATATTTTATTTTCAACATTGAATTGTTACTTATATTTTTAATTAAATTATACAAAAATGATAATATATATTTTTAATTTTTTATAGTTATAAAATTATTATTATTTTTTCAATTGATAAAATATATTAAAAAAATTGAAAACATAAAATAAAATAAAATAAAATAATGATACAAAAAATGTGAAAATTAAAAAAGAAAAAATATATATATTTATTCAATTCAGATTCAGTGATAAGTGATCTACTAATCACTTATTTTTTAGGGCAAAATTATATCCATTAAGACTTATGACTGACAGTTATAAAAACACATTTAATTTAAATAAGCTCTTAATCATTAATTTTAAGTGCTGAATTTAGTTATCAAATGAATTCTAAGTCAATAAGACTCTTCAAAAGAGTCCTATAAATTTATATTTTTGAGGTTACATTATAAAATTATTTATATCCTAACCTCAATATTAAAATTAAATAGGAAATTAAAATAATCTAATCTAAATGACCAATAAACACGAACAGAGTGATTTCAAAACAAATCTATTAATAGACTTAAAATTAATCAAACGTAATAGTACTATTCAATGCACTAACATTACATCAATAAAATTAGGTTATTTAGTATTGATGTAATTTAACATAAAATTACATCAATACTATTGTATCAATTTTAGAAGTGCTAGAAAATTAAAGTGAAGAATAGAAGTGTTAGAAAATTACATGCGAGTGCACTTAAGAACAAAAATAAATTTAAAAAAAAAATCTAAAAGTGCTACTTTTTAGAAGAGTGTAAATATTACTTTAAAAAATTACAAAAAGAGCAGCACTTAAAGAAGAAATTAAAAATTTTAAAAAAAAAAAAAAAAACGCACCCAAGACTTTAGAGGGACGCTCGTTCAGTTGCATACACATGAATCGGTTGTATATAAGTTTTTGCCAAATATAATGGCAGCTTTCGTCTCCACAAAACCTTGCCACTTTCTCTTCTCCCTCTCTTCCATCATTTGGGTTCGCTTCCTTTTCTAACCAACCTGTCGACACAAATAGCTAAAACTCTTATTAATTCGAAGAGTCATGTATTTGTATTAAAATTCGCAGACGAACATTTATTTAACATTAAAAAATAATAATAATAATTGTTTATACACTTCAAAGTTCAAAAAAATTACTAATAAAACGGAGAGAGTAAATAATTACATCAAAGACAGAATGGTTGGAGTCAGAGGCGAAGATGAAGCCAAAAACCAATACATTCAAATAATTTCCATGGTTGGAGGTGAAGATGAATCAAGCTACGCCAGAAATTCTTCCTTTCAAGTAATTTCTCTATTTCTCACACAAGAACACTCCTTTCGTCACGTATAAATAGTCTTCTTTCTAACCCAAAACAAAAAAAATTAATTGTTTCAATAAAAGAAAAAGGCGATTTTCAATTTGTTTACTTTTTACATACCTTTACTATTATAATAAAATGTGGTTATAATTCATTTTTATTTAGAAATTAATGATATTAATGAAAAACTATTGTGTCAAATTACTTATTTTAGATATTGGGACTGAAAGGATATAGAGAATCAATCCAAGCAACGGAAAAGTTCCTCTTTTATATATATATATATATAATTTTTGTATATGTGTGAGTGGTTTAGAGGATGATTCTATGGAAAGTGCAACCCATCCTGGAAAAAAGCATTGAAGAATTATTAGGAGAAATGGAAGAGGATGATCTAAAGGCCAGTTGCATCAAAGTTGCAGACTTGGGATGCTCTTCTGGGCCGAATGCATTTTTAACCATGGAGCACATCATAGAGAGCGTTGACAAAGCTGCCGCCGGCCGAATCAGAAATGATCAAGAACCACCGGCGATTCAAATTTTTCTGAATGATCTTGTTTCCAATGATTTTAATCTCGTGTTCAAATGGTTGCCTCAATTTTATGAAAAACTGGAGCAAGAACATGGCCGGCGGTTCGGGTCGTGCCTCGTTGCGGCCATGCCGGGAAGTTTCCACCGCAAGTTGTTCCCTGACCGATCCATGCATTTTATACACTCCTCCTACGGTCTCCACTGGTTATCTCAGGTACATATGAAATTACTTTTAATGAAGTCTCCATTGGTTATTGTTTTTGTTTATATATAAATTTCATATTTCATTACTCAAAAAAACTAGTGATACAATTGTGAATATAAGTTAAGCTGATAATAATTATATACAAACAACTGAAAATATATAAATTAAATCAAACCTATATAGATTTAAACAAGCAATAACTACCATATGAATCTGATCTCGGATATGCTACTAATATTCTTATGAAAGACCTCAACAGATTAATTGGATCTTCATTTTAAAGTAGAAAATATCAATTTATTTATGTGGGAAAGAAACTCTTGTTTATTCGGGGAGACGGGATATCTAACTATGAGAGAACGAAAAACTTTTATCAGGGAAAAAATCAACTAAATAAAAACTTATAGAAATGAAAAACTATTTCCCCCCTTTTTCTTATGAAGAATAGAGAAAAATGGAGGTTAAAGTTTAAAAGGAAAAGAGAAAGAGAAAGGGAGACAGAGAATGTCAATCCTCCTCACTCTGTCTCAATTAAAGAATTTCTGTATATGATTTTTAAATAATAAACTTTATATACTCCCTCCGGTTTTACAATTAATTGTTCATGTGAAGAGTTTGGTTTGTTTTAAAAATAAGTTTTCATTTAGAGAAATTGAGAATTCATTTTTGATTTAAACCTTCATTTTCAACCATGTAGATGTCTACCCATATCATAGTTGTTAGTGTCGTACAATGCGCGATACAGATCTTACGATACGTATAAAAAATAACCAATTTCTATTCGAATAATACAATCGTATCGTACTTGGTAGAGAATTGCTAAAAAATTGCGAATTTCGTACGATAAACATACAATAAATACATATGAAATAGCTAGGCTCATAATTAATCATATGAAATTATGAATAACACTGTACAAGATAAAAGTATAGAAAATAGAACTTTTTTCAAAACAAATTAGAAAATGCAAGCTTATTTTTTGCTTTTTCTTTTCAAATTGAATGGAATAATAAATACTCAGTTTGTCCAAGAAAATAGTGTTGTTTCCACTTTTATAGTAATTAATATGATTATATGTGATTTATAATGAATTCCTAATTAAATAAACGTATAAGTAAAAAATAGTATTCTTTCCTTCCCATTCAAAACATTCACTTTCAAAAAGAAAAAATTTGTCGCATTAAAAGAGTTCATGTTAAATTTGTTTACGTTACATACTCTTACTAATATAATAATATGTGGTCCATAATAAATCCTTAACTATAAATAAATGATATAATTAAGTGAAAAAATATAGTGTCAAATTGCATATCGTAGGTGTTGTAACTCATAATTTATAATAAGTTATACATTTTTCAAAGTAAACTTTTTCAAACTCTGTTCTTTTTTATTCATTTCCAAAAAATTCACCACTTTTTCCATTAAAAAATTACATAAAGAACACCTTCATTTTCTACAAAATTCAAATTTTGAAATTTAAAATTCTCTCTAAATATTTACTCAGATTTTTTCAAAAAAAAAAAAACATAATCACTATACATTTTTTTTTCCTCTCCTCTCTTACACAATTTTTTTATAAAAAAAATTCCTTCAAAAATTTTCTTTCCCGAAAAAAGAAAAAAAAAAAAGGGGGGGGGGGGGGGGGGGATGTTAAATGCAGTATGCATTTGTACTAAATGCAGTCCGAAAATAATAATAATAAACTAAAAAGACAAAAAAAAAAAAAAAAAAAGCCCTTTCAAAACAATAAAGGAAAATTAAAAAAAAAAAAAAGGGGGGGGATAGTGGGGGGCGGGGAGGGAAGTAACCCCAGGGACAGCTCCCTGGAGCAGTAAAGACCACCGTATCATGTCGGTAGGCCTAGATGCCTAGAAAGAAATGTAAAAATGATTGCTGGAAGAGAAGAGAGAGAAAAGAAAAATAAAAGAAAGTACAGAAAGGGCTTTATAGTCTTTTTCAATTTTTAAATAATAAACTGGTACTGCATTTAGTAAATTTTGGGACCGCATCGGATGAATTGAGCGAACACCTGATCATGTCGGTAGGCCTAGATACCTATCTATAAATGGAAATTGTCCACAATTAAGGCCGGATGCCCTCAACTAGTATTGACAGTGACACTAGCGTGAAGTGTATAGTCTAGAGGAAAATTACAGTTTCGGTCATTTAATTATACTCTTGTTACACTTTTAATCCCTCAATTATTAAAATTTACACTTTCAGTCCCCTAACTATCACTCTTTAGCCAATTTGGTCCCTTTTACGGCAAGCTACCGGTTGACTAACAAAGTCAACGGTAATTTGGACTATTTTGAAAGTTTTATAAAATATTTGGGCCAAATCATAATAACTCAAAATATTTTTAAAAAATAAACTAAAAGTGAAATTTTTCTTCAAACAAAAAACAAAGGCCCAGCGGGTATGATTTGGCACTAAAAAAGGCACTAAAAAATTTTGAATTATTATGATTTGGCCCAAATATCTTATATATTTATCTTATATATTTTTCATTTTGACCCCAAATGACCGGTAACCTGATAGCTTGCCGGTAAGAGGGACCAAGTTGTGAAAAAGTGATAGTTAGGGGACTGAAAGTGCAAGTTTCAATAATCGAGGGACTGAAAGTGTAACAAGGGTATAATTAAGGGACAAAAACTGCGATTTTCCCTATAGTCTAATGTCGTACATATATATAGTATACTTTTTGTTTTGGTTTCAGTTTTAGTTTTAACAGTAAATTTAATTTATTATAATCAATTTTTATCATTTCTAATACAACTTTTTATTATTCAGCTATACATTTTTATATTTCTAATACACTTTTTATATTATAAAACTATTTTTCAAAACAAAAACTCAAACCTTCCAAAAAGAACATGTCCTAAGTTTGTTTAAGTGCACCGTTGTTTTCATTTTGGTTTTGGTTTTGGTTTTGGTTTTGGTTTTAACAGTAAATTTAATATATTATAATTATTTTTTATTATTTTTGATACAACCTTTTACATTGTGAAATTATTTTTCCAAAAATATGTTTTCAAAACATCATAAAAAACACCCCCTTAGGGGAAAAAAGTGTTTTTTTAACAAATTTAATTTAATGTAATATATATATATATAACAAAAGTATATAAAGTTTCAATTCTACTATTTATCTCACTTATTTTAAATCTCACGGTATTATATGCACTTCTCGTTTTCCCAACATGAATGAATTATAAATCAAGTAATTTAGGTCATTTTTGGAGAAATACTTCAAAAACGTTTTTACTATTTTAAGAGTATAAAAAATAAAATTTTAATGGTGTGTGGACAAAAAAAACCATAAAATTTTTTTAAAATATTTTCAAGAAAAGTGTACATCAAGTACAATTTTGTAAAGTACAAATAAAATATGTTTTATAAAGTTTTTAATATTATTATTAATTTTTTAAAAAAATTATCTCTAAATTTTTACCCACTCTTCCCAAGGTGTAGATACCATTCATACCAACCTTCAACCCGCCCCGACCCCACCCTAACTTCGCCCCCGACCCCGCCCCGACCTCGACCCCACCCCGCCCTTACTCCCTCCCTTACCCCTGGGCCCATGGCCCCACCCACACACCTCGTAAAATTAAAAAAAATGTTTATATACAATGAACATAAATTTTATATAATATTTGCATCATAAATTTAAATGTTTTATAAGTTACTAGCCCAAACACCTTTTAAACTATTTTTAACTCTAAAATATTTTTTTATAAAATATTTGTCCAAATGCATATTTGTTAAAATAAACTTCGAAAACATATTTTATAAAAAGAAATTCAAAAAATACTGTTATGAAAATATTTTTGAATTACTTGTCCAAATGAAGCCGTACTCATTTTCTAAATTATTATTCTTATTCAACTTGGGGGCATTTAGAAAAAATATCTGGTAAGAGAGTATATATTACTCCCTCCCCTCTCATATAAAGATCGATTTATATTTGAATTGTACATTGTGACTAATAAGTACCCACTGGACTATCTTTTTACTAATGCACACATGCATGCATATGTTTCAGGCTCCTAAGGGATTGGTAACAGAATCGGGCATTCCCATGAACAAAGGGAGTATTCACTGCGGGAAGAAAAGTCCTTCCATTGTGCAGAAACTATATTTGGATCAATTTAGGCAGGATTTCAGCATGTTTCTAAGGATGCGATCTCAAGAAATGGTGCACCATGGACACTTACTTCTTACACTTCTATGTGAAAATGAAGATTACCCACAACCTCTTGATTTAATGGAGATGGCCTTAAGTGATCTGGTTAATGAGGTAAGTACGTATTTAATTATGTACGGAGCATTATTTCCTTTTAACCCGCCCTTGTCCCGCACATCGGATCGGATCGGATCCTCTGTCCAACTTATTTGCTATATTATTATGTGCAAAATAAATTTACATTGTTCTTAACGAGTACATGTCATCTGTCTAAATATTAAAATGAAACTACACCGATTTGATAATTTTGGCTAGCTGACCCATTCTATAGTCATAGGTAAGTTGCATTTTGCCATCAAATGAGTAATAAATTAAGTGAGTATGTTTTGCTATTATTGAACAAAATTAAAAAAGTTCATTTTAATGGAGGATTTGAACTACCCATCTGGATTGCTCTAAATTAATTAATTTGATATTGCTTTTTTTGGCTTTGCTTAATTAATTATTAGGGATGCATAAAGGAAGAGAAGATGGACTATTTCAATGTACCCTTCTACGATGCTTCAGTTGATGAAATCAAGCAAGTTATCGAAAATGAAGGGTCTTTTAAAATCCAGGAACTCCATATTCTCAAGATTAATTGTGGGGATGAAATGATGAATGACGTGGTCATGGCCGGTGACCGGAATGACCTCCGGCGATGCTACGATGATCCCTGTAGCTTGGATACAGCGAGGCGTGTGACTTCACGTATTAGGGCAGTTTACGAACCAATATTAACTGCTCATTTTGGGGAGGCCATCATGGATAATTTGTTCCGTAGGTATGCAGATAAGTTGATCATCAACTTTTTTAAGATGGCGCAATGCTCCTCAAATACCCTGGTCATTTCCCTTCGTAAAGACTGATGAAATTCCTTTAAATCTAGTTGCTTATGTCCTCGAACGTGATATATATTGTGGTACACGATAAGTATATGTTATTGCATGGCGCACTTAAGAATCTGGCGGGGTCTTTCTTTCATTAATTATTTAAGTTGTTATTCAATAAAAACAATTGTTGCTGTTTGAATTTGGTTGATTGTAACTTTGAATTTGAAATTTATGAAATAAATTTGGACGTTTTATGGTTATTAGGATTGATTCTTATTTTCTTAATTTGAATGGGAAATGATGTATTTTAATGAGATTGACTTATGAAGTAACAAAAACAAAGGAAAATTAGAAGAAATTACGATATGTTCTCTCTCAAGGCGGAATTCTTCCCTATGTACCTGATCAGCACCATTTAGTTGTTTATTTTTAAAGTCTTTCTTGGCAATACTTACGGTATGTGCCTAGTGTTGTAGAGATAAACACATGTTTTGGGAAGCAAGGCAGGAAGGGAGAAAAGTTGCAAAAAGAGCAGAAATAATGCTCAATTTGCCAAAATAGATGGCTGTGAACCATAGCTGAGCAAACGGTAGCGGAATTCCATAATGTGGTGGATGAGCTGAGGTGCAGAAGGATAAAGTGGGCTGAAAAAACTACCTTGTTTGGCTGGCCCATTTGAAGTAATTAATAAGAGAAGCCCAAGCACAGTTATGATTTAATAAAGTCCAATTCAAATTGGAATGAAGGCATGCTTGTGAATTACTTGAACAGCAAGATGAATTGATTTGGCAATTTTGTTTTGAGCTGATTTATGAGGGCTGCGTCCCTTTTCCGTTTCGGCCGCTTATAGTTTTTAAGGAATTCTTTTCATTCTTTAATTAGGTAGTTTATTTTATCTACAACTTAATTAGTTATTTCATTTTTCTAGTCTTATTAGTTATTAGAGATTATTAGGATAATTTTTCTATATAAAAGGATGCTTTGTACGATAATTTTTATGCCTTCACAGTAGAGAGTTTCGGCTCTCTACCTTCTCACTCTTTAATCAATGCTAATTTCTTTTCTTTTCTTTATTTTCTTTAATTTAGTATTATTTTTTTATTTTCTTTTCTAATTAAAGGGTGATCAAAGTTGTTCTTATAATTGTGAGATATAAAAGTATTCTCAACATTAGTATGTATGCATGAATTCCTAATTATTTTCTATGCATAAATCTTAATCCTGATTTTATCTAAGAGTAGTTAACTTGGGTTTAATCGGGTACCGCTAATTAGTTCACCCAATACATAAATGTTGGAAGGGGCTAATACTTGGCAAAGCTATCGTATTGATAGTGAAGATAGTGGGTGATAATTTTGTTGCTAGCTCGATAAGAATTGTTAGTATCAGGTTTTCCTAATTCTTAATGCTTCTATTGTTAATTAATAAGGTTTGCGGGGACTCGCGGTTTGTTAGTTAACGTAATTAGAGAAATAATCCTGTTGCGGGGACGCACGGGGTGTTATCGAGAAACCAAGGGAGAATTGGATCGTGTCTGTAGTGTTTATATTAGTCGAACGTTATAGACTATTGACACGTCTATTGACAAGGGCTAATTTGGATCGCAGTGACCTATAACTGGTTGATTCATGTCTGCATGCATATGTTTGGGTTGAAATTATTGTTCTTGTAATATTGCATGCATGGGTACCTCTAGGCTAGTGACAGGTCCTTTTGGGGCTGGTGATTCATCATATTTGAATGAATTACTTGAGTTAGTTTGATAGTTCATTAGACTATTGACACGTGTAATGAATAAATGATTTGGGGTTTATTGTCCCTAGAGCTAACTGATTTGTGTTTTTGCATGACAATCTTTGAGTCAATGATCAATTGCATGAATTAACTGAGATTATGTTTTCAACTAGGTGTTTTTATATATTTTGTTTTACCGGAGAAATAAAATTACCAGTCCCTGTGGAGACGATCCAGTTTTTAGTAGGTTTTTATAAATGTTTTTTATAGCTAAAAGGACACCTATCAGTACCCGCTAGGGTTTCCTCCAACGCCATGCGACAGGTTGCTCTGCAAATTACTAGAAACCAGCAACCGCACTTCACTCCCATACTTTTTTTTTTTTCCTTTCTTTTTTTAGAATTAGGCTCACGTAGAATTTCCTTACAACTTTTTCCCCTTCACCCTTCCTATGGGATTCGACCCCGTGAACTGTGGGAAATCTTCTCTACATCCTTCTGTTGAGCTATTAGTCGTTCCCGCCACAATGCCTCAGCCTTTTGATTGTTGCGTCAAAATTCATCGAACCGACAAACACGGTTTGTCAGCCTCGCGACCTTGGAACCAGTCCATGGAAAACCAATGGGGGTACCAACGTAATTTAACTTTTTTACAAACGAAGCAATAAAAAAATCCCTCTCCATCATTAACCAAATCTTTTCACAGCAGAAGTTACCCGAATGACATGAGAGGAAAAACGTACAAAATAATTCTTTGAGTGGGATGTATGGGGAAAGTACTTTTTAAAAAGATAACTGATAATTATAATTTTTTTTGGATGTGTATGAGTTAGTTTTCAAAGCAAATTGATACCCGACAAAAAGAAAAAAGAAACACATGCATTTTTATATGCACGCATGCATAAACTCGTTTAATATAAATTTTTGCGATATCATGCTTACTTATTTAATTAATATGATTGATAATGCACGTATGCATAAACTCGTGGTTGTTGGGAATAGTTTTTTACCTTTTAAATTAATATGGTTGATATCACCGGTTGCGTGGGGGATTGGGTTTCACAACAATTATATATATATAATAGACGTCAGTATTTAATTCAATTTTATTCACTAACTTTCGTCCTACTGTTCTCGACTCTTTTTTAAAAATATTTAGGGGAAAAAAACCAGAAGATTATAGTTTACGAATTGTTTCAATCTCTTGAGCATGTGTTGAATTTTCGTTTCTTTTAATAAAGCTAGTCTGCTTATTCGATAAACACTAGCATTATATATTCCAAGTAAAGTATTAAAAAATTAGGCATTTAAACTATTAGTACTCACAGAAAATATTACAATTGATAGAAATTAAAACTGAACAAAATTATATATTTCATCCTTACATCAACATCACACATTAGGAACTAGATCTATCTTTTTCTTTTTTCAAAATGGAGTAACTCCAAATTCACCGGGTAGTAACTAAACCTTACACTACTGTCGGATATTCCACCAACTATGAAATCAGTCCCTTAACCCGTGTGAGTCTAGCTTCTATTTTTTTTTCCCCTTTTCCTTTTTCTTTTTTCTTTTTTCTTTTTTCACATTCATCCTTTATGTCAAATTTTAACCCTTGAGTGGATGCAGGGAAAGGTGCAGGCAATGAATCTAGAGGATCAGAAGTCAAGAGAGAAGGGAGAGGCACTAGATTCTTAAGTAGGCCCAATTACAGGACTCTCCAGGAGATTCCTCATTTCGTTTATTTTCTTCCCACAGTATCTACTTTCAATGTAATATATTAGTATTATGAATGACAATTAAGAATTTTTTTTAAAAAAAAAATTAAAAAATAGGCCCAATTTGGACTATGATTGAATCGACACCACCGCCTTTTATATAATAATTTCAACAAGCATTCAATATTCTGTGTGTCATAAGATATCCTTCATTTAAATTTTTTGTCGTGTTCGATCAAGTTTCCACATGATTGGTGCGAGTTACGTCGTACACGGAGGCTTATTGAGTTTAATGTTTTGGTTAGCCATCGTGACTCATTAGCATATAAGACTATCAATCAATTTTCATTATGGATATATGATATGATTGAGTTCAAACTATTGTGATGCATACAGAATTATTCAAAGATTGAACATTTCTCACGTACCCTCATAAAAATAAACTAGAATTATGTTGTAATGTAAATCCCACGATGATTAATAATGATTCGGCAACATGTACATCATGTTTTCCCTGTAGTTAAATAGAAATAAAAGTTTTGTATTGTGTTTTATTTGTGTTATATTTCCATATTGTATGTTTTAGCTTATAGGTGGGGTTCGGGTTGAAGTTTGTGTGTTCATTTCCCTAACCTTGATCTAGATCATTTAATTATTTGTGTTATTTATGTCAATCCATTTAATTCGCCGGAAAAATAATCATCAGAAACTTGACGAGAGTCAAATATCAACTGTCTTAATTGCTCATTTCTAGCCACTTAATTTTTTTCTCTCATTTTCCTAAACAATATTTTAGTTATACTTTTGTTGAAAATGAAAACACAATTAATCAAATACGTGGAAGGAAAAGAGTGGGGGAGCGTCCTGATTATCTAGAGAGTGCAAATGAATTACTGTCGAAAGTGATATTTCCTTTGTCCAAATAAAAAATACAACTCTATTTCCATTAAATTTAATTTGTACCTTAAATCTCATAAACAACGGTAAGATTTTTGTAAAAGTTATGGTACGTCCTCACAATTGCAAATACATAGTATATTTTTATAACCAGTTGTGATATGACATACACTCGTTGATAGGGATGGGCTGCGGGTCGCCGACCCGAACCGAACAAAACCCGACCCCGATCCGCAGGTCGGGTCCGGTTCAGACCTCGGATCTAAGTCGGCCCAACTTTTTTTTTTTTTTTTCCTGTCACTGTCAATCTGGGTCTGGACCCGCCGGGCAAATTCGGTTCTCCCTCCAAGCACAGTCTAACTTGTTTTTTTTTTTGGACATGGTCATGGGTTGGCCCGAAATGGTACCATAACCACAATTTTCAACTTAAAAATTGTAAAATTATATAAGCCATTGCAGGAGATAAGATTTGAACCCACGACCTACATGTACTAGTAAGTCTTAAGAAAAGCTGGTTAGCCACTCCAACTACTCTTTATTTTGTTACTTTGTGTTCTTCTTATTATTATTATATTATACAAATAATTAAATTATGAATCATTTAATATTTTTTCAATTATATTTATTATTTAAATTACATCACACATGCATTTCATAATCTTAATAAAATTTATTTTTTTATATAAAAAAATTATTTTATTCACTGAATTTATATATTGTTTCAAATTTAAATAATATGCAAAATTTATCAATTGAAAATTATCTTAAATAAATAAAATTATACAATATTATTTTTTATTACCGTATTTTATTTTTAATAGTAATCGACGAGAAAAAAAAATAAAAACAATAGAAAATATAAATTACCATTAGTTGATATATTATTATAATATACGTAATATAAATAAACATATAATATAATAAATCTAATAAGATAATATAACAAAACAAAAGTAGGTGGGATGGTTGATCAGTTTATCCTAAGACTTTATGTTTAAATTTAGGTTGCGTGTTTAAATCTCATATTGAGCAAATAAATTGTACTTTTTTGAAGGGAATGACCATGTTAAAAAAAAAAAAAAAAAAAAGGCCCAAAACCCAACCCGGTGGGGTCTAGACCCGCTCAGACCCGAACCGGCAAGTTCGGATCGATTCCCGATCAGGTCGGGTCGGGTTCTGAGTTTGCTCACCCCTACTCGTTGATTAATAATAAGCGTTAAAATATAACAAAAAAAATAAAATTTATCATCATTAATTTTACTTATATTTTTATTTTTAAATCATACATAATTATATTACGAGTAATAAAAAGTGGAAAATAAAATATAATAATAAAAAACAAAATCCATCCATTGAAATAAAATTTAAAAAAAATCTAATAGACACGGCTTCTTCAATTCTATTGAATGGAAAAATTATTAAATACATTTGTTGTATCTTTAAAAATAATGTAATAATATGGTCTTCCTTTCGATAAGCTTAGTCCTCGAGGGATATTAAATAATCCACTCTATTTTTTATCCCCTATAAAGTTGGAAAGGGCAGCTGATATGCCGTTCAAAGTAGGGGTGTCAATTCGTGTCGTGTCCGGGTTATCGGGTTCGGGTTGGAGGGTTCCCGTGTTGACACCCCTCAACCCTAACCTTACCCGTTTAATTATTCGTGTTATTCGTGTCAACCCATTTAACCCACAAACATTTCGTGTCATGTCGGGTTCGTGTCGTGTTTTCGTGTTGTAGTATAAATTTCTCGTGTCAGATTCGGGTTGGTGGGTTAACGTGTCGACTTTCTCAACCCTAACCTTACCAGTTTATTTATTTGTGTTATTTGGGTCGACCCATATAACCCGCGAACCCGCTAAGGCTCAACCCTAACCCGCTTATATCGTGTCGGTTTCGTGTCGTGTCAGAGATTGCCAGCCCTAGTTCAAAGTTCCATTGACAGGAATAGTCGAAGTCATATCGAACCGAAAAATAATGTTATCCAAACGTATTCTTCACCTGATAATATTGTATCTCATTGCATCATCTTACCTGGTGTAGTTCTTGATTGATGGGACTGATTATTATATATTCACATTCAATACAATCAAATTTTGATTGAGTGTCCTAGATGCCCATTTTAACCAACACTTCAAATCCAAATTTGATACCTCATTTTCCTAATTTTTACTACTTTGTTGCAATATATAGAGCATTGTTGATTTGGTTTAACAATCATCAAATTAACATGGCTATGGCAGCCCGTGAACCCGAACCCGAAGCAGCTCGCTATTCCGAGTCCCTGAAGCCGTGGATCGAGAAGCTCCCCAGAATCAGGTATGGAGACACCTTCAATTTGTACCAGTGGGAAGGATTCTGGTACGCCCCGCGCCATCTCGAAGCAGCGAAAGCCGTCCAAACCCACTTCCAGGCGAGAAACGATGACGTAATCTTGGCTTCCTCGTTGAAAACAGGTACAATCTGGCTTAAAGCCCTCACCTTCTGCATCATGGGACCTAAAATTACCGACATTAACGAAGACCCTTTGCTCAAAAATCACCCCGCCGTTTATGTCCAAACGTTGGAGACCCAAACTTACGTTTCGGATCCAAACCCAGATTTGTCCGCCGTCCCCAGCCCGAGGCTCTTCCACACCCACTTGCCGTACTCTGTTCTGCCGCAATCCGTGAAAAATTCGAACTGCAAAATCGTTTACATAGTTCGGAACCCGAAAGATACTGCGGTTTCGATGTGGCATTTCTTTAATACTGCGAAACCCTCTCCTTTTGAGGTTCTGTGTGAGGGGTTTTGCCATGGGGTTCATCCTTTTGGTCCCTTTTACGACCACGCGTTGCAGTATTGGAATCAGAGCTTGAAGATGCCGGAGAAGGTTCTGTTTCTGAAGTACGAGGAGCTGAAGAGGGAGCCTAAGGAGCAGGTGAAGAAATTGGGGAAATTTCTGGGGAGGCCATTTGAAGATGAGGAAGAAGTTGAGCGAGTGATTTGGAGGTGTAGTTTGGAGAGGCTGAAGAACTTGGAGGTGAACAAGAATGGAGTCGATCCTTGGTCTCAAATGCCTAATAGTTCTTTCTTCAGGCGAGGGGTGGTCGGAGATTGGAAGAACAGTTTCACTCCGGATATGGAAGAACGGCTCGATCAGATCACGCGGGAGAAATTGGCCGGGTCGGACCTCGATCTATCCATTTGATCAATTCTGGTTGACCGCTGATTACTTTGTACCTATTATGTATTACTATCAAAACGACTCTAAACTTAGTTAGAACAATATAGTTCTACTAAATAAAATAATATTGTTTAGATAATGACACATAATATATACGTAATGATGGATCCAACAACAATAATCTTGGTTGATCACCAAGGGAAATTGTATGTTTATTTGGGATCGGGTTAGATCCAATTCTTACATGTTACAGTATTAGCCACCAAATGTCATTTGGTCAAAGTTCATGTTGACCTGTTTCGTGTTACCATTCATTGGTTTATTATAAAAATGATAATGTTAATTACGTTTGTAATTTCCAAGTGCTTTAAGTTGAAACAATTCAAACATTGGTATTTTATTTTGCAATAGCAAGCAAGTCAAGCGGAAGGATTGGTTAGTCAGAGACATACACAAATTAGTCGCTAAAAGAAATTCAATGTAATTGGCTATAGATCATGCTTGATTGGACCTATTGAAATATTTCTTCACGTCATCTTTTAAGCATCACTTCAAACAACAGGCTGTGTTCATTCAAAGATTTGAATAATTGTACCATCAAAAGTTTCCTCCCATATAAAATAAATAGCATTGGCAGAGTTAAAACTAAATATTATGGGAGGCTTAAAGTATGAGACAGGAGCGACTTTTAGAGATTAGCAATGGCTGGCGGAGTGGAGTTTTGCAAGGACAAAAAAAATTCAATACTAATAATCTGCCACTGACAGCGTATACATATAGAGAAAGGAAAACGTTCAACTCTCTTTGTCATGTGAAAGTCTTGTTTGAAAATTTTTTTTAATCTCAAAAGAAAGAATTATTTTTTGATCGTTGTAACTCTTGACACCCTCACTAATACATAGAGAAATCTCCAAAGCCTTTTGTTAACTTGGCAAATCTTGGCCAAATAAGGGGGGGCTATTGGTAAATTTAATAAATTTTGAGAACTAATTGATAATTTGACCAAATTGTTAGGTAGCTCTAGAGCTGGCAATTTTTTCTAATCCCATTGAGTGTCCCATGAGACTACATTTTTTTGGAGGAAAATTCTCATTATTATTTCCTATTGGGTATTGGTTGGGAGAGAAATTAATAGGGAATGGAAATTGATGGGAGAATACGGGTACCCACTAGGATCCAATGGGAACATATTATCTGGTTTATAATGGGTACCCAATTGGGACCCATTTTTTTCCCAATTAATTCCTTTTTTATTTTTTTAGGTTTTAAAATTATTTCTTTTACTTTTATTTTGTCAATTTGTTTCATTTTTCTTTATTCACTTATTTGATATATATATATATATAATATTATCTAATGTAACTAGTTGTTTTTTATCGCACTGGTTACTGATCAAACGAGTCAAGAGTCAAATATATTTAAAATTAAAAAATTAACATTAATTTTAAGTAACAAATTTTTTAATAAAAATTAAATTGAATAAATTGAGGAATGGATAGGTTCCTTGGGTCAAAATAGGTCGTGACCCGTTGACCAAACCCGGTCATATACCTTTAATTTAAGAGAGAGTTAAAAATAAAAAGTACACTAATTTTAAATATTTTTCTTAAAAAAAAGATTGGCTTGCGGGTAAAATCGATCTATGCAAATAAGACATAAACAACACACAACACACAACACACAACACACAACACACACACACACACACACACATGTATATTATAACACGCACACACAGATAGTCCACAGACACGCATATGCTTTTGAAAAAGAAAAAAACACACATACACACACATAAGTAATTTATTAGTATTGAAACAAATGAAAAAAACAGGAGAGAAATGCCACTAAAAAAAATTTAAAATAAAATAATTTAATTGAATTATTAAATACAAACAGTAATCAACACTTAAAAGTAACTACTAATTAAATTATAAAAATAAGACACAAAAATATGGTAAAAAAACTCAAATTGCTTTAATTTGGGTAATTAATGGGAATTAAAATGAGAATTTAATGGGATCCTATTATTAAGTTCCCAATGGGTCTTGGAATTTTAATTCCCATTCCCTCCTAATCCCTCCCAACCCTCTAATTAGATGGCTAATTAGCTATTCATATCCAATAATTTCCCACTTATTAAATTCCTTCCCAATTCCATCCCTTTCCCTCCCAATTGCCACCTCTGGGTACCTCATAGTATTTACCCTGAATTTTAATAGAACATATCACAAATCACTGATTTATATTTATATTAATTTATGGCCCTTATGTGTACATCATTTTTCCTAAAAATAGCATTCTCTCCCTTAAATGTATTGGGTTACACAATTCTACGTAGTGCAACGGATATACCAAATAATCTCTCGTAGGTGTTGTTCCTGCTCGAAAGAAAACCACAATATTAGTATAAATAAAAAATTAAATTAAATTAAAGTAAAGTAAAGAACAATAATTTGGGAAAAACTAGTGAAGCATGGGCTTTGGCGCGTGGTGATTCAAGCGTCTGTACGGAAGAATCTGGTGTAGCAGATCATTATCTCTAGCTTCTCAACTCCAGAATACAATAGTCCAACACACTAAATGTACACCTCTCAATAGTCTGCAGTACTAATCGCATGTCACTCAATTTACACCATATCGTCTTGTCATATATCTATACGATATAAAATCTATTTAGCGAAAGGGTGTTTTATATCTCTATTTTGCAAAACTTCACACGCCACCATTACATAAGGTTGGTTGCATTTGTGTAAGATAGTAACCACCGCCATTAAATAACTTTTTTTTCCATTGCTAATAAAAAGGATCCAAGCAAAACGGCAAAAAGAATTGAATTTTTTTCCAAATCAAACATCATGAAACCGAAACGTTTGTAACATATACAACATTAATAAAATGTAATTACTCAAATTACACTCATTACATAAATAATTTTTTTATAAGTGAAATTATTTTCACAAAATTAGCAAATGATGTACTCCCTCTGTCCCACTCAAAGAGTCCACTTTGAAATGTGTACAATTATTATGGGTTGTGAGGTACAACACGTAAAATAAGTAATTTGTCACCATATTTTCTACTTATATCTTTACTTTAAAAGTAAGGGTTAATTGTGAACCACACATTGTTGAAAATAATGTAAATAAATTCAAAGTGGACTCTTTAAATTGGACAAGATTTTTTCTTTGAGTGGGACGGAGGGAGTATTATTTTATTAAAATGTCCGCGTTAGGTAACAGCGAGGCAACCGCACGCAATTAATAGGGATCAAATCTCACAGCTGCAATTTAATTTGAAGTCATTTTCACAGCAGCCGACAGAAGAAGAAGACAGAATGGCTGGAGCCACCGGAGATGAAGCCAAAAATCCATCGATTCAAATAATCTCCATGGTTGGAGGCGAAGATGATTCAAGCTACGCCAGAAATTCAGCCCTTCAAGTAAATTAATTCATTTCCTCCTCTCTTTAACATTAATTAGATCCATTAATAAAGAACCTGAATAATTTCCTCCTGTCTATAACATTTTTCCTTTTAGAGGTTGATTCTACGGGAAGTGAAGCCCATCCTAGAAAAGTGCATTGAGGAATTATTAGGAGAAATGGAAGGTGATGATCTCATCAAAGTTGCAGACTTGGGATGCTCTTCCGGGCCGAATACATTTTTGACAGTGGAGCACATCTTAGAGAGCATTGACAAAGCTGCCGCCGGCCAAACCAGAAATGATCAAGAACCGCCGGCGATTCAATATTTTCTGAACGATCTTTTTTCCAGTGATTTTAATCTTGCGTTCAAAGGGTTGCCTCAATTCTATGAAAAATTGGAGAAAGAATATGGCCGGCCGTTCGGGTCGTGCCTCGTTGCGGCCATGCCGGGCAGTTTCTACCGGAAGTTGTTCCCGGACTGCTCCATGCATTTTATACACTCCTCTTACTCTCTCCACTGGTTATCTCAGGTATTATTACCTTTTTCCTCTTCTTCCAGGTAATTAAGGGATTGTTCATTATGAGTTGTTTGAATAGTAAAAAATTATATTAAAAATGATGAAAAATTATTATCATACATTAACGGTAGAAACCAAAAACAAAATTTTTATAAAAAAATGAAATTGAAAAGGGCCTAAGGAACTCATGCAGATATGTTTCAGGCTCCTAAGGGATTGGTGACAGAATCGGGCATTCCAATGAACAAAGGGAGCATTAACTGTGGGAAGAAAAGCCCTCCCATTGTGCGTACACTATATTCGGATCAATTTAGGCAAGACTTTAGCATGTTTCTGAGGATGCGATCTCAAGAAATGGTGCACCATGGACACTTACTTCTCACACTTCTTTGCGAAAATAGTGATGCGGAACTTGATGGCTCTCAACTAACTCTTAATTTATTAAGGATGGCTTTATGTGATTTGGTTAAGGAGGTATAGTATTTCTTTCTTTTTAGTCTTTTACCGTACTATTATAAATAGACAGAATAATATTATAAATAGACAGAATAATACACGATAAATTGAACAGATGATTTGAAAAAAAGAAATTCTCTTTTAATTAATAATTATATTCTGTTGACTTGACTAAATTAAAAAGGGATACTTAAAGGAAGAGAAGTTGGAGCGTTTCAATGTGCCCCTGTACCAGGTTCCACTCGATGAAATCAAGCAATTGATTGAAAATGAAGGGTCTTTCAGAACTGTGAGATTCCATACCTTCAAGGTTGGTCCTGGTAACACGAACGATGTCTTCGCCGCTGACCGGAATGCCCCCTTGCATGAAGCGAGGCTTCATGCTTCAACTTTTAGGGCAGTTTACGAGCCGGTATTAGCCACTCATTTTGGGGAGGGTATCATGGATGATTTGTTCCGCAGGTTTGAAGACAAAGTGGTGAACAACATTGTCCAAATCAGGCAATGCTCCGCCAATAATGTGGCCATTTCCCTTCGTAAACGTTAATGATCACTGAATTATATTCCTCCAAACCCTTAGCTAAAATCACCTGATCAATGTGTTAGTTCAAGTTTCACAAGTTTATCGTATGTGTACTTATCTGATATGGTACGTGGTTGGTATTTGTTATTTTGGGTTGATTATATTGGCTTAGAAATTCTTAGGCAAAAAGGAGGAGTTCGACTCTTTCCATTTCTCTTTATACAAGCTTTCGGTTTAAGAAACAAAGAAATTACATAAAATTGAGGTATGTACATGCAAAATCCTGTTTCTACAGAGTTATTTTCAAATGAATAGTGGATAGAGGATGTAACATGTTACTTTGCTCTGCTCTACAATAAAAATTCACTTTCAAAATAAAAAAAAAATTTACCGCAAGAGTTCACTTTCAAAAATTGAGATCATGGTGGACAAATTAGTTGCTAAAAATAATTCAATGTAACTATCGTTACATTTTGCGACGTTATTGACAATAGAAAATGCTTAAACAGGATAATTTTGATTCGGACTATTCAGCATTACTTCACACAACGGGCTGTGTGTGTTCGTACAGATTATATCATGATCTTAAGGGTAAAATTGTAACACTCAGAAATAGTGGGAGCTTTAGTAATATAGAAAATTCAATTAATTTTAGTGCTGTAATTCAAAACCAAGGTAAACTACATTTTATCCCCACAGTTTTGGGTAAATAACAAATGACCTCTCGAGTTTTGATACAATTACATTTACATCCCTTGCGTTTTGATAAAGTTACAAAGACCTTCATTTGATGCAAAGATTCTCGTGGACAGTTGTTATCTTAAAAAAGCCCAAACAAATCAAGAGTTAGTTGTAATTGTCATAAAACTCGATGGAGTATTTATAATTTTATCAAAACTCGAGGAAGGTAAACGTAATTTGCCCTGAAAATGAAAGTGTGAGCAACAATTAGTGTACCTTAAAAGTCTCATCCCATATAGTGTAAATCACACAAATACATAGGGGTGGAGTCAGGGGGGTGGGGTGGTCCCTAAACCCCTCCAACCCTCTCCTGCACCCTTATTACTAGTGTATATTTTTTATTAATTTTTTTTTTTTACAATGTAGTATTTAACTGTCACAAAAAAAATTTATATGTATATTGGACCCCTCTAAAATTTTTAAAACATACTTTTTGGATTTGCCACTGCAAATACATAGTGTGTTTGGAATGTGAGAATAAGAATTGGAATTAAGGACATTTCACATCTGGAAATGAAAAAAAAATGATATATTGAGGAAATTTTATGTTGTCTTATCTATGACATAATAACTTAAAATAATCAGATTTTTACATGAACAAAAGATATACATGAATTTTAATCCCAAAATTTATTTGTCCATTCTCGCGCGCCAAACTCGTCCATAGTAAAAAATAAAAAAAAAAAAGGAAAATGTTCTATTATGTTCGTCCCACTAGAAATTTTGTTTCAAAAAAATATTTATGTCTCAATCCAAAAAAAAAATTCTATACTTTGATTGGTTAACTCTTGATAGTCTCACTAACACATAGGGGTGTCAATTGGGCGGGTTATGGATTGGGTCAATTTTGAACCTGCATCTAACGGGTCATGACTCAATCCGACCCGTTGACTGACGGGTCAAATACGGTTTGGATCATGCTCGAGTTGGGTTAGAACCCGCTTTACCCATAGGTTAATTTAGTTGATCCAATGAGTTGAATTTACTTATAATTAACGCAACGGGTTACAACCCGTACCTCAACTCGTAATTTGACCTGCAAATAAATTATCTTTTTCATTAAAATTTTTTATATTTATTTATAATGATTTTAATTTTTAAACTATACCCCTCGCCCCTCCCCCCTTCCCTCACAGTACACAGTACACACCACACACCACACACCACCCACACTATAAAATTGTAATGTTATATACTTATTTTATTTATATTATATAGTTAACATTTTAATCGAACATGTTCACGAACGTTAACGAGCTTTCAATACCTTGTTCGTGTTCGTAAATATTTTTATCGAGCCGAGTTCGAGTTTGTTCGCGAATGTTCGTGTTCGTTCTCAGCCCTAATTTTAATAAGCATTCAATACTTTTTTTGATTTGTCAAAAGATATACTTCTTCTGTATCTCTATTTTATTTATTTTGGGGTGTTTCCAGTTTCCACATGATTCGCGCGAGTTATTCGTCAATCGTCACTTGTCATCGTACACGAATGCTAATTGAGTTTAATGTTATGGCTGGCCAAACGTCACCGTCATGACTCATTAGTAGAAGACTATCGATCACACAGTACTAATCGTCGTCGATTGTGATGTATAACCGATCGCTTAAATGTTGGAGATTCGAATTTTATTTCTATCAATTTTTGTTATATTCTCCTGTGGGTTAACTAACAGAACACTACAAGCAGCTACGCACTTCAACTTGATATGTACCTTCGTGCAAATTAAATTAATAAGACCTTGCAAGTGGACGCTCCGGTCTCTTTCTCCCCGGGATAAGGAGATTCATCGAATAAAACAATTACTCCCTTTGTCATATTTAAAGAGTCATGTTTGTAATACTGTTTAACATGATTCTTTGAATGGAACGGAGGGAGTAATATTTTTAATCTTTTCCTAAGAAAACTTTTCTTATTTTCCTTCAATATGAGAAATATACATGCAGTTAGTTAATCTGAAATGGGTAAGAGTTGTTAAGGCTGAAACTTGCAAGTTATATTTAAGAGTGGCAATTTGTGTCCTTCTGAGTCCGTGATACAGGGGTTCTAGATTTACGTTTTACATGTTCGTGTTATTTGTGTTAATCCAATTAGATTGTAAATTGGTCAAAATTTAACTTTAACATTTTTATATCGTGTTCGATTTATATTGTAGTCTCGTACTATCTGTTTTAGTTTACATAGTTCGGGTTGCAGTTTGTGTGTCGAATTCCTTAACCTTAATTTTACTCATTTAATTATCTCAATATTACTCATGTCAATCAATTTAATTCTCAAAATTCTATTAAAATTCATTTATATCATGTCGAGTTCTTGTTCAAATATCAACTGTATTAATTGCTGATCATTTCTAGCCATTTAAATTTTTCCTCTCATTTTCCTAAACAATATTTTAGTTATATTTTGTTGAAAATAAAAACACAATTAATCAAATACGTGGAAGGAAAAGAGTGGGGGAGCATATGTATCATCTAGAGAGTGCGAATGAATTAGGCCCTGTTTGGTATCATGATTTGGATCAAATTTAGTGGGAGCCCAGCAAAATCTTTGTTTGGCAAGTAGATTTGCCCAAATTCTAACCAAATCAGAATCCAAATCATCACTCAAGCAAACCTCATTTCTCAACCCATTTTCCCAATCTAAGAATTCTAATTTGCACTATAGATAAACAAAAAAAGTTAGAGAGAGAAAGTAAAGTAATAAAGTTAGAGAGATAAAAAAATTTGGAGAGAGAAAGTAATAAAGTTAGAGAGAGAAAGTGAAATAATAAAATTAGAGTGAGAAAAAAATTTGGAGAGAGAAAGTAATAAAGTTAGAGAGAGAAAAATATTTAGAGAGAGAAATTGAAGTAATAATTAGAGAGAAAAAATTTTGGAGAGAGAAAATAATAAAGTTAGAGAGAGAAAAATATTTAGAGAGAGAAATTGAAGTAATAAATTTAGAGAGAGAAAAAATTCTAGAGAGAGAAATTGAAGTAATAAAGTTAGAGAGAGAAAGTAATAAAGTTAGAGTGATAAAAAATTTAGAAAGAGAAAGTGAAGTAATAGTTAGAGAGAGAAAGTAATAAAGTTAGAGAGAGAATTAGAGTAATAAAGTTAGAGAGAAAAAAAATTCTAGAGAGAGAAAGTAATAAAGTTAGAGTGATAAAAAATTTAGAGAGAGAAAGTAATAAAGTTAGAGAGAGAAAGTGAAGTAATAAATTTAGAGAGAGAAAGTGAAGTAATAAAATTAGAGCAAGGAAAAAATTTAGAGAGAGAAATTGAAGTAATAAAGTTAGAGAGAGAAAAAATTCTAGAGAGAGAAAGTAATACAGTTAGAGTGATAAAAAATTTAGAGAGAGAAAGTGAAGTAATAAATTTAGAGAGAGAAAGTGAAGTAATAAAATTAGAGTGAAAAAAAAATTTGGAGAGAGAAAGTAATAAAGTTAGAGAGAGAAATTGAAGTAATAAAGTTAGAGAGATAAAAAATTTAGAGAGAGAAAGTGAAGTAAAAAGTTAGAGAGATAAAAAATCTAGAGAGAGAAAGTGAAGTAATAAAGTTAGATAGAAAAAAAATCTAGAGAGAGAAAGTAATAAAGTTAGAGAGAGAAAGTGAAGTAATAAATTTAGAGAGAGAAAAATATTTAGAGAGAGAAAGTGAAGTAATCAAATCAGAGCGAGAAAAAATTTTAGAGAGATAAATTAAAATAATAAAGTTAGAGAGAGAAAAAAATTTAGAGAGAGAAAGTAATAAAGTTAGAGAGATAAAAAATTTAGAGAGAGAAAGTGAAGTAATAAATTTAGAGAGAAAAATATTTAGAGAGAGAAAGTAAAGTAATAAAGTTAGAGAGATAAAAAAATTTGGAGAGAGAAAGTAATAAAGTTAGAAAGAGACAAATTGAAGTACTAAATTTAGAGAGAGAAATTGAAATAATAATTAGAGAGAGAAATTGAAGTAATAAAGTTAGAGAGAGAAAAACTTATACCAAACAGAATCTGAAATCTTGGTTTGTGGACTTTGTTTGGTATCATGATTTGAATTATGATACCAAACAGAAGCTAAAACCTTTGTTTAAACTTTGTTTTGAAATCCTGATTCAAATCATGATACCAAACAGGGCCTTGAACTCGAAAGCGATATTTAGATTCCTTTTCTTCATATGACATAGTTTTATTTTTAAAAGATATTCCCTTTGTCCAAATAAACAAATATTACTTTGTATCATTTAAATTTGTATGTTAAAACTCATAAATAATTGTAATATTCTTTTGAAAGTTATAGTACTCATAATTGCAAATACATAGTATAATTTTATAATCAGTGATCGATGTGACATCCATTCATTAATTAATAATAAGCGTTAAGATACAACAAATAAAATAAATAATTTATCACTATTAACTTTACTTATATTCTTATTTTTAAATTTTACATAATTACATTGCGAGTAATAGAAACTAGAAAAATAATGTAACAATTAGATACATTGTTGAGACAAAAATTATTTGTAGATACAGCTTCTTCCATCCTATTGAATGGAAAAACTATTAGATACATTGTTGTATTCTTAAAAATAATGTAACAATATGGTCTTTCTTTCAGTAAGCTCAATCCTCAAGGGACCATCCGCTCTATTCCTTATCCCTTATAAAGTTGGGAAAAGCAGCCGATATGCTGATTAAATTTCCACTGCTTACAAGATTAGTCGAACATATTCCTAATCTCCATTATACTTGGTGCGGCATATGCACTCAATAATCTTTCTCTCGATTATTATATTCACATTCAATGCAGTCAAATTATGATTGAGTGTTCTAGATAACCATTTCAACCAACGTCAAATCCAAATTTGATACCACATTTCCTAACTTTTATGACTTTGCTGAAATATATAGCATTGTTGATTTTCTTTAACAATCATCAAATTAACATGGCTACGGCAACCCTCGACCCGAACCCGAAGCAGCTAGCTATTCCGATTCCCTGATGCCCTAGATCGAGAACCGCCCCAGAATCAGATATGGAGATAGCTTCAATCTGTACCAGTGGGAAGGATTCTGGTACGCCCCGCGCCATCTCGAAGCCGCAAAAGCCGTCCAAACCCACTTCCAGGCGAGAAACGACGACGTAATCTTGGCTTCCTCGTTGAAAACAGGCACAATTTGGCTCAAAGCCCTCACCTTCTGCATCATGGGACCTAAAATCACCGACATTAACGAAGACCCTTTGCACAAAAATCACCCCGCCGTTTATGTACAAACGTTGGAGACCCAAACTTACGTTTCGGATCCAAACCCAGGTTTGTCCGCCGTCCCCAGCCCGCGGATCTTCCACACCCACTTGCCGTACTCTGTTTTGCCCAATCCGTGAAAAATTCGAACTGCAAAATCGTTTACTTAGTTCGGAATCCGAAAGACACTGCGGTTTCGATGTGGCATTTCTTTAATACTGTGAAGCCCTCTCCTTTTGAGGTTCTGTTTGAGGGGTTTTGCCATGGGGTTCATCCTTTTGGTCCCTTTTATGACCACGCGTTGCAGTATTGGAAGCAGAGCTTGAAGATGCCGGAAAAGATTCTGTTTCTGAAGTACGAGGAGCTGAAGAGGGAGCCGAAGGAGCAGGTGAAGAAATTGGGGGAATTTCTGGGGAGGCCGTTTGAAGATGAGGAAGAAGTTGAGCGAGTGATTTGGAGGCGTAGTTTGGAAAGGCTGAAGAACTTGGAACAAGAATGGAGTCCATCCTTGGTCTCAAATGCCTAATGGTTCTTTCTTCCGGCAAGGGGTGGTCGGAGATTGGAAGAACAGTTTTACCCCGGACATGGAAGAACGGTTCGATCAAATCACGCGGGAGAAATTGGTCGGATCGGGACTGGATCTATCCATTTGATCAATTCTGATTGATCACTATTGCTTTGTTTGTACCTATTATGTATTACTATTAAAATCACTTTAAATTTTGTTAGAACTACATCGTTCCACAAATCAAAATAATGTTGTTTAGATAATAACACATAATATATATAATATATACATAGTGATGGTTCCAACAACAATAATCTTGGTTGATCACCTATGTTTATTTGGGATCGGGTTAGATCCAATTCTTGCATGTTACCGTAAATGTCATTTGGTCAAAGTTCATGTTGACCTGTTTCGTGTTACCATTCATTAAATGTCATTTGGTCAGTAATGAAAATAATAATGTTGATTACGTTTGTAATTTCCGAGTGCTTAAAGTTGAAACAATTCAAACGTTGGTATTTTATTTAGCAATAGCAATTTAAAGTCAAGTGGAAGTATTGGTTAATCAGAGACATACACAAATTAGTCGCTAAAAGAAATTCAACGTAATTGGCTATAGATCATGCTTGATTGGACCTATTGAAATATTTTTTCAAATGTCATTTTCTTAAGCATCACTTCACACAACAGGCTGTGTTCATTCAAAGATTTTAATAATTGAACCATCAAAAATTTCCTCCAATATAAAATAAATAACATATACATTGGCAGAGTTAAAACTAAATATTATGGGAAGCTTAAAAGTACAAGACAGGAGCGACTTTTAGAGAATAGCAATGGCTGGCGGAGTGGAGTTTTGCAAGGGCGAAAAAACATTCAATACTAATTAATAATCTGCCACTGACAGCGTATACATATACGGAAAGGAAAACATTCAACTCTCTTTTTCGTGTGAAAGTTTTGTTCGAAAAATTATTTTAATCTCAAAAGAAGGAATTATGTTTTGATCGTTTTAACTCTGGACACTCTCCCTAATAGATAGAGAAATCTCCGAAGCCTTTTGTTAACTTGGCCAAATAAGGGGGCTACTGGTAAATTTAATAAATTTTGAGAACTAATTGATAATTTGACCGAATCGTTGGGTAGCTCAATGTATTTACCCTGAATTTTAATATAATTACATATCACAAACCAGTTATTTATTTATATTAATTTATGGCCCCTTATGTGTACATCATTTTCCCCAAAAATAGCATTTTCTCCCTTAAATGTATCGGGTTACACAATTCTACATAGTGCAACGGATGTACCAAATAACCTCTCCTATGTGTTGTTCCTGCTTGAACGAAAACCACAATATTAGTATAAATAAAAAATAAAATAAAATAAAAGTAGAGTAAAGAACAATAATTTAGGAAAAAACTACTGAGCTATGGGCTGAGGCGCGTGTGGTGATTCAACCGCCTCTGCGGAAGAATCCGGTATCACATATTATTATCTCTTCGCTTGTCAACCCTAAGATGCAACAGTCTAACACACTACATGTACACCTCTCGATAGTCTGCACTGCTAATCGAAGGTCACTCGATTTACACCATATCGTCTTGTCGTGTATCTAAGATATAAAATTTGTTTAGCAAAAGAGTGTTTTATATCTCTATTTTGCAAAACTTCACACGCCACCATTATATAAGGTTAGTTGCATTTTGTATAAGCTAGTAACCACCGCCATTATATAACTATTTTTTTTAATTTATCCAAATAATTCATTGCTAATAAAAAGGATCCAAGCAAAACGGCAAAAAGATCATGAAACCGAAACGTTTGTAACATATACAGCATTAATATAATGCAATTAATCAAATTACATTCATTACATAAATAATTTTTTTATAACTGAAATTATTTTCACAAAATTAGCTAATGATTTATTATTTTATTAAAATGTCCGAGTTAGGTAACAGCGAGGCAACTGCACGCAATTAATAGGGATCAAATCTCACTGCGGCAATTTAATTTGAAGTAATTTTCACAGCAGCCTACAGAAGAAGAAGAAGAAGAAGACAGAATGGCTGGAGCCACCGGAAATGAAGCCAAAAATCCATCGATTCAAATAATATCCATGGTTGGAGGCGAAGATGAATCAAGCTACGCCAGAAATTCAGCCCTTCAAGTAAATTAATTCATTTCCTCCTCTCTTTAACATTAATTAGATCCATTAATAAAGAACCTGAATAATTTCCTCCTCTCTATAACATTTTTTCTTTTAGAGGTTGATTCTACGGGAAGTGAAGCCCATCCTGGAAAAGTGCATTGAAGAATTATTAGGAGAAATGGAAGGTGATGATCTCATCAAAGTTGCAGACTTGGGATGCTCTTCAGGGCAGATTGCATTTTTTACTGTGGAACACATCATAGAGTTCATTGACAAAGCTGCCGCCGGCGATTCAATATTTTCTGAACGATCATTTGTCCAGTGATTTTAATCTCGTGTTCAAAGGGTTGCCTCAATTCTATGAAAAACTGGAGAAAGAATATGGCCGGCGGTTCGGGTCGTGCCTCGTTGCGGCCATGCCGGACAGTTTCTACGGCAAGTTGTTCCCGGACCGCTCCATGCATTTTATACACTCCTCTTACTCTCTCCACTGGTTACCTCAGGTATCATTAATTACCTTTCTCCTCTTCTTCAACGTAATATAGGGATTGTCCGTTATGAGTTGTTGGAATGGTAAAAAATTATATTAAAAATGATGAAAAATATTATTATAACTTAACGGTAGAAATCAAAAATAAAATTTAATAAAAAAAAAAGTTTAAAATGAACCAGGCCTAAGGAACTCATGCTTATATGTTTCAGGCTCCTAAGGGATTGGTGACAGAATCGGGCATTCCCATGAACAAAGGGAGCATTTACTGTGGGAAGAAAAGTCCTCCCATTGTGCAAAAATTGTATTTGGATCAATGTAGGCAGGATTTTAGCATATTTCTGAAGATGCGATCTCAAGAAATGGTGCACCACGGACACTTACTTCTCACACTTGTTTGTGAAAATAGTGATGAGGAACTTGATGCCCTCAACTAACTCTTAATTTATTAGGGCTGGCTTTATGTGATTTGGTTAAGGAGGTATAGTATTTCTTTCTTTTTAGTCTTTTACCGCACTATTATAACTAGACAGAATAATACACGATAAATTGAACAGATGATTTGAAAAAAAGAAATTCTTTTAATTAGTAATTATATTCTGTTGACTTAACTAAATTAAAAAGGGATACTTAGAGGAAGAGAAGTTGGAGCATTTCAATGTGCCAGTGTACCAGGTTCCACTCGATGAAATCAAGCAATTGATTGAAAATGAAGGGTTTCTCAGAACTGTGAGATTCTATACCTTCAAGGTCGGTCCTGGTAACACGATCGATGTCTTCGCCGCTGACCGGAATGGCCCCTTGCATGAAGCGAGGCTTGCTCAAGCCTCGCTTCATGCTTCAACGCTTAGGGCAGTTTACGAGCCGGTATTAGCCACTCATTTTGGGGAGGGTAGAAAAAGCGAATAAAATATATTAATAGCACTGGAAATCGTTCAATAGCAATTGAGAAACAAAATCTGAAGGAGTGGCCCATACATTCTACGTCAGGACACGTGATCCCAAATCTGGCTAGAGTGTGTGCAATGGTGTTTTTAGCTATTTCTACCAAAAAAATCCCTCCCACGCTGTGCGCATCCATGCCATGTGCCACATGATCCACCAACCCCATTGTTATTGGGGGAAGTAGTTCCTCCCCCCTCACCGCGAGGACAACTGAAGCAGCATCCCCAATAAGAGAGCAGGGCCCCCATTCTCTGCTGCCAATCAACTCCACGGCCAATAAAGCAGCCGCTTTCCATTTATCCTTATACAAGCCTTCGGTTTAAGAAAATCCAAGAAATTAACTTTCTAGGCCCCAACGGTCAATATACCACAGATCACATTAAGTTAATGATGCCATTGTTTTTAGTTGTGCATAATTATACACGATTTTTGTTGTAACCTCTTTGATAATCTATTATCAGTGATATATACAATTTTGTTTTAAAAATAAAAGTAAAATAAAATTTAATGTAATAAAAGAGTGTTTGATTGGAGAATTTGGGAATCTTGAAATGGATGATATATAGAAAGGATTAATGTTTGATTTGTTTGGTTTATGAATTTGAAATGAGAAATTCAGAATTATACTCACATAATTAATAATCCGTTAATTATAGTGGATTTAAATTTGATTGTCGTACTATCCAACCTATTATTGAGTCTTCCATCTGACAGGGTAAGGATCTATCATCTATAAATACTAAATCCAATATGTTATTTTGGGTTGATCATATGGAGGATGAAATTTGGATTTGGGCAGCGGAGGTTTCCATCTTTAGTCACGGTTTCTATTATGGACGGTGGCGTTGGCGTTTAATGGGTTTGGGCTTTCTTCCTTGTTGAATTCAATTCAGTTTGATATATGTGTGGCTGCGGTTCTCCTTTGCATTATTTCTTAATTTGATTTCGTTTGGGTTCATACCTTCATTCAATGAGTTTGGCTTGATTTTTTTTTAGTTCGGTGGTAATGTGGAGAATTTGGTTTTGATGAGGAAAGAGTAGGTTGATTGACGGGATTTGGATTTGGTTGAAGCTTCCGTTGGATTTGATTGTGGCTTGGTTCTGGGTTGTTGTTTCCAAGCTATTATTCAAAAAAAAAAAAACAAAGGGCAATGAGGATTGATTAAGTAGTGGAGGAAAAAGTAGTGCTCAAGTAGTGGGGATTGATTAAGACGTAGTGGGAAAAAGAAGTAGTGCTCAAGTAGTGGGGATTGATTAATCATTCGGAGGAACTATGAGATTCCTCAGTCGTGCGACTTTGGTTGTTCTTTGGTTTGTCAGTCGTCAATCGAAACTTTTCGAAGTCAATTTTGTGGTAATTATTTGGTTTGTGCGAAACAGAAAAGGAAGGATCTTGTGACTGGCTTCAATTTAGCTGATGTTCTAGGTTTGTGATCTATTAGGAATTATTATTATTGGATCAAAGTTTGTTCTTGGTACCTTCGGGAAAGGTAGGTTTGAGTTTTGCTAAAGTAGGATTGAGAGATGCATCAAATTTGTTGATAGTGGGTTGATTAGTTTTGGGTCCAATCAATTTTGAGTTCGGCCGGTGATGCAATTTCTTGGGTGATTGATTGCGCACTACTACAAAATCCCCCTTAGGAGGCGGGTCCTAAGGGGGATTGGCATGCAGCACCCGCCTCAGCTGCGGACGCCTCCATTTGGAGGTGCCCGCACCCGCCTCCAATTATAGAGCATTGGAGGCGGGTGCACCTTGCACCCGCCTCCAATGCTCCTCTATTGGAGGCGGGTGCATGTTGCACCCGCCTCCATTAAGTGTTATTCAAGGCGGGTGCAATTTTGCACCCGCCTCCAATAACCCCTCGTAAAAAAATTTAATTTCTTTTTCTTGCACTTTATAGCTTTAGTAGGAATCGAACTCGCGCCTAGAGTTTCACTTAACTCTTGCACATTAAATTTACCACTACGCTGCATATACTTATGTATTTAATATGAAAATCGAAATTATATATTTCTTGTAAAACTTGTGATTTTTATTATCTACTAATTATTCGCTTCGCTAAAATCTCAATAAATTTTTAAAATTATTTTCAACAGTCCAAAATAAAGACAATTTTTGATCTAGTATTAAAAATTTTTAAAAATCATTTTCGTATTTTGAAATTGGAGGCGGGTGAAGGCATCACCCGCCTCTAATTAATTGCTAATTAGAGGCGGGTGATACCTTCACCCGCCTCTAATTACCTCCTAATTGGAGGCGGGTGACCCCTTCACCCGCCTCCAAATTTTATTTAGCCACTTTTGGAGGCGGGTATTTGTACACCCGCCTCCAAAGGGGCGCCTCCTTTGAGCATTTCTGTAGTAGTGGCGGTGGTATGAATATTTGTTTGGCTGTGTTGTGTTTGCATGCATTAATATGCATCTAGTGGTTTGTTTGAATTTTGGATAGCAGCTTATTGATTACGGTCGTGCTTTGGGTTCGAGAAGCGACGGTTAATTACCGGCGTGTTGGTTGTGTGGGTTTTGTTTAGCTTCCATTGGAGTTTGCTTTTCATATTCTTTGCGTTCATATGTTGGATCATATGGTTTGTGAGGTTTCTTTGTGCGCCGGAATTTAGATGGTCAAATTTTGGTCAGCGGCGATTTGGGTTTCGATTTGTTTTTGAGCGGTGTGGCAGAGGTTTCCGTCAATCGCAGTTGAGATTTCTCTTGGTTCTTATGTTTCAGGTGGCGTGGCGGAGGTTTCTTACAGTCGCATTTGTGTCGAGCGAGGTCTGCTTTGGGCGGTGTGACGGAGGTTTCCATCAGTCGCAGTTGAGGCTTCTCTTAGCTATTGTGTTTCAGGAGGCGTGGAGGAGGTTTATGTCAGTCGCAGTTGACTCTTCTCCGGCGGTGTGGCGGAGGTTTATGTCCGTCGCAGTTGACTCTTCTTTCGTTTGTCTTCTGTCAGGTGCCGTGGCGAAGGTTTTCGACAGTGGCATTTGTGTTTTCTAGTTTCGTTTTCTGATTACCAAACTCTCGTTGATCACTCTTGATTTATCGTGAGTTTGAGGGGGGTGTTAGTTATGTAATAGTTTAAGTTAGTGAGGGTATTTCAGTCATTTGTCTTGTTTGTATAAATGCTACACTTGCCCCAATTTGGAAGACTAATGAAATCAGTTAGGTTTTCATTCTTCTCTTCCTCTCTTCTCAAATCCTAACAATTCTAACAACATAATCTTTATTGCACTAAAACTTTGTTAAATTCATTGCAAACTTGTAACTAACTTAAGTTTTAGAATGGTAATGGGACATTTCCCTCAAAGCGCAAGTATTATTCTTTACAGATTCAAGTAGAGATTCGATTCAAAAAAAATTTCCGACCAACCTTGTTTCATAATCTATTTTCATTTCAATCACTCAAACTAAACTGTCTGAAAAATCGATTACAAAACAGGTAACAAAGGAACAATAAGAAATCATAAATGACAAAAGTAAACAAATTTCTGCATACCCACGGAGCATTAGGTTTCGTGTTTGACTTCCCACCCGGATATGATCAGAAATAGATCAATTTCCCATCACAAAAATAAAAAATAAAAAAAAGTTATTCATTGGGCGCCCAGGGCGACGATCCATAATCCAATACTTATGAGAGTGTTGTATTTTAAAACAAAGGTAAATTACATTTATATTTCTTAAGTTTTGGTGAAATTACAAATGCTTGCTTTCTCAAGTTTCCTAACAATTATATTTACATCCCTTGAGTTTTTTTAAATTACAAAGACTCCATTTTGTGCAAAGAAATGAACCTGATTCTCCTGGACAGTTGTTATCTTTAAAATCTTGAACAAATCAAGATGTGGTTGTAATTGTCAAAAAACTCGACCGAGTATTCATAATTTTATCAAAACTCGAGGAAGATAAATGTAATTTGCCCTTGAAATGAAAGTGTAGCATCAATTATTGTATCATCAAAAGTCTCCTCCCGTATAATATAATTACAACAAATACATAGGGTATGTTTACGCGCGAGAATGAGAATGAAAATGGGACATCTCACGTCTAAGAATGAAAGAATCCTACTTTAAAGAAATTTTCGATTGCCTTTTACAATATATAATAACTTAAATAATCAGATTTCTACATTAACCAAATACATATAAGAATTTTAATCTCAAAACATACTTGTCCATTTTAACAGGCCAAAACGCACCCGTAGTGAAAAAAGGAAAATGTTCTACTCTATTCGAACCCCTGGAAATTTTGATTAAAAAAATATTTTTGTCTCAATCGAAAATTTTTCTTTCGATTGTTAACTCTTGATACTCTCACTAGTACACAGAAATCTCCAAAGCCTTTGGTTATCTTGGCAAAGCGTGTCCAACTAAGGGGGCTACGGGTAATTTATATAAAAATATCGAGAACTGATTGGTAATTTGGCAAAAATTTTGGGTAGGTAAATATAATTTACCCTAAATTTTAATAGAAGTAGGTACAGAACAATAGTCCACTTTTCTAGCCTATTCTTTAAGTTTTGGTTTTGGTCTCAGTTTTGATCTCAACAGTAAATTTAATATATTTTAATTAATTTTTATCATTTCCAATATAACTTTTTACATTATGAAACTATTTTTTCCAAACAAAAACTCAACCCAACCAAAAAGAACAGGCGCTTCCGTGTGTGTATTTTTAAATTGTGGGATCCAATCTCGTTTCTATAATCAATACTTTGAAGTAGTTAGGACCGACCAATTGAGATAGTACTTTCTGCGCATTAATTTGAAGTCCTTAATTTTCTCACCAGCAGAGCAGCTGCAACCTACAGAATGGCCGGAGCCACCGGAGATGAAGCCAAAAATGCATCCATTCAAATAATTTCCATGGTTGGCGGCGAAGATGAATCAAGCTACGCCAGAAATTCATCCCTTCAAGTAAGTTCATTATAACATTAATTCATTAGATCCAATCAAGAAACTGAAAATTAAGTTGCTCTTATAATTATTTTTTTCTTTTTTTTAGAGGTAGACTCTGTGGAAAGTGAAGCCCGTCCTGGAAAACTGCATTGAAGAATTATTAGGAGAAATGAAAGATGATGATCTCAAGGCCAGTTGCATTAAAGTTGCAGACTTGGGATGCTCTTCCGGGCCGAATGCATTTTTGACTTTGGAGCACATCATAGAGAGCGTGGACAAAGCTGCCGCCGGTCAAATCAGAAATGGTCAAGATCCACCGGCGATTCAGTATTTTCTGAATGATCTTTTTTCCAGTGATTTTAATCTCGTGTTCAAAGGGTTGCCTGATTTTTATGGAAAACTGGAGAAACAAAATGGCCGGCGGTACGGTTCGTGCCTCGTTGCGGCCATGCCGGGAAGTTTCTACGGCAAGTTGTTCCCGGACCGCTCCATGCATTTTATACACTCCTCCAACAGTCTCCACTGGTTATCTCAGGTACATATGGAAATGGAAGATCATTAGTTTTTTCAATTCTTCTTATTGAAGGGGAATAAATTACATTAATTCCAAGTATAATGTTTCAGGCTCCTAAGGGATTGGTGACGAAATCGGGCATTCCCATGAACAAAGGGAGCATTTACTGTGGGAAGAAAAGTCCTCCCACTGTTCGGAAACTATATCTGGATCAATTCCGGCATGATTTTAGCATGTTTTTGAAGATGCGATCTCGAGAAATGGTGCACCATGGACACTTACTTCTCACCCTCCTCTGTGAAAATAATGAGGAACTTGATGGCCCCCAACTAACTCTTGATTTAATAGGGATGGCTTTATGTGATTTGGTTCAGGAGGTATAGTATTCCTTTCTTTTTACTCTTTTGCTGTTATAACTAAACAGAATAATACACGATAAATTGAATAGAAAATTTTGATTTGGTTTTAATCAATAATTAGGGATATATAGAAAAAGAGAAGTTGGACTGTTTCTATGTGCCCGTGTACCAGGTTTCACTCGATGAAATTAAGCAAGTGATCGAAAGTGAAGAGTCTTTCAAAATCGTGAGATTCCACACTTTCAAGATTGGTACCAGTGACACGACTGATGTCTTCACCGCTGACCGGAATGATCTCTTGGATGAAGCGAGGCATCGGGCTGCAACTTTTAGGGCAGTTTACGAGCCAGTATTAGCCACTCATTTTGGGGAGGGTATCATGGATGATTGGTTCCGCAAGTTTGCGGACAAAGTGGTGAACAACATTGACCAGATGAGGCAATGCTCCTCCAATAATTTGGTCATTTCCCTTCGTAAACATTAATGATCTTTGAATTCCTTCAAACCCTTAGCTTAAATCACTTGAACTTGTTAGTTCAAGTTTTACCTGTTTAATGGTACGTGTAGTATTTTTTTATTATGGTACGTGATCGATACATGTTATTTTGAATTGATTATATATATTGGCTTAAAAATACATAGAGAAATAGGAGGAGTTAGACTCTTTCCATTAGTCCTTATTATTAGAATATTCATCATATACACATCCCATAAATTAAGGCAATCCCATATATTAGGCAATTACCCACACTTAGAATATTTGAGTGGGATTTATTTATTAATTACAAATTCCATATATTAGGGAAATCCCATAGATTAGGCCATAGATTAAAGAATTACCTACCTTCAGAATATTTGACCAACCCAATCTCTTGAACTTGTATATATATATGCATCAATTCATAGACAAGAAATGCAAGTCATTAATTTCAGAATTCATACTTATACAAGCCTTTGGTTTAAGAAACAAATAAAAATTATTACATAAAACTCGAGAAAGTATTTATAATTTTATCAAAACTCGAGGGAGATAAATGTGTTTTCCCTTAGAACAAAAGTGCGAGTAACAAATATGTACCATCAAAAGTCTCCTCTCAGATCATGTAAATCACAAGAAATATTCATGGTTTGTTTGTTGCGCAGGAATGATAATGAAAATGGATGGTACCTCATATGCGGGAATGAAAGAATTAATTCAACATTAAAGGAATTTTAGATTGTGAGTCCACTTTTCTTATTTTATTCTCTCGTGTGTGTATTTTTAAATTGTGCTAGCTAGTAGGGAACAGCGAGGCAACTGCAGGCAATTAATACTAATAGGGATCAAATCTCATTTCTGATAACTGAATCGATTAGAATACTTTGAAGTGATTGAGACAGTAAAATGCAACCCTTTTGAAGAAGATCGAAGACAGAATGGTTGGAGCCAAAAAATCCATCGATTAAAGTAACTTCCATGGTTGGAGGCGAAGATAAATCAAGCTACGCCAGAAATTCATCCCTTCAAGTAAGTTAATTCATTTCCCCCTCTCTATAACATTCAATTAATAGAGCAACTAAATAATTTGTTCTTATAATTCTTTTTCTTTTAGAGGTGGATTCTGCGGGAAGTGAAGCCCATCCTGGAAAAGTGCATTGAAGAATTATTAGGAGAAATGGAAGAATATGATCTCTAAAGGCCAGTTGCATCAAAGTTGCAGACTTGGGATGCTCTTCTGGGCCGAATACATTTTTGACTTTGGACCACATCATAGAAAGCATCGACAAAGCTAGCTGCAGCCAGATCGGAAATGCAGATCAAGAACCACCCGCCGCCATTAAATATTTTCTGAATGATCTTTTTTCCAATGATATTAACCTTGTCTTCAAAGGCTTGCCTCAATTTTAAGAGAAACTGGAGAAAGAATATGGCCGGCGATTCGGGTCGTGCCTGGTTGCGGCCATGCCTGGCAGTTTCTACGGCAAGTTGTTCCTTCACCGTTCCATGCATTCTATACACTCTTCTTACTCTCTCCACTGGTTATCCCAGGTACTTATAATTATGGAAATGGAATATCATCATTAGTTTTTTCGTTTCTTCAAAATAAATAAATTACATTCCATGTATGTTTATAGGCTCCTAGGGGATTGGTGACAGAATCGGGCATTCCCGTGAACAAGGGGAGCATTTACTGTGGGAAGAAAAGTCCTTCCATTGTGTGTAAACTCTATTTGGATCAATTTACGCAGGATTTTAGCATGTTTTTGAGCATGCGATCTCGAGAAATGTTGCACCATGGATACTTATTTCTCACACTCGTATGTGAAAATAGTGACCAGGAAGATGATTGGCCCCAACTAATTCTTGATTTAATAGGGATGGCTTTATGTGATTTGGTTAAGGAGGTATAGTATTTCTTTCTTTAGTCTTTGCTGTAACTAGATAGAATACTATATGATAAATTGAACAGATAATTCAAACTATCATCCTAAGATTTGATTTCAATTAATAATTTAGATTATGTTGGCTTGGGTTAATTGAATAGGGATACGCAGAGGAAGAGAAGTTGGAGCGTTTCAATGTGCACTTGTATCAGGTTTCACTCAATGAAATCAAACAAGTTATTAAAAATGAAGGGTCTTTCCGAATCGTGAGATTCCACGCTTTCAAGATTAGTCCCGGTGACGTGACCGATGGCTTCACCCCTGACCGGAATGATCCCTTGGATGAAGCGAGGCATTGGGCTGCAACTCTATGGGCAGTTTACGGGCCAGTATTAGCCACTCATTTTGGGGAGCGTATCTTGGATGATTTGTTCCGCAGGTTTGCAGATAAGTTGGTTTTCAACATTGACCAGATGAGGCAATGCTCCTCCAATAATTTGGTCATTTCCCTTCGAAAAAATGAGTAATTAGGCGTATTTTGAGAAAGGAAAAAAAAAAAATGTTCATTTGTTACTTTGTATCTTAATATTTGTTTTCGCAATAACAACTGTTTTAATAAATACTTGGGCGAATTACATTTATCTCACTAAAGTTTGGGTATAATTACTACACTTTTCCGCTGTTTTAAAATTTTCATATACATCCCTAAAATATGGATTTAGTTACAAAACTATCCTTCTTGTTTAAAAAATTACAAATTACTCCTTCCTCTTAGTTGTTCATTCTAGAAAAAGAAATATGTTAAATAAAAAAAAAATATACAAAACAAATGTGGTGTAATAACAACAAAACAAACCATATAGGCATAAACTCTAGCATTATCTAACTTGAGTTGACCTGCTGCTATTGATGGAACACAGATTTGCCAATGCCCAACCCATAGTAGTTGGGCTCAATCCACCTCGACGTTAAGATCTAACTTCCGTAAGGAGATCCGAAGAGGAAACTCTAATCCGCCTAGGATAAGGATTCCTCGGCCCAAGCCCATATACTTGTATGGCAGGTAGAATCAAATAGGGAAATAGGAAGCCCACCTTGGCTAGAACATTATTTTCCTTATACCTGAAATGGTATAATCCTGACTAGAATATCTTACTTTGTCACTCAAGGTACAACATCTATAAATACAAGGTCCAATCCTTGTATTAAGGTATGCATACTCTACAACCCTAATCTCATTACTCTTGTAAAACTACTAATCGACTTAAGCATTAAAGCATCAAAGGGGAGTCAGTCCCCACTTTTGCAGATATATTGATCGAGTGTCGAGGAGAGCGACAGGCCGCAGAAATCTAGTGGGCCAGCAAAATCAACACTTATCAGATATTTTCATCTGATCTGACCGATTTGACGCTCTGACCATTTCTCCCCACAAATTCGCAATCTGGTAGACCTTCTCAAAACACTGATAAAGCGTACTATAGTTTAGCCTTTTTCTTTTATAATCTTTAAGGTTAAAAAAAAAATTTGTAATGTTGAATCGACAAGGTTACTTTTTAAATTATACAAAAATTTATGAAATTATTTATAATTTTTAAAATAATAGAGATAATTTCGTAATTATACTTGAAATTCAGGAAGATATATATAATTCGTCCATACTTTACTCCAAGAGTCATGTATATGCGTTAAAATTTGCAAATGAACATTTATTTAGTAGTAAAAAGAAAAATTAGAAATACATAATCTTTTAACCAAATGAAATACAAATATATATGTGTGTGTGCGCTCGCGCTCGCGCTCGCACTCTCACGCGAATTAACCTTAGTTCAAGAGGTAAAAACTTGGTGTAGAGATTATGAGGTCAATGGTTCAAATTCACTTCTGATGAAATTGGGAATTCATAGCAAACTTTTGTCAGAACTTTAGAGGATTGTGCTCCTGATAGTAGTGTTTGGGTTTGGTGATGTGTGTTGCGTAGGTTCCGCGTGACATGGTCTCCAACGTGGTTCGCAAGTACCCGCTAGTGGTGTTTGAACATCATCCCCAACATGGTGTAGAGACGCAGCCAATGTCGTACCCGCGGTAAGTAACAGTATAATGACATTAGGTGATATCTCAAATATATTAGGATTTAGGGGATGCTCCATTGTTCTCTAGTGTATATATAGTGCTTCAATATGAGTTGTAGTTAGGTGTCCCAAAAGATATATTTGAGAAATATAGGAAGGCAAATGTCAAACAAACCAACAAACACAAAGTGTTTTAAATTTTCTTTTTTCTTTTTGATAAAAGGATACTATTATATTAATTGCGGAAATTAATTATAAGATAGTACAAGTTTTGCATAATCATGAACACTAGACGGTACATCCGTGCAATGCACGGCTTATGCCCAATAAAATATTAATTTGTATCATAATAATAAAAAGTTTAATTGTGCACAGGCTAGCATACAAATAGAACAACGAATATGAGAGCTCGTTTAAATTTATCATCTATTAACTTAATTTGATCAATACATTTTTAGAACAATTGGAGTATACAAAAAAATATCAAAATCAAGGAAGAAATTTTCCATCCTTAATAGTATATGGTTACAGGTAGACTACCTTCATCCGACATATTCTTGTTGTTTTTGTATGTAACTTAACATCCTTCCATTAAGGATCTACTTTAAAATTGTGAAAAATTTTGAGGTTGTTGGAAAAAAAAATGATTTTTTTTTTTTTGCATATTTAAACTTACTTCTCTACCTTGTTTAAAAATAATAAATTAATATAACAAAAGCCTGTAAAAGAAATGAACAAAATGCCATTCATAGATTGGATCAAGGAAGGAAAACATACAACTTATTGATTGTAACTAACAGAAGGTGAAAGAAAAGCAATAGTTTGTTCATATTTATAATGATAGAAGGTGAAGCAAAGAGGCATACAACATATTATTTGTATTTGTAATAAATAAATGGTGAAACAAAGAGATAGTAGACTTTTCCTATTCTTTAGGAGTTAAAAACTAATACTCTCAATTATCAATTGAGTAATTAACTTCATGGTGAAAATGTTTAGAAAATGTAAAGTTGTGAATTTAAGATTATAAGTCTAAATTTATTTTTATAAAAAAAAAAATTGTACGGAACCTGAAAGTTGGTCTCATGCCTTTTTTTTTATATAAATAAAATCCTTAAATTATATAATTAAAGTTTAAATTTTTGTTGACCTGTTGGTGTATATATATAATTTTTGTGAGATGTGCTTTTAATAAATATATAAAAAAGTAGAAGAATAAAAGTGCAATGCTCCTATAAAGGAGTGAAAGAGCCACGTGTAAAAATAAATAAATAAAAAAATTATTTAATTGAATGGTAGAAAATAAAATAAGTTCACTCAATATTTAACTATTAGATATTAAACTTATGTGGCATCCACATAAATAGTTAAATTAAAACTCTATTAGATATAAATTAGAAAGATGTTTATTAAATTAAAATCTAATGTGGCAGCCACATGGCACTCTAATATCAAACATATATTAGTTTATATTATATAGGGTAGATAATAGACAATTTTTCTAGAAATTTCTTTTTGAGGACTTAAAAACTTAGACCAAAAACTTATGATATGAGCACCCAAAAAAAAAAAAAATTCGAAGTCTAGAAACATATTTGCATCTCCATTAATGACCTTTACTAGTTGCAAACAATCTGTTTGCAAGATTACGTGTGCAAAGCCAGGCGAGATCCGTAGTATACGATCGATCAGGGGCGGTACCAGGGGGGAGCTGGAGGGTGCTTAAGCACCCTCCAACCTCCAAAATCCACCATAGTAGTAGGCTGATTGAGAGGCGGAGCATCACCGGAAAAAATGGAAAAACAGAATGCAGCTGCCCTGCGTTTCTGTTTGGCATTCTGGAGAAGAAGGAGAAAAGAGAAAAGAAAAAAGAAAAAGTAGGCTAAGTGGAAGTTCCACTTAGCCTATTAAAAAAAAAAATTTTAAAATGAAAGAAAAAATTTTACCCTCATTTTTTTAATTTCACCCCTCTCTCTCAACGGCTCCCACCATGTCTCCTAAGCTGATAGGAAGCAAAAAGCAGTAAAGTTTTCTCCTCACTCATTTTTATATTCAAGAACTCACTATTAAACTAATTAATTTTCTTTTGATTTTGTTTGCAGTTTTTCTTTTGGAGTTACTAGCTCTATTATTCTCTTTGACTAATATCCATTAATTCGTTTTTAGTGTGATTGATTTTGCGTTGGTTTTACCAGTTGTGATTTTGCGTTGGTTTTACCAGTTGCTACTGCTTTTGTTGTGAAAGTATTTTTGGCTATGAAAATTTTCAAGACCGATTTGTGTAACTGAATCGATGACGGGTAGACGAATGACTGTTTAGTTGTATAATCGAGAATAGTATTTTTCGAACCATAGAAAATTATCAGTTAGTCTAGCACCCGCACAAAAAAATTTCTGGTTCCGCCCCTGCGATCGATACATGAACTTTGAAGTTGTTGCCTTATTTCGAGATCCGCAATGAACCGAAAGTTCTTCGTTTCTACTATGGTATTGAATCTTTCGATCCAATTGGTTCATATGATAATATTCACTTTCAATCATTAAATATTTTGGGATATGACTTTTAAAAAAAAAAAAAAACTTTTATAAATTAATATCCTGTAAATCAATAATTTTTTTTAAAGTAATATTTTTCTTCCTTCCCTTATTTGGACATGAGTTGGTTTTTATTTTAATGGTCCAATAAATTCATAAATATAACTGAGTTGTACACATTGAATATCTAAATTTATGTTAGTTTTAATAAAATGAACCTATAGATACTTAGATACAACTAACTCGTATGTATTTTATTTTATGTAAATTTATGGAAATCTAAAATACTATTTTAATTAAAAAATAATTAGATTAAATAATAAAATTTTATTAATTTATAGAGGTTTTACTCTAATTTCATCTAGCAAGTTAGGAATTAAATTTATTTTTGTTATTATTATTTGAAAACAAAAAGAAGGAATATTTCATCCAATAAAGAATATTGGACTCATATATAGTCTCGCAACTTATGTAAAACTGGAGACGATTTCCAACAAATTTATTTGTTTAAAAGAAAAGAAAATGTTAGAAATTATTCAGTGGTGATTGAATCGGTACCACTTCATCATGCTTCAAGCATGTATAATGATTCTTAATAAATTATTTCATACATTCGCTACACAAATGTTGCTTTGCACCAAGTATTAATTTGGTGGCATAAATATAATTAAATTTCTATTAAAAAAATATGTGGTCAGGGTATGAAAGGGGGGGGTTTCAAAATTGCTTCTTTTTTGTAGCTTGATTAGTGTGTTAATTACACTAAAAATATGAATATAGCTGTTGTATAGAACAATTTTTAGTAATGCTCCAACCTTAATTACAAATTAGGAAAAGCCTATTTTTAATAATTACCAATACCCCCTTGTGATGTGATAATATTGGCCAAGAAGTCCCAAGTCTTAAAAATACATAGAAACCTCCATACCCTTTTGTTATCTTGCCAAAGTTTAACCAATTAAGGGGGCTATTGCTAATTTTAAGAAATTTGAAGAATTAATTGATAATTTATCAAATCTTAGGGTAAGTAAATGTAATTCACCCTAAAATTTTAATCCAGTCTCGTGAGTTGACAATTTTTTTTTTCTTGTTAGCGTAGCAACTGCATGGGTGCAATTAAATTGTCAGATATGTCTCAGGTACCTATTCCAACTATCAATTCTAAAATTATATTTTGTAACTCAAAAACATTTATATCATTGAAATTTTTTAACGTAACAGATGGAGTAATAGCTGAATCGATTAGAACACTGAATATATATATTAGTGCAAATTGTTCTTTTCATAGCAGCAGCTAGAAGAAGAAGAGAGAATGGTTGGAGTCAAAAATCCATCGATATATTCAAGTAATTTCCATGGTTGGAGGCGAAGATGAATCAAGCTACGCCAGAAATTCATCCCTTCAAGTAAATTAATTCATTTCTCCCCCTCTATAACATTGATTAGATCCAATTAATAAAGCAACTGAATAATTGGCTCTTATAATTTTTTTCTTTTAGAGGTTGATTCTACGGGAAGCGAAGCCCTTTCTGGAGAACTGCATTGAAGAATTATTAGGAGAAATGGAAGATGAAAATCTCATCAAAGTTGCCGACTTGGGATGCTCTTCTGGGCCAAATGCATTTTTTACTTTGGAGCACATCATTGAGAGCATTGGCAAAGCTAGCTGCAGCCAGATTCAGTATTTTCTGAATGATCTTTTTTCCAATGATTTTAACCTTGTCTTCAAAGGGTTGCCTCAATTTTACGAAAAACTCGCGAAGCAAAATGGCCAGCGGTTCGATTCCTGCCTCATTGCCACCATGCCTGGCAGTTTCTACGGCAAGTTGTTCCCCGACCGCTCCATGCATTTTATACACTCCTCTTCCAGTCTCCACTGGTTATCTCAGGTACTTATGGAAATGGAGAAGATGATTAGTTTTTTCGTCTTCTTGAAGGTAAATAAATTACATTAATTCCAAGTATAATGTTTCAGGCTCCAAAGGGAGAATCGGGCATTCCCGTGAACAAGGGGAGCATTTACTGTGGGAGGAAAAGTCTTCCCATTGTTCGGAAACTATATTTGGATCAATTTACGCAGGATTTTAACATGTTTTTGAGGATGCGATCTCGAGAAATGGTGCACCATGGACACTTATTTCTCACACTCCTATGTGAAAATAGTGACCAGGAAGTTGATTGGCCCCAACTAATTCTTGATTTAATAGGGAGGGCTTTATGTGATTTGGTTAAGGAGGTATAGTATTTCTTTTTTTTTAGTCTTTGCTGAAACTACATAGAATACAACATGATAAATTGAACGGACGATTTGATTTCAATTAATAATTAGATTTTGTTGGCTTGGCATTATTGAATAGGGATACATGGAGGAAGAGAAGTTGGAGCGTTTTAATGTGCCCTTGTATCAAGTTCCACTCGATAAAACCAAGCAAGTTATTGAAAATGAAGGGTCTTTCAGAATCGTGAGATTCCACAATTTCGAGATTAGTCCCGATGATGTGACCGATGGCTTCGCCGCCGACCGGAATGATCCCGTGGATGAAGCAAGGCAATGGGCTGCAACTTTTAGGGCAGTTTACGGGCCAGTATTAGCTACTCATTTTGGGGAGGGTATCTTGGATGATTTGTTCCGCAGGTTTGCAGATGAGTTGGTTATCAACTTTGACCGGATGAGGCAATGCTCCGTCAATAATTTGGTCATTTTCCTTCGTAAACATGAATGATCTTTGAATTCTTCCAAACCCTTAGCTCAAATCACTCAACTTTGATGTTACATATGGTATGGTACATGATTGGTACACATTATTTTGAGTTTAATTGTATTGGCTTAGAAATGCCCCAAATCTAGTATTGCGGATCTATTAGTGGAGACAGTGCCGCACCCGTGACACTAGATCCAAACTCTAGAAATAGATAGAGAATGAGGAGGAGTTCGTAGGAATCTATCCTAATCTGAGAGAGTAAGTGGGGGTATGTTTATTTGAATTTATGCAATTAAAGGGTCATTTCATTATTATACTCTGTTTGAAATTTTTTTTTTTTTTTTTAAGACCAGCCAATTAAGTGGCTTGAGGGCTTGGCAATCCTTAATTTGTTTAAAATAATATAAAGTATATTTATTGTTATATTATTCTTGATTAGTAAAATCTTTATTTAAAAAAAAATTTAAAAAGACCCCTAATAATACAGGAATCATTCTAACAATGAAAATAGTTTATGGAAAATACTTAATTAGAGAAAGGAAGGGACAAAAAAATAAGAGAAGAGAGGTATAAAGATTAAAGAATGTGTGTACGAGAAGTACTGTAATGTGAACGCTAATTAAATCCAAGTGAAGAGGAACATGTAAAAGTTAGGAAAGAGAAAAATGAAAATGAAAAGAAGATGAGAAGAGAAGAAAAGTTTTGAAAAAATGGAAAGGGAGAGGTTGAGATAGAGAAGAAAAAGAAATGAAAGCACGGTAAGATATAGGTGTATTCGTTATAACGTGGTTTTGAAGACAAAAAATTTAATAAAAAAAGTATATTAAAAATGTGCAGTTGAAATAACAATAATAGAATTTATTAAAAGTGATAAAAAAAAATCATATAAATTTATCAAATTTATTATAAAAATAGAATCAAAATATAAAAAATATTTTTTTATAATAAAAAATTTAAAAAAAAAAAGAGAGAGAGAGTAAAAAGGACTCTTGGAGGGGAAAGGCGATGGGCATCTTTTAGAAGGCCGGCCCATTGGGTGAAGTTGACGGAGAAGTACAATTAAATATCGGCTGAAAGTGAGCCCAATTTCGTCGGTCCGTTTATGCTGTGTTTTTCTATTTTGTCACATTAAAAATGTTTTCTTTTTTCGATTTTACAGATCGAATATCACATTCCTGTTCTTTAACTTAGGTTTCAAACCAAGTTTGAAACTTAGTTTTGAAAAAATAATTTTATAATATAAAAGTGTATTAAAAATATAAAAAGGTGTAGGTGAATAGTAAAAAGTTGTATTGAAAATTATGAAAACTGATTATAAAATTTTTTTTCCAAAACTAAATTTCAAACTTAGTTTGAAACATAAGTTAAAGAACATGCCTTAAAAGTTAATGATGGGACTGTTTCAAAAATCTATGAAGTATAGATAAAAATGAAGAAGAACAGACAAAATGGGTTGTATAAGAGGGAAAAATTATTTAATAAATCCATTGCATTCTTACAAATAGTGTAGCAAGCTAATCGTAAAATAGTAAACAAAATTTATCTTTATTTTTTGAATCCACATATATTATTTATCCTTCTTTAAAAAAATTAAAATAGAACGTAGCTCATTACATCATGTTACGTGGTACAACAACGAAGCTTTGTTCTCTTGGTGATCAAACTTGAGAATTTTTGGTTTTAGGGAATGAAATTTTTTTGTGGGAATTTTCTTTTGGAAAATTGTATAGGAGAGAGATGAAAAAGTGTAATGATTGTATTATTTTTTAAATTTATGTGAGTGAAGATTTTGAGAGAAATTTCAATTTTAAATTTTAAATTGAGTAGAAATTAAGGTTATTTCTTTGGGTGAGATTTTAGAAGAAAAAATAATAAATTTCTTGAAATGGGAATGGAAAAGAACAGAGGCCTAGATGTCGAAGTCTTAGGGAATCAGTACTTCATCCCAAGAAACCTCCTTGATTGGCCCACTCCTAGAAGCTTTATTATTCGCTTTTTTAATTTTATTTTTATAATTAAAATTGAACAAGTTCTGTTAGGAGTTATTTTTGTAATTTATAAATACTTCTGTTTGATCATTTATTCGGTCCTGTTAGTCAGTGGCATAGCCAAAAAAAAAAATTTTTAATGTATGGGGTCTAATATTTGAAAAATATTTCAACACAATAAATAAAAATATTTAACATATAAATGTATAAATATATGTAGGCTGAGATGGAAACCCCCCCCCCCCCCCCCCCCCCAACCCCTGTTGTAAAAATTTTACATATCCATACTAATATATTTATTTATAGTCTATAATTAATTCAAACTGATGATATAAAGAAATGAGTAACAAGAAATTGCAAAAAGTTATTTATTTTAAAAATTAAACAATTAAAATTAAAAAAATTGTACATTTTCGAAACAACCAAAAGAGGAATATTTATGGCTAGGGGTGATAACGAGTCCAGCCAAGCCGAGCTTTGACATGTTTATTTATTGATCGAGCCTAAAATCTTGTTCGTGTTCGTTTTTATTAATCGAACCGAGCCGAGCTTGTTCGTGAACATTCGTGTACGTTCTATCTCGAATTAACTAACAGAAATTATAATATTTAGTTAATATAATATACTATATCAACTTACATAAAAATCAAAATTCAATTTAAACTCATATATTGATACCTATGTACATATAAATATATATAAAGATTCAATTATTTGTATTATTTAAAATTTTAATATTGTATATACTTATTTTATTTATATTATATAGTTAATATTTTAATCTAGCATGTTCATGAATATTAACGAGCTTTCAACACATTGTTCATGTTCGTGTTCAATTATTATCGATGTTAAAAATCATTTTTGTGAACGTTTTTATCGAGTCGAGCTCGAGCTTATTCGCGAGTGTTTATGTTCGTTCTCAGCCCTCCCTATTTATGGCTGCATTTTTTTTTTTTTTTCATGTTTTTAATTTGTATGATGAGATACGGGCTGATGCACAATACGTCACCACTTACCAAATGGCAAACTAAAGAACAAAAAGAAAAAAAGGAGGTAGTTTGATTACAGATATTAGGTTTAATATTTACTAATAAATCTTTTGTTGAATGGGATGGATCACTCCAAATTTGTTGATCTATTTCTACCCATATTCGGGTAGGAAGTCAAACACCAAACCCGCCTAACCTAATGATTTTAATCTAGAGAAAGCATCCTCGATTCTAGGGTTTTCGCACAAAATGTGCATCACCCATTAATACAGTTTGAGACCAACAAAAGTTTCGTTGTGAAACATGATACATTTAAGTATACGAAATTCACTGTTCACACAAATACACATTTCATGATTGTTGTACCAGACAATGCAAGTTCCACGGACTAATCTGATCTGATTGATTTAAAAAAAACCAAACTCTCACTGACTCATAAACTAATCACACCTAGTGCTAACAACCGCAACGATTATTACGAAGATTGCATTTGTGGGCTCTCTTTCCTTTTATTTCTTTTAGTATTATAACCCAACAACTCCACTCCTTTTATTTCTATCAATTTTGGTTAGCTTTTCTGAGATGTTAACCCAACCCAACCATCTCCTTTTCATACTAGTTTTGGTATTGAAAACACATGTTATCCCTTAACAACAAACACAAATAATATACATGTTCGTTACCGTATAGTTAAACAGCAAAAAAAAATTTGTATCGAAAAAATATTATAATGGAAAACCAAGACTAAAACACAAACAAAAACGAGCAGCGGCAAACACTCAATTCATTCGTGGGATAGAGTTGCACAACATTGTTCAAGAGGAAGAAAGCAAGAAAAAGGGGTTACGGATGCGGCACGGCAAATGGGAGAGAGATTCCTTACCAACATTTGTTTCTTAAAACTACACAAAAGGAAAGAAAGAAAGAAAGCAACGAGCCCTTTGCTTCTTTTTGCTTCTTTCTCCTCTCTCTTTTTTTTTTTTTTTTTATTTTTTATACATAATAAAAAGTAAATACACTCCTCTCTGAGCCCAGAGAACCGCACCTTCCCCTTCTTACTTCTCGCTGTTGCTGATACTATTAACTAAGCCAAACTCTTCTTTAGTTCTTTCTTTCTTAACTAAGAGAGCAACACTCCATTCATGGAAAATCAACCAAATACAATACACTCACTGCTAGATCTGTACAGCACTCCTTCGGAGCAGAAACCACCACCGCGCCCGGAAACAACCACCCAGTCCCGCTTTGCCGGGATGGGATTCATCCGAGGGGGCCCCCCTTTGAGCGTTTTTATTTGTTGCATTCCCATAGCCAGCTAACCTGAAACAAAGTTTTCTCATCAAAAATGTTTCCATGTGGATCAAAGCAGATCTCAGACAGCAACTGAATCTGAATCACACTAGTACCACAAGTTCATCAAAATCAAGCTAATAGTTTAATCACAATAGTACTATAAATTTGCATGTCCGATGTATCCAACTGACAAGATTAATTGCGTAGAAAGAGCCCCTCCACATGCAACATTGAAACCCTAAACTCAGCTGGCAACAACATAAAAGATTTGGTCTTCTGATCTTTACTATTTTTAAGGTTCATAATATCATTTAGAAAGTACTCAAAAGGATGATAAGGGGTAGCCTTCCTTCCTATATTCCCGCAGGTCAACCAAGATCCAGAATTAAGGCATGCTGACCCCTAAATTTTGAAACTGCAAATAAAAATCATTCTTTTTTTTTTTTTTTGGAGTAAAAACCACAATGATTCTTCAACCTTCATTCATTCATAGCCACCAAAAATGGATCTTTATAAAAGCTTCGTCAAAATCGCCTTAAAAGCAGCATGCCCAACAAAATTAACCAATTAATGCGGAAACCCAAACTAATTCAAACATGCCAAAGAAGTAATTTTTTGTCTTTTTTTTTTTTCCAAAAAAACAGAAAGAAACAAATTGAATGGATATCAGAAAGTCCTCAAGTTCTAGCAGAAGTTCAAAATCTCGAGGATTCAAAACAATAATTTAAACAACTTGATGGATTTTCAGTGAGTCTAAATTGGATCAAACGAAGTAACTATCATCATCATAAATTGACAGTAAGGACTAAAATGAGAAAGGTAAAAATGGCAGATTCGAGTTTCAACCCACAGAAGCAAGACTCAATCTTAGGTCACAGTCATCAGAACCTTAGCAATCTTTTATGAAATTATATGCAATTATTAAAAACAGAATGACTTAATTAATAACAGAAGAATGCTTACCGGAATAGATTCAGTCACGAAAGATGACCTTGTCGGCTATATTCAGCAAAGGTTTCAAGCAATCCGGTGAAAACTTCCGAGCAAACATGAATGAATACGTCGTATTTGAAACTCGGAGCTCCCTTATGAGCCTCGGGGACACCTCAAAGGGTTCATAAGTATGCGGGTGCCCGTCTATGCTCCCCGTCCAGTTGACCCGAGTTAGAGTAAAGTGTGTAGCCCCATCTGGATCTTCCATGGAAAGAAGGGTCGGAAAGTAATGCTCCTCCGGGTAACAAGAATGCACGTTGAAGCACGGAAGACTAAACTTCCTCCACAACTTCCGGTCCTTAATCACCAACATAGAGTGCTCCCGGTTCAGGACGAAGAACTGTGACCCGATCCGGAACTGACTGTAGGGCACTTCGGGGAGCATCACGTCTTCTCCCCGTGCAATGTACCTAGACCACATCTGCGGCTCTCCGGAGAGTATCTCGATGAAGCTTCGGAGAACGTGCCGGGACCGAGTCGAGTCCGAGTCGGCGCGGGTCGACTCGGCGATCTGTTTTTTGAAAAGGGAATCGTAGAAGTAGTCGAAAGTGTGGAGAGGGATGCAATGCTGGGAGATAAGGGCGAAGTACGAGTTTTGAGGGTCGTCGAGGATGGCGGTGGCGAGAAGGCGTCGGGCAGCGGAGATAAGGGTTGGGGACGACCGTTCAGTTTTCTTTGCCGGGATGAACCGATTCTCAAAGACACCACCAGGAGGGGAAATTTTCACCAAAGGGTCCGCGTGGATGTAGATGTTGTAGAGACCAGAGTGATTCGTGAAGAATCGTTCCCAGAGAGGGGCGAAATGGAGGTCGGAATTCGTCAGGAAAAGGAAGGCGATTTTGGGCTTCCGCGCTGAAGGGCCAACGGAGCCAAGACGGACGTGGTGGCGAGGGTGGTGCTTATTGCTCAACTCCAAGGAATCGAGGGTGGCGCGCCGGAAAAGGGCGAGGTCGTCGAGCTCGTCGGTGAGGGAGATTTGTATATGCTTCGGTGAAAGAAACCGAGGGGCGAACAGGAAAAGGATGGGAAAAGAAAGCAAAAGAGCGAACAGGAGAACAAATGGTGTATTAAACATAGCCTCGAATTATCAAAAAACCGCTTCACCTTCTTCTTCTTTCTTCCTCCAAAAACCAAACGAAATCCGAACAAGGGCTTTCTAATCTAATCTAATCTCTATATATTATAGATATTGTAGAAGTGAAATCCGGGATATTTCCATTTTTCCCTGAAAATCAAAATGGTGCAACCAAAAACCAGATTCCGATGGGAGAAACGACGGAGAGATATCGCCGGAGATGGGTGGAAGGGGTATATTCCGGTATGTACAAAGCGGATCGGAGATAAGGATAAGGAAGGAAGCAACAGTGATGGGGGCAATATAAATAAAAGGCGGGGGAAAGGAGTCAGCAGTGGGGTGCTGAATCAGAAGGGCGATTATGTAATTTCGCAGATGGCAGAAGAACCGTGGAGGTCTTATCGAAGATTTTGGTGGGGATGGTGGGACATGGCTGTTGATGATTTTTTTTCTTTTTCTTTTTCTTTTTAGATTTTATATTATATTTATTTTTGTGGCTAATTAAATAATTAGCTGAATTATAGTACGCAAAATAAGACCGGGAGAGGGCAAATAATGGAGGAGGAAAAGGGTGATCTGGTCTTTTCATCACTTTGAACTTTTTATAATTTGCCCCTTTTGTATTTATAAAGTGGATAAAAACTGATACATATTATTGAAAAAGATCAGAGTAATTGTCTTATTATACCCTTAAACCTTAATATATGCCATCAACAAACTACAGAGATAATTTATTTGTGGAAAATATTTTTCTTTGAAAATGGGCGAGTAACGAGATACATAGTAAAAATTTTTAGGAAATGATTTGGCAATCATTTGAAGGAAAATCATTGGAATTACAATTAGAACTGTCTATTAATTGTTACAACATTTATTGAGAGAATTCTCTAAGATTTCTTACTATATATTTCATTTTTTGAGATAGACGGGATCTATTTTATAAATAAAATGGAGAAAAGTAAAACTTTAAAAAATACAATTGACTAGCTTTTTTTGTTACTATTTCAATCCTCTAACCCATTTCTATTTTTAGCACAAGACATATTCATCGGTTCAAATAATATATTCATGTTTTTAATTTGTATAACTTTTTTTTTTAATCAATTTTAAGTTATAATATACTTTTTTATTTTTTAAGTGATCAATTATAAACAACACATACACACACCGATATGAGAGATGAAAATTACAAAAGTATGAATCTTTCATTATAACAGAAAAAATAATTACTATACGTTTTTTAAACAAGACTATTTATACAAAATCATAATGATGTAATCTAACCTAAAGTTTTTGTATTGTGTTGCGTTGGATTCCATAGTGATAGTAGCAGTGCTATTTTTTCAAATTTCACTATTTTGGGGTGGGACAAGGAGACAACATGATCTGTTTTTTTTGAAAAATATTTACATTTGATTCAAACCAAAAACAGGAAATTTTGAAATTTGAAGTAGGTGTGACTGTTGAGCCGAATAAAGCCTTCATTGAACTCCGATAAGATCAAAGCTGGGATTAAAATATAGAAGGGACAGCTTTTCTTTCTCTCTTTTTTTTTTTTTTTTCTTTTGTGAAAAAATGGAAAATTAATGAACGGTTTATACTTCGTTTGGGTATACTTTGTGGGTGTAGCATGCTCACAAAAAAGAGGATGAGAATGATTTTATTTCATATTCGGAAATCGATAAATCCCTCATTATACTTCATTTGGGTTTACTTTATGGATGTTTTAGGCGCGTAAAAATAAGAATGATAATGAGGTCATTTCATATTTGGGAATCGATAAATCTCTCATTATACTTCATTTCTGTGTATTTTATGGGTGTGCTAGGCGCGTAGAAATGAGAATGGGGATATTTCATATTTAGGAATCAATAAATCCCTAATTACGATTAAAAAAAAATTTTATTGCCTTTTAGAAGATATAAATAACCAGTGATATAGATTATAGAGTATGTAATCATCCATTAATTTCCTGAACATTGACTCCAAAGATATGGTTGGTAACATAATTATCTACTTTAATCTTCTTCTTCTTTTTTTTTTTTTTCTTCTGAATAATTTATTATGTGTCACAACCATTTAAATACAATTATAGTAAACGTTGTTGCTGATAATATCCTTGAACTGCAGCTAAATACTCTGTAAACGAAATAAACGTAATTCAATGTTAATATGGAGCATAAATATTGTGTATAACACGATAATTTATGCCACGCAAATTCGATAATCAAAATATATATATATATATATATATATATAGTATTAACATCTCATTAAACTTAATTGTATCTGACGACCGTATTGTTTGACATTGCTTGTCTGCATACAGTTCTTGAAAGCACGGTGATTTTTTTTTTTTTTTAAATTTAGAAAACATGTTACACTTGCTTTTTTATAAAGAAAATTGTATGAATTTGCCCTCAAAAGTATTGTATATATGTTATGATATAGGAAATTTAGCTAGTAAAGTATTGTTTATTTATAAATAATAATATAAAAAAAAGAAAGTATCATAATTCATATATAGCATTTGAGATATCGCTTAATGATTTTTTTTTTTCTTCTGAAAATTCGCGTACTAATTTTGAGAGTAAAAGTAATCCATGTAAAATTAAAAGTATTAATTTTAACTTATATATATATATATCAATTTTCATGGAAAAAGTAATATCTATTTTAAAATTTATTGCATATTTAAAATTAAAAAAAAAAATACTTCACTCATATGTTCGTATAGTAAATTATGTTGTTGAACGGTACATCCATAATATTCCATATGAAGTGACTTAAAATTATAGGAGTATAAAATATAGACATTCCAAGCTCCTTGGTATTTACAAACATTACACAACATCGAACGAACGATACATATGGAGTCTGGACACGAGGAAAAGAGCATAAAACAACACAAAGCACCGCCCCGATTTATGTTTCTTTTTGACAAAATTTTGGACATAAACTCATTAAATAGATTATTTTTTAAATTAAAAAACAGTAAGCAATGCTAACAAAAGAAAGCGACAAATAACACTCATTTCAACACACCATTGTGGTGATCCGATCTGAATCTTAGGAACGAAGACCAGACCACAACCAGTTTAGTTTACCTCGGCATCGAATCACACCCACACATCAATGTCAAAAGAGTAATTATTAAATTCACTCGCTTGTATTTTTAAAAATAGTGTAGTTTGTTGAATATATAAAATATGGCCGAGGTTAAGAGGTCGCCGAGACTAAGATAAAGACGGCGCCCCAATAATAAATGGGCCTAGAAAAGGCAGCCCATATTTAAGCCCAAACGAAACACATGACCTTTCGAGAAGGGCTACGTATCATTGGTTTGACATAGGGATCGAGGAAACGGTTATTACTGGATAAGGGAGAATAAACTCGCGATCAACCCTTACGAGGTTAGGAGATAACGTGTCTAGTTCATTCCTCCTAAAGATACTACAAACATCCATCCATGCCTATAAATACTCCATCATATAGACAGAAAAAAAGTTAATGAAGAATCACTAGAGACTGACTTAGCCATTAAAGTAGAATCAGGGAATTAGTCCTGATTACAGGTGTCACTGCGAAGGACGAGTCCCAGAATCTCAGTGTGGAAAAAGACTTCAACACAGTCAATTAATGAAAATTAGTTACTCAAATGTATATTATATGTGATTTTTATCATACGATTACAATGTGTGATTTGGAGTGGGTTAAGTTCTTATGTGTCTTGTTTACTACTTTATTATTCATTACTTTGATGTAATACTAATATCATAATCACATAAATTAATGAAAAATATATATTATTCCATTGGATCACTATCGTAGACGTAGAGAGAGCCATCTAATATAGTGTGAGCACAACACCTGTTAGGGAAACGTGGACGCTGCCAAAACCAAAGTCACGACTGTTTTTGGTAATTTGTTTGTTCTATGCTTGTCTTTTAGCTGAGTTTCAGTCCTTAATTACGTACATACCAACTACCTTCGGGAACGGACTAATGTTTAGATTATTTATTTCAAAACTGATAAAAATTCTACATAGATGGTGATTATTTTCATTTTCTATGATGATTTTATTTATAGTTACGATGAATATATCTTTAGTTGTGATGATTTTATTCCTCGTTATGATATAAGAGAATTCAATCAAAAATTCGATTTTGGCACATTCATCCTGTCGATTCGTGTTAGTACGAGATTTGTCCAACTCAATAACAAAATTTATATTTCTACAGTGTTTGTATCTATATTAGGTATAAACTTGCAACTTAGTAGATTTAGTAAATTAGTGTGATTCATATTTGATAATTATTATATCAAATCTTTTGTAGTCAGTTGTGCTAATCGTTTCTCGGACTTCTGTTAATTATTGTGAGATAATTTCCAATGTCGTTAATAAAATCTTTTAGTTAAAAAAAAAAGAAGAGGGGAGCCAACTGAAAGTGATAGGTCCATAACTGGTGGGCCGAAGCCACATGCCTTGTGTCAGACCTTAAAACCTGAATTTGTATAAAATAGTAAGTAACCGGAAAGAATTGTAAAGGGATGAGAAGAGAAGAAATAAGGAGGAAGAAGAGAAGAACTTGAGATCAGAAAAATCACAAAATCAATTCATAACTTCCCCTATGATCTGAGCGCATACATAAATGTTGTCACAAGATTATACGAACACTGAGAAACAACATAAAACGGTAGCGTTTTACCAACAACGCGCAAATTACTTCTTTATTTTAAGAATAACTTAAGTGCATGACACCTTGCTGTCTTGGCCCATTTCGTTGAGATTATAGAAGGAAACATACTCTATCAAACGGACTCAGAAGTGTAAATGCTAGCCTGTCCAATAAAAATCTAAAAAGTAAAGATGAGGTTTAACAGCCCAATAAACTTGGGTTGGGCCGATTTGATTGCCCATTATTTTCACACAGGAACTTTATTCATGATCAACTTTTTTTCAAAAAAAAAAAAAAACCACAGGGTTCGCTTGGTGCAAAGGAATGAGAATTGAGGGAATGAAGCATTGAAATTCCTATGTTTGGTACGTATAAAAAAATGATAATTTCAATTATTATATCTTCTAAAAAATAATCTAAAATTTCTTTAATGATGAATTCATCGATTCTTGGGTATGAAATGCCTCACATTTCCATTCTCATTCCCTTTCTCGCGCGTCAAGCGCACCAAAAGGTTTGTTTAAATTACAAAACTAATTCAATAATTTGTTGAAGTGATCAAATCAACTCTCTACTAGTTGGAAGGAAAATTGACCGATTAGTAGAAGAAAAGGACATTGGTAGAAGAAAATCACACATCCTTCGTTCCATATAAAGAGTTATGTTTCGAATTGTATCTTGTGACTTAAAAATAATCATACCACTAGACTTCTTTAATATAAGGAGGAGGAAATAACAAAATAGCTATTTCAACTGTTGTATCTAAAAACTTGTAAAAATTTGTATATTTTAAAACAAGACTCTTGACTCTTCCATTAAAATAGATGAGGTATTGGCTCAAACTAGCTTTGAAGGAATCCAAGGACTCAGTAAACTGATGCCACTTTTATGAAGACCGGAGTAGGAGAGTATCAGCCGTCAATATAAAACAATCAAAGATGTAGTTCAGCCATAGCCAGCCATGCCATGTTTCTCCGGCTTATTCATATTTCTATTCAAGTCTCTCCGGCCACAAGCTCAGATAATATATATATATATATATATATATATACACATATATATATATAATAGAAAGTAATATATGTTTCACATCAATCTGCCACTTGGATGCCATATAAGTCTAGCATTTAATGTAATATACCTTATCACTATGTAACTTACATCTAAATAATGACACATGGCTGCCACATTAGTACATAATTTAATAAACTTTTCATATAAAGGCAATATAAGAGGAACATTTAATAGTTGTTTATTAAAAACATAAATTTTATTTTCTCTATTTTAATTGGATAATATTTTCTTTTGTATGTTTAGCTTCTTTAAGTTATTTTTCAAATTTCTATATTAAAAATTAACGTTCATATTTAACCCTCCGTATTCAACTTATTTAAATATAAATATAAACATATATATATATATATATGCATTGCATATATCTTTCATATTTTATCAATATGATTTAATGTAGAATATTAATTAGTCATATTTGTAAAATATTAACCATTTATCATGATAAATAAGTTGATTTTGTTACAAATAAATATATTATATACTTTTTATTATTTTCATTTACTCTTTTCTTTTTTGATTTTTCATATACTATAAGATTTAAATATCTGTAAATGCGATTAATTATATTATGGTTATTTACATTGTTTACATAAATTTTCTTTATTTTTTTCACATCAAATTCGTTTATTTTTTTTCACTTAAACTCCTTTATTTAATATAACATTATTACTTTCTATTAATTATAAGAAGACTCTTGGTAATTCATAAAAAAATATGAATAGACACTCACAATCTATCTATATCTTCCGTCCATTCAAAAGAAAAACAACTTTTTATTGTTTATAATCCTTATGTGCATGCCTAATTCACGCTAATAGTGCAACTTTTCGTAATATATACGTCCATTTAGAACATATTTTTTGTTTAGAGAAATTTTTAAAAAAAATGTTTATTGATTTTTCTCAATCTCTTCTTCAAATTTGCAGATTTATGCTGGTTCAACTCCAATGAAAAATAAAGTTCCTCTATTCAAAGATAGAAAATATGTCTTCAGGTTCACCTCATCTGACAACAGAGTTTCTCATGCCGTCGACGTCTACTTACAACGCGCATCATATTCATTCAACAACTTTGTTAATTTTTAGAAGAAGAACACTAAAGAAGTTGACAAGAGAAAATGTGAAAAAGGGGAGGAAAGGGAAGAGAATAGGCATGCCAATTCTATATTTGACAAAAAGTCACAAGTATTTGTGTTATAGTTAACCCATGTTTCTTGCTTTTAACTATATATTTATAATAAACTGATTATTATTTATAATTCTATTTTTTATATTATCACATAATAATATTATTGGGCATTCATCGTGCAAACACATGGTGTTCACACCTAGTATATAATAAAAAGTAACATAGGTTTGATATGAGGTTGTCATGTGGCTGCCACATAAGGGTAGTATTTAATATTTATTTTATATTATGTGCCACATAGATGCCATGTTGGCCAGATCTTTAATAAGTAAGCAATCTAATAATTACATATGCCTTCTCATCTTCTCCACTTAAAGGAATAATAATATTAAATATTTTAATGAGGTTGAAAAATAATTTTTCTTATTTGTTTAGATTTCAATATAGATTAAAAAAAACATAAAATATAAATGAATACCTTATAAATCATAATATTAAATGTATAATTTTGACCGACAACCACTTTTTAAATACATACTTCCTACATTTTAAAATAATTTCATTGTTAAAAAATTATTTGAGATACGTGTGATTTTATAAATCTCAATTTTATCTCAGTTTCAAAAGGAAACAAATTGTAATTTTATCCTTTATTTTTACCCTATATAAAATAAATTAATATAGGACTGAAGTCCAAATGTCACGCGGCTACTATATGGATAACAAATTTATAGTTAGGTAAAATTAGCATTTGATTAGACTATGTAATTTTTTGGCATTAAAGTTGAAAAAAATATCAAGAGTCATACCTTAATTAATATTTGTTGTTCCTCTTTCTGACTTTTATCACTGCTAATAATAGCACCACTAGAAATTATTGCAAATAGTTTTGTTCTTAATTTATTTTATTAATTCCTCAAAATTATAATATTTATTTGTCAAGTATGCAAAAGGGTTAATTCCCTATTACCCCCTGTGGTTTTCGAAAGTTATTGGCCGCTCCCTTGTGGTTTAAAAAATTACGATGAACCCCTCTCAACTTTTCTGAAAGCGGTAACCGTTAAATTTTCCATCCGTTTTAATAGTCAAACTAAAAATTCAACTACTTTTTTTAATAAAATGACAAATTTACCCTTACAAATAAAGTTACTTATTTATCATTAATGCAAATGATATATTTACCTCTTTTAAAATAATATATTTACCCTTAATAATATAATATTCCAATATAAATAGATTTTTATCTTTTTCCCTTTAAACTTTCTCTTTCTTGCTTTAAATTAATTAAGCTTAAAATTGTTTTCCATATAATTTTGGATTTCCATAATTTTTTTTTCCTTTTTATAAAATTTCAAATTTTCCTTTTTTTTAATTTCCATTTTTTTCCCTTCTTCATTTCCTCTTGATTACTGCTCTATTTTCCATTCCTTTCTTAAAACTTTCAAATTTTCCTTTTTCTTATTTCCATTTTTCTTCCTTCTTCATTCCCTCTGGATTACTACTTCTTTTTTTTTTTCCTTCTTCATTTTCTTTTATTATTGAACATCACGGCCAAACTTCCACCCCCACCACCTTCCACCACCATTACGCTAGTTCCGAACTTTCACCACCACAGGTCCACAGCCACAAAAAATGTAATAAAATTAGATAAGAAAACACAAACAAATTTAAACATTGAACATCTTTCATTACAATCTCTATCAAAGAAACAATCCAAAACTACAAAAAAGAAATACCAATTTTAAAACTATATTTTGTCATTTAGGATTTCATCTACCTTGCAAAATTATCACCAATGTTCAGCAACATGTTTTAAATCACTTTGCTGAACATTACATATCACTGTTATTCTTCTTTTTATGTAATACTGCATCAAGTTTTTTGTTATCATTACATTTTTGTTCATTCTAATCTTTTTTCTTTAATTTCTTTAAAAGTAATTCCGGAGCTTATGCCAAGAAATTGCAAGTAATCTTTGTGAAATATATAATAATGTGATTCTGTGAATGTCACTTCACAATCATTATTGATTTATAACTTTCTTTTAGAACATTGATGACTGAGCAATTTTATCTATCACCAATTATACATTATCTTAATAATTTAAACCTCGAGATGAGACTATATTCTTTAAGGGTGTTATATGGTCCCTTACGAAATTACATTGACTAGGATTATCTTTTCTATTAATGTTGATTTGTTTTCCTCTGTATGATTTTTTTCTTAATTTTTTTTTCCCTTCGATAAATCCTTGCTTCTAAGATCAAATCATATCTCTTCTTCTGTGTGTTGGTAAAATAGTAGCTTCTGTGATGGAAAAATGTTTGCTTCTCTTGCATCTAACCTAATACATACACTTCCATTGTATATATTTAGAACTATGTGTCATATACATCACATAAGTATAACCAAATTCTAAACTTATCTCATATTCTTTTTAAGACTTAAGGTAACAGGATAACTATAACTTAATAATATTATTGGGCAAATGTCGGGCATTGCACGGCATACAACTTCTATATTGCAAAACTATTGAGGGATGAGATAATAGTTCTAAATATTTTATTATTAATGCTATTACAAGAGTTATTGCATAAGTTATTATCAAATAAACGAAACAGGACTCCAGAATTACCTATAATTACTCCATCTGGATTCTGTTATATTATAAAAGTTAGCTCTCACAATTTATATTGTTATAATGGAAGAGTCCATTTTTAATGTTTTTACTCTTAATATTCTTACTGTTTGATATATAAATAACACTGACGACAAGGCAGCCGAGGTCATAAGAGGACGACGCCCGGTATCACGAATGGGCATTGCTAAGCAAAGTCCAACACTAGGCTCAGGACCAGAGAACTGGCCTCTCGGGGAAGGACGCGTGTCCCGAACACGTGTAATTCCCCGATAGGTTTTGCACGGTGATCAAGGAGACGGTTAGGTTTAGATAAGGAAATATCTCATCCGTATCTTTCCGCCTATAAATACTCGGTCGCCTCGTTGATTAAGGTAATGTATTATCACTTGGCTAGTCTTACACTGCGATATTTGCAAAAGAACTAATTTAGGAATCGATTCAACTGTAAGTATCGCGGCGGCGGACGAGCTCAGGGGCGTTGGCACGGATTACGATTTCGACAATTCTAATATAGTAATATGTAGTGCATAATTGACCTATATTTAAAATGTGTAGCTATTAGTGGAATAAATTGTGACAAATTAACTATTTTGATTGTTGTACATTAAAATTCATAATAATATGTATATTTTTTAAACTTGACTATTCTAATAAAACGAAAGGAGTATATTACATCTAGTTGCTAGTTTTTACAAAAAAATAAGGAAAGATGGACGTAGGCACTGAATTTTTTGACAGGATGTCATGGCGCCGGTTCGCAACCGTACTGGGTTTAATCTATTTCTTGGTTTAATTTCTCTATTTTTTAATTTTTTTTTTTTGGGACTTGGGTTGGTCAGAGATCAGCATATTAATTAATTAAACAATAATCCATCCATGCAAGTGGTTAATTAATTAATTAATTAGTTGCCTACTTGCTTCAAGAATCTCTCGTTTTGGGCATATATTAATTCAATTCTATTAACTATTTTTAAAATTATTATCATTATAATTTGTAGAATGTCTCTATTAAATTATTAATCTTTGGTTTGGTTTGGTTAGTTTAATAAGAGCCTTGGAGGCATGCTCGGCGCCTTCTTTTCTTTATTTTGGTTAGACCCAACAAAGTGGTCGGGAAGTTTGTACAAAATAATTAACCACAAGATCTCACCTATTGATCGTAGTTTCGAGATTAGTAAATTAAAAAAGAAAGAAATGGTAACACTATTTTAACAAGTGTTGTTATACACGCTATAGTTTTATTTTTTGAAAAACAATTCAAATTTGATCATATTCAGTCCAAATAAATTGAATATAATTGGTCAATTTTAACCTACCAAATTTCTATAATTGGTCATTTTTCAAATTTTCAAATCCGTTGACCTTCGTTATGACAACACTTATTCACGCAAGTGATGGTTATTTTCAACCTTCTCCATTCATCTTCTTTTTTTCTTTTTCTTTTTTAAGTTTTGGGTTCATCTAGTCATAAGTATGCCTGTTCTTTCTTTCTTTCTTTCTTTTTATTTTGATTCTTTCCTAACGTCCCAATCCAATTTCTAGATCGCTGAAAAATGAACAGCACCACCGTCGACAGTCGCGGCGGTTCGAGTTCGAATTCGAGTTCTAGTAACACCAGTTTTCGTAAAGAAGCCATTGATAATCTAGCCTACAGCGTCGGATTTTCCGTCGTAGTACTCGTCGTACTCATGATCGTATCCTATGTTTCTTACAAGTGCAGCCGCTCATGGTCTTCCTCTTCCTCTCGCTTTCATACCACTACCAACGCCGACGCCGCCTCCTCTTTCTCCCTCCACGCCGCCCACTCAATCAATATCATTCCCCCAGAAGACTCCGGCGCCGGCGCCGACGGAGGGCTAGACGAAGCGGCCCTCGTGAACTATCCGAAATTCCTGTATTCTCAAGCTAAGATTGTTCGGGCGGCGGCAGGGGATGGTGACGACCCTGTAATTGTTTCCGGGTGCTCGATTTGCTTGGCGGATTACAAGGATTCAGACATGCTCCGGCTGCTGCCGGAATGCGGGCATTTGTTTCACCTGAGTTGCATTGATCCTTGGTTAAAGCTTCATCCCACTTGCCCGCTTTGCCGGAGCTCTCCCATGCCAACTCCTCTGGCCGAGGTGGTTCCCCTGTCTTTGCATCCAAATTGATTATTCTTGTTTCTTTAATTTCTGTACATAAAACAGAAATATCTCTCAGATAGTGTTATTAGAGAGATCGATCTTTTATGTATAATTTGGTTATTTACTGACGTTCAAAGAGATAGTGGGGGTGAATTTCATAGATTTTTTTTACCATGCCGGGAGTCGCAGTAATTTCAGAGTAGCTTGTGGTTTGAAAGTTTGAAACAGCCTCACGTACGTTAGATACATTTGACTTTAAAACTGTGGGTGCCCCTTTTTTTCTTCGGAATTGTTATATCCAAGAACAATTTTACTATTCACAGGAACATTTTCCTGTAAATAGTTTATAATACCCCTTAAGTCTAAAAAATATCGGTGAGATTTTGCTCTAAAATACTGCCATAGGACGGCGGTATTTTCGGGTGAAATCCCGCAGGCCACAGGACGGTGGTATTTTCGGGAAAATTACCGCCCTGTGGGATTTCACCCGAAAATACCGCCACAGGACGGTGGTATGTATTTTCAAGCAAAATACCGCCGAAAATACCACCGTCATGTGGCAGTAATTTCGGGAAAAATACCGCCCGCGGTCGGCGGTATTTTTTCCCTAAAATACCGCCCGGCGAGATTCTGGCAAAAATCTCACCCGGGCCGAACGAGATTTTTCTCCAAACAGGTTTTTTTGTGTTAAAAAATCAACTTTACATAAACAAATGTATAGATTATTTACTTACCGTGTAATATGAATCGTACTCGTGACTATCGGCCATAATTAGATATACTTATGAGTGAAAAATGGGTGGAGTGTAAATGAAAAGAGTGTAAATTGACAGAGAGTTACGAGATTATTGAATGATTTTTGCGCTTAGACAGCCCTTTTATTATTGAGTGAAAATGATTTTTTTTTTTTATACTTAAGGGACAACATAGACTATTCACAAGAAAATGTTCCTGTGAATAGTAATTTTGTTCCTGTAAATAGTATGCCCCTTTTTTTTCCCTAGAAGTCAGAACGGTAGGCTGTAACTTTGACAAATACTACTTGAACTCTTGAAGTATGTTTCGTAGTTCCAGTGTTGGGACCACGACATGTGAGCCAATACATTGTACATTTGTTAATACTCCCAAATAAGAGTTGCAATTCGTGATGGGACATTGAACCGGTCGAACTCAAGGATCGGAATTCTACCGGAGGTACAATAATAATATAAGTTATATAACGTTTAATTTATTATATGAGTATGTTTAGTTTGATGGCTAACCACTTTTTCATAAGACTTTTACTTTTATTGAAGATGCATGTTCGAATCCTGATTGAGTACAATTAATTTTTACATTTGTTTCAGGTTTTTCACATATCACATTAATTGTGGAGAGAAATAAGTTCACATATAAAAAAGAAGGGAAGCAAAAACCTTTAAAAAAGAAGAAAACATTGAAAAACTGGGTTCATACCGGCTTTCCCAATTTGGGGTTAAACCCCGGTTTTGACTGAAGTTTCCGGGTTTTGACCATTTACCATATTTGAGTCAGAATTGGACCGGACACCCGGCCGGTTCCCGGTTAACCTGGTCGAACCGGCAGATCCGATCCGGTTCGTTAAACAATGGTGTCTGAGTTAGCACACTCCCGTGTTGATACCCCTCAATCCTAACTTCACCCGATTAATTATTCGTGTCGGCCCATTTTATCCGTGAACATTCTGATATGTGTCAGTTTTGCATCGTATTTTTGTGTTGTAGTACAAATTACTCGTGTTGGGTTCGGGTTAGCAAGTTAACATATCGACATTCTCAACCCTAACTTTACCTGTTTAATTATTCGTGTTATTCGGATCTACTCATATAAGCTGCAAACTTGCCAAGGTTTAAACCTAACTCCTTTATATCGTGTTGGGTTCGTATCGTGTTAGAAATCACCACCATTACTCCCACGTAATATTTATGTTTCAAAAAGTATTTTGTCCTAACAAAAAAGTTATATTTTGATTTTCTTTTTACAAAGTTTACTTTATATAATGACGTGTGGTCCATAATAAACATATATTAAAATGTAAAGACATGAATTGAAAAAGATAGCAGTTAATTAGTTAGTTCAATTACGAGTTGTACGTCTAAAACCAAAAAAAAAAAAAAATTGTACATTTTACAAATATAATATTTTTTTTCTTTTCATTGAGACAAATGGGGTATGTTTTAGATTTGGTGTTCATACAACATGAAGATGAGGAAAGGTAATGGAATTCATCGAGAAAATACTGAATTGGATAGGATCACATGAGTTACTAAAACTCAATCATGGTATCTTACAGCTCAAAACCTTAAATGGATTGGGATGTCCACTAGATAAACTCCTTAACTTTGCTATTGTAATTACAGCCCCGTCTTATAACAACATTGGATGACTATTTTGGTGCCAATTGGCCATTGCAAATTGCAAGTCCAACCATTGGCATATGCAATTCGCAATTTTCAGGAAGGGACTAGTGCCCCAGCGGTTAGTGAACAGGGCAGGCCACCCAGATGTCAGGGGTTCGATTCTTACCTCTATTTTACAATGATATTTCAGTGAATAGCTATAGAATTGCCCATTTGATAGTTCTTTATAATCTATTTTAAAAATAGATTATTCAGAAAATAAAATCTTAATTAAATAAAAAAGTATTAAAATGACTATAATTATTATTAAACACAAAATTTAGTGTAATAAAACCAAAGTAGATTAGCGGGATGTATAGTGTGCAGCAGCGCCAGCTCCCTGTTTTCTATAGGCTTATAACTACTTTAAACCCCCCAGTGTTTATAAGTGAGTTTGATATTTACCCCTCTGTATTTTTAAAATAAGTCTTTTGCCGCCCATGACTATTAGTCAACCATTTAAAAAGTACATATAGACATTTATATCCCTCTACCTTATTTATCATTAATATATATAAATATATATATATTATAAATACTTAATATTATGTATTAATAAATTTCACATTTTTCTAATAAAAACACGAGGATATGGTTTTTAAAAATACTATAATTTTTTATTTTTGTTTATTGATCGTTTTAATTTTGTTTTAAATTTAAAATAATAAAATTTACATTTTTTAATACATGAAATTTTACATGTTTCTTAAATGTTTTCTGATATATTTTTATCAAATTTTATTATTGTTGTGTTCGTGTTCATTTTCCATTTTCTAAGTTAATTACTAAATTTGAAGAAAAAATATATATAATTGCATTGAACACAATAATTTTTTTAAAATGCTTAAAAGCTAAGAAAATTTAAGCATATATTTTTAACATTTAAATGAAAAAGTTAATATTATTTAAATTTTATTATCTTTAACATTTAAAAATATTTTTTACATTACAATTACATATATTTTTATATCTAATAGTTAACTTAAATATACAAAATTACGTAAAATATCATTATTGTAAAATAAAAAAGAGTTCAATAAACAAAAGAAAAACTACACTTGTAGCATCATTGTATTTCTATTAGAAATATATAATATTTATTATTAAAAATGTAAAGTGTGTAAATATATATTTGCAAAGTAAAATGTAAGATGAAATGGAGGGGTACTAATTGTCTTTATATACTTTATAAATGGTAAAAAGGTGGTCATGGGGTGCAAAGAATGTATTTTAAGAACACAAAATATCAAACTAACCTATAAACACAGTGGGGGATAAAGTATTTAAGCATTTATAAAATAGATCTTAGAAGCCTCTTTTATAAAATAGATTATCAGAAATATTGTGGATTAAATGTTATGACCTCATTGTACTTATTAACGGAATTTAAATTAAAAAAAGAAAGAAAGAGAGAGGGGGCCTAAATGATAGCATAGTTTAAATAATATTTCATTTTTTTAATACACAAGTTAATATTTAAAAATATATTTTTCATAAACAAGATATCATTAAGAAATATTACCTCCTGTCCCAAAGTAAGTGTTGTTTAAGATTCAAAAAAAAATTTCAAAATAAATGTCATTTTGACATTTCAAAAAAGATTCTTCCAAATTCACCCTCATTTTATTTTCTTCCAGATTAATTGTTTTTTTCTTCATATTTTCAATGCAAGTGTTAATCTTGTTTATAATTATGCTATTTTGAAACTATTATTATTTAGACAACACAAACATAAATTTATAGTTGTAATTTTATTAATTTTCGTAATTTGTCTAAAAAGAATTAAAACAACATTTATTTTAGAACAAAAATGTACGATTGATGATTGCACAGAATAAGAATAAACTATCCAAATTATTCTGTTTATTTTGTTCAAATAACATGTTGTTTTACTATAAAATATTAGTCTGGACGACGTCATTTCAAAATAAAACTATGTTATTTCACTTATCTGAACATGATAATATTAAATAATTTGGATATACGATGATCATCAGATAGTATAGTGTATATATCTAGTTGACTGATGCAGATGAAGACTAGAGCCTAGCTAGTTACAACCGAAGAAACAAAATATTGTCTTAGATGCTTTTTAACTTGTGTAAACCTTCCCCTGCCCTTCAATAAAAAATTAAAAAAAAAACCTCCCCTGATTCCACCCCTTTCTCATAATTTCAATCAATAAATCACACACAACTTGAATATTTACCTTTTTTTTTTTATAGAGAAAAATAGCGAGATTATTTTAACGGGTGAGATTATAGTCGCTTCAAATGAATCATTTAGCCTCTTGAATTTAGCTTGTATAAATTAACTATGCAATTGCATAGGCCAAATTCAATAACTGAATAGTTCCGTGGATAAACTATAATTTTTTCTTATTTTAACAGCTTGGAAAATCATTCAGCCACAATTGAGATACAAAATTAAGATATAGAGTCACTATCCAGGCAATAATATGCTAGAATAGCGACTCCGTTCCCACCGCGCGGTGGAGGTCCTCTCAAGCGGCCGTGACGACCACCACCGCTTTTCCGACGAGTGAGCAAGGTCCTCCAATTCCGGAGGGCAGTCAATTCGAAGTTTTACTTAAACATTGTGTATTCATCATTCACTATTCTAATTTCTCTTTTTAATTTTTAAAATTCACTAATCACTCAATCTCATTCAAATAGTTTATTTTGTATTATTAGTTTTAGTAATACAAAGTAAACTTATGGAACATGAAGTATTATTCTAACCTCAAATTGTAATAAAACAAGCATTGCTTATTAGTCAACGCTACGCTTCAAATTGTAAATTTGTAATCTCTCGGAAGCAACAATAATATAATATTTTTCATCCTAATTATTTATTTCTCTCACGGCTAAAGCTTATCAATCTTCATCAATCATCATCCCCTTTCTTCGTCAAACTTTCCGGAGAGATAATTCCCTTCTTCTCCGGTCAAAAAAACAAGCATCCAATTCAAACACCGTATTATTATGAATAACAGCAGCAGCAGCACATCAGAGGCAAATTCTAACGATGGCGCCGGTCAAGACCAAACTCCGGGGCCTTATGGCTACAGCATCGGAGTTTCTTTCGGCGTCATTCTTCTGCTGATCGTCATCACCTATTGTTATTACATCTACACCCGGTACCGTGCCGCCACCGCTAACAATCAAAGCTATTTCCTCCGCCGAAACTCTATGATGGCCACCGCCACCGCCGGCAGCCAGAGAAGCCCTCATCAAGGCCTCGATGAAACAACCCTCGAGGCATACCCAAAAATCCTGTTTTCTCAAGCCAAGACTAACCATGAAGGAGGCGGCAGCGGCGGCGACTCCGGCACGGCCTCAGCCTGCTCCATTTGCCTGCAAGATTACAAGGACGCCGATTGGCTTAGATTGTTACCCAAATGTGGGCACTTTTTTCACCTAAAGTGCGTTGATCCTTGGCTAATGCTTCATCCCACTTGTCCAATCTGCAGAAATTCACCCGTTCCAGAAATTCTCCCCTAGAAATGGAGAGAGGAATTGTTGGATAGGAAGTAGTCAATTTTAGCACCATAGTATATACTTTCTCCAACTCGTTCAAAGAATTTATTTTGTATCACTCGTTTAAGTATTTTTTGAATTAGATAAAGGGAATACTTAGTTTAACTTTCATGATTGCGATTTGTTGTATTATTCGTTGAACACATAGGGACGGAAGAAGTAATACACAAGAGAGACTTCTAATTCTTGTATATATTACAAATTTACAAGTTCTTGATAGTCTGATATAGTATAAAGTATGCAAAATACGTTTGTTTATACAAATTTAAGTTTCAGAGTGCAATTAGGAAAGCTCTCAAGTAAGTCTAGGCACCAATTCGTTTCGACCAACGTTATTCATCCAACGCTTGGAACTCGTTTGTTACAGTGTGCTTAATTAGCTTGTTACTTCTAAAACAACAATGTTCAATACATGTTGTATGCACTTTTTTTAACCAACCATGTCCGGATGTTATAATGACATTGCTCAAGATACAAAATACTTTTTCTATCGTGTTTACAGAAGAGTGCGATAGGATTACTGTTTATAAATCATAAATTACAATATCGTTTTTACAGAAGAGTGCGATAGGATTACTGTTTATAAATCATAAATTACAACGTTCAAATGGAATATTTATATAGAAGAACGAAGAATTTGCAATTTCAGGTCAATATATATAAAACAACTGTCCATTTGAAAGACCAACGGCAGCTCACAAAATTCTGCAAATCAAGGTGATCAGTTTCTTGCTTCTTTTCTACAATTCAAAGGACATTTTAGATGTTATATGGCTATTTTATATATACCATAAATTATCAAAAAAATTGTCTGAGTTTATTAAATGTGTCTTCCTCCCTTTTTATTAGAAAAGTTTATTTCAATTTTTTTTTTTGGTTTAAATAAAAGATTGAGTTGACTTTTAATCTTTTTACTTTTTATATATCTACTAATATAATTATGAGTAGTCATCAGTTAATTTTCACTTCAAAAAATAAGGACATGAGAGAATAAATGATATTAACTTAAGTATTTTAAATGTTGTACCTTGTACTCCTTCCCTTCCATTAAAAATAGTACAATTTCAAAATAATATTTTGTTCAATAGAAGATTTCACTTTCAAATTTTACTCATCTTACCCTTACTCATATAATCATATATGATTTGCAATTAGTACATACTTAAAAAGTAAGGAAATGAATGGAATAAATGGTGTCAACTTAGCTATTTTATGTGTTGTACATTCACTACTACAAAAAGTACTTTCAACGGCGGTACTTTAACGACGGAAAAGACCAAAACCGCCATTAAAAAGAAAAACGGACTTTCTACATCGATTTATATATAAACCACCGTAGAAAGTCATTATCTACGGCGGTTCTATATAAACCGCCATAGTAAGTGATACTTTCTATGGCGGTTTCTCAATAACCGCCATAGAAAGATCTTTTCCATGGCGGTTTCTCAATAACCTCCATAGAAAGATCTTTTCCATGGCGGTTCTCAAATAACTGCCATGGAAAATTGCTTTCTATGGCGGGGTTTTTATAACCGCCATTGAATATACGCATAGGGTTTAGGGTGTAGGGTTTATAACCTCTAGTAAAATTGAATTTCTTTTTGTTTAGAGTTGTTTAAAACTCCAATAATGTTGATGTTTGTAATATTCAAATTTAAACATATTATCTGCATCATCTGAATTTTGTATACAGGGGTAAGGCGTATTACGCACGTCCACCTCTTTATATTTTTCTGACTCTGACTCTTAATTCTAATAAAAGAAGGTGTATATATATATCTATATATATATATATATATATATATATATGCAAAGGAAGATCTAACTAGCCTATATATGATAGATACAGAAACGATTGACAATTAATTAAGACTTTACATGAATACGACATTGATTTATTCTTGTAACCAATTGTGAAGAGTATTAAGTGCCGCTATGAATTTTTATTTTCACATAATTGAATTTCTTGATTTACTTTATTTAAATAACGATAAGTAGATAGGAATTCAGAAGTAAAAATCTTATTACTAAGGTTGAAGTGCATTTTTGGTCACGAAACTTTGCAAATGTGCAAAAATGATCAAACAACTTTCAAAAGCTGATTTTTGGTCACGCAACTTTCAAAAATGTGCAAAAATGGCCATTCCGTTAACCCCCACCGTGAAGTCCCTAACTTTTTTACAGTCACTAAGTAGTTATAATAGGTGAAGATGGAGAATAATACATAGTGTGAGGAAGTGATTGAACTCAGTTATAAGTAAGAAAATAAGAAACAGACCAAACGGGAAGGAAGAAAAGAAGGCTCTCGGCCAGAGAAAGAAAAATAGGGGAAGAAAAGAAGGCTCTCGGCCAGAGAAAGAAAAATAGGGGAAGAAGAAGAAAAAAAATGCAGAAATGATCACATAAACAACACACAAAGTAACGTTACTTTGTGTGTTATTAGGAGATGATCTAAACAACACACAAAGTAACGTTACTTTATGTGTTATTTGGATCACATAAACAACACACAAAGTAACACTTTGTGTGTTATTTGGAGATGATCTAAACAACACACAAAGTAACGTTACTTTGCGTTATTCGGTTTAGCTGCAACATTAGTAATTCAATGAAAATTGTTATTTGTGACCAAAAATGCACTTCACCCTATTAGTAATTCAATGAAAAGTGCTATTTTTGAAGTTTTCTTAGAATTATTATGTAACAATACTTCAAAAATTTTTGAGGGCCTAAAATAATGGATTGGTCAAATAAAAATTTGAAATTTATTTATTGTTTATCATAACATAAAGGCTGGAGTTTGTATATAATTATAAATATGATGAATTTTACTATAAAAATTGATAAATAGTAAATTGCATATTTATTATTAAATTTAAAAAAAATTTGGGGTTAATTTACAAAAAAATAAAAACTAGAAATTAATAGGAATAGAGGGTTGCGCGGGAATCTAAAATTTTTTCCGACACTTTCTGACGTGGTTTAAGATAAATCGCCGTAGAAAACCCAATATTTTACGGGCTTTCTACGGCGGTTTCAATTTAAACCGCCATAGAAAGTTGTTTTCTATGGCTGTTTCAATGTAAACCGCCATAGAAACACGGGTTGGGTATACTTAATACAATTCAAAGGAGGCTTTCTTGAATTTAGATGCCAAACCTTTGTTGCCTTCCCCTGTTTCCCTCTCCACTTTCCCGTCGCATTCCATCATCTTCTTCGAGGGGAACTCGTCGCCGGCGCCTCCGATCGCTGCCGACTTTCCATCTTCTCTTCCCGAAGTTGTTCGGCGTTGACAGCTAGCCCCGACATCACCCAACTCCGGCTTTGGTGTCTTAAACGGCCATCATCCACCCATTGGATATCTTTTCCCCAAACAGAATTTCGGCTAATCGGTCACCTGGTTGTAGGATTCAAATCCTAAAAAAGGTTTACCCAAGTTTAGTTAAGCTTTATAAATTTTATTGTTATTTGTTTACTTATGATTCGCCTAGGGTTTTTTGTTAATGTTGCATTCGGGTTTGTTGAAATGATGAATGCTTGGATTGTTTTGGTTTGGATTGATTGGTGGTTGAATTCGGGTTTGGTTGTTGAATTCAAGTTTGGTTTTGATCGATTGGTAACTGAATTCGTGTTTGGGTTTGATCGATTGGGGTGTTGAATTCGGGTTTACTTGATTATTTTGATCGATTGGTGTTTGAATTCGGGTTTTGATCGATTCGGGTGTTTATGCATTTTTTATTTTTTGTTGCTATAACTGGATTTTCTCCTTTGCAATTTCATTTTACACCATTACTTCTATATGGTGGTTTTATTTCACTTGGTTATAGGTCCCTCTGTTTCTTATGGTATGCATCTCTAAATCACAATGTTTACAAGCCTTTACTTCTACCCTTTTGATGGGTGGGGGAGGGGGGAGGTTTGATAATGAGTGAAATGCTTGTTGCACATGAGTTGAAGGTGTGAAATTTCACTTGCCTTTTGAATTTTAACCTTGCTTATGCTCCTTTTTGTGTCTCCTTTGATTTAAGGTGTTTAATGGCACTTATCTTTTGAAATTAAAGCTTTCTTTGCCTCGTTTTCCGGTATCTTTTTAAGAAACGTTGCAAATATCTTTTGTTTGTCGCTTTTCTTGTTTTAGGCATGGAGAGTGTAAAATAAGTGAACATCTCCTTAAACCTTTTACATTTCTTACTCTATTTTGTGTGCCTCCTTCATTGCTAATGAGTGAAATGCTTGTTCTCATGAGGTGAAGGTGTGAAATGTCACTTGCCTTTTTCAATTTTAACCTTGCTTAGGCTCCTTTTTTTTGGCTCCGTTGGTTTAAGGTGTTTAATGGCACTCATCTTTTGAAATTAAAGCTTTCTTTGCCTCATTTTCCAGTATCTTTTTTAGAAAAATGCAAGCATCTTTTGTGTGTCGCTTTTCTTATTTTAGGCATGGAGAGTGTAAAATGAGTGAACTTCTCCTTAAACCTTTTACATTTCTTACTCTATTTTGTGTCCCTCCTTTATTGCTAATGAGTGAAATGCTTGTTTTCATGCAGTGAAGGTGTGAAATGTCACTTGCCTTTTCAATTTTAACCTTGCTTAGGCTCCTTTATGTGGCTCCGTTGGTTAAAGTGAAATGCTTGCTCTAGTGGCGGGCATGGAAAACGCCTTAGAAAGTTTAGGACTTTCTATGGCGGTTTAGCAATAGAAACTGAGTACTTTCTCATGCAAATTTGTTTTGCAATAGAAAGTGCGACTTTCTACGGCGGTTCCAAACGAAACTACGGCGGTTCCCAACCACTGTAAAAAGTCCGTAACTTTTCTACGGCTGCCGGATAGATGGCGGTTTCAAATGCCTAATTATAACCGCTGTTAAATGTAGGAAAAAATCGCCATTAAAAGTCCTTTTTGTAGTAGTGATTAACATTCATAATAAATTATACCTATGTCCAAGTGGACTCTTCTAGAGTAATTCATCAAAAGAATTTTGAATTTTTTAATCTAAACTCTTCTAGGGCTTGTTCACTTTGATTGGTTTTGGTTTTGATTTCAACTTAATATATTATAATCATTTTTATTACTTTTTATACAACTTTTTATTATTCAACTATACTTTTTAAGTTCTCAATACACCTTTTACACTAAAAAATTATATTCCAAAAACATAATTTTAAAATCAAAACAAAAACAATCAAAAAAACATGCCCCTAATGAAACAGAATGAGGATGACAGTATAGTACTTACTATTAAATAAATAAAGAGAGAGAAGAGGGATACTTAGGGCCTCAAATTCAACGATAGCATGTTTTGAAGTATATTTCCAACTTCGTTTTAATTTTATGAACTTTTAAACATTTTTAATACACGGTTTAACATTTAAAAAGTACTTTTCAAAATATATTTTCACAAGGTAGATATCATTAAGAAATATTGGTAAGCGATGAGTTTGCGTAATGTGTTTGCTAAATAGATTGTATAGTTGACTAATGAAGATTAGTTAGAGCTTTATCACACTAAATGTATGTACCATCTTACGTGGTATATCCATTACGCTAATTAATTTCTCAGATGTTTGTTAATTAAATTAACTTGTGTCCATTCATACAAAAACAACACGTTAGACGGTTAGACATGCGATATTTTAGGCTTTAAAATTGATATGCAGCGTTTTTCATTTTTTTAAAAAATTTTATCTTACTAGAGATATTTAATCGATAACTTTTCTTTTCTTTTTCACGACAAGCAATTTTTATTTTATTTTTTCTTTTTTAGGGACATGGGATACATTAGCAACTAAAGTCAATACATCAAAACCTATCGATACACAGAAATTATATGTGATTCAGGATATTTCAGAAAGATCAAGACATTTTTCTTCACCATGTACACAGAATATCTTTTCTTGAAAACAAACTAAACATTAAAAACTAAATTCAATGTATTAGATACTATAAACGATACGTAATACATTAGCTGCGGTAAGTCAAATACAAATTTTTGGGTATGAAGTTTTACTTAAACATTCTCTTCATCATTCATTATTCTAACATGATCAAATTGCAATAAAAATGATAATTTCTTATTAGTCAACGCCTCTTTTAGTCCACCGAATCAAAAACCTCTCACTCTGAGGATACTTTATTATCAATCATCATCATCATCCCCCTTCGCCGTCAAACTTCCCGGCGATAAACATAACTTCTCAGTTCTCAGGCCAAAAAAAAGAATATGAATAGTAGCAGCAGCACATTAGAGGCAATTTATGACGACCGCCCCGGCGAAGAAGAAACTCCAAGACCTTATGGCTTCATCATCGGAGTTTCTTTTGCCTTCATTGTTGGATATAAAAATAATTTATATACAAAGTAATATTGAAGAGATTAACGCACAGCGGAATAAAACTTCTTTGTAATAACGAACAATAAAAAAAACTCGCACGCACACAATCTGTTCGGTGCACCAAAGCCCAAGTTTGGTCGAGAAACAACCCAAAGGCTATTCAGTTTCTCCTGTATCTTTGTATCTATCTATGTAATTCTCTGTGTTTACAATGATCACCCAATGCCTTTATTTATAGGCTAAACTATCCCTGAATCCTACCATAAATCTAATTCAGAACTATTTCCTAAAACAACTAGTTTACCCAAAACAACCACTAAACCAAATAGGAAACAAACAAATAATAAATCCTACTACAAATATAATTACCTAATTAATCAAGTTTGGTTTAAATAATATTTTCCAACATTGCCTCCCTTAAACCAAACTTGGATCAAAACTGCTCAAATGCCATCACTAGCTTGAATCTCCATTGAAATCTCTTTCGCAGTGTAAGCAACATGCAACACCACCTTGTAGTAGTTCTTCAGCTCTACTTTGAAACTCATCGTAGAAACAACTTTGTATGTGACATGAATCTTCTGTGGAAACTCCTCTTTAGCGAAGAATCTATTCATATCCACCCATTCTTCTTCATCTGAGTTCAACTTCTCATCAACCTTGCAATCAACTTTGCAGATGCCAAAAACATTCTCACAAATTCGAGACATCACCTTTAAATAAGATGTGGACACAAACTTGTATTTTGAGAAAGTATTGTCAAATTTCTCAGCCTGGTCAAAGAATTCACTGATATCTACCCATTCATCTTCAGAACAGAGCTTCCCATTAACACTGTTAATCTCACCAATGTCGTCAAACTTAACAATGCCCTTGCAAACCCAAGGCTGCAGTGTCACATTTTTAACTTGGTCGGACACTCCCCCAAATAAGGAGTTGACTTCGCTGCAGTTGATCTGCTCTAGTTCAATAGAGTTTTCAGCACTCCCATGATCACTTTTATCTACGTGATCATCAATTTCAATATCTTACTCTTGTTCTGAGACACGTATAATTTCTTCTTCTTCTTTGACTAAATCAACACTTTTAATGTCTTCATCCTCCTCGACGCATTCTTGCTCAATGATATTTTGGCTCTCAGTATTGTCACTGGAAGATCCATTCTCCAAGCTTTCACTAGCAACTTCAAGCAATGCTTCATCAGACGCCTCATCCATTAACATGAAGGCTTCAGCTTGAACATCACAACAATTATCCACAACAGTGGTATGCTCTTCTATGTCTTCAAAATGTTTAGACCAACACTCTCTTTTGTAATCTACAATTTGTTGGGTAAAAGACATTTCATAAGTTACCAGTTCACATTCCAAGTCGTCGTAACCAAACATAGAAAAATCCTTAGTGACTTCTAAAACCAACTTCTTTTTGTGAAATTTCCATGTCAACGTACGAAGAACTTTTGACACTATTTGTTCTTTTGTCATCTTCTCACATTTGATTCTCATCTCGCTAACGATGCATTTGATTCTGTCCATGTATTCTTGGACCCTTTCATCAGGCTTCATCTCTGCCAACTCAAATTGTCTCCTGAACTCCTGCAATTTGATTCTTTGAACGACGTCACTGTTTCCTCGATTGGAATCTTTCAAATTTTTCCAGAATTCCTTGGCTGTCTTTGCATCCATGAATTTTCTGCATACGTCTATTCCAACATTCGTTCTTCAATAATACATAGCCAATTGATACTGATATTTATTTACTTTGATTCTTTGCTTTCTGTAAATTCTGACTCAAATCCAGACTCAATCACGTGCCATATTCCAATAGTTCTAAAGAAATCTTCCATCTGTTGACACTATGATTCATAGTTCTTTTTGCCATCAAGGACAAAAACATGACACTTTTGAATAATAGGAAAAGAATCATCTTTAACCACTCAAAATATTTAACTTCGTCTCTAATTAACAAACATCTAACATTCGATCTGTTTGTCTGAAACACTTCAAACCAAACCAAACAAACTTAGGGTCAAAATTTTAAAAATCTCCAACCTTTGATTTCTGTGCGATTGTTGTGCGCATAAACACCTTTGAAAAATCCCAAAGCTCACAAGGTTCTCACGACCGAACCGAAGCTTTCTCCAAGGTATGCTCCAAGCAATTAATCTGGCAGACAAACAGTCAACCTAGATCAACTTAATTTGATTACTGCGCACGAAGATCGAGGAACTAGCAAATCCTTGTCAAATATAAACCAAACTATGGCTCAAATAAATAGATCCCGGAGCCGAACGAACCAAACAAGAAAGCAATCAATTTATTGCTTAGCACAGTCGCTGGGCTCTTCTTGGGACGCCGCAAACTAGGCTTTTCCGATATGTTGATTTTCTTTGTTGACCTATCGAACACAATTTTTTTGGCTCTGATACCACTTGTCAGATATAAAAATAATATATATCCAAAGTAATATTGAAGAGATTAACGCACAGCGAAATAAAACTTCTTTGTAATAACGAACAATAAAAAAACCTCGCACGCACATGTTTGATAATAAATCCTACTACAAATATAGTTACCTAATTAATACATGTTTGGTTGTGTTCGTGCGAGGTTTTTTTATTGTTCGTTATTACAAAGAAGTTTTATTTCGCTGTGCGTTAATCTCTGCAATATTACTTTGGATATATATTATTTTTATATCCTACACTCATTATATTTCTCCTTGTCATCACCTATTGTTATTACATCAGTCGGTACCTTGCTGCCAACTCTGATAATCACAATTATATCCTCCGCAGAACCTCCGTGATTGCCACCACCGCCACCTCCCGGAGCCAGAGCACTCCGCCTGAAGGCCTCGATGAACAACGACGGTGGTGGCGGCTCCAGCACGGCCTCGTCATGCTCCATTTGCCTGCAATATTACAAGGACGCCGATTGGCTTAGAATGTTACCCGAATGTGGGCACTTTTTTCACCTAAATTGCGTTGATCCTTGGCTAAAGCTTCATCCCACTTGTCCAATCTGCAGAAATTCACCCATTCCATCTCCCTAGATGGGTAGGTGCATGTATTGTTGGATAGAATCAAATAGTCAATTTTAGCACCCGTAATATATATACCTCTGTTTCATTAGAAGAGTCAAACCTTGTAATCCCAAACATGGTTTCACTTTCATGGTTGTGATTTATTGTATTATTCATTGAACATATTGTTGTTTGCTGTTTGAGCTTTAGGGATTCATTGTTTTTCAATTTCTAGCTTCCCCTGTTTTCAAAGGATACTTTTGTGTTTGTATAGGTACTAGATCATAAATGGACTGGAAATTAATTAGTCCTCCATCCGTTCTATTTGAAGAGTTCATTTTGAAAAATATTTTTTGTTCCAATAGAAGAGTTTATTTTCAATTTTTTTTATTCCTCTTACCTTTATTAACATAATCATGTATAGTCAATAATTAGCTCATACTTAATAATTAAAGATATAAATGGAATTAATTGTGTCACATTATCTATTTTAGGTGTTGTATCTTGGCATTCATAATAAGTTGTACATTTGTCAAAGTAGACTCGTCTAAGAGAAGAAGGTGTACTTTGTAGTAAAAGGTTTGGACTAATGAAAAGTAACAAACCCTTTGGGCATAATTTCAGTGCATTGAAATTGTTTTAGCGGTATTGTCAAAATAATAATTCATCATTTTGTATTATAGTCGATCAAATTTTGATGTGTCCGATAAACTATAACTGTGATAATAACATCCCTCAGACTATTGACTATCCTACGAAAACCTAGAAAACAATGTACTAGAATGCAGCAAACCAGCCCGAATTTACTTCGCGATGACATTGATCACCACCGCTTATCGAACCAAAAACCGGAGACATAGACTAGTTTGTCATACCATTATTGGGTGTCGGAGAAAAATACGGTGGTGGCATTGGTGGCGGAGCCAGTTCAGAATTAGAAGATGAAGAAGAAAGATGATCAGGATCAGAATGAGGATTTCCCGGCGCCGGCGGTGGTGATAAATTCGGAGACTACGGAATGTTCTGCCTTTGCTGATTTCACGAAGCCAACATGGTTTTGTCCAAGGAAGATCGATCTCTAAGAGTGTTCTTATTACGCATGAGATAATGAAATCTATTTGGAAAAAGAAAAAGGGTGAGAAAGGTTACATCGCTCTGAAATTTGACATGGCAAAGGCATATGATAAACTGTCTTGGGAGTTTTTAATTAAGGTTCTGGAAAAGTTGGGATTCCCTGAAAAATTGGCTGAGGTAGATATGGATGTGTATTTCTACAATTTCATATTCCATTTTCTAATTTAATGGGGGAACAATCCGGGCTCAGATCTGTTGTCCTCAATTACTGTGTCTCCCCTCACATATGGGACATCGGATCTGATCCCCAATCCGAACCTTTTTGCCCCACAAAAGAACTCAAGCAGGGATGTCCTCTTTCTCCCACACTTTTTATATTAGCACCAAAAAAAAAAAAAAAAAAATGTCGGAAATCATTGAAGGAATTTTTCCCAATGTCGGAAATGTCGGAAAAAATGTCGGAAAAGATCAAAGCTATATATATATATATATATATATATATATATATTCCAGAAGCTAAGCCATGAGTACATACAGATACAGGTTATACTGGAACCAACATGGAAGGTACAATGTCATGCCATGAGTGTGGTTTCTTTCGCAAATAGACCTAAATTTCAACAGATGGAAGTACAAACATGGCTGGAAATGGCTCCAGATGAGGATTGTCTGACGACGTCCCTGCTTCTCCTAATATATGGTTAGCCCAAAATAGAGAAATATGGGATGATAAGTTGATTAATTATCTGAATGAACTTGTTCTAATTGAAAAGAAGAATGTTCCACATTGCTGCTGGATACCCAAGTATTTACAGCTATTTCGGCAGAGCAGGCTGAATTTAGGACATGCTTAGGAGCATTGAAAGCAGCCAAAGAAAAAGGAATCCCACATTTAATCATGCTAACTAGATATGACCACGGTTCTAGAACCGCCGGTTACGGTTCCATAGAAAGTAGAACCGGAACCTTGGAAGAACGGTTCCAGGACGGTTCTAGAATCGCCGGTTCCGATTCCGAGACAATTTCAATTCTGTCACGGTTTCGATTCTGAATCCATCACAATTTCAGTTTCGTTCCAATTAAATTAATTTTAATATAAATAAGGTAAATTAGACCATGAATTTATATATTATTATAATAAATGTCCATAAAATAATTAAGTATCTTATATGTAAATGAATATCTACTAATATAATAATAATAATTAGAAAGAAATAACAAAATAGGAAGTAGTTTGAGTGGTTATTGAAGCTTCCTTAAGATTCAGTTCAAATTTGAGGGCAAGTGTTTGAATCCTTCTATGTAAAATTCAAGCGCTATATAATTTTTAGCACCATAAGTAGGGAACCGGCGCTTCCCGATTCTTTGGAGGGTGGAACTAGAACCGCCTTAGGAGTTCCAATTCCGGTTCCAAAACCGCCCGTCCGGTTATGGGTTTGAACCAGAACCAAACCGAAGTCGTGGCCACCTCTAATCCTAACGGATTCGGAGAACCTGCAAAAATAAATAACAGGTTTTACATGAGGTTTAATCAGGGCTGCCCAAATGGTGATATTTGACCCGACCCGACCCGATCCGAACGGTTCGGATCGATTTCGGATCAATGATCCGAAATATCGGATCGGATCAAGCTATGTTTGGATCGGATCGGTTTGGTTCGGTTCGGATCAAGGCCTGATCCGAACCTTTTCTTTTCTTTTTTTTTTTTTTTTTTTTGGGGTGCCTTTCTTCCCCTTCGCTGTCGTCTTTCTTTCTTCTTTTGTTTTTCATTTTTTTTCCTTTCCACTTTTCCTGCCGTTGATGAAAATACATCTACTCTATCTATATGCAAATCCATCATTCTTCCAATATAAATCTATTACTCAAACCTTCATGCTATAACTTGTTTCTCATCCCAATTTCAGCAGAAAAACTCAGCGCCCCCAACTTCCATTTCAACACAGTGCATAAATTCTCACTTTAAAATACCAGAAATAAACAAAGATTTTGAAAACATGGTGACCATTAAAATATTGAAAGTTAGCTTCTGTGGTTCATTGCTTCCCGCAAAGTAAGTGAGATAGTGGTGGAGCCGATGGAGATGGAGAGAAATCCGGAGCGGGGAGATGGTGAGAAATCTGGAGCGGCGGAGATGGTGAGAAATTTGGAGCGGTGGAGATGGAGAGAAATTTAGAGCGGCTAAGATGAGAGAAATCTGGTGGGCCGGAGATGGAGAGAAATCGCAAGAGTGAGGAGAAACTTTTGAGCGATGGGAGTAACTTTGTGGAGAACTAAGCTAAACTAGCAATAAATAAAAAAAAGGGTTCGGATCAGCTCGGATTAGACCCGATTCGATCCGCAAATCAATATTGATCCGAAATTGCTGCACCGATCCGATCTGAATTGATCCGATCCAAAAATTTCGGATCGGATCGGATCGGATCAGCTGACCCGATCCGAAATTCGGATCAGAATGAACAGGCTTAGGTTTAATAGATCACATAGATATTAATTGCAAGTTATATTAACACTTAGTCCTACTATATATGTATTAAAGTTCGTCGAGAAGTTGCAACAGACACACAATATACGGCTAATAATTCTCTACTTAAGTAATCTGTTGCTTTATAATATATTAATATTACCAAAAAAAAAAAAAAAAAACCTCTCACGCTGAGGATAAGGAATATGAATAATAGCACGTTAGACGCAATTTATAACGACCGCCCTGGCGAAGAAGAAACTCCAAGAACTTATGGCTTCATCATCGGAGTTTCTTTCGCCGTCATTGTATTGCTCGTTATCATCACCTATTGTTATTACATCTACAACCGGTACTGTGCAGCCAACGCTGATAATCAGAATTATTTCCGCGGCAGAACCACCATGATTGCAGCTGCCGCCGCCGCCGCCGCCGCCACCGGGAGCCAGAGCACGCAGCCTGAAGGCCTCGATGAAACAACCCTCGAGGTATACCCAAAAATCCTGTTTTCTCAAGCCAAGATTAATCATCAGGAAGGGGGCGGCGGCTCCGGCACGGCCTCATCATGCTCCATTTGCCTGCAAGATTACAAGGACTCCGATTGGCTTAGACTGTTACCCGAATGCGGGCACTTTTTTCACCTAAAGTGCGTTGATCCTTGGCTAAAGCTTCATCCCACTTGTCCAATCTGCAGAAATTCACCCATTCCATCTCCCCTAGAAGGGTAGATGCATGTATTGTTGGATAGGATCAAGTAGTCAATTTTAGCCCTCCTAATATATGACTCGTTAGAAGAGCCGACTTTGTATTGTGGTGAAGGCTTTGGACTAATGAAAAGTAACAAACCTTTTGGGCATAATTTTAGTGCATTGTAATTGGTTTAGCTTTATTGTCAAAACAATAATTCCCCATTTGTTTTATAGTTGATCAAATTTTGATGAGTCCGGTGAACTCTAACTCCGACAATAACATCGCTCAAAATGACATACTATTGACTACCCTAGGAAAACATAGAAAGCAATATAGAATGCAGCAAACCAGCCCGGATTCATTCCGCCATGACATTGATCCCCACCGCTCCTCGAGCCCGGAGCCCGTGACATAGAACAATTCGTCTTACCATTATTGGATGCCGGAGAAAAAAATCGTGGTGGCATTGGAGGCGGAGCCAATTCAGAATTAGAAGATGAAGAAGAAAGAGGATCAGAATCAGAATGAGGATTTCCCGGCGGCGGTGATAAATTCTGAGAAGAATCCGGCGGGGAGTTATTCTGACGGTGGATAACAACGCTTAATTTCTGGCCCAAAGCACAGTAGTTGGCTATGCTGCAAATGAAGTAAAAATGGCCTTCTTCCATGAGAACAATTCTCGCCGGACCATCCCAGAAAACTTCGTACGGATGCTCCGCCGTGCAAACGCCGTACTCTCTTCCAGACACTTGCATCACATTATGGAGCCCCGAATCAAATTCAAAATCTGCACACATAAAAGAAAAACCCATTTAAAAATTAAAAAAAAAGAATTCTTGGATATTAATTAAGTTGAAGTAATTAAATTAAGGAAAGGGAGAAATTAATTATATGATCCATTTACAGAGAGTATCTCCGATCTGGAAAAAATGGGAAGATGACCAGTTATTGTAGAAATCAGTGGTTGTGGGGATTGACCAAAATGAATCTCCCACGATATATTCCGAACCAAAAGATTTTGTCAATGATGAAACAATAAGAACTATGAGCAAGAAACCAAACATTTTTTGAAAAAAAAAAAGGTTTTTGGAGTGAGGAAAACTGCATCTTTTGATCTTATCAGTTTTCTGGAACAGCGGTTATGGAGTTTGTGGGACTTCCAATTTACTAGGAGAAGAAGAGGAAGACGGAAAGGTGAAAAAATTGGCAGTTCGTCGGTTTTAATTCCAGTTTAACCGTTCATCACACAAGTAAATAGTATTAATGTTAGAGGGAGGTAGCTGATGTTAGTGCAACTAGACTCGATAAGCCTGTTTTCTTTTAATAGAGGCGATACTTGTTGTTTTAATATTATTGTAATATTTCATCGGTCAAACTCAATATTTCAACACCTCAATATAATAAAAGTGTTTTGAAAACACACGATACTTATTGTTTTAACGTCCACGCGATACTTCATTTGTTGAAGAACTCAATACTCCAACCGCTCAGAACAATAAGTGTATTTGCAAAAATACATGATACTTGTTGTTTACTTCATAGGCTAAATAAACTCTATATGCACAGCTGTTTAACCATCAACGTGTCATATATACGTTAATGTCAAGAATAAAATAAATTATTTTTTTCTTTTTCTCAATATTCTATCAAGTTTCATATTCATATTTACCTATATTCTAGTATCATATCTTAAAATTTAAGTAATTGTTATCAAACAATATAACTTAATTTATAAATGAGTTCCTATTTAGGATTTTAAACTTCAATTTTTATATTTTGGTTTTAGCAAACTGATCCGAAAATACATTTATAAGTGTCATGCATTTAGTTAATAAACTAACTTTCTATTTTCGATTTAGCATTAGTATAAGGGGGTTTCTATAATTTCTGATTGTATTGGTTGTTAGCAGTTGGGGGAGCTGGCGTATATGTAACAGACGCATCAATTTTATTGTTCTGCATGTTTTTTGGATGATATTTTTTCCTCTATAGAAATCCTCTCTTCTCATCTATTATATTGCTTCTTCTTTCTGCTTTCTCTCATCCCCTTCTGTTCTTGTCTGGATTCTTACAATTCCTGGGAATGAATTCTACTAAGCATAACATTGAGTCAACTTTTGATATTAAGCCCAACAAACCCAATAGGAGAATGTGTTATTCACCACAATGAAATTGGGCCCAAGTTCGAATTTCTTGACGGACCAAAGCCCATAACCATGGTAGTCCTACCTGTCATAGTCTGAGAGCCGGTAGTCCCAAGATTCCCACCCAATTATTTTTTAAAATTTTTATTTATAAAACGTCTAACCAACTTTATAGCCGTTAACTCCATATCATCTCTCTGCAACGTCTGATCGAAAGCATTCAACCAAGGACAACCATTACAGCCTAAAAATTCGAGTCCTAATCACACTCTCAATTTTTCTTTGTCTTTCCGATCCATTTTCCGATCTACAGAGAAACCCAGAACGGGATTTTGCCCATCGTTGAAGCGGAAAGGAAATGAAGAGCATGAAAGGAAAGCTACTGAAGAAATTGAAGACGATCAAAACGATTGGGTATCTGAAGCCCGAGAGAATCCTTCAAGTCAATGCCTCCGACGGATTTCTTCCCAATTCGCCCCCGAATTCAAATATCATGGGTTACAATCAATCGTTGTTGTCCGCGAAAGAAGAGCCCAATAAGATTATTCAGAAATGTGTTCTTCAAGCTCAAGAACCCGAGATTATAGATGTTTCTGAACTGATGAAAGATCTTGAAGATCAAGAAATGGGGCCCAAGGGTGAATTCAACGACAAGGAGAACGTCAGGCCAAAAACAAGGGTCTTTCCGAAAGGGAATACGGAGAATTCCACCCCGTTGATGCAGAAGAAAGAGGTTTTGGGAAAAAAGGCTTCACCTTTAGAGGAGATTAAAGTTTCGAACTTCAAGAAGCCTGATTTGGATTCCGGAACCCTTTTTGATCCCAGTCTTCTTGAAGCATTTGAGCAAGCAGTAATGGAAGTCAAAGCCCAAGAAGCAGAGAGAAGAGGTAAATCTCTGGAGAAGAAACACCAAGAACTTCCGCCTTTAGAAAAACCTCAGATTACAGAGGAAAGTACAAATCCGCTTCTGGAATTCGAAGACAAGTGTCCTCCGGGCGGTGGCGATTCGGTGGTTTTCTACACAACGGGTCTCAGAGGGATTCGAAAAACTTTCGAGGACTGTAATAGCATCCGATTCCTGCTGGAAAATTTGCGGGTTCTGTTCTACGAGAGAGATGTTTCGATGCATTCAGGGTACAAAGAGGAGTTATGGGAAACTTTGGGTGAAAAAGTGGTGCCTCCAAAGCTGTTTATCAAGGGGAGGTTCATTGGCGGAGCTGAGGAGGTTTTGGCACTGCACGAACAAGGAAAATTCCGGCCGTTGTTGGACGGAATTCAGACTGATTCAACCGACGGCCATTGTGGATCCTGTGACGGGTTCAGATTTATCCTCTGTTTTAAATGCAGAGGAAGCCGGAAAATCACTTCTGATGACGAAGGCGCCGGCAGTGAATTCATCAAATGTCCTCATTGTAATGAGAATGGTATACTCATCTGCCCGATGTGTTCTTGAATTGTAAATCATGAATATTTTTTTTTTCCTTTATTTTTTCAGTCATATTCTTTTATTTGTTTTGTAATTCCTATGGAAATTGAAACAGAGGAAATGGAGGTTTTATTTATTTTTTTTTAGTGGTTTGTAACTTGGAGATTTTCCATTTTCTTTCTTGTAATTCATGTTTTTGGCTGTTGAAATTGCTGACAAACTCACTTCACTGTGTTCATACATGAGCTACAAAATTTTAATGTACTATGGTTTTTAGGAAAAAAGAGTCCTGTTTTGATTTTCAAAAAGGAAGTTTTTATCAAGGACAAAAGGATTGGACAAAATGCTGTCTTGAAAAGAATTTCAGAGAAAGGTAAAGTCCTTATCATTCATCAAGGAAGTAACTTTATGTGTAACAAGCTTGCTCTCTCAAAAGACAAAAAAAGAAAAAAAAGGTGTCACTAGTTTTCAACTTATCAAATTGAAATTTTGAATTGGAAAAAGAGGGAAAGTGAACAAAATGGCAATTTAGTCCAGTCAAATGGCTACAATTAATGGGAAATAATTGGTACTAATCTCACCAATCTCAAATATTCAACAAGTAGGTGCAGATTTTATACACAGATATCTACTTCTTGAAATTTTGCAAAACTATCGCTCCTACTTATGAAAAACCATCGTTATCTTCTTAAATGTTTAAATTTTTTTAAGCGTTTATTATTTTGATTGACTCGCGTGACATTAATTTGACCAAATTAATTAAGAGCAGTTTGTTATGTTTATACCTAGGTAAAGAGTGAAGTAATTTCTAAAATTTGAAGGGAAATATAATTTCTCAAAATATTAAGGTGGTAAATGTAATTTACCCTAAATAATAGTATGGAAATTGAAGAATGATTTTCTTTATTTAGTTTAAAGTTTGAACACTGGGAAACGAATCATAGCCCAGAGGTAAGTACCTCTCCATGTTAGCATGTGGGTTCGATTTCCAGGATAGGAATGGAGATGAGAAATAGCAGAAAGAAGAGAAGAACATTAAGGCTACGTTCTTTTCCGAATATAATCAGGAAAAATATCACTTTTTTCTTAAAAATATCACACAAAAAAAAATATTATTTTTACAAAATTCACAATTCAAATTTAAAAATTTCCTCTAAATACTCACTCATATAAATTCAAAAAAAACAAAATCATTACACTTTTTTTTCTTTTTCCTACACAAATCTCCAAAAGAAATTCTCTCAAAAACAAAATTATTCCCTAACAAAAAAATTTCCTATCCATAATACTAAGAGAACAGAGTCTTAGGTGTTAACATTCAACATAGCGCTTCTGCGCTTCTGTTTGTAATACATTAACTCTCCTCTAATGTAAAAGTGTATTGAAAATATAAAAAAGTGTAGATGAATAGTAAAAAATTGTATTGAAAATGATGAAAATTGATTATAAAATTATTTTTTCAAAACTAAGTTTCAAAGTTGGTTTGAAACAACCTTGCAAAGAGAACAGGCCCCTAATAATGCGAAATTAAAATATAATAAATTCGAATTAATAGCTAATTGCATGATATAGGCCTATGAGGGCTATTTCTTCGGAAAATGTCAAAAAATGGGCCTACATCAGAAGGTTTTAGGCTTCTCAAGTAGGCCCAAATCACAGCCGACAAATATGAGCAGAAAACAAGACATATTGCTCCTAAATTGAAAGATTTTCTGAGTCTCCAATGGCCATTAGACACGAAGTTAAAGTATGAACTCCAGAAGTAGAATATTGTCCCACACTTTAATGGGCACTTATTACTCCTCCTACGCTCTCCTCAACAGCTCCCACGCTAGCACCAGCACCATTCTGAGGAGCCTCAGCAGCTCTCGGCAACCTCTGCCTCTGTACCGCTTCAACAACGCCAGGTCAGTCGCCGCCGGTTGCATCACCATTTCCGGGAATCTCAATGGTGCTTTCAAGTTTCTATCTTTAACTTATTAAATGCATTCATTGTTTGTAGAGTTTGGTGGAGTGATCATAGAAGAAAGCAATCGGGTTCAGGTTCTACTGCTGCTGCCGGTGAGATGGAGCAAGTAACCATTGACGGTTCTGAGGTGGTTGTGGGAGACCCTCAATCCCTTCAGGCCAAAATTTCCTCTATTCGCCTAGCGGGTCCCCAAAAACTCCAGGTTTGTGGGAGTATAATTTTTTGAATCTGCCGTTTTGAGTGTTTATTATCGTCTTCGCAGAATGTTTGTGTTGATCTTGAATTTTGTAGGTGATTGCGGATTTTGATGCCACCTTAACCAGGTATTGGATAGACGGGCTTAGAGGGCAAAGTGAGTAGAAAATGCAGACATTGCTTGCATTGCGTTTCTGAGCTTCTTTTATCTGCTGTGATCTTGGCTTTTGGGCAATGAGAGACTAACATGTGTGAGAAAACAACAAAAATGTAGGCAGTCACGGTCTGTTGCAGCAGGGGAATCCTGAATTTGATGAGAAGAGGCAGAAGCTATACGAATATTATCATCCCTTGGAGTTTGATCCCTCAATTCCACTTGATAGAAAAGCAATACTTATGGAAGAGTGGTATGTTTGTTGACTATTAGTAGGAGCATTCAGCATACAACTTCGTTTTTGTTCCCATCTAAAGAAATTTTGAAATTGAAATATTAAGTAGATTCTAATGGGGTTTAACTTCCATGCAATTGTTGTAGGTGGGGGAAAACTCATGCACTTCTCATTGAGGGTGGCCTGACTTATGATGCGATTAAGGCATCCGTGGCTAATTCTAATATTGCATTCAGGGACGGTGTAGTTGAACTTTTTGAGTTCTTGGAGGTAAACTTGGCTGATTTTTTATATTTTATTTTTCTTTCTTCATTTGTTGTTTTGGTCAGATATATACTTGTAAATGTCTGTAAAACATGATATGTGGTTTGTTGTTCACCTTAGATGTTTATTTGAATCATAAGGATAGAATTGCAGCCATGTCGCTTTTGTGGAGAAAAGTTTTAATCTCGTTTTGTTGAAGAAAATGTGGCTGGAAATATGCTTTGTTTTCTCATTAGTAGGGGTGACCCTGTTTCTGGATCAAACTAGACTAGAACTGGCCTGTCTGTTGCAGTGAAATTAAGGTTAAATATTCCACCTTGAAATTCAAGGTGAAAGATGTTATGAGCTCGAACTTTGCCAATTAAGAAAATGAGTTCAATGAACTCTACTGTTTATCAAGACAGTTGCCTTATCGGTTTTTTCTTCATAATATGCAGGAAAAAGATGTTCCAGTTCTGGTGTTTTCGGCTGGTCTGGCAGATATAATAGAGGAGGTTACATTTTGGACCTTGTTTTGGTTAATCACAAATATGTGCTATCTATGAATTGGCTGCTCAAATCCGGTGCCTACTCTTCTCACATTACCAGGTGTTTAGGCAGAAACTTCATAGATCCTTCAAAAATGTCAGGATTGTATCCAACAGGATGATATTTGACCAGAATGGGCATCTAGTGGCCTTCAAAGGTAGTATTCTATTCCACATTTAGAATAGACTATCCTCTGCTCAGGACTAGGTTTCACCGTCTTCAAAGACATTTTCTGACTTCTTAGGTCATTAACTGCTTTTCATGCTTAAAATCATTTTGGTATTTCTGTGGAAAAGAGTAATGGCATTTCAGGAATGGTTACTGTACCTGAGATGCCTTCCACTTTTAGAGCATCAAGATTCTTCTAGCTTTCTATAACTTGGTTCTTGTACAAACTGTTTAACAATAGATTTTGCTACAGGGAAAACAATTCATGTGCTGAATAAAAATGAGCATGCACTTGACATGGCTGCTCCTGTTCATGACCAAATTGATAGTGCCAATGAACCAATTGAAGACAATTCATCCGTGAAGAAGAGAACTAATGTGTTGCTTCTTGGCGATCACATTGGAGACCTGGGAATGTCTGATGGTGTAGACTACAAAACCCGGATTTCTGTTGGATTTCTGTGAGTGGATAATATACGCCCCAAGTTTTATCTTAACATTTTAAAGGAGTTTATCATTGAAACTCTTATGTGGTATTCTAAAATAATTGATGTTTAGGCGACATAAAACAATCTTTTGTTGTGTATCTTACAGTATTTTTCAGGGGTATAAGATTAAATGACAACTTTTTAAGTGAATGGATAACATGCCAATTTAAACTGAGAAGGATGGAAGCATTTTGGTCTAAAACTTCTCACTTCAGAAGAACCTTCCTTCTGAGCTATATCACACAACGGTCAATCCCTTTCAGATTCCTGAATCTGTTCCTACCTAAGTTTCCTTTTTACAGTTGAAAGAATCTTTTTTTGTTCAATTTTACCTCTCATTTTGTTCTTTATTGCAGGAATGACAACATTGAAAATTCTCTTGAAAGCTACCAGAAAGCCTTTGATGTAGTTTATCTGGTAAGCAACAATTCAAGCTTGGTCTCATTTCACCAAAGACATCTCCAGTCAAAGATACATAGGCTGCTTCTAAATATAGTGAAACAGTTCACTATTCTTCATTACTTTCTAAAACAAATTTATCTGTGACATGTTACAAACTTCTCATACTCTTCTAATTACTTTCCTTAGCTGGTAAAACGCTACTCTTACAAGATTTATTCCATTGATTAAGAAGTAGCTAGGTGCCTTTCTTGTTCTCCCACTGCCTCCTTGCCGACACTAGCATTTAGCGCTCTTTCTTTGGATTTTGGTTTCTATCATTTTCTGAAAGTGTTGCTTGCTTCTGTGTATGTTATTTGTTGAGCAGAATGATGCTTCCATGCAAGGAGTTTTGAAGCTTACCTCCCAGCTATGTCCTGACTGAATGTGCTCGAGCTTCACGTAATGTGTTGCCTCTAGTTGCAACCTCCAACAATTCAATCCTCAAAAGACTGACTAAACTAAAGTTTGCAACTGCTTTAGTTCCCAATTAGGATTGTTTTCTTAACTATGTTAGCTATAGTTTTCGGATGCCATACATTTTTCTCAAGGAAGTAATTGTCATGTACTTTAGCCTTAGCGCAGGAAGAGGAAATAAATCTGGCTGTGTGCCATGGGTAAAAGATGATATATGTAAATAAATCCCTTCATTAGTCCATGCAATCCTCCATACATTTGGCTTTTCTGCCATGGCTTTATAAGCCTTTTTACAGGAAGAGCTAATGCTTTAACCAAGTCAAGATTGTGCTTGCATGGGATCTTTTCAGAAGGAAAATGTACTGCTGTATGTGCGCTCGAAAATGTAGCGCGCTGCAGGTCTCTACGGAGAACCTCAGGCTGCTCGTTAACAAGAATATCTGACCCGGAATCACGATTATTTCCAGCAACATTCTTCAAGATTTTGAAAGAGAATTCATAGGTACACAAGTAGTATAGGCAAAGAAGCTTACATTCTTGCACACCATATTTATCATAAAGCAGAGATTTGCACATCAAAAAGATTGGGTTAGATGCCAAGGTTTTGATAATCACCTATTCTGCCAAAGGTAAACAATCTGTAGTATAAGCAATTGCTTCCACAGGATTAGAATCCATCACTGGCTGCAAGAACTTGGTGTAATGGAATTCGATTTGTAGCCGGTGATGAAGAGGTAATGATGCCGTCAAGCCCTTTTTCAGATCAACTTGAAGTTCCCTCAGGGGAATTGCAGCCAAGAAACTTTTAATGTACTCTTTGCATGAGTTTTTGCCTTGGCAAACAATGGTTGATTCTTCTTGATTGCCAAGGACAATTTGTTCTTCAGAAACAACCTCTTTGGAGTCATTTTCCTCCACTTTATCGCCGCTATCTTTAGAAGCTTTATCATCTGGTTTTTCTGTCTCATTTTGCACCTGGTGAATTGTTGTCTCTCTGTCAAATTTGAGGATATAGGCTTGGTTGCATCCCTCAAAAAGCCTCTCCCCCAAGGTGTCAACAATGTAGAAGGCATCCTGCTCTACCTTGAGGATGAAAAAATGATCATTCCAACTTACAATGTAGACTAAAGGATCAGCAGCGGCAGCACAGCCATCGGGTATAGATTGAGATATTTCATCCCAGATGTTGTCAAATGACATGGCGCCGTGAAGGAAATCAAATCCTCCATCCTCTATCCCTTCTGGATGGAAGAACCCGATGAATGACTTCTCCGGAACAACTGAAAGTGAACGAACTTTAGCCTGAAGGACAGTTTCCAGGTCAAAATGCTTGTCAGGGAAGCGCTCTCGGTAGTTCTCATTTTCACAGAGATTTCTCCAATCCAATGAACCTTCTCGGATCAGGCTGTCTAGTTGAGACTTGATTGGCATTTGATCACGATTTCCTTGAAACCAATCAGCAATGACAGCAACCAGAGCTGCACATGCACCCTCACCCGCTGCTCGTTCACTCCTTTGATCAATTGAAGCAAAAAACATACTGGTTTTCAACTTCATGTGGCCATCACGGCTTAGTATCTCTTTCTGCTCCCAACTTCCAACTGCAAAATTGTCATCTCCAAATTCAGAGAGCGAAGACCGAGTTGTAGTTGCATCCTCCTCGGTTTTGAGTATCTGTCAGATCATAAATCATTAGTAAAAGTTGAGCCATCATTCACAAAAAGCAAACATTAAAAGAAAGTAGAAAGGGATTGCATTTAGTACCCCAAAAGTGGACTCGTCCGAAGAACAAAGCTGTCGCCGGTCATGATCAATGTCATCCCCACCTTCATCTCCATAGTGTCTTTTAAGCAGCGGCTCTCCTTTGGCCTTTGATGATTTGAAGCTGATTTTCCTTTTCCTCCAGGGAAGAATTTTATCCATTGGACTGTTCAAGGAAGGCTGATTAGATTTAGAAACTGAAGTAACTGAATGATCATAACATGAAATCCCATTGCCTAATTTGTGATTGTTATAATAGATCCAATCCTCATCTTCACTGCTGCTGGTGCTTGAGTAAAACAATCCTCCAACATGGTTTGCATGTGCCAGTGTTTCATAACTGAGTGACTTCTTAACCTGGGAAGTTTTTCCATCTTTTTCTTCTTCTTCTTCAGTTGAATCATCGAATGAATCAGTGTCCAAGGGATAAACATATTCAGCATCATCACTTCTGCTTGAACTCTTCCCATCACTTCCCTCCTCTTCGCGATGGTCTTTCTTAACTCTTCTAGTAGACAATCCCTTGAAAAGGCTCACTTTGCTGAATCCTGCCTTTGCCACAGCAAGCTCTCCTTTGTCTTCGCGATGGGGCGAGAGAGGCAAACATGGAATTGGTCTATGTAACATTTCTGAAGTATCCTGTGCAGTTTTCACTTCCAGAAATCTCAGAGATAACTGTCAAAAAAACAACAAAGTATAGTTCAGAATGTGACTCACTTCTTCAAGAAACTTCACAAGAAACTGGGACACATTCAACAAATGCTATACTCACAAGGAGGGAAGTACTGCTGCCAATTCCAGTATTGGATATTCCCATAGGAATGCTAACATCAACATCCTTTTCAGTTGCAGAACCAAAACCAGCAAGGTTCAAGGACGATGTAGCAACAACTAGGATCTTGTCATTTTCTCCTCGGTTTGAACCCTGTTTCATTGGAAACAGGTGATTTTGCAAAAAGCAAACATTTAAGACAAAATCAGCAATAGATCATCCTCCAAGTTGTCGCTGAAAACGATAAGCTCTTAGATTACAAAGTCATAATGCTTAGTAAGAATCAAGTGGCAGAAGTTGCCGTCTTTTTTCTTAGTTTCTTTGTTTTTTGGAGGGTTCAATAAAAACAACAGAATAGTCTTTGGATGAAAACTAAAATCAGCTTCTTCAATAATTGTTTCTTTCATTCTTTGCATCCAATTATATGCAACAGAATATGCCTGTAATAATAATCTATCCAATCAGTAAATGAAACCTCTGGAAAAAACTAAGTAAAAATGAATCAAACCCTTCATCAGGTTTACATCATCTCCAAAACACAACACATTGGTGGGTCCACCAAAGCAAAGCAAATCAAATCATTGAATATTAGGAAGTTGAAAACCTCAACATTCCAGTTCACATGGAGTGTATATACTACTAGAGAGAACAAGGTCAACATCAAAAAGGCTTAGAGCAAATTCAACAAATTTGTGGCTCAATATTTAAGTCTCCTTCCTATATATTTATCTATCACAAAAAACAACTTTAATAAATTTATATCTCTCTTATTTTCAAGATATTACCTTATTTAAATAATTATGAAAAAGAAAACCCCGTGTCTTGAAGCCTCTTTTTTTTTTTTTTTTTTTCCAAATAAAAAACAGAAAAGTCCAACATCCTTCCACACTGCAAATAGTGGCAAACTGGATGATGATGATCATGGTGATCAAGGAAGGATGGCTGCAGTTTCCGGGAATCCAGTCAATCCAAGAAAAGTGTAAATTTGTGGAAATATACAGATTGATCAACTTTTAAGAAACATATAAAAATTGAAAAAGGTCAACCATTTCTGCTTGCTCAGAACACCAATAAATGAATCTTTTTTTTTTTTTAATCATATTTTGCCGACTAAAATCATAATCAGTTTTCTTGACACTAAAAAAAAAAAATGTCAATTTCATACGTATTAACCATCCAACAGCATAATTCATCAAAAAGAAACCAGGGAAAAAAAGTCAAATCACCTCGAATACCATTGTCAAATGCTCAAAAATCAAGAAACCCAATATGGATTATGGAGAGATCATCAAAAGTAATTAAGCACTCACATTGAAGACAGTGAAGATCACCTCCCAAGGATGATACGCGCCGTCTTTAACAACGCCAAAATTACAAACACTTTGAAACTCCTCATTCCATTCCACAACTCCATCTTCCCTCAAAGACTCTTCTTTTGTGAAATTCCTCTTCACGGTTCTTCTCAGGGAACTCAAGGCGTTTCCCTTCGATCCTTTCCATTTGATCTCAACGGCCAACCTCGAGTAATCTCCGGCAACCATTGATTTCTCCTCCACCCCTTCTAATCGTTTTATGGTGATCTTGACCTCAAATTTCTTAGAAGACACGGGAGGCCACGGCCTCCATTTCGTCATCCTCACCACCATTTTTTTTTTCGAGAAAACCACTCAAGCAAGAACTATACCAAAAGGGTCAGTCCAATTTCTACTGCAAATGGAAAGGGTAGGCAGAATTTTAGGAGTGAAGTCAAGAACAGAGTAGTTAGAGCTGAGATAGGAAAGAAAGAAAAAAGGGGAGATTGTGTTTTATCAGAAAGAAGGAAGAAAATTTTGAAAGTTAGTTTAGAAAACAGAGGGGAGAATAATTTATATAATTACATACAGATGGAGGGCCTCAAATGAAATTTGCTGTTTTTATGGGGTCATAATAGAGTATGACAAGGGGGAGGTGGAGTAATTAAAGAGAATATGGGGGTGGGAGTGGTGGGGGGCCCTGCAGGGTGCCGGCAATAAAAACAGCCACCTATGAAGGCCAGTTCTTTTTGGACGTTTTGAAAACGGTTTTGAAAACAAGTTTTGGAAAATATTTTTATAATGTAAAAAGTGTATTTAAAATGTAAAAAGTAGATGTTGAATAGTAAAAAGTTGTATTGGAAATGATGAAATATGATTAAAATATATTAAATTTACTGTTGAAACCAAAACCGTTTTAAAAACGAAACAAAAAGAACATGCCCGAAGCAACGTCTCTAAACATTTTTTTTCATCTTTGCAGAAAGGTCCTTATAAAGTAGTCTAATTGGAGAACTAAGGGCCCACGACGTAATATGTGGAAACTTGGCCCAATTTGTCCATCAAGAAATCCAAATTAAGGTACAAGCAAGGTTGTTAAACTCGTAAATTGGGATAGAATCGTTTTATGCCTGGAATCGGAATGTAGATCGGATCGTAGAATCGGATACTGGAATCGGAAAATAGAAAATACACATGTATTTAACTATAATTTATCATAAACTTAATGAATATTACAAACTCATATTTGTCAATAAAAACCAAAATAAAAAGTCAAATCTCAATCCATCAAGACTTAAGTAGTGCATAAAGGAGTTAAGGCAAAACAAAAAAAATGAAGATAAAAAATGAAGTCTTAAATTGAATGAAATAAAACCCGTAGTTATTGAAGAAGATAGGGGAAAATGATTGCAATGAGAATTGGGCTATCAAAAGTGTACTTGTAAATTTGGGCCACCTAAATTTGACCAAATTTAGGCCTTCCAAATCGCATATTTAAGTGGATTGGTCCAATTTCGGGGCCCATTCAATAAATTGTGGAATCGGGTAGAATCGGGTAGAATCGGCGATTCTAGGCCGATTCTACCGATTCTACCCGATTCTAGGCCGATTCTAGGCCGATTCTACCAGGATGATGCGATTCTAAAATTAGATACATTCTACCCGAGTTGGCTCGATTCCTTGGTCTAGAACTCGTAGAATCGGCCGATTCTACGAGTCTAGGCCCGATTCTAACAACCATGGGTACAAGTACTAAAGTACAACAGTGACACCGATAAGTCATTTATTTATTTATTTGTTTTGAAAATCCGTATACATTCTAAATAAGCAGAACTAGTAAATACAGAAATCGAACCACCAATAAATCCCTATATTTACCATTCTTTTAGGTCTATTTTATTTATTTTGCAGGTTGAAATAAATAAATGAGTAAATAAATAAGAGGGGAAAATTATTTTAGGATTAATTCTATTTACTTCCCTTTAGATTTGTAAAAGTTACTAATATATCCTTGAAGTTTGTCCTTCAAATTATAAATAACCAAACTAATGAGAGGTGTTGATAATATTTACAAATCTAAGGTGATATTGATAATTTTTACAAATCTTAAGGAAAGTACATGTAGTTAACCAAAAGTTTCGAATGGGCTAGCTTTTCTAAATACTTTTTCAGAAAAAAGAAATACTCTTATATTTTCATTCATGGCGTTGAAAATTATTCAATAACGATCAATATAAAGAAATTTAGTGATCGCTTTAGTAATTTTTCCAATAATTTCAGTTTATCTTAGTATTCACATCAATTGAAAATTTGTGAAGAACACTCCTAAAATGGTTCAAACACGTGAGGAAAAGAACCTTAATTAAATGTTCTAGTACAATCAACATTTGGTAAAAAAATATAGAAATATTAATTAATTAAAAAGGAAAAGGAAACAAAGAAATACACATTCTCTATATTAAATATTAAAAAAAACGTAATGATAGATTCAGTAACAAATCATAGTAACTTTTTGATAGCAACTCATGTGGCGTGCATTCATTGGTTAATTATGTGATATTAATAAAAATATAAACAATGAATGCATGCCACATGAGTTGCTATGAAAAAATTGTTATGATTTGTTACGGAGTCTATCGTTACTCAAAAAAAAAAATGGTATGTCACAATGAAATATAAATAAAACAACGTGCTCCAATCATACCAAAATAAAATCCATATTATCCACTCATATAATGAAATAAGTGGTGAACTTCTTGGTGTGGCTGTTGTTTACATCAATTGCCATAAATATGGAGTGGATTTTTTTATAAGATTAAAATCCAGTCATCAAATAAATAAATTTATGAATTTGGTAAATTTTCTGAGATCCAAATATAAAATTTAATTTCAGATCATCATGTTATAAGAGAAAATTAATTAGTTTGGAATAAATCCAAGATAAAAAGAGAATATTCTGAATTACTTCTTAACTCAGCTTGTAACTGTAAACCAAGGGGAGAAACAAGAGATTATTCGGTGCATCTGCATCCGTTGTACCACGTAGGATTGTATAACCAGATACAAATATGGAAAAAATGCTATTTTTGGAGAAATGTGATGTACATAGGGGGCCATGAATTAATATAAATATGAATAGTTGGTTTATGATAGGATTGCTACACTATTTTTAAGAATACGCCGGATGCATACAATAATTTCTCAAGACATATAGTACTCATTCCGTCCCCCCATTTGAAAATTTATTAAGTGTATCATTAAAAATAGTACAACCAAACAATCAAGAATCAATAATTCTGATTTTGATTCATTTATGAGCCCTACATATATATTTGTTTCTCCCCAAAATAGCACCCTTTTCCCCTTAATATATCTGGATACATAATCCTACGTGGTGCAACGAATGCGAATACACCGAATAATCCATATGTTTATATTAAATATAGTCATATCTCTAAAATCGCCAGAAAAAGAGATATGTGTTAGTTTTGCTGGTGATGCATCATACATGCCTTAATTAGGTTTGGATATGGTTTGATAATTGCAAGGACTTTCAATGTTTTTGATTCAAATCACATGTACTTATTGTTTCATATTTATCATTATAATTGTAATAAATAATCATTAATATTTATTTTTATTTTACTTAACTTTAATATACTAAATGATGTTAATAGAATTTTACAATATTTGTTGACTTCATTTCATTTTCTACTTCAAACATCTAAAATAAATATATACATTATACCCAAGAAAAATTAAATCCTTAACCATAAAATATATAACGATATAAATGATTATTTATAATTACTTATTAAAAATATATGTAAAAGGGATAATGACACATGAAAAATGTAATAGAAGATTCTTTTGCATAGTACATGAAATGTATTGACCTTTTGTAGTAATTGCGATGGAACTCCTTATATCTCATACGTGTATATAATTTGATGTGTAGGTTCATCCGTAGGAATTACATAACATATAACAAAAAGAAAATTAAGATGGGATTCACATTGGAAGAAAGTTTGATTTTATTAAGAAAAGATTGGAGGGGTGACTCAGAATCATCGAACTGAAATTGAATGCGTCAAAGAATTAATACACCAACATTTCCTTATCAAAAAAATAATGCAAATGAAGATGAGAGTAGCAAATTACAAGAGTATCACGACCTATAATCATTGCGTAGTTGATTTGAGGCAATTATTCAATTCAGATTTAAATTACTGCAAAGTCTAGTTATAAGGCTCTTCTCGTGAGAACTAACACAGTTTGCCCTTCGTCTTTCGTAAAATTTATATTTTTTCTTGGAAACAATATTCAGGCTTTGGGTCATTTTTCAGTCATAAGGTTTTGTTCTCCACGTATGTTACTTAGGTGTGTTTGGTTGGGGGGTTTGGGAGTGGAGAATGGGAATGAAAATGAAAATGGGTGTTTGGTTGAGGGTTTTCATTTCCCGGGCCCTACTTCCAAACCTCGCTTTTCTCCAATCATTCATTCCCCTCTATTTTGGGAGGAATGAGAATCATTCCCCTATGAAATAAATTTTTTTTGTGTATTTCTTATTTTTTTAAAATTTCAATTGCTAAAATTTATCATTATAATACATTTTAACACTAATAGTTTATTATATATTAAATTTTAAATGCAAAAAAATTAAAATAAATTTTATTCCTAAAAATTTATTTGTGAACCAAACACCAATTCCATATCACAAAACAAACAGCACCAATGTTATCATTCTTACTATTATCATTCATATTCTCATTTTCATTCCATTCTACGAACCAAGCACACTCTCAATCCAAAAGTGTTGTATAAATACGCATATTGAAAGGCAACGTAAAAGTAAAAAAAAATTTAAAAATAAACATTTGTGCACGTGTTACACATATATAATATGGATCGAATGGTGGAATTAATGGTGAACGTGGCAGTGTCGCAAGTAGCATATGTATGCATGCAACACATTAGTGCACCTTCCCCCCTTTCTCGTTTTATTTTCCCAAGAAGATCATATATATAATGAATATCAAATAATATATCTACCCTATATAATAGAGAGTAAGATATGCTTAATTTTAGAGTGTTATGTGACTATCACATATATTGAACATTTAATAATATTAAGACTGCCACATAATCACTTAAGGTTCAGTTGTATGTTTCATATAAGCTTGAATACCACGTGGCTGCCATATAAAATTAGGATTTAATGAGTTAAACTAATCTAAAACTTATCTCTATATGACCATTGGTCTGAATTTTATTTTCTCTCATTTAATTAAATTATATTTATTCTTTCCTTTGTTGTTTTACCTTCTTTAATTAGTTTTTAAAATTTTTATATCATATTAAGTTTCATAATTTAAGAGCATTAAACTCTTCTTCCTTCACTTTTATATATATAGTGTTTACTGAGTGTATGAATTTTATTCTTACACATTAATTAATAAAAAGTAATGATATACTTCTCAAATAATTTGCTCACCTTTATCATTTTTAACTTCTTCAGTTATTCTTTCAAATTTAAATTTAAATTAAACTTTATATTTTGAAAACATTGAACTCTTCCTATTTCACTTTTATTTATATATAGAAACATATATATATATATATAATATGCTATATAAATATTAATAACCGCGCGTATATATATATCTACCCTATATAATAGAAAGCAATATAAACTTGTTGTGAGGTTGCCACATAGCTGCCACATGTACCTTATATTTATGTCTGTTTATGCCAAGTGTGCATTCCATGTTGGCAACTTCCCAGGTTTTTCAGCTCCTGACGTTTAATGAATTTACATCACTCCCATTTATGAATTTCTTTAGCAACGTCTTTCTGATCCATTTATCTTCTTCTAATCATCATATTGTTATGGTTGTTTTCTGTTCCTCTCCCCCATCTATTAATTTCTGAACAGCCTTTACATCCTTGTCAATCCATTCATATTCTGAAATGCAGCAAAGTAATTATGAATTATTATTGGATTGTTATTGTTATACAGGAAGATGCTGTTTATCAATTGCAAAAGAGGAAAAGGCATCTAGGAATTCCTATTTATGCAGGGGGAAAGGTCTGCATTTGCAGCCAGTTGCAAGGTATTTGGAAGAGGGTAAGATTTGTTTTTCCCTATTACGAAATTTTGGGTATTTGTCATACTCTATTGCTCATCTTTCTTAAGTGAACAGGTATCTGACAGCAAGTAAGAAGGAAACCTCATGGTAAATTCTTGCCGGATTCATCATCAATACACTAGGTAAACTTTTTCCTTTGATTTCTTTTAGCAAAAGGTTTTCTTTACTTTGATGGATTCTTGGCATCTAATAGAAAATTTAGCCTATCGTATTCTTGTGGATTAAAGCTCCGGCATTGGAAACGATATCAGTTTTACATGTTGAAATAGTTTTTGGTATGTAGTATTCTTTCTACCTTTTATAATATGCTAGGTGTTAGATTTTTTATCTGTGAGGATTCTATTCCCATGGTACATACATATATGAATTCTTGAAATCAAACAAAAGAATCAAACCATGAAAATAGGTCCTGAAACGGTTCATCTCTACATATAGAACACCTTATGAGGTTATTAATCTGCACTTATCGTTATGGAACTGGATGAAATCAATAGCCTTGATTCTGACTTGAAAAGTACTTTACATTGACAAAATTTTTCCCTCATTTTTCCTGTATTGGCAAAAATATTTCTTCAGCCTACATAGGAGAATACAGAAGGACATGATTATGATTTCAAAATATGCTACTCTTACTCATGAAATCCAATCCCTGCAATATTGAACATCTTCATAAATAGAGTAGAAAACTGCTTCAGGTTGCATATGTAATTTGCAAGTTTTGAATGATTCAAGATTTAACTTTGACCTATATTCTTCTCCTGTTTGGGTTTGTATTAGTGGTCTTCTCCCATGAAAAAAATGTCGATACTCATTTCTACTTACCAACCAATTGACAGTTTTCTAGAAGGCAAAACTTTGTAGTTGAATTTTGAAAATGCTTGATTTAGATATTTTGGGAATTCACTTTGTGTAAGTTTTGCATATATATATATATATGAGTGTCACTTTTGCCTTGCGTAGAATGAATGATTTTAGCTAATCATAGCCTAAGCTATATCTCTTCCCTGAAGAATCCTCTTTCAAACTGAAATTTTGCTCATAGTTAAGGATTATGACTTTAAAAGTACTTCTTTACGTTGACATAATTTTTCCCTCATTTTTTCTGTATTGGCAAAAATACAGAACACGTTTAGGATTTCAAGATCTAATAGGTTGCACATGTAATTTGCAAGTTTTGAAATGATTCAAGATTTAGCTTTGACATGTATTCTTCTTCCTGTTTAGGTTTGTTTTTGTGGTTTTATCCCCTGAAAAAACACTTGGATACTCATTTCTGCCTACCAACCAAGTGATAGTCTTCCAGAAGACAACTTTGTAATTGAAATTTGAAAATGCTTGATTTAGGTGTTTTCGGAATTCACTTTGTGTAAATTTTATATATATATGTCACTTTTGCTTCGCGTATAATGACGGATTTTACCTATCATAGCCTAAATTATATCTCTTTTCTCAAGAATCTCTTCCAAATTGAAATTTTGCTGATAGCTAAGGATTAGATACCTTCAATGAAATTTTGTTCACACAAATGTGTATTATGTTGAAATTTCTATCTTTCTTAATGTTCTTTATAAAGCTGTATGAAATAGAGATCTCTCTCCTTATGCACCATGATTTCTGAATTTTCCTATTTGAGGGAAAAAGAAGTTAGTGAAACAATATTGTGCGTCACTTATTTATGAGGAATGTTGTGAGAACTTATTTAGGAGCTTAATTTTTATGATGTATTTTAGAAAAGTGAGTTCTAATTCCTTTATTAATTAGGATTATTCATTTTCCCTTTAACTGTTATTTGGTTTGTCTTTAATGAATAATTTTAGATGATTGTATATTACATGGTAGATCTGCTTCCTTTAGCTGTCCCCTTCGATAATAAAAATTGGTATTGAATAAACAATCTTTAACACATTAGCACACCTACTGTTCAATATTGAACAAGGAATTTGAAGTTTAACACATTTAATGAAACCTTGTTCGTCTATAAGGATATCTTTTAAAGTTTTAAACATGCATGACTTATTGAACCTGTGGATTAAATCCCAAAGTAGTTTTGGGTGCGCCTTCTACCTGGCTATTGATGTATATATATGTTACTCTAATCATATGATAGGGCAAATGTCGGGCATTGCACGACATGGGTCTTCTAGTATATATATATATAACATAATAATATAAAGTTGTAATTTAAGTAATTTAAGTTCACACGTCTAAAGTGCATTTGTAAAATATTAAAATATTTATCCTGAAGAAATAAATTTATCTTTTACTAATGAATGTATTATTATTAATAAAAACTTTTAATGTGATGCATGCATATGTTTATATATATAACAATGAGTGAAATGAATGTGTATTAGTTTAATTCATTTCTTTACATATATATTTTTTTTATTTTCATTCACTAATTAATTTTTTTAAATTTTGTGACCTTTCCTCTACTATAACTTTCAAATATTAATAAGACTATTGATTATGCTATGGTTATTTAAATTATTCACATCAATTTTACTTCATTTAGCATACCATAAGTAAATGATTATTTATTTAAAAACTCTTGGGAATTTACACTAAGAAAATGAATAGACACTTGGTTGATCACTTTCCAACCTATATATATATTCCATTTATAAACAAAAAAATAAGCTCTATTCATGTCTGTTAAGTGCAACTTTATACACAATGCACATAAAAGTGGTTCTAAGTGGATGTATAGAGGTTATTGAGAGAAATTAAAATGCATATCTTTCCTGATTTTCCTCAATTTCTTCTTCAAATTTGCAGGTGTGAACATGTTCAATGGAAAACAAGGTATACATTTCTTTTGATATTGTTTTTCTTGTTCCAACATCAGTGATGGATCTGCTAATTATGTTTATGTTTAGACTGAATCGTATTAGTTTAGCAAAACTTTGTGTTTATATGTTCTTATAATTTATTTTCTGTTCAAATGATTATGGATGCAAATTATAAATAAATGATGCCTATAATTATATATAATTTAATTTATTTAAAATTTTGTAACTAGATTACCCAATGGCTATTGATTTTAATATGTTTATTCATGGGAAGTTCTTTCAAATAATTTCTTATTAATAAGTTAGCTACCAATAATAAGTTGATAGTTTGGAAAAATAATGGTTACAGGGAAATGTGGTTTGAACTATATACTTAACAAACTTTTAGAATGAGTTTGAGGATGGTAAGAATGTTTTTAACCGTAATGAGGCGCAAAATGGTACGAATAAATCAATATAACTTTTATATATTTTTTAAAATACTATTAATTTTAACACTGACATTAATAAGACGCAAAAATAATATAATTTTTAAGTTTTTTTTAAAAAAATTTATTATATTAGATATCGTCTCATAACAAATATTTACGTTGTTTTATTTAACACATTATTGAGTTATAATTATACACATTCAATTGGTTCAAATATTATGAATCCACAAACTCCATATTATTGGGCATTTACGTGCATATTGGGCATTTACCATGCAAATGCACGGTGCTCGCATCTAGTATATATATATATATATATATATATATAGGGAGTAATATTTGTCAGGATGATCCTGAAATAAGCTATTTCAAGACTATCAAACATCCAATCACAAGTTGCCACGTAATTTTTTCTAAACTGATATATTCTACTTAAATGGTATACTTATCTTAATAAATTAAATTTTACATTTACTAACGTAAATATAATGATATGGAATATTCTTTCATCTTGTATTTTATTAGAATTTAATTTTTTAATTAAAAAATTAAAATAACTATACCATATACACAAATAAGTGAACCCTTAGTCATAAGATTTAATTTGTTAAAAAATGAAGATGAATGAAAAAAATTTATCTCAAAAATGTAAAATAATTATAACCTGTATACAAATAAGTGAACCCTTAGTCACAAGATTTAATTTGTTAAAAATGAATATCAACGAAAAAAATTATCTCAAAAAATTAAAATAACTATACTGTACACACGAATAAGTGAACCCTTAGTCATAAGTTTTAATTTTTTAAAATGAAAATCAAAATAACGATACCCTATATACAAATAAGTGAACCCTTAGTCATGAGATTTATTTTGTTAAAAATGAATATTAATGGTAAAATTATTAAACTATCCCAAGTGATTTATTTTATATTGGTAAAAAATTTAGGTAGATTTGTAACAAAAAATTCCGTGGTAAGTTCAATAATTATTGTAAGGTAAAAAGTGATTTCACAGGATAAGTATACAATAATTAAAATATATTAATTTATAAAAAATTAGGTAATAGTCTGTGATTGGTATCAGGATGATTCTAACAAATGCCAAACTCACACACACACACACACACACATATATATATACACACACATAGTGCCTCAAATCTTAGTACTTGTTAGAGCCTAATTTAGGTCATGTTTACTGATTATCTACTCTTTTTGGTCTGTTACACAAAAATTGTGAATACATCAGATCTAGGAAATAATTTTTTATCTTTCCAGGCTAACAGAATGTTTTGAAAAAGTATAACTGTTTTAACAAATTAAATATAAATTAATTATGAATTTCGTAATTATATTAGTGTAAATAAGAAGAAAAAAAAACATAATTATTATTGTGTATTACAACTGATGATGTATATAATTTGAGACTGAGTAAGAACCCTCAATCCAAAAACAACAGAAAAAAAAAAAAGTAAGAAACCAATGCATGCCGCATGCCGAAGTGGAATAAAATTCCAAAAAAAAAAAAAAAAGGTCAGCGCACGTAATTAAATAATAATTAGTAATTCTGTCTGTTGGTGGCCATTTAATTGAATTTGACTAACGGAAGGGTATACTATGGATGCACGCATTCAAGTTTTTTACAAATTTTCTTTTATATGATTATTACTTTAGTCGTCGTAAGAATTTATTCTAAATTTTCACTAACTGTAACGCTATGCTTTAACTTGTGACATTTTTTATAATGGCAAGTTTCAATATCAAGTGCATACATAAATTTATATCATGAATATTTTAGTTGTTAACATAAAGAGTCATAAATCTTTAAGCATAATTAAGTTATAAAAAAAAAAAAGTCAATTAAAAGCTATGTGAATTTATTAATGTTTACGAATTAATCGTATTAAATAGTTGAAGCTTGAGTAAATTACAAAACCTTCTCTTAAGATTTGTTTAAATTACCGAATGAATCTTAAATTTTGAAAATTTTACCAAACAAACTCTACATTAGTTAATATCACTAACGAGTGATCGAATTGAAACTTAGAGAGTGTTCTGTTGGAGGGTTTGTGTTGGATATATTGTATAGTTAAGTGTATTTTGGGTCTCGTAGGTTATTTTGGGCCTCGTAGATTTGGTATGTTAGCTGTATATAAACTTTTTGTACAAGTTCATAATGAATACAGAAAAATATTTCTCATCATGGTATCAGAGCCACGAAATAAAAAACCCTAGCCTCCACCTTTGATTTTTTCGAGCCCCCCCCCCCCCCCCCCCCCAATCTCCTTCACCATGGCTGATGAAGGATCGAAGACCACTACCCCCGCCGCCGACCAGCAGACGCCGGCTCCGGCGAACCCCCTGAACCCGAAGATTAGGACTGATGACCCTGATGCGGAGATTATTTATCGGCGAATTGACCCCTCTTCTCCGTATTATCTTGGCTCCATGGCTGATGAAGGAACCGACCAGCAGCGATTTGGGAGCCTTCGTTCTCAACTTTTGGCGCAAAATCCACTACCCACCTTGGATTGGGCTTTTAAGGCAATAAATCAAGAGGAGCAACTGCAGACCCGGAACAGTTCTGTCAAATCTGACCGGGCGGATGTGATGACTTTTGCTGTGAACGCCCCGCATACAGGTACTTCTGAGTATGAATCGAGATTCCTTCCTAATGTCACTTGCACTTACTGTAGTAGGATTGGGCATGAGGAATCTACCTGCTTTGGGAAGAATAGATATCTGGAATGGTGGGGAGAATGGCCTCAATTCCGTGGGAAGGCCAACCCTGATCGCGGCGCTGGCCGTAGGAAAGGAGGCGGACCGGCAGCAGGTGCAGTGGCACGACCTCGCGCTACTGAGGAGTGGCCTGTCCGGCGACCAGTGGAGGTGCCGCGGTGGGCAGTGGTGATTCGGCACCTGTTTCGGGTATTCCGGGTCTGAGCTCTGAGCAATTGCAACAACTGCTTTCTCGTTTGAGTAATACGAGCACAAATGATCGATTGAGTGGAGAGTTTCTGTCCAGTTTATGGCTTACAGATACGGGTGCTTTGAATCATGTCACGGGTGACTTGTATTTGTTGTCCAATTTACATGATATGCCTTTTTGTACGTTTGGCCTTCCTGATGGTAGTAAGGTTGTTTCGGTGAAAAGTGGAACGGTCAGATTGTCTAGTCACTTTGACCTTGAACAATGTTTATTATGTACCTCATTTGTTGTGCAACCTTATCTCTGTTTCGCATCTGGCTGATGATACTGACTGTGTGGTACACTGTGTTAAATCTGGCTGTGTTATTTAGGACCGACGTTCGAGGATGCTGATTGGAATCAGTGAAAGGCGGGGGGACTCTACTACTTCAGGGGTGGCTTTGGTGTTCAGGCAAATCGAGTTGTTGATTAGCAGGAACCGGTTGTTTGGCATCAAGGATTGGGGCATCCCTCAGCTAAGATCGTGAAGAACCTACCCTTTGAGTTTATTTCTAGTGATCGTTTGACTGAGTCCTGTGATCTGTGTTGCCAGGCTAAACAAAGTCATGACTTATTTTCATTGAGTGAAAAAAAAACATGTTTTCCTTTTGAATTAATCCATTGTGATTTGTGGGGTCCCTATCATACTTTATCTTCGTGTGGTGCTCGTTTCTTTCTCACTATAGTTGATGATTTTACTCGGGGTGTTTGGATTTACTTGATGCGTGATAAAACTGAGGTGTTTGAATTGTTTACCCGTTTTTTAGCTTTAGTAAAACTTCAATTTACTGCTAAAGTTAAAACGGTGCGAAGTGATAATGGGACTGAATTCTTTTGTCTTAGAAATTTTTTGGCTGATCGGGGTATTATTTTTCAAACCTCTTGTGTGGGCACCCCCCAACAGAATGGTAGAGTTGAACGGAAACATAGGCACATATTAGATGTAACTCGTGCTTTAAAATTTTAGGCTAATCTTCCTGTGCAGTTTTGGGATGAATGTATTTTAACTGCTGGCTATCTGATAAATCGAACTCCCTCGAAATTGTTGAATTATAAGTCCCCGTATGAATGTCTGTTTGGTGTGAAACCTCTTCTGTCTGAGCTACGTGTTTTCGGTTCTTTGTGCTATGCCAATAACTTGAGAGCCAAATTTGATAAGTTTGCTAGTAGAAGTCGTCGGTGTATCTTTGTGGGATATCCGTTTGGGAAAAAGGGGTGGAAGTTGTATGATTTGGAGACCCGTAAATATATTTGTCTCCCGTGATGTTAAATTTGTTGAATTTGTGTTTCCTTTCTCCGCTGCTTTGGTTGAAGAACATATTGTTGCACCGGACTTGGTTGACAATGTACAGGATGAGTTTGAGGAAGATGAGGACCTACTGGAGGTGTCTTCCCCTTTGGCTTCGCCTAGCACCACTGCGGCGCCACCAGACAGGTCCAGCGGCGGCAGGGAGAGATCCTGCGGCTGTTCCGCAGCCCCCTGTCGCTGCTAAGAGCAGCCAGCAGCAGCAGTCCGTGGTGGATGGGGCTGAGGTGCGAGGCGAAGGGAATCCGGTTGTGCATTTGGGTAGAGGTATGCGTACTCGGGTTCCTTCTGTTCGTCTTCGAGATTTTGTGGTTAATACAGTTGTTGGTTTCAAGTCCCCCCCCCCCCCCCCCCCCTTCATCGAGTTCCAAGCATTCCTCCGATCATGGTAATCTCTACCCTTGTCTAACTATTTGGATAGTAGTTGTTTTTCGGTGGACCATCAAACCTTTCTTGCAGCTGTTTCTACAGGAGTTGAGCCTAAGTCTTTCAAGGATGCCATGAAAGATGCAGGCTGGCGTGAGGCTATGCAAACTGAAACCCAAGCTCTGGAAAAGAATGGGACTTGGACATTAGAGAAATTACCAGCTGTTAAGAAAGCATTGGGGAGTAGGTGGATCTATAACATCAAGTATCGTTCAGATGGCAGGTTGAGAGGCTCAAGGCACGGTTGGTTGTGTTTGGCAATCACCAAGTGGAAGGCATTGATTACTCTGATACGTTTGCACCATTGGCGAATATGGTGACTGTCAGGACTTTTCTAGCAGTTACAGCGGCAAGTATTGGGAACTACACCAGATGGATGTTCACAATGCCTTTCTGCATGGAGATCTGACGAAGGAGGTGTACATTACGGGTTCCTCCTGGTTTCGGCAAAGGGAGAGTTGGCTAAGTGTGTAGACTTCGCAAATCGTTGTAGGGGTTGAAGCAGGCCCCCAAATGTTGGTTTACAAAGCTGACAGCAGCATTGCGGAGGTATGGGTTTATTCAGTCTTATTCGGAATACTCACTGTTTACTTTTTTGAAGCAGGGGATTAGGATGAATGTTTTGGTGTATGTGAATGATTTGATTATTTTGGGGAACAATCCCAAGGAACTTGCAGAGTTTAAGAAATATTTAAGTACCTGTTTTCATATGAAGGATTTGGGGAAGCTCAAATATTTTTTGGGCATAGAGGTGGCGAGGAGTGCAGAGGGTATTTTCTTGTGTCAGCGAAAATACACTTTGGACATTATATCTGAGACAGGGCTACTGGGAGCGAAGCCCGTGTCATTTTCGATGGAGCAGAATCCAAAACTTGCAGCTTCGACAAGTCCGGACCTGGCCGATGGGGAGAAGAATTGGCGGCTCGTGGGTAAGCTTATCTATCTGGCTTTCACTAGGCCAGACTTGTGTTTTTCCGTGCACATTTTGTCTCAGTTTTTGCAGACACCAAAGGAGGCTCATTGGGCAACAGCCTTGAGAGTAGTACGTTACTTGAAGGGGAGCCCGGGACAGGGTATTCTGCTTCAGAGAGACTGTAATCTGAAACTGACAGGGTGGTGTGATTCAGATTTGGCTGCTTGTCCCAAAACACGGAGATCAGTTACTGGATGGATGGTATTTCTTAGTGCTTCACCTGTCTCTTGGAAGACCAAGAAACAGGCTACAGTTTCACTTTCCTCTGCAGAGGCAGAATATCGGGCTATGGCGAAAGTGACTTGTAAGTTAAAGTGGCTTAAGGGACTTCTCCAGAGTCTTGGGATTTGCAAGGAGGGGCCAATGCAGGTATTTTACGATAGTCAGTCAGCACTGCATTTGGCTCAGAACCCTGTTTTTCATGAACGGTCGAAACATATTGAAGTGGATTGTCATTTCTTGAGGGATGCCATAGTGGAGGGGACCATTGCTACATCACACGTTCTCACGAATTCTCAGTTGGCAGACATCTTTACCAAACCGTTAGGGCGACAGCAGTTTGAGTTTTTGTTAGCTAAGTTGGGCATACACAATTTGCATGTGCCAACTTGAGGGGTGGTGTTGGATAAATTGTATAGTTAAGTGTATTTTGGGATTCGTAGGTTATTTTGGGCCTCGTAGGTTTGGTATGTTAGCTGTATATAAACTTTTTGTACAAGTTCATAATGAATACAGAAAAAATATTTCTCATCAGTTTGAGAGTAAAAAAACTGAATGATAGAAAAATGTACTGTTTGAAATGACAAATCGGAAATGAAATTCAAATATTTGAAAAGGAACCAAATATGTTAAGGGAGACGAGCTTCCATTTGATTCTCATTATACTCCAACTTATACCCTCAAACTCATACCCATATATATTTTAGTCACTCAAACCAAAGACATCCTTAAGGGTTCGTTTCGTTAAGCAAACCTTCGTGTATTATATAGGCACCCTTATTTGTTAATTAATTTGAGGAACTGAAAATTAGTAAGATGTATTGTCCTTTAAATATCACCATGGCAAAAATGAAGAACTTTATGTACCGAAATTGTAATTGTGAGAGTAACTAAGGGCCTATATGATATTTTTAGTTGAAAAAATATATGTTTAAATACGAAAAGTGTAGTAAAGATTATTATAAGATTGATATAGGTTCAGTAGACATGTAATTTGAATCCAAACAAACCAGAAAGAATCAAAACTGAGAATCACCCAGGAATAAGGATTGCCCAATTGTCAATTGTCAATGGCTTGTAACTATTTAGTACATTCATCAAACTATTTATAAAATAAAAAGTAAAATTTATCTTTATTTTTAGATCCTTATACGTTTGTTATCCTTCCAAAAGACATTATATTTATCCCTTGCAACGATCATGCAACGAGTGGTCCATCTCATCAACAGAGACAGGGATAGCGATGCCAATAATTAATTATGAATTATTTGCGCTTTTATATAAAGTGAAATATGATGATAAAGAACCAAGTCAATGGTATGTAGGGTGAGGATCAGGTCAATTTTAACCCCGTACCCTACCCCATTCACTAAAGAGACCCTTTTGAAAATTAGAAAGCTTAATTACGTTTTTACCCCCTACAAGTTTGTTAGAGGATTTATACTTAGGGCCTGTTCTTTTGGTTTTAGTTTTGAAAACGGTTTTGGTTTCAACAGTAAATTTAATATATTTTAATCATTTTTTATCATTTCTAATACAATTTTTTACTATTCAGCATCTATTTTTTATATTTTCAATACACTTTTACATTTTTATATTCACTTGGTTTCAAACTAAGTGAAGAGAACATGCCCTTTCATACTATAATTTTCGTCCTTCAATTATCAATATCATCAATAAATTGATATTATTTATCATACTTTTACTGATATTAGTAACGTTTTACGTGAATATTTGTTGTAAGTAAGAAGCTTAAAAAAGTATTTTTAAATTTTAAGGGACAAAATTGACACTATATTGGGTAGATTACAAATTTCTTCCCAAATTTTATTGGTGGATCCTGAAGTTTAAAAAATATATATACAATCGAACTCTAGTACACGATCAAAAATAGGGTTTGGTAACTTTGGTTAGTAATTTTTAAAACCTTAGGATCCGATAAATAATTTAGACAAACTTGTAAGGAAGTTTTGTAATTTATCCATGCTTATCATACATGTGAGCAAAAGTAATTAAACCAACCAACTCCTTAGAGAAGTTGGCCACCCAAAGGTTGGAGGCCAGTCCTGATTCGAAACTCCGATTTAAAAAATTTAGATAATTGATTGTTGTACTGTCGGGAGATTATGTGTGAAGTTGATGCCCAATATTCTTCCAAAATGGTCACTAGATTTTCTTCACCACCAATTTGGATCAAATACTTACCTACTGATTTATTTAATCATTCTTTTGATGAAACCATAAGAAATAAACTAAATTCATGTGAATTATTAAATTTAATTAAACTCGCAAGGGAAGGATTTATAAGGAGAGTGTTATTTCTTTCATTTATTTAATTTGAATTTATTAATAAAATTATTCCATATTTTTGTTGCGGTCATGTTTTCATTACTTGTTATACGTTTATAACGAAATTACACCAATTAATATTATGAAATCGATAAGTTGCATAAACCAATATTGTACGTACATACAACGCATGTATAAAATAATTTCTCAAGATCGTCGTCGAATTTTAAACACATAAAGTTGGGATGGATGTAGACACATATTAATACTAATTTGATTAGGAATATTATTAAATGAATGAGTCGGTATATTAATAATTAAGACCATAATAAAGGACCGACTTTGTTGTCCTTTCCATTTTCAAATTAAACTTGGCCCCTCCCTGCTACCCAAAACATTTTATTAACTCAAGTATATATATATATATGCATCTTACTTAATTATGAGGTCATAAAGTTAGTTAATCTTTGGTTTCAAAATGTTGGAAGCAAACAAATTATTAAAAAAAAAATTTCAATCTTTTAAAACTATCTCAATAAAACTGTCAGGTTTTATGAATTCGATGATATCCTAGAAGATTTTTCTCCCCATAAATTTACCATAAAACATTTGAGTGTGCCAATATATATTGAAATATGGGAAAATACTATAGTTCCATTAGGATACCATTCCATCATGGGATAATAGTCATTACATAACCTATTATCTCACGAATGAGTAGTTCCATAACAATACTGTAGTCTTACCTCTAAAACACTCCCTCTGTTTTTTTAGAAAATGTCTTTGAAGTTTCAAAACTTTGTTATCTAAAAAATGTCATTTTACAACAAAACATAAATAAAGTTTCAATTTTATCTATGTGACAATAAATACAAACTGATGTAGTAACTAATTGTGAGACAACATTCCCTAATGCTAAAGATGACAATCTGATCTTAATTTGTGTGATTTTTTTGCTCCAGTAGTACTTATTAAATACCAGAGTGAGTATATATAGTGGTAAACTCTTCAACATCCAAATCAATGGAGATTTACTATTAGTTACACATAAAAGTTAAGGTGACCACCATTATTGCAGCCTCCAAAGATGCCATGTTTGGCCACATGTCCATGGCTTTTTTGGGGGATCTACTAAAATGTGGAGAAGCACAATTGAAAGAGGAAACAAACTCTCCATTTACAGGCAACGAGAGAGACACCCAAACAAAACCTAAACGTATGGTAACTATTATTAATTTAGTTTAACACATATTGTCATTCTCACCTTTTTAACCAAAACCCTTTTCATTAATACTATTTGAAGAAGCAACTAAAATTTAAAATAAAAAAATAAATAAAACAAAAAAAACGTAGTCCACATCAAAGAGATGGATCACTCAACATCAAGGAATCTTAAAGAAGCATGACAAGTTTTGGTTGTGAACTTGTGATTGATAGATGTTGTCCAAACAAAACTCATATGCCAGGATGAGAAAGCTCTTTCTTCCCACGCATTCAATTGTAATTACTCCATTCAAATTGTTTTATTCAAGAGATTATTCGGTACATCTGTTGTACCACGTCGGATAGTGCAACCAGATACATTCAAGGGGGAGAGAGCATTATATTGGAGAAAATAAATATACATATAAGGGGCCATGAATGAATATAAAATCAGAATTATCGATTTTTGATAGACTTGTTACACTATTTTTAAGGATACATCGTTTTATTGTTTTACTCATGTCTCTACCTTTTAAGTGTGAATTAGTTATTAACCATGCATTATTTTAGTAAGGGTAAAAATGTAAAAAATAAAAACAGAACTTCTTGTCCGATCGACAAAAGAAAAAGTGAAAAATGGACCTTTTTAACAAATACGTAAATATGTTGCAATTTTGCTAGCTCATTAGAAGAGTTCATAAGATGAATTGTTTATTGTATAACTTCAAATAGAACATTTTCAATAAAGAGATATGAAATATTGTTATTTAAGAGTTTGGTATTCTTCAAAAGTCTAAAAAAGAAAGGTCAAATTTAACCAATTGCATTAAATAAGCAAAGCCCTCCCTCAAAGGGAAAACAAAGTCTTGAGAAAAACCAATCCTTATACTTTTGCATTAGTTTATTGTACAAAAGTCAACCACCCATAGGATATTCACGAGTACATAGCAGTTGGCGATATTTAGTGATTAGTTATAAACGAATTCATTTGTGACTTATGACCATGATAGAGTCCCTATATATATATATATATATATTAATAAATAGAAAAAGTAATATGTGAAGTAGCATTTTCTTTGGAAAAAAGAAAGAGAAAGAAAAGCTTATGGTGGAAATGGTGCATTAATTGTGACCATGTAAATAAATAAATTATCATCATTATTTCATGTGTTTTAGTAATTAATATTATGACATTTAAGTGTGGGCCCCCTAGTGCCTGATTAGTGGGTAGATATCACTAGTGTCTATGAAGATAATAGTCTTTCCTCCCCAATTTGGCCCATTTCAGCCTTTCTTTATACTCGTCTGTGGGGCGGACAACGGAAATGGACCATTCTGAGGGCCTCTCGTTTTTTTTTTTCTTCCAACTTGCATCCATTGAAATTGAATAGGGTTAGACCATTTGACTCACTTTTATCGTGTCAGACTTATATTATACTTTCGTGTCAAGTTTGAAATCATCACCACTCTTAGAGAGATGACAATTCATAAGTTAACGAGTCACTTTTAACATGTTAAATTCGTATCATATTTTTGTATCGTGAAAGTTGCATAATTCATGGCACAAGCCAAAAGAAGATAGCGCAGCAAGTAGTAACCTTTGACTTGAGGCCTTTCTTAATTTAATTATTCAAAAGGGGCATGTTAATTGCAGGACCCGTTTTACTAAACACATGACACTTTTTAAAATTTTAAGTGACGAAAAGACAAATATACCCTTGATAGTTTCTAACTTCATAAAAAAAAATTTACTCCACTTTTTTTTCAATAAGAATCGCCTAGGCCAGGCGATTTTTCCCTGGAAAATCACCTGTGTCCCCAGAGCGATTAAATAGGAATACATTGGTGTCCTGTGGCGATTCTATTGAAAAGAATCGCCCGGTTGGGGCGATTCTATTGAAAAGAATCGCCTAGGTGAGGCAATTCTTTTCAATAGATCGCCCGGTTCGGGCGATTCTTTTAGGAAGAATCTCTCCGTCCAAGAAATTTTCTTGAGAGTTCATTTTCAGGCGAACTAATACATAATTTGACATAAAATTTACACAAAAAAAACCGAAAAACCCACGAAACAATCAAAAACATTGCTAAACACATTACTAATACAGAATGGAGATGGAGAAGGAAGTTGGAAAATGGAAAGGGCAAAAAAATAATTTCAAGTGTATAATTTTTAAAAAGTGTAATGTGTTTAGTAAAAAGTGTCATTCAATCAACAATTTCGATTCAAAATATCAGAAGAGTAAAAAGTATCATTCAATTAACAATTTTGATTCAAAATATCAGAAGTGACTAACCATAAAGTGATTCAATTCAACACTCAAAAAAAAGGCTTTAAATTTTCCCACAAGTCAACCACAAACAAAGGGTTGTTATCTTGTCACTTCCTTCTCGTTTTAAACAAAAAATAATCCAAAAATAAACGTGGTGAAATTTCACCAGGCATCTTGGAATTGAGATAACAATAAAATGTTACAGTGGGTAGTTAAAAGTAAAAGTAAAGATTGGAAAAATCCCCAGAAATCTTCATTGATTATATATAACATATAGTTTGATAGTTGAGAAAGTGTAAAAATCATTTTTAAGGTGGTTGTTTGCAATACCTAGTTTAACAAATAACGCGGCGCAAGTCCACTACTCTTTCCATCCTATTCCTAATAAAAAGGGAAGTCATACCTTAAAACTCGTAACTAGTTATACTTCTAAACTTTTCGAATGGGCCTAACTAGAGGTCTTTAATAGACTCAAAAGCCCAAAAATAGATGAGAGAACACAACATAGCAGCATCCTCAACCAAAAGATCAGAAACATAAAGGAGGGGAATACTACATTACAGGTATCCTAAACATGTGTTTATCAGTTAAACATTGAACAAATCCAACGCAGTATGATCTATACTTCCCCTGGTGAAGAAATCTTCGGGCGGGAACTACTGAGCCCGCGAAGACCCTTCCTTTCCCCCGTGGATCAATGTACCAACAGATTTAAACCATTGCATAAGATTCCGATGGTCCTTCACGTATAGCCAAGCTTGTAGAAATGGAAATAGACTCTCGTTGATTCCACGCTCTTGAATGTAGCCATGCAGTGAATCTCTCACCTTTTCATTCAGATCCCTGATATATTATGATTAAACAAGTATGTCATCATGTTGCTCAAAGAACTTTATGTACATTCAAACAAAAAGGGTGACAATACTGCACAATCTGGAAAACATGGAGAATAGTAGGAGGAATTTATTTCGAACATCTGCAGTTCCCTGCGCAAAACTGGACTCTTCTTTCTAACTGGGTATTCAGATTGTCTAAAATAGCAACTGAAATAGGGATGACACTTATATGATATCCTTGTATGACAATGAGGATGGAAATTCAACCTCAGAAGTGTACTCCTAGTTAGAATAGCATATAGAAGGTGAACAATCCATAGAGTTTTAAGTTAAAGTTTAAGCCATGAGTCCTTCATCTACTACAACTGGCATTATTGAACAAATCTAATAAAAACTGCTTACTTTAAGGAATCTTGAGCAACCAATCAGAAAAGTACATCGACAATATCAACATCATAAATACTAAAATAATTCAAACACGTTCAACAGGTAGCAGAAAACCATCAGATCACCCCAACAAAATAGGAACCTTAGATACCATATTCTAGCATTAGGTAATCCAAACCTAGCAGCAGTAATGTAAGACAATACTCAATTTCTCAATCTCAAGACATATAAAACCTAACATTGAGCCTATTTTACCAGCACAGCTATACAAGAGGAAAGAGCAACAGGATGATAAAGAATTTCTCCTTCGTGCATCATGAACCTATCAGTAAAGGTTGAAAAAAGATTTTTGGAAGTATGAAGAGTACTACCACTCGCAAGCAGTCTAATGAAACTTACTCAAAGGTGGGACCATTGTACTTATTTAGAAGCCCTGGAAGTGTTGATGCCTCTGAATGGTCAGCTTTTGGCCTCAAAGAAACTGAGTGAATCCCTAAAGCATCAGGATACAATCCACAAAGGAAATGTAATGAATTCGGCTGCCCTGGTTTCGAGATATCAACATGAACAAACAATTGATTTATGCCGTCATCATCATCGTCATCCTCGCCACCAGCAGGAATTATGTTGGCCAAGCGCATAACAGAAATGCTGATTTCTTCATCATTATATGACCGCTTAAGAACAGCACCACTACTCTCAAGTGATCCTTTTACCACTGTGAATGGAGATGGAGGATTAACTTTCTGCCAAGAATGAATTTGTCAAATGACTTAGTTACATACAGGCACATTCCAACATACTTTTAAGTACCGAGCAAAGTCTCACCACTTAACCAGCAGCAAGAATAAAGCAAAAAGCCCAGATCTCATTAAGGCAGATATCTAGTTGAAGCTAGAGACTAGTATGAATCACAACAAACAGCAACACCAATAAATGAGAGTTTATCCCACAATATGGGATCATCTTACAACCAACTAAGTTTGCAAAATTTGTAACACCTACATGAATCTCAAAACGAGCAACTTAGTGCTTCAATTCCAAAGATACACATGCACAAGTTGAAAATAGCACTCAGTGTCAGACGTAAAATGATGCAACCAACTAATCCAATAAAATCATTTATGAACGGGTGCAGCACAGTAGGTAACTCGTAATTATACACAATTATGGAGGTCCAATTTGTCTTAAAAGTTGGGACACATCTTGAAGGTAGAAAGTTATCACTCCTAGAAAGCTGATTGCTCCAATGCGAGAGACTCGAGCCTCGCATGAGTCAGGGCCTCCCATTATTACCACTATTTTGAACCAAATTCATCTTGCTAAGATAATCAGAAAGGAAGAAAGAAGAAAAAATAAATTTTTAGAAAAACTTAGGCCATGGAAGGAGCTGAAGTTGTGAACTTTGTTAACACATTTACAAGATCACTGCATCACATATATACAGGCCAAAGATGATAACAAAACCATTAGTAATCAAATGATATCCATAAATCCAATTTCCATTTAGGTAATGGTGGCCCCTCTACTGTCCCTCTTCCACCCCATACCAGAGAATGTAGAACTCACAAAAACCAAAAACAAACCGAAGATAGAAAGGTAAGCCAGCGACAATGCAAATGCATATGGGGCAAACAAGAAGTAAAGTCAAGTAGTAACACTTGAAAACAATTAAATGAAACAGAAAAACCCAAATTCACATCATATAACACAGAACAAAATAATATGTCTCCCAAAGATTGCCTCAATTCATTTGTAAATATCAATATATAAGAAAAACAAAAATAACACTAAACAACGTAAATCAGAGAGTAAACCCCTGACCTGAAAAGAAAACAGCAGCAAAAACAGAGGAATAACGCACAGGTAAAAAGAAAGGAAAATAAAAATAAAAAGGAGAAAGAAATGGATGATTACGGGAGGAGGGGTCATTTTGGAGACTTCCATGTAATGATCCTTGAGAGAACGGAGCAGAATGGAGTTGACGGCGGCGGAGGCACTCGGCGTCGGCCGTGAGGACATCGACCGGCAACAGAGCTGCGTATGGAGAACGCTGCGGGCATACGAAAAAAGAGATTTTTGCCACATTTTCTTTCGAAATTCCTTAACAAGAATGAAGCTTTTTCTCAGTCGGAGCTGGTTATCTTACCAGTATAAACCCTATCAGTATTCCGCAGATACTGTTGCTGAGGTTTTTGGGGTTTTGTCAGACCGTTTGTTAACGTGTTCGTGATTAGCATATTTTAAAAATATTATAAATATTAGTGGATGTCCATTCTCTTTCTTACCCCCTTCATCTCCGACTAACCATTATTATGCTAAGATCCTTCATCTACCCCATTTAGTATCCTATGTAATTACTATTATATGACCATTGATGATCTTGTAACAATATCATGAAGAATGTCTAAACCTATAAATATAAGGTTGATGTACAAATGAGATGAGGAAAAAGATGATAGAATAATAGAAAATCCTTACTACTATTTTGCTCTCTACTTTTGTACCTTGTCTTCATATTATATGATTGTACTTGTACCTTTATTTTACTATTATACTACTGCTCTTAGTAGTAATTTTATAATACGTTATCAGCACGACACTCTAACTATTGATATTGGTTGACTGATGAGGAGTATTTGTAGCAATATGGAATCATCGAAGGCTTAAACATATGATCCGGTATGAGATGATTTCAAAGGTTCAACCTATGATTTGGTATGAAATTTCTCTAATGATTGCTATGCAATTGTGATGAAGTATATATTTATTTGAGTATATAATATATCAATATATATATATATGTATATCTACTCATTGCACTTGGCTATGATCCATAAAAGAATACGTGCTTTAAAAATTTTGTTTAATACACCTAATTTTCTATCTTAGTGAATTTAACTGTTGGGAGGAATTTTGAAAACTTGCTCATATAATACATACTATAATGCTTTTACTTGTGAAAATCCTAACCGTAATTAGATATATTATTTTTGATTTTTATATGCTTGTTTCATTATCCTAAGAATTTATTTGCATTACATATTTTGATGTTTTACATATGTATGTATTTTTTCACATAGTTGAAAAATATAATTGAAATAGTAGTGCTGAAATTTGGACACTTTAATGCAAAATATAAATTTGTCTCGTTGACAAATTTAAAAGTGATATATGATCACTTGAGTGAAAAATATCAATTTGTCCTGTTGACAAATTTGAAAGAGAGATATATGACCACTTGATTGCAAAATATCAATTTGTCTCGTCGACAAATTTGAAATAGAAATTATTTTGATTATTATATTTGATATATTTTCTTTCTGTCACGGATCAAATTAATGAGTTTTACTGGAAACTCACGAATTTCGTTCAATAAAGCTACTCCATTTCCTTAACTAAATGTGAGAGTTATGCACCCCTATTATGCGTGAAAATTCCGTTTCCTAAAGTAAATGTGAAAATCATAAATTCCTATAATACATAAAGGTTTCATTTCTCGAAGTAAATGTAATAATCATATATCCCTATAATATATAAATATCTCATTTCTTGAAGTAAATACGATGGTTTTGCATTCATTTAATGTACAAACTCACAGTCATATGTGTGAATTTTATTATAACTATTGTAATCAAGATTATTCAAATGTGTTGAATTCATCACCAGAAGTGAAAGAATAGTGAATACTCATACACCGTAAGTGCAAAATCATAACATCACCAGAAGTGGAAGAGTTGTGGCAAGAAAAATGAAAGTAAAAGAAGAAATTTATAAAACAAATGCTATATGAAAGGCCATTGGTCATGTACCAGTCGTACACCAAAATATATAGCTACTATCTATCAAGAGTCATAGAAAAAAAGCTAAAAGATAAAGCCACATTTTATCTGCGATGATGTTGTCTAATTAATTTTGAATTATGCACCCCGAAGGTGCAGATAATATTGTATATGTTTAGAAAGAAATTTCTTACTTTATTTATTTTGATTAATTAATTTTAATTTTATGTCATCATATATAATATTTGTTTATTAATTTATGGTTTTAATCTTTCTTTTATTTACAAATATTATTCTGAAATAAATACCTCACTTAGAATTTTGATTTCGTGATAAAAATAGACATTTCATTTATCAATCACAAAATATTATGTCCAGAAGACAGCGCTACAATATATTACAGATATGGATAAGAAATGATGTTCTTATCTAATAATGACATCAACTATTATTAGTACACTATTTGGTGGTATAAATTATAAAGCTTCAGAAGAGTAACTATCATTTTACCCAGGGGAACAAAATATTACACCTGATGATGCATTATTTTTCGTGAAGTTCCAAAGAAATCTATTGAGATTTCCAATGATATTCGTCGAAATAAATATCATATTGAGAATAAAAATAAATGTGATAATAAATACTTATACATTACAAGTACTATTTATGAAAAGAAAATTTTATTAGAAAGTTACCTTCTAATTCCTACAGGTTGTACTACATATATATTGCTGCAATTGAAATTTATGAAATAGTAAAGCAGACGTTTACTAATGAGTTTATTATGGCACGACCGGTTAAGTCATCCCGGTTCTATAATGATGCGAATAAAATAGAGAATTTCAGCAATCATTCATTGAAGGACCGGAAGATTCTTCAGTCCAATGAATTCTCGTGCAATACTTGTTCTCAAGGCATTATATGTGAAAATTCGTACCGAATCTCTTGCACTAATAGAAGATATATATGGTGATATATTTGTGGGATTTTTCACCCACCATATAAATTATTTAGATATTTTATGATTTTGATTGATGCATCAACCAAATTGTCACATTACTTTTATTATTAAAAATCGCAACCTGGAGTTTGCAAAATTACTTGCGGAGATAATTCGGTTATGAGTTTTCTTAGTATTTAAATTGCATATCTTTGGGATAAATGTGGAATATCCTGTTGTTTATATTCACACAAGAAGCGGTCTAGTAGAATCGTTTCATTATATGCATTAACTTATTTACATGACTATTGTTTTTGAGAATGGAACTCCCAATATATATTTGGGGGCATGCTTTATTGCATGTCACAATATTTGTTCGCATGAGGCCAATAAATTTTAATGAATTCTCTCCCCAACAAATGGTTTTGGTCAGAAACCAAAATATTTCTCATCTGATAATTTTATGAATGTGCGGCTTATATTATGTTTGCTCCACCACAACGCATAATGATGAGACCTTAAAGGAGGTTAGAAATAGATGTTGGGCATGAATCTCTACTATAAAATATTTTGAAACTCAATTTGGAGATTTATATACACTATTTATTTTACTGATTGTTATTTTAATAAGTCAGTTTTCCCAACATCAGGGGGAGAAAAGTACGTAGCCAATTAAGAAAATTACTTTGAGTGAATTATTAATGATCCTCGTATAAAATTATATGAACCTAAAGTTCAAAAGATAATTCATTTACAACTTGCATTTGCCAGATATTTTTTCTGACCTTAAAAAAGGTGTGACTGAGTCACACATATTGGCTACTAGTGCTCCAGTTATATTTGATGTCCCAGAAGGATACTCTACCACTATTAAAGAATTTAAGGCAACACCAAAACGTGGTACTCTAATCGGTTTCAAGAATTAAATCCTCGAAGAAAAGGAGCAAGTGATAAAGATGGCAAAATCAAGGTGTTAGATATTCCAGAAGAATTTTTAAGAATAAAAACTCTTGAAGAGTTCCTTAGCATGACGATAATAAGCTTCTAGAAAAAGTTTAGGTACCTAAAAAATTTGATAATAAGATCTCAACTATGTCATGTCTGACTGCTAAATATGGAACCTAGCTATGAACAATCGACGTCGATGATAAAATTGCTTATGCTGCAACAGTTGCCATTATGAAAGAAAACGAGGATCATCAATCTGGGCTTATAAATAAATGTCGACATCGAAATTATTGCCTAAGAAAAATGAAGGAAATGAAAATACGCAATTCTAGTAGAATTGAATTCAATGCTTCAAAGAGAAGTCTTTGAGCAAATAATTCACACACCTGAAGATGTGTAACTTGCGAGTCATAAATGAGTATTTGTGAAAAGCGAAATGAAATAATTAATTGACACAATTTATCGCACTAGTATTTTTCCTTAAGAAAATGTATTGATTATGAGGCGTATAATCTCATGTAGTGGATGCACTAATTATTGTTGCTTGCTTTATCTGGCAGCAAGGGAAAACTTTAAAATGCGTCTTATGGATGTCATGACAAGCCTATTAGAATGGCTAATAAAAAATTAAAAAAATCTCCAAAAGATTTAAATTGCCTTGAAGGCAAGATACAATTTATCGCGATATTTTATTATATTAAATTGTGTAGAGCTCTATATATGTTTTATTGAAGGATCCAGATCCCATTATATTGATTATTTTGTCTAGAACTCCTAAAGAGTCTCAAACTATTATTCATTATTTAAAGTATGATTTTGAATACGAACTCCTCCTGAAGAGATACAAATGTTTTTGAATATTTGAAACAAGAGTTCAAAATGTAAAATCTTTGAAATACAATATTTGTGTTGGTTTCAAAATTGAGCACTTAGAAAATGACATCTTTTTGCATCAATATTTTTATTCTGCTAAAGCGTTGAAACACTTCTATATGAATAAAATACATTCTCTGAGCAAAGTTATTATTGTGAAATCACTTGATGTGAATAAAGATTCATTTCATCATCGTGATGTTGATGAAAATTTATTTTGGTCCAAAAGTACCATATTTTTAAAACTATCAAAATAATATTGTATCTTGCAAGTCGTACACAAGTTTGATTTTATAGGTTATGCAGATATTGGATATTTTATTGATCCTTTATAATGCTCAATCAAACCAGCTATGTACTTTGATGCAGTGGTACAACTATTTTTGGGCGCTAAATTCATGAAAGAAATCATAGCTGTTGCTTCTTATAATACACATCGAGAGCATGTTTGGCTAAGATCAGTAATCCATTAAATTTTGGAAATCAAATGGTTTGCTCTCAGATTTTCAGTGAATTTTCACTACTTTGTTCGGAGATGATGTTACATGGATTGCTCAGTTGCAAAAATGATAATTCAAATATTTATTCAATGTCAAGCTCAATATTTTGAAAAGTTGAGATACAAGATCGAAAGGCGACAATTTTGCGATGTCAAATGATGTGCTCAAGAGGGGGAGTTACTCACTGTACTCTTTTTTCTTTACCAAGTTTTTTTTCCCACTGAATTTTTATTGGTAAGTTTTTTTTAACGAGGTAGTGTTGCATTAAGAAAATGTACTCTTTTTCCTTTACTAGGTTTTTTCCCAATGGGTTTTCTTAGGAAGGTTTTAACGAGGTATTTCTCTTAATAATGGACATCCAAGGGGGAGTGTTATAAATATTACTGTATGTCCATTCTCTTTCTTACCCTTTCATCTCCCACTACCCATTATTATCCTAAGGTCCTTCATCTACCCCGTTTAGTGTCCTATGTAATTACTACTATATGACCATTGATGGTCTTGTAACAATATCATGAAGAATGTCTAAGCCTATAAATATAAGGCTGATGTATACAAATGAGATGAGGAAAAAAAGATGATAGAATAATAGAAAATCCTTACCACTATTTTGCTCTCTACTTTTGTACCTTGTCTTCATATTATATGATTGTACTTTTACCTTTATATTACTATTATACTACTGCTCTTAGTAGTAATTTTATAACAAAAAAACATATTTTTGAAAATTTTATATTAATATTTCGTGGTTTTTAATATTTAATTACATTTTTTAAAATATTTTTAATGCACTTTTACATTAAAAAAAATCTTTTAAAAAAATATGTTTTTAAAATCATGTTTTAAAATATGATAATGTACATACTCTTTTATTATATCGTTGTTATTATGCTCCACAATAAGTATCACTTTAGACTTATTCACACCGATTAAAGAAATATTAAGAGAGAAAAATATCATTTTGTGTAAAACGAGACTCATTTGAAATAAATTAAACTTTTTATTTCAGGTTGCCATCCGCGGTGAAACAAAGTGAGTACTTCTTTCTCTCAATCTACTATCTCGGTCCCAAAATAAGGATATTGTTATAATTTGAAAGTGAATGAATAGAAATAATTTTAAAACAATATGGACAAATTATTTTTAATGTCAAAACGTCATTTATATGAAAATATAATCAAAACATTAAAATGAAACTTATTTTGAGTGATTTTGAATTTTTATGGCCTGCTCGTTACTAGGTTTTGCAGGCTGATTTTGGGTATTTTTTTTATTTAAAAAATTATTTCAAAACTCAAACTTTGTTTGACACTCATCTACAAGTTGTTTTCTAAGAGTCAAAGTTTATGTTATAGAACTCCTTTGGTTTTTTTGTTCATCCTACTCGTTGGTCGTATTATTTGAAATAAGCATCAAATAAATGGGATGCGAGAATCCTCCTAAAACCCCAATTGTATTACTCCCTCCGTGGACAGAGGGAGTATCTTTTTTTTTTGTTAGCCTATCAACAATTTCCAAATACAAATGAGACTCACATTATTTTTATTTTTTATTCTGGTTAATCTAGAATGGAACGTATAAGCTTTGAATATCTGAAATTGTATAAGTGGAAATTCGTTTCTTATCATTCATGAGCATCTTGTATTTTATAAAAATTGGGTGCAATATAATCTTTGCGTAAGGGCCAGCCTATCCACCAGCTTTCCGGTATAAGATACGTTTCAAACGTGAAATATTTGATTGAATCAAAATTCTATATAGTCCATTTACTATAAAAGTTCCTAAGGAATTCATTAGAGGAATGTTTCCAAAAATTGTTTGTTCTTGCACATCCCTGCCGGTTTTCCAAATTAATCCCGCGGATACATAGAATTTAGAGGAATAAAGCAATTTTTTCACATTGGCCTTAAAAAAATACTGTCGCACAAACTTTAGACGAAAATAAATTCCTCATTTTGTCGCTCAAACTTGACATCCCCCAACCCCCCAAAACTTGATAAGAATAATCAATTTTGAAAACTAATTTTCAACTCTTGCTCAATAACGTATTTTTGTTTCGAAAACCTATTTTCCAAAATCTCTTTTAAAACCTAGTAACGAACTGGCGAAAAAGCTGCAGCCGCTGTTTCTGTTTGCAAACCCGTAGTTGCTCAAAATAATTTCCTAGACGACAATTACAAATTAGAATCCGACACATTTTTTCAACCATCGAATAGCTGCTGTTTCTGTTTGTTCGTGTTCTTTGGCCAATTAATTAAGGCAAAAGCCACAAAACCGTCAAAAAATTACGTAAGAAAAAGAGAGAGGGGTAAAGGAAAACCCTATAATTTACCAGGAGAGAAATTTACTGATATTTCTCACTATGTTTACATATGACCTCAGAGATACGTATAGTTCTTACTTCTACTTACTATGCATGCATTCAAATTTTTCTTGGGGGCTCTTAATACAACATGCAAAATTGTGACATCAACTGCCTTTTAATGCCTTCCAGAAAACTTCACGATAGAAAAAAAAAGAGAGAAAAGAAGCCACAAATCAATGGCATCTCACAACAAATGAAACCCGTCCAGTTTAAAAGGTTTCACTTCTTTCTGTTCCTATTTCTGTTAACTTTTACGAACTTCCTACCTGACTTGTCTCCACCCATACCGCCACTGCCCAGCGAGAAGCTTCCTCCGGCGCTACCAAACTCCTGACTTCCTGATGCCTGAAATATAGGAGGTGTGCTCTGCAGCGCAGTTTGATTTTGTTGCCCCCCACCAAATTGGAATGGACTTGTTTGTGCCGGAACAGCTGAGTTAAACATAAAGCCACCGGAGGAAGGTGCCCCGGGCTGTTGACCAAATACAGGAGGAGCTGCTGGTGCTGGCATTGATGAATTCACAGGATCCTCAGCCATACTGTCTTCTGTGCTCATCTGATCATTATTTGCTCCTGCTCCAGCTGTAAAAGAAGGTGCAGAACTACCAAAAGCTGGTTGTGCTTGTGCACCAAAGAGAGGAGATGGTGAAGATGAGGTTGATGCGGATGTCATGTTGAACGAGAAAGCAGGCCCTGACGATCCACTGGTAGAGGATCCAAACACCATTGGTGCAGTATTTGTACTAGCAAAAGAAGAGGACCCTCCAAAAGAAAAGCCAGTTGATGGGGATGAATTAAATGTAGAACTGAAGGGGGAGGACTTTGGAGCTGACCAACTGCCACCGAATAAGCTAGTAGTCGCACCACTACTGGAACTAGCATTGGTGTTTTCAGCGGAGGAAGACAAAGGACTAACACCAAAAATGCCACTACTACCAGAACTTGAAATAGCCACATTACCTGCTGAAGAACTGGCACCAAAACTAAAGACGGGAGCAGCAGCAGTGCAGGAACTAATTGCATTTGAGACTGAAGCAGCAGTTGAAGAACTGGCACCGAAACTGGAAGGAGGGGGAGTATTACCACTATTTGAACTGATCACATTGGTTGCAGAGGAAGAAGATGGAGCATTAGCTCCGAAGCTAAAAATGCTAGAAGTAGCACCGCTGCTGGGACCAAGTGACTTGGTTTCGGATAATGAGTCTGAGGAGCTAGGGCCCGAATCAGCGCCTGAGCCAAAAGGCTTAGCTGTGGTTGTTGTAGAGCTAAACAGAGTATTACTAGGGGTAGAAGTTGCAACCCCAGAAGTTCCAAAGACGACAGAAGGAGCAGAAGAACCAAACTGAACTGGCATGGTTGCAGTTACACTTGCAATTCCAGATCCAGCCACAGAAGTCTCTGCATTAAGCATTGAACCACTGCCAGAACTTGAGAGAGAATCCTGAGAGTGGCTAACAGCTGTGGAAGCCGAAACTTTACTGAGGCCAAAAATGCCACTTCCAGTGCCCACTGGGGCAAATGATTCACTGCCGAACGGCAAATTACTTGAGTTGCCTGCACTTGATTCCTTCTCAGTTTTCGTAGCTGGTGTCTCCATATTAGGTGCAGAAAATGCTGGAGTGGAAGGGTTACCAGAGGCCCCAAAACTAAAAATAGGCATCTTTGGAAATCCACCTGCTTCAGTAGACGAAAAAGGGACACTACTAGAAGCAGACAAGAATGATGCAGTGGCAGCAGAACTACTTGTACTTGCAGAAGAAGCAAGATTGCTAGTACCATTTGTAAGGGATGAATTAGCAATGCCAGTGGAAGTTGGCGCAGATATGGAGGAGAAAGTAAAAGGACTAGCTGCAGGCAGCCCATTATTTGAACTACTGTTGGGAGAGATGGAAGTTGAACTCAAAGCAACAGAAGGTGACGCATCCAGTTTCCCATTTGTTTTGATAGCCTCTTGTACGTTATTGTCAATGCCTTCGTCAGACCCAGGAATTCTGAAAGAACCATCAGATACATTAGTGGCAAACCCATCAGAGCTGCACCGAAAGACAGCATTCAAATATGCATGAGATACATCATATAAAAAGGGGAAGAAAGTTGTATAATAGATGGAATTGTGTAACTAATTAGAGAAAGCTTCCAACTTTTCTGATGCAGCTCTACAGGCTAGCAGTTCACTTAGAAGGGAAGGGGGGGAAATGAAAATCCACAGTACAAAGAATTTAGAACTACACTATCTATGGCCAAAATAGTCTCTTTTCCCACACTGAACATAAATGATAAAGGGAAACAGATTCAACCCCAAATATGTTTAATTAGCAGGCAACAAAAAAGCTGATTTGAGTTTTCAATTAAAGATTTGACAAACTGATCAGTCTGCACGCCTGCTCTAGCCATAAACAAAGACTTCCATAATTCACTCACTACAATTTATATTTAGTATAAACCTTTGTATTTGGCTATTTCAGCTAAACATGTTTATGCGCATACGCAGCATGCTGATTCATCTAGCTTAACGTACTACATCACTCGCATGTTGATTCATCTAGGTCCAAGATATTATTTTCTTTAAATGTATTTCACATCTACAGAAATGTTTCAGCCTTAGGTGAGTGAAGGCATGACGCATAAAAAAACCAACATGGCACAGATTGGTAATAACCAGATTTGTAGATTCATATTCCCAGTGTGCTAAACTACGAGCAGAACTGACCTGCTTAAAGTGTCTGGCGTTGGGCGCGTAAAAGACCACGGTTTTGGGTCTGCAGGTTCAGCAACTGGCAGCAATGAAGAATTTTCAGATCCTAGAACCTTATTAGATGCTCGCTTGAGGTTGTCAAACTCCAGGCTTGGTGAAGGTGTAAACAATGGAGAAGCTGCCTTGGAAGCAGCAGAAAAAGGTGCAGTACCAGCTTTTTCTTGACCAACATTGGCTGCATCACCACTTTCCGAGTCTAATCTTTTGCCAGACATGGTTTCTGCAGGTGTCCTGGTTTCAGGCAAAACTGGAGGCTTGTTTGGAAGAGATGTCTCAACAGAAACTAAATTCCGATTCTCTAAGGCCTCTAGATTTGCATTGACTTTGGGCCAAACTTTGGAAGTAGGCTCATCAAAGTTTGTGTCATAATCCAAATCCTGTAAAAAAGAAGGGGGAAAAAAAATCATATACATAGAGTAGGATAGAAAAGGTGCTAGAATTTGGCAACCTGTATAATAAGCATTCTGAATTCAATTTCTAAAACATGACAAACTGAATATTCTCAGGTTGCCCACAGCCTAAACAACAAACTGACAGAACCAACCATTCAATCAAACACAATCAGATTATTCTGACCAACCTCATGTGCACTCATCATGAAAGCTCGTTTTTTGTTAGGTTGTTGAGCAACTGCTTTGGCAACAGAATCTGAAGCTTCAATGCTAGTGAAAATACCCTTTACTGAAGTTGTAGAATCAGTCTTTTCTGGTAGAGTGGCCACAGTACCTGGCAAATCAAACTTCTGCAAGACATTTTCTTTTCTTCTGTCTTTTTCTTCAGGAGTAGAAACATAAGAGGTAACTTGCTTGCTGTGAGAACCACCATCCAACTTATTACCCACATGATCGCTGTATAGCAGCTTTGAAGAGCCTGCATCCTCAAGGCTTTTGAGAGCCTGTCCGCGAAGCATATCTGCTGTCAATTTAGCCGGTGATTTATCTCCAGCATTGAGCTTTAACTCAGCAGACTTTGTTTTTGGGGTCATTTTTTCAAGTTGCTCCAATATTTTTGTAGCCATCTCTGTCGATTTAGGAGGTACATGAGCATAACTTGTTCTTGGTGTTCGATTATAATCATTTTCTCCATTGACTTTCAGACTTCTATAAGCCCTTTGATCCATAGAAGGATGTTGACGGGCAGCAGAAACACTTCCCATTCCCTGAGGAAGAAAAGTTTTATGAGACAACATACTAGCCTTTTGGCGGGTTCTCCGCATGGGACCCCCAGACCCAAGATCATCATCCAGTACAGAACTCCTACGCTTTAGAGCCTGCAACAAACAGTTCAAGCAGAAACCAGCAAAATGAATTACATACCATAAAATTTAACAAGGGAAGTTGAAAAGATAAAGGACAACTACAACAATCATTGACAGATACCATTCTACTAGCCCCAAGCTCTCCATTCAATTCTTTTACAGAGGGAGCAGGCAACGAAGGCACTCCAAAACCATACAACCTTGACCCACTTCCCTGTAAATTGAATAAGATATTGGATAAACTAAAGCACTTGAAAAAAAATAATAAATAACTATCCTTGGAGAGTCATGTATAACGAATGCACCTTCTCAAAAGCTGTTGGATGAACTCTAGAATAAGGGGTACGAGCCATGTTGTATATCGCCGATCTGCCTCGAGATCTAGGAGTAGTGTAACCATTCTCCTGAACCTCAACATGAGAACCTGTCTTAGTTGCCAATGGTGTTGCACTAGATTTTGGAGTAAATGAAACATTACTCAGAAAGGTAGAATCTTCTCTCACTGCACGAGTGCGCAAGCCCAACATTGAAGGTGATACTTTTGAAGCCTGATCACCCATATAAGCTCTGGCAATCTCAGCAGGAGAAGCAATGTCTTCTTCAAGGACCTGATGGTAACATATTAAAAAACATTAGATGACCCCAAACAAAATCCCGAACAAAATCCACCCTACCATACAATGTAGCAGGAATCATATTATTAAAAAAATACATAACCCATCCAACCACATTTACACACAATCTATATTATAAAACTGTAGAGCCTGAGTATGTGCCTTACTCGTGCACTGTTACCAGGAGTTGAAATCAGGCCATGAGATATGTCACACGGGGTCCTTTTTTCTTCAGATGGACTTGCTAGATACTGTTGCTGCCTTTCAGAAGTTGCAACCAGTTTCTCACTGTTCGCTTCAGTCCTTTTGAAATCACTCTTGTGAGGAATATCTAGAGCTCTTGAATGCAACAGTTCTGTTAAGCGATCAATCTCAGATCTGCACAAGAAATACACTGCTTATAATATGAACGAGCAAATGCAGATATTATAACCATCTTCAACAGTCTATAATAGTAGCCAAATGATAAGATCACACACAATACACAAGCAGCTCAAATGGGTGTATAAAAACCCATAGAATTCTAAGGTATTCTGTACTCATAAAGTAAACGATCAAATCACCCATAGAATTCTAAGGTATTCTGTACTCATAAAAACCATTCTTATCTAATCTTGTCTGCATAAAAACCCACATACTTCAAAGAAATAGATGAAAGAATGCTCATTATTATTCAAAAACTAACCTAGTGAAGGTTTTTTTCTTCAACAACTGCTCGAGGTCTGAAATACCACCATTAACATGGCTTTGAGTAGGATTTTCACCATCACCAACGGCTACTATTGGAGCTTCAGCCTGTTTGAACCAAAATGGATGGCAAACTTAAGAGAAATGCTGTAGTACAGTTCAGGTTACAAATGAAAGACCAACTACACTTGATTTGCAACTAGCATGTTAGACAATGTTGCATCAAAATCTTCAAGGGCATTACAAACCCTCCAAGGAAAGAAAAAACACAAGTACATATCATACATATTATAGAATATGATTATCTAATTTCCTTCTATCAATTTGATTTTTCACACCTCTCTCCTCAAGTTTACCAAAGTATATTGTAATCTTTTATAAATAAATAAAAAAAGAAAAAGAAAGAAATTCAGCAAAAGAATAACATTCACTTTTGACTCAGAAAAAGTAACAGAACCATAACAAGTTGGGATTGGCATCAGCAATATGATGAAATTAAAAAATAAACTCTCCTCGGAAAATTACCCAAGAGACAAGGAAACTTCTGGAGAAAGGCATCATGTTTACAATCAGTGCTCCAAAAAAGAGGTAATTATAGAAGCCAACTTTTTTCTGATATTTATTTCTTTTCTTCCCAGTAATTTGGATTGAGGATGCCAGCAAATCATAGTGATACAGAGAAATAGCTCTATTTACCGTCTAACACTCAACATTAAATAGCACATGTATAACACATTGCTTTACGATAAGGCACATTCAAAATCTTAGTTCCCATTCCATCAACCTTTCATCATAGTTACCATGAAACTATTATATAAATCACATTAGATATCATGGAAATTTTAGAACAATTGTATCAGAAAACCTTTTATCTGCCAGCCTACTATTAACCTCACAAACATGTAAGAATTCAGACATCTTATATGAAATATAAAAAAATATGGAAAATGTAGCTGTCTCCTACTACCATCTCCTCCAATCCAAAGGAATATCCAGCAATGTCCTAGGTTAGGAATAAACTAACATAAAGAAGTCTTTCAAAAAAATGCAAGAATATGTACTAGTGAATCTGATTTAAGGTAGTCAATTATCTTTCTCCTTCTATACATGGGAAACAATACATATGTATCCAATATTCTAAGAGAAGAAGATCCCTATATAGAGTACGGTGTAGTTTTAAGAAATGAGCACCTTTTCTTGATAATACCATGTTATCTAAGCAAATCTCTTATAGGATTCACTAAGCAAATCTCTTCTAGGATTCACTAAGTCTCTTATTTCAAATTGTCTTGCACAAACATACCAAACATGAACCCACCTAGTCAATTTAAACTGAAATTCCCCAAACAAAATTTCTAGTTCTTCCAAATGATAACCATATCAAATAGATTCCGCAAAATTAAAAGAAATATTGTTTAGTCACATACTTCTTGGACTGTCTCTGGTTGATCGTCGCTCAAGACTTGGTTCAATTCTGTTAACAAGAGAAGCACTCATTAGTTTCTCTTAAATAGCCTGACTAAAATGCAGCAAAATTCGAATCCAGAAAAAATGGCAGCTCCTTTGACCAAATCCTTAGAATTCTGTCAACAAAATCCAAATGCGCACAACTTTGAGGATAACACTATGAGCTAAAGTTGAAGGTAAATTACCTTAAAAGAAAAAGTACCAAAAATGGACCAATTTACAAACCCAAAATCACCAAAAATGCAAAACATTTTAGTCCTTCACATAAAAGCAATTTCCAAAAATAATGCACACAGAAAAAATAGTTGTTATTATCTCAAGAACTGCAGCTTCAGTGTAACAGCATTATAGAAACACGTTACATCTTCCAAAATAAAGATAAAGACCTCATTTCCTAGCTCATTAAGTTCCCCTGTATCAAAATTAAAAGTGCACCACTACCAAGAGGACCATAATAATGCTTCCCCCACCCATCTTAAAGAAACTAAACCATAAAATGGTACTTCGGAAGGAAATAAATATATGAAACAGGGGAAACTTGAAAGGATGGAAGAACATCTTAGAATGTTTAGCGAACTCCCAACAAATTAAACGTATAAACTTTCCACTTTTTAACCAAAGAATCCCAAAACTTAAGTCTCACACCTAAAACATCAGAATGCAACTTCAAAACTCAATTATAATAAGCGAAAATTTTAAAAAGAATGCTAAAATGTATGCAAACTATCAAAGCATAACTCTTTCAATTCATACCAATCAACCCTAACAAATTACTTTCACGACAGCACCAGAAAACAAAACAAAAGCCTGAAATCGAACAATTCAACAGGCAAATTCACATCAAGAATAGATGTCAAGATACCTGGAGGTGGCGGAGGGGCAGGGGGAAGACGCTTGCGGAAGACAGAGGCGAAGAACCGGTGAGCACCAGAGGTGATAAGTTTGGAAGCGGGCTCCACAACGAGTTTGGATAGCCAACTAGGGTTTCGCAGGGCGGTAGGAGGACGATCGTACGGGGTGGTATTAGCCTTCCGAAATGGTCGTTTCCGGAACTTCCCTCCGACTCCGCCATTGCCTCCGTAGGCGGAGGACGGCGGAGCCGACGGTCCTTCACCCGCCGTGGCCATTAATTTAAATCACCGCGCGAGAACGAACTGCGTGGGAAGGGAGAGAGAAGAGAGAGGGAAACACGCGTGCCAGTACAAACTGCGGACAGGGCGAGTGAAGAGAGAGAGGGAAAGTTGTAGAGCGAAAATTAGGGTTTATTTAGTGACGTCGCCACACAAAATTTCACGCCTTTTTTTTTTTCAAAGCGAAAATAAAACTATGAAATAAAATAAATTAGGAGCGGTGCGGAGATCTTATGTGTACCGGCAATATATCTGACCGTTGCAACTGCGATTTGGCGGCCTTGAAATTTTTTTTTTCTTTTTTTTTAAACAAAATAAATACTTAAATTAACATGCTGCAATTTGACATTAGGCTATGAGCCAAACAATACAATCTAGAATTTAAGTAGATCTGAAAATAATATCTACAATTTAAAATCAAAGTAGATCTGAAAATCAAATCTACAAACTGCAAATCTAGCCTATAGCTAAGCAAAGAGCAGCAAAGTTTCACATAGCTGAGCAGATCATCTAACCGGTGGCACAGGAATGCTACTGAGTTCTGATATAGCTCCAAAATTGACCCATGATAGAAGGGATCCATGACAGAAAACTGACGACGCCAACCACTATCGGCTTTATTTTCACCATCTTCTTAATCAACATGTTCATCTCACAGATCTGAAGTTAAAGATTTCAAAAATAAGTGAAGAACACAACTCCAAAGATGGAGCGGACAAAACTCTCTTGAAAAAAGAAATAAAAAAACTCTCAACTATGAGAGACAAAAAAACTCTCGACAATGACATATTTATTAAGAGGGAGAAAGAAGCTCCCCCATCCTCCATTAAAACTCTCTTAAAAAAAAGAAATAAAAAATTTCCAACTATGAGAGACAAGAAAACTCTTGACAATGAGAGATTTATTAAGAGGGAAAAAAGAGCTCCCCCATCCTCCATTAACGGAAAATAGATGACCGGTATAGAGAAGGCAGAGGAGAGGACCAAGATAATTAATTAATTTGGTTTACTTACTGTGCTGGGCACCACAAATTACAATTGATTAAAATTGATCACGCCTTGAAACTTTATTGATTACTATTTGCTGACATTTATTTTTAACAGAATTGTTACTTGAAGGACACCGTTTACTAAACGTATGACACTTTTTAAAAATTTTAGACGTGAATTTATATTTTTGCCCCTCCATTCTCTTCTACCTGAAATCAATTTTACTGCAATTCCATTTCTACTCCATCTCCATTGTGAGAAGCTGGCCGTTCACTCCTCTCCATCGGCGCGATTCCAGCTCCTTCTCCATCGGCGGTCGTAAGCTCCATCTCCCTCTAGCGATTCTGGTTTCCACCTCCATCGCTCTTCTTCGTCGGTGATCGGAGTCAGAATATTATTATTATTTTTTTTTTTAGAGGAAATGAAAATTTGAATGTGTTGGGTGTTGTAAATTCTTAAGGGTACTGTGGTTAGGAATGTATTAGTGTTTATTATGCGTTTTCCGGCTGCGTAATGATAATTTTAGGGTAAATTCAGTGGTCTTTTGCCAGAAAAACGATTTTTCGACGAACGACCGGGAAAATCGCTTCGGGCCCTAAAAAAAACGCTGTCCTAAAGCTATTTTCTCTTGGAAAATCGCCGTCCTGTGGCGACCGAAGCGATTTTCCCTAAAAAATCGTCACAGGACGGCAATTTTCCATTTTCCTGGACTAAGCGATTCTTAGTGGGAAAATCGCCTTTTCTGGAGGAATGGGTAGGTAAAAATGTGGGGTAAATTTTTTTTATGAAGTTAGACAGTATCAAGGGTATATTACTCTTTTTGCCACTTAAAATTTTAAAAAGTATCATGTGTTTAGTAAAACGGGTTCTGCAATTAACATGCCCCATTTTTTATTTGTTGATTTTCTGGATAAACATTAATAAAGGCCGAAATCTCTCGAGTTTGGTTAAATTACAAATAAGTCTATTTAATTTTGGAAATTAGAAATCTCTCTCTGATGGTTTTAACCAAATAAAACAAAATAGTAATGATTTCAAATTCAAATTTTGATTTAAAAAATTAGCTTTAGAAGTATTTAAAATAACTTAAATGCACATAAGTTATTTCAAATGGAGTATTTGCACCTGTGTTGTTGGAGGTGTTCCAGAAATATTTGCGATCGAATAAATAATAGATTTACAAAAAAATGGATTCGTCACCACCTTGTGAAAATCATTAGGTATAAATATGTTAAATACGTGTCACCAATAATCATTCCCAACTTCGTTTTTTCTTTCATCATACTGTATAATTATATAATAGTAACAAAAATTGGAAAATATGATATTCAAAGGAATGATTTCAGTGTAAATGGATAAAGTTCAAGAATGACTTTCTTGATAGATGGTTGGTAGGGCTGAGAACGAACACGAACGTTCATAAACAAACTCGAGTTCGACTCGATAAAAACGATCGCGATCACAATTTTTAGGTTTGATAATAAACGAACATGAACACTAACAAGGTATTAAAAGCTCGTTAATGTTCGTAAACAGACTTGATTAAAATATTAACTGTATAATATAAATAAAATAAATATATACGACATTAAAATTTTAAATAATACAAATAATTAAATTTATATATATATATATTTATATGTACATAGATATCAATGTATGAGTTTAAATTGGATTTTGATTTTTATGTAAATTGATATAGTATATTAAATTAACTAAACATTACAATTTTTTGTTAGTTAATGCGAGATAGAATTAAATTAACTAAACATTACAATTTTCTGTTAGTTAATGCGAGATAGAATGCACACAAATATTCACAAACAAGCCCGGCTCAACTCGATTAATAAATAAACGAACACGAACAAAATTTTAGGCTCAATAAATAAATGAACACGTCCAAGCTCGGGTCGTTATCACTCTTAATGTTTGGTATCACCCCTAATGGTTGGTGCTAGGAATATGCCAATTCACATGGATTGGATTATTCCATTCCATGCATGTAAGTTGCAACAAATTTGTTTTCCTCCAAGTTCAACTGGCTTCTGCTAAGTGTTAACCTAGCCAAACTCAACTCCAGATCTTCTGTCCCACTAACGTGTATAAACTCTGCCCCGCCCCCGTGATAGGTGTCGTTTCAGCTACCAAAAACATTTATAAAAATCTACTAAAAACTAGTATAGTAATAAGCAGGATCGTCTCCACAGGGACTGGTAACTTTATTTCTCTCGTAAAACAAAACACATAAAAACACCTAGTTGAAGACATAATCTCAGTTAATTCATGCAATTGATCACTGATGCAAATATATTCATGCAAACATAAATCAACCAGTTATAGGTTACCGTGAATCCGCGCAGACATAACCCAATCTCCCCTTACTTTATCGACAATTACCGTGAATCCGCACATACATAATTGCTACTCTAATTAACAAGGAACAGGCCGTAAGGCATCCACACCTATTAACCAAGTTAACAGTCTTAAGATTTAGGGAAACCCGTATTTGCAACCTTAGAACATATATTAACTCATATTTGCTTTTCAATCGTTTCAATCAGAATTACAATTTGGCTAATAAGTTTTTTGTTAGAAGATGAAATCGTACAACTATATGATTCATCCGAAAAGGGGATGATAGTTACCTTTTTTTGTCTAACAGGATTATTAGTTATGCGTTGGGTTTATTCGGGACATTTTCCACTAAGCGATTTATCGGAATCATTAATCTTTCTTTCGTGGAGTTTTTCGCTTATTCATATAGTTCCCCAGTCTTAAGATTTAGGGAAACCCGATTTTAGTTATTCCTACCCGCGTCACCAGTTCAGAATTACTAATCCTTTACCCTACATTACCTGAAGGTAATTTTACCACTAATTAACATATGCACTAAATGACATGAAATAATGAGACAGATTAATTGGTTCTACCCAAATTTAAACAAGTTGCGCAGGCTTATATAAATTCAAGTAATAAAAGTTATAAACCCAGAGTAAAAAAGAATTCATGCATGCATTACACGAAGAACAATTAGATCTCACAATTGTAAGAACAACGTTGATCAATCCTCAACTAGAAAATAAAATAAAACAATAAAACTAAATTAAAGAAAAGAAAAGAAATTAACATTGATTAAAGAGGGAGAAGGTAGAGAGCCGAATCTCTCTACTGTGAAGGCATGAAAATTATCGTACAAAGCATCCCTTTATATAGGAGAATTATCCTATTAATCTCCTAATAAGAAAAGGAAATAACTAATTAACTTGTAGAGAAAGTAAACTACCTAATTAAAGAAGGAAAAGAATTCCTTAAAAGCCACGGGCGGCTGAAACGTAAAAGGGGCGCAGCCCTCGATTTGAATCAATTCATTGTTGGTTCTGACGCATTGGATTAGGAAAAGGAAATTCCAAATCTCCTACTTGCTTCACAAGTCAATTAAGACTTTTCTTCCATAATGCCACCTAGCTGCTTAAGTAATTCATACGCATGCAATTTGGAATTGGAATCCAATTAGCTTGCTGCTTACTCCATTTACACGCCTGCATTCAATCTTGAACTTGGATTGGATTTTTGGCTTCAATTAATTCATTAACTTGGCCCATAAAGAATTAGCTTTCAGCCCAACAAAGTAGGGTTCAGTCCAAGTAGCAATTATCAGGTCCGCTTGGTCCTTCTCTAGCCCAACTCATATGCAGCTTTATGGCATTCCGCTATTATTTGCTCGGCTGCTATTCACTGGCGCCCGTTTGGACAAATGGACCCTTATTTCTGCTCTTTTAGACACTATTCTCTCTTTTTTGCCTTGCTTCTTAAAACATGTACTTAACATAGAAAGACACTCCAAAAACCCGTGAAAACTACCAATAAAGCTCTAAAATAACCGTACTAATTAGAGCGTATCACCCCGCCATTAAAATGACATCATTTTGTCTTGAAACGATTTCATATTGAAGAGCCGGGCGCCCGTAGAATCCAGATTTGGGAACTGAAGATCCAAAACTCAGCCAATCTTACAATTCTGGTATGACCAAAGACCAAAGTCTCTCCATTCCCTCAAATCCAAACAATGCCAAAATGCTTACAGAGACAGCAATGTCTATCATATCCATCTTTCAATAACCAGATCAAACCATCCAAGAAAAACATCTCATTTTTTCGATTTTCGAGGGCGTTGTATCAAAGTATACAACTGAAGTTGTATTCAGCATAAACTAGCAAAAATAAAATCTGGTGTAGACTAGAAAATTGGCTAGAGATTAAATTTCCTACTGTACACTCAGTAAACACATTAACATAGTAATGCTTGTTCCTTTTGAAAAGTATTGAGGAAAATTCAAAAAAAAAAAAATTGAACGCTTAAACCTCTCGGGGGCCTCAGGAGCTAGAGTTTGAATGCTTCCCTGAAGTTAATGCTGATGCTATTCTCCAGGCTCTTCCTACCACCACCAACTGGATTTCCTCGTTGCATCATGGCCACGAACTCATTGTAATCAATACGTCCATCCTGCATGACCAAGGAAAAAGATTAGGCTACTCTTAGGAGCTTAAAATGCAAAAGCATCATCATGTTAGGTCACTCCAACGTGCACCAAATGGTTTGTCCTGAATTTACAGTCACTTCAAAAGAGCATATAGAAGGCTCCTAGTCTCCAAATACCGCATCAACCAGACCCTCCATTATTGCATCTTTTGTAAGGAACAACCAAACCGAAAATGTGAATATACAAAATGCAATTTTATGAAACTTTAACTTACATTATCCTGGTCCACGTCTCTGATCATATCATCCAGGCTGGTATCATCCATACCAAATTCCTTGCAGGCATGTTGGAGTTCATCTGGGGTAATATAACCACTTCCATCTCTGTCAAAATAGTTAAAAGCAGCAAACAGGTGGTCCTCTTTCTCGATTCTGTTAAGATGTAATGTTGCAGCAATGAACTCCCCGTAATCAATTGTTCCACTGTTATCCACATCAGCCTAGATGTTCAGGAAACACATCAACTACAAGAAGTTCCAAAGGTATACATAACAGCAAATATAGCAGAGGAAACAGCATGAACATTGGCACAGTTCACATCAAAGGCCACCCCAAGGATAGCAGTTTGTTTGTCTAGAAATGTAATATTTTATTAGCATGAAAGGAAACTGTATATTCTTCATTTCACTCGTGAGAAAGGAGATAAAAACCGAAAATATCGATAAAACATGTCAAAGACTAGCTACATGTCCCATGTATAGCTTACAAGTTACTGAAGCATACAGACTTCAGATAGCATATCAAATCAGCTCAATTCTTTTCTTTTGTTTTTTCCCTTTTTTTTTCTTTTGAGGAAGTGGTCACAGTTTTTTGTTCCAGCATTTAGTAATTGGTAACTACACCACAAACTGTTTGATTTAAAACTTACAGCTTGCATCAGATTATAAATCTCAGACTCATTAAGAGTGGCACCAACGCGTTTTAATCCAGTCTTGAGCTCTTCAAAAGTGATTTGGCCACTATTATCTGCGTCTATCATCTTAAACATTTCTCTCAGTCCAGCTATTTCTTCTTCAGATAGCGACTCTGCAATGACCTGAAAAATTGAAACATGTCCATTACATCCAAATAGTGACGAAAGGGCTATATTTTTTTAAGTCCTATTTTCTGTACTTCACCATGCATTCAACTGAAGTTACATCTATCCACTTGATAACTCACAAGGATTTGACACATTTTCACTCCTGAAACAATTAGTAGAATAATAATTTGAATTCAGACATACTCTTAAAGCCATTTTCTTCAGCTTATTCATTGCAGAGAATTGTTTCATGCGGCTTAAAACTGCAGAGTCAAGAGGTTTGTCAGGAGCAAGACCATCAATTTGAACCCAAGGGTGGCCTGCACAGATTTCATATTCCATTAGCAAAAAGCTCATCAAAATTGTCCTTCTGCAAGGATTCTTGAGATTGAAGCAGCTCCAATCCTCTATATTCAGAGGAACTAGCATTGTAAATGTCTCCCATACAGCGTCAAAAGAACAGACTCTAGGTCATTGATCTGTTGCACTTTTCATCTCAGTTTCCAGGTGAAAGACTGTCATGGTATTTCTGCTAACTACTAATAATGACTCTATTCAAACCTAACTTCCAAGGGGTTCAATATTTCTCAAAATGTAATTTGGATGATGAAGCAACTATCACAACTGACATCCAGTACTAAGCAGTAAAAGGTAAACAAAGTTATGTCATATTCCAGTATCCCACAACCTGCACAAAAACACTTGCATTTTAAAAATGGGCCGTTACACAACTAACTACATGACCCGAATAAGAAGATTTGCCAATCGCCATAAAAGCCCCGGAAACCAACACATGAAAGCCATAGTATCACCAAACTATGTTAATGCATGGGACATCTTTGCAAGTTACCAAGTTAAAAATCAGGGCATGCTCTCAGTGAAATAAGGTAAAACGTCAGGACACAGAATGGTTAAAAAACAATGGTATTGCAAGAAAACATTAATTAGAGGACACAGATAAAACATTAATTAGAGGACACAGATAATGGACATTTCCTCCTATAATCAAAAACTTGTGGCAAGTTTTAATCACAAGTCACGTAATTCTGGTTAGTAAAGCCAGTAAGATTAATATCATCAGGGTCTTGAAGATGATGACTTTTGAGGGGAAAAAGTGAATGCAACTTTATGGAGATAGAACCCCACATTTACAGCTTGTTATAAAACGTGCAATCAAAAACTTCTCAAAGGTACATCTTGCAGATGCACTTACACAAGACTTCATGTGCCGTCAGACGCCTTTTAGGGTCTCTAACAAGCATTTTCCGCACCAAATCCTTTGCACTATCTGAAATACTGGGCCAAGGATCAGACGTGAAGTCAAGATCTCCATGCAGGACTTGTTCAAATATTCCTTGCTCAGATTCTGTTGGAAAGACCATTTTATTAGAAGAAGAAAAGGCATAATGTTCTGATGACTACAAAGAAATTCAGTCCTTCAAACAGCATTTGAAAATCTCACCAGCCCAGAAGGGAGGTACACCACTCAGTAGGATGTAGACAATTACTCCAGCACTCCATACATCCGCTTCAGGACCATAGCGCTTTTTGAGGACTTCTGGAGCAACATAATATGGACTGCCAACAACATCAGTAAATTTGTCCCCTGAAACAAGAAAGCTAAACCTTCAGTAGCTAATCATGCATATAAAAAATACACAACATTTCTGTTTAAGAAGTCAGAATGCAGAACTCAGTCTTGTATTAGGTACGATACAGCACAATTCTTAACCACAGATGACAACTATTTTATGATGAAAAAGTTATCTTTCACCTAAATCTTTTGGTACTTCTAGTGTAAAATACCACAAGTCTACAGTAGCTCTGAAAGTAAGTCCGTGGAACTTGAAACTAATCTATTTCAAGCGACACTCACCACAGTTAACACAAAATCTGCCAATTTAAAGACACAACATACTTTAAATAGAAGTTTCAATGACAAAGCATTTGAAGGGTAGTTAAGCTTTCATCAAATCGAATAGTTAAAACAAGTGGACCAGAAAACCACACCACGTGGCCAAGAATGGGAGTTTGGCTCACGAATTATACCACAACAAAAGGCATTGACCAGAAGGAAACAAAAATCATCAAAGATAATGCAAACTCAAGTATCCAGGCACCCTATAGTTCAACTGTATTTCAGGTTACACAAGCCATAGATTGATGGCTGATATCTGTGCTGGCTCATTTCCAGCAACCCCAAGCATTAGTGTTAAGTAACAATAAAGACAATGATTTTCAGATATTATCCAAAACAGCCTACAACAGAAAGCAAATCAATTACACCAAAAGCTACCTGGTTTGAAAAATATTGATAAGCCAAAGTCAATTGTCTTGAGAAGTGACTCTTCCTTCTGATCAACGAAAAGGAAATTCTCTGGCTTAAGATCGCGATGCATCACCCCTAAAGAGTGACAAGCCTCTAGAACCCCAACAATTGTCCTAGTAAGCTCAGCTGCCTTTCTTTCGGTATAATGCCCGCGCTGAATAATCCTATCGAAAAGCTCACCCCCTGCACAGATTTCCATAACAACATGAACAGCAATAGCATCCTCATAGGCCCCTTTAATAGAAATAACATTAGGATGGCCTTTCAAGTGATGCATTATCTGAATTTCCCTTCTAACATCCTCCACGTCATCATCAGTCAACAACTTCCTCTTGGCAATTGATTTGCAAGCGAATTGCTTCCCTGTTGCTTTCTCCACACAAAGAAACGTTGTTCCAAACTGGCCCTGTCCTAATCTCTTTCCCAAACTAAAAAACTCCTTCAAGTTACCAGTTCTGGTCTGCAAAACCGAATCTTTCAACCCACTAGGAACCCTTTTCATAGGCCTTGGTTTCTTAGGCTTTGCTGGTTCTTCTTTAGGTTCTGGTTGAGGTTCAGGAATTTTGACCTGTTCTGGTGGCTTGCTTTGGACAGGCAAAGGAGATTCGGGTTCTCTCCCAGTAGTTGGGGTCTCATTGGCGACATTTTCGCCATTTCCTACAATATCATCCGGCGTTCGAGTTCGCCACATTGCAGCTGAAACGGACTGCAAGAAACCATTTTTCGATACGCTTGGTCCAACACAAGTATTCCCCATCCAGTTTCAAACTCAACAGAATTACTCCCTCGGCAAATCAAACATAAACTAAGATCCAGAAATCTACTCTACTATGCTCTCCGGACCATAAAGATCTATCTTAGCAACTTTGACTGCAGCCCAGATAACCAAAAACCCCGCAATCAAGTCCAAGTTGACTACATCAACAGCATAAACATCAAAGATTATCCACTGATCTTGAATTGGAATCAAAAGTCAAGGAATAACTAACAGAACACAATAGCTCAAGAAAAGAATTAAGGCACATAAATTCCAGTGAACAGCTTATGCAACTACAAGAAGAAAAAACAACCCACAAAAACAAGAAGCCCAGAGAAGATGGGTATAGCTTGATTGGATGACCCGATAAAGAAATACCAAAAATAGGATAAAGAAACTACATAGAAAAAGCAATGAACTTTAGAAGGAAACTAGGTTCGCCGGAAGGTATTTAAAGCATAGAACAAACAACAAAGACAACAAAATAAGTATGGGATCTCGATGTTGATTAGATCAAAGTGATGACCAAACGATTACTTGGTCTAAAATCCGAAATGGGATGGCAATTAATTTAGTTAGTGAAAGCTAGAATGGAATAAAACTTGCTGCAGTCTTTGTGAGTCACTTCTTCTTGCGTTGCGTTTATCTCGCAGCCTCTGTCGGATTAACCTTTGTAGGCATTTATATTCAGACAGGGCCTTAGAGAAAGACGCGTCTGCCGGTTTGGTTGGACTTGTGAGATGAGAAAGCGAAGAGATTTCTCTCTCCTAATCTTTGTTTAATTCTAGTGTGCTTCTCTCAAATCTCCACTACTCCACTTTGCCTTTGGTACGGTCCAACTGCCATTGACCTCCACAGAGTGCGTTTGGTGCTGAAGAATAGGCCAGTGATTATTGAAATTTAATTTGTTATGTTTTCATTTAGATACATTTTTTTAAATCATAATCTAAGATTCATTTAAAGTAAGGTTCTTTTATTTTCGGATAAGAGATATCAACGTTCTTAATCTCATTTTCGCGTGTTACTAATTAATTTGATGGAGCAGATTTCCTAATGATTCTCAAATTTTTATTTTTAAATTACATTGTGATCTTTATGGTTTTAAAAATCATAAAATGATCATTTGAAGAACCGATATGTTATGTTTTTCTCATAAATGAGGGGAGCTTCAAGATATTTATTGTATTAATAATGTTTTTTCATATAGAACAGAGGTATGATTTTTATGGGTTTTTTTATTACTATTTTTATTGATTTTTATGGTTAGAGAAGCAATATATTATTTCATTTGACTAATTAAAATATTTCATTTAAAAAAAATATACAACTTATTATGAATTATATGGTACAACTAATAAAATAAGTGATTTATCACTATATTTTATATTTATATCTTTACTTTTTAAGTAATGATTATTATGGAGTATATACTATTATATTAGTAAATGTCTGAAATATAAATAACTAGATTTTTTTTTTTTAAAGAAAAAAGAGTCTTTGGGTATGTTCTTTAAGTTTTGGCATTTATTTCAATAATAAATTTAATATATCATAATCAACTTTCATCATTTTCAATACAATTTTTTACTATTTAACTATATCTTTTTACATTTTCAATACACTTTCTACATTATGAAACTATTTTTCAAAAATCAAAATTCAAATATTCCGTAAAGAACATGTCATTTATATATAACGGAGATAGTATGTTCTTTTATAATGGAAAACGATTTGCAAGGTGAAAAAATTTGAGGGAATTTGCTTAGTGACTGAGGTGGACCAATCAACCGCCTAAAATAAATTTGCCAGCTAGACATCAATATAAATAGAATGATAAGTGAAGATTGTGAAATGATACACATCAGTCACTGTGAATTTTTTTCGATTTTATTGACTCTAAGTGTCACCACTCATATATTTTTCAAGATATAGGTGTCCAAACAGTAATTTTATATGTACCTTAATAATCACTATGTAACTGCCAATTCTGATATTTTAAGTTATTTACTCATTGTACAAATATTATTGTTGTTGAATTAAATTTCATACTACATATGACAACAAACTTTGACGTTAATGTTGCATATTAAAACTGTAAAAAAATCATTTATCACACGAAAAATGAGATATATAAAATATCTATTTTAAATTTATGATGGGAACTTCGGTTTTTTTCATTATTGGCTAACTGTTATAGAAAGTTTCCCTCATAGGCAAAAACTCTTACAGGTTCACCTCCCCGAGGCACCACACGATTCGGCAAAGGGAAAATTTCTATAACACTAACCTTGTACATTTATGTTTGTAAATAAAACTATTTGCCAAAATGTACAATAAGTATGCTAGATCCAGCAAATTTAAGGTTTCGTTCAACGGTGACAATTCATATCATGTATGATTGACGAATCACTTTTATCGATCATGTCAAATTTGTGTTGCGTTTTCATGACGAGTTATCACGAATCTTTAGGGGATGACAAATATGAGTCATTAGTGATATGTTAACATATTACTTAACGTGTTGATATTTTGTATCATGTAAAAAATTATCAACCATATAGTTTATCTACACAATGTTTATGATACAAAACTTTATTAATATATGGTATTAGGGCCCAGTATTATTAATCTCACAACCTATATATATCATGCATTAATCTACCACAAAATGCTCCATTGGACCACCAAATTAATGACTATTTTATATATTATTTTTTATAAAAAAAATATCTCAATGGCTTGTTTCTAAATCCAAAATCCTTCTTCTTCTATGAGTTGAGGCTTAGTCCAGCGGCAGTTTTGATGGGCACTTTTTCTCATGACGCAGGATCAACTCCGACCTGAATAAGTAATTGGAATAAGGTGGAGCGCAGTGAACCCCAAATTCAAAGAAACAAGAAAATGCATCCTCTTCCTTCTCATAAGAGAGGGACGGGTGGTCTATGGTTTTTTTTTTTATATATATTTTTACTGGAGTTATTCTATGTATCTATCTTGTTTGGTTTCTTCTACCTTTTCGCCGTATCCCTTTGTAAGTTTCCCTGTTCTATTGAAGCACATATAGGAAATACTTTATGTCGAGAGTTGTGGTAGAACTTGACTAAATTAATTGAAGGTCTACCAGTGGTCTGGAAGGTACATGCGCCTTTGACAGGTAAAAACACTTTTGTTTAAGCACCACTTTTTTATCGATTTGAAATTTTCAATTTTATTCTCATTTCATTACAGTCTAATGTAATAAATGTATACCATTTTCATTCAAGTAATTCAAAACGACACATGATAATTAATTAATTAATTAATTAAGAGGGGACGTGAAGTTTAGTGGCCTTCATCATTCTCACCACCAATGTCTTTAACTTTCGTTTCAGGAACATATAATATGATCTAGTTGCCTAGGGTTGACTGGTATTTAAGATGTGTTGTTGGTATAAAATATTATATTGGATTTGAATCATATTTTGGATCCATCTATATCTCATTATTTAAATATAACGAATTAACGTGACCTATTCATATCACAATAGATCAATCATAAAATAAAAAAATAAATGAATGAATGAAATAAAATATGCAGTATTTATATACAAAAGCATTATTTGTTAGGATGTATTATTGATTTAGTGACAATTATATTGTGAAATGTAAGTAAATAGAAAGTCAAATTTATTAAAATTAATTGATTTATTGCATAATGGCTTGTATGAGTATGCCTTTTTTTTTTTAATACTATATTAAACTATTTTTAAGACATTAAATACCAGTCATTATCAATGTCTAAAGATAATAATTTCGTTTGAGAACCAATATCCACCAATATTAATATCATAGTGATAATAGTTTTGTTGATTCTTAAATTTTGCCTGAAATTATGTCTCTTTTCAATCTTCAAAAGTAGATTGTCCATAGCTTACCGCAACACCAACCAATTTGAAACGTTTGATTTGTCAATTTGTGTTTGCAAATTTGTTACCATCCGCATTATTATCTCAAATTTCACGTGGATAAAAAACCTAGGGCCTGTTCGGTAGGCTGTTTTCAAAACAATTTTGAAAAGAGTTTTCAAACATTTTCCTTTTTAGACCAATTTGTAAAGAACATGGTTTTCAAACTAAATTTTAAAATGTGTTTTGCCATTTTTTTTTTTTTTAAAATTTGTTTTCTGTAGCTCCCCTTTCACCTTTTCACCCCTTCTCTCTCTCCCCCACCCCAGTTGTGTTTTTCCATCAAGTCTCAACTTGGTTTACCAAAATGCAGAATAATCAAAAATTCATCGAAGCTTGCAATGCCAACGAAGACAACAGCCGAGAACAACAAAGCAGAAACGATTCAGTGGAAGAACACGCTAAGAAAAAGATTTTGGGGAAACAATTAAAATAGGGCAACACTAAGCCTTACCCAAAAATTCAAGATTTCCGGGATTGTCTTCGCTCAAATAGGAAGATGAAGATTTCGTAGGAAATGGGGTTTTTACAGCTGAACAGAAGCACGACCTAAACAATACCTCGTCGACTACCTCGGTGGCGGAGCATTGATGTTCGGTCCCGTACACGACTGGCCACCGGAGGTTCAGATCTGGTTGGTTCGGATACGCCTACACGTTGCCGTTAAATTAGCCGTCGTCTTCTGGTTAAGTGAAAAGCAAACAGCTATCGGAATCGATCGATGGCACAGTTCCGATCGCTGGGTTCTAGCCTCGCCGATTTGTTTGTTCTTTGGTGTTGCGGCGGTGTCGCGTTAGGGAAAGGGGAAGAGAAGAGAAGTGGTGATGAAAATGGGTTTCTAAATTATTTGAGAGAAAACGGTACCGAACACACTTTTGGCTATATTTTTATGTTTCAAACCAAAAAGGACCAAAACTTGTTTTGAAAATGACCAACCGAACATGCCCCTAAGAACTAAATAGAATTTATATTTGTAAATTCATAATCACCTGCATTATTATGTCAATGAAAAACCTAAGAACCGAGTAGAATTTGTTCTCTCTATTATCTATTCAAAATTATTTCATATTATTTTTTTAGTAGAGTAAACAAATAGGATAAATAAACTTAACCCCCATTTTATATGTATTTAAATGTACATTTGTTACTACTAGCAACACAGACTTTTCACCAAAAAAAAAAAAAAAAAAAGACTTTCTACAAAAGATACTCACTGATGAAAAGAAAACTAGAGCTCCACAAAATATCACTTCATTGAAGATTCAAACCCAAGTTCCTTCGAGAAGAGGTTTGATCGGAGATGTTCTTCCAAAAGTCTTCACTAAATCCGAACACGTTGGATCATGGGGATTCTCCGCCTCTGTTTTCAGCTCCAATCCCAACTCCTCTGTTACATCATCCGATGCCGCGATCAGAATCAGCTCGCACCCTTCGTAGTTCAGAAAGTCGGGAGGATCCGCCGCGCTGAATTTCCGATGTCCGACTTTCCCCTGCAAATGAGCCGGAAACCTAGCCCTCCGCTTCCTCTGTATCCCACCGAACCGGTCGGAGCTACCTTCGTTGTCGGGATTCTTTATCTGGATTATAAACGACCCTTCTCGCTCGATGTTGAGAGACTCCTGGGCTTCGTTATTCCCCTCCTCCTCCGGGAATTCAAGCTTGTAAACCAAGTGGGTGTGCATTTTGCTTCCTCCGGGGTTGTACCGGAGAATTCGGTAGATCCCCTCGCCCAACGCTCTGGCGGGCTCAATCCGACGGTGTCCTCTGGTTTTCGTATCGTACTCTTCGCCTCCCAGCGCGGCCTTCACATCGTCAATCCGGGTCGTAACGAGCTCGACGAAACCCCAATAAGGCCGGCCCTTTTGCCGGCTTGGATCCGGGAGGGCTTTCTTTCCCATCACGATGAATCGCAGCAGCGGCTGCTTCTCGATGTCGACTTTCTCGACGCCGTGTCCACCTTCCTCTGCGTGTGGCTTTTTTCCATCATCAGCGGCGGACTCCCCGAGTTTAGTACCTTCCTTGCCGGAATCGGATTCTTGTTTCTCTTCCACGGGTCGCTCGCCAGATTCCGGTCGGAGAACGACGTACAATCGTTGGACATCCGCCGGACTGTGGGCTTCCTTCTTCTCAACTTTAGGGCGGTAAAAGAAGAAGATTTCCCCTCTTTCCAGAATCTCAACGCTGGGATTTTCTCTGGTTTTCACTTCCTCTCCTTGTCCCATTTTTTTTGCTTTCAAAATGATTGAGTTCAAATTTCAAGCATCCCCAGCTTTTTTAAGCACGTAAAGTGAAATGGTCTATAATTATAATCTAAATCTTCTCGGGTTTTACCCCTTAAGGAGCAGGAAACACGTGTCATGTTATCGTGCTGCCACGTTAATGTTTATGCAACTGACGTATCGCGAATTTTTTCCATTAATAATAATTTTTTAATTATAAATTCCCAAAATAGGGATAATCTTGCTGGAATTCCCAAATTAGAGAAGTCGAAGTTGTGAACTTTGCTTTCTGTGTAAAGGCAGAAAGCGAAGTTCGGAACTTCGCTTTCTTTGGACAGGAAATATTTTGCCTGAAGTCGAAGTTAGCAACTATTACTACTTCGATTTCTACAGGTCTCCCAAATCACTGAGATGTCCTACGCTGCTGAAATAAAAACTCCTCCCCGAATTCCATCCAGGATGGTATCGCAAGATGCTACAGCAGAAATCAATGAAATGGTGGTTGATCTTGATGATGAAGAAAAAGTAATATTGGGAGTTTTTCTTGAGGACAGAGATATTCCTGTGAACAAGTTGATACGTTTTTGGATGGTTGAAGGATTCATACAAGAAACCGAGTCAAAGAGCTTAGAGGAGGTTGCAGAAGATTACTTGTTGGAGTTGATTAACAGAAGCCTAGTAAACGTCAATAAAGAAAGATCCAATGGGAAGGCCAAAACTTGTCGTCTTCATGATTTATTGCGGGATCTTTGTCTCTTGAAAGCAAAGGAAGAGAGCTTCTTACAACTGGTGACCAGGCATGACAAACCATATGCCTCTTTCCCTAACACAGATTATGATATGGAGTTTGATAGTATGGATCAATTAGCTCCTCCAACATTCAAAAGCTAATGGTTCAGTTAAGATATTTAGCTATCAGTGGTTATATGAAATTTGTTCCAGCATCAATAGCCAAGTTGTGGAGACTCGAAACCTTGGTTGTGAATGGATTGCGTCGCAGGGTCATCTTACCAGAAACCATTTGGAGCATGGAAAGGTTAAGGCATCTTCGATTTCAGGCCAAAATATTGCCTTCCCAAAGAAGTCGAAGTTGCTAACTTCGACTTCAGGCAAAATATTTCCTGTCCGAACTTCGCTTTCTGTAGGAAGGCAATATTTTGCCTGAAGTCGAAGTTGCTAACTTCGACTTCAGGCAAAATATTGCCTTCCTACAGAAAGCGAAGTTATGAACTTCGCTTTCTGCCTTTACACAGAAAGCGAAGTTCACAACTTCGACTTCTCTAATTTGGGAATTCCAGCAAGATTATCCCTATTTTGGGAATTTATAATTAAAAAATCATTATTAATGGAAAAAATTCGACGTATCGCTACTTGTGGAATGTTCTACCACTAGGTGATGTGGAACGGTAACTTCGCCAGTGAAGCTGATTGTTTTACCGTGGTGAAATTCTGGGCTCACAGTCCAATTCAGAATTTGAGAGGATGTTTGGTTGAATAGTTTGGAAGGTAGTGAATGAAACTTATCTGGTTATTGGGTTTATAATAAGGGCCTGTTCTTTTTCATCGTTTTGAAAATAAATTTTGGAAAATAATTTTATAATATAAAAAGTGTATTGAAAATGTAAAAAGTAGATGCTGAATAGTAAAAAATTGTATTGGAAATGATGAAATATTATATATTAAATTTACTGTTGAAACCAAAACTGTTTTCAAAACAGAACAAAAAGAACAGTCCCTAAGAATTCAAGAATCATACCTGTAAAAGTCATGGACTTTAATTTGATTTCGGCAAACCATTTCAAAATATGGGTTTCAATTGCTATCCTGCACTGTTGTTGCGTAGCAATAGAAACTTGTTTTGGTGGCGCTTTTTCGCATTCTCTTCGCTTTGGATAAGTACCAACAAGGTAAAAAATTGTAATATGTGTAGTGACAAATACTATTCTCAACCAATAAGGTCAAAATGTAACGTGTTTATGTAGCCATTGATCAAAAAACATTTTTGATGGCTCACATAGTAACCACTTTCCAGGAAAATGAGGCGATGGAATATCCATTATCGTAGCCGAAACGGCAAATTCGCCCACTACATTACAATATCCGACTATCAAACTCATATTCAGAGTTACAATGTTTTCCCATTCATCTATTATTTGTCTCTAAAATACTCGTATTTTATTTTGTTTCAAGTTAAAGAGTACAAATAATCGTCTATTTGTCTCTAAAATACTCGTATTTTATTTTGTTTTAAGTTAAGAGTACAAATAATCGTCTATAGACTTCTTCCAAGTTAACAAAATTGGAAGTCATTTTCTTTATGTTAGGTTTGAAACAATATTTAAAATTTAGTTTGAGAAAAATAATTTTATAATTCATTTTTATTATTTTCAATACAACTTTTTACTATTCACCTATACCTTTTTAAATTTTCAATACACTTTTTACATTATAAAATTATTTTTCAAAATCAAATTTCAAATATTATTTTAAACCCAACATAAAGAACATGCCTTTTATCATTACTATGTTAAAAATATACTCTAATAAATTGGGGGTTAAGTGAGTTGATCTTGATGGGGGAGAAAAACGACAATAGAACAAAGATAAGGACCAAAAATGTAAAATTTTGCAAATCTCAACATAAACGACTGAGCAGAGCAAGTTACAAGGTACAGTACATCCTAACTATCTATTATAGCACAATCCTCTAAAATCTTGTGCTCAGATTGATTGTATTGTATAAACGATGCATACATAAACCAAAGCTATAACTGGTTCCATTTTGCTCTTCTATCAATCCCATCACATCTCAATGTCTTCCAAATCAGGCAAAGGAAATCGAAGAACTGCAGCAACACCGGTCAGCTGCGCCAGTTCTGTCGTTCGGGCAAAGTAATCGATCAGTAAAGAATCGCTTATCGGAAAATTAGCAGCTAAGAACAAGCTCGAGAAGGAAAGAAAATAGTAATAAGAACTCACGTTCTCCTGAAACATGCATGGATGAGAAGATGTAAACACTGCCACCTGAATCTTTGACCGACTTCACCAAATTGGCGTATCTTTTCCTTGACGCTACATCGGAATTCCTGAACCATGCAAGGCATTAGTGCTATGTTATTGTCCCAAAAAAGTACCAAGCCACAAGGGAGTGACAAATCAACTAATGCAAAAAAGAAGCTATGTTGCCTCGATCCTTGGCATTTGGCAATGCCGTAAACAAAAAATCATGATTAACTCTCTCACTGCACGAAGTATACAGGCATTAAACGCGAAACATTGAGAAAGTAGCAAACAAATCGAGGTTATTTCTGGCCAGTTTATTTTCCCAGAGAATACCAAGATGCACATGCATCAGAAACAGACACCAAGAGATCTCCTTAAGAAGACAAAGGTTAGTAATAGCTCAGTTTTAATTATGTCAAATAAAACTCCTAGGCACTAAAACATTCACAAAGTATAAATCAAACTCAACAAATTCAATCAACAGTATGGGTCAATGGGATGAATCTACTTTCTCCTTTCAATTAATTCAGCTTAAAGCTAATTTTATGTTATGGTATCCTTTACAAGCAAGGATCTAACGCAACAACCCTGCCACCACCACTTGTATCTAATTAGGAAAAAACAAAATGGCCATCTTCCTCTTCCTCCAGCCCCACCCCACCATTGATGGGGTACTGTTAAACTAAAGGTGTAAAAGTAAATTAATTATTACCAAAAAAAAAAAAAAAAAAAAACCCTTGCAAGAAATGTTTCTAGTCAAAGTTCAATCAGTTTTATCATATGGAAGGTACTTGCAATTAGCTCAATATGGGAAGAAAGGCAAATTTCATCATTGTAATTTATGTTATTGCCAAAGATTATATCTCAAGTAATTACCAAAAGTTATATTCAAAGTCCAAAATCAAACACTGTATCTCACTTGCCTGAAGAGCTCATCAGTGATTAGAAGTGTCTGAACAGCCATGCGCTCATGGGCAACTTCAACGTGCTTTGGTCCATAGCATGCACGAGCAGGATCCTAGAGAACCAAAGACAATCAATTTCAACTTCCCCAAAAACAAGGATAAGATTAATGGTGAGATAAGCATAATCATTGCAGATCATGTGATCATAAATATGTCACGCAATACAGAGATTTTTCTCAAACTTAGCAATGAAACCTTAGATAATGTTTAACCACATATATAAGCATATCATTCAGAAAAAAAAACAAGGATAGAACCTGACATTTGATAGCATTGAGAAAAATTCTTTCAGGGCTTGAACCTAAAGAATATGAAAAGATAAACAAGGTTACCATCCCAAAGCAGGAAAGGTGAAAATGATAGAGCATTTACAACTTCTAAGTAAATTCAAAGGAGCTCTACAAATCAGTAACTAAGCAAATGAAGAGCTCGCAAAATACCTCTTTTGCAGCTTTTGTATCTTTTATCATATTCATAACATTTGGTGCATCCAAAACCTCTCTCAAACTATGCCTGTGCATACACTAGTATTATGAGCATCCTTAAAGATTATTTAAAAGAAAGCATCAAGAAAAATAAAGCATGGATTAGTTAAGAACATTTACGGATCTTAAAGACGCTCAAAAGATGAACTCCTCAATTTAAAAAGGTGTGAAATAGAAGTGAAATCATTCTAAACGAATCCATAAAAGAGAAAAGACACAAACTATAGTTTTAGAATGAAAAGAAGACTCTAGAAGATGATACTCAATACAAACAACGGTATTCCCCGTTGAACCATATAATGTTTGTGCCTACTGCAATTTATTCATTAGAACAGAAGTTTCCAAATTCCAATGCAGAAAAAGCCAGAGAGAACCATGAAATTGCTCAAGTGAAATTCTTACGTCTATTTGCAAGAATCTTTTTTCACAAAATCTGCATATGTTTTGAATGATATGAAGTATAATATCACTGAATTTGTATGGTGCCACGTGCTATCTTTACTCCCACAACAATCTCAAAGCAGTAACAATAGCTAAAGATGGTTTTTCTTTTGGAGGGTGGGATCGAGCCTAGACCATGTTGGGACAAGAAAGGGCAGTTAACAGTGTTGGAGGAATGTGCCAGGTCTCTAACAATAATTTTTATTTTTATTTTTTCATTGGGGAGGGACCATCTTACTTGTATCCTGAGGTTGTATGTACTAGAACTATGCGTGACTTGTTCTCAATAATAGTCCTCAACTGCTTCCTTTCTGCCTCCAGTAATAGGTGACGGTGAAATTGATCCTGGAATAGAAATCAGTAAGCCTGTTAAAATTAATCCCATTCCTTTAAAGCAATCATTACAGATATCATTTTCTTTCAATTTGTCACAAACATCTCATAAGAATTATGATAACAAACCACTAGATTCCAGAGAACATATGGCCGAATTATTACTAAGTTGTCCCACAAACCTAGAAGCAGTCAAATATGTCAAAACCAAAACAGACCTTTGTGAATCCCGGACTTGCAATCACAGCACAGCGAACAACCTTGAAATCAATATGTTTAAGAAATGCCTAGAAAGAAGAACATAACATAAGCTTGTTTGCACAAGTTTTGATACTATCTAAAACAATCCCTTCAGAAACTCAACTAAACTCTTACTTGTATGACATTGTCAAAGAATTTATTCAAAGCCTGTCAACAACATCCAGATAATCAGTAAGAACATGAATTCAAAACACGAGAGGTTGTCAACAGATAGGCTCTTTCTCATATAAAGCATATATAGTTTTGCTGAATATTATAAGGAACATACTTTGTCATAGCCAGCAACTGCAGGTCCATGCTTACGAGGTATTGAAGTCTCTATTCGAGAACGGGAAATTGTCACACTGTTGATAGATTAACCACAGAATTATAAATGTTTAAGAAGATGGCACAAAACAAAAGATACATGAACATATAGAGTTGCCTCCAATTTTCATCCAGATCCGCTTATCATATCACTGAAAACTTCAATAATACATCACAATCACATTGCAAAAAGTTACCTTTTACCAATAAGAAAAATATGGGCCAATCCTTCTTGCATCAAAACCACACCCAAATCAGCACTGGCAGAAGGATCTGTAGTCATTGAACAGATAAACTACAATCATAACTAAAAACATGAATTACATATCATGTTCATGGATTTACATCACTTGGGCCACAAAGTATGTGAAGCAAAAGGTACAGCTAATTCGTTCAAAAGTTACATGTGCTTTGTTTTTTCTGCTTTAGATGGTGGGATGGAGTTGGAGACCCCATTGTGAAGTATTAAGTAATTACTCATCTTCAATCAAGAACACAAGAAAACTTTCCTCTCAAAGGAAAAGATATAGGAAGTGAACAGACATCACACGCCTGAAAAAACTGGCTTTCTATCCACAAAGCAAAGAAAATCTAAAGGCTCGGTGACAGAAATCGTTCAAGTAACATACAGTTGGAGCAAATCATAATTAAGATATAACCAATCCAGTCAAAACCCAATAGCTTCACTGAACTCTTTTGAAAGATACAAACTTCCTTGTCAAACAAAAGCTAACAGTTCCAAGCATTATTAGGAAAAGATAATCAAGTTTTTCAATGCATACCAGAAGCATGGTGGAGGGCCTCTATTGCCAACGAGTCCCAAACATCCTACCAATACAAAAAGAAACCTTATAAATCAACAGGTCAAGCTGTGTTCCTTTGCAAGAATAGAAAATCCTTAAAGTGCAAAAATCTCATCACTTCATAGATAACTAACATCATTTACAACCCTAAAACCAAAATAGGCTAGCAAAATGCCAAGTACAAAAAAGCCTCACATTCCAATTTCTAGATGAATGCTAAGGTTGCATTAAGAAAAATTTTAATGACAAAACAAAAAACCAGGCAATTCATTATGCCTCTGTTAGATTCTTTTGACACTAGCAAAATAAGTACTTCTCATGTGTTGGTTTTGAGCATCCATTTGGCAGAGTGAGTCACTCATTGATACACTTGCACCACTCACTTTTTTCTTTATTTCGAAGCCCTTATAACAATCAATTAACATAGTTTCCCCTTTAAAGGCTCAAAAATGTAAAAGATGTATAGACAATATTTTGCCAGATTGTTTAAGACAATAACCATAAAACAAAAAGTTCAAAAAAAATCCATAACTTTACAAAAGTTAAAAAGTTAGAACTGATACCAGAATCATACCTTCCTAAGTACAAAAGGTCGACGCAGCTCAATTTCCAGGGTATGAAAAGCACCAATCTATGGTGGAACAAGCATATCATTAGTGATAGACTAATGCATAGGAATTTAAAACAAGTCATGTAGGATAAATACTGACCTTTACGTGTTCATTCTCAAGGATATTCTTTCCTCGTATCCTCAAGGCAGATCCTTCCTTGTCATACTCCATTGTCTATCAATAGTAAAACAGCAATGATGTGACAAAAGACAAGTAAATATTGTTGATTAAAAACTTTAATTCATAAAACAATGATAACAGTACAGTTATTAATTATTCACTATAATTCAATAAAGAAACCCAAGAGGTCAGTTAACATGTCTAACATCTAAATATTTGAAACATTTGCAACGAAGAAATTCTAAAGTAAATGAAATTTTGTACAGCTTCTGATGTTAGACATACAAATTTATGTCAAGTAAGAGGTTGCAACTGCTGAAATCTTGTAGCAAGGCAACAGCTAAATATCTGAAACGTTCACAACAAGAAACCCTAAAGGAAACGAAAATGTGTGCAACTACTGATGTTAGATGGCAGTCAAAATCAAACCTAGTGTTCCAGTTTCTCCCAAGTTCTTTGAAGGCACCATAAAATAAAAGAAAACGGGAATAAATGAAAGAGTTCAAAACCGGAAATGCTAATGATTGACAGCTCCACAATGCATTGTACCAGGACCTTCAACTCTCAGTCCTAGAATACTAAAACCATCTCCTTCAATCAACTATGGCTTCAGAATCTAAATGACAACAGTAACCCTTACAAGCCACAGCATTCCCTACATTCTAATGCTTAGAGAGCTAATATCAGTTGCTCCGAGAGACATGGAAACAAAAGGACTTTTATGAACATCCTACTTTAATGTGTGTTTTGTTCAAAGCAATAATTTGCTTCCTTCAGTAAGAACTCATTTAACTCCATCCTGCAAGTACATTGGATTCTCCCACAAGGTTTCATTGGCAAGCATATATTTCACATTATATGAACCCAGTACAAAGCTAGAAAAAAATATGCAACAGTTTTCGACTTGTCTTACCTCGACCTGAATTTCCAATTTCATTTTCAGCCGCTCAGAATCTCTATCTCCAGAAGCTGTTTCTCTCAAAACTTTCCTATAATAAATTACAGATAATGATCATCGCCGACAATTGTACAACCTTATGCGTCACTGTAAACCAATTGCAATTAAGTCCGAAACCTTTCCCTTCCCTCTGAAGTCCAGAATCCCACACACTACCCCAGATTTTTTTCTTCTAATATTAGTTCACATAAACCTAAACTCGCACCTGCCCTTTAAGTGATCAGCCAGTATTTCATATTGAAAATGCTGTGAAATTCTCCTACCCTTATAGCAATTTTGCCCAAGTACATACTAGTAATCATTATGTATATATGATTCACATATACGAACATCAGTGACTATGGGATATGGGATCAGCAATTCACAGTACAATCTTCCACCCAATTCCCCATAATTTAATCAAATCTAACAATTCATCAAATGACCCCCCAAATCTTTACTATCATAAAGAAGACTAATCATACCAATTTCGAATGCTCACATGCAATCAAATAAAATCCAAAGAGGAAAAGTACCTTAAAGAAATTTCATCTTCATAAGGTTAGTGGTACCTGACAGTGGAAGCTAAGACAGAGTCACCCTCCGCAATCAAATTGTATGCGATCCATAGATCATCTGCTTCTTCAGGAATCATCTACGACATGTCATCCGACCAAAAAAACAAATAAATACCAAAACTTTAATTAGAAAAGGAAGGAAAACAGTAAGATAATTCACCTTGACACTGCCAGGACCATCTGGCACGAAATCTCTTCGAACAATCTTCATTATTATTACTAATGATGCCACGAATTGACGATTACAGACTAGTTGGTGTTGGACCCAAATAATATCCACAATCAAAAGCAGAAAAAAACAATCGAAACAGCACTTCGCAGCACAATTTCAACTGATATTAAATCCAAGCTTCCTGATATGATGATTCAAAACCCACCGGTAACTAAACACACGAATTTGTGCCAATGCAAATTTGATTGCACGGAACCCGGGGACTGCACACAGACTTTGATAGAATCTGAACTAAACTAATGTATTTTGGTACGCAGCGAAAACAACAAGAATAAACACCCACCAAAGCTAATTTACTCTCACCCTAACGCCGGAAGGCTTACTGTGTTTTGTACAGATACGCTAAATTATCCACAATTCCTAATATGATTTAGGTTATTCAAAACAAGTAACAAACCAAATAAGCAAAACTTCATCGGTCATCGGAGAGCGGAAGATGCATCTTAACTCCGGTGATACTGTCGGGTACAGGAGGGCGTCCAACTCCAATTAACTCTTTCTTCCTTTTTTTTTTTCAAATTTTATTTCGGTCCTTCTTATTTCCAGCAATTATCAAACAACCCCTGTAGGGACCGAAATGTTAGGTTTGATCTATAATAGGGAAAATCACAGTTTTGGTCCATCTACTTGACCCTCGTAACACTTTTAGTCCCTCAACTATTAAAACTCGCACTTTTAGTCCTGTAACTATCACTTTTTTGTCGTTTTGGTCCCTCTTACCGACAAGCTACCGTTTGACTGACAAAGTTAATGGTAATTTGGATCTTCTGAAAAAGTTAAAAAATATTTGGGCCAAAACATAATAATTCAAAAGTTTAAAAAAACAAAAAAAAAGTTTCCTTTACGAAAAATCGCAATTTTGGTCCCTCATCTATACCCTGTTACACTTTTAGTCCATCTTCTGTTGAAACTTTTTCATCGTTTTGGTCCCTCTTATTGGCAAGCTACCGGTTACCGATCATTTGGGGTCAAAATAAAAAATTATAAAATATTTGGGCCAAATCATAATAACTAAAAACTTTTTTAAAAATAAACAAAAAGAGTTCTTATTCTTTTTCTTTCCCCAAATTGAAAACATGCAATGGCGCTACCGACTAGAGCTACACTTTTGCCGAAGTTGAGCTCATTTCAAGAAAAGTGGCGTCTGGGCTCAACAAGCTCGGGTTCCAACAGGATGACGTGACTCCCCAATTCCTCTGAATTCGTGTTCGCTTTCCTCGGGGCGACTTTCTGGGGCACGATTTCCTCCATGGCCAACTTGTTTTTCACTCCGGCGGAGGTCGTCAAGCAAGCCAAGGCCACCTGATTCTTCATTTGATCTCTCTCCCGAGTAGAAATTTCTCTTCTTTCTTGCTCAGAGACACCCTGTTCTTCATATGATTCACCGGATTTGAGAAAATTGCACTGAAAATTAAGAAGTTACATTGGAGATATAAGAATGTGCATTGAGAATGCAAAATTTATTAGTGAAATGGTGAATTAAATGTGTCTATCCTAATACTATACTTGGTTGCAACAACTAGCCTAGCTTCTGCTCATGTACTTACGATCAACACAAAATAAGCCAACCAACTATATTAGTAAACTCCTTTCAATAGCTATAATTCAGCCAATGTAAAATTTTTCAGAAGCAAAATTACAGTGCTACAACCAAAACCAAAGCTGAAAAAAACATTGCAAGAAATCTGAATCCCCAAACATATCAACAAGGATTGGAACTTGACTTGGATCAGATAACAATCATAGAGCAAAAAATGTCCGCCTCATTTTGCAAAATAAAATCCATGAACAGAAAAGGAAGAAAATGGGAAAAGAATCTAACAGAAATGGGTACATTATTCACTAGAGACCAACAATAAATATAGTAATAATAAACAAAAATCCAAACAAAACTGCAGGCACTTTCAGCACAAGAATAGGGGAATAGAAAAGAGACCTTCAAAGCCAACGGAGAAAGGTAGCTGACAATGGAGCATGTGCCTTCAAGTCGGGCCGCGAGGTCTTTCTTCTCGGTGGCTCAAAGAACGGCGCAGCTCCTGGAGGACCACCGACAACTGTGGACTGTTTAGGGGTGTAGACGATGGGTTGATTTTAGGGGTTGTGTTTTTTGTCGATTTAGTTTAGGATTTGTAGAAAAAGTAATTTTTTTTTTTTAACGTTTTAAGTTATTATGATTTGACCCAAAACTTTTTTAAGTTTTTCGAGAAGGTTCAAATTACTGTTGACTTCGTCAGTCAACCGTAGCTTGCCGGTAAAAGGGACCAAAATGGCAAAAAGTGATGGTTTAGGGACTAAAAGTGCGAGTTTCAATAGAACAGAGACTAAAAGTGTAACGAGGGTATATATGAGGGACCAAAACCACGATTTTCCCTTTATAAATAGTAAATTTTTCTGCAATTTACAAAAAATGGTCAAAATTTTTTAAATATTTTATTTTCACCCCAAATGACCGGTAACCTGGTAGCTTGCCGGTAAGAGGGACCAAAATGGTGAAAGAATGATAGTTACGGGACTAAAAGTAAGAGTTTTAATCGCTGAGGGACTAAAAGTGTAACGAGGGTCAAGTTGAGGGACCAAAACTGCGATTTTCCCAATATAAATATATATTTCTCCTAATTTCAAATTTTATTATTTGTATTTATATTAGAAATATTGGATATATAAATATAGCTGAGGCCGGAAGTGGCTAAGATAAAGACGACGCCCCGCGCGAGGATTGATGAAGCGGTTATATTGGATAAGGGAGGATCTTTCCGCAATCGCTCGGACAAGGTCGAGAGATGACATGTCCAATCCTTCCTCTAAAAGCTATTACAAGCGCCCCCGCCTATAAATACTAGATCGTATTAGTAAAGGAAGATAACGAACAATCACGAGACTTGGCTTATACTTTGATATTTGCTAAGTGATGGACTTAGGTATCAGAGTACAATCGGAGAGTTAATCCCAACTATAGATATCAGGCGAATGACGAGCTCAGGAACCTCGGCGTGGAAGAAGGCTTGAACAAGAAACATTATAGGCCTGTTCTTTTGGTTTTGGTTTTGAAAACGATTTTGATTTCAACAGTAAATTTAATATATTTTAATCAATTTTCATCATTTTCAATACAATTTTTTACTATTCAGCATATACTTTTTACATTTTCAATATATTTTTTACATTATAAAACTATTTTTCAAAACATGTTTTCAAAATTGTTTTCAAACCAATCAAAAAGAACAGGCCCGTTCTATTTCTCGAGGCATACTAAACACAATAACCGTTTTACTAAAGGCAGTAACATTCCCTTGTAAAAAGTTTGAATTGCCCTTTAAAATATTGGCGCAAAAGTCGCCCTGTTCGGGCATAAAACATCCGAAAAAATTCCCCCGACCGCCGGAAATACTGCCGCCGACCGGCGGTAATTTCCGGGAGGCGGCGGTATTTTCAGGGAAACCCGTGCGTGAACAGTACTGTTCACGCATTGGTGAACAGTACCCGGATTTTCTTATTTTTCTTTTGGACCAGGAGCATTTTAGTCTTTTCAGAGGGAATGTTACTGCGAATAGTAAAACGGTTACTGCATATAACAATTTCGTATTTATAATACTAACTGAATTGTTAAACGCAGTAACGGTTTTACTAAATGCAGTAACATTCCCCTGTAAAAAGACTAAAATGCCCCTGGAGCAAAAAAAAAAGAAAAGAAAAGGTACTGTTCAAACGCGCGTTACTGTTCATGAACAGTAACGCGCGTTTGAACAGTAACAATTTTCACCTATAAGTAAGGGGTGAAGGTCAGAAGTTTTCTAAAAAATCCGAATTACCCGACTACGATCCATATTACACTATAAGTAAACACTATATTTATTTTTTTTACTTTAAATTAGTTTGCATAAATTCTCTATATACCCCTTCATTATAATTTTTGAGAAAAAAACCCATTCGGGGGGGATTTTTTTCCCAGATCGGCGATTATCCGGACGTTTTTTTTCTGTTTCTGCAACATTTCGGCCGGGGAGACTGTTTCCCCGGTTAAAAAAATTTCGGAAAATACCGCCGATCGCCGGCGATATTTCCGGCCAAAATATCGCCGGAAAACTGCGATATTTTGGCCGGAAATACCGGGGGAAAATCCCGCCGCCGGTCGGCGGTATTTTCCCCAAAATACCTCCGTTTTCCGGCGATATTTTGGCCGGAAAATATCGCCGGCGATCGGCGGTATTTTCCGGCCGGTTATTGCATTTAGTATGCCCGATTTTTTATTTTTGGCCAGGGACATTTTTCTCTTTTCACAGGGAATGTTATTGCGAATAGTAAAACGGTTACTGCAAATAGTATGCCTCTAATACTAATTGTTAACAAATTTTTATAAAATTTGATGTCCGAACATCGAATTGTAAAAAAGCTGTTAGAAACTGTCCCATCAAAATGTACGGTTTTTCCCCATGACCTAAAATTTCTAGGTTAACCATGAAGTTATGAACTTTCCCGAATCGCCACAGCCGAGCCCACAGTTCTACTTTACCGCGGTAATTTCCTGCGGCCTTCTTCTCTTCTATTCCAATCACAAAATTTCACCTCAACAGTAAAAAGTGTGTTGTTGAAAAACTAGGAAACACATTGTTACAATTCCCAGATTACCCTTCTCCCTTTGCCTCAACGCGAAAAAGAAAGACAAGTAGGAGTTCCCCTCCCAAATCGATCGTGCCAAGCTTCCCCCCCCCCCCCTCTAAATCAGCAGCAATTTCTCCAATTCGCCGATCGTACGGACGCCCAATCTCCGCCCATGACACTCATGACACCGCCTCCAATGGAAGTAATTCCTCTGCTCTTCCCTCTCCTTCCGTCTATACATACATGTTGATACTGTATCTATACCCGTGGTTGGGGGTACCAGTTTTGTGTTTGTGTGAAAATTGGTTTTCGAATTTGCTCTCGGGTTTTTTTTACTTTTCTGTTCGTTTTGATTTTTTGTTTTACTTCGTCTAGTAGCTTTGTTGAAGTTATTGTGTTGGAATTTTCGATCTTTGTGGGAGGGTAATTTAGTGGTGTTTGGAATGGAGGGCGATTGGTGTGTTTATGGGGAAAATTGACCTCAAAATTGCTACCGGAATGGTTGAATTTTAGGGTTTCTGATTGATCAACAGTGAATAACTTTATCAGATCCAATAGCTCATTCACTTCTTGTTTTTTTCCAACTTTTGTTGATGGCAGCCTGAGGACGACGAGATGCTTGTCCCTCATTCGGATTTTCCAGTTGAAGGCCCTCAACCCATGGAAGGTATTTCTACCTATAATTAGATGAATGTGTTTGTGTGCAAATATATATATATTTTTTGGTTGGGGGGGGAGGGGTTTGTGGTTCCTCGGTTGTTGATGTTAGATTTTGCACATTTTTCTATGGAATCACCAGCTCGTGTGGATGAATGGACTTCACTTTGAAGGCCTGGCATAGTTTTTTTGTTTTTGATTGGATGTTTTTGCTTTTAGTTGCATCGGCAGCAGAAGCTACAAGTACAGGTGATGTGCAACCAGCTGATGATCCTCCATCAGCTCGCTTTACTTGGACAATTGAGAACTTCTCGAGGTTGAATGTTAAGAAGCTATATTCCGAAGTCTTCTATGTGGGAGGATATAAATGGTAGCCTGCCTTTCAGTGTATAGCAATGCTAGTTTCTCTAGAATTTATGTAGGTTATTTCTGGTCCAAATTGACTTACACTGACATCTGACATTGGAGTTTCTTTTGGTTGCATTGTGTTTGGCAGGCGGGTGCTTATATTTCCTAAGGGGAACAATGTGGATCATTTATCGATGTATCTTGATGTTGCAGATTCAACTGCTTTGCCGTATGGCTGGAGTAGATATGCCCAGTTTAGCTTAGCTGTGATCAATCAAATTCATAACAAGTTCACAGTAAGGAAAGGTAAATGGTATATTTATTTTTCTGGTAAACTTTTATTTCTATTCAATCAGTCATTGACAGTGTAGTAGAAAGAAGAACTCGTGTCAATGCAATGATTTTTGGAGTGTTTATTACTATCTGTTGGAGAATTTTTACTTTCGGCCTGTTGTCTATTGGAGTGTAAAAAAGCAATTAAGTATCCTATTCTTGGTTAGTAGTAGTTATTGTACAATAGCTAATGGATGGTACTTGATGAAAGGAATGCCAAAAAGTTATGATGCTTTGCCTCTTTCTTTGGATCCTTTTTGCCACAATAAAAACTAGTGCAATTTTAGACCTTTAGTGGGTCTTTTGATTGTCATATTTCATATTTATCTGCACCTTTGATGTTATTATTAAAGTTTGCTGGGGACTTTCATTTATTGGGGCTGCATCTGGTGTTTGCTGCCAGATACCCTCTGATATTAGTTTGGATATAGCTAGCTGAGTATTAACATTTTACCGAGTCCTGTTCCTTTAATCTGGAATCAAACTATGACACTCAGAAGATTCTAATGAGAAGATAGACTTTTTGAAATGTCGTTATTGTTTTTACTCCATGATGGGTGAGTCCAAGAGAATCAACTAATAAATAGAGTTTTGGAATGGTGGCACATTTGCTTCGATATTTACTTGAACTAGGATTGCTCTTTTCTTTTCCGCTGGGCTTATTGGAAGTGATGGTGACTTTGAAATCCCTTGACAGGAGCCAGTTCCCCAGTAGTATCAGTGGTATTTAAGTTTATCATGTCCTAGGTATTGGTCATGCTAATGATGTGATAGTAGTTTTCATGAAGTTATTTAATACTTTTGGTCAAATCCAACTGAAATACTAGAATGCCTAGGTTTTTAAAGTTTTCTGGTGCAAGAAAGTTGTGTAAACTGTGCTTCAGGATTTATGCATTTCTTTTTCTTGATATGTATGTATAGCTTGATTCTATGGTTATTTTTGGGCTTTTTCTTAGTTTCAGTTAGCCATTTAACTATTGCTTTGCTTGATCTTTATATTAGCCTCTGTACTTCTCTTTTCTAAACATATTTTTAATGTAGTCATATGATCATTGTCGTAATGTTGCATCGTGTTTCTTATAAAAAATTTATTCCGCAGATACACAACATCAATTTAATGCGAGGGAAAGTGACTGGGGTTTCACTTCATTCATGCCCCTTAGTGAACTATATGATCCAGGGAGAGGTTATCTAGTGAATGATACTTGTGTTGTTGAAGCTGATGTTGCTGTTCGTAGAGTTGTTGATTACTGGTCTCACGACTCGAAAAAGGAAACTGGTTATGTAGGACTCAAGAATCAGGGAGCTACTTGTTACATGAATTCTCTCTTACAAACACTTTATCACATTCCTTATTTTAGAAAGGTTGGTGATTATGCACATGTAATATGTTTTATTCTACTTGGTTTTTTGATGATAAAATTTAGAATAAGGCTCTTACTTGGAAGTATGTTTCAGGCTGTTTACCACATGCCAACAACTGAGAATGATATGCCATCAGGGAGTATCCCTTTGGCATTGCAGAGTTTATTCTATAAGCTTCAGTATAGTGACACTAGTGTAGCAACAAAAGAGCTGACCAAGTCATTTGGGTGGGATACATATGACTCATTCATGCAGCATGATGTTCAAGAACTTAATAGAGTTCTTTGTGAGAAACTTGAAGACAAAATGAAGGTTACTGATTTCCCTTATCTTAAAGTTGTAAATTTGGACAGAAATTCATGTAATACTTCTATTTTAACTGCATGCTCTTTTATGAATTACTATTCAGGGAACTGTTGTGGAGGGTACAATTCAGCAATTATTTGAAGGTCACCACATGAATTACATTGAATGTATCAATGTGGACTACAAGTCTACGAGGAAAGAATCATTTTATGGTATGCATTATAATCTTTTGATATGATGCATTTTCTTTAGATTTTACAGGTTACTGACTTGGATACATTTCAGATCTTCAGCTTGACGTCAAAGGATGTAGGGATGTATATGCTTCTTTTGACAAGTACGTTGAAGTTGAACGACTGGAGGGTGACAACAAATATCACGCTGAACAATACGGATTGCAGGTGATATTTTTATTTTTGAAGTTTGTGGTATTTGTTGTTGATTTGACCTGCAAGCATTTCAATATTGTAGCATGAGAGTATGTGATGTCACAACAGAGAAATTAAAGGAAGTTGAACAGTTAATGTTTTTTCCATGGTGTGGTGGTAAAGATTGTAAAATCAACTTATGACTGCAGATTTTGTTGACTGTATTGGAGAAGCAATTCTAGTTTCTTTTATTCTTTAGCGACTAGTTTTTGAACCATAAATTTGAAGATTGTAGATATTTCCGTAATTAGTTGTTCTTGATAAGATGGCTTCTGACACTGGTCGAATATCATCTTCTAAGTATTCTTTTATAAAAGTCCAATTTCTTTGTAATGTCCTAAACTTTTTTGCCATTTGACCATCCAGGATGCAAGGAAAGGTGTTTTATTCATTGACTTCCCTCCTGTTCTTCAGCTTCAGTTAAAGCGGTTTGAGTATGATTTTATAAGGGATACCATGGTAAAGGTGAGTTTACTTAATCTTCTTTTTTCTTATACAGTTGATGCAATGTACTATGTTATGCACTGATTTTCAAATTTTTTAATGTTGATTACATGGTTTATGGTGTTTTATTTTGTTTCTGTTATTGTTGTTTCCTATCCTTTCTCTCTCTCCCTCCCTCTCTTTTATTTGAAGGATTTACTTGGTAGTTTTTGTACTTGCCAGAATTCATGATAGCTTAATAAGTTGTTTCAGAATTATGGATTCTATGGCTGCTGGACTGTAAAATATTCTTGCTTATGTGGAAAAAATGAACCCCTTGCATCGTTTGTTTGATGTTGGTTCTTGGGATTGTTTTACTGTTCTGTATGCACAATGGGTCAGAAGTTGCAGCAGAATAGCGATGCTATCTTGTCAATGAATGCTTGCTAAGTATATTTTGTCGTTCGATTGGGGAGTGGAAACCCTAGGAATATTTGTTTGTGATTCAATTATGGGTTCTTTGTATTTAATTTGGGCAACTTTTCTTGCTTAAGCGAGTGAATGTGATTTCAGTTATTATTTATGTGTATTTGATCTAGGGTTATTTGTATTTAGCGTTTGCATGGCATTCTGAAATGTAGGCTTTGTTTGTTTTTGGGTATCTTTGGTTTGTTTGCTCGTTTCATTCAAATCAGAATCGATTAACTTTAGGGCTTGATTGGCTGCTGATGTCAATCTATTTCTAGATGCTTGTCTTAGCACCTAGATATTGGTATATCTAAGATCATATGCAAGAGAATTTGATCAAGTCTCCATCTCACTCTTTTTATTTACTTTTATTCTTATATCTATTTTTTGATTTTTTAAAAAAAAAGTTTTCCTCATTCTTTGCTTTTACAACTAAACAGATTAATGATCGTTACGAGTTCCCATTGCAACTTGATCTCGATAGGGAGGATGGCAAGTATCTTTCACCTGACGCTGATAGGAGTGTTAGGAATCTATACACTCTTCACAGGTATCTTATGCTGTTATGGTTTTTTCATCGTATCTATATATCAATATATTCCTAAGTGTCTACCCTCAATTGAAGGATCTGGTTTTTAATCTTCTGCTCATTCTAATCACTCGATCCATTCATCATCTTGAGTCTAATCTATCAGCCTTTGATGTCCAAGTTTATTGGAAATAGTGTAATGTTGTGTGCAGTCACTTTTTCAGCTATCTGAACTATGATAGAATAAAGACTTATTAGTTTTTGTAGCTGCTGGTGTTCTCCTCCCTAAAAATTTCTTACCGATGGTTCCTGTGGCTTGTCTAGCCCTTTCTGATGGTTTAAAATTGAGCTCTTTTTATCCCGATGTCACTCAGAGGAGCCGAATGACACCTTACTCCGTAATTTGTTTGGCTTGGCTATATAGATTCTTCTCCTCATTTACCTTGTTTGTAAATGACTCCGTGGTCAAAATGACCATATTGTTGATGCTACCTTTCATAGAGTTAAGTTTTTTTTTTTTTTTTAACTGATCTCTTATGTTGATAGGTATGTGTCTACTGTAATGATGACATGATATGATCCATATAGCTGACTCCACATAGTGGGATAAATGCTTAGATTTTGTTATGTTGATAGGTCCTTGTGCTTTTTGGTAGAAACTTATGCCTTAACGCTCTTTGCTTGAAATGTTTTTTTAGTGTGCTGGTTCATAGTGGTGGGGTTCATGGTGGACACTATTATGCATATATCAGGCCAACCCTCTCAGATCAATGGTATGTTATAGCATTAGTTACTTTAATCTATAACCCGTTCGGGATTTAGCTTGAGCATTTGTTTGCCAATTACTGGATAATTCTCCAACTGTTTATATTAATCCAACTATCTATTTTAAGGTTCAAATTTGATGATGAACGTGTAACAAAAGAGGATATGAAGAGGGCATTGGAAGAGCAGTATGGTGGTGAGGAAGAGGTTTGCTCCCCGCATTCTGTATTTTATTTCTCTGCTTAAGTAAATTTGGTCATTGTGAGATCTGTGTTCTTATCTGTTCTCTTATGTGCCACAGCTGCCGCAGACAAACCCTGGGTTTAACAATTCACCATTCAAGTTTACAAAATATTCGAATGCATATATGCTAGTGTATATACGTGAAAGTGACAAAGAAAAAATAATATGTAATGTGGATGAAAAGGACATTGCAGAACACCTCAGGGTATATCTCATATCCCTAACGTCAGTTCAAGTTTTGATGATTTCTCCTGTGCTAACTGTTAGTTTTGGATACCAGATAAGGCTGAAAAAAGAACGAGAAGAGAAAGAACAAAAGAGAAAGGAAAAAGCAGAGGCACACCTCTATACAATTATTAAGGTTGACTTGGGGCTGTGCCCTTGTTGTTTGCAATAATTAGTGCAAGAATTCCTCTGCTGACTTCCCCCCTTGCAGGTTGCTCGCGATGAGGACTTAAATGAGCAAATTGGAAGAGAGATATATTTTGACCTGGTGGATCATGATAAAGTTCGGTGTTTCCGGATTCAGAAGCAGACGCCTTTTAATCATTTTAAGGTACTTCTTCCCTATCTTATTGAATCAATTAACGCAATAATAATTTTGACTGGAGGAGTGAAATGGAATAGTATGATTAACATGGCATAGTTGTGTTAAAGCACTGCAGCATTTGTGTGATGAATACTGAACATTGTAGGCTATTCATGTTCTTGTGTTAGCAGCTTTTGCTAATGGTGTTTAGGCCTACATTAGAACAATGCCTGTGAGTAAATCTGTGTCTCCTAGGCTCTAATTAATTCAGTGTGTTTCTGTGTATACTATATAAAACGAGAATGGATGTAATCTTTTTGATTGAGAATAAACCCGAGAGATTTGTTCAAACTTCAATTCTCACTCTAAATTTGCTAGTGGCCCCATAGGCAATAGCTGCACCTTCACCACCACCAGGATAAAATTTTCTGTTAGGAAATATGAGCATCTGAAAAAAATAGTAAAACTGGGAGTTCATGGTTTTAGTAATGTCAGAAATGGCTGGTTTTGATGCTCAGATAATTGGTCCTGAGTTCACAAAAACTTGAAGAATATAGCTACATAGGTTTCAGGTTAAGGCCTAGTATTACGTCAGTGTCATTGGTACATTAGAATCACATATATGGCCAGAAATGAGGACTATATGAGTCTCGGGGAGTAGAAGGACATGATGTGATGTCATGAGATAGTATGATGAAATTAGGGTAAGCTCATCCTGATGTTGCCTGCATTGTAAATGGTATATTTCAAGATATTGTGTGAAGTTCAATTTGTTTAGTAAATTTTCAGGAAGAAGTTGCCAAGGAGTTTGGCATACCAGTGCAATGCCAACGTTTCTGGCTATGGGCAAAGCGACAGAACCACACGTACCGTCCTAATCGGCCTTTGACACCTCATGAGGAAGGCCAATCTGTGAGTAGCTTCCACAAACCCCACACCCAATCCACACCCCCCCCCCCCCCCCCCCCCCCCCCCCCCCCCCTGCCAGAAAGAAAATCTTCTTTCTGCTTTGTTCAGTAACTGTGGCCCTGAATTATTTGGTGGACTTGGATTATCATTGTTTCGTGTTAATATAAACTGTCCAGATATACACTTTAGGCTGTGAAAATCCTCATTTATCCAGTAATCACCTGAATATTTTAAGTTTTTTCCTGATATGTAATCTACGAGAGGTTTGAAATAGTGCTGACTAACTTGTACTTTACAATGATTGGTAAGTTCAGATGCTTTCAATTTTTAAGCATCTCTGGAATTCCATTATAGGTTTGTAACTTCCTAGTAAGGAAACGAGTAAGTGCTTTCTTCCTGTATGAGCAGTAAGATGACTTTAATATGGCCTGGGTTGTTTGTCCTTTGTCAATCACTTTCTCAACTTTGGTGCTTGTAAATTCCAACAGTTGTCTGTGGTAAGTCTTGTTAAAGTTGTATGCTGGTTCCTTGCTGTGCTGATACTCTTAATTGTGTTCTAGGTTGGGCAACTGAGAGAGGTATCTAATAAAGCAAACAATGCAGAGCTTAAATTGTTTTTGGAAGTGGAGTTGGGGGTAATATGCTACTCACTTTTCTTCATGAATTGATCAAGTTCACTTACATTTCATATATAAATATATGTACAATATTTTTCCATACTCTCTTTTATTCTTGTATTGTGATATTAACTTACTTTTGCAGGACATGCGGCCTATTCCTATACCTGACAAATCTAAGGATGAGATTCTTTTGTTTTTCAAGCTTTATGACCCTTTCAAGGAGGAGCTGCGGTACTTCATTCTTCTTTAAATTTTGTGACTGATCTTTCTTAGGATTCACTTTTCTGTTGGATTGATTCTTAAAAATAGTTGAGCATTCACTAGATATTCTGAAGAACATGCGATTATCCAAATTGCCATAAGAAGGAGCTTAATTTTAAGTTACAAATAGTTTCAGTTCATCTGTAGTTAATTCATTTATAGTTGTTCAATGCCATCCTTGTAGTCATTTGACTTGCTTGTGGACAAAAGGGCTTTGTTGTCTTTCTTGGAACGTCAGGCAGGGTTCTGTTGACTTCATTCTTGCATTTGCTGATTAGTACTTGTTTTCATTTCAGTTATGTTGGACGATTGTTTGTGAAAGGTAGTGGAAAGCCCATAGAAATATTGGGCAAGCTAAATGAATTGGCTGGTTTTGTTCCTGATGAAGAAATTGAACTTTTTGAGGTGAATATTTGCTATATCTGTTTTCATAAATTTTCATCCTGTTGCTAACTGTTACTCAGTGATGATCATTTTCTGTGTATAGGAAATAAAATTTGAACCTAATGTAATGTGCGAACACATTGACAAGAAGGTTAATTTTCGAGGTAGTCAGGTATGTACCATTCATCAAGAAGTGCAATCTTTCTATCGTAACTTCTTCTCCAGACAATTTTATGTATTCTATCATATGCTACTTTTGTTTTTTTTATGAGACGATTTTTTTTCTCTTTTTTCCCTACAGCTTGAGGATGGTGATATTATCTGCTTTCAAAAGTCGCTTCTGGGTCAAAATGTTGACAATTGTCGCTACCCTGATGTTCCTTCATTTTTGGAATATGTGCATAATCGGCAGGTATTATCTTGAGCTTTTCTTTTTTTATTTTTGGTATGAACTATCTTTTTAGATGTTCTACTACATGTCATTTTAGATATTCTAAGACTAGCATTTATCAGATTGCTCTTCTTGTTTGTTCCTTCTTTGGTGACCAATTGGTTATTTAGTTTTTAGTTTCCATATAATAGATTTGGCCTTCAACTTTAAACATTGCTAAACATTAAAATCTTGATGTCTAAAAACATCGACATGGTTCCTATCTTGTACCAAGTTCAAATATATCTCTGAATTGTAACAACTTGAGTAAATATCCCAGAGATTTGTTTCCTTGTCTGGAAGAATTTACTTGTTTCATAACTTTTGTCTTATTCCCTCGCTCATAAGTTTTATGTTTACTACTTTACACACTTTGTATCATTGCCAGGTTGTACGCTTCCGGTCACTGGAGAAACTGAAGGAGGATGAGTTCTGTCTTGAGTTGTATGTTTCTTCTCCATGTAGCCATTGTGGAAAGGGAAAAAGCCCTTTTTAAAGTCGTAACACGAATTGAAATAAGATAGGGTGGCGTAAGACAAATTATTATTTTGAACTAATTTATTAACTAAAACAAGGAGTGTTTTATTATCTAAGATGACTTCATTACAGATAAAATTATGATTTAAATAGTCATTGGAAGTTTATGAGATTTCTTAACATAAAAGTTTAGCTATATATATTATACTTGCTTTAAATCTTAGTCAATTTCCTGTTTGTTGAAGTTATTAAATAGCATATTGTTCGTAGGCAACAGAATTAGGAAAAGTGAATGCCTTTTCCTCCACTATATTTGAATATAATTAGTCAATGTGTCTCGGCCGTACACGATGGGAGATATGATCCATATAGCCGACCCCACATAGTGGGACAAAGGCTTAGTTGTTGTTCCATTTGACGAGTGTACTTTGTAATACTTTTTTCACTATTACAAAGTGGACTCTTCTAATGGAACAGAGAGAGTATAAGCTATTGGATTCTGACAGTTATGAAATTCTGAAAGCTATAGTCTATGATCCATGTATTTAAAAAATGTTAATAATGGAAATTAGTAAGGATGTAAAACATAGTTTGAAAAATTAATAAATTAACTAGTAGAATATTAGGCCCTAAAAGTTTTATAATACAAAAGAAAAAGAACTGACGATAGTTTGAACCAAAATTTTTATTTATTATGATATGAACTAAAGATAATGGCACATTTTGTATAAGTTGACAAATAACTTAGAAAATGAAATTTGTTTTATGCCCTTAAAAAGAATTTTAGAAGTTATACACCCTATTTTAGAAATTCAATTCTTGCGACGTTCTTCAGAGGAATTCTCCCTTTCATAAATGAGATTGCTTATCTGTTTATTATCTTTGGTTTTTGATTTTGTATAATTATGGCTTTAACATCCAGGTCTAAGCAGAATAACTACGATGAAGTTGTAGAAAGTGTTGCTCGCCATCTTAACCTGGATGACCCATCTAAAATAAGGCTTACGTCACATAACTGTTACTCTCAACAGCCGAAACCCCAACCAATAAAGTACAGGGGTGTGGAACATCTTACAGACATGCTGATTCACTACAATCAGGTATTTATTGAGATGAGGTGTATGATTTCTATCACAGTTACTGTTTTCTGGTATGAAATTTACGTCAGACGCGTTTGTTAGTCAATTCTCTGATTCCATTTTCTGTTTTGTTGTACAGACCTCTGATATTTTGTATTATGAGGTTTTGGATATTCCTTTACCAGAACTTCAAGGTCTGAAAACTCTCAAAGTTGCTTTTCACCATGCTACCAAGGATGAAGTGAGTCTACCCTAGGGCATTGTCCTCTGTTGTTTGTCTGATTTTCAGATTTCAGTTTGTTAAGATGTGGTTAATGACTGGCTTTCAGGTAGTCATTCACACAATCAGATTGCCAAAACAGAGCACTGTGGGGGATGTCATTAATGATCTCAAGACAAAGGTAACTGATGCTGCTCGGTAAACATGCTCGCACATACATATTTAAACCCTAAACCTATATATAGATATATCATAGTTTGCAAGATCGGGATCCCACATGGGATCGATTTGGGTTATAGGATTGGAATCAATGGGGATCGTAAGATCCTTCAAAAAATGTGCACGTGTAAAATTACGGACAAATTATAAAAACTACTCTTATTTAAGCCATTTTAGTAAATTTTTGTAGGATCGGATATAATCGAGGCTAGGATCGATTTGGTATTTTGGGATTGTAGAATTGTAAGATCCTACTATACGAATTGGGATTCTGCAAACTATGAGATATATTATGAACGGTTACACCGACACGTGCGCACACACGCATATCTCCTGCTTTTCCTTGCTGAGCTTAAGATGGATAAAAAAAAAATTCCATGGTTATTTTTCATTCAACAATACTAGTCAGTTCAGGTACTCCTCTTGGGATAAAAATGAACCCACATAACTAAAAATGTTTATAATTTGTTGGTTTTAAACTAGGGATTGTAACCTGTGAATTTTTATGTGCCTTTATGAGAGGTAGATATCTTTCTCATCTAATTTGTGTTTTGGATCAGGTTGAGTTGTCTCATCCCAATGCAGAGCTAAGATTGCTGGAGGTTTTCTACCACAAAATCTATAAGGTATGTGAATTCTGTTGATGCTTCTGTTCCAATGATTGAAACTTGGTTGGAGAGTGTTGAAAGAAAATTGTTTCTACAAACTTTCAGCTCAAATAATTTTTAGTGGGGAACACCGCTTTCTTTTTTATACAGATTTTCTTCTGCATGTGTTGTCAAAGTTCATGTCGTCATCTTCTATTTGTGTGAAACTTTTGTATTTCTGTTAACAGAGCAAGTACAAACTAGGCATCTTTGTAAAATACCCACAACTGGTTAAGAGATTTTTGTACTGCTTTCAAATTGCTACTCCTCCTATATTGTCAATGAATTTGGGGATTAGATTATTGAACACGTGAAAATTTCATCAGTGAAATGGATCTGGTACTAGTTACATAAGATAGAACCTTCTTAATGGTTATTACATGGCACTGAGAATATTATCTGCTACATATCCTTAGTTACTCCTTACACGCTCGTAGTTTCTTTACATTATGTGTTTTGCTGCATTTTCATTGCAGATCTTTCCACTCCATGAAAAGATTGAGAACATAAATGATCAATATTGGACTTTGCGTGCAGAAGAGGTAAGTTCATTATCTTCTTTCTCAAATGTATTCTTCACTCCTAACATGCAACCCCCACAGCTAATCTTGTGAGTTAATTGTGTACTTTTTTTTTTTTTTTTGAAAGCATTGTGTACTCGACCTTTACTGGTGTATTTGTGTCAGTTTGTATTGTCTGTGTAATTGACTGGTAGCTTCTGCGTTAGATTTATGAGCCTCAGTACCAGCTATTATGTACCAACTGTGTGCCACTTTCAAAATGATGTTTAACTTGAACGACGTCGTTCATGATGAGACGACATCGTTTTGAAAGTGGGACATGGTTGGTATAAAGTGGCACAAGGGGTCTGAACTGCTGCGGATAAGGGAACGGAGTAACTGGCTGACAAAAAGTAGTCTTGAAGTTCATTTGTTTTGCTTTACTGATTCATTATAGAAGTTGCCAACCTGGTGTCCAAAGTCTGCTCTTTTGTGGGTATTGAAAGTAGATATTGGAGGAGGCCCTTGAATTTCATTTTGTGACATTTCTGGTCACAAAGAAAGGCAATCTTTTTGTTGCTCAACCCTACTCTTCTCGTATTTATTCAAAAAATTCTTGAATGATTAAGGTGGTGAGAATTTCCTGGGTTTATAGTCCCCTCATTCCTCATCCTTGTTTCTCATGAATATTTGGATTTTCATGTACCACGTTATCCTTGCCTAATTTTAAGTTCTTGATTTATCTTATTTGTCAAGCTTGTATATGTGCCTTAGGTGTTCGTTTTTCTTCTTCGTCTAGCTTCAATCACACTTTCTAACTCCTGCAGATTCCTGAAGAGGAGAAAAACCTTGGGCCTCACGATCGCTTAATTCATGTCTATCATTTTATGAAAGATGCATCTCAGAACCAAGTGGTATGCATACTACCTAGTTAAAAACTTGGTGCGTGCTTACTGGTCTGTGAGATTGAAATTGATCTGACTCCTTTCCATTTTACAGCAAGTCCAGAATTTTGGGGAGCCTTTTTTCCTTGTCATTCATGAAGGTGAGACATTGGCTGATGTTAAATTACGTGTACAGAAAAAGTTGCAGGTCCCCGATGAGGAGTTTTCAAAGGTACCTTGTCTTCTTTGCTGCTACTATTTTTGCAATCTTGATGTTAGGGATTCTTCTAGTATGTTATCTCCTAGTATCAAATCAAACAATTAGATTTTTGTAGCTCTCTCTTCTAAACTGTATACATATTGTCATTCCAGTGGAAGTTTGCATTTCTATCTTTGGGTCGTCCAGAGTACCTTCAAGACTCGGACATTGTATCCCTTCGTTTTCAGGTACCTTGATTATTCTACTCTGCTTTCTAATTTGTTTGCAGTGCTCATATATTGACATATTTCTCCTGATTTATTCGTGCTTTTCATCTTGCAACTTGTTTGATTTGTATTACAGAGGAGAGATGTGTATGGTGCTTGGGAACAGTACCTTGGGTTGGAGCACTCTGACAATGCTCCCAAGAGGTCCTATGCTGCGAATCAGGTATGTGACTGGACGAATTGTATTCAGTTAGTTCTAGTGAGCCACTCCTTTGTGTCCATCAAATGAACTTCTGTTAGCATGTATTAGTTCTGATGCTGGGGTGAGCTTCAACCACAGTTTTAGGCTTAGGTTTGGTAGTTTTCAGTTATGCTTATCCTCTCTCTCACACACACAGACTCTTCTTGGTTTAGATGGTACAATCCATCGGCCATAATTGACACGGAGAATAATCATATTTAATATTATTGTCCAGGAGTGGTTAAACTTGAAATGAAAATTTCCATGTTTTTTCAACTTCATTAGTGAATACTGCTTAGTATTTTTGAACTGCCGAAAATAACTCATAGTTAACCTATTCTGATAATGCAGAATCGGCATACATTTGAGAAGCCAGTGAAAATATATAATTAGGCAGCGAGGGAAAAGTTGAACCTTTGCTTGGGCTGAACAGTAACCCTGGGTAGCTTCCGCTGTTATGAGGTTGAGCAGCAGCGTTTGCAGGATCTCGAGGCAAGGTTACTTTTATGCGTAGTTGTGTGATGTGGCTCTTTTCAACCAGGAGAAAATGGATATATGCAGGCGTCGTATATTTTCAGACCGGCATCCTTCTCACGCACCCATTACTGGGTTGAGGCAGCATTTGTGTCTTCGTTTGATTGTAATTTTAGGAGTGCATAAGATTTTGGGTGGGGGATGTATAGAGGGTATAGATGTGTGTTATTTATTACTCTTCATCATTTTTCCTTTAAATTTTTATGATAAATCTTCGAGTTTTCTTTTTTTTCGTTTTTTTTTTTTTTTTTTTTTTTTGCCAATTCTCCCTATCTGGCTATTTTTAGGGTATTTATTTAGATGATAGGAGACGATGTGGAGGGATTGATTGATTGATTGTATTGTTGATTCTGGGTTTCCCAGATTTATATGCAAGAGGAACAATGATTGCCATATGCTCAATCTTCAACGTTGATTTGTGCTTCAGAAAAGCTGAATAGAATGATGATTTTTTTTCTTCTCTGGGCCACTTCTCTAGTGGAGATCCTCTGTATCCGCCGAGACCGATTAAGTGTGTCATTTTACCCAGGAGGATAATTCACATTTTTACCCTATCCTATCCATGTGAGGGGATACACGTTGTCTTGGATATAGAGGATCGCTACTCTTGCCGAAGTTTAGGTAGATCATCTGAAGCCAGTATTTCTGATTGGAGAAGTGAAGTTATATGAAAATACATGCTATTTATTCTTTTTTATTTTTACTCCCTTGATCATATATATACACAGTGGGCGGGATTTTGGAAGATTTTTTTTGGCAATGGCGAGATTTCCATCAAAATCTCGTCCATTTTGGGATTTTTTGGCCAAATCTCGGGCCAGACATGTTTTTTTTTTTTTTTTTTTGGTTAACAAACAAACTTTACGTAAAAAAATGTACAGATTGTTTACTTATCGTGTAATATGGATCGTCCTCGCGACTATCGGCCATATTTAGATACACGTGTGAGTGAAAATTGAATGACTGTAAATAGATAGAATGTAAATGAAAAAACTGAGAATGAATACTAAATGTAAAGGTGGGTGGAAGAGGATTGCACTGAGTTTTATAGGAGTTTTTAGAAATTTTTTTTTTTATAACTTAGAGGTATTATAGACTTTTTACCGAAAAATATTACTGTGAATAGTAATTCAGTTCCTGCAAATAACAATTCCGTTTATAATTTGATGAAACTATCAAACCAAGCACTCATAATATTAGATAAATTATCAAAATTCTTTTTGAAGTTTGTTTAAATTACCAAACGGATTATTGGGGTTTCATACGTACTTAACGGTTGAATTTAGGAGAAGAAAGTAAAACGTAGAAGGGGAAAAAAAAAAAAAAAAAACTTTAAACGACGCCGTTTATAGCATTGCATTGAATCCGTTCTTCTGCATGAGGAAAGAAAGGGTCGATGTCGGTGATCGCCTTAGCCATTAGATTATTTTCTTTTTCAGGCAGCAAAAATATCAAGAAAATGTCATAAACAAGCAACCAGAATTAGACAACAACATAGGAAATAACCTACCGACCGCCTGAATCTCTCTCTCTCTCCTAGGATTTCTGTTTCTGTTTCTGTTTGTGTGAGAGATTATGTTTATGTTTTCAAAATGCAACTTTTGTTTTTTTCACTGCTAAAGCCAAAAAAAAATGATAAACAGCCAAGTGTTTATGGGAGGAAGGCAAAGAGAAACCATTACGAAAGAGGAGGGGACGTGAGTTTCTGGAGAACAGTCGCTTCGTCTGTGAAGCGACGTGTTTCTACCGTGAAGAAAAGGCCCAATTATTCATTCATAATTAAGTTGCGAAAACGATTTTTAGAAAAGAGAGAAAAGACAAAGATTCCCGCTACCGATCAACATCAGGTTAACCTTTTTCTTCTTCTTTCCTTCGTTTTTGTTTTTTCACTGGGCTTCCGACTTGATAGTGTTCTTTTCTTCAAGTAAAAGTATCAAATGTCGCTTTCTTACGCCAAGTAATTTATATGAATAACTTCCTTTTCATGGGGACCATATAAGTTAGTTCAAAGTTTCAACCTTGCGCGCCAAGTTTCGATTTTTTTTTTCAATTCTATATATACTCCTCTGTCCTCTATCGTATCATTCGTTGTCACCTCTCTATATATTTTTTTTCGTGTTCACACAATTCCCTAATTTGCAGGTTGAATTCGGTGGCATCATAATAGTAATAATCAAATTGGGTTTTCCATTTGCAGGCGAAGGTTTTAAGTTTTAACAGAAATCATGAAGCCGTTGATTTTCCTGGTTTTGATTTTGCAACTGTCTTCATCACGGGGTTGGTTTTTTTCTTCGAATAAACAGAGCAGTAAGCCTTCGAAGGAAGATGATGGGATGTTCTTCAAAGATTCCATGGCGGAATTCTCCATGGAGCCTTTCAGAAACGAAAGGGGAGTCAAGATTGTGGAGAACGCCCGGAACAAAATGATCGCCGCTTCGCCGAGGTCGTGCTGGCAAAACGCGTATAATGGTTTGTTCGCCGGATGTTCGAAGACTCTCGCTGACGAAGAAACGAGGAATAGGTTCGCCTGGCATCTCACTGATTGCTTCTTGAAGCACGCCGGCCGGCCTAATTTACCGCACTGCGACGAAAGATTTGATGTGCAAAAATGCCTGAAATCAGTTGATCACGACTCTGTTAAAGTTTACCTTGAGTACCATCTTGAAACAAACTCCATTTGTCATCAATTGCAGTAAGTTTATATCTATTTAGCACGTTAGATCTTCTGTCTACTTTATCTACTTTCTCGCAATAAAAGGTGGGACACATCCTACGAGATCTTCTGTCTTCTCAACTCTTGTCTTTCATGTCTATTTTCTCACAATATGAAAGTGAATTCTATAATGTGACATGTGGGTCTTACTCTCCATTGTGAGAGAATAAACACGGAAAATATAAGTTGGACAGACAGAAAATCTGATATCAGGATACACATTTCACATTATGGGACCCCACTTTCATCTTTTCTTGAATTGATTGATTCATTCAGGAAGAGCAACTTATGTTTTTTTTTTTTTTTGGTATGCTTTTTGTCAGAATTGAAGCTTTCAAGCATCAAACAGAGAGACTAGTGAATGAGCTGAAGAAATCGGCCGAATTCGCCGAAGAAAAGCTAGAAACCATCCAAGAGCAAGGAGGGATGCTACTGAGAAACTCAAAACACATTCATGATTACTTGAACTCGATCGATGTTCGAGCTCAGCAACTCGAGGAAGCCTCCAAGAACGTGGAGAGCCATGTGAGTGAAGTGTTCAATTACTCAAAAGCAGTCTATGAGCAGTCCAAGGGAATTGCAGAGTCTCAGTTGGAGTTGAGTGAAGGTCAAGTGAAGATGAAGGAGAATCTTGATTCTGGAATGGCAATGCTTCATGAATCTTACAGTAACTTGGGACAGGAAATTTCTAATTTGAGAGATGAAGCTGTGGAAATAGAGAAGGAGATTGGTAGAGTTGGAAATGCAATGTTTTCAAAGATGAATACTCTGCAGAGCAAAGCTGATGACATTGGAAGTATGGCAGAGAGTTCTATCGAAAAGCAGAAGGAACTTTTGAATGGACAATCTTTGGCTATTGATGGGCTTCACCTCCTCACTGAGTTTCAATCCAAGGCACTTGAAGAGAGCAGGTAAGAATTCCAATCCGTTACCTCGTGTTTTGATTCTGCTTTGGTTTTGGTTTTGGTTTTGGTTCTGTCCAATAGCACGCGTTTTAAAAAAATGTCCCTTAAAGTGAGCTAACGTATAGGCTCTCTAAGTTTGTCAGAAGTTGTGTTTAATTTCCTTTTAGATCTTCTGTTTATCCCCCACAATAGTATAATGGGCTCCATCATCCATGATGTGACATGTGGGTTTCATTCTCTTTTGGGAGAGGGAGGATAGAAGATCTGATCTCGTTTTATTTGAGTAAAAGGGCTAATTCTACTAGCTTCAATGCACAGGCGAACTCTGCAGCAATTGGCAGAATTCGGACACAAACAGCAACAAGAACTTCTTGAGAGGCAAGAACAGCTTCAAAAAGCACATGATCATCTTGTTGAGAATTCAAAGACAATATTGGCAGCTCAGGTTTTGCAAAAAATTTTCAAAATTGAAGTCTCCTTTTTCCCCTGATTTATATGCATTGTAGTACTAATTCTAACTGTGTTTTCTGCATTAAATTTGTATGATAGGAAGCATTTGAATCAAAGCAAGCAAGCATGTTTATTGCCTTGGAAAAGCTATTTGACTTGCACAATGCCATGCTTGTGGAGTCAAGATTGATCAAAGCTTTCTTCATATATTCATTGGGATTCTTTCTGCTTTACATGTTCACCAGCACAAAACAGACCTACAATGTGAGGCACAGAGTTTACATAGGTAAGTTTTTCCTAAAACCAGCTTGAAGGGGGTTCAGATCAAGTGTACCGGTGTGCCCTGTACCAATTCAAGGTACACCAGTGCGCCCGTGTACCAATACAGGACTGGTACACTTGATCTTAAGGCGCTTGAAAGATTGATTTATTTCATATCTTTTTGCTAATTTTTTTTTGCCTTTTTACTGATTTCAGCATTAAGCATCACATTGCTGATTGAATTAGCAATCATTCGTTGGACAACGTACCACGTTGAAAAACAAGGATGGATGATAGACACTCTTAGGTCACTCTCTGGGCTTTTTCTGCTGATCCAACTTGGATATGCCATCTACAGCTACAGGTAAAAACTGAAACTCGTTCTTTGGTTGGAGGGTTTAGAAATCGGGGAATGAAATGATATAAAAAATCATTATTTGATTTAGCCGTTTAGAATGAGAAATTAGAAATCATACCCACATAACTGAGAACGTGGTTTCAGTTTGATTTCCATTCCAACCACTCAAATCAAACGCTGCCTCAAATCAAAATGAAAGGGTTCATTCATTCATGGTTATATCCTTATTTGGTTTTGTTTTTTGATGTTATGCAGAGACTTTGAAGCTCTAAACCATCAGATGCTACTGACCTTAATTAACAAGGTTTCATGGATGCAAAAAGACAGACAAATGTTACTGGAAATGGACGAAGATGATGACGAAATTGATTGGCGTAACTGGGTTGATACCGATTTATCAGAAGATGTAGATGTATTAGAAGATCCTGATTTTGCACATGAGGAGGTTGGAGAAAATTCTATTACAACGAGTTCGATTTCGAAAAGATACAACCTACGGCCTCGCTTCTAGAAAGATTTTTGTACAATTGAAGTTTCATATTCGGGGATTTAATTTTCTATCGGAGGCTTTGATACGAGAATCGCCTTTGAGAATTGACCATGTCCACAGATGAAGGACGCTCTTTTAGTGTCTACTTGACTGAAAATTCCAAACGTGAACTTTTTATTCGTTCATTATTTTTTTCAATTTAAAATGAACGCCTAAGCTAAGAGTTCACTTTCATATTTGTATTATTAACATTGGATACGTTATATGTAATTTCCATATATGTTCTGATGTATATAATCCAAAGTTATAAGTGTACATTTTATTTTTCATTTTGGATTCTTAAGTAGGGTTATCACTCAAAAATCCATTCATTTTCAATTTGATTTGCTTTTAAACAACAAAAAAGAAATCCTTTATATATAATATATATACAAAAATTTTTGTATTTGCTGGTCTGACACTTCACATATCGATTTTAACAAATTAAGTATCACGTTTAGCTTTTGAAATACTACGTTTTGGGTTAAAACAAAAATTATTAAAAAGACATGCATTGAGTTTAGTCCTTGAAGTATTGAGTTTAAACTTGATATTCTTCTCATTAAAACCATTAAGTATAACACTAAACTCGATACTTATACTTATATGTATTGAACTGTCAGACAAATATGATACACATTCAGGAGAAAGTGTTAACTTTGGAGGAAAAAGGGATGTACATATAGAAGGATCACGAATCAATATAAATTTGAATTACTGATTTATAATACGAGTAGGTTTTATGCACTACTATTTTGTAGTGGGAATTTTGTGAAATCCATGCCATGCAATGCAATGCTCACTATTCGACCACGTAGCAACTTTTGGACCTGTACAATTCTTACCTTTGCCCTCCTTCCATTTGTGGTTTTTGAAGATCCAATTCAGAATATTTTCCCAATTCATATGATTCATCGGACACCCCAGAGATCTGAGATTCCGGCGCAATTAAATTAACCGATCGAAATGGCGATTCCTGAAATATTGCTTAGGTTTCTATACCCGCCGCCGCCGTCTCTGTTCATATCGGCCATGTCAGTGATCAGCTTTGCTTCGTTAGCGAATGCGGGATTCATGGAAATCAAGGGGAAGAACATGCAGTACTCCAAGTTCGCCAACGTTGGTTCTCCGAACTCATCGACGGCGAAGAAGAAACCCAAATTGATTTACAGCAAAACAGGGATGTTGATAGCGTATACTCCGGCGTTTCTCGCTGGTTTGGTTTCCTTCGCCCTTTTCCCACACGAGGAGGGATTGCGATTTCTTATGCTTCGTTCCGCCATAACCATCCATTTCTTCAAAAGGGTTTTCGAGGTACTCTACTTCAATTCAATTCCCCTGCTTCTCTCCGATTGCTAATTAATGCCCTAATTTATTCAAACTCGATTCAATCAAATGGCTGTACAAATTTTGTACAGGTGCTCTTTATTCACAGGTACAGCGGTGGGATGGAGATCGACACCGCAATTCCGATCTCCCTCAGCTATTTTCTCTCCTCCGCAGCCATGATTTACGCTCAGCATCTCACCTCCAGGCTTCCGGAACCTTCAATTGACCTCAAGTTCGTCGGAATCGCCCTGTTTTTCGTCGGAATCATTGGAAATTTCTACCACCATTACATCCTCTCGAGATTGAGGAGCCAGGGAGGAGAGGAAGGGGATAATAAAAAGTACAAAATTCCCAAAGGGGGGCTTTTCGATCTGGTGATTTGCCCACACTATCTGTTCGAGATTCTGGGATTTGTTGGGTTTTCTTGCATTTCTCAAACGCTGTACGCATTCGCCTACACTTTTGGGACGATTTGTTACTTGAGTGGGAGGAGCATTGCCACCAGGAGATGGTACAAGTCCAAGTTTGATGATTTTCCAGAGAATACCAAGGCTTTAATCCCTTATATCTTCTAGCTGAATCTGTCCATTTGATAGTAACGAGTTCAGATCATCTAATCAATTTCTAATGTCTTGCTGATATTCAAAATTATGTTAATGTATATGTGTGTGTTGTGTGTGTCTGAGTATGTGTGTGTGTGTGTGTGTGTTTCATATATATGTGTGTGTGTGTGCAAATTTACAGATTATAAGTTATGACTTATTTGTTTCGATCAATTTTGTTTTTGTAAGAAAAAATATTTAGAATTAGTGTAGTTTTTATTTTTAATTATCTCTTAAATTAAAGTTATATGAACGTGTTCGGTCAACGGGTCACGACCAATTTTGATTCGAGGCACCGATCCATTTAACCGCAATTTATTCAATTTAATTTTTATTAATAAAGTTTTTACTTAAATTAACGTTATTTTTTAATTTTTAAATAGATTTGACTCTTAACTTATACGAGACTCGATGGTGAAGAAGAATGGACAGGCTGGAGACCGATCTGGGCAGCTCGGATCAGTAGGGTTGACGATGAATGGTGATTTGCACTGTTCCGGTGATAATTTCAGATGATAAAGAAAGAAAACGGGGCTTTTCCCCCTGTATAAGCTCCGACGGTCAAGTCAGTACAATTGCAGAAGATAAACAGTAAAGATGAATGCTTGAAAATGGTAAAGATTGCGTACCTTAGAAAGTATGAAGACTTAGCATATATACCTCAAGTTGAAATGTGTCCGTTGAACCCTCATGAGTGATTTGTTCACCTGCTCCTTCTGTTTAGCGTGGCGTAGACGCTATTATTTTGACCGGGTTTCATCTTCATCTCTTACGAAATCTGAACATCTCTGCATGCAATCGAGTAGAGATACCTAATCTATGACAACTTTCACCTACTGTGTTAGTGAAGCAGGGTAGGTCGGTCTATCAGATTGGTCGAATCAAATAATAGAAATGCGAGGGAAAGGCCAAGGCACTCTAAAGTTATACAGTCCGATCTAAGACTGCCAAGTTGGTTTATAACGTTTGCCGACCTAAGCTTTCATGAGTTTTTACCGATCTAAGCCTTTATGACCGACCTAAATTTGTAACACAGCTGTAGACTTAGTTTGTACGATCTTTCCGACCTGAACCTGGATCTGGGCTTTACTTGTGCCTTTATTTTCCACTATTTATCTTTGTTTTAATCTATTGGGCTTGGCCCAATAGAGATTTAATTTTATGCACATCAAATATATATATATATATATATATACATTTATAAATCAAATAAGTGAATAAAGAAAACTAAAACAAATTGACAAAGAAAAGTAAAAAAATTAATTTTAAAATGTGAAAAAATAAAAAAGGAATTAATTGGGAAAAAATAGGTCCCAATTAGGTACCCATTATAGACCCAATAATATATTTTCACTGGGTCCTAATGGGTGCCTATATCCTCCCATCAATTTCTATTCCATATTAATTTTCCTCTCAACCAATATAGGGCCCGTTCTTTTTCATCGTTTTGAAAAATAGTTTTATAATGTAAAAAGTATATTGAAAATGTAAAAAGTAGATGCTGAATAGTAAAAAATTGTATTGAAAATGATAAAATATAATTAAAATATATTAAATTTACTGTTGAAACTAAAATCATTTTCAAAACAGAACAAAAAGAACAGGCCCCTAATTACTGCGTGTATATGTTACGTATTGAGAATCACGTTACAGGGCTATGATGGAAACTTATTTTTGTCACTTTATTTTGATTGATTGATGATGCATCATGAAAACAGACCCCTAATTACTGCGTGTATATGTTACCTTTTCCTTTTTTTTTTAAAAAAAAAATCTGCAGCCCTCACTTTAAATTTATTTATTTTTGTCACTTTATTTTGATTGATTGATGATGTATCATGGAAACATGTCTTTTCTCTCGCTCTCTTTTTTTTGTTTTTTTGAGGCAAAACACGTTCTTAATTTCTCTTTCTAATAATGAATCTGGCAGCTTTTCTTTTGATCACTTATTAGGCTATGTTTATTTCATTTTACTTTTCTTATAGAAAAAATTTCAACTTAATCTATATTCAAATAATTTTAATTTCCTTTAGATTAAATTTTTTAAAATTTTCTCTAAAATTACGTGCACATTATGCGTCAAAAAAAATAATGATATACATCTCAACTAATTTATCATAATTTTTCATATGAAGTAATTAGCATGCATTCATTGGTCAATAATGTGATAATAATAATTATTTCATATAAACGTAGCCAATGATTCATACCACAATCATTACACCATTTATTCTCTTTTCCACACATTATTTCAAAAAAAAGAGAGAGAGAGAAAAGACTTTTCCATGATGCATCATCAATCAATCAAAACAAAGTGACAAAAAAATAAATAAATAAATTTAAAATTAAAGCTGCAGCCCGTTTAAAAAAAAAAAAAGAAAAAGAAAAGGTAATATGTACACGCAGTAATTAGGGGCATGTTTCCATGATGCATCATCAATCAATCAAAATAAAGTGACAAAAATAAGTTTCCATCATAGCCCTGCAACGTGATTCTCAATACGTAACATATACACGCAGTAATTAGGGGCCTGTTCTTTTTGTTTTGTTTTAAAAACGATTTTGATTTCAACAGTAAATTTAATATATTTTAATTATATTTTATCATTTCCAATACAATTTTTTACTATTCAGCATCTACTTTTTACATTTTCAATATACTTTTTACATTATAAAATTATTTTTCAAAATTTGTTTTCAAAATCGTTTTTAAAACGATGAAAAAGAACGGGCCCCTAAGGAAAATTTTGGATGCACCAAATGGACGGGCGAACCATTTTTTATGTTATATTCCCTAGGTGGCCTGTATAAATGGATGATATATGAGTATGATGGATGTTGTGGATGGAGATGCCCACCAATCATCAAAACAGTATCAAACAAATCAATTCAAAATCTGGAATTCATTTATTTTTTAAAGGCGAATTAAAAAATTGATTCATATAAATACCTCACAAATGCAAAAGGTGAACTAAAATTTGATGGCCCAAAATAATTTTCATTCTTTACTTTTTCTTCTTTTTTTTTTGTTCTGAATAGTATAAATTTTAAAAATATTATTAATTTTTTAATTACAGTATTCGAATCTCAATCTTAACATACATATTTTTTAAAGGTGAAAACTAATTCCGAAAACTAATTTAGAGCTTTTACGTTTAAGTCTCTCCGAAAACCATGACTCAAATTTGAAACTTTGAATACGAGAACGAAAAATTATTAGATGCATCTGTAATGCAGTAAGTCTATCATAAATGAATAAATTAGATTTATATTAATTCATAGACCCCCAACATATATATTACTTTCCCTCTAAAAGTAACACTTTTTCCTATAAAATATCGTCCAGCAGCAATTTAAAAAGTCATGAGCCAAGTAATACAATCTAAAAATAAAGTAGATATGAAAATAAATGAATAATTTCAATATTTTCTAATTTGTGTCTTTGTATACTAAGAGTTATGGTGCAATCATCAAATTATATACAAATGAAGATAAATGGACAATTTCAATGTTGTACTGAACGCAATTAGTGATAAAAAGGACAATTATGTCTCCAAAGTTAATTAAAAATTATAAATTGATCTCAAATAATCTCAAATTTTATTCAATTGAATCTTTCTTTATTAACCGTTATGGTTCAACCATCAAATTATCTACAACTTAAAATGATATGACCATTTTATATTTTACATAATTTAATTATTGACACATTTAGTTATGATGCTATCATAAATTTACCTACAACTCCTAAATGTGGAGTGGTAAAATGTGGTAACTTGTAGCTTGTTGACGCATTTTTTTGTGTGCGCAAAGTCAGTTTTTTTTACTAGTGACTTAAGGTTGTCTTATAATCAAAAAAATGTATTAATAACATTTTTTTTAATGGTTTAAATGCAAAGAATAAATCCTATGTAATATTTATAATAATCTAGTTTTGATACTCTTTAAGAAAGTATTATTGTAAGATCCCGTATTGTTATGTGTGTGTGTGCGCTTGTGAAAAGATAATAATTACTGTAAAAAAGAAAAAAAATGAGGCATGTTATATGCAGTAACCAATTTGCTAAACGCAGTAACATTCCCTTGTAAAAAGACAAAAATGCCCCTGGAGACAAAAAAATTTAAAAAAAAAAAGAAAGGCACTGTAGCAACATCAACGGTGCAATGATTACATGCTGGCTGCTGTACTGTAGCCACAGTACAGCAGCCAGCATGAAATCATTGCCAATTTGAATAAAAAAAATTTAAAAAAATTAAAAAAATTAAAAAAATGAACAAATTCATACGGGTTGCGCCTATAAATAGGCGCAACCATTTAGAGTTTTCTGCAACAGAAAGTTTTCTGCAACAGAAAACTCTAAATTACCCGGAATTGGATTTTTTATTTATTGCGAGTACGAGCGATTAAAGGTTAGTGCCTCAATTTAATATTTCTTTCGGTATTGTTTTATTTGCGAGATTATTTATTTGTTTCATTAATTTAGTTAGGGACATACCGAAATTCTGTTATAAGGTATAATATATCCGAATTTGTTAGTATAGAACACGGAAATATTTTGTTTTATAGTTTAATATTAATATTTCTTTCGGTATTGTTTTATTTGCGAGATTATTTGTGTTTCATTAATTTACTTAAAGGCATACCGAAGTTATGTTAGAAGTTATAATATATCTGAATTTGTTAGTAGTGAACCCGGAAATGTTGGTTTTTTCCCCGAAGCGTCGTATATCTGTGAAATTGTCCCCGGAATAGAAGGGAAACCGTTACTGCGAGCAGCAGGCCGGAAAATACCGCAAATACCGCCGGCGGTATTTTCCGACCGGAATACCGCCGGAATCCGGCGGTATTCTTCTCGAATAGAACCGCTGGAATCCGGTGGTACTTTCCGGTAAAAATACCGAAACCGGTATTTTTACCGGATAGTACCGCCGATTCGGTATTTTCACCGGAAAGTACCGCCGGATTCCGGCGGTATTTTCCGGTAAAAATACCGAAACCGGCCGGCGGAATTTCCCTGCGAAATACCGCCGTCCGGTATCGGTATTTTGCCGGAAAATACAGCCGGAATCTGGCGGTATTTCGCCGCGAAATACCGCCGACCGGCGGCGGTATTTCGCCGGATTCCGGCAACTTTTCCCCAGTCCGAAGTTTATTTTCGTTTATATACACGTACGTTTATTTGCTACGATACTTTAGAAATTCTGTAACTATAACCTTTTTCTGGTTCCTGTGATGTTAGCAATTATTTTCGTTTATATATACATGTGCGTTTATGTAATTGCAGATGGCAGAAACATTCAAAAAGTTGAAATTCAAATTCACCAAAAGCAAAACCAGCAGCACGGATGACAGTATGCTAAATGTTGATAGCAGCACTACGGCGAGGCATTCCGTGTCAGAGGGAGTAGTCATTCGGAGACATCCCACTGTATCCGAACGGCAGAGGAAAGTGGCAAGTCGAGCGGAGGGATCTTCTCGCTTATCAAATACGATGAGGGAGAGTAACGTCGATTATCGCGACATTCCATTTGCTCCCCCATACATTGGAAATGCGGAGGATGAGGAAGCTAGGGAGAACGCGGAAAGATTTGAGATGGACATGTCCCAGTGGCAGGGGTACATGGGAGGGAACTCGGGGCGGTTGGGGGATGAAAATGAAGAAGAAAATTATTCCAACCAACGTAGGAGCGAAAAAGGCAAAGAAATAATAGGCTCCGGGCGTAGGTCGGTGACAGGGGATGGGACCGGTTCTGGGTCCGGAGGGGATAGAGGGTGGAAGGCTTACTTGCCTCTAGATGGGCCGCTTGACGGTGGTCCGTCAGATCCGGAGTTGCTACGGAGTTTTAAAGGCCATGTTGCCTATTACGTATGGAATCGACAGGTATCGTTTTCACGATTTGTGTCATATTTTTTCCATATGTATTACTGTTTATTTTTTATGACAGGTAAATGTGTTATGTTATTCATTTCATTGCATAGGACCGTGGGGCATTGTTGTGCCATAATGGCTTCAACAATCTGCAGAAGTGGCGTTTAGAAGAAGGGGAAATGAAAACGCTGGTTGACCAGTCCGGGTTGGCACATTTGTCCTGGGCTACGCATCCAGAGCTAGACGCTGCAGTCCTAAATGCATTTGTTGAGAGATGGCAGCCGGAAACTAATACATTCCACATGCCATTCGGGGAGATGAGTATCAGTCTCCACGACGTCGCCTACATCCTGCGGATTCCGATTGGCGGACAGCCAATTGGTTGGAAAATTAAGCTGGTCGAGATGAAGCAATTGCTGTTGGAGATGCTGGGAATTCATGAAGAAGCATTCGGGGATCGAGATTTTGCCTCTGTGAAAATGTCCCTCCTCCGCGAGCAATGTATGAGTGGTCAGGTGGACGACGCCAATGCTGCCGCAGGTTATCTGCTCTGGTTAGTTGGGAACACCTTGTTCGTGGATAAGAAAAAAACCCACGTCCTTGGGCACTTCTTGCCTTACCTGCAAGATGTAGAAAGCCTAAGCGGACTTGCGTGGGGGGCAGCCTGTTTGGCAAGCTTATATCGCAACCTCGGTCGGGCCTCTAGAGCGGACGGTGCCCAGTTAGGCGGGTGTCTGACTTTGTTGCAGGTTTGTAGGCATCGTTTATAACTGAATTCATTACTTATACTTATACTTGCGGGGAAAAATTAATAATTTGCTTTTACATTCTGTTATTAGAGCTGGATATACGAATACTTCCCCGCGTTTAGTCCGGCACAGCATAGATCCTGGGTTGCCGATTGGCCAGCATCGGCTAAGTGGCAAGTCGGAACCGAAAGGAAGCGTGAGCCAGACTGGGATCTGTTGAGGTACAGACATGCCTTGGACGGAATGAAATCCGAAGAGGTAATACTTGTTGTGGCATTTTAATTTTTTCGCATGTTTAAATCTGTAATTTCCTTACTCTCGAGTATCCACTGACTGTGTTTCACACGCACTAGGTCAATTGGCTTCCTTTCGGGTCGAACCCCGCAGGAGCGCACGGAATAACCTTGTATAGGGGTCTTATTCATTGTCCCGGGGTCGCCGAGCCGTACATGCCAGATCGTTTTCTGCGGCAATTTGGATTCATTCAGGCAATCCCTCACCCAGTTCTCCAGCCTAAGAGTTGTTACAGAGGCCCCGAAATTAAAAGGTACTCCTGCGTCCATGATACGAATTTGAAGATCCCCCAAATGTACCCCAAGAATAAGGTGTTAAGGGGGGTGGCAAGGGCTAATTATCCCGAGCAGACGTGTCCTGAGTACCTTGATTACTTCCTGCTGCGGACGCACGTTCGTGTGAGTCCGGACGACATTCCTTCGGCTGAACCAATTGATCCGAAACGGCTATCTGCGGTTGCGGTAAGACCTACACATTTATGTTTTGCTTATGTTGATTAATTATATAATTGCGCCAATATTTCTAACATTCAGTCCATATGTATTCCACACGCAGCGCTTGCAATACATAGCCGGTAAAATGTATTATGCGCATCCTCGCAATCGGAATACCGTGACTGCCGAAGAGAGGGAGAGTGCTATAGAGGAGGTGTGCCTTCATTTGGAGGATTTGATGCCGTCACTGTAGTACTCTTATGCCGAATCCGAAGTGATGTAATTTTTGTTGTGCTATCGACTAAAATTGCACTGTATATGTAGACATCGCCAATCGCATAGAAGTTTATATAATTTATTCAAATTTTGTAATGATAAAATGTATTACACATTTTATACTGAAGTTGCAGATCTTCTGTTTTCTAGACTAAAAATGTACAAAAAATAAATTGATTCTAACGTGTGGACGTACATAAGGCCGTGAAAACAATATCACATACTAACACTCAGCAGTCGCTTTATTCCGGTATGCAGCTAATTTTCCATCCAAGTGCGATTTCCAAAGTTGCAGTTGTTGGCCGGCCCGGCTACTCCACGTCGGATAGATTGGGGGCAACAATACCTCTCCTGTAGTTAACAAAGCAATGAAATGATTATGTCTTATTAACCCCATGTTGATGTAACTGATAGGATCCGATGAGACGCCGGCCCCCCGCCACAGGAGCGGAAGGAAAGTATTACTCTGATGGCCATATATTGTAACCACCCTCTGGTACTTCGTTGCGACAAGTATTCCCAGAAGATGAGTATCAAACCAGAAATCCTCGTCTGCCGTGACCTGGAACCAATCTAGTAGCCTCCATGCTAAACCGTAATCGACTTCCCCAATAACGAAACGCCAAAAATTTGCCTCATCCCGCAGTTCTTGCAGCAGGTCTCTACGCACTTGCGGCCACTGCTCCTGATTTCCATTGTGTACGAAATAGGAAATTACCCTGAAACCACAATGTCCATCGGCCACAACATTAAAATGGCCGGTAATGTATTCGAACACGAACTGTTTCAGGAATACTGGAAGGTCGTAAGGCCACTCAGACGCGTGCGGCCTCACAACCCTTCGTCTTCTCTGCCCGCCTGTGGACCGCCGGCCTGCGAGTGTGAAGCATATTAAAGTCTGTAGCTTTATATGTATTTGACAACAATGACATATTAAAAGTTGCCTAAACATATTCGTACCTCGTTGTATCGCATTCCTTTCGGCGTGCTCGTACCCTGATAAATCTCGTTGGGTCGAATTGTGTCTGGGACGTCCCCTGTGTGACCTACTAACAGGCTCAGCTACATCAACAGTTTCTGGATGAAGCGCCGAATGCACAACACCCATGACCCTGTATATCTCAGCGCTCGGACGCGACATGACTTCCACAAAGATTTCATGCAGTCGGCCTTCAGCGGTCTGCCTCTCTTCCTGGGTTTCGGGAATTTCTGTATCTCCCAAATGCAGCGTCTTCCAGAAGGCGTCAACGTCGATAGGATCAATGGGTTGGTACGCGCGCACCAACTGTAGCATCTCACATGCACATGGCAGCCCGCAACTTGTTCGGAGTTCGCAACCACAAAGAGAACCGTCGTCCTCGATAAGGCCAACTCTTTTTGTATATTCGTCCTCAACCATTGTAATTCCATCGGACGACATTCTACCGTTCAAACGACTATAGAGTAGGTAGTCGCTCTTTCGGTATGTTTTGCTGCGCGAAGCTTCCATATTAGTACGAATTTCACCGAAGTGCAACTCTATCATTTTATGAATGTCGTGAAAAATACTTGGGAACGCCTTTCTATCCGTACCAATAGCTTTCTTCACCATCGCATGAGCACTCTCAACCCTAAAATACTTTTCACATTAACATTATGCATATAACATAAACCCATATTTAAAACATCGCGTAAGTATACAACGTACGAATCATACATGAAAGCAATACATAACTTACATGTTCGTTGTGCGGCCGCCGTAATGCTTTATGTTTTTCGTCCAGTAAGACACGAACTTCTCCTTGTGAGGATCCAACCATGTATTCTTCAAGTAGGGAATAATATGCCTAAACCTGGATTTATTCCCATATTTAGTATCAATATAATCCACAGCTTCCGTGAACCGTTCATATGTCAGGGCTTTCACAACTTGTCCCCAACGATATAGAAAGACATCAGTTGTAGTCTTGTCGTTCCCAGCTGACACTACATGTTTCTTGACATCCATTTCAATATGTCTCCTACAAAGTAGCTGGGTAGCATGTGGGAATACTAGTGCCACAGCATTCAGTAATGCGGTCTCTCGATCGGTCATGACCACGTGGGGGAATCTGTTTTCCTCGAATAAAGTCTTCAACTGCGCCAATCCCCAGTAATAACTCGGAGTTGTCTCATCCATCATGAAAATGAACGCGATATGAACATACTGAGTTGTAGGTACATGAGCAACAATTTGAAGCAGAGGCATGTCATACCTGTTTGTCTTATACGTTGTATCCATGAATAGAACGTATGGAAACAGCTCAAGTAGACGACGCGCCTTCTTGTGCGCAAAGAAGATGTGGCCAACTGCATTGCTTTCGTCGTCGCCTGAGTACGCATAGAAGTATTCGTGATCATGCAGAAGTTTGAAAAAATACTGCATGTTAGTCATACCTCCCCTCGCGTCCCTTTTAGTTTTTGCTGCTTCGTTGTAAACTTGCCTTATGTGGCTCACATTTTTCGGATCATCTGCGCGCAATTGGGCCAATATATGCTTCGGCCTGATGTTGATACCGGACATTTCTGCAATCTTCTTCTTCTCCGCTTCTTTTAAACGTGTCTGCGACGAATGCCAATTTCTCGCTCCTTCTAATTCATGATTGTGCGTTCCGTTTCTGACCTCTAACTTCCACTTTCCCCCACCAATTTCTCGGCCCTTCAGGTGGAATCGACAATTTGTCTTCTTACTGCCTGTATTGCCCCGTCTACTACTCCCTTCCGGTATGGGTGCCTTATCCCTAACTTTTCCTCCCCTATCGCACCCAATCTCAACTCTACCGCTTCTCCCTCTTGTTAGGAACAACCCCAACATTTTCGCTGAAGATGTAATTATTGTCGTCATATTATTTTCAGCTGCTCGTGCTTTAACCCATGCCAGCATACCTTCTTTACTGATAAACTCTTGGGCCGTCCGAAATACTGCGGTGTGGTCAGCATAAATCTCATCACTCTCAACACGGTAATCCTTTCAACAACATAAAAAAACCTCGTTAGCAAACTTACACACTAAAATTTCTATTCATCTAATACAGTGCGCAATCATATTAGAATAGGTTCGTCCAGATATTGCGGCATGTCTCGAAAAAGTAGCAGAAAAAACGCAAATCGGAGGAAATTTTTGGCCGGAAATATCGCTGTCCGGCGGCAATATTTCCGGCCGAAATATCGCCGCCGGATGGCGCCGAAATATCGCTGCCGGACGGCGATATTTACGGCGGTATTTCCCCCGAAAATACCGCCGGTGGTATTTCAGGGGAAAATACCGCCGACGGGAAGCGGTATTTTCCCCGTAGTAACCGCCGGCGGTATTTCCGGCCAAAATACCGCCGGCGATCGGCGTTATTTTGGCCGGAAATACCGCCGGCGACCGGCGGTATTCCGGCTATTTCGGACTGGGAGTCCTTCTCCCGGTCCGAACTGTTTTAAAATCCGCGAAAAAACGTCCAAATTATCGCAGATCCGGGAAAAAAAAATCCCCCTTACTGGATTTTTTTCCCCGAAAATTAACGTGACACATTACTACATAAAATGCTAAAAAATAGATACATAAATTACGCACACTGCTATAAATTAAAAAAATAAATACAGTGTTACTTACAGTGTAATATGGATCGTACTCGGGTATACCGGTCATATTTGAATGAACGTGTCAGTGATCAAATGGAAAATAATTGTTACTGCAGTTTAATGTAATGTAAAACAGCTAACTCTGAACGTTTTAGAAAACTTCTGACTTTCACCTTTATTTATAGACGGAAACTGATACTGTAGCAACGCGGTACTGTTCATGAACAGTAACCCACGTGCTACAGTACCTTTTTATATTTTTTTAAAATTTTTTTGCCCCCAAGGGTATTTTGGTCTTTTTATAGGGGAATGTTACTGCGTTTAGTAAAATGGTTACTGCGTTTAACAATTCCGAAAAAAATAAACGGTGTACTAGCTAGGACATAGATATATCTTACTTTGAGCCAAATCCCGAGCAGTGACCTCTGAGCTAGGCAATCATCAAGATTATTATTGCCATAAGGCATAAGAAAAGAAAAGCCTTGGAACTCATTTCTTGTTTTGTTTTTTCGATCCCCACCAAGCTAACTATAGATCTCTAGGTAAAATGTAGTCTTCTGAATAAAGGAAGTTTACTGTTGTAAAGGGTAAGAATTACGTTGCATTCCCTTCTGCATTTATGGGAGAAGAGCTACTTGGATGCATTTGGATATATGTGCATGAAGTCTGAAGAGAAAGAGATAAATGCTGATACGCAACTTTAATTACAATGTCGACCCCATCATCAATTGGTTGGCTGTTACAATTTACTCACATTCAATGGAGATCTCCAGTCCAATTATATCTACCCTATATAATAGAAACTAACATAGACTTGATTTGAAGGTGCCACATGGCTGCCACATAAGATTAGTATTTAATATCTACTTTATATTATGTGCCACATGGATGCCAAGTTGGCAACATAATTATTACCCTTTAACTTCATAATTTAAGACGACTTATCATCTTCTCCACTAGATAACTTTCTCAATTTTTATTTCAATTTATTATTTATTATCCAATTTAACTTATAATTAAATAGCAGGTAAAGCCACCTAATAATTATCGGAAATTATGGAAATGTGGGGTAGCCATTGGCCAATGCCATTCACGATTTCAATTGTTGTTATTTTGTTATGTGCTTTACAAATACTCGTACTTTTTTGGCTTCTTCTTGCATTGTTTATCGCACTGCAGAAAATATTTGTTAATATTATTCTATCACACAATTATTCTAAATTTTGACCCAAAAAATGGCAATCTACGACTATCCATACACATTGAACGGGTGATTTTATATTAGATAAGCTTATAACTGTACATATCTTATCTCTTAAAATTAATTATTTTTACTCATATCTCTTCTTGTGTGTGTTGAAAAAATATAAGCTTATATGATGGAACAATATTTCTAACTCCTATACTTTTCTTGAATCTAACCTAATGCACACACGTACATTATATGTATTTATAACATGTGTCATATACATAACATAAGTATAACCAATTAAATTCTAAACTATTTCATATTCTCTTAAAACTTAAGTCGAAGAAAAATTATAACCAAATAATACTATTGGGAAAATGCCGGGCATTGCACGGCATACAACTTCTAGTATACATATAAATTGATGTTTACCCGTATGCATTATCTTATTTTTACTATCATTATATATAATTATCTTTTTCTATTATAAGAAAATATTTATATATATATATTTTTTGGCTGCTGTTATTGCCAGAGCAATAATTAGCAGCCAGAGCAACATTTTGTTCTTATTCCTAAATTACCCTTCATTTTTTTAACAAATTCCATTCTCTCTCTACAAATGAGGGGCGGCTTCTTCTGTCGCCTCACACCCTTTTCCAGCCTTTAAATGACTCCTCCTCCACCCGGAGCCGCCGCCGTCGCTGCTACCGTCTTCTTGGCTTTCGTGTTTTTGTTCCGGCCGTTCCCAGTCGACGCATTCGGAGGGTCGTCCACAACGGTGGCCGTCAGCTATGGCTCATCCCCCACCGTTTGCAGTTTGGTCGCTGACCAATCCACCCATCAGATTCAATGTTGGAGAGATGGTAAAGTTAAACCGCCCATTTACGCGCCATCCGCGTCCTTTGACTCCATCGCCAGCGGTCAGGATTTGCAGAGGAGACATGCTTGTGGGATGAATACAAGTGGGGTTGTGATTTGCAGAGGAGACAATAATGGTGGTCAGTTCGTGCCATCTAATCTTGTTAACGAGTACAGCGCCCTTGCCCTTGGCGCAAATCATAGCTGTGCAATTCGGAAATCAAATAAGACCGGAGTTGGAGGCGGGTTCGGGTTTGAGAAGCGGGCGGTCATCCTTGGATGAGTTGTCATCGGGGGAGGGCTCAGGCTCAGAGTATTGCCGCTGCTGCTGTTGTTGTGGAGGAGCAGGCTGAGTTGGAATGGGGTTAAGGGTTTTGAGCTCGGATTCCATCAGAATCAGATTGATAAAGATGGAATAACAGCAAAAGCAAGGGAGATTAATTACAGTGATGGGCTATTGGATTGCCATTGACCGTGGTATCCTCAATCTCAAACCAACGGCATAGAACAAAGGAAAGAGAGCTTCCTTTCGTTTCTAGAGAACAGAGTTGAAATTTATTAATGGGTTCCTAAGGAAGCTCTCTGTTCTTGTTCCAATGACCCATTCAGATTTAGAGAACCATGAAAAAAATGAAGGGCAATTTAGGGATAAGAATAAAATGTTGCTCTGGCTGCTAATTATTGCTCTGGCAATAACAGCAGCCATATTTTTTTTTCAATTTCTTTCTTTTGGACGGTGGAAGGAATTCCTTCTCCTATTATCTCTCTTTTTCTTCATTTTCCTTTCTTTCCTCCAGTGCTCTGTTTTCTCTCCCCTTCATCCTTTCACCCGTAGCCACCTCCCATTTCCTTCCCTTTGCTACCTATTATAATTATCATTCATTTTCACTTTATTATTATTATTATTATTATTATTATATATCTTGCAAACACTAGAGAATCAGTTCCTCAGTCTAAACCATTCAGTTTCTTTTTCCTCAGTACAGTGCTACCTTCTTTTCTTCTCTGTTTTATTTTTTTTTCATTATTTTCTAAAATCATTAAAATTCTATAATTCATCATTCCAAGTAAGTATTTGATACTACAACTACTTAAAACAACGACAACAATTATTAAATGAATATTCAATAAGTTTTTGATTATTTCTTTTAGTTTTCGGAAGTTCAATACTACTTGTTGTTTCGTATTTTCCTTTTCCTAAACATAATGTGCACCTCTACATTCCTATTAGCTTCCAGATTTCAGTTACTATGGGAGCATGGCATCATTCATTTTTCCTAAAACTTAAACATACATATGAGACGGAAGGTCGGCATTACGGCAAACTTTACATTTTCTACGTCATACTTCGGACGCAAATCTGATAGACAAGGAGGGTGTTTAAGTATTACCTAAATGGAGTCACTCAAAGCCTGGACTACGTTGCTGCGCAGTGTGTGTTCGGATGGGTCTCCTACTTCTTCGTTCCTCTTCGGTCTCTTCTCTTTCTCCCTTCTTCCTACTCTGTTTCCTCTTCTTTCTCCTTATCTGTTTTCTAGCCGAAGAGCATCCTCTCCTTGTCTTCCCTCGCGGCTGACTTTCCCGTCTCCTTTTCTTCCTCTTTCTCACGGTTTCCCCTTTTCTTTTCTTCTCCTTCCTTCCTTCTCTGTTTTCCTCCTTTTCTTCAGCTCACACGAACCCCTTCTATTTTTCTATTCTTTCTTTTCTTCTCTAGCCGAGAGGAGAGTCTCTCTTCTCCTCCTCTTTTCTTCCTTTTATTTCCTACTTCTCCTACGTGTCCCCTACTTCTCTTACCTTGTCCCCTACTTCTTTTAGCCCCTTTCCTTTTCTTTGAGTTTATCGAAACTTCTCTTCTTTTCTTGCAATTCATTCTTATCTTTGACTACTGCTAGTATACATATATAAAGTAAAATTTGTACAATGTATGTACATTTCAAATAATATTGTAGTTAATAATATTAAATGAGACATTAAAAGGGTTAATTGAGATGTTATTAATTTTTTTGTATTGAAATATGTAAAGAAATACTTATTTAAAATTATTTTTAAAAAAATTCTCAAATTTAGACACTTATCTTAGAAAAAAAAAGAAAGAATATTAATTAATTAATAATGTCATCACATAGACTATTATCTGATAAATGAATGTCCCTCCTCTATGTCATTGCAGCGGCTTCAATTTGTATATAAGTAGGATCTCACCTAAAATAGTACTACTCTATATGTGATATTAAAAGAGTTCAATAATAAAACTATCTATGCAGTGACACCTCATTTGTCGCAATAATAATTTTGATTTTTGAGATAAATAGCAGTGATGCGTACTAACAAACTCCACCCATGCTCAACATATAACACACATTTTGCGAGAAACCTTGTAGATAATTTAGAAAAGCTGGCGAGCCGAACCCAATCCGATTGCCGATTATGCAGAACTTACATCATTTATTAGAGGACAGGTAGCCCTATATCAAAGCAACTTTTTCCTTATATTAGGGTTTAATTGTATTGAATGCATGAATCATCTTAATTCACGCCACAACTTCTTCGCTGTCATTGGTGAGGCTATGTCATGTCACTTGGCCTCTTTCTTTTTGTTTTTTGTTTTTTGTATAAATGACATTTTTTTTCCTTAAGATTTTATAAAATTACGATTACTACTACCTTGTGGTATTTGAAAAGTATTGTAACCTTCTATTACTAGGTGTTTGTACAAGAACTAACTATCCATATATATTAGGAGTGTCAAACGGGCGGGTATTGGGTGGATATTAAATGGATATTAAGTTAATCGGTAATGAGTATTCATTACCCATTTAATTAATGGTCTTAATTCAAATGGGTAATACATATCCATAATACTCATTATATAAAAATGTAAGACTTTTTTAATGGTTTGTTAATAAAATTTTTTCAAAATTTTTTAATTTCATTTTAATTCCTTTTTTTTTAAAGCGAATTTTAATTCTTTGAATTTATTCTAAAATTTGAAATATTATATATTGTATACTTTTATATTTAATCGTATGTATTTTTTTTGTCCAAACACAATTTTTAATTTTTTTATATTTATATAAACTCCGTGGATGCCCCGACCTGACCCAAGGCCCGAAACTGGCCTTGAACCATGGTCACTAAGTGGGCCCGACCTGAACCGGCCCGGCCTGAACTGGGCCTGCCTCGAAACTAGACCCGGCCCAAAACCGGCCTAGAACTGGGGCAGAACCATGGGCCCAAACTGGGCCCGAATTGAACCGGCCACTCCCGAACCCAAATCTAGCCCGAAACCCAAGCCTAAATTCAACTTGAAACCCAAACGAATTTTGAATTAGTATAAATGGGTAATTTAAAAATATTATAAAAGAATAAATGAGGAAAAAACGCAAAGTAATTGTAGGACACTAAAAATAAAGAAAAAGAAAAAAATAAGTTTGAAAAAAAAAAATAAAATGGCCCACTAAAATAGGTGAATTGTTGGATTTTTGTTTATACTTTTAAGGGTAGTTTTTGATGAGTATTTTTGGTGTATTGGATACCCTAAAACCCGCCCATTATATATTTAGTCCAAGCCCACATAGACCATTTTTGTTTAGGTGGGTTTTATAGGATTAAAACCCAATAAATTTTGACGATTTTTGGGTTAATGATTTTTTTTGACACCCCTAATATATATATATATATATATTTATTTATTTATTTATATATTTATATATGTCTCTGTGTGTGTGGGGCTTAATTGTATTTAACTCTTTAACTCCTCTATTATAATTTATCGCACCTTTTGTTATTAAAATTAATACTTTACCTAAAGTATTGGTCAAAGCTAGGGCAATCACCCTAAAGTGCCTAAGGATAGGATACCCTTTAACCCATGCCCAAGGGAGTAAATTGGAAATTCACCTGATATTATGGAGTAAAATGTAATTAAACACACACACACACACATATATATATATATAATGATATACGCAGTTAAAATTTATAATAAATTTTTAGAGCGACTATGTAAAAATAAATTGAAAAAATATTCCTATTAAATAATTAAAAATAGGTAATTATTGTCATATAATATTACACCATTGAAATCTTTCAATAAATATTACTATAACTCTTGCCCATTGTTTCAGGGCCATTCCTACATAAATAATGGCCTTGCTCACTAATGCAAATTGGGCCCTTCTATATTATCCTAAATGTAAAATAAAATTATCAGATTAAAACTCATTCATGTCAAACTGTCCGACATGAGACTCATTGTGTGCACAAGCGCGCAACATTACTTCATCTTTTTATTTTTTTAATTAGAAATAAATCATATTTTTTATTTTACAAATAGTGCTTATAACATTCAAATTGAAATTATTATTGTTATTACTGTTATTGTTATTACTGTTGTTGTTATTATTCTTTTAGAAATATGTACTACTTTTTATCTTACATACACTATTTATACCCTTAAAGATCAAAACTTATTATTAATACTATTATAATTTTTTAGTAGTAGACACTATTATTTAGATTACAAGTATTTTATTTTTAAAGAGGCATTACTTACACCCTTAAATTTGGTACGTTTTACTTTACATGCACTATTTATACCCTCAAAGTAAATTTTGTTAGTATTATTATATTTTTTTTTTAGAAATAGGTACTACTTTTAATATTACATGTGTTTTTTAAAGAGACATTACTCCTATCTTAAAATGTGGTACTTTTTATTTTACACATCAAAATTATTATTATTATTTTTAGAAAAATAGGTACTATTTTTATATTATATGCTCTACTTTTTAAAAGATACAATATTTTTACATGCTTATTTTAAGAGTATAATTATTGTCTCTTTAAAAGTATCAATTTTAAATATTATTTCTTAAACAAAAATATCAATTTAAAAAAAACTGGGGCCCTATAAAATTGGGGGCCATGAGCGCCTGCGCACCTCGCACGTGCCTAGGGCCGGCCCTGATTATATATGATAGTTCAGTAGCTAAATTGATACTTGCGATACATGAAAGACTAAACTCGATACATTAGAGGTTTAACTTAATATGTGATACGCCATAAGCTAAACTTGATACGCAAAATTTGAGCAACTGTTTGGAAGTATGACTTTGTAATGGAATTGAGAGAGTAATATACAGTCAACATCATCTGCCTAATGAATATCAGAGGCCATAACAGTAATTAAGGCTCATTTGGATTGCACCATAAATAAGAAATTTTTATTTTTCGGGAGGAAATTTTTGAAATAATGTGTGGAAAAGAGAATAAATGGTGTAATGATTGTGGTATGAATCATTGGCTACGTTTATATAAAATAATTATTATTATCACATTATTGACCAATGAATGCATGCTAATTACTTCATATGAAAAATTATGATAAATTAGTTGACATGTATATCATTATTTTTTTCGATGCATAATGTGCACGTAATTTTAGAGAGAATTTAAAAAAATTTAATCTAAAGGAAATTAAAATTATTTGAATATAGATTAAGTTGAAATTTTTTCTATAAGAAAAGTAAAATGAAACAAACATAGCCTAATAAGTGATCAAAAGAAAAGCTGCTAGATTCATTATAAGAAAGAGAAATTAAGAACAACGTGTTTTGACTCAAAAAAACAAAAAAAAGAGAGCGAGAGAAAAGACGTGTTTCCATGATCCATCATCAATCAATCAAAATAAAGTGACAAAAAAAAAAAAAATTTAAAGTTAAAGCTGTAGCCCCGTGAAAAAAAGGAAAAGGTAACATATACACGCAGTAATTAGGGGCATGTTTCCATGATGTATCATCAATCAATCAAAATAAAGTGACAAAAACAAGTTTCCATCATAGCCCTGCAACGTGATTCTCAATACGTAACATATACACGCAGTAATTAGGGGCCTGTTCTTTTTGTTTTGTTTTGTTTTGAAAATGATTTTGGTTTCAACAGTAAATTTAATACATTTTAATTATATTTTATCATTTTCAATACAATTTTTTACTATTCAGCATCTATTTTTTACATTTTCAATATACTTTTTACATTATAAAACTATTTTTCAAAATTTGTTTTCAAAATCGTTTTTAAAACGATGAAAAAGATCGGCCCATAGTCCCATGAAACACCTAATAGGAATAGGAAAAATTGCCAGCTATATTTCACATTATAAAACTTTATATTTGAACTAAACCAATCCACGTGCTAATTTCTTTCTTGAGAAAATTGCAATATTAGTCCCCAAAGTTTAAGTAATCAACAATTTCATCCTCAAAATTTTAGAGGTGACATTTTGTAGTTCTAATGTTTTATAAATGTTGTATTCTTAGTCTATATGACCGAAAATTACTATCCAGCATTTGATTTGATCGTTAGTCAAAATCAACCTATAGAAATATAAAGATTAAAATTGTGAACTAAAATCGTTAACTACTAAAACTTTCGGAATGAAAAGTGTAATTTTTCCTAATTTCAACTTACAAAAAGGTGACGACAGGTCCAAATGAGAGGACTAAGGCTTACAAAGCTAACATGGGTCCGGGGTTCCCACAACCCTGTAGCCCACGCACTCTCACACCAAGTTTGACTACATCCAGTGGGACACTATCTCATTAATCACACTTTCTGCCACGAGCAAATAATAGACCGCAATTTTTGCCTCAATAAAAAGGAAAGAAAACTTTATTAGAGGAGAGAGAGTGGTGAGAGTTGTACTTTTTGTACCATCCGAATTCCGACATCGGACTTCCGCCTTCCGATCATCTTGTGCTGTGGAATCTCAACGGAGGGCATGGAAAAGTTGTGGCAATATGTTGTATACGAAGACCCATCTCCGTTTTACTTCACTGCCGTGTCTGGGATGACCTTCTTGTCTCTTGTTTGCTTGAGCATCTCCGACATCCTGGGATACCACGTTAAATACTCCAAATTTGCTACCGGGGAAGGAATCAAACTGTCCAGCAGAACAGGGATGCTTTTAGCGTACACCCCAGCTGCCCTCGTCGGTCTACTTTCCTTTCTGATCTTCCCCGGCGGTGGAATCAGGTTCTTGCTGCTCAAATCGGCAATCTCCATCCACTTCACCAAGAGGGTTCTCGAGGTATTTGGAAATCTGGAATTTCATTTTCACGGGCTGCGTAATTAATGAAGTGGGTCTCTGTTTTTTAAGCTGAGCTTACGGGATGAATCTGGGTTCTGCTGTTCTTATTTGGGTGGCCTATTTCTTTATTGCTGTGATGATGATCTATATGCATGGAATTACTCTGAGTCTTTGGGTTGCAGAGCCCTTGATTGATCTCAAGTACTTGGGTGTGTTTCTATTTTTAGTGGGCATCGCCGGAAACTTCTATCATCATCTTCTGCTCGTCGGACTCCGGCGGAACAATGAAAAGGGCTACAAATTACCCACCGGGGGCCTCTTCGACCTGGTTATTTGCCCGCATTATCTTTTCGAGATGATTGGTTTCTTGGGTATTTCTTTCATCTCTCAGACGTTGTTTTCGTATTCTTTTGCCGTTGGTGTTGCTTTATTTCTGAGCGCAAAGAGTTATTCTACAAGGATTTGGTACATTTCCAAGTTTGAAGATTTTCCTAAGAATGTGAAGGCTTTGATTCCTTTTGTATTCTAATGTTTCATTGATGGATTGTCGGCAGGGGCGGACCTGTAAAAGACAAATTATCTATACATTTTACTATCAAAAAAATAAAATTCATATATATTGGATTCATTAATAATATTTGTTCTGATTTCGTCACTGATTAATTGTCTGTTTATGGAATCAAGTTGGAAACATTAAGGCATGTTCTTTTACCTGTTCTCAGACCCGGTTCTGATTTTTTTTTGGGTCTCAACCCAAAAATCTAACCTAACCCATGTTCTTTACCCATTTCTCAAACCCGGGTCACAAACCCAATTCCCACTTCCGCCGCCGCCCTTCCGCCGCCGCTGACCTCCTCCCGCCGCCACCAGTGCCACCCACTTCTTCTTCTCCTTCTTCTTCTTCTTCTTCTTCTTCCCGGTGCTGTCTTCTTCTTCTTCTCACTTCTTCCCTTCCTCCTCCTCCTCCTTCTTCTACTTCTCCTCCTCCTCCTCCTCTTCTTCTTCTTCTCCTCCTTCCCACTGCCCTCCCGCCGTTCTTCGTACCCATTTCTTCTTCTTCTTGGTCTTCTTCTTCTTCTTCTTCTTCTCCTTCTCGCGTCTCCTCCTCCTCCTCCTCCTCCTCCTTCTTCTTCTTCTTCTTCTTCTTCTTCTTGGTCTTCTTCTTCTTCTTCTTCTTCTTCTTCTTCTTCTTCTTCTTGGTCTTCTTCCTCCACAATTAATCACAAACCCATTTGTAATTGTAAATTCCCCAAATTTGAATCCCCAAATCCCAAATTAGGAGAAAATTAAAACTTCAATCAAACAAATGGGTTTGATTGAAACAGAAAAAAAAAAAAAAGAAGAAGAAGAAGAATTTTGGGGATTTAGGTTTTGGGCTCACGGTGGCGGCGGCGACGCGGCGGCGGCTACGCGGCGGCGGGCGGACCCGGGTCTGAGAACAACGTTTCTTTGTTCTGGGTCTCAACCCATTCGGTCTCTACCTAAAAACTCAGAACTGGGTCTCAACCATTGAAAAGAACAGGCCCTAAAAGTTAGAGTGCCTGGCATGCATGGTTGTAGTGTTTTTGAAAGCTTCCTCCCACATTACGGAAGTAGATCTCATAATGGAACATTGAACCATATCTTCTTTTGTGAGATAGTAGATAAAAAAAAAGTAAATATGAGAGACAACTATTACTATCTATCCTTTCACATTAGGAAAATAGACTCCATAATATAACACGTGTATTTCATTTTTTATTATGAGATGATAGACAAAAAAGACAAATATAAGAAACAGAAGATCATGCAAGGGAATGGATAAGGAGAATTCAACCTTAATTATATGCTCTAAATTAGAGAAGGTGTGATTGTCAAAATTTGTATATTTTAAAGCAAATTCTTGTAGGGGTTCGATAACGGCCCCATAATTAACTTTGTACTAATTTTATATTATAACATTGAAATTTACAAGTATTTTGTTGACAAGAATACAATTGATCGGATAGTGACTTGTACATAATACATTATTTATAATATACGATTAATACAAATTTAATGGAACGAAAAAAAATATAAACTTCAAATCAAACGCCATTCCTCACTTTTCTCCTCCTAATTTCATCCCAAATAAGAAATATGACATTTAGGCTCTGTTCTCTTGTGGCTTTGGTAGAGAAATTTTATTAGAGGGAAGTTTTTTGTTAGAAATTTTTTGGAGGGAAGTTTTTTTTGGGAAATTGTGTAGGTGAGAGATAAAAAAGTGTAATGATTGTGTTATTTTTTGAATTTATGTGAGTAGTTATTTAGAGGAAATTTTAAAATTTTAATTTTAAATTGTTGAAAAAGTGAAGTTGTTTCTTTGTGTAAAGTTTTGAAAAAAAAAAAGTGATGATTTTCTACCAAAGCCACAAGAGAACATATTATAAAAAATAAAACTAAATTTCATCCCAAAACTTTGCCAACCAACTTTAATTATAAGGGCGTAAAGATCACCACTACTCTCTGTATCAATCTTGTATTATAACAAAATTTAATTATTTTATTATTGTGATACATCATTGGTACTTTAAAATAGTCAATATGGTACATAATTGATATAGATGTTTCGTTATAATTATAATGAACAAATCAGATTAACTAAAATATGTATATCTGTAACTTCTCGAGTGAAAATATTAATTCTAATTTGACCAACGAGATAATAGTAATTTGACCAAAAAGCAATATCCTTTAAAACCATTTGACGACATGATGGGTGATAATTCAACCATTCAAGCACAGGAAAGCATTATTTGCAGACACCATTTTAAAAAAAAATGCAAATATCATTTAAAAAATTTAGAAATAAAAAGACGTAACTAACCTTTACATTCAAACATCTCACAAACCAAATATCCGTAACAAGGCGGCATATGTTTTAGAAAACATCCGCCTACTTTTGGCGGATGTCTACTTTAGGCGGATGTTGTTCGTTCTATTTTTTGCATTTTGGAATAAATAATTTATTCTCATTAAAAGTTCTAATCTATTATATCGTCGAAAGCAGGGGTTGTAGGAAGGGGAAAAACGAAGTAGAGAGACTCTTGCAAAGTCCTACCAGTTTTGCACTATAAGAAAGCAGAACTTGACACAGGGTTCGTTTTTAAAAAGAAAAGAAAAAGATAGGTGGTGTTATTTGTGTGAGTGTAATGATATTTTCGTTTTTACATTCATGCATTTAGTAAATTGGTACCTGCTAATTAAAAATACACTTTTAATTGTTTGATTAAATGACTCTTTTAACGAGATTGTAATTTTACTCATATTTATATACAAATTAACTTTGAAAAACGAATTATTATTCGCACTCTTTTAGCGAGATCGCAGTCTTAGTCATACATATTGACATACAAATTAACTTGGCAAGAATGAATTATCTTAACAATATCATGACCCGAATCAATGCGTGCGTGTGTAATGACGCAAAGCTAAAGCCGTAAACAGAAGATTTGTCAGATTTTAAACTGAAGGAACAGTTCACACCTGAGGAAAGCCCCGTCGTTGCGGACTTGCCGCCCTTAACCCATTCACATTTAAATTTCATGAGAAAATTGCAATTTTTTCTCTTTTTTAACAATGAATTTTTTCTTTACTTTCAAACTTATACGGATCAAACAAATAAATAAATAAAACACGCACATGTACATAAAAGAAATTATGTCATCTGAAGCAGAGAGTAGCGTGCATGTAACGATTTATCATTAGTTTACTGCATTATTTTTAACAATATATTAAATCCATCCAATAATTATAATGAAGCAATGTAAGAGTTTGTTTCCAAAATAACGTAATGTATAAAATATTTGTCAAAATAACACATATTCCTATTTGATTTGACTTATGCTATTTTTGATGAAAAACAAGGGGCAATGTGAAAGCCCTAAGCAAAAGAGATTTGTACAGATTTGCCCAGATCTGAGGAAAGCCCCATCGTGGCGGACTTGCCACACTCAACCAACTCACATACTTATTAATTTAATGAGAAATTGCAATATTAGTTCCCAAAGTTGTAGTAATCAACAATTTAGCCCTCGCAGTTTTAGAGTTGACATTTTGTAGTTCTAATAATAGTTTGCAAAATTTCGATCCGGATCATAGCATCATACGATTCTACGATCTTAGGCTTTGTTATTTTAGTGACCAAATTGAGAAATTGGTTGGTTTGGGGAAATTTTTTTTGAGGAAAATCTTTTATGAGAAATTGTGTAAGAGAGAAGGAAAAAAGTGTAATGATTGTGTTATTTTTTGAAAAAATATGAGTGAATATGAAGAGAGAAATTTAAATTTTGAATTTTGTAAAATATGAAGGTGTTTCTTTATTTAGAATTTTTGTTCCAAAAATGGTGATTTTCCTGAAAAAGAATGCAAAAGAACATAGTCTCAAAATACAAAATTGCTTCTACTTGATCCTAAAATATTTTATTAAAATAATTTAGATAAGAGTAGTTTTTAAAATTTATCTGTAATTTTACACATATATTTTTTGTATGATCTTAAGATTCTATCGATTTTGATCTTACACTCACATCGATCCAACATGTGATCCTGATCTTGCAAACTATAGTTATACTTTTTGATAAATATTTACTTCCGATTATTTTTTTGCATTTGATCATTAGTCAATGTTAACATTTAAAATTCCTAAATTATTATATTTTTCCATTTTTATTTATTGAATACATACATTTTCAATAAAATGTATTTATCGAATACATACATTTTATTTATATTTTTTCCATTTTCAATACATACATTTTTATTTAAAATTGAAACTCTCAGTTGAATTAAAATTATCTTGGAAAATTTTAGAATACTATATGTTAATTTATCTTTATGAAATGTGAAGTTAATTTGAGATAGAAAAAAAAAAAAAAAAATGGTGTAGTTAATGGTAAAGGGAAGGACTTAAAAAAGAAAATAAAATTAGCCCCAAAATTACAAATTTGATATATTTTTTTATAATAAAATTTGTAAATTCTCACTTTCACTAATAATAATCAAATACGTTAAATGATTAGCATTATTATAATTATCTAACATTGGCACTGAATATAATGATTTTAAAATTTCGAGGACTAAAATTGTCAACTACTAAAACTTTAGGGACTAAAATTGTGATATTTTCTAATTTCAACCTACAAAACAAGATAAGTTCAACGGCTTACTTTTATAAAGAGGAGAGAGTCGTCAGAGTTGTACCTTCGTCCCCTCCGACCTCCGATCATCTTGTGCTGTGGATTAAGAGTGGGGCGGCGAAAATCTCAGAGAAAATTACAAAGGAAGGCATGGCAACGTTGTGGCAATATGTTGTATACGAAGACCCATCTTCTATTTACTTCACTGCCGTTTCTGGGATAACCTTCTTGTTTCTTGCTTACTTGGGCATCTCCGACATCCTGGGCTTCCACCTCAAATATTCCAAATTCGCTGCCGGAGGAGGAATCAAACTGTCCAGCAGAACAGGGATGCTTTTATTGTACATCCCGGCTGCCCTCGCCGGTCTACTTTCCTTTCTGATCTTCCCCGGCGGTGGAATCAGGTTCTTGCTGCTCAAATCAGCTGTTTCCATCCACTTCAGCAAGAGGGTTCTCGAGGTATTATTTGGAATTTCATTTCCCGTGCTTCACCAAGTGGGTCTCTTTTTACTCTGTTTTTAGCTGTGCCTACAACCTTTTTTTCTTGTTTTTGCAGACTCTGTTTGTTCACAAATACAGCGGTGGGATGCTTCTGGATTCTGCTGTTATTATTTCGGTGTCCTATTTCTTTGCTGCTGCGATGATGATCTACATCCATAGAATGACTCTGGAGTTTGCAGAACCCTTAATTGATCTAAAGTACTTAGGTGTCTTTCTGTTTGTAGTGGGCATCGTCGGAAACTTCTATCATCATCTTCTGCTTGCCGGCCTTAGGCGGAGTAATGAAAAGGGCTACAAAATACCTACCGGGGGTCTCTTCGATCTGGTTATATGCCCACATTATCTTTTCGAGATTATTGGTTTCTTTGGTATTGCTTTCATCTCTCAGACGTTGTTTTCGTATTCTTGCGCCGTTGGTGTTGCTTTGTATTTGATGGCAAGGAGTTATTCTACTAGGAATTGGTACATTTCCAAGTTTGAAAATTTCCCTAAGAATGTGAAGGCTTTGATTCCTTATGTATTCTAATGTTTCAGTGATGGATGGTCTGCATCTGGAATCAAACTGATTCATTGTGCAATTCTATTAAATTTGAAGACTACCTGATTAGCAGTGATTCAAGTTCTGTAACGATTTCTTGCAATGTTTTTACTGTCTCTCATGATATTTTCTCCTAATGTAATCGAATCCCACTTAGCAACTTCAATCTTCTTTTCACAGCTTTTGGGGTTTTGTGCATATTATCTGTGCTTTTGGTAACCTACATATTGATGTTCTTCTACATTCAGATTAACATTACTTGTCTATATGTTTTGCACCCTCCACTCAATCGTGAGAAATTCGTTTAGAGAAGCTGTGAAAATAACACTGAATATTATTACAAACTGAAACACATTACAGCTGAATGGTAAACTGAAACATAACTGAAATGATTGGCCATTAGTAGTTCATTGATGGCCTACCTTGTGAAGTAAAAATTGAAGCGTAAATTAACTAAGAGGGAAATGGGACAGAGAAATGGAAGCTTTTAGAATTGTGGACATGTCTAAGAATCCATGGCTAGTATGGTGCTCAGATTCATGGGGGTCATGTATTCGGATGAGCCGGTCAGGATTTGTTGCACGATTATCTTGTTCGCCTTTTCTGATGGATGGAATGGATCCCAGAATGCATACAGGTCTCTCCTTGGGCATAAGTTTGAAATTGGTGTGCACAGGCCAATCCCATTGTAAGGCCCTTGGCCACAGCATGCTACCTTTGATGTGATAAATCCTGTCAAAAATCATGCACAAGGTCAAATAACTTTGAAACTTTTGAGTCTTACTGCTGCAAGAATCTTGCTTTTGTAATGCTCGGGCCTGTGTCTTGAGATCCCTTTATCACTAACTTTGTACCATAACTATGGCACGCGCACCTTAAGGTCATGGTACAAGGTTGTATAGAATAAGTGGTGTCTGAAATCTTAGCCTCTATATATGATGTTAGTCTGCAGATAAGTGACAATTATTGCGAGAATACATACCGTATGCTCCAGGGTTAGTGACGAAATTAAGGTGCATTTGTTGTGTATTTGCTGCAACAAATACATCCCTCCCAACTTTACTGTTTAGCCCCAGAAGCATTTGAACTAGTTGGGGATTGAATAGGCCTGCTGCTCTTTGCAGTTCGGTTGCGCATTCGCCATTTCTGCTGTGCTGAGCTAGTTCCGCTGGGACACAACCCAATGGTCCTGTACCGGTCACAATGACCCTACGGGCGCCAAGGTCATAAAGCCTCTGCATTCAAATAAAAGAGTATTGTCATTGCCATAAATGCTTACAGCCTGCTATATTAATGATTTCCATCTAATCACTGCATGATCCTTGTCACAATTTTATCATGAGTTGTCATTGTCATCGATTTGCCACAGCGCAAACTCACTGTAAGTATTAGAAACATGACTCCTTTAGCAGCACAGATGAAGTATTCCTTTATTTTCTATTGATGTGGCTCTTTTTTACAGTTGGGACTTGGAAGCAGTTGCATTACATGCGGATGTACCTTTTCTTGCTTAAAATAGCGCAGCCAACTGTTTCCATTGATGACTTTCAGGTGATTCTATTCATTTTTCAAAGACTAATTGCCATTGCTTAGCTCTGTTCTCTTGTGGCTTTGGTAGAGGAAATTTTATTAGAGGGAAGTTTTTTGTTAGAAATTTTTTGGAGGGAAGTTTTTTTTGGGAAATTGTGTAGGTGAGAGATAAAAAAGTGTAATGATTCTGTTATTTTTTGAATTTATGTGAGTAAGTATTTAGAGGGAATTTTAAAATTTTAATTTTAAATTGTTGAAAAAGTGAAGTTGTTTCTTTGTGTAAAGTTTTGGAAAAAAAAAAGTGATGATTCTCTACCAAAGCCACAAGAGAACAGAGCCTAATGTTGCTTTTTCTTGACTTTGGGTGATTTAATCATATGACATATTCTTATTCTGGACACATATGACACAGATTTCATCCTCATACTCTTTTGTTCCTTCCTTTCTTGGCCTCAAAACGAAAGAAAAGTTGAAATTAACCAGCTGAGAAGTGAGAAAATTACCAGTAAAATCTTGCTGTATTCAGAGATCACAAAGGGAACGTAGTCTTCGAGGGTAAATTGGCGTGATCTCGCAGAGTTTGGGATCAAATAGTAGTTGTTAACGAAATCATTTCCTCCCAGCGTCATAAGAACAAGTGCATTGTTTATGAGTTGCTTTGTCTGTTGGGGTCCTATGAGTGCACTCACTCGTTGCTGATATGCTCTAAAGTACTCTAACTGTAAAGGGATTCTGATTATGTTCACCTGCAAATATGTGTATATTTTTGTCACTTCTTTGTAAAAATGATGGATGATACACAAAAAGTATGGAAAAAAGAATCATAAGTATGAAGTTTTTGTTACAAATTGGACTCCGGTATCGTTGAGTATTCCCACTCCTGCAGATGCGAAGTTGGCGCCAACCAGAAGCCTTTGTCCTCTGAGTGCTGGATCCAAGTATGGCAATGGTGATTCTGAGGCACCTATGCTCTGACCTACATTTTGAACAACATTCATCTTATAACACTTGCATGAAAATATGTACGTAATTCAGATCATCTGTCTATTTTCGCGTGTCTTATTCTATCACGTCCTATTAAAGTATCACTCATGGTGTAGAGACAAAATAAGATAGTGAGAAAAATGGACAGAGGATTTGATCTAGAAAAGATGCAACGTTGCAAAGAAATGCAATGCAATGCAATGATGTGGGACTCAACTGATAAGGTCAGGGATGTTGTAGCCATTAGAGAAGCGGCCGGTGGCACGGTGGCTCGGGTAGTCGACTCCATAAGGAGGAGCATCCGCGCGAGCAGTTGTCGCCAGGAAGTTATTGTTACCGCTATCGACCAATGAGTCTCCGAACACGAAAAAAGCCCGGCCCTCGACCCGAGGAGCTAACGTTCCCCATGTCAATATGAGCCCAGAAATGAAGCAGAGACAGTTATGAACTGCTGCAGTTTTGAGAGACATATTGTTGGAGTAGTTAACAAAGAGAGAAAGAAGTTAAGATGAATGTAGTAGTATTGTCTGAAGCAGAAGTTAGCTACATTTATAAGCTTTTTGGAAATATTCATGGCGACTCAAGTGGTCAGTTGAGAATACATTAAACTTTTCTGAGCAAACACAGTTGTAAAGCAAGAACGGAAGGACCACAGGAGAAGCTGTAGTTGAGGACTGTGAACAAGACGAGACGACGAGAAATATGAATATTGAAACAATGCAGCGTAATACAGATGTATCGTGCGTCATTATTCAATGAGTGAATGGTTCCGTAATGGGATTGTAGTGTTTTCCCGGGCTCCTACAGGCTGCAGCCAACCCAACCAATGTTTTCAGGTGATTGATTGCAAATTAAGAAGATGGCGAAAGTATAGTAACTACTAAGTAGGTGATCATCTTCAACTTTTAATTAGGGCTATAAGAACCGGCCATGGCTATAAGGCCTTCATTGATCAGTTCAAGTTCAATAATATTGTTGGCACCACATTTTTTCCCGTGTAGCATTAATGCATTCTTTCAAACTCCATCTTCCATTTTGGTTTGCTTTTGAGATTTGTGAGCTTTGAATGGTAATAGGTATTCCTTTATTGCCTAACCTACTTATTTGGAACATATATGGTACAATCAATTATTGTACCATTGTTTTCTTCTTTCATTTTTGCTTTCTCTATTGAAAAGAAAACACAATTAAAAAAATAAAAAAAAGTTATCGTATTATCGTGTGAGACTATTATTTAGTAGATACAGTCATCAAACTTAGCATTGGATGAATTACTAATGTAATTGTATATGTCATATTTAATAATTGAATCATTACTTAGCAGCTCGGGGAGAAGCTGGGGATGAAGGGGTTGGTAGAAAAGCTCTTGCTTGGCATTGCAGCACAGAGCTTCGTGAGGATGTTTTTGAGTTGGTAAGCCAAAAAAACATGATTGTAAAAAAACATTATTTTTCATCGCACAACAAAATCCAATCTATTAAACGTTATTCCAATTTATTAAACGTTGAAAGTATTTTTAGGTCAGAAAAAAGATTGAAGGCAAAATTAAACTCTATGGGCAAAAGTGTACGTTTTCCCAATAGTTATAGTATTACTGTTTTGGAAGTTAATTATGGTGACTCAAACGGAAAAAAATTGGAAAATTGAAGAAAAAGCTGGACAGAAAGGAAAAAATAAAAAAATAAAATTCGGGTCAATTCGGATCGGACCCAATCCGATCCGATCCGAAATTTCGGATCACTGATCCAAACCGAATCGATCCTTTCGAATCGGGTCGAATCCGGGTCGGATCCGGGTCGGATCGGATTGGGTACCTTGATTTGAACACTGGTGAGGGAAGGATTTTCTATGACATCAACAGTCAATGCGGGGCTAGCTGTATAATTTTCTAAATTCAGGGAGCAAAGTGTGAAACCCTTAAAACACAGGGGCTTAAAGTAATTAAGCCTACAGTTTATTAGGACAGTGCCGCTCCCCAAGCAGAGCAAGGTATAACTGCAGAAGCACTAAGTACAAAATAGTCGGAAAAAAAGTAGAAGCATAGAAGAAGCCGCAACAAAGCCGAAAAACAATGCTAAGTCTAAGCAACAACTTCCCTTCGGCAGCGGCAGCGGCGGCGGCTGGCTCTTACAGCAAACTCGATTCCACCGCCTTAGCAACCTCAACCGCGTCATCCTCTGCTTCGTTTAATCCTCAGAGAATCAGAACTTCTCCTTCTTCTTGTTCCAGGATGCTGAGGCAGCAGCAGCAGCGTCCGAAAATCAATGCTTCCTCCGTTGATTCTCAACAAACTTCCACGGGGTACCCTTTTGTTTCTGTTCTTGGAAAGTTTTATATTTGTTCTGGTTTTTGTTTTAGCTGAGCTCCTTGATTTTCCGTCAAGTTTTTAGTATTGGTTTCGGATGCATTTTTTTTTATCGAGGTTATGTAGGTTGAACTGTAATTTGGGGTCTTTGAAATGCAGTTGAATTTTGTAATTTATGGTACTTTTAAGACTCTTGTGCTTTTTGTAATTGTAGTCGGATTGGATAAGGGAGGGAAAGATGAAAACTTTGGCTATGAATCATTGGTAAAAATGCTTGGTCTGATATGAAAGCTATTGATGAGTAGCTGTTTAGTTTTTTTGGACCTAGGCAGAAGTGTCTAGTCATTGGGTTTTAGGGCTGGCTTTTGCAAGATTTTGCGTTCTCTTTGATACGAGAGCTGCAGCTGATTCTGGGCTTTATTATTATTATTATTGTTATTATTTCTTTGGCACAGGGATCACGATCGAGCTGTTCATGGACCGTCGGAAATGGTTGTTGGTGTTTTGGGAGGAGGGCAATTGGGTCGTATGCTTTGTCAAGCAGCATCCCAAATGGCAGTCAAGGTAATTGTTTTAGACCCGATGGAGAATTGTCCTGCCAGTTCTCTGTCTCATTACCACATGGTAGGAAGCTATAATGATAGTGCCACTGTTCAAGAATTTGCTAAAAGGTAGGCTCTGAAGAGCACTGATAGTTTGTTGTGTTTCCTGAGTTATCTATTTATTTTTTATTTGCTTTGTGCTAGTATTATTGTATGATTGAATCAATTCTTTTACATAGTTAGGTGTGGACTGTTGACAGTAGAAATTGAACATGTTGATGCTGCTACTCTGGAGAAGCTTGAACAACTAGGTGTTGATTGTCAGCCTAAAGCCTCCACCATTAGAATTATTCAGGTATGTTCTCCTTGTTCCAACTTAACATGCCATTTCATCCTTCCTGTTAACCAGAAGTTTGAAGATGTAGGATAGTTTTCTTCAATATAAGACAAATTCCATTCATGTGACACTTTCTGCTCATTAATCTGCAAGTCATATTAGCTCTTCGCGCTTGATAAAATTTCACGAGGGTATCTTCTTCCCTTAAGGGATCTTATAATTTGGGTTTTTCTTTTAGGAATCTTCTTAAGGTGAGATAAAGGTAAAAATTTGCCAATATTAGAATCTTTAGATCTTTAAGCTGCTCCGATTAATTATTGAGATTCTGATGTTGCGAAGAAGATAGCCTTCTCTGTGGCTCCCCAAGGTAGACAGTGGTAGGAAGGAAAGGTGTTGTTTTTGAATTAGAGAAAATAGATCTTCAGACCACAGGCATAGAGCGAGTGTTTGAAGCAAAATATTAAAAATAATGCAGAAAGTTCCTTAAGCAATTCTGAAGGGATAATTTTTTGGAAATATGTGGATTTAGTAACTGATGTTATTGAGGTGAACCACTTGCTGGAGACATTACTCTTATGGTGATTGTATGTGTATGTTTGCTTCTTTTCTTCAATGACTAAACAAAGTTACTAGAACGAAATGCAGTTAATCCAGTGACCCCAAGCTGTCATTTTTCCTACTGTTTGTCTTTTGGGTTGACTTTTTCCTACTGAAATTGAAGTAAGTAGAAACTATTTGATCCTAATTGCATCTAACTCTGAATTTTACAGGATAAATATCTTCAAAAAGTCCACTTTTCTAGGCATGCAATTCCTTTGCCCAAATTTATGCAGGTAAGAGCAAAAATTTAACTTTTGCGAAATTTTTAACTCACTTTTGCCGTACTATTATTATTCCCTTGACTAATAATTTGCTATTTTAAATGCTTGGGTGATGAAATATGGTATAACAGATAGATGACCTTGACGGTGCAAGAGAGCTGGTGACCTTTTTGGCTATCCACTTATGATAAAGAGCAGAAGACTGGCTTATGATGGCCGTGGAAACGCTGTTGCTAAAAATGAACATGAACTATCTTTGGCAGTAAATGGTAATCAATGACTTATTGTATTTCAGTTTGACCTTGCGGTCATTATATTCTTCTTCTTCTTTTGCTTCTTAATTAACTGTACGATGTAGTTTATCCATTGGCCTCTTCCTGCATGTTGCATAAACTGCCTAGTATTTATTCTTGAGCATTAGTAATTGCACAATTCACTGCCTTTTTAATTTTTTCTTAACATAGAAGTTCTACCTCAGTCAAGATTTTGTTGTTATTCATTTTCATATCCTCTCAAACGGCAATGAAAAAGCTAAAATAAAGTATTAGAAGGTATCACCATACCTTTTTGCCTATTTGGTAGAACATTTGTTAATCATTATGAAAGATTCCATCTAGCATTATGATCATGTATCTGTATAATTGAGTGTTCATTGTTCTTAGCTTGCAATTGTTTTTTAATATATCAAGTTTAGAATAAGCCTGATATTTAAAGTATTAAACTATTAGTTATGCTAATATTGTAGATTATGAAGGAAAGCCCATTACAAAAATGGAGTATGAATGAAGCTTTACCTTGCCTTCATTTGTCACTAATTTTATACTGCTTTTGACTTCTCGATTCTCACTTTGTTTCTCTTTTATTTATGCTTGTATTTGTTCTTTCTTTGGGTGAGGTTAACATTATGACCTATTTTCTAAATTCAATCGCTATGCTTTTTCCAGCTCTTGGAGGATATAATCATGGTTTATATGCTGAGAAATGGGCACCCTTTATTAAGGTGAGCTTCTTTGTTGTAAAAATAATCAATTTTATTTGATAGAATAGTGTAGCAATTGAATACTTGATTGTGTAACTAATCAAATATTCATCTAATTCAGGAGCTGTCTGTCATTGTGGCAAGGGCAAGAGATAATTCTGTTTTGAGTTATCCCGTGGTTGAAACTATCCACAAGTGAGATGCACACTTCATTGTTTCCATTATCATCTCTTTCCAATTTGGTGTAGTATGTATTGTTCTTCTACTAAGCTGGAATTACTTTACAGGGAAAACATTTGTCACATTGTCAAGTCACCTGCCAATGTGTCATGGAAGATTATGCAACTTGCAACTGATGTCGCACGCAGGGCTGTTAGCTCATTAGAAGGAGCAGGTGTATTTGCAGTTGAGATGTTTTTGACAGAAGATGGTCAGGTAGGATGATGATTTCTCATGTATGCTTGAAATGTAGAAATTCTCAAAGTGAATATGCAGATATATAAATATTACCGATATCATTGTAATCTGGATGCCTGTATTCTATTTCACAGATCTTATTAAATGAAGTGGCTCCTAGGCCTCATAACAGTGGTCATCATACTATCGAGTCTTGCTTTACTTCACAATATGAGCAGCATTTGCGGGCTGTTGTTGGTCTTCCCCTGGGTGATCCATTAATGAAAACACCTGCTGCTATCATGTATAATATACTAGGTGAAGATGAGGTGAATACCATTTTCCCCCCTCAGTTTTACCTTTGCAAAACTAACTTATATGAAATGAGTCCTACTTCTAATAAGCGTTGGAATATATTGTGTTATAATGGGACTATTATGGGTTGGAAATGAACGTGAAGCAATCAATTTGGGGATAATATACAATGTCAATCTCTATAAGTATGTGGTGTGTATGTATATATCTATATATAGGGATGCATATATTTATGTGTGTGCGTTTGTAGATGCTCCTGCTATCTATGTGTTTATTATGCATGCTTTGAATTCATTTTATATTTACTGCAATGTTTGCATTTGGGCTAGAATTCCATACTTCATGTTTCTTACTGAAGACTTAATCATGATCATTCACCTTTGAATTCTTCAAGCAGGGTGAATCAGGTTTTCTTCTGGCTCATCAGCTGATTGGGAGGGCACTAGGTATTCCTGGGGCTTCTATTCATTGGTATGACAAACCAGGTTAGTTTGGTTGATGCCCTTCTTACACAGGTGGTATGTATACTTGGTGATATTTTTCAAGACAGTATCTTTAAATTTAGGTTATTTTTGCAGAAATGAGGAAGCAGCGAAAGATGGGTCATATAACATTTGTGGGCCCATCTATGGGTGTTGTTGAAGCACGGTTGAAGTCTCTTTTGAGTGAAGAAACTGTGGGTGGTGAGACCGCAGGTTGGTTGTGTATTCGTATTTCTGTTAAGGCATCATAGTTTGAAGATGTGTGGTGACATAGTGTTGCAACCAGGATAAAAAGAAAGATTTTTCTGGTTGAAGAATGGTCATAAGCTAAAAGTGTTTTAATTAATTTCAACATTTGCTCATCTATTAATGACTGCATTTTTGAAATACTACTTTGTTTCTGCTATTATTTGAAGTAGAATTTAGCATAATGTTATTTCTGATTACTAATACTGGCTCTGCATCTTCACATTTCTCTGCTGTTCTTTTACTTTCAGTTTTGCTGTCTCAAATGTTATCCAGTGGTTTGATTGGATAGAGTTAAGAATACATGATTGTTTTGATGGTCTTATTCGTCTAGATAAGGCACATTTTTTATACCCATTTTAAGATTGAAGTTCTAGTTTAGAGATATCTCATACCTATGATGCAGGCCTTTTCTCTGCACAAACTTCACCAAAGAATGTTACTGGCTTAAGCTAGTTCACTGTTAACAATTATGTTACAAGTGGAGGCTGTATGCCCACTTTTGAATGGTGATCTACAGTCTGTCTCTCTTCCATAATTTGTCAAATGAAAGAAAGATTTTTATAAAGCAAAGTTTTCCATAATTTAGCTCATTTTCTATTTTGATGGTGGCAAATCTATGATAATTCTTTTGATCATGTGTTGTAATTGACAAATTGTTTGACATTGGAGGCAGTCATTTTTTTTTTTTTTTTTTTTTTTAACTTTTGGCAATACTAAATGGTTCACTAATGCTACACAGTGCTCCAAAATGCAAAATAATGATGTTGGAAGCTAGAGCACTATCTTATCCATGTAGGACATACATTCTGATAATTTCCTTCCTAATTTTTCCTGCAGTAAGTCCCCGAGTAGGTATCATCATGGGTTCTGATTCAGATCTTCCTGTCATGAAAGATGCTGCAAAGGTTCTGACAGAGTTTGATGTACCTGCAGAGGTTGGGTTTACATATTTTTGTGTCTACCTTCTAGTGCTCAGATGAATATTAGTTCTTTAAGTTTCTAGGACCTTCCTTAGGTATACTAGATAGCATATTCCGAGTTCACAGTACCTGGAAGTGATTTTGGGAAATGATGTTTTTCATCTTGTAGGTGAGGATAGTCTCAGCTCATCGGACCCCTCAAATGATGTTTGATTATGCACTATCGGCTGGGGAGCGTGGTGTTCAGCTCATTATTGCTGGAGCTGGTGGTGCAGCCCACTTGCCAGGTAGATTTCACTTTTCAACCCAAAATAGTAATAATTACACAAATCAATACAACCAAAACATTTCATTACATTGCATGCCAATTTGAGTTCTTTTGCTTCTGTGTAGGTATGGTAGCTGCATTGACACCTTTACCAGTTATTGGTGTTCCAGTGCGTGCTTCCACGCTAGATGGATTGGACTCTCTTTTGTCAATTGTTCAGGTAATTTTATTAGACGTTCAACTTCCTTTTGAGAGAAATGAAGTTTTATATGTATATATATGTATATGGATAGTTAAAGCTTGTGGTCTGCAACTGAAAAAAAGACTGCCTCAGTTTCTGTACTGCAGTTTTTCCAAGACAGCTCTTTTTCCTTTCGCAAGAAATTCATATTAAAAGTTGAAGTGGAAAATTATTTTGAATGTGCTCCAGGAAGGATGGGATTATTATTATTAGAGGATTATAGGATGTCTCAAGAGTGTGGAGAAGTTCATGAGTTGTTTGCTTACTTCTTGTGTTTGTGGTTATGGCTATGAATACCTCAATAATTGTAAAAGCAATGTGCTATATTCTTCAACTTGCCATTTACATGAAATCAGTATATTTAATGTAAATTTCACTGCTCATGTCCTTCATAGTACCTTGAAGTCTCCATAGTCTTCGGTCTGTATGTATCTTGGATTTAAATGGTTGAATGTACTATCTTGCTCTTGTATTTGTGTTTAACATGCCTGGGATTTTTCACATTTAATTTCTTAGGAGTGCCACATAATGTACTTATTACACGTAACATCAATCCGGTGTAGTTTTTATCGAAATGCTGATCAACAGAAGTTGAAATCATAACCTTCTTTATCTCTTACAGATGCCAAGGGGTGTTCCAGTTGCAACGGTCGCCATAAACAATGCCACCAATGCAGGTCTTCTAGCAGTAAGGATGTTGGGTATTGGTGACTTGGACCTCCAAGCAAGGTTAGGCTTTTGCTTCCTTTTTTCCTCTTTGGAGAAAAAACAAAAAAAACCCAGAATTTCTTCAATGCTTCCTCATTTTACAGAATGGCACAATACATGGCAGACAGAAAAGAAGAGGTGTTGTTAAAGGGAGAGAAGCTGGAGAAAGATGGCTGGGAAGATTACTTAAATTCTTGATGGAGTATTGACCCCTGACACACACACACAGTAGTTACTTTGGACTCACATTTTTCCCGGTACCGGGACCGGAAGAACCCAGCTCTGCCACCCAGCACCCTCAACAACATCAACCGGCCATTTGTTTCATTCACACGGTGGTGGTATATTAGGGGCTGCCGGAGAGTTGTTTTTATTTAAAAAAGAATAGAATATAGAGATTGTAGAAATTCAAGATTTTCAAATGCAGCCATTTGATTCAAGATAAAGATATGTGGAACTGAAAATTTTCAAGTGCAGCCTTTTCAGACCGGCGGAATGGGGAAATGGAAAAGGTCTGCGGTGGTTTTGTGGTGCCAATTGCAATTTACCAATTCATTGCGGAGGAAAAACTGGAAATCAAAGGACTATTCTGAGTCTGTAATTTCCATAAATAACAACGAGACGTTTAGACCACCATTGACTTCCCTCCCCTCGTATTCAAACCGCTTTCCAGTTTCCCCCACCCACAGCCAAAGTTAGAGATGACAGTGGGGTCGTACCTTGAATTAGGGCGTTCAGGCATGTAAGTTCACGTGTCATAATGAATCAATCTAAACGTGACTCAAATATTAATTCGTGTTTGTAGGTTCACGTGTCATAACCATTAACCCAAATCTGATCCAAAAGAAGTTGTTTATTGTTAAAAATGAATAATTAACCTGAAAATCTAACTTATTTAGAAAATACTTACTCTATCAAAACTGCTTGTATAACCCAATATTACAACTTTAATGTAATAGATGATAGGTCAATAAAATAGGGGCGTGTTAATTGCAGGACACTTTTTACTAAACACATGACACTTTTTAAAATTTTAAGTGGTGAAAAAATAATAATATCTTTATACATTTCTACCATCATAAATATTTTTACTTACACTCTCATTTCCTCTTCAACTCTCCATTTCACTCTTTAACTCACTCTCATTTTTTTACTCCAATTTTTTCAAATTTTCTTTCACTCATCTCCATTCCTTCTGTAGTAAAATTAAGAAGAAAATAACTTTTAAAATGAATCACCCCAACCAAGCAATTCTATGAGAAAGAATCACCCAGATGAGGCGATTCTTTTTAAAAGTTGTTTTCTTCTTACTTTTACTGTATAATGAAGTAGAAAGGGAAAGGGCAAAAAAGTAATTTCAAGTTTTAAATTTTTAAAAAAGTATCGTTTATTTAGTAAAATGTGTCATTCAATTAACAATTCCGATAAAATAATGTTGGATTGAAAAAAACCCAAAAAAACCTATAAAATTTAATAAAAATAAAACATAATTTATTTTTTCAATAAATACATCCACCCCAAATATTTGTCCTATTTAATTTAAAAATCACCTACAAATAAACTAAACGGGTTAACCCGAGGACATGTTTATTTTCTTACTTAACCCAATTTTGATATACTAGATCTTTAATAACAGTGTTAGATTTCGTATTGAGTTTTCATATTGTTGTGCAAACTGTCACCCTTACGCCACAACGGAGGAGGAGAATGGAGATAATGAGAATGAACATGATTTTTTGGCTCGATAATAAACGAACACGAACAAGATATTGAAAGCTTGTTAATGTTCGTGGAACAGGCTCGATTAATATATTAACTGTATAATATAAATAAAATAAATATATACAACTTTAAAATTTTAAATAATACAAATAATTGAATATTTACATACATTTATATGTACATAGATATCAATATATGAGTTTAAATGAATTTTAATTTTTATGTAAGTTGATATAGTATATTAAATTAACCAAATATTACAATTTTCTGTTAGTTAATGCGAGATAGAACGCACATGAATGTTCACGAAAAAGCTCGGTTCGGCTCGACTAATAAATAAACGAACACAAACGAGATTTTAGACTCGATAAATAAATAAACAATAAATGAACACGTCAAAATTCAGCTCAACTCGGCTCGTGATCACCGATAGGAGATATTAATATCACATTACATATTAGTAGCTAGTACTAGGATTTCTCAATTCTGGGGGCAACAAAGACTTGTTCAGTTAATATCTATATGTCAAACTTTAATATTTATCCCCTCGGTTTAATTAGAAGAGTTCACTTTGAAAACTATATTTTGTTTCAATAGAAAACTACACTTTCAAATTTTTTTATTCATCTTACCCTTACTAATATAGTCATGTGTGTAAGTAAGAATATAAACGGAATAAGTGGTGCTAGAATAGCTATTTTAGACGTTGTACCTTAACATCCGTAATAAATTGTAGATTGGTACAAATAAACTATCCTCATGGAACGGAATGAGTATTTAATTATAGCAGTATGCTTGGCTGCAAGGCCGAGGGAGACGAAGTCAACGTTTGGATTCTCAAGTCATGGTCGGATCGGACGAGGTATTTTTCCACTTGTCGGATTATGTGATACGTACGAGTTTAATTTAAACTAAGTAATAATAACCTCAGGTTTTGCGTAGACGTTGTTTGAGGACCAAGTAAATTAACAATATCAATCAATTGACATAAACAAATCTTTGACAACGACTAACCGAGCAGTTTAGGTTGAAACTGAAACACGACTTGTATGACTCTTTCAAAATCTACCGCCATTATATGCACGTATATTTTAGGTTACATATAATAAAATTACATTAAAAAATTGACATCAATCCATTACAGTAATTACATAAGTTGACACAAATAATTAAACAAATAAAGTTAAGATTGAGAATATCGATGAGTGAACCTGCAAAGTTAGGCACAAGTAATTTTATGCGACGCAAACACACAACACAACTCAAATACAACAGGTTAGTTGACATCTATACAAATTTGTACATGTATGAAAGTTAATTCTTCTAGTTGAACAAAATGAGTATATGTTAGCTAATTATCACTCGACAACTTTAATTTTAAATATTTAATTAAATTTTTGTCTCCTTAATGCCACATTAGTCATTATGAGCTAACTAGTATAAACTTTCACCATGTACATTATTTTTAAATATATATATATAAAACGACAAACTTCCAAAATAATAATAATAATAATAAAAGATAAAATATATGGTGAAATACAGTTTACCCTCTATGGTTCTGCGCCACGGACAGTTTATCCCTTGTTGTTTTAATATTGACAGTTACCTCTCTTGGTTTAAGACTGAAGTTCCAATTGAATAAAAATATCAAAATTAACGGTGTGTTAGATTGATTTAGTACAAACTAAGCGTTTGAAACGGTAATATACAATTAATACAATCTCTTTAAACAATCGCTAATTTTGACATTTTAAATCAATCGAACATTTCAATCCTAAACCGTGAGAGAGTAACGTCAATTTAAAATATTAGAGGACAAAAAGTATTTCACCCTAAAATATAATTAAGCCTATAAATATCAGTTTCAATTCAAACAAGAAACAATATTAAATATCATGTAACTCATCAATGACACATAAAATATGTCATAGCGAAAAAATCGTATGTGGAAAAGTAACAAACGGAACGCCCAACATCATCGTAGACGCATTAATCAGTCTATGTCTATGTCCATGTGTTTGAATATTTTTTTTCCACGTATTTGAAAAACTTTTGCACAGTAATACTCCTTCCGTCCCATTCAAAGAGTCCACTTTCAAAACAAAATCTTGTCTCATTTAAAGAGTCCACTTTGAATTTATTTATGTTACATATCCTTACTAATATTACAATATGTGGTTGACAATTAACCTTTACTTCTAAAGTAAGAATATAAGTGGAAAATATTGTGATAAATTACTTATTTTAGGTATTGTACCTCATAACCCATAATAAGTTGTACACAGTTCAAAGTTGACTCTTTAAATGGGACGGAGGGAGTAGATAATAATAATAATGTCACAATAATAGTGATAATTTTCTGTGTCATAAATATTTTTGTGTCACACATATTAAATGTATCCCGACAAATGTCACGATTTTATTTAAAGACATTTATAAATGTCACAATATACCAAAAATATGTCATTGTTGGGTCAAAAGTAATCGAAAATTTTATAAATTGACACAATATTCAAGGTTAATTTATAAAATAGGCCAATTTTGACATTTCTTCAAAAGAGTAAAATGAGAATAGCTCTTTAAATATGATCATTCTAGGTTACGTACGTTAATGTTGTTGACAATTATGAATTACTCGATCCCTCCGTTCTCGAAGAAGTGTCGCTAGCAGAAAAAATTTTGTTCCTAAATAAGTGTTCTTTTACACATTTTTAATGCAAAAGAAATTAAAAACTTCTCATATGATCTTATAATTTAACATAAATAGGGCTAAAAAAAAAAAAAAAAATTCATTTACCTCATTAATTACATTGTGTGTTCATTCCCATGCAAATGGATACTTCTTTGGAAACCTGAGGGAGTCGTAATTAAGAGCGTACACATAATCACCCTTTTCCGAACTATAATATATTAAATTTCATTTGTAAAACAGTATTTTATTTGCTTAATAAATTCTGTTTAAAAAAAAAAAAAAAAAAAAAAACTTGTGCTTGATTTACAAGAATCGGACTGATTCTAATTATGATTGAACACTACAGTCTACAGCGTGCGTTGTTTTTATTAGTGGTTTGATTTAGACCATTATTATTAATATTTGTCAAACTTTCAAAAGCGCGGTTCCGCAGTCAACTCCCTGTTCTTCACACCATTCCACGCCCTTGACTGCCACCCACACTATACTATTCATTATTCATCTTCATTCCCAACTCTCTCTCTCTCTCTATATATATTCATGTTATCATTCCCAAACCTCCAACAAACACCAATCTGCAATTTCTTCAATCATCCACTTAGAACTCAAGATACAAAGTTACGGGTTTGTAGAACAGATCCTGTTCAAGTAAGGTCGTTTAATCATATCCACGATAACGTTGCATTTGCATACAAACAAGAGTACAAGTGTCGATCGAAATGGCTGCTTCCTTCTTCGGAGAAAACAATGTTAATGTTTTGAGGAAAACATGGGTTTTGATCATGGGATTAACGTTGCTTCTTGCATTGGTCGGTTTCCGACAAGCCGAGGCGGCGAGGCCTTTCGGAATGGGAATGAGAATCGAGCCGTGGTTCATGAAAAATGAGCTCGTCATTCAATCTCTTCCAAAGGGTTCGAGGGCTACTCCTTCTCCCAATCCATGCACTTATATCCCCGGAAGCACCAAGGGCCGCTGCACTTTGGAACAAAACGACGTCGGCGCCGCCCGTTTCCACGCCGGTGTTGCTCCGCCGCTGGAGTTCCACGATCAAACAAGTTCTTGATGGGGGTTCGGCTCGAATTAATGATTTACCCTGGTCTTCGGGTCTGTAAATGTTGCCGAGATTCCACATTAATTGTAGATGCTTCATCCATACCACTCTGCACATGCAGATCGTAGTTCATACTTTGGGACTTCTAACCAATACTTTTTTTGGGAATTTCTTTATTCATTTTTGTTAATTAAGTAATAACGAATTAACCATTCCATTTAAAGTATGGGATATGGTTGTAATATTTTTGTATTGATCTTTGACAATATTCTTTTGTTTCTATATATATACAGACACATTTTTATGTTTTTTCATCAGTTATTTGATATTTAATTCATTAGGTTCAAATGAATGAAACGAGTAACTTTGTGACTTATTAGACATAATACAATGGACGTGTGATTTTCACTCCCGATTTTGTAACCTCGTGCAAATGCTTTATTTTGATTTGGTGAATGACAATTTATTGATTTTCCCCCTCAATAATAAAATATGCAATAACTAAATATGAGGGTTATAAAGGCTTCATGTATTTTTCGCTTAATTAATTTTTGTCTCATTCATTTAGATAGTTTCGATGTTACTAATTAATTTTTTTTAATTTTTTGGTTGGTATTGTCAATGTTTATCATCGTCATAATGACAATTTTATCCATATTATTACTGAACTGAATATCAACATATTTCTAATTTTATGACAATTAATGAAGTGGAAGAAAAATATATCTTGAAAATTAAAAAATCAAGTCAAACCTACCAAAACAGGAGGAAACAAAAAGTAAATAAACTAAGGGTTATTTGTTCATATTAAAAATAACCCTACGTACGTGTCTCATTTGTTTGATTTTGACTGCAAATGCATCTTTCAAAGAAAATTCTTTATTGTTGTCAAAACAAAATATAATTAAAAAATCTTTATCAAATAAAGTAGTAGTGTTGAAAATTAGAAATGGAAAAATCGTACTTTTGTTTGAGAAATTATTATACTTTTGGCCATTTTTGTTTGGAGATCATTACACTTTTGGCCACGTTTGTTTCAGTCATTGCAAAAGATTATTTTTATATGTATGTTGTTACACTTTTGACCATTTTAACATGTCATTACATGTTTTCAATGGTCAATGCCCCGTCAACGCAAATATGAGTTTTTTTACTAAATAAAAAACTTTTTAGGAACTAATTTTGTAGCATCTGTTCTTTGGGATGAAATTTTAAGATTCATAATCAGCCCTTTAAAGTTTCTCATTTTGTGAAAAGAACTCATATATATTACAGTTGACTGTGGAGAACAAGTAATAGCCGATTAAACGATCAAAAATGTAATACCATACATGCATACATAAAAGGTTCTTTAATTTACAACGATTTAAACAAAATTAAACAAAAGTATAATGATCTCTAATACAAAAGTGGTCAAAAGTGTAATTTAAAATTTTAAAAAAATGCAAAAGCCTCCTCTTTCTGCATGATGATGATAACAAATCTTTCAAATAGTTGACTTTGAAACACATTTTCTGGCATTTCTGATTTGCTTCTTTCCTGCAACAGAATCTCTAGGTTAGGTCATTTTAAATGAACTTTGTGTTTTCCAAATATGTTTTTGTGATTCAAATATATATATATATTTGAAAAAGAAAAGTAAAAAAAAAAAAAAAAACATGTAGAGAGCTTACGTACGTATTCGACAATAAAAAGTAGTGAGTATATACTATCAACGCATTCGTTCTATTAAAAGAGATATTTTAAAAAATATACTCGTACAACTTATTATGGATTATAATGTACAATTTCTGGACACCATATATTTTATTTATATCTTTATTTTAGGATAAATTACATTTACTTCCCTCGAGATTTATGAAAATTACTAATACCCTCTGAAGTTTCATAAAACTACCAACACCCCTCTGGATCAATAACATAACTTTATCCCTTTCTACCGTCGTAAAATTACATATGCCCCTTTGTGAGTTAAAAAATTGAACTTAAAACTCAAGTTTTTTTTTTAATTAGGTAAAACAGTCTCTATTAGAGCGTATGACAATTCAACAATTGATACTTTCGGTCCTTAAAATATTAGATATACAATATTTTTTAAAGAGAAAGTGGTGCGTGTTGAACCATTTTACAGATTGAATACAAACTTTTACCAAAATTTGAACGTCTAGGGAGGTGTCGATAGCCTCATGAATTCTCGGGAGAGGGGATTTTGGTAGTTTTTACAAACTTCGACAAAGATAAATATAATTTCCTATTTTTTAAGTAAAAATAATTATTAATTATGCATTATTATATTAATAAAAATGTAAACAAATAAATACTGAACTTTTCTATTAAAATACAATATCTTTCTACAAAAAAAAACTCCTATTACGGAACGAAAATATAAGAAAACATAAATAGAATTTTTAAAAACTGGAGATAGGTAAGTGTGAAGTGTGAATAGTGAGTACGTGTTGGGTCCAAGAGGCAAGAGGGGGTCAGAATCAGATGGTCAAATCCATTAATTACTGTACTAAAGTGGTGTGCCTTTTGGGTGTCACATGTCCAGTGCAGCAATTAAAGCAAGCCAAACAACCACATCTACGTATAATTGCAAATTACTACCTACTATTCCTCCGTCACATATAAAAAGTTTACGGGTGTTTGGTTAGGAGGTTTGGGAATGAAAGAATGAAATTATAGAAAATATGATTGTTTGATTGATGGATTTGAGAATAACAAATTGTGAATAAAACACAAATAATCAGCAATCAATCAAAAATGGTTTCATTCCATTCCCATTATCATTTCATCGTACTATCAAACTCATACACATTCTTATTCCTATTCATATTCCTCGACTCAAACCAAACGCCTCCTCAGTTTCAAGATAATTTTTTTATCTCACGAAAGAGTATAATTTAAATATAATTTATTCTTATTATATAATAATGTATAGTCTACAATTAACACTTACGAGGTGTTTGGTTTGAGTCGGATAATGGGAATAGGTATGAGTTTGATATTAAGATGGAATGGTAATGTGAATGAAAATGAAACCCATTCCCCTAGTAGGTTTGACTGATTATTTGAGTTTCATTTCCTGTTTGTCATTCCAAACCCACGAACCAAACACCCCATTAGTTTTAAGTATTAATGATATGTAAATGAAAAATATAACTTTAAATTACTTATTTTGAATATTATACTCTATTATTTATAATAAATTATATATTTTTGGAAACGAACTTTTCTAATAGGACGAAGTGAATAGGAGAGAAGGTGGAGTAAAAATGAGCAGCCATAATCTTACATGAAAATGGAAATGGTGAGAGCTACCAAAGTGCAAAGGAGCATGTGAATTTTGTCATAATGCACCACTTAGTTAAAATCCCTCACCCAAATGATGCCCTTCTCAATCCCAAAAGCCAAACTTATTAGCTTGGTTTTTTTGGGCACCCACTCCAATGAACAAAGTCAGGCCTCAACTTTTGGACTCATGCAACAAGATTACACTATTTGTTAATGGAGGAGTTTTTATGAGTTTCAAATTAAAATAATTGATTTTTCAATTTTGTATTTCACTTATGTTGTTATTTTTTGGAGTGATTATATCTATTTATAAGTGTAAAAAGATAAAAATATAGTATCAACATACTGTAGTTTCTATCAAAATAAAAACAGTTTTGAACATAATTTTTCACTAGAACAGAAGGAGTACTTGGTTAAATGACTATTAACATGGTGTGATTAATCGCTCCTGAGTGATTTTCTAATATTTTAAAGATACCATGTTACCATTTTAGTTTAAAATGTCCAAATACCTTTAGAACTGCAGTGGATTAACTGTTATTATAGATCAGTCATTAACGGTTCTTATAACTTCAAAGCTCAAATGAATCTGCCATTGCAACTCAATAAACATGAAGATGAAGATTAAGATGCATATGCATTTATGCAATGCAGCTGAGGTTTCTGAAACATAAGAACACAGCTGGAATAAGTACAATAGTACAAGTAGGCATGCAGGTGCAGATGCAGCTACACAGCCTATTGATGTTGTTGGGACAAGTGGAATCAGAAACAACGTTTTCTTAGGTTGATTTGATTGGCATATTCACTACTTTTTTTCAAAATTTTTCCTCTTGTCCCCACTCAGATTCTCCTAAAAGGGTTCCCAGTTGAACAAGTACCACCCAATTTCCCAGCAGTGACATGTTCTTCCTCAGTTTGACCAACCCCCCATTGACCACCCCCTCCCCCACCACCTCTACATTAATGCTTCATTTGAGTCAAATTTGTCTAATTCAACACGTTAAAAGCGATTCATCAACTAAGAAGAGTACTATATGTACTACAATGATATAGGACCCGTATAATATGAGGGATCTATTGGGCCATGCATTCAGATTTCATACCTCTGCATGTGAATTTTGTGTCTCAACTTTACCTTATACTATATATATATACTACGTGATGAATCAGTAGTATCTGAGTATTTATAATTAGGGTTTATATATATATATATATATATATATATATTGGCAGTACTTTTTTGCCAGTCACCTTTGCCCTATTTCTTCCATTGTCAACGTCTTTGCACTCCCCGCCATGCATAAGCAGAAACAGTACGGGATTCATCATGGTCAGTACTCAGTGTTCACAAATTACTAACTATAGTCGGTCGTTAAGCTTAAAAAAGAGTGTTATTAGTAACACGAAAAGTTATACTTTTTTTTTTTTTTTGGGTTAAGTTTTCATGGATTCTCCACGAAATGATTCATACCCTAAACATGCATCCATTTCAAATGAAGTCCAAACCTAGCTAACAAGACATGAATTTGCAGCAGCTTTGGAGCTTATCGCGGCTCGCAAATAGTTATATCTCGTGACTCTTTTACGGCGTTGGAGAGATTAAAAAAGATTCTTTGAGGAAGAACTGACTGATCACTGATGAGTTGGGATGCGGAGGACATAGCAAAACGTGCAGGAGGACAGATTACTTATTATGGAAAAAAACCAGATAAACATGCTAAAGATAGCTTATATATCTTCAACAACTCTAATTTATTAATGAATGACTAATGAGGAGGCCAGGCTTCATTGATTAACTTTATTCCAGTTCCAGCCCAGGCTTTGAGGGCTTAGGGCTGTAAGTTGTAGTTGCAGTTGTAATGAAGAGGGTGATGATGGGCCCGCTCAATTTAAGTAACAGAGTCTAATCCATTTAATGGACATCCAGCCCGTCAATTGAATGATCATCCAACTATTCAAAGAGATAATGATCAATAATTCTGTCCCGATTGTTGCATCCTACATCGTCAAGGTGTGGGATTCGGGTCTGATTTATAATCACTTGTAACAAAATCATCACTTTATGTGCATTTTTTAGTAGGACAAAATTTTTTTAGTTATTTCATATAACTTAGTTTTGAATTGTGTATGATAAAGCACATTGTGATTGAAATACACTTTAGACGAACAACATATATACCTACACTCGTGTGGGGAGTTTTCTCAATTACATTCCGAAATTCAAATTAGCCTGAGTTTAGAGTAATAATTTGATTGAAGAATATTATAGCTATGAAATGTGTACTTTTCAAACAGTAATTTGGGTATAGAGGATTCTTACCTTCTTCTCCGATGCTCTCTTGAGTCTGTCCCATGACCCTACGATCACTCCACAACCGTCAAGACTTATGAGTCACGATGCCTATCTTATATGGGGCAGATTTAGTGAGTTGCTAAAGGTCGTAAACATAGACTCGCCCCACTAAATAAATGCCAAACGGAGAACACTAGTATATCTTATGAGTAACCATGTTATATTTCTATACTCCAATTCAAAATATATACTTCTTCCGTATTATTAAAAGAGTCTATTTTGAAATGTGTACAACTTACTATGGATTGTGAGGTACAACACCTAAAATAAGTAATTTACCACAATATTTTTCACTTATATCCTTACTTTAGAAGTAAGAGTTAATTGTGAACCATACATTGTTATATTAATAAAGGTATGTAATGTAAATAAATTCAAAGTAAACTTTTTAAATAGGATCAAAATTTTTTTTTAAAAGTGAACTCTTTGAATGGGATAAAAAAGTACATGACATTTTTCCATTTCACATAGTCACGAGTGAAGACCCATCTTTAAACGATAAATAATAAAATAAAATAATATACCCCAAACTTAACCACCCAAATCCCATTATATATCCTGTGTACCGAGCTACGCTTGTATTCTCTCACATTCAATAGGAATAAAAATGTAATTTCCTCTCCTGATGTGAGTGGACGCTGGTTTATCCTCGTTACAGAGCTTCCCAAATCCAACCTCATTTTCACCCCAAAAAAAAAAAAAAAAATTCTAAAAAGATACTCTGAACAAATCAGAACAGGATTTACAATTTACAAATCCAAGTCGTTTCCACGGGTTACCAATTCTTAATTAATCGGGTCGAGAAAGGTACCACCGATATCCAAATCTAAAAACGGGAATCGGGTCACTAGATTTGAAAGTGACTGTTCCGACCGAATCCGAGTATCCGACCCTTCCCTTCCACATAACATTAACAAAGCCCCCAGCCTTTACCTTGTGCTTTGAATTCCGCGACCCTTCGATTTCCGCTACCCCACTCCCATCCCCCGCGAGTGCCGTCACTCTCCTCCACCCTCCTATCACAGGGACGTTGAAGTTAAACCAGAAACGCCGATGAGCGCGTCATTGGGTTCGAAAAGCGAGAAAAAATTCTTGACGTCATCACCTAAGTAAGTGACCAATCAGTGTTGGACCGAGCGTGGCCCAAAGACCAACAGGTATTGTCTTTCTTGTGTGGTTAAATGTGTAGATTTCACTTTTTTTTCTGTATCATCGCCTCATCACGTGATCTACTTTTTTATTTTCTCTTTTTTCAATTTTTGTTTTTTTTTTTTAGAGTTGATAATACTGATTGACTCGTATATTGAGAACTGCCAGCACACCCCAAAAGTATAGTCCCTTTTCATCCCTTTTTTTCTTATTATTTTATTCCATTATTTGGATTTTTTTTTAGATACTTTATAATGTGTACATAATATATACTTACGTTCACTTACTAACTGATTTAAATCGCGTATTGTAACATTGATAGAGGCTTTTCGTTCACATAGAAATGAGACTAATCATCTACGTTAAAATGAGCTGTCTCAAGTCCATACTTATGTATAATAAGTATGACTCAAATTCAACAGCTTACCAAGCCCATGAGCATTTGGAAAATCTGTGGATTTTGTTACTCCGGAAATTGCCCTTTTGATCCATTTTTTACTCTCATTTTGATTATTTTTTTTATGCCTTATTGAACTTGTGTTTCATTTTCTTTTGTGTATTGGCATGTTCAGTTCCTATAACAAGTAGTAACCAATTTTGTAGATAAAACCTTATAGTGTCGCTAATAGAAACTAAAATTGTCAATACATAAAAGAAGGAGGAACACATACCGAGACATAAAAGAAGAACTAAATATGTAACGATGATATAAAAAATGATTAAAAATGAAAAATTTCCTTTGTTACTTATTTTATTAGAATGATGGAGTTTCAAATATTATTAAAACTCTTTTTCACCTGTGTTGTACAGTGGAGTACAACCTTTTATGTCACCAAAACCTAGGCTCCAAGGAGAATCAGAATGTAGTATTATAGCCTAAACAGCATCGGACCCGAAGAATTATGAGCATTAAAAAGTTGGCTTTCTTGGTTGATGAATCTTATAATTATTTAATAATTAGAGAGGGGGGAAAAGTTTTAATGAGTTTAGGAATGACAAAGATTTGTTCTTGACTGGAAACGCTATAATTTGACCGACGGATAGAGAAAAGAAAAAAAAGGGTTTGGTCCAGAAGTACAAAATCTTCTTTCTTTTTAAAAATTGGCAGTAGGGAGAGAGAAGAAGGTGTTTTTATTACTGAGTTGGTGTCCATTTTAGCGTCAAAACTCGAAAGAGAAGTTCACTGTGAAACTCAAGTGAAAAAGAGGGCAGAAGGCTGAAGGGGGTGAGAGGTGGGGTTGGAGTGTGGGTTTTGGGGGGCCATTGTTTTTCCTCGTTTCTCTTGCATTTCTTGCTTGCCAGTTGAGCTGCCCTTCCCTGCTATAGTTTTGCACAGTGAAAAAAACTGAAAAAGATACTTTCTTGCTTGCTCTCTTCACGTATTTACACAAATACACACATTTCTATCAATACAGAGAGAGAGAGAGAGAGAGTGTGTTTGTGTGTGTGTGGTTGGAGGTAGTATAAGTATAAAAGAAGGGAATGCAGCAGCACCTGATGCAGATGCAGCCCATGATGGCAGCCTACTATCCAAGCAACGTCACTACTGATCATATTCAACAGGTCTTCCTTTTCTTGCTTCCATTTTCCCTCTCTTCTTCCTCTGCTCTCTCTGAATCCCCTGCCCTTTTTTTTTCTTCTTCTTCTTCTCTTCTGCTGCTTCTGTTTCTGCTGTTTCTTATTTCAGTTTTTGGTCTTTCTGGCTAATCTGCCATTTCACCTGCTTTGCACTTAGTGAATGTTTTTGCTTTTATTGCATATATACATCCACTCTCTGAATCACTGTTACATATATATAGTTGTTCTTGACAGGTTCTTCACAGCTGCTGTGTTTTTTCCTTTGTTACTGTGGTGGTGATATATGGTCGGTAGTACTTGTTACTGGCTTTTAATTAAAGGGATTTCTGGGATTTTTTTTTGTTTTTTCTGTCTTTGAAGAGGGAGAATAGAAAACTATCCTTCGTCCCTTTTCATCTCTCCGTAGGAAAAAAGCATTCTTGGTGTTGTAAATTTTGAGCATATGTTTGGAATGATTGAGTTTGGTTCTTGGTTTTTGGCTGTTTCTTTTGTGTTTTTCCCTCTTGAGCTATAGACTTTCTGGAGACATTTCCTTGGAGTATGCATGATTCAAGACTATTCTGTACTTGTACTTTATCAGTTAGTTTATCACCTTTTCTTGGGATGGTTTTTGTGTTCTTCCTCTTTCTGGGTTTTATCTGTCCTAGGATCATGTTTTTCCCACCTTTTAAATACCCTTATATGGAGGAGAAATAGAGTAAAAGTGGTTTCCTGTAGTCATGATCTCATGTACACAACAACCAGATCCTTACCTTAAAATTTTTTGCATCTTTATGTGAGATTTTACCCTAAAGTTGGAATCTTTTCATATTTTTCTTGAACTTTCAAGTTTAGTTGCACCGTCCCTTATCTATGTGGATCATATGAACAACTCTCTTCTTTTACATTACTTTAAATCTTCAAGCTGAACTGCTGAAAAAGTCAGCTTTCTCGACTCTAAAGTGTTTACATTTATCTGTGAAACTGTGTGTGTTTCTTTGGCATATCAGAATGTGTCTTATGCATATTTAATGATGTGCAGCTTTTTTTTTGAAAGCTTCATTTTACAAACCTTGTTGAGTTCACATCCTCTTTCCAGTTTTTTATTTTTTTATTTTTTCCGGCTTTAATAGACAGAAGAATAAGACTGAAAAAAAAAAAAAAGATAGAAGGGATTTGAGCACAAAGAGTCAGATCCATTTATGCTGTTGAAGTGTGTTATTATGGTTGCTGAATTAAGCAAAATGCTGTTTTTTCAGAAACAATTTGCCTGTTTCTGCTATTCTGTTCTCTATTGACTTTGTACTTAATTTGCAGTATTTGGACGAGAACAAATCGTTGATCTTGAAGATTGTTGAGAGCCAAAACTCAGGCAAATTAAGCGAGTGTGCGGAGTGAGTTAAACTTGAAAAACCCTCTTTTTTTCTTGGAAAGAAAATGCATTAAAACAAAGGATTTTTTTTCTTGAAAAGCTTTCATGGAGATGGCACTGATCTCTTGAAATGTGTGCAGGAACCAAGCAAGGCTGCAGAGAAACCTGATGTATCTCGCCGCCATAGCCGATTCGCAACCTCAACCTCCAAACATGCATTCTCAGGTACTCTCTACCCCTTCTGTTCGTGCTCTAGCAAGTGTCGTTTAAAGATTTAATCTTTTCCGATTCTTAATGAGTGTCGGTTTACAAATTTCAATATAAAAAACTACAAATAGCTAGTTTCAATATTATCCCTCATGATATTTGGAAAACTAGTACTCTTTCCATTCCACCGACTCAGAAGCAGTTGCATGGTTGCACTTTTAGACCAGACCGAGTGTATTTATCTTGTCTTGCTTCAAGTTTGAAAATGAAAGGCCTCAGAATCCTTTGAGATTTGACCATTTTGTTGCAGTTTCCTCCAACTGGGATAGTGCAGCCCGGGGCACACTATCTACAGCACCAACAAGCTCAGCAAATGGCGTCCCAATCGCTCATGGCAGCTCGCACCTCCATGCTGTACGGCCAGCAGCAGTTTTCCGCTTTGCAACAGCAGCAAGCTTTGAGCAGCCAGTTGGGAATGAGCTCGGGAGGAGGTGGCGGCCTCCCCATTCTGCAAGGCGAGGCTCACGGCGCTGGAGGCAGCGGCAGCGTGGGATTCCCTGACTTTGGCCGTGGCGGGGAAGGCAGCCACCTGCAGGGTGGTGGAAGGGGGGGAATGGGGAGCGGAAGCAAGCATGATATGGGGGCTGAAGGGAGAGGAGGCGGCGGGCATAATGTAGATGGAAGTGAGAATCTTTTCTTAAAATCTGGGGATGATCATGGGAATTGAGGTTAAGAGTCATATGTAGCAAGCAATCTAGGAAGGAGGAACAACCTTAATTTTGTGGGAAAAGAACTTGAAAGCAAAGAAGTTGTGATGTGGTATGAAGGAACCTTGGATGGTTAGGAATTGGAACTTTGTTTTGGTGGTAGTGTTACTATATTTATGTAAATGTGTTGTTGTTGACTTTTCCCCATGTGTTACTTATATAGTTTGTACTTTGCTAGCCACAACTTTCTTTAGTTTTTTATTTTTCATATCTATCGAGTTTTGGTGAAATTATAAGGTATTGTGTTTTCAAAATGTATTTTTGGTTGAATTGGGGGTAAGATATATAACGTTGTTTCCACGTATCAGTTATGAAATGTCACCGATTAAAATGTATTTTAAAGATGAATTTGATAAACAACAATTCAAATTACATATCAAATTATATCCAAACTTTTGTCCATTTTTCACATTTTAATCGTTATAAACTATGTACCATATTAATACTTTTAATCAAATCTTAAAATATATTTTAAAATGTAATACCACATACGGCCTAACTAATTATTCAATTTTTTTTTACAATTACAACTATTCTTTGATTTGTTTAAGGTCTTTTAAGTTAATAAATAAGTCCATAAAAATCAAGTTTATCTCTCTGCCTTAAATTGAAGTATTTGTAATTTCACATAAATTTGAAGGAAGTAAATGTAATTGTTAAAAAGTTTGATAAGGTATTTGTAATTTACCAAAATTCGGCAGAAGGAAATGTAATTCGTCCATTTTAAAAGAAATCATCCATCCACGGCTGTGCTTGCAAAATAATTATTTTTTTGAATCAACACTATTTCGTTGAAGGGCAGGGGCTGAGGGGAAGAACGAAGTTGGGAAGCCGCTTACAAAGTCCTGTCAGCCTGCGTTCTAAATAGGCAAAACTGACAGAAGTAAGAATCGAACCCCCAACCTCTGAATGACTCATTATGCGTCACAACTGTTGGATCACTGGCTCGTTCCTCAGGCATATAATTATAAATCCAATATTTCATAGTATATCTTTGTTACTCATTCAGAACCCACTAACAAAGCCTCAACAGGCTTTCAGGATCTTGCATTTATACTTAGTAATATTCTAAGTGGCGATTTTAGTTCCACTTTCTATGGAATTGAAATTAGCGATTTTGAAACCGAAATCATAATCATGTCTACTAATATCAATTTAATACGTTGTAATAAATGATACATAAATCAAATTATTTCATATTCGGCGTGAATGTGACAGTTGTTTTAATTAATGTTAGACAAAACTTTACGTTGAGGTTGGGGGCATTAATTTTAATTTTTGACTAATAATGGAAACGTTAAGGGTAAATTACGTTTACCTTTCTCAAATTGTGTCCAAACTACCAAACATCCCACATGAGATTTGTTTGTGAAAACTATCAAACGCCTCCTGAATGTGATAAAATACAAAAGTACACTCGTCAAAATCGGACTGAAATGGAAAGACGTTGGTATAATAATTTGTTATTTCAACAGTTGTCAATGTTTTTCTTATTTTAATCACGTTTGACGAGTAAAATTTTGTATTTTTATCGCAATAAAGGGGTATAAGATAGTTTTCACAAATGTTAAAGGATGCTCGATAGTTTAGACAAATATCCAGATAGCTAAAAGCAATTTCCTCAGAACGTTAGCGTTCCCAGCAGCAAGGAGGAAAGAGGCAAAAAATTGACTGGGTGCATAGAATATTGATGAATCAGTCTGTTTCATCTTTAATGGTTGATAATTGACCACGCTTCCTTTTCATGTTTTGCTTATTTTGCTTAGCATGAGCTAACTTAGGAAGCTTCTGGTATGTCTTTTCAATTACCCCATCGGATAATCCCTCAAAATCAACCAAGGTTGGTTACTTTTTTACGGAAGAGTAGTGTTTTAAAATATAATTTTCATATTGATAAAACATAGCCTTACTAATATAATTATATATGACTTATAATTAAAAGTAACGACTTGAGTAAAATAAAGACATAAACTTGTATCTGACCGGTCGAAATGTCCCATCACGCGCATATCGAGTTTAACTTATATTATTATGTTAAAACAATAAATATTGATCGCATGCATGGAAAAAAAAAAGGCTTATTGATTTTAAAGGTATAATTATCGCTTGTAGTTAAGGAAAAAAATATGCGTATCAATTTTAACCGCTAATGTATCGTTCTTTAATGAAATCAATCATATCGATTCTATGGATAATCAAACTATTTGACGGGAGACTCTCTCAAATAATGATAAGATATTATTTGTTTTAAGTGTTGTATTTATAAAGAACACATATTTGAAATATCACATTTCATAAGGGGGAAGGAGTATATATTTGTCGCAAGTAATGATAGTGACATATATTCATTGGTCAATATTATGATATTAATAAATATTTTGTAAATATGTAGCCATGAATGCAGACACGTAAGTTATTATGAAAAGTCGTAATGCGTTAATTGAGATATGTATCGTTACTCATTTGTCACTATTATCGTGACAAAACATGGAAAAAAGGAATCACGAATTAAACTGTATCAGCAGCAGCCAAAGGGAAGTGGCATCTGACTGGGTGCGTCTCTCTCTGTAGTACAAATTTCATCTGAAATTTTGTTCCTCGAAACTTAATTAATTAATTAATTAATTAGTTAATTAATTATCATTGCTCCAACTTCACGTGCATTTGACTATATGGGACCTTTCTTATCAGCAAGATCACCTCAAATTAAAGACATTAATTAATTAAAAAATAGTGACAAATCACTCATTTTAGATTTATGTATTTTATAACTCATAAAAAATTATTATATATTTTCAAAACGTAACTATTCTAATAGAAAAAAAAAAAAAAGTGTACATCATTGTTGTAGTACTTATAGAAAAAATGGTGATTATGAGATGGAATTTTCGCGTCTCATTTTCATGTTTCCCAGTGATCAGATCAGATATCAAGTACTTTCTCTGTTCTATTAAAAAAATAATAATAAATTTATTTTGTAAAATTGTTTATATCTATTGAAATAAGTGGATTAATGTTGTCCGAGCTAGTTAGGTATACTTTTCCAAACTAATCATAACTGAAAAGCATTGTCATCATCTTCTTCTTCGTTGCTTCTAATGTTCCCAAATCAAATCAAGCTTAATTAATGTCAATTTTACCTACGACAGTGACACTTGCGGCAAATGAAGTGCAGCTCTCGTTTGTTCTTTCCACAAAAATGAGATGAGATTCCTGTGCCAATTTTAAGTAAAACTGTATCGTTTTAATAATTTGAACAGAATAAGATAAACCATTTCGAAAGATTTCAAGAACCATAAAAGATAAGTGAGAATGGGAAGATGATCTATGATTATTATGATGAAGGACGTGAACATGGTACAAAGTTACTAGTACGAACATATTACAAACTATCTTAGTTATTATATAAAACTCGACGACAGGATATCATTTCTGTTACTAACTAACGTTAACCAAACGGGAATTCGTATCTCGATAAGCTTTCCGGCAGTTTCCAAAACACATCATCTTCAACTTCAAGCTGATCATCAGTGTTCGAGCGATGATAATCAAGTACTTCATAGCTGGCATTCGCATTAGGCCGCCGATCGAGTCCCCCGCCGGCGGCTTCCCCTGCCGGCCCCGGGCTTCTTTGATGCCCGTCCCTCGAATCGGGATCGGAATCCTTGCCGGTGAGTTCTTGAACTATGGCTTTAAACTCCGCAGCATTTTTAGCATTAACCTTTACGGGGCTCGAAATATACTTCACTTTCAAGGGCTCTTTGCTCTGTTTTGATGGCTTCTTCGCCTGAATTTGCAGATGATCATCGTGATTCTTGTAATTGCTTGGATCTCCTGCATCCATAAATTAACCCAACTGGAGAAGAAGAAGAAGAAGAAGAAGAAGAGTGTGGATTCATGAAGGCCGCCGTCTATATTTATATATGTATATTCATGAATCAAGAATGACGAAAGAGAACTTTCTGGGAAAGAGAAATCAACCTGGAGGAACAGGAAGGAAGGGAGGGAGAGACACATCAAGAAAAACCATTGAAAATATAGGCAGGGGAAGCAAACAGAGTAGTTTTTTTTTGTTCCTTTTTCTTTTCTAGAACAAATTTGATAAAGTCTATCATTAGAAGTTTCTTTCGAGTTTTTCCTCTCACAAAATGAAATTAACCTCGAGTCAGGTTTTACGAATATACAATTCATTATAAATTTTAAAACATAACACATAAAATAATTAATTTGATGTTATTTATTCAATTAATATTCTTACTTTTTACGTATGAGTTAATTGTAGATTGCATATTATTGTGAACATAATATTAGTCTTCTCGATCTTTTTTTTTTTTTGAAACGGATTAGTCTTCTCGCTCTAAGTGACAATAAATTGAGAATTACACTTTGTTATATCATTAAAAATATGAAAAGAAAGAAAAGGATAATAACAAAACTATTCGATTAAAAAAACACTCATTTTGTTATATTATAATAGTCTATTTTATAATACTGTATTTAATATTACAAAGTGAATTATGATTGGGGGAAGGTGGGGGGGGGGGGGGGGGGGGGGGGGGGTTGGTGTTAATGGAAAAGTCTCATAATCTTAAAGTTATGGGTTCGAACCACAAGTGTTAGAATGGAAAAAATAAAATAATAATAATAAATTGTACTAGGATTATTGTGAAACTTTAAAAAGTACTCTTTTGTTCCAATATTAGCATTTTGTTTTTAAAATTAACATACAATGTTTTTTAAAAAATGAATTTGAATGTACAATACATGAATTCATGAGTAATTCGACACTACTTTTTCATTTATATTTTTAATTTTTGAAGTTAAATTAATTACAAATAACACACAACTATAGTAAGCGTATTAAAGTAAAGATATAAAAATAGTACTCTCATATTAGATTAATAATAATAATAATAATGAATATGAGAGAATAATACTCTTTCACTAAAAGAAGTTTTGAATTTTTTTGTCTTCATAAAATAGTTTTATAAAGATTTTATTTTTATAAGTGAAAAAATATGATCAATTACTTATTTTAGTTTGTTGCTATCTCAATGGCCAGAAGAGGTAAAATAATATCATTTAATTGGTAATTTTTTCAATGTTTTATACTCTCTCCGCCCCATTTAAAATAAAAAAAAAAGTATTGTCCTATTTAAAGAATTAACTTTGAATTTGTTTACTTTACATACCATTACTAATATAATAATGTGTGGTGCATAATTAATCATTGCTTATAAAATAAGGATATAATTGAAAAATATGGTGTCAATTTGTTTATTTTATGTGTTGTACCTCACTATTCATAATAAATTATACATATTTAAAAGTGAACTATTTCAGTAAAACTGAGAGAGTATAATTTTATTAATATAAAACAGTTTTACTTTTCAAATTGAACCAAATTTAAATATCTAAAAAATACGACGATTGTAATAAGGGTGACAATTCGTGTCGTGTTCGAGTTATCGTGTTGACCTATTTAACTCACAAACATTTTAGGTTTTGTCATTTTTTTTGTGTTGTAGTATAAATTACTCGTGTCCAGTTCAAATTAACGGGTTCACGTGTTGATATTTTCAACCGTAACATTACCCGTTTAATTATTCGTGTTCTCTACATATCGACCCATGTAACCCATGAACCCACAAAGACTCAACCTTATCCCGTTTATACTGTGTTGCTGGGTTGGTGTCGTGACAGAAATTGTGAAGTCATTATTTTTAGGGGCATGATATTTGCAGTAACATTTTCTTGTGAAAAGTCTAAAATACCCCTAACACTTAAAAAAAAAAAAACCCAAAATATCGCCGGTCGCCGGCGATATTTTGGGTTTTTTTTTGATATTTGCAGTAACCACCGGGCGGATCTTCGCCAATCCGGTAAAAAATTCACATTTTCGACAAAAATACTAACACATCCGGACATAATACAACTAAAATAATCAAACCAACTATCTAAAATAATACCGCAAAATATTTTAACTTTAGCCACTAACCTTTTTCCGATCCGAGTCGTCTCGATTTTTATTCGATTTTGGGATTCCACCCGGCTCTGCTTTGCAGGAATTATTAAACGGAACAGAGCCCGTGAGTTGCTTTTTCAATTTTTTTTCTTTTTTTTTTTGCAGCCCTTGGTTTGTAATTTTTTTTTGCTCAGGGGTATTTTTGTCTTTTTACAAGAGAATGTTAATGCAAATATCGAAACGGTTATTGCGAATATCAATTCCGTATTTTTATTGTTTATTTTTCGAGGGAAAATTGTGCAATCCTAAGATGTGACATTCCGAATTTAAATTGAGCGCGAGAACTCCCTAGAATCGAGACAGTTTATGGTTTGAAAGAAATTTACCAATTTACGTTTTTCTTCACCAATTCCGATTGCCAAGCGGAGTGAGAGAAGGGACTGATTTGAGCCACTAGTTTCCTAAGGCGACGATCCGCAGTTACAGGGAGCTATGGGCACTGATGCTTCCACAAACTCCCACGCAATTGAGAACAAGAAAACTGGGATCAAATGTAGGAGAGAGAGTTCCCAAAAGGGAGGAGAAAGAAAGAAAGGAAAAAAGAAAAAAAGAATCCGATCCTGTAATGTCAATTTACTGAATCAGCTGACAATTTGCAGTGTTTTCATGGCTGAATTATGAATTACAGAGCTGTTTCGAGACGGAATTGTTCGGAAAGGGTTTGGTATGGTTACGTGATTCATCCGAATCAAGAAGATCCACACTGTTGAGAAGTTGAATTTTAGTGCGCTTTGATCGTTAATATGGTACGCCGTTTTCACTTTTAACTAGTATTTTGTTATGGATTTCATTCTTCTGTGGAATTTTCGTTGATCTAGATGCTAATGGAAAATATACTTCCTGGAAAATTCCAGAGTGTAGTTAGTAATAGTATCCGCTGTCGAAGGTTGAATTTTTTATGGATTTTGATTATGAAAGTGACACTGAATGGAAAGGCTGTTATGATTATATTGGTTAACTAGTTCCCCAATTATTTTGGAATTTCTTGTTGCTTGATCACAATATGAGCTTTTAGGCTAAATGAAGGGCATCTTTTATCTGAATTCAGCATAAACTTAAATCTGAGCTTCTACTTTGCCCAAGTGGAAAATGGGATAGATGAGAGAATCAAACATTTTATTTTGTAACTAGGAACACAGAACGTTTACTATATGGTTCTTCTCCCCAAATGTCTTTTTCACTTGTCATAGGGATCTTCGGTCAACATAATCGTTGGTTCTAATGTCTGGGTTGAAGACCCAAAAGAAACTTGGATTGATGGACTCGTTGAGAAAATTAATGGTCTGGAAGCTGAGATTCAGACAAGCAATGGCAGAAAGGTGCACAATTCGGCCTATATTCTTCTAGAGCTTGACTAATAAAAAAGAAACAAACAAAAAAATCCTTCATTTTTTGGGTATGATTTTTGTACTTTTTTTTTTGGGTTCCAGGTTGTTACAAAGTTATCAAGAGTTTATCCTAAAGATACTGATTCCCCTGCTGGAGGAGTTGATGACATGACAAAACTATCTTACTTGCATGAGCCTGGAGTTCTGGAAAATCTGAAAATAAGATACGAGCTCAACGAAATCTATGTATGTAAACTGTCCTTTCCAGCACATTGTTCTTGTTCGTCTGAAAGTCTTGTGAACATTTTCTGTTTGATATCATGACAGACTTACACTGGAAATATATTGATAGCAATTAACCCATTTCAAAAACTGCCTCATCTCTACGATTCTCACATGATGCAACAATACAAAGGAGCCCCACTTGGAGAGCTAAGCCCTCATGTGTTTGCCGTTGCTGATGTGGCATACAGGTTAATCCTGTTACACTCTTGCTAGCTCATTACGAGTCTATGACTGTGTTGTGTCGTGCTTCTAACTGTAAATTGATGTTGATAGTAAAGGCTTAGAAGCTCACTCACATTAACCATACATGTATTATTCTTTTGTGGTAAAATGTTAATCTGTTTATTAAATCTGCCACTGAATTGAATTAGGGCGATGATACATGAAGGGAAAAGCAATTCCATTCTGGTAAGCGGTGAAAGTGGTGCAGGAAAAACGGAGACAACAAAAATGCTTATGCGATACCTTGCCTTTTTGGGTGGTAGAGCAGCTACTGAAGGAAGGACAGTTGAACAGCAAGTTCTTGAGGTATAGTATATGACACTGTTTAGGCTGCAGGATTGCCCCTTTCTTACCTACATTTTGCACATGACCTCTGGTGCATGTGAACTTTCTCATTGCAGTCCAATCCTGTTCTTGAAGCTTTTGGAAATGCAAAAACTGTTAGAAACAACAATTCCAGGTGAAACTCTCTAATCATAACGGCTAAGTTAAATTGTTTGTCCCTGAATTAAATAAGCATTTATTCTCCTATCAGACACAGCTATTGTATTAATATGTTCTGCTTGAACCTGTCATTATTGACCTTGTAACATTGAAATGATCGTAAAATTTGATATGCTTCAGCCGTTTCGGTAAATTCGTAGAGATACAATTCGACAATAAGGGGAGAATATCAGGAGCAGCAATCAGAACTTACCTTCTTGAGAGATCTAGAGTTTGCCAAGTTTCTGATCCTGAACGGAACTATCACTGCTTTTATCTCCTTTGTGCAGCACCACAGGAGGTATTTTCCTCCGGCAGTTATGGCTTGTAATTGTCCATCCCCTAAATTTTCTTGTTGCAACTCCTGGCTCATATTCTTTGTCCTATTAGGAAATTGAGAAGTATAAGTTGGGGAATCCTAAAACATTTCGGTATCTCAACCAGTCACGCTGCTATGAACTAGTTGGGGTGAGCGATGCTCACGACTATCTAGCCACTAGGAGGGCAATGGACATTGTTGGAATCAGTGCAAAGGAGCAAGTATGGTCACTTGCAAATATCCTCTTTTTGTTTTTCTTCCTTGTATCCTCACCCTACCTTTAGGTGCAGGTACAGTAGAACCTTTCTTACCCTTTCATAATCATTGTCTGGCTCTCTCAGGAAGCAATTTTCAGAGTGGTTGCTGCAATTCTCCACCTTGGTAATATTGATTTTGCAAAAGGAAAAGAGGTTGATTCATCAGTGCTGAAGGATGAGCAAGCGAAATTTCATCTCAAAACAACTGCAGACCTTCTCATGTATGCATGATTACCTGCATCTCAGAGTAAAGTCGTATATTATTCTTCTCTTTATGCATGCTGGGAACTGCCGATTCATCTTTTATTCCAGGTGTGATCCTTTGGGTTTGGAAGATGCATTGTGCAAACGTGTGATGATCACCCCTGAAGAAGTTATTAAGAGGAGTCTTGATCCACATAGTGCTGCAGTTAGCAGGGATGGCTTAGCTAAGACAATATATTCTAGATTATTCGATTGGTAAGAGTATTCATATTTGAACGATTCTTTTAACCAGAGATATATCATCGAGCATAAACACAAAGTTAATGAAATGCTACTCTCTTTCTTTATCATTATCCCCAGGTTAGTAGATAAGATCAATGTATCAATAGGGCAAGATGCCAAGTCAAAATGTCTGATTGGGGTCTTGGACATCTACGGGTTTGAAAGCTTCAAGCATAACAGGTGGAAACTAATTCTGATTTCCCATCTATAAATAATAGTTTTAAACAGTATTATTACTGTATAATTGTAATCCTTTGTCTTGCTAACTATTATAAGAAGTCCAGAAGGACTTTGCTATTCTTCATCTTCATTTGATATTTTGTAATATGCAGCTTTGAACAATTTTGCATAAATTTTACAAACGAGAAACTTCAACAACATTTTAACCAGGTAGATCTTGGACCAAATTTACCCAGTAAACATTCAGTGATGCTTCAAGTTTACTTACATTTCCAAATACTTTTTCCAGCATGTGTTCAAGATGGAGCAAGAAGAATACACAAAAGAGGCAATTGACTGGAGCTACATTGAGTTTGTTGACAATCAAGATGTCTTGGATCTTCTTGAGAAGGTGTTTTCTCTTTTCTATTAACTCATTCTATGGACAGTAGCTGCAATGCTGCACCATTCTTTAATTTACTATTGATGGGGTCATAGCTCCTATAGTGGGTCTGATAAAATTCTAGCAGATTAAATGATGTGCATTCCAAGTAAAGCACAATCCTTGAGTCAATGTTCTAAATGCATTTATAGATTTTAGTGCTCATTTGTCATTCAAAATGCTAAGTTTCGGGGCTTCTTGTGTTGTATGGTATATTGTTTTTGCAGAAACCAGGTGGAATTATTGCTCTCCTTGACGAAGCCTGGTGAGATATTCTCTTCAACTTTTCTGTGTTTTCCTTTTCTTCTATTTTCAGTGGATGCTAATGGTTCATCCACTTGACAACTGAAACTTTCATCCAATTCATTTCTGTTCATCCTCATTTTAAGCAGCATCACCTTGTCATCCTCGTAATTGAGCTTCAATAAATATGATATTCCTTTGTACTTTGATTTTCAGTATGTTCCCAAAGTCAACGCATGAAACATTTTCAAACAAGCTTTATCAGACTTTCAAGACTAATAAGCGGTTTGTCAAGCCTAAATTGTCTCGTACCGATTTCATAATTTCACATTATGCTGGAGAGGTATGTTCAATAACCCAAAAACATTTACTTGATAAATGGACATTTTCCTCCATTTGAACTTTCAACTTATTTAAGTTTTTTACCAGGTTCAATACCAGTCTGACCAATTTTTGGACAAAAACAAAGATTACGTAGTTCCTGAACATCAGGACCTGTTAGGTGCTTCTAAGTGCACTTTTGTGGCTGGACTTTTTCCTCCAGTCCGTGAAGAGTCTGCAAAATCTTCTAAGTTTTCTTCAATTGGTTCACGCTTTAAGGTATCTTTATCTCATCCCTATTTCTGTGACTGCATTTGTCACTATTTGATGCTTAGGCTAATAATGAACTGAATGTTTGCCAACTTTAAATGGGGCTGAAGAAGTGTGATTTACTTTTTTCGTGCAGTTACAATTGCAGAGCCTTATGGAGACTCTAAATGCTACAGAGCCTCATTATATCAGATGTATAAAGCCAAACAATCTTCTTAAACCTGCTATTTTTGAGAATACAAATATAATGCAGCAATTGCGTTGTGGAGTAAGTTTCTTAACAGATGTACTCCACTTTTTTCTTTGTATTTGCCCACCACCACCTAAGAAGGCAACTCATTCTCATCTTCGATGAATTTTTCTATCTTATATGCTGCTCATCTTACCCAAGTTTCTTCTTCTAGGGAGTTCTTGAAGCAATCAGAATAAGTTGTGCTGGATATCCTACTCGCCGACCTTTCTTTGAGTTCATAAATAGATTTGGGGTACTTGCACCTGAACTTTTGGAAGGAAGGTGAGGCCTCCTTTTGATTGAATTTAGATTTAAAAAGCAGATATATTCACTATCATAGGTAGCTTTATCATGCATGGCAAGGATACATCCATTATCACCTTTTGCCTTATGATTTATATCCTGTTTCTAATACAGTGCTTGCTTCATGAGCAGTTTTGATGAAAAAATTGCATGCCAGAGGATTCTGGAGAAGAAAGGGCTTAAAGGATTTCAGGTAAAACTGGTTCTCCTCCAAAAAGAACATGATCTTTGCTTTTCTTACGGCACAAGACCTTATTAAGGAAACTCAGTTGATAGATGCTTGTCCAGTCGTTTTAACATTCCAGGAATGAATTTTGCTTAATGCATTTGATCCGTCTTTTGTAAACTTACAGATAGGTAAAACAAAGGTTTTCCTTAGAGCTGGTCAGATGGCTGAGTTAGATGCACGAAGGGCAGAAGTTCTTAGTACTGCAGCAAAAGCCATACAAAGGCGAATAAGAACTCATAATGCTCGTAAACGATTTGTTGTGTTGAAAAAAGCCAGCATATGTATGCAATCTATATGCAGAGGTAAATTACCCGAGTCCTACTAAAATTTCTATCAACTTATTCCCTCAATGAAGAAACAATCCCACACTAGTATGAATCTCTGTGGCAACTAACAATTTGCACTGGGAGAGGCACAACATTCACGATTGATTTTTTCAATTGTTCGATATGTGTTTTGATTTTCAGGTAAACTGGCCTGCAAAAATTTTGAGGGAATGAAAAAGGAGGCTGCTGCAGTAAGAATACAGAAAGTCGTACGTAGATTTGGGATCAGAGCAGCATATAGCAAACTCAGGAATTCAGTGCTTGCTTTGCAGACAACCCTGCGTGCAATTGATGCTCGTAAAAAGTTTGCATATAGAAAGCAAACTAGAGCTGCTACTGTAATTCAGGTACATTTTTGTTTTCATTTATTCTCCAAATGATATATTATGCAGTTTTACAGTTCTTAACCTGGACACTTTCCACTTAGGCAAGGTGGCGCTGTCATAAGGCATCATCATATATCAGGAAACTTAAGAAAGGAACAATAGTAGCCCAAACCAGATGGAGAGGAAGAGTTGCCAAAAGAGAGTTGCGGAAGCTCAAAATGGTCAGTGCCAATGCTATAAATTTGTATTGAATTGACAATATATTTGTCTGCTATGCTAAGTTATTGTTACATACCCTCATAAATATGAGAAGTTTTTGCATGATCCTAACAGCTGATATGCGACAGTCAGTTTGAGAGGTTGTATTTAGTTGGGCTTAGAGAAGTTAGGATGGTAGGGGTGGCAGTTAGCACGATTCTGGTCAATATCTGGAAAAACCTAAGTAATGAACATTGTCATTCTGACATAACTAGTTTGCTGGATTTCAGTGTACTGTACTAAACAATTTTGATTTATCCTAGATGGAGGGCGGAAACTACAGGTATTTGACTTCTGAGGAAAATTAACAGAAAAAGGGAAACAGAAGAAATCTTCAGTTTTTCCCTAGAACTTTTGAGATACCAGAATTCACCCATTTTTCATTCTTGTAGGCTGCAAGAGATACAGGAGCACTCAAAGAGGCTAAAGACAAGCTTGAAAAACAATTGGAGGAACTTACATGGCGGTTGCAACTGGAAAAACGCATGAGGGTATTTTCCAGTTTCTGTTTGATGTGTGCAATGAAATGCAACAAATTAGAAGAACTACACAAGGCTACAGTCATGTGACTGAAACAAATGCCACTGGGGAACTTACTTAAAGCAAATTCAGAAAATCCACTTTGTTTCTTTGAGTTAGTTGAAGTTACTTTGTTTTCCTTGTTGACATCATGTAGACTGACCTTGAAGAAGCAAAATCTCAAGAAATAGCAAAATTACAAAGCTCTTTGGAAGCCATGCAAAAGAAAGTTGATGAAGAACGAGAGGCTGCAAAAAAGGCTATTGAAGAAGCACCTCCAGTTATCAAGGAGATCCCGGTTGAAGTAGAAGTAGAAGATACCAGAAAACTTGAAGATCTGAATGAAGAAAATAACAGTTTAAAGGTAAGAATGTTAATCTTTATTTTAGGCATATCTTACTCAAAATTTCAATACACCTCAGCTAAGGAATTGAAATTGCACTGAATAATCATCGTGCCATTTCCTAGCAATACTTGTGATTACTAGTACTGATCATTATGAGAAAAGTATCCATCCATAAGGGAACAAATGAATGATCTTATTAAGCTTTTCATTTGAAGTCCATTGATCAAAATCTATGTTCCCAACTTTTCAGGAATCATTGCAGCATGAAAAGGACACCTCAAATGAATTACAGCAGAAATATGCTGAGCTGCTAGAGACTAGTGAAGAACGACGTAAAAAGTTAGAAGAATCAGAATCAAAAATCCATCAGCTCCAAGAAAATTTACAAAGGTATTCTGATCGTTGGAGAAACATTTCATCTGGTGTTATCGTATTCCAGCACGTGCAATTTCCTATTGAAGAATATCACACTATATTGATACTTTTTCTCCAATCAGAAATTTTTCGTGTATGCCATCAATTTACATACTTCTGATTTAATTTGGCAGCTACAGTTTAAACTTGAGCCATTCTGGAATGAGAAACTAGGATTTTGGCCTCTTTTCTCTGCAGAACAAAAAATCAGAAGATTTATTTATGCAGAATTAAAGATTTTGGGCAGGGTTAAGTCGTAGGTTGCTAGTTGATGAGGACAGCGGTTTCAGTTGTTGACAAGGCTAAAGTTATAAAAGATCCGAGTTCTAGTTTATTGTTAATGATTTGGTACATCCACTAGTAATATTTTCCCTTAAGTGAAACTAAGGAAACTTCAAACTGTGTACAGGCTAGAGGAAAAGTTGAATAATTTAGAGTCAGAGAACAAAGTTTTTCGGCAACAAGCAGTGTCCATGGCACCAAATAAGTTTCTCTCTGGACGATCTAGATCAATTCTTCAGGTATTTCGAGACAAAATCCTCATATAATAGATTGAATTTCTATACCATAAAGTGCTGAGGGAAACTTTCTTTGTCTATGAATACAGAGGATGGAGAGTAGTCATTCTTTTACTGAAAATAGGATGAATGTGGTAATTGATTCTCCCTACCTCTCTTCTATAACAACAAACCTTTTCTCTTGACCGTTTGGTTTTTGATAGTTCTCTTGCCTTATTTGAACAGGAGTTGCATAGTACATCAATGAACCATAGGGATTCTGAGATAGAGGATAAACCGCAGAAGTCATTAAATGAGAAACAACAAGAGAATCAGGATTTGCTACTCCGTTGTATTTCTCAACATTTGGGATTTGCAAGCAACAAGCCAATTGCCGCATGCATCATATATAAGTGCCTTCTGCATTGGAGATCCTTTGAAGTTGAAAGGACTAGTGTGTTCGATCGAATTATCCAAACGATAGGTCATGCTATTGAGGTTCAAGCTCACAAATGTTATGCTACAATCTTCTTGTCTTGTTTTCAATCTTTAGTAGTTTCTAAAGCTAACTTTTTATAATTTGTCAGAAAACACAGGATAACAATGATGTATTGGCCTATTGGCTATCAAATGCTTCAACCCTTCTATTGCTGCTCCAGCGCACGTTGAAAGCCAGTGGTGCTGCAGGAATGGCACCTCAGCGGCGTCGTTCATCATCAACTTTATTTGGGAGGATGGGTCATGTAATATTTCAGTTCATTTTCTGCCACAGAATTTTTTAATAATATCATTTATCATAGTTTTTAATGTAATCATATCTCAATAGTATAATTAGATGTCAGATTTAATGACCTCATTATTTTGGTATATTTTGTTTATTAGAGTTTCAGGGGAGCTCCTTCTGGAGTCAACCTCTCCTTTGCAAATAGTGGTCTCACTGGTGGACTCGATACTTTGCGCCAAGTGGAAGCAAAGTACCCTGCTTTGCTTTTCAAGCAGCAACTTACAGCTTATGTTGAGAAAATCTATGGAATGATTCGTGATAATTTGAAGAAGGAGATATCACCCTTGCTTGGCCTCTGTATTCAGGTAACCTGAATCTGTTTATCTGCTGATTTAGTTGTGGTTAATTATTTTATTTTGGACGAAATAAAGTTCCTCAATGCTATCTGTCATTGTCTGAATTACTGATTCTTAGCCTTTCACTGGAAAATAATGACTTGACATTATTCAAAACAGGCCCCAAGAACTTCTAGAGCAAGTTTAGTTAAGGGATCATCGCGGTCAGTTGCTAACACAGCTGCCCAACAAGCTTTGATTGGTCACTGGCAGGGAATTGTGGGGAGCCTTGGGAATTTCTTGAATACTTTAAAAGCAAACCATGTAAGTAGAGCATTTTTTTCTACTCTTTATCTCCTCGTCCATCAAGGTTGTCATTATTTGTTACTCATTAACGTCAGAGTTTCAGTCTACTTCAAAGCTACCATTTGGTTATCATAACCATATCGTTATTTGATTCTCTCTAGGTACCTCCATTTTTAGTTCGTAAAGTGTTCACACAGATTTTCTCTTTCATCAATGTTCAATTATTTAACAGGTATAACTTTTCTTAACCTTGTTTTCATATTGTTGAGCTTTATAACACGGAAGATAAACCATTTTTTTGTCTGCTCTTGAGAAAACATTTCCTTGTTGCAGCCTTCTCCTGAGGAGGGAATGCTGCTCCTTAAGTAATGGTGAATACGTAAAAGCAGGCCTGGCTGAATTGGAACACTGGTGTTACACTGCTACTGATGAGGTACATTTAACTCAATTCTAACTCCTAATATAAATGTTGAATCGGGGGAGGGTTTGGGTTGGGTAGTAAGGATAAGGAATGGAATTGAATATTCATCGTATCATGAAAGAGGGGAATTGCAGTATGCAGGTTCAGCATGGGATGAGCTAAAGCATATCAGACAAGCCATTGGATTTTTGGTAAAGTTTCAATGTTTTGCTTTGTTCTTCTTCCAATATCCTGATGCATTCATGTCTATCCAGGAGATGAATGACGCTGAAATGTGTACTACTACTGGTTTCTTATTTCAGGTTATTCATCAAAAGCCAAAGAAGACACTAGATGAAATCAGCCATGACCTGTGCCCGGTGAGTGCTTATTCTATTATTGATGTTCTTTATGTCCTCATTTTTTTCCCATAGTTATAAACCATTCTCGTGTTTTATCAAACAGGTGCTCAGTGTCCAACAATTGTACAGGATTAGTACAATGTACTGGGATGATAAGTATGGCACTCATAGTGTATCCTCGGAGGTAAGTTTCTGCGTATGCCATTCCTAAACCTAGGTTTGAGTCATCTTCTTCAGGCGAAAGAAATACTAAGTTTCATAAATTTATGCAATCTTATTCAGGTTATTTCTAAGATGAGGGTGTTGATGACTGAAGATTCTAACAACGCAGTTAGCAATTCATTCCTACTGGATGATGATTCAAGGTCAGTCCTTCTGTCTGTCTATCTTTGATTACTTTTGGTTAATGACTCCGAGTTGGAGATCAACTGAACTGCTTATGTTACGTTTTGTATGGTTCAAATTTTGCAGCATCCCCTTCTCAGTGGATGACATATCGAAATCCATGGAACAAATAGACATCGCCAACATTGAACCTCCAGCATTGATCCGCGAGAACAGCGGGTTCAGCTTCTTGCTCCCCAACTAATTATAGTTTCCGTTGATGATTTTATACCACTTTTGTTGAATCTCCTGTCCTATTACAAGGGGACGATTTGATAGTACTTACCTAGCCATTTGGCTCAAAAAAAAGAAGCAAGATTTGGTTAGGAGAAACAATTTTGCAGCTATTTGACTGAAAGGAAAAAAAAAAGCTGTTTAGGTTAGGAGAAAGTAATGTACCATTACTCTGTTTTTACGTTTTATTAGTTCTCAAAGTTGTAATGTCGCCATAGTTGTATATGACATTCAAATGTAAGAATCGCATATTCACAACTCTCAACTACTTGGCTTGTTACAACGGTTTGGTTGTGTGATTTTTTTTTTTTTTTTTGGAATTTTAAGATGAGTAAAAACCGTAGAAGTTGGCAGTAAACTTTTAAAACTACTCTGTTTTGTATAGGTAAAATATGAAAGGTGTACTTCGTTTTGTATCTTTTGGAATTATGGGCTATTTTGTACTTACCATAAATAAAATTAATGAAACATTTTATTCTGTTTTGAATTGTATCTTAAAACTCCATGATTATACAATAGAAGCAGTAACAATAATAAAAACAAACAGCCATGGACATTGTACATTTTATTCATCATAGTACAAAGACAATAAAGCAGTAATTAAGTTAAGCACAATGACCTAAATATATTGTTTTATGACTTGAATTGGACAATAGAATAGCATTATTATCTAGAAATTATGTATATGAAACTGTTTATAAAAAAATAAAAATAAAAAAGCTCTTATTAACTAAAAAAATTACATTTATAAATATAAAAAGTGGCATTAAAACTACACATTAATAAATCTAATTTTTTAAATTAAAATAATAGTAAATAAAATTATTCCCTATTATAATATTACTAAAATGCGTCAATTGGGCCGATCATTGGGCTATCTCCTTTTAAAGTTGTGGGCCTGACGGCCCTTTAATTAAATTAATCTTCTTTTTCTGTCTGATTGGTATTGTATTGTATCGTACAGGACTAGCTGGATTCTCCAATCAATGCGATTGCACACCAAATGCTCGACGAAAAGTGTGTGTGTTTCTGTGAATTACGGTGCGATCGCTGGCTGAAGATTATTCAAATTCTTTCTGGGATTTGCGGGAAAGCGGGTGATCTCGAAGAGTACAGACGCCGAAGATGGAGTCTACCAGCAAAGATGAGGATCAACTGTTTCTGGATCGCACTACTCGTGCCACCAGAGGCAAGCGGTATGCATTGATTGTTTTGCCAGAAAGATTGATTCTTTCCACGTTTTTTTCTCTTTTTTTGTGTGTTTTTTGGTTTCCCTGCCTCCTTTTAATTGATTTTTTGTTGGGTTGAATAGGATGACAAGGTTGCTAGATGATGAGGTTGAAGAGGACGAGGCATTCTGGAATCAAGAAGCTCTTAAAGAGGTGCTGCCTGTTTTTTTTTTTTTTTTGGTGGCTCCGTGAGGGTGGGGGTTGTTGTTACTTTTTTATTCTCTTCTTGGTACCTTTCATCAGAGCAATATTCCATTTTCTGCTGGTTTGCCCTTTTCTTTTTTCCTTCCTCTTCTCTTTATTTATGTTTTGACTTGGTTGAGGTTTGATGATTGTTTATTACCTTTAAAGAATTTGGTCTGTTTTTGGTCTGATAAATATTGAAAGGAATGGCTATAGAGAGAAACATTGCATTTTAATTAGAAAGAATGGGATGAACTCGTTACTGGGATGGGCTGCTGCTTCATATTGATGTTTCTTATTAAAAATGTGCATGTTAGTGTGATTATTTTGTTTGGCCTTTCTTATTTGAGTGGAATCCTCACGGATGCATTTATCAGGAGGAGCATGATGACGAATACGAAGAAGAAGCAGAAGTTGCTGATGTTTTTGACAGTGACTTTGATGAAGATGTGAGTTCCAAGTTGTTGGCTTAGATTTGTCCATCTTACGGTTCATCTTTTTGTATAGTTGCTCTGCTCTGGCCTGTCCTTAATTCCTACTCTCTTTTATTGTGGAAGAATATTGCTCTACATGATTTATTACAGCTTATCAAGTTTCCTGTGGCTCTAATTTGACCACAGGAATCCGAACCAGATGATGATGAAGGAGAAAAGGAACCAGCTGAGAGGTGGTTTGGCTTTGCTAAATAAGCAGATTATATATTTTGGAATGTACTGCTTCATAAATTTTATCCCATCCTTTTTGGTGGCAGGACTCGACCTAAAAAGCGACTAATATTTCCCGGGAAGACATTAGCAAAGCCTAAGAAGAAAAAAAAGACCCTGGATCAGTTGGAAACTGATGCCCAAGATGAAAGAACTCCAGAACAGTCCACTCCTTCTGAACATCACGATGGTCCTGAAGATGTTGAAGTGGAAAGAACTATTAGGAAATCTACAAGAACTGCAGTTATTGTTAAGCAAGCTGAGAGGGATGCAATACGTGCTGCGCTGCAAGCAACAATAAAGCCAATAAAAAGGAAAAAAGAAGGAGAAGAGAAGCGCATGACACAGGAAGAGATGCTCCTGGAAGCAGCTCAAACAGAGATTGTAAACCTTAGGAACTTGGAACGGGTCTTGGCTAGGGAAGAAGAAGTTAAGAAACGAGCAGTAGTCCATAAAGCTGTTTATACTGGACCTCAGATTCAATATATTTCAAGAGATGGTTCCTCCTTTTTAGAGTTTACAAATGGAGCATCATTTGATTCAGATATCTCAACAAAATCGACTCCTTGTAAGTATAAATTGCTTTCTGTTACCACATATGAACTACTTCAATGGCTTGTGTGTATAATGCTGTTTTAGCAGAAAGGAATCTGTTGTAGTTAGTCACACCCTATTTTGCTGCCATTTCCAAAATTCTTTGTGCAATATGTGTTCTTCATAATTTAAAGCTTGAATGAGTTATCAATAGTCCTTCATGCTATATTTAATTGTTAAACTACTCTCGATTTTATTCGTTTTACTTAAAAGTGCCTGTTTCACTGTCGATATAACTCAGTAGTGCAATATAAGCATGTTTATCCATGAAGAGAACAATTTATGTTCTCTTTTGTGCTGTTGGATTAGCTATATGCAGAAATAGACAACCTTTTTACTATATCTTTTCTTTTTCTTGTGTTCTTAAGATCAATTTTATGTAGCTTGCAGGATGTTGTAACAGCTTACATCACTTAGTGACTTTGGCTCTTGTTAAATTGGTGGTATTTCGTTTTCTTTCCTTGTGTACGTCATGCTAGCCTCACATACACACCTCCGCCTTCTTATCATGGTGACTAATTTCATCTGTCACAATGACTAAGAAACATAAAAAAAACCATTGCTACACAGCAGTGTGTGTCTTTGTGCTCTTGTTTTTCTTTGTTCTCTTTTGGAAGTCAGGCCTGAAAGAACAGAATACCTTAGGACCTGCACTGCCAGAAATTTTAAAGATGCAATAGTTATGCACTTCCCTTCCTTTTTTGGGGTTAAGAAATAGTTTAAATGGGGTGTAATTGAGGACATTCCAGTAGGCAAGTTGTGTAATGATTTATCAATTGGCTTCAATTACAGTGCTTGTTAAAAGATGCAGTTGTATTACTGCATGTTTGGATACTGCATTTTTGTGTTCCCTCCTTATGATGATGTACTGTGATGCTGCAGACCCGGAAAAAGCAGTGTGCTCGGTCACTGGATTACCAGCAAAATATCGCGACCCTAAGACCGGGTTACCATACGCGACAAAAGAAGCTTTTCAAATAATCCGACAAGGGCATTCTGATAAAAATAAGTGCATGTCACCCAAGAAAACTGTGGGGTTCCTGTTTGATGCACTTCCCCCGGATGGGTTTTCTGAAAAACAAAAGAGAGCAGTGGTTCCAAAGAAGGAAGGGTCATTTTTCCGACCATTTGCTCGTTTCCGCAGATTTGAACCCATTGAATCTGAAGAATCAGAGTAGTTTTGTTGTGGAATAATTTCGTCTATTCATGTAGAAGGGTAGTTTTCTCTCTTGTGATGTATTTGTTTATATGCCAAATGACAAATTTTCTTTTCAGTCACTAGATAACGTTAGTTGGTGAAAATAGCATACATTTGGCATCTCTGCACTTGAGAGACCTTTCTTTAACAACCAGAATATTTAGGTCATATGCCCTCTTTTGTAACTCTTCTCTTCTTCCTAAAAAGCCATTCTTTCAAGAAAATGCCTTCTTTCACACTCAAATGTTACTCAATTCTGAATCACTTTTAAGTCAAGAGGGTAGGTCATGAGTTCAAAGGGCCCAACATTCCCCGTGTGCCAGAGGTAGGTCATGAGTTCGAAACCAAGGCCCTACAATCCTCGGCCATGATTCCAATATATACCTACTGGGTTTTTCCCACAAATAGAATCATGGGAACTTTTCAGTTGATCCTTCCCAAAGTGAATGAAATATAGTACAAGATTTAGTTTTATTGCGGTTTGAGAAGGGAGAAAGGAGGGGAGGGGGGTGGTGTGGTTAAGGAACTGAAGACATGCTCAATCCTACAAAATTGATATACCACAAAAGAATGAAGAGAACCGTATAGTAAGTAGTGCTCTTCTGCACTCTGCTACAACTGAAATGACACAGTGACTGACTCTTTCTCTGCCAAAAGCATACAACAGGACCTGAAAGTAGAACCTACGACGCGCATCCAAAAGTTCCTTTCTCTATTTTAACTGCTGCACATTGAAAGATCATTCAGGTACGCAGAAAGAAAAACATTTGTACAAATATTTGGCAACTTGTTTGATCCCATGTCCAGCCTGAGGAAGGTGGTCACAGTTATACTTTCATCCTCCAAAACACCTAGAAAATGTGTGTAAGTCCAGTTGAGTTACTTTCAACAAGTCAGTCACTCACTTCCATGTATTATTGTCCTAAAAAATGGAGTAGCACAAAATAGAGCAGATCCAGGTCGCTATTTCCTCTCGAAGCACCAAAAAATTGGACATCATCGGGAAGCACTCCTCCCTGAAAGTTGGAAAGCTTTAATCAATAACGTGTCAAACAAACAAAATAACGTAGGAATCTGCAAGAAATGTAGAAAAAAAGTTTATAGGCAGGGATGTACTTCACATAAAGTGAACAAAGAACGGAATCTCTAGTACCCGCGGCATAAAATGAACTCTGACAGGATTAGTTTCACTGCTTTCCGGCAGATATAAGGTGATGGATCAAATGAAATGACAGCAAAGAAACCCATCCCCAATGAGCTCAAACTACACTCGTTTTGTTTCTCAGGAGTTGACAAACAAGCAGAAGGTGATTTCTTAGGAGTGACAACAACTTCAACTCAATCAGATATGATCGTCACAAACGCTTAAAAATTAGCTTTTGTGAAACTCTACAGTGAGAGGATAGGATGAAATGGAGAAAAAGAAATTTCTGACGTTCTAATGGGGGAACACAAATCAACTAGCACGGTAGCACCACAAAATTCTAAATCCCCAAAAGACAGACCACAGCGACCCGACATCACATTTTGTGCATCAATAATCAAATGAAGCACTGTTTTTAAGGGCCTGTTCTTTTGGTTTTGAAAACGGTTTTGGTTTCAACAGTAAATCTAATATATTTTAATCATTTTTCATCATTTCCAATACAATTTTTTACTATTCAGCATCTATTTTTTACATTTTCAATACACTTTTTACATTATAAAACTATTTTCCAAAACATGTTTTCAAACTTAGTTTTAAACATGAGATAAAGAACAAGCCCTTTTAAGTAATTACGAAATATAAAAGATGTATACCTTCAAGTCTTTTAATTACTTCCAGATTACTTAGCGATTGAACTCTTTCCAGATGAGGTGCAACTAACTCGTCCAATTTCACCAACCAAAGAGCAATTGCTGATGATGTCTGTGGCATGGATGGAAAGCTGGAGACTATCTCCTCCAAAACAAAACTTGATCCTTGGGAATCATCATATTCATAAAACATGTCGTCGTTGATAGCATTGACAAAGTCAGCAATAACCTAAAAGGAGGAAACACCAATCATTCACAGATATTAATCAAAAATTCAAATTGTCGAAATCACATAGCAACCTAGGCCAAGATAAATGAACAACTTCAAAGAATCTTGATGTTTCTGATGGCAAACTAATTCAGAACCATTTAACACAAAAGATGAATGTGTTAATCACCTGTAAACACTCTGTCAAAGTTGAGGCGCGCCGTAATCTTTTCACCCAAAGATTGTGAGTAGATTTTGCCCAAGCACCAGTCATGAGTTCATTAGGCATCACTAGCTGCAAACAGCCATCCAGGATGAGAAAAAAATCAACGCAGAACAAGAGAAGGGAAAAAGATATTTAAAATTACAACATCTGCATGCTGAAATACAATCTATGCAAATCATCAATAATTTGGGATATGAATATAATCAATGAGAATTGACTACAAAAATAAGCCAAAACTCCATTTTCAAAATCTCAGATGCACATACAGACTTCTCACGCCCTTTGGCATCTAAAGTTACAATCACTCTTTCAGCACAAAGTAAATAACCAACTAAAATTACAATATCCCCTTGTTCCCTCTGCACACCTGATTCAGTTTCCTTTTCCTGTAGGCAATAAATGAGTGCTCTTTTCAGTATATAGCTAACAAATACCAATACCACCTTAATGACAAGATATTCTGGATAGCTCTATCTGGTAGTGTACAGCAAGAACATACAGAATCTCACTCTAACTGAACATTATTGTTATATTTGGTCAAACTGATTTTCACAGGTCACAAGCAGTTTTGATGAAAAGCCCACCTAAATAACTTCCTCTATCCTAATAAATCTAACTTTCTAGATATATGCTACAAAAGGACTTCATCAGAGTAAGGCAATTGCAAAGCAGTTCTAAAAATATAGGCTTCTCAGGAGCAATAACAATTAACAAATGTAAGGATATGATTGATTCTTTGATAATAAATATTGAATATTTAGCCCACCTCTATTGAAGAAACTGCAGCTTTAAGTGCTTGCAATTGTGATGATAGTACTTTATGTTTGGGAAACTTTTCAATATTCATGTCTCCCTGACATGTCGCAATGTGTACAGCATATTTTTCTTCTAGATCAAAATCAAGCTCAAACGTTGTATGGCAAAGCTTACAGTGCTTCTCATCTCTCCAATATAGGTCGCGGCAATGTTCACATCTAGTAAGAGAATCAAGATATGATCTTTTTCCATGCTTAACAGCTTTAAGTTCATAGTAAAAAGACTTCCATATCCATCTGTCAAATGCTTGTGCATGACGCCATTTATCTCTCTGTTGTTCTGCTTTCCTCCCCTTTTCACATACAGTGGCAGCAGAAGAAGCAAGATCACTTTGCATTTCAATCAATGATAGGTTGTTGTCGACATCAGAAACAGCTGATGAACTATCTTCCCTCAATATATTCTGATCAGACTGATCAGATTGTGTTGGTTGCCTAATTCCAGTTGCAGCTGCAATATTAACCATAGCTTGGCAGAGATAAAATTCTCGTTTTTCCAAGGACGATAGGAGGTAAGCCTCTCTGGTGCCCCTACGGTCCAGAGCTGATACTAAACTGCACAAGGCCTGCGATCATATCAAAGGAACAAAGAAGTTAAAGCTCAAAATAAAGGCTATGTACAAAAAACACAGTAAGTATGATAATAAAAAATAATTCCAGAAAATATTACCTCTTCATTATCAATAACCTCCCAGTGTCCATCATCAGAAGACTCAAAGTATATTCTCTTATGACCAGGATCAAGTCCATTACAAGGGCCCAAGAAAAGCCAGTATCTATTATACCTGCGGTCAGAACCCAGATAAATGGACTGCATAGGATGCAAATCATCTGAAGCTCCCAATGCTTTGTCCATGGTCCTGCTTGACGTTTTCTCCCTATCAGAATTCTTAGACATGGGAATCCAAGAATCAACAGGATTATGCACTGAAGTTGTCTCTAAATTTCTGTTATTATGCATAAATCCATTATAGCCTCCCATCTGACTAGGCAAACAATTCTGCTTTCTTGTTGATCTCTTGATTTTTGCACCAGATCCATGACTAACTTTGGAAACAGCCATAGTAACAGCTGAAACTGGATCCTGCTAAAATAGTTGGTGCAACAATTAACTCAAAAACCACACCTCAAATGATCAGCATCCAACAGTAACCCCCAAATTACAAATTCAAAGAAGACTACATAGTTTAGAACTCGAAAACACAAACTCAATTTTAACAACTCAATTTTCATAATGAAAAGTTTCAAGAAAATTGTGTCCTAATATAATCACAACCATTCGTTATGAAATGGGTTTTTTACTTTTTGGCACCAAAGTTACTGTTCTCAAAAAACCTATTTGATAAATAGAAGTTTACAGTAAGCAACAAAAGAAAGATTAGAATAAGAAACAAGGGCCAGAAAAAATATCTTCACTGTAATTAAAATAAATTACCTCTATTCTGCAACTGGGTCCAGAACTTAGAAGATCAATCAATGCCAGCATAGCACTCAGCTTCTCTTCGATGCTCAAATCTGAATATTCGCCTTCCATTAGACCCAACAACCAACCTTCCCCTGGGTGGCTTTCATCAATTTCAGTGCATTCTACTAACATATTATCCCAAGAAGAGTTACTTTTTTTTCCTCTCAGTTTATGTGAACTGGAGCTCCTTATCTCGCACTCAGAATCCTCAGCGCTGCTGTGGCCACCGCTTAGATCAAATTCGTCATCAACACTTCCAAAGTCTTCAGAATCAGATGGACAATTTCCTGTTTCCTTTATGGCAGGATTAACTCGCAAACGGTATCCAGAGGAAGAAATCTTTTCAAATAATGTAATGTCACTTGCCAGTGTTGAGCTTATTAGAAGTTCTATTTCACGGGTAGCAGCACCAAGATTCAGATTCACAATCTGCAGACCAGAAAATGATGAATGCCTCAATAACTAACAAAATGTACATCAAGAAAGAAAATATGCTATCCTATTCATAAATAATTTCTTACTGAACTTACAGATGGAACATTTGCCAGCTCTGCCACTTTCATTCCATTACTTCCTTGTGTTATAAGACTACTGAACAGTTCACCCTTAAGCGTGCCAGGAGTTAAGCCATACTTTGACATAAAGCTGACCTCCTATAGATTTTTTAGAAAAGGGATGAAGCAAAATTAAATTAAACTTATTTTAACACACAGACACACACAAAAAAACGAAGAAGATAGAAGTGGCTGTAAAATTTGAGTAACTAATTACATCAGAAGCGGATAACAGACACGTAAACTAAAAGCAAGTCCTTATTATGCTTCTCACTCCATAATAGAATGCCATTATATGGTATTTACTGACTTTCAATAAATGAAACCGTACAAGCTATTGTCCAAGAAAGGCCATAATTACTCATTGATGAACATCCACAATCAGCCGAATGAGGGCACTTCCTTTCATTGATTATAGACTAACAAGAGAGTGCCAAAGTGAAAACATTTCAGGAAAGTGAAGCAATAAGCAGAAACAATGTCAACATTGGCCCCTTATTAATAGCATGATATAAACTGAGAAGGAACCTAACTGATAGCTAACAAAATTATTATTTTAAAAGGTAAAGATACCTTTTTGGAACCTTCCTTTGGTAATGCATCTCGCTTAGAACCATAACCAGCAGCAACTAGCACCTGGCGCAATATTTCAGTCCAAGTCATGGCATTCAGCGCCTTTTGCCACAGCTCTAAAACAAACTGTTTTTTATCAACCTACCAAAATTATAGAAAAGAAGGTTTTCATTCGAAAAATGTATTTTCATCCTAATAAATTAATGGAATGCATATTAACATGGAGTCATAAAGTGAGACGATCACTTGCATAATGGCCATGAACTCTTCCAAGTATAACACTAGCTATAATGCCTGCAATTACTATATGTGCAAAATGAATGGAAATTACCACTAGCATAATCTCCAAGTTGTTCATTATTTTTGGATGTTTTCTGTCTCATTTTCTCAAGTTCAAGCCTACCTTAAACTCTATGATTCAGTCTTCAGATCAACAGTATATCCTTTAGAAAGAGAATAATATCATCTCTGTAACCACTTGAAAACTAAACGAAAATCATACGCCCGGAGACCTATTTTTTTTTCACGTGCACAAACAAATATCACAAAAAATTTGTTCTTCAACTTTTAATAACACAAGGATTAAGCGGAACCCTTACTGAGTGAAGCAACTCCACAAACTTGGAGTTTTTACTAGCATGAGACAAATATGCACTCTTGAGCTCCATTTCAATATCAGATAAAAGAACCTTGAGAAGAGCCACATGAACCTGACCCAGCACAAATGAATCCTGAATGCAAGAAAATCAAAAGTTATGAAAGGTAAAACATTTTGACAAACAGCATGAAGAAGCTTCATTTTGAGCAAGCCAGATTAATGATTCAAGAAATATTGATTAGAATTAAGAACCAATACTCACCTGGTCTTCAAATGCTTGAGCAAACTCATCAAAAGTGAAGGAGCAAAAATCACTTATCATAGCATATGTGCAAAGGAAATGAAAGACCTGCACAAAACCAACTGCCACACTGAATAAAGCAACAACTTACTCTTATAGTTCAATTAAAATACCCAATGGAGTAGATCACAAGCTGGAGTAGCAGATTATGATGAGTAACAGCACACATGCTAAAAATAAACGTACAGAAATGACAATATCATGGGTCTCACATGAAATGAATTCTTAACTAATAGAAATTTCAGAAATGAAAAGAAGTCATTACCAAGTAAAAAATTTAAATAGGGTAAAGGATTTCAGCCATCTACCTTGAAAAGTTTCTTTACAAGCTCAGGAGAAGAATCCCAAGGTGGTGAATATAAAGGTAATTTCATTGAGACAGAGTCCGGAGGAAACTTTGCAAGCAAATCTAGCAGAGAACAAACCAAGTTGTAAGGATAAGGTCTGTACTTATAGGAAATGATATACCAATTTTCTCACTTATACCTTTACTTTTCAACTGTGGGCCAATTGTGAAACCACATATAATCATAATAGTAACAGCATGGAAATGAAGAGGGGTGTGTGGGGTTAAAGAGAAAAGATGACTCTTTTTTTTTTTAACAAAAAACTGTTTAGAAACAGGACTCCTTTTGAGAGAGAGAGGGCATTTAATATAAGAAAGCACAATCAAATCATGACTGACCTTTGCAAAGGGAACAGCCATGCAACCCGTTATTTGCAAAATGTGCAGAGCAAGTTAATGGATTTGGTCCTGCTTGTAATTCTCTGAGCTCCAACTCCTCATCATCCACCAGCATTGCAAATTGATCAAGGTTTTCTCGAGAATTCAACCACTCAAGAGCAAGCTCACACTTATCCTTATGAGGTTGCTTTCGCTTCTCAAGTTGCTCATTTCCACCCTGAGATTTTAATATAAAATGTCTACATTACTGATTACTCACCCAACTGCATTGAAAAACAAAACAATATATTTTTATATGGGATGCAATTAGATGCATACCTTGTCACGTATTTGCTTCCAGCATTTAACAGAAGCCTTCTTCTTCTCTTGCAATCTTTTTCTCTGCACAGAAACGACTGTTCAGCTAAGACCAAATGCCTTAAGAAGAACCAAAACAACCATGACAGAAATACCCAAAATTCTTATTCTAACATATTGTAGGAGATTTGCCAATATATTCAGAGGCATGACCTTTGAGGCCTCAACTCATCAAGTGGACATGACTGTAACTTTCCCACCATAGACTCAAACAATGCATGTCCCAGTTGACATGAAAACAAAGAAAGATATAATCCATCATTACTTTCTCTGAAAATTAGAAGCTTTTTAATCTATTTTGAAAACTAAAATGTATTCAAGACAATGTAGAGCCTATAAGATGTGAATTAAATGACTTACCAGAAGTGTCTGCCTACGTTGAGAACTCTTCCTTCTCTCCTGGAGGGCAAATCTTTTAGATCTAGATGTTCCATTACTAGCAGGAGGATATCTATTATCTGGTTTCATCACCTGCCAAAGTGTCATCAGCCCTTTCCCAACTCCATGATTCTTCACAAGAGTCATCAAACCTTTCCCTCTGCCATGCTTTCTAAGTGAAGCACCACTATCCATCATCGGGCCTTTTCCTACACCATGCTTCATATGTGAAGCACCTCTGTCAGTTATCAAACCTTTACCAAGGCCATGCTTCTTTACAGGACTTCTTTCCTCACAAAATGGTTGGTGATCCAAAGATGTTGCGTCGACCTAAACAGGAAAAGAAAAAATAATTCATTCTATGGAGTACACAATCCCATTAAACATGCTGAAATCGCAATGCAAGAAAATTTCATTACCTTTAGCCTTTTAAATACTCTTTGGTTTTTTTGGCAAGAACGGTGAGACTTTCTCGAACCTTATCAGACAACAAAACCAAAGACAAGAGTCACGGAATTATAGGATGAAATTACACATAAAAAATAAAAATAAAAAAAAAAGGAATTTTACATGAAAAAGAAAAGAAAAAAAATCCTCATAGCAGTTTTAGCACAATTAACATAAATCCTTCAAGTTCCCGCATGATACTTGTCCTTTTTAGGAAGGGCCCTCGTGAACTGGCACATTCACTCATGTTCAAATGAAATTTTCGCATATTTGGCTTATGCGTTAAAAAACTATCGCGTATCTGATGCCATTAATCAATCAAAGTGATGAATTACACCACACTCTAAGTAGCCAACCGCACCCCATTTGAAATAAAAACCAAATTAAAATTCGCACCTGGTTTGCAATGCCGGAAAGCATTATCAGGGAGAGAATCAAACTCGACGCCGAGAGCCGGTCCGTCCTTCCTGAAAATCTTCTGAATAATATAATCAGGAGTGTATAAAGCCTCCTGAAGCCTAAGCCTGTAATCATCTTCATTCATGAAGAGCTGCTGGGACTTCTTCGCTGTATTTTTACGCTTCCTGTTCTTGTTACTGGTTTTGACTCCGCCTGCAACCGCAGTATCCTCCTTCTCTGCAGAATTCTGCTTTTTCCGCTTAGTAGCCATGAATTTGAATTGAATTGATGATGCTTCTCCCTTGAATCCGTTTTCAATTTGGCATTTGGAATTGGGGGCGAACAAATGGGAAGGAACGATGGATAATCTGAGTTCAGTGTCACTGTGTGAAGTGTTTATAAATGGAGAAGACGAAAGGAAGGGGTTTTGACAGTAGGGTTTTAGCCTTATTAATTAGGTTTTGGATTTTTCTTTTTAAAACAAAAAATATCTTTCTCTGAACCGGGTTCTAGCCTTATTGGAACCAGCCGGATTCTATCTAGAGGCTACCAAGAAAAGAACCGCACGCTCGGTATTTTTTTTTTTCTTTTTTTACTTTATTTTTTTCGTTTTCAGGTATGAAACAGGTTCATGTATGTGACGGGATTTGGCACGCGCATCCCACTACAATTCACCAATATCAGATATTGCTAATACTCTCTAATAGAGTAATAATTACTTCAAGTATTAGTAATTACTTGAAGAGAGTATTACTTGAAAAAACATTTCATCATTCAAATAGATCCCTGATGTAATTGACTATAACATCAAAATTAAACATTATTAGTCTATGAAATGTAAAGTACAAACAGTTACTACAATATAATTGAATCATAAATATATAATAAATATAAAATTTATGTACATCCAATTTAGTAGAACAGTAAAATTGCATATGAATAAAGGAAAAATGGCATTTTTAGTCCCTTTTGTTTGTTTTTGTGTCAATTTTAGTCTCTTTAACCTATAATTGAAGGTTAAACAGGTCACTTAAGGTCTTCTTACAAAATTTATAAATTTTGGGTTAAAACATAAATTGTAAAATTAAAAAAATGTACTTTTGATACTCACTATTTGACCAAATATTTCAAAATTCTCTTTTAATTGATTTCAATACTTACATATTTTTTTTTTCCTTTTAAAATTAAGACACTTGAGAGTTTGGACTTTCAGTAAAATAATATAAAATATTATAAATTGCAAACTCATTAGACAAAATTTTCAATTTCAAAAGAAAAATGATCAAATATAAGGTATCAAAAGTATAATTTTTTTAATTTTACAGTTCTTGATTTAACCAATAATTTATAAATTTTGTAGAAGAGCCCTAATTGACCTGTTCAATCTTCAATTATAAGTAAAATGGACTAAAACTGTTGCAGTGACAAATAAAATGGACTAAAACTGCACCTGTGATAAATAAAAACCGCTACATGCAAATAAAATGGACTAAAACTGCCACAAACCTAAACGTAAGGACTAAAAATATCATTTTTCCTATGAATAAATGACTGCAATCAAAATTGAATGAAACAATGGGTGTATTTTAAATTATGTGTCGGAGAACAAATCATTACAAAACAAAAGTAGAAATCGAAATTTCAACTTCTAGGATGGCCCACTATTGGTAACAGCTGTTGGACAATAGCTCATTTCTAAATAAGTCCTAAATAGGGGATTAGATTAGCTGGTAAAATTAAAACAAAGAAAGTTCACACAGTCCCACTCTTGTGGGCAAAGGCTAATAAAAAATATTCATTAACGTGGATGCTCCTCTGTCAGTTGAATCGCACAGGAAGATCCAACAACCGTCTTGCTCTTGGCACTTGTCAGTAATGTGCACCAAAGGAGAGCGACCCACTTAAGGAAAAATGGTAAATCTACAAAGATTTGTTTATCTGCAGATCTCTTGCTCTGTTTTTCTTCTTCTTTCATTTTATTTTTCCCGATCATTTTTCCTAGCACAGTGTACTTGGTAGTGAACTGAATTGTTCGAATATTTTGGTAGAAAAATGAAATGTACATTACCATGAATTGTTTTCTGAACTGGGTTCTAAACTTTGAGTGTAAATGTGGACATTGATTTCCTGTAAGTAGGGTTCTCATTATGTTTTTAGGCTTGATGAAGGGGTGGAACAATTATTGCTTGTTTCGGAAAAGAAACAAAGATCTGTATAGGCTATAGATAAACTTGTTTGGTATGTAAAGTTTTGTGCTTTTTGGTAGGAGAAGGAAGCAAAGAAGGAAGCTTTCAGGAAGTACTTGGAGTCCACTGGAGTTCTTGATGCTCTGACCAAAGGTTTTGCACTGATTTTATCCCTGTTGATTTTCCTTATTCTGCTGCAATGCTATCTGATTACTCCTTTCGTTCCATTAGAATAGTCCGGTTTCGAAAATGTACAGTTTCTTATGAATGTCAAGATATAACACATATAATAGCTAGTTTGCAACCATTTATTCCACTAATTTCTTTACCTTTTAAAAGTGGGTTAATTATGAAATATGAACTACACAAATTTATAATAGTAAGAGTAGAAAGAGAAAATTTGAGGGTGGACTCTTCTAGTGGAACGAAGGGGAAGTATACTTCTTTTCACACATGTTTATATCCTCTTCTGGTGTGTTTTAGTTCTGGTGGCGCTATATGAACAGAATGAGAAACCTTCGTCAGCTATTGAGTAAGTCTCAACTATTTATGACTGTGATTGTACAAAATGTTCCAAGACCAACAGCTTAATTTTTCTTTACAGGGCAGCAGAAAGTAGCTAAAACAGTGATTAAATACTCAGTTATTGTTAAACCTGCTTCAGTTATAATTTGGGAATATGGTAGCTGCTTATAGTATGCTATCTGCATGTTTAACTGCAGTGATTATTCGAGTTTTCATGTTGGTGTTTGCAGTGTTTGTTGGCAAACCTCATTCAGTTGAAAATTTGCTCTGCTTATGCAGGTTTATCCAACAGAAATTAGGTGGTCCAACGGTAGCCGAGCATGAAAAGCTACAAGCTGAAATATCTGATCTGCAGAAAAGATTCAATGAGCTTTCTGCAGCACACCAAGAACAATTTAGGGAGGTACAGACTTGCCACTGGTCATCCCTTGATAGTTGGTACTATAATTTTCTTCTTGTTTAATCACAGGGATTAGAATTGTGAACCTGAACCTTGATTCTCATCTCCAAAGTCCTTATTGAAAGTCTTGAACCAAAAATATTGTGCAAAACCTTGTCTGATCTTCATCCTTGGTCGCACTTTAACGAGCATTCTCCTCTCATTATGTAATGCACTGTGCCATGTGAATCTGAAATGCTCTTCCTGTCTTTTTGAGAAGCTGGAGTTGCAAAATTCAGATTACATTTGAAACATCCGCATCAAATGGATATCAAAGTTCGGTTTTTTGGTATTCTTGCACTTGTCTTAGGGGGTATGAATTGCAGATTAAGGAAAAAGATATTGGCTAGTTGAATTTTGGGTGTTTTCATTTGCTCATGACTTGAGCATTCATGCATCTCTCTTTTTTTTTCAGCTGGAAGAAATGAAGAAATCACATTCTGGCCCTGGGCAATCATCTTCTAAACAGACCAAGAATGATGAGACTGATGGGGAGGGAGCTTCAAATGAGAATCCTTGAAGAATTGCAAGAAAACCTATTTATGCCCTTTTTTTTAACCCTTGCATCCCGGGTCTAACCCATGACCTCAAGGTTACAAGGTCCTCCCATTAACCTCCACCCCAACCCTCCCCCTCTACATGTCGCTTTATTCATGACTTAATTCTTCTGTTTGATATGAAAAGTTGTAATGGATAGATATAGGCATGCATTTTGGGGTGCCATGGATTTTATTGCCCAAAGCTTTGTTTGATGAAACTTGGCTCTTATTTGATGTGAAGTCATTGAACTAAAACCAAAATCTTGCTGGGTTGGAATTAAGAAAGGGGAGTGGTTGCTGCAGTTTTACAAGCAGTTTAAAAGTCAGCTTAAGATATTATTTCATTGAAGCTCTTCACTTTCCACATGATTCCTAATTATGTGTAGAAGTAGAGGTATTTATTATGTTCAAGAAGTATACCATCATTATAGATTTGTTTCCTTCTTCTTAACAATCAACTACTACTATATTATGTTTATTAAGCTTATGCTTGGGGAAGGAAAGAAATTAGAACGTTTGAGTACAATGTCCTGTTAGCCTACGCGATAATATGACTGGATTTGACAGGGATAAACAGGAATTGTCAAATCCCAAGCCCCTAAATGGCTTGCGCATCACACCTGTTTGAGCCATGATTCGTCTCATTGAGGAAATAAAACACTGATGGTGGACTTCTCATCTGCCAAAAGTAGATTGTGATGTTAAGATTATGATCATTTAGAAGTTGACAAAATTTGATTAATCGTACGCTTGTTGTGACTCTGTTGGCTTTCCTAGTTATGTTATTATTACTGTGTCCCGTTCAAAAAATAATACTCCAATTTTAATGTAATATGTTATGAATGGGACGAAGGGAATACTATATTTTTTAAAATATTTTATTGTCTCAATAAAATAGTTCTATTTTATTTTTTTATTTTTTTTTACCTTTCATTTCCTTAATAATACTATTACATAGGGTTTAAAATACATCAGCACTTGAAAAAACAAATATATAATTAAAAAGTAATAAAAAATTACTCATTTCAAATAATTGGCCTTTGTCTAGGGAGATTTGGCATACATAGGGACTCGCCTGCAGGTTGCTCCGTTGGCCGGTATGGACCTCTGTAACTTATTCAACCTTGTCTAGTGCAGAGAGGATTTCGAAATCGCAAGGCTCCCCCGAGTGGTGACTACTATTGTTCCGGAGGTTATTTGCTGGGAGATCTGGCGAGCTCACTGCAAGGCGTTTCATTAGGGTTGAGAGTTTATGCGGGTACCCTAAAGAGAGTGGTAGTTAAGTCCACCTATGACTTACTATCTTTGGCATATCATGTATATCAATCCTCGACATCATTCTTGCAGGGCAATGTGCTACCTTGTTGGGCTTTTCGAAAATAGAAAGAGGAGCGTATTGTGATTTGGAGTATGTCACGCCTAGGCCGCTTCAAACTGAATGTCGATGGCTCGTCCCGGGGGAATTCAGGGCCCGCGGGAGTCGTAGCTATTCTAAGATATTCATATGGTAGAGTGGTTTTCACGATCAGTGCTTCCCTTGAGGCCCTCAAGAGCTTCCAAGCCGAAGCACAAGCACTCTTGGTTGGTCTCAGTATCTGTGATTGGATTGGCCTATAGCACGTCGATGTGGAGACGGACTCCGTGGTTTTGTTATGGGTTGTTCAAAAAGGGTCGTCTCCTTGGCGATCAGTGGCAACACTAGCATGAATCTCTGATTTGGAGCATGCGTATTAAAGTATCTCTCATGTGATGTAGAAGATGAGTTGGCCCAAACTACAAGTTTGACGGCTCACACGTAATTTTTTGTCCATTCCACTCTTCCTAGGAAAGTTAGGGGATTGGTAGATTTGGATGCTAGGGGTTTTCCCTACATCTGAGTCTAGTGTCCTAGTGACTACATTTGTATAGGTTGCACCTGTATTTTGCATTAATGTATCACTAAGGTAATGCTTATTATGTCACCCTTAGTTCTTTTTATGGCTATTTTGCCTTTGATTAATAAAGGGTCCTCAACCATTTAATCGGCTATTACCACAAAAAAATATTAAAAATTCTTTTTTCATGTATAAATTTAATTTTTTAATGACATAAAGTAAGAATAATATACACGTAAGTTTTCTTGGATGTAAAGTTATCTTTTTCACATAATTACACAAAATAAAATAGTTACTTTATGATATTGCTGCCAACAAATATTATATTACAAAATAAGTGTTTAGTGTTAAAATTAAGAAGAATTAGGGGAAAATATTTGTTCTTTTTGTTCTGTTTTGAAAACGGTTTTAGTTTTAACAGTAAATTTAATATATTTTAATCATATTTCATCATTTTCAATATAATTTTTTACTATTCAGCATCTACTTTTTACAATTTCAATACATTTTTTACATTATAAAACTATTTTTCAAAACTTATTTTTAAAATCGTTTTCAAAACGATGAAAAAGAACAGGCCCATTATTTCTATTGAGATGTCATTATTATTTCTTCAAATTTAAGCAATTTGAAAGTTAATAAACACATGATTCCGAAAGTAAACAAATGAGTTAACCGCAAATAATTACCCTAACTTTTACTCTTTTGCAAAACACCCCGTAGGAATTGAATGTTAGCACTTCAACCCATTCGAGTTTCTATTTTTCGCAATATACTCTAAAATTTTCATAATTCCAATTTATATTATATTACCCGTTTAATTATACGGATAATATTAAGATTCACGTATTAACATCCCTCAATCTTAATATTATCTGTTTAATTATTCACATTAACATGTTTAACCCATGAATTTGCCAAAAGTAAATTTTAACTATTTTATATCGTGTTTGACTCGTATTGAATTTTCGTATTGTCCTAAAAGTTATTCGTGTTTGAAATTACGATTTCGGGTTAATGATTTCGCACGTTAGTATCCCAAATCATAGCACTACCTCATTAATTATTTGTATTATTTATGTAAACCAATTTTACATGTGAGCCGACAAATGTTCAAAGCTATATCTCGTTTATATAGTATCGTACCAAAGAAATTAATTTTTTATATAAACAAATGTTATGTTAATAATTTCAGAAAACAAATTAAAGCTATTTTCCAATGTTTTATACTCTCCCATTTTATTAGAAGAGTCAATTTTAGCCAATGTACAACTTATGAGTTGATTGTGGACAGTATGTAATTATATTACTACGATGAGTAAAAAATTTGAAAATGGACTCGAAACAAAAAAATAATTTTTAAATTGAACTTTTCTAACGGAAAGGAAGAGTACCATATAATAAAGTTTTCAATTCAAATAAGAGTTTCGTGGTGGGCAAAACATAAATTTTTTAAAAAGAAATTAGTTTTACAAAAGAAAGAGTTTTCCGCATAAAAAGCTTTTTATTCTCAAATAAATTCAATTTCAAAGAAAAAGAATAGGAGAAGACGTTTATTCTTATTCCTATTCTCATTCTTAATTGGCAAAAAAGTCCATCATAAATATCGCAAAAATGTCACACTAATTCAACAATCTTTATCTAATTTATTTATTTATTTAAATAAAAATAAATTAAAAATCAACAATCTTTATCTGAAAAATAAAAAAAAATAAAAAAAAAACACGCTTTTTATTAACGATGTTTATCTCTGAAAAAACGTCGTACTCGATCCAACGGCTGAGAAATTCCCAAGCCCATAATGACGTTATGACAACGGGACTCCCCAAAACAAAAAAGAAAAAGGAAAAAGCATAAAATGAAAAATTAGGGTAAAATTTAAAATCCAAAGAAATCATAAAAAAAGAAAATAAAATAAAAAAAATTGCCCCAAATCCAAAACACACACAGTCACGCAGTGTCTTCCCACCATGGAACCTAATGAAAGTAGTGGACTAAGCTCTTACTTCCACCCTCAACAGCCACCACAACCACCGTCCCCGCTCAATCACGCCGCTCCTACCACCGCCGTTACTAACGCCTCCCCCAACAATGGAATTATGTCCAACGCCTCCAACCCAGTCGCCACCACCGCTACTACTTCTGCCGCCATGGTGTACTCCTCCCACGCCGTCCCTTCCACGGTGTCGTCCGGCGGGATGTCAGAGACCGTGAAGAGGAAGAGAGGGAGGCCCAGAAAGTACAACACGCCTGGGGAAGCCGCTGCTGCCAAGCGGCTGTCTTCCTCCTCCGCGATTTCTCCGCCGAAGAAAAAGGAGTTGGCTTTTAGCGGCGGGGGGACTGGCGCTGCTGCTTCTTCTTCTTCGAAGAAATTCCAATTGTCATCTCTTGGTAATCTTCTCTCTCAGCTTTCGGGAAAGTGTGGGAAAAACCCCTTTGTTAAAGACTTGAAGTTCGTGCCTTTTGCCGCCTTCCTTTATTCACTGAATTAACATGGATCTTTTGTCTTGATAAATTTTTATTGGTTTGGTTTATGCTTCCTGTCTAGCTGGTGGTACAGCCAGGCCAAGCCAAGTGTTCTTTTTGATACTTGGTGTGGGTTTTGGATTTGAATCTGGTTTGTGGACCCTTTTTCTTTAAATATGGGTATGGGTATATTGTTTATGCAAAGGCTGTTCTTTTATTAATTTTCTTATTTTGATAATGGCTAATGTATGACAAATGGGAATATTGGATGACATATGTATGTTGTGTGTTATTTAGAAGAAAAAGATAACCGTACGGAATGTCTGCTTGCTTTTTAATGCTTCTGAGTCCATAAATGAGAAGAATTTGCATTAGTATTTGTAGGCATGAGGGAGGGATCTGGGTTTCTGGTTACTGCCACTTTTTCATTCTCTTAGTTAACCTAGAACTTGGCTTTATTATGTTTTTCCCCCTCTATTGATGGTTCTCCCTTCTAAATTTGTCCTGATATACCCTGAAAATTGTATCAGCAGCAGAGATTATGTATTGATTTCCTTACTGTGGTCCTTAGTTATTGTCTTCTTGAATTGTTTAGAGTATTTATTATTTTGTTTTAAATAAAATAATTAATAATGATCTACAGTAGTCTTTTAATCTACATTCTTATTCTGCTTCTGGTCATAAGTCAAATAAAATTCTGAACTAATTTGATTAGTGTTCATGTGAAAGTCAGAGAAACTAGTTGTAGATGTGTTGTATGAGCAGCAATCTTACTTTTGCATGTCATAGCAGATATGCAGCTTATATCAAAGAATAGTCCAATTACTATTTTTTGCTCCCGTTGAAGAAATATTAAATTCATATCTTCTATGATTTCTTGTCAAGAGAAATTAATGTACAACTCTATTTATGGTGCCAGTTTAAATGTAGTTTGAAGGCATCTACTGCTTTAAATTCCCCCCCCCCCCCCCCCCCTAAAAAAAAATTCTCTTAGCGGATAGATTTTATTCAGGTTTATCTTGTTTTGCTGCAGGCTCTCGAAAATTATTTGTTAATTTTCAAGTGTTTGTTTCTGTTATTTAGTAGTCTATACAAATTTATTTTAATAGTTTCCCTGAATTAATTGGGGCTAGTCAACTGCTTACCTGTGCTCTCTTTTTTCTGTTACTGATGCAGGTAATTCTGGTCAATCTTTTACGCCTCATGTTATAAGTGTGGCTGCTGGAGAGGTATGTTATCTCTTGCCTCTCCCTGTTGAGCCACCATTATCTAATATTTGCTATTATTTTACTACGAAAATACTAGTGCCTGAAACTATTAATGGAAAACCATTCTATTTCTTTTTTGTTTTGGGCTCCCTTTACTGGGGAGTATATCCTTTTTCTTTCTGGAGAAGAACACATAATGCTTTGTATTTTGAGATTATTTATTTCCACATTCTGCATACTTATTTCACTGAGATGACAGAAGTAAAACAATTAAATTGGATAACCTATTCAATTTTGCATCAATGATTCTAGAAACTGGAAAAAAAAACCCCCCAATACCACTATCAGAAACTTTGAGCTTTGAATTATGCCATGACTGAATTTTAGTGTTACTCACTACTCCAGAACAATATAGCTTTTAAATAAGTATCTAATAAGACTATGTATTGATGTATACTCATGGTTCAGTGTGTTGGGAGATGGTCTGATGCAGATAGACTGTTGATTGCTTTCTTCAGTCAGCATCTCTTTGGTTTAAAGAATAAAGAAAAGATAGAAATACGGAAGCATGACTGCAGTCTTGGATTTAAGGTCAAGAGGGCTACAATATTATGCTATAATGGACACTAAACCAAGACATTGAGGCTTAGAGGGAGTCTTAATTTATGAGTGGTGGAGACTTGCGAAGTTGATATTGGATATTGTACTAGAAGTTTTGGATCTACTTTGGTTTCGGTTGTCTAATGGGGTTGGTTTATCTCAATCTAGAACAGTTATTTGCCTTTGTCCTTGAATCATGTAGAAGGATACATGAATCCTCTAGCTTATGTTAACAGTTCCTCTTCATGATCATCTCATTTTGGTTATCTAAAAATTTTGTCACCCTTTTACTTTTTAGATGCTTTGTGTGGCCATGGTGTTTTATTTGTTGATTGGTTCTGAAAACTGTGCGTATTATTGGATTTGACAGGATGTGGGCCAGAAAATCATGATGTTCATGCAACAAAGCAAACGTGAAATCTGCATTCTCTCAGCATCAGGTTCTATTTCTAATGCTTCTCTGCGTCAGCCGGCTACCTCTGGAGGAAACGTCACTTATGAGGTAGGGATTTAGTGTATTCTGTAATTTTAAGTAGTCATTATTTCTCTTGGGGAATATGATATCCTGTAGATTTCCTACCCAACAAATTCTACGCCCTTACTTGTTCTGAATTCTTTTTAGCGGGACAAGATGATTTATGTGAAAAGAAAGTAGTACTGATTGTCATACAAATATCATTATTTAGATGTAACTTAAGTATGTTATTCTTTGATTTAGGGGCGGTTTGACATCCTTTCTCTGTGTGGATCTTATGTACGCACTGAGCTTGGAGGACGAACCGGAGGGTTAAGCGTTTGTCTGTCTAGTACTGATGGTCAAATCATTGGTGGTGGAGTTGGTGGACCCCTTACAGCTGCAGGTCCAATCCAGGTAAACTTATATATTGACTGCAGGTCCATCCCTGTTCCGTTATAATTATTATTGTCGCACTACTACTCTCTCGTTCTTTTTAAGATTCTTGCTTCTTTCAAATTACTTTAAATATGTGAATGGCTTAGGAATACTCTCTATTCCATTATTAAGCAAAAAAACCTAAGATTTTTCATACTGTCTTTTCCATACTATAGTTGTTTACATAGCTCAAAAAACAGCAGGCTGACTTGGGGGTTCTGCCACTCCTGTGCATCTGGAATTTTTTTTTCAGTCATCTTTACTTTAACCTTAATCATAAAGCACAAGTTAGCCGGACATACTGTTGGGTGCATTTGGGTAGGTATTCCTTGAATTCCATTGGTATGAACGCGCCAGGAATTCTTTCTGTTGTAGCCCGGAAGGATTACAGAATTTCTTGTACTAGTTTCTCCTCAATCTTTCTTTGATTGGCAAATTTATAGTTGGCAGTAAATCTTTGAAAAGAAAAAATATCTAGAACCTCAGATTAATGCCATCCTTATGATGTTGATTTCATGCCTTAAATACTGCTTAAGTGTGGATCAAAGATGGTCCTAACATGTTAAAAAAGGGAATCAAATGAATTGCCCTCATTACTGTTGCTTCGCCTTGTATTTTAAGAAGTGGGACCATAAGATAAAACCACCGGGGACTCCTCTCTTCCCTTTTTGGTCTTCTGATCTACAAGTCCCAAACAGATACTGTTGGCTGATTGCAGAATTGACATCTAGTTTGTTCGATGTGATATTTTTGTTATGATATGTTCCCATCTCCATCTCCTGAAAGTGTTTCTTTGTTGGCTTATGAGTTGAATCTACATGGATTTAGGTAATTGTTGGAACATTTGTAATCGACGCGAAGAAGGACATTAATGGTGGTGGGAAAGGTGAAACGTCTGCTGGTAAGTCAGCGTCACCAATTGGTGGGGCATCAAATAGCTTGTGGTCACACATTGATTCTTCTTACCCAAATATTGGTGGCAGTCAATTTATGATTCAGCACCAGAGTCAGGCTCAGCCTCAGCCGGAGGCTGCAAACGCCTTCACGGTCGATGGAATGGAGGGGGGTTCATCGCAGTCTGAGTTTGCAGCAATCTTCCCAAAATGGCAACAGCGAACACATTCCAAATTAGACAACGACACTTGAGAGAAGTGCTGGCTGCTGCTGTCGCTGTCTTCGTCGCCTTTGCATATATGTTTAGGACTAGGAAGAGAACCCTTTGTGCCCGGGAGGAGTTAGTTGTTTTAAGATGTTTTGTACAGGGTATGATGAGAGCTCATCTTCTTCTCAAAGCTGATCTAATATATTTTTATTTGAGTGCACTTTTTTTGTTGTTTTTTTTCCCCTTACAGAACGGACCTTTCTTCATTGTTCAACTGATATTTTTAGTCTCGTCTTTAATCTAATTTTCAAATCTTTTTATTGTCTACGCTGTCGTTTCGAGTTGTAACTTTTGCATGCATGCATTTGAATGTTTTTAGGATTCTTATACTTTGATCAACCTAAGTTAACAACGTTGTACGTATTGGACAAGGCATCAAATCATATATTCAAAATTGTTCAAGATTTTTTTTTTTTTTTAAGTCATAATCTATTGTATCGAAGACAGGGGCTGTAGAGAGGGGTAGAACGAAGTAAGGAGTCTCCTGCCCGTTGAGAACACTAGCTCATTTCTCTATGATTCTATTCAGTCTCAACACAATTTATTAAAGTAGCTTATGTTACTTGACTCTTGACACGTGTATGATCCAACCTTATACTTGTCATTGATTTTGCATGTGATTCCGATCAAACTACGTATGAGAGTACCATTGTTTTTATGTAAAGAAGTAGTGGTTGGATTGTGAACAACTTTTTAGTTGCATTATTTGATGGATCTGATATTGAAGACAAAGCGGAGTGGGCAGCTGAGGTATAGTGTTGGTTCGTTCATAATGCTAACTCATTCTCTGTGTTTTTATTAGTATAGTCTGGTTCAAAAAATGTAAAATATTTTATAGATTACAAGGTATAATTTTAAAATAAGTAATTTGTCATAGTTCTTTTCACTAATATTCTTACTTTTTAAAGCTGAATAAATTTGTGAATCACACGTGATTTTATTAATAAGGATACTGGAAATAAAGAAATCAAAACATAACTTTTCTAACGTAATGAAAAATAATATTTTGAAATTTGACTTTTCTAATGAAACAAAGGTGGAGTAGTGTTGGAACATTTTAATAATATTCATTTTTATTAATTTAAATATCAAATATTTTATGGCTGGACTGATGCTACCATCTCTATTTCATGAGTTTTGTGAATAATCAATATGTGTGAGAATGGTTGGATAAACATTATTTTTTATGCATTCAAAATATGCATCAGTTTAGCAAACCTTTAACATCCGGTTTTGCTCTTTCTTAGTCAAATGTTTTGTGTTATCCATTAAGCCATTTATGATTGGTTTAAAGATGAAAAAACAGTTACTCGTAATAATGTTATTTTTATAACACATGAGTTATGGTTTTTATGAGAATAAAACCGCCAGCTTTCTTTTAGCATTGCATTTGTTAATATGAATTAAATAAATACTAATTCAATGTTTTGCTGCTTATATGTATATAAAGATGTGCTGTGTGCAAGAAAGATTTAGTGGATTTTTCTTATATCTTATGTTCTCTACAAATCCTTAAAAATATAGTTTTAGCAAGATTGAAAAATGGTGTTAGTAAGAGTTGACAATTCCTAATAGTTGTGCAGATTATTAGGAAACACAACTTGTATGTTGGGCTATTGTATCCTGGAATGACAAGTCGCGTTGCTCTACTGCACAAAATTAATACTTTGTAAAGGGTTTAAATCATCTAAAGAGAGCGAAAGATCTACGTCTCAACTTATTTGTTTATAATCTAAGATAGAGACAGTGGCGGTGGCTGGTTGGTTGGTTGTTAGCTGTTACTAAGATCTTAGCTGTGCAGCCGCAAACGTTAGCTCAGCGTCAGCAATGTTTGGTTGGGTGGCGCGTGGTCAATAAATTCAAAAAAAAAAATCAACTGGCGATGATGACGAATGAAGAACAAATTAGAAGCAGATGATGACGCCATCATCATCGCCGTAAAGCCAAAATTCCAGAAAGAAACCAAGCATCTGCATCTTCTCAGTTACCCCGTGAGTCTGACTCTCCCTCGCGGGTGACTACTTTTGGTTCTTCTTCTTTACTCTTGTACAGTTTTAGTTCATTTTTTTTAATGTAAATTCGGATTTTTGTTTCAATTTTCCCCCCCACATTTTGGCATTTGTACTGTTTTAAAAAAGTTACAAATTTTTTAGGTAAGATAATAGTTACTCAAACATTTAAAGAGTTGAGGTTTTCATAGTTTACAAAAAAGTGTTCAAATTATCTCAAGAAGAATCGATGTTGATATATGAAAAACAAATGTGGGTGACTACTTTTAGACTTTTAAAGGGCTTAATTTTTCTCAATTTACTAAAAATGGTTGTAATTTTTTAAAAATTTCATTCTAACTCCAAATGAATAGAGACAAAAAAATCAAAATATAAAAAAAGTGGGACCAAAAGTATAACGACAGTAAAAAAAATGGACCAAAATTAAGATTTTCCAATTCAGTGATGCACATGGATGTCACTAAACTTTTTAGTCACGCAATAATTCAAAACTTTTTTTCTTTGTAGTCCGATAGAACGTACTATATTTTCACTACTTTTTAATACAAATGTTTGTTACTTTCATAGTTTTTTTTTAATTATTTTTTTATACTTTCATAGTTTTGTGTGTGAATGTTATATATATATAAGGAAAAAGAGATAAAATAAAAGGGTAACTAATTCCGCAAACCATTTAATCGGTTGTTACTTAAGACAAATATATATATAGTTTGCGGAATTAGGTAACCTTTTATTTTATCTCTTATTCCTTTTATCAAGAATATATAAAATTTACGTTATCATCACGCATACATAATTAAAATATTTAAAGACCTAAATAGAAATTTATGGAAAGATAAGCATGAAAAGAGTGTGGACACTGTGGAGCCAGAAGGATCAAATATTATGTCCAGGTTCTCCTCCTCGCTTCCAAACTTCAAAAAGGTAAGGCTGAGGCCCTTCTTCTCTCTCTTTCACATAATTAAATTTGTTTGCTAATCCGTTGCTTGTGCCTTGGGGACATCAAAATTTATTTATTTCTCTTTATTTATTTATATATTTTTTATATTTTATTTTGATTGAGATATCTACTTTTCTACCAAAGATCACGCTACATCCCACATTTCAAAGAGATTTTTTTTTTTCTCTTTCTCATGCATTTTTACCCGTGATTTGATAACGACTTGTAAATAGTGTGTTGTTTGGTGTTTGCAACTTAATTTCCATAGTTATATCCACCTTTTGTTTGGAGAAATTATTTTGTATATTCATTGTACCTGTATATAATTGAGTTATGTAACAACGTGTATAAGTTAATCGTATTAGTGTGTGTATATATATATATATATATTTGTAAAAGTATGAACAAAAAAAGAATTTGTTAATATAGAGTAGATTACATTTATTATCTGCTTCGAAATTTGATCAAATTACTAGGCAGCTTTCAAAGTTTGAAAATTTTACCAAATACCTCCTGGATATGATGAGAATACAAAGTTTCATCCATCAAAATTTGATTGGAAAAGGAAAAACGTTGGCAACTGTCAAAATAACAAATTGTTATATCAATGTTTTTTCATTTCAGTCTAATTTTGATGCGTGTGATTGTATTTTCATCACATTCTAGAAGTGTTTGATTGTTTGAATCCTTAGATGGTGTTTGGTAGTTTGGACTAGGGGTGTAAACAAGCCAAGTCGAGCTCGAAGAAATTTAAGAGAGCTCGAACTCGAGCTCGTTTGTTTAGTGACAAGCTCGATCTCGACTCGTTGAGCTCAAAAATTATAGAGTTCGAGCTCAAGTTTGAGCCACTTTTGAATTTTATTATATTAATTTTATTAAAAAAATAAAACATATGCCCTACTAAATAGTAATAAAAATAAAAATAAAAATAATGTAATATATTTTGCTTGCTAGTTTGGTTCGACGAGCCAATATTAGATGAGCTTGAATTCGGCTCGTTTGTTAATCGAGCCGGCTCGAACTCGGTCAACATCGAGTTCGAGCCGAGCTACTCGCGAGTGGCTCGTGAACAGCTTGGCTAATTTGCACCCCTAGTTTGGACAAATCTCGAGAGAGGTAAATGTAATATAATATACTCATTAATCTATTTCTCTTGGTACGTTGTACTAAAATTGTAATTTTTTAATTTATTTGTTGGGATGTAGTAATTAAGGAAGAAATGATTGACATCTTTCAATGGTGTGATGACCAAAGTAATGCTCTTTCATCAATGAAATTGGAAATAATTGAACGATAAAGTTACTTTAATGACTGATCTTATACGTGATCAATGGTTTTTTTTTTTTTTTTCCACATAAAAAGATATTTAGAAATGCAAAAATAATATTGTAATAGAAAAAAAAATGTTTCTATGGTATCCTTTTAAATAAATAGTTGTTTATTATTATTATTTTTTAAATTCAATACAATTTCATTGACATATCACCTGTTACATGGAAAACAGGGACTATAGGAAGGGGAAGAACGAAGTTGGGCACCCGCCCGTATCTAAACAGTTGTTTATCTAAAATAATAGTCCATTTATAAATAGAAAAAGATGAGTAGAAACTCATCTTCTTAATTTGAATAACCATCTATAAAAATACAATTATATGAGAAAAGATGAAATATACTTTTACTACGGACATCAATAAAAAATAATGACAATGTACATATTTTAAGATTTATATACTAAAGATCATACAAAATAGAACTCCCTCCGACCCACTCAAAGGAATTTTTAAAAACAAATTATTCCAATGAGTAAAAAAAAAAAAAAAAAAAAAAAACCTATAAGTAAATACTAATACCAAATCGGGTCTCTTTGATAAACGTGCTCATTAAGGCATGAGACCTTATACATGGAGGGAAAATTATAGTTTTGGTTCCTTCTATTTAGATCTATTGTACTCTTTCTCTCTTATATTTTATTAGTGCAAAAATAATCTTTTATAGTTGAATGTTATTGTAATTTTGGTTAATGTAACTAATTATGACTAGTTTTAAGCCGTAAGAAAGGAGTCATACGATTTATTGAGGTCTTTTGAAATTTAAAAAAAAAAAAAAACTGAGACTTTCTCGTAATTTCTAAATTTATTATTGTCCCAAACAATCATTTTTACCCGTCTCCCAAATAAAGGGTTAGATAAAGCAAGCAAAAACAAAATTTTAGGAAAAAGCTATTTTGACGATTCAAGTAAAAGTAATATGTTAACTCAATTTGACTGCTCTAGTACATAATTTTTAAAATTACATTTCCCACATTTTTTTTTTCATTTTAAAAAACTCCCATAAATCATTGACCTCCCTTTTAATTGTTCAAAATTGGCCATAATCAGTTACATGGACAAAAAATGTAACAACATACAAACTTAAAAGCATATCATTTGTACCAATGAAACATAATGGACAAAAAAATTGTGATTTTTCCGATACATTGAAGTTTGCAATATCTTCTTCCAATCTCCAATGAAAGTTGGAAAATCAACGAAGCACGAAATTTCATGTGGGTTTGATTGAGAATTCAAAAAGTTAGGGGGGCTGCATAAAATTATGGAAAAACGTATCCATGATCTCTCTATTTTTCTAACATCTTCGTTTTCCTGTGAATATATTGTCTTTATTCGCAAATCCCATTTTTAGATTTGGAGGTTCTCCATTAGTCGTCTATGGGCACACTAGTGTGCATAATATAATCCCACTAGATTCCTATATTTATTGCAAAAATATCAACGTGAGATATATATATTTTCAACGCCAGTTCTCCTTTCGACTTTTCGCTGTCCGGTGAGCTGAATGATGTGCAGAAATTACACTCGAGATTCCATTTTTAGCAGTTCTTGGTGATTGGTAAGGTGCCCTTTGGCCCTTTACTCTTTGAGGATTTTTGGGACAACTGTCAATTTTGTTGGGTTCATTCGGACAGCAGTTTCCAAGCTGTGATCTTCTGTTGTTGCCTTTTTGGGAGTGGGAGATTGAAGTGCCTTCTTTTTATCATATCTTGCTTGGAAGGTCGAACTCAAGCTGGATTCCTCAAGGAAAAAGGTGTTGTTTTGATCTCTTCAATTTGAATTTTTTTTTTTTTGGGGCCAACTTTCTTTGACTTGTATTGGGTCTCTGGTAGGATTTTGAATCTTGATTCTTTGAGCGTACAGTTACTCTTTGTTGACAGCATTTTATCTTACCATATTTTGCAAAATAGAGTTTTATTCGAGGCAGTTGGAGATTGTTTATAAAGGTCCTGATCTTTGTGCATTCGCGCTGAAATGTTGAAAAAGTAGTAGTATTGGACATAGTAGGAACAGGGTTATTTGAGAGAGGCGTATTGGAGATTTTTTTTTAATACTGCCCATGTGGGCATTAATTTATTCCGGGTCTCGAACCATGCGGTTGTATTAGATCTGGAAGTATTGGAGATTTGATTTATAGTCATCTACTTTGGCTTATTTTGGTGATTGGGGTTCCGGTTTTTAGTTCAAGGGCCTCTCTCGCTTGATCTTCGTTTGATTTAAGGTTTTTGAAAGATCAAACTTGGCGACAAAGATGGATTGGTAATTTGAAAGGATCCTGCCATGGCTACAGGTATAAGATTTTTGGTTCTTGGAGTTCTAGTCACTGGTATGATCTTATCTGTGTCAGCTAGTGATGGTGAATTTTCCCATTGTCAATGTGATGATGAAGGAAGCTGGTGGAGCATAGGTACCATTCTGGAATGCCAGAGAGTGAGTGATTTCTTGATTGCTGTTGCTTACTTTTCGATTCCTATAGAGTTGCTTTACTTTATTAGCTTCTCAGATGTGCCATTCAAATGGGTGCTTGTTCAGTTCATTGCATTCATTGTCCTCTGTGGATTGACTCATTTACTCAATGCTTGGACCTACTATGGTCGCCACTCCTTTCAGTTGATGATGTCCCTTACAGTTGCTAAAATCCTTACTGCTCTCGTTTCTTGTGCTACTGCAATTACTCTTATTAGCCTGATCCCCATTGTTCTCAAATTTAAAGTTAGAGAGCTTTTCTTGAGGCAGAATGTTATGGAGCTTGGCCAGGAGGTTGGGATGATGAAGAAACAGAAAGAAGCTGGTTGGCATGTTCGAATGCTTACCCAAGAAATTAGGAAGTCAATTGATAAGCACACAATTCTGTACACTACTTTGGTTGAACTTTCGAAAACTTTAGATCTTCAGAATTGTGCAGTCTGGATGCCTAATCAGAATAGAACTGAGATGAATTTGACCCATCAGCTAAGTCCTGGTGCTAAGCAAGAGTACAATCGAGCGCTTCCAATGAATGATCCGGACATACTAGTGATAACAGAGAACAAGGGGGTGAGGTTTTTGAGGCAGGACTCGGTTCTTGGGGCCGCGAGCTGTGGTGGGTCTGGCAAGCCAGGTGCTGTTGCAGCTATTCGGATGCCTGTACTTCTTGGTTCAAATTTCAAAGGCGGGACGCCACAGGTAATTGACACTGGATTTGCCATATTAGTTTTGGTTCTTAGAAGTGGAAATGACACAGTTTGGAGCTACAGTGAGATGGAGATAGTTGAAGTGGTTGCTGACCAGGTGGCTGTGGCTCTCTCCCATGCTTCAGTTCTCGAGGAGTCCCAGTGGATGAGGGAAAAACTGGAAGAGCGGAATCGTCTACTCCAAAAAGAGAAGGAGAATGCAATGATGGCTAGTCAAGCAAGGAACTCATTTCAGAAAGTAATGAGCAATGGAATGAGGCGGCCAATGCATTCGATTTTGGGCTTACTATCTGTCTGTGGAGATGGAGATTTGAGCTCTGAGCAGAGGGTTGTCGTTGACACCATAGTAAAGACAAGTAATGTTCTTTCTACTCTAATAAATGATGCAATGGAAATATCTGACAAGGACGAGGGAAGATTCCCATTAGAGATGAGGCCATTTAAGCTACATTCTATGGTCAGAGAAGCTTCTTGTCTGGTCAAATGCTTGTGCGTTTTCAAGGACTTTGGTTACTCTGCAGATATCTCTAGTTTTCTGCCTAATCAGGTGATGGGGGATGAGAAGAGGGCTTTTCAGGTTTTACTTCACATGGTTGGACATCTGTTGAATGTTAACGATGGAAGGGCTTCTGTGACATTCCGGGTTGTTTCTGAGAGTGGAATTCAGGAAAGAACTGATAAAACTTGGGATACAAGGCGACTAAACTCAACCGATGAGTATGTGAGTGTAAAATTTGAAATTGAAGTTAATGCTGAAGGTTCTCAGTCAGAGAACTCAATTGCCACAACTCATTTTGGAGGGACAAGGCATAATAACAAAGAAGTAAAAGAGGGCTTGAGCTTCAACATGTGTAAGAAGCTTGTGCAGGTAAGAACTGAAAATCCATTCATTGATTCTGATTCCCATCTTATAATTGCTATTGTTATTCGTTTCCTAACCTTTTCACTTCCCAACAGTACTTCTATTCAAATGTGACATTATAGGTTTCTTAGTTTAATGGAATTAGCAAATTGAGGATACACTGCTTAGTTCTCTATCATGGATCAGAATATGAAGCATTTCCTTCTGCTGCATTTGATTTTTCAAGATTTACCATAAACATTGTTGAGAAACCCAGGTTTCCTTGTTAAATTAGGTTCATTCTATTCATATTTGCAGACATTTCCATTGAAGACCATTCTTGCTCTGTGAGTGATAGCATGATATATGTCCAACCTTTATAAAAAGAAGCTACAAAGGTTGTCATTCTTTTTTTTACATCAAGAAGCACACAAAAAGAAGTTGCATAAAGTACTAAACAGATGACTGCTAAATAGAAAAAAAAATGAATACAAAGTGTAAAACTGGTTACATTTCGCTTGTCACTGAATGTAAGCATTGTGCCCTGGCAAGTTCATATATGAACCCTATTATTATCTTATTCTCAATTTGTTTTGGCAAACCTACACTTGTTCTTAATCTGTGACTTTATAACCTGGTGGTTCTCCCTTTCAGCATCACATTGTATTTGAAATCTTGTTGGATTTAGTTCAAAACTGCTGATTTTTTAGATTTATCTTGAAATTTTGGAATGCCTCACCAACTCCTGCCATATTCAAGTTCTGTATGCATGTACATTGTACTTGAGATGGGATTTAAAGCAGTGCATAATGTCAGCCTATCCTTTTCGTAAATTCTTCTCAGCTAGTCTCAATTCCCTGCCCGTGACATCCTGAGTAGTTCTTTTTGTTTGTTTCTTTAGTGAACTGCCAATTCCACATGCCAAAAGCCTTGTTTTTCTCTTATGGTGACACTTAATGATGAGCATATACAAATTCTAAAGTCTAGCAAATGGATGAAAGAATACTGTGTTCTCTTTACATTTCTTGGGATTTTTAAGGCTTTGCGAAGGTTTGGCAAGAAGTTGATTGTTAATGTTTGTTTGGCTTGACATCTGCAGATGATGCAAGGAAATATATGGATGTCCTCAGATTCTCAAGGTCAAGCGCGAAGCATGACTCTCATCCTTAGATTTCAGAAGCAGTCTTCTTTCAGAAGGCTCTTATACGAGGCCGGGAATTCCCCGGAACAATCCATCGCCAGCTACTCGTTCAGAGGGCTGGACGTGATCCTAGCCGACGACGATGGCACGAACAGAATGGTGACCAAGAAACTCCTGGAGAAACTGGGCTGCAATGTGACTGCAGTCTCATCAGGTTTCCAGTGCCTTAGCACCTTAGGCCTTGTTGCTGCCACATTCCAAGTGGTCTTCCTGGATCTTCACATGCCCGAGATGGACGGGTTCGAGGTGGCGATGAGGATTCGGAAGTACAGGAGCCGGAACTGGCCATTGATCATCGCGTTGACGGCAAGCGCCGAGGACAACGTGATGGAGAGGTGCCTGCAGGCGGGCATGAATGGCCTCATAAGGAAACCTGTTCTGCTGCAAGGACTGGCTGATGAACTTAGGAAGGTCCTGCATCGAGCCGGTGGTGATGTTCTATGAAGTATGAACCGAATTGAGCCGAACCGAACGGAACCAAATTGAACCAAACCAAACAAAATCTTTTGACAAGTCAGCATTTATACATACAAACTAGTCAAAAAACCTGTAACAGATCAGTTATGGATCACCATTTTTAGAAACAAACACTTATTGGTTGAATTACAAGTCAATTGGCTTCAACTTTAAGGATGCATGGTTTATGGACATATATACATCAATCATCCTTTTATACTAAGTGTAAACAATGTTGTCAAAATTGAACTGGCTAAGAGAATTCACAGGTTTAGTCAAACGATTTACCTTATCACGAGAAGTTTTGGCATCATATCCTAATTGTCAAAGGGTTAAAGTTCGATCTGACTTATTAAAAAAGTCAGGTGATGTCATAAATAATTCTAATTAAAAATCTTTTTTAAAATTAACTGCACAACTCAGGTATTTGATTTCAATTTTGACCTAATTTGACCAAATCATGTTTTTTTTAATAAAAGTGGATCGTCTTTATAATTGGTTTAAGGTCCGTAATGGATTAGTTCAAATCGAATAACTGGTTGGGCGCTGAGTATAATTTATTACTGTATTCAATTTGTTATAATAAAATAATCGTGTTTTTAAAAGGTATAACTTTGTATATGTTTCAAGATACGACATATAAAATATGAGTTATTTTACTATATATTTTTCCGCCAAAAACCCATAGTGGCGGGCCGGCGGCCGTGGACATTCCTAAAAGTATCAATTTGCCTCGCTTTCCGCCACCCTTCTCCGCCGCCGCGGCCAATTAAGCTGTGAGCTTGATGCCTTAGGACAAAAATTCAGAAAGATGAGCGAAGGCAAAGCAGAAGAGGCGAATTACTACTCCAAGGATTTCGAGTGGGAACAGCTCAGGCATGAGATCGAGACGGACCCAACTTTCCTATACCATTTGCTCCCTTTCATCAGCGACGATGATAAAAAAGTTGCGACCTCCGCCGCTGCTGAAAAGGATTCTACCGATTCCTCAAATTCATCGCTACTTGAAGATTCGGACGCATGGAATAAGTTTCACTCTCGCCATTCCACCGGAAAGTTCTTCAAGGTACAACAAACGTTATCCACGTTTTTTTAGCTGGTTAAAGACAATTTGAATTCTACATTTTTGTTCTTGTGTTTGGTTGTGTTAAACTTATGATGTGTGTAAAAGATTGACTATGAAGTTGGCCAATGGGCCATGATTAACTGTTCTGGATGCAATGCACTTATGTAATGTTTCTAAAAGTGCAGTCTTTGAGGCGGTGCAAGCTGCAAAAATCAATTTTTACTGGATATAATGTGACGCTGGCCGTAGCTTGACTGTTTATATGTTTTGTACTTGCTAATTGAGTTATATGATAGTGATGTTTCTTCGTTAAGAACCCGAAATCAGTCATTGGTTGATCAATTGATTTATTATCCCCTATGTTCCTTATTAGGGGTGTTTGGTTTTGTTCATTATGGCATTCTTTTATCTTGCTCCTGTGCTAAGATTTGGTTCTGGAAACGTAGGAGAGGCGGTACTTGCTGAAGGAGTTTCCTCAACTAGCTTCCTGTGGCGGCCATTCTAAAGTCTTGGAGGTTGGATGTGGTAATGGCAGCACTGCTTTGCCAATTTTGAGGTAAAACCCTCAACTTTGCTAGCATCTGAATTATTGTTTCCAATTAACTCCATAAGAAAAGAGAAATTTCAGTCTCATGAAAATGCAAAAGCTTGAGTTGATGGTCAATTTAAATCTTACCTTTCATATCACTTGTTTTTCAACATAATATTGGAATTATTTCCGTCCTTTTTGTATCAGGATTTTTGTTGATTAATAGTTACATATTATGATTATCATTCTGCTAGAATTGAAGCAGAATTTCTGAAATGTTGTCTTTTTATGATATGAAGAAGGCAAATACTTAATCGGTTGACTTGGTCCACAGCAGTAAACTTAGTTAACTCCAAAAAATTTATCGAGATCAGTTAAATTAATAGGGAAGAAAGAGTAGTTGACCACAGATACCTTTTTCATCAAAATCTGGACACCTGATCTTTAAGGTAAGGTTTGGCTCTTGAATTATGCTTGTTAGGTTGCAGATAAATTTTTGGTGGTGAATTTAGGGAGAAAGACAGTCCACTATGGACATGAAGGTGAATCTGAAGTCACCTTAACCAAGTGTTTCACTTTATCTTATCTATACTGCTATTACTCTGTTACTCTGTCATTTATTTTTTAAGCTCTAACTTTTGTGGTTTTTTTCTTTTAAAATTTTGAATTATTTTTCTTAAGAAAAAAACAAAATGTTCTGTTCATGGTTGTTCGCAGCGTGGGATGTTATTATATGCTGCAATGATGGGTTCTTTACTGTTATATAAGCTTGTAATGTTAACTTTCTTGTGTATTTGTTGATCAAATCTCTACTTGAAATAGCCAAACCAAATAGTCTTTTGAACCTGGCCATGCCTTTCAATAGCTTTCATATCTTTAATTTTATTTTCTTGCAGTAATTTGTACTTTTCAGAATATTGATATGTGGTCTTCCTGAAATTCTTGATAGGGCTACGGAGAACATTGTAATTTATGCCTGTGATTGTAGCAATGAGGCTCTTAATAGGGCTAAAGAGAATATCTCTGCTGCAGACTTGATCTCTGCCAAGCATCGTTTCCATCCCTTCTTATGTGATGTTTCTGCATGTGAGATTCCCAAGTGGTTGGCTTGCAGTGCTTGCCGAGAAAGTTTTACGAAAGAAGTATGTTAGTTCCTCACCTCACTTGTGTGTTGTTTATTTGCTATTGCGTAAACTGTTTCTCTCGATAATTATTTTTGAGCCTTATTCAGATATAATGAACTGAAATTAGGGAGATTTACAACAATCGGGCTCAGAGGAGAGGACTTGCTGTGTTGGTGGATTTGATCTCGTTACCTTCGTATGTGGTCTATGTGCTATTCTACTTATAATTTTGTTGAAATGATTTGACTCAAAGACTTTTTGGCTGATGAGCAGTCCATATACTATTGATTTTTCTCTGTTTTTGTTTACCTTCCAGATATTCACTTTATCGTCATTACCACTCCACAGGATGCGTATGGCCATTAAACAGTGCTTCTCCGTCTTAAAGCCGGGTGGCATACTCTTATTTCGGGATTATGGTAATTGTGCCACAAAGAGAAAGGGGCTTAGTTGTTATCTATTCAACAATTTTCGGTGTTAATTTTCCTGACATTTCCTGTTTGATGATTGCCGCAGGTCTCTATGACATGACAATGCTTCGGTTCTATCCTGAACAAAGAGTGGGATACAGGGAGTACATGCGATCCGATGGAACACGCTCCTATTTCTTCTCTTTGGAGTTCACAAGAGAACTCTTTTCCAGTGTGGGATTGACAGAGGTTTGCATCTTAAGACTAAAAAAAACTTTTTTCTGATCAGGTTATATTTCGCAAAAGAACAATTCAAGGTTGATAAGTAGGGGGTTAGGGCTCAAGATTTAGTTACTTACTGCCGAAAATATCATGATAAGCCTTTAGGAAGTTTTTCCAGCTTGCCACGGGTCAGAAAAGAAAAAGGAAGGTAGTGGAATTCTGTATGGATTTCCCTGGGAGGGGGTCTTACGATTTACTCTTAGTTGGACAGAAGTGTAAAGGCCAAATGGGGTGGGAAAAGTTGTGCAAATTAGTATGGATTGAAATGCCAAAAGGTCTCTTAGTCTTTTCCCATTTGTTCTTGCCTTGTTTATCAAGATAACGCAATGACCACTGTTAACAAAACTCGCAGATTGAGCTGGAATATTGCTGCGTTAGATCCACGAATCGTCGCAACGGGAAGATTATGCGAAGGGTGTGGGTTCATGGTAAGTTCCAGAAAGGTAAATGAAGCCAAAGCTATGATCCAGCAGCATAAGCTCCGGTTCAACATCAACTCATTCATCTCCCATTCCATTCCACCTGGGGTTAGGTTGTTTGTTTTCTTTCTTTTACCTTTCCTTTTCCTTTCCTGATTGACACTTTTGATTATTGAAATATGAAGCACAGATGTCGCCAACTTTTAATTCCTAAGGTTATTTATACATAATTGGAGTGAAAGTTGATAGATAGTATCCAAGAAAAGTGTCACTAGTGTAGTGTAGTATGAGTTGGGTAAAGTGTCACTTTCGAGTTTTGGCATCCAACTACTGCTGCTTTAGACGTCTATCAAGAGGCAAAGGGTTTGAAACTGACGCATGTACTATTCTTAAAAAAAACGAAGAGATAAGTCTCATCCAAGAAAAAGATGTTCAAATCTAGTACTTTCCATTAGAAGAGTTTGGTTTGGAGAATGTGCAATGCAATACTTCACAGGTTTAACTCAATACACGAGTTTTTGTAAAGAAAATGATTGTGTGTATGCATGCGCTTACAGATCATTAGACACGTGGAATACAAGTGTTTAGCAACATTCAATGGTAGACTCAGTTTATCACATAATAGCATCATAGCAATGGTCAATTTCACAACGTAATAACATCGGAGCAATTGGAGGAACCCCCATTTCTATTCAACTAAAGCTAATTAAAACTCTAATCAAATTGGAATACTATATTCGGTGAAAATTCATAGCGAATTTTTTACCGTGACCGATTTAGTTATTAGTAAAGGTGTTTCGCAAAAATAATTGAGTGGATATTAAAGATTTCTTTTTGCCCAAACTAAAATCCAAATGAAAATGAAAACGAAAACTTACGTTCTCAATATACTAAATTCGTCTTAACTCCTCCGAGTCTATCTAATTCTGAAAAGATTTACAAATTTTACGATCCGATCGATTCTGATCTTACACTCAAATCGATCCATTTCACGTGGAATTCCGGTGCATTGGGCATCACAGTTTCGTGGAGAGTTTGAAGTCGTCACGGCTTCCGCGTCGTCGGTGTAAATCCGAAAGGCTGGTTGATAAGTGGTATAAGGTCGGGGATGTCTTATTCGTTAACTCATCCGCCTAATACGTACAGTAATTAAAGTAATTAACAAAGAATCCATCTTTGATTGGTTCAACAAACCACCCAATTTGAAGCCACTTAATACGAAATTAGTGGCACTAATCAACCTTTCCTAGCTGCAAATGGGCACTAATTTAGTTTTGGTTAAGAAAACGAGAGAGTCAACATTAGCATTTTTCTTTTTATATTTGAGAAAATTCAGAGATCCAAAAGCCATAATATTAGTTAGCCTTGACCCAAACAAAAATTAAGTCTAATAACTTCTTTTACCAAGTTTTTTGGGTGACTAACTGCATGCAGGTGTGATCGTATTGACAAAATTGACTCTTGTTATCCGACACACGTAAGAATCAAACTCCGATCTCTAAATATCTCGTCAAATATTTCACCATTTGAACACTAGTTTTCTTTAACACTAGCAATGGTCCATAAAATACCAGAGAACGTGCAGGGATGTGGATGCACAATTGTTAATGGCATCTAATCTAACCTTCACTTTACAAAAACTTTAATAGTATTAAATATTAATTAATTAATGAAAGTGAAATATTAATTAATGGAAGTGATTATTAAGGGGATCTTTGTGGTCCAGGTTTTCTTAACCCCCAGGGCTTTGTTTGTTTATATGTTCAAATTCAAAGGATTCCCCATCTTCAAAGTGGTACCCATAATTAATTAGTTAATTAATAGACAAACGTTGTCCAAAGATTCGCAAATATTGTCTGGGTGCAACTAATTAACAACGTATGCTATCGGAGAAAAAAGCTAGGCACTGTTTCAACTTTCTCCATCCATCCATCCATCCGTTCTTAAACAAGTGTTTCGATCGTTTCGTCTTTTACTTCTTATAAACGAGGGTTTGTTTACAAATTTCGATACAAAAAATCTATTGAGTCTTACAGTAATCACACACCTTTTTTTGTTTTCACGTCTCGTGACACTAATTGCATATTTTCATTCCACATAAAATAATAAAAGATAAATTAGATAAATTTCTTAATTTTTTCATCCATCTTACTTAGTCACTTTTTAAAAAATGGGTGTAAAAAACTTTTGGATATGAATGTTAATTTATTATAGTATAGGGTATCCTTTTTATAAAAAAAAAATTAGATTTAAATATAAACTATTGAGATAGTATTAGAATTAGTTAATTAATTAGAAACAAATTTTTACTTTTCCAACAACTTTGTATCTCACGAATGACTTCAAAGTACATGCGAAACCAAAATTTAAGGTCGTTTGATTTATAATTAATTTATGGGAGTCACGGTCAGCTGTCTTTAATTATTTCCAATATTTACTAATACAACTTTGGATGAGTACTTAATTAATTTATAATTAAATTTATTAATAATATATATGACCTTGTATAATTAAATTAAAAATTAATTATTGCGTAGTTAGTGCAGGCCATATTAATCAACCACAACTTGCAGATGTCATCATTGATTCCTTTAATTCCTTGATTTGATATGATTAGCACACAATTATTGTTCAAACTGTTAATTAGGGTTTATTGTTTACTTTTAACTTTTCTTTTTTTTTTTATATATAATTATTTTTGAGATAAAACACTGCTAGGGTTTAATTAATTAGGAGGGGAGCACAACAAAATTATGCTCACACCTGGTTTAGGAATTAGGATAATCAAATTAATTAACAACTAATCTAATGAGGTGCTCTGTTTTATCGGGTTTTATATGAAAAATACTATAATCTCGTTACAAAAAATAATGATAGCTAGTAGTATTAGATGCATTACTAAGATATTGTCATGGCCATTACTGAATTGTTCTGTAACGAAACTATAGTTTTACCCTACTATTGTCGTTGGAATCTGTTTTAGTTTATACATTATTTTTAGAATTTTGTTTTCAAGTTTAAATTTAACTGGAGTCATTAATTGTTCTTTTCTGCTGAAATTTAAATCTAGGGTATTTTTTTGAAAGAAAAACTAGCGTGAGGCAGCAGCACCGGGCAATCTTTCATTCTCTCTCTCTTCTCTTTTTATTCATGTGTTTTTGTTTTTATTTTATAGATAGTCTAGCCTCTGATGTATTGAGTTTTAATACTTTAACCGGTGATGTATTGCCTTATTCTAAGAAAAATAAAAAAATATCACATGTAGTGAAAAAACAGGATCAATTTTAAAAATTGAAATATAGTGTATCGATATATATTTTAATATCGAAATTGTTATACGCAGTAACCGTTTTACTATTCGCAGTAACATTCCCCTGTGAAAATACAAAAATGTCCCTGGCCTAAAATAAAAAAGAAAAATAATAAAATCGGGTACTGTTCAACGTGCGTGAACAGTACCGTTCATGCACGTTGAACAGTATCCGGTTAAAAAAAATGAAGAAATACCACCGGTGTCCCCGTAACCGTTTTACTAAACGCAGTAACATTCCCCTGTAAAAAGTCCGTTTTCCGGCGATATTTTGGCCGGAAAATATCGCCGGCGATCGGAGGTATTTTCCGAAATTTTTTAACCGGGTACTGTTCACGCACGTGTGAACAGTACCCGATTTTCTTATTTTTGGCCAGGGGCATTTTTGTCTTTTCACAGGAAAATGTTACTGCGAATAGTAAAACGGTTACTGCGTTTAGTATGCCTCTTTAATATATCGCGTATAGCTTATAGATGTAACAAGTTTAGTTACTGATATATCGGCCGAATCTTTAAAAAACCGCCTATAATGAAAAACAAGTGTCAATTTTAAGGGTTGAAATATTGCTTATTAGAAGAAAAAAAAAATTATCATCCATCCCAAAAAAGAAAAAAGAAAAGAAATCTATAGTGAATAAAATGTGCGTATCCATTTTAAGGGTTGAAATGTCACGCATTTCTAGCTGTAAAAAAGTATGACGAAAGACTGAGCGAACCCATAAAAAAAAAGTTATATATAATCACACTCACATAACCTATATAGCTACATTATGGTGCATCATCAACCAGCGAAATTACAGCCATTGTTAGCGGGTGACACTCATTAACAAGCTTTTGATGCCCATGAAAGTAAAAGAAAACACAAAACGAAAAGGCTTCTCTGAAACGAGGTTAATTTATAATTTTATGGAGATGACCCTTTTTTTAAAATTTATTTTTTATTTTTAAGTGCTGGAATTCGTTCCACTATGATTAACACTTGAATACCATAGTACACCATGTTAAGGACCGACAACTTGTATTTGCACACTACGTTGGGGATCTGTGCATGCACATCAATACACCACTAAGTAGTAGCCCTTGTCAGAAATATGAATTGAATTATTAACATCAAGACTTGTGCACCAAGTGTTTTATCGATGCTTCGCAAAAGATGACTTTGTTAATTGTCGTTTTGCGTCAATTAATTAAAAGGGCGAATTACATTTTCCCCCTTGAGGTTTGGCTAAATTACAAAAAGACTCTCCTAGTTTGGTTAAATAACAAAAACACCTATTGACGGGCGTGTTAGTTACAATTTCCCCCCTGAGGTTTGGATAAATTACAAAATGATCCTCCTAATTTAATTATAAAATTGACCCATTTAAAAATTAAAATATGACATAAACATTATATACTTGGAAAGACTAAAGTTCAAAATTCAATTCATAAAGACACAAATAAGTGTTTAAAATCCATGATTTATTAACCCAAGAGAATTTTTTTCTTCTTCTATTTCTCAAACAAAAACATTGCTGATGGTTGCCTTTTCAATTCTAGTAGAGGTCATAGGTGAATGGCATTTGGTTGATTTTAAACACTCATTTGTGTATTTGTGAATGGCATTTTGATCATCAAATTTCAAATAGTTTAAGTTAGGGTCACTTTAATCTTCCCAAGTTTATAATGTTTATCTCATATTTCAATTTTTAAATGGGTCAATTTATAATTAAATTAGAAGGATCATTTTGTAATTTATCCAAACCTCATGGGGAAAATTGTAATTTTCCTGCTGGTCAAGGGAGATTTTTGTCATTTAATCAAACTAGGAGAGTGATTTTGTAATTTACCCAAACCTCAAGGGGGAAATTGTAATTATCGCACCGATCAAGGGGTGTTTTTGTTATTTAACCAAACTAGGAGGGTGCTTTTGTAATTTAGCCAAACCTCGGGGATGTAATTCGCCCTAATTAAAAATAAAAGAAAGGGCAGGTACAAAACCACTTCTTCATCATCATCTTCCACGACCAGAATATCAAATAAATAAAAATAATTAATGGGAAACAGTGATATATGCAAACCACTACTAGGCAATTATTTAATTAAATCAAAACCTAATTAATTATATATCCCTATGGCTATGGCCTACAATAATTATTAATTAAGGCCCATAAATAATTTAATAGTCAAGAAAGAAGCCAATCAAAAAGCTAAGTACATTAAAAAGAAGGGAACAATTTAAAGTTGATCATTCATTAATTAATTTGTTGCAGATTCTACATTAATATTAATAATGGATTCTTATCTTTTATCTATATGCACAGCCACTCACCTTTGAAACATATATGCCTTTTGGTTGTACTATTTTTATTTATATATAATTTCCCTATATATATATATATAAATTTCAGGTTAAACGGAAGAATTATTTATAAATAAGAGTTTTTAATTATGGATGTAAAGTAAATAATTAATTAGTACTCAACCTGGATAGAGAATTAGTTTGAAAAGCCATAGCTAGAAGTAAGTAGTTAACTTAGGAGGTGCGACCATGAATCATGATCATTACAAATTAAGGGTAAAATTAATATACTATGCTCCTTCTCTCCGTTTCATATATAGAGTTCGATTTCAGGAAAAAGAAAATCCCAATAAAAAAAGTCGAATTTGCATTTTTTTATATTGCATATCCTTACTACTGTAATAATGTGTGATTCAAAAATAATTTAGTTTAGAGAATAAAGTTATAAATGAAAATTATGAAATTGCTTATTTTAGCTATTGTAACTTACCACCTGTTGAAGTTTTCGTTTTCGCCGAGACTCCTGAGCTCGTCCTCCACTGTGATACCTGTAGCTGGGGCTAACTCCTCGATTTCACTCTAATGCCTAAGTTAGTACCTTAGCAAATATCACAGTGTAAGACTAGCTAAGTGATAAGTACATTACCTTGGCATAATAGGGCGATCGAGTATTTAAAGGCAGAAATGTTCCGGGCAGCTTGTAGATCAAGCGATGAGCTACGTCAGCTAATGACATCGCTGGAAGATACGGAGGAGATCTTTCCTTATCCAAGACCTAACCGCTTCCTCAATTGCCATGCGGAACCAATCGAGAAGTTACACGTGATCGGGCACTCGTCAATTCCCGAAAGGTACACTCCATTCCTGGGCCTTGTGTTGGGCTTCGCCTCTTGCGGCCCAGCTTAAGTTTCGGGAGTCATCTCCTGCTGGCCTAGGCGAGATACGCATATCCAACACCACCCATAATAAGTAATATATCTTTTAAGCCGAACTTAATTAATGGGACGGTGGGAGTAAAGAGATTTTTCCAACTTTATTAGTATCTCAAACTTCCTCCTTTTAGAATTACCACGGGATAAATCATTAGAATCACGCATTATAAAAACCCACTCTAACCTTAAAAAGGTACCTTATATACATATAACAAACTCACTAATTAATCAATTAGTTTGAACCTTTCTTTTGTTTAGTTAATTAACCATAGTATGTAATGGTTTTAATTCTAAATAATTAATTTAATGATCTGTTCGTTAATATGAGTTTTGATTGTATTTTGGTTTCTACATTGCATTTATATATTATTGTGTGATCCACAATTAACTTACACTTAGAAAGTAAGGTTACTACTAGAATAAATTGTAAGAAATTAGTTATTTTATGTGTTGTACTTTGAAATTCATAATATATTATACATTTTCAAAACCCTTTTATTGCAAATTTAAAGATTTAATTGAATCGAATTGTGAAACGGGTCTGGTCCAGGAAAACTGTCCAAACTCGGTTATTCTTGCAAAAGAATTTCTCCACCAGATTCATTAGAAAACTTTAGTATATAATACTGAAAATACTCCATTTGTTGGTTTCGTTAGAGGTTCAAAACGCTCCAAATAAATCAAATTGAGTTCGGAATTAACTCATTTTATTACATTGGTTTCTAAAGGACACTTCATGCATCTCATAATTAGTGTAAGAATAAATTTACGAAAATGTTACTATACTTTTTCAAAGTCTCTGCTTTGGTAAATAAACTTTTTCTTTTCTTTCCCACAAATGTTACTCTGTTTGTTTGCTCTGTTAGAACTGACAAAATAACTCTCATGTGCATCTTATATAGCAATTATCATGTAGTATTATAATGTTTGATGATTAGTGTTATTGTCAGCATAGATTAAATTAAACTCAAAGCAAATTTATACTATCTTTATACACAGATTAACTAGATTAGTGATCTAACAATAATATCAGTCTAATAATAATAACAACTCATAAGTTCTTACTCTTACTATAAAAGCTTGTAAAAATCTTACATATATATAATTACTAATTTATTTGTTCCATACTATATAGTATTTAAAATCTCTATGATTTTGTTTTGTGAGTAAATATAATTAGTGACACATGTACACTAGTGATGCATTCATTCCCTGCTACTACAAGAAAACTAATCATATGGACAATGGAGTCCTTAACTCCTTTTGGTAATTCTCTTCTTTCAATCCTTCCTACCCTAATTTAAGATGCAACACTGACACCCTCCTCAAAGTTTGTGACCTTAAAAACAACACAAATTGTAGAATTCCTACCTTCTTGCACATAAAATAGAATTAAAAAAAAATCCATCTCCACCAACTCACAATCAAAAAAATCAAGAACTTCAAGACTACCTTCTTGCACATAAAATAGAATTTAAAAAAAAATCCATCTCCACCAACTCACAATTAAGAAAATCAAGAACTTCAAGAACGAGAACAGAAGAGATTAGGAAACCAATTAAAATTTGTGAAAAGTGAAGCAAATTCAAGAGATAATATATACACAATATAGACTTTGTAATTTCATCTTATGTGTTTCTTCGATTCCCTCCCAGCTTCTACAAAAGTACAACACAGATCCAAATCATGGATGAAAAACCTTAATTTCTCCTCACTCAAACTTTAATTAGAAATAATTAACATTAATTACTACGGACTATGATTATTATTATGATTATTTTACCTTTGATGAGATCGATTATAACTACACATGATTAGCTTAGTAAGGAGGGCGGCCATGAGCCCAAGCAAACGCTTCATGGTTGAGCTGCTGTCCACCATTAGGCATCAAATTTGGTGGCAAATTATAACCCGGCATAGCCGATGGATCACCCATACCACCTTGTGCCGGAGCTCCGCCACTCCCCATAGGCGGCGATCCACTCCCAGCTCCGCCCATTTGCCCTTGACCCGCCTCGTCCTCTTCTTCAATCGGCAGCCTCTCGTAGGTAGCATTCGAAAAAGTGGAAGCAATCACCATGACCGGCCCGGAAGCCACCAGCGACCCCACCACGCTTCCCCCGACAACTTGCCCTTGCCCTCCGGCTAGGTATATGGTCAAACCGGTGGCCCCGGGTGGGGATGGACCAGGGAGAAAAGCCCCGGTTAGGGATAGGATCTCGAACCGGCCGTGTAAGGCCATGACGGCGCCCGGGGCGGAAGGTTGCCTGAGAGTGACGTTTGTGACGGTTCCGCTGGCGCTCAAAACGCACACTCCCCTCTGCCTCCTCCTGGCGAACTGGGCAATGCTCTCGGCGATGTCCGAACCGTTTGCGATCTCCATGACGTGGGACCGGAGAGCGTTCGGGCTGTCCCGGGTCACAAAGATCGGGGGTTTCGGTTTGTTTTTTGAACCGGGAGGTCTTCCTCTCGGCCGCCTTGTTGCGATGTCGATTGCGCCTTCTTTAGGCTCGTCGGTGCTATTTTCCCTGTCGTCGTCGTCGCCACCGCTGTTGTCGTTCATTGATATGCCTAGATCTGGCTTTTTGAGCACCGGAGAGCCGACTGAAGAAGATGTTTCGACTCCAGGTAAACCTACTTGGCCCGTCCACCACCGGTTAGCCATAGCTTCAGCTGATCAAGAACAAAATTAATTCGTCTTGATGTATAAGTCGTTGTTATGTAATAAAAGCGATAAGGTTTCAAGAAAAGAAGAAGAAGAAAGAAGGAAAGGATAAGGGCTTGATTAATATATATAGATTGATCGAGGACAAATATATATATAAATATGATCGATGAACCCAACAAATTAAAGATTTGTAAAGTATTGAAACACAAAGTAATTAAGAACAAGGAAGAGGGAGAAGAGAGAAGTTAGTAGGGTTTTCTTGCTTTTCTTTTCTTATTCTTATAGATTTATAGAAATAGTGTTGTGGGTTTTTGTTTGTTGTACTTTCCGTTCCATTAGAAGCCTTCACTTTGAGCAGTGTACAAAGTTTATTACTCCTTCTGTCCCATTCAAAAAGTTCTGTTTATAATACTGAAACGGGACGGAGGGAGTATAAGTGTCAAGGTATAGAGCTAATTTAAATAGTATTATAAACATGACTCTTTAAATGAGACGGTTGGAGTATAAGTGTCAAGGTATAGAGCTAATTTGATACAATTTATTTCATTTACATTTTTACTTATTAAATATTGACTAATTGTATACCACAAATTATTATATTAGCAAGGGTATGATAAGTAGAAGATTTGAAAGTAAATATTTTTATTAGAACAAAAAATATTTTTCAAACTAAACTTTTTAATTGAACGAAAGGAATATTATTCTGTGTTGGGATTATTATGATGTCGTTTAATAGGAGGTTTGTGAATGGTGTGTTTTTGCGTCAAAATTGTTTTGAATATATGTCACTCTCTCACCTCTTACAATACAAACACAGAGAGAGAGAGAGAGTCTAGAGAAATGGGAGGAAGGGTTCTTGGAAATTAGGGTTTGAGCGTGGGTCCGCGTGCGCGTGGTGAAGTGGGTTGCACGTTTGAGCATATTCACCAAATTTTACAAACTCACACTGAGGTTATTTTCTATTAAAAAAGAAAAAAAGAAAAAAAGCTGGGGTTATTTACTTGCTTCAAAGTTCAAACCCAAAGTAAATTAAGGTTAAAAACATGTTTTTGAAAAGTAACTTTTTTAATATAAAATAGTATAATTGAATGGTAGAAATTTGTATTAAAAAAATCTGAACAGTATAACTCATTATATCTCTATTAATATGATGATTAAAGGCTGAATGAATTTTTTCGATTTGTCCTTCTATAATTAGAGAAGATCAAACTATTCTTATCATTTGTGGTGTCATACATGTTTAGTAAGGGTAGACGTTATATGAATTCAGCAAGTTATTTGACAAGATATAAATATATATGTCGCGGTTGAATTTCGATGAGTTGATTGTGAGTTAAATGAAATAACAAGAATAATTCTGATAATTAAATAGGTAATGTTAATTGGGGTTGAGATCGAATGTCCATGAAACCAAACACGAGTAATTAATTATTCTAATGCAACACTAACATACCGTTCAAACTCGGCACAATATAAATAGGTTACAATTAAATTTTGTGGATTTCAAGGGTTAGATAGGTCAGCATAATAACTTAAATGTTAATGAGTAAAATTAGAATTGGGGAGTACGTGTCATCATGAGAACTTACTAATTTGAACACGATATGAACCATCATGTTTGATGTTTTGTGTTTTGGATTAATTTGAGAGTATAATTTTAGGAGAATCAGGAAAAGCATTGATCATGAATCCATAATTACTTATTCCTTCCGTCTCAGTCAAAGAATCCATTTAATTTTTTTTTTTGGTCCCATTTAAAGAGTCCACTTTGAATTTATTTCCATTATATACCTTTACTAATATTACAATGTGTGGTTCACAATTGACCCCTTACTTCTAAAGTAAGGATATAAGTAAAAAATATGGTGGTAAATTACTTACTTTAGGTGTTGTACCACAACACAAAATAAATTGTACACATTTCAAAGTAGACTCTTTGAGTGAGACGGAGGGAGTATATTACACTAAAAAATGTTTAGAAATGAACATTATTCGATCTTTACTTAAGAGTTTTGTGAAATTTTAATCGAATTTCAAAATTTATAATTTGCTGTATTTATGATGGAATGTCACATATAATTTCACTATATTGCTCTTTTCTGTTTTTCCTTAGATTATTATTTTATGTTTAACAGATTGACGTTTTATAATTTGTAGTTTGATGATTAATTCTCCTCAATATCAGTCAAAAGAGATGTTGATATATAGCTTTTTCAGAATAAAATAAATTATTAAAACTCTTGAGATATATAACTAATTAATGAGCTTAGCAAAAAGGTTAGGTAGTATTTGTCTCTAGCTCCTTCATAAAATAATATAGATTAGGTGTTGAGGAATAGTTTGAATGCACTTGAAATAATTAGAAAGTTGAAACCATCAAACTTTGAATTTTGGCTTGTTCAATTCACAAAATTTTAATTTCTTCACGAATCAGTCAAAACCCATATATGTGTGATCTGTGCATCTAACGGTAACAATGTTGTTGTAAATTCTTTTGTTTGTACGTAGAAGTTATACCTATTTAGAGTACAGACTAGCAAGATTCTATATAAGGCTCTCAAACTTCGTATTTCTCTCTCTCCACAATTAGCCCTTGCCTCCTATGTAATAATGCCAAGTTCAAAAAAACTAAAAAACTCACAAACATTACTTCCTCGTGTTTTTTTTTTAAAAAAATATTTATTTATAGCATGTGTACAATAATAGGGTTATGAATTTTTATGAGTTTTGAAATATAATATTTAAAATAGTTCTTTCACGGGATTATTCTTTTAGTGGATAATGACTTATGCAATAAATTATTCAATTGTATGAGTAATGCATTATAGGCTATTATTCACTGAGGGAATAGTTCCATTAAGGAATTATAGTATTTCTCTTTAAAATATATGATTTGTTATATTAAATTTTCTGTTTTACTTGTATTCTTATTTATGTACGTAGTATTATTATACTGTATTAGTAAGAGGAGGAAAGTAAAAAATAGAAATAAAACTTTTTTTTATTGGAAATTTTAATAAAATAAAAAGAACAAGGGAGAGAACAATACACTATCTGACTAGAATATTCATATTTGATTTATTTATTATTATTATTATTATTATTATTATTATTATTTTGCTTCAACAAAAAAGTAACGTTCGAAAATTTTACATTTTTTAATTTTTTCTCAAATTCCATATGTATATATTGGAAACTTTTTCGAAATCATTCATTCACGGATAATAACCTATATAGGATCGATGCATTACTAATTTTATTTTATAAGCGTAATAATTTTGTAGAAGAGAGTACTCTAGTTTTAACTAGGTGTGACAATTCGTGTCGTGTCCGGAATATCGAGTTCGGGTTGGGGATCCCTCGTCGGCCTTCTGGCAGGATCGGAGACCTTATCGTCATAGTGGCGAAGGTGAGGGGGAAATTATTAAAATTTTAATTTACTATTTTATTTTAATTTTGGGGGGTAAAATATAAATATTTTTCAAATTCTGTATAATAAAAAGAAAATGTTTAAGTTTCTGGTGGGGCAATTCTATTAGTCCCTCCGCCCTTGCTTATTATTCAATTATTCGTGTTGACCCATTTAAGCTGATAACATTTCGTGTCGTGTTGTAGTATAAATTTTTCATATCGAGTTCGGGTTTGTGGGTTCACGTGTCGACTTTCTCAACCCTAACCTTACCCGTTTAGTTATTCATGTTATTCGGGTCGATACATATAACTCGCAAAGACTCTCAACCCTAACCCGCTTATATCTTATCGTGTTTTCGTGTCGTGTAAAGATTGTATTTTCCAGTATTGATACTAATTTGTACAGTGGTTAAAGTATTAGAAGTGTGTGGCTCTGTTTCAGTTGTTAAACAATTATTCTCGCTTATCCAATCGTTTGGTTCCCGAATCTCTCCAGTACTACCCGTCCTTAAGACAGCATAATTAATTAATTAATTAATTAATTATTTATTGATAAACTCAATGAAAAATTGGTTCTTGTCTTAAAAGAATCAAAACAATACCTTTTGTCCCATTTCTTAATCTCCTCTTCGTGATGAGTTTGGCAAATTACATTTACCTTTCTCGAGTTTTAGATAGATTACAAATACTTTCTTGAGTTTTCTGATATTAAATTAATTTCTGTCTCAAATGAGGATATTTGTAACTTGAAAAGCAATAAATGTAATTTAAATTTAAAAAAAAAACTTAATTAAGTATTTGTAATTTTGTGAAATAGTGGTGTGCATTAATATTTTTAAATTTGCAACTAATTAATATATAATTCCCCATTTGTCCCCTTTCCAAATTGATTAAAGAAAAAAAGAATTATATATATATATATATAAATATAGGTGATCAATTATTGGAGATCTTAAATAGTGGCCAAATTAATGGTCCACAGCCACACGATAATTTGTCTTGTAAGTTGGTTGTGTCACATCGATTTTGATTGAACCATTGATTAATGATAAATATATTAATATTAATTAATTATAAACAAACAAATCCAAATTAATATTAATTTCATAACACATATAATTAATTAAGAATGATAATTAATCTTAGTTGACGTTGTAGTACTTTAGCTGCAGTCATGTCAGTGACATTTCTAAATGCTACATATTTCTATTTAAAAGTCTTGTCTTGTCTTTCTTTAATTTACGAAAGCGAAAAATGCACTAATTAATTTATTAATGTACTTACTACTATTTTAATTAATAGAAGCATCAAATTATATTTTCTTTCTTCATTAATTCAAACAAAGGATCCTAGGAGATCGATCTCTAATGTCCCGACGTTCCAAATTAATTAAAATTTTGTCGAACGTACATTTTTTTTTATTTAAAAAAAAATAAATAAATATATATATATATATATATATTGTTTACTCGAGTGCCCTCTGCCCATGGTAATTGGAATTGATTTAAAAAATTTATAATCAGTGTCAAACCATAATTTTAAACATTTAAATTAGATCACAAAGATATGTATTTTGTATTGTTTTCAAGAAAATTGTCTCAAGCAGTTATTATTATCATTGACCAGTGTTGTAAAATTCGAATTAGATAATGAATCGGCATATGAAAGGAGTTGGAGTTATAGAGATGACTCAATTCGAACCGAAGGTCAACTGGATGACGTAATATATACGGTAATAATATAATCTTGTATCATTAACTAAATTAAAATATGCTCTTTCATTTCATTGAATTAATTAATTTATTTATTTAAAGAGTCTTGTCAAAACGTCGATATAGAAAGCACACTCCTGAAACGAAATTTTAAAAGGAAAAAATTAAAAAATAAAATTCCACATGCTTAAATTAATTAAAACATATTCAGGTAAATTAAAATGTAGTACGACAAGTCTACTACTGTTAAAACACGTGAATTTTTTAATTTTATTTTTCTTATAAAAAGCTATTTCAATTTAGCGCATCGTACGTGTCAACTCATGTTTCAAAAAGCAGAATTTTAAAAGTATATTAAATTTTAGAAAGGTTAATGTTCAAAAAACGGCGATGTACATTAATTATTACAAATATAAAATGTGTTATTTGTTGAAGGTTGAATCTCTGCCGAGGCTCCTGAGCTCGTCTGTCGTCATCATACCTGCAATCGGAACAAACTCTCTGATTCTACTCTGATACCTAAGTTAGTACCTTAACAAATATCTCAGCGTATGACTAACTAAATAAAATACATTACTTTAACATAGATGGGCGGCCGAGTATTAAAAGGTGGAAATGTTAAGTGCGGTTGGTAGGAGAAGCGACGGGCCACTTCAGCTAATGACGTAGTCGGGGAAGATACATAAGAGACCTCCTTTTATCCAAGCCTAACTGCCTCCTCGATCGTTATGCGAAGCCAATCGAGGAGTTACACGTATTCTTTCCCAAAAAACCTATTATCTGCTCTTGGGCCTAACGCTGAAATGTGCCAACAAGGCCCATCTGTGGCGTCGGGCATCGTCTGATGCTGACTTGGCGTTGGTGCCATTTATATATTCAACATTCCTCGAGACATAAACAAAAGAATAGAACCGAATACACGAAATCATTCAATGTACACGAAATCATTGAGAATACATAATTATTCCTTCACTGTCCTAGGTTATTCTTTCTTTTTCCCCTAAGTTTCGAGCATCATCACTATTCTTCTACTTTTTCTCTCCCATAGCTCTCTTTCTTTCCATATTTTATTATACTCTTTTAGGCTCTGTCGACAAATATTTCAAAAATATTTTTATAAAAGTGTTTTTCAAAAATATGTTTTAAAAGTTTTTTTAATGAAATATGTGTTTGGACAAGTAGTTTAGAAAAACGTTTTTTGAGTTAAACATAATTTAAAAGATGTTTGGACAAGTATTTGAAAAAAAAAATTTTTAATTATGTTTGATACGGGAAATTATATAAAAATTATGTTTACAGTATATAAACTAATTTTCTTTTTTCTTTTGGGTGGTCAGGGGTCGGGGTCGACCCGGTGTCGGGGCGGGGGAGTGGTCGGGGCCGAGGCGTGATCAGGTCTGGGGAAGGGGTCGGGGTCTGGTTTGGGTCCGGGGTCGAGGTCGGGGCGAAGGCGTGGTCGGGTCCGGGGTCAGGGCATGGTCGGGTCCGGGGTCGGGGTCAAGGACGAGGTAGGAACGGGGGCGGGGTCGGGGTGAGGCCGAGGTTGAAACGTGGGCGGGGCCACCGGGGCGAGGTGGGGGGTGAGGCCGAGATTGAGGTCGCAACGGGGTTGGGGCTGATGTCGGGTCAGGACAGAGCCAAGGTTGAAACGGGGGTGGGACCAGGGCTGGGGTGGGTCCGAGGTTGGGGGTAGATCGGAGGCTGGACAGACTGACCCGCGAGTTTAATTTAATATGACTTTAAAAATTTTTAAGTATTTTATAAAACATGTTGAAAGCGTACTTCAAAAAGTGTATTTTAAAAGATTTTGCAATTTATTGTCCAAACACCATTTTTAAGTTTTTTATACTCTTAAAACACTAAAAATATTTTTGGAGTACTTGTCCAAACATGTCCTTAGTTTTTTTACGTTTGTATTTTAATTGTCCATTACAAGATCATATTTTTTCTATTTACATTTTAAAATGTTAATTAATTACGATCCATAATCATATTAGTATGATTCTATATGATTCACCTCTGACTCGTAATTAAATATACAAAATTGTATTGTCTCTATCCCATTAAAATGTTTAATTTTTGAACTAATACAATTTTTTGTGGGTTTTACACTTACAACACTTGAAATAGATACTTTCTCATTATTTTTCTTTGCTTACGGTTATCTTTTTAACTATTGCTTAATTGTGAATACACATAATTACATAAGCGAGGTATTAAAACTTAAAAAGAAAAAAAAACATTACTCATTTATTGGAATAAAAAACACTCTTTTAATGGGAGATGAAATGATAAATAATTTATGTATATATATATATATATTAATATGAGTAATGATATACTCAGCAATAAATCATAGCAATTTTTTGATCGCAACTCATGTGGCATGCATTCATTGGTCAATTATTTGATATTAATAAAAATGTAACCAATGAATGCATGCCACATGAGTTGTTCTCAAAAAGTTGCTATAATTTGTTGCTAAAATTATCATTACTCTATTAATATATATTATAATTTAAAGGTAGGGGGCCCTTTTCTTTTTTTTTTTTACTCCCTTTTTTGAATGATATTTTGGAGGTTAAAAATGACCAATTAACAACAAAAGAGGCCCAAGCCTGTGAAAATATCAAAGGAATCCAAGATTTTTAATTCAACATTTTTTTTGAGGCCTCTAAAGCCCAAACTTGTCCAATCGGATCTTCCTCCCGGCTTTTTCCAAATCCACCACCAGCGACGTACCGCGGTTGCAGAAGACGACGGGATCGAGCTATGGCCGGCGGTGACCTTTTCGGAGACTTGCCACCGCCTTCTTCTGCCCAACAGCCTAAAAAGTTGAAATTTTCGACACCAGATAGCACCGGTCTTAAAGACGCGACGACCTCCGATGATAAAGAACCCTCGTCTAGCTCTCAACCACCTCCACCGCCGTCACAGGCTCCGCCTCCTGCGCTTAAGAGCGCTCTTAAGCGTCCAAAACCATCTTCTCACGAAGAACCGAAACCTGAAGGTAACTCTTACTCCGTTCTTCCGCCAATTAAACTTTTATTATTATTCAATATTTTCTGTTTAGCTACTTTTGGTCTTAAATCTGCTGGGCTAAATTTTGTTGAAATTACTGTGTGTTATGTTTTTGAGATATGGAATGAAGTTTTGATTTCAAAACAGTGGTGATTAATTAGTTTCATGTGTCACTCATTGCCTCAGTAGGTATAAGAATGTTAGGTAAAAAGTGTACTGAAATTATGAAGCTTATGATTTACAGTGGCAGCGTCAGAAAAACGATTGAGATTTAAAACGACAACTGATGCCTCGGAGATACAAGTGATAGAGGCCATGAAAAAGATAGCATCCCATATAACGAATTCCTCCAAATTTAGCAAAGCATCAAAGCTTGCTATTCAGCTTATTCAGGCAGGCAGCGTCAAGCCTGCTACTAGTGATCACTTCTTTGCTATACTTGAGGGTGCAATGTCATCGCCCATCGCCTGCAACGAGGCCTCACTGCGAGCTGACTATCATGCTTTGTTCTCTGCTGCCCAAGATGTAGCTGAGGTGTGATTCTGTTTTCTATTTGTTCATGAGTTTCTCTGGCCTAAGAACTTTGTGGTTTGATGAAAATGTAGTATGATTTGGCTTTTGTCTTTGCAGTTCTTTAGCAAGAAGCAGAAAGATCTTTTTGATACGTGGACGATAAGGGCTGTAGTGGGTAATGATCTCTTCACTGATGATAGCTTTGTGGTATGCTCTTCACATTTTTAGTTACCAATACTAGTATTGTGAATTCTCATCCTCCTGATTTATGTTGCCAGTCGTTAACTCGCACTGATACCTTCTGCCTAGAGTTACCTTTATGATTTTGTTATTCTAAGGATTCTTTACATACTTTGAGGAACATAAGGAAGCATTATAGTATGCTGGATTATAGCTTGTTGTGTGCTGTATTTCAGTTTACTAGCATCCAGAAAAGTAGTGTATTCTTGTTTGTAGCTTGTATTCCCCTTGGTTTTTTCTGTCTTGTCCAGTGCAGAATCACAGAGAAATGAAGTCAGATGATATTTTGTCGATTGGTAAATTGATGATAACCACTGATATTTAATACAAAGATGTTGTTATTTGACACACTGCACTGTGAATCTGATCTTTAATTGTTAAATTGCACTGCCACCATTCCAAAAAAAATCAGGGCGCAGTTTTAAAAAGTGCAACTTATTGCGATTACAACATTCAAAATAAGCCGTTTATTGCATTTATTTCTCTTCCCATTACTTTTTAATTATGAACCACGTGTGTCATATTGGTAAGATTTGATGAGAAAAAAAGTAGAAATTGTACTCCTTTTATTTAGAAATGTTTAAAAAGTGGGCACTTTTCTTGGGATGGAGGAATGAATTGTATTCCTAAAGCAAACCCTGCGTACTTGGGAGTTTAAACTTGGCTTCCTTTTCCTCATCCATGCATCTTTCTCCTATGCCTGCTTTCTGAAACTTTTTAAGCTGGCTCATTCTTGGAGGCTTGGATTTTGATGTAGTGGGAGTCGATATGGATGGAGTATTGTTAGTACTAGGCCAACCTTGTGCCAAATAATCAGCAAGACCAAATCACTTGTTCAACTTAGCTCTGACCAGCTCCTTTTCTTCCTCACACAGCATGAAAGCCAAAATATTATAATTTTATGATTTTCTGTTTTTTTTCTTCTTTTGAATTTATCTTTTCTGTTCAAGCCTAAACTGATCATCAATTTCTTTTGGCGGAACATCATTAGTTTTCAAAAGCATCTGGGAGGGTAAAAGAAGCCATATCAAGTCTCCCAGTTGCAACCAAGGATGATGATGATGAAGAAGCGGCTACCTTTGATGGCCGTGTGGAAGCCAAAAATGGTGATGAACAGGCTAATAGGGATAACTGTTCGAGTTCTGTGCATGAAGGAGGGAAGGACGAAGAGCCTGATCCTTTTGGGCTTGATGCCCTAATTCCTAGCACATCTAAAAAAGAAGATAGAACTAAGGGAAAGAAAGAAGCAGCAACCAAAACTAAAATGGGAGAAGAGGAAGAAGCCAAGGCATCCCTGAGAAGACAAAGGGAAGCACTGATTTCCTGTCTGGAAACTGCCGCACGGCGCTACAAGATCCCATGGTGAAATTCAATATACTTCTATGTCCTTGCATTTTGTATATTTCATGCTGCAAACCTTTAGGTTGCTTGGAAGCATAACAGTTTTTTTTTTTTTTTCCCCCTTTTCAGGTGCCAAACAGTGATTGACATCTTAGTGAAGCATGCCTTTGAAAACATTTCGAGGTTCACCTCCCGGCAAAGAGATGCAATCGATAAACTTTGGGGTTCCATAAGGGAACAGCATATTCGCCGGAAGCAGGGTAAGTCTGTATCTGGGAAACTTGATGTGAATGCATTTGAGTGGCTCCAGGAAAAATATGCAAATGAGAAGATCAGCATACGGCATTCGGTTGGGGCTAGTGGCGAACGGAAAAATATGCAAATGAGAAGATCAGCATACGGCATTCGGTTGGGGCTAGTGGCGAACGCCACTGCGAGCAATGGCTTGGTTGATCTCTGTGATATTATAACCTTCGTACCTTGCTCCGGCGCCATGGACATTGCACCTTTGGGATGATATGTGGACTGTGGCTGTGCCATCTATGTTACCAAGTGTGATTGTTGTGTATGATCCATTCTTATGTAACAAAACAATTTATCATCATTAAGGGAGCATTCCCCAGAATTTGAAAGACAGATGCTTTAGCCAACTCTTCTTCTTTCCCTTTTTTCTTTTTTTTTTCAGGCACAAAAGGTGTGTGAGTTTAAGGTTAATTAATTTAATATAAAGGTTACATGCTCATATTTACGTGGTTTAGAATCAAAAGAAAAATAATTCAAGATTGTAAAGAGAGGTAGATATGGAATCAAAATCGAAAGAGGATTGATCACTTCTGGGTCGAAAGTTTGATTATTACTTCTGTCAATTTATGTATCATTTAGAGTAGAATGCAACTTCATAAGTTTAAAAAAAAAAAAAGATCATAAAGAAGTTTTTTGTAAATTCATATATAGGTAATACTCCAAATAGGATTGATCACTTCGAGGTCGGGAGCACTTATATATATATTTTCTCTGAATTTTAAAAAGTGTCTTTGTAGTTCTAAAGGAGTACGATGTTAATTAAATGTAAAAATGACAATTTTATAGTTTTTTTTTTAATTTGTATTTTTTTACTCTAGTGACACTTTTTAGAGAAATGAGAGAGTATACTCCTATTTCATTACATTGGCAAAATGCACTCCAAAAATAAAAAATTACATTGGCAAGAGAACAAAAGGGTGAAGTTTAGGATAGTAGGAAAATATTGGGGGTCTGAGTGCAAATAACCACAAAACCTTAAACCCTATCTTGGGCGCTAATCTGCTCCGCCTATATATATATATATATATATATATTCGCTGAAAAGATAAACCCTAGTAATTTGGTTTGCTCTCAAGATCTGTTGCGGAAAAGGTAATACCCCTTCCTCTATGTCGTACATCAGATTCAATTACTTGGTTTATTTTCTGGGAAAAAACGATGAACGCACAAATCGAAGGCTTTACGGTTGTTTTATAGAAGATCGTAGCGCTCAAAAATTGTGCAAAATCAAGCAATCCTCGTTGAGTTTATATCTTCTTGAAATGCAATTTTGTGTTGCGTTTATATTCAAGGAGGGATTATTACTGGGATTACATTTTGTTCTCCTGTTTTGGCTGTTAATTATCTGTTCTTGGCTATTTCTCTTTGCTTTTTGGTAGTAAATTTTAGAATCTGTATAAATATTTCTTAGTAGATGAATGAAGAGCATTTGATTTATGTTCCTATGTTGTTTTGTTGCAGAAGATGACTAATCCAAAGGTGTTTTTCGACATTCTGATTGGAAATGTGAAGGCCGGTAGAATTGTATTCAAACTCTTTTCTGATGTTACTCCAAAGACTGCTGAAAACTTCCGTGCCCTGTGCACCGGGGAGAAAGGCATCGGAGCATCGGGAAAACCGCTCCATTACAAGGGCTCGCCCTTCCACCGCATAATCCCTAATTTCATGTGTCAAGGTGGGGACTTTACCAGGGGGAATGGAACTGGAGGTGAATCGATTTATGGAGCGAAATTTGCAGATGAAAACTTCAACAAGAAGCATGTTAAACCTGGTCTTCTCTCGATGGCGAATTCCGGGAAGAATACTAATGGATCTCAGTTCTTCATTACCACTGCTAAGACAGAATGGCTCGATGGGAAGCATGTGGTGTTTGGGGAGGTCGTTGAAGGCTACAAGGTTGTGGAAGCCATGGAAAAGGTGGGTTCAGACAGTGGAAGAACATCATCTCCAGTTGTGATAGAAGACTCTGGTCAAATTAATGAAGACCACTAGGTAGGAAAATTTGGGGGATGAAGTTTACCTATGGTTCTATCTTTTTCATTTCAAATATATCATGGAAATGCAGAAAACACACTTCTAGTTGTGATTATATATGAAAGTTTTGGGTGAATAATTTGTTAGGAACATAACTTCTTTTAGTAGTTATATCCTCTGCTGACCTAAATATGTTCAGATAAACTGTATTTTAGATTGATTGTCTAGAGAGATTAGCTTAGATTTATCCTATTTGACATTATACATCAAGCTCTTTCCCATGATTAGTTTGCATTTTTTTGCCTTGTTTCAATCTAGGGGATGAGTGGGAGGGGGTGAAAGAAAGTGTAGAGTGAATGATTGGGCGTCCCGATTGATTGATCAATTAGTCGTACAAACCAAAAGAAGGTTGTTTGATGCATATGAAAATGGAACATCGAGAACAAATCTCTTAACCAAAAGAAGGTTTGATGCATATGAAAATGGAACATCGAGAACAAATCTCTTTCTAATTGATCTTGCATCTTCAAGAAACTGAAAGTTCAAAACTGACATTGGATGAAAGCTAACATTTCCAAAAAATCCATAAAGAGCAGCAGCAGCAGAAACTAAGGCAAAAGATATAAAATCTGCCCTGCTTTTAAGATTGTTTCTGCTTGTGTGAATACATCTCAAAAAATTATTACATCATTGTAAGATGTTCCTATGATAATCATATGTATCTTTGTAGAATCACAAAAGAAACCTAGGAATTTCCCAGATTTTTACCTTACTCCCAATCTTCATCCTTAAGTTGATCATCATACTCATCTCTTGGTGGCCTAACCACTAGAACGACAGCGCCTAAACTCTCCTTCACACCGCTTTCTTTCAATGCCAATCCTTTCCCCACCTTAAAACCCTCCTCCGCATTGCCATTTCCGCCGCCCACCACCAAGTAATACCCGTCGTCGTCCACCACCTCCTTTGTCCCCCGATCCGCCACCACCAGGAGGGGTTCCTTTCTGTTCCACTTATTCGCCTTCCACGGCAAGATTGAGGAGTTGTTAAATGCCACGGCCACTCCGCCTCTCTTTAAAATCGCCACGGGCTCCCACGCCGGTAATACGACCCACCTACTCCATCCTTTCTCCGCCTCCACCACTCCGAAATCTCCTGTGCTTCCGCACTCCCACGGGGCGTCCTCCACTTCGACCACCCCGGCCTCGGCTCTACAAACCGGCAAAACTGCCACCGAAGTAGCCTCGGCAACCTCCCCAATCTTCATCCGAACGACGGGCACCTTCACCGCTACCAGCTCGGCAACCTCCTCTTCCGCCTCAGTTGCTCTTCCTTCCAGCTCATCTAACACAATTTTCTGCGCAGGTTCAGATTGTAAAGTTCTGAGAGGCCTTCTCCAACGTGGACTTCCATAAGTCCATGGAAGAAGCAGATTTGTGCTCCTCCACGGCAAGATTGAGGAGTTGTTAAATGCCACGGCCACTCCGCCTCTCTTTAAAATCGCCACGGGCTCCCACGCCGGCAATACGACCCACCTACTCCATCCTTTCTCCGCCTCCACCACTCCGAAATCTCCTGTGCTTCCGCACTCCCACGGGGCGTCCTCCACTTCGACCACCCCGGCCTCGGCTCTACAAACCGGCAAAACTGCCACCGAAGTAGCCTCGGCAACCTCCCCAATCTTCATCCGAACGACGGGCACCTTCACCGCTACCAGCTCGGCAACCTCCTCTTCCGCCTCAGTTGCTCTTCCTTCCAGCTCATCTAACACAATTTTCTGCGCAGGTTCAGATTGTAAAGTTCTGAGAGCCTTCTCCAACGTGGACTTCCATAAGTCCATGGAAGAAGCAGATTTGTGCTCCAGAGCCAACCTGTAATACATAAACGCCAAACAATCCCCAGGGAGATTCTCGTCAAAACTTTCCCACCCCTTCTCCCACCTCCTTCTGGGCATATCCTTAACAGATTTAGCTAAATCTCTGGCCACTTTAGCATCGAATTCATTCAACACACAATACCGCGCCGCGGCCGCCCGCTGCGTAGTACTCAGCATTCTTAGCTCATACAACAGTTCAGCCCCACTCAGGTCGAAGAACGATAAGATGTCGTCTTCAACGTTAACTCAATCAAGGACTCACGAACCTGAGACGCCACGACAATGCGATTCTGGTCGACCCCTGTGATTCCGGTGATTTCCTCGATGATTGGAGGGGTGAACCCTTCCTGAATCAAGGCGGGAATCAAAGGGGCGTATTCAAACCACAGGCCGAGGCGGTTGGTCAGGACTTCAAGGCGGCCGTGAAGATATTTTGTGTTGCTTTTGATATTTTTGAGGTGATTTTCGGATTTAAGACCCAAAAGATAGCGCTAAATTACACTTTGGTCCTATTTGTTTTCATATTTTTAGAAACATCTTTTTGAAATTCTGAATTTTATATTAATGTTATGAATATTATTGTGAATTTCCTTCTAGCTCCCACTACCCTATGGTTTTCCATCTATCCCATCACCCCCTCTTAATTTTCTATATATTTAGTATGACTCTTGAGATGGTCTATATATATATATATATATAGAGAGAGAGAGAGAGGCATAAGTGAAGGAATGAAAGGAGAAGAAAATGATCATCACTATTTCACTCTTTACTTTTGTATCTTGTATTTAATTATATTCTTATCTTTAGCCTTATATGATTTATACTATTACTTTTAGTAGTAATTTTATAATACGTTATCAGCACGAGGCTCTAGCCAATTGAGGTTGGTTGACTGACGAGGAGCATTTGGAATCATCGAAGGCTTAAAGATATGATTCGGTATGAGATGATTCAAAGTTTCAACCTATGATCTTGTATGAAATTTCTCTAATGATTGCTCTGCAATTTTGATCAGGTATATATTTATTTGAGTATATAACATATCCATATCTATATATATTGACATGATTCACACAAATACGAGTCATGAAATATTAACTATTGTGTGATATTTTTAATTTGGCTTATTGGTAATTTGAATTATTTTGAGAACATGCTCAAATACTAATTACAATAATTTTACTAATGAAAGTAATAATTATAATTAGATATATTAGTTTATATATATATATATATATATTTAAATATGCATATAACGAAACAAATCAATAAGATGGATTTTACTATTGTTGCATTATGCTTGTTTTATTTTGAGAATATGCATATTTTATTTATAATAGGATCGTTTAATATATTGCATAATCATCATTATGCTTATATATTGCATTGCAATACATTATTTTGATATTTTATATACTTGTTTCATTATATTATGAATTATTTTGCAATGCATATTTTGATGTATTACATTTATATGTATTTCTTCATGATTGAAAAATACAATTAATAGAGTGGATTGTAAAATTTTAATTTGTCCTGTTGACAAATTTGAAAGAGAGATATATGATCACTTGATTGCAAGTATCAATTTGTCCGTCGACAAATTTGAAATAGAGATATGATTGCTAAACAATGGTTAATTTGATTATTATATTTGATTTACTTTTTTTTTTTGTCACGAATAAAATAATGAGTTTTGTTGAAAACTCACTAATCTCGTTCAATAAAGATGTTCCATTTTTTGAAGTAAATGTGACAATTATGCATCCATATTATGAGTGAAAATCCATTTCCTGAAGTAAATGGGAAAATCATGAATTCTTACAATAAAAAAAGGTTTCACTTCCTGAAGTAAAATATTACAATTATGCATTTATAGAATGCACAAGTTTGCAGTCATGAATGCGGGCTTTATGTTAATTACTATAATTATGATTACACAAATGTGTTGAATTTATCACGAGAAGTGGAAGAATAATCATAAATACAAAATTATAACTTACCACCAGAAGTTATGGAGTTATGACAAGAAAAATGAAAATAAAAAAATAAAAAAATTGGATAACAAATTTTATTGTTGTGGCATGAAGACCATTGGTGGTCATGGATGTACTTGTCGTACATCAAAATATATAGCTACTATTTACCAAGAATCATAGAAGAAACTAAAAGATAAGCCAACTATTATATGCAATGATGTTGTGGAATTATTTTTAATTATCCACCCCGTGGGTGATAATATTGAAAATGTTTAAAATGAAATTTCTAACTTTATTTATTTTGATTAAATAATTTTAATTTATTGTTTACAAATATAATATTTGTTGTTAATTTATGGCTTTAATGTTTCTTATGATTTATGAATATTGTACTCAAATATATACATCATTTGAAATTTTAATTTTGTGATGAAAGTAGACTTTTGAATGGTCAATCACAAAGTATTATGTCCAGAAACAGTGCTACAACATATTGCAGATGAGGATAAGAAATAATATTCTTATCTAATAATGACATAAACTATTGTTAGTAGTATATTGGTAGTACAAATGATTAAAAACTCCAGAAGAGTATCTATCATTTTACTTGGTGGAATAAAATATTGCACCTAGCGATGCATTATTTTTTCCAGAATTGCTATAAAATTTATAGAATTTTCCAATGATATTTTCCGAAATGGATATCATATTGCAAATAAAAATGAATGTGATAATAAATACTTGCTCATTAAAAGTACTATTTATGAAAATAAATTTTTATTGAAAAAGTTACCTTCTAATTCCTCCAAGTTGTACGACACATATTTTACTATAGGTGAAATTTATGCAACAGTAAACCAGAAGTTTGCTAGTGAGTTTATTATTTGGCATAACAGGTTAGGCCATCCCAGTTCTATAATGATGCGAATAAAATAGAGAATTCATTGAAGGCCCGGAAGATTCTTCAATCCAATGAATTCCTGTGCAATGTTTGTTCTCAAGGCAAACTGATTGTAAAGTCATTACCTCTTGTGAAAATTCGTACCGAATCTCCTACACTAATAGAACACATATATGGTGATATATTTGTGGGCTTTTTCATCCACTGTATAAACCATTTTGGTATTTTATAATTTTCATTGATGCAACAACCAAATTGTCACATTAAGTTTATTATTAAAATTGCGGCCTGAAGTTTGCAAAAATTACTTGCGGAAATAATTCGGTTATGAGTTTTCTTACTATTTAAATAACTATTTCATGTCTTTGAGATATGTGTGAAATACCATGTTGTTTGTATTCACACAAGAAACGATCTAGTAGAATCGTTTCATTATATACATTAACTTACTTACATGACAATTATTTTTGAGAATGGAACTCCCAATATATATTTGGGGGCGTGCTATATTGCATGTTGCAACATTGGTTCGTATCTTATTTCTCCCTCAACAAGTGATTTTGGTCAGAAACCAAAATTTTTCTCATCTTATAATTTTCTGAATGTGCAGTTTATATTATGATTGCTCCATCACAATGCACAAAGATGAGACCTCAAAGGAGGTTAGAAATAGATGTTGGACATGAATCTCCACTATAAAATATCTTGATAATAAAGTTGGAGATTTATACACTACTCATTTTACTGATTGTTATTTTGATAAGTCAGTTTTCCCAACATCAGGAGGAGAAAAAAAGTAGCCAATTAAAAAAAAAAAAAAATTACTTTGAGTGAATTATTAATGATCCTCCTATAAAATTATATGAACCTGAAGTTCAAAAGATAATTCATTTACAACTTGCATTTGCCAGATGCTTTCTGACCTAAAAATGTGTGATTGAATCACATATATTGGCTACTAATGCTCCAATTAAAATTGATGTCCCTGAAGGACCTTCTACCACGAAGAAATAATTAAAGACAACACCAAAATGTGGTAGATTAATTGGTTCCAAAATAAGAATCCTCGAGAAAAAAAAAGGAGCAAATGATAAAGATGGCAAGATCGAGGTGTTAAATATTCCTGAAGAATTTTGATGATTAAAAAGAAACTCTTCAAGAGTTTTCAGCATCACAGATAATAAGCTTCTAGTTAAGCTTAGGTACTTGAAAATTTTTGATAATGAGATCTCAAGTGTGTCATGTCTGACTGCTAAAAATGGAACCTAGCTATGAACAATCAATGTCGATGATAAAATTGTTTATGCTGCAGCAATTACCATTATGAATGAAAACGAGAATCATTAATCTGGGCCTGTAAATAAATGTCGACATATAAATTATTGCCCAAGAAAAATGAAGGAAATGAAAAGACGCAATTTTAGTAGAATTGAATTCAATGCTTCAAAGAGAAGTTTTTGAGTGAATAATTCACACTCCTGAAGATGTGTAACTTGTGAGTCATAAATGACTATTTGTGAAAAGCAAAACGAAATGATGAATTGACACAATTTATCGCACGAGTTTTTTTTTTCCCTGAAGAAAATGTATTGATTATGGGGCGGCAAAATCTCATGTGGTGGATGCATAATTATTGTTACTTGCTTTATCTGACAGCAAGGGAAATTTTTAAAATGCGTCTTATGAATGTCATGACAAACCTATTAGAATGGCTAATGAAAATATTTGAAAGATTTAAATTGCCCTGAAGACACGATACAATTTATCGCGATATTTATTATATTAAATTGTGTAGAGCTCTATATCTATGTTTTATTGAGAAGTCCAGATCCCAATTTATATTGATAATTTTATTTAGAACTCCTGAAGAGTATCAAACTATTATTGATTATCTAAAGTATAATGTTGAATTGGAACTCCTGAAGATATTCAAAATGTTGTTGGATTGAAACACAAGTTTGAAATGAAACATTATGAAAAGACATCTTGATTTCAAAATTGTGCACTTAGAGAATGACATCTCTTTGCAATAATCTTCTTATACTGCTAAAGTATTGAAACACTTCTATATGAATAAAGTACCTACTTTGACCAAAGTTATGATTGTAAAATCACTTGGTGTTCATAAAGATCCATTTCGTCATCTTGAAGATAATGAAAATTTGTTTGGTTCAGAAGTACTATATTTTAAGGCTATCGAAACAAAATATATTCTATATATCTTGCAAGTCGTTTATAAGTTTTAAAATATGCTTGCAGGTCATGAACCACAAATATTTTCTTTAGCTTAAAGGAACGACAAATATGGGTCTTTATTTAAAAAATACACAAGTATGATTTTACAGGTTATTCAGATGTTGATTGCTTTACTGATCCTTATAATGCTCGATCAAGCCAGTTATGTGCTTCCTTGCAGCAGTACAGCTATTTCTGGGCGTTACATTCATGAAAGAAATCATAACTGCTACTTCTTATAATACACGTCGAGAGTATGTTTGGCTAAGATCAGTAATTCATTAGATTTGGAAATCAAGTGGTTTACTTACAAATTTTAAAGAGTTTCCACTACTTTGTTCGAAGATGATGTTACATGGATTGCTCAGTTGCAAGAATGATACTTCAAAGATTTATTCACTGTCAACTTCAACATTTTAAAGAGTTGAGATACAAGATCAGAATGCGACAATTTACCGATGTAAAATGATGTGCTCAAGAGGGGGAGTTATTCACTGTACTCTTTTTCCTTTACCAAATTTTTTTTCCCACTGGGTTTTACTGGTAAGATTTTTTAACGAGCCAGTGTTGTACTAAGAAAATGTACTCTTTTTCCTTCACTAGGTTTTTTCCCACTGGATTTTCCTAGTAAGGTTTTAATGAGGCATTTCTTTTAATAGTGGACATTCAAGGGGGAGTGTTATGAATATTATTGTGAATGTCCTTCTAACTCCCACCACCCTATGGTTTTCCATCTACCCCATCACCCCCTCTTAATTTTCTATATATTTAGTATGACTCTTGAGATGGTCTTGTATTGATTAGATGTAAAACTTAGCCTATATATATATATATATATATATATATATATAGGCATAAGTGAAGGAATGAAAGGGGAAGAAAATGATCATCACTATTTTACTCTCTACTTTTGTATCTTGTGTTTAATTATATTCTTATCTTTAGCCTTATATGATTTATACTATTACTTTTAGTAGTAATTTTATAACAATTAAATTTTTGTATCATTTTTATCATGCATTTTTTTAACTATAGTATTTTATACTTTCAATATACTTGTCATACTAAATGATAACCTGTATTTTAAAAATATAATTTCAAAACTCTCCAAAACAACCAACATTACCTTAGTCTCCTTAAATTTGTTGAAATTACTAAATTAAGGATATGATTTGGTTAAAATATAAAATGGATCCAACCATACGGATGTTCATTTGATTTAGGATAAATATTAATTTTAATGCCTTATTAGTGAGAACATAACTATTTAGTTCATAGTTCTTTGGATAGTTATCCAAACTATGATTTTATTTGGTAATTTAAACAAATTTTGAGAGACTTTTAAATGCAATCTTTAGAATGATGACGATGGTACTTCTCAAATAGTCCAAGGAAAGCCATCATATGGTGAGTTAGAGGGATTGAAATGTAATTTAAACATAATATTATGATCTCCGATAGCCCAAGGGGGTGCGAACCTTGAAGATGTAAGAGTAAATAAGAAAAATAAAAAATTCTAAAGAATAAATGTGTGATAAAATTAAAAAGTTATTGGGCATTTCCTTATGCAATAATTTAGTAAAGTCTAAGGTAAATAAAAATCTCATATTTAATTTGAAATTACACTAAAAAAATATACAGAATGATACTCACACTGTATTTCACACTTTAGACTTATTAGTGGAATGAAATTTTTCAATGAATAAACTATATTTAGTGGGTGAAATACAGTTTTTGCCCTGTGCTTTTACATGAAGGATAGATTTTCCTCTTATAATTTCAAAACTTACTCCCTTTTGATTCTGGACTAAAGTGTCCATTGACAGATTTAATTTTAACTGTGGGTGAAGTTAACGTGCATATATGAGAGAGTGCACATAATTGATGACGCCACTACTTTGTTACCCAAATTAACTCTGGATAGGAAGGTTTGCAAAACAGGAATCAAAGAACAGCGGTGCTGCAGTATAGATCCGGTCACCGCCATCACTGTCGTTGCTACTGATCTATTTTATGCGCAGCCTGTATCGGCCAACCAAAGTAACGCTGCCGTCACCGTTGATATAAATTGTGTAAAGTTTTGGCTCTATTTGTACTGTTGCAGTCGTTTTCTTCTTCTGGCTACCCTCTTCTTCTTCTTCTTGGTTTTAGAATTGGGGGAGAAATTAGGGTTTATTCTGGTTGAATATGAAGTGACATTTTACTCTATCAATAAGATTAAAAGAGTTTAGCTTGTATCATATACAACTTTTAAAAATAAATTTCAACTTTTAAGGTGCGACACATAAAACATACATACATACATATATATATATATATATATATACACTTTTTAAGTGTGAGTAAATTGTTAACATGACATGGTTATATTACTGTCTCCGTTCTAATGAAAGAGTCACATTTACAAAAATGTATATCTTTTTTTTTTTTTTTTTTTCCTTTTGAGTTTTAAAACAGAACACTGAAAATGAGTAATTTATCATTATTTTTGTTCACATATGTACTTTTGAAGTATTAATTAATTGTAAACTACACATAATTATATAAGTAAAAACACGTAGGAAAAGTAAAAAATAAAAATAACATTATTTCATTAGAATTAAATATTTTTTAAAAACATAATTTTACTTTTATAATATTAATTAAAATAAAACAAAATACAAATTAACATGAGAGGGAGTTATTTAAAGTGTGAACACTGCTGGCATTGGCCCCATTATTAATTAAAATAGATTTGTGCTAAAGCTTTATTGACCAGAAAAGAAAGAAGAACTCATGAAGAGAGGGCTGAAGAACTTGAGCTTTGGTGGAGAGACTTTTATTTTCCCTCTTTGACCAAATACAGTTATCCCATAAATAAAATTGTTAACCCAAATCAAAAACGTCTCTTGAATGCTAATTTAGTGGCTGTAATTATTCTTCATTTGACCATTATTTTGCTACTAATTGCTGCTATTAATTCAATTCTACAGTCGAAGCCTTCAAATTACTAATTAATTAATAAAACCTACCCTAATTAACTCTAACCTTTATTAATACTATACACTGTTACTTAATTGACCAAGTTTCTTTATCTGCCTTGACTAGTTTCATCATTATTTCCTGCTAAATTTTCATGATATCCCAGGAATGATTGGGTGAGGATTTATTTCCTCATTCGCTTCCAAGTAGACATGCCACGGTTCCGTTTCGGGTGGGGCCCAACAGTTCCACCTCCTCCTGAGAAGAAATTAAAATCAGCAGTAGATTAGAATCGGAATCGAAATGGTAGCGAAATTAGTGGTTTCAGAACTATCACCTCAAAGTTTCGTTATGATTTCACTTTTCATTTTGGTTCCGGTTGAGGATGTTAAAGTCGATCATTCCTTACGTGAGTTGTACATATGCACTTGTACGTATTAATTTCTTACCTATACACTCTGTATAAATTAAAATCAGCAGTAGATTAGAATCGGAATCAAAATCGTAACGAAATTAGTGGTTTCAGAACTATCACCTCAAAGTTTCGTTCTGATTTCACTTTTCATTTCGGTTCGGTTGAGGATGTTAAAGTCGATTATTCCTTACGTGAGTTACATATGCATTTGTACGTATTAATTTCTTAACTGTACACTCTGACAGTATACATTATGAATTCTCTCGTCGTGTTGTAATTGAACAAAAGAAGAAATTGTCTAAAAATAATAATGGGAAAATTTTTTATGAGTCAAAATTTTAGCTCTTGAGTTAGTCGATCTTTAGTAAAATGGATTTATGAATGCGATGTATTCTTTATGTAGACAAAACTATATTTTAAAACTTTAAAACGGATACATAAACAAAAGCAAATTATATTTGTGATTTGTGAATGGCATCAATGACATTGTTTACGAGTATTAGTAATATTCTTCTCAAATATCAGTTTATATAAAAAATAAAAAAAAATGAAAAAAACACTTATACTAGTGAACAGTAACAACGGTAGTGCTCACGAGTGTATTCAAATATCTTTTTAAGTATGAACAAAACAAAGCTGAACAAAAAAAAAGAAAAACGTAACTACTAATCAAGAAAGAGTAGCACTAAAAAGATTAATTAAGTTTAAAATAAATTGAAACTGCTATTTGAGAAGCGTAGTAATGATACTCTTACAGAATATTACAAGTGCTACTCCTTAACAGTAGAGTAGTGCGCTAATTAAGAAGAAAAAAAACTACTACTGCGGAAGTAACTGCTACTCTTGAATTGAAGGGGCAATATGTTACTTTTAGAGAAGTTTCATGCTACGCTTGAAGCAGTAGCATGTTACTCTTGGTGGAGCTAACCAATAGTGATACTACTGCTTCAAGAGTTAATGATACCCAAAATTCTATTGACGAGTATGAGTTAGCTCTTGATGAGCAAATTGGTACTCCCTCAAAAGATAATTGATATCCAAAATTCTTTTGAAACAGTATGGGGGTTAGCTAATGAAGAACTAATTAATACCCTTTCAAGAGCTATCTAGCACTTATAAGAGGATGAAAAAAAAAGAAAGAGAACACACGTTACTATATAAATGCACTCGTGCTTAATGAAGTCGTCGCATGTATACAATCTGTAAATTTTATTTATATATAAACTCGTTTTACATAAAATTTTAAAATTAGTCCGTTTTCCTCAACAAAAAAAAAAATTTGAATGTAACACGCAATCTGATTTTTTTCTTTTATTTGTCGCGCGGCAGGATGCGAGAAACAATACGAGTGGCTTTGAAACCGAATAGTCTATGGAAAAACATAAGTCCAATACCAGTAGAAGAAGAAAATTCAAAACAAAGACCAAAAATTAAGGCCAAATGCATGCGCGTAATTGTAATTTTAGCTGAGTTTTGAAATCATCACAGCTTACGTCACCACATTGAATTCTCGATCTTAAGCTGACTGAGCCACCAATATATTCATCATCCAGTCATTTGACTCACGTGTAATGTAGAAATTTTTCTTCAAAGACCAAAGTCCGCAGTCCTCCCTGCACCCCACTTTCTCCTACGTAACCTTAATCTCAGTCAGCACTTCAAACATTCTTCCAGGTCATCATGGGATCTACGCCACCGGATTCTCTATACATTTTTTCTTTGTCCTACCTTATTCTATTTACTGAAACTAAAATAATGTTATTTTAACATTTATTCATATTTAAATACTAAATGAATATGAATGAAAAGTAAAAGTAACGTTATTTTACCCAGCTCAGGATCTATTCATGTACAGAAGAAATCCACAAACTCCTACATATTATTAATCTAATCAAATAAAATAATCATGGATGTTAGATACTGATAATGACACTCATCACTACTTGCCATTATTCTAATATTCCTGCTCGTGCGCTCCCATCCTATATAAACTCCCTTTTCTCTTTCTTCGTTTCGGCAGTTGAATCTCCATCTATCTATCTGCAAGAAAAACCAACAAAATCCACTTCAGTATTCCATTTCAAGAAGAAACGAAACTTCGATCTCCGGCCATGGATTATTCATTCTTTGATCACCATCATCAATTTTCTACAGCTCACGAGCAATATGCACCGAACTACAACATGCAGCCGTCAACCCATTTTCATTCTTATCTTCCTTTCAATGAGAACGACTCTCAGGAAATGCTTCTCGCCGGAGTTCTTCAAGAAGCAGCCACCTGTACTACTTCCACCGGCGCCGCCGCCGCGGCCAGCGGCAATGTCAAGGAGGAAGATGATTATGTTAACAATTACGACGAGCCCACTACCGTGAAGGAATCGTCGGTCTCTTACAGAGGCGTGAGAAGGAGGCCGTGGGGGAAGTACGCGGCGGAGATAAGGGATTCTACGAGGAACGGCGTGAGGGTATGGATCGGAACGTTCGACACCGCGGAGGAAGCGGCGCTGGTCTACGACCAAGCCGCATTGGTGATGCGGGGGCACTCCGCAGTGCTGAACTTCCCGGTGGACGTGGTTTACGAGTCTTTGCAGCGGATGGACTACGGGTTCGAAGAAGGGTGTTCGCCGGTGCTGGTGATGAAGAAGAGGCACTCCGTTAACAAGAGGAACGCGTCGAGGAAGAAGAAAAGCAAGGATGATGAAAATGAAAATGAAAATGTGGTGGTTTTTGAAGATTTAGGGTCTGATTATTTGGAAGAATTGCTGAGCATATCGGAGAGTAGTAGTAGTAGTAGTAGTAGTACGTATTCTTCTTCTGCTACTGGTCACTGTTCCTGGTGATCATCATGAACTTGTGTTGTTTGTGTGGCTATGGAGGTCCTACACATTCCACCAACTCATCTCTTTAAAATATTCTTTGTTTGTTAATAAATCTTTATATTAATTGTTTCCAATTCTTTGTTAATTATGTATAATATTATATTCAATTGATTTGTTTTCATATATAGAGTCTTATTTCGAGTTATATTTTTTGACTCATAAATCAATGGTTCGTTTTAATGGGACATGGGATTAGAAGTATATAATATTATTTCAAGTTTTTGACTAAAAGTAGTAATAAATAAAATACGTAATTTGACACAATTTTATTATATTAATATTTAATAAGCTGCAAAGTGTAACTACAAACCCTACAATTACATCTTAATATCAAATCAAAATGAGTGAGTGATGATCTTAAAACTATTTTAATGAGGCATTCCATGGACTACCACTACTCTACTCCATATAGTCAAGTCAAACGCTTTAATTAGTTTTAATTTTTATTTTTATTACATAATTTCCAACAAGTTGCAGTTTACAATATTCAATTCAAACTGTGAAATGGGCCTAAAGTTTCTGAGTGAAAATTTCTTGTGCGGGAGTCTCAGTTGGGCTCGATGGGCTGAAAGTTTGATAAGCCCAATATAGGCCTCTTACAAAAACTAAGTGTAAACTTCTGTGGAGGCCTATTTTTAGTTTACAGTTAGTCTGCTTTGAAAAAAGGAAAACAACAATAAAGCAGTGCTTTAAAATCACATTAAAAAGTAACATAACATTGCACGCCTATTATTTGATGAATTAATATTCCCAAACATGAAAACGGCAATTAATTACTCCCTTCGTCCCATTCAAAGAGGGAGTAATTATTAGTTGCATGGCAGTACTGGTACACAAGGATATCGTACGAATCTTGATGCAGAACCTGGCCCGCATGGTGGCTCAGGAGTGACAATCCTCTTCCCTACCGGAGGTGGTGTCACCGCGGCAGCAGGAGTAGGCGGTTGCCTAATCGGCTGGTCATCGGGGCAATCGCCTTTGGCAAACATTGGGCACATACGGGCAAACAGAGACCGCTGGTGGCTTCGGAATTGGTTGCAAAACCAACAAGCACAAGCAGGGCCATGACAAGAAGAACCGAAAAGGAAGAAAATGGCTTCATTCTTGAGTAGTATTTTCTTTAGGTTAAAGATATTACAAGTCAGTTGGTGCAATGAATTAAAATTTTTGGCCTTGTTTATATACAACAAATAATTGAGCAACTTGATAGCTTTTCTCACTTGCTTGATTGGTGGATCGGTCAGATCTCCTGTCTTTGTACATCATTAATTCAATTCGAAGCGTATCTCCGTTTCAGTAAAAAAAAAGTCCGCCATATAGAATTCACATGGTTGTAAAATTACAATATACCTAAAATAAGTGTAGAATAATTAAACTAAGTTTCCTATTAGTTTATATTTCCTATTCGGTTTATCTTTCCTAGTCGTTTGTTTCTTTGTTTGGTTTCGTATTTGTTTTAGGAAACCTAATTTGTTTTAGGAAATAATTGCAATCTGAATTAGTGTCGGATTCAGGGATATGTTAGCCTATAAATAGATGTCTTGAATTGTCATTGTAATCACAGAGAAAATACAAAGATTAAAATAAGCCTTGCGGTCCCGGACCTAGACCCAACCACTCCCCTGTCCCGGACCTGACCCCGACCCTGAACCCGACCTCGGCCCAGACCCCGGCCCCCTCCCCGACCCCGTCCCCAACCCCGGGCCCGGACCCCTGACCCCGACTATGCCCTTGCCCTAGACTATGCCCTTGCCCCAGCCTTGTCCCCGGACCCGACTTTTCCCTGGCCCAAGGGCGACTCCGTCTCGAACCCCGGCCCTTGCCCACCCAATAGAAAAAAAAAAGGTTTATATACCGTAAACATAATTTTTAAATAATTTCCCGCATCAAATATAATTAAAAAATATATTTTTTTAAATAGTTGTCCAAACATCTTTTAAACTATTTTTAACTCAAAAAGCGTTTTTGTAAAATAGTTTTCCAAACTCATATTTCATTAAAAAAACTTCAAAAACATATTTTATAAAATGTTTTGAAAAACACTTTTATAAAAATGTTTTTGAAGTACTTGTCCAAACGGAGCCTTAGTTTTTATTTTTTTTATTTTGTCTAAATACAGTCAGGTTCTATATATTTACTAATATGATTATGTGTGTAGTCTATAATTGATTCGTATCAGTGGAGAATATTGTGATAAATTATTTATTTTAAAAACTGTATAAATTTTAAAATTTATTTATATCTTCAAAAAAAAATCGGAATATATTATTTTCTCCATTCTATTCAAAGAGTCTATTTTAAAAAATATACAACTTATTATGAGTTATCAAGTACAATATCTAAAATGAATAATTTGACACAAATATTTACACTTATATCTTTACGTTATATGTAAAAGTTAATTGTAAATCACATATTATTATATTAGTAAGGTACGTAATGTAAACAAATCAAAAGTGAACTTTTTTAATAGGACAAAACTTTTTTTCGAAAGTGAACCCATTAAATGGGACGGAGGGAAGGAGTACAGTTTAATCTCATTCACTTAAGCAAATATTAATCAACAATATAAAATTTAATCCATTTCAATAATATAAAAAAAATCTGCTTAATTTACTTTAAAATTTATGAACTGTGGTACGTACTTACCTGCAATGATAAATTGGATCTCACACTGTACGTCACTTAGTTGAGAACTTGAAAATAATAGTCAAACGTTGAGCAAAGAATTATTGGATATAGTTGACAATATTACATGCGACTTAGGAGACATTTTCACATGTTTGAGTATCCATAGGACTTGGAGTGGTTTTCCATACACTGTCGAAAATGGCCAAATTGCATTTTTATCACAATAATATATATATATATATATGCATTTTTATCACAATAATATATATATAGGGAGAGAAGATATTTATCCAAATTATTTTATCAAGATATATCTTACCAAATATTAAAATTGCGTCATTAGCAAAAATAGTAAAATTACGTTATTGTTTTATTAATTTGGACAAAATAGAAGTAAATAACTTAAAACATGCAATTACATTCGAACTCGAAACCCCTTCAATCTTAATCTTATCATATCATGTCGAATTTATGTCGCGTTTTTGTGTTATGTTAGAAATCGTTAGCATATATCCCAAGTTATACGTAAGCCGTCCTCATTAGTATATGTACTGCTAATGTCCTTCATTATACAAATAGAGAGGTTGCAAATAAATTTCTAATAATGTAAAAATTATTTATAATTATAACTTTTTCGATTTTAATTTCTGACATTATCTCATATGATAATCACTTTAACCATGTTTAATTTTCTTGACCCATAAAATTTTTTTTTTTAAAATTTAAATTTTTTGTATTCTTGTAACTCACCAGATTTGAACCCATAATTTTGAAGTTAGTAGTAACCTTCCTTTTACCACCACCCAAATCCTCCCCGCTAGCTTGACCCTTTAATCCCCAACAACAATTGACTTGCACGAGTAAGAACGTTACTGTTGGTATACATACATACATACATACATATCGCGATATATGAACAAGTTGACTTGCATCGCGCGTCACATGCATGCATGGTTAGGGTATCAATTTAAATGTACTGATCTTCGGCTATTATATTGGTTTTGCATGGAAGACTGCCTAGTTGCATTTCGTCATTATTAAATCACAAGAAGTTGAGAGCGAATGATAGAAGCGAGAACTAAAGGTAGCTAGCTGTAGTAAGGGAGAAGCAAAATTGGAAGCTTCTGGTATATACGCCCATTAATTCAGAAAAAATATCTCCCATCATTAAATAGAAAAAGGAATTCCCATAAACAAGAGAAAAAAAAAAAAAAAACAATAATAACAACAACTAAGAGACCATTTGTAAGGTTTATGGCTAGCTAGCTGGCCTGGCCTTACTTTATTACACAAATTCAGAAGAAAAAAAAAAGTAACATAACAAGAAAGAAGTGAAGGGCAGCCCACTACTATTAATTATTTGATGAGAATTCCTAGACGTGAAAACGTCAATAATTAGGGGCATTGCCTTGGTACACGAGGATATGGATCTCTTATGGGATATTGTGGCCCGCATGACGGGTCAGGAACAGGCCTCTTCACAACCGGAGTTGGGGGCGGAGGAGGCGGAGGCGGAGGCGGAGGCCGATTCACCACGGGAACAGGACGCCTAATCGGCGGGTCGTCGCCGCAGTTATTGTTGAGAGACAGAGGGCAATTGATGGGCAACCCCCGGCTGGTGGCCTCGGAATTGGTAGCAAAACCAGCAAGCAGAAGCATGGCCATAAGAAGAAGAACCAAAGAAAAGTGAGAAAATGACTTCATCCTTGAGTATTATTATCTTTAGGTTAAAGATATACTACTAGTAAGTCAGTTGGTGCAATGAGTTAAAGCTTTTGGCCCTCTTATATAGAACTAAAATTGAGCAACTTGATAGCTTTCGGTTATAAAACAATGCCTCGAGGAAGACTTGGAACAAAAAAATTGTCAAAAGTATAGCTAAGAATTAATATTACTGGATACAATCTTTGATCACGTTGACAATGTTACTTGCGACTTGTGAGGCATTTCACATGTTAAGTTGTGTAGTCAATGGACTCAAAAATCGCCTACTGTGAACTACATATACATAGTTATGTTAATAAGGGTATGGGATGTAAAGAAATCAAAACGAGACTCTTCCAACGACGAAACTGAAAAACATTTCAAATAGGATGGAAGAAATAATAATTATTGTGTCTGAGTTGCTAAGCAAAATGAACGACTGACAATATATATTGGAAAACCTAATTAATTAAGAAAGAAAATCTCTAGGGTTCAACGGTAATATGGTGGGGGTTCGAACTCCTTCAGCTCAACTTGCACCAAGTCAACTAACCATGCATGCATCTTAAGTTATACGTACGTTGACCAGATAGGAAGGTTCCTAAAAGTCGTCTAAATGACTCACTCTAGTACTCTCTTTCTCTTAGTCCATATAAATAATCGCGTTTATGAAACATAAAACTTTCTTCTTCTTTTTTTTTTTTTTGAATTTTATTTATTTATTTACTTATATTATTACTTTTTGTGTAAGATAAATTGTGGACTATATCAGTAAAGGTACATAGATAATTTGAGAAAATAAGTATGACTCTTTTAGTATATCTAGAAACAAAACTATTTTAATAGATGCGATAGATAGAGTATATGATTATGAGAGTGGAATTATAAAGTGGAACTGTGGAATGAATGATGCAACATGAGTAAAAGAGAAAACACTATCAACAATCTTATTATAATAACATCATTATTAAGACTAATTTTATGTGTATAGCTTATAATGTCTTGAAACTTAGGAGTCTTAAGGAAAAAAGGAAAGAGGTTCCAACAAAATATCTAGTAATATAAAAATATTTATAGTAATCTTTTGAAAACTTTTCATAATATTATTAGATTTAAAATTTTTCAAAATATATTTTGTAATACACAAAAATTTTAGTACATCCTTTCTTTTTTCCACATTGATGATCTTAAATATATTTTTATTGATTTTAACTTTGAAAAAATTGATCCACACCAATGCTCAACAAGATTTTATAAGCATTTTGCCTCCAGGGGCTTAGCTCAGTTGGTAACTTGGCAGCAGATTGCAGCCAAGGACGCAGGATCGAGTCCTGGCAGCCGCAGTGTGGGATTTTCATCCCCCCAATGTGGGGGGTGGATCCTTGTGGGCACTAGGCACTGGTCCTCCTGCCAAGGTTATCGCTGAGTCACCCTGATTTACCTCCCACACGAGGCTCATGGGGCTGGGCGGTGTGGGCCCTGCGGGCGAGGGATATCGCCTTTTGCAGCCAAGATTTTATAAGCATTTGTAAGAGTTGGATAATAATTCACTCTTTTGACAAATTCAAGGGGTAAAGTACAATACAACCGAAAAAAAGCCCCCTCATGGTTTGTTTTTTCTTGGAAACTAGACGGAAAGTTATCCCACTAACGTGGCGGGAAATGAACGCAAAGTAACCGCGCGTGCAGAATGAAGCTCAATGTCGATTCCGAGAAGCCAACAAAAGGTTCTGTTCATCAATGATCTTGATGCCGGAGCCGGTAAGCTAGGCAACACCACACAGTACACAGTTAACAATCAAATGGTAAATGCAACTCTTATGAACATTGCTGATAATCCCACCAATGTTCAGCTTCCCGGTATGTACAATCAGCAAGAAAATCACCGGGTTCTGATCATAGTCACCGGCAACGACTTCTCCACCTTGTACGCCCCTCTCATTCGCGACGGTCGGATGGAGAAATTCTACTGGGCCCCGACCCGAGAAGACAGGATCGGTGTTTGCGGTGGAATTTTCCGATCCGACGATGTTCCGATGGAGGACATCGTGAAGCTAGTAGATACCTTCCCGGGTCAATCAATCGGTATGTTCATATACTCTGTTTCTTTCTTTCTTTCTATGTTCTTTCATCACGGAAAAATCAAAATTTGTTTTTTTTTATAATTTTTTTTTTGCAGATTTCTTCGGGCCGATCAGGGCAAGAGTGTACGATGATGAAGTTAGGAAGTGGGTTTCAAGTAGGAAAAAGTTCTTGCGTAAAAAAAGAAACAACAATGGAAAAACTCATCATGGTGACCCGGGAACCGAACGGCGTAGCTTTGATCACCATCAATCGTCCCAAGAGCCTGAACTCGCTGACGAGGGGGATGATGGCTGATTTAGCCAAAGCGTTCAAGTCATTGGGCTCCGACGAGTCGGTTCGGGTCATCATACTGTGTGGGTCTGGCCTGTCTTTCTGCGCCGGGGTGGACTTGACAGAGGCGGAGGACGTGTTTAAGGGACGTGAAGGATTTGGAGAATGACCCGGTTGCTCAAATGGAGTTGCCCCGTTAGTGGGATAACTTTCCGTCTAGTTTCCAAGCAAAAACAACCCATGAGGGGGCTTTTTTTCACTTTAAAGAACAGGGGAGGTTTTGCTTGTCCATTTAGTAAACCAAGGGGGGGGGGGGGGGGGGTGTTCTCGTAATATTAATTGCTAATCTAGTGAAGTCACATGCAATACTACTCAGAAAATTGTAAATATGTGGCTGTAGGATTTTAGTAAAGAAAAGAATTCCGGTTTCAGTAAATATAAATTTAAGTATTCAACCTATTTATATTCAGTGAATAAATCAGTAAATCACATTGGAAAATTTCAATAAATATGTAAGCCAATAAAAATAGATAGAGTTGGTACAACATAATTTCAGACCTTTAAAATTTTTGGACTCTCTCTCTAAGGTTTGTCGTCCATCCGTCAATCTAGATATGACCACGATTCTGGTTTGAATCAGAATCAAACCAGAACCAAACCGAACCATGGCCAAGGGTTCCAAAACTGAAACTGAAACTGAAATAGCCTGAGAAGATTACAGTTTTGGTTCCACTTTTTGGAGAACCCCGCCGGTTCATGTTTTTCAAAGGTCTGAACAGGGGGTTCCTATTTGGAGTGCATCAAAATTATAATGACCAAGCAAAGATTCAAGCTCATGTGCACTTACTTAAGTGCCATAAAGAAGACTAGGTAACCAGTCCAGCTTTTTTTTTTTCTTGTTATTTATTATTATTATATTATATATATATATATATGTATAACTATATATAAAATAATTTATACTACATAATTTTTTTCTGTTGAAAAAGAAACAATAATAAGTGGTGGCCTGTTATAGGTTCGAATGGATTTGAGGACATCCTAGGGTCATATATATATATATATTTACATCATTATTAAATTACCCATACATCTTAATTAGCTTAATCTAGAAAGAAATAATAAAAGAAAACGGAATTAATTCCAATAACAACAACAGCAATAAGTAAGCTTCTTCCCATTACATTAGGTCGATAATTAATTCAAATAACCAAGGAAAGACAAAAAAAGAAAAAAAGAAAAAAGAGAGAATTAAAGTAAGAGAGACCGTGCATGGGTACGTAGCTAGCCTAGGCCTTACTTTCTAAATACCCAAAATGTAGAAGCAAAAGAAAGTAAGATAACATTGCATTAATGCATGAGTATTATTTGATGAATATTATTCCCAATTAATTGCATGGCTCTGCTGGATTTGCTGGAAACATTCTTGGGTTCTGGCAAGGTGGCCCCCCTCCAAGCCTAACTGGAGTTGGAGTTGGAGTTGGATTTGGATTTGGCTTTGGCTGTACCTGTCGAGGAGGAGGTGGTGGCGGAGGTGGAGGCGACCGCTTAATCGGGTGTGGGACGTCGTCATCGCAATCTCCGATGGCTGCAGCCGTTAGGCACCTGCGAGTGACGGCATCGGACTTGGTAGAAAAACCAACAAGCACGAGCAAGGCCATGAGAAGAAGAATCGAAAAGGAAGAAATTGACTTCATATCGATCGGTCCTTTCTTTATAATTAATTAGGTTATAAGATGATCGATCTCAGTTGGTGCAATTTGTTACAACCTTTGGCCCTGTTTATATAGAGCAAGTTGCAATGATCGATCCCCCTTGTCACATGCTTGGTGAATTATTTTATTTTATTCATTATTATTATTGTTTTACGTTTCATACCGTAAATGGCCAACTTGCATTTTTTTTTTTTAATTTCTTGAAAAAGTCAACTCGCATTTCGATCACAATAATAAATCATCTATCTTCTCCAGCTTTTAAATGAAGTACTATTATTGTGATTGACTTGCTTCGTAAAGTATATAAGGGATTGGGAAAGAAGATCTCTCGTTTTTAACAATAATTAATGTTAAGAGGGAGTCTTTTATCATATATATGTATACGGTCGATCGATGTGTAATCCGCCACGTAATATGTCAATCGCGTATTTTTTTTCATACATATATACGTGATGAATAATAAGCTAAATTTAATATATGATGTTAATAACTAAAGTCATAACTGTGATATATCAACATATAAATTCAATATGCAATTGATACATTACAAACTAAATTCTATATACATATTTTTACAATATATCCACAGATGTAATGTTAATTATGATGGGTATTCGAACCCCTTCGGTTCAACTTGCACCAAGTCAACTGTGCATGCATCTCATGTTACATGTACGTTGACTTAGAAAGGTTCCTAAAAGTCGTCTTCATGAGTCACAAGCGTCACCTTATAGCTTATCAATATCTAATAATGTAAAAATTTAGGAGGTTTGAGCTAAAAAATAAATAAAGAAAAAGAGGTCCCTCATCAATTTATAATAACGTAAAAATTATTTATAATAACCTTTTATTGTATATAATCTTTAAACCTAAGAGGTACATTCAAATTTCTTTGGCTGCAAAAGGCGATATCCCTCGCCCGCAGGGCCCACACCGCCCAGCCCCATGAGCCTCGTGTGGGAGGTAAATCAGGGTGACTCAGCGATAACATTGGCAGGAGGACCAGTGCCTGGTGCCCACAAGGATCCACCCCCCACATTGGGGGGATGAAAATCCCACACTGCGGCTGCCAGGACTCGATCCTGCGTCCTTGGCTGCAATCTGCTGCCAAGTTACCAACTGAGCTAAGCCCCTGGAGGCAAAAGGGTGCTAACGGGAAGCCCAGATTCGAACCCCGTCAACCCCTTAAATTTGCAGGGAAAGTCCCCTTAAGTTGTTGTCCGCCGGACTCGAACCCAGGACCTCCCGCTGCGGTAAATGGTACCTCACATGTTTTTGCCAGTTAGGCTAGACATTCAAATTTCTGAAACCAAGATACCTGATTCATTTTAAAATTATACTAAACATAAAGGGGCTAAATGTAATTCTCTAAAAACGTAATATATATCGTTGGTTTTATTAACTCTCAAAGTTGATACTCAAGCCTAGTATTACAACTATTTTTCACTTACAAGGTACCGTCCAATACGAGACACATAGTGTGCTGACCATAAAATTCAAAAAATACTACAAATAAATCCAGAGAAGGGTGAGGAAGATTTAAATGGTACGTACCAATCTCTTATTAGCTTGGCATAAGATTTCGAAACCTTATAGCTCAACAACGAATATAAATAAATAAGCTAACTAATACATATGGGATGGCGGTGGCGGCGGTAGCAGCGGCGGAGGCGGAGACAGATCATCGATACATGTCGGTGGAGCTCGGGTGTGGTGGGGAAGGTTGGCCATTGGGGAGGAGGGTATCGTCATTGGCCCATATCCAAACCTGAATGGCTGGTAACGGTCGTCGGAGAAGGAGGCCATAGAATTAGTATTACAAGACAAAGGCTTTCTAAGGTCTCTTGCTGTAACTAGCTATAACAAAGCCATGCACAATTAGCACCATAACTAATATGTAATAAACACGTTTTAAGGTTTTTTAATTTTTTTTTACACAAATTACAACTATAACCTTCTTTTGGTTTGACCGACCCATAAACGCACAATTTTTTCCAAAATATTATTAATATAATTAAGTAATAGTAATAATTGCATTGAAAATGTAAGAGTTAGCCATCGTTGCTTAATAGGCTTACGGATGGGATGATGTTGGTGATTGCATGGAGCCGGAGGTACGCGGTGGGGGTGGGAGGGACTACTGGTTTTGGCAACGATGGAGGAAAAATAGGCTTACGGAGTCTTGGGATGTGGCCGCGGCGGTGGGGTTTTCTGGGCCTGCCATGTGACTTGCCGGAGTATTTTCCCGGTTGCCGCAGTCGTGATTTACCGTAGTATATCATGATCAACATAAATTTTCTCAGGTTAACCAGTTTTAGAAGTTAACCATGAGCTACCAAACTAATAATAGAAACTTTATTCAGCTTTGACCGCTCCACAACTAGTACTTTACTAAGGAACAACCAACCCCCACCAAAACTTTTCTAGCTTCATGTGGCCACTTGCATGATTAATTATCAAATATATTATTATACACTAGTACTTAATTTATTACTTATTTATAGCTAGAATTATAATGAATGGCCTCAAAAGTAAGTGGCAAGTTGATTCGGCAATGAAGGAAAGAAAATTTCTGCACGTACAGCACACTTACTTGGTATATTTTTGGCAAATTTCGCCAGCAAATTACATGGGATCCGAGCTTTCTTGTATTTGTACTTAACAGTATGTCGTCTTTCATTAAGATAAAGTTGTTAGTGGGAATTTTGTAGGAGAGAAGGTTTACCAAAGTCCTAGTTTTAAGGTATAAACACATCATGAGTACGTCAAACATTCCAGCTATGTAAGGGATTAAAAAACCAGAAACAAAAGAGAAAAAACCAGTTCTACCCACCGATTGTTGAATTTGGATCCCACCTAACTCTCTCCTTCATCATGTACATATAATATATCCATATTTACTAAAGGTACAGGTCACAGAAGAAGCCATGAAATTATTAGCAATTTTCCATGTTTACTTGCTGAGTTTGTTGTTGATCCATGAATTAGTTCTGATTCAATACGGATCAGACGTTAATGTTGTTGTCATGGCAGCAAGAGAGCTTATTAATGAAGGGTTCGATGGAGGGAATATTAATCCAGGTGCTTCGGATGTTCAACATCGTTTGATGTATTCTTCGAAACGGATCAAGGTTGTCCAGAAGAAGAAAGCTAAGCGTTCTCCACCACCTCCAAGGCATAATCCCCCCATTCATTATAGTCCACCGCCCCCTACATATCCACCTCCGCCACCGCCAGCGACCAAGCCACCGCCTCCTCCATGTCATTGATCGGGCGGTGCCTGCCTACCCACCTGATAGATAAATGTTAAAGCAGGTTGAGTACTTTTGGTGTTCTTTCACGTTACCACTTCATAGTTCATTCGATCTCAAGCTTTATTTTCTGCAAGAATTAGTAGAGTTTCAAAAAAAACTCCATCGCCCTTAAAAAAAAACACACACAGAGTTTCCTTCTTTTTATTTGATACTACGACTTGTAAATTATTCTCTCTCTCTATATATCGGTGGGACTTTTCTGAAGATTATTTTCTTTTTTCTTTATTTTTTCCTCGTTCATTTGGTTCGGACTAGTGTGTAATTGAGTCCATCTTGCTCAAGTTCATCTCCACATAGGGCAAATAGAGCAAGCTCGAGAAAAAGAAAAAAAAAAAAAAATTTTGAGATCGATCTTGAGTTCAAGTTTAAATATTTTGATAATAATATATTTTCCTTAATTTCCAATGCCAAAATCTTAAAAAATGCCACTGAAGTCACATATTTCAACCACATTGATCGCATGGACCATAGTTTGATAGTCTCATTTTAATTTTATAATATTAAAATTATATTAGGAGTGTAAAAAATTGTGCTGGAAATGTAAAAGTTTTATTGAAAATATAAAAATACTTATTAAAAATGATGAAAAACTATTATAAAATCAAAACAGGGCCATATTCTTGGTGTCAAAAAAGACGAATCAACGAAAACTATTCTTGGTGTCAAAAAAGACGAATCAACGAACTTACCACGAACATTGTTTTAGACAACCGATTATACAAAATATAAATAATGAAAACCATATATATATATATATATATATATAAATTTTACTTGGCGGTGGTAACTTCATGCATCATGATCAGAATGAACACAAAAAGAGTTGTAATAACAACTTTCATGATTGAAATTTGAATGATCACTGATTAACTTGTTGATCTTCTTTAGGCTCTACGGGAGCTATGATTTATATACGATCGAATCGAGTGCTTATTTACTCACTTAATTACTGGTAGGGATTAGATGTTAATACATAAATTAGCTATTGGAATTAATTTAAAGATAAATTTTGTTCTAGCTTGGAAAACATTGGCAATTTCTTTTCGTGGATTAACCGGTCATTACACAATACCACTTGACCGGAGCGGTTTAACCAATTAACGTACAAATCAACCCGGCCCTTTTTTATATTTTAATATACAACTTTAATTTACATGGCCAGAATAGTTCTTTGAAAAGAAAACCAAAATACAACGGATAGGTTAGGATTAGAACCGATCTGTTCCGATTCAAAACTGATTCAACCGGAACAGATCGGTGCATTTGAACACCCTCTAGGCCCGATAATTGGTATCGCGGCGGTGGCCGAGGAGGAGGAGATCACTACTACAAAATTCTTAAAAGTACGCACAAAGCCACCACATGTTCGCAATTTCTCGCTGGTTGCTATACAAGAGATGGCTTTTTGAGGTAAAAGCCAGAGCTTAAGAAACCGGTGGCTTTGACCAAAACACGGGAAACAAAGCCACCGAGTGGAGATATACCCAGTGGCTTTGTTACGGAAAAATATAAAACATAGCCACCGGTTGGAGTATAACTGGTGGCTTTGTTTCGAAAAGTTAAAAATATTTATTTACACGTCTTAGTCTACGAGTTTACATGAGTGAAAAGAAATTTATTTATAATTGCATTATTGGCCATGAAACTTATTAATTTTTGCCTTGACCCCACTTGTAAAGTAAGTTACGCATCCTCCACTTTGCTGCTTTTATAAAGGAGTTTCATCTCCCTCCCTAAATGAGTCTCCAATCGATGTGAGATCTGTCAATTCCACGAAGAAAGCAACCGGTTCATCGAAAATCCAATGGCTTTGTCTGTAGTTAAACAACAAAGCCACCGGCCTTTCTTAAACTGGTGGCTATATCCAATAAAACCACCGGTTTAAGGATAATCGGTGGCTTTGTTACTCATTTTCACGAAAAGCCACCGATTTATAACAAACCGGTGGCTGTAAATGTCACGTTTTGTGAAAGCCACCAGTTAATATGTGCCCGGTGGCTAAAGTTGGGTGGCTTTGTGGCATTTTGTAGTAGTGGATGGTGAATAACATTATAATTATTTTTTTTCTAATTTTAGTTCTTAGTTTATATTTCTTTCTTTCCCAGCTGGAATCTTTGGCCCTAGAAAAAAAAGACAGATTACTGATTGTAATGCTTACATATTCTTATTAGAAATTATAACACGAACATATATAAAGTACAACAGAACTTCCAAGAAGTGAACTACTCTTTATTAATTTAGTACATGAAAAGGTTCCTTATAAAAGTATAACCAAACTAAACAGTAACTAATTACAACTGCTTAGGATCAGTCAAAATACAACCTTAAATATGTTGGATTCACCTTTTTCATTGAAACGGAGAGAATACGATAAATGAAAGGTTGATACGGAGACATGTTGATGAGATTGCTCGTTAACGTCGTTGTGGTGGTGGTGGTTGCGGCGGCTGGGCTGGCGGCGGAGGTGGTGGCCTCTGCGGCTGCGGCGGTCGCTGTGGAGGCATAATACTATGAACTGGAGGCCCGGGCTTTGGGGGGAGGTGGCCGCGGTAGTGAAGCTCTACGAATGGTAGGCGTGGCAGAAAACAAGAGAGAAAATGGAGAGAATTTTTGATTTCATATATTGTACAAGGCTACATTATATAGACGTGAGTTCCTCTAGTTAGCTAATCAACTAATCTACTAAATTTAACTCGTCACGAGTTAATAATGGCAGTTGTACAAAGATTAAAAACTAATTAACTAACTACTTAGGATTAAATATTGACTAATCAAGTTGCAGGATGTGTTGCGTATTCACTAAGCAAGTTGCAGCTCATTTTAGCCCCTGAACAAACATCTCACGGCTTAAGTTAGCTTCATAAACAAAAATTACTCTTCTACTCCCTGCATTTCATTTGAAGAGTCTACCTTCAAAAATATTTTTTGTCTCAATAGATCGAAGAGTCCTCTTTCAAATTTATTTTACTCAACTTACCCTTATTAATATAATTATATTTGGTCCACAATTCAACCACACTTAAAAGTAAAGATATAAATGGAATAAATAGTTTCAAATTAACTTTTCTACGTATTGTTTTATAAAAAATTATACATGAGTGAAAGTAGACTCTTCTAATTAAAGAGAGAGAGTATAAGTTATTGTTCTATAATTTTGATGTGTATAAATCATTGTAACTTTTTTTTTATAGCAACTCATGTACCATGCATTCATTGGCCAATTATGTGATATTAATAAAAATATAATCAATGAATGCATGCCACATGAGTTACTATTAAAAAATTACTATGATTTGTTGATGAGTCTATCATTACTCTATTATATATTAGTACAATATTGGGCCACTAAAATTAGTGGGCATTAAACTAAAAAAAGAAAAGAAAAAGAAAAAGACACACTATGCACTAGTTAATTTTAGATAATAAAAAAAATTGCTGGTCTAAAATTTTTATGAGCAAAAAATTACTATTATGAAATTTTTACTTGTAAAAATTACTCTTTTAAAATTTTTATGAGCAAAAAATTACTATTATGAAATTTTTATGTGTAAAAATTACTCTTTTAAAATTTTTATGAGTAAAAAATTAATATTGCTATCTTATAATGTATTAATAAAGTTAAGCCTCTATAATTATTGGGTCTCGATGAGCTGAAAAAAAAGAAAAAAGAAAAAAGAAAAAGAAAATATTAAAAGACCCATTTTTACACCAGACCGTTTCAAACAAAAATGAAATCAAGATAAAATTTAGAACTTTATTCATGTTTTTCTATAGAAATTTATAAAATATACTTATTCCCTATGTTATCGTCCATTTCTTAATATGTACACTTATTATGGAAATGAATAAATTGTCCTATTTATCCTTAATCATACTTACACACATTATTTTATACTCTCTCCTGTTGCCTCCAATTAAGAGTATTTTAATTAATATTTTGAGAAGTGAAGAATTTCATTAAAACCCACCAAATGGTAAAATTATTATTATTATTATGATAATTACTTTCAATTTATTGATCAAGATATAGTTCATTTATTGGACGTGGTAGTTGCCTTGTGTTCTTTAAGTTTTGATTTTGGTTTAGTTTTAGTTTTAACAGTAAATTTAATATATTATAATTAAATTTTATCAATTATAATATAACTTTTTACTATTTATCTATATATTTTTACATTTTCAATACACATTTTATATTATAAAACTATTTTTCTAAAACAAAAACTCAAACCTTCCTAAAAGAACAGAGCCAGGCCAACCTGTCCTACAATCTTCCACCCACATATTATTGAATTAATTAAGCTCTACCTAACTCTCCCTAGATCGTCCAGGTGCATGGGATGTTTAACTTCGTTTGATGTATTCTTCAAAAATATATGTTTAACCGGTGCTTTGTTTCGAAAAGTTAGGGTTAGAAGTATACCCTAGCTTTGTGTCAAAAACATAAAACAAAGCCACCGGTTTGTGTCATAGGCCCGTGGCCTTTAGTGCCCCAAAAACCAAAATAGCCACCTACTTTTGAACAAAAAACAGAATAGCCACCTACTTTTGAAAAGTGGTGGCTTTTCGGCAAAAAAAAAAAAAAAAGTTGGAATAAACATGCATTATTTTGAAGAAAAAAAAGAAGTAAAAACCACTTATTGATTGATAAAACTGTAGCTCGGACCCTTTTCTGACGCTAGTCACATTGAGTATGTTTTTATTTTAATTCGGGAATTGGAAAAAAATGCAGTATGGTTTCTTGAGATTAAAAAAATTCCAACCCAAAATTTGAGAATTCTAATAAAAATAGCAACAAGTCATAATATAAGTGGGAAAAAAAAGAAATAACATATAAAAAATGATGGACTGAACTATACTTATGCAATCGAACCATTTATGAACCGATTTAAACACAATAACCATAAATAACTCCAGTATGAGATAAAAGAGAAAGCCTAAAATTGAGCAGCAGTACTAATCCTCCCATTCGAGGCCCTTGGGACGGCAGTGGTCCGCCGGCAAGCTCGTTCTAATCTTGGACACAGTAGATTGGAATCCTGAAGCACTACCACGAACGCTACCGCGCGTTTGCCTGCGGTGCGATAAGGCACCATCCTGCTGTGCCATCCCTTGTGTACGGTGGCTCCATCAATCTTCTCCGTTCTAGACATCATCCTGCACTACGTAACCGGACAGACTCTAAAATGGTACGAATACGGCAGAACTAAAGGAGCCTAAGAAAGTCACCGGGAGAGACTTGAGCGTCGGGGCAAAACCCGAATAAACATTGCCACTGATAAGAACCAAAAAATAGAAAATCATATCAAATAATGTTAAATTAAACTAATTAAAGAAATAAAAAAAAAGTAATTACAGCAAAGTGTTGCTCGACATTCTTTCAAAAACTTAAAGACATCTCTTATAAATCCATAATCAAAATGTTCAGCAACATCTCTCAATATGGACAACCAAATTATCAGCCAGAAATTCATCTTCCATTTTGCTTGCCGCACGTGATTGATTCTTGGGTAGACATGTGATTACCTTCTAGTATGCCAAATTATACAAAAGTAAAAGCAAAAAATTGTAAAAAGAAAAAACGCGAAAGCAAGGGGAGGGAAATGGTTGAACCAAAAAAAGAAGAAGTGGAAAACTAAACAATTGCAATAACTGCTAAAGCTTAAAAACAAAAAAAGAAAGGGGAAAACTAGTTACGGATGTGTGTTGAGTTAGAAAGGAAATAGCAGTCTCAAAATGTTTGGATTGAATCAAGAGTAATGATAGTCTTAGCAATAAATCATATTAACTTTTTGATAGCAACTCATGTGGCATGCATTCATTGGTTACATTTTTATTAATATCAAATAATTGGCCAATGAATGCATGACACATAAGTTGCTATCAAAAAGTTGCTATGATTTGTTGCTGAGTATATTATTACTCTTGAATCAAATAAGGAATAATTAAATAAGTAATTACGATATTTCAAAAAAGAAAAAAGAATTAGCATAGCATCAGGAGTTTGGATTGAATCAAATAAGGAATAATTAAATTATAAGTAATTGGGATTTTTCAAAACAGAAAAAAGAAAAAGGAATTATATAGCATTAGGAGTCTCATTCCAGTGACCCACACGGTAGTTTGTTTAGTTTTTTTTGTTCTTTTTTTTGTGTGGGGACCCTGTAATTATTATTATTATTATTATTATTATTTTGTACTAATTATATGTATCTAGTAAAAAAATAAATAAAAATGTATGAGGCCATGGCATGTCCATGTCTCCTAAATCTTCCGCCATGGTTTGCAATATCATTTAATTATTCTACAAATTCTACAAGCTGCCGGCAACGCAATTAACAACAAAGCCGAAGAAAAATCAGATGATCGCGTTCATCCATTGAGATCGCGTTTCAGACTGATACCCTCGCGTTCTCAAATATTATAAGAGTGACAAAACCATCCCATTTTTGATGAACATGTGTCTTTGCCGTAAAGGCTTGCGTAAAGCCACCGGTTCATCAAAAATCCGGTGGCTTTGTCCGCACTTAAACAACAAAGCCACCGAGTTTTCTTAAACCGGTGGCTATATACAGTAAAGCCACCAGTTTAAGGATAATCGGTGACTTTGTTACTAATTTTAGCGAAAAGCCACCGGTTTGTTATAAACCGGTGGCTATATACATAATGTTTTGTGAAAGTCACCGGTTAATATGCACTCAATGGCTAAAGTTGGGTGATTTTGTGGTATTTTGTAGTTGCGTAAAGGTGATAAACAAATTGAGATCGATATCGAATTCTAGTTTAAATATTTTGATGATAATTTATTTTCCTTTCGAATGCAAAAATGTTAGTGAAGTCAAATGTTTCAGCCACATTGACAGTTCATCCCTCATCGATTGATCGCAATGACGATGATGACGGGAAGACTAAATATAACAAATGAGAAACTGATGAGCCCCTTTGGCGTGGATGACAAAGAAGGATATATCCTTGGCCCAAACAATGTTGAACTAGCGAGGACTCATCATGAATATTGCCTCAGGCAATAACGGTGAGTAAATTATAGAAAATAAAAATAATGTAAACTGATGTGAGACAAAATGTACCGGAATATGATGCCCAGGCAGTTGGAAGAGATGACCCGGCTCTTGATGTTCCTTAACCTGGATATTTCGTGTGTTGCCACCGACCTATTAAAGAGAACACAGATCAAGCGGGGCTATCCCCCTTGTTTCACTCCGAAGCTTAAGTCAGTATGAAATAATAGGTGAAAAGTATGAACTAAGCGCTCAAAGTATAGGAAATTGTATACCTCTTTCTGTCAAGAATGCAAGTATATATAGCCTTACATTCCTATTTTGCCTATTGAGTCCTTTCCGGATCCCAGCTTTAATTTAATGCCTGCCTTATTTGCCTCCCTTTTAATGACTCCATCATCTTTTGACGCCTTTCATATTTCTCCGTCTTTATGGCCCGGATTTGGCTCCCTGTCTTTTAATGTCCTGCATAATCTTTATCCATAATAATAGCCTAAACTCTCGCCCCTCATTTATTGCCCCAAAGCTAGCTGTACATTCATATTGCGACCTACAGATTTTATCTCTGTTACTAACTCCTATACCGACCTAAGCTATTGATGTGCATAAAAATAGCTAAAACCATTGGGCTTGGCCCAATCAAGACAAGGAGAGTTTAAGCACAAAAATCCCAAGGTCAGGTTTAGGTCGGCATTAAACCGATCTAAGGAGATAGTCGAGGTCAAGCTTAGGTCGGTAGTAAACCGAGCTCGGGGAGCTTAGGTCACCAGAACTTATGCCAGGAAAGCTTAGGTCGATTATTAACTTAGGTCGATAAACAAGATAACCAAAGCTTGGAGAGCTTAGGTCGGGAAATCTTAGGCCAGGTCAGGAAAGTTAGGTCGGAATAACGATAACATTGATGGAAATCATTAGAGGACCAGGAGCCTATTTTGAATACATGCAGGAAGTACACAGAGCAATGATGGAAAAGGAGTCCAAAGTCAAGCCATGATAGACAGGAGCATAAAAATCATCGTAAAAAGGGGAGAGCAATTGAAAGTACAAATCATCATAGTGCAACGGACATATCAAGGTGATGCTATAAATACTCAGTAACCAGACTCACTTCGGGAAAGCCATTCTTGAATCTATTCTGGACACAATCTTTTACATGCTTAAGCTATCGGTTCATACTGTTTATCATCTTCATCCTACTAACTTGATCGTCGGAGCCTATACCAAGGGAAAAAAGCCCCGCCCACCTCTTAATTGTTCACTGTTTTCACCAGAATATTCTCCAGTCCGAATCCCTCTTTTCCCTTGCTGGTCCGAGCTATCTGACCTCGGCCGAGCTCCTGCTTACCGGATCCGACCTCCGTTGAGCTCCTGTTTCCCAAATCCGACCCTCATCCGAGCTCCAGAGCCTGGATTTGAGCTCCATTCTGACCCCTTCAAACCGCAAATTCACAGATTGGGCCGGAACAGTCACGATCTCATTTGGGCCAACCGGAGCGTCTTATTTCGGACATTTTGCGTCACATCAACTGGCGCCGTCTGTGGGGAAAGTTGGATCAAATTATTTCATCAAATTTTCTCTATATCCAAAGAAATTTGTTGAAATCATAACACAAGATCGTTCAAGAGTTTATGCTTCTTCTTCCGGTACCACCACTATTTCTGCTGTTGCAACTATGATTGTTCCAGCCACCACTGTAGTCTCTACCACCAACACTCCACCAGCCACCACAACCGTTGTCGCATCTTCCACAGTTGTGTCCCTCACCCCTCAGCAAGAGCAAGCTGAAAGAGAAAAATTTTATCATTTGTTTCCGCAATTGTTTCACCTGATTAACCATAGCCCTCTGGTTACCTCTACCTCTAGTTTGGGGCTCCCTGTTTCCGGCGTTACAACCACTATTCCAGATGCTGTTAGTATTGAGAAACCTCTGTTTTCACAGGCTGTTCCTAGTTTCCCTTTGCCAGGAACTTTGTTCAATTCAATGTCCGATCCATCTATTGTTTTGGTCTCCAGTCTGCCCCCGCCAACCTGGTGTTGTTTCTGGATACCCTCCTTACCTTAGGGGAGTTCATCCTTTTTCAGGGTCTAATTATATTGCTGGTCTTCCTACTCTTTCTACCGCTCTTCCTGTTTGCACTACCTTAGCCCATCCTCAGTTGGGTCAGTTAGGTTAATCCGGTCCTAGTCAACAGTTGGGTCATCCTGGTCCCGAAGTCAATCAATTAGGATATCCCAGATCCATAGCTTCGTTAGACCTGGCCCAGTTTCAGCAGTACGGTGTAGGCACAAACCGAGTTATTCATCATCTTCCAGGATATTTTCCCTTATTTAATCTGACCTACCATGCCGGGGCTAACACGGGGAATTTTGCAACTGGGGGATCGTTACCTACTTATCCTGGAATGAGGGGGTATCCGTTAGGTCAGATGGGATATGCCCAGCCCGGTCAATCAATCTTACCCGGATCGGGATATGCTCAACTAGGAAGGGTTGGGCCCACCTCTCATGTTTCTCATCCGTTTGGTTGGGAAATTCAGACGGCTCCATTTCCCCCGGACTACAAAGGTTTAGTTAAAGTTGATAAATATGATGGCACTGCTGACCCAACGGTACATTGGATGCAATGCATGAGTGTCATGGATGCTGCTAATCTATCTGAAGCCAACCGCTGTATGACATTTCATCTTACTCTAAAAGGTCAGGCTATTAATTGGTATTGTAATCTGCCACGTGATTCTATTCATTCATTAGATCAGTTTGGGGACTTGTTTCTAGCTAATTTCATGGGCAACAAAATTTTATCTAAACCCATTTCTCATCTAATGAACAAAACTCAAAGGGTGGGCGAAGGGTTGCAGGCTTACATGGATCGCTTTAATATAGAATCTAGGCAATGTCATGAAAAAGGCGATAGAATTATGATGGGATCATTCATTAATGGGTTACGATCGGGACCCTTAGCTACTGAATTAGCCATTAGACTCCCTCACTCTTATTTTGAATTAATGACAACTGCCATGAATTTTGCTATAAATGAGGCGTTGGAAACCATAAAAAATGAGCGAGAAATTAGAATGGGAGATGGGTATGGCAAAAGAAAAGCTGTTTCTCCCATCCCACATCAAGGGAAAGAAGAAACAAAATTTTGTAGATACTACTAAAGGTACAGGTCACAGAAGAAGCCATGAAATTATTAGCAACTTTCCATGTTTACTTGCTGAGTTTGTTGTTGATCCATGATGTTAATGTTGTTGTCATGGCAGCAAGAGAGCTTATTAATGAAGGGTTCGATGGAGGGAATATTAATCCAGGTGCTTTGGATGTTCAACATCGTTTGATGTATTTTTCGAAACGGATCAAGGTTGTCCAGAAGAAGAAAGCTAAGCGTTCTCCACCACCTCCAAGGCATAATCCCCCCATTCATTATAGTCCACCGCCTCCTACATATCCACCTCCGCCACCGCCTCCTCCATGTCATTGATCGGGCGGTGCCTGCCTACCCACCTGATAGATAAATGTTAAAGCAGGTTGAGTACTTTTAGTGTTCTTTCACGTTACCACTTCATAGTTCATTCGATCTCAAGCTTTATTTTCTGCAAGAATTAGTAGAGTTTCAAAAAAAACTCCATCGCCCTTAAAAAAAAAACACATACAGTTTCCTTCTTTTTATTTGATACGACTACTTGTAAATTATTCTCTCTCTATCGGTGGGACTTTTCTGAAGATTATTTTCTTTTTTCTTTATTTTTCCTCGTTCTTTTGGTCCGGACTAGTGTGTAATTGAGTCCATCTTGCTCAAGTTCATCTCCACATAGGGCAAATAGAGCAAGCTCGATCGAGAAAAAGAAAAAAAAAAAAATTGAGATCGATGTTAATTCAAGTTTAAATATTTTGATAATAATATATTTTCCTTAATTTCCAATGCCAAAATCTTAAAAAATGCCACTGATGTCACATATTTCAACCACATTGATCGCATGGACCATAGTTTGATAGTCTCATTTTAATTTTATAATATTAAAATTATATTAGGAGTGTAAAAAATTGTGCTGGAAATGTAAAAGTTTTATTAAAAATATAAAAATACTTATTGAAAATGATGAAAAACTATTATAAAATCAAAACATGGCCATATTCTTGGTGTCAAAAAAGACGAATCAACCAAAACTTACCACGAACATTGTTTTAGACAACCGATTATACAAAATATAAATAATGAAAACCACATATATATATATATATATAAATATAAATTTTACTTGGCGGTGGTAACTTCATGCATCATGATCAGAATGAACACAAAAAGAGTTGTAATAACAACTTTCATGATTGAAATTTGAATGATCACTGATTAACTTGTTGATCTTCTTTAGGCTCTACGGGAGCTATGATTTATATACGATCGAATCGAGTGCTTATTTACTCACTTAATTACTGGTAGGGATTAGATGTTAATACATAAATTAGCTATTGGAATTAATTTAAAGATAAATTTTGTTCTAGCTTGGAAAACATTGGCAATTTCTTTTCGTGGATTAACCGGTCATTACACAATACCACTTGACCGGAGCGGTTTAACCAATTAACGTACAAATCAACCCGGCCCTTTTTTATATTTTAATATACAACTTTAATTTACAGTGGCCAGAATAGTTCTTTGAAAAGAAAACCAAAATACAACGGATAAGTTGGGATTAGAACCGATCTGTTCCGATTCAAAACTGATTCAACCGGAACAGATCGGTGCATTTGAACACCCTCTAGGCCCGATAATTGGTATCGCGGCGGTGGCCGAGGAGGAGGAGATCACTACTACAAAATTCTTAAAAGTACGCACAAAGCTACCACATGTTCGCAATTTCTCGCTGGTTGCTATACAAGAGATGACTTTTTGAGGTAAAAGCCAGAGCTTAAGAAACCGGTGGTTTTGACCAAAACACGGGAAACAAAGCCACCGAGTGGAGATATACCCAGTGGCTTTGTTACGGAAAAATATAAAACATAGCCACCGGTTGGAGATATAACCGGTGGCTTTGTTTCGAAAAGTTAAAAATATTTATTTACACGTCTTAGTCTACGAGTTTACATGAGTGAAAAGAAATTTATTTATAATTGCATTATTGGCCATGAAACTTATTAATTTTTGCCTTGACCCCACTTGTAAAGTAAGTTACGCATCCTCCACTTTGCTGCTTTTATAAAGGAGTTTCACCTCCCTCCCTAATGAGTCTCCAATCGATGTGGGATCTGTCAATTCCACGAAGAAAGCAACCGGTTCATCGAAAATCCAATGACTTTGTCTGTAGTTAAACAACAAAGCCACCGACCTTTCTTAAACTGGTGGCTATATCCAATAAAACCACCGGTTTAAGGATAATCGGTGGCTTTGTTACTCATTTTCACGAAAAGCCACCGATTTATAACAAACCGGTGGCTGTAAATGTCACGTTTTGTGAAAGCCACCAGTTAATATGTGCCCGGTTGGGTGGCTTTGTGGCATTTTGTAGTAGTGGATGGTGAATAACATTATAATTATTTTTTTTCTAATTTTAGTTCTTAGTTTATATTTCTTTCTTTCCCAGCTGGAATCTTTGGCCCTAGAAAAAAAAGACAGGTTACTGATTGTAATGCTTACATATTCTTATCAGAAATTATAACACGAACATATATAAAGTACAACAGAACTTCCATGAAAAGGTTCCTTATAAAAGTATAACCAAACTAAACACTAACTAATTACAACTGCTTAGGATCAGTCAAAATGCAACCTTAAATATGTTGGATTCACCTTTTTCATTGAAACGGAGAGAATACGATAAATGAAAGGTTGATACGGAGACATGTTGATGAGATTGCCCGTTAACGTCGTTTTGGTAGTGGTGGTTGCGGCTGCTGGGGTGGCGGCGGAGGTGGTGGCCTCTGCGGCTGCGGCGGTCGCTGTGGAGGCATAATACTATGAACTGGAGGCCCGGGCTTTGGGGGGAGGTGGCCGCGGTAGTGAAGCTCTACGAATGGTAGGCGTGGCAGAAAACAAGAGAGAAAATGGAGAGAAATTTTTGATTTCATATGTTGTACAAGGCTACATTATATACACGTGAGTTCCTCTAGTTAGCTAATCAACTAATCTACTAAATTTAACTCGTCACGAGTTAATAATGGCAGCTGTGCAAAGATTAAAAACTAATTAACTAACTACTTAGGATTAAATATTGACTAATCAAGTTGCAGGATGTGTTGCGTATTCACTAAGCAAGTTGCAGCTCATTTTAGCCCCTGAACAAACATCTCACGGCTTAAGTTAGCTTCATAAACAAAAATTACTCTTCTACTCCCTGCATTTCATTTGAAGAGTCTACCTTCAAAAATATTTTTTGTCAATAGATCGAAGAGTCCTCTTTCAAATTTATTTTACTCATCTTACCCTTATTAATATAATTATGTTTGGTCCACAATTCAACCACACTTAAAAGTAAAGATATAAATGGAATAAATAGTTTCAAATTAACTTTTCTAGGTAGGGGTGAGCAAAATAATCCAAAAACCATCCGAACCGTTGATCCGATTCGAAATTTCGGATCGGATTTTTTTTCCGGATAATGTTCGGTTTTGGATTTTTTTTCGGATAATAAGAAACCAATCCAAAAAAAAAATTCACAAAAAAAAAAGCTAAAATGAAATTAAAAAAAAAAAAAAAAAGAGAACCACGGATTTCGGATCAAAAACTGCGGATTTCGGATAAAACCCGGTTTCAGATAAAAACCGATCCGAAACCACGCCACCGGATTAAAATCCGAAACCGATCCGAAACTTCGGATTCGGATCGGTTTTCTTTTTGCTCACCCCTATTTCTAGGTATTAATTGTTTTATAAAAAATTATACATGAGTGAAAGTAGACTCTTCTAATTAAAGAGAGAGAGTATAAATTATTGTTCTATAATTTTGATGCGTATAAATCCTTGTAACTTTTTTTGATAGCAACTCATGTACCATGCATTCATTGGCCAATTATGTGATATTAATAAAAATATAATCAATGAATGCATGTCACATGAGTTGCTATTAAAAAATTACTATGATTTGTTGCTGAGTCTATCATTACTCTATTATATATTAGTACAATATTGGGCCACTAAAATTAGTGGGCATTAAACTAAAAAAAGAAAAGAAAAAGAAAAAGACACACTAGTGCATAGTTAATTTTAGATAATAAAAAAAATTGCTGGTCTAAAATTTTTATGAGCAAACAATTACTATTATGAAATTTTTATGTGTAAAAATTACTCTTTTAAAATTTTTATGAGTAAAAATTAATATTGCTATCTTATAATGTATTAATAAAGTTAAGCCTCTATAATTATTGGTTATTGGGTCTTGATGAGCTGAAAAAAAAGAAAAAAGCAAAAGAAAATATTAAAAGACCCATTTTTACACCAGACCGTTTCAAACAAAAATGAAATCAAGATGAAATTTAGAACTTTATTCATGTTTTTCTATAGAAATTTATAAAATATACTTATTCCCTATGTTATCGTCCATTTCGTAATATGTACACTTATTATGGAAATGAATAAATTGTCATATTTATCCTTAATCATACTTACACACATTATTTTATACTCTCTCCTCTTGCCTCCAAGAGTATTTTAATTAATATTTTGAGAAGTGAAGAATTGCATTAAAACCCACCAAATGGTAAATTTAGTCTTATTATTATTATTATTATTATTACTCCATCAACTTTATTAAAAGAGTTCTATGACTTCTATCGTACAACTATCTATTAGTTATAAAATACCGAAAAAAATATTACTATACTTTTAAGTTATTGATCAAGATATAGTTCATTTATTGGACGTGGTAGTTACCTTGGTGTTCTTTTAAGTTTTGATTTTGGTTTAGTTTTAGTTTTAACAATAAATTTAATATATTATAATTAGATTTTATCAATTCTAATACAACTTTTACTATTTATCTATATATTTTTATATTTTCAATACACATTTTATATTATAAAATTATTTTTCTAAAACAAAAACTCAAACCTTCCTAAAAGAACAGAGCCAAGCCAACCTGTCCTACAATCTTCCACCCACATATTATTGAATTAATTAAGCTCTACCTAACTCTCCCTAGATCGTCCAGGTGCATGGGATGTTTAACTTCGTTTGATGTATTCTTCAAAAATATATGTTTAACCGGTGGCTTTGTTTCGAAAAGTTAGGGTTAGAAGTATACCCTAGCTTTGTGTCAAAAATATAAAACAAAGCCACCGGTTTGTGTCATAGGCCCGTGGCCTTTAGTGCCCCAAAAACAATAATAGCCATCTACTTTTGAAAAGTGGTGGCTTTTCGGCAAAAAAAAAAGGTGGAATAAACATGCCTTATTTTGAAAAAAAAAGAAAAAGTAAAAACCACTTATTGATCGGTAAAACTGTAGCTCGGACCCTTTTCTGACGCTAGTCACATTGAGTATGTTTTTATTTTAATTCCGGAATTGGAAAAAAATGCAGTATGCTTTCTTGAGATTAAAAAAAATTCCAACCCAAAATTTGAGAATTCTAATAAAAATAGCAACAAGTCATAATATAAGTGGGAAAAAAAGGAATAACATATAAAAAATGATGGACTGAACTATACTTATGCAATTGAACCATTTATGAACCGATTTAAACACAATAACCATAAATAACTCCACTATGAGATAAAAGAAAAAGCCTAAAATTGAGCAGTAGTACTAATCCTCCCATTCGAGGCCCTTGGGAAGGCAGTGGTCCGCCAGCAAGCTCGTTCTGATCTTGGATGCAGTAGATTGGAATCCTGAAGCACTACCACGAATGCTACCGCTCGTCCGCCTGCAGTGCGGTAAGGCACCATCCTGCTGTGCCATCCCTTGTGTACGGCAGCTCCATCAATCTTCTCCGTTCTATACATCATCCTGCACTACGTAATCGGACAGACTCTAAAATGGTACGAATACGGCAGAACTAAAGGAGCCTAAGAAAGTCACCGGGAGAGACTTGAGCGCCGGGGCAAAACCCGAAAAACATTGCAACTAATAAGAACCAAAAAATAGAAAATCATATCAAATAGTGTTAAATTAAACTAATTAAAAATTGTTTAAAGAAATAAAAAAAAAGTAATTACAGCAAAGTGTTGCTCGACGTTCTTTGAAAGACTTAAAACATCTCTTATAAATTCATAATCAAAATGTTCAACAACATCTCTCAATGTGGACAACCAAATTATCAGCCAGAAATTCATCTTCCATTTTGCTTACCGCACTTGATTGATTTTGGGTAGACTAGTGATTACCTTCTAGTATGCCAAATTATACAAAAGTAAAAGCAAAAAATTGTGAAAAGAAAAAAATAATAAAAATAAAAAACACGAAAGCAAGGGGAGGGAAATGGTTGAACGAGAAAAAAAGAAGTGGAAAACTAAACAATTGCAATAACTGCTAAAGCTTAAAAACAAAAAAAGAAAGGGGAAAACTAGTTACGGATGTGTGTTGAGTTAGAAAGGAAATAGCAGTCTCAAAATGTTTGGATTGAATCAAGAGTAATGATAGTCTTAGCAATAAATCATATTAACTTTTTGATAGTAACTCATGTGGCATGCATTCATTGGTTATATTTTTATTAATATCAAATAATTGGCCAATGAATGCATGCCACATGAGTTGCTATCAAAAAGTTGTTATGATTTGTTGCTGAGTATATCATTACTCTTGAATCAAATAAGGAATAATTAAATAAGTAATTAGGATATTTCAAAAAAGAAAAAGGAAAAAGGAATTAGCATAGCATTAGGAGTTTGGATTGAATCAAATAAGGAATAATTAAATTAGAAGTAATTGGGAATTTTCAAAACAGAAAAAAGAAAAAGGAATTAGATAGCATTAGGAGTCTCATTCCAGTGACCCACACCGTAGTTTGTTTAGTTTTTTTTGTTCTTTTTTTTTGTGTGGGGACCCTGTAATTATTATTATTATTATTATTATTTTGTACTAATTATATGTATCTAGTAAAAAATAAATAAAAATGTGTGAGGCCATGGCATGTCCATGTCTCCTAAATCTTCCGCCATGGTTTGCAATATCATTTAATTATTCTACAAATTCTACAAGCTGCTGGCAACGCAATTAACAACAAAGTCGAAGAAAAATCAGATGATCGCGTTCATCCATTGAGATCGCGTTTCAGACTGATACCCTCGCGTTATCAATGATTGATACCCTCACGTTCTCAAATATTATAAGAGTGACAAAACCATCCGATTTTTGATGAACATGTGTCTTTGCCGTAAAGGCTTGCGTAAAGCCACCGGTTCATCAAAAATCCGGTGGCTTTGTCCGCACTTAAACAACAAAGCCACCGGGTTTTCTTAAACCGGTGGCTATATACAATAAAGCCGCCAGTTTAAGGATAATCGGTGGCTTTGTTACTAATTTTAGCGAAAAGCCACTGGTTTATTATAAACTGGTGGCTCTATACACAATATTTTGTGAAAGTCACCGGTTAATATGCACTAAATGGCTAAAGTTGGGTGATTTTGTGGTATTTAGTAGTTGCGTAAAGGTGATAAACAAATTGAGATCGATATCGAATTCGAGTTTAAATATTTTTATGATAATTTATTTTCCTTTCGAATGCAAAAATGTCAGTGAAGTCAAATGTTTCAGCCACATTGACAGTTCATCCCTCATCGATTGATCGCAATGATGATGATGACGGGAAGACTAAATATAACAAATGAGAAACTGATGAGCCCCTTTGGCGTGGATGACAAAGAAGGATATATCCTTGGCCCAAACAATGTTGAACTAGCGAGGACTCATCCTGAATATTGCCTCAGGCAATAACGGTGAGTAAATTATAGAAAATAAAAATAATGTAAACTGATGTGAGACAAAATGTACCGGAATATGATGCCCAGGCAGTTGGAAGAGATGACCCGGCTCTTGATGTTCCTTAACCTGGATATTTCGTGTGTTGCCACCGACCTATTAAAGAGAACACAGATCAAGCGGGGCTATCCCGCTTGTTCCACTCCGAAGCTCAAGTCAGTATGAAATAATAGGTGAAAAGTATGGACTAAGCGCTCAAAGTATAGGAAATTGCATACCTCTTTCTGTCAAGAATACAAGTATATATAGCCTTACATTCCTATTTTGCCTATTGAGTCCTTTCCGGATCCTAGCATTAATTTAATGCCTGCCTTATTTGCCTCCCTTTTAATGACTCCATCATCTTTTGACGCCTTTCATATTTATCCGTCTTTATGGCCCGAATTTGGCTCCCTGTCTTTTAATGTCCTGCATAATCTTTATCCATAATAATAGCCTAAACTCTCGCCCCTCATATTGCGACCTACAGATTTTATCCCGGTTACTAACTCCTATACCGACCTAAGCTATTGATGAGCATAAAAATAGCTAAAATCATTGGGCTTGGCCCAATCAAGACAAGGAGAGTTTAGGCACAAAAAGCCCAAGGTCAGGTTTAGGTCGGCATTAAACCGACCTAAGGAGATAGTCGAGGTCAAGCTTAGGTCGGTAGTAAACCGAGCTCGGGGAGCTTAGGTCAGCAGAACTTATGTCAGGAAAGCTTAGGTCGATTATTAACTTAGGTCGGTAAAAAAGATAACCAAAGCTCGGAGAGCTTAGGTCGGGAAATCTTAGGCCAGGTCGGAAAAGTTAGGTCGGAATAACGATAACATTGATGGAAATCATTAGAGGACCAGGAGCCTATTTTGAATACATGCAGGAAGTACACAGAGCAATGATGGAAAAGGAGTCCAAAGTCAGGCCATGATAGACAGGAGCATAAAAGTCATCGTAAAAAGGGGAAAGCAATTGAAAGTACAAATCATCATAGTGCAACGGTCATATCAACAGACATATCAAGGTGATGCTATAAATACTCAGTCACCAGACTCACTTCGGGTAAGCCATTGTTGAAGCTATTATGGACACAATCTGTTACATGCTTAAGCTATTGGTTCATACTGTTTATCATCTTCATCCTACTAACTTGATTGTCGGAGCCTATACCAGGGGAAAAAAGCCCCGCCCACCTCTTAATTGTTCACTGCTTTCACCAGAATATTCTCCAGTCCGAATCCCTCTTTTCCCTTGCTGGTCCGAGCTATCTGACCTCATCCGAGCTCCAGAGCCTGGATTCGAGCTCCATTTTGACCCCTTCAAATCGCAAATTCACAGATTGGCCCGGAACAGTCACGATCTCATTTGGGCCAACCGGAGCGTCCTATTTCGGACATTTTGCGTCACATCAACTGGCGCCGTCTGTGGGGAAAGTTGGATCAAATTATTTCATCAAATTTTCTCCATATCCAAAGAAATTTGTTGAAATCATAACACAAGATCGTTCGGGAGTTGATGCTTCTTCTTCCGGTACCACCACTGTTTCTGCCGTTACAACTATGATTGTTCCAGCCACCCCTGTAGTCTCTACCACTAACACTCCACCAGCCACCACAACCGTTGTCGCATCTTCCACAGTTGTGTCCCTCACCACTCAGCAAGAGCAAGCTAAAAGAGAAAAATTTTATCGTTTGTTTCCGCCATTGTTTCACCTGATTAACCATAACCCTCCGGTTACCTCTACCTCTAGTTTGGGGCTCCCTGTTTCCGGCGTTACAACCACTATTCCAGATGCTGTTAGTATTGAGAATCCCCTTGTTTCACAGGCTATTCCTACATTCCCTTTGCCAGGAACTTTGTTTAATTCAACGGCCGATTCATCTATTGTTTTGGTCTCCAGTCTGCCCCCCTAACCTGGTGTTGTTTCTGGATACCCTCCTTACCTTAGGGGAGTTCATCCTTTTTTAGGGTCTAATTATATTGCTGGTCTCCCTACTCTTTCTACCGCTCCTCCTGTCTGCACTACCTTAGCCCATACTCAGTTGGGTCAGTTAGGTCAATCCGGTCATGGTCAACAATTGGGTCATCCTTGTCCCGAAGTCAATCAATTAGGATATCCCGGATCCATAGCTGCGTTAGACCTGGCCCAGTTTCAGCATTACGGTGTAGGCACAAACCGAGTTATTCATCCTCTTCCAGGATATTTTCCCTTATTTAATCCGACCTACCATGCCGGGGCTAACACGGGGAGTTTTGCAACTGGGGGATCGTTACCTACTTATCCTGGAATGAGGGGGTATCCGTTAGGTCAGATGGGATATGCCCAGCCCGGTCAATCAATCTTACCCAGATCGGGATATGGTCAACTAGGAAGGGTTGGGCCACCTCTCGCGTTTCTCATCCGTTTGGTTGGGAAATTCAGACGGCTCCATTTCCTCAGGACTACAAAGGTTTAGGTAAAGTTGATAAATATGATGGCACTGCTGATGACCTAACGGCACATTGGATGCAATGCATGAGTGTCATGGATGCTGCTAATCTATCTAATGCTAAGCGCTGTATGACATTTCATCTTACTCTAAAAGGTCAGGCTATTAATTGGTATTTTAATCTGCCACGTGATTCTATTCATTCATTAGATCAGTTTGGGGACTTGTTTCTAGCTAATTTCATGGGCAACAAAATTTTATCTAAACCCATTTCTCATATAATGAACATAACTCAAAGGATGGGCGAAGGGATGCAGGCTTACATGGATCGCTTTCATATAGAATCTAGGCAATGTCATGAAAAAGACGATAGAATTATGATGGGATCATTCATTAATGGGTTACGATCGGGACCCTTAGCTACTGAATTAGCCATTAGACTCCCGCACTCTTATTTTGAATTAATGATAATTGCCATGAATTTTGCTATAAATGAGGCGTTGGAAACCATAAAAAATGAGCGAGAAATTAGAATGGGAGATGGGTATGGCAAAAGAAAAGCTGTTTCTCCCATCCCACATCAAGGGGAAGAAGAAACAAAATTTTGTAGATACTACTAATGCTGGAACAAGACCCGGGAATGGTGTTAACTTTTTGCAGGGCTGAAGTCGTATGAATGACCCCGTCAGCTGACGACCTGGGGTCTGACCCCATCAGCAGACGACCTGGGGTCCGACCCAGTCAGCGAACGACCTGGGTTCCGACCCCCTCAACGGACGACCTGGGGTCCGACCCCATCAGCAGATGACCTGGGATCCGACCCCATCAGCGGACGACCTGGGGTCCGACCTCCATCAGTAAAACGACCTAAAAGGCCGACCCTGGGACACATGTTGGCTGGTTGGGTGTTCACAGCCCGACCCACAGGACCCTCAAGCCAGATCAGAATTTAACACATTCAATTATACAGTCATAAAACTGGGTCATGCACCATTGGTCGGTCTTGGAGACCATCAGGTACGGTCTACGGGACAATAAAATATCTTAGGTGCTTGAGTTACTATTTTCATTATTCAGTACGCATTATGAAAGACACGGTTGGGAACCGCTTTCACATTATTGTTTTCATTATTCAGTATGCATTGTGAAAGACACGGTTGGGAACCGCTTTCACATTATTGTTTTCATTATTCAGAATGCATTATGAAAGACTCGGTTTGGAACCGCTTTCAAATTATTGTGACAACCATCATGATAGCTCATACAAGTCACCATGGCAAACACCATGTTATACTCACAGGACAGTCAAGCATATCCGTCACTATGATAGCTGGCTAGCTACTATTCGTAGAGACCATGTGATCATGTGTACCTTACTGCTTACAGAAACCATGATTCAGTTATGCATATGCTGTTAAAATTTTCTATTATCTATGGGGTGGCTTCTCTTTGTGTCATGTTAAACAAGCAAGGCAATGTTGCATGGGCAGGGCCAATACTTTGGCCGAGGCAAACCAGGGGCAAGGCCAATGCGTTGGCTAGACAAACATTAGTAGGGCTAGGCATTTAGCCGAGACAAGTCATTAGCATAGTCTCAAATGATAGTGAGTCAAACCCTTAGACCGGGATGCGGAAGTATGCAATTAAGCAAGTCTTTCTGTTATCACTGCAAGCTTTGTTAGGTCGGTCCGGCTGGCATGGCGTAGTGCTCTATGTTATTTTCAGAATTTCAGATAAGCAATAGGTCGGTAAAATTCATGTTAGGTCGGTAATTATAATCTGGATTTTAGTACATCACCACAGTCAAGGTCGGACAAGAACTTATTAAGGTCAGATGCATGTTAATCGTTTATTTGGGGCTAAGTATCATGTTTTAGCTAAGTCAAGTAAAACATGATACTGGGGAGACTTGTTGATGTGCATGAAAATAGTTAAAACCATTGGGCTTGGCCCAGTCAAGACAAAGAGAGTTTATGTACAAAAAACCCAAGGTCAGGTTTAGGTCGGCATTAAACCGACCTAAGAAGATAGTCGAGGTCAAGCTTAGGTCTGTAATAAATCAAGCTCGGGGAGCTTAGGTCAGCAGAACTTATGTCAAGAAAGCTTAGGTCTGTTATTAACTTAGGTCGGTAAACAAGATAACCAAAGCTCGGAGAGCTTAGGTCGGGAAATCTTAGGCCAGGTCGGGAAAGTTAGGTCGGAATAACGATAACATTGATGAAAATCATTAGAGGACCAGAAGCCTATTTTGAATACATGCAGGAAGTACACAGAGCAATGATGGAAAAGGAGTCCAAAGTCAGGCCATGATAGACAGGAGCATAAAAGTCATCGTAAAAAAGGGAAAGCAATTGAAAGTACAAATCATCATAGTGCAATGGACATATCAATGGTCATATCAACGGACATATCAAGGTGATGCTATAAATACTCAGTCACCAAACTCACTTCGGGTAAGCCATTCTTGAAGCTATTCTGGACATAATCTTTTACATACTTAAGCTATCGGTTCATACTATTTATCATCTTCATCCTACTAAGTTGATCGTCGGAGCATATACCAGGGGAAAAAAGCCCCGCCCACCTCTTAATTGTTCACTGCTTTCACCAGAATATTCTCCAGTCCGAATCCCTCTTTTCCCTTGCTGGTCCGAGCTATCCAACCTCGGCCGAGCTCCTGCTTCCCAGATCCGACCTCCGCTGAGCTCCAGTTTCCCAAATCCGACACAATTTGAGTGAACTATGGATCACCAAGATTCACTGTTGGTTGTAGTTCCAGACTGGCTGTCAGGAAATGGTAAAGTGGCATAGACAGCTCCTTTAAACATCTACTGGTTTTGGTCTTTGCATTAAAAATATCGAAACAGCTCACCACACAAAATACATAAGTATTGATTTTCCTCAACAAGAACCATGCGTCTACTCTTTGCATTACAAGTGCTTGTTAAGATCTTCTTAAAGACCTAATCTGTGGAATCCAGTTAATAGAAGAATCATATACCACTTGAAATTTATGTTATACAGAGTGCAGCATCAGATAATAATACAAACAAAACAAAATTAAATTAAAGAACCAAATAATTGAAGAATAGAATTGAGATTGTACTCATCTTTCGACCTAGTGTGGAACACAAATTAGCCCCATGTTTGAGTGTTCATGAAACTTCAGGAGCAAATTTGAACGGTTCAACCGCCCTGTCCAAAACCAAAATCGCTAGAAACCTCAAGATAAGGGTTACAAAAACCCAAACCTAGAGTGGAGAGGATTTCATCAAAATCAAAAATGGAATTCCTAACTCGGGTATCTAAAATTCAAAGGACTTCGCTAACTATAACCCTATGTTTAGGCCTCTGAATATCTAGTGAAATTGTATTTGACTAAAAACAGGGAAGCTTGTCGGCAAATGAGTGAAAGATCAAGTCAATTTAACCTCTGAAATCTAAAGCAATGAAATAGTAATTTTACCGAGCCAAGCTCCGCGAAGTTGGCGGGACAGCGAGTAGAGGCGACCGGACGGCGAGCGAAGGAGACCGGACGGCCAGCGGAGGTGACTGAACGGCGAATGGAGACAATTTTGAGGAAGGGCGAAATGGAGGCAAAGAGGGCGTTAGGTCGAGTGAGCAAATTTCGGGTTAGCCGTAGTAGGGACTAAGGAGTGAATAATTAAAAAATAAAAGGTTTCTTTTACGAAAAAAGTAATAATGTTAATATAATATACAGTAAGTAGGATTTTATTTCTTAATTATTGTTTACAGCCAAATTAGTGTCTTTACAAAGAGATTAGGATTTCTTTGTAATTAAAAAGTAAAATTTACGTCCAGAATAAAAATCTCGTCGCCATGTAACATTATTTACGACGAGAATCCCATGTCGTCGTAAAGTTTGGTCGTAAGAGACCCCTTTTTCTAGTAGTGCCCCATTCATTATAGTCCACCGCCCCCTACATATCCACCTCCGCCACCGCCAGCGACCAAGCCACCGCCTCCTCCATGTCATTGATCGGGCGGTGCCTGCCTACCCACCTGATAGATAAATGTTAAAGCAGGTTGAGTACTTTTGGTGTTCTTTCACGTTACCACTTCATAGTTCATTCGATCTCAAGCTTTATTTTCTGCAAGAATTAGTAGAGTTTCAAAAAAAACTCCATCGCCCTTAAAAAAAAACACACAGAGTTTCCTTCTTTTTATTTGATACTACGACTTGTAAATTATTCTCTCTCTCTATATATCGGTGGGACTTTTCTGAAGATTATTTTCTTTTTTCTTTATTTTTTCCTCGTTCATTTGGTTCGGACTAGTGTGTAATTGAGTCCATCTTGCTCAAGTTCATCTCCACATAGGGCAAATAGAGCAAGCTCGAGAAAAAGAAAAAAAAAAAAAAATTTTGAGATCGATCTTGAGTTCAAGTTTAAATATTTTGATAATAATATATTTTCCTTAATTTCCAATGCCAAAATCTTAAAAAATGCCACTGAAGTCACATATTTCAACCACATTGATCGCATGGACCATAGTTTGATAGTCTCATTTTAATTTTATAATATTAAAATTATATTAGGAGTGTAAAAAATTGTGCTGGAAATGTAAAAGTTTTATTGAAAATATAAAAATACTTATTAAAAATGATGAAAAACTATTATAAAATCAAAACAGGGCCATATTCTTGGTGTCAAAAAAGACGAATCAACGAAAACTTACCACGAACATTGTTTTAGACAACCGATTATACAAAATATAAATAATGAAAACCATATATATATATATATATATAAATTTTACTTGGCGGTGGTAACTTCATGCATCATGATCAGAATGAACACAAAAAGAGTTGTAATAACAACTTTCATGATTGAAATTTGAATGATCACTGATTAACTTGTTGATCTTCTTTATCCTCTACGGGAGCTATGATTTATATACGATCGAATCGAGTGCTTATTTACTCACTTAATTACTGGTAGGGATTAGATGTTAATACATAAATTAGCTATTGGAATTAATTTAAAGATAAATTTTGTTCTAGCTTGGAAAACATTGGCAATTTCTTTTCGTGGATTAACCGGTCATTACACAATACCACTTGACCGGAGCGGTTTAACCAATTAACGTACAAATCAACCCGGCCCTTTTTTATATTTTAATATACAACTTTAATTTACAGTGGCCAGAATAGTTCTTTGAAAAGAAAACCAAAATACAACGGATAGGTTAGGATTAGAACCGATCTGTTCCGATTCAAAACTGATTCAACCGGAACAGATCGGTGCATTTGAACACCCTCTAGGCCCGATAATTGGTATCGCGGCGGTGGCCGAGGAGGAGGAGATCACTACTACAAAATTCTTAAAAGTACGCACAAAGCCACCACATGTTCGCAATTTCTCGCTGGTTGCTATACAAGAGATGGCTTTTTGAGGTAAAAGCCAGAGCTTAAGAAACCGGTGGCTTTGACCAAAACACGGGAAACAAAGCCACCGAGTGGAGATATACCCAGTGGCTTTGTTACGGAAAAATATAAAATATAGCCACCGGTTGGAGATATAACCGGTGGCTTTGTTTCGAAAAGTTAAAAATATTTATTTACACGTCTTAGTCTACGAGTTTACATGAGTGAAAAGAAATTTATTTATAATTGCATTATTGGCCATGAAACTTATTAATTTTTGCCTTGACCCCACTTGTAAAGTAAGTTACGCATCCTCCACTTTGCTGCTTTTATAAAGGAGCTTCACCTCCCTTCCTAAATGAGTCTCCATGTGCGATCTGTCAATTCCACGAAGAAAGCAACCGGTTCATCGAAAATCCAGTGGCTTTGTCTGTAGTTAAACAACAAAGCCACCGGCCTTTCTTAAAGTGGTGGCTATATCCAATAAAACCACCGGTTTAAGGATAATCGGTGACTTTGTTACTCATTTTCACGAAAAGCCACCGATTTATAACAAACCGGTGGCTGTAAATGTCACGTTTTGTGAAAGCCACCAGTTAATATGTGCCCGGTGGCTAAAGTTGGGTGGCTTTGTGGCATTTTGTAGTAGTGGATGGTGAATAACATTATAATTATTTTTTTTCTAATTTTAGTTCTTAGTTTATATTTCTTTCTTTCCCAGCTGGAATCTTTGGCCCTAGAAAAAAAAGCCAGATTACTGATTGTAATGCTTACATATTCTTATCAGAAATTATAACACGAACATATATAAAGTACAACAGAACTTCCATGAAAAGGTTCCTTATAAAAGTATAACCAAACTAAACAGTAACTAATTAAAACTGCTAGGATCAGTCAAAATACAACCTTAAATATGTTGGATTCACCTTTTTCATTGAAACGGAGAGAATACGATAAATGAAAGGTTGATAGGGAGACATGTTGATGAGATTGCTCGTTAACGTCGTTGTGGTGGTGGTGGTTGCGACGGCTGGGCTGGTGGCGGAGGTGGTGGCCTCTGCGGCTGCGGCGGTCGCTGTGGAGGCATAATACTATGAACTGGAGGCCCGGGCTTTGGGGGGAGGTGGCCGCGGTAGTGAAGCTCTACGAATGGTAGGCGTGGCAGAAAACAAGAGAGAAAATGGAGAGAAATTTTTGATTTCATATGTTGTACAAGGCTACATTATATACACGTGAGTTCCTCTAGTTAGCTAATCAACTAATCTACTAAATTTAACTCGTCACGAGTTAATAATGGCAGCTGTGCAAAGATTAAAAACTAATTAACTAACTACTTAGGATTAAATATTGACTAATCAAGTTGCAGGATGTGTTGCATATTCACTAAGCAAGTTGCAGCTCATTTTAGCCCCTGAACAAACATCTCACGGCTTAAGTTAGCTTCATAAACAAAAATTACTCTTCTACTCCCTGCATTTCATTTGAAGAGTCTACCTTCAAAAGTATTTTTTGTCTCAATAGATCGAAGAGTCCTCTTTCAAATTTATTTTACTCATTTTACCCTTATTAATATAATTATGTTTGGTTCACAATTCAACCACACTTAAAAGTAAAGTAGAGATATAAATGGAATAAATAGTTTCAAATTAACTTTTCTAGGTAGGGTGAGCAAAATAATCCAAAAACCGTCTGAACCGTTAATCCGATTCAGATAAAACCCGGTTTCAGATAAATACCGATCCGAAACCACGCCACCGGATTAAAATCCGAAACCGAACCGAAACTTCGGATTCGGATCGGTTTGGAGCGGATTCGGATCGGTTTTCTTTTTGCTCACCCCTATTTCTAGGTATTAATTGTTTTATAAAAAATTATACATGAGTGAAAGTAGACTCTTCTAATTAAAGAGAGAGAGTATAAATTATTGTTCTATAATTTTGATGCGTATAAATCCTTGTAACATTTTTTGATAGCAACTCATGTACCATGCATTCATTGGCCAATTATGTGATATTAATAAAAATATAATCAATGAATGCATGTCACATGAGTTGCTATTAAAAAATTACTATGATTTGTTGCTGAGTCTATCATTATTCTATTATATATTAGTACAATATTGGGCCACTAAAATTAGTGGGCATTAAACTAAAAAAAGAAAAGAAAAAGAAAAAGACACACTAGTGCATAGTTAACTTTAGATAATAAAAAAAATTGCTGGTCTAAAATTTTTATGAGCAAAAAATTACTATTATAAAATTTTTATGTGTAAAAATTACTCTTTTAAAATTTTTATGAGTAAAAATTAATATTGCTATCTTTTAATGTATTAATAAAGTTAAGCCTCTGTAATTATTGGTTATTGGGTCTTGATGAGCTGAAAAAAAGAAAAGAAAAGAAAAAAGAAATATCAAAAGACCCATTTTTACACCAGACCGTTTCATGTTTTTCTATAGAAATTTATCAAATATACTTATTCCCTATGTTATAGTCCATTTCGTAATATGTATACTTATTATGGAAATGAATAAATTGTCATATTTATCCTTAATCATACTTACACACATGATTTTATACTCTCTCCTCTTGCCTCCAAGAGTATTTTAATTAATATTTTGAGAAGTGAAGAATTGCATTAAAACCCACCAAATGGTAAAGTTAGTCTTATTATTATTATTACTCCATCAACTTTATTAAAAGAGTTCTATGACTTCTATCGTACAACTATCTATTAGTTATAAAATACCGAAAAAGATATTACTATACTTTTAATTTATTGATCAAGATATAGTTCATTTATTGGACATGGTAGTTGGTGTTATTTAAGTTTTGATTTTGGTTTAGTTTTAGTTTTAACAGTAAATTTAATATATTATAATCAAATTTCATCAATTCTAATATAACTTTTTACTATTTATCTATATATTTTTACATTTTTAATACATATTTTACATTATAAAACTAATTTTCTAAAACAAAAACTCAAACATTCCTAAAACAACATAGCCAAGCCAACCTGTCCTACAATCTTCCACCCACATATTATTGAATTAATTAAGCTCTACCTAACTCTCCCTAGATCGTCCAGGTGCATGGGATGTTTAACTTCGTTTGATGTATTCTTCAAAAATATATATTTAACCGGTGGCTTTGTTTTGAAAAGTTAGGATTAGAAGTATACCCTAGCTTTGTGTCAAAAATATAAAACAAAGCCACCGGTTTGTCTCATAGGCCCGTGGCCTTTAGTGCCCCAAAAACCAAAAAGCTACCTACTTTTGAACAAAAAACAGAATAGCCACCTACTTTTGAAAAGTGGTGGCTTTTCGGTTTGAAAAGCATAGGCCCGTGGGCTTTAGTGCCTCAAAAACCAAAATAGCCATCTACTTTTGAACAAAAAACAATCGGTTTCAAAAGTGGTGGCTTTTCGGCAAAAAAAAAAAAAAAAAAAGGTGAAATAAACATGCATTATTTTGAAAAAAAAAAAAGAAAAAGTAAAAACCACTTATTGATCGGTAAAATTGTAGCTCGGACCCTTTTCTGACGCTAGTCACATTGAGTATGTTTTTATTTTAATTCGGGAATTGGAAAAAAATGCAATATGCTTTCTTGAGATTAAAAAAAATTCCAACCCAAAAATTGAGAATTCTAATAAAAATAGCAACAAGTCATAATTTAAGTGGGAAAAAAAGGAATAACATATAAAAAATGATGGACTAAACTATACTTGTGCAATCGAACCATTTATGAACCAATTTAAACACAATAACCATAAATAACTCCACTATGAGATAAAAGAAAAAGCCTAAAATTGAGCACTAGTACTAATCCTCCCATTCGAGGCCCTTGGGAAGGCAGTGGTCCGCCAGCAAGCTCCTTCTGATCTTGGACGCAGTAGATTGGAATCCTGAAGCACTACCACGAATGCTACCGCGCGTCCGCCTGCAGTGCGGTAAGGCACCATCCTGCTGTGCCATCCCTTGTGTACGGCAGCTCCATCAATCTTCTCCGTTCTATACATCATCCTGCACTACGTAATCGGACAGACTCTAAAATGGTACAAATACAGCAGAACTAAAGGAGCCTAAGAAAGTCACCGGGAGAGACTTGAGCGCTGGGGCAAAACCCGAAAAACATTGCAACTAATAAGAACCAAAAAATAGAAAATCATATCAAATAATGTTAAATTAAACTAATTAAAAAGAGTTTAAAGAAATTTAAAAAAAAAAGTAATTACAGCAAAGTGTTGCTCGACCTTCTTTGAAAGACTTAAAGACATCTCTTATAAATTCATAATCAAAATGTTCAGCAACATCTCTCAATGTGGACAACCAAATTATCAGCCAGAGATTCATCTTCTATTTTGCTTACCGCACTTGATTGATTTTGGGTCGACTAGTGATTACCTTCTAGTATGCCAAATTATACAAAAGTAAAAGCAAAAAATTGTGAAAAGAAAAAAATAATAAAAATAAAAAACACGAAAGCAAGGGGAGGGAAATGGTTGAACGAGAAAAAAAGAAGTGGAAAACTAAACAATTGCAATAACTGCTAAAGCTTAAAAACAAAAAAAGAAAGGGGAAAACTAGTTACGGATGTGTGTTGAGTTAGAAAGGAAATAGCAGTCTCAAAATGTTTGGATTGAATCAAGAGTAATGATAGTCTTAGCAACGAATCATATTAACTTTTTGATAGCAACTCATGTGGCATGCATTCATTGGTTATATTTTTATTAATATCAAATAATTGGCCAATGAATGCATGCCACATGAGTTGCTATCAAAAAGTTTCTATGATTTGTTGCTGAGTATATCATTACTCTTGAATCAAATAAGGAATAATTAAATAAGTAATTACGATATTTCAAAAAAGAAAAAAGAAAAAGGAAAAAGGAATTAGCATAGCATTAGGAGTTTGGATTGAATCAAATAAGGAATAATTAAATTAGAAGTAATTGGGATTTTTCAAAACAGAAAAAAGAAAAAGGAAATAGATAGCATTAGGAGTCTCATTCCAGTGACCCACACGGTAGTTTGTTTAGTTTTTTTTGTTCTTTTTTTTTTTTTTGGTTCTTTTTTTAATTTTATTGTGGGGGCCCTGTAATTATTATTATTATTATTATTTTGTACTAATTATATGTATCTAGTAAAAAATAAATAAAAAGGTGTGAGGCCATGGCATGTCCATGTCTCCTAAATCTTCCGCCACGGTTTGCAATATCATTTAATTATTCTACAAATTCTACAAGTTGCCGGCAACGCAATTAACAACAAAGTCGAAGAAAAATCAGATGATCACGTCCATCCATTGAGATCGCGTTTCAGACTGATACCCTCGCGTTATCAATGACTGATACCCTCGCGTTCTCAAATATTATAAGAGTGACAAAACCATCCGATTTTTGATGAACATGTGTCTTTGCCGTAAAGGCTTGCGTAAAGCCACCGGTTCATCAAAAATCCGGTGGCTTTATCCGCACTTAAACAACAAAGCCACCGGATTTTCTTAAACCGGTGACTATATACAATAAAGCCGCTAGTTTAAGGATAATCGGTGGCTTTGTTACTAATTTTAGCGAAAAGCCACCGGTTTGTTATAAACCGGTGGCTATATACACAATGTTTTGTGAAAGTCACCGGTTAATATGCACTCAATGGCTAAAGTTGGGTGATTTTGTGGTATTTTGTAGTAGCGTAAAGGTGATAAACAAATTGAGATCGATATCGAATTCGAGTTTAAATATTTTGATGATAATTTATTTTCCTTTCGAATGCAAAAATGTTAGTGAAGTCAAATGTTTCAGCCACATTGATAGTTCATCCCTCATCGATTGACCACAATGACGATGATGACGGGAAGACTAAATATAACAAATGAGAAACTGATGAGCCCCTTTGGCGTGCATGACAAAGAAGGATATATCCTTGGCCCAAACAATGTTGAACTAGCGAGGACTCATCATGAATATTGCCTCAGGCAATAACGGTGAGTAAATTATAGAAAATAAAAATAATGTAAACTGATGTGAGACAAAATGTACTGGAATATGATGCCCAAGCAGTTGGAAGAGATGACCCGGCTCTTGATGTTCCTTAACTGGATATTTCATGTGTTGCCACCGACCTATTAAAGAGAACACAGATCAAGCGGGGCTATCCCCCTTGTTCCACTCCGAAGCTCAAGTCAGTATGAAATAATAGGTTGCATACCTCTTTCTGTCAAGAATGCAAGTATATATAGCCTTACATTCCTATTTTGCCTATTGAGTCCTTTCCGAATCCCAGCATTAATTTAATGCCTGCCTTATTTGTCTCCCTTTTAATGACTTCATCATCTTTTGATGCCTTTCATATTTCTCCTTCTTTATGGCTCGGATTTGGCTCCCTGTCTTTTAATGTCCTGCATAATCTTTATCCATAATAATAGCCTAAACTCTCGCCCCTCATTTGTTGCCCCAAAGCCTAGCTGTACATTCATATTGCGACCTACAGATTTTATCTCGGTTACTAACTCCTATACCGACGTAAGCTATTGATGTGCATAAAAATAGCTAAAACCATTGGGCATGGCCCAATTAAGACAAGGAGAGTTTAGGCACAAAAAGCCCAAGGTCAGGTTTAGGTCGGCATTAAACCGACCTAAGGAGATAGTCGAGGTCAAGCTTAGGTCAGTAGTAAACCGAGCTCGGGGAGCTTAGGTCAGCAGAACTTATGTCAGGAAAGCTTAGGTCGATTACTGACTTAGGTCGGTAAACAAGATAACCAAAGCTCGGAGAGCTTAGGTCTGGAAATCTTAGGCCAGGTCGGAAAAGTTAGGTCGGAATAACGATAACATTGATGGAAATCATTAGAGGACCAGGAGCCTATTTTGAATACATGCAGAAAGTACATTGAGCAATGATGGAAAAGGAGTCCAAAGTCAGGCCATGATAGACAGGAGCATAAAAGTCATCGAAAAAAGTGGAGAGCAGTTGAAAGTACAAATCATCATAGTGCAACGGACATATCAAGGTGATGCTGTAAATACTCAGTCACCAGACTCACTTCGGGTAAGCCATTCTTGAAGCTATTCTGGACACAATCTTTTACATGCTTAAGCTATTGGTTCATACTGTTTATCATCTTCACCCTACTAACTTGATCGTCGGAGCCTATACCAGGGGAAAAAAGCCCCGCCCACCTCTTAATTATCCACTGCTTTCACCAGAATATTCTCTAGTCCGAATCCCTCTTTTCCCTTGCTGGTCCGAGCTATCTGACCTCGGCTGAGCTCCTGCTTACCGGATCCGACCTCCGTTGAGTTCTTGTTTCCAAAATCCAACCCTCATCCGAGCTGCAGAGCCTGGATTTGAGCTCCATTCTGACCCCTTCAAATCGCAAATTCACAGATTGGGCCAGAATAGTCACGATCTCATTTGGGCCAACCAGAGCGTCCTATTTCGGACATTTTGCGTCATATCAACTGGCGCTGTCTGTGGGGAAAGTTGGATCAAATTATTTCATCAAATTTTCTCCATATCCAAAGAAATTTGTTGAAATCATAACACAAGATCGTTCGGGAGTTGATGCTTCTTCTTCCGGTATCACTATTGTTTCTGCCGTTGCAACTATGATTGTTCCAGCCACCGCTGTAGTCTTTACCACCAACACTCCACCAGCCACCACAACCGTTGTCGCATCTTTTACAGTTGTGTCCCTTACCCCTCAGCAAGAGCAAGCTGAAAGAGAAAAATTTTATCGTTTGTTTCCGCAATTTTTTCACCTGATTAACCATAGCCCTCCGGTTACCTCTACCTCTAGTTTGGGGCTCCCTGTTTCCGGCGTTACAACCACTATTCCAGATGCTGTTAGTATTGAGAATCCCCTTATTTCACAGGCTGTTCCTACTTTCCCTTTGCCAGGAACTTTGTTCAATTCAATGGCCGATCCATCTATTGTTTTGGTCTCCAGTCTGCCCCCCCCCCCCAACCTGGTGTTGTTTCTGGATACCCTCCTTACCTTAGGGGAGTTCATCCTTTTTCAGGGTCTAATTATATTGCTGGTCTCCCTACTCTTTCTACCGCTCCTCCTGTCTGCAATACCTTAGCCCATACTCAGTTGGGTCAGTTAGGTCAATTCGGTCCTGGTCAACAGTTGGGTTATCCTGGTCCCGAAGTCAATCAATTAGGATATCCCGGATCCATAGCTCTGTTAGACCTGGCCCAGTTTCAGCATTACGGTGTAGGCACAAACCGAGTTATTCATCCTCTTCCCGGATATTTTCCCTTATTTAATCTGACCTACCATGCCGGGGCTAACACGGGAATTTTGCAACTGGGGGATCGTTACCTACTTATCCTGGAATGAGGGGGTATCTGTTAGGTCAGATGGGATATGCCCAGCCTGGTCAATCAATCTTACCCGGATCGGGATATGCTCAACTAGGAAGGGTTGGGCCACCTCTCGAGTTTCTCATCCGTTTGGTTGGGAAATTCAGACGGCTCCATTTCCCCCGGACTACAAAGGTTTAGTTAAAGTTGATAAATATGATGGCACTGCTGATGACCCAACGGCACATTGGATGCAATGCATGAGTGTCATGGATGCTGCTAATCTACCTGATGCCAACCGCTGTATGACATTTTATCTTATTCTAAAAAGTCAGGCTATTAATTGGTATTATAATATGCCACGTGATTCTATTCATTCATTAGATTAGTTTGGGGACTTGTTTCTAGCTAATTTCATGGGTAACAAAATTTTATCTTAACCCATTTCTCATCTAATGAACATAACTCAAAGGGTGGGCGAAGGGTTACAGGCTTACATGGATCGCTTTAATATAGAATCTAGGCAATGTCATGAAAAAAACGATAGAATTATGATGATCATTCATTAATGGGTTACGATCGGGACCCTTAGCTACCGAATTAGCCATTAGACTCCCGCACTCTTATTTTGAATTAATGACAACTGCCATGAATTTTGCTATAAATGAGGCGTTGGAAACCATAAAAAATGAGCGAGAAATTAGAATGGGAGATGGGTATGGCAAAAGAAAAGCTGTTTCTCCCATCCCACATCAAGGGGAAGAAGAAACAAAATTTTGTAGATACCACTAATGCCGAAACAAGACTCGGGAATGGTGTTAACTTTTTGTAGGGCTGAAGTCGTATGGATGACCCCGTCAGCGGACGACCTGGGGTCCGACCCCGTCTGCGAACGACCTGGGTTCCGACCCCCTCAGCGGACGACCTGGGGTCCGACCCAATCAGCAGACGACCTGGGGTCCGACCCCATCAGCGGACGACCTGGGGTCCGACCTCCATCAGTAAAACGACCTAAAAGGCCGACCTTGGGACACATGTTGGCTGGTTGGGTGTTCTTAGCCCGACCCACAGGACCCTAAAGCCTGATCAGGATTTAACACATTCAATTATACAGTCATAAAACTGGGTCATGCACCATTGGTCGGTCTTGGAGACCATCAGGTACGGTCTACCGGACAATAAAATATCTTGGGTGCTTGAGTTACTATTTTCATTATTCAGTACGCATTATGAAAGACACGGTTAGGAACCGCTTTCACATTATTGTTTTCCTTATTCAGTATGCATTGTGAAAGACACGGTTGGGAACCACTTTCACATTATTGTTTTCATTATTCAGAATGCATTATGAAAGACACGGTTTGGAACCGCTTTCAAATTATTGTGACAACCATCATGATAGCTCATACCAGTCACCATGGCAAACACCATGTTATACTCACAGGACAGTCAAGCATATCCATCACTATGATAGCTGGCCAGCTACTTTTCATAGAGACCATGTGATCATGTGTACCTTACTGCTTACAGAAACCATGATTCAGTTATGCATATGCTGTTAAAATTTTCTATTATCTATGTGGTGGCTTCTCTTTGTGTCATGTTAAACAAGCAAGGCAATGTTGCATGGGCAGGGCCAATACTTTGGCCGAGGCAAACCAGGGGCAAGGCCAATGCGTTGGCTAGACAAACATTAGTAGGGCTAGGCATTTAGCCGGGACAAGTCATTAGCATAGTCTCAAATGATAGTGAGTCAAACCCTTAGACCGGGTTGCAGAGGTATGCAATTAAGCAAGTCTTTCTGTTATCACTGGAAGTTTTGTTAGGTCGGTCCTCCTGGCATGGCGTAGTGCTCTATGTTATTTTCAGAATTTCAGATAAGTAATAGGTTGGTAAAATTCATGTTAGGTCGGTAATTATAATATGGATTTTAGTACATCACTACAGTCAAGGTCGGACAAGAACTTATTAAGGTCGGATGCATGTTAATCGTTTATTTGGGGCTAAGTATCATGTTTCAGCTAAGTCAAGTAAAACATGATACTGGGGGAACTTGTTAATGTGCATGAAAATAGTTAAAACCATTGGGCTTGGCCCAATCAAGACAAAGAGAGTTTAGGCACAAAAAACTCAAGGTCAGGTTTAGGTCGGCCTTAAACCGACCTAAGGAAATAGTCGAGGTCAAGCTTAGGTCTGTAATAAACCGAGCTCGGGGAGCTTAGGTCAGCAGAACTTATGTCAGGAAAGCTTAGGTCGGTTATTAACTTAGGTCGGTAAACAAGATAACCAAAGCTCGGAGAGCTTAGGTCGGGAAATCTTAGGCCAGGTCGGGAAAGTTAGGTGGGAATAACGATAACATTGTTGGAAATCATTAGAGGACCAGGAGCCTATTTTGAATACATGCAGGAAGTACACTGAGCAATGATGGAAAAGGAGTTCAAAGTCAGGCCATGATAGACAGTAGCATAAAAGTCATCGTAAAAAGGGGAGAGCAGTTGAAAGTACAAATCATCATAGTGCAATGGACATATCAACGGTCATATCAACGGACATATCAAGGTGTTGCTATAAATACTCAGTCACCAAACTCACTTCGGGTAAGCCATTCTTGAAGCTATTCTGGACACAATCTTTTACATACTTAAGCTATCGGTTCATACTATTTATCATCTTCATCCTACTAACTTGATCGTCGGAGCATATACCAGGGGAAAAAAGCCCCGCCCACCTCTTAATTGTTCACTGCTTTCACCAGAATATTCTCCAGTCCGAATCCCTCTTTTCCCTTGCTGGTCCGAGCTATCCAACCTCGGCCGAGTTCCTGTTTCCCAGATCCGACCTCCGCTGAGCTCCAGTTTCCCAAATCCGACACAATTTGAGTGAACTATGGATCACCAAGATTCACTGTTGGTTGTAGTTCCAGACTGACTGTCAAGAAATGGTAAAGTGGCATAGACAGCTCCTTTAAACATCTACTGGTTTTGGTCTTTGCATTAAAAATATCCAAACAGCTCACCACACAAAATACATAAGTATTGATTTTCCTCAACAAGAACCATGCGTCGACTCTTTGCATTACAAGTGCTTGTTAAGATCTTCTTAAAGACCTAATCTATGGAATCCAATTAATAGAAGAATCATATACCACTTGAAATTTATGTTATACAGAGTGCAGCATCAGATAATAATACAAACAAAACAAATTAAATTAAAGAACCAAATAATTGAAGAATAGAATTGAGATTGTACTCATATTTCGACCTAGTGTGGAACACAAATTAGCCCCATGTTTGAGTGTTCATGAAACTTCAGGAGCAAATTTGAACGGTTCAACCGCTCTGTCCAAAACCAAAATCGCTAGAAACCTCAAGATAAGGGTTACAAAAACCCAAACCTAGAGTGGAGAGGATTTCATCAAAATCAAAAATGGAATTCCTAACTCGGGTATCTAAAATTCAAAGGACTTCGCTAACTATAACCCTATGTTTAGGCCTCTGAATATCTAGTGAAATTGTCGGCAAATGAGTGAAAGATCGAGTCAATTTAACATCTGAAATCTAAAGCAATGAAATAGTAATTTTACCGAGCCAAGCTCTGTGAAGTTGGCGGGACAACGAGTAGAGGCGACCGGACGGCGAGCGAAGGAGACCGGACGGCCAGCGGAGGTGACTGAACGGCGAATGGAGACAATTTTGAGGAAGGGCGAAATGGAGGCAAAGAGGGCGTTAGGTCGAGTGAGCCAATTTTGGGTTAGCCGTAGTAGGGACTAAGGAGTGAATAATCAAAAAATAAAAGGTTTATTTTACGAAAAAAGTAATAATGTTAATATAATATACAGTAAGTAGGATTTTATTTCTTAATTAATCTTTATAGCCAAATTTGTGTCTTTACAAAGAGATTAGGGTTTCTCTGTAATTAAAAAGTAAATTTTACGTCCAAAATAAAAATCTCGTCGCCATGTAACATTATTTACGACGAGAATCTTGTGTCGTCGTAAAGTTTGGTCGTAAGAGACCCCTTTTTCTAGTAGTGCCCCATTCATTATAGTCCACCGCCCCCTACATATCCACCTCCGCCACCGCCAGCGACCAAGCCACCGCCTCCTCCATGTCATTGATCGGGCGGTGCCTGCCTACCCATCTGATAGATAAATGTTAAAACAGGTTGAGTACTTTTAGTGTTCTTTCACGTTACCACTTCATAGTTCATTCGATCTCAAGCTTTATTTTCTGCAAGAATTAGTAGAGTTTCAAAAAAAACTCCATCGCCCTTAAAAAAAACACACACACAGTTTCTTTCTTTTTATTTGATACTACGACTTGTAAATTATTCTCTCTCTATATATCGGTGGGACTTTTCTGAAGATTATTTTCTTTTTTCTTTATTTTTTCTTCGTTCGTTTGGTTCGGACTAGTGTGTAATTGAGTCCATCTTGCTCAAGTTCATCTCCACATAGGGCAAATAGAGCAAGCTCGATCGAGAAAAAGAAAAAAAAAAAAATTGAGATCGATGTTAATTCAAGTTTAAATATTTTGATAATAATATATTTTCCTTAATTTCCAATGCCAAAATCTTAAAAAATGCCACTGAAGTCACATATTTCAACCACATTGATCGCATGGACCATAGTTTGACAGTCTCATTTTAATTTTATAATATTAAAATTATATTAGGAGTGTAAAAAATTGCGCTGAAAATGTAAAAGTTTTATTAAAAATATAAAAATACTTATTGAAAATGATGAAAAACTATTATAAAATCAAAACAGGGCCATATTCTTGGTGTCAAAAAAGACGAATCAACGAAAACTTACCACGAACATTGTTTTAGAAAACCGATTATACAAAATATAAATAATGAAAACCACATATATATATATATATATATAAATTTTACTTGGCGGTGGTAACTTCATGCATCATGATCAGAATGAACACAAAAAGAGTTGTAATAACAACTTTCATGATTGAAATTTGAATGATCGCTGATTAACTTGTTGATCTTCTTTATCCTCTACGGGAGCTATGATTTATATACGATCGAATCGAGTGCTTATTTACTCACTTAATTACTGGTAGGGATTAGATGTTAATACATAAATTAGCTATTGGAATTAATTTAAAGATAAATTTTGTTCTAGCTTGGAAAACAGTGGCATGAAACTTATTAATTTTTGTCTTGACCCCACTTGTAAAGTAAGTTACGCATCTTCCACTTTGCTGCTTTTATAAAGGAGCTTCACCTTCCTCCCTAAATGAGTCTCCAATCGATGTGGGATCTGTCAATTCCACGAAGAAAGCAACCGGTTCATCGAAAATCCAGTGGCTTTGTCTGTAGTTAAACAACAAAGCCACCGGCCTTTCTTAAAGTGGTGGCTATATCCAATAAAACCACCGGTTTAAAGATAATCGGTGACTTTGTTACTCATTTTCACGAAAAGCCACCGATTTATAACAAACCGGTGGCTGTAAATGTCACGTTTTGTGAAAGCCACCAGTTAATATGTGCCCGGTGGCTAAAGTTGGGTGGGTTTGTGGCATTTTGTAGTAGTGGATGGTGAATAACATTATAATTATTTTTTTTCTAATTTTAGTTCTTAGTTTATATTTCTTTCTTTCCCAGCTGGAATCTTTGGCCCTAGAAAAAAAAGACAGATTACTGATTGTAATGCTTACATATTCTTATCAGAAATTATAACACGAACATATATAAAGTACAACAGAACTTCCATGAAAAGGTTCCTTATAAAAGTATAACCAAACTAAACACTAACTAATTACAACTGCTTAGGATCAGTCAAAATACAACCTTAAATATGTTGGATTCACCTTTTTCATTGAAACGGAGAGAATACGATAAATGAAAGGTTGATACGGAGACATGTTGATGAGATTGCTCGTTAACGTCGTTGTGGTGGTGGTGGTTGCGGCTGCTGGGGTGGCGGCGGAGGTGGTGGCCTCTGCGGCTGCGGCGGTCGCTGTGGAGGCATAATACTATGAACTGGAGGCCCGGGCTTTGGGGGGAGGTGGCCGCGGTAGTGAAGCTCTACGAATGGTAGGCGTGGCAGAAAACAAGAGAGAAAATGGAGAGAATTTTTGATTTCATATATTGTACAAGGCTACATTATATAGACGTGAGTTCCTCTAGTTAGCTAATCAACTAATCTACTAAATTTGACTCGTCACGAGTTAATAATGGCAGATGTACAAAGATTAAAAACTAATTAACTAACTACTTAGGATTAAATATTGACTAATCAAGTTGCAGGCTGTGTTGCGTATTCACTAAGCAAGTTGCAGCTCATTTTAGCCCCTGAACAAACATCTCACGGCTTAAGTTAGCTTCATAAACAAAAATTACTCTTCTACTCCCTGCATTTCATTTGAAGAGTCTATCTTCAAAAATATTTTTTGTCCCAATAGATCGAAGAGTCCTCTTTCAAATTTATTTTACTCATCTTACCCTTATTAATATAATTATGTTTGGTCCACAATTCAACCACGCTTAAAAGTAAAGATATAAATGGAATAAATAGTTTCAAATTAACTTTTCTAGGTAGGGGTGAGCAAAATAATCCAAAACCGTCCGAACCGTTGATCCAATTCGAAATTTTGGATCGGATTTTTTTTCCGGATAATAAGAAACCAATCCGAAAAAAAATTCACAAAAAAAAGCTAAAATGAAATTAAAAAAAAAAACAAAGAGAACCACGGATTTCGGATCAAAAACCGCGAATTTCGGAAAAAACCCGGTTTCGGATAAAAACCGATCTGAAACCGCGCCACCGGATTAAAATCCGAAACCGATCCAAAACTTCGGATTCGGATCAGTTTTCTTTTTGCTCACCCCTATTTCTAGGTATTAATTGTTTTATAAAAAATTATACATTAGTGAAAGTAGACTCTTCTAATTAAAGAGAGAGAGTATAAATTATTGTTCTATAATTTTGATGCGTATAAATCATTGTAACTTTTTTTCATAGCAACTCATGTACCATGCATTCATTGGCCAATTATGTGATATTAATAAAAATATAATCAACGAATGCATGTCACATGAGTTGCTATTAAAAAATTACTATGATTTGTTGCTGAGTCTATCATTACTCTATTATATATTAGTACAATATTGGGCCACTAAAATTAGTGGGCATTAAACTAAAAAAAGAAAAGAAAAAGAAAAAGACACACTAGTGCACAGTTAATTTTAGATATTAAAAAAAATTGCTGGTCTAAAATTTTTATGAGCAAACAATTACTATTATGAAATTTTTATGTGTAAAAATTACTCTTTTAAAATTTTTATGAGTAAAAATTAATATTGCTATCTTATAATGTATTAATAAAGTTAAGCCTCTATAATTATTGGTTATTGGGTCTTGATGAGCTGAAAAAAAAGAAAAAAGCAAAAGAAAATATTAAAAGACCCATTTTTACACCAGACCGTTTCAAACAAAAATGAAATCAAGATGAAATTTAGAACTTTATTCATGTTTTTCTATAGAAATTTATAAAATATACTTATTCCCTATGTTATCGTCCATTTCGTAATATGTACACTTATTATGGAAATGAATAAATTGTCATATTTATCCTTAATCATACTTACACACATTATTTTATACTCTCTCCTCTTGCCTCCAAGAGTATTTTAATTAATATTTTGAGAAGTGAAGAATTGCATTAAAACCCACCAAATGGTAAAATTATTATTATTATTATTGCTATTATTACTCCATCAACTTTATTAAAAGAGTTCTATGACTTCTATCGTACAACTATCTATTAGTTATAAAATACCGAAAAAAATATTACTATACTTTTAATTTATTGATCAAGATATAGTTCATTTATTGGACGTGGCAGTTGGTGTTCCTTAAGTTTTGATTTTGGTTTAGTTTTAGTTTTAACAGTAAATTTAATATATTATAATCAGATTTTATCAATTCTAATACAACTTTTTACTATTTATCTATACATTTTTACATTTTCAATACAAATTTTATATTATAAAACTATTTTTCTAAAACAAAAACTCAAACCTTCTTAAAAGAACAGAACCAAGCCAACCTATCCTATAATCTTCCACCCACATATTATTGAATTAATTAAGCTCTACCTAACTCTCCCTAGATCGTCCAGGTGCATGGGATGTTTAACTTCGTTTGATGTATTCTTAAAAAATATATGTTTAACCGCTATAATCTTCCACCCACATATTATTGAATTAATTAAGCTCTACCTAACTCTCCCTAGATCGTCCAGGTGCATGGGATGTTTAACTTCGTTTGATGTATTCTTCAAAAATATATGTTTAACCGGTGGCTTTGTTTCGAAAAGTTAGGGTTAGAAGTATACCCTAGCTTTGTGTCAAAAATATAAAACAAAGCCACCGGTTTGTGTCATAGGCCCGTGGCCTTTAGTGCCCCAAAAACCAAAATAGTCACCTACTTTTGAACAAAAAACAGAATAGCCACCTACTTTTGAAAAGTGGTGGCTTTTGGGTTTGAAAAGTGGTGGCTTTTCGGCTGAAAAAAAAAAAAGGTGGAATAAACATGCATTATTTTGAAAAAAAAAGAAAAAGTAAAAACCATGGGGGAAAAAGCCCCGCCCACCTCTTAATTATTCACTGCTTTCACCAGAATATTCTCCAGTCCGAATCCCTCTTTTCCCTTGCTGGTCCGAGCTATCTGACCTCGGCCGAGCTCCTACTTACCGGATCCGACCTCCGCTGAGCTCCTGTTTCCCAAATCCGACCCTCATCCGAGCTCCAGAGCCTGGATTCGAGCTCCATTCTGACCCCTTCAAACCGCAAATTCACAGATTGGGCGGGAACAGTCACGATCTCATTTGGGCCAACTGGAGCATCCTATTTCGGACATTTTGCGTCACATTAACTGGCGCCGTCTGTGGGGAAAGTTGGATCAAATTATTTCATCAAATTTTCTCCATATCCAAAGAAATTTGTTGAAATCATAACACAAGATCATTCGAGAGTTGATGTTTCTTCTTCCGGTACCACCACTGTTTCTGCCGTTGCAACTATGATTGTTCCAGCCACCGCTGTAGTATCTACCACCAACACCCCACCAGCCACCACAAGTGTTGTCGCATCTTCACAGTTGTGTCCCTCACCCCTCAGCAAGAACAAGCTGAAAGAGAAAAATTTTATCGTTTGTTTCCGCAATTGTTTCACCTGATTAACCATAGCCCTCTGGTTACCTCTACCTTTAGTTTGGGGCTCCCTGTTTCCGGCGTTACAACCACTATTCCAGATGCTGTTAGTATTGAGAATCCCCTTGTTTCACAGGCTGTTCCTACTTTCCCTTTGCCAGGAACTTTGTTCAATTCAATGGCCGATCCATTTATTGTTTTGGTCTCCAGTCTGCCCCCCCCCCATCCAACCTGGTGTTGTTTCTGGATACCCTTCTTACCTTAGGGGAGTTCATCATTTTCAGGGTCTAATTATATTGCTGGTCTCCCTACTCTTTCTACCGCTCCTTCTGTCTGCACTACCTTAGCCCATACTCAGTTGGGTCAATTAGGTCAATCCGGTCCTGGTCAACAGTTGGGTCATCCTGGTCCCGAAGTCAATCAATTAGGATAACCCAGATCCATAGCTCCGTTAGACCTGGTCCAGTTTTAGCATTACGATGTAGGCACAAACCGAGTTATTCATCCTCTTCCAGGATATTTTCCCTTATTTAATCCGACCTACCATACCGGGGCTAACATGGGGAATTTTGCAACTGGGGGATCGTTACCTACTTATCCTGGAATGAGGGGGTATCTGTTAGGTCAGATGGGATATGCCCAACCCGGTCAATCAATCTTACCCGGATCGAGATGTTCTCAACTAGGAAGGGTTGGGCCCACCTCTCACGTTTCTCATCCGTTTGGTTGGGAAATTCAGACGGCTCCATTTCCCCCGGACTACAAAGGTTTAGGTAAAGTTGATAAATATGATGGCACTGCTGACTCAACGACACATTGGATGCAATGCATGAGTGTCATGGATGCTGCTAATCTATTTGATGCCAACCGCTATATGACATTTCATCTTACTCTAAAAGGTCAGGCTATTAATTGGTATTGTAATCTGCCACGTGATTCTATTCATTCATTAGATCAGTTTAGGGACTTGTTTCTAGCTAATTTCATGGGCAACAAAATTTTATCTAAACCCATTTCTCATCTAATGAACATAACTCAAAGGGTGGGCGAAGGGTTGCAGGCTTACATGGATCGCTTTAATATAAAATCTAGGCAATGTCATGAAAAAGACGATAGAATTATGATGGGATCATTCATTAATGGGTTACGATCGAGACCCTTAGCTACTGAATTAGCCATTAGACTCCCGCACTCTTATTTTGAATTAATGACAACTGCCATGAATTTTGCTATAAATGAGGCGTTGGAAACCATAAAAAATGAGCGAGAAATTAGAATGGGAGATGGGTATGGCAAAAGAAAAGCTGTTTCTCCCATCCCACATCAAGGGGAAGAAGAAACAAATTTTTGTAGATACTACTAATGCCGGAACAAGACCCGGGAATGGTGTTAACTTTTTGCAGGGCTGAAGTCATATGGATGACCCCGTCAGCGGACGACCTGGGGTCCGACCCCATCAGCGGACGACCTGGGGTCCGACCCCATCAGCGAATGACCTGGGTTCCGACCCCCTCAGCGGACAACCTGGGGTCTGACCCCATCAGCAGAAGACCTGGGGTCCGACCCCATCAGCAGACGACATGGGGTCCTACCCCATCAGCGGACGACCTGGGGTCCGACCTCCATCAGTAAGATGACCTAAAAGGCCGACCCTGGGACACATGTTGGCTGGTTGGGTGTTCACAGCCCGACCCACAGGACCCTCAAGCCAGATCAGGATCTAACACATTCAATTATACAGTCATAAAACTGGGTCATGCACCATTGGTCGGTCTTGGAGACCATCAGGTACGGTCTATGGTACAATAAAATATCTTAGGTGCTTGAGTTACTATTTTCATTATTCAGTACGCATTATGAAAGACACGGTTGGGAACCGCTTTCACATTATTGTTTTCATTATTCAGTATGCATTGTGAAAGACACGGTTGGGAACCGCTTTCACATTATTGTTTTCATTATTCAGAATGCATTATGAAAGACACGGTTTGGAACCGCTTTCAAATTATTGTGACAACCATCATGATAGCTCATACCAGTCACCATGGCAAACACCTTGTTATACTCACAGGACAGTCAAGCATATCCGTCACTATGATAGCCGGCCAGCTACCATTCATAGAGACCATGTGATCATGTGTACCTCACTGCTTACAGAAACCATGATTCAGTTATGCATATGCTGTTAAAATTTTTTATTATCTATAGGGTGGCTTCTCTTTGTGTCATGTTAAATAAGCAAGGCAATGTTGCATGGGTAGGGCCAATACTTTGGCCGAGGCAAACTAGGGGCAAGGCCAATGCGTTGGCTAGTCAAACATTAGTAGGGCTAGACATTTAGCCGGGACAAGTCATTAGCATAGTCTCAAATGATAGTGAGTCAAACCCTTAGACTGGGATGCGAAGGTATGCAATTAAGCAAGTCTTTCTGTTATCACTGCAAGCTTTGTTAGGTCGGTCCGGCTGGCATGGCATAGTGCTCTATGTTATTTTCAGAATTTCAGATAAGCAATAGGTCGGTAAAATTCATGTTAGGTCGGTAATTATAATCTGGATTTTAGTACATCACCACAGTCAAGGTCGGACAAGAACTTATTAAGGTCGGATGCATGTTAATCGTTTATTTGGGGCTAAGTATCATGTTTCAGCTAAGTCAAGTAAAACATGATACTGGGAGGACTTGTTGATGTGCATAAAAATAGTTAAAACTATTGGGCTTGGCTCAATCAAGACAAGGAGAGTTTAGGCACAAAAAACCCAAGGTCAGGTTTAGGTCGGCATTAAACCGACCTAAGGAGATAGTCGAGGTCAAGCTTAGATCTGTAATAAACCGAGCTCGGGGAGCTTAGGTCAGCAGAACTTATGTCAGGAAAGCTTAGGTCGGTTATTAACTTAGGTCGGTAAACAAGATAACCAAAGCTCGGAAAGCTTAGGTCGGGAAATCTTAGGCCAGGTCGGGAAAGTTAGGTCGGAATAACGATAACATTGATGGAAATCATTAGAGGACGAGGAGCCTATTTTGAATACATGCAGGAAGTACACAGAGCAATGATGGCAAAGGAGTCCAAAGTAAGGCCATGATAGACAGAGCATAAAAGTCATCGTAAAAAGGGGAGAGCAGTTGAAATTACAAATCATCATAGTGCAATGGACATATCAACGGTCATATCAATGGACATATCAAGGTGATGCTATAAATACTCAGTCACCAAACTCACTTCGGGTAAGCCATTCTTGAAGCTATTCTGGACACAATCTTTTACATACTTAAGCTATCGTTTCATACTATTTATTATCTTCATCCTACTAACTTGATCGTCGGAGCCTATACCAGGGAAAAAAGCCCCGCCCACCTCTTAATTGTTCACTGCTTTCACCAGAATATTCTCCAGTCCGAATCCCTCTTTTCCCTTGCTGGTCTGAGCTATCCCACCTCGGTCGAGCTCCAGTTTCCCAAATCCGACCCTCATCCGAGCTCCAGAGCCTGGATTTGAGCTCCATTCTGACCCCTTCAAACTGCAAATTCACAGATTGGCCCGGAACAGTCACGATCTCATTTGGGCCAACCGGAGCGTCCTATTCAGGATATTTTGCGTCACATCAGCTATTTTGGCCCAATTTTGGGCTTTGCCTTCCTTTTCTTATTCCCCTTGGGCTTACCCTTACTTATTGGGTCAGTCCTAAAACCTTACTCACTTTTAGACACACAATAAACTATGATAATTTGATATTTTTCTTACTTCTGACTCAATAAATAGGGTAATCAATCCACCTTTAATTATATATATATTAAAAAAAAGAAGTTAAATATAATATACAATATATATATATATATATATATATAGCTTGATTGACTTAAAGCTGTTTCGACACTTGCAACATTTGGACACGCCTCAATCATTCTACAATTAAGCAGTACATACGAATTCTAACTAATTACTAATAGTAGAAGGAAACAATAAATTTTCTTAAAAGAAATGGTCTCATACAATCCAACACGAAAAAAATAATACAAGTACTCAGAAACTGATCCTTCTTAGGTTAATTTTATTTTGTAGAAAACTCACTCCAAATAAATGGAAAAACACTATTTGCTTGGTACATTAAGAAAATTTCACTTTGTAACACTGAAATCAATATTACTCGGGAGAAGATATTGGCAGAGGAGAAGATCAGGCCGGTAACAGCAAGGAGGCCACAGATCGGCGGCGGCGGCGAGGTAGGGGCCGGTCAGTTTTTCCATCGGCGTAGTTGTCATTATAATAGCTTGGTCCGGCTGCTTCAGAAAGACATTTGGTGCCTTGACCCCGCCGCAAAAGAAGTCCTCTCGGTGGCGATGGTGGCTTCATACATCATCAGAATGAACACAAAAAGAGTTGTAATTACAGCTTTCATGACTGAATCTGATAACTAACTTGTTGAATTTGGTGAATTTATAAGTTGTTGATCTTTTTTAGCCTCTCCGAGAGCTATGATTTATATACTATCGAGGCTTGCTTAGTTACTTAATTAATATTCACTCCGTAAAAGATATACCGGCCACTTAGGATTGTGAGATACAATTCCTAAAATGGATAATTTAAGACTATATTTTTTATTTAGTAAGCGACCCAGTGGTATGTAATATAAACAAATTTAAAATTGAGATTTTTACTAGAACGCAGAAATTTTTTAAAAAGTAAATTCTTTGCTTGGGACGGAGGGAGGGAGTAATTACTGGTAGGATTAGATGTTACATATTAGCTAGTGGAATTAATTTCAAGATAAATTTTGATCTAGCTTGGAAAACATTTGCAATTTCCATGCATGTGGGGTACAACTTTTCAAATGGATTTGGGATTGAATTTTCCTTTCTCATACTTGAAGTTTTGACTGCACGAGGGTTCTATTTCCCTCCTATAACAAGTACAGATTGACCAAATATGAAAATTATATTTTACCCCATCGAGTTTTTGTGTGAAACTAACATGGCTGTCTCGGTATTTTTGAGAAACTACTATCACCACTACCCCTAAATGTTCAAAAAAGATTCAAGTAACAAAATTACCAGTAAAGTACGTGTATTCTTTTTTTTCTACTGACCGGACGAAAGTAATTAGACCAAACTAAGAGGATTTAATCGGTATGTTAATACCAATTTCAGAGGGTAATTAATAGCAGATTTCTAAAACTTCAGGAGGTTAATAGTAATTTCACCAGACCTCGAGGGTGATAAATGTAATTTACCCAAATGTAATAGTTAGATTAAGGATCCTAAATGCTAATGTTAGAGTAAGATTATCTATATAGTGAACAGTATCCATCTTCTCACGATAGGTGGGTATTTCTCAATGTGAGATACCGATGAAGGTAAAAAGTATACATTTGATCCAAACTATTGGTGATAGAATGAGATTCGTGTTCATTTTCATCTTTTATTGTGAGATAATAAACACGGTTTACGTCGTTTAAGACAAACCCGTCCTTGTTGAAAATTTGTAGAGGAGACGAAGTTTACCAAATTAATTCCAACTTAATTTTAATGTGTCCACACATCATTAATATAGTCAAGCACTCCAGCTATACATATGAAAGAGAATGAGGGATAAAAAAATTTTTAAAAAAAACCAGAATTAATTTTCTTTCTACCAACCGATTATTGAATTGGGATTCTCACCTAACTCTCCCGTTCATTATCGATCATCGTAATCATGTCCATATAATCTAGTATGCATTTGTCTGATTATTAAACAGGTCACAGATCGAAGCCATGAAAGCAACTTTCCAAATTTACTTGGTGAGTTTTTTGTTGATCCATGTATTAGTTCAACGCAGATCGGGCATTAACGTTGTTGTGATGGGAGCAAGACATAGTTTCCCAGGAAGGAATATTAATCCAGCTGATGCTTCTTCTTCTTCCCATTTCATGTATTCTTCGAAACTGATCAAGGTTGTCCAGAAGAGGACAGCTAGGCCTTCTCCATCACCTCCGATGATTAATACCCCTATTCATAATCCCCCTGTTAATTTCGCCCCGCCACCTCCGTCACTGCCAGGCCAATGATAAATATGTAATTTACCCAATTCTTTAGGCAACTAATTAAGCTTAAGTTAAATTTAAAAGAGATTTCAGACAGTTGGAGAGATCAGTGAAAAATTTGAATGAGAAGATCTCATATATACAATCCAATAATTTTATAGCCCAACAGGAAAAAAATACAAGAAAAGAAATAGAAAAACCCAGCAGCTAAGCTTCTTTAAGTTTTATTCTCTAGAAAACTGACTCCAAATAAACGGAAAGAAACTACTCCTCCATCCAATAAAAAGAGTCTATTTTGTAATACTGAAATCAGTATTACAAAGTGCTCTTTCAATGGGACTGGAGTAGATTATCTATATAGCATTTTCACAAATTAATGATCATCAACAAGAGGATATTGGCAGAGGAGAAGATCAGGCTGGTAATAGCAAGGAGGCCACCGCAGAGGGAGTGGTGGAGATGACGAAGGCAGCGGCGATGGCGCTGGTGCTGAGGACGGTGGAGGGACACCGGATGGATGAATAGGCCTGTTATGACTTGGTGACGGCGGTGAGGGTCGGGGTCTGCCAGTTTTTCCACCGCCGTAGTTCTCATTATAATAAACTGGCAGCTTCAGAAAGAGATTTTGGTGCCTTGACGCCGCCGCAAAAGGAGCCCTCTTGGCGGGGGTGGTCATCATCAGAAGAGTGAACACAAAAAGAGTTGTAATAACAACTTTCATGACTGAATCTGATCGATCGATCTCTTGCTCTTTCTAATTAACTTGTTGATCTTGTTTAGCTTCTCCGAGAGCTATGATTTATATAACGATCGAGGCTTGCTTGCTTACTTAATTAATAATTACTAGTAGGGGATTAGATGTTAATACATATTAGCTAGTGGAATTACATTAAAGATAAATTTTGATGTAGCTAGCCAAACATTCAACTTGCATGTATGGTTGAACTTTTCAATTCAAACGGATTTGGGATTGAAAATTTCCGTTTTCATACTTGAAGTTTTGACTGCGGATTGTGTTTCCCACCTAAAAAAGTACAGGGGTACTTTGGGTTTAACACAATTGGTACATCTCCCTTGCCAAAGAGCGAGGAGACCGAGAAGTCTTGGGATCAAATTCCAGGTTTGACAGTGATGGAATGCAACAGGGAGTCCCCCAATGATGAGAGAGGCCGTAATTCCATTCCATCAGAACAATCCACTCTCAAAAATTCAAGAGCGATAATTGTAATTTACCAAATCATGTAAAGTGCATAAGAACTTCCAAGAAATGATCTACTCGATCTTTATTAATTACTAAATACATGAAGGCAAAAACTTTTATCGGATATGGTAAGATTGTGTGAAGCATTTAATTTTATCTTTTAAGACACGAGTATTGATATTACCTCGTATCAAGTTTGTCTTATGATGTGTTGCCTGTTTCTATTAAATTAATACTAGGAGGAACGCGCCGTGGATGTGATCATTTTTTTAAGTATTGTTCTATGTAATGTGTTGATTTTAGTTACTTATAAATTAATGCAGATGAAATTTCTAATTTTTGTAAGCAATTTTTACTTATGTACTGATTTTAACTATTACTGCTAATATTTCTAGGGAGGTAATAAAAATAAGATAATTTTTTACTAAATGCATGAGTGAGTGATAGCCTTTACAATTTCTACCAGTTCTACCCTTATCTCTATAAAATTACCACCATTACCTATTTCTTCCATGTTAATAATAGCCATAATCGTTAAAAGTAATAATAACTTAAATATAAATTAATGTCTAAATTCTCATTAACAACACTAAAATAAAAAAATAATTGTTTAAGACATTAACTTTAATAGAAACTCAATTGAGAAAAACAAACGTAAAAAAAAGAGAACAAAGGAAAATGGAGAGAGAAAAAATTAAGGCTGCAGCCCAACAATTCGTTTCTGGACGTATGAGCTTCCCTTTTTCTTTTCTTTTTTATACTATTTTTGAATTTTATTAATAGAGTTTTTATAATAGGAATTTAGTGTAATTTATAATTTGTGAAATTTAGATATTAATGTACTTTTATTACTCCCTCCATTTATTAGATAGTCAAGTTTTAAAAAAATACAATTATTTATGAATTGCAAAGTACAATACTTAAAATATGTAATTTGTCACAATTTTTTCATTAATATCCTTACTTTCTAAAGATTAGTTAGTTTAAAACATATAATTAATTTGACTATTCTAATAGAATAAAAAACCATTTTGAAATTTGTCTTTTCTAATGGAATTGAGAAAATATTATTTTTAATTATTATGGATTATTATTAACATGGAGGGTAATTTTATAGGGGTAAAAATAGAATGGATAAAAGTTGTAAAGTTCTATACCTCCATCCTGTGTTTAGTGATATCAAATTGGTGTGCTTCAAAAAATTTATTAATTTATATATGTAAGTGACCATATTTGGAATCTTAGGCTGATTTTGTTATTTACTGTCTATGTTTGTACTGCAGAAAAAAAGGATTTTCTTTTAGATGCTTTGCTTTCTCTTCACTTGGAATAAGAAATGAGTCATTAAAGACAGGAAAAATAATGAACATATATTCTCCATGTTTTTTTAAAGGGGCATACTATTTGCAGAAACAAATTTACTATTCACAAGAACATTTTTTGTGAATAGTCTATTTTGCCCCTTAGGTATAAAAAAAACAAAAATCTTGTTCACACTATAAAGCATTCTTTCTTCTCACTGCAATCCTCTCCCTCTAACCTGTTACAGTTTTTTCATTTACACTCTACATATTTACACTCTACATATCTACACTCTACATATTTACACTCATTCATTTTTCACTCACACGTGTATCTAAATATGGCGATAGTCACGAAGGCGATCCATATTACACAGTAAGTAAACAATCTAAACATTTTTTTTTTACGTAAAGTTTGTTTGTTAACAAAAAAAAAACCTTGTCTGGCCGCCCATTGCAAAAAAAATCTCTCAAAATCCCGCCCATACCCACCCACAGGGATCGAGATTTTGGAAGAAAATAGGGCAAGATTTCCGAAATCTCCCTCCCCCTATGCATGGCAAAATTTTGACACAATCTCGCCCCTCGGAGATGAGATTTTTCCAAAATTTAATTGTTCCAACTAAATTTTAGAGTTTAAATATGCTCACCCATCTTTTTGTATTAACAGGATATCCGTATTGAGAGGGACGAAATATTTGCTGACCACACGGATGTATTTCAGACGGACAAAGAGTTTAGAAGTAGGGAAGATTTGCTTGTATTGGTTAGAGATAGAGCAGCCAAAAACAATATAACTGCAAAAATTACTTCCTCTTCCAAAATATTGGGGCTTTTCCTTACAAGAGGGAGAAAAAGGCGAGTTGAGATAGGGTGCGAGAGATCAGCACAAGTTAGAGATAAGCCACCTCTACCTGAAAGGAAAAGTAGGCGGAACAATACAAGTAGCAAGTTGACAAAATGTCCATTTCACCTTGTGGGACGAGAAATTGCTGGGAAAAATTGGAAGTTAGAGGCCAAAAACTGTAACCACAATCTTCAATTACAAGAAGTTCAGAATTGGCATTCAACGTACTCATAGTTAACAGAATTGGAGAATAAGAAGATTGCAGAAATATCAAATATTAACATCAGGCCGAACCATATGTTGGCCCAGTTGCGATCGGTTGATTTGCAAAATATCAGCCACATAAGACAGGTGTACAATGAATCAGCAAAAGTTAGAAAGGAGGCGAAGGGAGATTTGACTACCATGCAGTATTTCTTCTAACTTTTGCATAATCACGAATACGTGTATGCGCACACAGTGGAAGAGGAGAGTAATGCAGTTGGGCACGTGTTTTTTGCCCACAAGAAGGCGCATTCTCTACTTGGTTTGTTTCCGTATGTTTTGTTTATGGATACGACGTATAAGACAAACAAGTATGACATGCCTCTACTGCAGATAGTGGCCCATGTACTCACATCTTAGTTTATTCATATTGCTTTCATTTTCATAAGGGATGAGACTTTTCTGAGCTATTTCTGGGCCATGACTGAGACAGTTCCCTCTCAAATCGTTTAGCATTTTCCCTAGCTTCCTCCTTCGCATTTCCAATGCATCGCGGTGCAAATTTAGTTTCACCGTAATCAATGTTACTTACCCCCTCTGCATTTAACGTCCGAGAAGAACCTTACGATCTTCTTAGCACCCTTCTCTGACGCTCGAATGCTGTGGGAGGGATTCGGTCAACTATTCTCTCAGACGTCCAAGAATAACCTTGCGATCTTCCGTGGAGGAGGCAAGTAACATTGATTAAGGTGAAACTGAATTTGCACCGCAATACATTGGAAATGCGGAGGAGGAGGAAGCCAGGGAAAATGCTGAACGACTTGAGAGGGAACTGTCTCAGTCATAGCCCAGAAATAGCGCAAAAAATTCTCATCCCTCATGAAAATGAAAGCAATATAAATAAACTGCGATGTGGGTACATGAGCCACTATTTGCAATAGAGGCATGTCATACATGTTTGTCTTATATGTCGTATCCATAAACAAAACGTATGGAAACAAACCAAGTAAAGAAGGCGCCTTCTTGTGGGCAAAGAACACGTGCCCGACTACATTACTCTCCTCTTCCATTATGTGCGCATATACATATTCGTGATCATGCAAAAGTTAGAAGAAATACTGCATGGTAATCAAATCTCCCCTCGCCTCCCTTCTAACTTTTGCTGATTCATTGTACACATGTCTTATGTGGATGACATTTTGCGGATCATCCGATCGCAACTCGGCTAACATATGGTTCGGCCTGATGTTAATATTTGACATTTCTGCAATCTTCTTCTACTCTGATTCTATTAACCGTGAGTACGCTGAATGCCAATTCTGAACTTCTTGTAATTGATGATCGTGGTTACAGTTTTTAGCCTCTAACTTCCAATTTTCCCCAGCAATTTCTCGTCCCACAAGGTGAAATGGACATTTTGTCAACTTGCTGCTTGTATTGTTCCACCTGCTTTTCCCTTCAGATAGGGGTGGCTTATCTCTAACTTGTCCTAATGTCCCGCACCTTATCTCGACTTGCCCTTTTCTCCCTCTTGTAAGGAAAAGCCCCAATATTTTGGAAGAGAATGTAATTTTTGCAATCATATTGTTTTCGGCTGCTCTAGCTCTAACCCATACAAGCAAATCTTTCCTACTTCTGAACTCTTCATCCATCTAAAATACATCCGTGTGGTCAGCAAATATTTCATCCCTCTCAATACGGATATCTTGTTAATACAAAAAGATGGGTGGGCATATTTAAACCCTAAACTCTAAACCCTAAAATTTAGCTGGAACAATTAAATTTTGGAAAAATCTCCTCTCCGAGGGGTGAGATTGTGACAAAATTTTGCCATGCATAGGGGGAGAGAGATTTCAGAATGGGCGGGATTTTCTTCCATAATCCCGCCCCCAATGGGCGAGATTTTGGAAAATCTTGCCCAGAGGGGGCGGAATTTTTGAAGATTTTTTTGGCAATGGGTGGCCAGACAGGGTTTTTTTTTTGTTAACAAACCAACTTTATGTAAAAAAAAATGTATAGATTGTTTACTTACCGTGTAATATAGATTGTCCTCATGACTATTGGCCATATTTAGATACACGTGTGAGTGAAAAATGAATGAATGTAAATAGGTAGAGTGTAAATGAAAAAACTGTAACATGTGGTGGGAGAGAATTGCACTGAGAAGAAAGAATGCTTTATAATGTGAACAATAATTTTTTTTTTTTTATACCTAAGGGGCTAAATAGACTATTCATAGGAAAATGTCCCTGTGAATAGTAAATTTATTCCTACAAATAGTATGCCCCTTTTTAAAAAGTCATTCTTTAGCATTGCATTCACTTGTAAGAGAAGCCAACTTCTCATTGAGGATCTTGCTCAAGAGCCACCTCTTCTTCATTTGGAAGAAAAACCTGCAAAGAAAGCAAAATCTCAGGCCTGCCAACGATAAGTCACTCACAAGAAAATCTCATGAATGGTTTGAGAGCTTTTCCTCTTTTAGGTTTCGAATGCTTGAAGCTAATATAAGAAGAGGGTAGGGAAAGAAGGAATAAACCAAAAAGGAATAAAAAAAGAGGATATTGAAGGAGCATGTAGCGCAATGGCAGAACCCTCGAAGCACAAGAAAAGGAACCGGCGGTAATATACCAGATCCACCGAGAGAAAAAAAAGGGAAAAAAAATTTAAAAATCAGAGAAATAAGAATGAGATAGGAAAAGCAGAAGAAGGAAGATGACATCCGGGACTGAGCTAACAACTCCCCTCAATCACCGCAAAAGCTCTCCCGCGAGTGGAAACCCACAGCACGAACAACCATGGAATCAGAGGGCCATGAAACGACACCGTTTGCCTCTGCATAGAGAATCCAGACTGTGATGTGTCAAAATCTAATAAAACCACAATGGACCATCAATATTAGCACATATGATCTTCTGTACAATTTAATAGAATTTACCATTTCTCTATACGTGTAAATGGCTACTTTTGTTCATGCATAGTTTCAATTTCAAACTCACTGACCTCAACAAGAGCAACGAAGAAGCTGTCACCATTGCAAATGATTCTTGAGTGAGGACTATGAGAGCTCTCCATTGAAATAGATAAGAAACTGTAATCGTGCAAGAATATTTCTTCCCTCATTAACATTAGCTAAAACAAAATGGCTTCCTTCAGAGTATGCTTGAATGAAAGAAGATTTAAGGTTTACCAAGGAGCACCACTGATTATCCCCGCGCAATCTGTCCTACAGCTTAATGGAGCCAAAGGCAACACCCAGAACGGATTTAGCCTAAAATGTTCACAACAGTAAAGTTGAACAATAAAATTCCAGCCCAAAGGAAAAAAAAACTATAAATACAGAATATATATATATGCTTATGCAAAAACCCAAGAATCCAAAGAATCCTACTAAGATGAACGAATAACATCTGAAAGCATAAAAATAATCAATAACATCAAACAAATAAACCCTAAAACAACAGATGTCGAAAAGTAAGAGAGAAATAATTAAAGCACAGATGAAAACTTATAACTAAGATCTCCCATTAAACCAAAAGCAACTCCATATCACAAGATCATTTCAACATTTATGATATGGTATAACAGAAAATCCTATGATTCATAATTTCCAAAGTCATTTTGTCTTAAGGTTCTTTTTTTTAGATAATAAATACTAATTATTTTAGTGGATACCCTTGTAGGATCATAGTTTAAATAAGCAACTGAGAGTGCAAAGATTAATCTGACAAAGTAATAATTCTAGGTCATGAGTATGCAATGTTATCCCTGAACAAGCAATAACAGAACAGAAAATTAATACAAACCTATGCAATAAATAAGAGGGAAGGGACTATTCAAGAAAGAAAATCACCAATTGACATGAAAGTATCACCTTTAATGTCTAGTATCTTATTTAATGCAGCTCTTCTTTTTTCATCTTGATGTCCCAATTTCATCCTCCAACTCTCAATCTCTCCTGCAAAAACAAACCAAAACAAGTTATTATTCAAATTGTGTATGCAGAGTCACTAATACTTCAAAAAAAAACTATCACCAATACTTAAAAAGTATACCTTCTAAATCCTCCATTTTCAGTTGAAGTTGATCCTTCTCCAGCTCAGGAATCGTATTGACATCAACAGTAGGAGATCCAGACATTAATCCAGATTCAAAAGAAAGCCCATCAACGAAAATTGAGTTTTGCTTCCCTTGGGACAGATATTTTTTATTACATTAGTCCCACCATTTTCAAAAGGTAAAGGGATCTGTTCTTCCTCATTGAAAATGAACATTTCTCACACAAAAACTCTAAAGAAGATTATCAAAGAATCAAATTTTTGGAAAATGGGAAGCTCTGATTCCTCTGTTCATTTAAGGAAAATTAACCATACAATTCCCTACAGATACTGCCACCAGTGTCTGAAAACAAAAAACAAAAAAACCTGCGCATACCCACATGGTGAGAAGGAACGATCAGCCAGAAAAAGGATGTAAACATCAAATTCAAAATTTTCAACAATTGTACAACAAAACTACAGCACCAAATCTTCCAAGCATCAAGTCTTGTAAGAGAGTTCATTATACTCTAATATTTATTAGAATCAGGTAAATGGTCAATCTTATAGTTCTTGAACATTTCATTTTGTTGGACTAAGCTCAAACAAAAGTAAAACTACAAGAATCAACAACATAAAATAAATGAACATTTCAAGAACCGAAGCCAAAACCAAGTCAAAACGGAGAAAGAAAAAAGAAACTTCGACATCGGAGACAAAAGCAAACCTTTTAATCAATCAAAGTAACATCAAGGATGCAAAATACTCGCGGGTTCAAATAATGAACTTCCACTACATTTAAACCATTTTAGCACACGCAAATATCACAACATAGCTTCATTAATGCTTTACTTGATGAGAAAACCACCAAACTACAAATTTTACAGTAAGGTTACATTTAATTACCTTAAAAGACTTCACTTTCCAGTCACTAAAAACAGAAAATATTATCTAATTAGTTTTAAAAGATGATCCAAATAACATATCTTAAATATAGTGAGCCCACTCAAGAGTCATCGGTTATTAACAGAGCAAATACAATGAACTCCAATATTTTAACGAATATCCCTTTCCAATTTTATAGTTAGTGAAGTAACCAAGAAACCTAGGACATTAAATTAGATAAATTAATGAAGTTCACTTTACAAAACAACAATGAACTTCACCAGTTTTAAAATGTCAAATAGCTCTATGTTCAGACCAGCAGCTTACCTGACCACCTTACTCAGCATAAAGGCTAGGGGATTCGAGAATAATACCAACTTCATTGTTCCCTGAAGCAGTTTCAAAGAACTAATTTCCTTGGTAAATAGCTTTTATAACGCTTTAATGATCCTGAGATTAAAATAAATAAAATACCAACGTCCATAAGATGAAATTGTTTTAAAGCTAAAAACCTAATTTTGCTATGTTGGGCCTCCTGCAAGAAACTCTAAATAGTGATAGGAAAAGCAAGCAAACACCTCTGCAAGGCTGAGATACCGGAACAAGAACCAAAAAAAAATAGTCCAACACAACTGAAATTAACACTGGTGGAGAGAAAAGTGACAAAAACAGAATATTACAGTAAATAAAGAACAGTATGCAAAAGCAAGATGAGTTTTCTCGTAGGGTCTCATAATGAACTGACAAATAAGAAAAATAACAATCCAGTAACAACAGCCAAATGCCTAACATAAAAGATGAAATTTACAAAAAATCAAAAGCAACCCAATTCAAAAAACTTGAAACTTTAAAACTCTTCCTGGCTTTCTAATCCTTCAGAAAGGATAAAAGAACCAACAACATAAAACAACATAAGCCAAAAACAAGTTGAAGCAGACCGGGAGAAAAAAAATCGAGAAGAAGAAGATGGAGAATTGGAAAACACACGAAAAATCCAAAAGAAAGTGTTCGAGAAGAGGAAACATACGAAGCAAAGAAACCCAAAACTCCAAAGACACTAAACCACTAAAAACACCAAATCGGCCTCATTCATCTCTTTTCTAAGCCTTTCCAAAAAACCTTCAACTTTCCACTTGTACAAACAAACGAAAGGAAGCTCAGATTCGCCTTCTCTTAGACAAAGTGAAATATGGCTAAACCACCATGGTTGCAAGCAATAGATGGCTCACTAAAACCCTCTGAGCCACCCTACCAAGACATGGAATAAGCTTTAAAAGTCTGAATTTCATTCGGAAAAAAGAAAACTCATCACAGCCTCATAGATCTAAAAAAAGAGAGCGTACTCGTTCGCAGATGGAAAAGAAGAATATGGGAAAGAGAGAAGAAAGCAAAAGTAAAGACGATGATAGCAAAGAGCTGGCTTTCCAAAAAATCTGGGCCTGTAAGATACACAAATGGGAACTCAGAAAAAGATGTGGGTGACTTCTGCAAAAGTATAAGAGAAAGATGAGTTCACTCTCCTCGCATCACAAACGCAACATCGAACAACTCACCTTCAAATTTGTTCCCTCAAAATCGAAGTGAGTTCCACAGAAAACTTACGGGTTTTGATTCTGCCCGAGCAAATGCTTGAATGGTTGAGAGCTTTTCTGGAAGGAAGGGAGAATGTGGAAAAATACCTTTAGAAAGCCATGATTTTTAACGCCTTCTCGACTCTCATCCTTCAGCAACAACATAAAACAAAAGAAATTAACCCAAACGCCGGCGAAACGAAACCCAGAGCCAAACTGAGAAAAATAAGATCCTTCAGCAACAACATAAAAAATAAAAATAAAAAAAACCAAAACACAGTCAAAACAATACTATAACCACCCTAAGCCAGCAAGAACCCATTTTCGCTGGTGAAAAAATGGAAACAATAGAATTCAAAACAACAAATAAAATAAGCCAAAATTAAACTAAAGCTTACACATTGGAACAATGGAATATACGCCAAGAAAAATAGATTCACCAAGAGAAGAAGAAAAAAAAAATCAGAGAAGATGAAGAATGAGAAAGGAAGGGAAGAAAAAGAGGAAAAGAAAGGCGTTTGGCCATCCCTCCAAACAGAAAAACGTCAATCCATTTCCCTGTTCGGACTCAGAAGAAGCAAGAACCACAAGCTGCCGCGGGAAATCCGGATGTGTGGAGAAAGAAGAAAAGCGCAGAAGCGTAGAGGGAGGAGTCAAAACGACGTCGTTTTGCCTCTGCATAGAGCTCAAGACTTCAATTTTAGGCGTGAAATGCCCCACGAAGAATTCCATCTGCTCTCCCCAATTTTCGGCCTCTCTCCTCCAAATCAGCATGAGGGTCTCCCTTCCCAAATTCAACCTCTTCTTGTCAATTAATTTACGGAAGAACCGGTAAAATCCAAAATAAATGGACAAACAAAAGGACAAATGCGAGACTCTCTCACATAAATTTATAAACGATTCTTTTTTCCCAAAATCACCCATCCCAATTCATTTAAATTACAAAAAAACTTACTAAAAGCAAAAAAAAAAAAAAAAAAAAAGACTAACAAAAGGGTAAGACTTGGGAGATTAGGCTCTTTATAGTTTTACCCTTGAAAAGAATTGCTTGATTTTAAAAGGTGCGATATCGCTTATTACATACATATAACAAATACTACTGTATCGAATCGGATTACAATGGGGAAAAAAAAAAAAAATGTAAAAGAGAAAAACAAAGTACAACGCGGATAATTAACTAAGTTGGAATTAGAACCGATCGATCTGTTCCGATTCAAAACTGATTCAATCCGAACGGCTCAAGGCGGATCAATAAATTTGAACACCCCTAGGACCGATCATTGATATCGCGGCGGCGGAGGAGGAGGTGGATATGGTGTGGGTCGAAGAGGGGGAAAAGAATGAGTGGGGGGATTATGCCTTGGAGGTGGTGGATAAGGCTTAGCTTTCCTCTTCTGGACAACCTTTATCACTTTCGAAGAATACATCAAATGATTATGATGATGATTATGTTCTTCATCAACCAATCTTGCCGCCATTGCGATAGAATTGCCTTTGAGTTTATGATCAAATCTGTGTTGAATCAGCAAAACTTGATGGATCACCAACAAACTCAGCAAGTATACATGTAAATTACCTGCTAACTTCATGTTCATGCAATTAATATTTATATATGAACTTTGCCTATGCTATATTATATATATATATATACACAGTCGATGATCGGTAGAGATAATTAAGGGAGCGATTTAGATTTTAGTACTCTGGTAGAAGAAAACGTGTCCCCTCCATATAATTAAACGTGTGGAAACCTTTTTTTTTTTTTTTTTCCTTTAATTTTAAATTCCTAGTTTATATTTATTTCTTCCACAGCTGGGATCTTTGACCCTAGAACAAAAGGACAGATTACTGATCGTAATGCTTACATATTCTTATTAGAAATTATACAGATTGACTAAATGAAAGACGACACAATGTAATATTGTAATGCATGAAAGGGTTGACTTGAACTTCAACAAAACTACCAAGAAATATACTCTGAGTCACAAATACAACGTGGCATTCGACTTTTCAACGGAGAAAGAGATAATATACGTTGACACAGAGACGCGTTGATTAGCTAGCTTGTTAACAAGGTGGTGATGGTGGTGGCGGCGGTCTTCGTGGCGATGGGCTCTCAGGAGGAAAAATAGTATGAACTGGAGACCCGTGCTTTGGGGAAGGCGGCGGCGGCAGTGAAGCTCTACGAATGGTAGCCGTGGCACTGCCAGCAGAAACACCTATAGGCAATAAGGCTTCGAAAGCATGAAATGGCTTGGAATTGCCTAGATCATGGATGGCGATAAATGCAGTGAGCCAGAGCCACAAAAAAAGGAAAAATACTACTTTCTTCATGCTCATATATTGTATCAAATTAATGAAAGCTATAGCTGGCTAGTTTATATATATAAACACATGATTTCATGCAGAGAAAAGACATAGAAGTTGCGATTTTCATGCCATTTTCTGTGTGAAAACTTCCCTATACTTTTTGTCGGAAATGGCTTACTTTTGTGCTACTATAAGTATAATCACACCAAGCAATGTGAAGACGAAGATCGAAATTAATTCCAAAGCGAGTGATAGAAAGTCTTCGGAAAAGGAAATGAATGGTTTTGATCAGTCGTCAAGTCAACGCTCGAGTTTTGCTCTACCACCAAACCACCTTGTTACCCAAGGTTCCGCACCCAAAAATACAATATAAAATCAATTGGATAAATTACATTTACCTATCCCTAGTTTTGCAAAACAATCATTATTTGTGAGATTTATAAAAGTATGGTTACTTCTTAACTAAACAATCATAAGTTGTAAAGTATAGCGCCTTAAAAGAAGTAATTTGACACAATATTTTTCACATGAAAAATAAAAGCAACGAAACATCAACTTAATTAACTTATCCGTTTTTTGCAATTTTAAGGGCAAATCGCATTTTTTTGCCACGATTGTTAGGAGTCGTTACACTTTTTGCCACTTTTGTTTAAATCGTTGCTAAAAAAAATTCATTTTTTCTTATTATGATGTTAGACTTTTGGTCCCTTTAACCTGACATTAAATGTCTGTTCTCAACAACCAACTTCTCAGTCAACTATAAATGCAAACAAACATAGTTTTATAAAGAGTGAATTGACAAAAATGTCATTATACTTTTTCAGAATTTCTCGTTTGGTCACTAAACTTTTTTTTTCCCCAGGAATGTCACCATACTTTCAAAAATTGGCCAGAAATGTCATTTTGGGTTATGTTTGACGGAATGGGCATCGCATGCTTGTCATGTGCTATGTTTCAAGGGTATTTCTGTCTTTTTACTTTTATTTATTTATTTATTTTCCTTCTTCCCTAACTGTTCATCTCCCTCCTCCACTTCCCTTCAAAACTTCCTCCTCCGCCTCCCTCCTTCCTACTTCCTCCAAGACAACCGCCGAAAAAGAAAACAATGAACCAAAACAACTCTTCAGATCAAGAGTCCACAAAAAACAGCAATAAATAAATTAACATACAATGAACCAAAAGAACTATTCATATGAACAAAAAACGCCACCAGAAAAGAAAAAAATGAATCAAATTAACCTTCAAATCAAGAGTACACCAAACCCATAAATCGATGAACTTAAACAACTAAACAAAACCAATTAAGACATAAACCCGTTGATGGCTCCAAAAGACAATTCTATGTAGTACTATGATGATCAGATCTTGAGCTCTCAATGTTTCAAAAAAAAAAAAAAAAAAAGATCCTAGGCTCTCAAAAATTCAAGCCAAATACTCGTGGGTGCCCACGAAGGCGAATGAGTCGGACGGCAGAGAGGAGGAGGAAGGTCAATGAAAGCCTTGTAGGTTTGGTGGTTGTTTTGGGGTTGAGGGGCGACGGGGGTGGTGGCTAGGAGGCGGCAACGGCCAGCGGATGAGGGAGGAAGAAGGTGGAGTTTGGAGAATATGATGAATAGTTCATGGACAAAAATACCCTTAAAAATGGCCATTCCGTTAAAGCTCCGTTAAACATACCCCAAAATTACATTTCTGGCCAATTTTTTAAAGTATGGTGACATTTCGGGGGGGGGGGGGGGAATTTAGTGACCAAACGAGAAATTCTGATAAAGTATAGTGACATTTTTGGCAGTTCACTCTTTTATAAAATCATTTCTTCAAAATCTCAATATACGACATTTGTGACTGAAGAATTTGTGTCAAAACTCAGTTAACCATGGGCGGAGGGACGTTTATGGCAATCCTAATTTTGTTTTTTTACCATGTACAATTTTTTTTTAAATTTATATTTTGCCCCACCAAAAATTAAAACAATAGGGGTACTATTTTTAATAAATAATTTTGCCCATTCAAACCTTCGGGGCCTGGCTCCACCACTGCAGTGAACCATAATTAGGATTAAGGTAAATATGTTTTATGCGCCAAAAAATATTTTCTAAACCATATTTGAGGAACAATATTAGGTTTAATTATGCCAACATATTTTATTTATAAAAACAAGTTATGAAACTCAAAAGGGAACCAAAACATAACAAAACGAACTAACGCTTATTCCCTTTGTTCAGTGTTTGATAAACAGGATCAGACCAGCCGATTCAACCAGGTTAACGGGGAACCGGTCCGGTTTGCCCTCAAATATGACATTTGAGAAAAAACCCGAACAATTGGGTCAAAACCGGCATTTAACCGGGAACCGGGTTAACTAGCCCAAACCCGGTTTTTCCTTTTTTCGGGTGTTTTCTTCTTTTTGACTTTTTTTTCCAGCACTTCTCCTTTTATACGTGAACTTTTTTTTTTCCACAACCGGTGTGAGATGTGAAAAATCTGAAACAAATGTAAAAATTAATTATACCCAGTCAGAATTCGAACATGTGTCTTCAAGAAAAGGAAAACTCTTATAGAAGAGTAGTTAGCCACTAGGCTAAGCATACTCATATGATAATTTAAATGTTAGATAATTTATGTTATTATTGTTCATTATAAAAATTATCTTTTTAATATTGTAAAAATTAATTATATATAATATAATATTTTAAATATATTTATGTCATCATAATGACGTCACCGGTTCGACCCCTGAACTCCGGTTAAACTCCGACTCCTGAGCTCGACCGGTTTAACGTCCGATCCGGTTTGTTAAACATTGCCTTTGTTCTCTAATAAGTCCATTTCATAAGATGCAAGATTATTATTAAGAAAATGAATAAATTATTTTTTTATCCTTAATTAATTATACCTACACACTTTAATTTATACTCTCTAATCTTACCTCTAAGAGTATTTTAATTAATTAGTTTGAGAAGTAGAGAATTGCATCAAAAGCCAGCAAAGGGTGATGTTAGTATTATAGTTATTAGTATTACTCCATCCTCCAGTCGTATAACTATTTATTAGCATTAAAGTACATCTAGAGATGAAAAGGTATTATTTTCTGAATTTATTGATCAACAGTACTTCATTTAATTGATTGTACTTAATTAACATTTTGTCCTCTTTCACTAAGTCAACCTAACTCTCCCTCCATCATCATCATGATGTGTATAATCTGCAGGGCATGAAATTACGTGGATCATTTAAAATGAATCAATATTTTAGGGTGATTTATTAGTTTTTAAAATAATAAATTACTTTTTACTTAAATGCAAGAAACACTAAGTTGTTTGACTTATAAAGATATTTTAGAAAAACCGTTATTTTATTAAAATTAATAAGAACGCAATATTTGTCCTAATGGTTTTGCCCAATTAACATACAAAAAATTAATCAACTCAATTTTATTTTTGTTGAATACACAACTTATATTTACAATTCTTTAAAAAAGAAATATAAAATATAATCTCTCTGTCCCACTCAAAGAGTCCACTTTAAAAAAAAAAATTTGTCCCATTTAAAGAGTCAACTTTGAATTTATTTACATTACATACCCTTACTAATATAACAATGTGTGGTTCACAATTAACCCTTACTTTAGAAGTAAGAATATAAGTGAAAAATATGATGGTAGATTACTTATTTTATATGTTGTACCTCACAATCCATAATAAATTGTACACATTTCAAAGTGGATTCTTTGAGTGGAACGGAGGGAGTATAAAAAAAGACCTAGAAAAACAAAAGTACAACGGATAAGTTGGCCGGGATTAGAACCGATCTGTTTCCGATTCATAAAGCTTGATTGGAACGGATCGGTGCCTTTGAACACCCCTAGGCCCGATCATTGATATCGCGGCGGCGGTGGTGGCGGTGGCTGACATGTTGTGGGTCGTGGAGGAGGGGGTGATTTGTAATGAATGGGGACGTTAGTCCTTGGAGGTGGTAAGGCCTAGCCTTCCTCTTCTGGACAACCTTTATCACTTTCGAAGAATACATCAAATGTTGATGACGATGATGATCCTCCTCTTCATCAACCAATTTTGCTGCCATTACCATAATATTGCCTTTGTTTTCATGATCAAATCTGTGTTGAATCAGCAAAACTTGATGGATCACCAACGAACTTGATGCAAAACCCGCCCTTACCTGTCCCGACCCGCCCCGACCCGAATGGGTAGGGTCAGATAGGGACGCGGCCCTAATGATGAGGTCCGGGCCGATTCGGTCTGAGCCAAATTCGATTCGGTCCGACCGCGAGCTAATTGACCCTTTTCTTCTTCTTCTTTTTTTCTTTTTTTTTCTTCTTCTGTACCATGCACACAGCAAAAAAAAAAAATTTAATTTTTATCCAACCAAAAATAAAAAACCCTCCTCTCTTACCCCCCAGCCCAGCCCCCACACCCTACCCTGCCCCCCCCCCCCCCCCCCCCCCCCCAACAACCCCCCAACCTTCCAGTTCAAATGCCCTCTTTAAATATAATTTTTCAAACTGTTTTTTTCTAAAATTTAACTTTAAAAATTTAAAAATTTTAATTATGTTATTTGAGAAAGTATAATTTTTAATATATTAAAATATAAATTCAGGCGTCTATATATATATATATATATATATTTTTTAGATGATTACATTAAAATAAAAATATTTTTATGAGACACCTTTTAAAAACTATTTTAAAATTTTATTTTAAATATTAAAAATAATTTATAAAATATTTTTCCAAATGCATATTTGTACAAAAATTAAAGACATATTTTATAAAATATTTTTGAAAAATAATTTTATAAAAGTTTTTGTGAAACAATTGTTTAAACGAAATCGAAATGTTTTTTAAAAAATAATTTATAAAATATGTATACATAAAAGTTTAATTTTTGGAGTACAAATCAAACAAAATTTTCAAATAAAAAATGTTAGTATTATTATTTTTATCCAACCTCTAAGTTATATTTAAAAAATTACTAAAAAATCTAGATTGAAAAAAATATTCAAGAAAGTGAAGAAGTTAATTTTAAAAAAAAAACTGAAAAAGAAAGAAAATAAAAACCATAAGTAACACTGGAAAATATGAAATAGAAAAGAAAAAAATAAAAATAAAGAAAGAAAAGGGCCAGGTAGTAATTAAAAATAATTGAAAGAAGAAAAGAAAAACATAGGGAAACTTAAAAACCTGAAACATGAAAGGGGGAAAAAAAAATGTCAGTTAGGGTCAAGCCTTGGCCCTAACCGTCCCTAAGCGACCCGGACCAAAACCATACTGGCCCGTTAGGGCCGAACCTAACTGACCCGTTATGGTCGATTAGGGTCGGACCAACTGGCCCGCCCCGACCCACGAGCCAGTTTGATCACCCCTACTTAGCAAGTATACCTGGAAATTACCTGCTATCTTCATGTTCATGGCTTGCATTTATGTATGAACTTTGTCTATGCTAGATTATATTCAAGTTGATTGTATTTCATCTCTCCCTCAGAGAAAGAAGGTCAAGCAATTCTCAATCACGGTCCTTGCGGGTCGGATCATCCATATAATATACAAAAAGAAACTCCATATATTTGATATCTTTCTCTTTGAATAAGATTTCAATTCCAGCGACAGTTTCATTAGATATCTTACAACTAGAATCCCTCCTTTTTTCGATCCAGCTCCTCCACCACTGCGAACCCCAGTTAGATTCAGGATGCTACCTTTTTATACACGATTGATGATCGGTATATAGAGGAAAGGAGACAAAAGAAATTTCAACAAAACGTGTCCTCCATTTAATTTAACGTGTGGACCCATATAATATAACAGGTTTTTCTTTCCTGCTAATTAATTCCCAATTCATTATTTCTTTCTTTCACTGCTGGAGCTTTGACCCTAGAAAAAAAAAATTACCATTATAAGTAGACTCTCAACTAGTAGATTTCAGTACTGTAAAAATTGTGAAAGTACTGTGTGAATAGGTAGCCTATAAGATCTTTTGCTTGTCAAAACGAGGGGATAAACAGAGAAAAAGAATATTAACAGACAGAAAATATGATTTCAATATATTACTAGTGTTTTGTAAAAAATTTATATAAATACAAATTAAGAAGGAAAGACGACAAAATGTATATTACATAAGAACTTCCAAGAAATGAACTACTCGATCCTTATAAATTAATATACATATATAAAAAAGGTTCACATTAAAATCAATGGGGGAAGCGAATCTCAAAAGTCAGAAGGGGCAAAATTATTTGTTATAAATATTTACCTTTTATTATTTTAATTTGCAGTGTGACAAAATACAAATCTTTTCAAATTTTATATAGTAGAAAAGAAAATTTACCAGCTCTTAAGGTGGCTCCGGCCCAGATTAAAATACAGCAAAACTTCCAAGAATATACTCCTTTTGTACTTGAGGAATTGATGAAGAGTTTCAAAATACAAATATAGATAATTCGGACTCGACTCTTTCATTAAACAGAGAAAGTACGTAGATAGTATATACATGCAGGGTTCAGATCCTCTAGTCCCAAATTTTTTGGGATTAAAGTGTCTCTTGCTATTTATAGCAAAATTCAGGGGGTTGATGGTAGTAGTGGGATCCCACTACTACCTCCAAACCCCCTAAATTTTGTCATTTATGGCAAGAGACATCCTAATCCAAAAAAAAATTGGGACTAGGGAATCTCAAGCCATACATCAAAGCTGCATGGGTTGACAAAGGGACAGTTTGATTAGCTAGCTTGTTAACACCATAAACTAAGTTTTTGGTTTCCTGCCATTTTTCAAGCAAGGAAAAGAGGCTCCCATTCAGCGTGAAAATTTCCCTATACTTTTGTGCTACTATCACATCAGGCAATTGCAATGAAGTGGAACATCGAAATTTCAAAGCGAGTGATAGAAATTATTCAGAAAATTTGAAATGAGTGGCTTTGATCGATGGTCAAGTCGACGCTCTAGTCTTGCTCTTGTTGCCCAAGCTTCCACGCAAAAGCTAGACGACATAAAATGGACAAATTACACTTCACCTACCCAGGTTTTGCAAAACAACCATTATTTGCGAAAATTATCATTACTTTCTTAATTAAGTATTGACAGATAATAATTAACCTTCAGATTTGGAACAAATTACTATATATAGTCTCTCTCCACTCTCAACCAAAAAAAAATAACATAAATTTTAATGGCGTTTTTGTTCTTTAAAAAAATATAATTCAACACTAAGGATATTGTAATACTTTTTTTTATTTTGTTATATATATGTCTTCAAATAAACAATTTTTTTATTGGTGATAAGGTACAACACGTGCATAAAATGAATTTGACACTATTTTTTTTCTATTATATATTTACTTTCTATGAATTAATTGTAGGTCACACATTAACGCAACAATTTGGGTAAAACGGGTTTATGTGTATATCGCTTTTTATCATTGGTACTCTTTAGGAATAGTAGTAGCTTTTGCTTCTTTCTTTTTTTTCCTTCTTACTAGTGCTATTCATGACGAGTACAAGGGCTACTACTCTTTTTAAGAGTAGCTCTTGCACTTTGCAAAAGTGTCATTGCTACTCTTAATGAGTCTCAGTTTTGTTATGTTCTTCCTTTTTTTTTCTTTTTCTTTTTTTTTTTATGTTTTTCTTTTTTTTTTTCCCCTTAAAGTGATACTTTTCAAAAATATTCCCGTTACTCATTAGCAATAGAAAAATGTGATCGCACTTGTAAATTTGTTTTACATAAATCATTTATTAGTAAGTGTATACATTGTAAAAAAAAAAAATAGAGCCATAACTCTCTTTTATTGTGACAACTTTTTTTAAAATATATATATATAAGCCTTTTAATGAGACCTATGGAGTAATAGTTTTCTAAAATCTCAATACTAATTATGGTATAACCAAACTTCGAGGGGCAAAATGTAATTTACCTTCCAAAAATAAGCTCCTCTTCTACCTTCCACACTCAAGTATCACCAAATAGAGTGGTACTCTTGTTATTTTTCTTCACCAATTTATAATGAGAAGCATGATAAAATTACAAAAAAGAAGACACCCTTCATCGAAGCAGTCTTCCAAGTTTTAGCTTCGATCTTTTCGATTTAAGGGTCAACTTCAGATGGGAAAAATTAGAAACAAGGAATTATAGAAGGTACATATAGTAGTACATGAGTAAATCCAATTGGTGGAGATCATTGATCTCTTATTAGCTTTGAAGAAATTAAAGTAAACTAGTTCTCAGGTGGTGGCGGCGGCGGCGGCACTGGTGTACATGGCGACGGTGGAACTTGGGTGTGATGGGGACGGTTGGCCGTGGGAGTAGGAGGCCTGAAAAGAGATCCAAAGTCGAACCGATCGGAGGCCACTATGTTACAAGATAAACCCTCTCTAACTCTAATCTCTCTTCCTGCACTCACCACATAGCCATAGCCATAGCCATTAAACTCCAACGCCAAACCATGCAAAAGAGCAACAAGAAGAATGTAAGAAACTATATTATGGCTATTCATCTCAATGGAGATTCCTTGACTTGTGAATTTCTTTGTGCTTAAGATCATACGTATATATAGAGGGAGAGTTTGTGAAAAATTTTATCATCTTCAATTTTTCAGCATGTATAATTTTATCTTAACGCGGAAAAGACTGGTCTTCTAGGCCACCCACCTATGCATTGTTCAGCGTGGAGTGGAAAGTCAACGTTTTCAGTCTCCAAGTCAACCAACTTTTTTTACTGTTCTATTAGAAATGTCTATTTTTAATTTTTTTTTCTCCATTAAAAGAGTCTAGTTTTGATTTTTTTTTTTTTTTTTTCCCTTTCTCATACTTTCATTTCATTAGAAATGTTCACTTTCAATTTTTTTTTTTCTAAGAGGTGAGTCCACTTTCAAAATAATATCAAATTAACTATTATAAGTGTTGTAGTTTGTACATGTGTGAAAGTAAACTATTCTAATAAAATAGATGGAGTATACTTATACGTGGTTCACAATTAATTCACTTTTAAAAAGTAAAGGACCCGATTGGTAATTTTCATTTTAAACATCCAATAATATTTTCATTTATTGTGCATGTATATCATTCTCTTTATATATATATATATATATATATATATATATTTCTTGATCAATCCAACATCCGCCTCCAAGGGGCCGGCAAAGCTTTTGGAGGCGGGTGCAAGTTGCACCCTCTTCCAAAGCAAACATGCACCCGCCTCCAATAGGAAATATATTGGAGGCGGGTGCAACTCCAAAGCTTTGCACCCGCCTCCAATTCCAAAACACAAAAAGGAGGCAGGTGCATTTTTGCAAATTTTTCAATATTGTTTGAAAAGTTTTCTTTGTTTTGGACTGTTGAAAATAATTTTGAAAATTTGTTGAGATTCTAGCAAGGCGATAAATTAGTAGATAATAAAAATCACAAGTTTTAAAAGGAAATATATAAATATATACTTTCGATTTTAATATTAAAGACATGAGTATATGTAGTCTAGTGGTAAATTTAATATGCAAGAGTCAAGTGATTTTACAGGCAATTCCTACTAAAGCCATAAATATAAGAAAGGGAAATTAAATTTTATATTAGGGGAGTATTGGAGGTGGGTGTAACGGGCACCCACCTCCAATAACCCCATCAAAGCAGGCGGGTGCGGGTACCTCCCCCATCAAAGCAGGCGGGTGCGGGTACCTCCTATTGGAGGTGCCCGCACTGGAGGCGGGTGCACAGTCCTAAATCCCTTAGGACCCGCCTCCCCTGTTGCTTTCTGTAGTGAACTGAAAAAAAATGTTCCTTTTAATTCGAAGCTGTGATAACTTATATGTGGAAAACACAAGGGAAGAAAAACTATAGTTAGGATGAGGAAGACAGTATAGTACATGAGCAAATCCAAATGGTGGAGATCAGATCATCGATCTCTTATTAATTAGCTTCGAAGAAATTAAAGTAACTAGACATCAGCCAGCGGCGGCGGTGGCGCTGCATATCGTGCTGGTGGAACGTCGGTGTGCTGGGGATGGTTGAACGACGGAGTAGGAGGCCTAAAAGGATCAGATTCAAAGCTGAACCGATCGGAGGTGGTCACCATGTTAGAAGATAAACCCTCTCTTGCAGCAATGACCACATAATAGCCATTCTCCAACGCCAAACTATGCAAAAGAGCAACAAGAAGAATGTAAGAAACAATATTATTGCTATTCATCTCGATGAAGATTACTTGACTTGTGAATTTCTTTGTGCTTAATAGTTGTATGTATATTTATAGGAGGAGAGTTTGTGAAATATGAGAGAGTGGATTTTATGAGATATCACACGTAACTCGCCCTTTATCATGAAAAGATATGAAAAAATAGTAGACAAACGCGGAATAGATCGTGGTCTTCTAGTTATAGGCCAGCCACCTATCCTATGCATTGTTCGGCGTGGAGTAGAAGTCAACGTTTTCAGTCTCTAAGTCAACCAACTTTTCATAATATATCTTGTGAACTTAGAGACTGAAAACGTTGCCTTCCAACTAAAACTTAATTTGTGACCTATTATATGTGTAATCATATTGAAATTCAGTTTAAAAATATAAGTTTTGTTGTGTGCAATAATACAATTCTAAAATTCTGCGTTAATAATAGGAAGAATGACATTTTTGGTCTTTAATGTTTGGGGGTGTGATACTTTTGGTCAATAATGTATCAATTTTGACACTTTAGGTCCATTACCTAATTTTACCTGTTTTATAGGTAATTTGGGATCAAAATATAAATTGTCTAAAATATTGTATTCAATCAAAAATTTTAAAAAATTCACCACTTATTAAACAAAAAAATAGCGAGTATTTTCTAGAATGAAACTGTTGTTGTATTTGGATAATGGAATTTAACATACCGGTACTGTAGTTATAGCTATAAATGCTTTGATATTATGTGGGAATAGAGAAATCAGTACCAAAGTTCTGCCGAAATTTTTTTTTATCAAAGTTGGCATAATTTTTATGTGTGCTTGTGAATGCAATGATAATCAATCTGATTCTATTGGGAATTTTTTTTTATTCTAACAATATAATTTTTGAAGTAATTGCAATTTTTCTTTGTTAAAAGGATATTCTAGTTAATATGACACTTTCTTTTCTAGCACCTCACAGAACTTATGTGTCATTTCACTTTCCTCTCAGTTTAACCCTTAAATTTGGTTGAACCGGTCGGTTCAACTGCTTAAACTGCCAACTGGCCTTCTATCCGGTTCGAGTAAATATTAAAACGGTTATATGTTGAAAAACCGATTAAAATGAGCCTAATATCCCAACTTTCAATACTTATAGAAAGAACTGTTTGGACTTTGGACAATGGAAAAACCAGTACAGTAAACTCTACATGCGGGAGAAAATAAAATGAAATCGATTCGAGCTGGTTGACCTAGCCGCTTGCCAGCCCACTTGATAATTTTAATTTTAAACTTCCGGTTCTTTTTTTGTGATATATATCACATTAGTCATTCACTGTGAATTTTTATTTTGCATATCATTTTCTTAAAATATATATATATATATTTTTTTTTCCTTTAACTGAAATCAAGTGAAAACTGAGGAAAATCATTTTCTCTTTTTTTTTTTCTTTCTCATCATTGCAGAAAAATGGGGGAAACAAAAAAAAAGAAGAAAATACTAAAATAGAATCGGATAATAAAAGAAAGAGTACATTAGATAGGCCCATAATTGGATGCATAAAGACCATATGTTAACGACCCAATCCATTTCATTAAACCACACGACCTATTGTAGAGTAACAACAAAAATACTATATTACTCCATCTGTCATCCTAGGTAAAGAATCATGTTAAAAATAAAAATATTGTTCCAATAAAATAGACCAGTTTACAATTGAGATCAGCTCATAATGAAATAAGTGAAAATATTGTGTCAATTTACTTCTTCTTTTTTAATCAACACTATTTCATTATTCTATCAACTATTACATTGAAGGCAAGGGCTATGGGGAGGGGAAGAATGAAGTTGAAGAGCCGCCTGCAGAGTCCTGTCAACCTGCACTCTAAATAGGCAGAACTGACAGAGGTAGGAATCGAGCCCCCGACCTCTGGGTGGCTCACTATGTTTAAAGTTACTTATTTGGATATTGTTTCTTATAACCCATAATAAATTGTACCCCTTCATCTTGTTTGGATGATATTTTAGTTGTTGCATGCGGATTAAGGAAACTATTAAAATTATATTGTTACCTTTATTCAATTTATGTAATTATCCTAAAATATCATAATTTATGTGGTTCTTTCAACTTTATTAATAATAAAAATAACATATTATATCTTGAATAGAGAGTGTTCTAACCTTAGTTAATAATTAAAGCTAACATGTTATACAAAAATTTAAGTTTTAATTTCAATAAGTTTATATGTCTTGAAAAACTACGATATAAATGAATGATAAATTTAATAAATAATGACAAATATAAAATAAAAGGTAATATTTCTTGTTGAGATCCTAAAATATCATACAAATTGAGACAAATTTGAGAGTCTAAAAAATTATACATATTGAGACGGAGGAAATATATCTTACAAGCTTTACTCTTTTAGTAAGATGGGTGTAGTAGCAAAGATGGGGCATAACAATATCAAGCCCAAAAGTAGAATTATAGTTATCAATGTTGAAGATTCTCTTGTAGTTTATAGTATAAGAAAAAAATGGAAAAAGTTCATGCAGTAAAATGCATCTTCTGAGTGATTCTGAGTCCCAGTAGCACGCCAAATCAGGCACCAAATCAAACAGAAGGCAGAAACAAGCAGAAAGCTAGCTTCAGGTTCAGCAAGATATCCGAGAAGTGCGAGTCGCACAACATCTCGAATGACCTCCAGTACCACTTGTGAGACCTTGTCCGACTCGGACGAGCTCCAGTGAGCAGAGCTCCAGTGAGCAAAGCTCACTCTATTGCAGGGAGCGAGTGCCATGCGAATCTGCGTCCGACTCGGACAGATTCTCGAATGAACTCCAGTGGCTACTAAGAGATGCAACTCATCAATGGATAATTGCATCTATTCATAGGCTGATCGTATCCCATGAACACAACATTTCAACTCTATAATCAACTTTTTCATCTCCTTTCTTGTCTAAACAATCAAAGAATCTGCTACTTTGTTGTTTACGAGCAATCTATTTTATCCTAGAAGTGATCTTGCCACATTCCCTGCTAGCAAGAATAGTGGGGGCATTAAACACTTTAAGGAAAGTGTGTCTTACACAACTTAGATTGATTTCTCACTTTTCATATACAGAATTTTCTTGTTCTTTAAGTTCTTTTGTTTCTTAAGTTTTGGAGACCCCTACTTTGTAATCTTCAATCTTAAAGTATTTAAATTCTACAATTATCATGGAGACCACTCAAGAGACAACCATGAAAGTCATGAACCAAAACTTTGTGAAACTTGACAGGCTCGATGGAATGGGAACAAACTTCAACCGCTGGAAGGACAAACTCATATTCTTCCTGATAACATTGAAGGTCATTTACATACTTAATCCAGATCTTACTCCCATTCCTCCCCCTACTGATACTGATACTGAAGGAATCTGGAGGCAGCGAAATGAAGATGAAGTGTTGTGTCGTGGGCACATTCTCAACAACGTGTCAGATAATATTTATGACATGTTTACAAATAAAAGAGATATGAGGGTGATATGGGCAAGATTGGAGCATGAATATGCGATTCAGAAGCAAGGCTCAGATAAGTTTTTAATCAAAAAGTTTTTATATTTCAAGTTTGTGAATAACTCCTCTTCTTGATCAAATTCACAATCTTCAAGTGATAGTTTCAAAAATAAGAGAATGGGATCGAACTTCCTGAACCATTCCAGATTTGAGCAATTATTTCAAAATTGCCTTCTACATGGAAAGGTTACCAAAAGAAGATGTTACACACTTCTGAAGTTCTAACTGTGTCCAGTTTATTGAAGCATCTAAGAATCAAGGAGGGAACAAGGATCTTGCACAAGGATGAGCCTGAAGCAAGTGATCCTAAAGTGAATTCTGTGGAGGAGAACAAACCAAACAACAAAAGGAAGAAGCCATATTTTGCTGTGGCAAAAGACAATAAGAAGAAGAATAGGACCTGCTATAATTATGGCAAGAAAGGCCACTACAAAGCAGAGTGTAAGTCCAAGAAGCAAAAGGGGAATACCCCAAATCCCCCAAGCACCAATCTTGTTGATGATTGTACAGAGGTTGTAGCCATGTTATCCATAGGGATGGTGACTGAATTGCACATGGCCACTCCCTTAAACAACAAAGATTGGTTCTATGATTCTGGAGTAGCAGTCCATGTATGCAATGACAAGGATCAGTTTGAGAACTACAAAGTTCTTGAAGATCAATTTGTTGTCATGGAAAATGGTGGGAAGGCTAAGGTGCATAGGAAGGGAGATGTCCACATAATCACTTCCAAAAAGAAGCTTATACTCACAAATGTTCTACATGTTCCGAAAGTTGTCAAGAATCTTGTTTCAGCAGACATTCTTAACAAGAAGGGAATAAAGGCTGTTTTAGAGCCTGACAATGTAATTTTCTCTAAGGATGGTATCTTCCTATGAAAGGCCTACTCCTGTAATGGCATGTTTATGCTTTCAATCAATAAAGTTGCATATTCCACTTATATGATTGAGTCTTATTCTTATAAATTATGGCATGGTAGATTAGGACATGTCAATCATAAGGTGCTGCAATTTTTGTCTAAAAATGATTTCATATCTATTAATGATACAGTGAATAAGAAATGTGAGACTTGCATACAAGCAAAGATCACAAAGTCATTTAAAGGAGTGGAAAGAAACACACAATTGCTTGAATTAATTCATTCATATGTGTGTGAGTTAAATGGTTTTTTAACTAGGGGCAGAAATAAATACTTTGTTTTTTAACAAGGATGAAGTATTTGGAATGTTTAAGGCATTCGAGGCTCTTGTAGAAAACCAATTAAACAAGAAAATCAAAATTTTGAGAAATGATAGGAGGGGAATACCTTTCTAGTGACTTCAACACATTTTGTGAAGAAAATGGCATTGTGCATTAAACAAGTGCACCATATACTACACAGCAAAATGGTTTGGCTAAAAGAAAATATAGAACTTTACAGGACATGGTTAATGCTACGTTAATAAGTTCAGGATTGCCAAAGAATTTGTGGGGAGAAGCCTTGTTGGCTGCTTGCCATGTGCATAATAGACTTCCTATTTTGAGGACTAAAGTGTCCCCTTATGAGATTTGGAAAAGAAGAAAACCAAACCTTTCATACTTGAAAGTTTGGGGCTGCATTGCCTATTATCGTGTCCCCGAATTCAAGAGGACTAAGTTAAGACATAGAGCACTAAAATGTGTGTTCATAGGATATGCAAAAATTTCCAAATATTATAGGCTGCTAGAAATTGATTCCAATGTAATTGTGGAATCAAGAGAGGTTGAGTTCTTAGAAGACAAATTTCTATAGAATTCAAAGGAGAGTGATGTTCCATCTCAGGAACCTAGCACTTCCCAAAATGCTACAAGCAAAGAACTTGACTCTTCTATTGAGCCTAGAAGAAGTCAAAGACAAAGGAAGGAGAAAACTCTACCTTCAGATTTTATTTCCTTTCAATCCATTGTATTTCTAGTTGATAGAAGTAAGGATACTTTACTTAATAAAACTCTCATTTTGTTAAGTGTAGAAGATGACCCTAAAACATATAGTGAGGCTATAAAATCAAGGGATGCTGCATTTTGGAAAGAAGTAGTAAATGATGAAATGGATTCAATATTGTCTAGCAATACATGGATCCTAGTTGATTTACCATAGGGTTCAAGACCTATTGGATGCAAATGGATGTTCAAAAGAAAGAGAGCAACAGATGAAATAATTCTCACGTACAAGGCAAGGTTAGTAGCAGAGGGTTATAAGCAAAAGGAAGGTATTGATTACTTTGATACTTATGCACCTGTTGCTAGAATTGCATCTATTAGGATTGTAATTGCCTTAGCTTTAGTTTTTAATCTGTATGTTCATCAAATGGATGTAAAGACATCATTCTTAAATGGTGATTTGCATAAAGAGGTGTACATGAAACAACCAGAAGGCTTTGTTTGATGTGAACCCTTGATTCCAACTTGTGAAAACAAGAACTCCACGCAGAATATTGCCAAGGAAAGTTTTTCTTTACAAATTAAGGAATTTGTGGTTCAACTTTGTTCGATTAGCACTGGCGACGGGGGGTTGATTTTAGCGGTAAATTCCGACGAGGCTTAATTGGAGTTTGTTGCCGTACGAATTTTTTCCTTCAATTTCAGTTTTAAAATTTTTATTATTATTATTATTATTATTATTATTATTATTATTATTATTATTTGTATTAGGGGTGATAAATGAACTAGTACGTCGAGTCAGTTTGTAAATTAACTTGTTATAGTCTATTAATTTGTTCTGATGGGTTGATTTGTATGACTTATAAGTGATCAATCTATTTTTTATTATTAAAATTATTATGATTTGTAATTTTAAATATCTTCTAAGTAAATCTAATTTAATATTTTTTTTAAAAAAAATTGTATTAGATGTGATAAATGTGGCAGTTGAACCATTTCATGGATCAACCGTCATGACTCAATACTTGACCGGACAGGTTTACCCAATTAACATACAAATCAAACCAAAAGTTTTTCTTATATATATTTATATTTTGTTGAATAATATACAACTTGTGTTTACAATGGAAAAAAGAGAAAAACAAAAGTACGTACCACGGATATATAAGTTGGGATTAGAATCGATATGTTCCGATTCAAAACTGATTCAATCCGAATGGATCCCTAGGCCCGATCATAGATATCGCGGCAGCGGTGGAGCAGGTGGATATGGTGCGGGTCTAAGAGGGGGAAAAGAATGAATGCGAGGATTATGCCTTGGAGGTGGTGGATAAGGCCTAGCTTTCCTCTTCTGGGCAACTTTGATCAGTTTTGAAGAATACATCAAATGTTGATGACGATGATGATCCTGTTCTTCATCAACCAATCTTGCTGCCATTGCCATAGAATCACTACTAAAAAATGGACTTTCTACGGCGGTGCTTTAACGGCGGAAAGACCAAAACCGCCATTAAAAAGAAAGTACGGACTTTCTACGGCGGTTCTAGAAATAAACCGCCCCTTTCTACGGTGATTTTTGATAACTGCCGTAGAAAGTCACCTTTCTACGGCGGTTTTTGCAAATCGCCGTAGAAAGTTCCCTACTTTAGAAAATCGGGGACTTTCTACGGCGGTTTTATTTCTAACCGCCGTAGAAAGTCCCCTTTCAACGGCGGTTTTAGAAAACCACCGTAGAAAGTCCCTTTCCAAACGGTTGTATTTCTAACTGCCGTATAATTAATAAATATGATGAATTTTACTATAAAAATTGATAAATAGTAAAATACATATTTATTATTAAATTTAAAAAATTTTGGGGGTTAATTTACAAAAATAGAAAAACTAGAAATTAATAGGATAGAGGAACGGGCGGGAATTCACAATTACGAGCTTTCTACGGCGGATTTATTAAAACCGCCATAGAAATGGACTTTCTACGACGGTTGTGATTAAAACCGCCATAGAAAGTTACTTTCTATGACGGTTTCTTCATAACCACCATAGAAAGTCCATTTCTATGGCGGTTTTAATAAAAACCGCTATAGAAACTTGATTTTGTTTGAATTTTAAAGGTTTCCCTTTGTTTCCATCTCCAGCCAGCCGCGGCTTCCCCCTGTTTCCATCTCCAGCAAATCGAAACGTTCTCTCGTTGCCGACGCCCATCCTCTCTCCGTCGGTTTTTTCTCTTGTCTTCCCCCGAAGTCGTTCTTCCGGCAGCGTTGATAACAAGATCCGCGGTCACCCAACTCTGGATATGATTTCTTAATCGGCCATCACCAACCACTTGGAGTTAATCCCTCATCATAATTTCACCACAATCGTTCCTTGTTGTGGGCTTCAAATCATAAAAAAGGTAATATAGAATAGTTTCAACTTTATTTAAGCTTTACAAATTTTATTGTTACTTGATTATTGTGATTGGCCTAGGGTTTATTATTAGTGTTAAATTCGGGTTTGGTGAGATGATGAATGATTAAATTTGGGTTTGATTAGTGTTATATCGGTGATTATTGTATTGTTCTTGTTGTTAATGATTAAATTAATTAGAATTTGATGGATACACGCAAAAATTTTGTGAAGTTTGGTGGTTGTTCGGTTTATTAGCATGGAAGTTTTTGATATATATTTTGAATAAAGTTGATATATATATATATATATATCAAAACCTTTCTAAGGCTGTTCCTGCTGTTTTTGATATATATTTTTTGAATGTAGAGAAAAAAATGAAATATTAAATTTTTTTTTACAAATTTGGTACTTTCTACGGCGGTTATCTTCAGAACCGCCGTAGAAAGTTAACTTTCTACGGCGGTTCGCTTAGGAACCGCCATAGAAAGTAGACTTTTCAAAACCGCCGTAGAAAGTAGACATTCTACGGCGGTTTTTTTCAAAACCGCCGTAGAAAGTCCGTAAACTTTCTGCGGCTGCCGGATAGATGGCGGTTCAAAAATGCCGAAAATCGCCGTTAAAAGTCCTAAAAAACCGCCATTAAAAGTCATTTTTGTAGTAGTGAATAGCTATTGTGTTGAAGATGACGATGATCAAATCTGTGTTGCGTCAGCAAAACTTGATGAATCAACAACAAACTCAGCAAGTAAACATGAAAATCACCTGCGAACTTCATGTTCATGGCATGCATTTATTATATATGAACTTTGTCTTATGCTTATTATAGAATTATATATACTATGGATGATCGGTAGAGATAACTAGGAGAGCGATTTTAGTACTCTGGTAGAAGAACACGTGTCCTACATATAATCAAACATGTGGACGCATAACTTCTTTTTCTTTTCTTTTTTTTGTAAAATTCCTAGTTTATATTTCTTAATTTCTTCCACAGCTGAGATCTTTGACCCTAGAACAAAAAGACAGATTACTGATCGTAATGCTTACATATTCTTATTAGAAATTGAAACAAGTACAGATTGACTAAATGAAAGACGACACAATTTATTAATTAGTACATGAAGGGATTGACTTAAATATAAACCAGAATAGCTAGTTACAACTATTTATGAATTGCAAAATATAGCCTTAAACAGGTCCGATTCAATTTTTTCATTGAGATGGAGAGAGCATACATGAAAGGTGTTGGGTTATCTCCTTAAATTTCAAATGTAATTTGTATTGGGTAGTAATGAATTTGGGCTCATTAAGGTTTGCCTTTATCTATTATAAATAAGTGATGTCTGTATAGATTAAGGTATGCTAAACAGAGAGTATCCACCAGCCAGGGATGTAGACAGAGAGCCCCGGCCTTTCGGCTGGGTGAAATATGGGGTGCCGTCGTAAGTTCATAAGAGACGATGAAGATTCCTGCTTATGTCTCCGACATTGACGTTGGTAAGTCGTTGCGAAGTCATAGGAGACGATTGATGTTCCTGCCTATGCTTCCGATGAAGATGAAGATGTTGTTGTTGGTAGGTTGTTCTGAAACCATAAGAGATGTGTGTTCCTGCTTATGCCTTCGACGACGAGAACGAAAGGGGACGAGAAAGAAAAAGGGGAGTGATAATAGAACGAGAGACTTTGTATGTTGCGGGTGTACATTGTAAACTCTTCTATTGTTTAATTCCCATATATGAAAAAGTAGTCAGTAGTTCTGTGGAGTAGATCTGTTGAGATCGAACCACGTTAAATCTGTTGTGTTCTTTTCTTTTCTATTTTCAATTCCGCTGAAGTGTTATTGTTAAAATATTTCTTCAGCTGACAGGTGGTTTAAAGATCCTGAGAGTTGTTTTTCCGAACAAAAGGTTGACATGGAGACATGTTGATGAGCTAGCTTGTTAACAAGGTGGTGGCGGCGGCGGTACTCTTCGTGGCGATGGGCTCTCAGGAGGAAAAATAGTATGAACTGGAGACCCGTGCTTTGGGGAAGGCAGCGGCGGCGGCAGTGAAGCTCTACGAATGGTAGCCGTGGCACTGCCAGCAGAAACACCTATAGGCAATAAGGCTTCGAAAACATGAAATGGCTTGGAATTGCCTAGATCATGGACGGCGATAAATGCAGTGAGCCAGAGCCACAAAAAAGGAAAAATACTACTTTCTTCATGCTCATATATTGTATCAAATTTACATCTCGAGATGAAAAAAATATTATTTTTTGAATTTATCGATCAACAGTACTTCATTTAATTGATTGTACTTAACATTTTGTCCTCTTTCATTAAGTCAACCTAACTCTCCCTCCATCATCATCATCATCATGTGTATAATCTGCAGGGCATGAAATTACGTGGATCATTTAAAATGAATCAATATTTTAGGGTGATTTATTAGTTTTCAAAATAATAAATTACTTTTTACTTACTTAAATGCAAGAAACACTAAGTTGTTTGACTTATAAAGATATTTTAGAAAAAGAGCTATTTTATTAAAATTAATAAGAACGCAATATTTGTCCTGATGGGTTCGCCCAATTAACATACAAAAAATTAATCAACTCAATTTTATTTTTGTTGAATACACAACTTGTATTTACAACGGGATAGTTCCTTAAAATAAAATAAAAAAAGACCGAGAAAAACAAAAGTACAACGGATAAGTTGGCCGGGATTAGAACCCATATGTTTCCGATTCAAAAAGCTTGATCGGAACGGATCGGTGCATTTGAACACCCTACCTTCCCGGCGGTGGAGGACATGTTGTGGGTCGTGGAGGAGGAGGTGATCTGTAATGAATGGGGACATTAATCCTTGGAGGCGCTGGAGAAGGCCTAACCTTCCTCTTCTGGACAACCTTTATAACTTTCGAAGAATACATCAAATGTTGATGACGATCATGATCCTCCTCTTCATCAACCAATTTTGCTGCCATTACCATAATATTGCCTTTGTTTTCATGATCAAATCTGTGTTGAATCAGCAAAACTTGATGGATCACCAACAAACTCAGCAAGTATACCTGGAAATTACCTGCTAACTTCATGGCTTGCATTTATAATATGAACTTTGTCTATGCTAGATTGTATAGTTTATACACGATTGATGATCGGTTTATAGAGAAAAAAGGAGACAAAAGAAATTTCAACAAAACGTGTCCTTCATTTAATTTAACGTGTGGACCCATCTATAACAGGTTTTTCGGCTAATTAATTCCTAATTCATTATTTCTTTCTTTCACTGCTGGAACTTTGACCCTAGAAAAGAAAAAAAGAAAAAAAAAATTACCATTATAAGTAGCCCTCAACTAATTTACTGTAAAAATTGTGAAAGTATTGTGTGGCTAGGTAGCCGATGAGATCTTTTGTTTGTCCAAACTCTGTCTTCTCTGTTTATTCTTTCACAATGAAAAATTGAATCAAATTAAAAATAAATAAAAAAACACTAACAGATAGAAAATCTGATTTCAATATATTACTAGCGTTTTTAAAAATAAATAAATAAATATATATATATATATATAAATTAAGAAGGAAAGACGACAAAATGTATAGGGGCATGATATTTGCAGCGACGGAATCGATATTTGCAGCGACATTTTTGCGTGAAAAGACCGAAATGCCCTTGGGGTAAAAAAAATTTAAAAAAATTTAAATTTTCCAATCTGCTGGAAAAAATTTTAAAAAAAAAAAATGTCGCTGAAAAACCATCGCCGGTCCCGGCGATGGTTTTACTACAACCACCGGGCGACCAAAACCATCGCCGGCAACCGGCGATGGTACCCCCCCCCCCCCCCCCCCCTTACTTAAAGTTGAGATTTTTGATATTTGCAGCGACCACCGGGCGGATTTTCCCCATTCCGGTAAAAAATTTCACAATTTTGACAAAACTACTAATAAATTTGGACATAATACAAGTAAAATAATTAATAAAACTACATAAAAAAAAGAAAAAAAAAACCAAAGAAAAAAACCAAAGTGTCGCCGGTAACACTTTTGCAAAAGTGTCGCCAGTCGCCGGCAACACTTTTGCAAAAGTGTCGCCGGCGTGGTTTTTTTCTGTGGTTTTTTTTTTTTTTTTCCCTTCTTTTATGTAGTTTTATTAATTATTTTACTTGTATTATGTCCGAATTTATTAGTAGTTTTGTCAAAATTGTGAAATTTTTTATCGGAATGGAGAAGATCCGCCCGGTGGTCGTTGCAAATATCAAAAATCTCAACTTTAAGGGGAGAGGGGGGGTACCATCACCGGCGACCGGCGATGGTTTTTCAGCGACATTTTTTTTTTTTTTAATTTTTCCAGCAGATTGGAAAATTTAAATTTTTTTTTACCCCAAGGGCATTTCGGTCTTTTTACGCAAAAATGTCGCTGCAAATATCGATTCCGTCGCTGCAAATATCAATTCCGAATGTATATTACGTAAGAACTTCCAAGAAATGAACTACTCGATCTTTATAAATTAATATACATATATGAAAAAGGTTCACATTAAAATCAATATTTAATTTTTAGTATGACAAAATACAAATCTTTTCAAATTTTACTTAGTCAGGAGGGGAATGATTATTTGTTATAAATATATAATTTTTAGTGTGACAAAATACAAATCTTTTCAAATTTTACTTAGTAAAAAAGAAATTTTACCAGCTCTTAAGGTGCATGGCTCCGCCCCTTATTAAAATACAGCAAAACTTCCAAGAATATACTCCTTTTGTACTTGAGGAATTGATGATCAGTTTCAAAATACAATTATAGATAATTCCGACTCGACTCTTTCATTATAACAGAGAAAATACGTAGATATGGATACGTCAAAGCTGCATGGGTTGACACAGAGACAGTTTGATTTCAAAGCGAGTGATAGAAATTACACTTCACCTACCCAGGTTTTGCAAAACAACCATTATTTGCGAGATTGGGAAAATTAGCATTACTTTCTTAATTAGGTATTGACAGATAATAATTAACCTTCTGATTTGGATCAAATTACTTTATATAGTCTCTCTCCACTCTCAACCAAATAAATAACATAAATTTTAATAGAGTTTTTGTTCTTTAAAAAAAATATAATTCAACACTAAGGATATTGTAATACTTATGATATTTTGTTATATATAAACAAGCATGTTTTTCAAATAAATAATTTTTTTTATTGGTGATAAGATATAACACATAAAATAAATTTGACGCTATTTTTTTCTTATTGTATCTTTACTTTGTAAGTATGAATTAATTGTGGGTCACACATTAACGCAACAACTTGGGTAAAACGGGTTTTTATATATATATCGCGCTTTATCATTGTACTCTTTAGGAATAGTAGTAGCTTTTGCTTCTTCTTTTTTTCTTATTATTGTTACTCTTGACGAGTATAAGTGCTCCTCTTTAAAAGTAGTTCTTGCACTTTGCAAAAGTATCATTGCTACTCTTAATGAGTATTAGTTTTGTTAGGTTCTTTTTTCTTCTTTTTTTATGGTTTTTTTTTTCTTCCTAAAGTGATATTTTTCAAGAATATTACTGATACTTGTAAGCAATAGAAAAATGCAATCACACTTATAAATCTGTTTTACATAAATCATTTATTAGTAAGTGTATATGTTGTAAAAAATAGAACCATAACTCTCTTTTATTGTGACAAATTTTTTCAAAAAAAATATATAAATCTTTTAGTGAAACCTATGGAGTCATAGTTTTCTAAAATCTCAATATATACTAATGATGGTGTAACCAAATTTCAAGGGGCAAAATGTAAATTATCCAATAAAAAGAAACTCCACTTCTACCTTCCACGCTTAATTATCACCAAATAGAGTGGCACTCTTGTTATTTTTATTCACCAATTTATAATGAGAAACATGATAAAATTACAAAAAGAAACACCCTTCACCGAACCATTCTTCCAAGTTTTAGCTTCGATCTTTTCGATTTGAGGGTCAACTTCGGATGGGAAAAAAAAAGAAACAGTGAAGAAATTAAAGAAGCCACAAATAGTAGTAAATCCAAATGGTGGAGATCATCGATCTCTTATTAGCTTTGAAGAAATTAAAGTAACTAGTTCTCAGGTGACCGGTGGTGGCGGCGGCGGCGGCACCGGTGTACATGGCGACGGTGGAACTTGGGTGTGATGGGGACGGTTGGCCGTGGGAGTAGGAGGCCTGAAAAGAGATCCAAAGTCGAACCGATCGGAGGTGGCCACTATGTTACAAGATAAACCCTCTCTAACTCTAATCTCTCTTCCTGCACTCACCACATAGCCATAGCCATTATTCTCCAACGCAAAACAATGCAAAAGAGCAACAAGAAGAATGTAAGAAACAATGTTATGGCTATTCATCTCAAATGGAGATTCCAGTACTTAATTAGACTTGTGAATTTCTTCGATTTATATATATATATATATAGAGAGAGAGAGAGAGAGAGAGTTTCTGGAACGTTATCATCTTCAGATTTCAGCATGTATCATATATTGGATCTTAACGCGGAATAGACTTTGGTCTTCTAGGCCACCCACCTATGCACTGTTCGGCGGGGACTGAAAGTCAACGTTTTCGGTCTCTAAGTCAACCAACTTTTTTTAATATGTAATTTCTTCATTTTTTTTAAGCATTGTATGAAATATCATTTTTTTAAAACTAAAATAGAATCTGATAATAAAAGCAAGAGTACATTAGATCGGTCCATAACTGGCTGCATAAAGACCATCAATGTTGACCACCCAATTGTTATGCTTCCGAGAATTAATTCTCAAAAATTATACTAATCAAACAAAAACAAAAGGGCAAAAGATAAAGCAGAAGAAAGAAGTAATAAAATAGGTGAGAAGAGAGAAATTCTACAGAGAAAATATATCATCCCAAAAAAAATAAATTAAAAATTAGAACAGAAATTCTATTTATTAACTAAATGCATGACACCGATCCATTTTCACTAAACCGCACGCCCCACTGTAGAGTGACAATAAATTTTCAGACAGTATAGTACATGAGCAAATCCAAATGATGGAGATCAGATCATCGATCTCCTATTAGCTTTCAAGAAATTGAAGTAACTAGACATCAAGCGGTGGCGGCGGCGGCGCTGCTCTTTGTGCTGGTGGAACGTCGGCGTGCCGGGGATGGTTGACCGACGGAGTAGGAGGCCTAAAAGGATCTGATCCAAAGCTGAACCGATCGGAGGTGGCCACCATGTTTGAAGATAAATTAACCCTCTCTAACTCTGATCTCTTGCTGCACTGACCGCATAATAGCCATTCTCCAACGCCAAACTATGCACAAAAGCAACGATAAGAATGTAAGAAACAATATTATTGATATTCATCTCGTTGGATATTACTTGTGAATTTCTCTGTGCTTAATATTTGTATGTATATATAGATCGAGAGTATCAGGAGAGTTTGTGAAAAATGTTATCATCTTCAAATTTTTTTATCTAGTCTCGTATCTCCTTAGAATCTTTTGTCTATTATTTTCTGTGTCTACTTTCTTACAATATAGAGAGGTCGGTCACATAATGTAACAATATTAACGCGGAATAGATTGTGATCTTCTAATTCTAGGCCAGCCACCTATACATTGTTTGGCGTGCAGTGGAAGTCAACGTTTTCAGTCTCTAAGTCAACCAACTTTTTATAATATATATATATATATATATAATACTCCTGCTAATTAAAATTTAATTTGTGACCTTATGTAATCATATTGATGTCCAATTAACATTTCTCAGCGTTCGGAAAAAAGGCAAAGGCTCTATTCTTTTTTACTATTTTGAAAATGGTTTTGAAAACATGGTTTTTAAAAATAGTTTAATAATATAAAAAATATATTAGAAATAGAAAAAATGTATAGTTAAATAATAAAAAATTATATTAAAAATAATAAAAAATAATTATAATATATTAAATTTAATGTTGAAACCAAAAATAAAACCAAAATCGTTTTCAAAACAATTAAAAATTGAAAAGAACAGGCCTAAAATGAAACTAAAATAGAATCAGATAATAAAAGAAAGGGTTCATTAGATCGGCCACAATTTGGATACATAAAGATATTATGACTCTATGTATCCCACATTGGAGATATAGGATTATAATGAGTGATATAAAAGGAACTTTAGTACCCTCTCGGGCCTTCCCTCATGAGCTAACTTTTGAAGGTAGGTTCTGCCCAAAATTCCTAAGAAAAGACCATCAATATTGTTACTACCCAGTCCATTTCATCAAACCACACGGCCCACTATGGAGTAACAACCGAATTTCAGAAAAGATGATTACATTATATTCTTTCATTACACATACAGAATTATATTTTTTATAAAATAAAATAAATCTGAAAAAGATACCACCTTTCATTAGTTTCTTACAATTTATAATAAATTGTATTTCACCATCTCAGTTTGTATGATGTTTTAGTTTGTTGCACGCAAATTAAGAAAATTGATATTATTACCTTGTTAACTTTCTTCAATTTATCTAATTATTCAAAAATATCATGTTTTGTGTGATTATTCTACCCTCATTAATTATAAGACTACCATATTATATCTTGAATGTGTAACCTTATTTGATTACTAAAGCTAATATTTTACACAAATTAAGTAAGTTGTAGTTAAATGAGTTTAAATGCATTGAAAATCTACAATAGAAATTAATGATAATATTAATAAATAAGGACATACATAGAACAAAATACACTATTCTTTTTTTTGAATTCTTAAAACATCATACAAATTGAGATGAAAAGAGTACACTTACAAACTTTGCCCTTTTAGTGGAACGGGCAGAGTAGCAAAGATGGCCCATAATATAACAAAACCCCAGTCCATTTCTCACCAACCGAAGAGAATTATGGTTATTTTTTAGGTGAGTTTGAAATTCGTCACTGTTATCTCTGGGGTTGCTCCACAAAATTAATTTTGTGCACCCATTGGTACAAGTCTAGATTAACGTAGGGGGAGACAGAGGTCTCCCTTTATGTTGTGTGAGGCACAATACAAAGTAATTAATTTTTAAAAATTAAAAAAGAAAATGAAAAACCCAAACACCACCAACCTTATAATTTACAATTATAAGCGCAATTTGGAAAATATATGTCCTTTTACCCTAAAAGAAAGTGTTTGGGTTAATTACTATATTATATCTTAACAAAAAAATTACGTTTAATAATTAATCAATTCCCTTTGAGAATAAAATCGTGTCTTTTTTATCTAAGTAATTACTTTTAAATAATAAAAAATTAGATTTTAATAATTAATTAATAAATTCTAAAATGAATGTGTACTTAAACCGAAGGTGGTGGGTACATCAGAATCAGACATCGCTGATTTTTATACCGTTGACTAAGATAAATTAGAACCATATTCTCGTCCTAAGTCCACGTGTCACGCTCCACCGATTAGGATTTCACGTAGCCAGAGTCTTATGAATTGATCATAACAATTATACATTAAGTAAAAGTACTGGATTCGATGGTCTTACCATTGCTTAAGACCTTAAGCGTTATGAAATGTACCACTGGGCAGCTTAAACGTTATGAAATGAATCACTGGGCAATGGTCCTTTTATGAAAAAAATACACTATTATAAATGATGACAATTTTTTAAAGGCATTATTAATGATATAATTATAGTTTTATTATTAACCATTTATAATTAGTACATAACCTCTTAGTCACAGAGACTCACAGTACATACTAATAAATAACCAATTCCAAGAGGGCAGACCTTCCTAATTACCGCCGTGGGGGTGGCGGTGCCGGTGGTGACGGAGACGGTGGCTCCTGAGGAGAGGGGACGCCGGGGGTCGGCTTAAAACGCGAACGAGTTGGGTGATTCCATTCAGGAGCTGGGGGGCCGGGAAAATCCTTCACCCTCTCAATCTCTATAGCTTCGGATTCATCAAAATCGCTAGCGGTAAAGCGCGGTTGTCCTCCGGCAACCTCGGCTTCGGCCGCCACTCTGGGGTGAATAACCTGCAACAGCATTGCTAATTGAAGAACCAGCAGAATGAATTTCGTAGCCATTTCTGGAAATGAATTGATTTATAGTGCTAGTGCTAGTGCTAGGCTTGGGACCTCTGAGCTTTGGGATATAAGAAGGGGGATACTGGGGGCGGGGGGGGGGGGGGGGTAGGTGTGTCCCATTTATTGCTAAAAACAAAGTGGTTGCATTTGCATGCACTTTATATTTATTTATTTATATATTTTAGGATATTAAGGAAATGCAGCTGTTATTGTCGGAGCAAAAATTAGTATTCAGAACAAATTTTTGTTTCTTTCCTAAATTGCCCTCTATTAATTCAACTGGCTTCCATTTACTGCTCCAACTTTTTTATTTCACTGTTAAAAATTATCCTATTTCTTCTCTTTTACCCTCCTCCAAGGTCAAACGACATCGCCGCTTCTCTGCATCAAATTTCGATGATTCTTTTTCAGCTGACCAAATCTCAAAGACGACGGCAGCCATAACAAGATTGAACCTCCACTCTCACCAATGATCGATGACCTTTAGTCCAGCTTACATCTCGATTCACAGCTGCCCTTTTCCACCACCACGCTGTAAAAAATCTCTCTTCCTCTCCTGATACTGTGAGCCTCCAACAGCCATGCCACAGTCTCTTTCGTGCCATGCACAGCCCCAACCACAGTTCTTTTTGTTTTTTTTATTGTTTGTTTTAATCTCGAATTACTGTGTAAACTTTTGTGTCTTAGGCTCGGAATGTTTCTTCACTTGGCTGGCCTTTAATTGAGTTATTCTGGAGAAACCACCAAGCACTTAATTTTATTCGTTGGGTAATTTTTTGTTTTTTTTTCTTTCAAACTGTTAATCAGGTTTGGGGTTTTTCTTTTTCTTTTTTTGTCTTTTCTTTTCCCCAAATTGTTCATCATTATGTGCGCATGGAATATAAGAACTGAAGATCTTGTTTTTGGACTATTGGTCACACTAAGAACATCATCAAAAACTTCATTTGACTTTTGAAGAAACCATGGAGCATTTGATTTTTCTGTCCATTGTTCCAGTATAGTGAGAGGGCTTCAAGCATTAAGGTTGGGTTCTGAGTTCACAAAGAATCTAATTACTATGAGGAGTGAGTGTTACTTCTATTTGTTAGGAAAGCTTATGCAAGCAGGAGTTTGTTTCTACAGTTTTTGGATGAGAATTGCAGTATCAGCATTGGAAGGTGAAGGATAAGAAATAAACTTTCTTAAAGCAGTAAAAGTAAAACTTAAAAGTTGCAGCTGTAAGCAAAAAATAGTTAGATGATAGATGAATTAATAGAGGGCAATTTGGGAAGGATGATAAAAAAATTGCTCTGGATCCTAATTTTTGCTCTGGCAATAACATTATTCTTAAGGAAATTATATAATTTAAAAAAAAAATTTTAAAAATGAGATTTTTAAAAACTAGAATACGAGTAAATGCTATGAGATTCGGTAACTGGTGGATGATTAGTGATTATGAATAAATGCGAATACTTTGAAAGTGTATATTTTTACTATACTTTTAAACTCGGATTTATAATAACGTACATTCTCATTGGGTTGAATGCTTATATTCATATTTTTAGTATACTTTTAAACTCGGATTTATGATAACGTTCATTCTCATTGAATTGAATGCTTATATTCATATAACACTTGGTGGTCTTTGCTGGTTGAAAATAGTACATGCCTCTATGATTTCGAAGTCCCTATCGAATATTGGCAAGTGCGGGCAACATTATTCTTATTTATCGAACGGCCCTTAATGGCCCGCTAAGCTAATAGAACATGGGCGACATGACTCTTGTCGAACGGAACCCGCCTGACGGCTGGGCACATGTTTTTCGAACCTCACAAATAGTCTAGCTGATGAATCTTATTGGGTCTACAAGGTTTTTTTCTTTTGAAAAATTGGGCCTCCAATTAGGCCTAAATCTTTGGGTCCAAGTTTGAGCCTGAACCCAATTCCTGAGACCTTAGCTGTTCCCGCCCAATCCCACCAGATGAAGAAGCTGCTATTTTCCAAAACAAAAAAGCATTTTAAAACTAATAAATTTTCAAATGTTAAAAGTACATGAACTCAATAAATTAAGAATCTTAAATTACTTTTTAAAACAATTATAAATTTTCAAAACCCCCTGTGGTTTGCGAAAGCTACACAGAACCCCCCAATGAAAAATAAAGCTATAGATGAGTCCCCTATGATTTTCCAAAGTCTGTAAAGTGACGAAAACGACTAAAATTAATGGTGCGTGTGCATCGCGCTCGTCTCTTGACAAGTTGATGCCAAAGTAATGGGGTTTGTGACTAAAATACCCCTATCACCATCATCTTCATCTTTAATCACATTCGTCTTCACCATCGAACGAAGATGAGGAACCAAAGACGACGAGCCCGCAAATGAAGGCTTCGAACACGACGACAACGCGAAGAACGGCTGAAGATGAAGACGATGACGACGATTCCGTCTTTGGAATCGCGGAAAATTGCAAAACCTTGGCTTTGGATTCGTTCAATGAAGTTGAAGAAGAAGGTTTTCAAGTTTGAGAAGATGACTATGGAGACGAAGACGATGCGACAACGGAGAAGATGACTACGGAAGATGAAGAAGGTTTTTGAAAACACTTTTTTGTTTTTTTGGTAATTTGGGAAGTTTGAGGGTTAATGTGAGGGTAAATTGGTCAACTCACCGGCTCGCCGTTAGTTTTAGTCATTTCCGTCACTTTTCGGACTTCGGAAAATCACAGGAGGGTCATCTATAGCTTTATTTTTCACATGGGCGTTTTGTGTAGCTTTCGCAAACTAAAAGGGAGTTTTGAGGTTTTTGCCCTTATAAAATTATTAAAATCTATCATTTTTTGCAGCGGCACCCACTCTCCCTCCCCTCTTTTTCTAAACTCTAAAGTTCATCATCTTCTTCCTTTTGAAGGATGTGAGAAGTAATTATACTTTCGTTATTGATATCTTTTACTCCATTTGTCCCACTCAAAGAGTCTTTTTTAAAATGTGTACAACTTATTATGAGTTGTGAAGTACAACACTTAAAATAAGTAATTTACCTTCATATTTTTCACTTATATCTTTACTTTAAAACTAATGGTTAATTGTGAACTACACATTGTTATATTAGTAAGGGTATGCAATGTAAAATTCAAAGTGGACTCTTTAAATGAGACCAAAAAAATTTGAAAGTGGACTCTTTGAGTGGGACAGAAGGAGTATTTATTTTTCTATTGTTTAGAATTTTAGACTCCCTAATCGGAGCAATGAGAGGGAGGTTAGTCCCTCAAATCATTACTTTCTTCATGTTTATGGTATTTATCTCACTATCTAAGCTTGCTCCTATTGGTGACAGATTTGTGATTGTCGTTTGAGATTTGTTCAGCATAATTGCTAGTTTTATATTTCTACTATGTTTATATCTATAGTATTGTGAATTAACAGTTTAGTACACTATTGTGATTCAAATCAAATCTTTTGTACCTAGCTATTTCAAACACCATTAATGGTATTTTTTTGAATTTTAAAAAAATTATTAAAATCCAAATTCAATACTAAAAATTTAGAAAAACGAAAAAAAAAAAAAAACCTAAATTGCTGACCCTTAAACCTTTTCAGAACGTAGACTGGATAACGCTACAAAGACGAAAGGAATCCACTCAAAACGGCACACTACAACAACTCAAAACGGCGATTCGCCGATTCCTTATCATTCATCATTTCATCTTCAAGGTCCAACCCCTCCAATCCACCCCGGGGGCACCATACATCAGTCTGATCGGTTCCCCTAATCATCCTCCATTCATATTCGTTTACGAACCTCAAAACCCTTCCCCAATTCCACTCCTGATTCTCCGTCAAACTGCCCATATCAATAAAATCAGGACAGAATACAGGGTTGAGAAATTCCTGGAAAAAAAATGGATGACAAGTTATTGGATGATATAATCAGACGGCTGCTGGAAGTCAGAGGGAAGCCCGGGAAACAGGTGCAGCTCTTTGAGGCTGAGATCAAACAGTTGTGTCTGGTTTCCAAGGATATCTTCTTGCGACAGCCCAATCTTCTGGAGCTTGAAGCACCTATCAAGATTTGCGGTATCAAAATTTCCCCCCTTTGATTGGTTTCCCTTGATGTTTCCGTCACTTTTTCTTGTTCGTTTCTTTCTCCTTGCGGTTTCCAGTATATTGCTTCCGTTTCTATGGGGTTGACTTTATTTATGTTTGGCTATCAATTCGTTATGTTGTTTGGTTTATTGTATGAATTTAGGTTTTGGTTGTGGATTGTGTTTTTTTCTTTTTCTTGCAAGATTGGTATGTTGAAAGTTTTTATCTTTGAATTGATGGAGCTCTGTTTGGAATTTTACCTCTGTCCCACTTTGGTAATGTATTTCACAAATTTGGCTGTGAGGACGTAGTTCAGTTGACATGGTATATCCGAAATTAAATGAGAACATGTGTTTTGACAGTCCACGATAGCAAGTTACAGTTCATATAGCTGACCCAACATAAGGGCATTTTAGGTTTAGCGGTTGTTGTATACTTTCTGGGAGACTAAAGTGGAGGCCTTGGTGCTGCACCAAGGACTGTTATCGTGTTACAGGGTCACAGGTTTGATGTACAGAAAACAGCCTCTTATAGACATAGAAGGTAAGATGTGTCTACATTAGGCCTTAATGGTCCAACCCCTTACCGAACCCTCACATGCATAAGCTCGTATACACCGGGCTGCCCTTTAGATTTTCTTAAAAGGAGTAGTTAGCGCCTTTTCATTCTTCTTGTTCCTAATTCTAGTTGTCTCAAATTGTTAGAATTGAACATATTATTGTCTTGACAGGTAGGGTATATTAGTGACGATTGAAAATTGAAGTCTATGAGGTTATCATCAAACTTGCCTAAGTCAATGCCGTGAATGTATGAGAGTTTTGAGCATTGAGCAGTTAGGTATACATCAGGTGGTACTTTTGTTATCAGGGATTTGAATCAAGTTGTGGATGTTGTGTGTTTGAGATATGAACTAATCAGGAGAATGTCAGCCCTTGACCTTAAATGAAAGGTCAAAACATACTGCCTGTAAGGAAGAGATTATTTTGATTCTTGTTGGTTGAAGCACCTTGTTTAAGATTATTCTGTTGTGGTGTTCCAAATAATTGGGTTTATAATGTTATTTTTTTGTTTTGTCATTATCATTATACACTCTTCCAGTTCTTGTAGATTAAAATTCAAAGTTAACCGTGCATTATTCTACTCACTGAAATTTAGGTGACATCCATGGTCAGTATTCGGATCTTTTGAGGCTTTTCGAATACGGAGGCTTTCCACCTGAAGCAAATTATTTGTTTTTGGGAGATTATGTTGATCGTGGCAAGCAAAGTCTGGAGACAATATGCCTTTTGCTTGCTTACAAGATCAAATATCCCGAAAACTTTTTCTTGTTACGAGGCAACCATGAGTGTGCATCTATAAATCGTATATATGGGTTTTATGATGAATGCAAGAGAAGATTTAATGTCAGGATATGGAAGAATTTTTCAGATTGTTTCAACTGTCTTCCAGTCGCAGCCCTTATTGATGAGAAGATTCTCTGCATGCATGGTGGTCTCTCCCCTGATCTTCACAATTTGGATCAGATAAGGGACATGCAACGACCCACTGATGTTCCTGATACTGGTTTACTGTGTGATCTTCTATGGTCTGATCCGAGCAAAGAAGTTCAAGGGTGGGGAATGAATGACCGGGGAGTTTCATATACTTTTGGTGCTGACAAGGTGACAGAGTTTCTTGAAAAGCTAGATTTAGATCTTGTCTGCCGTGCTCACCAGGTTTGACGTCTTACTTGTCCTGTTCAAGTCCACACGTGCTTTTTCTTCTCATTCATTCTGTTTCAAAGGCATGTATCACTAGCAGGTTAAATTGTTTTAGTGTGCTCATTTGTAGTTGGGAAGTACACATTGAATTCATGTTATATATTTGGGGGGAGGTTCTAGTTGTTTGGGCTGTGATTCCATTCCGCTCAATACTTAAAACACTTTTTTGCACATCTAGCTTGCACGGTCTAGTACCATGGATAGGACTCGTATGGTTGCCTTTGCATGGAACTGAAAATTGTCTCTTAAAGAACTAATGAACTTTTATTTTTCCATTTGCCAAAAACCTGTGCAGGTTGTAGAAGATGGTTATGAGTTTTTTGCTGATCGGCAGCTCGTGACCATATTTTCAGCACCTAATTACTGTGGGGAGTTTGACAACGCTGGCGCCATGATGAGCGTAGATGAGACCCTGATGTGCTCCTTCCAAATATTAAAACCTGCAGAGAAGAAACCAAAATTCAGTTTTGGGAGTACCGCCCCGGGGGCTAAGTCTGGATACTTACCAACGGCCACTAATATTTTCAGCAGTACAATGACAACCAAACCTGGGAACCGGTAACCAAGGTAAACGAAACAGGAGAACTCTGTCAATTGTGATTCAGAGGATTGTAATGCTAACTTCTTCTCGTCTGTTTCTCAAGAAATGGCAGTGTGTCTCATGCCAAGCCAAGTTCAGACTTGAGATATCTCAAGAGCCCATTGTCCTCTTCAAAATCATGAGAACAAATTTTCATAAGATATTCCCCACTGGAGTTGGGAATCTATGTAAATTTGCAGCAAGTAAAATTGTTTCTGAGATTTCCATTGGCCATAAAAAAAAATTTCAAAGTTCATTCTGAAGCAAACAAACTTGCTGTTGTTTGATTATCCTTGCAATGTAATAATATGTAGATTAGTTGTTGTTTAGTCATGGAGACTAGATTGTTTCAAGTGAAACTTTCTCTGCCTACCTACCATTGGATATGATTTTGCAAATGACTTTTGCAGGGCTGGTGTTCGAGTTGACTCGCCCAATTGAACCGAATCCTTGGTTCAATCCGGTTCAAGATTTGTCTCGAGTCGGTTAGTATCAGGTTTTATACTACGATTGCTCGACCCCCGAATCAAACTAATCCGTGTGGTTCAATCATCAACAAGAACCGAATCGATATAGAATTGCAATTTCTTGACACGATATAATCAGATTATGATTGAGCCTTGGTTAATTCACGAGTTATATTAGTCAAATCAATATGTGACCTTGTCAATTCAAACCCGGCATAAATAATTTAAACGGGTAGAGTTATGGACGAGAGCACGGAAATTTGCCGACTCGAACCTGGTAATTTGGTCGTCTTGTTGTCACCCCTAACAGTGGGGAAGTTTGTATTTATAGTGCAGTTTGTGCCATTTAAACCGTATTAAATCCGTGTGTTGATCTTCCGGCGACATAAGATTGTGGGCCAACTTCGGTTTGTTAATAAAGTTTCGGGAACTTGAAGGGACGCCATGGCCCATGGGTATCTGGCCCAAAATTATTACGGGTTTCGATCCGATCGGATATTTCCAGGTGAAACTGGAATAATCTGGAAGATGGTTCTTTCTTTTTAATTTATTTAGAAAATAAAATAATATATACTCCTCCCTATAAATGAAAGATTCCTCGCGCTTGCCGTTGTAGAAGAGGATTTAAATAGAATACTCAAATATTTATTTCAAATAACAAGTGAATTTAACGGAAGAGGACTGTCTACGTGAAGGAATTCACAAAAGGCTGGCAATTTCTGGTATAGAAACGGGTTAAAGCTGAACCTTGAAGGGTTCGCGGGTTATCTCGGTTAACCTGAATAGTACGAATAATTAAACGGTAAGGTTAGAGTTCAGAATATCGACACGTACACTCGCCAACTCGAACTTGGCACGAGTAATTTATATTATAATACGAAAATTCAACACGAACCCGAAATATTTGTGGGTTAAATAGGTCGACACGAATAATGAAACAGTTAATATTAGGGTTGAAGGGCTTCGACACGGGTACCCGCTAATCTAGACAAGACACGAATTGCTATACTAATGCATAATTAATGGGATGATAATAATTTCTCACAAATAAAATATCTCCCAATTAAAAGAAAAAACACAAGCATACACACACATAATTATAGAGCAAGTGGACGGAAATTAAGGCCCCGTTTGGTATAAACTTCAAAACCTGTTTTTGGGGTAAATTTGGTGGGCCCAAACTTATAAAATTGTTTGGAACCCATCTCACAAAATCTCATCTTGGACTCACTTCTTCAGACTTGTTTGGTAAAGGACTTTGAAGAAAAACAGCCCAACAGTAATATCACCTACCCCCAAACCCAAAATCGTGACTCCATCTTCTCCTCTTCTTCTGCTGAAGTTTCGACTAAGCTCCCAAAATTGAAAAAACCTAACCTAGATCGGCAAGCAAATAGGAGGTTGTGGAACTCATCCGCTCAAACCATTCCAGATCGAACGATGGTCTGTAAGAATCTGCCCTGTTGCAAATTGGATGTCGGTGAAAAACTCCCAATCTGTTGAAGCTATCGATTCCGTCGTCCCTGCTCCTCCGTCTCCGGCGCAGGTCTCCTCCTCAGCCACTTCGGTAAGTATCTCTTTCCTTTTCTACACCGGAAAAAACCTTCCTCGCTCTCCCTTTTTGTTTTTCTACTGCGCATTTTCTGTGACCATGACATGCTATGTTGCCATTTCTCCCCCGCATTCAGACGGGAAACCAACGACGGAACTTAGCTCACCCCCTTTAAATGGCTAGACCCTTGTCACATTATATTTTATATTTCTTGCTGATTTGATTGCATGTTTAGTGATGGATGATATTCTTCTTTCTTCTCACAATGAAAATTTCGAATTACAAAGAAGGGAAAAAACAGAACATAAAACGCCCAGTACTTCTTCCTTTCTATTGTTGCTACTGCCTTCTATCGTCTTTCTTCGATTCGGTTTTTGAAGTACCACAATTGAGTGGTTTGCGTTTCAGTAAGGTTTTTTTGCTGATTGTTTATATGTGTTTTGTCCTGTTCTTCATTAGTTTAATCCGTCGGTTCGGGTGTCCCTTGTTTATTCTGCCCTAAATAGCAACAGGATATTTTCAAAAAGATTAGTTTTTAAAATTTGTTTCCTCTTTTGAGGGTGATCCATTAATCTCAGGTATTTCAGCTTTATCTACCTTGATTAATAAGGAAATGAACTTGCTGGATTAATCTATAGAATTTCCTAAGTAGATTTCAATTTGCTGGGGTTAATCTAAGAACATGACTACCTGGTTGAAGTTTAGTAGGATTGATGCTGAAAGTATCACATTAACTGCATTATTTTAATTTTCTGGCTGAATATCTAAAGTAATGACGGTAAAATTATTGAACGAGACTTCATGTAAGTGTTTGAATGTAAGTGTATTTGTGTGAGTGAGTTCAATAGATAGCAGTTAATATTTTTTTTAACTGTAGGACGTCCATTATTCAAGATTCCATCTTCCATTCACCGGGAACCATACAAACCCTCTCCCCTAGGCCCGTCTATTTGAGGTACATTGTTGATACCTGAGCTTAAGAAAAATTGCTAAGGGATATTCTTATGTCGGAGTCAAAACATTCTACAGGCAACGGTATGTCTTATCACTGTCCAATTTATATTTACATAAAGAGTAGGATTGTCAAAATCACCCTCACCCCGTAAGTTCTTACCTCACCACGTAAGTTCATACCTAGCTAATATCTTCATAATGCAAGAGTGGTTTAGGTTCAAGTTCTTGCAATATTGTAAACATGCTCGATTACTCATATTGCAGTGATTGAATCTAAGGACTCGTCAACACAATCTTAGCAGGCTGAGAACGATCTAGAGGAGTGTATTCGAAGCAGTTAGGAACAGGTATTTCCTTCATATCAGTTGTGTTTTTTGAAGGTCGTACTTAATATACTAAACTAATTAAGAAATTATGAACCAATGTTGTTTCATCTTGTATTGCTTATGCAATCAGGCCTTGCTTCATCTTTTTTGCATGTCTCTTTTGTTGTGGTTTAGAAATTGCTATGAAACATGTTCTTTGGTTTATGGTTATTGTTCAAATAAGATGTCTGTGACGACATTGAACGTGTGCATTTTATATCAAACTGAACTTCTATGCGGTTGATGTTTTAAAGTGCATTGGACTATGCTATTAAGTAACCTAAATCAACTAGGGCATGTTCCGTAGTTATTATTTCAGTGGTTGCTGTTTTTTAGGTGGCTTTTGGGATAGCAGGTTTTACTGTAAATGTGACAATGCATGATTTGTAAATTTTTTCCTAATTGGCAATTTTTTTAAGCATTGAGGGAGGCTTTAATATATGTGGACATTATTTGACCAGTTTGTTTTTTGAACACATGTAAGGATGCTATGCATTTTGTTAATAAATGCTGTTAGCTGCTGATTACACTGATTTTCTACCTTTTATCCGACATATAAACGTTTTAGCTTCAAATATACTTGACAAAGCTAGTTGATCCCTCAACAGTCATAGGTCATCTAATAAGAACTAAACATAGTAATGGATCTGAATTTTCATTCTGCTTTTTATATGGCAAAGACTATGGACAGCCCTGACTCCCCCTCAAACACCGTCCAAAAGCCGAATGGAGTCCAATGCTTATTCAAACTTTGCTCAACATCATGGTTGACAAGAAACGGGACGAAGATATGACTAATGCAAACTTCAAATCAGCACAGTGGGCTGAAATTACTGAACGGTTTAACACAGCCACCAAAAAGGATTGGAACACAGCAAAATTGAAAGGAAAGGCGGGAAGATTGAAAACTGAATGGAGAGAATGGTATCAAATCTCCCAAAAAACAGGTGTTGGGGTGGATCCGAAAACACAAATGTTCACCTGTCGTAGTTGGGCTGTGCTTGAGAGTGTACGTTATTATATACATGTTTTCTGTGTTTCTTCACTTTTATTTCACTCTGCCAATGTTTTAGAAAAGAAACATTGTGTTACTGTTATTGTTACATTTGTTTACAGGATATTCCAAGATCATCCAAGTGGAGGAACAAGAAAAAGCCCCCATATTTTGATACTGTGGCTGAATTGTATTCACACCAAACTGCTACGAATGAGTTTGGTATGGCATCTACTTTTATGCCCGTTGATGAGGATGATACTGTGGGATTGGATTCTGAAAATGAGATTGTGAGTTTGGAGGGAGAAGATGATGTTAGTCCACCCATCATTGATAAGGGCAAGGGCAAGAGGGCAGCTGAGGCAACCCCTGATTGGGTTGGGAAAACATTGTCTCGTAGTTTGAAGAAAAGTAAAAGTGATGAACTATCTATAACAGCAAGCCTCCAAAGCTTCAATAATTTGGTGGAAAAACGCATGAGTTTTTCCTCTGCCGACAAAGTTGGGGATGCAATGGCTCATCTAGACGCATTGAGTCTTGAAGAAAGTGATTGGTTAAAAGCCGTTTTGTGGCTGAATGGTGATCCGAACAGGGCATCCATGTTATTAGCAATGGATAGAAAGAAACTCCTTTGTTTCCTGGCCGTAGTTCCTTGATTATGCAATTAGCAATCAAGGGTGTTTCATATTCTGTTTATTGCTTTTTTACTTATTTTTAAGTCTAGTTAGTTGTAGAATAAAACTTGTTCTGTTAATCCTAGCTACTGTATTATTTTGAAATATTAATGGTTTGTGTTAAAAATTGTTATATTTCATTCTGTAATTCAATCTTTATAACAAAATTGATGTAGTATGTATGATTCCTGGGATTGGAAGTATTTTTTTATTTTGTTTAAAATAAATTTACGTCCTGCACTGTTACCTCTAAATTTTTTTTAAGCTTTTCATTGTTCAGAATATTCATTCATACGCTGAAACCATTCCATAGCCTTTTTCTTGTAATTTTAACAATATATTATAGAAGCTGAATTGAAAGCTTATGAATTTTCATTCATAAGTGTCCAATTCAGCCTTCATTTACTTCACCCAATTATTGGCACAGTAGCGTATAGCTTCCACAGTAGCGTATAGCTTACTAGCTTTGAATTATTGGCACAAATTCATATAGCTTACTAGCTTTGAATTATTGTGGGATGAGATGCATTCCATTACACGTGATGCCTGCAAGGAACAAGGCCATGTGAATAAACAGTGAAACCTACAAAACAGAAATAGGTGGGCATTATAAAAAAAAGAAAGAAAGGGAGATAGATGAAGTTTTTCTTATATCCATATTTATATTTTCTTCTGCAACGGTATTTTAAGTGTAAATCTGTGTGATATATGTGCTTTTAAAATGACTATCATTAAATGAGATAAATTAATTAAAAGGGAGTATCGAAATGTTCTGAATTTGTTGCATTGATATGTGGTAAGGGACACTTATTTGAGAACAAACAAATTTTCAATAATGGCCAATTATTTTGAAAACGGATGGAATCTTATTGAAGGTAATATAGTACAATAATTTGCTATTCATATGTAATGTACCACAGTATGCAAAAAATACTGTGAACTGGTCAAAGGAGACAGCAAACAATATATGGGCAATAATATAGAAACTTCCAAACATTCATACAGTAAAAAAAATTTTAGGTTCTTTATAACAATGACAATGAATTATATATTCAGGGAGGATAAAAAAAGAAGCAAAAGAAGAGAGAAATATATTACGCATTACATCCCCTTAAGCTGCCAAATAAGAGAGCAAGGTGGGCTAAGGAGGAAAGGAGGAGTGTTCGACCTGTCCGAACATACCCGCTTATTCGCCGTAGTTCCGACTTCGATTGGCACGCAATAGGTAATATTTTTACACCGTTCACTGTTGTTAGATTGTTTTGTAAAGTATAAAGTACATAAACGTAAACTAACCCGTACTTTAGGCACATTATTTAATACTTGTTTTACAAAAGCTTTTTAATCATTTTCGTTTACTGCATAATATATTTATTGTCATTTTAGAATGATATTATACAGTAATTGTGAGATTAGAGTGAATGCTTTGTTGGTAAAATATGTGGGATTCCTAACCTAATTAATGGAAGTAGGAAAATTTTGAAACCAAAAAAGAAAGAAGGGAAAAATAGAAAACACACCCACCGTTCGGAGAAGCTTTTGTTGTGGGTAAAGCTTCAAGTTGATACTGAGGCTAATTGATAAGAATATAGAAAGCTAGTAATATGATCAAATAATTACTGCAAAAATGTAATGCAAGATGAAAGAAGGAAAACAACATAGCATATCGCATCAATATATGGACAAAATAGAGAGTGCATCAGCAAATGTTTTTTGTAATTTAATATATAATGTAAAATGAAGAAATGAGGCAATTTCATATTGTAGGATTTGAATTCAAGTCCATGATGTATGAATTCACTTCTCCTAAAATTGCCACTAGACTACAAGCCAACATATATGAACAATTAAAAGAGCTCATCACATATATACTCTCTTATTAAAAAAAACAGCCATGACATTTCATATGTAAATTGATGTGCGCACTAATACTTACACGCTTTTAATTACATTATATTTATTATATAATATATCAATTATATAATTTTTTTTATATTAATGTTCACTTCATTATGAAAAGTGCACAGGTTGTGATGGCTGACCGTGAACATCCCACCGCATTTGATTACATTGGCGATGTTGTAGATGGGTACATGGACGAATCGTGGGATGAGATTGACTTGGCATTTTTAAAACTTCTAATCGAGTGGGAGCAGTATACTAGTGGACTATGTACAATGAGGCAACCACAACGAAATTGCAAATTAACAGGTAAGCAGTACACACGATTCATACTGAATAGTCACCCACAGAATTTATATGAGACTACAAGGTTGAACTTGGAAACATTTGAAGTGATTCGTGATGCCCTAAGGGAGAGTGGATATTATAAAATTTGTAATAAGGGTATCGCTGTCGATGAGGCGTTGCTGATGTTTCTTCACTTGATCGCCCATGATAAACGCATCCGTGATGTATGTGACCGATTCCAACATTCTGCTGAGACAGTTTGTCGAACTGTTAAAAAAGTTCGTCAAGCAATTTGTCACATGAGCAAGTACGTGATATGCCCTCGTGATCAAAATCGAGTTCATCCAAACATTTAGAATAGTGCAACATTGTTCCCCTACTTCAAGGTAATAATACATTAACAAATGCGAACTTCTATTAGATATGACACTTTATTTAATATTAAATATTCACATGTTCCGTAGGATTGCGTTGGTGCAATTGACGGAACGCATATTGAGGCGGTAGTTGATGCACGGCTAAGGGACCAGTTCCATAATAGACATGGTACGATCAGTCAAAATGTGTTGGCCGTCGTTGACCATGACATGCGCTTCACGTTCGTGTACGCCGGGTATGGAGGGAGTGCACATGATGCAACAGTACTTCATGAAGTAATATGTAATGAAAGGTATGATTTTCCAATGCCACCACAAGGCAAATATTATGTCGTTGATTCTGCTTATAAAAATATGCCGGGATTTCTTGCACAATTTAGGGGACATAGGTATCATCACAATGAAAACCGTAACAGAGGAAATAATTTTCGCTCAATGAAAGATAAATTTAATCATAGACATTCATCTGTGCGAAATGTGGTTGAGAGAGCATTCGGAGTTGTGAAGTGAAGGTTCCATATTTTGAGGGGCCCAATGTATGCATATAAGTTGGAAGCACAAGCAGAATTTGTGATTGCTTGTTGTGCGATAAACAATGTCATTAAAGATTACAACCCCAATGACCCAATTTTTGGTGAATTCGAGAGGATTGACGAATCAGGGAGCAATGTAGATACACAATTTACCGACGTCGACTACTCACGACATGGAGCTTCAGACATGAATGCTTATCGATTGGAAATTGCGCAAGCGATGTGGAATGGTCCCTAGACCATATTGGCAAAGTATGCATTAGTGACTAATTTATAGGCTTGTCCAGCCCTATTTATTTTGATTATTGTATGTATAAAGTTGATCACGACAATTTTAGAATTTTGTAGTACTGTTGTATTTTTATTTCTATGAATAATTGTAACGTTGTGGGTTGGTACATTGTTGAACATTTGTGTCAGTGCAAATATTTAATATTATTTGTCAAAGTGGTTAATATATTGAACAACAAATAAATAAAGAATAGTAATGATGTTGTTGCTATTCTAGAAGATTTTATGTGATACGATTCACGAGTATCGATATTAATCAATGCATGTTTAGAATTAAATAATGATCGTAGAAGAAAAAAATTTTCAATTTCGTATAATCACCAATGATGTTAGGATTTTAAAGTATATTTGATGTGTTAAAAAAAAATTTAAAACAATTTGTTGGGAGAAATAATTATGTTAGTAATTTAAAATGATCTTTCACATGTTTAGAAAAAAATGATGCTAAAAGAATTGTATTATTCACGAGCATATGAATTAATTAATTAATTAAGATTTAGAAATAATTAATTAACCACAAAGATAAAACACGAAGGTCGTATTATCACCAATGATTTTAGTAATTTCAAAGTTGTATTAGTTTTTTTTAAAAAAAATTTAATTTTACAAGCTAAAACATAAAAAAAAAATAGTAATAATGTTGTTTTGATAAAAAAAGAATAATAAATAAATTGTGTGAACAGTAACTATGAAGTGGATGGAAAACTAACAAAAGGGACCAAAAAAAAATGAAACTAACATCAGGGTCTAAAATGTAATTAACTTCAGCAGGGACGTAAATACAAAACAAAATTAGGGACTAACAAATTATTTAAAAAATAACAGAAGACCATGAACAGTGACGATCGTCTTCTTCCCTCTGCGAAATTTTTTTTTCTTCTGCTTTTTAAAAATTTCAGGATTTCAACCATTTTCCACCTTCCGAATTCACATCCCAGTTGCACATTTGGTGGGATTCGGATTTTCACAATAAATTCGACATTGTGGCGGAAACCCCTGCAAGAATTTCCTCGTCTTTCATGGATTCCAGCTCTAGGGCTTCTTCACCTACAAACCAAGATTTGAGAACACTGGAGTTGCTGTAAATTGGGACTACAGTCGCCGTCTTTCCCGTCCATTTGGGGATTTTTGTGTTCTTCAACGGCGGGTGCCATGGCTGGCAGAAAAAATATTCATAAAGAAAATTATAAATATAGATATAGTTTTAAAATTTTATCTCATCAATATTTTAAAAAAATATTGTGAACAGTACTTGTCTACAACTATTCATGAGTAGCGAAAGTTAGAGGTAAATTTGCAATGCCATACAATATCCAGAAAACTATCTTCAAACATATCTTGAAACACATTCCATAATACATTTCAAGAATATATTCCAAACAATATCCAAAAACATCTTTCAAAACACATTTCAAAAACATCTTTTTAAAAACACATTTCAAAACACATACCACACGGGGCCTAAATATCTTCTCTTGCTTCTTTTTTTCATTTTAATTTGTAGAACAAGAAGTTGGTCAAAATGGAAATTTGACGAATATTCCCTTGAGAAAAATGAATAAAGTCTTTTATTTTATATATAATCAGTGGACTGCATGACTTTTCAATATACTTCTTATTTCATAATAACTTAACAGAAAGGGCAAAAAAAAAAAAAAAAAAAAACCCCATGCCTATGGGAAACTTACGTCACGCATGAAGTATTTTGCATGCTGATGTCAAGATTTATGTGTCGGGTGATCCAAGGCATGCCACTGCAGGCCTGTGTTTAGCATCCCAATTCACGCCTTCATTCCTATTTTTGAATAAAATAAAAAAATTTCCTTGCTGAAAAAATGAATAAATAATTTGTGGTTATACAACTGTAAATTTTTCGTATCGAAACATGAATTTGATTTTGAATCCACTATTAATCTTCGGATCGAAGTCTCGAATTGATTAGGTCTTCACTTGAAGATGGTGAAAATTTCATTTATTTATATAAAAAAGAAACTTCTGCTAATTATTCAGTTAAGACTTGAGACAGAAGACTTGTTAAGAGTTGAGATCAGTTTAATTTGTCCGGCATTTGCTACCATTAATTAATTAATTAATATCCAGCTTTCATAATCAACATCGCCATTTTACTTGACTTTGAGTCGTACACTTCATTATTTTAAATACTACAGACTTACTAGAAAGTCCAATTAACATCACACATATACATATACTTTTTTTTCGCTCTATTAGAAGAGTCCATTCTCAAACATGTATAACTTATTACGAATTTCAAATTACAATATTTAAAATAGTTAATTTGTTATTATTTATAATACTAATGTTTTTATTTTTTAAATGTGAATGAAGGTAAAAAATATTTTAAAATTTTGAAACTGAACTGTCGTATCTGAGTTATTGAGTTCGGGTTGACGAGTTCCCATGTCGACACCCTTCAACTCTAACCTGAGCTGTTTAATTATTCGTGTTATCCATGTCAACTCATTGAACCCGTGAACATTTCGTGTTCGGGTTGGTGGGTTCACGTGTCAATATTTTTAACCCTAACCTTACTCGTTTAATTATTCGTATTATTCAGGTCGACCCCATATAACCTGCGAATCCGCCAAAGCTCAACCCTAACCCGCTTATATTGTATCAGATTTGTGTCGTGTTAGAGATTGACAACTCTACATTTTAACTTTGGCCCTAGGAAACTCTCTCTCTTCTTCGCTTTCAATTCCACGCAATTGCCACTTCCATTCCACGCTTATAATTGTAATTTCCTTTGATTTTCCATGCCAGCTACCTCCGTTTAGTATAAAAAGTACAATATTCTACTGAATTAAAAAATATCTTTTAAGTAGACACATCTAATCTAATAGAATGGAGGAAGTAATTAATAAGCCTTTCGTTCAGTTTCAGTTTTTTTTAAAAAACAATTATATTTTTACTTTAATTAAAGAAATGAATTAATAACGAAATAAACATAAATATATTAATAAGAGTAAAAATAAAAGAATAAAACTATTTTTCTATTAAAAAACTTGTAACAAAACTCTTTTCTTATTATTAATCAAGGAAGAATAAATATGCCTTGGCCATGAATTCAAAACTGCCTACATAGTGTGACGATTGAAGCGAAAAATGAAATCTTTGAAAGTCCAAACTGAAGAATATAACTTTCAAATTCTTTTACAAAAGTATATTAATTATTCATTTTTCGTATTATTTTGAAAAATTATAACTTTGACTTTTGATAATTCTCATTTAGATGAATCATTCCAATTAATAGAGATAAATTATTGCGGTTAATTTATATATATATATATATATATATATCATCTTTTTCCTCATTAATTTGGAAGAAAACTTTGAATATTTTCAAGCGTAAAGAAATTATATATTATGATTTGTTGAGACGTCCATACGCAGCCTTATATTTGGTGGCCAGTTGAAAATTAATTTAATTTTCTTTGTCTTTTTATTTATTTTATATTTGGGGTTGAGTTGCATAAACGAATTGAGGTAAATTATAATTATATATTTACTTCTCTTAAGATTTGGTAAGATTAATCAGTCGTGACGGTTGAAAAAATAAATAAATAAATATATATCTCAACAACCTTTTTGCAGTTCAAATAAAATAAAATAATATCCAGTACCTTAGAAAACCTATTATTATTTCCTAAAGAAACAAAAAAAACTATTAATAATTTAATTAAAATGCAATTTACTAGTTCACATTGACTATAAATTTATAGTAAATGAAATGAGTCAACTGACTGATATGATAATGCATGGGAAGAAACACATAAAATAAAAATGTTAATTAACGCTGACTTTGAGATTCAATGAGCTTACCAAGTTTAGCTGCTAAAATCACGTAGTGTCAGACACGTAGAATACATGAAACTTCTTCTTCTATATATTATTAGGGCTTGTCTAATTTGATTCTAGTTATTTTGTATGCATGCGTGGATAATTTTTTGTTGTATAAAATGTATAGTTTTATTATATTTTTAGACAACAAAAGACGTTAAACTATAATATAAGAATTTACTTAATACACATGTGCATAACAATAAAGTAATAAACTTAAAAGTAATTGAAAGAATCTTTAGAATAAACTCACGTTTTTTAACCCACAAATTATACGGAGTAGTTGTTCGTCGAAAAAGTTGGGTTCCTTGCCTGGAAATCGATTTGAGATATCGTTATTAACTAGAAGAAAGAAAAAAAAATAAATAAAATGAAATACAGTTTTTACTCTATGATTCAAAATTCGACAGTTATTTCATGTGGTTTACGACTGAAATGTTTGATTGACTTAAAATTTCAAATTAACAATTATTTAGAAACATTATATTTATAGTATCTTTGAATATTATAGTTTCAGACCCTCATTTTGTACCAAAATCAATCTAATGCACTATTAATTTTGATGATTTTAGTCAATTAGATACTTTAATCATAAACCACCGGAAAATGACTGTCAATTTTAAAAACCACAAAAAAATAAACTACCGCGGTACAAAATCATAGGGTAAACTGTATTTCATATTATAGTTTTAATTAAAACTTTTCAAAATATTAAAAATGCATTAACATGTGCATATATATATATATATATTGATACAAAAAATATTAAAAATAATGTAAACTTATTTTAAAATGCAAAATGAAACAAAGCAAAAAAGTGAAATTGTCAATAGGTAGAGAGTAGAGAGAAGCGCATTTATAGAAGCGGGCGGCAATTGACCTAAACTAATCTCTTCTTTAACTTTAATACGAGTATAGAATTTGATTCCTTTGAATTTGAAAATGAACAAAATGTGGGCAAATGCCAGCTGGGCACGGCTTCATCAGTACTAATAAAACCCTGAGTTATTGCAATTTCTCCGAACAACGTTTGGAGAGATTATTCAATACATTTGTTGCACCATATAAAATTGTACAAGAATACACATTTAAAGGGAAAAAATGTTATTTTGAGGGAAAAACAAATATACATGTAAGATATCTATGAATGAATAAATATTGTAATTATTGATTTATAATTAGATATATAACTGCACTATTTTTAAGGATACATCCGATCTTGTGCATTCAATCTGTTCAAATTAATTGCACAAAGACTGCCTCATATATTATTATATATATTATTCAATAATTTTCTTACGAAAAATGTGTTCATATGCATACTTCAAACTGATCAAGTCATGACTAGGGAATCTCCCAACTCATCAAGAGCTTCTTTTTTTTTTTAATTTATTGGATAAAATATTATATATGAATCAATCATCGCTATTCCTCTTGTCCCACTGATTTTGTTTGTTTTTTTTAAAAAAAAATAAAAACTATATACTATTTAATACTTAGTCCATCCTAAATAAATATGTCCTATTTTTAATACTGATTATTAAAATGAAATAAAATTATTATATTTATTAGAATGGACAAAGTAACGTACGCCTTGATTTAAAATCAAAAAGAAATTATTTAGAACTATATCAAATTTAGTCCAAAGTTGTATGGATAAAAGGGAATCACTTGGCCTAATATGACAATTAATTTGGGATTTTAAAAAATGATAGAGAAAATTGGCAATAGAGGAAACAAATTGGTAGTACACCTCAAGTATAATCTCCCATGATACCGTTTAACAATTTTCTTTTCCGCGACGTGGGATAGTATACTCGGGAATTATTGTGTGCAATTGTGCTCGTATGATGTTGTATTTATGAGGGATATAAACTAATTATCTCACCTTACAAATTACTAATATTAAAATAAAGGTAATAAAACATTTGCGCTTTAATTCATATGGTTTTAAACAAACCAAATAGAGTTTGCTTTTGACCAAATTTAAGCCGAACCTGAACCACACTACGATACTAGTAGTGGCCAACAAAACAATGCTATATACACATACAAAATTATGTTTGAATTTCATAATAATTTTTTATTATTTTTAATATACATTTTTTACTATTTAATTACACTTTTAATGCAAATTTTCACGTTTTCCATAGTCAAAAGAATGGGGCCACTTTTTATGGTTTGACTTGTCAAAGTGGGAGAAGAAGCGGAAGATAAGTTATCAAAGCTTACATAGCTTGAACGGTCTAGATGGGTGATCGATCGGTCAAATATTCAAACCTTAGAAATTCGGGCCTTCTTCGGTGGTCCCAATACGGTGTTGAACAACTGATACGATATGATATTCCACAGATCTGAAATAAAAAAAAGGCTCAGATCAAACGTTAAACTTACACCTGTTCACATCTTCCCACTTGATACACATTTTGGACTCTTTTGTAATTTTACACTACTTTCCTTCTCCTTTCTTTTTCCCTTCGTTTTGTCCTCAATTGGAAAACCTGTCCTCCAAACTAACTAATGGCATGTATCCATTTGCCCTAGGTGGCTTTTCAAGCTAGGTTAGGGACATTGTCTATGAGAACACATGATTTTCTAGATTTTTTTAAAAAATTTTTAACGTAGAATTCGTTCTTAAAATCTTAGTTCTCTTGTTCACTCGTTCCAGTTAAGAGTTGATAGATCATTCACAAAACTTTAATGCAACTGGCAAAAATTATCACCTAAATATAATATGTAAAATTATGTTCATGTTAACGAATCCAATTATAACGTAGATACTTGCACCGTGTCAAATATTCCGACCCCATAAAATTCCCCATAGGCAACCCTTTGGATCTTTGAAACGCGGCCTAAGGAGCTTTGATTCTCTTTTCGCATTTGCATTTTTCATCTGTGTATTTTGGCAGAGTGGTCCATTTTGGACAAAACGGAAAGCTTCCAAATGCGAACATTTATTTCACAGTTACATCAAAAAATTTGTCTTCAACAACTTTCATAACACAGCATGTGCAAGCCTTTACTAAAAGTTGTAGTCCTCCACAAATATCGCATTCCATTACGCCACAAACACAAAGTTGTGGTGAGGAAGAAAAAACAGAACCCTAATTTTAATTAGTGTCTCATCGATTGTGACGCATAACAAGTCACTCATAAGTTGAAATTCGATTTTCACTTATCTGCCTATTTAGAGTGCAAACCTAACTCACATTTAGAAAGAGAGAAACAGCATTTTGAGTGAACAAAACGTCCGTACAAATCAAACCAAATCTAATTCAAATCAAAGGCATATCCTCAAAATATTCCTCTCCTTAGTTTCGGTCGTCAAAAACAAATTCCATTTTCCTTTCACATTAAGGCGTTACCAATTTCCATGCTGCCGTGTTGGGCACCAAAAGGACCTCCTTCAGTCCTTCTAGAACCCGTACAATCTGGTGTACTACATGATCATTCTTGCTTTACACGAATATGACAATTCGAGTTGTAAATGATTTTGCGTGTGACATTGAGCGAGTTAGGCTAAGTATGAAAATTTGCCACTCAAGAACCCAAAGAAAAGAGGCTTATTTCTTCAAGATTCATACAAGAACCACCCAAAGAAACAGTCATTTCTCCAAGATTTCATATTCATAGGCCGTTTTATTACATAGGGAAAGAGATTCACACAGGGTGCTCAACAAAAACCATAGTAGGTAAAACTGTAAAAGCACACTAGCGCATGGCAATGGTGGGATGTAGTAACTTCCTTCGTTTCCACAAAACCTCAAATTCTCTGAACAAAAAGCAAACTTAAGGCATGGAAAACGAGGATCCTCATCCCTCACCATTCCTAATTTACATATAACACTACCAAGTAGACTAGACTACAACTCCGCATATATGTACAACCTCAGATTCTTCTTCTTCTGCACACAAAAACAACCCGAGGTACAAACCTTCAAGCCAAAAGTGCAAGCAAAAGATGCAGGGCAGGCCAACCTAGGCTTCTCTGAACTTTCTTTCCTGTTTTACCAAGGACCATCCATCCCTTCATATGGGCAATGGCCGCCGGTACATGTACAGTAGAGGAAATTGCTTTGGGTTTTTGCAGAGCTCTTTTCCAAACACATCAAGATAGATCCCTTGATCTGGTCTCTCCTTCACTGACAATCCATGGATGCCCTGAATTAAGGGAAGATAAAAGGTTTAGGATCAGAGGAAAATAAGGCTAAATCCTGAAGATTCAATTTTTATCTATTTCCAGCCACCAAAACTTAAGTTCTCAGGTCAAAACTCAAATCATTGAATAAGAATTTCACCTATGACCAAACTTCAACCCTACACATTTTCTTAACTAACAGCTAACGTCATAAAATTAAACATTGAGCATTTCCAGTTTTCCGATGATGAAATCAGATAAATCAAAGATGAAATCCCACTTACTCAGAACTTGATCAGCGGAGAATCTCCTGGAAGGATCCTTACAGATCATCTTCCTCAGCAAATCCTTGGCTTCAGGGGAAACAGACCTGAACAATTTTGGGGGAAATCTCAAATTCCCCCTCAGCACAGCCTCAAAAGTCTCCGACGGAGTGTCCCCGTAGAAAGGAGGAACCCCAGAAAGCATTATATACAAAATCACACCGGCGCTCCAAACATCAACCTTCTCATTGTAATCTCTCCCTCTCAGCACTTCAGGGGCCACATAATACGGCGTCCCAACAATCCCTTCCATAGTCTGGCTCTCGCTCAGGGCAAACCACTCCGCCGACCCAAAGTCGGCGAGCTTAAGCTTACCCCAAGAATCAAAGAGTATGTTATCGGGCTTAATATCGCGATGGGCTATGCCCATGTGGTGGCAGTAGCTAATCGCCGACATCAATTGCTTCATAATGGAGGCGGCCTCAGTTTCCCCCAAAGGGCCACGGGAAACCCTCCCGAACAAATCATCCCCGGAGGGGCAGAGCTCGGAAATGAGGTGGAGGTAGGTGTCGTCCTCGTAGGTTTTGAAGAGCTGGAGAATGTTGGGGTGGCCGGCGAGGAGGTGGAGGATCTTGGGCTCCTTGTCGAGGCAGTCGCGGTCGGTGGAATCCAAGAGGAGGGTTTTGTCGACGGTCTTGCAGGCGTAGGAGTCGCTGGTAGAAGGAGAGAAGCAGCGGTAGACGATGCCAAATCTACCACGGCCAATCTCTTCGCAAATTTGGTACTCTGTTTTGAGGGTATCGGTCATGATAGAGCTTTCTTTGTTGCAGTGATGAAACGGCCACTTTGTGCCTCTCCTGGGTGGGTTTTATTGATGAATTCTTGGAAATGTTACGGAGAAGGAAAACAATTTTTTAATTTTTTTTATAAAGAAATTAAAAAGAAAATACCAAGGAATATTCGAGTGGGATATTTTTTACTGTTTCCAGTTTGGAATTTTGGATTCCACGTTTACCGTTTCCGTTATAAAAATGTGGAACAGAATGGAAGGAGGACGGCGTGGGCGGTGGATGGGGCTAAATGTAATTTCACTAGGAATACCTTTTATTGATGGGAAAAAGTAAGGCTGTACGTACGGAAAAAGGGCAAACAGAAAAGAGAGTTGTTGGGTGCTAAATGACGGAGTTGTCCTTTTCTACTTTTTCGGAAGTGCAAAGCCTACACTGGTCCCTGAAGCGGGTTAATTTACTAGTATGTATTAAGGCTCTGTTCTCTAAAGATTCTAATTTAAGTTAGGTAAAATTGGCGTTGGATAATAATGGATAAAAGTTTACATTTTTAAGATAGACAGTTGGGATTTAAATCTTTTATGTTTTTCTATTATCAGGATGTTAGTACAGAATTTATATTTTTGAAATTCTTGATTAAGGTTTGATGAAGCACGATCTAGCATGAGACAATGAAATTCGATAACTCTTGGAAGTGATCTACAATTGCAGGGCTCTTCTCCTATATCACTCCAACACTCTTGTTAGTAAGAGTAATAGTTTATCATTTTAGAATAATTAGAGTAGAATTTTGTACTTTTCATGATGCTTTCCTCATTTTTAGCTGAGTTATTAACTCAACATTTATCGTTTATCTAACACTTACTGTATTTTATAATCGTTATCCAATACTTAATGCAGTAACGGTTACACCCCATTTTCCTAGATTTTTCTTTATCCTGATATCCCTATTCCAATATCAACAGTATTTTATGGACATTTTTTTTTTTTTTTTTTGCGAAATCTAATCTGAAATTCACTTTTAATTGTAAAAAATAATTAATCATCAAGAAAAAAAAAAGTGGGTTGTGAATATTTGGGAGGAGACAAACTAGTACTATCAAACAGCTGTCCAAAGAGAAAAGAGGAAGTTGTAAATTACAAGTACGTACATGGGACTTTCCAACCAATTACCTAAACTACTAACTACTCTAAATATATAGCTAGCTGGTTTTAAAAATTTGAATCCTGAGACCAATCGAAAATCTCATTCCCATAATGTTTTTGTCCACCGCGATCTTTGTTTATAGTAAGCGGATTATGCAGAGTTCATATCATTTTCCTCCCTAACGTGTAGTGTTTAATTTGATAACTAAATTACAATTACGCTTGTAACGTGTCATTTTCATGGTTAATTTCGTGTATTTTTGTATTAAAAATTGTTACTTCTTAGAGTTTAAATTTTTAATTTTAAATGAGTTGACAAATTACTTTTTATCGTATATATATATAATCTATTGGGTAGAAATAGTTAAATAATGTTATAAAACATACTAATAGATTTGAAAACAACCTCTTGTTAGGATATAAATAATTATCTTAAATTAAACTATTTTTTGCTTCAAATAATTTGATATAAAATTAAGGAATGAGACACGTTATAAGTGTGATGTGAGGCGTGTTCCGGACTTTTGTGGGGCAGTTGTTTGAGAACGGGTTTTCAATTTTTTTTTTTGTTTCGTTTGCGAGTCTCTTATCACTTATGTAGTAGACTTCGTATTGTAATATTGATTTCAAAAAATATATCTTTTTATATGGATTAGATGAATCTAAATAATGTAAAAAAATTAAAAATCGTAACTTGTTATTGTTTAAAAGTCTTTTTACTTTTTTTTTCTTAAATCACTGTACATGTGTCTCACTATAGTGCAGTGACTCGGAGAGGCTTCCAAATTGCAAATTAACTGAAAATATGAATTTATTACTTATAATATTCTTTTTATGTTGAATTGAAAAAACAATAAACAACACTTAATGACTGTCACTGCACGTTCCTTCTCTGATAGTTAGGGTTTATAATTAATTACATTTAAAATTTAGGAAGTGTGAATAAAAAAAATATTGTATGAAATTATTTATTTGAAATATTATACCTTTTTCCATTAAAAATTTATATTCTTTTTAAGATATATATTTTTTTATGTGACAAAAAGAATATAATTTATGAAAGATGATGATAAACAGATCGATAATAATGATAAACAAAAGATAATGGTACATCTGTTTCCCATGTCTATTGATCACTAAAAGTACTCTGCACTATACTTATTAAAATTCTTAGTATCACTATAATAATGATAAAGATGGCGAGCCAATCTATAACTACAATTAAAGCTTCATTTTTTTTTTTCCTCAAAAGAATTATGCTTTTTTTTTAAATTTAGTTTTACTGTACCATTATATTTCATCATCCTCTTATCTATTACATATAAAAGAAGGAGCTTTGAGAAGGAGAAAAACGAATTGGAAGAGCTTCATGTAGAGTTCTGTCAATTTACACTTTAAATAAGCAAACAGGCAAAAATAAAAATCGAACCATCTAATCTTTGAATGATCTGCTATACGTCACAATCGCTGAAATACTAGTTGGGGGCTATAATTAAAGCTTGGAAAACTTAAGAAAGATGGAAGAGGAGGAGGAGGAATGAGAGGTTGCCACAGGGAGGGACACGTGCTGGGACCTTCGCTCTTAAGTTAGTTGAAAACTGCTGATTTCCCTCAACTGGCTCATTACTTAATTGGTTTGGATTCCCCCGTCAATTCCCCCTCAATTATTGAACCCACAACTTCATATTCATATGATAGGATATTCTTGAGGTTATCCATTTCATTTTCCTTATCTTTAATCTAATCTCAAATACTATATTTACACGACGCATAATAAACGCAGTAACCGTTTTACTAAACACAGTAATATTTTCCTGTGAAAATTTATTTTACCCTTTAGTATTAAAAAAAAAAATTTCATAAAATTTCACACTATTCATAGGAACATTGGGAAAATACCGCCCTTTGTGGGCGGTATTTCAGAAATACCGCCTACAAAAGGGCGGTATTTTAGGCGGTATTTCAGAAATACCGCTTTCCTCAAAAGAATTATGCTTTTTTTTTAAATTTAGTTTTACTGTACCATTATATTTCATCATCCTCTTATCTATTACATATAAAAGAAGGAGCTTTGAGAAGGAGAAAAACGAATTGGAAGAGCTTCATGTAGAGTTCTGTCATTTACACTTTAAATAAGCAAACAGGCAAAAATAAAATCGACCATCCAATCTTTGAATGATCTGCTATACGTCACAATCGCTGAAATACTAGTTGGGGGCTATAATTAAAGCTTGGAAAACTTAAGAAAGATGGAAGAGGAGGAGGAGGAATGAGAGGTTGCCACAGGGAGGGACACGTGCTGGGACCTTCGCTCTTAAGTTAGTTGAAAACTGCTGATTTCCCTCAACTGGCTCATTACTTAATTGGTTTGGATTCCCCCGTCAATTCCCCCCTCAATTATTGAACCCACAACTTCATATTCATATGATAGGATATTCTTGAGGTTATCCATTTCATTTTCCTTATCTTTAATCTAATCTCAAATACTATATATTACACGACGCATAATAAACGCAGTAACCGTTTTACTAAACACAGTAATATTTTCCTGTGAAAAATTTATTTTACCCTTTAGTATTAAAAAAAAAAAATTTCATAAAATTTCACACTATTCATAGGAACATTGGGAAAATACCGCCCTTTGTGGGCGGTATTTCAGAAAATACCGCCTACAAAAGGGCGGTATTTTAGGCGGTATTTCAGAAATACCGCCCAGCTGGGCGGTATTTCTTCCCTGTGGGCGGTATTTTCTGTAGGGGTTGTATTTCAAATGGGCGGTATTTCACAAATGGCGGTATTTTTGCAAAATTTTATCCCGTTTTGAAAAAATGTGTAGGTTATTTACATACCGTGTAATATGAATCGTACTTGTGACTATAAAATCAAATGTTGTGCGGTATTTTTTTTATTTTTATATAAAGGGTAAAATAGACTTTTTATAAGAAAATGTTATTGCAAATAGTAAAACGGTTACTGCGTATAACAATTTCGTATTACATTTACTACTAACCTTAATCTTCACTGAACTGTCCCATAATTATTGTCCAGGCTACGTGATCATTCTTTGACGTGATATTAAAAGAAATCGTATTTTTAACGAGGCATACTATTTGCAGTAACCGTTTTACTATTCGCAGTAACATTTCCCTGTGAAAAGACAAAAATGCCCCTGGCCAAAAATAAGAAAATTGGAAAATACTAAACGCAGTAACCGGCCGGAAATACCGCCGATCGCTGGCGGTATTTCCGGCCAAAATACCGCCGTTTTCCGGCGATATTTTGGCCGGAAAATATCGCCGGCGATCGGCGGTATTTTCCGAAATTTTTTTAACCGGGGAGACAGTCTCCCCGGCCGAAATGTTGCAGAAACAGAAAAAAACGTCCGGATAATCGTCGATCCGGGAAAAAAATCCCCCCCCGAATGGGTTTTTTTTTTCGAAAATTATAATGAAGGGGTATATAGAGAATTTATGCAAACTAGTTTAAAGTAAAAAAATAAATATAGTGTTTACTTATAGTGTAATATGGATCGTAGTCGGGTAATTCGGATTTTTTAGAAAATTTCTGACCTTCACCCCTTACTTATAGGTGAAAATTGTTATTGTTCAAACGCGCGTTACTGTTCATGAACAGTAACGCGCGTTTGAACAGTACCTTTTCTTTTTTTTTTTAAATTTTTTTGCTCCAGGGGCATTTTAGTCTTTTTAGAGGGAAATGTTACTACGTTTAGTAAAACCGTTACTGCGTTTAACAATTCAGTTTTTAATATGGAGTTTGTACAATTTTCACTCATGTGAGGCGTCAAATATATCATAAAAGGCTTTCTAATGGATCAAATCTCTGAATTCCAGACAGGAATGCTTCTCGCTCATGTGTTTTTGGAGTAGGTCTACCTTCCAGAATAGGTTGCTCCTCTAGAACTGGTTAACTTTGGAGACGTTAAGACACTGGGACAAAGCTCGATGAGAGCATAAACGAGGCCTCGACATAAAGTGTTCTTGCCTCTATCATTAGCTCGGATAATCGTCGTTTCTGGTGTTTTAGTCACATTTCAATGGCTCCCATGTTTGTTTTAGAATCTTAGGTCATGTGTGGAATGTATTTCAAAATCATGTTTTAAGATTCATTTTAATTTTATAATATTAAAAAGCTTATTAGAAATGTAAAAAATTGTATTAAAAATGTAAAAAAACTTATTGAAAATAACAAAAAAATATTATAAAATTAAAAATACATCTCTAAATATAATTTTGAGATACATTTCACACATGGCCTTAGACCTTGCAATGGTACAAAGTTTAACAAAAGATGACAACGTTAGTGCATATTTAAAAAGACCCATTAAGACTTTAAAAGAGTGAAACATCCTCGTCTCGTACGATGAGACGTGCGATGAAGACGTTCCAATAGCAGCAAAAGAAAGTGAAATAAAGAATAAAAGTGAGACACACTAGTAGCGCTTTGATTGGATTAAACATAGAGTGTTAGCCCAAGCTTTGTTGTCAATTGTTAACCCCATAGGGTTGTGTTATCTCATCTCAAACTATAATTAGATTATAAAATGGTAAATATCACCACAAAATATTTTATCTATTCTAAAAAAAAGTGTCACTAGAATAAGAAAAACAGATGTCATTATCACAAAATTGCTATACTAAATTGTGCCTACAATTTATGAAAATTTTCACTTTCTTAATTTATTGCTACGAAAATAACATTGGAATCTTTTTTTTTTTTTTTTTTGCATTGAAATTATAACTTGAGACTTTTTATGGAATAAAGTAATTTAGAGATTTAAAAGCACTTTTTGAAGAAGAGAAGAAGTATTATTTGATAAGTAGGTTGAAAACATATTTTGAATTAAAAATTCTAATCATACGCCGAAAGTTTTGTAAATTTGGAGTCAATAGGTTCGTAAAATAAAAGGGAAAAAAAAAAAAGGGACACATTTTAAACTTTTGACTTGATACGAGAAATCGTAGACACGACTCACGAGTACATAAAGTCGTAGAAAACAAGCTGGAATTGTTGCTTGAAATCGATATTGTAATTCCAATTCTACCCCTCTCTTCTCTATTTTGGATAATCCTGGCAAGTACAATTGAAGGACATTGGGATCGCCAGCTTTTGTGGACCAAATCTCTTAGCTAAATTTGCGGACCACAAATGGGCGCCACTCCTCACTCCACTCTCTGCTGTGGGGTACTTACTTTCTAGTCCTGTCTTTTTTATGTCCATTAATTTTTAATAAAATTTATACGTATCGTGTTTTACATCACGTAACCCAAACTTCTCAAACAACACATTTTTAGCCGTGCTCGCCCCTTGAAAAGTTTCGAACGTAGGACATTCTTAGGTTTCAAACTCAAGAGACCTATGTTGAATGGGGATTTTAAAGTCCTTCTTAAGTGACAAACTCGTGTCGGAGGAATTGGTTACCGAGTCCTGGCACCACAAGTTGTTAATGCATGTTTCCAGTTATTTTGGTTTCTGTCTCAAGGATAATGAATAGAGTCATTAATTTTGGAAGAGAGAAAAATCTGCATGTGTCTGGTGGTGGTGAAGCCGCGAAACTAAGGTAGCCAAATCCTATTATAGAGCAATGCAATTAGGGATGTATTCGAGTCGAGTTGAATTCGCAAATCATAATATTCAAAAAAACATTCTTCATACAATGATATTAGATTTTTGTCTGGTTTCGCCTCTTCTTCGTGCAAACTGAATAAAACAAGAAATTAATACACGAAAGTAACAGAAAGAAAAGAAGAAAGAAACCCCCTTAACCAGTGGCGGAGCCAGAACTAAAAGCCAGGGGGGGCTCAACAGTACAAGCAAGAGAATAAAACTCCAACGCTGCCGTCAAACGAGTGCGATAGGCAACTTCAACTTCACGCCCTTGTGCTTGTAACACATGTGACAAACTCTGTCTTTGATTTTGGAAAAATTCAAGTTGAATTCTTGCATCATTGTGAGCACTAGCCACACCGCCTACATGTGTATTAAAAATGTCCATTGCTTTTTTCCAATTACTTACCCCTGCATTGGTAAATGCCTCTTCTCCAACTCGGCATCCTCTTTGTGAATTTTTAAAGAGATAACACCAAAAGCAAAATGCGGCATCCTTGGATATACTATACTCTAACCATGGGTATTTTTTAAACCAGCTAATTTGGAAACATCTATTATCTTTACCTATCTTTCTGCGAGGATAACTATAGCCAATCGGTTGACAAGGGCCTCTAACCAAATACTCTCTTCGAATTTGATCTCTAACTGAAACATCAAATTCCTTCATTGGCTTCCGTAGGCCGGGGTCACTAACAACATCATTCGGATTGAACTCCACACGAGAAGGTCTTTCCCTATTATTCTCTTGACTAGAGATATTAGATGACTCAATCTTCCGTTTTAAAAATTTATCCATAACCTCCTAACATAATTGATCAAGATGACATAAATTAATAATTCTTCAAAATATATATAAATCCAATTATCCAATTTAAACATATAACTTTGTTTAGATGATAATGTAAAACACATAAAGTATAGTCATATTAGTAATATTATAGATGTTCAAAATAAATAAATAAATAAATAGGGGTGTTATATAATATATATATATATATATATCAGTTGATATTTGAAGACAAACAAAGCAAAGCAAAGAGATTCCATTTAGCAATCAATCACAAAGCAAATACAATCACTTTTTTGCCACCACAAGGTCCACACACGGACCACACCACAACCATAGCAATCAATCATATTACTTTTTTTTCCCACAAATTACAATTACTTTTTTTGCCACAATAGAATAAATATATGAAATTTCTATAAAATAATTTCATAATCAATCATATAAAACATTAAATGATGAATGATGATGCTGCTGAGTGTTGTTGCTGTGCAGCTAGTGCTGCCTTGCGGTTATAATTATATATATTAATATTAATATATATATATATATATAATATATTCAATTGATACTTGAAGACAAACAAAGCAAAGCAAAGAGATTCCATTTAGCAAATAGCAATCAATCACAAAGCAAATACAAATTCATATAAAACATTAAACATACGGATGATTTGATGAATGATGATGCTGCTGTTGTTGTGCTGCCTTGCCTGCTGCTGCTGCTGCTGGCAACCAGTGTGGACTGGACAGTCTGGACTCCTCTGGCCAAGCAACAAGCTTCCTGCGTGGCTGCGTGCTGCGGCGTTGCAGCAGAGATGGAGCGGGCACTGCGGCGCTGAAGCAGGTTAACCTTAGGTTTGTTTTGCTTCTCAATCTGATTTGGGGATTTTGGGGAATACTTGACTTCTGGTTTTTAGTATATGGAAAGTTCCCTTTTTTTATTTTTTATTTTTCCTTTCTCTATTAAGTAGAACGACACCGTTCTACTTAATAGAGAAAAAAAACAGTCTCTTCTCCTTCTCCACGACTCCACGCATCTTCTTCCTCTCAACCAAACCAGTCAAGTCAACCGTATGGAGACGGAGGAGGCGCTTACAGCTTTCTGGTGGGGAAGGGCAAAAAAAAATTAAATACAACTAATACCTTGGCGCACAGGAGGAATGGGAGGCGCCAGCACCGGCTCGCCCCCCCTAGCTCCGCCAGTGCCCTTAACGACGCTTGGACAGATGGAGTTACTTGAGAAGTGCGATTCTGTTGTTATTCGGGCTTTTCCACGATTGACAAGCTGATGAACAAACCTAGATGGCCAACTAAGTTAGCAGGTGTCACGGTTAAAAATTCAACTCAATTCCCATCTCTTTCATCTGTGCCTGCTAAACCCTAAAGGGAAAAGAATCCAAAGCCCAGTTCACATCACCCTTTAGAAAAAGAATAAAAAAATATTAAAATGCAGGATTAAATATTAAAAATAATTTAAAAAGTACGATAATATATTAAATTTACTGTAAAATAAAAACAACATACGGTAAAATTGCCTTAGAAAAAAGGTTTCAGGTCACGGTCAATTTCTATGTCAAACATGGTGTAATCAACACTTCCACTGCCTACCCCATTGTCGAAATTGGAGTGTGCTTTACGTAACTCCTTCCTATCTCTCTCATTCACTCACTCACTCGCTCTCAGAAACCCCCATTCATTACGGTGGTTAATTTGAAGATGAAGACTGATGATTAATTAATGAATTAATGATTTTTCATGTGACAGTTATCGAGAAATTATTTCATGCATCCTCGATCTCTAAAGGTATACTAGTAATTTTTTTGTTATTACAAAAGTGTGAATAATGTGATGATTTGGTTTAGGGCATATTCTTTTTATTTCGTTTTGAAAACAGTTTTGGTTTCAACAGTAAATTTAATATATTTTAATCATATTCCATCATTTTCAATACAATTTTTTACTATTCAGCATTTACTTTTTACATTTTTAATACACTTTTTACATTATAAAACTATTTTTCAAAATTTATTTTCAAATCCGTTTTCAAAACGTTCAAAAAGAACATGCCTTATATTATTGGTCCACTTGCCAGAGTGAAGTTGTTGTAATATGCTTTTGGGTGTTTTTTTTGAGTGCTTTTGAGTGTTAGTTAGCTTTGTGTCTAATCAATTATTATGTGTGGCACCTAAAGAATGTGGATATATTATGGCTATTAATATAGGAGCATTCATTAACACAAGAATATTGCAGGCAGATCTCAATTATTGAGGACTTAATTCAATTTGGAAAGTTTGTAACACTGCATTTTCCACACCCCCATGGGCCATATATGCTCCAATATGTCAGCACAACTTAGCTCTACGAGGAATGAGCTAGTGCTCTAATAATTAGTGTGCAAGGTGAGTTACTCATATGTCGGGGGTTTGATTCCTACCCCGACTTTATAGGAGGCTCCTCACCTTGCTCTTCCTCTCCCCACAACCCTTGTTTTTGATGTAATAGATTAAGACTCTTAATTATAATGGAGTATTTATTTAAAAAAAAAAAAAACTTTGCTATATGAAATTTGAGTGACAATCACCTATTTCACATTCGAGATTTCTTGTTTAGTAAACGTTGTCTATACCCGGGATAACAAGAGAGAGTAAACTAAGTAGACATAATAATATTAGACACATGATCCCCTTTTAATGATATTTTGCTAACTGTAAGTGTATTTCGCCACTTAATTGATTCAAATGAGTGGCAAAATAAGTTTCTATTACTAAGATTAGACAGAATAAGATAGAACAAAAGTATAATTAAGGAGGGTATATGGTGGATCTAGATTGGTCATGTGTTTTGTTTTTTTTCAGTGATTAATTATTCATCAATTCTAAAAGAGCAATGATGATGATACTATACAAAAGTGCTGGCATCTGTTTAATTGATTTGAATTATGAGAAGTGTTCTTTTTTTCCAAATTTAAATCAGTGGATATGCAATGTGCACCAGCATCAATGGATAGTGTCGAACATAAAGGAAAAAAACCATATCAAAGGGCAATCCCATCCTGCCGCCCATTCCCAAGTATATACTACTTTATACCTGATGCTTGGAAGGGAACTGTTTGTGCCTTTTGGTTATCATAGTTGCATTTTGTATGATTGCTAAATAGGAATCTGATTAGTTGTTTATCTTTTTTTGTCCACTCATCTTATTACATATTGGCTGGTTGGAATTACCATTAATTTATTTGATCCCTTTTGGGATTTGTTTTGTCTTCTTTAAGAAGAAGAAAACCAGAAAAAGAAAGAGCATCACCTTCCCAAACAAGCTAATAAGCTATTCTGCTCTTTATTCATTTTCATTGAGAGCTGAGAAGTGCATTTGATAATATCTAATTGGGCAAATATGCATATTTGCCCCTAACGTTTTGCTGAAGGTGCAAATTTGACCTTAATGTTTATTTTGGCTCAAAAATACTCCTAACGTTATTAATATGGTGCAATATTACCCTTACGAGTGTGACATGGCATCATATGAATGCCACATCCTCTATCCTTCACTCCAAATTCCTAATTTCTTGCCTAATTTTGGAGTTGAGTCAAAGGAAAGATGGTTTTGGCTTCGTCCCTCCTGATTGTTTGGGTGGTGGTGGCGGCCTCAACAACCCCATTAGGTGGAAACAAGTTTATCCCTTTCCTAGATTTTACTGTCAAACAAATTCGATAAGGACTTTGAGGCCTCAGATTTTGACTTCAAGTGCCAATGATATTTCTGGCTTGCATGTTTTTATTGTGTCTGGCGCATGCTGTGCTACATGGTGCAAGATACCTCAGCTATGTAGATGAGTATTGATGAAGAATATTGATGAAGGAGATGAGGATGTGGCATTCATTTGATGCCGTGTAATACTCATAAGGTTAATATGGCACCATATTAATAACTTTAGGGGCAGTTTTGAGCCAAAATAAACATTAAGGGCAATTTTGCACCTTTAGCAAAACATTAAGGACAAATATGCAACGTTTACATCATGTATTCCTCCTTATGGTTTATGATTGAAATGTTCAACCAACGAAAAACAACCAAATTTAACAGCGTTATCACACAATAAGCAAAATTGTGATATTTGAGATACAAAAGACAAAGGTTTCAATTTATTCACACGCAACCACTCCATTCTATATAAGGATTCACGTTTTTAATACTAAAAACATTACAAACAAGACTATTTTAACGGAACACAAGAGACAGAGAGTATTTGTTAATTTGAAAAATTCCCATTCCTCAAGGAGACAATATTTGTGGGGTTTCCTTAAAACTTTATTTCACCTTGGAAGATACTTCTGTTTTCATTTGTATCTTGTGATTCAAAAACAATTCAGTAACACGACGGGAATAAATATTTCGGGCTGTCTGACTGCAGTCATTGTCCCAAACTGATAATGGCTGTTTGGTGCCCTTAAATTTTCTGCCACACCAGACAATGGAATGTGGTGGTTGAGTTTATGTGGTTGAAAATACAAGAAGCCCACATCCAATATTTTCTCCCCTCCCAGGGCTACAGATTAGAAAAGAACAAAAATTACATAAAAGTTTATGTCGAATTACATCTTGATCCTCCTAATTTTAAAAAACACAAAAACAATCCTTCACCTCGAAAAAATTTAAAAAACATACCATACAAGTTCTCTAACTATGAAAATCATTACATCCTGATCCCTATAACAAATAACATCCCAATCCTTCAAAGAACTATTTTGTAATTTCTGAAAGCAGAGAGACAGGGATATAACTTAACACAAATCACTTTCTAATCTGCCCAAAGGTAAATCAAAGGAAACCAGCAAAAATAATCCACAACAAAAAGAGTACCAAGTTTCAGGTCTACCTTCCAGGTTAGAGCAAAAACCATGAACAAATCCTTATGAGATTTTCAGTTGACAGAATGATTCATGATGTCGCTTTGTTATGGTGTTACAACTCACAGATGCTAAAGCACAGGTACCGTGGAAAAATCTTTCTCTTAAACCACTTGAAATTTCAGAGTTCTATTTTACAACATAAACCTCGAGACAATAAATAAGCCTTCTATCTAAACTATCCGCCAGGGGGAGGAGGAAGTCTAATGCCAGTCAATCCCTAAAAAGAAACAAGTGCTATGGCAAATCCCCTCTCCAAAAAAATTGAAAATTCACCATCCAGATATAGAAAACAAGACAAGCACAAGGCTTAAAGAATTTCTACAAAAATTATCTGCTTTAAATGACCAAAATTACAGAGTGGATTAACTACTTATCGAGGTTAGCTTACAGCAATAAGTCAAGCCGTCTGTTAGCACAAGAAGCATATGTTGCTGGACCTTTGTGTGTCCCGAGCTTCAAGGCCTCTCAGGAATGACTTCGTTGCAAGATGCTCAGCAGCATACGTCATGAAGGATGCCAGAACAAGTCCTCCCGCTACCATCACACCTAACCTGTGAAGACAGATATAAAAGCGTTACAGAAGGAAAAGAGAAATATTGTTAATTATAGAAACATGGCAAGAGGAAGCAGATTTACGATCCGTTCAAATGAAAATTTCAAACTGAAAAGTTTCTTAGTCTACTATCTTCATTTTCCCTTCATTAAAAGTTGGCATCTGCTACCCAATAACTTTAAACATAACAAAATTTTAAAAGAACTTGAGGAATTAAACTTGGATATGTGGAGTTAAATACTGGTAAGCGTCAGCAATCACTTTTATATAAGTTGAAGTTAAATCTCTTTACCATTAGTATGTCATTACAATAAGCCAAATACCGTTGCAGCTTATCAGCTTTAGAGGTTTCAAATATTATGTGTATAAGAGTAATGATACACAACTCAACTAATCTCCTCAACTTTCTCATAGCAAGTGAGGTGTCATGCATAGACCAATGAATGCATGACACCTCACTTGCTATGAGAAAGCTGAGGAGTTTAGTTGAGTTGTGTATCATCACTCTTTATGTATAAATATAGGTTAAAAAAACACAAACCAAAAAAAAAACACTAGCAATTCAATCCGCTAGAACTCTTTCTTATTAAAGTCAACAATGGGCTCGTAATCATGAGAAATCTTTGAGAAGCAGAAAAACAAAATTACAATCATGATGCTCTCTTTAAACTCTACTCATCCTAGTAACAAAGACCTCAAAGTTCACTCATGGTAAAACATCTAACTAGGGTATGGAATGAAAAACAGATGTGCATGTGTTGGCAGTCATAACGATCACATGGTTGAGAGTCATATACAAAAGAGAACTGCAGAGATTCTAACTAGAAACACCCAGTTTGCAGTGTTACCTTTAGTTGACAATCAGGTGCAAAGTACATGAACAATTTGGAAAAGCATAAATCGAGTGAAGTACCTCAAAAACAGAGCAGTAAACCCCAGAATGTAAGGCAACGAAGGTGCTAGAATAGCAAGCAGTGCCATCCCAAACCCATAATAACAAGTAGCAACATTACATGACGACAGGTGCTGTTGGTGACCTACACAATCAACAGTAGATAAGAACCAGATGATCGAAAATCAAAATCAAACTCTCCTCACAGCATGAAAGGAACTAACCTTTTCTAGAGTCGTACTCAGAAGATCCAGAAGTTGATAATGATGCCGCTCTATTAGCTACAATCTTACCCCATCGAGCGATCAAGTGCAAGTAACTCCCAAACAACAGGAAAAAAATCGTGAATGTCCACTCGTACATGAGAAACACACCAGTCCAAGGCGTCACTTGTCGGGGGATGATAAGAAATGAAATAGCAAGGGACATCACAGCAGCCAAAAAGCAAACAAATATAGACATCCCACCCAAGAAAGAAGGCACCTTAGATTGGCTACCATCTGAGAACTGCATGAAGTTTAAACGAAACCATATTGAATGGCAAATAAGAACAAAGAGATTGTACACAATGAACATTTAGCATATTAAGATAAAAAGCAAACAAAAGGGAGCAGCTGAATGAAAAGAGAAAGAAATGGACAAAACAAATGGGGATCTCCCAACCAGTTCTGTTTGTAAAGAGAAAAGAGACCTGTTGACTGGTGCTGATGGTAGTGCCAGAAACCGGCGAGTAAGCAAAGAAGCTTCCAGTCCTAAACTTGTAGCAAAGTTGTCTGATATGATCACCGAACATACGACTCTGAAGGAATGTAGCATGCTAACAGAAATAAACAAAAGGATATTCTCCAGGTTTAATAGTTTAACAAAGACAAATCAGAATACTAACCTGTACAGACGATCGATAATAACAGAAGAGTAGGAGAACCAGTGGAAGAAGATAAAGAAACTTGAGCATAAATTCATCTCCTGGAGTTTTGCCCCCTTGAGTTCCAGGAAGAGATTCTTCAAGTTGTACCCTAATGTTCTGCAGCATTAACCAATAATAGAGTTACAAAACTGGAATGTATTTATCAAAATATCCTCATCAGTTGCAAAAGAAAGATGAGCTCACGACCTCCCCCAGAAGCACACTCAGAGAGAAAGAGGGTAAAAAGAATGAACAGCTAGCCAACACAAATCAGAGCATCAAAACAATCATAAGACGGGCACCTTGTTAAGTTCAAGTAAAAAAGTGACATAAAGAACTTTGAAAAGGATATTACACATACCTGCCAGACATCCACAGGCTTAACAAGCCACGATGTCCACCAATCCCAAGGCTTAAGGGGGCCAAGTGTGTAATGAATGACACGAAGTTCTTTCTCCTCCACCATCCACTACATATGATCGTATACAGGAAAGGAGTCAATAACCAAAAACCAGACATTGTTAAAGACCAGTTTCAGCAAGTGCAACCAAACCATTTCTGATCAGAGTAAAATCTTTAGCATAAAAAAAAAAAAAAAAAAAAAAAAAAAAAACTTCAAGTTCAATCATATTCCCTAACATATTTTATGTGGAGCATTTTTCAAGAGAGGCAGGCAGCTCCAAAACGGAAATGACCCATGCTCCTATGAACTTTGACACAGGAATATGCAATTTCGTTTCTAAAAATTAGCCATTTATTCTGTCCTTTTATGAACCACAGTGAGGCAACTCACAGATCCATATATATATATATATATATATATATATAATTAACCCACTCACAGACACATATATACAGTACACTGAGAGATAGACGTTGGAGTGGGTAAGTCAGATTAATACCTTATTAGCAAGCATATAAAGACCAACATCAGCATTATATAGCGTAGAAAGTCTTTCCATTTCAGGGACAGGTCTAGACTTCAAAACCTCTGGCGAAAGGTCTGGCTCAAACAAATGTGCATTAGCAAATCCCACATAATAGGAGTTAAGAAACCCTTGATCACCTGTAAGAAATAGAAGAAAATAATTAAAAAGAATTTTGGCCAATTTAAAGAGAAGTTTCCTAACAGAGTATTGGTACAAAGAAAGCAGATTATGAAACAAAAATGGAAATTTTGACACACAAGTCACAAAATGTTGTTATTAAACAGTGAATGCATATAAAATTTCAAGTGCTAAATATTACGGACAAATGGATTCAACATTTGTATAAAGCATACATGCTAAGAGGATTAACTGTACACTCCAAAGAGAAATAAAATAAAAGAAACATTACACTAGGAGTTGCTACCAAACGAGACATGATGAAACTAAAACGATAAGTCGACTTTATTGAATTTAGATAATTGGGAAGTTGAATTCTACCTCCGGTATAAGAAAACAAAGTGTTCACTTTGCTCATCATGTCGTTAAAAACTTTTTCAGATGGTTCAACCACCATGACACCTGAATTCAGCCTCTCTGAATGTTTTAGGTTCGCACAAAACTTCCCACAGTTGAACAAATCATCAATATTCTTCACAACAATTGTATCAGCATCAAGATACACCACTGCAACCAAATAATAAAAAAAAAAATTAAAAAGAAAGACATTGTTCAAGAAAAACAGATGAGAATTAGCAAGTTCAAACCATCTTAGGAGAATGAAAGTAATTCAATTAAATGAAAACATGTAAGTAGGAAACAGCATTAAAATTCAACCCTTGTTTTTAAGCTAACTAGTTAAACTACATGTCCTATCCTTTCTTTAGGAAGCAATGACTAATTAAGACAGAGATTCACCTTTCTTGTATTTCGTCATGTTAAATATTTTTAGCTTCGTATAAACACCCCAAAACCTCTTTGGCCTCACTTGATTTGGATTTGCCAATAAACTAATCATCTCTACAACCCAACCATCAGCCTGCAAGAAAAGAACTTAATGCTATGTTATTCAATTAAAAGCACCAGCAAAATTTGAAAGAACTTGAAGTTAAAACTGACAAGGAGATAAACTACATAATGAAATATTGACATTCCTTCCAGACTAAAACGTGGAAAGAAACCCATAAAGTAAAACCTTACAACTCCAGCGTCATTTCCTAATTTTAATTTCTCAACATGAACCCAAATTTCAAAACCCTGCAGCGAATTCATGTTTACAAGCTGATACTGAAGAACAATTAGCCTCAACTTACTCCTGAATTACAATCAGCCAGCCATAATAAGGATTCCAACTTTAACTTATTTGAAACAAGAAAGAAAATTTTGAATGTGATGATCGGAAACCATACAAATCTACCCTAATACTAAGTACTAAAATCTTAAAGACATACCCGCAGAAGCTTCTTGGCGTATTCAGAGACACCATCGGAAACCAAGACAACCATGTCTTTAGTGGATCCAGTGTCCCGAATGGACTTGCCCAGCACCCTAACACCCAGTAAGAATTCATCGCCGTAAAGGAGAGTCACGTACGCCTCCGAGGACGATGACCTCGAATCTCCCCCTCCTTGAACAACCCCACATAACCCGATCAACCATAGTCCAATAGCAACAATTCCCAATAATTTACACCACCCCATACTCTGTTTAGTAGTTAGGAATCTGGAATCCCAAGTTTCTTTGCGGAAAACAAAGAATCCCAGGAGTACGAATTGAATTACTGCAGAGCAATCCGCATTCCTTAAGTTAAAGGGTTGGGGAAGGTGTGGTTTTGGAGGGGAAATTTGAGATCTATGAACTCTTTGATAAGTGATTAGTTCGAGGGGCTTCTCAAAATAGTTTAATCAATATGTACTTTGGATTGAAAAGGCAAAATATGATACAGAATTTACAGAAGCTTTTGGTTCTTGTTCGCTCTGTCAGCTGTCTGCGTTGTCGTCTCCGAGTGTTTTTTGTGTGCTAAAATATTTGAAGTTTCGCCAGAGCTTGTGGGGTTTGGAATTGTCAAAGCTTTACAGTTCTTCTTAGCCGCCATTAGAGACTTCAATGGGCATTGTCGAATGATCCATACAACTTTATAATTCTACGCCCAATTGGGCTTTTAGATTCGAGTCGGAGAAGACGAATTGTAATGGGCCAGTGGGCTTTGAGATTTGTTGCCGAGAAGACGAACTCTCATGGGCCTCCAACAGATTTCTAAAAGTTAGATTATGTGACGAAATTAGGGCCAAAGAATCAAAAGGGGGAAAGAATTGAGAAGAAATTCGTGAGAGGGAGTAGAAAGAAGATAGGAGAGAGAAAGCAAGATTACTTCATTATCCAATGCCCACTTCCTACACGTGCACTCCTATTTATCTAGTACACATGGCAAGTTAACTGCTCAATTTCTGTTACAACAACTTTCAACCTCCAGACTATTATTTTCTTTTATTTTCTGCTTTCTATCCTGACAACTACTCCCCCCATGAGAACAGTCTTGTCCTCAAGACTGGAAATAAGGAAACAGGGCTCGGATGAAACTAACATCCTCCCAAGATGCTTCTTCGGGTTCCAGCTGTTGCCACTTAATGAGCCATTGTACAACCTCACGACCATGCCGAACTACCGAGCGACGTTGCAGAATTTTCTCCGGTTGAAGAGGGCAGATGTCATCGGCATTAAAGTCGGGCAACTGTGTGACCGGGGCTGGACCAGTAACAATGTGTTTTTTAAGCAGCGAAACATGAAACACTGGATGAATACGAGCACTGGTAGGCAGGTTAAGTTGATATGCAGCATTTCCAATCTTCTCCACAACTTCAAAAGGACCATAGTATTTGGCTGCTAATTTCAAACAGCTGCGTAAAGCAATCGACTGCTGTCTAGAAGGTTGCAATTTCAAGAACACTTGATCACCCACAGAGAAGGACCGATCAGAGCGATGCAGGTCGGCAAAGTATTTCATGCGATTTTGAGCCTTAGCAAGGTGCTCTTTGAGGAGCTGTAGAACTGCCTGTCGTTGATTGATCATATTTTCTGCTGCTGGAATAATACACTCTGCATAAGGTCCACAGGGTATCGGTGTAGGCTTCCAACCATACAATGCTTCAAATGGAGACATGGAAATACTAGAATGATGAGCAGTATTGTACCAATATTCAACTAAAGCAAGCCACTGAAACCACGTCGATGGCTTATCCCAAGCAAAACAACGAAGATAAGTTTCTAAGCATTGGTTGACTCGCTCCATTTGGCCGTCACTTTGCGGATGAAATGCAGTACTCAGCTTTAGAGAAACTCTTAACATCTTAAACAGTGCACGCCAGAAGTAGCTAGTAAAAATCTTATCGCGGTCACTCACAATAGCAGCCGGTAACCCATGCAAACAAAAAACAGTATCCAGGAAAGTTTTAGCAATTGTAGCAGCAGTAAACGGATGGGAGATGGCGATGAAATGAGCATAGGCGATCCACCACCACAAGAATGGCATTATACCCTTCAGCTTCTGGGAGTTTTTCTACAAAATCCATGGATATTTCAGACCAAGCCTGCTGTGGAATAGGTAAGGGTTGCAGCTTGCCAGGGTAGGGAACGTGTTCACTTTTGGTTCGCTGACAAACATCACAGCTGCGAATTGCCTCAATAATATCATGTTTCATATGGGGCCAATAAAAGAGAAATTTTATATGTTGGAGGCAAGCATTTTGGCCTAAGTGACCACCTAAAGGCGATGAGTGAAGGGAGGATATAATCTGAGTTCTTAACTCTCCATTGCTGCCAATGTAAATTCTGCCATTCTTTTTTAGAATCCCATTCACATGCTGCAAAGAAGGATGGTGACATTGCGAAATTACCTCCTGTTGAATTAGATCCTAGCAATTTTCATCATCCTTATAGCTGAGTTCAACTTGCTGCAACCAGTCCGGTTTGATTGAGGTAATTACATTCAAAGAACTCTCTGGTTCAGGGAATGACCTCCTGGATAGAGCATCAACTGCACGATTTTGAGCCCCTTGTTTGTACTGGATTTCATAGTCAAAACCCAACAATTTCATCATCCATTTGTGCTGCAGGGGGGTCGTTAATTTTTGCTCTAATAAGTACTTTAAAGCTTGATGATCCGTCTTGATAATGAAGTGGTGGCCGACCTAGTAATGGCGTCATTTTTTTACAGCAAGTACCAAGGCCATTAACTCCTTTTCATACACCGACAGTCCCAAGTTCTGTACACTAAAAGCTTTTCTCAAATAGGCTATTGATTGGCCATTCTGCATTAAAACAGCCCCCATACCTCTTGTACTCGCATCTGTTTCAATGACAAAATCCTGTGAAAAATCTGGGATGCACAATACAGGCACCTCAGTCATTAGTTGTTTCAACTTCTCAAATGCTTGAGCTGCATTCTCATTCCACTGAAATTTCTCCTTCCTCAACAATTCTGTCAAAGGTTTACTGAATGAACCATAATGACGAATGAAATGCCTATAGTACCCAGTGAGGCCTAGGAAACCTCGTAAGGCTTTAATGTCTCTAGGAGTTGGCCAAGACAGTATGCACTCAACCTTTTTAGTATCTATGCTGACCCCTCTTGCATAAATAATATGCCCCAACCCCAGTACTCAATGGAATCTCTAGCAAAAGTGCACTTACTCCTCTTTGCATACAACTGATGTGATTTTAGCAATTGCAAAACAATTTTCAAGTGTTGAGCATGAGATTCCAAAGTAGGACTATACACAAGAATATCTCAAAAAAAACTAGAACAAAATGTCGATGGTATGGTTGGAAAATTTGATTCATAAGGGCTTGAAATGTGGCTGGTGCATTAGTAAGGCCAAACGGCATGACGAGGAATTTGTAATTCCCTTGATGTGTTTGGAAGGCGGTTTTTGGTATGTCTTATGGCTGTACTCAGATTTGATGATATCCGGCACGTAGGTCAATTTTGGAGAAAACAGTAGCACCAAAAAGCTCATCTAAAAGTTCCTCTATATTTGGAATAGGGAATTTATCTTTGATGGTAAGGTAATTGAGATGTCTGTAATCAATACAGAACCTCCATGTATTATCTTTTTTTTTTTTTTTCCACTAAAAGTACTGGACTAGCAAAAGGGCTGTTGCTTGGTTGTATAATTCCAGTTTTTAGCATTTCTAGCACCTGATTTTCGATTTCTTATTTTTGGGAGTGAGGGTAACGGTATGGTTTTATTTTGAAAGGGTTTGCATCTGGTTTGAGGGGAATTCTGTGATCTAGGCTTCTGGTTGGGGGTAGTCCACTAGGAATATCAAAAACACAAGCAAATTGTTTAAGCAATGCCGAAATTACCTCAGGGAGCTCCGGAGCCTTTTCCATTTCCGACTTCTGGATCGATTGGAGATGTTGGCGCAATTGATGGCGTCGGCGCTTTTTATTCCATTGTTCAGCCTCTGTTCCCCTGATCAACTGCATGACTGGTTCAGTGACTTCACCATGCAACACTATCTGCTTTCCTTCTTCCTCCAGCTTGATTTGCATCCTTTTAAAATCAAAGGTGATTGGACTGTAGACGGTCATCCAGTCGACACCTAAAGATTAAATCCCAATCTCCAATCCCCAGCGAATTTAGATTATAACAGAACTGATGTCCTTGAATCTCCCATTTGACTATCTGATAGTAATAAGCACAATCAACTTTACTCCCATCTGCAATCTGTACTTTCATTGGTCTCGCATTTTTGCGCTTCCTGAATGATAATTCCTCTGTCAACTGACTGTGGATATAACTGTCACTGCTCCCTGTGTCTATGAGAATTTTGACTGATTTCCCTCTAATTTTACCTGCCAAAATAATGGTTTTTCTACGCAGACTTCCTGCAAGTGCATTCAACGGTACATCCAACACTGTTTTAGAGAAATTCAATTCCTCAGCAGCATCTTCGAACTCACCTTCTTCCTCATCGTCCTGCAGCATAAAGTTAAGATGCTTCATCTTGCATTGGTGGCCTAATTCGTATTTATCCCTGCATTTATAACAGAGGCCCTTTTCTCTTCGCTCCTGCACTTCCTGCGGTGATATTTTACGGAATTTACTCTGAGGATTCCCCTGATTTTTGTTCTGATACTGATTGGTTCTGTTCCCAAAATTGTTCGTCCCCGCTTTTGGTGTCCATCTTGGCCGATCACCAGAATTGTTCCCGATTGGTGCATCAGAATTTTTGTTGCTCGGTTTCTATGGCTTCAACAGCATTTCCAGTGCTTGTTCCTGTAGTTCTGCAATCTCAAACACCTCCTTTAGTGATTTTGGTTTCATCACCCTAACCATTGGCTTGAGTTCCGCCCGTAATCCACTGATGAAGCTTGAGACGTAAAATGCCTCTGATAGGTATGGGTTTTCAGTCATCACCCTCGATCTGTGTTCTTCGAAGGCCTCTTGGTATTGAGTTACTGAATTTACTTGTTGAAGTTTAGTAAATTCCTCCACGGGATCCTTCTTTCCTTTGATCTCAAATCTCTGAATCAATTCTTGGGTGAACTCCTTCCATGACAGTGTTCCTTCTGTGAATATCAAACTCTGAAACCACACATCGTATTTCCCTATCATATACAACTCAACGGCATCGACCTTCTCTGATTCTGGAATTTGGCATAAGCGGAAAAATTTCTCACACTTCCTCAGCCACTCTCGGGGTTGTTCTCCATTGAATGGGGCTAGTTCTTCGTCCGGCTTTTCTCGCTGGTTTTCATTCCGACGACTTCCACTCGGTTACTGGAAGATGGACCTGCACTCAGCGGCGTTTTTCCAAGCAAACCTTCTTCATTGTTCTCCTTACTTTTCTCCTTGTTCAAGATCTTTAACATTGCTGCAAATTTCGAATCCATTTGCGCATCCAAAACTTTCAATTGATCTACGAATTTACCGTCTATTTATGTTCTCAAACTCTGGAATTGAGACTCGATCCCTTCGGACACTTCCTGCAATCGAAATTAGCACTTCTTGAGTTGTTCTTCCATCTGCTTAGCGCGCGTTCCTTCCGCCATGGCCGAGGTTCGCGAGCTCTGATACCAAGTTGTGACGAAATTAGGGCCAAAGAATTCAAAGGGGAAAAGAATTGAGAAGAAATTCGGGAGAGGGAGTAGAAAGAAGATAAGAGAGAGAGCAAGAATTTACTTCATTATCCACTGCCCACTTCCTACAACTGCACTCCTATTTATCTAGGACATATGGCAAGTTAACTGCTCAATTTCTGTTACAACGACTTTCTACCCTCCAGACTATTCTTTTCTTTTATTTTCTGCTTTCTATCCTGACAGATTAAGACAAGTTTAATAATCGTGTTTAATATTTAAAATTATTTACGCCTTCAAATCAAATTTTGGACTTTATTTTATATTTTATAATAATTTTTTATTATTTTTAATAAAATTTTTATATTTTTAATACAATTTTAATCTTTTTCCAATACATAGTTGGGGTATGATCCTGAAGTTTTGTATATCAAACGTTGCTAAATATTTTTTAACACTATTAATATAATACTTTATTTTAGTTTAAATAAATAAAAAAATGTGTAAAGATGTGAAACTATCCTCGAGTAGGAGTAGTATTATCTCAAGAAATTATATCATGATTTCAACAAACCAAGATCCTCAAAATACGTAATCATAAATGTAATGTAATTAAGCTAGAAGAGATGAAAAGGTTTTACACGACGCGAAAACACAATTGATCCAATAAGTTAAAGTTACAAATCATTGTTAATGTGCCGACTTCAAATTTTGCTTTCGTATAATGTTAAAAATTACTAAAACTTATTTTCCAAGATAATGATTTCGGGAATTTCTAACATTAACATAATACGAAAACCAAGATCCTGAAAAACAAGTTTCTAACATTAATATTTCTAACAAACCAAGAACCTAAAAATCATGTTTTAGTACTTTCTAACATGATACAAACCCAAAGCATGATTTGAACTCGACACATTAACAATGATTCGTCAACTCATTTTTAATCGGAATTGATACCCACAAAGAAATTAAAGCCGTCGAAACTGCCGATGAAAATAAAAGATATAAACAGTACCATTTATTGTCCTTTACGGCTAGTATCTATCATGCAGCAAAGTCGCCAAAACACAGAATATTTTAAGCACTTACGGTTGAAGTTGAACCTCTCAATGAACTGGCAAATCAAGAAAGATTCAAACTCTTGTTTCAATGCACAGAAAAATGCCCATTTTTGGGCAAATCCACCTTGCCCTTCATCTCTATATAACCATTGTTTCATGTTCGATGGTAGCATCATCAACCATTCCTCACTGAATCATTTGTTCTTCCAAAAATCCTTTCGAAAGTAGATTCTTCACAGTTTGGAAGCCATGGAAGCTTTTTCTTCACAGTTTGAAACTCTGTTTGCAAACTTCAAAGAAACAGCAACAAAAGTTGACCTGACGATGGTTGGATTCACTGCCGCAGCTTTACTTGCAGTTTTCATCGCTCGATACGTTTACAGATGGAGGAATCCCAAGTGCAATGGAGTCCTTCCTCCTGGTTCTATGGGCCTTCCGTTGATCGGAGAAACCCTTCAGTTAGTTCTCCCGAATGCTTCCATTGACCTCCCGCCATTCTTGAAGAAAAGAATCAAAAAGTAAGGTTTTGTCTCTTCTTCTTCTTCGAGACCCGAAAGAAAGAGTACACTCTTGCGTTTTTAGTCTCTCACATTTAAAAATTATTTTTTCTTCGCTTAAATTTACAAATGAATATTTTTAACTTGTTATATAATTATTCTGTTTCATTATAAAAGTTTATTTTGTTCTTTTCCGTATTTGAAAATTCCACGATCAACTCTCTTGATTGTGTAAATGTAACAAATAATACTTCACACTATTAGATTGATGGACTAATTGTTAAACTTTCTAACAATCAAGGGAGGTGACCATAGAATTTTCAAACTTTTGAAAGATATTGGTAATTAACCCAATCATCATAGGAGGTAAATGTAATTAACTTCAAACAATTATGTAGCAAGAATCGGTTAAGGAACCAAAATATTTATATCCAAAAAGTTATATCTAAATGTAACGGATCAAAAAATTTACTCTGCAACAAGAATGAACCAAAAAAATTATTTTTCAATGTAAATTAAAAAAAGTTATTCACTAATATGTAAGGGACGAAAATTGGACCTGAAAGAATGGCCCCTAGCTAATCACCAATCGTTTGCTCCTTCAGGTACGGTTCGATTTTCCGAACAAATGTTGCCGGCAGGCCGGTGATCATCACCGCAGACCCTGAATTTAACCATTTTCTACTCCGGCAAGATGGGAAGCTCGTTGACACGTGGTCCATGGATACATTTGCTGAAGTGTTCGATCAAGCTAGCCAGTCCTCTAAGAAATATACCAGGAGCTTGACCTTGAATCACTTCGGCGTCGAGTCCCTGAAAGGAAAGTTGCTTCCCCAGATGGAAGACATGGCTAACAAAACCCTTGGAAAATGGTCGAATCAGGAATCTGTTGAAGTGAAAGGAGCCTCTGTTACAGTTAATTTCGTTCAAACTCTAGCAAATTAAATTTCGCATTTCAAGTGTTTGTGAAATTGACCGAATTACTCTGTTCTTCCCCTTTTGCAGATGACAATCAATTTCGCTGCACAGCAAATTTTCAGCGGTGACCTTGAAGATTCACCGCTTGATATGAGTGAAATGTTTAAGGATTTGGTGGAAGGACTAATGTCCTTCCCCATTAACTTTCCTGGCACTTCACATCACAAATGTTTGCAGGTATGTTATACCTATTTCAGATGATCTTTCTTCATGAAGTGTTTCATTTCATCAAATTATTACAAGTACTTGTTGAGTAATGAATTGGAAAATGGCTGTCAGATCCACAAGAAAGTGAGAGAATTGATGAAGGATGTGGTCCAGAAGAGGCTTTCGGAACCCGAGAGGAGCCATGGAGACTTGCTTGACCACATCATCAAAGACATGAGCACTGAGACATACATTAAAGAAGATTTTGTAGTTCAATTGATGTTTGGTCTGTTATTCGTCACCTCGGATTCTATCTCAACAACATTAGCATTAGCATTTAAGTTACTTGCTGATCATCCAGCAGTTCTGGAGGAACTAACAGTGAGTACATCTTCGCCTTTCACACATCTGAAGTTGAAATCCTTCTGACTTTTGAGGTTGATCAGAAAAATGAATTACATTTGGGATGCATTGTTTTTGCAGGCTGAGCATGAAGCAATCCTTAAAAGGAGGGAGAATGTGGATGCCCCTTTAACCTGGACTGAATACAAATCCATGACATATACCATTCAGGTAATACTGTAACATGTATTCCTTGTACAACTTTTTATGAGTCACAATATGCGACTCTAAACAAGACTCTTCCATTGGGACAGAGGGAGTATAATTCACTCACTTGGTATAAATATTTATGAAATGCTGCAGGTTATCAATGAAGTTCTGAGGCTGGGGAACATTGCTCCAGGGTTTTTCCGTCGCGCCCTGAAAGATATCCCTGTCAACGGTAAACCTGATTTTTCATATTAACCTTATATATACCTTACAACCAAGTCGATCTGGACATGATGAACAGACATTTCCCAACATTATATATGAACAGGATATACAATTCCAGAAGGGTGGGTGATTATGATTGCCACTGCAGCTCTGCATTTGAACTCTAACCAATTCGAGGATCCCCTTGCTTTCAATCCCGGCCGCTGGAAGGTCTGTACTCACTGAATATATAACACCTGATATAAACATGAAAGCCATTGAACTAATCCAGTTAATGTTGTATTGGCCATATTAAACAGAATATCGAACCAGGCGTTGTATCGAAATGCTTTATGCCATTCGGGTCGGGAATGAAGCAATGTGCAGGAGCAGAATACAGTAAGGCATTGCTGGCAACTTTCTTACATGTTATGGTCACAAAATACAGGTACTTTTTCTTGCATTTATCCATTGATCCATCCAAGTTCAAGATCCCACACACATTCTGTGACTGTGAGTTCTAAACAAGAAGTTTCTTTCTTTGTTTTCAGATGGAAAATGGTGAAGGGAGGAAAAATCGTGCGAGCTCCAATTATAAGGTTCCCTGATGGATTTCACTTCAACATCTCAGAGAAGAACAATTAATGATCCAGATGGATTCATTGCTTAAATAAAGAAGGCTGCAGATGGCTATCCAGAGCAGAGCCTTTGATCCATTTGCTTCATCTATATTTCATTTGAATACTTGTAACAATTAATTAATTAAGCTGCCAATGTATATAGTTTTCAGGTGTTTCTTGTCTCTATCTGATATCTCTAAAGAGTTGTAATATTTAGATATAATAATAAAATAAAGAAATAAATAAAAAATTAATTTGGAAGATTGCATGCATATGGTTGAATCCTAGTTTAATGCTGACTTCCTTTCCACGTCATCTGCCTCCTTCTTCTGCTCTTGGGAATATCTCCCATGTTGCACTCCGATGCCTAAGTGTGAATGGGCAAGAATTCAATACCTTTGTGAGAGGAATGAAATGGTGTATATATAGAAAGGAAAACGGGAGTGAGTCATTGATAATAGGTTTGCTGGCTTCCCTTAGTCGTGACACGTGTAGTATTCTTATAACCTTGACACTTGTCATTGGGTTGACAATAGTGCTGTTCTATCGGGATTCCTCCTTCTATTTCCGACCTCGGCTTGAACAAGGTCCCAAGCCGAGGTCCTCTATTTCTGACATCGGCATTTATATAATATCCAACACATATCATACCCTTCATTATAATTAATATATGATAGGATAGTTATTGGTCCGTACGTATATAATATTTTTTTTTGAAAATTAAATAATTTTATTAATGACGTTGAAAATCATTGACATAAGAAACAATTTGTACAATTGATTATAAAATATTTCTTTCGACAATTGTTGGATCTGAACTACAACACTGTGCTTAATATCTATGTCCTTGTAAATCTATAAATAATATAGATCTAACCTTTGTAAAAAATATAAAATTAGCAATTGCGGTGGACAAATATCGTATGGACAACCATGAATCACCCATATACACGAAAATAATTACCATATTCACCGTAGACAGGGAACTTAAGAATCACCATATCTATCATAGACAGGAAAACAACCACTATTAACTACACATGAAATTACCCTAAGACAAGAGATAATTATTTGGAGAAACTCACTCTTATTGCTTCGATTACGAACAATAAAATTTAAAACTGCGTGAAATTAAATAGGAAAAATAAATAAAGTAAAAATTGTTTTCTTCATCCACACGTAATGAAAAATAAAAAGAATTTTTAGAGCCGGAGAGAATTGATCTAGAAGAGGGGCGGCTATTAGGCTTGGTGCGAGACCGTGTAGATGTACACAATAATTAATTATCCTTAACCAAATGAGGTGCAAATTACTTCATGGTCCAACAGGCAACAGTCATACGTCTTATACGACACAGTTCAGCACCTAAACTCGTAACTGTGATGCATCAATATATAAATTAGCACCTAAACTCATAAATGTGATGCATCAATATCTAAATTCGATACATTAAAATTTAAATTTAATATATGACACTTCAACTACTAGTTAAATTTATAACCGCAATCTATCAACAACTAAGCTCAATACGTTAAACACTAAACTGAATATGTGATTTTTTTTCCTTCAATAATTACGACAAATTAAAATAAAAATCAACAATCATGATAGTTTTCTGGTGTCATTTGCAATTTTATTAAGTGTAATACCATTGACTTTTCACTTGCGGCCAATAGCAACCAACTCAAAAAAAAAAAAAAAAAAAAAATGAAAACAGTGATGTAAGAGGAAAGAGGGTGGTAATTTAAATTATATATTAATTAGTTGATGAGTCTTTTTTTTTTTTTTTTTAATATGAGGTTTGTGTTTGAAATTATCTTCGTTATCTTAAGATAGTATCTGTTGGATACAAGAAAGTTGCCGAGGCCGTGACCAGCACCAGCCAACGTCCCCAAACAAAAGATGGGCCGCAAGTTAGTGGACACTTGGCGCAGAACTAGTACAAATTCTAGGAGCCCATGAGTGAAGAACGCGTGTCGCGCTCTGATTGGCCCATCACGTGAATCGAGAGACGGTTACTAAAGGATCGGAACAGATCCTCTCATGTGAAGAAGGACACGGCACCCGATGGCGTGACATGTCCCCTCTCCCCAAGCCTACAAATACTCGATCGACATACCACTTGAAAGGTATTGAATCTCAAATTAGTTTTGCTATACACTTTTCTATTATATTCTGATTTAAGTTTCAGAGTGGAATTGGGAAGTTAGTCCCAAAAGCAGGAGTACAGAGGCAAGGACGATGTCAGCTGAGCTCGGCGCTAATCAGGGATTCAACAGTATCCATTTTAAAATAAAAATTGTTTCACAGAAGATAACAATTTTAAAAATAAATGACGTTTGAGCGAAAAACATAATTTTGTTTCCAACTTACCTATGGTGACTAGGTATGACCTGGGGATGCATTAATATCTTTTCCCAATTTTCTTTTCTATCTTTTTTATTAATTAAAGAAAAATTTCATTTTGAGGAGCAAAATATTCAAAAATACAATAATTAACTTTTAAGTGGCTATCCCGATCAGCGACAAAATGAAATAAAAGCCACTTACAATTACAGATATGGTTATTATAGGTGATGTTTCTTGCATTATGTCTTTATTTTGTATTATAAAGATTTTTTCCGGAATTTTCGCTTTCGACATAAAAAATAAAAAATAAAATTGAAGAAGAAAAGTTTAAAAACTAACTTTTAATACAAAATACAAGATTTTCCACCGTCTAACTCTTCCATTAAAACACGGGACAGAAGAAAACCCACCGGGAATGCTGAGGAAGAGGAATATTTGTATAAAGAATGCAAGGGTTTCCTAAATAACGCGCCTTCAAAAGCTGACTTTTAATTGGTTGGGGACGCGGCGACAGTGGTATTAGCTTCACGGGGAGAGATGGTATCGGAGGTTGGCGGCGTTAGGGCTCTAAAGAGCCTATTGGGTTGAGCAGGATAGGGTTGTCATCGCACACTTGCTGGCATATTATAAAGCCACAGGGCCTCATCAAGAGTGTCATTGGCCCGTATCTCCACCTTTTATATATCTTGAACGTTGCTGGACGATTTCCAGCGCCGTAATACATTTCCGTTTCAAAAAAAAGAAAGAAAAAGAGTTAACGATTATTTTAAATACCTAGTAATGATCTAATTGAGTGTTAATTGATATATATGGAGTATTACTTATATTAAAACTCCAAAATTCCTACTAGTAATAAATTACAAATAGTCATAAATTTTCTTTGTCATTTAAACGAATTCTTTAATTTGTTTGAAAAACTCTTAAACTGCTTTTATTATGAATTAGAGGTATTATAAATAGATTGATGAATAATTTTAATGTGTTGAATGTACAAAGTTATCACCCACTGCCGCTCAAACATAATTTTTTCTCCAAAACAACTTGACCGGAGAGTACTATACCACTGTTAGACCCTTTTTAGTGGACTAAGAATATTTCCCCGTTGAAAGTGTAATGTGATGTATTTTCATTATTTGAGGTTCGTTATGTAATAGTTACATGTTCTTTTGGTGAGAACATTAGACTGTTAGGGAAAATGGTAGGCTTTAGACAAGTTTGCTGATTTTTCGCATGTTGTACTCCCGGCCGGGCACTTCGGGGTTTGCTGCTCTGGCAGTATGAGGGAAATGACATGGTCCAGCCTCGATAATGGAAATGCATGGATTTGGCTCAAGCCTTGGCGGAAGAACGAGCCTTTGGGCGAGCTAAATGGGCGCTAAGTGTAAGCGGGTTGCATTTGGTGCGGGATGGCTCAAGTGGTGCGAGTCATGGTGCGGCGCTTGGGCTCGGTGGCGCCGAGAAACTCGGTGCACCTATGGTGCGCAGCTAAGGCTATGGGTTCTCGGCAACGGTTGTGGGCAAAAGAACTAGTGCGCGGCAGTGACAGTTTACCACGGTCGTGGCCCCGAAAAGAGGGGGGTCGCGCGGGTCGTGGGGGAAGGGTGCGCGCAGCTGTGCACGGAAGTTACCTGTCCACGGTTTGTAGCAGTTGTGAGCCTAGGTGGTTGGGGCTGTCAACCACGTGAGTTTGCTATAAATAGCTAATTAGAGCTAGGGGCTCGGGGACAAGCTTGTGGGATAGAAATCCGTAGCTTGCGAGTGTAGACTAAAGAGTTAGTCGAGGTAGGCTAGTTTTGGGGAATTAGCCTAGGTGGTGTGCTTGGCGCACGAGCCTTCCTGCGTGTTGGCATGCCCTTAGTGTAGGCGTGAATCCTTTGTGTAATTGTTCATAGTGTTGGCAATAAAATACTTAGGATTGGGGCAGATTGCCCATAGACTTATGTTGCTGTGCTGCGGGGCGAAAACCTCAGCGTGTGGGTGCGTGATCGCGGAGTGGGCTACGAGATCGCACGTGGGTGCAAAGTAATTCCGCAACTTTGTGCCGCGTTTGGGCTGGTTAGGTGGACCTAACGCCATTGCAGCCTTTTTCCATAGAGAGTGAAAAAGGGTGTGACAACCACCATGATGGAGATTGGAGAATAAATTTTGTGCGTCTGCTACGGGTAAATTTTTTTTAATTTCTTCCCTACCTAATCGGCCAACTAATTTCTGAAAAAAATAGTGTATCAAATCAATAGTAAAATGATCATTATAATTTATTTATTTTTAATTGTTGCCCCATTCGTTAGTAGTTTTTCTACGTGGTGCTCCAAATACATTCCGAATAATCTTTTGTCAACGCACGATAGATACATGGAATTAATCTTTGAGGATGTTGCGCTGCGATGACGACCTCTAACAACGACTCTCATCTTCACATGTACGTAATGATGTTTGCAAATTCTTGTATATAATATCATATTTAAACAAAATTTCCTCTATAAATAGGCTCTTAATTAATGCTCATAGTTCAATCCACAACAGATTTAATTAGCAGATTCGAGTTCGATGGCAATGGAAAATTTCTCTTTCAAGTTTGATGAAACAGTGTTCACAAATTTCAAAGAATTTAAAACGATTGGCCTTGCAGCTGTAGCCTTAGTAGTAGTTTTGATCACTCAATACACTTACAGATGGAGAAATCCCAAGTGCAATATTAATGGCGTCCTTCCTTCTGGCTCTATGGGCCTTCCGGTGATCGGCGAAACTCTTCAGTTAGTTCTCCCAAGTGCTTCCATTGACCTTCCACCATTCTTGAAGAACAGACTTAAAAGGTAACGATTAATTCACTGTTCAGATCGAGCAAATTTTTCGAGAAATATGTAACTGTTTAACAAATTATTATATACTCGGGGTGGGTTCAGGTACGGTCCAATTTTCAAAACAAATGTTGCGGGCAGGCCTGTGATCGTCAATGCAGATCCCGAGTTTAACCATTTGCTACTTCGACACCATGGAATGCTAGTTGACTCATGGGCCCTGGATACATTTGCTAAAGTGTTTGATCAAGCTAAGAAGTCCTCTGCGAAATATACGAGGAGCTTGGCCTTGAATCACTTCGGCGTAGAGTCCCTGAAAGAAAAGTTGCTTCACCAATGGAATCCATGGCTAACAAAACCCTTCAAAAATGGTCAAATCAAGAATCTGTTGAAGTGAAAGGAGCAGCTATTGCAGTTAGTAAAAAAGGAAAATCGCACTTTTTTGTCCATTTTCTATACCTTCGTTATACTTTTGGTCCCCTTCTATATCTGGTTAAACTTGTGGTCCCGGGGAGCACAGGAGTTCAACGAGACATAGAAGAGGAACCAAAAGTCTAACGAAAATATAGAAGATGAACAAAAAAACTTGGTTTTCTCAGTCAGTAAATTACGGTTAATTCCATCTAGTTTGAGTTTTTGTGAAATTGATCTAATCACTCTGTTGTTCTTCCATTTTGCAGATGACAGTGAATTTGGCTGCGCAACAAATATTCAGCGGTGACCTTGAAAATGCACCAATTTATATAAGTGAAATGTTTAAGGATTTGGCGGGAGGACTAATGTCCTTTCCCATTAACTTTCCTGGCACTGCACATTACAAATGTTTGCAGGTACCTAGCTAATTATTTTATATATTTCAAAATATAGGACTCCGTCTATACAACTATTTCAAAAACGTGTGTATATAAACATATATATAATATAGACTGCCTAAAATGGATGGAGTATCAAGATGCATTTGTTGTCAGATCCACAAGAAGGTGAAGGGATTGATGAAGGATGTGGTTCAGAAGAGACTTGCAGAACCTGAGAGGAGCCATGGAGACTTGCTTGACCACATCATCAAAGACATGAGCACTGAGACATATATTAAAGAAGATTTTGTAGTTCAACTGATGTTTGGTCTGTTATTTGTCTCGTCAGATTCTGTCTCAACAACGTTAGCATTAGCATTTAAGTTACTTGCTGAACATCCAACAGTTCTGGAGGAATTAACAGTGAGTACATAAGCACACACATCTTTAAGTTGAAATATTTCAGAATTTTCAGGGCTTAATTACAATGGGATTGTTTTTTCAGGCTGAGCATGAAGCAATCCTGAAAAAGAGGGAAAATGTGGATGCCCCACTAACCTGGACTGAATACAAATCCATGACGTTTACCATTCAGGTAAAACTCAGTCACGAGATACAACTGTTGTTGATGAGTCACAATAACAAAGCTGCTTCCTTCTTTTCAGTCACTAGGTATGAACATTTGTGAAATGCTACAGGTTATCAATGAAGTTCTGAGGCTGGGGAACACAGCTCCAGGGCTTTTCAGACGAGCCCTGAAAGATATCCCTGTCAATGGTAAACCTGATTTATACATTTCAACCAAGTCGAGTCGATCTGGAACTAATGACATTTTCGCAATGTTGTATATAAACAGGATATACAATTCCACAAGGATGGGGAATTCTAATTGGCTCTTCAGCTCTGCATTTGAACTCTGACCAATTCGAGGATCCCCTTTCTTTCAATCCCGTTGACAAAGTGTACTTGGTTTTGACAAAGGCAATAGAGGTATGTAATCTAAGGGCTTGTTCGTTAGAGAGTTTTGAGAGAGGTTTTCGAAAACAGGTTTTCAAAAACATGTTTAAGCAATCGAACAGGCTTTTAAGAGCTGTTTTAAAAAACTATTTTTAGTAAAAGATGTTTGGAAATCAATTTGTGTCAAAATATTTTTGGTAAAGGCCGTAGGTAGCAGTTAGCACGCAAGATTTTCCTCAAGGTTTAAGTTTAGAAAAAAAAAAAAAAAAGTTTTTGGTATTCAAAAAAAGAGTTTATTTTTGAAATAAGGTTTTGCAAAACAAAGTTTTGAATCCATGGCAAACGAGGTTTTGGTTTTAAACAGTTTTTGAAACCCATAATCTTGCAAAACCTCCTAACGAAAAGACCCTAAGTGAAATAGGTACTTACTCTGTGCCATTAAAACGATCATATTTTTTCAAAATTATTTTGTTGTAGTAGAAGAGTCATTTTTTTTAATGTCCTCACTAATATATAATTATGTACACTTCACTATTAATTATATATATATATATATGATACAAATATAAATAAATTAATCTCAAATTATTTATTTGAGATGTTATATATACTTTAACACTCATTAAAAATTACTCTATGTTTCTACTAGAAGAGTCCACTTTATAATACTGTTTTTACTTTTTAGTAATACAAAGTGACTTTCCTAATGAAACGGAATGGAAGGAATATACTATAACTGCCGGCCTTGTAACCAAACAACAAAATTGCCGAATGTCGATTGTTGACAAAGGAAAAGAGAAATGTTTCCCAGATCAAAAGGCAAAATAAGTTCAATTTTTGGGTCTTTTTCAAAAAAAAAAAATAATAATAATAATAATTTCTTTGTCAAAGATTCTAAAAACCAATAGGGGCCAAGAGATTTTATGTTTATTCTAACTAATATATGATGAGAAAGTTATGGGTACATTTACACAATAATTTTATTTTGTTATATTTTTAAATTAAATAATTTCATTGATAGTGCTGAAAATCATCGACCTAACTGAAAATTTGTCTGCACAATTGATCACAAATTTTCTTTGTTTTTTTGGAACAATGCTAGATCTGAAATCTACTTGTAAACGTGTAAATAATATAGATCTAAACCTTATATATAAAATTCGCAGTTGTACTCGACATATTCGCATGGACAACCATAGATTTACGGCTATTAGGTAGCTTCGTGGGAGTCTGTTTGGAATCTTTAGATGTACACAATCATTAATTATCCTTTAATTATAAAAGGGGACATGTTATTTGCAGGACACATTTTATTAAACATAGAACAAATTTTAAGTTTTTAAGTTACGAAAAGACATAAATACCTTACCTTTAACCAAATATTTCTTACTTTATTTATTTATTATTTTTTTTCAAAACCCACCATTGTTGCCGGCGAGAAGAAAACCTCCTTGTCAGCAACCATGGCCGGCGACCTTCACCGCAGGACGGCCAAGGTTTCCAGGACCTTCGCCACAGGACGGCGAAGGTTTCTTCTTTTTTTTTTTTTTTCTGTTTTTTCGCCGTAAATTGCAGAACTTTGGTTATACAATTTCACAGCAGAACTTTGTTTTTTTGTTTTTTCTGTATTCTCTGATCGTTGATTTCGTCGACTTCCGTCTCCCTTTCCCAGCCGATTAGCGTCGAGTTCCTCTTCCTCACTTCTGATTTCTGGGCAGGGTGAATGATGCAACTTTCGCTGGGCAGTATGAATGAAGCAAGCAGCAAAGGAAGCAGAGTAGGGGCAGGAAGCAGTAACAACGAAGGAAGCAGAGTAGGCGCAGGAAGCAGTAACAGCTTAGGAAGCAGTTGCCCTTCACACTTGCTAAGGGCAATTAAGTAATTTTGCATAAAAAATTTAAAAGTGTCCTGTGTTTAACGATTAGTGTCATTTGAATAACAATTCCGTTATAGAAAGCAAGAAAAAAAAAATCAAATTCTTTTTTCTTTTTCTGATAAAAGAAAAAAATCAAATTCTTTGTCATTGCCAATCACCAATGATATTAAATAAAATAACATTAACAGCCTCTACCTATATATTAACCAATTCAGGTGCTAAAAGAGCACATTCTGCCTCACAAAAAGACAAACCAACGAATATATAAAAACTTTGGCCTTTGTATGGTTTGACTTTGATAACTCAATCTTAAACCACGTATTTTAGTAAGATAATTCATCAACTAAATTTAATACTTTTTGTTAATGTCTGGTATATTAGAATCAAAATTTTTTAATATTTTAACTGCTAAATTCGAAATAGAATATTTAAACATCTAAATTTATAACTATGATATTTTAACAGTTAAATTCAATACATTACAAACTAAATTCATAATCAGGATATATCAATAGTTAAGTTCGATATATTAGAAGTTAAACTGGATGTGTGATACTTCAATAATTACGCTCCATGCATTTCGTGGGCTCAGAATCCCCTGTTACACTATGTATTACATATCTTAATAACTCAACGTTAATATTCTTTTTTAAATTAATTATACCGTCTATTCCAGCCAAAAGTCAATGGTCAATGGCCACCACCACCACCACCCCACACCCAAAAAAAAAAAAGCAGCAATCATGATAAAATAAGAAAAAAGTAGTTTCTTGGTTTTCATAAAATAAGAAAAAAGAAAGAAAAGAGTAGTTTCTTGTGCCATTTGCTATTTTGTGTGTCAAGCGTTGGGAAAAATGGGTTTGAGGCAGATTCGAAGTGCTCATTCAAATCCACAGTAGAAGCAGATTCGAGTTCGATCGAAATGGAAATCTCTTCTTTCAAGTTTGATAAACTCTGTTCATAAATTTCAAAGAATTCAAAACGATTGGCCTTGCTGCTGTAGCCTTGGTAGTAGTTTTCATCACTCGATTCACTTACAGGTGGAGGAATCCCAAGTACAATGGCGTCCTTCCTCCTGGTTCTATGGGACTTCCGTTGATCGGCGAAACCCTTCAGTTAGTTCTCCCAAACGCTTCCATTGACCTTCCGCCATTCTTGAAGAACAGACTCAAAAGGTAACAATTAATTCACCATTCAGAGCAAATTCTTTTAATATAAATATGTTACTGTTTTGACAAATTATTACTCGTGACGGGTTCAGGTATGGTCCGATTTTCAAAACAAATGTTGCGGGGAGGCCTGTGATCATCACTGCAGACCCTGAATTTAACCATTTTCTACTCCGGCAAGATGGGAAGCTTGTTGACACATGGTCCATGGATACATTTGCTAAAGTGTTTGATCAAGCTAAGCAGTCCTCTAAGAAGTATACGAGGAACTTGACCTTGAATCACTTCGGCGTGGAGACCCTGAAACAGAAGTTATTTCCCCAGATGGAATCCATGGCTAACAAAACCCTTGGGAAATGGTCAAATCAAGAATCTGTTGAAGTGAAAGGAGCAGCTATTGCAGTTAGTAAACTTTGGTTAATTATTCCATGTAGTTGCCTTTGAAATGTTTGTGAAATTGATCGAATTAATTGCTTTGTTCTTCCCCTTCTGCAGATGACGATCAATTTTGCCGCGCAACAGATTTTCAGCGGTGACCTTGAAAATGCACCACTTGATATCCGTGAAATGTTCAAGGATTTGGTGGGAGGACTAATGTCCTTCCCCCATTAACTTTCCGGGCACTGCACATCACAAATGTTTGCAGGTACCTAACTAATTATTATTAAGATGTTAGTTCTGTTGAGGGTTGTGGGTAAGTGTTGAGTATTCCATATCGCAATCTGAGATTGATACGGAGTAATTAATAAGTAAGTTTGGCGCTTATGGGTCAAGTTGGAATTCAATTTACTTATTGAGCTCTATAGCGTGATTGTATTGCATAAATGTTAAATTCGTCATACTACTTTTATTATTTATTTGAGGAACGAGTTGGAAATTTGTTGCCAGATCCACAAGAAGGTGAAGGGATTGATGAAAGATGTTGTTGAGAAGAGGCTGGCAGAACCTGACAGGAGCCATGGAGACTTGCTTGACCACATCATCAAAGACATGACCACTTAGACATACATTAAACAAGATTTTGTTGTCCAATTGATGTTTGGTCTGTTCTTTGTCTCCTCAGATTCTGTCTCAACCACGTTAGCATTAGCATTTAAGTTACTTGCTGAACATCCAACAGTTCTGGAGGAATTAACAGTGAGTACATGTACACACACATCTTTAAGTTTAAATCTTTCAGAATTTTCAGGGCTTCATTACAATGGCATTGTTAATTTTTGCAGGCTGAGCATGAATCAATCCTGAAAAAGAGGGAAAATGTGGATACCCCACTAACCTGGGCTGAATACAAATCCATGACGTTTACCATACGGGTAAATGTTACGAGATACAACTGTTTATGAGTCATAATATGTGACTCCAACAAGACTCTTCCATTGGAGCGGATGGAGTATAATTCAACGCAGCTGCTTTCTTCTTTTCAGTCACTTGGTATAACCATTTGTGAAATGCTGCAGGTAATCAATGAAGTTCTGAGGCTGGGGAACATGCTCCAGGGTTTTTCCGTCGCGCCCTGACAGATATCCCTGTCAATGGTAAACCTGATCTTTCGTATTAACTTATATACATCTCAACCAAGTCGATCACGAACTGACATTTTTCTAACGCGTGCTTTCAACAGGTTATACAATTCCAGAAGGATGGGTGATTATGATTGCCACTTCAGCTCTGCATTTGAACTCTGACCAATTCGAGGATCCCCTTTCTTTCAATCCCGGCCCCTGGAAGGTCCGTACACTCCTGGAATATATAACACCTGATATGAACACGAAAGCCATCGTTGAACTAATCCAATTAACGTTGTATTGATCATCTTACACAGAATATTCATCCGGGCGTCGCATCGAAAAGCTTTATGCCATTTGGGTCGGGAATGAAGCAATGTGCAGGAGCAGAATACAGTAAGGCATTGCTGGCAACTGTCTTACATGTTATGGTCACAAAATACAGGTACCTTTTTCTTGCATTTATCCATTGATCCATCCACACACATTCTGTGAGTTCTAAGCAAGAGGTTTGTTTTCAGATGAAAAATGGTGAAGGGAGGAAAAATCGTGCGAGCTTCAATTATAAGGTTCCCTGATGGATTTTCACTTCAAGATCTTAGAGAAGAACAATTAGTTTGGAAGTTTACATGCATCTAACCTTTTGTAATGTTTGATTGGATGTGGTTTACGCCATTGATGACATATTTGTATTAATCGTGGTTGGACGATTTCCAACACCAATATTAATGCTAGAACTAGTTTACTTGACAAAAAAAACCTCTAGATATCTTAAAACAATATATGCAGGAAACCCCAACCCCCGTCAGATGTTTGTGATAAATAAATTAAAGTATTTACATTTATTTTTGCTTCCACCATCCATGAAGTTATGAACTATGAAAACTTGACAAAGGATAAATGATTACATGCCCAAATTTTTATTTATTTATTAATATATAGTTTATTAATAAACCCGACCACCAAATTAATATATGAATGTAATCATATATTAAAACTTTTATTAATATATGAAAAGTTGACAACGAATATATATATATATATATATATATATTCTGTCTGTCTAAATATCAAAATTGCATTGTTTTACCTCAAAAAATTTAGTGAAGTTAATTAACTATATCGTTCAATCATTTGAATAGAATATCACAAAAAAAAAAAAAAAAGTTTGGAGGTTAATGCATACAGAAACTTGGCCACCAAATTTAGGGGTGGCAATTGGGCGGTTAGGCGAGTTATGGGTCGGGTCAATTCTTGACCTGCACCTAGCGGGTCATGACCTAACCCGACCCGTTGACTAACGGGTCAAATGCAGGTTAGGTCATGTCTAGGTTGGGTTATAACCTGCTCAACCCACGGGTCAATTTGGGTGATTTTATGTTTTTCATTCCAAATTTGGGTCAATTTGGGTTTGTGTTGGTTTCAAAGCTAATTTCTGACTTTCCTCTGGGTTGATGTTCTTCTTTTTGGGCATTCTTTGGTCGGTGAATAGGTTGATGAGTGCTAGGAGGTGAAAACATCTTCAGTTTCAGGGTTGAAGATGTATTTTCTTCAGTTTACATTTTTGTAAGGGCTGCTGTTCATTTGTTTGATATTAATTTTTTTTTTTTTTTGGAGGAAAGGTAAATGATTTTATTCCACCAAGTATTTCGGCTCAAAAACCAGTAAGATCAAACTACAGAGTCACACATAAGTGAGTTCATAAACTTTTACAAAGAAATTGAGGCATACCAAATTAGCCATAACAACACACATCAATCAATAAAGCATAACAAACATCACCCCTAGCTATTACAATTCAAAGGCGAATCATAAAGCATAGCCCTAGCTCAGTCTTAATCATCTACAATGACATAGAAGTTCATAACATCGCATCCTAGTCGCATACGAGTACATCCAAAACCACCTATCACAATGTAGAGCTTCCAATCATCAGTGTGCTATCCTCATAGTGCTAAGCAGGACCATCTTCCTTCTTCATCCACACATCAACCAAGGACCGACAAATGTATGAAGAAGGAACACCAAAGTTAGGAAATGTAGAGCACAGAAAGGAGAAGTAATCATCAGAACCAAACTACTTTTGGTAAATAGTCAACCATCACCGGATTTGATTTGCCTTTACCGGACACCGTAGCCATCGACGTAGTGGTCTGTACCACCATTCCCTTTTTGAGCAAAAGGGTAGCTTTTCAGATATCGACTAGGCACCTCAGGATGGGTTTGTGTCTTTACCGTAGACACCCACGTGGTAGTCTGTACCACTATTCTCTTTTTAAGCAAAAGGGCAGCTATCAACGGAATTGACTTGCCTTTACCACCTACCAGTTTAGGTGGGCTAGGTAGTTGCTTGACCGCCAACTACTACGTTGTTCCTTGTAATCCCTTGATTAGGGTATAGGTCATTCATTATTCTGTATGTATTAGTCTTAACAAGTAGCACCAGATACTCAGGTGTCATAGACACAGAATAAAAAATTAGATTATTCCTGCACTTCCAGACATGATAAATGGTTAGTGCAAATGCAGCCAAAGAGACTGTAAACCATTTCTTGTCTTTTTTTTTTTTTACCTCCTTTCTCACCCATTTGATGGTGCTGCGGATGGTAGTCATTATTCTCGGGATACTCAACCACTGCTTAATCCTGTTCTAAACACAGTTAGTAAAATCACAAGAAAAGAAGAGGTGTTGAATACTTTCCCTTTCCTTACCACACAGAGAGCAAGTAGCATCAATATTCAAAAAAGATAAGTTGTCATTGGTAGACAACCTACCTTTAAAGCATAACCATACGATAATCAAACACGTAGGAGGTATAAAATTTTTTCAAATAGTCCCCGCCCAGAATGAATAATTAACCTTAGTTCTCAACAAATCATAAATTTGGCTAGTTAGGGATCTACCCGCTGCAGACCACAGGGTTAAGGTATTGATGCATGCATCATTACCGCCCATTTTTTGAACGATTAAATCCCGAACATTTGCCAAATTCTTAAACATAGGAGAATCATTTTTATGAGGAACCCACTCTCAAACCAATTTTCCTTTGAGGTATGCCTCATGTACCCACTTAATCCACAAACTACTTCTATTCAAATGCATATCCCACAAATTTTTAAACATCAGAGCTTTATTCCAAAAAGTGGAATTCCGAATACCCAACCCACCCTCACTTTGTGGCAGACAAACATTCTCCCAAGCCACTAATGCATGCCCTACCCACCCAAAAGAACTTCTTGCATAAGCTATTCAATTTGTCTATGATGCTTGCTGGTAGTGGTAGGCTCTGAAGCCAAAAACATTCAACTCCTTGGTTAATGGATCTAATTAATTCAAGCCTACCCGCGTACGACAATGTCATGGTTTTCCAGGCATTGAAAAAGTTAGAAACTTTATCCAATAGAGCATCATAATGTACAGCGTTCAATTTGTGGGCTGCCACCAAATATCGCACTGGGAGTGTGGCCATCGGAAAACCGACAATATCAAGACATCTCTGAAGATCCATAACTGACAAGCCTGCCGTGAAGATCTCAGATTTTTCCGGGTTGAATGCCAAACCCGAAACAAGTCGGAATTGTTCCAAGCTCTCCTTGAGGATAGCTACTGATCGCTCATCCCCCCTCGAGAAGAGAAGCAAGTCATCTACAAAGGCCAGGTGTGTAATCTGCAATCTCCCACACTTGGGATGGAAGTTATAATCCTCCATAGTGCTCTTCTTCAACATCCTTGAAAAATACTCCATGGCTATCATGAAAAGAGCCGGTGACATCGGGTCCCCCTGTCTCAAACCCCTCTTCTCCTTGAAATGACAATGTAGGTTGTCATTAACATAGAGCGAGAAAGAGGTAGTCGTCACACACTCAGAGACCCACTGTACAAACACTGTTGGAAATCCAAGAGCCCTTAACAGGTTAAATAAGAAATCCCAAGACACCATATCATAAGCCTTTTGAATGTCAATCTTCATCATACATCTCAGTGATATCCTTTTCCTCGTATAGCCTCTGATAATCTCCTCCGTGAGGAAAAAATTGTCCGCCATATGCCTGTCTCCAACAAATGCTGCCTGGGCTTCATCTATTAGCTGAGGTGGTATAGTCTTCATCTTACTTGCCAGTATCTTGGTGATGACCTTATACATGGTATTGCAGCAGGAAATTGGTCTATAATCAGAAACCTTTGGTGCATGAGTCTTTTTGGAGATAAGAGCAACCACAGTATGGTTGAGTTGTTTAAGCAACCTACCACTCTGGAAAAACTCCATCACCACCTCTTGCACTTCTGTCCCAATCACATCCCAATTTTTCTTAAAAAAGCTAGCTGGATAACCATCAGGCCCTGGCGCTTTATCATCATTCAAAGAGAATACAGCTGAATTTATCTCTTCAAAGGTTATCGAAATTGTCAAGTTAGCCTTTTCCTCCTCTGTAACACAAGCCCCCATCTGAATCATCTCTACATCAATACTTTGTACTACATCTGACTGACCCAGCAGATTACTGAAAAAGTGTACAAATTCCTCACCCACTTTTTGTGGCGAAGTAGTGATTTCTCCATTCTCTTTTTCATCAGACACAATAGTATTCCTTTGGTTATTTCTCTTGACCAAACCGTGGAAATACTTGTTACATCTGTCTAAAAGCCGCATGTGCATCGCCTTAGCCTTTTGTGCTAAAAATAATCTATCCACTTCCATTAGAAATTCAGCTTTTTTGCAGAGTTGGACCACTCTCTCAATACCTTGGTCATCATTCGGATTAGTCACCAAAGCTTCCCTCTTCGCTTCCCTCCTCAGCCCTCTTCGCCTTCTACGAAATATGGTGGAAGTGCAACTTGTCAAGGTTTTTGAGTGGTTGCTTTAGGCGCTGAAGTTTCTACAGACAATAAACTGTTTTGTTCCTCTCAAACCACCCTGCCAAACCTCTTGGATTATAGCCTTGAAATTCGAATGGTCCATCCACATGTAGTAGAATTTAAAGGCTTTCCTACCCCTAAAATCTTGCTGTAATATGGACGCAATCACCGGTGAGTGATCTAATAGTGGCCCCTGATCATGCCATACCTGATTGATAAGTAGCCTATCCAGTTTGGAGAAGAATCCTCTCTTTACCCAAGCGAAGAATTTTCCAATAGAATCCGTATCTCTCAACCCGATCATCTGACATACCTCTCTGAAATCCTTGAGGAAATAATCTGTGAGGACCATTCCCCCTTTCTTCTCCGACACATCCTTGTAGCAATTAAAGTCTCCTAAAACCATCTGTGGACTGTTTAGGTTACTCCAAACTGCTCCAAGTCTTCCCACAAGAGTCTTCTTTCAACAACCGTATAGAGCCCATAAACAAAGGTACAAAAAAATTCAAATTTAAAGGATTTACAAAAAGCCCTGCAGTGAATGGCATGTGTAGAGATATGGAGTGTGACCCACTCGACCATTTTTGGGTCCCAAAAAACTGCAATTCGACCCCCACTGATAGCATCAAAATTATTAATAAACCTCAACCTAGGGCGGTAAGTGTATGCAAAAAAGCTAAGCCTCTCCTTGGACAATTTGGTCTCCAAAATAGCAAAAAAGGAGACACGATTAACTTCAACAAGGCTAGCTACCTCCTTCATTTTAAGGGGTTTATTAAACCCCCTTATATTCTAAAAACCTACCTTCATTTATGTAGACGATGAGGCATAAGAATCTGCCTCCCGCCTTTCACTATCTGCCTTGCTCTTGCGGCTGCGGCTCTGACTCCTACTCTTCTTCCTAGATTTGCAGTCGTTGCAGGTCACATCACCTTCCTCATCCTTGTCTTCATCTACAGACCCATGCTTAGGCAAGTGCACTGATTTTTGAAGTTGTTCTAATACTTTTGGCTCCTGACCACAAACCACAAGCTATTGTTTCTCTTCCCCAGTCACAGTCTTCAGTGATGGTTCCGCTTGGCCAATACTTTTGGAGACTCTGTCCTTATCACCACCTTGCTTACCAACTTCCTTCAGCTTTCTATCCTTCTCTCCCACTAGTTTGGCAAAAGGCTTCAATCCCCTAGTAGGTGGTTTAGTGTAGGCTTTGGAGTCACCCTCTATGACGATGGCCATATTAGAGTGTAAGGGTGGCTTTTGAGAACCACGCTTCTTCGTCGCTTCAGCCCCTCGCGGCCGAAGAGATAATTCAGCTCCCGCTCCTGTCTCGGCCTTGTTCACGATCTTACCACTCGCCAATTGTTTGTCTTTGGGAGCCTTCAGTGCAGGCCATTCGCCCTCCTCCATTCTCACTATACTATCTTGTACAGGAGCTGGCACCTCCTCCTCTCGGACAACAATAGCTGATAGGGGGATAGCCATTTCTTTTCTCACTTCCTCTTCAACCATAGGGTTTCCAACACCCTTCGATCTCATTGGACATGTCACTTCATAGTGCCCAAACTTCTTGCAACAGACACAGTACTTTGGAAGTTCCTCGTACCTCAGGTGAATAGTGATCGGGGTTCCTTTAGGTAATGCAGCTTGTATTCATTCTGCAGGTGGTTTGACCACGTTCATTCTTTTGTGCTTCAGGATGGATGTTGAAGCTTGGGAGACGCCAGAAGGTTGGCACAAACTACAGCAATGAAGTCACATCCGATGCATATTTGAAAGGTGAGTAAAAGAAAAACCTATTGACAAAATTTGCTATTTTTTTAGTAATGCTTTATCAACATGGTTTTTCTCTCCACCTCCATCTGCCCTTTCTTCAACCTTCTTAGATGAAAAAGGTGATTTTTTTCCCCTTGCCTTGGCTAATGTTGTTTTAATTTTTATGCTCTATTTTAGGATGAAGTACTAAATTTCTGTCACTTTTAGGTACTGATATCCACAAGCTCTTAGCTGTAGATATTTATGGATTGTTCTGGTTATGATTGTCTAGCTTGGCTAACATGCTTGACTATTTTATTTCTACAGGTCTCTTCTCTTCCATGATTTTGTAGCAAAGTGTCTTGCTAAGGATCCACGGCTTTGTCCAACTACTGCTGAGATGCTAAAGGTACCCATAAATATTTCTTTTCATATTTTCTGTTGATTGTGCCATGAAGTATAATATGATTTTGAGCTGGTTCATTGAATTTTTATTTCTCTTGGGATTTCTAGATCAATAGAAGGACACTCCCTTGTCCGAATATATACTCTTTTTATGGTTTTGGTTGTGACATTATGGTTTTGTAATTGTTCATTTGGTACAATAGGCTATTTAGAACTAAGCTGGATTATCACTTACTGTGGTGTAGTCACTTAAGTTGTCCCGTCTTTTAGGCACTTGACTATGTTTCCTTTCTATGATCTTTCCTTATTAGTGTATATCGTCTGCCATTATTGGTTTGCAGTTTATTGTTTTTTCATTCTTCACATAAAGCTTTCATATGAGACGTATAAATAAATTTTAATAATCTTCTTGTTGTGTGATATCATACAGACAGTACTACAAAAGTCTGCAAAGCCACCAGTTCCACGTTGGGCATTTTCGGCCGGTGGCTATTAGAGGGGTGGCTTTGTTACGTAAAAGCCACCGGCTTAAAAACCCGGTGGCTTTTACAAAAAAATAAAATCAAAGCCACTGGGGCAAGTATATCCGGTGGCTTTGGCCGCACTTAAATAAAATACAAAGCCACTGGGTGATTGTATACCTGGTGGCTTTGTGTTTAAAAAGTAAAAACCAAAAACCAAAGCCACCGGGTTGGAAGTATACCCGGTAGCTTTATGTCAAAAAACCATAAAACAAAGCCATTGTGTTTGAAGTATACCCGGTGGCTTTGTGTGGAAAATTTAGAAAACAAAGCCACCGGGTATGAAGTATATCCGGTGGCTTTGTGTTGAAAAATTAGAAAACAAAGCCACCAGGTTTGAAGTATACCCGGTGGCTTTGTGTCAAAAAATTAGAAAACAAAGCAACCTACTTTTGAAATGCGGTGGCTTTGCGGGGAAAAAACCGGTGGCTATGTAGGCACACTATTTTCGGGAAACAAGTTAAAATCGCCGATTCAGCGGTAAAAAGGCAGCTCGAACCCCTTGTTTTGGGTAATTAGATCCACCAATATCAACACAGACAACAAATCAAACATAATTTATTATCATTTTTTTCAACCCATACATGGTACATCAAAATAACATTAATATTATTCAGTATGTAATACGACACATTTATATGGCAAAAATTAGTTAAATCATATAGTAATATTAACTACAAACATCATACACTGAGTAAGCCATGACCATGTAGTGGGGCTTATATGAGAGTGACTTAACATTAATATTATACACATCATGTTTCCAAAAGAAAGGAAATTGAGTGATACAAATTCTTCAAAACAGAAACGAAAGCAATGAAAACAGAGGAATGAAAGATTTAAAGAAAATGTGATGCAGGATTACAACCCAATTTTCTATTACTAGAAGTGAATCCATCAATTCTTTATGTTTCCTCTAAGGAAGGAGTGTTTTGGGTCATCCTAGCAATCATATAATTGTATCAGTATGTAAGGCAGCCTCATAACTATTCCAATCAAAACAAAATGAGTAATAAGAACTTCAAAGACTCATCCTAGTTCATATATTAAGTGACCATAGAATAACTTAGCAGTTGAATCATTAGATGGTCATTGTATAGCTAACTTGTAAATGACTAATGATTTCTCTAGACCAATTTTGCACAAGCAGCTTATACACAATTAAATCAATAATATAGATTACGTGATTTGCACCCGAGATATGAGCTAAAGCAAGAAAATTATACACTTGAAACAAATCTAATTGATAGAAAACCATGAAAGTATCGAATTGATGAAGAATGAATCACTGTAAAGGGCAAAAGTTCTAATAATACTACCACTCTACCTGATGTGTTCTATCAGTGATAGGTTTCTACAGAACTATGCTATGCTAAATCAAAATAAAGGAGTAAATTTATGAAGTAAGAAAATGTCACAATAAAGGCCAAAAATTCTTGCAATAATACCACTCTACCTGATGTGTTTTACTATGATTGGTTTACACAAAACTATGCTATGAGTCCCATCGGTGCTGATCCTAGTAAATTTGGTGCAAGCTGATTTTCCTTTCAGTAATTTATTGCTATTTTGGCAATCACCTCCTACCTGCATGTTTAAGCTTTAACTGTTGAGTAAGATATTTTATGCACCATCATATAATCTAACAATGACCATAACCGTATAAGAGAAAAGACAGCACTGAGAATTTCACCATAACTAAAATATCAAATTCAATATCCATCTGCAGAAGAACCATATGAGAACAAATTTGGTGGATTTTTAAGGAAAAAAAGAACTTGTCTTCTGCAATAAACGTAAAGTTAAGAGATTTTTCCACTTGAAATGTTTAGGTAGATCTCACCCTAAAAGCATAATGAGATATGATGTTCCAACCACCAAGAAGCATGCAGGTCATTCTAATACATAGATATGGTTACAAGTCTCAAGGAAGGTATGGATTTTAGAGCATTTTTCACATTTCAATTTCAACAATTGCCAACTGCAGCTAATAAAATTATAGATATGAAAATTTTACATCAATATAGAGGCACCTAAAGAACATCGTGAATGGCATAGACCCCTATAAAGAGCTGAAACCTTTTCTCGTTTCCTCTCTTAGTCTTCTTCCTCCTATGTTCTTCTTTGGCTTAGGAATTGGATTATGATGCTACAGTCCTGACAGTTAACTACATGGCATTCTACAGGAGAGTGAAGGAGTGATTTACTCCAACATTAACAAAGTTGGCTACGACATTTAATCAAACACTTAATATGCAACCCGCGATTAAACATCAAATAGTCTATATCGGAATGAGATTAAACCAAAATAAAGCACAAACTCAAATCTGAAATGCACAAACTCGAATCAACGGAAGAACAAGATAGCACAAATCACAATTTATGAAGAAACAATCAATCAACTGTAAACAAAGCAGATTGGATTCTTTTCAAAGATTTATTAAGAAAACGACATATTTCATTCATATCATTATCACCGAGTAAGAATGGTGTACAAGCAGAGGGAAAAGAACAAAGCACAAGTACACTTACCCAGAAAAATAGAAGAGTGGGGATTCAACAGAAGCTCTGCAGAGCAATAACTTCAAATTAGAACAAAAATAAAATCCACCGTATTATATCACATGTATAAATTAGAAGTAATGCCCTAGAATTTCAGCTCGGTAAAAAAAAATTAACAATTATAAAGACACCGTTCGAATGGAAACCACTCAAAACCAACATTAAGTCAATAGTTTCTAGCATGTCAACTTACCGGCTCTGGTGAGACGCAAATTCGACGAGTAGGAATGCGATTTTTCGTAGAATTTCAATAGCGGAGAGTGAGTAAAGGGGAGGAGAATGCCCTATTTCTAGTACCATGTTTTTGAAAAAACGACCCCTATTTCTAGTAGTGAACATCCAGTACTAATAATCAATCATTTTGGCCAACCAACAAATTCCATTTTATGTCCGGGGGCAGGGTATCAGACTACTTCCCCAGTCGGACGATTAATCGGACACCCGCCAGTCCTCAAAAATTACCAATTTCTCGGCGGATAAAATTGTATTTTTTATTGAGAACATGGTAGATCATGTGTGCTAAATATATACTAACAAAAAGGTCACAAAGGGATCAATTAAACAATGTATCAACAGAGAGTAAAACCATTCAAGAATTATTCACAATGAAGTCATTTAACTCCTACTTATATGTTAAAACAATGAAGTCATTTAACTTATAAAAATCAGTTGTAAAACATATATTAAATTCACATTTAAGCTAAACTAAGGTATCCTTAAATTGGACCACAAAACGGAGATGTAGAACGATACATATAAGCAAGATAAAGTTCAACATTTTCCAAACTATCTCAAAACTTCAGAAGCCCAAACGAACCCCTCAATCTTCAAAGTTGATAAAACTATATTATTAAGTCAAGTCCCATTTGAAGGGTAGAGAAGCCTTCTAATTGGTATTTACCACATTCCATTCATGTCTAAACAGCACTACTCCATCATAACTTGATTCAATCAATAAATACTCTTAACACAAATTAATTCAACTTAATGGTTACAAACAGAATCAAGAAGTTGTAGCTCAACTTCACTCTTGATTGAGCTCAAGACCATACTTTCGAACTAATAATTTTCGCATAGTCACAAGGTTCTACCGCATCACTAATCACGTATAATTTACTTTCCACAATCAGTACTTACCGCATCACTAATCACACAATGAAAACACAAAGAATACCAAACAGTTAAAGTGAGAAACACAAAAACACATACAGTCCTCAATCAACCAAAAGTTTAACAAGCATATTTTCAAACACTAAGCATGCACTCCTTTTCATTTAATTTTCCTATAGATTTTATATTTTCTACATGCATGCTCTGATTCTTAAATCTAAAATCATTAACGAAGAAACCTACCTCTTGAACAATTCATTCTTCCCCAGAGAACTCCCCATTGAATGACCTATTTTTAACTCATGAATTGTAACCTTCTAGACCCATTGCTTGATTGAGATTTTGGACTGATTTTCTGGCTTTAAGGTTGCTGTTTTCAGCTATTTCTTTAAGAGATCCAAATGAGTTTTAAGTTTCATATTTATGAGATTATGGGTAAAAGAAGTTGGGTACCGCAGAACTGAAAAGAGGTAATGAGTTTCTTGTGAAATTCATAAAGATGCGAAGAGAGAGCGCTTTAGAAACAAGTTAGGGGTGAAGATGTTTCCAGTTTTTGGAAGAAAATGGGGGCATGGCCTCGGTTGAGAAGAGGGAAAATAGAGAGAAAATAGAGACTTCATTTGGGTGGTGAAAGGAAAGGAAGGAAAAAAGATACGGTGGTGATGGGAGAGGAATTGGGAAAGTTTGGACTTAATTTCTTCTATTTCCTTCTCTTTCTTTTATTTATTTATTCTTTTTTTCTTTTAGTTGAGGTGGCATTCAAAAGCACATGCATGGTGACACATAGGGAAGCCTTTATGAAAATTTTAATTTTTCATCCCTCGTCTTTTATGAATTAGAACTTAGCCTTCAATTCTTTTTAATTCTTTTTCAATTGACCCTTCTCCTTATTTTGTTTAATCTTGATTTGGTTCTTGTTATTTTAAATTCTCATCAATTAATTAGATTATATTTCCTAATTTCTCTAAATTTTTAATTAAATACAATTAGCCATTTTCCACTTAAAGCATTACAATAACTTAATTAAACTATTCTCTAACATTTAATTTATGCTGATTAGAACATTTGATCTGTAGCTTAAAACCTTCTCATTTTGTCTTGCGCTTTATAATTATCATGACATATGTCATTGTCTAACTTTAAATATTGTTCTTTAAATTTTAGTTTGGTCATTGATATATTTTCTTTTTAAACTAATCTAACTGTTAAATCATAAGCTTCATATTAAAAATTTTAATTCTCAAATTACCTTATAAAATTTAATAGCTTAGAATTTTATGAGGTATTAAGTCATCTAAGTGAGTCAACTTGGAGAAGATGTCATTTCTTCATATTTTGACGTGGTTCGAGAAGTAGGGGCGTCACATTCCTATTAGGTAGTTACCTGTTTGGTTTAGTTTTAAACGGATAATAAACCAAAAAGGAATCTACTTGGTAGCAATTGACTTAATTCCAGTTCGAAGGTCGATGATGTCCGCGGAAAAATCCAGGAATAACGTGCAATTCATGAAGAGGAAGATATCTGTATTTATTCTACATGCCAAGTTGGAAAGGGAAGGGATGACCACTTGGAAGAGGTGGATAACAGCAAGCATAAAGGAAATTGTAGAGAATTATATAATAAACGGTCGATACATCGTTTCATCTGTACAGGTAACTATCGTTAACATGGATAAAGACACCATAAATTTTATGATCAGGTGGCTTTGTACAGAATTGGTGGCGTTATCCATCAAAGCCACCGGTTGAAGTAGTCCCGGTGTCTTTGTAACTAGTCTTCACTAAAGCCACCGGGTTGGTGGGTTTTTTCAAAGCCACCGGTTTATAGGCCCCCGGTGGCTATAGGTGGGGTGGTGGCTATAACTAGTCTTCACTAAAGCCACCGGGGTCTTATAAACCGGTGGCTATATTGGTAGGTTTTTTCAAAGCCACCGGTTTATAGGCCCCCGGTGGCTATAGGTGGGGTGGCTTTGACAACTTCTGTAGTAATATCTGTTGCTAATTCTGTTTAATTGTTTTAATTGATGCTATTGCTATAGGGTACAGTTGCTTTTTTGCTGTAATTTTTCAACAATGTCCGACTCAAGTGAGGCTCAACAGCAACAAGAAGAACAGCAGTTAACATATTTTTTATAATTTGAGTCCACCCACCCGGCAATAAATTTCAGTCCGCTTTTTTTCTTTTTTAACAGCATGGGTTGAATGCTGTTGAAGTTGGATACCCCTTGTACCCGAACTTATTTTTTATTTGCCTTCCCTTAGTGGCAAATGCGCCTTGAGTGCTTGTACAATTATGTAGGTCTTGGTACCATTTTCAATGACAGGTGTGCTTTTGCTGTATTAATTTATAGTGGATCATTTAATCATACCTAACTAATAAATTTTAAAAAATAATTACTAATTAGGATGGAGCCGCCTACGCGCCTCCGAATGCACCTAGTTTGTTTAATTCAACGTGCGAAACGAAACAAAAAAAAAAAAAAAAAAAAGGCAAAAGGCAAAAGGTTAACAATCTGATAGTTGTTTATTTGAACGTGCCATTTGCCGTTTTATAAGGTGTGATAACATTGACACATTTCACTAACGATTAGCAACCAACTAAACAACCAAAAGATAATAATTAAAAACTTTGATGTAAGATATAGCGAGTAAAACATCGAGGTTGATAATTCGAATTGTATAGGAGTTAGTTTTTTACATAATTTTTTGCGTAAGAAATTAACACTTTTAATCAACTATCACACAGAATCTGTTTATGAGTTTCAAAATTTATTTTAAAACGCAAATTTTGTTTCAAAAGAGTACATATATACATACATACACTAGAGAGATTATTTTAAAAATAAATTTCCTCTATAAGTAGTCTCCAAATGCTCATTCAATCCACACTATAGAGCTTGACAGCAATTGAATTTTTATCTCTCTTTCATTACACAGCTTCGATTTCGATAGAAATGGAAACATTTTCTTTCAACTTCAAGTTTGATGAAACTCTGTTCACAAATCTCAAAGAACCCAAAACGATTGGCCTTGCTGCTGTAGCCTTAGTAGTAGTTTTCATCACTCGATTCACTTACAGATGGAGGAATCCCAAGTGCAAAAATGGCGTCCTTCCTCCTGGTTCCATGGGCCTTCCATTGATCGGCGAAGCCCTTCAAATAATTCTCCCAAGCGCTTCCATTGATCTTCAACCATTCTTGAAGAACAGACTCAAAAGGTAATAATGATAACGTTGATTAATTCAACGTTCAGAGCAAAATTTTTTTAATATAAATATGTTACTTTTTTTTGACAAATTATTATTCGTGGCGGGTTTAGGTATGGTCCGATTTTCAAAACAAATGTTGCGGGCAGGCCTGTGATCGTCACTGCAGATCCCGAGTTTAACCATTTGCTTCTTCGACAGGATGGGAAGCTAGTTGACTCATGGGCCCTTGATACATTTGCTAAGGTGTTTGATCAAGCTAACAAGTCCTCTGCGAAATATACGAGGAACTTGACCTTGAATCACTTCGGCGTGGAGACCCTGAAACAGAAGTTACTTCCCCAGATGGAATCCATGGCTAACAAAACCCTTGGGAAATGGTCAAATCAAGAATCTGTTGAAGTGAAAGGAGCAGCTACTGCAGTTAGTAAAAGGAAAATCGCACTTTTTGGTCCATTTTTTATACTCTCGTTATACTTTTGGTCTCCTTCTATATCTCGTTACACTTGTGGTCCCTCTTCTTTTATGTGTTGGCACTTTTAGTCTTTATGACTGGCAGCACATGAAAGAAGAGGGATTACAAGTGCAACGAGGCAAAGAAGATGGACTAAAAGTGTAACGAATGTATAGAAGAGGGACAAAAATTGCGATTTTCTCAGTTAGTAAATTACGGTTTATTCCATCTAGTTTGAGTGTTTGTGAAATTGATCGAATCACTCTGTTCTTCCCTTTTGCAGATGACACTGAATTTGGCTGCGCAACAGATTTTCAGCGGTGACCTTGAAAATGCACCAATTGATATAAGTGAAATGTTTAAGGATTTGGTGGGAGGACTAATGTCCTTTCCCCTTAACTTTCCTGGCACTGCACATTACAAATGTTTGCAGGTACCTAGCTAGTTATTATATAATTCAAAATAGAGTAAATAGTTAATATATCATCATACTTTTCACTTAAATCAGTTTTGGTCATTATACGTTTTTTTTAAAGTCACAGATGTCACTATACTAATTTAAACGGGCCAAAAATGTCATTGTGCTGTTAACTTCCATTGGTTTGAGGGAATTCCACTCATGTGCCTCACATATGACTTTTTTTAGGGTAATTTTATCCAGTACACTATTTATCTTCTTCCCACTTATTTTTTTCTTCTTTCCTAATTACTACAAAAATATTCTTGAGAAAAGGTATGTGAGAGCCACATGGCGGCCATTTCATCAAGGCTAATGGGCCTGGCCAAATGATGTTTCTGACTCGTTTAAATTAGTATATAGTAACATTCTTGACTAGAAAAAAGTATAATGACCAAAGCGGACACAAGTGTTGAGTATAATAGTTTTGGCAGTTTACTTTTCAAAATACAAGTCATTAGTTTTTTTAACTTTGTTTCAAAATATGATTTATTCTAGTTATTTTGGACACTTCCTTTCTAGATGATCCCTTACTGGTAACATTTGATTGCCTACATTAATTACTGATATCTCACATGATGTGTTATTAATGAAGAATTTAGTAGGTTATTTTGAAACCTTCTTAATACGTGTGTATAAACATAGAATGCCTTATATTTTAAAACGGATGGAGTATTAAGATGCATGTTAACGAGTAAGAAATTTGTTGTCAGATACACAAGAAGGTGAAGGGATTGATGAAGGATGTTGTTGAGAAGAGGCTGGCAGAACCTGAGAAGAGCCATGGAGACTTGCTTGACCACATCATCAAAGACATGACCACTGAGACATGCATTAAAGAAGATTTTGTAGTTCAATTGATGTTTGGCCTGTTATTTGTCTCCTCAGATTCTATCTCAACAACGTTGGCATTAGCATTTAAGTTACTTGCTGAACATCCAAAAGTTCTGGAGGAATTAACAGTGAGTACACACACACACACAAACACATCTTTAAGTTTAAATATTGCAGAATTTTGAGGGCTTACAATTAAAGGCATTGTTTTTCCAGGCTGAGCACGAAGCAATCCTGAAAAAGAGGGAAAATCTGGATGCCCCACTAACCTGGACTGAATACAAATCCATGACGTTTACCATTCAGGTAGTACTGTTAGAGACACGAGATACAACTATTTACGAGTCACAATAATATTGATGAAATGGTGCAGGTTATCAATGAAGTTCTGAGGCTGGGGAACATAGCTCCAGGGCTTTTCAGACGAGCCCTGAAAGATATCCCTGTCAATGGTAAACCTAATTTATACATTTCAACCAAGCCGAGTCGATCTGGAACTAATGACATTTTCGCAATGTTCTATATAAACAGGATATACAATTCCACAAGGATGGGTGATTATGATTGGCACTGCAGCTCTGCATTTGAACTCTGACCAATTCGAGGATCCCCTTTCTTTCAATCCCGGCCGCTGGAAGGTCCGTACACGTAACACTCCTGGAATATATAACCCCTGATATAAACACGAAAGCCATCGTTGAACTAATCCAATTAACGTTGTATTGATGATCATATTACACAGAATATCGAACCAGGCGTTGTATCGAAAAGCTTTATGCCATTCGGGTCGGGAATGAAGCAATGTGCAGGAGCAGAATACAGTAAGGCATTGCTGGCAACTTTCTTACATGTTATGGTCACAAAATACAGGTACTTTTTCTTGCATTTATCCATTGATCCATCCACACACATTCTGTCAGTTCTAAGCAAGGAGTTTCTGTGTTTTTCGGCTCCTTTTGATCAGATGGAAAATGGTGAAGGGAGGAAAAATCGAGCGAGCTCCAATTATAAGGTTCCCTGATGGATTTCACTTCAAGATCTCTGAGAAGAACAATTAACGATCTGATCTGCTGTATTGCTTAAATAAAGAAGGTTGTTTGGATGTATGCAGATGGCTTTCGTTTGAATACATGTAATAGTTATAGTTGTCTGGTGTTTCTGTCTCTCTCTATCTGATCCTTGTTAAAATATTATGGTAACTGTAAAAGTAGACTTCATGACCACGATCAGTTACCTATCCTTCCTTATAAGTCATCCCACTAATTGAGACAATTATGGCATCTAATTGATTGACCATGATATTGGATGATTATGATTGATTGAGGAAAATCAGGGAGAATTATAAGTTGATTATAATTGATTACGATTGACCTCTGATAGGATAGGTCACAATTATATATACATATCTCCCCGGTCCCTCTCTTCACTCAAAACCAATGTACGTAGTGTGCACCCATCAGCATACACACGACTATAGTGAGAGAGAGTTTGGAGGGTAGACCGGAGACTTCATGCGTGACTCTATCAACAGTCCGACAACATCAATGGCTCAAGGTAATATCTTACTTCGTATTTACAAATCATAGCCAAAGATCCACTCATGAATTCTAACATGTGATATCAGAGCCTGGGTTAAGGTTATTGATTTGTAGATCGAAATCATTGGTTTATGTCCTTGTTCGATTACTGAACTAATTCGTCCGATAAAGATTTGTGAATCGTATGATGTTGGTTAATTCGCATGATGTATTGGATTAAAATTCATATCATCATATCTTATGGATTAAGGCTAGTACAGTATATATATGTCTTCATTGCATTAATAATCAATGTGTTCTCAATGCTTCCGTATAACCTTTTGGCCAAAATTAGTTATTCCTTTCAACATTGCTTATAGCTCAATGCTGAGGTCCAGTTCACAAATAAGTTTATGAAACATGGATTTATGGCTTAACATTGTCAGTAATGAATTCAGTTTCTAGATCTGGGCATATACATGATTGCTTTATTTATGATTCTTATGAAATGATTGATGCTTCTAAACTATCATTCTAGGATCAGTTACATGATTCACATTTCACATCCCTAAATTAAATGGGTCCAATTACTCTGATTGGCATGATCAATTATCTTGGGATGCCTAGATTTGGATCTGTATTTCCGAATTGATGAGATTGTTCATTGGGTTATTTATGATTATTTATTATGAATATGGAATTAAAATTTGCCCAAAGGTATTTTATCTTTATACTCGTAAGGAGTTACTGCATTACCCAATATATATATATATATATATAGTTTCTCATATGTTCATTGGGCCATTTGTTACGAATATAGAATTAAAAGTTGCCCAAAGGTATTTTAATTCTATATTGATATGGAGTTATTATATTACCCAAAGGAAATATAATACCTACATTGGTTGCCCAAAATAAGTGAATGATGTCTCTTAATTATTGAGTAAATCTATAGCATGTCGTTATTCAAACCCAAAGGTGGAATGCGATGATGCACTTGATTTATCTCTCAGGTTAATAATGTCAACTTTAAAGATTTAGTTGACTATATTATGATATTCTTTAATGTTCCTTGCAGCTGGGACCAACAAAACTGTATATCCCAGATTTTAGTATGCAAATAATTATTTAAATCACATAAATTATCGTGATTAAAGTAATTATGATGTGAAAGGAATATTAAGGAGTTTTAGTCAGCACAATGATTTGTTGGCATATTAACAAATTTTTAATATTTTCCTTGTGAATTCCCTATAAATGTAATTTTTGTCACATGAATTTTTTGGTGATTAAAAATAAATGAAATGAGGGAAAATAAAAATTAATAATTATGTCAACATAATTGTATTGGTTGGCATTTAAAGGTTGATGGATGCCTTAAATAAAAGTGCATCATATATTTGAGAGTAGCCAAAGCACCTCAAGAATGTGGTGTAAATTATTTTCTTGATCACATTATTGATTGTCGGTGATAAATTTAAAGAAAATAAATCAACATTACGACAAGTTTATTTATTCAAGAAATAATATATTTTGTGTACTTAAAATTAGCCAAAACAATTTAAGTGCACTAAAGCAAATTATTTCTACGATTTTATCACATTACTAGTAATCAAGAAAAGCTTATAGTAAACCATATCAAGGCATCTGTACAACATGAGCAATTAATTTAATAAGTAAATTCTCGGCCCCAAAGGGAGGCAATTATCTCTATTAAATTAATTTTAAAGTGGGTGAGTTAAACATTAACTTGGAGAGCCTTCCTATACCAAGGTATGGATTATTTATGTCATTTAATGTTTAATTTTTCATAGCATCAGTGTTTGTATAAATTACCATTCAAGTATTGTTTGATTACTTGATAATTCATTCATTATTCCAATGATTATTGATAGTTTACTAGATTGTTTGGATAATTCTTCCTTGATGTTTGGGTGCAATTGACCAATGATAAATGAATATTTATATTCACCTCTATGGAATTCTAGTTTGACAATAGAAATTAAAGAATTGTGAATAATTTAAAATAAATCTCATAATTGAAGTAGAGATTTTAAACCTTTTTATGGTACATATTTTCAGCTTTCTCATGACAGTTTATGTTTTGACCATTTTAGCTTTCTTAAATTACATATTAAGTTTTATGGATAATCATGATTTCTTTAACCATGTGTGTTTAAGAAATTAAATGGGTCAAAAGTTAGAGAAATTGAAAACTAAGAAACTCTAATAGCTTGTCTCATTAAAGTAATATGTCACATGATAAAGCACAAAAAACTATAGGGTGAAATACAGTTTCCCCCCTGTGGTTTCGTGTTTTGGACAGTTTCCCCCCTATGCTTTCAAAACTGACAGTTTCCCCCTCATGGTTTTGGACTGAAGTGTCCACTTAACGGAAAATGCCTTCTCTAACGGCGCGTGAAGCGAACGTGCTCAAGACGAGAGTGGGGGTAAACAAATTGATGATGTCATTAATTTTGTTCCCAAAATAACCCTAACTTAAAAAAAAAAAAAGAAAAAAAAAAAGAAAAGAAGAGAGGTTGCGGGAGGCTCTCCCGCAAAACCCATTTCTGTTGCAGCTTGCTGCAACAGAAATGGAACCCATTTTGATGGGTTCCATTTCTGTTGCAGCAGAAATGGAACCCATTTTGATGGGTTCCATTTCTGTTGCAGCAAGCTGCAACTGAAATGGAACCCATCAAAATGGGTTCCATTTCTGTCTGCAATGGAACCCATCAAAATGGGTTCCATTTCTGTCTGCAACAGAAATGGAACCCATTTTGATGGGTTCCATTTCTGTTGCAGCTAGGTTTAGGAGATAAAAAAAAAAAAAAAAAAAAAGTAAAGGAAGAAGGAAGAAGACGATGAACAGTGCCATCGTCTTCTTCCTTCTTTCAATTTTATTTTTTTTTAAGTTTTTTTTAAGAGGGGTAATTTAGTCATTTTTTTTAACACCGTTAGAGAAGGCATTTTTCGTTAAGTGGACACTTCAGTCCAAAACCATGAGGGGGAAACTGTCAGTTTTGAAAGCATAGGGGGGAAACTGTCCAAAACACGAAACCACAGGGGGGAAATTGTATTTCACCCAAAACTATATGAAGTTGACAAAAATAAAAAGGTTTTTGAACATAGAAGTCGAAGAAGACTACTTTTCCTCTATTGTAAGAAGTATTTAAGAGAAAATCAAAATTAATGTTTGAAGTATTCTAATACTTCATATATCTTAGTGAATTGATTTTGGATTACAATTCACGTTTTCGTATAATTAAAGAAACTCGTAACAAGTGAATAAAGCATCTCATATAGAAAATTTGAGATATCCACTTATTTTTTTAAATATGAGTTATATTGCTTAATTTATACTATAAAATACAGCATATTAAAAAGTTGAATATACCAAATGGTTTTCTTTTATCTAAACGATATCATTTTCTACCATATTTTGAATAGTTTAAAGTATGTTGACTGTTTATTAAAATTTACACTTCTCATATTTTTGTTTGAGAATAAAGATACTTAATGGTTTTTAAAATCTCAAACAAATGAGGGGAGAATAAAAAGTGATGAAAGGTAGAAAATATAATTGAGGGGAGAATAAGAAGTGATGAAAGGTAGAAAATATAATTGAATTTACTTAATATATGTTTAATCCACACTTATTGAATAATTACTGATAAAAACCACTTACTTGTGATTGCTATTGATGAATTGGTCAGGAAACATTGATTGTGTGTATCTTGATCCATATCACATTAAACAATGAAATCATTGAGTGTAATTTTTAATGATATGTTTCTTCCCATTGTTGTTTAAAACAACAATTAATTTGAAGTGGGTTGAAACAATGTTTAAGATACTTACACATTAAGATGCAAAATGATTCAATGTTTTAATAGTTGATTTATGGATGGATCGAGAATTTGTTGGAATTTACACACTTAAGAATTTCACTGCTAAAATTTTAAATAATGAATGTGAAAATTTTTGACAATCTCTGTTTTGAGAAATTACACTATTCATTACATCACTTATCAAATTACTTTGAATAGTGGGAGTTTGTGATTTCTAGTAAACATGGCTTATGAAAGTATAATAGATTGAACATACAAATGTTCTTGCACAATTTTTACATACCATATCACTGTCAACTTGCTCATTATGATTAGAGATAACTAAGTATGTGAAATAATTTATCTAATTGGATGTCTTGACAATTGATAATATATTAATTTTGGATAAAAATATATTATCTATATGAATTTTTTATGAAATTAAACTCCCATTTATGGTATATAAATGTAACAATGTAATTTCTTTTCTTCATTTTGTCAAGAAGAATATTATTGTTAATTTATATACATTAAGCTTAGTGGGAGTACAATATTCTTAAGTCTACATATTGTGCATATTAAAGTTTTCTAGTAAACTATGTGTTAGTTGATGTGTGCAACTTTATTAAGGTGAACAAATTAGTTATGTTCACATTATATATGTATTGGAATAAGTATTTTGATGCTATGACTTATGAATTATGAAGGTTTGGTTTGGATATGAAATGTAATTTTGCACTGATGGTTTGACTCTGATATTCTTCATTATGAAGTAGAGGAATAGTGGGAGTCAAAAACCAATAAATGAATGGTAAGAAAGATAGCAAACGATAGCAACGAATCAATAAAGTATGTGAGTATGAAGTTATAATGATCTTTTGCTGGCATAATTGTTTCGATCATATAACTCATATTCGACTCATTAGCTGTTATGAGTTTGGCTATCATACATGGCTATCTAACAATGAATCTCTTGGTTTCCAAACCAGAATGCATTATGAAGTTTCCGCTGCTCTTTTCTTACTGAGAACAACAAGTGCTTAAATTAAACAAAGCACATTGATTGTGAACGTTGTTCTAAAGAAAGTTCATATTTTGACGGGTGTCCATAGAGCATATATATAAGTGTCGACCTTATGTTTGACCCATTAAAAAATGGTGCTAAATAAAATTTGGAACATGATGATTCCATAGGGTCTTATCAATTAAATGATTGCTCTTTTATGTTTGGACACATTATAAAAATATTAAACTCCTATTTGTGCACATTATTGTTACAGGATTTAATATTTGGACCACATATGAACATTTTTGTTGATAGTTCATTTTCCTCATTAAGTTTATCTACATTTGGTTATTAAAATTGTGATACTTGGAAGGGAGTGTGATTATTAAGACATACAACCGCCATGATCCATTTTAGTAATGGTGTAGGATAAATATACAACTATTGTGGCCACGTTATTGAAACTCATTCATTTACATGGTCATTTGTCCAAGTGGGAGAATGTTAAAATATTATGGTAACTGTAAAAGTAGACTTCATGACCACGATCAATTACCTATCCTTCCTTTTAAGTCATCCCACTAATTGAGACAATTATGGCATTTAATTGATTGACCATGATATTGGATGATTATGATTGATTGAGGAAAATCAGGGAGAATTATAAGTTGATTATAATTGATTACGATTGACCTCTGATGGGATAAGTCACAATTATATATACGTATCTCCCCGGGCCCTCTCTCCACTCAAAACCAACGTACGCAGTGTGCACCCATCAACATACACACGACTATAGTGAGAGAGAGTTTGGAGAGGGAAGACCGGAGACTTCATGCGTGACTCTATCAACACTCCGACAACATCAATGGCTCAAGTAATATCTTACTTCGTATTTACAAATCATAGCCAAAGATCTACTCATGAATTCTAACAATCCTCTCTAAACATTTGTATTAATTTGGAAGATTAATTACATGTATCTCACCCTATTTATTGTTTTAATCCTCCAGAACTATCAAAACTACGAATCAAAGAAGAAAATATCACATGTCTAAATTATTTTATCATACTTTTCATTGGTTGTCCAAATATCAAAATTGATTTGTTTTACTTTAAAAGTTTAGTTAATTGCATCGTTTCTACAAATTTGAATATGATATTACAGAATATCTTGGACAATTATACTCACTCGTTGATGAAGTGTGCTTGGTATTGACAAAGGTAATAGAGGTATGTAACCTAGACAAATTAGTACTTACTCAATTCCATAAAAGAGTCGTGTTTTGGTTCACAATTAATTTTATATTTAAAAATAATGATATAAATGAAAAAATTAGTGTCAAATTACTATTTAAAATGTTATATATACTTTAACACTCGTCAAAAATTGTATATGTTTTTAAAGGTAACTTTTATAATAAACGGAATATATTATAACTGGCTGTCTGTAACCAAACAACAAAATTAGTCGAAATATGTTGGTAAATTACCTTTTGCCCCCTGAGGTTTGGCTAAATTACAAAAGGATCCTCTAGTTTGGTTAAATAACAAAAACACCCATTGATCGGCAGGCTAGTTATAATTTTCCCCCTAAGGTTTGGATAAATTACAAAATTACCCTTCAACAGGAAAATTACATTTCCTCCCCCCCCCCCCCCCCCCCCCGAGGTTTGGATAAATTACAAAATGATCCTCATAATTTAATTTAAAATTGACCAATTTAAAAATTGAAATATGACATAAACATTATATACTTGGGAAGACTAAAGTGCCCCTAACTTAATCTATTTGAAATTTGAAGAACAAAATGTCATTCATAAAGACACAAATGAATGCTTAAAATCAACCAAATGCCATTCACTTACAACCTCTTCTAGAATTGAAAAAGCAACCATCAACGATGTATTTGTTTGAGAAATAGAAAAAAATAATAATTTTCTCTTGGCATAATAAATTATGGATTTTAAACACTTATTTATGTCTTTGTGAATGATATTTTGAACTTCAAATTTCAAATAGATTAAATTAGGGGCCTTTAGTCTTCCCAAGCATATAATGTTTATGTCGTATTTTAATTTTTTAAAGGGGTCAATTTTATAATTAAATTAGGAGGATCATTTTATAATTTATCCAAACCTCAGTGGGAAAATGTAATTTTCCTATTGGTCAAGGGAAATTTTGTTACTGAACCAAACTAGAAGGGTGATTTTGTAATTTATCAAAACCTTAGCGGAAAAATTGTAACTAGCCCGCCAGTCAAGGGGTGTTTTTGTTATTTAGCCAAACTAGGTGGGTACTTTTGTAATTTAGCCAAACCTCAGGAGCAAAATGTAATTCGCCCAAATATGTTTTTATGGAACAGGTAGAAAATAATTTCCAAAATTGTTTTAGTTAAACAGGTTTTGAAAAAAAAAAATAATTGAAATCTATTTTTTTAAAAATGTTTAGAAAATAATTTCCAAACCTGTTTTGGTAAAACAAGTTTTGAAAAAAAAATAATGGAAATCTGTTTTTTTGGAGCATATTTAGAAAATAATTGTCCAAACCTGTTTTGAACAAATCATCTTCCACACGTGTTTTGGTATACCAGATTTTGTACATAATTATTTGTATCTAGTATCACAAAACAAGTTTTGATTGAGAGGTGTTAACACTCTATTCTGTAATAGTGAATGTCGACTATTGCCAAAGGTAAAAGATAAATATTTCCCCAACATTCATATCAAAAAGCAAAATAAGTCAAACTTGAGTAATGATACACAATTCAACTAATATCCACAATTTTCTCATAGCAAGTGAGGTGTCATGCATTCATTGGTCGAAAAGGTTGAGTTGTCTAATCGTCAAACTTTTGGGTCGTTTGCCAAAAAATATTTAGCCCCAACATTTGGATTAGAATTTTAAGATGCACTACGATGTGTACTTCTTTTTTTTGGGTGGGGGGTGGGTGGAGTAGAGGAGGAAGGAAATTATTTTGTGATACAGGTTTGTAATTTTTTTTGGACATTATCAACAACAAAATTTAGTATAATTTCTTTGTCAAAGATTAGAAACAATAGGGGCCAACAGTTTTATGTTCATTCTAAGGCCATCTCCAAAGGAGATGACAATTTGCTGAAAAGAAGCTAAAGACAATGCAGCTGGGTTGGACAGCAATTTCAGCAAATAAGTACTGTGCTTCAGCATGTACATTCTGCAAGCAATTCTATAATTTTTTTTAAACACTTTTTATATGTTTATATTATTATTATATTACTTATGTAATTTGCAGGTTAGTCCTTAGTTTGTTTAATTACTAATTTATTATTTTATAGTATACTATGATTTATTATATATAATAGTAATTTTATTTTTGCTTATTTATTGTTTATATTTATTTTATAATTTTAAATACTTGAACATTATAATTTGTGGATTATGATTCTATTAAATATTTAATTAAAAATTATATTTATAACTAGGGGGGGTATTCTGTAAAAAAATGAAAAAAATGAAAAATAATAACCAAAAGTAGGGGGTATTCTGTAAAAAAATGAAAAAGTAAAAAAAATAATAAAGAATAATATTAAATTAAATAGGGAAGAGAATTTAATGGAATATTCTTTTTTGTGGATGGAGATGTGGAATTGGTTGGAGTAAAATCACTGTAGATTCTGCAAAATATGAAAAAATTTGCTGCAAAATGAAGAAATGGTTGGAGATGGCCTAAGTAATATATGATGTTATGGGTACATTTGATGAATACAATAATTTTATTTTTTTTCTAAAAATTAAATAATTTCGTTGATAGGGCTGAAAATTAGTGACATAATACCAAGACTGAAAAACCTTTTGTATAATTGATTACAAAAGATTTCTGTTCGGCAATTGTTAGATCTGAACCATAATAATGTGCTTGATCTATCTACTTGTAAATCTGGAAATAATATAGATCTAAACCTTGTACAAATATAAATTCGAATTGCACTGGATAAATCTAGTATGGACAACCATAGATTTATCACTCTTTACTCACGAATGTCTCAAAACTGAATCTTTCACAGAGTGCACATTAACCATATACAAGGAAATAATCACCATAACTATGTTACCGTTATAATTTGAGGAGGAAAGAAGAGAGAGAAATTAAGATATAATTAGGAGAATAAACGTAGGATTATTATTGCTTATTCAAATCAATACGTATATGATCAAATATTTAGGAGAATAAACCCATCCTCCCATGTTGAGAGTATAGAGACGATGAAGAGGAGGAACTTTTATAGCAAGAAGAACTGTTTAGAATCTTTAGATGTGCACAATAATTAATTATCCTATTATTATAAAAAGCAATAAATAAAATAACATTAACAGCCTGCACCAATTAACCAACGCAGGTGCTAAAAATTTCGAAGAGCACATTCTGCCTCACAAAAAGACAAACCAAGGAATATTACAACTTTGGGCTTTGCATGGTTTGACTTTGATAACTCAATCTTAAACCACGTATTTTGTTTAGTAAAATATCTCAACAACTAAATTTAATAAACATTTTGATAATATGTGGTATATTAAAATTTAAATTTAATATATTAACTATTAAATTTGATATAGAAAATTTAAGCACCTAAATTAATAATTGTGATATTTCAATAGTTAAATTCGATACATTACAAATTAAATTAATAATCACGATATATCAATAGTTAAATTTAATATGTTAAAAGTTAAACTAGATATGTGATACTTATTACGTGTGTTTAGTTGAGCATCTATAAAGTAGTTCAATTAGACCGTTGTTATTCCAACCAAAAGTCAATGGCCAACGGCCAAGACACCCCCCCACCCCCCCCCCCCCCCAACCCCCAAAAAAGAAATCAACAATCATAATAGATAATTTTAATCGAGTTGAGAACAAAGTTTCTCTCCCCGCATATAGTATTGTTGTCATCTATTACGGTCTTCCTTCCTCAAATGCTCGTCCGGTGATGCACCTCCTTTTTGAATGGTAGCGTCTCATCCTGTCCGCTCTATTTTGTGTGTCAATTAAGCGTAGGAACAGCCAGGAAAAAAGGGGTTTGAGGCGGCGAGAGGGGCGGAGGGCGGTTGCGAGGGTTCGGGTTGGGTTTGAAACGGGAAGGAGGGAAGAGGAAGGGGATGGGTTGTTGTTGTCGTCAATTTCCCACTTTTTAAGTTTTAGCCACATCATACTTTCAGCTAAGTTTTTTATACAACAAATTATTAGGTAAAATAAAACGAATTTATAAACAAATTAAGAATAGCATGGGCAGGAGCAACCTAGCACTAAATAATACCCACAAACAAAATAACACAACAGCCTCCACAATTGACCAAATCAAGAGTGAAAAATGAAAAAAATAAAAAAATAAAAATGGAAGAGCACAAAATGCCTCACAAAAAACACACACCAAGGCACATAAAAACTTTGGGCTTTTAAACTCAAACGTCGTATATTAATATCTTTTGGAGGTAGTTACTCCCTATTGTTTGACGATTCGACGCATGATATTTCAGTTGTTAAATTTAATACATGTATTGTGTCAATAAACGATATAACGGAGTTTAAAATAAACTTTGATTGCGGTACATTAGAAATTAAACTCGAGAATTGAAATTTCGACAACTAAATTCAGAACATCAATACATCAACTAAATTTGATGTACAATAGTTCAACAGCTAAACTCATAACAACGATGTATCAGTAGTTAAACACATTGAATAAGCACTATTTCAACAACTACACTCGATGAGCGTGTGTCCATAATATAACTGAAAATTTTCATACGCCAAACTCGATATGTGCGCTATTATACTATCAGAAATGTAAGATACAAACTTTTGCGTATTTTCAACGCACATTTCAAAACACATTTTGGTAAAAGATAAACAACATATTTTTTTGATCTCGGCACTAGCTATTACATCGGAGGATGGAGGTAGGGGCTGTAAGGAAGGGAAGAATGAACATGACGGTTTTTTGACCAAAAAGACATAGGTAAGAATCAAACCCCGATCGTTGAACTCTTTAAAGTGATGGTTTTTTCTCATTCTATTAGTTTTGGGCATTAAAATTGAAGGATATTCATTTTTCTAAGGGTAAAAATGAGCCACAGCATGGCAGCGAAATTCTTGAGCACAAACCTAAAATTCGGCCGTCACTATTGCAACAAACTATAGAGTTCAAATTCCAGGTAAATGTACATATTTGTTTACTTGAACGTGCTAAAACAAACATTTAGAAAAAACAAAATTTCCAAGTACTTGCAACTGTATCATTTTACGTAATGCGAATCATCTTTGGTCAACGATGATGGAATCTCTGCACATGTATTGTTGTTTACAAATTACACTTGTAATATCATATAGAGTGCATACACTATACAGATTATTTAAAAATAAATTCCATCTATAAATTGTCTCGAAGTCCTCATTCAAATCCACAGTAGAAGCAGATCCGAGTTCGATAGAAATGGAGATCTCTTCTTTCAAGTTTGATGAAACTCTGTTCACAAATTTCAAAGAAATCAAAACGATTGGCCTTGCTGCTGTAGCCTTACTAGTAATTTTGATCACTCGATTCACTTACAGATGGAGGAATCCCAAGTGCAATGGCGTCCTTCCTCCTGGTTCCATGGGCCTTCTGGTGATCGGCGAAACGCTTCAGTTAGTTCTCCCAAATGCTTCCATTGACCTTCCACCATTCTTGAAGAACAGACTCAAAAGGTAACAATTAATTCACCGTTTAGAGCAAATTCTTTTAATATAAATATGTTACTGTTTTGACAAATTATTACTCGTGGCGGGTTCAGGTATGGTCCGATTTTCAAAACAAACGTTGCAGGCAGGCCTGTGATCATCACTGCAGATCCTGAATTTAACCATTTTCTACTCCGGCAAGATGGGAAGCTTGTTGACACATGGTCCATGGATACATTTGCTAAAGTGTTTGATCAAGCTAAGCAGTCCTCTAAGAAGTATACGAGGAACTTGACCTTGAATCACTTCGGCGTGGAGACCCTGAAACAGAAGTTACTTCCCCAGATGGAATCCATGGCTAACCAAACCCTTGGGAAATGGTCAAATCAAGAATCTGTTGAAGTGAAAGGAGCAGCTATTGCAGTTAGTAAACTTGGGTTAATTATTCCATGTAGTTGCCTTCGAAATGTTTGTGAAATTGATCGAATTAATTACTCTGTTCTTCCCCTTCTGCAGATGACGATCAATTTCGCTGCGCAACAGATTTTCAGCGGTGACCTTGAAAATGCACCACTTGATATCAGTGAAATGTTCAAGGATTTGGTGGGAGGACTAATGTCCTTCCCCATTAACTTTCCGGGCACTGCACATCACAAATGTTTGCAGGTACCTAACTAACTATTACTAAGGTGTTAGTTCTGTTAAGGGTAATGAGTAAGTGTTGAGTATCCCATATCGGAATCTGAGAGTGATACGCAGTAATTAATAAGTAAGTTTGGCCCAGAATCTACTAGTTTAAGCTTGGAATTCAATTTACTTATTGAGCTCTATGGCGGGATTGTATTGCAAAACTGTTAGTTTTGTCACACTACTTTTATTATTTATTTGAGGAACGACTCGGAAATTTGTTGTCAGATCCACAAGAAGGTGAAGGGATTGATGAAAGCTGTTGTAGAGAAGAGGCTTGCAGAACCTGAGAGGAGCCATGGAGACTTGCTTGACCACATCATCGAAGACATGAGCACTGAGACATATATTAAAGAAGATTTTGTAGTTCAACTGATGTTTGGTCTGTTATTTGTCTCCTCAGATTCTGTCTCAACAACGTTAGCATTAGCATTTAAGTTACTAGCTGAACATCCAACAGTTCTGGAGGAATTAACAGTGAGTACATGTACACACACATCTTTAAGTTGAAATCTTTCAGAATTTTCAGGGCTTAATTACAATGGCATTGTTAATTTTTGCAGGCTGAGCATGAAGCAATCCTGAAAAAGCGGGAAAATGTGGATGCCCCACTAACCTGGGCTGAATACAAATCCATGACGTTTACCATTCAGGTAAATGTCATGAGATACAACTGTTTATGAGTCCTAATATTCGACTCCACACAAGACTCTTCCATTGGAGTGGAAGGAGTATAATTCAACACAGCTGCTTCCTTCTTTTCAGTCACTTGGTATAATCATTTGTGAAATGCTGCAGGTAATCAATGAAGTTCTGAGGCTGGGGAACATTGCTCCAGGGTTTTTCCGTCGTGCCCTGAAAGATATCCCTGTCAATGGTAAATCTGATATTTCACATTAACCTTATATAAATCTCAACCAAGTCGATCATGAACTGACATTTTTCTAACGCGTGCTTTCAACAGGTTATACAATTCCAGAAGGATGGGTGATTATGATTGCCACTTCAGCTCTACATTTGAACTCTGACCAATTCGAGGATCCCCTTGCTTTCAATCCCGGCCGCTGGAAGGTCCGTACACTCCTGGAATATATAACACCTGATATAAACACGAAAGCCATCGTTGAACTAATCCAATTAACGTTGTATTGATCATATTACACAGAATATCGAACCAGGCGTTGTAGCGAAATGCTTTATGCCATTCGGGTCGGGGATGAAGCAATGTGCCGGAGCAGAATACAGTAAGGCATTGCTGGCAACTCTCTTACATGTTATGGTTACAAAATACAGGTACCTTTTTCTTGCATATATCCATTGATCCATGATCCATCCACACACTCATTCTGTGACTTCTAAGCAAGAAGTTTCTTTCTTTGTTTTCAGATGGAAAATGGTGAAGGGAGGAAAAATCGTGCGAGCTCCAATTATAAGGTTCCCTGATGGATTTCACTTCAACATCTCAGAAAAGAACAATTAATCACTGGTGCATTGAATTTATGAAAATTTAAAGCGTCCTCTTTCTCAGATAAAGAAGTCTGTTTGTCCATAGCAACTCATGTGGAAGGCATTTATTTGTTACATTTTTATTAAATAATTATTAATATCACATGATTGGCTAATGAATGAATGCCACATGAGTTGCTATGAAAAAGTTGTGATGAATTAGTTAAGATGTTTATCACTACTCATACTTTAAAATGCATTGGGATGTGTATGTTTTTTTGGTCAATTATTTTGTGATGCAGCTATATACTTTTAATTAGAGAAATGATTTGGTGAGTGAAAATGTAAAGTGAAAAACTATTACGTGATGTAGTGATGTAGCATCATATGATTGAAGTCGATCATTGGATAGTTATAATTTTATGTCACTACACCAAAATGCCTTAGGGGAGACGGGTCCTAAGGGCATTAGGAGGGGGGTGCACACAGCGGGTCCTAAGGGCATTAGGAGGCGGGTGCACGCTGTGTGCACCCCCTTCCAGTGTTGGCGCCTCCAAAAGGAGGGGCCCGCACCCGCCTCCCCTGTGAGGAGTCAATGGAGGTGGGTGCATGGGGCACCCACCTCCAGTAACCATTAATGGAGGCGGGTTGACCATTAGGCGGACTCACTTGACTTTTGCACATTAAATTTACCACTAGGCTTGATATACTCATGTATATGAAGTTAAAATCGAAAATATACATTTATATATTTTCTTCTAAAACTTGTGGTTTTTATTACCTAAAAATTTATCTCCTTTTTTCAAAATTATTTTCAACTCTCAAAATTATCCTAATAAATTATTTTCAAATTTATTTTCAACTTTCAACAATCCAAAACAAAGAGAATTTTCGAAACAATATTGATTAAAATTTGGAAAAATGCACCCGCCTCCAATAAACATGATAATAGAGGCGGGTGCAAAGCCTTTTCTCGCCTTAAAAGAGAATTGGAGGCGGGTGCAACATCCACCCGCCTCCAATAATGGGTGCAACATCCACCCGCCTCCAATAATTAATTATTGGAGGCGGGTGGATGTTGGACCCGCCTCCAATTATTGGAGGCGGGTGGATGTTGCACCCGCCTCCAAAGGCTTTTCTGGCCCCTTTGATCATTTCATTTATGTACTAGTGTGTGTCCAATAGCATTCTTTCATATGGTATTCTAGCCACCCTAAAAATTGTATATCATCACTCATAATTTTATTTAGACATTCATAACAACAATCTAGTTTTTTTTTTTTTCTTTTCTGCTATATACATAATTAGAGTAATGACACACAACTCAACTAATCTTCTCAACTTTCTCATAGCAAGTGAGGTGTCATGTATTCATTGGCCAATAATATAGTATTAGTAATTATTTTATAAAAGTGTAGCCAATGAATGCATGACACTCACTTGCTATGCGAAAGTTGAGAAGATTAGTTGAGTTATATATCATTATTCAACTATTATATATATATATATATATAATATACGAGGTCAACTATATATACATACATATATATAGATATGTGGTCCACCATATGGATTACATATTATATCTCGTATGAAAGCAAATAATTTTATGTTAATTCTAACTAATTTATTGTATAATAGTTATAGGTATAATAGCACACAATGATTAATCCTCCTATAATTGAAAAAACCAAGCACAAAATATCCAAATTCTTATCCACGGGCGATCACCAATTATATACTTTTTTTATTCCGTTAGAAGAGTCAACCTTCAAAAATATTTTTTGTTCTAATAGAAGAGTCTACTTTGAAAATTTTTACTGCTCGTACTCTAACCAATATAATTATGTGTGGTTTACAATTAACCCAGTTACACTTAAAAATAAGGACGTAAATAAAATAAATTGTGTCAAATTAGTTTTTTAGGTATTGTACCTTATTGTCATAAAACATGAGTGAAGATAGACTCTTATAATGGAACGAAGGGAGTATTAAATAAGGACAAATAACAGTTTTGAAAATACAACTAAGGTAAACCTAAGAGGGGAGAGGTGAATTAGGTTTAAAAACAAATTTAAACAAACAAAAATCTTTTTGTGATTTGTGTGTGATTTTAAGTGTAAAGCAATAAAGAAAACAATTTAAAGAACACACAACAATTATAGTGGTTCAACTTTCCCACCTCAAGGAAAGTCTAATCCACTTCCAAGCTAAATGCTTGGTCCTAATCTCCCAATAAGATTCTTCTTAAACCTTACAAGTTAACCCAAGGGATTACCTCCTAGTTTACTCAAACTATAGGTAATCCTTTAGTTAATCCCCTTGCTTAGACCCTTATCAACCTCTTGATAAGATCCAAGACTTCTCTCTAACCCTTTTACAAAGTAGGAAATTTGATGCTATGAAAATAGCTAACTATTACAATGAGGATTTTCTATTCTAGCCTAACTTTGAAATAAATTGCTAGAACTTTGAAATGATCTTTTGAGAGCTTTTTAACACTTTAGATTGAGCATAAAATAGATGGAGAGAGGTGTCTTGAGTGTTCTTGAAGTGGGAGTATTTATAGGAGAAGAGAGCCTTTGAAAATGTTGAAAAAACGGGCAAAATTTGAGCCAACCCGAGGGCCCTGCGACAGGCCCCGCGACAGGCGCGGCTGTTGCAGGCTCTATCGCAGGGCCTAGGCATGAGGCCTGTGACCATCGCAGCCCTCGTCGCAGGCTACGCCTGCGCTCGGCGCCTGCCACGGGCGGCTCGCCGTCAGCCTTTGTCGGCCCTTGATTTGACATTTTTCGTTTGCTTGCCGTTTCTTTGTTTTAGCTCCGTTTTCTTCACCACTTTTTGCGTTAGTTCACCCATGAACTCTTCTCTTCATTTTTGACTTGAAAACACCGTGGATCCCACCTTGGGACGTGCTCGGGTCGTATTTTTCTTCTTTCTTCATTTGCTTGCCGTTTCTTCGTTTTAGCTCATTTTTCATTGCCCTTTTTTGCATCGGTTCTTCCGTAAACATTTCTCTACATTTTCTCACTTATAAAAAACCGTTAAATTAATTCTCATATTTGTTAACTCATCAATCAAAATAAGGATTAAGACCAACTGGGTCTAACAAGTTTCCTCCCTATATAATAGTCTAATGCCAATTACCTCTCTAAATTATGAAAACACAGAGTTATCTCATTGTATTTATGGACTAAATTATCAATTTGATAGGAATTATCATAAATAAATATGTTTAATATTAAAATGTGTAAAATATCAAAATTAACCAATGAATGCATGCCACATCACTTGTTATTAAAATGTTGTGATGATTAGTTGAAATGTATATCATTACTCTTAATATTAACATAAGACATCACTAATTTATTTTTCATGTTATTAAGGTATGAAAAAACTAAATTAACTCTAATATGTGAAGTGATCCATTTTTTTTTTAAATGTTGTTTATGATATTATTTTGAGATAAATAAATAGATAACGTCGTTTATTTAGGTTAATTTGGTAATTATACATTTTAAGATTAAAAATCTCTATTTTAAGTATTTTCTATCGTGGCCCGCCCTCCGCACTAATCGTTGGGGCACTAGCTCGTTCCTAAGAATGTAATTAAGTGATTTGAAAATATAAAGAGACAACTATCACTAAAATTTTGGCAAGTTCTTTTTTATTTTTTGAAAACAGCTTTGAAAACTGGTTTTTGAAAAATAATTTTATAATGTAAAAATTGTATTAGAAATGCAAAACTATATAGCTGAATAGTAAAAGTTGTATTAAAAATGATGAAAACTGATTATAATATATTAAATTTACTGTTGAAACCAACCAAAACGAAAACATAAATAACAAGCCCTTATATGTAGGATACGGATTCCATGTGGGATTGATTTTGAGTGTAGAATTAAAATTGATATAGGATCAAATCGTATGATCATAAAATTACATATAAATGTTAAAACTACTCATATTTGAGTTATTTTAATATTTTCTTTTAGGATGAGATAGAATGAGAGCTATGATCGATTTAGTATGTTGAGGTTATATAGATCGAAATTTTGCAAACTATTATTTAACCCTCAATTAAAATATTAGTGCTATATATGAGAGACAGCTTTACCCTTTTATTAGTTTTCTTTTCCTAAATAAATATCTTCTTACATATTTCAATATAAAAAAACTAAAATGTACCAACTGTACCCTCCATCTTTTTAGGTGGGTACTAAATATACATACCTACTAAAATGGGGAAAAAAAATCTTGCATATACCTGACACCTCCTTGTCCGAGGGGTGATAATGAGTCGAGCCGAGCTTTGACATGTTCATTTATTGTTCATTTATTTATCGATCCTAAAATCTGTTTGTGTTCTTTTATTTATTAATCGATCCGAGGCGAGCTTGTTCGTGAACATTCCTATATGTTCTATCTCAAATTAACTAACAAAAAATTGTAATCTTTATTTAATTTAATATTCTATATCAACTTATATAAAAATCAAAATTTAATTTAAATTTATATATTGATATCTATGAATATATAAATATATATAAAGATTCATTATTTAAAATTTTAATATCGTATATATTTATTTTATTTATATTATATATTTATTTTATTTATATTATACAGTTAATATTTTAATTTAGCATGTTCACAAATGTTAACAAACTTTCAACACATTGTTCGTGTTTGTTTATTATCGAACCTAAAAATCATGTTAGTGATCGTTTTTATCGAAGCGAGGTCGAACTTATTCGTGAATGTTCGTGTTCGTTCTCGGCCCTAGTCCTAACAAAGGTCCTGTTGTTGTTAGTGGTATTGGTAAGAGTGTTGATGTGTGTAAGTATGATTAGAGGCAAATAAGAGAATTTATTTACTTCCGTTTCCGTAGGTATATTAAAAAATGTGCAATTATTAAAGAACAGATCGATGAGTACTAATCATGATCAAATGGAAAACTGGTGTCAGATCAACAAGAAGGTGAAGGGCTTGATGAAGGATGTTGTTGAGAAGAGGCTGGCAGAACCTGAGAAGGACCATGGAGACTTGCTTGACCACATCATCAAAGACATGCACCAGCATCGACACAAACATGAAAGCAGATTTTGCAGTACAAGAGATGTTTAGTCTGTTATTCGCGGCTTCGTATTCCATCTCAACAACATTAACATTCGCATTTAAGCTAATAGCTGATCACCCAGCAGTTTTGGAGGAACTAACCGTGAGTAGTTTAATACATTAATTCATGAATCGAGCGGGCTCAGTGGTTAATCATAAGCGAACCCAGATTTCAGAATTTGCAGGGGACACTCAAGCATTGATAGTTTAATTTTCCAGGCTGAGCATGAAGCAATCTTGAAAAGGAGGGAGAATGTGGATGTCTCACTAAACTGGAGTGACTACAAATCCATGACATTTACCATGCAGGTAATTAACACTACTGTAATTATTTGTCCAATTTTATTACCCCACTGGGAATGGGAATGGGAATGGGAATGGAATTGGAGTTGTACGTACTTATATGGAAATGAATGTTGCAGGTTATAAATGAAATTCTGAGGATTGTGAACGCTGCTCCAGGGATTATGCGTGGGGCCGCGAAAGATATCCCTGTGAATGGTAAATCTCTATCGCGGTTTCATTAGAAGATTCTGTTTTGTAATACTGAAAATGTTCTAACGTGGGCGTTTTCAATAGGTTATACAATCCCAGAAGGATGGGTAATTGCCACTACAGCTCTACATTTGGACTCTAACCATTCGAGGATCCCCTTTCATTCAATCCCGGCCGCTGGAAGGTCTGTATATATATATATATATATATATATAGTACACAAACTAATTAATGCACTTTTTTTAATGGAAGATCATAATTAATCCAATATTAATTGTTGTATTGAAATTAATTACCCAGAATATCCAACCAGCTGCTGTATCCAAATGGTTTATGCAATTTGGGTCAGGAAATAAGCAATGTGCGGGAGCAGAATACAGTAGGGCAACGCTGGCAACTTTCTTGCATGTTATGGTTACAAAATACAGGTACTTTTCTTAATTGCATTGATTCATCCAAGTTGAAGATGCGCGATGAGATCTTCTGTCTGCTACAGTCATGTTTTTCTTGTATACCATCTCGCATTGAGAGATGAGATCTATGTATCACATTATTAGGTTCACTTTCTCATTCTAAGGGATTAGACCGGAAAGGCAGAATCGAAAGACGAAAAATCACAAAGGGTTGAAGAAGTAGAACCACACAGATTCTTTGACTGTGAGTTCTGAACAAGAAGTTTCATTCTTTTTAGATGGAAAATGGTGAAGGGTAGAAAAGTCGTCCGAGCTCCTATTGTAATGTTCCCTGATGGATGTCACTTCAACATCTCCCAAAAGAACAATTAATGATCATCTGATTCATTCATTGCTCAAGTTATGCAAATTCAAAGCGTTGTCTTCCTTAAATATTGAACATTATGGCTGTTTGAATATATGGTTGATGGGTCAGTGTTAACGTGTCATATTTGTAACAGTATCGCTTCAGAAATCATTAAAAAAAATTAGTGTCTCTTAATAGTGGCGATTTTGGTTCGTATATGAATTAATGATGGATCACTTTAACGTATCGTACTTTCTTGTAGTGTCAAATACTGTATATTGTACGCCCTTGTTAAACTCACGTTAGGATAGTTATACGTATCATAATAATGTATTGAGCTTTGCCTTGATTACATTTTAGAACCAATGTTATTAGTTTCTCTTTGTCATCAAACAAACAAAATAAACTCATAAAAGACCAAAATACCCTACATGCAGGAAGAATGATAATTTTGGAAGATTTTTTGAGTGGCATAACCGAACAAGAACGTTGTATACAAATGACAGAAAAACGGTGTTAACCCATACTTAAAAATTTAAAGATATCAATGAAATAAATGTTGTCAAATTAGCTAGTGTTGTAAGTTGACACCCATAAAAAAAAAATTTACTTTTGTGAAAGTAGATTCTTCTTATGGAACGGAAAGAGTAAATTACAAATAAGTTTACTTTAAGAGTAATGATAGACAACTTAGCTAATTTATCACAACTTTTGCATAGTCGCCCATGTGACATGATAAAATAAGTTATTTACAAAATAATCAAAATATTAAATATAATTACATGCCAATAATAATAATTACAAAAAGTTAGCCACCTCTTTGAGAATTTAGCATCCTATCATATCCTAAAGGGAATTTTTTTATAAATATTGAGCATGTGAGGGGCATGTGACTTTTTGGATGAAAAAAATGGATGAAAAGCTAGTGAGGGACCAAAAGAGTACAGTATTTGAAATGTGAAGGATATTTTCTCACCATTTAAAATGTGAGGGACAAAAAAGAGCATTGAGTAATTTGTGAGGGACCAAAATGGTGGTTTGCTCTATTAATAATTATTTCATAAAAATGTAACCAATTAATGCATGTCACATGAGTTATTATGTAAAAGTTGTGATAAATATTTAAAATGTCTGTCATTACTCTTACTTTAATTATGGTGTGAGTCGTGTGACTACTTTTTATGTAACAAATTATTAAATAGGGGAAAGGTTGGGGTGGTGGATAATGAGATATCTTGTGACTCTGAAATTATGGGTTCAAATTTTGGGATGCAAGAATAAATTAAAATAAATAAATAAATAAATAACAAATTATTCAGTAAAATAAATCAAATCTAAAAACAAATTAAAAGAAGCCCACGCGCAGCATGGGCAGAGCAACTTAGGATTAAATAATACTGACAAATTAAATAGCATGGACAGCCTCCACAATTGACCAAATGAGGTGCGAAAAAACTTAAGTTTAACACATGTTTTGTTAATACACGATTTATCGGTCTATAAACTCAATCAGTGATATTTTAATACCTAAACTCTTAACCGCGAAACATCAATAACTGTACTTGATGTATTATAGACTAAACTCAATATGCGATATTTTAACAGTTAAACTTATAATCGCGATACATTAACAACTAAACTTGATACATAATACTTTCGCAGCCAAACTCATAACGGCAACATATCAACAGCTAAACACAATACATTAGATGCTAAATTGGATGAGCAATATTTTAACAACTACACTCGATACACGTGTATATGAGTTTACGAGTTACTTTTTTATATAACTTTTTGTAGACTAATTTTGTGTTATTATAAGTTTTGAAAACGGTTTTAAAACTCAAACTTAATTTGTTTGGGCCAAATTCAAAAGTTTATTCTCTAAAATCTAATTTCAAAAATAATTTCTTTTAAAAAAATAAAAATAAAAATTATTTTTCTCTACACTCAAACCAAGCCCATATTGTTTACTACAGACTATCTTACCCAACGAGATTTTAAAAAAACAAAATTTCAAAATTCTTTTACTAGGAATAGTTTTTGAAAGCAATTTTATTTCACCTCTTTGTTTGTTTGTTTGTGAAAACCTGTTTCCCAAAAGCTCTCTCGGAATCCTTTAACGAAGAGGCCGGTAATGCTGTACGTTTGCAACTTGTAAATATATATATGTACATACACTAAAGAGATAATTTTAAAAATAAAAACTTCCTCTATAAATTGTCTCCAAATGCTCATTCAATCCACACTACAAAGCCTCACCGCAATTGGATTTTCATCTCTGTTTCATATATTACGTACACACATTCGAGTTCGAGAGAAATGGAAACATTTTCTTTCAAGTTTGATGAAACTCTGTTCACAAATATCAAATTAGAACCCAAAATGATTGGCATAGCTGCTGTAGCCTTAGTTGTAGTTTTCATCACTCGATTCACTTACGGATGGAGGAATCCCAAGTGCAACAATGGTGTCCTTCCTCCAGCTGGTTCTATGGGCCTTCCGTTGATCGGTGAAACCCTTCAGTTAGTTCTCCCAAATGCTTCTATTGACCTTCCACCATTCTTGAAGAACAGACTCAAAAGGTAACGATCAATTTACCGTTCAGAGCAAATTCGTTTAATATAACTATGTTACCGTTTTGACAAATTATTACTCGTGGCGGCTTCAGGTATGGCCCGATTTTCAAAACAAATGTTGCGGGGAGGCCTGTGATCATCACTGCAGACCCCGAATTTAACCATTTTCTACTCCGGCAAGATGGGAAGCTTGTTGACACATGGTCCATGGATACATTTGCTAAAGTATTTGATCAAGCTAAGCAGTCCTCTAAGAAGTATACGAGGAACTTGACCTTGAATCACTTCGGCGTGGAGACCCTGAAACACAAGTTACTTCCGCAGATGGAATCCATGGCTAACAAAACCTTGGAAAATGGTCAAATCAAGAATCTGTTGAAGTGAAAGGAGCAGCTATTGCAGTTAGTAAACTTGGGTTAATTATTCCATGTAGTTGCCTTTGAAATGTTTGTGAAATTGATCGAATTAATTGCTCTGTACGTTCTTCCCTTTTGCAGATGACAGTAAATTTCGCCGCGCAACAGATTTTCAGCGGCGACCTTGAAAATGCCCCACTTGATATCAGTGAAATGTTTAAGGATTTGACGGAAGGACTAATGTCCTTTCCCGTTAACTTTCTGGGCACTGCACATCACAAATGTTTGCAGGTACCTATAGCTAATTATATACTCCTTCCATCCCATCGTCCCATTAAAATAGTCGGGTTTGAAAAATAAACAATTTGTTGTCAGATCCAGAAGAAGGTGAAGGGGTTGATGAAGGATGTTGTTGAGAAGAGGCTTGCAGAACCTGAGAGGAGCCATGGAGACTTCCTTGACCACATCATCAAAGACATGACCACTGAGACATACATTAAAGAAGATTTTGTAGTTCAATTGATGTTTGGTTTGTTATTTGTCTCGTCGGATTCTATCTCAACAACGTTAGCATTAGCATTTAAGTTACTTGCCGAACATCCAACAGTTCTGGAGGAATTAACAGTGAGTAAATGTACACACACATCTTTAAGATGAAATATTTCAGAATTTTGTGGGCTTACAATTAATGCCATTGTTTTTCCAGGCTGAGCATGAAGCAATCCTGAAAAAGAGGGAAAATGTGGATGCCCCACTAACCTGGGCTGAATACAAATCCATGACGTTTACCATTCAGGTCTGTCTGTCACAATAGAAGAATCACGAGATACAACTGTTTATGAGTTACAATATGCAATTCCAAAGATGCTCTGGGATAAATATTTATGGAATGTTGCAGGTTATTAATGAAATTCTGAGGCTGGCGAACGTTGCTCCAGGGTTTTTCCGACGAGCCGTGAAGGATATCACTGTCAATGGTAAAACTGAATTTTCATATTAACCTTATATACCCCCTCTGTTCTACTAGAAGACTCCAATGGTACAACTCTAAAGTGAAATCTTCTAATGGAACGGAGGGAAAACTACAACCAAATCAATCTGATGACATTTCCCAATGTTCTATATAAACAGGATATACAATTCCAGAAGGATGGATAATTATGATTGGCACTGCAGCTCTGCATTTGAACTCTGACCAATTCGAGGATCCCCTTGCTTTCAATCCCGGCCGCTGGAAGGTCCGTACACTCCTGGAATATATAACACCTGATATAAACACGAAAGCCATCGTTGAACTAATCCAATTAACGTTGTATTGATCATATTACACAGAATATCGAACCAGCCGTTGTATCAAAATGCTTTATGCCATTCGGGTCGGGGATGAAGCAATGTGCAGGAGCAGAATACAGTAAGGCACTGCTGGCAACTTTCTTACATGTTATGGTCACAAAATACAGGTACCTTTTTCTTGCATTTATCCATTGATCCAAACACACACACATTCTGTGAGTTCTAAGCAAGAAGTTTGTTTCTTTGTTTTCAGATGGAAAATGGTGAAGGGAGGAAAAACCGTGCGAGCTCCAATTATAAGGTTCCCTGATGGATTTCACTTCAACATCTCAGAAAAGAACAATTAATGATTTGGTCTCTGTCTCTCTCTAAACATTTGTATTAGATATAGAAATCATAAAACAAGCAATTCATTTGGAAGTTTACATTCGTAATGTTTGATTGTACGTGGTTTACGCCATCAATGGCATCTTTGTATCAATCGTGATTGGACGATTCCAGAACACTATTAATGCTATAACTAGTTTACTTGGAAAAAAAAAACCCTCCAAAAATATTTGTTTCCTATGAATGAGGAACGAGCATTTGTTTCCTGTAATTCACATTCCTATATTTTGTATGCACATAATTTAAATTATTATATTCTTTAAAAAAGCAATTCAAAATTTCTTTAATGGAGGAGATTCATCAATTTCCAAATATGAGATAACCCCATTCTCATTCTCATTCCTATTCCAGTGCGCCAAACGCATATGTACAAATCCCATCATATGTTTGGGACGATGAATAAATTAAAGTATTTTAAAAGATTATTGTTTACATTTATTTATACTTCAATCTTTTTGCTTCCACCATTTATGAACTATGACAAGTTGACAAGGGAGAAATGATGTCGTCCAAATTATTTTTTGTTATTTTATTGGAAAAAAATAACATTTATAGTTTGTTTATTTAAATATTAAAAATGCATCGTTCTGCCTAAAAAAGTGTAGTGAAATAATTAACTAAGGTAAGGCTCATTACGTATCCCTTAGAACTTTTTTGACATCTTGCCGCTTAAATACAATAAAGGGTCCTCAAATCTCCCAGTCACTTAATCGGCTGTTACCAAAAAATAAATAAATAACTATATCGCTCACTCATTTGGATAAGATATTACAAAAAATAATATGTTAGAGTCAATTTATACAGAAATTAAATTAGGCCACCAAATTCATGAGGCTGATCTTTAAATTCTAATTGAATGTGTTAAATATTCTCATGTTTATTATTGCCTCCAAATTATTTTTTTAAATGAAATGTTATTTTATAGTGCTAAAGTTGAAACTTTTGTTGACAGTCTATTAATTCTTGCAATTTATTTCTGTTTAAGTTACACTTTATCTTCTGAAGTTTGTGAAGTTCACCTTTTTTTACTTTTTTTTAATATTTTAATACACATCATGCATATAGTTTGTTGTGAAAAAGTTGTTGCTTGTTGTCCATCAATTTTCTTTTTGAAAGTTTTAGCCACGTCATATTTACAGTTAAGTTTTTTATATAATTTTTTATTGTTATGTGTTATTATGTTAATATTTTATTAGTGATATAATTTCTTAGGGTGCGATTACTTTTTGTGTAACAAATCACTAAGTAAAGTAAATCTTTTTTTTTTTATTTTGAAACGTAAATTAAATTTAGAGAAGCCCACGGGGAGCATGAGCAGGAGCAACCCAGTATCAAATAATATATCCACTTACGAGTAATTATAAATTTAGCAACAAATCATAACAATTTTTTGATGGCAACTTATGTAGCTTGTATATGATATTATGAAAATGTAACCAATAAATACATGTCACATAAGTTATTATCAAAAAGTTACTATAATTTGTTGCTAAGCCTATCAATATTGCTAACATAAATAGTCTCCACAATTGGACCAAATGAGGTGCGAAAATTTAAAAAAAACTTGAAGATCACAAAATGCCTTGCGAAAAGACAAACCAACGAATATAAAAAGCTTTGGGCTTTGTAAGCGGTTTGACTTTTGCATGTGTGTATTATCAGTCAACTGCATGTACCCTTAAAAATGTACACATTTGTTTATTTGAACGTGCCATTTGCCATTTTATAAGGTGCGATAGCGTTGACACGCTTCCCTCGCGATTAGAAACCAAGTAAACAACCAAAAAATAATAATTTAAAAAACTTTTGATGGAAGGTAGCCGGTAAAATATCAAGGTGATAATTCGAATTGTATAAGAGTTTACGAGTTATTTTTTATATAATCTTTTGAGTAAGAAATTGACACCATTAATCAACCATCACTCGAATGTGCTTGTTTCGAATGTTTCCAAACTGTTTCCTTCTCTTTCAAGTTTGATGGAACTCTGTTCACAAATTTCAAAGAACCCAAAACGATTGGCCTTGCAGCTGTAGCCTTAGTAGTAGTTTTCATCACTCGATTCACTTACAGATCGATGGAGGAATCCCAAGTGCAAAAATGGCGTCCTTCCTCCTGGTTCCATGGGCCTTCCGTTGATCGGCGAAACCCTTTAGATAATTCTCCCAAGCGCTTCCATTGATCTTCCACCATTCTTGAAGAACAGGCTCAAAAGGTAATGATTAATTCACTGTTCAGAGCAAATTTTTTTAATATAAATATGTTACTGTTTTTCGACAAAATATCATTCGTGGCGGGTTCAGGTACGATCCGATTTTTAAAACAAATGTTGCGGCAGGCCTGTGATCGTCACTGCAGATCCCGAGTTTAACCATTTGCTACTTCGACACGATGGGAAGCTGCTTGACTCATGGACCATGGATACATTTGCAGAAGTATTTGACCAAGCTAACCAGTCAACTAGAAAATATATAAGGAACTTGACCTTGAATCACTTCGGCGCAGAGTCTCTGAAAGAAAAGTTGCTTCCTCGGATGGAATTCATAGCCAAACAAACCCTTCGCAAATGGTCAAATCAAGAATCCTTTGAAGTACAAGGAGCGGCCGTTAAAGTATAATTTCGATCCTTCTCTTTACTAATTACTTAATTGTTCTCTCTTTTATTGGGAAGATTGCACTTTTAGTCGTTTTTCTATGTCTCGTTGCACTTGTGACATTCTTTTTTCATGTATTGACACTTCTAGTCCCTATGATCGGCAATAGAAGGTTTGACCGGTCATTTGGGGCCACAATACAATTTTAAAATTTACACTACTAAAAGTGTTAACGCAAGAAAGAAGATGGCCCACAAATGCAACAAGGGTAAAGAAAATAGATCAAAAGTGCGATATTCCTTTTTCTTTTTTCTTTTTTTCCCCTTCTAAAAACACTTTTAATTGTTCTTCCCTATCGCAGATGACTATTGAATTCGCAGCGGCAAATTCTCAGTGACGATCTGGAAAATGCAACGCTCGATATCAGTGAAATGTACAAGGACTCATGTCCTTCCCCGTTAACTTTCCTGGCACTTTACATCACAAATGTTTGCAGGTATATATATGCTCGATCTGTTTCATGATAAGTGTCGTTTTAATGAAATATCTTAATGTCTCTGTGGCAAAATAATTACCAAACATTTTATGTACGGAGTATGAGTAATAAAATTGGAAAATTGGTGTCAGATCAACAAGAAGGTAAGGGGATTGATGAAGGATGTTGTTGAGAAGAGGTTGGCAGAACCTGAGAAGAGCCATGGAGACTTGCTTGACCACATCATCAAAGACACGAGCATTGAGACAAACATGAAAGCAAATTTTGCAGTTCAAGTGATGTTTAGTCTGTTATTTGCCGCTTCGTATTCGATCTCAACAATGTTAGCATTCGCATTTAAGCTAATAGCTGATCATCCAGCAGTTTTGGAGGAACTAACAGTGAGTAGTTTGTACATTATTTCACGAATCGAGCAGTGGTTCAGTAGTTAGTTACAGAAGAACCCAGATTTCAGAATTTCCAGGGCATTCATGCATCCATTGTTTAATTTCCAGGCCGAGCATGAAGCAATCTCGAAAATGAGGGAGAATGTGGATGCCCCGCTAAACTGGACTGAATTCAAATCCATGACATTTACCATTCAGGTTATCAATGAAGTTCTGAGGATTGGGAACATTGCTCCAGGGCTTTTCCGTCGAGCCAGGGAAGATATCCCTTTCAATGGTAAACCTGATTTTTCATATTATTCCATCAGAAGAAGAAGAGTCTACTATGTAGTACTGAACTGACATTTTTCTAAAGCGCGCTTTCAATAGGATACTCGATTCCAAAAGGATGGGGAGTTATAATTGGCACTTCAGCTCTGCATTTGAACTCAAACCAATTCGAGGATCCCCTTGCTTTTAATCCCAGCCGCTGGAAGATCTGTACACTCCTGGAATATATAACACCTGATATAAACACGAAAGGCCTTAAACTAATCCAATGTTTTATTGATCATATTACACAGAATATCGAAGCAGGCGTTATATCGAAATGGTTTATGCCATTCGGGTGGGGAAAGAAGCAATGTGCAGGAGCAGAGTACAGTATGGCATTGTTGGCAACTTTCTTACATGTTATGGTCACAAAATACAGGTACTTTTTTTGCTTGTTCCATCCAAGTTGAAGATTCACGCACACATTCTGTGAGTTATAAACAAGAAATTTCTTTGTTTGTTTTCAGATGGAGAATGGTGAAGGGTGGAAAATCGTCCGAGCTCCTATTGTGAAGTTCCCTGATGGATTTCACTTCAACATCTCAGAAAAGAACAATTCGTGATGATCTCCATCGCATTGCTCAAGTTGTATATGCAAATTCAAAGCGTCGTTTTCCTTAAATAAGATATATCATCTACGTCATAGATAGGTTGATGGGTCACTGTTAAAGTATAAGTTGAATTTGTGTAGTGTAGAGTAAGGAATCATCAAAAGTTGTCACTCTCACAGGTGCTGTTTTAGGTCTTATATAGGTTGACGAGTCACTTTAATGTGTCAGATTCGTATAATGTCAGATAATTGCAAATCCTTGTCAAGTTCCCGTGCGGATGTTTATGAATAGTAGAATCATCAATTGCTTCATAGATCTCATTAAGATTGACATGCCAAAATATCATTATACTTTTATGTTATATTAAATTCGGTAACAAAACTTTAAAATTTTTATAAAAAAACAAAAAAAAAAAAAATTCGCTATACTTTTGTAAACAAGCCAAAAATTTCAGTAAGAATTTGTTTTGTGAGAGTTACTATTTATTTTTTGCCTTTTTTTTGATATGAGAGGACAAAAATAACCTAAAAAGTCATCTGAAACGCACATGATGTCAGCTTAAATGGGAATAATAGACTCAGTGACATTTTTTGCCCATTTACAAAAGTATAGTGATGCTTTTTTGGGATAAAAAATTCAATTACCTAATTTGACATAACATCAAAGTATAATGATATTTTTGCTAATTCACTCTTTCATTAATACATTGAGTTTTCATTTGTTAAAATCTTCAATTTGATATGTACCCAATACACGTGTTTCATTAATTTGGAAATTAAATACAAAATATGTTTGTTTTGTTATAGTAATTCTCCACGATCGATCACTAAGGGTCCATTTGCTTTGTGACCGAAATAAAATATTTTTGTTTTAGGGAATAAATAATTTTTTGAAGAATTTTTTTTAAAAAAAATTGTGTAGGGGAGGAGAGAGAGAAAAAAGGTGTAAAGATAAAGTTGTTTTTAAAATAATGTGAGTGAGATTTAATAGAGCATTTTAAATTTAAATTTAGGGGGAAATAAGGCTAAGGGCCTGTTCTTTTTGTTTCGTTTTGAAAACGGTTTTAGTTTCAACAGTAAATTTAATATATTTTAATTATATTCCATCATTTCCAATACAACTTTTTACTATTCAGCATCTACTTTTTACATTTTCAATACACTTTTTACATTATAAAATTATTTTCCAAAACTTGTTTTCAAAACCGTTTTCAAAACGTTCAAAAAAAATAGGCCCTTAAATTGAGATTTTTATTGAGAAAAAAGTGATATTTTCTGCAATAATCACAAAATAAATAGGTGATCGATCATAGATTCATATATACGAATGATGATGGTGACTAGGTATGACCTGGGAATAGGGGTTAACAAATTATCCGTGGTTTGGGTTAAACCACGGATCCGATCTGATCCGATCCGGTTTTCCGGATCGGTTTCAATTTGGTTTATAAAAGGGCGGATTCGGATCGGTTTCGAATAATTATCCGGAACCAACCCGAATTTTTTTTTCTTCAAGGTAAAACTGACTCGATCTTTACCGAATTTGCCTTATCTATCAGTCATATTCTATATATCTCATCTCATCCAACAACAAAAATTTAGCTTCTGTATATTTCTTCTATATTTTCTTTTGAAACCTTAGTTTAGCTTTATCGGTATGGAAGTTGGAATAGCACAGATTCAGAAACAATAGAAAAGGAGAAGTGAGAAAGAAAAGGGATGAAAAGAGAACTCGTCATTTGATCAACGAAGAACTGATTCAGAAACATATTTTGGTTGTGGGTTTCACCCGATAAGCCAATGGATCTGCCTTCTTTTCCATTGATTCTCGGGAAGAGCTCTGCTACAATGAAATCATCTAAACCGATGAGATCAACGAAGCAATAGCAGTAAAACACGGGCGGATTCGAGACTAATCATAGAGTAAAACACTCTTTTCCTCAATCTTTCTTTCTTCTTTTATCTCTCTCTTCTTTAAAATCTGGGGGAAAAAAATTAAAAACAGCGGATTCAGATAATATCCGATCCGAAACCGAGGTCCACGTATCGGAGCGGTTTCGGATCGGATACTTGATCTGCACAGCCCTACCTGGGGATGCATTAATTAATATATTTTTCGCTAATTTTCTATTCTGTCTTTTTTATTAATTAAAGAAAAATCACATTTGAGGAGCAAAATATTCAAAAATACAATAATAACTCTTCAGTGGCTATCCCGATCAGCGACAAAATGAAATAAAAGCCACTTACCAATTACAGATATGGTTCTGCGTAAGTGCATCATGTTCATACTAGTAAAAGGCAGCAGAAACAGGTGCACTTTATATATAGGTGATAATTTTTCTTGCATTATATATGCCTTTATTTTGTATTATAAATAAATATTTCGAAATTTTACTTATGGTTCCCTTTTGTCATTAAAAACAAAAAAGAAAAGAAATTGTAGAAGAAAAGTTTAAAAACTAATTACTAATACAAAATACAAGATAAGTGGTACTTTCACCGTCTTAACACTTTTCGATTGAAACAAAAATAGTTTTTGAAACACGATCCCGGAAAACCCACCAGAGACGCTGAGGAAGAAACGCAAGGTTTTCTCTCTTTTTTTTTTTTTTTTTTTTAATCAGCACTATTTCATTGTCACATCATCTATTACACTTAAGGCAGAGGTTATGGGAAGGGGAAGAACGAAGTTGGAGAGTTGCCTGCAAAGTCCTGTCAGCATGAACTCTAAATATGCAGAACTGATAGAGGTAGGAATCGAACCCCCAGAGATCAGGTGGTTCACTATGCGTCACAACCGCAGAAACACTGGGTGTTTTCTCTCCTAAATAAAAACGGCTACACAAGAAGCTGACTTTTCATACCAAATCAAGTGTTGGTAAAAGTCAGGGATTTTTAGAATCATGACCAAATCTAGTGAACTTTTAAAGAAATGAAGTGTCCCTTTTCTTTAATTTTCCATTGATTTTGGTATCTTTTCATGGACTATTAAGTCAAAATCTGATAATTAATCATAATTTATTGCCACGTTAAAAATTAATTAATCAAGAAAAATGAAAAGTATAACCATATCCCACTCGATTAAGTCCCACATTGGACTGAATTCATGCATCTCCCATAAATGCTTTAATTTTCCTTCCTCGTGAATTAGATAAATATATACTCTGTATTCTTTTCGTTTAGATATGTATAGATTAATTGTGAAAAATAATAATTGTCGATTGGATCGATCTGAACAATTTATTTTCATCTATATGTAAATATGGTACTTGTTGGATATATAAATACTATCGAAGTTAGAACAAAGACAACGTCCCAGTGGTTAAATGGGCCTCAAAGGGTCGCCCTAGACTGAAGCTCATGCGAGATTGGTTCAGCACAACGATCGATGAGGCGGTTATAACCGGATGAGGGAAGATCTTCCTAGGATCTCCTAGATAAGGCCAAGAAGTGACGTGTTCAATCCTTCCTCCACAAGCTACTATGGACATAACTGCCTATAAATATTCGATTGCACTACCGAGCAAAGGTAAGGAGTAATTACTAGTCTTGTGCAGGTATTACAGGATAGGACGAATTCCTGAGCCTCGGCAGAGAGGAAAAGCTTCAACAGTACTCATCGGTTTCTCAAGAAAAATTTAATTGTTTATGAATCACAATATTGATACAATATTCAAATTGAACTCTTTTAATAACTTGGTTTGGGGTAAATAATGGTTTTGTTTAATTATGTGGGCATGATATATATCTACCAAATTTACACTGAAAGGTAGTGGTAAACTTTTAAGACAAAGCTCTTGGCGTTGACAGGAATCAAAAGGTTATAGTTGAACTTAGAGTTAGACTAATTCTTAGGCCATGTTTGGAAACGTCTTATTTTCATTTTATAATAATTTTTTATTATCTATAATAAATTTTTATTTTATTTTTAATACATCTTTTTAAATTTTTTTATGTAATTTTAATATTTTAAAATTATAATCCAAATTAAAGTTTGAACAAAAAAAGGTTTAATAACTGGGGTTTCCACGTGGAAGAGTCATCATATTGTTCTTTGTAGTCAACCAGAAGCGAAAAGGCAACGACAATAAAATATTCTGTGGATTTGAGAAAAAAAATATATAATAAGAAGAAGAGAATTTAAAAGGCGGCTGGCACGTGGCGCCTGTGAATTTTGACTTTGAAGGCTTTTGACAAAATTACAAAAGTAGGCCACTCCACACCCTTCTACTGTGCTTTGCAGCCCCAAGAAGTAACCCAGAAATTCAATTAAAGTCCTCGATCGAGCTCCACAAAAAACCCAACTTGCTGCGTCATCCACATCCACTAAAGAAAAAATTGCTTTAAAGTTTTACTTTTAAAACATGTTAAGAGACTTAGATATATTAAGAAAATAAATAAATAATACATGTTACTTTCCTATAAGAGAAATGAAATAATTAAGTCTTTGCTAGCCTTCATGAAAAAAATGATAATGAAATTGAGAGTCCTATTTAGAGCCGTAAACAAGTCAAGCCACTCAGGAACGATCTCATCAAAATGTAATTGCCGATTTCAAACGCTGTTGATAATGTTTTAGTATCTCGTTCAATCAGTATATATATATATATATATATATATTATATTTGAGTTCAAATCAATTCTTAAGTATTCGAAACTCGAAATTGAGTTCGAGGTTTCTAACCTAGTTTTTGTTTTGAAAATTTGTTGGAGTTTGGATCGACTCGTTTACTCCATATTCTTACACCCAAGAGGAAAAAACAAATATGGGAATCCATTCAGCGTAGACTTTTGGGATCGATCGGGCCGCGGAGAGTACTAGGAAAGAGAAGGTGAGGGTGACGGATGCCCCGAAATAGACGATCGACGACCCTTCTCTCTTAATGCTTTTTTTCTTGTCAGTTGGACCCCTGCAATCTTTAATAATTATTAAATTCCCATTAAAATTTAATATTTAAAAATATATGGCACGTTGCCCACCTTTTTAATTTATATTTGTCTCACCCATATATATCTCTCATTCCTTTCCGCCCGTCTCCTTGTGGTGTGCTTATCAATCAAGATTCAAGAACAGGAAAAAAAAATGAGGGTTCCTTGTTGTGAGAAGATGGGGTTGAAGAAAGGGCCATGGACTCCCGAGGAAGATCAGATCTTGATCTCTTTCGTTCAGCAATACGGCCATGAAAATTGGAGGGCACTTCCTAAACTAGCTGGTGAGTTTTTTTACTTCCATAAATATGCATATTAATCTGCTGCAGTTGCAGTTGCACCAATTATTTACCTTATTGATAATTTGAGGAGCGCCGGCGGGCAGGTCTGTTGAGGTGCGGCAAGAGTTGCAGACTTCGTTGGACAAACTATTTGCGGCCGGACATCAAACGAGGAAATTTCTCCTCCCAAGAAGAAGAAACCATCATTCATCTACACCGATTACTAGGAAACCGGTAAGTCCATTCATTTATATATATACATACATATATGCATGCATGCGAAATAGCAAATTACTAACGTTAATTTAGGTATGAGAACGCAGCTATAGCTAGCTAGAATATTTTTTTGCAAGATCTGATTCCACTCGGGATCAAATTGAGTGTAAAATTGAGATATATAAGTTCGGGTCGTAATATCGTAAAATCATAGTGAAATTAGAGACAAATGATAGAAATTATTGAGTCATTTTAACAAATTTTGTTAGAATTGAGTGAAACTAGTTATGCGGATCAAAATCCTGCAAATTATGGTCAGATACAATTTATGATATAGTCTTTCCCTCTTTCCAGGTGGTCTGCTATTGCTAACAGATTGCCCGGACGAACAGACAACGAGATAAAGAATTACTGGCACACTCACTTGAAAAAGAGGGTTCAGCAGAACCTGGCGGCCCAGAAAATGCTGATCAGATCATGTTCTTCGGGGTTTCATCTTCACAGACTAACTCGTGATCCATCAATATGCAGTAGTGATTCTGGAGTGACCGCCGGAGGTGAAAATTTAACGGCAGACCACCGCTATGTTTATGCAGCCAGAGCCAGGGCGGCGGAAACTTGTCCGGTGAAAAGATCGTCGTCGTCAGCCCAAGATGCGGTTGCGGCCGCAGCGGATTCAAGGCTAACTCATGATTTTCCGTTAATATCGAATGTTAATGAAAATATTTCGAGGGATGAGATTACAGTTGATAGCAGTGTCAAGGATGACATGGTTTTCTGGTATAACATCTTTGTCAACGCCGCCGGAACATCGCCGGAGAGCTAGGGCTAGGAGAGGGATCAGAAATATATCCGAAATTAATTGTACTCTATGCATCATAAAATAGATTCGTGAATTAATGATAAAAAGAAAGATTTTGGTAGTTCAATTAAGTCCATCTCAGCTTTGATTTTGAATATATATATATGTATGCAACTTTTGGTAAACAAATAAATAATCTTCTAGCTATAGCTTAGTTAATTGGCATCTGTTCTCCTTGATCTGTATCTATATAAAGGATGTATAAATTGCATGCCTTGCTAGACCAATTTTTATTATTCTTAATTAGCATACTTCTGTTGATCTTTCTCTTTTTAAGATTTCATTCAGTCAAGTGTACTTTTATATATTGCTTTCTTTGTTTATCTCGTAGGTAAATGCATTCTTATCATTTTATCCTCTAATTCTATAATGTGCATTGGATCATGTCCGCTAGAAGTGTAATACATCAGTTAGTGTACGTGTCTGCATCATATACCTTACAGGCTTACACTATAAGAGATTAGATTTATTGTCTGTTCGGGCTATATATCTTCCTTGTCAATTTTCTTACAATAAGAGTGGGATTCACATGTCACATTATGGAGTCCACTCTTTTACTATGAGAGAGTAGACAAGAAAATAGGATTGGAACAAATAGAAAATCTCAAAAGACACCATGTATATCACTGTTTTATTATGTCAATGGACAAAAAGAGAAAATAGATAACGTTTTCATGCCTTGCTCTATCTACTAATTAGGTCAGTAGAAAAAAATATAATCTCGTTAAAAAGTCATTTAGTAATCGAATTTTACTTTTGATATATTCTAATACAATTGTATAAGTCAAATTCAATGACTGAACGAGATTGAAATTTCACACTATTGGCACTATACTACAGCGAGCATAAAGACATTCAGTCATGAGTCACGACTATGACAATCCCCCGCAATTTCCGCGCGGCCTTGGGAAGGCAAAATGTGCGGAGAAACGCATAAAGACGAAGACGACAAGAAACCATGCAGATGCCTACAAAGCAATGCAAGGACGCGTACCCCTCCTTTGTCCCCCCTTTCTGCTAAAAACCATGCAACGCTACCCAGCCATGCACTGCAGCACTCATTAGAGTGGCAAAAATCAACCAGCCAAGTGCCATCCTCCATCGCACCTGTCACATCGCAGCCATGCATCCCACCCCTAAAAATACCCACCGTTCTCTTCATTCCAATCGCCAACGAAAACCAGTACTCTGAAAATGGCAGGCTCTTCTAATTTGCAAGTTCTTTCGCTTTGTTTTCTCACCTTGTTCGGAGGCTGCCTAGCTTCTAGGCGAGCTGGCTACATGTATGAACAGCGTCCGCAGTTGCAAGGAGGGCAGCGGCAGCAGCAGGGGACGGTGCGAGGCGAATGCGACCTCGACAATCTGAACCCGATTGAACCCGTCAGCAGTTTCCGTTACGAAGCGGGTACTACTGACTTTTGGGATGAGAACAGTGCGCAGCTGAGGTGTGCCGGAGTGGCCGTTACTCGCCATGTTATTCAGTCTCGCGGCCTCCTTCTACCGTCCTTCAACAACGCTCCAATGCTCGTCTTTGTCATCCAAGGTACATAACCCAATTAACCTGTATATGATTCGTTACTCAAAGGATCAAGTTGAGTCATGACCCGCGCAATTAGCCTGTTTGATGCCATGCATGCATGTTCTTGAAACTTTAATATTTCCAACTAATTTGTTTTGTTTAATTGCTTTTGATATCTCGTGACTAGGAAATGGTATGCTTGGGGTGATGCTCCCTGGATGCCCGGAGACATACCTATCAATCCAGGAAAGTATTCAAGGGCAACCAGGTCAGGGTCAAGGTCAAGGTCAGAGCCAGATGTTCATGGATCAGCACCAGAAGATACATCAGTTGAACACCGGAGATGTCATCGCTTTGCCCACCGGAGTTTCTCACTGGGCTTACAATCAAGGCCAAGACAACCTTGTCCTTGTTGTCGTTCACGACACCAGCAATCTAGACAACCAACTAGACCAAAACTTAAGGGTACGACGTCCCTCTCATTAGAAAAATCTTCTCTATAATACAAAATTGAGCTCGAATCAAGCTTTAACCGAGTGACTTGTGTATGATTAATTCTATGTGTAGAGATTTTTCCTGGCTGGAAACCCCCAACAACAACAAACCGGACAAGGAGGACAAGAACAGCAACAACAAACACGCCTCCAAGGGATCAATGTCTTCCAACCCTTTGACACACGAGTACTCGCCCGGGCTTTCATGATCAGCCAAGAAACAGCAAGAAAGCTACAAAGCCAGAACGACAAGAGAGGAAACATCATCAAAGTACGCAACGACGAACTACGCGTGGTGAGCCCGAGGAGTACAGAATCACAACAGGAACCCACGATCAATGGCCTTGAAGAAACAATCTGCAGCATGAGGCTGAAGGAGAATCTCGCGAACCCTGAAAGGGCAGACGTTTACATAGCCAACGGCGGAAGCATAAGCAGTTTGAACAGCATGAACCTCCCCATACTCAGAAACCTCCAGCTCAGCGCCGGCCGGGGAGTCCTCCGACCCGGCGCCATGGTCGCGCCGCACTGGAACCTCAACTCCAACAGCATAAGCTATATCGCTAGCGGAACTGCCAGGGTTCAGATCGTCGGGCGCTCGGCTAGGCCGGTTTTCGACGGGGAAGTGAGGGAAGGGCAGATTCTGATCATTCCACAAAACTTTGCCCACTTCAAAGAGGCCGGAAACGAAGGATGCGAGTGGTTCACTGTGAAGACGAATGATCTGGCGAAGAGTAGTCCTCTCGCTGGGAAAACCTCGGTGATGAGGGCCATGCCGGAGGACGTGTTGATGAATGCTTATCGGTTGACGAGGGAGGAGGCGAGGAGGATCAAGTATAATAGGCAAGAAGTCACGATTCTCACCCCGCAGGGGGAGGAGACTCAGCAGCAGGAGCAGGGGCAGGGGAGCAGCATTCCCATGTCTATTGTGTAGACGAAAATGACTGAGTTTGGTGCTTTGTTTCGTTTCGTTTTGTTTTGTGTGTGTCTTTGTTTCGATAAATGTAGTACCGACGAAGAATAAATTAATAAAAGACGTTCATACCTATTAATATTATATTTGTGTTTTTTTTATCGGAATTGTTATTTTAAGTTTTAAATGACAATTTTATTATTTGCAGTAACATTTTTCTGTGAAAAGTCTATAATGTCCTTTAAGTTTTTAAAAAAAATTAAAAAATCCTTTTCAATCTAATTATGTCATTTAGTCACGAGGACAATCCATATTACACGATAAATAAATAATCTATATATTTTTGTACGTAAAATTGGTTTTTTAACCCAAAAAAAAAAAAATCTATACATTTTTCATGTTGGATTGAGTTTCTTCCAAAATACCGCTCAAAGTGGCGATATTTTGGATCAAAATACTGCCCACTTTGAGCGGATTTTGGCTCAAAATACCGCCCAATTTGGGCGGTACTTCAAAGTACCGCCCAAATTGGGCGGTATTTTGAGGCGGTATTTTGGGTCAAAATATCGCCCATTTTGGGTGGTATTTTGGTTACTGTAAATAGCTAAAAAGAATGTATAGATTGTTTACTTACCGTGTAATATGAAAAATATAAAAAAGAATTTTTTTTAGCTAAAAGGCAAAATAAACTTTTCACAGAAAAATGTTACTGCAAATAGTAAAATTGTCACTGCAAATAGTAAACATGTCTGCACGAAGAACATTTGCTAACGGAAAGGAAATTATAGAACAACCACTAATCAAATACAATATTTAGAAAAGTTAAATTAATGAATTCCAATACCAAACAAAATATTGGAGGAATTGCTTTTCAAAATTTCTTTACCAAACATATGGACCATCGTTTTTATGTTTTAGATATGTTTTCATTAAGTTTTTTTTTAATGTAAAGAGTATATTGAAAATGTATTAAAAATATAAAAATATGTAGTTGAATATTAAAAAGTGTATGTGAAATGATTAGATATTAATATAAAATATAAATTTTTCAAAACATATTTTTAAAAATATGATAACAAATATGTCTATAGCTTTTAAAAAGCAATTTTGAAGGTTGCATGTTTCGAAAATCACCTTTCTAGTACATGGTAACGAACATGCATTCTTCAATTGTATTTCTTTGTAGCACTATTACAATGTGCAAATGTTACCAAAATCATAACAAGCCACTTCCAAATTAAATTACTCATAAATACTTACGATATGTTCGTTACCAGGTTTTTGGTGCGTTAGGGTTTCCAAACATCATTTCAAAACTCAAATCTTATTTGGCACTAATCTAAAATTTATTTTTTAAATCGGGTTTTCAAAACATGTTTTTCACATTTTGGCCCTTGGAAACACTCCCCTGCAAACTGGAGACTAAAAAGAAGATATCGTTGCTTTGCTGCTCAAAGGTGAGACCAAAAAAACTCTCATTGCTTGTCCCGCAAACTTGATAAGAATAAAACTCACATCATTTTTTAAAACTAATTTTCAGCTCTTATTCGTTTATATATTTTTGAAAACTTGTTTTTCTTGAGTTTTTAAAAACATATTCTCCAAAACTTCTGTTAAAAATCTAGTAACTGACCAGCCCTTACTTTTAAATTTTAAAGTGTTGAGGGTTTGAAATAGTAATTAATGATGATTATGATAATGGGTAGGAACTAAGAACCCTTCCTTATGATAATATCTCAAAGAAAACATTAAAGAAAACATTAAAGAAATCAAAATGCGTTCACGGTGGGACTCGAACCCACAATCTCCCGCTCCGGAGGCGAGCGCCTTATCCATTAGGCCACGCGAACTTCTTATTTATGAAAGCTGTAAATTAATTATTTGAATATAAAAAAAGAACCACTTAACGACAACCTCAATCTCGTCGAAAACTCAAAACCCATGAAAAGCCCTAAGAAACCAATCTTGTAAAGTGACCTTGAGAGCTTAATTCAACAGAAACGGAGTGAAATCATGGCACTATCCATATCATCAAGCTTAGTGCAGTACCCCAAGACGTCTTTCTTCAATTCTAATCAAAGTTGTTATCTTAGAAATTCACCTCAGTCACCCACAATCACCCCTGCAAGCCTCAGGTAATTTCTCCAAGTTTCATGAGTTATTGAGTCTGTTTTTGGGTACCAAAGATTTTTTTTCTTTTTCTTTTAACTCAAAGAATTTGATGATTTCCCCCAAAACCCTTATCCTTGCGTGAATTTCAATGTGCATTTTGGTGTAGTAGTTTGCCATGAAAATTTATATTGGACTTGAATTGAAAAGGAAATGTGCCCGTTTCATGAGAGCTTGAGCTTAACTATGCCAGCAACGTATTGCATTCTTCAGGTTTAGTAGAATATACAAAGTGAATAAATGTGTGATCCGAGCTGCGTCTTCAGCTGCTGGAAGTTCTAGTTCAAACAGTGACTTCAATCCATACGAGGTGTGCATTATGGCTTCTAAGTGTTTGTACCTTTTTATGATTGGGTTTTTGAATCCATTATTGGTATTTAGATTCTTGGTGTGAGTCCCTTCGAAAAGTTTGACAAGATCAAGGATGTATACGCTAGGAAAAAGAAGGATGCCGAAAGCATGGGCGACGAAGCCACAACTAATAAGGTATTTCCCCTGTCCGTTTAATCTTGGTATTGGTAATCTTATAGCTTGTCTGTTGCATAATTTTTGCTAGACATGGTTATATTGGCTACTCTAGGTGTTAACTGTTTGATGAGATATACTTGGCAATTTCAGTTGGAGACTGCATATGACAAAATTATGATGTCTCAGTTGATGAAACGGAAGAAAGGTGAAACTTTTGGTTTTTTTAAGGTATCATCGAATCCCTTCTCCCTTTTAACGGTTGATAACTGATCCATAAGTTTTTTACATGGAAAGTCTTGTGTTTTTCCGTAACATGCTTGATGGATAACAATATATATCTGAGAGTTAGATCTTACATTTGGGATTGTTCCATGGTCCTATGGTTAATTCTTCAACGACACGTGGTTGGTCCTATTTGGTTGTATGCTGCCGACTAAGAGGCATTATGTGATGTGATCACAGAAGCGAGATTAGAACATATTTATGAGTTGATTGCAGTAACAGAAAATATAGTTCGTAGGGATATTTCAATTGCAGCATAAATAATGTCTCATAGACTCAAATCATTGTTTCGGTATACGAGGGATATACAAAGTAGAACCAAAAGAAATTAAATGAGTTTTTCGTTGTGTGTTCACTTGAATTTTTACCCTGAATATGTGCAAACTTTTAATCTGTTTTCAGTGGTTTTAACATATTAGAGCATAAAATATGTCTTCTCATAAGCTAATGTTTTCTTTGTTTTATTATCTAGTGCACTAGCACCGGGAAAAATCTCTGCCTCATAGCACTGTCATAAGATATGATGCCTTTTAAACTCATGTTTAATTGGTTCTGCTATTGACTATTTAACCCAATTTCTGCTGGATAGTTGTAGGGCTGATCAGTTTGCTTGCAACTAATTTTATTTATCATCATTTACTGTATGAAATTTCAGGTCTCAAAGGATATAAAATATGCTGATAAGCAGCCAATTGTACCTTGGGGCCCTAGGTATGCTTTCATCTCAATACAAATTATGCCACTGCTCATAGGTCAATGTTGGTCTTTCTTTAGATTTTTGTTCTGTATCCAATCACTTAATACTTCAAATCTGCTAAATACTAGACTAGCCAAGTAGGCCTTGGTGGGGCAACTGAACCTCCCAATATGAAGAGGTCCATGATGAATTCTCCCCATAGTGGCATATAACACCACGTTAATTCCACAGTTTCTGTTGTCGTACCACTCTAACTTTGTTTGATGTGCATTAATCTTCATAATATTATGGGGATATTTTCCAAATGCCAGTACAACATTAATTTTATCTTCTATCTGACTAGGACCCAGTGAAAATCTTATCAGAAATTAGCAGTTTCTTTGGGCAACATCTAGATGTGAGCTTATAATCATTGTTGATTAGAACAGGAATCTCTAATATTGTGATTGTTTTTCAGAAATTTCTGTTATTGATTTAAGATCAGATTGATTTATTTTGCCTTCAGTTCATAACTATCTATCAACTAGTTGCTGATTTCTCATGCAGCAAAAACCGATTGCATTGTGTGACTTGTATGTCTTGTGTGCATTTTGTGCTCTCAGGTTCGCTAAATCTGATGACAAGGATATAAAGATCAACATGGCAATTTCTGCCCTTTTTGTAAGTTGAAAAAATGTCATTTTTCTGTTTGGCTTCTCTTATATAGAGATTTCAATTTACAAAACAATTTGCCATATATTAGATGATGTGTATGTGTCAGTCTCAGATGCAAAGAGCTTTGTTGTTTAGTCTGAATACACTGTTCAATCTCCAGATGTAGCAAACAACCTTGTTCTTTTGACTATAGCATATGAAGGGTGCTGTGTCACTTACACACACCACAGAGACAGATGGGTGGGGGGAGAGCCTGGAGAAAATGTTTACATTTAAAAAGATGGATGAAATGCTTAGAATTATGCAGAGAAATTAAAATTTGAATATGAGCACACTGACTTTCCCTTGGCCACCTGCAGGCAGCTTGGATTTTTATCAAGCGTAGTGCTGAATGGAAACCTATACAATTTTTGGGTTTCATTTTTGTGTACCGAATATTTGAGAAGTTGAAGTCATTTGAACCAGCTGCATCTCCAACCTTAAATGTGTGTATTGCTGGTGGAGTATTTTTGGCCTTAATGTTGTGCTTTTAGAATTTTGTCACTTTTTGCGGAAACTTTTCTTGTTTTATTGGACTATTCGGGAGAAAAACCCAGTTTACAAACTTGCTGAGCTCCTTTTTTACATCATATTGAGTGTTTCAGCTGTTGTTGGTTGGTGGCAGGAATATGGTGAAGATGAGGGCAAAATGATGAGAATGGGAAAAAGATTGATAAGATCTCTTGCATTGGTTTTTGGTTGTATGACAATTGCTTCACTGGTATGTGGATCAAATTTTGTAGATTTATGTCAAAATTACAAGTTTATCTACCGTTACTAATTTTTATGCTTTAGCATTTTTGCCTAAGGAACTTCATATGTGTTTAGGTAAAAGACTATTTCACTGATTCTTTGATTACTTGTTTAGGTTCTCATCTTGCTTCTTCCGGTTTTGGTAATTTACTTTCTCGATTGTTCTATTGCAGGGATACACCGGCATCCTAAATCTGATTGAAAGTACAGGTGGTTTTATTCCTCGGTTCTTGTACTACAATCAGGTATGCTATCTTTGACTATCAGTGTGAAATTTACTTGTAGGACCTGACCTAACGTTTGGCATTGTTCTAATTTGACTTAAATACATGCATGTTGATATTTCCGAACTAAAGACCAACTAAGAAAGATGATGCTCTTCGTTCTGGATTGGTAGTTCACAACATTTATGCATTATTACATTCCTGAAACGATATAACTTATGGTTCAATTATTACAGAAATGCTGCTTCATCTGCTTTTGTCAGAACCTGGCTCTAAATGGCTATTTTTCTCTGAGATTTTGAGTTGCTTTCTGAATCTTGGTAATTCTTAGTGGTGGAATGGAATGGTTTGGTTGTAGCTGATAAGAAAACTTGTCCATGTGCAGGAAATGATTGTCACCATTTCAACAGCAGTGGGTCTTTATATCTTGGCGTCATTTTACCGATAGTAAACAGCAGAGTTCCATTGTCTTCAGAGAAATTCAGAGTTTAGTATAAAATTTTGTATCTAGTTTATATGTTGGTTATTTGAGTTATATCCTATAATTTGACTGGAGAGATGATTTGAGTTTTCAACCGTGACGAGAATGAGAATGAAACAGTTGAGTTTTGACTTAATAGTTACAACTTACAGTTGCATTTGCAGTTATACATTGGAAACTTGGGTTATTTGTTGGCCTTTATATTGGCCAAGACAAGAGTCATATTACAAGCAGGAAGCATCACATTTTCTCTTTTAAATAACTGTTTAGGTAAATAAATGAACTTTCATCTTCAGTTATGGAAATTATTTTCAAGTAAATCCATACAAAATAGTTTCTTAAAAGGGTTATCAGAAAGCAAAATACAGGCATCTAAAGAAGTGCTGTGTGCATTTAAATGAAAAATGTGTAAGTTCAAAATCTAGTTTGGCTAGGGAAAAAAGACAGCAAAAGTTTTAAGTTTAGAAGTCTTATGACCAAAATGGTAATGATTGATGTGCAAATTTACCCCAAAATAAGCAACTCAAATTTGAAAATTTTGGAGAGGGTAGAATAGGAAAAATTACTCAAAAGCATATTTGTTGCATCACTGAAAATAGTGCAACAATCTATTTTTGTTTTTGGAGCCCTTACATGTTTGATGAAGCGAGGTTTGCCGATGAAGGTCTCTGGCTCGAACATACTTGGATACGTCATCTATGGGGTAGCTATACATGTAGAGATATTCCCCTATTAATCTTCAATGTCAAAGTTAGTATTCGGGCTAGGAGAGTACTTAGCGTAGTGAGCAAACCCCTAACCTTTTTCTCGATAGTCTTTATAAGAGTTTGCTCCAAACCCGAGAGCAGTGGCGGAAGATTGCCCACAAGAAAGAAAAAAAAAATAGTAAGAATTATATTTAGGCCAAACAAAAATTTATGCAAATATTTGGCCCATACAAAAAAAATTTACTAGTTTAATTAGGAGGTTTCTCCAATTGGCCCCTCCAATTTAGTGAGTCAAGTTCTATCACTGCCCGAGAGGGTGGCATGGCTCATGGGCGGTGATGTGCGTAAAATTGAACTTTCATTGGGCCTGGCCCAATGAACTAAAGAAAAGATGAACAATAAGGATAAAAAGATGCTTAAAAGGTCCAAAACCATACTCAGGTCGGATAGTTCCTTAAAATCGAACCAAAGATTAGATCGGTCAAGAGATTAGGTCGGTTAATAGTTTCAGTACGCCCTATTAGTTTTTCTCATACATATATCATAATAATCATCCTAACCGAGCTAAGAAAGTTAAGTCGGACCAAGATGTTACACTGACACAGTAAGTAGAAATCATTATAGGATTAGGTATATATTTTGAATATATGCAGGGATTTCCCAGATCTTCGAAAGAAAAGAAGTCATGAAATCAGGCCATGATGGCATAAGGCGTGCACGTCACGGCAAATAGAGGGGAGCAGGTGAAAGTGCAAATCATGAAGGTTCAACGGGCATGACCGATTCTTGATATAAATACTAAGTCCTAAGACTTAGTGAGGTACGCAACTATTTACGTTTTGAGCTCTTAGTTCATACTGTTCATCTTCTTCAACCTTACTAACTTGACCGTCGGAGTTACACCGGGGGAAAAGCCCCGCATTTCTCCTGCGCTTTTACATTGGTCATCAGAATTTTCCACAGCCTTCGGTTTCCCCTTCATCTGAGTTAATCTGAGCCATCCAGCCCGGTTTCCCGCGCTGCTTCCCTTCTCTTTGGTTAGCAACTACCGAAGTGGACCTTGTCGCACAAGATTTCCTATTGGGCAACAAGAAGCATCCATTGACGAACGATTTGCGTCACATCAGGCGGAGTTGGGCCGCATTGTGGAGCTGGAGTCACTGGGTTGCCCCGAATCATGGCCCTATAGTCATTTGGTCTTGGGTTGAGTCACAGGACAAATCGGCACACCAATGTTCATTACTACCTATGGAAAAAAAAAAAAAAAAAGGAAAAAAAGGCACTTATCTCCCAAGTGTTTCTGATTATACCATCTTATGTAGTGTTGCGAATGCACTAAATAACAATAATAGTATGAACAAAATAAATAGGTTAAAAATGAAAAATTGAATTAGTTAGGTGATAAAAAGGGGTGGGTGGGAGAAAAAAGAAAAAACTAAAATAGATATTGACTTATTGAGCATTGATAAAAGAGTAAAATAATAATAATAAAAAGAAATATTGAGCATACAATTACGAACCGGCAGTCAAAATGGGCTTCAGCAGAATTAATTAAAGCCCAATCAGTTGAGCAAAAAGCCCGCCCATTAAAAGATAGTCAATCGAGATCAGAATCATAGCCCAAAGACCTCTCCCATAATTGACTCACAAAAATCCCACGAGAAGTCGAAACCGCCTACCGGAGCTAAGCTCCGAAAAGTTCTTAGAAGAGGCACGGGAGGGTTTCATTCATCGATTCCGACGTCCGAGCACTCAATCTCCGACCATAAGAGTGTTAGAAACTCATTGTGTTCTTTTGTATACGGAAATTTGATTTTTTGGTGAGAGAGGTAAAACAAAGTCAGTCAAGATGAGGATTATGATAAAGGGTGGGGTGTGGAAGAACACCGAGGATGAAATCTTGAAGGCGGCCGTTATGAAGTACGGCAAGAATCAATGGGCTCGAATTTCTTCCCTCCTTGTTCGCAAATCCGCAAAGCAATGCAAAGCTCGCTGGTATGAGTGGCTTGATCCTTCAATCAAAAAGGTACTCTTTTTTTTTTTTTTTTTTTTTTTTTGTGGGTTTTTGGCAGTCTGTTTTTCCAATAATTTGAAAACCTAGAATTACTTGAGCTGTGAGTTTTGAAAATCTTGTTTTTTTAATTTTATTTTTTCCAGCTCATTATGCATTTTTATTATTTGAAATAGCTGAGTTTCTTAGCGTGAGTGCTAGCAAATACACTCATGTTTTACTCATATTTTTAGATGTTGGGATCTTGTTTGTTGTATAGTGGAGAAGAAAGGCTTTATAATTCTGGGGGCAAAGGTGAAAACATTTCATAAGGTTGCTATAGTCTGTTTGTTGTGATGTTAATGTATAACTTGCTGGGACATATAGCATGATGATTCGAGAGTATTTAGCTATTACCACGAGTTGTTGATTGGTTAATCTCATTGATAACGAGCAAATTTAGGTTGTGTCCAGTGTATTTTCTTTGGTGTTAAGAGTAGGATAGCTCTTTTCTCTTTTTGAACATGTGAAGTTTAGTGAGAAAATAGACTGGATTTTGCTGGTGCTGTTCTGTTTTTCATATTTATCAAACCACTTTCCTTGCTCCAGGAAATCTTAAACTATGTTTTTTTTTGGCACCATTACAGACTGAGTGGACCAGAGAAGAGGATGAGAAACTGTTACATCTTGCAAAACTCATGCCAACACAGTGGAGAACAATTGCTCCAATTGTGGGCCGTACTCCATCTCAGTGTCTTGAACGTTATGAGAAACTCCTTGATGCTGCATGTGCCAAGGACGATAATTATGAGGCTGCAGATGATCCTCGTAAGTTGCGTCCTGGGGAAATTGATCCAAATCCTGAAGCAAAACCTGCTCGTCCTGACCCTGTGGATATGGATGAGGATGAGAAGGAGATGCTCTCTGAAGCACGCGCTCGATTAGCCAACACCAGAGGTAAGAAGGCTAAAAGGAAGGCAAGGGAAAAGCAGCTTGAAGAGGCTCGAAGGCTTGCTTCACTGCAGAAAAGGAGAGAACTGAAGGCTGCTGGAATTGATATCCGGCATAGAAAGAGAAAGAGGAAGGGAATTGATTACAATGCTGAAATCCCCTTTGAAAAGAAGCCTCCCCCTGGCTTTTACGATGTTGCAGAAGAAGATCGGCCTGTGGAGCAGCCAAAATTCCCGACCACCATTGAAGAGCTTGAAGGTGAGAGAAGGGTTGATAAGGAAGCTCGTCTAAGAAAGCTGGATGTTGCTAGGAACAAGATTGCACAGAGACAGGATGCCCCATCAGCTATATTGCAAGCCAACAGGCTTAATGATCCAGAGGCAGTGAGGAGAAGATCCAAATTAAATCTTCCTGCACCACAGATTCCAGATCATGAGTTGGAAGCAATTGCAAAGATTGGTGTTGCTAGTGATATAATGGGGAGTGAGGAACTTACTGAGGGGAATGCTGCAACTCGCGCTCTTCTTGCGAGTTATGCCCAGACACCACACCAGGGAATGACTCCATTAAGAACCCCTCAAAGAACTCCTGCTGGTAAGCAAGATGCAATTATGATGGAAGCCGAAAATCAGAGGAGGCTGACTCAATCTCAAACACCTTTACTTGGAGGGGAAAACCCCATGTTGCACCCCTCTGATTTCACTGGAGTCACTCCTAAGAGAAAGGAAATCCAAACACCAAATCCACTTTTGACTCCTTCTGCAACCCCTGGAGGCTCTGTCTTAACGCCTAGAATTGGCATGACACCATCAAGGGATGGATATTCTCTTAGCATGACACCAAAAGGAACTCCAATCAGGGATGAATTGCACATCAATGAAGATATGGACATGCGCGATGGTTCTAAGTTGGGACTTTCTGATTCAAGAAAGGAACTGCTTGCAGGTCTGAAAAATCTTCCACAGCCCAAGAATGAGTACCAAATAGTCATACAGCCTGTTCCTGAAGAAAATGAAGAGCCAGAGGAGAAGATTGAGGAAGACATGTCTGATAGGTTAGCTAGAGAGAGGGCTGAGGAGGAAGCTAGGCAGCAAGCATTGCTTAGGAAAAGATCAAAAGTACTTCAGAGAGAACTACCCAGACCTCCTGCTTCTTCACTGGACTTAATTAGGAACTCCCTTATAAGAGCTGGTGAAGATAAGAGTTCCTTTGTCCCTCCAACACTGATTGAGCAGGCTGATGAAATGGTTAGAAAGGAACTTCTTTCCTTGCTAGAGCATGATAATGCAAAGTATCCGCTTGATGATAAAGCGGAGAAGGAGAAGAAGAAAGGGAAGAAAAGAAAGTCAGCTCCTATACCAATAATAGAAGATTTTGAAGAAAATGAGTTGAAAGAGGTATGCCCTTTACTTTTTCCTCGAAAATGATGTCATTTGAATTTCATTACCTGCACGGCTTAATACTAACATGTCATTTGGTATGTAATACACTTGCTGAGTTTTACTCACTCCATTGTCTCTTGTGTCATTCATTTGGAAAAAAATTCATATTATTGGTGTAGCTTGATGTTCTGGTGCACCCTGTTCCTTATGATAGGTATTTAGGCTCTGTTTGTTTTGTAACTCAAATAGGAAATTTCTGTTTTTTGGGAGAAATTTTTTTGGAGAGAATTTTTTTATGGAAAATTATGTAAAAAAAGAGGTAATGATGATTTTTTTTTTAAAAAAATAATGTGTGTAGGAAATTTAAATTTTGAAATTTGAATTTAAGAAAAAATGAGATTGTTTGTTTATAAAGTTTTTTTTTTCCTTTAAAAAAGGTGAAGAATTTCTCAAATGAGTAACAAAACAAACAGAGCCTTATATTTGTTGATTATCCTATCGTTGTTAGGTATTTGTATTTGTTGGTCATCCATGGTGTCTGATACACCATTTTCCTTGCTTCCAAAATCTTGACTTTTATTGTACTTGATGCTTACATATGCAATTCCTTATCATGACATTCTGTTGTACTGGTGATCTCAGTATAATGATTTTTTATTTTAATTTTATTGAGGTCCTTTTTTCCACCTATTTGTATATATATTCTTGGTTCTTTCATTAGAAACAAGTTTTGACTTTTTTTCCTATCCAAATTGTTTGTTGCCACTTTATTTAGTCTGTGTTACCTTCTGGAATCAGTCTGTTACAGGGAACTGTATTTTTAATTAGGTTGTCATGAGTATTCTCCCTTGCAGGCCTTACTTTACGTGCTCAAAGGATTTGGGTTTGGAAAAGAAATATTTCCTGCTACCACCTCAATTAGTCTACTATGATAAATTTATGATAGCTCTCTAATGATTATATTTTGGGATGCATTTGCTTATAACTTGCTGTTGAGAGGGATTTGACCATTCTACTTGGGTTATATATCTCACTTCATTACTTGCTGGGGTTTTCTCTTTCTTCCATTTCTGTTTGATGTTGACTTTAAACTACTTAATTCCAGAATGCTTTCTTATCCTTGCAGTGGGAACTAGTCTTGTCAGACTTACCAAAAATGTATGTAATTTTATCCTGCAGGCTGGAAATTTGATTGAGGAGGAGGCCGAGTTTCTTTGTGTGGCAATGGGGCATAAGGATGAATCTTTCAATGATTTTGTTGAAGCGCACCAGACATGCTTAAACGATATCATGTATTTACCAACACGTCATTCCTATGGCCTTTCCAGTGTAGCTGGAAACATGGAAAAGGTTGCAGCTTTACAGGATGAGTTTGAGAATGTGAGGAAGAAGATGGACGATGATACCAAGAAAGCACAGAGTCTGGAGAACAAGATAAAGATTCTGACGAATGGTTACCAGGTATGGTTTGAGTCATGGAAAAATTATAGTGAGTTTTTGGTTTCCTTTCTGCGCCAGATAGCTTTGAATCCTCTTTGTTTTTATTTTTGGCTTTTTTCGATGTAATTTTGTTGGGTGACTAAGTTGATCAATGTGAAGTGCTCTTTTGCTCTAGTTTGAAGTAATATCTAGTAAAATAATTTGTTAACTTTTATGTTCAGATCAGAGCAGGAAAGCTGTGGTCTCAAGTTGAGGCGATCCATAAGCAGATGGACACTGCAGAGACGGAACTGCAGTGCTTCCAAGCTTTGCAAAAACAGGAACACTTGGCTGCATCGAACAGGATAAATAATCTGTGGGAAGAGGTTCAAAAGCAAAAGGATTTGGAGAAAACGATGCAAAAGCGTTATGGTGACCTTCTAATTGAGAAAGAGAGGATACAGAACGTTTTGGAGGAGCACAGGGTAAAGGCACTAATGCAAGAAGAAAGTCGCGCAATAAATGATGCTGTTGAGGAGCTGCCTTCAGAAGAGGTTGATGCTATGGAAACAGATGCCGATACTTCAAATGCGCCAACAGTAAAGGCCCAAATGCAAGAAGAAAGTCATGCTGTTGAGGAGCTGCCTTCAGAAGAGGTTCAAGCTATGGAAACAAGTGCCAATACTTCAAATGCAACTACAGTAGAGGCACAAGTGCAAGAAGAAAGTCATGCTGTTGCGGAGGAGCTGCCTTCAGAAGAGGTTCAAGCTATGGAAACAAGCGCCAATATCTCCAATGCAACGACAGTAAAGGCACAAATTCCAGAAGAAACTCGTGCTGTTGAGGAGGAGCTGCCTTCAGAAGAGGTTCACGCTATGGAAACAAGTTCCGAGACTTCAAATGCAACAGTAAAGGCACAAATGCCAGAAGAAACTCATGTCGTTGAGCAGCCTTCAGAAGAGGTCGTTGATGCTATGGAAACGAATGCCGAGACTTCAGATCCAGTTGCTCCTCCAACAGTAGAAAATGGAGCTACTACCGAAAGAGTGAACAAAGAATCAAGAGAAACTGAGCAAGGAACAGAAGAGGATGGTTCAGTCCAAGGAATGTAAGCATGAGCAGCAACTGTACTATTTTATTTGATGAGGAATTTGAGAACACAAATTTTGAAGGACTGTTAATGTAGAGACCTTGTATTGTGCTTGCTTGCTTACACTTGACCACTTGTGGGCGGGACTTTTTTTATTTTTTTTATTTTTCTCAATGTTCAGTTTTTATTCAATGCGAGGTAACAATATGGCAAATCAAGAAGGCTGCTTTGCTTGAAGAAGTTCCAGGAAGAAGATGGATGTGGCCGTGAACAAATTTGCTTTCCATTTAAAATAGTTGGCAACCAAGGTTGAATTCTAAGCCCCAACAGAGAATTCCAATTCCTATCTTTATTACGAGTCACAAGTTATAACTTTAAAATAATGTTGTCAGGAACAGACAGTGATTCGGTGAGGTTTAAAGGTTGTACAACTCGGGTTGACTCATAACATCATAAAGGTTTAGGAGTTGCATAACTCGAATCATAAAGGTTTAGGGGTTGCACGACTCGAATGATATTATAAATACATTAGAACGTATCGGTTGCATCTAATTACTTAACAAAACCGAACAACCCTGGGCTGGGCCATAATTTGGTGGAATCCACATCCTGTCAATGAGTGGGTGAGTCAGCCCTTCTCTTACCTCTTTTGGGCGAATTACAATTACCTTCCCAGATTTGATCAAATTACAATTATATTTATGTAATTTTAAAAATTACAAATATCTTCTTATAATTTGGTTATAATTACATAACTGATTTCTGTTAGTTATGACTGAGAACGAACACAATTTTATTTACTAAAAATCAGAGTCGACTCAGTTCAATTCAAACTTATGTCTTTAATAAATAAATGAACATGAATATAACTTTAAAATCGATTATTTAATAAACGATTATGTATTAAACACTTTAAATCTCAGCTCGATAGCGCCTTTACTGTTAGGGTGTGTTTGGTGCAGGAATGAGAGCGGAGGAATTGACATCTGATTTCTTAAATTAAAATTCTTATGTTTGGTACGTACCGAAACATAATAATTTATACTATTGTGTTCTTTAAAAGGCAATTTATGATTCGTTTAATAAAATATTTATCTATTTTCAGATATGAGATGTCTCGTTCCTATTTCCATTCTCATCCCATTCACAGGCGCCAAGCGCACTATTGGTCAAAAATAAAACCAAGAAAAGAAAAAAACTTTTTGAATAGTTTAGGGATGTATTTATAATTTCTAGAACTATATGAACTTATTTATAATTTAACCAAAATTTGGGTATTTTTTCCTTGGTTTTTAGTGTTTGGAGCGAAGTCTAGTGCTTTTATCTTCCAGATCGGAGACACGATTCATGGGTTCATTGCATGAGCTGACGCGATGGAATCTAGCTGGCGACCTCGCCCATCTCCATGCAATGGCAGTGCGCACTATAAATTCCTCTACCCAACTACCCAAGGACAAGTACCATTTTTCCATCACAGAAAAAACAAGAAATTCAATTTACAATCAAACAAGGGAAGTGGGAAGGAAGAAGAAGAAAGTAGAAACAGAGAAAGGTCCATTTCCAATTGTTACAGAATCACATGATCAATCTTCTTCAAAAGGAGGTAATCGTATATCGTAATCCCAAACACCATATGGTTATTATGTGTACCCGAAGAATTTGGAGATAATTTTAATTGCCGCCCCCAATTTTGGCACCCAGTTGGTTTAATCACCCATGCATGTCCGATGTCCATATCTGTTCTGTTGTGGTTTAATGGTTTTTCCTTACGCATGCAGTATCACTCTGATTTTATGATTCGTGTCATGTGATTCCCTTTTGGTTTTCTCCCGCATAAAGACGAAACGTTAAAGTTCCAGAAGTGGGTCTTCTGTTTTCTGGCCTTTTTTGCATTTGTGGTGGGGTTGCCTGGGATAGAAAATCCAAACAGAACCGAAGATTCAGCCGTGCCACTTTTTGGAATCTTTAATTTATGTGTTTTCGTTTCTGTGGTGGCATTTGATTTTGAGTCGTGGAAGTGTAAGGGCTCAACATTTGTGAGGTTTTTATGGTGTTTTTTTTTGCTTCGTTTTCGTACAATTGAACCGCTATATATACTAGGTTTTCGTTTCCCTTTGTTGAATTGAATTGGGCTTAGACATTTAAGAATGTTGTGATTGATTGGCTGAGTTTTTGAGTCTTTTTACTGCAGCTGAGGAAGATTGGTGCAGAGACGCTTGAAGCTCGCTGTAGTAGGAAGGAGCAGAGAGGCAAATTCCAGAGTAATTTGTGCTTCATTTGCTCCTAAACTACGAAAAGGTATGCGAAATTGCAAGAAATGATTTGTGAATTGTGATTGTCAAAAGCGATTTTGTTTGCTTCTAGCTTCTGGGAAAATTATAGATGTTAACTAAGTTGATGTTAATTGTTTTTCTGTATGTGTTACTCTGTTTATTATCATTAGCTTGGAGATACATAATTCAAGTTTTAAATTTATGCATGCAGTGATTCGATTATACTGCTTCATTTCATTACAGTACAAAATGGTGGTGGCAAGAACAGTGGACCTTAGATCTGACACAGTCACTAAACCAACTGAAGCAATGAGAATTGCAATGGCAAGCGCTGAAGTTGATGATGATGTATTAGGCCATGATCCAACAGCTCATCGTCTTGAAACGGAGATGGCAAGGATCTCAGGGAAAGAAGCTGCCCTGTTTGTGCCTTCAGGCACCATGGGTAACCTTATTAGTGTGCTCACCCATTGTCAAATCAGGGGAAGCGAAATCATCCTGGGTGATGGTAGTCATATCCACATCTATGAAAATGGAGGCATTTCCACAATTGGAGGTGTTCATCCGAGAACAGTGAAGAATAATGATGATGGAACAATGGATCTTGATCTAATTGAAGCTGCAATCAGAGATCCTAGCTTCGAGATCTGTTACCCGACAACTAGGCTCATATGTTTGGAGAATTCACATGCACAGTAAGCCTCGTGATACTCTCAAGATCACATTTTTTTGAAAACAGGTTATGGCTTATGAATTCTTGATTGGAATGACTTGTTAGTTGAATATAAAGTTTGTTTTTTTTATCTTGTTAGTTGAATTATTTTGAGAAGTCCTACTAGATAATTGTGATGTCGAAGCTCATTCTTACTCGATTGTCAAAACATCATCTTAATGCAGTTCTGGTGGGAGATGCCTGACTCCAGAATACGTAGACCAAGTGGGAGAGCTAGCAAAGAAGTATGGGTTGAAGCTTCACATTGATGGGGCTCGTCTTTTTAATGCATCAGTAGTGAGTATATATAACTGGTTTGATTCGCTTCAGTTTTTGTTTTGGATGGTTAGATACTTTGCTGTTGAATGTTTGTTTCTGTCAGCTTAGTTATCTACTATTGTCTTATAATTCTATGTAATACTTTAGTTCTATGTTTTCAGAAATGCCATCATTCTTTTGGACTCATACAGGTTTATAAGCATTAACACTGAGTTCTAATTAGACAATCCCATTTTTCAGGCATTGGGAGTTCCAGTTCAAAGACTTGTACAGGCTGCTGATTCTGTCTCAGTAAGTTTTGAATAATGATGGAAAATGTTCATATAATTCTTACTGGTTTTTCATTCTCTGTTTGAGCTATGAATGTAAAGGACTTTCATAAACTAATGAAATGTGTAATGATCACCTAATTCTTATTATTTCTTCATACATAACACTATATTTGTGTTCTACTTCTGTACATGGACTATAGATATGTTTATCAAAAGGTCTTGGTGCTCCAGTTGGAAGTGTTATTGTTGGTTCAGAAAGCTTCATTGCCAAAGTAAGCAAATTCGATACATATTGCGCCTGCCTTTACTCATAAACCATTCTAACAAAACTTATTTCTAAAAATTTCAGGCTAAGATTCTTAGGAAGACTTTGGGTGGTGGAATGAGGCAAGTTGGTATCCTTTGTGCTGCTGCGCTTGTTGCATTGCAAGAAAATGTCAGTAATCTTGAAGGGGATCACAAGAAAGCTAAGACTTTAGCGGGTGAAATGCTTACCTTCAGAGTGTGTGTATATATAGATCTTCACTTTTCTCAATCTTTATCGGTTGGCTAAAATTTTACATCTTTTTGCTATTTGCTTAGAGGGGCTAAACAAAATCAAAGGACTAAAAGTTGATATGGATTCTGTTGAGACCAACATAGTAAGTTACGTACATTTTGAACAAGTTTAGATGAACAGATTCATGAAAAAGCAACATAATTCTGCTGTTTATTCCTATAATTAGGTGTTTTGTGATATTCTGGATAGCGCAAACATCACAGCAGCCAAACTGTGCAAGATATTGGAGGGATATGGCATACTTATTCTACCTGAGGGTCTCAGGTGCATTTTCCATCATAAACTCTTGAGATAGCCTGAATTTTTACTTCTTGCATATATGTAGCCTTTCTTTGTCCTGAGTTCAACTTTAGCTGGAGAATGTTCTTGGCTGCATCAATGGTTAATAATTACTATATACAAGCTTATTGAGGCAGGCATTTATATGTACTCCCTCCATTCCACTAGAACAGTCCAACGGTACAACTCTAACGTGGACACTTCTAATGGAACAGAGGGAGTAGTATTTTCAGTTGTAAAATTGCGCATATATATAAGATGATCTTTGCCTTTGGTAGACACTAAACACTGAAACTGGTAAAAATGCAGAATCAGGCTGGTTATCCACCACCAGATTTCAGACAGTGATGTGGAACACAGTTTGTATAGCATTCAGGTACTTCTTGATGATAAATTTACCTTCTTTTTTTTTTTTTCTTTTTTTTTTTCAATTATCATCCAACCAACACTGTAAATTTGCAGCTTAATAATTATTCTTCACTCTATTTTACCACAGCTGGCTGTGAATGGAATCCCTGGCAAGAAATGATGAGAAGATCTTAGGTTATCTTTGTTGTGATAATAATAATAGTAATAATCTTTTAGTCAGTTCTAGACCCTCCACTTATGGCTCATATAAATTTCTAGCTTGCCTCTTTTGTTATTTTAAGTTAGCTTTGGGTTTTGTGAGTGACTATGGATGTGTAATGAAAAAAAATAGGCAATTGTGGTCTCAGATGAATGAAGGTAATCAAATGGTCAATGCAGGATTTACTTTTATGAGTTTTCCCTTTATTTGGATAGTCCCTCTGTCCCAATCAAAAAGTTATGTTTGGAATTAAGCATAATGACTCATTAATAATTGTACCTCGTTATTTTCTTTTTATTTTTTATTTAATAAACCACCAATTAACTTTTATGTTTTACTATATTCTTTTAATTAATAATTAAACGTATGCATATCTCCGGTTAGGTGCATAAATAAGAATCTCATTCCTAAATAACTAGAGTGGTTAGAAGTTGAAATGTCTATTATAACCTTAATTAATGTTGTTAATGTTAGTCCATGATCCAAATTAAAAATAAAAATAAAAATTTAAACACCACGAGTGCTAGCCTAGCTAGCTGCTTAATTTTGACTTCTTCATTTCTGTGTATAAATCATTTCAAAGACCAAATGAACTAATTATTGGCATGTCATTTTGTTTTTTCAGAAGGTTGTGTTTATTATAACTATAATTTTCTCTCTCTCTCTCTCTCTCTCTCTCTCTCTCTCTGGCTTAATTGTTGTGGCGGTTGTCTATACATTCCACTCATTTCATTGTAATAGCATCATTTTATTTCTAACAAAAAAAACAAATTTATTATTAAAAACAATTTTGTTTTCTTTTTTCCTTTTTGGACAGCCAAAAAGTAAGATATAATGTAAAGAAGAGAAAAAAAAAAAAAAAAAAAGGACTCATGTTAGACCTGTTGGACAGCTCGGCACACAATATTTTAACTTTTAAAATCAATACGCATGTTCTTTTCATTACAGACGGTATTTTCTTTTTAAATAAACAAATAATTTGCTTTATGATATTTAAAATGGGCGATATTTCAATCATTAAAAAGAGTACTTTTTTTTTTCTTTGAGAAACAGACAATTCATTAGAAACTAAATTGAATATATATAATAGCTATAGGTGATAAGAGATATCTTAACCCTTACATTTCTTTTTTACTACAGGTGATATTTCTTTTAAGAAATAGACGATATAACTCAACACTTCAGAGGCTATAAGCGATACACGATATTTAATTGATACTTTAACATACACGTGTGATACTTTTGATGCTAAAATTAATACTCATGTAATATATATATATATATATCACACGTGTATGTTATATATATATATATATATATAACACGTTTCGAACCGTTCGACAAATCAAATACAAGTTATTGCGATGCCTCAATATATATATATATATATATATATATATATAAGTTAGTGTGAAGAAATGTAGTAATGATTAATTACGATTTAGAATAATTGATGAAATTAAATAAAAATCGTATAAAATCTACATCTCAAAACACATTTAATCTTGAAAATGTTTTCCTACAAGCACAGGTTAAATCGTCCGGATAGGTTTCATGAGACTACACATTACACATACTCTGTGAATTGTCCTTTTTTTTTTTTTTTTTAATTTATTATTCGGAGACCCAAATTACTAATTATAGGATATTTTAAAATTTTTTAAAGGAAATTACTTAATTGCCCCTCATCATCTTCCTCCTATTGTTTCCTCTTATGTAAATTGGAGAAACGGTTGCGCCGTGGTCGTATGGCGAATCAAAGACTCAAAAAAAATTTAAAAAAAAAAAAAAAAAGAAAAAGATCTGATTGCAGATGCAATTGGACATTGCAAAGCTTCGTCTGCAATAGAAAGCAAAAAAAAATTAAAAATTTTAAAAAAGAAAAAACAAAACCTTCGGTGTCCTGCAGCGAAGTTCCACAGGATATCGAAGGTTTCCCAGACCTTCGCTGTCATTTTTTAAAAAACATTTTTCCCTTTTCTAGGCCATGGTTCCCGGCGAGAAGGTTTTCTTCTCGCCGACAACAATGGTGTTTTAAGAAAAAATTAATTAATTAATTAAAGTGAGAATATTTTTGTATTTTCACTACTTAAATTTTTTTGAATGTGTCCTGCATATAATAAAAGGTGTCATGTAAGTAACGTGTTTTTTTTTTATTTATTATTATTTACAAATGTGACCTTTGGCTCCTATCTTTCAAGAAAACAATATAAAATTATCCGCCAATTTGGTAGAATCACTTTCCTAATAATCATTAATACATTCAACCAAAATATCTTCATATTATATGTGTGTGGAAATCGTGGGGATATGTATATATAATTCATATATATACCAAAATCATTGAAGAACAGTGTGCCAACTGAAAATGTCCTTTTTAACCAGCACATATTTTGAAATTTGAGTACACAAACTATTTATGGAAATGAAGCAATCACTCAGGCCCTCAAGGAAATGCATACTTCAACTACCCAAATTAAATCTGAGCTATTACGAGAATAACACATGTCAAATTTGATGTATTTTATATATTTACGAGTATCACTTATGTGAAGGAACGTAAACATCATTAACCCGGCCGTCGCATCTATGAACTCGATTCACCCAAGTGTTTGTGATAATATTACCAGTTTTTAGTGTTTTGACCAAAGTCTCTCCCTTTTTCTTTTCTTTTTTCCATCTTGGGTTCACTGGAATCTAGCTACCTGGCAAGCTCGTCTATCCTATCGTCTTTCTGTTCTACCCATATGTATTCTCTATTATTTTTCTCACAAGGGAAGATGTAACACGTATATCACGTCATAAGACTTACTTTTTTATTGTGACAGGGTATACACCGAAAATCTCATAGGTATTTCCATGCACCCTATAAATTGGTGGGCTTTTGGCGGTTCACAACAAACCCAGGGCATTCAAGTTCTCACACAGAAAAGGAAAAGAAAAACAGAAAATTATTTGGCGAGACAGAAGGGGGGAGAGGTCCAATCTTTCCAACAGTTTCAGAATCACACGTTCAAACTTGTAAGGTAATAATCTCAAAACCAAATCACTTAATTTGTTCCACACCTTTCTGTACGTTTTGATCAAACTAATATGATGTAATCGTGATAATTACTTTTGATTTGCTTAGTTTAGAGACTTTAATCTTACTGCAGCTGAGTAAAAATGGCGGCAAGAACAGCAGTGGACCTTAGATCCGACACAGTGACTAAGCCAACCGAAGCCATGCGAATCGCAATGGCGAGCGCGGAAGTTGACGATGATGTATTAGGCCATGATCCAACTGCCCTTCGTCTCGAAACGGAGATGGCGAGAATCTCAGGCAAAGAAGCAGCCCTTTTTGTGCCCTCAGGCACCATGGGTAACCTTATTAGTGTGCTCGCCCATTGTCCAATCAGGGGAAGCGAAATCATCCTGGGTGATGGTAGCCATATCCATATCCTTGAAAATGGAGGAATTTCCACCATTGGAGGTGTTCATCCAAGAACAGTGAAGAATAATGATGATGGAACGATGGATCTTGATTTGATTGAGGCTGCAATTAGAGATCCTGGCTTAGAGATCTTTTACCCCACAACTAGGCTCATATGTTTGGAGAATTCACATGCACAGTAAGCCTCTCATGCATGTTTTTAAAATCTTGATTGGAGTCCCTTTTGCTCGGGGAAATGGAACTGGGAATGGAAGAAATTTCTTATCCGGAAATGGATGAATCACTTACTCATCCTCCATTCCCATTCCCCACGCCAAACGCAGTTCGTTCTTACTCGATCAATTGACATAATTTCATCTTAATTTTGCAGTTCTGGCGGGAGATGCCTGACTCCAGAATATGTAGACCAAGTGGGAGAGCTAGCAAAGAAGTATGGGTTGAAGCTTCACATTGATGGCGCTCGTCTTTTTAATGCATCAGTAGTGAGTATTGCCTTACTTCCTCGTCTCATTCAAAAAGTTCAAAACTGTTTCCGAGTCATATGGTATTATTCTAAACACAAGACTATTTATATGGGGCGGAATGTGTAAAATTCAAAGCAATACTTTAGTTCTATGTTATCAAAAAGCTGCCATCACACGTTTGGACTCATACAGGTTTATAAGCATTAACACTGAGTTCTAATTAGACTATCCCATTATTCAGGCATTGGGAATTCCAGTTCAAAGACTTGTACAGGCTGCTGATTCTGTCTCAGTAAGTTTTGAATCATTCTTAGTGGTTTCTCGTTTATTCTACGTTTAATTTGCACGCGTATTTAAACACTTTTATGCGTACATGGGCTATAGATATGTTTATCAAAAGGCCTTGGTGCTCCAATTGGAAGCGTTAGTGTTGGTTCAGAAAGCTTCATTGCCAAAGTAAGCAAATTCTATAGAAATGCCATGTAGCACTCTCTTTATTCATAAATCATTCTGAAAAAACTTATTCCTGAAAACTTCAGGCCAAGATTCTTCGGAAGACTTTGGGTGGTGGAATGAGGCAAATAGGCGTCCTGTGTGCCGCCGCGCTTATTGCATTGCAAGAAAATGTCAGTAACCTCGAAGGGGATCACAAGAAAGCTAAGACTTTAGCGGGTGAAAAATGCTTACCTTCTGAGTGTTTATATAGATCTTCACTTTAATTCATCGTAATCTTTATCGATCGGCTAAAGTTTTTGCTTATATTTTTCTTAAAGGGGCTAAACAAAATCAAAGGACTAAAAGTGGATGTGGATTCTGTTGAGACCAACATAGTAAGTTACATAGATTTTAAGCAAGTTTAGATGAACAGATTCATGAAAAAAACAACATAATTCTGCTCTTTTTGCTCCTATAATTAGGTGTTTTGTGATGTTTTGGAGAGCGGAAACATCACAGCAACCGAATTGTGCAAGATCTTGGAGGGATATGGTATACTTGTTCTACCTGAAGGTCCACTCAGGTGCATTTTCCATCACAAAGTCTTGAGATTTTAGCCTGAATTTTGTCTTGTGTTCTACTCTATTGAGGCAGGCATTTATATGTACTATCATGTCCGACACGAAACCCATGTTTTGAGTTGTAACTTGTGACGTAAAAATGATTGTACTATTGGACTTTTTTAATGTGGCCGAGGGACTATATATATAAAAGATAATCTTTGCCTTTGGTAGACACTAAACATTGAAACTGGTAAAAATGGAGAATCAGGCTGGTTATCCACCACCAGATTTCAGACAGTGATGTGCAACACAGTTTGTCAAGTATTCAGGTACTTCTTGATAGTAAATTTACCTGCTTTTTTCTTTTTCTTTTTTCAATCATCATCCATCCAACACTGTAAATTTGCATCTTAATTATTCGTCATTTTTTTCCCCCCCTTTTTTTGACTTTTCACTACAGCTTGTTATGAATGGATTCCCTGGCAAGAAATGACGACAAGTGTTCGGGGCTGGCAATAGGATCGTGTTTCGAGTTGATGGATCGCTGTATTATGTTCAAAGTCGATTTTGTGTCGTATCAGAAATTGTCAAAAATGGTCTCTTAAGTGATAGTCAGGCCGTGTTTTACATTTATTGATTGCTTATAACGCATGAGGTTCGATTCGCATGTTCGTGCCGAGAGATTGTCAACGATTTACATTCTCTTTGTTGTAATAGTACTAATAATCTTTTTGTCTGTACCAGATTCCGCGCTTATGGCACATTGGCACTTCTTAAGTTCAACTTCTTTTTTTCTTTTTTTTCCTTGAAAGCTGATAATTAACACTTTTGAAGATATAAATTAAAATTTAATCGGCCAGACATTTTCCGGAAAAAGTTAACCCAGCCCACTTTTAGGCCCAATCAAGTTTACCATCAAGACCTACTTTCATCACAACGAGCCCAGACAAAAGAAAACCCAATTTGCAATCTTAGGCCCACTTAATCCAAACTACTGTCATGATCTCAAATCATTACGGAGGTAATTAGGTAATATTAAGATCGTAGAGTTGGCAGTATGAGTACCAACTTCAATCCTTAGGGAGCGCATGACGCGTGAGAATAAGAATGGAGGGAATGGACATCTGATTCTTAAAATTGAAATTCCTATGTTTAGTACGTATAGGAATCTAATAATTTCAACTATTATATTGTTTAAAATACAATATAAGATTCCTTTAATGAGGAAATCATCGATTCCTGAATATGAGATGTTCTCCATTCCCATTCCCTTTCCCGCGCGCCAAGCGCACTCTAGGGTGAACTCATTATGTTGATTATTGTCTGATTTTCTCATCTAAAATTTCTTTCTTTCTTCTCTCAATTTCTTCTACTCCTCATCTATCTGTTTCTCATTCTTTACAATTCTTTCTAGTTCTTTACTCTTATGTACTAATTTAGGCTTAAAGACCTGACAACTACACAGTCTGACAATAAGAGCCCAATAAGAGAAATATTTTTGTAACTTCTCATAAACAGCGTGAAGAAAAAGAAAATTTAAAAGCTATTTTACATTTTTAATGTAATATTTTAGAATTTAACACATACAATTTGTTTTTTAAACTCACTAATCAAAAATACAGAAATTAAGTGTACCAGTTAATAACAAAGGGTGTAACAACGTACACTTATAATGATACTCATAGCTATATAGCTAAAAGTCGAAAAATTATCTAGTACATTTGCAACGTCATGCGAGATTGTGCAGTCAAATGCTTTAAAAGGATGTTATGTTATTTTAAAAAATTTACATATATATATATATATATATATAAAGGGTCCAGAAATAAATATGAATTTGATCATTTTTTTCTGCCATATAAAGGGACAAATTATTTGCACACGTGATTAGACTTTCTTTTCTTTTCTTTTCTTTTTTTTTCTAAAGGTCGTGATTAGGTATTTGGATAAGCATGGCGTTATTGTTTCGAGGTTTCTTTTCATCTTAAAAAAGAAAATAAATAAATAAAAAGAGGTTTCTTTTCCCACATTTGTGGCTTTATGATATGATAGCACCTTCACCCCAAAAAAAAGTGTGTTAAATTTATTATCAAAATATTAAAATATTTATTGAAATTGTAGAAATGTGTATTATAAATACAAAAGGAACTTTTTAAATGTTAAAAAAAATTAACTTAGAATTAAAAATGATTTTTAATTAAATTATACTATAAAACGTGATACCAGCTTCTAGCTAGCGTGCGTGCGTACGTGCACAACTCTAAAGAACTATTTCTTACTATTGTCGAGAAGAATGATAACATATGTATGTATATACCCAACTTGATTAGGTAGATTCCTCCTTAGAGTGAGAAATGGGATTAGATTTGCAAAAAAGGAAAAAGTTTAGGACTAACAGCTAAACAAAAATTTAGAGAGGTTATTCAGTACATCGCATGTATATGTAATTTAACGTAATGTTAGCTCATAAAAAGTAAAAATAAAAAATCAAACATAATGTAGTAATGTATATATAATATTTCTGAAGTTTGATTGAGGGAGCGTTTGATTTTAGGGTTTTCGACCAGAGAATGAAATTATTGATAGAAAATTTGTGTTTGGTTTATGAGTTTGGATTAATGAGAAATCAGGAACGAAACTCACATAATTAGGAATGGGACCAAGCGTGTCAATCCCTATTTTAATTTACTATCAAACTGATACTCATCTTCATTCCAACCGCTCCACCCCAACCCTCCCTGAAATTTTCTTTCTTTTAATTTTTTTTTTCTTCTCATTTTAATCACTTGTTTGCATGGCATAGTTTATTGAGGCATTGGATCCCCCTTGACACTTTACTATATATTAATATTCATTTTTATTCTACCTAATTGGAATTTTGAACCCTTTATTTTTTGCACTAATCCTATATTTATTCTACTATTGATATTCATTTTCATTTGTAAGATTAAGGTTTATTTCGTAGTTTTCACAAAATTCAAGGTGTAAATACAATTTATCCATTTATTTATTATTAATTAGTATCCTAACTATTACAAATGTGCTATATGTTGGAGGAAAAGAAATTGAGGTGTTGGCCTAAATTAACCGACACAAGTAAGAATCAAACGGACTTTTAAATGACATGTCCTATGTTATGCTGATCAGTTGCATGTTTGTGCCAACTAATTCAAATCACTTGTACCTTCTAATGTGTTTCATATTTTATACCAATACAAAGGTTACAATAAAAAAAATAAAAAAATGATCAAATTCATTTACTCCCTTCAAATAATGATACAAGATAGAGTACATGCATATGGTATAACTATTTTTAAATCACGAAATACAACGAAACACTCTTACATCTGGCTCCCATCACTTCACTTCATCAACTTGGTGCCAAACTTTTCCATTTGTCTACAACCTATTAAGACTGCCTTATAATTTTCCACAAAACCCTTTTGAACTTTGACTCTTTTTCCATCCATTTTCTCTGTCTGTTTCTCATGAAATGAAATGTGTGACACACACTAGCTAGGACATCTCCTTGCTAGGATATAGATCATTGGACTTTATTTTCCTTAATCACAGCTAACAAGTGGTAGTCTGCCAGCTGAAGAAGGTAAAAGGTGACTACAATAATTGATCAGTTTACATGCATTTTGTTAAGTTCCTTACACATCTACATAGCAAGCAAGGCAGATCTGAGAAAAATCTAAGACAGACTCAAAATTAACTACTTTTAAAAATTCTTTCTTCTTACAGCTTTTTAGTCTCAGTTTCGTTCTACTAAAAGAGTATGTTTTAATTCAAAATTTCTTTCATTCTAATAGAAGAATTTATATTCAATTATTTTACTCTTTTTACACTTACTATAGTAATAATGTGTGGTTCATGATAATTAACATTTACTTAAGATGTAAAGGCATTTGTGTAATAATGATGATAAATTAGCTATTTTATCTATTGTACACCCTTGAAATCTACAATAAATTGTTTATTTTTTAAACCAAACTTTTCTAATGGAATGGAGAAGGAGTACCAAATAACAAAGAAATAATTAATATGCATCCATATGATAAATCAAGAAGTCTTTCACTTACACTTTCACCTTCTAAAAAAGGTTAATATATACTCCCTCAATCCCATTTAAAGAATCCACTTTGAAATGTGTATAACTTATTATGGATTGTGAGGTACAACACCAAAAATAAGTAATTTACCACTTATTTTTCACTTATGTCCTTACTTTAGAAGTAATGATTAATTGTGAACTACACATTATAATATTAGTAAGGGTATATAATGTAAATAAATTCAAAATAAATTCTTTAAATGAGATAAGATTTTTTTTTTGAAAGTAAAATCTTTGAGTAGAACCGAGAGAGTGTTATTTTTTCTTTTACACACATCTCAGGTGAAGCAGGAGTACTGCAAATTGCAAAAGCTGTATCCCCCACCCCCACTTCTCCCACAGTTATTAATACTTTTTAGAGTAGATGTAACACAAAAACCAGTAGTACACTACCACCAGTGCAAAACCCTAGGAAAACAAAAGAAAAAAAATTAAATAAAAAACCCCATTTCAAAGCTCAAACTATAGCTTGAGAAAAAAAAAAAACTCTCATATATCAGATCCCTCATCAAAAAGCACAAGCTATCTCTATAGCTGTAGCTTCCATGGATTTCATTACCAACCCTGCAACTAATTACCAAATCCCAGATGCAACATCCTCAGCAGCAGCACCGCCTCCGAGCAGCCGCTACGAGAATCAAAAGCGGCGCGATTGGAACACGTTTTGCCAATACCTGAGGAACCACAGGCCGCCATTGCCGCTTCCCCTTTGCAGCAGCACGCACGTGCTCGAATTCCTCCGGTACTTGGACCAGTTCGGAAAGACTAAGGTTCACAACCAGAGTTGCCCGTTCTTCGGCATCCCTAACCCTCCTTCGCCTTGCCCTTGTCCCCTGAGACAAGCCTGGGGGAGCCTCGACGCCCTCGTCGGGCGGCTTAGGGCTGCTTACGAAGAACACGGCGGCCTGCCGGAAGCGAACCCTTTCGGGTCGAGAGGAGTAAGGCTGTTCTTGAGGGACGTTCGTGATTTTCAGTCCAAGTCTAGAGGGATCAGCTATGAGAAGAAGAGAAAAAGAGCTAAATCAGTCAAGGTAGCTATGGAACCTTCTGGTTCAAGTACTACTCTTAGTAGTGGAGAAACTAATTTTAATTAATTAAAATGGTTTTGAGAAATGTTTATTAAGTACTTAATTTGTATGAATTAATAAAACTTGGCTTGCATTTTTCTTATAATTATCTGGTTTTCTTTGAATATCTTCAAATTTTCTTTGTGTAAATTAATACATTAATTGTGATAATCATGAAGATGAGTATAATTAGCTAGCAAGATTTTGTGTCTTTTTTTTTTTCTTCTTTTTTTACGTGTGTGGTTAATTAACTTTTTGTCTTTTTTCTTCCCTAGCTAGTTAAAATGGAAAGATCGATCTACTAAATTAGGTTTGTGAGGACAGAACTGAATGGGGTAGGAATTTCTTGGCAGTAAAAGTAGTAATGGCTGCCCTGGAAATTGATGGTTTTAATGTTTCAACCGTTAAGATCGATACATAGTACATAAAATATAAAATATTGTTCGTGTTCATAATTTATTACTATTTATACATATATATATATAATAAAATATTGTTTGTGTTCATAATTTATTACTATTTATACATATATATATATATATATATGTAGATGCTTAAGAACATATATACATTAATTTAGTACTCATCGATCATGTTCCACTTCTGCGCTTAGTTTGATTTAATTTGCATGCATGTTTGCCAATTTTGGTGGAAAATGGAAACGCCAAATGTTTTGTTCAATATGAAGAAATTTCATTTATTTTGACAACTTTCTAACTAAGAAATTAAATTTTATTTTACACTTATATATATATATATATATATCTTTAAAAATTAACTAATTAATTTCAGAAATAATTTGAGAAAGCTCGCAGAGGATTTATAAATAGGTTTAAGAAAAAGATACAAATGATTTTAATTAATCCTGATAAAAATTGATTTTTGAAAGCACCAAATTAATTGATTTTCTTCGATATATAAAGCTAATTTCTTACACTTACACACTTCCCCTGCGGGAACTTCTTGACTTAATTGGTTAATTTTACGTACGTGGGAGCATTCACCTAATTATATATATCAAACCATACAAAGAAAATAAGCATTTAAGACTGTTTAATTATCTCAATTAATTAGAACATACAAATTATATATATATATATATATAATATTTATCTATATAATGCATGCATGAAATAAATCTTCCAGACTATGATTCCGTTATGAAATCATTCAATTGTTTGATAATGATTTAGTAACGCTATTGCATAACTATTAGATTGTTCTATAACAACACTGTAATTTTATATTGTATACCGCTAATCAGCATACGATATTTGAACTAGCTAGTAATTAGAAGTACTTTCACTTACTCATATTTTATATAAATACCTTTCACTTTCACTAGAAGTTGAAGTTTGAAGAGACATGACAAAGGATTATATAGGTTTAGCTAAAAGGCAATAGCCATCAAAGGGAAATATCAAATATCTATTCATGAATTCAATTACTAATGGTGACTTATCCACACAAAAAACCTTCAATTTTATATATATATATTTATTATATGCTATTAATAAAGGGTTTAGAAGTCATTTTGAAACTTATTCGGATAAGCAAGTGATTAACAATTTGAAGGGTGCAGCTTTGAATATTCTAAAGGGGCAGAGTTGAGCTGGAGGATAATGAGTGAGCCTTATAGTCATGAATTGATCATTTCAGAAGCAATGGCTAATAAAAAAACAAAAACAAGATTGATAGTGATCATATATATTTCACCCTTGTAATTAAGATATATATATATATATCTTAATATATATATATATATATATTACGTAATCTTTCTGTTTTATAGAAAAGTCTACTTTCAAACATGTACAACTTATTATGGATTAGGTACAACATCTAAATTAGTTAATTTACCAATATTTATTCTATTAATGTCCTTACTTTTTAAGTGTGGATAATTATAAACCACACATTATCATATTAATAAGTGTGGGGAGAGTAAAAAAAATTGAAAGTGGACTCTTCTATTGAAACAAAAATAAACTTTAAAAGTGAACTCTTCTAATGGAACGGATAGAATACATATTGAGACATATAAAGTAGTGTTTGGATAGCCTAATTAGTCCAATATATATGTTCAAGAAACCTTCTCACCATACCCCTCAGCTCCAAACACTAAAACTAATGTACTCTTTAATTCCTTGTAGCTAATTAATTCATCATTTCACAATATGAGTCATTTTAATTTTCTATACATATATTAATATATTAAGAAGGATTTCAAAATAACTTCTAAACTCTTGATTAATAGTACATCAAGTAAGATACTAGCAACTAACTGATGTACGCAGCTAAATACTTGTCTAAAAGTAGTTATAGACTAATGACTTATATATTTGAAACCAAGTTAAAAAATTAGAATAATTTATACTTTGAACATGAGCTAGTTGACTTGTATATGTTTGAATATTTGTTCCTCTTCATAAATTCTCCATGCATGCAAATATGCAATATAAATGCATATATATATATATATATATATATATTATAGGATTCAACTATATTTCTTTCACAGAACCATTCAATTATTGAATTAATAATAACTCATGCAATTACATTAGTAATTTATCATAAATATATTTCTTTCACAGAACCATTCAATTATTGAATTAATAATAACTCATGCAATTACATTAGTAATTTATCATAAATATATTTCTTTCACAGAACCATTCAATTATTGAATTAATAATAACTCACGCAATTACATTAGTAATTTATCATAAATAGACTAATATATATATATATATATATGTAATAAAGAATTTGTAAAGTGTAATTAAATAGTCAAAACTCGAAAGTGGATAATAGTAAGTAATTAAAGGTGCTAGCTAGGGTGGAGCTAGGACTAACAATAATGGAAATCTTTCAAAATCCAAGCCATTTCGCTTTTCTGGCACACAGAAAAAAAAAAAAAAAAATCAGCGCAAACAAACCAAGTTTTTTTTTAAATTTTAAATTAAGGAAAATCCAAATGTCATTTTAAAACGAAACTACATTATTACACTATTTTTTTTATAAAGAAAAAAAATAATTTGAACAGGTAATTGTGACTCTCTTTACATAGTGCATAAGAAAAATGGTACCTCCAAATATATTTAGGGAGATAAGATAATATTTTAGGAGACAATTGATGTACATGTAGGTGACTCAAAAATGTGAATACTAATCTATCATTAACTAACTATGTATCTAATAATTTTTTGGAGTTAGTGGTGATTTCCGTACAAACAGAAACAAGAGATCCCGCAACCTGAGGCAGGGGGACCAACCGGACGCCCCTTTCGGCAGCTGACACGTGCTCGCTTTCCTCCCTCTCCCCAGCGGTCCCCCACCCCACCTTCCAAGCGTGCTCCACCACGTGTCCATCGCCACCACTTGTCGGGTAACTAAAACAATTCACCTTAAACACAGCGCCTGCGTAGCTGCTCCCTCCGAAAGCCGCGCGACGAGATCGATCGCGGGTCGTGGCGGAGTCCGGGCCGTCGGATCCGCGACTGACCCGATACGCCTGGGGAATTTTCCTTGTTTGGCATCGACGGATGTTTCCACTTAGGGCGCCGTTTTGAAATTATATTCCATCTCTTTCTTTATCTTCGCTAAATAGAACATTCATCCATGGAGTTCTAAACCCTAAAGGCAGGAGTAGTGTGGTCCCCTAAAGCCTAAACCTTTTTCCGATTTCCATCATCATCACTTCAGGCTGCAAATTGCTGGCCTGGTTAATTAGTATTCATTGTTCGAGGAATTATACGAGAGTTTTAGTAAACGTTTTTTGTTCGGATAAACCCATGTTTTTACGTTGCCTAGGTGGTCGTGGTCGGGAAGAAGCAAAGTTATTAGTACACGTGCTAGTTTTCATGAAAGTACTCTACTGTTCATTACCAAGACTCATTCGTCTTTATTAATGTTTACAGTAATTTATTAATTTCACGTGGATTGGACTTTCAGTTTTCTCAATCTTTTTTTTTTTTTTTTTTTTCTTCTGGGTTGGTGGTGTAAGACTTATCTTGGTTTTTTTATAGGTTTTGAAAATAATTTTTAAATGTGAAAAGTGTATTGAAAATATAAAAAGAAGTAACTAAGTGTATTAAAAATAATAAAAATTAATATAATATTTAAAACTGCAAAAATATGTTTTAAAAAACATGCTTCACATATGCAAAAATTCATCTCTCTTTCAACTAGACTAGGGAACAAACACAAATGTATCATTATAAAAGGCAACATTATAAAATTTGATGCTCATACTACTGATCACTTCTTAGAATTCATCAATAATTTATTACTCCCTCTATTTCATAAGAGTTCACTTTGTAATTGTCCAAATAGAATCGAAAAAATTGAAGTCAACACAGATTGGAACATAACGTGGAAAAAAAAATGTGAATTTCCTTTTTTATCACCAGATGAAAGAATGTAGACATCAGAATTCCGTATGTACCCCTGATAATGTGCAAGTTACAAAAATTTATGAGAGAACACAGATGAGGTGATCAACTCATCTGGAGCTGCCTGGCTGCTACGTGATCTCTAAACATCGGCATTTACACAAGTTGAAACACTTCTTTTTTTGTGTTATGGCTGTTCCAGACTCTCTTTTTTAACTTTAACGTGAGACTGGGAAATGAATCATAAGTCAAAATCAGAAAGAAAATGTGGGAAGAAGAACTACTCAATTGCTGCTCATCTCGGCGGCGGCCGCTTTTGAATCTCTTCAGCAAGAACCCGAGTCACTAACGCTAAGCTTTGTTCAGTGGATGTTGTGTTATCATTGTTACTTAAAGTGCTGTAGAGAGCATGTAGCTCGTCCGCAGCAGCCTTCTTAAACAGGCTGCTGATTTTATCATCCGGAACCGAGTTGACGCTTGTCTGTTGAACATTTGGCGCCGCCTCTGTCGAGTTTCTCAGACTCTCACCGGGTTTTGAGTGCGGTGGAAGCTGCATTAGGGGCCTTGATTTCCAATACTCTGTACACACTCTCTTCTGGTCCATTGCCTGGATAACCTACATAAATATGAAAGATAAGTTGCAGTGAGAGAGAGACGGACATGAACACAGTTTTCAGGAGGAGTTGATTGGCACAATCGCAACCAAGTAGATTTCTTTAAACAGTACAGAGCTACATAGCAACAATATGTGGAGTCGACTATATAGATCATACCTCGTCATAGTATAGATCATACAGAGGTATACACTAAATCAAGTCCAACACAAGTAATCTTAGGGATATAGTTAAATTTCCTGAACACACTCAATATACTACTACTGAATTACTCGTATAATTCTTTTTGGATAATATCATGCACATGCCCATGTATAGCAATCCCGAAAGATTCAATGATCCTAAGATTGAGTAAAAGTCGCTTGCACGACAGACATAATAATATAGTAGTCTAAATCGACATTTGAAATACTAATCTAATGTACCAGACTTTCTTTACAGCGACATTTAATTTTATGTTACACGCTACTTATTCTACAGTGCGTTCCATTCAAAACCAGGACAGGTTACCTGAACAATTGCCGGTGAAGAGAAACCAAACATTTCCATCCCATCAAGGCTCCCTGGAGGCTGCAAAGGAGGAAGATTAGGTTTTCCTAACTTATGCTGCCTAGCGATTTCTTGATTCACTCTCTCACGAACCATTTCCCAACATCTAGCAGCAGACATGTGGACAAACACTTCGCTTGGGGAATCTTCCAACGAAACCTGAAAATGCCATTTGTCACTTGCTTTAGTGAACATCCTAGTATGAAGAAAGCATATATGGACAAGGACCTTCCACAATAAATTAAGACAAGGACCATCTTTAACTACACAAGTCAGTCTTGGGTTTTTACAGAAATCACTGTGATGTTGCATGATAAACATTAATATTAAACAGAGTACAGTTAATTGGATCTCAGAGTATTCGGACTTTAAGTTTGCATCAGAATTTTGAAAGTAACAGGCAGATCATGAATGCTGATTTCATCGAAGACATCATAATTCCAGATATATCAGTTTCACCAAATTGGAATGTAATGATTTCTTTCTACTCAATTCGAAAAAAAAAAAAAAAAGAACCAGCATCTACGAAAGATAGAAAAGTGTGTATTCTAGAGTCACAAACCATAAATAAAGGTCCATCCTTTCCAACATCCAGAATCTCAGAGACATAGTAGCAAATGTTTGTAGGATCCAAAACGTTGATGTACTTAACACGACTTCTGAAACCTGCATTAGCCAAAAACACGAGTTTACTCTTCATCCAAGTAATAAATCTCCACTAACATTAAACCTACAAGCTACAACGAAGATTCAAGGTTACGCACCTTTGGCGTAAATAGCTCGACCATCACACCATTGCTTTCCTATACTCACTGATCCATATTCCAGAGGTTCAACATGGCAATTGATTCGTCTGATGACCTTCGCAATGCGAGGACCTTTTTGGCGATAATATCTATCCAAGTTACTCTGAGATCCAGATGTATTACCTGATGCATTCTGTAAATTGTCCATTGACCTTGAGTTGGCATCCATTTCCAACTTTATTTGTCCATCTCCATTGCTTGCGACTTCACCATTAAATGGCTGCGGATGAAGGCAACTGTCATTTGCATTAAGAAACTTACAGTCAGCGTTCTCTATTTGACTTGAGATGGCCTCATTGCTTTTATTAATATCTACATTGGCCGACAAACTTCCCTTGGAAACATGATCTTGCTGATTGGGCACAGAACTATTTTCTTTCGCTGCCGCATCTACTGCTTGGCTACACTCTGCAGTAGAGAAATCTACATTCATCGGGAGTACGCTTGTCCGATCCATTGATGCCATATTGTTTGTCTGAGTCACAACTCTTTCTTGATCTTTATTATCATTTTTGCGAGTTTCCAGTACTCTTCCAGTGGGTTTTGCCATCAACTCCTCGTCTTCTTCTTCATCATCACTAAGGAGTATGACATTGCTATTTCTTTGCAGTGAAGCACTCTTTGGTTCGGATTTGGGAAATAATTCTCCTTTGGAGGATAGATTTCCTTGAGAACCAGATACAACAGCAGGATGTAACACTTTTTTAGACTCTGAACTATGATTTGCATCCAAACCTTTACTTGAAGGTGTGGAGCCCATTTTCAACTTGTCTAGAGGACATAATTCTCCAGTTGATTTATCTTTTGGCACTGGACTTTTCTGGACCATGACCTTCGTTGTATTGGAAATCTCTGTATTTCCTTTATGCTTCTGATCTTGTAGGGAACTTATGGCTGGTCGAACACTCATTCCTTGTTGTGCTCCTCTTTCTGATGAACAAGATGCCTTACTAACGTGCCCGGGAACTTGAGAATTCTCCTTAGATGCAGAAGAGGTCAGGGCAAGTCCCAGATCCAGTCTAGCCCATCTGTATATTGCACTTAACTTTCCCTCCAAAGCCTCAACCAACATGTTCAATTCACTGATGTCGTAACGGAAGAGAAAAAATTTAGCACCCCAAGAACACGAACACAACTGTTTTGCATGGTTCAAGCATGCGTATTTATCTGGTGAACAATTATGACAACCAGCAGCAGACAAATGCAGATCAAAAAGGCACACACTGCATTCTCTCTCACTAGTGGCATCAAAACTGCTCTCCATCTTCAATGCCTGTGAGGAATTGCACAGAAATTCCCTTCTGACCCTCTCCATCTCCACGCGTGACTAGGCCACAAAAAGAAAAAGCAGATAAGTTGAGGCTCTGACCATATAGATAACAATGAACCCACTAATGAACATAAACAAATTCAATCTCAGATACCTATTGAGCATGAAATGAACTAAATGTTCAGGTAATGATGTCAGAAATAAAGATTACAGGAAGAACATTCCAAATAAAAATCATTCGAGATATGGGCCATTTGAAAGAACCATACCTTCAGTGCTTTCGATAAGATCCCATCTTTACCACAAACATCTCTCCATCTCAAGTTATCTGTAGTATTCTTCCTTAGTAAGTTAAGTTCCCAGTGTGCTTTCACTGCTTCTCTTGCAGCCCCAAGCAACAATTTATCGTGGGAAATTGATGTTTTACGGCCCTGTTCACGATAGAGCTCAATGGCATTCTGACCATGGAGCAACCAATCAACAGGAGCCACGTTTACGGCTTCAGCACAATTGAAGCCACAGTTGAATCCAGCATGATATGCTCGGGGGAAAGTCAGAACAAACTCTCCAGGGTTTTGAACACATCGATAAACAGGCACTCCCTCATTTTTCAATATGGAAGGGGAAAGTTGTGTGACCTGACACAAGACAAGATTCAGAATTTTAGCAAGCAAATTAGTAACCATAAAACATATCTGACCTCCAAACTAACAGTTCAATTCCTAAAATAGATAGATGCCAGAAAATATCACAGAAGCAATTTCAAATAGGCAATTCAGATGTTCGTGAATAAATGCAAAATACAAGAGAATACTTCATATATGCCAATTGGAAGAGAAAGTTATAGTGGTTTTAGTAATGCACAAAAGGTTTGCATGAGAACAATTTGAAGCAAGGCTACGGTAACTAAGGCTTAAGAAGTTAGAAACTATAAAGTATACAAAGGCTTGTGTTCCATTAGACATGATCACATGTTATGCTCCACCACCCAAGTGACCCAAAAGAAAGGTAAATTAGTGATATCAGCAGCAGTTGGGAAACCCCATGTCAGGGGAATATTTCTACTCTAAACCGTAAGATTGCCCAAAGACCAAATATTCGTACTCACCAATTTATGAAGCAAGTCAGGCTGTTCTTCAAAGAGGTCAGGTAAATGTTTCCTCATAGCCGCCTCCAGTTTCAGAGCATCTGCTCCAGGAACACCATACCACGTCTTTGGAGCTCCCCAGTGCATGTAATTCAATGAGTACAAGTGATGATCTTCGACATGCTGCCGCAAAATAACAGATAAATCTTAAGAAGGAAAGGAAGATAAGACTAACGGAAAACATTCAAGCCAGAAATTGTTATTCCAGATATACACTGAAAAGTATCTAGCAACTGTCTCAACAGAATCTTCAACAAGTCAATATAAGAATTACAGCTTTCTAAAACAGATATGAACATCCCACTTTTCATCATGACAATTTACCAAGTCAAGAGAATTACTGATAGTTCATCTCTATAACTTCAATTCTAGCATTACAAGACTTAAATTGAGGAAGAGAATGTATGAGTATTGGAATACAACTCAGAGTCACTAAAATGCAAAAATAAATAAATAAATAAATAAAAATAACAAATAAGTAGCAACATGAGGTCTCAGCAAGCTGGCATAGTGAAGCTTTTTATGCTAGAATGTGCACCTCATCACAAAAAACTTCATCGCATTGCATGCAAACTATACAGTAAGAATAACCATAATAAAATTCTTGCAAGCAAAAAAGGAAGAACTGGTTTCATCCTTACCCAACAAAAAGATGAAAAACACATTCCAATGTACAGCCAAGGCACCAGGACACCAGATATATCACTGCCTTCATATGCAAGAACTGAACCTGCGAGCCTGGGGAAATTATTCAAGTTCCATCCTGTTTTCACATACTTAGCATCATCGGGAGTTCCAAGTTGATTTGAGTCTTTTGGAAACCCACTGCCAAACTCTCCAGTCTCCAAGTCAGCTCCATAAAGAACCTGAAGAACAAATAAAATAAGAATTTATCCAAAGCTTTTTTGTTTTTGTTGGGTGTGGGGGGGAGTGTGGGGGTGGGGGTGGGCGGTGGGGTGAAGAGAACACAAGAATATGATCCATCATCAGTAGAAAATGGGCACCTCGATTTCTTCAGTAGGTTTCTCTACCATACGCCAATATTCACCCTCAATATCCTCCACTGATGGCTCCCAATGCTCTCCGGTCATGTTCATTTTTATTCCTAAATCTTGGATAGTATCATTTTTTCTGAAATACTGACCCTTGAAATCATCAGCATAAAGTTGGAATTCACGCAGAGTGATCTCTGGACCAGGTTCAAACCCAAAACTCTCAGCCTCACACATCCCAACATCACCACTTCCGTGGTCTAATCCAGTTCTAGTGCACCTCCTCCTTTTCCTCCTCTTCTGCTGATTAAATTTTAGTATTTTATTCATTGACTCCCGATTCTGAAGTTTGTCAATTCGCTGAATACGAGTGGCAAACTTAGAATTCTCCCAAACACTCTTCTGCTTCAGAGGACAGGGAGGTTTCCATGAAGGAGGAGGTACTATGCGGCAAATCCCGTAAGCTTCTGCTTTTGAACGTATGCTTGCTATATATTTTATAGTATCTTCAAACTCCTGTATGAAAGAATTCACAAATACAAATATTGTCAAGCATAGGTGCACGAGTAAAAGAAATTATTGATGCCTCCACATTGGCAGCTCTACAAGGATAAAAGAGTAACTGGTCCACATAATCTGTGACTGGCAAATAGCAGCAAAGATGTGAGAGAAGTGTGCACCTCTTCGGACGGATAGAAGACTGGAACATCCTCAAGATTAGGCCTGCAAGCTTCCTCAGGACGCCATTTGGCAGCTACCTGTATCAAGTTCTGTAACTTTTAGCACTTGAAAATGTAAAATATTCAAAAATTTTGAGCGACAGTTTGCCTCAGGATTAAATTTTTGAGCCCCTTCAAACTTAAATGAAGAGCAGCTGCTCAACAATGTATGTGGTACAAGTTCGTTGAAATGATATTGACTGATAATAATGATAACTCCCAGAACTTCATAATGGGAACATACAACACAAATAAACCTACAAATCTTGATGGAGAAGACCACCATATGCATGAGAGCAAGCGCAATAAAAGGTTAAAAAACAATACCAAAAGTTTGGAAAATTAACCTTTTGGCAGTTGGGACAATCACCACATCCACGAATTACCCCTTTCGGAAGGGGGGCCTTTAAATGCTGATTCTGCAAATGAAAATTAAATATCAAAACCTAGAGTAACGTGGCATACAAACAAACATGCTCACAATCATCCACGTAAATCGCTAAAACCAATATCATACAAGCCACAAACCTGCTCAGACTCATATTCCTCCCCTGATGCATTCTCAACTTGGCCATAATTAATCCAAGGTCTACGCCTCAGGATCTTTGTAGTTTTACCATCCTCACAATGTTCATTCTCGGATTCCAAACAAGTAGTCTGTGAATCAGAACCAACTGCAGGGGGTGAATGGCTCATTTTTATTTCTTTATGTTCCACCTTCTTCAGGGTGAAGGGAGTCAGTGACTCAAACCCCGGTGGAATTGATGAAATCTCCATATTTTCTTCTTTGACACGAGTTCTGACAAGTTCTGTACCCATCAATGCTGCAAAGGTAGTAAGTACACCAGCTGAAAGTGATTATTCCAAGAATATAGGACAAAGAAAAAGAGAACAAACATTCCCATCGAATTCAGACCCAGCAAAATGATTATTCTCAATAAAAACAGAAAACAAGATGCAGAACCAGTATCAAGTGACAAAGCTATTTAGGTATAGTAGCTGATTGTTAGTATACAAAAATGTCTTCAGGAAAGATATATTCAATATCTTGTTGAGTACAGGGACTCTTTAACTCTGGGAAATCCATTATTTTGTTAATTATTCTGTTATCATTTTTATGGCAGTTCAAGAGACTCTTTACAAATATTCCACAGAAAAGAGATAAAGGCTGGGATTTGAAATGCACAGAGCAGAATGAAATTAGTCCCTTTTGCGAGATAAAGGGAAAAATAAACAAAAACAAATAGAACCTGAGCCTCAAAAATCATCAACATGGAATTATCACAAGGAGATGATTGAGATGGCCACTAAATCCCACAAATAGAAATGACTAACAAAGACATCTAAGGTAAACATAAAAGCCAAAGCGAAAGGAAAGAGGATGCTCAACATTACTCCACAGTTAGTAGTCAAACTAATTATTCACAAAAACAGAGGCCCTACCCGCCCAGTGGAAAAGAAACTCTCCAACAGGACTACTTATGCCTACACATTGTCAAAGTTTCACCTCCTTCTTTTGCCAATTTATCAATCTTATTGAGACCCCAATATCAGAAAAATAAACTTGGATTAGAATCAAGTATAGCACAATTCATGCATGCAAACCCCAGTCATTAGGTTCCTAGAAAAAGGAAAACAACATCCTCTGAAACTTTCATGGGCATCATAACAGTGTCAACAAAACCCTTTGTGTATTCGGCCCCTTAACAACATGGTCAGCTTCACAGTTCATTCAAAATAGCAACATTAGGTTCCCCTGTCTCCCTGTTTCTACCCCGAAAACTATGTAATAAAATTTTCAACCTCAGATATACAAGAGAAGCCAATATCATGTACATGCACTATCCTTCTGGTCTTGTAAGTCAATAATTTCACCTTATATAGCAAAATGTTTGAACTTATGGTCAAGGACTGCATGATAAAAATCAGTTTAGCACGTAAACACTCGTACAAATCCCAGCACTAGGAAGAAAAAAAAAAGAAAAAAAAAAAATTTTGAAACCTAAAACCAAATGCTAATGTGAGAATCAAATCTGCTAAACTGCACAGAAGCCCAATTACAACATCCCATATACGAATCACACCTCTCTATCAGAAAAACCCTAAATTCTCTGCATGATTGCAATAGCGATTATGAAAGGGGGAAAAAAAACTCAAGTCACAAACGACAAAACAAATAAATGATTGATCCACTTACAAATTCTTGATCGGAATGCCTAGATTACGCTTTGTCCTCAGAGCAGCTCAAACCCCCCAATCCACTACAGCCAAACATTGCAGAAAAAATCAGCTCCCAAATATAACAATAATAACAACATTAATAACAATCGCATGATAAAATCTTTTACGTTAGAAAAAAAAAAAAAAAAAAACCCAAACACTTCACCTAAGAGAAATCAACAAATAATTTCACTAGGAGATTAAAATCAGATTGAGCAGATCTAACCCTAACCTTATTAATGTCACGGAGAAATTGCGAGGGCACCCACAAATTAACCTTTTTTAATTACTATTCCTTTGACCATCCCCAACCCAAAACACCGTCCCCTTCGTATTTATCAATACCAGTAGTAATTATAATTTAGAATAAAAATCAGAATCCTCCCCAGAATTTTGGTTAACAAAATCAAAATAAATATAAAAGTTCTATTGAAATAATATATATTATTTCGAAAACCCACCTATTTATTTAAGGGATAAGGGCGGATGAGCTTATAACAAAAACAAACACCCAAGAAAAAAAAAAATCTTTCTCCAAAAAAAAATAATTGAATATAATGCTCGACAATATTAGAATAATCTTTCTTCAAATTCTACAATTGTCAGAGGTAAATTTTAAAAAATCTACTTGACTAATCCCAAGAATACAAGCAACCAAAATCAATGGGCACCCGTCAGTTTTGTTAAATACCTTTATATTGCCAAGCACCGCGTGACCAATTCTGTCACATTAAAAAAGAAAAATTAAAAACAGCAACCTTTTTCTCTTCTTTTTTTTTTTATTTTTATTAATGCTATAAAATATATTTATTATAAAATATATAAATGTTTCGTACTGTCTTAGGATTAGTTTTTAGGTTCAATGTGACTGTGTCCTAATTAATTTTGGTTTTGGTTTTGTGGGAGGGTCCAACAAAAAGGGAGGCCTGGATGGAAGTTTCTAATTTTTATTTATTTTTTGTGTATAAAAATGTTAGAAATTTACTCTAAAAGTATAGAGTTTATTATTAATGATTGAATGATCACGTAACGAGATTATTTCAATAAAACTTTTTGAAATTGTATAGGTTATTATGCAATAATTGAATGATCATGTAACGAGAGAATTTTGATAAAACTTTAGATAACTTTCACACTTACCAATTTTGGATGATTCTTTTCTTTTCTTTTCTTCTCTTCTGCTAGTAACGGGTGACACTGTGGAAGATGAATGAGTCCTTGGTGTAGGGTGATCTTGGTTCTCAAAATCCTAAAAAAAATGTTGAATCTCGAGCTAAAATTAAATCCCGAGTTGTGACACGGGGAGTGGAAGTTTGCGTTGTTATGTGTGGATCGAGAAGCGGTAAGAATTTAGGTAATGAGTTTGGAAAAACGTTTTGTGTAGAAATATTTTCTTTTTTCCTCCATAATGTTTCAAATTAGAAAAATCAAACAACCTGCTGGTCTTTTTTTTTTAATTGGTACGCGTAAACGAACGTGTGCACTTAAACTGGGCTAAGCTCGAGGGCATGCACTTGTAGGGAGATTTCTCTAATTGCGTTACGATCCTTAAAGTTATTACTAAAAATGCAGTATTTATAATTTTAAGTATAAATTTCAAAAATTTGTAATTCATAATATAAATTGTATTTGCATGATGAAAGTTACTCCATCCGTCCCACTAAAAGAATCGCATTCAATTCATCTTATTCTAAATTATTTGCAAATTATATTATCAAACTCAGGTAAAAAGTATAGCTCTAATGTTTAGTAGGGCAAGATATTCGAATTTTATAATTAAATACCTATTTTCATGATTTTTTGTAGGACAAAATTAACTATTTTTATAATTTTTATATAGCATCGAGTAAACTTTAAAAGGAGTGAAGTGGGACAGTTGCTCCACCATACTGGTATTTGAGTCTGTCACCCATCCGACTTGAACTTAATTTTTGTTTATTTTATATGAATTATTCAAATGACACGTGGAACAGTTTGAATAATAGCAAAATTGATCAAATTTACAAATACTCATACAAAAATGGCAAAACTAAAAATACTCTATGTATATTAAAATTATTATGGAAATCAAATACAAATAACCAAATATATATATATATATATATATATATTGTTGATACGGTGCGTAGGAGTCTAAAATTAATGTATTATAAGCCGATTGTAGGCGGAACCATTTTGAAAGTTATTTCCACATAATAAGAAAAGTGTGAAAAAGACTAAATTATCCTTATTTAAGTTACCTTGTAATTCTAAATGAAAAAATAATGTATTATTCTAATACTAATTTCTACTCTCCCTCATCTATTAAGACTGAGTACTATCCCAATTGAAAGGCTCTTTTATATTTCCAACACATTGAAATTGAGCTTATACATAAGGATAAATTTGGAACAATCAATGAAATATAGTCTTGAAATGTGTAAGTGACACTTATTTTGAGTAAAAAATTTAATTTTTAAGTGACACTTAAATTAGATAGGAGAGAGTATTGTTATCCACCGGAAAAGGAGTGATGTCTCACGCGCTAATAGGTTACAGATACATGTTTATCCGGTGGATTCCAATGAATTATCTCTTTCTTTCTTTATTACTTTCTTTCTTCATCTAAAGACTGAATATCATAACTGTATTTTAAATTTTCCTTTCCGTCCATCCATTAAACGAGTTACTTTCTCTATTCTGGTCTAAAAAAAAAAAAAATTACTCTTTTTGTTCTATTCTATTAGAATAGTTCAGTCTGTAATATTATTTTTAATATTAAAAATCAGACTTTTCAATTAAAACATAAGGAGTATAACTGATTATGGGTGGTGAGGTACAACCATAAATAAGTAATTTGACATAATATTGTCGACTTGTATCTTTACTTTTTAAATAAGAGTTAATTTTTGACCAACACACTTTTTTATTAGTAAATTTATGCAATGTAAACAATTTGAAAGCGTACTGTTTTATTGAGACAAAAAATTTTTTAATGAAATTTGTATATGGGTCAAAGATAATAATTCTCTTGTTCCCATGGAATATTTCAAAAAAATATTTGTTTCTTGCAAATATATATTTATTATTCTATTAATATAACTATGTGTAATTTATAATTAACTCATACTTGAAAAGTAATAACATTAATATGACAATTTGTTGCAAGTTAACTCTATCATAAATTTTACAAAACAAACTCTTATCGAGATTTTAGGAGTTTACTCCTTGGTGGTTGTGTGATATACAAATTCTTGATGACGTAGTTTCAAATGTGGTGTGTGGTGTTCAGTTCCTGTCTCCCAACTTGGTGTTCAAGGGCCTAGTGTGATGTAACGAAGTGTGCAAGTAATAACAAATTACCATACAAGAAAGAAAAAAAAAGAGGGAAAATTGCAAGCTGCAACGGGTTCGGTAATTGGACTGGACTATGGAAGATTCTCCAATCTTCGAGAATTTTCTTTGGGCCTAGGCATTGGTAGACCACAAACTGTGCTTTTGCGAATTTAATTCCCAAAAATTATAATAAACCAAACCAGAACAGAAAGGGGGTGAGATAAAGTAGAAAGAAATAAGCAATAGAGTATATGAGAAAGAGAGAATTTCTATAGAGGAAGATAAATCATCACCATTATACCAAAAACATCCCCCTTCGATTAGCTATTACAGAGTACATATATCAACTCCCTGAATATCTAAACGACACCATTCTAATAATGCTAAACTAAAAACATAAATTGGGATTATTAACTAATTGCATGACACAGTCGACTCTCTTACTGGGCCATGCCTGGTAATGTCTGAGAATTCATAGAAAGAAAATATTTGGGAAAGTAATTCCCAGAAAGAAAAAAAGAAAAAAAGAAAGAAAGAAAGAATTACAAAGGGAAGAAATTAGAGAGACAAAGAACATAATTTCATTCACGGTCTGATATCGTTTACTGAGCAGGACCGTTTCTTTATTGTTTTCTTGTTTCCTAACACTGTACCCAATATTAATGAATATTATGTTCTAACCCCAAATCATGACACCTTGTTGGACACGTGAAATTCTGATTTCATCAATTTATTTTTGGGGAGATTACATTTACACCTCACCAGTGGCGAATACAAAAATTACACTTTAAAAGTTTTGGAGAGGTCCATCAATATATATATATATATATATATATTTTTTACAGTTAAATATATTGTAAAAAGATTTATAATATATAAATTTACACTACTAATAATGGTGCAGGAGAGGGTTGAAGGAGTCCGAGAAACACCCCACCCCTAGCTCTACTACTGCCCTTCACAATTTGTAGAAACTATCAAATGAAGAGATTTTATAAAACTATCAACAACCCTCCTGAAGGTTCTTGGAAAAAAAAAAACAGGTACTTGACCTGCCAGATGATTTAACGTGCACATTTTTCTTTACAAATACATGATACTTTTTTTTTAAAGATGTCGGTATCAAGTATAACCTAAAAAATACCACGCATATGTTATCAAATATTGCATATCCAATATTTGAAAGGCGAAAGTAGTGCATGTCAAATCGTCATATAGTTTGACAGGAAATTCTATTTAAAAATATGTTGCCAAATAACAAAAAGACAAAGAGGAACACCTGTAATTTTACCAAACTAGAGGGTATTAGAAGTGACTGTAGTTTTACAAAATCTCATAGTTTATTTGGTAGTTTCCAAATACCTCGAGGGGGTAAATGTAATTTCCCTTTTATTTTTCAGCGCTGAAAAAATCACCTTATATTTTCTGATTATCTACCTCTCTCCCCAATTCTTGATTAGTTTTGGCTTTTCCGATTATTTCGACGACGAACGAACGAACCCTAGAATTTCAAATTCTGTGCTCGTCGGAGTAGTAATCCTCACAGTCACGAATCGGCGATCTGTTCCCCAATGTCAACGACATCGGCCGCTGCTTCGTCCTCGACGGCGTCTCAATACACGTATTCCAACAGCACGTACTTTCCGACGCCGTTTCACCTCCAACAATCGCAGCCCTATGTCGGTGCCCCCACTGTTCCCGTGCCGACGGTGCAGCTGCCTCCTCCGCCTCCTGTAGTTCAGCCCGTTTATCCACCTTCCGCTGCTATTCCCACCGTTTATAACCTGCCTCAATATCAGCAGGTATTTATTTTGTTTCCTTCTTATTAATGGTTGATATGATTTTCGGATTATTGAGTTCAAAAAGTGACGGAGTCTCAAAATCTTAGGTCTTCGTGACGCCGAGTTTCATTAGGGAAAAAAACAAGTAATAACATATTAATAGTAGTATGGTAGGACTTCGGAGAGCTGGCGCACTGTGTGATTTCGGCACCGCAGTGTGAAAGGCATTTTTAATCTGTTAATTATCATATTGTTCAAATATGTAAACTCGGTAAAGTAGCACTCTTGGCGGCTTCGTTCTGTAAATTGTTGGATTATTAATGAGAACGGAACATTCGCGTAATCGAGTGTGCATTTACTTGGACAAACAAGGATCTGTTATCACGGTTGGACTTTGGATTGAGAAGTAGATTGCGTGGCATTTTCTTAATTGACGAGAAATTTTACAACTTTTGATTGTAATGGAGAGAGATGTGGTAGTGTTCACTATATTACTGATTATAAAAATTGTTTATTGATATGTTGGATTCTGGTTTGCAGGCACAACAGCTTTTTCAACGAGATGCGCAAACAATAACCCCAGAAGCACTAGAAAGTGTGAAGGCTGCTCTTGCAAGTAGTGAGATTGAGCACAAGGCTGAGACAAAAAAGAAAGCAATACCTCGCAAGGCAGCTGGACAGGCCTGGGAGGATCCTACGCTTGCAGACTGGCCAGAGAGTGAGTTTTTTTTCCTTGGTCACCACACCCCTGCAATTACTTGCTTATAAAAAGTCGTTAATGTTTATAGTTATGTTGGTGATCTGCAGATGATTATCGTTTGTTCTGTGGAGATCTTGGGAATGAGGTGAATGATGATGTTCTTTCAAAAGCATTTGCTAAATTTCCAACCTTTAACATGGCCAGGGTAAGTTCCCCAAAGGACCCTTTGCTTCTTACTGATATCTATTTTAATTGTTTGAATGATACACAGTAGCATTTTGCATGTCCTCTTCAGATGTCATTTTGAAGTGCATGGAGCCCTCAAATGTCTCGTGTTCATTAAGGTAGAATTCCTTTTGGTCTATGTTGCAGTATGGCATTGCTGTGATATTGATAAACTTTCGGGACTATTGTCTGATGAATCCTCCACTCCTTTTGCGAGCATAAGAACCACAAACTTTTTTTCCAAGGGTTGTTTTGAGTGGTTAAGATTGCTGCCCAGAGAAGTAAAATGAAAGTTGGTTATAGTGGTGGTAGGTCTTCCTTCGTTGGTAAACTTACGCATTCATATGGTATTGAAGGTTGAAATAAGTTCAGAGATCTTTGGATGGGGGCGAGGAAGGGTTTGCTTAGTTTTGGTCAAAACCTTGTTAACAGCTATTCATAATTTGTAGATACATGAGGAGTTACCTGTTGATTTGGTAAATTTAGCTTCACAACCCATTCTTTTTGTATTTTCATCTATGCCTGTGTGGTCATTCCCTCTGTTTGCCTCTTAGCATTCATTGGCTGTCTCTTTGTGCATATTCCTTAGAAACATTTGCTCATCGGCCCACAAATTTTCATATGTTTAGGTTGTAAGAGATAAGCGGACAGGCAAAACTAAAGGATATGGATTTGTAAGTTTTGCAAACCCTGCAGACCTTGCTGGAGCACTTAAAGATATGAATGGTAAGTTTGTTGTTAATGGTTTTTGAGTTTACTGTGAGTTGGCTTGGTTTTCAATGTTTTCCTTTGATATGTAACTTGATTACATGGAGGTAGGGTAGTTGTTACATGATCATTTCTTACCTTCTACATTTCCAAAAAATGGTTCGCACATTTTTTTTCCTTCATGTTTGTTGAACAAGTTATCTGTTATGCAAGCGGATGACACGCTGCCTCGTTATGAATGACCCCTTTGATATGGTTCCGAGAATAGCTGGTAAATGCTTAGGACGAAAATATTAATCTATCATTAACACATTGGTCTTGCTTTTGTTTTTGAAAATTTGGAGTAAACCATTGATTTCGATTGATTTTTTAGGTCAGGAGTGATCTTGTAGTGCAAGTACTGTTGAGTTATGCTTTTTTTAATTGAATAATCTTGGCTCAATTTGCATTCAGGTAAGTATGTTGGAAATCGGCCAATCAAACTTCGAAAGAGCAACTGGAGGGAGAGAACAGACGCTGAAGCTTTGGGAAAACACAAGGTAAAATACCTTTTATACAATTCTTATTTACTTGGCCATGTTAACTGGGAATAACTGTATCTTACTCGACTGTTGTGGCAGAATCATTCTCAAAAGAAACCAAAGGTTGCGAAGAAAAGCGTGTTTCACAAATGAGCAAGTGAGCGGTCCTTTGAGAATGGTAAAAGATAAATCGTGCTTAATGAACAAACCTTGTCATTTGCTTTTTCGGCAATATCCTGCCGAAAAGGCCCCATAGAAACAGAAACCACTGTTGTTCAGTGACCATTTTCACTTTTATTTATGTTACTTTAACATTCAGAAAAACAATCTGGAGGTAGCAATGATCTGGATCTCTGTGGTTGTGTTCTTGTGCTGGACTGTAAGGATTTTCTGAGGGTATGTACCATGTGTTTTACTGTATTTGCCATCTGCCTCCCAAAATCTTCATCACTGTATCAATAAATTGCATATTTTAAATTGAAGGAGCTAGAATTATGCACGCCGTGTGTGAGCCTTTTCCCTTTTTCTTTCCCGGAAATTGGTATGAGTTAGATAGGCTTTAAAGCCACACCATTGAGTACAGTGAAACGCAAATGCATTGTCTTTGATGCTGGTATTTCCGTCATTCAACAAAGCAAAAAGTTGACAAAGTAGGCAACGTGGAGCTAGCTTACATGACCTTCAGTCATTCTTACTTGCTGTCAATGACATGGGGCTAGTTAGTTTAGATGCCCGCTCTTTTCGCTCTTTTTCATATATTAGGAGAATTTTGCCTCTTTATCAATAAGGGTCCAAACTTCCTAACCATTTGATCGGGGTTGTTAACACCTCCCCTAATCAAAAAAAAAATGTAGACAACGGAAGTCAGCCATGTTTTATTTGTTGTGACCCCAAAATTAATACTCCTTCCGTCGTATTCAAAGAATATGTTTTGTTCAGTAATACAAAGTGAACTTTTTAAATGCACTAGAGTTACTTTTTTTTTTTTTGATAATAAATGTCATATTTCATTACTCAAATATTTCAGTCTTGTTTGGACAAGTATTTCAAAAACGTTTTTAGTGTTTTAAAAGTATAAAAAACTTTAAAATGGTGTTTGGATAAGAAATTACAAAATATTTTTAAAAAATAATTTTAAGTAAAAATGTATTTAAAGTATACTTTCAACATGTTTCATAAAATACTTAAAAAAAATTTAAAGTCATTTTAAGTTAAATTCGCGGGTCGGCCTTTCTTACCCTGATCCCGGCCCCATCCCCGTTCCGACCCCGGCCCCGGACTTTCCCCCGACCCGACCTCGGACCAGGACTCGACCTCAACCTCGCCTCGACCACGCCACGCCACGGCCCTAACCCCGGACCCGAGCCCGATCTTGACCCCATTCCCGGCGTGTCCCCGACACGATCCCGGCCCCTGCCTACCCAAAAGAAGAAAAAAATTTGTTTATATACAATAAACATAATTTTTATATAATTTCCCGCATCAAACATAATTTTAAAATGCTTATCCAAACATCTTTTAAACTATTTTTAACTAAAAAAACGTTTTTATAAAGTCCAAACACATATTTCATTAAAAAAAATTCAAAAACATATTTTATAAAATGTTTTTGAAAAACACTTTTATAAAAATATTTTTCAAGTACTTGTCCAAACGGAGCCTTCATTACTCAATAGAGAATCATTGATACAACCGTGAATAATTTGATATGACAATAATCAGATACAAATAATTAAAAATAAATTAAATCAAACCTATACAGATCTAAACAAGTAGTAATCCATACAGATCTAACTAGTAGAAGAAAAAACCGTCATCGCGCTAAACAAATCACGTACCGAAGTATGAATTCGATATCGAATCTGCTACTCATCTTCCGATGTAAGCCCTCAGTCAACTGAATCTTCACTTGATAGTAATAAACTACTCATTTATTTATACAGGGGAGAAACTCCGGTTTATTTGGGAGACGATATCTCTAACTATGAGATAATAGAAAACCCTTGTCTTGGAAGACAAAAACAAACTAAATAAAAGATTATAGAAAAAAAATCGACTTCCCCCATCTACCCATCTTAGGGAGATGGGGGAAGAAGATTAGAGAAGATGGAAGCTAGGGTTCGACAGGAAGAGAGAAAAGGAGAGGGAGGCTACCGGAGCTACTCTTTTGCCTGGCCCCACCTCACTTTTTTGAAAGTACACCTGGTGCCTTGTAAAAATTTACAACAATAACCAAATTTGCCCCACTAACATTTTTTAAAAATAGAGGCAAAACTAAAGATAAATTAAATTGATACTTCAATAGGAAATCTTTTCAATATATTGTCCTACCAGACATTAGGAGTTTGGTTACGCCACTAGCAGGAGTAAGAAACAAGTGGCAATTTCTATAGAGGAATACTTTCAACGTATGCTGATGTCTACCTTATTGTTGCCGGAGAGGGCAACCAAGTTGTTCTCAAAAGCTGTCACAGATCATCCCTTAGGGTAATCATGAGTTATTGTGGCCATCTATCGCATGAAGGAAAGCTCTTCAGCGAACATTCGACGCTTCAGAGGAGCGACAATACTTGCAAGGAGCGACTTGAGAGTTTCAGACAGGTTTGTCGTTTGTGTGTTTAGTTAGAATAGTGTCCAGAGGCGGAGCCACCTTAAAAATTGCCCCACCGGCAATCTTAAATTTCTTCTTTTTTTACTATATAGAATTTGAAAAATGTTTGTATTTTGTCCTACCAAAAATGAAAATAATAGAGATAAATATTTATAACAAATATTTTTGCCCCACAAGATCTTCGAAGCCTGGCTCCACCATTGGTAGTGTCACTTATCATATTGCCTTCTTGGTGTAGTCAACTTACCATTTCCTAAGAGGATAGCTCATATTTGGATACAAGACATATAACAAACTTGTAAGCTTCATGGCCAAAAATTAAAACTTCTCAAGGGGTAAAAAGATTACCCTATTTTTTACCATATTTATAAATAGGTTTGGCATTATTTTGAGTTTTATTAATAAAACTCAAATAAAACTCAAAATAAAGCCAAAACCATGTTTGGTAAAAAAGTTTTCAAATCTTGTTTTTGAAAACATGAAACTCATCACTTGTCCACAACCAATGTCACCCATCATCGTTGAACCTCCACCACTGCCAGACGCCATCGTCTACCTCCACCGCCAGACCATACCCAAGACCCGCACCACATCCACCACAGACCGCCGCTGGCCAGACCTTCACCACCTGCCACCGCCAGTTGCAACAGGCATCATCGTCGGCCCCACCAGCACTCTTGGACGTCTGCTTTCCTCCACCAACAGTGGCGGGTGGGGTTCGACAAGTGGCGGCCAAGGGAGATACAACGATGGCAAGTGGTGTCCTGCTAGCGGTGAGGGAAAAAAAAATATATTTTTCAAAACTTTTTAGTCAAACCATTAATTCAAAAAAGGAAGAATGACACTTTTGGTCCATAATGTTTCGGGATGTGACACTTTTGGTTCCTAATGTATCAACTTTGACATTTTTGGTCCTTAAAATTTTGTTTCAATGACGCTTTTGGTTAATTTACCTGCTTTATAGGTAATTTAAGGTTAAAATGTAAATTGTCTAAAATAGTGGGTTCAATAAAAAATTAAAAAAAAATCACCACTTATTAAAACTAAAAAATAGTGAGTATTTTTAGAATGAAATTGCTGCTATTTCTGGATAATGAAATTTAATATACTAGTATTGTAGCTATAGTTATAAAATGCTTTGATGTTATATGCAAATAAGGAAACCAGTACCAAAGTTCTACCGAAATTTTTTAAATCAAAGTTGCATGATTGGTTGGTGAATAACTTTGGAGTTTTGAGAGGAAAGTGATGACATGTGAGTTTTGTGACATGCTAGAAAAGAAAGTATCATATTAACTAAAATCTCCTTTTCACAAAGAAAAATTACAAACACTTCAAAAATTATACTGTTAAAATAAAAAAAATTCCAACAGAATTAGATTGATTATCATTGCATTCACAAACACACATAAAATTTATGCCAACTTTGATAAAAAAAATTTCGACAAAACTTTGATACTGGTTTCCCTATTCACATATAATATCAAAGTATTTTATGGCTATAACTACAATACTAGTATACTAAATTTCATTATCCAGATGCAACAACAGTTTCATTCTAGAAAATACTCGCTATTTTTTTGTTTTAATAAGTGGTGAATTTTTTAAAATTTTCGATTAACCCAATATTTTAGACAATTGATATTTTGATCCTAAATTACCTATAAAATAAGTAATAATAGGTAAATGGACCAAAAGTGTCAAAGTTGATACATGTCAAAGTAGATACATTAGAGACCAAAAATGTCACAACCCCAAACATTAGGGACCAAAAGTGTCATTCTTCCATTCGAAAAACCTTGTTTCTTTGTATGATTCTGAAACATGTTACCTAAACCTCACCCAAAAGTATGCAAAGAAACAGCCCGCGTATGATTGAAATGTGATTGTGTTCATCAATGTACAAGAACTCAAGACATAAAGAACATAGTTGGAGGATCAGTAAGATATGATAAGACTAGGAGCCAGCTCTTTCCAAAAATTTCTAGCACGGATAACCTACGTGGCATGTGCTCTAAAAAGTATGTACAAAAAAGAAGAAAAAAATACTAGGAACCACAGCAAAAGCTCCCAAATAATGCCACAAAAAACAGCTCGGTTCTTATGATCCCACAGAGATCCTCAGGCAAAGAAGATTACTTGGTTTTCTAGTATCTGCCTGTATCATATTACGCGAAGAAATCCACGTACTTCGATCAGAAAGTTGTGCAGATTTTTTCTGAATTTTTGGTAATTACTACGATCGAGCGTAGAAGACAGGTTGTTTGCACTTGTAAGAGTGTGTAACGCGTCTGCCAACCTCGATCTGAATGTTGGGTTCTCCTGCCTTTCAATTAACTCATGCCCCAATCTCTGCAATCAGAGCATCAAAGATTACTAAGAGGACAATTATAAATAAATGAATACATTATTCAAGATTGCACGAAGCTAGGTAAAACTATAGGTTTGCAGTTGTTAAGTGACAAAAGTTACAACCGTTAGCCCCTTGAAATCTGAGATTGTTCAAGGTCCACATGCACACTTTTCTTTGACAAGATATTGGACCATCCAGAGAAAAAGGAAAGAAAAGAGAAGAGAAAAAATTATAGGTTAATGTCTCAGAATGATGATCGCAAGATTTGCGCCGTACCTGGTAGAGAGCTTGTTCACACAAGATCAAGGGAAGAAGAGCATCAGCAGCAGAGCTGACAAGATCAGTGCTGAAAAATAAAGGATGTTATCATCTGATGGTGGCAAATGGAACATGTGTAGAGTTAAGAAACACAAGAAACCGTCTCAGATTGGATAGAAAATATTTGGCTTATACTACGGAATAGGTAGGCACAAACTTTCATGTTCTCATCCTGGGTTCAATCTCATTCTTGCAACTAACCTGTAATCCTCAAAAAGGAAAATTTGCAGCAGTGACTGAAGGAACCGGCTAAGTATGCCTTCTTGACTATTACCAGCTGGATCTTTATAACTTGCAGCATATGAACCTAAACCTATTTTGCCTGCTCCAATTTCCTTGTAATGGTATGACGAAAGTGCTTTCAGTGCTCTTAGACATAAATCAACCACTTCAGAGTCCTGTGTCAACAGGGAAAAGAAATAAATTCAGCTAGAAACTACACAAAGGGTAGAGGCTATGTGTCTAAGTCCAGTAAAGTGAAAGTAATCCAACAAAATATTATGTAGATCCATATGCTCAGCTATCTAGACAGTAATTTCAATGCGGAAGGAAATTATCACTAACAACTATAGCTTACCTGATGATGTAGACCAAAATCCAAAGATGCAACAATATGGGCAAAGGCTTCATTGTTCAACCGCATGATCATCTCAGGGTAAATCTCCAACAGGTGTGAGAGAAGAGAGAAGTACTGCTCAATAGAAATACAACATCAATTTTGTGACGATTATCTGAATTTGACTCTTCTTAGACAATAAAAGGAACTTACATCATGGCAAAGTTTGGGATATTTGAGCAGTTCTTGTGTTACTAGAGGTGTCACTATGTGAAGGCCCATATACACCACCTGCAAAATAAAACGTTGACCAACAAGCTTGTAAATTCAACCAGCAGATACTTGTGTTGAGATTATGTTTATCAAGGGAAAGAGAACATGTTATTCCACATAAAATCAAGCACAGAAGCATGTACCTCAGAAATTTTTGTACCAAGAGCCTCAATGGGATCTGATGAGAAATCAACCTACAATGACAGTTTCCCCAATAATTATTTCATAAGAGTAAGACAGATGATTCTAAGTAAAATTATAAAAAAAATGTTAGGAAATTTTCAACAGTTCAAACTGAAAGAAAAGGAGGTAAACAGAGAAGAGTATTTACCATATCCTTAGAACAGAGATTTGCTAGCAGTTGTAGAAGGGCCCGCAAATCCTTATATTTTTCAGTATCTGCTTCACTCTGTAGGCTGACTGAAGCACTGATTGAAATCTGAAGAGCAAATAAAAGATCAGCAAAGAGAAAACAAAGAATAGTTTCTTATTTGAGAACGTAATCTGAAATGAAGTGAAACAATATGAAATTGTAAATCAATAGTAAATCCCCACGCAACAATTACTCTTCTAAGATATGACATTCGAATATCAGGAACATTGTAAAACTTGGACCAAAGTGTAAAGCTAGGGATCAGATTGGTTGAACCAGGGCTCTGAAAGCCTGGATGGCATCATAATCATGTAAAAATATGCATCGACAATAAAAACTTTATTACTGCTACAATAAGGTAAAATTGAGTTATTATCTGACATTCACCATCAGCAAGGAAAAAAAGAAAAAATTACTAGCTAATTCATGCTGTTGAAACAACTTTTTAAGGCATCAAATGCCTAACTAACCATTAATACTTTGTTCGGTTCTATTTGATTCAGATTGTGGTACTTGGTTACAATTTGTTATCCTGTTCAGCATACGTTCGATGAAATAAATGAGAAAAAATGCCCATGACCATCTACAACTCAACCATTGACAATAGCAGATTCGGTTAAATATGCATCCAGAGTGAAACAGATTCCGTGCTACTAAAAACAAAATCAGAGTTTAATTTCCATGGCCAACTAACAATGTTCAAGTTCCTGTCATCTTCAGAAGGAAAAAAAACTCACTCACTCAAGCAATCATTTATCCTATCTGAAAATTTGAATTTGTTGGCCGAATCCATGTTAAGGCCAGGAGTTTCTTATCAGAGAGATCAACATGGAAGATACCGAACTCCAGGAGCTAAAAACAGGAACCATACCCAACACATTTATGACAGAAGATGGTATTTCTGAAATGTGAAATGATGTTTACATACCTTGCCAATATTGTGAGAAGAGTAAATCTGGAGCAAGCGCATACAGAATTCAATAACACCAGCAGTTTCATGTGCCTCTAGGTAGATAATTTGGCCATCTACCCAATCCACAACAAATTTGAGTAGAAGATAGACAACAACAGACTGGAAAATGGACAAAAATCAGAATGTTTCATTTACCATATATCCATTTATTAAATGCTGCTTGCCAATAGGATTTAAATATGCTATATAAGAACTGCAATAATTTGTACCTCATGTCTGTAGACATCGAGAAAAATCAAAATGGGGTTCATGATGGAGAATCCCATTTCGTAAATTGCCTTCTGCGTTCGAGGTTCTGAAGCACTAGCAACCCCACGTAGCCGCTCTAACAAACAACTGACCTATAAGATGTTACATAACCATAAAAGCAGATGTTAAAAAGTCTGAAAAGCAAAGAGGATGCTTAACAGGGGGTTCTAATTAATCATACCAGCAAAATAATATCTGGCTGTTGCGCAACATCCTTTAGATCATTCCTCCCGGACAATTGCAGTAGATAAGTTGTCATATGGTTTGTTAGATTCCTTATAAATCTGTCAAAGTTCCAATAAGAAACCAACTTGAATGGAAAACCATAAATTAGTGCCCTAAGGCGGGGGTAGGAGATAAATCTAAATTCAAATACAAACTTACAGGTTTGCTTCCTCCAAATTTATCATACCAGATGCAGAAAGAGCAAGAGTCTGAGCCAGTGAACGCTGGAATGTAGAAAGGAATAATAATTCAGTGGAGAGAGGTATACTGCTGCTCAATAGTGAGGAGTCTAAATTTTGCTCACGTAATTAAATGAAAGAGGTAATATAAGGGGGAAGAGAAGTATAATTTCCAGAAACACCTGCTACTCAAAGAAATCCTAATTAAAATACAGAAAAACATGGAGATTTAAATTTGTCTCTTCTAGCATCATGACACCACACTTCAGCACAACAAACCAGAAAAAATAATTTCATCAAACTTTATTACCTGATGAATGGGATTAAGGGATAGAAAAACTCTTTCACTGATAAAAGCATTTGCCAGATTACGCCATGAGTCCTGCAGGAACAAATAGATAAAAATACCTGTGAATGAAACTTATGAAGGATGAGAATCAGCCCACAGCTTGGAAATTTTGTTGGAGGGTTGGCAACTGTTGCCTCTTGTCTATTATTTATTAGTATTATTCTTTGAAAAGGGGTTTGATGGGCTGAGCATGAGGAGATGGCGGAATGAGTATAAAAACCCCATTGAATAAAAAATCCAATATAAAAATATCTGCAGTACTTTGAGCAAGAGTTATAACCCATTCAGAGTTTACTCCAACCAAAAACTTATAGGAGATGGCCTATTTGGATCCAAATGAGTTTTCCCTCTTTCTCCATCAAATTTTCCTTTTTGGTTTGGCAAACATGAATCAAATGAATCTAAAAGTTTCAAATATTTAGGGTCTATAATTGAAGAAAAAAAAACCCGATGAATAAAAAATCCAATATAAAAATATCTGCAGACTTTGAGCAAGAGTTATAAACCCATTCAGAGTTTACTCCAACCAAAAACTTATAGGAGATGGCTATATTGGATCCAAATGAGTTTTCCCTCTTTCTCCATCAAATTTTCCTTTTTGGTTTGGCAAACATGAATCAAATGAATCTAAAAGTTTCAAATATTTAGGGTCTATAATTGAAGAAAATGGAGTAATTGATAAAGATGCGACACATAGGATTCAAACACGGTGGAACAAATAGAGAAATGCATCCTTTATACTTTGTGACTGTTAAGTGCCGCAAAAATGAAGAGGAAAATTTTATTAAAACATGCTATAAATCCAGCAATGCTTTACGGTTTAGAGTATTGAGCGACTGAATATGAACATGAACAAAAATAAGAGTAGCAGAAACGAGATTGTCGAGAAAGATGCGTGGTCATATTAGGTTAAATAAAATAAGTGTTGATGATTAGATACAAATATATGATTTTAGTTGGTGGGTTTGCAAATTCTGTGCCTTGTAGAAAATGCAGAAAAAGAACAGCAGAAGTGAGTGTCGAATCGACACCCAAATTGACCACTGCATGTTGAAGGCCAAAAATTGAGTTTTAGCTTCGGAAAATTCTGAGAAATCGACCGAGTCACAGTCGACCCAGGTGTCGATAGTAGTATTGATCTGGCACCTATTGCAACTAGGCATGCAACTCACTGATCGAAGCTTTGACATAAGAAAGCAAAAGCCAAGGGGTACATTGTGCTTGTAACCCCAATCTTATCCTCAACAAATGCCAGAAGAAAAAGGAAGCATGGAATCCAAAAAGACAACAAGATGCAGGCATGCATTTAAGAGAGAACATTTCCCTATCACTGGAGCACAAGAAGCTAAGAACTTACCAAAGTAAAAAGATGTCGGCAAATGCTCTTCCGTCGAGCAAGTCCATGAAGCAACTGAAAACAATTTAGCTCCTGTAAAACCAAACGAGATATTCAGAACAACCAAGATAATTTTGCTGAAGGCCCGAAATAGTCAGCACGCTAATACCAAGCATCTCAAAGCATATTTTTTTACGGTGATCTTATAGGAGGAATGCAAAGACAAATTCAGTATTGTTTCGTACATCTCTGGAGTAAGAGAAACATAAATCCCTTAGGGACAATGTATGTGCAACCACCAGTCACTGAATGGTGAGCTGTATGGATCAGATTTGCCATCATATTTGGTTCAAAAACATGTTCCCATGGAAAGAGGAAACTCAGATAAATGCTCCTGCTATTCTCAACTTAATTAATATTCATGCAGCATGGGAACATGAAATGTGCTTATATTAAAAAGCCTATTCAAAAAGTCTTTGCTCTTAATTTGGTGTAAAAAAGCTGACACTGAATGCTGATTTTTACAATGCCCTAGAAGCAGTTTTATTATCATGAGCAAGCATTAGAACAAGAGAGTAGTGCTTTTCAATAACCTTGACGCATGCTGTTCTGTGATCCCCAAAAAGTTTGTTTCAAGGTTGAGGGTGCTATCTAAATTGCCCTTTCAACAACAATGTTCTCTAATCTTACTATCTCTCTTAGAGATGGCACAAGGACACCTTGAGGAATCTTTCAAAGCATAGTGATCTTCCATAACTAATATGAGCTATAACATATGACTACAGATTAAGTTTTCATTTTAATTGTTCATGCAGTAATTATTTAGGTAATACCCACTAACAAAGGCATATCTTCAGTGACTAGTATATAATAAAATGGTTATCAACAGTCAAAAGGGGAAAAAAAGAAAAAGAGACAACTTAGAAATCTTTCGTCCACTTACTTTGGACAAAGATGCAGCCAATGTCAAGTTTTATCATTGGCACCTAAAGGCAGCTTTTCAAATTTACCACCTATTATTCCTATTTTCATCAAGTTCTTCAATTTTTTCCTGCCATTCATTTTGTTTCTAGTCATTCTCATACTGAACACAATGTCTGCTAGTTTGAAATGAAACCCAAATAGAGGGTAACCACTTAAAGATTTCGCACCTGTAAATCCTTCTCAAAAGGATATGAAACAAGTGTTGCTGTGGCGATGCGAACAGTTACATCAAGGACATACTTGCCCTTATCATGTTCTCCGAAAACACGAAGCAACAATTTTTTTGACTCTTCTGACACTTGCTGGGCTTCCTTGTAATTGTCTACAGAACTGTTATTCCCTTTACTTTCTTGAGGTGGCATCAGAAAAGTACCAGACCATCTAGCAAGGAACCATATGACTGCCTGGTAGAGTCAGCTCAAACATGTAAATTATCATCTAGGCTCAAGCAGTCGAAGATGTAGATGAGGATCATACAGAAAACGAAAAGGTAATATAGCTAAAAAAATATCACCCCCTTTTTGACAGTATCTTCACAGAAAAGAATTATTATTCAGTTAGTTAACAGGAAAGAGCAGGTAAGAAAAGGAAATTTCCTTTTGAGATGAACCAAAAGAAAGATATCATAGATTGCCACATGCAAGCAATGCAATTGGTGGTGACAATGAGGAGAAAGGTGGCCAAGGATAGAGAGGCAGAGGGCTGTCTCTGAAATGCCAAAATAAATTGACTCAAGTAAAATATCAAAATTTGACAAGATTAAACTACCTCCATGAGCCGTGGACTGAAAAATGAGGTTCTCATCTCTGCATCCAAACTTTGTTCCGAAAAGTTTATGATTGACCTGAACAGGGTGCAAAAAAATCCAGGATAATCACAAGTTAGCTCTGGCCACAAGCTTGTTGACTCTATCTCCTCCCCCCACCCACCCTTCGGAAAAAAAAAATCCTTGCAAAAGAACCCACTGCTCATGATAAATACTCAAGCAAAATGTATATTTCCACAGGAAAAGATGTGTCTGCATGTGTATGTTTAAGTGCCAAATATGTTCAATGTCATAATCCTGCCATATATCTCAAAGGGAGACACATACTAATTTGCTTTCCACCAACTACAAAAAGAAACCTTTGATTCTGGTTTACAAGTAGCAAGAAAAGCTTTCAGATACTATTTAAATTAAATACCAGCCAGCTAAATGACTCCACATTACCCTGAAAGCACCACAACTGGATGATTTTCTGGCTCCACCAAATCCATAAATTGGGTTTGTATAGCAACTGGAACCTATAATAACACATCATTAGGAAGGAAAATAAACCAATCATATTACAGGACTCTAAACCTTATTTATAGAGTGGAGAAAAATGTACTAAAGCATGCTGGTGAAAGCTTTCACAGAGCAAAGAGGCTGCTGAGCTTGTTTAGAATCTTGTAAGAATGAGCCTTTAATAAAGAGTATTCAGACTTGACATAGAGGACTGGTAATTATACTATGACTATTAGCCAACTAATGAAAATTCTTAAGCATTCAATGATGTCAGACATCGTATTGAACTAAGAGGAAATAAGTACAATCTATTAGAAGCATTTCATGTTTGTAGGTCAAATACATTCCACCAAGAGAAATAATCATCCATATCAACAGAATATAGAAGCCAAAAGGACACCAGGAAGAATAAAAGATAATAAGCCCCTCACCGAGGGTGTTTCACCCTGCCCTTCATCAGCCAGAACATGCCCAGTTATCAGTAACAGTGAGTAAAGCTCTTCCAATGTTTCAGTTGGATCACTTATGCCTCTGCCCTAAATTGGAATCAAAAGTACAATTGAAGAACAAGATGAATGAGGGACTGAAAATTTATAAGACAATAAATAGTAACACAATCTTCAATCAGTTTATAATGATGACAGATTCAGCTAGCAAAAATTTTCAAGTTCTAAAACTGTCCAGGCTCCAAGAGTTCAATTAAGCCAATTCACCAAGAGTTCAATTAAGCCAATTCAGTATTCTATGGAGGCGTAGCTTAAGGAATTTGATCAAACTAATTCAAAATCCTTTGGAGTTCAAACTTTGGAAATAATTGCTTTAGCAGAAATAGAATGTTCTACTACTTCCTTAGGCTCTGTTTATTTTGTGACAAATCCAGAAAAAAAACATTACTTTTCCCTCAAAAAAATCTCAATTTAAACTCTCATTTTTCACTAAATTCAAAATTTTTAAATTTAAAATTTCCTCTAAAATCTCACTCAAATTGTTTCAAAAAACAACCTCATCATTACAATTTTTTTTTCCCTCTTTCATACACAAATCCCCAGAAAAAATGCCCCCCAAAAATTATTTCCTCCCCCAAAACAAAAATTTCCCATTTTGGTCACAGCATAAGCATAGCCTTAGTATTTAATACTTGGGAAAATTACAGTCCGGCCCTGAAGTTCATACAAAGTACCAAAACACACCTATAAAGACCGGAATGTCGTCTTTAGAGGGACCAAGATGCTACTTTCAGGATGGGTGAGGGACTGGGATATAATTTAAAGATAACATTCCAGTCCAGGTAAGGGTGTTTTGGTAGTTTGATGAAACTTCAGAGCCGGGCAGTAATTTTGCCCAAACCTCAGGGACCGGGATGTAATTTACCCTTATTTGGCCCAAACCCCCCGCCCCCTTGAGGTTTGTCCAAATTACCAATCGAACCCCGCAGTTCGATAAAATTACCAAACCAACCCTTGACCAATCGGATCGAACCGTGAATTGACCGATTAATTTCATCAAATCATGGGGTTCGTTTGGTAATTTGGACAAACCTCAAAGGGGTGGAGGTTTGGTAATATACCTAAAAGATTTTTGGATGGAATATAAAAAAATTATTTTGGAGGGAAAAGAAAAAGTGTTGGAGGGAACTCTTTCAAAATAATGTGAGATCTGAGGACAAAATTTAAACAAAGAAATAATGGTCGTTTGGACTTTTTCTTTTTGGGAGAAAGAGTTGAATACAAATAAAAAACAAATACAGCCTATGAGTTTGGATTCCTAAAGCTCTTTCACTAAAACCCATGAAATCAAGAACCTAATGACTGTTGCTTGCCATGGAGTCCAATGAACCCACCTAAGAATTACTAATGACAATTAACAACTCACTTTCAAAAAAAGATACACTGTTGAAAATGCTAAATTGAGTGTGAAGGGTTGGCTGAATCACTAAAACTCTGACTGGATGGGAGCTGAAGTTTCAGTCAGACAGAGGTACAAATCGCAAACATCATAATCCTTGTGCTATTGATAATTCATTTGACTAAGAGTTGAGACTACCTCATGAAGCTTAGCAAAACGCTCAGAAAAAATCCTTGATAGTAAGGGGATAGTTACATCCATAGCTGCTCGAGCAATGAGAGCATATGAGCTTAATCTTTCATCCATAGCTTCAAAGAGATGGCAAATAAGGAACCATCAGATATGGACTAAAAAGATCCCAAGAATATCACAAATTACAAGATAGCTTCTGTACCAACAATAGAAGCCTGAAGGTAGTCCGTATCATTCTCCTCATTGAATGCAGACGCAGACGCAACTACAAAGGCATGATGTCAACATAAAAGAAATCAGCAAAAATAAGTAAAAAATCCATAATTCAGGTGCATGTCTAGGAAAGACCAGTTGCAGAGATTGAAAAAGAAGAAGCAAAATGATGTAAATAAACATTCAAATTACCCTTCAACTCAGACTCCACTATCAAGGCAAAAAGGTTAGCGGCAGCACTGATCCCTTCTGATGGAAGTAAAGAATTACGACTCATACTATCCAATGGCTGTGCACGATTCCGAAAAACTAGTTCAGTAAAGCATTCTTGGAAATCTAATTCAGCATGGGAAAATGATACATTTGTAAAAAAATTAACCATTTTCTTTATTGCAAACATACAACAAATGTTGAAACGACATTCAATATGAAAGGGCAATTCATCCAGTATGCATAAATTTTAGAATACGTATAGTCCTCAGCATGCATAAACTCCAGAAAACTGAATAAAGTCAGATTAAGCACAGTATAGAAGTTAAATGATATCAAGCAATGGGTAAGAATCATACTTAACAAATAATTTAAATTATTCAGAATATTCGTGAACCGACTTCATCTACTTCTTAGTACCAAGAAGGCAAGATTTAAGAGTGAAAGCATATACCATCAGTACTGTGGTCCAGGTGTCTAACAAGATGTCACGTGCTACCCAGCTCCATGTCTCTTCCTCTGTGCAATTAGTCATAAGGTCTTTAATTGCTTCACCGATTAGAGAGGAAAGAAGATGAAGAGTACCATAAGGTCTGTGAACCAGGAAAAAACATCAAAATGAGCAAACCCTTACTGACCGGAAGGGCAAAAACTGAGCTGATACACAAGTTATAGCAGAAACCGAGGTACAGGATAATGAATAACCCAAGAAGACAAATTTCAAAAACAACTTTTGGGAATCCTATTGACATAATACAGGCCTCAACCTTTTCTAAGATTTAATAAAAAATATCTCACCGTATAGATTTTAAGAGTTGATCGAATATAATTGGAGAGGTTACGGTCGCCATAGATAAAAGAGCACGGCAGCCATCTAACAACTCACTGAAGAAAACCAAATAAAATGAACATAAAAGCTTTTAAATAAAGTATAATGAAAAATTCATAAAGCAATTCTTTGACCTTTCACTTTTTCCATTTTGGATGGCTTTTGCAACTGCATCAGGAGGGTCCATCCACTCTATGACTCCACATAGCAATTGAAAAAGGTGCTGACCTTGCATGTGCCCGTTATCTAGATTTTCTATTTGTTAGACAGATAATCTTGGAAAACACAACTGCCACCTTGCTCAAGAAAGCCAAAAAAATAGAAGCAAGAACAAATTTTTATGAGTTTCCTAGCAGAACTGACACGTACCAGAAGAAAATACAGTGCCTGTCATGGAACAGAACTGTACTATGAGTTTCCTAGCAGACACAGCAAGGGGGCAGTCAAGCCAATAACCTTCACATAAAAATTTCTGCCTCAGTGCAGCATAAAATTTCAACAGCCACCCAACATGACCACTTGTTATGAGCACATCACGCCAAGATGGACCAGGCTACAAGCAGTTTCAAAAAGAAACAATAGCAAACTTAGGTAAAGAATAAGAAGGAGAAAAGATAACACAGAGTATCAATTGTTCAACAACATGTTGCATTGGAGTGGGATCAGAAAATCAAACGGCAGTTGAATAAAGTCAAGAAAAAGGAAAGATCTCCAAAATGGAAACCAGCTAGATGTTGCATCTCACTGGAATAATTGTAGATTAGCCATCAGAAAACAATAATCCATACCTAGGATGTTACAACAAGCAGCAAAAAAACACTTCTCAATTTCAGTTCTATTGAATACGAGTCACTTAATACCAATGCCATATTCAAATGGAATAATTAAGCATGATTGTTTACAACTAACACATTGGAAGAATTTGTGTTGTTACCTGCACTAAGTTACATTCAGTTTTTCTCGATGAATAGCTCTCATACTTAACTCCAAAAGCTCCGTTGCCTCTTCTACTGACCTCAACTGTACTTCTATTGTACCGGAAGTCCCAGTTCAAAATTTGAAGCATAAGACGCAATGCAACAGTACAGACTTTTCCTTCAGGTATGGCAGAGTCAGACCCAATTATTCTCTCTGTGACATTTGAAGCAGCATCTTGAGCCCAACAATATAGAGTCTGTATGATCAGGGTAAATATAAAATTAGAAGTAACCTAATGAAAGAGATAATATTTTGGAAAACCTATGCAGCATGAAATGTAAAACAAGGGTTCAAATGTTGTAAAAGAACCTATAGCAATTAGGAGACCTTCAAATAATCCTTCTCCAATGATGCCTGGCATTGCTCATGAAATTCTTTAGGAAGGCCCATAGCAGTCGAGGTAGACGGAGAAAATTCAGACACCTGCACATGGTGTGAACAACTTCTTCTCAAGTTTGAGAGCAAGAGAGATTAGCCACAAGAAGTTGCATAACTCAAAGCTTAAAAACTAACCCTTTCAATACGTAAAAGTCAAACTTAAAGCAAAATAATAGGTTTTTAACATTAGCTTAGACGAAATCGTTCAAACCAAATGCAGAGTAAAGTCAATTGACAGTCTGTCATTCACTTACCAAGGACTCCAGAAATATTATTCCAGCAAACTGCACATTAACACCATGGCTTCCAGATATGGCATGTTTCACCTGTAGTTTAGAACTTTTGGTATATTACATTTTAAAGAGAGAATGATATATAAAAGGACGTATTGACATACAACAAGTACACATACTCAATGATGACTTGGACATCGTAAACTCTAATAATTAAAAAGAAAAAGGCAGAACTTCCATAATCACAAGTGTTCCAGGCACATGGTGTCCAAATTAAAATGATTAATCTTTTGGACGACCTATAATTCGCTTTCTGCCATGCCCAATTGATGACTTAAAAGAAATTTTACGTTGTCAGGAAGAATTCCTTTTTCAGCACTTTAAATGTAAGAAAAGTATTGATCCATCCTTATAAAATTTTCTTGTCGACATCAGTCCTCAAATATGCCAGAGTAAGCATCGTAAGAAGGAGACTACAAGGAGGATAAGCTATAGAGGCTATGGATACTACAAGAAGGAGATAAATAAATATTATGGGTCTCTGAAAGAAATATATGGGTAGGTGGAAAGTCAAGATTTTGAATATTTTAGGGCATAAACATTGGTATAAAGAATTAAATTCAGACAGGTAAAAACAAGTGGAGAAGGGCATCACCTATACTTTGTGATCATAAAAAACAGCCGATATTCAAAAATGAGAAACATTTGCCATGACCACAAGCAATCAATGGTAAATGTAATGAATTTATTATTCAGAGTTGAACAATTCAAAACAAAGAATTGTATATTTCAGAGGCATGAAAAAAATCTGTGAAACAAAATAACAACACAAATGAACCATGGTCAATTATCAATTAGGCGGAAAAAACATCTTGAGACCAAGTTGTAAGTCAAAACATTTATTGCAAGACCTCATGGATTTCCATATTATTCTTCATATGCCATAACTCATATATTGCATCTTATCATGCATGTCAGACCCTATGCTAGAGCAAGATGTTTCAGTAAAACACATTTAGGAAAGGAAAAAAAAAGATAATGACATGAGGATATGTTCAGTTGATTTCTCTTGCTCAGCAAATCAAACCTAAGATAGCCCAGAACTATTTCCTGATTCGGTTAAAGATTGAATCGGATATTCACTTTCCATTTTTCCATGTTGCTTCCTTTCTCTTCAAGAGTCTCTACCACCTAAACCTTCTAAGGTAATCCATCGTGCCTAAATAAACAGAACTGAGCAATAACAACAGCAAAACAAAAACGTGGCATATTCAACATTAGGCATTAAAAGCATTTAGTCATAACAATTCCAGATGGTCTAGTGTATTCAAATCAAATCAGCTAACGTGTTTGAGAAATGTCAAACTCAACCACAGAAGCCACAAAGTACTAGAGTAATTAATTAAATGGACAATTCAACATAAACCAAGGACTTAGTCTGTTACCTGAAGAAAAATATTTTCCTTGTCAGCAACTGTGAAGTCTAGCCTACAACCCAAAAAAAAAAAAGAGATGTAAGTAGGACATAGCTGAGAGGCTTCAAGGCTTGCATCCATAGTTCTAACAGTTAGGTACTATAACTAATACACAAGTCTCAGACACATTTTCATTTTTATAAGAAAATTGGTTACACACAAAACTTTAATAATTTTGTAGGCTTTGTCTCACCACTAACAATTAATTTATATTAAAAAAACAAATAAATAAACCTGCCCCCAGACTGATCTTTGTTAAAAGTAGTTGTGTTGCTTACGTAAAATATAAACTTACCAGCCCCTCTTCAACAACTGAGCAGCCACTGAGGCAACTTTAGCTTGGACATAGCCTTCATTTGAAGTTGCATGTTGCATGACATAACACAAACAAAAGCTGCAATGGATAACACAACTTATAATATAAGGAGATAATTCAAACAGATATAAATAGGTTCAAAAGCAAATTGAACTGCCAATGACTGCGCGCAAACTCGATGGCCAAATTTTACCTAATCAAGCCTCTCTTATCATCAGGCGTAAGACATGTCCATTCTCGAATAGCTGCATCTCGAATCGCTCCAGCAGCCTGAAACCTTGCATTTGGTGACTGAGAATTTTCTGAATTTTTTCATGGTTAGATATGTAACTAATTGAACAGTTGAAATAGATGAAGCGTTCACATGATTTTTCAAAACCAAATGGAAGTCACATAATCACTACTTCATAAGCCAGTGCACTTACATGCAAAGGACAAACTGAGATCTCACAAATTTATCATGATATATTAGCAGTCTAAGGTTTTAGATTTTTTGTTAAGTTGGAGAATCTGAAATGATTTCAAGAGTCTTCACTGCTTCACGAGAAGTATATTAATTGTACTGTGATCTCTCCTCCTGCCCCAGTGTTTTGGGCATATGCTTTCTTCATTCCTCACTCAGCATAAAACTCTAATACAACCCTGAACTTTTGCCAACTCCGGTTGATATATGCTTCTCCTTTACCACCCAATAAATTATATATGATAAAATGGTTCCTTCGAAAACATTTAACAACATTCAATATTCAAGCAAACACACATAATACATTCAGTTGTCAAGAAAAAACAAGCATAACCTTACCTAGAATATATTGGCATGCTTGATATGGTCGAGGAGATCGGCATAGAGAAAAAATGGCTGCCTCAGCTGCAGAGGGATTGACATTAATCTGGTGAACATAAACAGAAAAATAACCTTTCGTGAGGTAAGTTCACAAGAAAGCCCTAATGAAGGTACTGCGAAAAGTAACAAATCCTAGCACCAAGTCAAAATGAAACAACAGATCCATTCCTTGGGACCACACTGTTTACCCTCTCACAACAGTTGAAATCAGTTACTGGAAGAAATTTCTTATGAACTTTCATGTCCTTAAAACTTTAAGCTGTTTACAACTCAAGAAATTTTTACGGATGTCCAATGTGCTCAGATTTTTCGAAAAAACAGACCTGAAGTCCTAAACAGCTATGACCGGAAAAAAGCAGCCAAATAGTGATATTTATGGTTGCGCGAAGATTATCAGCAGCGCAAAAAAGTATTCCAACTAGATCAGGAAATAAAGACAATCACTAATAAGTAAAAAAACCCAGCATTCACAGAAATTCAAACTCCCAAATCCAACTCCTAGCCATTTTAAATCAATGAAAGTTTAACCTAACCTATCTATCTTATCAATCTTTGAACAACTTCAACCATTCTCTCCATGATAACTCCTGTTATGCATAATAAATCTTCCACGAGTGGTTCTATACAATTCGTGTTTGCAACAATCTTTAGACCAATAAACTGTCTAAAAATGGGAAGAAGTCACAACCAAGATAATGTCAGCCCCATAATTTCAATAATCTCCACCGGGACCTCCTAGGTAAATGAGTTCGCGATAAGGAACAGGAAATACATCCAATTCAAAGTTGGCAAAAATCATATAATCCAAGAACTGTCTAACAGAAGTTCCTGAACCTTAAACCCCGAATACTATCAGTACATTTTTCTCTTCCATTGAAATCTCAGAACCATACATATCTCTACTAAATCAAACACCCGCACTAATCAGTTAAATAAGGCGCGAGATGAAATGTTATCCGACCTGGATAGAGCTGCAGGCTAACTCGATCATACGCATGGTGGCTTGCAGCTGAGCCAAATCGGGCTGTCCACTATTTTGATAGTCTTGCTCCATCTTCACCAACCGTGTATTCAAGACTGAAGCACGAAGGTAAATTAGCTGGCCGGTGTTCCCTCGCCAACCGGCCGATGAAGAACGCGAACTATAGGGTTAGAGAAGATGAAATCGCCGGCGCCGAGAGTGAGACCAATCAGAGACCCGGCGATAGGGTGGGAACCTCCGTTTCGTGGGCAAAACTGAAAAAGGGCAAAAACGCCGGGAAATTAAAAGGAATTAATTTGTATTGCACTATTGCCATCCACAATTCAGAAATTTCGTTTTTGGTATGAACTTTAGACGTTTCTTAGTTTTAGCCCTTCTTGTTTATGAGTTTGCTTATTTTTGCCTATGCATTCATTTTAGAGGCATGATATTTACAGACCAGTTTTACTTTTTCACAGGACACTTTTAGAATTGAGGAATTTGGTGGAAAATCACTTATTTTTTAAGGTCTATTTGCGTCAAATGTGATTGAAATTCAGTAGATATGCTAACATTTTTTTCCGAGTCTAGGCTCCTTACATATTTGTTTCACGTGAAAATCGTTCCCACATTGATGTGGGAAGCCTTACAGTCCTAACCAGTAGATTATTTTGATTTTATAATAATTTTTTATCATGCTGTCTACATCTTTAAACTATTTAATTACATATTTTTCTTAACATTTTAAAATTAATTTACTAAAATATATTTTTTAAAGATGTTTTCAAAACGTTTTGCCAAGGAAAAATTTCATGGTTCAATGCTGACTTTTGGATTATATATAGGGCATGTTCTTTTTGTTTCGTTTTGAAAATGGTTTTGATTTTAACAGTAAATTTAATATATTTTAATCATATTCCATCATTTCCAATACAACTTTTTATTATTCAGCATCTACTTTTTACATTTTCAATACACTTTTTACATTATAAAACTATTTTTCAAAACTTGTTTTCAAAACCGTTTCAAAACGTTCAAAAAGAACAGGCCATTATCCCAAATCAGCAAATAAAATCATTGACAGCTTTCACTTGCAACCGAGTCGCAGCTATGAATAAAGACAAAAACTCGTGGATTGAATTTAGCCTCCATTATCGTGGTTATGTTCTGAAAATACACATACTAAATTTAAACTCTGATGTATCAATTTTAACTTCTTATGTATCAATGATGAGTTTAACCGCTAAAGTATCATGTATTAAATTTAGCGTATAATGTGTCTAAAATAACAAAGAAAAAACCGATCTCCTTTTAAAGAATAAAATTAAGCAAAAGAATACATTGGTGGGAGAACTTTTGCCTTCTATAGTACATGTAGAATTCTAAGAGTTTCTAACAGGTAACAAAGACAACATGGATACATAGTGTATTAAAAACCTTTTATTTGAAAGAAGTGAAGAAACTAATCGTATCAGTGAGAGCCCTAATGAAACCATCGATGTCCTCCTTCGTGTTGTAGATGTGAAGGCTAGCGCGAGCGCTTGCATTTATTCCCAGGTATCGGTGGAGAGGCTGAGCGCAGTGGTGACCGGACCTTACAGCTACACCATGCTGATGAGCAGCGTTGCGCGAGGAAAAGCATGTTCAATTAGTACAAACTCTAACCCATCGTCGGCTTCTTCAGAGAAAAAAAAAAAAGGAAAAACACAACAGGAAAGAAATCAGTAAGCTAATAAAAACCTATACCTGTTGGTCAAGAAAGGTTGCAATATCTGTAGGGTGAACATCTTCCACGTTGAAGGAGCATAAAGCGGCTCGTTTAACTTCTTCTGAAGGCGCAGGACCATATATGCGAACATTGGGTACGGAAGAAAGACTCTTGTACAGATAATTAGACAGCTCTACCTGTAGTTTTGTTAAAAACATGAGACATTATCCACCATGATCCATGTATACAAGCATCGGATTAATGTAAGAAAGGTTGATTTTTATTCATAAAGACCGCAGGTGCATAACTCCAGTATCTGGAAACTGAAGGTACCTCGTAATCATGGATCCGTTGCATGCCAATTCCAGTTAGATAATCAATTGTTGCTCCTAACCCAATTGCTTCAGCAATTGCAGGCGTACCAGCCTCAAACCTATACGAGTTGAACTGTGAGTGAGATAAGTGACAGTTGGAGAGTAGCATGTCAGGATGAATATTAATGGCGAGATTAAAGCCCTCAAATTACAATATTACTGACAAATAGCACAATTCAGAAATCAATCGTATCCAGTTACAAACCCAAAGGGGCAAAAGTAACATCTGGCCATCCGGTTAAAGACACAGACTCATGTCTGTGTGAGCACATGATAACTAGATGAATTATGATATTTGAACCATATAAAAATGAAAATAGACTCTTCATCTATGTAAAAGAACAAGAAACAGTTGAATAATCACCAACCTGGAAGGGGGTTCAGCATAAGTGGAATGATCCAAAAAAACATCAGATATCATCTCTCCACCGCCTGGGAGTGCAAATGAATTAGCGGTAAAATCGTTAAACAACACAAGTCTTAGTATTTCCAATAACCCTTATAATCATAATCAGGTTAGCAAACATGATTGGCATGACTACCAATAAACATATGCTTACCTAGAAAAGGAGGCATGTCGTTCAATAGCTCACTCTTACCATACAAGAATCCAATGCCTGTAGGTCCACACATCTGAAGCATGACTATTTTTTAACTTCAATCCCTCAGTTCTATGGATTGATGTTCAAGCATCGGGGAATGACCTAACCTTATGGGAAGAAGCCACAAGAAAATCCGCGTTAAGTTTCCTCACATCAACCGCCATGTGTGGAACACTTTGGCAAGCATCTACAAGCACTTTTGCACCAACATCATGTGCCCACCTGACTATATCATCAATTGGGAGGACTGAAGCTGAAAAACAAAGAAAACTTGTTACATTTTCATACTCCCTTTTTAGTTTTATTTCTTTTCAACCCTTTCTCCCCGGGGAGATTTCCACAAAGGATAGCATGAAACGTAATGACATTCAACTTTGTAAGTAGCATACTAAAATTCTACAAAATTTTACTGACCTAGCACATTTGAGACATGATGGAGGACGACCAGTTTTGTTTTCTTAGAGAGCATTTCCTTTATGTTTTCTACGTCTGGAACTTCATCCTCAGTAAGGCTCACATACTTGAGATTAGCACCAGTCTTCTGAGCTACAAATTGCCAGGGAACAATATTGCTGTGGTGCTCAGCAACTGAGAGTATGATCTGCAGAACATTATGCAGCAAAGTCGAGGGAAAAAAGTTTGGACATATAATTCCAATTACTAAGAGATTGAATTTTAAAAAGTAAATTCAGGCACCATCAAAGGTGCGAAAATTTAAAATAAGATCAACAATTGACCTCCATGCACTATTATATTCTTCAGGAAATTTCAAATAAACAATTTTTACAAGTAAATCTGCTAGGCAGAATTTTCTTTTTAGAGATCTTAAGCCATAACCCAGAAATCCTACCACTCTCTTATTCCCAATAAAAACAAATAATTATTGCTCCATAGCATATGATTAAGCACATGAATGTGTCATCTGAAGTGACTTTATGCTGTCGAATTAAACTACCACAGATGGACAATTAAGCATACAAGGCTGAGTACATAACAACTTTGAAATTGCTACATTTCATTCTAGCTCAAAACATAGATTGATATGGAGAAAGCAGATGTATGTCTGTGGCCATTTCACCAATTATGTCTGAAACCAGTCTTCCAAATATTCCAAGGATTAATAACCAGATGGGAAAATAGAGGACACAATTTTTCGTAGACATAGTATAAAAACTAGCACAGATTAAAGATTCTATCACTACTAATTGGAGCACAGAAGTGTTTGAGTAAAGGATCCACACTAGGTTAATGATACCCTTTGTTTGAATATATGTACAGCACTAAGCATCAAACGTTTTGAATGTAGGAAATGAAAAACCAAAATGTAATCTCTCTTTTGATAAAAATCTGGAATGGCTAAAAGATTAGGGAGGAAACCTCATCTTCTGGTCGTAAGTTTGTTAGTCCCCAAGAGTAAGCAACAAGATTGATAGCTTCAGTAGCATTTCTCGTGAAAACAATCTCCCTAGATTCTGCTGAATTGATGAAATTTGCAACCTTCTGCCTGGCTAGTTCATACTCCTCTGTCGCCCTCGCACTAAAAATCAGGTATAAACACACCAACATTACATGAATTTTTTCCAAATATCGCCACATTTAGATGACAGCAGTAAGAAGATGCCAACCTTTTTATTCTTTAACTTAGAAAAGGAAGGAAAATATACGGTACCTCAGATAATGAATGCCACGATGAACATTAGAATTATAAGATTCGTAATAGTTCTTCATAGCCTCTATAACAGCAGTTGGCTTCTGCGAAGTGGCCGCATTGTCCAAATACACAAGTTTTGAGCCATTCACTTCCTACACAACCCAGAACAATATTTTCACCAAAAACCCACAAAAATATCACAATTCAAAGCAGAAACACAATAAAGACGTAATCATTCCAGTGCCCAGTTCATAAAATTGTTACTTCCCAATCACTCTGTGGATATCAACTTCAACTTAGCATACTGAATTATACTGCTCTGCAACTTCAGCATAACAGGAAATGTGTGGTTTACCTGGTGAAGAATAGGGAAGTCCGGTCGAGTTATGTGCCCTAGAGAACCGGGACCGAGTTTAGAGTCGTCTACGGGAGGCGGAACAGAGGAAGCTTCGGCGGCTGAGGCTGACGATATAGCTCGGACACCAAAGTGAAGCCGAAACCGCAGCGAAGAGGAACTCCGGGAAACTACTCTAGGACCGGAGTTTGCGATTCTGAGAGATGGAATTTTCAGGAGCGCACCTTCCACGGTCGTCGTCGACGCCATCATCATCGTCGATTTTCTAGGCGGACATAAGACCCCAAATAAAAAAGAAGAAATAATTTTTGTTTTATTTTAATTTCTATTTATCCCCGCGTGCGCCGTCTCCATATTTTCGTATTTACTATTTAGGTGTCGTATTTTTACCATGGTATATTTTCGTATTTAGGTCTGTCCGAACTGCCAAAATTTATACTCCATTGTAATAAATTAGAAGGAAAAAAAAGTATTCATGGTTCATTCCTTTGATAGAGTCTCAGGGTTGATAACGAGTCGAGCCGAGCCGAGTTTTGAAATGTTCATTTATTTATCGAGTCTAAAATATTATTCGTGTTAGTTTATTTATTAATCGAGCCGAGCTGACCTTGTTTATGAACATTTGTGTGCGTCCTATCTCGCATTAACTAACAGAAAATTGTAATGTTTAATTAATTTAATATACTATATCAACTTATATAAAAATTAAAATTCAAATTAAACTCGTATATTGATATTTATGTTACATATAAATACATATATATAAAGATTCAATTATTTGTATTATTTAAAATTTTAATATTGTATATACTTATTCTATTTATATTATATAGTTAATATTTTAATCTAGTATGTTCGCGAACATTGACGAGCTTTCAACACATTGTTCGTATTCGTTTATATCGAGCTTAAAAATCATGTTCGTGAACATTTTTATCAAGCCGAGCTCGAGCTTGTTTATGAATGTTCGTGTTCTTTCTCATCCCTAAGTCTCGTGTCCGAAAATAGATTGGCATGTTTTCTTCACTAGAAGTGATACTCATTGTTTTAACATAATTGCGATATAACAGCAGCTAATGGCTTGTTATTTAAAATTTGGTTTTTGTCTCAGTTTTGGTTTCAAATCAATTTAATATATTATAATTAATTTTTATCATTTCCAATACAACTGTTTACAATTTATCTATATACTTTTACAGTTTCAATACACCTTTTACATTATAAAACTATTTTTCCAAAGCGAAAACTCAAAACTTCCTAAAAGAACAGGCGGTAAATTTGATACATCAAAGATTAATCTCAATATTTGAGACACAGCTATGTTCTTTTCCATTTCATTTCAGGAAAACCATCACTTTGTTCCTCTAAAATCTTATACAAAGAAGCCATCATTTTTTTCTCAATTTCAAATTTTAAATTTTCTCTCAATCTTCACTCACATAAATTATAATAAATAACATAATCATTACATTTTTCTTCTCTTTCCTACACAAATTTCCAAAAGAAATTCCCTCTAGAAAAATATTCATTTTCTAAAACAAAAACTATCCATTTCGATTTGGAAAATAAGGGAGCTGTTTCACATCATACATGATACATTAACAGTTAAACTTAACATTTTCATCATTCTATTTCACATTTGTAATATACAATTGTTTTAATATTTGTTTACATTGCAATGTCATCGTAGTTTGCAAAATCTTATGGATCATATGATTCTAAAGGCCTAACTATCAAATCGATTATAATTTTGATTTTGTTGGATCATAAATTTTTATATATATTTTTTTTTCTGAATGATTTTAATAAGAGTAGTTTCTATAATTTATCACTAACTTTATATATACATATTTTGTGTAGAATCTTACGATCCGATCTTATCGATTTCGATACTACATCCAAATCGATCTCGCGTGGGATCCCGATTTTGGAAATTATGGTGTCACACAAGCATTTTTGTTTTTTTTTTAAGAATAAGAAAACCATATTTTCTATATACATAAATGTATCCATGTTTAAAGCATTTTTAAGTTAATAGGATAGGATATGTGCATATAAATTTGGAGGAAAATATTACATTTCCTTAACGGGACGGCAGTCTTTCCCTAATAATAACTAAATCTTTCGGGCTCTTTCATAATTTCGACAAACTATAGGGCATTTATCTATATCTAAATTTTCATAGGCCATATATTTGTAAATATGGTAAGGAAAATGGAGCTGATGCAAATTTCGCTGATTCAACCCTAGTAATTAACGTCCCCTGCTGACTCTACTAGCTTTTGCTACAATGGTGCGGTTTCCATCACAGTCTCGCGCTGCTGATGAAACCCAGTGAAATATATACACAAATCCCGCGGAAAAAGTTATCCTTAAACACGACTGTACCGTTCAAAGATTTTTCTATGTTTCTTGGACGACGTTCATTCAATTCTGGTTGAAGGTTTGGCATGCTTTCCCTGTTCTGTTTATTCCATTTACTGGCTTTTTGGCAACTAATGTATGGCAGGAATGCAAAAGGTTGCGTTCTGTTAGTCTTATTTGTATAATTAGTTATAAATTTGCACCGAAAGTGCAAAATTTTAGAGTGCATGCGTATGTAGATTTTTTATTTGTTTTTGGCTGCTTGGTTCTTGAGGATTTGCTTCTTGGGGGCATAGAATTTATTGAAATGCCTGCAAGTTTGTATTTTGTTTTCAGGGATTTTGTTTACGTGCTAAATTGCGTCCGAGTGTTTCGAGAAAATTTGCAACGAGTTGAGCTTTTTCTGAATGGACTAGTTGTAGTGCCACACTCTGTGTTGATGGAGTCTAATGGTTTAGTCTTCTGAGCCTATTGGTTTTTCCAGGGATTGGGTATGGAGTGGAATTTGAGTTCCTTCGTTTTGCTTACAGTCCAATTCTGGTTCCAACGGAGAGCCAAACACAACCTTGAAGTTGAAATAGTGTTCTCATCTCAAGTTGCATTACCCAAGAGATGTTACTTTTGTTACCAGGGAATATCTGAGTAGTTAATTGGTGGTTTCTCTGATTTGAATTACTGATGCTAAGGTATCTAGGACATGATGTTGTTTGTTTCTGGTCGAGTCAACAGTTTTGCTAAGTTATGTACATTTTTTGATGGTGTTGTCACCTCTGTATTCATTGTGTCCGTTGGGCTGTTTGATTTTGCTTCCTCTTTCTCTGGCTTATGGATTAAATGGACAAGCCTTCGCTGCCTTTTTAATTCTTCAAAAGAGATATATATATATGTGTGTGTATATTCAAATTCGTACACTTCGGAACTGTTTTAACTAAAAGTTTGTGACTTTCGTGTTTGTTTGCTTTCAGGAGCTGTGTGTTCGTTTGTAGTTGGCTGTAAAGATCAAAGGGTTGACAACATAATTGTTATGTTGAGCGAGTTGCTTAGTGGAAGGGAAAATTCTTCTGATTACTTGTCTTTACTTCGCTATAAAGGTCAAAAAGGGTTGACAGCATAAGTTTTCAGGTTGAGAAAAGGACTCCGTTTGTGTTTGCTTGAATAGGCCTGAAGGGGTATCTGATTGATAAAGTAATGGCTCTAATTCCACCTAACTCCATGGTTGAGTTTTCCAATCTGCAGGGGCCTCATTCTGGGATTGCCCAAAAGGGCATCATGTGTGGCACAAGCGATCATTTTCTGCTCAGAACTCACAGCTATTCAGACAGGGTTATGTGCCGAACTCGATCTCATTTAGAAGTTGTCAGACGAGGTGCTTCGTTTAGAACTGTTAGAAGCCAGCTACTTGGAGTTTGTGCTGACCGTGTGGCTGGTGATAACCAAAAGGATGAGATTCTAACTACTGTGAAGACAAGTTGCTCAAAGAAATATCCTAAATATTTGAAGGTAACTCTAGATGGGCCTTTTAATGAGAATGATGAGAAAACTAACAATGAAATCCTTCAAAAGTTTTGTTCCTGTGGGAAATTGCAAAATGCTGCAAAATTAGTGGAACTTATGGCTCGTCGGAGCCAAATTCCACATTTTTCTTCCTGTATAAAGTTGATTCGGGGTCTTATTAATGCTGATCATATCGATAAAGCTGTCAAGGTCTTAGATTTCATGGTAATGTCAGGTGGAATTCCAGATATTATCACGTATAATATGTTGGTTGGTGGTTTGTGTAGGAAGGGAAGATTGAAATCTGCTCTTGATGTATTGGCAGACATGAATATGAGTGGTTGCTCTCCAGATGTTATTACTTACAACACAATACTGCGAGCCATGTTTGATTATGGTAGGTATGATCAGGCCATTCGATTCTGGGAGGAACAACTAAAAAAGGGTTGTCCACCTTATATTATCACATATACAGTTCTTATTGAGCTCGTGGGCAAGTACTGTGGGGTTACACGAGCTATAGAAGTGATGGAAGATTTAACTGTTGAGGGATGTTACCCAGACCTTGTAACTTACAATTCTCTGATAAGTTTTACTTGTAAACGGGGAAAATTTGGTGATGCAGCTTTACTGCTGTACAATTTGCTATCTCAAGGAATGGTGCCCAATTCTGTAACATACAACACTCTTCTTCACTCTCTTTGTTCCCATGGGCTATGGGATCATGTTGATGAGATACTCTCACTCATGAATGAAACCTCACATCCTCCTACCTTAATTACTTACAATATATTGATCAATGGACTGTGCAAGCATGGGCTTCTTGATCGTGCTATGGATTTCTTTGCTGAGATGGTTTCCAAGAATTTTTCTCCTGATATAATCACGTATAACACCCTTATACGTGCTCTTTTCAAAGAGGAAATGTTAGATGAAGCCATCCAAGTGTTATACTGCTTAGAAGGAACTTCATCTTCTCCCAGTTTAATCACTTACAATATCATGATTGATGGTCTGGCAAAGAAGGGCTTTATGGAAAAAGCCATGGAACTCTATGGCCATATGATAGAGGGGGGAATTGTTCCAGATGACATCACTTATAGGTGTCTTACATGGGGATTCTGTAGGGCAGATCTGGTTGAAGAAGCTGCAGAATTAGTAAAGGTTATGGGAAGTACCAAGCGTCGGATCAGAGATAATTGTTATAGACTTATCATACACCGATTATGCCAGAAGAAGAAATTGGACATTGCAACACAAGTTCTTGAGATGATGATGTCAAGTAAAGGCAAACACTATGCTACTGTTTATTCCAGCATCATTGAAGGAGTAGCTTCCATGGGTCTAATTGAAGAAGCTGAAGTTTTAAGGCAGAAGTTAGTAGAAAGGAAGGACCTCAGAGTATAGGAATTACTGGCATAAGCAAGACTTGTATGTAGCATGTGTCGTCCACTATCTGTGTTGCATAGCTTAGAGCTCCAAATGAAGTTGTATGGCCTTTTTTGAAGGTTTTGTCTCTTTTCTTTCACTTATCTTTTTGGTGAATGCTTGTTTTTGTTGATACACCTCATGTATGGTTTTCTATGAACTGCTTTTCAATTGTGATCAATATAGAAGCAAAGGATTGGCTTTATGTCTTGTTTCTTTCATACTCTCGGTCCTATATAAAGAGTCATGCTTTATGTTGTACCTTGTGAGTCATAAATAATTGTACCACTGAACTCTTTAAATGGGACTGAGGGAGTAATTCTTGATTTAAGGCAACATTGTTCCTACTATCTTCGACTTTTGCCTGCAAAAACTTTATTAGTGCTACCTGCTTAAGTTTCCTGTTTAGATCTTCACATTGTAGCGATATGCATTTTGTCACTTCATTTTGATTGAACTTTGTATTAGTCTTGTTACTGATTTTCTTCTTGGTAGGGAGCTTTGGTTTGATTTGCTGAAGACCTGAGAACTCAAAACTGCCATATTTTGACTAAACTTATAAAAAATCTGGAACGCGAAGTGCTAATAATATTTTGTAAATCTCATGAGTATGCTGTCCGATTCAACTCTTTACGACAGAGCTGCAAATTCAATTGTAGGCCACACGAACACATGGTGTGGAGAGTCTAGCTTGCGGACTGTCGGTTTTGCTCATCTTCAGTATTAGAGACGAGACTCTTTTGGTGGAACATAGAGAGACGGGTATCAATTGGCGTGCACTAGAGATGAAAATGCTGGCAGCTAAGCGAGAAGGTTTTGTTTTCAACTGAGCAGGGAAAAGATAATATTTCAACAGAAGGCAATCGAGTTCGGAGTTCCTTACAAAATTTTCCCTATTTATTTCAATCTTTTTTCTTCATGCAGTACCAAAAGAATGTAATGCTATTATTACAATAACGAATCTTATTACATTAATGCGCCATGTTAGCCAGCTATTGTTATAGGAATTGCATCAATCACCTAAAAACAGGGTAATTTCTGCAGTCTGAGCCAAAGCTTGTCATCTTGGGTAACTCACTATCAGTATTGCATCATTCATGAAATGAAGCACAGCAAAGTTTCCTTTATAGCCTAAAAAAAGGAACAAAGGAAGCTGCAAAGGAACCAGAAATTGCTGCTGCATCGATTAATCGTCGGCCTCTCCTGCAAGAGTGTGAAAGGCAAAATCCTATTTCTCAAACATAGGAAAAGCTCTCTTCAAACGTTTGACTGATTCTCTTGTAATAACATGTTTTCTAAGAAGAATGCTAGCTGTCTCCATGGCCACAGATTGCCATCCTGCAAAGCCAATCCCTTCAAGAAGTAAAATGTATGTTGTTTCATTTGGGAGGCAGCCCTTTTGAACCACCATTTTCTCCAGCAATTCAACTGCATCATCTATCCTATGAACTTTGCATAGTCCAAGAAGAACGAGATTGTAAGTGCTTACTGTAGGTGGGAAGCCACTGCTCTTCATATCTGTCAGCAATTCAATAGCCTCATCCACCATTCCATCTCTACACAAACATGAAATCAGTGTTTTAAATGTGATTTCATCAGGATCAACTCCCCTGCTAATCATCTTAGAAACTACTCGCAAGGCCTCGGCTCTGTCCCCGGTGTTCCACAGCGCGCTAACCATCGTGTTGTAAGTGCTCACATCGGGGGGACACCCGATTTCCGAGAGATTCTCAAACAGCAGCAGGGCCTGGTCAGCATTGTTGTTCTTACACATGGCAGAGAGTAGTGTGTTGTAGTTCACTATGTCAGGCAAGCAGCCACTTGAAATCATGTGATCCAAGAAAGCAAGGGCTAAATCTATCCTCCCTGCTTTACAGAATGCAGAAATCAAGGGATCATAGGTGTAAGTATTAGGACTTAAACCTTGATCCATCATGATCTTCAGCAATTCAAGGGACTCCTCCAGCTTTCCATCGTGGCAAAGCGAGCTGATGAGGATGCTGTAAGTAACCACATTTGGCTCCAAATCCTTGGAAAGCATCTCAGCCACCAGCTTCTCTCCATCCTTCCATCTCCCCTGACTCAACAGAGCCCTCAACAAGACATTATACGATACCAAATCGGGCTTGCAACCTCTCGAGGGAAGGCTCTTAACGAAATCAAAAGCCTCATCCATCAGCCCTTCCTTGCACATTCCCCTAATGACAGCATTGTAAGTATACATGTCAGGTTGAAGCCCTTTTGACAGCATCTCATCAAAAAGCTTCATAGCTTCATGAATCCCGCCTTCAACAGCGGTAGCTTCAATTAGAATTGTGTAAGTAACCACAGTAGGTTTACAACCATCTTCCAAAAGCTGATTAAAAACCCTAAGGGCCAACCCTAGCTTCCCTCTGTTACAGAGATTCCCTATCATTATGTTATAAGTCACAACATCTGGTGAAAAGCCTCTATCCCTCATCCTATTCAATACTTTATTCGCTGAATCGATTCGATTCAATTTACAGAAGCCACTTATGACAGCATTGTAAGCAAAAACATCAGGTTCACCATATTGCTCCAAAATCTGCATGACCCTAACTGCTTTATCCACATTTTTCGAACTGAAAAGTCCCTTAATCAGCTTTGTACAGAGAATAACATCTGGTTTGAGGCCCCTATTCACCATGCATTCAAGAAAATACAGAGCTTCGTTATATTTCCCTGCTTTGCAGGACCAGCTAAGCAATTTCCCAAAGTTGGGTTCTGCAGAATCATTCAACTGCAAGTGAGTTGATCTAGCAGTACTGTCCCAGGAAACCTTAACTTTCTGGGGACTCCTAGGTTTCCTCTCATCGGAAACATGGCTTCTGCAGCTCACCAGGGTCTTTTTGTGACAATTTGAGGTGGGATTTGCTTGAGCAACAACATAAGGCAAGAACTGAGAAAAAACATCAGCTGAAAACATTGTTGTCATTGGCTAGTTAATGCTCATAAACATCATCTAGAGATTTGCATGAAGACGCCCGGGGAGGACATGGGAGTTGGAAGTGTCTACTGTGTTTGGAGCTGCGTCGTCCATTCCCCGCAATTTTTTTTATTGATTTCTAAATTCCAGTGGATAACTTAACTGGATATCGTCTTCAGAGTTTTAGATAAGGCAACCGATGGTTCACCTTTCGGGGAGTTTTTTTCACTTTTAATAGAAAATATCCAAAATAGGGGCTGTAATATTTTCACTAAAAATTGATTAATCTTATAATAATAAAAATTTAAAAAAAAACTCCCTTTTGGGTGATTTGGAAAATTGACCAGTTCAGATCTCGAGTAACATTTATTTTGTGACAACCAACTACGTGTACGAATACACAAGTATTTTTGTTCTTATTTATTATTTTATTTTCAAAACGCCATTGTCATTGGCTCGTGACTTATTGCAACAATTTTAAACTCAAGTATGTAACTTCTTGGATAAAATTATTTTTAAAAAAATGAAGGGGAAATATTGTTTTTTTCATTGGGGTAAAAAACTCCAAAAACTGTTTTCTCAGAATTTTTTTTATTTTTTATTTTCTTGTAGAAAATGCTTTTGCGAAAATCTTTATTATTTTAAAAAATGTATGGTAAATAATGTGCATCTTTTTCACACTGGGGCAAAAAAACTCCAAAAATCTTTATATATATATATATATACATATTTGTTAAATTTTCTTAAAGAAAACGATTTTAAGAAATAGTTTTCCTTACAATTGAAGAAAACAATTTCGCAATATCGTTTTCTTTTAAACGCTGCGCCGCGCGCAGCAGGAGTGCAGCGCTGTGAAGGAAATGACTAAGAGAAACGTTTCTTCAATAGTGAAGAAAACGATTTTCTCAAAATCATTTTTAAAAACCTGAAAAATCATTTTCTTCCAAAAAAAAAGGGTTTTTGAGAAAACGATTTCTAAAAAAAAGTTTATCCTTTCACCCATAGTTGTTTTTCTTTTTTGGTTTATGAAGAAAACAAGTTCCAGGAAATCGTTTTCTTCATGCTTTTTTTTTTTTGGTATTCTGAAGAAAACGAGTTTCAGAAAATTAGGCCCCGTATGGCAACAAATAATTCCATCTCATTTCACTCTCACTTTCATTTTATAATAATTTCTCATCAATTTCAATACACCTTTTTACATTTTTCAAACAACTTTTTACATTCCCAAACTCCTTTTTACATTTCCAATATAACTTTAATAATTTTAAAATACAAAACACCTTTCAAAAGGCATACCATACGGGGCCTTATTTTCTTCAGACCTGTCTTTTTTTTTGGGGTTTTTGAAGAAAACGATTTTCAGAAAGTAGTTTTCTATAAACTTGTTTTTTTGGTTAAAGAAAAAGAGTTCCAATTTCCTGGAAGTCGTTTTCTAAAAGGTTAAAAAACGATTTCCGAAAAATACTGGAGTTCATTTTCTTTAAAAAAAAACAAGTCTCAAGAGAACCATTTGCAGAATTGGAAGTCTGAAGAATTTTTTTGGTTTATGAAGAAAACGATTTGCAGGAAGTTCGAGCATCATATGATCAGAAGCCATATGGTAGGATGATGATGCAATCGTGGGGGAGCCAAGGTCCAACCTTCACCTTCTGATATTACTGAAGCTGGTCGAAAGATTCTCCAAATGTATCCATCAAGACCCGGAAGTCTTGGAATTGCTATTTCGGAGGCTGTGGAGATTGCTGCTAAAAATGGTGAGACCAAGTATTGTTTTGGAAGCGTTCTCAATCATGTTCTGCTGCACCAGACTGTGATTTGCGAGGAGTGTATCAAGCAGATGGAAGCCATGGGGGAAACTTCAGACATGATCATTGGATGCACTGGAGGTGGATCCAACTTTGCAGGGCTTGCATTTCCATTCATAAGAGAGAAAATCAAGGTGGAAATCCTTTATGAAAAACACACAAAGAGAGCTCTTATTTTCATCTGCTATCTGAGTTCTCATCATTCTGTCTTCGATCTCTAGAAATACCTACTTGAACAGAGGGCAGTTGTTGGAATATTCAATTGGTGCTCCTGTATATTTTAGATGATGTCTCTGATTTTACGCAAGAGAAGTGTGATGACAGAATGGGAGGGCAAGGTTGTGTTAGCTTTCATTGATAATATATCTGAGAGGGAGAATGAGAAACTCCCTTACGCTGACAACTATTCATCAGGTTGCTTGCGTTATCCATTTACATTCTGAGAGTACATATGACATGTTTCGGCACTTTTTCTATTGAACTGTTTGTTTTGTTGCAGTCAAAAGGTTATGAAGAAAAGTGCAACTGAAGAAACTCTAGAGCCAAGCAACTGAAGCTGTGGAAAACAACATCCCATTGCTGTCATAACCTTCTTCTGTTGGCGTCAACTTGATCTTCACTTGGAGTTTGTACGGCTGGTAATATGTTCATGCAGTATGAATTTGAGTATTACAAAAGGCAAAGAGAAGTTTCTGTGATCTCCTGTTGTATTTGTTACATTTTACTGCTTCCTCTTCAAAAGAAACTAGATTTTCCATTTGAACAACCATGTCTTCTTTGTTGGAAATCTGAGTGAGTGATATGGACAATTTATAACATCAGCAATTTGAAACTTGTGAGCTGCAAGGAAACCATTGTAGGCCGCCAAAAGAGTAATGGAACAAATGGCGAAAATCTTTTTCTTCATTGGGCAGCACCATTGTGCTGCGCGCGATGCAGCGCCATGAAGGAAACGATATTTTAAAATTTGTTTCCTTCAATTGTGAAGTAAACGACAATGGTGCTGCTAGCAGCGGAGGGCCATCGTCCAGAGCGAGGTGCAGCGCAGTGAGGGAAGAAAACGGTTTCGTAAAATCGTTTTCTTAAAAAAAATTTCAAAAAATCATTTTCTTAAAAAAAAAAAAAAGAAAAGATTTTTTTAAAAAAAAAACAGAAACGTTTTCTCTAGTTTAGAAATAGACTCCGTCCGCCCACATTTCAGGTATGAAAAAAACTCCCTTTTGGGTAACAGGGTGGCAAAACTAACAAGTTCAGATCTCAAATAAATTTTTTATTTTTATTTTAAAGGTCGAGTAAAATTTATTTTGTTACAGCCCCGTATATCAATACATAAGTTTTTTTTTTTTTCTATTTCATATTATATTTTCAAAACACTCGTGTCGTGTCATTGGCTTGTTTTTTAAGCCGCAATTCCTTAGTTAAATTTATTTTTAAAAAATGCAGGGGAAATAATGTGTTAACTTTTTCTCTTTAGGGTGAAAAACTCCACGCAGAAGAATTGCTTCAACAGTATATCAGCATAAATAATGAAAGTAAATGACAAATACAGTTGAAGCAAAAGGAAACATAAAAGATCATTTGGGATGTGTTCTCTAGGGTTCCTCTGTTTTTTGGCCCCTGGTAAAAAAGATGCACATCGTCACCATATTTTACATGCCGAAATCAAGCAGTTCCTTTCTCCATCAAAACCTCAAGTAGTCAGGTGGTAATATGAGATTTCACGTCAATCGATTCGTCGTGCAAGCTAGTTTGAAGATCATGGCTGAAATCTGCACATCCTCCAGATTCATCACTCCACACAGCACTCCCAAGGTGGAGCTGTCTCAATTTTCAAGCTCCTCGACAAGATGGTCGAAATTAAGAGTATCCCAGAGGAAGGATTTCTCAGGACAAACACTGCCCAGCAGAGTCTTGAATCCATTTGCTTCCAACTTCTTTTGGAGATCAATTCCCAAACACCCAGCTACTTGCTGAACAAACACAAATACGAAGGCATAGAGTAAAATGTATTGCATCGTAAAGTGACAAACAAATGTCGAATTCAAGAGTCTTACCCTGCTGAGCCACATAATGTATGTAGTGGACAATGTTGCTTGTGCTTCATAGTCCTCGAAGTCATTATCAGGAATTGCTGAGCAGAAACAACATAATTGTAACTCATTATCCATAAATATTTCCACTTTCATGGAATCGGGAGATTCACTCTGAACACGTGGTATACACTGCTTAATCCAACAGTAAGACAAGAAGCGACGATGGAGCCATAGAGCCTTCACAAACAGAAACCAAAAAACAGCTGTTGCCATCAATGTGCAATTTGAAGAATGACAAGAAAGAGATACATATCACACAAAGGGATTAAAGAACTCAACAAACTCAAACACTAGCCCACTTTGAGTTTGAAATAGTTGTTTTTAACTCCGCTCTAACCCCCGCCTCTCTTTTTTTTATTTTTAAACGCGTAAGATTTTGAGTTATAGGATGCCCGAAGAATAGCCACATTCAGAAGTTAAACTCTGAAATCCAAAATATGATGTTCAGCCCTTAATACACGTGGCAACAGCTAGACAGCTCGAAGAGACACTGACACTTTATGTAATGTTTCCATTTGGCCCCTCAAACTCCAACACAAAGAATGAGGGATGCAAGGAGCATATAAGTTTGCGAACACCAAAAATCCACAAGTCCCCAACGTATCTATATCTTTTCTTCGCTTTGTTAATAAGTTCAATATTAAGAACATAGAGCCTAATAGGAGTTCTAAAAATTATTAACATAACAGAAGCTGAAGGCGCATGAATCACAGTTAAAGCAAAGCGAGATTTCCACAATTTTGTGCATCCATCTACAAAATTGAATCGAATTATAGTTACAATGTAATAGTGGAATCATTTTGACATAGAATGTCTTTAGTCATACCTCTCTACCCACATAACGCCTTATCAACTGCTCAACCCAATCAAGTTCCTCCTGCAACAATGCATTTGCCGAAACAAAATATATATAAACTTGTAAACATCTAAAAGCAGAGCAAATGTAACATTGCAATCTAATAGCTTAATAATATAGTTTGATAATATTAAGTACTTCATTAGGCCAAATTAGACCTTTATCGTCAATGACAATAATCTTATGGTTATTCTCTGACACAGATTAATTTCAGAATTTCAGTGTACTCAAAAAGCTTCACAGTTTTCTAATAACTTTGTTCATTGAGATACTTGGATTTGGCTCCAGGATACAGTGAAACTAGTTTGTGCTTACCAACTACAGCCATTCAACTTGTGCACAAATTCCTTCAGTGCAATTTAGCAACAATACCTTTTGCAACAAATAATTAAATCAGCCAGCAATGGAAGATGAACTTATTAATAGAGTTATAATTCTAAACAGAAAGCCCGCGTGTAGGGTCTAATATCCAAGGTCCCACTGTCAAACCCCTGATTTAATAAATTTGGTAATTGTTCATCGCCATTTTCTTTTATGTTCCAACCAACAGGAGTACATCAATAGGTTACCATGATCTTCAGATGCATAAATTCTCCTTATCGCTACTGCACAAGGAGTTAGTATCATCGGAATCTGGGTGATCCCATATCACTTATAATTTGATTACACTGGAACTTTCACAAACTTCATAGTAGATTTAACTCTCTGATTGAACATCCTTTCGTCTGAAACCAAAATAAACAAACTCCCCAGAAAGGGCATTTGTGCTTAAGGTTCTAGACTCTGCTTCTAGGTGTCCTTTTTCAAGAAAACGACCAAGAAAAGAAAACAATTTGCACGACTAAAACAAAAAGAAACAAAAGGCATTCTGTCATTTGTGCAAGCTTTTTATCAAGGATTAGTTAATTTCCTAAAATGGAGTCCTTTTCCCTAAAAGATGCAACTAAACCATAGCCTGGCAATTTAACATCTACAGAAGGACCATCAAATATGTAATATTATACCTTAAAAAACAAAAGAAAAACTTAATGGCTATACCTTCCATAGTTCATGAAGATTTGTATTTGATGATGCACAAAATTCCTGCCCACCTGAAGAAGCCTCCAATATATTGAGCAGTAACCGCTGCAAATTTGTCAAAGCCAACATCAAGCGACAGTACATGTCAGTGCCCATTAAAAGTGAAATAAGATATTATGCGTACATCAATTCTAACATATTCCCTCATAAGCACCATTTCATGAAGACCTAGAAAGTACACGTAGTGTAAGGTCAGGGTGAGGAGGGGTAATAGAAACATATACATGAAAGAAGAAATAAAATAGACAGATTCATATATTAAGGCATTTGTTGTAAAGATTGCTAACCAATTCCAGCATATAAGTATACCAAAAGCCATGCACAGTCGGTACCAAAAAGATCTTTTAAGAACTAAGATTTCTGAGCCCAGAGAGAAACTTACTGAACGATAGTGGAAACATGAGTTATCAGCAACATGAAGGCCAGCCCAATATCGGGATAGGGTCAATTCATGTAATACCTGCCAATAAACATTAATAGAACCCAAATGTCAAGCAAAAGTAACATAATAATTCTTTTTGAAGTACTAAATTGCTTTTATTGTGTGGATACAATATTAAAGGAACTTTTATAGCCCGACCTTAGTCAACAGGTTCAATAAGGGGGCTATGAGACAGGAAGCATAAGTAGCAAATTAATGTATGAAAATGGTCAAACCTGTTCTGTTGACATGTAAGTAACTAACCAGCAGCGGTGATTCCAAGCACGATAATTCATTTTTGATTTCTACAACAACAGTTACATTAAAATCATGCCTTTAATATTCAATATCAATACTCAGTTTACCTAATTTAGACAAGTTTTTTTCTTTTATGCAGAACATAATTAAGACACACATCGACATGCTATGCTCAGGTGCGACAACATGAAGGATGAAATGAAACAAAGTAGTCTCAGTTTTTGGAAGGCAGGTCCAAATTAATGAAGTATCATATTGTATTTTCATGTTACAAGTTTCAGCAGAGAGTGAACAGACCACAATTGTGAAAGATAATTTTCTGCTGAATCTACACCATAGACCATCAAGAAAAAAACATCATTTATGTTAACAGAAAAAAAAAAGAAAAAAAAAAAAAAAAGAAGAAGAAGATTCAAATTATGCAATAAAAGTACTACTAGCTCAGAGTCTTTAAATGACCCAAGGTTCCTATGCTCCAATGGAAACCCATTTCCCTAGTAAAAAAACTCAAAGGAGAAGAAACCTGACATGTTGATTACATAACCTAAGTTCAATGTGCTCAACTCTAGCAAGTACAAGGGAGATATCTTAAATCATCAGAAGAAACAAAAGACCAAACAATAGCTTTACAAGGCTCTAAAACAACTATATCGTGTTAATTTATGCTTTCATGAAATTCAAAGTGATTGATAACGTTATACAGTCATCATCCAATGCATAATAGGAGCACAACCTCAGCTAATTTTCCAACTAACTCAGATTCCCTTCCAACAATCTCTTCCAAATTTGAACACTTTCCAGCAATCATCTTGATCACCCACCTCCTATCAGTAATGGCAGCAATGAGCATACAGTCCACTAATGCATAAACAAAAAGACACAACAATTGAGCACAAACGCAAAAGATTTTGAGAGAAAAAAGGGTCATTCAATCTTGCCACAACCGCAACTACGTATTTACATGCAATCAACCAGACTATAATAGCAATGAGAAGAAGAGTCTCCTTTACCGGTGGCTCCAAGCACGTTCACTTTTTGGTGAGTATGAAAGAACTAGAGATGACAAATGAAGTTCATCCAAAAATAACTGAAACTTCTGCATCTTGGACACAATTGCTTTCCTGCAAGTTGAAACATCACGACAGTTTCACATTGTTCATGGTTATGCCCTTTGTTATAAAATTAATTACTTACTTCATACACTAGTACTGCCAGGATCTTAATACGGGTAACATATCCGGCTTCTCTTTTTATTTGGAGATAAATTTGGAAATCAAGTGAGATAATAATTTAATACTACATGCATACAATTTGAACCTGATTGTTGTTACAGTGACTTTTGCTGAATTTTATTGCTCTATTGCTATTTAAATAATGATAATTAACCAGTTATCATTTACTATGGCAAAAGAAAAACCCTGAGTCATACTGACTGGCAGATTTAGGCTTATAGACCCATGAGCACACACATGCATAAAAGAGAGCAAGAGAAGAGAGTGACAGATAAATCACACCTGAGATTCCAAGCAGTGCCAAAATCACAGCTTAGCATCACCAGAGCCCTGCTATGCTTCATAGCTTCATTTTCAATAATGCTTAGGGAAGATGAGGTATATGTTGATGCATTGTCATCTTCTGAATGATAGATATCTTTGCTTGAGGCCATTAACACCTTATAATCTCTAAGTGCTTCAGTAAATGCATGTTTAGCTGCTCTATATAATGGAAGAAGAATAGCTGTTGAGATTCCCAATTTATGGTCTTGAGTCCAAAAAATTAAATCAAAAGAACACGATTCTGATTGTTTAGATCCCATATTTCCATCCTTCGTATCATTGCCAGCCTCTTTGATGAGCCCAGGAAACTGAGAAGGATGAACAAATCCCACTTCATCACTAGACTCAAAAGAAAAGGAAAGCCAAAGACAGTGTAAGGATGTGATCTAACAGTAGACTACAATCAGATTACGCTAATTCCACGATTAATTGCAAATATATTCTTCCTCAATAAGCACAACTCCGTTTAGACACAAAAGACATACACATTTAACAAGCATATGCTGCAAGAGTGCCCCAAGAGAGTTTCCTTTCTAGAAAACATTTTTGGGCGTAAACATTGGAACCCAATTACTACAGCTATTTCCGTTATCATAATGATCAAAGCTGCAACTTTGACTGCATTTTGAAATTCTTGAAAAGTGGTGCTATTGGTAAACTCTCCTTTTCATAAAGTCATATATCATAATTGTTGGGTATAATGTTCATAAAAAAACGAAGGATTTTGTCTTACATCAAGGGGTCCGCATCCAATATAAGTTCGAGTTGCTTCAGAATATCCTCCGGCGATTGAGCCCCCTTCATCTTCCCCTCCAAAACAGACCCCTACGGCGGCGATGGAGAGTTGTCACTTGTCAGTAGCCAAATTTGTCGCTCTTCAACTTCTACAATGTAAAACGAAGCCGTTCTATAAAAATTGGAGTTAATTGCAGTTCTATCCAGATGTTTTGGTCATACAATTGATAATCCCTATAAAAATTGGAGTTAATTGCAGTTCTATCCAGATGTTTTGGTCATACAATTGATAATCCCTTATCTTTTTATGGTCGCGGCGCGGAAAATTACAAATTTGTCCAAGCAACAGCTATCCCTGAGTTTTATCAAGATCTATGAAGGTTAAAATCCATGGCTTGATCGAGAACAACCTAAGATCCATGTATTTTAACTACATTCCCAATTGATCATTTGATTTAGGGGCATGTTATTTACAGGACCCCTTTTACACAACACCAAACATTCAAGATTTCATCTAACCCTAAATCATGCTTCCTAGTTCCTAATGCATTCCGAGTCCGACCTTAAATTAAACTTTCAACGTTGTTTACTTTCCAATTTCCATGAAATTTTCGATTAAGCTATAAGGTCACACATCAGATTCGTTACCTTCTGGGCTGACTCGAAACTCTAGTACGGGACTTGAATTCCCCAATTCATGGCTCGCCTTCAAAATTTAACTTTCTTCCCGGTTCCTGAATGCTTCCATTCGATTCGATTCCTTCTCTCCTCAGTGTGTTTCCAATTCGCGATTCCTTTGAGTGCAGAGGGAATGATGGTTGAGGAAATAAGGGATTCCTTTCGAGATTGTGGGTTCAAGATTTCAAATAGTAGGGTGTGATGGTGAGTGATTTTGTGGGTTTTCAAAGAAGGAGAGAAAAATCGCTATGCTCCATTTCTTTCGAAGAAGGATTGAATTCAGAGTCGTGAGGACTGAGGATGATGGTTCGGCGGGAAAGGAAATTGGAGGGAAAAGATGAAGGTTGCCTGAAAATTTTTGTGGGGAGACGGTGAAGGGGATGGCCTTTTATAGGGCACTTTCGTTACTAATGTTAATAATTAATTACAAAATTATTTTGTATTATATTAATTTTATAATAGTACAAGGGCTATATGAGATTTAATAAATTATTATTTTTACATCTAATAAGTTATATTAATTAGGATAAATTTGCATTGTAAATCATAAAAATGCGTTGTGACTCTATTATAATTCGTAAATTATTACTCTGATAATAACATAAATCGATCGTAAACATATTATATTATAATGAAGAGTAAATTCCAATGTTGGTCCCCTACGTATGTCATTTCAACTTTTTAATTATTTTGATTAATTACATTTGAAACAAGTTATTTTAGTTATAAACTTTTTCAAATTTAACAATTTGGTCTCCCATCAAATGAATCGAACGTATATGTTAAATTTGCATAATGAGACTCGTATGACGACCATTACAAACAAACAAGGGTAACTTTGTCTAACTATTTGTATTCTCTTTCAACGCTTAACAAATATTTTGAAAAAAATGGCCATTGATTGTAATGGTAATGTAACTGTCAATTTACATAAGGTTCTGTTCTCTTGTGGCTTTGGTAGAATAAATTTTATTAGAGGAAAGTTTTTTTTTGGGAAATTGTGTAGGTGAGAGATAAAAAAGTGTAATGATTGTGTTTTTTTTTAATTTATGTGAGTAGGTATTTAGAGGGAATTTTAAAATTTTAATTTTAAATTGTTGAAAAAATAAAGTTGTTTCTTTGTGTAAAGTTTTGGAAAAAAAAAAGTGATGATTCTCTACCAAAGCCACAAGAGAACAGAGCATATTGTGCTAGATTCAGACAAGGGAGAATCAAAATGTTTAATCTAGACAAATTAGAGATTAAAATAGTTGATTTCAAATATTATGGACCAAATTTTAAAAGTTAATCTATGTACTAGACCAGGGGTGACAATTTGTGACCGGCACGCACTTAACACGCATATTAGACACGATATGCGAAATAATTGGGTCAATATTGAGATATTCCAACGCGCCAATTCGCAAACCCGAACACGCTAACCTGCAAACATGAACCGTTGCCACCCAAAATTAAAGGTTACTCTTATGATAAAATGACAACTCTTTGACTAAACCAATTCGGAGTAATTGTCTTTCGCCATGAGATAACATTGATTTTAGGATAATAGCTGAAGTACTGCTTAAAGCCTTAAACTAAGTCCATGCTTAATGCTCAACAGGGAAATAAATAAATAAATAATTCCACCCCTAATTGTTTTTAAGTGTCATTTTCTTGTAAAGAAACATGTTCTTTTTTAGGAAATGGCAATTTAGAGAAAGATGGATACTTAGTTTAACTAATCATATCATTCAATGATGACTTAGGATAAATGATTGCAATTTCTGGGTAAGATGATATGAGTTTTTTAAATCAGGTACAATAAATCGCCAGTTATTATAATTCACATATTTATATTTCTTTTGAAAGGCCATGAAATTTGTTCAGACGCGATTGACATTGGTTAGTCTCTTATTCTTTTTATACTTTTTCACCGATTTTGGAGCACCTATATACAATTCACATGGAGTACCATACTCTTCCACCACGTATGTTTTTTTATATTATTAGTCATTTAAATGTATTTTTGTTTGTTGATAAATCAATATTACAACTTAGATTAAATCAGTCCATTAATCTCTTAACTTTGACTACTGTCTCGTTTTGATTATTTAGTTTGAAATTATTTTATTTTTGTCCTTTAACTACGAAAATTGCTTTAACTGTTCTTTATTAAATGTTTGAGTTTTAGTTTTTGAAAAATAGTTTTATAATGTAAAAATATATAGCTAAATAGTAAAAAGTTATATTGGAAGTGTTGAAAACTAATTATAATATATTAAATTTTTTTTTGAAACCAAAACCAAAACTTAAAGAACATGCCCTTAAAATGGTCTCGAGCCAAAGTTTCGACACTATTTTTATTTACTTTGTTCACCCCTTGACTTAGCTTGAAACAACCCGTGTGTTAGTAAAAAATAGCTCAAGTATTGTAAGAAATTGGGCTACGGACCATTTTAAAATAAATTTTGAAGTTAATGAACCAAAATTAAATAATTTCAAGTCAATGAACCAAATGTAGGGTCCAATAAAATGATTTAACCTACTACTTATAAGTTATAAATAGATTTAGAAGAACATAACAAACTCTATTTAGCTTCCTTAACAAAATAAGGATGGATCCATCCATTCAATATAAAGAGTCATGATTCATAAATGATTTTTGCCTCAAAATAATAATTATATTTTAAGTTTATATGATTGTTTTTATCTTACATATATATTTAAATAATAATAATAATATGTGGTTTAATATGAAACCATACTTAAAAGTTAAGGGTATAAATGTATAAAATTGTGGTAATTACTTATTCTTGACAAAACTACACTCTAAAAGATTTACAACATATTTTGCTTTAAGACAAAATTCCTTTATACTTGAAATAACCGTGGAATAAATAATTTATAAAATGTTGACTACACATAAAAAAAAAAAAAGAAACCTTAATTACTGTCTCTTTATTAAAAGTTACAAACGATTTTATACAATTAAGAAAAATTATGAGAGTGCTTCGTGTTGTATATGGATTTTCAGGTTTGGGTGGATTCCTGTGTTGACACCCCTTGACCCTATTTTTACACATTTAACTATTCGTGTCCACCTTTTACTCTTAAACAATTTGAGTTCGTGTCGTGTTTGTATCTTATAATATAAATCACTCGCGTTGGGTACATGTTGACAAGTTCACGAGTCGATATTTTCAACCCTAATCTTATCCGTTTAATTATTCAACACATATAACCTGTGAAATCACCAAAACTCAACCCTAATCCCATTGTATTGTGTCGAGTTCGTGTTGTGTCATAAATTATTAGTCCCGAGAGCAGAGTATAGACATAAACTCAAGGGCCAAAAATGCAAAAAAAGAAAAGAAAAGAGAGTTAAATAGTAAAATGCTCTTTCCACGTGCCAAGGCGAATAGATTTTGGAATCACCCCAGTCGTGCTGGGCCTGTAAAGAAGAGGCAAAGGTCCCCATCCCTTACCTGCGTGCTTCGTCATTGTTTTGTGTGGATTATTGTTGCATTTCTTCAGGTAGAGAGAGTCGGGTCACTTCGACAACAATCTCACCTTCTCTCATTTCTCCATTTTCTGTATAAACTCCTCCCTCCACCACCGTCTCACCCCTCACAAACTCACTTCCCGAGGTCCTTTTCCGATCCCCACAATTCTAGGGTTTATCTCCCGCATCGCCGATTGAAAACCTGCGGAAGATCTGTAAATTTGTAGATCTTTATTTGGGGGATTTGTATTTTATTTTTCCAGCGAGTACATAGCTTATAAGAAACCGGGACCATTTCGTTCCTACACAGAGATTTGTTTTGGCCTATATTACGTAGGGTGGTGCGTGTAGGAGGGAGAGCTCGGGGCGGTTTGTTTCGTTTTTGTTTTTTTCCTTTTTTGGTGTGTTTGATGATTGAGCGGGCGTTTGAAGATCTAGAGATTTTGTTGGAATTTAATTCGAGTGGTTAAGATGGAGTTGGATTTTAACGGTGATGTGGCCTGTCTGGATGCCGACCTGTTGCAGCTGCCGGAGGTGTCTCCTTTGTCAATCAAAGCTAACCCTTATGTTGCCGAGAAGCTTTTCGACCAGTGGCTCTCACTTCCTGACACCTGTTCATTGGTAATTTACCTGTATATAAGACTCATTGATTTGGACTGTTGGCATTTTCCGTTGTTCGTTAATAACTGAATTGCGGTATATATACACAATCATTGGAACTCCTGTTTTTCATAATTGGAGTTTTTGTCACCTGGTTATTAATTTAGGAGATTACATGCTCGGCTTTCTCTGTGAATTCAGTAATTGACAAAGAGAGTGAAATTTTACGTGTGTGATGGTGGTTGAAATAAAATTATGAGTGTGGGTGGATTAATTATTGGAAGGAAATAATAAATGTGTATGAGGAAATATTGAGATTCAGCTTAAGGGTTCCATAAGGAAGTTGTGAGCTGTATAAGTTGGAATTAGATGACGATTGGTGTTTCTAGGTTTTCTGCATTTATTGGAGTAATATTTTCTACATTTATTGGAGTAAAAATATATTACCAGAGGACCGGATGACGTTGGATCGTGTGTTTTTGCGGCGAGAATACTTTATGGCATAGGAGATTGAGAGAATGGTAGCTACAAGATACAAAAGTTGGAAAGTGTTATATACTTAATCGGTGATGGTTCATTGGAAGTTTTTGTTATATCTAAATTGTGATTTCGGCGCTGTAATCTGAGGTTGATTTGGAGCGACGGCCACGTGTTTAATGTCAAGGTTTATGTTTTTGTTGAGCTAATCAAATATTATGATGGCTAGAGTTTAATGTAATGATCCTAAATTTAGCTTCGAGAATGTGTTACACTTTATTCGGACACGTGGTGCCTTTGTGTTAATTGAGGTGGCTTGTGTGTTAATGGAAATACCGAATAGGAGAAGAGTTAATGCATTTTCTCTTCATTGAGTAAAGTTCAAAGTGTCGCCAGAGCCCTTATGTATTTTGGAAAAGATGGTCATAAAGTTTGAGTGGCAAGTCGTGGCAACTTGCGTATCACTGGTTTAGGTGAGAGTGACGTCAGTGCACAGAGATTTGTGTTTAGCCCTAAGTTATTATAACCTTATTTTTTAAGAAAAGGTTACTTTGATAAATTCTTGAAAGATGCAGGCTGATAATTCTGAAGAGAGGGGGGGGGGGGGGTGTGTGGTTGTGATTATTCATTAGTTAAAGGATTTACCCTGAAAAATTTTGTTTTCTTGTTATTTGCATTTTTCTTGTAATATATGAAGATGAAGGTAAAATCATATAAGATGCAAATGAGCTTAATTCCTAGCAATTGTAGACTTTCCTGGATTTATGATGCTGTGTTAGGACTTGAATGAGTGCAAGCTGCCATAAAGTTTGTAATGGTGCCGGAGTCTAGCTACATATAAAGTGGATTATTAATTTTCTCAAAGGAATGGAGTTATTGGTAGTAAATTGAACCTGGGTGAGATTATGGCTGGTTCCTGAATCTGATACTGCTAGTTGCTATTTCATTGGATTGACAAGGATGCTTGCCTGTTTTGTTTAATGTATATTTGCTCCTCATTTCTCAGTTAATCTTATACACTAGTATTAGGCTTAGGCTGGGCTATATTTTTGATAAAGTTTTTGGCCCTCAAAAGTGTTTGATCGGTGATGTGTAAGGAATTCCCAACATGATGTTGAGTTATGTGCTACCTATTTGATTATGTAAATAGTCATTTGTAAGTTCGCTGTTGAAATTTGTGTAGCCTTTGGCGTTTAATGCCCTTTATCTATCATTTCCCTGTCGTTGCAAATTAATTCTTCGTTTAGCTAGCTTTTAGCTTCCTCCAAGATCAGAGTTTCTGTATGTTGTCCTTCACCATGTGCTTCAGGAGCCTTCTTAATGGAATGAGAGGAAAGGTTGGAGAATTGTTTTATACATCTGTATGAAATGAAATACTTTATTTTTGCATGAGCAGGTGAGATCTTTGCTGAATAACGCCAAGGGAGGTGGTCCTTTGAATGTCTCGGGAACATCTTCTAACACAAATGCTGCTACCAGTAATACATTACCTTCCATGTTCCCTGCTGGTAGCACGCCTCCCCTGTCACCAAGAAGTTCATCTGGTTCACCTCGAACAACGAAACATAGGGCAGGCCCCTCTGTTCTTGGTTCGCCTCTTAAATTAGTGAATGAGCCAGCTAAAGAGCTGATACCTCAGGTTGGGAGGTTTTGTTAGTTTTATTCTTTTTCAATTTCTCCTTTCTTGGGCAAGAGCAAAAGTTTTCTATCTACTCTACTCTAATATTTATGCGATTGCAGTTCTATTTTCAAAATGGCCGTCCACCTCCAAATGAAATTAAAGAGCGATGCTTGTTTAGGATAAATCAATTTTTTTATGGCCGCATGGATGGACTACAAGTGCATGGTAAGATATTGAAATTAAGATTGTTGAAGTTTGAAATGTGAGTGGTCCGGCATATCATATTCTTGGAGTGGCTAGTGAGGATCTGGGTTAATCATTATTAACATGTTTCACCCAACTCAATTTGCAATGGGGTGGCAGAATTTAAACCTGTGACGAAGGAGATTTGCAAGCTTCCGTCGTTCTTCTCCACTGCTCTTTTCAGAAAGATAGATGTAGATTGTACAGGCATTGTAACCCGGTAAGATATCTGTTACCGTCGTTTATTATTTATTAAATTTCTTCAACTCTTTTAGGGTTGACACAATGATCATTTGGGTTTAACTCTTTTGAGATTCGCATAATTTGGAATAAAATTTGATATGAGTCACCAGAAGTAGAATGAAGTAATATTTATAATATGCTTATGGAAGAAAAGATATTTGGGGCATTTAGAGGCAATTGATTTGTTTCATAGTTTGGTCGCCTAAAGTTGCATTTTTACTCTGGTATCGTACTTATTTAATTTTGCTCTCGAAAGTAGAACGAAACATGGGACTTAATGAGAAATTGAGATCTTTTTGGTCTTGGGTTGGACGGAGAGTCTCTCGCCATCATAATTGGCAAAATATAGAGATCCAATGATTTTGGATTCTTTGATTAGACTTCCTGATATTGAAAATTCCCACATATTTTAGAGGCTTCTAATGCTGTGTCCTTTTGGTTTGCATCTAATTGTTTGTCTGATACATTTTATAGCATCTACCAATAGCCATTTTGTTGCCCTAATTGTATGGATTTTAATATCTTTAAAGCATTATATTATGCTTGTGGTAATTTGAGATGGCGACAGTGGATCTGCTCTCATTTGAGACTGTTAAGGTTTTGTCCTTATTAGGTGTTGATGATGATGCTGTTACTATGACTTCCCCCCCTTGCCCCTTAATAAGCATTACTTAGTGGTGTTTGTGCTCTTGAGAATGTAGTCTTTGGGCCTCTTAAGTCTTAACAGTTTTAACTTAAACATTTGAATATTCCAATTTTGTGATGGCCTTCAATACGTGTCCATGTCCTACCGGCTTTCTGTTGATGTGTCCTATCAAATGACATTGTGCTCACGTAGTAAATTGGATAAGTGGGGGAAATTGTAATTGAGATCTAGAATTTGAAAGCTGCCACTGAAAACCTTTCTCTCTTCTTTAAGGTGTGCTTGATTCGAGAGAGGGAATGAGAATGGGTATCTTCATTATAATTCTGTTGTTTGATTAGTAATGGGCAATGATTACCATTGATAATGTTTGGTTTGTTACTGGAAATGATTACCATGTTATTTAATTTGCTAACAATTTTAGGAATAAATTACGAATGTTCCCAAAAAGAAAAATTATATTTTTAATTAATTATGTTTAGTTTATGTTTTTTTTTTTTACTATAATGATAGTGAAAACATTAACTTCTTGAAAAATTAAGAAATTCTGAGCACAAACACGCTGGACTTCTGTTGTTGTTGCTTGAGATGAGATAAAGTGGGGTAATTTGAGAATAAAAAAAGAATAGGACAAAAGGGCCTAACGTGATGCTTGTGAGACTTGTTGCTCCAGTGAGGCAATGAGAGAAGAGGAGAGATGAGATGAGAATAGTAAAGTGAGACAGTGCAGGTCAGTGAGGTGAGGCTGCGTTTCTTTTTTCCTTTTTACCTGGGAATGACTTCCATTCCTCCCCTAAATGTGAGGAATGGCTCATACGTGAAAAATAGGAAGTGAGAGTTACTGTAGATTAATCATTTTTGGATACCAGTTACCTCATTTAATTCCCATTCTCTCGGCCTCAAACCCTTCAACCAAGCACACCCTTAATCTTTCATTTTCAGTGTCTCAATTGTCTTGTCTGTGAGGGGTTGGAATTTTCTGGTTACATTGAGTAGTTATTTTACAGAGATGTAGTTATAATACCTGAACTCTGTCTCCCCTTTAATTTATATAGAGATGAAACTATTACAGGTTAGAATGAGCTGCTTCTAAGAAAAAAAGTTACATGAGGAAAATTTCTGAATACTTTGATTGGTGCTTTTGAGTGATTTTGCTGTGAAAGGGATTGTTGGCCTCATATTCTATTTACTTATCTGTAGGGATGCCTTTGTTGATTACTGGATCAATGGCAACATGTTGACCAAGGATATTGCTACGCAAATTTACACAATATTGAAGCAGGCTGATACCCGATATCTTTCTCAGGTGCTCTTCATAGTTGTTTCCTGTGTTTGACTTGGTCCATTTCTTTATAATTTCTCTGGCACCTTAATTCTTTGGCAAATTATTTATTGCAATGTGTACTTAAATTTGTGGCATTTAAAATTTATCTGATCTTACCTTTGAATTTTCATTTGATAGGATGACCTCAAACCTGTACTTCGAGAACTTTTGTCAACTCATCCAGGGTTGGAGTTCTTGCAGAGTACGCCTGAATTTCAAGAGAGATATGGTATCTTCTAGTTTTGCTCTATTTTGTTTACTCAGTGAAGTAGATTCCTTGTTTTTTGAAAATAAATGTCCTTGCTACTTACTTTGAATTTATAATTGTATTGGAAAACTATGGCCATATCCATGTGAAGACATATGGAATGTTTAATACTTGACTATGCATGTTACACACCTATTCTAGTTCAAAAGTTAGGAGAAAAACAATTATCAAACACATCAGTGAGTACAAATTGATTTATTAGAGCCTTGAAAAAAGCACAAGTCAGCCTTGTTTTTGCTAGAACACTTCAAGCAATCGAGGTCCAGGGTACATTTAGAGTCTTGTTCTTGTGTTACTTTTAGATCCTCTTTGTGCTTTGGGTATATTACTTTCTCAGGGACAAACTGGATTAGGGGTGGGCACGAATTGGTTTCCTCGAATTGGTTTCCTCGAATTTAAAATTTTTTTTTGCCAATTTGAAAACCGAACCTAATTCGTTTTAAAACTGAAGAAACCAAATCGAATTCGTAATTCGAATTCGGTTTGGACCGTGGAAACCAAATTCACAAATTTGTTTCCATAGTTAATGGTTTAACACGGTAAGGTTTTGAAGAAAATGAAAGAGAGATGGGAGCAGGAAATAGGAAGAGTAAATAAAGAAAGATAATGAAGAGAAGAAAGAAAATAGATTAAGAGAAGAAGCACCGTCCAGTTCCAGATCCACCATTGCCGCCCCTTCCCAGACCCACAACCTCCACCATCCAACAACAACAATCAACACCACCATAACCTTCTCCCAAAAACTTGATGGCTAATAGAAGAAAATGAAAGAAAGATGGAAGAAGGAAATAGGAAGAGTAAAATGAGAAGTATAAAATTTAAAAAATATAAATCATATATTCCAATTCGATTTTCGAATCGGTTTTCGAGTTAGATACCAAATTCGAAAACCAATTCTAAAACCGAATTCATAATTCGAATTCGGTTTCAAATCAAACCTAATTCGAATACTGAATTCAAATTGGGTTATTCGAATTCGGTTCGATTTTCGAATTGGACCAAACCATGCCCACTCCTAAACTGGATATCCCTTGAGTTTTACTGTTTAAATTAATTTGGGAGATAAGAGAGCAGCACTAAACTTCTTGTTATCATGCATGTAACAGTAAATGTCAAGAGACTCTACATTAGTAGTCAATGTTTTTGTGTTATATTTTTGAGATAAAGTAGATACACTAGACCGATGGAGCTTACAAGTTGCTGCCTCTCCAACAGATTAGCAGTTACCTGTAGGAATTGTAACTATGTATACTTCTCTTGGGCTGTGGCATTTGGGAGTAGTTTATGTGAGGCATTCATATAATCAACATATTTTGTGCCTTGGAAAACACATTGATTTACTGGATGTGAGATTATAATGTTGTATACTTTCAAATGTCTCTTTTACACAATGAGACCTCACCTGAAAAACATTTTGGTACTGTCTGGTCATTGAACATTGGAAATTTTTGGCCGCCCTATTGATGGTTGTTTTGAGTTTTCCAGTTCAGAGCTGTCTAATTCATATTATGTGAGTAAACCCATTTGGTTTTGCATCTTAATGTCTACTTTATGTATTGGCCAGCTGAAACCGTAATATACAGAATATTCTACTATGTCAATCGTTCGGGTAATGGTCGTCTTACCCTTAGGGAGCTAAAGCGTTCAAACTTGATTGCTGCAATGCAACATGCAGATGAAGAAGAGGACATTAACAAGGTTTTGAGGTAATGCCGTACCTGTAGAATTGCTTTGGATTGTAGATCAACCCTTGTTTATTATTCTTCTCTACCCTAACTTATGTTTATTTTGAGGGCAAAGGCATGTTATTTTGTACTAAGATATTGCCCCTTATTCTCTTGTGAGCCAATTGAAATTGTTTTTTAGGATCTCCTCACAAAGAACCTGGCCATCCATCGCTTGGGAACCATATTTATAGAGTTTCCTTTATTTTATAACCGTGTGCATATGCATTCATCATTATTTTGTGTTGTATTTGCTAGACAATTATGTAATTCATTTGATGCATACCTATATTTGAAAAGTGAATACTCTTATTTGCTTTTGTATGATGTTGCTTTGCAGGTTCAGATTCTCCTCCCATTTACATCTTCTTTTCATTTGATTGCATTTTATTTTATTGCTGCAGGTACTTCTCCTACGAGCACTTTTATGTGATATACTGCAAGTTTTGGGAGCTGGACACAGATCATGATTTCTTAATTGATAAAGAGAACCTGATAAGATATGGTAACCATGCACTTACCTACAGAATTGTCGATAGGATATTTTCTCAGGTTTGTTCTTGTGTGGTTGCTATTGGTAACATGTTTAAGGTGAATAGAGATGTTTTCGTTTGTCAATACTTGTTCTGATTGTTATGTCTTTCTGGTTCCTAGATCCCAAGAAGGTTCACCAGTAAGGTTGAAGGGAAGATGGGATATGAAGATTTTGTGTACTTTATATTATCCGAGGAGGATAAATCATCAGAGCCTAGTCTTGAATATTGGTACATCTCTGTGACCATTTAATTTTATGTATAATTTTTTTTATCATTATAGCATAGTTTATTTGAAAGTACTGTAAAAGTTTGGAAAATTGAAGATGGACCCGATATATATATATATGTGGGGTCGGGTTGGTAGGTTGTGTTATGATTTGTGTAATTCTTCCTTCCCTGTTAGTACATTTTTGTGGTTTTATATGCTCTTTTTGGAGTTGTTTACTCATTCATAGTTTGATTCTCTTGTAGTTGGTGGATTTTCTTCTAGGTGATGCATAAAATTACCTTATCTCAATAGTATTATTTATTGGTTAACTAATTTCCGTCAATATTTTCATTCATTTTAAAGAATATACTCTATTCTTAGTTTGAAGACACAACAGAGTTGATGGTTTTTGAAAAGGAAGTTGTTTCTCGCTGATTTTGCAACTAGATATTCTTAGTATTGACTTTTTTTCTTTCCTTTTTGATCAGGTTTAAATGCATTGATTTGGATGGCAATGGGGTTCTAACAAGGAATGAACTACAATTCTTCTATGAGGAGCAGCTGCATAGAATGGAATGCATGGCCCAGGAGCCTGTGCTTTTTGAGGATATTTTATGCCAAATAGTTGACATGATTAGTCCAGAGGTTAGCTTCCAATGTTAAGCATTATTTAAGCTTTCTAAATCTGCTTATAGTTGTAAATTTTTATTATTCTTTTGGTTGATTGTCTTTGAAGATTTGAGGGTATAGTTAGTTTTCAGAATTTCCCCATCTACATGACCTGGAATTTGTAGTCATTGCATTTGATTTAGGACATGTCTTATTAATTTGCAAGGGGCATTTTTCTTTGCTTTGAATTGTATTTTGAGCTGCATATTCTTGTTCCATGATGTCTAATGCATGGTGAATATACTGCAGAGGTCTGTCTATTAGGTGTATTGTTTGGCTCTTTGATTTAGGTTAATGTGATTCTGTCATTTCAAACAGAATCCTTGCTTGTTTGTCTTATCTTAGGATTATGTACTTGCACTATTTCAACCTCATAATTGTCTTATTTTAGCCCACTGCTGCTTGAATATCAGAGCATGTGTCATGTGGCACTTTGATGTGCTCTTGTGGATGATATCCTGACAAGTAGTTCTAGCTTAGATGCTAACTTATTTCTTTCGTTGTTACTATCTTCCAATTGTGAGAAAGATTAGTTATTATCCATGGTCCTCCTTGCAGAATGAAAGCTACCTTACATTACGTGATCTGAAAGGAAGCAGGCTTTCAGGGAGCGTATTTAATATCCTTTTCAACCTCAATAAGTTCATGGCATTTGAAACTCGTGATCCATTTCTAATCCGTCAGGTAATTGGCTTGTTCTGTTTGCTTATTCCTGAGCAAGAATTTTGGTGAATGTTATAATTTCATATCTGAATGCGAATGCACAATTCATGATGAGGCTCACTGTTCCGCCTTTTCCTTTTGGTTTAGGAGCGCGAGAACCCAACATTGACAGAATGGGATCGTTTTGCCCACAGAGAGTATATCAGACTTTCAATGGAGGAAGATGCAGAAGATGCCTCCAATGGAAGTGCAGATGTCTGGGATGAATCACTTGAGGCTCCATTTTGAGTTTCGGTAGGTGAGACAAATCATGATCTGCTGGTAGAATAGCATGGACAAAATATAACACACTGTCATGATCAACAGTTAATTGAAGGAAATGAACCACAAGTACTTCATATAGATGGGTAGACAAGGAATCAAGGTAAAGTAATAGTTAGGAGACCTTGTGCGGGATGTTTGGAGAGGTAAAATCTGTATCTACATGTCTAATTAGTTCTTCTTTGAATCCAGTATAAGGATCAACTGAAGGTTCCATGACTAATTTTATGAAAATATGAAACATGGTGAATCACCCACTATGGTATTAAAGTATTTTGGAGTCAGGTAGGCTGCTGGGTTTTAGTTGATTGCACGAGTGAAATTGGCAGTCGCACTGTTGGTACTAGGCTCTTGAGTTTGGATGATTTGGAAATAGGAGCTATGAGTGGTGAACTACTCTGCATAGACAGTTTGGCGTAGGAGCTCAATGGAACTCAGTGGATCAACTGTGCAGAGATTATGTGATTTTCTGCTTTAATATTTTGAACTTGGTGATTTGGTTATTATCTCTGAGGAAACATTGCGTTTCGACCTTGATCCTTGTAGCCAACCCAACATAGTGGGATAAAAGGCTTTTAGTTGTTGTATTTGGTTATTATCTTTGAGGTTATGCCTACTAGATTCAGGAATGAATTATGCCTACTAGATTCAGGAATGAACTACTGCTTTTAGATGGCTGTATTTCCAATTTTATCATTTTTTGGATGAGACATTCAGATGGAGCGAGGATCATCTCACATAGTGGATTACATGGTTTTTTGTTTGTTCCTCTTCTTTTCCAGGTGTTTTTAGTATAATCTCTTATTTTCAAGCTCGGTTCCAGCTGACGTTGGTTAACATGCGCGGGCAAATCACAGGAGAAAACCGGCATTAATCTACAATTTGTCCGATCTTCTCTGATGCTACCAGAAGTAGGCGTTCATTTGATCCCAAAGGACAGATGAGAAGTTGGAGAAGTTGTGTTTGGTGGTGGAAGGCTGTGGCTGAAGTTAGGACGACTTTGGGGGGGAAAAGTAGATTCAGTTGGAGATTAGGAGATATCAAAGGAGAGAACTGCCTTTCGTCAACTCATGATTTTTAGTGCTCTATTTTCTTCTTCTTCTTCTTCTTTTTTTTTTTTTTTTTTTTTTTTTTTTTTTTGCCCTTTTCTGTTTCGTATAGTTTGTGGTCCTCACTCATTGTGCTGGGGCGAGGTTTAATTTTGGATGGATGGGCTTATAATTTGGTTTTGTTTATTGGATTTGGGCCTTTTCCTTTTTTCCTTTTTGAAAAGAAATTTTTGGTTGGGTTCATTTCTTAGGATGTGATGATGGGCTTGGGTGTTGATGACTCGTTCTTATTTCTCAAGGACTTGGGTTTCTTTGGGCTTCCTTTTTAAATCTTAAAATTGCTTTTATTTTGTGTTAGGATTCTTGAGTGATCTACCACAACCAAAACAAAAACACAAAAAAAGGGCAAAAAAATAGTATTTATTGTTTATATAAGTAGAAAGTACTACCCTTCAATTAAGTGACAATTATATAAGTAAAAAGGTAGTGGATTAAAATAGTAAAAATAAGGTTGTTTTATTGAAAATATAATTTTCTTTTGTTTTTTTTGGTTTTTCATTCTGGTAAATTATAATTGGTTCGTTTTCATTTTTATTTTTTTGTGGTTTGATTTTGTTTTTGTATCATTTTTATTTGTTTGTGTTTTGATTTTCTTTTAATTTTTACCATAAATTCGATATATAAAATAGTCAAGTTTTTAAAAAAAATTTTATATGAAAGTTGTGAAAAATTAATTGAGTAGTGTATTATTATTCTATAAAAATATTTTTGTGAAAAACATGTACTTGTAATGAAAAACAATTAACCAACATGCCCTAAATTAGTATATCATCTTATGAATATTTTAATTTTAATTTGGGTTGGGCTTATTAATTGGTTTTGTAGAGGGGCATTTAATTGTAGGACCTATTTTACTAAATACAGGACACTTTTTAAAATTTTAAGTGGTGAAAAGACATATATACCCTTGATAATTTTTAACTTTATAAAAAAAATTTACCCAACTTTTTAACTCAGAGAAAATCGCCCAGGCCAGGCGATTTTATCTGGGAAAATCGCCCAACCTAGGAAAATCGCCTGGTCTGATAAAATCGCCGTCCTGTGGCGATTTTCCCCTGAGTTAAAAAGTTAGGTAAATTTTCGCCGGAAAAACGATTTTCCGACGAAAGACCAGGAAAACCTGAAAAAGCCCAGTTTGGGCGATTTTCTCTGATAAAAATGCCCAGACTAGGCGATTTTCCCTGGAAAATCGCCCAAGCCCAGATAAAATCGCCTGGCCCGGGCAATTTTCTCTGAGTTAAAAAGTTGGGTAAATTTTTTTTATAAAGTTAAAAACTATCAAGAGTATATTTATTTTTCACCACTTAAAATTTTAAAAAGTGTCTTGTGTTTAGTAAAAAGTGTCATTCAATTAACAATTTCGTTTGTGAATAGAGGACGCCCAAATTGCAGTTAACAAGTGTCACTTTCGCCGTCGCCCTCCACATTTTAATTCAATTTTCATTCGCCCTCGTTAATTAAGCAATTAGCGGCAGGCGCAGGGCGAAAAGAGCAAAGCTTGTTAGCTTTGTGATTATTGATTGACTTCTCAGTTTGTCTTTTCAGTCTCCAAGCCAGTCAGGAAAAACCCTAGCAGTAGACTTTCTCCGGCGACATGAAGGTGGTTGCTTTAGTGAGCGGCGGCAAGGATAGCTGCTACGCCATGATGAAATGCCTCCAGTACGGTCACGAGGTCCACTTCCCAACTCCTTCAGATTGTCTTTAATCCTCTCTTTTTAGCTCTCTATCTGTCTTACTGTGCTTTTCATCGAATTTGGGATTCAGATTGTTGCTTTAGCGAATCTGTTGCCGGCTAATGATGCAGAGGACGAGCTCAATAGCTACATGTATCAAACTGTAAGATTACATTCTGATTCTGCTTGCTGCAAAAGCCTATACGTGCTTTGCTTCGCTTCAGTTCGACGTGCCTGAAACGAATTAACATGTTAGTTTTAGGAGAGACATGAACAACTGTTATTGTACACGTATAGTTTATTCTGGTTAGAGTAGTTGTCCAACATCAACAGCAACTAAGCTTTTTATCCCAACACATGGGGTCGGCTATATGAATCATATATTTGTGGTGTTCAATAATCTCTTGGATGTACTGGAACAATTTGAGCTTCGAACTAGGGAATATAAGTGGTAGCATTAGTTAGTAAATGATTGATCAAAACTTTCAAAACTATTGGATTTAAAAATCACGAGAAGCAGAAAAAACAGTTGGGCTATGAGGTTGATAAATTGATTGAGTTAAGTGAAAGCATTTTTTTCGTGGGCTTTCCAGAGTTATAGTGAACTGTTCACCTGCCATAGTTTGTTTCTCATACTTTTTTTTTATCACTCTTATAATATTTTTTCCTTTGGGGCTGGGGAGGAGAAATGAGGATTTTTGTTTGTTTTCATAAAATAATATTTGTTGGAGAAAATATATTCCACAGAAAACTGATTCCGTCATTTGAAAACTCAGGTTGGACACCAGTTAGTAGCTGGTTATGCAAAATGTATGGGGCTTCCTTTATTCAGAAGGAGAATTCAAGGATCAACAAGGCAAGCAGTGGATTCATTTTATTTTATTTTTATTCCTGTATAGCAAGGATCAGATGTCTTGTTTCATGGGCTCTGTTTCATTGAGGCTGTTCTAATCTTAGGATTATGCAAATGAAAAGCTTATTGGACTTTATTATTTTCACGCTTGTAGAGGTTCTCCAATATGATTACCCGTATCTTTCAATATTTTCTCAGCTCCTTAGTACTCACATTTGGTCAGAGTTTTTTTTACATATTTTAAGATTGATCATATTCAGTAGGTATGGGGAAAAAAAAAAAACTTATTTTATAATTCTTGGGTATATTGATTTTTTGGGGTTTCCATTGTCGGAACGTGTGGATCTTTTGATTTCAGGCACCATGGTCTAAGCTATAGTATTACTCCAGGGGATGAGGTTGAAGATTTGTTTATCTTGTTAAATGAAGTCAAACGACAGATACCATCTGTCATGGCTGTGTCTTCTGGTGCAATTGCTTCTGATTATCAAAGACTACGGGTTGAGAGTGTGTGTTCAAGGTTAGGACTTGTTTCTTTGGCATACTTATGGAAGCAAGATCAGTCATTACTCCTTCACGACATGGTAATATAGCATGTCAATCTCAATCACTGACATTTTTGGTATATAAATGTAACTTCTGCTAATTGTTTTACTTTATATGTCCACCAGATTAAAAATGGAATCGTTGCAATCACTGTCAAGGTGAATTGGTTACAATGAGGTTTTATCTTTTTTAATTTCTTACGTTCTTTTGGGTTTTAGCTTCTTTATGCTTTATAATTAAACCTTTTGTTTGGAGTTTAGTAAGATGACTTTTGCACATTGATACGATCATGTATGTAGAGAGATCACATGAAAATAACTGTGGTTTTCTTAAGTTGGAATTGATTGGTTCCAACATTTTCACCTTAGAAAAGTTCATAAATGTATGTATAACTGTGTGTGTTTGTGTAGTTACTTTATAGGTGCAATAAATTTCTTTAATGTGATCTGTGACATTGAGATCTAAAGAATGATTCTTCAGGGACTGAAACTGTCTTGCAAATGTTATTGCTTCGGCTTATAATATTACATGTCAATAGTTAAGTAAATTACATAAAAACCAATTGCTATTGAAGGCACATAGTTAAACTGGGTTAAGTAAGTTGCAGGTATATTAAAGGTACAAACCCTGTTGACTGGAGGGATTGTTTTCAATAGAAGTTTATTGGTAGCTATGAAAGCCTTTGACATTTTTCTGTCTGTCATTCTTTTTGAGGAATGAAAGATGCTCAATTTTTTGTTTGACCTGCACATATCTTACAAGTAGGCAAGCACGTGCTTGAAATTATTTGGTTCCTCTGGTCTTTGTAAAAGTATTTTTGATATGATTTATTTACTTCCATCCTAGATAGTCAGAACAGCTCTATTTGATGTTTCAGGTTGCGGTCATGGGACTGGACCCAGCAAAACACTTGGGGAAAGAGTTATCAAGCTTGGATCACCATCTTCACAAGCTAAATGAGTATGTGAGTTTAATCAAGAAAGATTGTTGAGTAATTATGCTTATGATATCCTGGCTTAATAAGTTGTTTTACCAACAAATCTGGCAGGTTGTATGGAGTTAATGTTTGTGGCGAAGGAGGAGAATATGAAAGTTTAACTCTTGACTGTCCCCTCTTTAAAGTGAGTATTTCTGCTGGCAGCCTTTGTTTTTAATTCCCTTCTTTTGTTAAGAAGGTAGTTACGTTACCTCATCTAGGGAAGCATCAAGTTTCTTGCTACTAACTACCTTTGGAGAACTTGTATTAATTTTGGTCCCTGATAAAACTCATGTGATTACTATTAGTTCCCCCCTGAAAACTGTAATTCAAGTTTGAGACAGATTTATTTATTTTTCCCAGAATGCTCGTATTGTGCTAGATGAATATCAAGTTGTCCTACATTCTGCAAATCCCATATCTCCGGTTGGGATCCTTCACCCTTTGGCATTCCACTTGGAGCAAAAGATAGAGACTTTGTCATTGGATGAAGGTAGCCAGAAGAATGATGTCTCTCTGGAGGATTTGGATTTGATATGTGAAGTCCTAGGAGGTGATTGTCCTCAAAGTTGTGAAGATAAGAGTTTGTTTACGAATGGGTCCTCAACATTTGTAAAAGCTGATGATCTGAAAATCCAGATTTCAAAAACCAAAGCAGATAATACCTTTTCTCTCTCATGCTGGTTGCAAAACTCATCTAATGCTTTAGCAGGTAATATATTAGTTCCCATTGAAAGGATTATCCATTGGTATAATCAAAGGACTACCTGCATTCTTTCTGTGTTATAACTTTATGCTTGACAGAATTGCAGGCTGACTTGGAGGTTGTTCTGACAAAAATTGAGTCGGAACTAGCTGAATGTGGTTACTCTTGGGAAAATGTACTCTATATACATCTCTATATTGATGATATGAGTAAATTTTCTGTAGCAAATGAGACATACGTCAGATTCATCACTCATGATAAGTGCCGTTTCGGTGTACCTTCACGCTCTACAGTTGAGCTTCCTCTTTCACAAGTTGGTTTAGGGTTGGCCTATATCGAAGTGTTGGTGGCAGGTGATTCCACTAAAACAGTTCTTCATGTACAGAGTATATCCTGCTGGGCTCCTAGTTGCATTGGTCCATATAGTCAGGTTACGTACAGAATTAGCCTTCTTTGTTAGAAAATGCTACCTGTAATCTTTGTCAATCTGCATGTCAGATGGATTGTCAGTTTAGTTTAAAACTTTAACAAGTTACTTTTTCTTCTTTGCCAGGCAACTTTGCACAGGGATATACTGTACATGGCAGGTCAATTGGGTCTTGACCCACCTACAATGTTGCTTTGTACTAAAGGTGCTACTTCTGAGCTTGAGCAAGCATTGGAAAATAGTCAAGCTGTGGCAAAAAGCTTTAACTGTTCAATATCTACATCTGCTCTTCTCTTTGTGATATACTGCTCGGAATCTTTGTGTGAGTCTGACAGAACTGCTATTGGGGAGAGGGCAAACATATTTCTCAATGAGATGAAATTGAAAGATTCAGACAGTCGAAGCATGTTTGCTGTGCTTGATCCTATGTTCTTATACATTCTCGTTCCAGATCTGCCAAAAAGGTTCCCCCTTTTTCTTCTAATGCTAAACTTGCTGTCCATTTCAAGCACTTATTGCTTACATGATTGTAATTGAGACAAAGTAGTGAACATCTGGTTTATATAACATGATCGAGTAGATAAAACATAACATGATCAGCCCTCTGAGTAGATAAAACATCTATGCTTTTTATCTCTTATAGTAACTTGTTCAACTATTTATGTCCTCTAGGTAGTAAAATTGTGTCTATCCACTGAAATAGGCATGCGCTGCAGGAAATTGTTGATCAGAATTACAAATTCTGTCATGTTGCATCTCTCTTGGGCCTTATTTGTAAATCCCTTTTTTTATTTCTATTTTTGCGTTTGCTATTTAGATATGGTCTGTTGACATCCTGTATGTTTAACATTGTGAAGTGTTATTTCTTATATGCAGCGCTCTTGTAGAAGTAAAGCCCATTCTCTATGTGCCAGGGAGTGTTGAAACCTCAGCTGACAAGGCTGTTGTAAATGGTCCTATCGCAGAAAGCTGTTGGGGTTTTAAGCATGAAAACTGGCACAGTGAATGCCTGCAGAAATGTGTTGTTCCTGGAAGACTAGTTACTGCTGTTTTATCTGTCTCGCAAACTCAGGCAATAAAGATCTGTTCCACATTCCGTCACTTGGATCAAGTTGATACTGGCAAAATCCTTAATGAGGAGCAGATGGATGTAGTAGCCAAATTCTGTATTTATCTTCTCGACAATGTTCTTTCAGAAGCCGGTTTCTCTTGGGATAATGTCACGGTGAGCTTATCTTGCATTCTTAATCATCAATGCAGTGATTTGTCCCGTACACTTCATTCATTTCTTTCGCTTTCTGCAGACTTTTAGGCTATACATCAGAACAAGTGTTCACGTTTCCCATGCAACATTGTCGCTCATTTTCACCAGAGTATTTAATGAATTTGCTGAACTAAACACCAACCGAAAGACTACGAGCGAGTCACTTTTCAGTATCGTTCCAGTCTTGGGTTCTGGGAGGTCTGCAAGATCTGTGGATGATATAATCAGTTGTGAAATATTTGCAAGGAAAGTGTAGCTCTCCTTGGGGCAGGGTACCCTACAATCATTGGAAAATTGTAAATACAAATAACGGAAATGGTTTGTTTGATTGTTGTAATTTATGCGTAGAATCTTTTGTTGCATTCCGTACTTGTAAGTCATTTGCCTGCTGTCATCTTTTCTTTAGTTAAGTTTATATTATAGATGGAGTTTACCATCCATCTATGGTTATCAGGAAAAGCCCATGAGATCTTTTGTCCACCTTAATTATGTCTTTCTTGTATGTTTCATAACGTGACGTGGATTTCATCTCTTGTGAGAGGGCAAGCAGGAAAGAAGAGTTAAGCCTGACAAAAGATCTAGTCTGAAGGAAAAGTGCATGTCTTGGAGGCTGGTGGCATAGGCAGTGTTAAAAATTTAAAGGTAGCCTAGTAGGGAGAACTTTGAAAGGATGGCAAGAAGAAGAACATGATTTTGAGAGGTTGGGAGTTGAGGAATGGGGACCATTCACAGCTACTGCCTTGAAGCATTGCATGTGTCTCTACCCTTTTGGTATCAAACAAATCTAGCTTGAAAAGGCACCCACAATAAGGTTGTTGAGAATAAGAGATGTGTGGTCGGCTTTTAGAGTTCATATCCTTGTATCACTTATCATGTGGCAGTTGTGAACTGCAATCCATCTTAGGGGAAATTGTACTTTTGGCCGCTTTCTTTCGGGGTCGTTACACTTTTAACCACTTTTGTTAAAACCGCAGCAAAAGAGTTGTTATGTATGATATTATACTTTTGACCATTTTAACCTCTTATTACATGTTCTCAACAGTTAACAGTTTGTTTTTTGATATGAAATTTTGAATTTTATAATTAGCCTTAGTTTTATTTTGTGAAAACAACTTATATATTATTGTTGATTGGGGTTTTGGCTGTTGAGAACATGTAGTAACAAGTTAAAACGACAAAAAATGTAGCACCATACATATAAAAATAGCTCTTTTACAACGATTTAGACAAAAGTGACAAAAAGTGCAACGCCCCAAAAATGTGATTTTCCCTTTCACCTCATGTTCAATGGTTAGTTACCTTTTCATTTCCTTTTTACCATGGGACTTTCAATGGGTCTCACCGCTAAATTTCCCTATTTACTCTGGGATAAAGTTTGAATTTGCGATCTCTACGATGAGTTCGTTTGTGACTAACTAATGAATGAGCATCGATTCTCGGTTAGTGCTCGATTCTTATCGGCTAGTTACGTCGATTGGGACTAGATTGATTTCACATGATAATTTGTACGTAATGGTAATGCCATGCCAGTTGCCACTATCCACATTGACATAATTTCTTCATTCAGCTCAACATATCCTATGTTGCCAAATGCCAACGACAAAACAGTTGTAAGTTATTATGCGAAACAAAACTAAAACAGAAGAAGAGTCGAATTTAAGGCTTCCCTTCTAAACGGTTGGGGTGCGAATCATCATAAGTAGCAATTTGAGACGACACCAAATAATCCGACAACCGTTTTTAAGACACATCCTATCCTAACATCATTAATGCTTACCTTTTTTTGCCCACCTGTTTATTGCATTTATTAGCAATAATACTCTCAAGAAATTTGGTAAAAAAAGATAAAAATAAATATTCTTACAACAAAGTTTGTTGTTCTATTTCTAGGAGCACAAACCAAAGCTTCAAAACTTTTGGGTTAGTTTCCCAATCCGAATAGTAGGATTTTACGAGTGTACGATTTCAAAAATTGATCCTAAATTTTTAAAATTAAACAAATAAGAATAGTTTTTATAATTTTTCTGTAATTTTACACATGCACATTTAGTGTGTGATATTATGATTCTATCGATTCTGATTCTGCACCCGAATCGATCCTATGTGGAGTTTCGATCTTGCAAACTATGATCATACATATATAATTGAGAATTAACCAAACATGTCGAGAGAGTGAGTTTAAATGTGATTCTCATTCAATTCCAACTCATTATCAAATTAATGATCATGGTGATTTCAATCACTCAAACTAAACGCATTTCCCCCCCAATATTTCCAACCCCTCTTCCAATTTGCTTAGCTTAATAGACTTTAGAAATATAATAATTTCAGACAGTATTTTTTTTCACTTTTTTTGAAAATTCATAATAAAATGCAATAGAACACGCACTATAAAATTTACTAACTCAAAGTCTAATCAACTTAACTATAATGCGTAAATTGGAAGTAAAATATTGGAAAAGAGAAAAAAAAGAAAGTTGGCATTATGCTCTCTCATCATGCTTTCTTTCACCAATCGCCTACGAAAGAAACCACGAAGGCTCCAACCAAAAGGATATTTTTGGACACTTCCAAAAATTGCACTAAAATTTAAGAACTACAATAATTGAGCATAAAAGAATATTATGAGTACAATAATAATAATATTAAGAAAACAAAAAGAGAAGAGAAGAGAGAGAAAGAAAGAAAATGTCAGAGCACAGAGTGTCATGTGGGCCCCAGAAGCATGCTCTATCACAAGACTAAACTATGCCACGCTGGGTCACCATCATCTACAAGGGAGCAGCCCCCATCCAATTCCCAATTGCTCATTGTCATTTGTCCATTTCTACGATGGCGTGATATCAAGCCGAGCTGAGCCAAGAGTTGACATGTCATTATTCCTATTTATTAAGCAAACAAGTTCAAATCAAGCTTTTACCGAGCTAATTCCGAATTTGTTCTTAAACGTTTATCAACACTACCGCCATGGTTAAAAAAAAAAAAAAAAAAAAAAAACACTACCACCACACCTTATCTACAATAATAATAATAATAATAAAACAAATCTTATTTTATTTTAATGATTTAATATGTAAAAAATTAAATACTACTTGGACTTAGTAAATTTAGTTGGTAAATATTTAATTCACATTAGCAATTAAATATATAGATATTACTCCTTCACCTTCTAACGAAATAGTAGTGTTTGAAAATATATTCATTTGTCACATTAAAAGAGGCCGAGAGTATACATGTTATGAGTCACAAACTCCTTTACTAAATTCGAATGGAAGTACCTATGATTTTTTATGAATTCAAGATTATCGCTTAAAACAATTAATTTATCATAATTTATTAAACTAATATACTTACGTTTGAAGCGTGGATCAATTATAAAACATAAATAATCATATTAATAAAAATACGAAAATGAAAAATTATAACAAAATATAAAGAGTACGGTCCAGTTTGGTATCAAGACTAAACTCAAACTTTAATTGAATTGTGATTTTAAAATATTAAAATTGTACGGTCCCGTTTTCGAACTACATTTCTATACAATAATACCCTAAATCGTATATCGCACAGAGAAACGGAGGAAACGGTTCCTTTCCTTCTTTCTTTGTGTGGCACACTTTCGTAATTTGCTGCGAAAACAAAGGGCCATATGCTCATCCGGGTAAGGATCCAGGCTCTGGCTCATTTCGGAGACCAATACGACGTCGTTTAGAAGATACTGAATGAGAGTAAAACAGTAAAAAACACAAATTACAATCACAAATCTCCTCCCGTCCCAGCCTCCCGTCCAGAGAGAGAAAAAGCTAGGCATATAAAAATGGCGAAGAAACATGAGAGTAGCAGAGGGTGAGAGAGAAGAGAAAGATCGATCTCGAGTCTCCCACTGCAATATCTACTAACTACATCTCTCACACTTTCCCGAATAAACGAATAAACTCCTCTCCTCGTCGTCTTCCTCAGGTAATTTTTTAATTTTTGTTGTCAATTATGTATTGGTTGGTGTTGCGTACATTTTTTTGTCTTATTTATGGATAATAATTATGTGCGGTGCGTTAATTTTTTGGAGATTGTAGTCCGTTTTTAGCTTTTTTGGGTGGAAGGATGTGAATAGTTGTATTTGGTGCGCTTAACTGACCTAGATCGAAGTTTAAAGTTGATTTAGCTTTTTTGCTTTTTTTTTTTTTTTTTCCCCCTTTCCTGGCTTTGATTATATGTTTTGATTTTATTTGCTAGGTTTTAGATTTGAGCTAAGTGGGAGTGGAGTTAAGATCAGGTGCGGTTTGGGTTTGTAGAATATATGGCAAGGTTGGAGTTGTGTAATTGTGCTTAAAGCTGAATCTGGAAATGCTTTAATTGAAGGCTGTAATGTATGTTTCCCTCAGTCAGCTGAAATTCTAGGTTTTTTCTTTAATTTCTTTTCTTCACTTAATTTTGTGAGAACCATGGGGGAATGCTAGTTTACGCCAAGGATTTCGAAGAGGATTGAGGGGGGTTGGAATTTAGTGGGTCAGAAGGATACCAATGGAAGATTGGTCTAAGTATGCGCATAGCCCAGTGCATTTGGCTGTGGCCAAGAGAGATTATGCCGGGTTAAGAAAGATTGTTGCTGCTCTTCCGCGGTTAGCCAAGGCTGGGGAGGTGAATACTGAATCCGACTCTTTAGCTGCTGAAATTGATGCCGATCAAGTGTCTGCAGTGATTGATCGGAGGGATGTCCCAGGTCGTGAGACCCCCTTGCACCTTGCAGTGAGGCTCCGGGACCCCACTTCAGCTGAGATTTTGATGTCTGCTGGTGCTGATTGGAGTCTTCAGAATGAGAATGGGTGGAGTGCGCTGCAGGAGGCTGTTTGTACTAGGGAAGAGAATATTGCTATGATTATTGCCAGACATTATCAGCCTCTGGCATGGGCAAAATGGTGCCGGAGGCTTCCTAGGATTGTGGCTTCAGCTTCCAGGATAAGGGATTTTTATATGGAGATAACCTTTCATTTTGAGAGCTCTGTCATACCATTTATTGGTAGAATTGCTCCTTCGGACACTTATAAGATATGGAAACGGGGTGCAAATCTCCGTGCTGATATGACCCTTGCGGGTTTCGATGGCTTTCGCATTCAACGATCTGATCAAACTTTCCTCTTTCTGGGAGATGGATATTCATCAGACGATGGAAAGGTATCCTTGGCTCCCGGTTCTCTGATTGTACTTGCCCATAAAGAGAAGGAGATCACAAATGCTTTGGAGGGAGCAGGTGTGCAGCCAACAGAAAATGAGGTTGCCCATGAAGTAGCCTTGATGTCTCAAACGAACATGTATAGGCCTGGAATTGATGTCACTCAAGCTGAACTTGTACCTCATTTGAACTGGAGGCGCCAGGAAAGGACTGAGATGGTTGGGTCCTGGAAGAGCAAGGTCTATGACATGCTTCATGTGATGGTCAGTGTGAAGTCAAGAAGAGTTCCTGGAGCTATGACTGATGAGGAGCTCTTTGCTGTGAATGATGATGAGAGATTAGCTAATGGTGTTGAACATGATGAGTATGATGATGTATTGACAGCTGAGGAAAGAAAGCAACTAGATTCTGCACTTCGCATGGAGAATGCGGAGGGCGATGAGGAGCCTGAACTTCAGGATTGCAATGATAACAGTGATAGTGGTTCATTCGAAAATTGTGATCCAAATGGCGTGAGCAAAGAAAAGAAAAGCTGGTTTGGCTGGAATAAGAAAGCTTCAAAGCACACAGGAGATGACCAGGACGATTCAAAAAATGTAAAGAAGTCCTCAAAGTTGGCTCCTGAAGATAACAAGTCTAGACCCGCTGATACTCGTAGATCAACATCTGAAATTCCAAAAGAGGATTCCAGCGAACTTAAGAAGGGCAAGGATAAAAGCCACAAAAAGAAAAAGAAGAAGGGTGCCACTAGTGATTCAAAGACCGAAAGTGAATATAAAAAAGGATTAAGACCTGTTTTGTGGTTAACGCCGGATTTCCCTTTGAAGACAGAAGAGCTCTTACCCTTATTGGATATATTGGCCAACAAGGTGAAAGCAGTTAGAAGATTGAGAGAGTTATTGACTACAAAACTACCCAATGGCACATTCCCTGCTAAGGTACATAGTTTCCATGCTATGAATATTCTAGCTTCATTGTGTTTAATATGCTCTTGTTTTTCATTGTCCTTTGTTTTCTTTTTTGAAGGTTGTAACTAGTTTTTGTTCATTCTTATTCACATCCCTACTTGCTGCAAAGTCCTTTACTGGTTTTGTTTGATCTAAATGTTTATTGTAATTTCTATTTTAGGATCTCTTCCATTATATTTTGACTAATCTTACTTGCATGTAATGCTTGACACCTATTGTTTTGTGTGAAACTTTGCATTCAAACTGTTTCCAATTTGCACACTTTCTCTTCCTTTATCTCTGCATCACTAGAGGACATTTAGTATGCACGTAAAAATTTCCACTTTTTGATGTGCATGTGAATTGAGTGAAATGCATGTTTCTTTAACTGAATTTTAGTTTGTCATTTGGTGGCATGATCATTTTTGCAGAACGTCCTATATATGTTGATTAGTAATTATGATGGTGGGTTTGAAAGGGAATGTTGTCAAGCCCCTTTCCTTGTGATTTTATCAGGTTGACATATTTTATGACAAGAAGTTTGAGATGGAATTTACGTTCTTGATTTGCCTCATCATTGGACCATATTTTGTAACTTGGGTTTCTCTTGTCCATTAAACTTTTCAGCATTCATAAATTGGACTTGAATATTGGCACTTCGGTCTGTTTGAGAACTTCATACACGTAAGCACCTATATATGGCTGTACATTTACTTAGTTTTAAGGTATATGTACAGAAAGGAGGAAAACTTGAGAAATATGCGATCCATAATCTTGCCTGAGATTCACTTGACTATACTTTAGGAAATGGTTCGGTTTAGATAACGCCTTAAATTTTGAAATGGAAGATGATTTAAGGTTTTAAATGAATGAAATGGAAATTCTGGGATTATTAAGGGAACATTTTCTGATCATGGAAATTGATATATGTAGAAAACACAGAGATGGAAACCAGAATACTTTTAACGCCTTAAATTTTGAAATGGGAAATGATTTAAGGTTTTAAATGGATGAATGGAAATTCTGGGATTATAGAGAGCTTTTTCTGATCATAGAATTTGATATCTGCTAGAACTCTAACCTAACTACTTGTGGAAGGGATCTTTTAGAATCAGATTGTTGCTTGGAAGATCTTCTGAAATTTGATCTGTATTTTAACATTGCTAGTATTATTTACTTGATTTTATAACTATTATTGGGGTTCGGTGTCATCCTCATGATTTCTGGCACACCATCTTGAGAATTTATATCATTCCTCTTTCCTGTTTTTGTTTTTGAGGTGGAACTGGAATGGATAAGAAATATGTTTACTAGTTGTGCCTGAATAATGCATTTACCATTCTGCAGATTGCCATTCCTATTGTACCAACCATTAGGGTTATTGTTACATTTACAAAGTTTGAGGAGCTCCAACCTACAGAGGAGTTTTGCACCCCTCCTTCCAGCCCCGCACATTTCCAAGATGCTAAGGCCGAGGCATCTTCATCATGGATTTCATGGATGAGAGGCAGCAGCCACGGCGGCGGGCAATCAAGTGACAGTGAAAGTCGAAGTTTCCGGGAGGAGGTTGACCCATTCCACATACCAACTGACTATGCTTGGATTGATGCTACTGAGAAAAAACGTAGACTGAAAGCCAAGAGAGCAAAGAACAAGAAGCACAAAAAGCACGCTTCAAGCAGAAATAATCCAGAAAACGGTCGTCAATTGAGCGAAAGCCCTGCTCGCGAGGCAGCCCTCTCGCAGTAGGGTTCCAAACCTCGCCTCGTTGGAAGCGAATTAGCAACATACTGTTTCTGGTTCCTTGAAAAAGCAGGAGGTTGAAGTTCAGTCATCAGCGCTCACTGGTCAAACCATCTTCCTCCCATCAGTCATGATAGAGTTTCTGAGAGTGATATTGGGTTGTTCTTTGTTGTATCTGTTGTATTGTATTTGAAAGTGTTAGAATGGACCAGATCTCCTGTGGCTTATTCCTTTACTGATATTTATTTTTTATTTAAAAAAAAAAAAAAGAAGAAAAATGCTTCAAAGTGTATCTACATCTTCTATGACTATGAAGTTTTGTTTCAGATTCTAGTTATTGGCCAAGGTGCAGGATTTTTTGAGCTAGCAAGTATATTTTTTTTTATTGATTTCTCTGAGCTCTTGCTGTTATTTTTAAGATATGGCTGTGTAACACGGGGTCAGATTACCTGTACAACTAACTTTGCACTTTAACAGAGGTCAGGTTAATGATATACTTGTACTACTAATTTTGTACTTTTAACACGGTTATATACAATGATATACTTGTACCAGTAATGATACAGTCAGCAGATCACAACTGGTACTGCTGATATCAGAATTTAGGCTCTTTTGAAATTGGAGATGTACTTGTACATATATAATTACACATTTTTACCAACCTACAAGATAAATACACGATGACTCGAATTCTCGATCCAATTTTATTTTGTCTTACTCTGTCCCGTTTAATTAAAAAGTAACAGATTGCGGACAGAGCGAAACAGAATAAAATTGACCGAAAATCCGAATAGCAAGATAGATAACACTCTTCTCTACCAGAATCTGTCTTTGTTGACACTCAAGTAACCTGACATGACTTTTCCTCCTGTGTTCCTCATGCCATCTATAAGATAGCACCAGGTTGAACCCAGTGCTCCTATGAAGAAGTCTGCTTCTGAGGCCATCAAGAAATTAACCAAAGGATAGTTTGTGCTCATTTTTCGGCCAAGACTAGCTTCATAAGTTGCCATTGTTTTGTTCCCTTCTTGCCTTCTTACTTTTGTGTAGTAGAAATTCCAGCCAGGGTACATTTCAGATTTCTCAATCACTTCCTGAAAACGACAAAAAAAAGAAATCTCAGCTTCATCTTTTTATATTTTCAATATACTTATTTACCGCAACTGCAATACAATATGCGCAAGTTAAATTACCTGCATTTCAGTGGAAAGCCAGATGCTATTGAGATGAGGGAATCGCTTTCTGATTCGTTCGGCTAGATGCATGTATTCTCTAAAGCCAACCACCTCCATTTCACAAGCCTTATCTCCCATCCTGACATGCATACTTAACAAGGGCCGAGGAATCCATGGTTTGTGGTTCCACCACACAAATTTTTCCATGTCGAATCTTTCCTTTCCCGCGACGCCATGCTAAAGGGCGAAAACAGGTTTATTAGAGTCTCAAATGACCTTGTAATAACATCCCATGAAACATGATAAATTTCCACATGACTATGGACTAAGACTATACCTCTGCTAGATCAGGGAAGGTGTTTGAAACAACCATTTTTGCGGCTTCCCATCCGAATGCTTCGTGCCTTGCAATATTCATCAAGTTGCATGTGTACTCAGACTGGAACCTCATCAAGTAGCGCACTGCCTGACAATTATGAACATAGAAAACAGGACAAACTTTACTTAAACAACGCTATTCAGAAGATAAATAATATATTTCCATTTTTACTGTTTAAGCTAATTGAGAATTAGGCAAAAAGCCAAGTAATGTACTGAAATTTATAAGATCTTTCCTCAGCCATTGTTTCTTGATGGCATTGCGATGGATATACCTGTGCGCGCCACCATCGCCGGTCCATTTTGCGATGATTGGCAATCAAAGTCCCATTGATTTCTGTGGTTGGTTGCAGATAACTCCAAGGATTTCCCCATATCCTGTAGTAAAATCACGGTAGGATGATTTCTGTGTACATATATAGAGTATTAAGGGAAAAAAGTTGAGTGTTTAACAGCTTGCCTTGGAATTCTTCCAGTCCATATTTCTTTTGAAGTATAATTGTCCTTTGTTGTTATGGTTCCTTTTTCCCATGCTTCTTTGCTTTCCATTAACTGAAATGCTTGTTCCCTGCATTCTTGGGATGTCTCTGGGAAGAAGTAACAAGACCAACTCGACCGCAATGTACCTAAAACAAAAAAAGACTGCAAGGTAAGAACTAAGATTCCAATCAAAGAAGGATTCAACACATTGGTATTCATCAAAATCATCAAATTAATACCTTTACAACCATCATGATCTGCTCTATTGTAGTAGTTAGTCAGGAGTACTCGCTTTTCTTTGATTGCAATGGCAAGAAGACCACACATCCCCGCAATCTGGGCTCCAATGCCAAAACCAGGCAATCTCTCCCAGTCAGCTACAAGAAACTTCACACTAGGATCTCTACAGTTGGCTGGATGCTGATGGAACCAGATATCGCGTTGCACTTTCCGAGTTAAAGGATAGTTTTCATCATCAGATCCTGCAATCTACAGAGGGGAAATCTCAACTATCAAAGACTGGCAAGTAGAACCATGCAATTCATCCTTTACTCACAATAAAACATCTCACTCAAGACAATTCATTTCTTGACAAATCATGAAGAATTGCATACATTTCATAGCTTTAAAGTGTGAGAATTATGTGGTGGAACATCATACCCAGGGAGGATAAGCTCCTCCAGATAACAATTTTTGGCTTCTGATAAAACTTTGTTGCTGCTCAGCAGTTGTTAGTGATGGGAAGTAATTCAACATTCCCTTCCAAATTGTCCATGGAGGGAAGCTCTCATTCTGAATCCTTCTATCAAAAAGGGAATTCACTTCAGCTCTTAATTTACAGTTCTCTAAGTGAGGAGGTTCTGGTATATTGAGATTGCCAATTCCATCATTTCTTGATTTTCTTAACAATTTACTCCAAACTGAATACAGTTGTTGCACTCTGTCATTCATCTCATCTTTTTCAAGGATCACAGCACTTTTTTGTGCATACATTAATCCTTCTTTTTGGTTCTGTTTTGTGGCGCAATCACTCCCTGTTACAGAATCTGCAAAATGACCATTGCAAACAAGATAATTAAACAGAACTGCATTTGTCACTGTGATCAGCCTAATTGGGAAAGATGGCATTTGGGGAAGGTGCTTTCTTCATAAGGAAGATTATTGTTAGTTGCTTTCTAAAGAAGAATGAGTTGATGGAACTGTTAAGACCAAAACATTTTATCAAAACTTCATTTTGAAGATCAGTTTTTTACAACTTCAGTTTACTTTCAGTACACACTTGAGACAAGTCCTTATTGGGTGTCCACTTTTGCTTTGCCGACACCAGCAAATTTGACCAACTTTATCCAATGCTTTTCATCATATGTCATCAAGAAACTCTAGTAATTTCTCAAACTTACCTATGATCAATTCTAGAATCACAATGAATCACCTATCCTAATGGCTGAGCCAGGCTCCTAATGCCTAGCATAATCGGATGCTAATTCAGTTTATCCTTCCCCTTTGCCCATATTTTTCTTAATTTTTGGTGAGACAAAACTAGTTATTTTTATAATTTTTACATAGCACTAGAGGTTCTTTCAGAAAAGTGAGGTGGGGCAATTGCCCCCACCAGGCTACTATATGGCTTCGCCACTAATTGATCCGTATAAAACGCACCCCAGAAAGACCCAAAAAGAAGAAAAAAACACTATCTTGATCAGCAAATGTGATCAAGTTTTTGAACTATCCCAAATCCCATTTCGAATCCTCTCTCCAATTTGTCCAGTTTCATTCTATCTCATCCAAAACTAATCTTAAAACTCCTTAAGAGTCCTGTTTAAATTTGGCAGAAAACTTATGAACAGGGGAGAGTTAAAACTTACATTGAGAAGAACTCTGTGGTGTAGAAATTCCGCTTGAAAAGGTTGAGAAAGAAATCCCTCCAAGCTGAAACGCACCAAATGAAGTAAGAGCAGCCAGAAACAATGAGGTAAGGCAAACCCCACAAAGAAATCCCACAACACATATTTTACATGGAAAAGAGCTTCCCATTTGAAGGGCTCTCTGTGAAAGCACTTTCTCAAGACTCTTTTGATCACAAGACTCCATTTTTATTCCAACTTGAGCTGTGCTCAATTTTCCCAATCAACAAAACCCTTCAGAGATGATAACCCATCCCAGCTTTTTTTAAAATTTTATTTTTTAAACAAACACCACTGAGCATTTTACTAAGCATTCTTGGTGATCATGGACCACAGAGCTGGAAAAAAGTGTCTTCCTTGCCAAGTTGTAAAAGTTGTAAACGAAAGCAAAGAATCAGTAACATGAAAAGATTCAACCATCAACCCTGTTTCTTCTTTCCCTTTCACTGCACAATACCTGCAGGATAAAATCAAAAAGCCCATCAAAAAGCCAAACTTAATATACTAAAACAGCAGAAATTCAATGGGAAAAATGGGGGAAAAAGAAAAAGGGAAAATCATGCAAATCTTCTCCAGGAGCAGAAACCCATTGGGCTGATTAATGGAGAGTATTACTCATAAAAATCTCATCTGTATCTGTGAGAAGAACCGAAATTTTGCTAAAGAAATGAAGAATCAACTGTGAGGACCAGTGCGGCGGTGTAATTTCCAGGTGGTGCAAAACAGAGCAGCCAAGTAGCAAATGGGATGACAACAAAATTGCCAAAAAGGAAGGAAGAAACCATGCAAAAGAAGACACATGTGCTTTTCATCTCATAACCAGGGAAAAAACAAGAGAAAAAAAAAAAAAAAACAAAAAGGAAGGAAAGATAAGGCACCTTCTTCTTCTTTCAAAGGAAACTTGTGAACAGAAAAGTAGCGAGTGAGTGAGTGCATGGGCTCAAAAAAACAGAGCAAGAAAGATGCAATTTCTATAGATAATCCCAAAACAAAAAACGTAAGAAAAAGATTCCAAAAAAATTGAGAATCGTGCAAGAACAGAATACCCTTTTGATATTGCAACAAAACAAATGGAAAATAACATAAACATTACCATCATCATCATCATCATCATCATCATCATCATCATCATCAAGGAACATCAACATCAGCCCATGAAACATTCACTTCTTAGTTCACAGGGTCCATGTGAGTGTGTGTGAGTGAGTGTGTGTCTAGTCTACTCTGAGTTGCAAAGAAAATGGACAAAGAAAAGTCTCATTAAAGAATGGAGAGTTGCAATTTGCAAATGTAAGTAATGTGATGGCACTGCCTGTCGTTCTTGCTGGAGATTGTTCCTTTTGTTCATTAATAATAATAAAATACAAAGTATGTGAAATTATGTGTTAATCAACTTTAAAGTTTGATTAAATTAACAAGTTAACCCATCAGTTTTTTTTGTTTTTTTTTTTCGTCTTTTGGGGGAAGCAGTCTTGACTTGCTACTTGAAAAAATAGGTCAACAAAAACTTATAAGTTTATCAATTATTAAATAAAAATTTCAGAATAGAAAAGAAAGAATAATATCATTTTCAAAAAAAAAAATAATTAAAATGATATGTTTTAGACAATATTATGATTCAAAATTTTTTTTTTCAATAGAATGTAAAAGCATAATCTGACATATAATAATTACTACAAAAATAAAGGGTCAATTTATCTATTCAAAATATATTTATTATATGCATATTGTAATTGTTGCTAGTATTAATCGTCAGCTCACTCTCCGGCCATTAGCTATCTAAATATTACCACATCCGTCAATAATACAAAGTGAACTATTTGAAATTAGTAATACAAAGTAAACTTTTTGAATAATACGAACATAATAGTTTATTTGTTTCGATCACAGACTACAAGAGTTTGTAAAATATGCTATAAAATTTTTTTTTATGTAAAATATATAATTTAAGATTATTCATCATTTTATATACTTATTATTTCTAAAGTATTAATTAATTATATTCTACACAAGATTATATTAATAAAAATATAAAGATAAATAAATAAAATAAATGACTAATAATGAAGTAGATAATGGTGATTTTATTACTGAGGGTGATAGATGTGATTTTTACTATAAAATATTGTAAAGTAAAATATATGATATAACAGCTGGTTTTGAGTGTTCTTTAAAATTCTGTGTTCATCAAATTATCATCATCAACTCAATGTAATGATAAGATGGATAGTATAAAAAATTGGACCACCCTTCATCAATTAAACTACTTTTATTTTTTTTTGTTTTCTTTTTGTTAGTAAAGAGACATGATAGAAGTATAATAATTAATACACATAACGTAACATAACATGAATAATTAAATAGGTTGAAACTGATTCCAATCAAGATCAGTTTGAGTTCAACTTAACTTGTTTACCGCTCTACTCATAAGGGTCTCTTTTTTTTGTTTCGTTTTGAAAACGGTTTTTGTTTCAACAGTAAATTTAATATATTTTAATCATATTTCATCATTTTCAATACAATTTTTTACTATTCAGCATCTACTTTTTACATTTTTAATACAATTTTTATATTATAAAACTATTTTCTAAAACTTATTTTCAAAATCGTTTTCAAAACACACAAAAAGAACAGGCCCGCCAACCTAGACCGGGTGAGTTGATCTGATACTGAAAAAGACAAAATTTGTGGGATTTGTTGGGCAAGTGTCCTCACGGGGCGTCTTTGCAGACATATGCATGCATTATTACGGTTATACCCTTCATCCTTCACACTATTCCATATTCTACTTATTTTATTTTATTATTTGTTTTTTTTATTTTTTATAATCCATGAATATTACTTATTTTGGAACACTCAATTATAACCGATTTTGGGGACGCAACATATATTAGAGAATGTCTCTAATATACTTGGGCACTACCTCAAAGCACCACCGTTGTTTATTGTAGGTACAAAATTGTTGGCATTTCTACACCAAATTAGGGATGGAGACCAAACACCATTGATGGAGACTTGTACACTATATTAGAAACCATATCATCAAAAATGTGTAAATCGCACATCACCAAACCACGGCTAGGGAGCATCCCCTAAATAGTACTCACCATGTTTCGTTCAAAAATTTTACTTTGTATTATTGAGACCGAAAGAGTATGGCTCTTATGATATGACATGATGTCGTAGTAATAATATTATAGTTTTCCATGCAATCAGGATGGCACTTGTACTTATCTTTTACCAATGAACCAATCTTTATCTAGTTTTTATATTTATTTATATTTTGTTTGATTTTCTCCGAAGGAAAGAAGAAGAAAAAAAAAAAATGTATGAGGAGACAGTTGAATAGTACGGTTGGAGCAATCATTTATAAAGTTCTAGTTAAAATTTGTATAAAAATAGAAGATTCAAATTTATTTATTAATTAATCTATTATAGTACAAGTGTAATTGAAATAAATAGATAAAAATAATCATATTGGATGAGAAATAACATTTTATGAAAAAATTGGCTTTAAATATATTAAGTTTCCTTGAAGTTTGTTTAAATTATTAAACCAATATTTTAATTAATGTTTACCAAAGGAACTTCATGGTTTAATATAATTAATTAATCGACTCTCTTATTGTTTCAATTATTATGAGATTTACTTCGTATAATTTAAGCTTTATTACTTTAATAAGTCTCCAAAAAAATTAACACTTTTATAGTTTATCTTTCACTGTTTTAAAAGTAGACTTATTTTCCTTAAAAGAACAAAACTTTCACCTATACTTTTAATTAATTACTTTTATTAACGTTAGTAAATTTTAAAAAACAAGCAGAACGGTGGAAAAACTCAGTGACAGTATTTTGACATTACATTGCGTGACAATGGCCATCCAATATTTTTAATTGTATGTATCATCACTTATATGATTGTACAAGTATAAAAATATACAAATGATAAATAAATAAATTAAAAAAATACTATATTCTTAGACTAAAATGACACAATTTGCAAAAGCACTGAAAATCCATGGGACTTGCATAATTAAACCTCATATTTTTTTATTATCTACAATGTCCCCCCAAAAGTCTGATGAAATTAAGAATTAGACTTTATATGGAGAAATAATATCGTGGAGATAATACCAAAAATTTGTTTTCTGTTTCCTATATACACGTGATTAGTTGTGCTAAAGTAAATTTTGCAAATAAATAGGAAACAAATTTTTTGAAAAATTGAAAAATGATTTTCTGGTATGATATTGTTTCTCTTATTCTCCTTATCCAGACAATGAGGTTTAGTTTTCAGTTTGAAAGTATTTATTTTAGTGTTCGGTTTTCTCCCCTTACCTCTATCTCGGTTAATAACGCAAGAACTTGTACCTGACGTATTTAATTAATGGCTCAACGTGCATATGTTTGGACAAGTGTAGTATCGAGTTTTCAAAACACATATACTGGTTTAGTGTGTTGAAATATTGAGTTTAACATCTAAGGGCCTGTTCTTTTTGTTCTGTTTTGAAAACGGTTTTGGTTTCAACAGTAAATTTAATATATTTTAATCATATTTCATCATTTTTAATACAACTTTTTACTATTCAACATCTACTTTTTACATTTTCAATACACTTTTTACATTATAAAACTATTTTCCAAAACTTGTTTTCAAAATCGTTTTCAAAACGATAAAAAAGAACAGTAAATTAAATATCATAATTAAATCAGGCCAAAAATTTTAAATGTTTATGCAATATTATAAGGTACGTTTGGTGCACGAAAAATAAGAATGGAGCATCTCATGTATAAAAATTAATAAATCATTCATTAAAAGATATAACAATTTAAATAATCAAATTTATTTATTTGTTAATTAAACATGAGAATTTTAACTAAAAAATTGCTTGCTTATTTTTCATTCTCGTTTACACGCACTACACGCATCATTCTGTTTGAAAATTTAACCATTTAATATCACAATGACTTTTACTAATTTCGGAGAGGAAAAAAAAAAAAAAAAAGATCGAAAACGACAGGGAGAGAGCGGAAAACGACGCCAGGGCCCAGTTCCATGGTACAAACATAAAGGACGAGGACTCTCAGTCCCACACGAACTAGTGAAAATGACTCGACTCCAAACAGAATCTTTTTGTTCTTAAAAATTTAAATAAAAAAAAAAGTTTATACATTAATTAAAGAGCCATGCATTATTATTATTATTATTATATAAATACTATATTTTTTATAAAAAAAAACCATATGGTCGTGCCTGTCTTTCTTTCTTAATTAATTTAACCATATGGGACTCAAATTTCAACGGATCAAAATAAAATAGATTTTTTTTCCCATATGGGTAAATTAAATATGAAGCATCTTAGCTCTATTTTCTTAGGTCAAAGTATCTTAGCTGTTTATCCATGACTGAATTAATCTCACTCTCGACACATGAATAACGAGTGATATCGACTTATGCTCCGTTCTTTTGGTAACCCATTTGAGAAATTTTAGTTTTAGAGAAAGAATATTTATATAGAAGAAATTTTTTTTGGGAATCTGCATAGGAAAGAGAAGAAAAAATGTAATAATTATGTTATTTTTGAATTTATGTGAGTAAATATTTAAAGAGAATTTTAAATTTTGATTTGATAGAAAATGAGGTTGTTTCTTTATTTAAAATTTTGGAAGAAAAAATGATGATTTTACTAAAATGGAATGGAAAAGAATAGAACCTTAGACTCGTTACTTGAGCAATATCGATGAAAACTTGTATATAATGATCCGCATACTAAATTTAGCCTCTGGTGTATTCGATTATATATATGTAAATATGAGTATCGCGTATAGACATACTTTGATGTAATGCATATTGTGTATATACAGGCTCTAATGTATTGCATGTATTAATAACGTATGACAGTTTGGTTTTTGAAATATCATGTAACTGTCAATGTATTGCGATTATATTAAAAAGAATATGTATCGTATGTAAGGAAGGTATTGTGTTTATATGAGATAATGTACTGTATATAGAGAATATATACGACACACATATCACTATTAGCATTCGATGTATAATACACATATAAATTTTAAATGTTGAAATATCGTAGATTAAAATAGTATCGTCCAAGCCGTCAACCATATTACTTGATGACAAAGTCAACTTAAGTAGTCCAGTTTAGTGGATAATCATTAATTAGTTGATTTTTTTTTTTTTTTTTTTGGATATGACGGGTCGTGCGTGATCATGAACGAAGGTGACAGAAAAGCCTTTATCAACGTACAAGCAAAGGTGATGCATTCAAGAACACACTCGAAATTGTATTTCTTTCTCATGTTTCATTATAAAAATAAACTTTATTGTACTGAATAATCGAGCATATATACATACGAAAGAAAATGGATACATTTGCTGCTTTATATTTTGTTTCCTAACATTTTTGTTAACTTGGTACTTTTACTGGTTACGTTTTTTAAAAATCAATACCTTTGTCACCTCTTACATACGGTGTAATTGCAAGTAATATATGCAAAAGTTTTTAGGTTCAAAGTTTAATGGGAAAACTGCAAAAGTTGTCCACAATCTTTATCCCTGTTTCAAATGTAGTCCACAATCTTTAGTAAGTGGCAAATGTAGTCCACAATGTATCCATTTTGTTGCAATTTTAGTCCAAAAACGGAAAATGGACCTTGACTAACGGTCAACGGGTTTGACCGTCAGTCAAACCCGGGCACCCCTTCCTTCCAAAACCATTTCTCCACATCACTTCTTCCTCCACGTCAGCACCACGTCAGCACTAGAAAATGAAAGGAGATCATAAAAACTCCAAAATTTGCTCCATTGGGGTTTCGAACCTGTGACCTCCCGGATGCGCGCGCGAGAGACAACCACTAAGCTGCAGTCGTTTGTTTGTCTTTGGTTACTGTTTCATTCACTCATATAGAATCACACTTTTCTTTCGTACTTTATACACAAAGCCGTATTAAGACTTTCAAATTCCTTTCTATGCCGTCAAATTAATTAACTTATTTAATTAAAATTACTATTCTAACCTTATTAAATAATGTCAAACATATAATTACCTCTAATATATATTTTTAACTCTTTCAAAAATCTCATACGAATTAATTCAACATCAACTATAATATATTTTTAATTCTTCCCCTTCGTATGAGATTATTTAAAAATATATTATAGTTGATGTTGAATTAATTCGTATGAGATTTTTGAAAGAGTTAAAAATATATATTAGAGGTAATTATATGTTTGACATTATTTAATAAGGTTAGAATAGTAATTTTAATTAAATAAGTTAATTAATTTGACGGCATGGAAAGGAATTTGAAAGTCTTAATACGGCTTTGTGTATAAAGTACGAAAGAAAAGTGTGATTCTATATGAGTGAATGGAACAGCAACCAAAGACAAACAAACGACTGCAGCTTAGTGGTTGTCTCTCGCGCGCGCATCCGGGAGGTCACAGGTTCGAAACCCCAATGGAGCAAATTTTGGAGTTTTTATGATCTCCTTTCATTTTCTGGTGTTGACGTGGTGCTGACGTGGAGGAAGAAGTGATGTGGAGAAATGGTTTTGGAAGGAAGGGGTGGGGTGGTTTTAGGAGGGTCAAACCCGGGTTTGACTGACGGTCAAACCCGTTGACCGTTAGTCAAGGTCTATTTTCCGTTTTTGGACTAAAATTGCAACAAAATGGATACATTGTGGACTACATTTGCCACTTACTAAAGATTGTGGACTACATTTGAAACAGGGATAAAGATTGTGGACCACTTTTGCAGTTTTCCCAAAGTTTAATCATCAAAAGATTATAACCCATAAGATTTTTAAATTGTGTGTTCACAACAAAAAATCATAATTGAACTACATTCATCTCTATTAATTTTGAACTTTTTATTTGATAATTAGATTTGAACCTCCAATTTTAAAAAATTTTAGCAAAAGATTCAAATGACTTTGAACCTCTCGTAGCAAGCGAAACCGATCAAAACCGAAAATTGTTATAATGCTAAGTAATAAAAAGCTGAAAATGCTGTCACACTTATCTGAGATTCAATCTTTGGCTGTTCAGATTCGTTGAGGTAAAAAAAAGGCAATTTTTTTTATTTTTTATAAATAAAAATGTCCATGGCGAGGGAATCTTTTGACGTGATTAAAATACGATGATCCCTTGTGGATCCATCCAAGGATTAAAACAATGAAGGAGACAAATCATGGGTTGGTTCTAGTAATAAATTAAGGTTGATGGGGCTCAAAGCATCCCATTTTTTTTGCTGACTAATTAATTATTCCCAACTTGTATTTGTTTTTGTAACTAACACTAAAAAATTCACCATATGGCTGCTTTCTGCAGAAAAGAAATTAAAAAAAAAAAAGACCATATGGCAGTTGAAACAGTCTTATACAACTAATTTTTCGCATATTTTTCGATGAAACTATGAGTTATTTAAATGAAAATAAGAATAGGAAAGAAAGAAAAAAGAAAAAAGAAAAAAAAAACCCTCACTTCCACCGGAGTTAGGGGTTTAAACACTTAACGTTAGTAGCAGAGTTAGGCCCCGAAAGTCTGGTGGGGTAAAATTATTTATTATAGATATTTACCTTTATTATTTTAATTTTTGGTGGGACAAAATACAAACTTTTTAAAATTTTATACTGTAAAAAAAAAAAAATTTGAGTGGCCCCAACAGCCTTGGCTGTGGCTCCGCCACTGCTTACCGTCCTCGGTAGTTGTGCTGACGCTACCAGGGACGGAAACAAGGATGGGTGGAATAGGCCTAGTCCCCTACCAAACTCCCTCTCCGCCACATGGGCAGAGCCGGGGGGTGGGGTGGTTCCTGGACCCCCTAACGCCCTCCTCCACCCTTAATAGTAGTCCAAAAAAATCATATATTTAACTGTGAAATTTTTTTCCTTTATATGTCGCCCCTCAAGGAATTTTTTTTTTTTTTTTTTTTTCTAGTTCCGCTATTGCTCCGCCATATTTATAGATTTTCATTAGAAGATCGAGCACCAAGTCTGCCGGCTATCTTCCTCAGACAAATGGCCGAAGATGAAAGGCATATATGTAAACCCAAAAATTTGTCAAAAAAAAAAAAAACTTGGACCGAAACGTGAGCTTGGCCCAATAAAGAGAACGCAATTTCTATTTGCATGTCCATTAAAGTGGGACATCAAATCAATGGGCCAACGGCCCAATAATAATTACGACAACGTGTCACCCCCTCTAGTAATTAACGAACAAATTAATATTCAGAATCGGAGAATAAGAATAAGGGTGTAATTTTCAAATAATTTGTCATAATAAGAGTAGTCAATTATTTACTAAAAATTAAATAATAAAAATATATCGTTAGAGACATTAATACCCTTCAATTATTAAGGGAAGAACTTCTGATCAATCAAAAATCTAGAGAGTCCTCAATAATAAAACTTCTAATAATTATGTCCTACGGTTATAAATAATAAATCATCAGTACAATTTCTTTCCATGGATCTTCTTTCCACGATACAGTTATGTATGTTATTTTCTTCCTCATAAAAGAATTTAGGAAGAAAGAATTTGAAGAAATGAAGAGACCTTATAAAGAATGGTGGAACTTGATTTGATTAATTGAAAGGGTTAATAATAATAATAAATTTATTTTGTATGGGTCAAATATTACTATAATTTTTTAGTACTAAAATATAAATACTTACTAATAAAATTAATTTTTTTATTGCAGGGGTTCCATCTCTGCTTATAAGGGAAAATAAAATAGTTGAATGGTTGATTTATTTAAAAAATAAAAAAGACTATCCATGATTTGTGATTCATTTTTGGTCGCTACATAATACATTTGTTGATCCTTTATATTTAATAATATGTTTTTTCTAATCTCTTACATTTTTAGAATTTACTCTAAAATATCTTTACCAACTTTCGTTATAGAATTTACCGTTTCCCTATCTCATTTCTGTGCGCCAAATGCTTTTCTATGTTAAAGCTTTGGTACTTGTATTTATTAGAGTCTGCATTTATTTTTCCTCCAAAAAGTATTTCCTCCAAAACAGCTCATGCCTGAGTTGACTGCCACGCTGGGACTGGGGGGGGGCTCTGGGTCTTCTCCAACGGTCGTCTTTTTCAAACTCTAAAGCCTATAATCTCACAAATCTCTCTAAAGCCTACCCAGCTTCCCCCACCATTTTCCAGATCTTTCTCCCCCAAAATCCTCTTTCTACTGCTCAATTTACCAGCATTATGACTCTCTAAAAGTCCAGCTGCCATCTTTTTCCTTAAAGGTAACAGCATTTTTTTATTTTTTATTTTTTAAGGTGGACTAATCATCATGGGTTGCATCAGAGCTTGCTTTGGCAAAACCAAAAAGCATCGAAGGCCGAAGCGCGGTAATGATAAGCAGGTAAGCTGAAAGTGAAACTGAAACTGAAACCCATTTGGTAATGATTAGTTTAACTACTTTGATTGGAAGTTTTTGAGTTTTATATTTAGATTTTGTGACTGTTCTGTTCGTTTATGGTAATGGGGGTGGTTTTTTGAATTTGTGTTGTTGTTGCAGAGTTTAAGCGACAGAGATGCAGTGAAGGAAGCTCTTTTATCCACCAATCAGACTGCGGAAGAAACCCAGATTGTTAATTCAGCAATTAAGTAAGCTCTTTCCGGATGAGTAAATTTGTGAGTTCGGAGTTGTTTTAAATTCTCTATTCAAATCTCCTTAACTATTTATGTTCATTGATTTGTGTTGCATTTACTTCGCTGCTGAAATTCAGGGAAAAGAATGAAGATGAATTGAACAGCAGTTCAAGAAAGAAAGTTACGTTTGATTTATTAAATGTGAAGAGCCCTGAGCCTGAGGAATGCCTAGTCCAAGAAGATTCCCCCAAGTTTTCAGTTGAAAATAATGGCAAAGGAAAGGGGGAAGAAAAAGGCAAAGATGAGGTTTTTTCAGAGTCAAGTGGTGTTTCCAGCCTTTTCTCTTACCCTCCCAACTTTCGATACCAGAACTGTGCATCATCAAGTGATGATGATGATTCTGTTGATGATATGGACTTCAAAGAGAGCAAGAAAGATGAAAATGGCAGTGAAGATACTGCATTAATGGTTCAAGAAGAGTCGTCTGAATCGTTATTCTCACTGTCTATTGATTCCAGGAAACAAAATTCTGCAGTAGTTGATGTTGATTTGAGCGGCGAGAAGGAAGTCTGCAGTCCTCTTAAACCAGTTAGAGAAAGGAGCAATTTTGTTCAACAATCTGTTCTAAACCCGATTGAGAATTTGGGTCAATGGAAATCTGCAAGAGATAAAACAACCTCAGCTAAGGGGCATCGGGAGAAGGAGAATATCGCCGTGCCATTTGGCGAAAAGGATGATCTGAATGTGGAGCAAGAAAATGTTGAACAGTTTGCTTTTAGAGAGGAGCCCAGTTTGAAGAAGCGTTCGGGGCGATTTTCCGACCGCCTTATGGGTGATGAAATCACAGTTGACACTAGCCTTTCTAGTTGGTTAATGGGATCTCAAAATGCTCCGACTAAGGAGAATAGTCCAGGTTCTGTGGGGAAATCATCCTCAAAGTCGCAGAGAACAAATACTCCTAAAAACTTAGACAGGCCAATTCTGGGAGTATTAACAATTGAAGAGTTGAAGCAGATGTCGAAAGCTTCGTCTCCATCACCTAGAAGATCCCCGAGCAATAGCCCGGATGAGATGCCGATAATAGGCACGGTCGGGAGTTACTGGAGGCACGCAGCAACAGAGGCCACCGGAGCCGACTTCAGTCCATCGAGCAAATCAAGACTTTCCCAAAAAGAGGTATTGACTGTTGTAACCCTGCTGCCATCTTGTTGATACAGAAATAGCAGATTTCATTTGCTGACTGTGTTTTCGGGTTTTCAGGCTTCGATAAACTCGACACCATTTCAAACCAGGCTTGAGAGAACAACGGAGGATGCTGAAACGCAAGTTTAGCTCAGCAAATATAACCAGGCTTGGTGTGATTAATGAAGGTTTTCAGAGATGAAAAACCTGATGTATTTTACAAGTTCTTCACATATTATGTTTCCTAGGAGGTTTTTGTACCTAGTTTCTGTAATGAACAGGGACCAAAAATTCGAAGAATGCATTATTAGATCTTCTCAAGCTCACATTGCATTTTCAATACACAAAAGTAACAGCACAATTAATACTCTTTCCATCCATATAAAGTGGACAGAAAAGAATACATGAATCAGCACATGAAGAAACAACAAAGAACTGTTACAAAGCAATGATGATTCTGTGTATAGATATAGATCCATCCCTTGGTCTCTCTTAAGGGAATTTGACTCTACTTCTACTCTGTATTAAGTCTAAACCGTGTATGCAGGTATGTCTATAACAAATTCCTACACATCATGAAAAAGCCTCCTAATCTGGTCCACACCTGCAGGCATCAAGGTTACCGGGCAGCGCTTGTACTGTATGGGCAGAAGCGAAGAATGCAGTTACTGATGTGATAAACATTCCCAATAATGCACATACAGAGATTTACCAAAAAAAAAAAAAGAGAAAAAGAATGTGCAAAACAAACCTGAGAGACGTATTTAAATACGCAGGAATAACAAAAAACAAATCCTGATGCGGCTACCACTGATGGATTTGCACGCTTTTGTGAACACAATGGGCATAATGTTCTATCTGCAGGCAGTGGAATTCCCTCCTTTGCAACCTGATTCACAATGAACCAACGGTGTGTTAGACATAAATGAGATGCTGGAAATGGTCAACCACCACAACCGTGTGTCTGATAGAAACTAGATGACGATGAGGACACTGGACAATTCATATGAATCTTCTCACAAAAATGATGACTTTCAAATATTAAGTATAATTTGCTAAAGGTTGGACAATGAAATGCTTAACCAGTGATCATCCCCAAACTCACTATAATATTATGAACAAAAAACTTCACCTTCGGTTGAGGAGGAGGTGGTGGTGGGGGATACACAGTTGGAGCTGACATTCTCTCCTCGGCAGATTGGTACCACCATTCCATCATCTGGCATTCACATCAACATTCAGGTTAAGTGAATGGTAAAAGAATCTCCAATGTCTTGGAACTTACAACACATAGAAAGAAGAACAAAATGATGGAAACAATGCTGACATGAACAAATCTGTTTAGGATCCAATCTATGGCAGATAAGAAGCGCTCACCTTAAAGAAAAATACAGCAGCAATTAAACCAGTCTGTGCATAGTCAAGAACTGTATACATACTGCTCAAAAGTGCGCCTTGTACTGCCTGGAAAGCAAACATGCCACATTAATTGACATAGAAACTTTAATACAGTCCACGTGGCATTTATAAGTCAAAATACAACAAAACCAATAGCCATGACGGCACCTTGCAACCTGCTCAGATAAGACAGGAATCCATTTGCAGAAACTTAAGAGGGGGGGAAAACAAAAAAAAACCACTGTAACTAATCAATCTAAGCAAAAAGTTGTTGACCATCAAGATAAGAGCATACCAGGATGGGACTAACACAAAATCACATACCTTCAGCCAAGGCGGGCCACGGAGTCTCTCACGCTCATGGCTTCTGATCTTAGAAATCCTTGAAGAGGTATCCATCTACCTTGACACAACAAAGTGTCAAGTCTCAAAGAGAGAAATGAAAGGACATAAATGTGATCTGTGAAATCTAGTTAACTTAGAAAAGGTATATGAAGAATTACAACTGTCAATTCTACAGAAAATGCCACCAAATGACTATTTTATGACAGTTTGCTAACACGAGAGGTTGGGTCCCCAGAGTAAGATGGTTAGAAAGAACACATCTACAAGTATGCTGAGTACATCCTAAGGGGTGGTTTCAAACCTCTAATGGTGCAGTAAGTCTATCAAATGAAAAGCTTCGTCACTATATCTAAAATATAAAATCAAAACTTGACCTCTAACTCAAAGAATGGTCATTTCAGTGCCATACCCACCAAAGCTATCAATCCAATATACCAACTTTGGTATCCATGTGATAGTTAGAGAATGGCAAAAAGTTACTAAATTGTAACAATATGTAACATTGTTCCTTTAATTATTAGAAGGGAAAAAATAGTTTCAGTGTAGAATCACAAATTGGGACTTATTTAATATGGCTCACATAATCCACTAATATGAGCATGATGTACAACTACAAAGTATAGAGCGTTTTTTAAAACTCAAATTTCAACAGCACATACCAGCTCCTGCCCTGTAGCTCGACAAACATGAATGCCGAGAGCATGTAATCCTAATGAGTAGAACCCAGTAGCATCCAGTAGATACAAGAGCTGATAAGCAAAGGATAATCCTACATAAATTAAAGCCAAATTAGAGGAACTACAAGAATTTTAATGTAACAAATCCTGAGCAACAAATTAGGGGACACAATCATTGAAATAATAGTACTACATGTTGCAGTAAGTTATAAGTTCTTAAAATGTGTATCTCTCTGCATTTCCCCCTTTCAAATGTTATTAAACATTATGTTTGACTTTTCCCAATAGCAATAAATTTTTTTTAAAAAATCAATAAACAAATATAAAGTAATAAAGGAAATATGATCTAAACTACTCAAATCTCCACGCAGTGCAAATTTTGTGCAGCTAGAAGTTGCAAGGGATGCATTTCCAACAAGCTCGTACAAAATACACCCTTCCTAAGAGGCACTAAAAAACTGCTACAGTCAAATAGAAGACTGAAAATGCTGGACTGCGTGATGCTTGTACACATACATCATGATGTGTAACTAGAACAACAAAATCCATGATAATTTGAAACAGCAGATAAAGTATTGAAAAATAAATAAATTAGCAAGAACCTTCATTTCCAGCATGGATCCATGGGTAGCAGGCAGCAATAATCTTCCATATTCTCTTGATAACCCTTCTCCGTGTAGTAGTTGTTTCATCGGTATTACTACTCCCAGAAACTGGGGAATTGCCACTGCTATCAAGGTAGTCAATGTCGTCAAACCTCTCCTCACCCTCACCCTCACCCCATAAACTTGCTCGAAGTGTAGCCTCCCTTTCTCTATTGTATACAGACTGCAATTTCGACCTAAAATATGGCAGAACAACCTACACAATTCGATCCAAACTCAGAACTCATTCAACACACTAGCTGAATCCAAAACCTTCCCAATGTATGACATACTCCCTCTGTTCTCTAAAGAGTGTCCCCTTAAGTAATTTTTTTTGTTCTTTAAAGAGTGTCCCTTTTCAAACTTCAATGCAAAAAGTTAATACAATCTCTATTTTACCCCTAATTTAATTCATCTATTAACTACATTATTTTTCCAAATGTACATACACATTCCCATTAAGTTTGTAGTTAAACAAGATCATATAAATAAAGGTAAAAGAATAATTTTCTCCACTTTCTTAATTTGTGTGCAAATCCCTATAGAGACACTCTTTAGAGAACAGAGGGAGTAGGTAAAACCATCGCAAACATCTCAAATTCTAAGTATGAACAAAGGAAAGACCCTTGCTAATATCTGAACTAAATTTCAAGATTACTCCACCAACTAATACCTGAACAAAAAGGGTTCAATAAAAATGAAATATTTACCATAAAAACAACAGAGAGTACTTTTTGGCGCCTCTCCAGACCGCTATGGTGAACTGCATCAGTGGAGGATTCCAAAGGCACACTTCTTTTCCTACTATCAGTTTGATCTTCTGTCTTCAATTTAATATTAACAGCTCTTCTCCTCAATCCGTAGAGAGACTCAGCAAACGAAGCATCAGTAGTACGCAAGCTATGAGTTTCCAGAACAAGCATCAGCAAAGCAAAGAATTCATCTTCATAGTCCAGAATTTTATGGATAAAGGGCCTTCTTAGAGCCAATACCTACCACACAAAACAGAAACAACTTGACCTTGATCGGGAAATCAATTGCAAATAAAACCCATTTCAATTTACAAAGAATTGAGGGGAAAAAAGGTGGGATTTGTGTGCTTACACCAAGAGAGTAAGTAACGGCAGCTCTGAGACTGGAAGGAAGCTGCTGGGCAGCGGCCATCTCGAAGAACGTGGGACGAGTCCCTTGTCCTCCCACCTGAAACAACATCTTTTCTTCCTCTCTTCGCTTCAGATTTTTGCTCGATTATTACTACTCCTTCCGCTGTATTTTTGCTGCAGAGATGGAAACGAAAGCCGATTACTAGAAGCTTGAAATGTTCTGATCACAAATTCCTTTTCTCGAGATCAATTAATACTTTAGTGGCAGTAAATCCAAATAAACAGGAACTAATGCTGTCAAAAAAAAAAACCCTACAAATTCTAAAATGCTACTCCCTCCGTTCCTGAGTCTACTTTAAAATGTGTACAATTTATTATGGAATGTGAGGTACAACACCTAAATTAAGTAATTTATCACCATATTTTCCACTTATATCCTTACTTTAGAAGGAAGAAATGGTTAATTGTGAAGCACACATTGTTATATTAGTAAGGGTATGTAATGTAAATAAATTCAAAGTATACTCTTTAAATGGAACAAGATTTTTTCTTAAAAGTGAACTTTTTGAGTAGGACAGAAAAGTATTTTTGTCATTCAGAATTGCTATATATGGCATAACACATGGCCATTGGCCTCTAATATTAGTTGGCCATGTTATTTACAATAACAAATTTACTATTCACAGGAACATTTTTCTACGAAATTATTATTATGCCCTTCATTAATTTTTATATTTCTTTTTCCTTTTTCACACTTTTCACTCATTTACTCGACTCCCTCACTCATTTACACTCATTTTCACTCCATTCATTTACAATTTCACTGATTTTCACTCTACTCACTTTAGCACAAGTGTATAAATTTTTTTGACTACACATTATGAACGATAGCCATCACCACAATCTATACAATTTATACCATGAGAAAAATACCTAGTAAGGTTACGAGAGTAACAAATTTAAGAACGAACTCTTCTATTTCTAGGTTTTTTAAAATCAATCATTATATTTATTGCGCCTCACGTAATACATAATGCCGAGTGAGATTTTTGACAATACAACAATGAAAAGTGTACTGCACGTTTTTTTTTTTGGTGACGAGAGCTAATTTGTGTTTTTGGATGACCTTCTCTTTTGGTTGTCAAGGAGAGTTCAGAACGTGTGGAATAGATTTTCAGAAGGGCTTTTTCCAGAAACTTTGGGCCGAAGTCCAATCAGCCCAAGAAATAGCAAAGTTTCCAGTTTTCCCCGACTCAGTTCTCCTCCCCGTCCGAGTGATCGCCGGCGATTGAGCTACAACCATGGCAAACACAGTCCGAGTCGCCGCTGCTCAGTTGACTTCCATCAATGACATCGCCGCCAACTTCGCGACCTGCTCCCGCCTCGTTAAGGTGCTCAACCGCTCCCCCTTCACTCGATCATTTGTAGACTAACTGTATAAATTTAACTTAGCAATTAAATTGTTCTACTAATAATCAAACTCACACGATATTCAGCTTCAAATATGAATTAAGCAAAGGAGTTAAGTACCGTTGTTTGTCTTTCATTGGTTTATATAATGAAAGTCTCAAGTTTTTTTCTTCCTTTTCCTTTTACTTTCTAATTTAGCTGTTACAATGAGTTTTGAAGTTCATAGAAGTTTCGATTATGTATAGTTACAGATGTCATGTTTATAACAATCAATGAAATGTGATTTCTTTTGGTAGGAAGCTGCTTTGGCTGGGGCAAAGTTGATTTGTTTTCCTGAAAATTTTTCATATGTTGGTAATCTTTCCGGGGACAGTGTTAAGATTGCTGAGCCATTAGATGGACCCATTATGAAGGGTTATTGCTCTCTTGCGAGGTGAGGCCATGTTCGTGGGTTAGCTTCCCCTTTCCTTGTATTGTAGTGTTTGATGTTTTACGTGTGCAAGTCCCATATGCTTGCAATATTGATGAAAGTGGCATTCTTTTGTTTTGAATTGTGTGCTTCTGCCGAATGAAGTTTGGTGTCCAATGAAAACCCCTTTTACTTTATTTGGTTGAAGGGATTCAAGCATGTGGTTGTCTCTTGGAGGATTCCAAGAAAAAGGATCTGATGATGAGCACATCTGCAATACTCATGTTCTGATAGACGATACTGGAGCTATCAGGAGTGTTTTCCGAAAGATTCACCTGTAAGATTCATCATTGTGCATTACCCTGTGTTGTTGTTCCTTTTGGATACAAGATGATTGCTAATTATTCGCAACTGTGCTTATTGTATCAGAAGACATTTCATAAGACATGATGTGTTAGAGAATTATTGTGTAAATTTCCTATTTTGTAAATCTGAATCTAGAATCCTCAAATATTGCAAGATTTGACGTGGATGTTCCTGGAAGTGCAGTTTACAAGGAAAGCAGCTTTACAGAAGCTGGTATGCCACTCTATAGTTTTTTGAGTGTCCTTGAAGTGTAGCTGGGTAACAATATTTCATCGTCATTCAAACTGGCATTTATGCTTTCACTTGTTGGCTTGAATGGATGTATGTGAATTAGTTGGGGTAACATATTGGATTGTATGCTCCGACTTGCATAATTATTGGATACCAACCCATATAATTTTCTTGAAAGTTCAAGCACATATTTGAGTTTGTGTCAGGTTTCAACTGTTAAGTATCTTCAAACCTATTCAGGTAGACACAATGATGAAGTGGAACTGGAAGAATTCAATTGCTTACATAGCCATTGTGCTTGATGATAATTCTCACTTTGATTAAAGTATTGACCATAATGCCTGTCACTCTCTCAACTGATTTACTTTTGCAGGAAAGGAGGTCGTTGCAGTGGATAGTCCTGTTGGACGTTTAGGTCTGACAGTTTGCTATGATTTGAGATTCCCAGATCTTTATCAGGAGTTAAGGTTCCACCATAATGCACAGGTAAACACTGAGTTTGTGCTTTTACTCGTATTTGAGTACCAAAGTGATAATGTGCAACTCTTGTCAGGTTTTATTGGTACCTGCTGCTTTCACAAAACCTACTGGTCAAGCGCATTGGGAGATTCTTCTGCGAGCTCGTGCTATTGAAACTCAGTGTTATGTATGGGTTGTTTTCTTAAGTTTTATGTTACCACGATGGGATTCATTTGCCTGTTTGCTCTCCATAGTCTTCTTTAGCTTGATGCAAAAGCTGTATTGGCTGATTGAAATGAATTTCCAGCCTTAAGCTTTGTTTAGGGGCAAACTTTTGTCACATTTTTGCATGGAAGGATCTCTATTCTCTAAACATCAACTTCTACATGCACATGACTGCTCTTCCTATATTTGTTATCATTGGCTGAGTCTAACTAATGCCTTGCAGGTAATAGCTTCGGCACAAGCTGGACGGCACAATGAGAAAAGAGAAAGTTATGGTGACTCGTTGATTATTGATCCATGGGGAACAGTAATTGGAAGGTTACCAGGTCTGAATACTTGCATAAACATACATACCTGTGTTATCTCTCTGAATGTATGCTTGTGATCATAAGTGCATGAATCATTTTTCCTTGTTCGCTGGTTGGATAATAGAATTTCACTTACTTTTTTTCAATGCAACATTTTTCCTTGCGAAATTGTGAAATGAAATGAATGAGTTAGAAATACTTGCTATGTCAGACAATTGCTTGTTCCATGCTGTTGAAAACAGATTACAAGCTTTGCCATAGTAGAATTAGTATGCTGGAATGACGTTTTGTTCCTAAAAACTTCACTTAGTCAAGAATCAATCTCATCTGTGACTACCATATTATTTTTCGGTTGATGTTTCAGATCGTCTGTCAACTGGTATTGCTGTTGCAGACATCGACTTCTCCTTGATCGACTCTGTTAGAGCGAAAATGCCCATATCCCAGGTAAGTGGGATTGTGGACATTGTTTGGTTGTGTCATGTCGACATTGAAACATCCATCTCTTCTTTGAGTCTTACATCTTGTTTTGCAGCCTCAACTTGTTGATTCTTGTTAAAGTCGCATTAAATTTTGCTTTTCAGCATCGGAAGCCCGTTGAGTTCTGGAAATCTGCCTCATTATGAGCGAATGAGGCAGTCCATGTTCGGACGCCTGAGTGAGATTCGTTGCAGTTGTACTACCTCAGGGTTTGGTCATAAGCAAAGGTCTTTCTTGTTGTATTGTATTTGTATCAATCACTGTAAAGAAAACCATTTTATAGTTTGAGTTTGGTCAAAATAAACTGTTTTTACAGAGCTATAACCGGCCGGCCTAATCTCCCGCCGGTGCTCTGTTTCTTTTTCTCAAACATGCGCCTCCGTACTATAGCAGTTATGAAGCTTCGCACTGCAGAGCTCTCTCTCATTTTATAAAATGAATCAGTGATCAATACCAGAGGAGTAAAACAATGGCGTTTTACTAATTTAGCTTAGAACAAGACGGCAAACCTAATTTGGATTTAACCCAACGCCTTATCGCGAGCTGACGGCAGCCATGCATCACCTGTGCCCACGTTCCCAAATATACTACCCCTCTTGATAGGCCTTTAAGAGGGCTCATCCCAAATTCTGTGTGGGTACTTCATAATATATCCTCTAATATGCTACAAAAAATTGAAATAATATTTTCATTTTAGCCTGTGAGATGGTACATGTATCCTAAATCAAAAGGACCATTTTTCGCCGGTGCAACTTTTAGACATACATTTTTGGCCAAAGACATGCCCCGGAACTGCAACTTCGTGCCCATCCGGTGATCTCCACACCCGACCGACCTGGTAAAGAACCTCTTCGTCTACGATCAAACATCAGCTTTTCTGGGCGCCGCGGTAATGTCTATAGACGAAGCACTCACTGCTTGCCATTGAGGTAATGTCGGCTCGAATTTATGCTTTAAATTATCACTTCACCTATGGCGGCTATGGTGAATTTTATCAAATTTCGCATCTTTTTCACTGCAACGGAGTCAAGCAGAGGACTAAGAAACCGAAATTCCATGATTGGTTTCTATAGGAATTGTCATTTTGAAGTTAATCCTAATTTTTCACTATCCAATCCAGCGAAAAGGGTCACCAAGAATGTTGGGATTTTTTGGGATTTGGATAACAAGCCACCTAAATCTTTCCCTCCTTACGATGCTGCAATGAGGCTTAAAAAAGCCATGGTTGAATTTGGTTTCGTTAAGTACTTGATAGCTTATGCTAATAGGCATTCCTTTAGCTATGTGCCACCGGAGGTGGTGGCTCAAAGGAAACAGAGGAAAGAAATGAATAGACTGGAAAGGAAGGGCATTGTTAAGCCAGGTGTACCCTATCTTTGTAGGGTTTGTGGTAGGAAGTTTCATACAAATGAAAAGCTTATCAATCACTTTAAGCAAATTCATGAGAGTGAACAGAGGAAAAGGCTGAATATGATAGAGTCTGCTAGGGGAAAGAAGAGGGTGAACTTAGTTGGTAAGTATTCCATGAAGATGGAAAAGTATAGGAATGCTGCAAGGGAGATTTTGACTCCGAAAGTCGGGTATGGCCTGGCGGGCGAGCTGAAAAGGGCGGGATATTGGGTCAGAACTGTGTCTGATAAGCCTGAGGCTGCAGATGTTGCATTGAGGAATCACATGGTGGATATGATGGACAAGAAACTAGTTGATTGTTTGGTTCTTGTATCAGATGATTCGGACTTTGTGGGGGTTTTGAAGGAGGCTAAACTGAGGTGTTTGAAGACAGTTGTTGTGGGTGATATCAGTGATGGGACTCTCAAAAGAACTGCTGACACTGCCTTTTCATGGAAGGAGATAATGAGAGGACAGGCGAAGAAAGAAGCTGTATCAGTTGCCGAGCGGTGGATGGACCGCGATGTTTTAGGAAGATTAGAATGGACATATGACCCTGAAACAGAGAAGGAACTGTTTCATTCTGAATTTGGAAGTGAGGATTCTGATGTGGAAGGTTTTTTCTCAGGCGGCGACGATGATGATGATGGTGATGGTTCTGTGCAGCAGGACAAATCTGGGCCTTGGTGGAAACTGGAACCTGATACAGGAGGCATAAACAGCTGACTACAGTCAGATAAGTAATGCTTTGCAGAGGAAACATTATTGATGTTAGACCTTCGAAGATAAAATATTAGATGATTAATAATCACCATGTCATTGGTGGGTTGTTAACATATTTTGATTGCAGCTGTCTGGAAGGAATACGAACTGGCCAAACATACTAGAAATTTTGATGTATTTCTGCTTTATCACGTTACTCCCTAGTCAGAGGAACATATTTTGATGTTGCAAAACTTTGTTATTTTCAAATATCCAGTTCAGTTGATTTCCAGTTACAGCTTGTTAACCTGAGCTCTTCTCCAGAGGATCAATTCAATGGTAGTCCGCTATATAAATTATTTCATACATTCCGTTGTATAGAATAGAATAGGTCATGCAGTCTGTAAAAGTATGAACGCAACAGATGTATAGAATAATTTTCCATTAATATGACTCTATGAGGTCGAGAAATTTGATGATGACCATATACAAAATGCTTTGTTTGTTCAGTCAAGATGAGGTTGATGTTGGTTCCAACAAAAACACTACTAAAGGAAAAGCTTACAGACAAGAATGTAATAAACTGGAATGATTATTTATAAGAACTATATAAAAAAAGATTAGCATTCCATATCAAAGATCCATTACCACAAATCCAATCAATCCTTTTTGGGTAAACTGGAATTCTAAAGACTTCATCAACAGTGAAGTTGATCCGGGGGGAAAATGAAACTATGAAAGATAGTACCTTCAGAGAAGGAAATCAATATTGAAAAAATAAAGAAAACTAATTCAGAAGAACACAACTTGTATCAGTATGGGACTATGGACAGTATTTTCTGCACAATTTGATCCAATTTACCATCACTTCATCTGACCAAGAATTCATGAGCATTGTCTGGACTAGCAAGCAGGTCGAAGGGTTTCCCCAAGGCGTCCTTCAAAATCGTGATCTGACCTTCTTTAAGGAGTACATCTTCATCCAGTGCCTCTATCTTCTTTTTCAGCATGTTCATTTCGCAGTTCAACAGCATAGTCCTCTCGCTGTACTGCTTAACTTCACCCCACATCATGTCTCTTTCTTCAGACACTTTTGGCAATATTCCCCTGACAATTGTTAGTTCTTTGGCGCATTCTTGCAAGTCATTTTGAAGCTGATTGATGTTGTCATCTTTCTTGATCATCTGCCAGTAAGGTGCAAAAACTGTATAATGAGATTATGACAATAGAACATCCACCTTAAAGGCATAATCACAGCCCATCTATCCATACATGAAATAAACTATTCCCTCCATTCCACTAGAAGAAACCAGTGATGCAACTGTTTATGAGTCATAAAGTACAACTTCAAAGTGGACTCTTCTGATGGAACAGAGGGAGTATGAAAAAAAACCAACTTAATACTTAGAAGTTTACAAATTAGTTACTTCCAGGAATAAATTACTCATCAGTTCTTTGCACAATTCCTTGATTATCATTTTGAATCAGGCTGTTTTTGTTTCTTGACATAACTAGTGCACATCCTCCCAAGAAACAAAAGCAGAATACTCACATTAAAGACAACAGCTAACATTTTGATCTCATAAGATCCCTTGATATAAATTGATAACCAGAACTGGCAGATGGATGGATACATTCCAATCAACAAAACATCCAATGGTTCAATATTGTCCACAAGAATGCAAGATCCACAATAGAGAACCCTTTCAGTTTTTCTGGTATAAGCCAGGTAAATCCTATTAAACTAGATAGCGAAGCATAAAGTGAGAGCATGCAGTTGTAAGATTTCAGGTTACCTGAAGTTCAAGGTCTTTCATCCTATGATTTGCGCAAGAAATTGTGTCTTGAGCATTCTGCACTTCAGACTTAATTATTTCATTCCCTCTTATAGCTGCTGCCAATTCAGCCTGAAGCTGTTCAATTTCCAACTCTTTTGAATAAAGCTTCTCCCTCAACAGAGTTGTCAGCAAAGTTTCTGCTTTGAGCTCTGAAAGTATAACATCCTACCAATATAAAGCAGAATGTTAATGGAGAAAAGAGCCATGATACAAAAATGCATGATACACCTTCAGGAAAACTATGTTCTGTGTAACAGATAGCAAGAACAAATACCTCTGATTTTGTATGGTTTAAATGGCATGATTCCCCAACAGTAACCGGCTGAGATTTTTCGAGCAGTTCTGTAGATTTCTCATGCAGCACACTGGAAACTACAGACAAACTCTTGGTTAAATTGTCAAGTCCTCTACTGAAACCTTGGAGCTTTACCTCACATTCAACAACAAATTGGCTACCCAAACCCTTAGCCTCAAAACCGAGCCCTGGTTTTGTGTTGTGGCTTGCATTTGTTTTAATGTACTCCAGTAAGCCCCTACAGAGCTGGGCACAGTCTGCAAGGAAGGAGAGACCTTGGTTCTGCAAGCAACAAATACGGTTCCACAATTCCTGATCCAACTTGAATGTTGAAAATCCACCCTCCTTTCCAGTTTCTTTTAGACGATTCAGTAGATTTATATTTTCGTGACGAAGAGAATCAACTTCAACCCTGCAAGATTCAACCTCTTTCCTCAATGCATGCTCCATGCCTGTCAGCCTTATTTGTTCCATTTGCAATTTAGACAAATGGCTACTCATGCTTTCTGTGGAACTGTTCTTCTGAATTTCCTCACAAAGTAACCTTAATCCATCTATTGATTTTTCTTGTTCACCACAAGTCCTTTGTAATCTAGTAATAGATCTGTGCAAATCCTTGCACTCTTTCACCTTCTCCTCATAGTTTCTTCTGAGGCAATCTCGGTCTTCTTCAGCAGCTCTGCACTTTTCTTGTGTCTCAGCCAGATTCTTCTGCAGATTTTTATTTTCTCCTTTCAATTGCTCCACTTTTGTAGTAAGCTCCATAACTTGTTGCTCAGAATATGTAACCCTATTTCTCAAACCTGTTTCCCTCTCACTAAAAGAAGAGATTTCCCTTTGCAAAGAGACATTCTGCTCTGCAAGCTCTCTCACCCTCTCACGAAGCCTATGTTCTTCAGACTGATATTTGTCAAGTTTAATAGACCACTCGTTCGACCTTCTGTCCAGCTCTTTCTCTAGACCTGACTGTAACTCACTCTTTTCTTTTTCCAATCTCCGAGTCTTTGTCTCTAATTCTGTCCTAGCTACTTTAAGCTCTTCCCTCAGTGAAGCCCTATCAGTAATCCAATTCTTCAAAATAGTTGCAATGTCATAGGCCATATTTACTCTCTCCACATTCAAGCCTCTAACTGTGTGTACCATTGATGTCAGACTAAGCTCAGATTGACGAAGAAAGTTCTCGTGTTCAAGTTCTTCTGAGAAGAGCATGGCCTGATCCTCAGCTTCTTTAAACTGTCTGAATAACTTTTGATCCATATCCACTACAGACTCGGTGCTATTTATCAATTCACATTTATCAGCAAAGGAACTGTTCATTCCTGCGAGACCCGTGGTGTCTTCATAGGGATATCCATCAGAGTATCCATTTAACTCATCATGTGAAGAATTTTTCAAAGAAATTCTATCAGAATCTCCACAAGGACTTCTTGGTAAGGTTCTACAGTAAATATCTTCAACTGTGATTGGAATATCCGAATCTGGCTCTCTTGAAGTTTTCTTTGGCAGAAACTTCGACTGTGAAAGTCTCTCAACTACATGTTTCGCAAGTTTTCGAGGAGATTCATTCCCGAAGCCATTATCCATCCAATCTCTTGAAGAAAAATGATGCTCTGCAGCACCAATTTCTCTAAAAGACTGAATCTTTGGTTTTTGTTTTCTACCATTGTTTGGACAAGCGGGGGCATTAAACTGAATTGTCGAATCTTGCTCTGTCAGGTCATTTCCATATTCAATCTGATTCATAATGGAAAACTTTCTCTGTGATGCAGACTTCTCCTGCTGTTGTTCTCCATCAATATAAAGGTCCAAGACTCCAGTTGAAACATTACTTGAGCAGTAAGAAGAGCATTCTGATGAATCATAATGCAGGCCAGAAGAAGGAACAGAACCTCGTTTTTCAGCTCTATGTGCAGTTTGAAGGTCAGTAACTTCTAAGCACTTCCTAGGATGCTGCCTCTCAGGAGTCATAGTGCGCCTACAAAGGGATAAAATTATCATCAAGAGACACAGCAAAGTTTTAAATCTAATAAAAATGAAAGATTGAAGTAGCAGAGAATATGTTAAGAGCCAATTGCCTACCGAGATTGCTTGAGTGAACCATTAGTAGTACTACATGGAGAATCTATTTCCACCATTGGATTTCTTCGCCCGGCACCACGATCAAAGACGGCTGCAGATGATGAGTGGCTTCTTCTAAGAAATGGACCACCATCAACAGCATGGTTTTCAGTAACTTGCTTTTTGCTCCTGGACTTGTCGCGCCCATCCGGCTGTTTATCCAAATACACCTGCTTATGAGTTGATGTTGGTGAACCTTGATTGTTGTTACTGCCACTGGATGAAGAGGATCTGAAAAAGAAGAGCTTCTTCATCTATTTGCCTTCAGTTTCTCTTAGAAACTTCACAACCTACTTGAACAGAAAGGATAGCATTACTGAGAAGCTCATCAAGAAATGAAAACTGCTGAACAGTTCTGTATAAAACTGGCAAACATTAAACTGAGAAACATTGAATATTGAAATAAAGTATTGAGTTGAAACCGCAAGATCCACAAATGAAGTACAATCCGAGAGTTAAAAATGCATTCTAACAGGGGCTGCAGTGCAGCAAATTATATTAAATCCAAACTAGAATATTCAATTATAAAAGCCCCCTTTTCCGCTTGGAGGAACCATGAGTCCCCCCATAGCCATAAAGTGTCAATGACTGTGTTCCCTGATCCATGATTATACAAGCTTTAGTGTCAGAGGCTCTAATTAATACAACAAATCCACGCTACCATCATCTTCCTCTCCTTGAACCCAAGAAAATTCCCCACGAAGAACAAAATGAAAAGAAAATTAACAAGCATATAAGGAGAAAAACAGAGGCATCATTCGTTCTCACTTGAAGAAGAATGACTGTACAGTAATTAACATCAAAATCCAAGAAAATTTAAAAAGGAACAGATGTATACATGTTTTTTTACCAGAATAAAGCCACACAATTCCCAAGAAGCATCAACATCAAAATCCCAAATTCACTGTCTTAGCCGTTAATATTTGTTAAAAGTTCTCACCGTACACAGATAAATCAAAAAAGTAAATTGGTTCACTCTCATTGGCACTAACCCTTCCAACATTCGCCTCTAATACGTTACCTTCTAGCAGCGAAAATGACCGTTAGAGCGCCCGTTCTGCCACACATCAACAGGGCAACTCTAGAAAAGGAAAACCCACTAAGGCTAGCGCATGAACACACGCCGTAAATTCAAATTTCAAATCAAAAAAATAAAATTAAAAAACAATCAAGGAACAGTCTTATCAAGAAAACCTCTCAAACAAACACATCCAAAACAAGGTAAGCCAAAAACATGTTTGAATTTGAAATAAGAAAACTCTCCCAAGTCCCAACCAACTCGGTGAACCCACACTTACCCACAGACTAAAACCCACCCGGAAAAATCAAAGACTAACACAAATTCGATGAAAAAAACACAGAATCCAATTCTACCACATTTATAGTAGAGTATACAAGACGTTAAAATAAAGGGAGGAAAAAAGAAAGAAAGAATGTTTACTTAATCAAAGAGTTGAAAAAGTAATAGGCCGGCGAATGAGAATCTGGAGAATTGGATCATTCGACTCTTGCTCTGGCTATGGAAGATACAAGAGCGTGATTCGGAGAAGTAGAAGGATTTGCTGATGAAACAAAAGGCCGAATTTCTTTTCCCTTTTCCCTTATCACTTAATGGTTGAGTTGCCAGTGCCAGTGCCGTTTTTGCCTTTGGTTGCCAAGGGTATTTTGGGGACTGAAAATGATAGTTTTTCAAAACCTCGTCCAATGCCGCGCTGTAGTAGGAGGAGGAGCGTTTTATTTTTACCTTTTTTAAAATGTGGAATAAGATATTAAAAACAAAATTAAAGGCAATAATAATAATATGGGCAAATTATACAAATGGCCACTAAACTATTGCCCGTACCCTGTTTTAGCCACTAAACTATTTTTGGCCCACTTTTGGCCACTAAACTATTAGAAGTGGCCAGTAATGACCATTCTGTTAGTAAATTTGGTTATCTTTAACGGAAGCCTCAAGTTCAGTTTAGTTCAAGTTGGTGTTATCTTTAGGAGGGGACTCGGAGATATGAAATCGAAGATCAAAGCTACGATTGTGAGCTAAGAGTTGAAATCCGCACATCATGGACATGTGGAAGCTCTGGAAAACAGATTCATTTGTTGCCCACCTTCAAAGTTCAGTTGTACTGAGCAAAATAAAACCTCCTCCGATCCGCCGCCACCGTCGCCGCTTATCCTAGCAGTTATCGATCGACCGTGTACGGCGAAAACCGTAAATTTTAGGAGAAGAAGGAACAGAGAAATTGAAGCCTGGAAATTAACTGGGCATGCATGAAAGAGAGGAAAAATGCAGAGGATTAGCCAAAAATGAATAATATGGGCTGATGAATGTAGTTGCAGCAATAAGTAGTCAAGAAGATGACAAAATCATTGAGGGCAGAACATGGAAAACGGAACTTGCAGGTCGCCCCTTTCCTTTATTCTTAGCAAGACATCAAGCAAATCACAGGTCATGAACTGAACTTGAGGCTTCCGTTAAAGATAACCAAATTTACTAACAGAATGGTCATTACTGGCCACTTCTAATAGTTTAGTGGCCAAAAGTGGGCCAAAAATAGTTTAGTGGCTAAAACATGACACGGGCAATAGTTTAGTGGCCATTTGTATAATTTGCCCTAATAATATTATGTTTGGGTTTTAATAAAAATCCATGATTATGGGCTTTTTCTTTTTCTTTTTTTTTCTCTTCCTTCTTTATATTAGTAACTTTTGTATTTTTAGTTAGATTCATTGTACTAAAATTAATTAATAGCATAAATTGAGATATTATAATATCTATAAGTCTGTTCTATTATAACGGTTTAGTTTTTTTCCTTTTTCATTTCACGATAGAAGTTTAAATTAAATTTATTTTTCTTACTTCTCATAATTATTTGTGGTTCACGCTTACCTAACTTTAGAAAGTAAATACATTAGTGGTATAAAAAAAAATTTTGTGATAAATTACTTAATTTATTATATGTTTACCTAATGATTCATAAAATGGTGTACATCTTCAATTTGGACTCCTGTAATGAAACTTAAGAAGGATAATGTTTTATAAATATATTCACCTATCTTTTTATCACATGTTTTCCTAAAAGCTTTGTCCTTTTAAACTTCATTGCACTTCTTACTTTTTTTTAAATTTTTTATTTGTTTTTTAATGATAACCCGCAAACTCAAACCAATAAACATAAATACGAATGATTTATAATATAGCACAAGAAACTAATATAAATCGAATATTATATAAACGGGTTATAAAAGAGTCTTGACCGGTTTATAGGTGAAATATGTACAGATAAATAATACGCATATATAACCGAATAAAATTATGATTAATAAAAGTCAACACGCGAAGCCATCAAGCCATAGAAGACACAAATTGTCACTCTTAAGTAATTGCTTAACTTGTTCAAATATCATGATTTAGAAGTCACGTACATTTTGTACCTTTTTTAAAAATTTGTATTTATATTGACATTAAAGGTTAGTAAAAACAATTAAGCTATCCAACATTTACCCTCCTAACTACAAACCGCATATATATATATATAATCAATTCCTTCGAGGAAAAATTGCCGCTTAAACGTGTTTTAATTTCAAAAAGGGTAACAAACTACATTCGTTTTTAACTTTAAAAATAAAAAATAAAAAAACCGTTTTAACAGTAAGAATCATAATGGATCGATGCTACTCATTCCGTTAGAGACGTTTCAAGCTGTATGTTGGTACACAAAAATAGTTATATCATTAGATTATTTTAATGAGACGATAAGAGCATAATCAACCAAAGTAAATTCTAAATTGTGTGACTTTCTTTTTGCTAAAGGCTAAAGCAGGCTTCTAAATTTCATCGGACAAACGCCTTTTATTTATGTATTTTTGTTGGGGTTGATAAATGTTAGTGGAGCAGTATGCAATTACGCCGGAACTCCGGAAGTCGAAATGTTGTATATGTTGTCCATTGTCAATTGTCCACCTAACTAAACTTATATTTTGGTGTTAAAAATAAAACTTATTTAATTTTTGTCTTTTTTCCTCTTTTTTTCTTTTTTTTACTCACCTCACTTACTAAGATAATGTTCTACAATGGTTATTGTAATTTTTTAGAATCACATCATTATATTATAAAAATGATTAATTTACAAAATGTCTGATTTCCGTAATGTAAATATGACACGAGAGTCTTTTTTATACTGATCATATATTTTCGTGTTTTAAGTATCAAAACACAATATACAACGTAATAAATATCTCAATTAATTATCGTGGAGCAAATATTATAGAAGGAAAACAAAATCTTCTTAACTAATGATCGTGAAAAATTTTGAATGGATAAAATCAAAGATGCTTTCGAAATTGAAAAATCGTAAAATAAATCTTCTTACCCAACTTATTATTTCGCAAATTTATATGAAATAACAAAGTTGTCTTCATTTTTTAGATAAAAGTGCCAATTGACAAAGTGTGTTTTAGAAATTCATGAAAATTAAGGAAGTACTCTTGAAAGTTTCATAAAAATTTAATGTATTATTTTCAGATATCTTCTAAACTTTGAGGAAATTTTAATTTTGTACAAAGTTTTAGGGAATGTTTTGAAATTTAATCAAATTTGAATAACGAAATGTGCTCCCACACTCCACTAACCATAGAATGATAAGGACGGTTGAGATTTGAAGGAGCGTGTGCTGCAATATGATACCTAAAACGAACGAATTGGACACTTGGAATTGATTCGTTCATTTTGGCAAAAGTTTTTATTGGAGAATTAGTGACAGCCTTGAGACCAGAAATAAGTTAGTACGAAATTTGTATAGCTTTATAGTAATTTGTGTAATTATATATATATATATATATATAGATATATTAAAGTCAAAAAGCGTTATGTATTTGGAAGTAGGGGTGAGAGAAAATGCGGAAAAGTTGGGAGCGTCTCCCAGAGATAATAATCTATGAAATACAATTTGTCATATGCATTAAGATTATTTTTCTACATTTATATCTAAATTTATGATACTTCCTCTGTTCCATTAGAATGGTTCATTTTGAAAAATATTTTTTGCTCCAATAGAAGAGTCCACTTTTAAAATTTTTAACTAAGGATATAAATAAAATAAAGAGTGTCAAATTGGCTAGTTTAGGTGTTGTATTTTAACATTCATAATAAGTTGTACATTTGTCAAAATAGATAATTCTAATAGAACAGAGGGAGTATGGTTTAGTGGAGTAAGTACAATGTGCTTCAAATATAATTCATTATCAAATCAAATTTTACAAAACACTTTAAATTATGTGATTCTATGTGAAGTTTTTGTATGTAATTGTTTGTAAGGAAGAAAAAAAAAAAAAAAAAAAAAACCCCTTTAAAAGTATCTTACACAAAACTATGTACAAAACAAGTAAAGCTTGACGATAACAATAAAAGTAATGTATAAGAGCCACCACTCTTGAGGTAAACTCGTTTTATTGGTCAGGGCGCAACATCTTATCTCTCAGCTATCGAATCAGATACGGGAGTTTGGCATTAAAGGGATCTATTGGGTGAAACGGGGGCAGGAGTACAATGGCGCACCTATTGGCTAAGCTTGGGGCCACGACGCCTCAGTCGGATTACTATTGGGGAATAGCCCAAACATTTGTATCTCAAACGTTGTTAGACAATTTCCAGCGTCATTAATACAATGCACTTACTTTCGTCTAAAAAAAAAAAAGGCGACCAGTCTCGATAGGGAATATTATTCTTATTATTACTCCGTATTTTTTTTTTTTTTTTTTTGTGGAAAAACATGTCCTCAACTTTGAGATTGCGTTATATGTCTCTCCCGGCCTGAAAGGTCCACCATCATAACCTATAATTGGTACTTAATAATGATTTCCAACTTTTCTAAAACTCACTATTAATGTGCTATAATTACACCCACAATGCGGGGAGCAAAATGAACTCAGCCCAAAACAAAAGGAATGAAGCCTAACAAAGTGAACCCATAAAATAAAATTTTAAAAAAGAAAAAAGGTGAGCCCATAAAATAAATTTTTAAAAAAAATTAAACCCATTTTATGATAGAAAAAAAAAGCAGTTCGTCGGTTTAGTTTAAGTTTTAACTTGAACTTTGTATTTGGATAGTCATAATTTAATTTAAGATATTATCATGCGCCACATTCCATGATGATGTATGCCAAACCCAAGACTAATCATGCAACACTCGTCTGCCTTGTCACGAGTACTTTTTCTGTTTCACCAAAAAATAATAATAATAAAATCCAATTTAACACTTTTGTCTTACAATTTAGAGAATAGAGGGAGTAGTTCGGAATCTAATGCATAGCTCAACGGGTTCATCTCATGTAATTTAAGGGCGTAGGCATGCTTAGGGAGAGGTACATGGCTCAAATCATAACAACTTTTACATTCAATTACACAAATTTTAAATACAAGTAGTAGTAAGTTGGCGATTCCTCCAAATAATTTTTCCTCTCTCAAGAAGCCCTTAGTTATCGTGTTATCAGAAATTTTAATATGCTTTGTACAAAGTAAAACTTTTGTGAATTATGCAAAAAATAGTGCTAGTAAGTTTGGTCTTAAACTTTATGAGTAATTGTGATATATATATATATTCCTCAAGATTTGGATAAATTACTAATCAATCATCGAGTTACATCAAAATTACCAATGTGGCCCGGAGAGGGGAGGGGGGGGGGTCCCTCGACCTTTGCTGCACCCTTATTAATAGTATATTTTTTTAAATTTTTTTTTACAATGTATTTATTTATAAAAAATAAGTTTATACAGGGTCGTTTCTACATAAATAAGGGTCATGTTCAATAGTATAAAATTTGGCCATTTTATATTCTCATTAATGTAAAATAAAATGTCATTCATGTCAAACGGTCTGACTGTTCGACATGCAACTGCATTGAGTGTAACGCAATTGCATCTTTTAATTTTTCCTAAAAATATTTTACACCATTATTTATTTTACAAGTGGTGCTTATAACATTAATTGAAATTATCATTATTTTAGAAATACGTACTAATTTTTTATCTTACACACACTATTTATATTCTTAAAAATCATTATTTCCTATTATTAAAATTTTTTAGAAGTAGGCATTACTATTTAGATTACGTGTACTACATTTTTAAAGATGCACTACTTCCACTCTTAAATTTGATACATTTTACTTTACATGCACTATTTATATCGGTAAAGTAAAATTTACTATTATTATTATTATTTTAAGAAATAGGCACTACTTCTAATTTTACGTGTGATCCTTTTGTAAAGAGGCACTACTTCACCCTTAAATATAGTACTTTTTATTTTACACACAAAAATTTTTATTTAAAAAAAAAGTACTACTTTTTTATATAATTACATGCACAACTTTTTTAAAGAGTGTCTATTTTAGCAGTAAAATTATCGTCTCTTTAAAAGTATCAATTTTAAATATTATTTATTTAAAAAATTAATTTCAAACAAACTGGGGCCCTATAAAATTGGAGACGGGCATCTCACACAGGCCCAGGACCGGGCCTGAGTTTATATGTATATTGGCCCCCTCCAAAATTTGTTTCTGGATTTGCAACTGATTTTATTCTAATATTCTTAATAATAATATTGTATTCTAATATTCTTAAAAATAGTACATTACAAATATAATGATGTATAATTTATAATTAATTTATGAAATAAAAATTCTTAGAATTATAAAATCACCAATCAGGCGATTGATTAACAGCCCAATGACTTAAAGTCGGTTCGAGTCCACATCAGGCCCGTTTACATTCAAGAAGAGGAAGAGTTGCTTCATACGGCACCGTTTACGATTCCGATTGCTTACTCATGAAACGACATCGCTCAACTGTCAAAAAAGAAAGAAAAGAAAACAGCTTCCAGTTTTCTCCTTCAGCAAAAGCATTCTGATCCAATAATCCACAAACGCAACAAAAAGATTTCCCTAATAATGGAAATGGAAACGGACACGCTACCTAACGGCAACCCGCCACCATCAACCACCGCCGCCTCCGCCACAGCGACGATGACTGCGGCCTGCGCGGCTTCTGCCGCAGTTCCGTCGTCGAAGTTGACTCAGCTAGCCGAGTCCTTGAAATTGGAGCACCAGTTCCTCCGTGTCCCCTTCGAGCATTACAAGAAGACGATCCGTGCTAACCACCGCATCGTTGAGAAGGAGGTCTCGGCCGTTATCTCCGGCGTCGCCGAAGCTGCCGACTCCGCGGAACTATCCTGTGACGACGCTGTTAAGCAACTTAATTCACTGGTCTCAAGATTGCAAGGGCTCAAGAGGAAGGTAAATGAAATGTTATTCCTATGGTTTAGCCGTTGTGTTTATCTTCAGAAAAATCGAGTCAGATTAGTATTCCTTATTTGATTGAGTAGTGAAGTTTGTAATTTTAGTTACGGAGAAGAATCAATTTTCCTTTTCTAGTTGACTAAATTAGTAGAGTATTGAATCATCTACGGAGTTGTTAAGTAATACTCATATTGTTTTATTGGTTTAAACAACGAATATAATGGAAAGTATTATTCTGAAGTATGCATTGAAGTTTGTATAAATTAGAAGTTGTATCGTCTATTTGGAATTAATTTTGATTACTTGTGGATTGAATAAGCAGTTGGAAGAAGGGAGTAAAACAGAGAACTTGCAAGCTCAGAGATGCCGTGCTAGGCTGGACCATTTGGAGGCTGGAGATGCAGAAAATTTATCAGAATGGAGTAATACTCGACTGAAGAGAATACTAGTTGACTACATGTTGCGGATGTCATACTATGGTACTGCTCTCAAGCTTGCTAGAAGCAGCAATATTCAGGTGCCTTCCTCGTACTAACCCGTGTTGTCGCACATTTGTTCGCACACTCCTCTATTTCCTGGCATACTAGCGTTTCAGAATCTCATTGTCTAGCTTGATGGGGTCAGCCATTTTATGACCCAGTTGATAATTGTGGACACATTAATGCCAAATTCAGTGTGTGTATATATATATATATATATATATATATATAAATGAATTACTTATGTTTCTGTTTAATTCCTATGTATTATCTTAAGCGTGTAAGACACTATCTGTTCAACATACTGAATGACCTTTGTTTGCTTCAAATAATGCAATCACTTGCTATTTGATCATTGTAATCTATATAAAGTTAACTTGAGCAATAATGGTTAATATTTGCTTTGACTTGTCAGGATCTTGTGGATATTGATGTATTTTTTGAAGCTAGAAAGGTTATTGAAGCTCTTCAAAACAAAGATGTTGCCCCTGCTCTTGCTTGGTGTGCAGATAACAAGTCCAGACTGAAGAAGGCAAAGGTATAGGGTTTGTTTCCTTGTACTCACAGTTGAAAACGGAAGTTACGCGGTTTGACTGCTTTAGTTGTCTGGCTCCCTTCTACTGTTTTTAGTATGTATTCTACACTTGCATACCTCACATGAATTAGAAGGGGTTAATATCTTCTGTGAAGTTCTGATTAATATTTTGTGGTGTTGGTATATTAAGAATCTGGGTTTAAATGCAATTTTATCTTGCCCAAGAGTATTGTGTGTTGGTATATTTTTGGCATTAATCATATTTATAACTTATTTATGTTGCATCAGTGATAAGTTTCTTTTAACCCAGAGGATGGACCATATCAGTGTTCAGTATTTTTAACCCAGAGGATGGACCTATCGTCCTTACAATCTACTGGAGGTTTTTTGGAACATTAGGTTAACAGTGTGGTGGAGCATGCTCAGTCATGCCATAGATGGTCACTTCTCATGGTATAAGAAATTGGATTTCTAACAGATTGCTTGGTTAATACTTGAGATTTTCTTGGGCAGCAAGTGGTATCATCTGAAAGTTTATCTAATGATTAGTTGAGAAATAGGCTATGTGAGCTGTTGTGTGGAAGGAAAATTTTTTTTTTTCTTCATTTAATGATCGATTGATTAAGAGGACAACTTTGAATAACTCGAAAGTTATGCAAAGAACTTCAAAAGATAAAAGGAGGGAAGGAGGGGGGGTGTGGGGGGGGTGGGGAGGGTGGTTTGCTGTATGAAGGTAGGTCTATCCTTTTGTATAGGATAATTTGTGGTGCTAGGAGTTTGGAATGAAAAGATACATGCAGTTTACAAATACAAAATACCTGTGCTGAAAGTAGTTGGAACTTTATGGTCTTCAGCTCTGCCTAATGCCTGTCCTTCCGGAATAATGAGTTGAAGTTGACATTGAGTCGTTGATGGGCTTGGAAAGTCAGAAGTTGGGGCCTTCACTTTTTTTGCTGATACCGATACTGGGTGTTTACCTTTTCATAAGCTCTTCAATTTTGTTGTGAATGTGGAATCTGGATTGTCAAACACACAGCTGTATTTGCAAAATAGCTGAAGCTGCATCGTGCAAGGAATAACATTTACAGGTTTATCAGTTATTCAATGGGAGAGAGACAACCCTATGTGCAAGGACAATCACAATCTTAACTAGATTATGAAAATGAAATGAAGATTCCCCCCCCCCCCCCCCCCCCCCCCCCCCCCCTTCTTTCCCTTTTTTTTTTTTTTGGGTTCAATTGTATCTGGAATCCAGTATGAATCAATGTCTCTGAATTGTAGGCTAAGTTTGTCGGAAGGTCTTGACATCAGAGGAAATAGAAAAGCATGTTTCTTGTTTATTTTGTTCCTGTGGAAAAAGCCATCATTGTTAACATGTCATAATACTAGACCGCTTTCTGGTGTAGCTGTTACTGCAGTTGAATTTTCACGATTAGTTACTGGGGTTTTGCTGATATTTGCATGGTTTATATTTGCTGCTTATTCTTTTTGGCAGAGTAAATTTGAATTTCAGTTGAGACTACAAGATTTCATAGAGTTGGTAAGAGCTGAAAATAACATGAGAGCTATTACGTATGCCCGCAAGTATCTGGCACCTTGGGGGGCAACCCATATGAAAGAATTGCAGCGGGTGATGGCCACACTTGCTTTCAGGAGTAATACAGAGTGTGCAACGTACAAGGTGAGTAAGCCAACAGAGAGAGAGAATGCTATAATGTAATTGCCAGATCTTATATGGTAGACTTGGTCTGTTTTAAAAGGAGTACCTACATCATCCCTGAGTAAGCATGACTTGACATTTTCTTCATTAATTTCATGTATCTATGAGCAAATAATTTATCAGTCTATGCAGATAACAGGAGGTTTTCTATTTTTATTTTTTCCTTCTGGAGCACCTGGGGGTTGGGGGGTTGGGGTGAGGGTGTGGGAGGGCGGATATGAAGGGAGAAAGGGCACTAGATTATGTTTTTAGATATCTGACAGCAAAGTTGTTTCCTTTCCATCTATGTTTTGTTGGATTGGTGTCATGGATAATATTTGTACTTATATTTATTGAATGTGTTTGTCATATTTTATGTTTTCTTTAAGTATGCAAATATGATACTGCCTTCCCTATCTAGTTTCTTTCTGCAGTGGGCTAATTGGGTTCCTTCGTTGATAATTACCTTCCCCCTTCCCAGGTTTTATTTGAACCAAAGCAGTGGGATTTCCTAGTTGATCAATTTAAGCAGGAGTTCTGCAGGTTATATGGCATGACACTAGAGCCCTTGCTAAATATATTTTTGCAAGCAGGGTTGTCAGCTCTGAAAACTCCGTATCCTTGATACTCTGATTGTTATAGTGATCTCCTACTGATGGTTAAAACCAGTAGTTTCAGAGAGAGAAAAAATGGTTCATTCATTTTTATTTTCTTTTTTCAATGTGAGTTAGTGCAAATAATTGGTAATTTTGTGCACTGAATGTTGGTTGTATTATCCATATACCAGTTTTTGCCTTGACTTGATGATTTAGATTCTGTTATGAAGATGATTGCTCCAAGGAGGATCCTCTATCACAAGACAGCTTCCGCAAGTTAGCTTCATCACTTCCATTCTCAAAGCAGCATCATTCAAAACTTGTTTGCTATATTACCAAAGAACTGATGGATACCGAGAACCCGCCATTAGTCTTGCCAAATGGCTATGTCTACAGCACAAAGGTTAACTCTACTACTGAGCTTATTTGTTCAGGTGATGGGAGTAGTAAACTTTCATTTATATATCTGAATTCTATTTGTTGTTTGGCAGGCTCTGGAGGAAATGGCAAAGAACAATAATGGCAGAATTACATGCCCGAGGACGGGTTTAGTCTGCAACTATACCGAGGTGATCAAGGCTTATATTTCGTGAATTCGCGATTCAAGATGGTGTCAGGTCTGGACCATAGCAGCGACAGTTGTATCGATCTTTTCAAGCCGAGCGAGGTGTGTGTGAAGGCCCATGACTTGAGTTTCAGGATTTTGGCTGGATAAGCAGATTGTACATATGTAATGCACATACCTCAATTTGTAATTATTAGTATTTCGTCTTAAATTTGCAACTATTTTCAGCTCCAGTTTGGAACCCAGGATTTGGGGATCGTAGGTTGTAGGAAAATAGAACGTAAGTACTCAGATTTCAGCCTATCCACCGTTTTAACTGATGCTTATAGAATAGTTTACTGCAATAGGGAGGGGCACCATTGGAATAGCCTGAGGAGATTTCTTCAAACTCTGCTGCCACATAATAATGGCTGCTTTGGATAGCATTCCTTATTACCATTTCACATTTTATTTGGTTTTTTAACCTATACTCCTTCGAAGCAGGCACTTTTAGTGGAACAATATTAGTAACTTTGGCGGAGCTCTATAGAGGATTTAGGATACTTTAGCGAATTAGGCTTCAAGGATGACCGAATTCTCCCCCGTCCCTCCCCAGAAAAGAAACCATGAAATGGCTGATTGTTAGTGGTGTACTCGGTTTGACCTCCTTGGTCCAACTCGCGGCCCAATTGTTAAGCCAACAATCTGAGCCTAGTTACAATCCTGTTCATAGGGTATCTGCGAGCCCTAGAGGCACTGGATACGTCGGTATTGTACCTTTCAGTGAGCTTCACAAGAAGCGGGCCACGTCACCAAGTCTGCTCAAGGCACGTGGGAACGGCACCGAAATACTCTAGCACCCCCCAACTTTGTCAAACTTTCTACAGTTTTATACTAACTTAAGTTTTGGAGTGCTGGCGAGATATTTCCCTTAAGTGCATGTACATTTAGACAAGCAAATACTCACAAGCAAACTCCAATGTTCTAGTTGAGCGACTCCCAACGCTCGATTGTGTCCGTCATGTGCAGGTACATTTAGACAAGCAAACCCCAATGTTCTAGTTAAGCAACTCCCAACACTTAACAGATACAGAGTGCCTCATCAGTTAGTAAAAGCGAAGGTAACAAAGCCTGGTAGTACGCTCAAGCAAAAGGGACTCGAGCCTATGTTGCCACTATATAATTCTAGGGAAGCTGGTGCCTGTTTAGAAGTTCAACTTGCTTTTTAGTGAAATGTAAGTATCACTTTACATTATTATCACAAATAAACTCCAATTTTGATACTTATATTTGCTAATGTTTTGATCTCTAACATTTGAAACTAACTCTTCTGATTCTTGCAATCTGAATCTAACAAAATCTGTTAGATATGTATACTGAATCATGACATTTACATTACCATTACAATCAAGAACAATTTTTAAACAAAAATTCATCAAGTGTTGAAGGGAAAACAAATATTTAGACAAAATTGCAATTAATTGTAATGGTCAAAACTCATGTCTGGGTATGCATATTTAAAAGATTATACCAACGGATGACCAAAATATGCACAACCAAAAAAGTTAGGGCCTGTTTCTTACCGTGTTTTAGAAATGGGTTTGGCGTTGTTTTGAGTTTTGAAACCCAAAACAAAGCCAAAACCATGTTTAGTGAAAAGTTTTCAAACCTTGTTTTTTAAAATATGAAACTCATCTATCCTCCAAAACCAACACCAGCTGCCACCGCTAGACGCTACCTATACCACCACCACCACCACCTCCACAGCCGGCCGCTGCTCACCGGACCTCCGCCACCCACCGTGGCCGTACCTCACCTGTTGCTTGCCGGACCTCTGCCACCGCCGACCTCCGAACGCCACCTGCACTAGTTGCTGCTCGCCGGAGCTCCGCCATTGCCACCGCTAGTCGCCACTGCTGGACCTCCGTCACCCCCCACCTGCGCCATCTCTGGTCCCCACCCGCCACCAGTCGCCGGATTTCTGCCAGCGCTAGACCCCACCCGCGCCCCTCCGCCCTTCGTACCTCCACCACTCGCACCATCGGCCTCCGCTCGCCAAACCTTTGCCACCGCCGACCTTGGGACTGCACCTGCATCGGCTGCCGCTCGCCAGATCTCTGCCACCTGCCACCGCCGACTTCCACTGCAGAACCCCACCAGTGGCCGAATTTCCACCACTGCCGATTGCCACCTGTGTCACCATCAGACCCCACGCGCGCCCTGCCACCCTTCTGACCTCCGACCTCCACTTCCACCACCGGCTGCCATCATTCAGAAAGGCCACACCATAGCAAAGTGCCGTGGCACCAGCAGTAGAGGTACAACGGTGGCGGTAGCAGATGTCCGACAAGTGGCGGTGGTGGAGTTTCTAAAAATATGTTTTCAAAATCTCACTAAAAAACATTGAGAAAAAAGAAGGCCCTTAATTTTTAAATGTTTAGAAACTAAAACATATAAAAGGAAAAATGAGGAACTAAAAATGAAGTTTATTATTGTCACTATATCATTACTCTATCAGTGTTACTAAGGTACGTATTTTATATCAAGTATCCCTTTGATATAAGTATAAATTATAAAGGTATAACATATATAATAACTAATTTAACATATTATTTCATTCATATCCTTATTATTTAAATATATACTAAACCACATGTTATTATATTAATAAAGATAAAAAATATGTGGACTACTATTAAAAACAAAAAAAATTGTTAAAAGTTAACTCTTCTAGCGGGACCAAAAGAGTATGAAAAAAAACAAGCTGCTGCAAACGTGATCGTAAGACTAAATGGTAAATGCTCCAAATTAAGGACATGATGACCAAAGACGAAGAGACAAATAAGTTTATATCTCAAATTCAACGATTACAGAATCAGAACACAAGCAAAATATAATGGGTATCATCAAGACTAGGATGAGTTGCGTGCATAAAGAACTCCAAATGCAAAACAGTTTACCAACAATAATTAGAAAAGAGGTATCGACTTTGGTTTGGGATACTCCCCAAGTGATCTCTCAGTCGCTGCCCCTAGGTGAAACATTGTTTTCATAATCATCAATGGGGCTTCCATTGTCCCTAGGAATTGGGCTAGCACTGCGACTGCGGCTGCGGCTACGGCTGCCCCCGTTTTCTTCAAGAGGACTCCTATCTCTAATATCATCATCCCTTTCAGGACCATCTTTGGGGCTCCTGCTCCTTGCCAAAGGGCTCCTACTATATTCTGATCCGTTAGCAGGCCTTCCGTCCCTCGGTGAGGGCGTGCCCCTCTCTCGTGGGCTCCTTGCATCAGGTGTTGGGCTGCGATTCCTTCCTCTGGATGGTGGTGGAGATGATGCCCTGTGAGGAGATGATGCTCTGTGACGCTTGGGGCTCCTAGATATTTTCTCCTCGCGTTCAATGCTACGCTCCCTTCTTGCTGGAGACCTTGATCGGCTGCAGAAAGACACACAGACTTACTGTTTGTTTCCACACACATCACAGAAATGTTAAAACTAAAAGAATTTTCCAAAAAGAAATTCTATAGGACTATTGTCTGTTGCACGGATAACACACGGGTGAGATTCAATTATTGGTGAAGGAACAGCTTAATTGAGTATGCAGAAGTTTCTACTGGGGTTCTCTAAACTGAAATTCTATAAAGGCAATCCAAGAAAAATGAACAGCAAATCTAAGCAGATGAACCCAAAAGCTAGTGACAAGTCTCTAGATGTAAACCTGTAGCTTCGGCTCCTACTATAACTACGATTCCTGCTTCTATCACGACGAGGAGATGGTGAACGCGAATCACTGCGGGCACGTCTGCACAAACAGCATTAAGTTAAAACCAAGAAATTAGAGGATAGCTATTCAACACTACAAAAAAAAAGTAGTCAAGAAGAGATGCAATAGTGTACTTTAGCTTTTGGGGACTGTTCTGGCAATTCCTTTCTATGTGGCCCCGTTCACCACATCGATAGCACTTATTCTTCCAGTCCCCAGCCTTGCAATCTCGAGCCCAGTGGCCGTCAATTCCACAGTTAAAGCATCGCCCAGTTCCAGGAGGGGGGCCTCTGCCCAGATATTCACGGCCCTCACGAGAACCACCAGGACCACGAGGTACCTAAATTAAAGATTAAAACATCTTTAGCCACTTGGTTCCTACACATCCCTTATAAAATATTAAAAACAGATTCTTCAATACCAGGGAATTCCGGAAGCAGACCGTATTGAAAGGAAAAGAGAAAATCACTATGACAGCCAAACCATGCTAAGCAACTTCAACACGCATCAGAAAATTGACGAAAGCAAATTTGAACATCAAACATTTTCTTTCTATAAAGAATCTATGTCTTCATTCATCAGAGTATAACATTTTGATGCCCTTAAGAGTACAAAATGAGATCCATAAGCATACAAACCTGCAAACAAGCATTCGAGAAATTCTACATACTGTAACACAGACAACATTCACAAAGGCAATTTGATAGACACACAGAATCTCACGCATAAGAGGAGAAGAATAATCATAAATATTGCTATGTAAAAGGCTACCCAGACAATATTACACAAGCTGATGATGACAATAACCATCCAACAAACTTTGAAACCTGTACACAGTTCAACATGATGTATGTTTGGAGGAAAAACACATACCAAACTGAAAACAAAGCTAAACGTATACTTTCATAAGGAAAAAGAAAATTAAAAAAATCAGAAAATTAGCAGCTTACCCCCTTCGCAAACTCCACAATAATACGACTCCCATCAACTTCACGCCCATTCAAGCTATATCTTGCATCATCAGCATCCCTAGGGTCACTAAATTCCTACAACCAACAGCAGATTGAAAGGGAGAAGAGAAACACGTCTTTACAATAGTACAAAGACGAAGTCCCTCTCTTTCACAAAATAAATACATAAGGAATAATAGGAAAGATAGCAGAGAAATGCGTACCACAAAGGCATAATCACGCTTCATGTCCACATCTCGTACTCTGCGTAAATGGGTGCCAGAAACAGTAAGGCCATCAACACATTAGAACTGAAAAGTTGATACTTTCGCCCCTCAAAGATGAACTATAACACCAGTTTGAGATTGTTGCCATTTCCATCAAAAAAAATTGTAATAAGAATATAGATAGAATCGCCAAAGTCCCCTATCTATTCTGCAAGACATGGGCCAATTCCACCAAGGGCACCCTCTCACCATAGACCTCCAGGTTGGGCAAAGCCCAGAAACCTTCAGAAACATCATTCAAGTTAAAATGAAACGTGGGAAAATCTCTCCTTAAACAGATTTCCAATAAAAATTTGAATTTTAATCTCAAATGCAAAAACGGTTTCAGAAGGATTCGGATTCTGCCCAACACGCCCTGATCCCAATACCCACTCAATCAGGTGGAGACAACACCGAGGAAAGAACTGAACCAAGCGAGGAGACGATAAGATGAAGCTCAGAAGAGGGGGCAAAAACATAACCAATATGCAATTCACAGAGGAAAACTATAACAATACATGTATTGGTCAAGGGGAAGAAAACTAGAATCTATACCTTCCGTATCTGCTGAAGATGTCCTCCAGATCACGTGAACGAGTCCTGGAGGAAAGGCGGCCAACATAGAGCCTTGTGGTACCATGACGGTCATCATATCGCGGCATCTTTTCTGAAAATCAAAACCGAGAATGGCTTTAAGGATCCCTCTCTTGCCAGATATTTTTCAAAACTTAATACAAGCAAAACTAGACGAATTGAACCCAAGAAACAATCGAAATTATGCAGTAAATTACAGATACCAAATCAAGGAACTGCATGTCGCAACAGTATTACACCAACTAATTTCTAATTCTAGCGACAGTAATCACCACTAACAGTATAGTACAATAATAATTTTTCTAAACATAGAATCCAAATCAATTAAACAAAATTTCCAACTGAGAAACACAAGAAATTAAAAGATGGGGAAAAAAGGGCAAAGATACGATTTTTTTCCAAAAAAAGTCGGACTTTCAGAATTACCAGTGAATCTTAGAGAGAGAAACAGCTATCAACAGATAAATTCATACATGAATTTGATTTTGCTGGGCATGGGGAGAGGAGAGGAGGGAGGGTCTTGGGGTTGGCGCACCTGAACAGAGCAGAGCGAAGGAAGAACCCTAGATCCTTATTCTTCTTCTTCTTCTATCTTTCGATGATGGACTGGATAATAAACGCCCGATTCAGCCGTTTATAAGCCAACTCCTTGTTCGGAGATGTGGGCTTTTCCCACATTTGCCCTCCTATTTGGGGCTCAACCGACGGCCTTATCTGAAAGCCCACTATTCTTGGGATCATTTAACTAATCTGACCATTCAACATTAAATTTTATAATAATCTTTTTTACCAATATATTCACTTTAATTTTAGTAAATAATTTTTAATAGTAAAAAACTAAGATAATTATACCCTAAAAAAAAAGAAAAAAAGTGACCCATAAGTGTATGCAATAATCTGACCATGATTATGAATAGAAAGAATGGAAACAATTGAGTGATCAAGTGTTTACACAAAACAAAAGCATGAGAATCCTATTCCCATGCCATTGCAACATTTCAACATTGTGTACAACACGAATTTTTTCCATAAAAAATGTAAAAAAAGGCCGAAATTCCAGAAATAGGGAAGTTTTTATGGAAATTCTGGAAATCATGAAAGCGCAGGTGGGAACCTCGCTTTTAGTGGAAAAACCATCTCGTCTGCAGTTGTGAAGAAAGTGAGGTTGCGAACCTCGCTTTCTTCGGAAATTTTTTTTTCCACCTGATTTCCGAAGAAAGCGAGTTTCGCAACCTCGCTTTCTTCAGGGAATGAGGAAAAAAAAAATTTCCACAGAAAGCGAAGTTGGAGTGCCACCCCAGGTTAATGGAGTTGGGGACCTTGTGCTGACAAAGACTTCACTAACTGGAGGTTCTACAGCTGGAAGTATTCCGCAGTGGCAGTTTGATGAGTTTCTTGGACTCAATGACTTTAATCAGAATTACAATTTCGTGGGTAATGGCTCATCTAAGGTATGATAATAGGTCATATTAGGGTTTTTTTTTTTTAATGCATATAATTGGTATCTGTCGGTGTTATGCCCATTCTGTAGCTACGGTTAGTATTAGTTTCATTATTCACCTTTAATACCTGAAAATTATCTTTAACATAGGAATAGTGGATATTGGATTTCTCCAACATTTGTATGTAAGCAAAAATGAAGAAAATGAATGTTCATATTGCAATGGTGGCATGTTTGTGAATTTCTTCTATTAACAATGTGATTGATGCACCGAGCATTGGTTCTAGATTGTAATTTCTTCAAGTGAAGCATGTCCAACTTGGGTACACTGCAGGTATTAAGAGGCTAACTTCAATAATTGTTAACATGATTCAGAAGCTAGATGCATGATGATAAACATATCACTTGAAGTTAGACGTTCCGACTTTATATCAAACAAGATAATGGATGCTCCATCTCAAATAAAAATTTTCATGTTGGATAAAATGCTCGGATGACCTAAAACAATAATGCAGAGTGCTGGGATTGGGAAGTATAGTTGGATCGCTTTCTGAGGAAAAAGTTTTTTTCCTCGCTTTTCATGTTGGATAAAACCTCGCTTTCTGTGGAAATTTTTTTTCCCACCCGATTTCCGAAGAAAGCGAGTTTCGCAACCTCGCTTTCTTCATGAAACTGAGTTAAAAAATCTTTTTCCTCAGAAAGCGAGTTTCGCAACCTCGCTTTCTTCACAACTGCAGACGAGATAGTTTTTCCACTAAAAGCGAGGTTCCCACCTGCGCTTTCATGATTTCCGGAATTTCCATAAAAACTTCCCTATTTCTGGAATTTCGGCCTTTTTTTACATTTTTTATGGAAAAAATTCTGTACAACACTAACATTAGAATATTTGTTTCACAAGTGAATATGTAGTTTTGGCTAAACCTCCTTGGGCCAACCTTCGAATTTAAGGTATACAGCCGAATCAGTACGTGCCATCTACACCTGGGTGATCTTTTCATATGGTTGCACAATAATTTTGAAGCCAAGAAGAAGCAGACATCAGAACTCGAAGCTCGCCGGAAAGTAGATCATGAGCCATTTGCCTCCTCCTAACCATGTGATGAGAGATTGATTCTCCAAGGGACTGCTCAGATAGACAACAATGAAAGGATTATCATGTCCAAATTCCAGAATCAGGCCATTCAGCCAAACCAATTTCTCCGTCTCAATGAATATGTTAAAAGGGTCTTTTCAATATCAAGCTCAAAAGAAGAACATTTGATCGTTTGTTCATGTTCATGGATTAACATTCCAATTGAGAAGGAGCTAATCTCTTCGTTCCATTAAAAGAGTCCACTTTGTGATATTGAAAAGTGAAAACAGTATTACGAAGCTTCTAATGGAACAGAGGGAGTTGGAACAGAGGGAGTGCATTGTTTCCAATGTGCCTTTTTTTTTTAATGTTAGCATAACTTCCCACCTTTTATTTCACATATGATTATGTCTTAACACAGTTTAAAATAATGAAATGGTTTTGTAAAATGAAAAGTTATTATCACCTTGATAGATGCATATGTTCGTTGATTAGTTGAGTTATCTTGGAAAGCATCAACTGATGTGCTTCAATCTCTCTGCTTTTGTTTGCCAAAGGTTTTCGAGCTAACCTACCATCATTTATTCAGCTTCCGATGCCAAATCACTTAATTCTACAAGAAAAAAGAGAGTCAGGGAAATTTAGGAAGAGAAGTATATATGGAGCAGTTAAAGTTCAATTCAAGACCTTGAGAGTTGCAACATAGAATGCGAGCAAATGCACGAAATGCTTGAGGGATTCCCCTTCCTTTACTGCAACCGGACTTTACTTCCCTGCATGATAACCAGAATTAGCTTTTTCTCAGAAAGAAAGATTCAGATTCCACGAATCAGTATTCCAGTTATAACTTGATAGTGAAAAACTTCTCAGACGAGCTGAATCCGTTGATGTCTTTGATTGCTGGTGCACGATATCTGCGAAGAAGTTCCAACTTCATCTGACGAAGATGATCATCACGAGGTATGTCTAGTTCAACTCGAACCTGATACCAGTTTATGTAAATCACATTTTAAACAGGCCAAGCCAAATCAGAAACAGAACTAGAAGCAGTTAGCGTAATGCAATGCAAAGTTGTATCCATACATTCCACACACCCTCTCAAGCAAAAAAAAAACAACAGTGTAGCTACAACTACAAATCTTGGACTTGAAGTAAGAAACTTCCACATGCATTCCTAGACATAAGGATGACACAGTAATTCCACTATAGCTACAACTACAAAAGACAACAGTGTTTCAAAATGAGACTGCAACATCCACAGAGAGCACCGATTCCAAGAAGCCAAAGAAAAAAAAAAAAATTTAAATAAATGGCAAAAGGCTTTATAATTCTTGCTGTCCATCCATAGATTCTTAGAAAGTAACAAGGTATAACATCCGAATTAAATTTCGATGAGGTTAATGGTTAACCTGGTCATTAATGTTGTAACGAAGAGTAAATCCAAAGTCCAAAGCTAGAGTACTGTTAGAAAATTTTCCATATCTTATCAACACCTGCATAAATATATAAATCATTACTTCACAGAGTAATTGTGTTTCTGAAAGAAAAGAGTTACCAGATGATAAATATCACTTGGAAAGCATTTATAACAAAATCAGGAAGATGGAAAAGCACTCTTATAGAGTAAAAACATTCATCTCACTAAACCTGATCGCCAGGGATATAATTACGGTCAGCAATAACCTGCCGAAACATGGAAAAGGACACAAGTTATGCAAGCTACAATTACATCAGAAGAAAACACTGATGAATATAGTTGCCAGGCCAAAGACTCAAGGAGACAGAAAATGAATATTACACATAAAACAAAGTGGCCTGCGATGTATTTGATGCTAAAGGACAAATGGGTCTAAAATTTCTGATTCAGACCAGCATTTTAAATGAGTACCCAGTGGGGCCTTAAATAATGGAGACGCAATAGACAGTAACAGAAAAAAAGGCAGGAAGTTCATTTCAAACATGGAGCAGGCTCTGTTCTCTTGTGGCTTGTGTAGGGGAAATTTTGTTGGAGGGAAGTTTTTTGTTAGAAATTTTTTTGAGGGAAGTTTTTTTTGGAAAATTGTGTAGGTTAGAGATAAAAAAGTGTAATGATTGTGTTATTTTTTGAATTTATGTGAGTAGATATTTAGAGGGAATTTTAAAATTTTAATTTTGAATTGTTAAAAAAGTGAAGTTGTTTCTTTGTGTAAAGTTTTGGAAAAAAAAGTGATGATTCTTGGGAAATTGCCACAAGAGAACAGAGCCTGAGAATCACATTGACTTGAAGCCATGTAAAGTGAAGAGGGAGAAGCAAGAGATGACATACAGATCTATATACATCTTTAGTGTAAATACATGGTACAGTATTAAGGTGAGAGGGACCTTTGAGAGAAGTTTGTCATCTTCACTCCAAAGGCATGCTTCAGAAGTACCATCATGATTTAGGAAATCTGCAAAAGGAATCTACAAATAAAAGCACAAAAGTTACTCCACATGATTAATTGCAACAAATAATCAATTTCCTTATTCAAAACACAAAGTTTGGCATCAATCATTTATGTAAAAACTACAACTAGCATACCATTGAGACACCCCTTGAGCTTTCCCATGCTCGAGATGTGACTGAAATGTCAACAAAAAGGTGTCACTAGAAAAAAGTAGATAAACTTATGGTAAAAGCAGAAACATTGAACCACGGACAAAAACTTCACAACTTCATAAGATGTGAGGTTCATTCTACAATATAACTTTTAATCCCTAGTAACAATATGATGGTCCCTATGCTGAGGACATTCACTGACAAGGCAGTTAAGCAACAAGATATTTCGACCAGGAAAACTATGACAAATGAAGAATCCCGAATTCTATCTAACCATCAAAAACATTTTCCAACAAAGATATAGTCATTTAACTGAATTAATTAAGGCTGAGTAAATAAAAATAGATGCAAAGGAAAATGCTTAGATGTTGTTGTTGTTGTGATTTCACTTCATAGTGAAACTCCTAATTAGTCCACAACTGAAATTGTATTTACACAATGGAAAGAAGATGTAATTTTCTCTAACCCATGTATATTGGCTGTTCAGACTGCAATTGGGTCAGTTAAGAAGTCGTGCTCAATTAGCCAGTTAGCTAGCGAGAACTCTCAAAACTTCCCAAGCAAATTACTGGGAATAATCTACGTCTGCCTTATTAAAAGTACTTATGATGTGAACTTACATCCTAATCTTGTAAAATTATGAAGATAGATATATTGGGAAAAAAGAAAAAGAAAGAGAGCTTAGATTTAACTTGTTCTATGGAATCAAATGCAGGAATCCTGATATACAAGAAGAATTTAAATTTCATGAGAATAACTCCATGATGAACATGTTTTTATAAAGCAATAAAGCAATGGAAGGAAGCTCATTTCAAATTTACAGAGTTCTACCCAGAGCACAAGCGTACATGAAGACCTTCAAGGAGACATCTGAGAAATTTTCATGAAACTCATGCAAGACCTGAAACCAAGATAAAGCTTCAGAATAAGTAATGTCCTGCTACATTTACTTCTTATTGCTCTTTTTGTTTACTTTTCCTAACAATTCTAGTACCAAGTAATTTATTCAGCCAGACAACACACACACAAAAGTAATAAAAATAAAAATCAGTATGTGTCAAAGAACAACAGAAATATCATCTAATTAGATTGCCTCATACTTGGAGAAAAAAAAAAAAAAAAAAAAGAGCCTGGAAAAGTTAAGGGCTGAAACAAAAGAACAAAGGACATCTCATGAATTTACGTTTTTCCTCATATAGTAACTTCGGTGCATGATTAACTTGAATATTTTTTCCAAACTTAATTCATTGGGAAAAAGTTTTCTATCCTGAAATTATGGCAGCAAAGATAAAAATAATAAGAATAACACAAAAAGGAAATCTAAGAAACCACTAATCCCCCATTATAATCAACTTCCATAAAGCCCACAGCTAATCATACTGATCAAATGACTTGAAATAACCAATAAAATATCAGTGAAACAAACTGAGCATCAGGACCAGTCAAAATGGATTCAAATTTGCATCAATGGTATGAATTCCTTGTAATATACATACAGAGGATACTCCATCAGATCAACAAAGAGCAACCAGAATACTAACTTCTTTTATTGCTAGGTATTCCTTTGTAATATGGTTCCTTTGTTTGGTCGTCTCGTGATATGCAGCACTTTGTCTAATCATCTCCAGTTCATCATCTGTCCAAAACGTCTGCAAGTAGTTTAAACTGTCATTGAGCATCACATTTCCTGGACACTTTATAAAACTTTACATGTTTTATCAGCACTCAAGAGAAATGATAAAGCGAGTTCAAGGGAGATACTGACATTGCCATGTCAAATACCCACATATTTTGAGGCTCTTAAGTCTTAAGATTAGAAATGCACCAAGGCATAAAATGATATATTTTCTGGATTTGAAAGAGGAAATTCCATGGGAAAATTCCCGGCACAAAATAATGAAACAACAAGATCAAGTTACATAGACTCGCAGGCATTAAAAGCTCAACAAAATCAGGCAGTTGTTCATTTTTGATGTGCTCAGAGAGAGGGGGGGGGATATCTCTGTAAACAGCTACTTTTGTGATCTATTTGATACCATATAACAAAAAATACAGTTTCCACTACTAAAGCACTACTGCATCAACCCCAAACTCGATATGCAGAAAACATAGATTTAAACCATCATATCCCATCTCTTTCCCCATAAGTAATTTGATAAGTTACTCTGCTTGAGGAAGAAAATAACTTACAGTGTTATGCATTTCAGAAGTTAGAGGAAGTCGACTGATATATGGGGCCCATTCAGATTTCTGCTGAGAAAAAAACAAGGAGAAAACAAAATTTCAGAATTTTACACATGCTATAGATGATAATACCAAAAGTGCTGTGAATTTCAGTATAACAGGGATGAGCTATTGAACCAAAAACCTAAAAAGATTCTCAAACCTGACCCAATTGCAGATGATGTAACAGGAGCATAGCAACTTTTGCAACATTGCTGATCTCATTCCCCAACAGAGAATAAATCTGTGGAGGAAGATTATCTGGTGCTAGTTGCTGTAAAATTAATGAAGAAACTTAGTGAACCTAGTAGTTGTCATTCTAACTTCAAATGGGAAAGCATATGTAACACTTCACTCAGATTTGACAGCTGAAACAAAAAATATATTGTTACAGAACTAATGAGTTCTATCCCCTTTCCTTTCTCCATCCTATCAATGCTAGGACACAAGCATCATCAAAACTTCAGTCTAACTATGCTTTGACAACTTTGAGAGTTCAAGCTTTCCTCTCTAACTCTTTCATAGAAGATGTAAACAGTGTTACCACTCTGTAAGGAACTCTCAATACGCAATCCCCAGCTTGTATGGGCTTGGAAGCATACAGTCCCCTGCATTAAAGAAACACAGCATAAACTCATTGCCTTTATATAAAGTATGAACGTAACGAAATCAAAATGCCATTGGACACTGATTGATCATACATTCACTAAATGCACAATTATAGTATATAATTATACCTTCCATAAGCGGTTTTACCAATGCAAAGCGTCGATGAGATTTGCACGCATGCTTTCTGCTCCAGCCATGGCAGAAAATCATCGCATCCCTCGTCCCTGTAGCTCCTCAGTACCTAATCCATTAGCTCAAAATCACATTCTATTCTTAAACAGCAGCAACACAACCTCAACATAGGATTTATGATAGAATGGAAAAATGAAAAAGACGCTTGAACCTTAGCAGAAACTCTGGAGAATTTGATCACGGCGCCGATGCAAGAGTAGAGATTGAAGAGTGGCCGTTTAGCTCGAGCCCGGCACGTGTTTGTGAAATTAACCGACCCAAGTCCAGCAACCGGTGTTAGCATTTTACGGGATGGAGAAATTGTCAAGACAGAACTGTAAAATGAAGAGTAAACTCAGCAGCCAATAGGATCGTTCAATGCCACGTCATCGATCCCGCTACTCTTGAAAAACGAAATCGCAACCGTTCAATTTCTTATGAATGGTCCAGATCACTCCTTTCTGATAGTCGACACGGATCTCCAGCGAACCACTGCATAATATAAATAACCTACCTAGCCAAATACTACAGCATCGTCTCACGTTCCAAAAAAGTCATCGTATTGCTCGTTTGAAATTCAGTCGTTAATCGAAGATGTCGGGACGCGGCAAGGGAGGTAAGGGCTTGGGAAAGGGAGGAGCGAAACGCCATCGTAAGGTGCTCCGAGATAACATTCAGGGAATAACCAAGCCGGCGATTCGGCGTCTGGCTCGCAGAGGAGGCGTGAAGCGCATCAGCGGTCTGATCTACGAGGAAACCCGTGGAGTCCTCAAGATCTTCTTGGAGAATGTGATCAGAGACGCCGTCACCTACACCGAGCACGCCCGCCGCAAGACCGTCACCGCCATGGACGTCGTGTATGCTCTCAAGAGGCAAGGCCGTACCCTCTATGGTTTCGGCGGTTAGGGTTCCGGTGGTTGGGGAATTTGGGCTTTTCCTTTACTGAATTTGTATACGGTTTGTTTCCCGTGGGGATTCGGGTAGTTAGGGTTTTACCCAGTTTCTGAATTGGTGGTTGTGGCGATGTACTTGTGTTAGTTTTAGTGGAAATTACGGAATCAATTTGCAAAATGCAGCCATGTTTCTGTCTTTTTTTTTAGCGCCATTTCTCTGTTTTTGTTTTACTTTCGCCACCAACCCCATCTTTCAGGCAAATCCTCTTTCGAAATTCCGAAATCCGGCGCCGTCGACGACCGAATTTAAACATTTCTTTTGTTTATAAATTACGTATTGCAGAAGTTCCATATGTTTTTTAATATTACAATTTGAAGCCCAGGTTTTTAATATTAGGTATAGAGGATTGGGCTCTAATTGGTTTAAGACTTGGGGATCCGGATATGGGCTAGGCCCTATCAAAATGTATTTGAGACTAGAATTTATAATAGTTTTCATGTGCATCAAATAGAAAAAGTCTATTTTTAATTTTTTTAGTACTCCTATCTTTACTAATATAGGGCTTATTTATGTTAGGTTTGAAATTTGGTTTTAGAAAAATAATTTTATAATGAGATTTCATTATTTTTCACACAATTTTTTACTATTTACCTATATTTTTTTACATTTTCAATATATTTTTTATATTATAAAATTATTTTTTTAAAATTAAGTTTCAAATATTATTTCAAACCCAACATAAAAAACAGACTCATAATCATGTGTGGTTAAGGATATAAATAAAATAAAATGTGTCAAATTAATTATTTTAGGTGTTGTACATTGACATTTATAATAAGTTGGACTGATGTTAAAGTTGACCTTTATAATAGAACGAAGGGAGTATTCAATTTAGGTACAAAGTTTAATAAATTGTGGTGTATTTAATTGTTGAGACTAATGGTGTACTCTACAAATCTGTTTATTTTGTGATTAAATTAATTTTTAAAACTTTTTAATAAATAAATATTTTTCAAAAATTATTTATTTTGGAGATTTGTGTACAACTATAAATGAGATGAAAAAAAAATGTAATGATTTTATTATTTTTTTGAAATTATCTAAGTGAGATTTTAGAGGAAGTATTGATTTTGAATTTTTTTTTTTAATTATAAATGAAGGTGTTTAGATTGAAAATTTTTGATGGCAAAAGTACAAAGTAAACAATGTTTAATTAAATAAAATGGCTAAAATTATATATTATATAAACTATTTAAAAGATATATGGTATTTGTTTTGATGTGTCATATTCTAGGCATCATATTTTATACGTCAAATAACCGAACGCAGCAATCGGGTCGAATCCAAATCCCAAGTCATTTTGGCATGTGGTTGAAGGTGACCTAATGAAACGTATTATTCGTGCTCATTGGCGAATATAATGTTAAACATCAACATTCTTTATTTTATTTTATTCTTTTACTAAGTCATTTAATATTCTATATAATATTTCAATATAATATATTTTCTTACTTTTAATTTATACACATTCATTTTTTTTAATACACTTTAACATTGAACACTTTATTTCCAAAATGAAGATACTATACATGCTAGTTATAATAAATAAATAAATAAAAGAAAAAGAAAATCACAAAAGGTAATTAAAATGGACTCAAAAGACTAAGTTGACTGGACGGACTCCTTCGTATTGGATAGGAAAAAAAAAAAAAAAAGAAAATGAGGAAGTGGGCTGTAGGCCCAACAGAGAAAATGCAAGTAAAAGCATTAAAGGGCTGTAGGCCCAGTTAGTCGTGTACGTCGCTCTCCAACCAATGTGAACACGATTTTCAGATCAGGTTACCTTGCGTGACATTTCCGCTAACTCCGAAAATAAAATAAAAAAATAAATAATAAAAATCCACATCCAAATAATAATATAAAATTGCCGCCAGTCACTCACCAGCCCACATGGCCCACCACAAGATAAGCATCTCTTGCAAAAAGTCAAATAAATTAATATTTTTAAAAAAAGGCATTAAATAAATTTAAAGCCCCTCCCCCAATAATTCATTCAAAAGGGGGCAGAGCAGACAGCAATTACAAACCCTAATAATAATAATCAATTCCAATCAAATCAGATTGGGAAAAGTTTGGGAAATTACTTGGAAAGAAGCTGTATTAGTAGCTACCCACCCAACTCGCAGATTTTTTTTTTATTTTATTTTGTTTTGATTTTTGCGCATTTTCGTTTCTTGATTCTTATTCTTCCTCCTCCAGTGGTCCTTTTAGGAGAAAAAAATTGCTTCCTTTCACACCAAATACTTGCAGTGTAGGAAGAAGAAAGGTTCCCTTCTTCCTCCTCTTTCTTTCTCCCTTTTTCTGTTTCATGGGTCCTTTTTGTCTTCTCTATTTCGATTCTGACCTGTTTCGCCTACCAATTTTGAATGTGTATGTGAATTAGCTTTGTTTGTATCGTTTGATTGCGTTTGTAGTTTAATCTTTTGGGATCTGGTTGATGATTATGTTTAGCTCGGTATTTGGATGGATGCGGTGTTTCCACGAAATGTAATCAGACGCCCAGATTGTCGTTGTTTGTGGGTTGATGGTCATTTCGAGGGCGGTCTGGATCAAAAATCGTGTTTTCACTTGGTTCTTTCACTTGAGGGAAAGCTGTGCTTTTCTTGTGTTAAACCTTTTCTTTTTCTAAAGGCATAAATTTTCCCTTTCAGATGATTCTGATACAGATCCTAATTTTGTCCATATGTGTTCTTGATTGCCCTGCCATGGGTTTTTTAGGGGTTCCTAGCTAGGTATATTGCTCAATTATAAAACCCTTCTGTTTGTCTTATTGCAGGATCTCAGCGAGGGTACAATCTCTTCTTGCAGCCGTAGAATTAGGTTAGAAGTACTTGTGATGTGCTACAGCACTTCGGTTTAGAGGGAATTATCTTAGCATTTTCAGACTTGTTACAGCTTTGAAGTGATGCCGGTTTCTGGGACTGAAGAGGTTGTTAATTTATATGTGTTTGTTATTGTTTACCATGTTTTGATGAATCATCATACCTTGTTTTGCGTTATTCCTTAATGTTTTTTTGCTCTTTTCAGGCTAAGTTACTCGCCAGGAAGTCTAGTGATATTTCGTCAGGTATTCCTCTCAAGAAAAGGAGGTTCTTGCTCGTCCCCCCTTTCTCTCCTCCCCGTAATGAACCTCCACCTCCACCTACACTTTCCCTTTCCGCCGAGGTAAGTAATGTGAAGAAGAATGAAGAATCTGGTTCGGATTTGATGAAGCATAAAGAAGATGTTGGATCTGATTGTAAGGAAAAAGAAGCATCTTTTTCTGAAAAGAACGAGGAAGAAGATGTGAAGAAGACTCAAGCAGCCGGATCTGATTTACTGAATAAAGTAGAATCACTGCCTGATTCAAAGGACAAAGAAGAACCAGTTTCAGATCAAGTACCTTCAATCGTCAACGATACTGAAAAATCTCCTGGAAAACTGGATGCGGGTAAGATTAATCTTCTAGAGGTAAAGAAAGAAATAGTTTCTGCCCCAAGTGTTAGCTTATCCAATTTACAGATGGATGTTTCTGGGTCAATTTTTCCGGAAATAAGGGCTGTTGGTGAATCGGGTTCTGAGAACAGGGCTGAGAGCAGAACAGAACTTTTACTTTTGACAGGAAATTCTGCTGCCTCTGAGGCTCCAAGATCCTCTGGCAGTGCTGCTTTGGCCAGTGTAAAGAAAGAGATGGAAAGCAAACAAGTGGAGGACTGCAATCTCAGACTTTCCACAGTGTTGGGGAATGATCAAAAGAAATTGGGATCTAAGGAATTTCTTGCGTCTGGGGTTGGAATTCAAGGTACGCAGAGCAATGCTAAGGTTAAACGTGCTTCTGTATTGTCCTTGTCACTAAGGAAAGAAACACCTATCCTGGAAAATGAAAGTGGTGATGCTAGCCTTACTAGTGTTGGCAAAATTGCTTCTGCTAATAGATCAAATTGGGATTTGAACACTACCATGGATGCTTGGGGGGAGGGATCTACTGGTGATACTGCTTTTCAATCTCATGGTGATGGGTCAACAAAGAAAACAGATTCGAACCATGGACGAATTTCTTCAGGCTCCACTCCCCTAATCAGTGTTTTGAGCGGGAAGGGGAAGCAGGTTATTTCAACAAGCGAGCCAGGATCCAGTCCTCCCGGGTCCTCTATGCAGCTTAACCAACACACTGAGGATTCACTTCGTCTGACTCTTAGTCCATCTTTTCATAAGGAGGTTTTCGGCAGGGTACCGTCTGGTTTATCTCTTGACAAAGCTAATAGCAGGGATTTTGCCAATCTACAGAGCGCATTCGAGGAGTCATCCACAAATAAGAACACATCTGGTTTTAGGGTAGTTAAATCAGAACCTACTGATGAGAATTCCCGACCTAATCATACTGGAACTTCTAGTAGTTCTACTGAATTATTAGATGCAAATTCCTTGAAGAGCGAAAATTCTGCGAGTCGCAACACACAAGCTCTGAATTTAACTGCTAGCAGCCCCAACAATTCGTCTGATCAAAAGTGCATTAAATCAGAACCTACAAGTGAAGTTTGCGACGCAGCAGATTTGACTCTGCAGCAGTCAGTTGGGAAGTTTGTCCACTCCCAGGAGAGTGGTTCCACTTCCTCTGTTTTAACGATGCCTGTGACTCCTCCAAATCCTTCTCCTATAAGGTTACCTACATCTTCCGAGTTGTCTATGAGTGCAGATATATCAAATCAATCTGAACACTCTGTTCATACCAAAGAATTTCATTTGGGCACTGATGTCCTAGTACAATCTGCTGCAGATATGAATCCTAATCCTGTATCTTTTTGTGGTAGGGATGAAATTTTGGCTGATAATGAGATAGGGAACAGAGCCACGGAGGCCAAGAATGTTTTGCATGATTTGCCTGCAACTGGTGAGGGATGTGCAAGTGATGAGGAGAAGATATCGGCAATGGAGGATGAATTTTATGGCTCAGATTATGAATCCGATAGTAATCAGGCTTTAGGTAGTCAGTTGGATAAACAAAGTAGAGGTTTGAGAGATGATGAAGAATATGAAGATGGTGAGGTTCGGGAATCTGGATTGAACAAGATAGAAAACCCTGCTGCTAATGGAATTGATGCAGAGAATGCTAAGCTCGTCTGTGATAATAATGATACTTCCTCTGATTTTCATAATGACACACAGCAATTCCAACGTGATGATATAGACAATGTATTGAAAGCTCACGATAATGCGACTGTGGGTAATATCAGCGAGAATTTCGGGGTCATTTCTTATGGAAAATCTGACCCGCTTCCTGGCAAAGATGATCCTTCACAGAACTTGTCGTCCAGTGGGATGGCTGAAACTGTTCATGAGAAGGAGCTCGGCATTTCCAATCAAAGGGAATCAGTTGATAATAGTGGTGAGAAATCTCCTGTAGAGGGTATTGACAAAGATATATCTCGTGATGTTGCTGATTCTGGCCGTAGGATAGTCACAACAGGTGAGGAGGCCAAAGGTGAAATGGTTAAGGCAGTTAACACTGCTGAAAAGCCTAATTCATCTTGTCATATCGTCGAAGCATCTTCTAATGATACTAATGCTGCTAAAGATTCAAACCGCGGAGCCAATCGAAGCCGCATCATCACTTTACCTCGTGCTTCCGCGACATCTCCAATTAAAACAAAGTCGGTTCCAGATAAGTTACTGTCATCACGAAATGGAAGAGACAGGTACTCTGAATTTGAAGGGGAGAGATTTTTTCTGCGAGGAAATAGGTGATTATATTCTCTGTGACTGCTGATTGTTTTATAGTTTTCATCTGTTTAAATGTTTTTAGATGCTCAGTTGGATATTTTGTGATTTATGTTTCTTGCATTTTCCAGAGATGAAATGGATACTGATGGTTCTCACAGATATTCTAGAGAAAGGATCCATGATCAATCCTTTAGAAACTCCAGAGTGAACTACTCTCGAGGAAGAGGAAGGTTTTCTGGCCGCTTGGGTACTTCACGAGGCGAGTGGGCTTCAGACCGCGATTTTGGTATGGGAAGTTACAGTGATGATTACCGCTTTCCCAGAAACAAGCGCCCTGCGGCCATTCCTGAGACTGAACTTGATTCTGATGATTATGCTAACGGTCCTGATGGTGTCACTTTAAGTGCTGGTAGAGGAAGGAAGTCACTCAACGATGATTTGCCTTCATTTCGCAATCCATCCTCGAGAAGGTTTTCTCCTGGTGGTGGTAGAGGTGGCCCTGCTGCTAGGGGAGCTGAAATGATCCGTAGGGTTCCCAGGAATATCAGTCCTAGCAGACGAAATGATGAGAATGGGATCGGCACGGTTGGTCTTCGCCACGATGAGAAGTTTGTGAGAATTCTAAATGATGATATCATTGATCATACCTATGCTAGACCACACACTATGTACGAGGGAGGGGATGGTCAGTTTATCCGAGGGAACAGAAACCTTCCTGCATTTCAGAGGAGGGGTTTCCCTCGGGTTAGATCAAAATCCCCTGTTGGATCGCGAGCACGCTCTCCCGGTCCATGGTCATCCCCTAGAAGGAGATCTCCTGATGGATTTAATGGACTTCCACAATTACCTCAGCATAGATCACCAGCCATGTATGGAGTGGAGAGGATGAGATCTCCTGATCGTCCTTGTTTCCCAGAACAGATGATGGCTAGACGGCGTAACTCCCCATCGTACATGTCCCGACCTTCTAACGATTCCAGGGATGTAGATTCAGGAAGAGGGGAGCATGGTCATCCCAGGCCTATCAACTCTAATAGGAGGAGTCCACCTGAAAGGGTCTTCAATAGAGGCAATAGAAGACTCGATGATTTAGATCCTCGCATTAGAACAAACGATGAAGAGTATTTCGGGAGGCCAGTGCATTCCGGCAGATTTCACGAATTCCATGCCGATGGCAGTAGTGATGAGAGAAGGAAGTGTGGCGAGAGGCGGGGGTTGTCTCGTCCATTTAGACCTCCATACATGGGTGGTGGTGACGGATAGGCCGGTTCCAATGAGGCCCCGGCTGAGATTCATAAACAGGGAAAGGGAGTTTGATGGGCGGATGAAGGGTCGGGAAATGGTTCCTCCTCCGAGACGTATTCGAAGTATTGAGGATCAAGAAGGAAGTTACAGAAATGCTGGCCAGGTCTGGCATGATGAAGGAGGAGGAGGAGGAGGAGGAGGCTTCAATGAAGGTTCTGGGTTTAAAAGAAGAAGATTCTAACTTGAATTCTTCAGTACATTGAAGCTTTTTCATGGTTCTTGAGAATGCTTTTGTGGTTGAATGCCACCTTCCGTGAGTCCCTGGAACTGGAATAAATCTCGTCCTGAAACTTGGGAACCAACGTTATCCTCCTCGAAGGTATTATATGCTGCAGATTGATCTTAGAACTTCATCCTGGTTTTAGATTTGAGGGAAACGTTGTTTCATATGCAAATAGGGATGGGACGTTTTTATTACTACTACTACTACTACTGCTGAATTTGAAAGCCAAGGTTTTGACTTGAGCCTGTGAATTGTCTGAAACGGTGCAAAGGAAAATTTTAGTTCCTTAAAGTCCACGAGTTCGATAATCAGCAATGACGTGGTGGTTATTAAAACGAGGGAAAGTCGTTCCTTTGTCATCGTCAGAATAACTAATCCATGTTTTGTCCATAAAAGATGGATGAAAAGACTGCAAGTCTAAGCAATTATAACACATCTTATTAAACAAGATGGTAAATTTTAATACTAAGTAAAAATATGTCAAGTTTTCGTTTAATTACTTATTTTTCTCATATAATTGCGAAATTTGATAATGTTAATTATTGATCTAACGCAATGTTCCTTGTTAGTTCGATAGCTTGAAATAGGAGGCTATTCCAAGTGATATTTCGACAACGTGAAATTGATTTTTCTCATATAATCGTGAAACATGCTATTCGCAGCAAACAATATTTCGACAGCTTGAAATCTTGTGCAATATCTCTTGTTATTTCGAGAGCTTGAAACAGGCTATTCACACAGCAAAAGATATTTTGTAAGCTTGAAATTTAGTGCAATGTCCGTCCCTTGTTGTTTCAATAGCTTGAACAACAAAGCTATATTTCGACAGTTTCAAATATGCTATTAATTATACATTTCAAACAAAATTTAAAAAAAGGAAATATGAGCAAGATATTTTGGCGAATCACAAAGGCAAGGTTTGTTTATTAAAACTTATGTCTGAAATCTGAATTCATTAAATGACTTTGTTTGATAAAATTCAAAATTTAATATCTGAAATTAAGACTGAAGTCTGAATATGGAAACTAAAGTCTAGATCTTATTAAATTATTAAAAATAAAAATTTTATTTTATTTTTTTAATTAAATTTATATATATTTTTAATAAAGTTATAAGAATATATGATAATTTATTTTTAATTTTTTTTTCAGTTATAAATTCATTTATTTTGATTGTTTTTTTGGAATTGATCAAATTTAAAAAGTATTAAAAACATTAAAAAAAAAAAAAAGAAATTATGATACAAAAAATGAGAATTTAAATAGAAAATATATATTTTTTCGATTCAGATTCAATGATAAGTGATTCGCTCATCACTTATTTGTTAGGTCAGAATTATACTTGTTTTACAGACCCACTTATTTAATTAAGTTACTCGAGTTTTCGTTATCAAACGCACTTAATCGATTAAGTACTTAACTTCAAAACCACTTAATTTATTAAGACTTATGACAAACAGTTATCAAACACACTTAATGGGAATAAGCCCTTAATCATTCATTTTAAATGGTGAATCTTGACTATCAAACGAAGCCTTAGTTTTGTTTGGATATTGAGGAAATGAAGTGGTTGTTGCATTTGTATTTCCAGCTGCGATGACTTAGGCCTTGTTTGGTATCACAAATTAAACCATGGTTTGAGTCTCATTTTGATTTTATAATAATTTGTCATCATTCCCAGTAAGCCATCTTATATTTTCAATAAATATTTTTACATTTTCAACACATTTTTTTATATTTTCAATATAATTTTAATATTATAAAATCAAAATGAGACTCAAACTATGATTTGAGTTGTGATATAAAACAAGCACTTAAGTTATCTCCTATTACGAGGCAAACCGGTGTCCTAATTCTCACATTACAATATTGGCATAATAAATCCATCCGAAATTGTTATACGCAGTAACCGTTTTACTATTCGCAGTAACATTCCCCTATGAAAATACAAAAATGCCCCTGGCCTAAAATAAAAAAGAAAAAGAAGAAAACCGGGTACTGTTCACCGTGCGTGAACAGTGCTGTTCACGCATGGGTGCACAGTACCCGGTTAGAAAAAAACTGAAGAAATACCGCCGGTCTCCCCGTAACCGTTTTACTAAACGCAATAACATTCCCCTGTAAAAAGTCCGAATTACCCGAGTACGATCCATATTACACTATAAGTAAACACTATATTTATATTTTTTACTTTAAATTAGTTTGCATAAATTCTCTATATACCCCTTCATTATAATTTTCAGGAAAAAAAACCCATTCGGGGGGGGGGGGGGGGGGTATTTTTTTTTCCCGAATCTGCAATTATCCGGGCATTTTTTTCTGTTTCTGCAACATTTCGGCCAGGGAGACTGTCTTCCCGGACGGAATTCCCGAAATACCGCCGGCGACTGGTAGTATTTTCCGGGAAAATACCGCCGGCCGTATTTCCGGCAAAAATACCGCTGGCGACGGTATTTCGCCGGCGGTATTTCTTCACTTTTTTTTCTAACCGGGTACTATTCACGCGTGGGTGAACAGTACCCGGTTCTCTTCTTTTTGGCAAGGAGCATTTTTGTCTTTTCACAGAGAAATGTTACTGCGAATAGTAAAACGGTTAATGTGTTTAGTATGCCTCAATCCATCTTAAATTTTCACACGCAATGACTTCAACAACTTGCGTAATATTAACAACTTAACTTCAGTGACGTGCCCTTTAGGTAATATTGTTGTCATCGTAATAAGTTATTAACTAGGGGTATATATATAAAATTTTGTAAATTTTCTATGTAATAAGTTATTTGTAAGATTTTTGCTCCGATAATAACATTAATTTTAACAAAACTTGTAAAAAAGATAAATTGTCAACATTTTTACAATTCCATTAAAGAAACAAACAAAATGTCTTTTAACACAAATGAATATTAACATACAATACTTCTTCTTCGTTGATTAAAAAAAAATATTGGTTTTTTATTTTAGTTTCTATTGTAGAGCCCTTAGTGAGTTTCGTTTCTATCGTAGAGCCCTTAGTGGGTTTCACACTCTTAATTCACTTTCTTTACTCTAGGTAGGGTTTGATCTCTTAATCTCTACAAGGGTAGTCGGAAAAAAAAATTTCCTCCGAGAATAAAATAGATTATATTGATAATAAATTAGATGAGTCAAATGATCCTACAAAGTGGGCAAAAAATTGACCCTTAGTTTCATTCAACTTTCAAAGCTTAAAAAAAAAAAAAAACGAGTTTCATATTTAACTCGATAACAACTGGCCTGACACATTACTGACAAAGTCCTAAAAAACTCATAAATATAAACTACTAGTGCTCAAAGGTAATATTACAATTGATAAAAGTTAAAACTGAGCAAAACATCTCTATAAACTTCATCCTGGTAGCAAGATCATACTTGAGTACTAGATGTAACTGTTTTTCCCAAATGGAGGTAAGTAACCCCAATCTCACTAGGCATGAACTATGCTTCACACTTCTGTCGGATATCCCGTCGGCTATGAATCAGTCCCCCAGTCGATGTGAGTCTACATTTCACTATGTTTTTTTTTCTTTTCTTCACCGTCATCTTTATAATCAACTTCTTCCCTCAATAGATCTGAAGTTGAAAACTTCAAAAGTGAATGAAAACAATACTCCAAGTATGGAGATCAACTAGTCTCATAAAAGAAAAAATAAATCAAAAAAATAATAAAAACGCTCTCATCCAAAAGAGACTAAACACTTCCTAATACAATTCGGAATATCTCTCTTGTTTTACTGGCCTTTTTTTTTAAAATCTTTTTTGAAAACATATTTTAGGAAAATAATTTATAATGTAAAAAGTGTATTAAAAATATAAAAAGACATAAATAAATAGTAAAAAATTGTATTAAAAATGATAAAAACTGATCATAATATATTAAATTATTGTTGAAACCAAACCAAATCGTAGAAGAACAGGCACTTTATAGGAAAGGAATGGTAAAGGGCATATAGCCCATCTTCCAAAGCCCAAGCACCATTCATCATCAATTTCCACTGGGACAACGGGTCGAACACTTACCGGGCTTACCCATCTTGGCCCTTTACCGATCAGAGCAATCTTTAAAAAACTTCATCATTGACGACGAGTATCTTATACAGCGGAAATCAACTCACCCTCTAAATTTATTTTCCTTTCTCCTTCAATCTTCATTTACTTCGTGGTTTTACCTAGTCAATCATAAGTTGCTTTTCTCGTTTGATTTTTTTTTCTCTTTTTGGTCATTTGTTGGGTCCTTTTTCGTTTTCTTTTTGTTATTGTTGAATCATCATTTGCTTTTCTTCGAACAATTACGAGGTGCGGGTGTTGTAGTGCTGGACGTTTTGAGCTGCCTTATCTGAAGGTTAGAATAGAAAGATTGTGTTATTGTGCGAAAATAAAATTAGGGTTTTTGTGATTTTGTCTTTGTCTTTGTTGATTTATTTATTTATTTTTCTTCTTTTCCCTACTTTGGTAGTTAGATTTCTAATGACTGTACTTTCTTGAATCCAGTATGTTAATTTGACGATACAATGAATCAAGGAGGCACAACTGATACTCTATCTGCAGTAGACACCAATTCACTTGAGGTAACTTGCCAACTGCTTTGATCTATAATATGGTAGCTCTGTGTTTTCTGTAATGCCTGTTGATATATTGGAATTTATGCTGAGGAAGTTGCTAGGCGCATTTTGTGTTATGGGTTTTCATTGAAATTTTGCATTTTAGGGTAAAGATGAAAGTTTGAAGTTAGCTTAATTAGAGCTTGGATGTGATGTTTCTAGGTGTTGAATGTGTTGGCATTCTCACCTGCTTTTATAACGCAGGTGAAGATTTCTGGGATAGGAACTAATCTAATGTACGTTACTACAACAACAGCTAGAGCCATCTTTTAGGTTTTTGGGTATATAATTTGGTATTGCAAGTGCTTATTATCCAATGCAGTTAACACGTGTTCGTGGATACTGATGTAATGCGGAGTATATGCTTTATTTTTGCAATATTTTCAGATGAGTTTTGGGGGGATTAGGTTTATTAAATGGGCTTTTTCTTAAAACCCTGTCGTACTTTCTAACGTAAAAGTATCTAGCCTTGCTATTTGGGACCGATGACAGATTCGGACAGCGCACAATGCAATTGAATTACCCACACCCCCCCTTTAAATATTGTTCCGTTAGGATCATTAAAGACGTTGTCTATGATTGCATTTAATATTTCCTTACTCTGGTTTCGATTGTTTTTGGTCTGTTTTCTTGCTCAGCATGAGGGTATTTAGTAGTGTGGAGCATCTTTTTGTTCGTTATCTATTTGTCTGTTCCCATTCGTGGGCTGCCCATTTTTATGCATATAATACTTTTCTACACATGTCTGAAGATGATGTCAACTAGTGTCTATCGGTTAGGGTTTGATGTTTTTCTTTAGTGAGGGAAATGGGGGTTAGGAATCAGATTGATTTACTTAATATAGCTGAGGCTAATTTATTTATTTATTTTTCCTTGGTTTCTTTTCATAAGGTTCCGGTCGTTGATCCAAGTCAAGCTCATGCGTCACCATATTACGCCCAGAGTAGTTCTGCGCCAACTTGGACCACTTATGGGTCAAACAATTATTCCAGGGACAATGGAGTTGCCTCTAATTCTACTTATCAATATGATCCACAAGTGGAATTAATGTCAAGGAGTGGCCAAGATGGATTAAGTGCAACACCTGCCGCCTCCACTTCGACTTCAGGAGTAGCAAATGCACCGCAAGAATATAGGGGCTATTCAACCTATCAGAATGCAGATCCATACGGATATGGCAATGGCAATACAGGGTATCCGCCTTACTATAATGGTTACCAACAGCAGCAACCTAGCCAATCGTATCCACCGCCAGTAGGAGCATACCAAAATTCAGGTGCTCCTTATCAGCCTCTTTCCTCATTTCAGAATACAGGGTCTTATGCTGGGTCTGCAAGTTATTCAACCACTTACTACAATCCTGCTGATTATCAGACATCTGGAGGTTACCAGAGTGGTGCTTACAGTAACCAGACAAACTATTGGCCGGAGGGACAGTACACAACATACACTTCTCATCAATATCCAAACTACTCACAAGATTCGGCTGCATTATACAGTTCAACAAATAGTGCTGCAACTTCACAATATGGGCAACATTATAAACAGTGGGCTGACTATTACAATCAAGCACAAACTGAAGTCAGTTGTGCTCCTGGGACAGAGAATGTTTCTGTTTCTGCCACGTCTAGTCTGAGTTGTCCTGTTCCTACTGTTAATGGTGGGTATCCAGCTTCACAGAGTCAACCACCTGCCCCTTACATGCCCTCTTGGAGGCCAGAATCTACTGCATCTGAGTTGCCTGTGGCTCAGGTTTCCGTACTCCTGATATGGTTCCTTAGAATTATATTATTTTCACAATTATTTAACAGGATTGCATTTTCCCTTATGGAGTTTGGTTCTTTAAAACGATTGTCATTTACAATTGTAGTATGCTCTCTCTCCTCTGTATTTTTGTACTGATTTTTTGTGGTCATAATTTAGGTTTTCCCCGGGGTAGGGGAGAATTCATTTTTGACTTTTTCACAAATCTCTACAGCAATAACCTATCTTTATTGAATACTGTTTGAACCATTCAACATCAGAGAACAGTTAGTTATGTTTCTGTATGTGCAGTTGTAGCTGTTTTGTGGTTGTAAATTAGTAAACTGTTAATTTATAGTCTTGAATATAAGCATACGTGGTTTCTAAATCTCTTAACTTCTACTTGGTGGCTAATGCAGCAAAACTGTTCTCATTATCATTTACGTTGTGGCTGAATTCACACATCTTCTGATTTTCCCTTTTCAGCCTGGTGCTGTGGGTGGTACACTGGGTAGTGGTGGTATCCATGATGGCTACTGGAACTCTGGGCCTGCAGCTTTTCAAAATCAAATTTCTGGTTCAGTGCAACAGCCTGTACAGAAATCCTTAGAAACAATTTCCCCCTATGAAAGCTTCCAGAATCAACAAACATCTACTGGACATACTTCATCATATACAGCTTCCCATCAGGTTCCCCAAAGTTATCAATCATCTTTGCCATCTGTTTCACAGACTGTTCCACAGTTTGATTCGCGAAGGGTAAGCAGCAAATTACAGATACCTACAAATCCTAGAATTGCTTCAAATCTAGGCTTGGGTTTGTCAAAACTTGATAGGGAAAACTCCACAAGCAGTGCAGCTTCAAAGCCAGCCTATATCAGTGTTTCACTTACAAAGCCAAATGAGAAAGTGCAATCGGAAGACACTGCTACTGATTCTATTTTAAAGGTGATTTTCACCCTTTTGTTGTATAGTTGAATTTTAAAAGTTTTATAGATTAGCAATTTGATTGTGACTGTTCTATATTCGATTCATTTAACTTAGGCACTCGATATGGTTTTTTTTATCTGAATGTGGTTCCTTTCTGGCTCATTTATGTGGAAGCTCCCTTCCCTTTGCTATCTTGTTAAACATGTTTGCTAGTTCATGAATACTTATGCTTGTTTGTTTCTTCTGAAGTTATGCTGATGTATTATAAATGCAATCTTGTTCTATCATAACTGAATTACTTATTTACATGCAAAATGTTAAAGATAATCCTTGGTTAACTGGTTGAGTTGTTTTTACTTCGGTAGTTTATTCCCATTCTCTGCCTATTTGTGTTTTATACACTGGGTTTCTCTGTTCGGGGTTCTATTATTTTAAGGTTTGGGAGGTTCATTCCGAGACACTTAGCTATATGGTACTTGTCTGTTTAACACCTGCCTAAAGAGGAGCCATCTGGGTTTCTGATTTCTGTTGGCTTGATCCAGTTAAGATGTTTGGAATTTATCTTTTGAGTTTCTGAGGAAGGAAGACAGAACATACTATTAGGATTCTAGTTGGAAATGGTAAATCTATAACAGTGGTTAATTTCTGTATTTTCGTTTCACTTTCACATTATTTGTCTCATATTGCATGATCTTATCTGTCTTCTTCTAGTTCTTCCTCTCTTTCTCCTTGTGTGTGATAAATTTGCAATCACACCATGTGATTTGGCATCTCTATCTGGTTCATTCATTCATTATCTTGTAAATTGGTAGACTTTAGTACTACTAATTGCTATCCAACTTAGAAATTTATTTGCCTAGTTGTGTGGCTCAGATAGTATGCTTAGTACTCTTCTACTGTTAGACTTCATGAATCTCATTGATGGGTTTCTAAAATATGAGTTAGTTGAAATTTCACTGGATTTTTTGAGAAATGTTGTACTATCTCATGTTTTCATCACTTCTGTTGATTGTAGCCTGGTATGTTTCCAAAGTCTCTCTGTGGTTATGTGGAAAGGGCATTGGCTCGCTGTAAAGGGGATGCACAAATGGCCGCTTCTCAAGTTGTCATGAAAGAGGTAAATGATTTATTGAACTTGTTTATTGCTTATTTCACTTTTGAAGCGTTTAGAGTAATTAGCTATTGTTGGTACATCTGAAGCATCTTAGTACCAACTGATAGATTAGGTAATGCTTAATGCTTAAATAACATTAGATTGATCTATTAGACAACTGTTGACAGTGTTACCAGGACTTGTCTGTATCCTTTTCAGTTTGTTTTGTCTATTAGGGTAATAGTTTGATTTTAGACAACTTGCCTGATATAGTCATTGGTTCTATGGTGAAGAGTGTATGCCCATTACTAGTTTTTTGGCATATTGTTTTCTTCTGAACTTTTAGCTGAGCTTTGTTTGGGGTTTATCTTATGCATCAAATAGAGCTGAGAAATAGATGTTTAGAAGCACTTACTTTGTTATATAGCATTACTACGGGTTAATTTCTGCATTATTAGGAAGCTCTTCCTCCTATATCAGTGTGGTTTTGCATATTCAATGCTTTTGGTTTAGAAGCATTTTATCTTATGAACAACTTCTTTTCTTCTATGTTATATGTTCCTTAGCTGTATAATCAATTTGAATATTCAGGCATGTTTTTGTTTTTTCCCTCCAAAATTGGGTTTACTGAATACATCAGAATGGGGCGGGGTGCTTATAGGAGTTCAGCAATGCGACCTTTGATAGAACCTTAAAACAGCCATATAACATGATCACAAGCAACTAGTGTTATACTTTACAGAATACTAACATGAATACAAGCTACGGTCTATGAAAGATCCTAAGTGGCACATTCTCACTCCAGGCTTGGTTCTGGATTGGCTTTAGTAATAGGGACTTGTTTATATCCTGCAATAGCCTGATCTGTATCCATAAAGGACTAGCATGTTTCATTGTCTTGAAAAATGTAAGCATAAGAATATATGATAATTGTCGAATTTGGTTTAGGAAGGATGAGCTTTTCCTGTACAGTAAAGCAAGCTCAGATGTCCATCCTTTTGACACTTCTTGCTTACCTGGCTATTTCTAAGAATGGTAGTCCTTATGGAAGCAGAAAACTCTCAAAGTATAGGTGATGCACTGTTTCCTTTGTGCAGAATGAGCAGCTAGCTTATTTAAACACACCCCCTAACAAAACAGTATCTTTGGTAGAGAAGCTACCTCTGCATAGTTACCATTTACTAAAAGCTTGTCTTGGGACATGGCATTTTAACCATACTAAATAAGCCCAGGGAACTAGATCACTTGAATCATGTATGAATAACTGATTTAGTGGTAAAATTACCAGAATTACTTGGGATCAAAATTCAACGATCAGGTCTATTGGTTTCAGTTGCATGTCCTGAATGATCTTTTGGATTGCACCAAGTCTCCTTATGCTGCAGGCCAATCCATTGCTCAAAATTGTTTACTTCGTTTCTTTATCAAGTTTTGCTATTGTGAAAAATTTTCTTTACAGTGTACACCTGCGTAATAATTTATCCTGTGATGGTTGCTAATCTGTGCTATGTCTTCCTACTATTTAGATCATCAAAAATGCAACTGCTGATGGTACTCTGCATACCCGAGATTGGGATATTGAGCCTCTATTCCCTCTGCCAAATGCAGATACAACTAATCAGGAGTATCTACTTCTCTCTCTCTCTACTTACTGCAATTTATGTGTGTGCGTGTGTGCTCCTAGCATTCTATCACACTCTTGCAATAAATAAGCAGGAATGCGTTCAATTTTGTCAGGCAACAGCGTTTATTTTGCCTGACATACGTTATCTTTCTACTTACTGCAATTTATCTTGTAGCTGTTGTAATTATGATTTTTGGTGTTAATAAGAACTTCACAAGATGTTAATCATGTTTTAGTCATGTTAAGTGGCAAAACTCCCGATTTCTTATTTCTTTGTCCTTTTTGGTCCTAGCTTAAATAAGGAAATGTGATGTGCATCTCGAATTATGTCATGATGGGTTGTTTGGTATTTTTGGATTTTGGCATTGATCAATGAATGTTAGGTATTTACCAATGCACTTTGTCAGCCTTTTGTTCTCTTGCTGTTAAGATGAAAATACTTTGTTCTGGTGTAATATATTTTGATAGTTTAGCTTATTAATCTTGTTGATTCTTCACATGGCACCTTGATAAAAGATTTTTGGACCATGTAGATGTGGAGTTATACTAATACATATCTTTCCTTTGTTTCCAGAGTTCTGCCTTTCTCAACTCCACCAGCTTCATTGCCAAAAAGCAGAAGAAGTCCTGGTAGACGATCCAAAAGTAGGTGGGAGCCTGTGTCAGAGGAGAAACCAACTGATAAGCACACCACTGTTTCTCGAGACCCTGTAAATTATGCTGTTTGGAACAAACAGGTAGTATGTCTGCTCTGTTTTCAGTTGAAAACCTAACGGCATTTAATTTTATGGCTCCATCTCCGAAGCTTGTTTTGACTTCTCACTCTTTAGTTTGTCATAGGAACAAGCAAGTAGAGGTGATGCCTTGTAGATGCTGAAATTTTTTCGAAAATGTAAAAGTTAGTAGATTCCTCATTTGATGCGATATTAAATGAGAAGTGGGGGAGGGAGAAATAAGGAAAAGTAACATCTGAAACCTTTTGCTCATTGGGATGTTACACCTGTAAACTTTATGTTTGATTCAAGTAAAAGCAGGAGGTCAACATTATGCTAGGTGTCCAATTCTCTTCATGCAAGGTAGGGTATTGGAAGAGGAGTCAATCCTGAGTTTTAGGTTGCATTCATTAGCACTGTTTCTGGATGTAAATGGACCTTCTATTGCACCATTGGAGCTAAATGGTGTTAAAACTGCATGAAAATACTATCGGTTTCCATTTTTGGACAAGGGGAGATAAGTCTTCGAGAAGGGCTTCTCTAATTTCTTTTTAATTCTGACAGTAGTATGTGCTGATGAGTAGTTTAATGCACAATTCTCATCTTAAAATTATCACGTGCAGCAATTTACAGGTGGAAAATTAGAGAACAGGGTGGATCGTTGGAATAACACAAAGTTTACTTCACCAGACCAAAAAGGCTCCAACAAAAATGCCCACAGGGCAGCTAAGAGGCAGCGCCTACTTGATGGTCACAGTGGGGCTGATAATGGTGACGCATCCAGTGAGAGTGACAAGGAGCAAGCTTTAACAGCATATTATTCTGCTGCAGTAGCATTTAATGATTCTCCAGAGGAAAGAAAGAGGCGTGAAAGTCGTTCAAAACGGTTTGAAAAAGGAAATGGTAATCGAACAGAAAAAAGTCATTTTAGGCCCAAAAATGCTGGAGCTGGGAATTCTTATGGTAGACGAGCTAGTGCATTGGTGCTTAGCAGAAACTTTGAGGACAACAGTACCAAGGCTGTTGAAGATATAGATTGGGATGCCCTGACTGTCAGAGGTACCTGTCAGGAAATTGAGAAACGTTACTTGCGTCTTACTTCAGCACCTGATCCAGCTACGGTAAATATCTAGTCAGCCATCGTGGTAGTCTGAAATTATAGTTGCAGTCATTAGTCTACTCCAGGGTGTTTGCCTGTAAGATCAGTTGCCTGTCTGATATTTGCTTTGCAGGTAAGACCAGAGGAGGTGTTGGAAAAAGCTCTGCTTATGGTTCAAAATTCTGAAAAGAATTACCTTTATAAGTGTGATCAGTTAAAATCCATTCGGCAAGATTTGACTGTACAGCATATCCGCAATGAGCTTACTGTAAAGGTATCATTTGTTTTGGAATTATCTCTAATTAAGTTCTTATGCTTGCTTGTTAAATTCTCAATTTTGATGCCAAGTATTTGCAATCTGATTGAATTCTAATTGTGCTGAGAGTCACGATGTTGCATTTTTTATAAATGGGGCTTAAGAATTTTTCATATATTTTGATGTGTTCATGGCACCTCCACCTGTTTCAGGTTTATGAAACTCATGCTCGTTTTGCAATTGAAGTGGGGGACTTGCCCGAGTTTAATCAGGTTGGTTACACTCTAGAGTAATCTGAACTTTCGGTTTTTTGGTTTTGAGTACTTGATGTGTCATCTTTCGTATCTAGTACTGGTTTTGCTGCTCCATCGGGAGATTCTAGTATTAGCATTCTATGAAGTATAGGTCTGAATTAAGATGAGCTTGTGTTCTATTTTTTTTTTTTTTCTGCTTAATGTGAGCTCTAAATTTCCTTGGCTGTTCTATCTAGGTTGCTTACCGTTCAATCATTACATTTTGCAAGGCTGATTTTCATTGACCAGTGAATCACACTGATGATTTGCGAATGAGCATTTTGATGTTTTACATTCTCAAAGAATCTACATTTTGATGTTTTACAAGGCGTGTTTCTGTAAATTGAAGATCACGAGAAGGGGAGAGTTTCTTGTACAAATATGAGAAATCTTATCTGGAAAATTTTGTTTCAAACTTAGTGTATGATTGTTAATTTTTGTTATGACGGGCATATATCTGAGAAATTCACTTGTGAAACAGGTTTGAGGGGTAGAATGGTTTAGACTGCATGCTTATTGTTCTAGACTTCTAGTGATAATCAATTACAAACCAAGTAGTGTTTTTTTTGGGCTGTGCTTACGCCTTGTGTATTAGTTGCTAAAGAGAGTGCTGCAAATTTGTTATAAACTAGGAAATTAATATTGCACCATATCCAACTGATTCATTGTGTTTGCATTAAATGGCACTTTTTAGTTAACATTCTTCCATCCCTTTGTGCAGTGCCAGTCTCAGTTAAAAACTCTTTATGCTGAAGGAATCAGAGGATGCCATTTAGAATTTGCAGCTTACAATTTACTTTGTGTAATCCTACACTCCAGTAATAACAGAGATCTCCTGTCTGCAATGTCAAGGTTTTCATCTCTTAGCCACTTCTTCCTGTGCACTTTCCCTGATCCCAACTGATGCCTTCTATTCCTGTCTTTTCAATTTGCATGATTTCCACTATTTATAAAAGTTAATTTACGCGGTAATAAAGTTGATTCTTTTCTCTGAGCCATTATTGTTTATCTTCATGCATGAGGAAATTTGTAATTAAATTCCTATTTCATACTAAAACTAGAGTGCTGAATGTTTTTTTTCCAGATTATCTGCTGAAGCTAGAAAAGATGATGCTGTGAGACATGCTCTGGCAGTTCGTGCAGCAGTAACTTCGGGGAATTATGTTCTGTTCTTCAGGCTGTATAAAATGGCTCCTAACCTCAATACTCATCTCATGGGTGAGATAAAATCGTCATAATGTGTCTTTGAATTATGCAACACTGTCCATTCTTTTCACCTAGCATGACTAGTTCATCTTATGTTGTGTACCGCAGATCTTTATGTGGAAAAGATACGATATACAGCAGTTAAATGTATTTCGCGTTCAAATCGTCCGACTGTTCCAGTGGCATACATTGCTCAGATTCTTGGCTTCAGTAGTGTGTTGCCTTCGTCTGAAGCAAGCAATGAGAAAGAAATAGATGGAGTGGAGGAATGTGTGGAATGGTTGAAGGCTCATGGTGCATGTCTAACTCAAGATAATTCTGGGGAGATGCTTCTCGACACAAAAGTAGGTTTTCTTGCCATCTTAAAGAAAGTGTTTTCCTTGTTAAGTTAGTAAATTTTGTCTTCTGGACTGGTTCAATTCCCATAAAATTTAGAGAGCTGTAAACGATATGGTGCACCTTGTGATTGTTTCTTGCTGTGGCTAAAATGGTTTCTGAATGTCCAGGTATCTATGTCAAACCTATACATGCCAGACCCCGAGGATGCTGTAAGCCATGGAGATGCCAATCTAGCGGTTGATGATTTTCTGGCACGAAATCCATCATAAACCCGTGCGATTTAGTGACTTTAAGAAAGATATCGGTCCCTAGAATCTTCCAGGAGATTTGGTGGAGTTGGATTACAGGTGAAAAAAAGGTTGGGGGGTGTGTTGTATAGTGGCTCCTGGCAACTGTATGTTGTGAGTTACTTGTGAAATGCAGAGGGAAAAGAACATTTACTTCCCCCTTGAAAGTGCTTCTCTTCTCGCCAGCTTTAGCAGTGAATGAAGCAGAGAAGTTATAGTTTGAGATGATAGATAGAATTGTGTATTGAAGAAGAAATTATCATTCTTTTGAGGGATTAATCTTTTGACTTAATACTGATGTTTAGTGCAAGGGGGAATAAACAATTGTAAGGCTTAAAGATTTTTTGGTTCCATAGACAATAACTCAAAAGAGTAGAGGTTGTAACCTAACTTTATATGTATCATGGCTGTTGTTAAATACCATCAATTTTGCTTATGAGGGAAACATTGTTAAATTTTCATGACTTTCCATTTTAATCACAATGTATAACTTGAAACAAATTCCTTTTAACTCTTCGTTCTACTTATAGACTCTGGTGGTACAAGTGTTTCTTTCGATAACTCTATTAAAATAATTTAATGGTATAACTGTGGTCTCGACATATAACTTGAAACAATATCAAAGCTTGATCAAACCAGCAAGATTTGATTGATAAGGCCTGTGAAATTCATGCATACAAAAGGAAAAAAATAAACATAAAAAGATACAAAATCTCTGAACAGTTAAAGATACAAAAGATGGATCAAATCGTTTACACAGACTCAATGCGCTAAAAGTTTGATTCAATTCTGGGAAGAAGAGGAGGAAGAAGAGGATGGCGTCTGTGGCCAAACGCTAATTTTCTCTTTCTCATACTTAATGTACAATGCCGAAGCCGCCGCCATAAAGTATACCTGAATCAAAATAATCGCCGGTGAGTGGAATTTGATCACTCCCTGACCGGTCGCGAGCTCCACCAATATCAACGCCGTTAATCCCACTATTGCAATTCGACCATTGACCCTTTCTGAATACGGGCTGAACCAGAACTCCACATTCAGTCCTTCGGACACCGCCTCCTTTAGTTTGACCGGCGGGAGATACAAGCCGGAGCCGGAGCTTGAGCTGGAGGCGGCTCCCTTGGTACCTCCCTTTCGGGTCTTCCGGACCTCGGCTTTCTTCCCCTGTCCGCTTTTGTAGCGGAGTCGGATCTGGGAAAGGCGGCTGTCGAAGTCATCGTCGGAAGGCTCGGTCTGTGCTTCCTCGGTGCCGTCGGACTCGGAGGCTCTGGGAATGGTGAAGTTCCGAAGGGGTGGCGCGTGGAGCTTGAGGTGAGTGGAAATGCGTGGGGACGACGATGATGGTGAAAATACTAATGGGTTTGGGAGTTGCAGAGTGGATGATGATGGCATGGTAGGCATTTGTGATTGGCGTTGGTTGAATAGAGATGATTCATTTTTTTTTATTTCCTTTCTCATAAATAAATACATGTATTTATTATTATTATTATTATTATTGTTATTGTTTTTGTGTTTTATTAATTTGAGGTGAATTGGTTGGAACTTAGAGTGGTGGGAGTGATAAACCCAGAAAAGCGGGTTTATCACGCCACATCAGCGCCACATCAAAAGCAAAAATCCACCCACTTTTATAAACCTACCCTCAGCAACAATAAACCCAGAAAAGCAACTTTATCATGGGTCCCACTAATAAATAATTCTATACACATTCATTTATACTTTTTTAATTATAATTTATCAACTATATTTAATTATAAATTTATATTAATTTATTAAAATATTTAATTTAGTAAATTACATAATTCAATGAACCACATAAAAAAAATATGAAAATATGAAAATTTCCGCCATTATGATAGAGAATTTGGACGAGGAAGACAATGGAAAAAAAATATGAAAATAAAATTTTCTAATAGAAAAACTTAATTAGAGAGAAGAATAATTTGGATGAAGAGTAAAGAAATTATAGAATGAATTAGTATTTATAACAAAATTAATAGTAAAAAACAAAAAAAAAAACAACGGCTTCATTAAACGTTCACAAGGAGCATAAAAAATGTAAAAAAAATTTATAGCCGTTCAAGATTGCTTGAACGTTCACAAAGAGCATAAAAATGTAAAAAAATTTATAGCCGTTCAAGCTCACAAACAGCATAAAAAAAGTAAAAACAATTTCTAGCTTCAAAGGCTAGAAAATAAAAGAAAAAAAAAAAAAAAAGAAAGAAAGGAGAAGCCTGGTGGCAGACAGTTGTCTGCCACCAGGAGTTCCTCCCACTCGCTGAGTGGGAGGAACTCGCTTGGGCAGTGCAGCGTGAGCTGCACTGCCCAAGCGTGTGGGACCCAGTAACATTGATAAACCCAGGTTCTGAAAACAGAACCTGGGTTTATGAAGTGGCAATATGGAGTGGTGTGTGGTGGGTTTTGCTGGGTTTAAACCCAGCAAAAACCCACCACTCCCACCACTCTTAGGCGTATTTGTGGTGGTAAACTAACGACAGGCTAAAGGTATCTCTAGCAGTTTTTAACTATTTCAGTCAAATCCACCTCTAAGTTTCAATTTTTACAGTAAATTTGTCTCAGCAAAAAATTTTACCTTCCAGTTTTTTAAGAATATTCTTATTTGATTCCTCCATACACATAATTTTAAATTCAATTTAATTACTTTTATACTATTCAAGTTATTTATACAAAAACCCCAACTAATTATTTTATTTTACAATTTCATCTAATATGATAAATTCATTTAGTTAATAATTAAACGATAATTATATTAATATCACAATGAAAATTGATAAAATGCAAACTAAATTAAAAGTAGTCCCGACATGCGAAATTTAATAATACTAAAAAAACTTACATAATTATTTAGAAAATAAAATGTAAACTACTAAACTAATATTACTAATCCGAGTCGTCTATAGCATTCGAATGACGCTCCCACAAATGCCCTATAAATGCGTCGCGAAGCTCAAAATGAGTATTTCTATCTCGAATTCGTCTATATCGAGCAAGATAACTTTGAAATCGGGTATTTTCATCTTGGCTAGTTACAACTTCATTTGGGAGATGACATATGCTTATCGGTTGGACAATTGGTGCAGAAAGATCACGTTCATCCTCGATTATCATATTGTGCATGATAATGCATGCAGTAATTATATCATGCATCACTTTTTTTTCCCCCAAAATTGAGATGGATCTCTAAGAATATGACATCGTGACTGTAGTACTCCAAACACACGCTCAACATCTTTTCTGCAAGCCCCTGTTTTTTAGCAAAATACTTCAATTTTAGAGTTTGTGGATCATGAATTGTTTGCACAATCGTACTCCATTTAGGGTATATACCATCAGCTAAATAATAACCCATAGTAAATTCTTTCCCTTTAACAACATAATGAGCCGGAGGTGCAATACCTTGTGTAAGATTGGAAAACAAATGAGATGACTCCAACACATTGATGTCATTATTTGTGCCCGCCATACCAAAAAATGCATGCCATATTCACATATCATAATCGGCAACTGCTTCAAGGATTACGGTTGGTGCTCCGCAACGACCAGTATACTTTCCGGACCATGCTGTCGGGCAATTTTTTCACTGCCAATGCATACAATCTAGACTACCCAACATTCCTAGAAAACCACGTTGATGACCAACATAGAGTAGCCTTGCAATGTCATCGGCATTTGGTGCCCGTAGATATTTTCGAAAAATATTTTTATAACAGAACGACAAAATCTTTTCAGGCATTCAAATGAGGTTGACTCACCAAGTTTAAGATATTCATCGAGAGAATCTGCTGATCTGCAGTATGCCAACAATCGAATTGCTGCTGTCATCTTCTATAAAGTTGTTAATCCAACTGTACCCGCTGCATTCCTTTGTTGTTCGAAGTAGTTATCATGATTTTTAACCGCTTCAACGACGCGTAAGAATAAATCACGGGACATGCGAAATCTTCGGCGAAATGTGTTTCCATTGTAGCATGGATTCTCAGCAAAATAATCATTATACAATCTTTTCGCCGCTAAATGACGACCACGATGGATGGTGATACGGGAATCGAGCCACGTCTCCCTTCATATCTTTGTTGATGGAGGCAATTTTGCACAATGATTTCATTGTTCTACAACATTTGATATACAACCGCGCCATCTTCATCAGACTCACTAGATGTGAACATAGCATCATATTCTTCTGAAGATGGATATGAGTTTGAAATTGGCACCTCAGATGACGATGCTCCAAAGTTGGAATTCATTTTTATAAAGTATCGAAATAGGTAAAATAAAAAAGCAACAATTCTTACAAAATGAAAAGAAGGGAAATGATGGAATGCCTGCCAATGCATTGTGTTATTTATAAAGAGTATACATATGATAATAACAATAGTCAAGGGGTGACAATTTCTACAAGAGTAATCATAAAAGTATGACTACTCTTTGCATGCAAAGATTAGACTACTCAATGACGAAAAATTGACCACTCATGCATGTGTAGACAAATTACACAAGACTAGTGATGAACTCTCATCTATAAAAAATTGAGATTGAATGAATGGAAGACAAGCAATTCTACATTTTACTTTCAAACACTAAACTTCCTTTGAGAGAAAATGTCTAGTACATTTTATACTCTAGTAGAAGATATGATATTGTGTAAAGCATACATGGAAATATCACAAGATCCTATCATAGGACGAAACCAACCAACTGATAATTTTTGGTTTCGTGTGGCAGCAAAATACAACTGCCATCTTGTGGATGGTATGGAAGCTTGTACTCATTGATCGGCCCAATCTCGCATGGGGAAGATTTCTACTGTTGTTCGAAAATTGAAAGCTTGTCTCTGTAATGTGAAAAATATGAATCCTAGCAGTGTTTCTGATGAAGATATTGTGAGTACATTGTATGTTATTTTGTTTTTTCGGAAATCTTTATATTCAAGTAATTCGTACATACTGATATTTAACTTTTTTGCAGATGAAAAAAGCAAATATTTTACTGAAACAAGACAAAATGTACCGATCTGGTTTCAAATTCGACCACGTGTGGGATATTTTGAAAGATTTCGAGAAATTTCAAAATGATTTCGGGGGTACATCAAGGAAATCTCGTATAAATCAAATGAATGATATATCGTCAGACACCGATTATCCTTCTCCTGAGTCTCCATTGTGAACAACTCCTAGTTTGGATTCTTTTTCCATAAATTTAGGTGATAGTTCCGAAGGTTCAGCATCTAAACATCCAATGGGGAATAAAAAAGCAAAGGAAAAGAGACGAACTGGTGGCCAATCTTCATCTATCCGTGATGAAGTCAAAGAGGCAAATCAACCTCTTATTGAGCTGATAGCGGCAAAGAAAGCAAAGAAGGAAGAGCAACGTCAAATTTATTTGGATTTGAAAAAACAAACACATGATGATTCAATAATGGCAATAAATTTGCAAACTATTACCGACCCCAATTATTATGCGTATGTTCAGCTTCATCAGACACAAATTATGACAAGAATATCGCAGCAAAATTTTACACCACATCCACATTCCGAAAATGAAGATTTCGCGGGTACTTTCGGCAATTTAGGTGGATCCGGGAACGACATACTAGATTATTGACTATGTTAAGAACTATTGCAAGTTATTGTTGTGTGTCTGTGTGTTTTTTAGTTTGTATTTTAATCTTCTTTACTTTTATGTAATGTCATTTTATTTTATATTTTATGTAATGTCTTTTCATATTATGTACTTTTTAATATTAAGTAATTTTATAAATATGAATGTTTGAATAACTATATTTTTAATTTTGGAACTTTTAAAGGTTGATTTTCATAATTATATTATCCAAAATTTTAAAATTCTCTTTATAATTAAGTAGAGTTGACTATAATTATTTATATTTTAATCACATATGAAATAACAACTAAATAAATTAAACTCTTAAATTTATAATAATAACAGAGTTTGTTTTTTAATTAATCAATGGGTTCAAATAATAGATAAAAGTAAATTTGGGGATTAAAGTGTAAATAAAAAAAATAAAAAAAAAAGAAAAAGAAAGAGAGTTGTGAACAATGGACCTCGGGGAGCTGAGGTCCATTGTTCACACCTCTGCGCAAAACGCAGAGGTCCAGCCCACCTCTCAATTTCCAACGTTTGGCCGTTGCTGGAGATACCCTAAGGAACAAATGCAACTGTCCAATATTTTGAGCTATCGAGTTTAACCTAGCTTTGAAGGTTTTAAGCTCTATTCATTTATTTCATTTATTTATGGGATCTAAAATCTTATTTGTATTCGTTTATTTATAAATCGAGTAAAGTATGAATTTATTCGTTAATGTTTGTGCATGTTCCATCTCGTCGGTAACTACCATAAAATTGTGATATTTAGTTAATTAATATATTATATCAAATCTGTATAAAATTTCAATTTAAACCCACATACTAATATCTACGTACTTATACATGTGTATCAACAGTCAATTATTTGTATTATTTAATAGTTTAATGTTGTATATACTTATTTTATTTATATTGTATAGTGAATTTTTTAATGGTGTATGTTCATGAGCGTTAACTAGTTGTCAACTTATTAATTGAGCTTTAAAGTTATGTTCATGTTCGTTTATTATCGGGTCAATTTTGGGTTCACTCGTTCTCAGCCTTATCTAGATTTCAAAGGGAACATGTGCGGAAGATTTCGGATTTTAGTTTTGGGAAAATAATACATTTGGCCATTTTTATTTGGAGTCATTACACTTTTGGTCACATTTGTTTAAGTCGTTGCAAAAAAATCATTTTTGTATGTGTGGTGTTACACTTATAACCATTTTCACATGTTTTTACCTATTCTCAAAAATCAATGTCCCAGTTAATAATAATATGAGCTTTTTTTTCTTCACAAAATGAAAAACTTTTAGAAGCTATATTCTGAATCCCAAAATTTCATCCCAAAAATAGACGTGACAGAATTAGCTCCTAAAATTTTTTCATTTTGTAAAAAAAGAAAACTCATATTATCGTTGATTATGATGTTGACCCTTGAGAAATAACAAAAAGTGTAACACCATACATAGAAAAATAATTTGTTTTTGCAATGACTTAAACAAAAGTGTAATGACCCCAAACAAAGTGGTAAAAATGTAAATTTTCTCTATATTTTTAGCTTTGTTGAAGATAGGAGACACCAAAAAGAAAATAATAATAAATAAAAAAGAGAAAATCGCACTTTTAGTCTCTTTTCTTTACCCTCGTTACACTTTTAGTCCCTCTTCTATGTAAACTCGCACTTTTGGTCAATCTTTTTACACATTTTGGTATTTTTGGTCCTCTTGATCGGTTGACCTATGAAGGCAACGGTAATTTAGACTGTTTTGAAAAAGTTAAAAATTTGTTTGTTCAAATAATAATTATTCAAACTTTTAAAGGGTTTATTTTTTCGCAATTCACAAACAAGGGTCCAAGTTCCCTCAAGAAGAGTCTATGTTGCTGTATGAGAAAAAAGTGTGGATGACTATTTTCAAACTTCTAAAGAGTTTAGTTTTTCACAATTTACTAAAGAAGGATCGTAATTTCTATAAAATTTCATTATGACCCCCAAATGACTCGACAACCGATTGGTTGCCTGTAAGAGGGACCAAAAATGCCAAAATATGAAAGAAAATGGACCAAAAGTGTAAGTTTACATAAAAGATGGACCAAAAGTGTAATGTGTGTAAAGAATGAACCGAAAGTGCGATTTCTCAAATAAAAAATCCGGAGCAATTATTTAAGAACAAAAGGCATCCTCATGGCTGATTTAGTATGATTATTGACGCGCGATCACCGAACTGAATCAGATAAATAATATTTTCCGACTACTGCCCCGCTGCACATTGACCAAAGATTATATGATCGATCTGAAGTGAATATTGAATTCCTCACGTGATTTAGTCGAAGAAGTCAAACCTCATATAGCAAATTAAGGAAGAAGCATCATTAATTCTTCTCTTTCTCGTGTAATCCAGTAAAGAAATTTAGAACTGAGCTTCCGACATTAATGATGCAGTTGCAGAGAAATGAACCAACCGGCTTCTCCTCCACTACTCCCTATTCCTCACCAACTCCCTTGCTGCTCTCATGCTTTAGTAGTGAGTCGCCGGAGCACCTCATTAATGGTGGCGGAGGCTATCCTCTTGTACTCTCCTTCACCAACCTCAGCTACAGCATCAAAATCAACAACAAGCTCGCCTGGAGGATTATCTTTCCATGCGGCAGAGATAAGATTACGTCCAAAGAGCCAGCTGAGACAAAAGTTATCCTCAATGACATCTCTGGTGAAGCAAAACAGGGCCAGATTTTGGGAATTTTAGGCCCTTCCGGTTCTGGAAAGTCGACTTTAATTGATGCGTTGGCTAATCGGATTTCCAGGGGAAGCTTGAAAGGAATGATCAGCATCAATGGTGATTGCAAATTACTCAAAGTCATCTCTGCCTATGTTACACAAGATGACCTCCTCTTCCCCATGCTAACCGTTGAAGAGACCATTATGTTTGCTGCCGAGTTGAGGCTTCCTAATAAAAGCCTCTCCAAATTGGATAAGAAGACAAGGGTTCAAGATTTAATCCATCAGTTAGACCTCTCGGATGCTGCTCGAACTATGATCGGAGATGAAGGTCACAGGGGAGTCTCCGGCGGAGAGCGGAGGCGAGTCTCCATTGCAATCGAGATCATTCACGATCCTCTTCTTTTATTTCTTGATGAACCCACCTCAGGGCTTGACTCTACTAGCGCTTTTACGGTGGTTAAGGCTTTAAACCGCATTGCCAGGACCGGAAGCATTGTAATCATGTCTATCCACCAGCCAAGTTTTCGGATTCTTGGACTTATGGACGAGTTGCTTATTCTGTCTCACGGAAATAATGTCTATGGCGGTTCTCCATCCGATTTGCCATTGTACATGGAGACCCTGGGACATCCAATTCCTTCCGATCAAAACCCGGCAGAGGCTATTCTGGATCTGATTAGTGATCTGGAGGATTGTGAAGATGGAATCAACAGCATGGTCGATTTCAATCGGACATGGCAAGAAAACAGGGGCACAAACACAAACACATACAGAGCAACACGGCCACTGAAAGAAGCGATCAATCACTCCTATAGCTCCAATCCCGGTAAAACTGCTAATCCATGTTGGACTGAAATCTCTATATTGGCAAAGCGATCCTTGCTCACTTCATTTCGCAGGGCAGTGGTTTCTGCAGTTCGATTAGGAGCAGCAGTGATCACAGCATTCATGGTGACATCCCTGTTTTGGCATCGCCACGCTTCTCCTGAGGCTCATTTGGCCAAAGGAAGCGAAGAAAGGGTACGAGCTCTGACTTACATTGTGAGTTCGCTCTATCAGTTTTACGTGATCGGATCAGTAAGCCATTTTCATGAGAGAAACATAATGCTGAGGGAGTTATCGCACAATGTCTACAGAAAACATTCTTATTTTCTGTCGGATTGGCTCACTTGGATTCCGTCCCTCCTCTCCATGTCAATCACGTATTCTGCTATAACGTTTTGGGGACTCGGATTAAGGGGTGGCTGGACTGGGTTCGCCAGCCATTTCGCCGTCGTTCTTTCTTCACTTTGGGCTGGGAATTCCTTAGTTATCTTCGTATCCGGATTGGTTCCTAATCCCAGGGTCGGCTTTCTTGTTCTGTTCCTCTGTTTATTTTACTTCACTGTTTTCTCCGGCACGCATATAAGCCGGGACGACATTCCGCCTTACTGGATTTGGCTACACTATTTGTCGCCCAAGAAGTATACGTACGCGGCGCTTTTGCACAATGAGTTTGAGGATCCGACGAGATGCTTTGAACGAGCGATTGAGAAATTTGATGTGGCTCTGTTTTCGGGGGTTCCGATTGAGCTGAAAGAGAAGGTTCTGCGCGGCTTCGGGGAAGGTCTTGGCCTGAATATTGCTGGATCGACGTGCATGACGACCGGAGCGGACTTACTTAAGCAAGTGGGAGCAACGGATCTTAGCAAATGGGCGTGCTTTTGGATCATCGTTGCTTGGGGTTTCTTCTTTAGGATGTTGTTTTATGTTACCTTGCTTTTTTCTGGGAGTTGGATCAAGAGAAAGTAGTCCTAATGTTTTTTTTTTTCCTTTTTCTTTTTTGAACAATTACTTTATGCGTGCCGCCCTTGGTTCGTAGAGAGGAGAGTGAGAATAAGAATATGAATAATAACATTGTAGAATGATAACAGAGGTAATTAATTGTAGTTGTATTGTTTGGTTTGTAATCGGTAATCAATTGTGGTTGTATTGTTTGGTTTGTAGTGAAAATGACGATCATTAATGTTAATGGTTTTTGGTTTAAAAAAAAAAAATCTGCAATAATAAATCTTATTTTAACATTTGTTTTGCGTTAAAGTTTTAAAATTTTATAAAATAATTATGTTTGAGTATATTATAACGACAATTATTACTAATTATATGTATTTAGAAAGATTTTGTAAATAAACGGGATATGGAGGTAAGGTCCATGTTATCAATCCCCCTAACCAAACAAACCCTATAACTCATTCTCATTTCCATTCCATTCCCATTCTGGTTTTGATTTTGATTTTAACAATAAATTTAATATATTATAATCATTTTTCAATTTTTTGCTATTCAATTATACATTTTTACAATGTTAATACACTTTTTACACTTAAATATTATTCCAAAAACATGTTTTTAAAACCAAACGAAAAACAATTAAAGAGAACAGGCGTAGTCTCATAACCCAAAAAAAAAAAAAAAAAAAAAAAAGCCCACCCCTGACTCTTGAACTTGAACACTCCGTGATGCAAGTTATGATATTCAAACCCATAACTAACACTCCAAGAGATATACAAGTATTTTTTCTTGGATTTCAAAATGCAACACTTAAAAAAGATAATTGATTCGATCGAAGATTTAGGCCTGAAGAATAAAAGAATGATGGGAAATTGATCCTTTGTGAAAGATTAGGTTGATGCGTCCTTTCCCAAACTAGAGTTAGTAGATAAAAAAAAAATATGATTAGACTGGACAGAAGATCTTAGAAGCCTTCACGGTGCTCTGTTCATAGGCAAAGAGGTGAACAAAACAACAAGCAACAAATTTAGTGGGCAGATATTTGCAACCGTCCTTAAGATTATGATTTTCAAAACTGTTTTAAACTTGTAAAACGTAATTTCTCAAAATTTTGAAAAAAGTTGTTTCTCAAAATTCTTTTACTGCACATAATTTTTTAAAACAAATTTTTTTTCCTACGTGTTCGTTTTCTTGTTTATGAAAACATGTTTTTGAAAATATCTCCTAAAACCCTCTAATGAATTTTCTATTGGGATCTATGGATTGATCACAAATTAAGATTAACGGGTTTAACTCTCTTTCAAGTTTGAATCACTCATCGTATATAATTATTAGAGTACGCTTATATTTTTTAAAGTAGACTTTTCTATTAAAAAAATAAAAAATAAAAACTTAAAAGTGAATTTTTCTAATAAAACAGAAGGAGTGTTTGATCTTCAACTTGTCAATTCTCAATGATTCCTCCGAAGAAGTCAAACATATTATTCAAAAACAACATGAGGTTAATTAGTTAATCAAATTACATGTTTTGAAGATGTATAGCCTTAATCACCATTCTTAATTCCTTAAGATGACAAACTGTTTGTGGGTTTCTATTAATATTCCTTAAAGGTGAGGGTTTGTTTTGTAATTTTAACAATTCCCACTTCCTAGACCGCGTGGCGTAAACCATACGACACCGTGTCGTTGCATAATATTGAAAAACCCATTCCCGCTCGTTCCTATAAATACCACACTCCTGTTTCCCTTTCCCGCTATTTCACTCCGATTCTCTCTCACACAGTCATGTTTTGCTTCCTTTTTATTTACTTTTCCTATTTGTAGCAGAGCCACCAGAGAGGAACAACAAGGAAAACCTAATCGCCGGGCGAGGGTGGATTACCGGCGATGGATTGCGAAATTTATCGCGAAATTTTAGGGCTTCGAAGGCGTTGCTCGCTCGCAGGAGAACTCGGATCAATGTTCTCGAAGGTACTCTCTTCACTTTTCATTCTAGTGAAATTTACAGTTTATAAATGTAATCATTGGAATCAGTTAAGAAAAAATTATGCAGAATTCATTGTTTCGTTTATTTTCGTGCATATTTATTTGACCAAGGAAGACAACAAAATGTCACTGTATTTTATTTCGTTGCATACTAAATCAAATGCGCCTTATGTTTTGAGGAAGTTATGTAGGGAGAAAAGATTTAAAGGTTAGGGCAGGCATGTATATCTCTGTTGGAAATTTGAGGCTGTATTAAAACTAGTTTATGCTTCAGCCGGTTAGTTTCTGATTCAGAGTGGAATTGGGGGTTGATGTCTACATTAGCGGGGTAATTATGGCTATTTCTTTGTATTAGGGCTGGAGACACTTGCGAAATTGAGCCTTATTGGTACCAAAAGACCTCCTCTCTCTCGGATTACTAAAAATTGTGGCAAACTTCAGTTTGGAAAGAGTTGCGAAGTTGACAAATTGTGATTGTCTTGCTGATGCATGCCCCAAGGTTCTGGCTGCAGATAAGATTGATGATTATTCAACCACAGAGACTGAGAATGGATTTCGTTCAACTTTCTTAAACCCTTTGATCCAAGTGAGGATGAAAGGTGTTTATAAGGAATTTTGAGGCTCATATTAAGAGCATGCCTGAAGAGTATTTAAGTATATGGAGTCTCTAAATGACAGGCGGAGGGAAGCAGCTTGTAGTGATATTTCAACCCCTTTAATGATTGTTGCCGGACCAGGGAGTGGCAAGGTCAGCACTCAGTACCCTCCACTAGTTCAGAGCATAAAATTTTTTGACTTCTTTTGTTATAGCTTGATGTTTGTACTTTAATAACCGACTTCTACAATGTTTGGGCGAGTTCTGATGCTGATGTATGAGGTGTGTCTTGCTATGGTTGCTATCTAGTTTCAGTACCTTTAAGCAAAGTTTTGTCAAATATTGTAAATGACAATGCTGGAGGTCTTGTCTGCGGTAGATTTTAGACTTATAAGAGTATCAACATCTTTGTATAGGGCATTGTTCCATCTCACATTCTGGCTATGACATTCACTACAGCTGCTGCTTCAGAAAGGAGATATCGTATTGGAAGGGTGACTGGGAAAGCAGCAGCAAAGGAGCTGACAATTAGCACATTTCACTCCTTTTCCTTACAACTATGTCGGTCGCTTGTTGACAAGTATGCATATTTTGGCGTTGTTGTTTCCATTTCACTGTCCCAGCTTAAGTAGGTTTGGTGCAAGTTATCTATGAGTTGATAATTCACCTGGTGTGAACACTGAAGTTATCTATAATGGTGTTAGCTTTTGTGTAGCGGAGTCTTAAGTACTTGGTTTCTCCATATGTTTTAGGATTTCATATGTTGCTGTTAGACTCCTTTAGCTTTCATTGTTTCCTGTAGATTCTTGAACGCTTCGCCTGGTGTTCGTGTCATCTGTGCTGTTAATGTTATTCTACTTCATGAAAGATGCTTCTCGAATGGATCATTTACTATTCCTATCATCAAATTAAATAGTTTGTCCATTGAATACTGCTAGTAATGCAAAATGTCTGACTCTCTGAAGATTTAAGTTGAATGTCTGTTAGTGAAGCCTATTTCCTTTGCTGATATTTAAGCAATCTGAGGCTTGGAAATTATGTCATCTTTTGTGTGCTCCATTTAGATACGATGTTTGATGAATCTAACGTACTAACATTTTGTGAAATCATGAGTTGCTGCTAAACACAGCTTTTTGTGGGAGAAACTAGTTTCCGTACATGATTCCTCCTCCTCCTCCAAAGGAAGTCAAACATATTATTTAAAAACCACTCATGCATGTTCATTACTTAAAGAGATGCTTCCAGTTCAGATGTAACCTTAATTATTACTCATCATTCTTCGATCTCTTCGCTGCAATATTTTATACTTTGAAATAGTTTCAGCTTTTCCTTCTTCTTATCTGCAGTCGCAAAGCCTGGAAAAACGATGCAGATAAATCAACCAAATTTCTCCAGTCCCTATGCATCGCCAACTCCCTTGCTGGCGTGCTTTACTGATTCCAATGAAGAAGAACAGGGCAATTGTGCAGGAGCGGAAGCTCGACACGGCGAACCCATCATCCAGCAGAATCCTCTTGTGCTCTCCTTCAGCAACCTCAGCTACAGCATCAAAATCAACAGTAAGCTCAGCTGGTGCAGCAGAAATAAGATGATTACCAAAGGCAAAACAGGGCCAGATTTTGGGAGTTTTAGGCCCTTCCGGTTCTGGAAAGTCAACTTTAATTGATGCGTTGGCTAATCTGACTTCCAGGGAAAGCTTGAAAGGATTAATCACCATCAATGGTCAGCCAATATTGGATTCCAATTTGCTCAAAGTCATCTCTGCCGAAGCCAAAAGTATCCTGGGCGCTTCTTTTCCCATTATGGGGGCGGCCCAGTTGGCCTTGGTGGAGCAATCGTCTCTTCTCGTCGGCAGCACCATAACGCAACAGGTATTGACTTACTTATAAGCGTGTATTTATTTTCCAGACAAATGGTTCTTTTCTTCTTGTTGGTTATTTCGTTGACTTTTTTAATGTTGGCTTCTGGTGCCATACTGGTTGTTGAGGCAAATATAATTAATTTGTGTAGTTGTCGGTGTCTTTGTCCGGCTGTAGTTAATATAAAATAAAGTAAACGGCGACTTGGTGGAGAATTATTGTTAATGATAATGTTGTTAATTGAGAGAAAACAACTCATACTAAGTATGTATTTTCATGACAATCCCAGGTTCCCAGTAAATGTTAGCATTCAATCGTTGTCAAATTCAAATGCAGGACCAAAAACAGGCAGAAACCAACCAATTGGAAGAAAGTCAACTATAGATGGAGGAGGGAAAAAAAGAAATGGAGATTGAGAAACCTCATCAGTTCGAAATTCCAATTCAACTATAGCCAACTCTTTTCTGTTCTTTCTTCATCCTTTGTGCCCAATGGGGTTTTCCTTATTCTTCCTTGCCTTTGTCTCTTTGCCTTGGGTGGTTTTCGCCGCTGTTCCATCGAGAGAATTTGTATACCCAAACTTCACTAGTTCATTTTATAAATTCATTGAGGGTGAGGGAACGTTCTTGGTTTCCCCCAATGGAACGTTCAAAGCTGCCATGTTCAATCCCGGAACTGAGCAAACCAATTATTATTTGTCTGTAATCCACACAGAATCCGACACCATCATCTGGTCCGCTAACCGTGATTCACCCACTTCAGTTTCAGGTACGATGAGTTTGACATCAAGTGGGATCAATATAACAGACCAGGATGGCAGATTCAAATGGTCAACTCCATCTCTTCCGTCACCTGTATCTGCCTTGCAACTGAACGAAGCTGGGAATCTCGTCTTGCTCAGTCAATCAAAGGTAGTTTTATGGGAGAGCTTCAAAGTTCCAACGGATACTATTGTGATTGGACAGGTTTTGTCGGTTGGGATGTCTCTGTTCAGCTCACGATCTGGTGATGATGACTTATCAACCGGTGATTTTAGCCTTTCTTTGGCAGCGTCTGATACCATATTGCAGTGGAAGGGTAAGACATATTGGAAGTTGTCCATGGCTTCAACAGTTTTCACAAACTCAAATCATGCAGCGGACTATATGGAAGTCAATGGAACGGGCCTCTATCTGTTGAGTCGACAAGAATCAGGATCTGCCGTAGTGATTCAGTTGAACTTGGCGCCTGCTGCCTTCAGAATTGCCACTTTAGACTACACCGGCAAATTCATCATCAGAAGCTTCACGGGGTCTAAGTCTAATAAAACGGTGGATTTTGTGCTGCCATTGGATTCATGTAGAATTCCGTCGGCCTGCGGAAAACTTGGCTTGTGTATTAACGGTGTCCAATGGTATCCTCCTCAATGTTCCTGTCCGCCAAACTTTCATGTCAATTCCCCTAATACCACCGATTGTGTGCTTGTGGATAGCACTTATTCTCTGCCACTCCTCTGTAACTCAACCAGCAACACAAGTAGTCTCAACTCTTCTTTGAAAGTGTCCTACGCAAGACTCGGGTATAGTGAGGATTACTTTTCTAATGGTTTTACTATGCCTTCCAAGTATGGATTGAATTTGTTAGCGTGCCAGGACCTTTGTTCTGCAGATTGTACATGCTTTGGAGTTTTCTATGATAACTCATCTGGCTCCTGTTATGTGCTCAAGAATGATGTGGGATCTATATTCTTGACAACAGTAGCAGATAATGGCCGCCTAGGATATATCAAGACCATAGCTGAACCTGCTTCAACAAATTTTGGTGGCAGTAGTCATTCAAATGGCCGAAGTGTAGGATTTCCAGTAGCTGCTCTTGTGCTCTTGCCGTTCACGGGACTGTCTCTATTAATTTTGTTGGGATTTCTCTTGTGGAGAAGGTCTAGAATGCCTGTGTTGAAAAGAATAAAGTATAGCCGGTCGTACTCTACTTCCTCGGCGGACTTGGAAGCTCTTGCAATTCCTGGATTGCCAGTGAGGTTTGAATATGAAGAGCTGGAGGCAGCAACTGAGAATTTCAAGACTCATATTGGATCTGGAGGTTTTGGTGCTGTGTATAAGGGAATGCTTCCTGATAAAGTCCTAGTTGCAGTGAAAAAAATCAACAACTTGGGCATTCAAGGTAAGAAAGATTTTTGCACAGAAATCGCCATTATTGGCAGCATTCACCATGTCAATCTGGTCAATCTGAAAGGATATTGTGCTCAGGGCAGGCACAGGCTCTTAGTTTATGAGTATATGAATCGTGGCTCGCTTGATAGGTCCCTTTTTGGCAGTGCACCAGTGTTGGAATGGCAAGAAAGGCTGGAAATAGCCCTTGGAGCAGCACGAGGGCTGGCATACTTGCATAGTGGATGTGATCGTAAGATTATCCATTGTGATGTGAAACCGGAGAATATCCTTCTCAATGATAACTTCCATGCTAAATTGTCTGATTTTGGTCTATCAAAGCTTCTGAGTTCAGAACAATCTACCCTTTTCACAACAATGAGGGGCACACGTGGCTACCTTGCTCCTGAGTGGCTCACTAACTCTGCAATTTCAGACAAAACCGATGTGTACAGTTTTGGGATGGTTTTACTTGAAATTGTGAGTGGGAGAAAAAACTGTCCAATGCGTTCCCAAAGTCATAGCCTTGATGACAGTGGTAGTGCTGGTTTAGGCTCATCATCTTCATCCACACCAGGCCCTCTTTACTTCCCACTGTTGGCACTCGAGATGCATGAACAAAGGAGGTATTTGGAACTAGCTGATCCAAGGCTCGAGGGGAGGGTTAATAGTGAGGAAGTTGAAAAGTTTGTCCGCCTGGCATTATGTTGTGTTCACGAGGAACCCGCGCTGAGACCGAACATGGTTAGTGTTGTTGGCATGTTAGAGGGTGCGATACCTTTGTGTGAGCCAAGGATGGAATCTCTAAATTTCTTGAGATTTTATGGACTTAGGTATACTGAGGCTTCCATGATTAGAGAAACTGGGAATCAGGATGATGAATCGAATGCGCAAGCAAGCAAAAGGACTGCTTCTAACAGCTACCATTCCTTTATCTCATCACATCAAGTATCAGGTCCAAGATAGCACTCAATGGCCTAGGGTTTTTGGAACCACGAATTGTATGATTTGCACTCTGTATTATACTTAGCTAGTTGTTATACTTTAGTGGAATATCTACGACTTTATTTTACTTTTGATGTTCTATATTTGGTTTCTGCTTAAATTGGCTCATGTTGAGCCAAAAGATGCTCATCTCGAATGGATCGTTTACTATTCCTATCATCAAATTAAATAGTTTTTCCAATGAATACTGCTAGTAATGCAAAATGAAGATTTTAGTTGAATGTCTGTTATTTCCTTTGCTGATATTTAAGCAATCTCGATCAGTAGGCTTGGAAAAATTATGTTGTCTTTGATGAATTCATGGGTTGCTGCTAAACACAGCTTTTTGTGGGAGTTACCTTACCTTACATGATTTCTCCTCCTCCAAAGGAAGTCAAACATAGTATTTAAAAACCACACATGCATGTTCATTACTTGAAGAGATGCTTCCAACTTACAAGATGTAACCTTAATTATTACTCATCATTCTTCCATTTCATCTCTTCGCTGCAATATTTTATACTTTGAAGCAACCTTCGAGCGTATAGTTTCAGCTTTTCCTTCATTCTTCCTCTTCTCTATCTGCAGTCCCAAAGCTCTGGAAGAACGATGCAGATAAATCAACAAACTTTCTTCAGTCCCTATGCGTCGCCAACTCCCTTGCTGGCGTGCTTTACTGATTCCAATGAAGAACAGGCAAATCAGGCCTGTCCTATTGTGCTGTACTTCAGCAACCTCAGCTACACCGTCAAAATCAACAACAAGCTCAGCTGGTGGAATGTCTTTCCATGCTGCAGAAATGAGATGATTATCAAAGAGCCTGCACAGACGAGAGTTATCCTCAATGACATCTCTGGTGAGGCAAAGCAGGGCCAGATTTTGGGAGTTTTAGGCCCTTCGGGTTCTGGAAAGTCAACTTTAATTGATGCGTTGGCTAATCGGATTTCCAGGGAAAGCTTGAAAGGAATGATCACCATTAATGGTCAGCCAATATTGGATTCCAATTTGCTCAAAGTCATCTCTGCTTATGTTACGCAAGATGACCTCCTCTTCCCCATGCTAACCGTTGAAGAGACCATAACCTTTGCTGCTGAGTTGAGGCTTCCCAAGAGCGTCACCAGGTTTGATAAGAAGAAAAGGGTTCAAGATTTGATCCACCAGTTAGACCTCTCAAATGCTGCTCAAACTGTGATCGGAGATGAAGGTCACAGGGGAGTCTCAGGAGGAGAGCGGAGGCGAGTCTCGATTGCGATCGAGATCATTCACGATCCTCTTCTTTTACTTCTTGATGAACCCACCTCAGGGCTTGACTCTACAAGCGCTTTTACGGTGGTGAAGGTCTTAAACCGGCTTGCAAGGACGGGAACCATGGTAATCATGTCTATTCACCAGCCAAGTTTTCGAATTCTTGGCCTTCTGGACAACTTACTTATTCTGTCTCACGGAAATACTGTCTATGGCGGCTCTCCATCCGATTTGCCGATGTATATGGACAGCCTGGGACATCCAATTCCGTCCGATGAGAATCCGGCAGAGGCCATTATGGATCTGATTAGTGATCTTGAGGATTGTGAAGATGGGATCAACAAAATGGTCGATTTCAACCGGACATGGCAAGAAAACAGAGCAATGATTTACAGGGGTTCAAATTCCAATCTTGATGCAACAAAAACAGAGGTTCAAAAATTTACTAATCCATGTTGGGCTGAAATCCCTGTACTGGCAAAACGATCCTTCCTGAACTCATTCCGCATGGCAGAGATATTTCTGGGCAGAATAGGAGCAATCTGGATCACAGGATTCATTCTAGCATCCCTGTATTGGAATGTTGACACTTTATCTAAAGGAAGCGAAGAAAGGATACGAGCTCTGGCGTTTATCACAGCCTCAATCTTTTTCCTTTGTGGGGATGGATCTGCAATCATTTTTCTGGAGAAAAACATAATGCTGAGGGAGACGAGCCGCAATGTCTACAGAAAACTCTCCTATCTTCTTTCCGACGCGCTCACCTGGATGCCATCCCTCCTATTCATATCAATCACATACTCCGTGTAGAAATATACTTGTAGATATTTGTAGATATATCTTGCCATGTCAGCAAGGTTAACTTAGCTAACCAGAGAAGTTAGTTAACCAGCTAAGATTAGTTTAGTCTTATTTATCTTACAAGTATATAAGTGTATATTTGCGTATTATGCGATTGATTGATTCAGTTTATCAAATCATATTCCCACAATATTTCTCTCTCTAGCGGTTACTTGATTTCCCCCAATTTGTGAAACTTCACATGGTATCAGAGCCTCTGTGCTCCAATTCTTCTCAATCGAAGGGTTAATTGAAACTCACGGTCTGCAATCATGAGTAATTCACATCAAATTGGAGGAAGTTCATCGCAGAGAACTGAAGGAAGATTTGATGGAGAATCTCTTAGATATGGAGTTGAAGATCCTCTTCACCTTCATAGCTCAGATCACTCAGGAGTTGTTCTTGTAACTGAGCTGTTAACAGAAAAGAATTACATCGCATGGAGTAGATCCATGATTATTGCGCTCGAATCACGAGACAAGCTTGGTCTGATCACTGGAGAAGTGGTAATGCCAGATCCAGACTCTGCAACCTTCAAGCAGTGGAAGAAAGTCAATTCCACGGTTGTCTCTTGGATTCTCAATTCACTGAGCAAAGAAATTGCTCACGGTTTCCTATTTGCGAAGTATGCAAGGGAGCTTTGGAAGGATTTAGGAGAAAGGTATGGATCATGCAATGGACCTCTCTTGTTTGAATTGAAACGAGATATGCGAACATTGACTCAGGGAAATGATTCTGTCGCTGCTTATTTCACAAAATTGAAACGATTTTGGGACGAATTGGCTTGTTTGAAGCCAGGCAGACAATGCAATTGTTGCAAGTGTGGATTCTACAAATTAACAGTGGAAGATGATGATGAGGACAAGTTGATGCAATTCCTCATGGGACTAAATGAGCAATATGAGCCTAACAGAAATCAGATTTTGCTTATGGAGCCTTTTCCTTCCGTCAGTAAGGCCTATTCTATGATAATTTCTGTTGAGAAGCAAAAATCTGTTCAGCACAATTATGCAGGAACTATGGAGAGCAGTGCCATGGCAGTTAGGTCAGGAGCAGGGAAAGGAAATGGGAAAAGAAAGCCTGTCAAACGTTCAGATCTGAAGTGTGATTATTGTAATGTGGAAGGACACACAAGAGAAATCTGTTTTAAGCTCAATGGATACCCTGAATGGTGGAAAGGTCCTAAAGATGTCAGCAACAAAGGAAAAACAAGAAATACTTTGGAAAAGAACTTTGCTAACACAACAGCTCATCATGTGATTGATATGGGAGATACTCCCCTTGACTATGCTGAAATGGAAGGAGGAAACATACAGGGAGGAAACTTGCAGGCAATGGTGGCAAACTTGATTCAAATGGAACTTGGAAAGGTGCTGAAAGGAAAGATGAAGGAAACACTGTCTGATAGCAACAAGGTGAACTATGCACACCTCACAGATTTCGCAGGTAGCACTCTTACCCAATTTACTAATTCTGCTGTTTTATTAGAGCATAATTCTTGGATTGTTGATAGCGGTGCATCAAGTCACATGTGCAGTAGTCTTAAATCTCTCCAAACCATCAAACCTATCAAACTCCCAACCCCTGTTTACCTCCCTGATGGCTCTATGAAACTAGTCAAATGTGTTGGAACTGTTAGCCTTTGTGAATCAATAACTTTACAAGATTGCTTGCATATCCCTTCGTTCAAGTTCAATCTTCTTTCTGTAAGCAAACTTGCTAAAACAGCTGGAGTTCATGTTGATTTCTTCTCTGAATTTTGCCTACTACAGGACCTAGTGACTAATAGAGTCTTGGGAGTAGCACAAGAAATCAAAGGATTGTATATCCTGAACTCAAGCTCATTCCAAGAAGATACCATACAGAAATTTTCTCATGTCACAAATAATAGTTCAATCTCACATTCTATTTTTCCCTGTAATGCAAATGTTGCGCAATCTTTTGACTCTAGTGTTTGGCATCTTAGACTTGGTCATCCTTCCATGAATGTAATGAAACATTTGCACTACCTACATGAATACATTCCTTGCTTATCATCTGAATCTTGTGATGTGTGTCCTCTAGCTAAACAAACTAGAATTCCATTTCCTTTGAGTGAAAACAACACAACTGCATGTTTTCAGTTACTGCATGCAGATCTGTGGGGGCCTTACAAGGTTCCAACAATGAATGGTAGCCAATACTTCCTCACCCTAGTTGATGATTATAGCAGATGTACTTGGACATTCTTGCTTAGTCATAAGTCTCAAACACACAAAACCTTGAAACAATTCCTCCTCATGATACAGAACCAATTTCAATCATCTATCAAGTGTTTGAGAACTGATAATGGTACTGAGTTTACTAACTCATCCTGTGCTGAAATCCTTTCTAGTCTTGGCATCACTCATCAGAAATCTTGTTCTTACACACCCCAACAGAATGGCCTTGTTGAAAGAAAACATAGGCACTTACTTGTAGTTGCAAGAGCTCTTATGCTCCAATCTGGATTACCAAAATTTTTTTGGGGGGACTCTATTCTTACTGCCACTTACCTCATAAACAGAATGCCCACTCAAATCCTTAACTGGAAAACTCCTTTTGAAATTCTCAATAACCAGCCACCCTCACTTGATCATTTAAGGGCATTTGGCTGCTTGTGTCACTTTACAAATACCTCCCCTCACAAGGATAAGTTTGAACCTAGAGCTTTTCCAGCTATTTTTTTGGGATATCCACCTCACCAAAAGGCATACAAAGTGTATGACCTTCAACAGAAGAAAGTTGTGATCTCCCGAGATGTCATATTTCAGGAAGGAAAATTTCCTTACAGAAATCATAACCCTCACAATGCAAGTAATCTCACTCCTTTACCTTGTCCTGCACCAGATTTCCATCCTTCCTTTCAGGACACTCCCTCTACATTTCCTACAGAAACCATTAGCACTAGTACATCTTCTGATCCAATCCTCGGCTCTTCTCCTCAGTCCTCACATTCCCTGAATTCTCCAACAAATGCTGGACATGCTCCTACTCCACCTTCTCCAATTGCTCTCAGACATAGCCATCGAGAAAGTAGAAAGCCATCTTGGTTAAAAGATTTTGTCACCAATTCAGCTCACACTCAACCTCCATTCACCTCTTTCTCTACTGCATATTTGTCTTTTTTTGCAAATCTGTCAAAAATTCAAGAACCATACTCCTATAAGCATGCAAGAATGCAGGTTAATTGGGTAAAAGCTATGGAGGAAGAGCTGCAAGCATTGGAAAATAACCACACTTGGGATCTCACTGTACTGCCCGATGGAAAGATTCCAATTGGCTGCAAATGGGTGTACAAAGTTAAATGCAAACCTGATGGTAGTATTGACCGATATAAAGCTCGCTTGGTTGCTAAGGGATATAATCAAATTGAAGGCATTGATTATTTTGAGAGTTTCTCACCAGTTGCAAAGAATGTCACCGTGAGACTCTTGTTGGCAATTACAGCAGCTAAGTCTTGGCATCTTCATCAATTGGACATTAACAATGCATTTTTACATGGCCATCTTAATGAAGAGGTCTATATGATTCCTCCTGAAGGATATACCAAAGCTCAACCTCATCAAGTTTGCAGATTGAAACGCTCTTTGTATGGCCTCAAGCAAGCCTCTCGAATGTGGAACCAGGAATTCACTCAGAAATTAACTGATTTTGGGTTTGTTCAATCCAAACATGACCATTGTCTCTTCCTGAAAGCTGATACAGACACTTGCCTTGCCTTGGTTGTTTATGTGGATGATGTCCTTATAGCTGGAAATTCTGAGCTTGCTATCTCTCAAGTTAAGTCCTTCTTACATAAGCAATTTACTATCAAGGACTTGGGACCTGCTAGATACTTCCTTGGCATTGAGATTGCCCGGACTGATTCTGGAATGTATCTTACTCAGCAGAAATATATTTCAGACATCATCAAAGATACTGGTCTCATTAAAGCTAAACCAGTTGCTACTCCATTATCTAGTAGTTGTAACCTTCTTGATAAAACATCACCTCTTCTCATTGATCCGGGCCCTTACAGAAGGTTGGTAGGTAGACTTCTCTATCTGGGATTCACACGACCAGATTTAACATTTGCAGTTCAACAGTTAAGTCAGTTTCTTCAACATCCCACAGAACTGCAATGGCATGCTGCTCTTCATGTTGTCCGATACCTGACAGGTTCTGTATCTAAGGGACTCTTCTATCCCGCTACTAGCACTTGCAAAATTGAGGCCTATGCGGATGCTGATTGGGCCACTTGTAAACAGACTCGACGTTCTGTTACTGGCTATTGTATCTTCTTTGGGAATGCCTTGGTTTCCTGGAAAACCAAAAAGCAAAATACTGTATCCAGGTCCTCTGCCGAAGCGGAATATCGCAGCCTCGCTTCCACAGTTTGTGAGCTCAAATGGATTTCATACTTACTCACTGATTTTGGTCTTTCTCTTTCACTTCCCATTCCTTTATGGTGTGATAATCAGGCGGCCATTCATATAACTGAGAATCCCATTTTTCATGAGAGAACTAAGCACCTAGAGATTGATTGTCATCTTGTGCGAGATCACTACCAAGATGGTTTCATTTCCCCTCAACATATTTCCACTACGCAGCAACTAGCTGATGCGCTCACCAAGCCTCTTCCTGCAGCCTCTCTTTCCTCTATTTTGTCCAAGATGGGATTCGGTTTTCTTCCTCAGCCTCATCTTGAGGGGGGGATGTAGAAATATACTTGTAGATATTTGTAGATATATTTTGCCATGTCAGCAAGGTTAACTTAGCTAACCAGAGAAGTTAGTTAACCAGCTAAGATTAGTTTAGTCTTATTTATCTTACAAGTATATAAGTGTATATTTGCGTATTATGCGATTGATTGATTCAGTTTATCAAATCATATTCCCACAATATTTCTCTCTCTAGCGGTTACTTGATTTCCCCCAATTTGTGAAACTTCACAGCCCTGACCTTTTGGGGGATCGGATTTTCCGGTGGCGTCACCGGTTTCGCAGCCTATTTCGCGGTCGTCTTTGCTGCATTCTGGGCGGGGAATTCCTATGTTGTTTTCATAGCAGGATTGGTTCCTAATGCTATACTCGGCTTCGTTCTTCTAACGGCAACTTTAGGTCACTTTTTAATCTTCTCCGGCGTGTTTATGGGCAGGGATGATATTCCTGCTTATTGGATCTGGTCCTACTATCTATCACCCAAGAAGTATGCATATTCGGCATTTTTGCAGAATGAATTTGAGGATCCAGCAAGATGCTTCACGAGAGCGATTGAAAAGTTTGATTACACTCTGCTCGGTGGGGTTCCGGTGGAGTTGAAAGAGAAGTTGCTGCGCGGCTTCGGCGAAGTTGTCGGGTACAGTATAACAGGGTCGACGTGCATGAAGGCCGGAGCAGATCGGCTGAAGCAAGTTGGGGCGACTGATCTGAGCAAATGGGAGTGCTTTTGGATCATAATTGCTGGGGGTTTGTTGTTTAGGGTGTTGTTTTACGTTACTCTGTTGCTTTCTGGAAGTAAGATGAAGAGAAAGTAGTTTCAACTTCAGTGTTGGATCGGCTATCTTTGAAAGTATACAATTTGTTTAGTGAATTTTTTTCCGATAAATTATATCACGCAAAAGATGGGTTTATGCATGCAACGGGATTTATACATGCGAAGCCATGTAATCTTCGTGTGCTACTCGTTGTTATTGTTGTTGTTATTATTATTATTTTTTTCTTGTGTGGCAAAATTCGAGTATCAATTTCAGGTTGAACGAGTATATAAGTTTGAAAGCAGCTAGAGCTAACCATAGTTTGCAAAGATCGTAATCCTACGTGAGATTGATTTGGGCGTAAGATTAGGATCGATAGGATCGCAAAATCTTACACAATGTGTAATATTAAAGATAAATTCTAAAAATTACTCTTATTTAAACTATTTTAGTAAATTCTTTTAGGGTCAGATAGAATCGATTTGGTATGTTAAGATCGTAATATCTTATGATCCGAATAGGAATTTTGCAAACTATGGAGCTAACTACTACTCCTTCCGTACAACTTCAGGTATCACTTTGCAAACAGTTAACTCATACTCTTTCAAAAGATATCAAGTATCAGTCAAAATCAAAAAAAATGAACCGTCAAAAAGTCAAAACCGAAAACATGACAAAACCAACCGTTTCGGAACCGTACCCAAGTTCCGATTTCGATTTCACTTCCCATATAACCGGAACGAGCGGTTCTAGAACCAGGTCATATCTATCAACAACTAAAGAGAGTCGCAAGAGCTAGAGAGTCTTTAGAATGGCTTCCTTTTAAGTTGTTTCCAATGACAGCAAACGGATATCAAGGGAAATCTTCCAGTTCTTGCAAGAAATGTCAGCTGGAAATCCTCCTTATTAAGTTGCTTTGTAAACACAGCTATTTTTTGATCTCAACTTGCTAGTTCATCACATGATTCCTCCGAAGAAGTCAAACATAGTACACCAGTACTTGAATTAAAAACCACAGGTTGTTAATTAGTTCACCCCGATATTTGCCCACAAAATGCGGTCTGATGCTCAGTTACTGGAGCGTATGTCGGCTAAGGCTCATATCCCAACCACTTTCTCAGTGTCATACTCTCCAAAAGACTGAAGGGAAGACCAAGAGGATGACGAATATGGCCCATGAAAAATGGATGACGAAGAAGAACGCTATATGCGGGTACCGCAAAAGAAATCGCTCTAGTGGCACAACCAAAAGTGGACATGTTCCCCTGCTAGGTGATCAAATTGATTGGCGAGAAGTTTTATTATTGATTCGCTGCATTATTTTGAAGGATACAATGGATTTATTTATGCATTTACTCGTTACTCCTCGATAGAGAGATTATGAGATGTGTATGGGAATCTGACTCATCAAATCCGTTTTCTGAGTTGTTAAAAGATACAAAATCCCCTAGAAAAATGATCTCCTGCCATTGCAATAATTTAAACACGATCACTTCCTCACATGATTCCTCCGAAGGAGTTCAGATCCAAAATCAATCTCATTTTTATACGCACTAAGACACCATAATTTGAGTAAAGGATTTGAACTCCCGAAACCACCCCCGCGAGGGAGGAGTAAAATTTAGGGAATTAAAAAAACCACACATGAATCTTGAAATGAAAACTTTGCAGCTTATTTATACCGAAAGCTTTCGCCTGTTTTCCTCATCCCCTTCACAATCCCACCTGAACGCATTATAATTACTCACTTCATCTTTTGATCCCCTTGCCTCAGAACAGTATGCAGATAAATCAACCAAACTTCTCCACTCCTTATGCATCGCCAACTCCATTGCTGCGGTGCTCTGCCTCTAGCGATTTGCAGGAGCACGACGATGTTGGCCAAGCTCTCAAGAATATTCAAGCCTATCCTCTAGTACTCTCCTTCACCAACCTCACCTACACCGTCAACATCAACAACAAGCTCAGCTGGCGGAGGCAGAGACAGAAACATGATAATTTGATTACCGAAGAGGCAGAGACAAAAGTTATCCTCAATGACATCTCTGGTGAGGCAAAGCAGGGCCAGATTTTGGGAATTTTAGGCCCTTCCGGTTCTGGAAAGTCGACTTTAATTGATGCGTTGGCTAATAGGATTTCCAGGGAAAGCTTGAAAGGAATGATCACCATCAATGGTCAGCCGATGGATTCCAAATTGCTCAAAGTCATGTCTGCCTATGTTACACAAGATGACCTCCTCTTCCCCATGCTAACCGTGGAAGAGACCATAACCTTTGCTGCTGAGTTGAGGCTTCCCCGGAGGGTCTCCAGATTGGATAAGAAGAAAAGAGTTACAGAATTAATCCACCAGTTAGACCTCTCAAATGCTGCTCAAACTGCGATCGGAGATGAAGGTCACAGGGGAGTTTCAGGCGGAGAGCGGAGGCGAGTCTCCATTGCAATAGAGATCATTCACGATCCTCTTCTTTTATTTCTCGATGAACCCACCTCAGGGCTTGACTCTACTAGCGCTTTTACGGTGGTAAAGGTTTTAAACCGGCTTGCAAGAACGGGAACTATGGTGATCATGTCTATTCACCAGCCAAGTTTTCGGATTCTTGGCCTTCTGGACCAGTTGCTTTTTCTGTCCCACGGAAATACTGTCTATGGCGGTTCTCCATCCGATTTGCCATTGTATGTGGAGAGGCTGGGACATCCAATTCCTTCCGATGAGAACCCGGCAGAAGCCATTTTGGATCTCATTTGTGATCTTGAAGGTTTTGAAGATAGGATCAACAGCATGGTCAATTTCAATCGGACATGGCAAGAAAACAGGAGCACAAACAGAGCAATGAATCCCTGTATTTACAGGGGTTCAAATTCCAATCTTGATGCAACAAAAGCAGAGGTTCAAAAGTTTACTAATCCATGTTGGGCTGAAATCTCTGTACTGGCAAAGCGATCCTTCCTGAACTCATTCCGCCTGGCAGATATATTTTTGGGCAGATTAGGAGCAATCCTCATCACAGGACTCATCTCGAAGCGAAGAAAGGATACGAGCTATGGCGTTTATCACAGCCTCCATCTTTTTCTTCTGTGGGGATGGATCTGCAATCATTTTTATTGAGAAAAACATAATGCTGAGGGAGACTAGCCACAATGTCTACAGAAAACTCTCTTATCTTCTTTCCGACGCGCTCACCTGGATGCCATCCCACCTGTTTTTATCAATCACATATTCCTCCATCACGTTTTGGGGGCTTGGATTTTCCTGTGGCTTCACCGGGTTCGCCACCTATTTGGCGGTCGTGTTTGCTGCATTTTTGGCCGGGAATTCCTATGTTACTTTCTTAGCCGGAATTATTCCTGATGCCAAACTTGGGTTTCTTCTTTTGGTGTTAACTTTAGCTGACTTTTTAATCTTCTGTGGTGCATTCATCGGCAGGGATTATATTCCGGATTGTTGGATTTGGTTCCACTACTTTTCACCCATGAAGTATGCATATGGTGCGTTTTTGCAGAATGAATTTGAGGATCCGGCGAAATGCTTCGCGAGAGCAATTCAAACGTTTGATGGCACTCGGCTTGGTGGGATTCCGGTGGAGTTGAAAGAGAAGTTGCTGCGCGGCTTTGGCGAAGTCGTGGGGCACAATATAACAGGGTCGACGTGCATGACGGCCGGAGCAGATATAGTGAAGAAAGTAGGGGCGACTGATCTGAGCAAATGGGAGTGCTTTTGGATCACAATTGCTTGGGGTTTGTTGTTTAGGATGTTGTTTTATGTTACTCTGTTGCTTTCTGGAAGTAAGATGAAGAGAAAGCAGTTTCAACTTCAGTGTTGGATTTCCCGTAATTTGGGATTTGAGCTCGCAAACTCTGTGATGAGTTCATTAGGGGCTGAAGACGGTTCTCTAAATCTCGTTTAATATTGGAGACTTTCTCGTGTGAAGACTGTTCTCGAATTCACAATCAATATTACTTTTTTCCAAGAAAAAAGATTACGGTGTATTGTGTTTCACACAATGTGAAGTGATATTTTGATAATACAACAATTATTACGTGTGACCTGACGTAGAAATAGCACGTACAACAATTAATGTTAATTACAGTATCCATATGCATTCTCATCCTGCTCACTCATTGGAGACGCAGCAAAGGTTCACCAAGGGGTGATGGAGCTGGTGGGGCAAGTCGCGGGTGGGCTTCGGGAAGCAGGTTGTATGGGCATTTTTTTGGGTAGAACGGCGAAGAATGTAATTGGGCATACTCTTGCGAAGTACGGGGCAACATGCCCTGAGTGTGGGTGGAGTACTGTTCCATAGTTTGTATTTCAATTGTTACTGGACTATTTACAGGGCTCTTAATATAATTTTTTTCCAAAAAAAAAAACCTCAAAGCATAAGTTCTTGGCTGTTTTCAGCTTGTAGTTAAATTTTTAAATGGATTTTGCATGATTTGGGCTTTGCGTAGACTAATGTGGAAAGAATTTCTTGTGAATTTATTTGATAGTATTTTAAAAGATCTCAAGCCCTTTTTCTAATTGCCCATTGTCAGAGAAGGCTATTAGTACTGTTAATTCCACAGTTTAAGCCCTTTAATTAATGATTGTGGATCAACCTGCATTATTTATTACTAAGTCAAAGATGTGCTCTATTATCCAGATATAATTAACAAAGCAAATCAATGAATAAATTTTAAGTTTCCATGCATGATTCTACGAGAAATGATTTGGAGAGTAAAAATATCCGGTGCAAAAATTGAATGACTGATATGACATCACATGATACTTCGTAATCTATATATAGTTACTGCTTAGCCGTTTTAATTTTAAATATTCAGTTATTTTTGTGTCACGTCAATCATTATAATTTACGTGCTCTGATTCCAGATATTTCCATGTATTCTTTTATATTTATATTGATTTTATATATACCACGAGCTAAGCCTAAGTGGGATGGTTAAGCTTAAGTAGAATTAGTTAACAAGTATAATCTCTTGCTTTAGCTGTGGCACTCTAAGACTACATATTTGTTTGTGACACTTAACAATATATGGGTGCAGCTGTATTTTGTCGCTAAGTGTCAGTTAGTGAGAGTGACAATTATGAAAAGTTTAGAAACGACACTTAAAGAAAAATTACTTAATTTTCATACGCGTATTAATATACATAATTTATAATTATTTACACCTAATAAATAAATATCTGAGTAAAAAAAATAACAAATTATTTATTTCAAAAAATCACAAAAAATATATCTCTTGAAAATACTACTTTTCCTTTGAGTATCAAGTAAACATTTCTTTATTTCCAAAAAAAAAAAAGTAGAAATTTCTTGATTTTTCTTTTTGGAAACTTCTTGGTTAAGGTATATAGTCTAAGTCAACCGAAGTAAGCTTGCATGGGCTGGCATTCATGTTATGCATATATAGTGAAAGTGAAACCGCCATTTGACAAATCTGCGCAAGTTTGTAACACTTCTTCAAATTGATCAACCCGCAAATTTATAAATAAAAAAACAAAAAGACAAAAATTTAAAGACCGCCCTAATTTGAATCATGCATAATTCATTTGTACACTCTATCGAAATATAAAAGTAACGTTATATGTTTATCCATAAATAAAGATTCGATTCTCACCCGCTACAATAATACAACAACTCAAAATCCCTCACCTTCAATTCTTATTAAACTTATAAAAACGATGTCATCTTAAATTATTCATCGCTTTTCTTAGTAAAATGACATCTTTTTTGCATAGTCGACAATTTAATGCACATCATACCAACCAAGAAGAAGAAAGTCGTAGTTGGATAATTAATCTTTGGTCATTTTTTGTCGACAAACATGATGCCCTTTTAAGTTTTTACACGCAAATTGATTAAATGTGACTAACATGGGATGCTAGATAGCGTAATATCTTTTTGCAATTAATTAGTTGGTAACAAGTTAGTGCCCCACCGGTTAATGCGCAAGACGGGCCACCCAAATGTCAGGGTTCGATTAGGACTTAATGAGAATTAAGTATTTTTTTAAAAAATAATCAATTAATTAATTAGTATAGCCAACTAAAGTCGTAAATTGCAATATATTTGTAGCTTTCAATCGTTTTCCATGCAAATTTAATTAATTATTTATTGCTAATATATATTTTGCCTCCTCTGTCTGGCCAAATTATTTAAGAGCTTGGAATTAATTAGAAACATCGCAAGCCTGACAAAGGAATTGATTAATTTAAAAGTTTACAGGTATACCATGTGCTCTTGGACTAGTTAATTAATACCCTCTCCGCTTCGTTAGAAGAGTCAACTTTCAAAACTGTACAATTTATATTAGTAAAGATATGTAACGTAAACAAATTCAAAGTGTACTTTTTTAATAGGACAATAATTTTTTTTGAAATGAACTCTTTATTTAAGTAGGAGATATAAAATAATACTTAGATAGATATGAATCTTCAATAATTCTTCGATCTTTCTAATTTCTTTTAAAAAAATACATCTTGACTTGTTCATTTTGATATGGGAATATTGCATGAAACTCACACTCTCAATTATTAAATTGTTATTGTTAGTACGATCAGAATTCCTCATCTATAGTTTATATAATATATTCCCTCACTCCATTCATTTCTATTAGATGAGTTCAGAAAAATTTATTCCCATTTCAAAAGTTTAGTTTTAAATTTTTTACTTCTCGTACATTTATTAAAACTAACATAATAATTTGTGGTTAATAATCAACTAAACTTTCAAAAGTAAAAAACATAAGTCAGAAAGATTCTGACAAATTATTTGTTTTAAGTGTTATACTTTGCAATTAATAATAATTGATACACTTTTTGAAATTAAATTATTCTAATGAAACAGGTAGAGTATAAAATTACATTTAATTCTTGGGGTTTTTTTTTTCATGTATTTTGCTAGGTCACCGTGCTTTTTGTAAGAAGAAGAAGAAAAAAATTATATCTTATTTTTTTACAATTACCAATTACGACAAAGCTCGAGAGAATTTCTTAAATACTACACTATAACTGCTTCAATCTCTTATAAGCAGTCTTGTTTCGAGTTATATCTTGTGACTCATAAGTAGTTGTATTATTGGACAAAACTCGTGGGAATTTTTTTCTTCAAAAATACACTATATCTTGTAACAGTTCAAGTTATATCTTGCAACTCATAGATAGTTATACTACTGCACCTTTTTTAATGGGACAAAAAACATTTCTAAACATCTCAAGCACAATTACATGAGAGATTTAGGGGAGAAGGAGGGAGATAAAGAAGTTGAGGTAATATTTGCAAAATTTTATACAAATAATATGAGTTATACTTTGACCTCTAATAATCCATTATGCATTTTATCGTTGAGCACTGACTCGTTCCTTTGTGTTGAACATGGCTATAGAAGTAAGAGTTTCTTTCTTTACTTTTTGGTTTTCAAAGTTTTGTTTTAGGGTTCAACATATATTCTACTTAATTATATATGAAGGACGTTTGGTAGGAATACTAGAAAAGGAGAGGCGAGTTGGTTGGCAAACAGATTGGTAGTAAATCCTACACGAAAAGGAACCACTTTCTTTCCAACATTAATTAATTCAATTGCTTGGGAGATTGGGTTTTATTTAATTTTGCTTTCGTTGAAAAAATGCGTCAAAATTGACTATGGCTCAAAAAAATATTAGGTATGTATTTAATTGTTAAAAAGAAAAACTATTCATATGTTGGATCTCTCCAAAAAAAAAAAAAAAAAAATTTCTCCAACGAAGATAGTAATTTGACATATATACATATTTTGTAAGATTATATAATCTGATCCTATATTTAAATCGATCTTGTGTGTAATTATGATCATATAAATGACTACAAATTACATTTTTCCCATTATATGTTGTGTAGCATTATTGACTATTTGTTCTTTAGGCGTTTCATTCGGCCGACAAAATTATAAATTCAAGTTTTCCATCGGGTCCCCTTAAAATGCCAAAGACAAAAATATCTACCACCCTATGTTCTAGTTCTACGACCACATCTCATCCATATCATGTATTCGTTGCATAAATTAAATTGAATTATACAGTCTGTATAAAAATAATGATTTAGATAGTACATTGCACTAAAATTGTAGATACAACATATATATAAAAAATAACTTGTCCATTTTATTAGTCAAATAGTACGTGAAACCATGTAAATTTGTTCGGGCAATAAACTATTTGGTAAATATGTAACTTACATTTTTTTTATAATTCAGCACGAGTCATGTCAGTTTGCGCTCTAAATATGTAGAACTTTCAGAGGTAAGAATCGAGCCACCAACCACCGTTGGAACACTGTTTCGTTCCTCGTAAAACTTACATTGAGATACAAACATATTAGAAAACTTTTATTGGCGACTTGAAACACCACATCAAATAACACTACCTAGCTTATTGCATTAATAGACATCACGTGTTTGAAGGCCTACAAACCATACACTACAAGGGCGGAGACATTTCATCCATGAGAATAAATTATTTTAAAATGTGTAAATTTTGACCATTCAAAATTAAAAACTTATAGTTTTATTTTTAATCATAAATTCATAATCAATACAACCAGTCTATTGAACAAAAAGAAAAAAGAATAACATATTTAGAAATAGGACTTATTTTTTAAAACGAGAATTAGTAATAATAAAAGTAAACAAATCCTCAAATATAAGATATATTATGGACAGATTGAGAATACGTTTAATTTATATAGATACCACAACTAAGCATGCATGGCAATAAAATATAGCAAGGAATTTGTAAATTAAATCTAGAAATTCACATTTGAGCTTAGTCTATACGATATTTGAAATAATAAAAAAAGTAGATTTGTAAATAGGGAGAAATGATCAGTAAACCATCTTTTATATATATATATATATATATATATATATATATATCACACTTTACATAATGTAAAGGTATGGAGGAAGGGAGAGTAAAGAGTAAAGAAATCGAGATGTCGCCTATACGGTGCTGCCTGCACAGAAAGAGATAATAATCGGACATCTAACTTTTGAGTAATCTTCTATCCAAATCACAATCGTTAGGATATTGGCTCGTTAGTGAAAATCGGTTTTGAAAAAAAAGGGTGAGTTGTGTGAGCACCCCACTAGTGATCATTTGCTTTGATTAACAGAGATCTTCATATCTTAAAAACACTAATTTATCCACCCATCCCATTATGTAATACATGTATAAATTATGCCAAGTACTTATATTACAACTATATTTCTTCCCATAAAACTAGGATAAACACATGGTTATCAATTAATTAATTTATTTAATATTCCCATCAAAATCAATTTATTTATTTTGCATGCATATATATATATGCACATGTATTTTAAGAAGTACAATCCTAATGGATGCGTTCAACTATTATATTTAACCACAAATTTGAAAATGGTAAAACATAGGCCATTAAAACAAATTAATGAGATTAAATTCCCTATATATATAATTATATTAATTGCTATGATTAATATATATCAGTTACTCTCTTCATCACATTAGATGAATTTGATGTCAAAAATATATAATTTATTTTGAAGTTTAATGTACAATATTTAAAATAACTAAATTATTATATTATTTCAATAAGGATAGAAAGAGTTAAATTGTGAAAACGAACACTTCTATTGGAAAAAAAATAAAAATAAAAATTTGAGCAAATTTTTATAGTAGAACAAAAGGGAGTACAAAATAGTGTAGTCCTTGTTCTTCAACCCTTACTCGTTCATTCACCCAAAAACGTTATTGATGCGGTTGTCAAACTCGGATGGAACGGATCGGTCGAATTGGTTAAACCATGAACCGTTCTTCATGCCCGTTTGTTACTGACTATACTCAATAGTCGATTGACTCGATTGCATTAAAACCCGATGAAAATCGATAAAAATTTATAGTGAACCGGGACCTACTATAAACCGGCATACTCCGGCTTTTGTGCCACTTGACAAATTTAACTGTCAAGTTGGACGGGACAGTTACTTGGCTAACTAGCAATGCTTTGCTTTTTTTTTTTTTTTTTTCCTTTTAATTTGTTTTAACTTCCTGATGTGTTTTGGTTTTTTTCTTTTCCCTATATTACATCTTTTCCTTTTTCAAATAATGTATTTTTCTTTATTTATACATTCAAAATTTTCTTTTTCGTTTACTTTCTAGTATTAAATTTAATTTAGTTTATTATTTAAGTTAGTAAATAGAGAAAAACAAAAGTCCATTTAGTTATTAGATTTGGCATATACAATCACATTGATAATCCATATAAGGCGGCCAAATTCAATGACCTAAATGGTTTCGTTAACGTTAACGGACTGTAATCATACAATAAAACAGAGGTAATTTAAAAGTTGCACAAAATATTTTACAAGTAGTAATTTATTACTCCCTTAGTTCCATTAAAAATGGTCCAATTTATTGTACTGTTTTAGTTAACAAACTGGACCCTTCTACTGGAACAAAGAGAGTACATACTCCGTGTCATATTTTAGAGGGAGTAAAAATCTTTAAAATAAATGACGTTTTAGAAAAAACATAAAATCTTTCAAAATTTGTCCTTGTCTTAACTTATCTTCATAGAGAGTTAGTAATTATCTTAAATATTAATACAATTTAATTACAACTTCAAGACTCTTTGTATATCTAATAATTCCTCTAAAATGACACTTATTTTAGATCGGATGAAGTATATGTCATCTTGGTCAACTCCTAAAACAACCTTGACAGACCCATAAACTTTCAGACATGTTCGCTATCAAAAACATGTGTTTTGATCAATTGTATTTTATATCGATGATAACTTATTATTTTCAATGCATCTTTTTATTATTCAGTTATATATTTTTATAATTGGAGTTTTAAAACATTAAAAATTTTCAAACTGAAAACGCAACTAACGTATGAAAGCTTTGGTTTTGTTGGGAATATCAAAATTCACGAAGAACCCGTGCTTCTTCTCCTCTCATCTACCTCCCTAACTTCTATCTACCATGCAACCCTCTTCATTCATCATCATCGTATCTTCATATCATCATCATCATCATCATCCCATATATATAGATATTGGTGACCAACATTCTTAGCTATAGAGACAGAAAACAACAAAGAATATTTAATATTGCTGCAAAATAGACATTTTATTCTTCTGTATCTATTGAATTTCATCTCTTATACACCTAACAGCGTTTACCAACATATATATATATATATATATATATAGAATTACCAAAAGTATTTTTTTTAAAAAAAAAACCATTAATATTACATTCTCATAAAAATAAAAATAAAAACAAAAACAAAAACAAAAAAATTACACGAATCCATGGATGTTGTTTTTTCAAACTTAGTTTCCGACCTTTTACAGTTAATTTTCTGGGTTCGTTCTTCCGATGTGGAGGAAGATATGATGCATGCATGTTTCCTGATTTTACCTCCTCTTGTTCTTGCTTCCCAGAACTAAGGAGAAATAAAACAAGATCCTGAAGAAAAAGCCCCATGCAATGGTGATGAACAGGCAGGCCCACTTGCTGAGATCAGTGACTCCTTGCTGGTTCAAAATGTCCACCCCCGTGGTGACGCATGTCGTGTTCGTGATCCGCATGCCCAAGGTGTTGCTCATGCTGTCGAGAAGCTTGTCCTTCAACGAATCCGGCACCACCCCGAGCGGGGTGTTGTCGAAGATCTGAATCCCCCTCACGAAGCACTTCAAGGGGTTGTCGAATTCGTTCTGCAGAACCGCCTCGTACGGGTACTTCACCAGCGAGATGTAGTGGAACCAGATCCAGTACGCCGGAATCCGATCCCTGTTGATGAAGAATCCGCTGAACAGTAAAAAGTAGGCCAGAATTGCGACGACGATGGTGTACCCGAGCATCACGTGTGGGACGACACCGGAGAGGAATGTGACGAACGAATTCCCCGCCCAGAATGAGGCCAAGATGATGGCGAAGTAGAAGAAAAACCCCGATGACCCGCCGTCTAACCCGACTGCCCAGAACGTTAAAGAGGCAAACGCTAAGGATAAGAAAGTTAACGACGGCAATGAGACCAGTGCGTGAGAGAGACAATAGGAGATTCGCCGGTAAGCGTTGTAGGCAGTTTCCCTCATGAAGATGTACCTTTCCTGAAAACGTAACCAGGAAAATATATATAAAGAGTCTAAAAAAATAATAATATTTCCGGCCCAAGTGATATCACACATAAATTTCGGCAGTACCTGAAGGAAAACCGGCAAGGCGTCTGCGCAGGTGTAGAAGGTCGTGGACATGGCGAATGCGAAGAATCCGAGCCTTTCCTGAACCCCTTTCGGAGAATTATCGAGCTGCCAGAACATGGTGGCTAAGATAAACCCGGTGACTAAAACTGCGCCCATTCTGATCCCGAAAAGCTCCGGCATCCGCCAAGAATTCTTGAACGACCTCCGAGATAGAACCGACATTTCGATCCAGAACGGATTGGCGTACGTGGGAACCATGGAAGTTGGGCTTGCGTCTTTGTTGGTGGCACCGGAGACCAATTTTCCCCGGGAAATGCTAGCGCTGATTGCTTCCTTCAGTGACAAACCACGCGTCGGAGATGAAGTGACGGCGGTTGCGTTATTCCCGCCAGCGGCGGCCTGTCGTTTCAGATTCTGCCATGATTTGTTGAACTCCACCAAGCTTCGAGTTCCTCCCGGAGAGCCCTCCAGTTCCCTGATTAAATCTAGTGCGAACTCTGTTCTGTTCTCATTCTCTGGAATTGGGTGCCCAAAATCGGAAAAAAATTGGGGCAAATTCGTCGGAGGACCACTGTAGACGGTGTGACCACGGGACAGGAAAATTAATCTGTCAAGAAGCCCGAGGATCCGGTAGCTGGGCTGGTGAATGGACATGATTACGATGCTTCCGCTCTGAGCGATGCGCTGTAAAACCTTCACCACCATAAATGCGCTTGTGGAATCCAATCCAGAAGTCGGCTCGTCCAGGAAAAGTATTATGGGATCGTGAATTATGTCCATCCCGATGGAGACTCGCCGCCGCTCTCCACCGGAGACTCCGCGGTGGCCTTCGTCTCCGATGACTGTTTTGGCGGCGTTGCGGAGGCCTAATTGATCGATCAAGGCTTGAACTCTGGCTTTCTTCTTAGAAGTCGACAAACTCCTCGGGAGCCTAAATTCGGCGGCGAACATTAAGGTTTCTTCCACGGTGAGCATGGGGTAGAGGAGATCGTCCTGCATGACGTAAGCGGAAATCACTTTGAGTAACCGCGATTCCAGATGTTCGCCGTTGAGAGTGATCGTTCCTTTCAAGCTCTCCTTAGCTATCCGATTGGCCAAAGCGTCGATGAGAGTTGATTTCCCGGAACCGGATGCACCAAGCACCGCCATGAGTTCGCCGTCACGCGCCTCTCCAGAGATGTCGTTGAGGAGAACCTTCGTCTTCGTGAACATAGTTTCCCCGGCAGTAGGTTCCCCGGCCGCCGCAGAAGCAGGCGCTCCTCCGAGACCGAAAATCGCTGGCAACCCCACCCTCCCCCGGACTTTCACGCTGTATGTGAGGTTGTTGAACGAGAGAACGAAAGGGAGCGCACGCGTATCCATCATCATACCGGGATCGCTCACGTCGAGAACCTGGTGCACCGGCGTGTCATCCCCGTTGGAGTCCTTGCTCGCATCGCCAACTCGTTTCAGCAGCTGTCCCAGCGTCGGTGAAGCACACGCTCCGGGGGACGACATCTGCAGCGCCAACCTCCGATCAAACACCTCCGGCAACGGGGACACATTCGTCGCAACTATCCGTGACATTTTTCCAAACAAAAAAAAAAAAAATCCCCAATCCCACGTTCGTTTATGAAGAAAAACAGCTAGAAAAGAGCACGGGATTTTATAATAATAATATAATTAAGAAAGAGAGGTTACAGAGAAGGAGAGAATATGGCGGTGAAACGACAGCGTATCAGGAGGAGAAATTGTAGGAGAAGTGAGAGTGTGTGTTCTAAGTGTAAAAACCCAAATGAAAGAAAGGTTTATATATTACTCTCCTTAGCCAAAAAAAAAAAAAAAAAAAAAAAGGAGAGAAAACAAAGTGTTAAATTAGTGAGGTTTAAGGGAGATGAGTTTCCATATATATAAAGGAAACGTATATAAACAAATTTGGTTTTTCCAAGTGTGTGTTCTAGTGTGTTGTGTGTGATTTGGGTTAAGGTTTAATTTATTCATTTAATTGTGGGCGACCTTTGAGGAAATTAGTCAATAATAATATTGTTTTGTTTACTTGAGGAGGCGGGTGAAAGGAGGAGGAGGTGGAGAGGGGGAGGGGGAGTAGTACGGGGGAATGGGGGACTGGGGTGAGGTGACCTAAATCTCCTAATCTTTGCTCTACACGTCTGGTTTTACTAGGTGGGGGGACAGGTGGAGGGGTACTATTTGTGGGGGGGTGATGCCACGTAGACAAAGAGTGCTATTTTTTATTTATTTATGCAAAGATTGAGAGTAGGTGTGGATGGTAATCTACTGTTTAGCTAGCGTTTGCAAAATGCATTTCATTATATGGAAATGGAAATTACCTTACTGAGGTTTGTTTAAATTACCGAGCAGACTATGTAGTTTTGAAAATTGCCGATTGAGATTTTGTATGGTTAAATTTAGTAATTTTAGAAACTTTGAGGTTCGTTTAGTATTTTTAAAACTTCAAGAGGTACTAGGTAATTTGAACAAAATTTAAGGGGATTTTTTAGTCAACCCTATTTTTTCTTTAGTGACAACAACAAGTCTTTGAACTAAGGGTAGATACATCATACACAATTTTAAACACGCGAGAGTCATAATGAGAATGAAGGACATTTCATATTCGGAAATGGATGAATAACTCATTAAAGCACTTTTATATTGCATTTTTTAGAGGATGTAGTCGTTTAAATTATTAAATTCTTATACGTACCAAATATATGAATTTTAATCATGAGAATTATATGTCATTAATCCTTTCACTTATTCTTATTTTCGCACGTCAAACGGAGATGTTATAACAAATGCTCATATTTTAGCTTTAGGTAACTTCTTTCTTTTGTACTTGCAAATCAGATACCAAATCACTTACTCCATTCGTATGAAAAAATCAAATATCGAAACAGACACTCTTTCTAGAATGGACAGAGTGTAATATTTAAGGATGGATTCAAAATGGTCAATAAGGTTTTACTTGTAATTAATCGGATGAATAAAAGTATAATATTAGTACCATTGACTTGAATCAATGGTCAGTTGAACAATATTCTTAATCAAAAGAAAAAGAGCACATTCGTGACCGGGATTATTCAGCGCGACTGCAAATTTTTATATTATATTATATATTATTTTAAATTTATACTATGTATAAATTCAATACATTTTAACATATTAAATATGCTAAAATAGATGTGGTACACATTATCGAATTAAATATTTTATAATTAGTTATTTTAATTGTTTCTAGGTCTTCTATCAATCGTTACTGCGCGAGGAGAGGAGATAGAACAATACAGAGTGTATGAACAATGTGACTGATGAGAGCCAAAACTTAGCATGCTTGATTACTTAAAAACGGGAAGATAGAGATGGGTGGTCTGGTCACTAACATTGCCCAAACGCTATGATTTTTTGAAAAGTAAGTTTGACCAATTGACGTACGTTACATCAAGCCAAGGAAACTGACGATCCACCGATTAATCTCGCCACTTTTTTTTTTTTTTTTTTTGGGTTAAAATTTGTTGGTTAATTTCACAAATAATGATCAATTGATGTACACCCAATGATTCAATAATCAATTACGTACACAACATTAATATTGTTATCATTACACAAAAACTCGTGTCTAACTTGTTAGACGGCTGAATTTTATTGGACAGTTGAATGCACGTCATTTTTTTGAAACAAAGATTTTTTTTTTTTACTTTTTTTTTTTTTTAAGATGTGATTATCGAATTCAATTTATAAAGTATCATGTATCGCATATAACTGTTAGTACTGTACTGATTTTAAACTTGCATCCGACAGTCAAACGATTCCACCGTAAACTTGTGTTTTTTTTTTTTGTTTTTTTCTTTAGAACTATTATTTGGATGAAATTGAAAAATTAGTGTGTGAGAATTAATGCACAAGTTTCGAATAAGACGCAACATTAATTAGGGCAGCGGCTGAAGAGCTAGCCAAACCTAGAAAGGTCAAATGTATTCATGTGCATCAAATTATAGCCATTAATTGCCTTCTACCAATAATATTACCACCTAAATTCCAATTTATTGCATTCATAGAATCATATTAGTTCTAAATTCCAAATTTTTAATTTTTATCGCATAATAATTAATCCCTCCTCACAAATCATAGTATTGCTCCGAGGAATGGGGAAGTTGTATTGTTGCATTTTTCTGACATTAAAATTCGATAAATCTTTTCGACGACGACACGATAACGATACTCAATATGTAACATTTTAATCACGCGTTGGTGCTATTTTCGGATTATATATCATATGTTATTCTTATAATAAATGTACCGGTTGAGAGTGAAAAAGAACCAATAACAATAAAGGTTAAAAAAAATTACATTTACCTCTCTCGATGTTTCACGAATTTACTATATTTTAATATAGTACTTGCTGCACTAAAAAAAATAAATAAATAAAGAAAAACTGAACTTTGTTAATATAAAAATACGAGTAAAATAAATGGTGTCAAATAACTATTTTAGATGTTGTGAATTGAATTTCATTAGAAATTGTATATTTTCGAGAGTGAAAACAAAGATAATATTGCTTTTCCCAGTTGTCATTGATTATATATGCATAGTATGTACAGAGATTCATCCATGATTTGCTGTACTTCCAAACAATATTAAAAGGAAATTCATTTGTACTTTTAAAAAAACAGTTGTTATACATATATAATATATATACATGTGTAATTTTATCACTTAATTTATAACAACGTGGAAATAAATTTAAAAAAATCAGTTGGAGTTTAATTAATTAAGTTCAAATCCAAGAAAATACCAGCAAATTAAGCAAGATTAATACTCCATATGTTCAAAGAGTTCAATGGTACAATTATTTTTTGATCACGAGAGGTACAATTCAATATATGACCTTTTATACGAGACGGAGTACACGGAGGAAATAGTATTTAATTATTTTGTTTTAGATTGTTCTGTCAAAAGTGTTGGATATACGAATCATGTCGAGGCCCGCGAAAACGAAGCCCGAAATGGAAAGTTGGGCCATGAGACAAGGGACCCACAGTATAAACTATCTGCAAAGGGAGAACCTATGAGCGGGTGACACATGTCCTGAACACATGGAACGCTTTCATTGGTTCGGCACAGTGATCGAGGAAGCATTTATAACCAAATCAAAGGAGATATTATTCATTATTGTTCTGCCACATCATCGGCTGACGTGGCATGTCGCTTCACCAACGAGCTTCAAGCAGCTTGAAACATCTATAAATACTCGATCACCTCTTCATTTCTAAGGTATTGAATTCTGAACTAGTTTTGCTTTATGTTATTGGCTACAATCCTAACTTAAATATCAATGTGAAATCGGGGATTAAATCCCAAAAACAGGTAGTCGAAATCAGGACGATGTCAGCTAGACTCGCCGCAGATCTCAGTTTATACAAAAAAGTGTATAAAATATGGGAAAATAATTAAGATACTGTCTAGATAGTTGAAGAAAAGAAAATTGTTAAGAAAAAAACATAGTATGATAATCACTTGATGATTTAGAATTAATAATATGAAAGTTGGACTCTCTTGAGTAATGAAATATGAAATTTATTATCAAAAATAATATGAAAGTTGGACCCCCCCCCCCCCCCCCCCCCAAAAAAAAAGAAAAAGAGAAAATTAAGAATTTTGAATAAAAATTCGTATCCAGCTCGCTCAGGGCCGGTCCTAAAAATTTGGAGGCATAGGGAAAAATGGTAAAAGAGACCCCAAATAAAATTATAATGTATAATTTTGTACTGTGAGCACGAGTAAGAGCTGCAAAAATAGAATAAAAAGGCAATAATTCTTGCATGAGCTACATAAAAACTAAATTTTAAAAATTTCTGAGCAAAAATTACTACTCTATTATGGCGTATTAATATCACATTTAGATCTCTAAATAAAATTACAGGATGGAATTCAATGAATTTCATTAAAAATATATATAATTAATTTATTTTTATAATATGGAGTTTGTCGTGAAAAAACAATTACACATTCATGCATGGACCTCATTCAAACAATTATGAGCAAAAATTAGTGTTGTAATATAACCATGGGGCCTCAAATAAAATTATAATGTAAGAATTGGGTGATTTTTATTTTAAAAGGATAAATTTTTATAATGTGGACCGGGTTAAAAAATGAAAATAAATAAATAAAACCAATCCTTCCATGAGCCTTGTTCAAGTAAAAATGTATGTGGGCCTTAATTTAATTTTTTATCAGCGAAAATACTGTTATATAACGCCGTATTAATATAAAATTGGGCCCTCAAAAATTTTGGGCCCTGAACGGTCGCCCAGCCTGCCCGGGCCGGCTCTCAGCTCGCTTAATTGCTTCATTAATTAAAAGAAAAAAAAAAGAAATAAAATGTATGAAAATTATAATCTGTTAATTACTTATTGGTGGGATGGGAAATTTAATGTAGTAATTAAAGGGAAATACTATAGTCCATTTACGGGATCATTCATCTAGTGAATAACAATCTATGATGCATTATCAATGCAATTGCAAAACCCATTACATATGCCATTATCTCTTGAAAAAATAGTCTCGTAAAGGAACTATAGTCTTACCATGAACTAAAACTTATAATTTCGCGGACAGTTTTTTTAACTGTTTTTGTGTATAATATTACGTACGTTGGAAGTTGGTAGTTAAATGCAGATAGAGAGAGAGCAGCCTGACCGGATATGACAAACAGAACTTACCAAATAGCCAACTAACTCACCTGTGCATGCAATTTGCAAATTGCAGATTAAAAAGGAAAACCAACACTTTTTATCATCCATAACCATACTTCCAATAGTCAAACTATAACGTTATATACTTCTAACTATAAATACATTATAAATAATACGTAAGAATATATAATACATTCAAATGTGGATTAATGTATCCTAAAATTTGTGGTTCAACCCTAATTTTCGATTGAATCTCGGCCCAACCTGATTTCCAACCCTAATTTTGACAAGGTCAGACTAGTTCTGTGTTTTAACTTAAAGCTAAAACGTTAACATGAGCAAGTCGACCAAGATCTGATTAACTGTAAATTCATCGTACTAACTATCATACACTAATCATTTTTATACATATCGACGTTACTTCATAACGTTGTTTCAAATAGAGGAGGGTGAAGTGTCGTGAAAGAGAATCCGACGTGTGTATAATGATGAAGAGTAACAAGATTAACATGTGCTCTTTTGTTGACCATTTCATTCCCCGTTCCGATTGAGGGAAACGAAAAGAAGGTGGAATTGGAAATAGTCGATCTCTACTACGTCGTCACATGCATGCATGCATGCAGATGAAGCAACTACCTCACGTACGTAAGCTACCTTTTTGTGTTAGCTGCTCAACAGCAAAAGAAAGGTTTCATGTTCATATTGGTCATTCCCATAATGTTCAAACTATAACTTTGAAAAAAGTGTTAGGCGTTTTAAAATATGAGTCATTTTATATTTTTAATTTTGTTACAAAATATAAGTTATTTCATTAGGTTTTTCGATTTGTTTAAGGAAGAAAAACGAGAGAAGAGAAAAATCTTTGATTACGATAAAAAAAGAACAATTTTCAAATAGACCCAAATTCAAATTCGGGTCGTTTCTTGGTGAGAATAAGTTTAGCTATTTTTTACATGTACTTAATTTACATATTTGCTCTTACCGAATAAGCATTTAATTGCCTACTTAATTGCTGACATTTCACATGATATACTATTAATGAAGAATTTGGCTGGCCATTTTCAAAATGTGTGTAGCACTAAAATCTCTTATATTTTAAAACAGAGAGACTATTCACAACTTTTAAAGTAAAAATCAAGAAAAGTTCCGATTTTGTCCGTATAGCAATAAATTAATTAAGAGAGATGAAATTTTCATTAATCAAATACATAAGTTGATGTAACAATTAATTGAGAGTAAAAAAAGCCGCAACATTAATTAAGAGTAAATATGACAAGTTTGGCGTATACTTAATTTGTGTGTTTTATACTCCATTAACATTTTTAAGAGGACATGGGAGGGAGTAATACGTAATTAAACAAGAAAATATCAATAGCTAGCTAGGGGTAAACGAATAAATCTTGAAACTACACTTATTTTGAGACGGCAGGAGCATATGTTTGGCTTCAGTTTTGTTTCACTGTTGCCTAATTTTAACTATATAGCCGCCCTTAATTAAGGCAATCGTACGTTGTTGCCTACCTTCCACCACCTGTATTCAATATTAGTAGCTCTCTCAATTAAACTCCAACACCAAATGATCATATCTATATTATGTCTCTCCTTTTCCAATGGAAGAGTTTTTTTTTTTTTCTTCTTCTTTTGTTTTTAATTTATTTTTTTATTTTTCACACCCTTAATAATATAATTACATGTGATTCACAATTAAAAAGTAAGAACATAAGTGATGAAAATATAAGGGTGGCAATTCATGTCGGTTCGGGTTTATGATTCCCGTGCCAATATTTTTCAACTCTAACAACAACCGTAAGAGTTTAATTATTCGTGTTATGCATGTCGAACTCATTTAACATGTGAACCCACCAAAACTCAAGTCTAACCTGTTTAGATCGTATCAAATTCATATCGTGTCAAAACTTATCAGTCCTAAGTTGTAATTTGTTAAACATAACTCTTCCATTCGAACGAAAGTAGTATAATATGTGTGGAGAAAATATAGCCATGAATGGAGCAAGAAATTAATGTAAATGTTCAGCTGAGAATGGAGGGCTTTAATGTCTTGATGATACACGTCTGTCAGTTAATGAGTATGATTAATTAACTAATTAATTGGAGGTAATTACGCAAATTAGTTAATTACAATATGGTACTGATGGTTGAAGAATTAATTGCAACCAAGGAAAAGAAAAAAGTGTGTTGCATATGCCTTCAAAGACACATGAAAGTACTGTCGATATATATTTGAAAAAGAGGCATATTATTCACACAAACATTTTCCTGTGAATAGTCTATTTTGCCCCTTAGGTATGAAAAAAAAAAATTCCTTTTCACTCAATAATACCGCCGGGATTTTTCTCAAAAATACCGCCGGTGGCCGGCGGGATTTTACCCAAAAATACTACCTTTTCTGGAAAAATACCGCCGGAGGGATTTTCAGCTGAAATCCCACCGGAGAGTGGCGGGATTTTCAGGAGACCAATTTGTGCCGTCTCCTCGGCCGGATAATCGCAGATCCGGGCAAAAAAATAACAAATCCGTCCAAATTATTGACAAATTCATCAAAACAACTAACAAAACATCAACGAAACAAATATGAATTTTAGGCACGCACCTTTGCCTATCCAATTAGTCTGGACTTTTATCCGATTTAGCCGATTTTTTGCTTTCTTTTTTCTCCAAAGAGAACAGGTACACGAATCGTTATTTGCTTGCATAGAATTTTTTTTTTTTTTCAGACCTAAGGGGTATTATAGACTATTTACAGAAAAATATTCCTGTAAATAATAAAAATGTTCCTGCAAATAACAATTTCGTTGAAAAATTAATGCTATCACATGAAAGTACAATTATATAATATCCGAAAAGTGGAAAAATAAAAAATTGATGACAATAATAAATGCGTCGGTATGGTTTGGTCTGGTCCGGCAAATATACCTAAATATAATTATGGCTGTTTTTTTCATACTCATTTCGTTGCATAAAAGTCAACTTTGTAATATTATCTTACGCATCATACTTAATTGTAAATGCATTACCCTCTATCGACAACTGGTACGTTCGCACCAGAAAAGCAATTAAGGTGGTCTTGACAGAATAGGTTTGTACTTAGTTTGTAGTTTGTTTAGTTTCCTAGAGATTGTGACACAGAAGGCCACCCAGGTCGGGAGTTCAATTCTGCCTATTTAAAATACAAACTGATAAAACTCTCTAGCTTCATTCCTTTCCCACAGCCCCTTCGATGTAATAGATTAGAACTATGAAATATAATGATGAATTCAAGAAGAAGAAGAAAAAGTTTGTGCATATGGGTCAATTCACGGCTCTTTGATTCATCTTGTATGAAAAAGCGTAACAATTTTTGACACAACACAAACGTTAACATGACCTGCACTGTACTAGTGATGCTCGCAAATAGAAACACAAACCAAAAACGTTCAAAATTAATCAACAACAGATGATATAAGTGCAAATTGTACATCTCAGTCAATCGTCCAATTCAAGTACAAAGCGGATGGATGGGTAAACTCTCACTACTATAGCAAGGAAGAAGAACAACCAGAAAGGGGGAGGACTCTCAATTCAACTTATTCCTCTGTGAAGTTTAGAGCAAGTTCCCAATAGTGAGCGACCCCAGCATCAGAAAAGATTTTGCGAGCGGCGGCATCCGTCCGGCATTCGTGTACAGAAAACCGATGAAAACTTGGTTTGGCAACACTACCCTGCCACACCAAAAAGCACTTGTTGGCAGGAGCATCCCCTGTATCTTCATCTTCGTCTTCCTCTTCCGCTTCATTTTTCACCACTGCTGCCCAGTCAATACGCCTCAGCATCAGTTTCCCGTATCTCTTTACTGATTTTGGACAACCTTCCACCACCACAACACTGATGCCTTCAGAAATAACAGCACAACCAGTCAACCGATTCTCATGAGCATTTGCATCTACCTTAAAACGAGCCTGAGGATGTGAAAGGCTATTCACTTTGTAAATCGAGACTACAGTCTCCGAATTATTTGGGTCATCAAAAAGTTTCCTTTCTTTCTTTTCATGACGCTCAGCAGGAGTGAGCTTCCGGGCAATATTTCTATCAATATGAGCTTGCTCGCGCTCAGCAGCAGCCGTTCTGATTTCCCTTTCCAGCTTTGTAGGATCTTGTGTTGCTTCTGATCCAAGAACTTTCATAAGGTTGCTCATTTTAACTTTTGGTTTTGGAGGCTCCAGCAGGCCTTGTCTGATCATCTCTTGCTTATCTTTCTCCCTTGCCAACCGGCGCTGAGTGCGAAGTTTCTTTTGCTCTTTCTTTGTCAGTTTCAAAGGTTGAGGTGGAGGTGGGGCAGGTTCAGCAGGAGGCTCAATAGGACGAGGGTGTTCAACATAAATGGTGATTTTATCCACCTTTAATGTATCATCAGGTAGATTACCATCTATGATGTCACCATAACTACCAGACTGTAGAAGAGGTACGTCCCTGCAATTTGAGCAAGAAGGGTCAGATTTAGCTGTCAGCTGTTGTAATCAATAACAATAAAAGCTAATAAATTGAAATGAACCACCCGCGACAACAACTAAGCTTTTGTCCCACTATATGAGGTCTCGACAACAGTTTATCACAAAATAATCATATATAATTTCCAGAACCCTCCCATTACAGTAAAAGATAGCTAGTCTTCCCCCCCCCCCAGCCACCCTCAAATACATAAGGAAAGGAAAAAACAAAAGCTAATATTCAAAAATCAGAAAATCACAAAAGATAACTCATGTCAGTCTTCAAAGTACTTTGAACAATAAAAAGTATAATTTATACAGCCAAAACTACTGCCACCCAGTGTAGATGTAACTCTCTCCTTGGACAAGAATCAGTAAACATAAGTAGCCATAATTTCATTGGTATGAAAGTAAGCACATAACACAATAATGAAAAACACATCTGTAACAAGTAAAATGAAACTTTCAGCTTACCACCACTCAACATCTGGAATAGCTTCCTTGGGTTTCTCTTTGATAACAACCCTCTCTGAAACCTCTATCAAATTAGGATTTATATCAGGCTCCGCCTTTGCCTTGGCCAATTGTGCTTGCTTTGCCTTCAGCTCTTTGGCTCGTGCCTCTCCAAATTGACTCTACAGAAAGAAAATGAGATACAGAGTGAGACTGAATTCAAAATCAGAAGGATGAGGATTATAAAGCCAAAGTTAAAGATGCACAGCAGGGAGGTGCCAACCTTTAATTTGATTATCTCTGCATCTCTTGACCATCTGCCTTCCTCTACAAACTGAAAACTCATCCTCTTTGGTCTCAAAATCTTACCTTTGTTGATACCCATCCTTGCATCAAAATGAGGATTTTGCTCGGGATCAACTTCCAACTCCGGTTTCAGTATCTGAAAAGCATCTTTTTTCTGCTTGTTGATATTGACCTGGACAATAAAAACATAATCAGACAAAAAATAGATTCCCCCCCCCCCCCCCCCCCTTTTAAGGTGCAACTTTTCCTCTCCTTTTTTCTTTTTCTAAAGGAAACTACAGGCACCAGATAAGTAGAACAGAACATACCTTCAGTGTGCTCAAGGCATTTACTTTCGGTACATTTACTACATTCCCATATTCATCTATTTCTCTGCCCATAGCATCCAACCGAAGAACGGGTACTTTGGAAGGTTTTGGCTGAATTGAAACCTCTGGTGGCATCTGTCCAGGAAACATATTTATAAGAGGAGCAAACTCTGGATCCTGTCGAAACCCCATTTTTGCAGCAAGCTCCTGAGCTTTTCTTACAGCCTCATACCTCTCCTGATTGAGCCCAGTAAGGTGAGGCAAACCACTTGCTGGAGGATTTGTTGAAGTTGCTACTTCAGGCAAAGTAGATGCACTCGAGGTTGCTCCTGCAGTAACCAAGGTAGAAGTGCTTACTGATGGAGGAGTTGCAAATATCGCTGAAGCAGCAGGAGGAGTGTTAACACCCTGTTTGGGTCCCAACTGAGGACTACTCTCTCTATTTGCACCAGCAGCCTTGTTCAACTACATAACAGAAGGAAACAATGTTCAGTTCAAAGAAACATGTTCAACTTGACCAGCAACAAACAAGAGAAGATCATCAGAAACTACTATAACTCTAAATGGCATCAAAGATACTAGGCTGTTTGCTCTACACCAACTAAACATTTATCGCACTATGTGGGGTCGGCTATATAGATCATATCTCGCCATTGTGTAATGTCAAGACACATATAATTGCATGAAAATTTAAGAAATGAAAGAAGAGCGTGAATGTGTGGAAGAGAGACGTTTACTAAACACCTTAACTGATTATTGGCTTCTCACAATGTATTTAGTAAGCACCTCTAGTTCCAACCAAATAGCATATATATTCCACAATGGCAAGACAGAAAAAAAATCCTGACTTGAACAACCATCTTTTTACAGCATGGGCAGCACTTCAATTCCTGGTCAAATGATGAAATCTCACCTTATGCTAACTGTTCTTTACAAATGTCACAAACTTATTGATAGGTCTTTTATTTAACAGTACTAAAGAAAATAATCACAACCTGTGGGTGGGTGTTTCATACCATAAACAAATAAACTAAAGACAATATATCACCCTAGTCACTCACCAAAGGAATCTTCTTGAGCTTTGCTTGAAGCTCCTTCTGCATCTGCAAAGTCTTTTTGGCTTTATCTAAAACATCACGAGACAAGCCTCCAATCTTGCCAGCATCTGAACCTGTCCCATCTGTACTGGATTTCCCAGGAACCTCATGAGATCTGTTAATATTAACTCCCTTATTTTCATTTGTCGTAGAAATCGAAGATACCTTGATAGTAGGAGAACGATTTTGATACACATGGGTTTCATTCCTAGATGCTGTGCTAAATGATTCCATTCTGTTACCCTGCAAAAGAAATAGGCAAATATCAGAAATTAAAGCATACATCAGGCATACTAATAGTTAAGACCTAACCCTGTTCTGGTTTTTCAAAAGAGGAAAGCATTCACACATTCCAGCAATAGAATCATACATGATTTGCTCCAAGTCTTGACTGCATGTTATTCTAGACAGACAATATGGGAGAAGTATAACAAGCTCAAGATCCAGTATACATGCAGAGCATGGAGATCACAAAGAAAAATTGCAAAAATAAATAAATAAATAAAATATAAAAAACTTTCTAATTTCTAAACCAGATATATGATGTTATAGTGTCAACCAAATATTAATGAAACTCAAAATAGAGAAACATAGAAATAGTGTTTCCCACATTTTAACAACAAACATGAGCAATCATTCACCAAATAAATAGATCCAAAAGCTCTTTGTGTCTTCAATGACACATTAAAATGCATACGTACTAGTACCAACTCTACTCTTTTGCAAAAGAACTTCCCAAAAACTTCTAAAGCACACTATTGTACTAATCAGTGAGGAAATAACATAGAATCTAAGCACATCAATCAATTAAAGATCATGTACTTCAGATGGAGCCAAAGACACATAACCACTGTCGGCTAGAAGTCTTCCTTCACATACAAAGGTATGTATAATCTTCCTCTACATTAAACACAAGGGGGAAAAAACGAAAACATATGGTCAGTCTCATCCAAGAAACAAATCAACGGAACAGTAAACAAGACGGGGGCAATGACAATGACATCAAACGCTTCTTCTTGAACCACAGAGTTCCAGCGACAGAATTCTGTATAATCATCCTAGGTACATGATAGAATAATGCATGGAAATAATTACTGAAGAACAAAACCGATGAAATGTAGCAAATGCAGCTGCACAAATCAAAACAACGTAAAGGAGGGAGGCACACTTACACTAGCAATGGAACCACCACTACTCAAATCGCCACCCTCGGGGAGTTCCACTTTCGGGTCTTTCTTGGAACTTCTCTCTTCAAACCCCACTTCTTTCCTCCCCTTGCCATCAACCTCAATCGTACCTTCCTCCTTCTTCGCCCTGTCCTCGAACCTCCTCCTCTCCCTTCTCTCCTCTCGATCCTCCTTAGCCCCCTCAGCGTCCTCGAATCTCCGCCTTTCTCTCTTTTCTTCCGCCTTGCTTCCGTTCATATCTTCTTCAAACTTCCTCTTCTCCTTCTTATCCTCAAAAACCCTAGCTCTCTTGACCCCGCCGTCACTGTCCTCCCCACTTTCCTCTCTGTCTTTCCTCTTAACATGCTTCCTCTCCACCGAATCCTCCCTCTCATAAGACTTCTCTCGATCCTTCGATTTCCCGCGCTTATGTCGTTCGCGAGACCTATCCCTATGTCTGCCTCCCTCCGCCTCGCTCCTCAACTCAACTGACTTCTCCCTCTCAGCCGAGTACTCCCTCCCCGATCTCCTCTCTGACGTATGACGGTCGTCTCCATCTTCGCGGTGCTTGGACCTATGATGACTGTGGCTGTGGCTGTGGCTGTGGCGGCGATCGTCGTCGGCATCGACGGACTTGTGTTTAGAACCGTGATGGTGCTTATGGTGGTCGCGATCGGAATCTCGATGCTTCCGGCTAGACCTTTCCTTCTCCGAATCCCTATCCATCGATTCTAGGGCTACACTCTCCTCTGAAAAAATATAATTTAGTAAAAAGAAGTGTTGGGATAGAGAAGAAATGGGGACAGCAGGAAATGAGAAAGGCGAAGAAAATACCGAGGGAAATTTTGCAAGTAGGAGCCGAATAAAAACGATGGATTGGTCAGCCCAATGGGCCTCAACGTCATGAAAAACCCAGCCCAACCCACCAAGGTCTTAATTTTATTCGGCCCGCCCCAAGTGTTTATATGTTTTGGGTTTTTTTGACGTAATTATTTTACATGAAATTGCATAGAAAAGAGTTTTAAAAGAAAAAAAAGAAGGGGAAAAAAAATGTGTGTTTTTTCCCATAAATAGTGCAATTTCAAATTTAGAGGAAATTATAATTTTGAAGTTTACATTTTGTCGAAAATAAAAATATTTGTATGTTATGTTTTCTTTTAGAAAGATGAAAGAAAAACAAATACATAACTAAACAAGGAAAAAAGCCACTAATAGCAATTACATGTATCGATTGGTACAAAATTAAATACTCCTTTTGTCTCACTCAAAAAGTACACTTTGAAATGTATATAACTTATTATAGGTTGTGAGTTACAGCCCTCAAAATAAGTAATTTACCACCATATTTCCACTTGTATCCTTATTTTAGAAGTAAAGGTTAATTGTGAATCATATATTGTTAAATTGTTAAATGTCCTTTACCTTCAAACATATTTACAAGAAGGCAAATGCAGTTGCAGATTTTTTTAGCTCAGCTAGCTAGTCAAACTCTCGCATCTCAGGTTTATATATCTCTTCTTTACATTCTGGGTTAAAGGGCTAGTGGTTTTAAATGCAAGATCCTTTCCATACATTAGAGGATAGATGCTCATGTTGTTTATATTAGAGGTTGGGCTTTTAGCCTCTCTTACTTTTTCCCATTAATAAAGGACATCTATGGTCGCTATTGGTAGACCCTGTTTGGCATAGGCCCAACCTCAGACTCAAATGCTAAGCCCACAGTCTTAGCCTAGCTAACGGCCCAATGGATCAAGCCCCAGCGCTCACTAACGAGCCCTATGGGGCATTGTGACACGTAAGCTGGTAAAAGGTACACTACCCAAACTATAATTAACTTAAGTTTCAGAGTGCTCATGATAGATACCTCCCTCACCTATTGCAGGTTTTAAGTTTCGGAGTTCTCACGAGGGATACCTCCCTCGCTTATTGCAGGGTACTTAAGCCTTGATCCACGGTGGTTGCTCCTTCGCCATCGATCAATTCCATCACTCATCGACTCTCAGGTCTCACCTGACAAACCGTGTTCCATCAACTACTTTATATAATATAAAAATGTATAAATGAGTCAACGTGTCTCGACTTTATTACGAGATATGATCATATAGACGATGCCACATAGTGGAATAAAGGTTTATGTTGTTGTTGTTGTTGTTGTTATTCGTGTCTTGTGATTCTTTCATTAATACATATTATTTCTCCAAACCATTAGATGAGGGATAATTACAAACATCTCAATTAATTTATCACAATTTTTCTATAATAATTCATATGACATACATTTTTTGTCCAATTATGTGATACTAATAATTATTTCATAAAAACTTAATCAATGAATACATGTCACATGAGTTGGTATAGAATAATTATGATGATTAGTTAATATATCTACGAAGAATTATTCCAAGAGTAGGGAGTTACGGTTGGCCTCGCCGATTGCGGTGAGGAAAGCTCTCTAGCCGATTGAGGGGAGAATGCCGCCAGACGCGTGAGGGGACATTTATCATTACTCTTAAAAGTTTTGATCGGAAAAAAAGAAAGAAAGAAGAAGAAATGCAAAACCACTCCGGCGAAAAAAACTTGTAGGTTCAAGGGAACTATAAACAAACTTCATGGCAATACTGTACTTAAAAATCATACATTCATTCAAATGGCATATTGTTGATTTTGCTCAACTCCATTTTCAGTTCTAATCATCTGCGAAAACACCCTCCTCATCGATACGCCGGCAAGATCGCCGACGCTTCCCAAGCTAAATTCCCCGGTGGAGAGACTCACATCCAAGTTCTGAACATTATTCCCCGATTGCTCTTTGTTCTGCTCTCTCGGATCACCCACTTGCAGCTGAAGAGCGGATTCCAAGTTCCACAGCACATCTCCCATTGCCGGTCGATTCTGGCCGGACTCCGCCAAGCATTTCTCCACAGTTTCCGTAAACTTCACCAGAGATTCCATCTGCACTTCGCCGGCAATGTGGGGATCCACAATTTTGTCTACCTCGCCCCGGTTTAGACACCGGGTCGCCCATTCCACCAGGTTCACCATCTCCCGGGGCTGCGACGGGTCGATCACGGGCCTTCCACAGAGGATTTCGACCATGACGACTCCGAAAGAGTACACATCGGATTTCTCCGTCAGCTGTTGGGTCGTCAAGTAGTCCGGATCCAAATACCCGAAGCTTCCTCTCACCGCCGTACTAACATGGGTCTGATCCACATCCGGACCCGATTTCGAAATCCCGAAATCCGCGACTTTCGCGGCGAGGTGCTCGTCGAGGAGAATGTTCGCCGATTTGACATCCCGGTGAATGATCGCCTTCGCCGATCCGGTGTGGAGATAGTGGAGTCCTCTGGCTGACCCGATGCAGATCTCAAGCCTTTGTTTCCAGTTCAATTTGGGCCGACCCGACCCGTACAGATGATCCTTGAGGCTTCCGTTCTCCATGAACTCGTAAATCACGATCATCTCGTTCTTCTGATCGCAGTATCCGATCAGCGAAACGAGGTGCCGGTGCCGGAACTGGGACAACATTCCGATCTCCGTCTTGAATTCCGAGAGCCCTTGTCTTGATTCCGGGGAACCCCTCTTCACGGCCACCTTCGTGCCGTCGCTCAAGATTCCCTTGTAAACTTTCCCAAATCCTCCGACGCCGATGATCAGCGATTCGCTGAAATTATCAGTGGCTTCTTGAACAATCGCAAAAGGGAATCGATAGCCTCTTTTTGACTGAGAAATCACGAATGAATCTGCAGAAGTTTTGTTCACGGAAGAACCAACTCCATCGGCAAATTGGTCTAATGTTGTTGAGTGAACCATGTTGCCACGCTTCCTTCGTCTGGAAATATGAACAAAAACCAAAATTATGACGATGATGACAACAAACGAAGCTCCAATTGCAGAACCAACAAAAATCCACACTTTCGACCTCGAAGAAGAAGATGATTTCCCCTGAATTTCTTCAGCGTCAGCAGGATCAAGACTGCCCTTTAAATTGCTGATTTTCATGACCTCCACCCCATTCAACATCGCATCTGGCAATGACTCGTACGCACTTGAAGAACCAAGGCTTATATTCAACTGACCTAAACCAGTCAACCTCGTAAGCCCAACATCAACGTAAGAAGGAGCACCCACGGTACTAAGATTCAGATCTTTAGCAGCAAACTCAGAATTCAAGAACACGTTCAGAAACAACAAATTACCAGAGGGAGCAGAATTCAATATGTTACAAAAATGGAATCGGATGAAGTAATCGAAACCAGGATCAACTTCAAACAGCCAGGTTGCGTTGAGTATATATCTTTCATCCTTTTTTGAGTTCAGCTGTGTAGCAGAGCCATAAACTGACGAAGGAGCAATATTCTCAGTCACTTGTTCTTCATCTCCTGCCTTAGAGTAATTCACCAATCCAGCGTTAGACAAGAACAAAACGAGGTCAGGACTCGAGAGGTATCCGAAATCAGATGACCAAAGTCTCGACAAAGTATCATTTTGTGGAAGAACTGTTCGGTTTCCCATGTTCACCCTGAGAACCGTCTCCAGCGCCCGATTCTCCAGGTTTTGGAACTCCCCCGAAGAAGAAGATGATCCAAGAACTGTAACACCAACAGGGATTACTTCATCGGGGATCGAAACAACCTCTAATGCATTCAGGAAGGCAAATGAATTTCCTGAAGGAGTAAAGTTTAAGACAAGATTCCCAGTTGTTACATTCAGTACATATTCCTTAACAGTGGGAATCCTAGGTGGGTGGAAATCCTTCAAAAGAGTGAAACTATGAGCAGAAACAGAGAATTTCGCGACACGCAGGTCCAGGGATTGATTAACAAAGGGGAAGAAATACAGACGAATCCAGTGCCGCCCCTTCTTCTTGATCGGAAAGGTGAGCTGAGAATCTCCATTAAAGACCCTCGCAGTTTGGTACAGAACCGAACCATAGGTGGAAGGTAGAACAGAATCAGAACTCGACAAAAGGCCGGAACTTGAGCCATTATCAGCCAAGAAAACACGATTATCAACAGAAATATCAACAGGAGAACCGCAGTCAATCAAATAGCTATCTTCAGGATCAAATTCTAAAGAAGGGGATACGAAACACAGAAGAACCAGAAGGACTGTGATGAGGAAGAAGAATTCATGACTTATTTTAACTCTCATGGTACAAAACTACACACAGAGACAGCCAAAATGAAGCAATAAAATAAGAATCTGACAGAAATTTTTCACAAAGATTTGAACATTAAAGAAACCAATAACCTGGTCATCTTTCTTCTTCTCTGATTTCTCTTGGTTGAAAAGGGTTATTAAAAAAAACCAAGTTGCAGGAGTCTACATTTATGGAGTTCACGACACAATTTTGTTTTCTTTTCTACTTTCGTTATCACTGAAACCAGACAAAGGTTGTTGGCATGGCAGTGCGTTTGATTTTTGACAAATTCAAGGAACAAACTTTGAGAAAAAATGGATTCGTGAAGATGGTCAACGGGCTAAAGGGAATCATCATGATAAAGTCTTCAAGAAATCCAAAAAATGAATGAGAGACAGCTGTGGGAAAGGTTCTTAGTTCTCACCTGTTCCATATGACCATTGAAATGTCTTTCTTCATATCATTGAAGAACATTAATTAATTAGTTAACAAAATAACGTTGAATTAAACTATTACGACTAGGACGAATTAAATCAAATGTTTGGAAAGACAAAGATTGAGAAGCCAGCTAACAAGCGAAGTTTACATTATTAATTACTGCTAAAATCCCCTCACATTTTTTGGGCTGAGATCCGGTATTTAGTGGGATACTGTCTCCTCTCACATTCGTAGAGTGAAATTATATTTCTATCTATCATGAATGTGAGAGGAGGGTGTCCCACCTAATATCGGAGATCTTAGTTGTAATTTTTGTTTTCGGTAAACAAAAGAAGTCAGATCACATGTAATGTTTACATTGTAAGAATTATATATTATAACGACAAAATAAACGTTATGGTACAAAGTAAGTGGTGATGAAGATAGCATGAAAGATTTGTATTTTGGTCAGTTTAAGAATGTAAGAAAAGCAATATTAGAAGTGTAAAATGTAATATTTAGAGCGCAGGCTGACAGAACTCTACTGACGGCTCCCCAACTTCGTTCTTCCCCTCCCCATAGTCTCTGCCTTCAATGTAATAGTTGATAGGATAATGAAATAGTATTGATTTAAAAAAAAAAAAAGACCCTTTGTCTGTGTGCCTTAATTTAAATTTTTAACATTCGATAGCACACTGATCTTGACAATTGAAAAAGTATTATTTTCTTATGTTATCGTGGATAGAGAAAAAGAGAACCATGACGGAATTCCCACACAAAAAGTTATTTTTCCTTTTTATTTTTCTAAATAGTAAATTATTTTTCTTGTTCCTCCTCAATGTTTTGAAGAATAAATAAATCCCTCAAATTCGAATTTGATATTCTTAGATGGATAAATTAATTTAGAAAAAATCAGCAAATTTTATAATTTATCCCTAATTTGTTGAGAAAATAAAGAAATGTAATTACATCATTAAAATTGCAAAATTTTTAAAATAATACTCCCTATGTTCTATTAGAAGAGTTAAGTTTCAAACTTTCAATATATATTTTTTATTTTATTAGAAGAGTCGAGTTTGAGTTTCTTTACTTTTCATACTCCTTCTAATATAATTATGTGTGATTTACAACTAATTGACCTTTAAAAAGTAAAATTATTAGTGAATGAAATGAAGGCAAATTACATATTTGAGGTGTCGTAATCTTCAATTATTTTTTCTTTTTTTTTTTAGGGAGTAAGGCTTTGTTTGTTTTAGTTTTTTTTTTTTTTCTTCAGGAAAAATCACAATTTTTATCCAAATTTTTTTTCTATCTAAATGCTTTCAATTTCTTTTAGATTTTAAATTTTGAAATTCTCTCTTAAATTACACTTACGTTATTTTAAAAAAATAATCAAATCATTACTGTATTATTCTCTAAATTTCAGGAAGCTTCGAAATGGATAGTTTTGTGGCTGTGGGTGGGCCGGGTTAGACGTAATTATACTATGAAATATTATTGGGGCTAGTTATGTAGTAAGTTAGTTAGCATTGTCTGCTGTTGGTTGCCAAGTACGCGGTTTCTTCTATGCGATCCATCCAAGTGCGTGAATGGCGGAACCGCGTTTATTAATATGCTTGCTTAGGGGATGGTGTTCATATTGTGTTTTGGTTGGCAGGTTCACGTATTATGTTATTCGATCCTAATTTTATTCATTCAATATTTGTATCGACTCATCTAATGTATAAGTGGTTGAGTTTTAATCCTAACATATTTGTATCGTGTTCAACTTGTGTCAAATCCTTGAGTTTAATCTTAAACTATCACCCCCCGTCCAAAAATATAACGGCTTTGGTTGATTTTGGGTTTGAAAAACAATAGTAAGGTATACTTAAAAAAACGTACAACTTTATTTGAATGATTTGGAGGTTACTGGAAGGGGAAAGATTAATTTGGGAGGACCGCCAATAATTTGCAAAACGAGAATTGACGTGGAATCGAATCACCAAAAGGACCAACCCAATTTCCATAACCCAACAAAAACTTGCTGTCAACGAGTCGTCGGGCCCAACACGAGAAATGAAATTCATGCATCTCTTTGTAGGAAAACAGAATCAATGCTGTGACACGCCCTCAAATCCAAAGCATTAATTCAGAATTAAAATTAAGGGAGAAGAGAGAAGAAATGGGGGAAACTCACAGAAGAAAGGACAGAAAAAGAAGAGAAAGGGGGTAGTATATTGAGGAAGAAAGAGAATTCAGAAACAGAGCATTACAATCACCAAAATTCATGTCTCCCACTACTGCTAACCTCTCCCTTATAGCTGACAAAATGCAAGAAAATCTTCACAAAACAAAACCAAAATCTCCAAATCATCAACGTAATTGAGCCCTCATTTAACCTTCAATTTTACTAATTTCTTCCGGGCATGACAACATCTCCCTTCTTCAAACAAGGCTTGTCCTCAAGCCTTGAACTGAGGAAATTGCTGGTTGATGAAGCTTACATCCTCCCAAGATGCATCTTCTATCTCAAGGTTCTTCCATTTCACAAGCCATTGAGCTTTCTGACCCTCTCCTTGGCCTGTTATCCTCCTCTTCAGAACTTCTTCAGGGATTAGTACCTTCTCATTGACACAGTCAAATGCTGGTAAAGGAGCTGCAGTGATCGGAATGTTTCCCACATGTTTTTTCAGTAAGGACACATGAAAAACAGGATGAACATGTGAGCTATCTGGTAACTTCAACTTGTAAGCTACAGTACCAACCTTCTGCAGAATCTGGAAAGGACCAAAGTACTTGGAACACAACTTCATACTGGACCTTGGAGCTATTGACATTTGCCTATAAGGCTGTAACTTCAAATACACCCACTCCCCAACATCAAATTGTCTGTCAATTCTCTTTAGATCAGCAAAATGCCTCATCCTTTCTTGAGCTTTCCTCAAGTGTTCCTGCAACAGCCTCCCTACCTGATTCCTCTGAACTAGCAGGTCCTGAACAGCTGGGATCACAATCTGATCAAACTCCCCCATAGGTAAATTCACAGGCTTGGTTCCAAACAAAGCTTCATATGGGGTCATATTAATGGATGTATGGAAAGAACTGTTATACCACCTTTCTGCCAAATGCAACCATTCTGACCAACTACTAGGTTTATCACATGCGAAACACCTCAAGTAGTTTTCTATACACTGGTTCACCCTTTCAGTCTGGCCATCTGTTTGAGGGTGAAATGAAGTGCTGAGCAGCAATTTAACTCCTGCTTGCTGGAAAAAAACCTCCCAGAAATGACTGGTGAAAACCTTGTCTCTATCACTTATAATAGATTCTGGAATTCCATGCAATTTGTAGACCTCCTTTAAGAATAAGTCAGCCACAGTTTGAGCAGTGAAAGGATGAGACAGAGGCAAAAAATGACTGAACTTGGTTAATCTGTCTACTACAACTAGTATAGTATCAAACCCCTTAGACACTGGCAATTTCTCAATAAAATCCATGGAAATATGTTTCCAGGCTTCTTGTGGAATTCCAATAGGCTGAAGTAATCCTGGATAAGGAACATGCTCACTCTTGTTCCTCTGACACACTTCACAAGCTTCTACAAATTTTTGAACCTCTTCCTTCATTCCTGGCCATACAACTAAAGCTTTCATTCTGATCAAAGTTGCTTTTTGCCCTGAGTGACCTCCCAAAACAGAAGAATGGAAGAAACTCAACAGTTGTTTCCTAACATTAGTTGCTTCTCCAATATAAAGTTTGTCTCCTTTCCTCAGAACTCCATTAATGTAAGAGAAATCACTGTAATTTTCTGGATCCAGTGATAATTGCATAATGGTTTCTTGCACTTTAGCATCTCCTTGATAACTATGAATGACTTGTTGAATCCATTGCGGTTGCACTACAGAAATCACACACAGGTTTTGCTCTAATCCTTCAATCTCCCCTTCTTCTTGGACCACTCTTGAAAGAGCATCTGCTGCCTTGTTTTCACTCCCCTTCCTGTATTGGATTTCATAATCCATTCCCACCAGTTTGGTTAACCATTTGTGTTGCAGGGCATGAGTTAACTTCTGATCAAGCAAGTGTTTCAATGCTTGATGATCAGTTCTAATGATGAAATGATGCCCTTGCAAATAGTGCATCCACTTAGTTACAGCCAGTACCACAGCCATTAACTCTTTTTCATACACAGAAAGCCCCATATTCTTAGGACTAAAAGCTTTGCTTAAGAAGGCAATGGGTCTACCCTCTTGCATTAGAACAGCCCCCATCCCATAATCACAAGCATCAGTCTCCAATACAAAAGGAACTGAAAAGTCTGGCATCCTCAGGACAGGAGCAGAAACAATTTCCTTCTTCAAAGCCTCCATTGCTGCAGTAGCCTCATCATTCCAATGAAATGCATCTTTCTTCAAAAGCTGTGTTAGGGACCTACTAATGATCCCATAATTCTTGATGAATCTTCTATAGTACCCAGTCAGTCCCAAAAAACCCCTCAGAGATTTCAGATTCTTTGGAATAGGCCATTTTAGAATACAATCCACCTTTTCAGTGTCCATACTGACTCCCTCACAAGTGATAACATGCCCCAAGTATTCCACAGATTCCTGAGCAAAAGTGCACTTTGATAGCTTCACAAACAACTGGTGCTTTACCAAGATTTCAAAGACAGCCCTCAAGTGTTGTACATGTTCTTCCATAGTTTTACTGTACACTAGTATATCATCAAAGAAAACTAGCACAAATTTCCTTAACAAAGGCTGAAAAATCACATTCATAAGGGACTGAAAAGTAGAGGGAGCATTAGTTAAACCAAATGGCATAACAACAAACTCAAAATGACCATGGTGGGTTTTAAATGCTGTTTTTGGGATGTCCTCAGGGTTGACCCTAATCTGATGATACCCTGCCCTTAAATCCAATTTAGTAAAGAATCTGGCCCCCCACAGTTCATCTAATAGCTTATCTACTATTGGGATTGGAAATTTGTCCTTTATAGTGAGTTCATTCAGCTTCCTATAGTCTACACACAATCTCCAACTCCCATCTTTCTTTCTCACAAGTACAATGGGTGAAGCAAAAGGACTGGTACTATGTTGCACAACCCCAGTTTTTAACATTTCTTGAATTTGTTTCTCAATTTCAGTTTTATGAGCATGAGGACATCTATATGGTCTAAGCTTAAAAGGTTCAGCCCCAGGTTTCAATCTAATTGCATGATCAACATTCCTATAGGGAGGTAATTCAGTAGGATTTTGGAATACCTGACCATACTGTTGTATGAGATCCTGAATTCCTTGAGGAATTTGATCAGAACCCTCCTTTGGTTGTTCTGTTGCTGCATGTAACATGCACATTTTCAGCTTCTTGTTCTTTTCGTAGTGCAGCAACTCCTTTCCCTTGATCAAGTTTAGTGTGGCATTCTTTACTTCCCCTTGCAGTTCCCCGTTTCCTCCGTGATTGTTGATTTTGATGCTGAGATTTTGGAAATCAAAGCTTATAGGGCTGTGGTGTGCCATCCAGTCAACCCCCAAGATTACATCCCAACCTCCTAGCTTCATCAGCTTCAAATTAAACTTGAATTCATAATCCTGAACACGCCACCTCACTTTGGGACACACCAGTGTTTTCTGAATCTGAGTTCCATCTGCTAACACAATAGTGTAAGGTTTGACCTCCTGAGTGGGCAACTGTAACCGAGAAGCCATCCTATCATCAATGTAACTGTCAGAACTACCAGTGTCTACCAGAATCCTCACCTCAACATCTTTCATTGTTCCTTTCAGAGTGATAATCTTCCTTCCCAACCTCTCAGAAATAGCATTCAGAGTCAATTCAGATGCCTCTACTTCCACAGCAGTATCCAACTCTCATTCTCTCTCTTTTTCCACTTCTTGTCCTACCTCTTCTCCTTCTTCAACCACAATGAAATTGAAGTTTTTCATCTTACACTGGTGCGCAGGACCAAACTTCTCCCCACATTTGTAACACAGATGATTATTCCGTCTATATTGCAACTCCTCAGGGGTAATAGTTTTGAAATTCTCTTTACCCCACTTTTTAACTTCCACAGGATTCTTCTTGTCAGTGCTTAAGTTGTTTCTCCCCTGAAAGCCAGGTTTGAAATTACTCCCAGCAGTTTTGATCCCTTGATACCCAGACCCCTTGTTCTTAGAATTTATCTCCACAGCTTGCTCCTGCAGAATAGCCACCTCAAATGCATCCCCCAGTGTCTGAGGTTTCATCACCCTCACTAATGGCTTTAGTTCATCCTTAAGACCACTCATGAAACTAGAGATAAAGTAATCTTCAGTTAAATTGCCATTCCTACACAACATTCTGACCTTCAATTCTTCAAACTCCTCTTGGTATTCAACCACAGATCCCTTTTGGTGGAGTTTATTGAAATCCTCTACTTCATCACTTTTTCCCAAACCATCAAACCTTCTAATCAAAGCCTTTGAAAACTCATCCCAAGTCACATTCCCCCTTACTTGTTTCAAACTATCAAACCAAATCTCAGCCCTCCCATCCAAATAAATACCCATAGCTTCTAACTTTTCAGATTCAGGAATTTGAAATAAGGCAAAGTATTTTTGGCACTTTCGTAACCATTCTTTTGGTTTAGTACCTGTGAAGTGAGTCAATTCAATCTTAGGGGCAGCACTCCATGTGTCTCTCATAGCTTGCTCTCTCCAAATGGGTTGGCTTTTGTTCACACTCGGGTTGGGAAAAACTGGAGTTCCTGGAGTTGGCAGCAAAGGTGATTTCTCTCCAGAAGGACCCTCATCACGCCTAGCACTTCTTTCCTCTGATGGCATTTTCAGCATATTAACGATCTGGGATATTTTCATATCAAAGTTATTAGCCTGGATCTGCATTTGACTCTCCAGGTTGGAAGTCACCTCCTGGGTCATCCTCTTCATTTGATCTTCCAGCGTGCTCTTCCAGACCTCATTTAATTCATCAATCCGATTATCCAGCCTATTCACATGTTCTTCCACCGTTCTTTTCCTTGTTCCATCAGCCATGATTAACTTGCCCAACAGTCCAAGGTTTGAACTGCTCTGATACCAATTGACACGCCCTCAAATCCAAAGCATTAATTCAGAATTAAAATTAAGGGAGAAGAGAGAAGAAATGGGGGAAACTCACAGAAGAAAGGACAGAAAAAGAAGAGAAAGGGGGTAGTATATTGAGGAAGAAAGAGAATTCAGAAACAGAGCATTACAATCACCAAAATTCATGTCTCCCACTACTGCTAACCTCTCCCTTATAGCTGACAAAATGCAAGAAAATCTTCACAAAACAAAACCAAAATCTCCAAATCATCAACGTAATTGAGCCCTCATTTAACCTTCAATTTTACTAATTTCTTCCGGGCATGACATGCTGCTAACGAGCAAGCCCAACCACCCAGACCCAACTTTAGATTTTCAATTAAACTTAGAAGAATGTATCATAACTTGTGCATCTTCGCAATCTAAAAGTACTCAAAACTGCAAATGTAACAATAAATTCAAAATGAAACTGGGACAGCAAAAACCCCTCATTTTGGGATGGAGTTAGCCGAATCGGCGGCGGCCACGTCAAAATCTTTCAACAATTCCGGTAATCGTTCCGCCACGCTCTTCCGGGCAGCCGGTGAGACGCCTTGCTTTCCGATGATGGACTCGAGCACGGCTTCCGACAGCGGTACATTATCTATAACCGAATGGCCAACCTCAGGTAATTTGCCATCCTTGGAGAAGCTAATCTGCAGTCCAACGAAACAAGATTAAATGCAGTAAACCAAGATTAAATGCAGTAAACTAATAGGAATAAAGCATCAATAAACTTGATTCGGAGATTGTATATCTTATTCTAGGCAACCGTTGCATGCCGGTAACTTCTTTAATAATACTCCTAGTATTATTAAGGGTTTGTTCTTTAAATTTTGATTTTGGTATCAGTTTTGGTCTCAACAGTAAATTTAATATATTATAATCAATTTTTATTATTTTTAATACATTTTTTTACTATTTAATTATATTTTTTTATATTTTTAATACACTTTTCATATAATAAAACTATTTTTTTTTCAAATCAAAAGTTAACCTAACCAAAAAGAACATGCATGCACAATTCTTGAAAAGTCATATGCAAAACACCATCTCCTCTGTCTTGAAAGGACAAGGTAACAACTTTGAAACACAACTAGGCAAATGTCAAGGTCAAAATTCCAATAAATGATACTCAAACAAGGTTACATCAAATTCAAAGGTGGAATCAATACCAAGGTGATCAATGATAAGCTTGAAAACGTTATCATACATGATTTATACAAATTAAGCGGTGCAAGTGACCTCGCCTCGTGCTTTTGTATCTACAAAACTCATTAATATTTGCTAGTGAAAAACTAAAATGGTCAAAAACCATGTGCAGAAATTTACTGCTTACCGTTAAAGATCCAAGGGGGGACTGAGTGAATAGAATAGAGGCACCAGGTGGAAAAGTTTGGTCCTTGAAGACCTCCAGGAACTTTTCAATGGCTTTAGCTTCTGCATCACTGTAAATACCCACTGCTTTCCAATAAGCAGAGCAATTTTCTGTTACCTTCTCTGCGTATTGCTTACCCGTCAATGGCAATATCATCGTCACCTGCGTGAACTTTTCAAATGGACCTGAAAATTAATGGGATTCATAAACCATTTTAGCCTCTTAGGATCTTTAATCCTTTACATTATTATTAGCATAGTTTGCAGGATCAAGAGTAGGATCATAATGTTCTACGTTTTTATTTTACATATGTATTTTCTATTTTATAAGATTGTACCTCCTACCATTTCAATTTTAAACCCAAATCGACTTCATATTTTCTTATAATATCGTGCCTTCTGCGATTTAAATCATACACCCAAAACAAACTATAATAGTATAAAACAAGAATTCTAAACAATAAAAACTGAATATAACTAGTGAAGACTTTTATTCAAAACAAAACAATTTGTGAGTATTTTTAATTAACTAGAGCACCAACAGATATCCTTTTAAACAAACCGGGCCCACACAATAAAACTGAACTCACGCCGGCCGCCGGAATCAAATCAAAACTCAAAACAAAAAGTCACCTGTGACGATGTCTCTGAAGAACTCGACGGAATCCGTCAACTCTTCGGCGGTCTTGCCCTTCCACTTGACGGCCAGCGACGGAACGGCGGACTCCTCAAGGTACACTCCAATGGCCGTGAACTTAATAAACTTGCCTTCAATTTCCATTCCCCTTTCTCCTGCGTGCGTACAATAGAGAAAACATCATCGAAGCGAAAGAAGAATGCATATGTAAGGGTGATCGGAAGTTTTAAAAAACCTGCGCCGGCGAGGAAAAAGGTGCCTTTGGAGCCCGGAGGCTTGACCGCAGGCGGGAAAACGCAGCTCTCGACCTGGACTCCGGTAGACATCTTCACAGATCCAAAAACACTGAAGTGACTGAACTAATACACTATACAAATCACAATACCACACGTTCTATGCAGCAATAAATAATGGAATTGGAGTGGGAGGTAGTTAGTTGGAAGTTTTGAAACGGAATGGTTAGTAGCTACCCGGCACGTGTATTTAAGCCACAAAACATTAACGAGCACTGTAAGGAATGATTTAGGCACGTTATTTTTAACGTTTTAAAAACGGTTTTAAAAATAAGTTTTGAAAAATAATTTTATAATGTAAAAATTAGATGTTGAATAGTAAAAAATTATATTGAAAATGATGAAATATGATTAAAATATATTAAATTTACTGTTGAAACCAAAACAGTTTTCAAAACGAAACAAAAAGAACAGGCCCTTAAAAGATCAACATTTGTCTCAAACTAAAATAAAAAGAACAGAAAGACAAAGCTGAATAGAAATAAATAATACCGCAAAATTCGATCCTTCTTCATACATTGACCCCAAAAATAAAAATTCGCATCTTCCGTAACACTGTGTTACACTCTCTGTTACAGATTTTGAAATAGAGAGTAGGAGTGTAACGGTGTAACAGAAAATCTGGAACCCAAAAAAACTTCTAAATTCTCCAAATTATGTACTCCCTCTGTTCAATTACTTTCACACGTGTATAACATTTTATAGATCTTAATGTAAAACACCTAAAATGTTTGTGAAAATAAATTTTTCTAATAGAACGAAGAGTAATTATTTGCAATATGAAAAAACATATATATATATATATATATATTATCAATGATGTTTAGGTGTAATGTTGTGCAATTTCATTTTAATATTGAAAATTAATTTTGATGAAGATAAGTTGGAAATAAAATGAGGGAGAGGGTTGGTAGCGGTCTAAAGCGTGGACATGGTTACTCGACCGCTTTGCTTTCCTTTTCGGTGACTGTTGTTAGTTTGGAAATATTGGACTTTGGAGGGTTCATAGGATTCCCGTTTTTTAATTTGTTTGGACTTTTAAGATAAATTTTTAAGAGTATTGACAGGCATGTCAACTAAAATATTTCATACCGACTGATATTATATGTATTTATTGGTCAATAATTTGATATTAATAATTATTTTATAAAAATATACTCTATTCGTTACATTAAAAAAAGTTTACTTTGACTAATGTACAACTTATTATGAAAGCTATAGTTCAACACTTAAAATAACTAATTTGACACTTTTTATTTTATTTATATTTTTTACTGATTAAGTATGGCTAATTGTGGACCACATATGATTATATTAGTAATGTTATGAACAGTAACAAATTTAAAAGTGGACTCTCGAAGTTATGGCGATAATTCCCCTTAATATGCCAACGGTATTGACCTCCAATGTTATTGTAATAAATATTTTCATAACTCTGTTTACTTTGTGATTATTATAAGAAAAATATCACTTTTTCTCTCTTTTTTTTTTAAAAAAAGACTTCAATCTAAATATCCTCATTTTCTCTTAATTTTAAATTTAAAAATTTCTCTCAAATATCACTCACATTATTTATCTTCCCTACATTAACTTCCAAAAAATAAATTTTCTCCAAAATGGACCATTCCCAAAACAAAATTCTATATTTTTGGAGAGATTCCTTGACTGACCTTTCTTCACCACGAAATGCGGCATTGACGAGAGAAGACGAGAAAGGGGAATAGCGTCTATTCCATCCAAAAAGAAGCTTTAAGGTTGAGTGAGTGATTAAGTCCTTTATGTGGGAATTGAATTACGAGTCAACCCGTTCATTCCATCCATGTAGGACGAAATTAGATATCGGAAAAAGGGTACCCTTTGCCGTCTAGCTAAATACCTTATTTATAGCGAAAAATAGCCTACGAGAGGGGCTAGATCGACTACTTCTACCACTTCGACTGCAGGTAGGATTGGAGCGAGCGAAGCAGAAGCAAAGCAAGCTCTAGTGGTGGGCTGTCTTCCTAGTCCCATTTCAGTCTTTTTTTTTTCCATCGACAAAGTCAGAAGCAATGGATGTTGCAAAGGCACAAGCGGTTAGTCAGCGGAAGAAGTCACTCTCAATTCGATCTAGCAAAAAATGCTTTACCGATAAAGTCAAGTGAGAAACAGTAGAAAATTCCACACATCCACATAATGAAAGCAGATCTACGCTTCGAGCCGCAACCAGAACAAGCAGATTCCGTATAGGAACATGAGTACATGATATTGAAGTTCATCGATCCGGCATTGGATGCGCCTGTACCGCCGACGAATAAGAGGTACCCTCACCCCAGGCAGAGTTAGTGAGCCGTGTAATAGGCGACCATTTCGCGCGGTTCGGGGGCACTTGAGTTAGCCAAAGTCACAAACATCCTGAATGGGCTTGAAATGGGCTAAGCCCATCCCAGATGTCAGATGTCATGATCTTTTCCAATATAATTATTAAAATTGTCCAAATTACTAAAAAAGTGGAACTTTGTAGTATGAACAAAAATATCCGTGGTTTGAATAGAATAGTAAGATATATAAATATAAATCTTGTGAGATTTCGATATTAATCAATAAATTTATCATCAGATAAAAAATACACGATTAAGGAAACTATAATAGAGCAATAATCTAACGATGCAATGGTGCGCGTATCAAATTTAATCTATGAAGTATCAAGTGCATATTAAAACAATAAGTCTCACGTATATTGAATTTAAGTGCTAAAATATCGAATTATTTTTAGTTGTTGAAATATGAGTTTAACAAATGCTTAACTGATGAAATATAACAATTATGTTTAACCAATAAATATCATCTGACACAATTATGTTTAACCAATAAATATCATCTGATACTCATATTGTAATCGAACCGTCATACAATCAGTCAATCGTACGTAAGACTTTAACATAATAATATCGACACCAAGAAAAAAAAAAAAAAATCGTCGGTGCCTTGTTAATCCATATCCTCATAAATAATCCTAAGTACTAGTATTATTTTTGCCAAAAAAAAAAAAAAAAAGTACTAGTATTCTAATTTCCTTAAAAAGTGGTCGTGTGTCTTTGTCCGATTTCAATTTTTTATTTCCCCTGAAAACGTTTTTGTCTGACTGGATTGATTTCAATTGCGAAGTGTCCAAAACCCCCAAATTGACAATTAACACCTGCGCTGCATGCTCGCTGTGCTACCGCATTCCGCTCCCCAAATCGCCATCTCCAGAGCTCCTCCCCTTTCTTTTTCAGTACTATACCTTTTAGACTAAGCCGAAAATCCCACCTCAACTTCCCATCTATCCTCTTAGTCTCAATTTTCACAGATTATACTTACAAATTAAGTAATAGGGAATAAAGGGTCCCGGAGAATTTTTTTATTAGGGTTCTTAAATTACACTGCTGGATTGCTGATTGTTGTTGAGGAAAATGTCGTGGTTTAAATCGGCGGTGAGTAGAGCGGTTGAGGTTGGGAACAAGAACCCCCTGACCCGCACAGTCAAGAACTACGCCGACACCGTCGTTCAACAAGCCGGTCAAGCTGTCGCCGAGGGCGCCAAAATCTTTCAAGACCGCATTGTCAGTATTTTTCCTTTGCTGCTGCTTTTTTATTTTATTTTAAAGTTATTAAATCGTTGAAAAATCGCGCCTTGAAGATACGCCGGGATCGGAAGTAGAAATTTAATGTTGAAAAATGTTATCTTGACATGATTGATTACCTACGGCTGTTAGCTGGCTGATGCATTTAGGGGTATAATATTGGCGAAGATTGTCGGGAAGTTTTAGTGTAATTTACTGCGTTCGTATTTTACATTGCAAACCTCAAGTGTTTAATTCCATTTAATTGGTTTGTAGTGTGAAATCTGTTTAACACCTTTGTCCTTTTCTCTAAATGGATATATCATACTCTCAGAATGCGATATTTTTATATTTGGAGGGGATAGAAGTTTCATTGTTGAAGTTATACTCAATACCCACAAACGCGCACCCTTTGAAGTTTATTGAGAAAATCTTCAGGAGAACCTATTAGTAACTTGAGCGTTAGGATGGAGTATAAATGAATAGAGGGATGGATGCACCTATTTCTTGATCATGTTGATGGTTTAGGATGTCCGAAGATTATTAACTCGATGAAGTAATGACCTGGCGAGACTCAGACTTGTAGGCAAATGAATAGTTTGTTATTGGATTCATATTTGGAGGATGAATAGTTTCAAGCGTCCTGTTTTGGCTGCAACTACTTTGATTTATGATTGTCTCTGCAGTTTGAATGAAGTTATTTCATTCTCCAATATTTTTTGGTATATCTTGATTACAAAACCATGCTTATTTTCGCTGTAGGGGTCTCGGAATGTTAAAAGCTTCAAGCAAACTGTGAAAAGATTGGAAGAAGCTTCCGTTTCTTGTAGGGGGCCCGAGAGAGTCCAGTTGATGCGGAGATGGTTGGCGGCTCTAAAGGAGATTGACAAATCATCTGGAGTTACTGTTGAAGAAAGAGAAAAAGATAATGAGCAAAATGATCCTTCTGAAGAACCTAAGGGCAGTCCAAGGAAGCAGTCTCTAGTGAGTGTTAAATCTTAATATTTGATTTCTTGTGGCAACAATCATGTTATAGCCCGGTCTGAGCAGATTGTAAGGCATTCTTGAATTAAATTATTGCCTCTTAAGTGGTTGGATGAGTTCCTTAAAACCTCATTTGCATTGCGAAGGATTTATATTTGCATAAATAATTCCTCTCTTCATGTTGATGCCAACTTCTGGTTCTCTTCTTAGCCTCTAAAAATTTATCCGATTTAGAATTGATGAAGTGGGGTGGATGACAAATCTTAGTAGATACTATAGAAGAACTCAACTAGAAGCACCGAAATGATAGAAACTTAATAGTAAGGGAAGAAGCAACTCAATGATTTATTTTATCATGTTTTCATGAGAAAATGAAAATATAGCCACCCATGTATTTTTTTGCTTTGGCCGAGTTCATTGAAGCCGTGAATGTTGCATTGCTCAAATTCTTAGTTTCTTATCTATCATGATCTGTTGTCACCATGAACCATCAGTGATTGTAGATTATTCAAATGTTGTAGCGTATCTGCTATGGATTTGAATGAAATCAAGTGTGTTTGAAGTTGATCTAAGTTGTTCATATGACTATATTTGTGTCACTGTTGATCACTGTTGCTTCTTTTATAATTTGGACATTCAGTTTGCTTTGTATATGATGGTCTGGCCACATGTATATTGTTTGTGAAATTCCGTTGAAGCTTTATTATTTATTTATTTTTTCCTTCCTTAGGGCTGTTGTTTGCTTTGCCTGTGTAGATTATTAATCAATTACTGTAGCACTCCACATATTGAGCTTCAGAACTCATGGTTTTAGAACTGATTTGTCTCAGGGGTAACAAAGGGAATCGTGTCTCTGAATCATGTATTAGTTAATTTCTTTTATTATTTTATTTTTATTATTATTATCTATTGATCAATCTTAAGCAAAAAATTAACCTTTCAAAAGTACCATTTTTGGAGAAAGTTTGTTGATCTGCAACATCTTGTGACTGATAGGTTCTGTATTATGACTTCGACATGGGAGGTGAACCAATGAGCTTTCGTGATGTCTTTCTCTACAGTCAAGCTTTGGAGGGAATAGCAATCTGTATGGTATGTGAATTATTATTAGTAGCCTTTACAATGTAATAGAATATTTTACTTTCATTATAGCAAGCAATTCCTGACTCATAGAGATATGCTGCATTATCATTTTTGAGAACATAATTCCTAAAGTTCTATTTATAACGAAAGCCTCTCCTGATGTGAGAGTTTCAAGTTTAATTTACAAATATATGTATCTCTGAATTTTTTATTTATTTTTTTTTTTTTTGCATTTTTTCCAATGAAGTTCTGAGTTAAATGGGGTAGGAATTTGTGTTATACTGATGCTGATCATGCATTTATATTTAAAACTGCACTTGATGCACTAAATCTGCTTATGGCTGAGTAGCTGCTTATGATGCATGCTACCTAAGTGTTAACTTTTTCTGTGATTCAGATTCTTGAAGCGCCAAATGAGGAGGAAGTATCACTGCTCCTTGAATTGTTTGGGTTAGTATATTCATTCTTGGATATTTCCTCATTTGACACTAAAATATTGGTTTCTGAGGCGTGAAAAATGTGTCTGAGCTTTCTTCTGTAATTAATTGCATGCAGACTATGTCTTACTGGTGGGAAAGAAGTCCACAATGCGATTGTTAGCAGTATACAAGATCTAGCCAAAGCATTTTCAAACTACCAAGTTGAAGTGTTGGTAATGTTTTGTATAATTTTTATGCTATATGCATTCAAGCTTGAGTGAATATGAAATGTGAGCTCTTTTAGAAGTATCTTTTTCTTTCCAGTTGAAAATCATGCTGTTAGATTTGGGCCAATTTGCTTGTTTCTTGTTCTATTGGAGAAAATGGTAGTTGCTTTTCTTTTTCTAGAAGAAAATAAAGCTAGTAACTTGCACAGAGTTCTTTCTTTGGGTGTGTGCATAACTGTTGGCACTTGGCTAATGATATCTCTTATATTTGTTTCCGCCAAGAATGTAAATTGGTTTAAAGAAAATTCCACAAGTCGTTCCCCTGTGTGGAGCTTTGCTTTCATTTGCGTAACTATGTTAGGTACTTTTGTAATAGCAGAATACAAAAGTTCGATGTTGAGGTAACATAAAAAATGTGCTAGTATTGCATCTATCGATTTCCTCTTTAAAATCTATTCTCTAACTATTGTGCACACTTATTTCTAGCCTTTCTTAACACGTAACTGGTTTGGCAGTACTGCGCGTTGACAACCATTTGCAGTCCTCTCTCTCTCTTTCTCTGAAATCTGCCACATGCAATCATCTATCTTTGTTATCATATACTCTCCTTCGTCTGTATTATGACCATTGTTAGCCTTTGTGAAAATATGCTTGCTAGAGCAACTTATCCTATTACCAAGATAAGTTAAATTTGAGCAGTGGCTGCTTTTAGATAGTTTTTTGTCAGAGGTTAGCATTTAAGCTTGTACAAGTTAAGCTGGATCTCTGAAGTGAATTAGGAATTGTGCTATCAATTTGGTTGATATTTTCGCTTTCTTAATGTTTAATTCTATTGATGGGTTTAGACCATATTAAAGAAATCTTTTTTAATTACTCCATGAAAGAGGTTATTGTTTGATATCCTTTTAGATTTTAGATGTGAATATATTTCTCATTTCTCTTTCTGTAAAATGGTTATTCTGAATGTCTGGTTACATTGCCAACCTTCTTTTCCAACATTGACCTAACTGTGTTGTTATTATATTTCCTAAGTGTCATTGGAGCTAGCTAGAATTTAAACGCATTGTTTGCATTTATTGTTTTTTATTTATTTATTTGACAGTTTTGGGTATAGTGGTGAATAAATGTGTCACCTACACTGTTCTTAAATTCCCGGGATGACTTGTGTAGGTGAAGCGGGAAGAACTGCTCCAGTTTGCTGAAGGCGCAATAACTGGGTTGAAAGCAAATGCTGATGTGGAAAGGTAATTGATTTTTCCCATACCATCTGGACTCTCTTCTGTTCCTAAAATAGCATCTTACAGAGGAGTTCAATATCACATTAGGGTTTGAAAACAATTGACAAGATAGGTGTCAAGGGAGTGGAAAATGTCATCAGGAAGTGTTATGTTGACATTTCATCCCTGTTTGCATTTTTATTTCTGCATAAGAATTGATGCTGAGGTCTCCAAGTTGAAGAAGAAGATTGATGAATTGAGTGCATCAAAGGAACAGCTTGGCGAGGGTGATCAGACAGTCAAGAAAGATGCTGCTGTTTCAGCACTAGAGGTACATTTGGCCGCGTTTATCCTTTCTCCCCTTCTAATGTCTGCAATTTTTTAGCAGTTAAAATTTTGTGTGGTAATGGGTTACTGCGCCCATGCTGACAGGATTGGTGAAAACTGATTTATTTTGCTTCTTATTCAGATATTTCTATAGAACATGTTCATTGAACTTTGATTAGATATGAGATGTATGTTAATTGTTAAGTTTAAATTGGGGGCTCAAGATATGCATGCTTCTGATATTGGTCTCCTCAATCCTTGATTCCAGTTTTGAGCTCAGCAAATACTTTTCAAATATGTAAAAAGTGGCTGAAGTTATTTGTGATTTAATGGTCATTTGTGTGATTTCTGTGCTTTGCCTCTCTCCCACTGGACACATGAATTTTATACCTTCGGCAAAAGCTTTTTCGTGGTGATGCCATTATTGTGCTATGGCATGCAACAAATGTAAGATTCTATTTTCCGTTAGTTTTCCACTTTACCTTTGTTTGCGCATTTTGTTGTATAACTTGTACTCTTCTAGCTGCTATTGACTCCTGAATGAGATAAACCCAGAAGATACTCTTCTTGATAAATTTTTCCCCATTTAATGAGAGGAATAGGTTAAAGATGAAAGTGTTGAGCAGGACCTGGTGATGTAATCATGTTTTACATCTATTCTTGCTTGAGGTTTGCATTTTTGTGCAATTTGTTTGTGATGGTGATATAAACAGCTCAACTCTGTGTGTATGTTATTGGATGATTCAAGATTTATATGATGTTTATTGATTAAAGTACTACAAAGAAGCAATTTTTGACGTGTGACCTCTAATCTGCTATTTCTCTAGTAGGCTCTGAAGGAAGAACTTTCTCATATCCGAGCTTGTTCCAAATTAGAAGGACTTCTGCTGAGGAAAAAAGCTCTTAGATATGGAGACACTCCAGAAATTCATAGTCAAAAAGTATGTTTTCTCTTTCCATATGATCAGATTAGATATAATTCCCTTAGCACTGACATTCTTTTACAACACTTATTTGGTTTTCTATTTTTTATGGTACCTCTTTGTTATGCCTTTAACCTGAGTGCTGGAGGCTTTTGCGCCCCCCAACCCCCCCTTTCTCCTTTTTCTGTTTCGTGATTTTGTTGGTTTCTTGTGTGTAATTCCTTTTCAAGAAGTTGTGTTTCAACAATCATGAGTGGCACTGCATATCAGCATTCTAAACTTTAAAAATGTGTTTTACGAGTTGTTACTATTGACTCTTTTCTTGTTAGTCACTTGTGGGGATTTTTTTGCTCTTCTTTATTTCCTTATCTTTCCATATTATTGGGACTATCCTTGTATAAGGGCTTAGGGCATGTTCTTTACCATGCTATCAGAAACATGGTTTTGTAGTTTGAATATTATACTTGTTTCTCATCATTCCCAATATACATTTTTACCCTTCAATTACACATTTTTATACTTCCAATACACTTTTCACATTTAAAAATATTTCTAAAACCAAGTTTTGAAACCCATCAAAAGAAATAGGCCCTTAGAATTTCAATAAGCATGAATTAATATTTTGTTTAAGATGGAAGATCCTTATGTCTAAGGTTGCCCTCTAAACATTTGCAGGTTGATAAGCTGAAAGTATTGTCTGAATCCCTATCTAGCTCCACCTTGAAATCCGAGAAGCGCATCTCAGAGAACAAGTATGTAACTTTCCGTAACTTAAGTGAACAATTTTTCCTTTCGTTGTGTAAATATAACTTGAAAGTCTCAGATTTAAAAGCTGTTTATCTGAGTTTTCTCACCCCCAACTTGTTGGGTTCTCTGTCAGCTGCTCGTCCTCTCTTGATTTGTAGTTCTTTTTTTAATCCTTTTACACGATTACCTTTTCTATTAGACTTGCGTATTTTGTGTAGGTTTATGAATTTGATTATATGATTTAGTGTATTATGTTGTTCTTGGCAGACTTCAAAAAGAGGAAGCATTGAAATTCCGAGTTACGAAAGCGAATGAAGCTGGTGAAATTGAAATGGTATCTATACTTTAATGTAAACCATTTGTTTATGCAGTAACTGTAATCTTGTAGAGTTTATCATGTAACATGCTTTGCTTTGTTGATGTTCTGCTGCAGTGGTTCCCTGATATTACATGGCCATGTGTCCTGTGTTTGATAATTTAGTTTAATTATCAAAGAGATTTATCTTCTTCTCTGTAAAATATCCAGGAGATAGCTGCTGAGATTTCGGAACTAGAGAAACAAAGAAATGACCTTGAAGCTCAACTGAAAAAGGTTTTTGTCATCTTTCCTGTTAAATTCTTTTTTTTTTCCTTGGTGGTTCGAGAGAAATTAAAATTAGGGATTCTACTGTATCTGTTTATTTCCTTCTTTTTTTTTCTCCTCCTGTTCTTCAAGGTCTGGCAACTATTTTGATAATGATTTTGTTGTGGATAATGCAAGGTAATTTTCTGAGACTTATCATTTCCAGAACAATAATGGAGAATTAATTGAAGCTTGGTGCACTACCTAATTAGCACTATAAATGACTTGCTTATTTTTGTTAATTTTTTCTTCAAACATCTTTGACTATTATGCATGTGCTGGTTTTTCAGAAGTAGATCATTAGAGATAATGTGGCTTTCTATATCGTGCTAATCTGGAAAAGGGCTAGAAAATGATAAAGATGCATCAGAAATGTTATTATTTATTTGTTACTTTGTTGTGTATGAATGCATATTCAAATATTTATATTTTAAGTAATACCAATGAAGAAATTGGATATGGACAGATGATAGACTTCTAGCTAACTGTACAAGAATCATAAGGATTTGATGGTTGGTATTTATATTTTGGAATTTTACGTCTGGTTGTTTTGGGGTTTTCCTAGAGTTAATCAAAGTACTTTAGTTTGTATTGTGTGAAAAATGACTCATTAGCATTGAGAATCTTTTGTAACTCTGTTTCTTTAAAGAGGAATTTTGGTACTATTGGTAAAAGGAAGGTGCAGTTGGTAAAAACAATTTTTTTTGGTTTTGTTGTTATTACTAGGGAATTATTGGGTAGAGAATGGGTTGCAAACTTTAGGCAGGTCTTCTTCTCTGTTGTTGATATCTCCAAATCAAAGAAAATGCTAAACTGGAGGCCTTTTTGTCTCAGTTTGCAGAATGTTCATTGTTGGCCACCTTTATTAAAACTGAAAGCTTTCCATGAGGCTTTACAATTTTATATTCTATTTCACTTGAACTTATATGGTTCAGACCACTTCTCTATTATAATTTATTAGGTCAATATCTCCTTGGCTGCTGCTCAAGCACGTCTCCGTAATGTCAGGGAAGAGAGAGACCAATTTTTTGAGGCTAATGATCAGATTGTTACCCATTTGAAATCTAAGGTTTGCTTCCTCCTTGTTCTCCTTGTCTTGATGTGTTATTATCTTTGGCATATTGTTCCTGGAGATTATCCATCTCTGCCTGAGGTATCCCAGAAAGAGTCAATTTAGTTTTTGCTACTGGTGTTAATGATTACTTTGCCGTTCTCGTCTTTTTACCTCTTTTGATTATTAGGATGATGAATTATCGAGATCCGCTGGGTCATGTAGAGTGGAAGTTGATGTTCTAGGTACCTGGATAAATTTTTTGGAAGACACCTGGGTTCTTCAGCGTTCATATGCTGAGACCAAGACTAAAGAGATAGAGTATGCGATTTCTGTTAATATTTAATTAATTGTACTTGGATGTTGGCGTGTTGCTGATACATGTTGTTCTTATTATCTCTAGTGATGAACTGGAAAGACATGAGAGATACTTTGTTAAGTTGGTCGTTCAGCTGCTCTCGACTTATGAGGTAGGTGGATAATAGAAATATTTTGTTAGTAATACACCTACTTAGAAGACCACTGCTGCATGGCACAGAAGGTTTTGATTTACTTTTGCCTTCTGTGCAGAAAGAATTGAAGCCTTCAATTGATCGCATTGGAAAATATGTTGAAAACTTGAAGAGCATAAGTGAAGGGTAATGTGTTTTGATGCAGTTGCATGCTCTTAAATTTTTTGTCATAAATTTGAGATTTCTGCTGACCATTTAACAGATCGGTGGTAGCATCATCAGATAAGGATATTTCTAGTGAGTTGAGTCCAAGAAAAACTCTTGAAGAGGAATACTTGTTCTATGAAGCTAAGGTAAGTTTCAGGATAAAGAAGAAATATATGTGGGAAAACAGGAGGCAGATAATGCTCCAATATTATGAGCGTCATTTTTTGCCTGTTTCCCTTACTAAATTGTAGAGGATGGATCATGGGTGTGATTGCATCCCCCGGATTAGTCTTTTTGTGGACCTTATGTTTATGCCGGGCAATTTTCAATTTCCTCGAAATCTTAGTGAATCTATTGCATCTTGTTTTTCAACTGCAGATTATAACCACGTTCAGTGTAGTGGACAACATGAGAGAGCTGTTCTACACTAAGCAGGGTAAACTATCCAGGTATGTTGACGAACTGTTCTATTCCATATTCCTTCTCCTTGTCAACCCCGTGGTTACTCTTTCAAAGTTAAAGTTTAACTTCTGTTCCAGCAAGGAAGACCCGAATATTAAAGAGTTATTTGAGAAAATTGAAGTGCTACGAGGACAATTTGAAGCTATTGAAAGACCACATCTAGAATTGGAGAATCCTACTCAAGAGGAGTCGTCTTTGTCTGATGTTGATCAGCAAGAAAGTGAACTGCATCCTCCTGTGGGAAATGTAGCTGAGGGTAAAAAGGTATCTGACGCACCACCGGCAGGCACGTCAGAACATCCCCTTGACGCCGAGGCAGAGTTAGCGCAGTTCGAGTCTGAGTTCGGTAAAGTTAACCAGGATTACTCCGCTGATGAAATTGGTGACTGGGAGTTCGACGAGCTTGAAAAGGAGTTGAATAAAAGCACTTAATCTTCTTTTCCCCTGCTGCTACTATACACTTGTCATGAATGTATAATTAAGATAAATCTTCCAATCTCCTAACAGCAAGTATTTAGCTAAGGAGTGAATCCTTATGAAGTTCATCAACAATCCATTAATTCTGGTGTAAATGCTGTTGCTTGTAACCTTTAAACCATAACTTCTGTACATGGAGATTTAAGGAAGAAAACAAAAAAAAAAAATCCCCCTCTGTAACTTGCAGGTTGTTTTTCTGAATCCAGAAACATGTTCTTCAATTAGATTCTGCAGCCTGATTTTTACATGGAATTTTGACATGTCTGTGTAGTTACTGTCACGGGTCGCTTTTTTGAATCGCCAAAATGAGCTAATTGTGTGGCAAGCATGAGAAGCTTGGGCCACACATTGTCTGTGAACATCATAGGTTACTTTCAGAGAAAGGTTTTGCAGGTATCTGATGTGTGGTTGGTAATGGTGTGAGGCCACAAGGCAGATGATCTTTTATCTTCCAAATGACTGGTTAAAGGTAGACACAAGAGCAAATGCCGATCTTGCTGGGAATCTGTAACAGTGCAGGAGGGCCGATCGCGGCAAGTGGCGATGAAGAGCTGCTGCTATCGTGCCACCTGAAGAGGGCAGAGGGGAGAAACAGGTAGTGCTAGGAGTGGGGCTTGAAGATCAAAATGTATATGGATGGACAGCAACATTACCTCAAATGGAAGTAGGGTTTTGTCTTATCTTTTCATGAGCATCATCATTGCCTAGTAGGGTACAGAAAAATGGTGGTCTGAGAGTAAAATTGACATCCTTTTAAGCATTGTTTGAAAACTGGAATTCCCTCTGCTTCCACTGTTGCCGGTGGGATACCCGGCAATGGAGGCCCCGGGAGCTTTTCTGGTTGCCGGTTGAGCCATATCCATCCAGATTTTATGGTGTGGTGGTGGGACTATCTTATATTGTGGCTGCGGTTGCTTCATTCTTTTTTATGCACGTTTGGTCTATTTTTTATACACTCGTTATATTTTTGGTCTATTTTTTATGTTTCGTTGCACTTTTAGTCCCTATCCTATCATGTTTTGGCACTTTTCATCCCTGCTACAAGTTGTAGTCGATTTTGTAGATTATCGGGGTCAAAATGCAATTTTAAAATTTATACATTCACATTCAGAATGATTGATACTATAGTCGGTAACAGGGACTGAAAGTGCCAAAACATGAAAGAAGATGGACCAAAAGTGTAACGAGACATATAAGAGGGATTAAAAGTGTAACGAGAGTATAGAAGATAGACCAAACGTGCGATTTTCCCTATATAATTATGTCATACGTTTTGATAAAATAGTGTTTCGACGCATGGAAGGTAGGAACGAGCCAGTGTTCCTGCGATTGTAATGCATAGATGGTTACTCGGAGGCTCGAAGATAATCATAATTAATTGTCATCAAGTGTATATCATTAATTTCGGAGAGAAGAATGATTAGAAATGGATGGGGGATAAGAAAGGAAAAGAAAAGTAACCAAAAAAAAAAAAAAGAATTATGTATAAATAGTTCAAATCAATAAAAAGAAATGAAAAAGTATATAGTTGTATTCTGTAGCTAAGCTTGCACTCACTAGGAGCTGAGCTCTTCTTTAAATTATGCAGATTGGCCCCTTTTGTATTCTTTGAAAATACTTAATAAAATAGATTACTATTGTCATCCCAAATGTATAAAATACCAATTAAAGGAGGAAATCCCTAGTCATCTAACAATGTACAAACTCCAACTTTAACAATTATACTAGATCTTGGAGGAATCCAGCAAGGAAAGTTATAATAACAAAAAGGGTCCAAGATGATACCATTGATCTTTGTGTAGGGATTAGAAATAGTAACCAACGAGTCAGGATACAAACTGTTGTGACATATGAAGAGCCATTTAAAAATTGATGGTTCGATTATTAGCTTTGTCTATTTAAAGAGTAAATTGACGTGACTAAGTAGGTGGTCTCCAACTCCTTTCCTTCGCTCCTCCAACCCTCTGCCATTATACAATAGAGAAATATGAATTTTGTAATAGCTAAAATGCTCACGAAAATAATGATAAAAAGTTCGGTTTGTATAACAGTCACAATGATTAAGAACCAAATTTACCTAAACAGAAAAGGCAAATGTTTAGTCTGTAATCAGGAATGAATTGAACCCATCAAAATTCACACATCTTATTTTAATTCATATTTCACCTCGTCTTATTATCAAACTTTTAATTTTCATTTCAGTCACTTAAAACAAGCTACGAAAAGTATATATATATATATCTCAATGGGGGGACAACTTTCTTCGTGGAACAAAGGGCGTTCTTAATGTACATGTTTACACGTATGAATGCCAATATGAGAACACAACACAAACAAACACACGAACAATATTTGAAATTTACTCTCGAGCTTCGCTATCTCTCCACCATGGAGTGTCGGATCATGTGCCAAAATGAATGTTAATTAGTATAGTTGGTAATACAATAGTAGTATTAGTGTGTTATTAAGGTCAACAAATCTTCTGTCTTTACTCCTGTATTTGTGTACAAGTCAGCTAATTAGAAAATGATTGAACGCATCCGTTGCATTTTTACCAATAGTATTGCAAGCTAATGATGAAGTAATAATCTCTAATATTATTACCTTTCAAACATAGCATCTCATCGGCTGAATGAATATTTATATTATTTTATGCAGTGTACCAAATACACTGAATAATCAATCGAGGCAAAGGGAGAGGAAAATGGAATGAATAAAAACAAGAAAGAAAGTAAAGGTTAGAAAGGCCAGGAATCCCGTAAAAGTAATGGGATGGATGGAACTAACTCAACTAAGCAAAGCTTAAAAAAAAAGGTGAGTATTAATCATAACTCATGATTTTTCAAACCATTAACCTTAGCTATATCTCTAAGCTCTATTATAGCTTTGCCTTAGGTTAGTTTGTCGTTTCTTGCAGCCGCACGAGCTCAATTATTAATTACCATCATATTTACTTCCAATCCAACTAATCATATATATATATCTTAATTATCTTTTAAAGAGAGATAGTTCACTTTTTACGTTGTTACTGCATATCATAAAATGATATTTTTGCCTTTAAATTTTGCTACTAGAATTAGTAAAATTAGGGGTAAAAATGTAATTTTACTATATACAATAACAATAGGAGAGATGAAATATGTATTTGAAAATTAAGGGAGCAAAATCGAAGCTACCGCAAAATATTGAGGGGTTCTAGCTAATATGGTTTTTGAGTCCATATTTTGGGAAAGAAGGAAAAATAAAAAGAACATTATGAGATGAATATCATTACTCATTAGTCGTCAAAGATATTTACGTATATGGTTTGTGTCAACATCAACCTTGCAAATTGGGAACAAAGCTAATTATGATTACTCAAATCGAATCAAGCCATTAATTAATTAATTAATTATAGATCAACCATCCACTTTCTTCTTGCTTTTGGAAAAAACAAGAAAAGGGAAAAAGATGCAACTAATATATCTTTAATCCGACAAGGCTATATTAAAACAGGGAGACTAGTGGAAAATAACCTAGATTAATGTTGTTTAAACAAAATACACTAATGGTGCGTTTTGAGCGCGGGAATAAGAATGCGAGAAATGAGCAAGTGATTTCTAGTATTAAAATTTCTGTGTTTGGTTCATGTAAGAATCTGATTAATCTATTCTATACAGTTAAAAGTATTTTAAAATTTATTTAATGAACGATTCTTCCATTTTCCGGATATGAGATGCCCCATTCCACGCGCCTAACGTACGCTAAAAAGAAAGTAAAAAGAAAAAAAAAATCACAAATTAATAATAATGAAGTTAATAATGATGCATTATTGATAATACTATAGCTAAGAAAGAAACTATTCACTTGATGTTGTGTCCTTTTCTTTTCATGTCTTTTTTTGGCTTTAAAAGGGTGCACTTGCACTTCATTTCTTTCCCAAAAACAAATTTTGCTCCCAAAAAACACAAAGAAAACCACCATTTTTGAGATGGATGCAAACCGCCATTCTAGTGACAACATAGAAGACTACATTTACATGGAAGTGGACTCACACTTCCCCATCTTCAGCCACCAGCATGCCAGAGAGTTTGAGTTCCAAATGTCCGGCTCCTCCGAGAGAGACACCGCGCCTTCCCCGGCCGATGAACTCTTCTACAAGGGGAAACTCCTCCCTCTCCACCTCCCACCACGTCTACAAATGGTTGAGAAACTCCTCCAAAATGCCAACATTTACGAAAACATGATCGGCGGCAAGGAAGAAGATCAAGAAGGCGCCTTTGAGGAAGAGAGCTTCAGCACCCCACTATTCACCGGCGCAAACACCCCGGTTAAAGGCCATACGCCCTTCGAATCATGCAACGTTTCGCCATCAGAGTCTTGCCAGGTTAGCAGGGAACTAAACCCGGAGGAGTACTCTTTTGAGTATTCAACAGAATCAAACAGCTTTGCTGATGAAAACCCTAAGAAAACTTGGACTAAAAAGCTTAAGTTGATCAAGCAGTCTTCAGTTATTGGTTCAAAGATAAAGGCTTCCAAGACTTACCTCAAGTCCCTTTTCAGCAAAACAGCTTGTTCAAATGATTCATGTACAGCAGCTAACTCCAGAAACTACGTCGAAAACAGGTACGTAAAGGTAGCCAAGAAAGTCCCATTTGGTCAAGTTCAGACATTCAGACAGCAAGAAACTTCTTCCTCTTCAGTCAACAAGAGTTTAACCTTTGATGATGGGAATGGCAGAGGTAGACATAGGAGGTCCTTCTCTGGGGCAATCATCAAAAGGATGTCCATGACTCGATCTTCATCTTCGCTGCTGTCTTCATCTTCCGGCTCTTCCTCAGCTTCGAGTTCAAACAATTCAAGTGGATTCAGAGAGCTGCCATTCTTCAAGAGAAGTAACAGTGTCAATTCTGACATTGACAATCCTATACAGGCAGCAATCGCACATTGTAAAAGGTCATCTCAGCAGCCTCTGATCCCCTCAAGAAAGAACTTAAGTGATCATCTCGGTTTCTGCTCATTAAACTCTTCCAGAGTCATTTATGAAGATCAAAGACCAGGGATTTGCATGGGTTAAATATATGTAGGCTAGGAGAGTTGTAGGGGACTACAAATTTTGATTGGTTTTTATGATTTTTCCTCTCTTTCTACCATCTTTCCTGTCATAAATCATAATTTTGAGCAATGATCATTATATGTAGTTTCCTACAAGATTCAGTCCTTTGTTGCAGAACCTTAAAGTTTGTAGACAATCATGCGTTGAAGTTTGTTCTTTTCCCAGCTTAATTATTAGGAAGTACTACTAGAAGAATTAGAAACTTGACACTTTCTAGGAGGCAGAAGATGAAGAAGAAGTACACTTGAATCATTCATTACCGTTTCACTGTTTTGGAGTCACCGCTACAAAATTTGTAAAAAAAGGATACTTTTGAACGGTACTCAGCCAACAAAAGTATTAATTTTGAGAGAAAAGTTTTTGACTGCCACACTGAACTTCCACTCCAAGCATCCAACTTTGGATGATTAATCAAAGCTTAAGCCACCTTGCTTTAGTCTTAAAGCACATTCAGCAAAAATGGTGACTTTTTCAGATGCCAAATTCCAGGAATCCAGATCATGAGCGGATGGTTGCTTTCTTACATTGGGCAAAAGGAGTGGGTGGAACTTGGAAGGCCTTAAAACTTCTACTTTTCTTTCAATCAAAGAATGGCAATTCTTCAAGAAAAAGGACATAAAAAACCTTAAGGTTCTGCAACAAATGGATGGAATAGTTTCAAAGTCATAAGAAACCTTTGGATCCCCTGTTCAATTTGTTCTGTTTTATTCTGTCCAGCAATAGTAAAGTAAAAAAGCACGAAAATCGGACAAGAGGATCTGAACTAAACTAGCACTCTGATATCTTGCCAAGTATGCAATACACTACTACAAGTTTTTATCTGGAATTTAAGTAGCACTTTACTTCTAACAGAAGAGAACTAAGGATAATCATGACTATGATTAGCAACTACCCTTTTCTGCCTCTCAAGTGAATACAAAAGCATTCAGTGGATTATCATGTCAATATATAGTTAAAACATTGCTAGCTACTCTTCGTTCCTTTAGAATAGTTCACTTTGTAATACTGTTTTGGAATTACAAAGTGGACTCTTCTTATGGAAGTAAATGATTTCAGAATATAAAGATAACTTAAAGTAAGTTGTGAATAACTGAAGATGCAGACAAACAAACAGCCTTTCAGGTGGTTCTTTTTACCTACTTTTTTCATTTTCAAGTGGGTGCACCTGAGAGGCCTTAATCTAAGAGAACATGTCAGCCAGATTTTTGGCAAAAAATATGACAAAAATAAGTACTCCAAGAAAAGACAATTTGATGATGTTAAGCACTCAGGTGTACTGATAGCCACATAACGAAAAATTCTTCTCCCCACCTGACTTTACGGAGGAATCTTTAAAGAATGAAAGAAGAAATTGGCCAAAAAAAACTCAGGTCAACTGAAGATTAACAAAGCCACTGTTTCTAATGTTAACTTCTTATTAATTAACAAACAGAAGATGAACAGATGGCCACATGAAATGAAGAGAATGCAAACCTGATTTGCGAAGCCCGCGTGCTTTAATAATCATTCAAATTTTAGCAACTTATTTCATCTGGGGGAAAATAAAAAAAAACAGTGCTGGTAACAGAAAACCCTACTTTCTGCCTGGGATGTTAACAATATACAGACACAGAGATTCAACATGTATAACTACATTATCCGATTCCTACGCTGAAAATTCACTTTATCAGTTTTCAAGACCAAAATCAAATTGCTGGTCCTGGCATTTTCAAGAGTTCAAAATTTCTCCATGAATGGAACAAATACTGAAAGTATGATAAACTTTTCTGAATCTGTTGTAAAGGCACAGAATCCAGTTACATGAATATGAGGAAGGAAAGAACGGAATGGAATGAGAGATTCTTTTATTGTAATTCATGCATAGGCGATACAAATATCGAAAGATGACTGGATTTGAAGCAAATTACATTTCAATCGAAGCTCTGGAAAAGAAGAGATGAGTACTAAGTAGGGATAAATAGTTACAAATAGATACATACATATTCTTAATGGCCAAGATGAGCTGGTATACTTTTGCTCTACAATGACCCTGGCTTCAGCAAATATACATCGAAATATGATACTAAATGCTGCGGTCAATCTTTCCAAAATTTTCAACCTTTTCAGTAGGATATATAGCATTCCTGTGTCCTCCAGAAGATCAGAAATGTAGTCCTTAACCCAGTGATTGAGATGCTTCTTGATGGGGCACATCTCATTTGGAGGATCCATCTCTAGCTTTATCAAACATAAAAAGAATGAATTAGTAAGAAATACGCCATAAGCGGGGGTCTAAGACTGTGGAAAGCCCATTGAAACTAGCAACAAAAAGAAAGAGCAGTATTAGCAATGGACTTACAAGTAGGAAGTGAGTTCAGTGAAGACAATCTCAGCGTGATCTGCCATCAATAAAGTTGAATTCTTGAAGAATTAACACGAAATAACACAGTTAATATTAAGAAAGTACAGAGGATGAACATACCTTTGTCTTCTCATTTTTTCCAATATAATCAGCTAATGTTTTCCCCTTCATCAACTCTTTCCCCGCCCACAAAAGTTGAACTGTATCGTCTTGAAGCAGCTCTACATCTGAATGTTAACATTTTTAGCCACTTAATATATTCTACTAACATAGCCATAGCTCCAAAAGCGTCAGCCTTTTCAAAAGAATCAGAGTTAACAGGACTTCTTTGACAAACTAAAAATCATAACCCCAGAAAAAAACACAAAATTAAATTCACAGAGACAATAAGCCTGTTGATTCATAATTTCATTACGCAACAACACTGATATAACATTAAATACCACAGATAAAATAGAAAGGGAATTTCATTATAACACTTCTGGAATAGTTAAGATACCAAAAAGCACCCGTTCCAACTTGGCATCCGGGAACTCCAACAGGCGATAATTCGCAGCAAATTCGGTTTCTATGCTTCTCATGTGTTCTCTTAATGCCATACTTGACAATGGCTTCCCATGAACAACTTGGTCCTGTCCTCAAACAGACACAACCACAAGAATCATGATGTCAGAACATGACACTATGCTATTCTAGTTACAAAGGACAATAAAACCCATGATCAGAATTTAATTCCTGCCACCCTGTCTCCCCCTAACCCAAAAGGAAGAAAAAAACAATCTTTGGTATTACTCTCCAGTGTTTTTAGTAGTATCAGAGTAGCCGTGCTGCATCTTTCCCATACATTCAATTCAATCATATAACCCAAAAAGAAAAGAGAGAGGAGGACGACCTTGGAAGTATAAGAATTCGCTTCAGAGAGAGCTCTGTGAAGGGATATCACTGCATTTTAATTTTAAAATATCAATCCTTCAAGCAATCAAATTTACAAACATTTCAAATTAAGTAATGCAATTGCAAGGAAAAATGGAAAAAAGAGCAAGAATCAACTGGGTTGTCGGACCTGGCGGGTGGGTGTGAATGAGAAGGGAGAGACGAGGAAGGAGTTGAGTGGCCAGCCGGTGAATTTTGAGTTGGAAGTTGGCTATCCCGGTAAGCTCCTTAGTGATATCTTCGATTGTAGTACGACATGTTCCAAGGTCGTATAGGAACTCAAGTTCACAACTCTCATCTTCCTCGCCGTGCCGGAGCCGGCAGCCATGCTTCACCTGAATACGAACCATCTTCACCGGAGTACAGTCGGCACTGTCTCACCTGGGCTAGCAAACTTTCAGCAAACGACGCCGCTTGATCCCTTTTGTTAAGACCTATTGCACTTTTGGTCCCTTTCGTTTCATTACTACAAAAATAGTCCATTATATTTGTATATTGTTGCAGTTTTGACCATGTGACCTGTTATGACCAATTTTAACTAGACAAAGTGGAAGTCAACAAATTTTTAAGGGGTTTTCAAATGTAAAAAAAAAAAAAGTTGAGAATTTTTCATGATTTTCATATTTTTCAGTGAACCGTGTAATAATTTCCACTCATTTAGATCAATCGCGAAAATGAACCAAAATTGTTGAGAACAAGTCAACTGATATGCAGTTTGGCATTGATTAAAATTATTATACGAGCCAATGAAAATTATGAAATTATGAAAAAGTCCTAACTTTTGTTCATTTCAAAAAGCACCAAAAAAGCCGTTAACCTTCCATTTAATTGTTTAAAATTGATTATAGCATGTCCTATGGACCAAAAATGCAACAACATGCAAGCAAATGACTATTTTTTCAACAATGAATCGTAAGAGACCAAAAGTGCAACAAATCCAAACAGAAAAAACCAAAATTAATATTTCTCCTTTAATTGTTGAGAGAGGTGTATAAATATAAGAGGAGAGACACAATTTTCTTCCAATATCTAACCCAACACGAAAACATAAATAGGTAAAAACACGTCATAAGTTACCGGCCAACCCAACCCAAAACACAATTCAATTGCCAACTCCAACCAGACATTTAAGATAACTCACTTCAAATGTTATTTATCAAGATTGGAAACTGATTGAGCCAATCTTAGTTCAGTCTGGTTTAATAAGCTGCAATTAGTTTTCTTTACATCCATGAATATGCATATGACCTACTACCCCTTTCGCCTACATCTGGCACTTTCACTTTGAACTTCTATACCAAAAAGAACCACCCCAGGCTGTATCTTCTTTCCCTCTTGCTACTTATAGAAAGTGTTCAAGGCAATCTTTTTTCAAGACTCCTCTTTTCCTGCTTCAAGAATGATAGAAAAGAGCCTCTTCCTCTGCTTCTTATCACAACCATTCCTGTCATTCTGTTCCCTGAGATTACTCCTATCCACTCTTTCTCAGATGGCATAAATTCTGTCGATATCCGAGTTGGAAAACTCAGAGTGGTACCATGAGTTGGAGCCGCTCCTGGCACTCTTCTCCTTTTTCCGGATTGATCTGCTCCGTTTTGACCTCACCACATAAAAAGTCATGGTTCCAAGAACTCCACCCATTATTAGTCCTCCCACCACTGTAACCAGGATCGCTGCCCATTCGTATTTGCGGCCTACTACTATGTAGGAGGATGCCATGAAAGCCACTGAAGTACAAACGGAAGCCAACCACATCAACTTGTTTATCACCTCCACCACCTTTCTTTCTGCCTTTGTCTCGCCTCTGACCAGCGTGATTTGGACTACGACGACAGCAAGAGAAGTAAATAGAGCAATGGCGTTAAAGATGAAGAAGATTTTGAAGGAAGCTCGGCTCACAACCACAGCCACCCCGTTGTTATCATCTCCACCAGGCACGGTAAAAATCGCAGCAAATGCAACTGTGGCAAAAAGCACGGCCACCACAGTAACTGAGTTTGTAGCATTGTTTATCCCTTCTCGGTGGAGTTTCCTAAGCTCCTTAGCGATTCCATGGACATTTTTATTTGTTCTCTTTGTCTGTTCAAGTTGGGTGTGGACATCTTTCTTGATTTGTGTCACAGTTTTCCTCAATTCATCTCTTGGTTGGTTCAATTCATTCGCTCTAACTGCACCAGAACGATAAAGGCACTCTTTTATGAGAGCAGATTCTTCCGAGAGGGGAAGACCTTCGGCTATATCTAGAGCTGTCTTGTGGTCTCTAGTAAGGGCATTAACATTGGTATCGGGCAGCGTTATCAACTCATTCACTATCTGCAATTCAAAACAAAATGCATCAAATATAGCCAACATATATCTGACAAACTAGCACACATTGTGCTTGACAAACTTTCTAACCTAATTCAGGGGAAATGAGATATGATTTGTGAATAGCTTTGATTGAGATTCTAAAAGAAATTAGCGTAACCAGTCATAGATGCTTCATTTCTCAACGTAAACCACCACAAGTCTTCCTTACAGAGCACTCACAATTAAGTGTTTCGCCACAAGTAGAATGAAAATTATTAAAATCATTCAGGGAGGAGAACAATGCATGCATAGTTCATATATTTCCAAGCCATAAGGGTCACATACATTTGCATTCACAAAAACAATGAGTAATCAAACTGATATAGGTTCAGTAAAAGCACAAGTTACACTATAACTTCGCATCAAATCATACCTCAGCTCTTTTTTTCCTCGTGGCCACATGTAATGCTGTGTTACCAAATTTATCAGGAAGCATGACAATCGCGGCATCAGCCTCAAGCAACAATCTGACAACTTCACAGTTAACTCCTTTCACAGCCATATGCAGCGCCGTCTGCCCTTTCTTGTCGGTCCTCCTTGCCAGTTGAGAATCTTTGTCAAGCAACGCCTTCACAATCTCCACATGCCCTTGCCTGGCAGCAAGATGCAATGCATTTTTGCCATTGGATCTAGAAATTTCAAGCAAGCTGCAATCCTTCAACAACAACTCATTCACAACATCTATATGCCCTCGTATAGCTGCAGTTATAAGAGGGGTGGCATTGGATGGACCGAACGTTTTGCTAAGTGTGGGATCATGGTCTAGCAGTACTTGGACAATAGCTGCAAAGATTAAGCATTCATAACTGTTTAAGCTGATGAGAACAACAAAATCTTGAAGATAAAATTCTGTGCAACAGATGTTTTACCATGATGTCCTTGACTTGCAGCAATGTGTAAGGGATCAAAGCCCGAGCGATTCTTCTTCGTGAGGGTTTCTTTGTTTGAATACTTCAATAATTCTTTCACCACATCAAGATGTCCTCTATCAGCTGCAGTGAACAATGCAGTTTCCCCCAATTCATTGACATCATTCACCACCGATGCCCTAATCTCCGCAACCTCCTGATCAAAGTCCGCCCCAGTCAAAGTTCCCACCATCTGAGTGTCAATATCATCCAGTATCTGCTTCACCGCCGCAAGATCACCTCTTTGAGCAGCCAAATGCAGCTCAGTGTCATTATGCCGACCAGTCACCTGCTTCACGTACTTCTTCTTCCCCGCTTGGTCTATTCTCTTCCCAGAATTCGACAGAACCAGAGCCGGAGCTGTCGCCGCCGACGGAGACGGGGTCGGGGAAGGAGTTTGCGACGGTTCAGCTAGAGAGTTTTGAAAACGTATCGGAGTAACAAAACCCTTCTCTAAATCCCTCTCACCTACCACACAATTTCAGAAACAAGGATCACAAAAAAAAATCAACACCCCAGATAAAAATAAAATCATACAAATTCAGAAAACTTAAAAAGTTAACATCTCATCAACCCGATTGAAACAAGATAATTTATTCATCAATCAATCAGGATAAACTACAAAAGAATGTTCTGAACTCAATAATTCAACGTGAGGGCTATAATTTCCAGCTTGAGTAGAGTGAGAAAAGCAACTAGATACATGAACTACAAGATTAAAAAAAGTACCTTCATCGGCTGGAGACGCCATGATTGACCAGTAGATGGATTAGGAAGAGGAAGGGTTGATGAAGAAAATGGGGATGAATGATTAGGGTCTCAGATTTGTTGAAGGAATGTGGAAAATGAAGTGTAAAGGGGAAAAGGCCACAGGAGCTAAAAGCCTAAAAGACAGAAGAGGGGAAGGCGTTGAGAAAAGTCTCAGTTGGGCAGTGATTGAGATGGCAGACATTCTTTCCTTTTGGTGCCCCTCTACTTCCAAATAATTACAAATTAATACCATTCATTATCATTAATGGAATTCCTAATTTTTCATGAAAAAAATGGTCTTTTTAATAAATGAAAGTAGGAGTCTTTTTTCTTTTCTTTTCTTTTCTTTTTTCTATATATGATTCCCAATTATTTTACATTACAAATTTTTGAAGCAAATTATTTATTTTTAATTTTTTCCAATTATAAAAAATTGTAATTCATCTGTCTCGTATAAAGAGTTCGATTTCAAACAAAAAAATTTCTCTCAATAAAAGACTCCGGCTCTATTTGTTTACATTGCATAACCTAGCTAGTATAATAATGTGTGATCCACAATCAACCTCTCATTAAAAATATAAGAATATAAGTAAAAAATATAATGTTAAATTACTTATTTTCAATATTGTACCTTATAACTAAGGGGTGGCAAAAAAAAATCATTAACCTAAAAATCGCCCAAATCCATTGGGTTCTAACCCAATAAAACTCACCTAAAAAACTAATGAATTGGATGGGTTTGGACTAAATATGTAATTGGTGGGTTTAGGGTAATTCATTTAGTACCTTAAAACCAGCCCATCATAGGTACCAAAAATACTCATCCAAAACTACTTATAAAAGCATAAACAAAAACCTAACAACTCACCTATTTTAGTGGGCCCATTTTATTTTTTTCTTCAAACTTTTTTTTTTCTTTTTCTTTATTTTTCATGTCTTACAATTACTTTTTTTTTCCCATTTATTCTTTTATAATATTTTTAAATTACCCACTTATAAATACTAGTTTAAAATTCGTTCAGGTTCCAAGTCGAGTTCAGGCTCGAGGTTCGGGCTTAGTTTGGGTTCGAGCCCAGTTCTGAGCAGGTTTCGGGCCTCGGGCCAAATTCGGGTCGGGGCATGCATAGGGTTTATATAAATATAAAAAAATTAAAAAATTGTGTTTGGACAAAAAAAACTACGTATGATTAAATATAAAAGTATACAATATATAATATTTCAAAATTTAGAATAGATTCAGGGAATTAAAATTCGCTTAAAAAAAAGGAATTAAAATGAAATTAAAAATTTTGAAAAAAGTTTATTAATAAACCATTAAATAAATCTTACATTTTTTGTATAATAGGTATTATGGGTACCCATAGCTACCCATTACCTATTTGAATTAAGACTATTAATTGAATGGGTAATGGGTACCCATTATCTATTAACTTAATACCCATTTAATACCCTCCCAATCCGCCCGTTTGACATCCCTACTTATAATAACTTGTATATTCTTTAAATTGGACAATTTAAAAAGGATAGACAAGGGTAGATGTTAAAGGTTAGATGTTATGCTAAATAGAGGAAACAATGTCGTTTTTATAGTAGAATTGCATCATAAGTAGTGACTATAGGATTACTCTTTCTGCATGTAGTTTGTGATATCTGTTATTCTCTTCCGAATGAAATCTTCTCTCTCTCTCTTTTTTGAATATCTCTCCCATTTCTGTTCTTCCTTCAATAAAATCTTCTTTCTCATTTTTCTTTTGAATATCTCTCCCATTTCATATCTTCAATTCTTCCTTATCTATTTTTCCTCTTTACAATTTTATTTTTTTCCTCCTGTAATAGGAATTAGGACACTCTTTTATGCAATTTGGTGTGTCCAAAAGGCCCAAAACCACACTTGATTGAGAAGGCAGGTTCAGCCTATGTAAGGCCCAAAATTTTGTTTTTATTATTTTGATTTTAAAAGTAAATTTTTTATATAATTCTTGAAAACAAAAAAATACGATATAATCTAAGAAAAAATTTGACTAGAATTGCTGGGGGCTTCCAAAAGGAAGAACCCTCCAAAAATAGGCGTATGCTGCTATTTGTGGCGCGCACACGGTATTCTTTAGTAAAAGGCGAAAGAATAGTTCGCTATGTGCTCACCACGCAGCTCCGTGAGATATACACAGCGGCCTGCCTCATTTAAATAGAGCTTCCAACCTCTGAAGCTTTCTGCTACTTCCGATGTGGGAATCCGTTTCTACTACGTCCACGCCCCAATTACACTTGCAACCCGGGGAACTTTTGCCGTTTGCAATGTCACCACCATCACTAATCTCCCTTACTCCTATTCAAGTACTAAATCTTCTTCTCCATTGTCTATAAACAACGTCAGAAGGACAGATTTCATCTGAATGTTTATCATCAATTCATACGACTAAAATGGAACTTTGTATAAGGCACATTAGCCCCTAATTGATTGCTGGCGAGTCATTCTATGACTGCTAGCTACGGCGGCGGCGAGATGTGATCCATTTAACTGACAAACATATTTGAATCGAGTCATTATAGCTTCATCAAAGTAGCTATACATCTAACTCGAATTCAGTACAGGCAGAAGTAGATCAAGATGCCGCCCAGATACGGAATCGGAATCATGCATTAATTGCAGCATTAATGTTTGTAATATAAAGATCAAAATTGTTCTTTGCAGCCATTGGTCCTTGTTTTAAATTGCAGGAAAGATGGAGAAGTTAATGGGGGATTGGTGATTCCTCTTCTGTAGCAGCATTCATTACATTGCATCCTGGGAAAGTTAGTTGCAGACTGCAAGGGTAAGTTCTTTTTTGTGTTGAGTGATTCATGTATAGCGACTTACGTCGAGATATGATCCACATAACCGACACTATATAGTGGGATAAAGGGTTAGTTGTTGTCGTCCTTGTAGTTTCTTGTAGTATGTACCAACTCAAAAAAGGAAACAAATGGTGCTGCCTGCATCCATTTGTCCAGCCATTTTCTTCTGAGAAAAAAACCTCCAACTCCAGTTTATGGTCTGAAGTACTGGGAAACACTAAAACAAGAACAACAATTTCATTTCACCTGGAAATTTATTAAACATACAAGAATAATAGCAAGAACACTAATCACTCTTTTCCTCCATTTGGCTCAAACAAACACTTAAAATGGAGAAAAAGAGAGAGCAACACAATGTAGGAAACAAAGCAACACTAATAGCCTTTAGAAATGACACTTTTTTTCCATGCCAATGATTAAGTATATAGCCTTATATCTTCCATTCTGATGAAGCTCAGATGCTCATCATTGATCCATCCATACCTTTCCATAAAAGGGTTAGCCATAGTTTCTGGAGGATACCTCTCAATGCAGTCTTCCCACACATTTTCATCGTCCAAATCCTTCATCACTTCCCACAAACAATTGTTACACTTAAATCCAGCTCCAAAGCTTATCATAAGTATCCTGTCACCTTTCTTAAGCCTCTTCTTGGCTTCCATGTAGCCTAAAACATACCAAAGCCCGCCAGCCGAAGTGTTGCCGAATCTGTGGAGCGTCATTCGGGCCGGCTCAAGATCATAATCCAAAAGATTCAAGCTCTTCCCAACCCCATCGATGACCGCCTTTCCCCCGGGATGAATGCAGAAGTGTTCTGTACCGGCTTTCAGATTTGGAATCGCTCTAGTCCCTTCAAACAGTTTACCTTTGAACTTACTCTGCCATAGGGATACAAAAGCATACCGAGCCATTTCCCAAAACGGAAGCATTTTAGGCCCGAGAACTCCCAAATTGATGATGAAACTCTGAGCTGCGGATTTCACAAGCTTCTTCGTGAGGCGAAAGCCGCGGTATCCCTCATCATCCTCAACTTGAATGCAGCATTCGTACGCTTCGTCGTTCGATCCGTAATGTGTCCGGACCATACATTTGAGCTTCAAGATCGCTCGATGCTTTAAAGCCGAGTTGTTCGTGAGCAGCATCGAACATCCGCCCGAGCGGAACAAGCAATTGGAAAGCATCATCGACCTTTCCTTCCCGCAATACCAATTGGCCCCCAAAGCTTCAGTGCTAACGACAACAGCGAAAGCATTCTTATGAGTTTTGAAGAGATGCTGAACGATATCAATGGCGACGAGGCTGGCGCTGCACCCCATTCCGGCGAGATTGAAAGCCTTCACGTCGGACCTCATTTTGTAACGGTTAATAACCCGACCCGTTAAAGACGGAACAGAGGAAAGCAGAGAAACGTTCACCACGAGAATGTCGATTTCTCGAGGCGAAATCCCTGATTTCTTGAAAAGATCGTCGAGGGTGTCGAATATGATTCCGTCCATCTCCGACAAGGAATCGTCCAAAGGGGGTTCCTCTTCCCGTCCCAGAAGCACGTTTTCCGGTGCATAGGTGTCTTCGCCGATGCCGGAATTGACGATGGTCTGCAACAGAAACCTGTATTCTTCCAAGCCCAGATTTTTGTTCCGCATAACGATGGAAGCGCATAAATCCGTGTTGAGTTTCCTGTCCTCCGAGGGTTTGTAACATTGGTAACTTAGCATGTAACAACATTGGTTCTTCCTCTGCAACACGAACTCGTAAATGCGGTATACAAGGTAGAGGAAACAGAGGATATAGAGTGCAGTTAAGAGCTCCATCTTTCCTGAAAAAGGAAAAGGTGAAAGTGCAGAGAATTTTTTACGTAATGGGGGTTCTATAGGCGGAAATGCTGCAGCATCACAAACACAGCATGAAAATTCTGTGGAAACGAAGCTATATTGGCAGGAGTTCCTTTCTGCATTAAATGCATATTCCTCTAAAATACGTATAGCCTGTATAGGGTTTAGGGCGTGACATTGAATTGGGTATAGGATTGAAATAAATAATTAAATCAATTTAAGGGTAGAATCATAGAATGTGCATACGTAAAATTAGAAGTAAATTATAATATAAAGAAATACTCTTACTTGAAACATTTTATTATTTTCATTCCAAAATAAAAGTCGTTTGAGCACTTTTACGCAAATTAGCACCTTTGTTAATATCGTTGGGTGATTCCAGTACTAGTTGGATTTTAATGACATGAAAGAGAGAATTAGTTTTTTCAAATTACTAAAATAATACAGTATGGTATTTCAAAGGCATTCAAAATATTTACTTTCATTAATTCTCAACTAATCATCACAATTTCTGCTATGATCATCATAACTTTTACATAGCAAGCTATTGGCTATATTTTTTTATAGAATAATAATTAATATTATATTATTGACCAATAAATGCATGTCATATAACTTACCGTAAAAAAATTTATGAAATAATTGAGATGTGTATCACTATTCTGAAAAATAGTTACTAAACAAGGGTAAATTTAGAAAAAAAGATAGAACAATTTATTTTTGATGCGTAAGAATGACACAATTTTAGGACAAATTTTAAATGCTAGAATGACACTTCTTATTTTGGGGCATATGTAGTAGTAAACACTTATAGTATAGGATAAAATAAAGCTATCGACTCAAACTAAGATTTGAACCTCATTTTGCATGTTATAATAATTTTTTTATTATTCCCAATAAGTCTTTTTATATTTTTAATAAATATTTTTATATTTTTAATATAATTTTTTACCATCTCAATATAATTTTAATATTTTAAAATCATAATCTTAATCAAGATTTGAACCCAACATTGATATCAAACAAGGCATATGTTAGAATTGTAAAATTGTAAGATACTACATATACGGATCAGGCGGCAAACTATACTACTTCTACAATTGTGGTAGGTTTTGATAATTCTATACGCTGAGCATCAAATGCCCACCAAACGAAAAACGGTGAGTTGAATTTGGGATAGTCGGCAGCCGCATCTCCTGTCTCCTCATCTCTCTCTAAACTTTAAATTTTATTGTCTTCTTCTCTCATCATTTTTCATCGGAGGATGAGAGAAGCTGTTCTACGTACCTTTGTTCTTACTATATTTTGTTTCGTTTGCGTTAATTTTAATTTTATCCATGTTTATGTTGTTTTTTTCTCTGTTTCTGGAGTTTTTCTCTCCATTTATTGTGTTTTGCTCTCCATATATGGTAATTTTCTCCCTGGCTATCAGTACGATATTTGTTCAGCGATAATTCTACTATGGTTAGATCTATACTAGGTATAGATTTGTAGTTTAGTAGATTAGATACACTGTTGTAGTTCAGATCTGTTAATTGTAATCAGTTGCATTGCCTGCGTCTTTGTCTTCTGTCAATCGTTGTTGGACGATTTCCAACGCAATTAATAAAATTTTTAATTAAAAAAGAAGAAGGGTGAGTTAGGGTATGTTCGTTAGCATGTATTTAAAAAACTTTACATTTTATATCAATATTTCATATTTTCACTACACATTTTTTACTCTTTTTTATATTTTTAATTTACTTTTATTTTAAAAAACTCATTTTCAACCGCATACTGTTAAAATTATTTTTGAAAATATGATAACTAGGCCTGCCTTGAGTTTAATTTCCATACGGCAGTCATTTTTTATTTATTTATTTTTCAGGGAACTTCACGTGTTATATATGAATGATCTTTAATTACACAATGCATATAGCAAAAGCAAAACACAGCCGATTTGGAGTTTACGAGGAAGATAGTGAAAGTCACAGAGATCTTGATAAAGTTATTTTACAGCTACCGACGGATGAGGGATTCAATTCAAGCTTTTAAATCTGCATCAAGACTGAAGCATGAGCTCTTGTCATTTTCACTTCAGCTAGCTTTTGCCCGGTTTGGGCCCATTGACCCAGAATAATAAATAGGAGGTCGGAAATGAAATTGAGTAGTGATTCAGTGGTTAAATATAAATGAATTTGTGACTGATGCCCCACGGCAAAAATGAAATGAGTGAAATTCACTTAGAAGCATGATAAAAAAAATAATTAATAAATAAAATATTGAGGGTTATAGTAAAAATGGTAAAAGAAATAAATCCAGCAAATGAAAGTGTCATCAATCATCACAGTTACACCATAAAGGCAGGGCCGGTGCTTACACTTTTAACATTTATAAGGTCCCGGTGCAAAACAATAAAAAAAGACCCCTAAACAAAATTAAAAAAACTTGTTCTTTTAACAAAAAATTTATTAGTAGCACCTCTTTGTGATTTAATCAATTCCTCTACTTTTTTTTCTTTTCTTTCTTTTCTCATGTCCAGAAACATGTTTTTTAGGCATCATAATGTCACAACACAAAATCACAACAATTATAATGAAACAATAGCACAAAATCACATCAATTATAATGTACAACGACACAAAAGCACAACACAAGAAGATCAAATGATATTTAAGTCAATTTGTGAAGAAAGAAACAATATCACCTAGAATAAATGTTAATTTTGAATATCAATATGTATTGGTTCTTTAAGTACCTATTCAAAAAAAATAAGTCGGCATCCAAATATGAAATTATTCAATTCCATTAATCATTAATGATTACGAAAACAAAAACTAGAATGAAAATTATGAAAGTAAAGATTAAAAAAACAAAAACAGTAATCAAGGACAACTTTAGTTACTAACTTATTGTACAACAGTACAAGTTTAGCTTAAAATTTTGATGTGGTAGAGGAATAGTATATGTTCTAACTCCATTTTACTCCATTTCAAAAAAAAAAAAAAAAAAAAAAAAAAAATCCCCTCCATTTGTGGGTCCCCTTACTCCCAGCCACCCCTGCCTCTCTCTCTCTCGGTCACCAGTGGTCCAGTCCAGTCCAGACCACAAAAGGGTATTCGTATAGTACACTAGTCTTCAACTATCAGAAAAATGGCAAAAGAGTTACATGCGATTCAACCCCCCATCCCCATCCCCAGCCCCAGCCCCACCCCCACCTTGTTCGGTTGGCAATTCAACCCCCACCCCCACGCCCACCCCCACCTTCTTCGGTTGGCAATTCAAGCCCCCAATCCACATCCCCACCCCCACCCCCACCTTCACCTTCTTCGGTTGGCAATTAAAGCAATTCTTCTTGTTTTATTATATAAGTTTGATTTAAAAATGTATAATTTATTATAAAGGGTAAATAATTACATTTAAAATAAATAATTTAGCACAATATTTTTTAGGCTTAATTATCTTTTGTCCCTATGTAATATTGGGTTTGTGTGACTTTTGCCCCTTTTGACTATTAGTCAAAGAGTCAAAATTATTAATGACCGTAATACCCTTTTGTTTCATTACCAAGTGATTTCTTTTACCTTTTCTTTCTTTCTTTCCCACAATTTTCGTTCTCTCCCTCCCCTTCTTCTTTTTTTTTTTTTTTCCTGCTAGTTTAATTTTCCTTAAGTTCCTGGTGTACACTCTCTAAACTAACGTAAGTATCTACCCCTTTAGTTTGGAGCTGTCCAAACTAGGTTCAAACCATTCCAATTTCCCCTTGTTCTCCCAATTTCAAAACCGTTATCGCCGCCGGTCTCAACCTCGTCGCCGGTATCTCCACCGACCATATTCGAATCTCTGGGTTGCTATCTTCGCATTGTTGTTTCATTGAACAAAGTTTGAAACGCTCAACAAAATGCAGTCAGCTCAAAAAGGCTATTTCTAAGTAATTTTTTAGGTTACAAACTATAAGTAAATCCGGCTGGTGTAGCAATTGTTTTCACTGGGTTTCTGAGACCCCCAACCGGCACTGTTGTATGTGTTTCTTTTGATCTTTGCTGTTGCATCCAGTAACCTTAGTTGCATCTTCTTGCCATTGTTATTTGTTAATCCGGCCGGCGTAGAGAAACCCAACTACAGATGAACGAAAAAGCCTACCTCGGTGGCACGACAATCAGATTTGAAGCCAGTTCGAAGAGGGTCTCTTATATTGAATTCTCCAGAGGAAGAGAAAAAAAAAAAAAAGGAAAAAAAAGAGAGAGAAAGAAGGAAAATGGTAGAAAAGAAAGAAGAAAATAAACATGATAATGAAATAAAGGGTATTATGGTCATTAATAATTCTTACTCAAAAGACTCATTTTATAATTGAGGGGGAAAAAGTCAGACAACCCCTATAACACATGGGGGCAAAAGATAATTAAGCTTATTTTTTTATTCGGAATTGTTATTCGCAGTAATCATTTCGATATTTGCAGTAACATTTCCTTGTGAAAAGTCTTAATTGCCCCTTAGGTTTTTAAAAAAATAAAAGAAATCCTTTTCACTCTAATTATGACCGATAGTAACGAGGACAATCCATATTACACGGTAAGTAAACAATCTATACATTTTTTTTTTACGTAAAATTGAATTTTTAACGAAAAAAAATAATCTATACATTATTCATGTTCTTTTCTTCTTTTCTCAAATTCTAACATTTCTAACGTGGTATCAAAGACAACTTAATCCAAGTACAACTTTCGCGGTATTTTTGAGAATAAAATACCACCGGGCGGCTGTGGTATTTTGACCCAAAATACCACAGGCGGTATTTTGGCCCAAAATACCGCCCACTTTGGGTGGTGTTTTCAAAATGTTACTGCAAATAGTAATTTGGTTATTTTGGAAAAATCTCGTTTATTTTGTGGACAAAATTTCGGGCTAGAGAGGGTTTTTTTTTTTTTTTTTTAACAAAGAAATTTCATGTAAAAAAATGTATACATACACGTGTGAGTGAAAAACGAATGACTGTAAATAGGTAGTGTGTAAATGAATTTTTTTTAGCTAAAGGGCAAAATAGACTTTTCACAGAAAAATGTTACTGCAAATATCGAAATGGTTACTGCGAATAACATGCCCCTTTTTATTTCAATAATGATAGATCTCCACTAATTCATCATAACATATGTGGTATGCAATTCTGCCAATTCATTGACCAATGATGCGATAGTAATAATATTTAATAAAAATGTAATCAATGAATGCTAGCGACTTAATTGTTATTAAAAAATTGTGATGGTTAGTTGAGAGACGTGCATTAACCTCTTTTTACCAATTGATTTTTAATTATTCTTAAGAAAATTAACTAAAAATATTGGGGACAAAATGTAATTTAAGTCCATTTGATATTTATGCTGTCATCCGACAAAAGTTTCACTAATTCAAGAAAGTAAGGGTTTAAAAAAGAGAAAGCAATAGGTAAATTTCTTTTGCGGATTAGACCAAATTTAAACGTAATTGGCCAAAATAGATTTTACAGCCCGGCCGGCAGAAGGAGATCGGAGCTAGATTAACATGACGACGTTGCCGTATGCCGACGCTGATTCCAGCCTGAGAGCATTGGCCAGTCGAGCCGAAGGTTTCGGCCGTTTCGCTGTCGGTGGCCTCCACGGACCGGTTTACAGCGTTACAAATTTGGCGGGTATAATTTTTTTCCTCTTTCATTCAGCGAAGAAACATTGATTTTCCGATTTAGCTGATGCCTGATGTTGATACTGTTGAAAGTACCCAGATGTTTTTTTAACAATGAATCTTAGGCGTATTCGCATTTTTCTGTTCTTTGATCTGAATACTGTTTTTTTTTCTGGGATTTTTTTAGAAATTGTTCGAAATTATTGAGCGAATTTGAACATTGCCCCTTTATTTAGCTATAAATAGGAGAGGACGGTATCTTCATTGAATTGGATACGTTCCACTCAAAATTGGTTGTGGTCAGAACTACAGCTTGCATTTTGACATTTTTTTAGCATATGCAGCAAGCATTTACCATGTTGTGAGAATTTAGAATGTTTGTGATTCAATGATGAGATAGTGTGGACTGTGAAGTGTGTTGACAACTTGGATAGCACATTCTGATTCTGAAGGAATGTGAGTTCTTGACTTGGAATTTTGTGTGGCACTTTGTTTCGTAGATGATGGCCCAGGATCACTGCGCCATGGGTGTCGTCAAAAGGAACCACTTTGGATTGTTTTTGCAGTTTCGGGCACCATAAATCTTTCATCCTACTGTAGTGTTTCATCTTATAAGACTATTGATGGTCGTGGCCAAAGGATAAAACTTACTGGCAAAGGTTTAAGGCTTAAAGATTGTGAGCACATAATTGTATGTAACCTGGAGTTTGAAGGCGGTAGAGGGCATGATGTTGATGGCATTCAGATAAAGCCTAATTCCAAGCACATATGGATTGACAGATGTAGTTTGCGTGATTATGATGACGGGCTCATAGATATTACAAGACAAAGTACAGATGTCACTATATCCAGGTCTGTTATTGTATGCACATAGGATATGTCACTATAAGTTTCATGCTTGTCATTACTAGTGTCCTTTGATTTTGTAGATGTTACTTCACTCAACATGACAAGACGATGCTTATTGGAGCAGATCCCTCTCATGTTGGTGATAGATGTATTAGAGTTACTATTCACCACTGCTTTTTCGATGGCACACGACAAAGGCACCCTCGTGTGAGGTTTGGAAAAGTTCATCTTTACAACAATTACACAAGAAACTGGGGCATATATGCTATTTGTGCGAGTGTAGAATCACAAGTAATTTCCATATTCTTTTTCTTTTTCATCATATCTCAGAATTGACTTTCGGGAAATTTATGCTTTAGAAATGAGATGGTTGTATTTGAAAGCAATTGTCTGATGTCAACCATTGTTTATCTATGTTGATGCCAGATATATTCACAATGCAGTATCTATGAAGCAGGGCAGAAGAAAAAGGCTTTCGAGTATTATACAGAAAAGGTATCTTGGGCTTGTAGGCATTCATACACAATATGAAGTATTTTTGCATTCAGAACTCGGTTTTGCTCTATTAGTACTTCTCTGTCTTAAGTGTAGTATCTTTCAACAATTATCTAATTCTTTTCCTGAATGGAGAAAAGCCTTCAATGTTCTGCTGCTATATTTTTTTCTTGCGGAAAAAGGTCATGTCTTTGTTACTTAACTATTTTTGTTTGTATGCAATGTTTCCCCATATACCGTGCACCAATATCTTTAATGGAATAAAGTATTGGGTAACTAAGGAAGTTAGTCTGACTAAAATAGAATGTTAGGTTGAGCATGGGCAAAACTGGATAAAGATACAGGCCAGATGAGTAAATGAAGGTCTTATCTATAGGACTTATAAGGCAGACTAGAGTTTCCATTGAAGAATGAAAACACAATTTCTTTTAACCCAGTAAATATGGCTTTTGGTATAGGAGAACGAGAGAAGAGTTATGTTGCAGAAGCCATACCTAAATGGAATTTACCTATACTAAAATATTTGGAAAATTTCCATACAATTTTCGAATTGGACTTTTTGTTACAGCATATCTTGACTGCATTTGGGCAAAATTGAATTTGATTTTTACAAAAGAAAGTGGAGAATCAGGCAATATAGTGAATGAAGACATTGTAGCTTAATGTGGAAGGGGAAATGTCACAACCTATCTGTCAGTGGACAGCAACTCAAATCTTTCCTTCAGAAGGGTTTCGATGCCATATTAAAATTTTAAGTGGTCTTCGAGTTGAGAATTACTGGTCATAAAACTGTTGCACTGTGAAAAGCACCGGTCACTAGCTTAATAGATATGCAGTCGAAAAATTAAGTAAATATTTTGAGTAAACATCAATGTCTCTTCTCCCCTCATGTATTATTGTGCAATCCCTAGATTAAACATGCTACAAAACCATGTCTTGTGCTTATCCAGAGAATGAGAGAGGTTTTGACATTTGATGTGTTTAAATAATGTCAGTAATTTCTCAGAAAGTGAAAAGTTTGGTCGTCCATGAGAGTGTTTGAATTTTTTGAGTTCTGTCTGCCTCATTTGAATTACGATGACTGCTGTTATTTACCAATTTAATTTATAATTAAATGTCTGATCTAATATGAATTTTCCCCATAGTACTTGTGATTTACATTATTTTTCTGAGGCTGTCTTGCTACAAGTCTGCTCATGCATCTTCACAAATTGTTTAATTGTTGCTAAAAACTTACAATTTTCTGTATTAAATTAACCTGGATTATCTGTTTACGCTCCTTTCTTCGCTTCGGGCTAACAGTCTAGTGTTGGCCCTTTACAACTTGAACTTTCATAAAAAAATGAGACTGACTTTAGATTGCCCCTTATTTGCTATACTGTCACATCAACTCACATCCACGGCTCTGCGTGAAAAGGCTTCCTGGCCTTATGTTTATCCTACATCTTTGAATTCTGTAATGATTATGTAGGCCGCAGATAAGGTAGAGGCTAAGTCTGGGCTAATAAAATCTGAAGGAGATGTGTTTTTGAATGGAGCTCAAGGATTCTTATCAGCAGGAGTTAATGAAGAAAGTATGTTCCACCCTAGCGAATTCTACCCGATCTGGACATTCGAGCCTGCCTCAGACTCTCTTAAAGCTGTTCTACAGGTTTGCACAGGTTGGCAATCCATTCCTCTTCCGGCTGAAGGAAGTGCTGGTAGCGTTGCACTTGAATGATTCATTACTCTTGTTATGTTTACTTATAAATCTCTTCTGACATCCGGGTCTTGGAAACCATAGATAGAAGTGCTGTATATTTATCAGAATTATGACATTATTCTGATACGGATTCAAGTTTGGAATAAACTCCTAAGATGCTCTTTTGTTAAATAGCATTTTGGTTTATATCCACAGGAAACCTTAGTTTTTGTTTTCTCTTTTCCTAGTTAATCCTGTGACAACGATATGATAATGATGTGGTGGTTATTGATCAGTAAGAGTGAAAAAATAGCTGTTCATTATTCATAGTCTTTAAGCAATTCATAATTATTGATTTCTTTCTTGACAACTTCATCCGAGCATCTTGGTGCTCGAGAGGTTGACGATGATGGTGAACTCTCTGAAACATCAGTTCCATGAAGTATGTCTGACAAGTAATTTCCTAGATTATCTGGTGAAAACCTCACCAATACTTCTAAGCTCCTCGAGAGGTTGACGATGATGGTGAACTCTCTGAAACATCAGTTCCATGAAGTATGTCTGACAAGTAATTTCCTAGATTATCTGGTGAAAACCTCACCAATACTTCTAAGCTCCTCTGATCCTTGAGAGTTTCAATATGCCTGTTATAGAATTCCCCATATGCAGGCACCAATTTCCTCGCTATTGATACCTTGATATCATCTCTGAACTTCCCATCTGGAACCACCCAAGACATCTGTTTCTGGTACGCCTCTGCGAAGGCGGCATTGAACAGCCTGAAGTGTGCCTTCACAGCATCAGGAGACATTTCTTCTTGTGGATTTTCAGGTAGGCATGCGACCACGTTGCCCCAAGCCATGATTTCATAGTTTGTTGTGTACGCCTTGATCTTTCTCTCAAGCTTTGCCATCCAGTCATCCCCCAGGAGGAACTTGAGAGCTGTGGTGTGGACTTTTCCGAGAACAAACTGGAGGTTGTTCGATAAGAAGAGGTACGTTAGAGCAATGTCATTGTAGTACGTAGCTTTGGTATCGAGTTTGCAGAGGAGGACGAGGATGATCCAGGCAAGCCGAATGGAGGCAGCTGAGGTTGGAGTCTCATTCACCCCGGGACTCTCGAAGTAGGATTCTGGAAATGACAACATTGTTGATGATGCAGAATCCCCGATGATACTGGAAAGACTTCCGCTGTGGTTAGCGAGCGTGGATACATAATCCATAACAGAAATGGTGAGCGGATGGATCACGCCGCCAGGAACGAGAATTCTGGATGAATTCTTCTGGATTGAAGACTCAAACTCAGCCAGCATTGTCTGGACAGAGTCACCGAGCTTTTGGATGGAGGATTGAGCTTGGATTTTGACAGAAGAAACAGATTCAGATGAAAAGATCGACTCAATATCTGGGAAAACATCGGTGAGTGCTTCGTGCATTTCCATGAGCCGGGAAATCTTATCTTGCCATCTCTTTGTTTTCGCGACAAGCTCGGGCAATCTGAACAGGTTGGCGGCTCCCGCTTTCGCTACGTTAGCGAAGCAAGACTCTCTTATTGCGCCAGAGGAAGAAAACACGTAATCGCAGAGGGATTTCTCCCCGTGGAGAAGAGTTTTGACAGCAATCTTGATGGCAGTCAGCCATGCCTTCATCAGATCCTCCAGAGCAGTTGCATTCATTCTGGTAATCTGGGACGAACTCTTGGGTTCGATCCCGAGTCGATAGAGCCCTTCATCAACAATGGATTTCCTTTTGAGTTTGTAGATATTTATACACTCTTTGCTGTAACCAGAGTTTATCATGCAATCAGCAATCATCTTGAGATCAGACATGGCTTGAGCTGAAAGCCTCTCCGCCTCAAATATCTCTTCCCCAGCTCTCTGAATCTCATAGTCGGAGCTGTAGTCATTTTCGTCGTTGGAATCCAATGAAATCGTCCTCAACAGGTGGGAAGACCGGCTGGAAACCGATTCCGGGTCCAAATACTCCCGATTCGATGACAGGATCTGGTAGAACTCTTTCTCCAGGCACTGCATGGCCATCTTCATCAGGTTCTGGGCTCGCACGAGTTTGGCAGAGCCAGAGGGCTGCGAAGGGAAGAAATGCATTGCCAGTCGCAAGTCCTTCACGCAGGCGACGAACTCCTTGGCTTCCCTCCGGCTGTCGTCGTGGAAGAGCGGGGTGAATTTCTCGACGGTGGAGCCCTGGACCTCCCATTTGGTGATGATGGCCTCCGCTGCTTCGATGTTTTCCGCCATCATCGATTCGGAGACCGTTAGTGAGTGATTGGAAAATGATGAGGAGGAAATTGATTCAGATTTTGTAGGAGGAAAAAAGAATCGAGCAATGGCTCTTCTGGGCGTGGTGGGGAACTCAACAAGTGCCATATATGACCGTTCCTTGCAAATTAATGGCGGAAAATGAACTTGGAGAAACAGAGGAATTCAATTAATTTTATGACCAATTCTCCAGAAAATTAAAGGCAGAAAGCAACGAGGAAGAAAAAGGATGGGTTCTCTTCTCAATTCTCAAGTGTTCCTCCAAGGTTAGTTGGTTTTTTTTCATGGAGTTCATAGAGAAAAAAACGGTTGTATTTAAAGACATAAAATAAAGAAAGAAAGAATGGAAAGAGATCGGCAGTTTGCAGTGAGTACGTAATTGAGGAAGGGGTCATCTTGAGTTCGGAGTTGACTGAGGATTGAGCTCCATATTCAGACAGCTTATACGATAGTGTAACTAAATGCCAGGAAAAATATTTAGAGCTTGTTCTTTTGGCAGAACTGAGACCTGGTTTGGCCTTTTTTTTTGGGTTCAAACCCAAAATCAAAACCAACCCAATGTTTTTTATCCATTTCTTAACCCCAAAACTAAGACCAATTTCACCTCAAAAAACTTGGCCGCCTTCGCCTACAACCGCCACCGGCCTCCTCAGGCGAAGCCGGCCCTCTTCTTCTTCTTCGCGCCGCTGGCGGCTCGGCCGGCAACGTAGGCTGCATCTTCTTCCTCCTCCTCTTCTTCCTCCTCTTCTTCTTCTTCTTCCTCTTCCTCCTCTTCTTCCTCTTCTTCTTCTTCTTCCTCCTCTGCACTCAATCTCTCTTTATTTGTAATTGGAATTTAAAATTGAATCTTTAGTTCACATCCCATTTTGGGGATTTGGAAAAATATGAAATTCAATCTCAAATTTTTTGGCTTGAAACAGAAAAAGAAGAAGAAGAATTGGATTTTGGGGGTTTAAGGTTTAGGCCGGCGGTGGTGGCGGTGAGACGGAGGCGGCGGCAGCGGTGAGGGCGACCGGGTGGTGGTGGAATATATGTTTAAATTTTGGGTTGAAAACATTGTTTCTTTGTTTTGGACACAAATCCATTTGGACTCAGCTTAAAATTCAAACCCGGTCTCAACCCGGTCTAAAGAACAGGCCTCTTAAAAATTAAAAATAAAAAATTCTTGCGTCTAGTTTGACGTAATGAATTGTTCAACTTTAAAATGTAACAAGGGTATCTCCAACTCTCCCTCTATTTTGATGTACACTATTTCACAATTTTACTGCACTACAGTAATTTGACTCCAACACTCCTTCTATTTTTCACACTTAAAAATTAATATTTCATTTAGATTCTTTTTTATATTTCATTTTATATTAATTCTTATTACTTGTGTACTATTACATTTTATTACAAAACAAACTCCAAAGTTTCTCTAATGTAATATATTAATCCAATACAATGAACACAACAATTAATTGATTTCGCAAAAAATATAATTAACACACTTTTTTTTTATAATAACGGAACAAATAAAGATAAGGTAAAGATAAGATTATATAATATTGTGTTTTTAAAAATTAAAAATTGTGAAAATTTAATATTTATGTCATGTTATTTAAGTATTTTCATAATGTTTTCTAAAACCTTAATTAGATAATATGAATTGTATTTTATTTTATATAATAAATTAATTGTAAAAATAAAAACATAGCAATTAGATTAATAAAATGGAGTAGAAATAATAATTAATGGGTAAAATAACAAATACTAAAATACAAAACTAAACTAAAAAGAAAAAATAAGGATCAATATGCAATTAAAAAACTATTAAAAAAATTTTAAAAAAAGAAGAAGAAAGGAAAGGACATGGCGGAGCTACAGTCACCTTAGCTGTTGACCGTAGCCCTGCTTGGGTAAAACACCACTTTGGCATTTGGGTTGGAGAGCACCAAACGCCAAAGTGGCGTTTTACACTAAAGTGGCTTCTCCAACTAAGGGGCTGCTTGGTTTGGGGTTTTGGGACTATGGAATGGAATGGAATGGGTATGAAAATGAAAGTTGTTGTTTGGTTAGATTGGGGTATGGGTTTGATTCCCTCCTTTGAGGGAATCCTTCATATCCTAGCATATTGGGGGGTATGGGTTTGATTTCCTCCTTTTGTGTGTATTTTTTATTTTTTAAAAATTTTAAGTGCTAAAATTCATCATTATAATATATTTTAACACAAATAGTTTATAATATATCAAAATTTAAATGTAAAAAAAATAAAAATAAATTTTAATCCTAAAAAGTTTATTTGTGAACCAAACACCATCTATCATTCCCTCTACTATCATTCCCTCTACTATCATTCCCCACTATTATCATTCCCATTCCCATTCCCATTCCCCTCTACGAACCAAGCGGGCCCTAAGTTTATATGTTAATGAAATTTCAATATTTTGTAACGAATGAATTTATGAAAAATGATATAAATATTTGCTAAAAGTAAGTATGGTTTCTGTTCTATATAAGGAATCGTATTTGTAATACTGATAATACCAAGAATTTTAAAGGGTAAGGCTTATTAGGGAAACCTGTAATCCGAAAAACAATGCCTCGCCGCACCAGTAGCGGCGGAACTTGACTTAATAAACTAGAAGGGTCAAATTATAGAAACTTCCTAACTAAAAGAATAATTTTTTCTTGTAAGGGCCAAATATGTATATATATACATATTTGGGGCCAAGCCAAGTAAAAAAAAAAAAAAATTAAAATTGTGGGGCCAAACCTAATCTTGGTCCCCACTAAGATCCATCACTGTGCACCAAAGTAGATTTGGAACTAAGAAAGATTCCACTCTTCTGCCTATTAACATTTTGCTTCGACATCTACTCATAAAAGTATAACTTCTCCATCAATCGCTTCAAAGAAGATTGATCACATTTCTCCCTCAACGTGAAATACTGAAAATATTATTATAAACATGACATTTTTAGTGTAATATAACAAGAGTCACTGATTCTTTCATTTTGTTATGAATCAATGTTTTCTGAAACTCCGTATCATTTTATTCAATGAGCTGTTAACTTTAGTTTTATTAGTTTTGAGTTAAAAAAGCATGTTTGTTTTATTAATGAGATATAATAAATGAAAATTACGATAGCATAAATTTAGTGACATATGGTTTTCTAAGTTGGGATATAACCGGGGGAGCGCTATAGTCATGTTACGGAACAATTAGTCATTGAATAATGACCGTTGCAAACATCGATGATGCATTTAAGACTATTATTCAATAATTAAATGATTCTATAATGAGATCATAATTTTTTCTTATAAGAGGATTTACATGTTTAAATTCATCGTATCAATATAAAGACGAGCAGTTATAATGTCGTATTCACACCTCCACGTAACGGAAAGTCTAATTTGGAAAAGAGTGAACTACCAAAATGGTCATCATACTTTTTTAAAATCTCCCGTTTGGTTACTAAACCTTTTTTTCTCCAGAAATGTCACCATACTTTTGAAAAGGGGCCAAAAATGTCATTCCGTTAGATTTTTCCCTTAGAGCTAACGGAATAGTCAACATGTGACTCTCACATGTTTTTTTGGGGATATTTTTACTGTGCATTTTTTAAAAAATTTATTTTTAATTTTTATTTCTTTCTTCTTTTCTGATGGTTCAGACCATCTTCTTCATTTTTTTTTTCTTTCTTTTTCTCGGACGGTTCAAACCAGCTTCTTCATTTTTTTCCCTTTCTTTTTCTCCCACGGTTCATACCGTCTTCTTCGTGTTGCCGCAACTTCCAGTCGCGTTTGCTTGTTGTACGCCTGAAGGGGGAGGGGCGGCAGAGGGAGTGAGAGGGGAGGCTGACAGAAGTTGAGAAGGGATGAGGGATTTGAAGTAAAAATGGGGATGAATAGGGGAGGAAAAAAAAAAAAAAAAGTAAAAAGACAAAAACACCCCTGAAAAAAGGCATGTGAGAAGCACATGTTGCCTATTCTATTAGTCTAACGAAAAATCTAACGGAATGACATTTCTGGCTCTTTTACGAAAGTATGGTGACATTTCTGGGGAAAAAAATAGTCTAGTGACCAAACGGGAGATTTTGAAAAAGTATAGTGACATTTTAACAGTTCACTCTTTGGAAAATGTACATTTATGACTTACATCATACAACATCTGTAATAAGTTGCCATCACTTTCTCTACTAATGTTCTTACTTTACAAATGTGAATTATTTATACACCATGCACGTATAATTATACAAGTAAGTGTATAAAAAGTAAAAAAAATATAATTTAACTTTCTAATAAAATAAAATATATATTTTGATACCAAACTCTTCTAATAAAATGAACGTATTTATTACTCTCACATACATTTCGTTCCGTGGTGAACTAATATTTGACAATTGCATTGTAAGGATACGACATTTTCCGTTGAGATGCGATTATTTGATATTTGGTGTAGGGTGTTAAATCAGGTTAGGCACATATTTTGACAATTTATTATGTTTTCACCAAAAATAGTGTAACACATTGAAAGAGTACATATCAATATCATTATCATTTAATAACGAGTCTTTATAATGACTTTCACAATAATTTTAGTCATGCATTTAGTGTCACTATCAAATAATAAATAATTTCATAGTTAAATTATATATATATATATATAAACTTACTATTCTTTTAGTCCTTAATTTCTTATGTTGATTTTGATTTTGTTTTAAATCTTTTAAGTTTATACTTCATTTTCTTTATAAGGTATTAAATTTCTATTGTATTTTGCCTTCCATATAAAATTGTAACTCATGAGAGTTGTAAATGATTTTACAATATTGAGAGAAGAAACCCGTTAGTGCTTAAACGATTGTAGTTTATAGTGCAAAATAGGCCATTTAAATGTTAAATATTCAAATCAATGAGAAATAGTAGCAATCGATGCCCGTTGATATGAGAAATTATTTAGAATGTAATACTTAACATGTATTATTTTAGTAATTAATAATGGTGAATTATCTTCTAAACGTACAAAAATATTATATTTTCATTATTTGTTACACTATAAAAAAGATGGATACTGTTGGATATTATACAAATGCCGAGGTCTGAAATAATTGACCTCGGCCTAGGATCTTGATTCAAGCCGAGGTTGGACACAGAGGAATCCTGATAGTACTGCACTATTGTCAATCCAATGACAAGTGTCAAGATTCTAAGAATGTAACACGTGTAACAACCCAAGAATGCCAGCAAATCCGTTATCAGTGACTCATCCCCGTTTCCCTCCCTATATATATATTCGATTCCGTTCCTTTCACAAAGAAATTGAATTATTGTGTAATTACGCATAAACACTATATACTATGCATTGACTTAATCATCGGAGTGAAATATTAGGGGATTTAGTCCCAAAAGCAGGAGAGAAGAAAGGCGGACGACGTGAAAATGAGATCGGTGTTTAGCGAGGGCTGATATACGAAATAAAGTTTATTGGTATTGTAGTTTGTAGATCGATCTTGGCCGCGGCATCACTTGAAATATTATTATAATACTTTTATTTGAAGCTTCCCGGAAATTAGAAATTCCGGCGTCATGTGGCCAATCGGAACAGAGCTACGTTTTCTTGTCTACAAAAGCGGCGAATCTTTAACTAGTATCCAAGTCCTCTCCTCGTCAACCAATTAATCACCTTAAATTAATAGCAGCCACACAAATTAGCAATACTTATGAAACAAAATTTTCTTGTATTAACTTTTTTTCTTCCTTTTAATTGAAATTTGGAGTGCTTTTGTGGTTGGTTTTGGCCAGGATTGTTATGTCATTTTCAGTTGATACACAAATTTATATTTACTGTATGAGTGCGTTTAGCGCGCAATAATAAGAATGAAAGAATAAACAAGTAATTTGTTAGATTAAAAAATTCTTATATTTGATTAAACATTCTTTTATTCACGGATAAAAGATGCCTCATTCTCATGTTTATTTTTGCGTGTCAAATACCGCCTGCAATGAATCATGATGGTGTTATTATTTTTGGCTCTGTTTGGTTTGTAACACAAAGAGAGAATTTTTTTTTTTGAGGGAATTATTTTATGAAAAATTGTGTAGAAAATAGATTATGATGATGTAATTGTTGAAAAATTGTTAGTGTAATTTTAGAAGGAAATTTAAATTTTAAATTTTGAGTTTCGTATAAAATAAAAGTGTTTGATTATAGAGTTTTTTTTCTCGAAAATGTTGTGTTTTTCAGACTAAAACAAACATAGCCAAATGATGGGGGAAAAAAAAACACTAATTATGAAGCTGAAAGGGTACACTAACATTATACGCAAGGTAATTAATTAAATTTTTTTTTGTGGGTGTGATTAATTCCTTATTAATTAATTTTCTTCAATTTTGAATATTTTTCTCAATTTGAGCCTCACAACTAATCAAATATTTAGTCAATAATCAATATATCCAAAAGTCAAATTCAAAATCTCCCAAATATATTCAAATGTCACACACGTGTTAATGCGAGATAGAACGTACACGAATGTTCACGAACAAGCTCGTCTCGGCTTGATTAATAAATAAATAAATACGAACAAGATTTTAGGCTCGATATAAATAAATAAACAATAAATGAACACGTCAAAGCTCGGCTCGGCTCGTTATCACCCCTAGATGCCTAAACTTGACATATGATGCAACATAAACTAGAGTCATAACCACAATACATCTGCACTAAAACTCAATATGCATATTTTCATTATATAACTGAGATAATCCAAGTGTTAAACTCAAATTCCTCTTTCTTGGAAGAGAAAAATAAACACACAAACAAAAAGATCCTACGAGTAAAAAAGGGGTGAAAGAAAGAATATGTTCGGTTTTGTAATGTGCAACACCTTATTCTATTTATCCTTGTTAAATTGCACATCTCAAAAGGAAACAGAAAAATCTTTGAGGCTAAGAATATTGCAAGTATTTGAAGTAAAATATGCACATTAATTAATTAATTAGTTGGTGAAAACTCATCCTTTGAAAGTTACAATTTGGGGGAGAAAAAATGGCGCTGCATTGGACTTTTTTTAAAATTTTTTTATTTGAAGTGTCAAGAGAAGGAAATTTTCACTTCTCTAGATTATCACTTATGACTCGAACAAAGATACATGGAAATTTGAGAGTAGAAAATTGTGAAAGGTGTACTATACATAGGGGTGTCAAACGGGCGGGTATTAAATGTGTATTAAGATAATGGGTAATGGGTACCCATTACCTATTCAATTAATGGTCTTAGTTCAAATGGGTAATGAGTAGCTATAGGTACCCATACCCATTATACAAAAATGTAATGCTTATTTAATGATTTATTAATAAAATTTTTTCAAAGTTTTTTAATTTAATTTTAATTCCTTTTATTTTTTTAAGCAAATTTTAATTTTTTGAATCTATTCTAAAATTTGAAATATTATATATTTTATACTTTTATATTTAATCGTATGTAATTTTTTTTGTGCAAACACAATTTTTAATTTTTTTATATTTATATAAACCCGTGCATGCCCCGACCCCAACCCGAGGCCCGAAACTGGCCCGAGGCCCAAAACTGGACTAGGCCAAAAATTGGCCCAAAACTGGGCCTAAACCTTGGGCCCGAAACTGGGCCCGCCCCGTAATAGACCCGGCCCGAAATTGGCCCAAGGCTCGAAATTGGACCCGGCCAGAAACTGGGCCAAAAAAACCATGGGCCCGAACTGAACCGGCCCGGCACGAACCCAAACCATCCCGAAACCCGAGATTGAACTTGACTTGGAACCCGAACGAATTTTTAATTAGTATTTACAAGTGGGCAATTTAAAAATATTATAAAAAAATAAATAGGAAAAAAACGCAAAGTAATTGTAGGACACGAAAAATAAAGAAAAAGAAAAAATAAGTTTGAAGAAAAAAAAAATAGGTGAGTTGTTGGGTTTTTGTTTATACTTTTAAGGGTAATTTTGGATGAGTATTTTTGGTACCCATGATGGGCGGGTTTTAGGATACCCAATGGGCTACCCTAAACCCGCCCATTACATATTTAGCCCAAGCCCAACCAGCCCATTATTTTTTTAGGTGGGTTTTATTGGGTTAAAACCAAATGGGTTTGGGCGATTTTTGGGTTAATGAGTTTTTTTGCCACCCCTAACTATACATGTGCTTAATCCTAATTTCCAACGGGAAATGTTGGGGTGATAGTTTAAGGGAGGGCCTTGTAAGACTGATGTCATAGGTCGAACTTTGGGGGATGCGAAAGCTTAAAACTTTATAGATCTTCTTAATGAACTTTGTTGGAACACTTATTAGGACATTTAAAATGGAATCAGCATGTTATAGACGGAAGATATCTAATAACTACTTTTTTCGTTTTGCTAGAATAGTCTACTAATATAAATGTTTATAAGTCACAAAATATAACTTAAACGTGAGCTCTTTCGGCGTGGAAGAATGAGTAATACAATTAGTGACAACAACATTTGTGGTAACTACTTTAATTAGAAACAATTGAGAATAATCAATATTCAAACTGCACCGGTATGATTTAATCAGAGGAAGACATGCATAAGCTGTTCAGGTACGACAATTTTGTGTTGTGTTGAAATCTTCTGTGAATCTATCTTGACTTCTCTTTTTTCTTTTTTATAAATAATTTTGACTTTTAAAAAAAATTATTTTAATCATATTGGACAGAGGTCTTTGAGGATGAGATAATATATTTGGGGGATTCTCACGCGCTTTTTGTTCTCCCCGTTGTATCTGCTATCTGCCCTTGGTTCCCTTGCCTCATGGACAAAAGAGGTATACCATCAGCCATCAGGCGCAATTGGTATATCTCGACTTGTTACTACTATACTATTTGTTCTTACTCCACGAGTATTTTAAAATCAAAATTGATTTCTCGTACCTTAAAAGCAAAATGATAAGTGAATATAAAAACATTTGTATTTCAAAATTGTCGTGCAAAATCAATATATGATAAGTGGTACAAGCGATCTAAACCGAATTGAATTTAACATCTCACTCTTTGGCTGAATAATTTTTTTGCAAAAAAAGAGAAAGAAAAAAAGAACACGTTATAATGAAAGCAATAGAGATGAATAGGCATTGGCACAAGTCAATTAAAATTGATGTATCCCTCAGGAAAATATATATTATTGTGTATTAGTACAAGTCAGGTCGAAAATGCAATAAAAGGAGAGGATCATAGGACAAGTCTCCAGGTCACAAATCTAGATAGTGAAAGGCGTGATAAGAAATCAAATTAAATTCCGCAGTACCACAAAGCTTAACTCATCCCGGTCACAAAAAAATAAGAAAAATAAAAATCATTAATGAATAATGGCATCATTCCAGGCCCCAAAACACTAATAAGTGTTGATTTGACAACGAGTTAATGTTACGAAAGGATATTTACTCAATCTGTTTTCTAATAAGTGTCGTTTAAAAGAAAATTGAATGAGTTGTTAAATGTACATATTTACCTCTAAGCTGAAAAGCCACATTTTAGGAAAATGAAAAAAGACGATCAAGATTACTAGTTTTGAGAGCTATATTAATATGAGAGGTAAAATTAAATATTTTTTTTTAATGAAATTTGTAAGATGACATTTATTTAAAAACATAGCTAAAACGACACCAATTAGAGAACATGGGATTAATATATAAAGGTAATTTAAATATTACGCAAAAAATTCTTCTTCAAATTTTATTTTATGACAAAATTTTGAAATTAAAAATGATATTCTCATTTTTGTTCCTCAAACAACTAACAAAACAGATGGCGAGGAGGAGATCCCCAAAGCCATAATTTAAATCCCAAAATCAACATCTATTCCAGCAAAAGGGTAAACCCGTAATAACAAAATTGGCGATAACTGAATAGTTTTAACATCTCTTAAAGCTGTTCTTGCACAGGTTGGCAATGCATAATATTCCTCTACCAGCTGAAGGAAGTGCCGGTAGCGTTGCACCTGCATGCATGATTCCTTACTCCTCTTATATTTACATGTAAATCTCTTGTGAAACCATATATAGATCGAAATGCTGTATATTTATCAGAATTATGACATTATATATTCTTTCTGATATGGATTCAATTTGGAATAAACTCCTAAAATTAATGCTCTTTTGCTTTTGGTTTATATCCACAGGAAACCTTAGTTTTTGTTTTCCTCGATATGATAATGATGTGGTGGTTATTGATCAGTAAGAGTGAAAAAAATAGTTCACTATTCATAGTCTTTAAGCAATTCATAATTATTGATTTCTTTCTTGACAACCTCATCCGAGACATCTTGGTGCTCGAGAGGTTGACGATGATGGTGAACTCTCTGAAACATCAGTTCCATAAAGTATGTCCGACAAGTAATTTCCTAGATTATCTGGTGAAAATCCCACCAATACTTCTAAGCTCCTCTGATCCTTGAGAGTTTCAATATGCATGTTATAGAATTCCCCATATGCAGGCACCAATTTCCTCGCTATTGATGCCTTGATATCATCTCTGAACTTCCCATCTGGAACCACCCAAGACATCTGTTTCCGGTACGCCTCTTCAAAGGCTGCGTTGAACAGCCGGAAGTGTGCCTTCACAGCATCAGGCGGCATTTCTTCTTGTGGATTTTCAGGTAGGCATGCGAGCACGTTGCCCCAAGCCATGATTTCATAGTTTGTTGTGTACACCTTGATCTTTCTCTCAAGCTTTGCCATCCAGTCATCCCCCAGGAGGAACTTGAGAGCTGTGGTGTGGACTTTTTGGAGAACAAACTGGAGATTGTTCGATAAGAAGAGGTACGTCAGAGCAACGTCGTTGTAGTACTCAGCTTTGACATCGAGTTTGCAGAGGAGGACGAGGATGATCCAGGCAAGCCGAATGGAGGCAGCCGAGGTTGGAGTCTCATTAGCCACTGGACTCTCGAAGTAGGATTCTGGAAATGACAACACTGTTGATGATGCAGAATCCCCGATGATACTGGAAAGACTTCCGCTGTAGTTAGCGAGCGTGGATACATAATCCATAACAGAAATGGTGAGCGGATGGATCGCCCCGCCAGGAACAAGAATTCTGGATGAATTCTTCTGGATTGAAGACTCAAACTCAGCCAGCATTGTCTGGACAGAGTCACCGAGCTTTTGGATGGAGGATTGAGCTTGGATTTGGACAGAAGAAACAGATTCAGATGAAAAGATGGACTCAATATCTGGGAAAACATCGGTGAGTGCTTCGTGCATTTCCATGAGCCGGGAAATCTTATCTTGCCATCTCTTTGTTTTCGCGACAAGCTCGGGCAATCTGAACAGATTGGCGGCTCCCTCTTTCGCTACGTTAGCGAAGCAAGACTCTCTTATTGCGACAGAGGAAGAAAACACGTAATCGCAGAAGGATTTTTCCCTGTGGAAAAGAGTTTTGACAGCAATCTTGATGGCAGTCAGCCATGCCTTCATCAGATTCTCCAGAGCAGTTGCATTCATTCTGGTAATCTGGGATGAACTCTTGTGTTCGATCCCAAGTCGGTAGAGCCCTTCATCAACAATGGATTTCCTGTTGCGTTTGTAGATATTTATAAACTCTTTGCTGTAACCAGAGTTTATCATGCAATCAGCAATCATCTTGATATCAGACATGGCTTGAGCTGAAAGCCTCTCCACCTCAGAGATCTCTTCCCCAGCTCTCTGAATCTCATAGTCGGAGCTGTAGTCATTTTCGTCGTTGGAATCCAATGAAATCGTCCTCAACAGGTGGGAAGACCGGCTGGAAACCGATTCCGGATCCAAATATGCCCGATTCGACGACAGGATCTGGTAGAACTCTTTCTCCAGGCGCTGCATAGCCATCTTCATCAGGTTCTGGGCTCGCACGAGTTTGGCAGAGCCAGAGCGCTGCGAAGCGAAGAAATGCATCGCCAGTCGCAAGTCCTTCACGCAGGCGACGAACTCCTTGGCTTCCCTCAGGCTGTCGTCGTGGAAGAGCGGGGTGAATTTCGCGACGGTGGAGCCCTGGACGTTCCATTTGGTGATGATGGCCTCCGCGGCTTCGATGTTTTCATCCATCATCGACTCGGAGACAGTTAGTGAATGATTGGAAAATGAGGAGAAGGCTATGGATTCAGATTTTGTTGGAGGAAAAAAGAAGCTAGCAATGGCTCTTCTGGGCGTGGTGGGGAACGCAACAAGTGCCATAGATCAACGTTTCTTGCAAATTAATGGCGGAAAATGAACTACCTCTGAGGAACAGATGAATTCAATTAATTTTATGACCAATTCTCCAGAAAAGTAAGGCAGAAGGAAACGAGGGAGAATTGGGATGAGTTCTCTTCTCAATTCTCAAGTGTTCCTCCAACCAAGGTTAGTTGGTTTTTTCGTGGAGTTTATAGAGAGAAAACGGTTGTATTTAAAGACAAAAAGAAGGAAGAAAGAAAGAATGGAGAGAGATCGGCAGTTAACTTTGCAGTGAGTACGTAACTGAGGAAGTCGTCATTTTGAGTTCGGAGTTGACTGAGGACTTAGCTCGATGTTCAGCCAGCCATACGATAGTGTAATTAAATACCAGGAAAAATATTTTAAAATAAAAAATTCATGCGTCTAGTTTGACACAAAGAATTGTTCGAATTTAAAATGTAATAAGGGCATCTCTAACTCTCCCTCTATTTTGATATACATTATTCCACTATTTTAGTGCATTACCGTGATTTCACTCCAACACTTTCTCTATTTTTCATACTAAAAAAGAATATTTCATTTAGATTCTTTTTTATATTTCATTGTATATTCATTCTTAATACTTGTATACAATTACATTTTATTACAAAACAAACTCCAAAGTTTCTCTAATGTTACGTATTAATCCAATACAATGAACACAACAATTAATTGATTTCATGAAAAATATAATTAACACACTTTTTTTTATTTTTATAATAACGGAACAATTAAAGATAAGGTTGACATAAGATTATATAATATTGTGTTTTTTTTTTATAAAAAAATTTGTGAAATTTTAATATTTATGTCATGTTATTTAAGTATTTTCATAATGTTTTCTAAAACCTTAATTAGATAGTTTAATTAATATATATGAATTGTAATTTATTTTATATAATAAATTGATTGTAAAAATAAAAACAAGCAATCAGATTAGTAAAATGGAGTAGAATAATAATTAATGGGTAAAATAACAAATACTAAAATACAAAACTAAACTATAAAGAAAAAATAAGGATCAATATACAATTAAAAAAAACTATTAAAAAAGTTTTTAAAAAAAGAAAAGAAAAGGAAAGGACATGGTGGAGCTACAGTCACCTGCTTGCATAGCGGGTGACTGTAGCCCCGCTTGGGTAAAACGCCACTTTGGCGTTTGGGTTGGAGAGCACCCAAACACCAAAGTGGGGTTTTCCACTAAAGTGGCGTCTCCACCTAAGTTTATATGTTAATGAAATTTCAATATTTAGTAATGAATGAATTTATGAAAATGATATAAATATTTACTAAAAGTAAGTACGGTTTATGTTCTATACAAGGAATCATGTTTGTAATACTGATAATACCAAGAATTTGAAAGGGAAAGGCTTATTAGGGAAACCTGTAATCCGAAAAAACAATGCCTCGCCATACCAGCAGCAACGGAACTTGACTCAATAAACTAGAGGGGTCAAATTGTAGAAACTTCCTAACTAGAATAATAATTTTTTATTGTAAGGGCCAAATACGTATTTGGGGCCAAGCCTAGTAAAATAAAAATAAAATTTGTGGGGCCAAACCTATCTTGGTCCCCACTAAGATCCGCCACTGTGCACTGGAGTAGATTTGGAACTAAGAAAGAATCCACTCTTCCGCCTATTAATATTTTGCCTCGACACCTCCTTATAAAGGGATAACTTCTCCATCACACGCTTCAAAGAAGATTGATCACTGATAGGTGTCCTTTAGCTGCTGAATTTTAGAGCATATTTGTGGCAAATCTCACGGGTATGTGCTAGTTTTTGTAAGATAAATGCAGGTTTTAGGAAGAACAATTAGAGAAAGTAAGATGCAAAAGAGGATGAAAAGGGCTCATATGCCCAAAGAAGCAATGAATGGAGTCATTATTCATGTTCATGCATGCAAGAGGAACAAGTAGGCCAAAGTTGAAGGAGCCCAAATGCAATGAGCAGTCCAGCCCAAAGAAGAGAAGGAAGCCCAATGAAGAAAATAGGCAATTGTCTGATTAATTGATCACCTGTAGAAAGCAATTGGAATGGAATTTGGATTCTTTAATTGCCAACATTGGTGGTGCGCCTGGAAGAAGGAATTGTTTCCTGATACATTAATCCTTCTTTGTTTTGGAGATTATTTTTAATAGTGTCCTACATGGAAAATAGTTTTAGTAATGTCCTATTTTGAATTAGTTTCTACTCTCCATTCTACACCTATTTATAGGGATGGAAGGGAGAGGAGAAAGACACGCTTTTTCAGTAGAGTTTTATCATATATTTTCGTAGCTAGTTCAGAGCAAGTAGCAGTAGTTTTCTATTTTCTGCGATTTGAGGAATTCTGTCCAGGAGAGGTTCCGTTAGCCCTAACGGGCGGTAGCTTACTCAAGGGATTGTTTTCAGATCGTAATTCAAGTATTTATTCCTTATTTATTTTATTCTTTTCAATTATTTTCAGTATGAATCGTAAAATAATTATGTGCGTAGTTAGTTTAAATATGAGTAGCTAAATTATACATTCCAGCATAATGTAAATAGCAATTAATCCGGGCATGTTATGAAACCGAATTGCGCTTAACTTAAATTGCATGTGTTACTTTTTATTCGCTGCTCATAACTTTGATTACTGATATTTAATTGAGATTGATCACCTTAGTTGAATTAGGTAGAGCCAATTAATTCCCAGTTAAATAATATAATATTTATTGGGCAAGATTAATTAGTGGTAAAGTTACCTTCAGGTAATAGAGAATAAGGGGTTAGTAATTCTTAGATGTTAATTCAATAAGAATAACTAAAATCGGGTTTCCCTAAATCTTAAGACTGTTAACTTGGTTAATAGGTGTCGATGCCTTACGGCCTGTTCCTTGTTAATTAGAGTAGCAATTATGTCTGTGCGGATCCACGGTAATTGTCGATAAAGTAAGGGGAGATTGGGTTATGTCTGTGCGGATTCACGGTAATCTATAACTGGTTGATGACATGCTATTTAAAATATTATTGAGTTGATGATTAACATGCACGTGATTATTGTGATTTACATATTGCTGGAATACTTTATTACATTGATTAAACTCTCTTTCTTGACTTAAGTTTGTTATTTAGTTTCACTAATCTTTTACAAAGTCTCTCTGAGCAACAAAGGTGGTTGCAAACCAAAACTGTTTGGGATTTAATAGGTTTTGTGATTTTAAGCAGTCCGTTCCCTGTGGGATCGACCCTGTTATCATTGTGCTACTTATAGCTATTTGTTGCAGGTTTATACAGTACTTTTACTGTATTTGATAGGGCTAACGACGGTCCTATCAATCACCTTTCTCCCTCAACATGAAATACTGAAAATATTATTATAAACATAGCATTTTTAGTGTAATATAACACGAGTTACTGTTTCTTTCATTCTGTTATATATCAATGTTCTCTGAAACTCCGTATCATTTTATTCAATGAGCTGTTAACTTTAGTTTTATTAGTTTTGAGTGAAAAAAAGCAAGTTTGTTTTATTAATGAGATATAATAAATGAAAATTAGGGTAACATAAATTTAGTGACATATGGTTTTCTAAGTTGGGATATAAGAGTGGGAGCGACTATAGTCATGTTACGGAACAATTAGTCACTGAATAATGACCGTTGCAAACATTGATGATGCATTTAAGACTACTATTCAATAATTGATTGATTCTATACTGAGATCATAATTTTTTCTTATAAGAGGATCTACATGTTTAAATTCATGGTATCAATATAAGGACGAATAGTTCTAATGTTATATTCACTCCTCAATGGAACGAAAAGTTTAATTTGAAAAATGTACATTTATGACTTACATTGTACAACATCTGTGCTAAGTTGCCATCATTTTCTCTACTAATATTCTTATTTTACAAATGGGAATTATTTATACACCATGTATAATTATATAAGTAAGCGAATAAAAAATATATTTTGATGCCGAACTCTTATAATAAAACGAATGTATTTATTACTCTCACATACATTTCGTTCCGTGGTGAACTAATATTTGACAATTGCAGTGTAAAGATATGACATTTTCCGCTGAGATGCGATTATTTGATATTTGGTGTAGGGTGTTAAATCAGGTTAGGCCCATATTTGGACAATTTATTATCTTTTCACCAAAAATAGCGCAACACGTTACGAATCATTAAAAAATAAATATCAATATCATTATCATTTAATAATGAGTCTTTATAATGACTTTCAGAATGATTTTAGTCATTCATTTAATGTCACTATCAAATAATTAAATAATTTCATAATTAAATCATAGTTTATATATATATATATATATATATAAACTTACTATTCTTTTAGTCCTTAATTTCTTATGTTGATTTTGATTTTGTTTTAAATCTTTTAAGTTTATACTTCATTTTGTTTATAAGGTATTAAATTTCTATTGTATTCTGCATTCCATATAAAATTGTAACTCATGAGAGTTGTAAATGATTTTACAATATTGAGAGAAGAAACCCGTTAGCGTTTAAACTATTGTAGTTTATAGTGCAAAATAGGCCATTTAAATGTTAAATATTCGAATCAATGAGAAATTGTAGCAATCCGTGCCCGTTGTTATGAGAAATTATTTAGAATGTAATACTTAAACATGTATTATTTTAGTAATTAATAATGGTGAATTATCTTCTAAATATTATATTTTCATTATTTGTTACACTAAAAAAAGATGGATACAACTAATATACGAAATAAATTTTATCGATACTGTAGTTTGCATATGGATCTTGGCCGCGGCATCACTTGAAATATTATTATAGACGGACTCTTACGTAGGACCATAGTTTACAGTATCGCGATACGTATTATAGGATCGTACGATACTACAATCCCAAAACACCAAATCCATCATACTTCCGATTCTATCTGATAGTATAAAAATTTGATTCAAATAAGAGTAGTTTTTATAATTTATTAGTAATTTTGCACCTGCACATTTCATGTAGGATCTAACGATACTACGATCCGATACTATCGATACTGATCCTGCACCCAAATCGATCTGATGTAGAATCGCGATTTTGCAAACTATGCGTACCACCAAGAAATCGCCATGAAATAAAAGTAAAAATTACTATACTTTTATTCGAAGCTTCCCGGAGATTAGAAATTCCGGCGTCCTATGGCCAATCGGAACAGAGATACGTTTTCTTGTCTAAAAAAGCGGCGAGTCTTTAACTAGTATCCAAGTCCTCTCCTCGTCAACCTATTAATCAGCTTAAATTAAATAACAGCCACAGTATAAGATTAACAATATTTACATAACAAAATTTTCTTATATTAACCTTTTTGTTCTTCCTTCTATTTGAAATTTGAGTGCTTTTGTGGTTGGTTTTGGCCAAGATTGTTATGTCATTTTCAGTTGATACGGGAATTTACATTTACAGTATGGGTGCGATTAGCGTGCAATAATTGGAATAAGAGAATAAACGAGTAATTTGTTAGATTAAAAAATTCTTATATTTGGTTCGTAAAAGAATGTGATCTATTAAATTATTTAATCATTCGAAAGACAGTATAAGATTAAAGATTCTTCCATTTACAAATAAAAGATGTGACGATGTCCGTTCTGCTAGAAGGTTCTTGTGGCCGGACGGGGGTGAACGGAGATCGGGAACCTGTCAGGGTAGGAAGACCGGTGAGTAGTTCCGGGAGTTAGTTAGAGACAGTAGAGAAGTCTAATCAATGAATACTAGAGGAAGAGAGAGAAACCCCCTTACCTATGGGGTAACGATGAGTATTTATAGTTGAGCGAGCCTCTCAAGGATGTGGTAGGTAAGGGATCCTTTCTATAAGGGTTCCATGTCCGTGTGGCTCTCGCTGGTAGCGTGAGAGCCTCTTATAGGTTTGGGGTCCCATTTGGGGACCCTTATATAGACATGACCACGGTTCCAGAACTGTCGGTTCCGGTTCCATGGAAAGTGGAACCGGAACCTTAAACTTGGGGGAACGGTTAGAGGATGGTTCCAGAATTAACGATTCCGATTCCAATTCCGTTCAAATTGAAATAATATTTTAATTCAATAATTAGTTTTTATTTGTATATACTTTAATTTAATTTAATATTTACTTATATTAATAATATACTTAATGTAAATTATATCTTGAGTTTATATATTATTATAATATACTCCCTCCGTCCCATTCAAAGAGTCCTGTTTGTAATACTGAAAACAGTATTACAAATAGGACTCTTTAAATGGGACGGAGAGAGTATATAGTAGAAAATAATTATATTATATAATTGCGTATTTTATAGAAAAATAAACATATATTATAATATTAATAATAAGAAAAATATAACAAATGAGAAAGTAGCTGGAGGGGTTGTTTAACTTTTCTTAAGTTTCATCGTAAAGTTGAGCGCATGAGTTCAAAACCTTCCTTTAACATAACAGTATTATACATTTTTAGCACTTTAAGCAGGGAACCGCCGGTTCCAAGTTCTTTCAAAGGTGGAACCGGAACCTCCTTAGGCAGGTCCGGTTCCGGTTTTGGAACCATGGGCCACGGTTCCGGTTGAAACCGCCGGTCCAGTTCTAGTTCGAACTGGAATCGTGGCCATCCCTACCCTTATACACTGTTAAAATGCATCATTCTCATTTTTATTTTCGTGTGTCAAATACACCCTAAAATGAATTATAGCGAGTACTACTTAGAATAGCCATTCTTAGATCCGAGAGGGGGAAAAAAAAAAAAAAAAAAAAACAACAACAACAACACTAATTATGAAGCTGAAAGGGTACACTTACATTATACACAAGGTAATTTATTATTTTGTGGGTGTGATTAATTCCTTATTAATTATTTAATTATTTTTTTCTTCAATAATGATTGATTAATTTGAACCTCAAAATTAATCAATATTTCAAAAAGTCAAAATTCAAAATCTCCCAATATATTCAAATGTGATAAACATCACACACGTGTTCACTTTGCAGAGCATGCAAACTGTATCTGATTCTGATTTCTGACTAACTTTAATGGAAAATCCATGCAATCCATTTTCCTTTCTTTCCTTGTTTAGCAAACAATCACTCAACCTCAACCGAAGAAAAACAAAATATTCCAGAAGTTTCCTAAGGCCGGGATTAATCTCCATGTCTGTTCACCGGGTCGTTGTACTACCTCTAGTCAAGGTCGATATGATGAAAACTTTGGCCCGCCATACTGCTACGTCGGCTACAAATTAACGTGAATGCAACTAATGGATGTGGATGTGGATAACTCTTCTACTAATGTATTCGAAATTCAATTTGCACTACACCAAAATGCCTTAGGGGAGGCGGGTCCTAAGGGCATTAGGAGGCGGGTGCACGCTGTGTGCACCCGCCTCCAGTGCGCGCGCCTCCAAAAGGAGGTGCCCGCACCCGCCTCCCCTGTGAGGGGTCATTGGAGGCGGGTGCATGTAAGGAGGTGCCCGCACCCGCCTCCCCTGTGAGGGGTCATTGGACATGCACCCGCCTCCAATAACCCTTCCAATAAATTGTTATTGGAGGCGGGTGTCCGTTACACCCGCCGCCAATATTCTCCCAATAAAAAATTTAATTTTCCATTCTTTAATTTATGGTTTCGATAGGAATCGAACTCGCACCGATGGAGTCACTTGACTCTTGCACATTAAATTTACCACTAGGCTACATATACTCATGTATATGAAGTTAAAATCGAAAATATATATTTATATATTTTCTTCTAAAACTTGCAGTTTTTATTATCTAAAAATTTATCTCCTTTTTTCAAAATTATTTTCAATTCTCAAAATTATCCTAATAAATTATTTTCAACTTTCAACAGCCCAAAACAAAGAGAATTTTCAAAACAATATTGATTAAAATTTGGGAAAATGCACCCGCCTCCAATAAACACGATATTGGAGGCGGGTGCAAAGCTGTTTCTCACCTCAAACGAGAATTGGAGGCGGGTGCAACATGCACCCGCGTCCAATAATTAATTATTGGAGGCGGGTGCATGTTGCATCCGCCTCCAAAGGCTTTTCAGGCCCCTTTGGAGGCGGGTGTTTGTACATCCGCCTCCAAAGGGGCGCCTCCTTTAACCATTTCTGTACTAGTGTTGGTACTTTATACTGGCATACAGTCCTATACAAAGAGTCCAGTTTATAAAATAAAAAAATATATACATTTGTTCAACTAATTAATATAATAATGATTTGTTTATAGTTAACCTTTACTTAAAAAGTAAGGATATAAATAAAAATTATGGTGTCAAATTACTTACTTTATGTGTGATACCTTATCATTCATAATAAATTGTACGTACATTTTTCAAACAGAACTATTTTCGTGGGACACATGGAATAATAATTTTATAAATATATTTTGAAAGTCTTTCAAGTCAAAACTTTGATTCACAACTATATGACGATATCATGTGCAGAAATAACATGTGAAGCAAGCACAACTGGAGTTTAGGAGAAGAAAGGAGACGGAAACTACTTATAAGTAAGACTACGAATCGAGCATTTGATTTTTAAGCTTTTATATATATTACAATTTTATTAAAAAATCACGCAGTCATTGAATTTAGTATTGAATGCATTACTAGCTAATATCATGCATGAATTCAAACGTCGGGACAGGCTTATTCGAGTGCACTCAGAAGGTTTTCCAAACCTTCTTTGCTTCTCGAGCTTGATTCGGAATTTAGCTCTTCGCATTCACGCCCATGAGGATCCCTACGTTGAATTCCCTCATTTCGGCATCCTCCAGTCTGGTCAAGCACTGCCTACGCTCAGCCTGGGGTTTCGCTTCACTTTTGCCTGCAGGCTCTTGGGTATGCAATTTTACAAGTTATTTTTCAATGACTAAATGGTTCTGTAGCGAAATTGTAACTTTAGCGTTGATTGATTAATGATTCGTTTGGCATCTTAGAATATTATTGACTACATTATTTTATTTTATGTAAGTCTCAGGCAATTAAGTAAGAGTATAATCTTGTTTTCATACTGGTCTTCAAAATCAGCCTCCTTAGTTCTTATCCGACCAGGAGGCTAATATATGAGATCCAAGAATATGGAAATTTATGTTCCAATATATATATATATATATATATATATATACACTAGATGGGAACATCGTGCGATTGCACGGTGAATGCGCAAAAGTATTATAATGTGACAACATAAAATTTATAAAAAAAGTAAAAATTATAATAGTAATCAAATTTTGATTGTAAATACAAAGTTAAAAAGAAGAAATATATGTCAAATATAATACAAATACTTGAAATCTTTTCTCAAATATATAGAATTGGCGTGCCTACTCTATTTGCTTCCTTTTTCCTCGCCTCTTGTCAACTTCTTTTTCTGATGATGATGAGGTGAATTTAGAGACATATTTCGTAGATTTGGATAGGGAAACATTGTTTTTCATTGGAGTAGAACATGCACAAACTTGCAAATTCGAAGAAGAGATTGAGAAAAATATATTCTAAATGGAAGTACATATATTACGAAAAGTTGCCCAGTTAACGTGACTTGGACATGCACATAAAGATTCTAAACAAGAAGAAAATTATTTTTGATCTTAATGGATTGAAAATATATATATATATATATATATATAGAGAGAGAGAGAGAGAGATGGACATGCACATAAGGATTCTCAACAAGAAGAAAGTTATTTTTGATTTTATTGGATTGAAGATATATAGAGAGAGAGAGAGAGAGAGATTGTAAAGTGTCTATTCATTCTCTTGTGTGAATTACCAAAAGTTTTCAAATAATTAATCATTTACTAATTGCAAATTAAATAAAGGAATTGATGTGAACAAAGTAAATAATCATCATATAAGCAAGAGTCTTTTTGAAACTTAATAGTACATGAAAAGTCACAAAATTAAAAAGAGATTAGTAGATAACAATAATAAAGAGTACAGAAAATAAAAATGAATTTAAATGATCTAATATTATATTTCACTCTCCCTTACATATATAGAAACATGCATCACATAAAAAGTCATTTATTTATAATAATGTATTTATTAGTAATAAAATAAACTATGTATCAATATAAACGTTCGATATTTCACATACATTTCTAACCCAAAATTTATATTAAGTTATATACATATTAATAGAAAAGATATATGCATATATATATATGTATGTATATATATGTATATATATATTTACGATTATTAATATTTTTTTGACGAACATGATTATTTATACATATAGATGATCCTTATATAATACGAAGTTAATCTAATATAGAAATTGAAAAAATAAATTAAGAAGTTAGTAAAGACAAAGAAAAATATTATTTAATTAAAAAAGAGAAAATAAAATTTATGCATTCGATAAATTTAAATATTAATCTTACGTGGTATTCATATGGATGGTTAAATTAAAAATCTAATATAGACATAAAAAAGCAAAAATATTTATTAAATTATTTATCAATGTGACAGCCATGTCAGCTTTAACATTATTAATTATAGGCTAAATGTGGCAACCACGTGGCACCCTCATATAATAGATATGTTATTTTCTATTATATAGGGTAGATATATATATATATGGAAATTAACTTTAAAAAAAATCAGGAATTAATATTTTATAACCTAATTAATTGAACAACATTTGTGAGTTATCCATATAAGTTATAACCCAACAACTTCGTAAAACACTAACAATGAGTGAGCGATAATAAAAATTTCAGCTAATTTATCATAATTTTTCGGAATAAGTGACATGATATGCATAAATGTGATTGGCATGAAGTACTCATGGAAGAGTGAAAGGAAGAAAGTCACAGCACCAACTTATTGAGTTTCAGAACTGACTTTTGACTTTTCCAATAATCTGATTATGTTATTTCCAATAATCTGATTTAATCATTTTTTTTTTAAAATCATGTGACCTCCAAAGTTTGAACCGGTTACCTCGATGTTGTAACCCTTTATTTTTAGAGTAATGATAGACTTATCAACAAATTACAACAAATTTTTTTATAAGTAATATGTATTTATTGGTTATATTTTTATTAATATCACATAATTGACTAATAAATACATCTCACATGAGTTGCTATCAAAAAGTTGCTATGATTTGTTGTTAAATTTATAATTACTCTTATTTTTATCACTTCCTCTTCAACCCTTTACAAGAAATAAGGGTTTAAATCTCACGAGTCACAAATACTTGACAATTCAAATTCGAGGAAGTTGCTTATAGGACAGTGTGATAGTTAGATGTGCAATATATTAGAGGTTAAATTCGATAGATAGGCGTGTATTCATCAATATGTAATACATCATAGATTAAGCCAGATACATAATACATTAGATGCTAAACTTAATACATGCACGATGCAACATAAACTATAGTCATAACCACAATACATCTGCATTAAAACTCAATACGCGATACATCAAGGCTAAACTCAAGACGCGTATTTTCATCATATAACCATGATAATTTAGAGGTTAAACTCAATTTCGTCATACAGTTAGATCGTCATATACAAGTTTATGTCTTCAAATTCCTCTTTCTTGGAAAAGAAAAATAAACACACAAACAAAAAGATCCTACGAGTAAAAAAGGGTGTGAAAGAATATGTTCGGTTTGTAATGTGCAACAACTTATTAATCCTATTTATCCTTGTTAAATTGCACATCTCAAAGAAACAGAAAATCTTGGAGGCTAAGAATATTGCAAGTATTGAAGTAAAATATGCACATTAATTAATTAATTAATCAGTTGGTGAAAACTCATCCTTTGAAAGTTACTATTTGAGGGAGAAAAAATGGCGCGATGCATTTGACTTTTTTTTTTTTTTTTAAATTTGAAGTGTCAAGAGAAGGAAATTTTCACTTCTCTAGATTATCACTTGTAGGTATTGATACACAATATTTAGTATTTTTGTGGTGTTCTTCGGGTGTTATCTTTCGAGTTTGTTTCTAACCTAACTTAGTCTCAAAAAAAAAAAAAAAAGTATTTTTGCATTCAGAACTCGGTTTTGCTCTATTAGTACTTCTATGTCTTAACTGTAGTATCTTTCAACAATTCTCTAATTCTTTTCCTGAATGGAGAAAAGCCTTCAATGTTCTGCTGCTATATTTTTTCTTGCGGAAAAAGGTCATGTCTTTGTTACTTAACTATTTTTGTTTGTGTGCAATGTTTCCCTGTATACCATGTACCAATATCTTTAATGGAATAAAGTATTGGGTAACTAAGGAAGTTTGTCTGACTGAAATAGAATGTTAGGTTGAGCATGGGCAAAACAGGAGAAAGATACAGGCCAGATGAGTAAATGAAGGTATTATCTATAGGGCTTATAAGGCAGACTAGAGTTTCCATTGAAGAATGAAAACACAATTTCTTTTAACCCAGTAAACATGGCTTTGGGTATAGGAGAACGAGAGAAGAGTTATGTTGCAGAAGCCATACCTAAATGAAATTTACCTATACTAAAATATTTGGAAAATTTCCGTACAATTTTCGAATTGGACTTTTTGTTACAGCATATCTTGACTGCATTTGGGCAAAATTGAATTTGATTTTTACAAAAGAAAGTGGAGAATCAGGCCATATAGTGAATGAAGACATTGTAGCTTAATGTGGAAGGGGAAATGTCACAACCTATCTGTCAGTGGACAGCAACTCCAATCTTTCCTTAAGAAGGGTTTCAATGCCATATTAAAATTTTAAGTGGTCTTCGAGTTGAGAATTACTGGTCATAAAACTGTTGCACTGTGAAAAGCACCGGGCACTAGCTTAATAGATATGCAGTCGAAAAATTAAGTAAATATTTTGAGCAAACTTCAATCTCTCTTCTCCCCTTATGTATTGTTGTGCAATCCCCAGATTAAATGTCTGATCTAATATGAATTTTCCCCATAGTACTCGTGATTTACATTATTTTTCTGAGGCTCTCTTGCTACAAGTATGCACATGCATCTTCACAAATTGTTTAATTGTGTTGCTAAAAACTTACAATTTTCCGTATTAAATTAACCTGGATTATCAGTTTACGCTCCTTTCTTCGCTTCGGGCTAACAGTCTAGTGTTGGCCCTTTACAACTTGAACTTTCATAAAAAATTGAGACTGACTTTAGATTGCCCCTTATTTGCTATGCTGTCACATCAACTCACTTCCACTTCTCTGCGTGAAAAGGCTTCCTGGCCTTATGTTTATCCTACATCTTTGAATTCTGTAATGATTATGTAGGCCGCAGATAAGGTAGAGGCTAAGTCTGGGCTAATAAAATCTGAAGGAGATGTGTTTTTTAATGGAGCTCAAGGATTCTTATCAGCAGGAGTTACTGAAGAAAGTATGTTCCACCTTAGCGAATTCTACCCGATCTGGACATTCCAGCCTGCCTCAGACTCTCTTAAAGCTGTTCTACAGGTTTGCACAGGTTGGCAATCCATTCGTCTTCCAGCTGAAGGAAGTGCCGGTAGCGTTGCACCTGCATGCATGATTCCTTATTCCTCTTATATTTACTTGTAAATTCTCTTCTGACATTCGGGTCTTGGAAACCATAGATAGAAATGCTGTATATTTATCAGAATTATGACATTATTCTGATACGGATTCAAGTTTGGAATAAACTCCTAAAATTAATGCTCTTTTGTTTTTGGTTTATATCCACAGGAAACCTTAGTTTTTGTTTTCCTCTTTTCCTATTAAACCTATGACAACGATATGATAATATGATACGATGATAATGATGTGGCGGTTATTGATCAGTAAGAGTGAAAAAATAGTTGTTCATTATTCATAGTCTTTATGCAATTCATAATTATTGATTTCTTTCTTGACAACCTCATCTGAGACATCTTGGTGCCCGAGAGGTTGACGACGATGGTGAACTCTCTGAAACATCAGTTCCATGAAGTATGTCTGACAAATAATTTCCCAGATTATCTGGTGAAAACCTCACCAATACTTCTAAGCTCCTCTGATCTTTGAGAGTTTCAATATGCTTGTTATAGAATTCCCCATATGCAGGCACCAATTTCCTCGCTATTGATACTTTGATATCATCCCTGAACTTCCCATCTGGAACCACACAAGACATCTGTTTCCGGTACGCCTCTTCAAAGGCGGCGTTGAACAGCCGGAAGTGTGCCTTCACAGCATCAGGCGGCATTTCTTCTTGTGGATTTTCAGGTAGGCATGCGAGCACGTTGCCCCAAGCCATGATTTCATAGTTTGTTGTGTACACCTTGATCTTTCTCTCTAGCTTTGCCATCCAGTCATCCCCCAGGAGGAACTTGAGAGCTGTGGTGTGGACTTTTTGGAGAACAAACTGGAGATTGTTCGATAAGAAGAGGTACGTCAGAGCAACGTCGTTGTAGTACTCAGCTTTGGTATCGAGTTTGCAGAGGAGGACGAGGATGATCCAGGCAAGCCTAATGGAGGCAGCCGAGGTTGGAGTCTCATTAGCCACTGGACTCTCGAAGTAGGATTCTGGAAATGACAACACTGTTGATGATGCAGAATCCCCGATGATACTGGAAAGACTTCCGCTGTAGTTAGCGAGCGTGGATACATAATCCATAACAGAAATGGTGAGCGGATGGATCGCCCCGCCAGGAACAAGAATTCTGGATGAATTCTTCTGGATTGAAGACTCAAACTCAGCCAGCATTGTCTGGACAGAGTCACCGAGCTTTTGGATGGAGGTTTGAGCTTGGATTTTGACAGAAGAAACAGATTCAGATGAAAAGATCGACTCAATATCTGGGAAAACATCGGTGAGTGCTTCGTGCATTTCCATGAGCCGGGAAATCTTATCTTGCCATCTCTTTGTTTTCGCGACAAGCTCGGGCAATCTGAACAGATTGGCGGCTCCCTCTTTCGCTACGTTAGCGAAGCAAGACTCTCTTATTGAGACAGAGGAAGAAAACACGTAATCGCAGAGGGATTTTTCCCTGTGGAAAAGAGTTTTGACAGCAATCTTGATGGCAGTCAGCCATGCCTTCATCAGATTCTCCAGAGCAGTTGCATTCATTCTGGTAATCTGGGATGAACTCTTGTGTTCGATCCCAAGTCGGTAGAGCCCTTCATCAACAATGGATTTCCTGTTGCGTTTGTAGATATTTATACACTCTTTGCTGTAACCAGAGTTTATCATGCAATCAGCAATCATCTTGAGATCAGACATGGCTTGAGCTGAAAGCCTCTCCACCTCAGAGATCTCTTCCCCAGCTCTCTGAATCTCATAGTCGGAGCTGTAGTCATTTTCGTCGTTGGAATCCAATGAAATCGTCCTCAACAGGTGGGAAGACGGGCTGGAAACCGATTCCGGATCCAAATATGCCCGATTCGACGACAGGATCTGGTAAATCTCTTTCTCCAGGCGCTGCATAGCCATCTTCATCAGGTTCTGGGCTCGCACGAGTTTGGCAGAGCCAGAGCGCTGCGAAGCGAAGAAATGCATCGCCAGTCGCAAGTCCTTCACGCAGGCGACGAACTCCTTGGCTTCCCTCAGGCTGTCGTCGTGGAAGAGCGGGGTGAATTTCGCGACGGTGGAGCCCTGGACGTTCCATTTGGTGATGATGGCCTCCGCGGCTTCGATGTTTTCATCCATCATCGACTCGGAGACAGTTAGTGAATGATTGGAAAATGAGGAGAAGGCTATGGATTCAGATTTTGTCGGAGGAAAAAAGAAGCTAGCAATGGCTCTTCTGGGCGTGGTGGGGAACGCAACAAGTGCCATAGATCAACGTTTCTTGCAAATTAATGGCGGAAAATGAACTACCTCTGAGGAACAGATGAATTCAATTAATTTTATGACCAATTCTCCAGAAAAGTAAGGCAGAAGGAAACGAGGGAGAAAAGGGATGAGTTCTCTTCTCAATTCTCAAGTGTTCCTCCAACCAAGGTTAGTTGGTTTTTTCGTGGAGTTTATAGAGAGAAAACGGTTGTATTTAAAGACAAAAAGAAGGAAGAAAGAAAGAATGGAGAGAGATCGGCAGTTAACTTTGCAGTGAGTACGTAACTGAGGAAGTCGTCATTTTGAGTTCGGAGTTGACTGAGGACTTAGCTCGATGTTCAGCCAGCCATACGATAGTGTAATTAAATACCAGGAAAAATATTTTAAAATAAAAAATTCATGCGTCTAGTTTGACACAAAGAATTGTTCGACTTTAAAATGTAATAAGGGCATCTCTAACTCTCCCTCTATTTTGATGTACACTATTCTACTATTTTAGTGCATTACCGTAATTTCACTCCAACACTTTCTCTATTTTTCATACTAAAAAAGAATATTTCATTTAGATTCTTTTTTATATTTCATTGTATATTCATTCTTAATACTTGTATACAATTACATTTTATTACAAAACAAACTCCAAAGTTTCTCTAATGTTACGTATTAATCCAATACAATGAACACAGCAATTAATTGATTTCATGAAAAATATAATTAACACACTTTTTTTTTTTATTTATAATAACGGAACAATTAAAGATAAGGTTGACATAAGATTATATAATATTGTGTTTTTTTTTAATAAAAAAATTTGTGAAATTTTAATATTTATGTCATGTTATTTAAGTATTTTCATAATGTTTTCTAAAACCTTAATTAGATAGTTTAATTAATATATATGAATTGTAATTTATTTTATATAATAAATTGATTGTAAAAATAAAAACAAGCAATCAGATTAGTAAAATGGAGTAGAATAATAATTAATGGGTAAAATAACAAATACTAAAATTCAAAACTAAACTATAAAGAAAAAAATAAGGATCAATATACAATTAAAAAAAACTATTAAAAAAGTTTTTAAAAAAAGAAAAGAAAAGGAAAGGACATGGCGGAGCTATAGTCACCTGCTTGCATAGCGGGTGACTGTAGCCCCGCTTGGGTAAAACGCCACTTTGGCGTTTGGGTTGGAGAGCACCCAAACACCAAAGTGGGGTTTTCCACTAAAGTGGCGTCTCCACCTAAGTTTATATGTTAATGAAATTTCAATATTTAGTAATGAATGAATTTATGAAAATGATATAAATATTTGCTAAAAGTAAGTACGGTTTATGTTCTATACAAGAAATCATGTTTGTAATACTGATAATACCAAGAATTTGAAAGGGAAAGGCTTATTAGGGAAACCTGTAATCCGAAAAAACAATGCATCGCCATACCAGCAGCAACGGAACTTGACTCAATAAACTAGAGGGGTCAAATTGTAGAAACTTCCTAACTAGAATAATAATTTTTTATTGTAAGGGCCAAATACGTATTTGGGGCCAAGCCTAGTAAAATAAAAATAAAATTTGTGGGGCCAAACCTATCTTGGTCCCCACTAAGATCCGCCACTGTGCACTGGAGTAGATTTGGAACTAAGAAAGAATCCACTCTTCCGCCTATTAATATTTTGCCTCGACACCTCCTTATAAAGGGATAACTTCTCCATCACACGCTTCAAAGAAGATTGATCACTGATAGATGTCCTTTAGCTGCTGAATTTTAGAGCATATTTGTGGCAAATCTCACGGGTATGTGCTAGTTTTTGTAAGATAAATGCATGTTTTAGGAAGAAGAACAATTAGAGAAAGTAAGATGCAAAAGAGGATGAAAATGGCTCATATGCCCAAAGAAGCAATGAATGGAGGCATTATTCATGTTCATGCATGCAAGAGGAACAAGTAGGCCAAAGTTGAAGGAGCCCAAATGCAATGAGCAGTCCAGCCCAAAGAAGAGAAGGAAGCCCAATGAAGAAAATAGGCAATTGCCTAATTAATTGATCACCCGTAGAAAGCAATTGGAATGGAATTTGGATTCTTTAATTGCCAACATTGGTGGTGCGCCTGGAAGAAGGAATTGTTTCCTGATACATTAATCCTTCTTTGTTTTGGATATTATTTTTAGTAGTGTCCTACATGAAAAATAGTTTTAGTAATGTCCTATTTTGAATTAGTTTCTACTCTCCATTCTACACCTATTTATAGGGATGGAAGGGAGAGGAGAAAGACACGCTTTTTCAGTAGAGTTTTATCATATATTTTCGTAACTAGTTCAGAGCAAGTAGCAGTAGTTTTCTATTTTCTGCGATTTGAGGAATTCTGTCCAGGAGAGGTTCCGTTAGTCTTAACGGGCAGTAGCTTACTCAAGGGATTGTTTTCATATCGTAATTCAAGTATTTATTCCTTATTTATTTTATTCTTTCAATTATTTTCAGTATGAATCGTAAAATAATTATGTGCGTAGTTAGTTTAAATATGAGTAGCTAAATTATACATTCTAGCATAATGTAAATAGCAATTAATCCCGGCATGTTATGAAACCGAATTGCGCTTAACTTAAATTGCATGTGTTCCTTTCTATTCTCTGCTCATAACTTTGATTACTGATATTTAATTGAGATTGATCACCTTAGTTGAATTAGGTAGAGCCAATTAATTCCCAGTTAAATAATATAATATTTATTGGGTAAGATTAATTAGTGGTAAAGTTACCTTCAGGTAATAGAGAATAAGGGGTTAGTAATTCTTAGATGTTAATTCAATAAGAATAACTAAAATCGGGTTTCCCTAAATCTTAAGGCTGTTAACTTGGTTAATAGGTGTCGATGCCTTACGGCCTGTTCCTTGTTAATTAGAGTAGCAATTATGTCTGTGCGGATTCACGGTAATTGTCGATAAAGTAAGGGGAGATTGGGTTATGTCTGTGCGGATTCACGGTAATATATAACTGGTTGATGACATGCTATTTAATATATTATTGAGTTGATGATTAACATGCACGTGATTATTGTGATTTACATATTGCTGGAATACTTTATTACATTGATTAAACTCTCTTTCTTGACTTAAGTTTGTTATTTAGTTTCACTAATCTTTTACAAAGTCTCTCTGAGCAACAAAGGTGGTTGCAAACCAAAACTGTTTGGGATTTAATAGGTTTTGTGATTTTAAGCAGTCCGTTCCCTGTGGGATCGACCCTGTTATCATTGTGCTACTTATAGCTATTTGTTGCAGGTTTATACAGTACTTTTACTGTATTTGATAGGGCTAACGACGGTCCTATCAATCACCTTTCTTCTCCCTCAACATGAAATACTGAAAATATTATTATAAACATAGCATTTTTAGTGTAATATAACACGAGTTACTGTTTCTTTCATTCTGTTATATATCAATGTTCTCTGAAACTCCGTATCATTTTATTCAATGAGCTGTTAACTTTAGTTTTATTAGTTTTGAGTGAAAAAAAGCAAGTTTGTTTTATTAATGAGATATAATAAATGAAAATTAGGGTAACATAAATTTAGTGACATATGGTTTTCTAAGTTGGGATATAAGAGTGGGAGTGACTATAGTCATGTTACGGAACAATTAGTCACTGAATAATGACCGTTGCAAACATTGATGATGCATTTAAGACTACTATTCAATAATTGATTGATTCTATACTGAGATCATAATTTTTTCTTATAAGAGGATCTACATGTTTAAATTCATGGTATCAATATAAGGACGAATAGTTCTAATGTTATATTCACTCCTCAATGGAACGAAAAGTTTAATTTGAAAAATGTACATTTATGACTTACATTGTACAACATCTGTGCTAAGTTGCCATCATTTTCTCTACTAATATTCTTATTTTACAAATGGGAATTATTTATACACCATGTATAATTATATAAGTAAGCGAATAAAAAATATATTTTGATGCCGAACTCTTATAATAAAACGAATGTATTTATTACTCTCACATACATTTCGTTCCGTGGTGAACTAATATTTGACAATTGCAGTGTAAAGATATGACATTTTCCGCTGAGATGCGATTATTTGATATTTGGTGTAGGGTGTTAAATCAGGTTAGGCCCATATTTCGACAATTTATTATCTTTTCACCAAAAATAGCGCAACACGTTACGAATCATTAAAAAATAAATATCAATATCATTATCATTTAATAATGAGTCTTTATAATGACTTTCAGAATGATTTTAGTCATTCATTTAATGTCACTATCAAATAATTAAATAATTTCATAATTAAATCATAGTTTATATATATATATATATAAACTTACTATTCTTTTAGTCCTTAATTTCTTATGTTGATTTTGATTTTGTTTTAAATCTTTTAAGTTTATACTTCATTTTGTTTATAAGGTATTAAATTTCTATTGTATTCTGCGTTCCATATAAAATTGTAACTCATGAGAGTTGTAAATGATTTTACAATATTGAGAGAAGAAACCCGTTAGCGTTTAAACTATTGTAGTTTATAGTGCAAAATAGGCCATTTAAATGTTAAATATTCGAATCAATGAGAAATTGTAGCAATCCGTGCCCGTTGTTATGAGAAATTATTTAGAATGTAATACTTAAACATGTATTATTTTAGTAATTAATAATGGTGAATTATCTTCTAAATATTATATTTTCATTATTTGTTACACTAAAAAAAGATGGATACAACTAATATACGAAATAAATTTTATCGATACTGTAGTTTGCATATGGATCTTGGCCGCGGCATCACTTGAAATATTATTATAGACGAACTCTTACGTAGGACCATAGTTTACAGTATCGCGATACGTATTATAGGATCGTACGATACTACAATCCCAAAACAACAAATCCATCATACTTCCGATTCTATCTGATAGTATAAAAATTTGATTCAAATAAGAGTAGTTTTTATAATTTATTAGTAATTTTGCACCTGCACATTTCATGTAGGATCTAACGATACTACGATCCAATACTATCGATACTGATCCTGCACCCAAATCGATCTGATGTAGAATCGCGATTTTGCAAACTATGCGTACCACCAAGAAATTGCCATGAAATAAAAGTAAAAATTACTATACTTTTATTCGAAGCTTCCCGGAAATTAGAAATTCCGGCGTCCTATGGCCAATCGGAACAGAGATACGTTTTCTTGTCTAAAAAAGCGGCGAGTCTTTAACTAGTATCCAAGTCCTCTCCTCGTCAACCTATTAATCAGCTTAAATTAAATAACAGCCACAGTATAAGATTAACAATATTTACATAACAAAATTTTCTTATATTAACCTTTTTGTTCTTCCTTCTATTTGAAAATTTGAGTGCTTTTGTGGTTGGTTTTGGCCAAGATTGTTATGTCATTTTCAGTTGATACGGGAATTTACATTTACAGTATGGGTGCGATTAGCGTACAATAATTGGAATAAGAGAATAAACGAGTAATTTGTTAGATTAAAAAATTCTTATATTTGGTTCGTAAAAGAATGTGATCTATTAAATTATTTAATCATTCGAAAGACAGTATAAGATTAAAGATTCTTCCATTTACAAATAAAAGATGTGACGATGTCCGTTCTGCTAGAAGGTTCTTGTGGCCGGACGGGGGTGAACGGAGATCGAGAACCTATCAGGGTAGGAAGACCGGTGAGTAGTTCCGGGAGTTAGTTAGAGACAGTAGAGAAGTCTAATCAATGAATACTAGAGGAAGAGAGAGAAACCCCCTTACCTATGGGGTAACGATGAGTATTTATAGTTGAGCGAGCCTCTCAAGGATGTGGTAGGTAAGGGATCCTTTCTATAAGGGTTCCATGTCCGTGTGGCTCTCGCTGGTAGCGTGAGAGCCTCTTATAGGTTTGGGGTCCCATTTGGGGACCCTTATATAGACATGACCACGGTTCCAGAACCGTCGGTTACGGTTCCATGGAAAGTGGAACCGGAACCTTAACCTTGGGGGAACGGTTAGACGACGGTTCCAGAATTACCGATTCCAATTCCAATTTCGTTAAAATTGAAATAATATTTTAATTCAATAATTAGTTTATATTTGTATATACTTTAATTTAATTTAATATTTACTTATATTAATAATATACTTAATGTAAATTATACCTCGAGTTTATATATTATTATAATATACTCCCTCCGTCCCATTCAAAGAGTCCTGTTTGTAATACTGAAAACAGTATTACAAACAGGACTCTTTGAATGGGACGGAGGGAGTATATAGTATAAAATAATTATATTATATAATTACGTATTTTATAGAAAAATAAACATATATTACAATATTAATAATAAGAAAAATATAACAAATGAGAAAGTAGGTGGAGGGGTTGTTTAGCTTTTTTTAAATTTCATCGTAAAGTTGAGCGCATGAGTTCAAAACCTTCCTTTAACATAACAGTATTACACATTTTTAGCACTTTAAGTAGGGAACCGCCGGAGCACTTTAAGTAGGGAACCGCCGGTTCCAGGTTCTTTCAAAGGTGGAACCGGAACCTCCTTAGGCAGGTCTGGTTCCGGTTTTGGAACCATGGGCCACGGTTCCGGTTGAAACCGCTGGTCCAGTTCTAGTTCGAACTGGAATCGTGGCCATCCCTACCCTTATACACTGTTAAAATGCATCATTCTCATTTTTATTTTCGTGTGTCAAATACACCCTAAAATGAATTATAGCGAGTACTACTTAGAATAGCCATTCTTAGATCCGAGAGGGGAAAAAAAAAAAAAAAAAAAAAACAACAACAACAACACTAATTATGAAGCTGAAAGGGTACACTTACATTATACGCAAGGTAATTTATTATTTTGTGGGTGTGATTAATTCCTTATTAATTATTTAATTATTTTTTTCTTCAATAATGATTGATTAATTTGAACCTCAAAATTAATCAATATTTCAAAAAGTCAAAATTCAAAATCTCCCAATATATTCAAATGTGATAAACATCACACACGTGTTCACTTTGCAGAGCATGCAAACTGTATCTGATTCTGATTTCTGACTAACTTTAATGGAAAATCCATGCAATCCATTTTCCTTTCTTTCCTTGTTTAGCAAACAATCACTCAACCTCAACCGAAGAAAAACAAAATATTCCAGAAGTTTCCTAAGGCCGGGATTAATCTCCATGTCTGTTCACCGGGTCGTCGTACTACCTCTAGTCAAGGTCGATATGACGAAAACTTTGGCCCGCCATACTGCTACGTCGGCTACAAATTAACGTGAATGCAACTAATGGATGTGGATGTGGATAACTCTTCTACTAATGTATTCGAAATTCAATTTGGTACTTTATACTGGCATACAGTCCTATACAAAGAGTCCAGTTTATAAAATAAAAAAATATATACATTTGTTCAACTAATTAATATAATAATATATTGTTATAGTTAACCTTTACTTAAAAAGTAAATATATAAATAAAAACTATGGTGTCAAATTACTTACTTTATGTGTGATACCTTATCATTCATAATAAATTGTACATTTTTCAAACAGAACAATTTTCGTGGGACACATGGAATAATAATTTTATAAATATATTTTGAAAGTCTTTCAACTCAAAACTTTGATTCACAACTATATGACAATATCATGTGCAGAAATAACATGTGAAGCAAGCACAACTGGAGTTTAGGAGAAGAAAGGAGACGGAAACTACTTATAAGTAAGACTACGAATCGAGCATTTGATTTTTAAGCTTTTATATATATTACAATTTTATTAAAAAACCACGCAGTCATTGAATTTAGTATTGAATGCGTTACTAGCTAATATCATGCATCAATTCAAACGTCGGGACAGGCTTATTCGAGTGAACTCAGAAGGTTTTCCAAACCTTCTTTGCTTCTCGAGCTTGATTCGGAATTTAGCTCTTCGCATTCACGCCCATGAGGATCCCTACGTTGAATTCCCTCATTTCGGCATCCTCCAGTCTGGCTCAAGCACTGCCTACGCTCAGCCTGGGGTTTCGCTTCACTTTTGCCTTCAGGCTCTTGGGTATGCAATTTTACAAGTTATTTTTTAATGACTGAATGGTTCTTTAGCAAAATTGTAACTTTAGCGTTGATTGATTAATGATTCATTTGGCGTCTTAGAATATTATTGACTACATTATTTTATTTTATGTAAGCCTCAGGCAATTAAATAATTAAAAGTGTAATCTTGTTTTCATACTGGTCTTCAAAATCAGCCTCCTTAGTTCTTATCCGACCAGGAGGCTAATATATGAGATCCAAGAATATGGAAATTTATGTTCCAATATATATATATATATATATATATCTACCCTATATAATAGAAAGTAACATAGGTTTGATATGAGGTTGCCATGTGGGTACCACATAAGGGTAGTATTTAATATTTATTTTATATTATGTGCCACATAGATGCCATGTTGGCAAGATCTTTAATAAGTAAGCAATTTAATAATTATATAGGCCTTCTCATCTTCTCCACTTAAAGAAATAATAATATTAAATATTTTAATCATGTTAAAAAATTAAAAATTTCTTATTTGTTTAGATTTCAATATAGATTAAAAAATATATAAAATATAAATGAATACCTTATAAATCATATTATTAAATGTATAATTTGGACTTACTACTACTTTTTAAATATATACTTCCTATATTTTAAAATAATTTCATTGTTAAAAAATTATTTGAGATACGTGTGATTTTATAAATCTCAATTTCATCTCAATTTCAAAAAGAAACAAATTGTAATTTTATCCTTTATTTTTACCCTATATAATATAAATTAATATAGGATTGAAGTCCAAATGTCACGTGGCTACTACATGGAAATTTTTTTTTATAGGCAACGTATAATAAATTTTCAAATATTCACATGTAAGTTAGGTAAAATTAGCATTTGATTAGACTATGTAATTTTTTGGCATTAAAGTTGAAAAAAATATCAAGAGTCATACCTTAATTAATATTTGTTGTTCCTCTTTCTGACTTTTATCACTGCTAATAATAGCACCACTAGAAATTATTGCAAATAGTTTTGTTCTTATTTATTTTATTAATTCCTCAAAATTATAATATTCATTTGTCAAGTATGCAAAATAAAGAAAGATGAACCATATTCCTCAATAAAAAAAATTTGAACGACAAAATAAAAAATAATCAACTTTAGGTTAACATAATTATTAGAGACATCTTTAATTGATGCAAAACAGTGTCTGATGTGCATAAAAATAGCTAAAGTCATTGGGCTTGGCCCAATCAAGACAAGGAAAGTTTAGGTACAAAAAGCCCCAGGTCAGGCTTAGGTCGGCATTAAACAGATCTAAGGAGATAGTCAAGGTCAGGCTTAGGTCGGTAAACAAGATAACCAAACCCGGGAAGCTTAGGTCGGCAAATCTTAGGTCGGTAAAGCTTAAATCAGGCAGAGCTTAGATCAGTAAGGCTTAAGTCAGGCAGAGCTTAGATCAGGCAAATCTTAGGTCGGTAAAGCTTAGATCAGGCAGAGCTTAGATCAGGCAAATCTTAGGTCGGTAAAGCTTAAATCAGGCAGAGCTTAGATCAGTAAGGCTTAAGTCAGGCAGAGCTTAGATCAGGCAAATCTTAGGTCGGTAAAGCTTAGATCAGGCAGCGCTTAGGTCGGCAGAGCTTAGATCAGGCAAATCTTAGGTCGGTAAAGCTTAGATCAGGCAGAGCTTAGGTCAGCAAATCTTAGGTCAGTAAAGCTTAGGTCAGGTCGGTATAACGGTAACATTGACATGACAGTAGGGCCATGAATCTAATATATGCAGGAGCGATAATGACAAAGGAGCCAAATTAGAGCCGTTATTTCAAGAACGTTAAAGTCATCATAAAAAGGAGAGTAGGTGAAAGTGCAGGTCATCATGGCACAACGGACATATCATACAACTCATCACAGCACAACGGATATATCAAAGTGAGCCTATAAATACTCAGTCACCAGACTCATTTGAGGTAAGTCCTTCTGGATGCAATTTCTCTTAAGCTCTTGGTCAATACCCTTTTCTGCTTACATCTTGCTAACTTTACCGTCGGAGTTACACGGGGGGGATAGCCCCGCTTCTTTCTGATTGCTTGTTTTTGTCACCGGAGTATTCTTCATACAGATCCAAGTCCTCACTAATCCGACCTCCATAGCTCGGTTTCCATCTTTGCCTTCATCCATTTTGCCTATCAATCTCTATATTGGGCCTGAACGTTCAAGATCTTCATTGGGCCAGCCAGAGCATCCAACACCGGACTTTTTACGTCACATCAGTGTCCTTTTACTTCCCCCACTATGTCCAAATTATTCTTTATCACCTACGCACTTTAATGAGGTGATTAATGATCCAGTTTATCTATTTAACAAAAAAAATTTCCCATATCTATTGATGGGAATGGAAATTAAACTGAATCAGTATCTTCGATTTTCATATGATTTGGGTGGGTGATGAAGGTATACTTAGAAAAATAGTGTAAGTTCTCTATTTTGTCATTCAGGATTTTATCTACCTCGCAAAATTGTCACCAATGTTCAGCAACATGTTTTAAATCACTTTGCTTAATATTACATATCCCTGCTATTCTTCTTTTTGTGTAATACTACATCAAGTTTTTTGTTATCATCACATTTTTGTTCATTCTAATACTTTTTCTTTAATTTCTTTAAAAGTAATTATGGAGCTTATGCCAAGAAATTGCAAGTAACCTTTGTGAAATAAATAATAATGTGATTCGGTGAATGTCACTTCACAATCATTGTTGATTTATGACTTTCTTTTATACCATTGACGACTGAGCAATTTTATCTATCACTAATTATACATTATCTTAATAATTTAAACTTCGGGATGAGGCTAGATTCTTTAAGGATGTTATATGGTCCCTTATGAAATTACAGACTAGGATTATCTTTTCTATTAATGTTGATTTGTTTTCCTCTGTATGATTTTTTTTCTTAATTATTTTTTTTCCTTCAATAAATCCTTGCCTCTAAAATCGAATCATATCTCTTCTTCTGTGTGTTGGTAAAATATTAGCTTATGTGATGGAAAAATGTTTGCTTCTCTTGCATCTAACCTAATACACACACTTCCATTGTATATATTTAGAACTATGTGTCATATACATCACATAAGTATAACCAAATTATAAACTTATCTCATATTCTTTTTAAGACTTAAGTTCAAAGGATAACTATAACTTAATAATATTACTAAGCAAATGTCGGGCATTGCACGGCATACAACTTCTAGTATATATATACACACTAGATGGGAACATCGTGCGATTGCACGGTGAATGCCCAAAAGTATTATAATGTGACAACATAAAATTTATTAAAAAAAAAAGTAAAAATTATAATAGTAATCAATTTTTGATTGTAAATACAGAGTTAAAAAGAAGAAATATATGTCAAATATATTACAAATACTTGAAATCTTTTCTCAAATATATAGAATTGGCATGCCTACTCTCTTTGCTTCCTTTTTCCTCGCCTCTTGTCAACTTCTTCTTCTGATGATGATGAGGTGAATTTAGAGACATATTTCGTAGATTTGGATAGGTAAACATTATTTTTCATTGGAGTAGAACATGCACAAATTTGCAAATTCGAAGAAGAGATTGAGAAAAATATATTCTAAATGGAAGTACATATATTACGAAAAGTTGCCCAGTTAACGTGACTTGGACATGCACATAAGGATTCTAAACAAGAAGAAAGTTATTTTTGATCTTAATGGATTGAAGATATATATATATATATATATATAGAGAGAGAGAGAGAGAGAGAGAGATGGACATGCATATAAGGATTCTAAACAAGAAGAAAGTTATTTTTGATTTTATTGGATTGAAGATATATATAGAGAGAGAGATTGTAAAGTGTCTATTCATTCTCTTGTGTGAATTACCAAAAGTTTTCAAATAATTAATCATTTACTAATTGCAAATTAAATAAAGGAATTGATGTGAACAAAGCAAATAATCATCATATAAGCAAGAGTCTTTTTGAAACTTAATAGTACATGAAAAGTCACAAAATTAAAAAGAGATTAGTTGATAACAATAATAAAGAGTACAGAAAATAAAAATGAATTTAAATAAACTAATATTATATTTCACTCACCCTTACATATACAGAAACATGCATCACATAAAAAGTCATTTATTTATAATAATGTATTTATTAGTAATAAATAAACTATGTATCAATATAAACGTTTGATATTTCACATACATTTCTAACCCAAAATTTATATTATGTTATATACATATTAATAGAAAAGATATATGCATATATATATATGTATGTATATATATATTTACGATTATTAATATTTTTTTGACGAACATGATTATTTATACATATAGATGATCCTTATATAATACGAAGTTAATCTAATATATAAATTGAAAAAATAAATTAAGAAGTTAGTAAAGACAAAGAAAAATATTATTTAATTGAAAAAGAGAAAATAAAATTTATGCATTCGATAAATTTAAATATTAATCTTACGTGGTATTCATATGGATGGTTAAATTAAAAATCTAATATAGACATAAAAAAGCAAAAATATTTATTAAATTATTTGTCAATGTGGCAGCCATGTCAGCTTTAACATTATTAATTATAGGCTAGATGTGACAGCCACGTGGCACCCTCATATAATAGATATGTTATTTTCTATTATATAGGATATATATATATATGGAAATTAACTTTTAAAAAAATCAGGAATTAATATTTTATAACCTAATTAATTGAACAACATTTGTGAGTTATCCTTATAAGTTAATAACCCAACAACTTCGTAAAACACTAACAATGAATGAGCGATAATAAAAATTTCAGCTAATTTATCATAATTTTTCGTAATAAGTGACATGATATGCATAAATGTGATTGGCATAAAGTACTCATGGAAGAGTGAAAGGAAGAAAGTGGAAATTGACCTTTGAATTTGAATAGCTCACTACAGTCACACTGGTAATAGTAATAGATTCCCATTGAGTCCTGAGTTGACTCACCAACTTCATGAGTTTCAGAACTGACTTTTGACTTTTCCTATAATCTGATTATATTATTTCCAATAATCTGATTTAATCAGTTTTTTTTTAAAAATCATGTGACCTCCAAAGTTTGAACCGGTTACCTCGAGTAATGAAAGATTTATCAACAAATTACAACAATTTTTTTTATAAGTAATATGCATTTATTGGTTATATTTTTATTAATATCACATAATTGACTAATAAATACATCTTGCATGAGTTGCTATCAAAAAGTTGCTATGATTTATTGTTAAGTCTATAATTACTCTTATTTTTATCACTTCCTCTTCAACCCTTTCCAAGAAATAAGGATTTAAATCTCACGAGTCACAAATACTTGACAATGCAAATTCGAGGAAGTTGCTTATAGAACAGTGTGACAGTTACATGTGCGATATATTAGAGGTTAAATTCGATAGATAGGCTTGTATTCATCACTATGCAATACATCATAAATTAAGCTAGATATATGATACATTAGATGCTAAACTTAATACATGCACGATGCAACATAAACTAGAGTCATAACCACAATACATCTGCATTAAAACTCAATACGCGATACATCAAGGCTAAACTCAAGACGCGTATTTTCATCACATAACCATGATAATTTAGAAGTTAAACTCAATTTCGTCGTACAGTTAGATCGTCATATACAAGTTTATGAAAGAATATGTTCGGTTTGTAATGTGCAACAACTTATTAATTCTATTTATCCTTGTTAAATTGCACATCTCAAAGAAACAGAAAATCTTGGAGGCTAAGAATATTGCAAGTATTTGAAGTAAAATATGCACATAATTAATTAATTAGTTGGTGAAAACTCATCCTTTGAAAGTTACTATTTGAGGGAGAAAAAATGGTGCGATGCATTTGACTTTTTTTTTTTTTAATTTGAAGTGTCAAGAGAAGGAAATTTTCACTTCTCTAGATTATCACTTGTAGGTATTGATACACAATATGAAGTATTTTTGTGGTGTTCTTCGGGTGTTATCTTTCGAGTTTGTTTCTAACCTAACTTAGTCTCAAAAAAAAGAAAGTATTTTTGCATTCAGAACTCGGTTTTGCTCTATTAGTACTTCTATGTCTTAAGTGTAGTATCTTTCAACAATTATCTAATTCTTTTCCTGAATGGAGAAAAGCCTTCAATGTTCTGCTGCTATATTTTTTCTTGCGGAAAAAGGTCATGTCTTTGTTACTTAACTATTTTTGTTTGTATGCAGTGTTTCCCTGCATACCATGTACCAATATCTTTAATGGAATAAAGTATTGGGTAACTAAGGAAGTTAGTCTGACTGAAATAGAATGTTAGGTTGAGCGTGGGCAAAACTGGAGAAAGATACAGGCCAGATGAGTAAATGAAGGTATTATCTATAGGGTTTATAAGGCAGACTAGAGTTTCCCATTGAAGAATGAAAATACAATTTCTTTTAACCCAGTAAACATGGCTTTGGGTATAGGAGAACGAGAGAAGAGTTATGTTGCAGAAGCCATACCTAAATGGAATTTACCTATACTAAAATATTTGGAAATTTTCCATACAATTTTCAAATTGGACTTTTTGTTACAGCATATCTTCACTGCATTTGGGCAAAATTGAATTTGATTTTTACAAAAGAAAGTGGAGAATCAGGCCATATAGTGAATGAAGACATTGTAGCTTAATGTGGAAGGGGAAATGTCACAACCTATCTGTCAGTGGACAGCAACTCCAATCTTTCCTTAAGAAGGGTTTCAATGCCATATTAAAATTTTAAGTGGTCTTCAAGTTGAGAATTACTGGTCATAAAACTGTTGCACTGTGAAAAGCACCGGGCACTAGCTTAATAGATATGCAGTCGAAAAATTAAGTAAATATTTTGAGCAAACTTCAATCTCTTTTCTCCCCTCATGTATTGTTGTGCAATCCCTAGATTAAACATGCTACAAAACCATGTCTTGTGCTTATCCAGAGAATGAGAGAGGTTTTGACATTTGATGAGTTTAAATAATGTCAGATTTCTCAGAAAGTGAAAAGTTTGGTCGTCCATGAGAGTGTTTGAATTTTTTGAGTTTTGTCTGCCTCATTTGAATTACGATGACTGCTGTTATTTAGCAATTTAATTTATAATTAAATGTCTGATCTAATATGAATTTTCCCCATAGTACTTGTGATTTACATTATTTTTCTGAGGCTCTCTTGCTACAAGTCTGCTCATGCATCTTCACAAATTGTTTAATTGTTGCTAAAAACTTACAATTTTCTGTATTAAATTAACCTGGATTATCTGTTTACGCTCCTTTCTTCGCTTCGGGCTAACAGTCTAGTGTTGGCCCTTTACAACTTGAACTTTCATAAAAAATGAGACGGACTTTAGATTGCCCATTATTTGCTATACTGTCACATCCACGGCTCTGCGTGAAAAGGCTTCCTGGCCTTATGTTTATCCTACATCTTTGAACTCTGTAATGATTATGTAGGCCGCAGATAAGGTAGAGGCTAAGTCTGGGCTAATAAAATCTGAAGGAGATGTGTTTTTGAATGGAGCTCAAGGATTCTTATCAGCAGGAGTTACTGAAGAAGTATGTTCCACCCTAGCTAATTCTACCCGATCTGGACATTCGAGCCTGCCTCGGACTCTCTTAAAGCTGTTCTAAAGGTTTGCACAGGTTGGCAATCCATTCCTCTTCCAGCTGAAGGAAGTGCCGGTAGCGTTGCACCTGCATGCATGATTCCTTATTCCTCTTATATTTACTTGTAAATTCTCTTCTGACATTCGGGTCTTGGAAACCATAGATAGAAATGCTGTATATTTATCAGAATTATGACATTATTCTGATACGGATTCAAGTTTAGAATAAACTCCTAAAATTAATGCTCTTTTGTTTTTGGTTTATATCCACAGGAAACCTTAGTTTTTGTTTTCCTCTTTTCCTATTAAACCTATGACAACGATATGATAATATGATACGATGATAATGATGTGGCGGTTATTGATCATTAAGAGTGAAAAAATAGTTGTTCATTATTCATAGTCTTTAAGCAATTCATAATTATTGATTTCTTTCTTGACAACCTCATCTGAGACATCTTGGTGCCCGAGAGGTTGACGACGATGGTGAACTCTCTGAAACATCAGTTCCATGAAGTATGTCTGACAAATAATTTCCTAGATTATCTGGTGAAAACCTCACCAATACTTCTAAGCTCCTCTGATCTTTGAGAGTTTCAATATGCCTGTTATAGAATTCCCCATATGCAGGCACCAATTTCCTCGCTATTGATACTTTGATATCATCCCTGAACTTCCCATCTGGAACCACACAAGACATCTGTTTCCGGTACGCCTCTTCAAAGGCGGCGTTGAACAGCCGGAAGTGTGCCTTCACAGCATCAGGCGGCATTTCTTCTTGTGGATTTTCAGGTAGGCATGCGAGCACGCTGCCCCAACCCATGATTTCATAGTTTGTTGTGTACACCTTGATCTTTCTCTCTAGCTTTGCCATCCAGTCATCCCCCAGGAGGAACTTGAGAGCTGTGGTGTGGACTTTTTCGAGAACAAACTGGAGATTGTTCGATAAGAAGAGGTACGTCAGAGCAACGTCGTTGTAGTACTCAGCTTTGGTATCGAGTTTGCAGAGGAGGACGAGGATGATCCAGGCAAGCCGAATGGAGGCAGCCGAGGTTGGAGTCTCATTAGCCACTGGACTCTCGAAGTATGATTCTGGAAATGACAACACTGTTGATGATGCAGAATCCCCGATGATACTGGAAAGACTTCCGCTGTAGTTAGCGAGCGTGGATACATAATCCATAACAGAAATGGTGAGTGGATGGATCGCCCCGCCAGGAACAAGAATTCTGGATGAATTCTTCTGGATTGAAGACTCAAACTCAGCCAGCATTGTCTGGACAGAGTCACCGAGCTTTTGGATGGAGGTTTGAGCTTGGATTTTGACAGAAGAAACAGATTCAGATGAAAAGATCGACTCAATATCTGGGAAAACATCGGTGAGTGCTTCGTGCATTTCCATGAGCCGGGAAATCTTATCTTGCCATCTCTTTGTTTTCGCGACAAGCTCGGGCAATCTGAACAGGTTGGCGGCTCCTTCTTTCGCTATGTTAGCGAAGCAAGACTCTCTTATTGTGACAGAGGAACAAAACACGTAATCGCAGAGGGATTTCTCCCCGTGGAGAAGAGTTTTGACAGCAATCTTGATGGCAGTCAGCCATGCCTTCATCAGATCCTCCAGAGCAGTTGCATTCATTCTGGTAATCTGGGACAAACTCTTGTGTTCGATCCCGAGTCGATAGAGCCCTTCATCAACAATGGATTTCCTGTTGAGTTTGTAGATATTTACACACTCTTTGCTGTAACCAGAGTTTATCATGCAATCAGCAATCATCTTGAGATCAGACATGGCTTGAGCTGAAAGCCTCTCCGCCTCAGAGATCTCTTCCCCAGCTCTCTGAATCTTATAGTCGGAGCTGTAGTCATTTTCGTCGTTGGAATCCAATGAAATCGTCCTCAACAGGCGGGAAGACCGGTTGGAAACCGATTCCGGGTCCAAATACGCCCGATTCGACGACAGGATCTGGTAGAACTCTTTCTCCAGCCGCTGCATAGCCATCTTCATCAGGTTCTGGGCTCGCACGAGTTTTGCAGAGCCAGAGTGCGAAACGTAGAAATGCATCGCCCGGCGCAAGTCCTTCACGCAGGCGACGAACTCCTTGGCTTCCCTCCGGCTGTCGTCGTGGAAGAGCCGGGTGACTTTCGCGACGGTGGAGCCCTGGACGTCCCATTTGGTGATGATGGCCTCCGCGGTTTCGATGTTTTCATCCATCATCGACTCGGAGACAGTTAGTGAATGATTGGAAAATGAGGAGAAGGCTATGGATTCAGATTTTGTCGGAGGGAAAAAGAAGCGAGCAATGGCTCTTCTGGGCGTGGTGGGGAACTCAACAAGTGCCATATATGCCAGTTTCTTGCAAATTAATGGCGGAAAATGAACTAACTTGGAGGAACAGATGAATTCAATTAATTTTATGACCAATTCTCCAGAAAAGTAAGGCAGAAGGAAACGAGCGAGAAAAGGGATGAGTTCTCTTCTCAAGTGTTCCTCCAACCAAGGTTAGTTGGTTTTTTCGTGGAGTTTATAGAGAGAAAACGGTTGGATTTACTGGCATAAAGAAGAAAGAAAGAAGGAAGGGAGAGAGATCGGCAGTTTTTACGTAGTGAATACGTAACTGAGGAAGTCGTCATTTTGAGTTCGGAGTTGACTGAGGACTTAGCTCCATATTCAGACAGCTATACGATAGTGTAACTAAATACCAGGAAAAATATTTAAAAATTAAAATTAAAAATTCACGCGTCTAGTTTGACGCAATGAATTGTTCAACTTTAAAATGTAATTAAGTTTATATGTGACTGAATTTTCAATATTTTGTAATGAACGAATTTATGAAAAATGATATAAATATTTGCTAAAAATAAGTTTTTTTTTTTTCAAATCATGTTTGTAATACTGATAATACTAAGATATTTGAAAGGGAAAGGCTTATTAGGGAAACCTGTAATCCGAAAAAACAATACCTCGCTATACTAGCAGCGGCAGAACTTTACTCAATAAACTGGAAGGGTCAAATTGTAGAAACCTCCTAACTAGAATAATAATTTTTTATTGAAAGGGCCAAATAAGTATTTGGGGCCAAGTCTAGTAAAAAATAAAAATAAAAAATAATTGTGGGGCCAACGCTATCTTGGTCCCCACTAAGATCCGCCACTGCGCATCGGAGTAGATTTTGAACTAAGAAAGAATCCACTCTTCCGCATTATAACATTTTGCCTCTACACCTCCTCATAAAGGGATAACTTCTCCATCACACGCTGTAAATAATATTTATCACCTTTCTCCCTCAACATGAAATACTGAAAATATTATTATAAACATAGCATTTTTAGTGTAATATAACACAAGTCACTGATTCTTTCATTTTGTTATGTATCAATGTTTTCTAAAACTCCATTTCATTTTATTCAATGAGCTGTTAACTTTAGTTTTGAGTTAAAAAAGCATGTTCAAAAAGCATGTTCGCTTTGTTTTATTAATTAGATATAATAAATGAAAATTAGAGTAACATAAATTTAGTGACATATGGTTTTCCAAGTTGGGATATAAGAGGGGGCGAGACTATAGTCATGTTACAGAACAATTAGTCACTGAATAATTACCGCTACAAACATCGATAATGCATTTAAAATTAATATTCAATAATTGAATGATTATATAATGAGATCATAATTTTTTCTTATAAGAGGATCCTGCATGTTTAAATTCATCGTATCAATATAAGGACGAACAGTTCAAATGTCATAATCACTCCTCCATGGAACGGAAAGTCTAATTTAAAAAATATACAACTTTTATGACTTGCATGTACAACATTTGTAATAAATAACCATTATTTTCTCTACTAATGTATATTTTACAAATGTGAATTAATTATGAACCACGTATTATTATATAAGTAAGCGTATAAAAAGTAAAGAAATCATAATTGAACTCTTCTGATAAAATTAAAAAAATATATTTTAATAATGAACTCTTCTAACAAAACGAAAGTATTTATTACTCTCGCATGCATTTCGTTCCGTGGTGAAGTAATATTTGACAATTGCATTGTAAAGATACGACATTTTCCGCTGGGATGCGATTATTTGATATTTGGTGTAGGCTGTTAAATCAGGTTAGGTACATATTTTGACAATTTATTATTTTTCACCAAAATAGTGTAACTTGTTACGAGTCATTAAAAGAGTACATATCAATATCATTTTATAATGACTTTCACAATGATTTTAGTCATGCATTTAATGTCATTATTTAATAATTAAATATTTCCTAATTAAATTATAATCTATATATATATAAGCTTACTCTTTTAGTCCTTAATTTCTTATTTTGATTTTGATTTTGTTTCAAACATTTTAAGTTTATACTTCATTTTGTTTATAAGGTATTAAGGGGGCGTCTGGTTTGTGAGTTTGGCAATGAAGTAATGGAATCATAAAAAATCTAGTTGTTTGGTTGGTGAGTTGGGATGAGTTTTTTGAAATTATACCAAAATAATTAAATTTGAGTGAAACTCACCTCCATGTTGGGTTTTATTCCCATCCTAAACCCATTCCACCCCGCAATCAAATCCATTACCATTCTCGTTATCATTCCCCTTCCCAGCAAACGCCCCCTAAATTTCTATTGCATTCTACATTCCATATAAAACTGTGACTCGTGAGAGTTGTAAATGGTTTTACAATATTGAGAGAAGAAACGCGTCAGTGCTTAAGTGATTGTAATTTATAGTGCAAAACAAGGCATTTAAATGTTAAATATTCGAATCAATGAGAAATAGTAGCAAGCAATGCCCACTGATATGAGAAATTATTTCATACGTTCGGTGTATAGAATGTAATACTTAACATCTATTATTTTAGTAATAATGGTGAATTATTTTTAAAAAGTACAAAAATATTCTATTTTCCTTTATTTATTACACTAAAAAAAAAAAAAGATACAACTGATATACGAAATAAAGTTGATCGATATTAGAAATTCCTTTTATTTGAAGTTTCCGGAAATTAGAAATTCCGTCGTTCTGTGGCCAATCGGAACAGAGATACGTTTTCTTGTCTAAAAATGCGGCGAGTCTTTGACTAGTATCCAAGTCCTCTCCTCGTCAACCAATTAACCTGCTTAAATTAAATAACAGCCACGCTAATTTTTTTTTTTTTTTCTTTGAGAATAAAGTTCATATTTCATTAATGAAGAGAGAATAGATGATACAACCGGATCTGATAATAATCAGATAAAAACAGTTAAAAATAAATTAAATCAAACATATACAGATCTAAACAATTAGTAATCCGTATAGATCTATCTAGTAGAACAAAAAATCGTTATCGCACTGAACAAATCACGTACTGAAGTATAAATCCGATCTTGAATATGCCACTAATCTTCTGATGACAGCTCTCAATCGATTGAATCTTCACTTGATAATAATAATAAAATACTCATTTATTAATATGGGGAAGAAACTCCCGGTTATTCGGGGATATAAGATCTCTCACTATGAGATAATGGAAAACTCCCATCATGGAAGAAGACAAAAATAAATTAAAAAGAAAATAACATAAAAGAAATCTATTTCCCCCATCTCCTATGGGAGAGAGATGGGGAAAGAAGATTAAAGAAGATGGAAGTTAGGGTTTGAGAGGAAGAAAATTTGTGTGTACGGGAATAACATTTTTAAGATTGCAGAGTACAGCCACGCTAATTAACAATACTTACATAACAAAATTTTCTTATATTAACTTTTTTTTTCTTCCTTTTATTTGAAATTTGGAGTGCTTTTGTGGTTGGTTTTGGCCAAGATTGTTATGTCATTTTCAGTTGATACACAAATTTACATTTACGTTATGGTGCGTTTAGCGTGCAATAATGAGAATGTGAGAATAAACGAGTGATTTTTTTAGATTAAATTCTTATGTTTCGTTTTATATAAGAATATAATTTATTAAACTATTATTTTATCTGAAAGGCAATATAAGATTAAAGAATCTTCAATTCACGAATATGAGAGGCAAACATTATAGGTATAATGCTGCTGGAAGGGTACATTTGTTCTTTTCCATTTAATTTCAGAAAAATCATTACTTTTTTCTCAAAAATTTTACACAAAGAAACAACATCATTTTTAACTAAATTCACAATTCAAAATTTCAAATTCACTCTAAATCTTCACTCACATAAATTCAAAAAATAACATAATCATTACACTTCTTCTTCTCTTTCTTACACAAATCCCCAAAAAAAATTCCCTCCAAAATAAATTTCTTCTCTAAATAAAAAATTTATCATTCCAAGTCACTAAAAGAACAGTATACGCAAGGTAATTTTTTCTTTTTGTGTGGGTGTGATTAATTCCTTATTAATTAATTCTCATCAATTTTGAATATTTTTCTTATGAACCAAAAGATTGATTAATTTGAGTCTCAAAATAATTTGTCAATCAATATTTCCAAACGTCAAAATTCAAAATCTCCCAATATATTCAAATGTGATAAACATCACACACGTGTTGACTTTGCAGACTGCATCTGATTCTGACTAACCCTGAATCCATGCAATCTTCTATTTTCCTTTCTTTCCTTGTTTCGCAAACAACCACTCAACCAAAACAAACAAAACATTCCACAAGTTTCTAAAGGAACTTCCAAGTGCGGATGTCCAATTCCATGGCTATGGGATCTTTGCCCTCGCTTCTGACTGTTCACGGAGTCGTCGTACTACCTCTGGTGAAAGTCGATATGACGAGAACTTTGGCACGCCATGCCAGATTATTTTCGTGGGACGCGAGGAATAATAATTTTATAAATATATTTTGAAAGTATTTCAAGTCAAAACTTTGATTCACAACTATATGATGATATCATGCAAAATTAACATGTGAAGCAAGCACTTGCATCACCAATTGGAGTTGAGAGGAAAGGAGACGGAAACTACTTAATTAGCAACACTAGGAATCGAACAGTAGATTTATAAGCGCACAATTATTTAGATATCGATATTTCCTTATATTTTAACCAACTTGTGATGTGATACTTTAATTCGTCAAGCGTTTATACAATTACACGTACGAATTGTTGAGCTGTTGTTGGGCCCCTATATATAATCATTCATGTTCAGTCATTGAATTTGGTATTGAATTACTCACTAATATCATCAATTCAAGTCGTCGTAGACACATGCAGAGCCGAAGCGGAAGCCGAAGACACATTGGTAAACCCATCTCCTTGTCCCACAAACGTCGGGACGGGCTTATTCAAGTGCATTCAGAAGGTTTCCCAAACCTTTCTTGCTCTTCGCGTTCATGCCCATGAAGAACCCTACGTTCCTGATCACTCCCTCATTTTGGCATCCTCCGGTCTACGCACAGCCTGGGGGTTCGCTTTACTTTTGTCTTCAGACCCTTTACTATGCAAATTTATAAGTCATTATTCAATGAATGAATGATTATGTAGCGAAATTGTAGTTTTACCGTTGATTAACGATTCATTTGGCTTCTTAGAATAGTATTGATTATATTATTTTATTTTATGTAAGCCTCAAGTAATCAAGTAAGAGTATAATCTAGTTTTCATACTCCAGTCTTAAAATCAGCCTCCTTAGTCCTTATCCGACCAGGAGGCTAATATGTGAGATCCAAGAATATGGAAATTTATATTCCAATACATATGGACATTAACTTGAAAAAAAAATATCAGGATTTAATATTCGATAAACTAATTAATTAAACAACAACATTTGCGAGTTTTCTGTATAAATTATAATCCAACAACGAGCAATGATACAAATTTTAACTAATTTATCATAATTTTTTATAAACGGGATGTATAAATGTGATTGGCATAAAGTACTCATGGAAAAGGGAAACAAAGAAAATGGAAATTGACCTTGGAATTTGAATAGTTCCCTGAGTTGACTCACCAACTTCATGAGTTTCGACTTTTGACTTTTTCCAATAATCTAATTAATATTTCCAATAATCATATGCCAACTTTTCCACTTGGTTGATCTGAAATTTAAATTCATCATTTAATCAAGGGTTTTTTTTTCCTTTTTCTTTAATCATGTAACCTCCAAAGTTTGAACCAATTACCTCGAGATTGTAACCCTTTATTTTTATCACTACCTCTTCAACTCTCCCCAAGAAATAAGGATTTAAATCTGACGAGTCACATACTCACAGATATTTGACAATTCAAATTCGATGAAATTTTTTATAGGACGGTGTGATAGTTAGATGTGCAATAGATTAGAGGTTAAATTTAATAGATATGTGTGTATTCATCAATATACAATAATACATCAGAAATCAAACTAGATACGTAATATATTAGAGGCTAAACTTGACACACGATACAATATAAACTACAGTCATAACCACAATACATCTACACTAAAACTCAATACGCATATTCTCATCACATAACCGCGATAATCCAAATGTTAAACTCAAATTCCTCTTTCTTGGAAGAGAAAAATAAACACACAAACAAAAAGATCCTACGAGTAAAAAAGGGGTGAAAGAAAGAATATGTTCGGTTTTGTAATGTGCAACACCTTATTCTATTTATCCTTGTTAAATTGCACATCTCAAAAGGAAACAGAAAAATCTTTGAGGCTAAGAATATTGCAAGTATTTGAAGTAAAATATGCACATTAATTAATTAATTAATTAGTTGGTGACAACTCATCCTTTGAAAGTTACAATTTGGGGGAGAAAAAATGGCGCTGCATTGGACTTTTTATTTTTTATTTGAAGTGTCAAGAGAAGGAAATTTTCACTTCACTAGATTATCACTTATGACTCTAACAAAGATACAAGGAAGTTTGAGAGTAGAAAATTGTGAAAGGTGTACTATACATGTGCTTAATCCCAATTTTCAACGGGAAATGTTGGGGTGATAGTTTAAGGGAGGGCCTTGTAAGACTAATGTCATAGGTCGAACTTTGGGGATGCAAAAACTTATAGATCTTCTGAATGAAATTTGTTGGAACACTTATTAGGACATTTAAAACCGAATTAGCATGTTATAGACGGAAGGTATCTAATAACTACTTTTTCGTTTTGCTAGAATAATCTACTAATATAACTGTTTATAAGTCACAAAATACAACTTAAACGTGAGCTCTTTCGGCGTGGAACAATGAGTAATACAATTAGTGACAACAACATTTGTGGTAACTACTTTAATTAGAAACAATTGAGAATAATCAATAGTCAAACTGCACCGGTATGATTTAATCAGAGGAAGACATGCATAAGCTGTTCAGGTACGACAACTTTGTGTTGTGTTGAAATCTTCTGTGAATCTATCTTGACTTTTCTTTTTTCTTTTTTTCTTTTTTTAAAAATTATTTTAATCATACTACTTCTATTGGACAGATGTCTTTGAGGAGGGGATAATATATTTGGGGGATTCTCACGAGCTTTTTGTTCTCCTCGTTATATCTGCTATCTGCCCTTGGTTCCCTTGGCTCATGGACAAAAGAGGTGTACCATCAGCCATAAGACGCAATTGGGATATCTTGACTTATTATTACTATACTATTTGTTCTTACTACCTAGATTTGAAGGGGAAGGGGGGGGGGGGGGGGGGGGGCAGGGGTGGTGTGTGGAAACTTATTAACTTTGTAATAACTGTTTATCACAACTCTACACTAGTATTTTAAAAGCAAAATTGATTTCTCGTACCTTAAAAGCAAAAATGATAAGTGAATATAAAAATATTTTTATTTCAAAATTGTCGTACAAAATCAATATATGATAAGTGGTACAAGCGATCTGAACTGAATTGAATTTAACATCTCACTCTTTGGCTGAATAATTTTTTGCAAAAAAAAGAACACGTTATAATGAAAGCAATAGAGATGAATAGGCATTGGCACAAGTCAATTAAAATTGATGTATCCCTCAGGAAAATATATATTATTGTGTATTAGTAAAAGTGAGGTCGAAAACGCAATAAAAGGAGAGGATCATAGGACAAGTCTCCAGGTCTCACTCATCATTTGACTTTTCTTTAAGGTTTTAACTACCTAAACGTGAACTTGAACAAAGCCTAAAAGTAAATAGATAGTGAAAGGCTTGATAAATCATAAGTACCACAAACATTAACTCAATAAGGTCAAAAAAGAAAAACAAATCATTAATGAATAATGACATCATAAATCCCAGGCCCCAAGAGACTAAAATGCATCCACAACAAAATATTATTTGACGTTTTAGTTATGAAATTGCACCACTTAAAATGCATTTTAGAATTGAATTTTAAAAACAATAATCTAAACCATATCTTAAAGTTTAGCCCATTTTTCACATCTTAACGGATACCTAAATATTTAAAAGTACCATACTACATCTCAAACTTAAGATTAAACATATTTACTTCTTGCAAAGATGAGAAGCCACATTTCAAGAAAATGAAAAATGACCATCAAAACTTCTAGCATGAGGGATCAAACGGATTTTTTCCCTTAATATTCATTTTGTGGGAAAAAATTACCAAAATAAGCAAAACAAAATTTGAAATTCCCAAACTATTGAAAACGAATTTGGGAGATTCGTTTTCAGTTGAAAACGAATCTCCCAAATTCGTTTTCAACCGAACAAACCAAAAAAAAAAAAAGAAACGAATTCCATGAATTCGTTTTCAATTGATTTTTTTTTTTTTTTTGGCTTTAATAAACGAATTCCATAATTAATTTTTTCCTTTTTTTGTTTTTTATTAATTTCATTAAGAAACTAATTCCACTACAATGGTTTTTAAAATGAATAAAAATAATTATATGTAAACGAATTTTTTAAAAATTAAATAATTATTTTAATTGAATCGAACCGCCGTAAATAGTTTTTGAGTTGTTATAAAAAATAAAAAAAAGGCAAAACATAATTATATAATTGAAATTTTAATTTGTAATTCAATAAAATTTTAGAAGAAGTAATTTACGGCATTTTTTGAAATACATAAAATCTTCGTATAAATGAATTTGGGGAATTTATTTATTTGTAAAAATTTAGTCACACATTTATGTTTTAAAAATAATGAATTCCATTAAAAACAAAACTCATAAATTCATTTCGCTTAAAAAGAAATAACATTAGACCGATGTCGGTTTTCCTGAGACACGAATGCGGTTTTCCTGAGACACGAATGCGCCAAAGTCGTTTTTAGTACTTATATAGTTTTTCCAAAACTCTAGTTGCAGGGAAAACGAATTTGGTAGTTTTGTTTTTCTCTATAAACGACTCAACCAAAACTACCAAATTCGTTTTCCCTGCAACTAGAGTTTTGAAAAAACTACATAAGTACTAAAAACGACTTTGGCGCATTCGTGTCTCAGGAAAACCGACATCGGTCTAATGTTATTTCTTTTTAAGCGAAATGAATTTATGAGTTTTGTTTTTAATGAAATTCATTATTTTTAAAACATAAATGTGTGACTAAATTTTTACAAATAAATAAATTCCCCAAATTCATTTATACGAAGATTTTATGTATTTCAAAAAATGCCGTAAATTACTTCTTCTAAAATTTTATTGAATTACAAATTAAATTTTCAATTATATAATTATGTTTTGCCTTTTTTTTATTTTTTATAACAACTCAAAAACTATTTACGGCGGTTCGATTCAATTAAAATAATTATTTAATTTTTAAAAAATTCGTTTACTTATAATTATTTTTATTCATTTTAAAAACCATTGTAGTGGAATTAGTTTCTTAATGAAATTAATAAAAAACAAAAAAAAGAAAAAATTAATTATGGAATTCGTTTATTAAAGCAAAAAAAAAAAATCAATTGAAAACGAATTCATGGAATTCGTTTTCAATTGAAAACGAATTTCAATTTTTCTTTTTTTTTTTTGGTTTGTTCGGTTGAAAACGAATTTGGGAGATTCGTTTTCAACTGAAAACGAATCTCCCAAATTCGTTTTCAATAGTTTGGGAATTTCAAATTTTTTTTGCTTATTTTGGTAATTTTTTCCCCCAAAATGAATATTAAGGTAAAAAAATCGGGATCAAACTAAATATTTTTTTGTATTTTCTTATGAAATTTGTAAAATGACACTTATTTGAAAACATAACTTACACGCCACCAATTCAAGAACAGTGAAAGTAATAATTAAATGTATTTTTTTTTAATAAAAAAATGCATTTATTCTTCTTGAAATATTAAAATATCATTTATTTTATAACAAATTTTGAAATTAAAAATGATATTTATTTTGCGATGAATGTAGTAAGTCATATTAACAGTCCTTCCATGAGAAACTTTGTACAAAAATGCCAACAAGAAACTTGGTACAAACTTGGGCCTGACCCTTGACTTAATCTTCATTCGCAGGCCCATTTAATCAACAAAGCGTGTTAATGGTAGCGTGCTGAAAAAAATACGAGCTATTTATTTTCCTTCTTCATTTATTGATTTGGCCTACTAAATCTTTATGAAGCCAAAGTCCTTTAAACTTATAAGGGAGAGGAGGGTTAAGGTGGTAACAAGGATGGACCCTATAATCTCGAAGATATAAGGTAGGGCGCCAAACCATTTTTTGCCCTAAAAGGACTTTCTCAATTGTCATCTCAATAAAACTTCTTACATAGGACCAAAATAGCCCTAATTGTGAAGAAAGGTTCAACGTTGTTGGTTCTATGAAGTTGGTCGCCCCCAATTGATAATGTTTTTTTACTTGCGCTATAAAATACATGTCATTTAATCGTTCAACATATTTGTTCCTCAATCGACTAACAAAACAGATGGCGGGGAGATCCCCTTAGAAAAAAGCCATAATTAAAATCCCAAAATCAACAATACCTCTAACCTCTATTTTCCAGGAAAAAGGGTAACCATAATAACAAAATTGGCGAAAGCACATCACATCGATACTTGACGAATAGTTTTAACATCAATTAGACCAAAAAAAACCCAGCTCGAGCCTTCTTACTCTAAACTTTGATGGCATACTTCCTCATAGGGAAATACATCTCCTTCTTCTTCTGGCGCTCAGTCTTCAAGGAAGCCTGTAATAGAAGAAGCCATGAGAAACAAATATAAGAACGTGCGACAGTAGTGAAAACTAACACAAAGATGTCACTTCTAATCATCAACATACAACATATGTTTGCATTCATCAAGTTGACAAGAACGGAATGAATGCATGACATATTACTACTACTTGTATTTGTGGCATCTAACATTATCACTGCCGTTTTAAAACCTTGAACAGTTCTTTGTACAAGATGTTTAGAATATTTGATAGCAAAACTCTCATCAGCTAGCATGAACCTTGGGACAGAATTTTCCATAACAGAAAGCACAATCACATTGTTCTTAAATCTTAACGTCTGAGTTTATACTTTCCAATCCTTCAAAAGGATAATGTTGTAAGCTACTACTTTGCAAAGCAAAACTCTATCCCTATAAGCAGGAGACTCAAAAAGTTCAAATGGCACAAAAAAAATTCCACTTCCTACTAAAATGGCAAAACCATGAAGGAAACATAATGAACATTAGGATGAAGACACACAAAGACACTAGCGTGGAATGTAAACATTATAGCTATTCATTGTTCCAAGGGCAGGATCAAATTTAACAACCCCCGAAGGTGAAAACTCACAAAAACCAAAGTGCAATGATTTACCTGGTGCTTGGTAAGACGTCTTCTGATCGCCCTGGTTTTCTTGGGGCGCAGATCAAGGGGCAAATATTTCTTGTTCTTGTAAACTTCCCTCAGAGCAGCCTTTTGCTTTTGAGAGATTACTGTCAACACCTGGGCGATGGACAATCTCACTACCTTGCTGGATTGAAAAAGGACAAATACTATCAGATGACCGAACAATAAAAGGGCAAATAACACGAGCGAACTGAAGAATCAACTTCATGCAGTTTACAACCAATAAGATCAAGGTCTCCAATACACACACATCAAAGGTGCCAAAGCCATTCTCCACAATGATAAGTTTATGTATAATGCATGTTCTTATAAGGTTCACCTTTCCCAAAGGTAGAATTCACTGGCCCTGATTAACCACTGATTTAACTAAAATTTAAAATAAAACTGAAACCAAACATTAGTTCTGCGACGTCTAAATGAATCCAATTAAGTAATAGAAGCAACCTATCAAAGTCATCCCAGCGAAAAAAAAATGCTAAATTATAGTAATAAGAGGCAACCAACTACAAAGGTCATGCATACTTTAACAAAAATTTCATCACAAATTCATCAAGTCACGGATATGTAAAAACATGATTAGACAGAAATGAAGCTGCCGGACATACATTTTAGAGAGTTTGTTGGGGGCACCGCCGGTAACCTTGGCAACGCGGAGGAGGGCGAGCTCGGCCTTGAGATCTTTCAGCTGGGCTAACAACTCTGTCTTCGATTTGTTACGGAGCTCGTGTACCTTAATACGCGCTGCAACATTTTCACCAATATATCAAATCAATTATCATCAAAGAAAAATCACATGAACAAATACGATTAGGAACAGAAGAAACGGAGAAGAAATTGAGATTAAACTTTGAGCACTCACCCATTGCTTCCTGTCAGAGGCTGCTCTGCGTCGAACAGAAACCCTAGTCTTCGAATCGAAATATAAGGAAACTAGGGTTTGCGAATCTCAATTGAGGATTTTATACGTATAGGCTTTCGTTGTTTCGGTTTGGGCTTTCAGAAGTCATGGGTCTCCACGTGCAGTCCAATCTAAATCATTGGGCTAATGGTTTTTAACCGAATCGAAGGGAGCCCGAATTGAGCCCAATTGTAATTTTGGGGAGTTATTAAATGGGCCATTGGGCTTCAGAATGAACTCCGCTAATGCACATAAAATGATTAAATTGGCAGTTTTTTTTTCAATTAGAAGTATCAATAGTGTAGGGCCTGTTCTTTTGGTTTTAATTTTAACACTAAATTTAATATATTTTAATTATTTTTCATCATTTTTAATACAATTTTTTACTATTCAGCATCTATTTTTTATATTTTTACTACACTTTTTACATTATAAAACTATTTTTCAAAACATGTTTTCAAAATTATTTTCAAACCAATCAAAAAGAACATGCCCGTAATTTTGTAGTCCACTCTCAATTATATTTTTTGTTTTAGTAGAAAATTTCAGTTTAAATTTTTTTACTTTTTCTACCATTTCTAATATAATTATAAGTGATTTATAATTAACCTACACCTAAAATGTAAGGATGGAAATAGAACAAATAGTATCAAATTAGTTCTTTTAAGTGTTGTACAATGACATTTATAAAATATTGTATATTTTTTAAACTGAACTCTTCTTATGAAACAGAAGGAATCACTTCTAACATTACATATTAAGTTTTTTTTTTAACCAACAAATAACATAAAATACATGTGGAATGCTAATATCATAAATAAGAAAAAAGGGGATAAAATCTCCCCTTAAAATCATTCAAATGTTACATAGATAAAAGTATTATAATCATTCTGTTAGATTTAAAAAAAAAAACATATAGAGAGGGAGTAAAAACTATAATAATATATGTTAAAAGCTTTGACAAATAATTAATGAATAATAATAAAAACTAATATATATATATATATATAGCGTTACTGCAAGTATTAAACCAAAAGGGCATAAACGAGTCAGTGTCTCACTAATTATGGCGTATAGAAGGTTACTAATAGGTCGATGATTCGGTTCCTACATCTGTCGTCAATTATATCTTTTTAAAGTGATAACAGAGGACGATGAAATAGTGATGAATTCATAAATGAAAAAATAGAATGTTGTTTGTGCTGCAGCTTGCATTTACCAAAATGTACACTATATATTTTTAAAAAATAAAATAAAATAAAGTTTGCACTTTGAAAGTCCAACACGGCTTCCACAAAAATAATAATATCGGTTTTGATACAGGAACATGGCTTCCACTAGACAAGGAGAGAACTATGGGGGCATAATCCTAGTTCATTGGTTAAATTAATTATTAAAATATTTTGACCTCGTCTTAATTTTGTTTATTAATTTAATATAAGTGTTGAAAATTAATAAATTATTCTCGCCTTTGACATTTTCAAAAATACGAAAAAGAAAGCCGGCCCTTCTAAAGTCAACATATATAACTTGTAAAATGATCTACTTAATTTAATTTAATGAATAAAAAATCTCGATCATATATAGCTGTTTCCACCACTTAATTGTAAGCAGAGACTCGTTTAATTTATTCCAATCACCTTTGTAAACATAAATTATTCAAATTGACTTGAATAGATTCTGCTGATAATGATTTATTCAAAAATTCTAGTTTGTAAACTGACTATTTTGAAGCAGTGAGTCGATCGTATGAATCATTTCTTACTATTGTATTTCGTAAAAACACTTTACCTCATTCACATTCGTATTTAACTATAACATATTATTGCTTGAAATGATGGTACACTAGAAATTCATAATAAATTATCACCGTGACTGGTGATTTAACAAACCTGGCTATCTTTATGTTAATTGAAATATCCTTTTGAATATTTACAAATAATAATAATTTTCTAAAACTTCGATAGGAAAATTTAATTTACCAATTTATATATTAATATGTATGAAGATGAGGTTAGACATAGAGTGGGTTAGCTGTATTATTGGGTTAGATCGAGGATCGCATGAAAGTTGACTAATAATATTGGAAAATGCTTAATTGTCGACGTCATATACTTTAATTAGTAGTAATTTCAGTAATGTATATATACGTATATCTTCGGTCAGCAGTTGTTGACGTTATTTGATTTGTTTTCAAACTTTAAATTGATGACCTAATTAATGCTAATTAGTCAAAAAGACGGAAATGATAAGTTATATTTTTAATATTATGACTTTTTTATTTTTAAAAAAATGCAAAAGATATATACTTCCACTTTTTAAGTATGAATAAATAGTACTATCTCCATAGTCTAGTCTTGTTAAAAGCGTTCAATTCGTTTAAAAGTGACAAGGTTATAAGTTGTACGATACAAAATTTAAATAAATAAGTTGTCACAATTATTTTAATATATACTTCTACTTTTTAAGTATGAATTAATGGACAACACTACACTCTCCGTCCCTTCAAAAAACCATGCCTTTCTTTACTGAATGAATAATCGTCTATACCAAAACTAATGCACAATAGACCACGATTCATTGACATAATGACTCTTTAAAGAGATTGTAGTATTTTTGTAAATTAATAATAGAGTATATATATTTATATAAATACTCTTTTAGTGAGACGGGAAAAAGATTTATTTTTATTATTATTATTATTTTTTTGTAAAAGACGAAAAGGGTAAATATATATTTGATGATGTCATGGCAAGGCATGAAAATGCAATTGTTTATTTTGGGTAGGCACCGAAGGAGAAGAATAGAAGTAGAATTACTAAATTAGTGGGTCGCTTTCAGTTGGTAGTAGTATAACATCAAGGGAGGGAGGTGGGTAATTTGGTCTTTAAATCTTGACTCTCTTCGAGTCTTGAAAGATCTAATCTAATTACCAAATTAATTAGCAACTAGTCACAACTTCTATAACTAGTTTCAATTTAATTAAGTTGAATAAAATGGCACACATGACGACAGATTATAACATTGTTTTTATTTTTATTTTTTAAAAAATAATTGTGTTCTTGAGTCAAATTAGAAGTATTGTGATCGTCAACAGATGAAAGAAAATTAGAAATTGTTAGTTGAAGGGTTTGGGAAAATTAAAAAAAACTATAAATTAATTAACCAGCCATATGCATGTGTATGCTAAAGAATCAATTAGAGTAAATAATTTCTTTCTTTTATTGTTTTGAAAACAATTTTGAAAACATGTATTTGGAAAATAGTTTTTATAATGTAAAAAATGATTATAATATATTAAATTTACTGTTGAAACCAAAACCAAAGCCAAAATCAAAATATTAGGCCCTTAATCTCAATTAATTGATCATAACTTTTCATGGCAAACATTATAGCTGGCATGCATTCATTCGACATTATGAAAAAATTGTAATAAATTAATTGAGATGAGTGTTTTATCTGTTTCACAATATAAGTCATTTTAACTTTTTACACACCTATTAAAAGTAGTTTTAAAATGACTACTAAAACTCTTCATTAATAACATATCATATGAGATATTATTAACTTATGTATGTAAATAAATGCATTACTGACACGGTCAAATTTGGATTGAAACAAACTAAAAAAATATGAAATGGCTTACATTGTGAAACAGCGAAAATACTATTTAACCTACTTCACGATAAAGCAACAACTTAGTTAACAATTGGTACACACTCGAATTCGATCCCCCAAAAAATCTTATTCTAAAGAGAGAAAAATCCAAGAAAAAAAGAATTATTATGATTTGTCTAGAAAACGGCCAAACACAGAAAGATCGACTATGAAGTTACAGAAAGTCGTACGATGTGGTCTGAGAGATACATTAGCTTTAGTTGGTAGCTTTTAATTTTAAACTTCTCCTGAAAGGAACCCTGATTGGATGCCTCGTTTTTGTTTTTGTTTTTGCTGATTGAAGAGTGTTAATCAGAGAACGAGTAATCAATCCAGCGATGGGACACTAAAGGGTTTCCCGTAACAACGGGGGTCGATTTCTATGAAAGGAAGAAAAAGATGTAGAGACGCCACGTGAGTTCAGACTAAAAAAAAAAAGAAAAAGAAAAAAAAAGGAGTGTTAATTTGATGAGAAAATTAAAACAACTCGATCGTTTAATTACTTGATTTTATGACATGGGCTATTTAATTAATTATACCACTTGATTTTATTATGTAACTCGTAATTTCAAGAAATTAAAGAGATAACAAGCTATGAAGTGTGAATAATGATCTTCCAAAGAGTAGTGTTTGTTACGTTAAAATTAATCAGAAATGCGTCAATGACTTTGATTGATTTGAGCATTATTGCTTTCTGGAAGGCTTTCGAAACCGATCCGTTCGGTTTGGATCGGGTCGGATTTCCTGATTTGAACAGCCTTTTGATCAATTCGATCATGACGTCAAGTACATAAATATAATATATATATATATATACAAGTCAGGAAATTTTTTTCTCAGAAAAAAATAGTCATGAAATATTATAGAATTGTCATTAATTAAATATTTATTTGTTGGTCCTTGGTGCATGCATGGCACGTCTAAAAATTGATTATTTTGTGCAAATTGCATATTTTAGCTCTGTTTTCGTTTCATTAGAAAAGTTTACTTTGACCCATGAACCGCATATAGTTATATTAGTAAGGGTAGAAGAAGTAAAAAATTTGAAAATAAACTCTTCTATTAGAACAGAAAATAATTTTTAATTCAAAGTTAAATTTTCTAATGTAACGAATAGAGTATTTAAAATATAGATAAGCACACACACAGCCACGTACGGTTTTTTATTAATTGGAAGATAGACTCGTGTCTAACTATTTTACGATTTGACGGAATACTCTGACATTTAAAAACGGTACACGTGTACTCGTGTTTTCTTTCTATGCATGTATTATTTGTTATTTTAACATAACTGTATTTTATAAATTAAACTCAATATTTTAGAGTCTAAAATGAATATTTCAGCATCTAAAAAGCATACGCATGTTTTAACAACACATGATATTTGTTGTTTTAACATACACGCGATATTTAGAGGACAACCTTTATATTTCAGCACCTAAATTTAAACGCATTAATCACGATACTTCAGAGGTTAGACTTTGTGTGAAAGTTTGCGTATAATTAATATCTTTGTTACTGAGTATTATAAGTAATTAATAAACAAATCCATGCCGGTAAGATGTTGTTATTCGGCTTATCGTCATTATCGAAACCCTGACGAACTTAATCGCACGTATCTTAGAGAGAGGAAAAAAAAAAATTTGTGGAAGAAATTTCATTGAATAAAACAAACATAATAGCAAAAGTCTGGACTTCAAATTGCGTGTAAAAATGATGGATTTAGCCATTGAGATTGAATCAGACATGATTTTGATGGCGATGGTCGATGGGGGTCCATGTTAATTAAATTAATTAATTTACTAGACAGACAGAGGATGAGATAATTTAATTAATTAAACCCAAGTTAATTAATTATGGAGATATAATAATTAATGAAAAAAATGAGTCCCTGCGTTTGCATTAAAAAAGTGCAATTTGTATTATTAAAATATAATTACGTAGATTTTTTCAAGTAAGAAAAAAAGAAGAAAAAGAACTGATTTTAATATATGACTTCCATTCCATATAAAACTCGAGTTTTGTTATGAAATTGATTTTTGTATCAATAAAAAACTATTGTTTTTATTTTTTATTTTCACATCACATAAATTTATTAATGCTAGTGTATAGTTCACAATTAACCGTGCTGTACATTTCACAAGTTTAACTATTTGAATAGAACAAAGTGAATGTATCTCAAATATTACCCATTTCTTCTGCTTCATCGAAGATTGAGTTGTGTTTTTAATATTAATTCTTCCATATCTTACGAAGAATTTTTTTTCGAGTTATATATTGTGACTCAGAAGTAATTTTATTATCGGACTTTTCTAGTGTGACCAAAGAGGGAGAGTGCTAAATAATTAAATTAGACTCTAATATTATTTATTCTTTGGATTAATTAATTGAGGAGTAGTGATCACACATAAGGATGAACCAGACGCCAACGGAAGATGATTGACACATACGGCTCTTTATTTTACAAAATGACAATTTTAGTGAAATATTGTCCCACGTCTCGTCTTATTAATTTAATTTTTATCTTTTTTTAATTATGCATTTTTTGAAGTGTAAGTTTGATGAGGAATTATTATTATTATTATATTTATATACTTTATATTATATGAGTGTAGCTTCGTATATATGGGGGAAAACCATATTATTCCTAACAATATTTTAACACCACAATAATTCTATGATTTGAAATTATCAAATTCAAAAATTAGTGTATCCTTTCGTATATATGAAATGAAAACATAATTTACCCTTAATGTGAGAAGACACAGTAATACTTAAGATATTCTCTGATAATTCTATATGATAGATACATACAATTGTTGCATAAAATAATATCTCGATTGACCTGAAATAATTGGCCTGTTCTTTTTCGTCGTTTTGAAAACGATTTTGAAAACAAGTTTTATAATGTAAAAAGTGTATTGAAAATGTAAAAAGTAGATACTGAATAGTAAAAAGTTATATTGAAAATGATGAAATATGATTAAAATATATTAAATTTACTGTTAAAACCAAAACCGTTTTCAAAACAAAACAAAAAGAACATGCCCCTAGTATCATTGATGTTCCAAAAAAATGACCTTTCGAAGTGTCGGAAATGAATCGGAAGATTCATGTTGATCTGTTCGTGCATTGCGAACTTCTTCTTTTTTTTCTTTTTTTTTTGTCCTTTTCGAATTATGCCCCTTCACAACTTTCTTTCTCCTTGACATGGGATTCTATCCGCGTGCTGCGAAAAAACTCTTCTATGTTTTCCGCTGAACTATTACTGGTTCTTATGCATTGGACTTAATTATATATATGAGAGTAGATCAATTTTTTTGTTTCACACCTAAAATTAAACTTAGTGCACGCACCTCCAGAAATTAATTTGAAACTCGTTCTCAATTAGATGAGATAAATAGTATCTTTCCGTCCCACTTAAAGAGTCCGCTTAAAATGTGTACAACTTATAATGAGTTGTGAATTACAACATCTAAAGTAAGTAATTTACTATCATATTTTTCATTTATATCCTTACTATAGAAGTAAGGGTTAATTGTGAACTACACATTGTTATATCAGTAAGAGTATGTAATGTAAATAAATTTAATGTGGACTTTTTAAATGGGATACAGATTTTTTTTTTGAAAATATACTCTTTGAATGAGACGGAGGAAGTATAATTTAATATTACACTCATAAATTTTTTTTTTTTTTTACCGAAAAAAACTACATTTTTAAAATAAAACAAAGAGTACCCATATTGCAATTACGAGGACTTACATTATTACATATCAATTAAAGCAATCCACAATATTTGGTCACTTTCCACTCTTAAAAAAATTGACAAATCAACAACCGTGACAATTCATGTACAAATTAACCATCAAAGTGAGAGGACACTTGTAAGTGGACTTTTGTCTTAATTAATAAATTTGTTCATAGTGAATATTTTTTATAAAAAATTCCAAGTTGCCAAATTGAAACTTGACTTTTGTGATCATATTCTTGAAGATAGACAATAGAGGGAGCTAGTTGAAACATCGATATCAGTAATTAATCAAACATCCCATATTAATTGTTACCCCAAACTCAAACAAAAGAAAAGCCAGCCAGTTGAGACCTGTTGAACGCATTAATCACCACAAATTTAATACTATTTGTATAACACTTTATTTATATTCATTCCTGTTTAAATAGTGGAGTTCTGGGCTCGACTTTTTATATCTCAAACATTGTTGGACGATTTCTAACGTTATTAATATAATTACACTTATTTTTTCTTAAAAGAAATAAAATAAATATAAAAGCATGTGAGCTAAGCATCAAAACCAATGAAGTATGTTATCTTTGTTTAAGTTTTGGTTTCTACAGTAAATTTAATATATTATAATTATTTTTCATCATTTTTAACATAATTTTTTACATTTTTAAATACAATTTTTTATATTTTCAATGTATTTTTTACACTAAAAAAATTATTTTTTAAAAATATGTTTTCAAAATCCGAAATGAAAACATTCAAAACAACAGGCCCTGATAGTATATTATAGTAACATAATTGGCATTATTAAAAGTGATGGATGCAGATGCAAATAGATAACGAAATTGTTAAACGCAGTAACGATTTTACTAAACGCAGTAACATCCCCCTGTAAAAAGACTAAATTGCTCTTTATGAATAAAATTTTTTTTTTCCATGTTTTCACCTATAAGTAAGGGGTGAAGGTCAGAAATTTTCTAAAACGTTCAGAGTTAGTTGTTTTACATTTACATTAAACTGCAGAAACACTTGTTTTCCATTTGGTCACTGACACGTTCATTCAAATATGGCAGGTATACCCGAGTACGATCCATATTACACTGTAAGTAACACTGTATTTATTTTTTTAATTTATAGCAGTGTGCGTAATTTATGTATATACTGTTTTACTTTAATTTTCAGGGAAAAAAATTCATTATGGGGGATTTTTTTCCCGGATCTGTTATTATCCGGACGTTTTTTTGCTGGTTCTGAAACATTTCTGACGGGGAGAATGTCTCCCAGTCCGAAACAGCCGGAATACCGCCGTTCGCCGGCGGTATTTCTGGCAAAAATACTACCGCCGGCGGTATTTTGGCCTGAAATATCGCCGGCCGGCGGCGATATTTAATATTTCCGGCCAAAATATCGCCGCCGGCCGGCGATATTTCAAGCCAAAATATCGCCGTGGAAATATCGCCGCCGGCCGGCGATATTTCCGGCCAAAATTTTCTAGCGGTTTGCGGGCGGGCAGACGTTTTTTCTGCTACTTTTCCGGGACAGTCGCAATATCCAGACGAACCTATGTTAATCACAATTGTGTCAGAACTTTTGGATCTGGGCGATAATATGATTGCGCAATGTATTTGCTGAATAGAAATTTTAGTGTGTAAGTATGCTAACAAGGTTTTTTTATGTTGTTGAAAGGATTTCCGCGTTGAGAATGATAACATTTATGCTGACCACACCGCGGTATTTCGGACGGCCCAAGAGTTCATCAGTAAGGAAGGTATGCTTGCATGGATTAAAGCACGAGCAGATGAAAATAATATGACGACAAAAATTACATCTTCTGCGAAAATGTTGGGATTGTTCCTAACAAGAGGGAGAAGCGGTAGAGTTGAGATTGGGTGCGATAGATCAGGAAAAGTTAGGGATAAGGCACCCATACCGGAAGGGAGTAGCAGACGGAGCAATACAAGCAGCAAGAAGAGAAACTGTCCATTTCACCTGAAGGGACGAGAAATTGATGGGGGAAAGTGGAAGTTAGAGGTCAGAAACGGAACGCACAATCATGAATTAGAAGGAGTGAGAAATTGGCATTCAGTGCAGACACATTTAACAGAAGAGGAGAAGAAGAAGATTGCAGAAATGTCCAGTATCAACATCAGGCCGAAGCATATATTGGCCCAATTGCGCGCAGATGATCCGGAAAATGTCAGCCACATAAGGCAGGTTTACAACGAATCAGCAAAAACTAAAAGGGATGCGAGGGGAGGTATGACTAACATGCAGTATTTCTTCAAACTTCTCCATGATCACGAATACTTCTATGCGTACTCAGGCGATGACGGAAGCAATGCAGTGGGTCACATCTTCTTTGCGCACAAGAAGGCACGTCGTCTACTTGTTCTGTTTCCGTACGTTTTGTTTATAGATACAACGTATAAGACAAACAGGTATGACATGCCTCTGCTTCAAATTGTAGCTCATGTACCTACAGTTCAGTATGTTCATATCGCGTTCATTTTCATGAGGGATGAGACAACTCTGAGTTATTACTGGGGATTGGCGCAATTGAGCACTTTATTCGAGGAAAACAGATTCTCCCACGTGGTCACGACCAATCGAGAGACCGCATTACTGAATGCTGTGGCACTAGTTTTCCCACATGCTACCCAACTACTTTGTAGGAGACACATTGAAATGGATGTCAAGAAACATGTAGTGTCAGCTGGGAACGACAAAATTACGACGGATGTCTTTCTATATCGTTGGGGACAAGTTGTGAAAGCCCTGACATATAAACAATTCACGGAAGCTGTGGATTATATTGATACTAAATATGGGAATAAATCCAAATTTAGGCATATTATTCCCTACTTGAATAATACATGGTTGGATCCTCACAAGGAGAAGTTCGTGTCTTACTGGACGAAAAACATAAAGCATTACGGCGGGCGCACAGCGAACATGTAAGTTATTTATTGATTTCATTTACGATTCGTACGTTGTATAATTACGCAATGTTTTATATAAGGATTTCTATTCTATGCAGAATGTTAATGTCAATTGTCTTTCAGGGTTGAGAGTGCTCATGCCATGGTGAAGAAGGCTATTGGTACGGATAGAAAGGCGTTCCCAAGTATTTTCCACGACATTCATATTATGATAGGGTTGCACCTCGATGAAATTCGGACTAAAATGGAAGTTTCGCGAAGTAAAACATACCGGAAGAGCGACTACCTACTGTATAGTCGTTTGAACGGTCGAATGTCGTTCGCTGAAATTACAATGGTGGAGGACGAATATACAAAAAGAGTTGGCCTTATCGGGGACGACGGTTCTCTTTGTGGTTGCGAACTCCGAACAAGTTGCTGTCTGCCATGTGCATGTGAGATGCAACAGTTGGTGCGCGCGTACCAACCAATTGAGCCTATCGACGTTGACGCCTTCTGGAAGATGCTGCACTTGGGAGATACAGAAATTCCAGAAACCCAGGAGGAGAGGCAAACCGCTGAAGGCCGACTGCATGAAATGTTTCTGGATGTCATGGCGCGTCCAAGCGCTGAGATATACAGGGTCATGGGTGTTGTGCATTTGATACTTTATCCCGAAACTGTTGATGTAGCTGAGCATGTTAGTAGGCCACACAGGGGACGTCCCAGACACAATTCCACCCAACGAGATTTATCAGGGTTCGAGCACGCCGAAAGGAATGCGATACAACGAGGTACGAATATATGTAGGCAACTTTTAATATGTCATTATTGTCAAATACATATACACCTACTGACTTTAATATGCTTTACACTCGCAGGCCGCTGATCCACAGGCGGGCAGAGAAGACGAAGGGTTGTGAGGCCGCACACTTCTGAGGGGCCTTTCGACCTTCCCGTATTTCTGAAGCAGTTCGTGTTCGAATACATTACCGGCTACGTTAATGTTGTGCCCGATGGACATTGTGGTTTTAGGGTAATTTCCTATTTCGTACACGATGGAGATCAGGAGCAGTGGCACCAAGTGCGTAGAGATCTGCAGCAAGAACTCCGGGATGAAGCTAATTTTTGGCGCTTCGTTCTTGGGGCAGTCGATTACGATTTAGCATGCAGGCTACTAGATTGGTATGTAGTTCCGGCAGACGAGAATTTCTGGTTTGATTTTCATCTTCTGGGAATACTTGTCGCAACGAAGTACCAGAGAGTGGTTACATTATATGCCCAATAGAGTAGTACTTTCCTTCCGCTCCTGTGGTGGGGGGCCGGTGTCTCCACTGATCCGAGCAGTTACATCAATATGGGGTTAATAAGACAAAATTATTTCATTGCTTTGTTAACTACAGGGGAGGTATTGCTACCCCCAATCTATCCGACGTGGAGTAGCCGGGCCGGCGAACAAATGCAGCTTTGAAAATCGCATTTGGATGGAAAATTAGGTACATACCGGAATAAAGCGACTGCTAAGTGTTAGTATATGATATTTTTTTCGCCTTATGTACGGTTACACGTTAGAAGCAATTTATTGTTTGTACATTTTTAGGCTAGGAAACATAAGACCCGCATCTTCAGTATACAAGGTGTAATACATTTTATCATTACAGAATTTAAATAAAATATCTATACTTAATTGCGATTGGCGATATCTCTATATACAGTGCAATTAAAAACATATAAAAACAAAAATTACATCACTTGGGACTCGGGCTAAAAGTACTACAGTGCCGGCATCAAATCCTCCAAATGACGGCACACCTCTTCTATAGCCCTCTCCCTCACTTCGGTTGGGAAGGTATTCCGGTTGCGAGGATGCGCATAATACATTTTACTTGCTATGTATTGCAAGCGCTGCGTATGGAATACATATGGACTGAATGTTAAAAAGATTGACGCAATTATATAATAAATCAACATAAACAAAAAATAAATGTGTAGTTCTTACCGCAACCGCAGATAGCCATTTCGGGTCAATTGGCTCAGCCGAAGACATGTCGTCGGGACTAACACGAACGTGCGTCCGCGGAAGGAAGTACTCAAGGTACTCATGACACGTCTGATCGGCCCAATTAGACCTCCCCATCCCCCTTAACACCTTATTCTTGGGGTACATTTGGGGGATCTTCAGATTCGTATCAAACACGCAGGAGTACCTTTTTATTTCAGGGCCTCTGTAACAGCTCTTTGGCTGTAGAACTGGGTGAGGGATCGTCTGAATGAATCCAAATTGTCGCAGGAACCGATCTGGCATGTATGGCTCTGCGACCCCAAGGCAACGAATAAGACCCCTATACAAGGTTATTGCGTGCGCTCCTGCGGAATTCGGCTCAAAAGGAAGCCAATTGACCTAGTGCGTGTGAAACATAGTCAGTGGATAATCGATTAGTAAGGAATTACAATAATAAACATAAGAAAATTAAAATGACATGAGAAATATTACCTATTCGGATTTCATTCCATCCAGGGCATGTCTGTATTTCAACAGAACCCAGTTGGGCTCACGCTTCCTTCCGGTTCCGACTTGCCATTTAACCGATGCTGGCCAATCGGCATCCCAGGATCTCTGCTTTGCCGGACTAAACGCGGGGAAGTATTCGTATATCCAGCTCTATTAACAAAATTGAAAAACAAATTATTCATTTTTTTTCGCAGGTATAAGTAATGAATTCATTTATAAACGATGCTTACAAACCTGCAATAAAGTCAGACACCCGTCTAACTGGGCACCGTCCGCTCTAGAGGCCCGACCAAGGTTGCGATACAGGCTTGCCAACACATGCTGCCCCCCACGCAAGTCCGCCTAGGCTTTCTACATCTTGGAGGTAAGGCAAGAAGTGCCCAAGGAAGTGGGTTTTTTTCTTATCCACGAATAGGGTGTTCCCAACTAACCAGAGCAAATAACCTGCGACAGCATTGGAGGCGTCCACCTGTCCACTGAGACATTGCTCGCGGAAGATGGACATTTTGACAGAGGCAAAATCTCGATCCCCGAGCATTTCTTCATGAATCCCCAGCGTCTCTAACAGCAGTTTCTTCATCTCGGCAGGCTTAATTTTCCACCAAATTGGCGAACCCCCAATCGGAACACGCAATATGTACGCAACGTCGTGGAGACTGATACTCATCTCTCCAAATGGCATGTGGAATGTATTAGTTTCCGGCTGCCATCTCTAAACGAAGGCACTTAAGAGTGTAGAGTCTAGCTCTGGATGCATAGATCAACACAAATGTGCCAACCCGGACTGGTCAACTAGAATTTTCATTTTCCCTTCTTCTAAATGCCACTTTTGCAGATTGTTAAAGCCATTATGGCACAACAATGCACCTCGTTCTTATGTAATGGAATGAATAACATAACACCTTTACTAACCCAACATATTAATCATACATAAAAAAATTAACAATATTCATATCAAGAAATATGTATTAAATCGTGAAAACGATACCTGTCGATGCCATACGTAGTAGGCAACATGACCTTTAAAACTCTGTAGCAACTCCGGATCTGACGGACCACAGTCAATCGGCCCATCTAGAGGCCAGTAAGAGTTCCACCCGCCATCCCCTCTATAACCAGAACCGGACCCAGCCCCTGACACTGACCTACGCGCGGAGGAGCCTATTACTTCTTTGCCTTTTTCGCTCCTCCGTCGATTGGAATCATTTTCCCCTTCATTTTCATCCCCCAACCGCCCCGAGTTCCCTCCCATGTACCCCTGCGACTGGGACATGTCCATCTCAAATTTTTCAGCGTTTTCCCTAGCTTCCTCCTCCTCCGCATTTCCAATGTATGGCGGAGCAAATGGAATGTCGCGGTAATCAACGTTACTTTCCCTCGTCGCATTTGATAAGCGAAAAGATCCCTGCGCTCTTCCTGCCACTTTCCTCTGCCGTTCGGATACAGTGGGATGTATTCGGCCACCTACTTCCTCAGACGAGGACTGCGTCGCCTCAGTTCTTCTATCAACATTGAGCATACTGTCATCCTTTCTGCTGCTTTTGCTTTTGGTCAATTTCAATTTCAACTTCTTCAATGTTTCTGCCATCTGCAATTATAAAAACGCACATGTATCAATACGAAATTATATAAGGAACATCTAAACAACCAGAAAACGTTTACAGTTACAGAAATTATAAAGTATCGTCGCAACATTCGCCCCGTTCGAGAAAAAACCATCCGGATGCCTCCAACCGCCGGCCAGTTTCTAGAAACGCGGAGAAAGACTGCAGCCGGGCGGCGAGTTGGCCGGAAAATACCACCGGAATCCGGCGGTACTTTCCGGCGAAATACCGCTGCTGGACGGCGGTATTTCACTGGAAAATACCGCCGTCATTCCGGCTGTATTTACCCGGAAAAATACCGCCGGATTCCGGCGGTATTCCCCCTGCTGCTCGCAGTAACCGTTTTCCTTTCATTCCGGGGACAATCTCACAGATATACGACGATCCGAGGAAAAAAAAATTTTCGGGTTCAATACTAACAAATTCGGATATATTATAACTTCTAACAGAACTTCGGTATGCCTCTAATTAAATTAATTACCCAAACAAATAATTTCGCAAATAAAACAGTACCGACAGAAATATTAAATTGAGGCACTAGCCTTTAATCGATCGTACTCGCAGTAAATGGAATATCCGATTTAATTAATTTAGAGTTTTCTTAGCCTAACTTGCATTTAACTTCCTCTGGTTGCGCCTATTTATAGACGCAACCCGGAGCATCTTTTCCTTTTTTATTTTTATTTTTTTCCCTTTTCCCCGGTTAAACAGTGAAAAGATGCTGTTAGGAATTACTATTCATGAACAGTGAAGCCGCCTGCTCATCTTTTCACTGTGCAAACACCCGCGTGTTTGCACAGTACCGGTTTTATTTCTTTTTAATTTTTATGTATAAAAGGGTACCGAAACAAATATTAAATTAAGCCGCAAGCCTTTAATCAATCGTACTCGCAATAACCGTTTTATTCGATTTAACTAATTTAGAGTTTTTCTTAGCCTAAATAGGCGCAACCCGAGGCTGCGTTTCCCTTTTTTTTTGTCTTTCCCCTCATGAACAGTGAAAAGATGATGTCAGGAATTACTGTTCATGAACAGTGAAACCGCCTACGCATCTTTTCACTGTGCAACATGCGGGGTACTGTTCATGAACAGTACCCCCATGTGTTTGCACGGTACCGCTTTTTTTTTTTTTAAATTTTTTTGCTCTAGAAACATTTCAGTCTTTTTATAAGGAAATGTTACTGCGTTTAGTAAAATCGTTACTGCGTTTAACATGCCTCATAGATAATATTGAAATCAAATCCCACTTGTACTAACAGAGTTGCATATGAAATCAAATCCCACTTGTACTAACACAGTTGCCAATAGCAATAACGCCAAACCACGACCAGAATAGCCTTTCTTTGACTTTTCTTTTCAAACTATCCTTTTTTTAATTTATTTATTTCAGAGTTGCCGGCAGTCGACCGTCCTCCCGACTGCCGGTTGTTGCTGAGCGTATTAACTATGGCCGGTCCTCACTGCCGCAAGTTGGGGCAAAGCTACCGTGTTTTTTCTGTGTTCATGAATTCACAAAGTAAACGTTTGGTGCGTGTCTTTTCTTCTTCTTCTTCTGCTTCCAAGTTCCAAGTACTCCAAAGTCCAATCCGATGTGAATCGCCGTACAAGCAGAATTTATGCTCATTTGGTGAAGAATTAATTGTCGTAGTTCACAATGGGTTACAATACTTCTTGCGTTCGGTTTATCGGATTCAGATTGGTGAGTTCCCGTATAATTATTCGTGTGATTCGCGTCAGCCTATTTAACCTGCGAATATTTTGGATTTATATCGTGTTTTCATGTTGTGGTACAAATTACTCGTCTTGGGTTCTGGATGATAGGTTCACGTGTCGCTATTTTCAATCATAATTAACCTTTCTCGTTTAATTATTCATGCTCTTTGGGTTGACCCATATAACGCACGAAAGTTAACCCACCATGCAAGGCTCAACCCTAACTCTTTTATATCGTGTCGGGTTCGTATTATGTCAAAAATTGCCAACTCTAATCACAATTGACTGGTGTACTATTATTTACGAATCATATGATACAATTGTAGTAGAATTTTTATCGTATAAATGGAAAGACTAATTTGTTAGTAGTTAATGAACAATTATAGTTCCAAACTTGTGGTAAAAGGGTCATATGCCATATAGACATCAATTACGAAAGGTAATTAAATTAGGTAAGCTTATGTTATCATGGGTAGGAAAGATTCATTTTCAAGCATGCATTTCCTACATTTTCAAGCATGCATGCTATTAATGATGCTAATTAAGGTAGTTCTTCTATATCTTTCACTCGGTTTAGCTTTCATTTCAATTTTGATGTCCAATTATATTAATATATTATGGGGTTTCCATGCATTAAATATACTCCCTCCGTCACATTCAAAGAGTCCACTTTGAAATGTGTACAACTTATTATGGGTTGTGAGGTACAACACCTAAATTAAGTAATTTACCACCATATTTTTCACTTATATCCTCACTTTAGAAGTAAGGGTTAACTGTGAACCACACATTGTTATATTAGTAAATGTACGTAATGTAAATAAATTCAAAGTGAACTCTTTAAATGGGACAAGATTTTTTCTTAAAAGTGAACTCTTTGAGTGGGACAGAGAGAGTACTATCTTTTTTTCAAGTTGGCAAATTTTGTCTAAAATAAAGTAATTATCTGGCCACGAAAGAAGCCAGAAAATGAATTAAGTGCATCATCACAATTATCTCACATTGATTGCTACATTAATTGAGAAGTTGGGTTTTTTAAATAAATATTTTTGCTAAATAAAGAAATGGAAACAATTGAAGATAGAAAGAAAGAAGTTAAAATGAAAAAAACATGGATAAATTGTGAAGTTGTATATCTTTTTGTCTAAAGAAATCTCAAAATTCTTACTAGTATAACGATTACACGTTCTTTAAAATGTATATGTATGTATGTATATAAAAGGACAATAAAAGATTACTTGTTTTAAATATTAGTTAGATTCCTAAAATTCATAAACAGTTGTACATCGTAGAAACTGAATTATTTGTACGAAATGAAATGAAATGAGTATATTAAAGAAATTAAACATAATGTGATGCATAAATGTGACTTTCTTCTACGCAATAAAACGATTAATCTATTTTATTAACTTTTGATTGTAAATGACTAGTACTTATATATGCGTTCTGGGCGATCGATGTTGAAACTACACAATTTAATCGATAGAGTTAAACCAAACAATCATATTATTCCAAATTTTAATAATTTGTTCGTATCGATCGGCAGATATTAATGTTCAATTGGATTTTAATTGTTACTGTCCTCATCGATTATGAAATATTATTATAGAATAAATTTAATTTAATTAATTAATTAACTATCATATCAAACAAATTTTAGTTCGTCCAATGTTTTAATTGTTGGGGAAAAATAAAAAAGAGAAAAACCATGTCAAATTGTAGTTATGCTTTTGTTTCCGGGTAGCAGTCATCCGGCTTTGTATTAACTTTCTTTTTCCTTTTATTTTATTATAATATACTCCGTATGTTTCATTAGAAGGGTCAACTTTAATTAGTACAACAAACTGACCATTCTAATGGAACGGAGGGAGTATGTATTTGGCGCAATGGCTTTGTTTTTTTGTTTTGCTTCGTCCTTAATATTAATATAGCTATTTTCTACTAACATGTAAGATTTACACACTTTGTAAGGACAAAAAAGAAAAAAAAAAAAAAGTTAAATCATTTTATTCATCTTAATTTAATTTGAAACAATTTACATGTTACGAAAATAGAATTGGCTCCTACCATCAAACTTGTGGTTTGGGGGGTTGACACACAAACACAAACACAGACACTAATTCAATATTGATGATTATTACCAAACCCTCCTCTTCCTTTCTTGTTAATCTTCAAACAAAAGGTAACAAATTATGACAAAATTCAATGAATCAATAAACTTCGGCATATATAATCTTTGTAAGCTTTGAAAAATGAAAGTATATCTTTTACCCTTGCACTAATATCTTAACTCTTTTAGCTGTTGGATAAAATAATTTTTTCAATATTCCAAATCGTATTAAATGGAAATATATATTATTAAAAACAATAAAGAATGATCATTATTCATGCAATAGCTCGTTCCTTATTGGCACTAAATATACAATATTAACAAAAGAATCGTAACTCAAGCGATAACATGTTTAAGAACATAAATAGATCATGGGTGGATTCAATTAGCATTAATTACTATCAAAATTTGCGCATAGGGGTTTTGGTGTTCTCAACGTGTTGGTGAATTTGAGTGTCGAATATTATTACTGTCGAAATTTACACATACATCTTCTTGGCGTCCCAAACTTAATACGAATAGACATCATCTCCTGCATACAGTGTCTCTCTTGCATTAATTTTCACGGCCGCTGAATCCAATCTATTAATAGAACTATTCAAACTCAATAAAAGTCCATTCAGCTCACTTTTCTCGGGTATGAATCTTTTAATACCCATCCATTCATTCATTATAAACTTATACTTATTTTGAATGTTATACGTGAAGTGTGAAGCCATAAATCTCAAAAAAACACACGTTCATCCATCATTAACTTTCCCCATATATATATATATATATATATATATACTTACTCCAACCAAAATCTTTTCTTCACACTCTTTTTCCTTCTTTTTTTAATTTTCTTGGAAAGATTTTAGCACGCCAAAATCCCAATAGTCCACGAGGATAACAGAAAAAAACACACACTTTCCAGAAAGAAAATAAAAATGCCCTAAAAAAATCTCCTAAGAACCGAGTGAAGTGGGTGATCCCTAAGAACTGGGGGATACCCCACTCGAGCCACGCCACCCCCGGCGGGGCCCCACCTCCCCAGCTTGGTTCATGAAGCTTTGTTTCCATTGGCTTCCATCCCCATATAAATAGCGTTCAAAGTCATCGCCATTGTTATTCATACTCTGCTCAGCTCTGCATTTCTTTCTTCTTAAGCTCCCAATCTCCTACGTCAAGTATCTATATATACCATAGATTACCTTTCCATTTTCCACGCAAATATCCAACGTTATATTCTTTCCTGGATCAGTAATTAAACCTGGTTAAGGTTATAGAAAATCCCAGATTTCTAATTCTCTCAAAGGATACGCATTCATCATTTGTTTCATGGTAATTAACCACCCTCTCTTTCTATTTCCTCTGTTTTTTTTGGCTCTGTGAAATTTCAAACTCCCTGTGTTTATTGACTTTGTTAATGTTTGCAGGCAAAAACGATTGGCAACGCAAGATATGAAGAGGTAAAGAGAAAAAAATGAAGATTTTTCTTGTGTCTGTCTTCTTCTTCTACTTCTGTTTGGACACTTTTTTTTTTTTTTTTTTAAATTTTTTTTTTAAGGATTTGATGAGGGTTTGGGCTTATGGGTTTTTTCTGTTTTTGATTTTTGATGACAGGAATTCATTCTGAATTCTAGAGGATTAAAGTTGTTCACTTGCAGATGGCTGCCAACACATTGTGAGCCAAAAGCTCTGATTTTCTTGTGCCATGGTTATGCCATGGAGTGTAGTGTTTCCATGAATGGTAATTTTTTCTTGATTTCTTAGGCTATAATCTCAACTCTTCCTCCATTTTGAAGACAGAAAATGAAATTTTTTTTTTTTTTTCTGTGTTGGCTGCAACAGATGCTGCAATGAGACTTACAAAAGCAGGATTTGGTGTTTATGGAATGGATTATACTGGCCATGGGAAGTCATCTGGGCTTCCTGGTTACATTACTAGTTTTGATGATCTTGTTAATGACTGTTCTGACCATTTCACAGATGTCTGTGGTAAGAATCCTCTGTTTCATCCTTATTTTTTTCAAGATTTGAGTTTTCAAGTTCATTTAATAATGGTTGTTTGATTGCTAATGGCTCTGCAGAGAAGAAAGAAAACAGGAAAAAGATGAGAATACTGATGGGAGAATCCATGGGAGGAGCAGTTGTTTTGTTGTTACACAGGAAGAAGCCAGAGTTTTGGGATGGTGCAATCTTGGTGGCTCCTATGGTTAAGGTACTTGCCCATCTTTTTTTGCCTAACGATAAACATACATATGCAAATATATATGTAAATATATATATACACACGGGGATATAAGAAACTTCACGAGTAACCTTTTGAGGCTTGGATGGACCTTTTATCCCCGTACCCATTTCACATCCCAATGTGTAAGTACATGCCCTTTAAGAGTTTCATCCGTTTGGTTCTTTTCTCCATTTCCATCACCTACTCCTTTTATTTTGTGTCCTGTTTGAATTTGGAAATGTGCTATTATTGCCCATTACATAGAAAACACTTCTAAAAGTTGTCATCAATATTCTTGGATTCACTTTAGTTTTACAATAATTTGCTTGTTGGATGGTTAGAATTTGGAAAGGACAGGCAAAGATTAATAAACTATTCTTTTCATCCCAGACAAACACTTTTTTTGGGGGTAGGGAATAGGAATCCTACCAGCCAGTCACTAGATTGATTATCTATCTCATTTTGTATAGGGTAGACCCATGTTACTTCTTGAAGTATATTTTCGTGCACAGAATATCCCGCATGTATGGTTACAAAGAAGGGAGGGGCCATTAAAGCATGAAGTAACCGTAACTTATTTTGCTAAGAGTCTGTTTTCAAAATTTGAATTGTTAACCTATTACATGACAACAATTTTAATTGGAAAAATGGAGAAAATTTGAGTTTAGTAACTAAGATTCAGTGAAACTTGCTTTTAATTTTAAGGAAGAATGATTTGTTAAGAGTTAGTGGACTCTTAAATAGTACTTATTCTATCGTACTGAAATAGTCCGATTTAGAGTTATACATAGTGATTCTTTCGTAAACTACGCGTGTATTAAAAGACAAGGGCAATCACTTTATTAGTTGTATGAGTGGTAACGGGTAAGAATGAAGGTTCTTGTTTTGTTTGTCTCTTTCCCAACTCATAAAATTCCAAAGTCAAAAGCCAAACCCTCTCTCAGCCGGCTTGGGGGACCTTGGACGCTATATTTGTTTTTTGTTTTGGTTTTTTTAATCACTCATGGTCCCGAAAGGAACCGTGTGATGACAATCATCAATTGCAATTAAACTTTAACGTTTGGTAACGGAAATCTTACTAGATCTTCTATATGTTATATCCTTGTCTTGCATAAAAAATATTTTTACAACGATCCTATTAGAAACGCATAAAATAGTGAAATAATTTGTTGCATTTTGCATATGCAGATTGCGGAGGAAATGAAGCCATCTCCATTAGTGACCTTTGTTTTGACGAAGCTTACCCATGTCATTCCAACCTGGAAAGTTATACCAACTGAAGATGTCATTGATGCAGCATTTAGGCGTCCACAAATTAGAGAAGAGGTAAACTTCTTCCATGCCTTTTTGAAAAGAAAGAAACAAAACAACCGTCTTTTGTCCCGCTACGTGCACTCAGCTATAAGATCATATCTCGCCATTGTGAAATGATTATATGTAAGTGATTCCTTTTGGTTCACACCAGGTCAGGGCAAACCCATTGTGCTACAAAGGAAAGCCACGCCTGAAAACAGGCTATCATCTACTCACAGTCAGCATGGACTTGGAAAAAAGACTTCAAGAGGTTAGTAAAGATCCCACTTGTAACATTCTACTACAACAACAACTAAACGTTTATCCCACTAAATGGGGTCAAGTCGAGACACATTGTTTCATTAACAAGACATCCTAGGACATCATCATGGGAAGTTCAAACAACTGACCTGTGTTTCTGTTGTTGAATTGGTCAGGTGTCACTACCATTTATAGTTCTTCATGGTGGCGATGATAAAGTGACCGATCCAGCAGTTAGCAAACTGTTGTTTGAGAAAGCGTCGAGCAGAGACAAGTCGATCAAGTTGTATCCTGGTATGTGGCATTCTCTTACCTATGGGGAGTTGCCGGAGAACATTGATACGGTGTTTTCAGATGTCATCGGCTGGTTAGATGAGAGAACAGCCATGGGCAACTCGAGGCTGGAACTTGAACAGAAGAATGAACATGACATGTTATACAATGAAAAATAAGAAGTAACGTTGGCTGGATTACTACTAAAAACTGCATGTAAACAGGTGTAACCAGCAGTAACCTTGTAAAAAAGTATTGTGTACTTCTACTCATTTATTTCTCACAAAAGAATAAAATCAATAGCTTCTTTCCAAGTTGTCATGTTCATTCCAAATCAACTCAATAGACAAGAATTGAGTTCAAATTTGATGCAACAAACAACAATTGAAATGATAACGTGGTGTTAATGAACTGGCAGCCATTTGCTTTGAGACTACAAATAACATGGTAAAGAGGTGCATTGAGCAACTAGAGAAGTAGTAACCATGGAGTGACTACAATACCTTTGAGGCGTATTTCTCAGCTATTTGATTCCATCTTCCACCGGCAACTTGACATCCTTAACGGAATGATTATGTGTACAGAGGTGTTCTACATGTTGAATGTCCAGTAGTGCCTGTGAAAATGTAGACCTCAAACAGAAAGGGGCGTTAAAGAGCTTCATAGATGAATGCAAAAGTTTTGAGAAACACAAAGCACCATAATCTGCTAAAGGTTGTGACTGCTAGCTCAAGAAGTGATCCTTGATCAAGGGAACGATCTCAAATACTCAAGTCTTAAGAGTACATGAAAAATGGAAACCTAGACCAGAGGCTACACCCAAGAAATCATAATGTGCGTCCAAATAGAAGTTCGGACACTGTCCAAAGACTGAACATAGCCATAGATGTTGCTTCTGCTCTGGAATATCTCCACTACTATTGCAGAAAACCTATAGTTTGATATAACTTAAAACCTAGCAATATATTTCTTGATGAAGATATGACAGCCCACGTTGCTGACTTTGGATTGACGTCATTTCTCCTTGAGGTTTCAATCAAGAAGCATGACATATGAGCTGGACTTAAGGGCTCCATTGGCTCCATTCCTCCAGGTATGTCTTTTTATTCAGATTCCACAAAATGCCTACTAAAAGAATTTCTGCACCTGAACTAGGCTAAGTTTTCGATAGTATCAGTTGATAAATGACCAATCTATACATGCTTATCATCATTAACTTCAGAATATGGTTCGGGCAGCCTGTCTAATAAACAATGAGTTCTTGCAAAATACCACTACTAGAATGGATAGGAGTGATTGGTTTCAGTGTTGGGAACTGGACTTATATGTTCTAATTCATCACCTTTGAATAGGATGCCTATGAGCATAGTTGGAAGCAAAATGCAGGATATCAGAGACCCCTATTTTGGGTTTTACAAGGAGGAAAGAGTCACAGTCTACTAAATATCATGTTGGAATTTACACTTCTTGAAATCTTGTCTTGAGTATAATTTTAGCTTCAGCTTAGAAAGTGCACTCAACCTTAGGAGAGTGAGCTGCGAACAGTTCTATCATCACTATTATCAACCTATGAATCCGAAATTCCAGGATACTTTATACTACCAACATTTTGCCAACTACAAAGTACTAATGATAGTAGATAGCCTTTGCACATGAACATCATTCAACTACATTATGAAAATGAAAATTTATCACTACAGGAAAGAAATTAACCAAATGGGAATTATCATATCATGTGTCAGTATCCAATCAGGGATTTGTTAGTAACTTAAATTACCAAGATTGATAAACACAAGAACACAAATTAAAAAGAAGTTCAACCTTCTGCATTAATCATCTACTGGTTGAGTTCACAAGTAAATATGGAATAAGAAAAACCTCTAGCGCTGGTCTCAAGGAAGAGGCTAGCCTCTGTCCAAAAAATATGGAGTCTGTACTTGCTCCTATTATGCTATAAAAATGCACTTTGGTTAGTACTGTATTTTTCGCTGTTGAATATATTTAAATCTACTTGTTAATAGGCGGTGAGCAAGCAAATCACTTTAATGTGGTACGAAAAATTTATTAATGCTTCTGAATATGACCTCAAAGTCAGCTCAGCCTTCAAAGCCCTCCAAAATTTCCTCTGAAATAGGTTGGAGATCTTCATCTTTCATTGCCATGGTCAATTTTTGTAGCTCTGTTTTTATCTGTTCAATATGGGGATGTAACAAGTCCCCTACAACAAAAACATGAACTCGACTCTTGAGCTCAACCCAACTGCAACCTGGCTCCTTACTAACCCCTCTAAGATTCATCATCCTTCTAATGCGTTCGACATCATTTAATCTTCCCAATGCTGAATAAATACTCGACAACAAGATATAAGTGGATGATTCTGGAGAACCCAACTCCACTAGTTTTTCTCCCGCATAGGCTCCCAATTCGTAGTTTCGATAATTTCGACAAGCACTTAACAAGATTCTCCACAATGACAGTCCATGATCAATAGTTGCTGACTCAATAAATTCTTTTGCTTCATAAAGCCTTCCAGCACGACCTAAGATATCAACCATGCAAGCATAGTGATCCACCAGAGGGACTAGTCCATATTCATCAGACATCATTCGGAAATAGTCCCAACCTTTCTCTACCAAACCCATGTGGCTACATGCCGAAAGAACGTTGATAAAAGTAACATGATCTGGCTTGGTGGCTTCCGTTCGCATCTCTTCAAAAAGTTCAAGGGCTTCAATACCCCGCCCATTCTGCGAAAGACCAGAAATCATTGCATTCCAAGTAACCACATCTCTAGAAGGCATCCTCCAAAAAACATTATTCCCATCTTCAAGACTTCCACACTTAGCATACATGGTTGCAAGAGCACTTCCAACAGGGACTTCAAGAGTAAAACCATACTTGATTGTCTGGGCATGTATCTGCTTTCCTTGCTCCAAACAAGCAAGGCTAGAGCAAGCTTTTAACACACTAGCCATTGTCAATTCATTAGGCATCATACATTCCATTTGCATTTTACAATACAAGCTCATAGCACTTTCGTTGTCTCCATTCTGAACATAACCACCAATCATTGAAGTCCACAAAACAAGATCGGGCTCTTGTAAACATTCAAACCCTTTTTGTGCATCCCATATATTACCACATTTAGCATACATGTCTACCAAAGCCGTCGTGATAAACATATGAGACCCATATCCCAACTTCAACAAATAGCCATGCACTTGCTTCCCTTGGAGAGCAGCCTCAACATCACTGCATGCATTGAGCACTCCTACAAGCGTATACTCACTTGGCACAATCCCATAAAAATGCATACTTGAGAACAAATTTAATGCCTTTTCACCATTCCCAGTTTGTGCATAGCCAGTGATCATGGCAGACCACGTAATTGAGTTCTTATCACTTGAGAGCTCAAATGCCTTCACTGCATCATCCAAATTCCCACATTTCGCATACATTGTAACAACAGCATTCCCAACTGAAACCATTGACAACAAATCAATTTTTATAGCCAGACAATGTATTTGCTTCCCTATGTCAATAAACTCCGGCAACGCTATGGCACTAAAAACACTAGTAAACACAAACTCATTCACGCCCTCCTCTCCCCCTCCAAACATAAGCCTAAATAATCCAAATGCATCCTTAACGCGCCTCTGCATTGCATAACCAGAGATCATTGTAGCCCACGAAACCGAGTTCCTATGAGGCATATCATCAAACACCTTCCGTCCCTCATCAACAAGGCCCGTCTTGCAATACATATTCAGAAGCGAACTATTAACAAAAACGTCCGAGCAATCAGCTGCTTTAACAACAAGCACATGGGCTTGTTTCCCCACATACGGGTCCTCCAAAACGGACATCGCAGCAAAAACGCCGGCGAAGGTGTGGGAGTTGGGAAGAAAATCGCACAGCCTCATCTGCAGGAACAGCTTCACAACCGAAAGAGAAGAGTCTCTGCTGCCCAGTTGAGAGAAGCCATTGATGAGGCAATTCCAAGAGACAACGTCCTTGTTCTGAATTCCTTGGAACACGAGATGGGCTTCCTGCAAACGATGGCATTTTGAGTACAAATTGACGAGATTGTTGGAGAGGAAAGTGCAGGACGAGAGCCCAGTTTTGATGAGATGGGCGTGGAGGGATTGGCCTTTCCGGAGGTTTCTTTGCTGAGTATGGCTGAGAAGTTTGCAGAAGATGGCGCGAGATTGAGCCGTTAACGTCCATCCATGATTCATATGTGAGAATTGGAAATTAGCACAAAAACTTTAACCTTGTGTGGCGAACTAAATTGAACTTTCCTAGTACAAAAAAATAGTTAAACTTAAAAGAGTATGTAATAAAAGAAAACCAAACAATTGATAAAGATTCAACACATATGGGATTCATGCTTAGTGGAATAAATTGAAAAATGCATCATCATCTATGTTTTGTGATTGTAAAAAGCCACGAAAATTAAAAAATTAATTTTCTAAAACGACAATAAAATAAAAAGTACTTTACGGTTCAAAGTGTAAACATAAAAAAAATTGCAAATAACATAAACGAGAATGTTGAGATATGTGTGAGCATAGCATACTATATTTGATATAATAAGTAATGCATGTTAAAAAGAAAGTAGGAATAAATTAAAGAGCGAGTGTGATGCTAATAGATGCTGATGTAGTCAATTTAATTCCTAAATTACCCTCTCGGTTCAGTAGACTAAACACAACAACATGATGAACATCAAACACATGAACGAGGCAGATGGTGAGAATCAAATACAAAGGTTGAAGAAAACTATGAAAAGTAGTGTTAACTACAAGTTCATATTGCGATTCAGTTTCTTATAACACCCTCACGTCACGTAGAATGATTGATAGATGTACGAGAAACATTAGAGCAGAACCACATTTGCAAATTTTGAAATCCTTAATATTCAATTTTTTATAAACCACATGGTATTTCAATCAACAATTAAATTTCTAGTTTTTTTCCTTCTTTATGCACGAGGGCATTTATGGTATTTCCTGCATTAACAGTAACTGAAAAACTTTTCTATTATTTGGACACTTCAATCCAAAAAATAACATAAGGGGTTAATTGTTAATTTATAATTTATAAAGCATGTAGGGGTAAACTGTCCACAAGCAGAAAAATATTTCACCCTTTTGACAAAAAGCATTAGCCGTAGTTTTACTATACAAGTGGAATCAGTTGTTGATATGACTTCACAAAATTAGTCTTTGTCAAACCTATTACAATTGATTTTAATATTCGGAATTGATATTCGCAGTAACCGTTTCGATATTTGCAGTAATATTTTCCTGTAAAAAGACAAAAATATCTCTAAGCAAAAAAAAAATTACAAACCAACTATGCAGCCCGTGAGGGCTGAAAAAAAAATTAAAAAAACAACTCACGAGCTCTGTTTCGTTTAATAATTCCTGCAAAACAGAGTCGGATGGAATCACAAAATCGGATAAAAATTGAGACGACTCGGATCGAAAAAAGGTTAGTGACTAAAGTTAAAATATTTTGCGGTATTGTTTTAGATAGTTGGTTTGATTATTTTAGTTGTATTATGTCCGGATGTGTTAGTATTTTTGTCGAAAATGTGAATTTTTTACCGGATTGGCAAAGATTCGTCCGGTGGTTACTACAAATATCAAACTGAAGGGGAGGGGGCAAAATATCGTCAGCGCCCGGCGATATTTTGGGTTTTTTTTTTTTTAAGTGTTAGGGGTATTTTAGACTTTTCACAAAAAAATATTACTACAAATATCGAAACTGTTACTGCAAATATCATGCCCCTTAATATTTACTCTATTACAAAATGAGTCAAAAATAGCCTTCTTCATATCTGGCGATACCATTCCTCAATCCCCAGTCTAAATTTGCGCTCCCTGCCAATGGGGGACAGCCACATGCCCTGAAAACAAGATTTAAAATCTTCAGTACAATACAATAAATTTTTATTGGTTAAATTAAACAAATTTTGATTCATCACTCACACTAAAAGTATGACAAGATAGTAGCGATCCAAGCAATCGAATCTGACGTAGGCAAATCCATTCTCTCCCCAACTTTCTCCCCAAGAGTTTTGGATTCGAATGTAGAGGTGACCTTTGTGGTATTTCCACCCCACAGCTACCATCTCATGTCCATAGTTTACATAATAACTCCTACCCTCCGCCTCGGCCCTCGCCCTGTCCCAAGCCTCATCCTCAATATCAGCTGCGACACCAGCCTCATCGTACTCGTATTCGCCATCCTCAGGACCGTAAAACCCCTAAAACATTATACAAACTCATTACAATTGATAAAATAAAAAATGAAATCAAATATATATATATATATATATATATAAAAGAAAAAACAATTTAGTTCTTACCCTTTTATAGTGGTAAAATTTGAAGGTACATTGTATGCCTACCAGAACTGGATGCATTGCAATAGCACTCAGCAGAATCCGCGAATCATACAGTGGCATATGATCTGACTCTGTGAATAAATATATCTCCTCAATATAATATCTCTGTATATTCTCAGGCTGCAATAGAAAATAAAAGAAAAATTATTTAAAATTTAACTTTGGTAAAACTAATTGAAATAATATTTGTATTTACATACCTCATCAACAGCCCCTTGTCATGATATATTGGGCTGCGTCGAGCTCATTCTCAAATCCAATTAGTTCTTCTTTTACTAAATGCCCAAATTTCGTGCCACCAATAATCAACGCATCAGTTATCAGCTGGATGCGTCTACTGTATCGAAGTTGGTATCCCAACTCCATACAAGAAGCCACTGCCATACTCTGACAGGTTGTGTCTGGGGAGAGAAAGAGATTTAAAATTAGATAATTAAGAGAAAAAGAACTGAAGAATAAGAAAAAGGAAAGCAGCTCATGGTAGCTTATTAAAACATATGAGAATAATCAATAACTCTTCAAATATTGTTGTAACTTACCAATCAGACGATGAGTGAAAATTTGTGAATTTTCTTTCGAACATTGATTTCTAACAACTGTGGACAATTTCTCCTCCCAAGAGAAATGCTATAAAACATGTATGAGATTAGTTAAATAAACCACTACAACTATTATAAGATTAAATGAAAACACAAGAAAAGTTTAAAAAAAAAAAAAAAATTACAAAAGGACTGCCTCGGGAAAGTTTGTCGAATAAGCTCTCTTTCCCCTTTCATAAACGTCTTCGCAATCCTATTTAATAGAGCCATTCCAACTTTTGTTGAACCAAAAAAAAAAAAAAAAAAAAAGACAAATCAGGAACATAAGAGATGATAAAATTAAATGTTTATATTGGAAACTCAATGAAAATAAACCCATTTCACCTGGTGGATTGACCAAAACTACAACTATAGTATCTTAAGTAATCAAAGTTCAGGATCGGGATACAATTAGCACAGAACAGACAACCATAATTCCTTAGCATGGATCCTTGTAGAACACCCACCTCTCTTTTACTATTTAATTTCGTCGTGTGATAAAACTTCAAGATTTGAAGAGGCCGTATACTGACACTGCATGATCTCATTCTAAGAAAAAATCCAATTCACCTGATCAAGCTGACCCAATCATTAACTATTCTAGCCTACTCTTTTCGCCACAAAGAGTTTAGCATGTCCTTGTCATAAACCTATACATACACGTACACAAATATATACTGAATTGTTAAACGCAGTAACGGTTTTACTAAACGCAGTAACATTTCTTTGTAAAAAGACTAAAATGCCCCTGTAGCAAAAAAAAAATTTTAAAAAGAAAAGCTACTGTTCAAACGCGGGTTACTGTTAAAAAAAAGACTAAAATGCCGCTCGCCGGAAATACCGCCGGCGAATGGCTGTATTTCTTCACGGAAATACCGCCGGCGGTATTTCCGGTGGGGAAAATACCGCCTCACGTCGGCGGTATTTCTCCCGGAACCCGAAAATATCGCTGGCCGGCGGCGATATCTTGCCCAGATATACGACGATCTGACAGATATACGACGATCCGGGGAAAAAAAAAACATTTCTGGGTTCCATACTAAAACTCTAAATGGTTGCGCCTATTTATAGGCGCAACCCGTAGGATTTTATTCCTTTTATTTTTTATTTTTTTTATTTTTGCTACAGTGCAATGATTATGTTGGCTGCTTTACTGTTGCTACAGTAAAGCAGTCAACATAATCATTGCATTGTAACAACGCGTTACTGTAGCAACGCGTGTTGCTACACTGCAATGATTATGTTGGCTGCTTTACTGTAGCAACAGTAAAGTAGCCAACATAATCATTGCACTGTAGCAACGCATAGCAACATGCGTTGCTACAGTAACGCGTTGCTTCAATGCATTTTCTTTTTTTTTTTTTAAATTTTGCCTCGAGGGACATTTTTGTCTTTTTACAAAGGAATATTACTGCATTTAGTAAAATTGTTACTGCATATAACATGCCTCTATTTATAAACCATAGGCTTGTCCTCATCTTCATATAAATATAATAAAAAGACAACAGAATCAAAACAAAACTTAATAAAAAAAAACACCATAAACCTCCGGTGGCTAAGAAAGACTAAAGATCAAGTGAAACAATTAGTCTGTGAGTTATTAATTATTAAATAAACAAAGTGATGTTGATATACAAATCTCAGAAACAAAAAGAACTAGGAATTCCACGGAAGAAACCAACATGCACCAGAACATGTGACAAAAGAATAATTTACAAAGGGGCATGATATTTGCAGCGACATTTTTTTGTGAAAAGACCGAAATACCCTTAGTGTAAAAAAAATTGTTGAAGAATTCCAATGTGTTTGGAAAAATAAAAAATAAAATTTTCAACCCGGACCATCGCCGGAGGCCGGCGATGGTTAAAACCAGAACCATCGCCGTCGCCCGGCGATGGTCCGGAAATCCATCGCCGGGTTCCGGCGATGGTTTTCGGCAAAACCAAGCGATGGTTTTCGGTCTCCGGCGATGGACTAACGGAAAACCATCGCCGGAGACCGGCGATGGTTCCCCCCCCCCCCCCCCCCCCCCCCCCCCTTGAATCTCGAGATTTTTGATATTTGCAACGACCAAAAAAAAAAAAAGTAGACTTAGCCGGCAACTGGAAAATGTAAAAAAAAAAAAAAAATTAAAAGGGTGTCATAATTGCACCTGCAGGAGAAAAGAAAAGAAAAAAATAAAAAGGTGTCATAATGATAGGCTGCAGCCTTGTCATTATGACACCTTCTGCAGCTTCTCATTATGGGGGTGCAGCTCGTGATTCACGGGCTGCCCTCAGTTTTTTTTTAAAAAAAAAAAAAATCCTTTTTTTGCCTATAAAAGCCAAGGAACGAAGCTTTGAAATTCTCACAAAAACCATTTGCATAACAGGTGCAAATTAGAGTCGGGTGTAAGCACAAAATCAGATAAAACTCGCAGTGATTGGCGTCGGAAAAAAGGTTAGTGGTTAAAATTTAAATGTTTTGACGTATTGTTTTAGGTAATTTTATTAATTATTTTAGTTCTATTATGGCCGAATTTATTTATAGTTTCGTCAAAATTGTGAAATTTTGTATCGAAATGGGGAAAATATGCCCGGTGTTTACCGTAAATAAGAAAGGGGGTGTCCGAACTGCCTCAAGTCGCAGGCGACATTTAAAGGGAATGTCGAAGGATTCCGGCGACCGTTTCTGGCCATAAGGTGGCCGGAATCCGTGAGCAAATAGCGCCGGATTCCGACGACGGTTTCCGGCCAGAAGGTCGCCGGAACCCGGCGCTATTTGCTCACGGATTCCGGCCACTTTCTGGCCGGAAACGGTCGCCGGAATCCTTCGACATTCCCTTTAAATGTCGCCTGCGACTTTAGGCAGTTCGGACACCCCCCTTTCTTATTTACGGTAAACACCGGGCATATTTTCCCCATTCCGATACAAAATTTCACAATTTCGACGAAACTATAAATAAATTCGACCATAATAGAACTAAAATAATTAATAAAATTACCTAAAACAATACGTCAAAACATTTAAATTTTAACCACTAACCTTTTTTCCGACGCCAATCGCTGCGAGTTTTATTTGATTTTGTGCTTACACCCGACTATAATTTGCACCTGTTATGCAAATGGTTTTTGTGAGAATTTCAAAACTTCGTTCCTCGACTTTTATAGGCAAAAAAAGGATTTTTTTTTTAAAAAAAAAAAAAAACTGAGGGCAGCCCGTGAATCACGGGCTGCACCCCCATAATGAGAAGCTGCAGAAGGTGTCATAATGACAAGGCTGCAGCCTGTCATTATGACACCTTTTTATTTTTTACTTTTCTTTTCTCCTGCAAGTGCAATTATGACAGCCTTTTAATTTTTTTTTTTTTTTACATTTTCCAGCTGCCAGCTAAGTCTACTTTTTTTTTTTTTTTTGGTTCTATTATATCGAATTTGATAGTATTTTTGTCGAAATTGCGAAATTTTTTATCGGAATGGGAATGATCCGTCCGGTGTTCGCTGCAAATATCAAAAATTTCGAGATTCAAACCGTCGCCGGAATCCGGCGATATTTGCTCACGGATTCCGGCCACCTTAAGGCCGGAAACGGTCGCCGGAATCCTTCGACATTCCCTTTAAATGTCGCCTGCGACTTGAGGCAGTTCGGACAACCCCCTTTCTTATTTACGGTAAACACCGGGCATATTTTCCCCATTCCGATACAAAATTTCACAATTTTGACGAAACTATAAATAAATTCGGCCATAATAGAACTAAAATAATTAATAAAACTACCTAAAACAATACGTCAAAACATTTAAATTTTAACCACTAACCTTTTTTCCGACGCCAATCACTGCGAGTTTTATCTGATTTTATTCTTACACCCGATTCTAATTTGCACCTGTTATGCAAATGGTTTTTGTGAGAATTTCAAAACTTCGTTCCTCGGCTTTTATAGGCAAAAAAAGGATTTTTTTTTTAAAAAAAAAAAAAACTGGGGGTAGCCCGTGAATCACGGGCTGCACCCCAATAATGAGAAGCTGCAGAAGGTGTCATAATGACAAGGCTGCAGCCTGTCATTATGACACCTTTTTATTTTTTTCTTTTCTCCTGCAAGTGCAATTATGACACCCTTTTAATTTTTTTTTTTTTTTACATTTTCCAGCTTCCGGCTATGTCTACTTTTTTTTTTGGTTCTATTATATCGAATTTGATAGTATTTTTGCCAAAATTGCGAAATTTTTTATCGGAATGGGAAAGATCCGCCCGGTGGTCGCTGCAAATATCAAAAATTTCGGAATTCAAAGGCGGGGGGGGGGGGGGGGGGGGGGGTTTTCCGTCAGTCCATCGCCGGAGACCGGCGATGGTTTTCGGCAAAACCATCTCCGAGCGACGGTTTTCGGAACCCGGCGACGGATTTCCGGAACCATCGCCGGCCGGCGATGGTTAAAACCAGAACCATCGCCGGCCTCCGGCGATGGTCCGGGTTGAAATTTTTTTTTTTTTCCAAACACATTGAAATTCTTCAACAATTTTTTTTACAAATTTTTTTACACTAAGTGTATTTCGGTCTTTTCACAAAAAAATGTCTCTGCAAATATCGATTCCGTCGCTGCAAATATCATGCCCCTTTACAAATATGAACACCACAAATATGCCTAAGAACATGCAAATAATAATTATGCAATGATCAAAAAATGAGTTGCAACGTGCAATATAGTGAAATTTTTTAGCTCCCATCCTAATCAAAAAGTAGTGGAATCATTCCCCCATCTTGAAACCCCAAGACAATCACAGTCCTGATACAGACCAAAATTTCAATTTTCACTTTCCATTACACCCCTGCAAAAAGCCCACATAGTAGGGAGCAGAAATGCAACTACCAAACACATTCATCACAGACAGACAAATTTAACAGCAATTATTCCAATATAATAACAGCAAACTGCAGACAATTACTACATCAGATTGCATCTGGACAAATTTATTAGGACCATTCATGGTGTAATTTTCAAGGTGTTAAAGCCTTGCAGCCACCTCTGATTTGAGGTGTTGATGATTGCTAAGCATCTCAGTCACATGTTTACCCTTTGGCCCATACCTAACAGAAGCCCGAACCACAACAAACAAGACTCAAGTACATAAGTAGTCTTCAATAGATGCATTTGTGAGACACACAGTTTGAATTCATTCAGGATCAATTGCACGCATATCAAAGTTGCAGGAGACTTCAGTGATAGCATGACTTAATTTCAATCAAAATGAAGAAACTCGGGAATTTCAAACAGCCCATCAAGGAATTTCCAATTTGAAATCATCCAACCATTCAAAAACAACGAACCTTAAAAAAATCACTACAAATTCGTATCTCATCTCCAAAGCTCAAAGAAAAACTTTATGAACATAATGTATCATCAGCTCTACTAAACAGTAATCTGAACCCGCAACACACACAGATTAGCATAGCTCTTGCTATAGGCTCTACTGCCAACCCTGAAGCACAGTAACAACAATCATATACAATGGATTTTTCAACCAACAAAATAATGCCCATGTCAAAACCTAATCAAACAATCATACTCAAAAGAAACGCATTCTCCGACCAAACAGATAATACCCAATCAAAAAATCACTATTAAGAGCCTTGTATCTATGTCCAGCTAAAGCGAGCTCAATACAACACATCAATGAACCCCCGAACTCAACCCAACCCTTCACTATCAAACAACATATAAAAATCCCAAAGTTTAGGGAAGGGAGAACGAACCAGAAACCAGAATGCCAGCGTAAATGGGATCCCACTGATGGCTACCAGAATGAAATGCTTCCTTCCAACAAAAAAAAGAGAGGCATACTATATGCAGTAACGCTTTTACTTTTACTAAACGCAGTAACATTCCTCTGTAAAAAGACTGAATTGCCTTTTATGAATAATTTTTTTTTTCCATGTTTTCACCCATAAGTAAGGGGTGAATGTCAGAAGTTTAAACGTTCAGAGGTAGTTGTTTTTCATTTACATTAAACTGCAGAAACAATTGTTTTTCATTTGGTCACTGACACGTTCATTCAAATATGGCCAGTATACCCGAGTACGATCCATATTACACTGTAAGTAACACCGTATTTATTTTTTTAATTTATAGCATTGTGCGTAATTTATGTATATACTGTTTCACTTTAAATTTCGACATAATGGATTTTTTTCCCGAATCTGCGATTATTCGGACGTTTTTTTGCTGGTTCTGAAACATTTCGGATGGGAAGAATGTCTCCCAGTCCGAAACAGCCGAAATACCGCCGTTCGCCGGCAGTATTTCAACCGGAAATATCGCCGGCGGCGGCGATATGCCGGCGATATTTTGGCCTGAAATATCGCCGGCCGGCGGCAATATTTTGGCCGGAAATATCTCCGCCGGTCGGCGCTATTTCCGGCCAAAATTTTCGGCGATTTGCGAGCGGGCAGGCGTTTTTTCTACTACTTTTTTGGGAGAAACTCCTGGGACAGTCGCAAACCGCCGGAAAATTTTGGCCGAAAAACGACGGAAATGGAAATACCGCCGGCGGTATTTTCGCCGGAAATACCGCCGGCAACGGCGGTATTCCGGCTGTTTTGGACTGGGAGACATTCTCCCGTCCGAAATGTTTCAGAACCAGCAAAAAAACGTCCGAAAAATCGCAGATCTGGGAAAAAAATCCCCCATAATGAATTTTTTTCCCCGAAATTTAAAGTGAAACAGTATATACATAAATTACGCACAATGTTATAAATTAAAAAAATAAATACGGTGTTACTTATAGTGTAATATGAATCGTACTCGGGTATACCGGTCATATTTGAATGAACGTGTCAGTGACCAAATGGAAAACAAGTGTTTCTGCAGTTTAATGTAAATAGAAAACAACTACCTCTAAACGTTTTAAAAAACTTCTGACCTTCACCCCTTACTTATAGGTGAAAACATGGAAAAAAAAATTTTTATTCATAAAGGGCAATTTAGTCTTTTTACAGGGGAATGTTACTGCATTTAGTAAAAGCGTTACTGCATATAGTATGCCTCTTTATTTTATGAAAAAATAATATAAGAGATGAAAAATAAAAATAAGTGACTAGTACAAATAACAGAAAAATAAAATTTTGAACAAAATTATAAGGGAATAGAATGGATGAAAAGTGATAGGGGAAAAAAAAATATTACAGAGAATAAGATGATAGATTGAAAATAAAAAGAAGGGAAAAAATGATTAAAAGTAATAAATAATGTTAGGGTAAAAATCATTCTACTCCCTCGAATATTTGTAAAGTATCAAACGCACCCCTCAGGTTTGATTAAATGGCAATGAGATCCCTTCTCTTACTATTTCGTCAAGTTTGACGTTAAATTTTGTAAGTTGGACACTATTATCCCAATACTTGGTTTAAAAGCTTACAATATCCAATTGTCTGTCTCCTATCCTTTTGGATTTCTTCATTCAACTCAATATCATCAAATTTTCAAATAAACAAAATCAATATCACTATTTTTCCCTCAAATAAAATAGATATAATTAATTTTTAAGTAAGTGATCTCATATGCAAGAAACCTCTGTCTCTATTTGTTTTTTCCCTCTTTTTTTTTTTTTTAAAAAAAAAGAAAAACTAATTTTTTTTATACATCCAAACAATCTAAATTTCTATTAAATTCAGATTTTAAAATTTGAAATTAAATCTAATTCATTACAATTTTTTATTTTCCTTTTTTTTTTTTTTACAGAGTTCTATTCCCAACAAAAATTTACCCTTTCCCCAAAAACAAAATTCTCTAATAAAGGTACAATCCTGTAGAACCTAAGTAATGAGTCATTGGCAGACTTTTCTTTTATTAAACTTTATGAAAAGATATTTGGGAACTGAAGGAATCATATATATAACTTCATTTTTGACACATTGAAATAGTTTATCTGCATTATTGTTTACTGGGAAAAAAATGTTTGGACTGCACTAAAACAAACAAAAAGTTATGTAAGTCAAAGAAAAATAACAGTAATTGTTTTTTTCAATTTACATTAAATATCATGCAACTTTTTGGGGTCAATTTATATAAATATTGTGCTAAAATGTGCAAGAAAATAAAACAAAATGAATGTTTTAGTTCAAATGAGTGCTGAAGCAAAAATAAATAAATAAATAAATAAAAGGAAAAAGAATCTGTCAACTTACGAGACTGTTTTGCTAAAATGAGCAAACAATTAAATAAATGTCTCATTTCAAAAGAGTTACATAATCCAAATGAAAAATAAAAGAAAATCCTGTCAATTAATTACAAGAGTGATGCTTAATTCGTCTAAACGAAAGAGCATTATGCTCAATTCAGTAAAAATAAAGTAAACTATAGTTATTAGTTGGTACTGTCCCTACCTATATGGCTATTGCAAACTAGTATAATTTTATTCAAAATAAAATAAAACTTTGTTAAAATGAGCAAAACAAAGTTTTAACCAACATATTTTTAATCATCTATTTTCGTATATCAGTTTTACCCACCAAATTAATAGAAAACTACCCGAAGGGGTCTCATTGCCTTTTAATCAAAGCTGAGGGGTGTAATTGACACTTTTCAAAACCTAGAAGGGTGTAAATGATTTTTACCCAATAACATTATTAAAAATATAAAGAAAATAATGAAAAATTTTCTTAAAAAAATAAAAATAAATATATATATATATAGAGAGGAGAGAGAGAAAATGTTGTAAAAAAACACTAAATTTATTAATGGTTCTAATTATTATAATACGACTCAGTATTTTGAATTCTATATAGAGAAAAAAAAATGTTTTAAAAAAAATTACTAATTTTATTAATGGTTCTAATTATTATAATACAACTCAGTATTTTGAATTCTTAAAAAATGTCCAAAATTATCAGCTAAACTTAGGGCCTGTTCTTTTAGGAAGGTTTAAATTTTGGTTTTGAAAAAATAATTTTATAATGTAAAAAGTGTATTGAAAATGTAAAAAATTATAGCTGAATAATAAAAAATTGTATTGAAAATTATAAAAACTGATTATAATATATTAAATTTACTGTTAAAACCAAAATCAAAACTTAAAGAACAACCCCTTAGGTAAAATGACAAATTGTGCAAAAACAGGCAAAAATGAATAATTTCACCCCTTTTTTTTTTGTTATATTGTATACACATCTAATGGTGGTATGATTCTTTAAGAATATTAAACACATTATTATTATTATTATTATTATTATTATTATTAAGGTAGGAAGAGTAAAAAAAAAAAAATAAAAAGGTTGAAAATGGACTTTGGCAAAAATGTTTTTCAAAATAGGCTAGTCTAATAGCACGGATGGAGTATTATTTATTTGGGAAATAAAAGGGATTAACCAAATGCTTGTTAACAAAGGATATAGTACACAGCAGTGAGATAGAGGATTGACTTTCTGTCATGAACATGTTAAATTTAGGGATTTGGTGAAAGGGGGGCGTAAATGTCGATCATAGAAATGTTTGAACCATTTCTAGATCATTAGGATCTCGACCCTAATTCCGATCTTACGTTGGATCCCAACCTATGATATAAAAGGTTATGTATTCGTTTTCATTATCATTGTTTTTGTTTATGATTTTTACAGCAAACCCAAAACCCTTTGTTCTTAACATTTTACATTGAAAAAAACATGATAAAGATGAGGGTGGTCCAGAAATATATCAAAACAATCTGCTTTGGACAAGGTCTGTAAAAATAAAATAAAGAATGGAGGAGGAGCTTTGATGTCCTAACTTGCTGGTCTACCTCTGTAACACAACTACGGCTGTATAGGACATACTAACCTTGAAATGAATCCATGGACTCTTCATCGGAAATCCTCAATGAATGAACTTTGATGTCCAGAGATGTTCCTTTGATGCAACCGTTGTCCTCCTGCATAATTATATCCAATACAAATCAATTGTGAACAAAACATAACAAAGCCATGAGTGGGATTCATACATCTTCAAGGGAGTAGATCTGCGGGGAGAGATGGAGATGCTGCCGGAATACCGGAGGGAATTCAACCATCTATATCTCGTCAGGCAGATCTGCTCGTTCGGTTTTGAGAAAATCAAAGTCAACGAGTAGATCTGCCTGACGAGATTCATAGATGTCATTGTCGCCACCGTTTGCCGCCGGTGGGAAGGGAAGTTTCGTCTCCTTCTCTTGGCAGGGGACGTAATTCTCTCTCATGCATTTATCATTACCTCATTATTTTATTTATACTAGTATTCTACTCCCTAGGCTCTGTTCTCTTGTGGTAGAGAATCATCACTTTTTTTGGCCCAAATTTTACATTGAAAAAAACAACGTCACTGTTTTAATAATTAAAATTAAAATTGAAAAGGCCCTTCGAATACCTATTCACAGAAATTCAAAAAATAACACAATCATATACTTTTATCTTTCACCTACATAATTTTTTTTAAAAAAACTTCCCTTTAAAAAATTTCTAACAAAAAAACTTCCTTCTAATAAAATTTCATCTACCAAAGCCACAAGAGAACAGAGCTTTAGGCTTAGCCGTTCAGATCCAGTGAAATACCAAAATGTTTTCAAATTGGGAAATACTGTAAGAAAAAGTTACGTGAGTATCTAGATAGTAATTCACTACTTTATTTATTAAACAGGTGACTGCGTGTCAGTCCGTGTCGGCCACCGAACCATGTGGTACTTTCGAGAGAAAACTAAACTCTTTTTTTTTATAATTTTTAAAATTCATATTTCACCTTACTCTTTTTCTTTCCCAATTTTTAAATTAGTAATTTAAGATTCTTCGACTAGTACTGGTTGGTACTTCTTACTCTTTCCAGCGTTGAGGACACATGTACAGTGTGCAACTTTCTTACTAGTTCATCATCTAATCCTGGCTTTCGTTTCGTTGTTGGAACAGGAACTAATCATAAACTGTACACATGCCACTGTGTGTTTGTGTCTGAGACACAGTGGGCACCTATCTGAGTATCATTATCAGGCACACAAACTCTTGAATAACAAGAAAAGGATTATTAAGATTTAAGACCAAGATTTCATTCAAGCCACAGGAATGAGAATACATTTCCTTTGGCTGCAATAAACAGCCAATGCAGATTGGCATAATGTTAGCTTTGGAAATGCCAAATTTCCAGCATCTGAAGAGGAAATGGATAATATATACCAATTCTATTTTCATTCCATCCTAAAATTTACATATAGAAAGCATTGCTGCATCAAATAAAAAAAGCAATCCCTTTTCATAAGGAAATTGTGATTTCTCTCTACCAAAACATCCAAACATTATAAAATTTATAGAGGAAGAAATATGTTTAAAAGCACAACAGTTACTGTAAATTTTTTTTATAAAAAAAAAAACCATAATGACCTTCTTGCTCCAGATATATATCAAATTATCATGTCCAGCATCTAAATGAAGTATCACTAGAAGAAGCAGACAAGTGAAGAATGCTGTAAGTTTTACACCAAACGAGAAACACAAAAGTGATTCTACTACTTTTACTTCAATGAGATATCATTATTTCTCACAAAAAAACTGCTGCATCATATGAGGACTAGGTAGAAGACATCCATGTAGATGACTACACTACATCTAACTTTTTAAAATTGTAATTGGTTAGTGAAGTTGTAATGATGTAGTTGAGATATTGGAGATGGTACAAACAGAGCGAGTTAGAATCGATCATCAAGCTGCACAAATATAACCAAGGACAAAGAAAAGAACAGTAGTTATAGGGGCCTAAAAGATTAATATCATATTCCCCACCTTCCCAAACTTATGAGATATAAGCATACAATGATACAAATAAGTGCAAACAGATTATCACACCTCCAAGACTAAGAAGATTGAATAGTCATACCTCATTAAAGCGGAAAGAAGGCCACACAAAATCTGGATTTTCACTTAATATCTTTTCTAGAAATTGCTGATACTTCGATAGGGCAAAGAAATAATTGTCTTCTTTCCTTGCAGCACATGGTTTCAGGTGGATGGGACAAGAGTTGTTTTCAAGCAATTCTTTCTCATCCTGTGACCAGGAGAAAGTTGGCTAGCTCAGAACGACACAAAGGAGACTGTTGTTTATTGACTACAGTAAACAGACCCAAGAAAGAAGCAAAGTTATCTTTTGGCATGAGAGAGTTTGTTCGATGCCATTAGGACACAAGGTTGATCATTATGTCCCCTGCTTCCCATATACACCTACTGGAAGCGCTTCCGTGAAATAATTTGTCATGAAAAAGTGAATGCACAAGGAAAAGAATTCATTCACTCACCTGATTCAACAAAAGTAGATGATTATACTAAGTCAATCAAGAGAGAGACACTCAATTAAGGGAGAGTCTAAGTCTCTGTAAGTCTGTTTCTCTCATCCCTCACACGCACAAGGGGAAGCACTCCCTCGCTTTGAGCCCTATTAACCGGGGCACTGTGCCTTGTTTATCCCAGGAGAATCATAATTTTCTCTCCCTCAGGTTTCCGAATTGAAAAACTTCAAGAGTTTGATGGTTCCCTAGGGTAGCCAGGATAAAAATACAGGGCACTGAACCTACTAACATCTGCAAATCAAGAAATGCAAAAGAGAGGGGAACAATGTAAAGCAACTCTTTGCAATTGACACAGTACAGCCCTTCATAATCAGCGCGATAAATGTCACCACTTACCAAAACCTTAGGGTAGAATTCCTTGACAAAAGCTTCATGCTTAGGATCAGTAGTCCGAATTAACTTATCAAAAGATATGCCTAACTGCATCCACACCAGAGAGAATAACCAAATACAATAGGAATTTAGTTTTGAAGGGATACTTTAGAATTATAATTAAGGTAGTCTAGTTGCACTAAAGTATGCATCTTCCCAAAGTGTCCGGTAAGCTTGTGAAACTAAATCACAGATTCACAGTGTTCGGCTGGGGAAGAACCATAGGAAGCTGCAGCCATTGCAATCTTTTCTCCATGTTCATCCGTCCCAAGAAGCCTCTGCACTAACAAGACGTAATCAACTAAGATTAGAACATTTACTCCATAATCAGCCTCGTTCTCCTGATTAAAACTTTTCTATGCATGAGTAGGAAAAAAATTAATGTCAGGCCAATAAATGGTCTCTAATCAAACTTCAATAGAATTCAACAGTTGACCTTTTTAAGAACTCCAACTCCAAGAGAATTGGAAACATAAAGTTAGAATCTTGAACACTAATAAATCAACAGAAACCCATGGAATATGGACAGGATGAAGAAAACAAGCAACTTAAAGCTGAAAGCCTGAAATGAGCAATAGCGTCCGATGGTTGTATAGGCACTCCATGTGAGGTGGGGCATTCACATACTAAAGCGGGGTTGTAATGGCAAAAGACTCAGCAGTCGCGCTTCCTCATCCTTGTCCCTAGAAAAATCTTTTGATTGCGATTACGCCACAGCCCTTCCGCCAGCATTGCCACACCCACATAACATGCGACGCCTGCCCTGGGTCCAATTCCAGAAGCAGTTCCCGGTAGCCTCCACACTTGCTGCGCGGTTCGGCTTGTAAAGAACATGTGAGTTTCTGACGCGTCCACCTCTCCACAGGTTGGGCAAGTATGATCCACCTCCATGTGTCTGGCTGCAGAGAGCCTCGATAGACACTCCAGGCTCCAGATGAAGTGTTGCACACGAGTTGTTATCGCCAGTTTCAGAGCTTCCTTCGCCGAGTGCTGGCCGTTTTTGGCACTGTGCCACCCCCAACCGTCAGGTCCCCTCGGGAATACTCAGTATCTGTTCCGCCACTTGCTCACTGAATTCATCGTAGATCAATTGCTGCCTCCATACACCATTCTCTGCATCAATCAAAGCGGCCACTGTACTCTAATATTTGTTTGAAAAAAAAATAATTTACAAACCAGACAATAGAATAAACCTTGCAAAGAGAATATTTTACATTTATTATTATTTTTACGATAAGGCAAACTTGATTTATACTTGAGGTATCAATTTCTTAATTATGTTTCCTAGTAAAAGAAATGTTTGAATTTTCATGAGAGATTACAATATGAAAGAGTTAAAGGGAAAATAAAGATAGAGATAATGAGGGGTAAATAAAGAAATAATTGTCTTTCTTTCCTTTCCTTGCAGCACATGGTTTCAGGTGGATGGATTTTATTTTCTAAAGAAAATTCGTTTTCATTAAATAATAGGTACAATATTCGAATCTTGTAAACCACTTGTAGTTGTAGCTATCAAACTATCAAAATATGTATCTTGCACAAGTAATCTCTCTACTCTCCTAATGGATAAATTTGAGAATACGCTACACTTCAGTTCTTCATGTGGCGTATACTTCAGATCCTTTGCCATTTGGCTGTAATTCTCCAGAAAAGGTTAGTTCGAGTATCGAAGTCAATTATCTAGAAAAGGTTAGTTCGAGTATCGAAAATGTGTGCCAAATGTAGAGTGAAAGTAGAAGATAGAAGACACATTTTTCTAAACTGCGACCACGCCAGAAAAGTTTGGAGAATACCCTCTCTTCGTTTCAACTTTAAAGTGGGTATGCCAATCATCATTAGGATATGGGACTTCCGACGAAATTACAAGTGCTGCAGTGGAAGGATAAGTAGGATGTGGGACTAATGTCAAAGAATGATCGTCGAGAGATGGGAGATTGAAAATGCAACTTATGCCATGGCCATATTCTTTCTTTAAGTAGCTTTTGATTTGTAGAGGCAGTTTTGGTTTTTGTACAGATTTCAACTAGTGCCAGTGTTTGTCGAGGAACTAAATAAAATTCGGTACAATGCAATACTCGTTTGTCAAATTTTGGTTGTATTGGAATCTGCAGGCTGATCAAAAGGAAGTCCTAATTTTCTCATGATATAAAAGCACTGCATTGTTCCTAAATCTTCAAGCAACAGACCTAAATTGCACCAACAAAGATTACTTTAGTGTTCGTGTCTACCATAATTAGCATATAAGAAATCTAATCACCATAATTAGAGCTTTGGAGTTCGTCTGGAGCGTAGATATACGGCGGAAATTTATAAACGCAAGGCTCCGGCACCACATCATCAGGCTGTTTCCGGACGAGCATCTTGTCCAACTGCTCAGCAAGAAAGCAAAAGGTCAAAAGAGAAATCTGACCGACACACCATTCCATTCGCATAAGAAACACAAACCAACCAATTGAAGAAACACCATCAAATCAATTAAACTCCCAAAAAAGAACTTGCTACTCTACTCGTGGCTTGAGTATTATTGGTAATTTTCTGGTGGTAGACTTCTCATCCCCGCAACCGCAACTCATGGGAGGATACTATTAATTTGACATTTTTGCCAAATCCAAATCACGAGCACTTATGCTCAGCAATAAGCAAGCATTAACTGTGTACTTTTTGAGTGCATGCCCATACTTGTTTGAGTGCATGCCCATACTTGTTTGACCATTAACTGTGTACAGAACAAATAAACTGTTTGAGCAGGTTCTCTTCTTACCCCCCAAAACTGCAACTATCATATCTTCTTAAGTAATGAAGGTTAAGGTTCGCGGTACGATTAGCAGAGAACAGTCAACCACGATTCCTTTGCATGGATCCTGGTACAAAACCCACCCCTCTTTTACTAGTTAATCTTGTCATGCGCAAAGACTTCAAAGATTTGAAAGACGCCATATATTGACACAGAAAGATCTTATTCTAAGAAAAATCCAATTCACCTAATCTAGCTGGCCCAATAATTAACTATTCTAGCCTCCTTTTCTCGCCACAAACAGTTTAGCATGTCCTTTTCATAAACCTATACATACACAAAAATAATATATATATATATATATATATATAAAGCACAACAAACACTCCCCCACTCCCCACCAACACAACTCTTTTTAAGTCAAAGCTAGAAGAGCAAGGAGAACAAGATGCAGGATTTATTATCAACAAGCAAGCAAGCACCCAGAGAAAAAGTGTAATAAAAGTTTCACTCAACAACTACTTTGGCTGAGTAAATAAATTTCTACAAGTCCAATAACAACAATTAGCACCAAAATATATATATATGGTTTAACTCATAGTTAAATGTATTAACCACATAAAAGTGCTGCACTAGCTATTGGAGAATTGTTGAGACTGCAACTGCAACTTGATTTACAAAATTTTCCAGTCTTGATTTATCACTAACTATAGTGGTAAATTAAGATATTCATGTCTTTGGCAATCTGCAACTTGCTCTATGAGTGCTTTCTATTATTCTTAAAAATAGGGCAGGAATGAGTTCTAGAAGGATTGATCCGTCCATGCCAGGGTGTATTCTTAAAAGGTAGGCATATCTTCTTCAATTATGTCGCGTCAATGCATGAATGAGTTAAAGGCAATGCAAAGGGGAAGATAAGGAAAGAGTAGACATAAAAATTTACATCATGAAAGATTATGACACTCTAAAGAACAGAGCCTAAATGTGCTACCTTTTGATCATTGACTAAAAATTCTCTTTAACTTCACTCATAAAAGAAATGGATTGTAATTTATCCTTTTCCAAACTTTTCAACCTTTGTTTCAGTGATAAAACGGAGTATTATATCATCTCTGGCAGCAATATAACTCCAGTGACCTGATGTCATTGACACTAACGTAGTCATTCAAACATCAGCAAATGGAAATTAAACAGCCAAAGCATCTGTCAATTGTCTAATGTCATTTTTGTGGATCTCAAAGTTCAAAAATATATGGAAAAACTGCCAATATACAAGAGTACCCAGCAAAATATTTCAGAATAATGATTCAAAGCTTCTGTGGTGATTAATTGACTCAGATTCTTCTTCAAATCACTGTCCAAAAGCAAGTATACATGTTAGCTTTCTTCCACAGACATTCCAACGGTTGTGCAAATATTTTCCTCCACACGGTAAAAGTTGAGATTCAACACTAAGGTACATAAAAAAAATAGCTAGAAATATTTTCATCTAAAGAAAATCAGATGCTTGAAGATACTTCTACAGAATGTAAGCAAATAAAGTTATGAGGTATCATCTTGGGTCTCAACTCAAAAGCAAAAACCTTGCGAACATGTAAATTAAAAAATAATAATAATGGGAAAGAAAGACCTGTAGGTGGGTTATGAAAATGCAATACCTTTCCTGTGCTGAAAAAGGTTGTAGGGAACAAATACCACTTGATCAACTCTAAATGATTGTTACCAGGTCCAGCTTTCATGATGACATAATAAAACCTAAAATTACGTTCTCCATCTTCAGCAGTCAATACTAATCGATAGACCCAGTAGTTATTGCTGACCATGGATTTGCATGCCCAGACAACATTCTCAAGATGAACTTTGTCATCCTCATTCTTATTGTGGGTCATCACTGCAAACATAGCATACTCGTACAACATATTAAACGTTTTGATGTCAATAACTGTACTAAATGTATGACAATCGTCAATCTCCGGTGCGCTCTCAGCATTCAACATCTTTTGGAACACACTTTGATGAACAGATTCCATTTCAACCTCCGCAGGCAGGGATCTGCATTAACACCAATAAAATTACAGAAAGGATCAACTATCCATCCAAAAACAGAGCAGGATTAACAACCTGGACAACATTTGATTTATGCAACGGATCAACTATCCATCAATAATTAAAATCACAATATCAAAATTAAATTGGGCACAGACACAAAACTAATTAAAACTAGAGCTTTTTCTCCCCTCACTTTCACTAAATAAACTCCACCAAGTTAAACAGAACACACTACTACTATTAAGAAAATTGTGAGACACTCAAGTGCAACCAAATCATAAAATAATTAAAAAGGCAAGAATGACTGAGCGACCTAATCTGTTGAGAAGGGTAACGGAAGGACTTATCAGCATTATCAACGTGCTGCCACTTGATCAACTCCATCTGGTGGGGTTGGTCAGAATACCGCCGATGAAAAACTTCAGCATAGTAAACCTCCATGTCTGCTTTCCCGCTAAGTGCCTTAAAAGTCACATGATACTCCACGCCAACCAAGCCACGCCTTCTGTTTGCACTCAACACCCTCGCAAATTGGAAAGTGTTACCCCCATCCTAACAAAGTAAGGGTGCTACAAAGTAAGCGTGCTAGGGTTACACAAGATTGAATTTTTTTTTTTTATGACACAGTTGAGATAAATAAATAAAAACACCTGTGATCGGGAAGCCTCGTTTTGAACATCCACTGCAAATCGAGCAGATTCAACCGCACCAGGATTGACAACAGCTTCATGCACAGGATGAAAGCCAGCCGTGGTCAGGAAATCGAAAACTCTCGGAGACGGAGGGGAAGGTAGAACATAGTGACGCCGCCACTGATAGAGATAGTTTGAAGAACGGTTGCCGGCTCCGGCGATTGAGGAGCGGCTTATCCAACCTAACAACCTTAACGTGCCTTGCAATTCATCACACAACCATTTTGCTCTCCTAACCACCCCCATTGCACTTTTTGAGTCGGGAAGAGAACTAGGGTTTTACTGGTTCAAGGGGTAAGGCATTGAGATTGCGAGAGAGAACAAAGTATATATATATATATATTTTTTTTACATTAAATCACATTGTGTGACCTCACCGGCCCTTAAAGTGGAGGGTGAAATTATCCCAAATTTTTGTGAGTAAAGATCTATGCCTACAACCAAAAAATATTTCAAAATCCACATGTATTGTTTTATGAATGGCATAACAAACCAATGCTTTTTTTTCTTCTTCTTCTTTTGTTAAACTTTGAAGGATGGATTTAATTTACCAAGTTAAATTTTGTAATTTTAAATATCATACTAATTTCTCATTATTTTCAATATACTTTTTTATCATTCTATTACATATTTTTATATTTTCTAATACCTTTTTCACATATAAAATTTATTTTTAAAATCCTCAAAAGAAGCATGCCCATAATTATTTTATAAACAGTGATATAACGTAATTTTTAATATATGTTGTATAATATTTTATGGTATTTGTAAGTTTTTTTAAACAGCCACCTTGAGAGTTGACGATTTTCAGTGCCATTAATATATAATTAGATGTTTTTCCTATTAAAAAAAAAAAGAAATTGAGGGAAATGGACCGGAATGAATATGATTGAGTAAATTTATGGAGTTTATTAGGCATTTATACATCCGAGCATATACACTAAAATCTCAATAACTTAATAATATTGAGATTATAATAATATTCTTTAGGACGGAATGAGAATGAGTTTGGACATTTTTTTGGGTTCAAACCCAAAATCAAAACCAACTCAATGTTTCTTATCAATTTCTTAACCCCAAAACTAAGACCAATTTCACCTCAAAAAACTTGAGACTCACTGCCGCAGCCGCCCTCCCCCGCCGGCCGCATCCGCCTGCAACCCCCACTGGTTTCCTGCTCTTCTTCTTCTTCTTCTTCTCAGCGTTCCTCTTCCTCCGCCCTTCTTCTTCTTTTTCTTCTTCCTCCTCCGCCTTCTTCTTCTTCTTCTTCTCCTCCGCCTTCTTCTTCTTCTTCCTCCTCCACCTTCTTCTTCTTCTACTTCTTCTTCTTCCGCCCTTCTTCTTTTTCTTCTTCCCACCGGCGAAGCCAGACCTCTTATTCTTATTCTTCTTTCTGCCGGCGAAGCCGGCTCTTCTCTTCTTCTTCGCGCCGACGGCGACTCGGCCGGCAACGTAGGCTGCATCTTCTTCCTCCTCCTCCTCTTCTTCTTCTTCCTCCTCCACACTCAATCTCTCTTTTTTTGTAATTGGAATTTAAAATTGAATATTTACTTCACATCCCATTTTGGGGATTTGGGGAAATATGGAATTCAATCTCAAATTTTATGGCTTGAAACAGAAAAAGAAGAAGAAGAAGGATTGGATTTTGGGGGTTTAGGGTTTTCGCCGGTGGTGAGACGGCGGCGGCGATGAGGCTGCAGAGGGGCGGACCGGGTAGTGGTGGAATACATGTTAAATTTTGGATTGAAAACATTATTTCTTTGTTTTGGGTGCAAACCCATTTGGATTCAACCTAAAACTCAAACTCGTTCTCAACCCGACCTACAGAACAGGCCCTAAAAGAATCCACTTTATTGAACGGAGGAAGTAGTAATTTAGATATACAATAGAACCTCAGTAAATTAATACTCTCTAAGATAATACTTTTCCCCGGTCCCGACTCGGGCCAGTTCAAAAAATTATTATTAATAAAATAATAAGATAATAATTTTTTGAAAGATCCCTTTATAAATATATAGTCCCGCCAAAATCATAAATTAATAATCCTTATAAATTACAAATATAACTATGATACTTTATTAAAGTAACAACACATTATTGTTTATTTTTCTTAAATTTTAAATCTTAATCATTTTCGTCTCTAACTTTTTTAACTACATCTAACAGTTCCGGTATTGAATTGTTGAACTACAATAAAGAATTTTGAAGAGTCGTTGTTGTTTTGAGTGCATCTTTTCGTATGATTGATTCAAATGTATTGAATTAGTTTCAACTTCATCTTCAACGGAATTTTCAATAACACTAGTTACAATTTCTCTAAACTTTAGACCTCTGAACATTCATCATTCTCACCCAGATAATCTAATAACTTATTGACATCTATTTTGTTGCAATAATCAAAATCTTTAATCAGATTCTCACGAAGGCCATCTTCAAAAGCTATGTCATTATAGTCCGTTAAGCCTGTTTCATCCCTTGAACGAATTTTGCAATGTCAAAAACAATTTGCTATTGTCTCTTGTGAAACATTTATCGTCCAAGCGGAAGTTGCAACATTTAATTTTCATGTACAATGAACTTATAGATACAATTGATTTGTACATTGAAAATCGAAAATTTATATTAATACCAATGAATATAATAAACTAATAGATACAGTTAACTTATACATATTTGATTTATCTAGATATTTATTTACGAAAATCGAAAATACTTTTTAAATTAATAAATTATTATTTATCGATTAAATAATATCTCGCTAAATTAATAAAATTTCATGGTCCCAAAGTTATTAATTCATAGAGGTTTTACTGTATATTGTTTGATTGATGAATTGATAATTTATTAATTTTAAAATTGTATTCGATATTGCCAAATTCGTTCAAGGAATAAAACAGTTTCAAAATACTCAAATGACATAATTTTTAAGTAAGGCAATCATGAGTTTGAAAATTAAGTTTCTTGATTCATAATAGAATAAATGTCAATAACATATTGAATTACGCAGATAAAAAAGATGAATGTTCAGAAGTCCAAAGTTTAGAATAAATCGGGGGTAATTTCATTGATAATCCTATAGATGATAAGTTGAACATGATTCAATACATTTGGAATCAATCACGTAAAAATAAATAATCAAAATGAGATTGAAAAAAAAAATTGAGACGTTAAAATAATAAATTGTTAGACCAACAATTTTCGATTTAAGTCTCGTCTCGATGGTGTAATATAATATTTTTATCACATTCATGGGGTGTCTAGTAGTTTTCACAAATCTCAAGAGATGTTTGGTAGTTTGAATAAACCTTAAGGGAGGTAAGTGTAATTTATTCTAAGGGCCTGTTTGGTTTGCAAGAAGGTAAAATTTTTGAGAAATGTAATTTATGGGAATTTAATTGTAAGAAAAGTAAAGTAAAATTGAATAATCCCAAATGACGTCCCACATCTCCTTCTTTCACAACCAATTGTCTTCCTAATTACCTATTTGGGCAAAACATAAACCTTACCCTTAGTAATGCACTCACTCTTAAGAGTCGGGTAAGAATATCATAAATACAAAAAAGTTACAACAAGAAACAACAGGGTTTCTATGCGTAACTAAAGATTTCATTTGTATTCATCGAATCGAGTGGTTCGTTTTCGGTTCGTTACTTAATTAAAGATTTCATTTATATTCATGTTGGCAATCTCTGAGAAAGAAGAGAGGGAGTATTTTTTTTTTTATGTTTGGATAAATTAGAAAATTTTTATGGAAAATAATCAACGTTCCTTTATCCATGTTTGGATGGACTCTAAGGAAGGTAAAATAGTTTTAATTTTCAATAAAAACAAATGATCTGAATAAAAGACCCACAGGATTTAATCTGAATGCTTCTTTCGAAGATTATTGTGCTGTATGCAATTTGGAGTTGCAGGAATAAGATCTTTGCTAAATCAAAAGCAACCACCATTTAATTTGATGCAGCATACAAAATAACTATAGAACATAAGCAGTTTTTACACGAACATTTTTGAAGATGTTAGGTACTGAATCTCATTTTTCGGGCATCAAAATAAATTGGTTTAGACTGATTATAATACTGGCAAATAAAAACAGAGCTGATGTTCGAAAATTAATGGAAAAATTGCATTTGTAGTCCATATTCTTTACCTAAGTGGCAAATGTAGTCCACATTCTTTAAAAATTAGCAAATCATGTGAAGGAACTCATTCCGATAGTAACAGATAGGGATCTTCAATGGCATTGTGAACAAACAATTGGAGTGGACAGGGAGATGGAGTTGTATGTAGTCGCGAGCATGCATGATGTACCTATAATTCAATCTAGGGATGAAAATTCTAGCAAGGTTAGTAAAGAAGGAGATTCTGATGCATGGTCTGAATCTGATTCTGGTGCGTGGTCTGTAGGTTCAGAACATGGGAATGATAACGATGGTGAGAATACAGTCGCAGCTCAGAAATCCCAGAAAATAATGGTAAGGAAAAATGACCTTTTGAGGAACGGTGGCAGTTCAGACGTTGAGGATGAAGATATGATGCAATCAGATTCTGATTTTGACAATGTAAATGAAGATGAAAACAAGCCTGCCACTAGGGCTAGAGTTTACAACCCTCTTAGAGATAAATATAACATTCAATTTGACGTGGGGATGAATTTTCACAACTTTACGGACTTTAAAAAAGCAGTTAAGACATGGAGCATAGAACATGGCAGACGGAGTTTCTTTAAGAAGAATGACAACCCAAGGATGCTGGCTTATTGTAAGTTGAGGACTAGTGGGGTTTGCCCATGGGAGGTCAATGCGAGAATAGTGAAGGCGACTTGTCTTGTTCAAATTAGAACATTTGTGGAACACACATGTGTTCCAATACAAGGATAAAAATATGAAGTCTACTTGGTTGGCTGAGAAATATGTTGATCTGTTCAGGGATAATCCCAAATTAAGTGCCAAAAATTTCTGGAAGATAGCTGGTAAAGAGAACATGTGTTATATTTCGAAACACCAAGCTTATACAGCTCGAGCTGTAGCCCTTAAATTAGCTAGGGGTTCTGAGACTGATCAATTCTCTTTGTTGCATGATTATGTAAGGGAAATTCACAGGAGTAACCCTGGAAGTACTGTAGTACTGCAATTAGTTGATGGATACACCCATCCATTAATTGGTCAAGGCAGATTTGAGAGAATGTATGTTTGCTTTTCAGGTGTTAAAGAGGGATTTCTTGCAGGTTGTAGGCCATTAATTGGGCTGGATGGAACTTTTTTAAAAGGGCCATCTAGGGGTGTCCTTATAACTGCTATTGGGGTTGATCCGAATAATGGATATTTCCCAATAGCATTTGCAGTTGTTGAGGTGGAAAGTAATAGTTCATGGAAATGGTTTCTGAGTCTATTAAAAGAGGATCTTAGAATTGAGAGGGAGATTGAGTGGACAATAATGAGTGACAAGCAGAAAGGCTTAATACAAGTGTGAATCTATCTTTCCTAAAGCTGAGAAGCATTTCTGTGTCAAACACTTACACTCTAATATGGTTTCAGCAGGGTTCAGGGGTACAAACTTAGAAAAAGCATTATGGTCTGCAGTGAAAGCGACAACTGTTGCACAATTCCAGCAAAGAATGTTGTTACTTAGTGACACAAATGAAGATGCAGCTGCATGGCTAGAAGACAAACAACCCATCACAAAGGAGCATATCACATTTCAGTATCTTTCCTGAAATGTGATATCCTGTTGAATAACATGTGTGAATCATTTAATGGTAAAATTTTGGAGGAAAGGGAAGCACCAATTGTTGCTCTGTTTGAGGGGCTCATAATTTATGTGATGGATAGAATGGAAATTAATAGGGATACTGCCAAGGTTAAATGGGGGGACAAAAAATTATGTCCTAGAATCTTCAAGCTACTGGAGAAACTTTATGAAGAGGCTACTAAGTGTGTACCTCATAAGAGTAATGATCAGTTTGTTGAAATTTGGGGCACAGAAAATGATAATTGGATCGTTGAGGTAGTAAAAACGCAGTTGTTCGTGTAGGAAATGGGACTTGAGCGGTATTCCATGCGTTCATGCCATATCAGCTTTATGGCTTTTGAGTTTGGACCCCCTTGCTTATGTTGATGATTGTTACACCGTTTCGAGCTATTTAAAGTGTTACACTCCTTGCATTTATCCCTTGAATGGCCAACAAGAGTGGGAAAAGACTGGGATGCCTCCCCCTTTACCTCCATCAAATCTTCGCAAATCTGCAAGAAGGCCTAAAAAGAAGAGATTGAAGAATCAGGCAGAGCATGAGGAAGCCAAGGAAAAACCAACTAAGATGAGGAGGACTGGCCAAGTTGTCTCATGCACCTTTTGTCACGAGAAAGGTCATAATAGGAGGTCATGCAAACAGAGGAAGCAGTTTGATGCTGATAATACACAACAAAATATTCCATCTCAATCTGCACAACCTTCTAAAAGTCTAAAAAGATCCAGCAAATTGAAGTCTCAAGTGCAGAAGGTAAAGAACCGATCGGGTTGTGAGAAGGTAAAGATGTGTCTCTAAGATGTTTCTTATTGTTTGATTATATTTTGTCCTTCAAATGTGTTTCAATGTGCAGGAGCTTAACACAATCTCATCAGCTCCAGAAACTGATGTTGGATCAGAAAATGTTAGGAAATGCAAGTGGAAAATGTTTGGTCTTCAAGCACCCACATATGATGTTGGCAGCAAACCTAAAATAAGCAATATAATAAAGTTTGTTGGACAAGAAGTTGAGATGCCAGCCTCAGACAATGCACCAAACATACTTCAGCCCTCCTCAACTAGCCCTTAATCTTGTGTTGTTCAATCGTTACAGTATATTAGTAGGCACGCGTTAACATACTGTCCTTTTGATTTTTGGAAACATTTGCAAGTGTCCTGGTAATGATTTGGTATATCTATGTAGTTTTTGTATAGCTGGTTTGTGTTGGTTCCAGCTTAATAGATGATGATGTTTTGTATTGGTTCTAGCTTAATGGATGATGGTGGTTTGTATTGGTTCCATCTTAATGAATGATGATGGTTTTTGCTGGTTCCATATTAATGGATGATGATGGTTTTTGCTGGTTCCATATTAATGGATGATGATGGTTTTTGCAATAGTTTGAAAATTTATTTTCAAGTTGTCTTTGTTTTGTTACATACATGTGAATATATTGTTTCTAGTTTTCATTTTCGAGTTATAGTTTCTAGTTGACTCGTTGGAGGTTTTTCTAGGTTGGAATTGTTTTGTTACATACATGTCATTTTCCAAACTTATGATTATGAAAACATAGCAAGAATATATGCTTCAACGAAGTAATGCAAATGAGGAGTTTTTGGCCGCCTAACTTTCCTTTTTCTTTTGTAAGTCTGATTCCCACTTTTGGAAGAATAGAGTAAAAGAGAGAGATGGTTTGTTGACTAACGCCTATTAGGGGAGACCATTAGTTGGTCTCCATTTTCTGTCAAGTGGACTACAATTGCAAATATGGGAAAGATTGTGGACTAGATTTGCTAGTTTTTAAAGAATGTGGATTACAAATGCAATTTTTCCGAAAACTAATAACTAACTATTCAGATTCAGAGCACATTTCTATTGAAGACTAGGAGCAAGTACACATCCCATATTCCTGCCAAAAGCTTTTCCAACTTGACCAGCAGATGCCAAAAGGTTTAACTTATTAGTCAATGAGAAATACATACAACATCCACCATGCTCAGGAGAAGCAACATTATTTAAGCATCTGCAAGCACACACCAACCACATAATTCAACAAAAACATGTCAGTTTTGAGACTTTGGCATATTAAAATATACAAACAGGGCTGCAGCACAACATGGGAGATGCATGCAGATTAAAGAACCAAACAAAGCTTCCATACAAAATGCACACAAGAAAAGAGAATGATTCCTTGAATTATAAAGCAAAGCGAAACATCATTTATGGTACAAATTTTCAACCTTAATAAGGCTGGAAAACCAAAATCTGAGGTAACCACTACCCTAACCCATTCATTAGCTTTGTTTAGGAGCTTTTCATGGCTTTACATAAAGATTATGATTCTGCTGTTAAACTTTTTACAAGTTTCAAATTTATAATTGCAGGGGATTTTCAATATATTCTAAACAATTTCTCTAGGAATTCCACATTCAGGAAGGGAAGAAATTAGCAAATCACATCCAAGTTGGGTTTTACTTTCTGCAGTTTTGAGTCTTTCAGTAAGTTTGATTCTCTTCAACGAGAAATACAGCTGAACACATAAAAATTAAGCAAATTACATCAGTCTCCCCTGCATTTCTTGACCCCCCCCCCCCCCCCCCCCCCCAACCCCCCTCTGCCTGAGGTTTCCTGCTATTTCTATGCCTCACAAGGATCGTTTTGTAGTTGGACCAAACCACAGGAGTGTTGCTAGTTGTCAGAAAACACAGGAAGGTATGGTAATTTGACCAAACCTCAAGGGAGGAAGATGTAATTCACCCATAAAAGTTCCAGCGACTCATGTGCTTTGGGCCAGGCCTTGGGAGTAAACATCCAAGTGTGATGTCTTTACCGCTCCTAGAGGTGATTCGAGAGTTTCCTAAACTGTCCATATTTCTATATTATTTTACAAACTCTTTCCAGTTTCCTCATTTCATCACCTGGTCCTGTTCTAGTTCTGATTATAGTATTTTCTTTCACATTCCAACGCCCAAAGAAAACCTTCCACATTCAGTAATCATAACATCATCAACCTCTATCCAACAGCCACAAAATATCATCAAACTCTAAGTTACACCCTGGTTTTTCTCATCCAGAAGATAAGCCATCAAACAATAAACCAGTAACCTGGTTTACAAAAATCGATACAGGGGTGTTCACAAAAAACCGATAACCCTACAAAAACTGAACCAGTACCCCGGTTCACTGATTAATCGGTTTTTACCCGTTTGGTTAACCAGTGATAAATAACTGGTTAGGCTACAATTTTGAATGTTCTTTTCCTTATCGGTTAAAAAGATTAACAGGTTATATATGTACTATTTAGGGTTGTTCAACAGGTCAGTTAAGCGGTTTAACTGGTCCAGTTACCGATTTGGATAAATTTAGCCAAATTGGTTAACTGACCAGTAAGTTTATCAGTTAACCGGTTTAGCGGTCGGTTAACTGGTTCACCACTATTTTTTTTTCCTTTGTTCTTTTACTTTCTTATGTTTTTAATTTTTGAACCAATATAAAATTTTGTGTGTAATTACTACAAGTGTATTAAAAAAAATAAATGAATATGAAATAAAAATAAACGAATTAAAGTTATACTATTTTTTATCGTTAAAGGTAGCTTATTATATTTTAAAATTTTTCCCAATTTGTTCATGCATTTATTTTTAACACTTTTATGTATAATAGAAAAAATATAAAATAAATTTGTAAAATAATAAGACATTAATTATAATTCATAAGTAAATAAATTTTAACATAAAAATATAAAGAATATAAATAGTACTCACTGCCTCTGAACACTACCATACCTTTTTCCAGAGTTACGTAAAATGTTTATTCTTGTGGGATGACTACTGAATTTGACTCCTGAAATAAGTTTTTGTGCCTATGCGTCTTCTTGGTGATATTTATACTGCTATCTGACTCTTATAACTGACCTTCGTAACCATAAAATATCAAAACTTTAACTAGACAACCCTGAACTGTTTTCAAATCATCTCTATCACCAAGAAATTTTCTAGAAAATGCTTCAAAATCATTTAAAGAAACAAATTCCCATGCAATTACCTGGTCGTTTTCAAGAGGGGCATAAAATAATTTATCAACTGCATGCCACTTGATCAACTCGACTGCTTTTCTTATACTGGATCGCGGCACTTTAAGCATGGCATAGAAAAAATGGAACTCCTTATTCTCATCCATTGCCTCCAAAAATAACATGTAAAAGTACTTGTCATTAACCTTTGCTGTGCGTGCAAACAACACCTCCTCAAGACAAATTTTATTCCCCTGCCATCAGTCATTTTAGTGTACTACTAAGTCCATAAGAAAAGACAAAAACTAACTTAAACTTGGTGCTGGTTATATAAAGCACACCAATTGCATAAACACATACAAAGAGTAACCTTTTTATTGAGCATTTCAACTGCAAATAAAGCATAGTCCAGAACCACCCTATAATCCTGAACGTTATAGACCGGGACAACATCAGCAATTGCAAGAGGATCAATATCATCATTTGAAGACGAAGAAGAGGAGTTAGTCATGTCACGAACATTCTCCTCAAAGTTCATAATTCTTCTAAGCAGATCAGGTGCATTCCACGGACGAGGATTTGATATTCTGCCCAGAATTGTACAAGTTTCAATAGAGCCAACTAGAAAAATGGACAAGTGATTGGAGATGCAATTACATTTACATCACATTTTCAACAGAACAAATGTCAACCATAATCACCCCAATGAAGCTAAAAAGACAAATGTGGTTTATGGATAACCAAAAATTCAAAATCTTTGAGTTCACATTAGGAGAACTGGTAGCTGCATAAATCCCAACTATCTAATGGTATGTTGTCTTATAATTATGATAACTTACACTTGTGTTTATTATAGCTGGTTTGCTCACTCAGTCACTGTACATCTCAATTAAAAGTAACGGAGTCAAGCTTTCCTGTGTATCCGAGTTCAGCCAATTGTTTTGTTTTCCCCATTTTTACACAAGAAGCACCAATCAACCCTAGTACATAATAACATAAGGCGCCAAGGAAAGCAATCATCTACTCTTCATTATGACGCATTTTTCAAGTTCTGGACAGAAAGTTTAGCAACGTATGCTGAATCACCACATTACCTTTTACAAAAATATCTAATTCAGAGACCAATAAAAACTGAGAAGACATATATACTCATTGAAAATATATTCACAGTTTCATGAGAATTGCTTGTTACTCTCAAACTTTCTAGTGAAACATTTTCAAAACTGACATTCCTCAACAAAGGAAATAAAAGAAAATATCTCCACCCTTAGGGAAAAAATAAAAATTAAAACTTGCCCATACTTCCACAAACAACAAAAAGAAGTACATAATGACGTAACTGTAATTTTACCTCATTATTGATTATTCCTCACCAAAACATTTGCATAAATTTACAGTTATTTTAAGCACAGTTCTTTCAATTGCTCTGAAACTTTATTATCTAATAGTGCACAAAATGTTTGATTCTTTATCTCATTGACTTCACATGCAACATTCATCTCTATCAAGGCTTGGTAAGTTCTTAAATGAACTGTTAGCATTCCTCATGCCATGGGGACCATATTGCACCTCCAAAAGAAAGTTGATGGATCAACATACGGGGTGAATGAATTTCAAGAAAGGAACTCATCTACAAGTTAAGATTTGGGGAAAATTAAGACACAACTGGGTGTGGAGATACAGTAAATGCCAAAAATGGCCATTTCTGGCGCAAATTATAAAAATAATATGAAAGTAATATATATATATATATATATATATATATACACACACACACACACGCGCACATAATGAAGTATAAATACTAATATATATAAAAATACTATTTTTGACGTGAAGAAAATATGTTAGGGTTTGGAGAGTAATTTACTAATCTCCTGTTTGAGTTGAAGATGCTCTTATTAATATCGCCAGGAAAAACAATTCTCCAAGACATAAAAATCCAATCTTTTAGAAGGTTTGAAGGTTTTCCGGCTTCATCAATTGTTCGCAAGAAACAGCAAGAACGAGATGACATAAAAATGATAATAATAACTTAATACCAACCGATTTTCCCGATAGGGGTAACGAAACGACTCATCTACCAGCTCCCACCATTTCAACCACATCGCATCTTCAAAGACGCGGTCATAAACTTGTGCATAGTAAACATTTAGTTCGCCATTCTCATCAATCCCCTCCAATATTAGGTGATAATAAGGTCCCGCAGTCGGCATCTGGCTTGCTCTGACCAACCTCACAAACCGAATATCCCGACCCTGATGCAATGGGGGTAAGTAGCGTAAAAGGTAAACCTTTTTTCAGAAAATTAAACTTAAAAATTGAAAAGGAAAAACCTCGGTTTCGTTGTGCATCATCACGGCAAATTTTGCCGACGGTAAGGCATCTTTGTTCAAAGCAGGAAAAACATTGGCGCGAATATCGAGTGGAGGAGGAGGTGGTAAATAGTAGTGACGGCGGCTATCGAACAGGAAATTATGCTTAACGGAAGATTTGTTACCATTGATGGCACCAACAAATCCAGATTTGCCTTGATGAGGGCCCCGGCTCCATGTCCATGGTTTTGATCTGTTCAGAACAGCTCGTAAGGCCATTATTTCCGTAACGATTGAAACAGTTGTAATGCCACAAGGAAAGAAAGTTGAGACTACTAATATACTGGAGGGTTCGGTAACAATTCCAGGAACTTGGAAGCTTGATTAAAATTAGAAAATCCAACAATTTCTGGAAGTTGTGAAAGAGAAAGGCCCGGAGAGGGAGGAAGGAAGATAGCTACTCGAGAATCTCTTGTCCTGGCCCAGATATATATTCTCTACTCTTTAGGGTTAATTTTTCTAAATTACTACACACACCACTTCATTTTCTGAATTCACCAACTTCCCCATTCATAAATTAGCCGGTCATTGTTTTATTTTCATATTACTTTGACTTTTGCCCCATGATTTTTGTCGCGGTTATTTTACTTTCCACCCCCTCTATATTTTTATTTTTATTTTTATAAAATATTTATACTTTAAACTCTACTTTAGTTTTCTTCATTTATAAGGGACCAGGACTCAACCCAAATAGGTTTATACCCAAAATAAAGAAACAATATTTTTAATCCAAAACTTAAACACATATTCCACCACCACTCGGTCCGCCCTTCCACCGCCTCACCGCCGCCGTCTCATCAAGGCCACCGCTGCCCTAAACCCTAAAACCTTAAAATCCATTTCTTCTTCTTCTTTTTCGGTTCCATGTCAATTTAGAATTGAATTCCAAATTTTTCCAAATCCCCAAAATTGGATGTGAACTCATGTTTCAATTTTAAATTCCAATTACAAAAAATAGATCTTGAGGGCGGAGGAGGAAGAAGAAGAGGAGGTTGCCGACCGAAGCGTCGGCGGCGCGAAGAAGAAGAAGGGGGCCGCCGCCGACGAGAAGAAGAAGAAGAGGAGGTTGGCGACGGAGGCGGAGGCAGAAAGAAGAAGAAGAATAAGAAGAAAAGGAAGAAGAAGAAGTGCATAGGAGGAAGAAGAAGAGGAGGAGAAAGAAGAAGGAGGAGGAGGAGAAAGAGAAGGAGGAGAAAGAAGAAGAAGAAGAAGAGGTGTTGGGCGGCGGCCAGTGGCGGCGGAGGCGGAGGTCGCCTGCAGTTGCGTGCGGCGGCAGTGAGGTGAATATTGGTTTTAGTTTTGGGTTTGAGTTATTAGTAAGAAACATGAGTTTGGTTTTGGGTTTGGGTTTGGGTTTGAACCCAAAAAAACACAAACTGTGATGCTAAAGTAAAATTAGAGCCAGATTAGGGCTAATATTCATAATTGAGGGAAATTAATTTTTAGTGGAACAGTGTCGTTTTGTCTTAGAAGAGAGTAGTTTTTCTTTACTGTTCGGTTGTTTCCTTTCTTTGTTTCACACTTTAGTAAATTTCCAGAAGCATCAGCATGAAGTCATGTTCCATGGCTTCTTTTCCGGCTGTGCATTTCATTGTTGCTTGGAGGTTAGGGAAGATCTTGAGATCTTTTTATTCCCTGACAACTGAGGCAGAGGGTAATGTATTTTTGTATGTTGTTTTTTTCTAATCTAATCAATTGTCCCTTCTCTCCTAAACTGCTATCTCATCTCTTATTCTTATTCTATTCTTCTATTATCTCATCTCAATTCTGCAATTTTGGTTACTTTCCCTTACATTGGTATCAGAGCACGGCGACCTCGGTCGTGAATTCGATAATGGCGGACGGAACAAGATTTAAGCAGTTGGAAGAAATGATAAGAAAGTTGGATGATCAAGCCAAGAGGCAAGAGGATCAAGCTAAGAGGCATGATGAACAAACAAAAAGGCATGAGCAGATGATGGCAGATCTATACAAGGCAGTGACATCCATGGATTCGAAGTTTGAGGCGGTGTACACTACCTTTGGTTAGCATGGAGAGGCTATTCAGCAATTCAACCATGGAGACAAAGGTTTTCAGGTCATCTCACCCTTGATTCCAACTCCACTAGGAGGAACAAGGGTAAACGGAGAAGGGAGAAGGCTGAGAGCTCAAATAGCTGGAGATCAAAAATTCAACAAGCCACCTGGACAAATCAAGCAAGGATTGAACTCAGTTACTTCTCTAGTGACAAACCAAAGGAGTGGCTGCGTAAGTGCAAAAAAAATTTCCATTTTTATCAAATTCAAGATCCTGAAAGAATTGAGGCTGTTGAGATTTATTTGCAAAATGCTGCTGAAGTTTGGTTTGATAGTTATAAGCAGGGAAATGAAAATATGCACTAGAATGGGTTCTGTGAGGCTTTGATAGATCGATTTGGAAAGGTTGGGGGTAGGGATGAAGTGGAGGAGTTTAACAAATTAAGGCAAACTAGTAGTGTGAGAGAGTATCAAGAAAAGTTTGAGGAGTTGAAATCCCTACTGATGTTTAAAAGTATTAAACAACCTGAAAGTTACTTTGTGTCTAGCTTTATTAGTTGATTGAAGGAGGAGTTGAAACCCATGGTCAGGATGCTGAATCCCAAAACCTTGACTAAGGCTATTAATACAACTATTTTGCATGAGAGTTCAATTGAAGAGTTGTTGAAAGTGAGTAAGAATTTGGGTTATGGATCTACACAGAAGGGGAGTGTGGAGAAGACTGTAACTAATGTGGAGAAATCTGTAGTTAAGAATAAGGGTATAAGGTTTAATTCAGACAGATTTCAGAAGATATCACCTCAGGTTCTGCAGTACAGTACAGAAGGAATAATCACCTCTGTTATAGGTGTGGAGAAAAGTATGCTGTTGGACATCAGTGTAAGTTTAAACAAGTCAATTTTGTAGTAGTGAGATCGAAGAAGAGGTGAAGGAGGTGGAGCTTGAGAAGGACTTAGAACAATTAACTGTGAATGCGGTTGAGGATGGAAAAATGCAGAACTCCATTGTCCTGCAGGGTACCTTGTATGGAAAGGAGGTTAAGATTTTGATAGATACAGGAGCTACTCACAGTTTCCTGAGTAAGAAGTTGACCATGGAACTTGATCTGAGGCAAGAAAAGGCCAAGCCATACTTGATTTCAGTAGCTGATGGGAGAATATCAAAGGGAAATACTAAATGTCCCAGAGTGAAGTGGCAAGTACAGGAATACCAATTCGTATTTGATTTCAGAGTAATGGCTAGGGAAGGATGGGATATGATTCTTGGAGTCGACTAGATGACTACCTATAGCCCTTTAATGTTTGATTTTGAGAATCTGAGGATTTCTATAACTCAAGAGGGCAAGCTTTGTTATATGCAAGGGCAATCAGAGAAGGCTGTAATGAAGTTGTTAAAAGGAAGGGAGGCCAAAATGATGACTACTGACAGAAAAGCCAGAAGTTGTGCTCTACAGTTTTCCACTGAGGGCACTACACCCGAGCTAGGGGGTGTACCTGCAGATGTGCAAGAAATTTTGTAGCAATTTCCTGAAGTCTTCAAGGTACCAACAACACTGCCACCAGAGAGGACAGTGGATCACCAAATCAATCTTAAGCCAGGATCTGAGCCCTTCAAGCTTAAACCCTATAGGTACTCTCATTTCCAAAAAGATGAGATAGAAAAGCAAATTGATGAAATGCTATCTAATGGTGTAATTCAACACAGTACTAGCCCTTTTGCCTCACCAATACTATTAATTAAGAAAAAAGATGGTAGTTGGAGAATGTGTGTAGATTTTAGAAAGTTTAACGATTTGACTGTCAAAGATAGGTTTCCTATTCCTATAATTGATGAACTGTTAGATGAGTTGCATGGATCTTGTTTCTTTTCTAAGATGAATTTGAGGTCAGGTTATCATCAAATCAGGATAAGGCAAGAAAATGTACAGAAAATTGCTTTTCAAACCCATCATGGGCACTTTGAATTTTTGGTGATGCCTTTTGGCTTAACTAATGCCCTTGCTACTTTTCAATACCTTATGAATCAGGTTTTTCAACCTTATTTAAGGAAGTTTGTGCTAGTATTTTTTGATGACATTCTAATCTACACCAAAACATGGGAGGAGTATAAGGTCCATTTGCATAGTGTTTTGAAACTTTTGCAGGAGAATCATTTGCTGGCAAAAATGTCAAAGTGCACTTTTGCTCAAAGGCAAGTGGAGTATTTGGGATATTTGATAGGTGAAAAAGGAGTGGGGATGGATAACAAGGAGTTGAGGGGATTTCTGGGATTAACTGGGTATTATAGAAGGTTTATTCAAGGCTATGGTGTTATTTGTAAACCATTGAGTAATTTGTTGAGGAAATGGAAGTTCTGCTGGGATCAACAGGCTACTGAGGCAATGGAAAAGCTAAAGAAGGTGGTCACTACTGCACCTGTGCTGCAACTGCCTGATTTTTAGAAACCTTTTGTACTAGAAACTGATGCATGTGATGAAGGAATGGGAGCAGTGTTGATGCAAGATGGACATCCAATATCCTTTCTTAGCAAGGCTTTCTGTGAGAAGAACGAAGGGTTATCAGTTTATGAAAAGGAATTGTTGGCTTTGGTTTTAGCAGTGGATAAGTGGAAGCAGTATTTAATTGGGAATCACTTTGTTATAAGGACAGATCATTAATCCTTGAAGTGCCTTTTGGAGCAAAAGATTTGTAACAACTTGCAACATAAATGGTTGACTAAATTGATAGGATTAAGTTTTGAAATTCAGTACAAAAAGGGGACTGAGAATAGAGCAGTTGATGCCCTTTCTAGAAGGAACAATGTCACTGAATCCTTGGCTGAGGTTCCTTGTGAGGAGAAGGAAGAAATTAGTGTGAACGCAATCTCAGGGGTTCAGCCTCTACGGCTACGGCAAGTGGAGGAGAGTTATGAGAGGGATGAACAGTCTCAGAAAATGATTACAGAAGCTTTGCTTAATCTGATCCAAATGCTGAATACCAGGTGGTACAAGGAATTCTTAAGAAGGGTAACAGATTGGTCATAGGAAACAAGGAAGGTATAAGGAAGAGCATCATTGAAGTAGTTCATTCTTCTGCTATTGGGGGGACACTCAGGATAGAAAGCTACTTTGAAGAGAGTGGGAAACCTATTTTTCTGGTTTGGTCAAAAAGAAGAAATGGAGGAATTCATCAGGATCTGTGTAGTATGTCAGAAGAACAAGAGTGTGAATCAGTATCCTCAAGGGTTACTCCAACCCTTACCTATACCTCAACAAGCTTGGAGACACATAGGTATGGATTTCATTGAGCAACTTCCTTTGTCAGAAGGTCATAATGCTATTCTGGTTGTGGTGGATAGATTGACTAAGTATGGACATTTCATTCCCTTAGCTCACCCTTACAATGCTTCAACCATTGCTAGGGTGTTCATGGATGAAATTTTCAGACTTCATGGATTACCAGAATCTATAGTCAGTGATAGGGACAGGTTGTTTACAAGCAAATTTTGGCAATCCTTGTTCAAAATATGGGGAGTTCAATTGAGTCTTAGCTCTTCATATCACCCCCAAACTGATGGCCAAACTGAAAGGCTTAATCAAGTGTTAGAGAATTTTTTGAGATGTTTTTGCTGTGAGAAGCCAGGAACCTGGAAGAACTGGTTGAGTTTGGCTGAATGGTGGTATAATACCACTCATCATTCCAGTTTAGAGATGACACCATATGAAGCCTTGTATGGATTGAAACCTACTTGTTTGCCTTTGGGCCTTTGGGGCCTTTTTCGGAGACATTGGTGTCTGCTGTACAAGATATTGTTCAACAGAGGCAAGCAGTTTCTAAGATGATTCAAGAACAGCTTAAGAAAGCTCAGACAAGAATGAAGTACTTTGCAGATCAAAAGAGAACCAAGAGGCATTTTCAGGTAGGAGAGTGGGTATATTTGAAGCTCCAACATTACAGACAACAATCTGTGGTTAGTAGACCTTATCCTAAGTTGGCTTCCTAATTTTTTGGTCCTTCAGATTCTGGAAAAAGTAGGAGAGGTTGCCTATAAGCTGAAGTTACCAGATCATAGCAGAATTCATGCCACTTTCCATGTTTCACTGCTTAAGAAACACATTGGGGCTGTTCCAATTCATGATGCTCCAATACCTGCTAACTGTCAGTATGCAGATCAGATTCTTAAGCCTAAAGATGTGCTGCAGAGAAGGATCATTCAAAAAGGCAATGTACAGACTACTCAGTGGCTTGTGGAGTGGGAAGGATTGCCAAAGGAGGAAGCATCATAGGAAGAAGTGAGATTTTTGCAGAAGAAATTTCCCTCTTTTAAAGCTTGAGGACAAGCTGGTTTTTAAGTAGAAGGGAATGTGATGCTAAAGTAAAATTAGGGCCAGATTAGGGCTAATATTCAGAATTGAGGGAAATTAATTTTTAGTGGAACAGTGTCGTTTTGTCTTAGAAGAGAGAGAGTAGTTTTTCTTTACTGTTCAGTTGTTTCCTTTCTTTGTTTTGCACTTAGTAAATTTCCAGAAGCATCAGCATGAAGTCATGTTCCATGGCTTCTTTTCCAGCTGTGCATTTCATTGTTGCTTGGAGGTTAGGGAAGATCTTGAGATCTTTTTATTCCCTGACAACTGAGGCAGAGGGTCATGTATTTTTGTATGCTGTTTTTTTTCTCATCTAATCAATTCTCCCTTCTCTCCTAAACTGCTATCTCATTCTTATTCTTATTCTATTCTTCTATTATCTCATCTCAATTCTGCAATTTTGGTTACTTTCCCTTACACACACCTGGGTTGAGTTTGGGATAAAGAACATGCCCAAGAACTTTGTTATTAGTACTATTTAAAATTTTAATCCATTTAATTAAAATAAGAGCTTTAGTTTAATCCTGCATATTTGCAAATAATCTGATATAATTTAGGCAGAAAAAAAAAAACTTTCATACATAATGACATGAGTTTCTATCAATAATCAGAAATACTTAGAAGCCACCAAAATTTATGATGAATTATTTGGATGTGCATGAATCAGCAGTTATACTTATATCAACGTGAAGTAAACAACTTGACTCTCTAAACTATGTCAATCTACATAAACATTTTAATTGTGGTATAGTATATGCTATTTCTTGTGTAATATAACATGTATTGAATTATGGCCTTTTATATTTTGCATAATGAATCATTGGTAACCTAAAAGCAGGGCTTTCGAATGTGGCCTAAAATATTTCTCATTACTTACCGTTATTAGTACGAAGGTTTGGTTTATATAAAGTAGAAATATGTATTGAAAATATAAAAATGTGTAAGTAAAATATGAGAAATTCTGTAAAATGGGGTTCAAATTTGAGTTTGAACCATGATACCAAACATGGCCTAAACTAAATACCTTATTTTTATAGTTCAAAAAGTATATACTCTCATATCGTACACGGCGTTGTTGCCCCCATGTAATTTTGCTAGTTGTCTATATTTGGTTATTTAATTTGAAATTATTTTCTTTTGGTCCATTAATTTCAAATTTTGTTCTAAAATGCTCCTGGGCTCAAATTCTTATAATATTTAAGTTATTTTTTTACTAACATGTGAATTGTTTAAAATTAAATTAAAGAGTGGACAAAGTAATTCAATCTTCTTTCTTTTTTCCTTTGTTGTCCGTATTAATGTGCATGAATCTTGCGTATTAATTGAATATAACTTAAATATTGTCAAAATTTGAGTCCATGACCATTTTAGAATAACTTTTAAAGTTAAGTGACAAAAACAAAGCAATTTTAAGTTAATGAACAAAAATTGCAGTCTAAGTGATTTAACTTAAAACAGAAATTATTGCGAGGGTGAAACGTAAAGAGAATAATGTGATATTTAATCAATGATAATTTTAGTTAATATATGGATACTCATTTAGTCTTTGGGTGAAATATAAAAACAACCATGAGGTTTGCAGTAAAAGCAAAATAAACCTTAGTTTCTAAAATGTACAAATTAAACCCTACAAAGATCTACCAAATAATGGTATTCGCTTCCAAGCCAATTTAGTGTACAGAATCGTAAAGTTCGAAGCTTAATCTTCTACGAATCAGAGAAAAACGGTGCCGAAGTAGGTGCCTTATGAACTTTGCCCTTGAACTGTGAGCATCCAGGATCCGGAACAAAATAATATCATTGAATGCCTTCATTCAATTATGTAATGGTGTAATGGAAAATGCAGAAATTGAATAAGTATCAAGTGTGGGGGGTTATGCATGAATGGTTGGGGTTCGATAATTGATAGTTTATACATCCTTACCTGCCCATACCATAAAGATCAAGAAAAACAAATAAATTGGGCATTAAATCGAGAAACAAGGGAAGATAGCTTGACGAAGGGTATTGTTGTCTAATAAAAGTATATATTTTTATCAAATGTTTAATTTGTACTTTAAAAAGATTGGAGATTTGTTTTGTTCTTAGGGTAAGCCCCAAGGTTGTCTTTGTATTTTGCCCTTATGGTGCATTTGACGTCTGAGAATGGGAATGGGTGGAACCATGGAATGAGAATGTGATTCTCTAGATTAAGATGACTGTGTTGGTTGGCATAAATAGGAAAGGAGATTTGATCACCTAAGGATATCAATCCCATGGAACTAGGAGATTGATATCCCCAGTTAAAATTGGACTAGGGGGATCAGGCGGCGGTATCGCGCCTCCATCTTGATTAGTTCAGTTATTTTTAGGGCGGATTAAGCGAGCAGGACAATAAATTCATTAAGCAAAAGCACATTCATCATTTGGAATGAAAAGACACCATACATAGTTGTACACGCGTCAAATGCTCCATTGCCACCATTGACAAGCAAATGTTTGGTCGAACAACAAGAGTTGAACAAAAGTATATAAATTAGAAGACTGTCATCAAAAAGTAACAGAAAATGGATGAGCCAAATGAAGATGCAGGAAAAACCAAGCAGACAATCCCTAAAGCACATCGACAAATTGACCTATGCATCAACATCAACAATCGATAGTTTTGTTCTAGCTAGAGAAATTCCTCAATGAACAGTACAAACTTTTCGGAAAGGTAGAGAAACTGAGGGTAAAAATAATCCTAATTGTTTGTCCATCAACAGCAACAGCCCACACTTACTGCACAAACACCATGCACACTTTAAAACCAGAAGAAAATGGCTTTCTAGTTACCAGAACTATGAGAAGTTAATTTCACCTGCAAACTTTAGTAAATATAGTCTGATAGCTGCATATCCAGTGCTTCAAGAACCCCAAAAAAGTGAGAAAAAATAATTGATATTTAGATTCTAACAATGCTTTAATCGTAATCGGGCAAACTTAACAATAACACCATAAGCTAGACAGTGAAAAAAAATTTCAGAACTACCAATAATGTATCAAGGTTGTTTTCGCATTGTCACCAACAAAATGCTACAGAGGCAGGGAGGTATGTTCCTGTGACACAGCAATGTTTAGAAATGCCATCGTCAGATTAAGGTGAATTGAAACTACAGCCCTGCCTCAAGAAAAGCTATCCAACAAAGAAGGGGAACAAATAGGCAAACACAATAATGAATAGCAGTCAAACTGTTACCGCTGTATTCTATGTTCTATCCCACAGTTAAAATTTTTAGTTAGTTTTCTTCAATGTCAGAAAGTGAGCTTCAAAAAACAACAAACAAAATACACAAAGTGACATGCACTGACATAGATAAAAACCCGAATTAGACCAAACTTCAAACGATTATGGTGCCCAAATTTATTGTAGATGAACTCCAGCCTTGGAATGATTTGCTTAAATGTTGTTCTATTTTCTGGGCTTTCACTCCAAAATTTCTGGATCAACATGCATAAAGATTGTGAGAGATGAAACTCAATCCCAGCAGATACTTTACTTGATGCCCCTATTGACACCTGATAAATTTGCACCTTTTCAACAAACAAAACAGAAGATTATTGAAGGGTTCATTTCTAAACAACACTTTTCCCACCCAAAAAATGCAAAGGAAAAATAAGCTAGCAAAACATTTTGACAGAAAATATGAAAGAATATGGAATACCGAATATATCAATACATTAATTATTCAATTAGACATTTTTTTAAAAATTAAGCTTTCTTTCGGGCTAGCTCTGCATTATCAGTGTTCTGTTTGGTGTATTGTGCTCAGGGGAAATGAAATGTAGGAATTCTACTTGTCAACAATACATCTGCATGCAGAGAGGTCAAAAGTGATGAAGGATTTATGCTTACCAGAAGGAAGCCTCATCTTGCCTCTTTGGACAAAGATAATACACAAGGCAAGGTTGATGATTTAAACAAGAAGCAAAAACTTGGGATTCCCCCCCCTGACAACAGTAACCCGCTGATTCCTGAGGCCGATGAAATAAAGATGTGAAGGGAAAAAAATATTAACATTCAGGCAGGCAAAAGCAAAATTATGGAAGAATATAAGGATGAGGAAGATGAAAAAGACTATGAATCACAAGGAGAGGATGATGAGGATTGAGGAATCTGAGGATTCGAATGAGTGTGGAAGTGAATCTGATGGTGATTGTGATCTCTCAGAAGATCATCTTGCTGAGGTTAATCTGGATAATATACTTTCCACAAGGACTTGTTGTCGTAGCCATGCAGTTCAGCCTGGGTTCATATATCATAAAATCAAGACCCTAAGCAGGACAAAAATGATGACAGTGGTGATATTTGAGCCTGTGGTAAATATATCAGGCCACTAAGGCTCTAAGGAGGATAACAATGATGGTAGTGATGATCACTGAATTCTGTGGTTGTCTAAAAGTTAGGACTCAAGTGAAATGTGATTCATCAAATGCAGTTCTAGTTTTCCTAGGATCTTGTTTCAAAAAAAAAAATGAGGCAGCGATGATGTGAATGCTACTGTAGCAACCCGGAAAAAAGAAGAAAATAGAAGAAGCTTTCTTCTTTATAATCTAGAAAAATTCAAGTAGGCACCTCAAGCGTCAAATATTTACTAAAGCCAAATATTTTTTGGGCAAAGAAAAGAGTTTGATGAAGTCTCGATCAGAAAGTTAGTATTTTAATAACCAGTGCCTAACTATGATAATTTTCAAAAGAAAAAGGTTAGCTTAGAATGCAATCGAATAAATTCTTTCTAGGCATGAAATAAGATGCATTGAATGATTCACAAATTCAACTAAAAACACTAAAACAAGCAAATGTATGAAAGCTATGTTTTTACATGGTTAAGAGGATTAGCAAAATGAAAACAATGTGGCTAAGATGAGTTGCCCTCAAATTACATTAGTACTTCAGAGATAACGTCGAAAACATACTCTTTGATTCCATGGGCATAAAACTTTCTGGGAGCTTATTAGGAGACCGCTTATTTGCAGCGTACAAGTTTGGAACTTCATCTGCTTCTTTTCATAGCTTTTTACCAAACCAGCTGCAGATGGTTTCTTTCCATACTGTATAGCATTCCTTCTCCCTCATTACTGCATTTTAAAGATATATTGTATTGCAGGATTTGATGGAATGAGTATCTTAATGAAGTTATCTCAACTGATGAAAGAATTCCCCACACAGAAACAGATTGTGGGAAAAAAGTTTGAAATTGAAAAAGAAAGCGAGAAACAAATCAGAAAATGTCAGATAAAAGGAAGAACTAACCTTGAGATCCTGGTGGCTTCAATGGCAGAACAGGTAGCAGCAAGAGCCCTAAAAACACCACAACAGATCAAAGCATCATCACCTCTCTCTCCATTTTGGGTAAAGATCCAACCCAAACAATTCTTCCCCTTTTTGATCTGTCTCTCAATACCACTCCTATGAGGAAACTCTACAGCATACACCATTCCCTCCTACCAGACAATAAGGAAAAGTCAGCTAAGTACAATCTAAAAAGAGAAACAATAAACTATTTTCATGATAAGAGCAACTTACAAAGCCAAAAAAACATGAGAAACTGTGGTTTCTAAAGCAGTTCTTAGGTATATTACCTTGAAAATAGGTTTCTTAGCCACCAACAAAATAACAATAAAAATTAGAAAAGAATCCAAATCAAAAGTTGAGAAAAGAAGCTAGAAAAACTTAATGAACATTTACATAACACAACACAATAATTTGAAAGAGAACATAAAAGAATCACCTAAGAACTAAAAATGCATCCATGGTCAAATAAAAGAAGTACAAAAACCAAGGTTTCAAAACGAGCACAAGGGTAAACTCTTGCAGCTTTCAAGCTCTCCTTATATACTGTAGTTTTAAAAACTTTAAAAATGACTAGAGAGTAAAATTTGGAATCAGTCGCAAAAGAAGAACAAAAAAAGCTACCATTCATGCTGAATTAAAAATATACAAGCGCCAAAAGGACAGAACATTGGGAGCTTATATCTCCGACTCGCCGCCACAAAACAATCAAACGATAGTGGTGAGGCGAGAGGGAAAAAAAGCAAAATCATAATCGGCACGGAAGAAAAGAATTCTTATGAGATCTACTTTCAGAAGGAAAAAACACCTTTCTCATCCTTCACAAAACATAAGAGAACCAACAACATAAAATTAATGAACAACAGCCAAAAAAAAAAATTAAACATAGAAAAAAAAACACCTTACACTGTGATGATGAGTTATAATGGAGCGAGAGAACACAAAGCATCACTCAAAGAGAGGCTAATATAAATAGTTAATTTTCTTTGGCTAACATTTTAAGCTCTTGTTGGCTACCCTATTCTTCTTCCTATTTCCTTAATCTCTCATTTCTTCCATTGTTTTCCTTTCTTCAGCCTCTACAAGCCTTGCAAGTTTCTTGGCTGAGATTGGCAACCACAAAAAAAAGCAACGGTGAAAAGAAAGAAAATAAAATCAGAAACGGCAGGGAACTAAGGGAAGGGAAGAGGCCATATCATATTTACATTTAGAAGGAAAACATCCTACCCTAAACCCGACTGAACCTGCAAGCCGCCTGCACTAAAAAAAATAGAGAGAAAATAGTGAGACGAAATAAAATTTAGGAAAAAAAAGATTACCATGCCAGTGATTCTTTGTCTCCTCCGCTTTCTCATCCTTCAGAAAGCACAAAAGAGCAAAATAATCAACATAAAACAAATGAACAACAGAATCAAAAAGGAGGAAAAACACCTTCAACCGTGAATATGAGTTCTAGGCCGGCCCAGCCCTCTTGGCGCACAGATCATCCACAGCTTTTTGAACCTACTCATTACCATAAACCCACATCAATCTTAACAATTTCTGGTAACACAAGCTAGGATTCTCAACAATATTAACAAACTGAACAGAAACAAAATTAGCCACAAAAAGACTCAAAACGTAAAACATTAAAAAAACAACCTTCCGTGGTTGAAGAAAGATGATGAAGTGGAAGAGCAGATAAGCTAAAAATGGAAGAAAGCAGAAAAATGAAAACTAAATAGCTAAGCAACACCCATAGATGAAAAGTGAAACCCAACAACAAAAACAAGGCGGAATCAGAAAAAAAAATCAACTTTAATCGAATTGCACCGGCGACAACCCTAATCGCTGGAGTAGCTGTAGAGAAGAAGAAAGAGAATCAGAAGTAGGAAGAGATGAAAACGAGGCAAATGGAGACGCGAATAGAGAGAAATCATATTGTGAGGGAGAGGGATGGAGAACCATAAAAGCAAAGGAAACCCTAAAGTGAAAGCAGGAAGTAGCAGAGCTTCTTGTGGATGCAACTTGCCGCTGTGAAAGACGTCAAATCGGTACTAAGAGCAGGGTGAAGCGTTCGAGGGAGCGTCGTAGACCGGAGAGGAAGAAGGAATTGGATTTTCTCTTGGACGATTGATGCCCCCAACGCAAAGAAATGCCTATGAGCCAATGCCAAGTCGGGAGGAAGAGGAACAAGAAGGCGGAGGGGAAAATGTGGGGAAAAAAAAAAAAAACGGATCTCGACGCCGTTTCAGAAGCAGGAACAGTGGTAAAAATTCTCATCCAATCAACACACGCCACATCATTATGAGGAAACGGCTACCTTCTAATCAAAATTTTTGGCCCCAACTGCCCCTGAAATGGTTGACCGTGGCTCCATCCCAAGCCCCTTTATGGTTCTATATATGCTTAGAAAAGTTTTGACCAACAGTGATATGGCTCGGATTGAGGACGGGGTAGCCCCATCTTCATGGTCTTAGATGGAATCTGGGAAGAAGGCTATCCCCCTTATTTCACTCTGACGCTCAAGTCAGTAGAGTATAAGAAATAATTGTATTCACTAAGTGCGTAAAAGTATCAAAAATTGCGTACCTTTTCCTTCTAACCAATATATATATATATATATATAGCCTCACCTTGCAGATTTGTCCGTTGCGCTATTCCCATGTCCCAGCCTTATGCTGCCCCGATTTGCCTTCAATCTTGAATGTAGATCCCCCTTTCAAAGCTTCCCCCTTCTACTGCCCTTGTTATAGCCCGAATCCGGCTCCTTTGTCTTAAATGTCCTGCGCAATTCTTGTCCGCGATAATAGCCTTGATTCCCTCCCTTTTTACCTCTCCGGGATATACCCCGGATCCGACCTATGCTCCTTAAAGCTCTTGCCCAGTCACGACCCAAATTCTCTTAACTTAATTTGTTGGTAACTCCGACCTATCGCTATGCCCTTTCTGGGCCTTTTCTTCTCTTATTTGACCCATCTAGTTTTATCGAACTCTCATGGGCCAGGCCCACCATTCTATTCCCTTTTAGGCACACCATATAGTTTATTATTATTCTTTTTATATGTTTATTAGGCTAGTGACTAGTGTTATGATAAAAGAAATATTGAAATTCCCATGCAAAATTAAACACAGGAATAGGAATTTGATACCCATTTATATGGTTTTATTGCATTTGCCAAACGTCTCAATGGTAATTTAGAATTCCTTTAATGAAGGACTTAACATTTCCTGGATATTACATTCCCCCCATTTCCGTTCTTGCTCGCCAAACGCACATTTAGGGCATGTTCTTTTTGGTTGGGTTGAGTTTTGATTTGGAAAAAATAGTTTTATAATGTAAAAAATGTAAAAAGATATAGCTGAATAGTAAAATATTGTATTAGAAATGATGAAAATTGATTATAATATATTAAATTTACTGTTGAGACCAAAGTTGAGACCAAAACCAAAACTTAAAGAACAGGTTAGTATTTTAACCCATTCCGCATTTTAGGCCATGTTTGGTATCACAACTCAAACGATGATTTGAGTCTCATTTTAATTGTGATACCAAATAGGGCATTATCTCTAACATTTCACTCTCCCTTTCATTATGCTATTAAAATTATATTATATTATTTTATTAATAAATACTTTATTCTTATTTAGAGTCCTACTCTATTGCCTTCCATAGAAGGCATGTGTTGTGGTAAAGGGAAGAACAAAGTGAGAAGTCTCGTGATACATCTTGCGCACTAACCGTTGGGGCACTAATTCATTCCTTATGCTATTAAACTTTTGATTCAATGGAGTTACCTTTCGATTTTATATGAACTTGTGAGCAATGTGATTCTACGTATTTCGTGATGACAACAAATAGCTAGAAGTCCCAACAGTTGATGATATAATAGTTGGGATTGGGGCCAATCTTGTTTCGAAAATATTTTGAAAAATAATTTTATAATGTAAAAAATGTATTAAAAATGTAAAAATGTATAACTAAAAAGTAAAAAATTATATGATAAATGGTGAAAAATAATTTTATAATATATTAAATTTACTGTATAAACTAAAACAAAAACAAAAACAAAAACCAAAAAAAAAAAAAAGAAAAAAAGAACAGTCCTCATAAAGCTGGAGACTAGCAAAATTATCATCCCTTAATAAAAGATCAAAATTGGAGTCGTAAAAAAATGATTTGGACATATTTGCCCTCCGATCTAATAGGCATGTAAGGTTAAGGGACCAAAATGCTGGCCCTGTCCTGTAAATATCAGGGAACATAAAATAAATTTAAAAATTAAAAGTCAAAATATACGGGACCAGAATTGAGGTTTACTATCCCTATTTCATATCGTCAACAAACCCTAGAGATATTATTACCTTGCAGAATTTTGCAATGGCGACATTACGGACGGCGGTGAACAAAGCGAAACCATGGGCATGGGGTCGAGCTAATCAACTGGTGAACCGCAAGTTAGCATTTTCGGATATCGTCGGTTGCATCCCCATTGTTGTTGGTCGCCGCCTTTTACCTGTGTCATCTACCTTTAATCTGGCATGCCGACACTGCTTTTCTCAATCTACTCCCCATCAACCGGCCAATCTTGCTGCTAATTTCAATTACGATGCTGTTTCATGCTCCAACGACAACAGAGACGCCTTACGTGCGGCTGAATATGGCTTGGAAGCCTACAATAAATATCTGGTTGGTGTGTCTTTCTTTTATAAATTTTATTATTATTATTTCTATTACTGAGATGCTATTGTGACCTGATCAACTATGCTATTGGGTTGGGATGTTTCAGTGGGGTAAGAGACGGAAACAGAGAATTAGTCGTCTTGTAAAGGTGGTGAAGGCACGCACGATACGGTTGGGTTGGTCTATGCATGAAGTAGTGTTTGAAGGGATCGATGGGAAAGGCCACTCAAATATTTATTATGCACTGGTTCTTCACGAGCCCTTGCAAAAGATGAAAATGTTGATCAAGTGCGGGTTGGTCGATGAACAATTTCCATACCCTTCCTGGAAAGAAAGGTTGGTGACATAACTATTTTGAATCATTATATCTGGGCAACCAATTTTTTTTCTCTTAATTTTGTCCATCAAAGTAGTTATTCTAATCGCCCCTAAAAATTGACACCAATATATTTTTTGCACTGTAACACTTTTTGTTTATTCTGCATTCTGGAAACGTGTAAAATTCTGTATCACCCCAACTTATTTTCCTGTTGGAGTCTCAGCTTGTTGAGATGAAGTTGCTTAATCGGATTCTTCAGTACTTTACTGCTCTTTGCCTTTGATAATCCTTCCAGTACAATTCACACGACAACCAGTGTTTCATGTTGGTATTGTTAGGGAGACCAAATGACTATTAGATGATATAAATTCTTTTGGAAGTAGATGGTTGTAATTTTGCAAGTCCAAGTCTTTTTTCCATGGCCAAAAAAGGCCTCTATCTCCCCAAAGACAGGCTTCATGTTAGAATAGTACTCATAAAAAACACCTCTTTTTTCCTTTACTCTAATTCAATTACCCTTTTCGTTGATCCACAACCATTCTTGGTTCCCTTGGAGATAAGAAAATATGTGCTCGGGTTTGTATTTCATTTAGGCAGGGCTCTCACAGATGATTAGTGTAAACTACTGGTATGACATACCGAGCCTCAGTTCAGGTGTCTGTTGCATATGCAAATCAAGCCCCGGATTGATACTGGAAGTTATCTAGTGTGAAACAGGTTTGAGATATCATGGTATGGAATATTGTGTGTATATATATAAATTTCTCATAAAAAGTATCATCAAGTTCAATATAGCAAGACAGATATCATTTATACAAAATCTTTCATTTGTAGTTGACTAATTTCATTTCATAAGTCCTCTCCTTGAACCATGTAACATTTGGACATAGCCCAGCCTTGCCAAGACTGAAGTTGAGGCGACAAGTCATCTCTTCCACCATGCGACACTTTGGAGTGGCATTTACCCGAGTTTGGTTTAACACTTTAGTTTGTTACTAGCTTGTTGCTGCATATTTATCCCTCTAAAATCCCTTTAAAGAAAGGTTGGGTGGGTTGTAGGTTGTTACTTTCAATACTATTGGAAGTTGAACTCCCTAATCACAATTAAATATTAGAAATTACAGGATCCATTATCTAAAAGAGAAACCCGGTAGGGGGTTGTATATGAGTTCTGAGCAGTTTTCCATTGCGCCAAAGGCTTCCCTTCGCATGGTAGCAACTTTTTATCTACTGTAGTAAAAAATATCTATATTTGACTTCATTTAGGCGAATATGGTTTGGTTTTATTTTTTGGGAATGTTATTTATCTGTAATAAATTTCCCATTTGTGCCAACATTTTCCATGATAGTTTTCCTATTTTTTGATAATTAATTTGTAATCTTTGTATTGGAATATCTAACTTGCTCAGACATTTGGACACTGTGGAGAACTCTGTGGACATCATTAATTTCTGTACACCATGGGGACAAAAAAATTATCTACATTCTCCTACCATTGCAAGGAATGCGATCGTCCCAGTTGACACTATCGCTGAAAAGATCTTTGGGTATATTGGGGATGAAAAGATATCCCAGTACGGTATGGATGAAAAGATCCACAAGTACGCCTTGTCTGCAGTGGAGATTTGCAATAAAAATGAGGTCCTTCTTGTCTTTCTTTATCAATATGTGTATCTCTGTTCTATTCTATATCGGTGTCCCTATCATCATTCTTAATGTCAAGATTTTCTTGTGAACTAAATCGATTAAATGATTGGTGTAGGGCAACAAAATTTCTCTCAGTGACGTGTTATGCGTGAGCAAAACAGAGGTTGGCGATATATACTTTTTGTTATTAACGGTGAAGGAAAATGCAAACAAGTACTTTGCCATGCTGAAGGTGTTGCAATTCAAGGAAGAGTTGATCAAGTGGTGTGTGGTTGATGAACTTTTCTGAACCTCTTTAGAAATACCAGGTAATTGTATTGGAAATCATTTGGTTTTGATGTCGCACCATCTTCTTGAAATTGCTTGTGGTGGCAAAATATTTGTAATGAAATTTATATTCTTGAGAATTTTATTCACGTTATTTCGTTTAAATTTAGTTGTAACATGTATTTCGTTATGTTGTCCTTTCGATGTTTTTTAGATCTTCTATTTTTCCGTTTAATATGAGCTAATATATCTTTGTTGGGTATTACAGAAACCTCCTTGTGGTTTACTCCAAAACTTGCCCCTTTATCATATTATTTTACCCCCTTATCATTTGGACTTTGTCACCTAGACAGAAAACCCCTTATAAAACAACTAAAATATCCTTATGGCTGTTTGACATCCACTTCATTTGTTATGTTTGTATAATGATAGAATCTTGGAAAGATGAATGTGTGCGATAGGAAACGTCTCTTTTTGATTTGCTAAGAATGTTTGGTAGATATGCTAATTTTGTTTGTTAATGATGGAATTCTAAAATGTAGTGTTGGAAATTTTCATGATAGAGAGAATGTTATGCTTTGCCTTTGTGAGATGTTTGAAGGAGATGCTACCGCTATTTGTTCTTTTTTTTGGGCCCTCCATGAAACCGTTTATCATCTCTGCTACAAAAACAACATAATGAGCTATTTTCACAAGCAAGTTCATATTTGTATTTCTGGTTCTGTTCACCAAGTCTTGTATAGGAAGATCACAGGTTGATCCAACAAATTGGAGTGTGTTTTCTTGTGCTTACAGATTCAAGATGCTTAAAGGCTGTTCCGAGTAAGGCATTGCACGAGTGTTATGCTACTAGAGAAGAGAAGTTAGTATTTTGCCCCTTCATGGAAACGAATGTCAACCTCACTTCTGGTCTCTTGTATATTGCCTAATAATTATTTTGGTTCCTCATATGATCCTTTTGGTTTTTTATTTTTATTTTTCGAATTATTTGGTCCTTTAAATTTCTTTTTTTTTTCTTTTTGTTTTTTTGGAACTTAACACATTAATATTACTTCATCATCTCAAGCTTTGATACAAGTGAGTGATTATGCGTTTCTTGGATTTTATATCTAGACACCTTACTAATAACTATACTAGCAAACCTAAATTATATCTTTGAATCTTTCTAATATCTCTAACTGAATAATTCGTTTTTTAAGTGATTGCACCCATTTGATCCGATGGATTAACTAACTTATTTTGGCCGCGTATATATTTAAATCTTTTTTAAAATTAAATTATGTAATTTACAATCAATGCTATATTAATTTTTAAATATTCCTTAAATTAATTTAAAATCAAAACAACTGACCAGCAGAATGAAAATTGGAAGAGGATGAATCTCTGAAAGAGGAAAATAAATTGCTAAGGAGGCTGGAATCAAAGTCAAGATTTTATGTGGGATCGATTTGTATGTATGATCGGATTGTAAAATTATTGATATATTATAAAAACTACTCCTATTTTAACAAATTTTTTAAAAATTGAATAGAATCGCAGTTAAGATTGATTTGGTAGTTTGAAGTACCATAAATGAGAAATACAGTTTAAAATAACAAAGGGTATATTAGGGAAAAAAAAAATTCTCTGGAATCGGGATGATGCTACTTATTGCTCTGTTGTGTTGCCTCAAATAAATTTCAAACATTTTAAATGAGAAAACGGTTGAAGAAAAAGAAAACATGAACTACCTGAATAAACCCACCTGGTTTTTGCACTTCCTCACTCTCTCCTCACTGCACCGTAAGAATGATGAAGATTCAGGAGTGCACTGGATAGTTAAGCCGCTTCATCTTCTTCGCCGGTGTCCATTTCGAGCTCTCGGAAGGCTCTGCAATTTACTAGTAAGCTACCCTCTTACCCCATCTTCATTAATTTACGAAATTAGGGTAACTATCTCTGATCATTAATTCTCTTATATTTGCATTAGCTCCCGATAGCGTGCCGAAACTAGTGGTGCAATGTCCTTGAAACTTTTTAGGGGAACAGAAATGTTGAACGAAGTGAAAATTCTAACTCATTTTCTGTGACTATTTGAAGTAGATGATCACGATTTCCTGCGGAAGACAATCGAATTGAACCGGCGGTAGAATGAGGTGGGAGGGATTGTGCAATTAGTAAGCACCGGCTACAATCCAGAACTTGGAAGCTTGATTGAAAAAACAAAAAAGTAAAAACTCAGAAATAAAGGGCCTCTTCTTTTTGAACGTTTTGAAACGGTTTTGAAAACAAGTTTTGAAAAATAGTTTTTATAATGTAAAAAGTGTATTGAAAATATAAAAAGTAGATGCTGAATAGTAAAAAATGGTATTGGAAATGATGAAATATAATTAAAATATATTAAATTTACATTTAAAACCAAAACCGTTTTGAAAACGAAACAAAAAGAACAGGCAATTCCTGAAAGAGGGGGAGAATCTTTGGTCTTTATACCCCAATGTCAGGTTTAGAGGGTAAATTGGGGAATGGAACAAGAAAGTCACACTCGTCATCATTATCCAAATTCCCCTCTCTAATCTCGATGATTAATTTATTTCACTTTTAAAGCCAATGATTAGCTCTAACTACCTTCCTTTCACCCCTTTTTCTACTCCACTCCACCGTCTTAGCAATATGAGTCCATTTTCCTGAGTCCATACCTAGCAATGGCGGCACTACGGACGGCGGTGAACAAAGCGAAAGTGTGGGCATGGGCTAATCACTCTTGTGAACCGCAAGTTAGCAGTTTCGGATGTCATCGGTTGCAGTAATAACCTGCCCATTGTTGTTGGCTTGAACATGAAGAATCGCCGCCTTTTACCTGTGTCCCCTACCTTTAATCTGGCATGCCAGCCTTCTTTTCTGAATCTACTCCCAACCAACCCGCTGCGAATTTCAGTTACGAGTTCAATGCTGTTCCCTGCTCCACACGACACAGAGGGGCCTTATACGCGGCTGAATATGCCCTGGAAATCTTCAGTCGTTACACACGGTTGGTTGTTTTTATCCTAATTTTCCCCCTTTTTATAGCTTAAAATGATAGTGTACTTATGCTATCTGGTTGGGATGTTTCAGAAACAGATACAGAGCATTCGTCAGGTGGTGAAGGCGCGCAAGGTTCTGTTTGGTTGGGCTATCTATGAAGTGCGTTTGAGGGGATTGATTATGAGGCCACTCGAAGATCTATTATGCCCTGGTTCTGCACGAACCCTTGCAAAAGATGAAAAAGTTGATCAAGTGCGGGGTCGTCGATGAACAATTTCCATACCCTTCCTGGAAAGCAAGGTTGGTGACCTAACTCCTCTTGCTGAATGTCATTTCACCCATTAAACCCTGTAATCGATCCGGACACAAGAAGTATGGAAGAATTGGAGACACTCCCATATATTTTTGACACTGAAACGTTTTTGTTTATTCTGAATCTGGGAATTTGTAATATTTTCTAGTTACTACAACTTATATCCTTGTCAGCTTGTTGAGATGAAGGTGCTTAATCTCTCCTACGTTACTTGTTACACAGCTTCCTCCTATACACAATTTATAATTTGCTGCTCTTTGCCTTTGATAGTCCTTTCAGTACAATTCACAAGACAACTAGTGTTTCATGTTGATATAGTTAGCAAGACAAAATGATATGTCTTCTTGCCCTGGCCATAAAAGGCTTCTATCTGCACCATGGTAGAATCGTACACATCAAATCACTCATTTTTTTACATTATTAAGCTTCCAGATTGGTTCTTTTCCTGTAATTCATTTATCCCTTTTGTTGGGCCACAGCCATTGTTGGCCCCCTTGGAGATGATAAATATAAGCTCAGGTTCATACTGTCATTTAGACAAGGCTCACACAGGATGATTACTGTTGACAACTTGTGTGACTTGCGAAGCCTTAGACTGGGTGTGTGTACCGAATTGATATTCAGTGTGAAATAGGTTTGAGATGGAAATATTATATAATTTCTCATAAAAAGTATCATCAAGTTCATCTTATTTATGCAAAATCTTCTGATTCCTTACAGTTACTGTGCACTCTGGTAAAAGGGCTGAATTAAGTACAGAGAGACTAATTTCATTTCATAAGTTCTCTCCCTGAACCATGTAACCCTTGCCTTTGCAACACTTTGGTTTGTTAGTAGCTTGTTGTTTCATATTTATCCCTTTAAAGAAAGGCTTGATCTACGCGTCTTTACTTCATACTTGTATGAGAGGTTCTTTTTGCGACCAAATTTCACATGTCAATAGCTTTTTACCTCTGCACCAAGGCTTCCCTTCGCATGGCGTTTAGGCAGTTTTATTTGTCTGAAATAACTTCCCCATTTGTGTCCATGAACTTTTCCTATGCATTGGAATATCTCAGACATTTGGACACTGTGGAGAACTCTCTGGGTACTTCGCTGGAACAAAAAGATGATCTACATTCTCCTACCATTGCAAGGATTGCGATTGTCCCAGTTGCCGTTGAGGATGAAAACATCTACAATTATGCCTTGTCTGCAGTGGAAATTCACAACAAGAGTGAGGTTGCTTCTCTGTCAAACTATGTTGGCTTATCTCACTAATTGGAATTTGTGCCATCATTATTCTTCATTAATGTTAATGTTTTCTTGTGAATTGAATCAATTAAGGGAAACAAAATCTGTCTCAACAAGGTGTTATGCGCAAGCAAGATAGAGGTTGGGGAGATATACTTTATGCTATTAACGGTGAAGGAAGATACAAAGACTTACTTTACCATGATGAAGGCGTTGCAATTCAAGGAAGAGTTGATCAAGTGGAATGTGGTTGATGAACTTTTCTAAACCTCTTTAGAAATACCAGGTAATTGTAGTGGTTTTGATGTCACACCATCTTTTGGAAATAGATATTTTACTGTAAAGTTTCATGGTTATGAACATTTGCTTGCATTGAGAGAGGCTAATCTCCCAAAAGAAATGTAGAATTTCATTGTATTTTATGGTGTGGACATGGACATACAACGAAATGATGTCAAATGTTAAAAACAGAATTTCCAGGTGAAACTATGGCCCCTAAACACCAGAATACTGGACACTTGACCTTCCGGTATGGCCCCTACGTCGACGTTGAGCGAGGACCACGTCGGCAGAGTGCAAATATTTGAGGTGTTTCTTCATCAAAAAGGTTTATTATGACTTTCATATCCATCATTGGCATCAAGCTCTCAACTTGATCAATCCTAACAAAGTTTCAGCTTCCTAGGCTGGAAAAATACGGGCTGAAAACCCTCTTCAGTTTCCATCAAGGTAGCAGATGAGGGTTCCACATCTGTATCCTCTCCTATCGCTTGAAACTGATACAAAGCATGATTTCCAAACTCTGAAGCAGCAAAAATAAATCCTGACTTCAAAACACACAATGAACATGACTGGAATAGTATCAAAGTACTTAATCTTCAACTCCTTAACCCTCTCATTATCATGATCCAATGTAACCTTGAAGATATCACCATACTCCGTTTGCAACAAAAAGAAAAACATTGACTTCTGTTTATGCATGGCAGCAAAGCTCAGCTGGCAAATCAACTCACGAACATCCGGGTGGCCCTGATTCTTGTACATGACAAAATTCTCAGCACAAACAAGCACGCCGCTGGGACCATCCCCACCACCAGGAACAGTCACGAGCATATTGGCACCATTATCAACCTGATCTGACCACTTTCTGGAGACATGATTAAGTCCTAAATCTAGCTCATAAAACGTCAAATGCTTCTGTGCTTCATTTGCAGCCTGACCAGTAGGGTACTGGTCTGGTCTGCCTCTGAATAATCCAACTCAATAGCAGCAAATATAGGGTTGTCAAAACCACAGTCAACGCCGCATATGGAGCAAGTTAAGGTATGCCTCCTCTAGAGGCGATGAAATAGTTAACCTAGCAGCAGTATCCCTATTCAAAACATACTAATTTCTGCTTCTCACAGGCGCCAATCATGGCAGCGGGTCAATAGTTACATACTGGCCGGGCACAATCCTCCGGCAACCCAACATACCAAAAGTTTCCTGGTGAATTTTGTCAAAATTGTTCCTCTCCTTCTTGTACTCAAGAATTACAACCCTACCCGAATCGGAGCCGGACAATAATAAGTAATTTACCATCATATTTTTCACTTATATCTTTATTTTATAAGTAAGGGTTAATTGTGAATTACACATTGTAATATTAGTAAGAGTATGTAATGTAAATAAATTCAAAGTAGACTCTTTAAATGGGACAAAAAAATTTCTTGAAAGTGTACTCTTTGAGTGGGACGGAGGGAGTAATTTTCACAACTCAACACTCATAGTACTTGTATTTGTGTTGTAACTTTTAATAATATTCCATTCAATACTTATATTAATTGTGTTTGAACTACCAATGCACGAATAATTTAAAATTGAACTCCTCAGCATAATTGTTTGTATTATAAAATTTACTTAATGTTTGAGTTTTAAGAAAAGTGTTTATGTTTTTTTTTAATTTTTTTATTATTAGTTTCTTATTATTTTTCTATTTATTTTTTAGAACTTTTACTTTTACTTTTACTTTTCGATATTTCCTTTTTATTTTTGTAATATTAATTTTTTTAATCTCTCTTCTTCCTATTTTAATTTTTTTATATTACATTAATTCTTTTCGCCCATCATTTTTTCTTTTTTCTTTTTATTTGTTTAGATTTGCCTTTTTTCCCCCTTTTGTTTTAGCAATTATTTCTCTCCATTTTCTACTTAATATTTTTTTCTTTATTTGTTGGTTTTGCTCTCCTTATACCTTCAAAATTTGATTAAGCCAAAAGAATACTATTGAAACTAATGCTACTATAAATTTTTTCTTAAGAAAATGTTATTATAATTTATAGATGATATTTTACACTATAAAAAAAAAATTTGATACCCATTTTTATAGTTTTGCCTCCGCGCTGTCCGTGACTATCGGTGATGATATATATATTTCTTCTGATTGGCATAGGAAAAAAGAAAAAGTCTCAAACAATTTCATCAAACAACTTTTTAGAGCATGATTTGTCTTTAGACCAATGCTTATCCAAGATAATTTGTCTTTTGGCATCGGAACGGGACACTTGTTTACGTATTTGGAAAATCTGAGTATGGTCTCGAGTCAAATGCAAAAATCTAAATTCTGGTGTTGCAGCAGATGTCCACAAAAAATTTGAGTGGAAATTGTAATTTGTACCAGTAACGTTGTCTAATGCAAACGACATGATCGTCGGTCAAAAGCACAAAGCTGAGGAATCCGACATATGAAGAGATGCATGCAACTAGGGACAAAATTGGAATCAGCTATTTATTTTGTTTTGTCAAATTAACCTTTAAGTGTTCCATGCGATACGTTTATATATATCTAATAATATAATATTTATTATTAAAAATATATGGATTACATATAAAAATAAATATTTATTGTAAAACAACTTTTATAAAAACTATAATTAGAACTTGAAGTTAAATAGTATTATTTGAAGCATATCATATATTCTACAATCTTTTTAAAATTAAATTAAAACATATTATATTACAATATTACTCTTTTATTATTAATTAATATTCTCATCAAAATAAATATTAATTTTAAAACGAATTTTTAAAAGGTGTATTAGAGATGTAGAAAATGTTTTAGGCAATTTTTTGAATATATTTAGAAAACAAAACTAAGAAAAAATATGAGATAATAATTATAAATAAAATTATAAATAAAAAATAACATTTTTATAATTTAAATAATAAATGACTATATTGAATACTAAACAAACCCAAAAATTCCCAATTGCAATTGCACTGCACATTCATAAATAAAGGTTAAAGAACATAAATAGTCAACTAAATATAAAAGGATAGAAAACATACCAAAAATTTTGTTAAACCGCCAAACCGGATTAGCCGTGGGGCCATAAATAGCAACCGTAAAAAATATATATATGTATATATAAAACTTTAAATGTGTTAATTTAAAATAGTAGATTTTTTTACCAAAATATTCATTTTGGGGGAAAAAATTACCAAAACAAACAAAAAAAAAATTGAAATTCCCAAACTATAGAAAACGAAGTTGGGGGATTCGTTTTCATTTGAAAACGAATCTCCCAACTTCGTTTTCTTCCAAACTAACAAAAAAAAAAAAAGAAAAATCTTTTGAAAACGAATTCCATGCATTCGTTTCCTTTTGAAAACGAAGGCATGGAATTCGTTAAAACGAATTCCATGCATTCGTTTTCAAAAGGATTTTTTGTTTTTTAGTAATTGCTAATTACTAAAATGATTTTTTCTTTTTAATTTTTTCTTTTTTGTTAATAAACACATAATTAATTTTTTCTTTTTTTGTTTTTTATTAATTTTATTAAGAAACGAATTCCACTAAAATGATTTTTAAAATAAATAAAAATAATTATATTTAAACGAATTTTAAAAAAATTAAATAATTATTTTCATTGAAAACGGTTCACCAACATGTTTCTAAGTTTTTTTTTTTATTTTTAAAAAATAAATATTATTTAATGAAAAACAAATTTTAGGGTTTTCGAAACGAACCCCCGTAAATCGTTTTTGAGTTGTTATAAAAAACAAAAAAAGGCAAAACATAATTATATAACTGAAATTTTAATTTGTAATTCAATAAAATTTTAGAAGAAGTAATTTACGGCATTTTTTGAAATACATAAATCTCCGTATAAATGAATTTGGGGAATTTATTTATCTTAAAAATTTAGTCACACATTTATGTTTTAAAAATAATTAATTTCATTAAAAACAAAACTCATAAATTCGTTTCTCTTAAAGAGAAATAACATTAGACCGATATTGATGTTTTCATTTTTAATTGTTTTTAGTTTAAATGAGCTTACATAGGGAATACTAGTGGGATTAGGCAGACGCGATAATATAGAAAATGGAGAGAATAAAGAAGACAAAGGTAATTGACCACCATTTCAAAAAATGCCGTAAATTACTTCCTCTAAAATTTTATTAAATTACAATTTAAAATTTCAGTTATATAATTATATTTTGCTTTTTTTCATAATAACTCGAAAACGAATTATGGGGGTTCTTTTGAATTAATGAAAAAACAAAAAAGGAAAAAATTAATTTGAAATTAATAAAAAAAAAAAAAGAAGGAAGGAATTCGTTTGAATTCGTTTTCCAAAGAAAACGAAATCATGGAATTCGTTTCCAAAGAAAACGAATTCCATGAATTCGTTTTCTTTAAAGATTTTTTTTTATTTTTTTATTATTTTTTTTGTGTTATTCTTGAAGAAAACGAAGTTGGGAAATTCGTTTTCAATGAAAACGAAAACGAATCTCCCAACTTCGTTTTTTATACTTTGGGAATGAAAAAAAAAAATTGTCTATTTTGATAATTTTTGACCCCAATATAAATATTGGGGGAAAAAATCCTAAAATAGTACTTACATTGAAATTATAATGGCAGAAAATCTGTTTAGACTGCGGAAGTGGATCCATCCACGTCCATCTTCTCCCCATTTACCCCTAGGAATCATATAATTCGCCACTGCAATCCATAAAACCTATGGCCACTACATCATGATTACCTGACGTTAAATTTTCATTCAAACCCTAAAATAATTATATAGAACTTATATACAATTAATAAAGACAATCAAAAAACTTATATAATAATACGATTTCTTACAGTTTTGTACTTATAAAACCCTTTTCCAAAAACAATAATAATGCTAGTTGACGATAGATGATAAATGAGACTTTTCAATGCAACAACGTCCAAATGTTCGGACATCGGTTTTCGTGTGAATCAACAAACGTCTTAGAAAATAAACCTCTCATATCTAGTCGTCTGAAAAAAAAAATTCAATTAATAAAAAAATTAGTATTAAAAAAATAGCAAAAAATCTATAATTATTGTACCTTTAGCTCATATACAGTGGCCTCCGTGGCTCAGGAGGTAATAGATTACTCATCGCCTGTTTCTGAAACGTCTTTTACTTACTCCTTTTTTTCAAAATCATCCACCGTCCCGTATTTACTGCCGGCATAAAGAAGCTCGTTATCATAGATCTAAACGTGTCGATTCAGTTGAAATTTCAATGCAAGCTCCATGGAAGATAAAATTGCCATTACCTGACAAGTGGTACTGGCCTAAAAAAATGAAAATTAGGTTAATAGAGAGAGATTTTCATTAAATAATAAGGAAAGGAATTAAAGAATACAAAACAAGAAAAGCAGGATGACATGAAATATCGCTCAATAGGTTTGTAAACGAGTCGAACCGAGCTACAGGTCGAGTAGAAGAAGAATTGTCAGGCTCGAACCGAGCTACAGCTCGATTCGAAGAAGAATTGTCAGGCTCGAGCTCAATTGAGCCCAATAAACTCGCCTCGACAAATTTGTAATTGGCTCAAACGCGAGCTTGAATTTTGAACTCAAGCTCAAACTCGAATAAATTTAAAAACTTTAGTACGTTACAATTTAATAATAGTGCATCTCTTGGATATAAGAAATATTCCAAGTGTTCCTAAATCTTCAATCTTTGACTGATCATCATCTACCAAAGAGATAAATTGCACCTAAATATAACCATGATTAGCTTTGGAGTTCGTCTGGAACATACATATAGGGTGGTAAGGTTTGTTCAGAAACATGACGCTCCGGCACCACATCATCACCAGGCTGTTTCCGGCTGAGCATCTTGTCGACCTGCTCAAGAAGAAAGCAAAGCAAAGCAAAAGGTGAAATTCCAAATTCCAGAAAACAAATTTTGTTAACTGACACCATTCCATTTGTATAAGAAACACAAACCAAATAAATGTGGTTAAAGAAATACCATCTCAAATCAATCAATCAACCTGATTATGAAGTCATAATCTTATGGCTAGGTTAAGATGACATCAAAGAACCTAAAGGAAAAGACAGTATGTACTTTAATGCAGAAAAATGGTGGAATCGTTAGAAGAAAGAAAGGAGTTCAACAACAACTAAGTCTTTGTTCCTACTACGTGTAGAATCGAGACACATTGATTCAAGAAAGGCAGCTACAATAATCTAATATTTCAGTGAAGTTTGTGTGATATATCTTGAAAGTTAAGTTTCAACCCTCACTTGGTGTGTAGTTATGTTTTTCATTTCAAGTTGCAATTTGCTCTTTTATATAGACAGTAATGTTGGATATCTTAGAGCAGAATAGTAAGAATGGTTCTGAATAAGCACCGGTTATCTAGTATCGGAACACCGATGTTCGATTTCTTAGCCTAGAGATTCAGACAGACCACTCCTTATTTGTTAATCCATTGACTTTGATCATAAATCGTTTAACCTTTTAGGTTCCTATTAGTTAACCTATGGAGCAAATCATGAGAAAGGAATTCTGCGGTAGCCCCATGCTAATAAGTAGCTAAGCAAGACAGTGGAGTTCTGACTGTTCAATGAGCAATAACAGTATGCATGTCTTTCTCATAAGTCAAGAGCCAGAAAGATCAACAAGATATTGTCCAGACCTTACTGCATTCCAATCCCAGGAGCGAGTGTTACTAAGTTCTTATGGTGAATTGCTTAGTGCAAATGAAGCTTTTCCATAAAGCTAAATCCAGATTTCTTTCGCTGAAATTGGTGGAAAATGTACCGTCCTCTGTCAATATAAAGCATATTCTCTTACTGCTAGAAACATAACTTTTATGCATAATGAATATGGTGTCTTTGTATCAAGCTAAGCAGATTGCAACCAGGTTTTACAACTAGTTATTTGGTAGACTAGTGTGTGATTGTAACACAAGAAGTTCTAGATGATGAAATAAAAAGATAATGTGTTCCATGAGGGAAGGCAAAGCACCCAAGTGAGATAAATATGGATGATGGTGGAAGCATTAAAATTCTTAATAATTCTTACAGGCTCAAAGCCCCCATATGAAAGATCGATCTCTTCTGTCAATAATTCTTAATCATCACCCAGAAGAGACCCTATACTAGAAATAATCCTAAAATGGAAACAACCAAATGACCCCAATGTGAAGCCACTCCTAATTTTTATTTCAGCATCAACATCTTCATTGACAGGATAAAAAACAAAGATTGGCGGCCACTTCCAATACATGCCATTGCCATTCTTCTCCTATGCATCATAAGGTAACACATTATGGTAAATTGCTTCTCCAAGATAACCTTTCGGTAAATATGAAGCACGATATGTATTAAGCAGAATTTTTCATTGTTTTAACTCAATATGCATTAATCAGAATTTTTCAAAATTATTTGGAGAATTGTTGGAAAGGAAGTGTCTGCAGCTACAAGGTATGGTTTTTCTAGTTAAATGTGTTAACTGCTTAAAAGTACTGCACTAACTATTGGAGAATTGTTGCGACTACGACTGCAACTGCAACTTCAACTTGATTTACATAATTGCCAATCTTGATTTACCACCAACTATAGTGGTAAATCGAGAAATTTAATCTGCAACTTGCTCTATGAGTGCTTTCTATTACTCTAAAAAATAGGGCAGGAACGAGTTGTAGCAAGATTGATTAGTCCAAGCTAGAGTGTATTCTGAAAAGGTGTCAGCTTTCTCCCACAGACATTCCAATGGTTGTGAAAAATATTTTCCTCCACACAGTAAAAGTAGAGATGATGCAACATGAAAAATAACTAGATTATATTCTCATCAAAAGAAAATCATATGCTTGAAGATACTTCTACAGAATGTCAGCAAATTAAGTTATGAAGCATCATCTTGGGGGTCAATTCAAAATCATCCAATTAAGCCAAAAACCTATATCAGGCTTCAAATTCAGTCAACCACTCGAACATGTAAATCAGAAAGAAAGAGTTGTACTTTCAAATTGCAAACAAAAAATAAAGGTAATTAAAAAGCAAAATACCTTGCTTTGGTTGAAAAAGGTTCTAGTGAACAAATACCACTTGTATCAGGTCCGGCTTTCATGATGACATAATAAGACCTCAGCTCCTGTTCCTCACCTCTAGCTTCCAATACTATTCCATAAACCCAGTTATTGTTGACATTGGTTTTGCATGCCCATAGAACATTCTCAAGATGAACTTTGTCGTCCTATCACAGAGAAGAGAGAGTTTCAAACATTGCTAAGAAGAAAAGGTTACAAAATCATTCCAGGAGAATAAAATGCAAAAGCAGGTGGAGATAGGAGATTACCTCATTCTTATTGAGTCATCACTGCAAACAAAGTATCATACGTTTTGATGTCAAAAACTGTTGCCAATCGCCGATCTCTGGCAAGCTTTCAGCATCTTATGGGTAACACTTTGATGGTGCAGTGCAGATTAATAGATTCTATTTCAACATCCGGAGGGGATCTGCATGAACACTAACAATTGGACACACAAAATTATGGTGCATACAGCTTTAATTAACAAGTTATAAGGTAGTAACTCCACCTGACAGGGGACTACCCCAAAAAAAACAGAGCAGGATTAACAAACTGGAACAACTACTTTATGCAAAGGATCAAATATCTATCAGTAATCAAAATCAATTAAGCACTGGAAGCTGCAAAGCATGAACACACCCACACAACTGCCTTTCCAAACCTCAGAGGATATTATGAAATTTACCCTATTTCAAAACTTCAAAAGAATCAGTAAAGCCTTTTGAGTTTGCATCCTTTACAGCTCCAAGGAGCAATTGTCTTAATCAAATTATACACACAAAATTAGGCACAAATCAGAAATCAAGTAATGCAACAAAGAGAAGACATGGCAAATTTCATCCAACAAAGAATGTTGCGACCACAGAAAAAGGCACAAATGACTGACCTAGTTTCTTGAAAAGGGTAACGGAAGGACTCATCAACGTGCTGCCACTTGATCAACTAAATTGAACTTTCCTAGTACAAATTGTTAAAGAGAGTCCACCAGCATTTTCAGTTTTTCATTCCTCAGTTTATACAGATCTATTGTACACCCTTGTTCTGGTATGTTACTAAAGAGAGGTATGGCGCTGCATGTTCCTTGTTACTATAATTTTGCGAGCGTTCTATATCGAACTTAACTTTTACGGGATCAGATCTTATGTCCTAATTGCTATGTCCCCCCACATATGTGAAGGTGCCACTAGTGAACCCCTCACATATACAATAATTGGGGACAACATATTTGAACCCAACTTTTACCCTCACTAAATGTGTCGGGATAAACCATCCTATCTTATGTGGTACAGTCATCGTACTAAATAATCTCGTCAGAACAGGGTTACATAACAAAAATTCCACATTAACGAAGACATTCAAAATGAGGCACGAAGACATTCAAAATGAGGCCTCAAAATAAGTGCATTAGAGTAGAAATCAGCAATGGTATTAATATGACAGAAATGCAAGGTGCTCTACAAAATCTCTTAAAGCACCATTACATGCAATTTGTTTTAGTACAGCGTGATTACCAAAACAAAAAGATCAAATTCTGCTACAAGATAATTACAACTAAAACATCTCAACAGCGTACAAGACTGCAAGTAATTCGCTACTCGGCTTCCTTCTCATGAAATGGATAGATTTTCCACTAACGCTTTCACCTACAAGATGAGTGCTTTCCTTCCATCACGTTCAACTTGTTAGAGAAGATCGCGCAAGCTCTTTCTTAAACTAAAGCCTGTTCATCTCAGCCAGCTATTATCATTCTCCATGAAATTAACGGTCCTTTTTCCCTACTACTCGCCAACTGCGCAAATAATGATAGAGATTAACATAAACATATAGACAGGGATCCAGACTCTCTGATATACTCTGTTTGTTTCTTTGACAATTTCCTGATAAAGGCTATGATCTTCCCATACAAAGAAAGAACGAAATGAAGTTGTATAAACCTTTTCTATTTGAACTTCAAATTACCATCAAACTAATTACCCCACATATTCACATGCAAGTATGAGTTCATGGGAAAAGTAACATCCCTATAACAAGGAAACATTATTTCACCTTTACTATAGTCAAACTCAAATGATCTTGTTCCTCATTTCTTCAAGCTTTTTCAGAATCTCTGCTGGTGTCCTATCCAGTTCATCCGCAATTTTTCGCTGCATATCCACAGGTAATGTGGGGAATTGCTCACACAAATCTCCATCAATTACATCCTGAAATAAAGAGGGGGGGAAAAAAAAAAGTATTAGATTTGTACAATCAGTACATAACATTCCAATAAAGTAGAAAAGGGAGAAAAACATTGGAATGGATATACCAAAGAAAAGTAAGCATCACACTTTTCTTTGAGATTAAACTATTTAGCTTCAAATAAACAAATCATCGATGAGGGTAATAGCATCATTCTGGTATTGCTTTAATTGTCTGGTAGCATGCAAATTTGTTAAATCCGATCAGGATTGACCAGCTATTCACTTAACTAAAGAGTCAGTTTTCTAGCAGATATTGCATTAGTTCTTTAATATCTCTAGAGTTTACATAATTAGCATATCTGAACTCCAAAAACAATTAAGCATTATTTTGCAGTATATCAAACAAAGATATGTGTGTATTCAGTTTAAGAGTATTCCCTAACAAGCACATTACTAGGCTTATTAAGTTCAGACAAAAGAGAATAATTTCTAAAGAGATAGCAGGCAACATAATTCTCTGAATAATTTATACTGTTCTCAAGATTTATCTTCTTATCTGGTTGGACATGGAAATCATATCAATGGGTATGACTAAAATCTGCAAATATGAACTTGGTACATATTGGGCAGAATGTGGCACCATGCAGCGGGCAACTTGTTGAGTAATGAAAGATTATCTGTTGCAACATCCCAGTCCACCCAGATGAAAAATGAATGTCCATGGGCACTGTTTATAATGCATGAAGGGATCAAACAAGTACAAACTTTACCTTGACTGGGAAATAGGCAGATCTATAGGCCATATGATCTCTGCCACAGAGAGGTGGGTGTTCCTGTCTCAAATGCATCTCCAGGTGAGAGAAGAAGTCAACATCATCACGGGATGTGAATGGAAGTAGTGCTCCAACACTTCCCATGACGGTCCCATAAAGAATGCCCTCTCCACCACCGGGGATTAGAGAAGCCTTCTGCAAGCAACTGACCACATCTCCAACATGAAACTGCACAATTTCTTCCACCTTGTTGGGAGCTCCATTCAGTTTTCCTTGTTCCCACTTTATTTTCCCACCAGTAGGATCTTCTTCAATTTCATCTGATACATCTTGCGGTAGACGCACAAAATATATATTGCCGAACTTATCAGCACCTGCCATGGTATCAAAGTCTACATGGCTTGCTCCAGTAAGCCATCTTGGCACGGTATCATCAGCAAATATGTATAGTTGATTTTCGTCACGCCTATACTTGCAGTAGTGAAATGACTGTATCCAATAGAAAAGAAAAAGGTGAGCATGATACTTAAGCAGACTATCATATCTAACCGGTAAACTTTTTGGAGATGGCACTCAACTCATGCCAACGTTCAGAAATAAACGACAAACAAAACCCCACCCCCCCCCCCCCCCCCCCCCCCCCAAAAACCAAAAAAAACTATTGCATGGTGAAACCCCCAGTTCAGCTGACGAAACAAGAACAAATCTAGATAAACTTAAAATTCAGACTAATCTTTCTTCCTTGTGACTAATCCCTCTTTCTGTAATTTTCTTTATCAGCACTTTCTCATTCATATCCTTTATATCACCAAGTATATATAGCAACAACCAACAGAAATCATCATTTGGTTGATTATTCATCACTCAGGCAATTAACTGTGAAGGGAATTAATTCTACTTGAGCATAACACAGCACTTCAAACAAGCATTGCATCCAAAATCATTTAGGCACACAACCAATAAGCAAAGTTGGACCAATTGAGCCAAAAAGGTATGAGAGCAGCTTGGCAGCAAAAGGTTTCTAAATTGGTGTCAATAGAGTTCAATATGTGTGTATAATTGCTACTGCTGTGGCATTTAGGTAGCAGAACTTTTAAAAATTAAAAAGAAAAGCTCTTCTACTTTAAGTAAATGTCTTCTGATGTTTAAGTTTAGCTGGGATTCATAGGTCATAGCCCATAGCATCAACTAGCGACCAACCACCAAAAGTCCTGATCCTAATATTTTTACCCTCTATATCACAAATACGATGTCCTTAGAAAAGACAGTGCAATTAACAGCCCCCCCCCCCCCCCCCCCCCCCCCCCCCGCGGCGGGGTCTCTCAAACTAAGAGGTACTAATAACTAGTTTGCTTATGGTTGTGTGCCTAAATGATTTTACCTGTCAAATAGAAATTGTTACCTGTCACACTGCTAGCATTTACACTTATGCTGTTTCATGTAAAAAATGACACGTCACACAGAAAACCAGAAGTAAATTATTTCTCACAAACTGTAACTGACATTATGACATTGTACTTATCAAATTAGACCATGGCATTTACAGATTCCAAATTGTTTCTCCTTATGTGTGTGTGTGTGTGTGTGTGCAACATAAATCCTTCAGAAGAACTTGTCCTACTAGTTCATTTATGTAGCAGGTTACAAAAATAGTAAGTTAAAAAGATTAGTCTATTGTGTAGATACCTATTTGTAACAATACAGAAAACTGAAACCAGGCAGATAACATACCTCCTGAATGTCACCAACATATATACGGTCACGGTATGTATGAATGGATGTTATTGTGTTGGGGAACAACTTATTCTCGCATTTCCTGAGTAATCTTCTCTTCCCCAAATCATATAATCTCAGTACAGGTCCAATCCCAGCTAGTAACCTTCCCTGGAACTGACATAGTGCAAGAGGGATGCCATCCACCTGTGTCTTGTGCAAAAGTTCAAGGACCCTCCCATCTTCCTTGAACCTATATATATGGATATATCCTGCATCAAAGGATCTTTTGGGCCAATACCGTAGGCCTTTTGCCGTACCAACAGCTAAAAGAGTTCCATACTCCTTATCATGAAAGTTTACTGTGCAAATGCTGAAAGCTGCTTCATTGTCCTGAAGCTCCAGTAGACAAGATGTTTGGGTTGTTCTAGGATCAAGAACTCTGATGCAAGACGCCCACCTATCAGACTCTGCTTTCGGATAACCATATTGCTCATCAGAGAGGGGATCGTTCTCTTCTTCCCCACCACCATTCTCCATTTGTTCTGCATTGCCATTTTCTCCCATTCCAGCAGCCTCAAAGAACTCCTTCTTTGTAGCTTCACGTTCCTCAGCATTAAAGGCTCCTTGATCACTTTCAATTATTATCAACAACTTCCGCTTAGGTTGAAGCACAAACTTTCTTGGAGTGTACCTCAGCGGAATAGTGGTTTCATTAAAGGTTTCTCCCAATCTCTCGATAGTGAAAACCCTCAAGGCATCCCCGGCAACAGAAACAACACCTTCTGCACACTGATCAGATGAAAATGAGGCAGCATACTCAAGAGTCTCATAAGAAAGAGGTGTTAAGAGGAAATGTCCTTGATGTATGTAACCAAGCCAAGGTCTACTTGACAAGCAAAGCATAGCACGGCGTCCTCTCACCATAATTGAGAATAACTTGGGTGCCCTAAGTCCTAAAAATCGAGAGCGAGCATCGGAGAGCTGGCCTGTCACCATATCCACCACTGTTCTAAAAAGTACTCCATTTTGCAAACCAGCGTTGAGAAACAGGTTAGCAGGGTGATCTGCACCATCCTCCCCACCAACAGAAGCCTGAACTTCCAGAAACAGAAGAGATTCTGGTGGTGAAGATACACTTTGTAAACTGAGTACCTGCATGCAGTCATCAGGATCCAAAGACAAGATGCGAATAGTATTGTCAAATGATCCAACTGCAAGGAAACGTGACCTCTGTCTTCCTTCAGGTACAGGGGCAATGTCCAAACAAGCAACATCTCCCGACATTTCATGCTTCTCCACCTCCATCAACTGGCCAGTCATGTCCATTTCAAAATAGATTAGCTCCCCACCACTCAGAGCAATTACAACTTGAAGTCTGTTAGATCCAACCTTAACAATTGTTCTCTTTCCTGGTGTTCTCCACTCATTAACACGTCCATCTTCTCTAATGTGCCTAATGCCACTAGGATGAACTTGCATCAAAGAATCATCACCAATCAAAGAAACAGCGAGAGAGGGTGTAGTATCAAGAAACCCACTATCACTAACTTCTTCAATCGTCTCACCAATTGAGAGGACTAGAGTAGCATTAGTAAATGAGACGACAATGTAAGCATCAAATTCATCATTGAAATTTTTTTTCACTGTCCATACAGCATTTGGAACACCAGGAAGCTGTGACACTGCCATTTCACTGATAGCCAATCCCGGCCTCAATATGCGTAACGTTGAGCGAGGACCACGTCCGCAGAGTGCAAATATTTGAGGTGTTTCTTCGTCAAAAAGGTTTATGACTTTCATGTCCATCATTGGCATCAAGCTCTCGACTTGATCAATCCTAACAAGGTTTTTCAGCTTCCTAGGCTGAAAAAATACGGGCTGAAAACCCTCTTCAGTTTCCATCAAGGTAGCAGATGAGGCTTCCACATCTGGATCCTCTCCTATCGCTTGAAACTGATATAAAGCATGATTTCCAAACTCTGAAGCAGCAAAAAGAAATCCTGACTTCAAAACACACAATGAACATGTGACTGGAATAGTATCAAAGTACTTAATCTTCAACTCCTTAACCCTCTCATTATCATGATCCAAAGTAACCTTGAAGATATCACCATACTCCGTTTGCAACAAAAAGAAAAACATTGACTTCTGCTTATGCATGGCAGCAGAAACTATCAATACCCCACGCTCAGCTGGCAAATCAGCTCGCCTAGGTATCACAGCACGAACATCTGGGTGGCCCTGATTCTTGTATATAACAAAATTCTCAGCACAGACAAGCACACCACTGGGACCATCCCCACCTCCAGGAACAGTCACAAGCATATTGGCACCATTATCAACCTGATCTGACCATTTTCTGGACACATGATTAAGTCCTAAATCTAACTCATAAAACGTCAAATGCTTCTGTGCTTCATTTGCAGCCTGACCAGTAGGGTCCTGGTCTGCCTCTGCATAATCCAACTCAATAGCAGCAAATATAGGGTTATCAAAACCACAGTCAACGCCGCATATGGAGTAAGTAATGGTATGACTCTTATGTGCCTCTAGAGGTGATGAAATAGTTAACCTAGCAGCAGTATCCCTATTTAAAACATACACTAATTTCTGCTTTTCACATGCGCCAATCATGGCAGCCCTACCTTTAGGGTCAATAGCTACATACTGGCCGGGGACAATCCTCCGGCAACCCGACTTACCAAAAGTTTCCTGGTGAATTTTATCAAAATTGTTCCTCTCCTTGTTGTACTCGAGAATCACAATCCTACCCGAATCGGAGCCGACAACAATATAGTCCTTTTGTGCACCGGTAAGACGAAACTGAGCTAAAGAACGAATAGCACCAAAGATTTCAACAGACAGTAGGGTTTGGAGTTTACCGTTGTCGTCGGGGCGGATGAGATCGAGGATTTTGCCGCGAGCGACTACGATTTCCTGGACTTTACCACCGGAGAAGTTGCCGTTGATGGCGCACACCATGCCGGTGGCGCGTTGGAGAGTGAGACTGTAGAGATACATGATTTAAGCCCGGAGGTGTAGCTAAAACCCTAGAACTGGAGATGTGAGCTTTCTGTGTGTGTGAAGAAGAGCGGGGTGGGTTTTGGCTATTTCAAACTGCACAGAACGTGGCAACTTGTCATCGCGCCCCTTAACACTAAACAGTTTACCCTCTTACCTATAGTAAAACCTTTATAAATTAATTAATAATTTTGAAATCATGAAATTTTATTAATTTTGTGAGATATTATTTAATCGATGAATTAGGGCCTGTTCTTTTTGAACGTTTTAAAAACGATTTTGAAAATAAGTTTTGAAAAATAGTTTTATAATGTAAAAAGTGTATTAAAAATATAAAAAGTAGATGTTGAATAGTAAAAAATTATATTGAAAATGATGAAATATGATTAAAATATATTAAATTTACTGTTGAAACTAAAACCGTTTTCAAAACGAAACCCCGGTTTTCCTCTTTTTAGGCAAATATAAAGATTGCTATTGGTGAGGATTGAACCTTGCCCAAACATGTAAAAGGCAAGCCAACTTACCACTATGCCACAATGAATTGATTAACATTATTGTGTAAACAATTGTTTTTAAGTCATTTTGAAGAGGAGTTATGAGATTCCTAACGATCCAACAGTGATTGGAAATTTAATAAGGAGAAAAAAAAAAAAGGAAGATAGTTTTTTGAGAACAGGGCTGAGTTTATATTAGCTGGAGCTGTTTTATTAGAAGAGGTTTTCAAGGAGCTGGGAATGGCGCAAATGGAGGTCTCTGAGAACGCATTAGCAGAAGGTGTTATAGCGGAGATGTTGATGAAAAGTTGGATGTAGACTATACGATTTGGCGACTAGGCATTGTAGCAAGAAGATGATGAAGAGTGCTGCAGTTTGTGTCTGAAGGGACGAGGAAATGGAATGTGGTTGATAATGATCTTTGAAGCTGCTTGTTTACTTAACAAGATTGGTGTAGTTGCTGGGAAGCAATCGTATCAGCTCATAATAAATGGTAATCATCTTCAAGGCTATTGTGGTGACGAGATCATGTTAATAGGACTAGTTGCGAAACATCACAGAAATTAATTTCCCAATACTTCTTTAGAGGGATTTACAATGCTTTCTTTGTGCAGTAAGTAGTAAGAGTATCTACTGTCACAATAGAGCAATTGCAGTATTAAAACCATTTTTCACATTCTCCTCAAGGTTTTACACTGCTACTTTGTAAGGTAGGAAATCAGCCATGGTGTTTTACAACCATTAGCAGAGATGGTCAAGGATGAAAAAATTGTCCCTTGTGGTCCATCAGATCAGAGTACTTAAATGTGGAAAGAAGACTGCATTGGCTACTACTCATAATGGCTGCCGTCTCCTGTAACATGTGATCCAAAAGTTACAACTTTATTGAACATATGATGATTGTATGAAAGTTCAATTGGTTTTGAAATAGAATCTCACGATGAATACTCAAAAAAAACATATCATATATGTATTTATAAGAGAGTCTACAATCTTTTTTTAATTAAATTAAAACATATTATATTACACTATTAAGATTTTCATCAAAATAAATATTATTTTTAAAATCATTAAAGATGATTAGTATATTTTGGAAATGAATTTTTAAAATGTAGAAAATGTTTTAGGAACAATTTTTTTGATATATTTAGAAAACAAAACTAGGAAAAAATATGGGATAATAATTATGAATAAAATTTTAAATTAAAAAAATAACATTTTTATAATTTAAATAATAAACTACTATGTTCAATACTAACCAAACCCAAAAATTCCCAATTGCATTGCGCATTCATAAAGTAAGGTTAAAGAACATAAATAGTCGACTAAATTTAAAAAGAAAGAAAACATACCATAAACTTTCTCAAACCCAAAAATCGGATCAGGCGCGCCAGTAGCTGTGGGGCCATAATCAGGACGCCTAAAAACAAAAGAAAAATTAGTTATATATATATATATATATAGATTCAATGTGTTTATAAAATAATACTTACATAGAAATTACAATGGCACTAAATCTTAGTACACAGCGATAGTCTATCCATCCACAGCCATTTTCACCCCATTTAGAGCCCCAGGAATTAAGTATCCTAATATATAATTTCCCCTCGTACTCCATAAAACCAATAGCCACCACACAATGAAAACTATCAACTGTCGTTATCTTTTCATTCAAATCGTATACTCCCTGAAAAAAAAAAAAAAAAGATAAATATATATATATAACTTAAATACAATTAATAAAAACAATAAAAAACTTACATAATAATACTATTTCTCACACTTCTGTGTTTATAAAACCCGTCTCCATACATGATACCAATGATAACTGATGGCTGATGATAAATGATAGATTTCAATGCAATATCCCGCAAATGTTCGGGCATCACCCTCTATGTGAACCACCAAACCTCATCACAAATAAACTTCTCATATTTGCACGTCTGAAAAAATAAAAAAAATTCAACTAATAAGAAAAATTAATATTAAAAAATTAACAGAAAACTTATAATTATTACCTTCAACTCATATCCACCGATCCCGTGTATCATGATGTAAGAGATCACTGATTGCGGATTTCTGAAATAGACATTTCTTAAAGGATCTTCTTCGTCAGAATCCTCCAATTTCGTACCCTCGATATAAGTAAGCTCGTCATCATTAAGTTGGAAGTTTCGATTCCGCTGAAATTGCAGGGCCAGTTCCATGCAAGATAAAACTGCCATTACTTGACAAGTGTAACCTGGGAAAAAATTACCATGACCCTAAAATATAAATTACTTTATAAAAAACGTAATGAGAATATAAATTATGTCCTTAGAAAAGACACTGCAATTTCCCGTCCCTCCTCACGCTAAGAGGTACTAAGAACTATTTCTATCCTCCTCTATGATATGAGATAATATCACTACGATTAGTCTATTGCAAGCTCTAGGGCTGTAAACGAACCGAATTGAGTCTGAACTGGGGTCTAATCGAGCTGGCTTGATAAAGAATAGTCAGACTCGAGCTCGATCGAGCCTAAATATTTGAGCTTGAGTTCGGCTCGTCAAAATTATAATAGGCTCGAGTTCGAGTTCGAGCTCGAGCTCGAGCTCGGGCTCAAGCTCGGAGTAGGCAAGCTTTTGAGCTCAAACTCAAGCTCGAGCTCAAATTATACTAAAAAAATTAAAAAATATTATAAAAACATTGGACCGATATATGTTTTTTTATTCTCCAGGTCCATATTGTCAAATCACTTCTGTGTTATCTGCAATGGAAGTGGGGGCCCAGTACCAATTGAATCGTCGCATTCGGCTGGCTGATCAAGAGGTTGTTGATGCCCGCCTTATATACGGGAATAAGACGATTATTCGCGTTGATGGAGAGATGGAGAAACGGTTTCCAAAAAGGCTTTACGTTGCTCCATACATCATGCGTTTCGGAGTCGACGGATTTGAGCCCGAGGTATAATAATTTTTTTTATTAATTAAATTGTTGTTCTAGACTGGAGTTTTGATATTAATTTTTTTATTAATTAAATTGTTATTTCAGACCGAAAAACGCGACAGGTATTATATCCAACAATGTTGGAGGTTTATATCTGGGATTGGCAGAATCTCAAAGCATTTGGAAACTATGATGTTGAAGAGTTTGATTTATCATCAACCAACAACCACAATTAGCCTTCGAGTTGGACATAAGTTTAGGGATTACCGATATGTAAGAAATCAAATTTATTTTAATAATTTTTTTATTGACTTTTTCTTCATTTTTTTAGGCAAGTTTTTTATTGCTTTGATTGTAATAACTTTTTTTTTTTATAATTTTTTTTAGGGGCTTTATGATTTGAGAGAAAATATGGCATCCTTCCACTGTAACAGGATAGTGTCGAAACCAAGAGAAAGAGACGTTCAACATGCAGTGTTAGCAGTTGGTTTCATGGATTATGGTGGCAAGTTGTACATTCGTATTCTCAACTCGTGGGGACGCGCATGGGGAGAAGATGGACTTGGATGGGTCCATATAGGGTGCGTGGTCCAGTATTCTGGGATCGTGATATCAATGTAAGTAATAATCTAGTATTTGAACTAAGAGTAATGCATTTAATCAATAATATAACTAAATATTTATTTTAGGTTACCTGACTCTGCCCCACCCAGTCCGGCTTGGGGAATGGTGCGACTAGGTTTGTTTTCTATCCTTTTATCTGTTCTTTTCATTTTGGTTTTGTTTTTGATTTTTACAGTAAATTTAATATAGAGTAAACCACCAATTTAGTTCCTCACAAATTAATCAAATTTTTTTTTATCCCTCACATTTTAAATGATGAGAAAATATCATTCACATTTCAATGGCGTACTCTTTTGGTCATTCACTAACTTTCCATTCATTTTGATTCTCACAAGCTCAATACTTATGAAAAAATTCCATTTATGATAAAAGAGTGCTAATTTTTTGTAATTATTCTTAAGAGTGTGTAATTATATTTAATATTTTAATTTCTTTGTGAATAACTTATTTTATCCATACTTCATTTTTAATAACTAATTACTGTACAATATTTACAAATCTATCAATTTTCTTTTAGAGCATTCAAAAATCTAAAATAAAATATTTTTCAAACCAAATTGATTTTGATGAATAGAATATAAATTTGAGTGTCCAACAACCCCCCCCCCCCCCCCCCCCCCCCCCAAAACTTCTTTTGCAGAGAAAAAAAAAAAGAGGATAGTTTAGACTTTTTTCTTTCACTCAAAAGATGTAAATAAATTATATGGTTAGAGGAAAATAATTACATTGTACGTACATTTAGGGGGTGAAGCACCTTAATTGATCTCTACGTTTCGATATTTAAACATTCATTTGTAAAAAATATTATGTTTAACACTAACATGTGTATTAGAAACTAATAAAAATTATTTTAAATATAAACAATATTACTGATAGTTTTTTGAAGATAGTGTAAAAAAGTATAATTTTGTGATAACAAAATAAACTCACATGTCAACTCAATTGTGTGACTTAATGCCAAAAATGAAAGAAAGAAAAAATCAATTGAATGATTTGCGTTTTAGTTTGTTTAAAATTTTTAACTAGTTATTTGAATATTAAATTAATTTTTAATGACTAAAGTACACATAATATTAATATTTTAAATAAAAATAATTTTCTTAATTTATACAAATTAATAGCTATACATGTATATATATGCATGTATATTGGAAAATTTAAGTTTATGTTTATATTTATATTTTTTATTAACAAACTTTGTAAATTCAAATTCACTAATATAAATAAAATAATTTTAAATGTTAAGAGACAATAGTTTATAATCTCGGTTTATTTTGGTTATATTTTATAATTTCGGTTTATTTCGGTTCTTTAACCCTCAAGTTGCATGCATCCCTTTCTCTTCATATGTGCTTTTGCCTGAAAATCTCTCCACTGATTCCTACATGTTCAACAACAGCCGTACAGTATTAACCAGAAGTTTGGAAGTTTTAGCACAAATTTCTTGATTTCGGCACAATACCAGACATTCCAGACTCAATATACTTCCTAGTGCATTAATTCCAACCCCAGTATTTCAAAGTTGTATTACTTCCAATTTCCATTAAATTTTGTATTTTTCAGTTTTACTAAAGGGTAGTTTGAGATTCTAATGTGGGAATTCCCAAATTTATGGCTCACCTTCAAACTTCTCTCAGCTTAAAAACTTATTAAACTCGGTTTGTTTTCACCTCTTTTTAATAAAAACTTTACCTTTTCTTATAGTGAATTACTATAGTTCCTTTATGAGTAAGTAAATAATGACTTATGATGAACTATTAATGCAATTGCACAGGTCATTATTTAATAATTGAATACTTTCGTGAAGGGACGTACTATGGTTTGACCGTTTCTTACAATCAACCTCTTTCATTTTTTACTAAAATCTAAATTCAAATTTTCTTCTAAAATTATTACAATCCAAACATAACCTTAATTTTCTTGCTTCAATTCGAGTCCTTCTTTTCTTTCCATTTCATGATTCTTTTGAGTTAAGAGGGAGATTGGTGGTTGAGGAAATACGGGATTCCTTTCGAAATGGTAGGGTTTAACGTAAGGAGAGAGAGCAATTGTTATGCTATTGCTTTTGAAGAATTTTGTTTTGTTTTTGTTTTTTTTTTTTTGAAGAAATATTGAATTCAGAAATGTGTGTTAGAGTTTCTTCCCGTGAGGGAGGAGTGGGCGATCTGGCAATGATTGTTCAGTGTATTCATGATTTTGATTTTTTCAAAAAAAAAAAAATTATTAATGTGAGGTAAGATATTTTTTCAAAAAATTTAATTTTAAAATGAGTGAAGTGCATAATTAGAACAAAAATAATCGCAAAATTTTGAAAATCTCATGCAACTTTTATTTTCGAGTCATTCCGTCAAGTGCCTTTGCTAACTCCTAGTTTACCAAACTAAAAAAGTTTTTCTTTTTCTGCTATGATACTATGACCAGGCCCGGCCCAATAGGAGGGCAAAGTTGGCAACAGCTTTGGGCTCAATGATTTTAGGGGCCCAAAATTTATATATAGTGTAGTTTTGATTTTAGATATTAAATTTGAGCCTCTATAGCTAATATGGGATGTTAATTAAAATACAGAAATTTAGACATTAAAGAGGCCCACTCACGTCTTAAAAAATAAAAAATAAAAATTCAATTCATTAGTTTAGCCAAATCGTGAGAGAAACAGAGACAGAAAGCCGAAGTGATTTTTCCTGAAAAGAGATAGCACTCAATTTTTCCTCCTTCCCAGTTCCCAAGTTGTTCTCAATTTTTCCTCCTCTGAAAAGAGATAGCACTCAAGTTTTCCTAACGTTGCAAAAAAAAATATATATATATATTGAAAAAAGAACGTTGCAATTGTTTATAGAATAATGATAACTATGCCTATTATTGTGGCATCGGCTGAGAGGAGCTTTTCAAAGTTAAAATTATTGAAAACATATATAAGATCGTCAATGTTGCAAGATAAGTTAAATGGATTGGCAATTTTGTGTAATGAAAAGATATTTTAGAAAGTCTTGATTTAAATATTATTATAGATGATTTTGTATCTAAAAAAGCTCGTAAAAGTCATATATAGATGATTTAGGGCCAAAAAAAAGAAGATGATTTAGGGCCTTTTTTTAAATTTTGCCCAAGAGCCTCATATGTTTGAGGACTGGCACTGACTATGACCGATCGATATATCTTTTCTGCTAGCGCAGTCCTCATTTTCCTATGCCAATCACAAGAAATATATATCATCAGCGATAACCATGGATTAGTCCTTCAGATTTCTTCCTACGCTGCGAAATTTGCCAACTAATCAATTTAATCTAATGTGGCAATGGAGTTTAATAGAAGGGGGCATAGTTGTCCCTATTTTATAAACCTTGAGAGCGCGTTTGGCGCTCAAGAAAGGGAATGAGAATGAAGGGCATCTCATACCTAAGAATGGATAAATTCTTTATTAGAGGAATTTTAAATTACTTTTTAAAGAATATAATAGTTTCAATTATTAGATTCATGTACATACAAAACATAATAATTTGAATCCTAAAGCAAATGCAAATTCCCTCAATTTTCATTCTTGCGCGCCAAGCGCACCTTGAGGGTATATTTGCGACAAAAAAATTTTAAGGGCAAATTGAATGTAACATAAAATCTTAAGGGGAAAATTGAACATTCACCCTATAAAATAGTCTTATTTAATCTATTTCAACATAAGAATCATGTATTAAAAAATATTTTTGTACGTCTAGTGGAAGAGTATTGCTCTATATATTTTTTATTTACATACCTTTAGTACTACTATAATTATAGGGTTTTGAAACAGTAAAATATTGTATTAGAGAGTACTGAAAGAGTAAGTGGATTGAAATTGTGATAAATTATTTATTCTAAACTAATAAAATATACTCCCTTCATTCCACTCAAAGAGTTCACTTTTAAAACAAAATCTTGTCCCATTTAAATAATCCACTTTGAATTTATTTACTTTACATACCCTTACTAATATTACAATATGTGGTTGACAATTAACCCTTACTTATAAAGTAATGATATAAGTGAAAAATATATTGGTAAATTATTTATTTTAGGTGTTGTACCTCATAATCCATAATAAGTTATACACATTTCAAAGTAAACTCTTTGAATATGACGGAAGGAGTAGTACATTTATTGAACGAAGTAATAATGAATATTTTTAGTTTAAAAAAAAAAAGTTGTAAGACCTATTTTATTGTTTTGAAAAGGTTTAATGTAAATATAAAAAGTATAGATAAATAATAAAAAATTATATTAAAATAATACAAAATAATTACAATATATTATTGGACGAAAACCGAAACGGAAAGACATGCCCATAGTTAAATATAGAGGTAAACTGCAAAGGGGCGGAGTGACAAGTTGGCAGTTTGAAATAGCCAAAAAAAAAAAAAAAAAAAAAAAACCTCGAAATTCCGACTTTGCGCTTCCTCACACAGAAAGCTCACATCTCAGTTCTAGGGTTTTAGCTACACCTCCGGGCTTAAACCATGTATCTCTACAGTCTCACTCTCCAACGCGCCACCGGCATGGTGTGCGCCATCAGCGGCAACTTCTCCGGCGGTAAAGTCCAGGAAATTGTAGTCGCCCGTAGCAAAATCCTCGATCTTATCCGCCCCAACGACAACGGTAAACTCCAAACCCTACTGTCTGTTGAAATCTTTGGTGCTATTCGTTCTTTAGCTCAGTTTCGTCTTACCGGTGCTCAAAAGGACTATATTGTTGTCGGCTCCTATTCGGGTAGGATTGTGAATCTTGAGTACAACAAGGAGAGGAACAATTTTGATAAAATTCACCAGGAAACTTTTGGTAAGTCGGGTTGCAGGAGGATTGTCCCCGGCCAGTATGTAGCTATTGACCCTAAAGGTAGGGCTGCCGTGATTGGCGCATGTCATGTGAAAAGCAGAAATTAGTGTCTGTTTTAAATAGGGATACTGCTGCTAGGTTAACTATTTCATCACCTCTAGAGGCACATAAGAGTCATACCATTACTTACTCCATATGCGGCGTTGACTGTGGTTTTGATAACCCTATATTTGCTGCTATTGAGTTGGATTATGCAGAGGCAGACCAGGACCCTACTGGTCAGGCTGCAAATGAAGCACAGAAGCATTTGACGTTTTATGAGTTAGATTTAGGACTTAATCATGTGTCCAGAAAATGGTCAGATCAGGTTGATAAAAATGCATGCGTCACTCATGCATAAAATGCGAAATTCAATAATTGATCTAAAAAATTCTCTAACGAGACTGTATATAGGGAAGTTCAAGAAGAATGATTTATCTATTCAAAATGAAAACAAACTTTCATTCAACTTTTAACAAAAGCACTAATGCAGAGTAGGATAAGATTAAAACCAACAAACGTATGCAAACTTTTTCAGTTTCTTTCCCATGCTATGTTCTTCAAACTACTCCACAGCTTGAACTGCTCTACAAAATTCTGTCGATGGCTAACCCCTAATTCAGCAATTTCTCAAACTCTCCAAATCAATATAAACCAGAAGGGAACATAATTAATAAACAGCTTTTCTTAATAACAATGGAGATTGCCACCATCGCCTGCTGGTTCCTCTTGATTTTCTGTGAGAAAAGATGGATTTTTCAGTCCTTAGCTCACAGATAGCTGCAGCAGTGCAGCACACTCCGTGGAAAAAATTACAGATACATTTTCAGCACCGTCATGTTGGATTAAATGAACCAACATGTCCCTTAGTGGAAATCATTAACGAAGGGGCATTTTCCTCTGAAGTGGTACGAAGCAACTCATGAAAGGATACAACTCCATTGTGGTGTCTGATCATTAAGGGACACACGAAACTCTATAAATAGGGTCTACTTGGAATCTAGAGGCTGCAGATTTTAGATTTACAAGACTTGTAAAAGCATTGCTCTCCCTCTTTTGTTTTCTGTAGTTTAAGAATTTAGTGCAGATGTCCTTGAACTTTTCTTCATCTTATCTTGCAGGAATTTCTTCCTAGTTTATTGCACTTTGTAGTGGAAAAAATAAACCTAAAGGAAAGTGTTTTGTACATGATTTGAAGTCTACTTTATTGTTTTGTTGCCATTTCTTTCTTTCTCCACTCTGAATATTCCCTACATTTTCACCATAGGAGGAACCCAACAATCATTTGCACTTGCAGCTCGAACATTAGTGAACCATAATCTACCACCACCACCGTAACCGCTGCCGTCCGGCAAAACCGATCATGATAATAATCAAGCCCGGTTAGTCATCCGCTTTTCCATGCCTGACGGTGACGGAGATGGGTTGAGATTCTTCGGAGTGCACCGCCCGCACCGACGCCGTTGGTCGCACGTTGCCGTGATTGGGGGTTCCGGGAAGTACCATAATGCCAATGGATTTGCGACAGTTAAAGAATGTTAACATCTCTGCAGAAAGTGAAGAGGATGTGTACAAGCTATTATTGTTCAATGCTTATCTTGGCTAATCACATTAAAAAAAATGCATAGAATCTCCAGCGTTTTTGGGGTCAGGCTAAGCGTACTTTACTTCATACTTTTATGAGATGTAAATAAATTTTTATTTAATACACGAATATATTATGATGAGAATATCAAGACTTTAAGGTCTGTCTGGTACAAAAACTATAAAAACATTTTTAGCTCGGTTACAATTCTGGTTTCATTAAATTAAACATCAAAATCGAACCTAAAATGTTGGATATTAATTATTACAATATTTGTCGATCACCATATTTCACGATTTTGTTTTTTTAAAATCAAATCGACTATGGTTCAAAACATGTAATTTCCTCTAAGCACATCCTCTGTATAAAATAAAATAAAAGGATTAAATTTTTAATAATCGAGGTACTCTTACTAATATAGAAATAAAAACACAACAGCTTCTATATTGCGATGTGGCATAATTTTAAATTTCATTTACTTATCCTAATTTTTTGTTGTTAACTTATCAACTCTTACTAGCCTAGCTAGAATAATAAAAAAAACTTTTACATACATAAAATAGTTTTTTTTTTATATATTCTATTAATTAAAGATTTAAATAGTAGATGTATGATTAGAGACAAAACAATTAATAATTATCCCAACGTTCTGATTCAATTCTCTAACTAAAATAGAAATACGACATGATTTTGTCATCTTTAATAACTTTTTAAATGATGCAACAATTTGGTTATATTTTTAGTGTCATCAGAATATGAATTTATAATAGTAAGTTTTCTTTACTTTCATTTTAGATTGGTCAAATTCTCTTTCAATATAAGATTTCGAACACCAATTTTAATTTTGATGTTTCTATCTGGAATCCTTTAATTGTCTCGAGTCATTTATACTTTTTTCTATTTTAATTTTGCTTATTATTTGTTAAAAATCTCCCTCTCCTTCAATTATCCTAATTCCCATATATCTTGAAAATTTGACTCTCACACTGAATGACTTATTCAAATCGTCGCATCCAGCTTGTTGATAAGGAGGTAGTTGATGCTAGGGGTGTAAATGGGCCGAGCTATTCGTGAGCAATTTAGTCAAATCTTGGCTAGACGGTTTGTCGAGCCCATTGAGCCATACTATATATATATATATAAATGAATATTCAGGGTGTAACTCGAATTTGCAAGATATATGGAAATTAAAATAATAGAAGAGAGGGAGATTTTCAACAAGTAATAAGTAAAAGTAAAAAAAAATTTTAAAAAGTAAATATGACTCAAGACAATTAAAGGATTCAACATAGAAACATCAAAATTAAAATTGGTGTTCCAAATCTCATATTGAGGATGTGGTTAGAGGAAATCACCGTACCGTTTTGAGCCATAGTCGATCTGATTTAAAACCAAAATCGTGAAATATGGTGACAAAAATTATAATAATAACCGACATTTTAGGTACGATTTTGATGTTTAATTTAATGAAATCAGAATTGTAAACGTTTTTATAGTTCTTGTACACGACATACCTCAAAGTTTTGACATTCTTATAATAATTTTCAAATCGAGATATACATCATTTATTAAAAATATACTTTTATATAATATCAATATATTGTAATTTTCGAAAACACCACCCAATGTAAACGAGTTATGATCAAGTTTGTTAAACTCAAATAGCTAAAAATCAATTTAGGCATAGAATCGAATAGTAAATTCAAATTTTATGATAGAAAATTAGCTTAATTGTATAATTAATTTGAAAATTAATATAAATGATATATGCAGTTATAAACTAGGGTTAATTACGCAAAACCCTCCTGTGGTTTGCGAAAGTACCGGACAACCCCCCCTGTGCTTTAAAAAGCTACGCAAAACCCCCCTGTGGTTTCAAAATCCCTGTAATTTGCCAATTTCTCACCAATTGCCCTTATTCAGTCAACTCATTTAAAAGTATAAAAAAATCTCACAAAATTTCCCAAAAATATAAAAAAATTTTACAAAATTTTCCAAAATTATAAAACATATTATTTCCACTGTTGTTACCAATAACTATATTGGAAAATTTTGTGAGATTTTTTTATACTTTTAAATGGAGTTGATGAACCTTTGACTGAATAAGGGCAATTTGGTCAGAAATTGGCAAATTACAGGGGTTTTGAAACCACAGGGGGGTTTTGCGTAGCTTTTTAAAGCATAGGGGGCTATCATGTACCTTCGCAAACCACAGGGGATTTTGTGTAATTAACCCTAACTACTACTAATTATTTAAATTGAATTACAAAAGTTAAATGTGCATGTTTGGAACAAATATATGTAAAACTATTATGATTAATATTTAAAAATATTAATACTTAAATATTTTTTACTATATTATTAATTAATTATGAAAAATTATAAATTAATAGGAACAAACATGTTTTAAAGGAAAAAAGAAAGAAAAAAGAAGGAGCAATTAACCCCTAAAAATGAAAGTTTAAATTTAAAATTCTTTTTTGAAAATTTGTTAATAAAAAATTCGAACATACTGAGAAACTAGTAGTTTAATAATAACTCATAACTTCTAAAAAAAATAAATTTGATGAGCCCTCAAAAGAAAAGAAATTATCATAGTTACATAGGAAATTGGCTTAATCGCTATTTACCCCCCTTGTTATTTTCTTTTCACTACTTATCCTCTATGTTTTTAAAACTAACTATTTACCTCATTTGACTAAGTCATGTGTAATAATCATTGAAATGACAACATTACCCTCATTAAATGATGACATTTCCACTTCTCTCCTTCCTTGGCCTCGTCACCTACCTTCTCTCTCCGCCACGTCATCGCAACAAATAAAGGGCAAAAATTTTACTGTTAGCAAGGGATTGAACGCACGACCTTCAATTCCCATGCATATGGACTAAAAACTAGACTAGTGATGCTTTTTATACTAATTATAATTCTCATTAGTTTTATCCTTTTACTCTCTCTCAATAATAGAGCATAAGACTCTGTTCGTTTTTATTCCTTTCTACAAGAATCATTACTTTTTTTCTTTCAAAACTTTACATAAAAAAAGTAACTTAATTTTCTACTCAATTTAAAATTCAAAATTTAAATTTTAAAATTCAAAAGTTAAATTCAAAATTTTAAAATCAAAATTCAAAATTTAAATTTTAAAATTCAAAATTTTGAATTGAGTAGAAAAGTAAGTTTTTTAATGTAAAATTTTGGAAGAAAAAAATAATGATTCTTGTAGAAATGAATAAAAAAGAGCATCACTAGTTTAGTGGTTAGTCCACACGCATGGGAGTTGAAGGTCGTGTGTTCAATCTTCAGCTAGTACCAAAATTTTTGCCCTTTATTTGAAGATGGTTGCGATGGTGTGGGGGAGATAGAAGATAGGTGACATGAGAGAAATCATGACGTGGCTGAAAGGTCATCATTTAATGAGGGTAATGTTGTTATTTCAATAATTATTACACATGACTTAGTCTAAAGGAGATAAAGAGCTAGTTTTAAAAATATGAAGGATAAGTAGCGAAAATGAAATAACACGGGGGTAAATAATGATTAAGCCTAGGAAATATTATATAAGCATTGTGGGGAATCGAATCGAAGCGTGAAACGAGAGAAAATGCTTTGTACTGGGGGTTCTCAACAAGGCGCTTTACTGATTTTCACCCCAGTGGCGAAAATTGATAAATCGACTGGTAGCCAGCAAATCGGTAAGTTTAAGGAAAAAAAAAAAAAGAAACAAATCATAATTAAAAGAAAAAATATCAATCATGCATATTTTAAAAAAATAAAATAATTAATGACGATTTAAAATCGGATTCATCTTTTGGTACATGATTTGTCCAGTATATAATTTATTTTCAACTGTTTGTATCTGATTATTATCAGATTAGATGTATCACCGATTCTCTCTTGATTAATAAAATATGAAATTTATTATAAAATAAATAAATAAAATTAATGATGAACAGTTAATAATTTAGAATCAAGCATGCATACCCAACAACAAATATGGAATAAAATTAATGATTTAGAATCAATTATACATCATCCCAAAAGGAGATAACCAACAAATACTATATTAATTATTAACAATCGATTATATATAATTAAAAAAGGAATTCACTAGCAAAAATAAATTAATAATTAAGAATCAATCATTCATAAATTCAAAAGAAAAGTAAATCGTGCTATTAAAATTCATTAATTGGGAGAATGCATCAACCGGAGCGATTAATCGGTATTTAACCGGTTAACCGAAACCAAAAATCAGTTAATTGCATAGCCAATAAATCAAAACTGATAAACGGCCGATTTCAGTTGATTTTCGAGTTTGTGATTTTAATGAACAGCTGATGTTACCCCGTGATTTTAATATAGGCTTAAATCATTTATACCACCTTGTGTTTGTTGCTTTGTTTAGCATTTGTCCCTCTATATTTTTTAAATATATCTTTTGTATGCCTTGACCATTAGTTAACTTTTTAAAATCATATAAAGACATTCATGCCCCTCTATTTTATTTTACATTTAATTTTCACATGTATTTGAATAATTTATATTTTTTTTTGCAACAAAGTTATATTTTCTGTTTAAAAATATAATAGTGCAATTTTAAAAAAATAGAAATTATTATTTTTGAATAGATTTATTAAACATCTTTCTTTTGTTTTTATTTTACAATAATGAAATTTTACATAGTTAGTTTGGTATTTATTTAATTATTAACCTTTGTATTTAAAATGAAGAAATATTTTTAAAATGTTAAATTATGAGAAAATTCAAATTTAAAAATATATTGTATTAATTTAGTTGAAATTGGTAATGTATTTTCATTATTTCTTTCAAAATTTATGGATAATTTTTTACGTATCATTTACATAGTTGATTGATACAAATTTTATTTTATTGTTGTTTTGAAAATGTAAAAAAACTATAAAATAGAAATTTTTTTTAAACTTGTTGAATTAATTTTGTCTTTTTATTATACACTCTCTTCGTTTTAATAGAAGGTTCATATTTAAAATTATATTTTAAAACTCATTGAATTTTTCTCACTATGTTATAAAATCAAAATTTTTATAATTTGTATAATATATTTTCGGAACTTAAGTGAATATATTAATATATATTAAAAGTTTCTCATCTAGTCAAAATTTTAAAATATTTTATTCACTAAAAAAATTTATATAAATTTTAAAAGTAACTTAAATAATAAATGAATAAAAAGAGTGAAATTAAAATAAAATAAATTGTAGTATTTATATTTTAAGAAAAATATAATCTTTATTGCTCAATAATATAAAATATTTAAATAAATGTAATAATTAAGGTAAAATAGACATGGATGTCTTTATTTTCTTTTTAAATGGTTAACTAGTGATCAAAAGAGGGGCAAAAAATGTATTTAAAAAAATACAGAGAGTAAAATATGTATTTAAGAAACATAGAGGGACAAATATCAAACACACCAGCAAACACATGATGGCTTAAAATATTTAAGCCTTTCACGTATACTTAACATAAATGCAGTAAAAAAAAATTTTTAAAAATATTCTAGACTCCACTTAGACTAGGACATGTCTAGCAATTCCAACTGAGTCCAAAACCATAGGAAGGATTGAACGTGGACAATTACACAAGTTAATTGGATTCCATATGAATAATTAAACGAGAGTAAAGTTTAAATTGCAAATGTCGACACATGAAACGAATACTAATAATATCTAGTGCAAAACAAAAACGCAACATGACCATAGCATATTCTCATATTAAATTGATCAATACAAATAGCAAGAACACCTAAACAAATAAAAGTAGAGTGTCAATACAAAACCAATCAATTAAAACTCACTAACTCAAACGCAGGACATTGCCCCCTTAATAACATAAGATACGTTCATCAATAGGAAAAATAATACTCTCTCCGTCGAGTTCACTTTGAAATGTGTACAACTTATTATGGGTTGTGAGGTACAACACCTAAAATAAGTAATTTACTACCATATTTTTCACTTATATCCTTACTTTAGAATTAAGAATTAATTGCAAACCACACATTGTAATATTAGTAAAAGTATGTAATGTAATTAAATTCAAAGTGGACTCTTTAAATGGGACAATTTTTTTTTTTGAAAGTGGACTCTTTGAGTGGGACAGAGGGAGTAATGATTATTAATATACATATATATGAAAAAATATATGAGAAAATACATCTAATGTTATAATATAAATAATAGGTTTAATCACTATTTACCTCTTATGTTTTTAAACTAACTCTTTACCCTCACTCCCTTGACAAAGTCATGATAATATTACCCTCATTAAATGTTTATTAAATGATAACATCTCCGTCACGTCATGATTTCTCTTTCTCCTTGGCCACGTCCCCTACCTTCTTTCTCCGCCACGTCATCGCAACCACCTTCAAATAAAGGGCAAAAAATTTGCTTATTAGTTGGGAATTGAACGCACAACCTTCAACTCCCATGCATATGAACTAACCACTAGGCTAGTAATATTTCTTATATTAATTATAATTCTCATTAGCTTTATCCTTTACTGTCTCTCAACTGTCGAAATAAAAGAGCATAAGACTCTTTTCGTTTTTATTCATTTCTATAAGAATCATTACATTTTTTTCCAAAACTTTACATTAAAAAGACCTTACTTTTCTACTCTTTTTTGAATTTTAAATTTAAATTCTAAATTCTGAATTTTGAATTTTAAAATTTAATTTTGAATTTAAATTTAAAATTTTGATTTAAAATTTTGAATTTTAAAATTTAAATTTTAAATTGAGTAAAAAATTAAGTTACTTTTTTTTATGTAAAGTTTTGAAGAAAAAAAAAAGTAATAATTCTTGTATAAATGAATAAAAAAAATCATAGTCTTATGCTCTTTTATTTGAACAGTTGAGAGAGAGTGAATGATAAAACTAATGAGAATTATAAATGATATGAAAAGCATCACTAGCCTAGTAACATCCACACATATGGGAGTTGAAGGTCGCATGTTCAATCCCCAGCTAGTAGCAAACTTTTTGCCCTTTATTTGAATGTGGTTGCAATGACTTGAAGGAGAGAGAAGGTATGTGACGTGATCAAGGAGGGAGAGAAATTATGACGTAACGGAGATGTTATCATTTAATAAAAATAATGTTGTCATTTCAATGATTATCACACATAACTTAATCAAAGAGAGATAAAGAGTTAATTTTAAAAATATAGAGAGTAAGTAATGAAAGAGGAATAACACGAAGGGTTTAAGCCTAAATAATATTCTATAACTTACTATGCTAACATTTATATAAGAAAATACAAATATAAAAAATATTCACTTATATGAAAATTTATTATATCCTCTGTCGCATTCAAAAAGCATACTTTAAAATATGTAAACTTATTATTGATTGTAAAATACAAAATACGATATCTAAAATAACTAATCAAATACCATATTTTTTACTTATATCCTTACTTTATAAGTAAGGATTAATCATTGACCATCAATAGTAGTCCACAATCTTTACCCATGTTTCAAAAGTAGTCCACAATCTTTGAAGGTGGTTTCAGAAGGTCAAAACCACCTTTGACTGACGGTCAACGGGTTTAACCGTTAATTTGGTCCAATTTCCGTTAATTGGACTGAAATTGAAACAAAATGGATACATTATGGACTACATTTGATACGTACAAAAGATTGTGGACTACATTTAAAACATGGGTAAAGATTGTGGACTACTTTTGATATTTTTCCGTTTTTTTTTTTTTTTGGCTATTGCAAACTGCACACAACATAGCAACTTGTCACCCCGCCCCTTTACAGTTTACCCTCTACATTTAACTAAAACTTTTCTTCTTTTTTTTAAAACTAAAACTATTCATTATTCCTCCGTTCCGTAAATATACAATATTTTATTAGTTTAGAATAAATAATTTATCACAATTTTATCTTTTATGCTCCATTCTTTTTGTGATTGAATTGAGAAATTTTTACTTTGGGAAAAGAATATTTTGTTGGAAGAAATTTCTTTTTGGGATTTGTTTAGGAAAGAGAAAAAAATATAATGATTAATTATATTATTTTTTGAATTTATGTGTGTGAAGATTTAGAGGGAATTTTAAATTTTAAATTTGAAATTTAGTAGAAAATTAGGTTGTTTCTTAGTGTAAAATTTGGAATAAAAAATTAATGATTTTTCTGAAATAGAACATAAAATAACAGAGCATTACTCTTTCAATACTCTCTCATACAATATTTTCTCTTTCAAAACCCTATAATTATAGTGGTACTAAAGGTATGTAAATAAAAAAATAAAGCAATACTCTTCGATTAAAATAAAAATATTTTTTAAAACGTGAATCTTATATTGAAATAGATGAAATAATACTATTTTATAGGGAGAATGTTCAATTTTGCCCTTAAGATTTTTGTTAGATTCAATTTTGCCCTTAAGATTTCTGTTAGATTCTATTTTGCCCTTATAATTTATTTTGGCTTAAATATACCCTCAATGTGCATTTGGCGTGTAAGAATGAGAATTGAGGGAATGGGCATTTGCTTTAGGATTCAAATTATCACGTGGTATATACATGAATATAATAATTTAAACTATTATATTTTCTAAAAAGCAATCCAAAATTTCTCCAATGAAAAATTTATCCATTCTTAGATATGAGATACCATTCATTCTCATTTACTTTCTCGCGCGCCAAACGCACTCTCAAGTTTTATAAAATAGGGACAACTATGCCCCCTTCAATTAAACTTCATCGCCTCGCCACATTTAAATTGATTAGTTGGCCTGATGACATGGAAAAAATTGATGAGTCATACTTTTTTTTTTTATGTATCTTGTGCTTGGCATAGGAAAGTGAGGACTTGCTAGCAGAAAAGATACATCGGTCATAGTATCATAGCAAAAAAACAACTTTTTCAGTTTTGGACATTTTTGCCCCTAGTAAACTATCTCTATTGGGGAGTTAACAAAGGCACTTGACGGACTGATTATTTTTGTTCGAAAATGAAAGTTGCGTGACCAAAAATCAGCATTTTAGAAATTTGCATTCATTTTTGTTAGAGTGAATTGTTCAGTTTATCACGAACATTTGGCTATATTACCCGAATGGACACGATCCTTTAAAAATTGTTTTTTCTATCACAAACTTTTCTAAAACGTTACAAAACTTGATATTTCGTCAAGTCTCTCCGTTAACCCACAAACAACAAATAACTTTTGAGGGTAAAATTGTCCAGTTGTTTATTTTTCTGTCTTACTTTTCTATTATATTTATGTTTTTACAAAATAAACCCCACGTCTTTCATTTCTTTTATATTTTTCCACATTCACCAACCACCCACCGTCTACTCTCTCACCTCCATCAGTACACCCAAATGAAGCTTTTGCAGATCCTGAATCAATAGGGGTTGGGGAAGTGTGGATTGAAGAGAAATAATTCGATAGTGGTTCATGTAATAAATGATGGTAGAGTTCTTCTCACAATCATTTCCTTTCTTTATTCTTCCTCTCAAAGGTTGTCCTAATTAATCTCCAAAATTTTTGGTTTTGGGTCCTCTTTATAGTCTGCTGCAAATCAGCAAAGCACAAGAGAAGTTTTTTCTTTTGTTATACACTTCGCACCATCTCCATTGCAGTAGTGACCTTCGTTCATCTTCACCGTGACCTCCGTTCTGATGAATAGATTTATGGTGATGATAATGAATAGATGACGATGATGATTAATTTAAAAAGGAAAAAAAAATGGAATTATAAAGTAATTGAATAATTACTAGGAAAGATAATAACTATATTTGTCATTAATTATGGAGACAAATATGAAAATAAAGAGAATAACTAAAGTAATAATGATTAAAATATATATTAATTATAAATTTTAAAATATAATGGGATCAAAATTAGGAAATAATAATAATTAAAGTAGCAATAAATTTATTGAAAAATCAAATAAACATTGTAGTAAAGACGTAAATAATATGAGCACAATAATTTCGTCCAGATTGACAAGGCTGGACGAAACGCTTCTATATTTTCTCTCCTCGTCTCAAACCCTAGCCACCATCTTCTCTAATCTCAAACCCTAGATTTCTTTTCTATTATTTTCTATTTAGTTTATTTTTGTATTCTTCAATTATGGGAGTTTTTTTTGTTCTCTCATAGTAGAGATCTCGTCTCTCTGAATAAACGGGAGTTTCTCCCTCATAAATAAATGAGTATTTTATTATTACCAAATGAAGATTCAATCGGTTAGGGGCTTTAATCAGAAAGTTAGTGGCATATTCGAGATCGAATTCATACTTCGGTACGTGGTTTGTCCAGCGCGATGATGATTTTTTTGTTCTACTATTTAGATCTGTATGGATTACTACTTTTTAAAATCTGTATAGGTTTGATTTAGTTTATTTTTAACTGTTTGTATCTGATTATTATCAGATCAGGTTGTATTACCGATTCTCTTGAGTAATGAAATATGACATTTATTATAATAAAAAAAAAGATGTAAACAATACGAAAGAATGGGGGTTTGTTTTGTAAAAAACGTTAAATAATAGAAAGGTAAGACAAAAAAAAATACACAATTGGACAATTTTATCCTCAAAAATTAACTGACGTTTGTGAGTTAACGGAGAGACTTGACGTAATGTCAAGTTTTGTAATGTTTTCGAAAGGTTTGGGATGAAAAAAACAAATTTTAAAGGATCGTGTTCATTTGGGTAACATGGTCAAAGGTTCGTGATGAACTGAGCAATTCACTCTGTTTGTTACTTCCATGATGAGTTATGCACTTCACTCATTTTAAAATTAATTTTTACAAAAATTTTTTACCTCACATTATTTATTTTTTTTAAAAAATCAAAATCATGATTACACTGAACATCATTGCCAGATCGCCTCCTCCCCCCTCCGTCGACGACTCCACGGGAAGAAACTCTAACACACATTTCTGAATTCAATGTACAAAAGAAGCTTCAAAAATAAAATAAAATAAAATAAATTTCTTCAAAAGCAATAGCGTAACAATTTCTCTCTCTCCTTATGTTAAACCCACAAAATCATTAACCATCACACCTTACAATTTGAACCCACAATTTCGAAAGGAACCATGAAATGGAAACTCATTAAGAAAAGAATGACTCGAATTGAAGCATTCTCTGAGAAGAAAATTAAGGTTATGTATGGATTGTAATTCAAACAGGAGAATTTTTCTTAGGAAAATTTTTTTCTTTTTCTTTTTCGCAAGGAATTGGTTTTTCGGGAAATTTGTGTAACAAATAGTTAATAATGTGTTATTTTTGAAATAATGTAAATATAATTTTAGAAGAAAATTTGAATTTAGATTTTAATATAAAATGAAAGTGGCTGATTGTAGATATTTTTTTCTTAAAAAAGGTAAAGTTTTTATTAAAAATAAATGAAAACAAACCGAGTTTAAGCTTTTAAGCGAAGAGAAGTTTGAAGTGGGCGATAAATTGGGAATTCAAGTCCCATATTAGAGTTTCGACTTTCGAGTATTAATCGAAAACTTAATTGAATTTGGAAGTAATCAACTTCCAAGCACTGAAGTTGGAATGCAGTAGGAAGTATGATTTGGGGTTAGATGAATCTGGAATGTCTCGTATTGTGACAGTTACACCTGTATAATACAATCAGTGACAATAATAATCTATATTTTAAAAAATAATAATAATTTTAGTATAAAAAAAACTATAAAAGAAGAAGATAAAAATGGATATTGGGGTTAATTTTAATATTTCACACTCTAATAATAAGAAAAACAAATTATTGATATTAAACATTAGGATTAATTTTGATATTTTTCATTGAAATGAGAGTTTGGTCCATAAAAACAAGAGGGTAAAATACATGGTGATAATTGAGTATTATATAGATGGGTAACTATCATTTGAACCGAATAAAATGATCAAAATTGTGAATATAGCTAAAATTCATGGCTCTTAGAGGTTATTTTCGATCCATTTGATAAAACTGAAATTTGAAATGTGAATCCATTCAGTTAATATGTTTGATAAAATTTGAAATCTAAGAATAAGTTTGAAAGACGAAGTATGAAACACGAACTTATTAAATTATTAAAAATAAAAATATTTTTTGTTTTACTTATATTTTTAACAAAGTTAAAAGAATTAATTTATTTTAAAATTTTTGGATTGATAAAATTTTTAAAAGTGTAAAATAAAATTAAATAATCAATGCAAATTTAATCTATTAAGTGTAAATACTGAATTCTTTTGAGTGAAAATAAAAAAGTTTGGACTATCTTTTTTTCCATGCCAGAAAAGATAGGGGTGGGATACTCAAATTTATATAAATTTTGGCTGCTGTTATTGCCAGAGCACTATTTTATTTTCTTTCCTAATTTGCACTTAATTGATCCAATCCGAAATTCTATCTTTTACCAATTATATCGAAAACTCATCCTTCTGTCTCTCTTTTTCTCCTCTTTTGTCAGTCTTCATAAATCCTTACGATAATGAATAATACATCAAAGAAATATATGGGAAAGATCGAATTGGCCAAGTATGTGTGAAAAATTCAGACCAACTAGAAGGAATCTGAAACTTCAAAAGACCTCAATCTACTGCATTTATGGATCTGAGAACCAAATTTCTCTACTTCTTGCTGGGCTTCTTCTAAGGGAATAGAATTCAAGTTGATTATCCATGGAAATATTATGTCAACACAAATTGGAAGGAACCGTTGATCAAATATATGAAGATCGTCAAAAGAAGAGAAAAAAATCAAAAGTTGTGCCGGAAACGGAAGGGAAAAAGAGGCTAGAGTCATTGATTAAAAAAAATTAAAGAAAAGGACTATGAGTTTCTGATAGAATTTGTGATTGTATCAATTAAGGACAAATTAGGAAGAAAGTAAAATAGTGCTCTGGATGCTAAAATGTGACATCAGCCATAAATGTTATTCTTATTGATCAAAATCGATTTGGTTTGAAAAATATTTTGTGTTGGATTTTTGAATGATCTAAAAGAAAAATAATAGAGGTTGTAGAAAACTATTATTCCAAAAAAAATTTCTTTGATAATTGTAAGTCTATATTGTATAGTAATTAGTTATTAAAAATGAAGCACGGATAAAATAAGTTATTCACAAAGAAATTAAAATATTAAATATAATTACATACCCTTAAGAATAATTACAAAAAATTAGCACCATTTTTAAGAATTTATCATGCTACCATATCAGATTTTTTCCATAATTTTTGAGCATGTGAGTATCATATGACTTTTTGTATGAAAAAACGAATGGAAGCTAGTAAAAGACCAAAAGAGTACACTATTTGAAATGTAAATGATATTTTCTCATCATTTCAAATGTGAGGGATAAAAAAGAGTATTGAGTGATTTGTGAAGGACCAAATTGGTAGTTTGCTCTATATTAAATTTACTCTAGAAACTAAAAATAAAACCAAAATCAAAATGAAAATAACAGATGAAATGATAGAAAACAAAACTAATCGCACCATTTCCCAAGCCGGATTGGGCGGGGCATAGTCAGGTAACCTAAAAATAAATATTTAGTTATATTTTTTTTGATTAAATGTGTTACTGTTAATTCAAATATTAGATTATTACTTACATTGAGATCATGAGGCCAGAATAGCTAACCATGCACCCCCTATGGACCCATCCAAGTCCATTTTCTCCCCATACGCGACCCCAGTAGTCCCTATGGACCCATCCAAGTCCATTTTCTCCCCATACGTGACCCCATGAGTTGAGAATGCGGATATACGTCTCGCCACCGGAGTCCATAAAACCAACCGCTGCCAGTACATATGGCAAATGGCTCATGTTGTTGGTGCCAGCATTATACCGTTATAGCCGAAGGATGCTACCTTTTCCCCCTAAAAAAAACCGTTATACCTAAGTTATTACAATCAAGTCAATAAAAAAAGTTGTTTAAATAAATTTGATTTCTTACGCATTGGTAATCATCAAACTTCTCTCCAACGACAATGCTAATTGTCGTTGTTGGTTGATGATATATCAAACTCTTCAACGCCATAGTTTCCAAATGCCATGTGAATCTACCAGATATAAACAACCAACATTTTTCAATATAATACCTATCGCGTTTCCTGAAACAACAATTTAATTAATAAAAAAAATTAATATACCTTGGGCTCAAATCCATCGACTCCGAAGCGCGTACATGATGTGTAAGGTCAAGTCATGCCTTAATTTAAACGTATTCACCATTTCTCCATCACGCCAATACTAGTCACATTCCCATATTTAAGGCTGGCATCAACTAAGGCTATAAACGAGCCGAATTGAGCCCGAACTGGGATCTAATCGAGTTGGCTTATAAAGAATAGTTAGACTCGAGCTCAATCGAGCCTAAATATTTGAGCTTGAGCTCGGCTCGTCAAAATTATAATCGTCTCGAGTTCAAGCTCGAGCTTGGAGTAGGCAAGCTTTTGAGCTCGAGCTCAAATTATACTAAAAAAATTAAAAAATATTATAAAATTGTATATATAGTATGGCTCAATAGGCTCGACGAGCCCTCGAGCCAAGATTTGACTGAGCTGCTTGCGAAGCTCGACTCATTTACATCCCTAGCATCAACTACCTCCTTATCAATAAGCTGGATGCGACGATTTGAATAAATGACTATTTAGTGTGAGAGTCAAATTTTCAAGATATATGGAAAGTAGGATAATAGAAGGAGAGGGAGATTCAACAAATAATAAGTAAAATTAAAATAGAAAAAAGTAAAAATGACTCAAGACAATTAAAAGATTCCAGATTGAAACATCAAAATTAAAATTGGTGTTCGAAATCTCATATTGAAAGAGAATTTTTACCAATCTAAAATGAAAGTAAAGGAAAACTTACTATTATAAATTCATATTCTGATGACACTAAAAATATAACCAAATTGTTGCATCATTTAAAAAGTTATTAAAGATGATAAAATCATGTCGTATTTCTATTTTAGTTAGAGAATTGAATCAGAACGTTGGGATAATTATTAATTGTTGTCTCTAATCATACATCTACTATTTAAAATTTTAATTAATAGAATATATAAAAAATAACTATTTTACGTATGTAAAAGTTTTTTTTTATTATTCTAGGCAAGTAAGAGTTGATAAGTTAACAACAAAAAAATTAGGATAAGTAAATGAAATTTAAAATTATGCCACATCGCAATATAGAAGCTGTTGTGTTTTTATTTCTATATTAGTAAGAGTACCCGATTATTAAAAATTTAATCCTTTTATTTTATTTTATTTTATACAGAGGATGTGGTTAGAAAATCAACATACCGTTTTGAACCATTGTCGATCTGGTTTAAAACCAAAATCGTGAAATATGATGACGAATATTGTAATAATAACCGACATTTTAGGTTCGATTTTGATGTTTAATTTAATAAAACCAGAATTGTAACCGTAGCTAAAAACTTTTTTATAGTTCTTGTATAAGACAGAAAGTCTTGATATTCTCATCATAATTTTCAAATCGAGATATACATTGTATATTAAAAATCTATTTTTATGATACGTATATAATATCAATGTATTGTAATTGGAAAAATGACAATTTCTTATTACACGACACTCTTTCGACACAATGTAAACGGGTTATGATCAAGGTTGTTAAACTCATATAACTAAAAATCGTTTTATGCATAGAATCGAATCGAATCGTAAAATCATAGTTTAGAATTGAAAATTAGCTTAATGATATAATTAATTTAAAAATTAATATAAATAATATATGCAGTTATAAACTACTAATAATAATTTAAATTGAATTACAAAAGTTAAATGTGCCCTCAGGGGCGGAGCCACATGGTTGAATGGCGGGGCAATTCAATTTTTTCAAAATACCCCAATTGTTATATAAAAATTATTAAAAAAAATAGATAAAATAGTTAATTTTGTCCCACTAAAAATTTAGAGAAATAGGGGCAAACTGTAAAAATAAAATAATTTAATATTTGATTAATTAAAAATGTGTTTATTGTTAGGATGTATACACTTATTCTTAGTAAATTTTAAGTTTGTTAAAGCAATATATGAGTTTATAACAACAATTAATATTCAAACATATAGTTATTTTTGTATTTTTTTTCATACAAAAAATATTAATATAGTATAAAAAAATTTCCCTAAAATTTTGCCCCAAGGTAAGTGGTAGGAGAATGTAGATCATCTTTTTTTTGTTCCCAAGATGTACTGGAATTAATGATGAGCAAGTTAGATATTCCAATGCATAGACTAAGAAATTATTATTAAAAAATAATTGGAAAATGTTGACACAAATGGGAAGTTGTTACAGATAAATAACATGCCCAACAAATAAAACCATAACCATATTCGCCTTGCGAAGAGGTAAAAAACTATTGACATATAAAATTTGGTCACGGATTTAAGTCGCATAGAAGTACGAAGTAAGGACGCTTAGATCAAGCCTTAATGGCCTTACCCAGAAACGCGGGAGATTCTATGCCAATTTTTAAAAATGATTAGCCAAGATAAGCATTGAACAATAATAGCTTGTACGCATCTTCTTCACTTTCTGCGGAGATGTTAACATTCTTAACTGTCGCAAATCCATTGGCATTGTGGTACTTCCCGGAACCCCCAATCACGGCAACGTGCGACTCAACGGCGTCCGTCCGGTGCACTCCGAAGAATCTCAACCCATCTCCGTCACCGTCGCCGATGAAGCTCGCCGTCATGGCCATCATGTGGCTGTTTCCGTCTTCCGAGCTGGCGACGTAGATCCCCTGCGCTTTGCCCAGCAACGACGAACCGTAGATGGACCCGTCGTAGATGTCCTCGCTGATTGTGGCCACCTTCCCCAGCTCCAATTCCTGAAGAGCCGCGACGGCCGGAAAGGACAGGCTTATTCCGGCTAAATCGAGGGTTTGGGATGGCAAACCGGGTACGGGTCCAGGATCCAGATTAGCAAAGGGAATGCCCCCGATTGGAGGGAAATAGCCTAATGGCTTGGAAAAGGGAAGATGATTATGATGATCGCTATTTACTTTTGAGGGATGGTGATGTTTCTTCCCGCCGAGCACGTCGGGCATGGAAAAGCGGATGGCGAACCGGGCTTGATTATTATCATGATCGGTTTTGCCGGGCGGCAGCGGTGACGGTGGTGGTGGTAGATTCTGGTTCACTAATGTTCGAGCTGCAAGTGCAAATGATTGTTGGGTTCCTCCTAAGGTGAAAATTAAGAGGAACCAGCAGGCAATGGTGGCAATCTCCATTGTTATTAAGAAAAGCTGTTTATTATACCCTTCTGGTTTATATTGATTTGGAGAGTTTGAGAAATTGCCGAATCAGGGGTTAGCCATCGACAGGATTTTGTAGAGCAGTTCAAGCTGTGGAGTAGTTTGAAGAACATAGCATGGGAAAGAAACTGAAAAAGTTTGCATTCTTTTGTTGGTTTTAATCTTATCCTACCATGCATGTGTTAAAATTGAATGAAAGTTTGTTCAATACTTCCTTTTGAATGGACAAATCATTTCTTCTTGAACTTTATATTATAGTCTCGTTAAAGAATAATTTAATCATTGCATCGGTCATTATCTAATAATTTATAGTTTCGCAGATTTACCTGTACCAGATGGATGATTCTTGAGGCTAAAAGAGTGCATTAAATTATTAGCTTTTGGCTTTGGACAACAAGACCACTTAAAGAGCATACCAAAACCTTCCTGCTTGGATTAGGTTGATAACTAATTTGGGCATATATAATGGTTACTAACTCCATGAAATCAACTCCACTTACATTTGGAGTTTGTTCAATTCTTCAATCTTCAAACTATATAAATCCCTTCATCCTTAACCATCCACAATCAACTCTCAATCTTCTCAACTTCTCTCTTCCAAATCCCAATCCAAATGGCTCTCAAAACCATCCTTTGCTTATTACTCCTGCTTGCAGTTTCCCTTCACAATGCTAGCTCAGCCAGAATCCTTGATGAGAACACCCCGTTTCCCGCAGCTGCACCGGTGGAATCCGATCCTTCAGAGGTGGATGACCCTGATTTAGCACCGGCGGTTGCTCCGGGCACCACTTTGCCCAGTGGCCAAATCCCAGCTAACCCTGTCACCCAAGCGCCTCCTTCTTCCATTCCTTTGCCAACAACACCAACAGGACCAGGTTCAGTTGTTCCCCCAACTGGCACTGTCTCCCCTGTTACACCCCCTGTCACCAATGTGGCCCCCGGAGCCACCCCGGCTGGCGCCGGCGCCACCGCTGCAGCAGCTGGAAATCCAGGCCACCCCACATTGTCTTTCTTCATGCATGATATTCTTGGTGGCTCACACCCTTCAGGCAGGGTGGTCACTGGTGTCATAGCCAACACTGATGCTAATGGACTCCCTTTTTCCAAGCCTAACAATCAAATCTTCCCACTCAATGGCGGAGTTCCTCTCAACACCATCGATGATGTCATCAACAACAACAATTATCCCTTCCTCGTTGGCCTTAACGGCAACACTATAGTCTCCAACAGCAACGGCGGGAACAATGTGAATACCGCCACCTCCCAACCATTCGTCACCGCCGGGCAGCTTCCGGCAGGCCTAACCCTGCAGCAGCTCATGTTCGGCTCGGTCACCGTGGTTGACAATCAAATTACGGAAGGAAATGAGCTGGGATCCGCCGTGCTCGGCAGCGCTCAGGGGTTTTACTTGGCTAGTTCTCTGGACGGTAGCAGCCACACGTTGGCATTGACAGCATTGTTTCACGGCGGCGACCACCAGGCAGTTGATGATTCCATTAGCTTCTTTGGAGTTCACCGGACGGCGACACCAATTTCTCACCTCGCAATCATTGGTGGAACTGGGAAGTACGAGGATGCAAAAGGCTATGCCACCATTGAAACCGATCTTCACCACGAAGACCAGCACACAACGGATGGTGTTGAAACTATTACTCAGTTCACCGTCTACATTACTCCATAGATCAGTGTGATCATTTTGTTCTTTTAAGGGGTCTCGTTTGCCACCTTTGATTTGTTGTTTCTGAATTGTCAGTTTATTCTTGTTGTAAACTTTGAATTATGAAGATGAATTGTTCACTTTGAAATTGGTGCTATGGGCTTGCAAAGGATCTCAATCTTCTATAGAACAAATTATCCAATACCTAAAATCGACTTTCGGCAACAGATATTCTAGGCTATCGCATTGATAAAGAACATAGAGGAAAACCTAAATAAATTTCTTCAAGATATACACACAGTTGACAAGATTTCAACCTTACATTACTTGTATAACTGTATAGCAATCATGTTCGTGTTTGCAGAAAATAATGATGAATTCATAAGTACAAGTATTTACTCTACTCTCAACCAAAAAAACCATCGTGCACAAGTCTTCTCTTCTGCATAGAAACATCCTAATTGAAACTATAATGAAGCTTTCAATCTACTTCATTTACCTAACTAACCTTTTACCAAAACTGTAACTACACAAGCTCTAAGGGTAAATACCAAAACCAGAACAAATAAGCATTGGCAAAAACAGGACTCTCATTTATGTACTGCACATCTCTGTTGCAAGCTCATCAAACAAAAAATCTGCTATTTCTTTACAAATGGTGGTAATATCATCCTCCAACTCCATCCACCTTAGTTCAGCGCCAAAAGCTTTCTCGGATGAATCTTTTTTGGCTTCCTTTTCTTGGGTGAGTTGCATCCACAGCTCTTCTGCTATATCACTTTTTCTTCGAGTGGCGCTAAATCTTCTTCTTAGAGGCTTTGCTGAGGATCCAAAATCCATGCACGAATCTTGAATAGCTCTCAATCCAGAGTTTATATAGTCGAATAAAAGCCTCCTCTCTGACTTTAGCCAAGATGTCTGTTTTCCATATTTTTTCTCCAATGTTTCAAACACTAGAGGACTCAGTGGATATTCTGTTTCATGCCATGTCTCGCACCATGTATCTAAATTCAGTCCGAATGCAGTGGCCTCATCCAAAACATCAGTTAAGTAAGAAAAATCCCTACTTTCTTCAGGCTTAAATGGGCCCCACAGCTTCTCATAGTCTTGAGAAAGATCAAGACATCCCTTTTCAGCATCTTCATCACTTGACACAGCCATTACAGATCCTTCTAAACTTATCTCTTCTGATTCATAATTCAAAAGATGAAGTTTCATTGCAAGGCCTATAGAAATTGAGAAAATAGACAACAGTCATATCACACTTAAAATTTATGAAAAGTTTAGGCCAAAGAGTTCTCCACTTACCACTGAGATCCAACACGGGACTCTGACAAAGTTCAAAAACATGGTCATTCTCTTCCTTGAAAGCAGGTTCCAGAACAGAATTTGGACTAGACTGGTTGATTTCCTTTAGATTCTTAACTGACCTTGAATCACTAGCTGTACGTGTAAAGATCAATTCTCCTTTAGGAGAATCATAGGATGATTTCTGCTGTGGCAAAAAGAACAAACCAGGTTAAAAGGCATAACAAATAAGAAAGGAGCACCCTCTAGAATTCCTATTATGAATGCAAGTGAGAAGATAACTTTGAAACATGGTTTAGCTTTTGCATTCCATATTTTGATGTACATCATGTACTAATTTATGGTTTAGCTTTTGCCTTCCACATCATGTACTAATGCCATAAATTGTTTACTCAGGACATGGATGAATTATTATCATAACTATCTAACAGTCATTCAACCAAAAGTAACACACTTGTGAAGATCTGTAATTATAACAGCCAGGCAAGCAAATGTAAGAGGGAAAAAAAGGTGTTAATGATACAAAAAATTTGGAAAAGAAAAACTAACCTGTTGAGTCAAGTCATTCGTGACATCAGAAGAGCCATCTGCTTCCAAATCCTGAACCCCTTGGCTAGTATTAGAAGAGCTATGGCCAGCTGCCTCCTTATCCTGAACCCCTTGGTTAAGTTGTAGAGGGAGGATATCGTGTGAACCTGAGCGAACGATGTTGGAGTTTGATGAGTTATACTCAGTTCTTGTTTCCTTTTTCCAGAGACACCGCTTTTGAGAACCTTCAATCTTGGTATTAGGATCAGGAGTTTTATCAGCAACAGATGATTTTTTCGCATGTGTAGGACTTGATAGATTTCTGACATCCTCATTTGGTGAACTAACATTGCTGCTATGGACCAAAGGAGTACATAACTCTGAATTGCCCTTTTTAAGAGAAAAGGATTCACTTGAACAGCTATTTTTCTGAGCAGGATATAGGCTTTTGGGTTTTGCATCCCCATCATGCATGCCAAATATATCACCAAGTGAACATCTCTTACGTGACACTACAACTTCTTGAAAATATTTGGTAGTCTTCCATCGTTCAAAAACTATACCCTTTGCTTCCCTAGAAAATAATGAGCCGTTGAGAACTTGATTTAAGATTTCTTCTCTTTTTCTCAAATTAAAAGAACCCTGACAAGGAGTAGCTTCAGGTAAAAGCAAAGTCGAGTCCTCAATGGAACTTCTTGATCTTGATGCAATTCTATGACTAGTTCCAACATTTATCAACTCCTCTGGAACAGCTTTCTTATCAACCAATCTGGTAGCCCTATACTTACGTCTTAGAGGCTCCATGCCCTTGCTTGCATTTTGATTTTCTGTTATTTTACTTTCAGACTTTAAGCAAGACCCATGCTCCATATAATTTTTATTGCTACCCTGGCAAAGTGCATCACGTCCAGTAAAAAGTACGTCCCTTGCACAATTTTGAGCCTTTCTTGAATTAGGTTTGAGTACAACAATTCTTTTAGGGATATTTCTCGAATCAACCTTCGACTCTGAATGTGTTCCTGATAACTTGTCCTGATATTCAGCACCACATTCTCCAAAACCATTCCCAACTTTCTGAAATGATCTCAAAAGATTCCTCTCTGCTGACATCTTGCCTGAGTTCCTGCACAGTCCAGTTACTCTAGAATTATGAGCATTTAGAAATTATGGATGCAGCAACATGGGTAGAGTGCTAATGTAACTGCTCGGCCTAGAGACGCTGTAATATAAGATTTGACAAATCAAAGGAAATTAATGAACAGTACCTGTAAACACGAAGATCTTTTGGCCTGCCTTTAAGCACATTCTGCTCATCAATTGGATGGAAATTTACAGCATATGGATTTTTCTCCCTTGCAAAGATGAACTGTTCTCTTACTGTACTTTGAATTGGTTTTGCATCAAAAAGCGACATGTTGGTTCGAATATCCATCTTCACAGTCTCACTCTCAAACACAGGCTTAGTACCATGTTGTTTTCCTTTAGTTCTACTTGAGCGATTTAAATGGACTGAGCTCTTCTGTAACAGAGCTATGGAAGCAGTTTTCCGGAGATACTCCTCAGAAAGAACTTTAATTGGTCTGTGGTGAACATGCTGAGCCTGCACTTCATCAAGACCCATCAACTTGGCAATGACACTAGGTGTAGTTTGCTTGCTGTCCATCTTTTATAGCATTCCACTATCAGGCACTGCAGATTAAAAAACAAGATACATCTACAATGTCATGCTCCTAGAATTGACAAAGCTTCGGAATAACATTTTAGTGAATGAAAAATGCCAACATTTGAAATGGCGAAAAGAAAAAGCCAAATGGTAGTTTACTGCATTATTTGCTCTAAGCAACAAAATAACAAGTATACTCCTCCATGGATAGAAATACCAGCTGACAAATATCCCACTCTAGATAAATATGTCAAAAAGAGGCGTAACTGGAAACAACATTGCATTGCCAAAGCTCCCTATACCTTAAAAACAATTATAAAAAAAAGAATCAATACACACAAATTAACATAAAAGTACCTACTGCAGCATTCTGCAGTCTGCTGGGAATATCAGGCCAAGGGAATGGACTTGATCAGTTAAAAACTTAATCAGACCGCTACATACTAAAATTCCCCCAAAGTTCTAATGGGTACACACAAGGGAAACAGCAGAACCAATGATACACACCCAAAGCTCAAAGAGCTCCGTCCAGAAAACATGAAATCTGTACAGAAACCATCTCAGACCTCTAATAGATAATAATGAAAGCTCAATTTTGAACTAAAGAAGAATTCGTTAAATGCATAAAGTGCATATTTAAAATTTCAATTATCAGGTGAAAATAACATGTTCTCAAGGCGAAAGCACCTAAAAGCATTCAAATGAAAATATATTAACTTAAAAAAGGGCAAACAAGGAGCAGCAAATCAATAAGTGCCATCAAATGACGTGGAGCAAAACAAAAATTGTCCACCAAAAACAGAACTGTGATGAGTAAAAGACTAAAAGGGAACAACATCCTTGAGCATGGATGGCCATAACCACTCCAACAAGCATCATCGCGGACAAGTGCATAACAAATTTGTCAAAAGATCAAGAGGGTAAAGCTAGAAAAAGTAGCCGCCCACTATCAACAGCAGTCATCATGATGCTCAACAGGGCACATAACCACAGTAACAAATAGAAAGAAGCAAAACCCATTAAAGCAACACAAATTACAGAGTATAATAAATTAATAATCCCAGAATAGAGTAGTTCTAAAGTAAAAATAATCATCCATCATCAATATCATCAACACGAATAATCAATCATTAACAAGAAATCCATTTCATGCGCTCTAATTCCCAATTATGCAATCTGTAGAACTGGAAACAAAATAATTTCCCATCATTTCTTACATAATACACGAAACCCAATTAAATTAAGTCAAAACCCACATCAAAGAAAGAAGGAAAAGAGAAGAACTGAATCGTCAGACCTCTGAAACTTGAAGGCTCTCCTTTTTCTTCTCTCTGTAGCACTTAATACGTAAGAGGGCTTGCAAAACGAATCCAATATCTTCATAAGATGCAGTTTATGACGGATTCTTGCAGGAAGAATATCGACAACTCATTGAAATTCAAGAAAAAGATAAACGCGCCTCCAAATCACTGAAAGGGCATCAGAATCGCACGAAATCTTGGAAGTTTACTGCTTGGGATGTGCGGAACCTGTACAGTAATGATTGGATGATTCCGCAGTCTCAAGTTGAAGAGGGTTTGTGATCAAAAACACGAACTATTCAAATATGTAATAGTAAGAAAATTAAGCATATTCCCGCAAGTGAAAAAGCTAAAAATGATGCCTGTGATGGGGTAATTAGACTATGGAAAATGGAAATTATTGATTTCTTAAAGAACTAATTCTACGCGCGACCGACATTAATGTGGTCAACGCGAACTTTGCGCCAAAATCTGGACACTTTTGAATTTGTATTTTCATTTTCCAACTCACACGTTTTTTTTTTCTTTTTTTCTTTTTTTTTTTGCTATTTGCTCTTTTTTTTTGCCATATAATTGTAAATAAAAACTGAATTCATACTACTAATTACTAAATTTTATTCCTCACCCTATTTTTATATATATTGGTAAATAATTATTTTCAAACATTTACAAAATGTAAAATAGGTTAATACAGACCCCCGGGTCACCGACACGACCTATTGTTTTGCTTTAGTCAATAATGTATAAAACATGCTGAAAAACAATCTTGAAATTAATTACTCAATTCGTTCCACTAAAAGAGTCCACCTTAAAATATTTTAGGTGTTGTACATTGACATTTACAATAAGTTGTTTATTTGTCAAATTGGACTTTTCTGATGAAACAGTGAGAGTAAATTACTCTTGCTAATAGTTTTCTATTTTTTTGCATGGGAGCAAATTGTGATTTCTACTTCTTTTACTCCCTCCGTTCTATTAGTGTATTGTACCTTAACAATTATAATAACTTTTACATTTGTTAGTGAACGTTTTTTATGAAACGGAGTGAGTAAATTCTTGTTGCTAATAGTTTTCTATTTTCTTGCATGGGAGCAAATTGTGATTTGTGCTTCTTTAGTTAGGATTTTATTTATTTCCTACAAATTACAAGCTTAACAACTACTCCCTCCGTCCCATTCAAAGAGTCCACTTTCAAAAAAAATTTTTATCCCATTTAAAAAGTTTAAAGAGTCCACTTTGAATTTTTTTACATTAGATATACTTACTAATATAATAATGTGTGGTTTACAATTAACTCTTACTTCTAAAGTAAGGATATAAATGAAAAATATGGTGATAAATTACTTATTTTAAGTGTTGTACCTCACACCCTATAATAAGTTGTACACATTTCAAAGTGGACTCTTTGAGTGGGACGAAGGGAGTATTTTATTACTGCGGCAATAGATATTCAAATGATAAATTATTTATGAGTTCACTAAACTTTTCTAAGTATTTTCTTTTGGCTTTTAATTCCTTTGCACAAAGACTTCAAACGAGGTCGCTCTACGCGCGCAAAATTTTGGTCAGCAAGAAAATTAGGTTTTAAAAAATAAATAAATAAAATACACGTAATGAAACTGGGTAGGTGGGGCCCTAAGGGGGGAGGCGGCCACTTCGTAATTTCCTTGGATAATATGGAGGCGGGATTCCGAGGGTTTTCCTCCAATTTTGATTATTTATTTATTTATTTTTTTGTATTTTGTTTATTTATATTATGTTAAATCAATGAAACATAAACATAAATGGAGTTGGTTAACCTAATTTTTTGAAATTGACGGCCACTAATCCTTGCATTTGGCATTTTATTCTATTTTATTTTTAAATCAAAGTAATATTTCATTAATTCGACAACAATTGGATATAAAAATGGTTATAACATATACACATCTAAACAGTAAAGAGATAGATCGCTTAATAAATCATATGTCGAAATATCAATTTGATATTGAATATATCACTAATCATAGGATAAAAAAGTCGATTGATAAACGTTCACAAGAAATAATAAATAAACTTTGATTTATGTTATAATTTGTTGAAAGACATATAAACTCTTATAATACAAAGAATTCGTTTAAATGAAAAGAAAATCGTTGAGTATTAGTATAATTTAATATTACTAGGACTCTTGGAGTTTTAATCCAATTATACTCAGTATATATCAACAGCTCTAAATAATACTCAGTCAGATCATTAATTCGTATTTAAAATAATCAATAATTTAGTTAGATAGGTTAAGACAATGGTAAATTTGAAAAGAGAAAAAAATTACGTATTTTTGCTAAAATGTCATTATTTATTTTGAAGATTGTTAATAAGGATTTCAAACTTGCTACAAAATTTATCAACCGGTTTCATCTTTTTAAGACTAAAAGAAGAAAAAGAAAAGAAAAAACTAACCCCGAAGATCATGTTTGAAAATCACTTCTAATATTATGAGCTTGAATTAAAAAATAAAATAAAGAAAACACTACTCGGGTGACTACGTAGCTATGTGATTTTCAATATTCATATAGATATATTAATAATAAGTGTGTTACTTATTTCTAACAATTAGTATATATTTTGTGCAATTTTTTCCAATAAAAAACAAAAACAAAAATAAAAGATTCGTGCAAAAAAAAAACATTTATTGGTTAATATAAACGGGAGTACAGTCAAGCGAAGTCGCACTTTTTTTTTTTCCTTTTTTTTTGTTTTAATGTAATTAATACTATTAGACGGGATCAATTAAGTTAGGATATAATTAGAAGTTTCATAACTTTTTAAATTGAAATGTTAAAATGGACACATATTTAAAAATACAAACATTTCTATAAAGAGACATTTATTAGACTAAACAAATCTAATGTAAGAGTCGACCCAAGTTCCATAACCTCCTAACATTGCTTGTTCTTTAAAACTCGTTTTTGAAAAATAATTTTTTAGTATAAAAAGTATATTAAAAATGTAAAAAGATATAACTGAATAATAAAAAAATTATAATATATTAAATCTACTCTTGAAACAAAAACAAAACCAAAACTAAATTGAGAAGAACATATCCCTAAAATTCAAGTACCAAACAACATTTTTAAGGTTTGACCATAAGATCCAAACTAGTATTCTTATGCTATTAATTTTGATGGAAAGTTATTAGAATTCGCCGAGCTACGATTGATATTGCCTTCCATAAAGCGATGAACACAAACATTGCTATGTCGATGTCCGTTTGCTTCCTAATAAGCACAAACAAGCATATTCCTTTAAGATTTCAATAAAAAGCCATGCATTCTGCTGCAAACAGAGGAGCATTGCTAGCAATGGTCATTCATAATCTGGATTCGCTTCATGCCTCAACTTTTGGTTTCCATCCTGCGACAACGAATTCTTTTGCAGCCTTGGTTTTCTCAAAAGCCTCCCGCGAAAATAACAACTGCACAACGTAAGGAGGAGGAAATTGACAATGGGTACGTTCATCCTCCTCAACTGTATAAAGTGGAGAAAACTAAAATCGAACAAGAATATAAGCAGTAATGACTTCATACACATTCAGAGGGAGAGATTTTTAGCAAAACCCCACATATTTGAAGTATATTAAAAGTCTAAATCTTGTAGTGTGCATGAAGATGAATGCCTATAGGGATGAGCAGCAACCAAGTGGTAAGAAGAATCATATGCCTTCTGCAATCTCAGAAAAGATGATTGCAATAAACAGGCCTATCCATGTGCAAATGCTAAATGATACATTAGCCAGATAAACCTACCTCAAACAAAAGTATTGTTCTCGAGACTATGTAGTTTTCGTCTATTCCAAGGCATCATTTTTCTGCAGCTTAATCACTGGTATGACAATTTTAAGTATGTCAATTTTAAGATCTCTTAAGCTCTTGTAGCCCTATAAGTTATTCCACAGCAAAATTATGTTGTTTTCTCAACTTACTGGAATTTTACTGCATTTAAAGAACACAATCATGAGGAAAAGAACTACTAGCTCTTGTAAATCTTGAAGTAAATGAAAGTCCCTCCTGAACTTAGTTCACCCCATCCACGGGGCTAACCCATCAAATGAGCAAGGAAAAGTAGCAAGGGGAAGACACAGGAAGCGTGAAGCAACCGACATTCGTGCATAATAAGGTATTCATAACTAATCAGATATATCACTCGAAAGATAGATGCATTCACCAGAAACCTCATACCTTGATGTAGTTATGTAAACTAGCCAACTGTTCAGGGATTTTCCAGCCCTTGAAATGATCAAGAGTTATCTGAAGATGGTACAACTTAGGCGCCAAACTCAAATCAACAGCACAAATCTTTTCCCCGTTCACATATGGTCCCTAGTCATACAGAAAGGTATATGCATTATGCTAAGACAAAAAAAAAATCATAGAGGTAACAAAAGCTTTAGCTCAATTTTCAGTGAAGACAAACAATATGAATTTATACATGAGCTTTCAGGTGTTCATCCAATGCCTTTAGTTCTTCAATTAGAGCCTGCTCTGTGCCATCGTTGGCATCCTTGCTCTTCAAGAACTTAACGAAAGAAGGGAACAATTTCGAACCCCTAAATCAAAAGACGCTGAAAATTAGAAAAGTAGTACACAAACAACAATGTTCTTCCTGAATGGCATATTGGGGCAAGCAACAAATGCAGATACAAATCATAAGAAAGGCCTAATTTTGTTGCTAGAGTTACAACAACAAGATTTCTTTATATTATTCTAATAATGCCTGTTCCAAATCAAGAGCAACATTCTGTTCCATAACAGTAATCAAGTCCTCACTTATACATATACAACAATGCTCCAAAAACATGATTGGCATTTGTAATATCAAGAAACATGATTCAAGAAAAGAACAGTGACATATTTAAAGATATATTTATGGCAAATTCGTGACATATTTTAGAGAAATACTCACACAGAGGATACTTGAGAGGGAGCAGAAAGTGGGGGTTGAGGGTATTTCTCTTCTATGATTCCAACTATCACATCTGAGTCGACAATCCATTTGCCATCGAGTTTAGCCACCGGAACCTTTCCTTCTGGACTCACCTCCAAGAACCTAAATACAATACAAAAACCCCTTCCTTAAACCAAAAAAAAAAAAAATAGACACAGAAAGAAGAAAAAAAAATAATAACTGGAAATGAGAATCAACCAACCATTGAGGTTTATCATCGAGATTGATTAGGTGTAGCTTGTATGGAACTTTCTTCTCCTCCAAGGTCAAAAGCACCCTCTGGCAAAAGGGACCTTCGAAACGCCAAAACCCATCACAGAATCAGATAATTTTCAACAAAAATCATGAAAATTAACCTATACCAGCCCAAATACAGAAAGAGATGGACGAAATCAATCAAGGAATGTAAAAACTAAAAGAGAATGACAAGAGAAATTACAGTCTCCAAGGATTTCCGGAGCACCGGTTGCAGCTTTGACGCAGACTTCCACTGGGTCAGCCATTGATGAACGATAAGCTTCACTTCTGTGATCTTCTGAAAGCACCGAGCGAGCAAGAGGAATGTGCTAGAGAGAAAACTCCCACGACAATAAAAAAACACTTGTTCGAATATTTGGCAAATAGTGGTTTATTTAAGCGTAACGTGTCTTTTTTTGGAAAGTACTAATTGGAGCCTAGAGGTTTCTTTCATTTTGCCAATTGGCCTTTTACTCTTTTATTATTTCTTTTTTTTTTTTGATGGTTTGTCAAGATTTATTGACCATTAAATTAAAGCCTTATTTCTAAAGCTATTGTTCATTGATTCTCAATCTTAGAAAATTCAATACGAGTGAGTAACGTGTGTTCTTTTTTCTATCAATTCACTAATGTTATTTTCTTTTTACAAAAGGCGTCTGTTGTTACGACTGTTTATAAGTTATACGATATATTTTTAAACTGAATTCTTCTAATGAAACGAAAGAAATACTATTATGGAAGGGAATGACTCCTAGAGTTAGGGAAGCCAAAAGGGTTAAAGCATTGACATTCAAATCATGAAAATGCAGATAAAACTAGTAAAGTTCTTGGAATTATATTTGTGGTAACAAAATCATGTGATTGTTAATGTAGTGCTTAGTGGTGAAAAACAATTTACCACCTTAACAGAACTACGTACAAGTCAAAACACCTCTTTCTTTTAGAGCCTGTTCTTTTTTATTGTTTTGAAAACATATTTTGAGAAAATAATTTTGTAATATAAAAAGTGTATTGAAAATGTAAAAAAAATTATATTAGAAATGCTGAAAATTGATTATAATATATTAAATTTACTGTTGAAGTCAAAACCAAAACGAAAAGAAAAGGCCCTTAATTTACAGTTAAAATGTGAACAAATATAGAAACACGGAAATGTTAAGAAAACATAGAAACACATCAACTTTTAAGTCAGCAAAAATCACACAATACTTGGGATACTACTCAAGCTCTTCCAATTCCAAGCTCCATGGTTTATTGTCATAGGATGCCATATTTGAACACATGCAACCTTCCTCAAACTAGGCCACAAACATGATCAATTTGTCTTAACCATGAGCTAGGAAACAAATCAAACATGTGCAATTGTGCATGAATGATTGTGACTTCAAGGTAAATCTACATCCCTCTTCAGATCACATGCACCACAAGTTTTTCAAAGACAAATTAACGAGTAAACGTAAAAATACCTATATTTTAAAATTGTGTTACACGGCAAGAAATCTGAATTTGGCCCACCTCTAGATAGTTCCATTAATGCCAGAATTTAATGGTAGCTACTGATCAGTTACTAGAAAAACATGCACATACATATCACATGGTATTATTCTATATACAAGAGGGCAAACTGCAATAGAACCAAATGAAACAAGGATCAAATGGAACCTTAATTTGTTGAACAACGTTAAATGTAGTGTCACTCTCTAGCCCAGTTCTGGCCATGTTCCACCGGAACATTGGCACAGGGCCCCACATCCCTAGATATATATATTATATTTTATATATATATATATATTAAAGTATAAATTATATTAGATTATATAGATCATATATCTATTGTCTAGTTATGCACGTAGTCTTTTACTTATCCATTTTTTTTTATCGATTTAGGTGAAAAAAAAATGAAAAAAAAATTTGTGGTCTTTTATTCTTAATCATTTGCACATTGTTTTCATAATAAATTATATAGATATTTAAATTTCAGTATTATTTGATTTACATAAGTTGGAGTTTATCCTAAACTATTTAGTTTATTGATAGTTCAGTTGTGATTTGACTCCAAATAATTTTGTTGTTTGTGTGTTACATGACTAGCAGTTGTGGTAAAGCAGTGAAACTTTTCATAATTGTCCAATGTATTTATATATTAAGTGACATTTTTTATGGATAATTTTATTAAAAAATTAACTCTTAAACTATTGTCGACTATTCAATAGGAAAGGTGTACGAAAAGTGTTGAAGCAATCAAATTTTAAAATCGTGACATCATAAAAGTTTTACATCTAAATTTGGTTTCGGGCAATATGATTTTGCATCTAAGTATGCAAGAAAAATGTTAGTTTAAATTTATGTGAATTTTATATTATTTTTGGTTGACTATTTTTGTATTTTTAAATTTACAATAATATATAAGAGGCCTAAATTTATTACATTGAACAGGATCCTTATTTGTATAGTAACGGGCCTACTCTATACATATGCACAAATTAATATGATTGTTTGTCATAGCCCAAATGATGATCATATATATGGAGAAATTACAATCTGCATGGAAAATATATATATATATATATATATATATTCCTAGCTATATCTATCTGGGTCCATGTGGCAATTCTTGATAGGAAATCGTCTAGATTTCACTGCTGACTTGGACAAATTGGACCACACAACACAACAGAGATTGAGTACGTACTATGTACACTACATTAATTTCAATGATGATGCGTGGTAGGACCCATTAAAATGTACTACTATGTCTCTTTTGAGTTTGGCTTGATTCATTTCATCAACAAATTCCTCCCTCCTAGCCATACTTTTGAAGTCATGAAGTAGCCTAGCTAGGTTATATTATGCTCTTTTCCGTTTCTGTTTCTTTCGAAAAGTTCACTTTATAATACGAGGAGCAAGTATTGTTAGAATGATGAACATGTACAAACAGCTTCATTGATTCCCAACCAGCAACTCAAAAGGGGTTATGATCAGGTGATTTTCATTTCTGTGGTGATTGTTGTCCTTGAGGATCATCTTTGGGATTTTCCTGATCGAGATCAGATTGATCAGATTCAGAAACCATCTTTTGAATCATAGCACTTGTCTCAGCGATCTTGTTTGCTCTGAGACTCAGAATATGCCTCAAAGAAATCTTTGTTCTCTTTCTCTAACTCATTCCACACTGCCACAGCACACAATTAGTTAAGATCGAGGGCTGCCTGAACCTAATTTCCATATGTTTTGTTGAAGAATTTTTTTATAAATCTTTTAGTGTAACTAAGCTGAAGTGATCGAAGCTAGTTCTTGGTCTTTCAAATTCTCACTCACCCCAGAAACCATGACCATCAACATACATACTATTACCATCTTTTTAGTCAATCATATATATCTTTTGTGGTAACTAATTAATGCATGCTCCCTTTGTCCGAGTCACGAGACACAATAGTAAATTCAAAAAACAAACAAGACTCTTTCATTCGAACGGAGTCATGCAAAGTGCGTTAACTGTGCATGCATGCATATATATATATTTGTTAAGAAGAAGACTGAAATTAAACACATACCAGTCGAAGTGATGACAGGCTTGATGTTTGCATGCTTGGAGAGGGCATCCATGCACTCTTCTTTGCTCATCTTGAAGATCAAGCACTTCTCTATCAGGTGCTGCACCTACACACATCCGTTCCACTACAAGAGTCAAGTGATCGATAACTATTTATGAATCGATAAGGGACAATTCTACTAATGAAAATCGATCCATGATAAAGCAAGAAGAAGTATTCATGGGAAATTAAACACATGTAAATCTGTAAGAACATAGTAAATCCAAGACACAATAATCACACATATATATATATATATATAGGTTTTTTCATTACCATATGTATGTATGATGCAGAAGAATCGTCCATAATATGCTTATATATGTGTGATTATTGTATGATGTAAATTATATAACAATATTGAAGATGATGAATGATGAATGATCATGAAGTGCAACAAAGGGTTAGAAGATTATCATATATATAGAGAAGAGAAAGAGAAATGGTGATCTGAGGTCGGGGCCAAAGTCCCACGTGAGAGATAGATAATAATTGGTGGAGAGGGGATTAGAGCAGATTTGTAATATGCCCATTTCTTCTTCTCTTGGATTTTCTCTTCTTTTTTCTTTTTCTTTTTCTTTTTCTCTTTTCGAATAAAGAAAAAATAAAATTAATTTGTCAATTAGGCCCCCCCCGTCCACGTGATGAAGGGGACCCCCACCAATATTGAAGAGAAAAAAATGGCATCCTCCTCTACGGTAACAAAATTATCCAATCGGCTAACGTGGCCCAATCATGAACGAACACTTGTCCTAATTCTATAAGGATTTGGTAACTCTATAATGTTATAATCAGAGTTTGAGATCTTCTGTTTACTCAATTTTCTTGTTTGCTCTTTCACAATAGAGAAGTGAGTTTCGTGACATGACATATGAGTCCAACCTTCTATTATGAAAGTACAGACAGATAAGTTACAATTTATACAGACATAAAATATAATCTTATCAATCGGGGCACAAAAATAAAGGAAATGACTTAGGCTCTGTTCTGAATTGGAAAAATGTTGGTTGAGGAATGAATATTTTTAGAGGGAGTTTCTTTTGATGATTTGTGTAGGAAAGAGAAGAAAAAAATATAATGATTATGTTATTTTTTAAATTTATGTGAGTAAAGATTTAGGAGAAATTTTACATTTTGAATTTAGTAAAAAATGAGATTATTTTTTTAAGTAAAATTTAGGATGAAAAAGTGATAATTTTTCTAGAATAGAATAAAAAAAACAGAGAGCTTAGAGAGTGAGAGTGTGTTGAGTAAATGATTTGACATTACATAATAGTTATAATTGAAAATTTTAATACTATATCAATCACTTTATAATTTTACTTTGAATTTTCATTGAGTATATCATCGCAATTAGAAATCAAACCTAAAGAAACACCCCACAATTTCGAAAAAAAAATTGAAAGAAGATATCAAATGGTGCACTATTAACTTTAACTTTAAATTTGCATCTTTCTTTGTTGTATCTAACTGGGGTACAATAATATCAACAAAAAAAAAAAAAAAACTGGGGTACAATCAACTCATTGCTGTCTTGTCTTGCTTTACAAGTTGTTGTCAGTCCCTCTCTTCTCTCCAAATTCTCAAGAAATTCTCTCTAGAATCAACACTTTGTGGGGAACACCATTGCCATTTCTAGGATCTTACGCATGCTTCTTCGACCTCTTTTGCATCTCCCCCTTCCTTCAACTCAGCTGTGAGCCCCAACTCTCCGTGATCAATGAATGCCCTTTCCTTCCTCATTCTCTTCAAGCCTCCAATTATATTGTATTTCTTGAAAGCGTGACGATACATGATCGACTCTTGTAATTTCATGATCAGATTATCTGTACTACAACAGTAAAAGAAGTTTTGCGAAAGAGTTAGTGCGGGAATAATGGTTTTGCAAAGGATGTGTCACCATCAATGGTGGAATTCTTATTTGTGACACATTTCTAAAGAAAAATAATTGCCTCAAAATAGCTTTTTTTAGCGCAAAAAAAGAACTAGCTAGCTAGCAGTAGACTAGGGATCACAAAAATAAATGTAAAATTTCATTCATTCTACTGTTAGAGATATTTCATTAGTACAAAAGATAAGGGCGAATTACATTTACCTCCCTAAGATTTGCTCTAATTACAAATAAGTCCTTCTAATTCTGAAAATTACAAAAGCATTTATGAGGTTCTCATTAGTTTTCTGTTTTGTGTTATTTTGTTCATCAACGGTAAGGACTATGTCAAGTTGAGCCAAATTTGAAATGCTCAAACAGTGATAGTTTAAAATTTCTTTTATACTAGTCTATTTATTAAATAAATGAGTTTGATGTGAACTTTTATCGAATCAGTCATAACCTTGTTTGTTCTCAATTATAACTAACAGGGATCAATTCGGTTATTACGACCAAATCTTGGGTTGGTTATGATTGATTCGATAAAAGTTCTCAATCATAATCTTAAGAACTTATTTGCAATTTGACCAAACTTCACATTATTCGCCCAAAAAATGAATGAATATCCTTGGGGGGGTCCTACCCTGTAATTGAGATCCCATCCCATTTGGGATTTTTGTGTGTTTTTGACATCTTCCTTCCCAAACAATGTCCAAAAAGTAGACACTTGATAAGGCCATAATAGATACTATAGCAGCAAAGCAAAGCCACTTGTGACACCTTGCCTTCAAATTGCAGGCTCTGCAGCGTACGAGTGATAGGGCTCTGTTTGGCCGGGCAAGTAAAAAACACCAAAGATTGCCTCATCATGAGGCCGATGAACTTTAGAATTGCAGGAAATCGTGACCTTACATATCAGGGATTGATGATTCAGCTAGCTTTCTTACATGTCAACTATTGATTGGTGGTTCGAGGATGAAGAAAAGGATCTAAATCCATATTAATCTTCAATTCCCTATCCAGAGTTGATTCCAAACATATCTCAAAGAAATCAGAATCATTATTGGTTGAACGCATATTAACCTTAAAGAATGCTCAGCACAATTGTTGTTTGGAATCGAACAGCAGATGATTTGTGAGGGGCGTTTGGTTTTGAGGGTTCGGGAATCAAGGAATGAAATAATAGAAAAATTCACTGTTGGTTTATGGGGGCAGTCACTCTCTTACTAATTAAGCAGCTCTTAAAGGCTCCTTAATTGTCACTGTTTTATCCTTCGATGTGGGGTCCTGTTCTTGCGTTGCCACAAATAAGCTGCTGCTATAGAAGAAAACAGCAAGTGTACCTTAGCAAGGACAACTACTGTGAAAACTTTAGAATTAGAAGAGAGACCGACCTTTCAAAGGACATAAAAATCTTAACGGGGACCAATCTTTTCTTTTTAAATTTCCCCCTGCAAAGGTGAATATTCCCACTCTATTATTATTATTAATTTTTTTTATGGCCAACACACTACTCATATTTTCCAAATTTCAATTCGTATTTAGATAATATATAAAAATTTTGGAATAATAGATTTAGCGGGTTGTAGGGAGGCCCGCGCAAGCGAGTTCTGCAAAAGTAAGCAGCGTCAACGCTTGGCCAGCCTATAACCCCTCCATAAATTCTTGCGCCACAATTGGTAAAGAGCGCTGCGAACGGCTCTCACCGCGCGCTTTGTTTTCCTTACTCATTAGTTTAAGGCAATTTTTCCCATTGACATGGCTTCAGCTTTTATAGCCCTCGACTCTAGTTGTATATTTGCCCATTTCCGATGTGGGAACATTGACTCTCAGTCCCCGGCATTGCATTTCCCTTTGCAACTATGCAATTCTTTTTCCCTCTCAAAAACGACCGCTTGCAATTAATCACATCATGAAGTACAATACTGTACCGTAATAAATCTAGGTTAAATCTATATCTAATAAAGGGAAATCCTTTGCATCACAGGGAGCAATACAATCTGATATCTATATGAAAGAAGTTACATTTTATATCTCTCCTAAATGTGAAAGGGCATATTGTATCCTTCTATACACGAGATTTTAACGGACATTATAAAAACAATATCACTGTATCCTTCCGTTCTGTGACTTTATTCACCAAGCAGCATCACCAATCACATAATGTGTAATCCGAGTTTTACAACAAAGAATTTCTACTTACAATCGAACCAGATGTACTGGTGTGGTGTAAATAAATGCAATATACACGCCACCCACACCCAAAAATAAATTATAAAAATACAGAAGGGGCTGGCCTAATGCTAATGGTATATCTTCATCACTTCCTTTGTAGAAGTGGTTCATGTACTTGAGTATCTGAGTCTTTGTAAGTGAAGTTCTGTTTCTGTTTCTGTTTCTGTTTATGTCCGGACTCCAAGTCTGTGCTAGAGATTTCTTCCGTTGTGTGTTTCAACAGCAGCCTCTTCAGATAGGATTCTGAAGCTGCCTTTGGAGCCGCCTCGTTTAAACTCTGAACGTGCCGAAGGCAAACTTGAACTGCATCGTGAACTCTAACGAAATACCACTCTTTCCCGATCAAATCAACCACGCCGGACCTCGTCAGTGCCAGCAGAACGTCACAGTTCGGGTTGGAAATGGCCATCTGCAAATGACCCCAAAGAGTTTACAGCAGCTCCCAAAATAACTTCATATACTTTTTAAGGATTTAAGACAATACTATTCAAATCCAACCTGAATATCCCGTGATTTGTACTCTTGATGCAAGTCCTTCAATGCTTGCACTGCACTGGAGTCTATGTACGTAACAGCTAAAAGAAAGGTAGGACAGACGGTTATTAAGTGAGAAATAGCCCTAATCCATTCTTTTCTCAACAAACAATGATCGCCAAGAAGGAAACTTACGTGCCATTTCAATAATCACAAAGTAAACTCTTCCAACTTCAGGTCCACGGCTGGTTGATCCATCAGTTTGGAATTCATACTCTTGAAGCCTGAATGGAAGAGTCAGAAAAACTTTAAACACTGCCTCACAGCTACTGTAGGCGCATTCTAAAATTATCTAGAGGAAGAGAGAATTACCTGTCTTTTATGTAACTTATATTTGCGAAATAAATAGGTGCATCAATGCGCACGATGACTATCCCGTTGTATGTATATGCTTCTGGATACTGTTCAATGTTTCTATAGACGGTGGTTCCAGGAAGACGACCCAAGACAGCTGCAAAACAGAAGTAAACCATAGCACATTTAAATGTCAAACACATAGAGACTGAAATCAGAAACATACAAGAATAATTAGGATATTATTACTTTAAACACCAAGAAGGATTTAGCAAAGGAAGCAACTTTTGCTGAATGGCAATAAAAGATCTTGAAACGACAAGAACAATATGAAAACTCATAAAGCTTGTTCATGCAAAGAAATGGCAAGAACTGGGTGGTTGTTTTCCTTAGGAGTGAACATGGTACTCAAAAGTCAATATAAGGAAAGGGTAATCTTTTGACAAATGATAACGAGGCAAAAAGAACCAAAGCACAACATCGAGGAGCATAGATTAGAGCACAAATGATGAAGACCACCTTCGTGAAAGTGTAATAGAACATCAAGCCCTGAGGAATCAAATAACAAAACCCCAGAAGACAGAATGTTGGATTGGTGGTTGCATTTGAACCAATTGCACCAATGCATAAGCACATCAACGGGTGCATGATATTAAGTGACAGGCAGCAACAGAAGTACAATATGTATGATACTGGATGGTTCACAGCTTTAATATTCAGTGGATCCGGTAACAAAAACAATCATATAACAAAGCAAACTCACCAACATGTGGATTTGCTGATTCATGAATGACAAAAGCCAGTGAAACACCAACCTACACAGTAAATCCCCAAAATTAGTATTACAAAAGCTTGCATCTCACGTCTGTTAATCTCAAATCACTGTGACATTAAAGACCTTGACGTGTCAAAAACAAGTCAGCAAATTTAAGCTAAAAAAAGAAAAAAAGAAAAGAGCATTCCCGTATTAAACTTACACCAATAAGGACACCAATTTCAATGCCAAGGAACAAGGTGGTTGTGCAAGTAATTGACCATAAGAGAAAATCTTTCTTATCTACACGCCACAAGAAAATAGCCTCATCATAATCCACCTGAAATTGTGAATGATCAAAATGTAGATAGTGCTGCATTCTGAATTAAGAAATTGAATAATCCACTTCCAATTATGTGCATGCAAAATCAGGGAAGCAGGGAGTTTTGGCAAATTTGAGTAATAAAGCCCTCATCCTTTGAAAAAAAAGTGGTCTTTTTCAATGATCAGCTTCAAGTAGGATATCAGATGTAGATAAATCAATTCCAAAGGAGTAAGGAACAGATTGAGCTTTTAGGAAATCATAATCATCATGAGAACACTCCTAAACATACAGAAGAGTGCCGCAGATTTCACAGCTTGAATTCAAAGAGAAGAAATGCTCTGTATAAGCATGATAATCATGAGAATATGAACATGCCAGGCCCAATGATCTCTAAACATACACAAGGAAATGCGGATTGTTCAATTTCCATACTTTCTTTATCTTAAACTTCACTTTCTGCATAGCTAATCATCCACGCAACATTATTCTAGGCACAAGTGAACTAACAGGTTTCATAATAATTGCCTAAAGTTGCATCAACAAAAACTAAAAGTCACGTTAAACAAAGAAGCAAAGGCCAAAACAACATGAAGAAGCTTTTTAAGAGTAGTTTGGTAGTATCGTAAAATTCAGCCTTAGTTAGCATGCAGCAAAGTAAATCTGGAAGGATGGTAGACATACCAGCCCCGCAACAGCAGAAATGACAATAGCAGCCAGTGCACACTGCAAGTGAAAGAAAAGTGAAGGTTGGAAACAATGATTTCAGAGAAAAATTGACTAAGTTAACAGAAGCTATTGAGGGCTTGTTTGTTATGGAGTGGCTTTGAAAACATGTTTTTGGAAAAATTTTATTTAATGTAAAAAGTGTATTGGAAATGATGAAAAAGTATTATAATATATCAAAATTACTGTAGAAACCAAAAACAAAACGAAAACAGTAAAAACGAACAGGATCGAATTTCAGAGATCAACTATTTCAGATTCCTAGGCCTATCCAAAATAATGTTTTCAGGTGGAAGGCTAAATACATTCGTTTTCCCTCATATCTAATATATTATGGATGGTCTTGTGATTCATACAATACAATAACATCAAAATCTTATACAGGAAGTTATTTGCATTTCCAATGAGGGTTATTCATGTATCAGCAAGGAGAAAACCTGTGGTATGTATTTAAATAGTGGAGTCATGAATAAAAGAGCAGAGGCCATTATAATTCCCATGACTATGCCAGATAAGCCAGTTTTTGCTCCACTTTCATGATTTACAGCAGATCTAGAAAATGAACCTGAAGGCGAAATCAAAAAACATTTCAGGAACACGTTAGCCTTGTAGTAGAAACAATAGGGCCAAAAGTAGCAGTTCGTACCGACAACAAATCATTGATAGAGGTGCAGAAAACATAGAGCATTTTTGCCTCGTAGGATGCAGGACAATTCACCTGTTGTCGGGTAGATAGAGAAAAATGAACCGGCAATATTGGCCACACCAAGTCCAAACAACTGCTCAAATACAAAGGATGTTTAGTTATTAAGAGTTTTTTCTGTTTGTCACAAGAGGAGAAAACTGACCAATGAATAAGACCAACACCAGAAGGGGAGAATGCAGTTCAATGCTTTTCAATGCCAGTTGTCTAATATAATTAACTTTTTAATGTTTATACTATAGTAGCTTGAAACCCCTAGCCATAGTAAAAGAAGCAATTAGAAGACGGATATCATTTCCTTCCATTCCAAACTTGACTGAGTCCACCAAACTAAATATCTCTCCCTGTGATTATCTAGTAACAATTTCAACAGCTTAAGCTGAAGATGTTATTATATATTCAGAAACAACTTTAACTGCTATAACTGAAGCAATAATTACATGGGATCTATCATTAAAATCAGACATTGGACCTACACGCAACTCAGTTGCAAACCAACAACGGTCAATTATGAAAAACTGTTGAGACATGATATAACAACTGATGTAGGAAGATTTTTAAAATGAGTTATGCCAGTGCTTTATATCAAGTCTTTTCCAAACATACCTCCTGATTTGAATCTAACTCATATCCATTTTTTGCAGCCAGAGCCTTTGCTATCCCAACAGATTCCTACAAATCAGTTATGTGACAGAAAGTATGAGTTTCCCATTTAAGAAAGCTAAGAGGTACAAAAATCTGGAAGTCAGATGTCTTCTTACCAAAATTGCCACACCAGTAATAAGAATGGCAGTTGGAATTAAAGATTTCATATAACCAAATTCCTTGGGAATGGAAAACTTTGGCAGCCCTTGAGGTATCTCTCCTACCTAAAAGAGTAATCAGCTAAGTTTACAATCATATTATATGTAGAGAACAATTTGTAGATGTCACAACTAGCTGCATTTACTAAGAATTATGAAAATCATCACAGAAAACTATACCCTTGGCATCATAACACTGAACAGAATAAAGCTCAAACCCAACTGTACTACAGTCTAAAGAAACAAATCCAGTTCCCCAAATTAAATTCTTCAATGCATGTCTCACCAATGAGATAGAAGGCGGGTCAAAGATTTTCACAATGATTGTGCCCAGAACTACAGCAGTGAGGGGACCACCAGCTCGCAGAAATCTCAATCGTTTCCCTTTCCCCTGTGGCCGAAGCCAGGCAAAGTATATAGATCTCATGATCAGGCAGTTATATTGAAATATATTCAGAAAATGTAAGGTACATATACTAAAAACATATATAATAAAAGCAGAAAGGAAGATACCATATATACAAATATATAGAGAAAAGAGTGGATACCAAATGCTTCATGGTTAGCAGAATGGCTAGCATGACGGAGCCCATTACAAATGGAGGCCACAAAAACTACACCAACAAAGAAAAACAAGAAAGAAAGAAAAAACAATTAAGGTCTCATAGCAAAACCAAAACATTTACCATTTAAAAAGGAGAGGGAAAATGGAGATGAATAATTTTCTACCCTTTTATCAATAAGACTGTTAATTTACTTATTCAACTTGGGGAGGGAGAAACAAAAAACTAAAAGGGGAGAGAGATTTAATGGCCACCTAAAAAATGATAGGAAACTAAGGCGCTAGAGTATTTCTCAATTTTGTCACTTTGAAAGAAACCCAACTAAAATATTCAGTTATCACTATATTTCAACACCTTCAGTTCATATTATTCCAGAAGCTTCTAATGAGCAATTGTGAAACAATTTGAGGCATCTATACTGCAACTTCTTGAAAATGGTTATGTATCAGATTATAAGACAAAATATTACACAATATGTAACACACAATAGGGAGAGAATGTGCTTCAGAAGACTTAATTGAAACACAAGCGATACCTTATCTGCTCCTGAAATTATACTCTTGACCAGAGGAATAATTTTGCTACTACGTTCTATTTCATAGCCCAAAAAATATTTTGCTTGAGACAATGCAATAACAACAGCAGAAGCAGTTGTAAAACCAGAAATCACAGAGTGGCTGATAAAACGAAGAAGCCATCCAAGCCTAGATAGGGAAACATTGACGTATTAGTGTCAATAACAAGGACAAAAAAAAACTAAGCGTTCTAAAGAAGCCTAGTTTTCAAGTTGCTGGAAGCGAGACAAATTGCTTTCAAGCCAAAACTCCTATAATGACTGTGAGAAACCTAGCATCAAAAGTTTCATGATAAGGCTGCAACCAGCTCTTTATACAGCTGCACTGAAAAAAAAGATGCCTAGCAGCTGAATTGACATCTATATATTAGTGGTAGTAAATTTTACTCCTTCCGCCAATCAAAATTACTTGCCCAACAGGACAAAATCAAAATCATAAAACTTAGTTTTCAGAAATATATAAAATCTACTACAGATACACACAAGTTTCTGGATCGAACATGAATACCTACTGCAACAAAGTTATCATTAGTTTTTAAATCTTTAGTATATTTTCTCGGTGCAAGATACAAAAAGTAACTTACGTTTAGTCAAAAGTGTAAAAGCAAATACAACATTGGGTCACAGAACTAAAACCAATTTAAGGATTGCATGAAAATCAATTGTAACTATATGTACCTTAAGAGACCCATTGCGCATTCCAGAATACCAACCATGAGCGCAAGTAGTATCGCTAGCTCAGTGTATAATTCCTCCGATGAGTCAACTATGCGACCCAACACATTCGAGACCAGAAGGGAAACCAATGCAACTGGACCAATAGCAAGCTGCCGAGATGATCCAAATATGGCATAGACAAATATAGGCACGAACCCAGAGTCTAACTTGGAGGAAAACCAACAAAGCTGCTTACTATGTGATTATCATTTGAATATATACTACACAACGGTCATCATTCATGCAACACATCCCAAAATTTACAGTCATGCCGCAATGAAAGAGCTTTTGAGAACTAAACAGATATTCTCTACTTCAACAAGATCATGTGATAAGGAATAAAAAGTAAATCACTGTATTATAAATACAAAAAATTCCACAGATATGTCAAGGCACATATGGAATTAATCAGAGGTAGCATTAAGAAAGTTGAATTGCTTCAGAAAATGGCTTGCCAAGAAACAAAAAAATCATGTAACCAAATACAAAAATCATTAAACATTCAAGCTATGCTTATTACAATTTAGCTTAAATTCTAACAGTGTCTTCATGAAAACCATGAAGTTGTTTAACAGGACAGAAGTTGGAGATGTTATTTTGAACAATATGTTACTCCTCAAATTCAATTAAATTCTTTGCACCAAATACTTGTTAAAAAAACTGCACAAAAAGTTTTCCATTTAACATGAGAGCTCAACTCTTCATTTCAATTTGTCAAAGTTTCTAAATTGTCTGTAAACAGTAACCATAAGTTTTCCCTATTTTACTTAACAAAAACCAACACACGAGGAGCTTCAAGACAGTTCAAATTTCAAATAGATGATAATGATGACAAATCGATAGTACACTTACAAAGTCCATATATCGGCTGAAGCCCAGCTAGCTTTGCATAAGACATGGACTGTTAAAACAGCACAACTTGTCAGAAGTAATCCAGAACACAAAAACCAGTGGATATGAATCGGTGTTATAAAAGGTTGAACTGCTCTAACTGACATGTCTATTTTGTCAAATGAACATGTTCCCACTAAAAGTAATTTGCAATATGGGGTCAGCTATAAGTATCATATCTCGCCACCTTATTCGGTCAATATACGATTGTTCCATCTTTTATAATTGTTTTCCAATTCATTTTAGGTTTTTTAATTCCTTTTGATATGAATTCATTCTTCTCTATTTTCTACTGTGGTACTAGGTCCTCAATATACATAGTCTGCAATATATGTAAAAAAACAAAACACAACAAAAAGAAGTGTGCTATATAAGGTAGTACTCTGAATAAAAACACAGTGCAAAAGCACTAAAAGAATATCAAGAAAAACAACTGATCCAATCATGGGTTCCATTAGTGCTCAATGTCTCGAGCAATCAGCAGAGAAACGATATTCTTGTCAATTAACAAACCTTCCCTTCAATCACATATTCTCATTCAATTGACTCCATGCAAGTTAAGTGACCAATCAAACCAAATGATGGTAAATTTTAACAAATGACGATAGAAAGTTAGAGACTCCAATTTGATTATCACTGTAATTACAGAAATCATTGGTAGGAACAAAGTCAAAAAAAGGTTATCCCAATCATCTACAGCGACCAAGTTCTCTTTATCGTTATCTGTCGATTCAACTAGAAATTCTTATCCAAAGTAAGCTCAAACAAACTAAAAAGCCTGATTCGTCATGTTTTTTGTCTCGAGGCTTTGCAGCTCGCAATCCATGCCTTCTATTCTTGAAAAAATAAAAAGAAAAATCAAGATTCTCTGTATGCAACACCATTTTTCCCTTTTAAAACATATTTTTATTTTATAATAATTTAGTTATCACCTTTTCCATTTTCAATACACTTTTAATATCAAAAAAAATAAAATTAAAACGCATTTTCATACAGCCAGACATTTTCCCTTTTTTTTCAACCAAGCAACAATAAAGAAATAGTCATACAGAAGAAGAAACCGGTTCACCTGAGGCACGAGCATGATGCCGACGGTAAGGCCAGCCATGAGATCGACTTGCAAGTGTTGCCGCCACTGATAGGTTCGTATCCACCGGTAACACGGCAAGAAAATCTCGATCCACTCCGACGGCGTCATGCGCTCCATCTTCGTCCGCCATCGCGACACAGCGGAGCTCACCGCGGACTGCGTCTTCGAAGCAGACGAAGAAGAATAAGAGGAAGACGAGGTCGTCGACGGGTGCTGCAAGGGTATAATCTTAACGCTCCGAGGAGCGTGGGACACGGAGCTGCTGGTGGTGGCGGAAGGCGGCGGCGGAGAGGAAAAAGAGTCCACCGCGGCGAGGTTCTGAGAACTGGGAGAGGCGAAGGTTTTCTTCTCCATGGCCTCGCCTCAGAAGCAGCAGCATCGAAAACAACTCTCAATGGGTACTGCGCGTTTTGAGAGGATTCTGATGTGGGGCCACCCCGTCCTTTTCCTGCACGACGGTAGCGAATGGTGAAACGAAATTTGTATGCTGACGGCTCCTTCATTTGGCCAAAGGCCAACTTCAACGTGGTCAAATAACTGTTGTTTAATATTTACTGTATCAGTTAAAGCCAATTTATTTATTTATTTATTTATTTGGGGGGTCATTGTAATTTAGTTATAAGGTGAGAGTAGATTTTGGAAGTTTAATAAATCACTTGAAAAGTATACTCGACCGTCATAATAACTTATGCATTGGTTAAAGTGAATTGTTATAATGAAACCGAATAAGTATATGATTAAGCAAATTGATAGCAACAAATACAATAGATTACTGTGGAGAGGAAAAATATCACTCTTTTATCCCATTCAAAAACAAATGTACCCTGAACTATTTTGACGAGACTAAAATTCTAAATTAAAACTAAAGTGATTATATACTCAATGAACATATAGTGAAATTATAGCAGGATTGACGTTGAATCCACACGGCAACAAGTTGTTATTTTTTTTTTTTAAGTATTCTTAGTGACGTGACACCAAGTTGATTGACTCATAAGGGTATTTCAAAAGAAAGACCCACTTTATTGCTCTAAAAACTAATAGTGTTTTGACATTAACGACAAATGAACACGAAAGTGCCCGTGAGAAAAATGATAAAATGTGTGTTGTGTATTACCATATCTCAAACCAACTTCAACTAACATGCTTTTTTTTTTTTTTTTTTTGAAATATAAATAACATATGTTGTTCAATAGAAGAACCGTATGTTGAGTTATGTGTCATGACTAATAAATTATACACTACTATTGCACTTTTCTACTGAAATGAAACAATTATTTTATAATAAATTTTCATCATTTTTAATACACTTTCAATATTTTTAAAACATATATCAAAACACAATTTGTACCATATTTGATACGTATAATTTCAAAGCCTTCTCTTATTCAATTTCGTCTATGTAATCATAAAATTCATCCAACACTTATTATTAAGAGATAACGAACTGAAAAATAAGCTAATGAGTTGCAATTTTATCAATAGTCGCATTCAGCATTCTATATTGACACGGCACTCTTAACATTATTAACTTTTTCCTATCAATATGGACATTGTAAACTACAGAAAACAACCAACCTATCCGATTCGGTGTGACACGACTATCTTAAAAAACATGTTTTCAAAACGAGGCGGACTAACTAATGGACGGGGCATGATTTTACCACATAAGATAATTATACTTCTATGATTACTCTAACACTAATAAAGTTGTTTAGTGGAGGTACATAATTAGCATAGGTAAATAAAAATAGTACAAGACACCATAATTAGCATCTTTGATCGTTTGAATTTCCCACTTGATATAAAACTGTACATTAATTAATTATTTGTACGACCCTCAACTTGGGTTATGTGATGTGAACTACGAAGAAACAAGTTACTCATTCGTTTTATTAGAAGAGTCTAATTTAACAAATATTTTTTTGGTTCAATAGATGAGTTTCGTATTTTTTTTACTCCCCCCACCCTTACTAATATGATCATGCGTAGTCCATAATTAGCTGATACTTAATAAACAATGATATAAATAGATTAAATGTGTCAAATTAACTATTTTAAGTCTTGTACATTGACATCCATAATAAGTTGTACCTATGTTAAAGTGGATTATTCTAATAGAACGGTGTGAGTAGTATGGCCATGTTCTTTTTGTTTCGTTTTGAAAATGGTTTTGGTTTCAACAGTAAATTTAATATATTTTAATCATATTACATCATTTCCAATACAACTTTTTACTATTCAGCATTTACTTTTTATATTTTCAATACAATTTTTACATTATAAAACTATTTTCCAAAACTTGTTTTCAAAACCGTTTTCAAAACGTTCAAAAAGAACACGCCCTTAATTTTTTCAAATAAAATTAATTCTACATTTTCAAACTTAATGTAAAATATACCGTATGAATGTGTAAAATGAATATTAATTTTGTTCAATTAGAAACATTCACTTTTAGTGTATTATATTACAAAGAATTACAAAAGTGTAAAAATAAATTGGCCTTCATTAAGAATTTTGATAAAATTAACCATTTATCACTATGGCCCTGTTTGGCAAGTTTCTCAAAACATGGTTTTGAGAAAAGTTTGAATTTTATAATAATTTTTCATCATTTTCAATACACCTTTTTACATTTTTTAATACACCTTTTTACATTCCCAATACAATTTTAATATTATAAAATCAAAATAAATCTCAAAACCATATTTTGAAAATCATACCAAACAGGGCCATAATTCTGAAAGAAACTTTTTTTCCAAAGTGATATTATTAGCAAGAAGAAAAAGTCAAGATTTGTTCCGGAACACCATGTATTTGGACGGCATATCAGGATAAATTCAGACGACCCTAGTATTGTTGTTTATTCCTTGTCCATTTTCGCAGAATAGCCGTGCACGCGATCGCAGGGTTTTCCGTGGCTGCTGCTCCAAGCGTCCGACAAAAAATGTAGTATTTTAAAATTATTTGTGCTGTCGTGGATCCGGAATTGGAATCGGAATCACGGACCCTCAGGAAAGGTTATAGATGTTACTTTCTCGGTCTCAATTAAAAACTAATATTTTGAAAATGCATAAGTTTTTAAAAAATCATTCATCATTGAATTTGGTCACTTATGCGTTAAAAATGAAATTGCATATACAATTATATACTCGTATAAATGATTGGATAGTTCGTTAAAGAAACTGTAGTGATACATTCCACGAATGGAGCATATATCATTCCTCGCCTCTAGGCTCTTGCTCAAAATGGAAAAAGATTTCCCACCCACAGGTCAAAGGCACAGCCTTGGTAAAATATCTTATGATTATGTTTCATGTATACTTTGATACCATATATATATATATATATATATATAATGTCGTTGGATGATTCAAATTTTTTTTCTTCAGAAAATAGTTTACTCTCATGCACAATTTATCATTTAAAAAGGAAAAATAATAATAAAGAATTTACAACAAATAATTTATTCACTTGTTATATTTTAAAATAATCCCTTTGTCCCCTGTAAAGAGTATTCTTTTAGAGTTGTAAATTGTAAATTATTAGTGTGTTTGAACTCTTTTAATGAAAGTAAGTATATAATAATTTGTGTGTCAGACTATTATAATTCTTTCACGAAACCCTTAAAAGTCACTAAATAATGTCATATAATGCATTATTAATGCAATTGCATAAATACATATGTTATTATTCAATGACAGAATAATTCCGTAAAGGGACTATAATATTTTTTATAATTTGCACTACTGTAAAAGAAAGTTCTTTTATTTAGAGAAAAAGGGAGTATTACAATTCTAAAGGCTCTTTTCATTTTCCTCCTAATCAAGATATTCCAAAATTTTGTATCCACAATTATCAGCATTTAAACCCATTTCCTATTTTGGAAAGAAGATATATAGACTTTCTAAATTGAAAACAAGAGTGATTTCTGTTTCTTAAAAAGAAGAAAGAAAAAAACACTTCTTAGAACAAAGTCAAAAAGGTATCTGTACAATGATTTCCTAATTCCACAAATTAGGACCTACAAAGAAAATAAGGTAAGGCTACAGTCCCGCTACAAAACCATTCAATCATTTTGTAACAACGCAATAACCCTTGCAATGTCATTACTAAAAATAGTTATGCATCATAGAGCCGTTATCCAATTATTAACGAGACTATAGTATTTTCCGAAATATCAGCCCATCATAATTTAGTGAATTAACATCATTACAGTAATTCATCAAAATAGAACACCCCAAAGGGAGGTGAAGAAAAATCACTACTGCTTTACACAACATTACATGCAGCCAAAATGGCAGTGCTTCATTTCACTCACAAGAAAGTGGAATACATCTTAGTGATGATGAAATGTTACATTCAATCAACCAATAAGCTTACCAAAACGCCATCTTATAGCAGATCCAGGCGAGGTTAAGGATTGAGGGAACAGGAAAGCAGTGGAACTTTTTTCATTCAGTTGGAACACTTACAGGTGTGCCTGAGCATGTTCGGGTTTGTGACTGTATTCGTAATCTAGATGAACGAAGGCACGCTCGATTTCAGGCAATAGCTCAAGCTTCTCCTGCAAGGCCTCTCCAATGTCATGGGCCTCTCGCAAGGGCATGTTTGCCGGCAAGACAATGTCGACCTCCACAAAGTAGTGAGACCCAAAGGTGTATGCCCTGACCGTGTCGATGTGCCTTATGGCCTTGTGGTGGTTCCAACACAGGTAGGTCAGCTTTTGAAGATATTCTGGTGTGGCAGATCTTCCAACAAGGGAATTTACGTTCTCCAATACTGTTAATGACCAGGTGCGAATGGTGTAAAATGCTAGCTGCAGTACATTGAATGGATTTGGAACTAGATTAGAAAATTGTGATGGTAAATGACAACCAACCAAAAAACAAAAGAAACCCTTAAAAATGCAAGTTAACAAAACACTAATAATGGCAGCCAAGGGAAAATAATTGCAAGGCATTATCAACTACTTAATAGCAACAGTTTACTGGATTTTAACAGGTTCCATACATTAGAGACTGAAAACCTAAGTGACAAGGCACAGCAGCTTCAACTAAAGATATGTAACAACATCAGCTGTCTTAGAGCACACAACAAAAACAAAAACAACTAAGGCTCAGCCCATTCAGAATACAAGGTAACAGATATGAAGTTATTTGCATCCCATACAAGTCTACAAGAGAGGCATCTTTGGATGTTTCGTCCAAGCTGGATAATCAAGTATGCAGTCCATGTACGATCTACAAGAATTTTCCTCTTTTCAGAAAGAATGGTTAGCCATCCAACTGTTTGGACCGTAAAACTTCTCAACCAATATAGATATATACCTCACATAAGTTGGAAAGGGTGACTCAACAGGTCATTCATTCCAGGCTCACACTAAGACTAATAGTATTATTGGTCAATCATGATATACAGAAATCTACTAGCGTTTTGATACAATCACAAGCTGAATAAATTAAGATGAACTTATGACTCGGCCAAACAAATAACTTCGGGCTTTGGACATATTGTAATTATAGTGAAAGAACAGAAGTACGGACAAAAGTTCTGAGAATATGAAGAAAATTTCACTCACAATGATAGCTCCAACAGGGTCGATCCAATCAGTTATAGAATTAGCAAGTAATGCAGCAATTAGACCAATGATGTTTGTGATCACATCAAAAAAGTGATCTTGGGCATAAGCCTTGACAATCTCATTGGTGAAAGAGCGGCAATAGAAAACCAGAAGTAATTTCACCAGTGTCACAGAAAGCATAATGCCAACCACCCATGTCTCTTGCTCCCTGGTCAAGCTAAATCCATCCTCCTAAAAATGGGCACATAACCTTTTTCAGTTGCAGGGACACATAAAATAAGATTAGCAAAGGTTTGCCAGACAATAACAAAAGAAAACAAATCTTCTTTTGGGAAGGGCAAGGAGCAGGGGAGAAAATAACGAATAAGGTAATTCAAAATTAATCTCAATTTACCCATCCCTGCAACCAAACTCACAAACATAAAAAATAAGTTTGGAATGCCAAATATGCATACTTACATCAGATATTAGAGTGCGCACAGACTCCAAGATTATTTGCAGCCCCAGAGTTGCCATAACAGATGCAAAAACCAGGATTCCCTATAAAGCGAGGTAAATATCTCATAACCATAGAGTCTAAAGCACATAATGGATCAAAAATTAAATAAATAAGTAAAAGGAAAACAGCATTAACAGGGTTACAATATCAGAACTCTACAGGAGAATCATAAAATGACCAAATTTAAGTTTTCTTTTGATTGACAAATCCCTTGATTCTTTGATCTTGACTGTCCAAATCAATTGATAGCTGAAGGTTTTTCATTTCAACTGAACTTCTCTTGGCCCTTAGCCTTTGATGAGGATAAACTGCTATATACTGACATTCTCTTCAACTCTATCTCCTATTTCACGGCAAAGAATCTCTAGATTATGGACTAATTCTACATTCAACATACAGATTTCCCCAGAACAAAACTGGCACAAGCAATTGATTAACCAGCTTAAGTCAAGCTAAAAAGTTTATAAGATAAAGAGGATGATAATTGTTAGCTATTTAGAATGAATTAAGTGCTAGGTGGGAGCACGGGTAAAACTGAAGTTCAATCCATAAGAAACACAGAAAGAGAACATAAGGAGATTAATATGAAAATGGTGGAATTAAAACAAAAAATTTAAGCCATTGAAAAACCAACATCAAAGAAATTAACTACATATGCATAATAAGGCATCAAACATAATAAGCAACTCCCTCAAAACCATCAATTGATTAACCATTTAAAACCTTAAGTCTCTACTGTGATTTACTAAAGCCTTTCACTTGTCCATTCAGTTATAGATATAATCTGACAACGTTAGCTCGTAGTTTTTATTCTATTTGTCTTTTCCATCTGAAGAAAGACAAGTAGCCAAAAGGGGCAAGATCACAAAGGACTAACCAAAGGCTGCATACGTCTCTTTCCAATGGGATATTGATATGGATTTTGAGTCTGCATGGAGAATGCAGTGAACCAAAGAATAAACCCAGAGAGAAGATCAAGAAGCGAGTCTAAAGTGGAAGCAATAATAGCCAGTGAACCACTTTGGATGGATGCATAAACTTTAGCAGCAAAAAGAACCATGTTGGCGATATTTGATAAGCGAATAGCAGTCGTTTCACTTCTAGCCAACTTCTCCCGCTCTTCCTAAAACAAAGACAATCAAGGCCTCCATAAGTGAATTGTAGACCCTAATTCTGGAAGTATTAGACAATACAGAACAATGCAAATATCACCAATAAAGTACAAACCTTTGACATCCCAGGTACAAAACCACGCTCTGCTAAGGCATCCATTTCAGTAAATCCCTCCAGCATTTCAACCTGCTGTTGATAGTACTCAGACACATTATCTTCTGGACCTGAACAATCAAGAAAAAGTTAATGAAAGCCCAGGTTAATGCTTCGTCAATTAATTATTCAGACAACGCAAACGCATAAGCACCATCTTAAAGATCAAATAAAAATGGAATAACAATCGGTCTAAAACAAAAGTAATAACAATAATAACATACGAGCATTTAAAGCATTTAACAATCAATTAACAAGTATGGAAAATCATATCATGGTTGCTAACTTCCATGTTTAAGTGGATAATGTAAAAGGGCAAATAACGCCACCACCCATCTTAAAATCTCTTAAAGTTCCAAAACAACATTCAGTCAAGATAAATCATTGCCTTCTTCACTCTATGTGTGTACATGTAACACAGCAATAAGCACCTCTATTAAGGCTAAAGCTTACAAGTGTCAATAATTCAAACAAAAGAAATATTCCAATATTCCCTTTAAGACATTTGTAAAAGAATAAATAAATGAACACAATATCACTCAAGAGTATCAAACTACACCAAACATCTGGCAGGCAAGCCACAATAAACCCATAACTTTACTGTTTGTTTGTCAACTACGAGCCAACAGATGACCGGTCTTCCCTTGGATGTTTAACCACCATCAAATTCAATGCCTCTTCTTAGGTCTTTGTCTCCCCCAAAATTGATATGGCCCACGCACACAACACCATTCATATTTCTCCTCCATGAATTCCACCACCTTTCATACGCACATTTTAGCACACAAACAAATCTTTAATAGGCGACTCCAAAACAACCCCACACCAACCCGCCCGAGAGAAAGAAAAAACCACGCGCACGCATATTAATAGTATAATGAGAGAGTATACTAACTAATTTAGCAGTAGCATATAAAAAATAATAAGAAATGGCAAAACGACGCAGATATAGTAAAAAAAATTAAAAAAAACATCGTCAAAACATGATAAAACCACTGAAAGCTCATGAAATTCACCTGAAACCCCAAGGCAGTCATGGAGGCGCCGAGGAGGCTTCTCTTTTTGCTCGACCGTGAACTGAACCCCTTGGAAGTTCAACCTCCACGATCGGTCAGCATTACCTGCCTCCTGCAACAGAAGTTGCTCCTCGCCGCCGCCGTCGAGTATCACCGGCTCAACCATATCCGCCGCCACTCCTAAACCCGCTACAACAACCCCAACAAAAAAACCTATATAATTTATGGATTTCTGTTACGGGAGATCCGAGTATATATTTTTCAAACTTAGACAATGATTGAGTTGAATGAGGAGGTGGGGAATGTGAAGAGAATGGGAATGGAGGTAAGGGTAATTTGGGGAAGGTCTATCTTCGTGGTGGGCGTTGGTGGTTGTTGTCAAAGTATGTGGTGGCTCATGGCGGATTTTTATGAACCAGGAAAGTGGAGCACTTAGAAGGAACACTTTTTTTTTTATAGTAATTTTTGCTCCACGCGCTGCTATTTTTATTTTCTTAAAATAACAATTTTCTTTTCGTCGTTATCCATTTTTGGAAATGTAGGTAGATTAGTTGAGTGAACAAGTAATTAAGGGCCTGATCTCTTTGATTGTTTTTGTTTTGGTTCTGAAACATATTTTTGAAAAAATTTTAATTTTTTTTATTTATAAAAAGATATTATTAAATAGTAACAAGTTGTATTAAAAATAATAAAAAATTATTATAATATATTAAATTTACTGGTGACACTCTATTTGAATTATATCATTACTTATTAAATATGAACTAATCGTGAATCACACATGATTATATTAAAAAGTACTAGGGATAAAAAAAATTTGAAAGTGAACTCTTCTAATGAAATAAAAAATATTTTCCAACTGAGGGTACAATTTTTTGTTTTAAAATACATTATGAAGATTTAAATTTTTTTTTCTTTTGAAATAAGCAAATATTTTGAGTTGCGCGTGGTATCACGTCAGAGTGGTATAAACTTTGAAAAAGATCCATTTCCTCGGAACTGACAAATACTAATAAGTGAATGATTTTTCTGGGTGCGTGGAGTGGAATGGATTTAGACGCAAGTGGGATCCAAACGCCACGTTGACATAAAATCAATTAATTCTGATAGAAAAAAAGGATATGCGGATAATGGGCCAAAACCGAGAATTTAAGTCCATAATCCATATGATTAATCGCCAATTTTAAGCCGGAAACTATCCAAATCACTTGGTCCGGGATATTGTTTATTCTTTACTTTCCTCTTTTAGAGCTGGGAATTATTTATCCAAAATATATAGATTAATATGGTGTCATGCTACTTAACCTAGTACTTTACTTGTTCCACTAAGAGAGTCTACTTTCTAATATTTATAAAGTACATATAAAATAGCATAGTAATAGCTCAAAACGTGACTCTCTATGCTAGCATAAAAACAATGATCGTCCAAGCTACTTATAAATGTTACTACAATTAACATCACTACGGTTGGGACTGTCGAATACAGATCAGAAGTGAATTACGAGTTGGACTGATCCGCGAATCGAGCGAGCTCCCCTTGCATACAATGTGGTGGTGAACCCCCTCATTCTAATTCAATGCTCTCTAGGAACGAGCTGGTGCTCCAGCTGTTAGTGCGCAGGACAAGCCACCCAAATGTCGGGGATTTGATTCCTACCTCTGTCACTTTCGCCTATTTATAATGCAAAGCTGACAGGACTTTGCAGGAGGCTCTCCACTTCTTTATTTCTCTCTCCACAGTCCATACTTTCGATGTAATAAATTATGACTCATAATGACAATGAAGTATTTCTTTAAAAAAAAAAATGCTCTCTGAATTGTGTGGGAAGGTTTTCCGATCACACTACTGCTCACCAACGTCATATTTCGAGTGAACCGTATGTCCGAGTATGCCTAGAAAAAAAAAAAAAAAAAAGTTAAGGTTTTGTTTCTTTGTGACCCAACTTGAAAACTTTTTATTTTCGGAAATGATTTTTTTTTTGATGGAATTTTTTTTATATGAAATTGTGTCAGAGAGAGATAAAAGTGTAATCATTGTTTTATTTTTTTAATTTATGTAAGTGAGAATTTAGAATAAATTTTAGTAAATTTAGTAGAAAATGAGGTTGTTTCTTTATGTAAAATTTTAGAGGAAAAATTGATGATTTTCCAGGAATAGAATGGAAACAACAAAGCATGAGGTATCGCTTTTGTTTGTTTCACGAGATGCTTTGTTAGGTTGCTAAAGAGTGTACCGTGTGGCAAGCAATATGTTGGAGATTGCTTCTGCCAAATCTTAACCGCCAAACGCAATCAGCACCGTAGTGCTTTTAGTGGGATGGTAAGAACAAAAATCGACTTGTAGGAATTTGAACACTAACGATGACAATATAAAGTTTAAGAATGCTCAAATACGTCCCCTTTGAATTTTTTTACTATCTATTGTAACCCATTTTACAAATGAAAACAAGCTTTGGCTTACATATCGCCAATGTTTAACAAACCGGATCGGAGGCTGAACCGGCCGAGCTCAGGGGTCTGGGTTTAACCGGGGTTCAGGGGTTGAACCGGTAGCGTCATTATGATGTCATAAATATATTTAAAACATTATATATCTCATAATCAATATATAATTAATTCTTATAATATTAAAAAGATAATTTTTAATATGAACCATAGTAATATAAATTATATAACGTTTAATTTATTATATAAGCATGTTTAGTCTAATGGCTAACCACTATTTTACAAGAGTTTATCTCTTCTAGAGGACATGAGTTTGAATCCTGACTGAGTTATAATTAATTTTTACATTTGTTTCAGGTTTTCCATATCTCACATCGGTTGTGGAAAGGAATAAATTGTCATATAAAAGGAGAAGAGATGCAAAACACTTCAAAAAAAAAAAAAAAAAAAAAGCCAAAGAAAAGTAGAAAAGGAAATAACCCGGTTTTCAGTTTTTTTTCCGAGTTTGGCCAAAAAACCCAATTTTTTCCATTTACCAACCGGACCGGTTCCTGATTTACCCTGTCAAACCATTATTCCAGGCTTTGAACGTGCTTTTACAAGACCCTTTCAACAGCCTTGTTCTTCCTGTTCCTCTAAAGGTACTGCGGTGCTGAGTGCGACGTGCGGATAAGATTTGGCACAAGACTTGTTACTTAATAAAAATAATTTATTTTGACATAGGAATTGAGTGCAGCTTGTATTTTTTTATAATTTATTTTAATTAATTTATTATTATTAGGTTTTATTATTTTTGACATAGGAATCGTAGGTTTTCTATCTATTTAAATTATACATGCCTAAAACTTTTAAAATTCTATTTCGCAAAATATATATTTCTAAATACTTGTTCGAAATATGATTCAAAAGGAACATATGTGAAAATAAATTTAAAAAGAAATTTTACGTAGATATTTAAAAAGATGTAATGTTAGATACAACAACAAATCATAACAATTTTTTAATAGTAATTCATGTGGCATGTATTCATTGGTCATGTATGTGATGTTAATAAAAATAAAAAATGTAATCAATGAATGAATACCACATGAATTGCTATCAAAAAGTTGTTATGATTTGTTGCTGAATCTATAATTACTTTTTTTCTTGGATCATCAAGACATCAACAAAACTAAACCTCTTTTTTCTTGGATCATCGTCACAAGTATAAATTAAATCTCTCGCATTTATTGACCCGTCATATGTATAACTGGTTAAAAATTAACACGTTTATTAATTAAATGTCATGTAAAAAAGTGTGAAGGAAAGTGTTGTAAATTTGAATATTGCAGTACAATGGTAAATTAAAAACTAAATAAAACAATACTTTGAATGATAATGGGCTATCTACATTCTCAAATCATGCAAGACTTTTTTGATTTGTGCTTTTTTTTTTTTTTTGACTAAGAGTGATATTGAACCAAACAAAATTAAGATTTGAAGTGTTTAAATTCTGAATATTCAATTAAATAAATGAGTTTAAAATTTTGTTCATATTTATTTATTTATTTAATAAATAAGCTCAAACTAAACTTTTGCCAAACTAATCATGAAATTATTTATAAAATTTTATGTTCGCCCTCAACAATAACTAACATATATTATTTTTGTAATTACGGTATTTGTAATATTCTCCAATAGTAATTGGATGTCAATAACGTATCTCACGTGTCTTGTTTTAGGGGAAGAGAATAACTGTTCTTACGTAAGGACTTTCCAATCATTTGTCCTAAGTCCAAACCCGGAAGCTCACCAACTAGCTACTCATCTATGGCGTCTATGGGCTATAAGGATGCTGTGGAGTGAAGACTAATTTGAAATTGAGCCTGTTCCCCCAATTCCCTTTCCTCAAAGTCTTCGAACCCGCCGAAAAATGGCCTCAAAATCCTTAATTGCAGTGAACCCCAATGTCCCAGCCCTATTCATCCTCCTCCTGCTAGTATCTTCATCAGTGACCTTCGTCAATTCTGCTAGGACTCTGTCACTGCGCAAGTCAGCGCCGCGCGCCGATGAGCCTCTCACCTTCTTATGGCCTTTGCCCGCTCAATACACCTTCGGGAATCAAACCCTCACCGTTGATCCTAATCTCTCGCTGGTGCTCGCCGGAAATGGTGGGAATTCTACGATTGTCACCGAAGCATTTCAGAGATATAAAAGCATCATCTTTAAGCATCCTTCTTCTAAGGCGTCCAATTCTGGGATTAATTATGACATTCAGAAGATTGGCATTATTGTTCATTCGGAGAATGAAGAGGTTGGTTGATTCGTGTATTTCAATTCTGGGATTTTATTTATTTTGATTTTTTTCAGAATTTGGTTCGATTTTTTGTTTTGGTAATTGTGGTTTGTTGAAATTTGACAGCTGCAACTGGGAGTGGATGAAAGCTACTCGTTACTCGTGTCAAAGAATGATGAGCATTCCATCATTGGGGAAATTACTATCGAGGTCAATCCTGTCCTCCACAACTGAGCCTTCCGTGAATGGGGTGATGGGATTGAGAGTACTTTTTCTGACTATTGATATGTTTGTTCTGCTGTAGGCCAATACTGTCTATGGTGCACTGAGGGGGTTAGAGGTATGTGTGGAGACTATTGTATTTGGTTGCTGCTGTGTTGCTCATCTTTATATGGATGCAGATGATTAATGGGGTTTTTGGAAATCTACCTTATTCAGAGAGCATATGAAATGGAACAATTTTATTTTATTTTATTATTATTTTTTTCTGTATTCTTATCTTTATAGTTTTCTTTGGATTTTTTCTTCTTCTTCAGACAATGAGCCAACTGTTTGTTTTTGATTACGAAGCTAAATCAGTGCTAGTATTCAAAGCACCATGGTTTATTCAGGACAGCCCTAGGTTTGAGTTTCGGGGGCTTTTACTAGGTATGTTCTGTTTTTTTTGTTGACAAAATTTTACTTGAACAGATTAGCATGCTCATCATCTCTCCTATATCTAAATTAATGTGCAGATACTTCAAGGCACTATTTGCCACTTGATATTATCAAGCAAGTGATAGAGGCTATGTCCTATGCTAAACTCGTAAGACATTAATTTCTACTTGTTCTGCTCCCATTGTTTCAGAGATTACATGTAGAAAAGTGCTTGCCAACATTTTACCTCCATTCTTAGCTTACTAATTTTCATGTATTGTGTCATATCACGGTTGTTAGAATGTCCTTCATTGGCACATCATAGATGAAGAGTCCTTTCCTCTGGAAGTGCCTACATATCCAAATTTGTGGAAGGGAGCATATACAAAGTGGGAACGCTATACAGTTGAGGATGCTCTGGAAGTTGTTAGGTGAGAATTGTTCATCTGCATTACTTTCATTGTTCGCCAAGTGTCAAATATTTCTTCCAAGTTTCTTGTAAATACTTTTCTGACACTTGACTGAGTTGGCAATGGAAAATCATTATTATGGCTCTTGCAAGGTTCAGTCTCTTCGATTTTGTGAGTTCACCAAAAAATTGAGTTACAACTACCATGCCAGCTGAATGTAAAACTATTACTTAAAGATGTAGAAGTTGAATAAAAGAGGTTGGGGAAGTGAAAGGGGGCAATATAGGAACATATGTTTTTCTTCATAATTTGATCCAGCGATGTAGTCTGCAACCAACCTACCTCCTTTTCAGAATCTGACACTTTGGAAGTATAAAACCTTCTAATAGTGAGTGCATCGTATTCATCTGACGTTACTAGAACTTAGTTGTTAACTCTGTGCTGGTAATTTCAATGTGATTTAAAAAATTAAATCTTAATTCCCTTTTCTCCATCTTTGCTGGGGTGATTTTGAGTTTACTACAATGTGTGTGCAATGCCACCGGCAGCTTCTAAAAATATTATAGACAGTATAAAAGTAGTGCTTCATGCTTAACTTATTTATTCCTGGTTCTAAGAGATTTTCTTTTTCGCTCTCAAATTTTGGGAATCCACTTCTTGTCTCCATGATGCGGTCTCCATTGAAGCTTTGCAAAAAAGAGGGGTATGTTGTAGTCTGGCAGTTTCTCAAACTTTTAAGTGTGCCTATTTTCTTCATTATTTTTTCCTTATTTTAATTTCATCTTACTTTGATATACTTTATTCTTGGTTAATTACTACATGGATTTTGATTTCTTAAAATTTCTGATGAAAATTGTTTTTTGAAGACAGGTATAAATGTTATGCCAGAAGTTGATGTACCCGGTCATGCAGAATCATGGTTAGTGTAATATGAGTCTGAAGTTCTTGCCTTGTGTCTTAGTTTCTTTTGCAGAATTCTGACTTAAGATAATAAGCAAATTAGAAACTCAATTTTTGGAATTATGTTTTGTGGTTGAAATTTGTGACTAAAGATATTCTCTCAGCATACTTTATGGTTGAACTTTGTGACAAAAAAAAGTCCTAACCAGTGCTGTTCCTTACAGTGATAAGTTTTTTATTGTGGATATTTTCCAATAGGGGTAAAGGATATCCTGATCTTTGGCCTTCGCCTTCGTGCACAGAACCTCTAGATGTGTCTAAAAACTTCACCTTTGATGTGATTGCTGGAATCCTTACAGGTTTGTTGCTGAATTTTGCTCAAGTGAGCTTCATTCTATATACTGACCACATGCTAGCTTTCGTTTATCCTTGTTCAAATTTCTTCAGGTCTTCATTTTTTTTTTTTTTTTTTAGTTAAATTATTTCTATATCTTATGTTGGTATCCATGAGCCTTCTTTAGTTAAATCCATTTTCTGGTGTTCTTGAGCCTTGATGAGTGATGCCCATGAAATCTGTGAAAAGTCAATATTATAATAGTTCAATAGTGGTTTGTAAAATTATGTTTTTGTGGATGGTATCTGGTACGTCATATTGTTCTTTGCAACTTGGTAAAACTTCTTGTCTTTGAACTCCTTGAGAAGTTTCTTGCCAATGCATCATGTTCATAGCTTCATTTGTTGTGACAAGGTCAAAATCAACTGTGGCTGTAAGGTGCTTGTTACTGTTTAACCGTGTTCTTTTTTTTATGCAGACATGCGGAAAATTTTTCCCTTTGAGCTCTTTCATTTGGGTGGTGATGAGGTAAATACAGGTTGGTGACTTCTGTGATCCCTTGAAAACCCCTTTTGTAGCATTAGTTTCCTTATATGCTACTTGCAATTTGGGTTCCTTTTATTTCCCCTTGGCATCTATTCTGAGAATACAATTAAACAAATTAACGGAAATACAACATGTCGTGTCCAAGGTTTCTTGAAGAAAATTAAGCTGCCAAAATTAATCTTTGTTGTGGTTAAATTCTCTATTCTTGTTCTATTTCTGAGAATTTTTGTAGGAAAACTTGATAGAAATGGGTGAGTCTGAAGCTCTCTTCTTTGACTTTGATAATCGCTTTCTCATTTCTTGTTGCTGCTTAAACATTTTTGTAAAGCTTCACCATTGTTGCAGCAAATTCTGCAAATGATAATGAATTATTGCCTTTTCAGACTTTTAAAAACTTTCTGCGAAAAATTGAAATTGTCCAAGTAGCTACTCCAAACTTTTTGAATAGGTGCTCTCTGTACATAGTTTGAATACTCAGTTCTGCTCTTTTGCAGGTTGTTGGACCTCAACTCCACATGTGGCCCAATGGTGAATCCATCTCTCTCTCCTTCAATTTAATACCCTTATAAAATCATAGTTACTTGTTTTAAATAACAGTAATTCTTTTAGGAACTACCTCTGTGAAAGTGGCATGCTGTATTATGATAAGGTTATTGCATATTTAGTAAGTTACTTCATATATTGTTCTATTGTGTTTAGATGTGTGAACTCAAGTGGTCATGATAATGGCTTCACTTCTTTAGAGTGAAATGACATCAGGTTTTATTGCAAGGTCAAATTGATAATGGCAGAAGCCATTTCTTAGGCAGGTTTTTAGATCATTTAGTTCAGATTATAGTCTCTCTAAGTGCTTTGATGAAATTTATGAAGCAATAATACATCTTAAAAAATTGTTGACAAGATTATGTTTCTTAATTATACTTATGGCATAGCTGCAGAGTATTATGTTCATCTTTGCGATTTGTTTAATGCTTATATCTGCTCTTTTAATAATGCAGGCTCACAGAGCATAATATGACAACTAGAGAGGCATATCAATATTTTGTACTCAAAGGTCAAGAAATAGCATTATCACTCAACTGGACTCCTGTCAACTGGTATGTTGCTAAGTGCACCTGCCTTTTGCTGGAAAACTGTGTAAATATGAATTCCTGAACACGCTTAACGCCCATGGCAGAAAAAGTGCTTATTTTTTCATTTATTTCTACTTATACATCCATAATTCTAATGCAACTGTTGATGAATGATCTGGTTTACCTAGGGAAGAAACCTTCAACGCATTTCCATCTAAACTCAATCCACGGACTGTGGTGCATAATTGGTAAGGATTTTATTCAGTATGGTTACATAACAAAATTGTAGTTAGAGTTGTTAGTAGAAAAGAATATTGTTTTCATTCCCTACTCTGCGTTAGTCTTCATACAACTATAAGCCTCAGATAGTTAAGATGACCACAATATGGTAATTACCAATAAGGTAAGGATTGTGCTACAAGTACACGAAACTACTCGTGATACTAACACAACACTATTTCTATTTGTAATTGCTCTTTACGAACATTCACTTGTGCGATGCAGGTTGGGCCCTGGTGTATGCCCAAAAGCTGTTGCCAAGGGTTTTAGATGCATTTTCAGTAATCAAGGTGTCTGGTATCTAGACCATTTGGATGTGCCATGGGAAGAGGTCTACTATGCCGAGCCACTGGAAGGAATCAATAATTCCTCTCTGCAAAATCTTGTGCTTGGTGGAGAAGTGTGTATGTGGGGAGAAACTGCTGATGCCTCAGATGTTCAGCAAACAATATGGCCTCGAGCTGCAGCAGCAGCAGGTATCATTTCACCATTATTCCAGGCTTCATTACCATTTAGAAGTTTCATTTAATATTGAAAGATTTGAAAAATAATTTTTCACCACCAGAGGGCTTCTTATTCTTCTTATTTCTCTATCAGAGCGCTTGTGGAGCGACAAAGAGGCTACATCGTCAGCAGATTCTATGTTAACTGTATTGTATAGATTGGAGTACTTCCGTTGCCTCTTGACCAGACGTGGAGTTCCAGCTGCTCCAGTCAGAAACTTCTATGCACGAAGAGCGCCACCTGGTTTTGGATCATGCTACGAGCAGTAGCACTTTCCCACATCTCAAAGGATGTAAATATGCTGCAACATTCTTGATCCGGCGCTTCAGGTATCTAACTTCTGCGGTCAAGCTCTTCAGAAATGCCAATGCTGGCTCCACCTGATCGATCATTCAGCTTCTGGTAATCGGATTGGTTGCAGTATCGGGTTACTGTAAATCGAAACATCTTCTTCATACGCTGTGTAAGTTATCGAAATGTGTTGAAAATCTCTGTACTCCTTGTGTGCCTTCAATCAGGAAAGGGTAATGTTTGAAAGAAAAACTGTTGTCACTCTCTGTTCATCAGTCTTGTACCTTATTGAGTAATATGAAGAAGAGAGCTTGATGGTGTGATATTTCTATTGATTCAAAGTACCCCGAAGTAATGATATCGAGTTTTGACATCTCAACTATTTCATCACAATTTTTAGTACATTGTGAAGAAGGCGAATTTTGAATAACGCTTCAATTTGTACTGAAGTTTGAAAATTCGACTTTAGGAAGAATTCCCATCAACTCCTCCCTCATTTTGGTAATTTTCAAATAAAAATGGATTATTTTAGAAAAAAATTCACTAGTCTTATGTGGAGACAAAGCATAATGCTATAATTTTAATTTCACTAGTCTTATGTAACAACCTACATCGTTAAATGAGAAGTGCGTTCATTTACACTTTAATCTTACAAAGTTGAGTAAATATAATATTTGAAAGCTCGATCTTTGATCGAGAAGTGTACCCATTTACACGTTAATCTTGCAAAGTTGAGTAAATATAATATTTGAAAGCTCGATCTTTGATCGAGAAGTGTACCCATTTACACGTTAATCTTGCAAAGTTGCGTAAATATAACGTTTGAAATCTCGATCTTTGAATAGCTCGTCAAATATCTTATCTTCACTAGCTTCTTTAACTACTTGAGCAGTAAAAGTCCACTTTAAGATCTTTTCAGAAGAGGAGGCCAGATTCATGTGGTAAAATCATTATCAAAAAAGGTTTGACCATTTAACTATGGTGGTATCAAATTCCAGCCCATCAAAATTTACCAGCAATTTGACTGATATTAAAAAAAATAAAAAATTTAAATTTTATTTTTACTTAAACTTTACAGGTAAGAAGAGCAATAAGAGGTTTAGAAAGTGACAAAATTGACATATTTGGACCAAATGTCCAATTATTCAAGTTTATATCATAAAGGGTAAATGATTCCATTGGTCCTTTAAGTTGCATCTCTAGTTCACTTTAGTCTATCATTTTAGAAATAGTTCATTTTTGTCCCTGAAGTTGTATTTTTGTTTTTAAATGGTCCCCCGTTGAAATTCCGGCGAGATTTTGAAATGGTCCGACATTCACGTATGCTGCGCATAAAATATGCTAAAGGGCATTCCTGGAAAGAAAGAATAAGTGGGCCCCACTCACGGTGCAAACCCTCTTTTCTCATGTATTCCATTTTCCTGCCAAACATCTCAATCCCATCATCTGCATTAGCTAACATTTATCATTTCAAAAACCCAATTGCGAATCCACCGATGTGCTCAGTTGAACGCTGAAGAATCGAAAGTGCAGCGTCCGCCATTACAAGCTGAGGCGACGCGGAAAAGAATTAAAAGGAAACTCCCATCGGTCGTACTTTTAATTAATTAATATTCCATGGTCGTTTTCCTGCTCTCGCAAAGAAAACAGAGAAAGAGAATACTTAAGCACTAGCTAGCTGCATCTGGATATGGGAATCATCATCATCTTCTTCAAGAGGAAGAGGAAGAGGAAGAGGAAGAGGAAGGAAGTTGTGTGATTGGAACCGGAACTGGAGAGGGCAACATCACATCTGTATCTAATTCTAGTTCTAGAGGGGTGCCATTTCCAATTCATGATGATGAAGATGAAACCCGCTGCACAAAACGTAGTAGCAGTATAATTAATGCGCAGCCAACATTCCAAAATAATAATCCCATATCTCTTCGCATCCTCTACCAACTCCGCGGAAATGACCAACAAAATCATCATCGCCGTTTCAGTCTCGGTCTGCCTGACGTCGTGTCCGGTACCGAAATTGGGAAGCCGGATGACTGGCTTCCCATTACGCAGTCCAGGAAAGGAAACTCATAAAGAGTGTTTCTGAAACTGAGAAATAGGCAGAGGATGCCGTAGAGATTTTAGTGAGCAAAATGGAAAGAAGATTTGCACCGTGAGTGGGACCCACTTATTTCTTTCTTTCCAGGAATGCCCTTTAGCATATCGGACAATTTCAAAATCTCGCCGGAATTTCAACCAGGGACCATTTAAAAACGACAATACAACTTCAGGGACGAAAGTAAACTATTTATAAGATGAGGGACTAAAGTGAACTAGAGATGCAACTTAAGGAACCAATGGAATCATTTACCCCATCATAAATATGAACCAAACAACATAAAAGAAGAATCAAGTACCATGAACCACTAATAATACCATAATCCTTAAAATCATACAATCTTGTTTGTCTCCACAATACCCTTTCTTAATCTCATTTATTGAATATTGACCAATAAATTAAATAAGTTTCTCCTCACATCAAAGAACTGTTCCATGATAAAGAGTTTTAGTGAAGTAAAACAAGAGTTCACACCAATATTGGGGCCCATCATCATGACAATTCGTAAGCTATGGATTGATATTAAAAACATGTATTTTTCTAAGATAAGATTGCTCACTCGTTTCTATTAAAATAGTTACTTCTTCCGTCCCATTCAAAGAGTCATGTTTGTAATATTATTTTCAGTATTAGAAATATAACTCTTTAAATGGGACGGAAGGAGTATGTTTTTAATTTTTTTGAGTTATTAATTAATTATATTTAAAGCGAAAGGGTATAAGTTAAAAAGAATGTGTGAAAGTACTTATTTTATACAATGTATCTTATAGTTCATAAAAAGTTGTACAGTTTAGAAACATAACTTTTATATGAAACAGAAAGAGTATAGTTCTTCTCATTCTAAATAATATTTTGTTAAATTATATGTTAGTCTTTAAAGTTATGATGAATTGCATTGTGGTCCAAATTGAGGGACCGAGATGTTAATTGGTGTAAATTCGATGGATTGAAATGTTATTTTAGGGTCAATCTAAGGACCATAATATTATAGGGACTAATACGTAATTTAGCAAACTATTAGGGATCAAAATATGATTTACACTAATTCTTTAAGAGTTATGATACACTTAATAAAAAAATTATACTAACTAATGTGATATTTATATTTAACAAATTCGTCAAATACTTAAAATTAAACGTGTTAGGTTGTAATTACGATATAACGCCACAGCTCCGGGATTAATGTGTGTTTTTGTTTTTTTCGCCTGCAGGGCTGTGCACTTCAGCCCACCACATCAGTTACGATTCAAAATAATAGTAATTATGAAAGTACCCTCCAATCTCCATCATCATTCATCAGAGCTGAGTAAATGGAATTCACAAGTGGACAGTGAAAATGGGAGAAAAAGAAATGCCCTTTATTGAAAAAGTGCCACTTCACATGACTCTCTCTGCCCTCTGCACTTTGCACTTCTAAATTCTACCCTTCAAAATGGGCAACATTAATATTATTTCATATAATGCCAACTATTTTAAATATTAATATTTTACGCATTAATAGTTAATTAACTCAAATATTATTATATTCCATAAAAAAAACTCAAAATATTATTCTTATTTAACACAATAAAAAAAAAATCGTGTTGTACTCGAACCTTTCATATATTTGTTATTTGTTGTACTAAATATTTTTTCGAGTAACTAAATTATAGCAAGTGAAAATTACATCATCCTACAAAGTAAAATTAAGCAAATTACCAATATGGGTAAATGAAAAAGAAAATGCACATTTAAAAAGGAAAATACACATTTAAAAAGGTAAATCACATTTTTGGCAACTGATGGCGATATACTTTTGGCAATTTTTGTTTAAATTGTTGTAAGAAAGTCATTTTTTTATAAATGACGTTACACTTTTGACTATTTAACATGTTATTGTATGTTTTTAACGGTCAACGTCACATATGAGTTACTAACACAAAGTAAAAAAAAAAAAAAAATTAGGGGCTAATCATGAATCTCAAACTTTATCCTAAATAATAGACGCTATAAAAATAGCCCTAAAAAGATTTTTATTTTACCGTTGACTGGGGAGCTGACCGATGAGATCATGTAATAATAAATTAAAATAGCCAACAAAGTAATAACATACATATAAAAAAAAGTTAAAAGAAAAAACGACTCTAAACAGAAGTAGTGTATAGTGAGGAAGAAAGTCAATAAAAAAAACAGAGGAAGAAAGTCAATAAAGCATAAGACCGCAGTATCAATATCATACCCCCTTTCTCTCTCTTAGCTGAGAGCACTTTTTGTTTCTTTGGCAATTTTTTCTGTCTCTCCTCTTCTCTTTCACTCTCCTCACTCCCACTCACTATCTCTCTCTCGATTTATCGCTCTCCGAGTTGCTCTGTAAGTATCCATGGATTTCTCGCGCTTTCCTTTTGTTTTACGTGCGTGCGTTGTTTATTTTCCTCTCTTGTTTCGCTGTGTGGGTTTGTGATTCTACGTATTCGGGCTGCATATGTATGGGGATATTTTTTTACGAGTATACTGAGGTGCGCTAGTTGAATACATTGTTTTTGCTGTCGTGACATTCGTAGGAAAGGTTGGATTTTGATTTTGAATTTTGTTTCGATGCGCTTGCTGAAAGATCTTAGCTTTTTAGTTGATTTACCCTTTTTCGAGACTAGGTTTTGTTTTTTATTGGCATGGAATCTCAGATGGATAAACGTTTCTGTTGACTGAAAGCATTTCATGGTAATTCCTGGAATCAATCTTTGTAATTTGTTCATTTTGTTTCGTTTTCAGGGGAATTCGATGGACCCGGATGCTGTTAGTTTTGCTTATACTTAAGACTCGTTCTGGGTACTTTAGGATTTTGCGTTTTCTTTGGATTTACTGAAACCAGTGGGAGAAGCTAAAAGCTAGGGTTCCAGGATTTGGTTCTGTACTGCCATCATTTGTTTTTTGGAAGCTAGAATGGTGGGAAAGGAGGGTGCCCCATTTGATGGTGATAGCAACGGGGGCGATGAAGCTAGTTTGCAGGGGTCGTGTCAAGTTGTGGGTGGCAGGAAATTGTTCTGGAGGTCTGCATCATGGTCCTCGTCACGGACTTCATTGCCCCCTCTCAACCCGTACAGTGAAAAGGATGGTTTAGATCCATCTGAGAACAACAATAGCAAGGGGCACGGTCGAAAAGTTTCTGCTCCATTAACCCCCAGATCCCAAAATAGTTTCAAGGCTAGGTCGTGTTTACCCCCACTACAGCCCTTGTCGATTTCTCGAAGAAGTTTAGACGAGTGGCCAAAAGCTGGTTCTGATGATATTGGCGAGTGGCCGCTTCCCAGCACTCCTAGCGGAAGGGATGCGATTAACGGTGGGGAGAGATTGAAGCTTGATTTGTCGAGTATACAGAAGAATGTGGATAAGAATGGTGGTCTTGTTAAGAGGGAAAAGATTGCATTTTTTGATAAGGAGTGCTCAAAAGTGGCTGAGCATGTTTACCTTGGCGGGGATGCAGTTGCTAGGGACAGAGATATACTAAAGCAACATGGGATCACTCACATTCTCAATTGTGTAGGCTTTGTGTGCCCTGAGTATTTTAAGGCAGATTTTGTATACCGAACTTTGTGGCTGCAGGATAGTCCAACTGAGGATATAACGAGCATACTCTATGATGTTTTTGACTACTTTGAAGATGTTAGGGAACAGGGTGGCAGAGTTTTTGTTCATTGTTGTCAAGGGGTTTCACGTTCTACTTCCTTGGTTATTGCTTATCTTATGTGGAGAGAAGGACAAAGTTTTGATGATGCATTTCAGTATGTGAAGGCTGCAAGAGGTATCGCTGATCCAAATATGGGCTTTGCATGCCAGTTATTGCAGTGCCAGAAAAGGGTCCATGCTTTTCCTCTGAGCCCAAGTTCGTTAGTGAGGATGTATAGGATTGCTCCACACTCACCTTATGATCCGTTGCATCTTGTTCCCAAAATGTTAAATGATCCTACTCTATCTGCTTTGGATTCGAGGGGTGCATTCATAATTCATATTCCTTCTGCAATATATGTTTGGATTGGTAAGAAATGTGACATGATTATGGAAAGGGATGCTAGAGGTGCTGTCTGCCAGATTGTTAGGTATGAGAAAGTACAGGGGCCAGTGATAATGATTAAGGATGGTGAAGAACCGTCTTACTTCTGGGATGCATTTTCCAGTCTCTTGCCATTGATGGAAAAATCTAGTGTTAATGTGGATTCAATAGATTCTTTACACAAGGTTTGCCCAGGGGAAAGAAAAGTTGAATTATACAGTGTTGACTTTGAGATTTTTCAGAAAGCAATCATGGGTGGTTTTGTGCCTCCATTTGCATCATCAGAGACTGAACAAGAAACCCATCTTCCAGCAAGGGAGAGTTCTTGGAGTGCACTTAGACTCAAATTTATCTCTGGAAATATGAAGGATTTTGTCTTAGCCAAAAATTCTGGTCCCTCCGTACTTTACCATGATTCGTTGATAACGGCTGAAGAGCAATGCCCAAGCAAAGAGTTCCATTCTTTGCCGAGCTCCTTGTTGACATCATTATCTTCTTTGCCATCGTCATCATCGCCGTCCACATCATCCATTTCATCATTGTCCTCGTCTTCTTCAACTTCATCTTCTTCTTCCTCACCTCCTTATCTCTCTCCAGACTCGTTTTCCTCAGATGCTAGCAGCAAGTCAACTAGTTTTTCAGATTCTCCGATTTTATCCCCTTCAGCTACATTTTATTCTGGTCTAACTTCTTCAGTTCTGTCTAACTTTTCTAATATGACCCTGGTTCCATCCAAAATATCTCCTCATTCCATATCTAAAAGTTCAAAATTTATTGATGTTAATTTTAGTTCGGAGTCTTGTTTAAAATCACTACCTGTACCACCAAAAAAGTGTCCACTTTCTATCGCAGAGCGGAGAGGCAGCTTGTCAAAGTTTCTGAAGCTGCCGATGCTGACGGATGATTCTCAAGGAAGAGATATCCCTGCTAATAGTCATCCAAATGAACAAGACCTCATCACAAGAAATATTGATGCTTCTTACAAGAAGGAGAATCCGTTACAATCCAAGGAAGTGGGACTTGCTGATCATAACCTGAAGCTTCAGTTATCTTTAGGTAGACTAGATTCCTGCCATGGGGAGGTTGCTTTAAGAAGCAATCTTGACCTACTGGCAGAAAATTATCAATTTGGTGAGAAGAAGGCCGTGTGCAAAAATGCAATGGTAGATAATGGCCTGGCATCTTGTGATGTTGTCCAACCGATAGTTTGCCATTGGCCTAGCTTGGAAAAATTTGTGACTTTTGGTTCTGATGATTTGGATTCTCAATCTGCATTTGTTTTCATCTCTCCTACTTCATATTCTGACAAATTTGGTACTGGCGTTCTCTACCTTTGGGTTGGACGTCAGTTTTGTTCTAATAAATGTAAGACTCCATATGAGAGCAATCAAAAGATAGGTGATCAAGTGGAGTTTGACTGGAAACATGCTAGTTCAGATATTGTTTCTCGAATGGGCCTGTCAAAGGACATTAAAATTGAGGTAGAACTCAGTCTCACCATCATTTCCTATTTCCTTCCACTTTCTACACGTTTGATACCGGATTAATGATTTTGTTCTCAATTTTTGGTTTCTATACTGATAAATCGAAGCCTGTTAATTGGGGAATGATCTACGTATGGTTTGCAGTTATGATTGTTCTATTCATGACATGTTATGCCAATTGTTATTTGTTGGTTCCTAGAACAGTATAACTTATTTGCCATATAATTTTTTTAGTCATGCATCATGTATTACATGTGGTTAAGCCTCTTGTTACATCTGTTTTTACTAAATTAAGCATGCTGTTGGGTATGAGGTTGCTTGTGGCTGAAATTGTTCATTGATTTCTCTGAAGTAATTACTTGGGTTTTCTATAAGGGTAGCCTTGGTGCAACGGTAAAATCTGTTGCCTTGTGACTTGAGGGTCACGGGTTCAAGCTGCAGAAACAACCTCTTACTGAAATATAATGTAAGGTTGCGTGCATGGGCCTGGATGGTCTTAGACCATATCAACATCATTTTGGCCTGAACCAATACTGTTCCACAAAATAAAACAACTTGGTTTAACAGCGGCAGATGGTAGGTACGGGTAATGGGTACAGGTGGTCCGAGCTATAATGGTCTGGCCCTTCCCTAGACCCCGCACATGCGGGAGCTTCTGTGCAGTTGGCGATCCATTTGTTAATGAATGTCCCATGTTTACCTGGTAACCTGAACTGATGTCGGATGTGTTTTATGAATCACTTGTTTACTGAATATAAGGAATTGAAATTCTGCTTTATATGGTTAGATTTTAGCTTCCCTTGAAGACAGAAACTGGGTTTCTCTATGATGATTATTTATCATGTTTTTTGTTGAGTCAAGTTCCCCACAATCTGAAACATTGATGGCTGGCTTCTTCTTTTGCATCTCACTTCAACTCTTGCTTCTGAGAAGGTTCTGCACGAATAATGACTTTGTCATTTGTGAAGTTTGTGATATGCTGAAATGCATTAATTTTAAGAGTGATGTTTGGAGGGAACTCCTTTCTGTCGCTCTTTCCTTTTTCCCCATTTATAATTTATCACCAAGTGCTTCGTTTCCTTGATACCATTTTTTGTATTTGGAAATCTGATTGTTTGAAATTTATAAATCTTAGAATCCTAATTAGTTTTTGTAAAATCTGTGACAGATCATTATGGAAAAAGAAGAACCTGCAGAGTTTCTATCACTTTTGAGTTCTTTGTGAGGCTAATGACACACCCATCGCGTATGATTTCGTGTCACACTTCTTCAGCTTCCGGAGTTCACTGCAAGTTTCTTTCGGCTTTTTGATGGAACATCCATGTCAAGCTGGAGGTACTTGGTACTGCCAAACCTTTTAGAGATGCTTTTCTCAGCATGTTCTTTTTAGGAAAGGAGTCATAGTTATTTGTTAATCCACAAACATTAGTTAGAGCACTGAGAACTTAATGCATATAGTATTTCTTAATTCCCAATTTTGTTGCTAGAAATATTAACTCAACTAAATTTCCTAAGGTTCCAACCAGTCTTTTTCTTGATTCAAGTGATTTTGAAAAGGCTCTTTAAAATTAGCTAGCTCCCATTGAGAATTAAAATTGGAACTTTGAGCCTGCTTGGTTTTAGGGAATGAGTTTCCATCTAACACTTCCATACCGTTACAGTTTGCTTAGTTTACACCTATGGCATTTGCTACAGTTTTTTCATATCTAACTTTTTGGGGAAACCCCATCCCAATTGAATTTGGGGGGTTTGAGTTGTTTGGAATGGTAAAAACTCCTCTACCCTTCTCATGTATTTCCACACCCATCTTCATCTTTCGCCCCCAATCCATGACGCCCTTCATGATCCCATGTTCATCTCCTCTTTCTCACCCCATCTTTTCAGCCCGCCACCCTCCCTCTTCTCCCCTTCTCACCAATCTCCCCCTCTCCCTTTATCTAATTTTATTTTTCTCTTTTTTTCCCCATCTGCCATTAGCCCCGTCAACACCCATCTTCTTCTCCATCTTTAGTTTTTTGCCATATGACCACCTCCTCTTCCTTCATCACCTATCTCCTCATCCTCTCCCGTTATCCTTTTTTCTTTTTAACTAGCCATCTGGCCGGTGGCTGCACCTCCCCTTCATTTTTATTTTTAAAAAAAAAAGTTTTTGTTTTTTGTATTAAAAGAATAAAATTTATATGCAAAGAAAGAAAATGCAAGATAGCCAACGAAAAAAGTTTGAAAAGGTTAGTTGACTGAGGAAAAAATACTGATGAAATTTGTATGGTGCTGAATATATCATTTTTATGAGATGTGTCATAATTGCAAATGTTTTCTAATTGCAAGATATTCCTTATTTTGAATATCTAATTAGGGGTAAAACTGAAATTTTAGCATGTTTCATTCCAAACAATAAGCCTAGCAACATAAAAGAACTTATGATACCCATAGTAATTCCAGGCTGCTATCATAACCATTCTGATTCCGATTCCTTTTAGTGTACCAAGCAGTTAAAACAATCAGAGATATCTATCCAGAATGTAAGAAACTTTTAGGGACCGACTGAGGTAATAATCATCTAGGAGACTGGAAAAAAAAAAAAAAAAACTAGAAAGAGGCGTGCAATTGAATATGGATGGAATGCAGAAGCTCGAGTGTTTGACATCTTGTTCCTGCAGCTATTGAAAGTTGTCCATAATAGACCAGGGCATTTTTGGACGTTTTGAAGCATACATATCACAATGTTTCATTTACTTGTTTAAGTTGCACCTTCCCTTGAAGATGTTTCTCGTGATTCATCAACATGACATGGAAATAGAAGCTTGATTGGGAAATGATAGAAGCCAAACTTACATCCCCTCCCCCCCCAAGGAAAACTCTCCTCTACTGAAACAATCTAGCACTTTTGTTTTTGTTAATCTTTGTTTCTACAAAGTTCTGCTCGAGCATAGAGATGGAGTCGTTTTTATTTTCTCCTCCTCGCTCCCGGTTATGGTGTTTCATTTCCACAAAGATGAACCAGTTTATACTCTATATGTTATAATTATTCTATCCTAGCCCCTTTTTAGTGCTATCTTGAGTTGTGCATTTCTTGATTTGGCTTTGCAGGATGTTGCGGTATAAGTTCCAAGGCGGTTGTCATGGTGTTGTACAGAGCTTTACTCTCCTTATAACCTCAGGGCGTTTGTCCTGCTTACTCAACTCAACTTTGTACATTGTGAACTTAGGGGGGAAAAAAAAAAAACTGATGTTAGAAGAATCACAAAGGAAAACATAGCTAGATTGGGATATTTTCTTCTCCACCTGAACTCTCTGTACATGAACATCTGGCTTTTTGGCCAACAACTCAAAGAAGTCAGACACAGCAAAAGCTTCTTGGAGGAGACACTACTGTTAGTTTTACTTATCATGCCCAATTGTTAATTATGGCCATTCTTCAATAACAAATTTAGGCAGCACAGTTTTGTTATGCAGAGTATTTGTAAGGTTGGAGGTACGAATTTGCATAAACTTCACTTGAGCAAAAAGTTTTTCAAACACTCTTATTTCTTTCTTAGTTGTTGCTGATAATAATGGCTGTTTGTCACTTACAAATGAAAGAGTGAGTAACTCTTCGTTTCTTTAAAATAGTATTAGAAACAGAACTTTTTGAGACGAAAACAAAGATAGTATCATTCCTTTGCTCTTGAACCCTTTTTTTTAGATTTTCCTGGTTTTGAATTATAAATGTTTTGGAACAAAAATATGTATTGGAAAAGGTTCAAAAATCCCTCTGGGTTTGGAAAAAAAAATCTAAGACTCAATAAAGATTTGGCAGCAATTCTAATATCTCTTGAATTAGTATTTGTATGAAAGGTAAAAATATTTTCAAAATTCCTTTTATCACTGGTAAGCAGGTGAACACAAAATAATAAAATAATATCTGAGGAGGAACAAAATTGGACTTTAGTCTTGTATTTTTTCCAAACTTGACATGTTTTTTGAATTTTATAATTAATTTATGGCACATTTAGTAAGTAATATTTGTATGCCTCTAAAATCCGAATATTATTTTACCCTATTTTTTATAGAAGCATGTTGGATTTGGGCCTGTGGACCTGACTCCGTTTGGGCCCAAATCCAACATGCTTCTATATATATATATATAAAGGATCGATCATGTGGGGCTGTTTGAACTTGGAAACGATTACGTTTTGCCAGGATTTTAGCCACTTCCGCAGCGATTTATCCCTCCTCGTTCATCCGATGCGGAGATGTAGTCAACTTTGATTTTCCTATCATCTATTAAGGTCAGATTCAAGCTATTCTCGAACTCATGTGGTTTACGGACTCCGAAAATCGTCTTCAGATGCAAACCCTTTTGGTTACAGTGAACCTAAGGTAGTTTCAACTCAACTCATCATAGTCCGGTGAATTTTGTTATCACTCCCTGTCTCTGGATTTATCCTTGGGGATTTTGTTCCTCGATTGCCGTTTTTACGGGAAATTTAGCGTTTTGCAATGTTGATTTATTATGATCTTGCTGGGCTGGAGTTGGGGGTGTTGTGATGAAACTGAAAATGGAGCCAATTCACTTTTGAGAAAATATATAGTAAAAATTATTTGGTTTGATATATCATATTGTTCATTTTAGGGGGAACTTGAAATGAGGAGCTTTATGATTTTCAACCAGACTGGCAGGTGTCAGTCTACCCCATTTTCTGGCTGTGGAGACCGTTGAATGTCTGGAACAGAAAAGAATGAGGCTTTCATATTCATCGTTGCTTGTTAGCCGTCGTCAATGGCTTCCCGAGCTACCATCTGAACGCCATATTCTATTAGATTGATGTCAATTTTTAAGCATTGCATTGTGTACAACCTTATGCCTTTTGCAATTCTCTATTTTTGTTTCTCTGTAGTTTCTTGTTACTTCCATCTCAAAAGAGTCTACTTTGTAATGTTTGGCTCATTAATGTCTGAATTATTTAAGTTTTTGGCTGTTACTATGATAGATCACTTTTGCTAATTTCATTACAGCTGAGTATTTACCTGTTTTTGAGTTACTCTCTCGGTTCTGGTTCCATTAGAAAAATCCAAACTGGCATGCTGTAATCATTATGGCTGTGGATAGTTGAGAGGTAGCCATTCTTTGATTTATTTACTTTTGTAGTTTTTACTTCAATCTGATCATCTAAGGCAGCATTCACCATCTTGGACAAAAGTGATTACTGCATTGGCATAACCGGAAAAACAGTGGAGCCATCTTGGACCAAATCTTAAAATGTGTTTTTAAAACATGTTTTGCAGCGGTGAAATTTAAATCCAAACGTAGGACATGAAAGCAAAAGATCATTAAGCACGTATGCAAATCCCAAAACATTCTACTACTAATTCTTCAAGAAGACGTATACGGTTGGAATTCCCATTTCAAAAAAAAAAAAAAAAAAGCTAGGCAATTTGCACCGTCTTCACATTCTTCAAGAACACGGGTGTAAGCACCGTCTTGGACGCCATTGACATCTTCAGCAAGTCCAGAGCCTAAGGAGAAATATCGGAACACAATAATATGTGCATAGTTCAGTAAACAAACAAACAAAAAATTCAGGAACCAATAAAGAGAGAATGATTTATGGATTTTAATTCCAACCTCATCGATGCCCAGTTCCACCTCTTTCTCCTCGACGCTTCCGATATCCGTGACGTTATACTTATTAAGCAATGCAATGCCGGAGATGGCTGACATGGGCTTCACCACCAAATCATCCATCACCATATAAGTCACCATCCCCTTCACAAATCCCCCCTCTGATTCCCCAGCGGCGCCGTCCCCTGTTTTTCCTTTCGCCCCCGGAGGAGAAACATACGTCATCCTGGACGACATGGTGCGGTGGCAGCTTGGGCAGGAAACACTAGGGTCGTCGGTACAATACCCGGCGCTACAGTAGCCGCACTTGTACGACACCTTTGCAGTCGGAGGCGGTCGATTGATGTCAGGGAGAGAAAACAGGGGACTCGAAACGGCGGCGCCGCCACCACCACCAGGCACAGACACGACCGGTTTAAGAAGGCCGTCTTTGGTTTGACCTGGCTGTATGTACGTTTCGCTGAGATTCTGGACGCTGTCGTACAGGTTTCCCAGGCTGCCCACCATATTTTTGTTGCTCAGAAGCCTCACGATAGTCCCCAATGGCAAAGTGAGCAGATGGAAGAGGAAATCCACGGCAGTTTTGTCCGCTTCGGCGAAGATAACTCTCTGGTTTTTGGTATCTATTAAAAGCTTCAGACTCACCTTCGTTGATGATGATGATGGCTCCATTGTCTTCTTCTACTGTAATTCCCGTCACTTCTGTGCCAATTATGTATTCATTTCAAGTTATTGATCGGCCCGGAATTAAAGACAATGATAAGATTTAAGTTTGATAAGAATACCTCTATTCAGTTTCAGATTTCATGGGCGTATACACGTCACTTTGCACTGCTCTCGATTGCCTTCTGAACCAAAGGTTTGATACTCTAGCCAAGTGGAAGAAGAAGAGAATGAGGAGATTGAAGAGGAAGCGCCGAAAGATTGAGGAGGCAGAGATTCAAGTAGAAGTCTAATTTTTATACTGTTTGTCAAGGATATAAAGGGCCTTGGGAGGTAGAATTTTTACTGTTTATGGCTCACTTTTTGCATTACGATTGTACCCTCATGCACTCTACTATTTCTCAGTGTTGTCTGGACCGATCCGGTCGCGAACCGACACCCTTGCTGGTTCAAAAAGTGCAAAAAACCGGGGGTGGGCAGACCAGCCCGAACCTGTTTTTAATTTTTTTAAAAAATTTTGACAATTTGTACAAAATTTTGCTACCAATGGGAGTTGAACCTTGGTCACTCACATAAAAATATGAGTACTTATCACTATACCATTGTTCACTTTTATTTAAATTATTGTTATAACTTATTTTTATATGAATCATAGATTTTCTAACAATCTATTAATTGGATCATCCAAACTAATGTTAATTTTATTATCATTCCTTAATACTATTATAATTTTTATTAGTTGCTTTCTGTTCAATTAAAATTTGTTTAATTTATTCATATATTAACTTAAAATACGTTTAATTTTTTTTACATCAAATTGTATCTTTTTTTTGTCTAATAAAAATGTAGTAATAGAATTTTATATATTTTTTAATAGAAAATAAGAAACATTTTATAGTTTATTTACTTATTGGGTATTATAATAATGAATTTTAATGTTTAACTTAATAGTAAAATTTACAAAAATATATAATTGTTGTGAAAAAAAAATATATTTTAAATGTTAAAAATAATAAAATTAAAGCATGTTAATCATTAATATATATATGACGTTATCCGGCTTGACCTCGGCTCGAACCCCTGGCCTCCCTGGTTCAACGTCCAATCCGAACCAGACAAACATATTATTTATTGCCTGGGCAGGATGCTTTAGTAATTTTGAACTCTTGGTTTGGGGTACATTTGTAATTCAACGGGCTAGAATAAGTGTTCTGGCCCGGAAGGAATCACTTTTCTCCGTGTGATTTACTTGATGAGTGGTTCTCTCTAGACAGTCTACCCGACGTCGTTTTGATGATGTCACATTTGTAGTTCACTCGCGCGTTTGCTTCAGTGTGTTCGGCTGCTTTTCTCTCCCAAAAAAACTCAATTCCTTTTCTTCTCCTAATTACGAGAAAAGGCAGATTTTCCAGAAAACCTTTTTGCTTTGGGAGAATTACATTTAACTCTCCCGAAATTTACCTAAATAATAAATAGGTCCTTCAAATTTCAAAAAATAATATTTTAGTCCCTTAAACACCCAAACTTAAAGTCCAGCACTGTTCATCGTCTTCTTCCTTCTTCTTTTTTTCTTTTTTTTTTTCCCCTCTTTTCTTTGTCGTCTACCCCGCCAACTGTTCTGGTGTCATAAAGCTAATGGAATATTTGGGTTCATGGAAAAGACGAGCAAGTTCAACAATCCTCCAATTCTGAGTCTTGACCTATTCAGATTATAAGGGAAACAAAAGCTCTCCTCTGTTTCCTGCATTTTTTCTTGCTGTATATTTCTTTGCTGCATGTTCATATTAATTTGTTCGTACAAAATGTTGAATGCATATGGATATGATGATTCAGTATGTGTAGTGCAAATTGAGAATGGATATGGCTAATTCTACAAATTAAAATTTCCCTTTTCTTCAAAACTACTTAACTGCAACATATACATGGAGAACAAACAAACAGCTTAGATATACAGGTTCTTCATCAAGAATTAGTGGGCAAATAAGAGTATCTCCTTGCCTGTGATTGTGAGCAGAATTCCACATTGAAAAAGTGTAACATGTTCTCTTGTTTGGAGGGTATCAAAGGCAGTTTAACTTTCACAGATAGAAAATAATCTCCTCCTTTTGTAGCAATTGAAGAAGAGGGATCCGTTTTGTCAAATAAACTGGCGGGCTGTGTTGAACTTGCTCGACTTTTCCATGAACCCAAAGATTCCATTAGCTTTATGACACTAGAACAGTTGGCGGGGGAGACGACAAAGAAAAGAGGGGTAAAAAAATAATAAAAAAAAAAAGGAAAAAGACGATGAATAAATAAAATGTAGGATATTAAAATATCTCTATCACCCAAAGAGGTTAACGCGCAGCGGAATAATCAAAACAAACAACGAAACAACACACAATTTAACGTGGTTTGATCTATAGGCCTACATCCACAAAATCCACTAAACCAATCAAAGGCGGGGCAAGTCGAAAGTCTTTGCCTACACACCTATTACATCAATAACCCAACATCTCACAACCCCGAAGACAAAGAGCTGAAAGGCTCTAATCTTTCAAACTCTCAGCTCAACTGAAAACAATACCCCATAGGTCCTTTATATAGACTTATAGTTACCCGAATCTTTCTCAAAATTAGTTTCCCAAAACAAACCAAATCTAAATTGAAAATAAACTAAACAAGTAATTATCAAATTCTACCAAAACTATAATTTCCTAATTAAGCTTGATTTAATTTTTCTAACATAAAACGAACACGAACAAGATTTTAGACTCGATAAATAAATTAACAAATCAAAGCTCAACTCGGCTCGGCTCGTTATCACCCCTACTACCCACATGCCATGTGTAATAACTATGGGTATGTAATTGTCCTCATCCTCATTGTGAACATTGAACCAGATGTTCATGTGAAGAGAGCCACAAATCAGATTAATGCGGGTAAAAGAAAACAATTTAGATTAGATAGATGTGCTCTACATTTATATTCTTCTTATAGCATCCTAAGGGCATCTCTAACCCTCTCTCTATTTTGATGTGCACTATTCTATTATTTTAGTGCAGCTACAATAATTTCACTACCATCCTCTCTCTATTCTTACCATTAAAAAGAAAATTTCCTTTTAGATTTCTTTTTATATTTCATTTTACATTCATTCTTATTACTTGTATATTATTACATTTTATTACAAAATAATCCCAAAGTTTCTTTAATGTTACGTATTAATCCAATACAATTAACACAACAGTTAATTATTTTCACGCAAAATATAATTAACACGATGAGATTGAGATGATGTGATATTTATATCAACGGATGAGAAGAGGGTGAAATCCATCGCACGGTTCACATGCGGATTGCAATCTTGATATGTTTGGATAATGTTTAAGTTAATGTAACGATTGAGAGTTTTTAAGATTATATAATATTGTGTATTAAAAAAAATATGCGAAAATTTTATGTTTATGCCATATTATTTAAGTATTTTCATAATGTTTTCTAAAACATAATTATGTACTTTAATTAATATATAGATTGTATTTAATTTTACATAATAAATGGATTGTAAAAATAAAAATATAGCAATTAGATTAATAAAATGAAATAGAAATAATAATTGATGGGTAAAATAACAAACACTAAAATACAAAATTAAACTAAAAACAAAAAAAGGACCAATGTGCAAATAAGAAAATTATCTAAATTTTTTTTTAAAAAAAAGGTTAAAGAGTTTGCAAAGCTACAGTGCCCCCTTCGCTGTAGCCCCACTTTAACAAAACGCCAATTTGGCGTGTGGGTTGGAGTCCATTTTCTCGCCAAACTGGCGTTTTACATCAACGGAGACGCCCTAAAAAGAAAACAATTGTATTGTTTCATGAGTTTCCCTTTTCTTCAATTGTTTCTCTGGGGAATTTGCTGCAAATGATGCCATATTGTAAATGTTTTTTTTATCCTTTTTTCCTTTCGACTTATTTTTGGCTGCTGTGATTTTCTTTTAGTGTTCATTTTATTATTTTATGTTGTTGTTTCTTTTATGTTTTCCTTTCTGAAGGATGCGAAAGCCAATAAGCTGATAAGAATCATCCTTTGATAGGTCAGGTTTTTTTCCGGTTCGTTTTAGGGTCGAACCCGCGGGTTGGGTCGGTTCCCTCTAAAATTTTTTTTTTTCTTTACATAACTGCGGGTCGGGTTTTTTCCCGGGTCGGTTCCGGGTCAAACCCGCAGGTCCGGTACGGTTTCTTCTCAAATTTTTTTTTCTTTCCATAACTGCGAGTCGGGTTTTTTTTTCGGGTCGGTTCCGAGTCAAATCCGCGGGTCTAGTTCGGTTCCCTCTCAAAAAATTTTTTTTTTCCATTGCTATGGGTCCGATTTCGGCTCAGACCGGTGGGTCCGGTTCGGTTCTCCATCCAATTTTGGGTTTTCTAAACTTAAAACATGTAAAATTATAATGCTCATTGACATAAGTCAGAATTCGAACACACAACTTAAGGTTGGCAAACCAATCTTAAGGAAAGCTAATTAACCACTCCAACAACTCTTTGTTTTGTTATTTTCTCTTCTTATTATTATATTATACAACATTAAACTATAAATTATTTAATATATTTTTCAATTATATTAATGATTTAAATTACATCACACATGTATTTCACAATCTAAACAAAATTAATTTTTATATAAAAAAATAAATAATATTTTATTTCAAATTTAAATACTATGCTTATCAATTGAAAATTGATATCTTAAATAAGTAAAATTATATTCTATTATTTTTTTATACCAATATATTTTTTTAAATAGTAATATAAATGTACAAATAGTAAAGAGAAAAATAACACCAAATGTAAATTTTACCATTAGTTAATATAGTATTATAATGTATATTATTTTAAAAAAATTTATTATAATATATGTAGTATAAAGAATTGATATATGAAATTAATATATAAATAAACATATAATATAATAAAGATAATATAACAAAACAAAAAGTAGAAGAAGTGACTAATCAGTTTACTTTAAAAGCAATTGTTGAACTTAAGTCATGTGTTCAAATATCATCTTAAACAAAAATAATATAATTTGAAACTTTTTCATTTTGGGCAAAAAAAAAAAAAAAAAAAAACTCGGCCCGGTCGGTCGGACCTGGTATCACATTTGAAAACTAATTTTTGGATCTGCTACAGCTTGATGTTCCTTGTTGGTAGATGCGTCTTTGTTATCATTTAATTATGAGTTCTAACTTGTTCCAATAATAACTGATTTGGATTTTCTAAACTAAGGATCTGTTCTAAATTGTGTAGAATAGCTTCTCATGGCATATCTGTCTCAATGATTTGTTCTTCCTGCCGGTGCAGGCCGGAGATGATGGAGCAGTCTGAAGAGAAAAGGTAAGCTTTTTTTTAATTTTATTTTATATATAATTCAATGTCTTTTGAAATTATGCATATCTATATCTGTAAATATATTTTAATGTCAGAAGAGACGTCACTTTGAACCACACAATGAGATATTTTTATGAAGATCTGATTAATTTGCAGATATGTGAAAGTAGACTAAGTTGTGCATCTTAATGCATTCATATTTTTCGTGGGTTTCTATTTAATGCAGACTCAATTCTGACCTATCATATCATCTATGAAGGTATGGTTTCCAAAGTGCTAGCCTCTTGATTCTAAGAGGGGACAAACTCGAAGGTTTGTGCTAATAAGCATGGATGGATGATTCTTTTGCAGTGCTTCCCTGGCTCATTATTAATCACCATACATCGTAACACCATTTAATCTTGTATTTTTCAGTTAAATATATATTTATACGATTTTATCAACAACCAAAAAAAAAAAAAAATCAATGAATTAATGGGAATTGTTTGAACTAATTTTTTAGGTTGAGTGTATCAGCAAAAGCTGCAAGTCACTTTGGTTGTTTATTTAGGGTATGTTCTTTTTGAACGTTTTGAAAACGATTTTAAAAACGAGTTTTGGAAAATAGTTTTATAATATAAAAAGTGTATTGAAAATGTAAAAAGTAGATGTTGAATAGTAAAAAGTTATATTGGAAATGATGGAATATGATTAAAATATATTAAATTTACTGTTGAAACCAAAACCGTTTTCAAAACGAAACAAAAAGAACAGGCCATTTATTCTCATTTATATTTGTGTTGCAGGATGTTGCCTGTTGGTGCTTATGTTTATTATTTCTTCTAGATTTTAAAGCGCTTTTGTAGGATGCAGATCATGCAACTTGTGGGAAATCAATGTGGATGGACATATGTCTCACTTGTGTTTGTTTTAGGAGGAAACCAAATTATGATTGCAATTTCTGTAACGTTAATCTTTATTCAAAAGAAAATTTGTATTCCATACTTTCAAGTTTATTTTTGTTGATAAAATATTTTATACTCTATTTGTTTCACTCAAAGAGTTTACTTTCAAAAAAAAATCTTGTCTCATTTAAAGAATTCACTTTATATTTATTTACATTATATACTCTTACTAATATAACAATATGTGATTCACAATTAATATTTACTTCTAAGTAAGGATATAGGTGGAAAATATAGTGGTAAATTACTTGTTTTAGGTATTATATCTCACAATCTGTAATAAGTTGTACACATTTTAAAGTGAACTTTTGAGTAGGACGGAGGGAGTATTTCGTGTAATGCACTATTTTCATATGTTTGCTTTAATGCTTCCATTAATTGCTCTATTTTACTTTTTTGGATCACTGTCATATATTTGACTTGAGAAAGAATGTAGATTAAAGGCTAAAGGAGGAAACTCAACCAGCAACCAACATTTATGCACCTTAGTTTGATGCCAATTGCACAATATTATTAGACCTTCTCTCACTCATAAAGTGGGTGAAATAATTCTTTGCCCCTATTTATCATGGTGGATTGACAAATTAGATTCATTTTGACACTTGTGTTATTTTCTTTACATATTTCTTTTGTTTTTGAAAATCATGTGATTATTCAAGGTTTATGAATCTCTCTAAATATGGTTAAACTCTTAAGACAGATAATAAACTAATCACATAATGGTTTAAAACATTGAATTTATGCGCAAAAATATCAAATCAAAGGCAGGCGCGAAGCACCGTCTAATCCCCTAGTCTATCTAATCTATCTAAGAATAGAATCATAAAGGGGCTTGGGATGGAGCCACGGTCAACCACTTCGGGGGCAATTTGGGGATGTTTTGGCCAAATTTTTTTTATTACAAGCTGAACATGACGTGGCGCTTTGTGGTTGGATCAGAGGAAGTACCACCCTACCTGCTTTTGACCCAAACGATGTCGTTTTATGCCTTACCCTTTTTTTTTTTTTTTTTGCGGTCAACCAACTTCTTCCTCCGCTTTCTTCTTCCTTTGTTCATCGGCTCATCAGCGGTTTCTAGGCACAATCCCCGCGCCGGGGGTAGAAGCCATCTAAGGAACAATCAAAATCCTTCCTCCCTTCTTCCTTCCCGGTCCAAAGCCTTCTCAGAGATGCTCCATCGTTTCCCTTTCCTTTTACCAAAGATTTGACGTCTACTTTAACAACTCCAAACTACCTCCACAAGAATTCTCTGCCTCTGCCGAACGTAAACCTCGATCGGGACACCTATTGATCGCTTCTCCCACTTCTCTTCTTCTCCTTCTCTCTTTTCCTTTTGCTTTTATTCTTTCTTTCTCCTCTCCCCTCATCCTTTTCCGCTTCTCATTCGTCCTCTCTGCTCTGCTCCGTACTTTAGCGAGTGATGAGTATCGCCAACATTACAGTATGGTCAACGTGAAGAAAGGGTGGGGCGAATGTGGGAGGAAAGAAGGGCAAGACGTCGCCGGGCACGGGCCTCCATGAATTCAAGTAAAATCCACCAAAATAAACCGAACGGAGTGAATGAATTTCCTTAACCCTAGAAGAGAAGCTGGAGAGCAAATGAGAAATTCGAGGACTTCTCTTCGAGAAAGTATTGCTACTATTTGGTAAGAATGCTAAGCAGAAATTTGACGTCTATTTTCCTTTTTTTTTTGTTTTTTATTTTCGACTTGGTTTTGGCTGCTGTTGTTTTAGTGTTAGATTTATTGTTATGTTTGATTCTTTTATTTCTTTCTGAAGAACGAATGATGAGGGATGAGATTTGAGAAACTCCAGAAGGTGATAAAAATCACCGTTTTACAAAGGTAACTATTTTTTTTCCCCCTTTTTTCGACTTGGTTTTGCCTGCTGTTGTTTTACTGTTAAATTTTTTTTTGGTTTAATTATTGTATTTATTTGTGAAGGATGAGGGATGAGATTTGAGAAACTCCAGAGGTGATAAAAATCACAATTTTACAAAGTAATGTTTTTCACCGCGATGCATACATCTGATAAATCATTTCATGCTATTTCTAATGTTGTTTTATGCTTTTTTTAATGATATTTATGATTTAGTTTTCTTCCTTTTAATCCCACCATTATGGTCTTCACATTTTCCTTTCTTGTTCTGTGTAATCGCAGCTGTTCGGTTAATGGTGGACACGATCTCGCGGTCTATACGCATTCTTTAACCTTCATCAGGCGAGAAAGATGGTATCTTTTTTCTTTCATTTCAGTTTTTCTATTTTTTTTTCCTGCCTAATGTTGTTTTTGTGGTCATTGTTTTGTGTTGTTGATTGCTGTATGGTTTCTGAGGAATGAGAAAGCCTTGAAGAGGTTTCCCCTCTTTTAACCGATTCCATCTTATTCGGTGCTCTCTTGATGGGTTGTAACTGTGTTTCTTCACTCCTGTTTGCTTTTTCTATTTTCAATTTTATGTTTTAGATGCTACTTCAGAAATCAAGTCACCTTACTTTTTCAAATTCTTCTGTTTGATCACCAAACTTTTTTTTTTTTTTTCCCCTAAAAATGTCAGTATACTATCAAAAAGAGGTAGAAATGTTTGTCCATTGAATTTTCATCTTCTACCCTTTATTTTTTTAATATTTTTTTTTCAAGAAATTTACTGTGAACCAAAGCTGCTATTCCCCAACTATTTACTCCACAGCCGCTGCCGCACCCCCATATTTTCCGGCGCCGCCTCCGCCTCCATACCACAGTCAACCGTCGGCGCTCATTCTTCCCCGAACCGATGGCGTAGTATTTTTCCAGGTGCACAACCGCCACCTACATCACCAACCGTCCGACGCTCTAAAATTGACGGATTCTTCCACCAACATCACCGCGACCACCTTCCGCATCAAACCACCGGCGCTCTTCACCAATCCTGATGGTTCATACCATCTTCTTCGCGAACCGCCGCGACTTTCAGCTGTGCCCGCCTTACGAAATCCAGTTGTGATTTCCGTCCATGAGCTCCGTCGCTCAGATCCACAACCGCCGCCTCAGAACGTAGTCCACAAAGTTTCGCACCACCTTCTCTGCAGATCTGCGACTCCGACAGATTCCTTCACTACCGCCGTTGCTCTCCTTCTTCCCCCTTTTTTCTTTTTCAAATTTAATTTATTCCCTCTACCTCGTTCACTGTTCCAATTTTCTGTGCAATTTTAATTTTTTCTCTTGTTGTGGATTAATGAAATTGCAGGTTAGGGGCCTGTTTTTTTTATTTCGTTTTTAAAACGGTTTTGGTTTCAACAGTAAATTTAATATATTTTAATCATAATCCATCATTTCCAATACAACTTTTTACTATTTAGCATCTACTTTGTACATTTTTAATACACTTTTTACATTATAAAATTATTTTCCAAAATTTGTTTTCAAAACCGTTTTCAAAACGTTCAAAAAGAACAGGCCCCTTTATCTCTTTGTTGCGAAGTTGTTCTAGAAAATTTTCACTATCCCGATAGCTAAGGCTGAGCAAATTACCCGCGGGTAATACCTGACACGAATCGAACAAAACCCGACCCGCGGGTCGGGTTTCTGTTCAGTTCGGACCGCTGGTCTACCTGTACCAAGGGATTGGCCCAACTTTTTTTTTTTTTTTCCTTCCTATTGGTCTGAGTCGGACCCGTGGGGCAAATTCGGTTCTCCCTCCAAGCTCGGTCCAACTTGTTTTTATTTTTTTAAACATGGTCATGGGTTGGCCCGAAATGGTACCATAACCACAATTTTTAACTTAAAAATTGTAAAATTATATAAGCCATTGCATGAGATAATATTTGAACTCGCAACCTACATGTACTAGTAACTAGTAAGTCTTAAAAAAAGCTGGTTAGCCACTTTAACTATTCTTTATTTTGTTATTTTGTGCTATTATTATTATTATTATTATTATTATACAAATAATTAAATTATGAATCATTTAATAATTTTTCAAGTATATTTATTATTTAAATTACATCACACATGCATTTCATAATCTTAATAAAATTTATTTTTTTATATAAAAAAGTTATTTTATTCACTGAATTTATATATTGTTTCAAATTTAAAATATGCAAAATTTATCAATTGAAAATTATCTTAACTAAATAAAATTATACATTATTATTTTTTGTTACCATATTTTATTTTTAAAAGTAATCGACGAGAAAAACAAAAATAAATAAAAACAATAAAAAAGATAAATTACCATTAGTTTATATATTATTATAATATATGTAGTATAAATAAACATATAATATAATAAATCTAATAAGATCATATAACAAAACAAAAGTAGGTGGGATGGTTGATCAGTTTATACTAAGACTTTGTGTTTAAATTTAGGTCGCGTGTTCGAATTTCATCTTGAGCAAATAAATTGTATTTTTTTGAAGGGAATTACCATATTTAAAAAAATAAAAAATAAAAAAAGGCCCAAAACCCGACCCGATCCGGTCGGGTCTAGACCCGCTCAGACCCAAACTAGTCGGTTCGGGTCGGGTTCTGAGTTTGCTCAGCCCTGCCGATAGCCTCTCCTTCTTCCACTTCTTTCCTTTCAATTGCTGTAATTAAAAACCAAAGTAGGGGAGCCGGACAAAAAATGAGGAGGGAGGAGGATGGTGGAGAAATTTGGGAAGAAGATGAACAATAATTTTCTTAAAAGAAAAAAAAAGAAAGAAAGAATAGTAAATAGACAAAAATACCCTTAAAATGGGCACATGACGAGCATGTAACGGTCATTCCGTCATGACTAACTATTACTAACGGCAAAGTGATATTTCTGGCCCCTTTTTGAAAGTAGGTGATATTTCTGGGGAAAAAAAAAGTTCAGTGGCCAAACGAAATAATTTGAAAAAGTAAAGTGACATTTTTGACAGTTCACACTTTATTTTTTTGTGCTCAATAGTGCTTGGCTTGTCGCTGCATCTTTAGAGGATGAAATGAGAAGAATTAGTTTTTTTTTTTCCTTGGTTTTCAGGCCATCTCTTGAATATTCATATTCGGAGGAAGGTAAACATATTTTAAAATATTTGCCTCACTTTTTAGATCCTTATTTTTTAAACATATTTTAAAATATTTGCCTCACTTTTTAGATCCTTATTTTTTAACTGAATTTTTTTTTTTTGAAACGGAAAACAATATATTAATGGCGCTGGAAATCGTCCAGCAACGTTTGAGATACAAATGCAAGTGACTCAAGCCACTCATACTCATCTTGGGTACTAATTGCCAAATAGTGTACTAACAAGTTGGCTATAACATTTTTGCCCTGTTTTTCACCCAGTCCAAATCTCTCAGCAACATCCATCTTTTCAACAACTCGTCTAACATCCATCTTTGCAGCAACATCCACAAATGCCCATCCAGCAACATCGTCCAGCAGCAACATCCAGAAAAAACTTCCATCCACAAACTTACTTCCAAAAAAAGACCATAAAAATACCTCCTCCAAAAACGTCCAGCTAGATCCAAGCACCCTCGCCGGCGTCGGATCTAAATACCTATAAAACTCTCCAAAGAGAGTCCAAACCCTCCTAAGAGGGGGACAAAATACTCTCATATAGAGAGACTGAAGCTCCACAAAGGGAGAAGAAACTCCCAGACAGGGAGAAACATAAAGAAAAAGAAAAGAAAATAAGTAGAAAAGAAAGAAAAAAATTAAAAGCTTCAATCCCCCTTCTCCCATAGGGGAGAAGGGGGAAGGGGGAGAAGATTTTTGAGTTTGGAGAAAGAGAGGAGGCGGCTGTGGAGAGAGCTAGGGTTTTTAGGTTATTTTTTAACTGAATTTTTATGGGTGTAAAATGTGTAGACTAATCTCGTTCTCAGCTTGTTGATGCATATTCGTTAGGGATTAGAAGGCTTAGGATTTGTTTAAGGTGGCTTTTTTTTCCTTTTGGTAAATTAGGTTGTTTCTGGAACTTAATTTCTTTGCGGGGCTCCCAATTATTTTGCTGAAATTCTCCTACTTTGGCTGAAATTCTTCAAATCTGTCTACTTTGACTGTCCTTTTTGGATATATCAAGGATAACAAAGAATATATAAGGGGCTTGGGAGTAGGGGTGTCAAACTGGCGGGTATTAAATGGATATTAAGTTAATAGACAATTGATACACATTACACATTCAATTAATGGTCTTATTTCAAATGGGTAATGAGTTTAGGTACCCATTATACCCATTATACAAAAATGTAAGGCTTATTTAATGGTTTATTAATAAAAAAATTTCAATTTCATTTTAATTCTTTTTTTTTTTAAGCGGATTTTAATTCTCTGAATCTATTCTAAAATTTGAAATATTATATATTGTATACTTCTATATTTAATCGTATGTAGTTTTTTTTGTTCAAACACAATTTTTTATGTTTTTATATTTATATAAGCCTCGTGCATACCTCGACCCCACCCGAGTCCCGAAACTGGCCTAGAACTGGGCCCGAACTGAACCGGCCCGGTCCGACCTGGCCCGAACCCAAATCCAGTCCGAAACCCGAGCCTGAACTTTACTTTGAACCCGAACAAATTTTGAATTAGTATTTATAAGTAGGTAATTTAACAATATTATAAAAGAATAAATGGGGAAAAAAACGCAAAGTAATTATAGAACACGAAAAATAAATAAAAAGAAAAAATAAGTTTGAAGAAAAAAAATAAAATGGGCCCACTAAAATAAGTGAGTTGTTGAGTTTTTATTTATACTTTTAAGGGTAGTTTTGGATGAGTATTTTTGTTACCTATGATAGGCGGGTTTTAGAGTACCCAATGGGTTACCCTAAACCTGCCCATTACATATTTAGCCCAAGTTCACCCAACCCATTGTTTTTTTAGGTGAATTTTATTGGGTTAAAACTCAATGAATTTGGTCAGTTTTTGAGTTGCCACCCCCACTTGGGAGGTAGGATTTTTTTACTATTTATGACTCACATTTTTTTTACATGCTCTTTACTATTTATGGCTTGGGATTTCATTTTCTCGAAAATGTCCCTTCTTTATGGCTTCCTAGTTCTCTATCATCCATTAAAGGTCAGATTCAAGCTATTCCCATTTCAGATTGTGATGTGGTTTTATCCTGAAATTTGAAATTTGTCATGGCGTTCTCCAATTCATGTGGTTTACAGTGAGCTAAGGTAGTTTCAACTCATAATTGTCCGGTGAATTTTGTTATCACTGCCTGTCTCTTGATTTATTCTTGGTGATTTGGTTCTTCTGTTGAGATGTTTACGGGAAATTTAGTTTGTTTCCCCACCCCTCCCCTTTAGGGAGACGATGCGTTTTGCAATGTTGATTTATTATGATCTTGCTGGGCTGGAGTTGGGGGTGTTGTGATGAAACTGAAAATGGAGCCAATTCACTTTTGAGAAAATATATAGTAAAAATTATTTGGTTTGATATATCATATTGTTGATTTTTTTACCTTAATATTCATTTTGGGGAAAAAAATTACCAAAATAAGCAAAAAAAATTTGAAATTCCCAAACTATTGAAAACTAATTTGGGAGATTCGTTTTCAGTTGAAAACGAATCTCCCAAATTCGTTTTCAACCGAACAAACCAAAAAAAAAAAAAAAGCAAAATTGAAATTGATTCTAATTGAAAACGAATTCCATGAATTCGTTTTCAATTGATTTTTTTTTTTTTTTTGCTTTAATAAACGAATTCCATAATTAATTTTTTCTTTTTTTTGTTTTTTATTAATTTCATTAAGAAACTAATTCCACTACAATGGTTTTTAAAATGAATAAAAATAATTATATGTAAACGAATTTTTTAAAAATTAAATAATTATTTTAATTGAATCGAACCGCCGTAAATAGTTTTTGAGTTGTTATAAAAAATAAAAAAAAGGCAAAACATAATTATATAATTCAAATTTTAATTTGTAATTCAATAAAATTTTAGAAGAAGTAATTTACGGCATTTTTTGAAATACATAAAATCTTCGTATAAATGAATTTGGAGAATTTATTTATTTGTAAAAATTTAGTCACACAATTGGTAGTTTTGGTTGAGTCGTTTATAGAGAAAAACAAAACTAACAAATTCGTTTTCCCTGCAACTAGAGTTTTGGAAAAACTACATAAGTACTAAAAACGACTTTGGCGCATTCGTGTCTCAGGAAAACCGACATCGGTCTAATGTTATTTCTTTTTAAGCGAAAGAAATTTATGAGTTTTGTTTTTAATGGAATTCATTATTTTTAAAACATATATGTGTGACTAAATTTTTACAAATAAATAAATTTCCCAAATTCATTTATACGAAGATTTTATGTATTTCAAAAAATGCCGTAAATTACTTCTTCTAAAATTTTATTGAATTACAAATTAAAATTTGAATTATATAATTATGTTTTGCCTTTTTTTTATTTTTTATAACAACTCAAAAACTATTTACGGCGGTTCGATTCAATTAAAATAATTATTTAATTTTTAAAAAATTCGTTTACATATAATTATTTTTATTCATTTTAAAAACCATTGTAGTGGAATTAGTTTCTTAATGAAATTAATAAAAAACAAAAAAAAGAAAAAATTAATTATGGAATTCGTTTATTAAAGCAAAAAAAAAAAAAATCAATTGAAAACGAATTCATGGAATTCGTTTTCAATTAGAATCAATTTCAATTTTGCTTTTTTTTTTTTTGGTTTGTTCGGTTGAAAACGAATTTGGGAGATTCGTTTTCAACTGAAAATGAATCTCCCAAATTCGTTTTCAATAGTTTGGGAATTTCAAATTTTTTTTACTTATTTTGGTAATTTTTTCCCCCAAAATGAATATTAAGGTAAAAAAATCCTCATATTGTTCATTTTAGGGGGAACTTGAAATGAGGAGCTTTATGATTTTCAACCAGACTGGCAGGTGTCAGTCTACCCCATTTTCTGGCTGTGGAGACCGTTGAATGTCTGGAACAGAAAAGAATGAGGCGTTCATATTCATCGTTGCTTGTTGGCCGTCGTCAATGGCTTCCCGAGCTACCATCTGAACGCCATATTCTATTAGATTGATGTCAATTTTTAAGCATTGCATTGTGTACAACCTTATGCCTTTTGCAATTCTCTATTTTTGTTTCTCTGTAGTTTCTTATTACTGCCATCTCAAAATTACTTCTATTTCAACTTTGTAATGTTTGGCTCATTAATGTCTGGATTATTAAAGTTTTTGGCTGTTACTATGATAGATCACTTTTGCTAACTTCATTACAGCATCTACTAAACCAAAAGCCAAACGTAGGAGGACATGATAAGACGAATGGTTGAAAACAAAAGATCATAAAGCACTAATATTGTATGCAAATCCCAAAACTACTACTAATTCTTCAACAAGACATATACTATTGGAATTCCCATTTCAAACCAGAAGGAAAAAAAAAAAAAAAAAACTAAGGAATTAGCACTTCTTCACATTCTTCAAGAACACGGATGTAAGCACGGTCTTGGACGCCATTGACATCTTCAGCAAGTCCAGAGCCTAAAAGGAGAAATGTCAATCAGAATAATAAGTGCATACTACTGAAAAAACCACCAAACGAAGATAATGAAATATGGTTTATAATTCAATTCAAACCTCATCGATGCCCAGATCCACCTCTTTCTCCTCGACGCTTCCGATTTCCGTGACGTTATACTTGTTAAGCAATGCAATGCCGGAGATGGCTGACATGGGCTTCACCACCAAATCATCCATGACCATATAAGTCACCATCCCCTTCACAAATCCGCCCTCTGATTCCCCGGCGGCGCCATCCCCTGTTTTTCCTTTCGCCCCCGGAGGAGAAACATACGTCATCCTGGACGACATGGTGCGGTGGCAGCTTGGGCAGGAAGCACTAGGGTCGTCGGTACAATACCCGGCGCTACAGTAGCTGCACTTGTACGACGCCTTTGCAGTCGGAGTCGGTCGATTGATGTCAGGGAGAGAAAACAGGGGACTCGAAACGGCGGCGCCGCCACCACCCGGCACAGACACGACTGGTTTAAGAAGGGCGTCTTTGGTTTGACCTGGCTGTATGTACGTTTCGCTGAGATTCTGGACGCTGTCGTACAGGTTTCCCAGGCTACCCACCATATTTTTGTTGCTCAGAAGCCTCACGATAGCCCCCAATGGCAAAGTGAGCAGATGGAAGAGGAAATCCACGGCAGTTTTGTCCGCCTCGGCGAAGATAACTCTCTGGTTTTTGGTATCTATTAAAAGCTTAAGACTCACCTTCGTTGATGATGATGATGGCGCCATTGTCTTCTTCTACTGTAATTCCCGTCGCCAATTATATATTTATTTCAAGTGATTGATCGGCCCGGAATTAAAGATAATGATAAGATTTAAGTTTGATAAGAATACCTCTATTCAATTTCAGATTTCAGGGACGCGGATTTGCTCGATCCTCAATCCATCCTAATTTTCCGCCATGTTTTCGTTCAAGTTGATGAAAAGGGATTATTTGTATTTATAGAGGCTCGTTTCTTACTTTAGTCTGTTCTCGTGTATAGCCACGAAATCCCACAATTACACAATGGAGGAAAGCATGACGGATGTTCTGGGATAAAGTGGGAGTTGAAAACATGTTTCTTGGTCATCCACGAGAAGATGACAGAAGCAATTTCCTTGGCTGCACGAGCCCGCAGGGCCCAGCCCAAGGTAAATCAGGGTGACTCAGCAACATTGGCAATGCTGGTGTCAATGGGCCTTGTCCCCCATTAACCTCCTTCTTTTGCTTTAATCACATTTATTATAAATTTAAATTGATTCCTTCTGTAATTGTTTTTTTTTTTTCTTCCAAAAATAAGTAAATTATATTCACAATAAAATTAATAGATTAAATGATCTTACAAAGTGAACAATAGAAGTTAATATTACAACAGAAGTTAAAACTGAACAAAAATCTCTCTAAAAATTTCATCTTTGCAGCAACATAATACCTTGGGTACTAGATCTAGCATTTTTTTTCAAAATGGAAATAACCTCTTACTCGCCGGACACAAATTACACCTCACACTCTGTCGGATATTCCACTGATATGAAATACATCCCTCAACCGGGTATTACTAAAAGAACCGAAAATAACTCAAAAACAGGAGACTAAATACCGCACAAAAGATGACAAAATCACTCCATAGAAATTGAGACAAATACCCCAATAAAGAGGACAAACAAAACTAAAAAAAGTAAAAACAGAAAGAGGGAGCTTTTCTGTTCCTTTTCTCTTTCTTCATCCGCCCCACCAAGCGAAATATTATTAAAGAGTAATGATATACTCAACAACAAATCATAACGACTTTTTGATAGTAACTCATGTGACATGCATTCATTGGGCAATTATTTGATATTAATAAAAATGTAACCAATAAATACATGCCACATGAGTTGCTATCAAAAAGTTGCTATGATTTGTTGCTAAAATTATCATTACTCTTATTAAATTATTCCCTTCTGTAATTGTTTGATAATAATAATATTATGGACTTATATAACTTACATGAATACATTATATTTCATGGAACGAGCAATTAGCCCAAAATAAAAAAAATTTTAAAAAAGGATAAAAGGTATACAAACCATATCATTTGAATTTAAAAAAAAATCACACGAAAACAAACTAAAAACAAAAAGTAATAACGAGAATACAAATTTTAAAAAAAACCAACATTCAGCGAAAAATCCTTTGTTAATTGCTATGATTGGAATTGTGCCGTATTTGCGATGCGATTTTGTCCCGATATGTTGTCCACCCAGTTACGGCATCTGGGGACATGTCAAACAACGTCTGCGTCCCATCTTGGTCATTGCCTTCCTCGGTGTTGGAATCTATTTCTGCATCCTCCATCTCTGCGAAGTACTCATCATTAGGCAATTGCTCCCTAATGAAATTATGGATTGCTGCACATGCAACTACTATTAACGCTTGTCTAACTATCATGTAGTTAGGTATCGGACCTCACAAAATAGGAAACCGTTTTTTCAGTACACCGACAGATCGTTCAATGACATTCCTGATAGACGAGTAACGGTGATTGAACAACTCCTTCCAAGTCTTGAGCGCTCGGCCTCTGCCACGGTAGTCTTGCAGATGGTACCTACAAACCTTGTACGGTGCAATGAAACCATGTGCATTTCTATAGGCCGAGTTAACAACATAATATTTGCCTATAATCACAGAAACATGGGGGAAAAAAATTAAGGACTTTTGTTTCCTATAATCATAGAGGCATAAAGAAACTGTAATGATAAAGTAGCCTACCTTCTGGCGGCATTGGGAATTTGAAATTAAGGAAAACGCGGGCATCATTTGCACTCCCTTCAAACCTGCTCCTACCTACACAAACCTCATGTCGTGATCACATGCTGCTAAGATGTTTTGACTTATTTGACCATGCCTATTTCGAAATGCTTCTTTTCGACTGGCCGATGCCGATACCGAAACATGTGTACCATCTATTGCTCCAACACAATCCAACAATCATAAACAAAACGTTACCCATACACAGTTATAATTTATAGTAATAGTGTGCACCTTTTTTGGAAGTTAACCTTTGTCATTGTATTATACCTTGAACCATGGGTACAATCTTTGGTTGTGACGTATTTTGGGATGTGTCACATTTTCATTCCTTGGACATATCAAATACTTACTAAACAGGACAATTGCGCGAATAACTTCGAGTACATGTAGGTTTATAGTTACAAGAGAGTGTTGAAACCTTTCACCAAGTACACGTTGTCTGCTATTATGGCTAACCAACACCAAAAACATGCACACCTTTTTTTCAATGGAAACATGTGAGTTCTCCTCATTTATGTATCCTCCTTCCCGTAGGAGGTACGAGAAATACGTGGCTATGAAGGAGGAGAGGAAGCAGAGGAAGCGGAGGACAGAAGGGGCATTGGACACATTTTGCGTCGCTTTTGGGGGGTCCATTTTTGTGGCATTTTGGTGCTTCTTTTGGTGCAGATAAAGATAAAAAGAAAAAGATTGATTTTTTACTGAAAAAAGGAAAAGTTTTTACGTAAAAGGGCAACTATAGAAGCAAAGCAAAAAAAACTATACATACAATGGTAGCATATATCGTTGTAAAAATTAAAGAGCACGAAAGGAGTATAAATATTAAAATATAAAAAAAATGAAGACGGTAAATGAGATATCACGCAAAATGATTAAGAATAAACTTAGGGGCATGATATTTGCAGCGACGGAATCGATATTTGCAGTGACATTTTTTGTAAAAAGACTAAAATGCCCTTAGAGAAAAAAAAATTAAAATTTTCTATTCCTACTGTCTACTACTATTAAAAATTAAAAAAAAATTCCAGAACCATCGCCGGCGATGGTTTTATGGTTTTACACAAAACCATCGCCGGCGACCGGCGATGGTACCCCCCCCCCCCCCCCCTTAAGTTGAGATTTTTGATATTTGCAGCGACCACCGGGCGGATCTTCCCCATTCCGGTAAAAAATTTCACAATTTTGACAAAACTACTAATAAATTCGGACATAATACAAGTAAAATAATTAATAAAAAAAGAAAAAAAAAACCAAAGTGTGAAAAAAAAATTCCAGAACCATCGCCGGCGACCGTGGATAGTTCTGGAATTTTTTTTTTTTAATTATTCCAACAGATTGGAAAATTTAAATTTTTTTTAATTTTTTTTTTACCCCAAGGGCATTTCAGTTCTTTCACGCAAAAATGTCGCTGCAAATATCGAAACCGTCGCTGCAAATATCAATTCCGAGGCTAAAATTAATGAAGAGAAAAATAAATAGGTTGGTTGAATGATTGAGTTTGAAAATGTTTATGATATTATGGTGGTAGGAAAAAGTCAGTTTTCATATGGAAGTGACGTAAGGTCCGGCGATGATTTTTTACCCTTTATATGGTTAAGCAGGAATCATAGACAGATAGTGAATTAAGACTTGACCGAGATTCTGGAGTTTGCTGTTTTACGTACCGTCTATTCTGGAAAATTTTGCCTGCAGAGAATGAGGCGTTCATCGTTGCTTGTTAGCCGTCGCAATGGCTACCCGAGCTACCATCTGAACGCCATATTCTATTAGATTGATGTCAATTTTTAAGCATTGCATTGTGTACCTCCTTTTGCCTTTTGCAATTCTCTATTTTTGTTTCTCTGTGGTTTCTTGTTACTTCCATTTCAAAAGAGTCTTCTTTCTAATGCTTGTTATGTTTGGCTCATTAATGTCTAATATCTCTGGATTATGTAAGTTTTTGGCTGTTACTATGATAGATCACTTTTGCTAACTTCATTACAGCATCTACTAAACCAAAAGCCAAACGTAGGAGGACATGACAAGACAAATGGTTGAAAACAAAAGATTTAAAGCACTAATATTGTATGCAAATCCCAAAACTACTACTAATTCTTCAACAAGACATATACTATTGGAATTCCCATTTCAAACAAGAAGAAGGAAAAAAAAAAAAAAAAACTAAGGAATTAGCACTTCTTCACATTCTTCAAGAACACGGATGTAAGCACGGTCTTGGACGCCATTGACATCTTCATCAAGTCCAGAGCCTAAAAGGAGAAATGTCAATCAGAATAATAAGTGCATACTACTGAAAAAACCACCAAACGAAGATAATGAAATATGGTTTATAATTCAATTCAAACCTCATCGATGCCCAGATCCACCTCTTTCTCCTCGACGCTTCCGATTTCCGTGACGTTATACTTGTTAAGCAATGCAATGCCGGAGATGGCTGACATGAGCTTCACCACCAAATCATCCATCACCATATAAGTCACCATCCCCTTCACAAATCCGCCCTCTGATTCCCCGGCGGCGCCATCCCCTGTTTTTCCTTTCGCCCCCGGAGGAGAAACATACGTTATCCTGGACGACATGGTGCGGTGGCAGCTTGGGCAGGAAGCACTAGGGTCGTCGCTACAATACCCGGCGCTACAGTAGCTGCACTTGTACGACGCCTTTGCAGTCGGAGTCGGTCGATTGATGTCAGGGAGGGAAAAACAGGGGACCCGAAACGGCGGCTCCGCCACCACCCGGCACAGACACGACTGGTTTAAGAAGGGCGTCTTTGCTTTGACCTGGCTGTATGTACGTTTCGCTGAGATTCTGGACGCTGTCGTACAGGTTTCCCAGGCTACCCACCATATTTTTGTTGCTCAGAAGCCTCACGATAGTCCCCAATGGCAAAGTGAGCAGACGGAAGAGGAAATCCACGGTGGTTTTGTCCGCTTCGGCTAAGAGAACTCTCTGGTATTTCGTATCTATCAAAAGCTTCAGACTCACCTTCGTTGATGATGATGGCGCCGCCATTGTCTTTCTTCTACTGTAATTCCCGTCACTTCTCTGCCATTGAAAGATGTATATATATATATATATATATATATATATATATATATCATTTGCAGTAAAAGACAAGGGAACCATTATTTGGACTCTGACGCGCATCGGTCCAAAAGATTAAAATGTCTTTGATGAACAAAATTGAGTTTTTTTGTTTTTAATTGTTTTGATTTCTTTTTAAATAGTATATTCTTTATGGTAAAATAATACAAAGCAGTTGATGTGACGCAAAAATTACAATTTACAGGAAGTGCTTCTTAAGGCCCAGTATGAACTTCTTGAAACGCAATGGCCCAATTTGAAGGAGACTTGAGGGTGAAGAAGAATGGACAGGCTGGAGACCGATTTGGGCAGCTCGGATCAGCAGGGTTGATGATGAATTGCGATTCGCACTGTTCCGATGACAATTTCAGATGATAAAGAAAGAAGCGGGGCTTTCCCCCCGTATAAGCTCCGACGGTTAAGTTAGTACAATTGGAGAAGATAAACAGTAAAGATGAATGCTGTAAAATTGTCAATATTGCGTACCTTCTAAAGTATGAAGACTTAGCATATATAAATCAAGTTGAAATGTGTCCGTTTAACCCTCATGAGTGATTTGTTCACCTGCTCCTTCTGTTTAGCGTGGTGTAGACGCTATCATTTTGACCGGGTCTCATGGATGTCTTCCTCTCTTAAGAAATCTGAACATCCCTGCATGCAATCGAGTAGAGATACCTAATCTATGACAACTTTCACCCACTGTGTCAGTGAAGCAGGGTAGGTCGGTCGGTCTATCTTAGATCGACCGGATCAAATATCACGATAGAAATGTAAAGAAATGACCAAGGCATTCTAAAGTCTAAAATTCGACCTAACTCCTTTCAAGATATAAAGTTTTGGCTAGGTTTTATGGTTCTGACCGACCTAAACTTGTAACAGAGAATACTTAGTGCCTTGGTCTGGACGACCTTTCCGATCTAAACATGATTCTGGGCTCGACAGGCGTCTTATTATCTTTCACTGCTTATCGATCTAAAATTCAAGCCTTGTTCGGTAATTAAGTCTAAAATTCAATTTTATGCACACCAACATGTTCCCCCAGTATTATGTTTTACCGATCTAAAACTTAATACTTTTTGCGTTTTTCGAGCTGAAATTTAGCATAAAGCACCTATCATGGATTCCCCGATATTAGTCCAAGCCATTCCTCCGAGCTAAGCATGATACTATATTTTACTAAGCCGAAAGTGTGACTAAGGCATTTATAGAGTGTTCATCCTATCTATAGTTCATCCGACTTATATTTTACCGAATATGATAAAAACATGAAATATGACTATGAAATCCGACCTACAGAGAATAGTGTCAACCAAAACGTCGATCAACGGTAGGGGGAACCAGTCTTTAGGGCAGGCTTTGTTTAGGTCGGTAAAATCAATGCACATACGCCACGAACCATCGGGCTTGGGAACCAATACGGGGTTAGCCAGTCATTCAGGATAATCTACCTCTCGAATGATACAAACTTTCAATAGGGCGTTGACTTCGATCTCCACGTATCTGCTGCGTTCTCTTCCGAGGTTACGCTTTCATTGGCGAACCGGCCTATGGTTGGCATCAATGGACAGCCTATGTTCAATGATATTTCGAGAAATGCCTGGGATGTCTTTCGGCCCCCAAGCAAAGACTTCCGCGAACTCACGTAAAAGGTTAAGCAAATCATGTTGTAATTGTGGGGGCAAATCAGCCCCAATCTTAATTACCTTGTTCGGATCGGCCGCCAGGGGGATGATTTTTACCTCGGCCCCTGCTTCGATGGACCGGTCTGAGCCATCTGGTAGGTCGGTGATGTTAGTGGATGAGCAGTACTTCCGGGGAGGGTAGGCGGCGAAGCTCGTGGTGTGGAGGTCGGAAGGACCGCAGATGTAATTCTTGACTTCCGATCCACTGTTGTCAGCTCCCTTAGAGAAGCCATGTAACACTGCTTAGCCTGTATAACATCACAGCGAAGAGCATCTATCCCACCCAGGGTGGGGAATTTCAGAAGCATATGCATGGTAGAAGCAATGGCCTGGAACTGATTTAATCCAGACCGACCTAGATACATGTTATATGGTGAAGGTTCATCAATGACCACAAAGTCTATGATTTCTGTACGTTTTAGCTGACCAGCTATTAACGTGACCGGGATGCTCAGTTGTCCTACAGGGATAACATGGTGGTTGCCAAAGCCAATCAATGGAGTTCGTACTGAACTTAACTGTGCCTTATATAACTGATATCCCGTCAATGCCTTTGTTGTAATGATATTACTAGAGCTACCCGTGTCTAGTAATGTCCTACGCACTTGATAATTGGAAATATAACAATCGATCACTAGCGGATCGTCACAACTGTAAGGTAAAAAGATATCACTATCATCAAAAGTAATGACTGGTGCCATGGTTTCTGCTTTACGCTTACCTAGAATGTTGTTTCTTTGTCTATATACCTGTTTCCTTTGGCGATTGGAGTCGCCCTGGGTCGGTCCTCCAGCTATGGTGTTTACGACTCCAGCTATGGTTAGGTCGGCTCCAGCCCCTGCGCTTGGGGCTCGGGGATCGGGTTGGGGACACTCGCGGGCGAAATGGCCGGGTTCCCCACACCGGTAGCATCCGGTAGGTCGCTCCCGGGCTGCCGAAACTACAGGTTTGGGCAAAGGGGCTACTTGTGTGTACTGAGGCAGCTTTCCAATATGAATGAGCTTAGCTATTTCTGCAGCCAAATCTCGACAATCATTAGTGTTGTGACTAATATGCTTATGATAGTTACAGTACCTACCCGGATTGAGCCGATCTGCGGGGCCCATCATGGGGCGAGCCGGGGGTAACAACCCTTGATGTTGGATGGCTGCATATATATCGGCTCGTGGAGCAGAGAAAGGCTCGGCCACCTGCACAGCGTTAACATTTACCCCGGTCTTCGGGATAGGGTTAGTAGTATTCACAAAATTTAACTTCTTATTTCCTCCTGGGGGAGGAACCGGGGAAGAAACTTTCCTCTTACCATACAGGTCGGAACATCCTCAATAACAGCAAAATTAACAGCAGTAACCATCATTTCAAAATAGGAGTGGGGGTGTCAGATGGCGAGTTCAGTAGCTAGAGGTCCTGACCTTAACTCGTTAATAAATGATCCCATCATTATCCTATCGTCTTTTTCATGGCATTTTCTAGATTCTACGTTAAATCGGTCTATGTAGGCCTGCAATTCTTCTCCCATTCTTTGAGTTATGTTCATTAAGTGCGAAATAGGTTTGGACAATATCTTATTACCCATAAAATTGGCTAAAAACAGGTCACCGAACTGATCTAACGAATGAATAGAGTTTCGAGGTAGTGTACAATACCAGTTAATAGCCTGACCTTTGAGAGTCAAATGGAAAGTCATGCATCGGTTGGCGTCAGATAAGTTGGCGGTATCCATCACACTCATGCATTGCATCCAGTGAGCCGTGGGGTTGGTAGTTCCGTCATACTTATCGACCTTACATAAGCCTCTGTAGCCTGGGGGGAACGGTGCTGTTTGGATTTCCCAGCCGAATGGATGAGACACCCGAGAGGTGGGCACGGTTCGCCCAAGCTGCGCATATCCGGATCCAGGAAGGGCTGTGTGACCGACCTGGGGGTACCCTGACTGTCCTATGGGGTATCCCCCCATACCGGGGTAAGCAGATAGTGGTGCTCTGGTGGTGAAGTTCCCTGCGCTGGGCCCGGGGTAATAACTCGGGTTAAGTAAAGGATAGTACCCTATGGGTGGTTGCATGGCTCGGCTGGTGCCTAAACCGTAATACTGAAACATAGCTTGGTTGGACGGAGCTAGGTGTCCGAGATATCCTAATTGGTTGACTTCAGGACCAAGGTGACTAAATGGGTTTAACGGTTGGACTAGGCCGGGCTGACTTACTTGATTATGTGGGCCCAGGCTGGGTTGACCTAACTGATTCACTTGCTGTCCTATCATGGGAAAAGGCAGACCCGACATAAAAGGGTAATTACTGAGCTGAGCGTTGGGAACTCCAGAGGGAGCTGGAAAAGTAGGGGTGACCTGGGTATGGGCTAAAGTGGTGTACACAGGAGGTGCGGTAGAAAGGGTAGGAAGACCGACCATGTAATTAGATCCGTAGAAAATGTGAGTTCCCCCAGAATGCGGAGGGCATCCTGAAACGGTGAGTGAATGAGGGGGTAGGCTAGACATTAACACAACGGAGGGGTCAGACATATGATTGAACAGAGTTCCTGGTGGGGGAATAACGGGGACAACCTATGAACTAAAGGGGTGTTCTATGGTGGCTGCCTCTAGGGCGGTGGTTGTAGTACTGGAAATGGGGGGTTCCGTATTGAGAGTGGAGGTAACCGGAGCGATATGGTTCATTAGGTGAAACAGTTGTGGGAATAAGCGGTAAAACTTCTCTTTTTCTACTTGTTCCTGCTGGGGGGTGAGAGGTTCGACAATGGCGGCTGTGGGTGGTGTATCGTTGGGAGGGATGGAAGCGGTGGTGACGGTAGGAACCATAGCGGTTGTAACTATGGTATCAGCAGAGGTGTTGGAAGAAGAAGCACCCAATCCTGAACAGTCTGGAACTTGCATCATGGTTTCAACAAATTTCTTTAAAAATGGAGAAGATTTGATGAAATAATTTGATCAAACGCTCCCCACAGTCGGCGCCAGTTGATGTGACGCAAAAATTACAATTTACAGGAAGTGCTTCTTAAGGCCCAGTATGAACTTCTTGAAACGCAATGGCCCAATTTGAAGGAGACTTGAGGGTGAAGAAGAATGGACAGGCTGGAGACCGATCTGGGCAGGTCGGATCAGCAGGGTTGATGATGAATTGTGATTCGCACTGTTCCGATGACAATTTCAGATGATAAAGAAAGAAGCGGGACTTTTCCCCCTGTATAAGCTCCGACGGTTAAGTTAGTACAATTGGAGAAAATAAACAGTAAAGATGAATGCTGGAAAATGGTCAAGATTGCGTACCTTCCAAAATATGAAGACTTAGCATATATACCTCAAGTTGAAATGTGTCCGTTGAACCCTCATGAGTGATTTGTTCACCTGCTCCTTCTGTTTAGCGTGGTGTAGACGCTATCATTTTGACCGGGTCTCATGGATGTCTTCCTCTCTTAAAAAATCTGAACATCCCTGCATGCAATCGAGTAGAGATACCTAATCTATGACAACTTTCACCCACTGTTTCAGTGAAGCAGGGTAGGTCGGTCGGTCTATCTTAGATCGGCCGGATCAAATATCACGATAGAAATGTAAAGAAATGACCAAGGCATTCTAAAGTCTAAAATTCGACCCAACTCTTTTCGAGATATAAAGGTTTGGCTCGGTTTTATGGTTCTGACCGACCTAAGCTTGTAACAGAGAATACTTAGTGGCTTGGTCTGGATGACCTTTCCGATCTAAACATGATTCTGGGCTCGACAGACGTCTTATTATCTTTCACTGCTTATCTTTGTTTTAGTCCATTGGGTTAGGCCCAATGTAGATTCAATTTTATGCACATCAGCAGTTTTAAAATCAGCACAATTTTTATTATAAAATGGTACATAATAAATAAAAAATACAGTCTTTCCTGTAAAACAAAAAATAATAAAAATAATACATTCTTTTATTTTGCAAAATAATACAAAGTGTCATATTTTTAAAATAGTACAGTGTAATATAAAAAATAGTACAAATTTTATTATAAAACAGTACATACTTCATTGTAAAACAGTACATAGTAATCATATTGTAATTAATTGTCCCAAACATTTGGAAGAAAAATAAAAAGAAAACAAATATAAATTAATTACCATAAATTTAAAACTCATATTTTTTAGTACGTTGTTTTCCAAAAATCTGGACTAAAAACAAAAAGAAAAACAATAAAAGCACCTACTGAAATGATACTTAAAGAGGAGAATAGAAAAAAGATTGAAGAGGAAAAGAAAAGAAATTAAGCAACAGAGAAAAAATAGGAGAAAAGAGAGAAGAAAAAGAAGATAAAAAACCATAAATTTAAAACTCATATTTTTCAGTACATTGTTTTTCAAAAATCTAGACGAAAAACAAAAAGAAAAAAAAATAAAAGCACCTACTGAAATGATAATAAAAGAGGAGAATAGAAAAAAAATTGAAGAGGAAAAGAAAAGAAATTGAGCAACAAAGAAAAAATAAGAGAGAAGAGAGAAGAAAGAGAAGATAAAAAGCAACGGGGCAAAAATGTAAAAATCAAAAAATGGGTCCCGAAAGGTTCTGGACCATGTCGGTCCAGAATCTATTTCCCAAAAGATAATTAGATTTAAGTTTGATAAGAATTCCTCTCTTCAATTCAATTTCAGAGTGGATTTGCTCGATCCTCAATCGTGTTGAAATCCATCCTAATTCAAGTTGAAATATTGCGATCATTGTATTTATAGGGGAAATTACATTTTACCTCTCCCCACAATATTTGAGAACATTACTAATTACTAATCCATCATCCATGTAGGGATGGTAATTCATGTGGTGTTCGAGTTATTGAATTCCGATTGATAGATTCTCGTGTTTGACACTTTATCAATTTTAACATTACTCATTTAATTATCCATGTTACTCGTCTTGACTCATTTAACTAGCGAACATTTTGGATTTGTGTCGCGTTTTTGTGTTGTAATATAAATTACTCGTGTCGAGTTTGTTAAAAAAAAATAATAAAAAGAGGCTTCCTCCTATATACGTACCAATTGACGCTGCTTTTGATTTCGTTTCTTTCATTTTGATTTCCCTCTTTCTTCGGAGCTTCATCATTAACATTAGTGCTCATCTTTTTCTTTCCTTTGTTTTTCATTGTTCTCCGCATGTTTTCCGTCAACATCGCCTCTCCGACTCTTGGCCGGTGCTCAGCTTTTTGAAGGGGCGTTTATACTTGCCTTTCACTAAAAATTAATTTTTTTGCCATTTCTATGATAAAAATAAAACAAACAGAAGAAATAATGATTCAAGTGCATGACTTCAGAGATTTGGTTTTCTTATTTAAGAAGTTTTGTTACTCATTTTTTGTTATTTCTTTATTACATGGATTTTATAGGGAATTGAGAAGTAACTTTCATTTTAATATTTATTGATTGGTTCCATAATCACCTCCTCAGGGAGCATAGAAGACTTCCGACATCGTTTCTGCTATTGTGTTGTATATGTTGTATTGTTTGTGTTGTTGTATTGTACCGTTTATGTTGTTGTATTGTATCATTTATGCAATTGTACTGTATGGTTTATTTATGCTGTTGAGGAGCATAGGAGACTTGCGGCATCATTTATGCTGTTGTGCTGTATCGTTTATGTTGTTGTGTTGTATCATTTATGCTATTCTACTGTATCATTTCTGTTATTGTACTGTATCGTTTATGCTATTGTACTATATCGTTTATGTTCTTGTGTTGTATCGTAATTGGCGATTTATGATCAAGTGCAACAGCCTGACAAGTCATTTTTTGATTGACTTACTACCAGTATCGATGCTTCTGGTCTTCGATCACTCAAACAAGAATTACGCAGCTGTATAATTTCTTCAACTAGTTTTATTCTATCATGAAAATTGTGGTAAAAAAAATACAATTTATAGTGAAAGACAATATAAACACACATTCAAAAAGAAAACAGAGCACCCAGTATGATACTAAGGATACGCGATGTTGACAGCGAACCTTCGGAGAACAATGAAAAACCCAAAGGATAGAAGAAGATGAGCGGTGATGTTGAAATAGGGAAAATCAAAATGAAAGAAACGAAATTGGAAGCAGCGTCGACTGGTCCGTACACAGGGAGAGGAGGAAGAAGTTTGGTTTGTCTTCTCATGGAGGGTTTGTCTTCTCATGGAAGATTTTTTTAAAAATTTCTACAACAGTAAGTAAGAAGTGGGCCAATTGAGGGGAGTGCAAATTTTAATCAAAACGACGTCGTTTTGACACTTATATAGAGTTGGACAGATTTTCTTGGATAAAAGATCCGGACTCATCTTATAGTCATTATCATGAATACCCTTTTAAAGCTTGAAATGAACACCAATCTCGCATTTTGTTATGCCACATAAGTTTGGCAACTAGGGGTATCGACAATTTGAAAATTTTAAGGGATATGGGTAATTTTTCTTATTTTTGGGAGAGGTAATTGCAATTTGACCTTAATTATATGGAAAAAAAGCATGAAATAAGTATCTCCCTTATGAAATGATTTCCGTAAATAAACACCACTTATCTGTTATTGGACAACATATTTTCTTTATATAAAACTTAACTTTTTATTATTGATGTTAAAGTACACAATTAAAAAAAATTGATTTGACGTCATTTATGTATTTAATTGTGTACCATAAATAAAATTATATTAGTAAGAGTATGAATGATTAAAAATTCAAGTTGACTGTTCTAATTAAACTTGATGGGTATCAATTTTGAATAGCTAATTAGTATCAGTAATAAGTCTAAATCAAGCTAAAAAAAAAAACGTTAAAAAAAAAAAAAAATCAAGCTAAAAAAAATATAAGAGAAAAGAGAAGTCTGAATCAAAATACTTGTGTTAATTGGGCTTGATCCACAACTTAGTTGGGCTGAAGTGACATGATCGGGATGCTCATTACCTATTAAATAGGCCCAAACCCATTCTCCTTCGGGCTTCGGCTTACGAAGATCCAAAATAGGGCAGATAAGCCCGAAGACTCGCATCCCTAAATCATTAGCCACATCCTATATCTATCCCTTTGCCCTTTTTTCATAAACCCTAGCAGCCGCTTCAGGGATTCCAACACTCTTCCCCCTCCCCCTACTCCCCTCCAGGTAATTCCCCACTCTTCAGCCATTGAAATGCTGAACTTGTTTGTTGCTGTTTATCTGGTTGTGGAGTTGGATTGTTTATGTTCTGAAAATTTAATGTTTTGGTGATTTGATTAGGTAAAGGCTTGGGTCGCAGTTTTCGCAATGGCTCCTAAAGGTAATTTTTCTGTCTTTTGTTCTTTGTTGGATTTGATTTCCGTTGTTTTGATTTAGATTTGATAGTTGGCCGATGTGAATAGAAATGCTTGTTTGGAGCTGAGGGAACTGGAAATGTGTTTGCCTTATGATTCTTTGTAGCTTTTTTAGGTTTTTTGGTCGATAATATATTTTTGTATGATTTGCTGGCTTCAATGTATATGCTGTACTGGAGTAAATAGGTTGAGATTCTGGAGAGTTTGCCATATTAAAACAGATTTCGAAACTGCTTCTTGGACAAGGTTTAGAATAATGTTACTAGATTGTTGGTTAGACGTATTTGATTATGCAGAGATAGTCACCTTGCTGTAGTACAAAAGCTTCTGTTGGTCGTGAGTTTCAGTTCTTAAGCATGACTTCAGTTATTTTTCTTTTTTCTTTTGAGCTATTCAGAACATTCTAATTTAATTACTAGACTAGTACACTAATGATTGGCGGATTTTACTTGTAATTCCAAAACTTCATACCTTGAGTTTTTTGGGATGTTTCCAAAACCCTATTACTATACTTGTTTTTTTTTGAATTTTTGGGATGTTTTTATTGCGACACCTTTCAAATTATCTTTTACTTCAGGGACATTTACTTCTGCAGATTGAATTGTGACATCTTTTTTACTTGTATCTTTTTCAGAATGAATATTTTTGGTGTGATATAATTTTCTTATCTGCAATGTATATTTTTTTAGTATGAGTAGAAACATTAACAGCCTAGGATTGGTAATTGATACTATTCTGGAATTTCGGCCCTGATACCTCCAGCTTTTAAATTTTGTGCTCTTTTGTTTAGGGTTCAATTGAATATATGTACTCTGCTTTTGTGAAATGTGTGTATTTAATAGACTTTTTGTTTGCAGCCGACAGCTCAAAGAAGGCCGATTCCAAGGGTCAGGCTGCCAAGGTTGCAAAGGCTGTGAAGTCTGGGACAACTTTCAAGAAGAAGGCTAAGAAGATCCGCACCAAGGTCACCTTCCATCGTCCCAAGACATTGAAAAAGGATAGAAATCCTAAGTACCCAAGAATCAGTGCCCCGCCGAGGAACAAATTGGATCAGTATCAGATTCTCAAATATCCATTGACAACTGAATCTGCCATGAAGAAGATTGAGGATAACAATACCTTGGTTTTCATTGTTGACATTCGTGCTGATAAGAAGAAAATCAAGGATGCAGTGAAGAAGATGTACGACATTCAGACCAAGAAAGTCAACACTTTGATCAGGTAATGCATTGAATTATTGTTGAAGTCTTTGATATTTTTGTTTGGCTTTGATGTTGTTTCTTTACATGTGACGTGATGAAGTTTGTTGGTTCATGTTTTCCTAGCGCAAAACCTATAATTTTTTTACCATTGGATAGAAATTATTTTCTGGAGGTTGAAATAATGTCGTATTTTCAGGGCACATCGTGTAGTTGCTGACTTATTTTTCAAATTGGAACCTTTCCTGTTGTGTTCTATATCATTAAGAGGGTTTAAGAGTAGATGACCGACCTCATTTTCTTTTGATACAGGCCCGACGGAACAAAGAAAGCATATGTTAGGTTGACTCCAGACTATGACGCTTTGGATGTGGCAAACAAGATTGGAATCATCTAAGCTGAATCTTGTTTCTATATTTTCTTTGATCAAAGATTACTTCGTCCCGGACAGTTTTGTTAATGTGTTTGTCTTAAATGGTAGTTTATGCTTTTGTGGTTATCATGAACCTAAAATGTAGCATTATCTTCACTTCCAATTTATCAATAGACTGAAATCACAATCTTAGATTTGTTGAGCATCGTGATGGTAGTCATCTATATTGTTACCCTTTATCTAGGTGCTAATATTGTTGTTTGCAGACGATTTGATTGCATTCTATTTTAGAATAGTGCGGCAGGTTGCAATGGTCTTGTGCATCCCAGCTTGAAGTTTATTCTTGTTTTAGTTTTGATTTCCTAATCCTTCGGAGGGATTTCTTTCAACGTTTGGATGTGAAACTTATGATACCTGGAAGAGAATTTAGAAAGGTAGTCAGGGGATTCTGCCATTTGGATAGTTGTTTTCAGGGTTATTCCTAGGTTTTTATAACAAGTTATTGATAACATTGAACCAATTACCTTGAAAAGATGCCAGTTTTTAGTTCAAATTTTTGGTTTGATTCCCTTTTGAGTAGCGAATAATTATGTTTTGAAGAGTTATACATGAAGGGATTTGATCGCTTGTTAAAGAGACGTAGATTACTTATTAAGGATTTTGGTTAATTACAAATTATTATTTGATTAAATAATAATAAAAAAAAGAAGAAGGGTTGGCATGTTTAATTGTTGTTTTTTTTCGATTTAAAATGAATCAGTTCAACGAGAGCAATTCGCTATCTTTCTGATCTCATCAGACCTGGAACATCACCAACAAAATGTGCATTGTTCACTCCTGGGTGCAAGTCTAAAGCTCTATTCCGGGAAAATTATCACTTTTTTCTCCGGTAAGAGAGAGTTTGCTTCAATTTCTTGATTTCGAAAGACTCTGGCTTTTCTTTCGGTTTGCACAACCAATTCCAGCTGAAGTGGGTGATACATCCAGCAAGCCAGAGAAACTTGGCAACACAAAAACTGATGAAGATAGAAAAAGAGATGAATAAAGTGGTATTGATTGAGGAGGTAATGGTCAATCTCAATCTCAAAATCTTTGATCTTTTTATCATGTGGGATTGTCGAGGATGTAATAATGGCGATCCTTTAGGCCATCATCGCCTTTTTAGTGTGTGTGTGTGTGACTGGATGATGGCCACAACCCACAACTAATCAATCAAAGCGAGAGAAGAGATTTTAAAGTTTCAAATTTCACGCATCAAAAAACAGTGGTTTTTGCCTCTTTTTTTTTCTGAGTGGTTTGTAGTGGGCACTGCCCAGTTTCCTTGTTTTGATTTCCATAATTGTGCATGTGTGGTGGTTACTGAAATCCCAGAAGAAGCGTGATCTGGGGATCCCATCATTCTCTCTTCTGTTTCTATTCATTCCAATCCTCCCCTTTGTTTTTGTTTGGAGGGTAAAACCCAAGTGTTCCTACTTTTTGTTCCATTCCAACGGCTATTTATGCGGATCAAAATTGAATCAATTAGTGCCAGTTAATTTTAACTCGTCGGGTTTATATCGTGTCAAGTATTGTCAGCCTTTACTACCTTGTTCTCAGGCATATCCGCCAGGGTGTATTTTTTAAGGTGATTTTGAAGATGTGTTTTGAAAATATTTTGTAAGAAATGAATTATAAAAATATGTATCGAGAATGAATAATAATAATAAAAAATAGTGTAATGAAGAGACCCTTATGTATTACTATTAAAATACATAGTTTTATTTGGTGGGATGGCATTATTTTGAGCCGAAACGCAATCATTTTAATGATTACACTCTATAAATTGAGATTATTTATAGGTATAATGAGCACTAATTTGGGTAAAACTTGGACCCTCCTCTTACACTTGCTCCTTATCATTCTAAAACGTTAGAAAGGTATAATACAAGTACTCAAATGTGTTCCTTGCTGACACCGCGTCCAAGAAGACGAATCATTCCAATGTTCCTTTCGAGACTTATAAACAGTTATAATACTGAACTCTTCTAATGGAACAAAATAATAGAATATTTTACCCGTCTTATCAAAAGAATCAAGTAGTATAGTTATTTTTAAGTTTAATGTATAATTTGAAATATGACCCTTTTTTTAAATAAGATAAATAAAATAATTTTTCTGTCTTGTTAGCTGCATTCTGTTTTTATTAATTTTTTATATTTTGTTTATTATATAAAACATACTTCATTTGAGCCAAATATTATACTTCCCAGCTGATAAAATATTTTACATTTTAGAATTTAAATTGTTTTACATTACATGAGACGAATTAGGGAATAGTTCATATATATAAGTGTTTGTCACATTCTTCACAAAATTGTAACTGCTTCCAAGTTTCTCATAGAATTGTATGCAACGTAACGTGTCGAATCTTAACGGTATTTTCTAAAAGTCAAATGGTGGTTGGAAGACCATTCCCAAGTCAAAACATTGTCCACCTACCATTAAACCTAAATAAATAAGAGGCATACTAAACGTAGTAACCGTTTTACTATTTGCAATAACATTTTTCTGTGAAAAGACAAAAATGACCTTGGCCAAAAAAAGAAAACTGGGTACTGTTCACGCGTGAACAGTACCGATTAAAAAAAATTGAAGAAATACAATCGACCGCGGTATTTTCCTGGAATTCCGTCCGGGGAGACAGTTTCCCCGGCCGAAATGTTGCAGAAACAGAAAAAAACGTCCGGATAATCGCAGATCCGGAAAACAAATTCACCCCGAATGGGTTTTTTTCCCGAAAATTATAATGAAGGGGTATATAGAGAATTTATGCAAACTAATTTAAAGTAAAAAAATAAATATAGTGTTTACTTATAGTGTAATATGGTTCGTACTCGGGTAATTCGGACTTTTTACAGGGGAATGTTACTGCGTTTAGTAAAACGGTTACGGGGACACCGGCGGTATTTCTTCAGTTTTTTTCTAACCGGGTACTGTTCAACGTGCGTGAACCGTACGGTTCACGCACGTTGAACAGTACCCGGTTTTATTTTTTTCTTTTTTTTTTAGGCCAGGGGCATTTTTGTATTTTCACAGGAAAATGTTACTGCGAATAGTAAAACGGTTACTGCGTATAACAATTTCGATAAATAAATAGAATAAATCAACCGATTTTGGAGTCCTGTTGACGAAGGGCGTGTTATGTATGATGTTTCAAAAACAATTTTGAAAACATATTTTTTGAAAAATAGTTTTATAATGTAAAATATATATAGTTGAATAGTAAAAAATTTTATTAAAAATGATAAAAATTGATTACAATATATTAATTTACTGTTGAAACCAAAAGAATAGGCAATGTTTGGATCCGTGTCAAAAAAATAAAAAAGGAAAGAGAAAAAAAATTTGTTACTAGAGAGATTATATTCGTTTTTATAAATTGAAAGCCATTATTTATTGTAATTTTTTGAAGGAAAAAAAAAGTTCATGTTAAGAGGGTTGAAAAATATTCAACAACGATCGAGAAACAAACTTTGGAGCCATAGAACACATAATCTCAACGGTAAGTATATGTGGCATCGCACCGTGCCAAGTCATGAAAAATTATGTTTTTTGTTTTAAAGTTATGTATGCGAACCATTATCCTGAGTAATTGATGAAATTTTTTTATTGGTGATTTGATAGTAAAAACATTTTTGTAAAGTTTGATGAATTGCTGAATGCAAATGAATATTATTACTCTTGTTACAAATAAAATCGTTTAAAATTGATTAATTATATCAGCAAAAATAATAGATGGCATCAATTAAGTAAATAATAAATAAATATAAGTAATAAAAAAAAAGAAGAGAAAAGGCAAAGACAGAGAAGATGCTCTGGCAGGCAGCCAGCAACACCTGGATTGTCCCTTTAATTCCTTTTTTCACTATTTATTTATTTATTTATTTATTTGTTGTCTATTTTCTTTTTCTTTTTTTTCAAGGCTAACATAAAATACATTACATAAATAAGCCAAAAAAAATACAAGAAAAAGTTTCAGCTTCTGTAGTTGATTATTTTGTTTCACATTTTCTGATTCACAAATTTATTGCTTTATTATACTTTATATATTTTTACATTTTTAATAATACAGCGTCTGTAAATTATTTCACATATCTAACATTTTAGCAATAATGCTCGATATATTTACTGTAACTATTACTTTTGTTGGGCAAATGTCCATTTTAGCTCATGTGTTTTATGCTATGATCAAATAAGTTTTTAACATTTCCGAATAAGTCTCAAGTGTTATATGTTGTGTCTAAATAAGACGTTCACGTTATCTGTTGTGTCAAAATACATCATCAATATTTATGAAATTTTGCCAAATCAACTCATGTCCGTTAATGTGCATCTACATATAAAAGGGCTAAATTGACCCTACTTTATAAATTTGGATGTTATTTGGATCCAACATAACGTTAGACTTATCTGACCCTAACGTACAATGTTAGAGTCTAAAATAAACTTTTGCCCCACATTTTTTTTTCTTCTTTTTTTGCCTTTCATACACCATATAATAACAATCTAAAGATAAAAGGATGTTTTCTTGTTTTGTACATTGTTTAACCCAAAATTACAATTTTACCACATTTATATTTAAAAGGTGTATTTTAGCATTTTAGGTGAACGTTTTGAATTTCGATTCCCTCACTCACACTTTTATATGAGAAAAATGAATACTTGGACTAGACTATTGGTTCAATGTGTATTCTCAATCCTGTCCTATGTATGAAACAAATTAATAAAGTGTTAACTTTATGCTTTATTTTGGTAATTAAAATTACATAATCTTATTATTAATAATATGACCTCGTGACCTCGTACATGCTACAAATGATAATTGGTAATAGAAAATATGCGAATTTTAATACAATCCCCTGCTCATCCAATTAGGACAAAATTTACAAAATGCAAATCGTTATATCCTTACAAATAGTGTATTACTTATCAACAAGGATAAATATAAAGTTACGGGTCATGACACATTATTTTTGTATGGAAATGATGAGGAGAGGGAAATTTTTTTTTTTTCTGTAAGTGATGTGATATCGTATAATTAAAGTCACTATACAGTTAAAATTTTAATTGTCTAATAAATTATTCTATGTGGGGTTACGTCAATCAATGTAACAATTTAATCTAAATTTTTACTGCTTATCATCACTCATTTTTCTTAATGGATTTCGCCCACTAATTATCTTAGTGTACCTACGTGCTACTAGTACAGTAGGTGCACTCAATAATCTTTCGAATTTTCGTTCGTTTACCTATTAGAGGCTGACACCTGTCAACTTTTAGTTTTACAATTACCAAAAAGCCCCCCATTAAGAATTAACAGCTGTGTGCCATCCAGACGCGAAGCCACACTCCTTTTCCTTTCCCCTAGGGGAGCGCAACGCAAGCCAGAAAAAAGCAACCAGTCCTCCCAATTTACTACTCCGATGACCATAAACGCCGTCGTTTTTGTCGCCGGGGCTGGCATTTCCCCTTTTTCCTCCCAAATAAAAAAATAAAAAAACTTTATTTTCGATTGAAAACAACAATCTCAGAGACAAGAAGCCGAACCTTCTCTTTCTACCTCTCTTTTTTCTCTCTCTCCGCCTTCTTTGACTGAGTCCATCCAACTCAACTCGATACGACTCAGTACTCCCAAACGGCTCCTTTATTCTCTCCATTTTCGATTTCTCTCTACTGTGCTAAACCAAGCTTGTGATCGAGCTCTGTTTAACTGGTTTTTTCATTTATCTTTACTTCTCGGAGCTCGTAATTTCCGAAATTCTACGCCAACTATTCTGATCTGTGCTTCTGATAATTATTATTTTTTTTGTTGGGTTTCCGGAAAACCCTAGAACAAGTGCGCCGGCCATGCTCTAGGGTTCTGTGGTAGTGTAGACTGACTTGGTAGCTTTGGTTCTGCAAAGATGATGATATCTAGGGGGCTGTTTGGGTGGTCCCCACCCCACATACAGCCCTTGACGCCGGTGTCTGAAGTGTCGGAGCCGCCGGAGTCTCCTTCTCCTTATATGGACCCTAGTGTGGATGCCGTGCCGGTGGACGTGGAGGAGGAGATCGATGCCGAGGGTGAAGAGATCGAGCCCCCTCCAGCTGCTGTGCCTTTCTCGAGGCTTTTCGCTTGCGCGGACCGACTTGATTGGGTTCTTATGTTCATTGGATCGCTGGCCGCCGCTGCCCATGGTACGGCGCTGGTGGTTTACTTGCATTACTTCGCTAAGATCGTTCATTTACTCAGGGACGGCTCGGACTCTCCTGATGAATTGTTTCACAGGTTCACTGAGGTACAATTTGGAAAACCTTAGTGTTGAATTTCCAGTTTATTTGGTTGCATTTCTAAGTAGTTTGCCTGTTCTAATGTCCAGCCATTGGCGCGCACTGATTTTTTTACTTTGTTTGGCTAGATTTTACTGAATTATATGATAATTACTCCATTTCCTATTTTTGCTGATTGGTATTAATTCGGCTTGCAGGCTGTTAAATGTGCGTTACATAGTTTACTATTCTTGCTTTTTTCTGAATCCGTTGTTCCTTTGGATGCTCTTTCTGGAAAGGCGCTTTGCCTAAAGTTCATGGTGGGGCATAATGCTGGTGCTCGTCAGTTATCATTTGTTGTATATGGAGTAGCATTGTTTAGTGCAGCCTTTTGAATCTGTTAGGTTCAGAATATTCTAGATACTTGCAGCAGTACAATTTTTCTTTTTTTGGTGTTCATCTTTTATTTTTCTTCAGAGTTCAAGATTAGAGGTTATATTTCTGAATGAAGTTTTTACAACTGATTAACTGTTGATATCATTCAGTTTAGATTTGAATACACCTACTTAACAGTAATTTTTACAATCTTGTCCATTTAATATATACATTTTTAACCCTTCCCAAGTTGGAACCGTTGGCACTTGGCATTATATTACATTTACCAGACTCACGATGAACGGACAGCAAGAAGATAATCAGGAAATGTGGCTTGCTGAGGCAGTAAGATATACGTTGATTAGAAAATCCTTAGTTGCTGAACCATTTATTTTCTCGCTTCAAACTTATAAATTACTAACACTTGTCTGGTGTTCATAGGATAGAGGGTGCTTCCTCACATTCATCATGCAACAGTTCTCAAATTTAGTCCTATTTCTTTATTTACCATTGAACAATCTATGGACCTCACTTTTGACTGTATGCTAATGTTGCATAACACTCCTTAATAAAGATGCCTATTTCTGCAATTATAGTGATTAGTTAATGATACTTAGAAAGCTATAAATATTGGTAGTCATTGTTCTTGGCTGTTCATGATAGATAAGAAAAAGCCCAGTGCATGGCGGTCTAGGGAAGCGTCAGACCATTAAAGGCCTAATTTTTGCATCCTTACCTTATATTTATTTAAGAGGCACTATTTATCATAGATATGAAGGGAAGAACCAGCTTCAATATTTTCATTCTTCCTTTGCCTTCAGTGGCTTCCTTGCATTCGTTGAGTCTTTGTATTCCTAATGATGGCAATCATCTTGTTAGTGACATAAGTTTAAAATCTTTTGTTGTTAAGTCCAAGATCATTGATTTGTTATAACTGTATTTTACATTTTGTGCAGCTTGCTTTGTCAATTGTTTATATTGCCGTGGGAGTTTTTGTTGCTGGTTGGATTGGTAAGATTGATATTCATCGTATTAATTTTTTTCCTCTTCGTTTTACCTGTATTTTAGTCTTAAGGATTAATTCTCCTTGGTCATGTTTGACATCAACTTGTTTCCTGTGATAGAGGTGTCATGTTGGATTCTTACTGGCGAGCGGCAGACCGCTGTAATTAGGTCAAGATATGTTCAAGTGTTACTCAACCAAGACATGAGTTTTTTTGACACCTATGGGAACAATGGTGATATTGTGAGCCAAGTATTGAGTGATGTGCTACTTATACAATCTGCTCTAAGTGAAAAAGTATGCTCAGCTTGATGTCCTCTCTTTTCATAGAACAGATTGAATTATTCCTTGTAGAATCTCTTTATTGATACTAATTGATTCTTCTGCTTCTGGGTTATGTTAACACAGGTTGGAAACTATATTCATAACATGGCTACCTTCTTCAGTGGTTTAGTGATCGGATTTGTCAACTGCTGGCAGATTGCTCTCATTACCTTAGGTACCGGGCCCTTCATTGTTGCAGCAGGAGGAATATCAAATATATTTCTTCATAGACTTGCAGAGAACATTCAAGATGCATATGCTGAAGCAGCAAGTATTGCTGAGCAGGTATACCTTTTCTCCTTGTAACCCTTACTGCTGTATCCCTGAGCATATTGAGTCTGATTTGAAACTTAAATAATTGATTATTGTCAATATTATACTTGTAAATAAACTCCTTTTATGTGAAAATTGATTTGAATGCATTGTGATTAATGCAATTTACTGGCTATAATTTGCTGTTTCAGTAGTTGGTTAGATTAGATTGCGGGAACGAGTGCATAATGTGCACAAGATGTTTGACGTAGATATCCACATGGAATGATTTTATTGATGATAGTTCATTTTACATGTTGAGCATGGCTATTGTAGCTATGCATTTCTTTTACCTGTTGGATTTTATTTGCTGTTTAATTATATGATAGCATTATTTCCTATTTAGTTGCCAATCAAAGGCTTGAGTTCCAGACATTTTACTTATTTCTTTTATTTTCTGTACATCTGTTGCAGGCAGTCTCCTATGTTAGGACTTTATATGGATTCACAAATGAAACATTAGCAAAATACTCTTATGCAACTTCTCTACAAGCGACACTGAGATATGGTATATTGATAAGTCTTGTTCAAGGGCTTGGACTTGGTTTTACATATGGGCTTGCAATTTGTTCTTGCGCTTTGCAGCTATGGGTGGGAAGGTTCCTTGTGACTCATGGTAAAGCTCATGGTGGTGAAATCATTACAGCTCTATTTGCTGTAATTCTCAGTGGCCTGTAAGCATCTGTTCACCTCATTTTTCTCTTCATCTGTCTTTTGTTCATATCTCTAATTTGTTTATAACCTTGCTTTTTGTAGTGGCTTGAATCAGGCAGCTACAAATTTCTACTCTTTTGAGCAAGGCAGAATTGCTGCTTACAGGCTCTATGAGATGATCAGCCGATCGTCTTCTTCTGTTAATCATGATGGAACAACTCTTCCTCCTGTACAAGGAAATATTGAGTTTCGAAATGTTTATTTTAGTTATCTTTCTCGTCCTGAAATTCCCATTTTAAGTGGCTTTTACCTCACAGTTCCTGCTAAAAAAGCTGTAGCACTTGTTGGTAGAAATGGTTCCGGAAAGAGCAGTATTATACCTCTTATGGAACGGTTTTATGATCCTACATTAGGTATTGCTATGGCTTTTGATCTAACTCAAGTTATGTGCTATTATAGTTGCTTTTAATAATCAATATTTGATTTTTTTTCTCTCTTTCTTTTCCTCCAGGAGAAGTACTTTTGGATGGTGAAAACATTAAAAATCTGAAGCTGGAGTGGCTGAGGAGCCAAATTGGTCTAGTCACACAGGAACCTGCTTTGCTTAGTTTAAGTATCAGAGAGAACATTGCTTATGGGAGAGATGCTTCATCAGATCAGATTGAAGAAGCTGCTAAAATAGCTCATGCCCACACATTTATTAGCTCATTGGAGAACGGATATGATACTCAGGTAAACATCAGAACAGTTTAAAAGTAATCACACTATCCATTTGTGGGTTTTGTTTGGTTCTCTCTAGCCGACCATTAACTCTTTCTAGTCATTTGTTTTGATTTATGGCAATTTCTTACTTGTTGCAGATAGGTAGGGCTGGTCTGCCAATGACAGAAGAGCAAAAGATTAAGCTTTCTATTGCTCGAGCAGTGCTTTCAAATCCTTCCATTCTTCTGCTAGATGAGGTTACTGGTGGGCTTGATTTTGAGGCTGAAAAAGCTGTCCAAGAGGCTCTTGATCTGCTCATGTTTGGTAGATCGACAATAATAATTGCCAGGAGGCTTAGTTTGATAAAAAATGCTGACTATATTGCTGTGATGGAAGAAGGTCAACTTGTGGAAATGGGTACACATGATGAATTAATAAACTTGGATGGTCTCTATGCTGAGCTTCTAAAATGTGAAGAAGCTGCAAAACTTCCTCGAAGGTATAGTAGCACTTTATGCTTATTCAGTGCCTTCTTTTGTTTAAAGATACTAATTAATTTTTTAGACTTTTCATGTAATTTCAGAGAATTAGAATTACACAATGTTCTCATTTTAGAATACAACTTGAATTGATTTCCTCTATTTCATGTAATACTCAAATCATTTCTCACTGAACCAGGATGCCTTTGAGGAATTATAAGGAAACTGGTACTTTTCAAATTGAAAAAGATTCTACAGCAGGCCATGGCTTCCAAGATCCATCATCTCCTAAAATGATGAAATCGCCTTCCCTCCAGAGAGGTTCTGGTTTTCAAGCATTCCGGCCAGCTGATGTTACCTTAAGCTCACAAGAGTCTCCTCGAGTTCGTAGTCCTCCAGAGCAAATGGTTGAAAATGGTGCATCACTGGATGGGTTAGATAAAGAACCATCAATAAAGAGGCAAGATAGTTTTGAAATGAGACTTCCTGAGCTGCCCAAGATTGATGTTCAGTCAGGACATCGACAAACGATGAATGGCTCTGATCCTGAATCCCCGGTTTCCCCATTATTGACATCTGATCCAAAAAATGAGCGCTCTCACTCGCAAACGTTTAGTAGGCCACTTAGTGAATTTGATGATATTCCCATTAGAAGAAAAGAATCAAGAGATTCACGACATCGAGACGCACCCTCTTTTTGGAGGCTTGTGGAGCTTAGCCTTGCTGAGTGGCTTTATGCTGTTTTAGGAAGTATTGGTGCTGCCATTTTTGGTTCCTTTAATCCTCTTCTTGCTTACGTTATTACTCTAATAGTAACAGCCTATTATCGAGAGGATAAACATCATTTGCGTCTAGAAGTGAACAAATGGTGCTTAATCATTGCTTGCATGGGCATTGTGACTGTGGTTGCAAACTTTTTGCAGCACTTCTACTTCGGCATAATGGGGGAGAAAATGACGGAACGTGTCCGGAGAATGATGTTTTCTGGTATAGGATAAGTATATGCTATTATTGAGCTTTGTTTTCTGGTTTGGTATCATTTGTGTAATTTTGTGCCCCCCCCCCCCCCCTTTTTTTTTTTGAACATTTAATTATTGTGGTGACTAACTCCACTTTTTTTTTTTTTTTTTTTTTTCTGTGTCAGCTATGCTTCGCAATGAAGTGGGTTGGTTTGATGAAGAGGAGAACAGCGCTGACAATTTGTCGATGCGCTTGGCAAATGATGCTACATTTGTGAGAGCTGCATTTAGCAATAGGCTCTCCATATTCATTCAGGACAGTGCTGCTGTCCTTGTGGCTGTTCTCATTGGCATGTTACTGCAGTGGCGGTTGGCACTTGTGGCTTTAGCTACTCTGCCTGTTCTGATGGTTTCAGCTGTTGCACAGGTAGACATCTTCTTGAGACTTGGCACTTAGAAATGCATTTCATTAGTTAACCTGGATATTGCATTGTTCTATTTCTATGTAATCAGTTTTCCCACTCCCGTGTTAATGAAGATTAATGTAATGATATTGAGTGTCCCTGATTTGAACATACAGGTTCTCATTCCAAAAGTTGTTTCCCCATTAGAATTTATTGATTCGGTTTCTAATAGATAGATTCCAATTTATCAATATATCATATATTATTTAGTTCTTGCATCTTCTGGTTTCAGTTGTTCTCTTGTTTGTTTATTTGATGCTGCTTGTGAATGACTATTTGAAAATGTATGATGCTTGGGGTAATTATCATGGTTATATCTTTAAAGTTTGGATAGGTTGAATCTTGTCTGTCTTTCCTCTTCTTAATCCTTTTATTTATTTATTTTTAAGTAAACAGAAAATGTGACCCCTGTACTCTCTCAAATTTTACAGAAATTGTGGTTGGCTGGATTTTCAAAGGGCATTCAGGAGATGCATAGGAAGGCATCTTTGGTCCTTGAGGATGCAGTTAGAAATATTTATACTGTTGTAGCATTTTGTGCTGGCAACAAGGTGATGGACCTCTACCGATTGCAACTACGGAAGATATTTATGCAAAGCTTCCTACAGGGAATGGGAATTGGATTTGCTTTTGGTTTTTCACAGTTCCTTCTCTTTGGATGCAATGCTCTCCTATTGTGGTACACTGCCATTTCTGTCAAAAATGGCTACATGAGTTTGACTACAGCTCTGAAGGAGTACATGGTTTTCTCTTTTGCTACATTTGCACTCGTTGAGCCTTTTGGCTTGGCTCCCTATATTTTGAAAAGGAGGAAATCTCTTGTCTCTGTGTTTGAAATCATTGATCGAGTTCCTAAGATCGACCCTGATGATACTTCAGCTTTGAAGCCTCCTAATGTTTATGGCAGCATTGAGCTTAAAAGTGTCGATTTTTCTTATCCCACTCGTCCTGAAGTCCTAGTATTGAGCAATTTCAGTCTTAAAGTCAATGGAGGACAGACTGTAGCGGTGGTTGGTGTTTCTGGTTCTGGCAAAAGCACCATCATTTCTTTAATAGAGAGATTTTACGACCCAGTTGCTGGACAGGTTATGTTGGATGGCCGGGATTTGAAACTATACAACTTGAGATGGTTGAGAAACCACATGGGTCTTGTTCAGCAGGAACCTATTATCTTCTCAACTACAATTAGAGAGAATATAATATATGCAAGGCACAATGCGAGTGAAGCTGAGATGAAAGAGGCCGCAAGAATAGCAAATGCTCATCATTTCATCAGCAGCTTACCTCATGGTTATGACACACACGTGGGAATGAGAGGGGTAGATCTGACGCCAGGGCAGAAACAAAGAATTGCCATTGCTCGGGTTGTACTGAAGAATGCCCCAATACTGTTGTTAGATGAAGCTAGCTCATCCATTGAATCTGAGTCGAGCCGAGTTGTACAGGAGGCTCTCGATACTCTCATTATGGGAAACAAAACAACCATCATAATTGCTCACCGAGCAGCCATGATGCGGCATGTTGATAACATTGTTGTACTTAATGGAGGAAGAATTGTTGAGGAGGGGAGCCATGATTCATTGATGGCAAAGAATGGTTTGTATGTTCGCCTTATGCAGCCTCACTTCGGAAAGGGTATACGTCAGCATAGACTCGTGTAGATGGGCAAAACACAAGCTGAACTGAACTCATAATTTGTTCTCCGCTGCATGCCCTTCAAGCTCAATTTTGAACAGTGGACCTTTTTTGGGGATGGCTATATATAGCATTGGATGGAGATGCTGGGTTGACATGATTGATGGTGGTTCATTTTGACTGAGGAGAGGTATAGATGAGAGGAATACAGCTTTGTAGTTTGAGCAAGCAAGCTTGTGAAGAAGGCAGGCATTTGGAAGGAATTAGAGAATACATATTCTTTCGGAGGCAGTCCACTTGTAACACAGTGCCCAGCCTCCATGACATATTTGATTTGTTGCTTTTAGGGTTTTAGTTTTGGGATAGGTATTTTGGGTCTGATGCGAGTTTGTGTGTGGTGAGTTTCTTTCTCTTCTATATCCTTTCTCTGTTGTAAATTGTTCATCCTGGTTAGCGTAATTATAGAAGGTGAAAGAAGAGGCTTATAGATATCACATGTAACCAACCTTCTGTATATAAAGGGAGTAGAAAATTTGAGTTGATGGCTATAATTTTCCACTTCGTAACTGCTGATTGATTCCTCTTTCATCTTTGTTATGTGTTCTTCATAATTGCAGTGGTTTCCTTCTATTTGGTGTAAAAGAATTGGAGTTTTTTTTTTTCTTTGTAAAATGCATTATCCAACAAATAGTGTACAAGTATAAACAGCTACAAAAGATGTCTTCATCAAATCTCCAACAATCTGAAGGAGTCTGCCACCACTTTGAGCTGGTTCCTCACTCTTCTCCATCGTCTTTCGTTGGCTCCAACGATCAAGGTATAGTACCTTCCTGTCAAAATTTCTGTCTTTTAGTTTCGTTTAGAGTGACAACAAAGTGGACTATTTGAGGGAGTATGTTTTTGGAGAAAAAATAAAATAAAAAATGCATAGTATTAGTTTTCTCAGTGACAGAGGTCCCTTACCGTTCCCAATGGCTATGGTTGCAAAAGCAGCTCGAGAGAAATTTCTGTTTGTCAAAATGTATTCGAAAGTGTAATAGTTTCTTCCATCAATGTTCTTCTGCGTTGCAGATCAAAACCAGAGATGAGAGAGAGATTACAGGTTCTGATAGGGTAATAAGTACTCCCATATAAAAAAGTGTTTCGTTTTGAGGGCTATATACCAATGGATTCTTTTAATGGGACAGAGGGAGCAATTAAGAAGAGGGAGACGAACCTCTCGCATGTCCATTACGTTTGCAACTTGGGTTGGTGCAGAGTAGACGTGATTCACCAGATGAAACACTACATCTTCCAACGACCCCAAATCACGGATGTCCGATTTTTCAGTCGGAATAAAACTCAACTTCACATTCTGCAACTGCAGATATCTGTCCTTAAACGCAGAATCATGGCCCAGAAAATCGAAATCCTGTTGAAGGAAGGAATCATTAGTACTGGTTGATTAGTTAACTGGGCTGGGATGATGGAAATCTGCAAAAAAAAAAAAAAAAAAACTTGCCCTCCAATCTGATGGATAGTAGTATGAATATCCATCTATTTTGTCTACAAAGGCTTCAAACTTATTTGGGATTCCTGCAGAATCAAATAAAAGTTTGAATTCTGAAACTGAAACTCAGTTGAAATGCAAGCAAGAATAGGGTACTAAATAAACCTTGAGCCAAAAGGGAAGTGGCAGAGAGCAAATTGAAGGGTAGTAGCCCTCCAACTCCAAGTACAAGTGCCCTTCTCTTGCAATTTCCTGAGGAATTTATATACATATATAAGTATGCATTTTTGGGAAGAGAAAAAGAAATGACGACTCACTTTCTTCTTGAGGAAGTGCGTCACTGGAGCAGGAGATGACGCAAGCTGGCCTAAGATGATTGGTCTTTGAAGAAGAAGGTGAAACCCTTTCAGTTAAGGCAGTGGTTGAAGAGAAGGTGAGTGACATTGAAGAAACTGCCATTTCTGTGCCCAGATTTGGATAGTGGAGTTTTTTTGACTGGTTCACACTTCACACCAGCTTCTTCTTCATCTCATATGATCATGATGCAAACAATTTTTGCTCTCCTCTTCTAAAATGGATAAGGTGCAATCAAGGCCTTTCCTCCTAAATTAATATGGGTTTTTCTGTTGGGCCCATGGGCCTCTCCTTGTTCTTACCATACGCCCAAAAGGCCCAAACTATTGCCAATTCGTTAGGAAATTCAGATTGGATTTTAACGTGACAAACGCTCAAAAAGATTATTACGGTGACTGATGTGATAAAAATAAGATTGAATATTTGGGGCCTGTTCTTTACCCGGGTTGAGACCCGGGTCTAGGTTTTTAGGTAGAGACCGAATGAGTTGAGACCCATAACAAAGAAACGTCGTTCTCAGACCCGGGTCCAGAACACAAATTCCATCACCACCCCGTCCGCCCTGCCGCCGCGTCGCCGCCACCGCCGGAGAGGGCAAAAACCTAAATCCCCAAAATCAACTTCTTCTTCTTCTTCTTCTTTTTTCTGTTTCAATCAAAACCCATTTGAGTTTGAAGTTTTAATTTTATGAAGAAGAAATGGACTTCGATCGAATGGGTTTGTTCTTCAAGGAAGAAGAAATGGACGAAGAAGAAAAGGAATCGATCGAACCCATCTGTTCTTCAAGGAAGAAGAACTGGACGAAGAAGAAATGGACGAAGATCGAACCCATCTGTTCTTCAAGGAAGAAGAAATGGACGAAGAATTGCTGGACTTCGATCGACTTCGACTTCGATCTTCGATCTTCGACTTCGAAGAATTGAAGAAGTTGCAGCAGCTCCGTATCATTGACTTCGATCTTCAAAACCCAAAAAAATGGAAGAAGAAGAAGAAGAAGAAGAAGAAGAAGAAGAGGAGGAGGAGGAAGGGAAGAATTGCGAAGAATAAGAACACAGCACCGGGAAGAAGAAGAAGAAGAAGAAGAAGAAGGAGGAGGAGGAGGAAGGGAAGAAGTGAGAAGAAGAAGAAGACAGCACCGGGAAGAATAAGAAGAAGAAGAAGAAGGAGAAGAAGAAGAAGAAGAAGTGGGTGGCACTGGCGGCGGCGGAAGTGGGAATTGGGTTTGTGACCAGGATCTAAGAATTGGGTAAAGAACATGGGGTTGGGTTAATTTTTAGGTTGAGACTCAAAAAAAGGCTAGACCCAAGTCTCAACCCAAGGTAAAGAACATGCCCTTGATTTTTCTTGTTATTATTGATACTCAAAATTTTAATTGTCAAACTTGTACCGTGAAATGCTAATAACTTCATTCTCTCAATCATTTCTTTCTAAAAAAAATTATCTTAAAAAGATTAATAATCCCAATTCACATATATCTCATGTGATTATCCCATACTTTATATAGTACACTCTTTTATTAAAATAATTTATTTTGACAAATGTATTATTTATTATGAATATTAAGTTACAACACATATAATAGTTAATTTGATAATTTTTATTCTATTTATATCATCAATGATTAGGTATGAATAAGAGGAGTAAAAAATTTGAAAATAGATTATTCTATTATAATCAAAAATATTTTTTAAAGTGGACTATTTTAATAAAATAAATGTAGAATTAGCTTATGACAATATTTCGAATCACATCACTAAAACCAATGTTTAAGGTCTTTATGATCAGAATCTCTTACAAGGCAAAGACAGTTGAAACGTTGGAAAGAAACGAAACAGGTGGTTAATAAAAACAGGAGTAAAATATTCCGGCATCCATGGCGGATCTAATCTAACCAGAGAACTGAGAAACTGAGAAGTGAAGCCGAGGAAGACGAATATTATACACATTCACACCACGTGATCTCACTCTGTTGCTGAGCAACAGCCAAGAAGGCAAGTGCTGTGCAGGCGTGCGCTGTGGTGCCCCCCATCAAAAGCTTTTTAGGCCACAACGCCCTCACTCTCCCTCTCACTCTAAGGTTCATACTGTGTGTGCGTGTTTGGCTCCTTATTTTGCTCTCTTTCGCCACGCCCTAACGTGGGTTGCCTTTCTTTCCTCTCCTGGGAAATCCCTTCTTTCTACTACTAATGTATTGTCTAGTTTCATTCTGCACCAACACAAATTAGTTCAATCACGTGTCTACAACCTAAACTATACCTTCGATCAATCATAAATGAAATGCAGCTTCTACAAGTTTTTATCTTTCCTAAATGATGCCTTTTGTTGGGCAATGGAAATTTTCAATTTTGATTCAAGGGCTTTAGTCAAATGACTGTTTGATCGTTAGTTCAGACTAAAATGGTAAAAAATTGGAAGCGTGTGAGCTGGAATTGCTGTTACTGTAAAGAATTTAAAGTAAAGTTGCTATCTTTCTGAAGTGAAATTGAAGCTCCTATTGGCTATTTGGCACCACACCCGAAAGCCAAAGAAGAGTTGGTCAAACTGTGGATCTCGGACCGTTATTAATATAATGATGGGGACAGTTGGTTTGACTGGCTTTTGTTAGTTTATCCTAATAAATCTCTTGTTTTCTTTACTCTTTTGCTATTGTTTTTTGGCTGTAGTTAGTTATCACAGTTGTATATAACTCTGTTCTTGAGGATTTAAAGCTGTCACTTGTCAGTCTTCTTTCTGTAATTCTTAATTTCTTATGGTGTATTAGTAGTAGTTTTTACTTTTCACTCACACTAGTAGTATCTTGGGAAAAGGAACATCTGCATCACCCTACCCACCTTGACTTAACTCCTTCTGTACTAGGATCAGTACCCCATTCATTCTCTCTCTCTGTCTTTTGTGATTTTTACTCTCCCTCAAGGTAAGCTTCATTCCTCAAAGTTGCCAATGTTCTTATGGGAATGTCATTCTCAGAATGCTGTTAAAGGAGTCATAATTCATTGCCTGATGGTGTGCGGAACTGGGCTGTTTTGATCTGCCTTCTCTCTATTTGCATTCTGCTTATATTTATCAAGAATGGGATATTTGAATAAGCTTTGTTTAATCTGTTTTCTATGCAGTTTCTGTCTGTGTGGTTGTTGTGTTAGATCAGTAGTTTCTCTTTTCAGTCCTAAGGACAGAACATTGATCAGCTGTGGTGTGAATAAAGAAATTGAACTGGAAGATGGCAGATTGTTTGAACCTGATCTCGGAAATTCTAATGTTGACTTGTCTGCTGATTCTGATTCGGTTTCAGTTTTTTCGAATCCTGCTCTGTCAGTGCCAATTATCTACCGTTCTGCTCGTGTGTTCACTGGAACTGCAAAGTACACCATCAGTGCAAAGCAAGTTGGAAGACATTGGCTAAGGTTGTATCTTTATCCTATTGAGAACAGTAAATACCACTTGAAATCTGCTCGCTTTTCGGTTGTTGCAAATGGGATTACCTTGCTTCATGGATTTTCCTTCTCAAAATTGGGGAAAAATAGCTCCCCTCTCCTTAAGGAATATGTTATTGAAGTAGGAGGATCAGGTTCTGAAAATCTTGTTCTGACATTGTCTCCATGGAGTGGCTCTGTTGCATTTATCAATGGCATAGAGGTTATGTCTGTTCCAGGTGGTCAATTTGATAACAAAGTCCTCCCAATTCCATTAGAGCCGTCGCCATTTGTGATTCCGGCACAAGTTGCATTCGAGACTCTGCACAGAATCAACGTAGGAGGATCACTTTTGACACCAAAGAATGATACTTTGGGGAGAATTTGGAAACCGGACACACCATTTCTCCTGAATGCAGCCAGTGCTCGTTCTGTTTCCAAGGATCCCAGAAGGATCGAGTATCCGGCCGGCACCTCCGTTGAAATCGCGCCCAATTTTGTATACGCCACTGCTCAAGAAATGGCGGACGCCAATGTGACCGAGCAGAAGTTCAATATGACATGGTCGTTTGGAGCGGAACAAGGCTTCAGTTATTTCATAAGGTTGCATTTCTGTGATATAGTTAGTGTTGCTCTGGAGACTTTGGTTTTCAATGTCTACATCAACAATCAATCTGCCATAGACACCTTTGACATTTCAAGCAAGACAATGGCGCTGTCTGCCGCTTACTTTGTGGATTTTGTTCTCAATGTTTCAATGGTTTCGCATCAAATCGTTGTTCAGGTCGGCCCGGCGAATCTAGTAAGTGTTCCTCCCAATGCAATCTTGAATGGCCTGGAGATAATGAAGATGAGCAGTCCTGCTTATGATAGCTTGGATGGAAATTTCCTTGGACATCCTCTGGATTCCAAGGTTTCAATGCCAAAAAAGACTAAAAGGCATGTAATTATGTTAGTAACTTTTGTTTGTGTAGGAAGTTTTCTGGTTTTGCTGCTAATTGTGGCAGCTATTTACTTCTGTTCGCCGAAGCGAAAAAAGAAGCCGAAACAGTACATGGCTTGGTTATCTTTTCAACTTGGAAACTCAGAGACAAAAATTTCAGCAGGGAGTTTTGCCTCAACCTCCCCTTCTTTCGGGTTGGGGCGCGTTTTAGCCTTCTCCGAGATTCGTGAAGCTACAAAGGACTTCGATGAGAGGCTGGTCATTGGGGTTGGTGGATTCGGAAAGGTTTACAAAGGAGTGCTGGAAAATGGGGACATTGTTGCTGTGAAGAGAGGAAACCCGAAATCTCAGCAGGGCCTTCTCGAATTCAGGACAGAAATCGAGATGCTGTCAAAGCTTCGTCACAGGCACTTGGTTTCCCTGATTGGTTACTGCGAAGAACTCAACGAAATGATCCTGGTTTACGAGTTCATGGCGGGAGGTCCCCTCAGGAAACACTTGTACGGATCTTCATCAGAGCATCCTCCACTTCCCTGGAAAAGAAGGCTGGAAATCTGCATTGGAGCTGCAAAAGGGCTGCATTATCTTCACACAGGAGCTGCGGAAATCATCATACACAGGGATGTCAAAACAACCAACATTTTGCTGGATGAGAATTTCACAGCAAAAGTAGCCGATTTCGGGCTGTCTAAACTCGGCCCGACATTGGATCAAACACACGTGAGTACTGCTGTGAAGGGAAGCTTTGGATACCTCGATCCCGAGTACTACAGAAGGCAGCAGTTGACAGAGAAATCCGATGTTTATTCTTTTGGCGTGGTTCTCCTGGAGGTTTTGTGTGCCCGGCCAGCCATAAATCCTTCACTTCCAAGAGAGCAAGTAAATATTGCAGAATGGGCTATGCAATGGCAGAAGAAAGGGCAACTGCCGAGGATAATTGATCCACATCTTGGGAGTTCTATTAGCATGGATTCACTGCGAAAATTCGGGGAAACAGCAGAGAAGTGCTTAGCAGAGTATGGGAGTGATAGGCCAACAATGGGAGATGTTCTGTGGAATTTGGAGTATGCTCTGCAGCTTCAGGAGGCTTCCACTCAGTCAATCATTGAAGAGAATCAGAATAGCGCCAATCATATCCCCGAAATACCGGGTTGGATCGCGCGATTTGAGTCGGTTGATAGCGATGACATGGACGACGGTTTGAGCACTCAAGATCAAGAATCTGATGCCACAACTTCTACAGGAGTGTTCTCGCAGTTGATCAATCCCAAGGGTAGATAGATAGTGCATATGCATAGAACTTCCAATGAGGTTCGTTTTTGTGTGTAGGAAAGGGATCGATTTTCTGATGTTTCAAGCGGAAGATTTTGGCATTTGGACTACATATAGGATATAGGAAATGTGGGATTATGTTGTACTTTCTTAGCTTTTTCTTGGAGGTGTTTGTTAGTTCAATTGTTGCACCATTGTTTTGTTTCTTCTAAGGTCAAATGTAGTAATATCACCATTGTTTTGTTTCTTCTAAGGTCAAATGTAGTAATATCTAACTGATAACAAGTACGTTTTTTTATCAAATATAAAGAGTCGTGTTTTTTCATGAGAGAAATATTATTATAAACAGAGTTCTCTTGGTAGAACAGAGAAAATCACAACCTTGCAGCACATCACAACCAAAGTTGCCATTTTAGGTACACTACTCACTCATTTCACTTAATATAAAAAGTTATGTTTAAAGTTACACGTTAAATAATTCATGAGCAGGTGTACATCTAGATTCTTTTATTGAGTCGACTTCGAGAAAGTTCGGTATATGGAGAAATTGGAGGCTTCTATCTCCAAAATCAAGGGAGCCCATACATGGACTAAATCATCACCACACACGTTGCTTTGCTCATTCAATTACACCACCCGATTTAACCGTTTCCTAAGCCCTCATTTCGGCTATATATAATCAGCTGATCCTTCAAACTGTTCCCTAAAACTCAAAACTAAACGAAAGTTGCAGCAAAAGATGCCCATTTACACCATTGCAATAGGCACGCCTGGAGAGGCAAGCCACCCGGATGCACTTAAAGCAGCCGTGGCCGAGTTCTTCTCCATGTTCATTTTCGTTTTCGCCGGCGAAGGCTCCGGGATGGCTTTCAGTAAGTCCTTCCTTCATCACATTTCGACAGATGAACTGTCCGTGAGATTTTTTGTCCGCCTTATCTTTGTCTACCTTTCTAAGGTTACATCATCCGTTACGAAAGACATGAGTAGAACAGATACAATATAGTTAACTGGGCATAATTTCATTTTTACTTTTGTAATCTTTTCACTTATTGTAGTGATCAAGTACTAAAATGGCCGTAAATTAATTTCTTGTTGAACAATAATATTTTGGTTCGCAGATAAGCTGACAGACAACGGACCACCAACGCCGTCGGGGCTGATTGCAGCGGCATTAGCCCACGCTTTCGCACTTATCGTCGCAGTCTCAGTCGGTGCGAACATTTCAGGCGGCCATGTTAATCCCGCCGTCACCTTCGGCGCATTCATCGGCGGCAACATCACATTCATTCGGGCCATCGTGTATTGGATCGCGCAGTTGATGGGGTCCGTCGTTGCCTGCTTGCTCCTTAAATTTGCCACCGGTGGATTGGTAATCTCAAAACCAATTAACGAAATCTTTACTAATTCATCCCTTCCCCCGAGAGGAGTCTAATTTAAAAAAATTATATTTTTTATGAATTTTAAAATATAATATCTAATATAATTAATTAATTTGACACTTTTTGTCCAAATATATTTTTATTGAGTATGAATTAATAGTAACATTCACTGAAAATTCAGAGTGAAATTCTAAAATGACTAATGTGACATTCATATGACAAAAATTTATTTGACATTTAAAATTAAAACTGCCAAATGTAACTAACATCGTAATGTCACGTCGTAGGTAACCTCAGCGTTCGCTTTATCGTCGGGTGTGTCTGTGGGAAATGCGCTGGTGCTCGAAATCGCGATGACGTTCGGCCTGGTTTACACCGTTTATGCCACTGCGGTGGATCCCAAGAAGGGAAATCTGGGGATTATTGCGCCCATTGCGATTGGTTTCATCGTTGGTGCTAACATTTTGGTTGGTGGAGCCTTCGACGGCGCTTCAATGAATCCCGCCGTCTCCTTCGGCCCGGCTGTTGTGAGTTGGAATTGGACGCACCACTGGGTGTACTGGGCGGGTCCGATGATCGGCGCCACCATTGCGGCCCTTGTGTATGATAACATCTTCATCTGCGACAACACGCACGACCAGCTTCCGGTCGCAGACTATTAGAATAGAAAGCGCAGACACTCTTACTCCTTTTATTAATTGTTGCATTATTTATAAACTTTGAAGACTGAACCATTCTAGGAGTGGGCATGGTTTGGTCAAATTCAAAAATCGAACCGAATTCGAATTTACCAAATTCGAATAACCCAATTCGAATTCAGTATTCGAATTAGGTTTGATTTGAAACCGAATTCGAATTATGAATTCGGTTTTAGAATTTGGTATCCAACCCAAAAACCGATTCGAAAATCGAATTGGGATATATGATTTATATTTTTTTAATTTTATACTTCTCTTTTTTTTTTTTTTTTGATAATCTCTTTTTTTTTTTTTTTTAATTCATATCTCTCTCCCCCCTCCCCCTCCTTCTTTTTCTTTCTCCCCACAAACCCACCTCTGTTCCCTCTTCTTCTCTTCATTATCTTTCTTTCTTTACTCTTCCTATTTCCTTCTCCTATTTCTCTTTCATTTTCTTCTCTTAGCCATCAAATTTTTGGGAGAAGGTTATGGTGGTGTTGATTGTTGTTGTTGGATGGTGGTGATTGTGGATCTAGGAAGGGGGGCGATGGTGGATTTGGAACTGGACAGTGCTTATTTTCTTCATAAATTTTCTTTCTTTTCTTCATTATCTTTCTTTTTTTACTCTTCCTATTTTCTTCTCCCATCTCTCTTTCATTTCTTAAAAGCCTTACTGTGTTAAACTATTAATTCTGGAAACAAATTTGTGAATTCGGTTTCCACGGTTGAAACCGAATTCGATTTGGTTTCTTCAGTTTTAAAACGAATTAGGTTCGGTTTTTAAATTGGCCAAAAAAATTTTAAATTAGAGAAAACCGATTCGTGCCCACCCCTATTCCATTCCAATGAATTCATAATTAATTTCACAAGAAGTTAAAATTTATCCCCCTCTCCAAAACTATGCATAAAAGAATATAAAACTTGTTATGCCCTATGAAATAATAAAAAATGAGATTTAATTATGTAAAACGATGTAATTTTAGTTGAAAGTTGTATACGCAATACAATTCCATGCAAATTTTTGAAAAGAATTTATGGCGAAATGACGTTACAACTCCACAATAAAATTTAGATACATGATTCGATTTTTGTAGTCGACGACGACTCAGTGTCTTTACTTTTAGGACCAAAATAAGAAATTATTGTCTTAGAGGAGGAATCATTTTTGTGGGAATTTGTATAGGAGAGTAAAAAAATAAAATATTTATGAGGTTGTTTTTAACAATGTAAGGGAGTTTTTAGAGAAAATTTTAATTGAATTTAATAAAAAATGAGTGTCTATATTGAGTTTTTTTTATTTTAAATATTTTAAATCTGATATTTTTTTTTCTAAAATAATCCTAAAAACAGAGCATCAATGTTCTAATTAGAGTCATCTTTAAAATTAGGTTTAATGACTTCTGTAGTCACTTAATTTGATACTTTGATTTTAATTGGTCCCTTATGTTGAAAAAATTTATATTTGGTCCATTAAGTTGGAATAAAAGTTTTAAATGGTCCAAGCTTCAAAATCTGGCCAAAGTGACCTGCTGCCGATCAACACGTGATTTGCACGGACTTTTTAATAGGGGTAATAGTGGAAACACAAATATAAGTGCTGATTACCCCCAACTTTTACCTGCACTTGTATCACCAAACCCAGCAACACAGACCAAGGTGGAAGAATTGCAGCCACTGCAAACTTACTGGACACAAAAAAAAAAAAAAAAAAAAAAAAAAATGCCCCGCTCTACTTCGAAGAAAGCAGCAAAAACAGCAAGCTCATACATCCTTTGAGGTGACTATTATTAAATTTTTTAAAATAAGCATTGGAAGTAATTTTGATGCCTTTACTGTGGCAATTTTTGAATTTCAGGCTCAATATTTTATTTCAACTTGTTTGTAGAATGGATCAAATGCTGGAGCTAGTAATGGGTTTGTAGAATCATTGGATTTCAATGGGTCAACCAGCTATGTTCAAAATACTTCCTGCAATCTGAACCTTCAGGCTCATAACATTGAAACCGTAAGTTACATGATAACATCTTACTTTTCAATAGAAGATCATTGGCAACTTTTCTTTTTTTTTCTCATCTTATATTATATATGCAGGTTTATGAACGAAGTGGGGATGACAACCAATTGCAACATGATCTCCTTTGACTTCAATTCTCGGAATTGGTTCAGTTGGAATCTGATGCCTATTTACAGTCTCAACATGAAATAGAGGTATGATGTTTTATTCATGTCACATTTTTCGAAACCATTTACATCCTGAAATAAAATCTATATGTTTGCATGTCTGCTTCTAAGGGCCACTCCCAAACTGGGATTATGACACAAGAAGGAACCCCACAAGCATTTGCTTCTGAGGTTATACTTAGGCAAAAGAAAGGAAACAAGGTCACTAATAAACCTTCCAAGAAGCGTGCAGTTCCTAAAGTGTCAAATTCTCCCAATTCTGCTGCCAAGGTTGCAATCATTGCATAAAAATAGAGGCATTTGTGCTTTGAAGAAAACACTTGGTTTTAAACCAAAACAAGATATTCAAGACAAGCCTTGAAGAAACTAAGGCTATCTACCCATGATTTCATGCACGAAGCTTTTGTCTGCACATGCACAATCAACTTTTTTGTAAGCTCTGAAACATATTTTGAATTGCATGTGGTTGTTCTTATTTAGTAATTTGAAGCCCCTGTTTAGTTCGTTTTGCTGAGCGTTGCCCACATTTGCTGCCTCCGATCTCAAAAGTTTCAGGTTTTTTTGAGCTTGCAATCGTTAGAGTTGGGAGAGGATGATGTTGTTGTTGTTGCTGTTGCAGAAACTCCTGCGCCAGCTCTTGGAGAATCAATTAATATCTTTACTGCTGATCTACATTTGGTGTTGAAGAAATCAATTAAGGGCAAATGGAAGGCTTGCTCGAGGACTTCACAAAGGTGCTAAAATCATTGAGAAACATGTTTCACAGCTCTGTTTTAGCAGTTTGAATACAGTTTTGAGTGCCAAGATTCTTAGTGACTGGTCTGGGTTGTGCAAGACTGACTCCAGTGAAGAATTACGGGCTGCTCAAAAGAAAAATAAAAGAAAAAGTTGGTCATTTTTTCTTTTCCACCAGATGCCTTTGGTGAATCATGTGCACTAGGAGTGCTCATCCGCGGCAGGGAAAACTTTGGCCGGATTTTGAAGTTTGGACCATTTGAAACCTTTATTCTAACTTAAGAGACGAAATAGAAACTTTTTTAACATAAGGGACCAATTAAAACCAAAGGATAAAATTGCGGGACTACAGAAGTCATTAAACCTTAAAATTACTAGAGGAAAATTATTATATTACCCATGTCCTATAAATTTTTATTTGGGACTAAACGATAATATGACCAAATTATTTGAGAAGAGAAATACTTCCTCCGGTCGAATTAGTTCAAAATAAATTATCTTTTAGTAAAAAAATATAATTTTTTTCCTCAACTTACCTTTATCTTAGGTGAATTACATATACCTCCCCCGAAATTTGCCCAAAAATAACAAATGGATCCCTCAGATTCTAGAAAATAAGATTCCAGAAAATAACATCCCGGTCCTTTAACCACATAAACTTGGAGTCCAGGACTAAAAAATAAAAAATGGCACTGTTCATCGTCTTCTTCCTTTTTTTTTTTTTTTTTCCTTTTTCTTTTCCTCTCTTTTCTTTGTCGTATGAAATGGGGTAAATTGTGCATGTCTGCCATTGACAGCCAATTCATGAGCTCCGGCAAGAGCCTCATTTGTCTTGTGGGTGAATTTTTCAGGATTCATTCTCGATTACTACTGATTCCTACAGAAAAACAAGAAATTCTAGTAAGATCACAATATTAAACAAAAATCACCCGAAAATCACCTATCAAAAGGATAGAAATGCAATGGTTGCTCAGGAAAATGGGGACTCCTATTGTAAAATGTAAGAATTTCAATTAAAAAATAGTCCAAAAAACAAAAAAAAAAGACCAAAATGTAAGAATTTCAGTTAAAAAACAGTCCACAAAACAAAAAACAGAACAAATGTAAGAATTCCAGCTAAGAAAAAGTCCAAAAAACCAGCAAATAGAGCAAAAACAATAATTCCAGTTAAAAAACAATCCAAAAAAAAAAGGAAGAAGACGAAGGAAAAAGATGATGAACAATGCCTTTTTTTTTTTTTTTTTTTTAGCCCTGGATTCTAAGTTTGGGTGGTTAAGAGACTTGGATGTTATTTTCTAAAATTTGGGAGATCCATTTGTTATTTAGGCAAACCTCGAGGGAGGAAAATGTAATTCACCCTTATCTTAACTTACAAGACTCCCAATAATATTAAATTACAATAGTTAAGTGTTATTTTATTATTTAAACGGATTCTAAATATGTCTATAAAAAATTTTACGATGACTTTTATTGTGGATCGGGGGAGTATTAACTAACCTAGAGAGAAGTATGCTCATTTTCAAAATTTTCAAAGGATATTAACTACCCATATTTTTATTTAATTGCAATATATTAGAAGTGCCATTTCGAAGGCAAAATGTTGGCGGCGCGATACAATTTACAAACACTGACGAAACGACTGCGTTTCCACCCCCCCGGGAACAGACTTTTGGGTTTTAGGGGTTTTACTTGAGGATAGTCACGAACTCAAGCATACGTAAACCCCAATTTCCAAACGCAAAAATCGACCGGTGGTCTCTCTCTGCTTCCCTTTCGATTTTCATGCTGTTCTTAGTAGCGCATTGTGAATAAGAATGGTTTTATCGAATAAGAAGCTGAAGCAGAAGTTAAGAGCTGAAAAAGCTGAACTTTTAGCTGCGTCAGAGGCTCAAATTGGCGCCTCAGGCAACAATTTCAAGAATCCCGGAGATCCAAATTTGAAATCCCTACAATCTCTGAAGCCTATAGAATCAGTAGCCCAGGAGCCCAGATCATCGAAAAAAGGAAAACGCAAAAAAAAGGCACCATCTTTGCAAGAAAATGAAATTGGAGACGGCGGTGGGAATGAAAAGCAAGAGAATGTCGAAGAGGGGTCGGAGAAGGTGGGTGAAGATGACAAGAAAACAAAGAAGAGGAAGAGAGCTGAAGGGAACCAAGGATTAGAGGATGGAAAAGTGAACACCCCGAAAAAGTTAAAGAAAAAGAAAAAGAAGAAGAAGAAGAGGAAAGGGGAGAAGAAGGTGGATGACGGAAAGGTCAAGGAGGGGTTATTGAGTGTTGATGATGCTAAGATTGATGGCCAGGGCGTTACAGAATCTGCAAACACCGGTATTAGGTATTTTAGCACATAAATGTCCTAATTTTGTTGTGGTCTCACATTGAGTTATGCCATTGCTGTTGGTCATTTGTTTATCCTGTTTTGTATTTTTCTTCATTTTATCTATTTGCTTTTATACTTTGGATTGAGTTATAATTCGTGATAGAAAATTTTCGACCATATGTAGAGGTTTTCGGCAGTGGTGGAGTTTTGAAGCTTAAGTTTTTGAACTTTTGGTTCATTTACTTTCCTTGTCATTGTATCTTAGTTTTCTATGTGAGATTCTGTAATGGAGGTGTCTACAAGGCTTGAAATAACAAGTTGAAATTTTGTGGTAGAAGCTGAGGCATCTAAGGTAGTGAGTGATATTGACACTCTGTTTTAAATGAGTGCGGTTTTTCCAGAATCATGACCTTTATGCCTAAGCTTCTCTACAATTATGCTTGATTTTTGGCAATAATTTGTCTAAGTTGTTGTTTCGGTTTAGGGTTTAGGGACAATGGCTTAGTTGTTGTTGTTTCGGTTTAGGGTTTAGGGACAATGGCTTAGTTGTTGTTGTTGTTATTGTTCTTCTGTTTCAGTTTAGGTTGAGCGAACAAGCCTTCTAGTTGTACCTAAGTTCTATTTGTAGAGAATTGTTGGAAAAATACTGATTTGTTTGCTCTTGCTTTTCTATTCGTGTTATCTTATACAGCGAAGGAACTACAGGTGTTTCTACTAAAGTTTATGCTGGAGGCATTCCATACTACTCCACTGAAGATGACATTAGGAGTTACTTTGAAAGTTGTGGTACTATCACTGACATTGACTGTATGAAGTTTCCAGAGAGTGGGAAGTTCAGAGGGATTGCCATCATGAATTTTAAGGTGGGTTAACAAGTTTTTATGTACTTATTTCCATTTGAGCGCCTCGTGAGACTGGTTTAGCTTTTTTGGGCAACAGTTCTTCCCCAAAAACTGATAATTAGATTAGCCGAATCAAGATAATAAGTTTCAGAACTTGCAGCTTAATGAATATCTGCAACCTGCTGCTGCATCAGACTCATTAGCAAACATGACTTTCTTATCTGTAGCGAAAATTGATTACATTCTTTAATTTAAAGGGATCCAGGTCTCGTGGATTTTGAATATTTTTGTTATTAGAAGCTCGTTGACATGGAACATGTTTATTAGAGGGGATTATTTTCTAATTTTGTGAATTATTCATAGAAATGTATCATTGTGGGATTAATGTATCACTTTGACTGGCGTGCAGACTGAAGCTGCAGCCAAGAGAGCCTTGGCCCTTGATGGTTCTGACATGTAAGTGAAATGCTGTACGCTCTTCGCGTCTTCAAGAAACTGATGTTTTTTCCATTTTTGGCTGAGGCAAATGATTGTTTTTTTTGTGTTGCAGGGGTGGCTTCTTCCTGAAAATCCAACCTTACAAGCCTACTAGACCTGACAAAACCACCAAATTTACTCCTACCATGGTGGAGGGTTATAACAGGATCTATGCTGGGAATTTATCTTGGGACATAACCGAGGAAGATTTGAGAGCATTGTTCTCAGGCTGCAGTATTGCATCTATCCGATTCGGTGAAGACAAAGAAACAGGAGAATTCCGAGGTTATGCCCATGTGGATTTTTCTGATAGTATTTCCCTAAACCTTGCATTGAAACTGGATCAGAAGATTGTATGTGGGAGACCTGTTCGAATATCTTCTGCTGTTCCAAAGAAAGGCTCTGATAATAAAATGAGATCTGTCCCTGAGGAGAAAGAAGTTGTCCCTGAGAAGAAAGAAGCTGCTGTCCCTGAGAAGAACGAAGCTACTATCCCTGAGATGAATGAAGCTGTTGATGATGGTGTAACTACTATTAGTGGGAAAATCCGGAGGAGGACATGTTACGAGTGTGGAGAGCGAGGTCACCTGTCATCTTCTTGCCCTAACCCAAAGAAGCAAGCTGTTGACCAAACGAATCCTGTTGATGATGTTGTACCTGCAGCTGTTGACCATAGGAATCCTCTTGATGATGTTGTACCTGCTAGTAGTGGGAAAATCCGGAGGAGGACATGTTACGAGTGTGGAGAGCGCGGTCACTTGTCATCTTCTTGCCCGAACCCAAAGAAGCAAGCTGTTGACCAGACTAATCCTGTTGATGATGGGGTACCTGCTATTAGTGAGAAGAAGCAAGCTGTTGACCAAACGAACCCTGTTGATGATGGTGTACCCGCTATTAGTGGGAAAATCCGGAGGAGGACTTGTTACGAGTGTGGAGAGCACGGTCATCTGTCATCTTCTTGCCCGAACCCGAAGAAGCAAGCTGTTGAGCAAACGAATCCTACCACGAGTTAAAACTTTTCAGGCTTCAGAGTGTTGCGCCATTCCTTTGTGTTGCACGAGGTTAGGAAGAACATATTCTTTCTCATCATTCATGACATGACTGGGTTAATGCTTTTCAGGATTTGCATAACCAAATTAAAGGTCAAATTTTGTGTTGGTTTTTCTCATTTTTGACACTGATCAAACCTTTTCATTTCCAGATTTCCTTCACATCAGCTGAAAAATTGCTCCATTTAAGTAGGTTATTATTCATCTTTGGATTCTATTGCTGTCTTAAAATGTTCTGGATTTGCCATTTGCATCCATCTGCAAGCCAAATTGGCAGATTGAGATGTTTTATGGGCAAAAATCTGCAATCAAAACGTAAATGGAAGTGATCTGCCCTGTTGCAGTCATATTCCCTGGTAAAAGAATCCCAGAAACTCTTGAACTTCGTCTTCCTGAAAATCTAAACCATGTTTCCTGCGAGGGGTAAGCTTTGACTGAGGAGAAAGTATTACTTAAATATTTATGATAATGACATATGATCTATATAATTGACTCTACATATCGGGACACACTTGAGTTATCGTTGTTAATAGCTTCATTACCTAATTCATACCCGTGAAGTAGGATTACCTAATCCCACCAAAAATTATCACACTTATTTTTTGAGATTAGTGACGAAGATGAAGAAAATGATGAATACTAAACACCGAAAATGCGGCGGGAAATAGGAACAAAGGTTTGTTGGTTAGCTGCAAATGTTCCCTCCTCCGACCTCGCTCTTTGGATCCATGGAGGCTTCCATATCTCAACTGATTTTACCCGCCACCTTCCTTCCGAAATGCACATTCTTCTCCTCTTCCCCAAGTTTTTGTCTCCCTCCTATTTAATCCCTATTGCATCAGAATTCTACCCGCATTGGGACTTGTCCTACTTCTCCTCCTCATAAATTCTTCATCAGCTCTAGTACTTTTCAGCGATGGCTGTGAACTCCAGGCGCAGCACCGACGGCCAAATTTCGATGCCCGGCAAGGAGAATAGTGAGAGGACTCCAATTTGGTCGGAGCAACCCAAGTATGGTGGTGGTTCTGCCATTAACGCCTGCGGAACAGTCCCTGTAGTTTACTATCTCAGCAGAAACGGCCAACTGGACCACCCTCATTTCATCCAAGTTCCCCTCTCTTCCTCCCACGGCCTCTTCCTCAAAGGTACATAGCTATTATAGATTCCGTCGAATTTCTAGAAATGGTTATAAACTCTGTTTGATTCTTCGTTCAGATGTGCTGAATAAATTGAATTTTGTTCGAGGAAATGGCATGGCTTATATGTACTCATGGTCATCCAAAAGGTAATTTTATCATCTAGAAACCCTTGATTCTTCTCCATGAAACAAAATTTCAAGATGAATTTGAAGATTTTTTTTTTCTCCCCTTGAATGTAGGGGCTACAAGAATGGATATGTATGGCAGGATTTAGCAGAGGACGATTTGATTCAACCAACCGGCGATCGGGATTACATTCTCAAAGGGTCGGAGCTCCTCCTACAACCATCAACCGCCGGTAATGACTCTCACGATCCCTCAACTCACCGGTCCGGCAAGCCCCGGAAGAAAAATCAGTCCTGGAGTACGTTTGAGATTGAGAATTCCAAAAACAATAGTATAATTAACGAGTGCCGCTTGGTTTACAAGTGCGAGTCGAGTCGGGAACTCGGGGGAGTTAGGGCGTGGGCGGACATGGCCACGCAGACGCAGACGGAGGTGGCGGAGACGCGGCGGCGGAGTAAGAGTTTGGTGGAGGAGGAGGTGCACGTTAACAAGAGTGTGGAGTTGAGCAGGGAAGATTTGTCTCCTCCTTCTATGTCCAGCTCGGAGCGTTTGGACGGTGTGAGGGGATCTGGGGACATTGATCGCAATGGGAGTGTTGTAGATCCGACGGTTCAGAATGAGTGCACGAGGGGAAGAATCAAGCCTTCTCGTGTTTTGATGCATTTGATCACCTGTGGATCTACGGCTACGGTTCCATTGAAGAAACGAAGCGTGGCGATTCAATGAAGCACGGAAACATTGTGTTACGCGATGTATTGGATCATGGACTCTAGACAAATATACTAGTAGTAATTTACAATTGTGTAATTTGTAATTTAACGAATAACACTATTTCAATTTGACCCTTCAAAGCTTTATGAAATGTAATATCTATATAGCCCTCTTAATATTTTCCCTTTCAAAATGCTTCTCCAAATTCTTATTTTTAAATTTTTTTTTTTTAATTTCTACAAACGGAAGTGCATTGTATTGACGGGGCTAGATCGCTAGCAACATTTGATATACAAAAGAATGGATACTATTCACTGATACTTCTGATAGCAGATGTGCTAGGATATTCTTAACCCGCTCAACCTAACAGATGCCTTGGAGCCCTAACGCACGAACCCTTGCCACTATCTGCTTAAGGCCTGAGATCCTACCTTAGGTACCATCTTCCTTCTTTGACACCAGTACCACTAGCGCCGCATCTCCCACAAGTGAGCAGGGCGCCATCCAAATTCTTTAACTAAGATAATGTCGAAAATTGATTTTACAATTTTGTTCTACCTAAAGGTTATAACTTAGAACTTAATACTTCCTCTGTCTCATTCAAAGAGTCTACCTTGAAATGTGTACAACTTATTATGGATTGTGAAGTACAACACCTAAAATAAGTAATTTACCACCATATTTTTCACTTATATTCTTACTTTACAAGTAAGGGTTAATTGTGAACTACACATTGTTATATTAGTAAATGTATGTAATGTAAATAAATTCTGATGTGCATGAAATTGAAATCCCCATTGGGCCTAGCCCAATGGGTTAAAACAAAGAAACAGTAATATATAAAGAAGCCCAGATCCATGTTCAGGTCGGAAAAATCGTACAAACCAAGTCTGTCCTAATTCTAGATCGGTCCTAAAGGTTTATAAGCTCGTAAAGGCTTAGGTCGGAAAAGTTACCTAAGAACCTTAGATCGGTAAAACTCAGCTCGGAACAATTGGTTTAGGAAAAGTATAACTCTACTCAAGAAGGCCAGATCGGTAAAAGCTTAATAAAGTTAAGATCGGTCAAGTGGTAAAACTCATTTAGATCGGTAACTCACGCAAAGGTTAGATCGGTGAAACCGACCTGAAATAAAGATACTATTGTAAGATATCATGGTAGGGCCTTTATTTTGGTACATGCAGAGCAATAATGACAATGGGGCCAAAGTTAAAGCCAGTTTTCCCGGAACGGCAAAAATCATCATTGCAAAAAGAATAAAGAGGAGCGTATGTCTTCAAGACCCAACGGAACCATCAAGAATAAGTTTATAAATACTCAGGCACAAGCCTCATTGAAGTAAGTTCCAATAAGTAATTTCTGGCAATTCTCACTAGCATTTTCTTAAGCTATTCTCTCATTTACAATTTCTCTGAGCTCTCTTGTTCTATATTGCTTATATCTTTCATATTACTGACTTGATCGTCGGAGCCTATACAGGGGGGAAAGCCCCGCTCCTTTTCTGAGTTAATCATTAATTGGTGAACGGAGCTATGCAAAATCATCAGGCTTTATCATCTCGGCCGAGCTCAGCGACTTAGATCACTCAATCATTCTTAATTTTGTTCATTCCCTTCACATCGCAACTTCATACAAATTGGGCTATTGTTCATCACAAAAAGTCTATTGGGCCGCGAAGAAGCATTACTTCAACAGTGTAATTTTTGCGTCACATCAACTGGCGCCGACTGTGGGGAACGTTTGATCAGATTATTTCATCAAATTTTCCTCTGTTAAATAAATTTGTTGAAACCATGACGCAAACTCGCTCAGGAAAGGGTGCTTCTTCTTCTGACAACCTCAATGGACTCACCGTTACAACCGCCTTGGTTCCTACCGTTTCAGCCACCAGTTCTAATCCTCCAATTGATCCACCAACTACTACCACCCTTGTTGAAACTCTCACCCCTGAACAAGAACAGGCAGAAAAAGATAGGTTCTTCCGTTTATTTCCAGAACTATTTCACTTAATAAACCATGTTGCTCCTATCATCTCTACTCTTAATACAGAACCTCCCATTACAACCACCACCGCAGATACAGTTAACACAGAACACCCCTATGGTTTACATTGGTCCCCAACCGTTCCCCCACCCAGGGCTGTCATCAACCCTGTGTCCAACCCCTCTTCTGCTTTAGTATCTAGTCTCCCCCCACAATCTATTACTATATGTCCTCCACAACCTGGGAGAGCTCATTTTTCTTCAGAAATCGGTCATATTGCTGGTCCTCCTAACCTTCCTGTGGCACCACCTGTTTATACCACTGTAGCCCATACTCAGGCTAATCCTACTTTTTCGGGTCCCTTTATGGCCCCCAATGCTCAGTTCAATAATGGTTCTTTTATGTCAGGCCTGCCCTTTCCCACTTTAGGACAACAAATGAGTCAATTGAATCAACCTGGCCCTGGCCTACAAATCGGCCAAATGAATCACCCCTGTTATTACCCCGGACACACCACTACATCCAACCCTGCAATGTTTCAGCATTATGGTTTAGGCAATAACCGAGCCATGCAGCCGCCCTTAGAAAATATTCCCTTACTTAATCCAAATTATTATCCCGGGCCCGGCCTAGGAAACTATTACCTCGGCCTGGGGGGACACCCCTTGGGTCAGTCCGGATATCCCCAGCTCGGCCTATCCGGATCTGGATATGCTCAGATCGGACGAACTGCCCCCACATCTCGCGTGTCTCATCCTTTTGGATGGGAGATTCAAATGGCACAATTTCCCCCGGGATACAGAGGCCTAGGTAAGGTTGACAAATATGACGGTACCACCGACCCCACGGCTCACTGGATGCAGTGCATGAGCGTCATGGATGCTGCTAACTTGTCCGATGCTAACCGATGCATGACATTCCATCTGACCCTTAAAGGTCAGGCCATAAATTGGTATTGTACTCTGCCTCGAAATTCCATTCATTCGTTAGATCAGTTTGGTGACTTGTTTTTAGCCAATTTTATGGGTAATAAGGTATTGTCTAAACCAATTTCACATTTAATGAACATAACACAAAAAATGGGAGAAGGATTATAGGCTTACATAGATCGGTTTAATATAGAGTTTAGGCAATGTCATGAAAAAGATGATAGAATAATGATGGGATCATTTATTAATGGATTACGATCAGGACCTTTAGCTACCGAATTGGCCATCCGACCCCCACATTCTTATTTTGAAATGATGGTTACTGCTGTAAATTTTGCTGTTGTTGAAGATGCTACAGCTATAAAACAGGAAAGGGAAAGAAGTTTTTCCGATTTATACGGTAAAAGGAAAGCTTCTTCTCCAATTCTTGCATCAGGAGGAAGCAAGAAATTAAATTTTGCAAATACTACTAATCCTGTCCCTAAGACCGGGGTAAGTATAAATGCTGTACAGGTAGCCGAGCCATTCTCTGTTCCTCGAGCCGACATATATGCTGCTATTCAGAATCAAGGGATGCTGCCCCCAGCCCGACCCATGACCGGTCCCATGGATCGGCTCAACCCAGGCAGGTATTGTAATTACCATAAAAACATTGGTCATAATACTAATGACTGTCGTGATTTAGCTGCGGAAATAGCTAAATTAATTCAAGCTGGAAAACTACCTCAATACACACAAGTGACGCCTCTGCCCAAATCGGTAGCCTCGGCAACCACAACCCGTGAACGACCTAACGGATGCTACCGATGTGGAAAGACCGGCCATTTCGCTCGCGAATGTCCTCAGTCCGACCCCCGAGCCCCGAATACTGGGGGTGGGACCGACCTGAACATAGCTGGGGTCGTTAACACCATAGCAGGAGGACCCACTCAGGGTGATTCCAATCGCCAAAGGAAACAGGTATACCGACATAAGAACGCCATTCTAGGTAAGCGTAAATCAGAAACCATGATACCAGGGATTACTTTTGATGATACAGATGTATTTTTATCTTACAATTGTGACGATCCACTAGTGATCGATTGCTACATTTCAAATTATCAAGTACGTAGGACATTGCTAGACACGGGTAGTTCTAGCAATATAATTACAACCAAGGCATTGGCTGGTTGTCAATTACACAAGGCACAGTTAAGTCCAGTTCGGACACCATTGATTGGCTTCGGCAATCACCATGTTATACCTGTGGGACATTTGAGCATTCCGGTCACGTTACTAGCTGGGCAGCTAAAACGTACGGAAATCATAGATTTTGTGGTCATCGATGAGCCATCACCATACAATGTATACCTGGGTCGGCCTGGGTTAAATCAATTTCAGGCCATAGCTTCTGGGCACACCAAAACGACAGATGACTTGCCTCCAAAGAAACCGAGCTACGGTTCGCCCTGTGATGTTTGTCAGTGCCTCAGCTTCCACCCACTTTGTGAAATAATCTATGGCCACAACAAGATAGTGGCATGAACCGATCTTAGGAAACGGACCCATGAGATCTATTCCCCATTCAGCGAAAGGCCATGGGGCAATTATCCCAGTGAAGCTGGAGGCCGGCAACTTGTAAACTGTCGCATTGTGTTGGCAACTGGAACACCGTTGAACGTACTTTACTGCTTCTTGTAATAATCGGGGCCAATAAAACCCAGCCCCAATTATTTTCTTGGCCAAATTCCGAGCCCCAATGTGAGACCCGCAATCTCCTTCGTGTACTTCCTTCAGTATGGCCTCCGCTTCTCCCGATCCCACACACTTTAGTAAAGGCATCAAGAAGCCCTTTTTATACAAGTCCTCCCCAATTATCTGATAGTGTTCAGCCTTTCTTTGTATTCGTTGTGCTTCCTTCCGTGATTCTGGTAAAGTGCCATCTTGTAGGTATTGCCATATAGGAAATCTCCAATCCTGTTCTTCTCTTATAGACAAGATTTCTGGTTCGGCCGTACTCCTGGTATGTACTTCTTCTACTAGGACGGTTTTGGTTAGATGTGAAAAAACCGAAGAAGCCAATTTGGACAAGGCATCGGCATTTGTATTTTTGCTTCGTGGAACTCGCTCTATTGCCCATTTTTGAAAAACTTTTAGTTGCTGTTGCGCCAATGCTAAATATTCTTCCATTTGTCGATCCTTAGCCTTATACTCCCCCAAAATTTGTTTAACCACGAGCTGAGAGTCTGAACAAATTTTTAGATTCTCAACCCCAAATTTCCGAGCTAACTTCAGGCCGGCTATCATGGCTTCGTACTCTGCTTCATTATTTGTGGTTATGAAGCAAAATCGTAGAGCATACGTGTGAATTTCTCCTCCTGGACTGGTGAGGACGATCCCCGCACCCGATCCGGACTGGCTTGAAGCACCATCCACGTAGAGAGTCCACTTATTATCACCTTCTGCTATTGTTAAAAGTAGATCAATTTTTTCTGACGGTCTTAACATGTTCTCCTGCTGATCTGGTACTCCTTCAGCTATGAAATCTGCTAGCACCTGTCCTTTGACTGCTGTACGTGGGGCAAAGGTGATATCATACTCTCCTAATTCGATGGCCCATTTGGTGAGTCGACCTGAAACTCCTGCTCTTTGCAAGATGGCTTTGAGGGGTGCGTCGGTATAAATGGTGACTCCATGCGAGTTAAAATAAGGCCGAAGACGTCGTGTGGAGTGAACTAGAGCCAGGACTAGCTTTTCTAGGCTGGAATAATTTTTCTCAGCTGCCTGCAAAACTTTACTAACAAAATAGATGGGTCTCTGGACCCGGTTATCTTCTCGGAGTAAAACCGAGCTAATGACAGATTCGGTAGTAGCTATATACATGTACAATTGTTCCCCATGAATAGGCATAGTCAAAGATGGTAAAAAAGCTAAATAAGTTTTTAATTGTTCAAAAGCAGTTTGACATTCCGGGGTCCACGAAAATTTATCAGGTATACATTGTATGGTGATGGCTCATCGATGACCACAAAATCTATGATTTCCGTACGTTTTAGCTGTCCAGCCAGTAACGTGACGGGAATACTCAAATGTCCCACAGGTATAACATGGTGATTGCCGAAGCCAATCAATGGTGTCCGAACTGGACTTAACTGTGCCTTGTGTAATTGACAACCAGCCAGTGCCTTGGTTGTAATTATATTGCTAGAACTACCCGTGTCTAACAATGTCCTACGTACTTGGTAATTTGAAATGTAGCAATTGATCACTAGTGGATCGTCACAATTGAAAGACAGAAATGTATCTGTGTCATCGAAAGTAATGCCTGGTGTCATGGTATCTGATTTACGCTTACCTAGAATAGAGTTCCTTTGCCGGTATACCTGTTTCCTTTGGCGGTTAGAGTCGCCTTGGGTTGGTCCTCCTGCTATGGTGTTTACAATCCCTGCTATATTTAGGTCGGTGTTACCCCCAGCATTTGGGGCTCGGGAGTCGGATTGGGGACATTCGCGGGCAAAATGACCGGTCTCTCCACATCGGTAGCATCCGTTAGGTCGTTCACGGATTGCTGAAGTCACCGGTTTAGGTAGAGGTGCTACTTGTGTATATTGTGATAGTTTCTCAGCTTGAATTAATTTAGCTATTTCTGCAGCTAAATCACGACAGTCATTAGTATTGTGACCAATGTTTTTATGGTAATTACAATACCTGCCCGGATTGAGCCGATCTGTGGGACCCGTCATGGGTCGAGCTGGGGGCAGCAGCCCTTGACTCTGAATGGCAGCATGTATGTCAGCTCGGGGGACTGAGAAGGGCTCGGATACCTGCACAGTGTTTACACTTACCCCGGCCTTTGGAATGGAATTAGTGGTATTGGCAAAGTTTAATTTCTTATTTCCTCCCGACGTAAGAATTGGGGAAGAAGCTTTCCTCTTACCATATAAATCGGAAAAACTTCTTTCCCTTTCCTGTTTTATAGCTGTAGCATCTTCAACAACAGCAAAGTTAACAGCAGTAACCATCATTTCAAAATAAGAATGTGGGGGTCGGATGGCCAATTCAGTAGCTAAAGGTCCTGACCGTAACCCATTAATAAATGATCCCATCATTATTCTATCATCTTTTTCATGACATTGCCTAGACTCTATATTGAACCGATCTATGTATGCCTGTAATCCCTCTCCCATTTTTTGTGTTATGTTCATTAAATGTGAAATCGGTTTAGACAATATCTTATTACCCATGAAATTGGCTAAAAACAGGTCACCAAACTGATCTAAAGAATGAATAGAATTTCGGGGCAAAGTACAATACCAATTTATGGCCTGACCTTTAAGTGTCAGATGGAATGTCATGCATCGGTTAGCGTCGGACAGGTTGGCAGCATCCATGACGCTCATGCACTGCATCCAGTGAGCCGTGGGGTCGGTGGTACCGTCATACTTGTCAACCTTACCTAGGCCTCTGTATCCAGGGGGAAATTGTGCCATTTGAATCTCCCATCCAAAAGGATGAGACACGCGAGACGTGGGGGCAGTTCGTCCGATCTGAGTATATCCAGATCCGGGTAAGCCGAGCTGGGGATATCCGGACTGACCTAAGGGGTGTCCCCCCAGACCGAGGTAATAGTTTCCTAGGCCGGGCCCGGGATAATAATTTGGATTAAGTAAAGGAATATTTTCTAAGGGCAGCTGCATGGCTCGGTTATTGCCTAAACCATAATGCTGAAACATTGCAGGGTTGGATGTAGTGGTGTATCCGGGGTAATAACAGGGTTGATTCATTTGACTTACTTGTTGTCCTAAAGTGGGAAAGGGCAGGCCTGACATAAGAGAACCGTTATTGAACTGAGCATTAGGGGCCATAAAGGGATCCGGAAAAGTAAGATTAGCCTGAGTATGGGCTACAGTGGTATAAACAGGTGGTGCCACAGAAGGGTTAGGAGGACCAGCAATATGACTGATTGAAGAAAAATTAACTCTCCCAGGTTGTGGAGGACATATAGTAGTAGATTATGGGGGGAGACTAGACATTAAAGCAGCAGAGGGGTTGGACACAGGGTTGATGACAGCCCTGGGTGGGGGAATGGTTGGGGACCAGTGTAAACCATAGGGGTGTTCTATGTTAACTACTTCGGTGGTGGTGGTTGTAATGGGAGGTTCTGTATTAAGAGTAGAGATGATAGGAGCAACATGGTTTATTAAGTGAAATATTTCTGGAAATAAACGGAAGAACCTATCTTTTTCTGCCTTTTCCTGTTCGGGGGTGAGAGTTTCAACAAGGGTGGTAGTAGTTGGTGGATCAGATGGAGGATTAGAACTGGTGGCAGAAACGGTAGGGACCAAAGCGGTTGTAATGGTGAGCCCATTGAGGTTGTCAGAAGAAGAAGCACCCTTTCCTGAACGAGTTTGCGTCATGGTTTCAACAAATTTATTTAAATGAGGAAAATTTGATGAAATAATCTGATCAAACGTTCCCCACAGACGGCGCCAGTTGATGTGACGCAAAAATTACAACGAAGGAAACGATGCTTCTTCACGGCCCAATAGACGTTTGTAATGAACAATAGCCCAATTTGTATGAAGTTGTGCTGTGAAGGGAATGAACGAAATTGAGATGGATTATGTGATCTAAATTGCTGAGCTTGGCCAATATGATGAAGCTTGATGATTTTGCACTGCTCCGTTCACCAATTGATGATTAATTCAGAAAATGAGCGGGGCTTTCCCCCCTGTATAGGCTCCAATAAGCAATTTCTAGCATTTCTTAAAGCTGTTCTCTCATTTACAATTGCTGAAAACATTCTTGTTCCATATTGTTTATTCTTTTTCATATTACTGACTTGATCGTCGGAGCCTATACAGGGGGGAAAGCCCCGCTCCTTTTCTGAATTAATCATCAATTGGTGAACGGAGCAGTGCAAAATCATCAAGCTTCATCATATTGGCCAAGCTCAGCAATTTAGATCACATAATCCATCTCAATTTCGTTCATTCCCTTCACAGCACAACTTCATACAAATTGGGTTATTGTTCATTACAAACGTCTATTGGGCCGTGAAGAAGCATCGTTTCCTTCGTTGTAATTTTTGCGTCACATCAGCAAGGCTAAGGATCGACAAATGGAGGAGTATTTAACATTGGCGCAACAGCAGCTAAAATTTTTTCAAAAATGGGCTATAGAGCGGATCCCACGAAGCAAAAATACAAATGCTGATGCCTTGTCCAAATTGGCTTCTTCGATTTTTTTCTCACCTGACTAAAACCGTCCTAGTAGAAGAAGTACATACCAGGAGTACAGCCGAACCAAAAATCTTGTCTATAAGTGAAGGACAGGATTGGAGATTTCCTATATGGCAATACCTACAAGATGGCACTTTACCAGAATCCCGGAAGGAAGCACAACGAATACAAAGGAAGGCTGAACACTATCAGATAATCGGGGAGGACTTATATAAAAAGGGTTTCTTGATGCCTTTACTAAAGTGTGTTGGGTCGGGAGAAGCGGAGGCCATGTTGAAGGAAGTACATGAAGGGGATTGCGGATCTCACATTGGGGCTCGGAATTTGGCCAAGAAAGTAATTGGGGCCGGGTTTTATTGGCCTCGGTTATTCCAAGAAGCAGTGGAGTATGTTCAACGGTGTTCCAGTTGCCAACACAACGCGACAATTCACAAATTGCCGGCCTCCAGTTTTACGGGGATAATTGCCCCATGGCCTTTCGCAGAATGGGGGATAGATCTTATGGGTCCGTTTCCTAAGGTCGGTTCATGCCATTACCTTGTTGTGGCCATAGATTATTTCACAAAGTGGGTGGAAGCCGAGGCACTTACAAATATTACGGGGCGAACCGTAGCTCGGTTTCTTTGGAGGCAAGTCATTTGTCGTTTCGGTGTGCCCAGATCGGTTATTTCGGACAATGGGACCCAGTTCGAATCTAAGGAATTCACAGCCTTGTGTTCAAAACTCGGCATCACCCAGCGTTTCGCATCGGTAGCTCATCCTCCAGCAAATGGACAAGTAGAACTCACAAACCGAACTTTGTTACACGGGCTGAAATCCAGACTAGAAGATAAAGGAAAAAATTGGGTAGAACAGCTGCCCCATGTGCTTTGGTGCCACCGGACTACGCCCAAATCGGCCACAGGGAAGACCCCCTTCGAGTTAGCCTTTGGGGTCAACGCTGTCATCCCCCCAGAAATACAAAGTGGAGCCCCGCGAGTTATGCACTTCGAAAGAGACCAAAACCAGAAGAACTTGGAGCTCAGCTTGGATTTGATAGAAGAAGTTCGGGACACAGCCTATGTACATCAAATGAATTACAAAAATTTAGTTCGGCAACACTATGATGCTCGGGTCAAACATCGAGCCTTTGTACCAGGAGACTTAGTCTTACGAAACCGATCTATCAGCAAACCACAAGAACAAGGCAAGTTATTTTCTAATTGGGAAGGACCTTATCGGATAATCGAAGCCCGACCTACCGGAAGTTATATTCTAGAAGACTTGCAAGGACGATTGATTCTGCGAACTTGGAATGCAGCACACTTGAGAAAATATTATCAGTAGAAGCAGTCCGAGTTAAAAATGAAAAAGGCAAACTGTGAAGGAAACAGAAAGGATCATTCTCATTCAATAATCAAGCTCGGTTACAAATACGGTCTGAATACTAGAAAAATTCTTCGAAAGGGACCAAAATCAGAAAAAATTCTACAAAGTATAAAACCAAGTACATCACTGCAACTGCATCTAGGCCTGCTACCTACATTCCTCACACAGCTGGAGGGAAGGGCAAGCCCGATCTAAAGAAAGGCCGATCTCAAGAAGAAGGAGCTTGAGAAGAAGCTTCATCTGCTATTTCCTGGGGGTCGGCCACAGGATCCTCTTCGACCTTTTCTGGAATCGGAACACCGATGTCTCGGCATTCTTGCTTGATTTCCTCTACTAAGTCGTAAGGATCGCGTCCCTCCGGAAGCAAAGAGCCCTGGGCTATGGAGTCTTCTGGAACACCCTCCGCCGACCTGGAGCTTTTTAGCTCATCCCAGCACAGAGTGTACCCACACTGGATTAACTCAAAAAAGCGCCGGTTCATTAGCTCCAGCAGGGTCCCTTCCTTAAAGGTCTTCAGCTCGGCCTGGCGGGCTGCCTCCACATCTTCCGAGCTAACCATCCCGGCAGCTTTTTGTGTAGCCTCTTCTGCAGCTTTTGTAGCCTCTTCTGCAGCTTTTGTAGCCTCTTCTGCAGTCTTCTTGGCCTCTTCGGCTGCTTTTTCCAGGGCAGCTCTCTCTTTCGCCCAGAGAGACTTTTCTTCTTTCAGGGTCGTCACCTCGGCTTCCAGGCCCTGGATCTTGGTCACCTGTTGACTGGACTTCGTGCACAGATCCTGATTCTGCTTCATTAGCTCGGTTTTTTCAACCCCAAGCTTTGAAAGTTTGCTTTTCTCGAGCCCCAGCCGAAACTCTAGATCTTCAACAGCCTCGGACGGTTTCTTCAACCTCTCTAGCTCGTAACTTTGGGCCAAGATGTCCAAAGCTGTTGCCCTTTTTGACGTAGCAGCATAATTATAGGCTACCTGCAAAAAATCCGAGCCAGGAGTGTCAGCCGAGGTAATCATTATTTTCGGACATTAGTAAATTTTTGATACTCACCCTCTTTATGTGTGAAGCAAAAAAGGCCTCCTGCTTCATCATCAGCTCCATGTTTTGCCGGAGCTGGTTGCCCACCTGTACCATTTCCTCAAAGGACCTTTCAGTTTCAGCCTCCAGCTCTTGGTAAGGCCTTACATCCTCAGGCAGGGGCTCTGGTAAATGCACTTGAAGTATGGGCCGAGCTAAGGAGATCGGCCTATCTTTCTTGTCCTTCAGCAGAAGAACCCTTTCTTTTGTTGACGGGTCCACAGGGCCCCAAAGATCATCAGGCTTCGGCGGCTCGGGATCACACGGGGGGCCCGTCAACAGTTGTGGAGCTTTAGCAGCCTTAGCTGCCTGGATTTCTTCCGGGGTCGGCCTGCTCTTTTTCGAGACCCGGGTTAACAATGCCGAGCTAGGAGGATCGGCCACTTCGACCTCTTCAGAAAGGTCGATCTCAGCTGCTCTTTTGGAAGACCCCGAAGCAGCAACAGGTTTGTTGGTTTTTTTCTTCCTTCCGAACCCACCGAGACTACCTGAAAATAAGCAACTTGCAGAAATCAAAATCACCGAGCTATGAAAGATGAGGATACCATAAATAAAGAGTTCAAGGGACAGGTATTTACTTTCTACATTGGGGGATTGGCTTAGCCCGGCTGAAACAAGTAGAACCTCTGAAGGAAATTTAACCGAGTATTTGTCCGAGCTACTATGGGTTCTTAACGCCTTATAGTCCGATTGAATTCTGGGGTCGGACTTATCCCGGGATTGTTCAACTGGTAAAATAAATGGGGACCAACGGTAGGGTAGGTTTGCTTCCTCAGCCTTTACCATAAAAAACCTAGCCCTCCATTGTTTATTGGTATCAGGGGAGTCGGTAATTATTACAGGACTATTCCTACGCTTCTGGAAGGTCACCCACCATTTACCATAGGGGTATTTACGGACTGTATAAAATTGAAAAAATAGGTCTACTGTAGGTCGGACCCCAGCCCCAAAACACATATACATGAACCCTATCAAAAACCTAAGGGAATTGGGTACTAGTTGACTCAGCCCAATATTCAGAAAGTCACACATCTCGATCAACAGGTCTAGGGTCGGAAACCTCAGTCCGAAATTAATATGATATTCATACACCCCGACCCAACCTTCAGAAACAGTATTTATCCTCTCCTCAGGCTCGGGTAAACGAATAGGAACAGAAGGATCTATATAATGGGTCGACCTAAGGTTTATTAAATCGGCCATAGTCATTTGTGAAATTATTTCCTCGGGTTTAAATTCGTGTGTGGCAGCTGAATCTACAGCAATCAATGCAAATAATCATAGGTAAATCAATCCTATGCTCAAACAGGATAGAAAATAAATCATCAGAAAAGAAAGGTACAAGGATGCTAACCTGCTGCCGGAGTCTGGCGCGATGCTCCGGTACCTGAGCTTCTTTCGGAGGCCATGGCAGACAGATGAACAGGGGAAAAGACGAGGCAGCGGAAAGATAATGACGACAAGACAAACAACCTCAGCAAAAATTGCGGAAATTGGAACACGGCACAAAATTCCGGCAAAATCGCAAGAACTCCGGCGAAGGGAAGGAGGAGGAAGGTAAGAAAATTTTTTCTTTTCAGGAGAGCGAATGATGGAGGGAGTAAAATGTTTGCACTCGCTAGTTTTATAGTGAAGCCTCGATGAAATCGAAGAGACGTGGGCAGACCAAAAGCTGCATTCATTAATGACGCTTTGAGAACATAAAACGACCTCGGAAGTTGTATTCATTGCTGCAATAAACGTAAAGGCGTGTCCAGACAGGTCCGCCTCTTCGAAATCCCGATCTAGGGTAACGCAAAGGTATGAATTTATTATTACATTTATTTGTCCAAAAACTGTTCAAATTCCTTAGATCGGAATTACAATTATTACTATACAGCTGGGTAAGATTATTCTTTATAGGTCGGATAAATACTGAAAAAACGCCTTAGTCGCATACGGCTCAGTAAAAATACGGTATGTTGCTTAGTTCGGAAAATTGGCTCGGATTAATCTAGAACATTATATCCTTTATGCTGAGTCTTAGCTCGGAAAACCCAAAGAGTATTAAGTTTTAGATCGGAAAAACCTAATACTGGGGGGGCTTGTTGATGTGCATGAAATTGAAATCCCCATTGGGCCTAACCCAATGGGTTAAAACAAAGAAACAGTAATATATAAAGAAGCCCAGATCCATGTTCAGGTCGGAAAAATCGTACAAACCAAGTCTGTCCTAATTCTAGATCGGTCCTAAAGGTTTATAAGCTCGTAAAGGCTTAGGTCGGAAAAGTTACCTAAGAACCTTAGATCGGTAAAACTCAGCTCGGAACAATTGGTTTAGGAAAAGTATAACTCTACTCAAGAAGGCCAGATCGGTAAAAGCTTAATAAAGTTAAGATCGGTCAAGTGGTAAAACTCATTTAGATCGGTAACTCACGCAAAGGTTAGATCGGTGAAACCGACCTGAAATAAAGATACTATTGTAAGATATCATGGTAGGGCCTTTATTTTGGTACATGCAGAGCAATAATGACAATGGGGCCAAAGTTAAAGCCAGTTTTCCCGGAACGGCAAAAATCATCATTGCAAAAAGAATAAAGAGGAGCGTATGTCTTCAAGACCCAACGGAACCATCAAGAATAAGTTTATAAATACTCAGGCACAAGCCTCATTGAAGTAAGTTCCAATAAGTAATTTCTGGCAATTCTCACTAGCATTTTCTTAAGCTATTCTCTCATTTACAATTTCTCTGAGCTCTCTTGTTCTATATTGCTTATATCTTTCATATTACTGACTTGATTCGGAGCCTATACAGGGGGGAAAGCCCCGCTCCTTTTCTGAGTTAATCATTAATTGGTGAACGGAGCTATGCAAAATCATCAGGCTTCATCATCTCGGCCGAGCTCAGCGACTTAGATCACTCAATCATTCTTAATTTTGTTTATTCCCTTCACATCGCAACTTCATACAAATTGGGCTATTGTTCATCACAAAAAGTCTATTGGGCCGCGAAAAAGCATTACTTCAACAGTGTAATTTTTGCGTCACATCAAATTCAAAGTGGACTTTTTAAATGAGACAAGATTTTTTTTTTTTTTGAACGTGGACTCTTTAAATGAGATAGAGGGAGTATGAAAACAAATTAAGTCTTGCTTCTCACAAATAAGTTGTTCACTTTTCTTAACGCAAATATACCTCAAATTTATAAAAGCTTAGTACATTGTTTCATTATTGATTGTTTTAGCAAACCCAGAAATATTAAGAAAACTCAATGCTTACATTTTTTTGGTTTTAATTTGATGCGCCAGTTTTGGTAGAAATTCAAAACTTTTAGGTCATTGTTGATGTTGTTTTCTCTCTTGATTTGTGCCACTGTTTATGTGTGATTCTTGATTTTCATTGTTGCTAGAACTATCTAAATTTTACTTTTGATTTTTAGGTTGTATTTTGTTAAAGTATCACGTGGAAGTAAGGTGCATGAATCTCATCTGAGAACCAAAATTATGAGGGGATGACACGAGATTACGAGGGAGTAACTAAAAAGAGAAGTAAAGCATTAAGAATTCTTATGATGTTTAGGGTGTGTTTGATGATGTGAATTGAAAAGGTTATGGAAATAGATTTTAGAGTTGGGCTAGGCCCAAGTGGTTTGGAGCCCATTTTAATGTATCATGGGTATCATCAGAGAACAAGACGAAATGGCACTTACAAGATCATTTCCAATGATTATGATTGGATCAAAGGAAAAGAAGTCTATGTAATAGAGAAAGAAAGCTGGAAAAAGTTACGAGATATTATTGAAATTTACTCTTGACTTTGCTCTGAATTACTTCTGAAGTTTTATGTAGGGTGCGCTTGATTCGTAAAAGGGAATGAAAATGGAAATGGAAATGATAATAGTGGGGAATGATAGTAGAGGGAATGATAGTATTAGTGTTGTTTGGTTTGTGATTGGGAATGACTATCATTATCATTGATGGTGTTTGGTTCACAAATAAATTTTTATGAATAAAATTTATTTTAATTTTTTTGCATTTAAATTTTAATATACTATAAACTATTTGTCTTAAAATGTATTATAATGATAAGTTTTAGCACTTGAAATTTTTAAAAAATAAAAAATACACACAAAAAATTATTTAATAGGAGAATGATTTTCATTCCCCCCAAAATAGAGGGGAATGGATGATTGGAGAAAAGTGAGGTTTGAAAGTGGGGCCTGGGGAATGAAAACCCTCAACCAAGTACTCATTTTCATTTCCATTCCTATTCTCCACTCCCAAACCCCCCAACAAAGCACACCCTTAGTCTTTCATTCTTGGTACTAACATGAGCGACAATGTGGCATAAGGGGGGATAGTTATATATTTTTGGAATTGTTATTTGCAGGAACCAAATTACTATTCACATGAATATTTTTGTGAATTTACTAAAATGCCCTTGGTTTTTTTTTCCTTTTTTTAATAAAAAAAACAACATTTTTCAGAAAATGTCGGTCCCTGCAAATAGCGACATTTTCGAGAAAATTGTAGCCACTACAGGCGACATTTTCTGGTCCCATTAAAAATGTCGCCCATTACAGGGACATTTTGGCAAGAAATGTCGCCTGTAATGGGCAATATTTTCGCGAGAAATGTTGCCCATTACAGGCGACATTTTCTATGTTTTTAAAAAATAAATAAATAAATAAATAATCAATGGCATTTTAGTAAATTCACAAGAAAATGTTCATGTGAATAATAATTTGGTTCCTGCAAATAGTATGCCCCTATATTTTTAAGGCCCTTTCAGACATCTAAAGGGATCATTTTTATATACAAGAAAGATTTTCGATATCAGTTTGTAGGTTAACGGTATCCCATTTCGTTATTATAGATTATGCTTGCTCAGGAACGAACATAAAATAATTAGAAGCGTGCTCAAGAGGATGCAATTAGTGTAAATACTTCGATTGGTTCAAAAATCTAATGTTGAAAGCATTTTAGATTGATCCCTAAATTTAAGAACTTTGTGCCTATTAAGTGCAATGATTGTGCAATTTATGTGCTAAGCATGTTTCTAAACTGAACTGGACCGATCGATTCAACCAATAAGATTGGGAACTTGACCTCGGTTCAAATGTTTTTATTTTCATTCGTTCTCCTTCTTGCAACTTTGTATTAATCATTTCAGTTAATATAAAAAAGAAAATAAGAAAAAGGCAAAATAGTCCCTCAAATCGAAATCAGAATAAGTGATGTTATATCAATGTTTTGTTTCATATGTAAATATAGAATGAAAAAGAGGAAAGGTAAATGAATGAGACACAAAAGAGGCAAATAAATAGATGAATAAGGAAACTTTATTTTGAATATTTTCTTATTTATTTACGAAACATTTTTTTTTTATATATTCGAACGATTTATTTTTTTAAAGGAGTATTTCGTAGTTTACACAATAGGATTAATTTTGTAATTATACATAAATTTTAGGGAGGTAAATTAGTAATATCATGTAGCATCCAATTATACACACATAAAACGACACCGTTCAGTGATTCTGTTCGCCGTCGTTGGATCTGAAACAAACAACCCGTTGCCACCGTCTGATCTGGTCTAAAACCAAACCGAATCATCCAAATTGATCCGATAGAACGAACTAGGGGTTTAGGATTAGGGTTCTAGAATTCTAATGGAATCGAAGAAATTCGAAGCTCGGCTTCTTCTCAAGGACAAACGATTCTGGGTTGCCTCTTTCCTCATTGTTTGGGCGGCTGGCCTCCAGGTGATTAATCTCCATTTCTACTTCTTTCCTTGATTGTGTTTGGCATTTCAGTTAATTTTGCGATTTTGGTTTAATCAGGGGCATATGATGTGGTTACAAAGGCAAGATTCTTTCAAGCAGAAGTTTGGAACAGTGGACCGTGACAAAGATCAAAGTGAGCTACCCGACACTGATAAGTAGTTGTTTGATTTTTTTATTTTGTAGTTTGTATATAATCAAACTGCTCACATTCAAGTCAATAAATGTGAATTCGCTGAACCATTTTTCAGGCATTTGATTGATGGGATTTTTTGTTTAATTGTTGCTTGTTGGATGTGCTTATGTTATGTGTGGCATTTGATGTGTTGTAGACTCTGTTTTCAATTTTCAAGAGATTGATTGAATGCTGGCCTGGTTGTACAGTTTTATCTCTTGATTATGAAACTTTGGAGCTTTTTATTGCATTGGTTGTGCAATCTTTAGCACTTCAGTTGATTTTAGGCATTTAGTTGTGTAGTGAGTGAGTGATGTGTAGGAACCCGCTGATGGTTTGGTGAAGTACTCTTTAACAACTAAAGTCTAATTTAGAATACTTTTACTCAATCCTGAAGCTTATTATACTTGGATTTCAACGCGTAACTCTGTTTATTGATGTCTCAACCTACTCCTTTCTGTAAAGAAGAAAACCTGCTATCTCTGAGAATCGAGAAGTCTACTATCTACACTTAAAGTCAAATCTTTGGGGATTTTGATGTTTGTTGATTTTCAGCTTTGGTGCATGACATTATTGTTATTATGCTATTCAGAACTTATTAACTGCCCCTTTTGAAAAGAGACAAAATGCGTGCTATGATCAAATTTGGTGACCCGTAGATGAATGACTATTGAAGTGAGTGATACCTAGAAAGGAATGATTGAAGAGCATTAGGAATTCTTGGCAATGAATTTTCTGTAGGTTTGGATTCATAACCATCAGAGTTTTAACCACAGGCTGCTGATGAACTAGCTAGTCAAGATAGAAGAGAGTGTTGAAGTCCAGTGATGGTGTAAACCATGACTAAATGGTGCCTCCTTTCGAGAGGGCGGATCTTTTGTCCCACAAATCGTAGGCCATTTGTACACCACTTACCAGAACGATGTCGTTTTATGTCATTTGTGCACACAAATGGTGTACCACCATTTGTGGGACAGATGGTTTTGGCTGCTTCTTGGTAATAGAATGTACATGTGAATTGTGATGGCAGTTTCTTATTTGCAAAGAGACAAATCTTGTCAAACGTTTTAGGCAGTAGCTGAACCAAGTAACAATTATGCTTGGACTAGAAGAGAAAGCATTCTTCCTTTCAAACTTGAGATCTATAATGCAGTGTTAGTCTAATTTCCTTTTGAATCAATATGAATGCATTTGGGTTTTAAAGTAGGATTAGCGCTCAAAACGCATGATTAAGGGGGTGAAGGTAAGCCATCACTGTCTCCATTGAAAGATTTTGGTATGGAATTATGGATATTCATATTGGAACTTCATAGAAATTGCAGCATCAGTTAACAAATGAGACAGGCTCCCCCTCCCCTCATTAGATTTAGAAGTCAAGAACCCTGTAGTTTCTAAGTCAATCACACTCTTCAACAAGTGGGCATTATCTCTTAATTAAGATGTGATCGATGATGAAGATGAATCCCTGATGTGTACAATTATTGACTTTAAGAGCATTTTGAGTTGACTCCCCAAGTGATCATAAATAAAACCATTTTCAGTTGTTTTTTTCCGTTCACAAGTCTCTCTCTCAAAACGTGTAGACCTTCAATAGGCCCAGGCGGGTTATGGGTCGGGTTAAGGATGACCTGCACTTAATGGGTTATGACCCAACTTAACCTGTTGACTAACGGGTCAAGTACGAGTTGGGTTATAACCCGCTCAATCCGCAGGTTAATTTATGCGACCCAATGGGTCAAATTCTCTTGACCCGACGAGTTATAATCCGTTATCTTAACCCATAGTTAACCCGCAAATTAACTATACTTTTTAAAAATATTCTCAAACACACAACCACCCCCCTCCCTTCTCTCACTCCAGTCCTCAATTCCCTGTCCCGACGTCCAATCCGTCACCCCTCATTTCCAATTTCCTTCCAGTCCTCCTACATGCCCAATCCCCTACCCAAGCATCCCACTTATTAATTCTTCACTTATTTTTCAATTTTTTCTCCTTATAAAATTAGAATTATATAAGTATCAATATATATTAATAATTCTAATTAGGACAATATAAATCGTAATTCTATATGAATTTATTAATACATACGTTTATCTTATAATTACTTGTATTAATTTTTTTCAAACTATTATTTTGTTATTATACATTTTTTTTACCCTTAAAATTCATGTAACTTTTATTTTTAACTGTAATCTTATATGAACATGCGACTTAAACCACCGGGCATGACTCATTTTGACCCGTTTTACTAATATGTTAACTATTTTTTTCAAAAAATTAACACATTAAAATTAATTAATGTCATTTTATTGTTAAATATATCTTAGATTTATTATATATAAAATAAATAAGTTGAGTTGTTTTATTGACCCATTTGACTCGACGAATTAATCATTTTTACCTGCATATCTACTCAAATATATATTTTTAAATAAAATTATTACTTCATTTCTATTTATAAATATCTTTTAAATTAATTAAGAAATTAAACAAACAATTAATAATTATAAAATAATATATATTATTAATAACAATCAGTCATTTTTTTTTAATCACTTATCTACCCTATATAATAGAAACTAACGTAGGTTTGATGTCAAATTGCCACGTGGCTGCCACATATACTTAACATTTCATTATGTTAATGTTGACAAGGCTGCCACATAATTACCTTCAAATGCCACATGGCTGCCACATTAACAAATAATTTAATTTAACTATTGATATTAATGCCACATAAGATTAACATTTACTAATTGTTTATTAAATACATAAATTTTATTTTACCTCATTTATCTAGACAATATTTTTCATTACCTCTTCAACTTCTTAAGTTATTTTTTAAATTTTCATATTAAATTAATCTCCAAATTTAAGAGCATTGGACTCTCTGTATTCTACTTTTCACATATATATATATATATTATATTCCATATTTTATATAATTTATATAGAACTTAAGTATTTTTGTAAACTATCAAACGTTTAGAATAATAAAAAAGTTTATTTGTTATTAGTAAATGTAGCATTATTAATAAATAATTTTTTAAGTAAGACATGCTTATAATTATGTAATAGTGAGCAAACTAAAATTATTATTATTGCCATTTACTAATTTATTTTTAATTTATGACTTTTCATACACTATAAGTTTCAAATATCATTAAAAGCTATTGATTATACTATAATTATTTACATTGGTCACATCAACTTCCTTATTAATATACCATTAATAAATGATTAATTATATGAAAACTCTTGGTAATCCTCACAAAGAATGAATAGACACTTTATTTATCACTTTGCAATCTATATATATGTCTAGTCTATTGAAAACAAATTCCACACATCTTTCTTATTGTTTAGATTCCTTATATGCATGCAGTCTAATTCACTTTAATGGTGAAACTTTTCGTAATGTATATATATTCTTTTAATACATATTTTTTGTATAGAGTAATTTCAAAATGCATTTTTTTTTTCCTGAATTTTCTCAATTTCTTCAAATTCGCAAGTTTGTGCCTCCAATGAAAAACAAGATTTCTCTATCCAACGTTATAAAATGTCTTCATGTTTACCTCTTCTAACAAAGGAGCTTCTCATGTCGTCGGCATCTACATACAACCCGCCTCGAATTCATTCAACAACTTAATTTTTTTCAGAGAAGAATAAGAAGAATGCTAAAGAAGTTAGCAAGAGCCGAACTGAGGATGTGAGAAAAAATGAAGAGAATAGATTAGGCATGCCAATTTTATATTTGGGAAATTTTTTTAAGTGTTTGTGTGATATTTAACATATGTTTCTTGTTTTTAACTATGTATTTGTAATAAATCGAATATAATTTATAATTAATTTTATTTTTTTACATGCGATCACATAATAATATTATTGGGCATTCATAGTGTATTTGCACCGTGCTCACTTCTAGTGTATATATATATATATATATATTAGGGTGAAATGCATGAAATATCACTTAACCATGAACTTTTGTAAAAAATGACACTTCAAAAAAAAATGCTATTTTTTAGACACTTAACTTCAAAAATACTCAAAAAATGGCACTCCATCGGGTTTTGCCGTTATCTCACTAACGGGAAAAAAACTCCGGGGCAATTTCGTCATTTTGCACGTCGCCGGCACTGTTCATCTTTCCCAATTTTTTTTTTTTTTGTTTCTTCAGACTGTTTTAAAAAATTGAGGAAGATGAACAGTGTCGGCAACGGGCGAAATGATGAAATTGCCCCTGAGTTTTTTGCCCTGTTAGTGATTTAACGGCTGACACTCACGAAGTGTCATTTTTTAAGTATTTTTGAGGTTAAGAGTCTAAAAAAGAGCATTTTTTTAAAGTGTCATTTTTTGTAAAAATTCATAATTAAGTGATATTTCATACATTTCACCATACATATTATAACAAGTGTGTGTTCAGTGTACAAACGACACAAACAAACTAAAGCAAGCACAATGGTTTTGACAAAAAAAATAATAATAATAAAAGAAAGAAAAAAAAAACGCCCGCACATACACACACGGAGACCCTCGTGACCCGCGCGGGTCAGTTCCGAGACGGGTCAATCCTAACCCAATCCAACTCAAACTACTAAATACCGGTCAACACGTGACTCATAACCCATTCAACCCAATCCAATTAATTAAAATATTAGGCGGGTTAGATTAGGTTAACGGGTTATGGGTCAATTTGTCAGGCCTAGGCACAGTTCTTGGCTTTCCATGTTGTTGCTGGGATATATTCTGATCTGTTTCGAAGAAATTGTGGTGGAATGAGTAATTTTATTTTATTTACAGAACAGGAGAAATGAAAATTCGCAGAGGGGAGGTGAATATGGTCGGAACAATACATTTATGGAAAGAGAGTAGTAGGTGCCTAGGTGGTGGCGTGGAGGGCGGCGGTTTCTCCGGCCAAGTTCCACGCGGCCGTACGGAGTCCACGCGGCTCCTTCTGGAATAGTATTACACTTGTACTTGTGACTTTAATACTGGGTACTGAATTATTCTACATCTAATACATCAGAATCTTGTTGACCACATGATTCTTAGGTAAGGGATGACTTGTGCATGTGGTCATAGATATGTAGATAGAGATACTGATTACAAATGTATTTTGGTGACTCACACCATGGTTCTTTGACTCAGACCGAACGTTAAACCGATGAGGTCAAGAATTTGCTCGAATCAGGGGTTAAACCGGATAACGTCATATATATATATATATAATATATAAATAATTTATTAATAATTAACATACTTTAATTTTATTATTTTTAACATTTAAAAAATATATTTTTTCACAATAATTATATATTTTTACAAATTTTATGACTAAGTTAAATATTAAAATTCATTATTATAAAACCCAATAAGTAAATCAACTATAAAATATTTTCTACTAAAAAATATATAAAATTATAATACTACATTTTTATTAGACAAAAAAAAAAGATAAAATTTGATGTAAAAAAAAAATTAAACGTATTTTAAGTTAATACATGAATAAATTAAACAAATTTTAATTGAACAGAAAACAACTAATAAAAATTATGATAGTAATAATTTTACAAATAGTAAGAATGATAATAAAATTAACATTAGTTTGGACGGTCAAATTAATAGATGGTTAGAAAGTCCATGATTCATATAAAAATGAGTTATAACAATAATTTAAACAAAAGTGAACAATGATATAGTGGTAAGTAACCAAGGTTCAACTCCTATTGACAGCAAAACTTTGTAAAAATTGTCAAATTAAAAAAAAAAATTAAATAGGCCCGGTTCCCGGTTTTGACCAATTTTTTTTGTATTTGGTTTTTTGCACTTTTTGAACCGGCAAGGGTGCTGGTTCGCGGCCTGACCGGTCCGACCGGCCCAGACAACACTGACTCACACGGCATGGAAACGTTATTAATTAGGTGAGAAATTATTGAGCTCATTCGTTGTGTTACGTAGGATAGTGTATGCAGGCACAATAATGGAATACGTTTTTGGGAGGGTGATGAACATGTAGAGGGCTCAAAAATAAAAATAAATTCTAGTTGCTATTGACAGCTGCATTATTTTTAATGATACATCGGATATACTCAATAATTGTCTTTAGATAAATCTCATAAGAATGATGACATTTCTACTTTTCTTTTCTATAAAATTCTCAAATTAGTTATGGTGGTTGGATTTCATATTTTCAAAAAACATGTTTTAGAGTTTTGAATTTTATACTAATTTTTTATTATTCTCAATACGCATTTACATTTTTTAACTACATATTTTTATATTTCTAACACACTTCACATTTAAAAATCATTTTCAAAATTAAGTTTTCAAAATATGATTTCAAAACTCTCCAAAACGAATATGACATTTTATTTTTGCCTCCAATGAGTATTTTATTCTTAAGTATACGACGTGGTGTAGTCTTTATACTGAATAATTAAAAAATTCAAATAATTGAATAATTAAAAAATTCAAATAATATCGCCCTTGTTTAGTTCTAAATTGCATTCAGAATGAATGAAGGAACCGACTAGGTGAACCTTAATCCTAATCTTAACTCTGCTATCCCATCTTTTGAAATTGAAATCTCAAGATTCACAACTACATAGTGATTAAACCATTAGGACACGATAGATTTTTGTGTGAAGTTTAGAAAACAAAAGGGAAATCGAATGTGAAACAAAACATAAATTAAAGATTTGGAAAACATTTTCAAATAAGATGAGGAAAAATAAATCGAATAAAATAGAGAAATTTATAGTCAACGATGTGGCAAGACTTTGAGGGTTGGACCGATGGCGGAGCTAGGCCACCAAGATGACGTAGGGCAAAAAAAATTTTTAAATAAATGTTATACTACATTAACGTTTTTGTGGGAAAAATGCGAAAATAATTAAATTTGAATATTGTTAGGTAAATTTTTAAACTCGTGTTATTTTTACCAAACTTAAAATTCATTAAGAATACGTGTATACATTCTAACAACAAACACACTTTTAATTAGTTAAATACTAAATTATTGTATGTTTAAAGTTTGCCCTTATTTTTCTTAATTTTTGGTCGGCAAAATCAATTATTTTATTTATATTTTATAATTTCTATATAATAATTGTGGGTATTTTGAAAAAGTAATTGTCCCACCAAACTATTATGTAGCTCCGCCCTTGAGTGAGACTATGTGCATTCAGGTAAAATGAACTATTCAACCATTAAATTTGACATATACCAATATATTGAGAAAGTGGAGGAAATTAATCGTCTAAAAATAAAATGATGCAAATTTTAATTTGCCGTCTGTCTTATTTAAAACCCGCAAGGTTTTAGTTTTCAGTGAGAACACTCGCATTGGTCATTGCTTGGAGCACGTTATTTCCACCGCAGCCATGTGTATCCACGTAGTAAATGAATGGTCCTTTCATCTCATATGATGAATGGAGCTGCAAGCTGTTTAAGTGTAAATGTCAATATGGTGTACATCATTAACTTATTAATCAAATGTATAAACCATAATTAATTAATTGCAAGTTTCACCATCAATCTATCTATACATTAAAGCTTAGACTTTGAGTGATTAGATGTTAAATTAATAAACCAAATTCCAAAATTAATAGGAGGTCGATCCTTCCCCGAAATTGCTTTTGGAATACCCCCACAATATATTAACTCCACACTCATTCTCTTTCTATACTTTTATTTCTAATATATTTACGGATTATTAAATACATCGCAACAACAAAGTCTTTAACTCGTTATGCGAATCATATCTCGTAATTCTTGAATAAAGTAAATTAATTTGTACGATTTTTCTCGCTTACACATTTATTTATTTAGGTATTGATTTTCTTGATACATGCGTACTTGTATTCGTAATGAATGTGGACAATAAAAATTAAAGACTTAACTCTTTCGTTACGACAGACAAAAAAAATAAAAGAATTTTTATATATATATTTTTTAATAAAACGGAACGTAAAGAAAAAGGGTGTATGAATTTGATTGATCAGTAACTTTAGTGTTTCAATTTGATTGATTGGATAAACAATATTGCATGAACACGTAGATTGCGTCCATGATCTAGGGTTTTAATCTACTATTTGGATTCATGATCAATACTAGTTAAGGTTTTGAAGACTTTTGGTGTTCCCAGCCGTACATTAAGGATATCTTAATTAGTTCCCACTTAGGCATCACCCTTAAGTTAACACAAAAATGTCAAACTAATTGCCCCCACTTGTAGTTAATTTACTAGAAGGGATGAGATCCCAGTCACTACCTATGCACACTTTGACGTAGACGCCTTTGCTAACCTTAACGTACAACTCCCAAATTGCGTTGTTCTTCCCTGATTGTACATATAGGACTGGAAAATTTTCACACACAACACGAACCTTACATGTTCTTGAGATCTTTTGTCTACTCTCTTAATGAGGGTGCGGGCCTCATAATATGATATGTGGGTCTCACTTTCTATTACGAGAGAATAAACAGAGAAGACACGACAATAGCAGACGAAAGATTTGGTTTCCCCCAAAACAGTTCATGATTAATTAAGCCTTGCAGGTTGGTTTGCGAGTTAATTTAACGATTAAAAATATAAACACGTGAACCTCTCAACCCGGTTCCGATATGAGTAATTAATTTATATTGCAACGTGAACTTATAATATTTGCGGTTGAAATAAGATTACATGAATAATATGAATAATTAAACAAGTAAGGTTATATAGTTGAAAAGTATTAATACAGGAATCCTGTCAAGCCGAACCTAAAAACCAACCAAAAACGAATGAATTGGCACCCTAGCTATATGTAAAAGGGATTGAAGGTCGCATGCATGCAAACAGTTGTACCCACCTTATCAACCTTGAAGAATACATACATATATATATATATATACATATATACATATATATATATGAAACTCGTGTTTTGGTGATGCATTTTTCTATGGTCATTGGTCCATGAAGTCGGTTTAGTCGGAAATGGAACCGATCTCACCATTTATATACAGTATATATTTTATATTCAAATCTATGGGTGCTCGAAAAGAACGGTACATGTTATAGAAAATTTTAACACGTACAATTACTACTGACTACTTAAGACACAAAGACCTTTGACTACTTAAGAGCTTCGATGTTGCTGACGTTAGTGATTACCAAACACCCCTTTTCTACATGTTTTGTACTTGTACTAGTCAATATTCATCCACCAAGTCAAAATATTAATATTAATATTAATGACTTCCGATCCAAGCAACGTTCCATCTTCATTCATCTCTCACCGTCCATATTATTGGTTAACTAGATAATATATAAATAAAATATAAGGCTAGACAAGTCCGAGTTATAAGTCAGCAGCGCAGCCACTGGAAAAACAATTTCTAATTTCAAAATTAATTAATTAATTAATATGGCTGACTAACTAAGTTATATATAAATATATTATAGTATCGTTAATTAACTGGATGGCTACTATTCAAGCTACGGCGCTCCTATTGACTTTACATTATTATTATTATTATCCCCTCATTGTTGCCCTTTTCCTGTAACGAAAGTATAAGATATACATCCCCAACAACCAATCAAATTTATTACCACTTGTTCTCTTTTATAACGTACCATTATTAAATATATAGTACTATAGCGTGTGTATGTGCATATAAAAAGACATTCCATCTCTCTTTCGAAGAATATAAATCCACCATGATAATAAAAGTGATAAGAACGAAGAGAAAGTTTACGCTACCACTCGAATTAACAACATTATTAATATATAGTATCATTAAACGCAATTACTTCTTCTTGATGTGTGTGTGTGTGTGTGAATTATAGTTTGGATTTCATTTGGGAGATTTTAATATTTATAATAAAAGCTTCATTTTTCTGCACGTATACGAATTACATACGTATACGATCCAATTAATACTAACATTAATTACTGGAAATGTCAGTTCATAATATGCCTGGATTTATCTGGATAGTGTGAAAACTGATTGTAAGTATTATTGCGTCACGTATTAGCTCACCGACTGTCTCTCTGACATCACTATTATGTGGAAATTTAAACATTTTAATTTTCTTACTTTCTTTCATTTCGTTTACCCACCAAGCTACCGTATAATTATAAATGTACGTACATATATACGTCTGGGATGACGAGCGATTTGTTTTTTTAAAAACTAATTACTTTAAATATTTATCCTAGTGTATAAATTAAGAGTAATGATAGATTCAGTAACAAATCATAGCAACATTTTGATAGCAACTCATGTGACAAGCATTTATTGGCCAATCATGTGATATTAATAAAAATGTAACCAATGAATACATGCCACATAAGTTGCTATGATTTATTGCTGAGGATATCATTACTCGTTAATTAAAGGAAAAAAAAAAATCAACTCCTGTAAATAAGTCGTAATTAGATTTTTTATAACCGGAACTATGAAATCGACGACTGCCGCAGAGGCTTCCATCTCTTTATTAGTCAAATGTAGTTAGTAGAATTTATGTAACTAAGTTTTGAACCCTGAACTAAAATTACGCACGTATTCCATTTTTTTTTTTTTTAAATTTATTTGTCGATCGAAATTTATCTGTGTCTTCTAGAAATATGATGTACGTACATATAAAATTAAATCTATGTGGTGGGACCAATGAAATTTACACAAGCACAAGCTAACTACTGAAAACTGGAAAAGTACTCCTTCATTTTACCCTTTTTATATCGTTTAATCAATTAGTTTATACAATTAAGTATATAATTAATCGCATCAGTTAAATTCAATGTTTGAATGATTCATTAACGTGACATTAATTTTAATTTTAATTTTAATTTTTTTTTTGTTGTAATGTATCAATAATTGTTAATGGTAAGGGAGGGAGGGATGCATGCATGTGAAAGTACGCTTTCCTTTAAAGTGCGCATTAAATGGCGGAATTATTGGATGCCATGAAACAAAGAAAGATACAGTTTGTTTGTTAACTACGTACGTACGTTGAACCTGCAACTCTCTCTCACGTCTCTCTTCCATCACAAGAAAGCACATGGATTTATACACTATGTATAATACACACACACATATATATACCGTACACCAAAATTTGTAAAACCACGATCCTACGTGGGATCGCTTTAGATGTAGGATCGATATTGATAAGATCGTAGAATCGTAAGATCCTACACGAAATGTGTAGGTGTAAAATTACTTACAAATTATAAAAAAATAAATAAATAATTACTCTTATTTGAATTATTTTAGTAAATATTTATAGTATCGGATAAAATCATAAATATGATCGATTTGGTGTTTTGAGATCGTAGTATCGTATGATCTTACGATACATATCGCGATACTGCAAGCTATGTTGTACACTACCCGTATTATTCAACACTAATTTGATCTGTGGCTTTTGAATTAAATTATTACTTAGCTAATAGCGCATATATAACTAAGGATGAGACTATAATCCCTCAAATGAACTATTCAATCATATCTTCATTTTGGCCTTGTATAAATTAACTATGCAATTGCATAGTACAAATTCAATGGCTGAATGATCCTTTTAAGAGGATTATAGTTTTTCCTATAACTTATAGTCCTTTTTTGTTTCAAAATAATTAGACTTTTCGAGTAGTCTCTTTCAATTTAGAAACCAAGGGGATTCCATACTACTACAAATTGAGCATGGAGTAACACCTGAAAATTGTTGCCTTTCAAATTAATACATTAGATCCCGTCCCCTTAAATTTAAGGTATGTAACACATTCTTTCATCTAACACAGCACTTGTAAGAAATGTCACAATATCTTGTTAATGCAACTCTTTTTATTTGGTGCAACACTTCTTTCTCCTAATGCAACATTGTTATTGTGGGTAATTTGTCCCTCCGTGAAATTCTACAACATATCTTATTATAGAGCTCAATAAGTAAATTGAAATCCAACTTTACCTAAAAAGCTTAAGGGCCTGTTGTTTACGTTTTGGTTTGACTTTTGGTTTTGGTTTCAAAAATAAATTTAATATATTATAATCAGATTTCATCATTTTCAACAATATAACTTTTTACTATTTAACTATACATTTTTTACATTATAAAACTATTTTTCAAAAATTAAAACTCAGACTTTCAGTAAAGAACAGGCTCTAAGCTAATAGTATTGGATCAAACTTGCTTATTAATTATTATTATTTTTTGTATATGAAATATTTGACACTTACCGGTAATCAAGAACAGTTGTAACTGTTATCTCCATGCGCGTTTGGATGCGTAATATGAACACGAGTCGTTGGGGGGTGAAACTTCATCGTTCACGCGCGTTTAATTTTAGTACGTTGACTACCAGCCAGCAGCCTGCATGTAATAATTTAGCAATTAATTAACTGGCGTGATTCATGCCATTTAATTACCTTTACCTTTAGTTAACTACTAGTACTCTACTCGATCTCTAACTACCTCTGGTTAATTGTAATTCAACATACATTCACAACAATTTTTATGATTAAACGATACTCCATCCATCCGTTCTATTAGTTAGAAATGTCGAATTTGAATAATGTACAACTTTTTCACTGTTGTCTAAATATGAATTAATTGTGATCCAACCACAATTTTACTAGTAAAGATATGAGAAGTAAATAAATTAAAATTTAACTATTTTAATGAAACGAAGTATTTATTTTGGAAAAAGAATAAGAAAATTTATAAAATGACAATTTAATGTGGAAACGGAGGAAATACTACGAATAAAAAAGAAGAAGAAGAAGATTAAGAACAGGAGTCATACATTTTCTGGAAGAAAGAAGATTCTAAGAAGGAACTCATCCCTCGTAACCCGCGAGTCGAGCCGGGTGAACCGCTCGCCAAACAGGACTCGTGACTCACGGACTATAGAGATGGTCTTCTTCTCCATTTCCAGTTGAGTTGGCTAATTCATTAATTAAAGTAAGCCACGCGGTCACGGCTTACGCTCCCTTGGTCCTTTCACGCCCTCCTAGATTCACACAACTACTACTTTTGCACAAATAATTATATATCTTTTTTTGAATTATTAATTGAAAATAAAAACACGATAATTTTATTTCAAAAAAAATGATTTTTTTTAAAGAGACAAAGCTAGTACTCTCTTTATTCTATTAAAATAGTTCAGTTTAAAAAATGTACAATTGATTATAAGTCAATTATATATTATTATATTTTGTTATAGAGAGAACAACTCTTTATACGAATCAGATGAATATAATGGAAGTACTCTTACCAACAACCCCAGAAGAATAAACTAGAGTAGAACCACTTGGAGTACTACAACTATTTAATTTTATAAGACATCGTACGTACGTTTGAGGAAAGTCCAAAACTACCAAGTAACTATAACTAAAACTTAAAAAACTTCCTTATCCCACAAGAAACATGGTCAGTTTCGTCACTCCAATAAAGGTCAACACAACCAACCCCAAAAAAAAAAAAGTCAAATCGTACCAATCCTATATGACTATACATATTAACCTATAAATACACCACCTTTGAGTCATATTCTCATTGCTTACTCTTTTCACTTTCCATCTTTTCTTTCAACAAAATAAACCTAACCCTCCCTTCTTACCTTCCTTAATTTCCTCTAAACACGAACTTTTCACACCACCCCGGAAAACTCAAAAATCGAAATCCCGATGGGTTTGATGAACATAGGAATGAAAAGACCTAGAGAAACCGCCGATTTAGACACCATAACCGCCATGGCTAACTGTTTGATGTTACTATCCGGCGCCGGTGAATTCGAATTGTTAAGCAACATCACCAACGCCGTCACCAACCACCACCACCACCGCCCGAGCCGGGTTTTCGAGTGCAAAACCTGCAACCGCCAGTTCCCGTCGTTCCAGGCTCTCGGAGGCCACCGGGCCAGCCACAAGAAGCCGAAGCTCGGGGGAGACCTCAGCTTGCAGTCCCATTTCCAAGCTTCCCCCCCGAAACCCAAAACCCACGAGTGCTCCATCTGCGGTCAGGAGTTCGCCGTCGGGCAGGCGCTCGGGGGACACATGAGAAGACACAGGGCCGCCATGAACGAGGATCATCACGATCATGATCGTGAACGGTCTCCGGCATCGTCGTCGTCGTCGCCGCCGAGTGACGCGGCCGTGGCGAGCGGCAAGAAGTCAAACAAGAACGTTATTAGTACAGCTGGAGGCAAGAGGGTTTGGTGTTTGGATTTGAATTTGACTCCATTGGAGAATGATGATTTGGAGTTTGGGCTTGGGAAAATGGTGGCTCCTTGCGTTTTGTAAAATTAATTATTATTATTAATTTTGGCAAAACGTAATTATTGTTAATTAATTTAAGGATTTAATGATACATGTAAATGTTGAGTAGTTTAGTGTCATAGGTCTATTAGGGAAATAAGGTTGTTTTTGGATTCATTTATTTGTTCATACCATATACTATATTAATATATACTCAACATATATATATATATACTTCAAATATTTTAATTTGTCCGCTGTTTTGTTTATTTATTTATTTTAGTTGTATAAATTTATATTAATATCCATGGAATTATATTATTCGTAATCACAACTGTATAAATTCAAGAAGAAATAAAGGAATCATATAGACATGGCAACCATGAATTCATAATTAATATTTGAATAATAAAGTAATTTACTTTAAAAAAAAAAAAAAGATATTCGATCGAAAATATGTGGTTGTAAAAGGGAACTTAATTATTTACTTTCTTTCCTATAAGAAATATTATCCCTTAGTTTCAATAATAATATTGTTTTATTAATGATTTGATTATTTCAATGGGATGGATCAAGGAAGTAATAGATGATTGATGTAAAAATAAAAATAAAAAATTTTAAAAACATTTTAGTTTTTGAAGGGCAATCACTATCAAGACACTATGGTGTGAATATGGATCTAGTTATTGTTACATCACCTTGAGAAGATTTTGAAATGGTGAGTGACAAACGAAATTAAGAAATAGACAACGTTCGCAACGTAAAGAAAAAGAAAAAAAAAGAGGGTTGAGGTGATGATGAGAGATAATTAAGTCTCGTACTCCAAGGTTATGTGTTCAAATATTGTAGGTGGTAAGGATGAAAAACAAGAACATCGGTGTAATGAAAACATTGAATTTAAGTAGCAATTAATTAATTTAATTAGCTATCAAATCAAAAATATTAGTCTATGCAATTTTGATATTTCATACTATGATGACAGGAAGTGGACTTTTGAGTGTATTTTCGATTTTGACTGATAAAACCATAGAGAGAAAGGCAGAAGAAACCATAAAAGGAGAAAAAAAAGGGCGAGGAGGTTGTTGGGGATGTAGAAATGAAAAAAAAAAAAAAAGTCTAAAAAAAATGCCCTAAAACAATGAAAATCGATAGAGTCTTTTAATACGATCAAAGTGTCCTAATATTTAATTTCATATATGATGACATTATTTAATTATATACAGGGACGGATCCAAGGGGTAGGAAAAAAAACCATTCGTATATTGAGCTTTTCAAGAATTTTTAAAATGTATTTTATGTTTTCGCCATTGTTTGTCTGGAAATCCGGTTATCTGTTTCTTTAAACATATAAAAAGAAAAAAAGACTAAAACTAAAATTAAAACTAAAAGAGGAAGCATATTGTACGATTTTTTAATTAAATAATGTTTAGATTTAAAGTTAATACGTACGAGTGGGAGCAAAGAATGAATCTGAGCTAGCTATTACTTATTAGAATTATAATAAGCTTTAATGGTTTTTTTTAAAAAAATTTATGGGATAATTAATTAGACTTCCAATGAATACATCAGTATAATTAGTTAGGCGAAACTGTAGAAAGAAAAAGAAAAAAAAAATCAAATCACGAATGAGTAAAAATCAACCTGGCCTTATTTCTCTGAAAATTTCTAGAAGTGCATGCGACTGCAAATTTCTTCTAAAATATATGTACACTTCTAGACACAAGACTACTCCAGCTACGTATTAAAGTATATAGTCTATACTTTCTCGGTTTCATACATAAAAAAAAAATCAGGTTTCGAGTTTTACTTATCGCTAAAACTAATTTTACTACTCCCTCCGTCATATTCAAAGAGTCTACTTTAAACTGTGTACAACTTATTATAAGTTATGAGGTACAATACCTAAAATAAGTAATTTACCACCATATTTTCCACTTATATCGTTACTTTAGAAGTAAGGGTTAATTGTGAACCACATATTATAATATTAGTAAGGGTATGTAACGTAAATAAATTTAAAGTGGACTCTTTAAATGAGACAAGATTTTTTTTAAAAAATAGACTCTTTGAGTGGGACGGAGGGAGTATTGAAATAGAACAAAAGAAGTATATTATATATATATATATATACTAGCAGAGGAATGTCGTGCGATGCCCGACATTTGCCCTATTATATGATTAGTGTATATTTGTAGTTTGGAGTATATGATTTATATATGGTTGTGTATGACATAGTGTAGTTTTTATTAGGTTTGATATCTGTAGATGGATATGAATTTCATAAGGGATTAATCTTTGCAAGACACAGAGGGAGAGATATGATTCCATATTACCATTCGCATCCAACCATATAATGGTGATGAAAGACACAGAGGGAGAGATATGATTCCATATTTCTCCGAACCATGGTCTGAAAAACACCATTCGCATCTTTCATCAATCCTTCGTTGGATAGTGAATCTATTACGATATTGTAAGTGAGCACATCTGGAGCAATACCAAAACAGAGCATTTCAGTCCAGAGTCTTTTGACCTCATTCCATTTGCCTAAATTACAGAAACCCCGCATGAAGCAAGTGTAAGTGATGACACTTAGAGGAATACCCTTCTCAATCATCTCACGCAAGAGAGCAAGGGCTTGATTCATCATCATATCCTTGCAGAGGGCGTCAATAATGGAGTTGTACATGATGTTATCAGGTTTGGCATCTCCATTTTCCATGAGTCTGAGGAACTCAATAGCTCTTTTGGTGTTTCTAGCCTTTGACAATCCATCTATCACAATACTTATCATTACATTATTTGTTTGACACAAATTCTTATATATTATGTTCCTAAACAATTCTTGTGCCTTAGGATCCCTATGCTGTCGAAACAGTCCCCTAAGTAAAGTATTGAAGGTGACGGTACCAGGCACAAGACCATGCTTGAAGAAGGCTCCTAGTACAGAAAACCCCAAATGTATTTGACCCTCTAGGCAGTAACAATTTATGACCACACTCATGGTGTACTCATCAATTGGAATGTCTTTAACACACATTTTTGTAAAGGGAAATGGCAATTGAATAATTCTGCATCTTAACCACGTGGCTAAGCAGTTGAGTGAAGTAAATCATATAAGGAAGAGGCCTCATTCGGACCATCTGATCGTAGAAACCCAGAGCATCATCAAGATTATTGATTTTACTTATATCATTCTTCAACCAGCTGAACCTAGATTTATTAGGTTTTGTATAAGAACTCGTACCACCAGTAATCATGGCAGAAGAATGAGAGCAAAACGTGAAAATGGGATATAGATTTGAAGGATGAGAATGACGTCTAAGAGCTCTAACATGTTCAGCACTACAAGTAGTCAGGAAACATGAGAAAGATATTGTTAATGATTTTCCAATGTGAGCCACATAAGTGGGAGCAAAAGCTCTTCCTTTTCTCATTTTAGATAAAACAAAACCACAGAACAAAGAAAATAATTCTCCTTCTAAGTTCCGAGATGCCGGTGCCACTTACTGGTGATGAAACTAAGGTGCCCCTAAAAAAACATAGCATGGATTACTTGTGAAACAGGACACAGCATCCCTGTTTATAAGCGTTTGATTCAGTTCTAGATTAAGGGTATTTAACATTACGAAATAAATCCAGCCAGAAAAGGGAAAATAAGAGAAAAGCAGAAGCAAAAGAAACACTCACTTAGCATAGTAATTTCCAAAACTTGCATAAAAATTCAAAATTGAGTCAGTCCGTAAATAATCCCAGAATTACTGATCAAAACTTTAACACAAAACACACTCCAAATCTAGATTTCATATTTACTGCCACAGTTAAGAATCGCAAATCAATGAAGGACAACTAAAAATAAAAATAGAAAGAGGGTTGAAGGATAACCCATGACCCTGATCCTGTAGCAGATGATGAAGCTGGTGCTGCTTCTTCTTTTCGCTTATGAGACTAAGGAAGAGGATTATGAGGTATTCAACCTAAGAATCATACACCGTAAAAACAGGTTTCTCCATTTATTTTATTTCTACATTATTACTTGTACTATCTCTCGTATGTTCCCTTTCAAGTGTGAATATCATCTCTTTTTCAGTTTGCCACATAAATTTTAGCCAAATATTTTTTAAAGTTCTAATACCAATTTCCCATTTGCTTGATTTTTTTTCTAGTATCTCATTAAGAAACATCAATGTAATTTCAATTTTTGTTGGAAACAATTTAAAAGGGTAAGCTATCCACATATTTAATATATTCTATCTAACCCACTCGATAGAAGACATTAAAGAACAAATCATGAGCTTTGAGATATTGGCGTCTGTCCATTTTGGCCATCTGGTATATGAAAAAAAAAAAAAAAAAAAACCCCTAACACAGTCATCATAATCTATATCACCTGTTTGTACAAAATGGACTGCAGATGACCTATGTTTATGGTTTGATTCTTTAGTTTCATTTCAGGAATTCATATGTCTATGTACCATGGGAAAATAATTCTCACAGGGAAAAAATCAAACACCTAGCATACTATAAAAAAAAGGTGGGAAGAATATCCCAGACCAAATACGATTTGAAAATGTAAGACGGATATGGTTTCCAATGATTGTGTGAAATTTCTTCAAGAAAGGCACTTACAATGGAATTTCTTTAGGCCAAATCAAGGTTTAGGCTTTGATATCCTCCTTATCTCGCCTTTTCCCATTTATCCCCATCAGGATGATTACAAGAAATCACAGTTTATGAATATTAGCTGGAGATTAGACATTCCTGTTTATATGAGATAATGAGAAGAAATCATTATGAGAACACGTGCTGCATAAATACGGGCAGGAGATAAAATATTTCTATTCCTATATATAAAATCTAATTAAAGTTAGACAACTGACATTTTGGTTCAGTATAATAGCTGAAAAATGTCTTATCACCTTTCTAAACAAGGTTGACAAAATCTACTCTTGTGATGGGATTATCCTTAGATTTTCATGCAGAAATTTACTTTTCCTGAAACATGCCATCTCTATGGGCTTGTTTTAATTAACATCCTTGTCTGATGCGGGCATTCTGATGCGGGCATTCTGCTCCTTATCGTGCAGAGTTCTAGTGCACTGTCTACTGCCAGTTGCCAAGCCGTGATCCTAATATTTTCAATGCCTTTACTTTACATTTCTACATGCTACTGATGTTTTCAAGCAGCAAGTGACCGATGACCTATGTTTATGGTTTGATTCTTTAGTTTCATTTCAGGAATTCATATGTCTATGTACCATGGGAAAATAATTCTCATAGGGAAAAAATCAAACACCTAGCATACTATAAAAAAAAGGTGGGAAGAATATCCCAGACCAAATACGATTTGAAAATGTAAGACGGATATGGTTTCCAATGAGGGGGTTTTAATCAACCAGAATACCACAGCCTAAATTTTCTAGTAAATGCCAAGAATCCATCAAAGTAAACAAACCATTCTGCAACAAGAAAATAAAGGTAAAAGTTTACCTATTCCTATTTATGATGAATCCGACGATAATTTGACTGAAGCTACGACCTGAGGTTTCCTTCATGCTTGCTTCCAGATGCCTGCTGAATTAAGGAAGATGGCCAAAACAGTATGGGAAACACACAAAATTCGAAAACATATAAAACCAAACCTTACCCTCTTTCAAGAACATTGCAACTGGCCTCAGATTATAGACGTTTCCCCTGTATATATATGAATTCCAAGTTGCCTTTTCATCTTTTCCAGTTCATAAACCCTTTCGCAGGATATGAATGCATTGAGGAAGATGTAAAGTCTGTTTAGAAATGAATAAATGGGGGAGGGGAAAAGAGATGAACAGTACCAAAATGAAGATTAGGAGATGAATGGATCATAAATATAACCGTTTGGAGCTGAGAACACAGGAAATTGCCAACGTGGAGTACACACTTGGCATATGCAGACATAAATATAATGTATATGTGGCAGCCATGTGGCTACCTCACAACAACTCTATATTGCATTATATAATATAGGGTAGATATACACAATTGACATCAGTTTCGCAATAATTAGAGCCAATCTATTTTTTTCCCAAATTATGTTTTTTTTATATTTTAACGTAAGCTAAACAAGTGTTCCAGGTTTGTTTAGTTTTTCTTGATAAGAGCTTTTTAGTCTTTTTTTGGAAGTTTTTTTCTTCCCATACGAAAATTCCATCTTTACTTGTTGGTAAGACTGTGACGTATTCATTATTGATGAGGGTCGAATTTGTTGGCCCAACGTGTGTTGCTAAGGTTTTGCGTTGTCCTCCACACTCCTCATGACCATAGTTTCCAGTATCGTAGGTAGGATCGTACGATACTACGATCCAAAAACACCAAATTGATCTTAATTTTGATTCTATTAGATACTATACAAATTTGCTAAAACGATTCAAATAATAGTAGTTTTAATAAATTATCAGTAATTTTATACCTGCACATTTTGTGTAAGATCCGATCCTATCGATACTAATCCTGCACACAAATCGATCCCACGTAGGATCGCGATTTTGCAAACTATGCTCAAGGCACCTTATATATATATATATATGTATATAGTTGCGTTGGCTTGCGTGACAAGGCAAGAGAATCCAAAGTGAGACTATACCATATCGGAGCTCTGGACTGTTGTTCCTTGGTGGATTTGGCTTAATTACAAATTTACAATGGTTGGTTTGAGTTTCGATCAATCCATATTCCATTAATTGTTATTTGATCAAACATTGTGATCAACCTGATGGAACAATTAGAGAAAAAGACATTCGGAAAAACTACAGAGACATTTATCGCAAAACCAAATAAACTTTCAAAAGAATAAAAACTACAAACCAAGATCAAACATTATTATTGCTTATGGACCTTAAACACTTGTGGGCTGGGCTTAACCAACCTATCGGATCTAATAACCCAAAGATATTAGCAGTTTCACATTATCTACTAAGAACTTGTGTTTATCTTTCTTCTTTTACTTCCTTCATTCATTAAATATATATATATATATTATCCTCAAAGAAAATACTATGTTTTTAATTTTCTTACCTTTCATAACCTTAGTTTGTAACAAACTAATTTATTGCTCTCTGACTCAGAAATTAAATGCTAAAGATAGGTTCTTCCCTATTAATTACTCCTAAGTTACAAACTACTAAATGTCAGTTTAAAACGTCTACTGTTTTACTGTTTTGTTTTCTTAAATAATTGTCGTTGAACCATTAATTATCTCAAATATTTCTTCTTCTTTTTTTTTTTTTTTGGTGAAACATTAATTTATTATCAAATTAATTATATATTGAGAGTGTGAATCAGGCAACAAGAATATTTTAATTAAAAAAATTTCATGCTAATGTACGTTATTGTATAGAAATCTTTTAAAATTTTTACTCAAAGCAAAATCAAGTAACGATTTTAAATTAATTTCCTCATAAAAAAAAACATTTTAAATGAGAAAGCGGTAGGAGAAATTACAGAAAACATTATGTTCTTTTCCGAACATAATCAGGAAAATTATTACTTTTTTCTCAAAAATATTACACAAAGAAACAACATCATTTTTATAAAATTCACAATTCAAATTTAAAAATTTCTTCTAAATTTTCACTCGCATAAATTTAAAAAAAACATAATCATTATACTTTTTCTTCTTTTTTTTACACAAATTCCCAAAAAAAATTCTCTCCAAAATAAAATTTTTCCTAACCAAAAAATTAACAGAGCCTAATTGCCTGAAACTGAAACCCATTTATAAACCCGCCTGGTTTGTGGACTTACTCACTCTCTCTTCAGTCCGCACAGCACCGTAAAAGGAAAAATGATGAAGATTCCGGCGCGCACGGGCTAATTCATCTTCTTCGCCGGCGGCGTTCATTTCCAGCTCTCCGACGACTCTTCAATTTACCCGTGAGCTCCCCCTTTATCTTTCCCCATTTTCATTCATTTGCAAAATTAGGGTAACTGTGTTTAATTTTTTCTGATCATTCATTCTCTTCTATAGCATTAACTCCATATTGCGTGCCGGAACTAATGGTGCAACGTCGTTTACTTTTTTTGCTTATTCGTTTATTGTTTTTTAAAATGTTTATTCGTTGAATTTAGGGGAACGGAATGTTGAACTGAAAGTAAAAAAAATTTAACTCATTGTTCTGTGACTATTTGATCAGGATTTGAAGAAAGACACTCGAATTTGAAGTCGGAAGTTATAATTCTGCCTTGGTTGTTGGGCATTGTTCAATGCTGCTGGTGAAACGGTGGTTGGAATGAGGTGGCATTTTAGGGGCTGAGGGATTGTGTAGTTGGTTAGCTCTGGGCATTTCCCTCAAATCGCAAAAATGGTAATTTGAACTTCAACGCATAAGTTTCTGCAGTTCTGGCTAATCCAATGCAAGTCAAGTGTGTGTGTGTGTGTGTTTTTTTTTTTCTTCCTTTTTTGTGCGTGTGCCGGTTTGTTATACTAGTTCCCCTTTTGCTGATTTTGTTTGTGACTGCTTTGAGTCAAGTTGCAAATCTGGATCATTCCTTTATGTTATTTTGGTTGATCGAAACCATTGGGGGTCACAATTTCCATGTAATATAAGATTATTAGTAGAACTGTTATTATCTACAAAAGGAGGTCATGTAAAAGTTGGTCATTTGGGGTTCTATGCTATTGCATGGCATCAGGATATCACATTGAATGAACAATGCTGTAGTGTTCAGATCTTGGAATGAAATTTTCCTGTATTGTATCCCAATTTTGAGAAAATTTCATGTTCTTTGAGTGCTAAGCATTGAAGACTTAGCTAATTTCCCTTTTCCATGTGTTGTTTTGTCAAGGTTCTGTGTGCACATACACTCAAATGGGAATATGTGCGCAATCATGTGGTTAGTTGTTTTTGAATTCCTTAAACCATTTTCCCTTCGACATTCCGAATTGCTCTAGCACTCTAGGTCCCATGTCCAGGAAAATTTTCTGTATTGACAAAATTAAAAGGCTATCCATTTCTTTCAAATGTGGTCCGCTCTCACTTGGATGCTTCAAGTGATGATGGCCTTGCTTATTGTGACAGTCATTAGATGTCTATGTGACGGTGAAAGAATGATACATGTAGGCAACTATAAAAGAGGCATTAAGATGTTTCAGTGGCTTTTAGGTATTATTTGATTTCCTCTATGGATTCAACAGATAAATGAAACAGTTTATAGAAAACATAGTGATTGATGTTTCTGTGATTCTTGCAGTCTTTCCATAACAAAAACTTCTGGTTACATAAAGATTCTGTTTGTCTTACTGATGGGATGATGAACACTGAAACTTCTTCGAAAGTTGAGCAGAAACGTAGTCATCCCTGGGATATACCAGTACGAGAGTTTTTCAGCAACAAAAAACAAGCAGTAGAATCAATTGTCAACGGACCAACCCGAGCAGAAAATGTGGACATTTCCTTATGGAATAATCCTTCCAGTTGTCCATCTGTGTCTGCTTTTAGTGGCCACCTATTTGTCCCTGAGTCTATTGGGACATGTGATCTTTCCAACAGGACCATCTCATCTAAGGATTCTGGAAGTCTGAATGCAGAGAGAGCAGTTGGGATAGATCAATTTGGAAACAGTTCAGCAATTAATTTAACAATGAATCATGACATTGAGCAGTCCTTTTGTGGCCTGGGAAAAACTGATGTTAACCAGATCAGGGATTCTGGGAATGGCTTCTCAGTGTCGATGATGCAACCCCTTACCACAGGAGAGAATGATATTTTCTCAAGGTGCATTGCTTATCAAACGAATGATAACCATGTTACACGTCAATCAACTTATCAGAAGGGAAATGCTAATGTCATTTCACCAGTTACCACCTTCAGCAAGTCAGAGGTCAACATCATTTCAATGGGTCAGGCACTTGCTAAGGGAAATGACGATCCTATTCTCATCGGTCATCACTGCAGCCGGGAAACTAATCCCATGCTTCATGCTGGTCTGCCTTTTGATAAATGGGACTGCAATCTTATACCAATTGATCAACAATATGGAAAGGAGACTAACAGCTTCATGTCAACGGTATCTGCATATGATAAGGAGCATGAAAATATGTTCATGATCAGCCACAGTTACGATAAGGCTCCTGATATTTCAACAAGTACTACTTTTAATAAGAGGGATGATTTTATTGCAACAGTTGGTCCTACTCTGAGTAAAGAGGAGAGCACAGCTGTTTTTAAGGGCATAACGTATGATAAACAGAATTCAAACATTTTATCAGTGGGTCAGAACTATGATGAGGGTGAGGCCACTACAATCTCCTTTGGAGCAGAAGCCAGTGATCTCTCTGTCATGCCTCTCAGCAGCTCTGACTTTCCAGTCGGACAATCCTCGGAGAAACCTGCAGAGGCTCATGCACATAATGGTTTCATGGAGCAGAATTTCAATCAGGTCGTCAATGTTGCTCCAACAAGCAACAAGGCAGAGGGTGCACTAAAGAGCAAGGAGCAGAAGAAGAAGACTTCTACAAATAACTTCCCTTCAAACGTTAAGAGCATGTTATCAACTGGCATTTTCGACGGAGTTCCTGTGAAGTATGTTTCTTGGTCGAGGGAGGTGGGTATGAACATTTATCCGTACTTTATTACTCAAATATAGATTAATTTCACCAATTCATATTGTCCTTGCAGAAAAGTCTTCAGGGAGTGATCAAAGGGACTGGTTATTTGTGTGGTTGCAACGAGTGTAATCATTCCAAGGTGATTGATTTGGTTTTCTTGATTAATTTTTGCACATTAAATCAAGTTTTCATGTCTTGAACTGTCTCTTACAGGCTCTTAATGCTTACGAGTTCGAGCGTCACGCCGGTGGCAAGACTAAACATCCAAACAATCACATTTTCTTTGAGAATGGCAAATCTGTTTACGCAGCGGTGCAAGAACTGAAGAGCACTCCTCAGGCAATGCTATTTGCAGCCATTGAGAATGTGACGGGGTCTCCAATCAATCACAAGAACTTCCGTACTTGGAAAGGTGAATAACCATTTTTCTTCCTTTCAACTTTGTCCTAGTGCCCCATTAACAAAGTAGGTTTCTTTCTCCAGTTTCGTATCAGGCAGCGACTCGTGAACTTGAACGTATCTACGGCAAGGATGAAGCCGTCGCGGTCGGGCGATCTTGATACTCGGGATATCTTCTGAGCTCTGATGACTGTACATTACTATTATGGTATTTAATGGGTAAAATTGCTGCGGATGTGAATGTCCATGGAGTAGGTATTTGTAATTTACCTTAATATTTAGCCTTGATTTTCAGTCAAATCTGTGTTCGAACATCAGCAGAAATGTGTCTTGCTAGTCTGTACTCTATGTACGCAAATGTAGGAATTGAACCCTGACCTTTGGATGGCCTTTTATGCGTCACAATATGTACAAAAGCTTCGAAATCTTGGCCTTACTTGACCAAAAAGACCTAAATTCTTGGTTCTCTTTTTCACTTTTATGGAGAAATATGATGCGTTACGTAAGATAGAAAGGGTGGGTTGGCTTACGTATTTGTGGTTCTTTTCAACCAAATCAAGAAAAGAAAAGAAAAGAGAGAAAGAAAAAGCTTTTTCCAGCAAAAGGAAAAAAATAATTGAATTACAACAACAGTAATGTGGAAAAAGGCACTAAATGAAATTTCAAACTCCTCTGTAGCATTGGGAGAAGAATTGGAATATTCGGTTTGGCCTTTGTGAAAGAAAAAAAAAAAAAAAAAGCTTTAAAATCCGTTAATCGATTGCCTAATTTATTAGCTTTAACAACTTATATTGCTATTCTAACTTAGACAGCATTGTCTCCACAATTATTTGCTTTTGCTTCATCACCTTTCCCATCTTTTAAGCAATCCGTTGTGATATTTTTCGCCGGTGATTCTTCGTCGGAAACTGTCGCAATCTGGTCGGAATTCTCCAGTGATTTCTCGGCCGACAAACTCCGGTCCTGGCACTTCCCCCAAATCACTAAATACAGCCCCGTTACAATGGTGATGGCTCCAAATACCCTGCAACGAGACACATAAGTGTTAGTTAAACTAAATACAGCGTTGTTGAATGATTTTCAACGCTGTTAATGAAATCGTGAAATGTACCTTCCGAAAGACAATTGCTCGCTTAACATGAAACTACTCATGATAGCAACAATGACCATCGCCAGGGGGCTGAAGGCAGTGACGAAAACAGGCCCTTTTAACCTCATTATGGTAGCTGAAATGTAATACCCAACTCCCGAAGTAACCATTCCCTGAAACACAATGCTCATTCGTTACCATCGCCGCTGCGAAATTCCGCGATTCGGGAAAAAAAACAGAGTAGAATCATTACTGAAAATACTAACACTGTAGAAATATGACAACAGGATGATGTCGAAATGGAGCGACCAGATACTAGGATTCCCCTTTTCCATCACTAAGGTCAGTCCGACGTTGAGAAGCGCTCCGACCGCGCAAATCATGCTTGTTAGCGACATACAAGCAGGGTATGCTTTCAATGTGATCGCCTGCACAGATTAACAATGCAACAGGGCTAAATAATTAGATACATGACCTCTGGGTTTTTCTCATTAACCACCACCCCAACTCTGTTCAGTGTGTTTGTTACCTGAAGGTTGTAAAAACTAGCCCAACAAACGCAGCCGACAGTGATCATGATCGCCCCTTTGATGGGATCCTGGGCGTCTTTATGCTGAACAGAATGAGCCTGAGGTTTAGTCCAGGGCAATGGAATTATCGGCCCTGTGACCATGGTCAGAATCATGGCGCCCGCGACTGTGACGGTGGTTCCAGCGATTTTCGCCAGGCTCCGAATGCTCCTGATGTCCACCTGCTCAAGTCTTGAAATAAACGATTCCAAAATCAAATCTCGTTAAAGGGGGGATTGTAGTTTTGAATGGGAATCACGGAATGGAATGATCGAAACCTTAAAATCCAGGCCAACACAAATGTCATGGCGGGGAGCATGTTCGTCATCGCGACAGCAAATGTAGCTGATGTATACTTCATCGCAGCGTAGTACAAATTCTGATCGATAACAGGTCTGTACACAATATTTAATTAGAATGCCGCAGAGATACATCACAATTTGAGCTTAATTGTGAAAGCTTACTCTAACAAAGCGATCAAAATGATCTTGAAAAGAACAGAAAAGGTCATCTTTGGCCTAACTTTCCTGCGATTAACACAAAGATGAGATTTAGATCGAACAGAACTGCAGCAAGCAAGAAGTTAGCGAGTTCTTTCTTTTTTACCTCTCGAGGACAGCTGCGAAAGGGGCAAAAACAACTGCGGCGAAGAGATTCCTGTATATGGCAAATGCATAATGGCTCATTCCTCTGTTTAGAGCAGATTTGGCGATGATACCCGAACCCGCATAGCCAAACTGAAGGAATGTCACGGCCAAGTATGGCTTTGCCTGCTTCAAAAACTCCATTGAAGGAAGGAACTTCTTCTTCTTCTTGAGCTTCAGCTTCAAGGTTTAGTAAAATTAATTGCATGGTTTTTGGTGGCAAATGGTATTTATAGCGTTATGTGGAAGAATATCCTCTCAACACGTTTTGATTCGCGTTGAGTCACTGTTTTTTCTTAAACTTTTTTGAAGTGAAACTGAAATTGGCTCTCTACTATATTCCAACGTTCTAATTAATGCAAATATTCAATCAATTAAATCAACCACACCTAGCTTTTTGGATGCCTTATTAGTAATGACTACCTTCTTGTTTTTTTTTCCCCTTGGAGAAAGGAAATTATTATGAGTTGTTACCACGAATAAGGCATAATTGTCACGTTATTGTCCAGAACGCCTATTCGGGTGCTTACAATCGGATAAACGAAAGCTTTCATCTCGAGCTTTAGGTGAATAAAATCAGGAAACGTTTCTGGACGGACTTCCGATGATCACAAGAATCATCCTTCACTCTGTGTCTGGACTCTGAAGTCTGGTATGGCCACATGTAACAACACTTTGTCTGAAGATGACGTACAACATTCTGTTAACCGTGACATGTGAAACAAACTCTTAACAGTTGCAACAATATCATTACCTTTTTTTTATGAGATTGTTTTCTTTTTGCAAAATCATATATGTGCCGCTAACTCTCTACATCGTCATTTTTAAGACAAGACACGGATACTTTAGAATCGTGTTTTAACGTTGCAGTAAATGTTTGGTACCAAATTAGTGTCATATGAGATAGACCCAAGTGAGAAGCACGGAAATGTTTGTAGGAGAAATATGATAGAGGATGAAGCATAACCGGAGACAATGTCCCAGAAATTCTGTGCGGACACAGAGGAACCTAACGCTAGCGATACACACGAAAAAAACTAATGTCTGAGCAAATGAACGACCGTTGTTAGAAATTTTGTTTTATACTATCTCCGTTGCCACTAATAGAGTTCGGTACTATAACTGTTTTTGAATAACAAAATACAGTTTTAGAGTGAATTCTTTTAATAAAACGAATGGACTAAATGGGAAAATAAAATAAAATGTGTTTGAAGATTGAATGAATTTCTTTTTATAGAAGAAGCCCTTAGAATACAAATTTTCAAATTAAAGCGTTGTGCCTTAATGTTTATGAAATTAAAGTTATATATTTTTCGAGATGAATTCTTCTAATGGAAACGAGAAAAATACTTTTAACTAATTATAGTTATGGCCTATTCCCCTACTCAATTCAAAATCCATCTCTTCAATCATTGAATAATGTAAGAGGAGAGTTCTGAAAGTAATATAACACCTTCAATTATGACCAGATTTCCTATTTATATCATATATTGGCAATTGTCATTTTATTTTACACTTACTATATAATTATTTACATTGTAAAAGTTTAATGAATTGTTATTATATTTATATTTTTTAATTATATAAGTGCTTTTATAAAATACTAATACAAACATCTTTTAACCTAGTCATAGCCATTAAAATATTTTGAACGTATAATTATTCTTTAAAAAATTTAAAATATTTTTAACATACTTATACAAACAAAACTCTTTTCCTTAATTTTTTTTTTGGTGGGGGGTTCCGGGGGGGTGTTGGGACAAAACTTGTTTAACCTTCACGTCGTATAATGCTCCCAAGTGTCACGAACTTGAGATTAATTCACTTCGAAAGTTTGCTCATGAGGGAAACAATTCCAACTTCAATTTATATCACATATGAAAATCTCATGACTTTCATGTGGGATACATATTATTTCATGACGCCAATATCCTTACACGAGAGAGGCCCACTCACAAAACTCAAGGTCATATAGGTCCAAACCATCTTTATCATTTTTTGAAGGGCAAATTAGAAAGAAACATCAGTTAAATCACGTTTTTTTAACTTGCTCTCTTCTCTCTCTCTCTCTCTATAGTTCCTTAATTTGAAATTAGTTTCATTTCTTTCCTTAACTTTAAAAAGTAAAATGGTCCCGAATCTAAATTTTGACAATATTTGAGCTATTTTCAACCAACAAATGAGATTCATACACATGAATAAAGACAATAGCTCACATGTTAGTCGAAAATAGTTCAAATATGGTAAAAATTTGGGATTGAGACCATTTTGAAATAATTTTTGAAGTTAACGAACCAAAATGAAATAAATTCTAGTTTAGCCGACCAAATGGAGGCAACATCCCAAATTAAGGGAGCAGCGGAGTGATTTACAAAAGAAGAAGAAGACCCCTAACCTTTTTTTTTTAATGTATAAATAGACCCTTCAAGTTTGAGAAAGAGTTTTGGAGGAGTTTTCTAGTCTCAAACGTTTGAGGGTTTGACTGACGTATGGTCTTATAAGTATACAATATCTTTTAGCTCTAACAAACGTGGCCCTCCCTTAGTGCTTCAAGTTGTAACACTTTAACGAACAATTTTTTTTTTTTTGTTAACAAACTAACAAATGCACATGAGTCTCGTGTCAAATTGTAAGAGGAACAAAGGATAACTTCAAAAAAAAACTTCTCTGAATTTATGTTAAAATATACCTTCACAATCATTTCATCAACAAAAGAGACTTTGGTGGGATTTATTCATACAAATTTCACAGAGCGTTGAAAGTTTTTTCAAACCTCACGAGGTATTTTTTCAAATTATTATTATTACGCCACCTCGAATCTAATAGAACAAAAATAAGAAACAAGTGGAAAAAATTACTACCGAATCGTGTTAATGTTATTGTTAAAGCAAATAATTCGTCGGGGAAACAAAGAAAAACAAGACACATGGTGGAGGGTAACTTTAATGATCGATCATCTGATATTTGTTATCTTAATCCAAACAAACAATTACGTACTTGTCTAGGATTTGTAGGATAATAATATGTGTGGCTCTCTATAATCTTTTTTATGAAAATGCGCCTTTACCTGAGTTTCCCCCACTCAAATTTTCCCATGCATTAATTATTGCGTTCATCAAGTGCAGCAGCCCACTCAACAAATTATAATTTCCAAAGTTTCTCCTAATTCAGTAACTAACCAATGATCTATACATAATGGCCTCCAATCCATCTTCATTCTAGCAAGATCTCACGACTCACGATAAGTGTACCTATACATACATGATCAGTCTCTATGGTTACTTGTATTTTCACAAGTAATATACATGTAATTTATTACTATTGTGAAACACGAATGAAATCACTGACATAATCTGATGCTTGGTAGGGCTTTCGTTTCTTTTATCTTTGCTACTACTTTTCTTAAGTTCTAGTAAGGAAAATTAAAAGTTGAAGTGGGGAAATTGTCCCGTCGGACCAATGAGTGATTCTACTGCCTGAATGAAACACTAGAAATGAAACAGAAGATTCGCGCTCTCAAATCTCACGAGACGTTTCCATATCTATTATTGGCTGTCCTAATCTGATAATTAATTAACATAATTAAGTGGGATTCCATTTCAATGGCTTTGACTTGATTAGAAAGTTGTCGTAGTAATTATGAGTAATTCGATGAAAACCATGAATAATTCCTATTAAGATAAACAAGTGGAGTTTGGTTTCTTACGTAGGACTTGGAGTTTATTTTCAAATTGAATTGGTGGGGAGGGATATTGTGAGTTGAGTCATCAAATTAAAAAATGTGTAATTGGATAATGGAGTTATACGCAGAAAGAAAGAAAGAGACGACAATATTAAGGCATTCGTGGCCCAAACTTAAAGCTGGAAAATACAAAGAAGAGAATGGTTTCTGAATTTTCACATTAATTCAGTGACTTCCTTCTCATACTTCAACAAATTATTCATCATTCTTCGGTTTAATACTCCTCTCTACAAGGGACTCTTGTTTGTTTTAAATCAGACAAAAATTTGTATTGTCTGTTGATGAATCATGGTTACGAATTGAACTGTTGATATACCTTGTATTATCTGTACGTAAAATATAATTTTTAGCGTATCAAGTTTAACTGTTAATGTATCGCGATTGTATTAAAACAACAAGAGTTGTCTGCAGGGAAAAAAAAATTGTGTGTCGAGTTTAGGGGAGTAAGTATCAGCTAAACCCATCAGTTTAGTCTTTAATGTATCGCGTCGCGTATGAATGAAAACTCGGTATTGAATTTAACTGCTAAAACTATTTCAATATAAGAATGACCTATTTAGAACTCTTTTTTTTTTTCCCCTTAACCCTCCAAACATTTACTAATAAAATTATACGTGGTTTATGATTTGCATTTACTAAATTATTTGAATTCATAAAAATTGCGCCTTATAGAAGTACAAAATATTTGCTGATGATGTTTAAAACTTAGAAGAAAAAAAAAAAAAAAAGGACAAAATCTTTTTAAAAAGTAGTGATGAATCTGTGTCATCCCACAAAGAGGATTCATCTGAATTTGCACAACAACCCTGTCGGTGCGTTCCCTGTCGCTAATCGCTATGGCATTTGCAACTTTGAATTCCATTTCTTTCCTTAATTTGTACACATAATACTTTAAACACCTAAATATAATACTTCTTCCCACCCAACGTAACATTATATAATACCCATAATTTCTTTGCGTACTGATAGTGACCACACAAGTTCAATTCTTATTGCACAACTTCCACTAATGAATCCTGGAGGAATCGAGAGTACAACTGTTTATTTACGAGTCATAATGTACAATTTTCAATACGACTGTACTATCGTGACAAATGGAGTAGTTATCTTAAGCGAATGGCGTAAGTATAGATTTCTTTTCACATCCATTTAGGTGCCACAAAGTGTAGTTTTCTTTTTGTATCCGTTTAGGTGCCATGATTAGAACCAGTGAAGATTCAATCGTTTGAAGACTCTCTTCATATGAACTGAAGTCACGTCTCAAAACAAAAAAATTTCAATTCGATCACAAAGTAAACAAAGCAGATCCTTAAAACTCCATTGACGGAGCTTCAAGAAGAAGAGAAAATTTGTTCAACAAATGACTTTCAAGGCTAGCGACAAATCTGTCACTGCAGATATCTGAGTAACAATAATCGTGTCCAATATTTCTTTATTTTCAACTCCGTAATGTTTCGTTCCGAAACCTTCGGGGACATCCGATAAAATTGGAACGATATAGAGAAATCAGTAATGCTTCTTGGTACAAAAATTGTGTATAAACTTAGAAAGTTCCGCACTCCGGACCCAGAAAAAAACATGCTTCTGTGATCAAGCTGACCAGCTCAATTGTTTGTTCAACAAAACTAAAATCAAACTTGTTTTTCCTACACAAAAAAGATTAAAAAATTCTCAAAAAGTTATATTGAACCACATTAAGGCATACTGATCGGATCGCGCTGCAAGGCTTTCTCAACAAGTTCTCTCTGCTCCTTAACGTGGACACTCAAGAAACCTGTGGCCGTGGCAGCTGATGGACCGCGTCCAACGTACTTGATGTCATCAAAATTGCCTCTTCCCAATGCTTTCATTGCAGTGGCGAGCCGAAGTGCAACATAATTGTATGCACCCATGTTCATATGCTCTTCCTGACACCAAACTATCTCCGCATCTGAATAAACCACAAGAGTTATGTCAAACCGAGTCCTCGGACTGTAGAATGTATCAACCTGGAAAAACTGTAAGATCCAATCCGAGGGGAGAGAAACAGAGGATTTCAAAATAGGTAGAGTTTCTATACTTTTCACAGTTAATGCCACTACTTTTCAACTTTCTTCTTTCAAATAAATGTAAATTTCTATACTACTACTGCCAGGTAAGATATCAGTTTGGTATGGAAAAGTTAATTGTTGATTTGCATTAAAAAGTATTGAGAATGGTGCAGTTTATTAAAGCTAACACCACAGCACCACTGACAGTGGCATGTTAAGCCAGATTAAATCGGAAAACTCGAGTAGAAGATCACATCCTACTGCACTTTTCTTCTCATTTCCATTCCAATTCTACAAACAGCATTTTACATCCTCAATGCAATTTTGATCTTTTTTAAGAGAAACAAAACGAAAACATTGTCCATAAAAGCAGTTACTTTCCATATAGGAGAATGACTCAAGGCTTGTTGATAGCCAAGGACAAAAAAAAATTCTTTACAGATCATGCTCATACTTAGCAATAATCGATGAGAGAGAAAGACTAATTTAAGGATATTACCAATTTTCATCTAAACTAATTTAAGCTGAAATTGAAATGCTTACTTGGATAGCGCTTCAATTCACGCTGAATGAGGTCATATGGGAAGGGACAAAGTTGTTCAACCCTACATATTGCAACATCCTTCCTGTCCACCTTTTTCCTCTCTTCATCAAGCTCATAATAAACCTACAAAAACAAGAAATAAGCAGCAAGCTATTTAGGAAAAAAAAAAAAAAAAAAAAACTTCCACGGTATCAACCAAAAATATTAGAGTTTAATTCTACGAAGACGAAATTTAACATATGAAAGAATTCCACAGGAATTACAATTTTAATTTTAGTCTAAAAGATAACATTCATCCAATTATTTGAGCTCTTTCCTGGGAGTGCATGCACACCAAATGACATCAATAAAAGGTCGAGTGAAGGCCTGTTAACATATAAAGTGACAAGGCTATAATAGACTGGGTCTGAGAGACTCTGTGGTTCCATATTAGGACAATCACATAACATCACAGTGAAGAGAAAGAAATACAGACCTTTCCGGAGCAAAGAACCAAACGATTGATACCCTCCTCAAGATCCGAATGGAGATTCTGATCCTTTATGAGGCGCTTGAATCTGGTACCTTGTTTGTCAAAACCAGGATGTCCCTGGACATCATCGAACTCAGAAAGATTTGACTTGCAATCTTTGTACCGAAGCAAGTTCTTTGGAGACATCACAATAAGAGGTTTACGGAATTCCCTGTGTATCTGAGAAGTGTAGAAGATAAATGAGAACTAAAACAACCATTTGAGAATACTAAAAAACTTGAAACTGAAAAATTCCACTTACTTGACGGCGGAGAACATGGAAATAATTTGCTGGCGTAGTCACATTCACAACCTGCCAATTGCAATTCTGAATTTGTGTTCTGAGCGTTTTATCCATCTCAGGAATAATGTAGGGGTGGTCATCACTCATCTGCCAATATGATTCGAATCAAAACCATGAAAAGAACAACTAACACTGTTGAAAGGGACCAGAAAAACAACCAACAATGAAATGAAATCCATAATCTGTGAGCCATGGTTAAAGAGATCGAGCTACTATTTCATGGTGCATGGCATATCAAACAACCACGACCAGAAACAATACTCGACATCATGCAAAGAAATCAGATTTATGGAACATTAGAATATACACTACAGCGTGGTCAACAACTATATCAACTCAAACCATGATCATTTCCAAAGTACTGGATTTGCTTCAATTATGGGATTTTTCAACATGAACCACAAGGCCCCACCCAGTGGAATCAGTTCAGCCTTTTCTTCACCTCACCTCCCATCAAAGAAACATAGATAAAAAAGGAAACAAGCAAAACATAGATACCTCCTAGAGAGACCAGGGAGATCAAAATGCATACCTACGCAGTGTATGTGAATAAGTGTCTATAAGGGACAATCTACCCATCCAAGTTAATTGAACAAAAAAGCAAAGGGGATCATCAAAAATATTACTAAAGAGAGATACCTGAAGGAAGCGTTCCAAACGAGCACTAGAATGTTCAGGGCCCTGTCCATCATAACCATGAGGCAGAAGCACACATAAACCTGTCTGCCGCAACCATTTGGCTTCTCCACTACTCAAGAACTGATCAAATATAACTTGAGCTCCATTGGCAAAATCACCAAACTGAGCTTCCCAAAGAACCAAGGAATTTGGATTTTCCATTGAGTAACCCAATTCAAATCCAAGAACACCAAATTCAGAAAGAGAGCTGGGGAAAGAAAGATGAAGTTTCAAAAGATCAATCCAGGTCATAAAATAACTCTTAAAAGAAAAACTAATAATACAGTAAGGGTAAGGCTTGTTTGGCATGATAATCCCTGCTAAAGCCAGATAAATATTTTTCTCTTTTGAAAAATTAGAATAGAAAAAATAGTGATGAAATGTCACCAACCTGTTACTCACAGTGAACATTTCCTCATTTTGATCGCTAATAATATGATCAAGAGGACAATACTTCTCTCCAGTTTCTTGATCATGAAGGACTGAATGACGATGACTAAAAGTACCTCTCTCAACATCTTGACCGCTAAGCCTGACATGATTTCCTTCTACAATAAGTGTGGCAAAGGCAAGTGCCTCAGCTACTGCCCAGTCAATTCCCTCCCCTGTTTCAATCATCTTAGAGCGTTCATCAAAAATTCTCTTCACTCCTCTGTGAGCCTTAAAATTTTCTGGAAGGGAAGTAATCTTTTGGCCCACAGACTTCAAAATCTCTGGCTTGACACTGTGGAACAGAACCCAAGCTGAATGTTAACCTATAGAGGTTTAAAACTTGTATAACCACAAAAATGTTCAAGAAACAAATCATACCCAGTGTTTCGGATACGTGAAATCTGTTCAGGAGACTTGAACCCATGCCAGAAAGCTGAAAGCCAGTCCCTTCTTTGGGGAACATAATCTTTACTGGCCAAAAATTCTTCATTAAGAATAGAAAGAACCTTGTTATGTATCCTATCAATGTCTTCTTTGGACACTTGTTTGGATTCTATAAGCTTCTTTTGATAAATCTCCATAGCTGAAGGATGATTCCGGATAATCTATTTGAACAATTCAAAGATAAATTACATAATTGAAGAGAGAGAGAGAGAGAGAGAGAGAGAGAGAGCCTAATGATATCACTTGTGACAAGAAATAGATCTTAAATGAAAGGACACTGCCACAAATCAACAGGTAACAACAAAGCTTGAAAAACAGAGAGAGAACGGACCTTGTACATTTTGGGCTGGGTAAATGATGGCTCATCAATCTCATTGTGACCAAATCGCCGATAACAAACTACGTCAACAACGACATCTGAGTGAAACGTCTGCCTCCACTCTGCGGCAAGTTCACAGGCATGGACTACTGCCTCTACATCATCACCATTGACATGGAAAATTGGAGCGTTCAGTGCTTTAGCAACATCGGTACAATATTGGGATGATCTTCCAGACATGGGATCAGTAGTGAATGCCACCTGATTATTCACCACAATGTGTATAGTTCCACCGGTAGTGTAGTTGGGAAGGGCACTCAGATGCAGAGTCTCGTAAACAACTCCTTGACCTGCAAAGCTACCATCACCGTGGATCAAAACACCCATATTCCTTGTCCTAGTGGAATCATTAGAATAATACTGTTTCGCTCTAGTTTTCCCAACCACAACAGGATCAACTGCTTCCAAGTGACTGGGATTTGCCACAAGCGACAAATGAATTCTCTTGCCACCCCTAGTTGGACGATCATAAGATGTGCCCAAGTGATACTTTACATCGCCAGTTCCAGTGTACAGGCCGACTTCTTCTGAAGGTCTAGTACCACCACTAAACTCACTAAATATCTGCCTTAATGGCTTTCGCACAACATTTCCCAATACATTAAGTCTGCCTCTATGAGACATTCCAATCACTATGCTCTCAACCCCAAGATCTGCAGACCTATCAAACATTTCCTTCATTCCAGGGATCAAAGTTTCAGCACCTTCAAGCCCAAACCTCTTAGCAGTGGTCCACTTAGTAGCCAAGAAATTCTCAAACTGAGAACTCCACATAAGACGATCAAGGATAACCTCACGTCGCTCACGACTGTATTCCATGGGAGTGGGAGTCTCAATCTTGTCCCTTAACCAATTGCATTTCTCGCGATCAGCAATGTGCATATACTCATAACCAATGGTACCACAATAAGCCTGCTCCAGCCGTGTCAATATCGCCCTCAAAGTTTGTACAGGACGATTCTCAGACAAAAACCCAGCCATCCTCCACACACCAATGAAAAACTCACGATCAAGATCAGCTTCAGAGAATCCATAGAGAGCAGGATCCAGATCATCTGGAATTTCTCTTTTTTCCAAACCCAATGGGTCCAAGTTGGCTTTCATGTGACCATAAACCTGGTAAGCTCTAACGAGCAACAAAAGCCGCATGCTTTCCTGAATGGTTTGACCAGAAATACCCGGCGAAGTGGCGGCTTGGCCAACAAAGTTCCTGAAGAAGTTATCCCATGACTCATCAACACTGCTGGGGTCTTGCTCCCAAGCCCTCTGAAGCTCCTCAAGGTAAACACTGCTCGTCCCATCCAAGAAGCTATCAGTTAACTTAGACAAAGGAACAGCACGAGGAACAGGGGCAGACTGTGCCTTCGACTTAACAACGGTAGTATGAAAATATCGGTTCTGTAATGGTGCGGCAGGACGGGTTCGATTCACGTATGAACCTCCCCTTTGCGCCAAAGTTCTTCTGATGGCAAGCTTTGCCACATTAGACCCAGCCCTAAACCATGCCATTGCTGCTCACAATTCGAATTACCAAATGAAATTCAGATTCTCCAGAATTTATTCTACTTCCTCAGCCAATTTCAGGCCCTAAAACACGTCATTGCATTCCCAGATCAAGCCTATTGACAGTATCAGATACCAAATTAAAAGGGGGGGTAAAAAAAAAAAAAAGTCAATATTTATTTCAACATAAGCAACCAAAACTCTCTGTAACAGTGCAGAGAAAAATCAAACTGCAACTAGCTCAATCTTGTCATTACTGATCATATCAGATTATATCAAACCAAAATATAGTCAAACATCACATCTCCAGTTGCATCATCCAACGCTCAAACAACAAAGAAAACCTAGTTGTTTTCCGCAATTAAACTCCACATAATCCTCCAGCAGCATTACCACTCGGAAAATGAAAATTTACAAACTCAAACTTCATGTTGATTTATTACAAGAAATTATAAAAAAAAAAAAAAAATTTTAAAAACCATCCACTCATCAAAAGATTACAAATCAATTATAAAACGTACAGAAAAGCATACCAGAGAATTAAAGTTATCGAGAGAAGGAAAGGGAGATTGAGGATTCAGAAAAGCCTAGGGCACGCGTCCGGCTGTTTTGGGCTCCGAAGAATAATAATTCAGCTCAGCTGCTTCTTCCAATCTTCTCGAACATCACTTGTATTACTATTACACTTTGACTATGACTTTTTCTTTTTCTATATCAATTTATTCAAATAAAACAATTTAACTCAATTAAAACGAAAAAAAGAGAATTTCTAAAAAATGTTTTTATAAAAAAAATGAAAAAATAAAAAAAGAAGTAAAGAGATATATATATTATATAAAAATTAGAAATGTATTAGTATTCCACAAAGAACAGACACCGAATACTAGTGCTGCAACTTTACGCATTTTTTTCCAACTTCTGTTGCTTTTTCCTTCTTTATTTAATGGGTAATTGCAAAAGTGATTCTATGTTAGTAAAAGCAAATTATTCTAAACCTTTCCAATTTTCATTTAAATTTCCAAAAATAAAAAATATATTCCAAAATTTTAAAAATAAACAATCAAAGCAGGGCAGAATCTTGTTCAAAATTACTATATTCCTATCCCAAAAAATAAATAAATCTTCTTCTTTTTTTTTTTAAGAGTTTTGAAGCCGACAGACAACATGGAGAGATGAAACTTTATGAAAATTAATTTTGTAAATTATGTTATAGGGGGTTCGTAATTACATTTAGTTATCAATCAACCGTTTGAAAGTAGCAATCTCTTAAATTATTTTGTTTTACGATTTAACTATTTTGAAACTCGATAATACTATTTTGTGGTGTTTGTTGGGTGACGTTAATTATTTTAAAAAATCAATTATTTTGAGTATACATTGGTACAAACAAATTTTTTACAATACCTAAATAAATAATTATTTTAGTAATAACATCAGCAAAAAATAATAATAAATATAAGCCTTTCGAACTTATAAGATACACTTTAAAATCTAATGGACCCGACCGGTCAATTCGTGTATTTTTGGATAACTACATATATTAGCCTATCAAGTCAAAATAAGCTAGTAATATATTTGTTTTGTTTTGAAAACGATTTTTGTTTCAACAGTAAATTAAATATATTTTAATTATATTTCATCATTTTCAATATAATTTTTTATTATTCAACATTTACTTTTTACATTTTCAATACGCTTTTTACATTATAAAATTATTTTTCAAAATTTATTTTCAAAACCGTTTTTAAAACATTTAATTGAAAATACTTGGAAATTTAAAAATAGTTTTAATATTCCCATCCCATATTCATATCATATACGTACCCAGTTAATTTATAGAAATTTTCTATCTTACCTTCTTCATCTCCAATTTCCATAATTAAAGTTTAACTTATCCCTATCATGTATATACTTCAATCCCCAATTTGAAGAAAAGCAGAGAAGATCAAGCTCCTCTTTTCGCCATGGAAAATCATGCCGCTGCTCATTCGGTACTGGTATTCTTTTTTTCTTTTTCTTTTTTTTTTTACACTGATTGAGTTCCGATTATTTTTTATATCCTCCCTTTAAGTTTTTGAAAATTCTTCCAATCTGTAGACAATCGTTCTCAGAGTGAAGATTCATGACTGTGACCAATGCCCACAAAAACTACGCAAATTATTGCTTCGATTTGACGGTACTATACTTTTTTTTTTTTTTTTCTATCTCTGTTCTCCGTTACAGTAAATTAGGGATTTTTTTTAATTTTGAAGTTTTTGTTTTTTTTTTTTTTTTTCACAAAGGTGTTTATCGGGTCGATGTAGAACCGAAAAAGGAGATGGTCACTGTGAGTGGCAGAGTAGAGGCGGAGACGGTGATCAAGTATCTCGAGAGTAAGAACATAAAGGCCAAATTCATGTACTCCGACGACAAAATCAATGATCATTCCGACGATAGTTCATCGGAAGATGTAAAGGGCTCTAATTATAAGAATCGTCATAAGAGGAGGGACGAGAAGGAAAAGAAGAAGAAGAAGAAGAATATTGGTAATGGTAACGGCAACGGCAACGGCGGGCATGTGATGGAAGCATACGAAGCGCCGACGATTGATCCGACGTTTTGCCGGGATCCGTACTGCAAATTGCATAAAAGTAAGCCTACCATTCAAAGCAAGGTGCCCTCCATTCATAGTGATGATCATCCTAAACATACGCGTGGATACTCTTTCCCTCTCCCTGCCGGAGGAAGTCATCAATCTTTCCTGTTTGGCGGCGGTTTTCCGATGATGAGGGAACCTCCACATATGATGCGCCCACCGCCTACTTCTTTTGGTAATTTTGGTCCTTTTATGCCTGACGCCTTTGGTTATTATGGCGATGCAGCTCCTAACTTTAGAGGTCGTCGTGGTCCGTTTATGTGACAAATGAGAATTGTTTGTTACTTGCAGGTTTATTTATTTCTTGGTTTTTTAATTTCTTTTTTTTCCTTGCCTCATGAATTGATTAATTTAAAACTACACCTTGGAAATTTTTTTTGTTTAATTTTCAGAATAATAATTTTTTGTTTAGTACCAGCTTATTGTTACTTTAGAATCTCGAGTTTTAGTCAAATTATTTGTCGTTCTCATTCGTGACCCTAAATCAACATTCTAGAGTTTCAAATTACATGAGTTCCATCACATATTTAGTACAACAGACCAATCAGTTTTAAAATGAATAAACATGACCCCTAGTCATGAATAATTTATCATTAAATGGGTAATTTTCACAAACCTCTGCCTTATTATATTTACCTCTTCCTAGTTTTAGTTATATTACGAGTCAATCCTTGTAATTTTGGAAATTATAAATACTTCATTAAACTTTTTGTCACTCAATGATAGTAAATGAGTTTGAGTTAAACTTTTATTGTAAGGAGTGTATTTGTAATTTTTCAAACTACAAAGACTAATTTGTAATTAAACCAAATATCAGAGGAAGTAAATATAATTTTCCCTCAACTTTATTTTGACTTTTTTTTAATAATAATAATAATAAGCCGAGGTCTCCTAGTGAGTCCCACCCCTAGTGTACAATTATGTCTAGCCCGTCCATTTCAACAATCACAGTATAAAAGAATGGGAAAACACAATGAAAGTGGAAAAAACAAATGTGACTAAGCATTGTTTAACGCATTAACAGCAATAGTGTGAGTCCAAAAAAAAAAATAAAAAAACAAATAAAAGTAGAAGGGTATAGCAGCTTCCAATACATAATATAATAGCAGCTATCAGAGTAAAGGGAAAAAAATGGCAAGGCAACTGAAAATGAACCACCACTTCTTTCCGGGTAAATTTTACAACTTTCAAGAGCACACCTTCAATCAATGCCTTCCCAGTTAAAACAAACTCTGTCTCTGTCTGATCACCATCATCCACAGCAACCTGATTTCGGGGGTGCGGAGCCACCGGCAGAACTCGGATCGTCTGGGTTGTTAATCTTGATTGCAGCAGGCTACAAACCACCGGCAATGGAAAAACAACAATGTAGAGAAGAAGATAAACATCTTTCAAATTTTAAAAATCTCAGCATTCCAACAAGTATAATGAGAAACAGATGCATAACAGATTCCTATACCTCAATCTTGGAATCTGATTCTGAGAGCCTTTGCTTTATGTCTCTAGCTATCGAAAAGAAAACTTCCTCCACGTTCATGTTTGTCTTTGCACTCTGAAGTTCGCGTTCCCAAGGTTTAGAAAAATCATGACTGTAGTCTATTAAGATAGACAGTCAGATGCAAGTGAACTTACTGTTTCAAAGAACTTGATGCCATACTCGTCAGCGAGAGCTTGACCCTTTGAAGTTGGAACAGCCTATAGGAGAACTTATTCAGAAAGCCAGACCTTTCTAAGGCATATTTTCACCTTTCAAACTTAACAAGTAGTCCATGAAATTAAAGGAAAAAGAGCATGCGCATGAGCATGACCACCTACCCTTTTGCTTTCATCCATGTCAGCCTTGTTGCCGACTAGTATTTTGTTGACATTATCTGAAGCGTGTTGCTCAATGTTGCGAATCCAATTTCTGATGTCTACAATATCAAATAAAAAGTTGTTGAAACCATTTAGACAAGCAAACTAGAACAGCTATAGTATGAGAAAGAGATGGTATTCCAACACAGAATTGAAAAGCAGAAGAACATTCCTATTCCATCACCATGCCAATAGACACTAAAAGGGCCAGAGGTGAACAAAAAGACGAAGGCCAATGCAATTTAAGCAGTCTAAAATGGAATGAATGAATGCTTAAAGAAGATAAAAGAACATAAAGCAACAGAGAACCCTACTTTGGGAAGCTGAAGTGATGAACAAACTTACTGTTGAAAGAAGATTCATCAGTCACATCATAAACTAGCAATATGCCCATGGCTCCACGATAGTAAGCTGCAAAAATTATCATCCCATTGAGGCCAACCGTCGAGCGAGCAGAAGGAAAACCAAAACTCACTTTGTTTCAAATATAATGAGCAGTTTAGATAAAAACTAAAGTCAACAGAGCAAGCATGGATAGAAATAGAGCACTTAAGGCCTTAAAGAAATTATAGCTAACTTAAGGCTGTTACTTTCAAATTGCATACAAACCAGATTATCATTTTGCCAACCTACATGCCTGATTGAGTACCATAAAATACCAGCCACCATAAGGCTACATATAAATATAATAATAAAACTCAAGAGGTCAACATAGGCAAACATCGCCAAATTGATCACAAGCCAGCTACAAAGTGTCAAAAAAGAACCTAACAAAGAGGTAAAGGAAAAGGAAAAGGAAAAGGAAAAGCATAAAATGTCCAAACTTCCACCATATGCCATTGAAGCAGCAGCAGTTAAACCTTAAATCTAAAGAGAAACCAAAACACTGCACCTGTTGTAATAGTCCGAAACCGCTCTTGACCTGCTGTATCCCATATTTGCAACTTGATCCGCTTTGCATCAAGCTCAATGGTCCTTATTTTGAAGTCAATGCTATCAAAGAGAAGAAACAAAAGGAATTCAAAGGATGAACAATTCCAAAGGGTTGCAAGAATATGATCACATTTATCTTCTAATACCCGGACCAAGAGGCTCGTGATAAACACGTAAATCATGGGAGTGAAAATCCACAAAACTACAAGAACCCAGAATATGCCCTGCTATATATTTCAGTGAACCTTGGGTAACAATGTTGAACTCCTTGATAATAATATTTTATAATCTTCAGATTGCCATTAACATTTTTCAGGAACACCAATACAAAATACAGAAACATGAAATACAAACCCAATTGTGGTGATGAAACTTGTTGTGAAGGAACCATCTGAGAACCGCAAAAGAATACAACTTTTCCCGACACCTACAATAATGATGAAACAAAATGTCACACTATTAAGCAATAGACCAATTAGTAAACCCCATTCAAACACTTGCGGGGGTAATAAAGACATAATAAGTCAGAATCAAAGGCAATGACACTTCGCAACACAATTGAAGAGCTAGTGCCAAAGCAGGATTTCTTCCCATTTTCTTCACCTAAGAGATCTACTAATGTCTGTCAAGCTGAATATAAAGCAGAAAAAAATATTCTACAGCTGCACCGAATAAGTCGAGAATATAAAATTCAGTTACAATAGATTGACATTTGTCTACCTTCAACATCTAAGAGAACATATCACAAGTATCACACCATTCCAGACTATGTAATATATCAAAAGACAACAATCAAAATGTCTAAAAGAAAATTTCCCCTCAAGTCTACAAGAGATCCCGAACCCATTCAAGTCAAGAAAAACAGTTTTCCTGTATATTTTGCTTTACAAGCATTCCACTGCCTTGACTGAAGGATCTCAAAACTGGAAGCTAAAAGAAAACACTATTAACCCACATACATTTAATCCAAAAGTAAGGAATCAACAGAACGAAGAATTATTAAACTTTTCAAAAAATGACAAGCCATACGTCAAATACAATCATGTCAAACATCATAATAAGTTAACAAGAAGATCACGTAGAGAAAGATACTCAGCCCCACCACCGCCCATAGCCAGGATAAGTGACAAGAGAAACGAACCGCTGTCGCCAATGAGAAGCAATTTGATAAGATAATCATAATCAGCTCGAGCCCTTGCTGGAGGAGCTGCCATTGTCTCCTATTATAGGTTTCCCTTCAAATCAACAATCAATCCTCTTCAGAAAACCCTAAAAAAAATCCGTTTCTGCAATCACGGTCGTAACATACAATCAACATTCAAAAACAAAAAAACAAACACACAATTATGCCTCAATTACAAACATTTGCGACGCCTTGCGATACATTTAAGATAAAACCCACCAATGAGATTACATAATTCATAGAGAATATAGAAAACAAACAGATGAAAGGAAACCAACATTTAAATTATAAATTCAAAAAATAACCAAAAAAAACGCAGACAAATAGTGGGATTGGAAGGTTATCACCTTACCTGATAAGTCAGGTGAACGTTATCGAGGACATGGAAGAAGAAAAGAACAAAAAACAAAAAGAAAATATGAAAATCGATCACGGAAGAAGAAGAAATGAATGGGAAAATGGACTGGAAGCCAAAGGTCTCTATCCTTCCCCGCAGAGTGTGCAACTCAGTTCCGTATTTCCTTTTACTTTTTTTTTTTTTTTTTTGGTTAGTTTTCTCTCTCTCCTCCACGTATGCATACGTATAATTATACATGTAATACGGTAGTGTATTATTAATTGATTAATGGCCATCGTATTTATACCCGTATTTTCTTTATCCTAAAAGAATTGGGATAAGTACAAGGTAAGTTGATAATTAGTGGTTTTTGGAAAATAGTTAAAAGTTATTGAAAATGTAAAAATGTATAGCTGAATAGTAAAAAAATTGTATTTCAAATAATAAAAATTAATTATAATATATTAAATTTCCTGTTGAAATCAAAATCAAAACCAAAACCAAAACATAAATAACATGCCCTTAGTACTTTTTTTTTACAATTTTTTACCCATTTTAGGCACCTATATACAATCCACATGGAGCACGTTACACCACGTCAGGAACGGGTAATGGATACCATTATCGGAGACTTGCACACCACACCACGTTGAGAACATGTACATTACACATCAGTACATCACCACCAAGGAGTATCCCCTAAAATCCTAACAAGAGTTTAATTTAAAATTTACAATTCTAGTTGGACGTGCGATTCGAACCCTTGATCTCTTGAGTTAGAATGATTCGCAAATATTAAAAATACATTGAAAATAATTACAAATATTATATGTTTTTACTTTAGAGAAGAAGAAAAGAAATCGATTTGATGCCTCCAATAGTAGTAAGAGGAATAGTTTGTTTTTAAGGTAGTTATCCAAATTAGTGCTTATATTTTTCTCAAATTATAATTTTGACACTCTTACTTGTGAAAAGCGTCAATTTTAGGTGAAATTTCATCCTTTATTTTTGTGATGCAAACACTTTGTACTTGTAATAATTTGTCAACAACAAAAAAAAGGTGCCAAGAGAGAAACCACTAAAATGGGAATTTCTTCCTCTTTTTCCTTTTGAACTGACTATACTTTTATGTCTGTTCATTTTTATATTTAAAGTATATATATATATATATATATATTCAAATTTTGAATTTTACATTAATTCATCGTCATTTTCATTGCATATTTTTATATTTTAAATACACTTTTCACAATTAAGACTAATTTAAAAACCAAATATGAAAAACAACTCTCTAAAACCAGCGAGGCTTATGTTTTTTTCTAGAAAATTTGTATTTTTGGTCCCTTTTGTTTGAACATGTTGCACTCTTGGTCCCTGGTGGGTCGTTTTTACACCAAAATAACTAACTCACTTTTGATTGAAATTCAGTATAATGTATGAGTACGGTCGTCTCTTCAGGGTCAACTATTTTCTTTCCAATTAATTCGTGAATAATGTTTTAAATGGCTTGCATCCAGAACTTGAACAGACAACTTTTAATTAACACAACTTTAACAATTTAAATTCCACTAATGAAAACTCCAACAACGAATGAATTCACACCGAATTAAGTAATACGTTCATTGACTCAAAAATATGCTTACAAACAGAAATTAATCAGTTATGGTTACCGGCGACGCGCCATGCATAACCTCATTCCCTCTTATTTTTTCGATTGTTAGGATGACGCATCTCTAACTAATCTCCTAATTAGCTAGTTACCTAGAGAGACGCTCTACTAGATTAACCAGCTAACAGCATTAAGAAAGAAGGGAACCTGATTTTAGCCAAAGACTCTGACGCAGGGCCATTCGACTACCCTATTATTCTCCCTACTTGAAGGTAGTCTTACCACTGATCAGACTCAAAGAGGACGCCTCAATTTACCCAATTGGTTTCCCATTATTATAGTTTAACTTAAGTGTGATCAGTACCTAAGAAACCCTGTCATAATGCTTGATCTATCATAGAGAATAATAAGAATTTCTATTCGTAAACCTGTTTAGGTCTTACGTACAACTTAATTCAGTGCTCATTACATCATTGCTAGAGAAAAGAATTTAGCCGCTTACCATACTGACAAAGACTGGAATTAAAAGATTAATCATACTTGAAACAAAATTACGAAAAAGAAGATAAAATGAACTAGAATTAAACTTCAGAACTTAAAGAACGAAAGCAAGAACGTCATATGCACACTAGGTGCATCTACCGAAAATTGCTGAATGAAAATACAAGATACCCGTTTCGAAGTTCTGAACTTGCTTCGATGCGAATTCACTTGCGGACATCTAAAAAATTACAGAGAAAAACAAAGAGACTGTCTAAATTCTTGACAGAAAAGTACCGAGCTTTTAATCAAGCTCTCTCCTATTATTTATATCCGAAAGAAAAACTAAAAAACAAACTGCAGCCATCATGGAACTGCATCCTCCAACTCCTCTGATCGTCCGTCAACTTCCTTCAACCGTCGGAGGTTTCTCTTCAATCCTCCAAGTCATTCCTTTGTCCACAGCGAGGCTCAACTTCTCATCTGTGATCCCAATCCTCTTTGGTCGTATCTCGAACTGCGCTTTAGTAACTGCTCCTGAATCTCTTCCGAGTGAGAGATAGAGTTCCACTTATTCTCTGCTTCTGGCTCTTAAAGAAACCAACTTCAGCCAAACTGCTGCTCACGTGTGGTACTTGCCCCTTCATTAAGTAATCTGCACAAAACACCCCAAATAAGTGCAGAAATATCTGAAAGGCCCCTGAACTTCTAAACAATTATGGCACAAAATTCTGCCTTATCAGTCCCTTATTGGACTAGTTATGGCCAGTTTTAAACCGTCAAATGGGAGATCAAAGATTTCTTAGGACCTTTTGAAATGAGAAAAAAAAAAGACTGAGACTTTCTCGTGATTTTCATATTCTTTAGTGGCCCAAACAATAATTTTTACTCGTTTCTCAAATAAAGAGTTCGATAAAGCAAGCAAAATCAAAATTTCAAGAAAAAAACTAATTTCGATGGTTCAAGCAAAATTAATATGTTAATCCAATTTGATTGGTCTGGTACATAATTTTTAAAATTACAATTTTTCCTACCTTTATTTCATTTCAAAAAGCACTCAGAAACTGTTAACATCCTCTTTTAATGGCTGAAAGATAGCGATAACCTTAGTCGCATGGACCAAATTGTATAAATACAAACATAAAAAACTATTTTTGTTCCAATAAAACGTGATCAAACAAAATGGACCGAAATTGTGATTCTTCCTATGTTTTAATTGATGAACGACTAGACCCATACAAATCAAAAAGTAACCCCCCCATGTAAAACGGATATGCCCAGAAGATACTCTTCCCACCCTGTACAAAAAGCTACTCTCTAATGGCTTACCAAAGCTCTTTCACTTCCTTCTTTTCTGCTCTCTCGACCAAAGTTGCCTTCTTTTTCCCCCCGTTCATGCCGCTCCATTAATATGAACCAGAGGTCTGATGGGGTCTGAAGAGGAAGAAGCTGAGGAAAATGGCGGCCGTGGCGGCATTGGCGATGGTGGACGTGGCGGCCGACGCATTCTCCGGCCATCCTCAGCCGCCATCCACCTAGATTGATGTTTCCAATGGTAAGGCTTTTACCATTAGGGCAACTAAAACCTTTGGCAATGTCCCCTCTATAGACTTTCTTAGATATGCCATGCATTCTGAGAAGAAAATTAGTTATGTATTATTATTACTATGAATTTTCTTTGCTTACTTTTCCTTTCCATGGAGAAAAAATAAGACTGTAATGTACTTGCTTCAATAATCAACTGCTACTTTTGCTGACATGTATTATACTTTTGAAGTTTGGGTTAGTCTTTTCCTTGGTAAGAACTGAGAAAGATGCTAAACTCAAAAAAAACACACGTACGTTTGTCGTACTAGCGAACTACTTCCATACGAAACTCGCTTTTCAGGGACATCCGATAAAATTGAAACAAATCTCGCAACATTATGCTATTTCCGTAGGCGGAAAAGCATATAAACTGGACTACGTTTGATTCACGTTATAGAGATCGCAAAAAGGACACGGCTTAAAGAGCAACACCAGCCATGATTTTCCAGCTAAATTTAAGATTAAAATGATGGCAGAACACAACTACTCAGCTAAATATAATAACAACAGTCGAGGATTCAAAGTACAATCGAAAAATGCAAGTAAACAATCTCTACTCACATTTGGAGAAAAATAGAAATTCTTGCCAACAAAACTCTACTCAAATGTAAATCCACAAGAAGTCACAAACAAAACTCTTTCAAAACTTTCCCATTATAGCTTTTTATCGCAGAAATCAAACAAGATTAGTAGAAGAAACCCAGGACTTTCCCACCAACGCTTTTCCTCCTAGCTTCTTCGTGATCCATGATGCCAGCAGAAGTGGTCAGCACGATGAAACCAAACTGCAAATCCCAGACAGAGGAAGAGTAAACTTGACAGAATATACAAAAATAGAGCACTAGCAACTATCATTTTAAGATAGAGAAAGTCTAGAGACGAGAAAAACATTTAAAGTTCTCAAGGTTACTTCGCTCTGTTCCTCTCAAGAAAAACTTGACAAAGGTCACACAAAATTGGGCACTAGTAACTAGTAGATTAAATTTTGCACAACAATGGATAGATGGAGTCAAACATAAATGAGAACCCACAAATATGAAATGTTCACTACCACAACATGATCAAATAAATCCAAAAATATATCACCACCACAAGTAAACAGAATTCCATCTATGTTTTGAAATATTATCTTCAAGAAGTTGGTTTACCTGTCTAGATGGAAGCAACCTAGCAGTCCAGCCTTCAATATCTTTGACACCAACGTCAAAACGAGGACTAATCACACCACACTTGTTTAGCCTTCCATTCAGCTCAACAACGATTTTGCCTGACCTATGGTCATCAACATACTCAAACTCACCAATGTATCCTACAGTCATCACCAAAGAAAAGAGTAAGCAAAATTTTTGAAGGTATCCAAGTCAACAAACAACAAAAAAATTTAAATGAGATCCCATACCGTGCTTTTGCATCACCAACAGAAACTTGATAACCACCTTTGATGATGGCCGGACCATGACCTGACGCTTTCCTCGTTTCTCAGCATTGTACATGCTCTTGAGGGCATCATTCAGCACACTAACTCTCACCATCTTCGCAGTTAATTCTGCCAACACAATCCAACCTCAATTAAAGATAATTCAGCAAAAGAATAATATAAGAATTCCAGACAACAATAACTACCAGTCAAACATTTGGCATACGATTAACTGCAATTTCAATGACATAAATTACAAAAAAACTCAATCAGGAACTAATTCTTCGCCCTTCAAAACAAGTTAGTCCTCATCATCAAACCCAACAAGATCAAGAGCATGCAAAGGACAAAGAACTAGTGAGGCCATAAACACTTGGAACCTACAAAGAATATTACAGAAAATACATATATACCCCCCACAATTACATACATGAATTACATTAATCACCAATAGCTAGCAAAATATAACTTCAAAGAACAAAACATTTGAACAGTCTAGTACAGAGTAAATCCAAGAGAATGATATGATAAAGACAAAAATCAAGGTGGGAATAAACCTAAATCAATAAAAACCCACAAAGGTTCTACGCGCATCAAACCAAGAGATTTGCTCAATGGCAACTACATCAGTGACCCTGATTCAAAGCCAGCATCATTTTATCAATAAAACTCAACACTGAAATTCTATGGATTAAGTACCTTCTCAATCAACCATATCATTAATCTCGTTTCAAACACTAGCTCACGTTGAATATCACAACAGAAAACCACATTCAAATTTTAGCACAACTCTATCCCCATCAAACCTATTTTTTACATAAATGCAGCAAAAGCCCATGAGACACCAAAACACTGAAACGCATAAGCGAATGAAGCTCTTAAACATCCACCGATCCATCAAACAGTTATGCAAAAAATAACGGCAAAAACAAAAGAACGGCAATCTTATAGAACATATATTTTTCAACGCAGATCAAATAACAAGAACAGCTCGACCAGATGAACTAAGAGTTATGAGAGGCAAGGCGCCGTGAAGAAAAGGGTTTATCATACCTGAAAGCTGCGATACGCAGAAGTGGCTCCGGAAGGAAGAGAGGCCGAGCTGTTCTTCTGCAAGGGTACTTAACGAAACGACTTTGAGCTGCAAAACCCTAGCTCAGACTATATTGAGCGGAGTGTCGCATAAATGGGCCAACTTGTTTATGGGCTTATATCGATAAGAAGCCCAAATATATATTTAGTTGAGTTGGACCATTAAACGTGTAATGGGCTGTTTAAATATATGGGCTTGAGATTTATTTTGAGCCCAAATACAATTGTGGAATAATCAGGATTTTTTTGGGCAACCCAATAAATAAATTATAATGGCCGTCTACTGCTTTGTGGAATAATTGGACGTGATTAAAATATTGAACATAAATTAAAACTGATTATACTTTGGTTGAATTTGTAATTCTGAATTGTTATCATTTTTTAAATCCTTCCTAAGATACTTGTTCATTGTTTAGGAAACACTAGTGTTGCTGTTGTAGTAGACGCCACATTAGAAACGTCTTTGTATCATGTTCGGAAACAAACATTGCACATCTATGCACTATATCCGAAACATATATGCCATTTTCAGTGACTTGATCACCGCAACACCAATTGATAAATGCCCTAAAGTCGTCACATGAATTTTGTATAAATATTCGAATTTTTTACAATCGGTGTGGTTCAAACCCATAACTCACACTTTGCATACCCGGTATATTATTTTAGGGTGCGTTTGGCGCACGAGAATGAAAATGAGAATGGATGACATCTCAAATCCACGAGTTGATGAACGCCTTATTAAATGGATGACATCTTATATTGTCTTCTAGTAATTTTATGAATCAAGCGCTTATTATTACCCTCATTTCCATTACTGCGCGTCAAACGCGAGTTATATAAGAATACCACCTAATTGTGATTTTTTAATAAAAAATTTGGGTAAATTATATTTATCTCTCATAAGTTTGAGTTTATTACTAGTCAATTCAAATAATTTGACATAATTATGATTACCATTAACTTGACCGTTTAAACGTTGCTTTCCCCTTCGCATGACAACACTGAATTCTTTTATTAATTTTCTTACTTGAACTCTAAAATAATACGTAACATATCTTTTTGGTAAATAAAACTCCAAAGTTGCAGCAAAATGTTGAAGGAATCCGTTTGGAAGGATAAAAAAGGAATCTAAAATCAATATAAAGTTAAAATTGTCCCGCCCAAGATAATGATGTGCTCCTAACTATTCAGTGCTCATAATAACACAACAAATTTATACATAATTAACAGGCCAAAATTAATTAATTATGAACTGGCCTGCAAGCATGCATTTGATGACTGGAAGATACACTTTATTTTGGGCTCGGTTCATAAACAGTTGTATCGTTAAACTCTTTTGATAGAATCGGGAAGTATACGGTAAATCGTATCTATATTTTGAGAATCGTTACTAAATTTTGATATAGACATTTTTTGACGTCTTGGTCTTACGTACGTATGTATTGTATGGGTTGACAATTCATTTGGCTGGTCAAAGTTCCCAATAAAATATCACCCTTAATTGTAGAAAATAAAGTAAAATGAAAAAAGGCTGAGGAAACAAAAATTGCCCAACGGATGACTACAAGATATAAAGTACAAGTGACTGGAAAGGAAACTCATATAATTTAAGTAATATAAACATATTTTTATGAAGTTATTAAAAATATATACGGAAGAAGCGTGATTTCTCGGTACGGGTTTTTGAGTCGTATTCATTCACATTTGTCATCTCTGATACTTTGTACAAGAGTAAAATAAGGTAAAAATAGTCTACCTCCCTTTAAAGGCAAGTTCACTATTTCAAGAGGTAAAAATCAATTGCTCGGTTTGGTGGTCCATGTCACCTAAAAAGGTGAAGCATGAAATTGTCAATTAGTCCTTCGCGTTCGTCTCTACCTTTATGTTAGAATAAGAGTGATCTTTCGACGGTTAGTCAACTTGGATTGGATCGTAAGTATAGTCATTGGATCTTGGATTATGCCCGAAGTGCAAACCAGATACACCATATGCTTATATAATTCATAGTATATCTTTGAAGCATGTTTGTCTTTTCATACCCTGGATTTTGTAGCTTGTCCGCAGCATACAATGTCTATCGAAACCTCCGCCTTTAAGTTTAAATAGTTTTAAGGTTAACCCAAGTCTTCATTGACCTCCTTCTAAATTAATACGATAGTGATAAATTATGATAAAATATTACTTTGTTTTTCTCATATTACACAGTTCCGTTACATAATTATTCATAAAACAATAACATTAGATACATTATTAATGTCGATTATTTCAAATGACAATTGTATAAATTATTATTTTATGATTTAATGGTATCGTAACTATAGTCTTACCTCAAAAATCATTATTGTTATTTTTTGTTGGGTATTTTAAATAATATTCCTAAATTTTATTTGGTAAAGTTAAAAATCGTCACTTTTGAATTACACATTTTAGTGAGTGTCACTAACAATTTTATTTTAGTTTCTACATTGTTGATCGCATTATTCACCCTCCCGTTTCATTGAAACAGTTTGCCAATGAACATTTCTTTGATCATAATTTCATCGGTCTAATTATTCGTGTTATTCATATTAATTTATAATTAGTTGATGGAGTAACACAAATCCACGGTATGATTACACAGCTAATAACTCCAAATTAATCAAGAGTTTTAATATATTTTGCCTCAAACTGTTAGACAACTAATAAGTCCGTTTGGTTCCTTCCAAAATCAGCAGAATGGATGTAACGTTTTAGATTATTCTCAAAGAAGAAAATAAACAAAAATAAATAAATAAATAAATAAAAATGTTTGGATTAGGATTAAAAGTGGTCGAAAATTGAACTCATAACACTCGACTACAAGTAGTTTATTTTATTTCTCTAAAAGAAAATTGTAAGTGTGTATATATATATATATATATATTTAGTAACAGCCGATTAAGCGATTGGGGGCGTAAAAACCCTTTATTAAAATCCGAAACGCCGAAATAGCATAAAAATTTCAAAGGGGACATAATGAGTCTTACCTTAAAATGATCTATTCTATTGAAAGAGTCATGCATGTAATTCGACTAATTATGAATCACAACGGTATAACGTTAAAGTTGACTATTTTAGTGAAACGGGTGGGTATACTATTTCATGCTTGTTTTCACTTGAGTTAGCTAGGCAGAGTAGATTTGCCAATTTTTATAGTTTTCAAAATAACTAATTGATGACAAGTGGAAGGTATATTATCAATTAATTCAGATAATCAAGTGCTGTCTAAATTAAATTAACAAACATAATATTAATTGGATATAGTAGTGTTGCCGGGGAAAGGGTACTTAAAACAACCACAATTAGCTTAAGCTGTCCCTTATTAATTAATTTTAATTAAAGAAGTTGAGAATTAATTGGACACGTACAATAATAACTACTAATTAATATTAAGCTAGTAAAAACAAATTTTTACTTTTTATACAAATCCAAAACTTGTGTCCTGTCTCCTTGATCTGGTTCTTGAAAATTAAGAATTAAAATGACTCCATCCCTGCACTTTAATTGGTCGGTGCCACTCATATTTATGGTACGTACGTACATAGTATATTAATATTATAGGGTGGCAAATTTGTGTAGCGGATTTAAGTTTGTTTGATCACACAATGTGTGTGTCAAGTTTTTAACTACGGAGTATAACCTTACATATGTTATCCATATTTAACTCGGAACCATGTCTAATTGTAACTTATGTACAAATTACTAATATTTGAATCAGTAGAAATCATTAAAGAGGTTTTCACGTCAAATTACCGTGACGCCAACCTACTTATATATGTTCGTATAATTTTTTTTTTAGTAATTAATAGGGTAGTCATTTTGTAAGTACGAGTATTTGGCAGATGAGAGTGATGAGATCGAAAATTCATGCATATAATTAATGTGGATCCATGTGCATGGAAAGAAGTCCTCCCCTAGTCAACACACTTAAGTGAGCGGTCACATTAAACCGGACAATTAATATTCTCTTATCTTTATAGTTAAAATTAGGGTTTACTAATTACTTATAATTCTTTTCGATCTCCTTAATCCCCCCACAGCTCAAATTGTAGCTACACACTATAGGGTATAGGCTAGACCACAAAATAAGCATTTTTACAATTATCAGAGCAGCCGCCCTTGACATTATTAAATTAAAGAAAATAAATTTCCTTTGTCTTAAATATATAATAAATATATAATTTGGTGTTAATTAATTAACTTGTCTCTCTACTCTATTATTATTATTATTATTATTATTATTTTTTTATATAGTATAAATTTCGATGGGTTCGGCCATGCATGAATATTAGTTAGTATATTATGAAGCCCGCAACCTTTGGATTCCTTTAAATACTACCCCACGACGCGTACGCTGTTGTTATAGTTTAATTTAGAGAAAGTTTCAGAGACATCTAACCTTGATTTTTCTGAACATTTTTTGCGATCGATCGGAGAGTTTACACATATGCAGATGCAGGCCTAGCTCAGAAAATATTCAGTTCTCGGCCATGAACATGAATATGAACAACTCCTCCATTTTCCCAGTTTCTTCCCAGCAGCTTTATGGATTCGGTAACTCTCTCTACCTCCAACAACTTAATTCATATATTAACGTACGTACAACTAATTAGTTGTCATCATCGACGATTTCAGGATTTAGAAGTGATCATCCTCAGTCAGTTTCTGATCATAACCCTCTCCAATTAGACTCCAAAATGTAAGATATATATTTCCTTCTGTTTAATTATCATTACTTTTGATTCTCCTTTTTGTATCGTTAAAATGATCGAAGCCTTTTGAATCTTAAATATTGATCGATTGATCAATCACGTACAGAAATAATGCATATGACAGCATGAGCTTCTACATGATGGACTCAAAGCCTCATCATTTCCAAAATCATGCTGGAGTTGGAGTACATTCACAATCCCCCTTCCTCAACTTCACGCATTCTCCAGGTTCCATTCGTATATATATCTCTCTTCACACTAATAGAACATCCCCGGGAAAAACTACAATCTCGAAACTATTTACTCATTGGATTTGACCTTGAATGCATTATAACTAACGGGGGATTGTAATCTCGCCCTTTCTTTCCATCATATATATGATACCTACTCGATCTGACGTTGGGCCGTCCTCTTCAGCAGCAGTGACCAATATTCAAAGGCTCCAGGACTGCCCTTCTTTTGGATCCAATCATTTTACTCATCATGACAACGATACCTCACCTGCCTACGATACCAACAACCACCAGCACCAGCACCAACAACAACCCAATGCAGCACTTGTACGTTTATATATTATTATCAACTCTTCTTAATTTCATTCATATATATTTGAGTTTCATCTATCCTATATACCTTGCAAGTAGTCTCTTGAATCTTCAATAATTATAGAGTGAAAATACAGTGTTTCTTCAGTTCTGCTATCAAAACCACCTAATAAGACGTAAAGGTTTGATTTGCCACCGGCCAAGAAATATTACATATGTACATCGACCATTATTAAAATAACATTATTTTGATAGTGTTATATATACATACAATAGAATAGGTAAGTTATGAATGCAGAGTGTCATTATATATATATCAAAATAACGTTGTTTCAATAGTGTCGTGTGGTAGTTAAAGGGATGAGCTTCTGAAGTTTAAATTAAGTCATCCCACATTCACTTTTGTGCATGGAATATATGAAGGAAATTGGTCGTCTTATTGAGTGTATTATTGAAAAAAAGCATCTTTAGTTTCTAGACAAATGGTTTGCAATTTGTTTTAATATTTATTTATCCAAACGGCTGAATGAGACTACTCTGTCGAAGCCAAACGAAACGCCAAATGCATGCATATTCATATTGCCCTTATCTTAATCTTATCATATCTCAATAAATATATATATAGAGAGATTCTAGTACGTTAGAAAAAATTACTCCAATCGTTCTATTATAAGAGTCCACTTTGTCGTACAAAATAGATTCCCGCACGTAACGGATAAGAATTCGAATAACAGATTAAATTTTTTCTATTGTCTGTAGTATTGGGCCTATTTGTTCTTAGATCGATCCCTCTGTTTTTAGTTATCATCACTTCTCTCATCATCAATAGTAATTATAATAATCCATTGATTAATTAATTCCAGGGAAATACCGCTACAAGGAAGCGTCCGAGTGAGAATAGTGGTACCAAAAGAAGCTCAGAATTTGCAGGTAGTCATCAATGGACGACAACCAAAAACATGGCGGCCGCGGAAAAGGCAGCTGTGTCCGTCCAACATAAATTGCAAAAGCTTGACCAGAAAGATGCCCAACAAGACAGAGTATATGATCCATTCTCAGATTCCTTTTTGTTCTAATCTGTACTTTTGATCTTGTCCGAGTTCGACCACACACCACAGCCCATTTTCAATCTTACCTTAATCCATAGCCCAACAGCATCAAGTTATTTTTGGCATAATTAATGAAGTTATATCTTTGTACCGTCAGTTCTGTTTTAACCAAGTATCATAACGGCATAATAAGCGGAAAAAATAATAACAAATTATTTATTTTAAATATTGTATCTTTGCAACTCATAAAAAGTTGTATATTCTTTAAATTTGATTCTCCTGACTGAAAATGTGTGTTGATATTCATTGTGATGCAGGTGTTACCTAGGAAAAGCCAAAAATTATCTGACAAAATCACTGCTCTTCAGAAGCTGGTATCTCCTTATGGCAAGGTTAGCAATTAATCTGCACAAGATTAATAGATAAATAAGCAGAAAATTTATTGATTATTGAAATTGGGTTTTTAATTTCATGAATTTTGCAGACTGATACAGCTTCGGTGCTTCATGAAGCTTCAATATATATCAAGGTCCTCCTAGATCAAATAGAGGTTAATTCATCCTAAACTTTCTTTTGGTTTCTTTCACATGATTAAATTAAGAAGTAAATTAAGAAGGAATTAAATAGAGGTTCGAGCACACACGGCCCACTGTTAGCATGTCGAGTTTGCATCGTGTTTTCGTGTCGTATCATACCACCAGATAAACTAACTTAAGCTAATGTTTTTGGGTACGTACAGAGCTCATATCATTCCACAAGAAACACTTCAATGGAGGACGAATATGATTCTCAACAAGAGGTAGAAAATTAAAGTTGATATTGACATAGCTTAACTTAAACGTGGACCATGAAAATTCGGCTAAAGCATCTTATTTTTCCCCACATATATACTACTTTCTTGATTTCAGATAATGGCAGACACAGAATTAGATCTGAGGGGCAAAGGGTTTTGTTTGGTTCCTGTACCATTGACCAAGAATCTTGTCAAGGACGATCCTTTCAGTCATTTCTCCACAGCCATCCTTCCTCCTCAACACGACGACACGTCAACGCATCACTTGTATCGCTAACTTTGTACCAAATATGGTCGTCGAGATAGTTTAGTAAAGTTGGACTTCAAACCACAACAATAGTATTCGCATTGCTACTGATCGAGTTTACTGACCATTATGATTGCAATTGCATGCAAAGCTATGATTTCCACCAATTAGGCAGCCCACATGGCACGTTGGTTTAAAGTTCTATAAAGAGTAATGAAATTGATTTAATATGGGATGATATCAGGTGCGGTACTTTCTTTCACGTAGCTATTCACTCGAGATTTATACAATCGCGTTAATAATGTATTATAGATCATTATAGGTGAGTAATAATTCTGTAAAAGGAAGGTAGTATATCCCTTTCACATGGTAACTTATACATTTGGTTGCATGCCAAGAGAAAGTTGGTCATAAATCAACGTCAGCCAAGTCAAATCGATATGGAATTAATGCAGTTTTTCTTTGAGCAATAGTGTAGTCACTTGTTACATACTGAAAAATATATTTTATATATCTTCAACCGTTGAAAAAAATTTAGAAATATAACTATTTATACATTTTAAGATATTATTAAAACAATATAAGTGACGATAATTCGAATTATATATGAATTGACAAGTCAATTTAACTCGTTGGGAATGTATCTCGTTTTTTTTTTTTTTTCAAGTATTAAAAGTGAAGATGATGATGTGTGTTAATGATGGGCCAAATTGGAGAAAGAGAAAGGTGTTAATGCAGCCTGCATACAACTAAGAATGGGATGTCAATAATGCAAAAGCCTTCTTTTTGCGATCAATGATCAGCACCTTGGGTTGAGATCTGTTGTTCCAATTACAGTGTTTACTCACGAACAAGTTTCATATCTTGTACGTGAGTTTCATACATTGTGCAATGTTATTGGTTTCGCACCATGTTTCCAAACAAGCTTGCTAAATTATTGCGTCAGCACCGAGATGTCTTACTCTAATATCAATTGTCACGACACATGATCTAACTTTTTTCTAAAATATAATTGAAGATAATTAAAATTATAACTTCAACTATTTCAATTTGGGCCTTTTTGTGTTAACACCTTAGGCCTTGGATACCTGGACGGTCTACACCGTTTATGTCGACTTATTACTTAACAGTATTTATAGGCCCAATTTTCACTTTTTCTTCTTCTTGGGTTAATTACATTTATCTACCTTTATATTTTGGGAAAACCTATTAATATGCCATAAAAATTAGGGGTGACAATTTGTTATCCAGCACGAAAACCCAACATGGACCTAATACGCATTTAGTAGATTAGACACAATCCAAAAGGAATTGGATCAAAATTGGGTCGAACGCGAATAACACGAAAATTAAACTGGTCAGGTCGGGTCAACCCGAACGACCTATTTAACATGTTTAATAAATTAGTAAACTCTTATCAACATATTTTACAAATATAAAAGTTTATAAATTATTATTGATTAATTTTAAAATATTATTTAGCAAATTAGCATGTGTGATTACTTTTAATGTGAATATAATTGTTTTTATTGATTAAATGTACTATTTGAGTTATATTTAGATCGAATTCAAATTCAAATGTTGAACTTTAAAATTAAACGGGGGGTAAAAATAAGGTTGGCACGACATGGCACGGAAATAGATGGGTTAGGCAAGACATGATCCGAAAATAAACGGGTTAAGGTTAGGGTTGAGATATCCCAACATGCCAACCCATAAATCCAAACACGCTAATCCGTGAACACGACCCGTTGTCACCTCTGATAAAAATTGAGGGAATTTTTTAAAAAAATAGCTTTTATAATCCTAAGTTAATTTATTTTCAGAATGTAATGGACTAAAATATATATTTTAAACATGAATAACTAAAGTAGTCATTTATAAAAATAACAGTATGCATTTTACATGTGAATGATTAAACTCAATAATATACCAAAAAAAAAAAAAAAAAACTCAACAAATTACTTTTCAAAATGTAATAGACTGAAAATATGCATTTTAAATACGTTAAATAAAAATATTATTATTAATTTGTAATGGGCTATGACTCTAACCAAGTTTGAACGCCATTTAGTATTTAATAATAATTTATCATCATTCTCAATAATATTTTTATATTTTCAATACATTTTTAATATAATTTTAATATTTTAATATTACAATTCAAATCAAGATTTGAGCCGAATCTTGATACCAAACAGGGTGCAAATAAATAAAGGTAGAAAAAACAATTAAAAAAATTAATGGAATTGTTTGTGGCAACACGTTATACTGCATAATTAATCCCATCCCTTCAACTTTCGTTATCACAGCACAAAATGTGGCGTCTGATTCTGTTCTCACATTTTAGTTTGGATTAATAATATACTATTAAGAGAAGGGAAAAAAAAAAAAAAACAGAAGGAAGAAAAAGCTTTTGGAAAAATTCCTTGGAATTTATTTATTTTTTAAATTTTTAAAAATATATATTATCGAAAAAAAAGTCTAAGGATATGAGGAATACAAAAATTTAAAAGTGGACTATTAAAACAAAAATATTTTTAAAAGTAGAGTTTTCTAATAAACGAAAAGAGTAATAAACTGTGAACGGAGTATATTATTTTTTTGATTAGAAATATGACTATTATATTAATTTTTATCCCTTTATTGATTGATAAATAATTATTAATTATTTTTCATAATTTTGAAGTTAATTTTTTAGTTTTTACAAATCTGGAGGAGGTGAATGTAAATTATCAAAAACTTTATATATCAGAAATTTAATAATGCAATAAAAAAGAAGAAAAAAAAAGAAAAAGGCGAAGAAAGAGAGAAAAAAAGAAAAAGGGCGGTGGGAGTAGGAGTAGGTGGGGGATAGGGTTGGGTGGGGTGGGGGTGTGTGTGCGTTCTATTCTCCTCTTTTTCTTCTTCATTGAAAAGTCTATCTGTATCAAAAATCTCTTTTATCGGAGCCCTAGATTTGCTCTCCATCGCTCTCCTCCATTTTCTCCCTCTCTCTCGATTTCCCACCTCGAAACCATGGTGAGTTCTCTTCCTCTACGTGGCTTCATGCCCTTACTTGTCTGTTTGATATGTATTTTCATTTTCTGTTGCTGGATCTATGAATTAATCGATGTGGGGCTAATTTTAATTGAACTTTGGTTGGATTATACAAATGGGTTTCTGGTGAAATCAACGGTTGAATTATGGTCTTTTTGGTCCATGGATCTGATGTGATTCTTGGTGGATGGCGTGTATGTCTGATGATCGGAATTTCTAGCTTTTTTTTTTTTAAATAAATTTTTTTACACGTGGTTTTTAGATTACGCGCATGGAAATTCGTATTGGTTCCGCAAATAATGTAGATTTGACTTCGCCATTTTGAGTATTTTGTGTCTTTTTTTTTTTTTTTTTGGGTGAATGAAATGACCCGGCTAAAGTGGGAATTAATGTAACAAGGTCATCAGATGGAAGTCATAAGCTTGATCTGTACATGGGTTGTGATTTTTCATTATTCTATATTTGGAAATTAAGTGGATCGATGTTCGGTCCATTTGTTTTTTAGAAAAATATCTTCTTGAGCTCTGTAACGATCGGTTAAAATTTTTGTGCTCTTATGTGGTTGATTGACGAAATAGCTTTCAAGAAGTTGTATTTCCGAAGAATCTGTGTTTACTTAGATGATGTTATAGCAGATTGTGATCCTGCATGGCCAGGAATTGGTCATCTTGCTTTGGCTATCAGGCTGAAAACTTAACTTTTTTCTTTCGAAATGTAAGAACCAGAATTCAAAGAACTCAATTGAAAATAATGTTTTAAATTTGCTCCTTTTTAAGTCTGAAGGTGGTGACTTTGTGGTACTAGATGTAGCTTTCGTATCCAGCATCATCTCTCTGATTTGTATGGCACAATTATGGCTCCATGAAGTGGAGCTGAATCCTTTATTTGTCCTTATGGGCTTGTCCTTTTCTTTGGCTGTCATTTAGTGATGAAAACGGTTTACTTGGATAATTGTTGGGAATGAGTCTGAAGTGGAGATTTTGGATAAAAAGTATACAAGAAAGTTACACATGCAAGCAACAACTAATTCTTAGTTCTTAGTTTTGTATAAACTAACATAAGTAGTGTCAATTGGAATATTTATGCCAAAGTTTGATTGAAGCATACATGTTTTATTTATGGTTCTACTTCTACTTTTTGTATTCCCACGTTGTGGGACAAAGGTTTGTTTGTTGTTGTTCTACTCTATGTACTACTTTTTGATGGTTTTGATATATATGCTCCATGAAACCATAGGCCAACGCAGCATCAGGCATGGCTGTTCATGATGACTGTAAGCTGAAGTTCTTAGAGTTGAAGACTAAAAGGACTCATCGCTTCATTATTTATAAGATTGAGGAGAAACAGAAACAGGTTATTGTGGAAAAGCTTGGTGAACCTAAGGAGGGCTATGAAGATTTCACAGCCCACCTCCCTGCTGACGAGTGCCGTTATGCTGTTTATGATTTTGATTTCATGACTGAGGAAAATGTCCCTAAGAGCAGAATTTTCTTTATCGCATGGTTAGTCTGCCAGTTTGAATCCTCATCCCACTATTATGTCTATTGGAGTCTATTTTTAACTGTATTTGGAATTGTTGAAGGTCACCTGATACATCAAAAGTTAGGAGCAAGATGATTTACGCTAGCTCCAAGGACAGGTTCAAGAGGGAGCTCGATGGGATCCAGGTGGAGTTGCAAGCAACAGATCCTACTGAAATTGGCCTCGACGTGATCAAAAGCCGAGCTGCTTGAATATGCGGTACTGGCGAGGACATGATGATGATCTCTCACGCTGCCTGCATCATTACCTATGTTAAATGTCTATAGATCGTGGCCATGTAGAACTTGCTTAGATGATCGATAATATTGGATTGTTGTTGTTCAAGTTACGGTGAAGAAGTTTGTTGATTCAAAGTCTGGCGGATTGTTATTTGTGGATTTTATGTTTATTTGGTGTGATTTATCTAGGCAGTGTTTGATGGTCTGATGCTCTTGAGATATAGTACCCTACACACCAGTATGCATTTCTGCATTTGGATTTGATTCTCATCTGTTTTCCAAAAGGACGTACATATCTTATATTCTTACTGTTCTGGTGATGATTTCTATTGATTTTTAGGGCTACTCCGTGCATTAAAACTCTGCTTCAAGTTCTTGTGCCTATATTTCTAGCCCACTCGTGTCAACTAGTTGTTTTGAGCAATCTTATATTTTCATTTTTTTGGGTTCAAGTTCTTACGAGTCGAATTTTGTTTTTCCACAAATACTGCTGTTCATACTTGTGTCAACTAGTTGTTTTGTACAAGTTCTCACTAGTCGGGCTTTTCCCTCCATAGTGTTGCGGTTTTTACTCGGCGGAAGCAACTCATTTTTCAAGTTTTGGGCCAAAACTATGTTATATAACATAGTAATTGCTCCATGAAGATATATTTTGATTACTCAAAATTGCATGGAAACTTTTTTTTGTTTTCGGTGCGTAGCGTAGGGTGATTTTCCATCTCGGAGTCGGCGGTAGCAAATGCGACGATGACAAAAGCAATTGGGCGGCAAAAATGCTCCTTCGACGACATGCAAACTCAAAGTTGAAGCCGCACTTTCCTTCCCTCCCCACTCCGACCAGAAGTATCTCATCTCCGGCCTTAGAGGAATCTCAGAATTTCCCCATCCATCACAGCCTCCTTTCCCTTCTCGAGTCCTGTAAGGAACTCAGAAGTCTAACTCAAATTCATGCCCTTTTGATCGCCACTGGCCTCAGGTTCGACACTTCGTCGAACACCCACCTCATAAATAAGTACACTTCCTTCCAAAGATGCCAACTTTCTCGCTTAGTGTTCAATTCTACGCGGAACCCAGGTGTGATTCTGTGGAACTCGATGATCAGAGCTTATACGAGAACAAACTGGGGCAGAGAAGCACTTCAACTTTACCGTTCGATGAGGGAAAGCGCGATCCAGCCAGACAAGTATACTTTCACTTTTGCACTCAAAGCTTGCACTGGAATTCTAGACTCAAACGAGGGCCGTCTAATTCATCGAGAAATAGTTGATAGGAAACTTGAAAGTGACGTCTTCATTGCGACTGGGCTTGTTGACATGTACTGTAAGATGGGTGACTTGGAATGCGCCTGGGAAGTGTTTGATAAAATGCCGAGCAAGGATGTCGTGGCTTGGAATGCTATGATTTCAGGGCTTGGGCAGAATGCGGAGCCTAGTGAAGCAGTGGAATTTTTTAAGCACATGCAGTTTGGCTATGGAGTGGAACCTAATGCTGTAAGCTTGTTGAATTTGTTTCCTGCAGTTTGCAAATTAACAGACTTAAAAGCTTGTGCGTCGATACATGGATATGTCTGGAGGAGGGATTTTCCTACTGCGGTTTTAAATGGTTTGATAGATATGTATGCGAAATGCGGGTGTTCTGATATTGGTAGGTTCATTTTTGATAGGATGGTTGGGAGAGATGATATAACGTGGGGAACAATGATGGCTGGATATGCATATAATGGGAGGTTTTCTGAGGTTCTGGAACTTTTTGATTTCTTGAGAGGGAAGAATTTGATGATTAATAAGGTCTCAGCTGTGAATGCTTTATTGGCAGCTTCTGAGCTGAGGGATTTGAAGAAGGGGGTTGAGATTCACAATACTGCTGTAAGACAAAAGATCGATTCAGATGTTACGTTTGCTACTTCTTTAGTTACAATGTACGCGAAATGTGGAGAGGTACAGAGGGCAGGGGAAATATTTTGGAGGATGCCGGAAAAAGATTTAGTTGCTTGGTCTGCAGTTATAGCTGCCTTTGCACAATCTGGTCATTTTGAAGATGCTCTCTCTGTTTTCCGGGAAATGCAGAATGTGAAAGTGAAGCCTAATGTGGTCACTTTAGTGAGTGTCCTTCCAGCTTGTGCCGAGTTATTGTCTGCAAATTTAGGGAAAAGCTTACATTGTTATGCTGTCAAAGATGGTGTTGCTCATGACATTTCTGTCGGAACAGCCCTAGTTTCCATGTATGCAAAATGCACTCTTTTTTCTTCAGCATTGATTCTGTTTGACAGACTACCTCATAAAGAGATTGTCACATGGAATGCTTTAATAAATGCTTATGCACAGGTTGGTGATCCTTACCGAGCGATGGAGATGTTTAACAGATTAATTTTGTCTCATTTACGCCCAGATTCAGGCACCATGGTTGGTTTACTCCCAGCTTGTGCCCTTGTAGGTGATCTAAAACAGGGAAGTTGCGTCCATGGACAAGTTATCAAGTATGGCTATGAGTCTGACTGCCATGTGAAGAATGCTCTCATGGATATGTACGCGAAATGTAGGAGCTTATCATCTGCAGAATTCTTATTCAAACAGATTGAGTTTACGAAAGATGAGGTATCCTGGAACGTAATGATTGCAGGATACGTGCAAAATGGATGTGCCAAAGATGCCATATCTGCATTTCACCTTATGAAATCAGAGGATTTCAAACCTAATTTAGTCACAATTGTGAGCATCCTTCCAGCAATAACATTCTTGACAGCTCTTAGAAAAGGCATGGCTATTCATGCATACATTATACAGAGGGGATTTCAGGCTTCAACACTTGCTGGGAATGGTCTTGTTGACATGTATGCCAAATGCGGACGCTTAGATCATTCACAACGAATATTCTCAGAGATGAAATATAAGGATACAGTTTCTTGGAATTCCATGCTTGCTGCATACTCGGTCCATGGACTAGGCGACCGTGCTCTTGCAACTTTTTGCCTCATGGAAGAGAGTGAAGTCAATATGGACTCTGTTTCCTTGACCAGCGTCTTGTCTGCTTGCAGACACGCAGGTTTGATTGAAGAAGGCCGGGAAATATTTCGCGCCATGAAGCAGAAATACAGTGTCGAACCAGGTTTAGAGCACTACGCGTGTATGGTGGACCTATTAGGCCGCGCTGGATTATTCGATGAAATCCTGGACTTGATAAAGGGAATGCCAATGCATCCAGATGCTGGTGTTTGGGGAGCGTTACTTGATGCGTGTAAAATGCACTCTAACGTGAAACTAGGCGAGCTCGCGCTTAAGAAGATGACAGACCTTGAGCAGGGGAACATGGCGCATTATATCGCGTTATTAGGCTTGTATTCTCAATCTGGAAGGTGGGATGATGCAGGAAACACAAGGTCAAGGATGAATGAGACAGGACTTAGAAAGACTCCAGGTTGTAGTTGGCTTTGAAATGAAAGGAGAATATGCACTGTAACTTAAATTTAAGTGCCTTCAGTTACAGTTCAGAGGAAGGGGAATAAGTTGTTCACCCTCTATACATTGTACAAAAGCTCTTAATATACATGCATGGTCTAATTTTTCTTACATATGATCTATGCTTTCATGAAATTTGTAACTTGTTAATCATGTTTTGGATTAATGTGTCAGATGAATTTTCTTTCAAATTTTCTGCAGCGAAAGTAAGGGGATTGACAAGTTGGGGTGGTATGATTAAGGATTAAATAAAATTTGTTTATAATCTTTAACAACTCGAGGGCTTATAGCTCAGTGGTAGAGCATTTGACTGCAGATCAAGAGGTCACCGGTTCGAACCCGGTTGGGCCCTTTTTTGTAAAATTTTTTGCCGAAATTTCAGAAAGCCTAATTCCAGTGTTTGATTGCACCCCTTTTCAAGTGTGTGATTACACTTGGCATGCTTAAAACACAATATTTTGGTCCAATAATTTAGAGAAGCAGCTTGCCAATTTTCAAACAAGAATCTAATCCAGTAGAAAATGAAGTAGGAGTATTACAGAAGTGCATATAACAATACTGGCATGAATTTGTATATGTAGTTAGCAAATCCATACAGTTATCAAACTATTAAAGGCGATTTACCATTACAATAATCAAATACAAAATAAAAATCCCACATAATCAAATGTTGCTCAATATCTAAACAAATATTATGACAAATTTTCTTCCAGGACCTACAGAGATCCCCTTCAGTAAAAGTAGGGTTCAATTAAGCTCCAGGTGGTGTTAAATGTTACTGCAGGTGGCTTCAGATGCTACTGATGTTCAGGAATAACCATTGGATCCCCAGTTCACCTTTACTGGAAGTCATCTACCAGCAGCACTCCGGAGATGCGGTCAGAGTTTATGACTTTGAAGTTTCAATCACACAGCTTTTTATCATATGATGTTATGACAGTCATGCGGTCGCTGCATCAAACATATAAGAGAGAAGTTCTTAGACAAACATGATGAAATTGAGACGAACAGAGAGACCAAAAATGAAAGCAAATGTATTTAGAATGGAAAAGACTAATGAGACATTATTTCCATTTACAGTTTACCTTTTTCATGTTCAAACCAGCACTTTAGACTGCCAGGAGAAATCCTCCAAATGCTGGATTTCTTTCCTTACTTTCTGCACGTAATGCTCCATAGAATAGACTTGATCATCCATGCTATCGGTCAAAATTGTATCTTCAGCTAATTTTACTGCAGCTATTTGGGATAGTTGAAAGTTTTCACAAGCATGCTGCACCTTCCTAGCGCAATCATCCTTCCCAAGCATCACAAGGGAAATTAAAAGAGACTTGACCTCGCGCTTGGCTCCAGTAAGTAAAGACATTCCCTTCAAGTGCTCGACCAAAGCCATCTCTTCACCAGGGCTACAAGCAAGTTTTACATAACCAATAACAATGTGACCTTTCCAAAACATAATTTAATACACCAAGGTGGATGGATCTTTTCACAAATCATATACCTGCCTGCACGAATTTTTCCCTTGTTTCGTTGACGCCCTCTCCCCTTGGTAGTAGTTGAACTAGTGGAAGCAGATGAACCCCTTCTTGTCCTGGCAATGTAACAATAGTGACAAACTACGTATGTGCAGAAATAAAAAATAAATAAAGTAGAACAAACAACTTTGGCACAAGGATGTAAAAGAGTATGATCATTGGCATCTTGAGGGGTATGTCTGTACGCAACAATATATTTCATTTACATGGATAAATTAATGTCCTTTTAACAACATCACAGGAAGCTTATGCTGTCAAGAAGCAATAAGTTAATGACATAATAGGGTTAAGAGGAGATACGTGTCCACAAATATCACAATGACTCTTATACTGGTTCTAGTGTAGGGGAAGATATTAATTACATGCCAGTGACAAAATTCAATCAGCTCAAACAGAATTGGCCCACTCTTATGACAATTCTCGGTACAAGGCACCATACAAGGATCGAGTCAGAGAATAGAATACTATGCAGAAATACATGACTAAGCAAAAAACTACCTATATATATTTAGCATATTGGATCAGAGGAAGTAGGCAACATGCATCATTAATTCTTTTACCCTATATAAAATCAAATAAAAAAACAAAACAGCAGAACAGTTATAAATACCCGGCGGTGTATGCGCTCATTCCACTGAAATTACTGCTAGCTTCTGAAGCAGTTCCATCATCAAGTTCAGTCATAGACCGCTCATCTGACTTAAGCTTTGCAGCAAGTAATAACCTTCGCTGTCGAACAGCCATATAGCGTGTCACATATTTCCCAACTTTCTCCAGAGCCTCCTCAAAATCTCCAACCAGCATGTTGGCACACTCAAGAGATGCAATTTCCACTTCTGAGATTAAGTCATCCCTCTGATGAAGGAATGCAATCCTCAAAGCCTCATCCCACTCCCTTGCATTGACCAATAGATCAATACTGGCCTTCACATCACCACAATATTCCAACGCAATTTTTGCAGCTTCCCCAGGTTTACCAAGTGCCTGGAGTTCCTCGCATAGTTCTTGAGCCAGCTGTATAACTTCCTCTTTCCCAAGTTTCATAAGACCGGCAACTGTGAGAACCCCACTCCAATTACCACAAGATCGATAAGCTTTCAAAGCCTTTTCCAGGCAAGAACAACGCAAGTAAGTGATAGCAGCATCTTCAAAGCATTTTATCAAAGTCAAGTGATCTCCCCATGCCTCAAGAACTTGCCTTCTTTTAACAGGATCATTCATCAGTTTCAGCCCCAGGGGGAAAAGTTCAGGATGACTTTTGATGAGCCTCATGCAATCTTCAAAAAACCCATCTCCAGCTGAGATAATATGTCGCAAAGCCTTTTCATATCTTTGCAGTCTAAGGTCAATATTATAATGCATTAAGACAGCTGGCATGCATTCCAGGCCCTGAAGAAACGGAAGAAATTCTTTTGGATCCTTCTGTGAATTCAAAGCAACCATAGCAGCAAGGTTCAGATCATAAAGCCCCAAAGCAGCTTCATAAACTGCTTCCGATTCAGATAGCCACAAAAGATGCTTCAAAGATTCCTCGGCAGAAGGTGAATTAGTCCGCCTTGAACTGTCAGAACCTGATAATTCCATTTCCCTGATAACTTTTATCCTTTTTAAAGCTTCCTCAAGAGCTGGTGGATCACTTCGAGCTGAAGTTGTCAAAATGCAAAGCTCTTTTGGAGGACATTCAACTATTTCCTCCTCAAGGGCCTTTCTAATGGCTAGCAGCACAGATGAGACCTTGCTATTTCTATTGACTTCATTCAAATCTCCAGACTCTACAGCAAAAGGTCGTGATATATAGTCTTTGTATAATGTCTCCATGACGTTTTCATTTTTTATAGCACAAACAAACTCAGTTATATAGCTCAAATTGTTCACCTGTTTGACAAATTCAGGAGCCGACTGAAGAAAAGCTTTCCAACCACAGTGGTCAATGATAACATTGAAATCAATCCTATGCCGACGTATCATGGACAATGCATCTTTAAAACGCCCCTGAGCAAGAGCATTGATGATTGAGCCCAGGACCAGTTTTCTAGGATAAATGCATTCAAGATTTCCTCGAGTTGTTTGAATTACAACAGCAGACTCATCTCCATGCAAGGCAGCAATTATTTTAGCACCTTTTTCCCACACATTTATAGATTTTCTTCCATCTTCTCCATTTCTCTTCTTAAAAGTCGGTAGGAAACTGTCATATTTGGCATCTAATTGTTCATTTTGGATATCACCAATGCTTATAATAAACAGAAAATCCTGTTTGGTTAAAAGAATTACATGTGAGGTTGATAGTCCAGTAGCATTGGAGTAACACGAGAAACTGCTGCAATTGTTGCACAATATCCTTCCACTGAGCTGAAGCCTACCATTGTCATCAAGACCAAACAGGAAAGCCTTTTCTGATCCAAATTCTTCTGCAACTGCCAGGTTCATCCATGGGCACGTTGTTGAGAAGCACATGTCATCACGTTTATGAAGAGGAATTGATCTATTATCCCCCAACTTTGACATATACTGAAATATTTTTCCACCATCAAACTGAATATATGCTGCACATCTGTGAAGTGGGTCGGTGATAATACCAATAACCTCTTCTTCAAGAGAAATTTGGTTAGAAATTTTGCCTTGCCAACCTGAGCAGGTCACTGAACTGGGTATGTGATCTTCAGAACAAATGAGCTGAATTTCCTGTAAATAATAACCATGATGCCCATCCTTCCCAAGAAAGTTTCTTGCTGAGCAATTATCCTGACTGAACCCAAAACGAGAAATGCTGAGAAGCACATGAGAATCCAACCATGCCAAGTGCATAGAAGATCCAGATCTAAAATCACATGAGGCAGCCTCAACTACAATTTCTGTGCCTTCTAGCTCCTCCCACACATCGAGGGCAGGAAGTTCTACAATGCACAACCTTCCATCTGATAGATGCACAGCCAAATTATTTGTGGTGGTCCGGGAACAAAAAGCTAAACTCCGAACTGGAGAAGGAAATCTTAGGCTGAATAAAGACATTGGAGGTGGGATCAAACAAATTGAAAGTGGGGTTACAAGGATATTGGAATCATCAATTACAAATGCTGTTGAGTTATCTGTGACAGCAGAGATCCAAATGAAATTGTGTATCATTACCTGGCCACCAAGAGTCCAAGTAATTAACTGTAATGGCTTTATTGGATTCCAGATGAATTTAACTCCATCCTCCTTCAAGTATCTGATCTCATGCTTTAAATACCAATGATTGTTACCGAAGAACCAAATCTTGACAGAGTCATGACATACACCCCTAACTAGTGCAGCAAGAAGTTCAGAATTACAATTCCACTTCAGAGATTCCACTTTTGCATCAATTTCTTCATTTATACTGAAAGAACTTCTCTGCAATCCATTCCTCTCAAAGAAAACTATTGATGGACACTTCTTTTCTTCTCTTTGATCACAAACAGAAGCAATTTTTGATCCACTGGGCATCCAATCCAAAACGGCTCCCATGAAAACCATTGAATCTGAAACAGAGTGAAGGGCACCTGAATCTCGTTCCCAAACTTTAAGCTTTTTCTGCAAGGGGAGGGAGTCAAGCACCTTGGTTAGTGTTGCAAAAAATTTCCCGTCGCCTCGCCATGAGATGGGATTCTCACATGAATAATTGGATGAAATAGTTGGTTCATCTGAAAATAGGGTGAATAAATGCAGATTAGTACAAATTAACAGTACCAAAGACTGATATGAATATACAAAATCTAACTGAGGACAAAACTGGACAAAGTCTGTCTCAAGCATCAAACATATCATATAGATGGATATGTGCATTTTATGTAAGCAGTAAAAGAAATGAAGCCTCAACTTGGTGGCACCGTAAGGTCAAGCCTCAACTTGGCGAAATTCTCCCGAGTCAGGTCTGATACAATGACATTTAATAATTTAGGGAGAACATATAAAGCATGCTTTATTCAAGTCCACCTTATGCTTTGTTCAGGTTGACCTCCAGATTTCTATTGTTTTTTAGTGCCAGTGGTAAAAAATGATTATTTGTCAAAATACACTCTCCCAAAAATCACATACACTTGCCCAAATGTGTATCATGTATGAGGCAAATTGTAAAGGTAATAAAGCACAAGCCTTTGAGAATCTGTGTCTCTTTATTCTCAAGTCTCACATATAAAGCACCACAAAATGCAACGCATAAGTGGCCAGCAAACTCTGAAGAAGTTTCGAAAGGGCATGAGGATGCACTAGTAAAAATCAAATCAAGAAATAAGGAAGAAGTCCTTACTTACGTCAACATCCTCAGCATGGTCCTCAAGTGCCATCTCATACAACAGATCCCAATCATGTGTCATGACTAGTATCTGACCAAAACCAGTTATTACACCAACCAATTCTCCATCTGGACTAGGTGAAATGCACTTAACACCACCCTCCACTCGGCCAACCACTTCTGTAACATTGTCTTCCACGATATAAAGCAAGAGAAGCCCATACGATGTTCCAACTATCAATGCTTCCTTTTCCATCAGATAATCCAAGGAAGTGATGTAATCTCCAGGTTCTACATCAATAGGCTCAACAGCAACAGATGTCCAAATTGCTTCATGCTGTCACAAAATCCTTCTGATTAGATATGTCTGCACTATTCCGTATACAATAAAACATTCATAAATGAAGACAGACGCAGATAAAGTAACATTAAAACTCATCCCGAGAGAAAAGGTAGCGCAATGAGCATTCATACAGTAACATCAATAGTTTTAGTGAAATCATAAAACTAAAGACTTTATGAATGCTAGTAATGTCAATCGACTTCTAGTAAGCTACATAAATGGAAGGGATTTGGTTCTGCAACCTGATTGGATATGTCATTCAGTTGTATTCAAACTAAGCTACAGACAATCAAACTCAACATGATTTATGAGGCCAATCCCATTATTGTCAATGTGTAGAAGAACATATCTGGACAAACAAAATTCAATGGATATGCCTGCAATTTCAATTCACACCTACTGAGACGCCAGTTTCGAAAGGGTTTACCTGAGGAGACGGAAGCTGCGTGGTGTATATGAAGTTGGCAGAAGAGGAGAAAAATAAGCGGTTCCGCTCCACGTCAAACGCAGAGAACTGAAGAACTTCATCATCGGATTGCAATTCAAGCTTCGTTGGGAGCTCAGAGAAGAGCTTCAGATTATTCATTATTCCTAAATTACGAAAGTGCTCCTCTACCCTAGCAAGAAACCCACAACAACAACTGCTGTTGGATGAAAAAAAAGGGTATTTGATTAGCGCACAACAATGCCTATGGTACGCTTATTATGAATCTGCTGCAACCCCTGGTATGATTGAACCATTGGGTTCTTATTAAACCCAAGGAATACGACTCTACTGCAATCCGAGGACGCAAAAAAAAGCCTATAACTTAGCTGACACTACAGAAACTATAGATACAGACCCTCCGCGTCGCCGCCGTATTCGGCCGCGCGTGAGACGTATAGTTTTTGAGGATTTGAATTATACTCTAAAACCCTGGAGTCTTACGTAGCTGATTTAAAACCCTGCTACCCGACCCGAATAGCCACCAACTCCTGCCCGCTCGGTTACTTTTACATATATACCCCCTCCCCAACTTTTCTTTTTTTTTGGGTAGTAAAAGCCAAATTACATTTACTACTCTCGAGTTTTACACATCAGTGATTTATTTGTAATTCGGAATTGTTATCAACATGCCACTTTTTACTATTCGTAGGTCACTTTTTAAAATTTTTATACGTGAATTTATATTTTTGCCCTTTATAGTTTCTAACTTTATAAAAAAATTACTCAACTTTTTTAAATCTACCAGGCGATTTTCTCTGGGAAAATCGCCACAGGACACCGATTTTCTTTGGGAAAATCGCCCATAAGCGATTTTACTAGATAAAATCGGTGTTCTATGGCGATTTTCCCTAAAAAAAACGCCACAATACGGCGTTTTTTTTAGGTTTTCCCGGTCATTCGTTTGAAAATCGTTTTTTGGGCAAACAACCACTAAATTTTTGAAAAATCGATTTTTTTAGGGAAAATCGCCTGGCCTGGGCGATTTTCCCTGAGTTAAAAAAGTTGGGTAAATTTTTTTTTTTTTTTAAAGTTAGAAGCTATCTAGAGTATATTTGTTTTTTCACCACTTAAAATTTTAAAAAGTATCATGTGTTTAGTAAAATGGTACTTGCAAATAACATGCCCCTTGTAATTTCACGAAAATTAAGTTCAATATATATATATTTTTTGCGCCTCGAATTGAGGTATTTGTAGTTTCATCAAAATTTCATAAATGTAAATACGTGTCAAAAACTTCAAATTTGTAATTTCAACAAAATTTGTGAAATATAAATGTAATTTGCAATTTTCTAAACGATTCACAATGTGTATGTAACAAGTGCAAAAAGTACATTGTCACTGTTTTGAATGTTGAACTTGCATATTGTTCATTGTAGCATTGGTTACCCTAGTTTCCATTATGGCGACATACTCCGTTTGTACCCTAGAAGACGAGTCCACTCGTTATCCGCTAACTGAACTCTTCTAATGGGACGAAAAGAAAACAATGAAGAGTACACTACAAAGATAAAAGGATACCATCCAAATATAACAAGCAATTCCAAACTACCAAAAAACCGATCCAATTCTTCAGTCTAAGAATCTAGATATAAGAGTATAGGCTATGAAATATGACCATAACCATAACCATAACCAACCGCTTGCCTAGCTACCAACTAGGCCTAAAGCCCTAAACTATGTTCAATGAAACAGAAAAAGAAAGCACTATTTTTCAACAATCCTGTCTGTATAAGTATTTGTTACCTATGGTGACAATTCTGAGTATTTACATCCAATGTATTTTTACCCAATCCATGCTGTCAGAAACCAATGTTGTTTGCCTAAATTCAAGTCAATAGTTTACCCAAAATTTGCTCCGGCAGGTACCACCTGAAGCAACCAACCAACCAACCAACATTCTTCATGTACAAAACTGTCAGTCAACCTCAATCCCTTTCTTCTTAGCGGCTTCCTTCACAGATTCCATATCTCCTTCAGCATCTGACAAATGGAGGTATGATTTCCACAGTTTGATAGAGAACGGGTACACCGTGAGAGCTTTTCTGTGGAAACTTTCCTTGATACTCTGAATATCCGTCAGATTACGCAGAGCTTCAGCCGCTTCAACCCATGCGTATTCTGGAGCTACAGGAACCGCATGATATAGCGCATTTACGAGGAGTGATCCTGCCCAAAAGGATAGACTGGCAGAGAAAGTAGTAGACTCGGCAATCTTACACAACTCCTTGCACACCGAAACTGCAAGCAGATAGTTGGAAGGCAATATCTCCATCATGGCTTCCGCTAAATCCACCAAATCTGTTGGTTTGGCAAAAAGATGGGGTTGCACAGTCAGACCTTCCCAAACTTCAAGAACCATGAGCATCAGAGAAAAGTCTGCTGAAATTGGACTTAATATCTTGCTGACAAGTTGTTGAACTCTTGGCTTCTTAATTTTTTTAATGAAAGCTCGAGACAGAGGTTCAGAGACGAGCAAAGCCCGGGTGTCAACTAGATGAACATTCAGGAGGTTCAGTATCCCCTTTAGATGAATATCATCCCCATGTTGGATACTATCTATGAGCCAGAATGGAACAAGTTCTCTAAGACAAAGCTGATAATTATCAGCTGCAGCTGCCTTTAAAGCCAGCTCTGATGCAAAGCGAGCCTCGCTCTGATCCTTCTGCAATAGTTTATAGAGTGAAAAATTCAGCATTCCGAACACACTGTCATTCTGGCCACAAGTTCCAAACCAAGCATGGAGATCTGCTGCTGAAGCTGATGGTACTGAACTGTCAGAATTCTGTTCTTTGATACGCAAAACTCCAATATCAGAATTTTGTGCCTCAAAAACAGAATGTAACCAACGATCCATTATTTCCCTCACAAAATCAATTTTGCCACTCTGAAGGGCGAATACAGCATACTGATTCCAAATACATTGAACACCAACTTCATCAGGCCAGTTTCTAAGAGCTTCTTCAAATCCATGAAAACTGTAATCCCCCAACTCATATTCTGTTCTAGCTGACATCAGAACAAGCTCTAAACATGATGGATACAGCTTCACGTATTTTTCAAGCAAATTTCTACTACATTCAAGACCTTCCAGGACCAATACACATCTAACATGGTTGAGAGCAAATAGGTGAGCTGCCCTCAGATTTTTTTCGTTTTCAAGTGACTCATGGTTCACATAAGATTCTAGTGAATCCACTGCTATTTCCAACAGTGAGACCGCCTGCTGCTTCTCATCAGATCTTAAATGAGCTGAGGGCCATTCTACAGCAGCAGATTCTTTCCAACATTCAAATCTCTGCACCACAAGATCAGGCAATTTCTTGTATACAAGTAAATACACACAACATGTCCAGAAGATGAATTTGTCACAAATTGTCAGGCGAGTGAGAATATTAGGATTAGACACTTGAGGGTGATCTTCAGAGTTCTTTGTGGAGGAAAAGAGCACAGAGATTTTCTCAATGGCTTTACCAACATTTCCGGACATGCATAAGCTATCTATCATCTGCAGAAATATATCCAAGATGCATTGACTGGCATGCAAGGTATCATCATCAGACTTAGATGGATGGCAACAAAGAGCCAAGAGTGCAGTATCATATGCAGCCAACCGGTCTTCCAGTTGTACCCGACTATTAATGTACAAGAGCCACAGTTCATAAGTTTCTTTGTTGTATCTAACCTAGAAAATCAAGAAACACACTCATACTTTGTTTGCACTGACAAGTAAATACAAACTAGAAACCTAGACAACAAACATAAGACTGAGCAAAATCAAGTGAGTTTTGTTTCCAAGGAATGTAAGAGGCAAAGAGGTTGAGGAAATATCCAAGAAACAAAAACTAACTGCTGACAATAATGTATTCAGATTGCAAATTTATTTGCTCCACATGCAATGGAAAATGGAAAGAGAGAGAGCCAAAAAGGAGGTGGAGGTACAGGGGCAGAACAGAGAATAGTCAAATGAGAACAAGGGAGAATTAAAACATTGATAAAGAGTAATGAAATCAGTCTCTGACTTTCCAACTGAAATGGGTCTTTAACAGCAAATCCAGATGAATTTTGGAGAAGCTCATACAGCATTTCTAAAAAGATGCCTTGCTACCAACCACACATTTTTTTTTTTTTAACCCAGTAAAATTCGGATGGCACTAATGATAATTCCTCGTAAAAATTGTCCAAGTTCATTAGATGGGATAAAGGCAAAGGACATACCGCATACTCGAATAAATCATCCTTTCCAATTGACTTTTGATTACTGTAGAAAATCAGCAAGTAAACTATCCAAAGAACTGCAGACATTGGAGCATCTTCAATGGCTCGAGCGAGAACTTGAACTGCCTATATATTTTGGGTGAAAAAATAATCCAAGGTAAGCTTCCATATCCAACATTAATACCCTACTAAGAAAACCAAAAACTAATTTACCTCAACCCTGGATTTATGTTTATCAGCCTTCTCACTCAGATTAAGAAGAGCCATTTCCACAGATTGCTCAACACCAGAAGTGCATTGACCCAGTTGACTCTATGTAGACAAAATATTATTAAAAAGAAAATATAAGTTAATTGCTATAAAACCAAGAACAAAGAGTTTCTTAAGTGAAAAATACTCCAAAATTTATTATCACAAATAGTACTGAACTAACACAAACAAATTACTGGGAAAGAAACTTAAGCTAGCCTACAATAAAACACAAATTATAGGTATAGTCAAAGCATTGCTTATTGAAAGATAGATCTTCATGGTTTTACAAAGTGCAATTGGCAAGAAGCAGTATACAATGCTAATAGAGCATAGCAGTGCAACAAAGATAGAAAGATCTTGCAGATACTCTGCCATGAGAATTTAGAAGACTGGATGAGGAACAATAGCAAACGCGAGTCAAACAACAAAGACCATGCAATCAATTAGAAGTAACAGCACCATTTTGTAAACAAAGGAACTAACAGCTTCTATAAAACACAGAGTAAAACAAAATTCAGCCAAGAAAGTAAGATCGCCTCAAATTGACACAATGCATCCTGCATTGAGCAATAGAAACCACCAATTAGAGAAAATGAATGCTTTGACAAACCAGAGTCCCATTTCTGCTCTGAAAATAAGATAACCGTCTATTCCAACTGCTATGATCCTCAATACGAGCTTCAGTGCCATGCAAAAATGGCTCATTTGATTGCAACACTGTTGGACAGGAACTAGAGAGAACCAAAAAAGCACTGAAACTCTTCTGCCAGCATTGTCCATAACCTTGAGGTGAAGCAGATGTGTGTAAATGTGAATCAGATCTCAGAATGTCTAAGCCAACAACATAAATAGGAGGAGCTAAGACGAGATTATCCAGCTTGTTAAGCAGTGCAGAGCTAGAAAACTGTTCCTTTCCTGGTTGCTTTCTGAGTTGAGTACCTATATAGAAGACGAACATATACACAATTACAAGGGTTTCACAAATCTTAAATTTGACCTTTTACTCTAGTAACTTTACCAGAATTATCTCCTGGTTTCATACTGCCACAAGAGTAGTCTCTAACATGTTGCCAGGCACACTCATCGTTATTGCATTTTCCACGGAGTTCATACATACACAGTGGCCACGCTGGATCAATAGCAAAATCACAGGAGAAAGACCCATTTTTTTCGGTGAATAAATCTATTGCAGTTGATTCAGTAGCATCCAAACTCCATACACCTTGTTTGCTTTTATTAAGGGCACCACCATCCTCAATTTCCTTCTCACGGAGAGAAATAACATCAGAACTTGTAGGCTTGGATTGCGATACACCAAGAAGTCGAATGACCTTCAGGTTGTTGAATGCATTATTTATTACAGGGAACAAAAAGGCTCCAGAGATTGTAGGTTGTTCAACATCCAAAGAAACACAGCTATGTACAGGAACCTCAGTTGGAGATTCATGTTCAGAATTTGAAACATCACACTGGCCGTTCATCTGGGCGGGCAATTCTGGAAACCTTTCTTCCTGTCTATCATCTAATTTTGAAGAATCAAGCAACCACATTTGTAGTGGACAAATCAGTTACTTACAAATAAAGATCATCATTAGAAAGAGATATTAATGGAAATATCAACATGATGCTAAACTTCAGGGGCAAAATGAACCATTAACTCCTAAACACAAAGCAAGTTACAAGACATAGACTCATGCATAAAAACACAAACAGAAATCAGTACATGATAGATAGAGATAGCTTAAAAATAAATGGAGAAGGATCTACATTGTTAAAGTTCAGGAATTCTTTAAGGCTTTAATAAAGACATATGAAGGATAATTATAGGACTCCAAGGGAAAGACTTGAGAAGAAATACCTTCAAAATCTAAATGTCTGTCATTCTCTGCCTCAAGCAATGCAGTGTTATCAGCATCAGTATCCATCATCTTTTCATTATTATCATTATTTTCAGCTCTTGTTTCCACTAAAGGGTCAACACTTGTGCCCCTTTTAGAAATTCTTTTTGCCTTCAGCTTTTCAAAAAGTTGAGCCCTTAATGATGCTTCGAGAAGCAAACAATCTTGAGAACTACCAACTGGTCCTTGTCTTTTAGACTCTTCAAAAATATCCTTTTGCCTCCCCTCATCAGCTTCTGATATTCCTTCAGACACTATATTTTCATGCGCAGACTTATGATTCAATTCAAATATCTGGCCATCCTCATAAGATGACTGACTTAAGTCACCAGAAGGAGAGCAGGCAACACTTGATAAAGGTTGCTTGCAGCCATTTGATGGACTTCCATCAGGCTCGTGGCAAGGATTAGAAACCAATTTTTTTTCACTTACATGCAATTCATTAATTGCAGCAGGTATATCAGCATCATAACCACATTTGCTTTTAACATCAGATCCAGCCAACACTTCATGGCAAGATGATGATGGTATTAGCTGCATGTTAACATCCGAAAAGTTATTAGAGGAATTGAATCCAGCTTCTTTCTGCTCATGATATCTTTGTGAGGAAAACAAATTTGGGTTCTCCATCATATAAGATCGAAGCTGTGCAGAATATAATTCCCTTTTGCTGTAGAGCTGAGAGCATCTTGCGTGAGCTTCAACCAAGACTCTCTGGGCCTTCCGGAAAGCCATAAGTGCATTTTTTTCTTCTACTTCACATTTGCGTCGATGCTCTTGTGCTTCCTCTATTTCCTTATCTAGCAACTCTTCATATTCGAGCAGTGACTGTAAATCCATGCCACTATTTACCATCAAGTTCTTCTTGCTCAAATCATGGAAGAAATTTGGATTACTGTGTGGTGCCGCCTTTCAGGAGACATAAATAGTCAATAACAAATTGAGATTCAAAGATGAAAATGTGCATGTCAAGGTTCACAGATATATATAACTGACCTGCAGATTTGTTTTAAGCACATTTAGAGGAGATGCCTGAGCTCTAACATCTGACATTTGTTTACTTACTCTACTGCAATTAATTGGATCTCTGTCATGTATTTCCAGAAAGTTAGCACTAGAAGCGACCATGTTCTGGATTGACATTTGCATCTCTTGTCTCTGGCATTGGGTGTGGTCCGAATCCTCCTAAAAGGAACAAGAACAAATGAAAAGTCAGAAACAACAAATGTGCTGTGTAACACGCAAACCCACACTTGCACCTATCAAACGACAAATGTTCTTTATAATTCTTTTTAAATCTTCACCCTTCCCTTTTCAATTTGAGTGAGTAATTCTCAGTTTTTCACACCATGTCCTAGGGCATCTATATCTAAACTATGTTAAGTGTATTTCTCTCATTTTCTCATCTATTGGGGTTACCCCCACTCTCTTTCTAATGCATCCATTACTTATTCATAGTCCAATGTGTCCACAAATGCTTCTCAACACTCTCATCTGCATCCCTCATTCTTCTTCACATTTGTATTTAGTCACTCGACACTTTGATCTGTAAAGCATTGCTTGCCTAGTGGCTATTTCCTAAGTTCCAGCAATACAGAGAAGTTAAGAGATTTCAAAGACAAAATAAGATGAGAGAAACACATCAATCTCTAGGACAGAGCCACAACAAGTTGAATAAATTATGAGACAAATTAGCTTTCCATACAAAGCAATAGAAAGAAGGTAACCCTTATCCCCACATTACTTAGTAGTGGAAAGTGCAGTGAAATATTGTTCTTCCACCATCTTCAAGAGATTAAAAAATAAATATGAGGGTGAAATACAGTTTGTCCCCCATCATTTCACACGAGAAACATTTTCCCCTTATGGTTTTGAAATACCCAGTTTCTCCTTATGAATTTGGATTAATGTGTCAATATGACTGAAAACATCTACACTAACGGTGTCTGAAATACTGTAACCCTTAGTAAAACAATATTTTCACTGTAAAACCCACAGGACTCATCTTAATCTTACAAAAGTCTGGCTACATTTCTGGCCAGAGAACTTAAAAATATTAGCGACCACAATACCCATTTTTGCCTCCTTTTGATATATATTTCTGGCCAACAACTACCACTTGAATTCTGGCAATTTGGTATTTCAACAACAAAAAAATAATAATTGAATTACTGAACACTCTATACCAATTAAACAAAACAAAAAAAACTTGCAAAGGACTAAATAATGAATAGCCAAACTGAAAACTGAAGAAAAAGATCCAGAACCATACGCCCAAGACAAGATTCAGAACACCCCCTTTGTATAGCAAAGAAGAACAATTCGCCAAACCAAAAATCTAAAGACGCAACTCAGAAATTGAAGAGAAGGATTTCAGAGCGGCATGTGGAACCAAAAAAAATATATAAATTCAGAACACCCAATTTGTAGATTGAAGATTGAAAACATATGAAGACCCAGACAAAGTTAAGAGCAGACAATGCGGAAAGAAGAAAATATTCCAGAACAACATGCTGAAAAGTTTTAGAACACCCAAATTAACCTATTTGGACAGAGGCATTAGTGTCTCTTGCGGCTATCAAAACAAAATATCAAACATTTCCCTTTTATTAACTAAAATTTGTTGCCTGCAGTTCCACTTTAATGTTGTCGGATTCCCACTTGAATCTATCTATTGACCTAGCAATAAACAAAATCTTTCTTTTTTGGCCGTTCTAATCAGTGGAAATCAAAACCAAACACCACCAAAGGACACTCATAAGTATGCATAGAAGCAATGTAACCTTCATAATGTTTATTTCTTAGATTCTCAAATGGTGCTGCTCTCCTGAAGGGTTTTCCTCAGCCTATATAGGCAACTGCTGCAGTGTGTAGTGGATAAGGAATAAGGGGTAGCGGACAGGAGAGGACAGACTCCGATGTAATAAAGGGTATTTTAGTAACAAAGTATTAAGAAATCACACACTACTCGCTTTTTGAGCGCTTGTTTCACCCTACCGTTACCGTTTTCAATTTCCTTCCATTTGACATTTTGGTCCAAAACCACAACGAGGAATCGGTGTATTTTTAAACCATAACGTGGAAACTGTCCATCATCCGAAACCATGTGGAAGGGTGTATTTACCCTAAATATGAAGATCCGATCAGGATGCATTCAATAAATGTGCAGGCTATTATTAAAATGGAACTAAAACAAATATGCTTAACTCAAAGACAAGATTACACAGCCGATCACTCACAATAACAGACTGTAACGATGTCAATGTGACTGTTAAGGAAATTCTTAACAGTAACCCAATAAACCCATTCATCCATTTTCAACAAAATCTTAAAGTGAATAATTGATGAGGACAAGCTGTAAAACCAAAGCTTAGCCACAACATGAAATATGATGTGAGTTTGGGGATGAATGTCTTAACTTGGTAAGCCATTAATTGAAAAGATTGGCAGCAATAAGGAGAGAGAATATGCCAGTTCAACATTTCCAATTGAATCAACGCAAACTAGATTTTCTCAACTGGACATCTAGCCGAATCAAGCATCTCCCATTACATTAAAACTTCATGAATCAGGAGTGACAATCAGAAAATATATTTTTACCGAACTGTGTGTTTCAGCCTTCAAAGGCCAAACAACATATTTAGATATTGGCATGGCCACAATCACCATTACCCTATAAGATGTAGCATTTAACAAATAACCTATTACTATATTTGTATTCAATATTCATAGGAAAGAGCAACATGAATGAAGATACCGCTGCAAATGTAAGTTGATATTCCAATGCAAATTGCTTGACAACAGTTTTCAGGCTCAATTTTATTTATCTTTGCCTACCAGTTCTTCTCCCAGAGCAAGGATCCTAATAACTTGTTAAGGAATCTGACCTTGCAAAGATCTTGCTTCTAGACTAGTATACACATATCAGATTAGTTATTAAAGCTAAAACAAAGATTGATATTGAAATAAGATACCAGAAGCTTGTGCAACTTACTAATTGCTTTGGAAAATCTTCAACAGCCCTTTTTTCTGTTTTCCCAATACGTCTCAACAAAGAATCAGAACTGACTTTGTCTACATTCCCAGTTATCTGAATATTGGCAAGAACATTGTTACCTGCATGGCCATTACCCAAGCAATCACTAAGCATCTCAAGTACTCTATGATATCCAATTTATTTTATTTTCTCTTTTAGGGTGGGGATGGGGTTGTCTAACTCTCCTCCCTCCACTTCTTTCATATCAAAAAATAGGAAAAATATCTAAACGTTTACCCTCTTTAGCACCATCAGGATTTGCTGAGAGAGTGCCCTGTGACTCCACTTGTTTTCCCTCTTGAACATTGCTTAGAAGTGATTGATTTTTGTCGTGATGAAGACCAGCTACACCCTCTCTACAGCAGTCCATTGAGCTAGACTTTTCAGATGTAAGAATAGGCTGTAGTTCTGAAGCTAGTTCACCAGCCTTTAGTTCTCTGGTTTTTAGACGCTTCTTGTTAGAGTCACCCAACTCGCTTCGTAAATCAAAAACAGGGGCACGCCGTACTCTATCCACAAGGTTGTCAGGGCTCCTAAATTTACTATCGTTAAATGAACCTCCAACTGATGTCTTGGTTTGCTGGGCCGCCTTGAGCTTTAACTCACTTTCGCGAATCGCGATTAACTGTCGTAGATCTTGCAGCTCCTGTATATTAGAATTCAGATTTAAAGTTGTTTTCCGCACAGATATCTGATTCTGAACAGCCGAACCTCGAAGACTACTGCTATTTCTGAAGCTAGACTTTTGACCACTATTCCATGGAGTAGATCCATTTATCTTTGTCAATTTAGAAACATGTGGACGACTGTGAGGTACTACTCTGTGAATTGGTCTGGCTTTCTCGGTTCTGTCTTGTTGCAACTTCTTTGATTCTATTTGAGAAGACACGAGTTGCTTGTTAATTATATCTGCGCCCTGTTTGTTGACTTTAGTCATCCTATTGGTATGTTTACTGTCATCAGAATCACTTCCACTCTCATCATCTGAAAACCTTATCACAAAAGGCACAAATGGTCCACGATTCTTCTCAGAACTCTTCACATTCTCTTCATGTTGGGAAGCTCTTGAAGATACACCAACCATGCTAGCAGACTTTATGGCAGGACCACACTTGTCTGTAAAATACCAAAACAATCAACTGAAATAAGAGCTGTTTGGACTTCCATGCATAAATCCATTTTCCCAATAAAAAGACAATCTCTAAGAATGTGTCTTATACAAGATCAAGGATTAAAAAAGGGTAAAATGCAAAGAAGCCCGTAATACTGGTAACCGCACACAGGCATTTAAGACGCCCAGTGTTATATAGCAAGTTCTGACTATCTCCCAGAAACGGAAAATTTTCTAGAAATACGAATCTAGGGTATCAATAACAAGAACCATTCCTCATAAAAATATGCAACACCAATTATTCATCCAAAATAGAGCCCTCAGCAGCTAGCAACTAACGCAGACATGCTAAATTGCACATTAACACGCCCGTAAGGTTGAAAAAAAAAAATTCCACTTGAACTTCTCCGAAACATACTGTGAACCTACCTGCCTGAGCACCTTGAATAGTTTCATTTACAGGAGAAGTATGAACTGACTCCATTTGAGCAGTGTCACCACAAGCATGTTGAGATGCAGAACCAGTAGCATCCAATTCCTGTAGCATCAGATTTACTCTTTTAGGACTGAACTTAGGTAAATTGCCTCCCTTGACCAAAAGATCAATGAAATTACGGCAATTACAATGGTACACAGGAAAATTACAATAGAAGCCAGAAATGTTAGAAAACTCAAGCCCTAGAGTGAATAAACAACAAAACTAAAACGAAATCATCCAAAGAAAATAGGAAAATCGCTTCTCCTTTTTTTCCTTTTTGGAAAAAAAAAAAAAAAAAAAAAAAAAAAAGGGAATAAAAACAGCTCTCCGACGTTAGGGTTGCTTCCCCCTTCCTCTTAGGTTAGTTTATTTAGTATTTAAATCCTTAAAAAAGCGAAGTCTAGCAGTAATGGGAACGAGCAATTACAATTATAATATTAAAAAAATAAGGAGAAGTATAAGTCCAGCAGTTATGGCAATAAATAAATCAAGAGCTGGAAAAAAGCACAATAATTAGGGCTTCCAGAAGTGAGAGAATACGTCGTCGTCGACATCTTCCGAAGAAGAGAGTTCGCCTTCTTCTCTGCTCTTGGAGGACTCACTGCCATTATTCGCCGCCTTACCCTCCCCGGCGTCAGACATAGTAGCGTCGGGAAGCTTTTCCTCTACAGAGAGTAAAGCCGCTCCGGTCACCCCTGTTCTCTGAGTATTGCAGCCTCCGTCGCCAGGGTTCTTCGCCATTTCATCACTTGCGTCTCTGCGACTCACTTCAATTCCTTTTCTTCGGTTTTTCTTACTTCATTTGGCTCTATTTCAGCCTTTTTTTTTTTTTTTTTTTTTTTTTTTTTTTTTGGGGTGGATTTGGCGGTTACAATTTGATAAGAAAATAACGTAAAAATAAAAATGTTTCCTTTAACATGGAATCGGAATATCACTATAGGACGTCAAAATTGAAAACGCACAAAACAATATTGTTTCCTTGTCGTTTTGGTTGCGTCGATCTTTGATCAATGAAGGTTGAATTCAGTTGTGCTGAGTAGGCCTCTTTTTAATTCAAGCGTGTCCCTCCACCCCGAACACGTGTGACATTTTATTTTATTTTTTTTTGAGGAAGAAAATTATTTTATTTGCTTGTGGAGCGAGTAAATGGTTTACAAATGATAAAACATTGTTCTAAACTCGATCTTGTGGCATATTGTGTTATTTCATGAGCTATGACATTGTCGGTGTGCCGAATCTAAAATATTTGTGGCATTCGTAAGATGTGCATCATGGTGTATATGCCTCTGATGATTAGGTCGGGGTTTGGTTAGTCTTGTCTAGGGTGGTTTATTACTTTGACTCGGCGTCCAACGATCCCGTCAAGGGAGAGGTGTTGGTGTGACGCATGGAAGCGTTTCTGCTTTCTTGGTGAATCGACGTCGGAAAAGTGCCTTGTCATGCCAAATATCCAACATCCAGTCCAGTGCATATGTAGCATGCCAGGCCTACCAAGCATTGATGGTGGGCGGCATCGAAGGCTGCGTCAAAATATATATGGAATCCTTAGGGCGACCCTTTATTGGGTGGCTTTCCTTCTATTGTGGGTGGCGTATGGCATGTGCCCTTTGATAGTCAAAGCGTCGCTTGATGGTATGCACTGCGAGCTTGTCCGGGGTCATAGAGACAGTTTCGCCATGTAGGGCCTTATTCCCGGGCCACCATATGTGGTATACTTTTTCTCTGTCACTTAAAAGTTAATTTTATAATATTATTTTTTAATAAGACAAAGTGGAATGGAAGGAGTATAAGAGATTGGCGATGTGTGCTGCCCTCTAGGTGCTCGCAACTAGGATGAGCTTCGTTGTCCATATATAGGCTCCGTTGCGTTTGTCTAGTGTGTATGGCTTCCCCTTTAAGGTTTGTTGTTTCCCACGCACGCTTTGTGTAGTCACACATGTGACATTTCATTTCTTTTTTGACAATTTTTTACGTAGTTTCTTAACTTGGATCTTATGTCCGCCTGTCTAATGACGGTACAAACGCGATATTTTAGCACGTAAAAATGATAAGCGTGTTTTCTTTTCATATCGACAGTACTTTTTATTTTAACATAACTGCAATATTTTATCATTTAAACTAACGCATTCAAACCCTAAGCTTAATACTTCATACCCTATATTTAAATAATTCAACATCTAAAAATGGTAAGCATGTTTTGAAAATATACGATACGTTTAACATACATACACACGACATTTAAAAGGCTAAAGTGAATACTTCAACACCTTAAGGAATAATGTCTAAAACAAGTAATTGGCAAAATCACTCAATTGGTCTTTTAGTTTGGGATACTGTCTTTATAGTTTGGTACATTACCTTGAAATTGTTTCATGTTGGTCCCCTAACATATCTTGTTCCGATATGGCACCGAGCTCAAATTACAATAGTATTTGAGTTATTTTCAACTAATACATGAGATTCACACCCTAACAAATAAGTTTTTAAAAAATTAAATCACTTGTTTATCCCTAATTTAACATGAAACAACTCATTGTTAGTACAAAATAACTCAGTTATTATAAAATAATTGGAACCCAAATTTTAAAAATAAGACTCTCTCATTAAATGGAATGGAGTACATGACATTTAATTCTTATGTCTTTGTTCATGGTAACGAGCTTATTATTACTTTTTCCTGGTTTCCTTTTTAGTTTAATTTTATCATATCTAAAAGTTGTTTTTGACACTTTTAATGTACACAATCTTTTCATGTATTTCATATAAATTTTCATAGGAGTTATTGATCTTCTTGTACATATGAAAAGTACTTGTGCCAATGAATTAAAGGAGTGAAGTAATTTTCAAAGAAAGAAAATTAGTGAAGTGTATTTAATATTTTGTATAGTTACTTATGAGCGACATAGGTCGGCAAAATTCGAAATCGACCAGAACCAAAAACGACTCGAATTGAAGCAAAACTTTTTGTTCGGGTTCTGATGTGACGCAAATTATCCGTCGATGGATACTTCTTGCAGCCCAATAAGAATTCTTGTGCGTCAATGTCCACTTCGGTAGTTGCTAACCCAAGAGAAGGGAAGAAGCGCTGGAAACCGGGCTGGAGGGCTCGGATTGACTCAAATAAAGGGGTAAACGGAGGTTGTGGATAATTCTGATGATCAATGTAAAAATGCAGGAGAGATGCGGGGCTTTTCCCCCGGTGTAACTCCGACAGTCAAGTTAGTATGGTTGAAGAAGATGAACAGTATGCATTAAGAGCTCAAAACGTAAATCGTTGCGTCCCTCCCCAAGCCTGAAGACTTAGTATTTATCCCAAGACTCAAATTATGCCCGTTGCAATGTAATGATCAGCATTTCCAACTGCTCCGTCTCCCTGCGTGTCCAACTGCTCCTGTCATCATAATCTGACTTGTGGCTTCCTTCACACCATCATTCTGAGTGATTTCTGCATGCATTCAAAATACATGTCTAATCCTATTATGACTTCTACCTACTGTGTCAGTACCCTTACTTGTTCCGACCGAAACACAATGAGCGGTTTTGGACCGAAACATAGCAAAAAGAAATTTGTCTTAGGGGCACGGCTATCCTGGTGCCCACTATCTTTCGCCTCTAAACTCGTACCAACTCGTGGCATGGTCTCAAATCGAATAGTGGGGTTTCTTGCCCAACTCGAGGCATTGGCATTCATAACAATAATATTAGGGTCGGTTTCGTTATTATATTTTAAAATATGATTGTGAAAACATATTTTTTTAGAAAGAGTTTTTTTTTAAAAATGAAAAAAGTGTATAGAAAATATTTAAAAAATGTGTTAAAATTGATTAGATATTAATATAAAATATAAATTTTCAAAAACACTAAAAAAAAAATTCTAACAAACAAGCCATTATTTGTTTAATATTGATGTTATTGGTATTAACAAACTCGTTAAAACCAAATTTCAATTGGTTTATATTGTATCGTGTTCGAATAAGGTGGCAGGTCCGTTACTTTCTTGCTATGAGTCAATTCAATAGTCACTTGAGCGTTCACGTGATTATGAACAGCAATTTCAGCAAAAGCAAAGCACACAATTGGTACTGCTACTGTAACTACCGAATTACTTGTGCAGCAAGCACCCAATCCCATCCATATGAGCCAAAAATGTTGAACAAATTTTCCAGAAATCTCTGACAATCCTCTGTAAACCGTAAACCCCACCTCATTGGTGAAATCTCTTACATCTTCAACTGAAAAAAGGTTCCTGTTTTCGTTTTTACAAAACCCTCTGCCCTGAAGAATTTCGCTGGAGCTCTGTTTTCTGTTGGTTGTTGAATTGAACACCAAAATGGAAATGGAAGAAGCTCTGGATATGTCTCTGGATGACCTCATCAAGAAGAACAAGAAGCGTCGAGCTGAAAATCAAAATGCCAGCTTCAGATTGATCAGAAGAGGCGGAGGACGTGAAAATTCCCGAGCTAACTCTTCTGGTTACCGTCCCCCTCGTCCGCTGGCTGCCGGCAGAGGTTACGCCGTTGCCACACCCTACCCAGGCTACCCTCCCAAATCAACGGTACAAAATCTGGCTTTAATTACCTTCTTTTTTTTTTCCTTTCATTTTGATGAGTTGAAGTACTCGTTAGCTTTTGGCCAGTTTTACGAGCAAAAACTATATATATGTGATATATATGCAGTGGCTTCGGATGCGAGAAGGACCGACGATTCAGGAAGATGCGAGTGGTCATTATGCTGAGACAAAATTGTATGTGTCCAACTTGGATCCTGGGGTTTCGCACAAAGACATCAAGGTATAATAAGTAATTACAGTACCTTTCTGATCTATATCTCGTTAATTATCTTCTTCTACGAAAGTTGATTGATTCTAGTTTTTCTTTTGGTACACAATATATATCCATTTGTAATGTTCTGGGAGTGATGCGTTGTTCATATAATTGTTTCATATATGAATGAAGAGTCAAGTGATTTGTTCTCCCATGGAGAGATTATTCAGAAACTGTTACATTAATTTGTACCTTCTCGTGAGATTTCAAACTCATTTTCAGTAGTATTAACTGATGTGCCGGTAAATTTTTAGTGGGCATCAGTGTTTTTGCTTCATCATGCAAGCATAATCTTGACTGTTGTTAACATTTGTTCTGTTTTCTCTTTCATTAAATAAGTAGAGTACAGGATAAATATATTAAAGGGCTAAATGTTTTTAGCCTTCTCCAGTTATCTTGATTGCTTTGATGGTCAACTACTATTCAAGAACCTCAAATAGAATAATGTGATGTGACTCCTAGGCAATGGCTGTACTTCTGTTGGCAATAATGGTTTGAGAAAACATAAATATCAATACATTCATAAATCAACATGGATAAATGAAACATCTGAGTTTGGTATTAAAAGGTATTAATGATGGCTCTTGACAAGCGTTGTATTGTGGTGCTTGCACATAAGTGCATTAATTTTGTTGATTACAGTACTTAATTTTTACACTAACATTCTCGCATCCAAATAATGATAACATACAGAGCTATAATTAGGACTGCTTTCTGCTATTTAGGTACTATTTTCAGATGCTGGAGAGCTGAAAAGATATGCAATTCACTATGACATTAGTGGAAAGCCTCAGGTATCTAATTAATAAGTTTGGTTTGAGTTTGATTTCTATCGATCATTTGAAAGTACATTAATTAGCTTAGGAAAATTCATGTCTCAGGGTACAGCAGAGGTGGTATATGCACGGCATTCAGAGGCTTTGTCAGCTATCAGGAAATATGATAATCTGCTTCTTGATGGGAAGCCTATCAAAATTGAACTCATAGGATCTGATACCCCTCCAGCAGCTGATGGTCTTTTGAGATGTGGAATAGCCTTTAGAAGGTATGTAGAACATAACAGGTATTCAATGTGTGAGTAGTCAGCTCTTTAGTCTTTAACTATACGCCACCCTCATTGAGTTGCCACCTTGAAAGGGCAAACCAAGAGAACAGAAAAATGAGGGAAGAAGTATGTTTAGATCCAATACATAAAAAAAATCTTCTGCTGGGGAGAAATCTTCAGAAAGATCGATGTTTGCTGAAGTGGCCTTAAACCATTCTGTGAAATTGCATATGATGACTTGCTTTTGCAATGTTTCTTCAAGAATGTGTGCACAAGATGAACTTGCAAACCTGTTCATACTATATATTGATCATTCTTTCTTGATTTTGTTGACAATTTTTTAAAATTGGTTTCCATCTGCAATTTTCACATTACATTTATCAGAGGAAGGTTATCATCATGAATCTAAACTTGTGTTTATGTGTTGCAATTAATCTCACAGCCCTAATTGTTTCTTCTGGTTTGACATTGGAAACTTCTCAGCAACAACAACAACAACAACAGCTGGAGGAGGGGACTTGGGCGAGGACAGACAAGTGGAGCAAAGAAAGAACGCCATGAAAAGGTCTCTGCTGAAGGTCTTGATGCTGATTTAGAGAAGTATAATCAATTTGGTTGAGTTGCTAGTTTTGATATCTGACTTCTCTCTGCCTGGGATTTTTTGTGGATCTCCTAACCTTTAACTCTTCTTGGTTGAAACTTAAATTTAGTTGGTAGAAATCCTGTTACAACTTGACTTAGAAATTCTGATAGTAATTATGGGACAATGACTATGACTTAGTTGTAAATGCTTAATAGTTATTATCGTAGAACAAAAGTTTAGTTGTTGGTGTTATTGTTTCGATCTGACAACAAAGATGCTTCTTGCCTAAATGGGAAATATGAGATTTCTAATTCTTTTTAGGGTGAATTACATTTACCATCTCCGAAGTTTGATGAAATTACAAATAAGTATCCGTGATTTTGTCAATTGTAAATACCTTTTTTGTGGTTTGACTATAGTTATATAATAGATCTCTGTTAGTTATGGCTGAAAACGAGCACAAATTTTTTTAAAAAAGTTTATGATTTGTTTAGTAAAAATTTAACTCAAACTCATTGAGTTTTTTTTTTAATCTAAATAATCTTATATTATTCAAAAATACCCAAAATAGGGCCTGTCACGAGCTCTTGCCAAATTAGAGGAAACAATTTTGCTGAAATCGTTTTCTCCAAAAAAATACTTTTCTTTTGTTTTTGATTTTAGAGAAAACAATTTTCGGGAAATTTTTTTCTCAAGAAGATAAATTTGTTATTTTTTTATTTTTGAGAATACGATATCCCTAAAATCATTTGCTTCGAAAGATTTTTTTTAGGTTTTTTTTGAGATGATTACTGGAAACACCTGATGTGGCATTTGAACTCGAGTTCGCATACTTGACGAAAGTCGAGCGAGTAGATCGGCGCAGGGCAAAACAGTAGAGTTTTGAGGATCCAGGAGCCTAGATTGATTAGAAACGGGCCCAGGAGCAGGACTCATCGCTTTGCCTACGACGGATTTCGGCCAAATAATATCGTTTGATCCTTCAAAAGACCGTTTTTGCCGTTTTTGGAAAGTTTTGTTTTCGTAATAACTTTTGATTGAAGTATTTGATTTAGTTACTGTTTTTTGCATTATTCTCTTTTCCTTTAGTAGTTCGAATCTATGCTGGTTTCGGAGAACTTTACTTGTTTGGCAAATTTTCATTTTATTCTGGTTTTTTATTTATTTATTTCGAGCGCCTCTTCTCTTATAAAAGGGGCGTGTCATATATTGTATGAGCAGTTTTTGATTAATTGAGATTAAGTATTACACTTTTCCTAATTCTCGGTAATTCTTTTGTGGGTTCAATGATGGTTTGATACCTGATTGACTGACAATTGTTCGTCAATTCAACAGTCTTTCATAAGGCTTTCTGGTTTCCACGAAATCTTTCTTATAGATAGCTTCCGTTACATCAACACTCCTCTAATACTGCCCCTTTGAAAAAAAATTAATTCCTCTTTAGAAAACAAAAATAATAATTCTTAAGAAAATGATTCCTGAAAATCGTTTCCTTTAAAAAAACAAATAATATAAAGAAAACGATTTTCTTCGGAAACCAAAAATATTATTTCTAAAGAAAACGGTTTCTTCTCAAAACCAAAAATAACAATAATTCTAAAGAAAACTATTCTTCAGAAAACAAAAATAAATTTAATTTTAAAGAAAAAGAGTTTTCGGAAATAGTTTTCTCGAAAACAAAAATAAAAAATTGGGGTGAAAATGATTTGTTAAAAAACCCAAAAAAAAGGGACAAAATGATTTCCCAAAATAATTTTTCCAAAAAAAAAAAAAAACTAGGGAGACTAAACTCGACGTCACCCTTAGTGTAAGTGAATAATAAACAAACAAACAAAAAATTTGAATAGTTCAAAAATGAATTTATAATTACCAAAGTTGGGTTTTTTTCTCCAATATTTATATTGGGACCAAAAATTACCAAAATAGATAATTTTTTTTTTCATTCCCAAAATATAAAAAATCGAAGTTAGGAGATTCATTTTCATTGAAAACAAATCTCCCAACTTCGTTTCCTTCAAGAATAACAAAAAAAAAAAAACCTTGAAGAAAACGAATTCAATGAAAACGAATTCCATGAATTCGTTTCTTCCTTTTTTTTTTATTAATTTCAAATTAATTTTTTCCTTTTTTTTATTAATTTCATTAATTCAAAAGAACCCCCGTAATTCGTTTTTGAGTTGTTATGAAAAAAAGGCAAAATATAATTATATAACTGAAATTTTAATTTGTAATTTAATAAAATTTTAGAGGAAGTAATTTACGGCATTTATTGAAATGGTGGTCAATTACCTTTGTCTTCTTTATTCTCTCCATTTTCTATATTATCGCGCCTGCCTAATCCCACTAGTATTCCCTATGCAAGCTCATTTAAACTAAAAATAATTAAAAATGGAAACATCAATATCGATCTAATGTTATTTCTTTTTAAGAGAAACGAATTTATGAGTTTTGTTTTTAACGGAATTAATTATTTTTAAAACATAAATGCGTGACTAAATTTTCAAAGATAAATAAATTCCCCAAATTCATTTATACGGAGATTTTATGTATTTCAAAAAATGCCGTAAATTACTTCTTCTAAAATTTTATTGAATTACACATTAAAATTTCAGTTATATAATTATTTTTGCCTTTTTTTTTTATTTTATATAACAACTCAAAAACGATTTACGGGAGTTCGTTTCGAAAACCCTAAAATTCGTTTTTCACTAAATAATATTTATTTTTTTAAAATGAATAAAAATTTAGAAACATGTTGGTAAACCATTTTCAATGAAAATAATTATTTAATTTTTTTAAAATTCGTTTAAATATAATTATTTTTATTTATTTTAAAAATAACTTTAATAGAATTCATTTCTTAATGAAATTAATAAAAAACAAAAAAGGAAAAAATTAATTATGGAATTCATTTATTAATGAAATTAATAAAAAACAAAAACGAAGGAAACGAATGCATGGAATTCGTTTTCAAACATTCGTTTCCTTCAATAATGTTTTTTTTTTTTTGGCTAGTTTTGAAGAAAACGAAGTTGGGGTATTCGTTTTCATCTATATTTTGAGAAATTTTTTTTTTTGATTATTTTCATATTTATATGTGGACAAAATAAATATTTGGAAAAAAAAATCAATTTTATGCCCCAAAAGTGAATATTAAGGTAAAAAAATCCATTATTTATTGATAACTGTGAATCCAAACAATTTTTTTTAAAAAAATTTATTTATCCCTAAGGATCAACCATGATCTCAGGTTACAAAATTCTACCATTATCTCCCACACCAAACCTCCCGACTTGACTCAAAAAGATTAAAGAAGAAGAAAAAGGAGTGGAAGAACATTTTGATAGTAATAAAACATTACAAAGCAATGTGATCAACTCCACTCTACTCATTATCATCGCATTAGTTGTCAGAAAACGCTGGGAAAAAAGAGGAAAAAAAGAATACAAAGCACATCAGTTGAATCACAATTTACAAGTTAGGATACCAAAATTTCTCAACAGCTATCTTACAGCATGATCTTTCCCCGCTTTCTGAAAAATATTAGGGGATGAACATGGAAAACCAAAATCACATATATCTACAAACCTAAAAATCCACCCCACCTAACCATAATAACTGCCGATGCCGATTAATACATATACAAAGACCTTTTCAGCGAAGCGATCGATACCTGGGATTTTTCGCAGTTAACACCACCATAGCCACACATGACACGGAACCATCAATCTTGATTGCCAATCCACAAGCGTCCCACACCGAGCATGTCAAAACCTTCTTTATCAATTCATTCAGTCCAACAGACTATAATCCCTCAAAACTGGGATAAATAACAATGAAAGGATGCCAGTGGAGATTTCACCTCCTGCAGCACCTACTCAGACATGCCGCACTGAACTTTGCCAACTACTGCTTCAACATACAGGACAAGATTTATTACATTTACAAATCACCATCAGAAAAAGAGGAAACTAAATGCATGTATTGGAAATGTAGCTACATTCACAACGCTAGTGGTCAGGCTTGCCTCGTCTGAATAATTTATAAAAGATGAAAAAAGTATATAGCTCAAGTTATGCAAGAAGCTTGAAAAAACTGGGATCGCCCAAGAAAATCTCAACTTATTTGCTAACCAAAAAAAAAAAAAAAAATCCAAATATCAGAACAGTGAATATAATTCATATTATGCAAACCGAAAATAGTATTCTGCCCCAACACCCCAAAAGTGTCGATATTGTTTTCAATCTAAATCTTCAAGCATACTCAGAATGTTTCCACTTGGGAATTAAGCACATGTAAAATGACAAGAGAAGAGAACAGCAATATTTGTCAACAAGGGCACGTTTATGAGGTGCTTTGCAGTCAGGAGGAAGGGGTGACAAAATCAGCAATGGATTTCAATTAATAGATTAAGATCATCACCTGAAAATGATTGAAAATGCCGCTGCTAGGTGGTCCGTTGAAATCCTTAAAATTCTTGTGCTGGAAAACCTATATATACAGTTCATCCCTGAGGCTTCACATATTTTATGAGCGGACAAGCTCCCCCCTGAGAAGTCAGACATGGATTTCCTTGCCACTCTCCACACAACTTAAGAACAATGAAATGGTGGATGACCTTAAAAGACCAAGGTACTCAAGTACTCGTTCCGCAGAATCTATTTGGCCAGGTTGGGATATAAATTCACATATTTTAACTTCTAGATGCACAACTAAAGTGCAGGCATCATGTTTTCCTGTTAATGAAAATGCCACAGGAATCACACCACAAAACTTTGAAGCAATGTCTTCGCCAATTTAAAGGACTAACAGTTCGTTGAACCAAGCAAGCAGGTAAGAACCAACATCACTCATTTGAAAGCTGAAGTAAACCACGCATCTGGAGGTAGGGGTTCTCCAAAAGCTTTTCATTGTTACTCTGCACATGGCAAGCACAAACCAGAATTAACAATGGTTATGAATCCTCTGATGGTAATGTTACTAAAAATGGACATTTCCAAACTCTGTACTTCACAAAGTTATTTAGCTTCAAATGAATAAACTGCAGAATCAGAAATACGTAAGAGGATAATCTGATGCAGATCTTACTAAAAGTCCATGTAAGAGGGAGGAAACGACTTTCCTCTCTGTTATTGATACTTTTACATATTTAAGCCTCACCTTCCAAATTTTAGTGGTTTTTATAGTTACGGGGTAGAATTAATAGTATAAATTCCCTCCAGTTTCTTCTGGTTCCATGGATCAGATGATATATAATTCTAGCATCTCTCGAAAATCAGAAGTGGACTGATTCCAAGTACAACTGAAAATCGGCCAATTGGAGGGGAAGCAAAAGTACTTCAAATCTTAAATTCAAAGTCCCAAACTCTTAAAAAGCGGTGCAAACATATAATTAAGGACCAAGTTAGGTACATGCTGTTGGCTGAACACTTTCAAGAAAAGGAGAAAACATTAAAGTTGTTGTCTTTGCCTTTTATATCACACACATCAGTATACTTCATATGTAGATGGGCAGTCTATGCTCACTACATAATATTGGACCAGTTTGTAATGCTAGAAAATATATATGGAATTACAAGATGAATTCCTTGACGTCTGAATTGAAGCTTCATCTTGCAGATTTTATTTTAACAAGATAATCTATCTTGAGAACAGAAGGGTGTGAGTTTGTAGATGTCTGCAAACATTCCCCTTCAAGTTATGTACGAGTATTTAACACATACCCTTATCCCCAATGGGTGCTGACTTTGTAATTTTATTTTATTTGCTTTTGATCTCAGTTTTTTTTTTTTTTTTTCTTTCATTGGGAAAGATTCAGATGGTCGAAAAGCGAAATAGGTCATTCTTTCTGCTTGATTAGCGTAAAATTAAAGGATGAAAAACACTTCTGTCTTACTGCCCTATAAATCATACCTGTTGAGCTCTTGAAACAAGGCTATGAAGCATTCGTTGATAATTTTCTGGTTCCTCCGTCATCATTCTCTGCATTTGCAAGTCTAGTTAGAAAGCACTCTCTAATTAATTTATATATCATGCAAGCACTAATATAAAAACTTGCCTTTAGAAGAAAAGTTGAAGAGTAATAAGCTACTCTAGAATCCGGATCTTCCAACAGCCCCCTGAAAAACATGCTGCCAATAGTATATTACGCATCACATAAAGTTTACATTGTATAACTTTGCATTGGTCTCCTTTGTTTGGACATAGAGAGAGAGATACTCTTTGCTTGCCAAATCAGTAGCAAAATTAAGCAAATCAACATATTATTACAAAATTATGTCTGAGTTCATATGTTGATTTGCTTAATTTTGAAGAAAAGTATATAATTGTTGTTTAAATCATTCTTTTTTATATTTATCTAAATACTAGTAAAGAACACGAAACACATCATCCATGGAGAAATAGAACTGCACCCTTACCAGAAGAACTCTTCACCACCAAATTCCTTAAAAGAAGATGGATCTGCAGTGCATTTGCCAATTAGAAGCAACAGAAGGGTAGCTCTTATGTCTGATGATGCACCGTATACATTTCCTCTTCCTTTGCTACCAACAGAAACCGCCAAAGCAATATTGTCTGTTGCAGCAGCTGCAAGTTGCATCAACGGCCAATAGAACAAAGCAGCAGGAACCCGTGCAAGCAATTGCATGGGAACAATTGCCTGTCCACGAAGTAGCAGTGCTGCCATGGATGCAGTGTCTCCAATCGAGGAATTTTTCTTTAGGTCAAATTTGCTATTGGTATCACCAGAAGGGGCCTCCCATTTATTATTCTCCTTCTGATGGAATTGTTCTGCATCAGCTTTGGCATACCAATCTGCAGTAGCATCTTTATCACCAAGTATGATATCTCCAAGGGGAGTTGCACTTGTAGGTGTAACTTTCAGACATAGTTGTGAAAACAGAATGTCACACATCTGAGTCAATGCAGCCAGAAGCAAACTGATATAAGGAACAACTTACAGGAAAAGAAAAAAAAATTAAGAACAATAAACTTGAAGAGCACCAAAGAAGAAATTGTTGATTGTTACTTTTGTTCTATTAACAGGAAAATTCTTGGCCCTGGCTTGTTATACAACAGTAAAATGCATATGAAGTTCATTTTAATGCTATGATGTAAATAATCATTTTTCTTACAACTTGGTTAAGAAATTTGACTACCTCTGCAGTAACCCGGACATTGAGCATTATTTAATCTTTAAAAAATACAACCAATCAACTACACAGATTCTAGTAATGCTCTCTATTCTAATTAAGTCCCCAATTGAAGGATTTTTCTGACAATTTTGGTTGGTTGACCAGTTTATGCAACCAATGCAAAGAAGCAGAAGCAAGACAAGTACGCCAATCTAAAACAGCATGCAAAAGTTTCTCATGAAGATATCAATGCTGCCGTAATGGCATACCATCTGAATTTTGCAGGTATTATTGGATGAATGAATCACCCAAAAGCCAAGAAGCGGAACAAGGGAATTTACCTTCAGTATATTGATATGATCAGTTTCATTTCCCTGAGCCATTAATGACAAAGCACTACTCATAATATCAATCACTGCATTTGCCTTCTCAAGACGGCTCTTGTCATTTCCGTGTCCAGGAGCTTCAACACTAGCTGCACGATTGACTTCACTCTCATCTAAGAGAAATTTGCTTTGCATAAGAAGCCTCTCAAGGACATACAGAAAGCCCCATCTAATAAAATAATTTCTGGATTTCAAAAGTCCGCACATAAGCCAAATAGGCAAAGGTACATCCAAAGAAGCAGAATAATCATTAGCACCACCAGCGAGGGTAATTTTATGCTTCAAATTTTGTATTTTTGAGCAAATACTTGTTTCACCTTCTTCGCTAATTTCAGCTATAAGTAATTCACCCAACCACAAATACCCATGGTGACAATATTGAGGTATTTCAGAATGAAGGAGAGAATGTAAAGTGGTCCATGAGAGCTTTGCTTTCTTGCTGACACTGATTGGATATCCATCAATCCTTTCCAAAAATTTACAAGATTTGGCTGTCTTTATCATGTGAGCGAACTCTTTGTCCACATGAGTAAATGATCTGATAAGTGCATCAAACTTCTCAACAATCTTCTCCATCAGCTGGAATAGAGATAGCTTTACATTACAGCCAAAAATGATAACATATGGGAATCCTTCAAAACTATTTTTACGAGGACCACAATTTGTATGAAGGAATATATAAAAGATTCATGCAACATTCAAATCTTCTTAAATGTGCTTAGAAGATGAGTCATTCATCAAGTATGAATCTAGAAACAAAGCCATAGAAATACCCAGAAAGGAAAACGAAGACAGACTAGAACTAACATGCAAACAAAACTCATCAGTAACATTAAAGTATGCTCATAATGACATCTGCTGATCTACTATTTCTACTGCTGGTTTCTGTATCTTTGTTTCACTAAAGTAACTTCAGTAATCCAATAGGTAAAGTTCATGTATTCTGGATAGTTGCATTGCATCAACAAACAAAATGCTATCCTGTCAAGAATCCACAAGCCGACTACATGTGGACTAATATTTACCAGCAATGAGGCACGATTCTGGAGGTAATGATGACTTTTTCATTATGTTGAGAAACCAGGACATACCTATTGAAAACACGGCACTTGGAGTTAATAAACTAAAAGAAGGGTACCATTCTTCTGGGTGGTAATTATGTTGTTTTATCCTCTATTACACTGCACTCAAAAGTACGACTATTAGCCTTAACAAAATAATCATTAGTCCGCCATAATTAGGGGTGAGCAAAACAAAAACCGATCCGGATCCGAAGCTCCGGATCGGTTTCGGATTTTAATCCGAGGGAGCGGTTTCGAATCGGTTTCAGATCGGGTTGGTTTTTATCCGAAACCGTGTTTTGATCCGAAATAGCGGTTTTCGATCCGAAAACCAGAAAACCATTACATCTTCCCCATTCTCTTCCACTTTTTCCTTCCTCTCCTTATCCTTCTCTTCCACCTTCCTCATTTAAGCAATTCCAACCCAGAAAACCAAAAACAAAAAAGATAAAGATAGCACACCAAAGTTTTTACTCATTTTTCATCCAGAGGGGGAGAAAAAACAAAAGGATAGAGGGATTTCAAATGATAATAGTGCAGACAATGGAAAATGAAAAGAAAAGGACTTTGAACACAAGAATGGAATCTCAAGACTTCAGATCTGCCCTTTCATGAGGGATCAGGGAGAACATGGTCATGGCTGTTAAATTTAACGGCAATGAGAAACCAGAAATCAAAACAGTATCCCAGCTCCGAAGCTATCAAAATTGCCCAGCCAAGATCCAGTCACACTAAGCTCGAATGATGAAACCAAGAAATTAGTATTTCGGATCTTAGCATTCAGTTTCGGATTATCCGAAGTAAAATCCGAAACCGAACGTTATCAGAAAAAAAAAATCCGGTTCAAAATTTCGGATAGGATCAACGGTTAGGACGGATTTTGGATAATTGTGCTCACCCCTAGTTATAATACTCATCATCATCTTCTTAAAATGTCACTAAATTCTTGATGCATAATTTTTTACTCGGGTTTTGTTATATCATAACGTAACATTTTTTCTGTCTACAATAGCAACTACATCTTCAATGGAATAGCTTGCTGCATTACTCATTGATAAATAGTAAATCGAGATTTCATAAAAGGAAAAGTCCCTTCTATAAATAGATGGCTTTGACAGCTCTAAGATAGGATGAGTAGCAGCATTGGCTTGGATAAAATTGCTTCATTTCATAAAACCCCTTCAGATTGTCAAGAATTCACAGAAGCATGGGGTCTGAAGAGACTAAAGGAAATGACATTTCATTTTTTTGATGCAGGGAGGATGTAATTATGAAAGAAATGCCATAAATCGAAAGTCTTTGTGAACCACATTCACCCCTTTGAAATTTAAACTAAAATGAGTATTACTCAAGAGAATGGCTTGATGGTCAAGTGGCCTTTCTGTCAGACAATAACATAGAATAGGTTCATATACTAGCATAGGCAATAGTAATAAATTAAAGGGGATGAAAAAAAAAAAAAAAAAAAAAAACTCAGTATTTTTCCAGAATCAAACACAATATGAACAAAATAGGAGGCAATAAGTAGGCTTTACCACAACTAGTCGGTCACTATTTGGATATCTCAACAACGCAGTAGAGACTGATCTCTTCAAAAGCTGCACAACACCTTCAACACCAAGCTTGACTGAAATGTGTAAAGCCTCAGATGCATCAGCCAGCATGAGCAAGTTAGCAATAGGTTGGACCTCTTCATCACTATATTCAGACACTCCCATAGCAGCACAAGTTTCATTTATTTGATGCAAGGCACAATCAAAGAGCACCAGATACAAATTTTTTCTGGCGTCTCTTGATTTTGAAAGCACTAACTGCATTTGTAAAGTATAAAATGTCAAGAATTATTAATTTAGATGCAATCAAACAACTTTTAAGCGATAAATGTGTATCATTAGCTGGGGGTCAGAAAGCAACTTCATTATGGGGAAGAACAGAATTTAGATGCCCCTTCTGCATTGAACCAGAAAGGAAAAAGAGGAAAAATTGGGCAAAGCCAATTGGCATCTAAATCTTCTTCAAGATCTTGATTGCCCTACCAAGTTATCCCACATAATTCAGAGGGAAACACACCTACGAACAAATAAATATCTACCGTGGAAAACAGAAACATTTGTCTTCAACACTTCACAAGTAATTTCAGCTATGAGCTTATGCAGCAAGAGAAAAGCAGGAAATTCATACTCAAAATTTTCTGAATATAGTTACTAGACAAATTTGCACTGAAATCAATTAAAATGCAAAAGGAATTTGTAAAATGCAGATAATTATGATACAGAGATTACAAAATGGATGAAATTTTTATAGTTAATAGCAAATTGGAATTATCACAAATTCAGATAGAAATACAACCTGGAAACAGATAAAGATGGCAAATTGCTTTCTCCAACACTAATAAATAAACCCTTGAAGAGTAAACTGAGCAAATACTGGGGGGTGTCATTAAATTAACTTACCTCAACAAAAATAAAGTCAATTCCTCCAATCAGATCAACCTGCTCTATGAAAAGTGTTGGACTAGCTTTATCAGATCCATCAGAACTTCATAAAACATATTTGTCAACATGCAAATTAGCTTGCTTCGAACTACTTCCGCCCAAGAATGTTCCCGGCTAACTGTCAATAAAACCTTGATAACCTAACAGAATGACAAACATGAATTAATTGATTTGAAGCAACAGTCCCATTATCATCGAATGTGATGGAGAGAACAGATTCAGCAGAAATGGTTCTAAGACGAGTAATAATATAGAGAAAGATATGTCTAAACAACTAAGATTCATCGATTTAGTCAGACTGTTTTTTTTTTCACTTTAGTCAAAGAAAAAATTGGACTACAGAAAGTAAATATATAACTGCTATGTTACAGATGGATAAATCAGAATTGACAGACTGCTTCTTTTTCTTCATGAAATGTGTAATAAAAATTTCTTCATTTGTCCAGTCTAAAGATAAAGAGAAGATAAGTGTCACATAAATGTGTTGAACACATCCAATTTACAGCTGATACAAGTCTTTGTCAGAAAATATTACCCTTCTGATTTGATGAACTCAACTACTTAATTAATTTCCCTTCACAAGTTTTTACAATATCTATAATGCATTTTGATATTGTAAGGACATACACTTTTGATCCTGTTCGCACAAGATCCTTTATAAAACTCATTGACACTGTTATGGTATCTTGTTCAATCATAGAATTCCAAGAATAGACAAGTGTCAATGTCCTTCTGCAAGATCATAGGCAAAATGAAACGGGCAGGTTTAAATTGACTTACTCTTATGTCAAGTACTTTCAATCTGCTCCTTCGGATTTTGCCCCTGTCACATACGAAATAAAGTAAACAGCTCAAGGCAGAAGCCCATATGTATTCTTCGTTCTCTTCTACCTGTAATGTATTTCAACTGTCAAGGAACAGTAAAGAAAATGACGAATGCAGACCATAAACTTTGGTATCAGCCAATGAATTGGCATACTACATCGATGAAAATGTTAAATCCCTTGCTCCAGCATTGTTTTGACCAATAAGATATCACAGTGATTGACAACTGTTGACATGGAATGATACTAGGAATCACTAAACAACTCTACCTATTTCCTATATATTATTTATATAACATTTTCCCTTCAACTTATCATCATTATCTGAAATAAGGGAGACTTTTTCCATTATGCCATAGTGTTAAGGTACCATCATCAACCAGCCAGTCCAGCAGTAAAAGAAGCCTGTGCCCTCTACTGGACTTCATAATCTAAGCCCATTAATGCATCTAAAATTCTAAATTTTCAAATTATAGAAAAATAAGTCACTCAATTAGTAGCAGCCCTCTAACAAAAACAAGCAAGACAAGATGTGTGGATTTAGCAACAAAGACATTTTCAACCTTGAGTTGTTTAGGAAAAATCAGTAAGAGTAAAACAGTGAGTTCATCTCGTCACTATGTTCTGAAAGGCTTTCAAACGCACCTTAACAAGAAACTCCAAGCCAAGTAAACATTTGAGAATTTAAGGAAAACACTCAAAACAATTGAGGCAGCCATACAACTGATTTGAGTTAGAAATGCTAATGCATATTCACATTTCAAATTCGAGGTGATCTGGATATATAAGTAACTTCATTTCCCATGATATTAAAAACATGCAAGTATATGCAAAAATTTTTGCTTGTGTGTTTGAATTGATAAGCAACAGTCTACAAGATTTGCTTACTTGGACAAGATGAAGAAGGATCTCAGAGAGAATGCCTAAAATCCAGCACTCAAACCTGTCAATTGCCAAAGAACTTTTGATTTTCTTCCAGTAATCCACCTTTCTCACTCTCTGTGAGGGAAGTGGCATCTCATTCTCCAAATTTTGTTCTTGAGAATACTCATCCTCAATTGATGAAGGATCATCCAGTGGTGGAGGCTCCAATAGATGTGCATGAACACCCAGATTCAGAATCAAATCAAAAGCCCTAGATTTTGACACTAGTTTTGAAGAATTAAGCATTTCCTGCAATCAAATTTCAATACCATGAAAATTTACCCAAAATTTTATTTGAGAGACCCAACATGTTAGGAATACACCACCTGGAGCATATATAGAGTGAGTGGACCAGCAGTCTCAGAATCCAAAACATACCTACAAAATAAATTCAGCATTTATGACTGGAACCAGACAGAAAAATAAGTCACATCAACCATCACACCAAAGTGAAAACATAGCTCAATTAGGGACATTAACTTTATAGAAACATTAAGCTTGTTACTACTATTAGTTTACATCCAACCACTCCACTTATTTAAGAATAAGCTGAGATAAAGACATTAATCAAATGTGAAATGGAAAATCTAAATTAACAAACTGCTAGAGATTAAAATTAGCAACAAGCCAATATATGACAAACTGTAAATGACCAGAGAGAAAGAGAAAAATATTGAACATCTTAATATCAACTACCAAACAACAGAATGCAGCAGATCCATACATGTCTATTATGAGTTTGACAAGCACGCTCACTGCAACGTCCATTGATGGCCTTCCACTGTTATTACTCAACTTGGATGAAACAGTCGTGAAATTAGCATTTGGAGATGGTGTCTCGGTGCAAACTGCAGCAATAACTTCACATACCTCAGCAGCATTCAAACGCAAAGGTTGCTGTTCACTGATTACAAGGAATCACATTGTTTCAAATAGGTGGATGGACAAATGACAATGACCAAATGGCAGCATAACAGTATAGATCAATATAGATATAAACCAAGTTTAACAGAACCCTACAGGACACGAGTTAAATTTTGAATCAAAGCAAATTGGCAAAGTTGAGACAACATATGTTTCCTGATTCACATAAAGTTTAAAATCTAAGCTCAGGATCAACCGCAAGAGTTTTCTTTTGTGAATCAGGTAAGAAATTTGCAAATTTTATAAGTGCTCACACATTTATACAGAAGGAAACCACTTATCTTCAGAAAAGCAACTTAGACAAATTATTAAAATTTATTTACACCAATGAAACCAGTAAATCCACGGCAGATAAGACAACTTAGACCAGTAAACGAAATTAATATTCACAAATGAAACCTCTAAATCTACAAATCACATATCTTACAGTGAGAGAAACGATTTACATTAATAAATGGCATGATTTCACCTACATGCCAGTAAAAACATGATTAAGAATACACTTTTTGTTAGCACTATTGTCAAGATCACAATAACTGAGACAAGCTGAAAAATCACAATGACCTGTCATTTCTGCATTCAAATATGATTGAGAAACTAAAATGTTAGATTTTGAAGGCAAATCTACAGCTAATATAAGTAGGCTCGTAAAAACATTCCTGAATATTGCTTAAGGAATCAAGCACCATTATCGAGATAATCTTGCTCCACACTACCTGTAATGGCGATACTGGAAAAGTGGTCTTGCCCGAGGACGGAAAGTATTCAATGGAGTATCCTCCCTGAGAAATAAGAAGCACTGCCTTAAATACAATAGTAGAATCACCGGCTGCAGAAGGAATCACCCACATAACCATCTCAAAAATTCAAGGAATCAGAAGCATTCAAGAGACTTCAGAAATTTTGGTTCTCAAAAACTGTTAAGAGATTACATCATCATCATCAAGTCAAAAGATGCATCAGCATTTCTCGAGGTCATGAATACACAACAGAAGAGAAACAAAAATTATCTCTTCTACTAGTGTCTCCTCATCTATTCACATCAAGCAATAAAACTGTCACCAAAAATATCCATATGTAAAAGAATACAGTATTGGAGGTTATGTGCTGATATTTCATCTGAAAATTACAAAATCCAAGCACAAACTTCCAGTAAATGGATAAATCTATATTCTACAGCTATTTTTTTGCTGAGCTCAATATAAACTGAAAAAAAGTAATAATATCAACACCCCCCCCCCCCAAGACTTTTGAAAACTCCCTATAGTTCAAAGTTTCTAACTACTGATGGCACTAACTTCTGCAACCCTCTTTGCAGAAAACAGATTTCAAATTTGGAATAGCAACATTTTCGCATAAACATCATAAACTATAGAGAAAAGCTTCAAAGGCACATCCAGCTGGAAGAAAAACAGAATCTGAAAACATTCTGTTAGTTTCTGGACTCACATACATGAAGGTCTGCAACCAAAAAGAATGGTCAGCTATGAACATTCAAGCTAAGTACTCATGAAAAGCGGCCCCTTCATGTGCTAGTTTTTCATAATGTATACAATAGACACATGACAGTGGAAACTAAAAGAACCACACTTGGGACAGATTGCAGCGAAAAAAGAACTACATAAGATTCAATCTTCCATACATGCACAAATGATAAGAGTTACCACATAGGCGAATCAAACAAGGAGAAGTAGTCAGGAATTTCAAAATAACTGATAGAAATATTACAGAACATACAATATTTGTTGAGGTCCTGTTTTTGAGCGTTTAATCGCTGTTATTGCTCTTAAATGCGCATGAGCAGCAGCAGAATTGGTCACAGTTGTAAGCAAGGAAGGCTGTAAAAGTTGATCAAGAAAAGGCATATCAGCAGTCCCAAAGGTTCCCCAAGGTTTGCCTTTCATTTTGGCTTCCATGTCCCCCACCAGAAGAGAAGCTGCACCTACTTCCAGAAAATTATGTGCGCCGACATCTTGAGGTTTCAAAACATGATCACTGGACATTTGAGGATCTCATAACTGTAAGGCATACAAAGAATACATACATACATATATATACATACATACATACATATATACATACATACATATATATATATATATATGTAATGCTTCTGCATTCATGAATTTAAGAACTTTACTACCTTTTTGTAGAAATAAGTGATGATTGTTGGTCCCTGGACCACCGCCATTTAAAAATGTCAAGTATTACATACTCATGGTCTTCTAATTCATCAACTTCTTCAGGAACTGATGGATTTGTAACTGATAATGCTGAAGCTTGATTCTTTTCGGAAGGTTCTTTACCACCTACAGGGCTTAGATGGGTATTAAAAGACTTGCTCAACAATGATGATAATGTTGGAAGTGTCTGCCTCAAGGCAGAAGGAGCTCCAACAAAAGCAGCTGGCTGAAAAGACCGTTTGGGGACGTATTGAGCCACTAAAGAACGAACATAATTTAATGACTTCACCAGAGATCCCGAAGCAAAACTTGACACAGGCAGAGGAGAAAGTTTTGTAGACACAGTGGATGCTCCAGATTGCTGACTTACAGGATTGAGCAAGGCTGCTACCTTACGGTTTTGGTTTAGATCGTACTCAGCAATTATGCAAACACAAAACCTATCTATCTGCTGCAATGTCTCCTCACTAGGTTTGTATCTGCAATGTATAGAAGTATTTAAAAATAACAAAAGTGGTAAAAAGAAAATGGAATTTCTACATGGAGGAACCCATGTACTATATCTACCGTATGCATGCAAGAGAATGATTGTAAATACATTTGAATTACAGCAAGCATTTTAAACTAGACTCAGCACATGAAATGTGAGGTCTTTTCCCCACCCCCCACGCCTCTTTCTAGGCAAGATCACATAAAATGATATCTCTGAGAGAAACTCAAGGACTTACTAGCCAAAGTTCTTTTAGCCTCCAAAAAGAACTTAAGCAGATTACTTCAAAGAATGAGCAATATAATCAGGAAAGGGGGAAAACAGTAACAAGAACACCAATGCATCCATCAAGATACTTCTGGAGGTATCATTCCATCCCTCTCAATTATATATTCGTTTATTTTCAAAGATACACAGTAACTAAACATTTATCTCACTAGGTGGGGTTGGCCATATGGATCATTTCTGACAATCGTGTGTATTTGAGACACATTGATTCACTTATTTTCAAAGATATGTATAGGTAAAAACTAAGGACCAGTAGGATTTTACTATGCGATAAAAAAGATCAACATGAAAATTTGAAGAAGCCTCTTCTTCTTCAATATTCTTTTAGTTAAGTCAATGTATAAACAGAAGAACAGTAAGAAAGTCTTAGGTATTTCAATGCTTTCATCAAGAGTCAACAGAAAAGGAGAAAACATGAAATAATAACTCCAAACTAGGAAACTAGCCACAATTATCTCATTCTTGCCAAACATAATCTTTGACAAAACAAACTTCAGGCAACTAGGAATAGCCTTCAATCATTGGAATCAAGGTAACTAAGAGCATAAACTTGAAAAGGTGACCAACAAGGTTTACCTATTAATGAAGCGAATTATTTACCTATCAAGCATGAGTGAATAACTAAGCACCAACCAAGCTAAATTAGTACAAATGACAAATTACGCAAAATCAACGATCATGCATTAACTCCAAAGCTTAATTGGAAATATGCATAAGCAGCACTCAGCTACTAGTGATGCTACATTGTAAGACTGACCTTAAAAGATAGCGCTTCAGAAGTGAGACACATCTTGCAACCACAGCTGGGCTGATCAAACAAAGGAACATTTAATAAGTAGTCATAATAGAGCCAAAGCAAACTGTTGAGCACAAACATCCAGACCCTAAGTACAACAGATTTTAGACCAGAACTAAGTTTATAATTACAATCTCAAAGATTAACGCATATCAGTGTAGTACAATAAAGTTTGTCATCTAACAGAGTGAAAGAAAATAATGGAACGTAGAATTTGTAGAAAAGTAAAAAATTTGATGCCATACACCCATCTTGCACCTTAATCAACTGTTGTTAGCTACCCTGTCCCACTGCACATATCCTTTTCCTTTATCAAAAGAGAGTAACTCCAATCTATCTGGTACTAATACTATAGATTCGCATGACTGAATTCTAATAACTCAGAGCACCAGAATGTAAGCGGCCTTTAGATGGGATAGGACATGCTTTGAAGTTCTATTACTTTTCTTATCCTGGCTTTCCTCCACTCTCTCAATCTTGTGTTAAAATATTGCATGGTTATATGGTCTTCAATAGTTATATTAAGGACTGAAGCTAAGAAAAGGCCCAGGAGGAAGTGTTCACAAATTGCTCACATTAGTCGCTCCATCTATAATCAACAACTTTAAGGTCATTCATCTTTCCAAAATAATAGAAGAGATAGGTGGTGTGTGTCTCTTTATGTGTTTGTGCGTATGAGTATGCACGCGTGAGTATATATACAATTCCATTCTGCACTTAATCTGGAAAAATCTACCAATGCATAATGAAGCTGATCAGTACAAACTACTTTTAACACATAATCCAAAAATTGGCACTCCAATGGTCGCAGTAAACTAAAATTCCATGCCAAGAATAAGGATCAACAAGAAAAATGCAGAAAAACATCTTTCCATGAAAAGTGGCAAAACAGACAAAGCTTATTGGTATCTTCATGAATAATAAATGAAGTAATGACCAATTAAAATTTCAGAGCTGTAAGGAGAGAAGTAGTAAGAGCGTGATGACAATATATTGAGGTTACAAGTCCAAATCCCCACAAACTTCCGAAACCTAACTTGTCTTTCTTCAGAAGAACATTAGAACTATTAAAATCATGAAATTAGGACTTGTCTATATAAGGCAAAAGATTCCTAATAAATCCATAAAGATCATCTGAGATGTTAAAGAAGTTTGCAATTCCAACATCTAGTGCATATACCTGCGTTCTCTTTCAGCAAGTGTGTGTTCTAAAAGCACACCATAAGCCAAATCAGTTGTTGAGCTTGTAGCCAAATAATCCTGCAATAGATAATTTATGTGAAATCCAGAATCCCATGTATTATTCAATCATACTTTACACCCTCAAGGATTCGACAATTGAAATCATGATGTACTCCATCTGTTTCATTAGAAGAGTCCACTTTGTAATATTGTTTCAGTATTACAAAGTGGACTCTTCTAATGAGACAGAGGGAGTATCCAATATATTAAAGTGGATAACCCAACCCTTTTTAAAGAAAAGCAAAAGTAACTCAACAAGTTAAATCAACAAAATATATATATATGAATAGCATGCCCTTTTCATTCTCTTCGACAATTTGATATTCAAAGAAAGGAGATCATATAAATCAGGCATGCCACACATTGTAGGTCAAATTCTTTGGCAGCTTAAAGTAATGTTCCAATATATCTTAAAAACTCCGGCCAAGGCAAGTCTAGAATGCTCACAAATTCTAGCAAGTTGCTATAGTTAAGCAACTATGCAACTTATGTTAACTTTTTGCACAGATATTCGCTCACTCCTTGCCCAAGAATGAATGCTTGAGTGGATATAAGGGAATACAAATACTCTATCCTACTGAAAAGCTACATCTCCCAGAAATAATTATGTAACTAAGGAAAAAATTGAAAATTTAAGCAGCCTTATTTTATTAAGCGCGTATGTTACAAGGAGGCTAACTTAAGAACACAAAAATCAGAACCAATTCAATTGCCACTCTGGTCATTCAACTCTCTTGACTATACTGTGTGATAATTAACGTAATTATTCAAATCAATGACAGGCAATACCACAATTTTAAAGTCAATTAAGAAAGCAACAATTACACTCCATCACTGATTATTTCCAACAATGATCCATAATAAAGATGACCAGAAAGACCATGACCTTCCCTTTTTTTTTTCTGTTCGTCTAGCCAAAAGAAAATGTCATCCTAAGGCAAAAGCACTGAAGTCGACATAAAATATACCTTCCTTTTTCATTTGTCTAATTTTCCTTTCATTCTCCCTTCAATTTGTTTTTTTTTTTTTTTTTTGAAATGTCGACAAAAGATGATCTTTAGGATCATCGAACTAACAACAGCAAAATTTCAACACCTCTAATCAGTGCCGCAAGAACATGCAAAGTCAAAGCATCGAAATCTCAAGCCTCAGCATTATGTGTAACATGTTTTCATATGTCGTAATGCCGCACATTTTAACAACATTTATCCTATCCAAGCCAAGCCCTTATAAGAAAGCATTCAACTATACAGACAAAAATTTCCATCTCTGCAAATTCATATAAAAATCACAACCAGAGTAGACTTAACCACTGAACAGCACATGAGCAGAATCAAATCCAACACCAAGTTAGAAGCACAAACAGCCAAGTCAACCTAACATCTAAAAGAATAAATGAAAAAGGAGAACCTCAAACACCACAAGATCTATAAAGAAACGAAATTGAGAGAGAGGAAAATCCGAATTCACACCCTAAGTGTCCGCGAAGCTTCTGGCGCGGCTGTGGAAGAGCTCCCATGGTTCGACGGAGCCGAGGAAGACAGACAATCAGCAACGGCACGCCGGAGAGGCTCCGGCGGCTTCTTGAAGGAGGAAGATCTCAGCCTAGACACACTGCTAACCCCGCCGAATTGTATCCTGGATGGCGCGGGGCTCCTCGAAGGACTGTTGTAGCTCGTCGCCATAACCTATACGTATATATGTAAATGTATCTATACGTACAACGCTGTGTATATATTTACACATACATGTAACTGTGCGTCTTGCGTGTTTTATGGGAGTGACGGAGGAGGGAACAAGCGAGCGTTTTGGTTGGTCGTTACAGAGATTTATCTGGAAATAAAACACCAAAAAAATGTGGTTTCTTGTTCGGAGGAGTTTCTTCTTCCTAAACTACATTTGAACAGAGAGACCGGCGGCGAATTTGAAAGGAGAGATGTGATTCCGGGAGAAAGAAATTCTTGAATTTCGGAAGGCGAATACGAATAGTGGGAGTGGAATTAGCTGTATGGTTTCGATGGGGAATTAGAATTATTAGCTGGCAAGCAAGCGCTGGTAAATGTGTAAATGGCGACTTCTTCTGCTTTTAAACTGTGGAAAAAAAAGGTAAAAGTTGATTAAGATTTTATACGGTTGATTAGTGTTTTTTTATTTAAATATTTAATCAAGAAGATTATGGAGGCAAATTGGGCTGGGCCCAAGGGAGAGAGTTTTATTTTGAAATGTATTTTTGAGGACTTGGACTGGACTGACAAATTAATGGGATTATGTTGATGGATTTGGATTAATTCGGCTTTGGGCTAACTACGCTCTCAATTTTTATTATTATTATTAATCAACTCTCAAAGTTATCAATCTGATTTACTTTTATGCGTGGTATCGCAATAGACCACATATCTCACGTGGAAAGAATGCAACTCTTATGTGGTGTCTATATGGTTTTGGAATATTCAAATCCTCAAGTTAGCTTTTTGGGAAAAATGGATCATGGGTCATGACATAATGACATTGTAATTGCTTAGACTGTGTCCACACGAGCAAATCTCATACTTCGCGTATGGCTGCAATCGGTTATCACGTTCATCTTCTGTGTGTCCAACACCACGCATTTGAACAAGCATTTTTTATTATGATTTTACCAAATTACAATTTATTATTATTTTTTTATCTTGCAACTTCCAAAGTTACCATTCATGATCTTACCACTCCTTCGGCCCTCCCCATTAAAGCTTTTGCAATTTGCTCTTGTACAATGAACTTTTATAGGTGATTATAGAAAAATTAAAATAATACCGTAAAATAGTAAAGTGAACAATGTAACACAACACGTATGTATTCCCTTAACCATTTCACTGTCTTTATTACTGCATTATTCTTTTACAGCACACCATGGAGTGAGACTGAGACACTTTACAATACAAATTTGTACAATTAACGTTGATCTCCTCTCCTCTCCTCTCCTCTAACTAACCACCATATAAATTTGTGTTGTCCAAGCCAACAGTTTTTCAAACATTAAACCCCTTTCCATCTTAGTGCGTCCCTTAATGGATAAGGGGATCTTAATCAAACTTTTACCCTCAAATTCTCTTCACATATGGAATATTTAAAATCAAGCGCTTAAGAAATGAGGATTGTGGATAAAACCAGAAGCAGACAAGATACTTTCATATGAAGAAACAAAGCTTACAACAGTAAAAACAAGACAGTAATCAGACATTCTTGCGCTTCGCTCAGCCATTCTAGTGGTCTGCAACAGCTAGCCTTGTCAGTTGTCAGTGTGCTTGAGGATCAGGAACGCTGAAAGCTAGCTCTCAAGTCTTAAATTCACTTCTTGTCTGTTCTGTTCATTTCATTTCACCACCCCATGAGAGTTCCTCTGACTCTCTCAACAATCTCATTTCGAGCTTTCCTGCTAGCCAATGGGAATTTTCTGCTTTCTTCCAAAAGAAATCTGTATACCTCCCACTGGCGATCCGGGCTTGAATGCCGATTAATCTCAGCCTGCCAATCCAGAGGATAACTGGTTGGAAACAGGAATCCGGAAACAATAAAGACCTCCCTTCTAACATAAAAATGCAAATACATTTATTTCATACCTTGAAAATGCAGATGCCGAGTGCTTTCAGAGCAACTGTAACGTCATAGAAAACACGTGGTCTTCCCTTTCCAGATAGCTCGACAGGATTGGCAACCAAGAGTTCTGTATCAGGGCCACGGCTGGTAATGGTGACTCTTAATGGATGGAGCATCTCTTCCGTTAGGCGAGAACATAAAGCAGCCTGATTCTCAGGATCTATTATTTTTTTCCCATCTTTTGTCTGAGTAAACAGGTCCAGCTTTCGTTGTCCTTTGGCACTAGGATAAATTCTTCCATAAGAAATCTAGATGGAAAGAGAAAAAGAGGGATCTATTGGTGCTGCAGCATTTACCACATGTTCCAGATAAAAGAATATCTTGCTGAATTGAAGATCAGAAAGAAATCAATCACATTGTCAAAGACTCAAAGTTGAGTGATATACCCAGTTGTCAGTTTCAGGAAAATTATTCCGTGCATATGTTGCATCAATGTTTTTATTGCAGCGGACAAAAAGGAAAAGGATATCAGAAAATTTGAGCTCCCTTATTCGCCCACACTTCACCCCCTTTCCAACAAAAGATCCAAAGATCCTAAAGCAACTAATTAATCATCTCTTTATTTTACCTTAACAATTGGAAAAAAACATGGAAAACTTATACTTAATGACAGCTGAAGGCACCAAAACTCTATACAGCTATGAAAATAGAGAAATTCAAATCTCTTTTCAAAGTTCGGCTCGAGAAAGCTCAGGTCAAGTCGGAAGATAAAATATCACTATGGCCCTGTTTGTTTTCAATTTTTTGTTTTTGGTTTCTACAGTAAATTTATGATATTACTTTTTCATCATAAAATATCACAAAGAAAAGTTGCAAAGGCAGGTATACCTGAATATCAAGATCCTTTGATGTCCTTAAAATGTCATAGATGAGGCCCTTCTGATCGGTGCATTGTATTTGAAGCAAAGTATGCGCTGGGCTCAATGCATTATCCACTGTAACTGTGCTTTTCCTTACGCTTGCTGTGTTGGAAGACACACCCTCTGAAAAAGGTTCTTTGTTGGACAACTTACAACTGAATAAGTCATCCAACACTTCTGATGGTAAAGAAGATAAGTCCTGCTGACCAACACATTCAGGCCCTGCTAGCCCAAGTTCACAACTGATACAATATTCGCCTAAAAAATCCTCCACATGCTTACATGTTTCATTCAGTCTTTCCTGAGTGTGTAACAAATTCCTGAGATCACAAAGCATCAACTAAAATAAATGAAATGGTGATGCAGGAGAGCAGCAATGGACACTTTTTCTATTTTACATGTGGAAATGTACTGAATGGTCCCATGACATGAGAACTGATCATCAAGGATTTCCATAAATGATTACAAACAAACTGATAAAAGTGGAAATTATGAATTGTAGCATGAAGGGTATCAATGGTTCACTTAAAGGATAAAAATATGTATTTCAGTGTGATAGCATGTGAGGAAGTAAGAAAAACTACTAAACACATTAGACAACCAGGTATGTAACTTACATGCTGTCGGTGATGAAGAAAAGATCTAATACTTTGTCATCTGGAGTTGTCATAACTTTAACTCTTTGAATAGTTAATTCGAGTTCACAAAGGAGCCTGGTAACATCTGTAAAAACAAAGCACTGTCTTGTTAATGACTATAAAAGAAGAATGGAGAGCAGCAGGTGACATGTTGATATACCATGTAAGAGCCCCTTCCTATCCAGACAAAAGACCTTCAGTAGGTATACTGGAGGAGGACGCGAAGAACTGGATTGTTGATTCAGGTAAAATGAAACCAGACACGATGGGCAAGCAGATAGAAGCCGGCTTTTCAAGCTATCCCAATCAATTCTTACAGAGCTTGGACGTGGAACAACCCACAACACAATGTAACACCATTTCCCATCAGTAGTGAAATCTGCATTCAAAAATATCATGACAATGAATGACATACACAGAAAATAGTATGGACTAAGAAAAATGGCATCATAAATGTGACAGATTGCACCACAGTGTAATTCTAGCTTCAATGGACGGAGGCATAAAATGCACAACATGCAGCACTGTGTCATTTCGATGAGCATTTAAGACAAAATGACTTTATGTCAGTACCAAGTAAGTGACTCAAGAAAATGTCTTAAATTTAGGAAATGAATTAAATTCTTCATTAACTGATATGATTGGAAAAAATTAAGTCCTTTAGTGACCAGCAGAATAAAGTGCAATGCAGAAGGAATTCAACCAGGAATTAGTTCAAAAGACTAGAAATTCTATCCCTAACCAATTGAAGTCAACATTAGATACTGATGTGTGACAGTTTTTTCTATTTTGGGGGGATTGGATAGCTCTAGAAAGCTATACAGGCAACAACGAATGCGGGTTGACCACTTTCATTAATTTTTTCAACCAGGGGATGGAATCATCAAAGTCCAGAGACAAAACATCATCGTAGAAGTTCCCAATTAGCTTCTTTCTTCCAACGTCCAACGGACAAGCTCGCTCGGGAATGGTTAACAGCCAGCCTATAAGTCATCTGTCTACCTCTATCCGAGTGTTGAACGGTAGGAGATATCTTTCATCATTCTCTTTCCTTAAATTGCATGTTGCACTTTCTAACAGACACAAAACAGATGAAAATTCATTTTTATTAGGAGTTGGACCATCGCTGCACTTTTTAGCAGCTGCGGTCACGGGAGGACGCTAACTACTTATCACTTGCGCGCTTCTCGTAGTCGACGTGTCAAAACTGAACAGCAGGAGTGCTGCTCAAGAAGTTGTGCCAATAGTAAATTGGTTGCCATTTAGACAAGTTTATTAAGTAACTAGGAGCAAAAATGGAAGTTCTTTTCCTTCCAATGGAGGATAACCTAGGTAGATTAGTGAACTTGAAAAAGGGCAAAAGGCAGCACAGGCTTTACATAACAGCAGGAACAAGAAGTCACTCCTCTCAGGTACTCCCGAGTTACAAGCTTCTCCCAGTTTTCCTCATAACCAAACCAGAAAAACGCATTTTATTTTATGAGAGTACTCATTTGACATTCTTAATCTACTTTGTTCTTCATGTCACCTAGATGTCTCTATCAAAATTCGTCTCTGAGTTGACATGAATGATGTAATTACTTTAGCCGCCAAAGAAGATGCGTTTTCACTCTTTTCTGGCTGATTTCGAAAAGGGTTCAAAAGGAGGTGTTTATTCCAGATTTGAGAATATTCTGATTCAAGTTAATGAATTCATGAATGTCAGCTCCTCCAAACAGCTCACAAAACAACGAACTAAACAAAAACCCACAACAACAAATCCATAATGCACTCCAAATTTTCAGACGCAGATAAGAACGGCATCTAAATCAGTAATATTGGCAACAAACGGAATTGCATACCTCCACGGGTGACATAGAGTCCGAACTCGAGAACAATCCCACACAGGTCACACCCGAGTCCTGCCTTATCGGGGCAGTTCACCGTGACAACAGTGGGGTCACCGGGATTCTTCCCGTGCTCGATCAATACGGTGTCGTCCCAAGAAGGAACCCCCATAATTCTCCCGTCCTGGACCAGAACAGAACAGAACGAACAGCTTTTCGGAAACCAAAAAAGAAGCTAATCCAAAATTTATTCAACACAAACAAGGATGATGAGCTGTGATGAAATCCGATAATCTTATCAACAATCTACGAACACAAACACGTAATTTGGCCAACTAGTACTTGGTTGGCAAGTACAACCGTGGCTATAATCACGTACGAAGATACGAATTCTCGGATTTTTCTCTCCAGATTCGCTCTGTGGGTAACACATATGAATCGCAGAAACACAGAGGCGGGTGGGGGTTTGTTTGTTTTTAGCTTAACATTGCATTGTTTGTCGGCCAGTGTGGGGCCCGCTGCCATGCGTGATCCACGTCAGCGCGGTCAATGACCGAACAATCTTACACGTTTTTTAGGGATCGCGGGAAGCTTTTTTTTTTTTATTTCTGTTTTTTCCTTTGTTTTTTATATTATTTATTTCGATATTATTAGCGAAAAGCGACAGCGTTTTTTATTATTGTATTGCCAGTAAGTGCGGCCAATGGTGGCGACCGCTAGCCACCTTTTGTTTAATTTATTTTATGTATTTTTTAAATTTAAGATAGGGAGAAATTTATATATTATTTATAATTATAGGGGCGTGATATTTGCAGCGACATTTTTTTGTAAAAAGATTAAAATACCCTTAGAGAAAAAAAATTAAAATTTTCTATTCCTACTGTCTACTACTATTAAAAAAAAAAATTTTTAAAAAAATTCCAGAACCATCGCCGGCCGCCGGCGATGGTTTTGTGTAAAACCATCGCCGGGCGACGGCGATGGTCTCCCCCCCCCCCCCCCCCAAGTTGAGATTTTTGATATTTGAAGCGACCACCGGGCGGATCTTCCTGATTCCGGTAAAAAATTTCACAATTTTGACAAAACTACTAATAAATTCGGACATAATACAAGTAAAATAATTAATAAAACTACATAAAAAAAAAAGAAAAAAAAAACCAAAGTGTAAAAAATTCAGACATATGGAATTTTTTTAAAAAAATTATTCCAGAAAATTAAAAAAAATTTAAATTTTTTTTATCCCAAGGGCATTTCGGTCTTTTCACGCAAAAATGTCACTGCAAATATCGAAACCGTCGCTGCAAATATCAATTCCGTAATTATATTATGGGTAATATTCGGATTTTTAAGCTTTATTCAAAAGAGAAAAGAAAATACCTTTTTAATCATGGCGCACCATCAAATTTCTCCAATACGATATAATAATTCAAATATTGAAAAATCAATCTCAAAATTTGTGGGGGGAGATTATTCCGGTTACTGTGTTGACGTTATCAATATAACTTCACATATTTAATTATTCGTGTTGTTTGCATCATCCATTTAACATGCAAACTCACCAATGTTCAATTTCGAATCGTTTGTGTCGTATGAGATTTCTGTCATGTTTTCGTATTGTATTACAAGTTACTTGTGATTATGTTCATGAACTCGAGTTGACGCGTTCACGCGTCAACATTTTCAAACCTAATTTAATTTGTATAATTGTTTATGTTGATATTCTCACTTCTAACTCATTTATATTTTTTTCGTGTGTTTTGATAGTTTGACGAACTAAAAAACTTGGTTGGTGTTATGAATCACAATTCACAACTCACCATGTTAAAATCTGTTTGTCATATGTTTTACAATATATGCTAATTTTTCATCAATTTCAATTATATATATGCGTTTTATATTTTCAATGTATACATATTTTGTTTAAAAATGGATATAGATTCAATCATTGCCAAATACAGAGTATTGAAATAGAAATAGATTGATAAGGCAATTACATATACTAGGATCGTTGAACTGAACGGGTAGAAACAATTGCACTATAAAATCTAAACAAAACATGAAATGAATGAAAGGGACACTCGTTTGACTAAATACTCTGAAAAGAATATGTTCGATGAAATAATTTTTTAAATGTATTATCGTATTCCCAAATCTCATACCTACTTTTTACAGATAAGTGGAATCATTATACTCAAAATTCCAATTCAGGTAGTTATTTAGTTGGTATCTCCCAAATAACAAAAGCTATCATTCTAACTATTTTTAACACTCGTGTTATAAATAACTCAGTGTAATATTTTAAGGAATTTTACTTTTCTTTCAATTCAACCTAATAAATTAAGGATAAAATTTATGTTTTTAGACGATGTTTTTTACTTGTTTCAATGAAGTTTTCTTTTTTTTTTCTTTTTTCTTGAAAATAAAGAAATTGAGAATATTAATTATTAAGAGAAAAAAGAAGGAATAATATTACATGGCTCTCCTTTCCCGCATGAAGCCATAGCTTATTGATTTGAGGACCACTGAAATTGAAAATGTCAAGTTGACGTTTAAAAATGTTATTTGACCTCTTTAAACCTGACCACATGAAACGAAATGACAAATACCAACATCAACTTGCCCCGCGTCAATTTCCAAAAATCATTTAAATTAGGTGTCCGGTAGTAAACCTCCGACACTGACTGAAACGGACCACCATATCTCTCATACCACTAGATTCAGTACGTCGTCAACCTCTACAGAAAAACTACGAAACAAATTCAACACGTGACGTTTAATGATTCAATAAACAAAATTTTTATATATCTAACTAATGTATGTGATTGAGTGCATATCTACATAAGACGCGACGCAAGTCTTTATGTGTAGAGACTCGTAAATAGTATAAGTGATTTTGTTTAATAGTACTTGAAGATTATAAAATAAAGAAGAAAAAAAACACGTGTGTGTATATAGTAGAAGTAACTGCACATATAAATCAGTTTCGTAAGCTACCACATCGTATACTATCGGAAACTATCACTCTTTTTACTATAAAATTGTTGTTATTTCTCTTACACGGTATGAAAATAAAATAAAAATTTAATACGTTAAAAGTGACTTGTCAACCTATATATTCGCTCCTCGTTCACCCTGGGGACATAATCCTAATCGGAAATTGGGAATTTTTATTTGATGGAAATCATTTTGATTTGAGACAAAATTAAATAGTGGTGGTACTATTAAGTAATCTTTTAATGAATTACCTCAAAAAAAAAAGTAATCTTTTAATTAATGGCTGATAAAAGCTTCATTTTGATTGGAATACGGGTGATAAGAATTTAATTGATGTCGGGGGAATTAAGATTGGAGTATCATTGTCCACGTCGATCCTTTGGATTTGTGGAAAAAAAAAAATATATATATATATATTTTATTCCCTTTCAAGGACAACTTTTAATGGAAAATTTGTTATTAATTTTATGCCTAGTTGTGTGGTGGCTTTTTATTTTATGGTATTCGACCCGTCAATCATTGTAGTGGGCTATGTACCAAACAGTTCTTATCAAAAAAAATTCTTTTTAGTTTTTAATAAGATATAATTAATATCCCTACAATTATAGTATCCTGTATTTTGTAACCATGCATGTATGACCTAAAGTTGAAAAGTATATGCAAGCGGAAAATGACATAGTTAAATATTATTTTAAAAGTGTAGTAGACAAAATATTTAATCTCTCCACATAAATAAAGAGTTTAATTTAAAATCTCTCTCTCTCACAATTAAGGGCAAATGTTAAAATAAGCTCTTAATGTTCTACTCAAAGTCCAAATAAGTCTATAATATTAGTTGTGAGTCAAAATAAGTTTATAAAGAAAAGGTCAAATTAGCCCTCTTTCCATTAACCCTTCGCCACATAAGTTATTTTTGCTAACTTGCCTCCGCCACATAAATCTCCTAGCTGATACCTTTCTTTTTCAGTATTCTTGCATGGAGAAACTCATTCCTTGCCAAATAGAAGAATGAGAAATTCGGTATATGTAGCAAGGAATTCGGCTGAATAGTACACTTCCTTTGCCTAGGTGGCAAGGGACCCATCCCATAGTGTATTATTCACCCAACTCCGTTAAAAAGAAATGGGGCATGTTAATTGCATGACTCGTTTTACTAAATACATGACACTTAAAAATTTTAAATAGCGAAAAAACAAATATATCTTTGATAATTTATAATTTCATAAAAAAAAGTTACCCCACTTTTTTAATTCTAGGAAAATCGTCCAGAAAAGGCGATTTTTCCATTAAGAATCGCCTAGGCCACAGGACGGAGTTTTTTTTCCAAGAAAAAGCGATTTTCCCTAAAAAAAAAGCCGTCCTATAGCGATTTTCCCTAAAAAAAAAGCCGTCCTATAGCGATTTTCCCTAAAAAAAAATGTCGTTTTCCCTAAAAAAAATTGCCACAGGACGGCGATTTTTTTAGGGTCGTTCGTCTGAAAATCGTTTTTCCGGCAAACGACCACTGAATTTACCCTAAAATTATCACTACGTTGCCGGAAAACGCGTCATAAACACTAATACATTCCTAAACGCAGTACCCATAAGAATTTGCAACACCCAACACATTCAAATTTTCATTTTCTATACCAAAAAAAAGAAAAAAAAAATTCCGACTCACCGATTTGTTGAGCTAGACTGACGAACAAGAGTGATGGAGGTGGAAACCGGAATCGCGAGATGGAGGAGAAATGGAATTGCAGTAAAATTGATTTCAATCAATTTTACTGCATAAGGTAGAAGAGAATGGAGGGGCAAAAATGTAAATTCAAATTTAAAATTTTTAAAAAGTGTCATACATTTAGTAAACGGTGTCCTTCAAGTAACAATAGAAGTAATTTGATTTTTTTATTATTTAAAGAAACCCTTATATGAAATGGGGACGGTCACCAGATAAGGCAGCCCAGCACACAAAGCCCAAATTTAATAAAATTAATGCATATGCTAAGGCCCATATCAAAGCCCGTTTTACTCAAGCCCAGTATGTTCGGTCAGCCCAATAAAACGTTGCATTTCATTCTCGCCGCTGCCCATCAGCTCAGTCTCATTATCACTGGAGAGAAGATATTGAGTTTTGACCTGACTGCTGAGACTTTCGACACCAACAAAGAAGTTAAGGAGAATGAGGAAATTCGATCCGTGGCCGGTGTTTTTCAGGAGAGAATGGAATCGGAATTGGCCTTTCCTCGTCGGTTTCGCCATCACCGGCACCATCATCACCAAGATGTCCCTCGGCCTCACCGGTCCGTTCTTTTTATTTTCATAATAATTTATCTAATTGTATACGTTTGAATATTTCATTATCTGAATCGGTTTGTTAGGGTTTCTATATCTGATAAATGTTCCGGTTGATTGATCTGCAGAGGAGGACGCTAAGAACTCTGCCTTTGTGCAGAGGCACAAAAAACACTGATGAGGTGAGTTTACTCTCTTAGACAATCTTTGACATTTTTAGATCTAATTTACTGATTGGAATTTATTTTTCGATTAAGCGCGCATACATTAATTTTAGTAATTTCGAGCTAGGGTTGGTTTGTTAGATGCCATGGGATGTTATTCAATTTATAATTTACATCATGTTTTTTGGGAATGATAATGCAAATAATATGTGTCGCGATCTGAAATGGGGCTGTCAATGATTATGATTTTATCCGGTTAAGAATTAGCTTTGTGACCTTAGGTCCTGCTACTACCACAAACAAGGTTCAAGCTGATCGTTCTGTTACCACTTCCCATTCATTTTTATTCTTTGCTTCTGGGAATTATGAGCATTTTAGCTCTTAGCTTTAGGCTTCTGGTTTATGGAATACTTGTGTAAAAACAAAGTAAAAATTCTTTTTTTCTCTGTTGGCGAATGCATGAATTAGCCGATAAGGTTGTATTCTAGTCTGTCTGTTTCTTTTGACTGTCATTGCTCGAATTGTCTACCTGAAGGGCAGTCACTTCCATGAGATGCAATGTTTATATGGCTTTCTTTGGTTTGGTTGCTTATGGGTGAGAATGGGTGTTTTTTTTTCTTTCAAAATTATATTTTTCCTTCACTTCTTTCTGAAAATTTCAGCCAGTCAAGTTTCAGTTGTATTAAGATGGGTTTTTCTTGTCTTGTTAAATCTCAACTTACTCTGGGATGTTTTATGTTTTATATACAACTGATGAAGGAAATTGATATTCCTGGATAGTTGTTTAGAATTGAATTCAATTTTATTGTGCAAAGATCCGTTGAGAGTTAAAACTAGTACGGTAAACATCTCTAGTGGTGGGGGGAATCTGCATAGATACTTCAAGATTAATTGGTTCCTTATCAGAAGCTGGCAGAAGCATTGGTTGTCAGCTAACTTTCAATGAGAACAAGCTTATTTTAAGACAAAGCAAGACACCTATATAAGTTGTACAGGTGTGGTTATAGGAGGTAGCTTTGGGAATATTTGCTAATGTATGGTTTCTGCTGTAGGCTTGTAGCATTGGGTTATATCAATGAATTCCTTGAGAATATGCAGGAAGAAGCCAGATTGTTGAATGTGTTTTCTAATTTGCCTGACTTGCTTTTGTATTCAATTGCAGGTAGTGTTATCCAGGCATAATTTTGCTGATAAATGGAGACTCTTGAGCATGTCGGAAAGGGTTTCATGAATGCTTTTTTATTATTTTGGGATTGTTAAATATCAAAGAATGACGGTTCATGGTTCCGACTACATAATTTTCACCTAAAGTTGTTTAGGTTGAAAACCTAGCTTTCGTGTTCACTGAAACTCTTCAAACTTTAAATTGATGTCATATTGTTTGAAGCATCGTGTTGATGGTGTACTCTGTTGCATTCTGTTGTGTTAATAAGCCCAGCTGGTGTGCATAACAATGTTCAAAATCTGAGGTCTTAGTCCAAACAGATACTGGGAGCTGCATTTTGGCAGATTTGTTACTGCACTGTGCCTTCAAATTGTCAAAACGATTACTATGCAGTTCTACTAAATCTAGTTTCAGAAATGAATAGTATCGTAGAAAAGAGTGTCATTCATTCTTTTCTTCAGGCATTTCTCCCCAAGCGCAATCTCCCCAAGCGCAAAGGCTTCAAAAGCTCTTAAATTGGATATTGTCTTCTAATCTGCAATCTGTTTTGTTGGATCGACTAGGAAAAATAGTCACTTGGCAAACAACCGAACCTAACCTAACCTAACCGTAGTTTGCAAAATTTTGATCCATATTACGATCCTACATCCAGAAAAGAACGCATCTCATTCTGTTCTTTCAAAATTCCGTGCCATTGACCTTATCTTAGTTTTTTAGCGTGTACTCTAACCATCCTCTTCTTCGCGAACAAAACTGTCCAAACTGGCTTATCCTTAACACTCAAATCAAAACCCACTGGTTCTGAAGTTTCTTGGCAGGGTTTAAGGTTTACTCCTACAAAAACTCAAACTCCATGCACTAGCAGATGTACACAGGCAATCTAGTAAGACATAGAAGTGTGCTCAATTTTGAATTGTTGTTAAAAGATGAGTTGCAGAGTTCTGATTTCAATAGAAAATGCATTGTGGTTCCCGTCATCCACAACACAACCTTCACCTTCCCTGAACAATTCGGTCAATTTTGCAAGGACCCATGTCGGGAATAAGACGCGTTCTCTCAAGACATTGATGTCGTCATCTTCTTCCAAAAGAAATTTTTACTGTGCTTGCAGTAGCAGCGGCAGCACCATGAATGGCAGCGCAAGCGCTGAGTCTTTTGTCATTACGACACCGCTTTACTATGTGAATGCCCCACCTCACATGGGCAGCGCCTATACGACCATCGCCGCCGACACCGTTGCTCGTTTTCAGGTTTGCTTCATTCTATCATATTCCAATGGGTTTCTGTTGATTAATATTTTAACTTTATGTTGCCAATTCCTCTTGGAGTTGTTAAAAGAGGCCAATTGTTGAATGCTATTGTAGTTTGATGGAGTAAATGTTCTAATCTTAGTTGATTACGTCTTGTTAGTGCAGAGGCTTCTTGGGAAGAAGGTTATATTTGTCACTGGCACGGATGAGCATGGAGAAAAGATTGCAACGGCTGCAGCTGCCTCTGGTTCTACCCCAGCTGAACACTGTGACTTAGTGTCACAAGCTTACCGGACACTTTGGGGAGAGGTATACTTTAAGTGTAACTAGACTGCTTTAATTCTAAAGTATATCGTTCAAAACTTAATCCTTTTGTTATTTGGTTGTTCTCTAATGTGGATGCAGTTAGGTATATCTTACGATAAGTTCATTCGGACTACTGATCCTAAGCATGAAGCTGTTGTTAAGGAATTCTACACTAAGGTTTTGGCGAGTGGTGACATTTATCGTGCAGATTATGAAGGGCTGTACTGTGTCAATTGCGAAGAGTATAAGGTCTTATTTTATTGATTACATTGTTCCTATTTCTTTTGCATTTCTTGATTTGCAAATGTTAGTAGGTTCAGTGCCCTGTATCTTTATCGTGACTACCCCTAGGAATTGTTTTCTTTTCATTGCTTACAGTCTTTGAGGGATGACAGAGCTAGACATACAGAGACTTTGGTTCTTCTTTAATTGAGTGTCTCTCTCTTGATTGACTTATTATAAGCATCTTCTTTTGTTGAATCGGGTGAGTGAATGAATTCTTTGCCTTCTGCAGTCACTTTTTCATGCCAAATTACTTCACAGAAGTGCTTCCTGTATGTATATATGGGAAGCAGATGACAAAATGATGAACCTTGTATCCTAATGACATCGAACAAGCTCCCTCATGCCAATACTATAGAGCCTTTAAGTCTGTCCAAGTTAGACTCAGCTTTTGAAGATAACTTAGCTTATTTCTTTGTCAATAAACAATTACCTCCTTTACATTGTTCTGAACTAGCCAACTTTTTCCTGGTCTCAGGATGAAAAAGAATTGCTCGAAAACAGCTGCTGTCCCATCCACCTGAAACCATGTGCTGCAAGGAAAGAAGACAATTATTTCTTTGCCCTATCAAAGTATCAGCAATTTCTAGAAAAGATGTTAAGTGAGAATCCAGATTTTGTTCAGCCTCCTTTCCGCTTCAATGAGGTATGACTACACAATCTTCTTAGTCCCGGGGATGTGATAATCTGTTTGCACTTATTTGTATCACTGTATGCATAAATCTCATAAATTTTGGAAGGTGGAGAATATGATATCAATCTATTAGGCCCCTAAGCTACCTTAACTGTCCTAATTTTGTTTGTCATTGGTTATATTTGTTCAGCTTGAAGATTAGTTCAAACTAGCTTTGTTTTTTCTAGATCCAATATCTTAACTGCATCATTACAACTTCATGAATCAATTACAATATAAGAAAGTTAGATGCAGTTCTACTTGAATGTTGTAGTCACCCACTTAGCATGTCCTCTGCCTAGTCCCTCATATGCTGATGCAGTTTTTGTGAGAAATAATGTTGATGACTGGGGTCTCAGATCAGAAGAAATTATCAAGTTGATGTTGTTGAGTCGTGTGCAAACTCCTATGTAATTTACACAGTATATTATGGTGCTGGATGTTTTGTTGACTGTAAAAGGCAGTTTTGGTCAACTATGGTCCTGGCAGTGTAAGATTTTGGAAGGGAAAGACACATAACACAATAGTAGTCCATCTTTGCACCTACTTTATATGGATAGGAGTACAAATAGCATCAGACATTTTGTCTTTTCTACTGCTTGACTAAAAATGATTTCAAGTATCAGTCCAATTAACAGAGAATAATATCCTCCTAAATCTGTAATTCCTGGTTTTTCAATTTGTAACCTCTGATGCAGACTTCTCTTTAGGTGCAAAGCTGGATCAAAAGTGGGTTACGAGATTTTTCGATTTCCCGTGCATCAGTAGATTGGGGTATAGAGGTCCCTAATGATACCAAGCAGACTATATATGTGTGGTTTGATGCTTTATTAGGGTGAGTTAGGACCCGTTCTTCTTTTCAATCTGTATTTACTATTTGTGCTTAAAATCTTTCTGCATGATGATCATTGGTGATTTCCATTTTTCCCTTTTCAATCATGAAATGGATTGACCAAATTTCCTTTTTTGTTCAGTTATGTGGTTTTGGTTTTCTTTTTTGCTTCCCTTTTTGAAGAAATCTCTCTTCATATCTTTCTTTTGATTTTTGTATTCTGTTCCATGGTTTAAGGTGAATATTCGTAGCTTTTTTAAATTTCCCAAGGTTTTTTTATGTGACATTTGGCTCACCCTTGTTCTAGTATTCACTCTGATTTGAGATTAGTACTTCCAAGCTGCATTATACTGTTTCAAATTTGAAGTTTCAAGTACAGAAGGAGATGAAAAAAGAAATCTCATCCTTCCCCCATTTTTTCTGGGGAATGACATCTCATTGAAGTAAAAGCTGGCATTCAGTAGTAGATCCACTTTTGTGTTACTAGTTTGCTGTAGAACTTGTAGCATTCTTCACTTCTCAGCTTCTTCTAGTGCTCATTCTACTTCTGCTGCATTCTTTCATTTCATACATTTATGGTGAGCAGATATATATCTGCTCTGTTGGACAATGAGGAGGAGTTTAAGTTAGAAGCAGCAGTCTCATCAGGTTGGCCAGCTTCTCTTCATTTAATTGGCAAGGTATTGTATCTTCTTCTCCCCACTGCCTTTTTCCCTTGCTTCTCCCTTTCTCATTTGATTTTAAGTTTTGTATTTCATTTACAATATTTTTTAGATCTATACTATTGTAAACTTTAAACACTTAGCTAGGGGAGCAGAAAAAAGATGTAGATTAGTTGTGAATATTCAATCATATGATTGAAAGTTTCTAATTAATGTGTTCAGTTCATTAATTTGATGAACAAATGATAGGTGTTTGACACTTCTATGCAGGATATTTTACGATTTCATGCAGTTTATTGGCCTGCTATGCTCATGTCAGCTGGCCTCCCTCTTCCTAAGATGGTTTTTGGCCATGGATTCTTGACAAAGGTGCTTATTGCTGAATTAATTGGTTTTGTTTTAGGCCATGTTTGCATAGAATCATGGTACTTCACTTAGATGCTGGACTTGATATAGATAATGGATCTTTTTCGGCGAGTATATTGTATATCTGGAAGGTCATTATGTGGTTTTAATTTAGAGTAACTGTTTTGCTTTTAAACTTCTTTCGTCCTTTATAACTTTTATATTGTTCGGATCTTCTGATTGAGATAAATCACTTTTTCCTTATGAAAAGATAAACATGTTGAACTCAAGTGAAAAGGGGTAATTGTTAGTCTCATAAGGTAACTTCTTTTCTCCCCTTATTTGCCTACTTTATTATTTGATGCAGCAATGCTTTCTATATATAAATTTTAGGATGGAATGAAGATGGGCAAGTCGCTTGGAAATACGATTGAACCAACTGAATTGGTGCATAGATATGGACCAGATGCAGTCAGGTACTTTTTCCTCAAGGAGGTTGAATTTGGAAGTGATGGGGATTACTCCGAGAGCCGTTTTGTCAATATTGTCAATGCACATCTTGCCAATACAATTGGTAACTTCCAAAGTTGGAATGTTTTGGACATTTTGGTATATCGTGTATTCCTCTTTAGATTCTGAAATTTGGCATTTCCAAAGCTAACCTCTGAGTCATGATGCCAGGGAATCTTCTTAACCGGACTCTAGGACTTCTTAAGAAAAATTGCCAATCTACATTGGCTGTTGATTCAGTTATTGCAGCCAAAGGAAATGTATTCGTGGACACAGTGGAGAAGCTGGTAAAATTGGCACATAATTTGTTTCACTTTATTTTGACTGTATTTCTGGCGTCATACTTGTCGGTAGATCAACGATGAAGGAAAATTTATATCAGACAGTCCTTGGTTCAGGCCTCCTCTAAGTTATGGATACTCTCAGAAAATGAAAGAAATTTCTATATTGTAAACACTGACAGTATCTTGGTATTTCTTTTGATCAAGAATTTCATTCTTGCTGTCTTGACCTCCTGCTTCATTTCATTGTTAGGTCCTGAATGCCGAAACTCATTACAAAAACCTTGCCCTCTCATCAGCTTGTGAAGCTGTGCTGGAGATTGGTAATGCTGGAAATCTATATATCAATGAACAAGCACCATGGTCTCTCTTTAAGCAAGGAGGCGCTGCTTCCGAAACTGCAGCCAAGGTTCTTCCCCTTTCCTTAGCCTTTAACCTTTTCTCCATGGCATCGCATGAAGTCACCGTTGTCATTTCCTTCTGGTAAGGGAAAACCTGGAAAATTACCAAGAAGTCATTCCCCTGGCTTGAATGAAACCTTGGTTGTTAATTTGCTACTTGAACTAAGTTTTCTTCCCCTTCGAAGGAATTATCTTGAAATTACAACGAGTTTGTGCTTAGTACTCTCTTCTTTGGTGCTGATAGGATCTTGTAATGATACTGGAAGCCATGAGAATCATCGCAGTAGCTTTGTCCCCAATCACGCCGAGCTTATCTTTGAGAATATACAACCAGCTCGGGTACGCGGATGACGAGTTCAACACCATTACCTGGGTCTCTCTCTCTCTCTCTCTCTCTCTCTCTCTCTCTCTCTCTCTCTCTCTCTCAGACACAAACACACCTAGTGGCATGTATACTTATATATGATTAGTTTCTAACTCTTGCAGAGTGATACGAAGTGGGGCGGACTTAAAGGTGGTCAGTTTATGGCACAACCAAAGCCAGTTTTCTCCAGGATTGAGGAACAGAAAGAAGAGGTTTTGGAAACAGTGAAGCATTAGATGAAGAACATACACTTTCATTGATGAATGCTTTAAGGTTTAACTTTTCACGTACAACATAGAACATGCAATGTTTTAAGAATTTGTACACCAAAGTGGTACGAAACTTGATCATAGGAATAGAATGTCGGATATGCAAAAACTCGTGTGTTCTCTCATTCATATGTAATGGTATATATATATATGTATCGGTATAACAACGCAAACCAAGTTTAAAACTAAAAAAGATTGGGTATACTTTAGCACCAAAAGTTTCAATCCAAACCGCTAATATATTCTTCACTAATTTCTTAGTACGACAGAATCTTCAACAAGGCTTATTATTATAGGTTATTGCCACAAAGGTTTTGAACACAACTCAATTCTTCCTTGGAATACGAAGCCTCTGTCGGAAATCATCCTCCATGAGGGGAAGGCCATCACGTAGCTTCACCTTTGGCTCCCAGCCTAAGACCTCCTTGGCTTTTGTGATGTCTGGTTTTCGCTGTCGAGGATCATCCGGGGTATTTTCAACAGTAATGATCTTCACTTCGGGATTAATAAGCTGCAAAAACCCACAAAGAAGTGTAATGTGAGTTTAGAGAACTGTGATACACTGTGAGAACATTACGGGTCCAATGGTTAAATTACTCGACGATAAGCAATGGAAGAAAAGTTCATGACACTTTTTATCAGATTAAACATACCTCCTTGACATTCTCTGCGAGTTCAAGCATTGTGAATTCACCTACATGTGAAGAATAAAAAAGGAGTTAGCGCTGCCATTAAGAGTTTCTTAATAAGCTAACTCTCAAAAGAAAGAAATGCAGTTTAATCACCTGGATTGCCAATATTGATTGGCCCGGTATTCTCTCCTTCCATGAGACGGATCAGACCATCAACCTTCACGGTATAAGACGAAGATGAAATCAAATGCCAGATAGGACTATGGCTAAATCAAACATGAATTCTGAAAGGTTGAGATACAATAAATGCGTACCATGTCAGAAACATAACAAAAACTTCGAGTTTGGGTACCAGGTAACTGGACAGTCAAGGGTTCATCACTGTGCATAGAGAGAAAAGGGAAAACCATTCTAATTAGTTTGCTGGAAACATGTACCACATGACAATCAAGAAATGACAAAGATGGGAAGTAATTATGCACATTGTACAATCATTGTGGAGAAAGGATAACTAGTTTACGCATTTGAAATCACTGAAGATCACTTCTAAAGAAGATAGTAGGAGCATAACATCATACCGAATTGCTTGTGCTATGAAATTGCTGACCACCCTACCATCATCAATGTTCATACGAGGTCCATAAGTGTTGAAGATCCTAGCAATTCGTATCTCTGGAACATGGTAAGCATTTCAGTTAATAAAAATTCACAACACATAATTTGCCACTTTATTTTCCCAGCTAAAAAACACATTGGCAGTGGCAAAATCTAAACAACCCTCTGGGAAAATTCTGTCAACATTTGCTCCAAATAGGGAAAACCGGTCTTACCTATACCATGTTGTCTATGGTAATCAAACATCAAAGTCTCAGCAACTCTTTTACCCTCATCATAACAACTCCTCACTCCTGCATTGAAAATGAAACCATGGTAAATATGTGCTTTTCTTCTCATGCGCACAATTGTATTCTATTTGCGCGAATTTTCACCTAATTATACAAGTAAAAAAATTAATTTCTACGCTATAATTTGAACTTCACAAACAAAAACTTAGCAATGGAAGACATTTCTTAACAAGGGCCCAGGGTATGAAGGTTTATTCTTAAAGCTATTCAAGAGAACCTTCGCATAAAACTTGAACTACTTTTTTTTTTCTTCTACACCAACCATCATAGTCCACGTGGTAAGAAATCAATTTGCAACAGCACAAGCAAGTTCAATAATTATATATAATAAGCTAATGACTCGTAACATCAAATGCTTTCCAAAAGCAGTTCATTACATATTCAATCATAAAAAATTTAACGCATGGGCTGAAGAGTATTACCAATAGGGTTAACATTGCCCCAATAGCTCTCATTCTGAGGATGTATCAGAGGATCTCCATAGACCTCGGAAGTTGATGTCAACAAAATTCTGTGGCACGAGACCATAATAAATAGCTGATCCATGCAACAAGCTACAGAGATGGGGAGCAGTAGTGAAATACCTTGCACCAACACGCTTGGCAAGCCCCAACATGTTCAGCGTCCCAATGACATTAGTCTTGATTGTCTATTAATGTACCACAAAATACATAAACCAATGTAAGTTAACTATTAATCCAATCACGGAAAGAAAAAAGTGAAATGATGAGCCCTGGACAATGTAAATCACTTAACCAGATAAAAGATGGAAGGCGAACTTACTCAATTTGCATTACTTATTTATTCATAAAAGAGCATATTTTGAATACAAACCTTGACAGGATTATACTTGTAAAAGATCGGGGAAGCAGGACATGCAAGATGATATATTTGATCAACCTCGACTAGCAATGTTTCGGTAACATCTGGATATAATGAAAAGAAACATATTATTCTGTTGAACCATCAGACGATCTTTTCAATGGAATACATATCATTAGCACATACCATGACGGATAAGCTCAAACCTTGGATGACCGATCCATTGCTTTAAGTTGTCTTTTGAACCAGTAAAGTAGTTATCCACAACAATCACCTAAAGTCAAAGTAAATTAACAAAAAGGAAATGGAGACAAATACAAAAGGTAAATTAACAAAAGAAAAAGGGAAATAAAAGGCTAATGCACATTCCCTAATGTTGCAATAATCCACTGCATTTGCTCTTGAATGAACTTTGCCACATAAGAAATTACCTCGTTTTTCTCATTTTCCATCAACTTATCAACCAAGTGAGAGCCAATGAATCCAGCCCCTCCAGTAACTAAAATTCTCATGTTTGCCTGTATACAAAAAACTATTTCAGTATGAGTTGTGCCACTAACACCAAACAAAAGAGGAAACCCAGGTGTTACCAATCACCTATGCATCTTTACCTGAAAAAATTTGGCATTTCTCAAAGGTGAGGGCTCTGGAGGTGGTTTTGTGGATACATGGCCCTCGCCATTTGAAACTTCCTTAGCCATGGATTCTATGCTCTACTTTCTGAAACCAAATCCAGAGACAAAGCTCATTAGTTACCAAAAGCAGAGTTAACTTGGGCAATCATTTGAACCAGTACAAGCTCACCGCCCCAAACTGATCAAAGTTCAACTCACAAATAAGAAAATATAACAGTGACAACATTTCTTCCCACTCATCCACAAAATTACAAAAAACAACCCATAATCAAAGATTGACCTTAATTACACAAAGCAACAATTTTACGAAAAACAAAAAAACACAAAGAGAAACTCATAACAGAAGATCAAAATGTTGAATCATGGAATTGAAACTAAAACATTGATGGGCTACAAGAAAAATTATTACACATACAAGAAAATCTAAAGCTTTGATATCCTGCTAAGATTCTGAATTCTGAAGAGAGTTGTAATGCAGCCAATTGTATAAACCTTTCAGCAATCACAAACTTCCCAACACAAAATTGAAACTCAAATACTCACAAACCCGAAGCGCATGCAAAATAGTAATCCGATTCACACCAAACTGCACCAACCTCAGAGGGCGACACAGAGACAGAAAGGGATTTTAAAAAATACTCAATCAGCAGCAGAACAACAGTTAGATACGACGTTTGTGTCTGTGCGGGTGGGTGAAAGAGTGTGATCAAAGCTTCCTTCGCGGAATAATTCAGATCCAAATCTCAATAATTACACCCACCATTCACAAAACCCAGAAAGAAAAAACAATTATACAAAACAATCCAAGTAGGAATTTATTCACAGAGATCAAAATGACGAAGCAGGCAAAGATCACCGTTTTTCTTCCAGCTAACCTTCTCAATGAGTCAAACAAATTGAGAAATGAGAAGTTGCTTCTTCTTTTTAATGAATTAAGAAAAATAAGAACATTTCCCGACATTTATTGGCCAATACAGGATGACGCGGTGGGGTAATTAATAATTACAGCGATAAAATATGTGTTTAAATTTAAAATATATATATATATTTAGTTTTTTTTTTTTTTTTTTTTGGAATAAAAAAACTATTTGTATTGTACAAGGTATCTCGACAAGGGATAACTTCGTTAGGTAACTCCTGCATGCTTTGCTGTGTTTTCCAAAAAGCAAATGTAAGATCTCTTTAATGAATGAATTATCTATTTTCATATATGGGATATCCCTCATTTTCTTACTTATTTCACGCTCCAAATGCCATCATGTATAGACGTAACAAAGGGGAATGACCATAATTTGCAAGATTAGGATATCATGTGTGATCTATTTAGGTGTGTGATCAGATCGTAGGATTGTAAGGTCTTACACAAAATGTGCATGCGTAAAATTATAGATAAATTATAAAAACTACTATTATTTGAGCTATTATAATAATTTTTTGTATGATTTAATAAAATCATAGCTAAGGTCGATTTAGTATTTTAGAGTCATAAAATCGTAAGATGCTACAATTTGAATCGGGATTTTGCAAATTAGTCGTGATACAAAAATAACAAAAAGAAATAAGAAGTATCCGAATCGGTGAGATGAGATCCGGGCATTTAGGTTTCCCGATTTTGTAAGAAAAAACCAGAAATATATGATTCGTCAATTCTAGTTTATCTGCTCCGTCATTTACACGTCATCACTTTCCTACAAATTTATCAAAAAAAATTCCCTTAAAAAAAATGGATTTTAATTTGACTATAAATATGAAGTGGTAAATCAAAATAAATTAAAGATAAATAAAATTTTGTTCAGCTGATATTTCATCTTGTGGCTGTAGTTTAGTGGTGAGAATTCCACGTTGTGGCCGTGGAGACCTGGGCTCGAATCCCAGCAGCCACAAAATTCGTTTTTAATTTTTACACCGGACTTTAGTTGAAATTCCGGAAATACCCCTGTATAAATTAATTATTAATCCCGAAAAAACTCGCAGATCCCATTCCCAGATAACTTACAACTCCCAGAGTCAAAAGCCGTAGTTTTCACTTCTTCACCGGAGCAAATCTCTGTCGTCGTTTAAAGGTAAATTCCGATCCGCTGTATTTTATGAATGCAATAAATCCCTTTTTTCTTTTTTCTTGTTCTTAGCGGCGTAGATTATTATTACTGTATTGCTACATCTGGAAAAAGAGGAGCAGAGATGATATATAGATTTGGAAGTATTTGCATTCATTTTATGCTTTGCAGTTTCGGGACCATTTTTTCCATACCTTCTTTTGTACGCATTTGCATTGGATGAACTGGTTGTTGAATCGGAAACCACCAGTTGGTGATTCATTTGTCGTCTTTCTTCCATTTGTGTCTGCGAGAGATTGCATTAGACTGCTACGTATCACCATGAATGGATGGTTAACCAAATGCGATCGCATAGCGGAGTGGATATCGCGTTAGACTCCGGATCTAAAGGTCGTGGGTTCGAATCCCACTGCGATCGCCCAATCCCAATGTAGTTTTTTCACCTTTTTATTCATTTTTGGGGCAAGAAATGCTGATAGGAAAAGAGGGTCCTTTAGTTGATGGTGTTTGTCCTGAAAAGCTAGTATCTTGTCTTGGATCAAATTCATGTTTGTTTTAGTGTACTATGACTCTATGAGAGATGGGACTGGCTTGTGTCTGATTGGTAGTCTTGTTTGATTTTTATCTTGTACAAACAAACTGTTAAGTATCTTAAGATACCAAATTTGTAACACTTAAATGAAGAACGTTTGTGAATTTTCATGTTGACTTATTATCTAATGACGGGGAATCAAATTATGTTTACTGTCTTATTTTGATATCATTTGAGATCCTTGTGCTGGATACACTCATGTTTGTAATGAATGTTGCGATATTACTATAATGAGTTCATGCATCAAGCTAGCTTCAAGAGGAATTAAGGTAGCTTTCTTATTTGTCAAGGAGGTTCTGTTTATATTTATCAATGTATAATTGCATATAGTTGGTCAAGGGAAATCTGAAACAGCTTAAGGAATGCTCAGTGTCCAGTGCACTAGGCATATAGGCCGATTTTATTCTATGGTCCTTTTCCGCCATGCGGTCTCATTGCATATAGTTGATAGTCACTGTCAGTTACATGATCGTGGATGTATTTCAGTAGGGTGTAGTAATCTTCAATAACATCAGGGTAGTGAATTCGTCTGTTCATCTTCTTTAGGGAAGTGTTTTGTAAGAATAGTAATAGGATCACAAGGAGGTTGTGATGGTTGGGAATTTTGATTGGTAACGCATTGCTTGTACTTATGATCATCCTCGTCATATTCCATTAGTAACTTGTTCTTGTCTTGAAGATGTTGCAAGTAAAACTGCTATTCAACTTAATCATTTGACTTGGCTTTGTTCTTGCAGTGATGGATGATCAAGATCTGGGCTTCTTTGCGAGCTTCCTGGGTATATTAGTTTTTGTCATGGCAATTGCTTACCATTACGTCGTCGCGGAGCCCAAGTATTCAAGCAATTAATATGTACTTCGTTTACTGCTAGAATAGGGGCAATCTTTCCTTAATCAGATTCATGGTGTAAATCTCATCCCTGAGCTAAGACATTTTTTCTTTTTTTTTAGTTCTAATTTATAGCCATAATCAGCTCCTGTTACCAAATTACTAAGGTCAATTTATTTCAAGCTTCTTCCTTGCAAACTAAAACAAGCATTCTAACTCTTAGCAATGAAAACACCATCATCCAACTTCTTCGAATCAGAACAAGTCCGACCGACGCCCAGAAATAGGGATTCATTTTGGATCAATTCTGAAAGATATCACCGGTTTTATTCTCACTTTGGAATATATATATATTCTCAGGTTCATCCATGTATGTATTATTGTATGCACAAAGTCGATGTTTCAGAAAATGGTGATGACCTTCATACAACACAAAACCTACTGCTTTAGTTAGCTTACGGTACCCCCTATATTGTATTACTTATTTACCCAGCCCTACATGAGTTTCGCCAGCAGAATACCAGGAAGGGTTTCCTGTATGCGGATGCCTAGACTAATGAGGAAAACCACGGATATAATCACCACGAAAATGGCAATTGACCGTCTTAAACTGCCTTCGCCTTCCTCTTCCTCATCTTCATCATCGATGAAAATGTTCTGAGGCACAACTGGAATATGAGCTGGATGTTCAGATTCTGCTGGAACCAAAGAAGTGCCTCCACCTTCCTCCTGAACAGTGCCGGCTCCTGAGCATATTGGACATGCACAATCACCACCGAGAAAAGCTGGGACCGACTCGAGGCATGCAGCTAGGACCTCTGGATAGTTCCTCCCAATAGTTCTCACTTTGCGTCGTGTGCCTGGTCTCAGAACCTGCAGAGTATGTAACATTTGCTTCTTTAACACATCAGCAAGAAGAAACATAGAAAAAGAGCAAGCACAGATGGGAGATAGAGGATGTATAATCGGTTGATTGATCAGCTAAGGTTAAAAGGCTATCATTCATTGAGAGCCGATCAGCCATTCTGAGTCTTCTGACCTAAGAGGACAATATCACACTGGGAATGAGAAGTGGGAAGTATAAAGGTGAGGTTATTATGTGGCTTGTAAAGTATCTTAGTAAAATAGAAATACTAACAGACTGGTGAATACCATGCTCCGCAAACTAGCAAAGATCTTAAGAAGATTGCTAAAATATATTCACTAACCCCGCATATATGCAATCGGCAAAAATGAGAAATTTTAAAGATGACAATGGTGAATGCTCATAATAGTCATTATCTGAGTCGGGGAAGGAAAAAGATGATAATTGTATCATCAAGGCTGCCAGAGAAAGACAATTCTTGAAATCAAGCTCAAGAGAATCGAGCTTACTTGAAATAAAGTCTGCATAATTACTCGCGCAAGGTGAGGAAGCCTTATAATCATCAAACAGCCGAGCCTGTTAGGATAATGATCTTGCAGAAGTGTCGCACAGGATTTCATCATGTTTATGGGAAATCCAAATGGAGAAAGGCCAAGACAGTCCATCAAAACCATAATTTGAGGTTGCTCCAAAGTTACCAGATTCAAAACACCATATTCTATCTGGGAAACTGAAATATAAAATAAAATATAACCACCAATGATAAATGTAAGAGTTGCTATATTAGAACCTTCAAAATCAAAATTGTGTAATGACACCCAAGGCTAGAACAGAAATAACAGTTAGCATTCTACTTATTTTTGTAGCGTGACCATCCACCAACAAACAGCTTTAACTTGCTATTTATTCTAGTAGTAGCAAATGGAGTTCTATACCAAATTTGCAAATGATATAGTATTTTCATGCATAACTACTCTAACAAGGATGGCTTGCCTGAAAGAAAATGTAAAATTTCTTAAGTTCTAAGAAGATGAAAAGGAAATGATGAACGGTAACCCTCAAATTATGCAGCAATGTAAAACATAATATAAAATTATCATTTCCTTGGTCAGCAAGTTCAGACATATTTAAACAGCATCTAAAAAAGATAAAGCTCATACCAACTGCCTTAACAAAGAGGGGCATATCAGTAGATTGCAGACTGGAGCAAGCAAGTCCAAGGCGAATGATGAGGCAGGGGCACTGCCTTGTATCACGTCCATGCCAAAATAGCAAATGGGACCAAGGCTGGAGTTCCCGAGGTAGAAGAAGCTGATAACTCTGCCTCCAAGCAATTGTCTTCCGGACTGCTGAAATCAATTTCTGGAAATCACCACGTACAGCAGCATAAAATCGTCGGAGATCATCCTCGCCAAGCCTTTTCATACACCAAAACAACATGGGCATGAAAAGTAGGTAAAATGAAATCATTAACAACTTAACTTTCATATGCAAAGCATGACTTAAAAGAGAATAGTCTGGCACACAAGGAACAATTTGCTCTTATCTTCACATCTAAATACCACTTTAGAATAAAAAATTTTCAAAAAAGAACGAAATAAAAAACTTTGACTTGTAGCCTTCTAAAACTCTACTGTAGGGTTTTTGTACTGGTTTAAGGGTATTCGGAAATATAAATTGGTAATCTTACCTATCAGGAATTGTTATGCCCTGCCTACTGAGCTCCACGTGGAGCCGAACCAACCAGTCCGCTGATGCAGTAGCCCTATAAACACTAACATCAGTCCACAAAAGCAAAGAAAGTAAATGGTATACAGGAGACGGTCTAAATGGGCCCAGTCTAGGAAGATAGCTCCTAACAGAAAAGTAAAAAATAAATAAAACCAGAGACCATGCAATATACAAGTTTCATTTTCTCTCACTCCAATGTTGCTTTTGTCAAATGGGGAGTTCAGTTTTTCAAAATTCTATGCCATAGGTGGATTTTTTTGACATGATGGCTTACCGCAGGAATCCACCACAGCTACATAACCGCTCTTGAGTTTAGAGCCTTCAAACAGAATTCAAGGAAATCCAGAAAAACAGCATACAGCATTGTAGTATCGTTGTGCTGGAATGTGTTCAATAATCATCCAAACCAGATACATAATTAACAAAGACTGGGGATCGGGGTCTGGGGGCTGCTGAGAAGGGCCAGTACTGCTATTGGCTCAATGCCACGGTGATGCCTTTTGGCTCATTAATGCAGTGAATGATGGCATAGCTCCAGTTGAAAGTAAAAGTAAATCGTATGCATACTCTACAGCAAAGTTCAGCATAACTTCGGTTCAAACATTTAACAAAATTGCATCTACCATTACCCAGTGTCTGATCTCGATCTCTCAGAAGGTGGCACTGATCCAGACCTAGAATGATCTTGAGATTGATTAGCACCATTTGAGGTTTCATTGGAATACCCACCGGCGAAGATTTCATCAGAGAACAGTGTTGCAATCGAGAGGACTAGTATCGGCTTAGACAATTTCTAGCAGAATACGACAATATCAGTACCAACATTATATGATAGATGTAACTGAAAAGATAAAATGAATAAAAAACGACAAGAAATTCCTTAAATAGTACTAGGAGACCTCGAATGAGTGCATACGTAAAGTATCTTGTACCGAAGGAATGACGAGTAGCAGATAAACACGCACACACGAAATAACTTTTTTTCTTAAAAGAAAGAAGATATCCACCTTGTGCGGCTAAAGGAGCCAGATCAAGGACCGAGTAGCATCTGGTCCACTATTTATGGTAGGATAAGATCCATACCTGCTTCTGTCTTATTCTTCTTATTCGAGTTAAACTAACTCCATATCTTTTAGTAATTACCCTATCATAACATGAAGCCGACATTTCCCATGCACGTGCAATTGACACTTTGAAATTCGACTTAAAAAGACAAAACCCAATAGAGATATTTTACATCACAGAATTTCAACTTTATGCGCATCCAACTATGATTGACAAGCATAGAATGCATGCAGCAGCTCCATGATCAACCATTACATTATAAGAACAATGAGTAGATTGCAACACTATTACTTTGAAGGCACGTCTTTAGCATCGCTGCACATATTGGAAAAATTCAACCCCCTAAACATTTTAGATGACTAAGTACCTAACTGGCCGGTCTAATGAGCTTAAATGCCAGAGAGAGTAGAAACTTCACATGAAACCACAAATAATACATTACAAGGTAATTTGTCAAAAACTTTAAAAAATTAATTGCCTTCTTAATTCAATTATTATCACTCACTTTTGGTTTTTCCTTATCTTGCTCAACATAGTAAATTGTAAGTAAGTTCACCAAGAATATGAAAACAAATTAGCTTTCAAATTTGTCCAAGGGAGTTAAGTGCACGTGGTGCCAGTAATCACAGAGCTAAAATTGGCGTTAATTCACATGATATTTCCTGAGTTGGCTAATGCTATCTTCTGCAAGTTTTATTTTTAACTATTCATCACCAACTATAAGCAACCCTCATGCAGATATAAGATTCAAAAAATGCATGCAGATTTTTAACTACATCTCTAGCAAACCAACCTCGGTGCTTTTAGCAAGTTCCTTAAAAGGACACCATCTCTGTAACCACTTCAGTGGAGGGATGTGAAGAACTTGCAATGCCTGAAGAGCACGCCAAACAAAAGGGCATTTATCCCTTGAAACCCTTTTCACAACCTCGAGTGCAGCAGTGATGGCTAGGAAGATCACTACATTGCCAACAATCCCACTATCCTCCAAGTTCTGTTTCGCCGAAGAGATGGATTTGCAGGCCTTCTGAGACAAAATCATAGCGGCCGAACCAGCAAGATGAGTTATTGATTGCTTCTTTCTGATACAAGCCCTTGGCTCTGGTATTACATTTGAATTAGGTGCAGTTAAAGAGTCTCCCATTTTGTGACTTGAGCAATTCCTGTATCAAAATTCCACCAACAAACAGTAAACAGTAGCTTATTAGGTAGGAATTAATTATCCATGAGGATCATCATGTAAAAGCATGCATAACCTAATATTCTCAAACAAAGCAAACAAGACATAAAAATCTCAAACCTTACTGAAGAAGGCACCTCCAAAGGACCACTAAGTAAAATACCCACACTGATACAGTAATTCACAGCAGGAAAACAAAAACCCCACATGCATAAGGAGAAGAGAGCTCAATCTTCTCATTTTTGTTACAACTCCACCGCCCATACAAAATTCAACCTTTCTAACACATTTACACACAACACCGCAAACATCAGAGAGCTAAATACCCAACACTGATACAGTAATTCATAGCAGGAAAACAAAAACCCCACATGCATAAGGAGAAGAGAGTCCAATATTTTCATTATTGTTACCACTCCACTGCCCACACAAAATTCATCCTTTCCAACACACTTACACACAAAACCGCAAACATCAGACAGTAAAATACCACACTGATACAGTAATTCATAGCAGGAAAACAAAAACCCCACATGCATAAGGAGAAGAGAGTCCAATCTTTTCATTATTGTCACTACTCCACAGCCCACACAAAATTCATCCTTTCCAACACATTTACACACAAAACCGCAAACATCAAACGGTAAAATACCCACACTGATACAGTAACACATAGCAAGAAAACCAAAACCCCACATGCATTGGGATAAGAGAGCCCAATATTTTCATTTCTGTTACTACCCCACTGCCCACACAAAAATTCAACCTTTCCAACACATTCACATCCTAAACACCAAACATCAGACACAATTGCTCTTCCAGACAAAAAAACACGAACCCATATTACCTCTGATCAAATGCAGGTGAGGTGATGAGAGTGGTTTGTCAAAGCACCGCCACGGTATATCTCACAGAACTAGCCCAGTCAACTGAATTGCATGAACAAATTTGCAGTCCTAGTGTGTGCGGGTGTTGCGTGCGAAAATGAAATTACAAATTAAGCGGTGATCAGATGGCGGATGGGGTTGGTCGGTGAGGGTTTGGGAGTCAGAAAAAAAGGCGGCTTTAAGATATGTATAGAGGAAGCGGTTTCGGTATCGTCATTTCTGATTAGGGGGAGAGAGGAGAGTGTAGGACAGATGAGAAGGAAAGAGCAGAGTTGGCTTTGGATGTTTGCAATTGCAAACATCGTACGGCTTCTACGGGAAAAGGGTAAAAGAAAGAAAAGGACTGTTAATGGAGGGAATGCTCACGTGCTTCTTCTTCTTCTTCTTCTCCTCTTCCCTTTTCCGCGTGTAATGGGCTGGGCCTTCCCGACCCATTTCCCCGTAGTCCATACTATTTTCTGGTTTTTTTTTTTTTTGCTTTTGTGTTTTGAGGTTTGGGATAAGTTTTGTTCTAGTTCGAACACGAGTCTTAATTTTTCTTTCCTGTACATGACAAGTGGCAATTATTTGTTAATAATTAATCCTCAATATTGTAATGGGCAAAAATACAAATTACCTCTTAGATTCCATAAAAGAACAACACAATTTGATATTGCCTTTGTTATATTACAAAAGTTCGTTTTAGAATGTACAATTCATAATAAATATTAATGTGTAATACCTATAATGGTTAAATTTCTATCATATATTCCAATCATGTCTTTATTTGTTAAGTGTGAATTAATTATGGACTATACTTACTTCGATTCAGAATAAAAGTCGTTTGAGAGAGTTTTTTTTTTTATTTTTATAACTAATTAAGAAATTCGTTTAAATAACAATAAAATTTGATAATCACTAACTGTTAGTTAGATAAGTTGAGACAATAGTAAGTTGAGAACAAAATTATGTTTTTTGCTAAAAGGTCATTTATCCCTCTAAAACGACTTTTATTATGGACCGGAGTGAGGGAGTATAGTGTTGTATTAGTGAGAGTAAAAGGGAGTATAAAAAGAATTGAAAAATAACTCTTCTATTTATAAATTTTAAAAAAAAAACTCCCAAAAAGAAAAAAGTAATTGAAACATAGGAAAAACCAGTCAATATTTGGCCTGTGTTGGGTGTTGGTGATGGTTGTTGTTGACAACAAAGCTCCTTTACAAAATAATTGCAAACAGAGTACTAACTGACACCTGAAAGTGAAAAAAGGTTTCATTTCATGTTTGTTTGATTTTGATTGTGTCCACATTCAATTCCACTTCTTTTAATTTTAATCCCAGTCAATCCATCCACTACTACTCTTCTTCGCTTCTTTTTGGACTCAGTCAACTTCCCCGCCTCGGCCCAAACCAAATTTGAAGTTGAGAAATTTCGATTTTTGAACGAAAAGGGCAGGAATTTTCAGCCAACCAGTCCCGACTCGTATATTCATCTCAATTAATTCATTACAATTTATATATATATATATATATATATATCTAACTTACATTTGTTAGATACATCTTCATAGAATATTTATTAGCATCGAGTTTTAGCACACGGAGTGTTTGGCGCATATGAATGAGAATGATGCCATCTCATATCAAGAAACTGACGAATTCATCATTAAATGAATTATAAATTGTCTTTTAAATGATATAATAATTTAAATTGATAATATTAATTCTATGAATCAAATGTCCATTCCCTAAAGTATTATTGTTTCGTGCCAAATGCATGCACTGAGTTGTTATGAATTTAGTTAGAATAATTGTCAGTTATTTAAATTTTAAATAAATAAGAGTAGCTTGATTGACGTGTCTGCATGCCGAAACACAAATATACATATATATGATCATATTCACACAATAGAATTGAAAAGAGAAAGGTAAAATAAAAGAATTGACCAAGAGAAGAGGCCCAATTATGAAACGCAAAGTCAAGTATCAAGATCTGCCAACTAAACACCATTGACCATTGACAACCAAAGTGTGTACCAATCTGGAATGAAAAAAGACACATTATTTTACTTATTAATTTGAATGCTTACTACATTCCTTATTCATAGTACCTTATTTTAAAATGATTCACATGTACATTGAAAGTAAAACTCGAGACTATAAACTATTATAAAATGAACTCAAACAAAATTGACAAATAAAACCACCTCGTCATCATCCATAATAATATCAAAACTAAATAATGACTCAACAGTTGTGACGTATAAAAAAATCATTCAGCTGTCGAGATTTGATTTATGCGTTTATCAATTTTACCTATTTAAAATAGAAACGAGCAGAAGTTCGCGCGCAATTGGTCACGTGGCCCTATAGGCTATATAGTCCATAGGATTCTAAATACCAATTTCTCAATTTAGTTCCAATTCGTACAAAAAGGGAATAAATTCATCAATTTTATCATAAGCTCAAACACACAAGTAATTAATTCCTTTGGACACGGCTACAATTTTTTTCTAAAGAAAACGTTAGCATCACTCATCATCAAATTTAAAAATTATGCAAAAGAAAAAGAATAAAGAACTCTCTCGCATGCGCCATAGCACAACCATCAAAGCCAGAGGTACAACTGTACCCGCCCGAGGTTTTAGGAATTTAAGATAGGATGCACAAAATCAAAATTCTTCTCCGCTACAGATGAAAGCGCGACCCGTTGATTATGAAACTGACGACCCGGAAACCCGAAAGCAATGAGGATAGGCCCAGGAAGAAGAACCCGGCGAATCCAAGGGCTATGGATATGTCCGATTGTATGCAAAACGCGCTGTTCGCCGTACACGTGTCCCTCCCTCTCAGCGACCGCGCCAGCTCCGTCCCCGCCGAGTCCGCCGACAGCAGCATGTACGCGAACACCTTCGTGGAACAGCAAAACGACAGCGTTTTCAGCACACAGAACAACACTCAACAGTAATGGTGCAGTGCTCCCGCCGTAATAATTGGGGGAAAGAAAAATGCAAACGAATTATTAATAAATGGTGGGTTTGAACCTGATCATGGGCGAAGTCGAACCAGACTTGTAGAACCTCAGGTAAGAAGGTGGTCCCGCCGGAAATCTCCCAGACGGAAGCGCCGACTTCGAAGATGGAGTAGAGGGCGACAATGGCGTTGGCGACGGCGACGAATCGGAAGGCCTCGAAGTCGGTCCAGCTCGGGGATTTGGAGCCATGGCCGCGGGTTGTGGAGAACATAAAGATGGCGGCAGCCAGGGAGAAGCAGAGGGTAGCGAATCGGAACACCAGGATCAAGATGTTGAAGCGGCGGAGCTTCTGTTCGGAGACGGTGGAATGAAAATGGGCCTGGATTCTGGGGCGGGGAGATGGGGTCTCAATCCCGCCGTTCCGGAGAGTATCCTGGACTTGTTGCGGCTGAGGCTGACGCTGAGGAGGAGACCTCATCATCACGGCCGCCTCAATAATCAACAAACCGATTAAATGATCCGGCGAGGAGCAGAGGTAATAGTAATAAGCAGCAGGATCATCATGAGGATGGAGATTGAATTTGTGGTTAAAAATAAAATAAAATAAAATAAAAAAAAGGAATGTACACGAAGTGTAGAAAGTTCAAAAAGATGGCGAGAGTATATTAATTAGGCAGGAAAAAGGAGAGACTGCGCCGTGGGTTCACGAGAAACGGCATGAGTTCTATGAGAACTGGCACTGGTAAGCAGTAACAGATGAGAGGAAAGGAGATGGAAAGCGAGTGGGAAAAGAAGAGAAAAAGGAAAGGGAAAGTGAAAGCGAAAAAGGAGAAAAACACAGACGAAGCAAAAAAGGAAAGGCAGCCAGACCAGAAACCCAAAAGAGGAAAACGAAAAACTGGAAGAAGAAGACGATTGCGAGAGAAATTAAAAAAAAGGAGAAGAATTACGGCAGCCACTGCTTGCTTTTGCTTCCTTTCGACTGGGCTTCTGCAACTAATATTAACTCTCTCTCGTTCTTCTTTCCACAAACATCTTTTCAATTTTGGGGAAAAAGGAGATTGTGGAGGTGGAGGTGGAGGTGGGGGCTATGGCTTTTGTTGTTTGTTCACGCGTTTGTGTACTTCGTTTACACAGATGACAGACCAATGGGAATTCCCATTGGCTCCATTAACACGCATCAGTGACTGGAAAAATACTCCCAAACTCAAACCACCGGAGGAATAAATCAATCTATGAACAAGACCCGTGTAGTTTACTCGCAATCCATTTGGAATTGTTGCCAGAATTTGTGTTTGCCCCAAATTTTTGGTGCATAATTGCGTATAGAACAGGTCGTTTACTCACGGTGGGGTATTTGTTCAATGATCGTGGTGTTAGCCAATTCGTGTCGTCTTTTGGGTTTGTATGCGTATATTTTTGTACCGATACTTGTCGATCATAGCATTACCAATTTTTAATTATGCGTGTTAACTCATTTAATTCACAAACATTTTGAATTTGTATCGCTTTTTCATGTTACAGTATAAATTACTCGTGTCGAATTCGGGTTGACAAGTTCCCTTTTTGCACGACTCTAGTATTGTTGACGTTCCGTCGGAGTATGTAACGTCATTAGGGGCCCGAAACTGCCGTCCAATTCCCACGTGCCTCGCACGTGAGGAAGGTAGGTTCAAGCGGAATAGGTTGTGCTATTTGTATCGAATCACTTCAGCTGAACCATATCAAAGTCGAAAATTCCTAGTTTTCACCCTAAATATTGTGATAAAATTCAAACATCTGACTTTTGGCAACCTATAACTTTTTATCTACTATGTTGTTGGTTTGGTGGTCGGTCTTCTAAAATGACAACAAATGATTGATCGAGGGTACGATCACATCAACATTTTTGTATAGCAGTAATTGCTACTAATCAATATAACCGGGGAGTGATTGAGCTCGAATATGTCCGGTTCTCTTTTTTTTTTTTTTTTTTTTGTTACACTACGGGAAGAGACAAAACGAAATTGAGAAGTCTCTTGCAAAATCCTTTTCGTTGTCAATTGATCGCTGGTGTCATCCGCATTTTTCCCAGAAAACACACTCAAACAAATCAAGCAAACATGCTCAAATAAATCAAGCGATACCGTGAACTTTTTCATCTTTTCTCCAGTCATATGACCTAGCCTTATCCTGGAGAACCAAACCCAGATGCTGTTCATTCCTGAAAAACTCTTCTTCATCCAGCTTAAATCTCCAAATATCACTTGCCCAAATTAAAACTTAAAAGCCTAAAATGCAGAAGAATATAAGCCATAATAACAACATAGCAAGCGCCAAACAAACAATGTAATAGCCTCAACTGGTTTCTGATGAACAAGATCAGAAAAATGTAGGTAGAAGTCATTCCAAGTTAGACTGTTCTTCTTCTTAGAGAAACAAATCAACTGATTGGAAACCATATTTAAGTTACAAATAAGAACAAAATAAATTTTCCCAGATAAGGCAAAACGTAAAACCCTGAAATTCTTTTTAGAAATTCTACAAATACACGCCCGATTCCTAGCCACTTTTTCAGCGAAATATCTTCTTCCTCTCCCTGAAAAAGAGCTGGATTGGTCCGCACCATCATCATTTACAAGGGTTCACATCATTTCTTGTGATCTTCTGACGCACCGGCTAACCTTTTTCTTGAACCCCTCCCTATTCTCTCTCCATTCCTTCTGCATAAGAGAATCAGGCAAAAAAATACCCTCAGAACAGCTCTTACATACAAACTACATTTTGATATGGTGTGTGGGAAGATATAAACCAAGAATGTTGCAACCAAACCAAACCATTAACTAGCAATTCATTTTTGAAAAGCAACTACTCGGCAATGACCACATCGATCATTCTCTTATCTCACAACCTCAAGTCTAGAAGGCATTATCAATCTTAAAGAAATAAATGATCATCAAAAGATATTTCATAAACAGATGCTAAGACTTACAGCTGCTTCAACATTGGCAGGAGACTCGTCGTTAGGGCTTGAAAGCATTGATATGATGCTCAATACTATACTCTCCACCTGAAAATACAGAGATCTTTGGTCAACTTCAAAACAACTATGAATAAAAGTATCAAGAAAAAGTACTTTATCAGATTAGGCTGCCTAAAACATGGTAGTTTACACTATTACATGCTGACAAAATAGAGAAAACTCGTACATGCATGGAATCACATTCCATTCCTCATTCACCGCATCTTCCATTCTATAAACCACTTCTTACATTTATAATGAATGCAATCTTTCGCATTGTTAAAGTAAAACCAAAACCACATAATGAACAAAAGTACTGTCCATGAACGCCCTTAGAGACTCCTGATACGAGCAGAAGTAATCAGATCTAGATTCTACATAGTAAGTTCTAATTTGATGAAGTATAGATAGACTTCAACAAAAGTCTTTATTTTTTGCCATTGCATTCTGCATAAATTTGTGTTCACATTCAGGTTTGAAAGATTATATTTTTTTCAGTAGTAATCTTTTTTGGTCTTCCTCTTCCTCTTTCAATTTGATTTAATGATTCTCTATATGCTCACTACACCATATAAAGGTCTCTCATACATATGTCCAAATCACCCTAGGCACATCTCTCTTATCATCTCATCTAAGGCATTCATAACCCACTTTCGCTCTAAGGCATTCATAACTTGTTCTTTCCAGTTCACACGCTTTCTCTCTAACGTCCAACACTCGTTATCCATAAAGTACACAGCCATCAGCCTTATCTATTCTATAAAATTTTCATTTCAAAATATGCAATATTTTATGATCATAGAGCATAGAGGAGACACAACTCCATTTATTCCAACTTGCCTGAACTATGTGTAACCTTTTTTTTTTATGTTCCTCTATTTTAATAAAACCAATTGTCCTTCATATAAGAAGATGCTTGTATCTTTGAAGTGTGTCTACGAAAAAGAAAGTCAAAAGGATAACAACAAAAAGCCCTCTCTCATTCCATTTGTGGTCTGAGTGTTATAGTTCCTGGGGATAAAAACTTAAACCCACTCACTTTGAGATTTCTATAGGAAATTTTCCCTGAGAGTCACTAATTCATACCTTATTCAAGCTAAAAATTTAACCAGGTGCACTCACTTAGGGAAAAAGATTTTAGAAAAAGGAAAAGAAGAAATATGAAATATGCGTCCCAGTACAAATGGGTGAAATACCATTCAAAACTCAACAAAATCAGGCTAAATGACAGATAATGGCCCCATATTCTAAAGTTTGTAGACCAGGAGTACTCAAGTATCCATGAAAACTACAAACTTCTCTTCGATATTGTGCCCTCAAAACTCAAATACTATTAGCATGACCCAGAATTACCCATACATGATTTGATGCTATATGAGATAAAGAGGCAACCTACGGTAATACAGATGACGGAATCTATGCAGTTCCTCTAAACGTTAATAAAAAACGTAAAAAATATGAAACAGGAGCTAGTTGCAACCGTACCGTGTGGACAGGTGTCCAGCGCTCACTAGCAAGCTCGTATCCATTTGGATCATCACCAGGAGGATGAAGGATTGAAATGCACACTTTCCCGTCAGCATAAACTGTAAGCACCCAAATTTCAGTAGCTTAATATCACAGAGTAAGCATAAGAGAATATAACAACTAAGTCTTCATCCCGTTGCGAAAGTCAACTATACGAATCTTATATCACTATATGAACTAAGAAATATAGCCATCCACGGTGGAAGTAGCACACAAACCATTAGGATGCCAGATCTCTGAAGTAAACTTCACCGTCGGAGGACTGATTGGATAATTCTGAGGAAAGCTCATGATAGCATTAAAGAAACCTCCTTCACTGCATGAAAAGAATGTCACTTGTTATCAGCTGTGGGAAGGTCAAAATCCACTTATAACCAATCATTATAGTAACATTCTGCAATCAAAAAGTTTTTCTTCACATACATAGATACATAAAAACATACATAACTTGAGATTAACTAATACGGGTACAACAAACATGAACAAAATACTACTCCTGAACCACAGCATGCCAACTCAACAATCCAATTGATGGAAAACTACCATAGCTACCGCAATCAAGAAACCCTCCCAGGACCTCCCCACTTCCCACCCTGGTGAACAGAAACTAATGATAGAAAGACTGCTGAACAAACCTAATTCTCACCTGCATCCTAGCAAATAAGTTAAAAAGGGAATTCTAATGTAGTAACTATGCTCGAGGGGCGTGGATATCATACAAGAACATATGATTGCAAACATTCACAAATGCATAAGAAAAATGCTCCACAGAAGACTAATACTTATCCCATCCAAACCCGGCCCAATCAAGAACGGTAAACTAATACTATGCTGTAGCCAAAAGTACAATTAACAAGAAACATACAAGAGCAACACAGAACCTAGGCCCAAATGAAGAACTAAATTCCACCCAATTAACAGCACTAAACCCTTAAAGCAAGTGGTAATTTCAGGGACAAGGAAACGAATCCAGCATTTAGAACAAAAAGAACCATCCTTTACATCAATTGATCACAAGAAGGGAAGGAACTGACTATAAAGTATCAGGGGGTCCAATGATTGTAACACTCCATTCAAATAAGTTACTCTCGTCCACCAAACCAGCTGAAAATCCATCCACAGGATGCTTACATAGATCTGCAAGCAATAAAGCAACGATCTTTACATCAAAAAACTAAACCCCTAGTACAATTAACCAAGAAAAAGCAATTCAAGATCACAAAAATAAAGAAAAGAAACAAAAGGGTTGGAAATTCTGCATACCCCGCAGCTGCTTCTGGAGAAGAAGGCTGCCCTGAGACGGCGAAGCCATGAAATTCAACCGGGAAAAATGGCAAGAAAAAGAATATACGGAAAAGGGGTGATGGTGGACGGAGAGAGGGGAGGAGGGGGAGGCGTGTAGGGGTAGAAAAAAGAAGGTTCTAGGGTGCCGAAAGAGGGGGGATGGGAAAGGTAAACAGAGATTTTATATAGCCATTTAAGTGAAAAGAAGCAAAATTTTCTTTAGTACTATCTCTTGGATTTGGAATTGGAACTGAACGGGTGGATCATGGATGGATGTATGGCGTCATATGAAGGTACAGAGTTGCCTAATATTTCGGTCTCTTATGTTTATATATACTTTTAGGAAGAGAAAAAGGATTTGTTTCCAACCCTCTCCTTCTTCTTGTTGGCCTTTTTATTTTTAGTCAAAAAGGCACAGCTGGAAGGTGTATCCTAGCCCTGAGTTAAAGAGGTTTCAAAATATGATTTTGAATTTCATTTTAATTTTATAATATTAAAATTATGTTAAAAATGTAAAAAGGTGTGTTGAAAATATTAAAAAATTTATCAAAAATGTAAAAATACTTATTAGAAATGACAAAAAACTATTATAAAATCAAAATGAGTCTCAAAACATGGTTTTGAGTTTGGTTACCAAACGAGGCCAATATCTTCCTGTGAACAAGCCAGTGTCTCTCTAGCAGAAACGCATAGAGAGTTCACCTAAAGGTTACGAATTCAATTTTTATCTTTGTTAGTTCTGTATATTTAAATTGCAAGCTAAATTAGCTACGAAGCTTATCCTCTCCAAAACTCCTACCTTTACGGTAATAGATAGCAAAAATGATATAATAATACTGAATTCAAAAAATAATATTTTCCCCTAATATCGGCTGAAGTTGTACTTTTTAACTTATAATTATTGTATCAATGAATTTTTATTTTTTTTTAATGAAATGGAATGAGTAGTAAGAAAAGGTTCAAAGTAATTTAGGCTGGTAAAATGGAGGGTAAATTAACAAACAAAATTTTACATTTTAAAAAGTTTGCCAAATGAACCATAAAAGTTTGTTTAACAAAATAGTTTTTGAGGTTTTAGTTCACTTGGGATTTTTTTATTTTTTAATTAAAGAAAGATGAAACCTCAGTGGGATTTGATGATGTCATAGATGATCCATTACATAATTTTATAAAATCTTGTAATCTATTTGATAATTTGAACAAATCTTTTGAAATTTAAACAAAATTGGTTCTCAATCTACTTCTTTCGCATTTACTTTTCAACTAAACTTTTGTTTTTTGATTAAATAATAGTTTCAAACTTTTTTATTAATTAATAGATAAAAGCCAAATCCCTTGTCAACATCCCTAGTCAAACGTGGCAAAGATGTTTTTTTTACTTTAAAATGGACCCATATTAATATAATATTGGACTCGTAAACTTTTGGGTCATGAGCAATCGCCTAAGTTATCTAAACTACTTTTGAACCTATATGATATGTTAGTTACGTATTGTGATATGATACGGAATTTATTCTAAGCTAAGAAAAAATGTATTTTTAATCCCTTATATTTATTCGTTTTTCATTTTTTATTACAAAAATATGTCATGCACTTGTAATTGTTACACATTTTGCTCCATAATTGGTTAAAACTGTTTTTATTGGTCAACCATGTATTTTCAGCGAGAAAAAAAAAAAAAAAACTATTTGAGAGGTACACGTGGAACGAGTAATGATAGATTTAACAATAATTTGAAACAACATTTTCATAACAACTTATGTGACATTCGTCTATTAATCAATTACGTGATATTAATAATTATTTCATAAAAATATAATCGATAAATACATGTGGCGTATGTGTTATTATAAAAAAAATTGTTAAAATTTGTGGCGGCAGTGTGGAAAGAAAATTGCAAGTGCAATCATATCAAAGCACGTTATAGCGAATAGCAGGGCCGCACAGAGAGAATTCCTTTTGAATAGTTGTCGCTTCTTTCGGACCTTTTTCTTTTTCTTTTAAGAGAAAAATTAAATTTAAAAAAAAAAAAAAAAAGGTAATGGGATATATTATATAGCCCCGTAGTACCTACAATAGTACAATTAGACAAAGGGACATTCATTTGGATCATAATGTAAGGGGTGACAATTTGAAAACACAATAATAATAATAAAAAAAAGTATATTATTTACAGGAATCAAATTACTATTTGCAAGAATATTTTTTTATGAATTTATTATAAAACTCTTAGTTATTTAAAAAAATAAATAAAAAGGTCCTGGAGAAAATCCCACTCGGGATGGGCAGGATTTTTAAGCAAAATCTAGCCCATCCCGGGTGGGATTCTACTATTTGCAGGAACATTTTAAAAATCTCACCCTAAAAATCCCGCCTATCCCGGGTGGGATTTTGAAGGCGGGATTTGGCTCTGTTTTTTTCCATTCCCACCTCAAGAAAATTATCATTTTTTCTTCTAAAATCCAACCCAAAGAAACGACTTCAATTTCTACCCAATTTAAAATTCAAATTTTAAATTTTCCTCAAAATCTTCACTCACATAAATTTAAAAAATAACACAATTATTACACTTTTTCATCTCTCTCCTACACAATTTCTCAAAAGAAAATTCCTTCCAAACAAATTTCTTCCCTAAAACTAAAAATTCTCAAGTTGAGTCACCAAGAGAACAGGGATTTTGAAGCCAGATTTTGCCGGGATGGGATTTTAAGAAAATTCCACCCATCCCGGGTGGGATTTTTATTGCTATAATATGATTTTTTTTCTTCATATTTATAACTAAGGGGCATTATAGACTTTTCATAGAAAAATGTTCCTGTAAATAGTAATTTGGTTCCCGCAAATAACAATTCCGTAAAAAGATTTAAAAAATTGTTTGGATGTATATTTCGTGAGTTTTGGTTAAAATTGAATAGTTACGCGAATATTTTAAAATAAGTTAGTTTACTTAATTCATTAGGAGACCAAATACCATTATTAGATGCCTACACATTGTAAAATCAATATACTATTTTCAAAAAATATCCAATAAAGTTTATATTACAGTACGTCGGTGACCAAATACCACTATCGAGAATTAACACATTACATATCCATATATTATCAGCGAAAAAATGTATTATAAAGTCCTTACAAGTGTTTGTTTAAAATTTGCAAATATTATCAAATGTGCAATTCGAACATTTAATCTTGTGATGTGTGCCCCAAGTATTCTAACGATTGAGATTATAATGATTCGCGATAATTTATAAAACTAGCTAAATACTTTTGAGCTAAAAAGTGTATTAAGAACTAGTTCGATTGTATATATTGTCTCTTCTTTGCTTTTTCTATGATATATTTTATATACTTTATTGAGATTCCGTGAAACTACGTACTATTACTTTCATGATATTTGAAAATAAATCCCGTTATTCTTAACATTTGTGATAATGTTGCTACTAATCCTTTTGTTCGGTTAAATTACCATCACCACATGTCAATAAAACAGGGATCTATTTGGAAACGTAATCCAAATCATGATTTGTATCTCATTTTTATTTTAAAATATTAAAATTGAATTGGGAATGCAGAAAGGTATATTAAAAATATAAAAAGATGTATTGAAAATATAAAAATGTGTGTTGAGAATGATAAAAAATTATTATAAAATGAGAATGAGATCCCACGTTTCCAAACAGGGCCTAAGGCCATATCCAGTAGTTTTTTACTATTCCAGTCACCTCTACCTCTAACTTTCAGTTTCTACATTAAATTCACTCCAGCGAAAAACTCTATCTCAAGAATATTCTAGTTTGATTCCTCCATACACAGAATTTTAAATTCAATTTAGTTACATTTGTACTATTCAAGTTATTTATACAAAAACCCCAAATAATTATTTTATTTTGCAGTTTCATATAATATGATAAATTCATTTAGTTAATAATTAAATGATAATTATATTAATATCATAATGAAGATTGATAAAATACAAACCAAATTAAAAGTAGTTCCGGCATACGAAATTTAATAATACTAAAAAAATTTACATAATTATTTAGAAAATAAAGTAGTTTAATATTACTAATTCGGGAGCGACATACTAGATTATTGATTATGTTAAGAATTATTGCAAGTTATTGTTGTGTATATGTGTGTTTTTTTTTTAATTTGTATTTTAATATTCTTCACTTTTATGTGATGTCTTTTTATTTTATATTTTTTGTAATGTCTTTTCATATTATGTACTTTTTAATATTAAGTAATTTTATAAATATGACTATTTGAATTACTATATTTTTAATTTTGGATACTTTGAAAGGTCATTTTTCATAATTATAATTTGCAAAAATGCCCAATTAAGTAGAGTTGACTAATAATTATTTATATTTTTAATCACATAAGAAATAACAATTAAATAAATTAAACTCTTAAATTTATAATAATACCAAAGTTTATTTTTTAATTAATCAATTAAAATAATAAATAAAAATAAATTTAAGGATTAAAGTGTAAATAAGTAAAATAAAAAAATTAAAAAAAGAAGAGAGGTGTGAACAGTGGACCTCAAGGAGGCGAGGTCAACTGTTCACACATTGGGCAACGCTTTAGCAGCAGAGAAACTCCGCTGCTGAAGATGGCCTAAATAACACCAATCTCAAGTGCTTTTTTGTTACTTAAATATTGTGTGTTTACTTTGAAAGAGAATGGAAGGACAAATTACCTTTTCGCTAAATTATATAGGGCAAACCATTAAACTATTGTCAGTGCCCATTTTTGGCTACTAAACTATTTTTTGCTTACTTTTGGCCACGAAATTATTGCCCATGGCCACTAAACTATTTTTTAACTACTTTTAGCCACTAAACTAGTGTTTGTGTATATTTTTGACAACTAAACTATTAGAAGTTGTCACTAATGGTCATTCCATAGGAGATTTCATCAAATCTTTATTTACTCCCATTTTTTAAATTTTTACTATTTAAAAATTGCATATTATTTGAATCACATCTTTATTTTAATTTTGATGGCCAACTTCATTTATTAATATTATATCATTTTGCAGTGACATTTAGAATTAAATATGTGATTCTCATATCATTTAAAAAAAATTTCAAGATTTAACATAATTTCAAACTAAAATAAAAAGTGAATAATAAATGAGATCACTGTCTATAATTATGTTAGGAATCGAATTCTAAAAGTTAAAATTAAAGGCAATAACATTCAAGAAGTTAAAGAATAATTTATCATATGTTTTATAAATACAAATAAAGAGATCGGGAAAAATAATAAAAATATAAATAATTATTGTTTGTGATTGATCGATGTTAAAAAAAACATTGGTGCGTATATATAGGCACTTTAAAGATTATTAGGATTTTTGAAACATTAAACATTACGGAGTAAATAAAAGATTTGACGAAAACTTCTAACGGAGTGGCCATTAGTGGCAACTTCTAATATTTTAGTGGCGCAAAAAAATATTTAGTAGTCAAAAGTGGGCAGAAGCAATAGTTTAGTGGCCAAAAATGGGCAGAAGCAATAGTTTAGTAGATAAAAGTATGCAAAAAATAATTTAGTGGTTAAAAGTGGACATGAGGAATAGTTTAATGGTCATTGATATAATTTACTCAATTATATATGTGTCATTTTTTGTATCAGATGATGGTTATGCTTAATTGGGCTGGGCTTTGAACCTCAAAATTAAAAGCCTTATGGGCCTATTTAATCGTGTAAAAGTATTTTATTAAATTCCTATAATTATAACGCAAGTACATTTTAAAAAAAAATACAATTGTCCATGAGGTATTTTTCTGTTTGTGTGTGTATTTTCTTTATAAATTTATTTATAAATTCATATTCATTGTTGGTTCGTTGTTAGAATTGTTTAACAATATTCATTGTTGGCCATTTATAGCAAAGTAAATTCAAGTTCGAATAAATTCTATTGATAAGAGTACGAGATTAAACTTCATATCGTAAATTCTAAAAGAACATTTTAACAATTTTATTATTTATAGCAAAAGCACATAAAATACCATGGGACAATTGTTATAGAAAATTCTGCCCTCTATGGAAAAACTCCTATAAGCACCTAACCCTTCCAGGAAGGACTCGGCCAAACACTCGAAGCAACCGAGGTTCCAGTAACCCGGAAAAAGCAACGAGCAAAGCGGAAGACTTGAAAAACAAGCACTAAGGCACAACACCGGAACACTTAGCCAAATTGGCCCAACCTTGCTATAAACAATTCACCAAGAATCTATATACACAAGGTCCTAACTCACTCGGGACAGCACTCTTGTGGGGAAGACACAAGCCTAACTCACCGTAAGCTAGACTTTCTCTCACTACACTTGAGTTTCTCTCTCTAGAACACTCAAGATAGCTACTCGATTCTAAGTCTCACTCCAAGTCTCGAAGTCTCGAAGTGCCTTCCCCCAAGTGCCCCTTTGCCAATTTATAGGCAAAGGTCTTGGATGACAACCCCATCTAAGTAGGTTCTAGAGAATTCTAGCGCCAAGCCTTGCCCGCACCTTCTAGCCGTGCCTAGAAGCTTCTCCGCACATGCCCGCACTCTCATCTAGAATTCTCCAGCAACATCCAGCATCCCCGCGCCAAGTCTAGAGCCTTTCGGTCCCCTCTCGTGCTATCCAACTCCCTCGCGACCCATCGCGGCCCTTCTCGCAGATGCTAGACCCTTCGCAAAGATTCTAGCTGCCTCTAGAATCTTCCAGCGCGCACCAGACCCGCCTCCCGCAGATCCCGCCATGCAACGCTCCACTCGAACGTCCTCGTGACTTCGAGCATTGCCTAGAGCATTCTCGAATGTTCTAGGACTTTCTCGAGCCTACTGTCACCATCTAGGTCCCTTTGGACCCTTCTAGAGAATTCTTCTTTAGTACTGTACCAAGGCAAAAATCCCAAGTGACCGGCTGGGTAACCAACACGTAGAAGAACCCAGAATTTCCCAGAAACTTCTAGATCTTTCTCGAACCTTCTCCATGGCCCTTCCTCATGAAAGACCATCACGTTTTGATGCCTCTTGCCCCAAAACAACCTTGGCCCGTGTAGCCAAGTTCGGCACAGCGCGCCCTCGCAACACGCCCGGCGCAGCCTCATGCCAGCGCCAACGTTGGCCCTCCTGACCAATAGCTCCGCGCCACTCCTTGGCCCGGATCAGCCCAGGGGAAAATCCCTGGCCCAACCCTTGGCTCTCGCCGCCAAGTTCATCAACACGGCGCGCCCTCGTAGCATGCCCGGCGCAGCACCATGCCAGCGCCACCAAACCTCAGCGTTGGCCCTCTTGGCCAACATCTCCGCGCCACTCCTTGGCCTGGATTAGCGCAGGGGAAAATTCCGCTAACAACAGTCCCGAACAAAAGAGAAGCAACTAACGTCTGCATTTCATTAAAAGTTAAGAAAACATTACTTATTTTGTGATTTGGATAAATATTAGGGGTGTGTTAGTAAATTGTGCTATAATTTTATTTTGGGTGAAATACAGTTTCCCCCTTATGCTTTCAAAACTGACAGTTTTCCCCTCATGGTTTTGGGCTGAAGTGTCCACTTAACAGAAAATGCACTCTCTAACGGCGCGTGAAGCGAACGCGCTCAAGACGAGAGTGGGGGTAAACAAATTGATGACGTCATTAATTTTGTTCCCAAAATAACCCCAACTAAAAAAATAAATAAAAAAAACTGGTTGCGGGAGGTTCCCGCAACTGAAATCTGAAATGGCTAGAAATGAAACCCATTTGATGGGTTTCATTTCAGTTTCGGAATTCCGCAACTGAAATGAAACCCATCAAATGGGTTTCATTTCTGTTGCTGCAACTGAAATGAAACCCATTTGATGGGTTTCATTGACTCTCGCAACTGATATGAAACCCAACAAAATGGGTTTCATATCAGTTGCGGGAGTGCTTTAGGGTTTAGGGAAAAAAAATAAAAAATAAAAAAAATAAAGGAAGAAGGAAGAAGACGATGAACAGTGCCATCGTCTTCTTCCTTCTTTCATTCTTTTTTGCCCTAGGAGGGTTATTTTAGTCTTTTTATTAAACTTCGTTACTGATGCTGTTTTCCGTTACTTGGACACTTCAGTCCAAAACCATGAGGGGGAAACTGTCAAAATCATGAAACCACATAGGGGAAACTGTATTTCACCCTTTTATTTTTTGGTCATTTCACTTTCTTTTAACCTATAAATTTATATTCAATTACTTAAAATTAATCGATTAATTTAATCAGATCTAAATATTTATTTGAAAATTTATTTATTAATTAAGACACGTAAAAAGCGGTTTTAGACACGTAATTAATTAATTATTAATACGCACCGAAAGAAATTACCGTAGAATACTCTGGAACAAACGAGAAGTAAATCTCTGCCGCACAGTTGGCACCATCCTATAATCCAACGGCTTAAAATCTACCGCGGAATATTCTAGAACTGAGCAACCGTTCCTCATTATTTATTATTTAATCCTTTCCCCCAACCTTAGTTCCTCTCGAATTATTGATAGAACAGAAATTTTCTCAGTAGAATTCACAGCTCCTTTCTATCACTCGATTCGAATTCGATTGTGATTTCATTGCAAGTTCTTGATTGTTGTTCTGTTAGTTTAGCGATTCTGAATCATGGCTGGTAAAGGGGATGGACCTGCAATTGGGATTGATCTGGGTACTACTTACTCGTGCGTTGGAGTTTGGCAGCACGATCGTGTTGAGATCATTGCTAATGATCAAGGCAACAGGACGACGCCGTCTTACGTTGCGTTCACTGACACTGAGCGTCTCATCGGAGATGCTGCTAAGAATCAGGTCGCCATGAACCCCACCAACACCGTTTTTGGTAAGTAGTTTCACGAAGGGTTTTGGTTCTTTATTCGTACTCGGTGAATTTTAGATGGGCATGTGAAGATCGTCCTGCGAAAGTTATGTTTGGGCTGCTTTGGTTGATGATTAGAAATTATGTATTTGGATATATGTTTTTAAATTTCTTTAAGTTGGCGCCATGTTTAACTTGGTTTACTCTGTAGACTGAAAAGCGATTCAAGTGTTTAGTTGTACACTTTAATTATTGTTGATCTGAATGCTTTTTGTCTCTCTGCTATGCTGTTTTTGTGATGTCTGAATCTTAAGCGGTATATTTATCTGGGGATTGAACTTTATTTGCAGGATTTATATGTTCTTGGTTATTGGTTTGGGTTTTTACAAATAATTGAGTTCGGTTGAGCAAAAACTAGATGAGTTGAAATAGTTGGAACTTTTAATGAATTATTTGTTGACAATTTGGTGAATCTTATGAACAGATGCCAAGCGATTGATCGGCCGAAGGTACAGCGATCCCTCTGTCCAGAGCGACATGAAACTATGGCCCTTCAAAGTCATTGCTGGCCCTGGCGATAAACCAATGATTGTGGTAAATTACAAGGGAGAGGAGAAACAGTTTTCCGCAGAGGAGATCTCTTCCATGGTCCTCGTTAAAATGAAGGAGATTGCCGAGGCATTTCTAGGATCTACGGTGAAGAACGCAGTTGTGACGGTACCTGCATACTTCAACGATTCACAGAGGCAGGCAACTAAGGATGCTGGGGTCATATCTGGCCTAAATGTGATGCGGATTATTAATGAACCTACTGCCGCGGCAATTGCCTACGGTCTTGACAAGAAGGCGAGCAGCACCGGAGAGAAGAATGTGCTCATCTTTGATCTTGGTGGTGGCACTTTTGATGTGTCGATACTTACTATTGAAGAGGGTATCTTTGAGGTTAAGTCTACCGCCGGTGATACTCACCTTGGTGGTGAGGACTTTGATAACCGAATGGTGAACCATTTTGTTCAAGAGTTTAAGAGAAAGCACAAGAAAGATATCAGTGGGAATCCCAGAGCTCTTAGGAGATTGAGGACAGCTTGTGAAAGGGCAAAGAGAACTCTTTCCTCCACTGCCCAGACTACTATTGAAATTGATTCTCTGTATGAGGGTATTGATTTCTACACAACCATCACGCGGGCACGGTTTGAGGAGCTGAACATGGACTTGTTCAGAAAATGTATGGAACCAGTTGAGAAGTGTTTGAGGGACGCTAAGATGGATAAAAGCGCTGTTCATGATGTGGTGCTTGTTGGCGGTTCTACTAGGATTCCTAAAGTCCAGCAACTTCTGCAGGACTTTTTCAATGGCAAGGAACTCTGCAAAAGCATTAATCCAGATGAGGCTGTTGCATATGGTGCCGCAGTGCAAGCGGCTATCTTGAGTGGCGAGGGCAATGAGAAAGTGCAGGATCTTCTTCTCTTGGATGTTACTCCTCTATCCCTTGGTTTGGAGACTGCCGGAGGGGTGATGACTGTCTTGATTCCAAGAAACACGACCATTCCGACCAAGAAGGAGCAGGTATTCTCAACCTACTCCGACAACCAGCCCGGAGTTTTGATTCAAGTGTACGAGGGTGAACGAACCAGAACAAGGGACAACAATTTGCTTGGGAAATTTGAACTATCTGGCATTCCACCGGCTCCTAGAGGTGTTCCTCAAATCAATGTCTGCTTTGACATAGATGCAAACGGTATATTAAATGTGTCTGCAGAGGACAAGACAACTGGGCAGAAGAACAAAATTACCATCACAAACGACAAGGGAAGACTGTCAAAGGAAGAAATCGAGAAGATGGTGCAGGAAGCGGAGAAATACAAAGCAGAAGATGAAGAGCACAAGAAGAAGGTAGAGGCAAAGAATGCTCTGGAGAATTATGCTTACAACATGAGGAACACCGTTAAGGATGAGAAGATCAGTTCGAAGCTGGCCGATGATGACAAGAAGAAAATTGAGGAGGCAATTGAGTCTGCCATCCAATGGTTAGAGGGAAACCAGCTCGCAGAGGCTGATGAATTTGAAGACAAGATGAAGGAGCTGGAGAACATCTGCAACCCGATCATTGCAAAAATGTACCAAGGGGGTGGCGGCGCCTCCGATATGCCCGGAGGGATGGACGAGGACATACCCTCAGCTGGTGGGAGCGGCGGTTCTGGTGCAGGTCCCAAGATCGAGGAAGTGGATTAAGCTTTCAAAAATGGTGGCAGTCTATCTTGTTTTGAAGTGTGATTTCATAGCTATAAAATGTTGGGTGTTTTAGTTGTTTGTTTCTGATGGTGTGTGTATATTTGGCTTTGGTGGGTTATTGGGTTTAGTTCATGGTACTCGCTGAATTAGTGTATTTTGCGACTTGCGAATGGAATATTTTGTTTCCATTCGATAAAAATATATTTCCAAAAAGAATAAAGTTTCTTTAATCCAAGCGGGGTTGTTTTTTTTGTTCTGTTTTGAAAACGATTTTAGTTTTAACAATAAATTTAATATATTTTAATTATATTTTATTATTTTTAATATAATTTTTTACTATTTAACATTTATTTTTTATATTTTTAATATATTTTTTACATTATAAAATTATTTTTCAAAACTTGTTTTTAAAATCGTTTTCAAAACGATAAAAAAGAACGGGCCTATAGTATTTTTATTTTATACAAGTTTTGATGATTCTTTGTGAAAATTTGGTGTTTATTTGTACCAAAAAAAGAAAAAGAAAAAAAAGAAACCTATTTAATTTGAGATAAAATTAGTACGGGATAAGAAGAATTAATAATAATAATGAGAGCAGCGTGCTTATATTAGTACATAAACTATTCTTTACGATGTTCTGAGAACGAGTTTAAGTTTTAGGTTGAAACCAAATGAGTTTGTGTCCAAAACAAAGAAACAATGTTAAACCCAAAGCCATAAACATATTCCACCACCATTCGGTCTGCCCCTCTGCCGCCGGCTTAAACCCAAAACCCCCCAAATCCAATTATTCTCTTTCTTCTTCATTTTTTTCTGTTCCAAGCCAAAAAAAAAATTGTGAGTGAATTCCACATTTTCCCAAATTCCCAAAATGGGATGTGAACTAAAGATTCAATTTTGAAATTTCAATTACAAATAAAGAGAGATTAGTGCGGAGGAGGAAGAAGAAGAAGAGGAGGAAGAAGAAAGAACAAGAGGTTAGCGATGGGAATAAGAAGAAGAGCGGCGGCGCCGGCTGCAGGAAGAAGAAGAATAAAATGACCTCCGCCGACGGGAAGAAGAACCAGAGGAGGTTGCCGGCGGAGGAGGCGGGAGGAAGAAGAAGAAGTTCGCGACTGGAGGAAGAAGAAGAGGAGGATGGTGGCGGTTGCGCGCAGAGGCGGCTGGCGAAGGAGGGCGGCGGTAGTGGGTCTTCAATTATTTGAGGTGAAATTGGGTTGAGTTTTGGGTTTTAGAACTTAGTAAGAAACATGGGTTTGGTCATGATTTTCGGCTTGAAACCCAAAAAATAGCAAACCAATTCTTAGAACAGGTCAAAAGAACAGGCCCAAAATTCCCGATAACATTTCCATGTTTGAAAAATTGAGAGCATGATTTTCCGCATGTTATTTTCCTAAATTTAACATCGTATATTATAATTATTTTTTATTATTTATAATATAACTTTTTGTTATTGAGTTATATTTTTTTACATTTTTAATTCATTTTTTATCTTACACAATTATTTTTTAAAAACATATTTTCTAAACAATTAAAAATATATATATATATATATATATATCTCTCTCTCTCGTAGAATTCAGCAAAAATTCAACTTTCAGCTGCTCCTTGTGCGGATTTTCTTCCATGTACGTTCAACAGTTTCTCCTGCAGTAATTCAGATAATTTAGTGCAACTAATGACTAATGAGCATGAATTTGCTTCAAAAAAAAAATATGGCCTTATCAATCATTGTGGGTTTCAAAAGTTTCTTGTTTTGTGTTTATCTTTTCACCAACAGTAACAGTAATGTCCGTGTTGAAATTTGGAGCGCTCAAACTGTGATCGTTTGTTAATTGATCGATTCTAAAAGTCCTTTCATGTTTGTTTATTTATGAAATAAATGAGTTTAAAATAAGCTTTTACGAATCGATTTTGAACTTGTTTGTGAAAATTTATGTTTGTTTTTAACTATTACGAACAGAGATCGATTTGATAATTATAACCAAACATTAGTAAGGTATTTATAATTTTCAGAATAAAATAACTGATTTATACTTGATCAAACCTCGGGAAAGGTAAATGTAATTCACCCAAAGGAAAATTCGCATATACGTTTGGCCCTACGACAATTTTGGTCCCTTTCATTTAAGGTTCAACACTTTGCCTTTTACCTTTACAATTGGTGGCATATGTGTTATCACATTTTTACTATTTGTCCTTATATGTTTTAAAAATTAACATTTAACCATTATTTGACAAGTCAAATAGAATAAACAATTGAAAGGACCAAAATGCCCTCAAATGTTGACTCACACTGAACCACCGTTTCAGTAGTTTATTTTATTTGACTTTAGTCAAAAGGAGTTAAGTGTATTTTAATAGGGCGATGCAAATAGTAAAAATGTAATAACACAAGGGTTAATTTATGATTAAGCCTTACTTTTATTAAGGTCCAGAAATTTATTACAGAGGCCCAAACTGGTACTAAGTTGAAGTCCGATAGGATCTGTTGAAAGAATAGGAAACTTTTCTTCATCAGCCCGTCAAGAAACTTGTTACATTTTTCTCAATGATGCGATTGCAGATGGCCTTGAAGTCCTCCATCTTCTCCTCAAATTCATCAGCCTCCGCGAGCTGGTTCCGATCCAGCCATCGTGTGACAGAATTAATGGAATCCTCGATCTTCTTCTTGTCGGCTCCGGCCACCTTGAAACTGATCTCCTCACCCTCAATGGCGTTCCTCATTTTGAAACTAAATTTCTCCAGAGCATTGTTGGCTTCTATCTTCTTCTCTTGCTCCTCATCGTCAGCTCTGTAATTCCTCGCTTCGTCCACCATCTTCTCGATCTCTTCCTTTGACAGCCTTCCCTTGTCGTTGGTGATGGTGATCTTGTTCTGCTTCCCAGTATTTTGGTCCTCTGCAGAGACGTTTAAAATACCATCTACATCGATGTCGAAGCAGACGTTGATTTGAGGTACACCTTTAGGAGCAGATGGAATGCCGGAAAGTTCGAATTTCCCAAGCAAATAGTTGTCCCTTACCCTGGTTCTTTCACCCTCGTAAACTTGAATCAAAACTGAAGGCTGATTGTCGGAGTAAGTTGAGAATACCTGCTCCTTCTTGGCCGGAACCGTCGTGTTCCTGGGAATCAAAACAGTCATAACACCTCCGGCGGTCTCCAAACCAAGGGACAGAGGGGTGACATCCAAGAGAAGAAGGTCATCCACCTTCTCATCGCCATTGCCACTAACGATGGCCGTCAGCACCGTGGCACCATAAGCAACCGCCTCATCTGGATTGATGCTTTTGCAGAGTTCCTTGCCATTGAAAAAGTCCTGAAGAAGTTGCTGCACTTTTGGAATCCTGGAAGAACCGCCAACAAGAACCACATCGTCAACGCTGCTCTTATCCATCTTGGCGTCCTTCAAGCACTTCTCAACTGCTTCCATACATTTGCTGAATAAATCCACGTTCAGCTCTTCAAATCGTGCCCGAGTGATGGTTGAGTAGAAGTCAATACCTTGGTACAGAGAATCAATTCCAAGAGTAGTCTGCGCAGTGGAGGAAAGAGTTCTCTTTGCCCTTTCGCAAGCGGTCCTCAATCTCCTTAGAGCCCTGGGATTCCCACTAATAGCTATCTTGTGCTGCTTCTTAAATTCTCCAAGAAAATAGTTCACCATTCTGTTATCAAAGTCCTCACCGCCGAGGTGAGTATCTCCGGCGGTAGCCTTAACCTCGAAGATACCCTCCGCGATATTAAGCAGCGACACATCAAAAGTGCCACCACCAAGGTCGAAAATAAGCACATTCTTCTCGTCGGAGCTGCTCGACTTCTTGTCAAGACCGTAGGCAATTGCGGCGGCAGTAGGTTCATTAATGATTCGCATCACATTAAGGCCGGAAATGACCCCGGCATCCTTGGTTGCCTGCCTCTGCGAATCGCTGAAGTAGGCGGGGACAGTCAACACAGCGTTCTTCACCGTAGATCCTAGAAATGCCTCGGCGATCTTCTTCATTTTGGTGAGGACCATGGAAGAGATCTCCTCTGCGGAAAACTGCTTCTCCTCTCCCTTGTAAGATATAACAATCATGGGTTTATCGCCAGTTCCAGCAATAACTTTGAAGGGCCATAGTTTCATGTAGCTCTGGACAGCCGGATCGCTGTACTTTCTCCCAATCAATCGCTTTGCATCTGTTAATTAGACTCACCAAATACGAGTAGTTCATAAAAACTCGATCCTAAAGTTCAGCAGAAAAAGAAGGAAAAAAAAACACAGCTTACCGAAAACGGTGTTGGTGGGATTCATGGCGGCCTGATTGTTGGCAGCATCTCCGATAAGACGATGTGTATCAGTGAAAGCAACATAAGAAGGGGTTATCCTCTTGCCTTGATCATTTTCTATGATCTCAACACGGCCGTTTCGCCAAACTCCCACGCAGGAGTAAGTGGTGCCCAGATCAATCCCGATCGCAGAGCCTCTGACATTTCCGGCCATGTCCGATCAGAAGAATTGCAGGACTAAACTACAATTACTGCTAGGAAGGAGAGCGATTAATTCTACAGAGAAAGCTCCTGATGGTTATCTTTAACTTTAGGAGAAAAAGATATTGATCATTCACAGCTTCCTTTAACTTAGATGGTCGATAGATGAACTGGGGTGGGATCTTCCTCCAGTTGATGATCATTCACAGGAACACTGGGGTGAAAGATTCGAAAGAATACTGGGAACAGAATAAAATCTTGCTTCTCTGCTAGAATCTTTTAACGTTACCAAGAACTTTAAGGCTTGTGATATTTTCCATTGTATTTTGATTTCTATATTAAATTGAAGAGAAATATTATAATAGCTTTATGAAACCATGAAGCGACGACTATTGTCGGACCCTAAATTTAATATATATAATTATTTTTAATATAATTTTTTATGTTTTAAATTATATTTTTTATATTAATAACTTATTTTTGTCAAAACCGTGTTTAAAAATATGATAATTTATCAAATTTTGAATATTTAACTATATTTTAATTTTTATGACATACTATAACGTAGTGATGATGATATTTTGTAAAATTGCGATCTTAGTGAGATTATTTTTTTGCAAGATCGGTATTAATAAAATTATGTAATAAGATACACATAAATTACTGATAAATTATTATTAAAATTATGTAAAATTACTGTTGTTTAAATTATTTTAACAAATTATTATAATATTAAATAAAATAAAAAGTATAATTATTTATATATTTTGAGATAATAATATCATACTATTTTACTATGCAATCGCAATATGCAAGGACGACATGACCTGAAAATTCATGATTGAGTCTCCGCTTAACGACAAATTTCAAAAGTCATCTTTTTCTTTTCCCCCCGACCAATGCCAATGTGCCCGAAAGCGAAAGGCAATCTTTTTTTAGCTCCACTACATTTTCAAAGCCAATGAAGTTAGCATCTTTTTAAAGTACTACATTATTAAATATATTCTTTCACTGTTACAACGTAAGCCATTGGTGCGGTTGTTATAATTTGGCTGACTACACATATGTGTCACCGTAATAAAATGTTTTGAAAATATAAAAAAATATTTTAAAAATATAAAAAAATTTATTAAAAATTATTATAAAATAAAAATAAAATCCAAACCTGTTTGGATCTTAATATCAAACAGGGCCTATATTTTTTCTTGAGTGAACGACCAAAAATATCAATATACTTTGACATAGTTCACCGATAGGTCATCATACTATTTTTGGGGCTAAAAACATCATCATACTTTCAATAACGCGTCATTTAGGGCATCTCCAATGGTGGGTAGATGCTGACATGGCAATCAGCATCTACCCACCATTTTTGAGTAGAAACCGTTGGGGAGTTTGGGAAGAAGATGAGTTGACTTTACCCAGGTAGAGAACTCTCTACCTGGGTAGAAGGGGAGGAAAGAGAGAGGGGTGGGGGCGGTTTTGTTGGGTTTTACAATTGTTGTTATTTGTTTATTTGTAAAGCATGCAAGTGCATGCTTTATTTTTTTATTCGTTCAATGCATTTGCATTTCCTTTTTCATTTGTGACTGTTTTTTTTCACTTCTTCTCTTGTGGCTGTTTTCACTCCAGTAGCCGTTGCTTGCTACTTAATTTTTTTAAAAAAATTTTAATTATAGTTAACGGCTATTTTTTTTATGTTATAAATATATGTTAAAGTTCTCCATTCTATACACTTCTATATCAATTTTCATTCTCCTTCTCAAATTTCTGCACTTATTTATCATTTGTCATCTAAAAAAAATGGATAAAGATTCACTAACAAATTGGTTGAACTTTTCCAATGGCGAAGAAAATTTATCTTCTCAACGGTCCAACAATCGTCCCAATAATGCAAACATTCCTTCCCCAATTGAGAGCTGACTTGATTGAACACGTATGGGCACGATATGGCAATAATTAGGAAATTCATAATTTAGATTTGTTTATTTATTTATGTTTAATACTGTTTTTTATTATATTTTTCTGTGAAATTGAAGTAAATCGTTTTGCGTTGTGGGTTAAATTTTAATTATAGTTAATTGTTTTTAGGAATTTTTTAATTTAAATTATGTATGTATTAACTTTAATTAATATATAATTTAAAAATAAAATATGTTTACTAAAATAATTTATTTATTAAAATATTATTAATATAATTTAAAAATAAAATGTGTTCATTAAAATATTAGTAATGATGTTTAATTATAGAGAATTAAAAATGATATAATAAATGAGTAAATATAAATAAGATGTATATAATAATTGATAGTGGAAGATGATGTGGTAATAAAATATCTACTTTTTGGGTAGAATTGTTGGAGAGAAATATGGTTAAAGGTATTAGGTGAAGTGGCAGATAATGTGGCAACAAAATACCTGCTTTTTGAGTAGAGCCAATGAAGATGCCCTTAAGTCATTCACGCAATTGGAGACATTAAATCTAACAGAAGGATGTCACACATGCAGCTTTCGTAAGGGTATTTTGGTCTCTACATTATGAACACATAAAACCAAATTTAAAAAGAAAACATGCCTGCACCCTTCCTCACCATTATCTTCTTCCTCTGCCATACTCACCATCCTTTTTTCTTCCACATCACCACGGTTGTTCGCTCCCCGCTATTCAAATTCTCTCTCTACTCTTTATCTCTATATCCACGCAAACATCCACAACCATCACCTTCAGAAAGGAGGAAAAAAATTCCACAGTTCGGCCCTCCCCTTTCCCCAAAGAAATGAGAACCCACCATTGTCGCTAGTGCCCCCCCTCCCCCCCCCCCCCCTCTTATAGTTCTATTTTCGAAGGGCTCTTCTTTGCCCTCCACTCTCCCCCAATCGTTCAAAATCAATTTACTACATGCATAATTCAGCTTTAAGGGCCTTGAAGGAATCTAAAATTTTTGCGAATACATCCAAATAATCCCATCAAAACTTGACACAAAACCAACTTTCAAATAAAAAATTCATTCAATTATTGCAGATACAAATCGATGAAGCAAGAATTATTTACTTATACAAATTAAACAGAATTAGGGAGATTGAAGATGGATAAAATTTATATACCGCATGGAATTCGATATTGTGAATTTTTACAAAGAAGATGGGGGAGGGGCGAGGAACATTAGTTTTTAGTGTGGAGAGAGGAGGAGAAGTGGTGGCTGTAAGTTTTGAAGAGAAAGGGTATGGTGGTGGTGGGTCTTGAAGGCGGAGTTTTGAATGTTTAAAGATGGAGTTTAAGGGTGGTGGGAGTCATAAATTCAGAAAAGTAGCTTTATTACACTATATCAAAGAGTTTTTTGCCAAAATAACACATTTTACAAAACTAATTGCCAAAATAACACAAACTCAAACTAAATTGCCTAAATAACATTTTTTTGCCCAGTCAGCTTTTAAATGCCCAGTCAGCTTGCCTAGTCAGCTTCTTCTTCCTTCCTCTCCTTCTTCTTCTCACCCACCGCCGCCGCCGCCACCAACAAACTCTCATCTCTTCTTCTTCTTCCTTCTTCTTCCTTCTTCTTCTTCCTCTTCTCCTCCTTCCTCTTCCTTCTTCTCCTCCTCCTTCCTCTTCCTAAATACTATTTCTTTGGGCAAAATTTTTTCTTTTGGGCAAAATCCTTCCCCCTTTTACCATTTCTCCACGCCGCCACTTCCAATCCATAACTTCCGGCGCCGGAGAGAAGAGGAGAAAGAAGAAGAGGGAAAGGGAGAAAAGAAGAAGAAGAAGAAGAGAAGAAGATGGAAGGGGAAAAAGAAAAGAAGGAAGAAGATGAGACATGGTTTGAAGATGAAGAAGAGGAAGGAGGAGGAGAAGAAGTAAATGCCCAGTCAGCTTGCCTAGTCAGCTTCTTCTTCCTTCCTCTCCTTCTTCTTCTCACCCACCGCCGCCGCCGCCACCAACAAACTCTCATCTTCTTCTTCTTTCTTTTCTTCTTCTTCTTCTTCTTCTTCCTCTTCCTTCTTCTCCTTCTTCTTCTCCTCCTTCTTCTCCTCCTCCTTCCTCTTCCTAAATACTATTTCTTTGGGCAAAATTTTTTCTTTTGGGCAAAATCCTTCCCCCTTTACCATTTCTCCTCCACGCCGCCACTTCCAATCCATAACTTCCGGCGCCGGAGAAGAAGAGGAGAAAGAAGAAGAGGGAAAGGGAGAAGAAGAAGAAGAAGAAGAAGAGAAGAAGATGGAAGGGGAAAAAGAAAGAAGGAAGAAGATGAGACAGGGTTTTGAAGATGAAGAAGAGGAAGGAGGAGGAGAAGAGGAATGAGAAGAAGGAAAGGAAGAAGGAAGAGGAAGAAGAAGAAGAAGAAGAAGAAGATGAGTCGTTGGCGACGGCGGCGTGGGTGGCGTGGGCGGCGGAGGTGGGTGGCGGTGAAGAGAAGAAGAAGGAGAAGAGGAGAGATGAAGAAGAAGAGGAGAAGGAAGAACAAGAGGAGAAGAAGAAGGAAGAAGAAGGAGAAGAAGATTTCCTCCTATGCGAGTTTGAAGATGATGAAGAAGGAGGAGAGAAGAGGCAGAGACGAAGGAAGGAGAAGAAGGAAGAGAAGAAGGAAGAGGAAGAAGAAGAAGAAGATGAGAGTTTGTTGGTGGCGGCGGCGGTGGGCGGTGGTGGCGGGGGCGGTGGGCGGCGGTGGGTGAGAAGAAGAACGGAGGAAGGAAGAAGAAGTTGACTGGGCAAGCTGACTGGGCATTTAAAAGCTGACTGGGCAAAAAAGATGTTATTTAGGCAATTTAGTTTGAGTTTGTGTTATTTTGACAATTAGTTTTGTAAAATGTGTTATTTTGGCAAAAAACTCCTATATCAAAAGTAAAAACTCATCCACTTGTATAAACTTACCCTCAGCAACAATAAACTTAGAAAAACAACTTCAGCATGAATCTCACTAATAAACAACTCTATAGACATCTATTTATACTTTTTTAATTATAATTTATCAACTATATTGAATTATAAATTTATTTTAATTTATTAAAATATTTAATTCGATTAAATTACATAATTCAATAAATCACATGAAAAAAATTAGATAATTAGTAAAATATTATATAAAGTACGTTACATTAAATAAATAAAAAGTTATGAAAGAAATACACTATTGTCGAAATAAAAAAGACACATCAAACAAACACAACATTACATTAATAAAAAGGGTTATCTTGTACTAATGGCTTTAAATTATATTAACATTTTAAATTTTAATTAAAACAGATTCTACATAATTAAAAAAACTAAAAAATAAAATTACATAATTAAAAAATTAAAAAAATTGGATTTTTCTATTGTGAAAATCAAATATAAAAATTGATTGAAAAAATGTATGATTTGAATGAGGAGTAGAGAAATATTAGAATTGATATGTATTTATAGAAAAACAAATAGTCAAAAAAAGAATTTAAAACAAATAAATAAAATAGATCCAATGAAAGGGGAAAAAACAAAAAAAAGGAAGGAAAAAATAGTAATAAAAAAAAAAAAAACTAAGCCTTAACGACTCTTTCATTTAAAAAAAAATAAAAAAATTTATTGCTTATCTGCCACCAGCTTTTCTTCCCACTCACGAGTGGGGCACGCTGCACTCCCCTTGCTGGTGGGGCCCATCGTCAGACAAAAACTAGTAATAAAAAAAGGAAGGAAAAAATAGTAATAAAAAAAAAAACTAAGCCTTAACGGCTCTTTCATTTTAAAAAAAAAAAAATTTATTGCTGGTGGCAGACAGCAGTTCCTCCCACTCGCGGGTGGGTCACACTGCACTCCCCTAACTGGTGGGGCCCATCGTCAGACAAAAACCCAGCTTCAGAATTCTGAAGCTGAGTTTATTACGTGGAGGAATAAAGTGGTAGGTTTATGTTAAAGCTGGGTTTAAACCCAGCATAAACCTACCACTCCCACCACCCTAATTATTGAGAATTCAAAAATGAGATGAACAGTAATTTTGTGTTAAATGGACGAAAACCCCCTTACAAAAGTCATGTGCAGTGCATGTGCAAATTAGTCCGTTTAAGTTAATATCTTCGTTGTGCGTTAGTTAGAATGACATAAATGACGCGTTTTTAAAAATATTGTGATATTTTGAAATAAAAAAATAGTAAGATTATACAAGTGTAAACTAGAACAAAGTATAGTGACGTTCTCCATCGTTCAGTCTTTTTTCTTCCATTTCCTACCTGAATCCCCGAAACAAAATTCCCCTAAAAAAAGATATTTTTTTCCTTTAATAAAAAGTTTTCTCACTAAAAGAATCTTACCTAGTACGAAAAGTTGTTAGACCGAAAGAGAGAAGGGGAGACCATTATGTCCAATCGTTATAAAGTCTTCTCAGTTTTCTCGAACGCAGCTTTGCTTGGTTTCTTCTTGAATCACATCATTATTATTTAAAATAAGGAGCTTTCTCTGTAGAATTCATATATATTAATCGCTACAGTACGTTCCTAGCAATAATTTTAGTTAGTTTTTGGAATTCTTGTGAATCGACATGTCTGGAAGAGGCGAAGGCCCTGCGATTGGGATTGATCTGGGCACCACTTACTCCTGCGTCGGAGTTTGGCAGCAGGATCGTGTTGAGATCATAGCAAATGATATCGGCGACAGGACGACACCGTCTTATGTAGCTTTCAATGATACTCATCGTCTCATCGGAGATGCTGCCCGGACTCAGGCCGACACCAATCCTACCAACACCGTTTTTGGTAACCACTTTTTCTTTTTCTCTCCGCTTTAGGTGAATTTCATGATGTGTTTTTCTGGATTTTCTTGAACGTCTGTTAGGATTAAATTATATTTGGAGTTAGCTTCTTAACTTGCGAGTTTTTATGAAATATGGGCCAACAGATGCAAAGCGATTGATTGGCAGAAGGTACAGCGATTCGTCTGTCCAAAGCGACATGAGACTATGGCCGTTCAAAGTTATTGCTGGGCCTGGCGATAAACCCATGATTGTTGTATCTTACAAGGGAGAGGAGAAGCAGTTTTCGGCAGAGGAGATCTCTTCCATGGTCCTCATCAAAATGAAGAAGATCGCGGAGGCATTTCTAGGATGTACGGTGAAGAACGCTGTTGTGACTGTTCCTGCCTACTTCAGCGATTCGCAGAGGCAGGCGACGACGGATGCTGGGATCATTTCTGGCCTTAATGTGATGCGAATCATTAATGAACCTACTGCCGCTGCGATTGCCTACGGTATTGACTATAAAACGAGAAGCTCCGAGGAGAAGAATGTGCTTATCTTTGACCTTGGCGGTGGCAGTTTTGATGTGTCGCTACTTACTATTAAACAGAGTATCTTTAAGGTTGTGGCTACCGCCGGAGATACTCACCTTGGCGGGGAGGACTTTGATAACAGAATGGTGAACAATTTTGTTGAAGCATTTAAGAGGAAGCACAATAAAGACATTAGCGGAAATCCAAGGGCTCTTAGGAAATTGAGGACTCGTTGTGAAAGAGCAAAGAGGACTCTTTCTGATTCCCAGAAACACGACCATTCCGACCAAGAACGAACAGGTATTCTCAACATCCTCAGACAATCAGCTGCGAGTTTTGATTCAGGCGTACGAGAATGAAAGAACCGACAACAATTTGCTAGGGAAATTTGAACTCTCTGGGATTCCACCGGCTCCTAGAGGCGTACCTCAAATCACAGTCTGCTTCGAGATGGATGCAAATGGTATTTTAAATGTGTCCGCAGAGAACAAAACAACAACTGGGCAGATCACCATCACCAGTGACAAGGGAAGACTGTCAAAGGAAGAAATTGAGAAGATGGCGGAGGAAGCGGAGGGATACAAGGATGAAGATGTGGAGCACGAGAAGAAGATAGAAGCCAAGAATAGCCTGGAGAATTGTACTTTCAAGATGAGCCGCGTCATTAGGGACGAGACGATCAGTTTCAAGATGGGAGAAGGTGACAGGCAGAAGATTGAGGATGCCATTAATTCTGTGGCACAATGGCTGGATCGAAACCAGCTCGCGGAGGCGGATGAAATTGCATACAAGATGGAGGAGCTCAAGAGCATCTGCAATCGCATCATTGTGAAAAATGTAAAAAGTTACTTGTGGGGCTGATTATGAAATGTTTAAGAACAAGAAGAAGCATGGCATGCTTAATCTTTTTCATTCAAGTTTCTGCTTTGTTCATCCTAAAAACGATGAAAGAAGAAGCAAAATTCATCGCTGCGGAGTTCACTCTCTTATTTCTTTCTCCGTCTGGAAAAACTAAAAAGAAAGGGCAGAACAATGCAAATAACAGAAGAATGTTTGGAGTCTTGACTCAAATGTTCATTTTCTAAATATATTTGACCAATTTATAGTTTGGTCATTGTAAAAGTGTTTTCTACCTTTGTGATTTGTTACAATTTTGATCTTCTGCTTACCATTACTATGTCCCCATCTATGTATCACGAAAGGGTAGTAAACGTTCTAAATGCAAATTTTTTATTGTCTCCTAATGATACATATGGAACGATAGGGTAATGGTGACATACAAACATCACTCATGCTCGACCACGATCAATTTTTGACTTTTCAAGTTTTGTACTTAAAACCAACAATGACCTCTTAATTATAGTTCCAATTAACTTCTTCAATTCTTATTTTGAATAAAACAAGTCCCAACTCTCTGACCTCATGAAGCTGAAGAGGTATGAGACGAAACAATAAAAAAGCACACAAATAAAATTACAATTTAAGAATTTAGTAAATTTCATCGTAAAAGTAAATAAATTTTTAATGCAGGGTTTGAATTGAGAAAAGAAAAACTCTTATCATAATTTCATTCTTTTAAAAATAAATGTGAGTTTTAATTTAAAATTTTTATAAACAAAAATTATTCTTATAGTATATGCCCATTAATACTATAAAATATAAAGTTTGGGCCTTAAACAATCACCCAAATTGACCCGACTTATGGGCCAGCCATGCCGTTTCCTTTTTCGGCCCAAATCAATTTTTTACCTGTTAATGTTGAAGGCAATATCACAGTCCCTTCTTTTCAAAAAAACACATGGCCTGTTCTTTTTCATCGTTTTGAAAACGATTTTGAAAATAAATTTTAGAAAATAGTTTTATAATGTAAAAAGTGTATTGAAAATATAAAAAGTAGATGCTGAATAGTAAAAAGTTGTATTAGAAATGATGAAATATGATTAAAATATATTAAATTTACTGTTGAAATTAAAACCGTTTTAAAAACAGAACAGAAAGAACAAGCTTAATAATAACTCTCTTTGTCACTTTTTCGGATTTGGTTCTACATAAGTAGAGATCTGAGTTTCGTTTCTCCAATGATGATCTGAAGTTGAAATTTTGAAATAAAAAAAAAAATTACTTACTAAATTCTCAATTTTTATTATGGACTGCGTTCAATTGTTCAAATAATGATCCAATTAACCAAATAATACCTTTTCCGGTCCAAAATAAATGTTGTTTTTAGAGGGAGTAACAATCTTCAAAATAAATAATATTTTAAAAAAAAACATAGTAAATTTTTTTTCTCTCAAACTTACCTTGATTTACCATGGTTTTAGTACTGATTTTTTTAGTTGGATGGATGAAATATTTTTAGTGAACTTGAAAAAAATTGCTTAAAAACTGTTGATAGTTATACTAGTTTTAGAATTATGCCCAAACTAATGCCATTTTTTTTTTTGAGTCAAACACACATTGAAGGCAGGGGTTATGGGGAGGGGAAGAAAGAACGAAGTTGGGGAGCCGCCTTGCAGAGTCCTGTCAGCTCTAAATAGGCAGAACTAACAAAGTTAGGAATTTAACCCCTGACCTTTAGGTGGCTTCCTATGCCTCACAAATCGCCTGTAGCATTGACTCGTTCCTAATTAATAGAATTATGCCCAAACTAATGCCATTTTTTTTTTTGAGTCAACACTACATTGAAGGCAGGGGTTATGGGGAGGGGAAGAACGAAGTTGGGGAGCCGCCTGCAGAGTCCTGTCAGCTCTAAATAGGCAGAACTAACAAAGTTAGGAATTTAACCCCTGACCTTTAGGTGGCTTCCTATGCCTCACAAATCGCTGTAGCATTGACTCGTTCCTAATTAATGCCATTTAATTACACCGAAAAGAAAAAAAAAAAAAAGAGTTTCAGACACAAATTTGCCCTTCTTCCTACATGGTTATTTGCTTTTATCTCATATGTTTTGAAAATACATATTTATTGTTGGAACTTTTACTTGAAATTGACATTTTTACTCTTATTTTTAACTTCACTTTTAAAAAAATTAACGCTATTACCATAGTTTTTTTAAAAAGATACCGTTATCATAAAAAAAAAAAATTGTAATATTTTTTATTTATAAAATAGGTGACAATATACGAATTTGTTTTGTTAAAAAACTTAAGGGGCAAAAATCAAATAACTATATAAATGCAAGGGCCCAAAAAGCAATTAAACCGAAGAAATAAAGCAGAAAGGCCTGGAACAAACGAGAATATCCAGAAGTGAACAGACCGGGAAAAAAGTTGCCTCTCTATGAAGCCAGTCGGCGACGACCTCTTCTTCACACTCTTTGAAACACACAGAATCTTCTAGAACCGAGCTTTGCACCATTTAAAACCCTTTCCCAGCTTCAGTTGTTCTTCAATAATCATACTCTGTAGAATTCGTACTAAATTACTCCAGTTCCGAGCGAGTTTTAGCTGGGAAAATTTCAATTTCTGCTTATTGAGATTGTTTTAGTTAGCTCTTTGAATCTGAATCATGGCTGGAAAAGGCGAAGGACCTGCGATTGGGATTGATCTTGGCACAACCTACTCATGCGTCGGAGTTTGGCAGCACGATCGTGTTGAGATCATAGCAAATGATCAAGGAAACAGGACGACGCCGTCTTATGTAGCATTTACTGATACCGAGCGTCTTATCGGAGATGCTGCTAAGAATCAGGTCGCAATGAACCCTACCAACACCGTTTTTGGTAAGCAGTTACTGGAAGCTTTAATTCTTTTGTCTACTTAGAGAATTTTAATTGTGTGTATGAAGATCTTCCTGCAAAAGATATATTCGAGGTGTTTTTGTTGGTGATTCAAAATTATGTATTTGCAACAGTGTTTTTGAGATCTTTGAATTGCACAAAGCTTGGCGGTATGATTAATTTGGTCTTACTAATTGTGTACAGAAATTAACTTCAGCTGATCTGAACAACAATTGTGTTGCTGCATGCTGCATTTTTTTTATTTCTTTAACTTCAGCTATGTATTTATCTGTCTTAGGATCCAAATTTTGAATATTTGATGCTGATTGTGGTAAAAACAGTTTTCCGCGGAGGAGAAGGGAGGGTCATTTTCCGCGGAGGAGATTTCTTGGATGGTCCTCATTAAAATGAAGGAGATTGCCGAGGCATTTCTTGGATCTACATTGAAGAACGCAACGATTGAGGCAGGCAACGGTCCCTGCTGTACCAACGATTCACAGAGGCATTAATGGCCTAAGGATGCTGGGGTCATTGCTGGCCTTAATGTGATGAGAATTATTAATGAACCGACCGCCGCAGCCATTGCCTACGGTCTTGACAAGAAGTCGAGCAGCTCCGGTGAGAAGAATGTACTTATCTTTGACCTTGGTGGTGGCACTTTTGATGTGTCGCTACTTACTATTGAAGAGGGTATCTTTGAGGTTAAGTCTACAGCCGGAGATACTCACCTTGGTGGTGAGGACTTTGATAACAGAATGGTGAACCATTTCGTTCAAGAATTTAAGAGGAAGCACAAGAAAGATATCAGTGGGAATCCCAGGGCTCTTAGGAGATTGCGGACAGCTTGTGAAAGGGCAAAGAGGACTCTCTCCTCCACTGCTCAGACTACTATTGAAATTGATTCTCTGTACGAGGGTATTGATTTCTACACAACCATCACTCGGGCTCGATTTGAAGAGCTGAACATGGATTTATTCAGAAAATGTATGGAGCCAGTTGAGAAGTGTTTGAGGGACGCCAAGATGGATAAGAGCACGGTTCATGATGTGGTGCTTGTTGGCGGTTCTACTAGGATTCCTAAAGTCCAGCAACTTCTGCAGGACTTTTTCAATGGCAAGGAACTCTGCAAAAGCATTAATCCAGATGAGGCTGTTGCATATGGTGCCGCAGTGCAAGCGGCTATCTTGAGTGGCGAGGGCAATGAGAAAGTGCAGGATCTTCTTCTCTTGGATGTTACTCCTCTATCCCTTGGTTTGGAGACTGCCGGAGGGGTGATGACTGTCTTGATTCCAAGAAACACGACCATTCCGACCAAGAAGGAGCAGGTATTCTCAACATACTCCGACAATCAGCCTGGAGTTCTGATTCAAGTGTACGAGGGTGAAAGAACCAGGACAAGGGACAACAATTTGCTTGGGAAATTCGAACTATCTGGCATTCCACCAGCTCCTAGAGGTGTACCTCAAATCAATGTCTGCTTTGACATTGATGCCAATGGTATATTAAATGTCTCTGCTGAGGACAAGACAACTGGGCAGAAGAACAAAATTACTATCACTAATGACAAGGGAAGACTGTCAAAGGAAGAAATTGAGAAGATGGTGCAAGAAGCGGAGAAATACAAAGCTGAAGATGAAGAGCACAAGAAGAAGGTAGAAGCCAAAAATGCTCTGGAGAATTACTCCTACAACATGAGGAACACCATTAAGGATGAGAAGATCAGTTCGAAGCTGGCCGCAGATGACAAGAAGAAGATCGAGGATGCCATTGAGTCAACCATCGAATGGCTGGATGGAAACCAGCTCGCAGAGGCTGATGAATTTGAGGACAAGATGAAGGAGCTGGAGGGCATCTGCAATCCCATCATTGCAAAAATGTACCAAGGCACCGGTGGCGCTGATATGCCCGGAGGTATGGATGAGGACGTGCCCTCAGCTGGTGGTAGCGGTTCCGGCGCAGGTCCTAAGATTGAGGAAGTCGATTAAGCCTTTGACAATGGTGGCAGCATATTGTGTTTTGCAGTGGAATGATGATTTCATAGCCCCTTTGGCTATAATATGTTGATGTTTTGATTTCTGGTTTTTGGTGGATGATAACTTGTTTGTAATGGAGGTTTTATGGTGGGTAGAATTGATGTTTAAATATTTGAAATATGAGCTTTGGATGATTTCTCCGTAACTATGTTGCCTCAAATTATTATGCATTTCTTTGATACAAAATTTTAACTTTATTACTACTTCACAGTTTTCAGTCTGTTGCAAAGAGAAATTTGCAAATGGTCACATTCTAGGTTTGTTTGGTAAACCCAAGTATTGTGAAGTAAAATGTGGTATAATGGTGGATGAAGCCCCAAATATGTTTTAATATGGGCTGGGTTTTTCAACTTTATTGGGCTAGATTTTTAGCGACAAGTACATTTTGGACACCAATTTGTTGGCGAAAATGATCACATTCTTTTCTTCAATTGTTCATATAATTTATATTTTATAATTGTCTAGGTTCCTTTTTCCTTTTTTTTTTTTTTTTTTGTCCCGTGAATTACATTACCTACTTGAATTTTGTGTTGTGTATAATTACGAAATCATTTCTTCTATTGATTTAAAAATACAAATAATTTCATGTATTCATCGGGCATAAAATCTTGACCGGAAATGGTCAGTTCACTCATCTTTGTATGTGAACTGATGCCATTGCACAAAGATAAAACTCTTTCAATTTACCAAAATGTTCTATCAAATTATCAGCTATTGAATCAACTTTGTACGAAAATAAAACTCTTTCAATTAACCGAAACGCTCTATTAGATTCTCAACTATTGGATCGCATGCTAGTGCATCCATATCAATCGTAACAAATGTTCATTAACAACCTAGCACCATATCAGACAATGAAGAAGACTACTAAAACTCAGGCACGGTTGTCATAATTTGGCTGTTTGTGTCTACAACACACATGAAATTTCTAAAGATGGTTGGAAAGTCAACCTTACAAAGATAGTTAGAAAAGTCAACATAGTGCCTAGGGCATAGCAATTTGCATGAGTTGATAACATACCGTTGACATGCAAAGTCAACATGAGGCAAAGACCAATAATTTTTGGATCAAAATTTCAAGAATCTCAACAAGTTCATATTAGGAAGTGCAATGCATTCCCATTTCCCAAAAACGGAAACAACCTAGAATATAAAGTTTTGCGTGAGTCTTTTCAATTGTATTATTCCTTTCTTAAAAGTCTCGTAACAGCTCGCCAGCCTTTCCCAATTATATTATTCTCGACTTAAAAGTCTTGTAACACCGCGCCAGCCTCTCCAATTGTACTATCCTCTCCCAAAAATTCTGGTGTAATAGTAGTAATTTGATTAACAAAACAAAAAGAAAGTCAACTTACGCGTGTGTGCGCTGTAGTCACAATAATTTAAACAGCCTTGTTTTCTTCTTCAGTTACACCATAATTAATAATAAGGAACTTTCTCTGTCGAATTCATTTATATGAATCCCTCCAGTTCCTCGCAATAGTTTTAGTAGTTGTACATATTTTAGTTAGTTTTGCAATTCTTCTGATCGAACATGGCTGGAAAAGGCGAAGGCCCTGCGATCGGAATTGATCTTGGCACCACTTACTCCTGCGTCGGAGTTTGGCACCGCGGCCGTGTTGAGATCATCGAAAACGATCAAGGCAAGAGAACGACACCGTCTTATGTAGCTTTCACCGATACACATCGCCTTATGGGCGATGCTGCCAAGAATCAGTCCGCCATGAATCCTACCAACACCGTTTTCGGTAAGCAATTTCTCTCAGCTTAGGTGAATTTCATGCTCTGTTTTTCTGATTTCTTGAACGTCTGCTAGGACCGAGTTTTGATGCTAAAAAATTAGGAATTTATTTGGTTGACTCTGATGAACAGATGCAAAGCGATTGATTGGCAGAAGGTACATCGATCCGTCTGTACAGAGCAACATGAAACTATGGCCGTTCAAAGTTATTCCTGGTCCTGGCAATGAGCCCATGGTTGTTGTATCTTACAAGGGAGAAGAGAAGCAGTTTTCTGCAGTGGAGATCTCTTCCATGGTCCTCTTAAAATTGAAGAAGATCGCCGAGGCATTTCTAGGATGTACGGTGAAGAACGCAGTTGTGACTGTCCCTGCCTACTTCAACGATTCGCAAAGGCAGTCAACGAAGGATGCTGGGGTCATTTCCGGCCTTAATGTGATGCGACTTATAAACGAACCGAGTGCCGCTGCCATTGCCTACGGTCTTGACAAGAGGTCGAGCAGCTCCGACGAGAAGAATGTGCTTATCTTTAACCTTGGTGGCGGCAATGTCGATGTTTCGCTGCTTACTATTGAAGAGGGTATCTATGAGGTTAAGGCTACCGCCGGAGATACTCACCTTGGCGGCGAGGACTTCGATAACAGAATGGTGCACCATTTTGTTCAAGAATTTAAGAGGAAGCACAAGAAAGACATTAGCGGGAATCCCAGGGCTCTTATGAAATTGAGGGCTGCTTGTGAGAGAGCAAAGAGGACTCTTTCCTCCACTGCTCGGACTACCATTGAAATTGAACCTTTGTATCAAGGTATTGATTTCTACACAACCATCACTCGGGCTCGATTCGAAGAGCTAAACATGGATTTATTCATGAAATGTATGGAGCCAGTTGAGAAGTGCTTGAGGGACGCCCGGATGGATAAAAGCAACGTTCATGATGTGGTTCTTGTTGGCGGTTCTACTAGGATTCCTAAAGTCCAGCTACTTCTTCAGGACTTTTTCAATGGCAAGGAACTCAGCAAAACCATCAATCCAGATGAGGCTGTTGCTTCTGGCGCCGCGGTGCTCGCGGCTATCTTGAGGGGCGAGGGCGAAGAGAAAGTGCAGGACCTCCTTTTATTGGATGTTACCCCTCTATCCCTTGGATTGGAGACTGCCGGAGGTGTGATGAATGTTTTGCTTCCAAGAAACACGACGATTCCGACCAAGAAGGAGAGCTTGTTCTCAACATCCTTCGATGATCAGACTGGAGTTTTGTTCAAAGTATACGAGGGTGAACGAACTAGAACAAGAGACAACAATTTGTTAGGGGAATTTGAACTTTCTGGCCTTCCGCCTGCTCCTGCCGGTGTGCCTCAAATCAATGTCTGCTTCGACATCGATGCCAATAGTATTTTAAATGTCTCCGCAGAGGACAAAACAACTGGGCAGAAGAGTAAGATTACCATCACCAATGACAAGGGAAGGCTGTCAAAGGAAGAGATTAAGAAGATGGTGGAGGAAGCGAAGAAATACAGAGCTGACGACGAGGAGCACGAGAAGAAGATGGAAGCTAAGAATAGCTTAGAGAATTGTACTATCCAGATGAGTCACGCTATTGAGGGTGAGGGGATGAATATCAAGCTGGTCGGAGCCGACAAGAAGAAGATTGAGGATGCCATTAAGTCTGTCACACAATGGCTGGATCGAAACCAGCTCGCCGAGGCTGATGAACTTGAGGAGAAGATGGAGGAGCTCAAGGGCATCTGCAATCGCATCATTGCGAAAAATGTAGAAAGTTTCTTGTGGGGCTGATGTGCCTGGAGGGATGGATGAGGAAATTCCGTCAGCTAGTGGGAGCGGTGCCGGAGACAGACCGGTGCAGGTCCCAAGATCGATGAAGTCGATTGATCTCTATGGTCTTGGGTGTTATGGTTTTGGTTATTCAAAAATCTTGTGTTGCCTGGAGCTTGTTTTTAAATGTTTATTTGGCGGATGGAAAACTCCCTTTTACCTTTGTGATTTGTTACATTTTTTGGTCCTATGCCCGATTACAACCTGTTTGTGATGGTCAACAAAGAAGTCAACAACTTTTTTGGGGTAATTCCTTCTAAAATGAGAAAATTGAAGATGTTGGTATGCAAGTTCCAGTGCCTGATACTGGGATTAGACTATATTGTATATAGTGGCCATGTGAGTTATATATAAGTGCTCCAAAAAAGGTAAAAAAAATAATATCAAGTTAAGTGTGACTCAAATAAAATTTATTATTTGAGAATTTAGTAAATTTTATAACAGCGGGTGAATTATTTTTTTAAACCCTTACATCCCAATCATTGAGAACCTATGAATTCAAAGTTAGAAGATTTACCCTTATCCGCCACCCCAAGGCTGACAATCCAAAAATATTTTACAATCCTCAATGGTCTGTTCCACCCTCCCTAACACCACACAATGAACAATCAGAAAATGAGTACAAATGGCAATCGAAAACATCATCTCTATGACACAGTATTGGAATAGTGATATTACACTGATCAAACTCCAACTCTTTCAATTCCATCTCCAGAAGCAATCGAAGCTACGATAAAGTTCGTTGCTGAAGAAATTACCAAAATATCTACCATGTCATTGTTGTTCGATGTCGTCCAAGGCACCCTTGAGGTCACTCTAGTAGTTGCACATAGAATACCAATAGATACTCAGTTTATTGATCGTATGCTGGTTAAACCTCGCATTCCAACCACATCGTCAGTGCTGCACTTACTAAAGGGCCGCAGTGACGGCAACCAAGAAGATGAAGGAAGGGTAACTTAGAACCCATGAGAAACTGATAACGAATATAATTTTGTGGACGAAGAAGAAAATGGCCTTATAGGGCCCAAAAAACACTAGGCATAGAAGACTTACTTTGAGTATCGATTTCAAAACAATCTAAAGTAGATTAATTTTATGTTTATTTTTTAGAAATTAATAAAATGAGTATCTAATCCCATATTTCTACTTAAAAAAAAAAAAAAAGAAATAAAGAAAGAAAGAAAGAGGATACCGCGTCGGCAGCAGGATAAAGAAAGCAGGTAAGGTCTTTCTTTAACTGAGCAGGTGAGGAAAATGATTTATTTAATATGGAAAATTTTGAAGTCATCTCGTTGGAGGGGGTTTCAAAGCCAAGAAAGTTAGCATTCTTCTTAAACTAACACGTTATTAAATGTATAATATGGTTGTTAGAATTTGGGTGTTTTGTGAATACAACAAACAAACCATATGGGATTTCTAAAGATAGTTGGTAAGTCAACATACGTTTGTGTGCGCCGTAGTCAGTGAGTCACTATAGTTATATAAATCCAACTTGATTTCTTCTTCAATTACACCATCATTAATGTAGGACCATCCTCTTTATGTTGAAGGAAACCGAGCATCTTTCTCAACTAAATTGTTTGAGTAACACAATTAGAAGCTGCAATATACTCAGCCTCAGCAGTAGACAATACTATCACTGGTTGTTTCTTTGAACTCCAAGAAAACACATCAGAACCAATGAAGAAAGCATACCCAGAAGTGCTTTTCCTTTCAACTGTATCACCTGCCCAATCACTATCAGTATACCCCAGAAGCTTTACTGGTTCACCTCTCGAATACAGAATACCATCTCCTTGAATACCCTTAATGTACCTTAATATTCTTTTTGCAACTTGTAAATGCGACTGACAGGGATTCTCCATGAATCTGCTTATCAATCCAACACTGAAATTTATATCTGGCCTTGTAGAAGTCAAGTATCTCAAACTACCAACCATACTTTTAAAGTAAGTTGGATCCACAGAATTCCCAGTGCCTTCCTTCGTCAACCTCAACCTTTCTTCAGCTGGAGTCATGATCGAATTAGCACCATCCATCTTGAATTTCTTTAAAATATCACCAGCATATTTTCTTTGAGAAATAAAGATTCCACGATCAGTCTGAGAAACTTCAATCCCAAGAAAATATGACATTAGCCCCAAATCAGTCATCTCAAACTGCCTGATCATTGCCTCCCTGAAATCTGACATCATCTTTTCATTGTTTCCAGTGAATATCAGATCATCCATATTGTTGGATATTATTTATTAAACCAAACTTGTATTAATTAGGTAATTATATTTGTAGTAGGATTTACTATTTTGTCTATTTCCTATTTGGTTTAGTGTTTGTTTTGGGTATCCTATTTGTTTTAGGAAATAGTTCTAAATCAGATTAATTGTAGGATTCAGAGATAGTTTAGCCTATAAATAGAGGTATTAGGTGATCATTGTAATCACAAAGAAAAACAAAGAGATACAGAGATAGATACAAAGATACAGGAGAAGCTGAATAGCCTTCGGGTTGTTTCTCGACCAAGTTTCGGCTTAGGTGCGCCGCACAGATTGTGTGCGTACGGTTTGTTTATTATTCGTTATTACAAAGAAGTTTTATTCCGTTGTGCGTTAATCTCTCTTAATATTATTTTGGGTATATATTATTTTTATATCCTACAAGTGGTATCAGAGCTAGAGAAAAAAATCTGTTTAGTTGACAGCCGTGTCTTGCGTTCGGCGCAAAGAAAAAAATAGAGAATATTTTGGCGTTTTTGGTGAGAATTAAATTCTCGTAGTCGGTCGGTTTGATTCAGCTTGAGTTTACTGTTTTAAGCTTTTCGTCGCAATCAAATTACATTGTGCATGAATCTTATTGTTGTTTGATTTCGGCAGAAGCATATTCCAAATTAATTGGATTAGGAATTGTGTTTTACTTCACTTGAGTTGCGTGCAATAAATTGCATCGTGATCAATTTATTTTAGGCTGAATACTGTTCATTCGTTTGAAGTCCACGGCAATTCAAGGGTGTTTGATATTTTGGCTATTTGGAGTCTTGTGGCCTGGCCTTGGTTTTGGTGGGATCTTGAATCAAGAATTAAACTTGATTCTCCTTGATTCCTGTGAAATTGCTTTGTTTGAGTACGGTGGTTAAGTTTGCAGCTTTGATTTGATTGAAAAAAAAAAGAGAATTTGAAGTGTTAATTATGGATTGGAGTACTTATCTTAGCAATATTCCAAAGTTAGTGGGGAGACAAAATTACCCTATTTGGATAACGCTGATGGATAGTCTTCTCGGAGTATTTGGTTTACGACAAGTCATTCAGAAAGAGGTGACAAATGATGCAGACGATGAAACAAGGGAGAAGACACGTTTGACATTATCTCTAATTCGTCAATCTGTTGATAGTTCAATTTCTGGAAAAATTTGTCATGCGAAAACTGCGAAACAAGCATGGGATATTTTGGCAAAAAGTTATAGAGGAATGGATAAAGCTCGGAAAAATAATGTCTTAAAATTGAAAAAGACATTTAGAGATAGCAAGATGAGAAAATGTGAGACAATTGAAAATTATATTAATAGATTGGAGAAAATCCAAGATGAGATGAGATCAAACAGGTATTTTCTCGATGAAGAAACTTTTGTGAATCATGTTCTCAATACATTGCTTAGGAAGTTTGATTACTTTGTGGCATTAATAATTGAGACAAGAGATATTTCAAAGTTGTGTCATGAAGAATTGTTAAGTATATTGTTCGTTGATGAAATAAGGATTAATATCAAGCAGTTAGTGATCAATGAGTTACAAGAGCATGTATTCGGAAAAAATTGCTTCAAGAATTGTGAATGAAGAAAGTGAAAGAATCAATGAACTAGATTGTGTCAAGAATGTGGATGAAGGCACTGAAGGTATTAATTTGGTCAAAGAAGAAGAGACTGTTTGTCTCACTGAACAAGAGCGAAATATTAAAATTGATGATCACATAGATCATGGGATGGTTGAAAGCTCTGTTGAACTGGAGCAGATCAACTACAGTGAAGTCGACTCCTTATTTGGTGGAGAGTCCGATCAAGTTAAAAATGTGACAGTGGAGCCTTGGGTTTGCAAGGACATTGTTAGGTTTGACGGCATTGATAAGATTAGTAATGTCGACGGAAAGCTCTGTTCTAAAGATGAATGGATAGATATCAGTGAATTCTTTGATCAAGCTGGAAAATTTGACAAGATGTGCTCAAAATACAAGTTTATATTCAAATCAAATTTGAAGGAAATACCTCGAATTTGTGAGGTTGTTATTGAAATTTGCAAGGATGATTACAAGGTTGACGAGAAGCCTTGTCTAGATGAAGAATGGGTGGACATACTAAGTTCTTTGATAAGGATGAGTTTCCACAGAAGATCCATGGCACATACAAAGGTGTCTTTACAATGAGTTTGAAAGTAGAGATCAAAAACTACTACAAGGTGATTTCGCATGTTGTCTACACTGCGAAAGAAATGACGATGGAGATTCAAGCTCGTGATGGCGATGGAGCTGTTTTGATCCAAGTTTGGTTTAAGGGAGGTTATGTTGGATATTATTTATTAAACCAAACTTGTATTAATTAGGTAATTATATTTGTAGTAGGATTTGCTATTTTGTCTATTTCCTATTTGGTTTAGTGTTTGTTTTGGGTATCCTATTTGTTTTAGGAAATAGTTTTGAATCAGATTAATGGTAGGATTCAGGGATAGTTTAGCCTATAAATAGAGGCATTAGGTGATCATTGTAATCACAAAGAAAAACAAAGAGATACAGAGATAGATACAAAGATACAGGAGAAGCTGAATAGCCTTCGGGTTGTTTCTCGACCAAGTTTCGGCTTAGGTGCGCCGCACAGATTGTGTGCGTGCGGTTTGTTTATTGTTTGTTATTACAAAGAAGTTTTATTCCGTTGTGCGTTAATCTCTTTTAATATTATTTTAGGTATATATTATTTTTATATCCTACACACATACAAGCAAACAATAACAATTAATCATCAGGAGCTTCATTTCTCTTTAGAATTAATTTTGAAATTCTTCATTCTTCTGATCGACATGGCTGGAAAAGGCGAAGGCCCTGCGATCGGGATTGATCTGGGCACCACTCACTCCTGCGTCGGAGTTTGGCGAAACGGCCGCGTTGAGATCATAGCGAATGATCAAGGCAACAGGACGACCCCGTCTTATATAGCTTTCACTGATACACATCGTCTTATGGGAGATGCTGCCAAGGATCAGGCCGGCACCAATCCTACCAACACCGTTTTTGGTAAGCACCCTTTATATATTTGGTGATATCGAGCTGAGCCGAGTTTTCAAATGTTCAATCTTTGTTCATTTATTAATGTTCCTTTATTTATTAACAGATGCAAAGCGATTAATTGGCCGAAGGTACAGCGATCGGTCTGTCCAGAGCGACAAGAAACTATGGCCGTTCAAAGTAATTGCTGGTCCTGGCGATAAACCCAGAATTGTTGTATCTTACAAGGGAGAAGAGAAGGAGATTTCCCCAGAAGAGATCTCTTCCATGGGACTATTAAACCCAGAATTATGGGACTACTTCAACGATTCGCAGAGGCAGGCAATTAACGAAGGATGCTGCGGCCATTTCTGGCCTTAATGTGATGCGACTTCTTAGTGAACCGAGTGCGGCTGCCATTGCCTACTGTCTTGACAAGAAGTCGAGCTTCTCCGGCGAGAAGAATCTTCTTGTTTTTAACCTTGGTGGTGGCAATTTCGATGTGTCGCTGCTTACTATTGAAGAGGGTATCTATGAGGTTAAGGCTACTGCTGGAGATACGCACCTCGGTGGTGAGGACTTTGATAAAAGAATGGTGAACCATTTTGTTGAAGAATTTAAGAAGAATCACAAGAAAGATATTAGCGGGAGTCCCAGGGCTCTTAGTAAATTGAAGACTCATTGTGAAAGAGCAAAGAAAACTCTTTCCACCAATGCTGAGACTAGTGTTGAAATTGATTCTTTGTACGGAGGAATTGATTTCCGCACAACCATCAAGCGGACACGATTCGAAGAGCTGAACATGGACTTGTTCATGAAATGTATGGAGCTTGTTGACAAGTGTTTGAGGGAAGCCAAGATGGAAAAAAGCAACGTTCACGATGTGCTTCTTGTTGGCGGTTCTTCCAGGATTCCTAAAGTGCAGCAACTTCTTCAGGACTTTTTCGATGGCAAGGAACTCTGCAAAAGCCTCAATCCAGATGAGGCTGTTGCTTATGGCGCCGCGGTGAAGGCGGCTATCTTGAGTGGCGAGGAGCATGAGAAGTTGCAGGATCGCCTTCTCTTGGATGTTAACCCACTTTCCCTTGGTTTTGAGAAAGCCAGAGGTGGAATGAAGGTGTTGATTCCAAGAAACACGACCATTCCAACATACAGCACTCGAGTATTCTCAAACAATCAGCCTGGCGATTTGATTCAAGTATTCGAGGGCGAAAGTAGCAGAACAAGCGACAACAGTTTGCTTGGGACATTTGCTTTCTCCAGCATTTCTAGTGGTGCACCTGAAATCAGTGTCAAATTCAGCATCGATGCAAATGGCATCTTAAATCTCTCTGCAGTGGACAAAACGAATGGCCAGGAGAGCAAGATCACCATCACCAATGACAAGGGAAGGCTGTCGGAGGAAGAGATTAACAAGATGGTGGAGGAAGCGAAGAAATACCGAGCTGCGGATGAGGAGCACGAGAAGAAGATAGAAGCCAAGAACAGCCTGGAGAATTGTACTGTCAAGATGAAAGGCTGATGAAATTGAGGAGAAAATGGAGGAACTCAAGGGCATCTGCAATCGCATCATTGTGAAAAACGTAGAAAGTTTCTTGTGGGGCTGATCTCTCCGGAGGGATGGACGGACATTCCCTCACCTGGTCGGAGCCGGGCGGGTGTATGATCTCGGGTATTCTGGCTTTTGGGGTTTGTGGTTAATGTCTTGTGTGTGCCTTGGATGTCTTATGGTGTTTATTTGTTTGACTAGTTCCTTTTTTTAGCAAATTTAGACTAGTTTGTGGTTAATGACTTTTAGAAATTCTAAGTGGCAAAAACGAATATTTGGAAACCAAAATTGTCCAGTCTAATGACTAGTTTGTGGTTAATGACTTTTAGAAATTCTAAGTGGCAAAAACGAATATTTGGAAACCAAAATTGTCCAGTCTAATACATTATACAAGCAGCAACTTCAAAGATATGAACTGCATCTGAACCTAAATTGGCTTCTCCACATTGAAATGAACAAGAAATCAAACCATCAAAGCAAAACGCACACTACGGTACTACATATGACCAGACCACGAACAATTCAAGAAAATTGCAGTTATACAATTGTTCTAACGTAGGACCAACAATGCCAAATTCAATAACCATCTAAATGACTTTTTGCTATATTGAATGATGATTCAACAATAAGGCTCCACAAATATGCTATAAAAGAGGTTCCATTCTGCCGAAGGAGTAAAGTAAACTACTAAAAAAGAAATGAAGATTTTAATTGATGATTTCCAACTATGAAATGGGGTTAGTAAGCAACAAAAAGAAAGGGAAACAACGATTTCTACATTATCCTTACAATCATCATCACACCAGTGCCTCTGTCAAGTCGACATATGTCCGCTCACTCCAAGGAGAAGGGCGGAGACAGACGCGAACCTCGTGCTCTTCTGGTCCTGCACGATGCTTGGGAACAATAATTTCAAGCATGGTTCCTGTAGGATCACCGTATGCTTCTAGTTTAGCATCTTCTGGTATGCGATTTGGGAGGGGGATTTCGCGGATGAATTCTCCTTGGGGGCAGTGCTCTGGCGCGGGATCTGTTAGCTTGAATGTTCTCTCCTGTCTCTTAATGATCGGGACACACCCGGTGCTCACACAAGATATCTTCACAATTCCATGCGAGAGAGTGTTCCTCCATGTAACTTTCACCCTCTGAAGATCAGCAAAAGGCATGCTGACAATAATCAAGAACCCCTCTTCATCCTCGTATATAGTTTTCGCAGCTGTCACAGGTCCGTATGCACTCCTCATAACTCCAGTAAACTCACCCAACCATGAAGGCTCAGCGGCATGAATGTCCAAGACTCTGCCTTGATTTGCAACAATAGGCAAAGAAAGGTCGTCATCATTTCCATGGGCGAAAAAGTTTTTCTTCCTCTTGTTGGAGATAGTTAGAAGTTCCATTCCTTCACCATTGGCGTGATTCGATGTCTGGGTTGATAAATTTAGACTAGAGCCATTCAGCAACCTTTTGGCTTGGGAACTTGGGTGACTTTTCAAAGGCAGGGGCCTCTCCAACTCAAAATCAGTGCTCGGGAGATGTCTCCATGAACCAAAATCACTGGCATCAGGAGGAATAGAGAAGTTCAAATCTCTTCCAGTCAGCTCCATCCACTTCTTCTGCTCATCATCATCAAGGACACCAAGATTGGGAGTCCGAACAATCTCAATACCATGAACACACTGAGGATTAGAAAGACCCCTGTAATGCTTCCTCTGCATCCTGTGAGACCGGACGAAACCCTTCTCCACACTGAAGGGGAAAGGCCGCTCCCCTTGACGCGAGTGCCCATTCATGTAACTCCTCAGCTGCATCTTACCCAGGGCATTCTCAGGCCTGTCCTTGAAAACCCACATATACATGTTTTCCATATCATGCTGAACAAGGAAAGTATCCAGCTTCAAATCCGACTTATCATACCCATTGATACCATTACTCTCCCAAGTGACCTTACTCTTCGATTTCTCATTCAAAACAGGTTTGAAATAGAAACTGAAGAAAAGCCAAGCACCCCACACACTATCCAACCGCTTAGCACATTTCTTCCCTATCTTAGTCACATTAACATTAGCCTCAACCTCATAATGCTGGGGGCCAATACCAACATCTAACAATTCACAGGTATCATTCCACAAGGAAGGGGGAGGGCTTGGCTCAGATGAAAGAGGAAGATTGATATCTGGCGGCGGCTGCAAAAGATTAACCGCCCGATTCAACTCTCTTTCGGCTTCATCATGACTCGATGAGCTTGAATCCATGGTCAGGAGGGTAGATAAACGATTACTTTCCATGCATAAACTTGTGAGAAGATCTTCGCCCATTTTTTCCTTAGTGGGCATCTAATTTTCAAGGGGGTGGAATCGATTGTCCCACCGCAGCCAACAATCACCGACATGAGCACTTCACAACCATATTATTGACAGAATAAATCAAACCCACGAAATTTCCAAACCCACGAAACATGTTTAAAACATGAACACCAACATAACAAGAATCAATTTTTACACCCTCCCCAGAACCCAAATCCAGCAAAATCAAAATCCAAATCCCAGAAACGAATTACTCAAGACCCATCAAAGATGCCAACTTTAAGAAATCATAGCGACATAAAAGTGCATCAAAGGGCATCCCAAATCTCAACAAATCTGTATCACTAGACGACCAAATACGCTAAAGCCCAACAAAAAATATAGAATGAGGTATGTACATCTTCAAATCGAATATCATGGATGCAATAATTTCTTCTTGTAGATTAAGAGAGGAATTCAGGGTTACCTTGGAAACAATAAAGCTATGAATCCCGTATCAACAGAAAGGAAAAATGAAAGAGGAATGGGGGAAATGGAAGGGTTGTTTAAAAGGACGGTGTGAACGGAAGGGTCGAGACTGAGAAAGACCTGTACCACATAGGGCCGTCGTGTGGAAAACAGACGCCGTTAGCTAACGGTGATGATGATAAGATAGAGAGAGAGAGAGAGAGGGGAGAGAGAGAGTTGAAGAAGTATGGTCAAAAAGAAGTCTGACTTCTTGTTATTAGTAGTGAAAAATAGAAAACTACACGCACTTTTTCTTTTTTTGCCTTTTTCTTCTAATATACTTATATTTTAAATTATATTTTTATACTTTCTTTTTATTGGGAGGAGGTGGAGAGAAAAAATATTATTTCAAGTTATTAAAATGACGTAATTTTACTTTTATTACTTTTATTTTTATCGGCATAATCACAAGCTATAGAGGTTGCAAAGGTATAAGCGAAACACTTTAGCTAGTGAAATACGTCACTCTCAATCGATAAAGTGAAGTAATAAATAGTAAAAAATTCAAGATCATCCACATAATTAAAATAACCACATTTCATTAATCATTTTAGAGCTAATTACATTTACCTCTCCAAAACTTTAGCAAAATTACAAATATTTTTTGAGTTTTCCAATAATTATAACTATTAGTATCTCTTAATTTGTTCAACATTTTCACTAAAGAAGCTAGTTTACGATTCTATTTTTTGTTTTTTACGTGAAGAAGGTAAATATAATATCCAAAAAAAAATGAAAACACTAGAATGTATCTATAATTTTACCACAACTGAAGGGGTATGTGTAATAATGTAATTCTCGCAAACTTAAAAAGTGAGAGTATGCTAATTTTAATAATTCGAAAATAATAAAACAGAATAATTTGAACACAAAATATCGTTGTTTAATAATACTCGATCTTGATCAAATTCTTCCATGCTCCTCTTTTTCCAAATGATAAATTTGAGAAAATTCAAAGGAAATTGCATAAAGTTGTCATGTAAGAGAAATTAAATACAAAGATATTTCAAATAGTATTATTGGTGAAACTAAAACAAAATGTGTCAAAATAATTTGTGAAGCTTTCAAACTAACAAAAATAGAAATCAAACCCGATCGTACATAACATTTTATGTCATAACTGCTCGATAATTACCCGTTCGTAAAATAAAATAAAAAGTGTGGATGATTGAAAAGTTTGTTTGGTTGGTACATTATTGTCATCTCTCTCTTCCCCCACCCCTTCCCCCTCGCCATAGGAATAGGGAGGAGTAGGGGTGATAACGAGCCGAGTCGAGTTGAGCTTTGACGTGTTCATTTATTTATCGAGCTTAAAATCTTGTTCATATTCGTTTATTTATTAATCGAGCCGAGCCGAGTTTTGACGTGTTCATTTATTGTTCATTTATTTATCGAGTTTAAAATCTTGTTCGTGTTCGTTTATTTATTAATCGAGCCGAGCCGAGCTTGTTCATGTTCGTTCTCAGCCCTAAGTGTCATGCTCATCTATTTATAAGGAATTTTCCTCCCAAATCTTCTCTCATTTCCGATGTGGGATTGGGTGAAATTCACCACAAAATTGTGAAATAAAATAAATTTGGTCTTATGAAAATTCGAACCCTAGTTCCCTTGCTTTTCCTTTTGATGTCTTACCACTGCATCAAATTTATTTTCATGTTATATGTATGAATGATAAATTATATATGTATTTTATCCTTTTTAAAAATTATTTTTTCTTATCGAGCTGTTCACGAACGTAATCGAGCCGAGCTCCCTTTTGTTCATTTATTGTTCGTTTATTAATCGAGCTTAAAATTTTGTTCGTGTTCGTTTATTAATAAATAAACGATCTCAAACCGAGCTTTTAACGAGTCGATCCCGAACTTGTTCGTGAATGTTCGTGTTAGTTCTCGGCCCTAAGAGTGAAGAGAGAGATAACTGAAAAAGTGTAGCGCAAGTGGAACAAAATGATAGGAACACAAGAACATGAGTAGCATGTTAGTTCAAAAAGAGAAGAGAGATGGGAAACGTAGAAAAGGTGAAAAGATAGAAGAAAGAGAATTTTAAAGTGCAAGTGGGAAGAGGTGCTTATCAGCTTATCAAGCCTCATAAAGCAAAGAAAACGGACAGCTGCTCCGTTGCTCCATTAAATATTGGGAAATTTACATCTCCATCCCTGAGTTTTGCTTCAATTACTACTTCAATCCCTAAATTTTAAGAAAAATATGGCCCTGTTTGGTATGATTTTCAAAACATGGTTTTGAGATTTATTTTGATTTTATAATATTAAAATTGTATTAAAAATATAAAAAAATGTATTGAAAATGATGAAAAATTATTATAAAATTCAAACTTTTCTCAAAACATGGTTTTGAAAAACTTGCCAAATTGAGAAACTTGCCAAACAGGGCCGATAGTCTATGATTCTTAAAAGCTTTCCTTCATAGGTTACAGGTTATTTGTTACTTTCATTGCCATATTTAGTCATGAGAAATTTGGTCTAAATTACAAATGATCCCTACAATTTTAATAATTTACATATTAGTCTATGATTCTTAAAAGCTTTCCTTCATAGGTTACAGGTTATTTGTTACTTTCATTGCCATATTTAGTCATGAGAAATTAAAATGTCGAAAAAATATAGAAAATTTAATATTTTTACATGTGAAATTAGATTTCCTGATCCTTGTTGACTTCGGAATCAACATGAGCCGTTTCTTAGAATAGAATGACAAAATAAACAATAATAAACATATTTGGGGTTTTACTTTTGTGAAATTCAATAATTTTAACCAATTTTTAACTATCTATTTATTAAGAAATTTTTCTCTGTAGTTTTCATACTTGGTCATACAAACTTATAAATATTTTTTTTTTGAAAATTACTGCTCAATCCTTGAGGTTTGGGCTAAATTACAACACGGTCTCTAAGGCGTGTTAACCCAATCTTCTTTGTAAGGACCAAATAATAATCTTTTGAAAATTTAAAAGACGGAGATATAATTAGCCCTAAAATATTTGGTCGGCCGAAGAGGAAAGAAAATAGCCAAACTCGCCGCAGCCAGCTGTAGATGTAGTATTATTAAGTGACGTGTAAGTGGCGGGGTTGGGCGGTGGGCACCGGGGTGGGGTGGGCTGTGGTGGTCCTCCTCCCACGGCGTGGAAAAGTCGGTCTCCGACACACTCTAATAATAATAGTACTACAACAAGTAAATTAAGCCAGGCGGTCCGTTCCGGACTTTGCTTACGTACGTACGCCGACGAAAAAGTATCGGGAAGGGACGTTTGGCAAATGTGAAATTGCCACAAACCAATGACGCATCTCTTAGGTTATCGACACATCCCTTCATAGATTTTTGTAGATATTTTGGTTTCGGTTCTAAGTGGGATGGTCCACTCCACGATCAATATCGTAAGCAAAATGGCTTCTGTCTTATCTTTGAATGTTAAACGTAACGTAACGTACGTACGAGTTGCTTTCTCATTATCCTACCATTATTGCAATCCAAACAAGACTTTACACACTGTTTTAGGGATGAGAATCCGAGGAGGAGCTACTGTTTTATTGACCAATATGAATTGGTAAAGTTCATGTCGGTGAAGATGCCAAGAGTATTTAATGAGTTAAATGCCGAATTTTAGAATTGTTTGGCGAGATTAAAGTTTATCGAAATAGACGATGCGAAAAATATGGAAAACTAGCATTTGAGTTTGTGTGAAGATAAGGTTTACAGTTCGACCTTTAATGAGATTACTTTTATATGAGATATATGTTGATAAATACATATTTGACTAACTTATGTTAAAGAGTTAATGTAAATAAGCAAATACTGAATCGATTATGATCAACTACGTAACCAAATAATTTGACTTTAATGGTGATATTTGTTACATTTCACTAGGAAGGGATGGTTTAGTTCGTAATTGGGCGGCGTTTGAAGAAAACGTGTCTCCTCTTATTTCTAATTTGTTAGAGCATCTCCAATGGTGGGTAGATGCTGACATGGCAGTCAGCATCTACCCACCATTTTTGGGTAGATGCCATTGGGGAATTGGGGTAGAGGGTGAGGTGGCTCTACCCAGGTAGAGAACTCTCTACCTGGGTAGAAAGGGAGGAAAGAGAGAGGGTGGGGGCGGTTTGTTGGGTTTTGTTATTTGTTTATTTGTTTAGTGCTTGCATGCTTTTTTTTTTTTAATTCGTTCAATGCTTGCATTTCCTTTTTCATTTTGGCTGTTTTAGGCCGTTGCAAATGCATTTCCTTTTTCATTTTGGCTGTTTTAGGCTGTTGCAATTGCAACGGCTATTTTTTTTTCCTATAAATATATGTTAATGTTCTCCATTCTCTACACTTCTATATCAATTCTTATTCTTCCTCTCAAATTTTTGCACTTATTTATTATTTGTCAACCAAAAAAAATGGGCAAAAGGCAAAAGGCAGATGATACAGATCGTGTTTGTCCAATTGGGCAAAAGGCAGCGAAAAGGATCGCTAAGGAAGAAGGAAAATCTAACGAGATTGGAGAAATCAAAGAGAGTCTCAATACAAAAAATGAGTTCATGTCACGGTTAACTAAAACAAAGGAGTACAAAATTCTCATGAAAAATACTGACGCTATGACACCGGAACAACTGTCTATACACCAGTTCATGTGTCAAGAAATCAAGAAGTCGTGGGGCATGTTGTAATTTTTTTGCTTATATGTCGATGTACTCTTTTATGTTTGTTCGTATTCCTTTATTTGTTGCATGTATGCTATTTTTAAAATAAATATGTAATGTTTTTTCATTATTCTAATATAATTGTATTGCTTGCTATCCGGTTTAAATTCTAAATTAATTTTAGGAATTTTTTATTTAAATTATGTATGTATTAACTTTAATTACTGTATAATATAAAAATAAAATATGTTTATTAAAATATTATTAAAAAAAATTATTTATTAAAATATTATTAATATATAATTTATAAATAAAATATGTTCATTAAAATATTAGTAATGATGTTTAATTATACAAAATTAAAAATGATATAATAAATAAGTAAATATAAATAAAATGTATATAATATTTGATAGTGGGAGATGACGTGGCAATAAAATATCTACTTTTTGGGTAGAATTGTTGGAGAGAAATATGGTTAAAGGTATTAGGTGAAGTGGCAGATGATGTGGCAACAAAATACCTGCTTTTTTGGTAGAACCACTGGAGATGCCCTTAGTGCTCCCTCCCCTAAGTTGTGGAGATAGCGAGACTACATAATTTTGACTTTCCGTTAACGGCGTTAGTATTAGTATTGTTTAGCTAGCTACAAAGTTGTAATAAAGAACAGCTAAGTAGATAGCCTGGGAGAATGGGATTAAATTAAATTAATAATAATCTTAAGGTTTTGTGGATAAAAGCTCCCCCAGATAATGATATCACAAGTCAACAAAAGTCGGGTATCCTTGGTTTTCTTGCATCTCCCATTCCTCCTGTCATCTTATAAGTTAAACAATATATCTTATCATTTCTCGTATTTTCCTAGCTCCTTCCTTGCTAACCCCCCACGTGTCAACGAGAGAGATGATCCAAACTCGGTCCACTGTATATATTTGGGTTTGAGTTCGCTCGACAAATTAATAATATGTTCTAAGTTTAATTAAATTATAACTAGTGTAAATCTTTAGAGAAAATCGAACTAATTTTTTTAATTATATATATATATACTTTTTTTAAAAAAATTAAACAATATATTTCTTTGCGGTGTTCCACCCGAGCACGGGCAAGGCAACTGTCAAGATATTTGGCTGTGATACAGATGGGAAATGGCTTTATGGGGTAGGTAAGAAGATCTCTGGGTTATTCTCGGCAGAGGAGGCGGAGGCGGAGGCGGAAGCCATTACATGTTTAGTGGCCCTTGATTTGTTGGTGGAGCAGGGGTGGCGACCAGCTTCGTTAGTGGGGGGATGTTGCGACGGTGATCCTGGCTGTCAGATGAGATTATTCGCCGGCGGCAGGATCACAGGACCTCGTTGCCTCTATCGCAGCGAATGTTCGAGATCTGGACCTTCAGGGTATTTATTGGGTAGAGAGAAATAAAAATGTTATTGCTCATTTGCTACTACATGCCTGAACCATGCATATAGATGAGGCTCTCCCCCGGCTTTTGTATCTCAAACACTGTTAGACGATTTACAACACCATTAATATAATACTACATTTTCGTCTAGAAAAAAAAAACAATATATTTCTTGACTCAATTGGTTCGGCGAGTTACCAAACCAAATATTATTTGGCTTGAGCTGAATGTGTAGGTTCAGGGCAGGTCCATTCATTTACACTTATCCTGATCTCACCTGTTTGGATCATATGTGTCGCTAACTCTTTCTTAATTTTACGTCTAGTTATTTTTTCTAAATATTAAAACGTAGGTGAACTGGAATTATTCCCACTTTTACTTAATTAATTGGTTGTATTATAATTAAATATCCACTATATCTATGCTCCAGTTGAACCGGCACCGCATCTAAAAGTAAAAGAGCGCTGCTTCTTTGATTTCTTTTTATTATACAATTAATAAGTTGCTTAGTTTATCATAAATAAGGAACCCTAGTTCTCATCTAGGTTTAGTCTTTCCAGTTCAGGTGTTATCTCTTCATGGGTAAGTAATTAAAGTTTAATAAATCCTTAACTAATTTGGCAAATTAATTTGATCGATCCATTGAAAAAAAAAAGAAAAAGGAAACATATATATAATTTGCCACTTTGATAGGAGAAGCTAGCTATAATTCACGATGTCGTTTAATGACCACACAACTGATTAATACTCCATACAATTCATAATGAAAATCATTTTAGAATTTTTCGGATAAATTAATGAATTTGTTTAAATGACAAGAAAATCCTTAACTATTGTAATATATTACTATTCGAGTCTTGAAGTTTTAATCTGATTAATATTCAGTATATATATATATATATATATATAATAAAAAGATCATTTATTTTGAAAATTATTATTACGTACCTTTCAACCGACTTTTATTGTGGCTCGGAAGGAGTAATAGACAGAAAATTAAATTAAATAAGTATTATTCCTAATCTACCATGCTTTAAGGTATAAATGGTTTGGATTATGCTCCCCCAGATAAAACCGGCATCTTGCCGGGGTGACTATTAATTTAGTAAATTAGTACAATACGCGGCACAACCAGAATTTATTTATTTTTTAATACAAAAGTCTGACCCTTCCATTTACCTTTTAGAATATATTATTTTTCATTTCTTTGGGTCACATAAGATCATAGTAATATCAGAAAAAACCAAAATACAAATGTCCAAGAAGTGAGATAAAAATATATTTCTAAAATACAATGGGGCAAATTACAAAAACATCATAATTCGAAGAAACGAATTGAAAATTATTGAGTGTATCCGATGCATATATTCTTAATAATAGTGCAAATATCTAATAGTAAAATAGCAGCTAAAATTTAATTTAATTTTTGTGCACGTTCATTACTCTTCTAAAAAAATAGCAATTATCCCCTTATTGTGTCTGAATATACCATCCTATATGATGCAGCCGATTCACTGAATAATTTCTCGTTATTAAGCCTATAAAAGATGTATAAATCTATTTGGGAAAAAATAAAAATAAAGAAAGAAACGTGTACGTCCACCCAAAGTTGAGATGCCATTCATGCATGCATGCAACTTCGACATCCAACTAATCAAGATTAAAAAATTAATGAGTTTTTAACAAGTCATTTCTCACAATTCTCTATCCCTTCTTTTATCTACATTTAAAATTAATTTTCTAGAGACATTTACAGTGGCGTAGCCAGAAATAATTATTAGTGGGGGCACATTGAGAACTTAAACTTAATTTGCTAAATTTTGATTTAATATTAATTTATTTAAATATATTTTTCTATAAACCAAAAAAAAAAAAAAAGTCTCATCTTATCATTATTTTTAATTTTCCAAATTTAATTTAGTTGTGTATTTTTTTTCTTTCGAAAAACTCTCTAAATATTTCACATAAGAATAAAAGAAAATATTAAGACATTAATCAATAATAGAGGTAAATATGCATTTATCTGGACAAAAACATAAGTTACTATTTGATTTTATAAAAAAGTCTAAAATAATTAAAAACTAGTTCAGACTTAAACAGAAATTTATCTGTATAAGTATTTTAATAGACGAAATATAAACTTTTAAAGATCAAATTTACTTAAAATGAATTTATAAGTCAACTTAAAATTTTAAAGGCATGCGAAAAACTACTTAAACATAAAGAAAATAGTGAATTTTGAATTTTTTTTTTCTTGTGGGGGCACATGCTAAAATTTAAAGCTCAATATATATATTGATATGCATAAAAGTGAATCTCTGTTGGGCCAAGCCCAATAGATAAAAACAAGGATAAAGTAGCGGGACATAAAGGCACAATTAAAAGCCCAGATTCAGGTTCAGGTCGGAAAGACCTTATAAAACTAAGCCTACAGCTGAGTTACGAATTTAGGTCGGTCTTAAAGGCTCAGATCGGTAAAAACTCATAAAAGTTTGGGTCGGCAAGCGTCGTAAACCAACTTGGTAATCTTAGGTCGGACTTTATAACTTAAGAATGCCGCAACCTTTTCCTGACATTATTTGAATCGACCGATCTAAGATAGATAGACCGATCCGCCTTGCCTCACTGACACAGTAGGTGAAAGTTGTCATAAGATTAGGTATCTCTACTCAATTGCATGCAGAGGTGTTCAGGTTTCCTAAATGATGAAGATGAGACCCGGTCAAAATAATAGCGTCCACGCCACGCTAAACAGAAGAAGCAGGTGAACAAATCACTCATGAGGCTTCAACGGACACTTTCCAACTGGAGGTATATATGCTAAGTCTTCATACTTTCTAAAGGTACGCAATCTTTACTACTTTCAAGCATTCATCTTCACTATTTTCTTTCTCCAATTGTACTGACTTGACCGTCGGAGCTTATACAGGGGGGAAAGCCCCGTTTTCTTCCTTTGTCATCTGAAATTGTCATCGGAACAGTGCGGATTACATTTTCTTTATCAACCTTGCCGATCTGAATCGCCCAGACCGGTCTCCAGCTCGTTTGTTCTTCTTCGCAGTAAAGCTCCATCCGAGTTGGGCCTTTGCTTTCCAAGGAGCTTTATTGAGCTGCAAGAAGCATCTCCTGAAGTGTATTTTTTGCGTCACATCATATATATATATATATATATATATATATACTTTAAAGTATTGTGGTAGAGGCAGTGGGGGCACGTGCCCCCACCCTGCCTCCGCCTCTAGACATTTATAAATAAAATATTGATATATATATATATATATATTCTTTCAAATCATATACAAAAATTCAATACGAATTTAACTCACTGTAAGCGAATTCCTCGACACATAGACTATTCAAATTAGCTCAACGGAAAGACATGAAAAATCGAACTTAGCGCGTCAACAGTGAGGCCCTATTTGTTAGCCTGTTTTCAAAAGTATGATTTTGAAGTTTTACACTTTATATTAATATCTAATTATTTTTAATACATATCTTTACTGTTCAACTACAATCTTTTATTTCTTTAATACACTTTTATATTTAAGTACTCCCTCCATCCTCATTCAAAGAGTCCACTTTGAAATGTGTACAACTTATTATGGATTGTGAGGTACAACACCTAAATTAAGTGATTTACTATCATATTTTTCACTTATAACCTTACTTTAGAAGTAAGGGTTAATTATGAACTACACATTGTTATAATAATAAGGGTATGTAATATAAATAAATTCAAAGTGGACTCTTTAACTGGAACAAAATTTTTTTTTTAAAGTGAAATTTTTGAATGAGACGGAAGGAGTATTATTTTCAAAACCAAGTTTCTAAAACAAAATTACTCAAAAACGAACAGGCGGCTCCTCAACATTGTTCAGTACAACGATCAATAATGCGGAATTCTTACTGCCCCAAAAAGATTTTTTTCATTTCAGTTCAGCAATATGTACATAGTGAGTACAGAGTAGCATATGATGTATATTGTATATCCATGAAGTGTCCTTTCCTTTGTGGCTAATTGTTAGCGGACTTTTTCCCTGCGCTAATCCGAGCCAAGGAGTGGCGCGGAGATGTTGGCCATGAGGGCCAACGCTGAGGTTTTGTGGCGCGGGCATGAGGCTGCGCCGGGGGTGCTAGGAGGGCGAGCCGTGCTGACGAACTTGGCGGCGAGGGCCAAGGGATTTTCCCTTGGGCTGATCCGAGCCAAGGAGTGGCGAGGAGCTGTTGGCCAGGAGGGCCAACGATGGCACTGGCATGAGGCTGCGCCGGGCATGCTAGGAGGGCGCGCTGTGTCGACGAACTTGGAAGAGAGGGCCAAAGGAGTTTTACCCTGGGCTGATATGTGCCAAGGAGTGGCGCGGAGCTGTTGGCCAGGAGGGCCAACGTTGGCGCTGGCAAGAGGCTGCGTCGGGCGTGTTGCGAGGGCGCGCCGTGCGGAACTTGGCTAACACGGGCCAAGGTTGTTTTGGGGCAAGAGGCACCAAAACGTGAGGGTCTTTCATGAGGAAGGGCCATGGAGAAGGTTCGGGAAGGATCTAGAAGTTTCTGGGAAATTCTGGGTTCTTCTACGTACAGGTTGCCCCGGCTGGAACTTGGGATTTTTGCCTTAGTACAGTACTAAGACAGAATTCTCTAGAAGGGTCCAGAAGGATCTAGATGGTGAAAGAAGGCTCAGGAAAGTCCTAGAACATTCAAGAATTCTCTAGGCGGTGCTTGAAGTCACGAGGACGTTCGAGTGGGGCGTTGCATGGCGGGATCTGCGAGAGGCGGGTCTGGTGCGCGCTGGAAGATTCTAGAGGCAGCTAGAATCTTCGCGAAGAGTCTAGCATCTGCGAGAACGGCCGCGATGGGTCGCGAGGGAGCTGGATGGTGCGAGAAGGATCCGGAAGGCTCTAGACTTGGTCCGAGGATGCTGCTGGAGAATTCTAGATGAGAGTGCGGGCTTGTGCGGAGAAGCTTTTAGGCGCGGCTAGAAGGTGCGGGCAAGGCTTGGCGCTAGACTTTGACTTAGACAACGACTTAGACTCGAGACTTTGAGAGTGAGACTTAGAATAGAATCGAGTGGCTAGCTCAAGAGTGAGTTAGGCTTGTGTCTTCCCCGCGAGAGTGCTGTCCCGAGTGAGTTAGACCTTGTGTGTATAAATTCTTGGTGAATTGTATATAGCAAGGTTGGGCCAATTTGGCTAAGTGTTCCGGTGTTGTGCCTTAGTGCTTGTTTTTCAAGTCTTCTGCTTTGCTCGTTGCTTTAGCCGGGTTACGGAAACCTCGGTTGCTTCGAGTGTTTGGCCGAGTCTTTCCGGGAAGGGTTAGGCGCTTATAGGAGTTTTTCCATAGAGGGGAAAAATTTCTATAACACTAATCCTAATCCCAAAATGGACAAATAGTCGACTTCTTTTGGGCCTGGACTCAAAAAAGAATTTTTAGGATCTTATGTATTGGGCCGGGCAATCATTCGGGACATATAAAAATTTATTCTCATTTATTGAATCTCGCATTGTCAAAAGGTAATAGAACCATCGCGCCACGAGGTTGTTAATGCCACCTCATATTTGGAGGCTACCATGGATCCATTGTGAAAACTATTAGGGTAAATTATATTCTCCTTATGCCTTAGAAAAAGTTATTTTTATATATTTGATATTTTAAAACTTTATAGTTGTACTAATATGGTTAATAAGAGAATAAGTTATACTTTATATGTAATTCATAATATATTTTACTTTGTTTAAACATGACTTTCTTTTAAAGAAAACTGAACAAATAAATAAATAAAATTATTGAGAAAATAGACATTCACATGGTGTCATAATCCGAGGTCCATGGCTGACCCAAAAGTCAGGGCAGCCCGAATGCCAGCTCAGGGTCCAACAACTGCAAAGGCCAAATTTTTTATTAACATGTTTAATATATTCGTATTTTTTACAATTAAATTTTATATTAAGACTCATAGTTATTTTTGTTTGAACAATAAATCCTTTTTTTGGTCCTTTTTTTATTTATTTAATTCTTGCAAGTCAATAAAAATTATTTTTCTTGCACCATTATAAAAACAAATTTTAAAAAAAAAAAATTACTCTCTCCGTTCTATAGAAGAGTCAAATTTGGAAAATATACAATTTTATATGGGTTACAAGGTACAACGGATAAAATAAGTAATTTGCAACTTTTTTTTTTCCAGTAATGTCTGTACTTTCCAAATGTACTTTACATAATTTTATTAGTAAGGTTATGAAAAATAAATAAATCAAAACTTGAATTTTCTAATAAATTTTTTTTTTAAAAAAAAACTCGACGCTTCTAATGAATAGATGGGATTATTATATATCCATTTTTTTGGGCCCTTTTTTTTTAATTTTTTTTTAAATCTTTTTACCCCGAGACCTCCTAACCTTTAGGACCCATGCTGATGAGGTCTAATACACACCTTCAAAGAAATTAGTATAAAAATGATTAGGAATCTCAAGATACATACAATCATAGTTGTTAGTATTGTACAATACGCGATACATATCGTACGATACGTATTATGAAAGTTAATTTTCGATACGTATTGCACATGCGTATCGTAAGTGGTAGTGAATCGTGCAATTATGTGCAATTCGTGCGATACGATACGTATCGCGTATCGTGCGATACGTTAAATATGTCTAAAATTTAATTTTAAATGTCTAATTTTAATTTTTTCGCTTATAAAAGTAACTTTTACTCTATATTAAATATAAGATATTATTTCAATTATTATAAAAATGTTATTTTAATTTAAAATTTGTTTATAAAATTATTATCTCACATTTTTCCTATTTGGTAGTATTGGTTTTTGTTTCGCCTTTGTTTTGTAAAATATATTTAAAAATTTGTAACAATTTTCGTCATTTTTAATACATTTTTTACATCTCAAATACATATTTTACGTTTTTAATACCCTTTAAAATTTTTAAAATTCATTTCTAAAGCATATTTTCATCCCAAATACATTTTCGAAATAGATATACCATACTAATCATCTTTATATTTGTTTAGTGATTTAAAATAATAATATCACTAGTATATTTATTTTGATGAGAATATTAATTATTTAATTTAATAATATAATATGTTTTTAATTTAATTTAAAAAAGATTGTGGACTGTATTATAAATTTATGATATGATTCAAATAATACTATTTAAGTTCAAGTTTTACTTATAGTTTTTATGATTTTCACATAAAAGTTCATTTTTATAAACTTATAAAAGTTCATTTTAAAGTAAATATTTATTCTTATATGTAATCCATAATATATAATGAAAAAAATATATAGTTTTAATTTATTTTAATAATATATAAAATTTATATTATATTATTATATATAAACATATCTTACGATACGATACCTGATACGATATGCGTATCATAAATTTGGTTACGATACACGATACGTATTGCGATTCGACAACTATGCATACAATATTCTCGCATGGGAATCAATCTCATATTTTTAATATGATTATACAGTCTCACACCATGTTCTTAACAGTTTTTTAGTTCTACTAATTCTATTATCTTGCGCTGTCTTCAACAAACTGAGATGCACCAAATAATTTGCTTTCAAACATCAATAAGAAACCAAACCAAAAATCAAGGCAGTTCGATGTCGAAGCAGACCGCGCTCAATAATTCAATATATATAACATATTCTAAGCTCGTAGCAAGTGATACATTACATGACATTTAAAGCGTTGGGGAGATCCAGAGATTGAATCCAAGCTCGACAAATCAGTACATATAATAAAACAAAAATAATGCGTCTCCATTAGTTACTGGTATATATTAAGCATCTCTTAATCTCCGTCAAATACCGTCATCTTATATATAAATCAGTGAAAATTCAAGCATTTCTCCTTGTTTGATTGAGTTACTAATCATTCATGGAAGATGTCGACGGCAGCTCAACCTTCATACCCAAACTGATCATCTGCCTCATCGCAGCCGCCTCCGCCGCTGTAGTCGTCACAATCTACCACTGCATCACGACGGGCCACGTCCGAGCCATCCTCCGCCTACGCTCCCGCGCCGCCACGCCGCAGCACAGAGCATTCATGCTGAGAAACCGGCAGCAGTCGGAGCAGCATCCCCAGAACAGCATGAGCATGAGTATGGAGAATTCTCTGGCGGAACTCATCCCGTCCCACAAGTTCCAGAAGGGCGCCGGCTTGATATCGGAACACGGCCAGATGTGCGCCGTTTGCTTGTCGGAATTCGAAGAGGGGGAGGAGCTGAGGACTATGCCGGAATGTATGCATTCATTTCACACCGAATGCATAGACATGTGGCTATATTCTCATTCCAATTGCCCCATGTGCCGCACCAACGCCGCCCCTTCGCCGCAGATTCTAATGCAGCTGCTGGAGGCCGCCGCTGACCTGGACCCGGAGACGCCGCAGCCGTCGCAGCCGCGGCAGCAGCATATAATTCACACAGGATCATAAGTAGCATATGCGTAGGGACAAGAGTAGAGGACAATCAATCGATCGGAAAAAATCGTCGGAATCGCCGTACATTTATTAATTTTTGGTCTTGAAGAAAACGGAGGGTAAGTTTTTGTCGGATTTTATTTATCTGGACTTGTTCATCGTTGAATTTGACGGCAAATTTGTTGTCACCTTCTTCTCCTTAATCCTCACGTTTATAAACTAATGGGGATCTTACGTAAGAAATTAAGAATTCTCCGAAACTGCCAGTTGTATCAATATTATGAGTTGTCAGCTAGCATTGACCTGTAACATCAAGTTTCTACGGTGCCTTCGGCCTGCATCACCACTCACTCTTTGCTCTTTATTCGGCTTTCGTCTTGTAAGCAATACTCAAAAATAAGTATATTATTGACTCAAAGACCCCTGATTATGGAAGACACAAGAGTTTGAACACTATGTAGTTTGTTGTACGGTTGATATCTTTGTATTTTTATAATGGCGCAGAGTAAATAATGTAATATCGGACTGCTTAGCTGTAGTTTTTTAGTGACGTTACAAACAGGAAAAAAGGCTCCGTAGACTAACAAAAAATAGAGATAATTTTAGTGACAAACCTGACGAGTCTTTAGTGACACATAGGGTCAAAAGTCAATAGGGCAGGTTCTTTATGATTGTTTTTCTTTTTTATTTTTATTTTTTTATTTCTACAGTAAACTTAATACATTAAATTATTATTTTTAATATAGTTTTTTATTATTCAGTTATACATTGTTACTCATTATGCTTGCTATTTTAATGTTATAACTTTACATTTGTTAGAATGGACTCTTTCAATGGAGTATAACTCATAAAAAGTAACATATTTTTATAAACAATTAGCTCTTTTTCAATTTTATTTTACATTATACAAAAGTTGTACCTATTTATATGGGATCGATAGATGAAGTATTTATCTATAAATTAATTTGTGGATATATCCAGTTGTTTTTGTAGGTAAAACAATGGGACAAAATATAATGGTTAGAAAAAGCAGAATTTCAGCCAACAATTTAGAACTATTTTTCTCAGGGGAAAAGTGGAAAACAAGATGATATTTTCTTATTTGGTATAATAAAATCTTTCAAGTAATTAAAAAACGAAGAAATTGATAAATATAGGATATAAAGTTCCAATAGTAATCGGTCGCTGGGCGTCTTGTGTCAAATGCCAATCAAATTCATCATTTTCGTCAACACCAACGACGCAATATTTTCAGCATTTGGTTCCCAGATGCACATCAATTCCTTCTTCTTCCCTTCGTATTCATGAACTTCAGCGAGCTCATCCCTTGCATCCAACCATTCGAACGCCCTTCTCGATTGCATCTTCAGCCTTCCATTTGCTGACTAAAGACATGGTCCTTTTCTTTATGTTATCCCTCATCATACAAGCGTAATTCTCAAAATCGTTCCTTGCTTCATTCTTTGGCTTCCAGCGCAGAGACATTCAGAATGCCATTGGCTTCCAACTCAAAGCAGACATCAATTTTAGGGACTCCCCTGAGGGCCAATTGAACACCAGTAAGAACAAATTTACCTAATGGTTTGTTTTCTGTTGATATTGCCCTCTCACCCTCATACACTGAAAATGCCATGCTGCTGGTCAAGTTATCAAAGCCTGTTGTGAAACCTTTTACTATTCTACTGGGGATGATGGTGTTCTTTGGAACCACATCACTCATGACTCGGCCTATACATCCAACACCTAGAGATAATGGGGTAACCTCTACAAGCACAAGATTCTGACCCTCCTCATTGCCTTGCCCACTCAATTTTGCAGCTTGAACAGCTACACCGTAAGCAACAGCTTCGTCAGGGTTTATGCTTCTGCAAAGCTCCTTCCCGTCTAGCAAGTCTCGCAACATTTGCTGAACCTTGGGAATCCTGCTTGAACCACCCACCAGGACTACATCATCGATGGCGTTCTGATTCATCTGCGCATCCATCAAACACTTTTCAACGGTGTCAATGCACCTGATAAATAAATCCAAGTTGAGCTGCTCAAATTTGGCCCGGGTAGCAATGGCTGAAAAGTCGATGCCTTTGAACAGGGAATCAAGGTCAATTATTGTCTCCATAGCAAACGAAAGTTACGAAACTATTCTCTTGGCTTTTTCATAAGCTGTTTTTAATCTCCTAATTGCTTTTGTATTTCTGCTCATGTCCTTTTTGTGCTTCCTCTTGAATTCCATAATGTAGTGGTTCACCATTCTATTGTCAAAGTTCTCCCCGCCAAGGTGAGTATCACCAGTGGTAGCCTTGACTACAATCTCACCGTTTTTAATGGTGAGAACTGAGACATCGAACGTACCACCCCCCAAGATCAAAAATCAATACATTCCTCTTCTCGGTGATAGTGCTTGAACAATTGTCGCGACCATAAGCAATGGCAGCCGCAGTTGGTTCGTTGATGATACCTATTACATTAAGGCCTGCGATTTCCCCAGCATCCATTGTCGCCCCAACGCTGTGAATGATTGAAATAGGCAGGAACGGTCACAACTGTATCCTTTACCTCTAAACCAATGTAGGCCTCAGCAATTTGTTTCATCTTTGTCAAAACCATAGCAGAAATCTCTTCTGCTGCAAATTTCTTTTTCTCACCTTTGTAGGTGACCGCAATCATGGGATTGCCATTTCTACCGGAAACGACTTTGAATGGCCAAAGTTTCATATCATTTTGTACTGATTCATCCCTCCATTTCCGACCAATCAACCTCTTAGCATCTGTACAAAAAACCTTCGGCATCAATACAATTTACATTACATATTTGCTCAAGTATCTAGATGAAAACTTCTGTGTTTTTTTTTTCCTTTTTCCTTCATACGTTTTTGTAATATATAGAATCGCATTCAAATTTCATTGTGTTAATCCAGTTGCAGACTTAACATGATCAGACTCAAATTTTCGCTTCGTCCTTATATCTTCTAGATGCAATTTTTAATAAATATTATGTACCAAAATTAAAATGTTGAACGAAAGTGATCAAGATGTATAGATGCGATAATTTTCCACAGATTTAGATTTAGCGACAAATATAGCAGGAATGAACTTCAAGAACACAGCAAAACAGCTTTGAAAAATTTTCTTTTAATAACTAAGGTAATTTAACATCATATAAATTGGTTCGTTAATTTTAATGAAGAAAACGTAGCCTTCCTACACTATAGTGTGGCACGATCGAAACCGAATAAAGACACAAAGTACGTACGTAAGACGAATCCAAAGAAAGAAAAAAAAAAAAAAAATGAAGTGATGATGGGAGTTACCGAAGATGGTGTTGATGGGATTGGGGGCAACCTGGCTGTAACCCGCATCCCCGATTAAACGTTCGTTATCGGTGAAAGCAACGTAAGACGGTGTCGTTCTGTTGCCTTGCTCGTTTACTATGATTTCGACTGTAATATTGTTTTTCCAGTATCCCACGCAGGAGTACTTCGTCGATTCCGATGGAATTTCCGATAGCAGCAAAAGAGTATGAAATTATATGTTCAAAGCTGATGTTGCATGTGTTCTATTATGTATAATTTAAAATTAATGAGGTTGTGTGTGTTAAGAATTCGAGACCATATATGTAGATATCTGTCCAAGTACGGGAACTGTTACCGCTGACCACAATCAGCGACGAATTTGGAGCAATTGACGACTTTTGGATCAATTTCAGATTAATTTGGACTAATCGTGTTGAGGATTGTGGATATATATTAGGTAGAATTTTGTGGTGCGGTGGTGATTCTGTTTGATTTTAGTTACATGAAGATTTTTAGCTTTAAATTCACATCAAATTAATTAAAATTACAATTTTTTACATCCAAATATCTAATTTCAATTTTAGGTTCACAACTTTCTTAATTAAATCCCTAATATCATTAATTTAATTGGAATCAAGAAATTATAAACTAATTCTAATCACCATTAATTTCAATTATTCACACACCCAAATTTATTCAATTATTTATAACCATTAATGTTCCTACGTTCTTATAAGTTTATTAATTTTTTTTGTAGATATATCCATTATTTTTTAGAGGTCAAATAAAATAATTTCAGCCAACAATTTAGAACTATATTTCTCAAATGACTTACTTTAATTAGTTCCAACTCCAAAAGGAATAAATCAAGTAAATAAAAACAAGAATTAAATATATATAGCATATGAAAGTTCCAAACAATCGTGGTTGCGCACCCAAATCAAATGCCAATAAAATCCACCACTTTAGTCAACAGCAACACTTCCCCGTCGCTAATATCGTCAGCTTTTGGTTCTAAAACTTGCATCCCTTTGAATGCCTGTTGCCTCAGTTTTACCCAAGAATTTAATTTTTTCTCTGTTGATATTTACCATTCCGATAGCAGCAAAAGAGACTGACACGATATGTTTGTTCAAAGCTGATGCTGCACGTGTTATAATAATATATGTATTCTGCGAAGTTGATAATTAATGTATAACTAAAGTTACTGAGGTTGTTGTGTCTGTTAAGAATTCGACTCTTGAGGATTTGGAGCAGGAGACGACTGTGACCAGTGACTACAATCAGCGACGACATTTGGAGCAATTAGTGACACTTTTGGACTAATCTTGTAAACGGCCGCTGGATAGAATAATAGGTTGTTTTTGGGTAAACATTAAAGGAACAATGGCGGAACTAAGCTTTTAATGTCTGGTGGCGTGAGATTTTATCGTTACATTTGTTTAAATTTTTTTCAAAATTTTGATGGGAGGAAAATTAATTATATTTGTCATCTCTACAAAATATTAGGGGTACACATTAGTGAGACATTATTTCCAATTTTGTGTACAGAAAAAAAAGAAAAAAAAAAAAAATTGACTTAGCATATCTTTGAGCTTTACGACAAATTTTTAAAATGGGCCGAGAGGGTCCATTGTCAATGATCAGGCCGAGCGAACAGAGGCCCACTTTCTTCCGCCTGTTTTCTAGTATCAAGTGATACTCTAATTAAATAATTCTCACAAAACCAAGCCATTTTCCACCTAAAATCATCCAACAAAGCCTTCTTCACATAATTTTTATTTTTTATTTGGTTGTTAATTTTTTCATTATTTGCTTCCAATATCACATCAAAGTTTATATTCAAAAGAATCATTTTCTACACAAAAATATTGTATTAAAAGAGAATAATGTTTTAATGTTAGACATATGACTTTTATATATATATATATATTGGAACGAAAATAGCCACAATAATAACACAAAAACTTGCATGACACATATTTATGTGTAAAAAGGAGTTTATACACGAGACGTCATGTGCATGAGGACATCCATACAAAAGTATTTATATTTTTATTATTTTAGTAGTAGTGATTTTCCTGAGAGTGATACTCTCAAAGTATATGAATAATACATCATTCTTGTTACTGGAATCCAATATTTACTTTTATTATTATCTTTTCCTTTTACAAAGGAGTAACACGCTATTCATAAAAAGATAACAAAGTTATTATACTATTGTTCACGTGAACAGTGATAGTATTTGTCAAACCCTAAAGACCAGCTCTAATATAATTAGAAACCAGTTGCAAAATGGTTTGGAAAGTGTCAGCCTCCATCTTTGATTACGAAAGGGACCATTTCCTTTCTTTAAAGGATTGTCTCCAACGGGCAAAGACCAAACTCATTTTGTCCTCTTTAAAATAATTCCTATTCTCAAGGGCCCATTCTGAAGGCCCAATTAATGTATAACTGAAAACATCCCCCAGCCCCACAAGGCCCACAACCCAACTCAAATCTAGAACCAAGCTCCATCATCACACGGGATTGGGAGTTAATTCAGATCGTTTGATTAATGAAAGTTGTGATTTGCTGTTTTAATTCCATGGAGTGAATGAGTGCTCATGAAAGGCAAGATATACAGCTCATAGAAAAGAGACAACAGATGTAAAATAGCAAAACTTTGAAATTTTAAGTGCGAAAAATCATTTTATCTTTTTATTCATGTTATAGTAATGTTACTCTTCAAACTGATTGAATATAAGGTATCTAATGATATCGAGAATAATCGAACTCCGATTTGTCACCGGGAATGGGCACGAACTCCGATGGCTAAGTCAGTTGGAAGACTGAGCAATGCACCATAGAGAGAGTCGTAAGTATGTAGTTAAATATGTAAAAATGAGAGAACCTTATTCCTTGGATGTTTTCAGGCGTATTTATAAGGCAATGACAGAGGTAGCTTGGGGATAAAATCTGATCACTTATTGGTCGGAGCCTTTTGTGTTCTTTGTTGATATATGAAGAGGGAATTTTGCCTCCTTTAAGGAGTCTTGTAAGATCGCGTGACAAAGGTGTGGACACCAGTAGTCGCATATATTATCAGTATCAATGTAGACGATTATGAATATTCACTAATTCAAGGCAAGTATCGCAAGAAATTTATATGTTTAAAATTAAAGTGCGAATAATAATTTTGTTTTTCTATTGCTATGTAGACCGCTCGAATATAAAGTATTAATGCCAGCCATTGAATATTCACTAATTTCGGGTGAGAAAAAAAAAAAATCTACAAAAACATCATTTTCTCAGTTCTTTTGGTACGAAAAATGTAATAAAGCTCCTGGGCCATCACCGAATTATTTGCCTGTACACAAAGGCAACAAAGCTTATGATTAGGTTCATGTTATGATCGATCTCTCCTACTGAATATAACCTTGAAGCAAAGAGGACAACTGGGCGTGTTAACCAGTAGTAAATCTCGCTTGATTCTCAAAACAGTTCAACTGCGAATGGAAAAATGAAAAGATCCACCATCAAGAAGACAACTTTAGTCTTTCGGTTTCTTGTTTTTGAGCTGTGTCCAATCATAAGGTAACATGTCGCACGATCCATGTACGAAAGAAAATGATGGGAATCAAAAGAAACACTGGAAAAAAGGGAAAACTCCATCGATTCAAGCGAGTGAAATTGAAAGAAATTAGAAGAAAAGGCAAAAGGGTTCAAGTTGGGATATATGCTACTTTCTTTTATTGCTTACAATGGCATGTGAGCATCTCTACTTTGGTTGGAGTTGGATGCGATGGGACATCCAACTATAAATCGGACAAGAATTTACCAACTTTTGCCACGCCCTCTCTACGAGGTTCATTTTATCTTCAGGGGTTACTGTCCTCTTTATGCTGCGTCTTTCTTTCTTTACATGTTTGCAGATTAGATGTTTGATATAATGCTTTAAGATAAATACAAGCATTGCTTAAGGATTGCCCTGTAAAACTACAATCTTTAGATTCAGGTGTTGTTTTGTGTTATATTTTATTATATATTATATATTATAATCTCACATCATCATTCTTCTAAGTGCATGATTAATCCTCTGTAATATATATATATATATATATATATATATATAATAAAGAAAGAGGAGCTCTTTTCTTTGTTTATGGTAGAAGCTTTTGGTAAAGAGAAGCTGGCTCTATGTATTTCAGAGAAGATTTTTCTTTTGCTTCTCTAGCTTTCTTGGGTTCTTCCTCTTCTTCATCTCTGCAATGATCATCATACAGGTATTGTTATTATTATAAAGATGAAGTCTTTGAGTAGTGTAGGACTTGCTCTGAGTCTTGTTTTTGGGTGTCTTTTCTTGGCACTTGTTGCTGAGGTTTACTATTTGCTATGGTGGAAAAAGAGGATCACTAACAGAGACCTTGAAGATGGTTATAGTAGTTCTACAGGCACAGCACAAGAGTTTTTCTACACTTTCTGTTGGAAAAAGCCTCCAACTTTAAGATGCAGCTCACAGAATTTCTGTTCTTCTTCCCATGAAATCTTGGTCCATGAACCTCAAGCTCAGCCTCAGGAGAATGATTCCAACAAGGATTCCTGGCCTTTTGGTGAAGACAGTGTGGAGGGAGATCTACTGAGGCTGCAAAATTTCTCAGGCCCTCCAAGATTTCTCTTCACAATCAAAGAGGAAACAAAGGAAGATTTGGAGTCTGAGGATGGAAAATCAAGAGGGGACAGAAGCAGAAAAGGATCAAGAGGGAGAAGCTTGAGCGATCTTTTTCATGTTGTGGAGACTCCTTATTTGACTCCCATAGCTTCGCCTCCATATTATACCCCGCCACTGACGCCTGGAAAGGCCTCACGCCATAGCCAGAATGGATTCGGTTCTGTTTTCGGTTCGGCAAGTGAAGCAGAGTTCAATTGGTTTCTGTCTTCGCCTCCTCCGATGTTCAAGTTCCTCAGGGATGCCGATGACAAACCATGCAAAAGCAGATTCGGAGAAGATAATGATCAAGAAAGTGTTCCTTCAACCTCGACATTTCTCAGGGATCATGAAGATCATGGATCGTTTATAACCCTCATTGTTAACAATTCAACACAGGAAGAGGTGAATCATGATCAACAACTTCCTTCCAACACTTCACAGGTACTTCCACTAGCTTCTTCACCTCCGCCATTGAAACCAAAATCCACCATGAATTAGAATGTTTTGAGCCTTAGCAATGGAGTTTTTTTTCTAGTTTCTACTCTACTTTTTTTTTTTTTTTTTTTTTTTTGGTTGGAATATTAAATTTGGTGAAAACCTAAGCTGAAATATGTAAACAAATATACATAAATCGACAAAATTCATGGAGACAATATTCTTTATCAGACAAAGAAAGTCTGAAGCTGATGTTGAGTGGTGTCTGATGCCCAGTGGAGGACTAATGGGGGGTGGGGTTCCTCTTTTTTGTATTCAATCTCCTGTGTCTTAGTTGTCCAAATGTTCCTGTAATTCTAGGTGTAATCTTGTAGGACTTGCTGTTACTAACTTTTAGTGAAAAGAACAGAATCTTTTTTTATGTTGCTGTCCAGGAAGGAAGAAATAGTATTGTAAGAAATCAGAGAAAAAAGTACTACTCATAAATCAATATGATACCCATACCATTTTAGCCCAGAAAAATGGTGTTTTGAAGTGGTAAATATTAAGGCAATAACCTGGGGAAGAGGGCAAAATAGCAGATTACAGAGGAACAAATAAATAGAAGCACACATCCCCGTGACAGAGTCCCGTGCGTAGAGTCCGAAAGGCAACCCACCTTGGAAAATCATTTGGTCCAAGTTTGAGTTGTACTATTTGTTAATTTTTTTTTTTTTTTCCAGTCCCACGTTAAATTATCATCAAAACCATGGATTGGAGATCATCACATGCTTCAAAAGGTAAAAACAAACAAAAAATCCTTAAATAAAGCTTTTGTGGTATTGGTCGCTTCATCGTTCATCATTTCCTTCGTACGTGCTGTTCTTTTTAATCATGATTGATCAGTCATCACAGTGGATTCTGAACCCACTGCTCTCAGATAAAATTTAACACGATTCCACTAAAATTATACGTAGTGTTTTTCATCGAGTATGTCGGGGATTAGTTAACGATTCCATTCCATCCGTGTTCGAATTAGCAGGTTTGGGCTGGCGTTCAAGTTGGCGTATTTGTGTGTCGGTATCTCAAATTTTACTTTTAATTGTTTAGTTATTCATGTCAACTATGTAACTCGCAAACTAGCCAAAACTGAGCTCTAATCTATATTATATTGTGTTCGGTGCGTGTAGAAAATTGTCACATTCAACAAAAGTTTTTGTAAGAAATCATGATCGCTGCTTAATCTTGTCGGAAAGGTATGAAGACTGAAGAGGAAATAATTTTAGTCCAACATAGAGACAAATTTTAATGAGAATAGCTTGTAATGTAAGTAACTATGAATCATCCGCTTAAAGACCATGGAAAACTTACTTCCGTTTTACTACAAGGTTTATAGTGACTTCTACCCTTTTTCACCTAACCTTGAAGAAACCACCCCGAGTATATATTTCAACAGAAATCATAGATTTGAAACCTCTCGTAAAACATCCGTCAGTAATCCAATAAAATAAAGTGAATTACACAGTTCAGGGACTGGCAAAATCTACACCATGGGAAGAGCATCAGCATTGCCCAACAACAGTTGAACTGTTTTTCCAACTGAGTTCTGATGTGAGGACTGTACCATAATAGCAATCAAGAAAACACGACACGGACCCAAGACAAGACAGGGAGAGAGGAAGTTCAACTCATGTCGAGTCTGAATCTTCTGTTCCACAATTTGTGTACCATTTGTGTCTCACTCTTCACAATGACATTGTTTCCTAATAAGATGATACATGCACGGGGACAGAGGATCCACGTGCCCAAAACAATCAAGCCGAGTAGGCTCCTTCACTAGCAAGTGGTTCACAAGAACAACAAAACTAGCAGATGGTTGAATACTTACGCAAGACCACAAAAAAAAAGAAAAAGGAAACAATACACTCCATTTATATATCATCAGTATGAACTAAACAAAGAGAACAACTGAACAAATGATTAGTATGTTTTGAGGAGCTCTCTGACACAGTCATTTCAAGAACCATACATAATCTTGCAAACCGAATTCCATCCCCCGCCCCCAACTCTATTCAACTAATGAAATTTTGGAATCAACAAACCATTCGTACTTTGAAAAGCACAAAGCTCGAATATTACACTCACAGATGAAGCCCAGGAGTGGCAATATCGGTTATGCCTATATGTACAAAGAGATGGTTTAGACCAGGTTCCTCTAACAGACTGAATGCACAGATTCCGTAATAAGAGTGGTAAAGATCTGGTAATTCTCCAGGGCCTTTACTGAAACCACCATACTGAAAAAAGGAAACAAATCAAACGAATTAAACTAGGGAGCTAGAACTTTACAATCAAAGAGGTTCATTACAAGTATAAACACACAAATCATTTCCAGCAAGGGGGCACAGTAAATTTTACTATCCATTTAAGCAACCTTGGAATATAGGAATGCAATGAGAAAACATTTCCCTGGAAAAATTACTGCATGACTGTTTTCCTGAGGTGAACAAATGTTAAAGACGGCTGATAAGTTAATTTATGAACCTAACTCTTTACTCCATAAGGCTGGAAACATTAGAAAATACACTGGGCGACTTAGTAAGAAGCAGGGACGCACCAAAGTTTGTCATTGATAGACTTCTTTTCCAAGCAGTTAGAAGAAGCACAAAAATGGTTCAGTAGGACTAAAAACATTCCCAAAATGTTAATCAGAGATATCGGCAGTTGCAGACCCAAGATTTTCATTCATGGATATAAAAGTCAGGAGGGATCTATGGGGAGCTTAACTAAACAGAAACATGCGTAGTTAATGCAGCCAATTAAAATAGGAAAACTTGAAGTTACTAGATTATATAGTAAGTGTTACTCAAAAAGCACGGAACAACCAATACCTGGGACTGGGTGGTCAGTAGAAATCTGCGTAAGCTTGTCTCATCTATAAATTTGTGAGCTCCTAAAATTCTCAAAACTCCTCCAACCCTATAAAAGTGATTGTTCGGTGAGTCAATACAAAATGCAACCAAACTCCAAGAACAAAGGAAGACTGTTTTTTGAACTTACCAAAAAGCATAACATGTATCAGTGGGCTTGTTTGGTCTGCCTTGAAATCCACCATCATCTGACTGCCTCTGTAACAAGAGGAAATGGTTGTCTAAGAACTATTGTCATCTACTGTAGTACAGTCCTATTTATCGAATATGATTCTTTTGTTGAAAGATATCATGTAACACAAAAGTTCAGAAACTCAAACGCAGTCCAAATTTGGGATTAGGCACTTCTGTCCATAATTCAAGTTAACAAACCTGCAAGCACCAGTCCAGAAGCATTGGAACATTTATTATACAAGGGAACATAGTTTTAGACACCAGATCATCTTCGATGTAGTCCATCAAGCAGAGAGATGCAACAGCACAGTATGTGCCACCACCTGAGACACTTAAAGAAAGCTAACCATTACCACTTTTACAAGATTTAAAACAATACAAGGTCTCCATCAACTTGTTCCACCATCATCCAGGCAAGGAAAAAAGAGAGGGGAAAAAAAAAAAAATCAAACAAAAAGCATCATTGATAGAATGGATTTGAAGCAAAAGTTAAAACCTCCTCTGAGTTCATGATGAATGTCGTTATCATAACCCAGGTAAAACAAATCACAATCTCAAGCAAACATTCACTAATCTGAAAGTAATATTTATAATACAGGAGAAATTTTCGGCATTAGGAAACGCAATATGAAATCAGAATTCAGGGTAGGAAACCACCAAAGGGAACTTCACAGAGGACAATTTTAAGATAAAGAATGCTGCATAATGAGCAAACAGTAAATAATACAACCAGATAGTAAAAAACCATATCCACCAACAATAGAACAGATATTCTGTTCTTGGGCATAGAAGATGAAGGGTAACACAACTACGTGCTTAAGAATGAACAATGACAGAAAAAGAAACAGGATAATTTTCTTTCTTCTTTTTATCGGCAAAGAACCAAGCAAGGTTAATAATTGTCAATGCACTTAAAATGCAGTAATAATACAGTTCAAACTTTTAAGTTACACACCGTGAGATTCTGAACCAGGAGTCATCCCAAAACCCCCATCATATGACTGCAAGAACAAGACAACTAGTAAGCATACATTTTCAAAATATTGATGCACGCAATAAAAACATATGTGCATCCATAAAGTAGATTGTTAGAATAAAAGCTTTCATATACCTGACATCTTACTATGTACTCCTTTGCTCTCTCCCTGTCCATGCCATGCCAATTGCCCAACAAGTAACAGATGGATACTGATACAACAGATCATTAGTCTTATCCAACACCAAAACAAGTCTGACTGGAATGACATCAAAGCTTGTTCCTTACCTGCACAATATACGAACCGAAGATCTGTCTCTGCCCCAGAATGAATGGGCATAAAACTGAAACAGGACAAAAAACAAGTTTCATATTTCAGTTTGCAATGTTAGTTAAGATTAAAAACCAATTAGCCATTATCTGAATAATTGATAAATAATGACAATTCCATTGACAGTAGTGATAATAACAATCACAATAACCTTTAGACTTAAAAGCAAATCAAAGACTTTTCGACCAACCCCAGATGAGGATATTATTACCCTCAAATCCAATCCCAGCCTGGAAACTTCTAATACAACTAAAGATGCATTTACCATCCAAAGCTATAATGATCAAAATCAATTTCGAATTTACCTTCCATCGGGTTTCTGAAGGTTTCTCATTGATTTTAAGATTGCCTTAGAATCAAGAAGTGAAAGGTCATATCCAACTGTCTTTAATATGGCTAATGCACAATACGTGCTTGCTAGATGACTACCATTGTGGACCAACCCCTACAGACAGATACTTAAATGTTAGGAACATCGCAAAACCTACATATGCTGGCTAAAAGAAATTTTCATGCTTTTTCCTGTCAAGTTTTCAAATGCTGATTCTCACTTGACTTGTAAGTGTTGTCATACCCCTTCAACATCAGATTGAAACTGAGAACTTCTGGAACCATGGAATCCATAAAACTGTCCTGTAAAAACCCAAAGGCTCTCATCATATAAAGCAAAATCCAGGTACTGCCTTGATAGTAAATAGAAAATAACAACACTGAGGCAACATATTTCTTAGAAACATTTTGGTGAAAGATTCAATACCATTATTCAACTCATCCGCATTCTTTGGAAGAGCTTGAAAAGACAAAACCCATTTAATCACTGCATCCTTGTCAATCTATCAAAGAACATTTGGGATCGATCATAAAAAATAATATACACCATAATCTTGGAACAATAATTTCTGATATACGACAAACCAGTAAAGCTAATTCGTCAGTCACAAATAAGAAATCCACAAGCTTTCACCTATGTTGTTCCAAATAAAAAAGAAAAAGGAAAAAGTATGCACAATGAACAACAATTATATTAAGCGTGTACGACCAATTGTCAATTCTGATTCAAAGCAAATTCATGCAAATAAAAACGAAGAAAAAGATTACATCTTGCCGGAACCCATTTGAAGGACACTGCTAAATGCTGAATGGACGTGAACCGGAATTTGAAACAGGAAAAAGAAGAAGTACCCGATCGAGGGAAGCAAGAATATCCAGGCCAGTAATGGCGAAGTAAGCAAGAGTAAGGCGGTTGATTTCTTGGCTCTGGTACTGGGACGGCAACAGATCATACATCATCTCCAAGAACTGCACGTGCCGCTCCTTGTCGAAGTATTGCGGCTCTGAATCGGAATCCCAGAAGAAATCATCGTCCTCCGCCATAGCTGATACTCCAGTTGGGATTAAACAACTTGAAAAGGTTGGCTTGGCTGTTGAACTTCTTCAGCTCGCGATTCTATTCTTTTCTTTTCTTTTCTCCCTTTTAAGTGTTGAAGTAAAGCAGAAGGAAGAAATCTCTGTTCCGTCAAAAAAAAAAAAAAAAAAAAACTATTTTCAGTAACCAATTACTATTTGCAATAACATTTTCATGTGAATAGTCTATTTTGCCTTTTAGCTAAAAAAAAAAAAACCCATTTACACTCATTCGTTTTTCACTCACACGTGTATGTATACATTTTCTTTTTACATAAAGTTTGTTTGTTAAAAAAAAAAAAACCCTGTCTTGCCCGAAATTTTGTCCAAAAAACTACAAAACAAACGCGATTTTTTTAGAATCCCACTCCCTATTTGCAGTAACATTGTTGAAAATACCGCCCAAAAAGAAAATACCGCCCAAAATGGACGGTATTTTGATGCAAAATAGGTCGAAATACCGTCTCGCCCGGGCGGTCGAAATACCGTCTTCCAAAAAAATTCCATCTCCAGATATTCTAAAATTTTTTTTCAGGGCGCTGCCTTGAACCCCGCCAATTCACCGCGGAGTTGGATCCGCGAAAGCTGAATTGGATTAAGTTGTCTTTGATACCACGTTAGAAATGTTAGAATTTGAGAAGAGAAGAAAAGAACATAAATAATGTATAGATTGTTTTTTTTTTGGTTAAAAAACCAATTTTACGTAAAAAAAAAATGTATAGATTGTTTATTTACCGTGTAATATGGATTGTCCTCATGATTATCGGCTATAATTAGTGTGAAAATGATTTCTTTTATTTTTTTAAAAATTTAAAGGGTATTTTAGACATTTTACAAAAAAATGTTATTACAAATAGTAAATTGGTTACTGCAAATAACAAATCCGAAAAAAGAAAGAAAGAAGGAAGAAATCTCTTATCGGACGAGGCCCATTTAGTGTGTTAGGAATATGGGCCCATGAATTGTCGGACTAGATTGGGCCCAGATTCATTCTTCTGCTGTGGGTCTTCGCCTGTAAATTTTTGTGACGAGGCCCATTTAGTGTGTTAGGAATATGGGCCCGGATTTAATTACCTGCCGGCGGGCACAGCGCCGACACCGCGAGGGAGACGAGATGCCACTGGGCAAGGAAGTAAACGAACTACTTTTTTAGTACTACTAACAAACACCTGGAGTGCATTCTTGAAGAAGAAATCCCAGGGAACCATGAAAGGAAGGAGAGCATCCGTATTAACAGTTGCCGAGAAATGCAAGGTTCTGAATAAAGCGGAGTTCTTTTGTTTTTTAATGTTTTAGCTTGGCTTAACGTTTTGTTTCATTATATTTTTCGTGAATTTTCTTGCTGCTGCAGAATATATTGGCGTCGAATTGGCAAGGAAACCTCAACACCATAAAAGCTGACGCTAAAGGAAGGTAAAATCAGGAATATACAGAGGAGCCTTCCCGTTTTGTGAGCATGATTTGGTTCTTTTTGATTGATTGATGTGTTTATGTTTTTAATCTCAGCAAAGGGGAAATATATACTTCAAAAGTGAAGTACTTTGTCAAGAAAGGAAAGCCTTATATCTGGGTTCCGGAGAAGGACTTGCATAATGTGGTATGCTTGGGGTATTGCCCTTTTTCTATTCAGTGACTGTAATTTACTTCATTCTGTAGCTTCTTGTTTACCTGTTTCGTATCGCTGATCCTTGCGGTTTTTCGTGCTTATGAGGATGCATATGTTTCGATTAGGATTGCCATTTAGCATATAGTACTGAATTACATGCTGTAGATTTCCAGTTCTTGTCTTTTCCTTGCATTTTGGGTTCCACGAAATTGTCCTTGCCATGCGCATTTTTGGGCGTCTAAGTCAAATAGTTGAAAAATTAGCTAATTTGTAAAGCAGATAATAAGTTCTTGAAATATGGTTTGATGAATAAGCCACTGACAATTTTCCAACTTCTGTTACTTCTCGAAGAATAGTGTCTTTTGATAATGTGTTGAAAATATCCCCACCATTAAGTTTCTTGTTGCTGATAATGTTGGTACATCCAGTGTTTGCTGTTGGTATTTCTTAGTTTCATCCACCATGGCTGGCCTTTGAATCCCCAGTAGCAAGTGAAATGCTAACAAAACATGATTGAAAATTTGCATTGTCTTGTATACTATGAAGGATGTACTTGAGTGGAATTTGATGGTGATATTCACTTCTTTCAACTTAGATACCATGGCTGGTCTATGAATCCCAAGGAGCCAGTGAAATACAATTTATTGACATTCTTTTGTTCAGAATGCAATCATTGATGAGCGTGGTTCTTTTGCTGTTGCCAGTCCCTTTCCAGGCATTCTTGCAAGTTTACTTAAGGCCACCAAAAAGGTTGATTCTTTATGAACTTTATCATCTTTACTTGTTTGAAGTACATTTTCATTGTGAGCTCCACTCCATCTGCTGCTTTATGGCACGGGACTCATCTCTCCTTTCTCCAAGTCACCTTAAATTCCTTTTTTAAGCATTATAGGGAGAAGAAAAAATATTCAATTTTTAGACATGCTCATTGAGCAAAGCCTTCATGGGAGTTTAACAAACTCTCTGAGTGTTTTCATTTTTAGTTGCAGAATAGTAATTTGTTCAGCTATTTTGAATAGTGTTTAGTCTAAGAAGTGTAATTGCTAAAATGCAGTTACCAGCTCGAGTTGCTTTAACCGGCGATGTCGTTCCTCTTGAAAAGGTATGGCTGCCTACTTTTTTAAGTCCTATGCAATTTGGTCTGCTTATTATTTCAATTCACGGAATGGTTTTGTCTTACTTTTCTAGCTTATGATTTGGATATTATACAATAGAAGTTGTCAAACACCAGTATGGTCAGAACTTATGCAAGCTTCATAATGTCTCTTAAACAGACAAACATTTTATGTTTGTATGATTGTCAGGTTAGTTAACATTAGATTGTCTCAATAAGATATTGTCTGACTTTTCCCTTTTTGTCTTAACAGGCTGCTACTTTGGCTACAGAGAGTCTTAAGGAAGTCATATCGTTAGAGGAAAAAGTTGTGAAAGAATCCAGTTATTCAGTTACTGGTGTATTAGATTCATCTCATCTTAGTGCTACGTCGCGTGGTGAAAACCTCAGGGAATTGCTGGAAGGAAATAAGCAATATATTATATATAAGTTTAATGTCAGGTAAATATTTTCTATTTTGCCCTTTTACTACTGTTCATTTTGAGTGGAGAAATTGGACAATTATATTTCATCATGAATATTACAATACGAAATTGGTTTTTATTTAGAAGGCCTCTTCTCTCTTTCAGTTCCAAAACATCTCCTCCACACCCCCCCCCCCCCCCCCCCCCCCCCAGCAACCCCCAACCCAAAAAATATTTTGATGCTTTAATTGAGCTAGTTGTATTTCTTGAAAAACTATGGTATCTATACTCATGGGGGTTGCGGGTGGAAATGCCAGGAGAAGTCTGGAGAGGGACATTAAGTCTCAGGCCATAGGGCACGATTTCAAGACTTCGGGTCTGGGGATACATGTGATGTGTTGGTGAGGTTAAAGGGGCCACAAAAAAAGAAAAAGAAAAAAATACTCAGATGTCGTAAATGATCTCAACCTACTCTTTCTCATCTAAGAATACATTTTGATGGTGAATCTCAATTGGCAACTTCAGAAATTTGGCTAGAAGTTGTTAAGTATAGGACCATTCATGGAGGCACGGTCAGGGATATGATTGTAAACCCAGATTTTAGACTGCCACCTTTAAATGTGTAAAACTTACATTGGACTATTCACATACAGTTCATGCACTTACTTTGATGCCAATGGAGGCACTCATGAAGTAGAACTGGAGGATTTTGAAGCATCTAAAGCAGATCCTTTATGTAAGCAACTAACTTCTCACCTCTACTTTTGTCTTCATTGAGCATTACTTATATGCTTTTGTGCAACATGATTTACACCATTGTATATTCTTGTTTAGCACCATTTTCTGCCAGCCTTATAAATGGAATTAATCAAAGCGAGATGAGGCGCAGAGCTTTGATCCTCTTCTGTATTACTCATCTGAAAAAATATGCAAAGGTAAAAGACTATTGAACCTTCAAATGCTGTATTCAATGCTAGGTGACATTTTTAAACATGCAAAATTGACATTAACATGCTTAAAACCTTCTGTTTCTACACGAAGGATGCTTTGCTGCTGTCTGTAGACCGCAAAGGATTTGACATGCTGGGAAAAATTGTTGGTCCATTAAGGAACGACGGTTCATTTGAATACCAGTGGAAGGAGTTTCGAATCATATTCGAAGAAGAGGCTCGCCACATCGAGGCATTTTGCGAAAGGCTTGTGCATATGGAAGAGGAATGCATCAAGAATGTGTCGAGTTTCAGCGGCCTATAATGAGGAAAGCAATGCAGTTTTTGGCTCATCTAGCTTAAGTAGGACTGGTAGTGTGTATATTTGGTCATGAAATGATACATCATACAAGAAGCAGTCTACTCTACTCTACTGGAAGGCATCGAGTTCCCAAAGGAGTGTCGATCCATTTCATTGTAATCAGCTAATTCAAGAGGTTCCGTTTTGTGTGACTTATTATTACCTTTTAGCTCGCACGAGGCACAAATGTGGCGTTACTGCTCGAAACCTCTTGTTAACATAAACAGTTCATCACATTACATTCGTATTTGTATTATCTTGAAGTAAGGTGTTTCACTTAGCACACTTGAGATCATGGTTACATTCATCATTTGATTACTTGAATTCGAAGTCCACAAAGATCAAATACAAAAAAAAAAAAAAAAAAAAAGAGGAAAAGTGTCCAAATACATCATTGAACACCAGAAAAGAACACACAAACAAAAAAACTTAGTATATAAAACATGAGTTCCATTAGTTATCGCGGCTCCTGCCAATAAAATTCATCACTCTTCTGAAAGGGGAGGCGCTGCCGCTTTCCCTGCTGCCACCATCATCAGCGATTGGTTGCCATATACGGACCATTTCCTTCATCTTGTCCTCATATTCATGAACCTCCGCAAGCTCATCCCTTGCATCCAACCATTCAAAGGCCGCCTTGATTGCATCTTCAACCTTCTTTTTGTTAGCAGAAGACATGGCAGTGTAGCTCAAGCCATCCCTCATCCCATAAACATAATTCTCAAAGTCAAGCCTTGCTTTATTCTTCTTTTTGTGCATTTCATCCTCTTCTTTGAACTTGTTTGCTTTCTTTATCATCATTTCAATTTCCTCCTTCGACAATTTCCCACTGTTGATACTGATGCTATTCTCCTTGCCTGTAACTCTGTCCCGCGCGGAGGCTTTCAAAATGCCATTGGCTTCCAATTCAAAGGTGACATCAATTTTAGGGACTCCCCTGGGTGCCATTTGAACGCCTGACAGAACAAATTCACCCAACAATTTGTTTTCCGTTGATATTGCTCTTTCACCCTCAAACACTGGAAATGACACCCTGGTAGTATTGTCTTTGGTTGTTGTGAAATCTTTCACTCTTTTTGTAGGGATGATGGTGTTCCTTGGAATCACAACATTCATGACTTTTCCCTTAGTTTCGATACCTAGAGATAAAGGGTTAACCTCCACAAGCACAAGATCCTGAACCTTTTCGCCACCCTGGCCGCTCAAGATTGCAGCTTGAACAGCTGCGCCGTAAGCCACAGCTTCATCCGGGTTGATGTTTCTGCAAAGGTCCTTCCCGTTTAGCAAGTCCCGTAACATTTGCTGAACCTTGGGAATCCGGCTTGAACCGCCCACCAGGACGACATCATCCACCGCATTCTTATTCATTTGGGAATCCATCAAACAGTTTTCAACTGTCTCAATGCACTTGGTGAATAAATCTGAGTTCAGCTCTTCAAATTTTGCCCTGGTCACTGTTGTTGAAAAATCAATGCCTTCATACAGGGAATCAATGTCGATTCTTGTCTCAGCGGTGGAAGAGAGGATCCTCTTGGCCTTCTCACAAGCTGTTCTTAGCCTCCTGATTGCTTTAGGACTTCCGCTGATGTCCTTGTTATTCTTCCTCTTGAATTCTTTGATGTAATGGTCCACCATTCTATTGTCGAAATCCTCCCCGCCAAGATGAGTATCTCCTGCAGTGGCCTTGACTTCAATGTTACCGTTTTTAATGGCGAGCACTGAAACATCAAAAGTACCACCACCGAGATCAAAAATCAAAACATTCCTCTTCCCAGTGAAGCTGGAACTGTTGTCAAGACCATAAGCGATGGCGGCTGCTGTCGGCTCGTTGATTATACGCAGTACATTAATGCCTGCGATTTCTCCAGCATCTATTGTGGACTGTCGCTGTGAATGATCGAAATATGCAGGTACCGTCACTACCGCATCTTTTACTTCCGACCCAATGTAGGCCTCAGCAATCTGTTTCATCTTTGTTAAAACCATGGCGGAGATTTCCTCGGCTGCAAATTGTTTTTGTTCACCTTTGTAGGTGACAGAGATCATTGGTCTGTTACTGGTACCAGAGATAACTTTGAATGGCCAGAGTTTCATATCACTCTGCACCGATTCATCGTTAAATTTCCTACCGATCAACCTCTTAGCATCTGTAATGAAAAAATTTGGACATCAACGAGTCAACGACATACTGTATTTGCTTAATTGTCTCATTAGAACTCAAGATGAAGTCCATTAACTCTTTCCCATGTCAAAACAGCTCAATACTAATTACTCTATCTGGGAAAGTTGATTCTTCCAATGGAATGGAATGGAGGGAGTATATAAGTACGAAGTGTGTTGAATTAATGATTTTCTCAATAATATATCCAAATCTCAAGTTTATGAATGGAATTCAAATGTACTGAATATTTTCGCTGTTTTCAAATATTAGAAAGTAGACTCTTGTAGTGAAACACATAGATTAATAAAGAAAGTGAAAGATGAACATACCGAAGATTGTGTTGGTGGGATTCAAGGAGACCTGGTTGTAAGCTGCGTCGCCGATTAGACGTTCGTTTTCGGCGAAAGCAACGTAAGACGGCGTGGTTCTGTTGCCTTGCTCATTGGCTATGATCTCCACCCGGTCGTTTTTCCATAATGCGACGCAGGAGTACGTTGTTCCAAGGTCGATTCCGATGGCAGGACCAGCACCCCTGGCTTTTCCACCCATTATTCCGATGATATATGCCAGCCAAACAAACACCAGAAATCAATCGTTGGAAGGTATAAAATGTACAAGGTACAATTAATCCTCAAGGAGATTATATAATGGTACACCAGTTTCAGGTCTTGGTCATCGTCAACTCTAACAAATGGGTTATGTTCTTCAACCTAAATTCTGCGAAATTTACAAACGAAATCATTGAGGTTTTTCTGTTGAGATTCCAAGACTTTACTTATGTACATACCTAGTAGTTATCAACCTGTTTATCTCTCCAAGTACGATAGCTCTTCAATCATATTTTAAAATGAAAGTCTACTCTTTTGGGTCAATTAAATATTAGCAAAGAATCAAACCATATAATGTATATATAATTAGTTGATGACGATTTGGGAAGTAGAATTTCTACAGACGCAAGAATATTTTATCCTCGGAGTGTCACTTTCTTTAACTCACTCACGCTACATCCTACAACCCTGCCGTTGTATTGAAATAGTCTAACAAATGGAAGTTGTTTTTTCTGATTTCCACACCATATGCCCGTAATGTGTAGTGTACGTCGACAATGATATAAATAATGACGTCTAATCTTCAAAATAATGATATTGAAATGCCGGGAAGTAGTCTTTAAAGTTCCGACAATGAATTTGCTTATTGGTTTAAAATGTTGTAAATTTGCTAAATGCGCGATTCGAATTCTTAAATTTAGAAAATGAGTTAAAAATGATTAGAAATATATATATATATATATATAGAAATAGATTAATCAGATGAGAAATTAAGTTCAGCTAGCCTACTAGCTAGTCTGCATAGTAAAATTGTACTATATTTTTAAATTTAATTATTTTACATCTAATTTCAAATATTTAGAGCATTGTATTTAGAAGGAAAAAAACAATACACAAAAAATCAATAAAAAATTATTCTGGGAGTATGACCCTATCGAATGTAGTGATGATGAACAAGATGAAGATCGAGAGTAGGAATATGGACATTGGAAAGAAGCCATAGATGAGGATGAAGAGCAATATATGCATACTCCGAAAAGGATCCAAAAAATAGACATATTACGATTATGCATTAAGAGAACAAGCGCGGACAGATTACAAAAAAATAACTTGTAGATTTCCGTGATGTTTAAAGCCACTTGTACTCGGCCTTCTATTTTATTTTTCTGAATTGTTCCTTTTCCTTTCTGCATCAACTAGAAGGGTATCCAATCCCACTTTTAATTTTTTTTTCGAGTTAGCTTTATTAGTTAAGAAAAACTCAGCCAGTAAGTCATACATATGTATGTATTGTATTTAATTTCTCTGTAACGGGTTCCTCTTTCTTCATGACTATTGTTATTGTTAGAACATTTTTTAGTATACAGAGCAAAAAATTTAATCTCTCTGCAGTACCAATCCTTTTTACTGACTGTTAAAAAAATCTCTCTTCTTCCTCTCGTCCTCCATATTTAACTCCGTGGAACTCAATCGTCCATCGTCGAAGGGCAACCGATCATGATACACTGCTTTTAACCTCTTGTGAACCGAATTAAAATGGAAATTGAAGAGGTATTGAGTCTATTGACATTATTTTTCATAATAATAGATTTAACCAAAAACTAAAGCTGGAATAAATTAAAAGACAGTACAAAATCCGCATATAATTCAGAACTTTCATTGAAAACCTTACAAGAAAGAAATAAAAGCTGAATTGAAACAGATAGAGTAATACTATTTTTAACGACATAAACGGAGCTACATTTAATCAGATACAGAATGAAGTGTAAGAGTACAAACATAGAATCATGCACTTCTAACAATAAAAGGGTTTTTGTACTCCAGCCATTTAATCGGCTGTTAAAAAAAAAAAAAAAAAAAAACTACTAAACTAGGCCGTGCATGCTGCTGCTATACATTTAACCAACAATTGGCTAAGGTGCAGCTTCCAAAATATCAAGCAACGAGTTCTGTTCTTCGTGCCGTACCAGAGCGGGATACAACTTTCTTGTCGCTCCTTCCGAGTTTAGAGTTACAGTTCGCACAACCCCACCACTCTCACCATTGGCAAGAGAAACCGCTTCGACCACCAGTTGCTCAGCTTCTTCTCCAGCCATACCTTCCTTCCACTCTTTGTCAAGAAAACAGTACAGATATGAAGACCCTGAGCCTCCAATACTAAAAGGATGTTCATTAAGTGTCCCTCCGGATCCATATATTTTCCCTCCTTCGTATTTGTCCCATCCGTCAACTATCATTCCACCTTCTTGGACCAGATTCTTGTTATTGAAAACAAGGTTTGCCACAACTTTGACGGTTGCAGTTGGCCAAGTTGTATTGTGTGCCGATCGAGAAAGTAGCGGACATTGTCTGCAGCAGTTTGGGTATCTGCCGCCGATCCAAAGCGGCACAAATAGACATTGTCGGTCAACTGAGTGATCTTATGGGACATGCCTGCGCTGGTTCGAGATGAATTGAAATCGAAGGTAGCGTCCATTTTTATGACTAATGACAGGTTTATGACCCAAAATTGTAATTAGAATTAATAAAACAGCCGCAAAGCTTTTGTGATTTATTTGTATTTTTCTATGTGATTACAGTGACAACCCCTACCTTCTTTATATAATCTACAGAATTATCCGAAACCTACTAAGAATCACTTACCAAATCCTATTCAGAAAACTATTTAAATATAATAATAAATCATACTATATATATAATTACCTAATTAATTAAGTTTGGTTTGATTAATATTTTCCAGCAATTTGGATTTTGATTTGGATTGTGTTGAGATTAGGTAATTTCTTAATTTAGAAATAAGTAATGTGTTAATTTCCTATTTTGAGTTGTAAAAGGGTGATTGGTGCTTCCTATTTTGCGTTAATTTCCTTAATGAGAAACTTCCGGATTTGAAATATCCGTTGCAGTTCTAATTCCAATTTCCAGATTGCAGACAAGAAACAACTGAATTTGGCCCAGCTTTCCTAATGCTAATTTGATACAAATTGTACTACTAACAATACAATAGTTTACTTTCATGGTTGTGGGTTTACAAAAACAACACTTTTTTAATCGGCTTTTCCGTTTAAAAAAAAAAAAGAAAAAGAAGAATACTTTTAAGTGCCCTTTTGTTTCAAATAAGGGAAGAGGAAAATTATGATTTAAAACAGAATCGATTTCCCCTGTTCCAATCTCTGTTTCAAATGAGGGAAAGAAATGGGGAGTTTTTGTTTTGAGGAGAGATAAATCTTGATCGTTCTTTCCAAGAGAAAATAATGTCATAATCGCTAAACAAATAAATTTGTATTAATATATTGCTTAAGTTCAAACTCAAAATTAAAAGGAAAAATAAAATAAAATAAAGAAAGTGATATTTGTTTCCAATTAGAATCTTCCACGAACGAAAAAGATATCGAAGTAGATCAGAATACTCCATTAGTGAGTGCGTTTCCCGCCAATCAAATCCTTCATTTTTCTCAACAGCCACGACCCATCAGCAGCATTTGGTTTGAGGATGGACATCAGTTCCTTCATCTTCTCTTCATATTCATGAACCTCCGCGAGCTCATTCTTTGCATCCAACCATTCGAAAGCATTCTCGATTGCATATTCAGCCTCCATAGACATGGTCTCCTTCTTTATGTTATCCCTCATTTGTATAGCGTATTTCTGAAAGGCGTGCATTGCTTCGCTTTTCCGTTTGTGCTTTTCATCCTCGACCTTGTAACTCTTAGCTTCCTCAGTCATCATCTCAATTTCTTTTTTTGATAATCTGTAACTAGTTACGGTGGTGTTGTTTTTATTGCCTGTAACTTCATCCCACACAGAGACATTCAAAATGCCATTGGCTTGCAACTCGAAGCAGACTTTGAGTTTAGGGACTGACCTAGGGGCAATTTGAACGCCAGTAAGCACAAGTTTACCTAATAGTTTGTTTTCTGTTGATATTACCCTCTCCCCCTCATACACTGTAAATAACACGCTGCTCTGGCTATCACGGCTTGTTGTGAAGTTTTTCACTATTTTAGTGGGGATGATGGTGTTCTTTGGAACTACCACATTCATGACTTTGCCTTTAGTTTCAATACCTAAAGATAACGGGGTAACCTCCATGAGAACAAGATTCTGAACCTGTGCATTTCCCTGCTGGCTCAATTTTGCAGCTTCAGCAGCTGCGCCGTAAGCAACAGCTTCGTCGGGATTTAAGCTTCTGCAAAGCTCTTTTCCGTTCAGCAAGTCTTGCAACATTTGCTGAACCTTGGGAATCCTGCTTGAACCGCCCACCAGTACTACATCATCGATGGCATTCTTATTAATCTGTGCATCTGTCAAACACTTTTCAGCGATCTCAATACACTTGATAAATAAATCTGAGTTCAGCTGCTCAAATTTGGCCTGGGTAACAGTTGCTGAAAAGTCTATGCCTTCAAACAGGGAATCAATATCGATTCTTGTCGCAGTACAAGACGAAAGTATCCTCTTGGCTTTGTCACAAGCTGTTCTTAATCTCCTGATTGATTTTGGATTCCCACTCATATCCTTGTTGTGCTTCCTTTTGAATTCATTCATGTAGTGGTTCATCATCCTATTGTCAAAGTCCTCCCCGCCAAGGTGAGTATCACCTGCGGTAGCCTTCACTTCAATGCTATTGTTTTTAATGGTGAGAACAGAGACGTCAAAAGTACCACCACCAACATCAAAAATTAAAACATTCCTCTTCCCTTTGAAGCTTGAATTGTTAAGACCGTAAGCAATGGCGGCAGCACTTGGCTCGTTGATGATACGCAATACATTAAGGCCTGCGATTTCTCCGGCATCCATTGTCGCCTGACGTTGTGATTGATCGAAATAGGCTGGAACGGTCACAACTGCACCCTTTACCTCCGACCCAATGTAGGCCTCAGCAATCTGTTTCATCTTGGTTAGAACCATGGCGGATATCTCCTCGGCTGCAAATTGCTTGTTCTCACCTTTATAGGCTACATCAACCATCGGCCTGTGATCATTAGCACCAGGAACAACCTTGAATGGCCAAAGTTTCATGTCACTTTGTACAGACTCGTCACTAAATCTTCTTCCAATTAATCTCTTTGCATCTGTTTCCAAAACAATGAATTTCAGCATATATCATTGTAGTTTCATAATTGCTAAAAGAAAGAAAAAGAAAGAAACAAAATTAGATGGGGCTGTAAGGCTATTAGTTATTTACCGAAGATGGTGTTGATGGGATTCAAGGCAACTTGGTTGTAAGCTGCATCCCCAACTAGACGCTCTTTGTCAGTGAAAGCAACATAAGATGGGGTAGTTCTGTTGCCTTGATCATTCACTATGATTTCAACTCTGCCGTTTTTCCAGTACCCTACGCAAGAGTAGGTTGTCCCCAGATCGATTCCGATGACTGGACCCCGAACTTTTCCACCCATTAATTCTGAAGGTAACTTAATCGCAGCAATCAAAACTGTTAGACAATTAAAAAAGTATGTTCCAAACTAAAGCTTGCAGAATCACAATATTTCTCACAGTAACATTCAACTTGATCTCTAATTGCCAAACGTCTATTTGTAATTCATACAGGCTATACAGAGAATTTTAATCTGCAAAGTTTTTATAAATTCCTTGATGAACTCGCACCATGAACAAACTTTAACCCAAGAAACTGCTCTGAAAGTATATATTGGTCTGTCTTAATATCTCATACTTTAATATCTCATAAACAATCATGCAGGGATATAGAGGCTATAATGTAGATGCATCAATCTATAAAAAAAATTATGATAATCCTAAAATCTAGGAATTAGCCCGCCTCTTTCTCCATCCCCATTAAGTTATCAACTAATAATTCAAAGCAAATCGCAGAGAAGAAGGCTTGAAATCATCATGTTCGCCTAAAATTACAATCCCAAAAACTCAATCCCTTGGTTCCATCAAGACAGATTTTTGAAGACAAATTTCGAAGCCTTCTCTAGAAAAAGAAAAAGAAGAAAAAACCAACCAAAATCCAACCTTTTCCTGAACTACAGCATACTAGAGCAGTTTATGAACAATAGCAAACATGGATACAGTTTGAAGCTACGGCTTATTTATTCCCTCTTTCTTACCCATATATTCTACATATACAAAAACATAGCAGACAGAGAGGGGAAAAAAAATAGGCTCGGTAGAAAATTGTACTCACTATGACTGGTCGGTTGCAACTTGCGAATTAAGATCCGTTGCGACTTGCAAAACTCGTCTGTTATCTGACCGTCCGCGACCTCTGACAGGAATCGTAAGTCTGTAGCTTCTAAATTCCGACCTGAATAACTTAGCACAGCTTGGGATCGATTGAGCCTGTGAAATCGTGGATTTATTGAGTTTACAGATACGTTGTGGGGGTTTTCCAATTCGAATTAGACTTCGTAAGCGTTCGAGAGACTTTTTCCAATTACAATTAGACTTTCATCATGATTTACGACTCTTATGAGGATATGAATGCTGAAGCTTTCCGAATTCATGTCTTAACTCTAAGAAACAGGGGATTTTTACAACCAACAGTTACGACGACGCATGAAACTCTAATATCGTTGTAAGAAATAAACAAATAAAATGCCCTGCATAAAAAAGAAGGGGGCTGAACACACGTTTCTTGCGACAAGATGAAGTTTTGGGGTATTATTCTCTTTGTTACAAGACGATTTGCACGTTTAAGTGGAAATTGGCCCCTAGAAGCTCACAATTATGTTTGCCATTGCTTGCGGCACCGTTGTTCGCCGCATCTATGACAGGCCTTTTTCTTCTCTCCTCTCATACGACTTGACAACTGTCGGCGCAAAAACTTTAGGTTTGATTTTTTTTCTTCTGAATCTATTGAGACTTTGTTTATGCTACGTATGTTCATGAGAAGTTTAGGTATGTTCATTCAATGGTTTCCATTCTTTAATTTACACCTCATTGAGATTTTCTTGTCTTTGGTAGCTTGGTATCATGTTCGACAAAATGTCTCAACCAAATCGGAAGTGCCTAAAACGTCAATCATAATTTATCGCCAAATATGAAATCCTTTTTGTTAGCCATGGATGAATTGGTGATGTGGTGTTTTGGGGGTGAATATGTGCATGTCATTGAAATGAAGCTGGAAAAAATAAAAAAATTGAACAGAGAGTAACGATGTTGATAAACTGAAAGAAAATTAGTGATGTCCAAACGAAATGAAGTCAGGAATATACTTCATAAAGTATTGCAACGGTGTTCCATTATTTGGCTTGAAATCTTCAAGCTAAGAAAACAAAAGAAACCCAAAGTCTAGAACACGAGTTACATTAGTGATCGCGTCTCCTGCCCATCAAATTCATCACTCTTCTGAACGGCGAGGCACTGCCACTCTCCTCCCTGCCGCGGCCACCACCGCCATCATCGGCAATTGGTTTCCAGATGTCCATCATTTCCTTCATCTTCTCTTCATATTCATGAGCCTCCGCGAGCTCAAACCTTGCATCCAGCCATTGAAAGGCGTTCTTGATCGCGTCTTCAACCTTCTTTTTGTTAGCAGAAGACATGGCGGTGTAGCTCATGCCATCCCTCATTCCATAAACATAATCCTCAAAGTCAAGCCTTGAGTGATTCTTCTTTCTGTGCTTTTCATCATCGTCTCTGAACTTATTCGCTTCTTTTATCATCATTTCAATTTCCTCTTTTGATAATCTTCCGCTGTTGATGCTGATGCTATTTTCCTTTCCTGTAATTCTGTCCCGGGCGGAGACTTTCAAAATGCCGTTGACTCCCAAATCGAAGGTGACATCGATTATAGGGACTCCCCTGGGTGCCAATTGAACGTCAGTTAGATTAAATTCACCTAACAATTTGTTTTCTCTTGAGATTGCTCTCTCACCTTCGAACACTGTAATTGGGACCTTTGTCTGGTTATCTTGGTTTGTTGTAAAATCTTTCACTTTTCTTGAAGGAACGATAGTGTTTCTTGGAATTAGAACATCCATGACTTGCCCTATAGTTTCAACACCTAGAGATAATGGGGTAACATCCATCAACACAAGGTTTTGAAGCTTTTGGTTGGCATGGCCGCTCAAGATTGCGGCTTGAACAGCGGCGCCGTAAGCAACAGCTTCATCAGGGTTGATGTTTCTGCAAAGCTCACTCCCGTTGAGGAAGTCTTTTATCAATTGCTGAACCTTGGGAATTCGGCTTGAGCCGCCCACCAGGACGACATCATCCACCGCATTCTTATTCATTTTGGAATCCATCAAACAGTTCTCAACAGTCTCAATGCATTTGGTGAATAGATCTGAGTTCAGCTCTTCAAATTTGGCCCTGGTAACCGTTGTTGAAAAGTCAATGCCTTCGAACAGGGAATCGATGTCGATTCTTGTCTCGACAGCAGATGAAAGGATCCTCTTGGCTCTCTCACAAGCTGTTCTTAGTCTCCTGAGTGCTTTAGGGCTTTCGTTGATGTTCTTTTCATTTTTCTTATTGAATTCGTTGATGTAATGGTTCACCATTCTATTGTCAAAATCCTCCCCGCCGAGGTGCGTATCGCCAGCCGTGGCCTTGACTTCAATGTTACCATTTTTAATGGTGAGAACAGAGACATCAAAAGTACCACCACCAAGATCGAAAATCAGAACGTTCCTTTTTCCTGTGATGGTAGAACTGTTGTCGAGACCATATGCAATGGCAGCAGCGGTTGGCTCGTTGATGATACGAAGCACGTTAATGCCTGCGATTTCTCCGGCATCTATTGTGGCTTGACGCTGTGAATGATCGAAATAGGCAGGGACGGTCACGACAGCATCCTTCACCTCCGATCCAATGTAGGCCTCAGCAATCTTCTTCATCTTTGTTAGAACCATGGCAGAGATCTCCTCAGCTGCAAATTGTTTTTCCTCACCTTTGTATGTGATAGAAATCATCGGCCTGTTTTTTTCACCAGAAATTACCTTAAATGGCCAGAGTTTCATATCACTTTGTACTGACTCGTCCTTGAATTCCCTACCGATCAATCTCTTTGCATCTGTAATATGGAAAATTGTAGCTTTTTATTTTAATTATTCCTCAAACTTAAGCAAATTTATAAACCGGAACTGCAAAGTGGTCTAATCAAAATGAAGATAAAGGAAAAAAAAAAAAAATGTAAAACAGAGAAATAAAATGGGACATACCGAAGATGGTGTTGGTGGGATTCAAGGAGACCTGGTTGTAAGCTGCGTCGCCAATTAGACGTTCGTTGTCAGCGAAAGCAACGTAAGATGGCGTGGTTCTGTTACCTTGATCATTTGCTATGATCTCAACTCGATCGTTTTTCAGATATCCCACACAGGAATACGTTGTTCCGAGATCGATTCCGATGGCCGGACCTTTGGCTTTTCCAGCCATTAATACCTTCCGATGTCAAATGAATACCAGAAATCAAATGAAATCAAATGGGGTGTTTCCAAGCTGCAGCTACCTTACCAGTACAATCCTCTTATTATATAATGGTTCTCCTCTTTTGGTTTCTGTAGGTCTTGTTCATGGCAGCAGTTCTGTTTGTCAACTCAACTATGCTATCTTCTTCGTCCTAAATTCTGCGAAATTTACCAGCAAATCATTCAGATTTTCTATTAAGATTCCAGGACTTTGTGTGTTTGCAGATAAAGATAGCTGACCAATTGTAACGTATTAAATATTAAGTCAACTCTTTTGGGTCAATTAAATATTGGAAGCGTGTAAGGTAAAAGAAATCGGTAGAGTTGGTGTTTCGGATATCAAATTGTCATGATTTCCAGTATCCCACATGAAAGGTATGAGACTTCCATAGGGTATATGAAAGGAATTTGGGCTCTTTCCCTCATGAGCTAGTTTTGACGTGGGTTAATCCCCAAGTTCTTGGACACAAATGTCTGTGGGTGCAAGGTCTGAACAACAAATTTTGTTCTTTTTCTTTTTATTCAATAACTAAACAAGTTTGGGTCGAAAATATGAACAAAATTTTACTCATGTACATTTACCAATAAAACCTAAAATGATGCTTTTTTATTTTATTTTTATCCTTTAAGGAAGTAAGTGATTTATATTAATGATTCTGAAAAACGTTCAACAACGTTTGAGAAACCTAAAATGATGCTTGTTACACGTTCGGGTTGAACTTTAATTAAATCTGAGCTAATTTATTGATATCTGTGCTCATTCTCCCCCTCACTACAAAGTTGTATTGAAATGGTCACATGGGAGTTGTTTGTCTCTTTTGCAAAATTAATTAGGAAGCCATGAGCGGCATTAAAATAAAAATTAAAAATTAAGAAAAAGAGATGCCTGGCCCCAAGTCAATGCCTTATGATTAAAAAATAACAGAGGAAGAGATCAGAACTTAACGGGAATTAGCGAGTAAGTTTTCTATAATCCACCTGTGCTTATTTTAGTAATGCATACTCATAAAACGTCTCCAATTGTCGGCTAGTTTTTGGGGCATTTACAACTTGTTCATCCTCAACATCCGTAGCTTCTTCTTAGGGCCCATATTCTGCCTCTTGAATATCTTCAGGGTCATATTCATCACTTCGAGGGGAATGCGACGCCGATGTGATAGAAATATGGTATCGAAGATATGATTGTGTTATCTCAATGTGGTACAACTATCTAACTTTATATGAAAATATGTCCTCAATATGGTGTCATAATCCTAATGTGGTGTTTCCTATTAAATGCCCTTGTGATTCTAAAGAAAAACATCAGGAAAAAAAAAACACACACACACACACACAAATTTTAACGATATCATTGATGTATACAAAAAATCACCAAAAGAGTGGGAAAAAAAAAATAAAAACAAAGAAATGAAGTGACATATAGTATTGTACACCCCATTTGTTCCATCGAGAGTCTTATTCCGCTCTTAATTACAATATCTTTCTTTAAAAAATAAAATAAAATATGGAAGTAGATTTTTACAGCTCTTAATAGTGGAATATGATCGTTACCCTAGCGCTTACGTCTCCGGCCAAATAAATTCATCAATTTCCGCAACAGCGGTACACCACCACTCTGTTTGGCGATGCCGCCGCCATTTTCAGCATTCGTTTTCCAAGCATGCGTCAGTTCCTTCAATTTCTCTTCATATTCATGAACACCGGCGACCTTAACCTTCTCGTCCAACCATTCAAAGCTCTGCTTAATTAAACCTTCAACCCGCTTTTTCTGGCCGGAAGTTATGGTGCCGTTACCTTCTATGCCATCCCTCATCTGATAAAGGTAATTCTCCACGGCGCGCCTCGCTTGATTCTTCATTCTGTGCTTTTCGTCATCGGCCCTGTACTTGTTAGCTTCATGTGTCATCGTATCAATTTCCTGTCTAGTTAATCTCCCACATTTGATGCTGATGCTTTTCTGGTGCCCTGTATTTCTATCTCGTGCGGAGACTTTCAAAATGCCATTGGCTTGTAAATCGAAGGAAACATCGATTTTAGGGACTCCCCGGGGGGCCAATTGAACGCCGGTCAGCACGAATTCACCTAATAATCTGTTATCTCGTGATCTTGCTCTCTCGCCCTCGAACACTTCGAATAATATGCTGGTCTGGTTAAATCTCCGGGTTGTGAAGTTTTTTACCTTTTTTGTGGGGATTGTTGTGTTTTTTGGAATTATGACGTCCATGACTTCTCCTGTGGTTTCAATGCCTAAAGATAATGGGGTAACCTCCATTAACACAAGGTTTTGGACGTGCTCATTGGCCTGGCCGGTTAAGATTGCGGCTTGAACTGCTGCGCCGTAAGCAACTGCTTCGTCAGGGTTGATGCTTCTGCAAAGGTCTTTTCCGTTTAGTAACTCCCGTAACATTTGCTGAACTCTGGGGATCCTGCTTGAACCACCCACCAGGACTATATCATTCAAGTCGTTCTTATTCATTTGGGCATCTTCCAAACACTTTTCGACGGTCTCGATGCACTTGATGAATAAATCTGAGTTCAACTCCTCGAATTTGGGTTGGGTAACAGTTGCGGAAAAATCAATGCCTTCGAACAGGGAATCGATGTCAATTCTCGTCTGACCGGCTGACGAAAGTATCCTCTTGGCCCTCTCGCAAGCTGTTCTTAATCTCCGGATTGCTTTCGGATTTCCACTGATGTCCTTTTTGTGCTTCCTCATGAATTCGTTGATGTAGTGGTTCACCATTCTATTGTCGAAATCCTCCCCTCCAAGGTGAGTATCACCAGCAGTGGCTTTGACTTCAATGTTATCGCTTTTAATGGTGAGAACTGAGACATCAAAAGTACCACCACCAAGATCAAAAATCAAAACATTTCTTTTCTCAGTAATGCTGGGTTTATTGTCAAGACCATACGCAATGGCAGCAGCAGTTGGCTCGTTGATGATACGAAGCACGTTAATGCCTGCGATTTCTCCAGCATCAATTGTTGCCTGACGCTGTGAATAATCGAAATAGGCAGGAACAGTGACAACTGCGTCCTTCACCGCTGACCCAATGTAGGCCTCAGCAACCTGTTTCATCTTTGTGAGAACCATGGAAGAAATCTCCTCGGCTGTGAATTGCTTTTTCTCTCCTTTGTAGGTTGCAGCAATTACGGGCCTGTCATTAGCACCGGAAATGACCTTGAATGGCCAGAGTTTCATGTCACTCTGTACTGTCTCATCGCTAAATTTCCTACCAATCAATCTCTTTGCATCTGTAGTGCAAAATTTGCAACAAAATTAAAGCTTTTTTTATGCATATATGAACCAAGCAAAAGATGGAATAAGGTACTAAAACATATATATTAGTTACCGAAGACGGTGTTGACGGGATTGAAGGCAACTTGGTTGTAAGCTGCATCGCCGATCAGACGTTCTTTATCGGTGAAAGCAACGTAAGACGGGGTGGTTCTGTTGCCTTGATCATTCGCTATGATCTCCACTCGGTCGTGTTTCCAGTAGGCCACGCAGGAATAGGTTGTTCCGAGGTCGATTCCGATGGCCGGAGCTTTTCCAACCATTAGTTCCGATGCCAATTAACGCCAGAAATCTGATTAAACGATTAGAATTTAGAGAAAGAAATCGTAGGAAGCTAATGCATATATTCACAGTATCATTCCATATATCGATCGTAGTCTGCTTTCTCAGTTTCAGGTCTTGGTCATTGCAGCAGTATTTGTCAACTCATCAACTCGTTATCTTCATTCTAATTCTGCGAAGTTTACCAGCAAAATTATTCGTTTTTATTTTATTTTTAAATTAAGATTCCCGGACTTGTAAGTTGTAATCATATTAAAAATGATCAGTCAATTCTTTCAGGTTGACTTTAATAATCAATTTATTAATCATAGGTGGGTACACCAATTAGTGAATAACTTGCTTAATAAATTAGTTTAATCTGATCTTCATTGTCCATTAAATTTTAAAAGCGTAAACACACAAATTATCAATAAAAAACGACGGATGACAATTTCCGCATATCGAATGTCTATGGACGTAATTAATTATATATTATTTAGCGGGAGTGTCACTTTCATTATAACTCCCTCACGCTACTTGAGAAACCGTATGCCCATAGGCCCCAAGTCAATTTCCCCATTTTAAATAGACCAATAACTACTTTGGAAAGTTGTGCCTATTCAGTCATAATTTCCGGCTAGAAAAATCAAACAACTCACTTTAAACTTCCGGGAGTTATATATGCAGTATCTAGGTGGCAATTCATGTTGTATCCACGTTAGCGGGTTTGGGTTGACGAAATCTCGTGTCGACACATCTCAACAATAATATTACTCTTTTAATTATTTGTGTCGATTCATTTAACTCACAAACATTTCGGGTTCATGTCGTGTTTTTGTGTTGCAGTACAAATTATTCTTGTCTATGGTTGGCGGGTTTACGTGCTAATATTTTAAATTATAACTTTACCTGTTCAATTATTTGTGTTATCCGTATCAACTCATTTAACTACAAATCCGTCAACAGTCAACCATAACCCGTTTATATCGTATCAGGTCAGAGATTGCCACTCTTACCTAAAACAGTGTAAAAATGTTTTTTTAATTTTATTTTTAAAATGAGCTATATTTATACAACATAAGAGTGATGTAACTTAAGTCCATCAAGATCCTCTACTCCGTCAAGAGTAACATTCTACTGCTACTCATTTAAGAGTAGCAGTAGCATGCCGTCAAGAGTAACATGGTATTTTTCTTGCGTAACATTACTGCTCTTGGAAATTAACGAAAGTAACAGTAGATTTTTTTCCTTCTTAGTGCTACTTCTAAAAAGTAGCATTGTTATTCTATAAAAATAGCACTTGTAGTATTTTTCAAAAATATCCATGACTTTTCTTGAGTAGTAGTTTTATTTTTGTAAAAAACTTATTAATTTTCTTAGTGCTACTTATGAAGGATACAAGTGGTACTCTTAAGTCTTAACTCTTCAAGATCATCAGTTTAATTAATTTTTATTTTCTTCATCATTAAAATGATGCTTGTAAAGAATATTACTAATACTCATAAAAATGACCTAATGCATTGACTAAAACATCACGGATTCCTTCTAGTATGATTTTTGTAGTATGTCAATCTGTAACTGTTTTAAAAGCGCATAGTCATAGTAGATCTGGAATCATTATTCATTTTCCGAGACTTGTATATACTGCTCTAGGTCACCCTTAAAATTTCCTCCTTCTTCCCAAAGATCATATCCAATTGCATCTAATTCAATCTTTCAGTCAGCCCATGACTTTGGAGCTTCTATATGGTAGCCAATTTCTGCCACTTTACAATTGTTATTCACGATTGAATTGGACCATTGACGCTTCGTAATTAAATAATCATGGAGATAAGAGTGTAAGAAGAGAAGAAGAAAAAAGATCAAATGGAAAGGAAGTGATTTTTGCCGTAAAATCTTTCAAAACAGAAAAGTCAAAGTACAATATTATTTAAACATAAATTTCAAAAGGAGATCGATCATCAATTTAGCTGTAGACGGCTCATCAGTTCCTTCATCTTCTCTTCATATTCATTAGCCTCCGCAAACTCAACCCTTGCATCCAACCATTGCAAGGCATTCTCAATTGCACATTCAGCTTTGTTTTTGGCATTAGCAGAGGACATTGCGTTATTGTTTATCTTATCCCTCATCTCATAAGCGTAATCCTCAAAGGCACGTCTCGCATCATTCTTCTTTTTGTGCTTTTCGTCCTCTGCCTTGACCTTGTTAGCTTCCTCTATCATCATCTCAATTTCCTCTTTTGACAATCTTCCGCTCTTGATTGTAATGCTGGCCTGTAATTTTATTATGTGCAGAGGCTTCCAAAATACCATTGGCTTGCAAATCGAAACAAACGTCGATTCTAGGGACTCCCCTGGGTGTCAATTGAACACCTGTCACTTCAAATTCACCTAACCGGTTGTTCTCTGTTGATATTGTTCTCTCCCCCTCGTACACTGGAAATGACACCGTGGTCTGGTTATCTCTGACGGTTGTGAAACCACCTACGGTTTTTCTCGTTGGGATGGGTGTGTTCCTTGGAATCATAAGAGTCAGCACATCTCCATCACTTCCAATGCCAAGAGTTAACGGTGTAACCTCCACAAGCACAAGGTCTTGAATCTTCGCATTGCCTTGGCCGCGGCCGCTCAAGATTGCAGCTTGAACAGCTGGACCGTAAGCAACAGCTTCATCAGGGTTGATGTTTTTGCAAAGCTCCTTCCCGTTTCTCATGTCTCTTAACAATTGCTGAACCTTGGGAATCCTGCTTGAACCGCCCACCAGGACAACATCATCGATGGCGTTCATAGGGCGTCCGCCATACACTTTTCAACGGTGTCAATGCACTGGACAAATACATCTGAGTTTAAGTTAACTGATCAAATTTTTCCCGGGTAACAGTAGCTGAAAAGTCCATGCCTTGAAACAACGCATCCACCTCTACTCTTGTCTCAGTAGCAAACGAAAGTGTCCTCTTCGCTTTCTCACAACTTGTTTTTAATTTCCTGATTGCTTTGGGACTGCCGCTGATATCCTTTTTGTGCTTCCTCTTGAACTCATTAATGTAATGGTTCACCATTCTATTGTCAAAGTCCTCGCCGCCAAGGTGAGTATCACCAGCAGTAGCCTTGACTTCAATGTTACCATTTTTAATGGTGAGAATTGAGACGTCAAAAGTACCACCCCCAAGATCAAAAATCAATACATTCCTCTTCTTGGTAATGCTGGAACTATTTTGAAGACCGGAAGCAATGGCAGCAGCTGTAGGTCCATTGATGATACGGAGTACATTAATGCCTGCAATTTTTCCAGCATCTATGGTGGCCTGACGCTGTGAATGATCGAAATAGGCAGGAACAGTCACAACTGCATCCTTCACCTCTGACCCAATGAATGCCTCGGCAATCTGTTTCATCTTGATTAGAACCATGGATGAGATCTCCTCAGCTGCGAATTGTTTTGTCTCACCTTTGTTGGTGACAGTGATCATGGGCCTATCATTATCACCAGGAATGACCTTAAATGGCCACAACCTCATGTCACTTTGTACTGACTCGTCCCTAAAATTTCTACCGATCAATCTCTTTGCATCTGTAGTGAAACAAATATCACATCAATGTTCTTACATACTCACAAATTAAGTGCCTCAAAGGATAACTCATGATCCACCAAATGTGTACCAATGAATGAGAGATTATATCTTAATGTGACTCATATGATACTGTTATTTCAATTTAAATATAACTATATCCTTCTCCGAGAGATGAACTTGAATCGGTATATATATGATATACTATAGATACACATTGTAGCATGATTTTGTGCCAATAAATATATACAAAGAGTAAAAAAAAAAATTGAATGAAATTTCTTTAAAAGATATTTTAAAATAAAATTTACGTTAATTTTCACAACAAAAAAAAAAAAAGATTTTTGGTGACTAAAATTACGGTGACCAACACTCAAAAAGGCATTTTTGGTGATTATAAATATTTTGGTCAACAAAGCTTGTCAGAAGTGGGAACCATTCCCGCTATAATTGCTGTAAACTCTTTTAATTGAGTTTATGTGCGGATTAAACGGGTCAACTAGCTGACCTACGGAGCGACTCAATTCATCAATTTCTCTACCCTAAAACAAATAAAATAGAAAAAAGATTTATATTAATTTTTTTTTCTTTAAAAACACGAATTATTTTAAATAAAGACGAAGAAAAGTGATACGAACCCAGAATAAAAAAAAAAAAAAAGAAAAAAAAGGAGAAATCATAAATATGAGTTACCGAAGATGGTGTTGAGGTCAACTTGGTTGTGGGCTGCGTCGCCAATTAGACGTTCTTTGTCGCTAAAAGCTACACAAGAGCGGGTGGTTCTGTTGCCTTGGTCGTTCGTGATGATCTCCACTCGTTCATTTAGCCAGTAGCCCACGCAGGAGTAGGTCGTCCTCGGCCAGGTCGATCCCGATGGCTGGACTTCCCGGTTTTCCTACTCATTCTAATGAGTGATGGCTCCGAAAGAAATCAAATCGAATGGTGTATTAGTATAAAGAGAGCAAGAAAGAAATTGTTCGAAGCTACAAATAATGGTACGAGTGCAAGAGTTATTATATAATAATTGTACTCCACTTCTAGCTTAGTCGCAGCAGTTCTACTTGTCAACTGATCAAGTCAACTTGCTAGTTATTTTCATCATCCTAATAATTTGAAACTTACCAGCAAAATTGTAGTGTCACTTTCCTAATTGGCTCAAGCTACAACCGAACCATGGTCCATGGCCATTGGCCAACTTGCGAAAACCGTGTTACCATAGGCCATACGGCAATGTCGATGGTCCATGCATGGAGAAGCAGTCTAAAATGGATTAATTAGATGGGAAAGTTGGGCCCATAGACCATAACTCAATCTCCCATGCATTTAGTCATCATTTTCGGCCACATTAATTACTCAAGGACCATTGAGGCTTTGTAATTAAACAATCATGGAGACAAGATTCTCACAAAAATAAATAAAAGAATAAAATAAAATCGGAGGAAAGTGATATTTGCAGTAAAATCTTTCAAAACAGAAAAGATAAAAGTAAAAAAAATAAAATAAAATTCCAATGTTGACTACGTCTCCTCCTGCAAACCAAATTAATCAATTTTTGCATCAGTGAGCCACTTTGGTACGTACTAGGCGAGCGTTAGCTCTTTCATCTTCTCTTCGTATTCATGAACTTCGGCAAGCTCATCCCTTGCATTCAACCATTGAAACACCTTGTTAATTGAATCTTCAGCCTTCTTTCTATCGGAATCAGACATGGTCGTCTTCTTTATGTCAGTGATCCTCATTTGATAAGCGTAATTCTCCAATTCCAGCCTTGCTTCGTTCTTCTTTTTGTGCTTTTCATCATCGGCCCTGTACTTGTCGGCTTCAAGTATCATCCTTTCGATTTCCCGACTTGATAACCTTCCGCTCTTGATACTAATGCTCTTCCCATGGCCTGTAAATTTGTCCCGAGCGGAGACATTCAAAATTCCATTGGCTTCCAAATCGAATGTGACATCGATTTGAGGGACTCCCCTGGCGGCCGATTGAATGCCACTAAGCTCAACTTTACCTAATAATTTGTTCTCCGTTGATTTTGCTCTCTCACCTTCGAACACTTGAAATGACACGCTAGCCTGGTAATCTTTGAAGGTTGTGAAGTTGTTTACTTTTTTGGTAGGGATTGGGGTGTTCCTTGGAATCAGAACACCCATGACTTGCCCTGTAGTTTCAATGCCTAGAGACAACGGGGTGACCTCCATTACCACGAGGTCCTCAATCTTCTCGTTCTTCTGGTCGGTTAAGATTGCTGCTTGAACTGCTGCGCCGTAAGCAACAGCTTCATCAGGGTTGATGCTTCTGCAGAGGTCTTTCCAGTTTAGCAAGCCTTGTAACATTTGCTGAACCCTGGGTATTCTGCTTGAACCACCCACCAGGACAATATCATCGATGTCGTTCTTATTCATTTGGGCATCCGCCAAACACTTTTCAACGGTCTCCATGCACTTGATGAATAAATCCCAGTTCAACTCCTCGAATTTGGGCTGGGTAACAGTTGCTGAAAAATCAATGCCTTCGAACAGGGAATCAATGTCGATTCTAGTCTGGCCGGCTGACGAAAGCATCCTCTTGGCCCTCTCACAAGCTGTTCTTAATCTCCGGATTGCTTTCGGATTTCCACTGATGTCCTTTTTGTGCTTCCTCTTGAATTCGTTGATGTAGTGGTTCACCATTCTATTATCGAAATCCTCCCCTCCAAGGTGAGTATCACCAGCAGTAGCCTTGACTTCAATGTTATCGCTTTTAATGGTGAGAATTGAGACATCAAAAGTACCACCACCAAGATCAAAAATCAAAACATTCTTTTTTTCAGTAATGTTGGATTTATTGTCAAGACCATAAGCAATCGCAGCAGCAGTTGGTTCGCTGATGATATGAAGCACATTAATGCCTGCAATTGCTCCAGCATCGATTGTTGCCTGACGCTGCGAATAATCGAAATAGGCAGGGACGGTCACAACTGCATCCTTCACCTCTACCCCAATGTACGCCTCAGCAATCTGCTTCATCTTTGTGAGAACCATGGAAGAGATTTCTTCGGCTGTGAATTGCTTTTTCTCTCCTTTGTAGGTTACAACAACTATGGGCCTGTCATTACAATCGGAAATGACTTTGAATGGCCAGAGTTTCATGTCACTTTGTACAGTCTCATCGCTATATCTCTTACCAATCAATCTCTTTGCATCTGTAGTGAAAAATAAAAAACTAAATTAGAACCAAAGTAATTTAAGTTATTTTTCTCTGAATAAAAATAAAAAGATGGAAGAAGGTACAAAATTAAGCATATATATATTAATTAGTTACCGAAGACGGTGTTGATGGGATTGAAGGCAACTTGGTTGTAAGCTGCATCGCCAATCAGGCGTTCTTTATCGGTGAAAGCAACGTAAGACGGGGTAGTTCTGTTGCCTTGATCATTTGCTATGATCTCCACTCGGTCGTGTTTCCAGTAGGCCACGCAGGAGTAGGTTGTTCCGAGGTCGATTCCGATGGCCGGAGCCATTAGTTCCGACGCCAAATTAATATCAGAAATCCGATAAAATGGTCAGAATTTAGAGAGAGAAATCGTAGGAATTGAAGCAATGTGATGTATATCTTCACCGTATCATTCCATATATCGATCGTAGTCTGCTCTCTCAGTTACAAATTCTGCGAAGTTTACCGACAAAATTATTCGGGCATTTTTTGTGTTTGTGTGTTTAAAATTAAGATTCCGAGACTTGTAATCGAATTTAAAAACAAGTCAATTCTTTTGGGTCAACTTCAATACAGTAATGAATTAATTAATTAATCATGGGTGGGTAAACCAATTAATGAATGACTTTGCTTAATTATTGTGATTTGATCTTTATTGTCCATTAAAATAGTAGAAGCGTAAACACACAAATTAATAATAAAAAACGAGTCAACTGATTGCGATTTCCGGATATTGAATGTCTGCGTCCTCTCTGTCTTGTCCGGTCCACCTAGGACAAAATAATGTTAGTTTATCATTCTTTCATACTCATTTGTTGTTCAATTATGACATGATAACAACTCATTTGGCCTAGTAAACATGATAAGACAGAGGAAAAATGGACAGAAAATACCATGTCATTTTTTGTTTTTACATGGATAAGCTCAAAATGTCAAATGAATTAATTGGTTTGGAAAGTTGTGCCTATTTAGTCCTCGTACGTTTTCGGCAAGCAATGAATTTTTTTTTTTTTTTTTTTTGTGATACAGAATTTCATGGCCAACCCAACACAACACCCGTTGAAAACCTTTTGCACAATTTAATTTTATTCTATATTTCTATGGCAATTGGTGTGAAGGAGACATCCCAAAATATTCTGTTTGTTAAATTCAATTCAGATTAGTTGTAATGATGTGATTTCCTTTTAAAATCACGTACTCATTTTATTCTTTAAAAAGAGTTGCGGAAGGAAGTATAATACTACATTTTATAATATAATTATGTGTGATTCATAATTAACTCACGCTTTAACTATTATTTTAGATGTTGTACCTTGATATAAAAAAGTTGAACATTTGTCATACTTAACTCTTCTAATGGAACATATGGAGTACAAGTACAACTTAAGAAAATTATGAAACTTACATCTTTACCCTTAATTATTGCTATATATTAAGTATTGTTAATTGATAGCTACAACAAGCCGTGACTAAATTAATTAATTACTAATTCATTATGACATGATTAGACATAATATCTCGTAAATATGATCTCCTCTTCAAAAGATTCTAAACTCCATTATAATAAAGGGTTTTCATATCCATCAACCACTTAATTGGTTAATTTTTATTTATTTTTCATTGGTTTAGTTCAAGAGAAAGTGGGGATGTAAAATTTATATCTACTGCCTAAATATTTTGTTTACAAATACTCATTCTTCATGGTATCTCCCCATTTATGCTATCAACATAAATAGTTCACAAAGGCATTCTATGTATCATCCTCTAAATTTTGTGCTCTTCATGCTTGTCCTCATACCTAATTATAATACAAATTGATGTTTTTCTCTAGGCCAGTATTTTTTTTTTTTTTTTTGGGCGACTGCCTTAATTAATTAATTAATTTAGAATCCAAAAGGATCATTAATTAATTGAGGCTTTATAAACAATAGTGGAAACAGGAGTATTTTAAACAAACTAATGGGAGAAATTAAGTGAAATCTGCTGTAAAATATTCTTTCAAAACATGAAAGATCAAAGTATAAAACATGAAATTCCAATAGTGACTGCATCAGTGATGCCAACCAAATTAATCAACTTTTGCATCAGTGATGCGCAGTTCCTTCATCTTCTCTTCATATTCATAAACCTCAGCAAGCTCATCCCTTTCATCCAACCACTGAAACGCCTTCTTGAGTGCATCTTCAGCCTTCTTTCTGTCGGGAGAAGAATTGGTATTCTTCTTGATATCAGCCCTCATCTGATAAGCGTAATTCTCAAAGGCACGCCTCGCTTCATTCTTCTTTTTGTGCTTTTCATCATAAGCCTTATACTTGTGTGCTTCAAGTATCATCGTGTCAATTTCCTGTCTCGATAATCTTCCGCTCTTGATACTGATGCTCTTCTCTTGGCCTGTAAATTTGTCGCGGGCGGAGACATTCAAAATGCCATTGGCTTGCAAATCAAAGGTGACATCGATTTTAGGGACTCCCCTGGTGGCCAATTGAACGCCCGTCAATGTAAATTCACCTAACGATTTGTTTTCTCGTGATATTGCTCTCTCACCCTCGAACACTTCGAATAACACGTTAGTCTGGTAATCTTTGCGGGTTGTGAAGTTCTTGACCTTTTTTGTTGGGATGGAAGTGTTCCTTGGAATCAGAACATCCATGACTTGCCCTGTAGTTTCAATACCTAGAGATAACGGGGTAACCTCCATAACCACGAGCTCTTGAATCTTCTCGTTTTTCTGGCCGCTCAGGATTGCGGCTTGAACAGCTGCGCCGTAAGCAACTGCTTCGTCCGGGTTGATGTTTCTGCAAAGCTCCTTCCCATTAAGCAAGTCACGAATCATTTGCTGAACTTTGGGAATCCGGCTTGAACCGCCCACCAGGACAACATCATCCACCGCGTTCTTATTAATCTTTGCATCCGTCAAACACTTTTCAACGGTCTCAATGCACTTGATAAATAAATCGGAGTTTAACTCCTCGAATTTGGCCCGGGTAACAACAACTGAAAAGTCGATGCCTCCGAAGATGGAATCAATGTCGATCCTCGTCTCTGTTGCAGACGAAAGTATCCTCTTGGTCCTCTCACAAGCTGTTCTTAATCTCCTCATTGCTTTAGGACTTCCGCTGATATCCTTGTTATGCTTCTTCTTGAATTCGTTGATGTAGTGATTCACCATTCTATTGTCGAAATCCTCCCCGCCAAGGTGAGTATCACCACCTACTGCCTTGACGTCAATGTTACCATTTTTAATGGTGAGAATTGCAACGTCGAAAGTACCACCTCCAAGATCGAAAATCAGAACATTCCTCTTTCCTGTGAGGCTGGAACTGTTGTCTAGACCGTAAGCAATGGCAGCAGCGGTCGGTTCGTTGATGATACGCAGTACATTAATGCCTGCGATTTCTCCAGCATCTATTGTGGCCTGACGCTGTGAATGATCGAAATAGGCGGGAACAGTCACAACTGCATCCTTTACCTCTGATCCAATGTAGGCCTCAGCAATCTCTTTCATCTTGGTTAGAACCATGGAAGAGATCTCCTCAGCTGCGAATTCTTTTTTCTTACCTTTGTAGGTGATTGAAATCATCGGCCTGTCATTAGTACCACAAACGACCTGGAATGGCCAGAGTTTCATGTCGCTTTTTACCGACTCGTCGCTAAATTTCCTACCAATCAATCTCTTTGCATCTGCAATGAATAGTTAAGTATTTGCTCAAATGTCTCTGTTTTTCATAGATGGAATTAATAAGCTTAACAAAACTCAGCAATAAAGAGAAAAAAAAATTTAAAAAAATCCATAATTCACAATTTTGATAAGAAACCTCGTAAAAATAAATCTTGATTTTAACAAAAAGTCTAACGGAGCCTCTATACACATGATAAAATATAGAAACCATAGCTGCATAAATGAAGAAAAAGAGAAACCCAAAAGGAATAAAACGAGAAATCATGATCTGGTCTGGGCTATTAGTTAAAAAGTTACCGAAGATGGTGTTGAGGGGATTCAAGGCAACTTGGTTGTAAGCGGCATCTCCGATCAAACGTTCATTATCGGTGAAAGCGACGTAAGACGGAGTAGTTCTGCTGCCCTGATCATTTGCTATGATCTCCACTCGTTCATTTTTCATATAGGCCACGCAGGAGTAGGTTGTTCCGAGGTCGATTCCGATGGCCGGACCCGATCCGGCTTTTCCACCGGCCATTAATTCCGTTTGATCTCCTCAGCAATCAAATTAAGTACTCTGTTAGAGAAAGGAGTTGTCCGAAGCTGTGATTAATAAAGAAGTACAATCGTCACCGAACGTTAGTATTATTTATAAAATACTATCAAGTGCCCCTGTTTCTGGTCCTGGTTCTATTTGTCAACTCAATTATGGGTTATCTTCTTCATCCTAAATTCTGAGAAATTTACCAGCAAAATCATTCGGATTTTCTATTGACCGCTAAATAGATGCTTCACTCCGTCAGCTTCCCGAACAGTACTAACAAATGCTCAGCATCTTGAGGGTATGCTTCAACGGCTGCATATCCGGTTTACTTCGACAGTGCCACACTCTCCAATTGACCGCATCGAGGACAACTAGGATGGTGAGAGAATATGGGAATATGGACAACGGAAAGGAGGAGTATAGAGGAAGATTAGTATGTGAACCCAGCCCGAATGAACGACAATTCGAAACTTATTATGAATATGCGCTTAGGAGGCAGGCCCAAGTGTAATATAAAAGACTCACCTGCCGATATCCGTGATGTCTTAAGCCACTTGCTTTAGGCTTACTTTCGGATTTTTTCCTGCAATTTTTTATTTTTTCCCACTTAATGCAATAATAAAACAGATATCCAATTTCACCTTTAATTAAAAAAATTGAAAAATAAAGAGGTACAATCATCACAGAACGTTAAAGTCCACTTGATCAAAGTCATTTAACATTATTTATATAATACTATTAAGTTCCCCTGTTTCAGGTGTTGGATCTATTTGTCAACCTAACGGGTTATCTTCTCCTTCTTAAATTCTGAGAAATTTACCAGCAAAATCATTCGCTTTTTCTACTAAGATTCCAAGACTTTTGTATGTAGATGCATAGGCGGAGCTAGGGTGGGGTCCTGGGACCCGGACCCTAAGCCCCACTGACTTTGCAAAATTTACTTGTTTGTCTTAATAAATTTTAAAAATTTTCATTTGTACCCCCATTAATTGACTTTTAGAAGTTTTCATATCTTTTTTCAAAATGCAAATTCTAATTTATTTAACGGATAGATGTATGTCATGTTAATAATTTTAATAAAAATTAGATTATCGTTTATCTAATTTTAAGGGTGTTTTTTCTTACTTTTTTCGACTAATTTATAGTCATGTCAATGTTAATTTCTTACTTACACTATTAGTAAAAACACATAATTAAGGAAAGAAGTGGGATTTTTTCCCCCAATATTTATATTGGGGTAAAAAATTACCAAAATAGACAATTTTTTTTTTTCATTCCCAAAGTATAAAAAACGAAGTTGGGAGATTCGTTTTCATTGAAAACGAATTTCCCAACTTCGTTTTCTTCAAGAATAACACAAAAAAAAATTAAAAAATAAAAAAAAAAATCTTTAAAAAACGAATTCATGGAATTCGTTTTCTTTGAAAACGAATTCCATGAATTCGTTTTCTTTGGAAAACGAATTCAAACGAATTCCTTCCTTTTTTTTTTTTTTATTAATTTCAAATTAATATTTTCCTTTTTTGTTTTTTTCTTAATTTCATTAATTCAAAAGAACCCTCATAATTCGTTTTTGAGTTATTATGAAAAAAAGCAAAATATAATTATATAACTGAAATTTTAAATTGTAATTTAATAAAATTTTAGAGGAAGTAATTTATGGCATTTTATTAAATGGTGGTCAATTACATTTGTCTTCTTTATTCTCTCCATTTTCTATATTATCGCGCCTGCCTAATCCCACTAGTATTCCCTATGTAAGCTCATTTAAACTAAAAACAATTAAAAATGAAAACATCAATATCGGTCTAATGTTATTTCTCTTTAAGAGAAACGAATTTATGAGTTTTGTTTTTAATGGAATTAATTATTTTTAAAACATAAATGTGTGACTAAATTTTTAAAGATAAATAAATTCCCCAAATTCATTTATACGGAGATTTTATGTATTTCAAAAAATGCCGTAAATTATTTCTTGTAAAATTTTATTGAATTACAAATTAAAATTTCAGTTATATAATTATGTTTTGCCTTTTTTTTATTTTTTATAACAACTCAAAAACGATTTACGAGGGTTCGTTTCGAAAACCCTAAAATTTGTTTTTCATTAAATAATATTTATTTTTTAAAAATGAATAAAAACTTAGAAACATGTTGGTGAACCGTTTTCAATGAAAATAATTATTTAATTTTTTAAAAATTCGTTTAAATATAATTATTTTTATTTATTTTAAAAATCATTTTAGTGGAATTCGTTTCTTAATGAAATTAATAAAAAAACAAAAAAGAAAAAATTAATTATGTGTTTATTAACAAAAAAGAAAAAATTAAAAAGAAAAAATCATTTTAGTAATTAGCAATTACTAAAAAACAAAAAATCCTTTTGAAAACGAATGCATGGAAAACGAATTCCATGAATTCGTTTTCAAAAGAATTTTTTTTTTTTTTTTTTTGGTTAGTTTGGAAGAAAACGAAGTTGGGGGATTCGTTTTCATTTGAAAACGAATCTCCCAACTTCGTTTTCTATAGTTAGGGAATTTCAATTTTTTTTTGTTTATTTTGGTAATTTTTTCCCCCAAAATAAATATTTAGGTAAAAAAATCGAAGGAAGTGATTCATCTTTTCTAATTACCCTTATAATAATTACTTAAAAGGCGTGAAAACTTTATTTCTTAATTTAAAAAAGGAAACTACAATAGTCAACAAAGCTGCATAATTCTTGGAAAAAGTCCGGAAGTAGCTCTCTCTTTTCTCTCCACTAAGAAAAGAGAGTCAAAAGCTTCCAAAAAGAAAAAAAAAGGGAAAGCACCAATCACCTTTTGTCGGCGACCTTCATAGGCGGATGCTCACCCAAACTCTAGATCCAACGGAAATCCAGCTCCATGGAAGTCCGTGGCGGCCTCAATTTTAAGGCAGCGGTGACACCGGTTACTGCTGCCACCACCACCCATTCCCCTACCTCTCAAAACACCCAAGTGGCCCTTGTCTTCAGGGATGAAGAGATGGATATTCTTGAAGCACCTCTCCAACGAGGGCTGATCGGCAAATTCTCTCGGGGAAGGACGACGATAGAGAAACTCCTGAAGATTACATTAGATGCTTCTTACATGCGGTTTGGAACTTCGGGGCCTATTCAAGCGGATTCATCAATTGTTCTGGTATGGGTCTCCTTACCACAACTTCCTTTCAATGGTCCTCCACTGGCAACATGTTCGGGAGAGCTTTGAAAGCAGACTTTGCATCAGCAACTTTATCCCGGCCGTCGGTGGCTCAAGTCTGTACAGAAATAGACCTCTTGAAGCCCCACTCCCAAATCGGGTGTGGTTGGAGAAGAGGGGTCGAGCACGATGGAGTTCCCCTTTTTGAGCACGATGGAGTTCAGAATAATGCATTGGTTCTGTTTGGAAAATTGCCTCAAGATCCAATCAAGCAGCCTTCATGTGCACCCAGCACGGACAGTGTTTGACAGAATTAAAGGTGATGGGAGTTACCGAAGATGGTGTTGATGGGATTGAAGGCAACCTGGTTGTAAGCCGCTTCCCCAATCAGACGTTCTTTGTGGGTGAAAGCAACGTAAGATGGTGTCGTTCTGTTGCCTTGATCATTCTCTATGATTTCGACTCTGTCGTTTTTCCAGTACCCAACGCAAGAGTATGTCGTCCCCACATCGATTCCGATGGCTTTTCCAACCATTCTGATCCGATGCCAACTATCAGAGAATGATGTTCAAAGCTAATGCTGCGAAGTTATTTTGTTAAAACGGTCGAGTGTTCGATAATTTCAGGCGAGTACTCTTGCCTCAGCTTAATCCCTGCAGTTATGCTATGTTATATAGGAAGATACGTTATCTTCCCTCAGCAAATGAGCAATTCTTTATTTGAAGTTTAATAAATGATATGATAACAATTAAAAGTACCTATTGAAGTTGTTTGTTCAGATTCCAAGTCTATGTAGACATCTATCCAATTACGACTTCTCAGCTCTCTAGTTCTATACTCAATTTATTTATTTATTTTTTTAATTGAGCGTAGGGTTAGTTACCCATTTAATTGATTGAAGAAAACTAACAATAGAAAGGAAATCAATGGTTTACATTTTATGGCCTATTTTGTTTAGCTTTCGACATCTTTCTTATCTGCTTGGATCCTTTTCATATGCCCCCTACTAAACAACTCAATGAGGAATAAGTTGTGGACATAGTAAACTTGCTACTAGGAGCAACGTCCATTATTGGTTTTAGGCAGTCATGGAGGATTGACGAATTCCTTATCAAGCTAGAACCAAACTGAAGGTATACATATTATTCCCTTAAACAATGGAGCTCCAGCGAGAGACCACCATAATTTGTTTTTCCTAGGAATGTAAGTCTCTTCTCCCGTTGAGGTCCGTACGAGAAAATTCATTGACTGAATAGATCCACCTGCGATTGTAGGCACCTTTTTTTCTTCAGTAAAAGAAAGGAAAGAGCGGAAGCCAAGTCCCTAAGGAAAATCACTCAGAAAACAAATCAAACTATTCAATTAAAAGAATCACAGCAGGAGCGGGATAATCCCTTGGTTGAGGCACTCTCAGGTGCACCCCTAGCTTAAGGAAGAAGAAAGCTATCTGCTGCTTTTAAACTATACTGATGTAGTGGGCGGTAGTTAAAAACACAATGCGGGTAGAAGCAATCCCTTAAGTATCATTTTAGAGTTCATTAATCTTAGTGTGAAACCTAAGAAAAAGGGAAGCAATAGGTTGCTAGATGAACCTGGCCTCCATAAAAGCAGTTCAGATCACATGTTGTGCGAGACATGTGTCTCCACTCACATTAATATTGGGGCCCACAGTGAAGTCCACTTGTGGGCCACCACATTAATGTGAGGGGATACACATGTCATGCACGAAATGGAATCTCATTCACCTTAAAAAAAGGTAATTTAGGGCAAGAAAGGGAATTCCACTCATAAATAAGATAGGCCGTGCAAAATAAGTATATCAGGAATCGAGAGTCAAAGGAAGACAGTTAGCCCGGTCAATAGCTGACGTCGCTCTTCTTTTTATGAGTCTGCACATTTGAGGCGTCTGTCGAAAATGATCAAAGCAGTTATAGTTCTTCTAGAAAGCCTCGTCTGGTCAGTCCCTTCTTCTTTGACAAGAAGAAGAAATCAGGAAAGAAAAAAAAATTATGATGAGCATTTTCGTATATATTCCTTATTTTTAAAAATGTTCAACAATTCAAGTTCCTTTTGATTTGGTCAGTCCCTTCTTCTTTGACAAAGTTCCATTCCAAAGTCCCAATCGAAAGAATTCAAATGTATATTCTGAGCGTTTATTAAATAACTAAATTCGAAATATTGTTTATTTAAATAAATGAGGCATTTATTAATTTTCAAAATTACAAGGACTTGTTTATACTCAACTAAACTTTCTTAGACGACGATGATTACTATTTATTTTATTTTATATATCATCAACGGTGATTAAAAGTATTTGTATTGATATGATTGAAGGTTAAAGCCTTTTTTCAGACAATATGAAAGAATTTAAATTGTTCCTTTGTTCAGTTATAAGTTTAGTACTAGTGACACTTACAATTCCACATGTGCCTAAGAGTTAAAATTTTATAACTATGTTTCTCACATGACTAAATTAATTGACATCCATAAGAATCATTGAGACCTTCGTAAATTGTAAACGAATATTGATAAAATTCCAAATCATAAAGAAAGTGATATTTGACCCCAAAAGAAAAAAAAAATTCAAATTAAAAAACTGAAGAGAATCAGGTGTAAAAGTTCCAAAAGAACATACACATCGACGCGTTCGTGTCCAACAAATTGCCAATCAAATTCACCAACAGAATGATCTTAATTTAGTTGTAAACACTGCTTGAGTTCTTTCATCTTTTCTTCATATTCGTGAACCTCGGCGAGCTCATTCTTTGCATCCAACCATTCAAATGCCTTTTCGATTGCATCTTCAGCTTTCTTTATGTTATCTCTCTTTTGTATAGCGTATTTCTCAAAGGTTCTCCTCGCTTGATGCTTCTGTTTGTGCTTTTCATCTACAGACTTGAACCAGTTTGCTTCCTTTATCATCTTCTCAATTTCCTCTCTAGATAATCTTCCACTTTTCACTGTGATGTTGTTTTCTTGGCCTGAAACTTTATCTCTCGCAGAGACATTCAAAATGCCGTTTTCACCTAACTCAAAACATACATCGATTTTAGGGACTGACCTGGGAGCCAATTGAAGGCCAGTAAGCACAAATTTACCTAATCGTCTGTTTTCTATTGATATTGCTCTCTCGCCCTCAAATACTTCAAATATCATTCTAGACTGGTTATCTTTGAGTGTGGTGAAACCTTTTACTTTCCTCGTAGGGATAGGAGTGTTCCTTGGTATCACAACAGCCATGAAATTTCCTTTAATTTCAACACCTAGAGATAACGGGGTAACCTCCGAAAGCACAATATTTTGAACCCTCTCATTGCCCTGACCGGTCAAAATTGCAGCTTGAGCAGCTGCGCCGTAAGCAACAGCTTCGTCAGGGTTGATGCTTTTACAAAGATCCTTCCCATTTAGGAAGTCTCGCAACATCTGCTGAACTTTTGGAATCCTGCTTGAACCACCCACCAGGACTACATCATCGATGGCGTTCTTATTAATGTGTGCATCCCTCAAACACTTTTCAACGGTGTCAATGCACTTGATAAATAATTCTGAGTTTAACTCCTCAAATTTGGCCTGGGTAATGGTCGCTGAAAAGTCGATGCCTTCAAATAGGTAATCAATGTCGATTATTGTCGAAGTAGCAAACGAGAGAATCCTCTTCGCTCTCTCACAAGCTGATATTAATCTCCTGATTGCTTTTGGACTTGCACTTATATCCTTGTCATGCTTCCTCTTGAATTCCTTAACGCAGTGATTCACCATTCTATTGTCAAAGTCCTTCCCTCCTAGGTGAGTATCACCACCTGTAGCTTTCACTTCAATTTTACCATGTTTAATAGTGAGAACTGAGACATCAAATGTACCACCCCCTAGATCAAAAATTAGTACATTCCTCAATTCACTAGTTTTGAAAGTACTGTCAAGACCATAAGCAATTGCAGCAGCTGTTGGCTCATTGATGATGCGAATCACGTTAATGCCCGCAATTTCTCCAGCATCCATTGTCGACTGACGCTGTGAATTATCAAAATAGGCTGGAACGGTTATGACAGCATCCTTCACTTCCGACCCAATGAAATTCTCAGCAATTTGTTTCATCTTCGTTAGAATCATGGCCGAAATCTCCTCAGGTGCGAATTTTTTTTCAACATCTTTGTAGGTTACAACAATCATGGGACTGTCATTAGTGCCAGAAACAACCTTGAATGGCCAGAGCTTCATGTCACTTTGTACCGATTCATCGCTGAATTTCCTACCAATCAATCTCTTAGCATCTGTAAGGGCATCAAATGAAAATATTACACATTGCTCGAATGAAAACTCACGCCAAATATCTTCAACAAATGTACACTAGCCGTTATTGATTGCAGGAATAGTGTTATTTCAATTTGACAGAATCTTACCCAACTCTAAATTTAGTTTGATTTAGCTGAAATAAATTAGAAAACACAGAATCAAATCCAATATAATTCAGAATTTTCATTGGAAACATATCAAAAGTACCTAATACAAAAATCATGTTTAGAATGAACATTTGTATTTTTAAAAACAGAAAAGGAGCAATAATGCTACACATATTTGTAAACCGCCCTAACGAAACCAAGTAATTAAAGCACAATTTATTAAGACCAAATAATTAGCACTTAAAATTATTGATAAGAGCTTATTCAATTGAGTGTATTTGATAACTATTAGTCATAAGTCTTAATGAATTAAGTGATTCCAGCGTTAAGTACTTAATGATTAAGTGCATTTGATAATAAAAACTCATAATAACTTAGTTAATTAAGTGTGTCTGAAAAGCAAGTATATTTTTGACCTAAAAAAAAAGTCACTTATCACTGAATCTGAATTTAATAAAAAAAGAATTCTTTCAATTTTCTCATTTTCTTTTTAGTATCATTATTTATTTTATTTTAGGGTTTTAATTTGATAACTATAAAAAAATTAAAATATATATTATCGTCTATTTTATGACTTGATTAATAAAATAAGTAAATTCAATGTTAAAAATAAAAACAAATTTTTTTATTTTTAATAAAATCATAAGATTCAAATTTCAATTTTCAGACTTCAGCCATAACTTCAAATCTTAAATTTTAGATTTTATCAAACTGACTAACTTAATGAATTCAAATTTTAGACACTGGATTCAGATTTCAGACATAAATTTTCAAACATAAGTTTTATCAAACGAATTAAGATTGAATCAATGAATTAAGATTGATCGGGATTCGGGAGTTACCGACGATGGTGTTGACGGGATTGAAGGTAGCCTGGTTGTAAGCCGCATCCCCAATCAAGCGTTCCTCGTTTGTGAAAGCAACGTAAGACGGTGTCGTTCTGTTGCCTTGATCATTCACTATGATTTCGACTCTATCGTTTTTCCAGTAGCCGACGCAAGAGTACGTCGTCCCCAGGTCGATTCCGATAGCTTTTCCGGCCATTCTGATTTTTGCTGACTTCTGCGAAGTAAATAAACCTACAATTAATTATTGAGAATTCAGTAGACAATGTGCAGATATATCATAAATATATACTTGTTTGAATTAAACCAAAGCCAAATTGGATTTAATTAGAATTCTTTTTCTGTTCCTATTGAGTTATGTATTTGCTTTAAATTTAGAAATATGGAAGTTATCGATATGAATTACAATTAGGAAAGTGATAGGACAGGTCTACTAAATTAATTGGGCGAATTACATTTTTTCCCCTGAGGTTTGACTAAATTACAAAAGCACCTTCTAATTTGGTTAAATAACAAAAATACCCCTTGACCTGAGGATTACTCACAATTTCCCCCTTGAGGTTTGGGTAAATTACAAAATCACCTCCTAATTTGGTTAAATAATAAAAATCCCCCTTGACAAGCAGGAAAATTACATTTCTCCCCCTGAGGTTTGGATAAATTATAAAATGATCCTCTTAATTTAATTATAAAATTGACCTATTTAAAATTGAAATATGAGATAAACATTATATACTTTGGAAGACTAAAGTGCCCCTAACTTAATCTATTTGAAAATTGAAGATCAAAATGTCATTTACAAAGAAACAAATGAGTGTTTAAAATCAACCAAATGCCATTCACTTACGACCTCTTCTAAAATTGAAAAAGCAACCATCAACGATGTTTTTGTTTGAGAAAAAAAAAAAAAATCTCTTGGCGTAATAACTCATGGATTTTGAACACTTATTTATGTCTTTGTGAATGGTATTTTGAACTTCAAATTTTAAATAGATTAATTTAGGGGCATGTTAGTCTTCCCAAGTATATAATATTTATGTCATATTTTAATTTTTAAATGAGTCAATTTTATAATTAAATTAGGAGGAACATTTTGTAATTTATCCAAATCTCACGGGGGAAAAAGTAATTTTCCTACTGGACAAGGGAGATTTTTATTATTTAACCAAACTAGAAGGGTGATTTTATAATTTACCCAAACCTCAGAGGGGAAATTGTAACTAATCCGCCAATCAAGGGGCTTTTTTATTATTTATCTAAACTAGGAGAATACTTTTACAATTTAGCCAAACCTTAGGAAGAGAAATGTAATTCGCCCTAATTAATTTGTTAACGTTTTTTTTTAATCCATTTTATATTTTTTATATATTGTAATATATTGTATAGTTATTAAAAAAATTATGAAATTGACCAATTTACCCTCAATTAATCTTGAAAAAAAAAAGAGAAAATATTAGGTGGTTAATAACCACCACGTCATCTGCTGACGTAGCGATTATTATTCCACCCAAATATTGACATGTGGAAATTAATTAATAGTTTAATAGTTTTAAAAGGCCACGTCATCCCATTTCCTCCAAATTCAACCCAAACTCTCTCCACCTCCACATCAACCACCTTCACCTCCTCTTTTGTACAGTAACACCACCTTCACCTCCTCCTTCGTCAGTACCACCACCTCCATCTCCTCCCTCGTCCCGCACCACCACCACCTCCAAACTCACAGCCTTTACCCCTTATCCACAACACCACTACAGTCCTTTACCTTCTCCATCTTACCACCACCAAACTCCTTTAAATCAAGATACAGCAATGGTCTTATAGTTTTGAATAATCATTCTTAGCCAGAGAAAAAAAAAAAAAAAAAAAACCTATACGCAATTGGATCTGGATTGTTTACTGTTCAAATTTCAACCATTATGGTTTAATTGACAGTTTCTAAAAAATAAAAAAGAATGAAAAACGCAAATTTCTCAACCAAACAAAAAAAAAAAAAACACTATATATGAAATCAACGTCGTTGATTCTGAAACTAAAATCGATTATGTGTTGACTTCATTGATTCCCAAATTATGGCTCCAGAAACACAGTGAGAATGAGGAGGGGGGCTGGGTTTAGATGTGGTGGTGGAGGGAATAATGGAATAAGAAGATGAACATGGAGGGGGAGGAGGGGGTTGCGACTGTACTTTCAGGTTGTTTGGGGAAGTGAGAATGGGTTTGAAGTGGGTTGTGGTGCTGGAGAAGATGTAAGAGGAACATGGAGGTGACTGCGGCCGTTCATAGGGTTATTGAAGTGGAGGAAGTGAGTGTGACTTGAGGTGGGCTGCTGAGTAATTAAATAATATCCAAGTGTCAATATTTGGGTGCTGACGTTGAGGTTATTAATCATCTAATATTTTATTAAAGAAGAGAGGACTGATGAAAGTATGAAGGTTTCAAAAATATATTTTTATAAACAAGGAAACTGAACTTTAGATTTCTGCTTTGGCCCTCAATATTAAGAATCTTATAGTTACATTTCAAATCTTAATAGTTGTGATTTTGATTATATCCAGTATCTAATCAAAGCTAGGACTGCATTTTAAAACACGTTTCAGTATTTTCTTTTTTTTTATTTTGAGGAATGGTTACCCTTTCATTAAAAACTTAAAGAAAGAAAGTACAAAGAGGGAGGTAAAAATATTTTTTTCCCAAAATATTCATTTTGGCCCCATATAAATACCAAAACAAACCAAATAGAAATGAAATTCCCAAAATACAGAAAACGAAGTTGGAAGATTCGTTTTCAGTGACTTTGTTTTATTCAAAAAAATATATTTAAGAAAAAAAATTTCCAGTATTCGTTTTCTACTGGAAATGAATTCGCAAACTTGAAAATTTTTTTCTTAAATTTTTTTTTAATTCTGAAGATTACAGAAAATTAATTTTATTTTAAAAAATTTAAGTGAATTCGTTTTCTCCTGAAAACGAATCTCCAGAATTTGTTTTCTTCCTAAATTTTTTAAAAATAAAATTAGTTGATTAATTCTATGTAAACTAATGTAAAAAATAAGTAAATAATTATTTTGTAATTGAAAACGAGTTCACCAAATTGGTTCTAACTTTTTATGGTTTTTTAAAATATAAATATTATTTAATATAAAACGAATTATGGTAATTCGAAATAGACACTCGTAATTTGTTTTTCATTTTTAGGGGAACAAAGGCAAGGCATAATTAAATAACTGAAAATCTAATTTGTAATGGAATAAAAATTTTAAATAGTTTTTATTTTTTTAAAAAAATATTTTTGAAAAATTGAATTGAATGAAATAAAAGTATTGTTAAGCTTATTTTTTTTTAAAATAGAAAAAAATCATTTGAGTAGAAAACGGATTTATTGAAATAAAATTATTTTTAAAATAAGTAATATAGTTTTATTGAAATAATACAAAATGAGAAAACGAATTCACTGAATACGTTTTTTGAATACTTGTATTTTTAAAATAAGTAATATAATTTTAGTTAAATAATAGAAAGTGAGAAAGAATTCGTTTAATAAATAAAATTAAATTTAAATTTATTTATTTAGGGTTAATTTTAGTTAAATAATACAAAATAATTAATTTAATATAATTTTAGTTAAATAATACAAAATAATCTAACGAATTCATTAGAAAACGAATTGAATTCTTTTTTGTTTTCTCATAAAAATTCACTGAATTCGAATTCAAGAGAAAACGAATTCAGCGAATTCATTTCCTCTTGAATTCGAAGTCAATGAATTTGCTTTCTACCAAAATTGCTTTTATGGAAAATTTTTTTATAATAAAATTAGTTAACTAATTCTATGTAAACTAATGTAAAAAAATAAGTAAATAATTATTTTGTAATTGAAAACGAGTTTACTAACATCGTTTCTAAGTTTTTATGTTTTTTACAAATAAATATTTTGTACCTTAGGTTGTGCAACACTCTTGTCTACTTACATGGGTTAATCAACTGGCACGATAATCTGAGACAGAAAGGAAAAAAAAAAAAAAACTAAGCCTTAAATATTTTAAATAATTTTTTTTTCGTTAAATATTTTTGGAAGAAACGAATTCAGCTAAATAACATTACACATATTTTTAAAAAATACAAAAAAAATTTTAAATAATAGAAAAAGTGAAAACGATTTCATGCAATTCGTTTTCTCTGGAAAACGAATTGCATGAATTCGTTAAAATTTTAAAATTTTTTGAAGGAAACGAAGCTCTCGGATTCGTTTTTTGGGAAAACGAATCTTATTCATTGGGAATGAAAAAAAAATTGATGTATTTTGGTAATTTTTGGTCCCCATATGAATATTGGAGGAAAAAAAACCTGAGGTGTCCCAATGGAAGAATAGATTAATTTACCTATACTTTTTTCATAATAATAGATTAATTATACAAAGAAATTTAAATAGTTTGAATATAAATTTTAAAAAACACAGGAAAGAAATCCAACACAATTCGGATATTTCATGGAAAACCTCACAAAAGTAGATGTCCCAATGGAAGAATCACAAAACTATTCCATAATATTTTTAGCGACATAAATGGAGCTGCATAGTGGCACTATATAGAATTTATAAAAGCAACATAAACGCCAATTAAGATGAAATCGGATTTGTAACTCCAAAAAAAAAAAAAAAAAAAAAAAGATGAAATCGGATTTGTGGGTAAAAGTGATGATGGTGTTGACGGGATTGAAGGCAACCTGGTTGTAATCCGCTTCCCCAATCAGGCGTTCTTCATTTGTGAAAGCAACGTAAGACGGTGTCGTTCTGTTGCCTTGATCATTCACTGTGATCTCAACTCGATCGTTTTTCCAGTATCCCACACGCAGATCGATTCCGATGGCTTTTCCAACCATTCTGATCCGATGGCAACAACTGTTAGAGAATGATGTTCAAAGCTAAAATAATTAACGTGCCCTTCTTTAATTTGTGATTACTCTTTGGGCACTGATGTAAGTGGGTAAGTTTCGTAGCTAATACAATAATTGTACATTTAAAGTAATAATTTAAACTAATGAAAATGTAATCTGCAAATTAGTTGCTTCATTAGCTTTTATTTACAAGGCGTAATTACATGATACCCCTTGTATTACTATCACCGTGTACTTTACCACCTTTTATTTAAAAATACACTCTTTTTCCATTTTTTTTAGATTTCTTGCCAACATCAACTAAAATCATAAAAAGTATAGGTAGATTGGTTTTAAAAAGGGACAAAAACCTGATCGACTAAATTGAATAGACAGTAACAAGTGATGAACAGTTAACTAATTAACTATATATGTGATTGCCTATTCCTAGTAATAATGAGTGTAACTGGCAAATTTACAAATGTAAAGGACAAAATTGCTAACCTAAAAATGAAAAGAACTAAAACTACTACATGGCCAACATATATAGACAACCAACTAGTCGTTTTTCCTATTTGATCGGACAAATTAACAACAAAACCTATATAGTTTTTATGTTCCAACGGATAAACTTTATTTAGAGCTGTATTTTGTGACTCATACACAACGGATAAACTCTATAGAAGTTAATAGGCTTGATGTTTGAGTAGGATTATATCACTATGTAAGGAATTCGTGTTAGATTGGCCGGCCATGGCTCTCTGAGATCAACAACATGATAAGATCAAGAGGAATGTGGGGATTGAACCTCATAGTTATAAGGCCCTCCTATTAATCACCATCTCAACCTTCTCCCCCTTTGTGGTCACTAAAAAGTATCACAAAGTAGTCACACAAGGTGTCAATTTGGTGGGAACCTTCACCACTATATTTGGTGACCACAAACGTTGGTCATTGAAAAATCAAACATTGGTGACCAAAAAGTTATGGTCACCAAAGGACTGTTGATCAACCGTTTGTGACCATTTTATTCTGGTCACCAATTTAATATTTCTTTACTTGTTTTTCTTCCTTTCTTTTTTTTAAAAAAATTAATTAAACAGATATCCGATGCTATTTTTAAACCTTTTGAATTGTGCCACTGGTTCTGTACTTGTGACACTTTTGCAGTTCCATTTTTAGTTAGGGTAAAAAAATATAATTAAATCTGACCTAGGTAAGAGTAAGCGTATCAGCTCATAATTTTAGAACTAATTTCCTCAAATGACTAAATAATTTCAAAGTCCAAATGAATCATTGAGATCTTTGCAATCGAATCATGAAAGAATAGTAAAATACCAATTGAAAACAAAGTACTATTTGGTAATAAAAGAAAAAATAGGAAAAAATTTTGTAAGAGTTCCAATAGTTACTGCAGCGCGTGTACGTCTCCAACTAATTGCAGATCAAATTAATTAATTTAGCTGTAGGCGGCACTTGAGTTCATTAATCTTTTCTTCATATTCATGAACCTCAGCCAGCGCTGCTTTCTTCTGTGTGTGCTTTTCATCCACGGCCTTGAACAACTTTGCCTCCTCTATCATCATCTCAATTTCCTCTCTTGATAATCTTCCACTGGTTATAGTGATGTTATTTCTTTGGCCTGTAGCTCTATCCCATCCAGAGACATTCAAAATGCCATTTTCTTACACCTCAAAGCATATATCAATATTAGGGACACTCCTGGGGGCCAATTGGACACCTTCCACCATAATTTTACCTAACAATCTATTCTGGATTGATATTGCTCTCTCACCTTCGAACACTCGAAATGACGTGCTAGTCTGATTATCTTTGATTGTTTTGAAACCTTTTACTATTCTAGTGGGGAGGATGGTGTTCTTTGGAACCACAACACTAATTACATTTCCTGTAACTTCAACACCTAGAGATAATGGGGTAACATCGACAAGAACAAGGTTTTGAATCTTCTCATTACCGTGGCCGCTCAAAATTGCAGCTTGAACAGCTGCGCCATAGGCAACAGCTTCATCAGGGTTGATGTTCCGGCAAGGCATCTTCCCGTCAAGAAATTCTCACAACAATTGCTGAATCTTTGGAATCCTGCTTGAACCACCGAACAGGACAACGTCATCGATAGCATTCTTATTAATCTGTGCATCCGCCAAACACTTTTCAACGGTCTCAATGCACTTGACAAATGAATCCGAGTTTAATTCCTCAAATTTCGCTAGGGTAACTGTTGCTGAAAAATCAACACCTTCAAACAAGCCATCAATATCTATTCTTGACAAAGTAGCAAAAGAAAGTATTCTCTTGGCTTTCTCACAACCAGTTCTTAATCTCCTGATTGCTTTTGAACTTGAGCTTATTTCCTTTCCGTGCTTCCTCTTGAATTCATTGATGTAGTGGTTCACCATTCTATTGTCAAAGTTCTCGCCACCAAGGTGAGTATCACCACATGTCGCCTTGACTTCAAATATATCATTTTTAATAGCTAGAAGTGAGACATCAAAAGTGCCACCCCAAGATCAAAAACCAGAATATTCCTCTTTCCGGGGATGCTTGATCTGTTGTTGAGACCACAAGCAATTGCAGCAGCTGTTGGCTCATTGATGATACGAAGCACGTTGATGCCTGCAATTTCTCCAGCATCTATTGTGGACTGACGTTGTGAATGATCGAAATAGGCAGGAACAGTTATGACGGCATCCTTCACTTCAGAACCAATGAAAGTCTCAGCAATTTGTTTCATCTTCGTTAGAATCATGGCCGAAATCTCCTCAGGAGCGAATTGTTTTTCCTCATCTTTGTAGGTTACAACAATCATGGGACTGCCATTAGTACCAGAAACGACCTTGAATGGCCAGAGCTTCATGTCACTTTGTACCGATTCATCACTGAATTTCATACCAATCAATCTTTTAGCATCTGTAAAGAAAAACTTTGGGCATCAATGAAAACATTATACATTTTCTCAAATATCTCAAATGAAAAGTGATGCAAAATATCTCGAGGAATTGTACCCGTAATCTCAAGATACCTTGTGCCGTGGTCGTATTTTTAATAGATTATCACTCAAATGACACTTTTATTTCAATTTAACTAAACGGTAGGACATATTCTTTAGAGAGTTTTAAGAGAGAACGTATTTTCAAAAATATGCAGACTACCATGTGGAAAAAAATTGTTTTAAAATATACTATTTAGTAAAAGAATTTTGATAAACATTTTTTTCAAAATCTGATTCGATATTTGAGAAAGCAGCAAATTGAACTCTAGATATTGCTTTGGCCCTCAATATTAAGAATCTTTTATTTGCTTTTCAAACCTTAATAGTTGAGATTCGATTATATTCAATATCTAATCAAACCTAGGACTCATCGCTGCATTTTAATACGGGTTTCTCACTAATCTACAGACGTGGACCGGATATGTTTAACTTTGATTAATTGTGTCAATTAAACCCCAAATGAGACAGATTTAAACATTATGAACCAAATTTTAAACGGAAATTGAAGATATACTAGCGTTATTTTTCCATAATAATAGATATATACAAAGAAATTTAAATAGCTGGAAATCAGATTTTGGAGGTAAAAGAAATGATTACCGAAGAAGTTATTATATGCAAATAGTATCGTTTCAAATTAAGGGCTATTTAGTTATTATAAAAAAGCTTTTTTTGATTAATTATCCAACCTTTTATTAAGTACTTATATCCAATAATTAATTAAAATAATAAGCCTTTTGATTTCAGCTTTCCCTATAGATTTTATGTGAACCAAAACAGCAAGACGCACTTGCATAATGAAAATAGTGCTTCGAATGAGGAGATATAACGGGGTTTAATGGTACTTCTTTGTCAAAAGGTTATTTTTGTCCCAAAAAAGTTGTTAAATATGAGATAAAATATTTTTATCACTCAAAATTGAATTCTTACGACACAGTATGCCATATCAACTTTCAGGTATGGTGGAGTTGCTGGCTGAAAATTCAGGTGAATCAATGAATCGAGTTAGATGTGGTTTTTAAATAATCGGGAAGCTATTTGTGATTTTTCCAAAACCCAGAGAGGCATCAAATTGCAATGGGAATAGCTCATTGCGTGTTAAGATAAAATGGATAGTAATTATCCTAAAAAGAGGGAATCAAAGGCAAATGTCATTGCCACATCAATTTTTTAATTCTTCCCAAAATGCTCTTTGTTATTCCAAAAGCTTATCTTCATCATTTACACTGTTCCATCCGCTTCAACTTATCAAGAACTAGGTCACAATAAAAACTAAAATTATGGTAGGCGGGAAGCTATGAGGGGATCCGGTTGGTCATGGTTGCCGTCGTTGAAGATGAAGTATTCGATTTGGGCAATTGACTAAAAAATAACATAAATAGTACTGGAATAGGGCGAGCCTAGAGAAACGTTAAAATTTATAACATAAATTATAAGGGATGGAATGATGGAAATTATGAAGATAAGCTTTTGGCATAACAAGGGAATTTTAAGAAGACAATTAAAAAGTTACTATAGATTCTAATTTGTTAGGTCAAAATCAAATAGTCAAATTAATTTGATAATAAAAATAAAATTTTCTAGACAAATAAAGTAAATATTTTGACTATATATAAACAATCCGAAATGGGTGTTTATAAAAATACGAAAAGTACCAAATGACAAGAAAATGAAATTTGTCAAAAAAGCTTTCAGTCTAAATAACTTTAGAGTTCTAATAGTCACCAACCAAATGCCAATCAAAAAGTCAGTTTCTCAAATGGAGCACCAATACTCTCCCTACTGCCATGAGTGCTTAATTTAGTTGTATACGTGCCATCAGTTCTTCCATCTTTTCTTCATATTCATGAACCTCGGCAAACTCATCCCTTCCATCCAACCATTGAAAAGCCTTTTCAATTGCATCCCCAGCCTTTATTTTGGCAGCATAAGACATGGTCTTGTTCTTTATATCATCCCTCATTTGACAAGCGTAATTCTCAAAGGCACGCCTTGCTTCATTCTTTTGTCTGTGTTTTTCATCTTCAGCCTTGTGCCAGTTATAGCTTCTATCATTTTCTCAATTTCCTCTCTGGATAATCTTCCACTGTTTATGATAACGTTATTTTTTTCGCCTGTAACTTTGTCCTGGGCAGAGACATTCAATATGCCATTGGCTTCCAACTCAAAGCAGACTTCGATTTGAGGAACTCCCCTCGGTGCCAGTTGAATGTCATCAAGTTCCAATTCACCTAACAATCTGTTCTCCAGTGTTATTGCTCTCTCCCCCTCGTACACTGGAAATGAAGCTCCGGTCTGGTTATCTAGGATGGTTGTGAAACCATGTTTTACTTTTTTGGTAGGGATTGGGGTGTTTCTTGGAATCACAACACTCATGACATTTCCTTTCGTTCCAACACCTAGAGATAACGGGGTAACGTCCACAAGCACAAGATTTTGAACCCTCTCATTGCCATGGTCACTCAACATTGCAGCTTGAACAGCAGCACCGTAAGCAACAGCTTCATCCGGGTTGATACTTCTGCAAAACTCCTTTCCCCCAAGCAAGTCTCGCAACAATTGTTGAACCTTGGGAATCCTGCTTGAACCACCTACCAGAACTGCATCATCCACCTTGTTTTTATTCATTTGGGCATCCGTCAAACATTTTTCAACGGTGTCAATGCACATCGTGAATAAATCTGAGTTTAGCTGCTCAAATTTGGCCCGGGTAAGAGTAGCTGAAAAGTCAATACCTTCAAACAAAGCATCAATGTCGACTTTTGTCTCAGTAGAAAACGATAGCATCCTCTTGGCTCTCTCACAACCTGTTTTTAATCTCCTAATTGCTTTAGGACTTCCGCTTATGTCCTTTCTATACTTCCTCTTGAATTCATTGATGTAGTGATCCACCATTCTATTGTCAAAGTCCTCCCCGCCAAGGTGAGTATCACCACCTGTAGCCTTCACTTGAATCTTGCCATTTTGAATGGTGAGAACAGAGACATCAAATGTACCACCCCCTAGATCAAATATCAGGACATTCCTCGTTTCAGTGGCTCTGAAATTAGTGTCAAGACCATAAGCAATTGCTGCAGCTGATGGCTCATTTATGATTCGTATCACATTAAGGCCTGCGATTTCTCCAGCATCAATTGTTGCCTGGCGTTGTGAGTTATCAAAATAGGCAGGCACAGTTACGACTGCATCCTTCACTTCGGACCCAATGAAGGCCTCGGCAATCTGTTTCATCTTCGTGAGAACCATGGCAGAAATCTCCTCGGGTGCAAATTGTTTTTCTTCATCTTTGTGGGTTACTACCATCATGGGACTGTCCTTACTACCAGAAATGACCTTGAATGGCCAGAGCTTCATGTCACTTTTTACCGATTCATCGCTGAATTTCCTACCAATCAATCTCTTAGCATCTGTAAAGAAAAACTTAAATTTGGGCATCAATGAAAATATTACACATTTGCTCAAATGAAAACTCATGCCAAATATACATCTTCAACCAATGTACACTAATGAATATGATACCTTGTACATGCATGGTATGTCGTGCCACACTTAATAGTAGTATTATAAAAATTATAACATTAGCACAGACCTCGATCCCCCTTTTTTGCATGTATTAAACTATTATCATTCAAAATGGAATAGTGAAGTATTATAAAAATTATAACATTAGCACAGACCTCGATCCCCCTTTTTTGCATGTATTAAACTATTATCATTCAAAATGGAATAGTGTTATTTCTTTCTTTCTTTTTAGTTAAGCGTGGAATTGGTTATTCGTAAATGATTGCGAAAATAGTGTTATTTCAATTTAACAGAATCTTACCCAATTTTAAATTTGGCTTGAATTAGTCCTCTATCAGACTATACTAAAGAGCTTATAGATAAATTATCCAACCTTATATCCAACTTTGATTAATTAATTTTGTCAATCAGATGAATTGAATCCCAATTGAGACAGCTTTTAACATTAATTGTGAACCAAATTAAAATGGAAATTGAAGATGCATTGCGTTATTTTTCTTAATAATAATAATAATATTAATAATAATAATAAATCTAACCAAGAAATATAGCTGAAATAAATTAGAAAACACATAACCAAATCCAATATAATTCAGAATTTTCAATGGAATCATCTCAAAAGTAATTGTTACTCCGTAGGAGTGGCAATTTCTAGCATGACATGACACGATATAAGCGGGTAAGGGTTGAACCTTTGCGGGTTATATAGGTCCAACCAAATAACATGAATAATTAAACTGGACTATCTCGAACCCGACACGAGAAATTTATTCTACAACACGAAAACACGACACGAACACAACACGAATAACACGGAACCCTCCAACCCAAATACGATACGAATTGTCACCCCTAATCTTACCTAATAGAAAACTCATGTTCAGAATAAAAGTTTGTATTTTTAACCAAGGAATAATAATTTTAACGACAGAAAAGGAGCAATAATATTGGTACACATATTTATAAACCGCCCAATCAAAACGAAGTAATTAAAGGACAATTAATTAAGACGAAATAAATAAGATTGATTGGGATTTGGGAGTTACCGAAGATGGTGTTGATGGGATTGAAGGCAACCTGATTGTAAGCCGCTTCCCCAATCAGGCGTTCATGGTCGGTGAAAGCAACGTAAGACGGTGTCGTTCTGTTGCCTTGATCATTTACTATGATTTCGACTCGATCATTTTTCCAGTACCCGACGCAGGAGTAGGTCGTCCCCAGATCAATTCCGATGGCTTTTCCAACCATTCTGATCCGATGCCAACAACTATTAGAGAATGATGTTCAAAGCTAAGTTAACTAACGTCCCCTTCTTTTGTGATTACTCTTTGGTCATTGATGTTTAGTGTATATATAGGAATATATGCAGTGTTCTAGAGGTTATCTGTTAAGATTCCAAGACTAATTAAATTAATCATCCGCTCGAGGAAGGATTAGTTTGGTTTCCAATACAAAGATTAATTCGTGGTTGATGGAAGCAAGTTGAAAACTTATCTTTAATTTAAAGAGACAGTTTTAGTTTAACGATGAAGATTACCAAAGAATTTAAACACACAGTTTAATGAGGCTTTTGGACTGTAATTTTCACTTGATGGTTGATGTATTCTTCTACGGCTATTGAACAATACTCCATCCGTTTCCTAATGGTCATTATAGAAAATTGTTTTGTTCCCAAATAAGTGTTACGACGAAAATTTTAAATAGGTCAAGTATTACCCATTAATTAAATGATTTCATTTAATGTCATTATTTTAAATGCACATACATTGTGGCCACTTATTTGGGAACGGAGGGAGTATAATTGCCATTGTTTAACTAATCGGACTGGACCAGACCTACCAGTCGGACCTGGTTAACCGGGAACCGGCCACCTTTCCGGTCCGATCTAGGTGGAAAAATGGGTTTTAGTCAAAATTCGGTTAGACTGGTCAAAACCAGGGTTTGACCGAAAAACGGTGAACCGGCTCTAGACCTGGTTTATTTTATTTTTTTTTTTAGTGGTCCTTTTCGGTTTTTTTTAAAATCTTTTTGTACTACTTTTGTAGTCATTCTCCATTTATAGAGGAACTTATTTCTTTCCACAACCAATGTTGGATGTGGGAGACTTGAAGCAAATCTAAAAGGCAATTGTACCATGGAGGGATTTGAACCCACATCTTCAAGAAAGAAGGCTCTTAAACAACTTAAGTTAGCCATTAAGCTAAATATACTCGAATATAAAATTAGACATTTGAAATTTTATATTATTATTATCCCTCTTAAAAATTACATTTTTAGTATCATACAAATTAATTATATTTTAATTATGAAAAATATAATATTTTAATTATATTTATGGAATCATAATGACGTCGTCAGTTCGACTCCCGATTCGACCCCTAAACTCCGGTTGAACCCCGACCCTGAGCTCGATCGGTTCATCGTCCGACCCGATTTGTTGAACATTGATAATTGCAATCCATGTTCACTTATATAGCTAGCATCGAAAACATAGTAATTTGGTGACACATATAATTAATTGATCACCTCGTAATATAATCATGAATGTGTCTTGCACATTCTAACCATCCATTGCATCTTTAGAAATAGCGTAACAACCCAATAATAGAAGAATAATTCATACGTATATTTATCTTTGGGGCTTAAATATATCAACCCCCTCCTCAAATAACATTACAATTTCTGAATGTATGTGTCTGCACCATGATGCGTGGTTCAACAGAGGATAGTGCAACAGATGCACAATAGACTGTTCATGATATGTCCATTTCAACCAAATATTAGCTTCTTTTATTTTTGGCGGAAAAATATCAGTGTGTCTTGTTACGTCATTTTATATTAAATATTAAACCTACTTCATACAACAAATTAAAATTCAGTGTAGGTGTAGTATTTATCAACAAAGTCAGAAATTAAGTAAAGTAAATAAAAAGCAGGGAACAAGTGACGAATTTTATAGGAGAACTCTAGAAAAATCAATTTTACACTATAATCTGGGGTCATATAAATAAGCTCATTTTAATGGATATTTAATTTTATTTAAACCATATTTTGAAAAAATAATTTTGAATGTAAAGAATATATTGAAAATATAAAAATGTGTATTACTTGACTGAGAAATTATTGTAAAATAAAAATGTAATGTAAAAAATAAAAACAAAATAAAAAAGAATTAAAACATGAACTAAACGTACCAAGTCGGATTTTTTTACCTTAATATTTATTTTGGGGGAAAAAATTACCAAAATAAGCAAAAAAATTGTGAAATTCCCAAAGTATTGAAAACGAATTTGGGAGATTCGTTTTCAGTTGAAAACGAATCTCCCAACTTCGTTTTCAACCGAACAAACCAAAAAAAAAAAAAAAAATTCTTTTGAAAACGAATTCACGGAATTCGTTTTCTTGAAAACGAATTCCAGGAATTCGTTTTTTAGTGAAAACGAATTCCATGAATTCGTTTTCAAAAGAATTTTTCTTTTTTTTTTTTGGTTTAATAATTGAATTCCATAATTAATTTTTTCCTTTTTTGTTTTTTATTAATTTCATTAAGAAACTAATTCCACTACAATGGTTTTTAAAAGGAATGAAAATAATTATATGTAAACGAATTTTATTAAAATTAAATAATTATGCGAAATTGAAGATTTATTACGAAAATTAGTATTCATGGAAAACGAATGTGGGGAATGCGAGGTGTACTTATGGGAAAAAAAAACCGTAAGAAAAATTGAAAATATGGGACGGAACATAATTTAGAATATGCTTCGGAACAGCACGAACGAGTGGCCGAATAAGCGGCGATGCCTGGACGCCCTGCAATTCAAAGAAGTGCTTAAGACAAGGTTATTTACACATAAGTTGCAGCTCCCTAGTTAGCCGCGAGAATATACACGTGGAAAAAGACCAAAGCAGTGAAATAAAAACAGTTGGGGGAAAATATTATGTGGAAAACAACGAAATCAGGGAATAAAATTTAATCAAGTAATGTTATGTTGTAGAAATAGACCCGTAATTTTAGTAGAAAATCAATTCAATGAAATATGCTTATTTATAAAATAAGCGATATACTGTTAGTTAATAATTTAGTAGTAGAAAACATGTTTCCCTACACTGCGGTGCATTCGTAGAAGTGTGTTCAGGAAATTCAGGGAATCAGCGAAATCGTTTTCCCTAATAACGATTTTGGGATTCACTGTATGTCACGAAAAAGAGAAGGCGAAATCAACGAAGGCATGTCCCGAACTCGTTTTGTAAGAAGGCGATTACAGCTGTTTAGGTTTCTGGAAAAAACATTCGGCAAATTCGTTATTTTTGTAGAGTCCAGAAAGAATTCGCTGAATTCGTTTTCAATGGAAAACGAATTCAGGAGAAAACGAAATCGCTGAGAATGGCAGCACTCCATAAAAACAAATTCACTCCCCGAAGGGAAAAATGCGGTGCATTCGTTGAAACGAATTCCCCATGTTGGAGTGAGGGTTTCATATAAAACGAATGTAGGGAATTCGTCTTCTAAAGAAAACCAATTCATTGAATTAGTCTTTTGGAGAATTCGAATTCCCCAAATGCGCTTTTTTGAGAAAACAAATTTGATTTCTACTTGATTTCGATTGAAATTTCGAACTCAAAATTCATCAAATCATGTTTGCTTTATTTATTTATTTATTTTTTATAACTTTATTGAGTTTAGTTGTTGACTTAATTAATAATTTATAAATAAAATATTAATATCTACCTAAGCTATGGGGGCACATATTAAAATACAAAATATATTACATGATATCTATACTATAAATTTAGTGATGCAGTGGAGGGGCCCCTAGTGTAGCTCCGCCACTGTCCACATATCCGGGGTCTGACAACCTTACTTTGTATTTCTATAAGAGGCTATTAGCCCGGTTACGTAGCAGCAAACTTTTACCACTGCCGAGACTCCCCTTCAAAGTCCGACTAATAAAATAAAATAGGAATCCTACTGGATACAGAGGAACAAGGTTCAAGGTCAAGAGAAAACAATTTTGTTACAAACCAATCAACATTGTCATGCTTGAGTAGTAATATTCCTGTAGACATGTACAGCTCAACGGTATCTGCGGGAAAACTGCATCCTGCGTGATCATATTTGCACCAGCCTAAACTCTCATTATGCCGTCAAATCCCTTATTGCAGAGAGTTATAGAATAGGACCAGCACTACCGATATTCCGATTATGACTGGGAATGCTGTGACCAAGTAAAGAGCTCCTTATCCCTGCACAAGACAATGGTCTCAGCACTCGGTTCAAAAACCAGCAAAGCATGGGGTGGGGGTTCATTCCAGCTCTAGGAACTAAAATTTTAGGGAAACTTTGAGTTCAATTTCTACAATTGAATCAATAAGTTTTCCATCTTCATCAACAAATCCATGCAGTTAAAAGATGAAAAACCAACCACACAAATATAAGAACCCCAATCTTCAGGTATAATTTCTATCAATTAATGGTTGTGTTCCATGTTTACTTTTCTTTTGCACCATAAATTGAGCCTGAAATACAATATCAGTATGCCCTTCTTCTACCGCTAACTGACAAAGAGCTCACCTAAAACAGATGCAACATGGCAGTTGGCTCATTGGTTATAAAGGGGCAACATGGCAAGTAATATACTCTCATTGATGCTAATAATTCTTTTGCCTTATGAGTAGATTCTCATGATGCACAGCAAAGAAATTTTGAAAAGTTATCACGGACTCTGTTTAAAATGGGCATGACAGCTTAAAGAGAACATTGCCGTCCTAATTTTTACCACCAAGAAACTGAAATTCAAAGTGTTCAGCAAGGAACTGAGACATCACTGGGGTGGTAAAATATTTAAATGAGTATGATGCAATAATTGTAACTTGCTGAATAAGAAGCTGAGATTTGATAATTTGGATAGCAATTGTTCAACAATGAATGCATCTTCCTACCATCCCCATCTTTTCAAAATCAAGGAAAAAAGGCAAAAATCAATAAGAGATAATAAAGGCAAGCAAAAATAATAAATAATATTATTCAACTGAAGGGAAGAGCTTTAAAGTACTGAAAAAAGACAACAGAAAAGATTCAGTGAAGCATATCAAACCACTACAGGAGGAACATCCGCGTCATCACTATCATCGTCATCTTCAACCTCTGCAGCTGCAACCCAGTCCATGTTGAGTCGCTTAGCAGCCTCTTTCGGATCAATACCAGTATCTGTAGCTTTCGCGTATAGTGATTTCCCAGGTCTTTTCTTCTTTGGTAATTCTACCTGTGTAAGAGGCATTCAAATTGATTAAGTTCTACCACATAAACCTCTGACAACAAGAATGGTCAACACCCATGTTGAAATTCAGTGAGGCGAAAAAGGTTGAATGCAAGCTTCCCACGTAAAAGAGAACAGAATAAGTCAAATAATGAAATCTAAAGAAGATTCATATAGTACCACAGACACTTTTATCAAGTGTAGCAGGGAAAAGCAAGAGTGGATTAACACAGAAGATATAGCTTTTACAGCCACAACGACCAGCAAAATACAGGTATTCTGATACAAAAACTTAATGCAATCATCCAAGTCAAAGAGAAGTAACTTTTCTCACTCATTTATAAAAGATCAGACTTTCTTCCCTACAATTATCACACTCGACTCTGTAATAAAACAAGAAAAGAAGATATTGCATCGATCTATCCAGCAAACATATCAATCTATTTTCTTTATACTTTTATTGCCTTGAATTTGTTCACAAAAGTTATAGTATGTCAGCACCTGCAAGGTAGTTGAACAGATTTTTCCCAGCTAATCCCATAAAGGTACACAACAAATGTATCAAATTTTCCAAAGACAAACTCAGCAATCAAAAACTTAGACATGATCATACAAGTAGACCAAAACCACAAAATATAACTGCCCCATCATTATTAGGCAACGGGGTAGCATTAAGATTCCACAATGTCTACAAAAGGTGAGAAAGATAGTGGCATTAAACGTCTATGAGAATAATTTTGCAGTACACAGAGACATTAACAAATTGAACAATTCAAAAATTCACTTCATGTTTTGACAAGTACCTCCAAATTTGGCCATGACATTAGTTCTTCAGCTAGTAGCTGCAGAGCGAGACAATCCTCAGGAATTTTACCTTTTTCCACCTACAAGTAGGATGAAAAAAATATAATTCTTTCACACAGAAAATGTCACTGGCACCAAAACCCCTGACTGCATGTAAAAATATGAATACAAGATCGGAGAATGTTTATCTTAGGATGAATTACAGTCCATTCATCAGTCTGTTGTTAAGAAAAGAAAGCTAAGCCATAGAACAGAAGTTAGATGGATTACATAGCTCAACATTGACCAGACAGCAGTTTATTTATCATATATAATAGGTAAAATCTGTTAGTTCAGGTCATTCTTGGCACAGTTTCTCCTGGATTTGAGAGTATTATTTTCTAACATAAACATTGTTAACTGTCCCAAGCAGTTTTGGTCATTGAACTTCTATGACTACCATATGATTGCGAAATTAGCAAGAAGCATAATAACTAAAAATAAAACCAAGGAGCATATCACGGAGGCTTTCATCATCATCTATGAAAGCCTGGACAGCAGCAACAAATGGGTAGTCTTTTGGTATATGGAGCATATCACGGAGGATTTCATCATCATCTATGAGAATGTGCTCAAACACACTCCGTTCGGGAGCATTAGCAGGGACGAGCACTGGTGTTCTACAATAAATATGCAGCTTGTGGTGGAGAGGCGATGTTTTCATGACTTCGTAAAACCGCCGGGAAATGAGATCGAAATTCACAGTTTCAGCAACTGAAATAGTTCGCCTTGGAGGAGAACTGTACTCTGAACCATTGGGACCCCGAACAATTCTCCCATCCCAATATAACATCAGTCTAACGGATTTCCCTCCCATTGCAGTGCAGCAGAGATGTACCACCACGTTCTATATACCTCAATCAGCAGAAGCTCTTGTGCAACTGTTTACCGGACTACTTCAGTTACAAAAAATATCGATATAAATAACAACAACAACATTTCTACGAGGGAGGTCAGAACACTAGGGCATATTCCTAAAATATGAAACAACCACTAACAGAATATCTGAATCATACATTTTAACCTACATATGCAGCATATATCGAAGATCTTGAATCTTAAATGCCTAGAATGAAGAAAGTGAAGAACTTCTATTCACGAGTTGAACCCTATACCCTTCATACGGCAAGAAAACAGATACAAAGCCAAACAACTTCTAAGAGGGAAAACTCCTAAATTTTAATACTATAATAAAGAGAATTTCAGTCTCTCTCGCAAATCACTAGAACCATATCCCCGTAATACAAATCAATAATAAGATGAAGGACAATTTTCAATAAACCCATAAACCATGTGCAAGAAGGAATAGTCTGTACAGTTTACCCTCATAAAGTGCCAATACCCAAAAGTAAGAGAAATTAGGAAATCCATTCCAGTAGCTAGCAATTCAATGCTACATCACAACAAGTAAAGAAAATGATTCAAACCTAAACCCTAAACCCTACGTTCTAAATGCTTGGAAATGAAGGGACAATTCAAAACTAATTGCACACATTTGGAAGTCCAAACCATATGTCATCCAAGAAGCTGTCAAGATCAAAAGAACAATGCCTAAATTATAACCATATAGTACGTTCATAGTCAAATGCTCATTAAGAGTAACATAACAAAGCTAATGAATCCCCAAACCTTCTTAAAAACCCCAACATTTTTAAACCCCAAACTTTTTCATAATGGGAATAACCATAATACAAACCCCAAACTTTTTAAAAGAGTCCTATTAACATAAGCTAATGAAACTTTCTAAAAGAGTCCTCATTGCTTTAATCCCGGCACATATATTTCAAATAATAGGACTTTCCAAAGAGTCCTATTAGAAGTTAATAGGACTCTTCCTTAAATGTTCTTCTTACGTCTACACGTAATGTTCGGTAACGCAAGCAGTATACTGGGAAATGAAAAAGAGAAGATACAGTAGTCATTCAAACTCACCCAAGATTAATATGTAGACAAATGACAAGCCAAGAGAACCTTTATCTAAGACAGATTAATTATTTTGGTTGATCCAAATCCAGAGGAAAAGAAATTGAACAGAATAAAAAAATTAAAAAAAAAAAGGATCACATCTTACTTGTGTAAAGCTAATTTTCCTATCAACATATATATCAGCACCGTCCCTGGAAAATAAGGTATCTTCAAACACCTGAAACCAAATTCATGATAAGTAACATCCACATCAGGTTCTCTAGCAAATAATTCCAGTTTCTCCCAGAATATAATTTCCATACCTCTACTGAATGAAAAAACAGAAAGAGGAAAAATCTTGAATTAGAACAAGTCAGAGGACAACCCTTGCGGACATTGCAGGAAAAATCAACACAATCACATCAAATTCAACACACTGAATCAACCCAGCTTAATTTCGGACGAATACCACGAACCCTCCAACTGGGTGTCTTAGGGTATCAGAAAAAAATGTGAAACACTATATGCTCAAACCTCAGAATTTAGGAAAATTACTTCAACTGTAGTGGAAAATAAGAATCACCTTATACAATTTAGATGAAGCGAACTATGAAAACAAACATCCTACCCTATCCTTTTGATTTTCAGGACCAAATTCAAGAAACGGAAAATTACAATACACTGCAACTCACATTTTTTATGTCAAAATCTGTCCGGACATCATTGTTCCATGAATTTTAGGGCGAGCAAAAATTCACATCCCAATTTGACCCTAGGCAAACAAGATACACTTTGACAAATTTTTATCACCCTCTAACTCCACACCAACTACAAAGGACATCACACAACCAATTCCTTTCTAAAGGATGGTGCAAGAAAAAATGAATGCTTCTATTCCATTAAAAAAACAACACTCCCCGAAATTTCATAAAAGGTGTAACAAAAAGCAAATTCGATTCCCCCTTTTCCATCAACATTAACCACTCCAACTACCACAATGCGTAACTTACTTTCGCTTTTCAATGCGTAACTACCACAATGCGTAACTACCACAAGCTAGGTTGAAATACGATGATTTATCCTATTCGCTTTTTAATTGTGTAAAAAAACACTTGTTTGTAACACTACATTGAGACAAATTACAAACAAATTCATGGGTCCCTTACCCTCTTCCTAACAACAACAACACCCATAGCGGGGAAAATAAAAAAATCTTTGCATTCCATAATCTATGCCCAACAATTCCAATGAAATTTGAAACAACATACAACCACACGGTCCACACATCACATTATAGACCAACCTCAAAGTAGGTCCTATTTTATACATGAAAACAAAAGAGAGAGCTATCACCTAATATGGTGCATAAAACAGGACCCCCCAACTCACATCATTTTACATTGATATAGTTTACAAAAATAATTTACAAAAAAGAACTTCGTCTCCCATAACAGCCACTCCACAAATAAGCTCTTGTATTAGAAGAAAATTGGAATGGGGATTCAGTTGAAAGTTAGAACCACCCATTTAGAAAAACATAATTAAAAGGAATCTTCACATATACGGATTGTGGGCGGACACACTTCTCAATCTATCAATTGCGTTTGTGAATTGATTTCTAGGAGGAAAAGCAACACTCACCAAGGCATTAACCAACTTATTCATGTTCAAACAAGCACAAAGTCCTACAATACCCAACAGTACTATTCATAAATTTATATCACCCAAAAAATGTGAACTTACAAATACAAAACAAATTATACACAAATGTATAACCCTAAGACAAACCTCAAGCAATTTCCAAGCAAATTGAGCTTCTAATGGCGGAATTTTGGTACCCTTCAAGAAATCCCCAAAATCTAGGGTTTCTTCTACACTCTCCTTCGTTTTCCGGTCAAATGGCAGTCGGTCCGGCGAGGTCGCGAGCGGCGGCGATGTGGCGCGGGTTAGGCCGGAACGGGAAGGGGCTCGCCGGTTAGTTGGTCGTGGTCGGAGGGTGGGGGGTCGCCGTTTAGTCGAGGACGGGAACGGGAATGGGCTCTGTTTTTCTGCTGCGTGAAAATTTTCACGCAGCTTTTTATACCTTTTTTTTTAATTTTTTTTATGGAAAACGAATCTGCGAAATTCGTTTTCCATGTTTTTAAATTTTTCTTCTGAAAACTGAATTCGCTGAATTCGTTTCTTTTGGAAAACGAATTCAGCGAATTCGTTTTCGAAGAAAAACGAATTCGCTGAATTCGTTTTCCAAAATTCGTTTCCTTTTTTTAAAAATCCGAAGTAAAAACGAATCTCCGAAATTCGTTTTCTCTGAAAACGAATTTCCGAGATCCGTTTTCAGCCGAAATTTTTTTTTTTTCTTCTTCGCCTGCCGGATCTTACCGAAAACGAATTTGCCAAATTCGTTTTTCGGGAAAAACGAATTTGGCAAATTCGTTTTCTATAGATCCGGAAAAAAATTTTTTTTTGCTTATTTTGGTAATTTTTTGCTCCTATTTGTTTATTGGCGGAAAAAATCGTCACTGCTCCGGCACGTTTTCTTCCAAATGCGAAAACGTTAATCATCCTTAATTATCCTCCTGATAGTTGAGGGCGGCCGGCAACCCGCCATCGCTGGAGGCACGGTGGGGACGATGGAGAGTTTCGCTCAACGTCTAGAGCATCCCTTGAAAATCGGATCTAGATAGTTAGTTATAAGCACACTTGTTTTCCACTGTATTCTCTAGCATGCCCTTTATTATCAGGAATCTCCCTAATTTATTCATCGGCTGCTAATATGTACAAACGAAAATTTAGTATCCTTCTTTGTGGCTCCTGTTTCTGTAGACGGGTGTTATCATAAACATGCAGCAGCTCCAGATTTATCTAAAAGTGCATTTTAAGAAGAAAAAAATTCAAAACATTTTTTTAAATTCTTGTCCAAATCATTTTTATTTTCAATTGTTTATACTCCATTTAATTCTAAAACCACTAAAAGGAATTATGAGTATTTGTCCAAACGAAACCTATCTAATCCAAAATTTTGTTGACCCGATCCGAAATGTTGGGTTTGGATCAAATTGAACAGTGTGGGGAGCATCTGGAATGTATGATATTGTTTGCAATTCTGCTCTACCGCAGCCTTCATTGTGGTTTAGGGAAACTTTGATAGCCAATGGCGTATCCAGAAAATACATTTTCAAAATTCTCGAGTGGTCCAATATATAAATTTAAAAAAAATTTACAATAGCATACATTATAAAAAAATTAATAGTAAAATATATGGGGCTAATAAGGGTGGAGGAGGGGGTTGGGGCTCCGGGGACAACCCCTGTTGGAGGCTGCACGAAGCTTGCAATGCTCTGAAGAGGCTTTTACAGTCATGCAGTTCAATCGTTATTAAATTGTTGCCTATTTGAAATGAAATTGCTTTGATTTTAATGAGCTTGAAAAATATGAAGCTCTTTTTGTATTTTGTATTTTATTTTTTGCAAATAAAAATGAATTTATTGTTTTGTTGACCCCCGTTTTGGTCAACTAATGCCAATATTAATTGGTATTGTTATGTATTGCCTTCAAGGTGATGGAAATTTCGGTCACCAAAAGACAAAAAAAATTTTACCACCACAAATTTGGTCACCTAATTCGTCAGTAAAAATGTGAATTTAATTACTAATTTAAATTATAGGCGACCATTAAAGTGGTCACCAAAGGGAAAAACCTTGTTAACAAAGTCATTCTCAATGACCAAAATATTGGCCACTCTTTCTGTCACCAAAGGTCAAGGTTATGTGACAAGATTGTGCCCCTTTGGTGACGAAACTAGCGACCATTCTTTTGGTCACCATGGGTGACCGATTCTTATTGGTACCCAAAGCAACCGTTTAGTGGCCAAACTTTGTCGCGGGACCACCTGGTGACCAGTGTTTTTCTGCCTATTTTAGACCAAATCTGAGTCGTCCCCAAAGGCCTCTCGCCTTTTCTAGCAGTAGTTGTGACACACTTGCAGTTCCATGTCTTGATCTTGTGTTTTTTTTATAAAAAAAAGAATTTATTTTGTAGAGATTATAATATATTTACATAGCGGTGGGTTTTGAACGAATCCATATCCATCACTCAGTGGAAAAGAATGTTTAAACTTAATTTAGAAGGAGAAAGGAGAAAAAAAATCAAACGAGAAGAAACTGACTTGAATTTGGCATAAAATCTTTAAAGTTAAAACAGTTTATAAGAATAATAATAAAGTACAAAATATAAAATTCCAAATGCTAATTAAATTTTAGTTCTAGAAGTAGACGGCGCACATGCATGACTTCTTGTGTCTTCTCTTCATATTCATGACCCTCAGCAAGCTGAACCCTTGAGTCCAACCATTGAAAGGCCTTCTCAATTGCATCTTCACCCTTCTTTTTTGCTTCATCAGACTCGGTCTTCTTCTTTATGTAATCCGTAATTTGACAAACGTAATTCACAAAGGCACACATTGCTACATGCTTCTGTTTGTGTTTTTCATCCTTGGCCTTGTACTTGTTAGTCTTTTTTCATCTTCTCAATTTCCTCTCTTGATAATCTTTCTCGGTTTATCATAGCGCTATTCTTTGTGCCTGTAAGAGTACCCCACCCAGACACATTGAAAACCCATTGGCTTGTACCTCGAAACAAATATTGATTTTAGGGACTTCCCTCGGGGCCAACTGAACGCCCTTCAACTCAATTTCGCCTAACAATCTGTTTTGTGTTGATATTGCTCTCTCACCCTCGTATACTGGTAAGGTAGCGGTGGCCTGGTTATTACAAATAGTTGTCATATTATTTTTTACTATTCTAGCGGGGATGATGGTGTTCTTTGGAACCACAACACTCATGACTTCACCTATAGTTTCAACACCTAGAGATGACGGTGTAACCTCCTCAACCACAAGGTTCTGAATTTGAACCTTTTCATTGCGTTGCCCGCTCAAGATTGCAGCTTGAACAGCTGCACCATAAGCAACAGCTTCGTCGGGGTTGATGTTGCTAGAAAGCTCCTTTCCGTTTAATAAGTCTTGTAACAATTGCTGAATCTTGGGAATTGCTTGAACCACCCACAAGGACAACATCATCGTTGGCGTTCTTATTAATTTGTGCATCCGTCAAACAATTTTCAACTGTCTCAATGTACTTGATAAATAAATGTGAGTTTAACTCTTCAAATTTGGACCGTGTAACAGTTGATGAAAAGTCGATTCCTTCAAACATGTAATCGAGGTCCATTACTGTCTCAATAGCAGACTAAAGTAGCCTCTTGGCCCTTTCACAAGCTGTTCTTAATCTTCTTATTGCTTTAGGATTTTCGCCCTCATATCCTTGTTGTGCTTCTTCTTGAATTCTTGATGTAATGGTTCACCATTCTATTGTCGAAGTCTTCCCCGCCAAGGTGAGTGTCTCCAGCGGTAGCTTTGACTTGAGTGTTACCATTTTTAATGTTGGTGTTTCTAATTTAATTTGATTAATTATGTATTTAGATGAAATTAAACCTGGTTGACAGTTTTTTTAAAATACATATTAAGAACGAAATTAAAATGTATGAGGAAAGTAATTTGAGATGAATAAAAATAGATTTATGAAAAAAAATACAGCTAGATTAACAAACTTAAAAAATATCGCAAAGAAGCTTTTAGCTTCGTATGGATTTGGCCAGTAGAATTGACATTGCTGCCCAAATTCCAATTTTATCGTTTGTTTATGTCAAATAAACAAATTAAGAATTCTAGACTATGTAGAATGTAAATGTCCATCAAAAGTACGTACGATTACTCTTCTTGTCATATTATTCCAAATAAGTCGATCTTTGGGTCGAAATTATGGATTTTTTGAGGGGTTACTAATATGGCATTAATTTATTCATTGCCTACTAATATGGTAATAGGTTAGAGATTGTACAACCAGATATTTTGGGAAACAGATTTAAATAAAAATCAGAATTATTAATTCATGATTAATTAGTTACACTATTTTTAAAAATATATTTGATGTACTCAATAATTTTTCGTAATTGGTGATAAAGAATAATGAATACTTACCATACAAAATTACATAATTAAGGGAAACTAATTATAACAATATTCGTTTACCAATCAGGCAGAAAAGGGTGCTTAAAAAGAGAAAAAAAAATAGCTTGGGAAGAAAATTTAGAAAAATCTTTCAGGGGAAAATTAAAAGGATTAACCACTACCAATCAAATTCATCAATTTATGCATCGTTGAGGGCATTAGTTCTTTGGGGTTAGACGCTTCATCAATTCAAAAAACTTCTCTTCATATTCATGAACTTGAGCAAACTCATCTCTTGCATCCAGCCACTGAAAGGCCATCTCAATTGCAACTTCAGCTTTCTCTTTTGCATCAGCAGACATGTTCTTTTCCTTTATGTAATCCCTCATCAGACATGTAATTCTCAAAGTCAAACCTTGCTTCTTTCTTTTTCCTGTCATTTACATCCTCTGCTTTGTATTTATTAGCTTCCTCAATCATAGTCTCAATTTCCTCTTTTGATAATCTTCCGCTCTTGATACTAATGCTCTTTCCTCTGCCTGTAGTTGTGTCCCTTGCAGAGACATTCAAAATCCCATTGACTTGCAAATCAAAGCAAACCTCAATTCTAATGACTCCCTTAGGAGCCAATTGAATGAGAGTTAAATCAAATTCACCTAACAATTTGTTGTCCGTTGTTCTTTCACTCTCACCCTCCAACACTTGAACTGACACGGCAGACTGGTTGTCTTCAAAGGTATTGTAGTTTTTTACTTTACAAGTCGGGATTCTGCTGTTCCTTGGAATTACAATATCCATGTCATCGGATCTAGTATTAGTGCCTAGAGATATCGAAGTAACCTTCGCTAGCTCAAGTCCCTGAAACTTCTCATTGCATTGGCAGCTCAATATTGAGGCTAGAACAGCGGCCCCGTTGGCAACAACTTCATCGGGGTTGATGCTTTTGCAAAGCTCCTTCCCATTTAGCAAGTCCCGTAACATTTGCTGAACCTTGGGGATCCTACTTGAACCACCCACCAAGACTAGATCATCCACCTCGTTTTTATTCATTTGGGCATCCGTCAAACACTCTTCTGCGATCTCAATGCACTTGATAAATAAGTCTAGGTTCAACTGCTCAAATCTGGACCGGGTAATAGTTGCTGAAAAGTCAATCCCTTCAAACAATGAATCAATGTCGATTCTCGTCCAAGTAGCAATCGAGAGTGTTCTCTTGGCTTTCTCACAAGCTGTTCTTAATCTCCTAATTGCTTTAGGATTTTCACTAATATCCTTGTTGTACTTCCTCTTGAATTCCTTGATGTAGTGGTTCACCATTCTATTGTTGAAGTCCTCCCCGCCAAGGTGAGTATCACCAGCGGTAGCCTTCACTTCAATGTTATCTCTTTTAATGGTGAGAATTGAGATATCAAAAGTACCACCACCTAGATCAAAAACTAAAACATTCTTCTTTTCTGTGATGCTTGAAGTATTTTCAAGACCATAAGCAATAGCAGCAACTGTTGGTTCATTGATGATACGTAATATGTTAATGCCAGCTATTTCTCCAGCAGTCATTGTGGCCTGACGCTGTGAAAGATCAAAAAAAGCTGGAACGGTAACTACTGCATCATTCACCTCGGACCCAATGTAGGCCTCAGCAATCTGTTTCATCTTAGTCAGAACCATAGCAGAAATTTCTTCAGCTGCAAATAGCTTTTTCTCACCTTTGTAGGTTACAGAAATCATGGGCCTATCCTCAGTACCAGAAATGACTTTAAATGGCCAGAGTTTCATATCATTATGTACCGACTCATCGCTAAATCTCCTTCCAATCAGCCTCTTAGCATCTGCAAACAAACAAAATGCAGCATCAATGTAATTACTGCTCAAATGTAAAATCATGCTGATCAACAAATGTACACGAATGTAACTGCCATGTTTATATATGTACTTTGGGTGCATGTATTTAACTTTGATTAGTTATGGTATGTAATTTAGATGCAATCAACCCCTAATTGAGACTTTTTCGTTCGATATTATTAACCAAATCGAGACTTTGTAAGACAAAACTGAATATGTATAGACGTTATTTCCCATAATAAGAACAGATTTATCGAAAAATATAGCAGGATTGAACTTCAAAAACAGAGCAAAACAGCTTTGAAAAAAATCCATTCCATAAAATTCAAAGTTTTGATTTGATACCTAGCCTAGCAAAAGTTAATGTGAATTTTAACGAGAAAAACATTGTTCGATCTAAAACTGAATAGAGACACAAAGAAGTAAAAGATAAGATTGGTGTATACCGAAGATGGTGTTGACGGGATTCAAGGCAACCTGGTTGTAAGCCGCATCCCCAACTAGACGTTCTCTTTCGGTGAAAGCAATGTAAGACGGTGTCGTTCTGTTGCCTTGCTCATTTACTATGATTTCAACTCGATCGTTTTTCCGTACCCCACACAAGAGTACGTCGTCCCCAGATCGATTCCGATGGCTGGATTCCCAACTTTTTCACCCATTCTGATGCCAAATCGATAGTGCTATGAAGCAGCAGCCACAACTACAAAATTTCAAGGAGAATGTGACTTTCTCTTGGTCACTGTTATGAGATATAGATACTTATATACTTCTCTGAAGAGAGTCGCTGGAAAAAATAAGGAGTTCTTATCTTACATAATTACCTCTATTTAATAGTAACTTTTAGACTACTGTAATCTGTGCAGATTCTACCATCATTATCTCTGCGTATTAAAAATCAATTATTATTTTCAAGATGTTATTTAACTCTAAGCATACTACTATTAATGTTAATTAACTTCCAGTTGTTTTGTTAATTTTTCACTGCCTTCATGTAAGAAAAATTGAAAAACTCCCTTACAATCGCTAATTACATTTAAGATGTGCCAAAATTACAACAAATTTTTAAAAATTTCTTCCAATTTTTCAATCTTAAGAAAAATTCTAGTTATGCTGTTTGAAGAAGAAACCAAAAAAAATATGAAGAAGAAACCGAAGGGATAAAGAGCACTTACCCAAAACACATACTACTTTCTCTGGGTCTTCTTCTTTTGCATCCAAAAGAAACCAAAAATTCTTCTTCTTTTGCTTCAAGTATGCTTGTCAGAGGATTTATAGGAAAAATGAAAGAGCACTCTTCATCTTCTTAGATTCTTCAGTATGCTTGTCAGAGGATTTGTAGGAAAAATGAAAGAGCACTCTTCATCTTCTTAGATTCTTCAGTATGCTTGTCAGAGGATTTGTAGGAAAAATGAAAGAGCACTCTTCATCTTCTTAGATTCTTCAGTATGCTTGTCAGAGGATTTATAGGAAAAATGAAAGAGCACATATTCTTAGATTCTCAGCTTTTTAGCTTCAGTTATTTAAAAGGAGTCGCTAAAGCTAAAACCACATAATTAAGGAAGGAAGTGATTAATCTTTTCTAATTACCCTTATAATAATTGCTTAAAAGGCGTGAAAACTTTATTTCTTAATTTAAAAAAGGAAACTACAATAGGCAACAAAGCTTCATAATTTTTGGAAAAAGTCCGGGAGTAGCTCTCTTTCATAGGCGGATGCTCACCCAAACTCTAGATCCAACCTAAATCCAGCTCCATGGAGGTCGGTCGGCCGGTAGCCGCCGGCAGGCCTCAATTTTAAGTCAACGGTGACCAAGCAACGGTTACCACCGCCACCACCACCCATTCCCTACCTCTCCATCCACATTGAATGCAAAAAAGACAAGTCCCTCCAAGAAGCAAACAATTTCTCTCAAGGAGTGACAGTTTCCTCAGAAGTCCCATCTAGAAGAGCCGTTGTGGTCAAAAGTTTTCAATGGAAAATAGAAGCGAGTCAACGACAATCTCCAGTAGTCCATAATTCAGCCCTAGTGCCAAGTTTGAAACCCCTCAAGAAGGCTTTCACTCCGACTATGGTGCACACGATGCCTACAGATGCTCAGCTTTTGGAAAGCATGCCAAAGGAGCCACATATCCCACCATTAGTGCCGCACTTCCCAAAGAATCACCACCCCAACTAGGAGGACAACAATGACCACGAGACTGAATATGGCCATGGGATGGGAATCAGATAATGAAGATGAGGAAGTCCCAGACGATGAGGAAGAGTGCTACATGCTTAGTAATAAGCCAAAAATAGATTATTCAAAATATCGATAGATTGTAAGACTTTTGGCTCGAATGCTTTGTATCTTTCTTTTCTTTTAATTTAATAAAACGGGTAACCAATACCACTTTACTTTAAAAAAAATTTGCATAATTCTTAATTCACAATAATCACACGCTTTCAATCCGAACCGCTGGCCGATCCAGTCTGAAGTTTAAGATTAATTTCAGTTCGAATTATAAAGAAGTGGAATTCGAGTCTGTTTTGCATAATTTTTTTAAATTGACTTCACTTTATTTTTCCATTTATTACTCTTAAAACGAACCCAACCTTTACCCTAACATTTATACCTCGATGGTGGTTCCGAAGAAAATCTTTGAATTAGACTGAGAGCAGCAGCAGCAGACATTGTCTTCTTGTTTATTTTATCCCTCATCTCACAAGCTTATTTCTCAAAGGCATTCCTTGCTTTATATTTCTGTTCAAGCTTTTCATCTTCAGCCTTGTACTTGTTGGCTTCTTCTATCATCTTTGTAGTTTCCTCTCTTGATAATCTTCCACTTGTTATGGTGATGTTGTTTTTCTTACCTATAACTTTATCCCAGGCAGAGACATCCAAAATGCCATTGGCTTGCAACTCAAAGCAGACTTCAGTTTGAGGAACCTCCCTAAGGGCAATCTGAATGCCTTCAAGCATAAATCCACCCAAGAATTTGTAGTCTGTTACTCTAGATCGCTCTCCTTCAAACACTTTAAATAGCACACTAGACTGTTAATCTTTGACAGTGCAGACCCCTTTAACTTTTGTCGTAGGGATGGTGGTGTTTTTGTAATAAAAAAATTCATGACAACTCCTATAGAATCAATGCCTAGAGATAATGGGGTAACCTCAGCTATGACAAGGTTTTGAATCCTCCCATTACCTGGCGGCCACTCAAAATTGCAGCTTGAACTGCTGCCCCATAAGCAACAGCTTCATCAGGGTTGATGCTTCTACAAAGCTCTTTCCCATTGAGCAAGTCTCGCAACAATTGTTGAACCTTGGGAATCCTGCTTGAACGACCCACCAGAACAACATCATCCAAAGCATTCTTATTCATCTGGGCATCTATCAAACACTTTTCAACGGTCTCAATGCAATTGATAAATAAATTGGAGTTTATTTCCTCAAATTTGGCCTGGGTAATAGTAGCTGAAAAGTCAATGCCTTCAAACAAGGCATCGATGTCGATTCTTGTCTCAATAGTAAACGAAAACATCCTCTTGGCTCTCTCACAACCTGTTCTTGATCTTCTAATTGCTCTAGGACTTCCGCTTATATCCTTGTTATGCTTCCTCTTGAATTCCTTCATGCAGTGGTTCACCATTCTATTGTCGAAATCCTCACCTCAAAGGTGAGTATCACCACCTACTGCCTTCACTTCAATCTTACCATTTTTAATGGAGAGAACTGAGACATCAAAGGTACCACCACCAAGGTCAAAAATTAGAACATTCCTAGTTTCAGTGGTTATGAAAATATCATCAAGACCATAAGCAATTGCAGCAGCTGTTGGCTCATTAATGACACGAAGCACGTTAATGCCATGCCAGCAATTTCACCCGCATCTATTGTCGCCTGACGCTGGGATTGATCGAAATAGGCCGGGACGGTTACAACGGCATCCTTCACTTCAGACCCAATAAAGACCTCTGCAGTCTTTTTCATTTTGGTTAGAACCATGGAAGGGATCTCTTCAGTTGCGAATTGGTTTTCCTAATCTTTGTAGGTTACCACAATCATGGGACTATCATTCGTACCAGAAATGACCTTGAATGGCCAAAGGTTCATATCACTCTGTACTGACTCATCGCTAAATTTCCTACCAATCAATCTCTTTGCATCTGAAACAAATAAATATGGCATCAATGGAAACTCATGTTGATCTCAGACAATTTATCATAATAATAATAATAATAGATTTAACCAAAAAAAATAGCAGCAATAAATTAAAAAACACAGGAAAAAATCCAATATAATTCAGAAATCCCATTGGAAACCTCTCAAATGTAACTAAAAATGGAGAAATAATTTTATAGGACAGAAATAGAGCATTGCTAATTTTCTATACACATCTACAAACCTTTGCTGCATAGCGGCACAATCAAAACTTAGTAAATTAAGACAATCTCCTATAAGAGTTGTGTTTTTCATTTGTTTTTGTTTCTCTGTTTCAGAGAGTTTAGTCCGCTCCATTTTTGGAGTTATGTTTTTCACTTGTTTTTGAACTCTTTAACTTCAGATCTGTGAGATAAAGTTGTTTATAAAGAAGATGGTGAAAATAAGCCGACAATGGTTGGTTTTGTGAGTTATTCGTCAAGGATCCGATCCATTAAGTCATAAGTCAATTTTGGAGCTCTATTAGAATTCAGTAGCAGTCATGCACCACCGGTCAGATGATCTGCTCAGCTATTTGAAATTTTGCTGCTCTGTGCTTAGCTATAGGCTAAATTTGCACTATGTAGATTTGATTTTCAGGTCTATTTTCATTCTAGATTGTAAATCTGATTTTCCAGATCTACTAGATTGTATTGCTCGGCTCATGGCCTATTGTCAAATCGCTTCTGTTCAGACCATTAATTTAAGTATTTTGTTTCCAAAAAAAAAAAAAAAAAAACTAAGTAAATTAAGGAAAATTAAGACAAAATTAAGTAAAAGTGATGATGGTAGTTACCGAAGATGGTGTTGATGGGATTGAAGGCAACCTGGTTGTAAGCAGACTCCCCAATTAGGCGGTCTTTGTCTGTGAAAGCAACCTAAGACGGTGTCGTTCTGTTGCCTTGCTCATTAACTATGATTTCAACCCGATCTTTTTTCCAGTAGCCCACGCAGGAATACGTCGTCCCCAGGTCTATTCCGATGGCTTTTCCGGCCATTCTGATGAAATCCGATGCCAGCAAAAGAGAATGAAAAAGTCCAAAGCTAATGCCTGCGGAGATACAGAAATCTCTCTTAAGATTCCAAGACTACGTAGGTAGAAACTATCCATCTACGACTTCTCAGCTCTCTAGCTATTTATCAGTTATTTAAAAGGAGTCGCTAAAGCTAAAAACACATAAATAAGGAGGGAAGTGATTTATCTTTCCTAATTACCCTTATGAAATTATTATTAAAAGGCGTGATAACTTTATTTCTTAATTTAAAGAGGGAAACTACAATAGGCAACAAAGCTGCATAATAGCCCATTCATATTAATCACACGCTTTCAATCCGATCCGCGAATTAATTTCGGTTCGAATTATAAAGAAGCGGAATTCGAGTCTGTTTTGCACAATTTTCTTAAATTGACTAGACTTTTTTTTTTCCCCCATTTTTTACTCTTAAAATGAACCAAACCTTTATCCTAACTTTTATAACCCATGATGGTTCCGAAGAAACTCTTTGAATTAGACGGAAAGCAGCCTAGTGGAATGCTTCTGGCAAAACTGCCATATTAATGATAACTAATGGGATTCCAAACCAAACAACCAAACTATATTTGATGTTTTCTTTTGATGAATTATGAAACTATCAAAAGGAAGTGAACATGTGTTTTTTTTTTTTTTTTTTTTTTGCCAAATCGAAAAATGATACTTGCTAATAATATTTTATAACAATTTTGCACTTGGAAAGAAGAATGAAAAGAAGAAAAGGGAAAACCAGAAATCGTCATCTGAAACCAATGATTAAATCCGAAACCAAGTTTTCGGATCCGTATATTCATTTGAACATCCCTAATTAATACTACTAGTATTGGAAAATTTTATAACAAGGGTATAATTGGATGTTTTTCAAATTTTTTACATTAAAAGTTACAAGGAGAGCGAATAATCATTAACAAATTTGCATTATACTATATATACTGAAAAATTAAAATGTTATATTTCTTAAGTTGAACTGGTTCAGTTAGAAAATTGTATTAAAATCAACTTGTGATGGGGAGAGTTCACAGGATAGTAAAAGAAATGGATCGTAATCCGCTAAAAAAAATTAAGAATAATTAATTTTCTCAAATGATTAATTAATTCAGAGTCAAAAAGGATCATTGAGGGCTTTGTAAGCGAATCACGAGAAAATAGTGTTCATACCAAATGACAAGAAAGTGATATATTTCAAAGCCAAAAAAAAACACTATTTCAAAATATAGCAAAAAAAAATTCTAATTTAGTTGTAGGCGGCACTTGAGTTCATTCAGCATGTCTTCATATTCATGAACCTCAGCTAGTTCATTCCTTGCATCCAACCATTGAAAGGCCTTCTCAATTGCATCTTCAGCCTTCGTTTTTGCATCGACAGAAATATTGGTCTTCTTTTCTATGTAATCCCTCATCTCACATGTGTAATTCTCAAAAGTACGCCTTGCTTCATTCTTCTTTTTGTGTTTTTCATCAGCGTCCTTGTACCAGTTTGCTTCTGTTATCATCATCTCGATTTCCTCTCTTGATAATCTTCCACTGTTTATGGTTATGTTGTTTTCCGCACCTGTAACTATGTCCGTAGCGAATACTTTCAAAATGCCATTAGGTCGCAACTCAAAGGTGACATCGAATTTTGGGACTCCCCTTGCTGCCAATTGAATGCCATCTAGCACAAATTCACCTAATAATTTGTTTTCTTTTGATATTACTCTCTCCCCCTCGTACACTGGGAATGACACGCTGGTCTGGTTATCGAAGACAGTTGTAAAACCATGCACTTTTCTTATAGGGATGGGGGTGTTCCTTGGAATCAAAACAGTCATGATGTTTCCTTTACTTCCAATACCTAGAGTTAATGGGGTAACATCCATAAGCACAAGATTTTGAATCTTCTCATTGCCATGGCCGCTCAAGATTGCAGCTTGAACAGCAGCACCGTAAGCTACTGCTTCATCCGGGTTGATACTTCTGCAAAACTCCTTTCCCCCAAGCAAGTCTCGCAACAATTGTTGAACCTTGGGAATCCTGCTTGAACCACCTACTAGAACTGCATCATCCACCTCGTTTTTATTCATTTGGGCATCTGTCAAACATTTTTCAACGGTCTCCATGCACATCCTGAATAAATCTGAGTTTAGCTGCTCAAATTTGGCCCGGGTAAGAGTAGCTGAAAAGTCAATACCTTCAAACAAAGCATCAATGTCGACTTTTGTCTCAGTAGAAAACGATAGCATCCTCTTGGCTCTCTCACAACGTGTTTTTAATCTCCTAATTGCTTTAGGACTTCCACTTATGTCCTTTCTATACTTCCTCTTGAATTCATTGATGTAGTGATTCACCATTCTATTGTCAAAGTCCTCCCCGCCAAGGTGAGTATCACCACCTGTAGCCTTCACTTGAATCTTGCCATTTTGAATGGTGAGAACAGAGACGTCAAATGTACCACCCCCTAGATCAAATATCAGGACATTCCTCGTTTCAGTGGCTATGAAATTAGTGTCAAGACCATAAGCAATTGCTGCAGCTGATGGCTCATTTATGATTCGTATCACATTAAGGCCTGCGATTTCTCCAGCATCAATTGTTGCCTGGCGTTGTGAGTTATCGAAATAGGCAGGCACAGTTACGACTGCATCCTTCACTTCGGACCCAATGAAGGCCTCGGCAATCTGTTTCATCTTCATGAGAACCATGGCAGAAATCTCCTCGGGTGCAAATTGTTTTTCTTCATCTTTGTGGGTTACTACCATCATGGGACTGTCCTTACTACCAGAAATGACCTTGAATGGCCAAAGCTTCATGTCACTTTGTACCGATTCATCGCTGAATTTCCTACCAATCAATCTCTTAGCATCTGTAAGGAAAAACTTTGGGCATCAATGGAAATATTTGCTCAAATATCTCAAGTGAAAACTCATGTCAAATATCTCAAAAAATGTACGCATTTTTAATAGTCGTCTAGCTTCCAACTAAAATTAAGGAATAAGCTACACTTTGATAGGAAAAAGGGGAAAAAAAAAAAAAAAAAAAAAAAAGGTCCATTTTGGTGTTGTGTTATTTGATTTCAGTTAACAGAATGTTAATCAACTCTAAATTTTACTTTTTGGTCCTCAATATTAGTTGACTATCCAACCACCTTATATTAGCGATTGATTATACCCAATAATTATATAAATTATTGTCAATCAGATGCAACTAAACACCAACTCTAAGACAGCTTTTAATATTGTGAACCAAACTAAAATGAAAAATTAAGACAGCTTTTAATATTGTGAACCAAACTAAAATGAAAAATTAAGATGTATTGACGTAATTTTGTCATAATATTAAATAATTGATTGGTAGGAAGGAAAATATAGCCTATACTCCGTATAAATTAAAAAACTCAGCACCAAATCCAAAATAATTCATAATTTTCATTGCAAAAATCCCATAAGTAAATGTTATCAGTCCATTGGAAAAGTTCTGTTTAGAATTAAAAGTCCAATTCAGTAATATTTTTGACGACAGAAACCGAACATTGCGACACATATCTATAAACCAGAGCAGGCCGCATACATAGTGACACTATAAAAACTCCAGTAAGGAAAGGCCAAATAATTGAGACGAAATCGGCTCGATTGATTATATTTTAATAATAGGGTGACCAATCCAACCTTTGCTTAAAATAAAATGAAAAAAGACGAAATAATTAAGATTTTGGGGGGTAAAACTAAAAAGTGATGGGAGTTACCGAAGATGGTGTTGATGGGATTCAAGGCAACCTGGTTGTAAGCCGCATCTCCAATCAGGCGTTCTTCATTTGTGAAAGAAACGTAAGACGGTGTCGTTCTGTTGCCTTGATCATTCACTATGATCTCAACTCTGTCGTTTTTCCAGTACCCAACGCAGGAGTAGGTCGTCCCCAGATCGATTCCGATGGCTTTTCCAACCATTCTGATCCGATGCCAAATACCAAAAAATCTGAGTTACCTTCACCTTCCTCGATCGTGATTGTTAAAAAGAGTGTTAGATCAAGAGAAGAAGTTAGAGAGAAGGTGGAGCCTCTCTCTCAACTTTTTCAATCAAAATAGTGAATGCTTTTTCTTCCTGAGTGGGAATCGATGGGCCGAAATTATAGACAAGGTGAAGCCTCTGTCTCAACTTTTTCGCCTCTTTTCTTCTTTTCCAAACTAGAAAACCAGCTACGCGGCCGAAAGTAGAGAGCAGGGGGAGCCAAGGTTGATAAACTCATATTTTATATTTCTTTTTCTTTTTTGTTAAAATAATTTATTTGTGGATCAAATTACATGTTGAGCTACAGGTTAAACTTTAAGTAAATTTGATCTATTTGGTTAACTAATTTAACCTGTGGATTAATGTTATGACTCCATGTGTCCCACATTTAAGGTATGAGATTTCAATATGCGATATAAAAGGAAATTAAGCATCTTCCCCTCTTGAGCTAGCTTTTGACAGTGACTTCTACCCAAGTTCAACACTGAATAAACAAAGTTGATCTGATAAACAACATGTTTGTTTTCATTATTTTTGTTCGTGACACATTTTTTTTACTTTCAATACATTTTTTTGATTTAAAAAATTCGAAATAGTTGTGAATCTTGTATAAAGACGATGATGTATCTTGGATTTGTTTTGCAGTTATTTGGAGATAATTATGATGGTGTAGTATTATTGCAGGTAATTAAAGAAAAGAGGAGGGACAAAAGAAATTGGAGGTGGCTTTAGGGAAAGATGATAACAAAAATGTAAAGGTAAAGGGGGTCTAGTGTATATTCATATGGGGAATTGTAAAGGGAAAGCATTAAGCTAAATGGTGGTGGAATTGTAAAGAGGAAAAGATTTGCTTATCTCTATGCTTTTGTTGGAGTTTTTCTTCTTCTCCAAGTTTTGGTTTCCTTCATCTTCTCTTCAACTTTTTCATGCTCCAACCTGCATTTGACCTGTCCTTCAACGAGTTTGGTTGAATCATGAACAGTTAGGCACAAGTCAAGGATTGACCCAACCCACAATTCGCCCAATTGCCACCTGGCCATAGGCCATAAGTCAATCCCTTTTAGTCATCATTTCCGACCACATAAATTACTAAATTAAGGAGCATTGAGGCTTTGTAATTAAACAATCATATCGACAAGATTGTCAACAAAAAAGGGAAGGAAGAAAAAAATCAAATGGGAGGAAAGTGATATTGGTAGTAAAATCTTTAAAAACAGGAAAGATCAAAGTAAAAACTAAAAATTCCAATGGTGACTACGTTAGTGAGGCTCTTAGGTATAATGTGAGCGTTAACTCTTTCATCTCTTCATATCATGAACCTCAGCGACCTCATCTTTTGCGTTTCATTAAAACACCTTGTCCATTGCATCTTCAGCCATCTTTGTGCCGGTATCAGACATGGTCGTCTTATATGTTAGTGAACCTCATTTGATAAGCGTAATTCTCAAATTCCTGCCTTGCTTCATTCTTCCTTTTGTGTTTTTCATCATCGGCCTTATACTTGTCGGCTTCAAGTATCATCCTTTCATTTTACGGACCCAATAATCTTCTGCTCTTGATACTAATTCTCTTCCCTTGGCCTCCAAATCGAATGTGACATTGATTTGAGGGACTCCCCTGGCAGCCAATTGAATGTCAATAAGCTCTCTGATGTGGACCAGAGTTCACGATGCAGAATAATTGTCAAGAAAAGTCTGAAAATTGCAAGACACATATTTTAAACCTCTAGAATCTCTGCCTCAGATTCAGCAAACTACTAAAATTAACATAAACTAATTTTAAACACGTAAATCGAAAGAAGTTTAGAAATAAGAGAGTCAAAACAAAAACATGCAATCTATGCAGAGCAATTACCTTAAAATCTATAGTTTCTAAACCTATAGTAATTCACAAAATATGCAAACTACGAAAACTCAAAATAAGAGAATGATTCAAAAAGTATAAACTATACTATTCTATTATTTGAATCAAAATTGTCTGTCAAATAATGGAGAATAAGACCCCTATATATAGTTGTAGGTGGTCGAATTATGCTCACAATTGGGCTCATGCATTGGTTTGACCCATTTTCAAGAATCATTTATTTCTTCATGATTTGGCACATCGTACATGTTTCTCAAAATTTGGAATAAAATGATGATTTTGCCCATTTGACTATTCCGAGTTTTATCTTCAAGGATTTGTGTTTCGAATACTATATGAGCTTGCCAGGAATATTCTTGGACTAAGTTCTCAAGGTTGGCCTTGAGTTTTCTTGTCATTCTGCGTGTCATCGGCCCAACGATATCCACTAACGGATCTCTCTGGTATGGGATCGGGACCTGCAGCATTGACGGGCCTTTGTGTAACACACGAACAGGCTCTTTTCATTTCTCGAATCCTCTGCATTATCTTGCGGATTCTCTATGCTCAGACTTATCGACGAGCTGGGGTTGCCCTCATCACTCTCTCACCTTCGAACACTCGAAATGACATGTTAGCCTGGTAATCTTTAAAGGTTGTGAAGTTTTTTACTTTTCTGGCAGGAATTGGGGTGTTCCTTGGAATTAGAACACCCATAACTTGCCCTGTAGTTTCAATGCCTAGATATCTTGACCAAATTAATTGACAATCATAAGAATCATTGAGACCTTTGTAAATTGTAAACGAATATTGCTAAAATTCCAAATCATAAAGAAAGTGATATTTGACCCCAAAAGAAAAAAAAAATTAAAATTAAAAAACTGAAGAGAATCAGGTGTAAAAGTTCCAAAAGAACATACACATCGACGCGTTCGTGTCCAACAAATTGCCAATCAAATTCACCAACAGAATGATCTTAATTTAGTTGTAAACACTACTTGAGTTCTTTCATATTTTCTTCATATTCGTGAACCTCGGCGAGCTCATTCTTTGCATCCAACCATTCAAATGCCTTTTCGATTGCATCTTCAGCTTTCTTTTGGGCAGCAGTTGACATGGTCTTCTTCTTTATATTATCCCTCATTTGAATAGCGTATTTCTCAAAGGTTGATGCGACAATCCAAAGTCAACACAAAGTCAACTCTTAAAGTTCAATTCATTGGGCCAAATGAGGATCAAGCCCAAACTTGCCAAAATTAAATTAAATGGGTTAATAGGAATTAATTTGATTAAGCCCATTTAATTTAATTAAATCGAGGCCCAATTAAAAAGAAGCCCACAATGATGATAGCCCAAATAATGGATCAGCAAAGAATTAATTTGACCCAATATTGACATGCACGGCCGAATTGGTGATCAAATTACATGCAAACCGCACTTGATCAATTTAATGTGATCCATCCGGGTTTTGTTTTCACAAACTTCAATCCAATTAGGATTCAATTCCAATCACCTGCTTAACGAGTTCAAGTTTATCTGCATACGATTGATTCAGATTAAATTGTAGGATTTGAATCGAATTAGGCATTCGTTTCGTATTACGTATCTATTTGCTAACCAATCCAAGTTCCTTTAGGATTTGTTCCAAGGTAGAGATTCTAGAAGTTAAGAGTAGGGATTCTAGAAGTTAAGAGCTGCATTTCGCAATTTTTAGACTTTTCTTGGCAAGTATTCCGCACCGAGTACTCCGTTCCACATCAATCACACACCTTCTGGATGTTCTTCAACAAACACTTCTTCAACATCACTATCCGTATCTAAACCCATGGAGGCTGCTGCAGCTTGGATTGAGGGAACCACTGGCGCTGTGGGCAGATCCGAGGCATGGGCTACCTTCACCAAAGGATTGTCTTGGCCCGGGAGTTTTGATTTTCCTTTATCCGCTGGAGGGGGCATCGGTAGTGGATATTGGTAGTGGATATCGATAGTGGATCTGCGCTGCCTGAAGGCTTTCTTTGCCATTGTTGTTTTGGTGGAGGATTCTCCCTTTTTTGGCAATCAGTTTGATGATGACCTACCTTATAACAACTAACACAGTATGAGGGCATCTTTTTGAAATTCAGAACTTGGAGGAAGCCTATTCCTCGTGATTCCAGATAGACAGATTCCTGGAGGGGCTTGAGGAGATCCACCTCTGAACAAACCCGCTCAACCGATGGACGGGATATATAGGCAGAGGTGAAATCCACCTTTAGTGCCCGTCCAAACATGTTACCTATGGACTGTAAAGACCATTCATCGTACAGTTGAAAATGTAACTGCGGGAGGCTTACCCAAACCGGGACTATGGAGGATTATGCTTTTGGGTTGAAATCCGGCACCCACTTCGTGATTCTGACGGCGTAGGATCTGAAATTTCAAACACCTTTCAAGAAACAGCGATTATAGTCTGCATCGCACTCAAACCGAATTAGGACTTTGCGGGGCTCAATCGATCCGATGTGGAAACCGCTCTTGAAGCCTGCTGTTAAAAAGTCCGTTCGAACTGCATGAATCGGCGGCTTGCCCCAGATGTATGTTCGATCAGAGTGCTCTCTTGAGGGAAGCCTCCAGCAGATCGCTCTCCTCCTCAGAGAAGATCAGAGCTAGCTTCCAACGATGCTCCGTTGCTTGTTTCAACAGGAGGTCAATTGGTTTGAAGCGGTGGGAGGCGATGTTTGAAGAGAATTGAGGCATAGTTGAGGGCAGCTGGCCACCCTCCATGGGTGGGGTGGCGGAATTGTAAAGCTTGAAACCTAGAGAGAGACGTGAGGGAGGAGACTTCTCATCCGACTCTCAAGTACTCATATATAATTAAAATGTTATATTTCTTAAGTTGAACTGGTCCAGTTTGAAAATTGTATTAAAATCAACTTGTGATGGGGAGAGTTCACTGGCCAGCGGATGGCTCATTTATGATTCGTATCACATTAATGGATCGTAAAAGAACTGGATCGTAATCAGCTATATAAAAAAAAATTAAAAAATTAATTTTCTCGAATGACTACGTTAATTCAGAGTCCAAAACGATCATTGAGACCTTTGTAAGCTAATCATGAGAAAATAGTGTTCGTACCGATAAAGAAATTATACCAAATGACAAGAAAGTGATATACGGTATAATATATTTCAAAGCAAAAAAAAAAAAAAGACTATTTCAAAATATAGTCGTCAGGCGTCTCCGTCCCCAACCAAACCAAATTCTAATTCAGTTGTAGGTTGCACTTGAGTTCATTCATCTTGTCTTCATATTCATGAACCTCAGCTAGTTCATCCCTTGCATCCAACCATTGAAAGGCCTCCTCAATTGCATATTCAGCATTCTTTTTTGAGACAGCAGACATGGTATTCTTTTGTATGTTATCCCTCATCTCACATGTGTAATTCTCAAAAGGACACCTTGCTTCATTTTTCTTTTTGTGTTTTTCATCAGCAGCCTTGTACCAGTTAGCTTCCGTTATCATCATCTCAATTTCCTCTCTTGATAACCTTCCACTGTTTATGGTTATGTTTTCTTCTTGGCCTGTAACTAAGTCACGAGCGAATACTTTCAAAATGCCATTAGCTCTCAACTCAAAGATGACTTCGAATTTTGGGACTCCCCTGGATGCCAATTGAATATTAGAGAGCACAAACTCACCTAATAATTTGTTTTCTGTTGATATTGTTCTCTCCCCCTCGTACACTGGAAATAACGCATTAGTCTGGTTATCGATGGCAGTTGAGAAATTATCTTTTGATTTTCTCGTAGGGATTGGGGTATTCCTTGGAATCATAACAGTCATGATTTTACCACTACTTCCAATACCTAGAGTTAACGGTGTAACATCCATAAGCACGATGTTTTGAACCCTCTCATTTCCCTGGCCAATCAAGTTTGCAGCTTGAACAGCTGCGCCGTAAGCAACCGCTTCATCAGGGTTGATGCTTCCGCAAAGCTCCTTTCCGTTTAGTAAGGCTTTCAGCATTTTCTGAACCTTGGGAATCCTGCTTGAACCTCCTACCACAACTGCATCATCCACATCGTTTTTATTCAGTTGGGCATCCGTCAAACACTTTTCAACGATCTCATTGCACTTCATGAATAAATCTGAGTTTAGCTCCTCAAATTTGGCCCGGGTAAGAGTAGCTGAAAAGTCAATACCTTGGAACAAAGCATTAAGGGTGGCAATTCCTGTCGTGTCCGGGTTATCGGAGTTCGGGTTAGCAGGTTCCCGTGTTGACACCCTCAACCCTAACCTTACCCGTTTAATTATTCGTGTTATTCATGTCGATCCATTTAACCCACAAACATTTCATGTCGTGTCGGGTTCGTGTCGTGTTTTCGTGTTGTAAAATAAATTTCTCGTGTCGGATTCAGGTTGGTGGGTTAACGTGTCGACTTTCTCAACCCTAACCTTACCCGTTTATTTATTCGTGTTATTTTGGTCGACCCATATAACCCGCGAACCCGCCAAGGCTCAACCCTAACCCGCTTATATCGTGTCGGTTTTGTGTCGTGTTTTCGTGTCGTGTCAGAGATTGCCAACCCTACAAAGCATCGATGTCGACTTTTGTCTCTGTAGCAAAAGAAAGTATCCTCTTGGCTCTCTCACAAGCTGTTTTTAATCTCCTAATTGCTTTAGAACTCTCGCTTATATCCTTGTTGTACTTCCTCTTGAATATATTGATGTAGTGGTTCACCATTCTATTGTCAAAGTCCTCCCCGCAAAGATGAGTATCACCACCTGTAGCCTTCACTTCAATCTTGCCATTTATAATGGTGAGAAATGACAACTTTTAACTTTTCCCAAAACTCCTTAGCTGTCTTTACGTCAAATAAATTTATGCATACGTCTAATTCAACATTCGTTCTTAAATAATACAGAGCCGATTGTTCCTGATATTGATTTATCTTGGATTCCTTGCTTTCTGCAAATTCTGTCTCAATCACGTGCCAGATTCTAATAACTCTAAAGAAATCTTCCATTTGTTTACTCCAGAGTTCATAATTATTTTTGCCATCAAAGACAAAAGCAGGACACTTATGAATGATAGGGAAAGAAGACATCTTGAACCCAGAAATTATTTTAACATATAATCAGAAACCAAATATAACAAATCAAAGCTTTCAAACAATTAATCCAAATTGCACCTCTCACGGCTGATTTTGTTTGAATCAGATTGTTTTTGCAAAAAAAAAAAACTGACCAATTTGATATGGCCCACAAGCAAAACACGTCAAACTGATTTGATGATGATCAAAAGATTTCTCTCTTACCAATTTTCGGCTGAACAAGCAGGAGGGCTTTCCACCGATTTTGAACTGATCGATCAGGTTAAGCTGGCTTCTTCAGTATAAAACTGTTTTGTAATTTGTCGAATTCTGAGCGCAAAATTTTGCATACACTCGATCAACGGAATTCACACCACCAATCAATTAACCTGGCTCTGATACCAGATGTAGAACCTAAAATAAATCAAAAACAAAAAACAAACCCACAAGAAACAACTGGAAGCTGCAAACGGATTGCCGAAGATCAAACTCAAAACAATTTGATCAGCTCACGTCGATCGAGGAACGTTAACAATTTGATTAAATCAATTAATCAAATCAAATAGATAGATGCTGCACTTGAACCAAACTTGCTCACGGACAAAAGCAAAACAAAGCTTTTGTCGTCGAAAAAAGAAAAAAAAAAACCAGCCGCAAGGCTTACTTTTAATCTTTGTAATTTTCTTTGTATTTCTCTGTCGACGTTGAAAGACGGCCAATAAACTTTTTCGGACTCCTCTTCTATTCTGTCTCTGATACCAGATGTAGGATATAAAAATAATATATATCCAAAATAATATTAAGAGATTAACGCACAGCGGAATAAAACTTCTTTGTAATAACGAACAATAAACAAACCCGCACGCACACAATTTGTGCGGCGCACCTAAACTGAAGCTTGGTCGAGAAACAACCCGAAAGCTATTCAGTTTCTCCTTAACAATCTCTATAAATCTATGTGATCTCTTTGTTTTTCTTTTTTTTGATTACAATGATCACCTAATGCCTCTATTTATAGGCTAAATCATCCCTGAATCCTACCATTAATCTGATTCATAACTATTTCCTAAAACAAATAGGATACCCAAAACAAACACTAAACCAAATAGGAAATAGACAAATAACAAATCCTACTACAATTATAATTACCTAATTAATACAAGTTTGGTTTAAATTATTATTTTCCAACAGTATATCTGGAATCGCGAGGGAAGGGATTTATTCAAAAATTAGATTTTGAGAAGCTTCCATTGTACTGTGTGAACTGCTTGAAGGTTGGCCATTCTGTGACATCTTGTCGAAAGGATGCCTCGCCTGTTCCAAAACTGCAATGGAAAAAGAAAGCTGGGGAGAACAAATCGGAAGGCAAGGAGAATCACCCTCCGTCACCATCTGATAAGGGGAAGACAAAGCTTCCTGGTCAAGATAATACAATCGTCAGTCATGCTCCTCAAACTGCTCTTGGGGGATTTTCGCATGCATCAGGGTCAGCACACCATTCTGCGCCAGTCGTACAGCTCCCTCCAATTACTAATCAACAACCTCAAGTTAACGCTGCTCTAGTCCCGGATCTGTACCGGCCAGCAAAGTTGCTAAAGGCTCCGTCATACTGAACTCAGACAGTGAGATAGAAGAAGTCTTTGCGGAAGAACCGCTCATTCTACTGCAGACGTAGGGCATCTCAGTTCGCAGACCCAATTTCAGAACCCCGTCCCTCAATTACTGCACCTGTTGCAATGCCCAGCGCACCAGCCAAGCCTAGCGAGCCATTTCCCTCCCCAGAAGGAATTAGCTGCGCGCAGATTTCCGCAGAGGGACCCCAAAATAGCACAACATCGCCTTGCCCAGAACATGTTCAACAAAATGTTTCAGACAAGCCCTGTTTGGAACCTTTTGCACCACAGCAGTTAGGGGAGACTACTCTAGAGCATCAAGAGTTCCCAATTGAGGTTCTCACCTCAATTACACCCCCGTCCCCAAAATCAATTGAAACCGCCCTACATCGCCTCAAGGAAGAAGTGACCAGAATACATTCCCAACAACTTGCAGCACCATTATGGTCCGATGTATTCCAAAGTGCTTTACAAGCGAGTCAACAAAATTCGCTTAAAGTCCACCAGTCTGCACCAGTAACAAAATTGAAGCCCCTTCTTTCACACCGATTGTTGCTCACAAGATGCCTACTGACACTCGGCTTTTAGACAATATGCCAGATGAACCACACATATATCGACAACAACATCACTGCCTCACTCCCCAAAGGAACAATTTGTGGAAAACAGAGAAGAGGATGGGGATGACTATGGCGACTGGGAAACGGATGATGGAGAAGAAGAAGAGGCATCGAACGAGGAACGATATATTCTGGGCCCGAAAAAGTATGAACCGCCTTGCACGTATTATGGGCATCAACTTCGCCAAAAACCAAAAGTAGACTATACAAAGGATAGATAGTTTGTAAACCTTTATGGCTAGATTATTTATGGCTTCTTTAATGAAAAGGGCAGCCAATCCCACTTTTAATTTAAAAAATAAAATAAAATTCTCCCGAATAGTACTCTTGCCTCTTAATAGTGTGTACGTTATTTTTCCCTTCAGCAAATGTTTGAAGTTTGATAATTAAATTAATGAAGATAACAATTAAAAGTAGTTATTGAGGTTGTCTGTTAAGATTCCTAGACATCTATATATCCTAGTACGACTTCTCAACTCTCTAATATTCAAATTATTTAAGAATATCACTACTCAATTTATTCTCTATTCAAATTAACAGGCAACGCATGCGATTGAGGAACGTCTAGCTATGGTTTTCAAATTCAAATTGTCTTTTGACATCTTCTTTCAGACAAAATAAAGAAATTATTAAAATTACAAGTTTACAGCTATAATCTTATATTGGTTTGACTAAATAATAAATACGGAGGACACACTTTCAAAATATCATAATTAAAATTAATAGTAGTAGGAGTTGCATTAAAAGAACATATAATTTGAAAGAAAATAAATAAAAGGTAATTTTAGAAAAATATACACAAGTTTTTCTTAAAATGTTAAAATACAAGATTTTGAAATTAAAACAATATTTAATTTAGCCCTGATGTACTATTCAATAATATTGGGTGTTTATAATACACATATTTGTTAGGCTATTAATACCGATGAATTGGGAGTTGACGAAGCAAAGTGAAAATCGTAAATGTGTTCTTCCCTTCATTTCATCTCAATTCTATAACTACTAATTAACTCTTGAATATATATTTCATCATCATGCATGTACATGACAATCGGATTGTACGTGTCACTACTACAAAACGGAGCTTTAATGGCGGTTATTAAGGGCTTTTAACGGCGGGGTTTAGCATTTTTGAACCGTCATCTATCTGGCAGCCGTAGTAAGTTAGCGGACTTTCTACGGCGGTTAGAACCGCAGTAGAAAGTGCGGACTTTCTACGGCGGTTCATGGTTGAACCGCCGTTGAAAGTTCCCACTTTCTACTGCGGTTAGACGTTGGACCGCCGTAGAAAGTCCGAACTTTCTACTGCGGTTCACCGTTGAACCGCTGTAGAAAGTTACACTTTCAACGGCGGTTCGTGGTTGGACCGCAGTAGAAAGTCCGAACTTTCTACTGCGGTTCACCCACAAACTGCAGTAGAAACTCCGCACTTACTACTGCGGTTCGTGGTTGAACCGCAGTAGAAAGTTCGGACTTTCTATTGCGGTCCAACGTTGGACCGCAGTAGTAAGTGCGGAGTTTCTACTGCGGTTCGTGGATGAACCGCAGTAGAAAGTGGCCACTTTTTACACCCAAACCGCATTAAAATCATTAAAAACCTGCTGCTAAAACCTGGTTTAAAGCAAAACCTGCTGCTAACACTTGAAATTTATTACAAATATCACCAATATACAAATTGAAATCGCTTTTATAATACAGCATATCCAAAAAATATTTGTACAACTCTAATATGAACAAGTTTAATTAGTATCCTTCAACTACGGCTAATGCTCCAAAATATATCTAGCGCATATTTTTCGCACTGCATCTATATCCACATTGCTTAATGGAGTGCGGTCGAGCTTGAAGTACTGCAACAGAGTTTTTGAAATTAAAAAGTACCCGAGTAGCAAAATGAAATACAGTCAATTAAGTAAGTAATGAGAAATATATATTTACCTTTTCAAGTGCAAATGTGGATGATTTCATTGCTATTTGGTACATGTAGTGCATTACATAGTACCCACACTCCCAATTGCTCGTTTGCTTTTTATGCTAATGAATTAATATATACGAGTTAGAAGATCATACAATTAATAATATACAACACAACGTTGAGTAAAAAATTTAATATTCATAACTTCACTCATATTAATCTAATTAATTAAATAACTAGGACTCACTAATTTCTACTGATCGAAAAGGCAATTGCATGCATATATTAACTAACCTACATTACTGGACTCACGGATTGCATGCATAAATCAAATCCCTCAATAAATAACTTGACTAACTAATAAATTAATTGACTAACACTACTAACTTAGGCTACTAGACTCACGGATTTAATTAAAACAACTAACACTACTAATTGCTTAGGCTACTAGACCCACGGATGTAATTAAAAAATTTAATAAGAACCAATTTTACCTTAACTACTATCCACGAAGGTTGCATATGCACATTTCTGGGCAATCCTAATAAAGCTTGATAGTTAAACATCACCCTATAAAAATGAAAGCGGAATGAAAATAATTAGCAATATATGGATATATAGGCATTCTAACAGTTGTTAATATATATAACTCACTCGTCTATAAGCACCACCGCCTCCTCCTTCTGTGGATTTTGTAAAGAATCAAACCAGTAGACAACCTTTTCTACTGGTCTAATGGCTATTAGCATCCAATGTTCACTGCAAACAAAAAATTTAATGACGTCAGATCTTTATATCAGTGTTTCTTAAATATTAGAGAAGCGCTTACAGTGTCACTTACCCCTGAAGATAAGGCACCAAATACATTTCTTTACTCCTATCCTTCAAGTTTCGTGCAATGTAGTTTACCCTAGCTTCAAGCGTATTTCCTATGGATGTGACATGATCAGCCGAGAGGAAACCTATCCCCTTTCTCCCATTCCTTTCAAGTAACTCATGTAAAGCTCTAAAGAATTTACAAAAAGGGCGGCATTGGTTAGCCTAGGCACATGGAATGCATACTATATATAACAATAATCAGAAATAGGTTATAAAATTAAGTGGAAACTCACTGGGTGAACAACTGCATCAAACTGTTTGAGACCTGGTTTTCTTTGGTCAATAACTCTACGAGATCCCCTCGATCCATCAGATTAGGCAGGTCCAAACCTATGACTTCTCTTGTCATTTCAAAGAAGAAGCCATTGAATTCCGAATCATTCTCCATTCAGAGCTGTAACTCTTGCAATGGATCAGATGTCGATGAGGATGACATCTCAGTCGGAACCATCGCCGAAGGAGATGTCTTGTCATCCATAGAATTCATCCGGCCTTTTTTCTTTTTGGCACTTTTATTCACCTAACATCATTTGAAATAACATTAAATATACAAAACGGTATTAAATAATTCACAAATAAATGAAAGAATATACCTTTGTTACCGGAGTCGGCTGAATAATTTCAATCAACTCTTTAGGCCATTCCACGAAAAAGGACTTGGCCATTCCCACTGTTGCAGCCTCTTCCTCAGGAAATGGTAGCGGGGCACAGTCATCATAGGAAATTTTAATTGTGACCCTCGCGCAACCTTTCCTAACCTCGCGCCCGTGGTGCTTTCTTTGCTTATAAATATTTCCTTTTGCCACAAGCTTACGCCGCTTTTGCGAATCCTCAGAGAGGAACAGATGGCATTCACACCCGTCCTAAGATAATAGGCAAGCGAATGAACATTAATCAACTATTAAGCCTAACTTAACAAAGCACTGTAATAATGAAAAAAAAAATTGAAGAAGAAAGTTGTCGTCTAAACAAGTATTCACTTGAAACCAATCCAAGGAATTATTCAAAGCCTAAAACATGCACTGAATTTAATTTAGTTTTAAAAATACCACGTGTATTCTATGAAAATATACATATTAATTTTATTTACCTTGTATTCGCCTAAAGCACCGCCGTCAGAGGCTTTGATCGGGTCCGTAGGTGCAACATGTAGCATCTCCAACTCGGGCAACCTTATAGGTATCAGAGGAGAAACATGGCTCACAGGGGATACAGGGACCGCTCCGGAGGTCTCTGGGTGCAAGCTCTCATCTTTGGCTTTATTGATGACGGTGGCTTTTAATGTATCATAGTCGGTTCCCATCTTATCACATATAAACCCAACCATCATCTTCAGATGCGTCTGACATTCATCTAGTTGGGCAGTGGTTTTCTGAAGCTGTCTCTTAGTTAAATCAAGTTCATCTTTAAGCGACGGCCTTGTTTGCTGTGGGAAAACCTCCTTGATACGTGCCCTGGTAGAATGGCCGCGATAACGACCGGGGTGATCGGGCTTTCCCGTTGCAATGACAAGAATGTCATTCCTACCCTCTGCAACGGTCTCCCCTTGGGACTCGCGGGAACATAGATTTTCCTACACATTTGTACAACTCTAGTAAATGTAAATAGATCAATTAAATATAAATAATTAAATACACATATACACAGATTAATCATTTATGTACATAAATTTTAAATATAAAATTGATAACCATAATTATAAAATATAAATAAATACACATATATACAAATTAATCATTTATTTACTTTACAGTGACAACTAGATAATTAAAATTGCGATATAAACATTTAATGACAACCAAATTATTAATTAGCATTTCATCATAAATATCTAGTAATAAATAATCAGTTATAATAAAAAATCTATACACATAGACTTTAAATATTAAAAGAACTGAAACATAAGAAAATGTATGGTGCAAAACTTACAATCTCCATCCCTACACGCCCAGCCTCTGGCGTGAAGTATTCCCCTTTTTTGTTCGTGTGGGCCTGTCTCTAAAGTAGATGACGGCCTGGCACTGAATAAGAATCTTCGCCATCTTCTTCGGACTGACCCTCCTCTGAAGGCTTCTTTTCGGATGCACTCACCGCCTCGTCATGCAACTGCTACTTCAGCAGTCGGTAGCCACCACGAGATAAATTATGGTAGAAAGCATTTAAAGTGGCATTCTTTTGCGCTTTTCCACGAATTGCCTAGAGAGAAATATAATGAAAAATTATTATCCCTAAACTGAGCAATTTCAAATATCCAAAAAGAAGAAGGAAATCAATTTTAAAAAATATACCTGCCATTCTTCTGTCTCGCGGCTAGCCTTGAACTTAATCCATGTCTCCCTAGGGAGAAATTTATATTCCAAGCATGGGTCCCTACCCTTCAAGGCACCATGTACATATTTCCCTAAATAGGATTTCCAATCTTTCCACCGTTTACCGGCATAAGAAATCCACTTTGTTTCGAGTTCTTCGGTTGACTCGAAAACAAATAATGCCTACAGTGAAAATTAGGAGTAAAAATTTAGTGAGGAATTTGAGTTCATTTGTATGGAGGAATTTGAGTTCATTTGTATGGAAGAATTAAGAAACAAACAATGCATTATAATTAAAGAAAATACCCGTATTTCCATCCACACTCTCTTCTTGATCTCCTCGGGAACTTTGGGCCATGATTCATATTCCACTATGTCCACTTTGCTCCGGGCCGTATATGCCACAAAGGTAATCCACTTTGCATGATACTCTTTAGGCTCGAGCTCGGAATCAAAAGAAATGTCAAGAGTTTTCCCATTCTTTCGCATTTCCAATAGATCATTGCAATTTGTGGGCCCTCTACCTCTACTAGATGTAGTAGAAGAACCATCTCCATTGCCATTACCCTCATCACTATGTTCCGTATTGCTTTTTCTTTTTCGGGCCATTGAAAGTACCTTAAACTTCATGTACATAGAAAGCTAATTCAATATAACATATATGCAATTAAAGAAAAGCTTTAATGTCAAATACAATAATGCTTGTAATGTGAAAAAAAAGGCAATGTACATTCGCAAAATTCACTCCTAAAAATACACAATTACCATTATCCAAATTAAACCAAATGAGGGCCAAAAAAAAGTGGACTTATAAAGGATACCATTGATAAAGTACTTCACATTTCACAACCAATAACTAATGAGAACAATCATTCATTTCTACTAAAGGAATAAAATTTCACAAAGTTGAATCAACAAAAAAGCATTTTCCTCATTATCACTAAAGGAGGAACACTAAATCGAATAAGAACCGAAATCAAACACCAATGTTCTAAAATTAATCAAGCAAAACCGAAATAATCATTTGAGTTTCTCATATTCATACACTAAACCCGAATTTCAAAGGGTACCTAATGGAACATTAATCAAAACCCTAGGTTCTCAACTTATGTAGGACAAAACACTCAATTCAACAACCAAACCAAATGCTACAAACAATCAATAAATCCAAAAGCTTTCCAATCATTCATCACAAGGATTAAAACCGAAATCAACCATAAATATCAACCCAAAAAATCCTAGTGCAATGGGAAGCATTTACAAAATGTAAGGTCACATTGCAAAAGTTTTAACATGAAAGCATAGAAGGTGGAACCTTTTGGGTGAACTCCTACAAACAATCCCGAAGTATATATAGGAGGGTGGAAATGTAGAGCTGAACAATCAGCCTTGCGTGGTCCAGCCGAACAATCGGTGAAGCTTGGGCGGCCGACGGGTTGATCGGAAGGTTAAGGAGCTCACCGGCGACAGGAGAAGCGGCAAAGAAGCAGAACAGCCACGGGAGAGAAGCTTCGGGAAACAGGGGAAATGAAGGGGCGAAGAAGTGAAGAGAATGAGGGAGGAAAGGGAAAAAGTAGAATTTTGAAATATAATTAATAACCGGGTCGTCGGTTCAACGGCACACGAGCTTTCACCTCGTGTGATGTCCGTCACACGAGCTTTCACCTTTGGCCCGTTCAAGGGTTCTGGAGCTTTTCTGAACTCTTGGAATCCATTGAATGCTCTTTTCATACGGCGATACGGATGAGTCTCGGGAAGAAATCTGTGATGCCCAAGGTATACTGTCTTCCTCCCATGTGCAAGCTGACAAAAATCTGTACTCTGCTCACATATTGGACATGCTTTATGCCCTTTAACAGAGTACCCAGACAAGTTTCCATAAGCAAGAAAATCATTAATGGTACAGAACAACATGGCACGTAATGTGAACATTTCTTCACGGTAGGCATCAAACACAGGTGCGCCTTCACCCCATAACTTTTTCAAGTCTTCATTAAGAGGAGCAAGATACACATCGATGTCATTTCCTGGTTGCCGTGGGCCTGAAATCATTAGAGACATAAGTATGTACTTGCGCTTCATACACAAGTAAGGCGGTAAATTGTAAATAACCAAAATCACCGGCCATGAGCTATGTGTGCTACTCAGACTGCCAAACAGGTTCATTCCATCAGTACACAGACCAAGCCTCAAATTTCTGGCTTCTCCCTCGAAAGGATACATTGAATCAATCTTTTTCCACTGATCTGAGTCTGATGTATGCATTATCACCTTGTCATCATCACTGGGAATACACCGATCTGAATGTCATGTCATTAGTTTTGCATCTTTTCATTAGCGAACAACCGTTTAAATCTCGGTATTATAGGAAGATACCACAGAACCTTAGTCGGCGACCCCTTCTTTTGCGCATCAGAACTGTCTTCAACCTCATCACACAGCTGCTTGTTTTTGTATCGTGGAGTTTTACACTTAGGACAAAGCAATAAATCCTTATACTCATTCCTGTAGAGGATGCAATCATTTGGGCAAGCGTGGATCTTCTTATACTCCATACCCATTGGACACAACATTTTTTTCGCCTCGTAAATTCGATCTGGAACTTCATTATCTTCTGGGAGCATATCTTTCAATACCCTCAATAAGGCTGTAAAACTAATATCTGACCACCCATTTGCCGCTTTCAAATTAAACAACGTCAAAACACTAGACAATCGTGTATATTTAGTGCAACCCTTGTATAGAGGCTTCTCATTGTCACCCAAAATGGAAGCAAGAACTTCCAGTTTATCAGCAAAATCCTCGGCCACATTCTCAATCATGGCATCTAGTCAATCTCTAGTAATCGCATCATCTCCTTTTGCATGAGATTTTCTTTGCTCAGGTAAACCATCAACACTTTCACCATGCCAAATCCATAGTTTATAAGAAGGATCAAATCCGTGCCGATATAAATGGAATCTTATTGTATCTGAGTTATCAAACCGCGCACCATTTTTACAAGCTTTGCACGGACAATGGACGTACTTTGTATTCTTATAAGCGAATTGAATGAAATTCTCAACACTCTCGCATAAGAATCGGAGGTCCGATCACCACAGAACAAGATATTTCGATCCATGTGTAACTAACACCTTGAAATAATTAAAAATACCAAATAATAATTCTACAAACAATGTACAAAGTATCAAGTTGCATGCTTGTCTTAGCACATGTCATAATACTTATGTTACTCATATAATCAAAACTACTATAATACCTCAATGAAAAAAATAATGCAATGACAACACATGCGCAATAGACATAATCAAATGAAGAAGAAACTCTAAGTTTTTCATTTATGCATTTCGTCAAACACATTAAATGCATAAAAAATAATACACACTCTAAGTAGTGCTAATTATATGAACATCATCCATTAAAAATCAAACACTATAAATCAAATTACATCACCAAGAAACTACATAGTATAACTAAATAGGGTTCCACAATACTAAGGTTCACCACATACATGGAATATATGCAACTTTAATTTTCAGCCATCTACCATAAATAAAAATAAATGCTATAGGATGACATATCTAAAGTACAAGCATAAGCAATTACTGAGAAATTTTAGAAGTTTCTAACCTTTAGGTGGTAAATTTTAGCTCCAAATGACAATTCTTTACGTTCAACGTGCAAAACTGTAGTAGAAATTTGGAGAAGAACACTTTCGGCCGCGATATGAAATACACGTTGTTATTTAGGTTTTAATACGTCAATACAACGGCTGTTTGGACACACCGCCGTAGAAAGTGGACTTTCTACGGCAGTTGGAAGGTAACCGCCGTGGAAAGTGTGGACTTTCCACGGCGGTTACCCTCCAACCGCCGTAGAAAGTCCGTTTCTACGGCGGTTCATTTTTAAACCGCCGTAGAAAGTCCCGTTCTACGGCGGTTCATTTTTAGACCGCCGTAGAAAGTCCGTATTTCTTTTATTACTACGGTTTTCTATTTTCCGCAGTTAATCCGCAGCCGTTAAAGCTCCATTTTGTAGTAGTGTGTTTCATGTTAGCGGGTCTAAATCTACTGACCCAAACATGACTCAATCATATTTTCGTGTCATATTATTCAATCTGAACACGAATCCGATTATGACATGAGTAAGTCCATTCGAACCGAAACTGTCTATATAATTTTATAATTACATTCTAGGTATGCATAAATACATGTGACCCATAATATGCAAACAGTGGCAGAGCTTCGCCCCCAAGATCAAGTGGGGCAAAATTTTTAGGAAAAAAATTTATGCTACATTAACATTTTTTGTGTGAAAAAAAATACAAAAACAACTATGTTTGAATATTATTTTTTAAACTCGTATTTTGCTTTTACAAACTTAAAATTCACTAAAAATACTTGTATACATTCTAACAACAAATACAATTTAATTAATCAAATACTAAATTATTTTATTTTTACCGTTTGTCCTATTTTTCTAAATTTTTAGTGGGGAAAAATCAATTATTTTATCTATTTTTTATAATTTTTATATAACAATTGGGGTATTTTGAAAAAATTGAGGTGGGGCAACTCCGCCACTGTATGCAAACCGATACCCAACTCTTAGAACGACCCCTATATCCCCATAACACAATTAGTGCTTCACACCCCGTTGTAAAAAGCTACTGATGAGAACGAAGAACAATATGTGCATACCGTGAAAAATGAGTGAAATTTTGAGACATATAATGATTATGCGTTATGAGAAAAAAAAAAAACATGGGTGACTTATAGAAAATTTACTCATAAATTCGCATGATATTTAAAGCCACTTATATTTCACCCTCTTTTACTATTTCTTTAGTTGTTTTCTTTCCCCTTTCTTTTTTGCATTAATAAAAAAAGGTAATCAATAGAATATTGACTTGTGTGTAAGAGAGAGCGTATAAGCCGATAATTTTAGAACTAATTTTCGCAAAGACTACATCAATTAAGAGTCTTTGTAACCGAATCAAGAGAAAATACCAATTGAAAACAAAGTAATATTTGGTAGAAATGAAAAATTAGGAATAAAATTAATAGTCACTGCGGATCGTGCTTAATTAATTTAGTTGTAGGCGGCACTTGAGTTCATTCATCTTTTCTTCGTATTCATGAGCCTCAGCAACCTCATCCTTTGCATCCAACCATTCAAAGGCCTTCTTAATTGCATCTTCAGTCTTTTCTTTGGTAGCAGCAGACATGGTTTTCTTCTTTATGTTATCACTCATTTGTATAGCATATTTCTCAAAGGTGTTCCTTGCTTCATTCTTCTGTTTGTGCTTTTCATCCACGGCCTTGAACCACTTTGCCTCTTCTATCATCTTCTCAATTTCCTCTCTTGATAATATTCCACTGTTTATAGTGACGCTGGTTTTTTGGCCTGTAGCTCTATCCCACCCGGAGACATTCAAAATGCCATTTTCTTCCAACTCAAAGCATATATCAATCTTAGGGACTCTCCTGGGTGCCAATTGAACGCCTTCCACAACAATTTCACCTAACAATCTGTTTTTTGTTGATATTTTTCTCTCACCCTCATACACTGGAAATGACACGCCGGTCTGGTTATCTACGGTGGTTGTGAAACGTTTTACTATTCTAGTGGGAATGGGGGTGTTCTTCGGAATCAAAACATTCATCACTTGTCCCTTAGTTTGAACACATAGAGATAACGGGGTAACATCCACAAGTACAAGGTTCTGAACAATCTCATTGCCCTGGCCACTCAAGATTGCAGCTTGAACAGCTGCGCCATAAGCAACGGCTTCATCAGGGTTGATGTTTCTGCAAGGCATCTTTCCATCAAAAAAGTCTCGCAACAATTGCTGAATCTTTGGAATCCTGCTTGAACCACCCACCAAGACAACATCATCGATCGCATTCTTATTAATGTGTGCATCCGTCAAACACTTTTCAACGGTCTCAATGCACTTGCTAAATAAATCTGAGTTTAACTCCTCAAATTTGGCTTGGGTAATTGTAGCTGAAAAGTCAACACCGTCAAACAAGCTATCAATGTCGATTCCTGACGAAGTAGCAAAAGAAAGTATCCTCTTGGCTCTCTCACAACCAGTTCTTAATCTCCTTATTGCTTTTGGACTTCCGCTTATATCCTTTTTGTGCCTCGTCTTGAGTTCATTGATGTAGTGGTTCACCATTCTATTGTCAAAGTCCTCCCCCCCAAGGTGAGTATCACCACCTGTCGCCTTCACTTCAATTTTATCGTTTTTAATGGCTAGAAGTGAGACATCAAAAGTGCCACTCCCAAGATCAAAAACCAGAACATTCCTCTTCCCGGTGATGCTTGATCCATTGTCAAGACCATAAGCAATTGCAACAGCTGTTGGCTCGTTGATGATACGAAGCACTTTAATGCCTGCAATTTTTCCAGCATCTATTGTGGACTGACGTTGTGAATGATCAAAATAGGCAGGAACGGTTATCACCGCATCCTTCACTTCCGACCCAATGAAATTCTCAGCAATTTGTTTCATCTTCGTTAGAATCATGGCCGAAATCTCCTCAGGTGCGAATTTCTCTTTTCATCATCTTTGTAGGTTCCAACAATCATGGGACTGTCATTAGTACCAGAAATGACCTTGAATGGCCAGAGCTTCATGTCACTTTGTACCGATTCATCGCTGAATTTCCTACCAATCAATCTCTTAGCATCTGTAAAGAAAAACTTAAATTTGGGCATCAATGAAAATATTACACATTTGCTGAAATGAAAACTCATGCCAAATATGCATCTTCAACCAATGTACACTAATGAATATGATACCTTGTACATGCATGGTGTGTCGTGCCACACTTAATAGTAGTATTATAAAAATTATAACATTAGCACAGACCTTTTGCATGTATTAAACTATTATCATTCAAAATGGAATAGTTTTATTTCTTTCTTTCTTTCTAGTTAAGCGTGGAATTGGTTATACGTTATTGATTGCGAGAATAGTGTTATTTCAATTTAACAGAATCTTACCCAACTTTAAATTTGGCTTGAATTAGTCCTCTATCAGACTATACTAAAGAGCTTATAGATAAATTATCCAACCTTATATCCAACTTTGATTAATTAATTTTGTCAATCAGATGAATTGAATCCCAATTGAGACAGCTTTTAACGTTAATTGTGAACCAAATTAAAATGGAAATTGAAGATGCATTGCGTTATTTTTCTTAATAATAATAATAATAATAATAATAATAAATCTAACCAAGAAATATAGATGAAATAAATTAGAAAACACATAACCAAATCCAATATAATTCAGAATTTTCATTGGAATCATCTCAAAAGTAATTGTTATTCCGTAGGACTGGTAATTTCTAACATGACATGACACGATATAAGCAGGTAAGGGTTGAGCCTTTGCGGGTTATATAGGTCCAACCGAATAACATGAATAATTAAACTGGACCATCTCGAACCCGACACGAGAAATTTATTTTACAACACGAAAACACGACACGAACGCAACACGAATAACACGGAACCCTACAACCCAAACACGATACGAATTGTCACCCCTAATCTTACCTAATAGAAAAGTCCTGTTCAGAATAAAAGTTTGTATTTTTAACCAAGTAATAATATTTTTAACGACAGAAAAGGAGCAATAATATTGGTACACATATTTATAAACCGCCCAATCAAAACGAAGTAATTGAAGGACAATTAATTAAGACGAAATAAATAAGATTGATTGGGATTTGGGAGTTACCGAAGATGGTGTTGATGGGATTGAAGGCAACCTGGTTGTAAGCCGCATCCCCAATCAGGCGTTCTTCGTCGGTGAAAGCAACGTAAGACGGTGTCGTTCTGTTTCCTTGATCATTCACTATGATTTCGACTCTATCGTTTTTCCAGTAACCCACGCAAGAGTAGGTCGTCCCCAGGTCAATTCCGATGGCTTTTCCGGCCATTCCGATCTGATGGCAAAAGAGAAAACTAAGAAATTTAATGTACGTTCGAAGCTATATATTGCTGATTGCTTCGTAGGTACGTAGGATGTTGAACATATAATAAAACTTTTGAGGTTCTGTGTTCTATATATATAAGAATCTGTCACATACCAAAAGCCTCCCCTCTAAATTCGTTGTGTAATTGGCTACTAATATGGTAACTAGTAATCAATAAGGAATGAATACTTACCATAAAACTATTTTAATTAATACTGAAATAATTTAGGGAAAATAATTATGACAATATTGACTAATTAACAAGTTAGATAGCTAAATATAACAATTAATGGAATTATTCCTTTTAAGTGGCATATATATATAATATTTATTAGATTTCTTATTCGCAAAATCCTCCTGTAATTCTCGAACGACTCCTTAAATCTAAGACATGGGATGCATGTAATAAAAGAAAGGAAAATAAAATTAAAAAAAAAAAAAACTATTGCATATTGATTCATGAAATTGTGGATTGTGGAACTAAAAGTACATTGAAGTTTCAATAGCTTTTCACATTTTTTTTTTTTTTAATTCTGAGTTGAAAAACAAGAAGTTTAAAATTATAAATGAAGAAATTTGAATTTTTTATGGGTTAATTGTAATTTATACACTAAAGATTTTATTTAAGTGTGTATTTAAATATGTTGTTGCCCACGGTGCCTTATTTATTATACTACCTCCGTTCCTAAATGTATGATATTTTAGCTTGTTGCATTGTTAATGGTAATTTATACACTAAAGATAAAATTACATTGTTAACCTTATTAAATCAATTTGATTATTCCAAAGTATCATGAATTGTGTATTTATTCTAAACTTATTATTGATAAAGTTAACACATTCTATCTTGAACATAGAGCTTTGCAATCTTATTTAATGATAAAGTGAACATGTTACACATTTTTTTTATATAAGTTGTAATTTCAATGAGTTTAGCCTTGAAAATCTACCAAATAAATGAATGATAGGATTACAATAAATAAGGGCAAATATGGTACAAAATACACTATTTGCTTTTGAATTTGCTAAAATGTCATACATATGGAAAAAATTTGAAAGGCTAAAATATGATATATTTAGAAACGGAGGGAGTAATTAATATCACTAAGAAAAACTATCAAGTTTAGCATCAGACGTCTCTCGTGTATGTTTTAATTATGATTACTAGTGTTATTTTCAGAGCACTTTTTAACCTACAAAATAAAAAAAATTTGCTTTGCTCCTAAATTACCCTTATTTGGGGATAAATTTTCTACTTATTGAGGTTTGTCAGTTAAGATTCCAAGACTATGCACGTAGACATCTATCCAAGTACGACTTCAAAGTAAAAATATACTCCCTCTGTTCCATTAGAATGGTACAATTTATTATAAATGTCAAAGTACAATGCCTAAAATTTTTAATTTGTCACCATTTGTTCTATTTATATCCTTACTTAAAAAATAAAGACTAATTGTAGACCACACACAATTATATTAGAAAGGGTAAGAGGTATAAAAAATTGAAAATAGATTATTCTAATAGAACAAAAAATATTTATCAAATTAGATCCTTCTAATAGAACGAAAAGAGTATCATTAGTCTATTCTTTTGGTTTTCATATGATTATTAATCTTGGATTATTCATTCATAGGTAACATGCAAATCAAGCATACCCATGCATGTATATGTCATACACCACCCCAGGGTTAATATATATGCAATATATACAGTATCGCCGTTTCAAATTAAGTGTGGTTTAGTCAGTAAATTCACACAAATTGAATGAAATTAGTAAAATTACAAAGTCCAAATCATGGGAAAAGAGTGTTCATAAACAAAAACAAAACAGCACATTACGAAAAAGTGACACTATTTGGCATAAAATCTTTCCAAGTGAAAAAGAAGGAAGTATAAAATTGAAAGTTCCAATATCCACGACAGCGAGTCGGCAGTCTTCAACCAAATTCAGTTTTTCCATCGGAATCAGAGCTTAATTTAGATCTAAACAGCACTTCAGTGCCTTCATCGTCTCTTCATATTCATGAACCTCAGCGAGCACATCCCTTCCATCCAGCCATTCAAATGCCCTGTGAATTGCATCTTCAGCCTTCTCTTTTGAAGCAGGAGACATAGTCTTCTTCTTTATGTTATCCCTCATCTCACAAGCGTACTTGTGAAAGGCATTCCTTGCTTCATCCTTGTGTCTATGCTTTTCATCCGCAGCCTTGTGCCAGTTAGCTTCGTTTATCATCATCTCAATTTCCTCTCTTGACAATCGTTCACTAGTTATGGTGATGTTATTTTTTTGCCCTGTAACTATATCCCAGGCAGAAACATTTAAAATACCATTGCTTGCCACCTCAAAGCAAACATCGATTTGAGGGACTGTCCTTGGAGCCAATTGAATGCCATTTAGCACAAACCTACCTAATAGTTTGTTGGCTGTTGATATCGCTCTCTCACCCTCATACACTAAAATTCGCAATCTGGTTTGGTTATCTATTCTTGTTGTGAAGCGTTTTACTCTTGTCGTGGGGATGGGAGTGTTCCTTGGGATCAAAACACTCATCACTTCTCCTGTAGTTTCAATACCCAGAGACAAGGGGGTAACCTCCGAAATAACCAGACTTTGAACCCTCTCGTTGCCATGGCCACTCAAGATTGCAGCTTGAACAGCTGCACCGTAAGCAACAGCTTCATCAGGGTTGATGCTTTTGCAAAGCTCCTTCCCATTCAGCAAGTCTCGCAACATTTTCTGAACCTTGGGAATCCTGCTTGAACCACCCACCAGCACAACCTCATCAATAACATTCTTATTGATCTGTGCATCCGTCAAGCACTTTTCAACTGTCTCAATGCACTTGATAAACAAATCCGAGTTCAACTCCTCAAATTTGGCTTGGGTAATAGCAGCTGAAAAGTCAACACCTTCAAACAGGGCATCGATGTCGATTCTTGTCGAGGTAGCACACGAGAGAATCCTCTTGGCTCTCTCACAACCTGTTCTTAATCTCCTAATTGCTTTAGGATTTTTGCTTATATCCTTGTTCTTTTTCCTCTTGAATTCACTGATGTAGTGGTTCACCATTCTATTGTCAAAGTCTTCCCCACCAAGGTGAGTATCTCCCGCGGTAGCCTTCACCTCAATGTTACCATATTTAATGGTGAGCACTGAGACATCAAAAGTACCACCCCCTAGATCAAAAATTAGAACATTCCTCTTCCCAGTGCTTGTGAAAGTATTGTCAAGATCATAAGCAATTGCAGCAGCTGTTGGCTCATTGATGATACGAATCACGTTAATGCCTGCAATTTCGCCGGCATCCAGTGTCGCCTGACGCTGTGAATTGTCGAAATAGGTAGGGACAGTTATGACCGCATCCTTCACTTCCGAACCAATGAAGGCTTCTGCAATCTGCTTCATCTTCGTTAAAACCATGGCAGAAATCTCCTCAGGTCTAAATTGTTTTTCCTCATCTTTGTAGGTTACGACAAACATAGGACTGTCATTAGTACCAGAAATGACTTTGAATGGCCAGAGCTTCATGTCATTTTGTACCGACTCATCACAAAATTTTCTACCAATCAATCTCTTAGCATCTGTAAGTAAAAACTTTGGGCATCAATGAGAATGTTACACATTTCTTAGATATATATCTCAAATGAAAACTCGTACGTACATGCTTGATCCTCGATAATTATCAACTCCTAAATCCAATAATTAATTAAGATTGGGACATATATCTATATATGTTGACGTTTCCAACTCTGATTAATTTTCCCGATCAGATGCAATTAAATCCCAATTGAGACGGCTAATTTTAACACATTGAACCAAATTGAATGGAAATTGAAGATGCAGTATTGACGTAATTATTCATAATAATAATGGATTTAACCAAATATTTAGCTGAAACAAATCAGAAAACACAGAACCAAATCCAATATAATTCAGAATATTCATTGGAAACATCTCAAAAGTAAATGTTACTCCTCCATCCTACCTAATAGGAAAGTCATGTTTAGAAGAAACGTTTGTATTTTCAATCAAGGAGTAAAATTTTTAACGACAGAAAAAAGGAGGACTAATGCCCCTTTCAAAAGATTCAAAACTAAGTAAAGGCAAATTAAGACGAAATCAGATGAGATAAAAGTCAGAAAGTTACCGAAGATGGTGTTGATGGGATTGAAGGCAACCTGGTTGTAAGCCGCATCCCCAATCAGCCGTTCTTCGTCAGTGAAAGCAACGTAAGACGGTGTCGTTCTGCTGCCTTGATCATTTACTATGATTTCGACTCTGTCGTTTTTCCAGTACCCAACGCAAGAGTACGTCGTCCCCAGATCGATTCCGATGGCTTTTCCAACCATTCTGATCCGATGCCGACTACCAGAAAATGGTGTTCAAAGCAAATGCTGCGAAGTTATCAGGGTGTTCTTTCGCAAGTAAATACACACACATGCCTCTATGTAAACATAAAGAGCTAGTGTAAGAATACTGTCATAAAACTACAGATCACGCTACTTGAGCTACCTCCTTTCTCCTCCACTGCTAAAAAGTATATTGTGATTGTGGCTTGGTATAAACTCCAGCTAACTTTCACATATCCAAGAAAATCAAATTTTTGTGCTGAAGAACCCAAAGAAATCAATTTTGCAACCACTAGTGGGAAAGAAAACACACTGGTAAGGGTTTTCAGCACCATCCATATATAAAATAAAAGTAAAAATCACCATATCCACATAGAACCATAATTTCACAATTTGATCTAAATCTGACGGTGGTCCACAACTGTTCTAAAAAGAATCAATTAAAAATGAATTGATCAGGCAATGAGATGAGAAATTACATACCAATACGCTACAGAATGAAGCAAAACTGGAGGGATAGACCGCTAAATGAAGATGCTTCCTTGAGGCCTTCGACTGCGAAAAATGTCAGTCGCCAGTGAAGCAAAGCACGGTTTGGGAGCGTGCGGCTGGTAATTGCAATGGATTCTTTGGGTAACAAAGAAGACCCTGCAATCCAATAACTAAATCAAACGCAGAAAACAACAGCACGAAAACTAGAATGAAGTAAGACAACACAAAAACTGAAAATAAGAAGGGACGGAGTATAGTGAACCGGCAGCACAAAGAGGGAAGAAACCGCGAGCAACTCGGCGGCCGTTAAGGATGACGGACGGAAGCTGATTGGATTGAGGAGACGTTAGCGGAATGGTGATGGTTGATGGCTCTGTAATTGAATTGATGGTCGGACGACGACGAGATGCCGCAGTGAGGGTGAGGGCGGGAGGAAGAGGGGAAATTTTGTTCAGGACAAATTTTTTTACTCTACAACTATTGGCGCACATTTTTTCCAAAAATAATTTATCCGCTTTATAGTAAAAAGTTAAGGTCAACCAACTGTTGATCAACCCTTGGTGACCTGGTCGCCAATTTAGTACTCCTTCATTCATACTTAAAAAGTTCACTTTGAAATATGTATAACTTATTATGAATTGTAATGTATAACACCTAAAATAAATAATTTACTATCATATTTTTTACTTATATCCTTACTTTAAAAGTAAAGGTTAATTATAAACTACACATTGTTATATTAGTAAGGGTATGTAATGTAAATAAATTCAAAGTGAACTTTTTAAATGGGACAAAAATATTTTTTAAAAGTGAATTCTTTGAGTGGGACGAAAGGAGTATTTCTTTACTTGCTTTTTTTCCTTGATTTTTTTAATTAATTAAACAGGTATCCAATGCTACTATTAACTTTTTTTAAAAAAAATTTAAGTTGTGCCACTGGTGCTGTACTTGTGACACCTTTGCAGTTTTCTTTTGGATTAGTTTAAAATGTGTTTAGATTAGTATTTTATCAAAATATTTTTATTATAAAAAAAATATGTATGAATAAAATAAAATAATGAACAGAAATTTAATACAAGTAATTATATAATAAATTAAAAATAAAATGATAATATTGTCCTAAAAATTGGAATTAGACACTTATGTATTAGTAGTTTTGTAATTGTAACAATAAAGAACAAAAAATAACTATTGTATAACAAAAAGAAAATGAAAAATAATACCAATGGGATAGGGAAAAAGAGTTTTGGGTTGGCCGTGGGGAGTGGGTGGGTGGATGGGTGGATTGGAAAGGGGGGTGGGGGCCGCGGGCGCGGGCGCGGGCGCGGGTTGTGGTGAGCAGGATTGAGGACTGAGAGTGAGAGTGGGAGGGGAAGGGACGGACAATTTTATATTTCTTTTTCTTTTTTGTTAAAATAATTTATTCGTGGGTCAAATTACATGTTGAGGTACATGTTAAACTTTAAGTAAATTTGATTTATTTGGTCAATTAATTTAACTTGTGGGTTGTGTTATGATTTAATATATCCCACATTGGAGATATGGGATTCTAATGTGCGATATAAAAAGAAGTTGGGCACCCTCTCATTTTAAGCTAGCTTTTGATAATGAGTTCTACCTAAATTCAACACTGAAGAAACAAAGTTGATCTGGTAAACAGCATGTTTGTTTTCATTATTTTTGTTCGTGACACATTTTTTACTCTTTCAATACATTTTTTACGTTAAAAAAATTCGAAATAGTCCTTGGTTGTGAATCTTGTGATAAAGACGATGACGTATCTTGGATTTGTTTTGTAGTGATTTGGAGATAATTATGATGGTATATTATTGCAGGTTATTAAAGAAAAGAGGAGGGACAAAAGAAATGGGAGGTGGCTTTAGGAAAGATGATAACAAAAATGCAAAGGTGGAGGGGGGGTCTAGTGAATATTCATATGGGGAATTGTAAAGGGAAAGCATTAAGCTAAATGGTGGTGGAATTGTAAAGAGGAAAAGATTCGCTTCTCTCTCTGCTTTTGTTCGAGTTTTTCTTCTTCTCCAAGTTTTGGTTTCCTTCATCTTCTCTTCAAGTTTTTCATGATTCAACCTGCACTTGACCCATCCTTCAACGAGTTGAGTTGAGTCATGAACAGTTAGGCACAAGTCAAGGATTGACCCAACCCACAACCACCCTAATTACCACCTGGCCATAGGCCATAAGTCAATCCCATTTAGTCATCATTTCCGGCCACATAAATTACTAAATTAAGGAGCATTGAGGCTTTGTAATTAAACAATCATATAGACAAGATTGTCAACAAAAAAGGGAAGGGAAAAAAAACAAAATCAAATGGGAGGAAAGTGATATTGGTAGTAAAATCTTCGAAAACAGGAAAGATCAAAGTAAAAACTAAAAATTCCAATGGTGACTACGTCAGTGAGGCTCTTAGGTACTATGTGAGCGTTAACTCTTTCATCTTCTCTTCATATTCATGAACCTCAGCGAGCTCATCTTTTGCGTTCAATCATTGAAACACCTTGTCAATTGCATCTACAGCTAGGGCTAAGAACGAACACGAACGTTCATGAACAAGCTCGGGATCAACTCGTTAAAAGCTCGGTTCGAGATCGTTTATTTATTAATAAACGAACACGAACAAAATTTTAGGCTCAATTACTAAACGAACAATAAATGAACAGGGGGGTTGAAAGCTCAATTACGTTCGTGAACAGTTCGATAAGTGGAACAATTTTTAAAAAGAAAAAGTATATATAAACTATGATTCGTATATACTTACATAAAAATAAATTTGGTCTGGTGGTAAAGCAAGTGAAGGAGAAATGCAAGCACAAGGGTTTGAATCCTTCCTAAAGCCTAATTTGTTTTTATTTTTTGAATCTCCCCCAATCACACATCGGAAATGGAAGGAAATTTGGGAAGAAACCTCCCTTATAAATTGATGAGAAACTTGGCAGCAAGGGCTATTCCATTTCGAGCTCGACTCCTTAGCAAAATGAGCTTGAACGGACCCGAGCTCGGCTGCCATGCAAAATGAGCTCAAGCTCTTAAATCTGAAACGAGCTCGAGCTCCATTTTGAGGCTCGACTCGAGCTCGAGCCCAAGAAAAAGGAGCCGAGCCGAGCTCGAGGTCGTTTCAGATTTAAGAACTCGAGCTCATTTTGCATAGCAGCTCGAACACGGGTGTTTTCGGGCTCGGCTCGGCTCGTTATCACCCCTATCTACAGCCATCTTTCTGCCAGTATCAAACATGGTCGTCTTCTTTATGTTAGTGATCCTCATTTGATAAGCGTAATTCTGAAATTCCCACCTTGCTTCATTCTTCCTTTTGTGTTTTCATCATCGGCCTTATACTTGTCGCTTTCGAGTATCATCCTTTCATTTTCCGGACCCAATAACCTTCTGCTCTTGATAGTTGATACTAATGCTCTTCCCTTGGCCTCCAAATCGAATGTGACATCGATTTGAGGAACTCCCCTGGCCGCCAATTGAATGCCAATAAGCTCTCTGATGTGGACCGGAGTTCACGATGCAGAATAATTGCCAAGGAAAGTCTGAATATTGCGAGACGCATCTCTTAAACCTATAGAATCCCTGCCTCGGATTCGGCAGACTACTAAAATTAACCTAAACTAATTTTAAACACGTAAATCGAAAGAATTTTAGAAATAAGAGAGTCAAAACAAAAAACATGCAATCTAGGCAGAGTAATTACCTTAAAAGCTGTATAGTTTCTCAACCTATAGTAATTCACAAAGCATGCAAACTACGAAAGCTTAAAATAAGATAATGATTCAAAAAGTATAAACTATACTATTCTATTATTTTGAATTAAAATTGTCTGTCAAATAATGGAGAATAGGACCCTTATGTATAGTTGTAGGTGGTCGAATTCTGCTCACAATTGGGCTCATGCATTGGTTTGACCTATTTTCAAGAATCCTTTATTTCTTCATGATTTGGCACATCGAACACGTTTCTCAAAATTTGGAGTAAAATGATGAATTTGCCCATTTGACTATTTCGAGCTATATCTTCAAGGGTTTGTGTTTCGAATACTATCTGAGCTTGCCAGGAATATTCTTGGACTAAGTTCTCAAGGTCGGCCTTGAGTTTTCTTGTCATTCTACGTGTCATCGGCCCAACAATATCCACTAACGGATCTCTCTGGTACGGGATAGGGTCCTGTAGCATTGACGGGCCTCTGTGTAACATACGAACATGCTCTGTTTCCAGGGCTGGTCCTCATACTTTCGAGGCCCAGGGCGAAATGCTAAAAAAGGCCCTAAAAATTTTTTTTTTTTACAAATCGACATCAAATTATCATTAACTACAATATAAAATCTAATTAAAAAATAATAAATAATACATTGTAGGCCATGTAAATTAACAATTGCTTATTGTACATGATGCCTTAACTGGCAAGCTAAACTTGCCACTAAGCTCCACATATATAAGCCCTAATTAATAATGAGAATTGTAAATAATGAGAAGCCAACAAATTAAAGAGCTCTTATATGTGCATCAATCCAAAGTAGCATACTTACATTTTACGTATTCAAGAAGAAAGTGAATTGATGTATATATAATATAACACTAGCTAGAAGTTAAGTGTCAAAACAAAAGCTTGAAAGTAACAAGAGAGTTATCGTTTTCAATATTAATTAATTCAGTTAGTTCTGGAATATTAATATCTAATCCATTAATTTCTATCTACTAACTTGTTGCCTTACTTCTTGGATCCATCTTTTATTTTCTCTTCCTTACATACCTCTACGACTCTACCTCAAATATATATCATCCAATATTATTTTCATTTTTTTTCTTTTTAGTGTGGTTGGTGAAAGAGAAATGGTAACTTAATTAACAAAATACGAGTATTTAACATTAATTTGATTCATTATAGTAATATAATATTGATGGAAGCTAATAATTAGGTTATTGGATTATGGAGTTAAGAGTCCCTCTTCTGGCACTGCCAGAATATGATTGAGTGTCTTTCAAGAAACTTTCTGATCCATCATCTACATTTACATTAATAATTAATTAGTTCAATGACTTCATTGATATATACCAATTAATTTTTGGGCTAAACATGCCTATCCCTAAAACATTTGGGCTTTCCTCTAAAATTAAAAAGAAGGGCCCAAAAATTTATTTGAGCCTAAAATGTAAAAAAAAGGCCCCAAAATTTAATTTGGGCCCAAAAATAAAACTACTAATTCTAATACTACATTATATTTTTGGGCCCCTTAAACCCTTGGGCCCTGGACAAGCGCCCCGCTTGCCCAGGCCCAAGGGCCGGCCCTATCTGTTTCATTTCTCGAATCCTCTGCATTATCGTGCAGATTCTCTATGCTCGAACTTGTCGACGAGCTGGGGATGCCCTCATCACTCTCTCACCTTCGAACACTCTAAATGACACGTTAGCCTGGTAATCTTTGAAGGTTGTGAAGTTTTTTACTTTTCTGGTAGGAATTGGGGTGTTCCTTGGAATTAGAACACCCATGACTTGCCCTGTAGTTTCAATGCCTAGATATCTTGGCTTCAATCAAACACTTTTCAATTATCTCAGTGCATTTCATAAATAACTTTGAATTTAACTCTTCAAATTTGGTTATGGTAACAGTTGTGGAAAAGTGAATCATTTCATATAGGTAATCAATGTCGATAATTGTCTCAACGGCAGACGAAACGATCGATCCTCTTGGCTCTCTCACAAGTTGTTCTTAATGGTCTTATTGCTCTAGGATTTTCGTTGATATCCTTGTTATGCTTCTTCTTGAATTCCTTTATGTAGTGGTTCACCATTATGTTGTCAAAATTCTTCCCGACGAGGTAAGTACCACCTCCTAGATAAAAAATCATAACATTCTTTTTACCAATGATATTTGAGGTATTGTCGGAACCATAAGCCCTAGAGGCAGCTGTTGCCTCGTTGATGATGCGTAGTACATTTATGCTTGCAGTTTCTCCAGTAATCGCCATCTGATGCTGAGAATGATCGAAATAGGCTGGAAACATGGCAAAAATTTCTTCAGCTACGAATTGCTTATTCTCACATTTGTAGGTGATAGAAATAATTGGCATGTCTTTAGCATCATGAATGACCTTGAATGACCAAATTTTCATGTCTCTATGTACAAGGGATGTAAATGAACCAATTAGCTACTTGCAAGTAGTTTGGTCAAACCTTAGCTCGAGCTCGGTCAAAATCGATATCTAGCTTCCTCGTTTAATAATCAAGTCGACACTATGGCAAAAAGGGAGATGGAAGGCGGGTCCTAACCCTCTTAGCCAGTGCGGGCGCCTCCCTTTGGAGGGGCCTGCACCCGCCTCCCCATATCTATGCACCCATCTCCAATAACTAGTTATTGGAGGCGGGTGCATAGATATGGTGAATAGTGCACCCGCCTCCAATACCAATTTTTTTTTTTTCCTTTTAGAGTCGGGTTTTTTTGTTTAAATTTCGTTTTCTTCAATTTATGTCTTCGATAGGAATCGAACTCGCGCCTGCAGAATCACTTGACTCTTGCACATTAAATTTACCACTAGGCTACATATACTTATGTATTTGAAATTAAAATCAAAAGGATATCTTTATATATTTCTTTCTAAACCTTATGATTTTTATTACTTACTAATTTATCGTCTTCCTCGAATATCGACAAAATTTTAAAATTATTTTCAATTTTCAACAGTCTGAAACACAGAAAAATTTCAAAACACTATTGAAAAATCGGCAAAAATACTTTTGAGGTGAGTGAAAAAACAATGGACATGCACCCGCCTCCAATATATATATATATATATATATATCATGTTGCACCCACCTCCATAAGCTTTGCCGCACCCGCCTCCAATAGATATATATCTATTGGAGGCGGGTGCATGCAATAGATATCTATTGGAGGCGAGTAAGCGATGCCGGCCTCTTTGGAGGCGGGTGTTAGTGCACCCGCCTCCAAAGGGGGGGCCTCCCTTGGGTGGTTCTGCACTAGTGCGAGCTCCAGCTCAATTATTACTGGCTCGAGGGCTCGTCGAGCCAATCAAGCTAGAATATATATATATATATATATAATTTTATAAATTTTTTAAAAGATATTTTTTCAACCTTTTTTAGTATAAATTAGAAATTAATTTGAACTCAAAAGTTTGCTCTAATTGGAGAGAGAAGAATGAAGAGGGAAGACTAGAAAGAGAGAAAAGGAATTCAAAAACTAAAAGTGAGTAAATTACCGAAGATAGGTTTAGGATTTCAATGATGACAGTTTCAAGATGGGTAGACAAAATGAAAGGAATTAATTATTAATTCATTGAATTTGTCATTGTCTCCAATGACACTTTTTAAATGACAAGTTGACTCATTTTTAATTTATATCGTGTTTTTAATCGTATGTAAGTTGATGAATCGTTTTTAATGTGTCGGTTCATATTCAATCTTAATTAATTATCACGAATTTTACTCTTCCAAGTACTCTTTAAGGTCCTAATATATTGTGGATCAAATATACGTAATATAAAAAGGTAAATTCTGATAGAAAATAAATAAGTGATCGTGAAAGTGCACTTTTAAACAACAAATTTGCTCACATTCACAATGTGATTGTGATTAATAAGTCGGAAGAGGGCCGTCTAATTACTTTGATGCACTATTTTTTGAGCAATTAAGGATAATTTTGTCAAAAGGTTAAATTTTGATATGCCAATTATATGTTTCAATAATAATATCAGCCTATGATAGGCGCAAATGTTTAGGCAAAATTAAATGGGAAAGAGATGATCAACTGAGAAAATAGTAATATACCATTTCCCTTATAAAAGTCAATTTTAAAGTCGATCGATCCCTCTCTATTAATTTCTCAATTTCTTGCTTTGATAATCTCCCATTGGTTATGGTAATGCTATTTTCTTGTGTTCACTGAATTTTCCTGTCCACGCACCAATGCTGTGTCCAGCTCTTTAAAGTACAATTTATAAATAAATAAATAAATATATACAAGAAAAAGGAAGATTCAGATGATTGAGAGGGGCTGTGCTTTGTTCGCATTAAAATGTGTGAGAGAGATATTCTTAAAGCTTGAATATGGAATTGGATTCTCGCTCCACTACCTACTGTATTACCAGTCTTACCAGCTAGATCTAGCTAACATCACATTTTCCTAGAAATTCATCATTAATTGTGAATGAGCGCAACGTAATTCCAAATTCAGGTTAATAAAGAATATGAACTACGAACACAAACATGATTTTATATTTATTAATAAATAAGAAATGCACATTTCAAAAAAATAAAAATAGATGAGCAATGTGAGATCAAAGCTAATTCACTTTCATTAGCATTATTGATTCAAGGCTGGTGTTATTACTAAAGTTATTTTTAGCATTCAGAGTATAAAATTATTATCTTACCAAATTATCCTTATTTAATAATAAGACTTTTTTTTTTTTCCTTTTCTTATTTTTTCCGCCCCTGTTTCTTCTCCCTCAATCTCCCCCTCTGTCCCCTGTATTTGACTATTTTCAATTCTCCATTGTTATCAACCATCAAACAATTTCTATTGTTCATTATCATATTTATAGTTCCTTTGTCAAAAGATATCAGAATCCACTGTTCTTAAGTGCGCAGAGGAAGAAAATTTTGCATCAAGATTCAAGATAAAGGTTCCTTTTTTTTTTTTTTTTTTTTCCCACCCATCCCACCGCCTTGATCGGTAATCGTTCCACCGCACCGGCCTTCACCGCAAGTTGACATCAGCATTGAGCCGTTTCCCCAATCTATATTCTCCCATAGCTCATATTCCGGTAACGAATGCATCACGGAGGAATCAGCTCTCTGCTTTCCTGTCACCTTTTGGCTTAATTTTCGACAAGAATCCCACGTCAACGACAGGTTCACCTGGCCGTCCTTTGGGTGAACAAGAACTGGATGGGTTCTCTAATGCATTTCTAAAGAAGGCTCTTGGAATTTCGTATATGGTTTCATTGTCCGGTGGCTTTGCCGAGGTGAACGAAGGTGGATGAGAGGTTTTCGTTTCCGATCCTGATGAAGATAAGAGGAAGGTTGTGAGTGGAATGGAGAATAAAAGTTGAATCTAAGGCTTCATTTTGGTTTTCTCTGCATAATGGAATGGAGATTGAGGTGAAGAATCATGAATGATCTTATCAGGAGTGTGTTGAAGAAAGTGCTTTGAGAATTTGATCAGTTTAATATCCCTTTTTTTCTGAAGTTCCTTGTTGTTCGATGTGGTCAAGGCGTGGGTGGCAAAAGATTTGAGGGGATGAAGTGAGATGGAGCGGATGAAATCATGAAACCGATAATGATGATATAGGAAGAACAAAAAAAAAAAAAGGTTATCACTTATACTAATTGTTGGGCTGAATTGGGTTCACCCCAATTGGGTTTGTCTTCAACCCATTAAGTCCACTTAGTAAATTAATGGCATTTCATCCCATTGGTTCATTAACCCATTTAACCAACCTTTGTGACCAAACAAATGAATCACTTGATTCAATTTGTTTTTGTGTGCTGCGGTTGTTTGGTGTGAGTGTGCAGAGACGGCCGAACAGAGAAGCAAAAGAAATGGGGGAGATAGAAAAGAGAAGAAGGAGAAAGAAAATTTGGGGGGAAAATTAGGGTTCTTATAAAGTGAAAATTGTACTCTTCAAGCCAAGATTGGAAGTCAATTTGAAGTCTAATCTTGATGAAATTGCAGTCCCGGGTTCCTCTATTCTAACCCTTCGAATCCATCAGAGTAGTTTCTCATTTCCTTTATTTTGGTGAGATCCTTCTAATTTTACTTTGGCTTTGAAGTTAAAATTAGAAGATGTATTGTTGATGATTGTTGTGTATCCACCTATTTGGTGAAGACTCTTGTGTACCCGTTATTGATTGTAGTGGAGATTTGACTGGACTAGGTCCGGTGGTTTTTTCCCTATTTGGGTTTCCACATTTAAAATTCCGGTGTCTCATTCTTGTTTATTTTCATGCTTATTGTGCTATGTTATTTAGTATTTCTATGATTGCCTATTTTATGAGCCATTGGGAAAGATGAGATTGGATTGGATTTTATGACTCTGTTAGTTTTGTGATTGGTAAATCCTTTCCCCTTGCACAACAAATAGTATCAGAGCCTTGGTTGGTTGAGTTGTTTGTGCTATAAAATGGAAGAGACATCATCCGATACTATGATTAAATTGACTTCATCCAATTATTCAATTTGGAAGCCTAGAATGGAAGACCTTTTGTATTGTAAGGATTTGTTTGATCCTATTCTAGGGGATCAGGGTAGGCCGAAAGAAATGACTGATAAGAAATGAAATGATTTGCATAGGAAGACTGTTGGCACAATTAGGCGTTGGATACACCAAAGTATCTTTCATCATTTTTCTCAAGAAATAAAAGCTAATAAGCTGTGGGAGAAATTGGAGGGTATGTATGAAAGAAAATGTGGTTTGAACAAAGTTTCTTTGTTAAAACAGATTACCATACTGAGGTATAAAGATAGCACTAATATATCTGAGCACTTGAGCACCTTTTAGGGATCGTTAAATCAACCTGTGAAGTTAAAATTGAACTTGGATGATGAAGTTCAAGCATTGTTATTGTTGAGCTCACTTCCGGACAGTTGGGAAACTTTGGTGGTGTCAATTAGCAATTCCACTCCAGATGGTGTGTTATCCTTGACACATGTCCAAGAAGCTCTAATGAATGAAGAGATTAGAAGAAATGAGCAAGCTCTTGAAACTGAGTTGCATGCTTTGGTGACAGAAAAGAATGACCGGAAGGGAAGAAGCAAAAGTAAAGAGCCTTACAACAAAAATGAGAAGCCTAGAGGTAGATCCAAGTCAAGAAAGAATGTGAAATGGTTTCATTGTCAAAAAGTTGGTCACTACAAGAATCAGTGCAGAATTCTCAAGAGAGAACAGTCAGCAGAGAAAGGGAAAGGCAAGAAAGATGAACAAAGAGATGAGAATGATACTACTGCAGTAGTAGTGGCTAAGGATGATCTTCTTGTGTTTCATGAAGACAGTGTGGTAAATATTGCAAGCAATGATTGTGATTGGGTCATTGACTCATGTGCTTCTTATCATGTGAGTCCTCACAATCATTTTTTCTCATCTTGCACTGTTGGAGACTTAGGCTCTGTGAAGATGGAAAACAATATGTCATGTCGCATTATTGGCATTGGAGATGTATTGTTGAATACTGATATCAATTGCACTCTTGTCTTGAAGAATGTGAGTCTCGTTCCAAATGTGCGCCTCAACCTTATCTCCACAGGAAGACTTGATGATGAAGGGTATCATAGCACTGAAGGTGGTGGCAAATGAAAACTTACTAAGGGGAGTCTCATTATTGCTAGAGGAAGAAAGGATAATACTTCGTATGTGATGAATCCAAAGTTGAAGAATGGAGATGTAAATGCAGTGCAAGATTCCTCCATTGATCTCTGGCATAGAAGACTTGGACATATCAGTGCGAAGGGGCTTCAGATGCTGGCTCAGAAGCAGATTATCCCTGAGGTGAAATGTATGCCTTTGAAACCCTCTGTTGATTGCATTTATGGAAAGCAAAATAGGGTTGCATTTAAAAACTTGTCTCCATCTAGAAAGTCTAGTCATTTAGATATTGTTCATACTGATGTATGTTATATGAAAGATAGATCTCATGATGGTGATTTATATTTTGTAGATCTCATGGTGGTGCTTTATATTTTGCCACTTTCATTGATTACTTAGCTAGAAAAGTTTGGTGTTTTTCTTTGAAATCTAAAAATCAGGTTTTAGAGAGACTGGCAAAAAGTTAAAATGTGTTAGAGCTAATAACGGTGGTGAGTACATGGAGCCATTTGAAGGTTACTGTAAATCTCATGGTATTAGACTTGCGAAGAGTGTTTCAAAAACTTTTCAACAGAATGGTGTGGCAGAAAGAATGAACAGAACTATCATTGAAAGGGTTAGATGCATATTGTCTAATGCTAAGTTGCCTAAATCCTTTTGGGCTGAAGTTATGCGGACATCTGCTGATTTGATTAACCTTCCCCCTTCAATTTCATTGGATGGTGATACTCCACAAAGAGTATGGACAGGGAAAGATGTATCTTATAAACACTTGAGAGTTTTTGGTTGTAGAGCCTTCGTACATATTCCAAGAGATGAGAGACCAAAGCTTGATGAAAAATCTAAGCAGTGTATTTTCTTGGGGTATGGGCATGAAGAGTTTGGCTACAGATTATGGGACCCTGTTACAAAAAAAATTGGTTAGAAGCAGAGATGTCATTTTTCTTGAAGATCAAACAGTTGAAAACTTAGAAAAATGTGAGACATCAAAATCTTCAGTTGAAATTCCTGAAAATTTTGATCCGATTCCTTCATAATCGGTTGATGCTGATGGATGGGGAGCTGAGATAGAGCAGAATGATTTGCATGATGGAGCTTCTACTTTAGGAACAGAGTCATCACCAGCTCAATCGCCTCCTATCCAATTAATGAGGTCCACCAGAGAGAGGAGACAAAACACAAGGTATAATCCTTCTGAGTTTGTGTTGTTGACAGATGGAGGAGAGCCAGAATGTTATACTGAGGCTCTTAGTCATGAGCACAAAGATGAATGGTTGGCAGCAATGAATGATGAGATCAAATCGCTGCATGAGAACCACACTTACGATTTGGTTAAACTGCTTAAGGGCAAGAGGGCACTCAGAAACAAGTGGGTGTACAAACTGAAGTTTGATGAAAATAACTCACAACCAAGGTACAAGGCCAGATTGGTTGTGAAAGGTTTCAGTCAGTAGAAAGGTATAGACTTTGAAGAAATCTTTTCTCCTGTTGTAAAGATGTCTTCTATTCGGGTTGTTCTTGGTATAGCAGCTAGCTTGAACTTAGAGATTGAACAGCTTGATGTAAAGACAACCTTCTTACACGGTGTTTTGGTAGAAGAGATTTATATGGAGTAGCCAGAGGGGTTCAAAGAAAGTGGAAAAGAGAGCCTTGTATGTCATCTCAACAAAAGCTTGAATAGATTGAAACAAGCTCCGAGACAGTGGTACAAAAGTTCGACTCCTTCATGGTAGACCATGGGTACCAAAAGACTACAACTGATCATTGTGTCTTTGTGCAATATTTTCCTAATGGTACTTTTATTATTCTCTTGCTTTATGTTGATAACATGTTGATTGTTAGTCATGATACTATGAAGATTGACATGCTTAAAAGACAGCTTAGCAAATCTTTTGCAATGAAAGATTTAGGTCCAGCTAGACAGATTTTTGGGATAAAAATTTCCCGTGACAAGCAGAATGGGAAGATCTGGTTATTGCAAGAAAAGTATATTGAGAAGGTTCTAGACAGATTCAACATGAGCAAAGCAAAGGAAGTTGCTACTCCACTTGCAGGCCATTTCAAGTTAAGTGTGATACAGTGTCCTACAAGTGAGAATGATCAAGAAGAGATGAAGAGAATACCTTATGCTTCAGCAGTTGGTAGGTTAATGTATGCCATGGTTTGTGCAAGACCTGATATAGCCCATGCAGTTGGAGTTGTCAGTCGATTTCTGTCAACTTTAGGTAAAGAGCATTGGAATGCAGTTAAATGGATTCTCAAATATCTTAGAGGTACTTCTAGACTGTGTTTATGCTTCGGCAATGAAAACCCACTTTGGATGGATACATAGATGCTGATATGGCAGTGACCTTGATTGTAGGAAGTCTACTTCTGGATATTTGATGACTTTTCCAGGGGGAGCAGTTTCTTGACAAAGTAACTTGCAGAAATGCATAGCCTTGTCTACGACAGAGGCGGAGTACATCGCAACCACAGAAGCATGCAAAGAAGCTCTTTGGTTGCAGAAGTTTCTACAAGAATTGGGCATGAAGCAAAAGAAGTATATAATATACTGTGATAGTCAGAGTGCTATTCATTTGAGTAAGAATTCTACATTTCATTCTCGTTCGAAACACATTAATATGAGATATCATTGGATTCGAGATGTGTTGGAATCCAAGACTTTGTTTCTTGAGAAAGTTCATACTAATGAGAATGGTGCACATATGTTGACTAAGGCAGTGCCTAGAGAGAAGTTCTTATTCTGTAAACAGAAAGCGGGTATGATTGTGCTTCCCAATTGAAATAAAGGGGGAGATTGTTGGGCTGAATTGGGTTCACCCCAATTGGGTTTGTCTTCAACCCATTAAGCCCACATAGTAAATTAATGGCATTTGAGCCCATTGGTTCATTAACCCATTTGACCAACCTTTTTAACCAAACAAATGAATCACTTGATTCAATTTGTTTTTGTGTGCTGCGGTTGTTTGTTGTGATTGTGCATAGACGGCCGAATAGAGAAGCAAAAGAAATCGGGGAGAGAGAAGAGAGAAAGAGAGAGAGAGAAGGAGAAAGAAATATTGGGGGAAAAATTGGGGTTCTTGTAAAGTGAAAATTGTACTATTCAAGCCAAGATTGAAAGTCAATTTGAAGCCTAATCTTGATAAAATTGCAGTCCCGGGTTCCTCTTATCTTGCCTTTCGAATCCATCTGAGTAGTTTCTCATTTCCTCTATTTTGGTGAGATCTTTCTAATTTTACTTTGGCTTTGAAGTTAAAATTAGAAGATGTATTGTTGATGATTGTTGTGTATCCACCTATTTGGTGAAAACTCTTGTGTGCCCATTATTGATTATAGTGGAGATTTAACTGGACTAGATCCCGTGATTTTTTCTCTCTTTGGTTTTCCACATTAAAAATCTCGGTGCCTCATTCTTGTTTATTTTCATGCTTATTGTGCCGTGTTATTTAGTATTCTTATGATTGCCTATTTTATAAGTCGTTGGGAAAGATGAGATTGGACTGGGTTTTATGACTATTATGGGGGTGCTTGTTTCATGGTTTTGGGAGAGGGAAATGGCAATGGAAATGAAAGGGGGTGTTTGGTTTTGGGGTTTCATTCCCCAGACTCCACCCCCATATCCCATTTTCTTTCAGTCATCCATTCCCTCCATTTTGAGGGGAATGGGAATCATTCCTTTGTATAATTATTTTTTTTGTGTGTTTTTTATTTTAAAATTTTTTAATTAGTAAAAATTATCATTGTAATACATCTAAATATAAATAGTTTATAAGATATTAAATGTTAAGCGTAAGAAAATTAAAATAAATTTTATTCTTAAAATTTTTATTTTTGAATCAAACAACATCAATGGTAATCATAGTCATTCCCTATCATAAACCAAACAACACAAATACAATGATTACCTCTACTATCATTCTCCACTATTATCAATCCCATTTCCATTCCCATTCCCCTCTACGAACCAAGCGCACCCTTAGTTTTGTGATTGGTAAATCCTTTCCCCTTGCACAACACTAATTTGGTAAAAAAGCAATTTTTTTAAATTGTGTCTCGTTACGTCATTTTATATTAAATATTAAACCTACTTCATACAACAAATTAAAATTCAGTGTAGGTGTAGTGAGTGTGAAATAAAGTATCTCCCAACTGCATTATTTCTTCTTTAAATCAATCCAGGTGTGACCAAAAAAAAATATGTAGAATTTATCAACAAAGTCAGAAATTAAGTAAAGTAAATACAAAGCAGGGAACAAGTGACGAATTTTATAGGAGAACTCTGGAAAAATCAATTTTACACTATAATCTGGGGTCATATAAATAAGCTCATTTTAATGGATATTTAATTTTATTTTAAACCATATTTTGAATGTAAAGAATATATTGAAAATATAAAAATGTGTATAACTTGATTGAGAAATTATTGTAAAATAAAAATGTAATGTAAAAAATAAAAACAAAATAAAAAAGAATTAAAACATGAACTAAACGTACCAAGTATAATAGTCACTGCTCCGGCACGTTTTCTTCCAAATGCGAAAACGTTAATCATCCTTAATTATCCTCCTGATAGTTGAGGGCGGCCGGCCAGCCAGCCACCATCGCTGGAGGCACGGTGGGGACGATGGAGAGTTTCGCTCAAAGTCTAGAGCATCCCTTGAAAATCGGATATAGATAGTTAGTTTGTTAGTTATAAGCACACTTGTTTTCCACTGTATTCTCTCGCATGCCCTTAATTATCAGGAATCTCCCTAATTTATTCATCGGCTGCTAATATGTACAAACGAAAAGTTACTATCCTTCTTTGTAGCTCCTGTTTCTGTAGACGGGTGTTATCAAAAACATGTAGTAGCTCCAGATTGATCTAAAAGTGCATTTTAAGAAGAAAAAAATTCAAAACATTTTTTTAAATTCTTGTCCAAATCATTTTTATTTTCAATTGTTTATACTCCATTTAATTCTAAAACCACTAAAAGGAATTATGAGTATTTGTCCAAACAAAACCTATCTAATCCAAAATTTTGTTGACCCGATCCGAAATGTTGGGTTTGGATCAAATTGAACAGTGTGGGGAGTATGACACGAACGCAACACGAATAACAAGTAACCCTCCAACCCAAACCCGATTATCCGAACACGATACGAATTGTCACCTCTAATCTTACGTAATAGAAAAGTCATGTTCAGAATAAAAGTTTGTATTTTTAACGACAGAAAAGGAGCAATAATATTGGTACACATATTTATAAACCGCCCAATCAAAACAAAGTAATTAAAGGACAATTAATTAAGACGAAATAAATAAGATTGATTGGGATTTGGGAGTTACCGAATATAGTGTTGATGGGATTGAAGGCAACCTGGTTGTAAGCCGCATCCCCAATCAGGCGTTCTTCATCGGTGAAAGCAACGTAAGACGGTGTCGTTCTGTTTCCTTGATCATTCACTATGATTTCGACTCTATCGTTTTTCCAGTAACCCACGCAAGAGTAGGTCGTCCCCAGGTCAATTCCGATGGCTTTTCCCGCCATTCCGATCTGATGGCAAAAGAAAAAACTAAGAAATTTAATGTACGTTCGAAGCTATATATTGCTGATTGCTTCGTAGGTACGTAGGATGTTGAACATATAATAAAACTTTTGAGGTTGTCTGTGTTCTATATATATAAGAATCTGTCACATACCAAAAGCCTCCCCTCTAAATTCTGAAATAATTTAGGGAAAATAATTATAACAATATTGACTAATTAACAAGTTAGATAACTACCTTCAAAAAAAAAAAAAAAAAAAACTAGTTAGATAACTAAAAATAACAATTAATGGAATTATTCCTTTTAATTAATTAGATTTCTTATTCGCGAAATCCTCCTCTAATTCTCGAAAGACTCCTTAAATCTCAGACATGGGATGCATGTAATAAAAGAAACGAAAATAAAATTAAAAAAAAAAAACTATTGCATATTGGATTCATGAAATTGTGGATTGTGGAACTAAAAGTACATTGAAGTTTCAATAGCTTTCAACATTTTTTTTAGAAGTAATTTTTTTTTAATTTAAAAATTCTGAGTTGAAAAACAAGAAGTTTAAAATTATAAATGAAGAAATTTGAATTTTTTTTATGGGTTAATTGTAATTTGTACACTAAAGATTTTATTTAAGTATGCATTTAAATATGTTGTTGCACGCGGTGCCTTATTTATTATATTACCTCCGTTTCTAAATGTATGATATTTTAGCTTGTTGCACACATGTTAAGGAAATTGAGAAAATTACATTGTTAACCTTTTTAAATTTATTTGATTATTCCAAAATATCATGAATTGTGTATTTATTCTAAACTTATTATTGATAAAGTTAACACATTCTATCTTGAACATAGAGCTTTGCAATCTTATTTAATGATAAAGTGAACATGTTACCCTTTTTTTTTTATATATATAAGTTGTAATTTCAATAAATTTAGCCTTGAAAATCTACCAAATAAATGAATGATAGGATTATAATAAATAAGGGCAAATATGGTACAAAATACACTATTTTCTTTTGAATTGTTAAAACGCCATACATTTAGAAACAAATTTGAAAGCCCAAAACATGATACATTTAAAAACGGAGGGAGTAATTAATATCACTAAGAAAAACTATCAAGTTTAGCATCAGAAGTCTCTCGTGTATGTTTTAAGCCCTGTTCTTTTAGGAAGGTTTGAGTTTTGATTTTGGAAAAATAGTTTATAATTTAAAAAGTGTATTGAAAATGTAAAAAAGTATAGCTGAATATAAAAAGTTGTATTGAAAAATAATAAAAATTAATTATAATATATTAAATTTACTGTTGAAACCAAAACTGAAACCAAATACGACTTCAAAGTAAAAATATATCATTAGTCTGGTTTTATCATGATTAATTAATCTTGGATTATTCATTCATAGGTAACATGCAAATTAAGCATACCCATGCATGTATATGTCATACACCACACCAGGGTTAATATATATGCAATATATAGTATCACCGTTTCAAATTAAGTGTCGTTTAGTCAAAAATAAATTCACACAAATTGAATGAAATTAGTAAAATTGCAAAGTCCAAATCATGGGAAAAGAGTGTTCATAAACAAAAACAAAATAGCACATTACGAAAGAGTGACACTATTTGGCATAATATCCTTCCAATTAAGTGAAAAAGAAGGAAGTATAAAATTGAAAGTTCCAATATCCACGACGGCGAGTCCGCAATCTTCAACCAAATTCTGTTTTTCCATCGGCATCAGAGCTTAATTTAGATCTAAAGAGCACATCAGTGCCTTCATCTCCTCTTCATATTCATGAACCTCAGCGAGCACATCCCTTCCATCCAGCCATTCAAATGCCCTGTGAATTGCATCTTCAGCCTTCTCTTTTGAAGCAGGAGACATAGTCGTCTTCTTTATGTTATCCCTCATCTCACAAGCGTACTTGTGAAAGGCATTCCTTGCTTCATCCTTGTGTCTATGCTTTTCATCCGCAGCCTTGTGCCAGTTAGCTTCGTTTATCATCATCTCAATTTCCTCTCTTGACAATCGTTCACTGGTTACGGTGATGTTATTTTTTTGCCCTGTAACTCTATCCCAGGCAGAAACATTTAAAATACCATTGCTTGCCAACTCAAAGCAAACATCGATTTGAGGGACTGACCTTGGAGCGAGTTGAATGTCATTAAGCACAAACTTACCCAATAGTTTGTTGGCTGTTGCTATTGCTCTCTCACCCTCATACACTGAAATTGTCACACTGGTTTGGTTATCTATGTCTGTTGTGAAGCTTTTTACTCTTGTCGTGGGTATGGGAGTGTTCCTTGGAATCAAAACATTCATCACTTCTCCTACAGTTCTAATACCCAGAGACAAGGGGGCAACCTCTGAAATTATAAGATTTTGAACCCTCTCGTTGCCATGGCCACTCAAGATTGCAGCTTGAACAGCTGCACCGTAAGCAACAGCTTCGTCAGGGTTGATGCTTTTGCAAAGCTCCTTCCCATTCAACAAGTCTCGCAACATTTTCTGAACCTTGGGAATCCTGCTTGAACCACCCACCAGCACAACCTCATCGATAGCATTCTTATTCATTTGTGCATCCATCAAGCACCTTTCAACTGTCTCAATGCACTTGATAAAAAAATCCGAGTTCAACTCCTCAAATTTGGCTTGGGTAACAGCAGCTGAAAAGTCAACACCTTCAAACAGAGCATCGATGTCGATTCTTGTCGAGGTAGCACACGAGAGAAACCTCTTGGCTCTCTCACAAGCTGTTCTTAATCTCCTAATTGCTTTAGGATTTTCGCTTATATCCTTGTTCTTCTTCCTCTTGAATTCACTGATGTAGTGGTTCACCATTCTATTGTCAAAGTCCTCCCCACCAAGGTGAGTATCTCCCGCGGTAGCCTTCACCTCAATGTTACCATATTTAATGGTGAGCACTGAGACATCAAAAGTACCACCCCCTAGATCAAAAATTAGAACATTCCTCTTCCCGGTGCTTGTGGAAGTATTGTCAAGACCATAAGCAATTGCAGCAGCTGTTGGCTCATTGATGATACGAATCACGTTAATGCCTGCAATTTCGCCGGCATCCAGTGTCGCCTGACGCTGTGAATTGTCGAAATAGGCAGGGACAGTTATGACCGCATCCTTCACTTCCGAACCAATGAAGGCTTCTGCAATCTGCTTCATCTTCGTTAAAACCATGGCAGAAATCTCCTCAGGTCTAAATTGTTTTTCCTCATCTTTGTAGGTTACGACAAACAAAGGACTGTCATTAGTACCAGAAATGACTTTGAATGGCCAGAGCTTCATGTCATCTTGTACCGACTTATCACAAAATTTTCTACCAATCAATCTCTTAGCATCTGTAAGAAAAAACTTTGGGCATCAATGAGAATGTTACACATTTCTTAGATATATATCTCAAATGAAAACTCGTACGTACATGCATGATCCTCGATAATTATCAACTCTTCTCTTATATCCAATAATTAATTAAGATTGGGACATATATCTATATATGTTGACGTTTCCAACTTTGATTAATTTTGCCAATCAGATGCAATTAAATCCCAATTGAGACGGCTAATTTTAACACATTGAACCAAATTGAATGGAAATTGAAGATGCAGTATTGACGTAATTATTCATAATAATAATGGATTTAACCAAATATTTAGCTGAAACAAATTAGAAAACACAGAACCAAATCCAATATAATTCAGAATATTCATTGGAAACATCTCAAAAGTAAATGTTACTCCTTCATCCTACCTAATAGAAAAGTCATGTTTAGAAGAAACATTTGTATTTTCAATCGAGTAATATTTTTAACGACAGAGAAAAGGAGGACTAATGCCCCTATCAAAAGATTCAAAACTAAGTAAAGGCAAATTAAGACGAAATCAGATGAGATAAAAGTCAGAAAGTTACCGAAGATGGTGTTGATGGGATTGAAGGCAACCTGGTTGTAAGCCGCATCCCCAATCAGCCGTTCTTCGTCAGTGAAAGCAACGTAAGACGGTGTCGTTCTGTTGCCTTGATCATTCACTATGATTTCGACTCTATCGTTTTTCCAGTACCCAACGCAAGAGTACGTCGTCCCCAGATCGATTCCGATGGCTTTTCCGTCCATTATGATTATGCCAACTACAAGAGAATGATGTTCAAAGCTTATGCTGCGTAGTTATCAAGGTGTTCTTCCTCAAGTAAATACACACACATGACTCTGTGTAAACATAAAGAGCTAGTGTAAGAATACTGTCATAAAACTACAGATCACGCTACTTGAGCTATCTTTTTTATCCTCCACTGCTAAAAAGTATATTGTGATTGTGGTTTGGTATAAACTCCAGCTAACTTTCACATATCCAAGAAAATCAAAATTTTGTGCTGAAGAACCCAAAGAAGTCAATTTTGCAACCACTAGTGGGAAAGAAAACTCACTGGTAAGGGTTTTCAGCACCATCCATATATAAAAGTAAAAAAATCACCATATCCACATAAAACCATAATTTCACAATTTGATCTAAATCTGATGGTGGTCCACAACTGTTCTAAAAAGAATCAATTAAAAATGAATTGACTAGGCAATGAGATGAGAAATTACACACCAATACGCTACAGAATGAAGCAAAACTGGAGGGACCGCTAAATGAAGATGCTTCCTTGCGGCCTTCGACTGCAAAAAATGTCAATCGCCAGTGAAGCAAAGCGCGGTTTGGGAGGGTGCGGCTGGTAATTGCAATGGATTCTTTGGGTAACAAAGAAGACCCTGCAATCCAATAACTGAATCAAACACAGAAAACAACAGCACGAAAACTAGAACGAAGTAAAACAGCACAAAAACTGAAAATAAGAAGGGATGGAGTATAGTGAACCGGCAGCACAAAGAGGGAAGAAACTGCGAGCAACTCGGCGGCCGTTAAGAATGACGGACGGAAGCTGATTGGATTGAGGAGACGTTAGCGGAATGGTGATGGTTGATGGCTCTGTAATTGAATTGATGGCCGGACGACGAGGAGATGCCGCAGTGAGGGTGAGTGTGAGGGGAAATTTTGTTCAGGACAAATTTTTGCTCTACAACTGTTGGAGTCCATTTTTTTCCAAAAATAATTTATCCGCTTTATAATAAAAAGTCAAGGTCAATCAACTGTTGATCAACCAATTATTGGCGCCCATTCTTTACTTGCTTTTTTTCCTTTTTTTTTTTAATTAATTAAACAGGTATCCAGTGCTACTTTTAAACTTTTTTAAAAAAAATCTAAGTTGTGCTACTGGTTCTGTACTTGTGACACGTTTTCTTTTGGATTAGTTTAAAATGTGCTTAGATTAGTATTTTATCAAAATATTTTAATTATAAAAGATGTGTATGGATAAAAAAAAATGGTGAACAGAGCCCCAGGCCCCAGTCTGATGAGAATCCATCTGACATCCCTTCCGTTTGCCCAAACGGAAGCCCCGGCGAGGACAGAAATGATCCAATGAAATGGCATGTTGGACCTATCACTAGGTCTCAATCCAAACAATTTAGAAATGTCATCAGTGGTTTAGTTGAGACGAATTGGGTTCAAGCTCAAGGCATTCTTCAAAAAAATCCAACGAGACATGCACTTTTGCTACAAGTGGAAGACCAAGACTAAGAAGACCAAGACTAATTCTTAGTCTTGGTAGTTTAAGTGGACAAATTCATCTTTGGATTTTTGGCCACTTATGCTCTATGAGCAGCCCACTTTAACATGCTGTTTTATGATTTAAGTTGTGTGTTTTATGAGTTCTTTTATGTTAGTTTAATTATTAATTGCAGACAAGTGAGTCCAAATAATGGTGCAAGGAAGTCCAAGGGATGATGGTGTTTAAACTCAATTCAAGAGCACAAATCAAAGTTCATCCCGTGTTGAAAATCAAGGGCTGAATTCGGTCAAGGGAAGTGAGGGAGTGCAGAAGTTTTTAACATGTTCCAAGGTCAAAAGATAGGTGTGAACCATCCAAAATTGCTGCTCTCTAACTCAGCGTTTAAGAGGACTTTTCAGTTCACAATTGCCTAGTTCCTCTACAAATTGCAAGATACCAAGGAGGGAACTTGTAAGGTTTCAAACAAGTAAATGCTGCAGCAAACAAACCTCTTAAAGCCTGCATAGATACACGCACAAGGCATCTCAAGAGTTGGATCAATTGGACTAAATAATGCATGAACCTTCATGAAGTAAATTGCTGAATTTTGATCAAACTACAAGAAGTTCCAAGAGGCCAGACTCGGTGATACATTTCCAAGGGAATTAATATGATTCAAAGTTTCATTTTATTCTAGAATCTTTGTTTTGGCCTATAAAAACGCATTCTTGTAAACCATTTGAGATCAACTTGGATAATATAATTTTGTGAGTTTTCTTAACTCTTTGTTCTTTAAGAACTTTTCGAACTTATCAAGACTTCGTCTTGTGGCGTTCACAAACTTATCAAACAATCGTGGTGAATTGTTTGTGGCATTTCTATACCTAGGTTCTCAACAAATTGAACAATTGTGGGTCGAGGTTAACCAAACCAAGGTTTTTTTTTTGTCCATTTGTTGGCGGGTCAAGGTCTTCACCACACAACGGAGCAACTCTTGGAACGATCGGCACAACGTGATTAAGTCCACTCCGGGCAAGATCACATCACAGCCTGGCGCCCAGAGCCCCAACCCCCAGCCAGGCGCCCAACAGCCCGCATATGCAAGAGCCGATGTCAACAACACCCTCGGCTTCTGCTTGCCTACCCAAACAGGAATCCCCTACGAGACCTTTTGATTCATCGGAGGTCCACTCACCCTCACATTCAGCCCCCGTGTTAGGGTCTAATATCCCCCGTAAACAACCAAGGTCGCCCAAGGAAAATTTGGAACACACATGCAAGGCTTTCCAGCTCCCCACAATCAAGCCGGTCAAGAGAATGCTAGGCCCGACTCAACCGCCTAGCAGTCCTACGAATAGTGAACTCAGAGCTCGAATGTCTACAAAACCACAAGCTCTTTTCCACCCTTGCGACCCACACGAGCCACATAGTGATCGCAATCTTGACAAGGATGAGGCTTATGGCCCTTGGGAAATAGACGACGAGGAAGAGGAAGACATAACACAACCACATCGAGGTAGAATGCCAAAATCTTTCATAGAATACCACCAGCGGAAGCTGAGAGACAAACCCAAAATAGACAACCGGAGATTCAACAAACATTGGCACAAAATATGTGGCCTAACGGCCCATCTTTTGCTACGGCTTTCCTTTTATTTCCTTTCATTTTAGTTAATTTCATTAAATAAAACGGGTAACCAATCCCGCTTTTAAACCAAACAAAATATAACTATTGTATAACAAAAAGAAAATGAAAAATAATACCAAAGTGATAAGGAAAAAGAGTTTGGGTTGGGTGTGGGTGCGTGGGTGGGTGGGTTAGAGAGTTGGGGGCAGGATTGAGGACTGAGAGTGTGAGGGAGAGAACGGAACGGGACGGGACGGACAATTTTATTTATTTTTTTTTTTTTGTTAAAATATTTTATTTGTGGGTCAAATTACATGCAGGTTAAACTTTAAGTAAATTTAATCTATTGGGCCAACTAATTTAACCTGTGGATTGATGTTATAACTCAATGTATCACACATTGGAGGTATGGGACTCCATGGTGTGATATAAAAGGAACTTGGACACCCTCTCCTCTTGAGCTAGCTTTTGAGGGTGAGTTCTACCCAAGTGCAACACTGAAGAAATAGGGAGTCGCTCCAAGCATGAAGGTAGGTTAAAGTCCCATGTTCGTTTTCATTATTTTTGTTCATGATACATTTTTTACTCTTTCAATACACTTTTTACGTTAAAAAAATTCGAAATAGTCCTTGGTTGTGAATCTTGTGATAAAGACGATGACGTATCTTGGATTTGTTTTGTAGTGATTTGGAGATAATTATGATGGTATGTTATTGCAGGTTATTAAAGAAAAGAGGAGGGACAAAAGAAATGGGAGGTGGCTTTAGGAAAGATGATAACAAAAATGAAAAGGTAGATGGGGGTCTAGTGTATATTCATATGGGGAATTGTAAAGGGAAAGCATTAAGCTAAATGGTGGTGGAATTGTAAAGAGGAAAAGATTTGCTTCTCTCTTTGCTTTTGTTGGAGTTTTTCTTCTTCTCCAAGTTTTGGTTTCCTTCATCTTCTCTTCAAGTTTTTTTGTGATTCAACCTGCACTTGACCCGTCTTTCAACGAGTTGAGTTGAGTCATGAACAATTAGGCTTAGGCACAAGTCAAGGATTGACCCAACCCACAACCCGCCCAAATGCCACCTGGCCATAGGCCATAAGTCAATCCCATTTAGTCATCATTTCCGGCTACATAAATTACTAAATTAAGGAGCATTGAGGCTTTGTAATTAAACAATCATATAGACAAGATTGTCAACAAAAAAGGGAAGGAAAAAAAAAACAAAATCAAATGGGAGGAAAGTGATATTGGTAGTAAAATCTTCGAAAACAGGAAAGATCAAAGTAAAAACTAAAAATTCCAATGGTGACTACGTCAGTGAGGCTCTTAGGTACTATGAGAGCGTTAACTCTTTCATCTTCTCTTCATATTCATGAACCTCGGCGAGCTCATCTTTTGCGTTCAATCATTGAAACACCTTGTCAATTGCATCTACAGCTAGGGCTAAGAAACGAACACGAATGTTCATGAACAAGCTCGGGATCGACTCATTAAAAGCTTGGTTCGAGATCGTTTATTTATTAATAAACGAACACGAACAAAATTTTAGGCTCAATTAATAAATGAACAAGGGGGTTGAAAGCTCAATTACGTTCGTGAATAGTTCGATAAATGGAACAATTTTTAAAAAGAAAAAATATATATATAAACTATGATTCGTATATACTTACATAAAAATAAATTTGGTCTGGTGGTAAAGCAAGTGAAGGAGAAAAGCAAGCACAATGGTTTGAATCCTTCTTAAAGCCAAATTTGTTTTTATTTTTTGAATCTCCCCCAATCACACATCGGAAATGGGAGGAAATTTGGGAAGAAACCTCCCTTATAAATTGATGAGAAACTTGGCAGCAAGGGCTATTCCATTTCGAGCTCGACTCCTTAGCAAAATGAGCTTGAGCGGACCCGAGCTCGGCTGCTATGCAAAATGAGCTCGAGCTCTTAAATTTGAAACGAGCTCGAGCTCCATTTTGAGGCTCGGCTCCTTTTTCTTGGGCTCGAGCTCGAGTCGAGCCTCAAAATGGAGCTCGAGCTCGTTTCAGATTTAAGAGCTCGAGCTCATTTTGCATAGCAACTCGAACACGGGTGTGTTCGGGCTCAGCTCGGCTGGTTATCACCCCTATCTACAGCCATCTTTCTGCCGGTATCAGACATGGTCGTCTTCTTTATGTTAGTGATCCTCATTTGATAAGCGTAATTCTCAAATTCCCACCTTGCTTCATTCTTCCTTTTGTGTTTTTAATCATCGGCCTTATACTTGTCGCTTTCGAGTATCATCCTTTCATTTTCCGGACCCAATAATCTTCTGTTCTTGATAGTTGATACTAATGCTCTTCCCTTGGCCTCCAAATCGAATGTGACATCGATTTGAGGAACTCCCCTGGCCGCCAATTGAATGCCAATAAGCTCTCTGATGTGGACCGGAGTTCACGATGCAGAATAATTGCCAAGGAAAGTCTGAATATTGCGAGACGCATCTCTTAAACATCTAGAATCCCTGCCTCGGATTCGGTAGACTACTAAAATTAACCTAAACTAATTTTAAACACGCAAATCGAAAGAAGTTTAGAAATAAGAGAGTCAAAACAAAAAACATGCAATCTAGGTAGAGCAATTACCTTAAAAGCTATATAGTTTCTCAACCTATAGTAATTCACAAAGCATGCAAACTACGAAAGCTTAAAATAAGATAACGATTCAAAAAGTATAAACTATACTATTCTATTATTTGAATTAAAATTGTCTGTCAAATAATGGAGAATATGACCCCTATGTATAGTTGTAGGTGGTTGAATTATGCTCACAATTGGGCTCATGCATTGGTTTGACCTATTTTCAAGAATCCTTTATTTCTTCATGATTTGGCACATCGAACACGTTTCTCAAAATTTGGAGTAAAATGATGAATTTGCCCATTTGACTATTTTGAGCTTTATCTTCAAGGGTTTGTGTTTCGAATACTATCTGAGCTTGCCGGGAATATTCTTGGACTAAGTTCTCAAGGTCGGCCTTGAGTTTTCTTGTCATTCTGCTTGTCATCGGCCCAACGATATCCACTAACGGATCTCTCTGGTATGGGATAGGGTCCTGTAGCATTGACGGGCCTTTGTGTAACATACGAACATGCTCTGTTTCCAGGGCCGGTCCTCATACTTTCGAGGCCCAGGGCGAAATGATAAAAAAGGGCCCTAAATTTTTTTTTTTTACAAATCGACATCAAATTATCATTAACTACAATATAAACTCTAATTAAAAAATAATAAATAATACGTTGTAGGCCATGTAAATTAACAATTGCTTATTGTACATGATGCCTTCTGCCTCCTTTTATAGAGGAGTTTCATCTCCCAAATGTTGTCTTCAGGCGATGTGGGGTGGAACTCGCAGGAAAAAGAAAATTTTTTTTTGCTTCTACCAAGGATCGAACACGAGTGAGGCAAATAAGAGATGTAACTGGCAAGCTAAACTTGCCACTAAGCTCCACATATATAGGCCCTAATTAATAAAGAGAATGTAAATAATGAGAAGCCAACAAATTAAAGAGCTCTTATATATGCATCGATCCAAAGTAGCGTACTTACATTTTACGTATTCAAAAAGAAAGTGAATTGATGTATATATAATATAACACTAGCTAGAAGTTAAGTGTCAAAACAAAAGCTTGAAAGTAACAAGTGAGTTATCGTTTTCAATATTAATTAATTCAATTAGTTCTGGAATATTAATATCTAATCCATTAATTTCTATCTACTAACTTGTTGCCTTACTTCTTGGATCCATCTTTTATTTTCTCTTCCTTACATACCTCTACGGCTCTACCTCAAATATATATCATCCAATATTATTTTCATTTTTTTCTTTTTAGTGTGGTTGGTGAAAGAGAAATGGTAACTTAATTAACAAAATACGAGTATTTAACATTAATTGGATTCATTATAGTAATATAATATTGATGGAAGCTAATAATTAGGTTATTGGATTATGGAGTTGAGAGTCCCTCTTCCGGCACTGCCGGAATATAATTGAGTGTCTTTCAAGAAACTTTCTGATCCATCATCTACATTTACATTAATAATTAATTAGTTCAATGACTTCATTGATATATACCAATTAATTTTTGGGCTAAACATGCCTATCCCTAAAATATTTGGGCTTTCCTCTGAAATTAAAAAGAAGGGCTCAAAAATTTATTTGAGCCTAAAATGTAAAAAAAAGGCCCCAAAAATTAATTTGGGCCCAAAAATAAAACTACTAATTCTAATACTACATTATTTTTGGGCCCCTTAAACCCTTGGGCCCTGGACAAGCGCCCAGCTAGCCCAGGCCCAAGGGTCGGCCCTATCTGTTTCATTTCTTAAATCCTCTGCATTATCGTGCAGATTCTTTATGCTCGGACTTGTCGACGAGCTGGGGATGCCCTCGTCACTCTCTCACCTTCGAACACTCTAAATGACACGTTAGCCCGGTAATCTTTGAAGGTTGTGAAGTTTTTTACTTTTCTGGTAGGAATTGGGGTGTTCCTTGGAATTAGAACACCCATGACTTGCCTGTAGTTTCAATGCCTAGATATCTTGGCTTCAATCAAACACTTTTCAATTATCTCAGTGCATTTCATAAATAACTTTGAATTTAACTCTTCAAATTTGGTTATGGTAACAGTTGTGGAAAAGTGAATCATTTCATATAGGTAATCAATGTCGATAATTGTCTCAACGGCAGACGAAAGGATCGATCCTCTTGGCTCTCTCACAAGTTGTTCTTAATGGTCTTATTGCTCTAGGATTTTCGTTGATATCCTTGTTATGCTTCTTCTTGAATTCCTTTATGTAGTGGTTCACCATTCTGTTGTCGAAATTCTTCCCGACGAGTTAAGTACCACCTCCTAGATCAAAAATCATAACATTCTTTTTACCAATGATATTTGAGGTGTTGTCGGAACCATAAGCCCTAGAGGCAGCTGTTGCCTCGTTGATGATGCGTAGTACATTTATGCTTGCAGTTTCTCCAGTAATCGCCATCTGATGCTGAGAATGATCGAAATAGGCGGGAAACATGGCAAAAATTTCTTCAGCTACGAATAGCTTATTCTCACATTTGTAGGTGATAGAAATAATTGGCATGTCTTTAGCATCATGAATGACCTTGAATGACCAAATTTTCATGTCTCTACGTTCAATAAATGAACCAATTAGCTACTTGCAAGGAGTTTGGTCAAACCTTAGCTCGAGCTCGGTCAAAATTGATATCTAGCTTGCTCGTTTAATAATCGAGTCGACACTATGGCAAAAAGGGAGATGGGAGGCGGGTCCTAAGGCTATTAGGAGGGGGGTGCCGCGTCGCAGCACCCGCCTCCCCATATCTATGCACCCACCTCTAATAACTAGTTATTGGAGGCGGGTGATCTATGCACCCGCCTCCAATTCACCCACCTCCAATACCAAATTTTTTTTTCCTTTTAGAGTCGGTTTTTTTTGTTTAAATTTCGTTTTCTTCAATTTATGTCTTCGGTAGGAATCGAACTCGCGCCTGCAGAATCACTTGACTCTTGCACATTAAATTTACCACTAGGCCACATATACTTATGTATTTGAAATTAAAATCAAAAGGATATCTTTATATATTTCTTTCTAAACCTTGTGATTTTTATTACTTACTAATTTATCGTCTTGCTCGAATATCGACAAAATTTTAAAATTATTTTCAATTTTCAACAGTCTGAAACACAGAAAATTTTCAAAACACTATTGAAAAATCGGCAAAAATACTTTTGAGGTGAGTGAAAAAAACAATGGACATGCACCCGCCTCCAATATATATATATATATATATATATATATCATGTTGCACCCGCTCCAATAGATATATATATCTATTGGAGGCAGGTGCATGCAATAGATATCTATTGGAGGCGAGTAAGCGATGCCGGCCTCTTTGGAGGCGGGTGTTAGTGCACCCGCCTCCAAAGGGGGGCCTCCCTTGGATGGTTCTGCACTCGTGCGAGCTCCAGTGCAAAATTAATTTGAACTCAAAAGTTTGCTCTAATTCGAAATAGAGAAAAGGAATTCAAAAACTAAAGTGAGTAAGTGAGTTAATTACCGAAGATAGGCTTAGGATTTCAATGATGACACTTTCAAGATGGGTAGACAAAATGAAAGGAATTAATTATTAATTCATTGAATTTGTCATTATCTCCAATGACACTTTTTAAATGACAATTTGAATCATTTTTAATTTATATCGTGTTTTTAATCGTATGTAAATTGATGAATCGTTTTTAATGTGTTGGTTCATATTCAAGCATAATTAATTATCACGAATTTTACTCTTTCAAGTACCACTTTGAGTACTCTTTAAGGTCCTAATATATTGTGGATCAAATATACGTAATATAAAAAGGTAAATTCTGATAGAAAATGAATAAGTGATCGTGAAGGTGCACTTTTAAACAACAAATTTGCTCGCATTCACAATGTGATTGTGATTAATAAGTCGGAAGAGGGCTGTCTAATTAATTTGATGCACTATTTTTTGAGCAATTAAGGATAATTTTGTCAAAAGGTTAAATTTTGATATGCCAATTATATGTTTCAATAATAATATCAGCCTATGATAGGCGCAAATGTTTAGGCAAAATTAAATGGGAAAGAGATGATCAACTGAGAAAATAGTAATATACCATTTCCCTTATAAAAGTCAATTTTAAAGTCGATCGATCCCTCTCTATTAATTTCTCAATTTCTTGCTTTGAAAATCTCCCATTGGTTATGGTAATGCTATTTTCTTGTGTTCACTGAATTTTCCCGTCCACGCACCAATGCTGTGTCCAGCTCTTTAAAGTACAATTTATAAATAAATAAATATATACAAGAAAAAGGAAGATTCAGATGATTGAGAGGGGGTGTGCTTTGTTCGCATTAAAATGTGTGAGAGAGATATTCTTAAAGCTTGAATATGGAATTGGATTCTCGCTCCACTACCTACTGTATTACCAGTCTTACCAGCTAGATCTAGCTAACATCACATTTTCCTAGAAATTCATCATTAATTGTGAATGAGTGCAACGTAATTCCAAATTCAGGTTAATAAAGAATGTGAAATACGAACAGAAACATAATTTTATATTTATTAATAAATGATAAATGCACATTTCAAAAAAAATAAAAATAGATGAGCAATGTGAGATCAAAGCTAATTCACATTCATTAGCATTATTGATTCGAGGCTGGTGTTATTACCAAAGTTCTTTTTAACATTCAGAATAAAAAAATTATTATCTTATCAAATTATCCTTATTTAATAATAAAACTTTTTTTTTTCCTTCTCTTATTTTTTCCGTCCCTGTTTCTTCTCCCTCAATCTCCCTCTCTCTCCCCTGTATTTGACTATTTTCAGTTCTCCATTGTTATCAACCATCAAACAATTTCTATTGTTCATTATCATATTTATAGTTCCTTTGTAAAAAGAAATCAGAATCCACTGTTCTTAAGTGCGCAGAGGAAGAAAATTTTGCATCAAGATTCAAGATAAAGGTTCCTTTTTCTTGAATTTCCAGCCATCCCACCACCTTGATCGGTAATCGTTCCGCCGTTTCCCCAATCTATATTCTCCCATAGCTCTTATTCCGGTAACGAATGCATCACGGAGGAATCAGCTCTCTGCTTTCCTGCCACCTTTTGGCTTAATTTTCGACAAGAATCCCACGTCAACGACAGGTTCACCTGGCCGTCCTTTGGGTGAACAAGAACTGGATGGGTTCTCTAATGCATTTCTAAAGAAGGCTCTTGGAATTTCGTATATGGTTTCATTGTCCGGTGGCTTTGCCGAGGTGAACGAAGGTGGATGAGAGGTTTTCGTTTCCGATCCTGATGAAGATAAGAGGAAGGTTGTGAGTGGAATGGAGAATAAAAGTTGAATCTAAGGCTTCATTTTGGTTTTCTCTGCATAATGGAATGGAGATTGAGGTGAAGAATCATGAATGATCTTATCAGGAGTGTGTTGAAGAAAGTGCTTTGAGAATTTGATCAGTTTAATATCCCTTTTTTTCTGAAGTTCCTTGTTGTTCGATGTGGTCAAGGCGTGGGTGGCAAAAGATTTGAGGGGATGAAGTGAGATGGAGCGGATGAAATCATGAAACCGATAATGATGATATAGGAAGAACAAAAAAAAAAAAAAAGTTATCACTTATACTAATTGTTGGGCTGAATTGGGTTCACCCCAATTGGGTTTGTCTTCAACCCATTAAGCCCACTTAGTAAATTAATGGCATTTCATCCCATTGGTTCATTAACCCATTTAACCAACCTTTGTGACCAAACAAAATGAATCACTTGATTCAATTTGTTTTTGTATGCTGCGGTTGTTTGGTGTGAGTGTGCAGAGACGGCCGAACAGAGAAGCAAAAGAAATGGGGGAGAGAGAAAAGAGAGAGAAGGAGAAAAAAAATTGGGGGAAAAATTAGGGTTCTTGTAAAGTGAAGATTGTACTCTTCAAGTCAAGATTGGAAGTCAATTTGAACCCTAATCTTGATGAAATTGCAGTCCCGGATTCCTCTATTCTAACCCTTCGAATCCATCCGAGTAGTTTCTCATTTCCTTTATTTTGGTGAGATCTTTCTAATTTTACTTTGGTTTTGAAATTAAAATTAGAAGATGTATTGTTGATGATTGTTGTGTATCCACTTATTTGGTAAAAACTCTTGTGTGCCCATTATTGATTATAGTGGAGATTTGACTGGACTAGGTCTGGTGGTTTTTTCCCTATTTGGGTTTCCACATTTAAAATTCTGGTGTCTCATTCTTGTTTATTTTCATGCTTATTGTGCTGTGTTATTTAGTATCATATGATTGCCTATTTTATGAGCCGTTGGGAAAGATAAGATTGGACTAGATTTTATGACTCTGTTAGTTTTGTGATTGGTAAATCATTTCCCCTTGCACAACAAATAGTATCAGAGCCTTGGTTGGTTGAGTTGTTTGTGCTTATAAAATGGAAGAGACATCATCCGATACTATGATTAAATTGACTTCATCCAATTATTCAATTTGGAAGCCTAGAATGGAAGACTTTTTGTATTGTAAGGATTTGTTTGATCCTATTCTAGGGGATGGGGTTGGCCAGAAGAAATGACTGATAAGAAATGAAATGATTTGCATAGGAAAACTGTTGGCACAATTAGGCGTTGGATACACCAAAGTATCTTTCATCATTTTTCTCAAGAAATAAAAGCTAATGAGCTGTGGGAGAAATTGGAGGGTATGTATGAAAGAAAATGTGGTTTGAACAAAGTTTCTTTGTTAAAACAGATTACCATACTAAGGTATAAAGATGGTACTAATATATCTGAGTACTTGAGCACCTTTCAGGGATTGTTAAATCAGGCTGTGAAGTTAAAATTGAACTTGGATGATGAAGTTCAAGCATTGTTATTGTTGAGCTCACTTTCGGACAGTTGGGAAACTTTGGTGGTGTTAATTAGCAATTCCACTCCAGATGGTGTGTTATCCTTGGCACATGTCCAAGAAGCTCTAATGAATGAAGAGATTAGAAGAAATGAGCAAGCCCTTGAAACTGAGTTGCATGCTTTGGTGACAGAAAAGAATGACCGGAAGGGAAGTAGCAAGAGTAAAGAGCCTTACAACAAAAATGACAAGCCTAGAGGTAGATCCAAGTCAAGAAAGAATGTGAAATGGTTTCATTGTCAAAAAGTTTATCACTACAAGAATCAGTGCAGAATTCTCAAGAGAGAACAGTCAGCGGAGAAAGGGAAAGGCAAGAAAGATGAACAAAGAGATGAGAATGATACTACTGCAGTAGTAGCGGCTAAGGATGATATTTTTGTGTTTCATGAAGACAGCGTGGTAAATATTGCAAGCAATGATTGTGATTGGGTCATTAACTCAGGTGCTTCTTATCATGTGAGTCCTCACAAGCATTTTTTCTCATCTTACACTGTTGGAGACTTAGGCTCTGTGAAGATGGGAAACAATATGTCATGTCGCATTGTTGGCATTGGAGATGTATTGTTGAATACTGATATCAGTTGCACTCTTGTCTTGAAGAATGTGAGGCATGTTCCAAATGTGCACCTCAACCTTATCTCCACAAGAAGACTTGATGATGAAGGGTATCATAGCACTGAAGGTGGTGGCAAATGGAAACTTACTAAGGGGAGTCTCATTATTGCTAGAGGAAGAAAGGATAATACTTTGTATGTGATGAATCCAAAGTTAAAGAATGGAGATGTAAATGCAGTGCAAAATTCCTCCATTGATCTCTGGCATAGAAGACTTGGACATATCAGCGTGAAGGGGCTTCAGATGCTGGCTCAGAAGCAGATTATCCCTGAGGTGAAAGGCATGCCTTTGAAACCCTCTGTTGATTGCAAAATAGGGTTGCATTTAAAAATTTGTCTCCATCTAAAAAGTCTAGTCATTTAGATATTGTTCATACTGATGTATGTTATATGAAAGATAGATCTCACGGTGGTGATTTATATTTTGTAGATCTCATGGTGGTGCTTTATATTTTGTCACTTTCATTGATTACTTTGCTAGAAAAGTTTGGTATTTTTCGTTGAAATCTAAAAATCAGGTTTTAGAAATATTTAAGAACTTTCATCGCATGGTTGAAAGAGAGACTGACAAAAAGTTAAAATGTGTTAGAGCTAATAACGGTGGTGAGTACAGGGATCCATTTGAAGGTTACTATAAATCTCATGGTATTAAACTTGAGAAGGGTGTTTCAAAAACTCCTCAACAGAATAGTGTGGCAGAAAGAATGAACAGAACTATCATTGAGAGGGTTAGATGCATGTTGTCTAATGCTAAGTTGCCTAAATCCTTTTGGGCTGAAGTTATGCGGACATCTGTTGATTTGATTAACCTTTCCCCTTCAATTTCATTGGATGGTGATACTCCACAGAGAGTATGGACAGGGAAAGATGTATCTTATAAACACTTGAGAGCTTTTGGTTGTAGAGCCTTCGTACATATTCCAAGAGATGAGAGATCAAAGCTTGATGAAAAATCCAAGCAGTGTATTTTCTTGGGGTATAGGCATGAAGAGTTTGGCTACAAATTATGGGACCCTGTTACAAAAAAATTGGTTAGAAGTAGACATGTCATTTTTCTTGAAGATCAGACAGTTGAAGACTTAGAAAAATGCGAGACATCAAAATCTTCAATTGAAATTCCTGAAAATTTTGATCCAATTCCTTCATAATCGGTTGATGCTGATGGAGGGGGAGCTGAGATAGAGCAGAAAGATTTGAATGATGGAGCTTTTATTTTAGGAATAGAGTCATCACCAGCTCAATCACCTCCTATCCAATTAATGAGGTCCACCAGAGAGAGGAGACAAAACACAAGGTATAATCCTTCCGAGTTTGTGTTGACAGATGGAGGAGAGCCAGAATGTTATACTGAGGCTCTTGGTCATGAGCACAAAGATGAGTGGTTGGCAGCAATGAATGATGAGATCAAATCGCTGCATGAGAACCACACTTATGATTTGGTTAAACTGCTTAAGGGCACTCATAAACAAGTGGGTGTACAAACTGAAGTTTGATGAAAATAGCTCACAACCAAGGTACAAGGCCATATTGGTTGTGAAAGGTTTCAGTCAGTAGAAAGGTATAGACTTTGAAGAAATCTTTTCTCCTGTTGTAAAGATGTCTTCTATTCGGGTTGTTCTTGGTATAGCAGCTAGCTTGAACTTGGAGATTGAACAGCTTGATGTAAAGACAAACCTTCTTACACAGTGTTTTGGAAGAAGAGATTTATATGGAGTAGCCAGAGGGGTTCAAAGAAAGTGGAAAAGAGAGCCTTGTATGTCGTCTCAACAAAAGCTTGTATGGATTGAAACAAGCTCCGAGGCAGTGGTACAAGAAGTTCGACTCCTTCATGGTAGACCATAGGTACCAAAAGACTACAACTGATCATTGTGTCTTTGTGCAATATTTTTCTGATGGTACTTTTATTATTCTCTTGCTTTATGTTGATAACATGTTGATTGTTAGTCATGATGCTATGAAGATTGACATGCTTAAAAGACAGCTTAGCAAATCTTTTGCAATGAAAGATTTAGGTCCAGCTAGATAGATTTTTGGGATAAAAATCTCCCGCGACAAGCAGAATGGGAAGATTTGGTTATTGCAAGAAAAGTATATTGAGAAGGTTCTGGACAGATTCAACATGAGCAAAGCAAAGGAAGTTGCTACTCCACTTGCAGCCCATTTCAAGTTAAGTGTGAAACAGTATCCTACAAGTGAGAATGATCAAGAAGAGATGAAGAGAATCCCTTATGCTTCAGCAGTTGGTAGCTTAATGTATGATATGGTTTGTGCAAGACCTGATATAGCCTATGCAGTTGGAGTTGTCAGTCGATTTCTGTCAAATTCAGGTAAAGAGTGGAATGCAGTTAAATGGATTCTCAAATATCTTAGAGGTACTTCTAGACTGTATTTATGCTTCGACCATGGAAAACCCACTTTGGATGGATACACAGATGCTGATATGGCTGTGACCTTGATGGTAGGAAGTCTACTTCTGGATATTTGATGACTTTTGCAGGGGGAGTAGTTTCTTGACAAAGTAACTTGCAGAAATGCATAGCCTTGTCTACGACAGAGGCGGAGTACATCGCAACCACAGAAGCATGCAAAGAAGCTCTTTGGTTGCAGAAGTTTCTACAAGAATTGGGCATGAAGCAAAAGAAGTATATGATATACTGTAATAGTCAGAGTGCTATTCATTTGAGTAAGAATTCTACATTTCATTCTCGTTCGAAACACATTAATATGAGATATCATTGGATTCGAGATGTGTTAGAATTCAAGACTTTGTTTCTTGAGAAAGTTCATACTAATGAGAATGGTGCACATATGTTGACTAAGACAGTGCCTAGAGAGAAGTTCTTATTATGTAAACAAGAAGCGGGTATGATTGTGCTTCCCAATTGAAATGAAGGGGGAGATTGTTGGGCTGAATTGGGTTTACCCCAATTGGGTTTGTCTTCAACCCATTAAGCCCACATAGTAAAGTAATGGCATTTGAGCCCATTGGTTCATTAACCCATTTGACCAACCTTTTTAACCAAACAAATGAATCACTTGATTCAATTTGTTTTTGTGTGCTGCGGTTGTTTGTTGTGAGTGTGCAGAGACGGCCGAATAGAGAAGCAAAAGAAATCGGGGAGAGAGAAAAGAGAGAGAGAGAGAGAAATATTGGGGGAAAAATTGGGGTTCTTGTAAAGTGAAGATTGTACTCTTCAAGCCAAGATTGGAAGTCAATTTGAAGCATAATCTTGATAAAATTGCAGTCCCGGGTTCCTCTCATCTAGCCTTTCGAATCCATCTGAGTAGTTTCTCATTTCCTCTATTTTGGTGAAATCTTTCTAATTTTACTTTGGCTTTGAAGTTAAAATTAGAAGATGTATTGTTGATGATTGTTGTGTATCCACCTATTTGGTGAAGACTCTTGTGTGCCCATTATTGCTTATAGTGGAGATTTAACTGGACTAGATCCCGTGATTTTTTCTCTCTTTGGGTTTCCACATTAAAAATCTCGGTGTCTCATTCTTGTTTATTTTCATGCTTATTGTGCCGTGTTATTTAGTATTCTTATTATTGCTTATTTTATGAGCCGTTGGGAAAGATGAGATTTGACTGGATTTTATAACTATTATGGGGTGCTTGTTTCATGGTTTTGGGAGAGGGGAATGGCAATGAAAATGAAAGGGGGTGTTTGGTTTTGGGGTTTCATTCCCCGGACCCCACCCCCATATCCCATTTTCTTTCAATCATCCATTCCCCTCCATTTTGAGAAGAATGAGAATCATTCATTTGTATAATTATTTTTTTTTTGTGTTTTTTATTTTAAAAATTTTTAATTGGTAAAAATTATCATTGTAATAGATCTAAATATAAATAGTTTATAAGATATTAAATGTTAAGCGTAAGAAAATTAACATAAATTTTATTCTTAAAATTTTTATTTTTGAACCAAACAACATCAATGGTAATCATAGTCATTCCCTATCACAAACCAAACAACACAAATACAATGATTACCTCTACTATCATTCCCCACTATTATCAATTCCTTTTCCATTCCCATTCCCCTCTACGAACCAAGCGCATCCCTAGTTTTGTGATTGGTAAATCCTTTCCCCTTGCACAACACTATTTTGGTAAAAAAGCAATTTTTTATAAATTTTTTTATTAAAAATTGCTCTGACAATAACATTAGCCTTCATACAAATATTGATTATATAATAAATATAGTAAATATATACAACATTAAATTATTAAATAATAAAAATAATTGAAAGGGGGAACCAATCCAACGGTTCAATGGATTAACCAAAGAAGTATAAGGGAACATATTACACTGAACTCAAGACTGTCAATCTATTGAACTGTATAATGGAGATAAAAATGGATGTCAAACGCCCTAACAACGCCAATCCTAGGCTAACAACGGGCTAAACCCTCATCATCCTTTAAACAGTACAAAGATGCCTGTTTGAATTCAATAACCCACACATTCTTCAACTAATCCATAAACAGTAAGACGATTCAGACATACAGAATCATCAACATTACAGAAAAATCTGATAACTAAGCTTCATGGTTTAACACTAAGTATTTAGCCTTCCATTAGGCTAAATAAAAACTGAAAATAAAATATTAAAAACAGAAAATAAAAAGACTTACTTATAAAGTTGTCTTCAGATCTTCAAATCTTTAAAATGGAAATTTTATATATGAAAGAAAAATTTACAAAAGGGGAGAGGAGAGAGTTGGACGATGTATAAGAGGGGGAATGAGAAAAGAGGAAGGAGTTGGATTTTAAGTCCTGCCTCTAAATGAAAATTTACAACATATTTATAGGCAGAGTCTGCAATTCACTATTACGGATTTAAAATTTTAAATTTAAAATCCGCTACAGTATTTTTCCGGATTTCAAACTATCAGCTTTGAAGTCCGCAACAGTATTAGTGTCGGTGAAGTCCGCAACCACCTATGTTAATCATTTCTTGGACTTTTACCGGTAGCACCGGTCACTGAGCTCTTTATGGCTAGCAGCATTTCATCTATGTCAAATTATTAAATAATAAAAATAATTGAATTTTTATATAAATAAATCTTAGTACATGAGTTTGACTTTTTTTTTTTTTTTTTGAAATAACCAATTAAGTGATTGGAGAATTTGGGGAGTTTTTATTAATTTCAAAATATTGTAAAAACTCCAAGAGTAATGAAACTTAACCTAAACAGTGACACCATATATCAACGTATATGAGTTTGAATTTAATTTCAATATTTGTGTAAATAAATTCTATACATAAAATTAACTAAACATTATTATTTTATGTTATTTAACGACGAAATATAATGTACACGAACATTCACAAATAAACTTAAACTCGATTCAATACACAAACAAATACCCATAAATAATTTTAAACTCGATTAATAAATAAATAGAATTTGAACACTTCAAACTTCCACTTCCTATCGCAGACTAGAGTAGCGGTAATGGCACTTGAAAGAAGGGAAACAATCCTCAGCTCCTATTTGTGTATTTTCCTCAATAGACTTAGAATGTTCAGGTGGGCCTGGGCCTGGGACCGGGCCGACACAACGAAATAATTTCCCGGCAGTTGGGCCTCTTACAATTGACGCGGCATGCGAATACAATCCCGACCAATCAGAATTGATCTATTTATTTACAATCGATAACACATGATGCCATTCTACCACCTAGGATATTATAATAAATAAATATAAATATAAATTTTATGACCTAAATTCCCAAAATATATTCGAAATTATACTTTTTCGTTTTGGTTAACATCGGTAAATATAACAGAACATGAAACACATATATTTTGTTAACGAAGAAAAATAGACAAGATAGTTTCGACAAATTAGAAAAGTTCATTTTCAAAATCGACTACATTTCATCTTTTGGTAAAACAATCTAATCAGTAATAACAAAATAAAATATATACGACCACATATTATGGACATTTCAAAAAGAAGTTGCATTTTTTAAAATTTTTTTTGTATTATACATCAAATGTACTAATTAGGATTATATACTTTTCAAGTAACAGGGGAAACACATGAAGAATTGACAAAAACTATGGTAGAAAGGACTTTGCAAAAAGAAGAAAAATGAAAAACTGAAGGACAATGCAAACCGGATGCAACATGAAATAGTGGAAGAACAGAATTCAGATAATGAGTTTGAGTCAGAACAAGAATTGGATATCATAACAGATAAGGAAAAATTCATGCCAGTGATTTCAGAAAAATCAAGAAAAGGGAAGGATCATTCTTTATCTAAAAAAATCATTCAAACTCGACCGCATCCGCGTAGGGACTACACAACATTAGCTGGAGTATCGAAATGCTCAAAATAATTATGTTTCACTTCTTTATTTTGCAATTTTATTAGAGATTTCAGCCTTCCTCTATGTTCTTTCTTCAAAATTTTTAAATAAAAAGGGTGAATATACCCATTTAATTTAAAAAGAAATAAAATTCAAGTAGCAGGGAAAGGCGGAGACAGACGGGGGCCGGGAAAAAAAAGAAACCTACATCAAATTTTGAATGAGACGTACCATTCCCTTCCATCTCCCACTCAGCACAGCGCCTCCCTCCCGGCCCCCTCAAACCGGCCATGCATCATTCAGCTCTTTGCCTTTTCTTCATTTTTCTAATTCTAAATATTTGTGTTATATAGCACACTCAAATTAATTAAAGGAGCCATTTTTTAAAATTATATTTGTGTTATATATATATATTTTTTAGTACTGTATGTATTTAGGGTTTAATCAATACATATATATTTCATTTAAATTTCTCCTTTTCAAATTACAACACCATGCATACACATTATATATACTAAGACTACAGTCCATTCACTAAATCATTCAATAATCAATTATTCATTAATAGTTTCGTGAACATAACATCTCAAGTTGCAAGTCCTTCGTTAAAGCAATTCCCAAGCCCTGGCCCTTAATAGAGAATTTAGCTTATAAAATCACTAAGTAAGATTTTTCAGTTAAAGAAATAGTCTCTCTATGTTATATAAAGGTTCACCGTATAATATTATTTTCAAAATTATAAATTTGATTTGTTTTAATATAACGATAAGAAGAAGTAATATGTAAAAGAATAACAAAGTGGGAGGAGGATGGGCTCGAAGATACATAATAAATAAGCACCTCTCCTTTAACTTTAGAGAGATCGAAATCCCCGTCTCTTTTGTTCTCTGCAACTCTCTCTCTCTCTCTCTCCCTCTCCCTTGCTGATGTGATTCTCCACCCATAAGGCATAAACCCCATCAACTTTACATACAAAAAAAGAAAGAAAAAGAAGCAAAGCTACCACTAACAAGTAACAACCACCCATGGTATTCCCATCTTCTCTTCCGCTCTATCTAGATCCTCCCAATTGGCCACTGGTAAGTATTCTCCATCAACCCTTCTTCCTTCTCCGATCCCCCTTCAAAGAATCCATTCAAAAAAGCTACCTACAAATAAAAAAGATGCACATATAAATATATATATATATATAGATAGATATATATCCCTTTTAATCTGCTTGTTTTTTTTTCTCTTTGTTTGAATATATGTGCAGCAACAGGATCTTCTTCAACAGGGAGGAGCTGGAGAGATCAATTCCGACCTTCCGCCCCTCATGCCACCCCCACCTCCTCCTCCAGTGGGAGGAGGAGCCGCGGTTCGACCCGGATCCATGGCGGAAAGGGCCCGGGTAGCGAAGCTGCCCCAGCCGGAAACTTCCCTCAAGTGCCCGCGTTGCGAATCAACCAACACCAAGTTTTGTTACTTCAACAATTACAGCCTGAGTCAGCCACGTCATTTCTGCAAGACTTGCCGCCGGTACTGGACGAGAGGCGGCGCGCTGAGGAGTGTTCCGGTGGGCGGAGGATGCCGGAGGAACAAAAGCCGGAGCAAAGCGAAGAGATCCAAGTCACCAAAGACGAGCAGTGACATGCAAAGCAGCTCCACCTCGACAAGTAACAGTTGCTCCACTAGTACTTCTGACATGAATTATCTAGCTCATCAAGCCCAGCTGCCTTTCTTTCCCCACTTGCATAATCTCCCTGATTTCGGGTTTACCTACGGTCAACTGGGAAGCGAGATTGAATCCCAGGTTGGTGGAATAATGGGTGGTGGTGGCGGACCTCTTAATTTATCGGCTCGGTTCGCAGAACAGCTGAGAGTGCAGCAGCCTCAATTTCCTTTCTTGGCTGGCTTAGAACAATTTGAGGGTTACGGTGGTGGGAGCGTGAGTCAGCTCGGCCATAAAACAACGCCGGAAGCAGAGGCAGGAGCGGCTTCGGGAGTGAAGCGGGAAGAAATTCATCCACAACAAGGGGAAAATCTGTCGAGGAATTTCTTGGGAATTCCAGGGAATGAACAGTACTGGGGTAGCGGAAATGCATGGACAGATCTATCTGGTTCTAGCACTTCAGCTACATATCTTATGTGATATTGTTTCTTGAAACCCTAAATTAATCTATACATATGTAACCAAAGTGATGCGGTTGAATGTCGTTTTGATCAGTGATCAATTTCAATGATTTGGTGATCTAGCAAGTTGTACTAGAAATTAATTAATTGTGGGCGATATATATGTGAGTTTAATTTGTTTTGTTCCTTGTGTTTCTTATGGAAATGGTTAGGGAAAGTGGTGGAGCTGTAGATACGTACCCTGACGTGTTTGACGCTGTATAACAGAAGAACAAGGTTGTTTAAGAAGATCGATCTTGAACTGCATAGTAGTAAGTTTCTAATTTTTGGTATGTATTTGATTCTTTGAAAATACATATTAATATATTTGTCCAAGTATTAATATCACCCTAAAATTGGAATTTACTTGCATTCTTATATATCCTACTGAATAGGGTTTATGAATGTTATATATCATAATTTTCGTGTTGATGAGGAAAAAATTTGCTAGTATATATGTACAAGATCCTCAGGCTGACATACATAGACTCCCTCGTTTCATATGAAGTCATGTTTCGAGTTGTGCATTGTGATTCAAAAACAGTTGTACGTGATACTGAACCCTTCATGAAAGGTGACACCATATATTTCTTTGGTCAAAATGAGGTCATAAATGATCATATACTATCCCTTGTGAAATTAAAGGCTAATAAGCTAACTCATCTTATGATCATTAATTCCACGTACGATGATTTATGTATATTTTGGGATTGTGATGATCTTCATTGGAAGGTTCGGGTTGTTAACTTGTTGGGCTTATAAGAGTAGCTGGTACTACAAGTACACAGAAGTAACTAGCATGGAAGATAAGCTTTTCCCCATGCCCTGCAACTTCCTTCTTTCACATAGTCATTGGCCAGAAGCCCTATTATTTTTTCCATTTGATCACTTCATTTGGACAACACAAAGTAACAATGGAGTAATATAATGTCATCATTTGTCCGGCCAATGTTGGAAGTATGAGTATTAGATAGTGCGTACGGAATCTCAAACTCCAAGATGGCACTGAAACTCATTCACGTACGAATTGATCCAGATTCTCTGTCTGTTTTTTCTCTGTCTTATCTGTCAAATGAGAGTAAAGTAATATTATTTTGACACTCATTCATATTTGAACAACAAATGAGTATGAATATGTGACAAAATAACGTTACTTTGTCCTCAGTAAATAGGACAAGACAGGAAAAAATGGATAGAGAATCTAGAGTACTCTTGATCAGGAGATTTGACCATTCCAAGATAACTGTTGAGCATTAATGTTTGTGCCCCATGCCTTGACCTGCTTATAAATTTATAATGGGACGACAGAGAGGGATCATGTGAATTGTTGTGATCATTCAATCATTTTCATTCATTCGAGTGTGAGAGTTTGTGTGTTGCAATGATTTTGCAATTATAACGTTGTAGTCATGAATGAAATCGTACTTGTTCATTTGTTTGTGTTTGTTTGTAAGTGAGATAGGATGATAGATCTAGGCTGACAAAAGGAAGATGGAAAATGTCAATTTCTCACTAAAAACCAAGAGGCTGGGCACGCAACTAAAGCATTCTCTCGAATTCCATGCTTGAAGTTGATGAACAAAGAAAGAAAGAAAGGAGGAAATTTTTTTTTAAAAATTCAACATATTAACCTTAAATTGGATAAAGTGAAAACCATGAAAGTTACATCCATCTCTGTTATTTCACACAATGTGAACTAGGTTTGATCGATGTAATTCATAGGGTAAAATGTCAATAAAAACTTATATTTCTCTACATTATGGGTATTATTTATCACAAACTTGAGACTCACTACCGGAATGAACCTGTAACTTAGTGATATGAATTAGTTTAGGAGTATTTCATCTAAGTGAGTCGTAAGTTTGAATCTTGAAAATGAGTCACTCAGTGAACCTAATATTAAGAAGAATAGAGGAATTACTATGTAAAATTTCTTCATCACCACATCTCTAGTGAGACATCTCTCTATCTAAGAGTTTAAATACTTGAAAAGTAGTCAATGACGAATCTAGAAGAACGAGTACTAATGCATATTGCATGCATAGATGTTTTTAGAAAGAAATTAATTGCAGATCAAGAGTAAAGTATCAGAATTTTAAAAATTAGATAAGAGACTGATTAATTTGCGTACGTATGCGTGAAAGTGACTCATACATCGATGAGGGATATATATATATATATATAATAAAGCAAGAAATTAATCATTAATTAAGTGGATTCTCCCATCTTTACAATATATTATTACAAAAATGAACCTGATGATTTCATTTGGTTCATCATGTGATGATCAAATGGCATGGGTCGCATAATTAAATTAAATTAATTAAACAGATCTAGTACTCCAGTCAAGACTCAAGATGGGTACGTTTAAACCTTTAAAGTCGATCTTGACTGAAACTAAGAAGGAATCTGGGTTGGGATTTGCTTTCCCAGTGTCCAAGATCCGTTAGTATAGACAGACAGACAAGAGAATAAAGCGATTCATATTCAACCGTCAATAAAGCAACCTAGTAAAACTACGGCATCTCCATGCATGAGCAATGTGAAATAGAAAAAGTTCGTTTTAAAATTTATATGTTGTAACTTACAACTCGAAACAAGTTGTATATTTTTTGAATTAAATTCTTCTCAGGGTACTAGTACTTCATTTTATCTGGTCGGTTCCCTTATCGTACTGCATGGGTGTTTTATAACGAATAACATTCAGGGTTCATGCAATATTGCTGCATCTCTCTCTCTCCCCCACACACAAACAATCCAGAGAGATTCGGATAATAAAAAAGATGATCCTATTCCTATGTTTGTTTATGTGTATGTGTGTGTGCATTGACGTTAACGCCCACATGCATGTATTGGCGTGAGATGATGTCTCTGTTTCCATGGCAGCCTTTTTAGATGCCCTAGCAGCTGTTAGATGTTATATGTGACCCTACATCTAATTTTCATGCCCCCACCCCACCTTACCCTCGCTCAATATTATTCCAAATTCCAACTTGTGCATACGCTCTCTTGATTCGTGGCATCGTAACATAACAATACAATTATATGCTTGCAACATTGAAATTGAATTTATCATGTTTTATTATATTTATATCGTCTTTATATCTATGCATATGATGTGGGGCTAGTCAGCCGGAATGATTGAAATTTTGAAAGGCTAGGTAGTTAGTACGGTCATCCAAATCATTACTTCTTTTGTCACGTAATCGGCAAAAGATGATTAAGGGCAAGTTGGCATCATGGATTGGGCGATGTTCTTGGCTTTTGAATGATTGTTTTGTCACATAAACCTTCCGTGATTGATTGTAACTGTTCTTCTCTGATTTTCGTCATCATATTCATATATATTCTCTCCAATTCAACACCTTCCTTCCACCTTTAAGTATCTGTGTTTATGTGAATTCGAGATGATTGTGATAGCTCGAAAAGGAATTCATACAATGGAAGCTTGCGTTATCCAGCACTGACTCCAATAGGCTGCATGCATGCCCATCAAACAGGCGCATCTAAATTGCTTTTCAAAAGTGAGGGACTACTCATACTTCGAACCAAAATTCTACTCATTTTGGTCACAACTTGCAACACTGTATACTTGCGAAATACAATCGATTTGAGAACATTTTAAAATGTATTCAGGGTATTACTATTGCACTAGTTACTAATAATGTTACATTGTTGAAGATCTCTCCACACCACATTAGAAGTATACCATTAATGGACATCTAGTATCTCTACACCACATTAAGAACAATACACTAATATATTCATAACTGATCATCCTACACATCACGCGTGAGACCAACACGCTTGCAACATCATAATTAACACCCCACCAACTGAGTTTGGCTTAAAACTTAGTAAGTTTTGTGAGTGATGGCAATTTGAACTACAATCTATGGTATGTATGTACCATTTGAGCTAAGGAGGTGAACTAATTAAAACAAAATAGAAAGGAAAGAAAAAAAAAAACACCAAAGAGGGCGGAAGGGTGTGTGCAACTACACTACATTACATAGGTCCACAAAAATTATATAGTAATAAGGCCTGTAAAGGGAGGCCCAAATAGCGATAGCACGTCGTGATTTGTTTAAATGGTTTACGTAACAAGTCCCACATATATATGTACCATGACAAAAGCTAAAGGTACAAGAACCACAGCACAGTTGGAGGCAGGAATAATATATAATCTAAATAAGTAGACTTCGTTCATTTGCGGAGTTTTTGGGTCAACCACGAACTCGCACAATCATTTCCAGCGAACTTCGTAATTAGCATTTGGCAAGAGTTCCGAAGTCTTCAATACAAAAGTAAACTATCAACTAACATATGCATGTGGGAACGCAAAGAATAAATCCCTAAGGGACCCTTTTTTTCTTTGTTTGCAGCAACAACAAAAAAAAAACAACAATTTGCCGTTGACTTGGCATGCAATTTGCACGTCGTCAGTCTTCCCATATCCGTTAATTTCAAACTTCACAGCAGTTGACGACGACTTACATCGTAATTTCGTATCAGCGTTGACTTAATTTGGATATTATATATACATTAAGGATCCTACCTACGTTAGCATCCACGAAATTTGTACTAGATTAACTAGAAAGAAGAAAACTAGGCATAGCCGGAGTACAAATTATTAAAATGGCTCCGCCACCATCCACCGTGGTTTCTCCGGTAGTGAGTTTACTAGTGAGGTTGTTAACCTGCGTTTGCCTGCTCATATCCATAATCCTCCTCGTTACCAACACCGCCACCCTAAGTGGCAGTGACTACGACGGAGCCAAACTCAAGTTCAGCGATTTCTATGCATTCCGGTAAGTATATTTTTACTCCCAGTGGCAGATTTAGCATGGAGGCACTTGGGGCACGTGCCCCCAGCGACCACCACCGCCCTTTGTATATTTAATATAATTTTTTTTAATTTATTAAAATAATATACTGTACTCCCATTTTTTTAATTATAAATTTAAACATAAATAATACACAATATAATTAAATTGTATTAAGGTTATCATTTTTTTTAAAGTATTAGTAAGATTCACAATATATAGCCAAATTGTATTAATATTATGATTATTTTTATTTCTGGAGTGTTAGTAAAACTTACATTGATTATAATTAAAATTGCATTCAAAGTGGAAAAATGTAAAAGAATTATTGATTAAATTTAGTTTTCTTTCTCTTTTATTATTTGTGTAATTATTTTATAATTTAAACCTATTTTATAATATAATTTTTTGGTCATACGATATATATATTGTGCCCCACTAAAATAAATTTCTAGATCCACCACTGTTTACTTCCCGTCACATTCAAAAAATTCACTTTGTATTAATAGAAACAGTAATACAAGTAGATCAACTCTTTGAGTAGGACACATAATTAATCTCAATATTAATTATTTCAAATTAATTTTAGTATATGACGCATTTCTTCATGCACATGCAGGTACCATCTTGGTGCTGCGGTGATCGGGCTTGCGTATTCTCTTATGCAAGCTGCTTTAAACGTACTTCTGGTGAGCACCGGAAATCGGATCGGAGGTGACAGCATGCTTAACTTTGACTTCTTCGCCGACAAGGTACGCGTTGTCGGGGAATCCCCCGGCCCTCTAACCCCCTTATCCACCTTAACTAGTCTAGTTATATGTCGTATTTAAGTGTCGAAAAAAAGTTAAATTTTGATTTGAATTTATGATGGATGCAGGTGGTGTCATATTTACTGGCGACTGCTGCTGCTGCGAGCTTTGGTCTGGCAGTAGATAGCAAGCGCACTTCCACAGAAGATCTTGATAAATTTTTGCGCATGGCAGAAGCATCAGCTAGTGTTTGCCTTCTGGCGTTCTTGTTTTCCGCAATTTCATCTATTTTCTCTTCTTTCTCACTCCCAAAGAGAGTCAATTAATCATCAAGAATCAGTCGGCCGTACGTTGCGTGCGTACACATGATCATCATCAAACTCAACTCGATCAACTTGCATCCATACTGGATTAATTAATGTTGATTTCGTGTTTCTTAATTATTCGACTATTTGTAATATTGATGTTGTGTTTTATATATATCTATATGTGCATGAAAATTTTGGATTTATCTCATTGATAGTGAATGTATCGATCGATCGTTGTCTTGTGAGTTCATAGTAAGTACATACGAAAATTATGCACAAATTAACAATAGTGTTTCACTTGTTTTATTTAAGGGTAAAAAAATAAATTTCTGGGCAACATGACGGGAAATTAGGGGGGTCATAATTATTCATTTCAATTATAGTTAGTCTGTTGCACTATAACTGTGGATGCAACGATTGTATGAAATAATTTTTCCTATGTGTGACATTGATTTGGTTCTTTTTTCATGAATTCAAAGAGCAATTTGTCCATTAACTAATCAATCTAAAGCCATCATGCGTCCGTGTACTACAAATCTTCAACCCATTTTTTCAGTCTTTATTTATCTATATATTAGACCAATCTAAGTTTATTGTATCACTCACTTATACATAATTAAACAAATAAAATAAATTTATTTTCTATAATACAATATATAGAGAAACAAATGAACAGAAAATTTGATCTAGCAGCGTTTCAATAGCCTAAGAAACTAGGCAAAACAACACACGTATAGAATAAAAAAGTTTGTTGAATTTGGCATGAGAAAATACCATGAATTCAAATCTTTGGATTAATTGATCTCATTTAATAATTAACACTATTAATATGAATATACATATAAATATATTACACAAATTTTTATTTAATATATAATTAAACAAGAAATAAAAATCTTACTCACCTCCTTAATTTGTTTCTTGTCTTTGCAACAAGTTAATTCAGCAATTCTCAGTCAACGCCTAACTACAATGATTAATTATGACAATATATATGTATTACTCAAGATTAACATCATGAATTAATGATTAATTATGAGATTAACAATCATTTCTTGAAAATTACTCCTTCTATTCTATTAAAAAAGTTATGACTTATTATTTATTTTAAGATACAACACCTAAAATAACTAATTTGTTACTACTTATTTCACTAATATCTTCATATATATATATACTAGATGGGAACACTGTGCGTTTGCACAGTGAATGCCCTATGATATCATTATGTGATAGTGTAAAAAATTAAAATTATGGATAATAATCAATTTATTATAAATACATATTTAAAAAGAAGAAATATATGTCAAATATAATACAAATACTTGAAACTTTTTCTCAAATATACAATTGGCCTACTCTACTCAATTGGCCTACTCAAATATATGTCAACTTTTTCTATTTCGATGTGTGTTATAAGTAGATACCGACAGAATGAGAATTTTTGTTGTCAAATGAAGTGAATCTGGATACATATTTCGAAGCTTTTGATAGGGAAACCTTGTTTTTTTTATTGGAGTATAATATGAACAAACCTGCAAATTTGAAGAAAAGATATGAGAAAAATGCATTTTAATATTTCTCTGAACAAAAATATATTAAAATGGATTTACATATATTACGAAAAGTTGCACCGTTAATGTGAATTAAACATGCACATAGGATTCTGAAAAAGAAGAAAGTTGTCTTTGTTTTTAATGGATTGAAGATATATATAGATTTTAAAGTGTCTATTCATTTTCTTTTATATGAATTACCAAGAGTTTTCAAATAATTAATCATTTACTAATTGTATATTAAATAAAGGAAGTTGATGTGAACAACGTAAATAATCATAATACAATCAATAGCCTTTACAGATATTGAAACTTATAGAACAAAAAAAGTCACAAAATTTAAAAAAAAAAATTAGTGAATGACAATAATAAAGAGTATAAAAAAAAAACAAATTTAAACAACTAATATTATATTTCACTCACCCTTACATAAACACGAACATGCATTAAATAAAAATTTATTTATTAATAATAATATATTTATTTATAACAAAATAAACTTATTTATCAATATAAACTTCTACTATTTTACAAATATGTCTAATCCAAATTTTACATATAGATAAAATAGATATGTATACACATACGTATTATATATATCTATATATAAGTGGAATACAAAGAGTCTAATGCTTATATAGTATGAAGGTTAATCTAAGATAAAATTTATAAAAAAAATAACTTAAGAAGTTAAAAAAGAGAAGGAAAAATGTTATTTAATTAAGAAAAAGGTTTATGCACTCAATAAATTTAAATGCAAAATTATGGAGAAATTAAATTGTGAGAAGGGCAGCCAAGTGGCAAGTAATATTAAGGAGTAGATGATGTGGCAGCCAAGTGGCAATAAATTACATTAAATAATAGGCTTACGTGGCAGCCAAGTGGCAAGTTAAAATGAATCTTATGTTAGTTTCTATTATATAAGGTAGATATATTAATTGCTTAGTACCAAACCATATTAATGCAATTTGCTAGTAATTAATTAGCACTAATTAATTGTCAATAAATTTTTAACTCCGTAGGAAATGGAAATCATGAGTTGGAGGAATATTATCGATCTAATTAGTCCAGACATACTTCATTTGGCGAGGTTTACGGGTCAATCACGATAACAATCATTTTTCCAGCTAACTTCTCAATCATCATTGGCCAAGAGTTTCCAAGTTTTTATATTCAAAAGTAAACTATATGCATGTTGGGATTAATATTATGCCAAGAATAAATTCATATGGTGCATTTGATACGCGAAAACGAGTATGAAGAAGATGGTAGCTTCTCATATCCCGAAGTAAATTAACTATTCGTTAAAAGAAAAATAGATTATCCATTGCAAAAATATAATGACTTAAATGATTTTTTTTTTTTCTATTTATATAAACAAAATATAAGAATTTTAATTGTGCAAATTACATTTCTATCCCCGTTCTCATTCCCCGACCAAGCAAAAGAAAGACAAGAATTGGCATTGACTTGACTTGCAATTTGCACGTTATAGATATATATCCCTTAATCTCTATCTTCACAACCGTACACGACAACGGCGACTTACCTATGATAATTTAATTTCCCATCAGCGTTGACTTAAATTGGCCCGGTCTGAATTAAGGCTTACCATGTACATATATATACATGTAAGGATCCAACGTTATTTTTCACGAAGTTAGCGCTAGAACTCGAAAGAACATCGATACCTAGCCGGCCGGCCGGAGAGCTAATTATAAGATACAGAAGAAGCAAATTAAAATGGCTCCGCCGCCATCCACCTTGGTTTCCCCGGTAGTGAGTTTATTGGTGAGGTTATTAACCGCCGTTTTGCTGCTCATCTCCATAATCCTCCTCGTTACCAATACCGCCACCCTGACGAGTCGCTACGACGAATATACAGTCAAGTTCAATAATTTCTATGCATTCCGGTACTTATTTATTTTCCGATCGATAATCAATTACTTAACCTACAAATGATCAATCTTCAAATATGATTCATTTCTTCATGCACATGCAGGTACCATCTTGGTGCTGCGGTGGTCGGGCTTGCGTATTCTCTTATGCAAGCTGCTTTAAATGTACTTCTGGTGAGCACCGGAAATCGGATCGGAGGTGACAGCATGCTTCACTTCGACTTTTACGCTGACAAGGTGCCCTCCGACCCCGTCCCATTAAATAGTCTACTTTCTAATACTGTCACCGATTTTGCATCTGATTTGAATTTGTGAGGAATGCAATTAATTGCAGGTGGTATCGTATTTACTGGCGACAGCTGCTGCGGCAAGTTTTGGTCTGCTCGTAGATACCAAGCACAGCTTAAATGACTCCTTCCTTGATAAGTTTGTGAGCATGGCGGAAGCATCAGCTAGTCTTTGCTTTCTGGCGTTCTTGCTTTCTGCAATTTCATCTGTTTTCTCTTCTTTTTCTCTCCCAAAGAGAGTCAATTAATCATCAAGAAGAATTTATCGGCCGGCCATCAAAGTCAACTCAACTTGCATCGATCCAACCGCGATGGATTAATGTTAATTTTGTGTGTTTCTTATTTTATTAATCTGGCGTACGTTTGCTGTGATTTAATTCTACTATTTGTATGAATATCGATGTTATATATGTTTTGTATATGTTCATGTAAATTTTCTCATTGATTCTTGATTTTTCTCATTGATAATGAATGTATGACATTGATTTGGTTTTTTTTTTTTGTGAATTCAAAGTGCAATTTGTTCATTAAGTAATCAATGTAACCATCATATATGTATATGGGTGCGTTTACTTCAAATCTTCAACCCATTTTTTCAGTCTTTTTTTATCTTATTACACCAAACTGAGTAATAAAATAAATTAATTTTACTCTACTCTAAAGTCGTACCAAGGGGGGAAAAAAATGATAAGAGATCTGATCTAACTAGCGTTTGTAAGAAGCTATATGAAACAACACAAAAGTTGTTGAATGTGACACAAAAAGACACCATCAATGTAAAACTTTAATACTATAGGTCCTTTACGAAACCATTCAATCACAAAATAATGGTATATGCAATTGCATAATGTAATTGCATTAGTAATAATTCATAGGTCATTAGTTTGGTTCCAAAAAGGGACCAAGTATTTCTCAATATAATATACTGAATCGAAGATGCACATATACTCTCTCGGCTACATTAAAATAATTTAATTATTTATGCGTCATAAGATATAATTTAAACAGATCAATTTTTCTCACACCTAACTTGCACAAAGTTCAAAACGAAAGACATGCACAGCACACACAAGCGTCACACATATATAGGTACATAAATAGACCGGTCAAGGCAAATCGCTTCACATAATATTGCAGCTGCTAGAAGTATTTTCGTCGTTGAACTGGTTAAAGAACGAGCTATCCCTTGCCGGAGGAGGAGGAGGAGGCGGAGGACAACGTGGGGCGTCACTATAATAATTCCCACCAGTCTCAACTGGCGGCGCAGATGGCCTATAAGCACCGGACCACGGTGGCGGTGGCCCCGGTGGAGGAACACACCCACAAGCTTGTGGCGGCCCCTGCATATTCCCATATTGATTATTAAAACAACTATGCATAGCACAAACATTTGAACAGACGGGATAGCCAGGAGCATGGAGATTATTCATAGTCTGATTCATAACATGACGATGACCACCGCAACACGAAGCAGATGCGCCACAAACCCCGCCGCCGCCAGAATGGTAGATTTTAGGACTGTGAACCTCATCCTTAACAACAACTTCCACGTTGTTTTTGTCACTCAAATCACCGTTTTGGCCTTTGACAGTAACCTTAATTGTCTTAGAGTAAGTAAACTCGACCGTTTTCAACCCTTTGATCTCTGAAAGCTGTTTCAACTGGGCTACCACATTCGGATCCTCGAACCGCTGATCATGATCAACGAATTTTGAATCTGCAACAATCTGCCAATCCTGGCCGTCGGCAGCCATTGAAGAGGGGTTTTGGTCCCACAGAAGCTCCGCCTTTAACCCCAATCCCTGTTCGAGAAGCATGATTATTCTGGAAGGCTCCACGGTGGCGGAGATAGCCACCGTCCCTTCCTTTGCATCGATCGTGGCAGAACGGACTCCCGGAGATCTTTCTAAAAATCTCTTCATTTTATTTTCGCATTTTGAGCAATGGATTTTGATGCGGAGAATGAAGACTCTTGGAGCAACTAAAGGCAGAGAGGAAGCCATTTTTGATCTGATGGATGAACTCAAAGGAGATAAATAGATAGAGCAATTTATAAGATTCAGATTATGTAACAGATATATGCAATTTTGATTAGACATAATATTTTAATACAAACGGATAGATTGATATTCATATTTTATTTTAAAATTTATAAAAAAAATTATCTCTAAATTCTTTTAATGTAACGGATAGATTGATCGATCGCTAGATTAACTATCTCAAAAGAGAGACATTTGTTCTTAGAGACTACATTCATTGTCGTGTCAAACATATACCATGCCATAGTGCAAAGAAAATTTAGTAAAATATGAATATTCTGATGACCAAAATTCATCTTAATTAACAATAGCCACTCCAACAAGTCTTTTTTTATTGTCAATATAAATGATGTCATACTGCCCTCGTCAGAATTAGTTATACATTACGAACGAATAATTTAACGCAGAAGAAAAGAAGCGTTAACGGGAAAAGAGAATTAAGTAGGAGAGAAAACTTGTAATTTTATTCATATATATTTTTTTAATGAAGATTATCAAACTAGGTAGCTAGCTATTTTATAAATTAATAATCAGTACACGTATTTAAATAAAACAACTACCTAGAAGTAAATAACAACCACAACTATTTTAAACTCTCTAAAACCCTTACACGGTTGTAGACTAAATCTAACCGTATCAAATAGTTGAAGGAAAAAAGAGTAAAAGAAAAAAGCCTACCACAAATAAAACTAATTAATTATAGTGTATATAGGAGCTGTAGATCAGATCGATGATGCAGGCTTCAAATTAATTACTAATACCATCGCTACGGCTCTGTTCTTTTCCATTCTATTTTCGGGAAATCATCATTTTTTCCTCCACAAATACACCATAAAGAAACAAAATCATTTTTATAAAATTCCAAATTCAAATTTTAAAATTCTCTCTAAATCTCCATTCACATCAATTCAAAAAATAACATAATCATTATACTTTTCTTCTCTTTCTTACACAAATCTCCAAAAGAATTTTTCTCCAAAAAAAATTCCTTCCCACAAATAAAAATTCACCAATTGAGTCACAAAAAGAACATAGCGCGCCTACCGGTATAAGATAACTTGGAAAACAAGAAATCGATCGATTGCTTGTCATCTCTAATCATTTTGTAGTATATTTATAAATGATATTAGATGGAGCATGCCGTGCAATGCCCGACATTTGCTCAATAATGTTATTAGGTTATAGTAATTCGTATTATTTAAGTCTAAAAAAAGGGTTTTTAAGATTTTGTTTTTTTTGGTACAAGTAGGGGTGTCAAACGGGCGGGTTGTGATGGTATTAAATAGGTATTAAGTTAATGGGTACCCATTATTCATTCAATTAATGGTTTTAGTTCAAATGGGTAATGGGTAGCTATGGGTACCCATAATACCTATTATACAAAAATGTAAGGCTTATTTAATGATTTATTAATAAATTTTTTTCAAAGTTTTTTAATTTCTTTTTCTTTTAAGCAGATTTCAATTTTTTGAATATATTCTAAAATTTGAAATATTATATATTGTATACTTTTATATTTAATCGTATGTAATTTTGTTTTGTCCAAACACAAATTTCAATTTTTTTATATTTATATAAACATGTGCATGCCCCGACCCGAGGCCCAAAATTGGACCCGGCCAAAAACTAGCCCGAATTGGGCCTGAAACTGGACCCGGCTAGAAACTGGCCAAGGAATTGGGCCAAAACCATGGGCCCGAATTGGGCCCAAACCCAAACCCATCCCGAAACCCTAGCCTGAACTCGACTTGGAATCCGAATGAATTTTGAATTAGTATTTATAAGTGGACAATTTAAAAATATTATAAAAGAATAAATGGGAAAAAAAATAAGTTTGAAGAAAAAAAAATAAAATTGGCCCACTAAAATAGGTGAGTTGTTGAGTTTTTGTTTATACTTTTAAGGATAGTTTTGGATAGTTATTTTTGGTACCTATGATGGACGGGTTCTAGGGTACCCAATGGGCTACCCTAAACCCACTCATTACATATTTAGCCCAAACTCAAGCCCACCGAGCCCATTATTTTGTTAGGTGGGTTTTATTGGATTAAAACCCAATGAGTTTGGGCAATTTTTGGGTTAATGAGTTTTTTTTGCCACCCCTAGGTACAAGTCTAAGAAACATTTGACCAGCATTTCTACTCTTTTATTTTGCATAATTTGGCACATAAATCTTCAAGAAGTAATAGAGTCAATTTTTTTTACAACCAAGCACAATTTCAATTAAAGAATTAAAAAATACATAAAAAAGCACAATTACAACTCATGGCTTCCTTTGCAATGGCAAGTAAATAGCAAATTGTATAGTGATCTCAACTCATGGCTTCCTTGAATATAAATGAAAATTTTGATTATGTTCCACTTTATTAATCTTCTCGAGAAATGATATATATTAAAATTAGCCAGACTTCGCTATCACATTTTCTATCTAGCTAGTATAACTATTCATCTAAACAAATAACATGACAAAACTAAGTAAAATTATCTAAAATTACATTATGTACAGCTAACTTGATTGTTAAAAGATGATGAATGGTTATCATGCATTTAAATTTTGAATATAAAATTAGTAAATGGTAATTTTTTATAAGAGATAGGATGAATAAATTACTTAATGATTAGTTGGTGTTTATTACCGAATATGGAAGATGTACAGTGGAAAAGATAAAAAATCTGAAGACATAATTAGATTTAGAAACTGTACGAAGACAATAATTACACTGAAGAATTAGAAGGTCAATTATAAGTTATGTGGTAACTGAAGGGAGGGAGTCATAATTAATTAGTTTTCTTATTAAATTATAAGGCAATAATATGTGGCATGTTAAATTAAATTGTAGGCTTATGTGGCATATTATTACATTAAATTCTAGTATTATGTGGCGCTTATGTGGCATCCAAGTGGCAGCTTGAGATAGAATCTATATTACTTTCTAATATATAGGGTAGATATATGATATGTTCAATTTCCAGACCAACTTAAATAATTAATGAAAGAGAGAGTTTTGATGATAATTAATTAATGATCTACTCGTAGAATTAATATATATATATATATATATGTGTGTGTACTGTAAATAAATAAATATTAGGGGAAATGAAATTAAAATGTGAAAGATCGAATTAACTTACATTAGTTTTCCAGGTACTCAATCGATCGATGAAGATGCATGCTAATATAAACTCCATATATATAGAGAGTAGGAGACGATAGAATCTTGTGGAGTACGATCATTATTACTTCATTAAAATAAAACGCAAGTAAACTTCGTGTTAGTTTACACTTAAATTCTCTGCTCGTTTCCTTAACCCGTGTTCAACATATCCGTGTGAGGCAGCCGTGTTCATCATGTAGCTACGCCCTTTGACTTTTATTCTATTAGAAACGTTCATTCCTGAAAATACACAACTTTTTATGTCCAGATTAATTGTGAATCATACATAATTATATTAGTAAAAATAGGAAGAGTTTAAAAAAATATTTTAAATAGTATTTTTTTATTGGAACAAATTTTTTACGTACTGAAAATTATCTCTTCAAATATTGGGACGAAGGGAGTATTTTTTTTTTATCAAATTTCATAAGATTAAGGTCTTTGTACTTCCCCAAATCTCAGGGTTTTGATTTTTTTTTTTTTCTTTTCTCAATTTCTCTTAAATGGCGAGCGCGCAATATAATCATCATCATTTGTTTTACCATTAAAATTTGGTTTAATTTGCTTGCTTCCGTATTCCAATTATTTTTACTTGTGTCATTAATATATATCACCGTGTAATTAATTAAGATAATGGGCAAATTAAATTTTGGCCCCTAATCTTCAAAATTTAAACAAATTGTAACATGTATTGATCCTTGTTGAGATATTGGTGTACCAATATGCATGCTATTTTGGGGCTAATTTTTTAGGGATCAAAACATTATCTTGAGATAAATTATAGGGATTAGAATGTAAATTAAAGATAACCTTCTTGTAGGGACGGAAATGTAATTTGCAGAAATTTCAAAAACCAACATGTAATCATTTAACAAAATGATAGGAGTACTGATAGGTAATTTGTCCCAAGATTAAATACTCCGTCCTCTGGTCCATTAGAGAGTCCGCGAGTTCACTTTCAATTTTTTACATTTTATACTCTTATTAATATAATTATATGTGGTTTACAGTTAATCCGTACTTAAAAAGTAAAGATAACAAATAGTGTCTAATTAATTATTTTAAGTATTGTACTTTGACATTCATAATAAGTTTTACATTTGTCAAGATGAAGCTTCTACTACGGAAATGAGTAATTAAGATGCCCAAGATCTAGAAACGTTCAAAGTATTGTAGGTATGGCATCACTCGCTTACGTATCAACTTAAGATTTTAGAAAGAAAAGAAAGGGAAAAAAAAGGCTAAACCGTAGATTAGGACAATGCGTCAATATTCAAAGTATTCGTGTATTATTGGACTTTAAGAGGCAAGGCAAGGCACAAAGGCATGCTTACTGACGTAGATAGCCTAACTAGTATTAATAGAATTCAACTTAATTATGATTTTTAATTATAGATTAATTGTTAATTAATTATGCCATTGTCTCACCATTTGTACAACAACGACTCCAATTAATATACTCCTCCGTCCCAGTCAAATAATCAACTTTGTATTTGTTTACCTTAATACTCTTACATATATACACATCTACAATTAACTCTTACTGTGGAAAATATGATGTCAAATTACTTATTTTAAATGTTGTACCTTACAACTCATAATAAATTGTACATTTTCAAAGTAAATTTTCTGAGCGAGACGAAGGGAGTATCTACTTTTACTAGACATTATTAATTTCGGTTTGTGTTGCGTTTGGTGTTGATTAATGATAATTGAATTGAGACAAAAAATTATATTTGTACAGTTGGGTTGCAAGAAGAGAGGGGTCCATTAATTGTTACTAATGTCTACATTCTGAATTTGAAACTTCTTCATTACCAAAAGAGAAATTAAAGAAATCAAAAAACTTATAATTTGAGTCAATTGATTCAATAATTAAATTAATTCAGTTTTACGTGGTATTCATTGTATTAACATTTTGTTTTTAAAAGACTGAGTACTCATTAGTTTTTTCTCTTTTCTTTTCTCCCCAAGGAAATAAAAGATAAAAAAGAAAAACAAAAGCAAAACAGTCGTCTTCATCTTCTTCAGGGAATTCCAGGTGATGCAGGACAGCCGGCGAACGGAAGTAATGAATAGGCTTAGTAACCGGCGAAGGCGGGGCGGGGCTGCGACACTGGTCTCCCCCGACCTGTGACCATCACTGTATGACTTAATTATGAATTACACATTATTATATTAATAAAGAATATGAAGAGTAAACAATTTGGCATTGACATGGCATGCCACGTTATATATCCCCTTAATCTTTTTATTTTTTATTTTTTATATCCCTTAATCTCTATATTCACAACTGTACTCGACAACGATGACTTACCTATGATAATTTTCGGGAAAAAATAAACTTTTGGCTTTGTTCTTTGTCCTTTAAGCATTTTTGGTCATCTTTTTAGTTTTATTGCACTTGTGAACCTTGTTTTTTACGGTTTTAGATCTTTTGGTCCTTATTATTGACTACCGAATGTTTTTGTTGACTAATTTTGTAAGACAACGGTAATATTGTAAGTTAACAATGTTTTTAAATTTTGCATAACAACACAAATGACCTACAAAATTGCAACAAGAACAAAGAACATGAACCAAAATTACGATTTTCCCAATCATTTCCTAGGAGCGTTGACTTAACTTGGTGGGGAGGCTCCAAATTAAAGCTTACCCATGTGTGTGTGTATATATATATATATATATATATATATATATATATATAAACACGATACATCTAAGGATCCTAAGCTATCATCCACGAAATTAGTACTAGAACTCCAAAGAAGATCGGAAACTAGCCGGCCGGCCGGAGAGATAATTATAAGATAGAGAAGAAGCAAATTAACCGATGATGGCTCCGCCACCGTCCACCGTTGTATTAACCTCCGTTTTGCTGCTGATATCCAATAATCCTCCTCGTTGACCACCAACGCCACCCTGCATACTCGCTGCACCGAAGTTAAAGTCAATTAAGTTCAGTAATCTCCATGCTTAATTTACGGTACGTAGTTATTTTCCGATAACTAATTACCGCAATTTCTTCTATTTTCTCTCTTTTTACTCTCTCCCAATTAAAGAGAGTCTATTAATCATCAAGAATCGATCGGTCAAAGTCGACTCTTAGTGTTAATTTCCTGTGTTTCTTAATTTATTAATTTGGCGTTTTTTGCTGTGATTAATTAAAACTGTGTTTACTAATTTGTTCATTTAGGTGTGTTTACTTTGTGACCAAATTGAAAATTTTCTGTTTTAGGGAAGGAAAATTTTTCTTTGAAAACGTGTAATGATTAGATTATTTTTTGAAATCATGTGAGTGTGGAATTTAAATTTCAAAATTTGAATTATTTGAGGAAAAATGAAGGGTGTTTGGATTTGAAATTTTTTTTTTTAAGAAAAAAAAAATGATAGTCTACTTCAAATATGTTGTGCAAAGGGAAAGGATATACAAAAGAAACCCGTGACTACAATTTCATCAAGATTGAACATCAAATAATCTTCCAAACTTGACTCGTAGAACTATTCTTCACCTTCATATGCCCTACATTTTCCCCTTTCTCCTTTCTCCCTCTCTTTATTCCTTTCTACACCGTGAATCAATTCATGTTATTCATTTCTTTTTGGTCTAATAAATTTAAATGGGTTTTTAAGTTGTCAAATGGGCTTAATGAAGTGGGCTTCTAGACCCGTGAACCCAACAAAAGTCTTCTAGTCTTATTTTATCTTAGGTGGTCGGTGTTATTGTGAAAACAAAAACTAATTAATATACTTCTCAAAATACCTTATTAGTTAAGCAAGCTACATTGTTTATTCTTTCTCTTCGTCTCCCAGTTTGTTTCTCCTTCACAATTAATCTCTAAAATTGGTTGGAACAACAATCACAATATACAGGCTGTTTAATGCATCAATCTGAAGGCAAAGTTTTCAGATAGGGCAACGATTATACAGTTTCCTTCCTTCCCAATGACTTTTAAACAAAAATTAAGAGATCGATTTAGGCTGTATAAATTTTAGTTGGCAGCCACTATAACTTTACTTGAAACTTGATCTCGATGCTTGAAAATTTTCTGTAGCCGTCCAAACCACCATCGACGTTGTCTCACATAAGAAATTATTTATTCTTAATGTTTGAGCTCTCAGTTTACTGAAGATCTGATGCTTGTTTCAATAATTTTTTTTTTTTTTTTTTTTTAATCTTTCTTTCATCTTTTATGGAATGATGGGATCTCTTTGTTCTGTTTTCTTTTGGATAACTATTTGATTTGTAATAGTCTTTTTCTTTTGGTTGGAAGGGTATGCTTTTTAAATAGAGTACTGTAATGGTGAGTATGGTTCGATTGCAGAGAAAATATTATGGATTTCAGAGAGAACCTTTCTAAATTGAGTACTGTGATGGCGAGGATGAGGATCGTTTGATTATCCTAATTTTAGCTTTGACAATAATATATTAAAAATGAAGAAAAATAATTAAAATATATCAAATTTACTGTAAAAACTAAAAACAAGCTCAGAACAAAAACAGAAAACAACCACAAGAACAAGCCACAAAAATCGTCAAAAACAGACATTATACAAGCCGAAAGGCATCCACACACAAGTATATAGGCAAATCGCTTCACATAATATTGCAGGTGCTCAGACTATTTTCGTCATTGAACTGGTCCCAGAATGAGCTATCCTTTGCCGGAGGCGGAGGCGGAGGTGGAGGTGGAGGCGGAGGGGGGTCATAATTATAATAACTCGAACCAGTCTCAATGGGCGGCGCCGATGGGGTATAACCACCGGACCACGGTGGCGGTGCCCCTGGTGGAGGAACACGTCCACGAGCTTGTGGCGGCCAGACGGGATAGCCTGGAGCACAAAGACGACAAAGACCACCGCAACATGAAGCAGATCCACCGGCAGCATGGTAGATTTTAGGACAGTGAACCTCATCGTCAGTAACAGCTTCCACGTCGTTGAAATAAGTCAGCTTGATTGTCGCAGTAGAATTAGGACAAGAAACCTCGACCGATCTCAGCCCTTTGATCCCGAAGAGTTGTTTCAACTGGGTTTCTACCATTGAAGATGGGTTTCGCTCGCACAGAAGCTCCGCCTTTAACCCTAATCCCTGTTCGAGAAGCATGATTATTCTGGAAGGCTCCACGGTGGAGGAGATTGCCACAGTCCCTTCCTTTGCATCGATCTTGGCAGAACGGACCCCCGGAATTCGCAGTAGAAATCTCTTCATCTGACGCTTGCAATTTGAGCACTTCATATTGATCCTCAGAATGAAGTCCATTTGATCCAACCAAAAAAAAAAAAAAGGAGATCCCAATCCTAAACCCTAAAACTCAAAGCTTTGCTTGATTGCTTTGTTTTTCGGTTAGCAACTCCTTTTATAGGCAAGGTGCAAGGAGATCCAATGGAAGAAATTGATTTCATCCATGTTAAGAAACAAACATTTGGTTTTTTAACCGAACAACATTACTTATGCCAAATGGCCACCCATTATTTCTACAATATATTTATTGACCTGTGCAAAACCATTCAAAGAAACTTCGCGAAACCCTAATGGCAACTGATCTTCTGGTCCAATAAAAAGCTATCCCATTCCTGTCCCACAATTATACGACAGGCGTATTGGGGTTTTTTTGGTTCAGTTCTACGACAGGCGTATCCCGTTCACATCGTTTTTTTTTTTTTTTTTTTTTTTCCCTTTCTTCCTCTTATTTCACCAATAGTTTCTTTTAAAAGAAATAGTTAATGAGAATGCTATTTTTTATATAATATTATTATAATTTTCAGGAAAATTTTGAATTTACAAAAAAATGAAAATGTATGGTGATAGAGATTTTTTCTTTATAAAAAAAATAAAGTGTTTCTTAAAAATAAATGAAAATAAGCACAGCCTATCTTTTTTCCAATTTTGCATTGCCTGTGACATTATTGTAACCTTGTTTCTCCTTTGTCTGTTGAATATTCCAAATACTAAGTAAATCCTTAAAAGTGAAATACTCCTAATTGATTCACATAAATGAACTGATGGGCATACTTCAGACACAATTCAACGGTAATCCATCATCCATAATATAATTGGATTTTCAGCACTACGCATTACATGCTTCCCACGGTAATGGCTCAAAAATAAAATAGAAGCATCTCAGTTTTGATAGGATATACAATAGTTTGCAAGATCGGAATCTCACGTGTGATCGATTTGGTGTAAGATCGAAATTAATATGATCGAATCGTAGGATCGAAATCGATATGATCGAATGATAGGATCGTAAGATTTTTTTAAAAAAAATATGCATGTGTAAAATTATAAAGGAGTTATAAAAACTAATCTACAAGTGCAAACTATGAGATAGACAAAAGATAGAAAAATAAAAACAAATAATAAATAAATAACTACTACATATTAGTAGGGCTGAAAACGAATACGAACATTCACGAACAAGTTCGAGTTCAGCTCGATAGAAACGTTCACGAATATGATTTTTACGCTCGATAATAAATGAACACGAACAAGGTGTTGAAAGCTCGTTAACGTTCGTGAACAGACTCGATTAAAATATTAATTATATAATATAAATAAAATAAGTATATACAATATTAAAATTTTAAATAATTCAACTAATTAAATATTTATATATGTTTATGTGTACATAGATATCAATATATGAGTTTAAATTGAATTTTGATTTTGATGTAAGTTGATATAGTATATTAAATTAACTAAACATTATAATTTTTTGCTAGTTAATGCGAGATAGAATGCACACAAATGTTTATGAACAAATTCAGTTCGGCTCAATTAATAAATAAACGAACACTAACAAAATTTTAAACTCGGTAAATAAATGAACACGTTAAAACTAGGCTTGGCTAGTTATCACTCATACATATTAGTGAAAGAAAAGCAAGAAAGAAAAAACAAGCAACTCTCCACCCTGAGTGAACTTATTTTGGTCACTCATACGTATTAGGGTGCTAGCAATGGCAACTTTGTAGTAGGTTTGAACCCAATTCCTGAAATCAGGAGTTGGGTTCATGGGAATTGGCGGGCCCCACTGGTGCAAGCGTGAGGCTCACGCACGCGTGGGGATGGGCCCGAGCCACCAGCCTCTCTTCTTTTTTTAAAAAAAAAATTTTATTTAGCCACCAGCACATCTTCTTTTAATTTTTTTTTTTTCCTTTTCAAACTTGTGTAGTTTTAAATTCTTTTTTCCTTTTTTGTTTTTTTAGTCGTTCAGCAACGGCTATAAAAAAAAATTCCCTTTTTTTTAAATAAGTGTTATGTGTGCTTTTTTGGTCTTTTTTTATTTTATTTTTTATGATTTATGGGTGCAATTTATTTCCTATAATTTCTCTACTACTCATCCAAATCATATGGCATGCTTTTTTGGTGTTGCGGGCTCCAATAATGATATAAACGTCCTTCATGGATCACCATTGTTCAACGCTTTCCTGCAAGGAAATTCTCCTGAAGTTTCTTTCACGGTCAACAGTATTACGTACCACAACGGATATTCTTTGACAGATGGGATCTATCCGGAATGGGCTGCATTCGTCAAGAGTTTTTCATGCCCTATGGATGACAAGCGGAAGAAATTCAAGGAGAGACGAGTCAGCAAGAAAAGATGTGGAATGGGCATTTGGAGTACTAAAAGCTCGTTGGGGAATAGTTAGAGGTCCTGCACAACCTTATTACAAGGAAGAATTAACAAATATATTGTATACATGCATTATATTAATATTGCATAACATGATTATTGAGAACGAGGGAGATTGAAGTTTTTCTATTTGGAATCGTGTTAGGACAAAGCTGTCAATTGGTCCAATGAAGAGAGCTCTACGTCAGCAATAATTAATTTGGATACTACTCAAGAGTTCCAAACCTATCTTCAAGGTATTCAAGAGCTGTGTGATAGAAATATTCACCGACAACTTCAACCTGATTTTGTTGAGCATATTTGGGCAAATTGTGGGAGCGATTAGTACTACTAGTTAACTATTCTTATTAATATAATGTCGTGTTTGTTTGATGTATCTTTCTTAATTCGTCGTAGACGTATTTTTATGTGATGTATTTTTTTTTAATATAATGGAATTTATGTAATATTTTCCTATTTATTTAATATTTTCACGCCCCTTATTTAATTATTTGTTTTTATGAAATTAAATTAATATTTTGAGAAATTCAATTAAATATTTTGGGTAATTAAATTAAATTTATAATTAAAAATAATAAATAAATATAGTATCAAAATAACATATATTAAATGTAAATAGATGTGTATATAGTGGGACCCGTAATAAAGTTACTTTTGGGTTTATTGTTATGGAAGATAGGTTTATAAAAATTGGCGGGTTTTAACTTTTGATGTGACGCTGATATGGCATGATAGAGTTGTTTTTCTTGGTTTACCATTACAAGTACCCTTATGCATTTGTTAACCTTTATGCATTTAAATAAATGTTCTTAAATATTTATTGTTAATACTACCATTTTAAGAATAAAATTTCTTTATAATTTTATTCTTCGCTTGTCATAAAATGTAAAAAAAATTTGTACAAAACAATAAAATTACGGAATAAAATAATAATTCAATTCAATAACTATTTAATAAAACATAGGAAAATTTGCAAAAAACACAATAATATTTTCGTCTCATTGTTGTATGGTATTAACTATTGTTATGTTTGTTGTATGTTTTTATTTTCCGTTTTAATTATTGTTTTAGTATGACTATATTTTGTTCTTGTATTAATTTTCTCCTCCATTAATGATATTGTTTTAATAATATTGTTTTTATTACAATATTATTCAATTTAAATTATTGTATTTTTACTAAAAATTAATTTTTAATATTTTTTAGTCTATTAATAATTGTAGTTTATTAACATTTATAATTTCAAATAGAAAAGTCATTTAATTTGAAAAATAAAATTATAAAAAAAATTTAACTATTCACAGTATTTAATTATCATAAATTAATTAATATATTTAAGTAATTATAGAAACTAATAAAGAAAAAAAAATTCATCTTTTAAAAATAAAAATTTAAAAAAAATAATAAAATAATAATATACAAGAAATGGCTCCAGAACACAACCGTTAGACACAACCGTTGCCAAATGGCAACGGTTGGGGATGGTCTTAGTCAAAGAAAAGCAAGAAATAAAAAACAAGCAACTCTCCAGCCTGAGTCAACCGATTGACCAAAAGCAAAAGGACCCAATACGCTGTCGATACGTTGCCCAAGCGGATATCGTAGTTATAAATCACTGTTGCTTTGGCGTCTCACTCTCATATACAAGTTTGGTCCACCTATTGTTTGGGTGCACTGGAGATTTTCTGTGCCGACCTGCGCTAGGGCGTGGGCTCTCATGTGGGACATACATATATATATATATATATAGGGCCTATTATTTTTGTTTCGTTTTGAAAACGGTTTTTGTTTCAACAGTAAATTTAATATATTTTAATAATATTTTATTATTTTTAATACAATTTTTTATTATTTAGCATATACTTTTTACATTTTCAATACACTTTTTACATTATAAAACTATTTTCCAAAACTTGTTTTCAAAACCGTTTTCAAAACGTTCAAAAAGAACATGCCCATAATTTATATAGGGTTGTGGATAATTATTTTGAATTACAATAAGAAAATTTTTAACTCTAAAAATAAGCCAAAACAATAATAGAGAAAAGAAATTTAAAAATTAGCTATAACAAAAGATTCATGATAAAAATATTAAATTAATATTGCATTTTGAATCTTTAATGGGAGAGAATTTGACTTATCAAAAATGAAAATATAAAAGTCTAGCCAAAATTATTGCTTCGAATTCATAATTTTGGCGGTGGCTAAGCCTAAAATCAAATTGTTAGATCAATAACAGAAAAAATCATTAAGGGGATTTTCAAATAGAATTATAAATAATTTTAAATTTAAAAGAACAACAAAATAATTTATGTGTTACACGAAGTGAATCTTCTTAACAAAAATAATAATAATAATCTACACTATAAAACAAAGTGCTAACTACTAAAATAAACAAATTAAAGCCAAAATCACGAAGAATCAATTTTGTCAAAAACGGAGAAAGGTGAAAATTAAAAAACACTCGCCCACCGTGGGGCTCGAACCCACGACCACAAGGTTAAGAGCCTTGCGCTCTACCAACTGAGCTAGACGGGCTTATTGATTCATTGTGTACTATAAATTTTTTATTTAATGATTTTACACCGCTGCATCTTACCCGTCCATCAGAAGTCTTGTTCGCTGTATTTTGGTCGGCTGATCGTTCATTCATCAAAGTCAAGTAAAAGAGGAATAAATCAATTGATCGATCGAAAAGAGGCGCAGAGAAGACGAAGAATGGGAGTTATATGGACGGCGTTTGAGCTTCTGCTCATCCTAGCCTCCGCTTTAGCTTTGGGATTGATATCCGCTCTCGTCTTCGAAACTTTCCGAAGAAGATTCAATTACAAGTACTTCAATTCTATTCGTTTTTTCTTTTCCCCCGAATTTCGATTCTCCTCCTATGTCAACCTCATCTTTTATTTCTGTTTTGTACATAAAAATCTCTTTTTTTTGCTCTTGGCAGCCATGTGGAAGCCCCTCCTATCTTTGAGGATCCTAATTCACTGAGAAAGGTAATTGCATTCTACTAATTCGGTTTTATGCGTTCATTTTTATATTTTATGTTAATACTTTTGTCCGGCAATTAGGGGAAACTTCTGGTACTTCTAGGGGAATGGATATGAATGTTATTAGGTATTGTAACTCTAGGTTTCAATTTGATTAGGTTCAGCATTGTTAAAATGTATGTGCATTTTTTGAAAACCTGAAAATTTAAGGAAAGATTTGAGCTTTATGTGAGTAAGGGTACTAAAAATATGAATTTCTTCTTACGACAAGGGATTTCATTTTCTCATTGTTGGTCTTTATGAATGTTGTAGTGTTAACTGTTAAGTTATAGAGTTGGTATTTGGTTTGGTTTAACCTAACTGTCTAGCCATTACTCCAGGTTCCCTGTCCTAATATCTTTGATCCTGCTGAAAAGTACATATCTTTGATAATACCTGCGTACAATGAAGAGCTTAGGCTCCCTGGAGCTCTTGATGAAACCTTGAAGTAAGTTGAAGCATTTGTCCACTGGATATATGTCTGAGTAGAGATATCTGTTTTTGTCACTCTATGGATGTTATTTTTTTGCATCTTTAGTTCATAGTATCCTTTCATAGGTTTTTGGAAAATGAATGGGTTTGATGAGTATGTTTAATCCGTTTCCCAGTTATCTTGAACAACGTGCTGCAAAGGACAAGGCATTCTCATATGAGGTATTGATTATACCTATGTTTTTGCTTGTTGATTTCAAATGCATGGGGTGGATTAACTTTTACTGTTTTAACAGTTTAGAATGAATTGTTTAATCAAAGTTGTTTAGGTTGAAAGTAGATTTGCAATCTTAGTCTGATTTTTCCAGAAATGCTGTCTTTTGACAATCTTTCTTCTTATTAGGGAGACAATGTTGAACCATTTCATGATTATCATTTATTTCTGGAAATTATGTTGGATTAAATATACTGGGAAGAAAATGGATTCTGTTGACCCCTACTCTAGTTCATGTTTCTTCTATTTAATTTCTAGCTGCTTCCTTAAAATTTGTAAGATATATAGATAGGTCTGGAGTTGGTTCAACGTTGCCATATGATGTGAAGGTACATTTTTGAAATGGGATTGAATGAACAGACAACATACTTACTGGCCCTTGATGAGGCTCTCTAAGAACCTGTGTTTCTGAGAAATTGAATCTTGGTTTAAGTTTGATGGATTGTATCAATATTCTGATCCTTTTCATTTACATGTTAAATTTGCATATTTTGGTTTGGATATTTCAACACTGCATCTAAAGTGACTTTGGTGTACCGAATGGATCATTGTTTGGGTAGGTGATAATTATTGATGATGGAAGTGCTGATGGAACAACAAGAGTAGCTTTTAATTTTGTCAAAAAGTACAAGGTAGACAATGTAAGAGTAATTCTTCTTGGAAGGAACCATGGAAAGGGTGAAGCTATTAGAAAAGTGAGTCAAATCAAAACCATTCATTTTTGTCATTTCAGTTTATGAAGTTGCTCTACTTTTATTCGACTTTAGTGGCAATTGAGTAAAGCTCTGTGCTTCTGCGAAAGCAATGTAAAACAGGGAATGTTGCACTCCCGTGGTGAACTCCTCTTAATGCTTGATGCTGATGGTGCAACCAAAGTAAATGACCTTGAAAAGCTTGAAAATCAGGTTGGTAGTTGTTAGTTGTTAGTTGTTACTCTGCACTTATGTCCATAGAAGTGAATTGCATGGTTGTCTTTGTGTTATTGCTTTAAAAAATAAATAAATAAATAGAAAATTTCACGTGAACTATCTAATGATATACCAGTCAGATCCATGCAGTTGCCCAGAAGGAGCGTAAATTTGGAGACAATGTAGATAGTGATTCAACAGTAAGAATTTCAGACATTCCTATTTCTGCCTTTGGTTCTCGTGCTCATCTTGAGGAAAAGGCTCTGGCAACAGTTGAGTTTTTTTTTTCATTTTTTTTTTTTTTTGCCCACTTCCTCCATGAATTGTTTCTATTTCTTGGAGCAAATTTTGTTCAACATTATTTTAAGGAGTCAAAGATGCTTATAATTGTGCTTCAGAGGAAGTGGTATCGCAATTTCTTGATGAAGGGTTTCCATGTTGTGGTTCTTTTGGCTGCCGGTTCTGGAGTCCGGGATACTCAGGTGATTTTGTGGTCTATAAATTGGTTTAAATTTGTCCTGGTCTCATTTCCTTTTCAAAAGCTTCATAGTCTTCATTTATTTTCCCCTTACTGTTTGGACAGTGTGGTTTTAAGATGTTTACTAGAGCTGCTGCCCGGAAGCTTTTCACGAATATACGATTGAAAAGGTACTGCCAGTTCTTAAGAGTCTCGATTGAATTGTTTTGAATGTCATTTCTTCATGGAAGTGCAGCATCAGAATCATGTTTTGGGTGAAGAGTATGTAGCTAATAGATTTAACATTCGAGTTTAGATGGCTTCCCATGATTGACATTTTGTATTATGTAGCTACCATATATATCACGATGACTCTTTTCCACTCTATTATATCATATTCATTTGGACATTAACACTTACTTTGAGGTTCAACTAATTGGAGAAAGTAGTTTTGAGGCTGCGGTATTTGTCCTTTTATTCTGCACTCTTCTGAACTGAAACATGCCACTGATACCAGTAGAATAGTAGTTGTTCATCTACTTGAAATGGGTGGAGATGATCCTTGTTATCCCAAAGTACAAGTCATTTAAGACATTTTGTAAAATGAAATTAATTAAATTTGATTTTCCTGGCGTATCGTGTTCATTGCTGCTGAATGGCAATTGTTCCCTAGTCTTCATTTCTGGAAATTGATCCCTTTCTTCTCGTGCCAGACTTGATGACATTTTCTTTTACAGGTGGTGTTTTGATGTGGAACTGGTTTACTTATGCAAGAGGTTTAATATCCCGATGGTTGAGATATCCGTGAACTGGTCGGAGATTCCGGGATCTAAAGTGAACCTTCTCAGCATTCCGAATATGTTGTGGGAGATGGGACTTATGTCGTTGGGTTACAGAACAGGCATATGGAAAATCTACAGCTGACTTTTTGTTTTGCGATAGAGATGTATCAGATAGTTGTCTTAACTCTTGAGACTTTAGAATCATAGGAGGAGCATTTTTAGGCTTCTTCCCGAAGGCTTAGGTCGTCTTCTTCACCTTCACACTTCACCGAATCTTGCCTGCTACTGAAATGCAATTTTACGTGGAAAAGACTAATTTCTTGACTCTCATATCTGCCTTATTTCTTTTCTTGAGGAACAACATTCCTTCCGTGCAGAATTGAGCAAATTCTGGTGAAGGGATGGATGTCTTACTTCTTCAGTCATATAATTTCTAGTACGTTCTGGACATATATTGAGCTGTTTAGGTTGTATATGGGCTAACGGGTTTCTCATCGCTTGTCGGGTTCTGGGACACGTGCACGCTGATTTTTCTGAAAAATTATCAGTGTGAATTACCTTAGCTTTCTCTTTCTGATCTTCAAAGTTAGAAGAAATGACGTTTGCCGTATTACTTTAAACAGAATGGAAACATAAGCAATAGGAATAAGCCAAGCCAAGAAAACTGACTTGCTCTTACGGTAATAGTCAAAAGTTAAGCAAATTAGTATATTTTAGTGTTTGGGATAGGGAGAATTAGTTCTAAACTAACTTCATCTTCTAGGCATTACATATGCAAATCCACTTTATAGAGCAGTTGAAAGCTTGCTAATCTTTTTCTGTAATGGAGTAGTTGCAACTCTTACGTTGTTATATACGATAAAGAGACTCAAATCTAATCTTATTTCCCCAGAAATGAACACTTCTTTGATCCTTAAAACACACACAACATGGATTACCATTTCCTGCATGAGTTTAAAAGGCAAGCTTCGTTCTTCTTCAAGGACAAAATCAAGGCTGCACGTTTGGCCCTTCTTGATGCCACACCTGCTCAGCTGTAAGTTTCTGTTCATAAACAAAACAAAACAAAATTGAATCTTTTAGTTTTCATTTGAATCATTTTGTTGGCAACTAAAGGTTGACAGAAGAAGTCACAACTGGAGATTCCTCGGCGCCGGATACTCGGGCGATGAGGGTCATATCGCGCGCTGCTTTCGAAGTTGATGATTACTGGAGAATCGTAGAAATTCTGCATAAAACGTAATATCTTAAAACACTTTCCAAATTTCATTTCAATATGTGATACTATACCGGGTCTAAGTTTTACTCAGTTTTTTGTTTGCTTGCATAAAGAGAGCTCAAAACTTGTATGAGATTCGTGTTCAATTTGTATGCAGGTTGGAGAAACATGATAAGCAAAACTGGCGAGCATCTTATAAGGCCATCATTTTATTGGAAAACCTTCTCACGCATGGACCAGCAAGAATAGCAGAGGAGTTTCAAGATGACAAAGAAATCATCAGAGAAATCGCCAATTTTCGTTATGTTGATGAAAAAGGGTTCGTTAAAATTGGCCATATTTGATTTTTTCTTCCTTTTGTTTACTTAAACAAAACTTGATAAGTCTTGGATATGCAGGTTCAACTGGGGAGCAAGTGTGCAGAGAAAAGCAGAGAGGGTGGTGAAGCTGATTGAGAATGAACCATTTCTCAAAGAAGAAAGAGCAAGAGAACGAAAATTGACAGTTGGGATTAAAGGGTTCGGAAGTTTCAGCCAAAAACCAACTTCTACAAAAGATGAGAACTCCGGGGAATCGAAACCCGAAAGGTATACGAGATGGAACTCTCACTTTAACAACTACCAAAGCCAGGAAGAAGGAAAAGCAGATGGCTGCATTACTTCAAAACCAGGAAAACTGGCACAACGTTCCACCATTCATAGAAAACGTGACGAGGATGACGATGATCATCCCTTCTGTAGTAGGGATCATCATCAAAATCAAACTCTAGTCTCCCTTCTTTCCTCCAGTTAGACCTTTTGTGTATCAAGATCAGCTGGAGAAATCTTGTACATTATTTCACTTTAAGACTATGATTTTGATTTCTGTTTGTATTAATCTTGTTCAGGGAGGGGAGTTTCAGAGACGGAGATAAAGAGAGATTATAAAAACTGTTGAAACTTCTACACTGAATACAATGAAAGAATAGCAACATCCAGCAATCAACTCAATATGAGAATAACAGATTAAGAAAACAAAGCTAATAGTGCACAAAATCTGTAACAGGGAAATCTTTTGCCAAGAAAACATTGTTAAAAAACACTTCCTCTCAAAACTAGAAGCACTTTCTATGCACAATTGAAGGGCCAGATTCATCATATTCAGCCTTGGCAATCCACATCTGCAAACAAAAGACAATTTAAAACATTAAATCACAGCATTGCTAGTAAAAGCTACACTGGAAGGAAGGGAAGGGGACAGAACAAACCTGTTGGAAGGTGCTGAGTGATGCCAAAATGGAGCCTCCAATCCAGACACTGTATTTCCTCTCGGGTGGCGCGACAACCTTGATCTTCATGCTACTTGGAGCTAAGGCTGTAATTTCCTTACTCATCCTATCAGCAATGCCTGGGAACATGGTAGAGCCACCACTGAGCACAATGTTGCCATAAAGATCCTTCCTAATATCCACATCGCACTTCATGATCGAATTGTACGTGGTCTCGTGGATTCCAGCTGCTTCCATTCCGATCATAGAAGGCTGGAAGAGGACTTCAGGGCATCTGAAACGCTCATTGCCAATGGTGATCACCTGCCCATCAGGCAGCTCATAGCTCTTCTCCACAGAAGAACTACTCTTCGAAGTCTCCATTTCTTGATCGTAATCAAGGGCAATGTAGGCCAACTTCTCCTTCACATCTCTCACAATTTCCCGCTCTGCTGAGGTCGTGAATGAGTAACCGCGCTCGGTAAGGATTTTCATCAAGTGATCAGTAAGATCACGGCCAGCCAAATCAAGACGAAGAATGGCATGTGGGAGGGCATACCCTTCGTAGATTGGGACAGTATGGCTGACACCATCACCAGAATCTAACACAATACCTGGTACAAAACAAATCCAATGTTTATAACCCTTTCTGGGATTCAAATGGATCAACCACGAATATGAACTGAAATTTGAATTCGAAAAAAGGGCTACTTTACTTACCAGTAGTACGACCACTAGCATATAGGGAAAGAACGGCTTGGATGGCAACATACATGGCAGGGGTGTTGAAAGTTTCAAACATGATTTGAGTCATCTTTTCACGGTTGGCTTTAGGATTCAGGGGTGCCTCTGTTAAGAGGACAGGGTGCTCTTCAGGGGCAACACGAAGCTCATTGTAGAAAGTGTGATGCCAAATCTTCTCCATATCATCCCAATTGCTAACAATACCGTGCTCGATTGGGTACTTGAGAGTTAAAATACCTCTCTTTGATTGAGCTTCATCGCCCACATAGGCATCTTTTTGGCCCATCCCAACCATCACACCAGTGTGACGGGGGCGACCAACAATGCTTGGAAAGACAGCTCTCGGAGCATCATCTCCAGCAAATCCAGCCTTTATACAAAGAGAAAAGAAGGGAAACTTATAAAGTTTTAAACTTGATCAAACAAGCAATAAAGAAGCAACTTGTATGAATGAAAGGTACCTTAACCATTCCTGTCCCATTGTCGCACACGAGTGGCTGAATTTCCTCTCCTTCTGCCATTTTATGCTACGTTCTGTGCAAGAACAAGAGCATCAGTAACAAGAATGCCCTTTGCAGTTAATTTTTAGCCCTTTATCAATCTCCAAAATGACAATGTAAACACCTTATTACTATTTAAGAATTGGGTCTCCAAAAAAGTTCCATGTTCAAACAAAAATCAACCCGGTTTGACAGTACGTGCAACAGGGAAAGAAGAACGCATTAAACAGGAAATGCCACTAGAATTAGTTAAAATAAAATCTTGTTAAGGAAAGAGTATCCACCAAGTCGATCAATTCAATCAAGAATTCCACTTTCCCTAACAAAATAAAGAAGCGTTCTTTTCCGGAACTATTCTAAAGATCCATCAAAACAGAAGTACTACTACTTCAACAGTGGACAAAGCATGCATTCGTTCAACACACCTTAACTATTTCAACTAACATCGCAGACCAATTTCCAACTAAAATTTAGTAACTTCAACAAGCAAAGTCAAATGGATTAGTACATTTGACAAAAACAAGCAGCCCACCAAAAAATGCAAAACACTGAACAGATAGATCTACATAAGAAAGAAAACCACTGTCAAAACACCTTCTCAAGGAAACGATTCAGCAAAGAACGAACCTTTCGTCGGCGAAGCGGCAGAGATTGGGAGGGAACTGGAAGCAGGAATGAAGTTAGTTGTGAGTGGGAAGTGGAAGAATGAGAAAATGGAGGGCGGGATTATAATGAGGAAGGAGAAGACATTTGAGCCGTTGGATTATCGTCACTAAGACACAGTCTGGATATGCGGGCGGGGATGACACGTCGTGGTGGAGGCTATCATTCTTCTTCGTGGTGGCCACTGCTCCTCCTTTTCCGCTTTTTTTATTTTTTATTTTTTCCTTAATTCTTTTATTAATCTCTTCTTTTACACACAAATTTACATTTTTCTCTTTCGTTTTCTTTAAATATTTAATTTCACTTATTAATTTTTAGAAACCAAATTTTTGTGACAGAATTCCATGAGATGGTAAGGAGTTTGTGGTACGTGGGCACACTTGTATTTTTCAAATCATATTAATCTGTTATTTTAACTATGAAAAAATCAATTATAAATCATATATTATCAATCTCTATTTACTCTGTACCCGCAAGTTTTATATTTTTCATTAGAAAAGTCCACTTTATTAAAGTAAAACAACATAATAAAGTAGATTTTTTTAATAGAGCGGATAGAGTAATTAAATTTATATTTCTTTTCTTATGGTAGTTAAATACTTAAATATAGTTGGATTTTGCAACCCAAAAAAATATAATTTTTTTTATTTATCAACAGCATAGTTAATTTTAATACCACAAACTAATCAAGATAAAAATAAATAAAAGCTTCATAACTATTTCATCGTATTTTGACCCAAACAATGACACTTTGCAACCGGAATAATTGTGTTTGGATATTGGTGGATATCTCCTCCGCAACTAATTTGTGGCTATTTAGTTGCATGGTATTTGGACCTCACGCAGAAGTAGAACTAGAACTGGATTGCATTGAATGATCTTTGTCCCTGTCTCCCAGGAACCTTTTTTCCCAGACCATAAAATTAGTTGCAACTAAACCATTCATAACTTAAATAAGAAACCTCCATTTTCTTTTTTTCTTTTTCTTTTTTCTTTTTTTTTAAATTCAACACTCTTTTATAGTCATATCATCTATTAGATTGAAGATAGGAGCTATGAGGAAGGGAAGGGAAGGGAAGAACGAAGTTGGGGAGCCAACTGCAGAATCCTATTGGACTGCACTATATGTCACAATCGCTGGAGCACTGGCTCGTTACAAAAACCTCCATTCATTTTGAGCCTATCGTTAGATGTTATGGTTCTCTTAGATTAGTATAATTGAATGTACAAACTAGTGCAAATGATGTATATTGCATCATTGAAAAAGTACATTTTGATATTCTTTTATTTTATTTTAATACATCTTACTATCCCCAAAACGATAAAGTTCGTACTTATGATTTCAAAGTTACAAAATCTCACTATCCGCTCCCCCAATGCCTTTAAAGTGCATTTCCAACCTTGCAAGACTTAACCAACTTTTTCGATAGGAATTGGCTGAAATTTTAAGTTCTCCTTAAGATGAGGTGCTAGATTTGGAGTTATGTACTTCACAATACACCTACTAATTTAAGTTCAAATCAGTATCTTCCCATATTGTGCGAAACAAAATACAAATGTACAATATTGACGTAAATAGTTTTCTTTCCTCTCAATTATATATATATATATATATTGTGCAATTTCATTATCATAGGTGATTCAACAACGTGGGAAGACCAAAATGAGTAGACAAATGGTCATAGGGTGAAGGAATCTGTAACTGGCCTTTCCAAACATAACAACCTAAAAGATAGGAAGCATGTGTGATGTCCTTTTAAAAAATCTGTGCTCTTTTTTTATGGGCGCATGATCTACAAGGTTGGATACCGTATCAATTATCCTCTCAACTTTGGTACCAAATATGCTTTGTTTATGTCCAATTCGGACATTGGAGAGCATAGAATACAGTTGTCCTAGCTTGCTTTTTGCTAGAAAATGCCTCTTTAGTTAACTTTCTTTTTTTGATTTTTAACCCGACACAGATCGGTGTAATAGTACACAGATACTCTAAATATTTAACCCCACCTCCAACGTGCATGATGCCACTCTTACTTATGATTTTGCAAGTTGTCAACTCAGATGCTCATATGTCAACAACCATAAGTTTTCATCAGCAATGATGCCAGAACGAAGAATTCGAGGTAACGATTCAGAAATGACTTTAATAACGCATCCAAGGTCATTATCAAATGACTGAATGATATCCGTAAATTTTATCTTGTTTCACATGGAAATCACTTAGATATGAACAAGCTTAGAAAATAATGACAATCGTAAAAACAAGGTAACAGAAGAGAATAGAATCATCTTACACCAACAAAAAGTTACCAAAGCATGAAACAATGTTGCAGAACGCTTGATAAGCTGAGTACTTCTTTATAAGAGATTCAAAATCGAAATCTGAGTGCATAATGCATCAATTTTTAGGTCCTAACAAAAGAATCCAAAGTAGCAAATGACCATACAGAGGTGAACCGCAATAGAAGAGGATCAATCAGAAAGAAATGAAGGAAAGCTAAATTTTCTCGATGCCAATGGACCGTATCAGAATCAGGAAAAGGAAAATTCCGGTCTATCTATTCCACCAAATTAATCAAGTTGGGTGACATGGTACTGCATCTGCTCATGTCTCATTTCTTGCCAACCAGCCACTTACAGGAATGGGGGCAGTATCACCCATCTTCGAGGATACTTGGGTCGTCCATCCTTTCCATCAAATAGCTGCGGAAATACATTCAAATGACTATCAAAACAAAGAGAATGTAGTGCAATTTTAACAAGTCATCTCAACCATGGCAGCTGCATTGAACTTCCATAATATTAGACAAATAGCCTCATGCTGCTAAAATATATGGAATTTATTAGAAGGAACAGAACTAATGAGACCTAATAGAAATCAGCAAGGAAAATTATCGGAATTCTAATCATGAAGTCATTACTTACGTGAAATGCAGATAAACATAGATAGCAGTACTAAGTGTCCCTAATTCTAGCGAGGGGTGTAGCAGAAAGAAACATCACGATATACAATACAAGCAACTAAAGTGAACAAAGAAGATATTAGACATGATATTGATGACATTGGACATTAGACATTCTAGAGAGGAGTTTACTGATGCGAGAAGCAGGTGATTAGCTACCAGAAATTCGTTGAAGAACAATGATATTGATGGGTAGATTTGAGATTTCTACAATGTTGCACAGAGACATTAGACATGCATGTTTTCAAGTATGAAAGAAAGAAGGCTACCTTTCTCAAACGCCTGTGCTTTGCAAGTGCCCAATTAGTCATTATGGCAGCAGCAACAACCATGAAAACATAGCCAGCTACAGTCTGTGTAGCAATATTGAATCCCAACCACTGATAAATTTCTGTAGTGTAGTTTGCACATGTAACAATGTTGAAGAGAAAACCACGTGGAATTTGGTATCCTCCACTACCACTAGGACCCCGAAGGTTTCTCAAAATTATGTGGCAATAGAAGTTGGCTAATTGACATACCAACCCAAACCCAAAACCAATCTTCATTTGGAGATCACTGACAGGTGTGTAAAGTGGGTGATTGACATAGTAAGCAATAAAAGACCCAAAGCTCCAGTAATATGCACAATTCCTGAAAACATTCGCAATTGGTGAAGTGGCATGACTGAAACGGTGCACAAAGAAGGTTTCCATGATACGTTTGAAGTAGTGAAAACACCAATAGTATAATGCATATGTCTGAACCGGGTGGATGACACGCTCCTCTTTGTATCCGAAAAATTGATACACATTGTAGTAGTAGAAAAGAGGATACAGGATAAGAGGACCCAAATATTCAAAGAAGAAAAGTGTGCTGTAGGCAACCTGTGGACCTAGATCCTTCAAAACTACAGTTAACTGGTCTGTGCTTCCTACAGTGTACTCGGTGAGTCTCTTGTTATATTGAAGGACAGTAGGCCTCTCCTTGGATCCAGGAGGGAGAGGAAGGGTCAGTCGCTGTCTTGAAGGATAGAATTTCTTTGCTGTTACCAAAGACTAATTTTATTAGAATACCAAAATCATAAAATTTGAAGAAGTTAACAGCAGAAGAGAGAAAACAGCAAGAAATGCAGTAATATGTGCATTCCATTAAGATTCATTATGCCCGTTATCTGGATATAAATAATTGTAAAGTAACAAGAAATGACGACAATAATTTGTATATTAATCTTTAATTGCGAATCTGAATGTAGAGATACAAATAAATGTTTTTACTCCATAAATTTGCTAGAGGACTTGCTCTATTAAGGAAAAGCAACATAAATCAATCTTTAGACTAGCAAACCAATTTTGGGAAGTTGATGGTAATTTAGCCTATCTAATGCTTAATCTGAAACAGAATATAACAATAGAAGCCAGCTCAAACATCCAATGCATCTAACTGTTATGAAAGACCAGAAGATCAAATGTTCAATGTTACAGTGTTTTGACATCACAATTGAGTACAGCAAACTTGTAACACTGTCATGTGTAACCATTTGAGAAATTATTGTGTATACTTCTTTAGTGTCTAACACGATTGAAAATTTTTCCACGTCTAAAGCCCCAATTTCAAAATTTATAATCATGAACATGTAAGCGACACTTCCTCAGATATTTCACCTAGAGCAGAAAACAACAATTACAGATAAAACTGGTTAAAGACTACACAGCCTTCCTCAACGCATGGGAAAAGTTACTTCAAGACCACTGCAGCCTCCATCCAAGCATGTCAGTGTAGCCTTTAAATTGGCATTAACATGTGCGATGTTTGAAATTTTAATTTCCAAAGTTAACGTCATACCTAACATTAACCTTCTTTGAAATTAAAGAGTCAAAAACTTATATGACACTTAAGAAGAACAAACAAATCTCTACTTCCCACAACAGAGTACTACAAACTAGCAAAAAAAGGAGCTGATTTGACCAGGAAATGTTTGAATTAAAATCCCAATTACGAAAACAGAAAAACTGAACTTCAGCAGCAAAATTGAACTCAATTGAAGCAAGAACAAACGGAAAAACAGAAAAAACCCAGTATAAAACAGTAACGAAATTAGCATCCAAATCACTCACTTCGTTTATGGATTGCCTCCTGCAGATCAGCAACAGTTGCCTACAAAACAAAAAAAAAAGCAAACACAGAACACAAGAATTCATCCCCGGTACCCAAAACTTCAGAAACTAAAAGACGAGACCAAATTAAACCCAACACAGAAAACACAATGCAGAAGAAGACGACTTACGGAATCACTAAGGTCAAGGCCACCCTTAATGAGTTCTCGGCCGCTACGCGTAACCACAGAAACCTTCATTCTCGGCCGAGAGAGAGAGAGAGAGAGATTTTCGTTTAGTTTTTCAGCGCCAAGATCTGAGGACTGGTCACGGAAATTGGGTTAATATTATAGTAGAGCTGACACAGTGGTAAGTGAAGTGCAGGAGGGGAAATGCAAGAGGGCCAATTGTATGAATTGAAGTTTGAAGGGTTTGACAAGTAATTAATTGCGTGTGGTTGGGGCAGATGAACAAACCACTCCACCGATGAACCACCCAATTTAAGACTTATTCATCCTTCCAACTATTGCTGCTTCCTTCCCTTCTCTCTCTCTCTCTTGGCTATTATTATCTCAACTCGATAATAATAAAATATTATAACCAAAACTTGATACGCGTCGAATATAAGTTTGTACGAATGTATAACTTCAAAAATTAAATAATGTTGATTGATTTATCAAAATTAAATAATGTCGTTATCAATCGATATCGTTTTAGAATGACACACAATTTTGCATAATATTGAAAATATCTAAATTCATTTGCCCCTTCAAGTGAGCATGACTTTGGCTCGAAATAGTAAAAATAAAATATGTTGTTTACTAAGAGTTTAGACTTTAGACTTTGGAGTGGATGTGATCACAATCAAAGGAGAGTATAGAGTCCTTTCAGGTGGTTTTTTTTTTTTTTTTCAGGACAAAAACTATCCACTTTTGCATTCAAAACAGTTGACTGCAGGATTTGGTAGCAAGACTACCAAATTTTGAGCTAAAATTAGATCACCATCCAATTAATATGCAGAGAAATTTGGTGGCTGCCCCAAAAAAATGAAAACTAGGTTCTCCAACCCTGAAATTTTTGAACTACAAGTTACAACTTACTAACTTATACTGAAGCATGTTAAAGTGTTATTCGTTACAAATTTTAACTCGAAACTTCAATAATACAGAATTTTGAAACTTTTTAAAGGCCTCACTTGGCAAGGATTCAGCAGTCTACATAACTTGGGAAAGAAGTGATAACATATGAATCAGAATTTAAACAGAATTCTGGAAAATTGGAGTACATCTGAGACTAAAGATGTCTAAATTTTTTCCAGCAATGTTCCCAGCATCTCATCGATCATATACTTCGATGAATAGACGAAGTGAAACTGGAAAAGCATTACCGTTTCTCCTTTGGCTCCGGTTGATCAGCTTCAGCAACTTTATTATCTATCGGAGGCAAAGTCTGCAACAAAATAAGTCACCATTTCAAGCTAACAAGTTAGTTAATTCAGAAAAATTCGTTTTGGCATTTCATCGAACACCTTGTATGTTCTCAGAAAATCGTAAAGCAAAGTATTTCCAACGGAGTTTTTAGATAAATTAGAGAGAGTACCAGATCGGGTTTGAAGATGTTGTGGACGAAGGAAGCTCCGGCGAGGAGCGACACGATCACGACGGCGCACGACCAAGCCAGAGACGGCGTTCCGGTAGGCTGTTTCCCTCCTCCAAACTTTTGATTCATTTTCTTTCTCCTTCCGATCAGTCACTACAGCATGTAATGGCGTTAAAACTTAGAATATGTGTTGATTTCTAAGTTGAGGCCCAGCAACGTTGAACCCAATCATTGCAACCAAAAGCCCAATCACTATTCTTTTCTTATACGGTTATTGGGCCTAAAAAAGATCAATATCTTTGGCCCAAAGATAATTGCAAATCAATCCATTTTCTTTAGCTCAAGAGGTTGAAAACCTAGCCCATTCTCTGAGTAATCCATAAGATTTTAAATGGGCTTTTTCCTAATTTACACCTCTCCGATTTATTTGGGCCTTTTCCTATTTTCTTTTTCTTTTTGCCACAGGAAGAATGGCAACACTTTTACAGCGGTGATTCAAACCTGTGACCGTTAAGAAAGGACGCGAATGCTTTTTTTGCTACACCACTTCACCTTTTAGGAAGGTCGCTAATAGCTCTCTCCGCTGCGTCACTTCGTGAATCCACAAAGTCTTGCTCTCTTAGGGATGAGTAGGACGCTACAATAGTACTTTCTCAAATCGCAAACCTCTGTCTTCTGTCGCTTCAGATTTTTTGTACCAATCATATAACATAACGACGGTACAAATGATTTGTGTTATTTCACTCACCGCTCAAGTGTCACTAGTCACTCACCATTGGTCAATTATATATACCAACTGAAATAAAGCCATGGCAAATGGCGTGGGGGAGGGGGGAGACAAGAAACTGGTGGAGAAAAAGAAAAGAAGAGCATTCATTCATGTGACCAACAATGAGAAAAGGTAACTCAGTCATGAGATATGAAATGGGCCTTAACATTTTAATGATTAAAGCAAAAGAAGCTTCAATTATCCTTTTGGGTTCAACTTTTCTGAGCAGGGGCCATAAAGAAAAGAAAGGAAGGGCATTCATGCCCGGCCATGGCCATGGATACACTATTATTAGCAGCTTCATGATGATTGATGCATCGCCAGCGCAGCGCCATGGGCGGGCCTCCACCATGCCTCTGCACTCTGCAGACTACACTGACAAATCATGAATCTCTTTCCAGTTTCCTTCCTTTTCTTATGAGCACTCTCCTAATGGCTTATATATACCGGCCACTTGGCCTTTTACTTCATAATAGCATCAATGCAATGCATGACAGTGCATACGATCACCAGTCATTGTTCACATCCAAAGGAACATCATGCATGGACTTGGTGTGATTTGCCGTTATGACACATAGTTGGTACCTAGTTAACGAGAACCGAACCACCAAAAAGCTTAAATTCTAACTCTAAGTTCTAACTTTTATCAACCAAAATCACATAGACCATCTCCAATCGGAGCCAATATTAGCTTAGGTTGCAATTTTCGCAGCCAAAAATGGCGATTTTTGCAAGAAGTGAGAGTGGGAATGTGGGATAATGAGATATATTTGACTAACAACGGAGAAGAGCATCGGCAGCAACTCACGTTCTCGTGTCTGTACATGTATACAATATTATATATTCATATCTTACGAGACATGAAAATGATGAAAATCAGTGGCTGCAGATTCTCCCCTCACTGCAACGAAACAAATTACTCACTATATTTGCAGATTGCAGACAAACAAGTTTATATTTTCGATGAGCAACTTTTTATCCTTGTGCAGTTCTGCTTCGTACACTATCCAACAGTTAACGCTTAGCTGCAGTTATTTTCCCTCAATTTTTGTCCAATTTCTAGGTTTCTTGACCCTAGTGACCTAAAACCGTCTTCAGCTAGTCATAAAGACACATGAAAAAATAGCCTAGTGACCTAAAACCGTCTTCAGCTAGTCATAAAGACACATGAAAAAATAGACGACATAAAATGATGATCCAAAAGTGTAACGAAAATTTTTAAAAAAAAAACGATTTTCACTTTATTCTACAATATATTTGTAAGTTATTGAGTCATGACAACTTGGTTTCTGGGCAGGGCAGATATCAGCTCGAGTCACGGAAAAGAACAGTGTCCACTATATATTCCTCGATTTGGATGTCGCTTGCATTTGTATATCCTAATTCTCAAAATTCCCAAACCCATTTTACTGCTAACAATTAACGTCGAAATCTACGAACAAATTAACGAAACCATGAACATTCCTTAAAAAGCAAAATTGCACAGCTGCCGGAATCCAATCCCGTTCCGGCCATTTGTTTGTTTTCAACTTTTCCAGAGGTGATTAATATGAAAACTTGAACGAAAGAGACTAGAGAGGACAGACCCACGAGCTTCAATCAATTTGTACCTAATCGATTACTGATTGATTTTAATGGCCAAACAAAGCCCCATCCCGCAATTTCAGACAACTCCACTGTACATCAGCATCATTTGATGAGCTTTGGTCACCCACTTTTGTTAGCAAATGCCCCAAAAAATGGTACCAAAAAGAATAAAAGAATTGGTTATCCCATGATTTTCCTAGCTAGTGGCTCTTTAGTAGTACCAACTCCACCAAAACTTTAGCCTTTTACAATTTTCAATTTTTTTTTTTTTTTTTTTTTGGCTATGGAAATATACATGAATTTCTGGGAAGAAAAAAAAAAAAAAAAAACTGCAATTATTCTGCTAGATTAGTAGTAGATTACAGTGAAGAAACATCACAGAGAACAATTAAAAAATTTCCCCACCCCCCAGCCCTGAAGAAATCTAATACTACTAATATGTCCCAGTTCAAATCACAAAATTAAAAAGGAAATTTTGAGAAGAAGAATCGAAAATGATGATGAGAAATTAACTAACATGCCTAGTGAACCATGGTCACCGGAGGTCCATAATTGATGCTTCTCTGGTTAGGCATGGCGAGCATGGCGGTGTGATCCAAGAAATCTTTCAGCTCCACCACAGATTGCAGGATTATCCTAAGATCATCCGCGAACGAAAACCCGGAATCCCCAATTCTCCTGACGGCGTAGACATAGAAAGTGATGCAGCCTTTCCTGAACTTAAATCTAGCCATTTCGCACCCTGTTTGGCCCCTGAGGAACTTCTTGTTCACTTCCCCGAGCGGGATTTCCGGCGGCCACACCCGGTCCGCCGACGCCTTCATCGACTCCGACTCGAACACGAAAACCAGCACTTTCGACTTCTTGGTCCCCAGCCCGAGCGTCAGCGTGTGCCATGCATGGTGGGCCAGGATCGTGAAGTTCGTCGGCAGGAAGGCGGTGGTGGAAGGAAACGGAACCGGAGGTTTTGCGGCGGTGGTGGTTTTAGTACTTTCTTGAGGGTGGTGGGTGCGGAGGTGGTTGATTGTCGGCGGGAGAGAGAGGAGGCTGAGGAATTCCAGCGGCCTTGCTCGGCGGATCGTGAAAGATTTGACGATGAATTGGCCGCCGAATCTTAGGCCTTTGACTTCGGAACAGGGCTTGAATGAAAAATCTGAAGTGTATTTGGTGGTTTGATCATTGGGGTGTTGGTGCTTTTGTTTCTTGCTCTTCTTCTTTTTCTCTCTCTCTCCATGGAAATGAAATGGAAATGGAAATGGTAGGATGAGTTTGGATGGGTTTTTTTAGTCTTTGGGAAATGGTAGAAAGGAACCAATGTTCAACTTTTGATAATGATTTTTTTTTTTTTTTTTTTTGGAGTGAGATGCTTATAATCATAGGCCAGAATTGAAAAGGATAGTCCACAGTCTACTTCCAGCTTTATTGTCTTCTTTCTTTACATTATTATTTGGTTTCTAATTGCTTTGAATTTGTGCAATCTACCTAAGCAAGCTGCTTTGGTCAAAGAATTAACAGGAATTTGATGCTTCAATTGTTTCATTACTTATAAGAAGCATATATGTTGATGGTAAGGTATACTATATATCCAAGTCCAACTTATGCATTTTTGAATCTTCAATTGGACAGGTTGTGGGGGGTTTATATGTTGGAAAATTAAACTATGCTTAATTTATGGTAGAATTTAATAATTATTTATTTAGTTTGTTTTCAATTGAAATTTGGTTAGTTTTGAAAAATTAGTTTTTGAGAATAATTTTGTAATTATGGGTCTATATAAAGAATTTATTATACATAGTTTTCATCGAAGAAAGAGTTTGAAAGTTCAGATGTAGAAATCTTTCGACTTCGTGCCTCTATTAAGTGTGATATGTGTGAGATGATGCATTATTGTTGTGAGGTCAACTGAGGGCATAAGATATGAATGTTTCTATTTATGTCTCCAACATTAATATTAGTGTGTTGTTGGATAGTCATAAGAGATGTATGTTCCTATTCATTCCTCTGATGTTGTGTTGTCGATATAATAGGTGTGTAGGTAAAATAATTCTGGTTTATCCCGACTGTAATTTATTTGTCATGGTGAATTTTTGTGGATCTATGTCTGTTTTAAGATCAAATTAAATTAAAATTATAGTGTATTTTCTTGTATTTTGTTCATTCCCTTATACGGTAATTCCATTATTCAATATGGATATATTTATATCCACGTCATCTGCTCTCCTTTCGTCCTTGTTGATCATTTGGTTGTAGAGAGAGGGCTTAGCGAGCACTTAAAAATTTTGAGTACAGCTTACTATTTAGTACTTAAAAATATCACAATAATAATTATTTTTTTTTAAAAAAAAAACTTAATTTGTTATTGTGTTATATTATTAGTACAGAATAAACAATATCATTGATCTTAATTCTTTCTTTCCCGTTTACTAATGTCATTCTGTCGCACATGATTTGTAATGATCAAATAGGTTGGGAAAAGTAATGGTGTTATTAACTAAAGATTTTTCTTTTGGGGGAGTGGTTTGAAATGATTAGTAGCTAGCATTAGCTTGTTGTTTATTAACAAAATGACTAGGAAATAATAAATACTCTAATTGTTAGGCTTAGGACCACATTTAGGAAATATATAGGATAATGAGACATTAGAAGTTGACTCTTAAGGTAACTTTCCATATAGTTTTGTCTTCTCAATTCAAGGAAAGATTATTCGATACATCCGTTGTAACACGTACGATTGTGCAGTCAAGTGCTATTTTTTGAGAAAAGTGGTGTACATATAGATGCCCATGAAAATAAATATGAGTAGTTAGTTTATAATAGGCTTGATACACTTTTCTTACAGATACAACGAACAAATGCATACAATAATTTATCCTACTCAAATTCATTTTTCTAATTTAACATGAGTACAAGGAGGGCAAGAGTTCAATTCAGAATGAGTTGGAAGTGTTCTAAGACTTCAATATGGTTAAAAGAGAATTCAAAAGCTTCAAATTATAGGAAGAAAACTCATGTTCAAATCAATAAAGTTCATCAAGAAATTGTATTTAACATAATTTAAAGTGTACTTCAAGTTATGCTAGTTTTGAGATTTTATCAATATATTAACACCTAACATCAACTACAAACTTTAAGCACACTAGCTGTTGCTAATCATGACCACAAGCCTTTTTATTTCAGAAATGCATTTTATTCACAAATTGCTTACAACAAGGGAAATTAAGCAGATAGAGCACCGCGTTTTGAACAATGGCGTAACAATCATACCTTATGCGTTTTATCTTAAAATTAAGTTAGAAATTTGAAATCAATATTAATATAACAGTTGTATTTTATGTGTTCATCTTAAGCCGAACTACAACCGTTAATAAATTGAGAAATACCATCCTTTTTCTCTCATCAAAACTCGATATAAAAAAAATTAAATAAAAGCTTCTAATCATGATCATTGCTATATATATATATATAGCTGCAATTACTCTTACTTTATAACTAAAGTAATACATGTGGGGGTTACTTCCAAAGGCACCATATATACTCCATAAATAAATCATTCAATCAGAAAATAAATTCGATCTCTGTCAAATGGAAAGAATTAATAAAGACCTTTATTTAAGCACCAAATTTAAAGGCAAATTCACTGAAATCCTCCATGCTCGAATTTACTGAGAAGATGGGCCACAGAGCATATGATGCCATAATTAATGGCATTAAAGTTTTATATACTCCATCTGTCCTATACGTATATTTTATATTATTAAAAACAGTATTATAAAGTTAATTTTTTAAATGAGATTGAATTGCAGTGCATGGGATGGGATATATATATATTGAACAATGGTTTAGTTGTGCTTTACTTTTTTCTCCGAGTCTCAGCTTTAATTGGAGTAATGAAAGGCTATGTTCATGTTGTTGGGAATTTAATGAATGATACCGACCAAACTCATGTTGTTCTCACTCTCACGAGAGAGAATAAGATAGGCGTAAGAAGACAACCTCCGAGGGCCCTGCAACCAACGTGATCGATTTGAAGGCTAAATCGTCGGAATACGTACGAATACCATAATAATCGTCCAACAACAAAAATTGAAGGAGAAGATGACCAATGTTGAAACGTATCCAGATTGTCCTAAAGGGACACCCCAACCGACTGCTTGTATGAGAACACGTCTTTCTTCCTTCGTCATTCTTCAATCTTGAAGCAACAGATGCGCTCAATAATTTTTCGGTTTTAGTTACCGGCACCATCGATAACCAAAGATTGATTCTCAATGATTTCAAGGACGTGAATGAGTGAAAAAAAGTATGTTACTGAAGCGAGAGAAAAATATCTGCTACCTATCATCTCTGGACTATATATTTTGTGTGGGTACTTTGCCCTATAAGATTTTATGTTCATGGGTCATGAACCTCTCTACTGAAATCACTCTAAGCCAAGTCAGTGTGTGAGGAAGGGCTTGAGATTTTAGGGTGTCTCTTGCTATAAATGTCAAAATTTAGGGAGTTTGGAGGTAGTGGTGGGAGCAACCCCCTGAATTGTGCTATAAATAGCAAGAGATACTCTAGTCCCAAAAAATTTGAGACTAAAGTATCTATACCCCGTGAGGAACGAGCTAGTGCCCAGCGATTAGTACGCAGGACAGGCCACCAAGATGTCTAGGGTTCGATTATTACCTCTGTTAGTTCTGTCTATTTATACTTAATAGTGCAAAGTTGACAGGACTTTGCAAAGGCTCCTCACTTCATTCTTCCTCTCCCCATTACCCCTGCCTTCGATGTAATAGATTAGGACTTGAGAATGAAGTATTTCTTCAAAAATAAAAAGCCAGTGTGTGTTTTTATGGTAATATTGCTATTTTCACTAACAAGAGTTAGTGCTTGGATATAAGATGTTTGACGAACTATTAAGAGATATCCGATTTTTTGTAATATTTACCCACAAGTTAACTAGTCTTTCCTTTCCTCACCTCCAAGTCCCCAATTGGATGATAAATATTTTATAAAAAAACAGCCAAAAAAAGAAAGAAAAAGAGGGGAAAAAACACCCATTAGAAATAAAGAAAAAAAAAAAAGAGGGAAAAAAAAAATCCATTAGTTCACACTTAAAGAAAAAATAACTTTTCAAAAAAGTTTGAACACAATGGCGCTCTTGATTAATCCACCCACCTAATTGAAATCAGCCTTACGCCTAACTTTCACGTTGACATCTCACAAGTAGTTTTTTTATTTATTTATTTTAATCAATCATTTTTATTGTGCCTGATACAACGGAAGTAATGCTTTCATTAGTCTAAACTTGTATTAGTGGTCGAGCGCACAATACACATTTTATATGACAATATCGTAAAAATGATGGTGATCACGTATTTTAAAGTACTCATCTCCTCACTCCATCAGAACCTAGACAACATTGTTTTGAGTTTTGACTTAATATTAAAACCCTTCTTTAATCTGTTTATCATATTAGAAATAAAGTTCTTTTATATTTTAACAATTTTAAAAGCGTGTGTGAGCTTAAAGACGAGTAACGATTTCTTTCAACAAAGAATACACACGCTCATATGCTTGTGGCGGTTTACAGTTACACTAGTAATACAATTTCCTTTTCCAAGTACTACTAGTAGTTTAAAAATGGATTATCATTACCCAATGGATAATTATCATTAATTTCTTCAAAGTCGATGGATAATTATCTACAAGTGTACGAAAATGGAAGTAAGTCTTCTTCCAAATCCTGTTCGGATTATACTATGCTCCTAATCCTCAAAACTGATTGTGAATCATTCTTCTTCCTATTTATAGTGCTTTCATTCCAGGAACTTGGGATGATTTCAGTTTATCGTTATCAAAAAATTTGTGTGTAGTTTAGTTTAGTTTCTTTTAGCAACAATGAAATCTTTGGATTTGCTGTTCAAGTCGAAGCCCAAGACCCCAGCCGAACTCGTCCGTCAGACGAGAGATCTTCTCAATTGTCTCAATAATATTAGCAATCGATCAGGCTCCGATTACCGGAAAATCAAACAGAAAACAGAATCGATCGCCGAGATAGTTCTACAATTGAAGACAATACTTTATGGAAGAACTGACCGTGACCCACTGCCGGCGGATTGCGCGGAATTGACCCGGGAGTTCTTCAACGGCAATACGCTCCGCCTCTTGATCGACGCGCTGCCGAGATTGAGTCAAGAAACCCGCACCGACACGACCCACGTCATCGCGAATTTGCTCAGGCAGAAGGTCGGATCCCGGGTGGTCGCCTGCGATTACTTGGAAAACAACTTGGATTTGATCGATACTCTGTTCAGCGGATACGAAAAGAACGAAGAAACAGGGGCGTTACATTACGGCGCCGTTTTTAGAGAATGCACCCGCCATCAGACCATTGCCAAATACGTCCTGGAATCGAAGCCCAAGATGAAGCTCTTTTTCGATTACATTCAAATCCCCAATTTCGAAATCGCCGCCGACTCGGCGGAAACCTTCCGGCAACTCCTGACTCGGCACAAATCGACCGCTGCAGAATTCCTGTCGGAGAATTACGACTGGTTTTTCGCGGATTACAACTCCAAGTTGCTGGGTTCCGCGAATTATCTCACGAGGAGGCAAGCGGTGAAGCTTTTGGGGGAGATTCTGGGGGATCGCTGGAATTCAAATGTGATGGCGCGGTTCGTTAGCTCGAAGGAGAATTTGAGGGTTGTGATGAATGTTCTAAAGGAGCCCAGAAAGGGGATTCAAGTGGACGCGTTTAAGGTTTTCAAGATGTTCGTGGACTTCGAGGACAAGCCCGCTTGCATTGTTAATATCATTGTCGCAAACAAGAGCAAGCTTATGCGCCTCATTCTTGAAGATCTGCAGATGGAGAAGAGGTTAGATGAACAGTTCGAGACTGAAAAAGCCCAAGTTTTGAAGGAAATTGCTGCTCTTGACACACCAAACTGAGCCCATGCCCATGAACTTTGTGCAGATTTTTCAATTTTTAAGTTGTAAATTTGTAATGCATTTTGGTGAGAAGTATATAAAATGAATATTATTATTATTTTTTTCATTTATACATTTTTGTCTTTAATCTCTTGGATATTATCTTAAGTTTACCTATACAAATCGATGAATAATGAATATTAATAATTATATTATACAAATTTTGGCATGTACAACTAAACCTAAAATTCTCCAATTCGTGTCAGTGTTCATGCTTAAAATTTTATACAGTGATTAATCTTTTTTCCAGATTATCGAACCAACCTTGATGTTTCAAATAACATCACCACACGAACTCTAAATATTAACCTTGATGTTTTAGGGGAAGTTAAGATGTGAATAAGAAAAAGAACAGGGGCATCTCATGACCTGAAATGGATAAATATTTTATTAAAGAAATTTTATATTGCGTTTTAGATGATGTACTTCTCCCGTTCCATTAGAATGGTCCATCTCCGTTCCATTAGAATGATATATTTTCACTAATATACAACTTATTATTGATGTTAAGGTACCATACTTTATTCCATTTAAATCCTTACTTATTAAGTATGAACTACTTTTACACTATACATAATTATATTATTAAGGGCATAAAAAGTAAAAGAATTGAAAGTGGACTCTTCTATTGAAACAAAAAATATTTCTTGAAATGGACCATTCTAATGAAACTAAGCGAATAATAGTTTATATTATTATATTTTCATACATACCAAACATTTAATCTAAAAAATCAGGTGCACATTCACTCCGCCCATTCTCATTCTCGTATACCAAACACACTCTTAAGGTTATGGTTAACAATATTAGAACATGAATCCATAACCCCAAATCTGACACAAGTAATTTATATTATACCACAAACTCGAAATGTCCTAAATTAAACGGGTCAACACGAATAATAAGAGGGATCAAGTTAGAGTTGAACAATCTGAACACAAAAACCCATCAATCCAAACACACGTGCACCAATCTCCTACCAGTCTGCCACGCCTAAGAACACTAGCAATGTCTTGATTGAGCACATTCAGGCATGCATGTATCACCCTGGAACTTGCTTAAAGTATATATGAATGAATTCATGGACAACTTAATAAATTTCTAAATGCAATATTATTGCAAAGGAGAGAAAAGCATGCATGCATAATTAAACCGGTTTAAAATTAATTTATTATCAATCCTAATATCCTATCCTTCTCCTGGTTTCTTGATTCCAGCGTCGTAAACTGGAGTAAAATCGGGCCTGAAAAGCCCCCAGTTTTTCTCCACCAGAGTCCCTGGCTTTTGATTCTCATTAAACAACGCAAAAATGTACGTCTCAAACTTCTTGTTCGGCATCAACGGAGTCCCTTCCCCGGAGCTGTACTTCCCCACCAACCCTCCGTTGTACGCCGCCGCATTTTCCACACTGCACCACGGCTGCGAGGGCTCACCCGCCGACGGCCACCCTGTCTCCGTCACCATAATCTCCACATCCTCGTACCCCAATTTCTTCATGGACACAAAAACAGCGTCCAAAAGCAAATCAAACTTGTTAGTGTAATTCATCTTGGTGGCCTCATCGTAATAACCTTTGTTAGGTTTGAAAAGATAAAAGTCAAGTTCGTTCGGGTCATGAAAGTCAAAAAACGGGTACGGGTTGACCATAAACGGAGCCTTGGTTTCCCGCAGGAATTGTAACATGGGCTTCAACACCCCAACGTCCCAACCGGGCCGGAAACTAGCGTTGCTGGGCGGTTCCGACGACGAAAGTATGCTCAGAGAATGCGGCGTCGTAACCTTAATATCCGTCATGTTGTTCCTCTGAAGCGCCGTGTGAAGGCCCTGCATGGCAGGGACGAGTTTGTCGATCAAAATCTGTGGGCCCCAGTGAAGGACCTCGTTTCCGACGGCGATGTAATCGATCTTGGTCTTGTTGTAAAACGGGGCGATGTTTTTGTTGAGCCACGAGCGAGCGTAGCGGATGTTGGTGAGGCGGGGTATTTCGTCGTTGGGGGCGGTGACGGTGAGGGTGATTCCGGTGGTGTTGGCGAAGGCTCCGATGATTTCCGGGTCGACGTTGAATATCTTGACCCGATCGCAGATGGTTTTTTCTTTGAGGTACTGAGCAACTTGATCTGGCGGCGGCAGGTCGTCGGCGATGATTCCGTAGTTGACTCCTAGGGAACTAACGGTAACGGTAACGGCGGAGAAATGTTGAAAGGCAATGGCCAATAGGAGGAAGAGGGCCTTGGATGGAGATGCTCTTTGCTTAGACATCTTCAAATATTTTGATCAATTAATGATGCCTGAAAGAGTGAATTAATGATCAAAGAAATGAACCGAATTAAGATTGAAGAAAGTGATCATAAGATTTTCTGTATGCTTTACTATTATTTTCACTGTCTATTTTGTTACAGTATGAAAGTTGGTCCCATGAGGTAACAAGTGCTTCTTATTATCTATTGCGAGAAGGTAAAATAGGAAGACAAGTACAGTAGTCAACTCAAGACACAGTAATCAATCAAACTTTGAGTTTTGTGAAGAAACGTAAGAGTGTTAATTGGAACTTGGAAGATTCGTGAGGGTAAAGTAATTAATTAGGTGACAAGGATATATACTACTCTTTATTCTTCTTTTTTGGGTTAAATTTCATTTACACTATGAAGTTTGGTGGAGATATAGAATAACCCATAAAGCACTAAGTAGCTTGAACAATTGGTTAAGAGTTCCAATCACGCTTTTAACATTCACAAAAAATCTTTAATATAGATATTTGGCCAGAGCTAAGGCAGGTGGATCTTGTCTACTTCCTAGCTATTCTGTTATCTATCTACATATAAAGGATTTTTATGATCATATTATGAAAGAATTTACACTAGTTTATAATAAACAAGTTCATGTAATTAATCGTTAACTAGTTCTTAGCTTTCAAAAATATGTAACGAGATATATTTACTCTTATAAATATTCACATATTTAATTATACTTTACAATACATAAGTGTACTTGTTCAGTTATCGAATCTAATTAGAATCATTCTTAATTTACTATGAGCTTGCGATGTGTGAATTCAAAGCAACGAAAGCCATTCATGTTTCCTAGTTTCCCCTTAACAAAGTGGCCTTTCATTTTTCATATTTAATACTCTTTCTAATTTATCCTATATTTTTAATCATGATTAAAATGTGATAAATAGTGATTATAATATTTCAAATTAATCAAAAAGTCTTGAAAGCACATACGTACGTATCAGTATCACCCTGGAATAATTTCTTAACGCAATATTATTGCAATTAAAGAAGATCATGCATAATTAAACCGTTTTAATTAGCTAATTTATTATCACCCCTATCCTCGTTCTGGTTTCAGGATTTCAGGTCGTAAATAGGATTAAAATCGGACCAGAATATTCCCCAGTTTTTCTCCGACAGCGGCCCTGGCTTTTCATTCTCATTGAACAATCCGAAAATGTACGTCTGAACCTTCTTCTTCGGCATCAACGGCGTCCCTTCCCCGGAGTAGTACTTCCTCACCAACCCTCCGTTGTACGCCGCCGCATTTTCTACACTGCACAGCGGCTCAGAGAGCTCTCCCGCCGACGGCCACCCGGTCTCCGCCGCCATAATCTCCACGTCCTCGTATCCCAATTTTTTCATTGACACGAAAACAGCGTCCAAAAGCAAATCAAACTTGTTGGTGTAATTCATCTTGGTGGCCACGTCATAATATCCACTGTTAGGTTTGAAAAGGTCAAAGTCAAGTTCATTCGGATCGCGATGTTCGAAAAACGGGTACGGGTTGACCATAAACGGACCCTTGGTTTCTCGGAGGAATTGTAACATGGGCTTCAAAACAGCCACGGCCAAACGGGGTTCGAAACTTGCGTTGCTAGGTGGTTCGGTTGACGAGAGTATGCTCAAAGCATGCGGCGTCGAAACCTTAATATCCGTGAGGTTACTCATCTGGAGTGCTTGGTGTAGGGTCTGCATAGCGGGGACAAGATTGTCGATCCAAATCTGGGGGCCCCAGTGGACGACCTCGTTACCTACGGCGATGCATTCGATGTTTGTTTGCGGGTGGAATGGGCTGATGCGATCGTTGACCCAGCGGCGAGCGTAGCGAATGTCTGTGAGGTTGATAATTTCGTAGTTGGGGGCGGTGACGGTGAGGGGGATTTCAGTGTCGGCAAAGGCACGGATAACGTTGGAGTTGACGTTGAGTATCTTGACCCGGTCAAACATGGTTTTGTGTTTGATGAACTGTACGACTTGAACTGGTGGCGGAAGGTCGTCGGCGACGGTGCCGTAGTTAATTCCTATAGAATTTACTGCGGAGAAATGTTGAAAGGCAATGGCTAATAGGAGGAAGAGGGCTTTCGATGGAGATGCTCTCTTAGTCTTAGAGATCTCCATTGTGAATGATATTGATGCAAAAGAGACTGAAATGAACGAGGGAGTAACTTGATTAAGTTAAGGTTTTTAAAGGAATTTTGTTTTGTCACGGGATTTTGAGTTTAAGGCAGAAACGCAAGTGTGTTGAAGATTCGTGAGGGTTAAAACCACTAAGCAGCTTGAAGAACAGATCTGTTCAAGTTGTTGTGTTAAAATACAAAAAATATGTCACTTCAAAAAAATTAAGCATATAGTTTTTGTTTTCTTATTTTTTGAGGGAATCTAGGGCATGTAGCTAATTGTGGTTAAGATGATGACAAACAAGAGAAACGATTTCATGGATCGATTAAAAAGGGTCATGTTTACTTATTCAATTATGTTTCTTTCTGTTGCATTAGAAAAGTTAATGCTTAACAGAAATAAAATTTTGACATTATTTCGCAAATGGAAAATGGTTAGAAACGTCTTACAATTGTTATGCATGAAATGTTAATAAACTGATCATTCTGTGTTTGGACTAAAAAATTTCATAAAAATATTGAAATTAATACTATTATAAATTATTTACGCCTAAAAAAATATCAAAAAAAATATTATTATTGGAAGTTTATTTGGGGTGCTCTTTGGAGTTCATATGCTCTACCCAGTTTTTTATGTTTTATTATATTTAATGCATAAATTACGCATTTTTACTTATAGTGTTTCACTATTCTAAATTCTTCACATCTTTTTAAAGTATGTAATTTTATGCGTTGAACAAAATAAACCATGAGTAATTGAGTAGATGATCTAAACTAGCTATTTGCCCGAGATTGACTATATTCTATCTATGTCGGTTATGAATTTTCGTCGCGTTTAAGTCCAGTAGGTCCAAATTATTTACCACACTCAACAATTGAGTTTTATCCTTGTGTAATTAATATTAATGAAAAATTATTTACTACTATTTTTATTAGAGTTTGTATCTAGTACGGCAGCGGTTAATTCCAAATCCGTTATTACCTTCTTTCCTTTCTCAGTCACTTTTAATTGTTCTTTTATATATATTATCTTTTATTAATTTCCAAAATCAGTTCCAGATCAATAAGTTATGATATCTGAGTAGTACGCATGGTTGATTGGTTCGTAGAAGAAAATGAAAATAATTGTAGTAAGAAATGAGAGTAGAAATAATCATTATAGATTCGTTACCATTGATGCTAATTAGTTCACAAATAATTTTTTTAAGAATAAAATGCATTTTAGTTTTTTACATTAAACTTTTAATATATTATAGACTATTTATATTTAAATATGCTATAATGATAATTTTATTAATTAAAATATTTTTAAAATAAAATATTCTTTCGTCTCAAAATATAAGACATTTTAATTTTTCAACTTTGTTTTAAAATATAAGACACTTTAGCTATTTAAGGCACCTACCATCCATTTACCATACAAATAGTTAATTACTTGAATTAATTATTGGAATCTCACATTATGTGTTGTTAATGAAGGGATTTTGTCGTAATTTTGAAACCCTTCTTAATATGTTTGTAAAAAGTTAGAAATTTAGAATGTTTTATATTTTGAAATTGATGAAGTATAAATTAAAAACACCTAACCAAACACCCACATTTTATTCTTTTTTTCATTCTCATTCTTCACTCCAAAACCCCCAACCAAACACCAGTACGATTGTTGTGCAGGTTGGCTTGCGTAAATGATGAGGATGTGTCGATTTCACATTCAAAAAATTCACACAGAGTGAAAAAGCATTAATTGTAAACATTTTTGTTGAGGGTGAAATTGAGAAACGAAAGGAGACCTGTTCAAAATATTATGTTAAATTGTAGAGTAATGACAGACTTATAAACAAATTATAACAACTTTTTTTATAATAACTTATGTGGCATGCATTAATTGATTACATTTTTATTAATATCACATAATTATCTATGAATGCATATCACATGAGCTGTTGTTAAAAAATTGTTATAATTTGTTGTTGAATCTATGATTTTTCTAAAGAGCAAAGGTGCATCTTTGCCATCAACGTTTTTATTTTGGCACTATAGTTTCTTTTAGCTTAAAAATGCCATCAATGTTTCAAAAAGTGGTACAACTTTACCCCTGCCCCAATTAAATTGCCAAATGGGATCAAATATTGTTTAAAATGCTGAGGTGGCAAAATACTTGGAATTACACCTTAGGAGAAAGTATTAGGTGGAACGTGGTGGTTGTTGTTCCACTTAAATATTGCCACGTGTACAAAAAATTTAAAGTAATTCCAAATAATCCGCCATCTCCTCCAAAGTCCAAACCCGTCCTTTGCCCTCCCCTCACCCAACACCACCACGGCACCACCACCACCTCTTTTCCATCATCACCACCCCTTTTCCATCATGAGTCATGACCACCTCCCAAGCCCATGCCCTCTCTCCCACCGGAACACCACCATGGCACCACTTTAACCATCCCCACCCTTCAACTACCTTCATTTCTATTCAGATTTACTCCCCAAAATTTTTTTTTTGGAGCGAGATTTACTCCAATTAGAAGACTCAAAGAACATAATCAGATTCAGGAGTTTTGCTCATGATGCCACCCACAAAATGGGTCTGTTCCACCCCTTCTTCTCTGTGAGGAAATCGCCATTACCTGCAAAAATTTATATCCAAAACAATTCCTTGTCGTGGTCTCTCGTCAAACCCAATTCTGAAAAATGTTTGCCCATTATTTGTACTAGTTCGTCAGAACCGCTGCAATAATTACCGAAATCAGGTTTTTCCTTCATGAACAAAGTGAAAATTATGGAACTCATAGCTTCTCTCTCTTTATTTTCTGGAAATTTTGCAGCTAATTATGTTAATGGGTTCTTTTCACTTTTGATGCGCTTGGACTGTGTACTATACGAAATGGGGGGCTGAATTGAAAGATTATGGTGATTGTGATGATGGTGTAGGCTGAAGGTGGTGTTGATGATGGTGATACTAGGTGAAAAAAAGGTGGGTTTGAGGTGTGAGGGTAGGGGCTGGTGGTTGTGGTGGCAGTAGAGACACATGAGGCTGACGGTGGTGGTGGCATGGTGGACAGAAGGTGAAAGAGAAGGGAGAGCCGGAGAGGTTAAGTGGGAAGGAGCTTAAGATAAGCAGGCTGATGTGGAAAATTAAAAATATTAAATTATTATAAAAATTACACTTGGCAGATTGACTGTGCCACTTCAGCATTTTAAACAATATTTTATCCTATTTGACAATTTTATTAGGGCAGGGGTAAAATTGTACCACTTTTTGAAACATTGATGACATTTTTGAACTAAAAAAAAACTATAATGGCAAAATTGGACCTTTATAAAAATGTTGATGGCAAAAATGTACCTTTGCCCTTTTTCTAAATTGTATATAAATGTGAGAAATGGTGTAATTTAAAGCGAAACTAGACCATTTTACTAAATATTTTTGAATAAAATCACAATGGCGAAAAGTAAATGTTATGGCTTATAAGGGTTGAAAGAGCCCAAAAAGGCAAAAAATATAATTGTACACGATCTAGCTAAACATGCCCAACTGTTAAGTATGTTTAAGGCACCTCTCTTAATTTTGTATCTCAATCATTATTGTACGATTTTCAAAACCTCAAATATAATTACAGTTTTTTCGATTTTAATAAAATGTTATGGCTTAAATGATACAATCCACTGACGATACAGTGAGTTTTAATGTAATTAAGCCTTAATTATAGGATACAATCGTACAAATTTTGGCATGTACAACAAATCCCTAAATTCAGATCTAAAATTCTCCAATTCGCCAGTAATAATCATGCTTAAAGCTTGATTAATTTATTGCTCATCACTCGATTGATCATACGGTGATTAAGGAGAAAATATAAAATTAAATAAATAAAAACAATCCAAAAAATGCCATCCTCTGTTATGTTAATCAAGAACCCTTCGTCACTAATTATATCTGCATCCACCATTGCCTGCAAATTATGAAACAAAAGGCACATAATTAATAAAACCATTTCCTTTCGTCTCATTCAAAGAGTTCACTTTAAAAAGAAAATAGTTACTTGGGTCGGTGGAGGTGAGGGCACCGGTGCCGGAAAAGTCACAGTTGAAGTCGGAGGGACCCTTGGTTTGGTACCATAAGTTCATTACAAAAGCCGCATGAGACCGCACGGTGTTGGGATTGAAGCAGCGTCCTCCCTGTCGAATGGCTCCGCAGTCTAGTCCCTGGGTATCACAAACGTAGTTTATGTTGTTCTGGAGGGCTGCGTTGGCGGCCTGCGTCTTCGGAATGCACCACTTCTTGCCAACCGGTGCTGGTGTTGCCGGCGTTACCGGAGTCGGCTGTGGATAATGTAATGTACCATTAATTTCAGCACAGTAAATAGGATGGTAAGGTATAAAAATGCACGTATAACTGAAAAGTAAAATGAAAAATGAACGTAAAATTCAAATTTTAAAAAACAGGTACCTTATCTCAAACATCACCTAATCCCTAAACGTTGTTCAGCACATGCATACAAATAATTTCATAAAAATATGCAGCCGCGATCCAAGGAGGAAATTAATCAAGCATAATAGTGTCTTTTTCTGCACATACAACTGCTAAATTATCATCCTATCAAGTCAAGGGCGAGTTTGTAATAAAGATAACGTTGGAGGTGGGGTTAGGTAAATCCAGAAACAAACAGCCGCGTAAGAAATGGCAGCACGTGGCAAACTTTAATAGGTCGACAGATAATGGCATGGACCAGATGAAATTTGGACACAAATCTAACGTTACTCTTTCGTCGAATCTAATCGTAATTTATCACAAGGACCGGACCCCACGTGAGACCACATACAAACAGAATAATAATAATAATAAATGTTAAAATTTATAAATAATTATATTACTAAAACTCAGCACATAAATTGAGGAGACCTCGTGTCCAATTACATGATCCATGTTTAGCTGTCCCCAAATTAACTACTGTATGACTCTTTATTATAGCTGGACATGGACTCAAAGAAAGAATCCGATCCGTTAGCTAATAGACAACTCACATCTGTCCTCGTTAAAATACATAAAAGGTGACACCACAACCGCTATTATTCATTTCATCAACGCATTTAATTAGTAGTATACAATAATAAAACGTTTAAAATGGACACTTATTACGACGGACGGAAGAGGGGAGATTTTAAAATTTATAATTAGTTTCGTACCTTTCCTGCGGCACCTGGTTTCATGATTCCGGCATCGTAAACCGGAGTAAAATCTGGCCTGAACAGTCCCCAGTTTCTCTCCGACAGGGACCCCGGCTTTTGGTTCTCATTGAACAACGCAAAAATGTACGTCTCAAACCTTTTGTTCGGCATCAACGGAGTCCCTTTCCCCTCCTTGTACTTCCTCACCAACGCACCGTTGTACGCCGCCGCATTCTCCGCCGTGCACTGCGGCTCAAACGTCTCCCCCAACGACGGCCAACCCGTCTCGGCCACCACAATTTCCACATCCCCGTATCCCAATCTCTTCATGGACATAAAGACCGCATCCAAAAGCAAATCGAACTTATTGGAATAAGTCCTGTTCGTGAACTTATCCTTGTAGCCTTGGTTAGGCCCGAACGTATCGAACTCCAGCTCCTTTGGGTTGAATCCGAAATACGGGTACGGGTTCACCATAAACGGACCCTTGGTTTCGTGTAGGAATTGAAGCATGGGCTTCAAGTCCCCCACGTCCCAACCGGGTCTGAACCGGCCCATGCTCGGCGGTTCAGCCGATAAAAGTATGCCGAGTGAATGCGGCGTCGTAACCTTAATATCGGTCATGTTACTCCGGACAAGAGCTTGGTGTAGGGTCCGCATTGCGGGAACTAAATTGTCGATAAAATTCTGCGGGCCCCAGTGGAGGACTTCGTTTCCCACGGCGAGGTAGTCGATCTTAGTCTGTGGGTGGAAGGGGCGGATGTTGTTGTTGACCCACCGGCGGGCGTACCGGAGGTCGGTGAGGTTGGGGATTTCGCCGTTGGGGACCGTGACGGTGAGGGAGATTCCGGTGTTGGCGAAGGCCCGGATGATGTCCGGGTTGACATCGAATATTTTGACTCGGTCGATGATGGTTTTGTCCTTGAGGAACTGGGCGACTTGAGCTGGCGGCGGGAGGTTGTCGGCGACGGTACCGTAGTTAACTCCGATGGAAATAACGGCGGAGAAAAGTTGGAAGGCGATGGCTAGTAGGAGGAAGAGGGCCTTGGATGATGTCGACATCTCTCCACGGGAAGGAAGGAAGGAAGGAAGAAAGAAAGAAAAGAATGGCTTAGCGATTTCGATTTGGTTAAAATAAGGTAGTTTTATAGGAAGGACTGTTGTTGGATTCTGTTAATAGTCAAAAGTGGACGACTTGAAAAGGAAAGAACCAAATTGATACTACTGTGTAACTCTCTGATTCAAACGCGTCTACCCCGCAATATAGCACACGCTGTTTCCTTTTTCATTCTTTTCCCTTTCTTACATTTCTACTTTTATTATTTGCAATCTCTCCCAATACAATAATTTGTCTTTTTTATGAGTTCAAAATTTTATGTTTTCAAATAAGAAATAGATTAATTGTTAATTATAAATAATTATAATTTAGTTGTTTGATATCAAAATTTTAATCATCTTAATTTTTCCCCTTCTACTTATCAATCAATCAAATAAAGCATTTTCATTGGACCTACATTTACAAATTAAACATGTTAGTTACCGGTCCACACTTATTTATTATATGGTTCTCATATCATTCACTATACACATAGTGAATTGATTTAAAGAAAAAAGAGATAATATATCTAAGAGCAAATTATACGATTAAGAGTCTTATCCATCTTATCAGAAAAAAAGGAGGAGAAACAAAATTATAAATACAGTTAGGTTTTAGATAGATATAAATAACAAAGACAAAATATAGCTTACATATTATTCTTTCCGTTATATTAGAAGGGTTCATTTTGAAAAATATATTTTGTTCCAATAAAATAGTTCATTTTTAAATTTTTTACTTCTCATATTCTTACTCTTACTAATATAATAATGTGTGGTCCATAATTAGTTTATATTTAATAAATAAAATAAAATACGTCAAATTTATATTAACATTCATAATAAATTACATATTAATCAAAATAAATCTTTCGAATGAAAAGGATTGGAAGTTTGGTGAACTGGCATCACAATCCTAATAATAAACGTGAAAAGGAATGAGATAATGGTAAATTGACCCATGGCTGTTGTGAAGACTGGAAATGTCGTATATGAATTTTCGTTGGGTTCCCATGGGACCTTTTAGCCACCAATCCAGTATGTGGCTGACGAAAGGGCCCAAATTCTTCTTTCAAGTTTCAACAACTAGTCCTATATTACACGTATCTTGTCCCTCTACAATGAATAATCACCGCTTGCTGTTAGAAAAATCTAGTTTATAGGATCTACGATAGTTACTTACGAATCAGCTATAATTATATCACAGAAAATTTATATGAATTGGGGCATAGATACGACGGATTTGGGACGCGTATGTTTCTATACAATTTCCTTTTTCTTTTTTGTGAAGAGTGAGGGCCCCACAATTTTCTTTAAAAAAGTTAAAAGTTGTACTTGAAATATTTATGATAATTGTAAACGATACTATCTATCATTTTTTTTTTTTTTTTTTCACTTAGGAAGAATAGCACTTGGAAAAGTACAAGTACTACTATATAAGAATATTAGTGCTATTCTTATAGAGTAATACTCTTATGAAGTATTATTGATGCTCTTTTCAAAATACTTGAAAAGAATTATTAAAAGGAGTGAGCAAATGTGATGCCCGACCCGACCCGTTGGTTTTGGGTCGGGTTGGGTATAGCCTGGTCAGATCGGGCCGGGTCGGGTTCTGGGTCTTTTTTTTTTCTTTTTTTTTGCTCTTAATGAAATTTTTTTAAAATTATATTATTTTTGCTTAAAATGAGATTTGAATACGTGACCTAAGTTCAATAATTATCTTTAAGGTATGCTGATTAGCCATTTCTTCTATTTTTTGTTTTGTTATATTATCTTGTTATCTTTATTATATTATATGTTTATTTATATATTAATTTCATATATCAATTCTTTATACTATATATATTATAATAATTTTTATAAAAAAAAATATACATTATAATACTATATAAACTGCTAGTAAAATTTACATTTTGTGTTATTTTTCTTTTTACTGTTTGCACATATATATTACTATACTGTAATAAAAAAATAATAGCGTATAATTTTACTTATTTAAGATATCAATTTTCAATTGATAAGCATAGTATTTAAATTTGAAATAATATATAAATTTATGGAATAAAATATTATTTATTTTTTTGTATAAAAATTAATTTTGTTTATATTGTGAAATACATGTGTGATGTAATTTAAATCATTAATATAATTGAAAAAGATATTAAATAATTTATAGTTTAATGTTGTATAATATATTAATAATAAAAAAAAATAACAAAACAAAGAGTTACTGGAGTGGTTAATCAACTTTCCTTAAGATTGGTTTACCAACCTTAGGTTGTGTGTTCAAATTCTAACTTATGCAAATGAGCATTATAATTTTACATGTTTTAAATTTAGAAAACCCAAAATTGGATGGAGAACCGAACCCGACCCGCGATCGAACCAGCAATTATGAAAAAACATTGAGAAGGATCCGACTCGACCCGCGGGTTTGACCAAGAACCGAACCAGGAAAAACCCAACCCACGAGTTTTTTGACCACCCCTAATTAAAACTCTCTTCAAAGTATCTAATTTTTATTTTTTCTAACCTATCTTTTTTTGTTTCAAATCAAGTGATACTTTGGTACTTCTAATAAATATCAGTTTTATTTTTTTCAAGTATAAGTTAAAGTAAAAACATGCTTACTTACTGTTCACGTGAACAATAGTTGCATGTATGAATCGAATTATGAGACTAACTCTTATTATACTAATAATAGTATAAAAAAAAAAATCAAAACTATACTCTTCTAATATAATAAAAAAGACATGTTCAAACTAAATTCTAGTGAGACAAAGTATTACAGAATAACGATTACTCATACAATTACACTTATCATTTCAAAAGCTTGATTCGTCAATGTTGGAATGTACAACGTACGACAAAGCCCTAAATCCTAAATTCAGACCTAAAATTCTCCTATTCGTCAGTATTAATCATGCTTAAAGCTTGATTGACTGGTCATCACTCGATTGATCATACCCTGATTAAGGAGAAAACAGAAAAATAAATAAAAACGGTTCAAAAATGTCATTCTCGGTCGCGTTAATTAGGAACCCTATGTCGCTAATTATATCTGCATCCACCAGTGCCTGCAAATTATAAAACAAAAGGCACATACTGTAATTAGTAAATGAACAATAATGACATCAACTAAGATTGCAATAAGAAAAGAAAAGGAAGGATATGGTAATTACTTGGGTCGGTGGAGGTGACGACACCGGTGCCGGCAAAGTCACAGCTGACGTCGGAGGGGCCTTTGGTTTGGTACCACAAGTTCATTGCATAAGCAGCATGAGACCTCACTGTGTCGGGAACAAAGCAGGCTCCCCCTTGTCGAATGGCTCCGCAGTCCAAGCCCTGGGTATTGCAGACGTAGTTTAAGTTGTTCTGGAGGGCTGCGTCGGCGGCCTGCGCCTTCGGAACGCACCATTTCTTGCCACCCGTTGCTGGCGTCGCCGGAGCCGGCTGTGGATATTATAACATTATTTTTTGTATACACGTTTTATTTGAAAAGGTTGTAAGTAATATAAATTAAGAATACATATAACATAAATAGTTTATTATATATTAAAATTTTAATATAAATAAATTTTATTCTTACAAAATTGATTTGTGAACCAAATATCATCAATAATAATATTGATCGTCATTTACTTTTCTATCATAAACTAACACTACACCAATACAATGATTTACTTTATTATAATTTCTCTCTACTATTATTCTCAGTCCCTTCAGGAATCATCTCTCCTACATTGCTCACATTTTTCACTAAAATGAAGCTATGTAGTTCTGTGCATTGGGCACATGTGGGAAATTGGATATATGAGAAGAGGAGGATGCGTAATTAAAACAGGGTACCTGGTTTCCTCCGGCACCTGGTTTCATGATTCCGGCGTCATAAACAGGAGTAAAATCAGGCCTGAACAGTCCCCAGTTCTTCTCCGCCAGGGACCCTGGCTTTTGATTCTCATTGAACAACGCAAATATGTATGTCTTAAACTTCTTGTTCGGCATCAATGGAGTCCCTCTCCCCTCATTGTACTTCCTCACCAACCCGCCGTTGTACGCCGCCGCATTAGCCACCGTGCACTGCGGCTCAAACGTCTCCCCCAAAGACGGCCAACCTGTCTCCGCCGCCACAATCTCCACATCCCCGTAACCCAATCTCTTCATGGACATAAAAACCGCATCCAAAAGCAAATCGAACTTGTTGGAGTAGCTCCTCTTCGTGAACTCATCCTTATATCCTGGGTTCGGCCCGAACGTGTCGAACCCGAGTTCCGCCGGGTTGAATCCGAAATACGGGTATGGGTTCACCATAAACGGAGCCTGGGTTTCTTGTAGGAATTGAAGCATAGGCTGCAAGACCCCCACGTCCCAACCGGGTCTGAACCGGCCCATGCTCGGTGGTTCGGCGGATAAAAGCATGCCCAGGGAATGCGGCGTCGTAACCTTAGTATCCACGATGTTACTCTGCAGAAGCGCTTGGTGTAGGGTCCGCATTGCGTCGACGAGATTGTCGATTAGATTCTGTGGGCCCCAGTGGAGGACCTCGTTTCCGACGGCGATGTATTCGATCTTAGTCTGCGGGGTGAAAGGGGCGATGTGATCGGTGACCCACCGGCGGGCGTACTGGGGGTCGGTGAGGTTGGGGATCTCGCCGTTGGGGACGGTGACGCATAGGGAGATTCCGGTGTTGGCGAAGGCCCGTATGACGTCAGGGTTGACATCGAATATTTTGACCCGGTCGATGATGGTTTTGTCTTTGAGGAACTGGGCGACTTGAGCTGGAGGGGGGAGGTTGTCGGCGATGGTGCCGTAGTTAACTCCGATGCAGTTAACGGCGGAGAAATGATGGAAGGCGATGGCCAGTAGGAGGAAGAGGGCCTTGGATGACATCTCCATTGGAAGAGTGGAAAAAAGAAAGAAAATAAGAGAATTTCAATTTGGTTAAATCAAGGTTCTTTCTTCAAGGACTTTTGTTGGATTTTGTGATGTCATCAATCAAAGTTAGAGTTTGAGGCAGAAATTAACGTAAGTGTCTCTGAGGCTGAGCTTTGATTCTGGGAAAGGGATGAAGTAAGGTGAGAGAGATACTCTTTTTACCATTTTTTTTTGGTTAGAGTTTACTACATTCTAGAGAGACAGTCAAAAGCGGTCGGCTAGAAAAGGAAAGCAAATTGACAAGTGTCAAAGTGTGTACTTCTCTGGTTCAAACGCGTTTCCCGCAGTATACCACTCGGTGTCCCTTTCTTACATTTCTACTTTTATTATTTTATTATCGAAATTGTTATTCACAATAACATTTTTTTTTGTGAAAAATTTATTTTATTCTTTTGCTAAAAAAAAAATACCGCACTGTATTTGATTTTATAGTCACGAGTACGATCCATATTACACGATATATAAATAAACTACACATTTTTTCGAATAAAGGTAATTTTTTTTCCAAAAAAATCCCTCCCAGGTGAAGTTTCGGGGAATACAGCTCATTGTGGGCCATATTTCTGACAGGGCGGTATCTTCAGAAATACCGCCCATTGTGGGCGGTATTTTGCCAATATTCCTGTAAATAGTTTGAGATTTCATCCGAATTTTTTTTTTAATACCTAAGAACAAAATAGACTTTTTACAAAAAAAATGTTACTGTGTTTAGTATGCCTCATTATATATATATATATATATATATAAATATCTAGTGAATTGGTTTTAGAAAAGTTAAAAGAGAAAAGAAAACAGTGAACCTAAATGCCGTTAAGTTCTAGATAGGTACATCACAAAGACAAAAGCATAGCTTACAAATCTAAAGAATTGGTTTCTTTTAAAAGAAAAAGAAAGCAGGCATGATCGCATAACAATCCTTATAATAAACCGTGAAAATGATAAAATTGACAGGCTTGGCTTTTGTGAAGATTGGAAACGTCGTATATGAATTATTGTTGCGTCCCACTTATCTAATATGTTGTTCATGGGATCATATCTTATGTCTATTTTATTTATATACTTTTTTTCACAATAAATGTAAGACCCACATCTCAATTATGAAAGAATAAACAGAAGATCTGATACATTTGTTCACAAAGGCCCAAATTCTTCTTTCAAATTTCAGCAACCAGTTATATACTCCACCTAATCTTTTTTAGGCAAGAATGAGCAACCATATTAACAAAACGGTTGACATACAAAACCTAATATTTTAGTCCACGTATATTCCTCTGCTGGGCCTTAACACCAGTTTGGGCTAACAGGCCCATAGCACTAGTTTGTAGTAAACTATGTGCAATAATATCTTTCCTCAATATATTCCACTGGCAACTATACAATGGTTTAAATGGTATGGACATATTAATTTAGTAAATGAATCTTCTCAAAACTTGGCCGCAAAAGAACTAATCTGTAGCCTCTCTTGACTACAGATTAGTCAATGAATGAATTACTTTAGTAAATAGAAAAAAAAGAAAAGAAAAGAAAAGAAAAAGAAGAAGTGCACATTATAAGTGGAAAGAATGAAAGTAATCTCAAAATCAGATGTAAGTGAGATGCAGCTTCAATTGATCCTAAAACTTCCAAATAATAATGCACAATCTATAACCATGGCATACCATAGATGACATATGTGAAACCCATCAACAAGCTTATTATTCAATACTGAAGAATTGCAAAGAACAAAAGCCTCATACCAAACTAACAAATGGCAAAAGAAACTCAAAACTGCACTTGGCCAAAGATATCATTTGACCACATGAGGAATCTTACAAGTCCCACAGTAATGTTAAAATTACAAGCAGCTCAATATTGACTTCAAAATATGCCGTGGTAAACAAACCAAAATTTGCCACATTAAGTGGAAAGAATCAATATAGGTAAACCCACAGAGATCAAAACTTGCTCCATCTGTTAAGCATATCCCAGCAACTTGATGATGGATGCTCCTGCTTTCTCGATGAGAGCATAAAGAATGGAAAATTTGAATGAAGCTAAGGAAAAAATTACCACTGATTTGTGGAGCGGTATTATTTCGGTGTCAGCCATATGAATGTATCCTCTTTTCTTATTTAGAAGTATCCATTCCAACTCTGAATGAATCTTCTCAAAACTTGGCCGCAAAAGAACTAATCTGTAGCCTCTCTGACTGTGAATTGAATGAATCTTGTCGAACTTGCCTGCAAAACAACTAAGTTGAAGAAGCCAGGAAATGAGCTCCCCAGCCAGGCCAGAAGTTCATATCTCATAGAGTCCTGTAAGAGGACTGCCGCAATCTATCATGCTTTGGTCTCCAGCTATTCTTTACAGGCTTCAAAAGTCGCTCAATTTCGACCTCAGACTGCAGTCTCCTCAACTGTCCACCACACTGCTTGTGCTCGAAAGAGCTGGTGCTGGACACAATCTGTTCATCAGGAATGACCTTTCGTTCATAGGGGGTCTGCCACTTGGCCTGCAGGTATGCAAGAGATCTCCAAGGGGGGAAAGGCATTGAATTCTGTTTAAGAGAAGATCTAGCAGCTTCAGCCATAATCTGGAGCAACTGTCTCAGCCTGTTCCAAGAACCCACATAAACTCCTGGAAGTGAACTCAATATTCTATCATAGGATTCCACAGCTCTAGCAATCTCAAAATGGCTGTGGAAGTCAATATCAATTATCAGACGATCAGGGCCTCCAGCATCATTGTGGCTGATCACATCAATGTATTCATGATCCCCTGAATGTACAACGTAAAGAAAATGAGTATTATCAACCAGCTTAATTAATACAAGTCGAACTAATTATCAACTCCAGTGTAGCTTTGGGTGCATTTGGTTACTCCTAGTAATTCAATTTGGGTATTCTACATAACTGTAAACGAACAGGAGTTCCAATCCGATACAAAAAAATGTTTCCAATAAATTCAGTCCATGCCAAAAATATTAGTACTCAACATTCTTAAACGATAGTAGATAGGTATAGCTACAGTGAAACATTATAGATATCATACCTCCAGGAACTTTGTTACTTCCGGTCCACTTGGCGGCACATACACCAGCATCGTAGCCAGATCGCCTCAAAAGCTTCACCAGGGAAAACCGTATGCAGTTGGCATTGCACGAACCTAACTTCATATGCCGGAGGTCTGTCTCGCGGATGGACAACAGAAGCGAATTAACTACCGAAAGCATGACTCTCTCACATTGATCCATTGCACACTTGATATACTGCAAATAATCCGGTGGAAAAGTAAGTCACAACGACCTAGGTAATCTATTTTATGTACAGGCATTTTAAAAATCCATTTGGACTGTTGGGATTAAATTGCACATAAAGACATGAAGTTTATGTTTGCATGTCCTCATTTTTAACAAAGTTAACCAGAAGATGCATAATCAAAACATATGCCTTTAGAATCCAGATTCTACAAATTAAGGCACTGAACAACTGAAAAACTGTTCGTTTCAATTAGATTGGATGAAGAAAGTATTTCAAAGAACTTTTCAGCTCTCAGAAATGAAACAGAGGGAAGCTGCGTTTCCAAAGAACATTTCAACTAGCATCATTGAAAAATCTTCACCTAGACATATTATCAAAAACTACACAGTTACAGATTATGTTCTAATCGAATAGAAAACTAAAAAAATTGGAGAAATGAAAGGAGAGAAAAAACTAATATACATACAAAGGTTACAACTTAACTCATCAGTTGTAAAATTATAGTAAAAGATATGATTAGATTCAAATATCAATCAATAACAGTCACGCAAGGCTAAAAGGCGGAATTATACAAAGGACTCACAGAAATTTTATGCGAGAGCTTAGGTATATCGGAAAAACCAGAGTCGCTATCGCTGCTGCACCTGGAGTCAGCACCACCGCTTCCATATTCCAAAAATTCACTAACCATCATCGCTAAGTCAAGCTCACTCTCCGGGCTAAACCTCCCGCCGATCTGCGCCATTTCAGTACCACCACCACGACCACCCCCGGAAGCCCCCAGCCTCATCCGCCACATGTCCCCTGATATCGCCGGATACACCTTGCAGTCCATAACCCCCTCCGAAACAAAGAAAACCAACCGCCACAATCAAATTTCAGCAGAAGGAAGAATTGCAGGTTCACTAAAGCTATGCAAGCAAAACCCTAATCCCGATCAAAATGGAGCCATACAGCTTCAAATTAATCAAATTTCGTCAATTCTAATCCTTGTTAATTTTATTAATGCCAAGAAAATGAACAAAAATTTTCGTATTATTCAACTTCAATGGCCTGGACTGGGGAAAAATGAAAATTGGAAGGGAAAAAAAGAAAATTCGTTAACAAATACCAATCGAATTCAAATTCGATGAAGAAAGAAGGGTTCATTTATAGTTTTTTGAGTGATTGAGGCGACACAGAGGGAGCTAAAAAGTTTTTTTTTTTTTTAAATGATCCAGATGGGCTGGGAGCCTGGGGGGAAGCGAAAGATATTCCTTATTCAGAAGACCCAAAGGATGAAGAAACCGGTAGAGGAAGGCGAGTTTATATCAAAGTGTGGGGGGGGGGGGGGGGGGAGGGAGGGGCGAAATGACGATTATGGGCTCAGTGACGTGGCTCCTGTTACGTGGCGCTCAAGTAAACCATTCACGAGGTTTCCGAGGTAGATCCCATTTCTCATACGGATAGAAACTGTACGTGGACGCAAATGTGAAGTACATTCGTAGTTAAGGTTATTTTTAACTTTCGGCTATAGCAAAAGTTGAGTTTTTTTTTTTTTTTTTTTTCCAAAAAAGAAAATCAAATAAAAATAAAATTTGAGTTAATAAAACTTGTCTTTCAAGCAAAAGGTATAATTATGTGGTGGCTAATGGCTGTAAAAGAGCTGGATAATTAAAATACTTGACAGCCTTGTAGCCATGAAGGTATGAATGCTAGCTTATTTATTTATTTTTTTAATTTATTCTTGTAAGTGTTTTTGTTTTAATTCGAGATTTTCTTGGGATTTTATAAAATAGCTACACTTTTAAAGAAAAAGCCTGTATTATTAAACATTGCGTTTGTAACGCTTTAATTTATAATTATAGCTTCAACCGTCCCATTAAAAGAGTCTACTTTATTATACTGAAACATAAAATAATACATCAAAAAAATATTTATTACCGTAACACACACAATGGCCACATGGTTTTTGGAATCTCATAATGCCACATTTGATACACGTGTGCAATCAATTAATCTTAGAATTCATTGTCGAATATATATATAAACTATTCCGTTCCATTTATTAGAATAATTCATTTTAAAAATTGATACACATGTAGTTTATAATCAAATTACACTCAAAAGTAATAATAAAAATAGTATAAATATTTTCAAATTAACTATTTTATATGTAATATGTTATCATCCATAAGTGAATTTTTTTAGTAAAACAAAGAGACTGTAATATTAATATTAGTGAAGAATTGAAGAAGACAAATAGCCCCAGGGCTATGGAACAAAGGATTATCCCGGACCTACACCGAGGTATTGACGGTGATTTAAAGTTGATGAGTGAGAACGTCGTACTTACTATACAGTAATAATAGGTGAGCTTATCCTTAGTAAGTAAACAAGAGGCATACTAAACGCAGTAACCGTTTTACTAAACGCAGTAACATTCTCCTGTAAAAAGTCTGAATTACCCTTTAAAGTATTGGCGCAAAAGTCTCCCCTTTCGGGCATAAAACATCCGAAAAAATCCCCCCGACCGCCGGAAATACCACCGCTGACCGGCGGTATTTCGAGTTTTTAACGGATCTTCTTATCTTTTTTTTAACTGGTACTGTTCACCCACCCGCGGTATTTTTCGAGGAAAATACAGTTGCCGACTGGCGGTATTTCGGGTTTTTAACGGATATTCTTATCTTTTTTTTAACTGGTACTGTTCACCCGTGTGTGAACAATAACTGTTCACGCACGAGTGAACAGTATGCGGGGTTTTTTTTTTTTTTTGGTCAGAGACATTTTAGTCTTTTCATAGGAAAATATTACTGTGAATAGTAAAACGATTACTACATATAACAATTTCACTAGGGTATAAAAGTCGTTCAACCGCATGGATTTGCTTGTGATTTGACGAGGACAAATGTGGCAGAACCTGGCGTTGACCTTAGACGGTGGGCTGGACCGCTGGAGCGAGCGGGCGGGAGCGGGATGGCTTGAATCGCATTTAATTTCTTGTTTGATTAAATTATTTTTAAAATAATTATAAATGCTCCATTCAACTCTCCTTTCAAGAAAACAAATAAGTTCAAAAAATTTTAAAAAATTGTCTCAAATTAATTAAGGCACCAAATCACTTGTAATTCAAATGGTGTACAATCATATGTTACGGGCCTGTTCTTTTTGTTTTGTTTTGAAAACAATTTTAGTTTTAACAGTAAATTTAATATATTTTAATCATATTTCATCATTTTCAATACAACTTTTTACTATTCAGCATCTATTTTTTACATTTTCAATACATTTTTTATATTATAAAACTATTTTCAAAACTTGTTTTCAAAATCGTTTTCAAAACGATGAAAAAGAACAGGCCCTACATATTTGAGTCGTCGCACAGTCGCACTACTAAAATTTTAAAAATTTTCTTTCATAAGACTACAGAAATCATTTTCTAACATTTTTTTAGCGTACACAATGCTTATTTTAAACAATACTAGTTCAAGAGCCTTTTCAATAGTATATATTGTGATTTAAATGCAGGTTATATTAAAGAAAAGAAAAAAAAGTTATAAAAGATATCAATGTAAATAAATAAATATTTGTAATTTTATAAAATTAAGAGGATAAATATAATTGGCCCTAATTTTTAATCCTAAAAACTTGTAGTAATTGTTGGTTGACCATTGAATTGGCTGTGGTGAAAAATGGAAAACCTCAAGGCCGGCGGGCTTTGGCTCCTCTGCGTCCACCGTCCGTCGTGACGTTAGCCAACCACCTCGAAATTGCTCCAAGTCATGGGATACTAGCACACGTGCATTTTATAAACTACAACCGCAGGACATATCCAAAAAAAAATATTTAAAAAAGGCATGTTATTTGCAGGTACCATTTTACTAAATGCAGAACACTTTTAAAAATTTTAAGTGATGAAAAAACTTTAATACCCTTGATTCTTACCTTAAGAAAAAAAAATTTACCAATATTTTTACCCACCTTATTCATCCATTCCTTTCTCACAAGCAAAACATCCATACATTCTCCCTCTCATTTCTTGCCAATTTTCTTCCCTAAACCCAACATTCATTCAAGTATAGTAATCGAATTTTGCTTAAGTTTAATGACTGAAAATGCAAATGAAGATCCATATTACTCAGTACGTATGACATTACAATTTGTATGGATTAAAGGTAACACATTTTTCATGATTTTGGTTAACTGGGTGAGAATCGCCCACGGGGGGCGATTTTATCATAAAAAATCGCCTTTTCGGGATGATTTTCTGAAAAAATTGCCCCACACTGGCGATTTTATTTTAAAAAATCGCCAATGTAGGGCGATTGTTTTAAATAAAATCGCCAATGTCGGGCGGGCGATTTTTTCATATAAAATCGGTGGCCTGTTGGCGATTCTTTCACATATAAGCGCCCCTGTTGGGCGATTTTATTGTTTAAAATCGCCCACTGATAGCGATTATATGACCCTCCTCCATTTTTCACCCCAATTGTGGGAATTTTTAATGTCATATTGGTTTGCTTGATAGGCTCCGCACGTTTTGGATGATCGAATCTTTCTAAATTACACGAATGTATTTCGGACTGAAAAAGAGTTCACGACTCGAACTGAGTTGATTGGTTGGGTTGAAGTCAGAACTGCGGAGCATCAGTTTGATACGAAAATAACTTCTTCTAAAAAGTAGAAGGGGCCTTTCAAATGGAGAAGAGGGAGAGTTGACATATGTTGTGATAGATCGGGGGAAGTTAGAAGCAAAGCACCTTCAGTTGAGGGGAAAATATCCCGTAACACTAGTAGCAAGCTGATTAGTTGTCCCTTTAAAATATCAGGGAAACAAATTAGTGGGGGTATCTGGAAGTTGAGTGTCATTAAAGGCCACCACAATCATGAATTACCCCTTATTAGAAACTGACATCATAAACAGTTCTAGTTGAATGAAGAGGAAAATGAGAAAATTTCAGAAATGATGAAGATAAATTTGGCTCCAAAGCAGATGCTGTCAAAACTGCGATATGACAATGCGACTAATGTCACACGTATCAGGCAGGTTTACAACGAAACAACAAAGGTTAGAAGAGAAGAGAGAGAAGATTTAAATCCTATACAATACTTCTTGAAATTGATGTAGGATTACAGGTACTACTATTGGTACACAGGGGAAGATGAGAGTAACGCGCTTGAAAACGTGTTCTTCGCCCAAGCGGATGTTCCTAGTATGCTTCGTATATGAATACGACATACAAGACTAACCGGTATGACATGCTTATGCTTCAGATAGTCTCTCATGTTACGACGGATCAATACATACATGTTGCCTTTGCTTTTTTGAGGGATGAGACATATCCAACTTATTTTTGAGCTATGACTAGGTTGAGGCAATTTTTTGATCCATTGACATATCCCCATGTTGTTATGACGAACAGAGAGTCAGTTCTACTGAAAGCTGTGCACGTTTTTTCTGATTCTAAGCAACTACTGTGCAAACGGCATATTGCCATGGATGTGAAGAAGAAAGCACTCACTGTGTGTACGGACAAAGATATATTAGATGAGTTTGAAGGACGGTGGAGAAGAGTGATGAGTGCTCTAACGTATGAAAAGTTCACGAAAGCTGTGGAGATCATAAAGACAAAATATAGAGGTCGGTGGATATCTGTGGTTAATTATTTGCACCGTACTTGGTTGAATTTTCACAAGACCTAATTTGTCTCATTCTGGACTAAAGAGATAAAACATTATGGAGGGCGCACAAACAACATGTGAGACTATTAAATTTTGTTGCTTAGAATTATATATATGAAATCATTACACTTATATAAGGGAATAATGTGTAATGATTTCATATATATAACTCTAAGCAACAAAATTTAATAATCTCACATGTTGTTTGTGCGCCTTCCATAATGTTTTATCTCTTTAGTCCAGAATGAGACAAATTTGGTCTTGTGAAAATCCAACCAAATACGGTGCAAATAATTAACCACAGATATCCACCGACCTCTATATTTGGTCTCTATGATCTCCACAGTTTTCGTGAACTTTTCATACGTTAGAGTACTCATCACTCTTCTCCACTGTCCTTCAAATTTATCTAATATATATTTGTCCGTACACACAGTGAGTGCTTTCTTCTTCACATCCATGGCAATATGCCGTTTGCACAGTAATTATTTAGAATCGGGAAAAACGTGCACAGCTTTCAGTAGAGCTGACTCTCTGTCCGTCATTACAACATGGGGATATATCAATGGATCAAAAAGTTACCTCAACCTAGTCATAGCCCAAAAATAAGTTGGATATGTCTCATCCCTCAAAGAAGCAAAGACAACATGTATGTATTGATCCGTCGGAACATGAGCGACTATTTGAAACATAGGCATGTCATACCGGTTGATCTTGTATGTCGTATCCATATACGAAGCATACTAGGAACATCCGCATGGACGAAGAACACGTTTTCAAGCGCGTTACGCTCATCTTCCCCTGTGTACTAATAGTAGTACCTGTAATCCTGCATCAGTTTCAAGAAGTATTGTATAGACTTAAATCTCCTCTCTCTTCTCTTCTAACCTTTGCCGTTTCGTTGTAAACCTGCCTGATACGTATGACATTAGTCGCATTATCATATCGCAGTTTTGACAGCATCTGCTTTGGAGCCAAATTTATCTTCATCATTTCTGAAATTTTCTCATTTTCCTCTTCATTCAACTGGGACTACTTATGATGCCAGTTTTTAACAAAGGGTAATTCATGATTGTGGTGACCTTTAATGACACTCAACTTTCAGGTACCCCCACTAATTTCTTTTTCTAATATTTTAAAGGGACATCCAATCAGCTTGCTACTAGTGTTGTTACGGGATATTTTCCCTTCAACTGAAGGTGCTTTGCTTCTAACTTCCCCCGATCTATCACAACATATGTCAACTGTCCCTCTTCTCCCTTTGAGAGGCCCCTATTACTTTTTAGAAGAAATTATTTTCGTATCAAACTGATACTCCGCAGCTTTGACTTCAACCCAACCAATCAACCCAACTCGAGTCGTGAACTCTTCCTCAGTCCGAAATACATCCGTGTAATTTAGAAAGATTCGATCATCCAAAACGTGCGGAGCTTGTCAAGCAAACCAATATAACATTAGAAATTTTCGCAATCGGAGTAAAAAATGGAGAAGGGCCATATAATCGCCATCAGTGGGCAATTTTAAACAATAAAATCGCCCAACAGGGGCGCTTATATGTGAGAGAATCGCCCCAAAAAGGCAATTTTTTTTGAAAAAATTGCCACAGGGCACCGATTTTATATGAAAAATCCGCCCGACATTGGCGATTTTATTTAAAACAATCGCCCTACATTGGCAATTTTTTTTCAATAAAATCACCAGTGTGGCGCGATTTTTTCATATAAAATCGGTGTCCTGTAGCGATTTTTTCAGAAAAATTTGCCCCGAAAAGGCAATTTTTTATGATAAAATCGCCCCCCGTGGGTGATTCTCACCCAGTGAACCAAAATCATGAAAAATGTGCTACCTTTAATCCGTACCGTGTAATATGAATCTTCATTTGCATTTTCTGCCATAAAACTCAAGCAAAATTCGATTACTATACTTGAATGAATGTAGTGAATGTTGGGTTTAGGGAAAAAAAATTGACAATAAATGAGAGGGAGAATATATAAATGTCTTGCTTGTAGGAAAAAAATGGATGAATAAAGTTGGTAAAAATATTAGTAAATTTTTTTTTTAAGGTAAGAATCAAGAGTATTAAAATCTTTTTATCACTTAAAATTTTAAAAAATATCTTATATTTAATAAAATAGTACCTATAAATAACATACCCCTTTAAAAAAAGGACTCCAGTTATAAGATATTTTTGCCTTACACACAAGCTTTTTTACTACATCATTTTGACTAACTAGGTAACGAATAGCGCAGACAAAAGCAAAATTCCACTTTTGTTCATCAGTATATTATATTAAAATTATAGAGATAACCATTTGTTGATGGATTCAAAATGATAATCAGTTTATTTTAAAAATAGCAAGAGAACCTTTTATGACTATATCCATTACCTAATGTATAGTATAATAGTATTCATTCAAATTACTACTACTAAACAATGATTAATAACCTAATCAATACTTGGCTTAGCTGGCCTGGCGGCTTCCAAACAAAGACTTCATAAAGCTTTGTGTGTTAGGGAGTTGGGCAATTTAAGTTGGCCACATCGGAGTTCCATACTAATATCCTAATCCCATGCTCTACAGGTCACTTATGGCGACCAAGTGCATTATCGCTAGATTCCCATTAAATAAATTATCTAGTTTACTTATGTCTTTTATGTTTACTACGTATCTTACAATAAGAACATATGGGTCACAATACGTGATATGAGAATTCCATCCTTCATTGTGAAATGATAGACACGAAAGATAAAATTATGACAGACACAAGATATGATCTCAAATCTATTTTCAACTTGTTTCGATCCCAAAATCTAACCAGTTATATTGGGCAATTAGCAGTTTTAGCCATTTACAGTTGAGCTAACAACATAGGCTCCAATTCCAATCATTTGTCTAAAGAACACACAGAAAAGATCTGTCACTGCTTATGTTTTACATAATTTTGTTAGCTATTCTATCATTTGGCAAATCACGCAAAAAGTTAGGTGGGTCGTTCTGTGGTCAAAACTTCAGAGGACAAAAGAATTGTTCCAGTCAGACAACCAAATTATATTCAGTTTATGAGAAAATTATTACAGGAGAATAATTGTAGTATTATAACATTGGCACATTCTAATGTTCTATTGATGATGCATCGTGTTCATTTTGTTGACTTTCATAACCACATAAACGTAAACCATTACCGTAGAGATCTAACTCCCAATATTTACACACCATTCCCTAAAACTTCGCCAACATTACTTATTCCTTTGATAAACATGTGAAATAGTACTAAACGTCTGCGGATTGTTTCTGACATAGACTGCGTTTTTAGGATTAAGAAATCGAGCTGACACTACTGAGAAGTTTTTTTTAACTATCTTTTTTGGTTGTCATCAACGTTGGCAACTCTATTTCCAGCAGAAACACATGCTATGTTTCGGATAACCTGAACATGAATATCCAAACCAAACCCCACCGTCCCCCCACCCCCCCCCCACCCCCCTCCCCTCCCTCCCTCCACCCTAGCACACCCCAAAGAAAATGTAAGAGAAAAAAGGTCGGCAAGATTCGTTTCCCCCAGTATCACTATCAATCCAAAGAAGTAAAGAATAGGAATAGAGTATTCATCCCATTTTACATATTGGAAGCTATTATTGGGGGAAAGGTATCGTAGTAACAGAAATTCTAAAGGGACCTAACTTAAACAACTTTGTCCCTTAAGTTTAACAAAGTTCTCACAGAAAAGAAGGTAAAAATGACAAGTATAATTGGCAGGCTGCTTTTTAGGTGAAGGGGATAAACAATTCCTCACAAAACTGAAATTTCTTTTATTTTTAGTATCAACTCCCACTTACAAAGTACATCACTTTCTTTAGTTACCATTTACCAATGTGCCAAAAGAAAAGTCACCGGCAAAATGAGAGAACATCTTATCATAACCTTTCAGCGTTTTTGGCAAGGCAACTGGCAACTAAAAAGGAAAGAGAAATAATTTCTTGGTCAACTCTAGAAATGTGAAAGGAAAGTTCGCCGCATATTTTCTTGGACCAAATCATCTATAGTGTCTCAACTTGTGTTCAACGACAAGTACTTTGCTGATAAAATACAAGTAAATACCAAAATACGCATAAACTACTATTGTAGTACATGAATAAATCACCAATTATGAGACACAGCCCACTCTATTTGAAGAGACCTTTTACCCAAACATAAAGTGTATCATCTCACATGTATGGGAGGTAAAAATGTAATTTAATCCATTGTGAAAGGATACACGGTATCAGTGAATACAAATGATCTCCTCTGTGCAACTACTAGTATAACATCCCTGTTTTTTTAGAATCAAGTACTGTATACCTTACTAGTCATGACATTAACCACTGCAAAAAAAAAAAAAAAATTTGACCCAAAATTTGACCAATAATTATGTCTCTGAAGTCTAGAGTTGATCTCATTTTAAAAGATGTACCAAATCATCTTTTCAACTGAAAACTACACGTGGTACAAACTGTAATAAAGTTCTGTCCAATGTAAATCTCAATATAAAATTCACCACATAAACGTCAACAAAAGGTGGAACAAGCATTTTCAAATGTTTTGTTTAGGTGGGATAATTAATCAGCAAAGAAAAATTACTCTATTCTTAGCAAACATTAATAAAAGACACTACTGACTTAACAATTTACAATTAGTAATACTCCCAATCACGAAACATATTACATATACTTTTACACAGCCATCACAACTTTTTAACTGAAAATAATATATACTGTTCCTTTTGTAACTTGTATCTTTCAATAGAATAATGATAGAGTAACTTGTATCATTATTCCTTTCAATGCGATATATATAATTTAGCATCCTACATTTTGGGATAGTTTTATGAGTAGAGGACACCAACGTTGAATAAGTATACATACATGCAACATCTACCACAATGATCAAACAAATCAGAGATTGGCACACCAAAAAAAAAAAAAAAAGTTAACAAAAGCAATAATAATTACATAAATTTGCTCAAATCATAGTATTGTTCCAGCTAGGATACAGAATTTAGTTACCTCAGCAACAATATCAGGGATTGCTGAGCCAGATGAAGTGTCACTAGAACTGCCTCATCTATCTTTCAGTTGGCGCTAAGACAACAAAAACAACAATTTAGCATTCAGTAACAGATCCAAAATTTGCTCATGCAGAGAATCCAGTAAGTAACTTTATAACGGCAATAGATGATCACAAGCCACTTTAGAAACTTAATATGCACTGTTAATTTGGAAACTTTATTTATTAGGTAAGGAAGAAAGATCAAAACAATAGTAATAATTGCACAAAGGTAAGGAGCAACTTACTCTTGGCCCACGGTTTGAGGTTTGTGGCTGTCTGTTTGATGCACTATCTGGATCCTGAATCATGTCAGGACTGCTGAGCTTATAAAACGTTTGAAGAGCCCTTGTGACAAAAGGCCGCACTATATTTGCTTCCATTGCTGATAGATTTTTTAGCTGCAAAATTCATGGGTAGAATCAGTGAAAACACTTATCACATACAAACTTGCCTACAATCCACCAGTTCAGAATGGGTAAAGAACCGTTAAACCATGATTTCTGACATGTCTTTACAAGTTTAATAGGGAAATCAAAACATAAACGCATCTCTATCTGATGTTTATTATATCATTGTTAAGTTTTCTCTATAAATCAGAAACAAGGAAATGGCAATCTAAACACATTCCACCTTTGGGATTCAGATGGAGAAAGGGATGAAATTACTCAAACAAAGATAAAGCAATTCTCTGATAAGTAAAGTTCATTTAGTTGATTTTGGGAGGAGATGATAACAGGACGTCAACTACTCATAAGTAGAGCTATATGTATCTGAATGCACTAAAAAATGAAACAATCACAAACAACACATAACCTAAATTTTGCAGATAGTATGAAATGTCCAACTTAAGAAGTCACTCATGTAATATCTTCCAGAAAGCAATAGTATATGCTGGCGTAAAAAGGGGCTTTCTGACTACGTCTAAACAGTGTCAGCAAGAATTCTTTTTCTCCAAGGAACGAGATATGTAACTGGGTATATTTCTCTCAACTTCTTGTCTTTCCCGATTAAGCTTTTATTCTTTTTCTTTCTGCTTTTTGAATGGATGATCGGAGTAGAAAATCTCCCACATTAACAGTTACAGCACGTAAATATGAAAACCCGGGTAATTGAGCATCACTCTAACAATGAATTCCCTACGAAGGTGAGATCAAGCATACCCTCAATGCATAGGTACGTTCTTTGGCAATTATTTCTAAGCCTGTGCCAATTTTGTGAAACCGCACATCTTTGATGTCCTCAATCAGTGACCTTACCTGAAGAGATCAAAAACTTGAATGTTGAAAAGGTTTGATTAAATGCCTGTTACCAAGTGGCGATTGCTAAAACACTCAAACTAACCATGTAAACATCAGGAATATCGTCCCGTGCACTGCATAAGAATAGGTGATTATCAACAAGCTAGACTAAGTAAAGAAATTAAATTAATTGAGAAACAAATGCCACTGGAAGCAACTTACTGATCAAAAAGAAGCCTTGATATTTCTACATAATGAAATGGCAATTCCTGAAACTTTTCAGTATCTCTCTCAGCCTCCAAAACTTGTGTCAACTTTTCTAGTTGGCAAAATCACAAACCATTAATACAGTGTAGAATCAAGCAATGTTACTGTTTTCTCATACCATCATAAGTAAAAGCCACAATCCTTGCAAGCTTCTAGGAGTGTCTCATTTTGACCCACACCACACACCCCATAAAACAAAAAATCCAAACCATCCTAGATAATAATATCATTTGCTATTCCCTTTAGTCTTCTGTGAATCTCGTGTCTTACTTTTAGAACAAATCACTAACAATTTCCATTTTGTCTGAATCAAAACTCAAAAGACTGCTATCAAAATTTAAACTAGAACATGAAACAAGAAAATTTTAAAGGAAAAAGCACGGACCTACAGACATCCACTCAGGCGGGCGAATTGTGCATTTTCCTCTCTTCTTCAAAGCCACTGCTAACCAAATGGGCACCTGGGTAGCTATTTGTGGTCTGAAAGGACCAAAGTCCCCCTGTCCATTTCATTAATTAGTAACCAAAATTAATGAAAATAAAGAAAGTTTTAACTCCAATCTTCGTACTGTGCAAATTATACAGTAATACAAAATTAAATCGAAAGAGAGGAAGGATTCATTTACACATATGAGGTTGAGAGGCTCCATTCTCATGTTGGGAACAATCTCAATCAATTCATCTTCAGCTAGAAACTCCAACTGCGCGAATCAAAGAAGCTAATTATTCAAAAATTAGGAATCAAACAATGCATCGTTCAAGATAGACAACTGGGAACCAGAGAATAAGATTGAACCTCGGCAGCAGCAAATGCGGAGGCATGAGCATCCGATTGGCCAGCCATTCCGGAGAGATTTCGAATTGAGTTTCAGGCACTCGTAGAATATCCAAAAGGGGGATTTCTCGGATTTTTTGAGAAGGATTGGAAGTGAACTCAGTGCTGATGATAGCCACCGAGCCCTAATTTGAGATGGCGGGAAAGGGGTAGAATCTATAGATAGTTTGGCGGGAAATATAATTCCCCATGACAATTTGTGGCTGTCATGGATCCGCTCCAAATAATGAAATTGGGCCTGGCCCAATAGTTGCCTACGGCAAGCCCAGGCCTTATTTGTCGGCTGAAGTCAGTGAGCACGAGCGAGCCGCGTGACCCCTTACCACATGGCCCATGCCTAAAGATTCCCGCCCTTTGACTGAATTACCCTTTCGTGACGCCCACAAAAAATGATAGGCTAACCAATATTTGGCCAAAATTTGGGAATATTCCATCGAGGCGTGGGACATTGGGGAGGGCAGTATAGGAATTTCAGGTCTCCCTGAACACAATCCACTCAGATCCGCAAATATTAACAATTTTCTTGGCCCAAAAGAAATTAAAATAAGCACGGGAAATCCACAATATAATCATCTCCCACAGTAGTACTTCCACTCACCTGGGCACACCGATTTACAAAGGAGACCTAAACTGTTTTTCGTTGCAATCCACTTCGAATCTCGTGATCGCTAGCCATGGGTAGAAAATTCTTCGTCGGCGGCAACTGGAAATGCGTAAGGCTTTCTATTCCGATGCCGTTAGATCTTTATTCATGTGTGTTTGTTAAGTTTTCTTTTTCTTTTTCTTTTTTTTTCCAGAATCGGTTTTGTAATGATCTAGTTTCTGAATTGATATTCTGGTGCTGGATCCTGATTTTAAAGCTTTGGAGAAATGTCTAAATCCTTTGATTTATTGGAATATGCACTCTAGGATTGTGTAAAACTATGTAGATTTATTTCGTTATTATAGAGGAGAAATAATTCAGTTTATAATCATTACCTATTTTTCTCACAAGCTGATGATTTTGTTGGTAATAATTTATAAGTTGTGGCTTATTAGAGATGATAATGTTGGATTACTTGATTTTTCATGTAGAATGGAACCACTGATGAGTTGAACAAGATCATCTCAACACTTAATGCAGCTCAAGTTCCATCTCCAGACGTAGTGGGTGAGTGATTATGGTAATCTGGTTAAGAGGTTGACGTTTAAATGGCTCTTTCTTTCCTTGAGTTTCTGAAAGTTTGATTTTCTTGCAGAGGTTGTTGTCTCCCCTCCATTTGTGTATCTTCCATTAACCAAGGCTGCATTGCGAGCGGATTTCCATGTTGCAGCCCAGAATTGTTGGGTTAAGAAAGGAGGTGCTTATACTGGTGAAGTTAGGTATGTTTTACCGAGTAATTTGGGATTGTTAGAAGTTGGTATCTAGAGTTGAATTTACTGGTAGGAAACCGTATTTAAACTCTTTCATGTGAAACAGGCGAGTTCCTCATAACTGGATACGTCAGCCCTGCTCTAATATTGATTGCTGTTTTTTCTAATAGGAAAATAATCTATTTAATTTTAGACTTGAATTACAATTATTGAACCTTTTGTGATGTCTAATTATTTACTTGATGAATTTGTGTAGTGCTGAGATGCTTGTCAATTTGGGCATTCCTTGGGTCATTCTTGGTCACTCAGAAAGGAGAGCCTTATTGGGTGAAACAAATGAGGTTTTCTTTTCTTCTCTTTTGTGATTTAAAAGTTTTATCTCTTCATGCCTGTTTATTGTAAAGTTGCTGATTAATTTGGTGCATGTATGACTGTTCTTATGTTAGTTTGTGGGAGATAAGGTGGCCTACGCTCTTTCGCAAGGACTGAAGGTTATTGCTTGTGTTGGAGAGTCTCTTGAACAGAGAGAATCAGGTTCAACAATGGAAGTGGTTGCTGCTCAAACTAAGGCAATTGCAGGTACGGAAACATTATATGCTTCATATCTTACTTGTAAATAGAACTATGACTAAGGTACTGCTGTTGCAATGTGTTTGATTTATTGAACTGCCCACTCTTTTGCTAACACCTGTATGTGTCTTCTTGCTTGAGAAAATGATAAGTCTTGGCCAAATTTCTTTGGGGTAGTTGGCTCCAATTTTTTGCCTCCTGGCCTTCTGCTAGCTCATTGTCTATGCATAGTTTTGGCTTTTGGTGCCAATCACAATGTTTACTATTCTTTTATGATTCTTTGTTTTGAACTTTCTTTCTGTAAGTGTTGTATTTCATTTGTTGCGATTCAGTTCAATTGCAAATTCATGGCATAGATGGCTGCAAGTTCCAAGTATTATTAGTATTCTGGTTGGCTTGGATCTTTGTGTAGATTTGACTTTTATTTGCCTTTCCATCTACAAAACTGGAGTTAGTATTGTTCTCTGTGTGTATGAACGAGAGAGAGAGAGAGGTAGTCTTATTGCAAGGATCTATTTCTTTATTCCTTTGATTTTTTATGGAAAAAGATCCAGTGGATGCTGATTGTTTAAAGACCTCTTTGTCAGTAGCTACTTAGTTTTAAAGATCATGTGTTGGTGAAAGTATCACTCTACATGTGATACTCACGGTTTAACATGCTGGGATGTTTTTCTGATTTTATTGTTAATCATTTTGATTTCTTATACAGACCGCGTATCCGATTGGACTAACATCGTTATTGCATATGAGCCTGTTTGGGCTATTGGAACCGGGAAGGTTGCAACTCCCGCCCAGGCTCAAGAAGTAAGCCCTCCTCTAATTCAAGTTTTACCCTGGTCCTGGTTTGAGCTATACAATTTGAACATTGTGTACAAATTTGTGGCATCTCAACTTCTGTCTACAAAATCTGATTGTGTAGCAAATAGATCAGTAATCTAAATATGTGGATCTTTGTGAAGAATGGCAATGACAATGCTTTCTGTGGTTGTGTGAAAAGAAAAGAAAAAAAAATAGCTCTTATTTGCTGCTTAATGACCAAAGTACTGTAGGGTTGAGTCTCCCATTTCTCTCCATACCTTCCCACAAAAAGAACAAACACACATACACATTATTGAGAAAGATAAAGGATAAATGTAAAAGAAAAGGAAAAAAAAACATGTAGAAGCTATCATCTATTGAGCCCATGTAGCCCTTGGCTATGTGAGAAGTTCGGGGAACATGAAAAATTTTGTCCTGAATTCTAATTCATGTCAAATTGTTCTTCATAATAGGTACACAATGAATTGAGGAAGTGGCTTCATGCTAATACCAGCCCTGCTGTGGCTGAGTCAACTAGAATTATTTATGGAGGTAATTCTGTTTCCATCCTTTTTCTTATGTATATATACAGTTGTAAATTTGGATTAGTGTTGATGATTGTATTGAATTTGGGTTCTGTGGCTGAGTCAACTGATGGTTATTGTGTAACTTTCTATTGGAAGTGGCAAGACTGATTGTTTCACTTAACTAATTCAGAATAATTTCAAACTTATTGTTTCATTTGTCACACCTTGTCAGTTCTCAACCTGAATCTTGTAGACAACAGTCTACCAAAATCTCTCTTCTTTCAGCATAAAAACCACTTGAATTAGTTTCCTACGCATAGATTTATTAACTTTCCATTCGATGTTTGAAATTTCATTACTTGACTTGCCGTATAAGTTACCGTTTTATGAAATTAGTGGAAGTAATAGTTTCTAGGTTCGACCGTAGTGGGTAAACCATCTTAGGTTGGCCGTCTTTTACCCGTGTGTAAGATGGTGAAGCTGGTATTCTACAGGTGGTTTAATTTTGAGATAATAATGGATTTCCTGGTATTTGGGTGATGATGCAGGTTCTGTGAATGGTGCCAACTGCAAGGAATTAGGTGCCCAAGCAGATGTTGATGGATTTCTTGTAGGTGGAGCATCATTAAAGGTAATGATCCCGCTCGGGTTTTGCTTAGTGTTTCTTAAGTAAAAAGTAATGATAACAACGAATTTTATTTTGAGGGTGTTGCATTGTGTTCTAACTCAGTTTACTTGGTTCTTTTTTGTATTTCCACCACCACTGTAGCCGGAGTTCATTGACATTATCAAGGCCGCAGAGGTGAAGAAGAATGCTTAAGCTCTCCATCAGCTGTTAGTGAGATTGATGTTTTTGTACTTTTGCGCATGAGGGGTAAAACCTGGGATTAAATGATGGTCCGTTACTTTCGGCAAATGTCTAATTTGAGTTGTTGTTTTTAGTGTCAATAACAAAGCCAGACTGGTCATCATACTATGTTTGTCTTTTTGGTTTAAAGGACCCCTTGCTATTTTACCAATAAAGTAGTTTTGATATTTTGTGGCAGTGCATTTGTGTTAATTGAGGCAACGTGTTTAATGTTTATGGGGTTATGTTGTGGTTAGTGGTGGCAGCAAAATGGAAAAAAAGTGTGACCAATTTTCCACTATGAGAAATGGAAAATATAATGGTGTAATTTCAGGAAAGCGTAGCACATGGGCATTGCTACGAATCGATTGTAAGTTTAAACTAATGTTAATTAATGATGGATGTTAGTTAGTTATATGCTTATGCTTATGCTTATGCTTGCTTACATTATTATTATTATTATTTATCGCTAACTATCAAAGGAATGCTATCTTATCTGATTGTCGGCGGGCCCACTCCCACCAACACCAAATCACTACCATTTTGCATGTAATTCATCCGATTATTTGGTGGAAAAAAACAAAACGATTGGAGTTGGATGAGACAGCCCGGTAACTTTTAGACTTCTAAAAAAGACACGAGGACATATGTTGTGCAACTCACCATCCCTGTCAACTTTCACTAAGGAGACAGTAATAATTGTAATGTGTTTGTATGAATTAGGATTTATTTCAAAAACAATTTCTTTTCTTCGGGTGTTGTTGAGATCGACTTTTGAATAACTCTCTACGCGATATAATCGGTACTGGCTCGTTCTTGATTTTAAGCTAATATAATAATAGCAAGTGGAGTGTGAATCCGTGAGTATTAGTAAAAATCACGAGTGGTGGTGATTTGATTTGAAGATTGAGCTGATCATAGATTGATATTTTTTGCAGGCAAGTGTTGGGTGTTCACACTAATTGGAATGAATCGTCGTCAAATGCATATGACCGTTGTCCGTGCCCATATTTCATCCGTAAACTAATTGGAACAATTAAAAATACGTAGTTGTAGTTGGTTGTGGCTGAAAATTCATTCATTCATTCATTCTCGTAGACTCAGAAATTGAAGAGGTTTTTATTGATTGAAAAAAACAGAGTTTCTAGTTTGTTGTACCTAAGATTGGACTAAATATAAAAGGCGCATGTGAATGCAGTTCCTTTACTTTGGCTGTTACTTTCAACTAGTTTGGTTGGTAGGAACTAGGAATAGGAGGAGGAGGAGGAAGTGGTCCTCTGTACCGTGTCCGAGCAAAACGTTGCAAGTGCCAGGGTGTGTTGGAATTGAAAGGAAAGACAAAAATGTCAACAATAACCTGAATTTTAGAATCAAACCCAACTCACTCAGACAAAGCTCCCATCTCTACTTTCTTTTTTGGGTTCATCTGTATGTCTTCGATTCCGGTGATTCATAATTGGACAACCACCTAATTTATGTCTTTGTAAGTAATCCACGTATTCAACTGTCTTCTTCGTTACTTATTTTTATTATGAAATAAAATAATAAGGTATTTTCATCTCTTATTCTCCATAGGCCACGTAACATTGCCATGTCATTTGTCACCTAATTTTATTCTATTTTCATTCTTATTTAATCTTTTTTCCTATTTTCAATTAAATACTATTAATTTCAACATATATGAAGAATAAAGTGCTTACATCTCTTATTCTTCATGCCATGACATGTGCCATTTCTTAATTCATTTGTCTTCTATTTTCAATATGAATATTATTAAATTTAACATTGACCTTTTATTACCTTTTTTGTTTGTTTGTGTTACGTTTGTTTTCTCACAAATTAAATTTTCCTTTAAAATGTTATTATGTATTTTCACTAAATGTTTTAATCTCATTATATATATATAAAACTCAAAATTCGGATAGAAAGGTCAGCTGATCACGAGCTTTAGCGGTCCATTGATACTTTGGATTGGGATGCTTCTTTATTTTCCTTTCTTTTCTTTTCTTTTTTCTTTTGTTTAAAAAATAAAAATTACACTTTTTCATCATTTTTTTTTAATATTTGAAACTTAAAATAAAATAAAATAAAAGTGCTGCCTGTGCCTGTGTGTTGTTGTTGGTTGCGTAGTAAATGCCAAGTATCCAGACCCATGTGGACACGTTTAATTAATCCTAAATAGCAACCTTGATCATGCTTCATTATATCCCATCATTATTCTTTTAAAATATAGCAAATTTTGGTTCCGTTTGGACAAGTACTTCAAAAACATTTTTAGTGTTTTAAGAGTATAAAAAATTTAAAAATGGTGTTTTGAAATGAAATTGCAAAATGTTTTTTAAAAAATAATTTTAAGTAAAATGTTTTTAAAGTACACTTTAAACATATTTTATAAAATACTTAAAAAAATTTTTAAACTCATTTTAAGTTAAACTCGCAGGTCGGCCTGTCCTACCCCCGATCCGCCCCAAACCCTGGACCCACCCCAACTTAGCCTCGACCCCGCTCCGCCCCGACCCTGATCCCACCCTCTGCGACCTTGGCTTCATCCCCGACCCGATATCGGTCCCACCCCTGTTCCAACCTCAACCTCAGCCCCAGCCCGGCAACCTCGCCCACGTTTAGACCTCCGCCCCACCACGACCTCACCCCAGCCCCGTCCCCTACCACGCCCAGGCCCCGACCCTACCCCGGACCCGACCACGGCCTCGACCCTGACCCCGACCCCGAACCTGAACCTGACCCTGGCCTCGGACCCAACCACGCCCTGACCCAGGACCTGAACCCGAACCAGACCCCGACCCCTACCATGAACCTAACACCGAACCACGAACCCGACCCTGAACCCAACCCTGACCCTAGCCTCGAATTAGACCCCGACCCCCGCCCCGAACCCTACCCCGACCCTGGGACTCGACCCAACCACTCCTCGCCCCCGACCTTGACCCTGTCCCCGAACCCTACCCAGGCCCCGACCACGACCCCGCCCCAGCCCCGATCATGCCCTCACCCCAGCCTCGTCCCCAGACCCGACCTTTCCCTGGCCCTAGCACGACTCCGTCCCTAACCCTGCCCACCCAATAGGAAAAAAATTTTGTTTATATACCATAAACATAATTTTTATATAATTTCCCGCATCAAATATAATTAAAATTTTTTTTTCAAATAGTTGTCCAAACATCTTTTAAACTATTTTAAACTAAAAAAACGTTTTTGTAAAATAGTTGTCCCAACACATATTTCATTAAAAAAAACTTCTAAAACATATTTTATAAAATATTTTTGAAAAACACTTTTATAAAAATGTTTTTGAAGTACTTGTCCAAACGGAGCCTTTGTTTTCTTCTTTCCTGCAAAAATTCTTATAAAACAATTATCTTTAAAAAATTATTCTATCCCTAAAATAAAGATTCTCCACTTTAATTGTATTTTTTTAGAAGAGTCATTTATAGAATCATAGATTATGACTCGTAAACAGTCGTACACGATTGCACCTACTCTAGAATTTGATCAAACTGTTTTTTTTTTTTTTACTCGACACTATTACATAGTCACTTGAGAAGTTAACTAACAAGAGAATCAACTTACACTTTAAATAGTTAAAATTGATCGAAATAAAAATCGAATCTCGACTGTTGGTGACCATTTACGTGTCACAACTCTTGAGACACTGGTTCGGTTTCTAGAATATTTGTTAAACGGTCCAAAACGGTTTCCAATTTCCATCGTCCTCGTTCATTGACATCAAGATCAAGACTTTGTGCCGTGCCGGGCCGGGCCATCAAACGCTGAAATATTTCTTCATTCCTCGAACCAAGAAAGAAATCGCTCCCCCTTTTCCAAGTCAGAGGCACACAGCAAACTCAGAATCAAATATTAATGTTTCCGAGTCATCGAGAAAGAACTATTGGGATTACTAGACAATCCACCTTTTCACACCGATTTAAACTAATCTAATCTTAATCCAATGTCACTTCACTTTACGCAGCCAATTTCGAGGCCGGTGCCAGAAAAAAGATTAAGTTAAAACCACTAATTAACGAGTCAAAACCAGCCTTACTAATCCATGGTGCTGATCCAATGGCTGACGCTAGCTAAGCATCAAATGCAGGTTTGTCCTATTCTTCAAAAGGGCACCCAGAAAAAGGTTTAAAAAATAAATAAAAATGGTCCTCTCCTCTTCACTTTCGTCTGGCCTGCTCTTCAGAGATGAGTCCACTGCCCTTTCCCATCTCTTTTATTGCACTGTATTGTGTTGTGTTGTGTGTACGTGTCTGCAAGTTGCAGTGTTGTAGCTGACGACGATTACTCAAGACTGGTTTTTTTATAAATTTTTTCTTTTGCCGAAAAGTCAACCTTTTTGGCCTTCGGGAAGGTCTGGAAATACTACCATAGCTTCTCGTGAAGCCAACCAAACCAAAAAAGAAACGGACGAGTAAAATATTCAAACATATTCGTCTTAATCTGCTTTTTTTTTTCATTCGGAATTGAAAATTATAGTTAAGCATGTTCACACCTTTTTGTCTTTGATCTTGTTTCGGTTTTGAGTTTGATTATTTTCCCCTCAGAACCAGAAAGAGGTATTTCCAGTTTTTGCCAATTGGTGGTTTGCGCAAGACAGCTCTCTGGTTCTATCATTCTGGAACGAGAAGAAGAAATAAAAAAGGATCAGACTGGAACAAAGACTGCCTTTTGATATATGGGTTCTTGTTTAAGCGCTCGTATTAAGGCCGAGAGTCCTCTTCATGCTGGTAATTAATTACTGTTTATCATTTCAAGACAGAATTTTTATGGAAATATTTAGCTGAAATCGTTAATATTCAACTGTATGCTGTAATAAGATCCTTCAACTGTTTGTTTTCTGGAATTGGGTTTCCTGATTTAGCTGAGTTTGATGTGCTAGCTAGGTGGTGCAGTGTTTATTTGCTCTGTTTTTGATCAAAAGTTCTTTCTTTTGTTTGAATCCTTTTTGGGTTTTTTTCTTGAGATGGAAAAAGGTAAAGAAAAGTAGTATTTGGGATGTCTGTTTTAGATATGGCCAATAGTGATGACAGCAAATTTGTTCTCTTCAATTGCTCCAGAAATGGAAGAGGATTAATACTAAGGGTAGCAATCCATATCTGTGCCTCTACTGCATTTTGAGGCAAAGGCCTTAAGGCCTTCCTTTCAATCTTCAATTTAACGAAAATTTTCCTAGCTAAAAGTTAATATGATGAGATTTTGAGTGAAATGCCTTGTATATACAGGAACAAATTCAAGATATGATGGAAAAGACTCAAGTAGCAGGCTTTCATCTTCTTCAATGCCACTGACCCCTCGCAGCGAGAGTGAAATTTTGGAATCAACAAATTTGAAGATTTTTAGCTTTAATGATTTGAAAACAGCCACTAGGAATTTCCGGCCCGATAGTGTGTTGGGAGAAGGTGGATTTGGTTGTGTTTTCAAAGGTTGGATCGATGAGCATACTTTTAAGGCTGCCAAGCCAGGAACAGGATTGGTCATTGCTGCAAAGAGGCTAAACCAAGAAGGTCTACAAGGTCACAGGGAATGGTTGGTGAGTATGATTTTTCCGGTAGTTTTTGTTCTCTTTGTGATAGTGTGACCAAAATTTAGTATCATTAAGCCATTGATTTTGTTTTCTCTCATGGATCACAGACAGAAATCAATTACCTCGGCACGCTCCATCATCCTAATCTTGTAAAATTGATTGGATATTGCTTAGAAGATGAACATAGACTTCTGGTTTATGAGTTCATGCCGCGGGGAAGCCTGGAAAATCATCTCTTCCGGAGTATGTTCTTGCACTGTTTTATTAGGTACATTTATTAGCTCTTTTTGGGGCTTTTATTCATCACAATGATTCTTTCTTTTGTGTATTATCAGGGAGTGCTTACTTCCAACCGCTATCATGGAACCTCCGAATGAAGGTTGCTCTTGGAGCAGCAAAGGGACTGGCATATCTTCACAGCCCTGAAGCCAAAGTTATCTATCGCGATTTCAAGACTTCTAATATTTTGCTTGATTCTGTATGTCAGTTGACTTCTATATCCAATTTTTGTTCTTATTATTTACTATATTATACTTATTAGATCTTGTTCATGAATTTATTGACAGAATTACAATGCAAAGCTCTCCGATTTCGGCCTGGCAAAGGATGGACCAGTTGATGGCAAGAGCTATGTATCTACTAGAGTCATGGGTACCTATGGCTATGCTGCTCCCGAGTATATGGCTACGGGTACTTGCATTTTTCAACTTATTTGGAAAATTATGGAGTTTTTTCTGCCATTCTAGGCAAAGTCTCTTGTGTCATTATGTTTAGTTGGGATATTTCTGCCATGGAATCTCCTGTTTTCCAGACTGAAGAATCTAAGCTCACCTGAATGTTTGCTTAATCACAATGTAGGATTCAGTATTAGAAACACGACTCTTTTGTTTTGGTGGAAACTAGTTTTAGAAACACGACTCTTTCTTTGTGCTAATTCTGTGTTCTGTTTCTTGTGAAGGTCACCTGACTGCGAAAAGTGATGTGTATAGTTTTGGGGTGGTTCTTCTGGAAATGTTGACAGGCCGTCGGGTTGTAGACAAGAACCGCCCCCCTGGAGAACACAATCTAATCGAATGGGCCAAGCCTTACCTAGCCAGCAAACGCAAGATCTTCCAAGCAATGGACGTGAGAATAGAAGGACTTTACTCTGTAAATGGAGCAGCAAAAGCTGCAGCTCTGGCAGTTAAATGCCTTTCAAACGAACCCAAGCACAGGCCAAACATGGAAGAGGTGGTTAAAGCATTGGAGCAGATTCAGGACCTGGACTCCGGGAGCCTTAAAGCCGAGGCGATCAGAAAGCATCAGAGAATGCGCGACCGGGAATCATCTACCAGAAAGGCTGCATCATATCCAAAACCAAGACCTTCTGCTTCCCCCATGGCAGCTGCTTGAACATTGAATTTTCAAATACATTTTCAGTTTCATCGATGAATTGAAGAGAGAAAAGCGAAGCTGGATGGATGCAGGAAAGCCAGACCAACAGAGGGACTTGGTCTTGTGTAGTACCATCGCCATCGGCATCTGATGATCGAGTCCTCGATGTGGGATTCATCTGGCAACAATGCTGCTAGAGATAGATTGGGATGACTGTATGATTCTTGGGGCATCCATCTATGTAGAGTAGGTTGTTTGTAAAATGCAATGTTATACTCATTCATCAACTCTGTGTATGTATAAAAATTGAAAAACTAAAGCCCAGGTACAGACCTTTGACAAGGGGGGACTACTAATAAATTGTAGAATTTGGCTTTATGGAAATTTTGCACAACTACCATTAATCCTTGAATGTTCAAAGTAACAAAGAAAAGCCTTCAAGTTTCTAGTTTGTGTTTATTATTCACGAGTAACAATAAGAGTGATGTCGAGCCGAGATTTGAAATCTTCAAACTCTGATAGTTTATTAATAATCGATTTTAAAATTTCGTCCGTTTATTTACTAAATTAATGAGTATAATATAAAGTTTTATTGAGTCATCTTAAACTTGTTCGTAGAAGTTCAAGTTCGTTCTCAATTCTTAGTTATAACTAATAAAAATCGACTTTGTAATCATAATCAAATTATAAGATGTATTGGTCATTTTTAAAACCTAATAGACTGGTTTATACTTTGATCAAGCATGGGGAGTTAAATGTAATTCGCCCTTTTTTCTTTTTTATCAGGGCAATTTCAAGGGTTAATTTTTTTAAAATTAAGAATTGTAAGGGAAGAGTTGGCCATCTAAGGAGAACTTGTGTGGTATGATTTTCAAAACATGGTTTTGAGATTTATTTTGATTTTATAATATTAAAATTGTATTGGGAATGTAAAAAAGTGTATTGAAAAATTTAAAAAAGTATATTGAAAATGATGAAAAATTATTATAAAATTAAAACTTTTCTCAAAACTATGTTTTGAGAATCAAAACAAACAGGGCCTGATGTGCATAAAAATTAGCTAAAGCCATTGGGCTTGGCCCAATCAAGACAAGGAAAGCTTAGGTCGGGAAAGCTTGGGTCATGAAGGCTTAGGTCGGTAAACAAGATATCAAAGCTCAAGGAGCTTAGATCGGTAAATCTTAGGTCGGTAAAACTTAGATCAGTAAAGCTTAAGTCAGGCAGAGCTTAGATCAGTAAGGCTTAAGTCAGGCAGAGTTTAGGTCGGTAAATCTTAGGTCGGTAAAGGTTAGACCAGTAAAGCTTAAGTCAGGCAGAGCTTAGATCAGTAAGGCTTAAGTCAGGCAGAGCTTAGGTCGGTAAATCTTAGGTCGGTAAAGCTTAGACCAGTAAGGCTTAGATCAGTAAGGCTTAGGTCGGTAAAGTTTAGATCAGTAAAGCTTAAGTCAGGCAGAGCTTAGGTCAGCAAATTTTAGGTCGGTAAACCTTAGGTCAGGTCGGGATAACGGTAACATTGGCATGACAGTTAGACATCATTGTAGGGCCATGAATTTGATATATGCAGGAGCAATAATGACAAAGGAGCCAAATTATAGCCGTTATTACAAGAACGTTACCGTCATCATAAACAGGAGAATAGTTGGAAGTGCAAGTCATCACAACACAACAGACATATCATACAGCTCATCACAGCACAACGGATATATCAAGATGAGCCTATAAATACTCAGTCACCAGACTCATTTCAGGTAAGCCATTCTTGATGCAATTTCTCTTAAACTCTTGGTCAATACCCTTTTCTGCTTACATGTTGCTAACTTGACCGTCAGAGTTATACAGGGGGGATAGCCCCGCTTCTTTCTGATTGCTTGTCTTTGTCACCGGAATATTCTTCCTACAGACCCAGGTCCTCACTAATCCGACCTCCATAGCTCGGTTTCCATCTCCGCCTTCATCCATTTTGTCATTCAACCTCTATATTGGGCCTGAACGTTCAAGATCTTCATTGGGCCAGCCGGAGCATCCAAACACCGGACTTTTTACGTCACATCAACTGGCGCCGTCTATGGGGACGATTTGATCGATTTTCTTCATCAAATTTTCTTCACAATCAAAGAAATTTGTTGAAGTCATGACGCAAGACGTTCGGGAACGGATGCTTCTTCTTCCAGAATAGCGGTTTGCACTAAGGAAATAATTCTCCAATTAGGTACAGTTTTTGGGACAATTGATTTCATCAACCGACATATAGAAATATAAATTTGGTTGGCATCAATGAATCGACATCATACCATGTACATCTGGGAAGGCCTGGTTTTTAAACCGCTTCCAAGCAGCATACCATGTGCATCTATCTGGTTGTTAACATTCTAGAAGGAGCACGCTTCAGAAGGCAGCTCTTGAAACAATTAAAATATGTCTTGAAACTGCATACCATGTGTCTCTTGTTTCTTGGTTGTATACTTTAACTCTTGTTGCATTTCTTGTTCTTTGTTGTGCATGGATGTCGAGAAATGGAGGAATGGCAAATCAGGAAAACATTCTAGATCCCAAAATTTTTGCATGTGGAATACAGGTCAAATATATTAATTTACGAAGTGAGAAATAAGGATTGGAGGATGACCCATCAGTGGATTACCTTGGAGACCGACCCATCAGTGGAGGACCTTGGAGGCCGACCCATCAGAGGATGACCTAGAAGGCTGACCCCCATCAGTGGATGACCTAAAAGGCAGACCCCATCAGTGGACGACCCATCAGAGGATGACCTAGAAGGCTGACCCCCATCAGTGGATGACCTAAAAGGCAGACCCCACCAGTGGACGACCTAAAAGGCAGACCCCACCAGTGGACGACCTGGAGCAGTGGACGACCTAGAGGGCAGACCCCATCAGTGGACGACCTGGAGCAGTGGATGACCTAAAAGGCAGACCCCATCAGTGGACGGACCTGGAGCAGTGGATGACCTAAAAGGCAGACCCCATTAGTGGACGACCTGGAGCAGTGGATGACCTAAAAGGCAGACCCCACCAGTGGACGACCTGGAGCAGTGGATGACCTTGGAGACCATCAGGTCAAACACCGTTGGTAGGTCTTGGAGACCATCAGGTACAGTCTATAGGACAATAAAATATCTTAGATGTTTAAGTTACTATGTTCATTATTCAGTATGCATTGCGAAAGACACGGTTGTGAACCGCTTTCACAGTATTATTTTCATTATTCAGTAGGCATAGTGAAAAACACGGTTTGGAACCGTTTTCAAATTATTGTGACAACCATCATGATAGCTGAACATACCGGTCACCATGTTAAATTTGGTAACCACCATGTTATACTCACAGGATAGTCGAGCATACCAGTAACCATGATAGCTGGCCAGCTACTACTTACAGAAATCATGTGATCACCTTACCATGGGTACCTTAGATGGCCTGGTTTAAACCACTTTCAATCTATAGCTTCAGTTATGCATATGCTTTTTACATTTTCTATCATGTATGGGATGGCTTCTCTTCGTTATAATGTTAAACAGGCAAGGCAATGTTACATGAGCAGGGCCAATACATTGGCTGGGATAAACATGGGCAGGGATAAGCAGTTAGCTGTGACATACATAGGAAGGGCTAAACAATTAGTTGGGACAAACATAAGAAGAGCTAAGCAGTTAGCTGAGGCAAACATAGGCAGGGCTAGGCATTTGGTCGGGACTAGTCCTTAACATAGTCTCGTAGGATATTGGGTCAAACCCTTAGGTCGAGATGCGGAGGTATGCAATTAAGCAAGTCTTTCTGTTGTCATTGGAAGCATTACTAGGTCGGTCTGGCTGGCATGGGGTAGTGCTCTTTGTTAGTTCAGCATTTCAGATAGCAATAGGTCGGTAAAATTCATGTTAGGTCGGTCATTATAGTCTAGATTTCAATACCCTACCACAGTCAAGGTCGGACAAGAACTTATTAAGGTCGGATGCATGTTTATCTGGGTTTAAGTATCATGTTTTAGCAAAAGTCAAGTAAAACATGATACTGGGGGGGCTTGTTGATGTGCATAAAAAATAGCTAAAGCCATTGGGCTTGGCCTAATCAAGACAAGGAAAGCTTAGGTCGGGAAAGCTTGGGTCATGAAGGCTTAGGTCGGTAAACAAGATATCAAAGCTCAAGGAGCTTAGATCGGTAAATCTTAGGTCGGTAAAGCTTATATCAGTAAGGCTTAAGTCAGGCAGAGCTTAGATCAGTAAGGCTTAAGTCAGGCAGAGTTTAGGTCGGTAAATCTTAGGTCGGTAAAGGTTAGACCAGTAAAGCTTAAGTCAGGCAGAGCTTAGATCAGTAAGGCTTAAGTCAGGCAGAGCTTAGGTCGGTAAATCTTAGGTCGGTAAAGCTTAGACCAGTAAGGCTTAGATCAGTAAGGCTTAGGTCGGTAAAGCTTAGATCAGTAAAGCTTAAGTCAGGCAGAGCTTAGGTCAGCAAATTTTAGGTCGGTAAACCTTAGGTCAGGTCGGGATAACGGTAACATTGGTATGACAGCTAGACATCATTGTAGGACCTTGAATCTGATATATGCAGGAGCAATAATGACAAAGGAGCCAAATTATAGCCGTTATTGCAAGAACGTTACAGTCATCATAAACAGGAGAGTAGTTGGAAGTGCATGTCATCACAACACAACAGACATATCATACAGCTCATCACAGCACAACGGATATATCAAGATGAGCCTATAAATACTCAGTCACCAGACTCATTTCAGGTAAGCCATTCTTGATGTAATTTCTCTTAAACTCTTGGTCAATACCCTTTTCTGCTTACATGTTGCTAACTTGACCGTCGGAGTTATACAGGGGAGATAGCCCCGCTTCTTTCTGATTGCTTGTCTTTGTCACCGGAATATTCTTCCTACAGACCCAGGTCCTCACTAATCCGACCTCCATAGCTCGGTTTCCATCTCCGCCTTCATCCATTTTGTCATTCAACTTCTATATTGGGCCTGAACGTTCAAGATCTTCATTGGGCCAGCCGGAGCATCCAAACACCGGACTTTTTACGTCACATCAGGGCCCTTGTAGTCCTCATTGGGGTGTAAGTCCATCCTGGATTCAAAATCCAAAGCTTGTATTCCTGGGATGCCAGGCTAAAAATATGTTGAGCCTCATCCCGTATTGTGCTAGGCACATTTCAATAAAATAAAAAATCAAATGGGCAATTTGCAATTGGGATAAAGTCTAAGGTATTTTTTTGCGAAATTATGAACTAGACGTCGTTTCCCGAACGGGGAGGGCTATTCTCGTAATTTCAAGGAGAAGGTTTAAGAGCCTCGTTCTGGGTTTATACTTTATCGGATGTCATGTGGTGTTTCGCTCTGCAATTACACTATGGCGTTTCTGCAGCACGCGATTACGGCGCCCTTCGCGCGTGCAGTTAGGTTCCGTACCCTGACTATCGCCTGTGCCACCGTTAATTCACCTTCCCCCAGCCTCAGGAAGTCATCTCCACCGTCGCAGGTGCTTCTCGGCATGTCCGAGCAAGAGCTTCAACAACTAGCTGTCGACTTCGGTCAGGTCCGTTTCTAATCATTAACGAATTTAGTCGTCAGAAGCTAGAGGCAACCAATTTTGAAAATTTTTCTTACTTTCTGGGGATGTTTGTGTAGGAACGTTATAGAGGAAAACAATTGCATCATTTGCTCTACAAAAGGAAAGTTAAAGAAATGCAAGAGTTTAGTCAATGTGAGTAGTTGTGCCTTTTTATTCTTTAAATTTGTGCAAATTATGGATAAGGGAATCAATTTTGTGACTTTTGCTTTTTTATTTTCTATGATATTTGGGTGAGATAAGTGCCACTGGCGTTCAGGAGTGAGTTGCAGGAAGCCGGATGGAGAATTGGGAGGTCACCAGTATATCAGACAGTTACGGCAGCTGATGGTACTATTAAGGTATTCAAGATTCTAAGGTTGCTGGAACTATGTTCTTATGTTTTCAAGCACGAAGCAACAACGTGTGTGTCTGTTCTACTTGCTTATATTGATTCTAAATGAGTAGCTTCATCTGCTTTCCTTATAAAGTTTCGTTTGTTAATCTGCTCTTTGTAGTTTTCAACATTGATGCATAAAATATGCTGCTTGTTTCTGTGTCAATTGAAAAGGTTTAACTGATTTCACCTCCAGTTGCTAATAAAATTGGAAGACAATCGCTTGGTTGAAACTGTTGGGATTCCAGTGAAAGACCGTGAAGGTTCAGTTCGTTTGACCGCTTGTGTCTCATCACAGGTTATTTTCTTCTGCAAAACTGTTGTTTAGATCTTCAGGTAAGGGATTTCATGTCTTCCTTTTGATGCAATTTGTTGGTTATGTTGCTTTTCCTCTGTGTCACTTAGGTGGGCTGTCCATTGCGCTGTTCCTTTTGTGCCACTGGGAAGGGAGGATTTGCTAGGAACCTTAAGAGGCATGAAATTGTGGAGCAGGTATGTCTTATATCTGTCAGATGCTAATGTTGACAGATGAAATAAGTTGGCATGAGAAAAAATTATCTATATGTTGGAATTTTGGGGCAGTTCATCTAGTTTATGAAATTTATTGCAGTGTATTAGCTCTTGGAACTTTACCCTTCCCTAAAAGAGTCTAGTGGGCATCATTTGTCTCATGTCTCTCATATTTTGTATTTGTGGTGGATCATAATTCATTTGGCTTTGAAACTTTACTGATCAACCTCTGTTGTTTTACTTACCGGTGAATCCTGGATTGGATATTTGCAACCATTCAGTATTCTGCTGCGTGATGAGTTACATACATGATCATATCTGTACAGGTGATGGCTATAGAAGATGCTTTCCAGCGCAGGGTGACTAATGTTGTGTTTATGGGAATGGGTGAGCCCATGTTGAATTTGAAAGAAGTTCTTGAAGCACATCGTTGCCTGAACAAGGTTATTGAACACCTATGCCTTTTTAACATGCAAGCAACCTAACTGATAATAGTTTGTGTTTAAGTGAACTTGCAAAGATATTGTATTGAATGTGCTAGATTTTAGTGTTTAACTTTGTGAATCTTCACAACTTATTTATTTTTCAGGATGTCGAAATTGGGCAAAGAATGATCACTATATCTACTGTTGGAGTTCCAAACACAATAAAAAGGCTGGCCTCCCATAAGCTTCAATCAACACTGGCTATTAGGTAATTGATGTAAAAATTATGGTACTTCTGAGAAAATTAGTGTTACATTGTCACTGCTCCAGCAATACAGCCCGTTTGTATTTTATTTCTTCTCCTTCCGCACCATAACGGAAACTGGTTCTTTCTTTTTCTTGTAGTTTGACAGACCTTCTAAATAAGTCCAAACATTTAGAGGAATTTGCTGTTTTCTTGGCCAATAAAATAGAGAAAGTACTATCCACTTTTCAATTTCAGTGCAACCCTGTAAGCAAAATATGATCAAGTTACTTTTAGCAGTTTAATCAGCAAATTTGAACTGTAAAATGCTCATCCTATTCCATCTTTTAGAAAGATGTCATGTGGAGAACTGTTTTAATTATCTGGAACTATTAAATTAAAACAGTATTCTCTGATGTGCATAGCCTTCTCATGAAGGCTTTTCATTTGCATCTCCTTTGCGGATGTTCAGTTTTAGCGTAATATATTTTAACAATTGTTCTCCAGCTTCATCTAGTGGATGCAAACACTGACAAGAGCAGATTATTGTACATGAATTAGTCAATAGTTACTTTTAGTATCTTTATTTACCTAAGAGTATGTTATCCTCATTTCCTGATGTGGCATTTTTTCATATTTTGTTTAGCTTACATGCTCCCAACCAGAAACTCCGCGAGAGTATAGTGCCAAGTGCGAAATCTTATCCTCTGGAAGCAATCATGAAGGATTGCAGGGACTATTTTCTTGAAACCAGTCGCCGGGTGTCTTTTGAATACACACTCTTAGGTATCTATTGAAGTTTTTATTTGACATAGATTTTTATGATTCCTCTTCCTCGAAAGTAATTTGATATTCCAAGTATTAATCCTGAAGCTGGAGTCAATGACTCTGTTGAGAATGCAATAGAGTTAGCAGAACTACTGCGCAAATGGGGCAGCGGTTATCATGTGAACCTGATACCATTTAATCCAATAGAAGGTTCTGATTACAAGCGGCCATCTAAAAAATCAGTATGCTTTTTCTCTCCATTTTCTTTGGTGAACCATTCAGTCATTACCATTTTTCTTTCTCAACTGAATCTAATGTGTATTGTCCTCATTTTCGTCATCAGTGTGAAGAATTCATTCAGGTCAAATGACTTGGAATTTCATAACCTAGTTTTTTCATGCAGGTTCTTGCATTTTCATCAACTCTAGAATCCCGTAAAGTAACAGTAAGTGTCAGGCAGACGCGAGGTCTGGATGCTAGTGCAGCCTGTGGACAACTCAGAAATCAGTTCCAGAAGAGCCCCTTGCTTGCTGGTTCCGAGGACCAGCCATCTGAATTAGAGATTGCAGCTGCTTGTTAATCCAAGAGGTCCGTCCTTATGCTTCAATCCTTTTTAGATGGAAAAGTTGCTTCATGATAACGAAGTCTTACTGGCATCCTCTGCTTGTTATTCCGAGAGTGCGCTAACATCATCGAAGAGGCAGCAGAAAACAACTGGCTCTCTAGTAGAGGCCAGTTCAGAAAATTAGCCTTAATCTCATGCCAGTGCCGATGATCGGTTCAGAAAGGAAATCTTGAAGTATAGGACAACTCCATGGCTACTCTGCCTTTTGAAATGGTTGTATTAACCTGCAGGCTGAAGTTTCAGGGATAAGGTATCAAGATTCATTTCGCAATGAGAAATGGATAGTGAAAAGTTAAAAAGAAATTTGGTCCTCACAAAATCTGACTTTGCGTGAGAATTGAGATGTAGATTAATACAGTGAACCTTGTATATTTTATGATAAACTACAATTTACTATATGGATAATATCATGCAATTTCTTCATGGTTTTATTTTATTTTTACTTTTGATACTGTTATTAATATACGTGATTTATAATTAATTTGTATATAATTAAAAAAATTACAATTGATCAAAAGGTTATATTTTGAGATATACAAATAGTTATAATTTTGATTGTTTAACACTTGCTGCTGAAACCCTTTTCTCCGCCGAGGCCGATATTTAAGTCAACAATATCCCGAATATAACTCTGATGCAAAACAGATTTATCCGACTAGAGATCAATTAATGTGCCCCTCCCTCAAAATCATAATCATTGGATAACTCTTAAAACTCCATTGCAGATATATTGCTTCTTATCCAGTATCATAATTTGGCGGATCAGGATCCTCTGTTTTAAATTTATTGGAATTAAAAAATAAAAAAATACCAAAAATTATATTAAAATACTAGATTTATGTAAAAAATAAAATAATTTTTATTACATTAGGTAGAATGCCAATAAATATCATTGGTAAAAAAATTAAAATAAAAAATAATAATTATGATGAGTTATTAAGATGTGTAACAGAGAGTGTAACGGAAAAATGTAACAAAAGATCCTAAGTCGAATTTGGCCAAAGTTCAACAGAATGATTTCCCTAGTTTGTTACCTCGATTTTTGCGTTCGGCTACCCCTCCACTTGCTGTCAAGCAATGCTGCCACCTGTCATCTTCTTGACATATCTTTGTAGAGCTAATTATTGGGCTTTTAATCGTAGTTGGCCTTTTAAGAGCGCAATTATTTTCCTGAATTCGGCACTTCCTGGCCTTAGCCTTTAATCAATATCCAACAATATTTAGGGGGTGAGTTTAGAAATCAAGGAATGAAATGATAGAAAATATAAATATTTGGTTAGTTGGTTTGAGAATGGAGATTCGGCAATAAAACCCAAATAATTAGCATTCAACCACCAGGGGTTGGTTTCAACTTTCAATGTCATTCCCAATTAACTCATCTTTCTTTTTCTTTTTATTTTTATTTTTTATGTTTTTACTTTCTTTCTCTTTTTTGTTGTGTGTCTATCTTTCTCTTTATCTCTCATGTCTACCTTACCTTATCTATATTTTACTATTATTTTTTTTTTAAAATAACTTTAAAAAAAAAGAAGAAAAAAACGGTTACTTACTACAAGTAAACCTTTAAATGGTAAAATTAAAATAAAATAGTAAAAATTAGTATTAAATATTAATTAATTTATCATTAATTTTCCAACTATGATCGTAGTTATAATTATATTAAACATAATTATATTATTAAAAATATGAAAAATATGAAAATAAATATAGAAATTTTTATTAGGACAAGACAAATTCTTAACAATGAGAAATCATACTTTTTATGAAAAAAAATTTTATGCTTATGCCATTGTAGTGAACGGTTCTTATTTATTTGTATTTTTATTTTTTATTAGTATGTCATCAACTATATAAATATGCATTGGTGAGGAACTATGCTCATGATAATTATTTTTTTTTTCCCAATCAAAAGGAAATATAAAAAGATTAATGTGTTAATAGTATTTTTTTTTGGATATATAAAGTTATGTGCATAAATTTAAAGAAAGATAAAATAAGGAAGAAATTACTCACAATAACTGTACAAAATTTATTTGACTAATAATCCATATATAAAAAGGATATGCACATTTTAAGTTATACTATTTATTTTATATCAGCAAACTTTTTAAAATCAAAATGAAATCTGCTAACATAAATAATATAATTTATTTAAAAACTTTGCAAGATGGTAATCTATATCTCAAAATATTTTGGTTATATTTAATCATTTTTAATAAAGAGTTATGTTTTTAACATTTGTCTTGTCCTAATAAAATAATTCATATATTTATTTTGATATTTCATTTTTTTTAATAATATTAATTATGTATAATCTAATCATAAAAAGTTGATCATAATTGAAAAAAATAATGATAAATTGCTCAATACTTATACTTAATACCAATTTTAATTATTTTATTCAATTTAAGAATTACATATTTAACATGTGAGTGACATATAACTTTATGGTGAAAAAAGATGAAAAGTTAGGAAGGGTCCAAAAAATTACATTAACAAAATGCGAAGAATCTTTTCTCACAATTTAAAATGTAAAAGATAAAAAATAGAACATTGAGTCATTAGTAAGGGACTAAAATGATAATTTGCTCATGTTGAAAATATATTAGATGACATTATGTGATTGTCTTTTGTTTTTCTATATTTCGCAATCAGGAAAGCTACCCCAAAGTAAGAGTTTTCTGCTCCAAGAAACATTTGGGCTGGGGCCTATTATGAAATTATCGATAGAGCATAAATATTTGGGTTCAAATTCGGTTCATCAAAATTATATATATATATATATATAAATAGCTTGGCTCGATAAGATCGATGAGCCCTCGAGCCAGTATTAATTGAGCTTGAGGCCATCTCGATTATTAAACGAGCCAGTTTTAGCTCAGCTCGAGCTCGATTTTGACCGAACTCGGGCCAAGTTTTGTGCAAGCTACTCGCGAATAGTTTGACTCATTTACACCCATAATCTCAACAAATCTTCTACCTCTCTAGAAACTTTTAGAACTTATGACTTCCTCCCTCAAATAACTTTTCTTTGTCGTTATGACATGTTCTACTAGGAATAGGGAAGTTGCAGTGTTACTGAGTAAAAACAACTATGGTACATAAACTTCTCCGCCACGAACATTTCTGAAGCAATTTGCGAAAGGAAGCAATTAGAATCTGGCCAAATGATAAAACTGCTAGTTTCCCAATATCTCTCTGCAGAAGCAATGACACAAATATTCTTGCCTCCCAAACCACCCCACTCGTAGCCTACTTGCGAATAGAGAAAACCCTGTCAGTTGCAACGCAAAGACTCTGGTGATAGACATGTAATGAGGCGTTGCCAACCACCTCTAAAAACCTTGCCAATTTGATGCAATGCCATCAATCGGCTCTGTGTAAGGGGTGTAGAAATTCATTATAAAATAGAGAATTGTTTTTTAAAGTAGAAAAGGTGTCACATCCTTACTTTTGCGAATTGGTTTTCGGTGTTCAGATGACATCTGTTCAATTAATTTTTTAAATTTCTTTTTTTGGGGAGAAAGTTATGATCATAACTGTGTATTAAAACCATTTCACTCATATTTTTTGTTTTTGTTAATGTCAACTGCGAGAGAAATTTACATGTTTCTATGTTTGGTTTTAATTCTGTGAAGATTGATTACTTTTTGCATTTGTGTAGTTTTTGTGTTTCTGATATATGTGTCAACCAATTTGCATGGAGTGCCTAAAATTCATGCTAATTGAATCAAATTTACCTCTGAAATCCTCTTTACTTAGCCATTGGTGGTGTGATTTGATCTGCTATTGAGAATACCTTTTGATGATGATTGAAACTCTCATTTGAGTAAACCTTATGAAGATAGTTAGTACTTTTCGATTATGTCACATTTCAACAGTGTTAACCTACTTGAGAGAAACACTCTATACTATGAGAGCGTTATTCAACTTTGTCTAGTTGATCTAAAAAGAATGAAAATGTAGAGAAATAATATCTTTCATAGTGTATGAAGGTGGGGAGGGAATTAAGGGCTTGTTTCTTTTCATAATTTTTGTTTGTATTTGGTTTCTAGAGTAAATTTAATATATTATACTCCTCCGTTTCATTAGAAGAGCCCACTTTGACAGTTTGATTAGAAGAGTCCACTTTGACAGTTTGATTAGAAGAGCCCACTTTGACAGTTTGATTAGAAGAATCCACTTTGACAAACATTTTTTATTCCAATAGAAGAGTCGACTTTGAAATTTTTTATCCCTCCTATACTTATTAATATAATTAGGTGTGGTCTACAACTAACTCATATTTAAAAAGTAAGGACATTAATAAAATGAACAGTGTCAAATTAGTTATTTTATGTATTGTACCTTGATATCACAATAAATTATAAATTGATTAAAGTGGACTTTTTTAATGGAACGAAAGGAAGGGAGTAATCATTTTTCATCATTTTTTGTATAACCTTTTACTATTCAACTATATATATCTATTTACATTTCCAATACACTTTTAACGTTAAAACTATTTTCCAAATATATGTTTTCGAAAACAATCATTCTCTTTACATTCTTCAAATCATTTACAGCCAAAGACTCATTTTCATTACATTCTTCAAGTCTAAAGCTTCTAACCAAACTTACCCTTAATCTGAATGTGTCTTAGAATTATAGTAAATAACACCTTCCTTGACAAGAAAGCTAACGTGTGTAAATTTTGAAGATGATTGATGTGTTATTATACATATTTTTTTTTTTCTTCTTTTGAGTAATGTGATTAAACTCACCTTTAAATTAAAGTTATATCATAAAATTATTCATTGAACACGAACACACAAGACCAATAAGTACAATTTAATTATTATTGCCATTTGAGGACAAAAATATCCACCCAAATATTACAATCTATTAACGTCAAGAGATACCATTGGGATTTGATGGAAGCCTTAGAAGAAGGAAGGGATCGATATTCCACATTCAAGAATAGAAAAATTAAAAATAAAATTTAATAATAGTTAAGAGTGAGATGCTGAGAATTTGGCGGAATCTGAGATCGCTGCAGTTAGTTGAAAACTGATTTTCGTTTACCTTGATTTTGTTTGTGTTTTAAATTTATTTATTAGGTTTACAGTAAAATTAATTACAATATATATATATTTATCATTTTTAACACAATTAATTACTTAAAAAAAATAAAAATTAAAAAATAGGTATTTTAAAAATCGCTTATGATGTATGGTTATCTCAGTATGGCAGGGGTTTGACTTTCACACCCAAAATCATCATATCCACCTTTTGATTTGATTAAATGATCATCAATTGTGTCATTCTATAGTATGATTTGGGGAAATTTCCTTCATAAAATACTACTCATACTTTTTTTTATTATTCCTATTTTCTCTCTCTTAATGTTTTTCTGAAATTTTAAATCATATATAGGCACAGTAGATTTCTTGAAATTCTTTTTTTTTTTTTTTGCTCTTAATTGCTGTGTGGTTGGGATCGCAGAAGTTTGAAGAGCGGGCTTTTGCACTACAACCCTAAGGAACCCCGATGATTCCAGGTTAAGTTTCAGATTTTTTTTCTCCCTCTCTTTTCGATTCTAGATCATCTTTCCTTCCAATAACGTTATATTAGTCGCCGGCCGGCCGGTATGATTTGTGAGTAGGGTTTGTGGGTGAGATTCCTCATTTCTGGTAATTTGTTAAATTCTCCTTGTGGAATTACTAGGGTTGGCGAAAGATCTTGTTATTCTTTTTGTGTTAGTTTAATCTTTTTTGGAAGATCTTGGGTTTTCGGTGTTCATTCCTTAATCTCCTAAATATTTTTTTCTGTTCAATAACGGGTTTCTTTCCACCATTAATGGATGATTCCTCTGGATTAATTCATGCTATTAAGTGCTGTATTAATGATTATTACTGTTGCTTACGGAGTTTTTTTTTTAATTTTATTCCTTATAAGATTAATCAAATTCACTGTCTCCCCTATTAAATGTGTTTTGACTCTGAAACTTCCAAGAAATTAACCCCATGATCTCTTTTACTGTATGTTTGTCGAGGATTCTTAGCTGTTTGTGAGTTGGAAACTAATTTTTGCTTCTTCTTCAGGAGGAAGAAGAAGAGGAAAGAAATCATGTCGTCGTCCAATTCTCCCTGCGCTGCCTGCAAATGTCTGAGGCGAAAATGCACGCAGGAATGCGTTTTCGCGCCGTATTTCCCTCCCGACCAGCCCCAGAAATTCATCAACGTCCACAAAGTGTTCGGCGCCAGCAACGTAGCCAAGCTTCTCAACGAGCTCAACAGCGCGCAGAGGGAAGACGCGGTGAATTCGCTGGCCTACGAGGCCGAGTACCGGCTCCGGGACCCGGTGTACGGTTGCGTCGGGTTGATCTCCATCCTCCAGCAGAAGTTGAAGCAAGTCCAGCACGAGGTTAACAGCGCCAAGAAAGAATTGGCCGCCTTCATCGGCCCCACGGCTATGCTTCCCTTTGGTTTCGTGCAACAGCCCCACCCGAACAACCCAGCCGTTTCCGCCGCGGTTATGCCTTATAATATGCAGCCGATGATGGGTTTGCCCACCGGTGTGGCTCCCCCGCAGCTGATGATCCGGGAACCGCAGCAACAGCAAATATACGAGGCGCAGCAATTCGCTGCGGCCGTTGTCGCAAGGGAGCAGCAGCAAGACATGTATAGAACTTATGAACATCATCAACAGCAACAGCCGCAGGAGCTTATGAAATATAACAGTGGGTTCGATGGAAGAGCCGCGGAGCAGGTTAATAACGCCGCGGCGTATAACCATAATCCGATCAACGCCGCGGCTATGTCCCCGTCGTTGGCGTTGGGATCCTATGAAGGGGAACCTTATCATCAGATTCCGCAGCAGCAGCCGCCGCCGCCCCAGGAGCATCAATACCACCAGTTTCAGCTGCAGTCGCAGAAAATGCTTCAACAGCAGCAGCCATCGCAGCAAATACAGTCGCAGCTTCATACGCAAACGAGCCAACAACAAGGACAAAGAGTTAAGAGTGAGGAGGGTAGGAGCGTCATTCCCTCTTGTTAATATACTATTTTTTCTTCCACTTTTTCAAAATCTTGAAAATTTACTTTGAATGTACCTCAAATTATAGTATAATCTTTGATTCTTTTATACAAGTGGGGAATGAATAAAGTAGTTCTCAATCTTTGAGAAGTTACAAATAGTTTTATGCAGTTGGAATATTTGGATATATATATATATATATATATATGTTATATATGATCTGATTTGTTTGACTAGAGTTAGCTAGGAAACTTGTTTCCGTATAAGATTTATGTTTCGACTTGTATCTTATAATTGATAAACTATTATATATAATTTGAGTACTCTTTTAATGGAATCGGTGTAAAGAGTACTTGTTTTGGGACACTTCTTCTATCTAAATGTTTAAATTGTGACTTATAATTTATGGACAATTATATCAATTAACTCTTTTACGGGACGGGGACGAATATATGTGACATTTTTTATATGAATGAAATGGTGTGAAGAGTAACGTGCAATACTGAAACTAATTACCAATAGTAAAATGGATTGAACTCATTCATATTTGCCCTTAATTAGGAAAGCTTTTCTATATTTACTAGTAATACTTATGAGTTCTTCCTTTACTATTAAATATTTTGCCGTACGTTCTAATTTGCTATGACTTTTTTTGCAGGCAATTTTTTCCATATTGGGAATATCTCACACACACTGAGGACTAAATTGGATTTGGAGGGTGGACCAGATTCTGAGACTCAGAGGGAGAGCGATTTGTAAATACTAAATACTACGTCCGTCCCAAATTAAGTGCACTTTTGGGTTTAGAATTTTGTGTTCAAATAAGTGTCATTTTTACACGGTACGAAGAATTGAATTAATTTGTGCATAGTTTTATAAGATTACGCTTATTCTTTGCTCTTCCGAAACCAATCTTCGAATGACATCCATAGCTAAAGTTCTTTCTTGTCGACTTTAAAGTTTAAAGTCGTAGTATGCCCCGGTGCCATCATCCTATTTTTTTGCTTTACGTTCCGTAAATCTTCCTCAGCCAGGCTTGGGCAGAATAGCAGAGCAAGTACAAGTCTTAGTAGCATAAAAAAAAAGCCTTCCTCGTCATTAATATCTCGTGACAATTGTGACCCCTCGGGAGAAAAAGAATGAGACTAGCTAGAGAGAAAGATCAAACTTACCACAACAGATCTTCTGTACCTTTGACACAGGATAAAAAAAAATCTGAACTAATTTTTTTATTTTATATGAGACGATACATGGTAATGAATATACTACACGTTCTTTTATTATATTTTAAATGTAACTATTACTTTATTACTTGTGAGGTTAGTTTTACCAGATTCAGTGTAATTGCCTAATTGGACGCCTGAAACAGTTGAATTTCTTACGAGCTTTTACTGCTAATAATTGATTAGAATTGCCGCTAGCTTTAATCAATTAATTAATTAATGCAGCAGGTTCTATCCTTTAGGAACTGAAAACGATGAAGCTTCGGTGGACTTCCATGCACGTGAAATCGCATCCTTAAACTTAAAGTTAAAGCAAGGAAGGAGAGTGCGAAAAGTAATAAAAAGAGTTATGTTTTAAGTTATATTTTGTAACTCGAACTAGTTATATAATATTTTTTTTTAATAAAACGGAAGGAATGAAATATTTATGATCGATGGTGATTTAATATTTGTCTTTGGTCTCAAAGTCCAAATTCATCGTTGGGATTTTGACTTTGGAGAGCGTGTTGAGTCGACTCCATGTGGGTAAAATGACTAATTTTCATCTTATTTTAATTCCACCAAAGTCAAATCGTACGGCAATACGTACATATAGAGTATTAATTCTTTCTTTCCACATAAGGGGAGAAAATATATAGTTCACCCTATTTTTCGTTTATTATCTAAGTAATAAAGTATATAATTTATTCAACTGCTGCACTATGTTGGATTGTGCACCATTTATAACGTATAGTGCTATTTTGGGGGGAGATTAATGACGTACATGTAGGGGTATCAGGAATTTGAATAGTAATCCATCATTAGTTTATTATACTATTTTTATAAATACAACGAAATATTCATAATTTCCAAAAAAGTTTAAAACAACATTAAGGTGTTAAAAAAACATTAAGCAATAATCAAAATATGTAAATTCGGTAGTACATTTACCATCACCTCATATGTAGTCACGGAACTTCTTAGAGACTAGTAAGGAGGACTTGGCCTATGCAAGGGAAAAAATTTTAGTATAGGTCAGGCCCTCCTTGTTGGTCTCCAAGAAGTTTCGACACCGCATATGAGGTGATGCATACCAAAAAAGTATAGATCAGGCCCTTCCTACTAGTCTCTAAGAAGTTCCACCACTACATATTAGGTCAGGTTACAACTCTTGATTATAAGTTATCAGAATTGTTATTTGCAAAAGCCAAATTACTGTTCACATAAATATTTTTTTATGAAAAATTTATAATACTCCTTAGTTATAAATATGAAAAAAAAAAATCATATTCAAGCAATAAAAATTTCACCCGGGATGGGCGGGATTTTCTTAAAATCCCATCCCGAGTGGGATTTTGCTTAAAAATTTCACCCGGGATGGGCGGGATTTTCTTAAAATCCCATCCCGAGTGGGATTTTGCTTAAAAATCTCACCCGAGATGGGCTGGATTTTCTTAAAATCCCATCCCGAGTGGGATTTTGCTTAAAAATCCCGCCCAAGCAAAATCCCACCCCACTTTGGGTGGGATTTTGAAGCAAAATCCCGCCCATCCTAAGTGGAATTTTTTAAATGTTCTTGCAAATAGTAGAATCCCACCCGGGATAGCAAAATCCCGCCCATCCCTGGTGGGATTTTCTTCAGGACCTTTTTTTTTTTTTTAAATAACTAAGAGTATTATAGTAAATTCATAAAAAAGTTTTTGTAAATAGTAATTTGATTCCTGCAAATAGTATGGCCCTAAGTTATAACCTCTTGATTTGTTGTCTTTCAGAATATATCAATTTTGTTGTTGTTTTCTTTACCTTTTTATTTGGATCCCACGATGGCAATCATATTTCTTCCAAATCTTCCATATGTTTGTAATCTAAGTACATACATGAATCATGATGCATCCAAATGGGTTAAAGGAAGATGGTGCTATTTCAGGAAGAAGTAAATAAATATTGAGAAATAAATATGAATTTGAGTTTTTAATTAATAATTTATAATTGGGTTGCTATACTATTTTGATTCCTCAATTTAAAAATATTTTTTTATCGTCCATCAAATATAAAAATAGTTCCGAAATAGCATTATACCCAAATTGTGAGATTTACCCACATTAAAAGGAGCATCAACATAATAATAAAAATAAAAGGTTTATCACTTCTGTTCGCACTTTTTAAAAATAAAAAATTAGAAACTATATTAATGATCCTATAAAACGTCGAGTAACGATTGAAGGAGCTATCCTAATAATCAATTTTGCCTTTTAGGACGAGATTGGCGCATGAAAATGGGAACGGGCATCTTTCCTCTTATTTCACAATTCGTAATTTCGTGGTGTTATATTCAAAGCTGAAACTATGGCGATATGAGAAAGGAAAGATGACAACATTGCTGCCCATTTGGGTTGAAGAACTAAAGCCCATAATTAAAAGAAAGCCCACGGTCTATATTTAAATGGATATGTTTTGTTGTTGGGCTTCCAAACAGTATTCAAATATCAACCTTTGATGACATTATTATTTTATTTTTTTAATGAGCTTTTACACTTAGTAATAGTTGGGTTTTTCTAAATATTCTCTGATCAATTAAAGAATTAAACTTTCTTAAAGATAAAGTGTATGAGGGCATAGTGATCATTTATTAATTTAATAATGGAGACATAATGAGTTTTACTTTAGGAATAGAAAATGCAGAAATGCAGATATAATCTATACAAGTGGAAACTACTCAAACCCGTGAAATTATGAGCATTTAAAACCACCATACCCCGCGTCGCCTAAGGTAGGATGGTGTGAGTGAAGAGCGTAGAGTCACCAAAAGCACTTGCCACCCATGCTAGATGATCCGCAACCGTATTGGAAAAGTTCAGTTTCAATTATTTTTTTTCTTTTACTTCTAAAATCTCACTAATAATTGTATGATTTACAATTAACCTATATTTGGAGAGTAAAGATATTAATAGAAAATGGTGACAAATACTTATCTAACTGTCGTACTTTGCACTCCATAAAAAAAAATTTGAATATTTAAAACCCTAACTCTTATAATAAAACGGAGTTTTTTTGAATGTGATATTTTATAATTTTAAAATATAAGAGATTTGATCAACCAATAATAAGCATTGGCAAATTTTGTGAAACATATGTTTGTTGTGGGCGGCATTAACAACACTAGTATTGTAAAACTACAAGCATATGGCAGCTCTTTTCTCTTAGTCACTTGGATAAGAAATTTTTTAGTTAGGAAGAAATTTATTTTGGAGGGAATTTCTTTTGGAAATTTGTGTAAAAAAGAGAAGAAAAAGTATAATGATTATGTTTTTTTTGAATTTATGTGAGTGAAGATTTAAAGGGAATTTTAAATTTTGAATTGTGAATTTAGTAAAAATAATGTTGTTTCTTTGTGTAATATTTTTGAAAAAAAAATGATACTTTTCTTGAAACTGAATGGAAAAGAACAGAGTTAGCAACGGAGCCTGAATCACTTGTTAGTAAATTCTTTAAATTACTTCGGGCATGTTCTTTTTGTTTTTGTTTCGACAGTAAATTTAATATATTATAATTATATTTCATAATTTTTAATACAATTTTTTAGTATTCTGTTAGACCTTTTACATTTTCAATACACTTCTTATATCATAAAACTATTTTTCAAAAATACTTTCAAAATTGTCTTCAAAACAATTAAAAAGAATGTGCCTTATTTTGTAAATTATCTCTTCCCCACACATAAAAAAGTTAGAACTGTAAAGGACTTTAAAAGGCGTAACCAAAATTGGACTGCGTAACAACACGCTTTCACCGCGTTCCGCTTCTCTCATGATCAGGCTGCTCACTGCTGTGTTGACTGTTATGCTTAGGGCTTCGTGACTTTTTCCTTTACAAAACAAAACACAGTACAGTAGCTCAGTTTATACACTGGTCATCGTCAACTCTTGCACCTGTTTTTTGAGATCTCCCGTGTTTGTTCGTCCTTCTCTGAACAATTTGTCGGAAACTGGTGAGTAAATTTCTAAGCAGATGGCTATTTTTCGTTTTGGAGTTACTTCTGTTCTTGTAAATTCTTGGTTAAACAAGCCGAGCTTTAGGGTTTGTGAATTCTTTGTTCATTTGTCGCCTAATCTAACCTATTTCCGCCTTTCATTGTGTTTTGATGCTGTTTTAATCCTTGGAGTTTTCTTCTGTTCAGTCTTTTGCTGATGACTGTAAGGGAACAGTAATTTATGGGCTAAAGAATTTGGTTTTAACCTTAGGGCTGTGGAAAATTATAGAAGGTATTTTGTCCATGCCAAAGGAGCAATTTTTCTGAACGCGTGAATGTATAACTTTGTTGTCATCTTCTCATGGATTTTTTACTGGTGGTGAGGAGAAAGTTGTAATCTTTCTTCCCCAGTTAAACATGATGGTTTTCTTCTTATAAAAACTGACTTCCCCATTTAGGTGTCATAGAATAGTGCATTTCATTACTAGTCTACTGATATACTTGGTATTAAAATTCAAGCAGAATTTCTGCTGTATGTTGCTGGTTTGAATCATTAAAAAAAAATTTCCAGTTGATTCAACGTTTTTATTATCCTGATTACGATGAAATTTTATTCTTGAACTGTTATAGGCACTGAATGATGCGGAGGTACAGTCCACCTTATCACAGTCCACCGAGGAGAGGATATGGAGGTCGGCCTAGAAGCCCTCCCAGAAGGGGTCATGGCGGTCATGGAAGTCTTTTGGTTCGGAACATTCCCTTGGATTGCAGGTACAATATGCATGATCCTTGCAAATGAGATACCGTTTTCTGTTGTGTAAGAGGCTATTAGTCCGCCCCTGATGATGTGTGATTTGCTCCAAAATAGGCCAGAAGAACTCCGAATTCCATTTGAAAGATTTGGAGTAGTTAGAGATGTGTATATTCCAAAGGATTACTATACAGGGTGAGTTCTGCTATTCATGTATCTTGTCAATTTCATATATTATTGTGCATGGAAAGCATGGGAAGTTTTCTAGAATTTTGAATGTTTTTTATGGATCATGTTTGGTGGTTTACATTTTTAACCTTTCCAAGAAACTCCTCTTTGCCTTTGTAGTTCCACTGCAGGTTTTTGACATTGTAGGAGAAGTACAAAAAATGTAGTATATGGTGTTATTGAAATGAATAGCTTTTGGGTTTTGATGTGTGGCATCGAATGTATAGTAAGAAACTTTATTCTCTTACTTGCGGTTGCCCTACATGACAGACCTCTTTGACTTCTTTCTATAGCTTCCGTAAGTACTGAAAATGTCAATGTTGACATGAAGTAATTTCTGTTGCCTTCACTACTTCACTCATTTTGTTGTGGGTGAACAATTCGGGAAACTAATTAATTCAAGTAAACGAGTCAAACTAGTGTGTTTGTCTCAAGTTCTTTGACTTTCATTTTTTGTGTAGGCTTATCATTCTCTGTTTCTTTTGTTTCATGGTGAGTTATGCTTTTAACTGGTTGTAGGGGGTTCTGTTTTTTTGAAGTTAAAACAAGCCCAAGCCCCATAATTGGTGAAGTCCTGTTCTTTGTCATTCCATATGATTATTGTCCACCAAGGATGTTAATGTTCCAAATGAGGAGTATTTCTTTATGAAGACAAATTATAAAATTTCACCATCAATACAAGTTTGATGATGAAGAAGAGTGATTCTTGGCAAATGAAGACAACATGAGAAGGTTTTAATTCTTGGACTACGCTGATTTCAAGTGCATCGTAGGTTTACACGCATGTCAAGAAATTACCAGTAACTTGCTTCTCTTGAAGTTGCTTGCATACTTGAATGTAGAAGAAAAGGTCAGCCATTTAGTTTTTAGCTGCTTTGACGTGCTTCACTATTTGCTTCTGTAAGGAAGTCCTGTGAAGTTTATACTCAAAAGTAATTTGAGTGAAATTATGGCTTCAATTTAGGCTTGGATAGATACATATCAATTTTTACTTCTGATTGTTGCATCACTAGCTATACTTTGTCTTTCTTGTAGGAATCCTCGTGGCTTTGCTTTTGTGCAGTTTGTTGATCCTTATGAAGCTGCAGAGGCTCAATATCAAATGAATGGCTGGATTTTTGCTGGGAGGGAGATATCTGTAGTTGTTGCCGCAGAGACAAGAAAAAGGCCTGAAGATATGCGCCGAAGAATGAGGCATGGGTAATCTAAGCTTTTTTGCTTCTTTCCTTTCCCTCTTCTGAAGCATTGAATATTTCTGACATATTTAACGTGCCACTCTTCTAATAGAGGACCTACGGGCTCTGGGAGAGGTCGACCTTCTTATCATGGTGAGTAATGGCTCGAGGGTGGCCAGTTCTCATTTATAACTTCTCTGAGATGAAGTTGTTCCTTTTTATCATTTATTCTATAGATTTATTTGTCTCTCTGATGCATCGCAATTTGGTTTCTCATGGATCTGAAATACTGCATTTATAACAGCAAAAACATGTCTGTTAACCTTCACTTCTCTAGTGTCCACTTAGAGTATCCTTTTTTCTTTAATTGGGTAGAGACTAAGATGAGATGGTTGTTAACCCCTCATAGAATGGTATTATACTTCGCCCATGATGCAATGAGTTTTATTTCTGACTTTCATCTAGTTACCAAAGTTTTAGTCAAATTAGATTTGATTAAACCTTGTCATCTGATACATTTTCTGGCCCGCATCTTTCTCAAATTTGTTGGTCCTCTTGGACAGGGTATTCTCGGTCTCGGTCTCGTTCTCGTTCTCATTCTCGCTCCCCTCCTCGATATCCTTCAGGTTCAAGAACCCGTCATCGTTCAAGGTGAGTTGCCAAGGCTGTAGACTTTCATTATCTCTCATACAGTAACTGAATGTCTGATTGTAATTTGCAGATCCTTCTCTCCTGTTCCAAGGGGTCGTGGTGATTATTCTATTTCTCCAGATAGAAGGCATTTAGATCGTCCCAGAGATTCAAGAGATCATCTGCAAGACCGACACCTAGTTCATGACCGGAGGTCATATTCTCCAGGTTACGCCAACTTGGCTGATGAGAATGTCAACAGCTATGGAAGGTTAGTAGATTGACCCCATTAAATATGGCGTACATAAAGCTTTCTATATTGCTGTACAAAGCCTAATGCATGCTTCCCAATGGTTACATAAAATTGAGCAATATTTGTATGGTGTTGGTGGTGTGGGGATCATGGAATTATCTGATACTGTGTCTTTTTCATTGAGTTAAAATTGGCTGATTTCGCGTCATTCCTTTTAACTTGAACGAAATTTTGGTCTGCCTCGTGCCAAACTGCATGTATGAGAGTATTTGAATGCTTTTGCAGAAAAACTGGGAAGGAATCTGGGGAAGCTTTAGGTCGCTGGAGATCACCCGGTGGGCGAGCTTCAAAGTCACCGTCTGGATCGAGATCTAGGTCTGCAGATATTTCTCCCAGGCATGGCAGATGAACTCTACTGATGTGGAAATCTGAAATGTTCTTCTCACTATTTTGTACATCTCGCTGTTTTAACTGCGACGTCTTCTGGATCTTAACTGCGGATGATTTACTTGTTTTACATTATATTAGATGATTTGTCGTTTTATTGCGAGTGTGTCAACAATTCTGAATTCCGACAGGCAGAAATATGAATTTACATTTTACAGTTGACACCATCGAGAAGCACTGGGGAAATAACCAAGCTCTTTTCCTCGGTAAATCGAGTATCGTGAAAAATTAGTAAAGTAAATTTGATTTCATCGTCCAATTTTGATGTACGAGAGGAAAATGAATATTTTTTCACCAAAGGGGAAAAGGTTTTTTTTAACTCACCCAAATACTTTGTAAATCAAACAAATTAATAAATAAAGTTTTTTGTTTCAGTCATGAAGTACAGTTATTAAATTATTATTTTTATTTTTTAAAAAATAAACAGTTACTAATTTAGAATATATATATTTGTAAGTGTGTGTGGGCCTTTAGAATTAAGAAGTCATCCTATTTTTGTGGGCTGTTTTACACGGGCCTCAGGAGGCCCAAGTGATCTTCTAAAACGAGCAGGACTTATGTTCTTTAAGGCCCAATCTCCAGTGGAAGTCCCAGACAAGGCTTTCTTCTTAGCGTTCTTCGTACTGCCAGCGTTACGTGTGCGACGGCTCTGCGTCTCTTGTTGTTGAGCACCGAAGAAGAAGAAGAAGAGAAGAGGGAATGCTTGGGAGACGGTTTCTCTCTTTCCTGAAGAGGACCCAGCCTTCCTCACCGCCAACATCACAAGCTTCTGTGTAAGCCGCTTAAATCCCTAACCAGAAGTGGCATTGTCTTTTGTTTTCTTAATTTCTTTTGCTTTGAGATCAGGAGAGTGTTATACTTCGTGTAATCGTTAGCTAATTTTTATTTTCTTTCACGATTGAGCAGTTTGGCAGAGGAAGGAACGGGAAAATCAAGCAAAAAATGGGGCCGGAGGGCTGTTTCAGGTGCACTAATATGCTTGACGGGGGGTGTCGCTCTCAGCGCTCTTGACGATCTTGCTATCTATCATGGCTGTAGTAGGTACTTTTCTATTTTGTTTCTTATTATTGTTTGAAATTGTAGATTTTTTTTATGGAATTTTAATTTTGATGCTACTTCAGTACCCTGCAACTATATCATTCTTGTGTGTGTGGAAAGAAAGAATTTGGAGTTATTTTCAATTAGCTTGTTAAAAAGATGAAAACTGTATTTTATACGGGGACAATTCCGTGAATATGTTGCAATTTGGGTCATTGAAGGCTAGTTGATGTTCTTGTTGGATCATTGAATTCTGTCTGGACTGGAACAAACATTTCTGTTCATTTATGTCTTGTTTTTCAGTTGCTTAATCAGTTCATGCAGTTTTTCCTTGTTTTCATTTCTCATTTAGGAGATTGCTTTAATAGTCAAGGTAATGAAAGAAGATTGTGTATCCACTTCAAATGAAACAATAATTTGGTCTTCAACTACTTTTGAAACGATGATGCTAATAGGGAGGTGTGCGAAACTGACTTGTGTGTATTCACATCACTTGGTTTCTTTTAAGTTTTGGTTCAACATTTCTTTTCTGGGGTTTCTATGGTGAAGTAGTTGAATGCCTTTGAGCAAAGCTGCCGGTGATACCAAGTTTCTCCAAGTAATGCATAAATACAAATAGTGATGCATTTGATTATAATCTGGAATATCAGTCAACGTTTTTATTAAAGCCTGTGTTCTTTTAATGCTATTACTGAACTTCACCATGGTGCCTATTCCTCCCCCAATCCCTCCCTCCAAAAAATAAAAATAAAAATAAAAGAGAGAGAAGAACTCTTCCCTCAAACCATCTTATTTTGGAACTGCAATTATTTTTTCAGTACTACAGTTAAGTTTATACAAGTTATTGGGAATCTCATTCGAGTGATCCATTTGATGTTAGTGCTTCTAGCCATTTGGTTGAGTTATATAACAAATTTTGTCTAATTTTCCATCTTCTATTGTTCATATATAGGAAAGTCAGAAACTAAATATTGTTTCCTTTGTTTTTTTTTTTTTTTTTTTTTCCCTCTTCACCCCCCGTCAGTGGGCCTTGCTGTAGTACTGCTACCTTTCTGTTGGATAGTTTGTTTCATACCAAGTCTCTTTGATGTTCAGTTTCCTATATGGTTGTGTCATTTTTTATTGAATTCTATGCAGAAAGGCTATGGATAAAGCCAGTAAGAACCAGGCAATTATTGATGCCATTGGAGAACCTATAGAAAGAGGTCCTTGGTATAATGCCTCACTTGCGGTGGCTCATAGGAGGCATTCTGTATCATGCACGTTTCCTGTTTCTGGACCTCAAGGCACTGGAATCTTTCAGTTGAAGGCAATTCGTGATGGAGGTCAGTTTTAGTTTTCCTCGTGATTAATTTCTGCTGTTCCTATCTCTTTTTGTTCCTTGTGGAGTTCTACCTTTCTCTCTCCCTGTCCTCTGTGGTAATGGGATGTGGCAACATAGGGCTGGGTGTGGTTGAGAAGAAGAAGTTTATCTTTACTTTTTCATAGATTCTTTTTTAACTCTCAAGGAAGTAAACTAACTCTATATCACGTGACAATGTGTTGAACAGATGACACTTTCTTTTCATTTTTCCGACCACGTGATTGGGAAGTAATAGTACTAGACGCTCTCCTCCATGTTCCTGGTAATGATCAGAAGCAACAAACAGTTCGGATTAGCGTATCAGATTACTCAGCAGCATCCACAGCTCCTGCTTGTAAAGTATGCCCTACCTCAACGGCTTAACCTCAGGAGTGTTTAGATAAGACATAAGAGATGATTCTCAGGCTAGTTAGTCTTGAAAATCGTATTCATCTTCTTTGTTTTTTCTGTTCCTTTATCTGATTCTTAACTCCACATATAGATTTTTGTTATTACCCTAAGCACACGGGGACTAGTTTGTATAATTTATCATCATGATAATTTTTTCCTAAAGGTGATGGATAGAATGAAATAAGCTACAATACTAAAGCAAATTTCTTGCACTTGCTTGCGCAATCTTACATTCAGGGGCTGTACTTTTCAGTTGAGTCATTTAGAATCTTTGATTTGCATTGAACAAGTGTGGCAGGGTGAAGTAGAGGAATTTGTGGGAGTTTACTGCTGTTTCAGCAGATGCATTGTGTCCATGATATAAGGGAGAATCATCTGTTTTCTGTTTTGATTGCTTATGCCAGCACATGAGTTTAGGGGTAATGTTGGGAGAATGGTCTGGTTCCCGATTTGATTAGTTGCGGCCGCACCCCCCAATAAGTTTCTTCTACCACTTTTAGCAAAGATGTTTTGTCTCAGGGATCAAGGCTGGAAGGTTTGTAAACTTGCTGGTGAGTTTGGAAAGGTGGAAGATGATGGTGATGGAATCCCACCAAAAGGTATTATTTTCATAATAGTCTTATATTAGTAGTTTGGAATCCTGGATGAGATACGATTGCCTTGATAAAAACCTCACACAGAAAAATAGTACAAACTTGGGGAAGTTAGTCCTGTTGTCAGCCAACTAGGAAATATTCCTCAACAAAATCTGACCAGGTCTTCCTTCATATTTTGTTAATATTAACAATTTTGTCTGGTATAAATAAAAAATTCCTTTCAACATGTGAACAGATAGATAGTAGATACTTGATGTCATTAGGAGGGTATCGTATCTGTGTCAATCGAAAAAAAAAAAAAAAAGTATCTTTTAAATCGAAAAAAAAAATTAAAAAGTATCTTTTAAAATTGTTAGGCATTTGAGATTCAAGGACGAAAAATGAAAAGTGAACTGGAAAGCACCGTTTCTAAATGCTGCAAATGTAAAATTTGCTTTGTGATTATTTACGTATTTTCAGTAAACTATATTTTAGACACAATGTCAGGAGTGGGCATGGTTTGGTCCAATTCGAACATCAAACCGAATTCGAATAATCCAATTCGAATTCAGTATTCGAATTAGATTTGGTTTGAAACCGAATTCATAATTTGGTATCCAACCTGAAAACCCATTCGAAAGCCGAATTGGGATATATGATTTATATTTTTTTAATATTTTATACTTCTCATTTTTTTAATTCTTCTGCCCCATTACATTTCCTCCCCCCCCCCCCCCCCCCCCCCCCCCCCCCTCTCTTCTTCTCTTCATCTATTGTCTTCTTCTCTTCATTATCTTTCTTTCTTTACTCTTCCTATTTCCTTCTCCCATCTCTATTTCATTTTCTTTTCTTAGCCATCAAGTTTTTGGAAGAAGGTTATGGTGGTGTTGATTGTTGTTGTTGGATGGTGGAGGTTGTGGATCTGGGAGGAGCGGCGGCGATGGTGGATCTGGAACTGGACGGTGCTTCTTCTCTTCATCTATTTTCCTTCTTCTCTTCATTATCTTTCTTTCTTTACTCATCCTATTTCCTTATCCCAGTTCTCTTTTATTTTCTTCAAAGCTTTACTGTGTTAAACTATTAATTTTGAAAACAAATTTATGAATTCGGTTTCCACGGTCCAAACCGAATTCTAATTACGAATTCGATTTGGTTTCTTCCTTTTTAAAACGAATTAGGTTCGGTTTTCGAATTGGCAAAAAAAATTTAAAATTCGAGGAAACCGATTCGTGAAAACTGCAATTAGTTAGAGATTTGTTGAAGGAGATTGTGGCAACTTCCAAATTCCTCGTTATCCTTATAAGCTAACTATTGTTTGGATTTACGAAGAGTTCAATAGTACAACTGCAATTTTAAAGTAAACTCTTTTAATGAGACAAATAATTATAAATTACATGTTTCGTTAGGATGTTTTCAAAAGCATATTTTTGAAAATTAACATTGTATATTAATATCTTATGATTTTTATATTAAAAGAACTCATTTATAAAAGTATGTTTTCAAAACCATACGAACGGATAATTGTGGATATCACTGTCATTTGCTTGTTTCGTGTGAAAATAAATTGTGTACTAGTGGGTTTTCCAAATTTCCGATGTTTCCATGTGATTGTGAAGTTTATACGTGTGGAAGAAGAACTAAGAAGACCTGGTTAAGCATAAAATTTTGGCATTTTATATAAAAATAAAATAAAAAAACAGGTTGTCCACTTGGCATCTGGAATTCTAAATTGTACAACAACTAGTAGTATTTAGAAGTGATGATCATTCATTCGTTCGACACTTAAATAGTTTTCTTTTTCTAGTCTTCTTCGTATTCTCCGGCCGCGGTTGCAAAACAAAAGTCCCTGCTTTTTCCCTTTACTCTCCCGGAATCCCAAACCCAGAATTCGAGACATCAGAAATCAGACATGACTGTCGGAATAATCGAGGTGAAGCTGGTGGGCGCTCGAGGTATCAAAGATACAGAGATCTTCGGTATGTTTTAAGCTTTTCCTCCTCCAAGTTCTCCGGCAGCAGAGACTCGCTCGGTTGCTCTCCTCCATTAATGAATTAATTAAGTGCCTCTGTTTCTTTGTGTTTGCATTCTGCTTAATTAGTACCGTAATTTTAGCCTTTCTCCATGATCGAACGCCATTGACAGTCCTGGGCCTCCAATTTTATTATTAAATATTTGGAAAATTTGCTGTTCAACAGGTGTATTTGCAAATTGCAAGCACTGTTTCTCATCGTTACAGATAGATAGATTTTAGTGTAATGCTACCATTGATTTGGCTGGAATTTTGAATTTTGTGATTTGTAATTGTAGGAGGAATTGATCCGTATGTTCTGATTCAATACAAAGGCCAAGAGAAACAGAGTAGCATTGCTCCAGGTATGTCATTTTTTTTTTTTTGGACTCAATTTCCTTCGCATGATGAATGCTTGCTTACCTCTTTTTTGTCATGTCTGGACACCAACAACATAAGATGCTTCTATTCTAACTCCATTTTTGTAACGTAAGAACTACGATTATTACTAATTTAATTTAATTAATTACTGTGCAGTAGAACGCTGTTTTTTACTAGTGTTTTGTTTTGAGTCTTTGACCAATCATAGTGAAGACTTTTCCGGTTGAAATATACAGAGGTATTTACTGGGGGGGCATGCATACGTCAACTTAGACTAAAAATTTATGGGGAAATAAAACTAAATTTGACCGTATTCAAAACGCTCCTAATAATCTAAAGTGGGGCCCTCTATTCAGATTTATACCAGACCAGTCTTATATGTAACTGCAAACTCAAATCGATAAAAGTTACTGCATGCCTGCCACCTGGATCATATTCCATTTTGATTTTGACCCATTCGCTTATTTGGGCCGTGCGTGCGTCTGTGGACCACTTCCTTTTTCCGTCAAATGGGCTCACTAGGATTTTCTTGGCCCAAATGCATTGAATAACCCATGGTCCAAATTGACAAATTAGAAACGCCCAAAATAAATCATGATTAGTAACCACCACGTTACGGCTACCTCCAATATTTCATGGCAAGTTAATTTGAACTCGATTTCAGATCAAGCTGTATGGGCCTCTTGTATGAACTATATTTGGCATAGTATTTTTAAAATTAGCGTCCAAACTCAAGTTTTGTTTATTCCCTAAATTTTAGTATCAGTGACTAATGAAAATAGAGGGAATGGACATTTGATTTTTTAAATTAAAATTTCTATGTTTTGTACATACATATCGAAATTTGATAATTTCAACTATTATGTTTCTAAAAGTCAATTTAAAATTCTTGGATTCATTCATTCCGGATATGATTATGAGATGTCCATTCCTATTTTCATTTTCATTCTCGCGCGCCAAACGCACTCTAAAATATGTTATATTTCAAGCATTGGTTCAAACTTTCTTTTCAATTCACATTCCAAACCCTGATCTGTTGATGACAGTTGAGATCAAAGAATGGCAACTTAGCTATGTTGTAAGAACATATACTGTAAGTATTTGACAAATGCTATGATGATGATGATTCAGCAGGGCAGGGGAGCAGCCCAGTTTGGAATGAGACGTTCGCATTCAGGGCAGAATATCCAGGGGGAGATGACCACTACAAGCTCATCTTCAAGATTATGGACCATGATACTTTCTCCACTGATGACTACCTTGGCCAATGCACGTAAGTACAGACTACACACCTTTATCTGATTCATCGGACTGGTTTATTATGAATTTGAGTTTTAATAAACACTAGTTGTGTTCGATTCGATCGCATTGATGCAGCATCTATCTGAAGGAGCTTCTGGAGAAGGGCGTAGAGAACGGAAAAGCTGAAATCCATCCTCAGAAGTACAGCATCACTGGAAGTAACCAAGCATTCTGTGGAGAAATTAAAGTTGGAATTACTTTCACCCCAAAGGTATGAATATTCATTCATTCCTTGTCTTGTACTTCCATCATTGACTAACGGGTAGGTGTTAAGTATCCCATTTCCAATAGAGACGTAGAGTATTTAATAAGTAAGTCTGTTGATGTTTTGATGCAGGAGGGAAGTAATGATGAGAGTACCGAAGATTTCGGGGGATGGAAGGAGAGTGAATACTAGCTAGCTAACTTCAAATTTCAATGGTGTTCTGTATCATTCTCTGTAGTTTTAGTCTACATGAGTTTGCAACTAAAACTCTGTTTTCTTAATTTCCTGCATTTGGTGTGATGTAGTATGTATGTAAGTTTACTGGAAAGGAGTAGTATTACAGTACATTCAATCAAGCAATTGCCTTTGCATTGCACTATGATTTGTTCAAATTTTTAAAATTGTTCCTTTGGCGGCGGCCTCCAACTTTGCTGAGCACTTTTACATCCATATAATGCATTGTAACGAAATCAGTTTCTGTTTTCCAATCTTGGAATTGGCTACGAAAATCTTTACAATATCTAACACGACACGATATGAAAAACAAAAGTACAATTTGTACACCTTATAAGGGTGATCAAATGTAATGTTTCGGAGGAAGAGGGTGATCATTGATTATCTGTAAATTCAGACCGTCATTATCCAAATTACGACTTGCATTCTGGCCAATTTTCTGAAATCATTTGGCTCACTAGGATTCTGTCATTATTTAGCAAACAGGAAAAACCATCATTCACCAATCAAATATTCAAAATTATATTATATATTTATTGTTGGCAGTCTTAGCTCAGCCAGTAGAGCGCATGGCTTTTAACCATGTGGTCATGGATTCGATTCGGGAGATAGTTTTTTTTTTTTTTTTTTTAAGTTCCACCACCACATAGGCAACCCTGTCTAATTAGACTTTGCTGAATTTGGGAAGAAGACCTCTCCAGAAATGAATACATTCTATTTTAGAGTAGTTGAGAGGAAAAGAAAAAAGAAAAAAAAAAAGGTTGACTAAATTAAAAGCCACCTTCTCCCGCAATAAATATAATGGAGAGACATTTGCGGCGGTTAGATATAAAGACTGTTCATGGACTTCACGTCCCTTGAATTTATAGTTTTAGGTGAGAAATCACGTTCTTGTAATTCACCTTCATCCACACGTCACAAATAGTAAGTATATTCAGATTCATTTTCCCTTCAACCAAACCAGACCAGACCAGACTTCCATCTGCTTTAGTTTAGTTCTCCAACCTTGGATCGTCATACGTTGTTGACATTCCAACTTATTAATACACATTTCCTACAAATTTTAATCTTCTTTAATAGGTCCACTTTCCTTTTTTCTCTCTGTTTGTTTCCCCTTTTTAGCATCCTTTGCATGGGATTTCATGGTTTGATGAGGGCATTTGAATTATGAAATTTGAAGATTTACTGATGATGCAACCCAGTGAAGAAAATCATATAGTAAAAGACCTTCAACAAGAGGTCTTTTTTTTTTTCTTTCTTTCTCCAACACTGAAATTTTCAATTTGTTTGTTCGAATTTCTTGCCATCTTGACTGTTACTTTTGCTAATGCAGGTTGAAAAATTGCAGCAAGAGCTAGATGGAGAGTTACAATTACAGAAAGCTCTGCAATGTGCTTTGGAACAACCATTTCATTCGTGTCAATTCGCTTCTTCCTCTCTTCCACCCAAGGTAATATTGAAAATTCCAAGCATTATGGTTTCAAGACTAAGCATTTAGATATAAGCGTTAAGTTTGATCAAACGGGCCTGCTGAATTGGATTATGAAGGTACAGATGCTGCTGACTGAATTAACAATGGTGGAAGAAGAAATTGTTTGGCTGGAGAGAAAGGTGGATGAACTCAAGCTAAATTTATACCAAGAAAAGAAGCACACAGACAATTGGGAAATGATGCAGTTGAAAGAGCTCCATCTTCAATCCAGGCAACAACAATGGCGCAAGCACAAAACTCGATCAGATCATAGTAAGAAACACCGAATCATTGACGAAAGAAGAACCTCTGTTAGTTCATCCATGACAGACCTTCAAAGCTCGTCTCTCTTCGGCTCCTCGGGTAATTACATCCAAATTTCCCTCTAAAATTTGAAATTCCCGCGATGCAGATGCACCCTTGAAAGTAGTGCAGCACACCAATAGAAATAACAATAAAATTCTACCCCGTATTTTTATGATAGTGTGACAAGTCAATTACGCTTTTATCCAATTGATTGTCGCATCAGATGTACTGAATAGTCTCTCCATAAACATGGGCGATAGATCAAAACTCGAGGAGTTCGAGTTCAAGAAGCTGGGGAGGCGGCCATACGAATATGATCCAATTAGACTTCGATCAAATTGAGGATGGGAAGCCAAATAAGCTGTCGGAAGAGCTGATCAAATGTTTAATAGGCATATATCTTCAACTAAACCACGCAACATTCGAGATGAAAGGATCATCAGCAGCCATAGTCAGAAAATGTAACCTCTCCATGAACATGAAACCAAGAGGCCTAATGTCAAAAACATCATTCAGTTGCACTTCACCCCTTTTTTCCTGGGATTCAGACAAATCAAACCTCGATCCGTACCGGCTTCTGCAAGACTTCGATGCCACCATTAGAGACATAGGACCGTACAAGGATTTCGTCCAGATTACGCGAAATTCCATTGACACCAGCCACTTATCTGAATGCCGCCCAGCAATGAGAAGATTAAGGTATAGTCCGTCTCACTAAACGTGTACCACAACTTAAATAAACGTGAAAATGATCGCGTTTTAATGCAGGGTTTTGATGCATAAAGTGAGTAACGTGGAATTATGCCGGTTAAGCTACAAACAGAAGTTGGCATTCTGGATTAACATCTACAATGCGTGCATCATGCATGTACAGTAAGACATGTTTATACTTTTTCTTCTTAAGAAAACGCAGGCAGATCGATAAGATTATATATATATACCGGGGCGGATCCAAGGGGTGGGGTCCCGGACCCCTCCACCTTTATTATTATTTCTTTACTGCCAAACAAAAATTATCTATGTATTTAACTGTCAAATAAAATGTATTCATATGTCGAACTCCTCAAAGATTTTGTTCTGATTCCGTCAGGCATTTCTGCAACATGGCTTTCCCTCTAGCCAGGACAAATTACTGGCAGCCATGAACGAGGCAGTGATAAATGTTGGAGGGATCGTGCTGAATGCTCTGGCCATTGAGCATTTCATCCTCCGTCATCCCACGGACATAAAACAGGTTAGCAACGCAACTAAAGTGAAATTACGTAGTTTTAAACATGGGCAGAATAAGACACAGTAATTTGGGTAGAGGATCAGTTTGCATTAAATTGTCGTAATTGATTCACACCGCACAAGAAACGTGAACACAATTTATGTAACTTTAAAGGGTTTGACGCATGAGAAGGAAATGCTGCTGAGACATGCTTATGGCCTTGGATATCCAGAACCCAGCGTCACATTCGCTCTCTGCCGAGGCTGCTGGTCATCCCCCGCGGTGAGTCCACTAGTACAACTATTTTTGAGTCACGAGATACAATATTCGAGGTTGAATTAATGGTTGGCGTGCAGTTAAGGGTTTATACGGCGGAGGAGGTTGTGAATGAACTGGAAAGGGCGAAAGTGGAGTACCTGGAAGCGGCGGTGGGAGTTACCATGAAGAAAAAGATTGTGGTGCCGAAGCTGATGGAGTGGCACGTGATGGAGTTTGCCGACGATATGCAGTCACTGTTGGAGTGGATATACAGCCAGTTGCCGCAATCTGGGTCTCTCAAGAGGTTGATGATGGAATGCCTAAAGGGAAATGGCGATAGGAAATCTTGCTTAGCTAAAATGATTGAGATTCAATCGTACACTTTTGAATTTCGCTATGTAATCTCCTTGTGAAGTATAAACTGTAAACCATCAAGCCTCCCTTTCTTTTTTGTGTTTTTGTTTTGAGAAATTCGTAAGGTCTTCTGTTTACCCAACTTCTGTCTCCCCGGTGTATTCTATCATAATAGAGAAGTGTTCATTCTATCATAATAGAAAAGTGAACACTATAACGTGACATGTGAATCTCATCCTCTATTGTGAGAGAATAGACATAAGTAAAATAAACAAAATATCTTATCGACTGGATAAAGGACGAAAAGCCATCATTGATGCTCAAAGTCTAGTTTAATGTATCTATAAATAATAATCCAAATATAACAAGAGGAGAATAATTATCCCAATCCAAAAAGAATAATTTCACTTGAAAATTTTTTGTACAATTTTGTGGGGAAAAAGTTAATAAAGCTGCCATACCATTTTAACAGCAGTTCGTACATTCAAACGAGATCCCAGCTGAAGAGAAAAAAAAAAAAAAAACATGAGGTGTCTATCTCGTCAATACAAAATCCACTTTAATCTCTGCAAACTCAAATACTACATTTAATCATTGGCTAGCTGAAAGGAAGTTCACGATTCTGTTCAACAGATTCAGACCAAATACAGTTTCTTCACAGTTGACCTTTACACATATATTCAGGGGCTCAAAGCATGTACCCTCCAGGGCCAGACTAACTAAGCAAGGGAATGAATTACTTAGGAGTTCACCACTAAACCTTAGGCGTATCCCCGAAGCGTCATCAAGGTTGGCGGAAACAGGCATGTCCACCGATACGAGGAAAAGGTTTGCATTGCTGAGCACTTTCAATGCTAGGCATTCACAGATTACCAGAAAGTGGTCCTTTACCCCTGAGCTGTCACCTTTTTTCAGCTCTTCGATGTGTTCAGTGAACAAACACCTGTCCATTATTAAACAATATAGTCAATTTCTACTTCCTGTAATCTTGCATTTTGTACTTCCTTTTTATATTGCAAGTATAACGTAGCTAAAAGCTAAGGGAACCTGACATCATATATTCTAGGATTTAGCTACCCACTCCAACTGATCTTTCTTCAAGTAATGACAATGAAAGGAATGGAGAGAAAATGAACTGAAAGCGGCTCAATACAGATGAATAATTAGTGAATTCTTACTACGTGGTCTTAACAACTGACCTCCTTGTATACTCAAACATCCCAGGCAGCTGAGCTTCCTTCTTCAAGAATGCTTCTACATCGAGAGCAAGAGGCTTTACAAAATATCCAATGTCAGGCCGCAGTTTAACAGGATATGCCTTACTATTACACCATAACACCAGCTTCAGAGGTAAAAGATGATGATGGAAATGAACTTGAAGCACTCTTGTGGTAGTTTGATTAGGGTCCATAGTAGAAATTTCTTCCATGGGAACCAGAGTTGGCACATCACCCTGAGGTGAGGCCCTGTAGTCAAGTAGAAAAAACAGAACTAGTCACCCATTTACAGACAAGGAACATAAAGATTAACTGATCATCTGAATGTATCACATGCTGAACCAAAAGGCCAATTATGAACATACAACGCTTAACATCATATAATCAGCACAGTAAAGTTTATTAACTCTCACACAAGCTTGCAATATTGGATAAACTTTAGCCACGACATGCCTAGGAAACCACATTTAACCTTTAACAAAATTCCTATCTGTCTCTCTTACTGTCTCTTTTTTTCTCTTTTACCAAGGCAGCACAAATATTAACCTAAAAGCTCGAAACATGTTACCCACAAACATGCAACAGTTAAACATCACTCAGGGTCTAGGCTATAAATGAACTCATAATATAGAAATATCAATAGATGGTAAAACTGGGAAGGGAAATAATATTCGTCGCAGCTTTCATTTGCCAATATTCAGAGAACCAAAACCTTTGTCAACACACATAAGTAACAGCAATTGAAATATCGCACATCAAAATTAAAGTGCAACATTCATTTCTACTTGGAACATCTGTGCAAGCAATTTGGTTCCTGGAATACTCCAGAAAGTTTCACTCGTCCAAGACTCAAGTTCCCTGCTTTTAAGGAAAGAACTCTCCAATGACCTCTGGCTCCCCAATCCCAATGAGAATTACAAAGAAAAATAAAACAAGCAATGATAAGCAAAATCAAATAGAAAATAAAATTACTCATATATATTATTTAAAAACAAAAATGAATCAACAACAACCACCCCCATCAGTCCACTTCAATATGTTCAGTGTCCTCACAAAAGATGTTAGCTTCGAAAGATGACCAGTTTAAGCCTATAAGCTGGCCACAAATTCAAAGAAGTCTAAATGATATAGTAACTTCTAATCTCTGGGACAAATATCATCAGAAATACTAATTACTTAGAACAATCACATTTTGAACCATGTCAAGGCATGGCTCAAAGGTCTGATATATGTCAACCAAAAAGCTTTTATTTGTCTTTAGGAAAGCGCGAACTCACATTCAATGTAACTAAGTAAAAATGTATAGATATTCAATTCTAAATAAAGGAATTAAGAAAAGAAATCCAATGCCACGATATACTCATTCATCAAATCATTAAATGCAGTAAAACACAGAAACGCAAGGAATGCCAGTTCAAAGAAAACTGAAACTTAATATTACCTCTCAGTCGATGCTGATGCTTGATCTGAAGAATCATGAATTTTATTATCTTCTACAAGTTGTATACTTGACATTGGCTCTGTAGAACAGTTCTCAAAGGAAACTTGTAGACACACAAGCAATGGGGATAAAGTAGATGCCTCAGATAAAAATACATATTGCACCCTCAAGCCGTTACTGTTGGCAGGATCTAACAACGAATGCATTTTATGTGTAACTCTGCCAGCAATATCCCCAATTGAGATTCTGGCTGATGATATCCTAGTATCACTTGGCTCAGAAAAATTCTGGCTTGAACTCGGTTTCTCATCCAACCAAGATTCAAGTGATTGTCGAGATATCAGTTCCTCAAGATCATTGGAGCCAGAATATGATTTATCAACCTGCGAAGATCCGTTTTGATTTTCTTTAAGATTGCCAGCATCTGACAGATGAATTAGCGGACCTGAATTGCCTTCATTTTCACTCAATGAACCATCTGATTTGCTGCCACCAGTATCATCTGAATTAACAATAGAATCGTCATAGCTGTAATCCAAGTCGCTTTCCTCATTCAAAGATCCAGATACAGAATCAGGATCATCAGTATCCAACTCACTTTCACCATCCCCTGAGACCTTGATACCCTGTATACTGTTCACAGCAATATCCTCATAATTTATACTACAAGGTCTCGGAAGAGGTTCATAGCCCGGAGCTGCATGAAGAACTATTTGTGAAAGAGATCCAGGAAGATAAAACCTAGCATTGAAGGGTTCAGATGACATTAGTTTTATTTGTCCCCCAAATATGCTTTCAGCAATAACACGTGAAACATTCCTGATCTCTTCTTGGGATTCTCCCAATTCTTCTGCATCATGAGACCCTATATAGAATGACAGAAGCTCCTTTATAAGACGAGTTCGGTCACGAATATCATAGTTCAAGTCACATCTAGCAAGATCAAGCAGGTAATTAAAGAGTTCTCTGGATGCCCATAATTCTTCCTCTTTCAATTGCAATATGACCTGGAAAAAAATTAGAAGAAAAAGTTTACAAACTCAGCCATTTAAAAAATTTTCATGAGAGAGGCCAATACTATGATGTACAGTTTAATCAGTTCAATTACCATTTAAAGAATAACTTTTTATCACACAAAATAAGCAGATAATCCTTGAAATTTCAAATTATCACTTTCATCGCCGGCAAGTTTCCATCTTAGTGTATTGAAGAGCCATAAACTGCCCAAATTCATACATAACCTTCTATTCATATGTTTCAACAGATTCTCAAGAAAATCCATTTCATAAACGCAAAATCATTCCTTTTTAGACAATTTTGCATCTTCAGTGATTAGGTTATTCGATATAGGTAATTAAATATAACATGTTCGTAAAACAAATACTGCTGGATCAATGTACTCAGAAACTCAGGCCCCTTATAAATTACTCACAGCAAGTGCTATCCTTTAGTATTGACCAACAATAACAGTGGGGCTAACATAAAGTAACTCAATTCTCCATCCTATACATCAAAACACAAACACTAAAAGAAATCTAAGAAAGATTAAAAAGATATATATTCTTATATCATCCCAGTTTAGGCCTACAGAAGACAAATCCCAACCCAAAGTGGACACTAAACAAATCATATCAATCCAGACATATAAATGATACAAAGCAAATTATGAGGTGGACCAGGGAAACTTGTGTTAAATGCACGAGGCAGGAATCAGACGAGTATAAATCACCAACCAGAATGGTCTCCTCACCAATTTCACTCAAAATAAATTAAACACTTGTGCTGATTACCATGACTGATACCAAATTGAAATTATTCTAAAGCACCAAAACACTATAAACTGCAATTCTCACTTGATGTGGACCATATTTTAAAATTTATCTACACAATTTTGTCAATCATTGCTGATCACAGTACGATCTAAGTAATTGTATTATTGATAAATTACACATCAAACCACTAAGAATTAATTGAAATCATCTAAGCCAGTAAGAAATTTTTAAAGTCTATTTTAACACCAGAACTATAAGCACTGAATTTTTAGGGACCACAAAATAATTAAGCATATTTTTTAAGAACGACGGAAAGAAGCAAAATTCTTCTCCCACCTTCATCCAAAAAATTCAGAAGGAATGTAAAATATACTAAAAAGAACTTTCCGTAATTTACCTTGGTAAAAGAATTCAGAATCTGAAGCTTTGTTTCAGCATCTTCCATAGTAAAGCACCTAACTAAATACTTCAGTACAACAGGTAAAACTTTCCGAATGATAGGTCCAATGTCATTGTATTCACCAACCATCCAGATAATTGTTCCACGTGCAGTAGGTACTTGGATGGTGTCCAACTTTCGGATTAAATGAACTATGACCTTCATGAAAAAGTTAGAGAAGGAAACAAAGAATGAGCTTTACACCATTAATTCTCTGTAATAGTTACAAGGATTTGTGCACCAAAGGAATGCAAGTTAATACAGGCGAATAAAAAGAAATAATCATGCCACCGTGTACCAAAAAGCAGAATATTTGCAGGAATCAAGTCCATGTGTGAAGTAAAGTAATCTTTTTTTTTTTTCTTTTTTTTTTTTTGTGACTTCAACATCATCCTTGATATTAAATGAGATTTAACTGAACGCAGAATTTTCAAATAAGAGAAATCGCAATAAAGATAGTATTTCAGAGTCAGAATTTGATCTAACAATAAGTATAATTAACACCAAATGCCATATTGAACTAGTTCTCGTACTTTAAATGTCAAAAGGTCAAGCTTTTATATCCAATTAACTTTCTTCTCTCTTTAACAGAAGCAGTTTCTAGCCTGCTCCAATATCACTTTATTGTCTCACATATCTAAGTCAAACAACAAAAATCTTTTACAAGTTAACCACATTTCATTCTCAGCTTTTACCATTTTATTTGAATACAATACTCAGAACTTAGAAGTAGAATGCTAAAGCTCCAATTAACAATAAGTTATCTATTCAGCCATCCAGTAAGTCAATATAAGTCTATAGCCCTAAGTAAATTACAAGACAAAAGAATACTGTAAATTGTCCAGCTTAACAGGTTTTCCGGCCATTTCTTCCACATCAGATAGGATAGAATGACCAGAAATACCAACTTCATACTTCCAGTTCTGGATAAAAGGCCATACAGAAGTCAATGCATTCCACCATCACAATCACATAGAAAATTGGATTCCAGATAATCAGTACACAATGCTTTCAGTGTATACACTCTCACTCTATTTCATAATTTGTGTCCATGACACATGCATGTATAAACAATGGAAAATATTTCATCAAGATTGCTCCTCTAGGAATTCTCAGGTCTGGTTACAAGCCATATTACTCGTGCAAAGAATAAGATGGAGTATGCTGAAATCTTCCAATACCAAACTAGGTGAAAACAAGGATGCACTAAGATTCTACTTTGTCAGTTGTAATTCAACCAACACTATCACCATACGGCATAAGCTGGATTACCCACTTTAGAACAAGACATGTATGACACAGCATAAGCATAGAAAGGAAATTGAAAGGGTAAATAGATAACCTTTTCATAACTGGAAGGATCTTGTCTTATGATTGCTTTTATTGAGTGTAAAGCCTGAACTAACACTATAGCTTCTCCATCCTTGGATCCAATATCAGCATTGGTTGATTCTGTTCAGAAAGCTCTTTCTTCAGGAAATTTAGCCCAAAAATAGAAAAGAACATGGTTGAAAGCAAAGCACCACTCTTTTCTAGAGTATCACACAAGATACTTAGATATTTACCATGTGACACAATGGCCAACAGCCCTTCCAAACATATATTTGCCACCTTTGGGAATCGTTCTGCACATAAACCTATAGCAACAACTGTATCCGCAGCAAATTTTCTATCTGGGTCTTTAACATAATCCTAGCATAGAACAAAAGAATCATTTCAAGAAAATTAAACCCTGAGGAATTGAGAGCATTGGTCACATCATGTGAACAACTTCACAAGAATGACGACATTCATCTTGCATATCAATATGAACAGCTATACAACGAATACCTGGAACTCTTGAAAAATAGAAGAAATTGATGAGTCTGTAGCAATTGAGGATAGTATCTCAAGTTTCAAAGCCTTCACTTGGTAGGAGTCTGAAATGCTTATGAAGAAGTCTTCAAAATGTGGAGCAAAGAGAGAAGGCATTGCTTTAGCAAAAACTTGAATATTGCAGAGAACCTGTAAAAATTTAGCATATTAAATAATTTTTAAAAAATTGTTTTGATTATGAATTTTGTCATCTGAGCAATAAGTTTCACTGAACATCAATCACATGTCTCAAATGACAGGGGAATACACACACAAATCATGAAAACCTACTGCCATTATGGAATTCTTAACATGCAAACCCACAGGGATTCAGAACTAAAAGCAATCCAGGATGCAACTATTGAAAACGAAATATTTGGTGCCCCAGACTAATGGCTGGTGGATGTAAAAGAAACCTACCAAATATTTTGAAGAAGTGGATGATCTCAGCAGAAACAGAAGTGGTTTAACAATTTTCATGATATTTTCTTTTGGTGCCATTATCCAATGCACTCCAGCAGCTGCAAGTACGACAGCACTGTTATGACTCCATAGCAAAGGTGAAGTACACAGCAGCAGAACCTTAATATCATCATTGTCTTTGGCAGAAGTGAAATGTAAATCCTCTACTCCAGAAGGTGCCCCATCTGCATGTCTATACTGCGAGAGATATTTATCTGGTCCTTCAAGGTAACTCCTAGAGACCATATCTGCAATCTCAGATATAGATATCCCATCAGAAAACTCGAGACTGGTTTCCTTAAATCTCAAATTGGTGTCAGGATCGTCATGGCAGTTTTGATTGGTGTTAGAACCGTCCGTGTCAGAAACATTATTCCTTAAAGCATGAGAAGATGCCATAATAGATCCTTTAACTAGCCCATGCCTTGCAATTGCATATCGCAAAAGAATCCCAATCAGCACAATTTGACCCCACTCTTCCACATCAGGAAGAGTCTCACATAACCTTCTATAATTTCTTCCGATCAAAGGTAGATTATTTGGACAGACCGAAGCAAATGCTGCTGCAGCAGCTCCAACTACTCCAGGAGAATAGTCATTAAGCAAAATTCCAACAAGCTACAGAACAGAGTGTTTGATAACTGTCAGTAAAGAGCAGAATCAACTATTTTTCCCTCTCTCGCTTTTCCTCTCCATAATCATAACAAGCTTAATTTGATAAGCATGGTTTCAAGGTCAGAGCAAATGAATAACATGGCAAGTGTATTACAGATATGATTCCACAGATTTTCCACCATTAAATTTGCATATTAGAGTCTAAAATCCACTTTTCCAAGTTACAAGCAATAGTAACTCGTAGAAAATTTTTTATAATTTATTTTCCTCAAAGTATTGGGTTTCAATATCTGCAATTTGAGAAACAAAAAAGCATACTCTAAATAGAAAAGACTACAACACTGCACGAACCTCTTCAATGGACGCAGTATTTTCCTCCAAGCGTAAATCATGCAACTTGGGAAGTGAACTGGCAGCACATTTTCTAACATAGACTGATGGATCCCTCGCACATTTACTTACTGCTACCAGAACAAGAGGCGCAATCACATGCAAACGGATTCCTGCCATTGTGCGAAGTGCCCATCCTCTAACCAATGGGTTCGGGTCCCCCAAATCCTTCTGAAAATAATTTATCGAAAGTAATGCCTCATTGGGACGCCTACAACGTTTTTACAAACAGGAAAACGACATTACTTTATATCCCCTCCTAACAGTACACAAAATTACAGAAAATATCTAGTTTCCCCTTCCTTTCTTAGTGCAGCATGCTTGTAAATATTGGGTGAAAGTTTGAGTGTGTTGAACTAAAATTATACATGAATTTAACTGGAATCAATGAAAGATAGACCTACTTTTCCGCATAATGGAGAAGATACAAGTAGACTAGCTTCTTAACTTCAATTGACGGTGACGCAACGTTCTTCACCACCTGCCAATTCATCGAAGCTGTCAAATCAGCAAACATTTACACTGTTGCAAGCATAATGCTAGAAACTACGTTCGATGTCAGAATTAATTAATTACCTGAGGGAAGTAATTGGAGACGTCGAAGCCTTGGGCGATCAAAGCAAGTAAGCGTTTGAGAGCTTCGCATTTCTCGGAATCGAATTTGCTGTCGAGGAGCGGTGAGATATTGACGTCATCCGGATCGTCGTAGAGGTGGGCGTCCGTACCGATCCGAAACACCATCGTTGAGGCTTTGCTCAGCGACTCCGCCGTTGCTCCGAATTGAGTGAACATTATCCAATTTGTAATCTCCGATTGGCTTTTCAGCTTCCGGCGCCACAGGAAGCAATCGTTAGCTGGAAATCGGAATTTTCCGTCGCGTTTTTCTGATCAAAGACGAAGAAGATGTGAGCTGGGAGAAGCAGGGTTTAAAAAAACGTTTTCCGGTAATCAAAATTGTATCTATTGTTGTTTTGAGGATGATTCTAATTTTACCTTCTTTTTTTTTTTGGTTAATTTTTCAGCAAAACTATCCAGAATTACTATTCAAGGTAAATACACTTTATCTCATTAATTTGTCACGTCATTAGTAGTAGTAATTTTTTGAAAATTATTAATTGATAATATTTGCGCGACTATGTATTTATAAGGGATATTCTTAAAAATTATTATCTTAGTATTTTATTAAAGATGATAATGACACAAATTAACAAACATTGAGCTGTCAATTGTGATTATAAGGGCAAATAGGTAAATTTTTTTGTTTTCTTAATTTGGGAACTTTCTTTCCCAGTGACACTATTTAGAGGATAAATTATATTGTATAAAGTAACGGTGCATATATCGATATTTGTAATTCATATTGTATTTGGGATCACTCTCTCACTTCCTACATATAGAAATTGGAGGTTTGGGGTTTTTTTTGAAGGAACATGATTTATTTTGAACTAAACAATGTACAAACCGCTACCATATGTACTAATTTGGGCGTTAGAACATTATTTTACACTGAAAGTTCTGATAGGTGTTGACATTCAACAATTTACCAACGTCCGGAGTCATTTGTTGTGTTTCATCATTTTACATATGCACATTTTTTAAATGTATTATGTTGAAACGCACAGAACATTGAAAATGTGTTTTGAAAATATGCGTTAAATTTTTTTTTTCAAACGCATCTAAAATTGAAAATATGCATTAAATTTTGGTAATAAAACGCACGCAACATGCACACAACACTTGAAACTATGCGTTAAAATTTGGTTTTCAATCGCACACAACACACACCCAACATTTAAAATATCCGTTAAAATTTGCATTTTCAAACGCACGCAACATTGAAAAATATTTTGAAAATATGAGTTAAAATTTTATTTTCAAAGATAAGATGTAATGTAAGAGTCTGGTTGGATAGCATGCAATGATTCAAAGGTATGATGTAACGTAAGAGTTTGGTTAGGTAACATTCAATGGTTTAAAGATGAGATATAACGTAAGAGTTGATTGGGTAACATTCAATTGTTTAAACATATAATGTTAACATAAGAGGTTGGTTTGGCAGCATTCAATGGTTCAAAGATATGATGTAACGTAAAGTTTGTTGGGTAGCATTCAATGGTTCAAAGGTATAATGTAATGTAAGAATTTGGTTAAGTAACATTTTCAATGTTGCTTGCGTGCTGTGTGCGTTTGAAAACCAAATTTTAACGCATATTTTTCAGTTTTGCGTGCATAGACCAAAAATCTAACTCATATTTTCAATGTTGGTGTGTTTGAAAACAAAATTTTAACGCATATTTTCAATGTTGGATGCGGTTGAAAACCAAATTTTAACGCATATTTTCAATGTTACTTAACCAAACTCTTATGTTACATTATACATTTGAGCCATTGAATGCTACCCAACAAACTCTTACGTTACATCTCATCTTTGAACCATTGAATGTTACCAAACCAGCCTCTTATGTTGGGAAATTTTACAATTTTCATCCCTAGTGTTTGGCCTCGCTACACTTTGTGTCTTTTATGTTTTAAGATTGGCACTTCGGCCCTCAATATTTACAAATTACAAGTGGTGACAGTTTTGGTCCTTTTATCTATAATGGCAGGTCTTCATAGGTAATTTATGATTAAAATGTAAATAGTTTGAAATATTTGATGAATTGGAATTTGTGAAAAAATCACCACTCATTACAAATTTAACCTCAAGAAACTCGAAATAATAACATAGTGATAAACTCACAAATTAATCAACCAAGGTATTCAATCGTGCCTCTGTGTTTTTTTGTTTTTAAAATTTTTTTTTTTTTTTAATCTTTTCTGTAAAGATTAGAGTGAGGAAAAACGGAAACAATCGGCGAGGCTTTGGGTGGGACAATTTATTAGAAGGATTTTGTTCCGCATTTCTTGTGGTTAAATTTATAATAAGAGGTAAGTTTTTTGTAACTTTCGAATTCATCCAATATTTTAAACTATTTCCATTTTAACCTTAAATTACCTATGAAACCTGCTATTGCAGGTAAAAGGACTAAAAGTATCACCAATTGTAAATATTGAGGGTAGAAGCCTCAATATTGAAACATAAATAAATGACAGAAAGTGTCACGAAGGTACACGTTAGGGAGGGAAATTGTAATTTTTCCTCTTATGTTACATTATACATTTGAACCATTGAATATTACCCATAAACCCTTAGGCCATGTTTGGTACATTAGGATAGCAAGGTTTGCGTCTCATTTTTCATTTTATATAATATTCTATCAATCTCAATTAAGCCTTTTCACATTTTTATTAAATTTTTTTACATTTTCAACCCACGTTTTTACATTTTAAATGTAATTTTAATATTTTAAAATTACAATTCAAACCAATGTTTGAATCTAGTATTAATACCAAACGGGGCCTTACGCTACCCAACCAAACTCTTACGGCAGATCATACTTTTGCGCTATTGAATGCAACCTAACCAAAATTTTAAGTTACAATATTTTTATTATCTTTGAACTATTGAATACTACATAACCAAACTCATATATTCTATTATTCCCTCCGTTTTATTTAAAGAGTTCACTTTAAAAAAAATATATATTGTCTTATTTAAAAAATTCACTTTAGATTTATTTATATTACATACCCTTATTAATATTACAATGTGTGGTTTACAATTAACCTTTACTTCTAAAGTAATGATATAAGTGAAAAATATAGTGATTAATTACTTATTTTAAGTTGTATATATTTTAAAGTAGACTCTTTGAATAAAACGAAAAGAGTATGGCCCCGTATGGCAATTTTTTTTTTTCCATCTCATTTCACTCTCACTTTCATTTTATAATAATTTCTCATCAATTTCAATACACCTTTTTATATTTTTCAAACACCTTTTTTATATTTATAATATATTTTTAATAATTTTAAAATCTAAAATACCTTTCAAAATACCTTTCAAAAAACATACTTATATTTGAATTTTGAACCATTGAATGTACCGAACAACCAACTGAGCAGGCTAAAAGTTAGAATCTCCAGTTTTTATTTTGAGTCCGGGGCCCCACCCCCACATTATTTTATTCTGTTGCAACTGAGTAAGCGCTTTATCAGATGATTCAGATCACATGAGTGTGACCACACTCGCATTTACATTTTATCACTCTTCATAACTTTTACAGTTACTGTTTGACTCTTCAGTTGTAAATTCCAACGCAAATATTTTACTCTTTTTTTTTTTTTAAAGGGCATTAGAACGTTATTTTGGATATATGACCTTAAACCATATTTAGAAAACTTCTATTACCTTAAGCCAGTTTAGAGCAAAATCAAATTTATCCTAATACGTTATCTACACAAAATAACGCATCAGATAAGATACTAATAATTAATATAGATAATTAAATACACGACCTACGATGACAAATTTAAAAATATATAAGAACTTATATTGTGTAACGAAAAAAGTATCATTTTAAAAACGCATTTATAAACCATATTTGTCTTTTTAGACTTTAATTACATTAATAAAAGTTTGTTTTTAGAGGAACGAATACTATCTAGGTGAACACAAAATTTATGTATAATCAACTGAGTCAAAGGTCTCTCTAAGAATCAGATTTCCTCAGAGGCTCAGAGTGTTATTTATACAAGTAGGACTGGCCTCTGATGCCATTAACGGGAGCTTTCTGGCGTTCGTCGCCATTGGATTAGAACACTAAAAAGTGAAGCATTTACAGATTCGAGTGAAATTGAAAGCGCCCCAATTTTAGGCTTTGTTGGATTGGACCTCTCGGTCTTTGTCCATATGTGCCTGCTCTCACACAAAACCCAAAGCCACTGTTTTCGTCTACGGTCTCCGCCTCGCTCCGCTAAAAGACTTGGAAGTCCTAATTCCTGAAACCCCAAATCTCCACTTCCGAGAAGAAAGGTAAGAATCATCGTTAGCCCAGTTGACAATTTTTATTTTTTAGAAGTTTTTTCTGTTGGTTATTGCTATGTGTTAGCTAATTTTATCTGCATTTTGGTTCTGGTTGTTGTCTATCAATTTTAAATCATCGGCGGCGTGCATGCTAGGGGGAAAAAATTGAATCTTTGGGGCAGTTTAGCTCGGCTTTGATAGGTTGCTCTGGGAACGGAGGAATGAAAATTCCGTTCTAATTTGGTAGTGGTTGTTAGGTGCAGGCTGAAATTGTTGAATGCTGATTTAATTGCGTTGTTTTAACTTAGACAAAGACCATGAGTTCTTAATTATGTTGTTGAGGGATCTGTTGTATTCTGGATTCCTTGTGTTAATCCAATGGTGGCGGTATATGTTGCTGTTCGTCAATTTATTTGAGCTAAATATTTCTTTGATCTTGTGAAGCATGGTAATTTTCCTTACATTCAGTAATGTTCCTTACGTTTTTATTTTTTTCCATTTCAAGCAGCAGGTGAAATATTTCTGGGTTTGTATTTGATGGGAGGCTCGGCCGACCATAGTTCTGAAGAAGATACCGATATAAGCGAATCGGAAATTGAGGAATATGAGGACAAATCGTACAAAAAATTGAAGAGTGGAAACCCTGCCGTTAAGGTATCTGATCAAGCATTTGCTTGCCCCTACTGCCCCAAAAAAAGAAAAGCCGAATTTCTTTTCAAGGATATACTGCAGCATGCAAGTGGGGTTGGGGGTTCTACTTCAAAGAAGCGAAGTGTAAGAGACAGGGCCAATCATCTTGCATTGGCAAAATACTTGGAGAAAGATGTAGCAGGCACTGCTGGTCCATCAAAGGCTACAGCTGAGGTTGATCCTCTTGCAGATCATGATCGTGACGAGATGTTTGTATGGCCATGGATTGGAATTGTCGTCAACCTTGCCACTGAATTTAAGGATGGCCGCTTTGTAGGTGAAAGTGGCTCAAAGCTAAGGGATCAGCTGACAATGAGGGGATTCAATCCTACAAGAGTGCGGCCTTTGTGGAACTACCAGGGCCACTCAGGCACAGCACTTGTGGAATTTACCAAGGATTGGTTTGGGTTTAACAATGCTATGTCATTTGAGAAAGCTTATGAGGCTGATCAACATGGCAAGAGAGACTGGCAGGCAAAGAATGGTAGAAAGTATGGTCTTTATGCTTGGGTTGCTCGTGTGGATGATTACCAGTCCGATACTATCATCGGAGAGCACCTTCGGAGGATTGGAGATGTTAGAACCATTTCTGATATAATGGAAGAGGAAGCTCGGAAGACAAGTAAACTTGTGAGTAACTTGACAAATGTGATTGAAACCAAGGACATGCATTTAAAGGAGATACAAAGCAAATTTGAGGAAACCGAGAATTCCCTGACCAATTTAATGTTAGAAAAGGATAAGCTTCATCAAACTTACAATGAAGGTTTGTCCTTTCAGTTCTGAATGGAAGTAGATTGAGGAAGCCAGATTTTACTTTTAAGAATTCTAATATGCTTGTTTGCACCTTGCAGAACTTAGAAAGCTTCAATTAACTGCACGGGATCATTTTCAAAAAATTTTCACTGACCATGAAAAGCAGAAGGCGCAACTGGAAAGCCAGAAGAATGAACTAGAACACCGGGGTAAGGCACTGGAGCAGCGGGAGGCCAAAAATGAAATTGATAGGAAAAAACTATTTGAAGAGCTGGAAGAGGTAAGAAACTGCTTTACATCTTCTGTTTTTTCTCTTCATTACAAGTCTCAAGGTCAAGATTTACTTCAGTTTGTAGTTTAATGTCACTGGGATCAAGTAAGCAATTTAAAGTGGTAAGCCCGTCGCATGAAGGATGGTAGCAACTTTCCTCATTTCATGTTTTCTAGCTGACTTTCATAATGATTCAATGCCTAATAACACCACAACCAGTTAGGTCCAAACACTTACCTTAACACATCATATTGGCTGCCCTAGGTAGTATATCATTTTTATTGAGCTAATTAACCAATCTTATGCTTTTGTTTAGATGGATAGTATAATTTTTTTGTTCTCTGTGAGTCTGTGTCCATAATCGTCAAAATTTCGAAGGAAAAATAAGTCAAGCCAAAGGTGCAAAAAAGTATTCTCTATTATACAATTCCTTTGTCTTCTAAATGCTTGATGGATCTTTGAATATATTTCCAGAATGCATCAAAAAATAGTCTACTTAGTGCTGCTTCTGAGGAGCAAAGAAAAGTTGATGAGAAGATGATGAAACTGGCTGAAGAACAAAAGGTATGCTTAGCAATCATTATAAGCCCTTTATTTTCTTGTGTGTGATATCAATGTAAAAAATAAGGGGTGGGGAGCCTGGTGCATATAAGCTCCCACATGGTGGGTGGGGGGGCAGGGAAAGGCATGGTCATTAGGGCCTAATGTCCACTGCCTTACCTGATATATTTGATATTGATGTAGTTCGAGTAATTCTGTTTTCAGAAACAAAAGGAAGATCTGCTCAAGAGAATTATACAACTTGAGAAAGACCGAGATGCAAAACAAGCCTTGGAGTTGCAAATTACAACTCTGAAAGGTCAATTGAATGTCATGAAGCACATGGGAGATGAAGGTGATCCTGAAGTGCTGGAAAAAGCCAACTCATTGAACAAATTGTTGGTAGAAAAGATTGGTGAACTTGATGATATGGAAAGGTTGAATCAAACTCTTATAGTAAAGGAACGCAATAGCAATGAGGAGGTGCAGGAAGCACGAAAAGAGCTGGTTAATGTAAGCTTTTTTACAGCATTTTTTGTTGCCATGTTCAGTAATCTAATAATAAGTTCTGCTTGCCATGTACTTGGTTAACCTCTTGGAGAACATTACAATGTCAAGCTGTGTTTCATGCTTTTGGCAAGCCTGATTTTGAACACTTTGGCGAGCCTTGGAGTTGATTTGTCACTGATATATAATTGTCTTTGTTTGAAATATTCTTTGATTGCAGCTTGTGAATTACTTATTAAACTCTGGCTCTTGTATTGTTTGTTTAAGTATTACTTCTTTCTGTTTTTTTGTTTGTGTGTTTTTGATTATGCCTTTCTTCTTTTGTGGAAGATGGGAGGTTGTCCTGCACAATAAAATCTTGTACCAACTATTTGGTTGTCATATATGTGTGGAAATAAGATTATTTACTGCTTCTGCTTATAGTTCCTGGATCTTTGGCTTAGTGTTGTGGTAGGGCAGTTCTAACAAAATTGTATTTAGTTTTGGATCCCTGAGCTTTGCATTCTGATTTATATGCAACTATATAGGGTTTCAAGGAGTACCCAAATTCAGCACAAATCGGAATAAAGAGGATTGGTGAACTTGACACTAAACCATTTCATGACGCCATGAAGAGGAAGTATAAAAGTGATGCAGAAGCGGAGGTGGCGGCTTCTGAATTGTGCTCATTGTGGGATGACCACCTTAAGGATCCTGGATGGCATCCAGTTAAAATCGTTGATTGTGGTGGGAAAACTGTGGTATGTAAATTTTCTCACATGCATTTATTTTTCAATTTCTTTCCTTGGTTTCTTGTTAACATAGCTTGATCTGACGGAAACTCAAGGTAATGCTTTGACTAATTTAGGTACCAAGTAACTAGTTAAAGATCCTCGATAACTAGTTAAAGACCTGTTTTTAAAGTACTCAATGACTCATAAAAAGTTGCTGAAAATTCACTGGCAGGTAGTTTGGTGATTCTAATCAAAGCTTAAATATGTTTTTGGTTTATGAAGTAATGTGAATTCGATTCACATGCAATTCGTTTCTTACAGATATGCTACATAAAGTAGGCTGGTGCTGAGTCAGGTGTTTAAAAATATTATCTTCTGGGAGAAAAGAGAGTTGCAATTGATAAATGTATCACAAGGAAAGTGAAAAAGAAAATATGGGGGTGGTGGGGGGAGGGCACAGCGGTAGATCTGGGAATATAAGAAAGCTTCTACCACAGGAGGGTAGCAAGCAAATTTGTGTCATACCTCAGGCAAGTGACATTTTAGTTGATGGAAGCTATATGCAAGCCTCTGCTTGATATCCGAACTAATTGATTAGGTGACTTTTCTGGTAGTCCTGCTCCTTTGTGCTTGGTCAAATAAGTGGAGAAGGAGAGAAACTCGCCTAGACAAAAATTAGTATGGCTTTATTGGGGCAGTGGGAAATAGGACTAGACCACCCAAAACAGTATGAAGTTTGAATACAATGAAACCATATTCCTTCTGGGTGTGAGAAAGAAGTGTTGAGCAGTTTTGTTATAAGATAAACATGCATTCTAATTAATTTTGCACTATATGTATTCTGGCTCATGCATATATTATTGATGGCTGTCCTAGCAAGCTTTGGGAAACAAAAGCTGTTGCAATTCTTGCTTCTCATGATGATTTTCACATAATAAAATTGCTGTCTATTTGTTTAGGAGGTGATAAATAAAGATGATGAAAGGATTCAGGAACTGAAGAAACTCGGCGAAGATGTTTACAATGCAGTGACAGCAACTTGGTTCGAGATAAATGAACACAACCCGAGTGGGAGGTATATTACTTCAGAGCTGTGGAACTATGCTGAGGGTCGGAGAGCAACTTTGAAGGAGGGAGTTGCACATTTGGTGAAGAAATGGAAGTTGCACATGGAGAAAAGAGGACATGATTGAATTCGCGAGGTGGAAATTCATGCTGTTCAGTTTCAATCTATATTAGGTTTCCTTTTAGCATTTAAGACTGTGTGTGTGCAACCATTAACTTAAGGAACAAACCCAGAACTTGTTTGCTTGGATGCATGCATCAGGAAAATAAACTTTTCTGTCTTCCCGTTGCCAACGGCTATTGTACTTGTACTGCAGTACTTATTTGTTCTCTTTCTGACAATGTCCTAAGGAATATTAAGCACCAGTTTGTCCAAGCCTTTGGGTGGGCTTTGGAGCTGAACTTGAATTTGAACTGTTTGCTTGTTTGTATTTTTCTTCTTCTTTCTCTTTTAGTCCAGAAAGTGGAAATTGAGTTGTTGCATTTCTGTGACTGATAAGGTTTGAATCCTATCTCTTGAATGGAAACCCGACATCAGATCTTTTGAACTGCTAATCATGTACTATAACAGCAAAGTAGGTGTCGCATTGGATTGATACAGGGTAGAGGTGTAGTATCGGATTGATACAGAGTGAGAATATATTTGTACCTTTAAGGATCAATGGCCAACAAATTGCCATTCCATCTGCTGAAATATTTTACAGCATTCATCAAGGTCCTAATATTTTCCCATACAATTTTCATGTTGATGAAGCATTCAACACGGTCGAAGTGTTACACTAAAAAGGGAACCCACGAGTTATCTCATTTTCATGTCTCTGTGGTGAACAACAGACGTACCAACAACTTCACAGCAGAAGATCAAGACTGCAGAAAATCAAAGGTAATGCAATTTTGTCTACACTTCTAGCCTTTCCTTTCTGTGAATCTTGTTTTAAAAAAGCCTCAATCACAAAAAGATAGCCTATTGAAATGCCTTTGTGCTCGAATTCTTGATATGGTATTGATTTCTAGAGGAATTTGATCTAAACCAAATGCCAAGCTGCGGTGAGGAGTTTGAAGTTCTCAGAAGATGCGTCGTTGGTCTAGCAAAAGATATAGACTACAAAAACAAACAATTGTTCGATATGGAGGCTCAAATGGAGAAGAAGGACACACTGCTTAAACAAGGTAATCATGATGAATAAATAATTAAAAGGCATGTCTGCAAAGAATGGATCTTGGTTTGAGATGGAAATTACTATGTTACTTGAACTGTGCAGCAAGGGAAGATTGGGAAAGCTTGAGGCTGCAAATTGGGAAGCTGAAGTATGAGATGAAGAACCAGAAGAAAGAGTTTGATAAATGTGAGTACAATTTACTTCCATTTTAGCTTATGCTTTTCTTTCCAGTAACGCCTTATTTTCTTACCTTATCCACTGCTAGTATTGGCACTCTCACAATGCAACAAGCAAGAGAACAAGAATAGGAAAGTTGAGGAGCAATCTCTGAGGATAAACACGGATCAGCGAGTCAATGGATTTCAGGAATGTGATGAGAGACGTAGCTTGAAAGCCATGGATAACAAGGATGATGAGGTAAACTTTCTGTTGCTACAGATGTTTGGAATGCTAATTGCCCCTTTTGTCAAATGTAAGAAAGATGGTGTTTTTCATTCTTTATTTTATGAAACATCTGGTGTTAATTAAAGCAAATGAATTTGTTTGATTCTCTAGTTGCTGGCAGTTCTTGATCTAATGCGTTGCGTGCGTGGCTTAAACAGCTGATGCAGGTGAAGCTACAATTGAAAGATTTGCATGAAGAAAATGCTAGCATGAGGGATGAAATTCAAGTTCTGATTTCGAAAGAGCGCATGTCTAATGAACAATTGCAAGCCATTTTGGTAAGATCAAAATTTGGTTCCGTTAAAAAGAAGAATTCAATAATTGAATGGTTCTTTAACGAGACTGTAGTTTTTCCCCAAAATTTGACCCTTTTGGGACGAACATAAGAATCAATTAAAGTTATGTGTTTCATTGTGCAATATAACCTTGTTTTTTCCATTGCAGGGGCTATCCAATCATTACCGAACTACAATGGGAATCAGAAGAATGGGGCAGATTGATCGGAAACCTTTTCAAGTACTCTGTTCAAAGGACTCCGATGGGGAAGCAAAATCTGCCAAGCTATGTTCACTCTGGGAAGCACATGTGAAGAACCCACACTGGCATCCTTTCAAGAGAGTTCAAATCCATGGAAGACTAAAAGTACGGTTTCATCTTTCTGGGAAAATAAAACCAGCAAAGAAAAGCGTTCATGTCTTCTTCATCTAAACTAATTATATTATTGCAGGAAATCATAGATGAAGATGATGAGAAGTTGAAGGAGCTGAGAAATGAATGCGGGGAAGATGTTTACAGAGCAGTAGCGGACGCAATGCTGGAATTGAACGAGTACAATCCCAGTGGAAGATATCCAGTTCCAGAGCTCTGGAACTTCAAGGAAGGAAGAAAGGCTAGCTTGAAGGAGATCATTGAATACATCATGAAAAAGCTTAAAATTCAAAAAAGGAAGAGAATCTAAAAAAATTCTGCCATGGCTTCCGTTTGGGCCAGGCTCAGTTACTTGAAAATTCCAGGTTTTGGGGTAATCCAGCCCAATTATGTTCTGTTAGTGGGCTTTAAAGGCCCATTCTTCACAGTTGATATTCTAAAAACCCTAGATGTATAAATAATTAAATTCTACCACACCTGTGTTAATTGAAGGTTCCATTCCATCTCTCCCGAGCTGCAAGAAAACCCAGAATGGAGTTCCAATCTTTATCAACTCTAGCTAATTGTTTCAACTTTTTCTCCTTTTTTAAAATGTTTTTGGATTTTGGAGGGCTATGATTGAAAAGAGAGAGGACTCGAGTGAGGGAAGAGTTCAAATTGATCCCGGAGAGTTTACAGTCGAAGAAGGGATGAAGAAAGCGGCATCGGATTCTTGTGGATGGATGAAGTTGCCGGCTAAAATGGCTGTGGCAGCTTGATAATCATTCATTCATTCTGGACTTCCGATGATGTCTTCCGAATTCTTTTCTTCTGCGAAATTGAACTCTCCTTCAATTTGAGCGTCGTCCCTCGCAAAGAGAGATCTTTACCAATTTACACTTGATATGAGCCCCCCCAACATCAACTCACCCATGGTTTTTCCCCCTTTTTGGTTGCATTTATTTATTTTTTCCAATTGATTGTTTGTTCGACAGTTAACGTTGAGGGAATTATGAACAAGAACCCTAATTTTTGGACTTGAATTTGAAGAGCTTATAAATGGCATACGAGATAGTAAATGATAAGCGGTTGTTGAATTTCTGGCAAACCAACTCCGTTGAATATATGTTATTTCAATTGTTTGACTTAGGCGTGTCAATTCTAGTCGGGTTCGGTTGGCGGGTAGTTTTCGTGTTAAAATACAAATTAATCGTGCGGAATTTGAGTCTACATGAGAATGCATAAACACAAGATTAAATATGGATTAATCAATTTATATATATAAGTAAATAAGCAGCGGGCTACATTAATCTGCAGCCACGTTCAAGCTCTTACAAATTATATATAATTACCTTTCGTTTTAAAACTTCCACCACTCAACAAAATTTTCATTTCTGATCTCCCCATCCCATGTAGTCAAAAAAAGAACACAGGCACACAAAAAACAAACTCCTAAACAAACAAAATCTCCACTTGTTCTTTGTTTACTTCGATTTCAAACCCTGAAGTTTTTTCCGGTGTAGGTTTGTCCGAACTGCCAATTGGAAGGGGCGACGTTCCAGGTGGTGGAGGACCGGTGGTCGCTGGCTCTGACTCTAAAGGAGAGCGATTGACCGGCGAGGACTGTGTTTGTCTGCCAGTTTTGGCCCCAGTTCCGGCTCAAGCTGATCCAACCGGTCTTGGACCCTTTAACCCAAGCCTGGGCGATGTTTCCGGCGCCGGCCACGTTGGTGATCAGTACCAGGTTGAAGTAACGGAAACCGTTAATTTGGAAACGGATTCCTCCTTTCTTGCGGCAAGGCACCCTGCGTTAATTGGCCAAAAAGCATGATTCGTTACAAAGAATATTTGGCTTACTTTTAATAAATACGACCTTTTACTTTCGGTGATCAAGATCATCATCATTTGGCTCAATTTTTTTTTAACTTTAACTGCCTCAACTAACTACCAAATAATAAACAGACAAAAGGAGAGCTCACCGGCGGTAAGTGACGGGGACAATTCCGGCGCGGTACTCGGCGATCTTGAGGAACATGGGCATTGCCAGATCGAAATGGGGGCGAGGCGGGTTGCACCAGCCACCATTGTCGTTCGGGAGAGCCCAATTAGGAGGGCAAAAGTTTGTGGCGGTGATGAAGATGGAAGGGCTGCCGGGATGACACCATTGTGGCTCTTCGGCGCATTTTAACTCGAAACACGCCCCGCAACTCAACCCGTTGTTAAACAACGCCGTGCTTAGCGCCCCCGTATTCACTCCATAGCCTTGACTGTACAAGTTTCCGTACCCACAAGCACCCCCTGCAAATCAAACACAAGAATATAAAGAACTCATCTTTATGAAGCAGAGTACGAAACAGGGGCATGCTCTAAATCATAATCAAATTAGAGGGATTTGTTTACCCATGGTTCCGGAGGCATCACTGCCGCCATAGAAGGTAGCATGAGCATTCTGCCATTCGCCGCCGGCGTAAACGCCAGGGATTTTGCTCTCAGCAAGCTGTGAAAGAGAAAGCAGAAACAGAGCGACAATGCAGGTGAGAGACATGGCAGCCATTGCTTATACAGAGCAAGCTCAGAGGAGGGGGAGAGAGCGAAAGGAAGAGGGAGTCTGTAAAGTGTGCCGAGAACCTGAGAAGAGAATGTGGAAACTGGAATGTGAACCGCTACTTATTGAGGCTGAAAATCAAAGAAAGAGATTATGGAAGAGACATGGAAATGGAAGTCATGAGTCGGCTTGGAAATAATGGTGTTTGTTTGTTATGCGAGAATGTCCCTTAATTAAAGCGCATATTGGCGGAAGCCCCAAATTCAACTATCTTTACTTTCTTTCTACCTCTCTTTCTCTAAAATGTGTCTCCTTAGAGATTTGCAAACAAATTATGATAGTGGAAAAAATTCTTCTTTTACCCTTATTTATATCATCTTGTTTAACTACGAACTTAATGGGAATGTGTGTTTGTATGTACATTAAGAGAGAGAATGTAATTAATAGATTAATTAAATTAGGGGTAAAATAGAGATTGTATTGACTTTTTGCATTGAAGTTTGAAAATGAACACTCTTTAAAGAACAAAAAAAAATTTGTTCAGGGAGAGGGAGTACTTTATATTTACATATATTTTCCCGTGCAACTACCCTCCGGATCATATCTCCTGGATCTCTACCCTGTATCGCCCCATGTACCCACATTCATGAGTAAAATTACGCATTTTTACTCCTGAAGCGGTGATACAAGGTAGAGATTCAGCTGATTTACTCCCCTGCCCTCCCTTGAGTGGAATGATATGACATTTTTTCACACTTCTTTCCCTTGGTGTTTGGATTTGGAAGTGGAAAAATTCACTTCATTTTCGTTCCCCCGTATTTGGTTTGAATTTTATGGTCTTTTCATAATATCAACTTTTGTCTAATTAGGAAAATTGTGGATTTGTCTATTAGTTGATTAATGATAACCACATTATTTTTCTCAAAATACCCTTATTATTGTATGAAAAACTCCAAATTTGAGGGGTTTTTGATCATTTCACATACATATTTGGTTAAATCTCTCTGGTTCATTTTGTACCTTCATAAAACTTCGCAAAAATTTGTAATTTGTTCAAATTTATTAGAATCACCAAAAGTGAACTTCACTTCACTTCATTGATAACTCATTTGCACTATATCCAAAACCTTTCTTACACAACTAGTGAGTACATGAATAACCACTAAAATATCTAACAATAACTTATTTAAAAGTTTATAAATCTTAATTGTGGTGTGAATCGAATTTATAAACTATAATTCGTACAACAAACATATTACTACTTGAATTATGGAGAATCACTGTTCAAAGTTAAATTAAATCTTTGCAAAATACCCAATTCTAGACAAATTAACGGAATTATTATTTAAAGGACCACAAATACTATTTACAGGACACTTTTCAAAATTTTTGAGGTGAAATTATTGAATTGTCCTTAGCTTCCTTCCTTCTTCCTTCTTCCTTCTTGCTTCCTTCTTCCTGCGTTCAAGCTAATATACACAATTAGTGAACTTCAAGCTAATCGAAACAATTGGGGAGAAGACAAAGAAAAAAAAAAAAAAAAAAAGGAGTTGGGTTATGCAAACGAAAAATTGCAGAACCAAAGTTTTGTAATCAGATTGAAGAACTTGGTTCTGCAATTTTCCGTTTGCAGAACGGAATCAGATTTTTTTTTTTTTTTTTTTTTTGAAAAAAACCCCTTCACTGCAAGACGGCGAAGGTTCGACGAACCTTCGCCGTTCTGTGGCGAAGGTTGGGAAAACCTTCGCAAGGTTTTCCCAACCTGGGCCGTCCTGGGGTGAAGGTTTGGGAAACTTTCGCCAGACCCTGGCAAAGGTCTCCAGGGCCCGCGAAGGTTGCGGGCGAGGAGTTTTTCTTCTCACCGGCAACTGTGGCGTTTGGAAAAAAAAATTTAAAGTAAGATTTTTTATTATTTAGAAATAAGGGTATTGATGTCTTTTCACAACTAAAAACTGAAAAAGTGTCCTACGTTTAGTAAAATTTGTTCTGTAAATAACATGCCCTTAATTTAGTTGTGATCAATTGTTCTGACGTCTAAAGTGGGGAAAGGGAGAGGGGAAACAACACAGTTAAAAAAAAAAAAAAAATTTTAAAAATAAGAAAGAAAAATTTGAGGGATTGTGAAATCTGATATCATAAGGAAAGGTTGAAGGCAATAGGGAAGTTGAGATAGGGGCTCCACCACAGCTTCAGCTTCACATGGTCGTCCCACATGAAACAAATTTGCCGCTTTGCTTGAAATGTAAGTTGGGGTATCAACGACGCTGCGCAATTGGCATGCCCATCCCATCCCATCCCCTCTTTTTTCCAAAGTAATCCTTACGATTATTAGCAATTGTCTAATTTTCTTTCCTTTTTCTTCAACTTCTTTTTTATGGGGTTTTGGTACAACTTTTACCTCCTTTGTCCGTCTTTGGATTCTTTCTTGATTACTATTTTCATATTCTAATCTCACTGAATATCTCTTCGGATACATAGACAAGAAGTTCGAAACAAAACTCTTTTGTTGAAACAATATCACGAGTTCGGTCTATGAGTTTTGTAGGTACTCTTATAGATTCATAACTAGCACAAGTGATAAAGCAGGTCGCATTAACTGGGAAAATCGCATTTTTAGTCTCTCTTTTTTACCCTCGTTACATTTTTAGTCTCTATTCTATGCAAACTGGCATTTTTGGTCCCCCTTCTTTCAAATTTTGGTATTTTTTATCTCTCTTACCTTTTGACCTATGAAGTCAATGATAATTTGGACCGTTTTGAAAATGTTATAAATTTTTTGGGCCAAATAATAGTTACTCAAACCTTTAAAGGATTTAGCGCAATTTAAAAAGAAGGGTCCAAATTCCCCCAACAAGCATGGGTGACAATTTTCAAACTTCTTAACGATTTAGTTTTCGCAATTTACTAAAAAATGGTCGTAATTTTTTTAAAAAAAATTATTCTAACCCCAAATGACTGGTCAACTGGTTAGTTGCTAGTAAGAGGGACCCAAAATACCAAAATGTAAAAGAAGATGGACCAAAAGTGCTAGTTTACATACAAGCATATGACAAAGCAAAACATTTTCTCATCTTCTTAAATTTCTTGTTTAAGAAAGTAGGAAGAAAAAGAAAAACACTTGATTTGGATAAATTTAATTAAAGCGGTTTAATCAGCTAACTACTACAATTGGATAACCTTGAACAATTGTAGCAAGTTAAAAAGCAGTAATTGTTTAAGTGTTTCTGGTACAAAATGGGGCCAAAGCCACATTTTTTTCCATTGTCATACTTGTGGTCAATTACTTTCTAATTCTTCTATTATTGTTATTTGTTAGGTAACTATTTAACCAAACGGATGAAACTATCTTTTCTCTCTTTTGAATGAGCAAGTGTGATGTACCAGACTAATTTGGCATGCCTCATCTTATCTATTTCCAAAAGAGTCATTTGACAATTTTAATTTAAAATATTTAATAATTCTTTTGTCACGTGGTTACCATGTCAGTCACGTGAATTTTCATTGTATGTATCACAATCTCTTTGCAAATATTTTTGTTTAAAAAACAGTCAATTGCATGGAAATGAAGTAAATTGGTTTCCAAGTTTCATATCTAATCGCATCCTACATTACCTATATACCTTTCTAACTTTGATTGTAAATAAATGGCACTTTCTTTTCGTTTTCATTAAAAAAAATTTAATGGCGTAATTCTTTACGGCCCAACTTTTCTAATGTAACGAAAAAAAAAAAGTTTTATGTTATAAGACAAGACAATGATGCCTGAATTAAGATTTAGTGCTAGACTATGTAGTATAAAGTGAATTGGTTGCATTTGCGTTTGCATGGGATCAATACATAATAATAAAGTGGATACATTTGTTCCTTGCTTCAATACCCAAATTCAACTAAGCTTTCTCGGGTTTCAATGTGCTTAAGCCGCAAAAGGGGTTTTTTAAGTGCTAATTAATCAACGCATTTTTTCCCCGGATTTTAATCTACCGAAATGTGAGATGCAATTCAAAAGAAGTTTGGTAATTTCCCATTAATTATTACTTAACCTCAGCCGCCACCACTTTACTTTTCTGTTTTTTTTTTTCAAAAATTATATTTAGCCCCTTGAAATTTATTTACATTAGTAAATGAACTATAATTTGATAGAATGACCACACGAACATTTAACCAAATAAAGAAAATGTTGATGAAAATATAAACCATGCATAGACTGATCTATATAACCTATTCAAAAACAATATAATTTAACGAGGATCCCTGAGATCAAGATTTCATTTCGTAGTTTCGTCAAATTACGTGATTCATTTGATAATTTGAAGAAACTTTACGGGATAAGTGTAATTTTTAGAGTAATTTGCTTTGTTAGTGCCCTCACTACTTTCCATTCCAACAAACAAAAAAGATAAAAACACCGAGCGGAAAAAAGTAAACAAAAGTGGATAGATTCTTTTTTATATGGGTATGTTCTTTTTGTTCTGTTTTGAAAACTGTTTTGGTTTTAATAGTAAATTTAATATATTTTAATCATATTTCATCATTTTCAATACAACTTTTTACTATTTAACATCTACTTTTTACATTTTCAATACACTTTTTACATTATAAAATTATTTTCTAAAACTTATTTTTAAAATCGTCTTCAAAACGATGAAAAAGAACAGGCCCCATGGTTATCGGGTTTTTCCAAAAACTGAACCCGAAATTCAGAAAAGAAAAAAGTGTTGTCTAATTGTCTAGTATAGATTCTAGATGCGGTCGGTAAGAGAAGAGAAAAAATTCGAATGACCACTTTACCCGCCAACTGAGTGTGGGGCCCATTTAAAATCCGCATTTCCCGCTCCTCTCCTCTCGTTGCGCCGTGCATTTGCCGTACCGTACCCCCTCACTACAAATAGTCAATGCTACAATTCTCCGTTTGACTACGGTCAATGGAGGGTTTTATAAAGGAAACTTACAAAATATTTCAAAGTTATCGAGTTATTCCACCTAATTCATCTTTTCAACGGTGGACTTCACCCCTCATAATTTCCTTTTTAAAATTTTTTTTTTTCTTCCTACCATTGTGAAGTCAATGTGAAGTGTTTCTCAAAAAATACAGAACGGCGTAAAATGCAAATATCCTTAAATTCGAAATTACAGACTCATGCTACTCCGAGAGTAACTTAATATTAGGATTTTCTAACCTATCTAAGTGTAATAGTCCACGAATGTGAGCGGCAGGGTGCTCCAATTCTGGGTGAGTGACTGATGAATGCAGCTTAGAAGCTGCCCGTGATAGAGCATTCGCCTACCTAACGGTCGGCGTTGATTGCATTGAAAAGAGTTGTTGTGTTTTGCAACACGAGAATTTTTCACTGATTACCCATTTTGGTACAACTCTCGCCCAAACACGCTTAATTTTGAAATTCTGACGGGATTCAGTTTGCTTTACTAGAAGTCTATTTGATTAATTAAGAGGTGTTGATCGATCCAATTAATAATATATAACTTTGTTAATGAAATCAATAATATTGTCACGGCATGCATGGCATCATAAGCAGGTGGATCGATTGATGATTGATTTGTATGGAAGGAATGTTAATGTTATGTAGGAATGCCTTCTCAGTGATCACGAACTCACTATTAGGGTTACAAATTAATGAAGTGCAATGATTTAGTATCAGTACGAACAAAGGACACTATTATTCGTAACTTCGTGTGAAAGCGACCAAGGAATAAATACGGTATTACTACAAACCATCGAACTACTTGTACACTTTAAGATTAGAACAACAATCATTAAGGAAATACTATACTACTTATTACTTACCCAAAATTCTCAAGAGCTAATATTTACTCCACAAATTGGTTATGGATTTCGTATCTCACCTAATACGAGATTACATCTTCTGTGATCAAATACGAGATCACCATCCCTATTTGGACTTACCGAGTATGAGCTTTCATCGGGGCAAATAAGAAATTACAACCACATTTCATGTTGATGCACGAGTTTAAACTTGTGACCTTTCTTTTTTAGTGAAAAGAAAAATAAAGTAACACCTAAATTTTAATAAAGGACATGTTTTTTACGTTTTGGTTTTGGTTTCAACAATAAATTTAATATATTATAATCAGTTTTTATTAATATAACTTTTTACTATTTAGCTATACATTTTTACATTTTTAATACATATTTTACATTATAAAACTATTTTCTTTTATAAATATGTTTTCAAACCCATAAAAAAGAAAATGCCATTGACTTGTTTTAGGTGAAGAGTGAGGTAACACCTCTAATCAAGGAGAGTGTCACTTGACTGGGCCCTGGGTGGTATGTATTTGATTGGGCTGACGAAATTGGAAGTATTTTATCGTGGTAGTGGGCTAGCATACTGGGCCTTGTTAATTTTGTCAAATCTCATAAAACCCAACAATTGAGCATTTCACATTCTGCAATGACAAGATGATTGGATTCTCTTATATTAAATGGGCTATTATTTATATTGGGCTGCTTGCATTATTTTGAATTTGTGGATTTCAGTTAATAGAAGATGGGCTTGGGCTTTCAATTATTATTTTTTGTTATCTATAATGTATGTATGATTGGCCCAATTATGTAATGGATAGAGTTATCTTATCTACCACCCTCCGAAATTCTTAATTCCTACCTAAATCTATGGTAGGATAATGATGTCAAATACAATGATCGCTATTTTAATGGAAAAATGATATGCATGTAAAGGGGCTTAAGAATAACTAATTTATTATTATCTTGCTGTACTATTTTTAAGAATGCATCCAATAATTTTTCTATTTTGTGAAATCTAGTGCAATTTTTGTAGGGCATTCCGAGATTCAATATGCCGCTTGTGTCTAATATCCAGATATACCACCTGTCACGGTGTGCTTCGTAAGAAAATTACTTTTTTTTTTTTTTTTTGTAGAATGGTGCAAAATAAGAAAATATTATATGTCTAGTGAGATGACCGAAATTCTCTTGGGCGATAATTTGTTGTCGGACTTCAAAATACCGGGCCATAGCACCGTAGGACATGCTGTCCTGATGTTGTAACATTCGATGGGCCAGCGCCCGTGTCGTCGGGTTGGGCTAGATAACGTCGACACACATTTTCCCTGAGCTGAGAGAGAGTAGATAATAATGAAGAAATAAAGACCACTCGTTTCAGAATTCAATTGTTTTGGTTTGGGTAGAGTTGTGGGGTCCGTCAAACTCCTTTTTGCTAACTCACGCCGTCAATTGATTTCTCGTGGCTAATGCCTAATCCTTTTCCTCCCTCCGTCTCCCCTGTGTCCCCTCCTTACAAGGATAGTGATTTGTTCCGTATCCGAATTATCGGGTTCGAGACGACGATAAATTTCTAAGTCGACATTCTTCAGTTATAATCTTATAGATTGATGAGTTCCTGTCGTATATTCGTGTCCGAATTACATGTATTATATAATATCACGTTTATATTATATTTTTGTATTGTGTCAGAAATCTGTAGTCAATCATTGTATTGTGTCGTTTGTCCGTGTTTTTAACTTGGTAGTGCAGGGTTTGTCCTGATTCCACTTGTCGAGTTTTCGTATCACCTTAAAGACTGAAAAGAAGTAATTGAAAGAGTTGTGGGGTGGGGGAGAGGGAATATACTAATGTCCTGATTCCCTTGAAAAATCAGAAAAAAAGCTAATTCCTTCCTTGCTACTACTTCTACTGTTTCTGTTTGGCCTTCAAAAAATGAGTGCATCTCTGTTCACACGAACAGGATAGGGAACCCACCTTCAATTATTCAGGCCGTGTTTAGAAACGTGATCTAAATTAAGGTTTGAATCTCATTTTCATTTTATAATATTTTTTCATCAATTTTAATAAGTCTTTTTATATTTTTAATATATTTTTTTTTACATTATTAATGTAATTTTAATAATTTAAAATTACAATCCAAATCAAGATTTTGATATAGTCTTGATACCAAACGGGACCTTCGTGTATTCACCTTTTTATGACATTTGAAATATATATACTCCATTTTAAAATATGCCCATCCATTTTATAGAGATTTTCACACACAATTACAATTTTGCCTTTATAACAATATAAGCTGTATAATTTTAATTACTATTTTATTCGTTCCATTAAAAGAGTTTATTTTAACAATAAAGGGAGTCAAATTAACTATTTTAATTATTGTATTTTGATATCCATAATAAGTTATACATGGATGAAAATTGATACTTTTATTGAAACGGAAGGAGTATATTTAATGCATAAAATAACTTTTCATTAATTTTACAGTATTTCAAAAAGTATGGAGTCTATGGACTGGAACTTGAAGGCACAGTTCTCTGTATATATGCTTACCACGATTCAAGACAAAAGAAGAACTATGCTCCGTCGATCGCGAAAGTAGATGATTTAATGGTAAAAAAAATAATAAATAAAGAATCTATGTTGTCTCTTTGTAACAAAAAATTATAGTAACTGATGTAATATATTTTACTTATTAATATATATGTTACTATTCCAATTCATCGTAGGATGCCTCTGAACTGTTTTTCTCTAGCTACCTGCGTTTGAAAACTAACTCTCATGTGTAACTCCGATATCAAGTTAGTTCTAGTATAGAGTATAAATTTTAAGCCCAATTCACTTAGTCAAAAATCACTTACTTTACATGTAGAGGTGGCGGTGGCCGAGTTGAATATTATATGAAATTGGTCCCCTACTGGTGGTCTCAAACCAACTCAACTGGTGGTCCTACTTTGCTAGATGGCTGCCACTTGTCGCTGACAGTTTCTTTCCACTTTCTTGTGATTCATTACTTGTAGATCAATAGGTGATTGCTGTTGGATACTAAATTAATGTCGAGGTGACTTGGGGGCTGACCTCATCCGGGACGAACTGAGGCTGACCTCGGCGGGACGACCTATGGGCTGACCTCGTCCGTTAACGACCAGGGGGCTGACCTCATCTGTGGACGACCTGAAATCCATATTCGCGAATGTTCAACAGGTGGCATAATTGACACGTGTTAGATGACACCTTGACTGGACAGATGACATCATCGGAGTTAAACAGGGAAGTTCATCCCAAAAGCAGGGAGCCGAAGGTGAAGGTTGACGTCACGCGAGCTCGGTGTTAAGTTGGGATTCAACAATCGCCACGTGTACCTATAAAGATCTTGTACTATAGTTTGTCTTCACCTGTAATGATTTGATATTATCTTATGTCGCGGGTTGAGATGTGCTTCAACCCCTATGCATAGTTGAGGCAGAACCCAACTCATCTCTAGTTACTTACCCAACAATATATATATATATATATATATATAATTTCACTATAAATAATAATAATATATTTCACTATTCTGAATGCTGTAGTGTTTTGAGATAATTTTATGTTGGACTTTGCGACGGTTTTATGGGAATATCTCGTCAGCTAAATTTAATATGTGTGTTTTTATCAATATGCTATAGATCAGGTTAAACGCAATATTTCAACTGCTAATTTATAATCGTGATACATCAACAATTAAATTCAATACATTAAATGTTAAATTAATACGCGATATATCATATGTTAAAATTAATATGCGTGTCTCCATAACATTTACGCGATACTTTTGAAACTAAACTTCGCACGCGAACCATCAAAGTATCAAACACACACACACACACATTGAATGCAAATGTTTGCGTAGAGATTTTCAAAAGTATATACATAATTTTCTAGATTATTGATTTAGACATCAAACACTTAATTTAAGTGTCAAAATTAATATTCAGATATCAAAGGCATACTAGATTGCGTGAAAAGGGCATTCCTCAGTTGCCAACCAAGATCGTTGATTTTAATATGATTAGTTAATTAGTCCACAGTAATTCATAGTTTTAAAAATTAAAGATGAATGCGAAAAAAATATAAATATAACTCTTTTTGTAATAATAAAAATAAAATAAAAAGAGAGATATATAATATTAAGCTCTGATAACTTTAGAAATATATATATATATATATATGAGTTCCATAAATTGAAATTCATAGTATATGCTTTGAGAAGAATTCTTGGCGAGTACGGGTGCAGAATATATATTTTATAGGCCTGTTATTTTTGGCCGTTTTGAAAACGATTTTGAAAATAAGTTTTGGAAAATAGTTTTATAATATAAAAAGTGTATTGAAAATGTAAAAAGTAGATGCTGAATAGTAAAAAGTTGTATTGAAGATGATAAAATGTTATTAAAATATATTAAATTTACTGTTAAAATCAAAATCGTTTTCAAAACGAAACAAAAAGAACATGCCCATATAAATACGTTTGAAATTGAGTACTCCACGCCACGGTGGACTAACTGTTCCGCCCACGTCAAGTAACTCTTTTGACCGGTAGTGCCCATTTCCACGTGAAGGTGGCTAAGATTTGTCATCCAAATGAATGAACTCCGTTAACTCTATCTTCTTATCTTTCTCTCCAATCAACACACTTCAACCCCACTCCCGTTGTGTTTTTGGGTAATTTTGAATTATGTTACTCTATCGTCTTCATTATAAGAGTTTATTTTACAATATTAAAAACAATAAAATTACAAAGTGAAATTTTTAGTGGGACAAAGGAAATATTTACTTTCGAGGATGTTATAATTTAGTGTTACAGGAGATCATTAGCCATAAATACCACTAAAATGCCAAAATTAACCCTAATACGTGCCGTTGTATATATTTTTTTACTATATGTTATTTACGATATTGTTTTGAGTGGGAAAATGTGATAACATCATATATTTGGGTTAATTTCGATTTTTCACTCCCAAATAACATGAAAAGCTAAATTAATAATGTCACACGTTAGGGTTATGTTTGGTATTTTATATATTTTAATACTCAACAACATTATTTCTAGTCTTTTATATCAAAACAACAGTTTAGTTCATGAATACAAGGGAGTAACCATGTGTTTTAAAAATACAAGAGGTAATTGTCACTGAAACTATTATACAGGAAGGCAACGATTATTTGCCCTGATATTTATACATCAACTATAATATATATATATATATATATATATATATACTCTCATTTTTATTAGAAGAGTATACTTTATAAGAATGTTTATATTATTACAAATTAGACTCTTCCGTATCAAAATAGTCCAAAAATTTTGCATTATTGTTCAAAACGTACAATACTCAAATCTTACCAGCTCCTCTCATCTTTGCCGCTTCCTTCTTCCCTTGCATGTTCCTCTCAAGAGGATTTCAGGGTCTGTTTGGTATCGTGATTCAAGTCGTGTTTTGAAACCACTTTTAATTTTATAATATTAAAAGTGTGTTGAGAATATAAAAATGTGTGTTGAAAATATAAAAAAAAGTTTATTGAAAATGTAAAAAAACTTATTGGGAATGATGAAAAACTATTATAAAATTAAAGCCAAACATGCCCTCAATATATAAAGAATTGCTTTACCCTTTGAACTATTTTAATTAATTACTTGCAATATCATATAGAATATTGCATGATGATCTCAACAATCAATCTTTTTGGTGGTACTAACTTGAAGAAAAATTATTACTCCACCAATATTTTTTTAAAATTTTTTTAAATTATTATTACTCCACCAATATTATTTACTTAACAGATTGAACTTTGAAATAATTACGAGTTTACAACTTAATTATTTCTTGCCTCTTTTGGAAGATAAATGATTGAAAGATTGGTGATATTTACATGCGTGTTATAAAAGCAATAGTTTCTGACTTTCTTCCTCATCACTTGTTTTATCGGTGGTTCCCCCCACCCCCCCACCCCCCAGAAATACTAGCTACTATTTATAGACTGCTGTCTTTGAGCCTGTTATTTTTGTTTCGTTTTGAAAACGGTTTTGGTTTCAACAGTAAATTTAATATATTTTAATCATATTTCATCATTTTCAATACAATTTTTTATATTACAAAACTATTTTCCAAAACTTGTTTTTAAAATCGTTTTCAAAACGCTCAAAAAGAATAAGCCCAAAGGAATGAGTATGCCCCTTAATTTTCAGGTTTCTTAAGATATAATTAAATTTTCTAAAAAAAAAAAAGAAATAAAAAGAAAGAAGATAAACTACACTTGCTACATAGCTTTTTATTTATGTCAAAAACTTGCCATTTTTAGTTGGTGCAGAGGTTTAGGGTTGGCGGTCAGATGCCGAAAGAAATATCAACTTTACAACAAGGACTCTTCTGGTATACTAGTCGGTATCCACGAGAAACACTTGGAACATCATTAATTAGCAGTTTGAGATACATATAGAACGTATCCAAATATTTTTTTTGTATGTAACCAGTGCTTTACCACTATGTCGTTAGTCCTTTTGCAAGTTAAAGGCAAAATTTAACAATCCTTAACAACCTTTTTCTTTCAGGTGTTTGAAATAAGTTGAATATATTAACAGGAGGAAGTAATTAAAATGTAAATCACAGTTAAGACATAAAAGTAATCAATTCTTTTGTCATTTAGACTGCTGTCTATAGACTGCTGTCTTTGAGCCTGTTATTTTTGTTTCGTTTTGAAAACGGTTTTGGTTTCAACAGTAAATTTAATATATTTTAATCATATTTCATTATTTTCAATACAATTTTTTATATTACAAAACTATTTTCCAAAACTTGTTTTTAAAATCGTTTTCAAAACGCTCAAAAAAATAAGCCCAAAGGAATGAGTATGCCCCTTAATTTTCAGGTTTCTTAAGATATAATTAAATTTTCTATAAAAAAAAAAGAAATAAAAAGAAAGAAGATAAACTACACTTGCTACATAGCTTTTTATTTATGTCAAAAACTTGCCATTTTTAGTTGGTGCAGAGGTTTAGGGTTGGCGGTCAGATGCAGAAAGAAATATCAACTTTACAATAAGGACATTTTCTGGTATATTAGTCGGTATCCACGAGAAACACTTGGAACATCATTAGCAGTTTGAGATACACATATAACGTATTCAGATATTTTTTTGTAGGTAACCAGTGCTTTACCACTATGTCGTTAGTCCTTTTGCAAGTTAAAGGCAAAATTTAACAATCCTTAACAACCTTTTCTTTCAGGTGTTTGAAATAAGTTGAATATATTAACAGGAGGAAGTAATTAAAATGTAAATCACAGTTAAGACATAAAAGTAATCAATTCTTTTGTCATTTAGAAATTGAGGACGGATAAACCATTCAAAAGCAACAAGGCGAATCTTCTCTCCTCGATCGCTAACAAACAAAACCGGTGATTTATTACTACTACTTTATTATTCGTATTTAATTATCTTCAAAAATAAAAAAAAATAAAGAAGTCTTATTTAATTTAATTTGGAGTTGACATTAGAAATTTCAAATACTTGCCGTGCATAACCTTGTGACACCACAAAATAAAGCTGTGCAAATTGTTACTCTCAAGAACAAATTAATATAAATAAATTATTTTATACAATTTATATTATTGTGAACCGTCCATACCTCAAGCGGTAAAACAGTTGGTGCACAGACTACTGCCTAATAGTAATAGTGTGTTGATTTGTGATTTGTAGGTTCTCGATGACGTGGTGAAAAAATATTGTAGTCCATCGGGGATGGACTAATTCCAACGCTTAAAAAAATGAAATAAATTATACTATTACAAAAGGAGAAACAAAATTACAATATACTATTAGTAAAATTGAAATGTTCATTTTCTAAATTTGACTTGTTACATCACCATTCAAACAGCTAACAGTTACAGTCATACATTGTGAGCGTGTTCTTCTTTCTTTAAGATTAAATTAATAATCACTCAAGCACGTAAAATGATAACAATCACTAAAGTTAGGTACATAAAATGTTCGTGATATTTAGGTTTTTAGAGTAATAATATATTCAGTAATAAATCATAACGATTTTTTTTTATAGCCATTCATGTGACATATATATATTAATTGATTACATTTTTATTAATATGAATGACATAATTGATCAATGAATACATATCACCTGAGTTGTTATTAAAAAAGTTAGCTGATGTTATTTTCAGAGTAAAAGCCAATTTACATATATTTATAAAAAAATTAATTTGTTTGGAATAATAATGGCTATCTCCCAAAGAAATGTTATTCTATTATCTTCTTATTCATTTCTCATTTTATCTTATAGAATAAAAATGAAAAGTTACATGACCACGTACAAATACGTTTTCTTTTTTCTTTCCTTTTTCCGAATAAACCAATTACGTTTTGCTTCTTTTTTTTTTTTAATAGAAATTTGGGGCCCTCCAGCTACAAATCTCAACCCGATGAGAATTGAACCTGCATCATGCGGGATAATGCTCAGTGGTATTACGTTTCATTTTGCATAAGTAATAAAAAAGTTGATTGTTTCTTGATGTTGACCTATCTTTTCGTTGACCCCTCCTTAAGAATATGCCAAATGTGAAAATGTAAAACCCTCTTCTTAATTTAGAAACTCATCAATACAAATTAAAAAAAAAAAAAAGTCTCGAAAAAACAAAAAATAAAAATAAAAAATAAAATAAAAGTATCCCCAACGTACTTAATCAATCCCAGAAATTTCCTTTTTTTGTAACTACTTCATTATTCTTTTTTCCTCAATAAATAATTAAATTAAATTAAAGGAATAAACTCCACTTTTCCCTCAGCGCTAAAACAAAACTCGTTGTACGTTGTTGCCCATGTTTTTATTCACGTCTTTCGTTGTCAAAATAAGGCGACTCAACTCAATAATCCCTTGTTTTTTTATTGTCTAAACTTGGAACCCAAATCCCAAAGACAATAATGTCACGGCTGTTGACGGCTAATATTTTTCTTATTATTGTTACATAATTAGCCAATTACCAGTCGTACCAATCCTCCTCACAACAACAATCATAGTCATCATGACAACCAACCAAAAAAACAAATAAAAAACTATGACGAAACGCTATTTTGATCGAGGGACAATTTCTTGTCAAACCCGTCTGACAAACAATATTTTAACATTCAAAATCGACACGAGCATGTTCTCTACACTATAGACCATACTATTTTTTGCCCATGATACATATTTACTTGAAACAAGCAATTCCTCTTTCTATGGACAAAATTTTAACCATTGAAATTGATAATTTTTTTCTTCCTACATACGATTTATTTAATTATTTTAGAAACAATTGATACATGAGGAACTAAACTAAATTCTTTAATATACACGTAATGACCGCTGATCATTTGCTACTACACGAGATAAATCAAAAGCTATACACAATATATATATTTTTCACAATATGTCCGCAATACTTTTTACTATGCTAAAATCAATCAGTTACATGTTCAAAAGAAAAAGGAAACGGAAAAAAAGTATGCGTGTCAAACCGTCGGGACGGTACTATATTATTTCCTTTCCATTTTGTTGGTAGAGGGAGCGAGGAGAGAAGCCCGCGCCACGTGGCGAAATCCATGTTGTGGATAGATTTATTTAAAAATGGGTGAGAGAGAGGAAGTGGTGTAATAATAAAAATTTTCCTAAGACGGGGAGAGGAGTTAGGAGGTTGGGCCGCCCAACCAACTGTCCAAACAAAGAGGAAAACCCGATCACCTCCAAACGCCGGTCATCGCCACCGGAAGAGCCGGTTGTGTGGTCAATAAGTCCAAAATATAATTAAAAAATAAAAAAGATAACACAATCCTTTATCCTATTTTTATTTTTATTTTTTATTAATAAAAAAAGAAGGGTGAAATGTAGTGAGAGAAAGAGAGAGGTTTTAGCACTCTGTTAAAAACTCTTGGTTGGTTGGTGTTTTTCTCCATCTCCAAACCCATAGAGGTTTTTCATTTCTGTCCACAACTACATCCCATCTTACTCTTCTTCTTTCTTTTGTTATTTCCCTTTTATAGTATACAACAACATACACACATACATATATATATATATATAAATATTAACACAAATTTGAGAGGAAACACAGGAGTTTGGAAATTCTTTGTGTTTTGTACAGAATTACTGACAGAAGATTGATTGCTAAATTGAATTCACAAACGGATCATAAAGGTATGGGGTTCTCCTTTTAGATTCTGTGCAATGAAAGAGATGTTGGGTTTGTTTTGTTTGTTGCGGTTCCGGGTTTTGGTGATTTGGGAATGGGAAATTGAGGTTGATCATGGGGAGATCTGATGCGATTTGTGTCAATTGGGTGGGTTTTGGTGCATGATCGCGACGAATTTTGGTTGGAAATCTGTCCGGAGTGATAATCACTGATGGGAAATATTGGGATTTGCGTAATTGGGTTGGGATGTAATTTTTTGTGATCGTACTGTTTGAATTTGAAGAGGATTTGAATTCTCTTTGTTTCATTGGGGAACTCGCCTGAATTATTTGTTTTGAATGGATTTTTTTTGGAAATAGGTATCTGATCTGCTTCTTCTTTAATTTTGAGCCTTGTGTATAATTGGAACTTTTTAATAAGTTTAAGTTAAATAATTTATTATCTTGCTTTTTAGAATATTTGTTTCTATTTCTATTGGATAAACATGTGCTTGTGCTCGACTCGGTCCTTCTTCTGATTTTTTTTTCTTTTTTTGTGTTGAATTTCACATTTAAACCAAAATCTTCATTGTTTGAGAAATTCTGGGCACAGATCGAGCCGGAGGAATCCAAATCTGTTTTTAGTTCGGAAATCTTTTGTTCAAAAGCTAGCTCCTGCCCTGGCCCAAAATTGAGCTTTTATCTATGGATGAGATCACCTCTCTGGCTGTTTTATTGATTTTTATTTTTCCTCCTTATGATATCGGCTTTATTTTTTTGGGTCAGATCGACTTTCAAGTGAGAAAGTAATGTGAAGGAATTTTTTGGGGGTTCATTGGTTTTATGGCATTCATGTCCGATATGATTGCATTTTGACTACTTCAGGATCTCGTTGTTAACTAGTGATTGCTGGCTCATGATGAGTCTGAATCTTGATTATGCGTATGCTTATGGGCTGTCCTCTGATTAGTGTGTTTGATACAGGTCTGCTTTAACGGACTTCTGCATTGTGTTTCATGACTTTTGGCATGCTTTCTGAGACATGGTGTTGAAGAAGAGGCTGGACTATGGATTCAATGGTTATGAAATCCCTTTTATACCTAGGGCTCCTCGATCAATCAGAGTAAGCTTCCGCCTTCCTTGTCAAATGGCTTCTTGTGGTATTCGTAATTTCATGTGATCTCAGCATGGTTCTTTAACTTGTCAGAAGAGGGGTCCTCTTAAAAAGTCTGCAGAAGAGCAGCAAATTTGTGCATTTGAATTGCTGGCAGCTGTAGCTGGGAAATTATTGCAAGAGAGTGAAAGTTCTGCTTCCAGTAATGCATCAGAGACAAAGGCGCAACCTGATCTTAATGTGGATGGAATGAAACAGGACAGAGTTGAAGAAATGAAGGCATTCAGAGCAGAGTGCCTAGACCAGGGCAGCTGTGTGGAAAGTGCTTTTGTACCAGATTTCATGGCAGGAGATCATAGTTTGAAGTCTACTTCGAAGGATAATCCGCCTGCAGAAAGCCATTCTCTTTCAGAACGCACCTCCATTGTCACGAGTTCTGATTTTTCGAAGAAAGTTGATTGTGATTTGAAGCTGGGAATGTGCAATGACAGTGTGGATGGTAATGTTTCCCATAGAAAAGAGGAAGTCTCTCATGTATTACAAGATATATGCAAGGGTACTGTAGAGAGTGGAATTGAAAGACAAGTAGGAAAGGAAATGAAGCAGGTTGGAGACCTAACTATGGCTAACAGTGCAAGTGTAAAGAATCAAATGGAGAAGTGTAATAGTAAACCACTGATTAACTCAGACAGTAGTGTACAGTTGTCCTTGTACAGGGACCCCCCTCCCAATGCTTGTTTTCCCAAGCATAGGAACCATGTAAATTTAGGCATTAGAGATGATGACGACAATTCTTTTCGGTGCAATAAGTTTAGCACCAAGATTAGTGGCTTTTAGGCCACAAGCTCACAGTAATTACCGAAGGATTAGGAAGATGTTGACTTCGAAATACTGGAAAGCTGCTCCCAGGTTGAGAGATTATGAAGTCTCAAACACTGGTAAGTAGAGATATTTTAGCTTTTGTCCTTTTAATACTTAATCTTTCATATTTTCTCTGGCTTGCACAAAATTGTTACTCTGCTGTTAACTGCTTATCTCTTGGCTTTCTAGGTGAGGGAATGAGGTCTTTTTACCGCACCAGAAAAATGCTCACACAAGGGAGAGAAATCTATGTGAAGTACCTTCTAAACGAAGGAAATTGTGTGATCGAAGCTTTGTTGTTGCATATGATGAGGAAGCTAGTAGTGAAAGTATCTCTAATTCTCCTGAAAAGGGAGAGTATAATAGATCAGATGTTATCCAACATAAAGGTTCTCCTTTAGCTACTTTTCTGGTTTAGAGGTTCTTGGGCTATATAGCATTTCTTAATCATGCATTTTATTTCTTGCAGCTAAAAAGGCGCCAACATCTCTTAAAGTTAATCCAAAATCGAAGAATTCAAGTGGTAAGAGTTGTTTTTGCATTTCTGTCTAATTGAATTATCAACATTTACTTTTAAAGTTGAGCTGAGTAGACTCCTCACATGTATTTTCTTGGATTTTTTTTAGTGAAGCTCAGCATAAAGTCCTTCAAGGTGCCAGAGCTCTACATCGAGGTTCCTGAAACTGCTACTGTTGGTTCACTGAAGGTACATGTTAAAACCTTTATTCTGGCAGATTAAGCATCTAGAATCCTGATATTATACTTTGTTGGGAGGTCAAAGTCTGTTTTTGGAGCTTAGGACATGTTTGTTTTTATCTTATTCTTGAGTCATTTGGATGATAATTCTGTTTCTAGTATGGCACTTGTAATATTCCTTGATACACCTTATGCTTCCTAAGAAAGTCATTTTTCTTGACTAGATTTCTGGTTTGTTTTTGCCCATTGGCTGTCAAATTTTGACAAAACTCATTCATCACAGGAATACCCTTTTTGGTTAGATTATTCTCTATTTCCTATTGTCACTGTTGGTGACTGGCCTTTGATAGAGGTGTTCTGAAATTGCTTGATAATTTTATCTTACCATGTACATATTTTACCATCCGTGTACGTATTTTAGCAGCTATTTAAATCTTGAATGTGGCTGAATGTAATGACATCTGCGATGCTTGTTTCCCTCAGAGGACAGTGATGGAAACAGTGACGGCAATACTAGGAGGAGGACTGCGGGTTGGTGTTGTCCTTCAAGGGAAGAAGGTTAGGGATGACAGTAGAACTCTACAGCAAGCTGGTATATCTCATGGTGGCAACCTGGACACCTTGGGATTCACATTGGAGCCCAGTTTTACAGAAGTAAATGAGCCTCCTAAGGAAAGTCCCCCATTATTTCATCATGACGTGGAACAGAAATCACACGGGTAATGTAATTTTTTTGTTAGACATGTTCTTCAGCGTCTATTACCAACTTACACGAGAGTGAACTGTATACTTGCGGTTTTGAAAGAAGTGGAACCTTACAATTTACGTTCTATCGGATGATCTAGTTTAGTTCCATTTGTATCTTGAAGATAGGTTTTATTAGAGTTGAGATGATTCCTCTAGGTATATGATTTGCATCAAAATCTGAATCTTCTAGTTACGTGGGACATTTACATTATTCATGTCTTTTATCTTCAGGCCTACAGCCACTCCTGTTATCGATTCAGGACCATCAAGTTCTACATTTGATTCTCCTCCAATGACTAAGATGAACAAGCAGCATGAATCAGACAATGAAATCATGCTCTCCCCTAGGACCCCTACTGATGCAGTTACAGATAAGGTGGCAGCAGACTCTAAGGCTTTGGTTCCCCTTCCCACAGTGAATGTTGAGCCACTAGCTCTGGTTCCCCTGACCCCAAAAGTTAAACGCTCTGAAGCTTCACAAAGGAGGACTAGGAGGCCCTTTTCTGTTGGTGAAGTGGAGGCACTGGTTGAAGCTGTTGAGATACTTGGAACTGGAAGGTTTGTATATTCACTTTATCTAATCTAGAACTTCCTCCTTTGTATTTGAGAGATTTATGAGGTTATCTTAAGTGATTGAGATTGCTAACCTCCTTTGTTGTGCAGGTGGCGTGATGTTAAAATGCGTGCCTTTGACAATGCAGATCATCGAACCTATGTTGATTTGAAGGTTAGAAACTGCAGTTTCTATATTTTTTTTAGTGACATAGTAACCCTATATTTTTTAAGGCATGAAATCTCTATGCTATGTTATTGAAGTTCTCTTTAGTTTGGTTTGCCTGCATGCAGAATTTCATTGACAATTACTGCAGTTACTGTTTTTTTTTTTAATGATATTGAGAATTTGGTTCTTAGGTTAAAAATATGTGAGACAGGACTAGAATAAATGTTTTGGGGATGCTATTTGTTGTGGCAGCTCTTACCCTTTTAACTTATTGGATGCCATATTACTTCGTCGGAAATGAGAAACATGTGTTTCCTACCTTTTCAATGAAAACCTGTGAAAAGATTTTCTTCAAGAAAATGGACGATTATTCTACGGAGGTGAAGAATTGAAATAGGATGTTTTAACTATTGTGGCTGACTGATCTGTATTTGTTGGTGGAAACAGGATAAATGGAAAACATTGGTTCACACTGCAAGCATCTCTCCACAGCAAAGAAGGGGAGAGCCAGTGCCTCAGGAGCTTTTGGACCGAGTGTTATCGGCCCACTCATACTGGTCTCAGCATCAGTCTAAGCAGCAGGGGAAGCATCAACTCGAACCCCTCCTGCAAACAATGGATGGTCAAGCTCAAGCGCAAGGGCAAAAGGTTGAAGTTTGAAGAGCTTACATGCTGTGAGGCATACGGTGTAAAAATTTGTGGTAGGAAGGAAATGAAAGAAAGCAGTAAAATGTAAAAAGATTTGTGAAGTTTTTTTTAATGTAGCATTATCACACTCTCACTGATTTATTGGCAGCCTAAGGGAGAGGCTCTAGGCTGGCACATGTAAATGATGGAATAAAGTTTGGTTTTTTTTTTTTTTTTTTTTCTTCAGGAATTACAGCAATGAAGACTTGTTTCATTTGGTTGTATTCTTTCAACATTAGGTGTAGAAAGGGGATGCAAACAAAAATGCACATTGTAGCATGTCATGTTTTATTAATGAAACATTGTTTTTCCCTTGTTATTCTTCTTGTCATTGTTCTTTTCACTTGGTAACATTATTAGGAAGGGAGATTCCTACCATCTTATGGTGTCGGAAGGGACAGAGCAGGGAATTTCTTTAATTGGTGTCGGAAGGACAGTAAAATATTCTGGGCATCTTCGTCCAGCTTTAACCTTATATTTTGATTTGATGATCATCTTCAACTCTGATTAAATAAGGTTTTCGTAACTTTCGGCGTACTTCTCGTCTCGGCTTTTTAATGAAACTGAAACAGATCCAGAGCGGTTGACGTTGGCATTTGTTCCATTTAATGTGTTGAGTTTACTCTCAGATTTACCGCATTTATCTTTGTGTGCCGTAAAAGGAAGTTGTTCCTTTCCGTTAGTATTAAAAATGGAATGGGTTTTGAACTTTGGGGAATTGTTGGGACCAGTAAAAGTTTGGAAAAATAAAGAACAAGGGAAACGAGATACTTTCTATTTTTGAATAAAAGAGTTACGAAATATAACTGTTTACGGAGTATGCGTCATGTCGTACAATTTTAAATAAGATTATTTCATTGGAACGGAAGGATCAATGTGAATAAAATAATATGGTAAAGGAAGAAAAGGAGGGGGGAAGCAAAAAATGATTGGGTGGTGAATTGTGGCGGTGGGGAGGTGATTATAATTATGATCATTAGGCGGAAGGAAGGAAGCACGTTGAGGCATGTGATGAGTATTGATTGGTCGTTGCTTGAATAAAGCGTATGATTGAGATTTGAGATCCCCCGGACCGGAATTCAATTGTCTCTCTCACTTGCAATTTACTACTTCAACTGCAAACATGGTAATGCAACCGACTAGAGGGATTATTCAGTGTATCTGCTACACCGTATAAAATTGTGAAAATAGCGTGTTTTTTAAGAAAGGTTATGCAAATCTGAATTTGCTTACTAGGGGTGTAACTCACTTATTATTAGCTCGATGACTCAGAATATATTTCGTCCGTTCATGACATTTTTGTTAGGGGTTTAGGCAGATCCGAATCCCAAATTCCAAGAGGGTCTGAGTTCTCGCATTGGATTGCGTTTGGATGAGGCAAAGATAACGTGCAAAAATCCAACATAGCACGCTACACAACACTACACTACGCATCTGTTTTTGCTGTTAAGCTTTCTTCATTTAATTCATTCATTAGTTAGGTTTCTGAGTTGCTTTACAAAAATATGATAAATGTACACCAGTTTTATCCACCAGCCTGGCTGGCAAACCTTTTTTCTTTCCATTTTTATATTCTGCTCTCAGATCTGAATCTTGTACGTACACCCAAACCTGGATTTCATCATTTTATTATTCTCCATTGATTCTGTTAGAATTTGATTTCACAGACCGAAATTGTTGTGTGCTTTTTGAATGAATGTTCTATATCTCTCGTACACAAATTTAAGTCTTCCTTATTTCTAATGCGATATAATTACTTGTCCACCACAAACAAATGTGTTACATGTCTCATTTATCATATAGTGAATTCGATTATGTTTAACTGTTCTAGCATTGAGAATCGAGTATTGCTCCAGTGATAAGCGCAAAATGACACAGTAAACCTCAAATTAAACAACGGTGGAAACAAATTTTACAAGAAAAATGTCGATGGTAAGTAATTTAGGAGTGAGACTCCTCAATCCCAACCGGCTAAAGGAGAAAAAAGTCAATATATTTTGAAGCTTAAAGAGTTGGAAGGTCCATAGAATAATGATACATTCATACATAATTTAAAATGACTAGCGTGTCAATCACATTAGAGAAAATGATCAAATTCTTAAAGTTTAAACTGTCAACTAACTATTTACCATGTGATAGATACTACATTAGTTATTGAGTTTTTTTTTTTTTTGACAAGTCTATAAATTTATCAGAACTATGCTCTTAAACTGTTGTAGTGTCCAACAAACTACAAAATGGGTTGAATTATCCGGTTGGCCCATTAATTTACGACTCGTTCATCATATCAAGTTGGGCCCAATTGATGAGGATGGCCCATTGATATAAGCGGATCAGAGAGCCCAATTCTGTCAATAGTGGGATTGGACAGACCTATGACAGCGACTTTTATAATAAGAAGTAAGTGGGCCCAATAAGGCTAGTGGACCCAAAACCTAAAGATGTTGTTTTGTCTATTTTTCTTCTGTCCACTGATGACTGATAAGTGATGCTCTCTCGCTCTTTTTCAACAGCTCCCTCAAATGTGAAAAGCGAAAAATCTTTTACCGTTGAATAGAGAGGAAAAAAACAAGAAAAGAACCCCCCAAAAAAAAAAAAAAAAAATCATGTACGGTTGAGATCATCTGTTATACTTTTTTGTTACATTTTTGGTTACGCGTGCTAATAATTTATTGTAAATATATTTTTGTATGAATTGAAATTCTTACCAGTGATATTCATTGATATTCTGCCAAATTTTAATATTAAACTTTTTATTTTTTTCATTACTCTTATATTTATTGCAATTTTATAGTTTTAAAATATATATACCTATATATTGGTATTTTTAGTTCAAACAAATTAAAATAAATATATCCTATACTAAAAAGGGTGAACCCTTATTAGCAAAAAAATTAATAAAAAAATATTTATAATGAATTATTAAGACGTGTAACATTAAAATATAAAATATAATCCAAAGCCAAATGACATGGCTAATCAGCATTAGACAAACTTTAACCTTTCAAAATTAATACATCATTAGCAGCCCCTAGTAGTACTAAATTCATTGCATCTGAGTTTCGCATAATCTCATTCCCCTTGACTTTAATCCTATTAATTTCAGTAATGACTACAATCTTACTAAAGAATTATTCCGTCAATAATTGAATGATTTTACAATGAGACGATAGTTTTCCGTACCTTAATTTCATTCCTAATAATTCAATTTTTTCTTTTAATTATTAGGAACGAGCTAGCGAGGACGCAGAAAATGGAATTATCGGATAAAAAAAAAAAACACAGATATTTTTGGTCCATAAAAATTTCACTTGGCCAGCGTATCTCTTCTACTTGTGAGTCACAAAAGCAGGAAATAGTAATGATAATTAAAGTGACGCAGTGCTCCACTTTCTTTCATCCCATAATGCCAATAACACCATCTCTTTCTGTGTGCTTAATACAACTCGTAGAGCTAATTTCTGACCAGACATGAAAACATAATATGAAATAAATAATTAAATAGGTTAGGGTTAAGTCTTATAGTATGTTCTTCATTTAAAGGAGTCGACATCAATAATGCGAATAATGTCAGGTTTATGAGAGTCGACACGTGAACCCTTCAACTCCTACCTATATGCAGGAACATTACTCATTTTTAATACAACACAAAAACACGACACAATATAAATCGGTCACAGTTGGGCTATGATAGGTTCGTGAATTACATGATTTGACACTAATAACACAAATGATTAAACGGACAAAGTTATGATTATAAGGATGTCGACAAGAAAATCTGCCAAAGCAAACTAAAACTTGCTAATTGAAACACAGCACGCATAGGACGAAATCAAACACGACATCCAGGGGTGGGAGTGGGATGAAGATGAAGAAAGTGACGTTTCCGAAGAGGTGCGTGATGGCATCAGACAACCTTATACTTGTTTTAAAATGAACATTTCGCCACTGCTTGGGTAACACGTCTTATCATCTTAATTACATGATTACTTTCTTTATTAGTATTAATCACACCCATAACCTATCATTAACTACTTCACCTTAAAACAATATTTGATCACTAGACTCTTCCATTCCATTAGCAGTACAATTTGTAGTATTTTACTTAAATAATCACAACTCACTTACCCTTTTATTTATTTGTTTATTAATAATCTCTCTCTTTTATTAAAAGAGTTCCGTTTATGTCCTACTAAAGAAATAATATTTCTATTTTAACTCATACGTTACAAGCAAAGCTATAAGTGACTATAATTGTGTCAAACTACTTATTTTAGATTGTGTATTTTATCGTACATAAAAAGTTACACTTAAAAAAAAAAAAAAAAGACAACTCTTTATATGAAATGGATGGAGTACGTACTGTTATTATTAAAGTGCGAGTGAGGCTTACACCAAATGTACTCATTAGTTATTACTAGAGAAATTGCACGAGAATGAGAGGAAAGTCATTGATTGTCAAACTGATCACCTAACGAATGTATTTTACTATTTAATTAATTCTTTATTATTAGCCTAACCTTATCTTTTACTCATGGTTATATAAATCTACCTTATTTTAGATCTACAAACAAGGCCATTAACACAAATATATAATGGCAATGTCAGAAATAAAGTGTTCTTTTTAACTAATTTTTTTTTTCCAAATTAATTTATGGGTATTTAAATGAAAAATACTATATTTATTTTAAAAAACCAGACCAGAGACTATCTAATATGAGGAAGATGGGAGTTTGGTGCCCACCCCTCGGTCTGCCATTGCTAATATAAAGAAAAAGATGATTGACAAAGTGAAAATCTAAATTTGATGATGTTACGTATACATAGCGACAAATTTCTTTATTAAAGATCAATTCAATAACAGTGATTATCTCTTAACACATGTGACGTCGATTTTCTCGAGATCAATCACTATGCATTTATTGTGCCTCGCATTGTATAGTACGTGTTAAACTTTCAAGCGTACAACAATTGTAATTTAAGTCAATATTAACCAGATGCAAACTGTATGCATGACACCTTGCGAATGTAGGTCATGAATTCGAATTCACGACTAACACTTCAAAAAAAATAAAAACTTTATAACTCATTCAATTTACATTTTCACTCTTCTACGTTTTTATTTCTGTTATGTTTTCATCACTAGTAGATTGGTACGAGGTGAGTTTCACTAGTTTTGTAATTTATCGGCTATCTAGAAAAACATAATTTGACTGTCATATGTAAGACAAACAATATAAAATTCCCAGATATTACTCAGTAACTTGTAACTTAAAGAGTTTACTGTTAGGGTCCGCTCTTTCCTGCCCGGTGCTCTCACTTTAGTGGTAGAGTCATGACCCATGCCACCAGGTCATGTGCTTAAAGCCTTAAATACCACAAGAAAATAACCAGCATCTCCATTTGACTGCTCCAACCCCGAGGCACCACCCCACCGCGCTCCTCCTCTCCTGTAAGCTGCTCTCTCATAAATCTCTTCAATTGTGATTTTTCATTCATGAACAGTTCTATGTTACTGTGTTTGTATTATGATGCCCATGCAATACTCTGTGTTGATAGCCACTGCTTTTGCTTGTTTGCTTTCGTTCCTTTCTGGGCTTATTTTGAGATGGAAGATCCCATTTTTATGTGGGGTTTTATATGTTTCTGCTATTAGCGAGTTGGTTTAGAGATGTTGTTTAGATTTTGCTGGTTTGTAAATAGTATTATTCTGCAAACCTTTCAGTATGACTTTTGTTTTCATTCTTGGACTTGGCCTCGTTTCAGATTTCAGTTCATCTGGAAAGCTTGTCCCTAGAACTTTCTAGTGTGTTTGCAAGCTTTAAAATTGGTAAGGTAGTCTTGAAAGTGAAGTTTGAACTGATCTAGGCTTAGGGCATTGGTGTTGTGATCTGGTATTAGCAAATTGATGGTTATGGATGGAAATTTAAGGAAGTATCTTGGGAATACATCTGGAAACAAATGTACTGATGGAGCTATTTCTGTTGTTCCAAACTCTGATCCGATTAACAATAGACTTGATGGTAGAATCATGCAAGGGGGCTATGTTCCCCGTTTACCAGTCCAATCTGGGCTACCTCCTAATGTTTATACCCCGGTCTCTAATTGCGATCCAAACGAAGAATGTGATTTTAGTGATGTTGTGCTCAAGTATATTAGTGAAATACTCATGGAAGAGGACATGGAAGAAAAGGCTTGTATGTTCCAGGAGTCTGCTGCCTTTCAAGTGGAAAAATCATTTTATGATGTTCTTGGAGAGAAGTATCCTCCTCCTCCGAATCATCCGGTGCCCGATTCGTATCCAGTGAGTACCATTATTGATGAATACTATCCTAGCGATTCTGGCAGTGGTAGTGGTTTGTGGTGCCCAAATTGGAGGTCTGATGCTAATAATAATAATAATGTATATGACTCTACTCATGGACCGCATTTCTCTGTTGATGTTACTGCTCTGTCCACTTTGCAAGCATCTTCCTGTTCCTCAAATAGCAGTGGCGGGACGGTGTCTGATGGACTTGCTGATTCTCCTGATAGTACCCTTTGGATTTCTGATAAATTCTGCGACAGCGAATCTGCTTTGCAATTCCAGAAGGGGGTCGAGGAAGCCAGCAAGTTTCTTCCCAGAGGCGAAGCATTAGTCATAGATTTCAAAGGTAACGGGTCAGGAAGAAATGGAATGGAGGTAAAACAGAATGGGAAAGGAAGTGTGCACTCCCCTGAGGAGTCAAGGGGGAAGAAGAATCCATTTTATGAAGAATCTGAGCTGCAGAGAGATTCTAGTAATAAACAGACCGCTGTGTTTACTGAATCAACTGTGAGATCAAAACTGTTTGATGATGTGCTGCTGTGCAGTGGAGGTAAAAATGAGTCTGATCTTCGTAAAGCCTTACAGGAGGTAGCCAGTAAGAGCATTTCCCAAAATGATCAAGAGAAAAGGTCGAACGGTGGGGGAAAATCTCGCAGCAAGAAAGGAGGTACTAGGAGGAATGTTATAGACCTGAGAACAATCTTAACCCTTTGTGCACAAGCTGTTGCTGGCGATGATCGAAGGAATGCGAATGCGTTACTGAAGCAAATAAGGCAACATTCTTCCCCAACTGGGGATGGAATGCAGAGATTAGCCCACTATTTTGCAGATGGTCTTGAGGCACGTATGGCGGGTTCCGGCACTCAGATATACAGAGCCCTCATTTCGATGCCTACATCAGCTGTCGATGTCTTAAAAGCTTACCAGATTTTTCTTGCCGCCTGTCCATTCCGGAAGCTCGCAAATTTCTTCTCAAACAAGACTATTTGGCACGCTGCTGAGAAAGCATCAACTCTGCACATTATTGATTTTGGGATTCTGTATGGTTTCCAATGGCCAAGCCTGATGCAACGGCTCTCATCCAGGCCAGGTGGTCCTCCCAAGCTTCGCATTACTGGGATTGATTTTCCACAACCTGGTTTTCGCCCGGCCGCCAGGGTTGAGGAGACAGGACGCCGTTTGGCTAATTATGCTGATACTTTCGGCGTTCAGTTGGAGTTCAATGCAATAGCTCAGAAGTGGGAAACTATCAGAATTGAAGACCTTAAAATCAGGGACGATGAGGTAGTTGTAGTTAATAGTCTTTACAGACTCAGGAATCTGCTTGACGACACTGTTGTAGTTAACAGCCCGAGGAACATTGTGTTGAACCTGATTAAGAAGATAAAGCCAACTGTGTTCATACTAGGGATTGTCAATGGTGCTTACAATGCCCCTTTCTTCATTACTCGATTCCGGGAGGCATTGTTTCACTATTCCTCCGTGTTTGACATGCTGGATGCTAACATTCCCCGGGAAATCAACGAAAGGATGCTACTCGAAAAGACAATCTTTGGACGTGAGGCGATGAATGTGATCGCCTGCGAAGGCGCTGAGCGGATAGAGCGCCCGGAGACATACAAACAGTGGCAGGTCAGGAATCTCCGGGCTGGTTTTGAACAGCTTCCGGTGAACGAGGACATAATGAGGATGTCGAGAGAGCGAGCCAAGGTTTACGGGAAGGATTTCGTGATTGATCAAGATAGCCAGTGGATGCTGCAGGGTTGGAAGGGGCGTATTATCTATGCCCTTTCTTCTTGGAAGCCAGTTGACAAGGAACTTCTTTGGTGGTGAATGAGTCACTGCTGATCAGAATTCCGGGTCCTCCATTTTTTGACATGAGCTTGCATTCTTTCTTCTAAGGCCAAGGTATAATTACAAACTGTTTCTTTGACTTCATTATGTGTTAGTTATCTAATGTTGTATTATTAACAGCATGTTATATATGTTTGAAGTTTCAGGAGGCAGATTTTTGTGTGTGTAGAATGCATGGGATGAAACAAAATGTGGCCCTGTTTTGCAGATGTAAATATGGTTTGTTCTTCTCCATGGAAGCTTATGCTTTATGCTTCTTCTTCCTCCATTATTGAGAGTCCATGCACTGTAGGTTGGTTCTGTAAATACATATATAGAGTAGATGCAATGTATGGGAATTTAGAAAAATGAAGAATTTGGGAAAGTGGAATATGCTTGGTGTTGCGCACTTGCTAATTCTTATCCCGTCTCATCCGGCGATGACTTTGGCTTTTTGCCAATATGCCATGTTCTGATATGATATTCCTTCCTGGGTTGGGTTGGGTTGGTTCTTTCTTTAATTATTAGTAGTAACAATGACGACAATGGTGTCTTTGACCCACTCACATTCACATCTGCATGCTCTGGTGTAGTGGAATTGCGTTATGTATTTCAGTGGAGTATTAGTCTTCAAACAATTCTCTACACTACTCACTGATGATTGCGACTTTAGTTAACTAATATTCTTCCACTACATCATGGATTCTCGAACCATGTATGAATCACAATACACAACCGTAGGTAAGCAGCATGAATCTTCTAGTGCAACGGAAGGAGAACGATGTTATGCAATAGTAGTTGAATGTTTGTTGTCGTTAAGCTTTTGTCCTGTGTATACACTTGCATAATTATTATAGATGGGTGTTCAAATGCAGGTTCCAAAAAAAAATACTAACTCCGTCTCGTCCGAGTCCGAGTCACGAGATACAACTTAAATGAGACGGATCGAGTATTAGAAAAAAGACAACGACGAATCGTAGAATAAGATGTGTCAGCGAAGTTGCGCTCAAGCTTCTGGGAAGATTTTGCTTCACAATTTTTGGGTTAAAGGAAAGTCAATACCGTATGATAATGAAAATGGGTGGAGTGTAAGGACGGAGAAAAGAAAATGAAGTGCATGAATGTATACATATTTTGTTTTTTACTTTTACTTTTAACCCACTACTCTCTATTTTTTTTTATTTGTTTATTTTAATCTTTATTATTTTTACTTTTCAAATATCTTATTTGCATATTTGTAATACAATAATTATAGAGATTTATTTCTTCTCCCTCAAGGTAGGGTTGAACTTGACACTGTTCCTCAATTCTATGAAGATAGCTTAAAAAAATAGGAAACTATTTTACTCTCTTATGGCATGGACTCAACCCTAAGTGGATAAGAAACTTCCCTAATGATGAAATTAATATTAAGGTTTGACATCTAAATTTACAATAAAAATAAGTACAATAGTAGTAGGGGGGTAATATTGAAATGAGAATGATTAGGTTTTTTGAATTTGAAGTCAAATTCAAATTCAATGGGGTTAGGTTACCTTTTTTTAAGAAAAAAAAAAAATGGGGTTAGGTTCATTTTTTTAGATTTACATTTTTATTTTTATAAAAATATTATTGAGGATAAACTCTTCTAATTAAACGATAGACAGTATTGAAAACGTGAATGCTTAAAACCAACTTTTACTCCACACGTTTTATGCCATACGATTACTTTTTTACCAAATTTTTGGGGCAGTACTCAGTAGACGTGATTTATCCCCAAATAGAATAGCAATTTCAGCCTTCGCCTCCTCCGTAAAAGCGTAAACCCTCCTCCGCATTCAAAAGTAAGAACCAAAGCTCAAAATATACGTTGATGAGTGGAGCAGGATTACCGGATTTCTTCTACCGAGAAGCTCAGCGCCTTGGCTATGTTGCCCGGTCCGCCTTCAAGGTCTGAATCGTTCATTTTCTCCTTCCTCCATTGCCCCAGTTTTTTTTGTTGAAATTTAATGTTCTCTGAATTTCCTTTGGTTTGCTTTTAATGACGGATTCTTTTCGTTGCTATATCAGTTACTTCAGATGCAGGAGAAGTATAAATTGATCAAGCGTGCATCATCTGTTCTCGATCTTGGTTGTGCACCTGGTGCTTGGCTCCAGGTATTTCTTCCTCTCAATACTCGTGTGTCTTTTGTGGGTTCAAAAATTCCTTTGATTTAATTTTTTTTTTTTCCCTGTGATCTTTTTGTTGGTTTGCTCTTGCGGCAATGTGCGCGCAGGTTGCTTGCCGGAGCTTGGGCCCTATAAAAAATGGTGGGGCTGTTGTGGGGATTGATATTAAGGTAATTGCTGACTTACTGTCTTTGATGTTTGTGTGTGCATTCTGGCGAGTAGCGACCATCTAGAATGTTTAACGGATATAAAATGAACGCTTTTTCTGGTTCTTACATTAGGAAATGTTGAAATTGTGCAGAGCAGAAGGTGAAGGTTCCGTCTATGCATTGTGATGCAAGGGTTCAGACTGTTTCTGCTGATGTGATGAACTTACCTAAAGAACAGATCAGGGCGCTTTCCCCTGAGGTATTGGCACAATGTTTTTATGCGTCTATTTTGTTTTTCATTTATGTGTTTGATCTTTTATATGCTTTTGGGATTTAAGAAGGCTTTGTGATCGTTTTTTATTTTTAACTCCTTGTTGTGATATCTAGCTTAGAAGAATGCTGCATATCACTCCAATATTTGAATTCCTGAGAGATTCTAATTTTAGTTGGAACTGTGTCCGAATGTTTGCCCTTCCCATGGCTAAGTTATTTCCAGGCATTGCCTTGGAGGAGGACACGTAGAATTAGATGTCCCATCTCGATTTTTGGTGGGGTACCATCAAAGAATTAAGATTTTCCGACACATTGTTTATGAACTAAGGAGATACCACAAATTGGTTAAAGGAATTTATTATGAGAGGTTTAATGAACCAACACCTAATCTAACTTATGCTGAATTAAAGTCAATGTAATCCTTCAGAATTATTCTTTAATGCAAATGACATGTGGATAATCTGCCTAAAGCTTTGTGGCATTAATTGGAGATACAAGAACTGGGAAGTAAATTATGATTCCTGTGATGAAGTGTTTCATGGAGAGATATTTTGGGAATAAACTCATAATGTGTTGTTAGAGATAAACAATGGAACATGCAGGGATGACCTTTCTTTAGTTTATTGTGGTGACCATTGGTATTGGGCTGGTGGCAATACTGGCTAAATCTGCATTCAGGCATATTGTAGATTTTCTTTTGGAACTGTGTCTTATTTCATTATTATGCCTTGGCTTCTGCAATATAAGGGCCTGTTCTTTTAAGTTTTGGTCTGTTCTTTAAGTTTTGGTTTTGGTCTTAATAGTAAATTTAATATATTATAATCAGTTTTCATTATTTTTAATACAGTTTTTTACTATTCAGCTATACTTTTTTACATTTTCAATACACTTTTTGCATTATAAAACTATTTTTTCCAAACCAAAACTCAAACCAAAACTCAACCCAACTAAAAAGAACAGGTAAATCTTTTTGTGCATCACTGCATAATGTTGGTGTGGTTAACAAACCATGGATGATATTGAGGCATGCCTGATCTGATAAGAGACTTTGTGAGTTGCCTCTATTATTTCAAGGCACATTAGTCATCTAGTCCTTACTTTTGATTCCTCATGCAGAACGAAGGCTTCTCAGTCATTCTCTCAGATATGTGTCCTCAAGTTTCTGGGATCACAACAAGGGATGCGGCTTTATCTGCAGAATTGGGAACGCGAGCACTTAATTTGGCTGTCGGACTAGCTGCCTTTGAGCAATCTGATGATAATTTAGAAGGGAAAGTACAGCACGATGGCTCTGGTTCAGTTACAGAGCAAGGCGGGATTCTGTTGCCAGGAGGCCACCTTGTTGTGAAGTTTTTGGAGAGTGAAGATGTAAAAGGTTTATTTTGATAACTGACACATGGCTTTTTCCACTACTTGGTCTGAGTAATTGTTTATGTTATACGTTGTTTTGTTTTCTTTGCAGTATTCAACCAAATGTGCAAACCTCTCTTCAAAAAAGCATCATGGTTGAGACCTAAAGCTACAAGATCATCCTCGAGAGAGATTTACTTGATTTGCCAAGAATTGCAATCGTAGGGTAAGCGAAGTATGACCCTGCAAGTTCATCTGGATTCAGTTGAGCAGCAAATCAATTGGAGGTGAATGCCTGAAAGAGGATGGGAGAGGGGGAGGTGGGGGTTCCCCTTAGACAAAAGAGTACTTTTGCTTGATTATTGTTGTTTTGTTTATATTACAATTGTAACTCTGCTAGCTATTCTCCATTGGTATCAGATAGGATTGGACAAATATCAGAGGTTTCATTGCTAGAGTAAATGTTAAAACAATGTTGAGTTATTAAGACAATCTACAACTTTTTGAATTGGCCCTGTTTGGTAATATGATTCAAGTCATAGTTTGAAATCATTTTTAATTTTATAATATTAAAATTATATTGGGAATGTAAAAAAATATATTGAAAATGTAAAAAAGTTTATTAGAAATGTTAAAAGGCTTATTAGAAATGATAAAAAATTATTATAAAATCAAAAGTGGTTTCAAACCATAACTTGAGTTACGTTACCAAACAAGCCCAAAGAAAGAGCACCTAACCTTTTTTGAGACTAGTTTTTTTTGCCTTTTGTTTTTATTATTATTTCCTAACTATTACATAACTACCCAAACTCCCATTTTTGTCCCCGGTAAAATTTGAGCTTGCGACCTCTTGCAGTATCGTTCTTATATTTATCATTGTGCCGTAAGTCGTTTTTTCTTTGAGATGTAGTTTATTCTTGACTTGAGGCTGACAAAAATCATCAGAGTTGGGTAAAAAATACAGCATGAGATCCTATGTGGCGGGACCACCAGCGGATCCACTAATAGACATATGTGAGAGGATATACAGCAATGAACACTTTGATTGGGACAATAGATCTCACCCCAAAAAATACCATTTGTTATGCTTCGTTTGTGAAAAGAGTCAATTTGAGTCATAGCGAAACTATTTTGGAGTTTCTTTTAATTGAAAAACGAAAATACCAATTGTTGGATATTGATAATTGGAAAAAAAACACAGATCATTAGAGATGAATATATATTTTTTTATTGAGATAATAAATGTCATATTTTATTACTCAATAGAGAATTGTTAATACGAACTAATAATTAGTTGTCAATCAATTGTCACTCAGTAATAATCAAATATTTTGTGCTGAGGTGTATGGACTGTTTGTTGGATTTGGTCTTCCGTTGTTGCCAACCAAACGATTTCCAACATTGATGAAATTTTTTATTTAATTTTCAAAAAAAAAAAATCGTTTAGATCTAAATAATCGGACAAGGAATAGCTATCGTGTTGAACAAATCACGTACCGAAATATAAATGCGATCTCAGATTTCCAATAAATAAATACAAACGGCCAATACATTTTTCGGACAGTAACCTACCTTTCAAGAAAGGACAGTGACCTACTTTAGGACACAATATGGTGGAAGTTGTGGTATAACATGAATATTTTCTGCGATAGATGGATTAAGTCGCGGTTGATGCATTATTCAATAAGTAATTAGTCTTCCTTTCTAGTTTCTGACTGATATATATATATATATATATATATATATAATTGGAAAAAATTATATTTTCTTCATGCAACTATTTGATTTGACTTTTTGAAATTGAGCATGCAATTGCATATTTAATTTATATAAAATCAAATTCAAGAGTCGAATGGTTCCTTTGAAGGAGGGACTATTGTTTCACCCTATAAAATATAATAGTTTATTTTAAGGACTTATATATATTATAATACAAATTTCATATTTTACTAAAATAATATACAAGATATATTGATTCATTTTAGAGGTCAAATAGCTAGAGGAGTATTTACTAACACTATATATTTATTAAAAGCCAAATAATTACATTTTGATCTATATGAAAGATACTTTTGAAGTGTGTATTGTGGGTCTATGACTTGCACGCACAAATAGTAAAATCATTAAATTATTATCATATTCAAAATAATTAAAATTTTTACATTTAATGGTTTATTATTTAATGCTAATTATAATTAGAATGGTGATAAATAGTAGTTTACTTTCATCATCGTAATTTCTACTACATTAAATTTGTTAAAAATGTGCTTAAAATTGTTTCTGTTGCAATAATTGTTGAATTTTTTTACGATTATCTATTGAATAAGAAATTTTGAACAATTTTGAAATAAAAAAATATAATTTTATAAACAATTTTTAATCTAAATTTTTTTTTTTATTTTATAAAAAATGGGGGCCTTTATTATTTATCGTTCCGGGCTACCAAATTTGAAGGACCGGCCCTATATATAAATATATATATATATATATATATCAATCATGTAATTTATAATTATATATCCATCTTAAAAATGAAGAACGAACATCTTTACATTACAGCACAGTTAAAATTATTCAATAATCTTACTCTTCAAAAAAGCGCATGGAAGATGGTCGCGAGCGATGTACTGCAGTCTGCACAAGAAAGAAAAGCCCTTTCAAAAAAAAAAAAAAAAAAAAAAAGCGATCATGTTACCAACAGGGAAAGTACGTCTCACCATACATAGGGAGGGTGAGAGGGAGATGGCCGGCACCGGCAGGGATTAATTAAATGCTGCCGTTGGTATCTGAATAGAATCGCCGAAACTGTAAATGGCTGGATGAGTTCTGGTCAACTTCAGTTTCGGCGATTCGTACTCGACACCTTCGGCGATTCAACTGTGTGGAGTCGACTATTTGGATAAATGACAGTGGAGAATCCGAGAGTAACAGCTATGGCTAAATCGTTTGACCCATGTCAAACATAATTAGTATGAATTAATTCGCAAGAAAAATAGTCATTTGTGGCTGGTGTCCGACATAGTTCAAAACGACAAAGCTATAGCTGTTAGTTGATCATCCATCCACTCCTTTTAGTGCATGAAAAATAGGGTGAACACTAGATGTAATCTCACCCGGGAAGGTCTGATCACAAAGCGAAAGCCGATCGTTCTAAGGGTTGCTAGGGTGGTTTTTGGTGAAACTTCAACCCGCCAACAATGGACAACAGGAACCTTGGTATAGAAGACCGCGACCCATGAGCGTACAATGTTGAGAACTTTGGTGTAAGCACGCCACGAACAACTCACCAAAAAGATTGTTCGATAAGTGTTGAACGCCACAAGACATAAGTGTTGAACGCCACAAGACGAAATCTTGATAAGTTCTACGTCAATGAAGAACTAAGAGTTTTAGAAAAAAACTCACAAAAACATGTCATATCATCCAAGTCTTTTCCAAATGATTACAAAGAGTGCATTTTTATAGGCATAAGAATTATTCTAGAAATGAAACTTAATTACTAGAATTGTCTAAGACTTTTGACTCTCCAAATTACTGATTTTGATGCCACAAAACCCCTTCATGTTCTGCAATCAATCAGCCCAAATGATAAGAAAAACTCAGCCGACCCTTGATGATCAAATAATTAACTTGATCTGCAATTAAGGCAACCAACCTTTCAACTGCAACAATTAAGCTTGAGCAAGTCACCTTGGAATTTGTCTTCTCATTTGTCCATGCATCGGCTGAATTAAAAGCTCCATTTATAGCTGCACTTCATGTACATGCATTGTGATTATCTCAAAAATTTGATCAGCAAACATTTATCAAATCGAGGCCAAAAAGTCCTTAATCATTTTGTGGGATTACTGACTTTGTTTTCCTTTATTTCCATGCACATGAATCAGCCCCTCTCACTTATGCATGCATGGCATTAGCTCACAAATTTTGTCAACCAAAAAATACAGCATTTAAAGCTCCAAATCACTTGGTCTTCAGAAGCTGATTTCCTTTGTTTAGCTGACCCCATACATTTCCCAAGTGCATTATTTTTCCCTTGAAAATTGAATGCTTGCATTCAAATTTTGTGAACCACATGGACTAGAAATCAATCCAAGACTTGGGCTGAAAATTAATCTTCAATTGAATTGAACAAAATTGAGCTCGCCCAGCTCCCCATTTGGGCAAAAAGTCGGGTGCTTGAGCCGGATCGTATCAACACTGAACACATTTGCTAAATGTTTTAGACAATAGTGGAGAAACTGAGACCAGCTTCAGCTTGCACTTGTAGTAGTCTAGTAGATGTGTTTTGGTCTTGTATAAATATATAGATTCTTCTCTGGGAGTGGGAGCTGGGAAGCTCAAACAATGGAGAGTGGAGGGAGGGACCCATCACCATGAATGGTCTAAAAATAGTGACCATGCAAGCTACTATATCTGTATCTGTGCCAATGCCCATCAATTGGCATGACTTATCGATGGCACTACTGATAAAAGAAAGTTTGGGGAAAGGAAAAATGGCACTTTTAGTCCCTTTCGTTTGGGCATGTGGCAATTTTCGTCCCTTACGTTTCAGCGTGGCGAAAATGGTCCATTATGTTTGCAACTGTGGCGTTTTTAGTCCATATTACCGGTTATAGCAAGTTTTTAATGGTCAAACTTGCGGTCAACGGTTTTTAGGACCTTTGTGAAATAAAAAAATAATTGGGGCTTTCTTACAATTTCCATATTCTTTAGTGGTCCAAACATTAATTTCTTTCCCAAATTTACTATTCATCTTCTTCCCCAAATTCACCCCCCTTTCTACTCCCTCCTCCGCTGCAGTCCGCCGCCCCTCCCTTCTCCCTACTCCTCCTCTCATCCTCCCCTCCTCCACCGCTAAAACCACCTCAACCCTTTCTTCCAAAACCATTTTCTGCTTCAATTTCTGGCGCGGCCATTCAAATTGAAACTCCTCTGCTTCCACTTCCTCCGCGGGTCATGGATGCGCCGGTGGAGCCAAGAATCAACAGAGCATTTCATCTCAGTTCATGGTGATTTTGTTTTTGGATCTGGGTTTTTTGTCGGGTTGAATCTCTAATTTTGTTGCTGGGTTCTTCAAATTTCTTATTTAGTGAATGATTGATTTTTTTTTTCTTGGTATTCGATGATGGGTTAAAGATGGTGATGACACTGGATGGTTTCTTTCTCTGTTTTCCTTTTCCACGGTGAAAGATTGAAATTCCTTTTCATTTCGGTTTGAATTGCTTATATTGGCTCGGGTGGGTTCTTGAATTAAGAATCAATAAATTGAGCTTTTGTTTCTTTGATTTCCTACCAAGCAGATTGTGATTTTGGCTCCAGTGGGTTTTCAATATTTGAGCCAAGTGGCTGGCACAAATAAAATGGTAGAGGTGGTTTTGGTAGTGGTGGGAGTTGGATGTGGTCAATGGAGGAAGATGAAGTAGAAATGGTTCTAGAGGAAGTACTGAAAGGGTAAAGGGTAGGCTTCCATCCATGAGTACACAGAAATGCAGAGCTTCCATTTCTTCAGGCTTCATTTTTCTTTTTCTTTTTTTCAGTTTATGAAGAAATCGTTTTCTTCAGTTTTATTTTGAGAGAAATGGTTTTGGAAAAAAGGGTTGAGGTGGTTTTAGCGGTGGAGGAGGGGAGGATGAGAGGAGGAGTAGGGAGAAGGGAGGGGCGGCGGACTGCAGCGGAGGAGGGAGTAGAGAGGGGGATGAATTTGGGGAAGAAAAGAAGATGAATAGTAAATTTGGGAAAGAAATTAATGTTTGGACCACTAAAGAATATGGAAATTGTAAGAAAGCCCCAATTATTTTTTTTTATTTCAAAAAGGTCCTAAAAACCGTTGACCGCAAGTTTGACCATTAAAAACTTGCTATAACCGGTAATATGGACTAAAAACGCCACACTTGCAAACATAATGGACTATTTTCGCCACGCTGAAACGTAAGGGACGAAAATTGCCACATGCCCAAACGAAAGGGACTAAAAGTGCCATTTTTCCTTTGGGGAAAAGACGCAATAATTCATCAGATTTGACCAGAGGAGGAGGATGGATGGGTGAAACAATAAAGTATGGAATGAATTGGGAATGGCGTATTTTACTTTCTTGTCTTTATTTTCGTTGCAGGTGAAATTTGAAAAATGTAGAGAACAAGGAACAAACATGATCTTAGCCGATGACCAACCAAAAATTTAGCGTACCATACATTAATTTGCAACGCAAAAACTAGGATGAAGAGGACATCAGATATGGGTGTGACAGGCTCTATTGATTGGGATGGGTGGATCTGATATTTCACCATGAATTATACGTTCCGCAACCCATCGATTTGCAGCCTCGGTGTAGTGAACACCGTCCCAACTAATCACTGCGGAAGGCTTATCGCAAGAACCTGCGAATAAACCAGTTCCGTTCTTCAATGTTTTTGGATAGCTGCACCAAACACTGACCCCCTTTCCATAAATCCCGCAGCAGATGGTGGCAGGGTTCTCAAATCCATATTTCCTTGCGTTGCCGATTAGCTCATATTTTGCTCTGTAGATATCTACCAAGGTTATCGCAGCTTCCGACAGAGATACCCTGAGCTCCGCCACGGAGTGCTTCAGCAACGCATTGAACCGGAGCGATCGCTCATTCTGCCAATTGATACATCCGTGTTTATCGAGAGACCCCGGTGCTGGGTCCCGGACTTGGACAGTTTCATAAGGCATGCAACCAAAGGGACCCGTGTTGTGTATCCAGAAAAACCTTGCTCCTCTGGAATACATCACCTGTCAAATAATGTTCATTGAAACATTAATTGTCATTAGCTACTTATAATCTTTGAATTTTGACATACATACCTATAAATAGTACCAGAGATTCTCTGTTTGTGACGTACTCGTATTTGGGTTGCAAATGTTTTGGTTATATTGGTCAACATTGCGTTGAAGTGTTGTGTGCTCATGTTGTTTCGAACACTGAACGCAATGTCGTTTTGCCCGATGTCTACCACGTAAAGAGCTTTCGAAAAGCCTTTCGGGTTAGGGAGCCTGCTCCTGTCTGCGTTCACTGGAAAAATAATACTAACACATTAATATTTCATCCAAATTATAAGAAAAATTGAACCTATTTCAAAAATATATACACCATGCACGCATGTACATACCTTGTCTGTAGAGGAAGGTGGATCGATCTTTGAATTGGGTGAATTGTGCGACCTGGATATCGAGAGGAAAGGGGCTGATATGATTCGAAAACCAGGACTCGACCGGGCGCTGAATGGTTGCCCCTGAACTGGCAAAATTTGCGCCGTGCTTGAAATTGCTGCCCAAAGAATTTACATAGGGACTCAGAAAGGGCATCCGCAGGAACTCAGCTTCATATATATGCAAAACAAAGAAGATATTTTTCAATTACTACACAACGTACGTACAACAATTAATAATATATAGAGAGCGTAAATAGAAATGTAGAAAACGAAACTTACTAATGAAGTCGATGATTAGGCGACCATCGGAATACCTTCCAGTAGACCTGTGGAAATAGGTCTCACCGTAGGGATGTCCAAGGGGAGTAAACACTGTGGGAATGCCACCGGTGTCACTATGTGAATCGCCTAAAACGTAAATCGCTGGAAACTTACATGAGTACTTGTCATGGTGATCTGCTTCAGCTTGGGACATCAATGAGATGATCAACACTAGTACCACAACAGTTGCTAAATGCTTCATTTCCTCTGGTTTTTTTTTTTTCTTTTACTGTGATGAAATGTGTAGAACTGAGAAAGAAAGTAGACAAGACTTGAAGTTACTGGCGTGTGGGTGAGTAAGATGTGTATGTAAGTGAGAGAAGCTTTTGAAGGGGAGAAAAAATTAAACATCTACAGAGATCGAGTAGAGAGGTTTTGGAGTTGTCTGGAGATTTAAGCCTTGGCATCTTGAACATGGGATACTCTTGTTTCAGTTCCCAAAACAGAGAGGTGCAGTGCAGGCTGAGCCTGAGGGATCGATGAATTAACGTTGCATGTTTTTGGATATTTTAATTTGGACGTACGTACCCATGCATGCATGAATATGAATGGTCAAACAATATTAATATTTGAAGTAAATTAATGAACACCAACTCACCAGTCACCAAGCAACATCTCTAGTGTTTTTTTTTTCTTTCCTTTTTTCTTATATAAACACATCACATGCATGTTTTGTTCTTTAATTTCTTGCAGGTGAAAAATGAATCAATGGACGAACACAACATATGCATTGCCAAGTGTACTTTGACTAACCTTAGGGGCTATTGATCATAGTTGCTCAAGTTAATTCTTAATTGTATGTGCGATAAATACACAATAAATAGAAGAAGAGTAACATATTTGAAATATATCTTTTCATAGTATGATTTTTTCACGCATATATATATATATATATATTATTTTAGCTATTGCAAATACATTCTGAAAATATAATTTCTTTAAATAGCTAGATCGACAAGATTTTAACTAATAATAGAGATATCAATTGCCCTTCCTTGATGCTGTTATGAAATTCAACGTCACTTTGCGCAATCCTTTTGACAATCATGTTTAATACATTCACAAAAGCATTCATCATGTTCTGATACGAATGCTCCCGCTGAGCAATAACCAGCACAATCTGCCTCACACCACGGATTCTCTTTAAGTAACACCGGGGGAGTTGTGCCGAACTCTAACTTATGAATTTGTTCTTTTTCCTCTGCTATAGAATATGTAATCGTTCCCATCACGATCAACATTATCATCATGTCAACATATTTTTTCGCAACCATGTTCAGTATGCGTTTTTCTCTTTTAACGGTGTACCAACTACAACTTCACAAAAGAATACGATTGTGAAAAAAAAGTACTTTTACATATATAGTGTAATTTGTTCCACGTGAATTAAGTGTAAATCTGTTTATGTGTATTTGATTTTGAATCGTACGATATTCGTAATACGTATTTTATGGAAATGTTCTACATGAAAAATAATAAATGGAATAATACATCACATAATCAGAAACAATTATGAATCTTAAAAAATCTCAATAATCTTATCCTAGTATGATATATCATTAAATCATTTGATTTGATACATTGCCCTTTTTATCATTATTATCATCGTCATGCATTGATTCAGATAAATATCATATTGTTAATTAATTATTAATATCCCTTGAATATGCCCTTATGATTAAGAAATTGGGCCGATTTGACCCAATAGGCTAAAGAAAATTGGGCCAAACTGAGTGTAGATGAGCTTAAGGCCCTAGATCCTAATAGCCAAACTGAGTACAGTTGGGGCCCAAAACACACGGAACGGGGACAGTGGCATTCCATTTCATATTTAAATATTAACCCTCCCTTCTTCTCTATGACTATTCTGGAAATACCATTTTTTAACTGCTTGGAAAAGAGGAAAAATGAGTCAGTGGAAAGAGTGAAGAATGCAAAAATTTTGGCCCAAAAGATAATATAATAGCACATGTTAATTATGAACAGAGTAGTAGTGTTGAATTGAAGACAGCGTTCTTATAAATTCTAATGCCGTTTTTGATAATGGATGGTGGCAGAACAAACATTAGATTAGATGACCCAAATCACCAACGTTTAAATATCCTTCTTGCATGCGCCCTCAATTATACGGTTGGCGACCCATCGATTTGCAGCCTCAGTCCAGTGAACACCGTCCCAGCTGATGACTTTGGAAGGATTCTTGCAGGGATCTGCTTTCGCCTCACTTCCGTTGATCGTTTTGGGGTACCCGCACCAAACATATACACCGTTTTTTATAAGTTCCGCAGCAGATTGTCCTAGGGTCCTCAAATCCATATTTGTAGGCGTTGCTGATGAGTTCGTACTTGGCACTGTAGATATCAACGTACGTTATCGCAGCCTCTGATAGGTTTTCCCTGAGCTGCGCTACGGATTTCTTCAGCAATGCATCGAACTGGGTAGCTCTCTCGTTCTCCCACCTTATACATCCATGTTTATCTAGGGACCCCGGTGGTGGATTTTGGACCCGGACAGTTTCATAAGGCAGGCAACCAAAGGGACCTAGGTTGTGTATCCAGAAAAATCGTGCTCCTCTGGAATACAGCTCCTGTGGTCAATATATTCAGAAAAATTAATCATCATGCATAACTAATAGCTAATTACGGCTAAATATATAATATTGCACCAGAGGCAGAGAGAGAGATTCTTGTGACTGAGTACTTGTATTTGGTTTGCAAAAACATTGGTTATATTGACCAACATTGCTTTATATTCTCGTGCGTTGGTATTAAGTCGAACACTAAGGCCAATGTCATTATTCCCGATATCAACCACGTATAGAGCTTTTGAAAACTCTTCCGGGTTGGGAAGCCTGCTTCTATCAGCTGCGTTCACTACAGAAATAATATATAATAACATCGATCGATCCAAATTAGCTTTCGCTTATGTATAATATAGAAAAAGAAAGCTATTTCGAAAATAAAAAAAACCTTACTTACTTTGGGTGTAGTAGAGAAAGGTTGATCTATTTTTGAAGTGGGTGAATTGTTTCACCTGAACATCTAGAGGAACCGGGCTGGTTCGACTCTGAAACCAGGACTGAACCGGCCGCTGGATTGTTGCCCCTGAACTAGCAAAATTAGCTCCGTGATGGAAACTGGTTGCCAAAGAGTCCAGGTATGGACTCAGAAAGGGGAGCCGCAGGTGTTCAGCTTCATGGAAAAAGAAACGTAAACAAGTTTTCATGCAGTCCATAGGAATGAGAATGAGGGGATTCAAATTTATTAACTTGAAACTGAAAGAAAAAAAGAAGTTACCAATGAGATCGATGGTGAGGCGACCGTCCGAACTTCTTCCGGTGGAGGTGTGAAAGTAGGTCTCGCCGTAGGGGAGGTGGGTGGGATTGTATAGTACCTGAAGACCTCCGGTATCCGAGTTGGAATCTCCAAAATTGTAAATTGCCGGAAACTTACATGATGAGTAGTTGTGGTGATGATGATCAGTTTGCGTTTGAGTTTGAGTTTGAGCTTGGGACATGAATGAGATGATGAAGACTAGAAAAACAGTTGCTAAATTCTTCATTTTCTTTTCTGGATTGATGAAACGTAGAGGAAGAAATAAAATAGGCGAAACAGAGGTAAAGATGTATATATTTTTAGTGTTAGCTGGGAAGAGTTTGAAGAATGGAGAAATTACTGGTAACGATGTGTGTGAGACTGATCAGTAAGGTGAAAGTGAGAGAAGTTGGAGTGAAGCTTTTGATCAAGGGGAGAAATTTAAAGAGAGAGATTTAATTTGGCTGATATTTATTTACACTGGAAAATCATTGGCATGAATTGAAGTTTGACCATTCATTCATCCATGCACAAACAACGTCAACGTCGCGACCCATGCATGCAGAGCAAAATCCCAAAGTGTGATGAAAATAGGAAAGGTGGAAAAAAATGGGATGCTTTTTGGTCTGTGGAAAAAAATAGGGTAGTTGCATTCATGAAATGCAACTCTACAAATAAAGTTGCATTTACCAAATGCAACTTCATATTTACACTACTCAATTATGTAAATCTTAGATATTAATTTAAAATGTAGAAGTTGCATTCTACAAATGCAACTTTAAGTAAAAAAAAATTTTCCGTTAGTTGACGGAAATGTTGAAATTCACGGAAATAAGATCAAAATTGCATTCTGTAGAGGTATTTTCTTTTTAAATTTATTTTTTATCCAGAAAACGTATACACCAAACGAATAGATTGGTAAAAGCCCTAAAAATCTCAATTGAAACTCAGCACTCTCTCCACTTCCGGTCAGCCACGGTGGCTCTCTATCCCATCGGTGCTTCGCCGCTCCCCGCGTCGCTTTTCTGCTCTGCTTTTCCGTCGGTTATCTGCTCTGTCTCTTCTCCGCTCTCTAGAAGGCGACGTCGATTGTGTTAAACAAACGGAATAGATGCGACTAATATTAGAAGTGAAAGAAGCCGAAAAATCCCCAATTGCAACCCTCCAAATCTCCGAAATTGCGGCTAGGGTGCTTTTCCGATCTCTCTCGATGGTGCTCTGGTCTCCCGCCGCTGTTTCTGCTCTGCCTCCATGTTTTTATAACTGAGAAGCAATACAACGGGCTGCAACTACCAGACCACTGGACCACAGTCGCCCTCACCGATTCGTTTGACCTCACCGACACCGAGTATATGAGGTAATGTACCTGTCACTTAGTATATTGTGAGAGATTACGAATTGGAATTTTTTTTTTTTTTTTGGCAAGAAGGGAATCCAAATTGTATGATGCGATCTGTTTTTGATCAAAATGGACGGTGCTTATGTTTGTTTCCCGTCATTACTTGTGTTCAGAAACTTTATGAATGATTACTATGTGTTTGATTTTATATTTCTTTGAATCTGGAGTAGCTTATGTTAAATCTTCAAGTTCATCTTCTAGTTATTATCTCTACACATCTTAATGTAAAATAAAAGTGAACTGGGGATATAAATTTGTTTGCTGGAATTTATATGTCCTGTGTTTTTATCTTGTCGGCGAATCGCGAACTATGTGAACTGGGGATATAAATTTGTTTGCTGGAATTGAAAAATAATCTGTAACTGGAGCTCAGCTGACAATTTATGATTCAATTTAGTTTTTTATTAACCATTTAAGTATATGCACAGTTTGAAGCTATATAACATATCAGTAATTTGGTTGATTTGTAAGTGTGTATACTTTGATCTTTTAGTTAAAGCTCTATCCAATGCATGATTTGAGTACTTATGTGCATATTTAGATGGATTTCTTTTGATCTGTTTACTTTTTAGTAGTTCTTTATTTGGCTTCTAATCATCAATATTGCTTCTTTCTGTTGCAGATTCCTAGCTGAATGTTGGTCATGGTGTAGCTTTGTTAGCTTCAGGTGTAGCTTTGTTTACATTCATGGTGTAGCTTTGTTAGCTTCAGGTAGATTTCCTGATGTCCATTTGGTTCTTACATTCAACTGGTTCTTACATTCCTGATGGGGGGAGTGTTAGGTGGATGGTGCTGGGCCATTGTAACTTGAAACTATGGTGGAATAGTATTGACCAATGAACAGAAAACTTGTTGAATGAGCTGAGACCAAATTAACTGATGTAGTTGCCTCTACCTCTGTACCCACCATTGATTCTCCATTAATTAATCACAAAGTGAGCTTTTTTTTTCTCTGTATGCAGTGATGCAGAGTTTGATTGCCGAAAAGTAAGAATATATTATTTGAGTAGTGACATATCTGCGTAGATGACGATGATCTGTGTATTGCAAGGATGGAAATGTCTCAGACCTCAGTAACATTATGGTTTATTTTTGTACCGAAATTGGGTAAAAAGTGCGTAAATGATCTATGTATTGCTTTCTTGATTTCTTGACATCTTTGAGAACTGCTTTAATTTCAAACATTGTTGCTGAAATGTGATTATGCAGAACAGTAGCCTTTTGAAAATTCACCATAAAATGTATACTTTAAGAAAAATTATGAAATTTTGCAGGTACTGTTCAGACAGTTGGTTTTAGCTACCTGCAAGTTTTCGTGCCCATTGGACCTGTAATTTTCGAGTTATAAATTTTTAAGGGTGACAGTTATGTACAGGGATTTTTCAGGAAATCAGTGAATTACGAAAGCGATATTTGAATAACCCTATTTTGGAATATTCTGAATCTTATACAGTATGTTAACGGGACATAATTCTACCTTTTTGTCAAATTTCGTCTAAAGGCGATCTGTATTTTGAGAGATATAGGCATTTAAAGCTGGCTGCTCTGCATAGTGTTTTCAGGAAAACACGGGAGTGCGATTTTGAAGGCTGAACTTGTGGAATTTGGGCTTCCCTGGAAATCTGTAACATTCCAGTATCTATTTCTTGTCTTTCTTGAAAAGGTTCACCTTCTACTCTGTCTCTAAAATACCCCTTTATCTGAACTTTTATACTTTTCCTGTTAATTTGTAGAATTAATCTGCAATTATTGAATGGTATGAACATGCAAGTCTTTCTTGTAAGATTTGGTCACTAGTATACAACATGAACAACTAAGTTTTTATTTTCACTCTATGGGTCATATTTTGCCTTCGTATACGGTCGAGACACATTAATTTATTTTCACTCTATGCATAAGACACAATTTCCACTAGCAGTACAATTTCTATGCATATTTTGCCTTCTCGCGAATTCCCACTAGCAGTACAATTTCTGTTCAGAAGTGGGACACATTGGTATGAAACCACTATTTTATTTTTCTGTTCCCCTTTAAGTGGTTCAATGTTCATGTGATACATCAATGCCCTTGATTTCATTAAATTTCATATTTCTATCCAGGTCCTTCATTATGGATAATTCATCCTCCAGAAACTTACCCCCTGGACCAATTGTGGATGATCTTTTATTTTTACATCGTGAGCATAGAGCTTCTGCAATATTTAATCAGACGATTAGAGGTCTTCCAATTACTGCAAGAAGGTGTGATGGAGGATTTTGGAGTCATACACCTATTCCTGATCGGGTGCTGAAGTATATTAGAATTGCTGGCTTTGAAGGTATACTACGGTGTGGTTATAAGGACATTGATCATGGACTTATCACCGCACTGGTTGAAAGATGGCGACCTGAAACACACACCTTTCACTTTCCGGTTGGAGAGGCCACAGTCACATTGCAGGATGTGGAGGTATTATGGGGGCTACGTGTAGATGGGCTGCCTGTTATTGGCAAAGACACTTGTAGATCAAATGCTGAGTGGATTGATCTTTGCCAACGACTGTTAGGATTCAGTCCGTCAAGCACAGATATCAATGGAGGCCGGCTGAATTTAGGATGCCTGTCTAGTGCTCTTGATAGTAGTCTATCCGATACCGATTCCGATGTTGTTTGCCTTCAACGTGCAAGGATTTATATTCTGATACTGCTTGGTGGGTTGTTATTTTCGGAGAGATCTAGTTACCTTATGCCACTATTATATTTACCTCTACTAGAAGATTTAGAGGTTACAAATTCTTATAGTTGGGGTAGTGCAACTTTAGCTCACTTATATCGAAATTTATGTGATGCAACTAAGCTTACAGCTAAAGCCATTGCTGGTCCATTGATGCTACTACAGGTTTGAGTACAAACATTTTTTTTATTATTTCTGTTTTTATGGAAATTTACTTGTATTCATAATTCATTTTGTCACTAAAATATCTTGCGTATTTCAGCTGTGGGCTTGGGAGAGAATGCCTACAATTAGACCAGATCGACGAAATCATGTTGATAATTTTGCATATCCTTATGGAGCACGGTATGGAATTTCATAAAATATCAACCATGTTATATTCGTGTTTTTTGCTCCCTGATTTATTTAATGTTACTGCTGTAGATGGAATGTTCACTTCAGAATTTCAAAAGTCGCTATGCATGTCTTACCAGCATATCGGGATCAGTTTGAGAGTCTACATTTTGATCAGGTTTATTAGTTCCTTGTGTTAGTACTTTGAGAATACATTTTCCAGTATTAAATGTTCTTTATTCAATTATCTGAATAGATTTATAAACAATCTTTTACTGTAGTTTATATGGCAACCTTATTCTGAGGAAATCCTTCGTGCACTTCCTGCTTCATGCACTGCTGGTCGGGAAATATGGCGATCGGTGGTATATCTCATATGTTGGAATGTTATTGAGCCTCATTTGCCTAATCGTGTTTTAAGGCAATTTGGGTTGAATCAGCCCAATCCTGTGCATAGCTTAATAGATAGATTTAAGGAATGGCATCACTTAGGTCGTCAAGGAAATTGTAACAAGGATTGGGCTTTGAAACACCGACAATATGTTAGTATGTGGGAAAATCGGCATAATTTAGTTGAGACGGGGGATGTCATAGATGATACAATTCATCCATCTTTAGAGTACATCACTTGGTTTAAGACTCGCACAGTAATCCATATTTCCAATCCTAGAAGGGCGGAAACACCTACTGATGGCTTTCAGGGTAGTGGCTCAACGGCTGAGTATTTGGTATTACTGCTGGATTGCGTAGATCGAAACGGATGATTAAACCAAAATACATTGGTGTTGGTTTTCTGACGCATGTGTCGACATCACATACAGTTCCAAGCTCGCAACCACAAGAGATGGTAGTTTTGCCTACGTCTACCACATCAAATCCGCTGAATAACTTTCATAGTCCAATTCATATGGATACTGGAACAATGCATGAAGGGGAAGCTGAACATGAAGATGAAGATATTCAGTGTGGTGCTGCGTCTCAACCTCTAGCTGCTTCTACCCCTCGAGCTGCCTCTCCTCCTCGAGCTGTTGCTGCTGGAGTGCGTAGATCGAAACGGATGATTAAACCAGTCCTATGCGGAACACATGGAAAACTTGGTCGTCATAAGTAATTGAGGTATGTAGTGCCATAACTAAAAACTATAACTGAAAACTACTACTTCTACTATGAAATAAACAGAATGTGTACTTATTCGTTCACTTGATACAAGATCTATGAAATGTTTCTGAAGTTGCTCATGTTGTTTCATGTTTTCATACTGCCTCAGACAGAGCTGTCTTTAACATTTTTCTTGCTTTCTTATGATGTTTGCCTTTGTTTTGCTAGTTTTGCAGCCTGTTGTACATAGTTAACTAGGCTAGTTAGCCAGGCCATGATGTTGCTGCTCTGTTTTCTGGAAACGGGACTGTGTGATTCGTTTTCATTATTTTTGGAATTCTGGCTGCTGGATTGCAGTTTTGAAGGCTGAATTTGTGGAATTTGGGCTGATTATTGCTGGCTCGGACCAGTTTGGGCTTCCCTGGAAATCTGTGACACTTGATTTTTGCATATTGTTTACTGCGAGGGAGTTTGGACTGCAATTCGAATGTTGCAATTTGTTTTTGTGCTATTTACTGCTGAATTGTGGGGGAGTAGATTTCTCGATTTTCAGAATATGTGCTGCAATTTGGGATAATTCGAAGCTGTTCTGGGAAGAGAGTTAATATCTTCTACCTTTTCTGTTTTCTGGAAATGGATTAAATGATTCTGCATTTGGGTCGTTTTGGGGCTTCTCTGGACTGCTGAATTGTGAATTGTGACTTAGGGATGGGACTTTTTGTCGTCGGTTAACATTCGTCTAATGGGTACAATCTTGAAGATTCTATAGGTGCTGAAGCATCTCAGTTCAGTCTTCGTTTTAGTGTATTTGCAAAGGCTATTCATGTTTCCTCTTCATGGGTTGTACTTTCCTGTACATAGCAAATGCTCCTTTAGTTTTAAAATAGAGTAAATTACATTTCTGTTTTGTAATTTTTGGTCCTCTTATATGTAAATGTTAGGAATTGTTTTGTTCAATTAAATTAGAAATTCATACTTCTTAATCCCCTTTCATACATTTATCTCGCAGACATAAAGTATCATTTCTGTGTTCTTTCTGACATAAGGAATTATTACCCGTTATGACACGCATGGATGAGTAGAAGGAACCGTTCGCATATCAAAGATTTTGCTTGACACAAGTGAGGAGTAATGTGACCAAGAAATTTAAAGATGCAAAACTCAATAAATTGGTTTAGTCCCTAGGTTGTACTACCCAGATTAACTAGTAACTATTGTAATAGAAGTAGTAAATTGCTTAATTGATGACTTTATGAGACTTCAATATTAACTTCTTTTTTTTTACACCAACTGTCTATATTGATAGGTATAAATAATTTATCAGGGACAATAGATATATTGAACTTATATATATATATATATATATATATATATATGAGCCTACTTAAAAATCATAAACTCATCTAATACTTTAATGGGATGGTAAAAAGTAACATAAAGAATTTCTTATGCAACAATAATATTTTTAATTTGAGAAATGAGAAATAAGAAGGAAAAAAAATTTAGATACATCTTTTTTCATTTCTTAGTACAATATTTTATATTTATAATAATAAAACTAGATATGTATAAATTTTAATCAATTTTTAAAAATAATGTTAAAATATAAACTATAAAACTTTAATTTGACAAATCCAAGCACACGTCCACAGAATACCCCCCTTCATTTCTGTAAACTCCCCTCAATTTTGAGGGAATATTTTAATTTAAATTATGATAATTTCCATAGTTGCATTTGCCAAATGCAACTCCCATCTCTTAAGAATGCATCTAACATTCTGTAAACTTCCGTCAATTTTGACGGCACCCCTCAATTATTTAATTTTTTTTATTTATATTTTTTTAAAGTTGCATTTACAGAATGCAATTCCAGTATTTTAAATCAATATCTAGTAAATAAGTAATTAAGAAGTAAAAATATAAAATTGCATTTGACAAATGCAATTTCATTTATAAACTTGCATTCTTCAAATGCAATAACCCTACTTTTTTCCATAGAACAAAAAGCATCCCATTTTTTACCACCTTTTCAATTTCCATCACATTTTGGGAATACCCTCCATGCATGCACGTTCATGTGCCAATGCCAATGACTTATCCCTTTTCTTCTTTCTTCTTATTCATCATCAGATCGAAAGTGAGTGTAATAATAAAAAGGAAACTGAGTTTGCTTTGGGGAAAAGAAAAGAGACCATGCATGACCTATTTTTCTTCTTTTCTTCATCAGATTTGGCAATGTATGCATGGGGAATTTCAATATGAGGGCAGAAGTGACAGGAGGATGGGCATGCTGAATGCAATAAAGGGTTACGTGTTTTAATTACTACAATTAATTGTTTCTTCTTTTTCTCAACACAACACATCCACAAGTAAGTAATAAAATGGGTTCTCATTGTTCACGCATATTCTCACACACATAACACACGCTAACGTAAATAGGAAAAGTAGTTGAGTTGAGATAGATGTTAATTATTACATTGATAATTGTGTTGAACATGTGCATAAATTATCGTACGCGTATTAAGAATATTTTACATGTGAATATGTACATACGCGTATTAAGAATATTTTACATTTATATATAGCTATTATATATACATTTCCTAACTAAACTGTTTTATTGATGCATTCATTCCATCTTAAACGAAAAAATCGATCTAATTCATTAATTTCCTATACAAAATGGTTTTAAAGATTATTTCATGCCATATACTACAGATTCTCATTTACTTGTCAAACGGTCGAAACTACATTATATAGGTGAACTTTTCCACTATCAAATCATGTTCTTGTGATGTTGAACATAAAGAGAGAAAATTACATAATAATTATGGATGAGAAAAAATATGTTGGCATTATGATAACGTTAATAGCAATAGCAACTGTGGTAGATTCAACAGCAGAAGAAAAAGAACAAATTCATAAATTAGGGTTTAACCCAACTTTTCGAATGTTAACTAAGGACCCGTGGTGTACGGTAAAATGTGCAAGTGCATGTGCCACGCAAGATGGCGGTGGAGGACCAGAGACTGACGCCTGTTATTGTGCTTGTGTAGTTCGTTATGATTGCGAGGACAAACGTTGCTAGAAGGGTTATTGATATCTAGCTATTAAAATCTTGATCTATTTAAATAATGTATATTTTCAGATGTATTTACTCTGGATAAAATAAATAAAGGTACTAAATGGGGAGAAAATCATACGTCGAAATATATATATATATATATATTTTAATATATGTTACTTTTTTTTTTTTTTAATCTATTGTGAGCAGTCATTTCATTTTGAATTTCTTATGCACACACAATTAAAAATTTCATACTCGATGTTGATATTGATCTAGTTAGTGTTTGTGGAGAAAATTCTCTACTAACTTCTTATACTCCATCCGTCCCGTTTAAATTAATAATTCATTTTGAAAGATATACAAGTTATCATCGATTGTAAAGTACAATACCTAAAATAAGTAAATAAACACCATATTTTTCACTTTTATATCTTTACTTTACAAATAATGGTTAATTGTGGATACACATTATTATAGTAGCGATGATATGTAATGTAAACAAATTTAAAGTGAACACTTTTAATAGAGAATAATTTTTTTAAAAAATAAACTTTTTGAGTGAAAAGGAATGAGTAACATTTTGAATAATTAAATTTGAAAATGTTTAACTTGATATCCCAAATATCAAAACGTTTGGGTAATAAAGGGGAAAGTTTGCATTGGGGAGAAGAGACCATAATTCATAATTGTACATCACTTTCATGTGTTGGTTTGCAGCGGAGGATGGGGAATATCTGTATGAGGGCAAAAGTAAAAGTTTGAGGACAAGACAAGAATACAAATATATATTGACGTGAGTCACATGTGAGTTTAGTTGATGAATTCTTTTAATATTAACCGCAACCAAAAAGTTTATTTTATAAATATTAGGACTAAAAAAGTTATTTTCAAATGTTAAGACCAAAAAATTAAAACTTAAAATGTAATAGACCAAAATTAGAGTTTACCATTCAAATATTGTAATAGTCATAATTAAATATGATTCTGTGATGTATCATTACATCTACAAGTGTGTAGAACATGTGCATAAAATATGTATTAAGAATATTTTACAATATATAGCTATTATATATTTCCTATCAAATTTGTTTTAATGCATTCATTATTTCATTCCACCTTAAACAAAAATATCTAATTTATAAGTCATATGAAAAATTATTTTGGAAATGATTTCATACCATACACATATATATTGTGATTTACTCTTAAGTTAATTCACGTGAAAAAATGTGCAATATATATGTGAAACGTACTTTTTTACTATCAAATGCTCTTGTGAAGTTGTTCATGCACAATATAAGTGAAAGATCAAGATACACATAATGATCATCGTAGTGAAGAAATGTTTTAGCATCATAATAATGTTGATTGCAGTGGTGATTGCCACATATTCGATAGCGGAGGAAAATGGACAAATTCATATGTTAGAGTTTGGTGCAATTTCCCCAACTTCGCTTGAAGAAGGGTTTGATTGTCGATCAGTATGTGATTTAAGTTGTGGAGAATCTGCCGGGTCATATGTTTACGAGTGTATATGTAACTGTGTCCAAGCTAGATGTCCCAATAAGGATTGTTAAAGGGCAATTGACATTTATTAAAATCTAGTTGTGGCTAAAGAGTTTATATTGTCATATTTTTTTTAAATGTACTTGCTCGGGATAAAATAAATAAATAAATAAATAAATATATATATATATATACACACACATGTTGTGCCATATTTTTAGTGACGTAATTTGGAAGGCTTGGCTCCATATTTATTAAATTATTATGTATATGCAGTTTAACATCTTTTGTGGTTTTCAAACTTATACAACTCTGATTGAGCTTGCGTTGTGAAGGTTGATTAATTAATACTTATAATGCCGACTGCAATAATTTATCATTGGATAACCCTAGAACGTACAAACATGATTACTAAATTAACAATATTCTTGTTGCAGTAACAAGAGAAGCAAATTAATTAGTTACTTAATGCATCATAAGATTTGCCTCCGGCAGGCTCCGGTGATCGGAATGGGTGGATCTGAGAATGCGCCCTCAGTTATACGTTTGGCAACCCATCGATTAGCGGCCTCGGTGTAGTGTACACTGTCCCAGCTAATGACCTTGGAAGGCTTCTTGCAAGGATCTGCTTTAACTTCACTTCCGTTGATCGTTTTTGAATACCCACACCAAACATATACACCGTTTTTATAAGCTCCGCAGCAGATGTTCCCTGGGTCCTCAAATCCATATTTTCTTGCATAGCTAATGAGTTCGTACTTTGCACTGTAGATATCTACGTACGTTATCGCAGCTAGAGACAGAGATGCCCTGAGCTGCGCCACGGAGTGCTTCAGCAATGCGTTGAACCGGAGTGATCTCTCGTTCTGCCACTTGATGCATCCGTGTCTGTCGAGATACCCCGGCGGTGGATTTTGGACTTTGATAGTTTGATGAGGCAGGCAACCGAAGGGACCTGTGTTGTGTATCCAGAAATATCTTGCTCCTCTGGAATACAGCTCCTGTTGTCAAGAAAAGCAACATTAATAATTTAGAAACGAACGGCTATATATATGTCATATTAATAGTGCACCAGAGGCAGAGAGAGATTCTATGTACTTACTTGCATTTGGTTTGCAACTATATTGGTTATATTCACCAACATTGCGTTAAACTCTTCCACGCTGCTATTAGACGCAATTTCATTTTGCCCGATGTCGACCACGTAAAGAGCTTTTGAAAACTCTTCCGGGTTGGGGAGCCTGCCTCTTCTATCTGCGTTCACTCCAAAAATAATAATGATTAACATGGATCCATATTATAGCATTCATTCGAAAAATGTAAACACCGGCCGGCCATGTGTGTGGATGGATACCTTGAGCGTAGAGAAAGGTTGACCGGTTTTTGAATTCAGTGTATTGAATCACCTGAATATCGAGAGGAAACGGGCTGGGTCCACTCTCAAACCAGGACTGAACCGGCGGCTGAATGGTTGCCCCTGAACTAGCAAAATTAGCTCCGTGCTGAAAATTGCTTCCCAAAGAATCTAGATATGGACTCAGAAACGGCAGCCGGAGGTATTCACCTTCAAGCAAAAGAAGCACATTTTCAATTAGTTATAAATAATACACAACAACAATAATAATATAGAGTTGAAAAAAAGATGGAAATTAATTACTTACTTATGAAGTCGATGATAAGGCGACCATCTGAATATCTTCCAGTGGAGGTGTGGAAGTATGTCTCACCGTAGGGAAGGTGCATGGGATTATATAGTACCTGAAGGCCTCCGGTGTCCGAATTGGAGTCTCCAAAATTGTAAATCGCTGGAAATTTACAGGAGTAGTTGAGATGATCAGTTTCAGCTAGGGACACCAAAGAGGAGATGAAGACGACTAGAATATGAGTTGCTAAATAATGCTTCATTTTCTTTTATAGGTTTATGAAACGTAGAGCAACTAAAAATTAGTCGGAAAGTGAGAAAGAAAAACTTGGTGACGAAAACTGAGGTGAAGAAGATGTAAATATAATATGGTTTATGGTGAGTTTGAGGAGTGGAGAATAAGGAGATGAAAGTGAAGCTTTAGAACTAGTAGTGTGGAGAAAATGAAACATATATAGAGAGGGGTGTTGACTGATCGATGGATATTAATTAATTTGGCATTTGGAACATAGTATATGGGATGCTTTCATTCATTAAATTTCATGGTCGTCAAACAATATTTGTGAAGCAACATCTGTATCTCTTTTACTTCAATTTCAATTGCATCTTTTTCTAATTTCTTCTTATTCATCATCAGAGTTGGCAGGAGATCGACTAAAAGAAGGAAAGTTTGCATTGGGTAAATTAAAGACCCCCATGATTCATAATTGTACTATATCACTTACTCCTTTCATGTGTGTTGCTTTTTCTTCTTTTTGACCATTTGGCAATTGGCAGCAGCTAGCAGGAGGATGGGGAAATATCAATATACATACACATGCATGTTTAATTTGCCTTTAATTTCTTGCATTATTGCAAGAGTTATTAACACTACTACACTGGGCATTGTGTCACTTTTTGGCTCTATTAATTCATGTTAATTAGTTAGAAGTAATGTAGTATGTAAAGCTAGCCATGTGTGTTGTGGTGCGGTTGTTGAATTGTAGTGCAATCACATACAAAAATATAGTGCAATCTCGGATTTGCCAATCAAAAGTGGTATACTGCAATCTGCACAAGAAAGAAAAAAAAAAGATCAATCATGTTACCAACAAGTGAAAGTATGTCTCACCATATATAGGGAGGGAGATGGCTGGCACCGGCAGGGATTAATTAAATGCTGCCGCTGGTATCTGAATAGAATCGCCGAAACTGTAAATGGCTGGATGAGTTCTGGTCAACCTCAGTTTCGGCGATTCGTACACCGACACCGCCGGCGATTCAACTGTGTGGAGCGACTATTTGATCAATGAGAGTGGAGAATCCGAGAGTAACAGCTATGGCTAAATCGTTTGATCCATGTCAAACAGTTAATCAGTATGACTTAATTCACAATTAAAAAAAGTAGTCATTTGTGGCAGGTGATCGACATAGGGCAAAACGACATAGCTATAGCTGTTAGTTGATCATCCATCCACTATTTTTAGTGCATGAAAAATGGGGTGAACACTGAACACATTTGCTAAATGTTTTAGAGGAGTAAGAAACTGAGACCAGCTTCAGCTTGCACTCGTAGTATAGTAGGTGTGTATAAATAGATTCTTCTCTGGGAGTGGGAGCTCAAACAATGGAGAGTGGAGGGAGGGACCCATCACCATGAATGGTCAAAAAGTAGTGACCATGCAAGCTACTATATCTGTATCTGTGCCAATGCCCATCAATTGGCATGACTTATCGATGGCACTACTAATAAAAGAAAGTTTGGGGAAAAAAAAGACAAAACAATTCATAGTTGTACTCCTTGGGCTGTTTTTCATCAAATTTGACCAGAGTAAAAAAGACACATTAATATTCCATGTCCATCCAAATTATAAGAAAAAAACTATTTGGAACGTATATACGTACGCAGTTTGTATAAAAAGGTGGATCGATCTTTGAACTGGGAGAATTGTGCGACCTGGATATCGAGAGGAAAGGGGCTGATATGATTCCGAAACCAGGACTCGACCGGGCGCTGAATGGTTGCCCTTGAACTGGCAAAATTGGCGCCGTGCTCGAAATTGCTGCCCAAAGAATTTACATAGGGACTCAGAAAGGGCATCCGCAGGAACTCAGCTTCATCATATTATATATATGCAAAACAAAGACATTTTCTCTTAATACACAATAATGTATGGAGAGAGAGTACATCGAAATATATATTGTAGAAAAAGAACCTTGCTGATGAAGTCAATAATGAGGCGACCATCGGAATATCTTCCAGTAGACCTGTGAAAGTAGGTTTCGCCGGAGGGATGTCCGAGGGGAGTAAATAGCGTGCACTACTACAAAAATGACTTTTAATGGCGGTTTTTTAGGGCTTTTAACGGCGGTTTTCGGCATTTTTGAACTGCCATCTATCCGGCAGCCGTAGAAAGTTCGGACTTTCTACGGCGGTTTTTTTCAAAACCGCCGTAGAAAGTAAGTCGGTTTTTTTCAAAACCGCCGTAGAAAGTCCGAATTTTCTACGGCGGTTCGCTTAGGAACCGCCGTAGAAAGTTGGCTTTCTATGGCGGTTTTGAAGATAACCGCCGTAGAAAGTACCAAATTTGTAAAAAAAAAATTAATATTTCATTTTTTTCTCTACATTCAAAAAATATATATATCAAAAACTTCCATGCTAATAAACCGAACAACCGCCAAACTTCACAAAATTTTTGCGTGCATCCATCAAATTCTAATTAATTTAATCATTAACAGCAAGAACAATACAATAATCACCGATATAACACTAATCAAATCCAAATTTAATCATTCATCATCTCACCAAACCCGAATTTAACACTAATAATAAACCCTAGGCCAATCACAATAATCAAGTAACAATAAAATTTGTAAAGCTTAAATAAAGTTGAAACTATTCGATATTACCTTTTTTATGATTTGAAGCCCACAACAAGGACCGATTGTGGTGAAATTATGATGGGAGATTAACTCCAAGTGGTGGGTGATGGCCGATTAAGAAACCATCTCCGGAGTTGGGTGACGGCGGATCTTGTTATCAACGCCGCCGGAAGAACGGCTTCGGGGGAAGACAAGAGAAAAAACCGACGGAGAGAGGATGGGCGTCGGCAACGAGAGAGCTCTTCGGTTTGCTTTAGATGGAAACAGGGGGAAGCCGCGGCTGGCTGGAGATGGAAACAAAGGGAAACCCTTAAAATTCAAACAAAATCAAGTTTCTATTGCGGTTTTAATAAAAACTGCCGTGAAATGGATTTTCTATGGCGGTTTTAATAAATCCACTGTAGAAAGCCCGTAATTGTGAATTCCCGCCCATTCCTCTATTCCTATTAATTTCTAGTTTTTCTTTTTTACTTTCTATGGCGATTTTAATTACAACCGCCATAGAAAGTCCATTTCTACGGCGGTTTTAATAAATCCGCTGTAGAAAGCCCGTAATTGTGAATTCCCGCCCATTCCTCTATTCCTATTAATTTCTAGTTTTTCTTTTTTTGTAAATTAACTCCCGAATTTTTTTAAATTTAATAATAAATATATACTTTACTATTTATCAATTTTTATAGTAAAATTCATCATATTTATTAATTATATGGCGGTTAGAAATAAACCCTAACACCCTAGGCCAACAAATTTGAATTTAGACCGTCGGTTTATTCTACGGCGGTTCAAAAATAAACCGTTGTAGAAAGCAACCTTTCTACGGCGGTTTCACAATGAACCGCCGTTGAAAGTTGATTCTACGGCGGTTTTCGGTTGAACCGCCGTAGAAAAGTAGTTTCAATATATTGGAGCCAATTCCCGTGCGCGCATAAATTTTCTATTTTTATATCATTTTTTGAACCCTAAACCCTAACCCTAAACCCTAAACCCTACTCCCTATTAATTTTTTTTTCCATTTTCATAAATTAACCCCAAAAACTTTGTAAATATAACATTACATACCCAATTTACATTATATTTATTAATTACAGAAGCTCGCCTTTTATGAAACATTTAATAAGTAAATTTCAAATTTTCCCGTGCACCAATATTCCACCGAAAAATTTCATGTACTATTACACAATAATTTTAGGTATAAGCTCAAAATTAGTAAATTTCGTAAAATTACATTTAAGCTGTGATAAAGTAATAAGCTTCATTATCAGTCCTAAATTTTTTGCATTCTCGACTTGGGCGAACGGAATAAAATAATCAAATCAATAAATGCATTACGTACGTAGTATAAGAAAAATTAATGCTTAAGGGCCCAATTTAAAAAAAAAAAACTTTTTGGATTTCATGACCTTATATATATATATATATATATATATATATATACTAGGTATTTCTTGCCCCCTCTACGCGGGGGCTGCGTATATATTAGAAAAAGAAACATCCATATGATTCTCCTTCATATAAAATCAAAAGAAATGTGAATTTATACCCAGAAATTTATAAGTGCATTTATACAACTCTTTCACTGAATAGCATTATTGTATTATATTATATAAAATGTTACAAGAACTCTCCATCTCACATACAACATCAGGATAGGATGACAAACACTTTCCTCAAGTACATCTTATGAATCAGAAGAATTTACCAAAAATGAGTGATTAGAAAATTCTCAAAAAAAATAAGTAATTTCAACCATAGATGCATTTCAGTATAATCAAAATAAGGTTGTTGAAGGAAAACAAAGTGAGTACATCATAAATCCATCATTTCAGTAACAAAACATTAGAAAGTTTATGTAAATGATGACATAATAAACCGACCTGCTTACATGTAAATGATGACAGAGATTTCCAAAAAGCACCTAGGAGACATCTCTTAACCTTTTAACAAAGGAAAAGAAAGTCCAATGAAATGCGCACTACCCATGTTCATGACTGAGAGAACAGGCAGAGAAGCACTCACCCCGCAAGTTGACACGCCTGCACATCAAACCAAAAGAATGTCATTCAGATACAAAGTGACTATTAGTATTCTCCCCAAAATATCGCATATGGTTTCCTGTTTATATACTGCACAATTCCTGTAATCCAGCAACCTTTAAGTCAATCATAATCGTCAGTTTTTTTTTTAAACAAAATCTTCCAAATCTTGTCTTATAGTTTAAGCTGCAAATGAAACAGGAAGTGGCAGGGATAATAGTTTTCTTTACCATCTTCTCTTTCCACAGTAAACAATCTTCTTTGCAATGTTCCATGCATGTCAAATTTTATATGAGGCTTAGTTTTACATATGAGAGCCGATCAGAAAGATGAAAGCATTAGGTGGAATTGGCCCTCCTCCCTGTTTGCATTTATCTAGGCTTTCCTTTTCCTCTCATACTAATGAAGGGGATAAGGTTTCATTTAAAGTGAAATAAAAAACAAAATCCCTGCTTAACCACAATGTGAGCCTTTGATTACAAATACTTTTCCCACTATCTAAAAGCAACATTTAGGTAGCTTGATGATACAACATTTTAACACGTATCCTAGATACTTTTCAACTACTATTTTATGTGATTTAAAAGATGATTCCAGTATTCCAAATTACCTTAGTGGGGAAAAAATGCGTTGCTAATCCAGCTGCAACTAATTCTTTACTGTTTAGCCTTGCCCCAGTTACCCAGATATTCTATAGCATATGAAGTTAAACTTATAACTCCACCTTTTGATAGCTTAAGTATATCAAAACATTTAACCAAATTTTGTAATGATTAAACAGTAGCAAAAAATAATTACTCTCCTGCCATCATATACCATTCTCAAATCTCTGCAAGCAGAAAAAAATACTTTGTATAAGAGCAAGCTTACTGTCTGACTTTAAAAGACGACAGTCAATCAAAATTAGATGCAAGGTGCCCATATCAGTATCAAACTTATCAATTCCTTCATATCAATCATTTGAAGGAAGAATGTAACAGCAGTAAAAGTAGGATAAACATACAAAACGAGCAGGCCAGTGGACTTGATACAGGTCAATATGATCTGTCTTGCAAAAGATTTACCACAAGACCAAGAATTCTAATATTCTAAACAACATGTCCATTCAATTGGTAATCAAAAAAAACATGGTACATAACAGTACTCATCTAACACATGAGTCAGCAAGATTCACCTAACCATAGGAACAACAGGTAAAAATTTCTACTGTCAAAGTGCCAATAAAGCAATTTTGTTTTATTGCATTCTTAAACCAACCCACTCCCCAATCATTTTTGAAAATTACATATAGATAACTAAATAGGAATCATCACAAGAATGGAAATTAAGAACTTATATCAATGCAACCTAGCAAATTAAGTCTCATTACATCTTTGTCTTTGACAGTATACAGACATCTTAGTGCTGGGGAAATTAACAAGCAATCGAAAGAAATAACAAGAACACATGATGAAAGCAAAGAAGAAAGAATTTGTTTAGGAAGCTTACAGTTAAAAAATTGGAAGATAAAATTGCCTGGAGCTGACATAATCTTGGCCTGTAACTTGGAAAGCATCTCATCAGTTATGAATGCATGGAACATCTTTTCTCAAATTTCCCAGTAGCGCTGAATTTGAGAGCATCTTCATTGATCTTGAGAATCTCTTCTGCTTTTGTTTTGCTTCAACCATTGCCCTCCTCTCCTCAGCTGCCCTGTGGAAGTTCTGCAATCTTGTTCTTCATCGTTTCACCCCATGTTGGCTTCTTTTTAAATTCTTCCTGCTCAACGATCAATGATTAATGATCACACACCACACTTGAACAGGTATGTTGTTATATACTAATGAATGCATACACTCACCTCGATCTGCTTGAGTTCAGTAGTTATGGCTGCTTTTTTGTGTTCTCCCATGCTTCCACAGCTGACAACTTCTTATAAGCCCTGAATTAATCAATGAATGAAATTATTAATAAGAAATAAATTAAGAGCTTTAACAGATGAACTCAATTCCCAGAAAGACAGAAAAAAAAAGAAGAAAATTGAGCAAAGGTAAAGGGGAAAAAAGCTAAAACATAGTTAATTACGTAGTTCTTTCACTTTATTCCCAAGCTTTGATCAAAGCCCATCTTTTCTCCAACTCCACTTTTGCCAGAGCAGAATCTGAAGAGCAGAAAAGTTAAAATAATCTTTCAAATATTAAAGAAAATTTCCAGGAAAAAATTATGAAGCATCCCACAAACTAATAATCACCTCTGTCCATAGAATCCACGACTTTTTCTTTCTCATCTCCATCCATGATCATCTGCAACCTCTGCAACATTAAGCACATGAGAAAATATGGGATTTTGTAAACTAATCAAGCTTACATAAATTTGTAAATTAAAATACTTTATGCATCCATAAGGGATTGTTTCTCAAATGGAACAAGACCTTTCTCATGAGATTCCTCCTCCTTTGGAATTTTCTCTTGATCAGAAGAGGTTTCTTTGTTAGGATCAGCTGCAATGGCAGTCACAGAAGATTTATCCGATTCTACATGATTGGCTTGCTCTTCTCTCTTCTCCCATAATGAATAATGATGGGATCTGGAAAATGTTTTGCCTACAATTCACATAGTTTTGTCAAAATGTCTAGGCTGAAAAGAATTCAAGGGCTGTTGATTTATCTAAGAAAATAACAAAGAAATCATTGGCAAGACAAAGAGGGACAACCACACTTCAATAAATCCCATCTCTTTGGAAAGGAACATCAAACATTCAAACCCCTAAACCCTAAAACCCTTAAAGTTCGAACAAAAATTCAAACCCTCAAGAAAATCGAATAAAATGTCAGCAACATCAAACATTACAATCGCTTAAAATTCGAACAAAAATTCAAACCCTCAAGAAAATCGAATAAAATGTCAGCAACATCAAACATAGCAACCGACTGATTCTGAGATCTTAACCAAGAATATGAAATCGGAAATGAAGAGTTTCGCAAGCAAGACGGTTAAAAATAAATTAGGCAGAGCTAGAGAGAAAACCTGATGCGTAAGATTAAGTGGAAAAGACGCCAAGATGAGACAATCGCTCACCGGAGAGGGAAGTCGATGTACACGAGGGGAGAACAATCTGGAAGGAAAGGAAGTCGATGTACACAGCCATAGATAGAAGGAAAGAATCTGGGAAGGAAAAGAGCAGTGAGAGGAAAAGAGAAGATAGACGTGGTGCTTTCTGTGGGAGAGGGAGAAGAATCTGGAAAGGAGGAGGGAAGTCGTGCTACGGAGTGAGATAGAAAAGAGACGCGTGGATAAGTTCGGGGAAAAAAAAAAAAAAAAAAAGGAGGGGCAAAATGGGAAAACAAAAAATGGGCAACCACCAAATACTGTAGCTAAGCCATTCGTGCTTTATATATAAGTATAGATATATATATTTGGACTTACGGACGATAACAGTAATCAATTATGTATAGTGAAATACATTAAATTGAGTGTGTTGCAAAATATAATGTATTTTATATTTACTTGCACCGGTTGATCATTATGAAATTACATATCCAATATTACAAGGGAATGCAGGGGAGAAGCAGGGGAAATGTTTAGGGTCTATGCTTCATAAAATGAAATAAAAATAGAAATTTATGCGTGGGCGAGAATTGGCTTCCACTTTTCTACGGCGGTTAAAAAACAACGCCGTAGAAAGATGACTTTCTACGGTGGTTGTTTTTGAATCGCCGTAGAAAGTATTTTCTGCGGCGGTTAATTGTTAAACCGCCGTAGAAAGTCTGCTTTAAACCGCCGTAGAAAGTCCCTTTCTATGGCGGTTTAACAATTAACCGCCGTAGAAGGTCCCTTTCTACTGCGGTTTATCCCAACCGCCGTAGAAAGCCCCTTTCTAAGGCGGTTTATTTTAAAACTGCCGTAGAAAGTCCGTATTTCTTTTATAACGGCGGTTTTCTATTTTCCGCCGTTAATCCGCAGCCGTTAAAGCTCTATTTTGTAGTAGTGGTGGGAATGCCACTGGTGTCACTATGCGAATCGCCTAAAACGTAAATTGCAGGAAAGTTACATGAGTACTTGTGATGATCATCTGTTTCAGCTTGGGACATCAAAGAGATCAACACTAGAAGGAGAGTTGCCAAATGCTTCTTCTTATTTGACTGACGAAACTAATGTAGAGAAACTAAGGAAATTAGAAAGAAAGTAGACAAAACTTGAAGAGTACTGCAGAAAGTAGATGGAGCCAAGCTTTTGAAGTGGAGATCGAGTAGAGCTAGAGGTTTTGGTGTATGCATGATAGAGTAGTATTTATTTACGCTGGAAATTCAAGGAATATTGGCATGGGATGCTTATGATTTGTTTGGTTGTGGCTGAATTATTTAACGTTGCATGTACTTGAGTTCTTCTTTCTTCTTATTATTATTCATCAGAGATTTGGCAGGAGAATGTGAGGGTACTAAAAAGGAAAGAAAGTTTGCATTGGGGAAGACAGACCATAATTGTACAGCTTTTTCTTCTTCTTATTCAGAACGTACTTAGAGTTAAGAGGATGGGCAATGCAATGCATGATTTGTCTTCAATTTCTTGCAGTTGAAAAATCAATTAATGGACCAACATAACATATGCATTGCAAATTGCAATTGCAGCAGTTAAGTGATATGTGCATAATTTAGTGACTAGGATTAACTAGTCTTCTGTTATGTTTAGTTTTAGTAAATTTGACTTAGTCTGCATGTGATTAGTTAGGACTTAATATCAATGAAAATCAGTTAAAATATGACTCTCTTCCTCTCTATCTTCTTCTACAGTTCTTCCTTTTCCCCTCTCCTATTTCTGTTCTTAACATTAAGTAGGTTTTGGCTCCGGTAGTAAAGCTAGCGTGAATGATTGTTTTGATCAATGCCAAATTCTCCAATAAAATAATGTTTCAAATAAAATGATATTTATATAATGTGTCATACCATTTCCAACTATATATGATATGATTTTATAATTGTGTAGAATATGTGCATAAAATACATATTGAGAACATCATTACATTTATGCACATTGAACATGTGCGTAAAAATTATTTATGTCATATGCAAAATTGTTTTGGAAATTATATATCTTTTTCCATGTACAAATTTTGATTTACAATAATATATATGTGAACTTTTTCACTATTTAATCATATTCTTGTGAAGCTGTTGTTAACATAAAGAAGAAACACATCATGATCATGCCTGTGAAACAATGTGTTAGCATCGTGATAATGTTGATCTCAGTAGTGATTGTCGTAAACTCGATAACAGAGGAAAAACAACAAATTCATAAGTTAGAGTTTAGCACACCTCCCCCGATGTTTACGGAGAATCCATGGTGTGATTCAAGTTGTCGTGGTTATTGTTTAGCTGGAGCTCCTGGACAACATACTAACGAGTGTTATTGCGATTGTGTCAAAAAGAATTGTCACATCCACGATTGCATTGCGTGAATGTGGAAAACAGCATCAAGGAAGGGCAGTTGATATCTATTAATCAAAATCTTGGTCTATTTAATTTGAATAATGTATATTTTCAGACTTTTTGGATGTATTTGCTAGAAATAAAGATAAAGACACTATGTTTAATTTGGACGTAGCAATGCATGAATGTACGTGCACAAGATAAATATACAAAATTAAATGACTACCCATGATAGCACAAGAATAACATATTTGAAATATATATTTTGATAATATGATTTTCTCCCACATATAGTAATTTTATTTTATCCATTGCAAATACGTATTTAGAATATTTACATTAAACGAAAAAAATCTAATTCATTTATGTCATATAGAAACGGGTTTTGAAAATTCTTTCATGTCATATATAGCACAGATTCTGATTTACTTATCAAACGGTCGAAAACTACATTATATATGTGAACTTTCCCACCTTCAAATCATGTTCTTGTGAAGTTGAACATAAAGAGAGAAAATTACATAATAATTATGGATGAGAAAAAATATGCTGGCATTATGATAATGCTTATTGCAATAGGAATTGTCGTAGATTCAATAGCAGAAGGAAAACAGCAAATTCATGAATCAGAGTTTGGCCTAAATTTTCCACTGTTACCTAAGGACCCGTGGTGTACCGTAAAATGTGCTGGTGCATGTGCAGCACAAGATTGCGGCGGCGGCGGACCGGAGATTGACGCCTGTTATTGTGCTTGTGTAGTCCATTATGATTGTGACGACAAACGTTGCTAGAAGGGTCATTGATATTTAGCTATTAAAATCTTGATCTATTTAAATAACATATATATTCAGATGTATTTGCTTTGGATAAAATAAATAAAGGTGGGGGGAAAATCACATGTCGAAATATCTTTTATTTTTAATATATGTAATATGTTACTTCTGAACTATTGTGAGCAGTAATTTCATTTTGAATTTTCTTATGCATACATAATTAAAAGCTTTAAACTCAATGTTGATATTGATCTAGTCGTTAGTGTTCATGTAGAAAATTCTCTACTAACTTCATACTCTCTCCGTCTCATTCAATGAATTCACTTTGAAAATTGTACAAATTATTATGGGTTGTGAAGCATAACACCTAAAATAAGTAATTTGATACCATATTTTTCACTTATATGAGAGGATGTATGTGCTGAAAATTGAAACAAGGAAATTGCCCTTTGGGGTATATTCACGTGAGTCCCACGCGTGCTTAGTTAGGGATTACAAAAGTTGTGTTTAAATGTTAAGGGCTAAAAAAAATTAAAATTTAAAATTTAATGGACCAAAATTAGAATTTACTATTCAGATAATGTAATAGTCTCAATTGTATATGAGTCTGTGATGCATACATCTATAAGTGTGTAGAACATGATACATTATGTATTAAGAATATTTTACAATTTATAGCTATTATAAATTCCCTAACAAATTGTTTTAATGCATTCAATATTTCATTCCACCTTAAACAAAAATATCTAATTTATTTATGTCATATGAAAATTTGTTTTGGAAATGATTTCATACCATATACATATATATATATTGTGATTTACTTTTAAGTAAATTCACGTGGAAAAATCGGTACTATATGTGAAAGGCACTTTTTACCATCAAATGCTCTTGTGAAGTTGTTCGTGCACAATGTAATGAGAGAGATACACATAATGATCATGGTAACAAAGAAATGTGTTGGCATGCATCATAATAATGTTGATTGCAATGGTGACGGTCACATATTCGATAACGGAGGAAAATAGGCAAATTCATAAGGGTCACATATTCGATAACGCCGGTTAAAGATGAATCTTGTCGATCAGGATGCGATTTAATTTGGGGAGAATTTTGCGGATCACATGTTTACGAGTGTGTATGTGATTGTTCCAACGCTAGATGTGCCATTAAGGATCGCTAAAGGTGATGAAAAGACAACATCAAGGAAGGGCAATTGGGATTTATTAAAATCTAGTTGTGTCTAAAGAATTAATTTATATTGTCATATTTTTTTAAATGTACTTTCTCTAGATAAAATAAAACTATGATACCTGAGAGAAAATCACCAATTGAGATATTTTTTACAACATGCTACACTTTTTTATTTTTATTTTTATGGATTGTCAATTAAGCTTGATTTCGATTTTGGCATAGTCAATGCTTCTCTATTAGCATTTTAGTCAATATTATGATACGTAATTTGCAATTTGTGATTGATTAATTTTCATTTAAAGATAATCAAATTGGTGAAATGCAGAGGACCCAAATCACCAACGTCTAAATATCCTTCTTGCATGCTCGGTTATCGGAATGGGTGGATCTGAGAAAGCGCCCTCAATTATACGGTTGGCGACCCATCGATTTGCGGCGTCAGTCCAGTGCACACCGTCCCAGATAATGACCTTGGAAGGCTTCTTGCAAGGATCTACTTTGACTTCACTTCCGTTGATCGTTTTGGGATACCCACACCATACATAAACCCCCTTTCTATAAATCCCGCAGCAGATGGTCCCAGGGTCCTCAAATCCATATCTTCTGGTATTGCTGATGAGGTCATACGTAGCGCTGTACACATCAACCAAGGTTATGGCAGCTTCCGACAGTTTTGCCCGGAGCTCTGCCACGGCGTCCTTCAGCCTTTCATTGAACCACAGAGATCTCTGGTTCTGCCACTTGATGCATCCGTGTTTGTCGAGATACTCCGGTTCTGGCGGTGGATTTTGGACTTGGACAGTTTGAAAAGGAAGGCAACCAAAGGGACCTAGGTTGTGTATCCAGAAAAATCTTGCTCCTCTGGAATACAGCTCCTGTATTTGGTTTGCAACTATATTGGTTATATTTACCAACATAGCGTTAAACTTTTCCACGCTGCTATTAGTTGCAACACTATACGCAATGTCATTATGGCCGATATCAACCACGTAAAGAGATTTTGAAAACTCTTCCGGGTTGGGGAGCCTGCTTCTATCAGCTGCGTTTGCTGCAAAAATAATATGTGGCATGGATCGATCCAAATTAGGATTCGCTTGTGTGTAACAATTTAAAAGGAAAGCTATTTCGATCGAACACCATACTTACTTTGGGTGTAGAGAAGGGTTGATCTATTTTTGAAGTGGGTGAATTGTTTCACCTGAATGTCGAGAGGAACCGGGCAGCTTCGACTCTGAAACCAGGACTGAGCCGGCCGCTGAATTGTTGCCCCTGAACTTGCAAAATTTGCCCCGTGATGAGAACTGGTTGCAAGAGAATCTCAGAAAGGGGAGAGTTTGAAGAATGGAGAAAGGGATCAGTGGCTGAGAAACTGATCAGTAAGATGAAAGTGAAGCTTTTGAAGTGGAAGAGAGAGAGAGAGAGAGAGAGAGAGTGTATAGAGGTTTAATTTGGGGACGACGCTGGAAAATCTTTGGCATGTTTTTGGATTTTTAATTTGCACAAACAAAACTGAGAGTGGAACGTACGTACGTCGACCCATGCATGAATGAATGGTCAAACTTGTGAACACAGCACAATCTCTTTTACTTACAAATGTACGTTCTTCTTAATTTCTTCTTATTCATCATCAGATCGATTTAATTGGCAGGAAGATCATAATTGAGTTTGCATTAATGGGGAAAAGAAAAGAGATCATAATTCATAATTGGGTGTACAGATTTGGCAGCAGTGAAAGTTTTGGGAGAAGACAAGAGATGAGGATGGGCAGCTCCCATGGCCATGGCCATGCTTGCGTGTTTTAAGCAGTACAATTAATTGTACGTTTCTTCTTTTTCTCAACACATCCACATGTACGTTAATTTTGTTTTTCTTGCAGGTGATTAATCAATTTCAACTTCACGTTGGACCAACATAGCATATGCAAATTGCATTATTCCAATTGTCCGTGGGTTTGAATTGCCATTTTTTAAGAGGAAAAAGTGATAATTTTTGTGGAAGAGTAATAATCGAACTGACAGAGGTCGAAATCGAACTCCCAATACCTGGGTAATATTGTGATATATCATTACATTTGTAATTGTGTTGAACACGTGTATTAAACACGTATTAATTAAGAATTATATATATACATTTCCTAACTAAATTATTTTATTAATGCCTTCATTCCAACGAAAAAATCTAATTCATTTTTTAACATACAAATTGGTTTTGAAAATTATTTCATGCCTTATAGTACATATTCTGATTTCCTTATCAAACCGTCGAAACTACACAACTTTTTAACTATTCATTTGGAAATTAATGTCACATACAAGGTCTCATGTTATTTCATGCCATATAGAAATTACGACCTACTTTCAAATTAATTCACATGTGAGAAATTGCACTATATATCTGAACTTTTCAATGCTATTGTGAAGAAGTTGTTTGTGCACGACACGAAGGGAGAAAGACATATAATCATGGCTCTAGCAAAATGTGTTGGCATCATGATAATGTTTATGTTGGTAGTGTCTCACGCAAATTCGATAGAAGAGAAGGAAGAGAAAGATTCATAAACTAGAATTTCACACAGTTTTGCCGGTATTGCTTGAGGATAATCCGTGTACAGAAAATTGTTTTAATAATTCATATCCACCTGGTATAATTGAATGTCTATGTCTATGTATCAAATCTGATTATCACATGGATTGCTGAAGTCATCGTGAAAGGTGGAAAATATAATCGAAGGGCAATGGACATATATTATGAAAATCTTTTTTTTCCCCCATAAATTTTAGATGTACTTGTTCTAAATATAAAATAAAATAAAAGTACCCTATATGTGGACTAGATATTGTCGAATGTAAATTTGCGTGTGTCGAAAATAGTAATTGTGACGAACAGTGCAAAATGCCACAGTGAATGTGGAAAACAATTGATATCCATTATTAAAATGTTGTTCTATTCAAAAAAAAATTATATGTTGAGATTTTGTAGATGTAATCTCTCTAGATAAAATAAAAGCACTATGTGTAGGCGAGTAAATAATATATCAAACATAAGTCAGCAACGGGTCGTGTTCGTAGGTTTGCGTGTTGCGATACATCTTTACCCTAATTTTAACCAATTTGTTTTTGGGTCGTATCGAATATAACCTATTTATTTTCAGGTTATGCAATGTTATTTGACCCAGACTGAACATTGTCCAGCAAGATTAAGGGATCGCACGACCCGGGGGGTCGACCTGCCCGGATGATGTCATAAATATATATATTATATAAATAATATATTAATAATTAATATACTTTAATTTTATCATATTTAACATTGAAAATATATTTTTTCACAGTAATGTTATATTTTATAAATTTTACAACTAACTTAAACATTAAAATTCATTATTGTTTATAAAAAAAAAACTCAATAAGTAAATAAACGATAAAATATTGATTATTTTTAAAAATATATAAAATTATAGTACTACATTTTTATTAGAAAAAAAAAGACGTAAAATTTAATGTAAAAGAAATGAAATGTATTATAGATACATAAAAAACTTAAACAAACTTTAATTAAAAACAAAACAACTAATAAAAATTATGGTAGTCTTAATTTTATAAATAATAAGAAATGACGATGAGGTAACATTATTTTGGATGGGCTAATTAATATATGCCTAAAAAGCCCATGACTCATATTAAAAATAAGTTAAAGCACTACTTTACACAAACATAAATAAACAATTATTATGGTTTAATGGTAAAAATTCTTCCTTATTATCTTAAAGTCCAAGATTCAATTCTTACCTATGCCAAAATTTTATATATAAAATTTATTAATTTCAAAATAAAGGAAAACCCGGGGTCGGGCGGGTTAAACCGGATCACGGTCCACCCCGGGTTCTGACTAGGTTTGGTCAAGTCCAGGTTAGGCCATTGTTTGGCCCGGTGAGATTGGCGGGTCACGCGCCGCGCCAAATAACCATAATGTTATGTGAACCTTATTTTGATCCTAATAGACATTTTTATTTTTATTTTTTCTGTTTTATATAAGAAATTTATAGGAATAATTTTTCATCATTTCTCATACAACTTTTTACAATTCAAGTATTATATTTTTTTTATATTTTCAAAACAATGTTTTTAAAAACTTCAGTTCACGAATAAGCCCTTTTAAGATTTGAAAAAAACCTTTTTAGTTACAAGATGAACTCTTTGTTGCTTTTGCCAGTCAACATGAATGGAATCCGTCAAATAAGTAAACGTGGGACTCACGTGAAATATACACCAAAGGGCAATTTTGTCCGCAAGTTTGTCTCTCCTCTTCCCCTTTGTACAAAAGCTTACCTGCGGCTCTTGCTCAGGCAACAACTTGGCTGCTTCTGTTTCTCGGCGGTACCGGATGCAACCATAAGCAACAACCAGATATGGAGCGGAGCACTAGATTAATGCTTCGATAAAGAAAACAGATCATAGATTGAGCCAAAAAAAAAAAAAACATCTCCTTAATTATCTCAATTCTTATGTGTTAATTCAACCTTTTTCAATGATGTAACTCAACATTCCAGAACTTGCAATTCCATCTGCTTCGGATCTGGTCGCCGCATGTGGATGCATTTGGTGCCGTCTAGTAGTTACCTCCAACCTAGAACCGCATGTGAGATTTTGAGCGAGGGGATATGAGAGATGGCGGGATAAATTTGCTGACAAAATCGCCCTTTGGGGTATGTCACGTGTGCTAAGTTGACCGATTCGGTTAATATTAGCGGCAAAATGACTTAAATGTTTATTTTATAAATGTTAGAAACTAAAAAAAATAAAAATCAAAATGTAAAAATTAGAGTTTACCATTCAGATACTGCAATAGTCAAAATTGTATATGATTCTGTGATGTATTATCACATCTATAAGTCATGTGTAGAACATGTGCATAAATCTTTTAGAATATATATAGCTATTATAAATATCCTAACAGATTTGTTTTAATGCATTCATTATTTCATTCCTCCTTAAACAAAAATATTTAATTTATTTATGTCATATGAAAATTTGTTTTGGAAATGATTTCATACCATACACATACATATTGTGATTTACTTTAGTTAATTCACGTGGAAAAATGTGCACTATATATGTGAAACGTACTTTTTCACTATCAAATGCTCTTGTGAAGTTGTTCGTGCACAAAATAAGTAAGAGAGATACACATAATGATCATGGTAGCGAAGAAATGTATTGGCATCGTAATAATGTTGATTGCAATGGTGACGGCCACATATTCGATAGCAGAGGAAAATGGACAGTTTCATAAGTTAGAATTTAGCGCAATTTCTCCAACGTCGCTCAAAGAAGAATCTTGTCAAGTAGAATGCGGTTTAAATTGTGAAGAATCTCGGCCCGTATCATATTATTACGAGTGTGTATGTAATTGTCTACAAGCTAGTTGTGGCATGAAGGCTTGTTAAAAAATTAAAATCTTGTTGTGGCTAAAGAATTTATATTGTCATATTATTTTTAAATGTACTTGCTCGGGATAAAATAAAACTTAATCAATTGAAATATATCTTTCTTCAGCATGCTACACTTGTTCTTTTATGGATTGTCAATTAAGCATGATTTCGATTTTGATGCTTTCACAAGTAAAATCTTCGTTTCTTTTCTTGCTTGATCTTGACCTATATATATATATATTCAACTTTCAATTTTCGCTAGCTATAAGCCTCTATGATTTCACAAATTTTGTGGTTTTCAATCTTAGACAACTGTAATAGTGTTATCATAACCATAGAAGTAAACTGTAAACTGATCTTGGATTAGTTAATACTTGTAATGCGGACTTGGATAATTGATCATTGGATTAACCCTAGAACAAACAAGATTAATAAATTAACAAAACAAGAGAAGCAAATTAATTAGTTTTTATAAGATTTGCTTGCGGCAGGCTCCGGTGATCGGAATGGGTGGATCTGAGAATGCGCTCTGAATTATACGGTTGGCAACCCATCTATTTGCAGCCTCAGTCCAGTGAACACTGCCCCAGCTAATGACCTTGGAAGGCTTCTGGCAAGGATCTGCTTTTACTTCACTTGCGTTTATCGTTTTTGAATACCCACACGAAACATACACACCGTTTTTATAAGCCCCGCAGCAGATGGTCCCAGGGTCCTCAAATCCATATTTTCTTGCATTGCTGATGGGTTCGTACTTTGCACTGTAGATATCTACGTACGTTATCGCAGCTTGTGACAGAGATGCCCTGAGCTGCCTCATCAATGCATTGAACCGGAGTGCTCTCTCGTTCTGCCACTTAATGCATCTGTGTTTGTCGAGATACCCCGGCGGTGGATTTTGGACTTTGATAGTTTGATGAGGCAGGCAAGCCAAGGGACCTGTGTGGTGTATCCAGAAAAACCTTGCTCCTCTGGAATACAGCTCCCGTTGTTCATATATTCAAGAAAATCAATAATATTTAGTAACGAACGTACGGCTATATATATTTATTAACAGTGCACAAGATGAAAGAGATTCTATAGACTTAATTACTTGTATTTGGTTTGCAACTATATTGGTTATATTCACCAACATTGCGTTAAAATCTTCCGCGCTGCTTTTAGTTTCAACACTAGACGCAATGTCATTCTGGCCGATATCCACCACGTAAAGAGCTTTTTAATAGCGTTCCGGGTTGGGGAGCCTGCTTATTCTTCTATCAGCAGCGTTCACCGCAAAAATAAAATAATAATTATAACATGGATCCATATTAGCATTCTTTCGAAAAATGTAAACACCGGGCGGCCATGTGCATACCTTGAGCGTAGAGAAAGGTTGATCGGTTTTTGAATTCAGTGTATTGAACGACCTGAATATGGAGAGGAAACGGGCTGGTTCCACTCTCAAACCAGGACTGAACCGGCGGCTGAATGGTTTCCCCAGAACTAGCAAAATTAGCTCCGTGCTGAAAATTGCTTCCCAAAGAATCTAGATATGGACTCAGAAACGGCAGCCGGAGGTATTCACCTTCATGCAAAACAAGCACATTTTCAATTAGTTATAAATAGTACACAACAACAATAATAATGTAGAGTTTTGAAAAAAAAAGATGGATGGAAATTAATTACTTACTTATGAAGTCGATGATAAGGCGACCATCCGAATATCTTCCAGTGGAGGTGTGAAAGTATGTCTCACCGTAGGGAAGGTGCATGGGATTATATAGTACCTGAAGGCCTCCGGTGTCCGACTTGGAGTCTCCAAAATTGTAAATGGCCTGAAATTTGCAGGAGTAGTTGAGATGATCAGTTTCAGCTAGGGACACCAAAGAGATGATGAAGACGACTAGAATATGAGTTGCCAAATGATGCTTCATTTTCTTTTCTAGGTTTATGAAACGTAGAGCAACTAACTATTAGTCGGAAAGTGAGAAAGAAACTTGGTGAGTGAAGAAGATGTAAATATAATATGGTTTATAGGGTGAGTTTGAGGAGTGGAGATAAGGAGATGAAAGTGAGTGAAAGCTTTAGAACTAGTAGCGTACGTGGAGAAAATGAAACATATATATATAGAGAGAGGGGTGTTGACTGATCGATGGATATTTGAAGGTGGAAATTAATTAATTTGGCATTTGGAACTTAATTAGTACATGGGATGCTTTCATTCATTAAATTTCATGGTCAAACAATATTTGTGAACCAACATCTGTATCTCTTTGTCTTCAATTTCAATTGCATCTTCTTCTTCCTTCTTTCTTCTTCTTCAGAGTTGGCAGGAGATAGACTAAAAGAAGGAAAGTTTGCATTGGGTAAAAGACCCCATAATTCATAATTGTACTATATCACTTACTCCTTTCCGATGTGTTGCTTTTTCTTCTTTTTGACCATCATCACATTTGGCAATTGGCAGCAGCTAGCAGGAGGATAGGCATTTATATATATATATACACACACATTATACATACATGTTTTGCCTTTAATTTCTTGCATTATTGCAAGAGTTACTTACACTACTACACTAGGCATTGTGTCACTTTTTGGCTCTATTAATTCATGTTAATTAGTTAGAAGTAATGTAGTATGTAAAGCTAGCCATGTGTGGTGGGGTTGTTGAATTATTGTTTGTGGCTTCCTAATTCGGTCTGAGATCTTCTATGAGAAGGTGGACAGAGAATAAATGAAAAAAATTGACAGAAGATCTGATCCCATCAAATCCATGCCATACAAATAAAAAGTTGAAAATTTTCACATTTCTCTCCTCATCTTGGAATCAGAAGGATCCTTCAGGAGAGTTTGCTTTTCTAATTGGGCTGTTTCACTTACTCCCGTTGGTGAACAAACTATCTACGGCCCAATTAACTTTAGCTTTTTGGGTAGAAGGGGGCCCATTTTCGTAATCATCTATTTATCTCAGAGTCCATTATTATACGTGGTACATGCGATATTAATAATTAAATTTACAATATTGGCTTTCTCAGTGCAAATTATCCAAGTCGGGTGTAGAAGACATTCATGAGTATGATAATGATGAGCAATGTACCAAATCAAATGGGTTGATGATATATCATAATATTTATAACTACTAAGATTATTGAGATATTATAAGATTCACATTGTGGATATAAAATATATTGTAAATTTAATTATTAATTATTATTGTACATATAGATTTTTGAGCTGGGAGCTATGCGCAGATTGTTAGGTGTTGGTGATTTTTATAAATTTCGACAGAGTAAATGTAATTTACCCTAAATTATATTTGCTCTTAATTAAAAGAAGTTGGTATCAACCATCAACCAAAGACAGGATAAAAAGGCCATCTCGTAATTACTTCATATAAACAATCATATGGAAATTAATGTCATATAGAAAATCTCATGTTATTTGATGCCATATACAAATTACGATCTATTTTGAAATTAATTCACACGTGAGAAATTGCATTGTATCTCTGAACTTTTTCACTTTTATTGTGAAGTAGTTGTTTGCGCACCACACAAGGGGAGAAAGATCTTATAATCATGGCTACAGCGAAATGTGTTGGCATCGTGATAATGTTGATGTTTCTCAGTGTCTCTCACAAATTCAATAGAAGACAAGAAAGAGAAGATTCATAAACTAAAATTTAACGCAGAGTTTTGTCGAGGAGATAATCCGTTTATAGAAAATTGTTTTAATAATTCATGCCCGCCTGGTATAATTGAATGTCTGTGTTTATGTATCAAATCTTATTGTCACATGGATTGCTGAAGTTATCGTAAAAGGCGGTATGTTGACCAGATATTGATGAGTGGTTACTTTGAGTATGTCGTCAACAATAATAATTGTGACGAAGAGTGCAAAGGCCACAATGAAATGTGAAAAGTTCCATAGAAACAACATCAAGGAAGGGGGGCGATTGATATCTATTAAAATCTTGTTCTGAAAAACATGAAAGACATACAAGATGATTTGGTCCATTGAGATGATAAATGAAGAAAATAATATACACATTTCAAAATTGCTTTTAGAAACAATCAATTACAATAATTTCAAAATAATATATCCAGTATATGTATGTATGTATGTATGTATACATCCAAATTTACAGAAGAAACACTAATAATTATTTGAAGGGGATCACCGGATATGAGTTCTTCCCATTGACCATAACCCAGTATCCTTCACTTGAGCCTGAGAAAATCATCCTCGTTAGCCAAATATTACCAAGTAATATATAGTAAGAGGAAGAACATTATTTACTCAGCCATGATAAATTACTTACAGGTGCTTTCATAGATGGGAATACGTTCCAAAATCGTAACGTTTCATCACCTGCTCCGGTCACAATTGTCTGCACAAGAAAACGGATACGTACGGGTTCAAACATTCACAAAGCTGGATGAAGAAAACTGAAAGGAAAAGGCAATGATCTAGGTAGAACAAATGTATAACAAAATCCTTAGAAGGTGCTCTCTTGGTACTTGGTTACAGGCATGGTACAAACCAGGCTCTAACGAAAAAAGGAGGAAATCGGCATTAACCATTACTAAGAAAGGTAGAAAACTAGGTACCTGGCCATCGGGTGATAGGGCAAGATAGAGTACTCGCATGCTGTGGCCAGTCAGAGTTGCTACCTGTGTTCAAAATCAATAGGCCATCAAAATATCAGATAAAACTTCTCTTCTTTGATTGAAAATGCAGAATGAGTGATCAGAGAAATTCCATTACCTTTGCCATTGATGGATATTTCCACACCATAACTTGATTCTGGGAATAACCATGAGTGCTCACCAGCTCGTTTACATTTTTACTCCACGCCAGATTGCACACCTACACAATTCATCCTTACTTCTATCAGCATAAGGCCATCTTCACAAAATTTTCATGCAATTCAATTCCTCTTCCAAAAATTTCAAACACAAACCTGGCTTCCTGTGTCTATGCTATTCAATTGACTGCCATTAGTAGTATTCCAGAAGCGAATGCACCTATCAGCAGTTCCTCCTCCAGAAGCAAGAAGTCCACTCTGATGAGGAGACCAGGATATTGCCTTTACGGCTGCTGTGTGCTCTGTCAGTCTCAAAAGTGGTTGTTGAGAGTGCTGATTCCAGACCAAAAGCTGCAGGACACAGTTTTAGAAATTAGCAGCAGATGAACTTAGCATTGCTTTGTAAACTCTTTTAATAATATTGAGGATGATGATTAGTCAAAATGCCTACCTGGTTGTCATTTCCTCCAGATGCGAGCTCTCTATCATCATGTGACCACTTAAGCCCACAAACCTGCGTTAGGGCACAAATTGTTAGTACATATTGGCTTGGCTGCATTGTTAGTACATATTAACAATATACAACAAGGACTTAATTGTTCCTGCATTTACAAGATAATATGGACTTTTACCTCAGACTTGTGGCCAGCAAGCTTGCTTATACAATCATTTGGTACTCGAAGATCATGTAAGAGTATGTTTCGATCTCTGCTTCCTGAAGATAGTATCCGTGAACTCCATGCTAAAACTCCAGTTCTTGTTTGATGCCCGCTAAAGGTTCTGATTCTCTTGCACTGAGTTCCATCCCAAACCTGAATATAGTATCAAAGTACTTAGTTAACTGTAACTCTCTGTTATAATCAAAAGCTCTACACAATTCCCACTTCAAAAACTCACCTGCACTTGACCAAGATTCGTGCCAATTGAAATGTATGAACCCTCCCGAGTCCATTGGACAGAGCAGACACCATCATTAGGTCCCAAGTCGCACAGCTTTGTTACCTAAACATGATTTAAGAAGAACCAAATCAGAGAAAGCTGAAGGTTTAACTGTTTGAACTTTGAACACTAACTCTTTGTTGCAAACTATTAGATACTTCTAAAATGGTTCGATCGTAACTAGGGATGGTTAAGATATGTTTTGATCAAGAACTCACCTTACTGTTGGAGGCACTCCATAAATACACACAAGTTCCCAACCCAACAGCAAGGACATTTTGAGATGACCAATCAACTAGGTTCAAATAGAAGTCATCTTGAAGTGCTGGCGCATCAAGAACCTGCAATGGAAGCCCTTAATGTTTAAACAATGATGTTCCACACACAACAAACCAAAATGGTGATCACAAGTCATGTACATATCCAATGTTTCAACATTTCCCAATATCTAAAACTCGTTAATTTCTTGCCTTTTTAGCTACATTCTCGATTCCCTATTCAGTAATAACTAACTTCAAATAAGCCTAACAAAAGATATGGTTCCATACATTCTACATACATCCATATGTTTCTCATATTTACAGCTTCCACAATTCGATTGCTAAGATACTGAGGCAGATAAGTACTTAATTCATAACAAATTAACATATAAAAAAAAAAAAAGGAAAAAGAGAAGGCTTAGACAAACCTTACTGGGCGTCTTTGAAACCTTTCGAGGTGGTTTGGGAGGGGTAGAAACCTCAGCAGAATTTCCACTGTCCGGCCCCAACACAGAAGGTGAAAAGGGAGAATTAGGCCCCGATTGCTCCGTCTTGAACCGCAGCATATTCTTGTTAGGACTCAACGGCGATCCTTTACCTACAGGAGAAGAAAAAGAGCCAAAATCAGTACCAAAAAGCTCAGATTTCAACAATCTCAAATAAGCCTCGTTGCCTCCTCCCTCCTTCAACGGCGACTCCTTCTCCATGAGTCCAAAAGCGTGCAGCCTTGACGATGACCTGCAGGGAATAAACCTGTCACTGCAACTCCCGGACTTGGACGAAGGTGAGGAGGAAAGATTCGAAATAGTCCTCGGCGACATTGTCATGGGTGATGGCAAATTGGACGCGGATCTCGCAGAGGCGCAGCCCGACGACGACAAGGTCTGCAGACGAAGAGAAGTCTCGGACATTGAAGCTGGGAGATTAATCCCACTTCTCCTTCTCTGAGTTGAATCCATTTTTGAATTTCCTTTCTTTCTGTGTTCAATCTTTCCAAAAAAAATAAATGGGAATTTGAAAATGTTGGCTCCTCAGCCACTGGTGGAGAAGAGGAACAGAGTAAAAGAGAGGCCTTTTCTTCTTCTCGAGGGATTTTCAGCTGGGAGAGGGAGTGTCACTCAGGGTCTGCCCAGCTGCGAGGGAAAACTCGAAGACTATGGACAGACAGAGCGGATGTAGCGGAGGAGCTTCTAACGGTTAGTTTTCTTGAAGGAGACTCTTATGTAGGTATGGGGACCAAAGCTTAAGTCAATTGTTTGAGCTTTGGTTTTATTTATGAAATTTTTAAGGATTCTAACGGTCAATTTTGCAGGGGAAGCCATGTGGGTTTATTTCGGTATTCTGGACGGGCTGCCAAGTGGAAAGCTATGTGGGTTTATTTTAGGCTCAGGCTCTCGTGGGTTGGTTGCTAAACATAGCCGTTGTTGGGGCTTTTGCACCAGTTTTCTTTCCGGACCCTTCGGATGGGAATATTGTCATGCCCTTTTCTCCTAAACGACGTCGTTTTAGCATAGGTGCTGACTGCTGAGGAGGTATTAACAGACGGAAGAAACAAGAGTGTAGGAATCATGTTTTTGCTGACGAATGAATCTGTAATCTGAATTCTCCTGCTTCAATATATCTCCCTCCCTTTTCTTTTCTCTTCCCCCAATTCTTCTGAAACTTCTCCCATTTCTTCTTAAATCTTCCCTTTTATAATTCTTAGTTCTATTTTGGATCATTAATCATGACATTGGTATCAGCCTGTCAGAAAATACTTTCTCCAAATAACAATAAAACAGGACACTCCCAGGGGAGGCCTCTGAAGGAGCCGTTTTCTGTCCGTCCCCTGGCCGACACGAAGCAACCCGCTCTCGCCGAGGGAGCGGCTCGTGCACTCAACTTACCTAAACAGCTCGAAAAGATTACTCTTAAGATTGTAGTGTAGCATGTCATTGGCTACCTGGATGCATTCATAACCGTGTGCACATTTTCCAGGCAAAATCATGAGAAACTTTCCAACCAATGAATGCATCCAGGGAGCAACTATGGACACTGTTGTACACGAAACATTTGGTGTCAATCGGCATTGTGGAACAAGAAAATCAGTATAACTGTCACATGTATGTTCCATAAACCATCGGTGCCACATACAAACAGGTGGTTCAGTCGAGAGGCCACAAGAGCAAATATTCGCCTCTCTGGCGAGTGGCGATTACAAAAGTTCTCACCAACTCTGCCTACATTCACCATGCAAAAAATCTACACTGCTTGACATAAAATTCCCGTTTCAGTCTCAAACAATGGTGTCAATTCGTCGAGCCTTTACCCTACTACAGATTATCATTTACTCCTAGAAATCGCAGAACTTTCACTGCTGAAATGCAAGAGCCTCTATAGTTAGAATGAGGAAGACGACTTTTGCCAAAATGGTTTTAAACTTGCCATTTATCTAGCTCTTACATCAGCGTGTATCTGAACTTGTATTCCCGTAACCAATCTTCGCCTTTCTCATAGTAATCCATCCTACTAAATGTTTGCTGAGGAAACAGTTGCATTTCTGCAGCATATTCAGCTGCTCCACGCCATGCATCATAAATTGGATCCAATGCTTGCACAATGTTTATCTCTGTCCCAGTTGGTCTTATCATTTGAATTTCTGCTTTCAAGCGCTCAACCATTCCCGGGTATAGACAACTCCCCCCTGTCAGAAGGATTGATTTTGGGATTCTATCTTCCAGACCTTGGTCCTTGTATGGCAATCTTCTGATCGAGATCCCAGCCATCTCACCCAAACCTGACTGATCTATCCCGATTAAGTTGGGATGAAAAAGAACTTCAGGACATCTGAACCTTTCTACTCCAAGAATAATCTGGAAATCTTCCTTAGTTAAAGGACGAAAACGTGGAACCTCAACAGTCGAGGATCCTGATTCAGACTTGGGAAAGAAAGTGGGATCTATTTCCTGTCAGAATGTAACAAAGAATAAATTTAAACGCAACTGCAGGGCACAACTAGTTGGAATTTCCCCAAAAGAGGCACACGAAGCAAGAACCTATTACAAATATAAGGACAAAAGTGGCTACTAACCCGCAGTCTAGTAGAGACCCGAGAAAGCTCAGCTTCATCGTCATTTGGCTTCTCATCCTCGTCATCATCATTATCTCTACTCATAAGCTTATAAAGTTGCCAATCTTCATCTCTTATACCAAAGGTGTCCTCACCCTTCCCACGATCAAATGCTGCTGTTGTCAAGAGGCGCATCCTTTCTCTCTGGGCAGCATTCAACCTCTCTCCCCGGCCCACACCTCCAGAGCCATTATTGCTGCCATTTGTGTTGTTCCCATTTGTCTTCAAACGTTTTCGCTGCTCCAGTTTCTCAGAAAGCTCCTGGTACTTAGCACGTAACTGATCTAAATATAACTCAGGGTTCTCTCTACAATCAGAGAAAACAAATTAGAAAGAATTATACTTAAGAAATGATATCTCATAAAGCAAGCGGAAATTCAGATGCCATAATTAAAAAGCCTGCATCACACCAGGGCTTATATACTTCCAAAACATTAATAATTGAGAACATACAAGCGCTTTGCTTCCTCCATCTTCATTTGCTTTTCTCTTTCTAATTCCTCTTCCAATTTCCTCTGCTTAGCTCGTTGCCTGGCCTCAGTAGTGGATTTGAGAAACAACTGCTTCCTTTTCTCTTTGAGCTGCGGTGAGATCAGAATGTAATTCATAACTAAAATAAACCACAAGAAATAACTGCAAGACTATTCTTCTACTTTTGACATTAATGCTTCACTGATTCTCTTCCCGAACATACTCATTTATCGAAATACTAATATCAGATCAGCATTTATATAGCTCAACTGAGGTAAAACTTGTACCGCCGTAGCATAAAACTATAAGAAAAAATAGCATCCCATGTAACATCTATGAATGGTGAAAGACAAAATAATGAATCGCTTTAGTAGACAGAAACTTCATGATAAGCCTCTAATAGAACAAACGTGAACACACCTGCTCTGGAGTTAGCATCTCATCAGGGACATTAAGAAGATTATACTTGTCGGCTGTTGAAGAATCCATCTTTTCTTCATTTTCAATTTGTTCACCCTTTGTTTTGCGTAAAGATTGTGTTGCTTTTGCAAGATTAGATTCTATTTCCTGCTTAGAAATATAGCCTGTATCTCTAAGAAAGGCAGGAACATCACTCTCTGGAACTTGGTGGAGCTGTTTTAAGAGGAATTCCAAGCCTCTAATTTCATTTTCAAGTTCATTAATTCGAGAGGACCTCTTTGCTTCAGCCATCTCCCTTAGTCTTTGACCCTGTCTCTCCTTTAGAGCTGCCTTTCTGGCTATTTCTTCTTCTGAGGGCTGTTGTTCTTCAACAGGTGCAGGAGTCCAAGGAAGCTGCCAGTACCTGGTCTTTTCTTCAACTTCCTTATCTCCTCTCTGTCACCACAGTTGCTCAGTCAGTTGATCTAATAAGTAAAGTGATTGAAATCAGTTGCAAGAAACTTCGCTACCTGAAATATTCGAACTTCTGACATATAATCTGGTGCAATATAACAATGTTCCATCTTCAGGTCTTCAGCTTTCTCCCAAGTGAGATTAGAACTGTTCAAATATGATCAGTTACAGAACACCCACAAAAAAAAGAAAAAAGAAGAGAAATAGTTCAAAGATAACAGCTCTCTCTTGTTCACCTGTGATGAGGGTATTTAAGTGAAAGAAGCTGCTTCAGATAATTAGTAACATGATATCCACCTACATTACTTCGGCAACATGCTTCATAAACAGGTTCTCCATTAATAAACTGAAATTGGGAAAACAGATGGAATATGTTATTTCATTCTCATATGAATAAGTCAAAGATAATCAAAAGTTCACAGGTATATTGCTTTGCAAAACCCTTCAACAAAATATTAAAAGCTAGTGTACAATGCATGTGGGCCAATCACAACATTCATTTCTACTATTTTAATTTAATTTCACTAGATTCCCATCACAACTTATTTAGTTAGCTGACTAGTCAACTTGATCCCAGGCCATGCCAACTGTCTTTCATAAAGCTAAATCTTAAAATGAGTATCGTTGGTTGATAATAACTAAATCATGAGCTGAAACACTATAAAGGCCCCCAAATGAAACTCCTCTCAGAAACCCATGCAATTTAAAAAAGTGACAGACCACTCATACCTTGAGGTGAAATAATCTCAAGCAAACATGAGTCACTTCAAGCAACGATATTGTTCAATCATAAAACTGGAAAGACGTAATCCTAGACAACCACACTAAAGCTTAAACTAAACATTCTGGTGATTAGTTAGGTAGTATTGCAGACCTATGGTTTTGGATTTGCAACATATCAAAGGGAAAGTATATTGGAATCCACAAAAATATTTGAGGTTACAGGTGCATGCACCTGATATTATGCTCATGTAATAATCTAACAAATATTCATGACCTGCTTCATGTATGCCTTTTTCTTGTGTTTGGTAGTACAAAAAAAGTGATCCTAGCTGCTCAATATTACAAATGCATCAGAAAGATGCTACTCTCCCGACTCAACATGCAGTAACTCTTCAAGAAACAGCCAAAATTTCAAGCTGTCGACAGAAGGGTGAGATTTGTGATGCAGGTATTTAAGAACTCATAATAAAAAAAAGTACAATAAAATTATAGGAAAGTGAATTTACCGGTATAGCATGACTAGTCATAAATCCTGAACTGATTGCAAGACCATCACTTGCACAGATTCCCCTTTTTTGATTGTACTTATAGCTGAAGGCAGCATCAACACCATATGCTGGAAAGAGAAATGCAGAGGATATATTTCAATAGCAGCAGTGAGCATTCTAAAGAAACACAAGGCACCACAACATAAATGAGAAAAATTCAAACCTAACATGCTGTAACAGGATAAGTTAATGAGACTACTTTAATAACAGGATAAGTTTCAGCATCCACAGAAGACAGATATGTTGAGTGAAACATCCTGCTTAACTAATAATTCACCAACAACAACAACTAAGCCTCTGTCCCACTATGTGGGGTCGGCTATATGGATCACATCTCGCCATTGTGTACGGTCATGGCACATCGATTCATTTATATCCAAATATAACATATCATATTTTAAAGTTGCGTTCGAATTCTTTTAAGGTATTCCTCTGCCCCTTTTTATATTAATTGCTTCTCTGTTTTCTACCCGTCTTACTAGGGCGGCTAGAGGTCTCCTACGTACATGTCCAAACCATCTTAGGCGTGTTTCTCTCATTTTTTCATCTATTGGGGCTACTCCTACTTTGTTTCTAATGTTAACCTAGTATGCCCACACATCCATCTCAACATTCTCATTTCTGCCATCCTCATTTTTTGTTCATGTTCATGTTCATATTTAGTCGCCCAACACTCCGAACTGTAAAGCATCGCAGATCTTATAGCCGTTCTATAAAATTTTCCTTTTAGCTTCCGAGGCACTTTACGGTCACAAAGTGTAGATGACATACTTCTCCATTTAGTCCACCCTGCTTGAATCCTATGTGTTACATCTTTATCAATTGCTCCGTTTTCTCCTATTATATATACTAAGTATTTAAAGCTTTTCGATTCATTTAATTCATGTTCTCCAATTTTAACTTTTATAATATTGTTATCTATACGATTACTAAAGTGACAGTGCATATATTCGGTTTTAACTTTACTTAGTGTAAAACATTTTGATTCTAAAGCTTCTCTCCATGCTTCTAATTTAGCATTTACCCCTTCTTTCGTTTCATCTATTAAAACTATATCATCTGCAAATAACATGCATTCAGGGATTGCATTCGGCAAATGTTTAGTAATCTCATCAATTATTAAAGCAAAGAGATATGGGCTCAAAGCTGATCCTTGATGTAGGCCTATGTTATTTGAAAATTCACCAGAAATTCCTACAAGTGTCCTTACCCATGTTGTTATATATTTATACATATCTTTTATAGTTTCTATATACGCTACCCTTACCCCTTTCTTTTCTAATACCCGCCACATTATATCTCTATTTACTCTATCATATGCTTTTTCTAAATCTATAAATACCGTATGTAAGTTTTGTTTTTTCTCACTATATTGTCCACACAATCTTCTTATTAAATGTATAGCTTCCATCCATGATCTACCTGGCATAAAACCAAACTGATTATCTTCTATATTAGTCTCATTTCTCAATCTTGTTTATATGACTCTTTCCCATAATTTCATAGTATGACTCATTAGTTTAATACAATTTTGTATACCCCCTTTATTCTTATACAATGGAATTAACACCCTTATTCACCGAAACAACAAAAAGCTTCCAAGAAGTGTTAGCTGGCATTCATACCTATTGAAGGAACTCCATAAGACTCGAAAAGAAGCTCTGCCATTCTACATCGAGATTGGTTGGGATTGCATGGGCACTCAGTAATCAAGACAGGGTGGTCAATCTGTTCTGCCACCGAATCAACTTCATGAATATAACAAAAGCCGAGAAACCAAAGTACAGAATTCAGGAAAACTATCCAACTCTGGCAAGTATAACTCAAAATACAACAAATAAGTATGTGATGAAAAAAATAACTCAGATGGCATTTAAAAATAATAATATTAACAATAACTTAATATGATCCATGTACTAGTTAACATTTCTAGAAATTACTCCTTGAGATGATGAGGCTTGACAAATTCTCAGAAAAGATATACAGGATTTCAGAAATACCACAGGTAACTGTGATATATACAGGCTGAATATTTGACCTCTGAAATCTTATAAAAGTGAAATGGGAAAAGATGACTAAAAAGCACAGTGCTACCAAAAGATGTCTTCCCAGACCACAGAATATCATTGGAAGCAATACTTTGGTAATGATAAACATCAATCATGGTGAGGATAATGAGAAACAAGCAGATTTTCAGTCTTAATAAAGCCCGTTATTTCATTCTGAGCAGATCATCTAAAAAGGAAATTTAATACGAACACACAAAAAAAATGTAAGAATACCTGCGATTGATCAGCACCTAATCGATCAAAGCCAAAGTCAAGAATCTGCACACGCAAGAGACAACACAAAGATCACAACTCAACAACTTACTGGGAACAGAGTAGATACGAGAAATGCATAAAATGATAACTTTTCATTCTCCAACCACCAATAGAGCATATAATTTCCAAAACAAAATGATCACCATCGTTTAGTAAAAGAGTATAGCAGGGATAACCGAAAGGAACTTGCTATTAACACTGAAGAACCTTACATATTCCATTATCTCAAACTGATAAACAACATTTCCATCAAACGCTGAACGAGGTCCTGATCGTGTACAATCAAAGTATCTCAATAGTGCAGGGTCATGATCACCAACCACTGTGACTGTTTCACCTGTATAAAAACAGTAAAAATTCTCATAAGATTTGAGAGAGAGAGAATTCTATTCTTTGGTAATAAATTCCTCAGCTCATGTGGCATAGACCTATAAAGATTAAATGTTGCAAAACCTTTATAGTAATGATAATACTTACTATTATTATTATTATTATAGAAAAGAATAATAACAAAAGTGAAGCTAAAATTAGAAGGCCATATCTCAGTAAGAAGCGTAGTTTGCAAAATCACAATCCTACGTGGAATTGATTTGGGTACAGGATCGGTATCGATAGTATCGGATCGTTGTATTGTAAGATCCTACACGAAATGTGCAGGTATAAAATTACTAATAAATTATAAAAACTTCTATTATTTGAGTCATTTTAACAAATTTTTATAGTATCAGATAGAATCGAAAGTATGATCGATTTGGTGTTTTGGGATCGTAGTATCGTGCGATCCTACGATACGTATCGAGTTATTGCAAACTGTGGTAAGAAGGCAAGTGTTTTCCCTTTTTAATTGAATATATCAAATGCGTAGTGGTGCAATAAAATTCTTAGTTACAAAATACACACTAAATCATATGCCATCAATTGAACTCAATTCAGTGCTCCGTCCTACGGAAGTAACAAGCATCACCTACATACTAGAGTTGAACCAACTCCTTTCCTTACGGAGGTAATTCAGACTATTAGAGAGGAATTTTATGCCAATTTCTCCATTCTCTTTAGTCCCTAATTTAGCATGTAAATCCAGGGACCAAGATAATATGGTAGAATCTGTCCTCTAGTGCAAAATTTAGCTCCAAACATACAAACATTAACCCTCGAACATTAGAATACTCCCCCCTCTCTCGGCTTCACCCAAAGATTGAAATTATCTCGAGCGCTAATTAAATACTATCTACATTACAGCTACGCTACATTAAACAAGGATAACGACAAAGAAAGTACCAGTAGTTTTGTGTCGAGGCCTCTGAACAATATTACGAAATACGACTCTAGGATTATCCTCTCCAGCCCACCTATGCAGGTCACACAAAATCATAAATTCAAGTATTATATACAACAATTACAAAAATACAGAACAATTGCAACGAATCAATAATCATCACAAAGAGACAAATTATAAAATCAGAAAGCAAGTTAAACTAGGGTTTTTATGGCTCTATACCCAATGCGGAAATAAGAACCTCCATTGTCAATGACAATGGGCACAGTCGAATTGAAGCTGCTGTAATCGGACTGCCTAGCAATCTGCGATATGAACGGCATTTTGGTGATCGGGAAGGAGTGAGTACGCGGGCGGCGTATAACTGCCGGCGTTTGGCCTGAGCGTGCGCTGTTTAACTCAACTACACCCCCTCTTCGCGCTGTTGAAGTGCGCGCGACTTCAAGCTGAGCGGCCGGTTCATGTCTTTTCTAACTTCTGCTACTTGCTGCCCTGAACCGGCAATTTTACATACTTGGGCCTGACCCGAGCCCGCGACCCTGTCGGGTTTCGTTTTCACATAAACTAGGGGTGCCCTTGGTACATGCAGGGGAATGGGAATGATAATAGTGAAGAATGATAAGAGAGGGAATTATTGTAGTTATATTGTTTGGTTTGTAGTAAGAAATGATTATTATTACCATTGATAGTGTTTGGTTGATAAAAAAAATTTCATCATAAATCTTATTTTAACATTTTATTTTGTATTAAACTATTAAAATATTATAAAATAATTACTTTTAAATACATTATAATGACAATTATTACAAATTAAAATTTTTTAAAATAAAAAAATGCATATAGAGAGTGAATTTGGAAGGAATGAGTTTGATTCCTCCCAAAATGGAGGGATATGGCTCAACTCCCACTTTTAGGATATGGTGGTGAGATTCAGGATTTCATTCTTCTCTACCAAACATCATATTTTATTATCATACCCATTCTCTATTCCAAAAATCCTCAACCAAGCACCCCTTAAAAAAAAAAAAAAGCGCCACTCACATTTGAAACGATAGGTTCATATTGGAGTATAGCTAATCCTTGGGGCAAAAAGGTCCACGCACTCCTCGACAACCCCACAGAGAAGCGCCACGTGGCGAACTTTTTCGAGAAACAAAAGCAACTTTATTGACACGTAGGATATTACTCACAGCTTTGATTTGACGGCGTCAAACTCACTTGTGGTAGAAAATTTGTTAAAATTGGAGAATTATTTGAGTGGCTTGTTCGGGAAGGTGCTCAAACTTGTGTCGTACATTTTGACTCATCTACTCGTGTAGTGGAAGCAATCTCCATCAAGAGTCAAATCCACAGTGTCACCTAAATTTTTCTTTATAAATATATGTAAGTGGGATTAGATTCCTACTTCTCCTTTAATTTTGCTCACAATCTTTACTTTGATTTCCTGGATTACGGTGTTGATATGGAGGGGGGCGGTGAGTGTGTGTATGGGGTGGAGGAGGAGGTGGAGCAAGGGTGCCGGACGCCGACGCACGAGGGGTGTAGGATACCTGCGACGCCGACGGAATGCCCACCGGCTCCGAGGAAGAAAACCGGGGTACTCGAGTGGAAGAAGAAGAAGAGGAGCATGCCGAAGGAAGTGCACTTCCAGCATCCTGATGATATTGAACTGTTCTTTAAGATGATATCTATTGTGAATAAGGGAAGATTATGTTGAATTAAGATGATAACTCTAGTAGTATAGTCTAGGCTTGTTTTGTTTGTTTAGAAGCGATAACTCACGACGGGGACGCCGCCGCCCACCGGTTCTAGTTTTGTTTGTGCATATTGATGATAATCCCTCTTTTGTCTTTTTTTTTTTTTTGGTGGTAGCTTTTTGCTCCCAAATTGCGTCCTACGCTACATGAGTAGTAGTTTTTGACCTTTTTTGTAAGTTCGTCGCAATTACTATAAATTAAAAGGGTTATTTCATACTTTTTTCAAGATTCTGTATATTTTAATTGTGGAGCAAAAATCCATATTGGGGTGATACAAACAAAGCTATTACTTTTTTTGAAAATTGATTAGGGATTTATCTGGCTTTAAGTTAATTTCACTAAATTTAACTCTCGATTCAAAATGAATTATTGGAATTGGAAGCAATTGACATGGAACATTTTCCCCTCCCCATAAGTAAACAAGACATTTAAACAGCTTACAAAAGCCCAAGGTCGGCGGGTCGTGTGACTCGTATCTTTAAAGATGGGCTCATGGGGGCCCCAACAAAAGAGTATCGGAATAGTTAAGGTCCATACATGAAGAGTGAAGTAAAAGCCCAATGTGAACATTTCAGTTTTTGAGTGTTTTTGTCAAGATTACAAATTCAAAATACCAAGCCAGAATTGTATTGAGGGAGAAGTCAGAAGAAATTGGGGAAATTCTTAGAAGAAAGAAAGGCAGAAAAGGAAAAGGGAGAAATAGATTTCAATAGGGAAGAATGCAGAACAAACTTTTACAATTCTCCAAAAAAGATACTCACCTGTTTGCTTCCTACGAAATTAAATACATAATTGAAAAGCTGTGCAGTACGCACTAACAGGCAAGTTACTCACCCAGAGAAAGATTCTAACAGAAAAGGAAATAAAACAAAAACTGAGCTGGACCAATGACTCGGTAATAAAACGAAAGTAAACTGACAAATAGACTTTCCGATCAAAACGGTGTCGTAAGACTTAAAATCAATTCCCAAATTGAAAGCCCTAATGTCACTTATAAATACCGGGGCATGACAACACTCTCCCTCTTAAAATTAGGCTTGACCTCAAGCCTGAAAACCAGGGAATTGCAGCAAGATGAATTCACTATCTTCCCACGATGCATCAATTGTATCCATTCCTTGCCACTTCATTAACCACTGAACCTTTTGCTCTCCTCCAGAACCAACAATCCTCCTCTTAAGCACCTTCTCTGGGTTCAGAATGCCTTCTTTAACCATTCCTATGTCCGGCAAAGGAGCAGCAGTGATAGGTACAGATCATACATGTTTCTTTATAAGAGAAACATGGAAGACTGGATGAACACTAGAACTATCAGGCAACTTCAGTAAATAGGCCATAGACCCTATCTTCTTCAGGATCTGAAAAGGACCATAATACTTAGAACTCAATTTCATACTTGATCTGGGGGCTACTGAAACTTGCCTGTACGGTTGAAGTTTTAAATATACCCACTCTCCTACCTCTAATTTCCTGTCAGTCCTGTTCTTATCAGCAAACAGTTTCATTCTTTCCTGAGCTTTCCTCAAATGCTCCTGCAATAGCCTTTCCACCTATTCTCTGTTAACAAGCAAGTCTTGTACTGCAGGAATTACAATCTCAGACAACTCCCCTAATGGTAAATTCACTGTTTTAGTACCAAATAGAGCTTCGTAAGGGGACATAAGTATGGCAGTGTGGTAACAAGTATTATACCACCTCTCAGCTAGTGGTAACCATTCAGACCAAGTGTTAGGCTTGTCACAAGCAAAGCATCTCAAGTAAGCTTCTAAGCATTGATTCACCCTCTCAGTCTGCCCATCTGTTTGAGGGTGGAAAGAAGTGCTCAACAATAATTTCACTCCCAATTTCTGAAACAAGGCATCCCAAAAATGACTTGTAAAGATTTTATCCCTGTCACTGATTATGGAATTGGGTAATCCATGAAGCTTATAGATTTCCTTTAGGAATAATTCTGCCACTATCTGAGCATTGAAAGTGTGTGCTAGTGGTAGGAAATGAGCAAACTTGGTTAGTCTGTCAACTACCACTAAAATAGTATCCATACCTTCTTTAGATCTGGGCAATTTCTCAATGAAATCCAGAGAAATCTGTTTCCAAGCCTCTTGTGGAATCTCAATAGGTTGCAGAAAACCAGGATAATGAACATGCTCCCCCTTGTTCTTTTGACAAATTCCACAAGACTCTACAAATTTTTGTACATCATCCTTCATTCCAGGCCAAAATACGATAGTTTTTAACCTGTAGAGAGTAGCTTTTTGTCCTGAGTGACCTCCTAAGCTAAAAGAATGGAAGAATTTCAGAAGTAATTGCCTGATTCCAGCTGAATTTCCCACAAAGATCTTGTCTCCCTTCTTTAGAATACCTCTGACATAAGTAAAGTCAGTTACCTCTCCTTGGTTCAAAGATAGATTCAAAATCTTCTCATGTACTTCATCGTCATTCTCATAACTTTTCATTATTTGCTGTATCCACACAGGCTGAACATTGGATATGGCACACAACACCTGCACCTCCTCTCCTTCATTCCCATTTAATTGTACCCCAGAAAGGGCATCAGCAGCCTTATTATCACTTCCCTTTCTATACTCAATTTCATAATCCATTCCCACTAACTTGGTTAACCACTTATGTTGCAATGCATGAGTTAACTTCTGATCCAGTAAATGCTTCAAAGCCTGGTGATCTATCCTAATAACAAAGTGATGACCCTGTAAGTAGTGTATCCACTTTGTCACAGCCAAAACAACTGCCATGAGTTCCTTTTCATAAACTGATAATCCCATATTTTTTGAACTAAATCCCTTACTCAGAAATGCAATGGGCCTTCCTTCCTGCATCAGAACTGCACCCATTCCTGTATCACATGCATCAGTCTCCAAGACAAAAGGAATTGTAAAATCAGGCATTCTAAGAACATGAGCTGTGGTTACTGCTCTTTTGAGTTCTTCCATAGCCACAGTGGCTTCTTCAGACCATTTGAAAGCATCTTTCTTCAACAGTTGTGTCAAAGGTCTACTAATAATTCAATAATACTGTATAAACCTCCTATAATAACCAGTAAGACCCAGAAATCCCCTCAGTTCCTTCAGATTCTTTGGAATTGGCCAATCCAGAATGCACTTAATTTTATTACCATCCATACTGACACCTTCTCCTGTAATAATGTGCCCTAGATATTCCACAGACTTTTGTGTAGATAACTTCACAAACAGCTGATGAGCTAACAACACTTCAAAGACAGATTCCAAATTCTTCACATGTTCAGACAATGTTTGACTATAAACAAGAATATCATCAAAGAAAACAAGAACAAACTTCCTGAGCATAGGCTGAAAGATATGATTCATGAGGGATTGAAATGTAGAAGGGGCATTAGTAAGCCCGAAAGGCATTACCACAAATTCAAAATGACCATGATGAGTTTTAAAAGCCGTTTTAGGGATGTTCTCCTCTTTAACCCTAATTTGGTGATAACCAACCCTCAAATCTAACTTAGTGAAATACTTAGCACCCCAAAGTTCATCTAACAGTTCATCAACAATGGGTATAGGAAATTTATCTTTCACAGTCAGTTCATTTAATCTTCTGTAATCGACACATAATCTCCAGCTACCATCCTTTTTCCTAACAAGAACAACAGGAGAAGCATAAGGACTAGTACTATGCTGCACTACTCCTGTTTCCAACATCTCCGTTACCTGTTTCTCAATTTCAGTCTTATGCGCATGAGGACACCTATAAGGCCTCAGTTTAAAAGGTTATGCTCCTAGCTTGAGCAGAATTTGATGATCCACATGCCTATTAGGGGGTAGTTCAAAGGGTGTTTGGAATACCTGTTTATACTGCTGCAAGAGACTCTAGATTTCTAGAGGCATCTCCTCCTTATCTATTATCAGTTTCCCATTTGGTTAAGTTTGCAACAAGCATAGATTCCTCATTTTATCCTCACTGTGTTGTCCTAAAGCTTTCCCTCTGATTAGTGTCATCTTAGGCTCCTCTATGCAGCCCTGCAAACTCCATTGCTCCCCTCCCTTCTTCAAACTGATGTTGAGATTTTTGAAATCAAATGTGATTAGACTGTAATGAGTCATCCAATCAATTCCCAGAATCATATCCCAATTCCCTAACTTCATTAACTTCAATGAAAACCTGAAGTCATAATTCTGCACCTGCCAAACCACTTTAGGGCAAATTAATGAACCTTGCATGAGATTCCCATCAGCCAAAGCCACAGTATAATATTTCACCTCCTTCATAGGGATATGTAACTCTTTAGCTACTTTGTGATCCAGGTAGCTATTCATACTACCCGTGTCTATCAAAATGTTCACCAGCCTCCCCTTCATTATCCCCTGCAGTGTGATTGTCTTTCTTTGTAAATTCCCAGAAATGGCGTTTAAGGCCATGTCAGTAATCTCAGTACCCACCCCTTCCTGCTCTGGATTTTTCTCACCCTCTTCCAACTCATATTCCCCTTGTATCTCCTCTTCTTCAGAAATCAAGAAATTAAAGTGTTTCAACTTGCATTGATGAGCAGGACCAAATTTCTTTCCACACTTAAAACATAGGTGATTGTTCCGCCTGTATTGAATCTCTTGGGAAGAAATTCTTTTAAGATTATCCGTTTTAAACTTCTTAATTTCCTCAGTATTTTTTCTGAGATCATTGAAATTCCCTTTCTCAGCATTAAACCCCCTTTGATTGTTCACAACCGGTCTTGTATTCTGAAAAGAGCTAGATCTCTTCTTATAGCTGATATCTAAAGATTGCTCCTGTAGAATAGCTATTTCAAAAGCCTCAGACATAATCTGCATTTTCAGAAGTCGTACCATAGGTTTGAGTTCCTCCTTGAGGCCACTCACAAAACTGGAAATGAAATAATCCTCAGACAACCTACGATCTCTACACAACATTTTAGATTTCAGCTCCCCAAAATGTTCCTGATAGTCTATCATAGATCCCTTATGTTGTAGCTTATTAAAATCCTCCACTTCATCACTTTTTCCCAATCCATTAAAACGTTTAACCAAGGCTTTTGAAAATTCATCCCAACTCAAATTACCCCTTACAACCTTCAAACTTTCAAACCAAATTTCAGCTCTACCATCCAAATATATCTCAATAGCTTCAACTTTTTCATGCTCAGCAATATCAAATAACAAAAAATATTTCTGACATTTTCTCAGCCATTCTTTAGGTTTTGTACCTGAAAAACTAGTGAGCTCAATTTTTGGAGAAGCCACCCATGTGTCCTTCATCGCCTTATCCCTCCAATCGAGTGTTTTGCCTCCCTCCGAGTTCACTGTATTTACTGGATTCTGAGCCCCCAACGTCACTACAGGAGTCTGAAGTGCGGTTGTGTTGGGAGTTGGCAGCAATGGTGATTTGTTCCCAGGTGTTGCTAGTAAAGGAGATTTCTCCCCTGAAGTACCTTCCTCTCTCCAGTTGTTCATATCTCCCGATTGCATTCTCCAAGTATTCATCAGTTATGCTAACTTGTTATCAAAGTTGGTGTTCATCAATGTCATCTGGGTCTCCAGATTTGAGTTTACCTTCAGCAATTTTTCATCAAAATTAGATCCCATTTTGACCATGTTTTCCTCCATTGAACTTCTCCAGTTGACAATATTAGTATTCAACTCCTCAATTTTTGCGTCCATCCTATGTGAGTGTTCCTCCAGCGATCTGAATCTAGTTCCTTCAGCCATACTTCACCACAGTTCAAGAATTGACCGCTCTGATACCAAATGCCAAGATTACAAATTCAAAATACCAAACCAGAATTGTATTGAGGGAGAAGTCAGAAGAAATGGGGGAAATTCTTAGAAGAAAAAAAGGCAGAAAAGGAAAAGGGAGAAATAGATTTCAGTAGGGAAGAATGCAGAACAAACTTTTACAATTCTCCAAAAAAGATACTCACCCGTTTGCTTCCTATGAAATTAAATACAGAACTGAAAAGCTGTGCAGTACGCACTCGCAGGCACGTTACTCACCCAGAGAAAGATTCTAACAGAAAAGGAAATAAAACAAAAACTGAGATGGACCAATGACTCGGTAATAAAATGAAAGTAAACTGACAAATAGACTTTCCTTTCAAAACGGTGTCGTAAGACTTAAAATCAATTCCCAAATTGAAAGCCCTAATTTCACTTATAAATACTGGGGCATGACAGTTTTTGACCCAAACAAAGCCCATTATTCTAAAAATAGGCTATTGCTATCACAGTTGGGTCCGAGGCAAGAGTTCGGCCATGCATTTCAGACATAAGGTAGGTTTAGTCACTCACAGGAAAACAAAATAAATAATTTAAAAACCCCGTCATATTTTTATAATTTATGCATGAAAGTAAAACACTAAAAGTGAGAAATAAAAGATACTAAATACTCTTTTGGTTCTGTATTAAACAATTATATTTATAGAATAATTTTTGTCTTAATAGAAGATTAATTATGTATTTATTTTTCACCTCCCATATAAGTTTAATAGCATAAGTTATGTATGGGTTGCAATAAAAGAAAGTTAATAAAATAACTTGATTTTAAAGCTGTATGTTAAACTTGATAAAAAGTTTGTGATTTTTTTTTTTTTTTTTTTGTCTTACATGAATTGTATCTTAATATTTTTTGCTTCTTTACAGCTCATAAATTTGATCAATTACAGATACGACTCGTTTCTTAGGGTACAGAAAATATAAAGTAACGATGAGAATCCCATACGAATTTTACAATGCAATACACCTAATTACCTGAAAGAGAAGTCTAAATTAAATGAACTAATGAAGTGGTTTACTCATTTCGTTCCAATATAAGAGCTCATTGGTATAACTTTTTTTGAATCACAAAATACAACTTCAAAATACGTAGATTCTTTTAATGGAACGATAGCATAATAATTATGAAAGAGAGAGGAGTTACAGAAGGGATGGGAACTCTTGTTGAGGAACCTAGGCGATTGATGCACACCCTACAACCGAATGAGATGGATGGTGATTGCATGTAGGCGTAGGTAAAGAAAATCGTTTTGTTATTCTAATTTGGTTGATTAATACATATGATTTCTACTCTCTCAATCCCATTAATTGAGGAACATTTTTTGAGTATCATACAATTGGCTTTAATTGTGTCTATGTCGGGCAAATTTGGTTCATTTTTAAGAGCTACTCGATTTGCTACAGCACCTGGCGCATTACCCCAAGGGTGTCCCAAAGTTCTTACACCGAATTGTAGTACCGAATCGTCTCCAAAAATCTCAGTCACATGTTTCAATAGAAAAGTTCATTTTTTTTTTTTAAATTTATTTTTTCATATCCTTACTAGTATAATCATATATGAGCACCGATGAATACAAAAATGGTTCGTAAGTGATGAAGCCAGCCATTTTTGATCGTCGATTCCTCGGATTACGATCGATCGATCGATCATCATGTGATTCATATATAATACGTAGATAAACACGAAAACCTAAATATTCTTCATAATTATTGTAGCTAGCCTCGAAGGAAGAGTGATCGTTGGTAATCAAAGCACTTATTTTGGGCTACAGTGATAATTCCGCAGTTAGTTGATGCACTTCACTCTCCTCCTCGGGGTAAAGGGCTGAGCTTTATTATTATTATTTTCTATTTTATTTTATTTCAGTTAATTTAAAGGGAATTAGTGAAAGCAGATAAATATATAACGTTTTCACTTGTTGATAATCAAAGTAGTATATGTATTCTTGTTAGTGACACAAGTCACAGAACACTTTTGTTAGTTTACCGAGTAATAAAGTTGTTCTTTTTTTTTTTTTTTTGAAACATTTTTATGAGTCAAACAACTTATTGCTTTGGATACTAATAAGTAGTGGCGGGGCCAAGAATTATTAGGCAAGGGAGAGAAGACAAAGATGAGCATGTGTTGAAAAAATTAAATCAAGCTTAATTAAGAAATTCTAGTTTTGGTAGGATTTGATAATTACTTATTTAGTTTGTTTCCAATTTAAATTTGGTTTGTTTTAGGAAATTAAATTTGAGAAGGATTCGGGTAACTATGGGTCTATATAAAGGACATATGGGGTATTGTTTCAGTTGAGTTGAGAGTTCGAAAGGTTAAGGTCAGAGCCTTTCGGCTCTCTGTCTTCGGGGTTGTGAGAAGGAGCCTGTTTTGGCTATTGTGATGTGTTATTATGGAGGTCTGGGTCATCCAATACTCCCCAGTACAAAATTTAATTTCTCTTTCTTCAATTTATAACTTCAGTAGGAATCAAACTCGCACCTGCAGAATCACTTGACTCTTGCACATTAAATTTACCACTATCCTACATATACTCATGTATTTAAAGTTAAAATCGAAAGTATATTTATATATTTCGTTCTAAAACTTGTGATTTTTATTACCTACTAATTTATCACATTGCTCGAACCTCGACAAATTTTTAAAATTATTTTTAACTTTCAACAATACAAAACAAAGGAGAAATTTCGAAATACTAATGGAGGCGGGTGCAACAGTCTAATAGACATGATATTGGAGGCGGGTGCAACAGTCTAATAGACATGATATTAGAGGCGGGTGCATCCTCCAAAGCTTTTGGGGTTGCACCCGCCTCCAATAGATATAATATTGTGCGCCCGCCTCCAAAACACCAAAAGGAGGCGAGTGCTTTCAATAATATGTTCCGAAAATTTTGATATGTTTTGGAAGCGGGTTTTTGGGAACCCACCTCGAATGCACCAAAAAACCCACCTATAAATGGGCGTCTCCAATAGCCCTTTGTCTAGTAGTGCACATTAAATTGTGTGTTTTTTCGTTGTTTGTTTTAATTATTTCGTTGCGCGTTAATCTCTTTGGGTGCTATGGATATTTTTATATCCTACAGCATGGTCACAGGTGATATAAATCAACAGCAGGCAAGGCGCAGTAAGCAGTATTAATGAAGAGAAGATGGACAAAAACGGGAAATGATGAAGAAGAAAGTGGACGGTGGCGTGTAGAGAAATAAGGCAGCTGAAACAAAAGCTATAGTTTCTAAATGAAGTAAGCTAAGCTATATACATCCATCTCAAATGAGCTAGTGTTCTTCTGCAGTACGTACGTACGTGTTTGTGCATAATGTCCTGTCCTCCTCAATCCATCAGCGCAATTTCTGGGCTCAACTTTGATCGATCCATCTTTTCAATTTGCTTCAAAAAAAACCAAGCCTGCTCTCTCTACAATTAGGGTTTCAGTTTTCCTCCTCCGCCTACACATGTTTCTCGGATTTTCTTTTTCTCCCCACCTATATTTATGTTTATAGGGTGTGAAATAAATATTAATGTAGTACTTGAACTTATTAGAGCTGATAATAAAGGGAGTTTAATTATATGTATATATTGTTGCATGATAGAAATTAACAGGGCCTTAACCTTGGGGGTGGTGGAAGTTTTGTTTTTGTTTGGCCTTAAAAGCACAAGGATGCAAAGTAGGCCATGAGCATATATATAGCAAAGTAGCCCCCACTCCACCCGCGTAAACTCGTTTTATGTGTGAAGAAATCGATCTCCACCAAATCAACAACCATACAAAATATATTTTCTTCGTTTCATTAGAATCATCTACTTAATTATACTATTAAAAACAGTATTACAAAACGAACATATAGAGAGAGCGTAAAACATATATATATATATATATATATGCATGCATTGATTTCTCTAGAGTAGATGTGAAAATAATGAGCTTAGTACATATATTATTCATCAAGAAGAGACGTACATCTATATCCAGAAACGCTCCATCTGCTCTGGTTCTTTCTTCTTTTTTTTTTTTTAATTTCTTTTTTTTTTGTTTGGCATGTGATGATGAGTTAGAGAAATTTTTGATGGTCTGAAAACTTAATGTAGTAAATTCAAAGGCAAGTGCGATTTGACATGCAGGGCGGGCGGGGGCCATTGATGGTCATAATCGATGATCAGAGATGGAGATTGAAATTAATTTGACGTAGAAAATGACATGCGCATTACTTAGTTTATCGGACTATCAATGGCTACACTAAGCAAGAAGAAGGAGCCCTTTTTTTTACCAATTGGAGTTTTGGGCTAACCTTGCTCTTGCTCTTGCCTCGAGATCGATCTTCGGCGATGTCTATGTTCACTGCTTAATATATATACATGGAGATTTGAGCAATATCTGTGCTGCTCTTATACACTTGCAGCTCTGCAGATCTAAACCATCATTATATCTCTGTGAAAATGTATACTCCGTTCCATTAGAAGAATCCATTTGTAATACTGACTCTTCTAATGGAAGGAAAAAATAATATTATGCAAAAATTAGTATATAAACTCCTGCATAATAAACGTACAATTAATCAATATACAAGGGAATCCATAACATGTTCAATTTTCTGTTAAACCTTGAGTCACACAACTATCTAATTACGCTCTAGAGTCTATTTTCAAATATATATATATATATATATATATTGTACTAATGAAAGAGTTAGATCAATTTATACTTGTTTACCATGCATACTCTTACTAATATATTAATGTGTTGTTATAAATTAACTTTTACTTACCAAGGAATGGTATAAGTGAAAATTTACTTATTTTAACTATTATACATACTTACCATCAACAATAAGTTGTACATTTTTTAAAGTTAAACTCTTTTAGTGGATCGAACGGAATGCGGTAAACGGATACAAACATTTGTTTTTTCTAATCATAAATCCAACAACAGGATGCAAACAAACATAGAATCATTTCATTTCTTTGATTATTTTATGAAGAAGATTGTTAATTTACAATGGATACTACGATAAGAAATAGAAAACGATGTACTGTACTGTAATTAATATTCCCCTACCTCAGCTGGCAACAACCTAGCCAAGTAATACCACAGAAGTTCCTCAAGGATCTAATATGGCATTGATTGACCCAGTCCAATATGAACCCTAAATTTGGGACTTTCTCAATCTTAATCCATTTCCCCATAAACATAGGAATTTGGTACTTTTGTCCTAGGTATAAACTACAAAGTGGTACTTACCTTGCTTGTTTTTAACCTTAAATCAAATTCCATTAATTTCTTGATATAAACTATTCCCTCTATTTCATCTTATAATACGGTTTGATCGGCTACATCTATGATAGAAGTGCAACGAGTAAATGATAGATAAGTATTCAAATTTCTTGTCTCCCTACATGCACACACCCTGAAAGTATGAATATAACTATACCATTCTACGTGATATACGACTGTTGCACAGTATAATTCCTCCAAAATGTATCCCTCCCCAAAAAAGAAATTCTTGATTTCTGTCACAGTGGGCTACAAACAGAGCCGTTTCTAAAATCCCAATTCATTTCAAATGCTAAAACTATGATTAAAGTTAGAATAAAGTAGTGATCTTATTCGTGCGTGACAACTTAGGACACGATGAGGTTGAGGTTAATTAGGAACACACAATTAAGCACATTCCTTAAACCTCAATAATCCTATGAATTTGGTTAGAAAATGGTCTGATCAAGAACAAGAACAAGAACCAATCATGATGAACTTCTCCTGTAAGAATGAAAGCAACATCCACTTCACGTACTGCTCATCCATAAATTTCAAATCTAAGAAAGAAGAAGAGAAAGTCATCAGCTTACCTAGGTTAATTCACGATGACTGTATAATTAGCTGGTAATTAATTAAAATTATATTTGGCTTAACCTCCTTGGCTTACTTAGAGACAAAGTCTAATTATTATAAGTCTCTATATTTACATGCATGATGACCATAGAAGTTGACGACGATGCCAACAAACTAGTGTAAGTTGGGGAGATGAAGCTCAAAAGGTATCTAGGTTATGAGTTGTTTATATTTTTAAATTATTTTTCATAGGACAAATTTAAACAGTAGGTCAACCTTTAACCTAGGAGACAGGGACTAAAACTAGAGTCACAAACTGGCAATTTTTTCCGTGGCATCGTATTTGTGAAAATGTTTTATTACAAAATCCAACAATAGAAAATCTCAGTACCTTATAACATATGCATGTGTGCAGCTGGAAGTGATAGGAAATATTACTATATATTTAATTTATCAAGAATTTATATTTTAAAAAACTTCATTAATGGATTTGATCTGATTTTAAGGATAAGAAAAGAAAATTCCTTATTACCCCGATTAGGGAGTCTAAAATTCAAAACAAAAGAAAGTTAAATAAAGATAGCAAGAACGAACGAAGAATAGTTTCCTCCGGTCCGATAAGATGATGATGAACTTTAGATTAGGGTTTAAAGAGAGGGGGAAGGGAGAGGGTGCGGCAGTCAAAACAATTGAAATTGTTTCAAGTATTTCTTAATTATATTTAATTAAAAGAGTTTTATTTTAATTTTTAATATCAAATAATATTAAAAATTGAACTTTTTTTCCCGGTGAGCTAAGTTACTACCACCGCAAGCAAGCTCTATGGCTCAACAAGACAATCTCAGACCGAATCGGTCACCCTGAACTCACATCAATAACGATATATATATTTCAGGGGATTTAAACTCAGAACCTCCAAGTAAAGAATATGAAGAAATATGGCTAATTTAAGCTATAAGGGTGGAAGAATATATTAAATAATTATTAGTAGAAAAATAGTAATTTGGAGAGTTGATTGTCTTTATTCTTTTGCTGGCTCTCTCACATAATTACTTTTTGTTTATGGCTTAAATTACTCAGTCAAAGGAACAGTGAATATCCAGAATGAATTGAGGCCAAGTCCCCAGTCAATCTCATCCGTCCAATTAATACCTCGATCCAGAAAAAGAAAAAAGAAAGGGAATTAGCCTAAAACGTGACAGATACTTAAAAAAGAGCCATATAAGCCTCATTACTTCATAAGGTTCCATCAGAAAGGAAAGATTTAAAGATATATGACAAGTTGATTCAAAATAAACAAAAATAAAGAAGGTGAAACACGAAACCACAAAAAACGACTAAATATATACTCTTTCCGGTTCAAAATACAAGTCGTTTTAAATGGTATAATAATCTTTAAAATAAATGACATTTTAGCAACAAAAAAAAAAAAAAAAGACATTATTTTTTCTCCAACTTACCATTGTGTTAACTTATCTACCCAAAAGTTAGTAATTATCTTAAATACCTTAGTAGTATTAATTGGATTACAACTCCAATACTCCTAATAGTATTAACTTACACTAATAGTTAAGCGGTTTTTTGTCATTAATTTAAATAGATTACTAATAGATTTTTAATATGTTTTAAAAATTCTAAAACGACTTTTATTTTAGACCGTTGAGAAAGAGAGTATAATTTATGATCATCACCATACATAGTAAGTAAATCGTATAAGGGATCCCATCCCATCTCAATCATAATATGAATCTCTCTCCCGAGTTTGAAACTGTCTCAAACTGACTATCTATCTCAACAAATCCTGAATGAATTCACCATTACCGGGTAAACTGTTGTTTTCCATCATTAATTCTCTCAAACGCTATAACAATTCTCTCGTTCCACATAAAGAGTCATACTTCGAACTGTACAACCGACTCCTCCTCTAATAGAACGCAATGGGTATAATATATTCTCTTGACTACATCAGAGGAATTAATTTATGTGAGAGAAGGTCAGCAGCTAGTATATTTGGTAAGCATGGATGGCGATGGGTAACAGTACTGGTGCACTCTCTCTCATTTTTTAGCGATTGGCAATTGGCACCAACCAATATCCCTAATATCTCGTATTTAATTCTCTTCCCTTTTCTCCCCTTGCTACTCTATAAATACTCACCCTGTTATCTCCACACAAAACGCACTTTCTCATTCTTCTTTCTCTCTCTTTTCCTTTACAATTATCTCATGATCCATTTTTAGAATGGCACATTTCATATATCCCTTGCAAACTTGTTTAACCAAAGAAAAAAAAAAAAAACTAGATCTCACTTTTGCTCTCTAAGATCTCCCTCCTCTATTTTCACTTTTCTAGGGTTTGTGTTTTTGATGGTGAAGATGTGAAGGCTACAGTCAGTTGTTGCGGTCGGAGCATCATCAAGATTCATGAACCCTTACAGTTTCTAGGGCTTCGGAGCTCTTTGATATGGGGGAATGAGAATCTTGATGATGCTGCAGCGGCAACCACTGCCTATTTTTATTTGTTTTTCATATAGATCAGAAAGATTCAACATCTGTAAGAATCGATGATGGTGAAAGAGCTATTTCATTCATCGTTCTATATATTTTTCATATATATATATATATATAACTTTTGATTTATATTCGTCACAGCATGAAGGGGCGACGCACGAGCACTTGCTTGGATCTTACCTATTCAACGCTAGTGTGGTTCTTTTACTTAGCCGATGAATGTGGTGATTACAAAGCTTTCTATTTCATATTCTTCAATGTCCCTTTTATTTTTGCTTACTACATTTTCTGTGTGTGTCTGTGTTTTTTTGGCCTTACTCATCTATTGATCATATATGCATATACATGTGTGTGTGTGTGTATGAAATATAGTAATTTTTTTGGAAGGTGAAAAATATCCCTCAAATTTTCAATGCGATTCTTTTACAAAAAAAATTTTATTTTGTTTAATTATACGGCGCTTTTGAGTTCCGATTTGCAAAAATTGTGTATTTGACATCCTTACGATATCTCATAATTGGGTGAAGGATTACGTATATATATCTATGTGAAATTCGGCTTTTTTTTTTTTTTTTCTTCCATTTGACTTTAACAATAAATATTACTAGGATGAATTTCAAACACAATAATAAGTTTGTGTGTTTTGGTAGATTAATGAAGTTTGTTTTCAAGAAGAATTAGTTTTGGAAAAAAAGACATGGCAACTTCAATAAAGAATTAATATATGGATGTTCCCAGTTCCCAGCCCCCTCTCCACCGTGACGAAGAAGATGAAATAGAAGATGGATGGGAAAATGGATGATGTAGCTGCAGCGCCGTAAGTGGTAAAAGTAGGCAGAAATGAAAGAAGAAAAGATGGCTAACGTTGACTGAAACAGACAAAAATGGCAAACGACACGATCGAGAGCTTGCTTTGATTTTGATGATGTTGATGATTCGATCTCTAGTGTTTATTTCTGTTAGTTTGTTTTGATTTTGATGATGTTTTTTAACGTTCCCAGAAACGCCAAATATCAATCCATAATGCTTGCGTTTTCTCTTTTCCTTTTATTACACTTACATATCTCTCCATACTCATCCATCGGTCTTGCATAACCATAAGTATATATGAGAAGTAGATTTTTTTTTTTTTTCTCACCATTTTAGCAACGCAAAATGGTGAATTTTCTTTGTGTCCTCTTTCAGAATGCATAACTAAAGTTTAAAGATTACAAGCTAGGACTAACAATATAGGTGTACCGATTTATTAAAGTCCATTGCGGACTCTTTGAATGTGATGGAGAATATGTATTAGAATATTTCTTTTATTAGCTTTGTAATTGAACAATGTAACAATTTATTTAACCTACTCACCGCCCCTCTCCTCCCGAAAACCTTAAAAAGGTCACAAGAAAATTTTAAAAAATAAATTTTGGATATACCCTTATCAAGAGAAGTTCTTTTGAGACAAATACTTGGGTATTGATTGTCATATAAATCTTATAGGATGAAACTTTTTTTTTATATATATATAATTTTTTATGATGAAACTTTTTGATTTGTGGATAAAAATATTAGTTGTTAATCTACATAATTTTTAACTTTTTCGTATATTTCCAGCTAATAATTTACAATTGATATATATTCTCATTCCACTTTCCTCGGCCTCCAAAATATTTGATCATATCAACAAGACTATTCTGTATATAGTCTAGTGGCTAGTGTGAACCATTTTCCACGGCCCATAAAATTGGGCCTTGCCCCATTAATGTTGGGCTATAACTAAATTTGGATTTCGTATGTTTGGGGCTCAAAAGATTCTTCGAGGACGAGTTATTGGAAAATCGTGCATCTCTTTTTAAGGCTCGAATTTAGTCGGATGGAATAGTACCAATTTTGAATTAAAAGATTTGCTTAAAGTGCACTTTCACATAATATTAGTATTTATAAAATTATTAACAATATATTACATGTACAAAATTGAAGCATTTGATCATTTTTTTTTTTTTTCTTTCTAGTTTTCACAGCTCAAAATTGAACTCCTGAAACTCATATTGATGGAGTTAAACCGTCAAATGGTATAACTTGTAATCGTCTCTAACTTGACTCGTGCAACTAACTTATCATAAATCATAATTCAGATTTCTATGTGGTACAACGGATGCACTCAATCATCTTTCTCGGAAAAGTGTTGCATAGCATATGGAATTGGAAGCTTTTTGAGCTTGTACGTTCGCTGGCCAAATTGTTACCAACTGTATCATCCACATCATAAACTTACGAAGCAAAGCATATTTGACTTAAGAATCTTAAACCAAAATATATCATTTGACTTTCAAAAACCATATATAAAAACCATGCATGGCAAAATTTAATACTATTAATATTCATCGTCCATTTAGATATCGGATTACGCAAGTCTCGACCAGTCTAAAGCCGTCGAGAATTCTTCAAATGGTGATATTGTAATCATCTGCAACGAGATAGCGACAAAAAATAGGTTTTGACCCAAGTAACGTATTGACTTAGAATTTTTTTTCTTCAATATTTATATATATTGCTGGAAGCAGCAACAAGAATATAGGGTTCGAGTTTTGACTTTATATAAAACTCATAGTATTATTTCCTATAGGTTGTGAAAGTCAACTCACATGGAGGCATGTGGAGTTAATTAAACTCAGACTCGAGCTAGTTAGCTTAGTTTACAAAAGCCATCGTGTCTCGAGTTTCCACCATCTATTCCGACATTAATTTAAATCAGCAGTTTACTAAGAATATATCACAAGTTGATCATAAACTTTTCAGAACAGGTTGAGAGAAACCCTATAATATGCATAAATTTTACGTTGGAACTATCACAAAATGAAGCTTTGTTGGGGACAAAGGCTCACTAGTTTGCAGAAAGTAACAAACCAAGAATGAATATCCCCTAACTCAACGACAAGGTAACGAACAAAATGTAAGGACAGTTTTTTTTAACTAATTTCTAACGCACAAAAGTTCATGAATCTTTCGGAGTTTCTCTAAATACATCGATCAACCAATAAACAGCTGACTTTGCAGTTGTTTGCTACTAAGGGCTCATATGCCTCAAATTGCTCTTGAAGACTGATCACTTCCTGAAAATTAAACCCATGCATGAAAGCATCGGTCCCTCTCATCTCTGACTACGTTATCTTAATATTTTAGATAGATGATTCATTCTAGCGTTGGTTAATTCAGCACTCGATGAGTACCCAGAGAGTCGACAAGAATGTAACATTTTGCACCAAAAAAATTATTTTACTCGAAGACGTAGAGGATAGATCGATCCCAACCTTTATTCAAGTCGGTTATAATGAATTAATAAGGCTAGAAGCTATGTAAGCAGTTTGATACGGTTACATTTAATTCTACTAGATCGTGTACCAGTGGGTTAGTTAGTAGATTAGTGAAAGTAGTGTTCCTTAGAATTAAGAGTTAGTTTAGGTGCAGAGTTACTACACAAATTTACTTCTGTTAGTGTTTAATAATTAAGCTATAAATAATCCTCCTGACTATGTACGTAGTATGATGAAAAATAACAATAATCCTCTTTTTCCTCCTGAATTCTTTGATTTCTTCTTTCTGAAAATTCTGCACGTAACGCAGTTTTGTATACATAGTACGATGGCCATGCAATTTTATAGAAAAGAAAAAAAATGTCGGGGACCGGGTTCATTCTGAATAATGCATGAATGGAATTCCATAACATGCTTGCTTTATTCAAACTGTGTCTCTTAAGTCTTAATTATTTACTATTAAATATTAAGGCCTTCCCATATAAAGACAAATTACAAGTTGCACGATCACTAGTCTCTTTTCTACAACAGAAGCAACAACTTATGCGGTAATTCGTACATGTAATTAGCTTTTATAAGAAAAACACACACATTAATTATCTCGTAATTATATAAGAAAAAACATATATATATATATATTTATTTATTTATATATATATATATCTCATGAGTTCATGCATGCATGTAGTGAAAACTAAAATTTTTGTGATCCTAAGATGATGCCTAATCAAACGGGCTAGCTACACCCAATAATGTAGACCACAATCAATGGGAAAAACAAGAACACAAAACGCAGCTAGGCCTTGAACTATTAGAATGAAGATGAAAAGTACTAATACAATTCAGACGTCATGTATCATTTATTATGTACCGCAAACTTAAAACAAATGTACGTAGTTGTAGTTAGCTAAACCTAGCATTCCCAATTCCACAGGTTCTCTAGTATCTACTTTCATCTCCTGAGACCATCACATTCGTATACGTACTTTAAAGTTTATTTATAATTCTATTAAACAAGCGTATTTTAAGATTTTAACACACATTTCACAATGATTTTCATTGTCTCGCTTTCAGTGTGACCCGAATTGTGGTGATCCTTTGTTCCTACGAGGGTATTTTTCAATTTTGTTCTTGGCAAAAATAAATTAGTTGCTAGTTAAAATATATAGTACATATATACTATTACTATTGGTGCTGTGCAGAACGGCGCTAGTCTAAAGAGCCTTTAAGCTCTCCAGTCTCATCCACATGGGAGCATGTGTCGTTAGGTTCCATTCCATCCAAACAAAATTAATTATAAAAATAAATATATATTTATGTCGAACAACCATTGTTTTGCTTTTGCAAAGTAATTGAGGCAGTAGCAGTAGCCTCTACTGCGGGGACTATATTATATTAAAAAACAAAAGTGTTAGTTCTTGAGATTAAATTAAAACCCAAAATTAATTTAAGTAAACTTTGAAAATATTCCTATTTCAATTGATATATATATAAATTAATATGAAAGAAAAAAGGAAGCAGCACATTACATGTATTTCATTTGTGGAAGTCTACGTGTCAATTAATTAATTATGGAGTACTAATGATAATTAATTTGGCAGTTTGAACGTTCAAACCTCGGATTAACATTAATTAAACCCGAAAAAGTCAAGAAGCTGGTGGTAGCCACACAAAATCTTTTCCAAAAGTAATTAGAAAAGATGAGTAATTAATTGTATAATTAACAAAAATTAAGTATAAAAAAAATGAAGTTCATGCACCCAATTAAGAGGACAAAGCGCAGTTTAGGGACAATAGTGTTACTTACCATACTATCAGAAAGTGTTTTTGGCCGCTTCGGCATACCTCATGATTGATTAAGGTTAAGGATCTAATTAACCAGTTTGTGTCGTTAATTCGATATATTTTCCTTTTTTTTTAATGCATGCGGGTTAGGCTTAGATTCTCACAATGGTCCAAAGACTTTAGGGCAAGGTTTATTATTATCTACGAAAACTAACTGAACGAACGTTACGGGCACAAGCGACCAACAGTGTCAATTAATATCAAAATTCACAAATTAAGTTAAGGTAGCGTCCTTAACCTTTGACCGGTCAAATAAGATTGATTACTTAAGTTTCAGGCGGAAGGAAACTAATGCCGGCCACACATGCATCATATTGTCGGGATTCATAGTGCTCATTCTGAATACGTTTAATCTTGCCATTCCCAATCCCAATTCTATTTTATGAGAAACTCTTTCGACGTTCAATTGATGGTTTCAATTAAAAGAACTTGAAATGAGTTTAATTTTTGAAATATTATGGTTATGTTATAAAAATTTAGTGTATTCTGTGATTATGAGTTTGATTGTTGAAATATTGTATATTAAGTTTAATTTTTTTTTTTTTTTTAATTACGTGTTTGATAGTTAGACCATCCGAGCGGGGATTCCCTTTACAACTTAAATGGCGTTAATATGATAATTATTTAGTCAAAATAAGAAGTTAATTTTACTAATTCTTTCTATAGGTGCAATGGACATATAAAATGATTTTTGGCGGTGAAAGTTTCTCAGTTTCTTGATCCCTCAAGATTCTACTTTCACCTGAGGAATCGGAAGTTGACCTCTTTTCTTGCCTAATGCATTATCGACTTTTATCTAGCTATGGCATGGGCCGAATATGGGAATGGACTGGCCCTTGGGATTGAGGCCCAAACAGGCACCGCAAAAGTCGTTTGAAATAAAGAGCTGACGGTTGAACACATGAAAACATACTGCACACGTGCAACGGTGAAAAATAAAAATCAAGAGGTACAAATTAGCAAATTCAATAATCATTCGCCGTTGATAACTGAATATTTCATTTGATTATAATTTTTCTGTATCTCTTCAATTTTAATTGATAAAGGAGCTTCATTCACCCAGTTTTGAAGTGTTAAACAAAGAAAGTGCGGCTATTTCACGTTAAAAAATGGTGGATTGACCGGAAAAGGAAGAAGATCGTTGAGGACTTTTGGTCCGATTGACCACAGACACATGCTACCGACCGCCACGTGTACATCAAACAAAAAAGCAAACTCCAATTTCTCTATTTCCATTTTTTTTATATTAGAAATTTAGAAGCAAAAAAAAAATAAAGCATTTATTTGAAAAGGAAGGATAAGAAAAAATATGTTAAAATGGAAACTTCATTAAACAATCAAAATTGTGAGTTGAAAACTTGTTTGGATGTCTTCTTAATTTTTTTTAAAAGCATGTTTTTGAAAACTTGTTTTCCGAATTCCATCTTAAAATCGTTAATTAATGGAAACTGGATAACGGAGCATAAAAATAAAAAATTAAAAAACCGGGGAATGAGTGGAATGGTCTGGGCATTAAGGTCAACTTCTGAAAATAAATAAGAAAGCATTTCTCTCCAATTCCTGTTTTGATCATTTCAAAACACAAACAAAAAAAGAGTTGCGTTCATTCTTAAAATTTCAAAATCTTTGAATATTTGAAAGTCTGTTTATACTTTAAATGGTTAATTATTCCCTTGTCTCTTTTCACCCAACTTTGAAATATTCTTTTACTTTTACCCAAACTACATTCCGATTCACCTGGAAAAGACAAAACAAGTGAAAAAATCAAATCAAAAGGAAGACGCCATGAGCCATGAGCATGCAGAAAAGATAAGACAGCCATGAGAAGTCCAATTGATGAGAATTCATATTCATGTTCATGTTCACTCACTTCACTCAAAATTCGACCATCGATTCCTGGGTCCCCCAACCCCTCTCCTTTGTTTTTTCTTGCACGCCAAATATTTATCCTTAAATCATTCATTATCATTTATCATTATCCCCTCCCGCCGATCACTCATTTCCGGGTCTACCGATCGAAACACCACATTCATTCCGGCAAGTTTACACAAAAATATCATCCTTATCGACTTGTCGTACCACGTACGATGATTCATTAAATTAGTGAAACTCCACGGCTAATTAAGCTAAGCCACAAGTACTTTTAGTTCATCTGGCTGCAGGTCAAATTTGCTACTGTAATTAAGATGATAAGATTTGAGAATGCAGTAAAAGAAGTGAAGAGTAAATGATCGAGAGAGGGGTCCGTTTCCCTGACCCATTTTTGCTGTATTCTGTTGCGTAGCGAAAGGCGAAAGGTTATCCATGCAATTGCTTTTGCAGAATGCTCGCAGAGCCTCCGCCTGCCGACTTCTGACTCATGCGGTTCACGCCCTGCACCGCCCAGCTACCTACACAAAATACTACTCCATCAAATATAGCCAATCCCTCACCGACTGTAAGTTTTGTAACGTATAGAGGGTCACTCAGAGTGTTAGAGTTCGGTTCATATTTTTATCATATTTAGGAGGTGATTCTCTAATTTCGTTCTTCTACTTTTCACAACTCTTGCCATCGATGTAGCATACGTTTAGTATTACCAGGTGACTTTCCAATTGAAGGAATGTGTAATGAATAACAAAATAATGTAATATTGTTGAATTCACAAAATATAAATATATATTGAAAAGAATTTGGGGGCGTACGTCAGCTTGAAATAAGTCTAAAACATCTGTATTACAAGGCTACTAGTAGAGATGACAAACTAGTTTTTGTCCTTATCCAGATATTGTAGGTTACTAGGATTTTTCTTTTTTAAAAAATTTCATACTAGAAAGAAAGGTAACGCAAACTAAAAAGTATGAAATTTTGGACTTTTTGCCTCTTTTGCCAAACGTTAATATTATTATAGAAAATTAGATGGTTATAAACGAATGTAACAAACCAATCATTGTACTGTAGATAATATTGTTAAACTTTTTCTATAATTTCAAACTACAAATATCAAATATATATATATATAATACGTAATTAATTGGTTGATAAATGAAACTGAGTTGGATCTCAACTGCCTTTGACTAACAGTGATCATCATAATTAATGGCACCACTCAACAAGTGTATTTCCTATTTAGCAGTGGCCTTACGTGTTTCCCTCCATAATCCACTTTCATTAATCTCTCATAAATTCATAATAAATCACCACAATTCGAAGAAAAAAACGTAACTCTGAAGTCGTGAGTTCGGATTTTGTGATGCAACGGTAAACAATTTTTTAAAAGAATTAGGACAGCCTAAACAGTGACAACTAGGTAGCTCACCATTTTTTATTTTCTTTTCTTTTCTCTAAAATCACTATTTATTTATATTTGGAAGAAAAAAAAAAGATAAAAAGAAAATTAATGAGATCATCTTAATTAAACCTCACTCTCCCATTTCCAGTAAATGGTAGTGGCCCATGACGTGTAATGAGAATCAAGTCATTATTGTACTAACAACAAATTGCCCAATAAATGTGATTTTAAAGTACTGTATTCCATAAATATATTACGTCACAGTCACACCAAAGAAGAATTCTTTATTAAAAAGAGGGAATTTAATTAACTTTATCGGTTTGAACTGAAAAATTAAACCGGGTGGGACTCCCGAGGCAAACAAGGTCCAGGTGATACCCACTGCCACACCCGATCTTTTTTGCCCTTTAAACCGTTCCGTTAAACCGAGTCCGAGTCGGGTTCGAATCCGTTATAAATATAGACCTCACCCTCCTCTTTCCTATCAATCTCACCCGAACTGACTCATTTTTCACACAAATTGCATCATTCATCATTCATTCGATCCTCATCACCAAACAAATCACTCCAAAGAATCAATCGATCCTACTACTGTTTCAGACACAGTTTCTCTCTGTCTTGTCACCTCTTTTTTTCTGAGAGTTCCATTTTCCGCCAGGGTTTTTAATTTTTTTTTTAATTCTTGAAGAGAGAAATGGCCGCCGCGGGTGCTGCATTACCGGCACAGCCACCGCCGCAGCAGCAGTTGTACTTGGACGACAAGTGGAAGCTGTCGAAGAAAGAGGGTTCCTCGAGAAGCTGCCGTTCGTCGTCGTCGTTCATAAAGAATTCTTCTCAGAGCCATCACCGGAGATGCGCCTTCACGAGGAAGTGTGCTCGTTTGGTGAAAGAACAGAGGGCGAGGTTTTACATCATGAGGCGGTGCGTAACTATGCTCGTTTGCTGGCGTGAGTACAGCGATTCTTGAAGAGATCAAAAGGGCCTGAACTGAACAAATCGGAAATTGTTATTTTCTCCTTTTGATTCTCTTTCTCTCTTCGAGATTGTGCGTGGGGTTTTTGCCTTTTTGGGTCGATCTGGCTGAAGAATCGAATGACAGAAAAGGGGGAACTTTTGGTTGAGCAATTTTTCCAGCGTCCGAGGAGGAAGAGAAACAAGAAAGAGATACACAACACATGAATCAAATTATCAACCAACCTGTGAATACAGCATAGGATTTTGTGTATTTTTGTAATAGTTATGACTGAGAGATCGAGTACTTAACATTTTTTTTTTTCTTTTTTCTGGATCCGGGAGACGGATTGTTATTTTTTAATGAGAGCTAGCCATGGCCGGTCTACATTAAGAACAAAAGTGTGTGTAGGGAAATGAGCAATTCCGACTATGAAACAAGGTTTTTTAGTCATATCAACTCATCTCCTTCCTCCTCCTCCTCTGCTTTTCTTCCCTTTTTTTTTTTTTTCTTTTTTTTAATGCATGTAAATTAATATGGAAGCAGAAGTAGAAAATGAATATGAATATGATAGAGAGATGGAATCAAAATGAACACTGTTTTGCTTAGTTGTAAACTTGGAGTTGTGCTTAACTTAAACTGATGGCAGTGATGGGCCTGATGATCTCTCTCATCTCTGCTGTTTTGTGTGCAAAAAAGAGAGAGAGACAGAGAGATTAGAGATTCCCGTTGAGACATTGCTGCAAATGCAGGTGCAGGACTGTGTGTTTGTGTGTGTGGATCCGGTGTGACGAAGATAAAATTATTTATTTATTTTTTAATCAATTAATTAATACCCTTTATTATTATTTTAGAATTGTGTCAGCCATTATTATGCGTATAATAATTGAAATGAGAGGGAATTGCAAGAATTTATGGATCGAGATGGGTTAGAGAGAAGAAGAAGAAGTCGCGGAGAGGATTCTTCGAGTTCTCTTTTCTGTAATTATTTTAAGACAAAAATGTCATCCCTTCGAGATCTCTAAGGTGCCACTGCCCCACCCCATAACATAACTAAGGTGCCCTTTTTTGAATTCGAGGAGTTGTAATGGGGCTATTCTCGAGTTTCCTACTTCTTGATTCTACTACCAAAACGATTCTTCGCAGTTGAAGTTATACCCACAAAAATCTTTTCTGAATATCTTTCTTACCTACATTATTTTGATTTTTAGCACGCTTGAATCCCAATTTTAGAAACGAGTTAATGTGTCCATATGTTGCGAAGTTCGATTCTTGCAATTACAAGAGACTGTCTAACTTTGTTGTGTTCGTGTTTTTAGTACAGCACGCAAAAATAAAGATTTAAGAAAAGTAGCCCACACATAACTTTGCACGAAATTTTAAATTTCAAGATAGATTTATCCAATTTGAAAATCAATCTTCATACAATAAATTTAACATTAATTTGTGATTAATAAGAACACATATTGAATGCCATTTAAGAATTTGTAACCAATTTAACAAAAAGAATTGTTTCGATCTCATTAATTTGTAACAGAATATATAATAACACATCTTGAATATAGTTGAAGTATTTATGTAACCAATTTAATGAAAGGTTCAAGAGTGATGCAATAATTTTATTTTTTAAAAAAACATTCTTGTAAGTGTACATAATTGATTATTTTTTTAATTGAAAAACTCAAATTGAAACCATATTGAGTGTGAAAATGCATTAAGGCAATCTGTTTCTTAATTGAAAAGAAAATGGAAAAATAAAATAAAAATCATTACAAGTACAAACACGATCCGTTCACATTGGGGACTCAGCGTGCGTTCTAATTGGTCAAAGCTACACTTTTATTTTTCTCTACAATTTAAAAGAAATGCAACAATTTTATTTTAATTTTCCTAGACTGAGAAATGCACAACCATGGCTGACAATTAGGTAATTCGAACTTGTGTCTGAAAAAAAAAAAAAAAAAAACAGTGGTATAAAAAAACGATGGGGAACGAAGTTTGAAAGCCTTCTGCCAATCCGTACCGTAAATAGGCAGAATTGACAAAAATAATAATCAAACCCTCAACTTTTAAGAGGTCTTCTATACATCACAATCGTTTAAAAATTTAACTATATTCCTTACATAACCTAGTCAATCCTCGTATTCTTTCACTTTGTTTCCCAAATGCCTGCGTTAATAAAAGAACTATTGTTATAGGTCCCATAAGAATGTAGTCGTAAATTATAGGTAGATATATATATATTTTTTCTGATAACGACTCAAATCATGTAAATAGAAATTATAATCCAATTCATAAGTTTTAAATTGTCAAGTGTTTGAAAAAATAAAATAAAACAAAGAACAACATTAATCTCCTCTAATAAACCTGCATCCATATATGTACTAAATAAGCTATTGACATGCGAGAAGTGTTGATAATTAACTGAAATAAAACATGATTAAGTTAAAGTAATAAATAATTAAGAGTTTAATAATGGGATGTGAAGGAAGAAGGTGGGCCACCACGAGAGGGGTTGCTGTCAAACTTGGTGATAGCTGGACAAGTAATGGGGCTCGACCTACAATGTTGTACCTACCCAAATGACCATTCTGTCCTGAGTCCTTTCCCCATTCATCGTTGACCCCCCTAAGGACCACTTTGACTTCCAATTTGCAATTTATCATCTCACTCTATTTTTACTATTTTATTCTTTTTATTTATTGTTTTAATTAAAAATTGGAATTAGATATTGTTGAATCTATAGATTGTAATTTATTTGATAAGTTAATGTTTAGTATAAGTAATAATATTTTTCAACGCTAGAATTGATATTACTTTTACTTGTCGAATACGTAATTTTTCTCATTAAAATTAGTGACACAAGCTCGTCGAATCAAATTTTATTGATACATGAGTTTTTATTTTAAAATTTCACTAACCAAAAGGATTAAGCAAGAAAAGAAAAGATGAAACATTAAAATGTATTGAACTATTTTGTGATGTGTTTAAAAAGAATATTCTCTTAATCAAATTTCATAAATATATATAATTGATAAAAATGTGATTCGATAAATAATAATTGCATTATAGTTTCAAATTTTGTATTAATCATTAAAAAAGTCCAAGTTTCAATCCTTGGTTGAAGGGCATATTTGGTATTGTACTTAACTCTTATATGTATATAGACTCTAGGGCCTGGTTGGAGTTGAATTTAGGTTTTGCGTTTAGTGCATGTGACTGCTTATAAGTTATATACTGTTGAGACACTATTATGCAGTCACATATATACTTTTAACAAGAACTATTGATTGCCGTTGAGTTTGAAAAAACTTTAAAGTTTTTAACAATTGATAAGTAACAAGTTCGATTTATTTCAAAAGAGCCCAATTGGATTCCGCTAACACTAACTATAAAGGTTGGCAAATAATCAAAAGCATTTTAGAGAACCAAAAATTCCCCAAGCTTGGAGATGAAACGAGTGAGTGATTAACCCTTTCTTTTGGTAGAGAGGATTGAATCCATGAGGATAATGTGGGGGTGTGAGTGGCAGAGTCATTTGACCAGACCTTAAGAAAAGGGAAATCATTGGAAATGGAAAGCAGAGAAGGGGAAGGGTGGTCCAAACTCCATCCAAACCTCAAACCTCGAAGCCTCCCATTTCCCCAGTTCCCACAAACGGGCAAGGCTTTGGCTTTGGCTTTGGCTTCGGCTTTGTTTAGGATTCGAATTATATAAATAAATATAAATAAAAAAAGCATCGGGAAAAGATAGCTGCTACTGCTGACAAGGAGTCACAAGAGCTACACATGGGGGGTCACCCTTACAGGGACGCTCCAAACTCCACCCACCTCACATCACACACACACACACACACATATATATATATATATGTACTATATATATATTATATATTTTCTTAATATTTTTTCAATTATATATATAAATGTCAAATATATATAATAAATTACTTATTTGTTTTAAGTGATGAATATTGGATATTGGATTAATGACGAAATCAGTATTAATTAACCTTGACCCTGGCCGACCTCAAGCACAAATTCAAGCATATACGCGCCAGATGACTTATATGCCAGGTCGCATGGGAAATAAGGATGATGATGTTGGATAGTGGATTAAGGATGGGGTGAGCTAAAGCTGACCTCGTCCATGAAGACGAGGTACCGAACTGGGCTGACCTCATATGTGGACGACAGGTAGCATCATTCACGCTTGTTACAAGGTAAAGATGACACATTGACTGTACAGCTGTATTCACTCACCCCCGTTCCCACTATAAATACTCAGCATTCCCCTCATTTGAAAGATATTGAATTCTGACTTAGTTTATTGAAATATTTTCTCTTGCTCTCTCGATTCTAACTTTACCATCGGAGCTAAATCGGGGATTAATTCCCAAAAGCATGAAGGGAGAGGCGGAGAACAACGTCATCGGAGGTCGGCGCTAGGCGAGGATTCAACATATGACACGTGTCAGAGTTGAAGAGTGACACAACATCTTGAAAATATGACTCATTAGCCTTCTTTCTCAATATAAATATTCAAGCCTCCCTCCATTTGAAATGTATTTAATTCTTGTTTAGCCAAATCTTATATAAATAGCTCTCTATTCTAACTTAAGCATCGAAATGAAATCTAAGATTTATTCCCAAAAGCAGGAAGCAAGAAGGGAAGACCGACGTCCATTGAACTAAGCGCTAAGTAGGGATTCAATAATGAACTTTAAAATCCACAAAATTGAAGTATTGTATAAATATTAATTTCCTATTAACATTGTGCTAGAGAGTACAAAGGATATCTAACGTTACTAAAAATAAAACTAAAGTCCGTACAAAACTACAACTGTAGGAGAAGAGCCCTAAGTAGTAACCACGGCCCGCCCACAGAACGGAGATGCAGGTTTCCCCTTGTTTTCCTGCGGTGAGAGACTATTACTGTAGAAATTTATCGTCACCGATTTCCTGCGGTGGAAGACTATTACTGTAGTAATTTATAGTCACCGATTCCATGATGTAACAATTATGTCTGTTAAAACACGTTTATGCTGCCAGATTACAGCTTCCAGAATAATTACTTCTTCCCCCCCGTTTTCCTAATTAAAAGTCGTGTTTCAAAAAATATTTTTAAATAACATTACGTGATTTTAATAATCTGGATGTATGTAAACTGAAGTAATCTTCACTCCAATTCCATTACTAATGCCCTTACTAAGTTTTTCCATGCACTGCAATTGCAATAGTGATAACCATCGTCAATGAATAATCCATAAAATTAATATATGATGTTAATTTAAAGGATGCTCGATGTAAAAGGTTATTTTAAACTAACCATGATAATTTCTAACTGTAAAAATAGTTTTCCAACTTCCAACATTACAAATTTGTTAAAGTCATCTTATTTAATTAATCTCTAGTAATTGATACCAGCTGTTGTAGTACTTGTATCGATCATCATTGACTTTGATGAGATTTTTAACGTGCTCTGGAATTTCTTTTTAACATTAACAGTAACATCGACCAGATTTCAAGATCATCATTGTCGGGAGGATAAAGGGGAAAAAAGGTATTGTGTACAACGTTTGACGTAGTGTGATTTTTCATCTCAAACAGTTTCTCTTTTGTAGTTTAAAAAATGACAATAACCTATTGTGATTTATGACTAAGTTTTCGATGGACTATAAATGTTTAAATTAATGAATATTTAAAAACATTATATATCTCGTATCTTTATATATTAAGACTCTAATTTTGTACCAAATTCATTAAATGGATAGTAAATATTAGTACATTTCGGCAGTTGAACCCTTCAGTTAAATCACATGGAGTAAACTATATTCAGGGTTAGCCAAAATTTTGTTATCCATTAACAAATGGTTTTGGTTAGTGAAAATTAATCTTCTGTGATTTAACCAGATTAGCGAGTTTTATGTTTTAAGAGTTTCATATTAGGCTTAATTCTTGTGTTATTAACGTTTCACTATGCATCTTTCTATATTTTCCAAACTAACAACCTATTGGCCGCATTAATTTTTAAATTGCACGAGGGTAAAAATTAATATTAAAATAAAGGCTTAATCACTATTTATCCCGTGTTATTGGGCTTTAATTATTTGCCCCCATTATAAACTAAATGGTTGCTGCCGTGTTCCTAAAACTAACTAATTGTTTGCTTTCCTCTTACCAATCAAAGACCAATAACATGCAGAGTAAATAATGATTAAGCTAAAATAAATCCAAAACATACGCGAAAGATATAGGAACTTTTTCACTTTTTTTAATTTTTGAAGTCAAATTGGCGTGGGACTGGGAGATAAGATTTGATCATTTGTGCACCCAAAATCTAGTAGTCTCGATCAACTGATCATTGAGGGGCCATCTTTTTTAATTACTTTGCGATTGAAAATAGAGGGTAAAAAACCGAACTATTATACTTTAAGTTGAGTCAAGTAAACAGTTATTTTAATTATACTCCTTCTCGCCGCTCAGGATCCCCTGTTACACTTTCTTATTACACTATGTGTTACACATCTTAATAACTCAACGTTAATATTCTTTTTTAAATTTATTTTTTTACCAATGCTATTAATTAGCATTATAATAAATTTTTGGACCAAGGGTTCACCCATTTTGATTTAGGGTATATTTATTTTAATTTATTGAGATTAAAAAATCAAAAAATACTATAAAATTATATAAATACAAGATTAATGTAAAAAAATAAAATAATTATATTAAAATTTCGTAGAATGCCAATGAATAGCATTGGCAAAAAAATTAATTTAAAAAAAAATATTAACGTTGAGTTATTAAGATGTGTAACACATAGTGTAACAGAAAATGTAACAGGGGATCCTGAGCCCCTTCTGGCCATCTTAGTATCTTACCATATAAATCATTATAATTCTTAAACATTGTTTCAAATTCAAAATGGTTATTTTCTCCGTCCCATTCAAAATGTAGACTATTTGAGTAAGACATGAAGATTTTTTTTTACATTATTTCCATATTTGCCCTTATTAGTAAAATATTAAATTATCTACATCAATTACTATTATCTCACTTAATGTATATATTATCAATAAAGAATTTAGTAGTCATTTTGAAATCTCCTTAATAGTATGTGTTTAGAAAGTTATAATGACTTACGTTATAAAACAAAGGAAATATGCTATTTCTCATTTGAAATCTATTTTTTTGAATACACTTTCCCCATTCTATAATAAATATATTTTCTTATGTATTATTACGTTTCAACATATTTTTTTGAGGTTATGATTTGGTACTTTGTGATAGCTTCTATATATAACTAAGCAACAAGAAATTATGATTATAATTATAGCTAGGCAAAGAGTCAAGAACGATCCCCACATCGGACCAACATCGGAATTAATGTGGATTTTTGAAATGATATGTAAAATCATTACAAATCTTTGATTTCCGCAAATCCAAAGGTAGATACAATGTATGATTAGAGTCTAATCACGGGCCAAAAGTGACTCCCACTAAACCTATAAAAAGTAACTTAATTATAAGGGTTAGTAGGCCATTAGCAATTACTAATTGCCAAGAAAATTATAAAAAGCTAAACCCCAACATTTTTTTGTCCTTTCACCAAGAAAAAAATATGAAAAAAAAGAAGATGTAATGATCCATAAACAAACATATAATAATCTCAATCATTTTTTGAACTTGGTTTTGACTCATTATTCATGCGCCGGAAATAAACTCTTGGTGAAAGAATAAATCATTTTTCATAATATCAGCTCCCATTATTGTTTCTTGCTTCGGAAACCACCATCAATACAATTATTTCATATTTATAATGGAAAATTTTATGATAATTGTTGAAGCCTGGATCCGCGCCGAGACCCCTAACTCGTCCGCCGCCGCAACACCGGCAGTCGTGACTTACTCCCCGATTCCACTCTGATGCCTAAATTAGTATATTAACAAATATCGCAATAGAACACTAGCTAAGTGATAAGACATTATCTCAATTAAGTGAGGCAGCTGAGTATTTATAGGCAGAGATTTTTCGGTCAGCTTGTAGGAGAAGCAACGAGTCACGTCTGCTGATGACGTCGCTGAGAAAATACGGATGGGATCCTTCCTTATCAAGCCTAACTGTTTTCTCTATCACAGTGCGAAGCCAATCGGGAAACTACATGTGTCCAGTGGGATCCTTCCTTATCAAGCCTAACTGTTTTCTCTATCGCAGTGCGAAGCCAATCGGGAAACTACATGTGTCCAGTGGGATCCTTCCTTATCAAGCCTAACTGTTTTCTCTATCGCAGTGCGAAGCCAATCGGGAAACTACATGTGTCCAGGATACATGTCCTTCCTTGAAAAGGCCAGTTCTCTGCTCCTAGGCCTAGCACTGGACTTTGCTTGACAAGGCCTACCCGTAATGCGTGGCGTCGTACGATTCTGACCTCGGTCGACTTGGCGTTGGCGTCATTTATATATCTAACAATTCGTTAATTTTTGTGTCAGACTTTCAAATATATAAAAATTATAATTTTTAAAATATAACTCTTTTAATGAAAACAAAAAGCGGATCAGTTTTGAGCCCAATCGGCCTGTTTTCTTGGATTAGAGCCCAGCCTTGAGAAAATGACAAATTTAAAATGCAAATCTGGAGTTTCATTATAATTGTACGTTAATGGAATCTGGAAGTGGGCCTAGCAAGTGAGGGAAGGAAGGGTCACGGTTTTGGTCAACCGTCCCATCGCGAGTCTAACCTGCGGGGAGCCATGGCCTTCAGGAGTTAGGACCATGTTAAGAATTTCACGCGTGGCATAAATAAGTTAAATTTAATAATAATAAATAATAAAAAAAAAACAAAATCCAAAAAGGGCATGGAATTGAGACCTTCTCCATGTGGCCAATGTCTTTAGAGACCCTTGCTCACATGGCCTGTCTAAGTTAGAGACATCCGCTCCGCTAAACTTGTATTCGATGTGTTTAACAATATGACGATATGCGTATCAAGTTTAATTTTTAATGTATAACGTACAATTATTGATATATTTTATTTATGATTTTTGTTGGTGATGTATTATATATTGTGTGTAATATCTGATGTACCACTTGCAGGGTAGAAAACACAAATATTAATTTTAGTGGCTAAAATTCGCTCGTGGGTTAGTCAAGAGGTCAAACACGAGACTATTTTTTCTTAATATTTTTCAACCTCTAAAGGACTTTCATTCATTGGTAAATTATACATTTAATTACTATCTTCAAGTTTAAATTTATGACCATTTAAAATTACTCATTCCCCTACGTAATGTGTAAATATTTGTTGGCCATATTATAGATTAGCACATCTGTTAAGACATGCATTTCTCTGTCGAAAAATGTGGGCTACGAGTAAAATAAAATTTAATACATAAAACTAGTAAATTTGGCCTCTATATTTTATTTTAATATAAATGATACTTGTTTATTAACATAACCACAATGCATTAAAAGTTACAATTGACATTCGATATTCAAGTGTTAACCTCCCACGCTATACATAGGCCAAGTTCAATACGTTAGAGATTAAAATCAATACATAATACATTAGATGTTAAATTTAATACGCGATACATCAGAGATTAAACTATATATTCGATACTTCATCAACTAAATCCTTAACTGTGATAAAACATCAACAAAACTCAATCCAATATTCAGTAGAGGCTAGGTTCGATGTGCGTAATTTTATTATCCATCCGCAATACTTTAGAAGTCAAATTAAATAATGATATACAAGTTTATGCAATTTTTATTTACATGCATATAATAAAATAAGTATACATATTTTAGTCAATTAAGTGAGTACGAAATAGAAGTACAAGTATTTTCGGATTAAATATTCAATAATTTCAAAATCTAGTACATTAGGGTGACATGTAGAGAAAAAAGAAAAGAAAAGAATTCCTAGCTAGCTCACATTATACTAACAGATAATTAAAAAAAAAAAGAAAAAGAACCTTATCCCATGTAAAGGCTGGGTCCTAATTTTATTAAATTAAAGGAACATAAGAGCGTGACAGAAAAATCCCCACCCGCCATTATTGAAACTTGAAAGAGACCTAACTCCTAATTCCTAATAAAGAATCAAAGATTAATTGATGCTGATCTCAGATTTGGAAATTAATTTAATAAATATTAGAAAAAATAGCAATTTCGATCCGAAAAACCCATTCATTCTTTCAGTAATCATCTTTTGCAATGGTATTAGTAATGAATCATGTGTACGGACTGCGTTATTCACAATTTATTTATCTATTATGGGGTGCTAACGTACCATGCTCCGAACACTCTTCTCCAAATAAACTAGTTTTGAGCCTAGTTGATGTATCAACTATCAAGGTTCATATATGGCAAACTTTTATCCTTAAAAAAGAAAAAAAAGAAAAGAAAAAAAGAGTTACGTGGTGAATGTGGTTAGAGTTAGATCAAGTTTTACAACTAAGACCAAGATTCCAGCATTACGTGGTTGGATCAAGCACTCTTACAACTACACCATCGAAGAATATATATATATATATATATATGTTCATCAGAATCTTGTTTCAGCGGGCAGTCAAGGGTGAGCGGAGCCGCCCAAATGAAGAAAAATCGTGGGACATAAATCTGGGAGATCTCTCGGGCAAACCCCGGAAAGATATACTGTCCTCGTTCCCCCCTAACACAAAGAATCAAATTAATATTCAATCTTCCAAACGCAGCTGTAAATATATATACCCAGACGGGACGGGACCATATATTTGATTTACCGACCACAACTAGAACTAGAAGAACATCAAAAAAATTCACCATATCTTTTCTTGTTCTTGATTCTGCAAATGTGCTTCGAGGATTTTTAGATTATGACAAGGATCAAATCTAGTTTGACTCCAAATGAAGCGATTCGAATCGTCAGCAAATACATTGGACTTAGACACCTTAAATTTATTACATAAAAATTTTGATCAAATGTTAACAATACGATATTGATTGTGACATATAAATTGGGTTACGTTTGACTGCTTGTTTTTAAATTCTTTGACTTAAACTGGCCAAGAAAGATTCCGAGTCTCACGTGTGATTACTAATCTGTTTTTGTGTTGTTTCTTTCTTCCCACTCAATAAAACACTCACATGCAGCCCAAAAAATGCCATCTATATTATGCTTTTGTCATTTCCTTTGGTTTCTTTCATTTCATTTCCTGGGCCATCTCCCAATCCATTTAACTCATTCACCTCTCTCTCTCTCTCTCTTAAAACAAAAAAAAAAAAAAAAATCGGAGATAAAAAAGAATATTTTTTAATTTTTTTCAGTACATAGGATGTGGCACTGAGATGCCATAAATGCTGGATTTTCGAAAGCGACTAGCCCAGTAGGCCCTACTCAATCTATTGAGGACTGTTTCTGGGCCCCCATTTTCTCAATAATTCGTTGGCCTAGAAGCCCACTCCAAATAATTCTCCAACTCTCATTTCTTTCCCCTCAGACATGACTCATGCCAGCCATAATATACAAAAGAGTAATGATATACTTTTCAAATAATCTCCTCAACTTTCTCAACTCAAGTGAGGTGTCATGGATTTATTTGTCAATTAATAATTATTTTATAAAAGTGTAGCCAATGAATACATGACACCTCATTTGAGTTAACAAAGTTGAGAAGATTTGTTGAGGAGTGTATCATTATTCTTAAAATAAATTTGTACATTTTCATTCTCTGTTCAAACAAAAACAGCCCAAGATAACATTGACATAATTTGGGTAAATAATAGGCCTGTTATATCCTTAGAAAAATGAGAAACAGAGAGATGTTTGGGCTCTTAAATGCCCAGATGACTATGGGCTCCAACAGCCCAAAAGGGACTGTTGAAATTGTTAATACTGGGCCAAGTTGGGCCTTAATATGTGTCTAATATTGCACGCGCTGATTCGCGAGTGGGAGGGAATCAGATTAGTTTGTGAGTAGGCGCACCAAGTAGATAACACTCGTAGAAAAAAGGAAAACAAGCAGTTGAAGAGAAGTGATAGAAAAGGCCAAGGAAAAAGCAAAGAAGACAACACCAGAAGCTTATGGCCAACGACTCCTCCAATTATCGGCTTCATCGGATTTCCAATTATAGCCTTCTTCTGCCGCTTGATTCCTCCTCCTACTCAATCCTCCGCCGCGATTATCCTCCGTCTTCATCCTTCTCCTTCAGGTAATGCTCTTTCCTCCTCAAACCCTATTTTTGTTGTCAAATACATTTTTATTTTTTTTTTTTTTGGTGGGGATTATTTAGCTCGTCAGATTGTGAAAATTGTTAGTTAACTGCTTTTAGTTCGTGTGAATTTCTTTATATGATTCGTTGTGCTTTTTTTTTCTTTCAGTTTATGGAGTTTTTTTTTTTTTTTTTTTTTTTTTTTTTTTTTTTTGGTGCCCTAACAAAAAGGGGAAAGGGGAAGAATGAAAACTAGAGAAGAGTTTGAGTTTGACTTTCTTATGGGAGTCAACATCAGTCACCATTTGTATGTCTGAGGATTGTTGAATGGCCACGATTGTAGTCATTATGGAGTAGTTTCATTTTTATTGGGTAATAACTTATATGATTTGAAGCTATATACTTTGGACTCTGCGACTGGGGTTTTCTTAATATGTGACTACCTTAAGTGAATTTTAAAGGAGATACTATGTAAAGTATGTCTTTTTGTTTCATTTTCTGTCTCTGTTTTAAACGAATGTTTCCTTTTCACCTTTTAAATGTCTTTCGAGTTTGGTTATGTCCACTAAGTACTTGGGTTCCAAATATGTTCAATGTATTGGTTCCTTAGATCTTTTCTGGAGGCATGGTCTAGGTTGCTACTGCTAGATCCTCTTAGACCTATTTTTGAAGGCATTCTGCTTTGTCCACCAGTTTGTCTTTTGCTTCATTTTTATTACCAAGAATTTCCATCCAAGTTCATTTTTGTATATGGGATTAAACTATGATTTTTGTGGGATAAAGCTTATCCAACTTTTCCAACTCCATGTGGTGGAATAAAGGCTAAGTTGTTGTTGTTGTTTTATACACCTAAGTTTATCTGTGCCTATGTTGTTAGTGAAAGTAATTTCTTTTCCTTTACTTTATACTCGTTTCAACTCTTTTACTGTCAGCTGTATCCTTGACCTTCTGTTTCATTAAGTAAATGTGACCTTTGATTAAATTTGAGAGCAATCAGCTGAAAGTTTGAACCTTTTAGTCATATATTTGGAGTCTTACTGAATTGATGTTCTTTGTGGCATATTTCAGTTTAACCAAACTTTAGAAGCCATGAGTGCTAAGATTGATTTAACTGGAGATGGAGGTGTCGTGAAGACCATTGTTCGGCATGCAAAACCTGACGCAATTGCTCCATCTGAGAGTCTTCCTCTCGTGGATGGTAAGTGTGTTTAAAGTATACTAATCTTATAGCATTATGGTGCCTTTGCTGCATAGGGGTCGGGATTTTAGTGCAACTTGTACTTCTACATGGAAGAAAAATATTCGATCTCACCTTTAATTGATTAGAATGTTGAACTTTCCCATGGTTTTTCTTTGCATATCAATAGTATAATTTTACTGTGGGTGGGGGTGGAGAGTATAGAATATAGGAGTCTGCTTGACTTTTGACCCATTTTAGCTCACTCTTGGAACTTTTGCAGTTCATTATGAAGGTGTTCTTGCCGATACTGGTGAAGTGTTTGATACCACCCGTGAAGATAATACTGTCTTCACATTTGAAGTGGGCACAGGGTCTGTGATCAAGTCGTGGGATATTGCATTGAGAACTATGAAGGTGGTGTCCTGTTATAGATATAAGAAAATATCAACGATGTTTAGTGCATAATTCTTGTTTTACATTGTTACCCCAGGTTGGAGAGGTTGCAAAGATCACTTGCAAGCCAGACTATGCCTATGGAAGTGCTGGTTCTCCTCCAGATATACCCCCAGAGTAATTCTTTTGAGGACTTAATTTTCACTTATTTTATGATTAGGAGGGCTTGAAAAATGCAGTAGGGGGCAAAATGAAGATGTATTCAAATCAGTCCTGGTGTATAATTCTAATTAAGTGGGTAAAAGTTCAGAAAGTCTGATTTTAGGGGAATGCATATGCCTTAGGAAGACATTTCCATGTCACGCTGCTATATTTATCCTAGTCACCCTACCAAAGCTTGTATCTTGAGGTTGACGGCTTCTTGTCTTGGTACAAAAGAAATTGAATCATGTGAAATGACGAGGTGTTCCGGGAACATTTCATTCAGCACTCTCTCCATATATCTTATTTAGAAATGGTGGAATGGACCATCTTCTTCCATGGTAGTTGAATAAGTTACTAATGGTGGAATGGGTAAGGGAGGAAATGGCTTCTCTCCTGCTAATTAGCCTATAAATTGTTCTTTCTTTATTGTCATTATAATCTTGGGTGTTTGTTTGTTAGATAGAACTCTCTGTTCTGTGTTCTAAACTTATTTATCTAAACAATATGATGCAGTGCAACCCTCATTTTTGAGGTGGAGTTGGTGGCCTGCCGGCCAAGGAGGGGCTCAAGTCTTAGCAGTGTCTCGGATGAAAGGGCTAGACTGGAGTAAGTTGTCCTCCACCTACTATGGTAGTATCTTGTTTATCAGTTCTTGCCATAAGCCTCTGACATGATGATGTCTGTGTGGTGATATTTATGACAATGAAGGGAACTGAAAAAACAGAGGGAGCTAGCTGCCGCAACGAAAGAGGAAGAGAAGAAGAAGAGAGAGGATGCCAAGGCAGCTGCTGCGGCTCGTATTCAAGCCAAGCTCGACGCCAAGAAGGGTCAAGGCAAGGGAAAGGGGAAGTCAAAGTAGGATTTATTTCGATCTAAATAGTTTCCTTTCCCATGGTTCCAAGGGACATATACCTTAAATTTCGTTTCCGTGGATGATTTTAAGAATCTTGGGTGTTTGTTTGTTAGATAGAACTCTCTGTTCTGTGTTCTAAACTTATTTATCTGTTTCGACGCAAAATGAATAATTTCTGTTGCATAAATTCGGAAACCCATGTTTGCAGCTTAAGATTGGAGCCATTCCTGCGAATAAGCTTCATGTATACTACGTTTCTTTGGAACTGTTGAGCCATTTTTGTGCTTGGCAATATAATTGATATAACAAAAGCTAAGTTTGAGAACACATACTTCGATTAAAGAAAATTTCAAAGCAATTTATTCTCGTGCTTAGCAATAGAATATAACTACATGATGATAATCAGATCTATAATATTCAATCATAAGCAGAACTTGGATATACAAATAAGCTAGACATATCTCAGTATAGTAACTATGCAGCAAGACCTAAACCATAAATGAACCATCAGTATCATCTTCTTCTTGTCCATTCTGATGCCACCCTGACCCAGCTCGAAATTTACAAACAGGGCACGTCCCTTGTTGCCGCAGCCATGGATCGATACAGTTCACATGGAACTGGCAAAAAGTAAATCAGAGGATCAATAATTGATAGTACAACACGAGAAACCAATTCAGACACCTGAGCCGATATTCGCTAACAAATTTGAAGGTAAAATAAGAAAAACATATGACACTAATCTCTTCTTTAGCAAAGTTACCAGCTATTATTTTCATTCCATATAAAACCCTGCAATTCCCAAGTAAAGGCTAGTGTACTTCAAATTGTTCTCTCAGTGAAGAAACTTTGTTAGATTATCCCAGGTGAAGAAACTTAGCACCAGCAAATCAAATTATTCTTTAATTCTTCAAATTACAAACAAGCCAGATTCAACACGTTTGGTACAACAAAACCATATCCCTTTTCATGATATGGTGATTCATTTCCTCATAAGCCATTGAAAGCTTAAAACAAATAAATGCAGACAAAATCAGGGCTCAGTATACAGATGAATTGGAGAAAAGGAACTGTTCCTGTCGCGAATAACTTTCAACAGAATTTAGAAAGGGACAAAGTTGTACTCAAAAAGTCACTATAGAAAGCGAATACATACCTGATGCAAGCATGGCAAACTACGGACAAGTTCACCGGCATTAACTTGCTCCAAGCAAACACTACAAGTCAGCTCATCATCAGAGGTTTTTGTGCCCCCAACTGCATTGGAAGGATCTTGCTTCTTCTGCTTGTGAGTGAAAAGAAGTTATTAAGGATTGTATAGCTCATCAGAAATACATGAGAGAGAAAAAGCAAGCATGGACTGACAAAATTCCATACAAGTGTTTGTAAATTATTAAAAGCTTCTAGATCACCAACTGAATCTGCAGAATAGATTGTGGCAAGTTCTTCTTGATAGCTTAATCTTACATCTACTGTGTAGTCTAATTATCTGATAAGCACTGCAAAAGGGAAGAGAGACCCACCTCAACTGAGGATGAAGAAGCAGCCTGCTGAGCTGATGAGCCAGTACTGTTCCAAAAACCAGCATAAAACAATGTGTCACAATTATTGAAACCATACAAACAGCTATTCTCTATCAGACACACCCAAACACAAATAAACTAAAAATGGGGGTTAACCGTGCTGTGCCAGAACCATTCACATACCTTTCAGGACCAGAAACCTTATATTTATGAACAGGAAGAGCATTTATTTCTTCATCGGTCATAGAGGGACCAGTTGGAACATTATCTGCATCCAGTGCTCTCAGAGTTTCATAATCTGTACATACAGCAACAAGTAAATCTAATTAGTATCTAGACTCTATTATTTCAACCAGCTAAACTAGCATGCCCAAATGCAGCACTGAAATTAGCACAAAATGATCTATTGACTTCGGAAACGTTAGGCTAAACCATTTCACCTAAATCATCAAATTCGCGATCGAGGAGAGCCAGCTGGAGTCTAAGCCCTTGTAGTCGCCCTCTGGTCGCGAGTGCAATTGATGGTGGCATATGCAGTCGTAGCTCAGTATGACCAAGAAGACCACTAGCTGCCACAGCATGAGCCTGAGCCTGAGCTTGTAGCTGCTGACAAGTTGCATACATTCGTAGGGTTGTTGCCATCAAGAAGACAGCAAGCACCAACCAAAGCTACGCGTGCAGATTTAGAGCATTGCTCAGTATTGCATAATCATCATTGTTAATAAAAAACACATAAACCCTGAATTTCAAAGTGAAGAGAAACACCAACCAGAAAGTTCGGTGACATTTGATGTGAGTTTAGGATCATGAACAACAAGAGAACTGTTCAACCCAAAAAACAATTAAAAGTTATAATTCACAGGTGAAGTGTTAAAAAACAAAAACACTCGAGCTTCTAAAGAACAAGTACCTGTGACCAGAAAGGCAAGAGAGTTGGTATTGACTGGTCGACCAGCATGAACACGCTAATGGAAAACAGTAGAAGATGTTTAGTTATCATACTTGCAAATACAAATATCTGCAAAATTGTAATGTCACAAGCAAGCAGTTTGAAGTGAAATTTACACAAGATAAGAGGAAATACCATTGTACGCCGCTCAGGTATAAATCCAGGAAAACCTGATTCTATATCTGCTCTAGAGCCTCGAAATACAAAACTCATGGTTCAGTCCTAGTAGAAGTGGATGTATATCCACAGAACTTCAAGAACCTGTAAATGGACAAGACAAAGTGACAAGGGAGAGGAAATAGGGTGTTCAATTTTATTTTTTTTGGTGGCATTTTAAAGATTTAATTATCATGCTTTGCATGATCACAAGCACGAGGGTGGCATGGAAGTAGAAAGAGAAGGGGAAAAAGTGATGAATTACACACCAACATTTCCTTTCCAAAACACATCCCTTCTTGGGAAGCTAATAGAAATGTTACCAAATGAAACAATCAAGGCTTTTCTTTTCTACCTCTCTATCTCTCTTTTGTTTGGCTTTTCCATGAAATAAGTTCAGTAAATTTCCTTAAATGCCATTTCTATAGTTCAATTTTAAACAAACCCATGCAGATAAAGAACAACTGCAATCCGAAAGCTATTGCATTTCAATTCTCAACATCGAAAATTTCCACTCCAGTGACTCAAATTTTGTTGTGTAAAACAGAAATTGGAATTAAGAATTTGGATGAAAACAACCTAAACCCTTCAACAAAAACAATACGCCGATGCCTCAACATCGGAATTAGCCCAGGAACTATCCCACATTGCTGTAGAATTGAAATTTCAAAAAAAAAAAAAAAATCACGTCTTTCTACTAGGGCACCGACACAGAGAAAGTGCGTTTCTCATTATAAGCTGAATCATTCAAGGGATTGCTGATCGTTCGTCATATAATAAACCCCAAACTCGCATTTCAACCCCAGCAACAAATTAAAAGAAAACAAAAAAGAAACAGGGATAGGATCACTTACAGGGAGTAATTGACCGGAGATCGAGGTGATTCAGAAGAACGACGGTGATAAAAATGAAACCTTGGTATCTCCTTCCACCTCTAAATTTTTTATTTTTTTTTCTAAATTTTCTTTCTGAGTCACGAAGAGAGACAGAGAACGAGTTGAGGAAGCGGGGGTAGGAGAGTTGACTCAGCGTGTTGTTTGTTTAACCATTTTGTCGGTGTTTTTATTTTCCTGCCATTTTTTGACGCCATTTATTTACCTACGTACCTTAGACGTTGGTGAGTCTTGTCCGAACAGATTTCCCCTTTGCGTCGTCGTTTTAATCTGAACTTTTGGCTTTTTACCAAAAAAAAAAATTTTCTCTTCGGATTAGTATTTAGTACAGTGAAGAAGATGAGAAAATATTCAAAGTGGAACTAACCAGCTGAGCACATAGGATTTTTGTTTCATGTAACTTTGTAATACACGTTGTTTAATAAGCAATAAAAATTGTTGTTTTTAGAGAGAACTATCTGCTTAGATCGGGGAAGGAGAGTTTTTGGCAGAATATTTCGAGAAGTTCTCATACTGCACTCCGATACTTACGTCAGTAAAAAATTTTACGGAGAGAAAATTCTAGTGTATTACTTATACCTTGTTGTGCATAGTAAAATGTTTATAAACAGGAATTCTTCTAGATGTTAAAATTCGAGCAAAAATAGAGTAACATTTAATTCGTGATTTCTAAAACGTTATATACCAATATTTTATGATGAGTCACGCTTGATGCATGTCCACACTATTAATTATATAACAATTCTCTTTTGTCAAATATAATTTGAAAAATAAAATTATAAAAATATTTAGTTATCATAAATTAATTAATCTATTTAAGTAATTAAAGAAACTAAGGAAAAAAAATCATTTTTTAAAGTAAAAAAATTAAAATAAAAAAAGATATTAATATTCCAGAAATGGCTCCAGCATTTTTGGCGTGGAAACCTCCTCCGCAGTTATAATAGCTGCGGAGGATGGCAATGGTTGGAGATGCTCTAATAGGGAAAATTAAGTGGAGATCATTTTGTCAAGATGATTACTCCATTTGTTCTCAAATGAACATTATTTTAATAAATTTAATACGAAAAATAGTTTTAGCCTTTATTTTATTTTATTTTTTCAAAATAAGTAGCGTTAATTAGAGAATTGAAATAAATGAATGTAATTAAGGTAAGCAATTCAATTTAATTAGTTCTTTAAGTATGCATCTGCTACCAAATAACGTTTATTTGATAACAGATTAATTTACATTAAAATTTTCACTTTGTGAAACGAATACATTGAATAATAAAATATAACCTTTATATGTATTCATTATGCTTTTTGGTTGGTAGTAGTTATTTAGGTATAACTTTTTTGACGTAGGACTCACAAATTCATGGAATGTTAAACGATGTAGTAATTACTTTGTAATTGTACAAGACGTTTTATCATTTTAATAGATAGTGTAAAGGGAAAAAAAAATAATAAATTATTTTTCTAATTATAATTTATAATAAGAAAATTTATCAAAAAACAATATTATTAACAATAAATATTTAAAAATATTTATTTAATTACATAAATATTTTTAAACTATTAAAATAATAATATTTATAAATAACATTAAAAATAGGATCAACCATTGATCTCTCAACATGGTTGATGCCCTTTTAGCACCAAAATTTTTGGCATTTGATGCTAAAAATGCCATCAACCATTGGAGATGATCTTACTTGGGGTTTGGCGATCTCCATTACAAAAGTAGTTGTCTTCTTTGATGAGATATAGTATTGTCTCTTTTGATAAGGTGTTTTATCTCTCCTCCTAATAGTGTTTGATCTTCATATTTCAAATGCTGGTTTTATCCACTTTTGAAATCCTCAACTTCAAATCTGATCCACACAAGAAAAAAAAGTAGATGATGAAATACATGATGGAGTAAAAAATGGAATGAAGTTGTATACACGTCTTGTTCAAATTTAACTTTTATCACCTGTGATTAGGGGTGTAAAAAAAATCCATAAGCCAAAATCCGTCCAAGTCAATTGGATTTTAAACTAAAAATATCCATTCATAAATATGTTGGGCTTGGGTGGGTATGAGCTAAAAAAATAATGGGTGGGTCTAGGGTAGCTCATTGGGTACCATAAAACCCGTCCATCATGTGTATCAAAAATACCTATCCAAAACTATCCTCAAAAGTATAAACAAAAACTCAACAACTCACCTATTTTATTGGGCCTAGTTTTGATGAACTTAAAAAAAAAAAAACTTTTTTCTTTTTTTTAATTTTCTTTTCTTATGTCCTATAATTACTTTACGTTTTTTTTTCTTCTCATTTATTCTTTTATAATATTTTTCAACTACCCACTTATAAATACTAATTCAAGATTGGTCTGGGTCCCGGTCGGGCATCGGGTTGGGGTTCAGGCCTCGGTTCGGGGTTCGAGCCCAGGGTCGGAGTTGAGAGCGGTGTCAGGATTAGGGTCCCGGGGTCAGTGCTCGCGTCCGGGTTTGGGTCGGGGGCATGGTCGCAGTCGAGGGTTGGGGCAGGAGCGAGGCGCGAGTTTTACATAGTATAAAAAAAATTAAAAATTGTTTTTGGACCCAATAAATCTATATACGATTAAATATAAAAGTACACAATATAAATATTTCAAATTTTATAATGGATTAAAAGAATTAAAATGATATAAAAAAATTGAAAAAAAATTATTAATAAATAATTTCAAATATTATAGATGATTTATTGTGGCTACCCATTAAGGGTATTCATTGGGTACCCGATATAATACCCATTAAATAACCCTTACATTTGTACAATGGGTATTATGAGTACCCATTAACTTAATACTCATTTAATACCAGACCAACTCGCCTGTTTGACACTCCTAGTTGTGATAAATTGACTATTTCTTTGACGATATTTATATTTTTAACTTTTTAATTGTAAATATATCATACCATTTGCTTTTGGCCAAGGATGAAGTTAAAATTTTCCAACAATTTTAAAAGTTGTGAGAACACAATAATTCTTCCACTTTGTAGCAAGATCTTTTCATCCATTAATTTTATTATCAATATAATTCACTTTAATATAATATAATAGTAAGTTAGTTTCCTCATCTCCTTCATCATCATCATTGTAAGCTTCACTTAAGTTGGTACTTAGAGGGTCATAACTTAATTTCAGATTAAAAACCTCATTACGTGTCAAAACTTTTGTAAAGAATAAGGAAAAAAAAAAAAAAACGTTAACATCAACGTAAGATTGGTGTTAAATTCTTACGTCAAATTGCGTGTCACCATTCCCTTGCTTAAATATGTTGAAATATATGTATAGCTTTTACCGAATCTAAGTTTTGTATAGTATAGTATGGTAATAGTACAACGTCGAACGCGGAAAAAGAACTGAAAATTCTTGGTCATACCCACTGAAATCCTCCTTTCCTTCCTTCGTCCTCTTCTTTGACTCGCTGCTTCTTTCCACTCAAGTTTCAACTATTCAAGAATTTTCCACTTTCTACTCTTCCAGAATTCATACTCAGCTCAACACTCACCAAGCAATATTACTTCATTACCCCAAAACCCGATCCCCCAGGAACGAGCCATTGCTCATGCTCCAGCCCCTCTATTAGTTCTGCCTATTTCGTTCTTTCCTTTTTTATAATCCCTGCTTTTAATGTAATAGATGATAGAATTGTAAAATAATGCTGAATTCAAACCCCACTCATTGAAAAAATCATGTCCCCCATTCCCCACCCCTAAGCAAAACCAGAAAATACTACCACTCAGTCCGTGAAACGAATCCAGTAGTACAACTGTTTTTGAGCCGCAAAATACAACTCGATTTGTTTCTTGTTTATTAAGAGAGAAAGAGGGAGGGAGCAAAGATAAGATTTGTCGCTGAATTGGACAAATTCCGGGTTGTTGAAATAGTCAGCAGTTTAACGATTCCCATTGAACCTCAAATTCTCAATTCTCACGGTTGACTACTGACCCGACTTTGAACAAGAACCAATCACTCGCCTCCCTTGGTCAAATATTCAATTCTTCATTTCTGATTCTCTGTTATTATATGATACGCCTCTTCTTTCCCTCATTTTCCCCATTCAAAAGAAAAACCATAAACTTCACCCCGAAGGCTTCCACAGCTTTAATCTTCCAATTATTGTCCAAAGATCCAACACACTTCTTTTTCATATTTGACTGTTTCCCATCTGAAAATATATAAGCTTGCAAACAAAGTAAGTGTGTGTATGGTTTCACAAGCAAAGAATACTCTTAACTACCTGAAAAGTGGTAGCCTTTGAGCTTTACTTGCATGTTCATCTGCTCGCAATTGCACAAGTCCTGGCATCAGATAAAGGTTTTGCAGTGCTTTACATGCGCTAAGCAAGCTCTGCTGCTGCGTGCCTACGTTGTTGTTGTTGCTGCTGCTTGTTGGAAGGTATTCCAAGTTGATCGACTGCTTCTCGTGAAATTGTGTCAATGGAGAATTCAGCAGACTGTGAGTTGAGGAATCTGATCAAAGAGCTGACACAAGGAAGGGAGTTAGCTAGGCAGCTCCAGATTCATATCAATGCGCCATCTTCTACACATGAAAATCGCGAACTGTTGATTCACAAGATTTTGAAGTCCTACGAGAAAGCATTGAACTTGGTCAAAAGTAATACTGCTGCAGGAATGGGAGAGGCACAAGAACAAACGGTTGCAGCCTCAGAATCTCGCTCCCAGCTAACTACAGGGATAACAGTTGGAATGTCTGACTCCCCAAGATCCCTCAGTGGAAGTCCACGCAGCGAAGATTCTGATAGAGAATTCCGAGATCAGGAACCTGGAGATTCCTCCAGGAAGAGGTAATAACCTGTGTAGCTTGCAGCTGTTTTAATGATTATTTTCAAATTCAACACAATTTAGTTGTATCACCCTGAACTATTCCTAATAATATCATGTCCCTCTCAGGAAGACTATGCCTCGGTGGACAAAACAGATTCAAGTTAGTCCTGGAATGGGACTAGAAGGGCCTCTGGACGATGCCTGTAGTTGGAGAAAGTACGGACAGAAGGATATTCTTGGAGCCAAATATCCAAGGTGATGAATCGAACTTTTCGTAGTTACCTGTCTTCTTATTTGAAGGATAAAAATGACCACCCTGGCATGTATGATGTCACCTTTCTGTTTGCTGTAATTCTGGTGCATTTTGCTATGGGGCCACGATCACAGAGAAGAAACTTAAAATTAAAAATCAAAACACATAATTTTCACTTCACAAGATGAACCAAAAAGCTACAAGCTTACCACCTTTGTCCCCTTGCCGCGCAATCTAAATCTCCCCCTTCCTTCAATTACCTTGCCAGTGGTCAACATGCAAAGCCTTTCAAGCAATCTCTTCTTTTGCATTGCGAGTTTTGTCCTGGATGTCATGGCACAACTAGAAATATGTGAGGGAGGAAACTGAAATTGGCTGCACAAGTTACAATAATAAGCCATAATATTCATGCACGTCAGAATATACCCTGCGTTAATGAAATGTATATTAGCAACTAAAAACACAATCTATTGGTTATATATTTGTATATGTCTTCAGATGCATAAAATATAACTTGAAGAAGAAACAGGAAAAAAGTTGATTTGATGGGGCCTTTTAGTTCTTCTACTAACGACTTCTACTTCATGTTTGCAGGGGTTACTATAGATGCACCTACCGACATGTCCAAGGCTGTTTGGCTACAAAGCAAGTTCAAAGATCCGATGAGGACCCAACCATCTTCGAAGTCACATACCGGGGAAAGCACACATGTAACCAGGGCACTGAGTCAAACCTAACTTTAGCATTAGCTGAAAAGCCAGAAACAAGTTCACAGGGAAATTACCAGCAAGTCTCTCAACCTAAACAAAATCAACAAGAGATACTCTTAAGTTTCCAAAGAGATCTCAAAGTTGAAACCAAAGACTTAGAGACTCACAATCAACAGTTTCCCATATTTAACTTCCCTTCAGCATCAGGTACAAAACAAGAAAGCTGCACTCTCTTCCCACCTTTGACCGATAATGTTTTCCCTGGGAGCTTGTCTTCCACATTTATGCCTCCTTCAACAACCGGATCAAATTACTTTTCCGTCTCACCTACTCACACGAGTGGCTTTGCAGGAATGCAGAATCCATACATACTGGAATCTGATTTTACAGACTTAATATCAGCAGCAACTTCCACCACGACCTCTCCCACCGTTCGCATGGATTTCCCATTCAGTCAAACGGGATTTGATCCTAACTTCACATTTGATAATTCAGGCTTTTTCCCCTGATGGAAACCACAGCATGAAAAAAGAACTTTTCATTTGCAGGTATTGCACCCTGTTAGTAAAGAAAGAAGGCTAATATTATAAGATAGCCGAATGGAAACCTCTTGTTGCTGGCCTAGAGAATTTTTACGGTCTTTAGAGTATCTAGATAAGATGCAAGTGTTTAGTAATGGAAGGAAACAATTTTGTGATTCAGAACACCGAGTCTTCTGATGTATTTCGTCTGTAATCCGCTGATATTCGCAGAAAGAGTCTAGCTTTGTAACTTTGTATTTGATGAGATAATGAAATACTGTCTTTTAGAGTGTGAACTACTTCAAAACTGCTGCTCTTTATCAGTGATTTCTTTCGCATAATAACTTTATTGGCATCCCGTAACTATTGATCGATCTCCATCCTAATTTATGAACTGAACTTGTCAAATTTCATGCTGAAATCAGCAACTACTAGATCCAAACATGTCCGAGGAAAGGAGATGCAAAATTTTGAATACAAAAACTCTTATCACATAAAATTATAACACTGAAAGGCAGCAAAAGAAACAAATCCAGTAAAAGAGCGGCTAGACCTGACCTGCTCAACGATGAGTAGAGAGAGAGATTCCGGGTAGGGCGCGACTGACAATTAAGAGAAACTGAATCAAATGATCGGTGACGGCACAAAAACTAAAATATAATTTAAAAATTAACATAAAATTAATAGAGAAATGAGGAAGAGAGTGAGCTAAACGAGCTTTCTCCGATTCCGGCCGAGCTCCGTCTCCTGCGTCATCTTTTCAGATCACTTAAGCGGTTCGTACACAACCATATCGGTTTTGGGCTTTAAGTTTAAATTCGGAGAAGAACGCGAAGTTGGGCCATTTGGTAGAAATCTCAACTGGGCCTATTGAAATTAAATGTTGGACGGGCCATGATAAAAAGTCTAATATGTGTATATAAAGGAAATTAGAACATAGAGAAAATGGGAAAAAATAACCGAAAAATGAGCCCAAAAAAAAAGAAAAGAAATGAATAGTCATTGAATGTTCTTTTGAAGGTCCCATGTGGAACCAAAGACAAAATTGTCGGACGGCCCAAATCAGATAAATAGATGTAACATTGCATTATGCATTCAAGTGTTCCCCACAAAAATACAATTAAAGGGTAGGGGATCGAATTCAATGCGCGCATGCCGATCTATCAACATTATTGTATTAATTGACAAATCAACTTTTTATTCTGCCACAAAATTAATTGTTACTCCTCATCCTCCTCCTCCCATCTATATATATATATATATATATATATATATTCTTTATTTTATTTTTCTAGGTTGGATTTTAATTTATTGATGAATTATAATAGTGAAGTGATAAATTATCATCGACGTTCCGGCGCCGGAGATCTAGTGGACCGCATGATACTCCCGACGGGACCATATTTTTTCGAAAATCATTAAGGCTCTGTTTGGTACCCTACTCTCAAAACATGTTTTTGGAAAAAAAAAAATGTGGGCATCACACTCAAAATATATTTTGGGCATGTTTTGAATCACATAGCAAACATGCCATCAAAAAGTGTTTCAGGATGGCAAAACTCAAAACACATTCTAAACACATTTTGAGTGTGTGACATACTTTTTTTTTTTTTTTTTTTCTTCTCCAAAAAACATGTTTTGATAGTAGATATCAAACAGGGCCTAAGTAGCTTGTTATGGAAATAGATAAACATTTTTAAGAACCATTTATTTTATTCTGGGAATATTGATTGAAATATATATATATATATATATATATATAGAGAGAGAGAGAGAGAGAGAGAGAGGAATAGGATCATGATCATGATCATGAACAACAACATATACGTATCTAGGCTTGCTTAGACATATATGGCCAGATCCCACCTTCAGGACCACATTCATATTCATTCATGTTTTGCTGTTTTCAAATTCACATGAAAATGTTAACTACGAAAGCTTCTTGTCCCAATCCCTACCTAACCTAGGCGCCCGTATCCCATGCAGATCGATTCATTGTCGGAAATTAATTTACACTTATAATTAATCTACGTACGCTTGCTTCTTTTTCCCTTCATTATATACGTTCTTAGATTTTTCCTGCATGAACAATTAATTATATTCATATATGTATGTATTTTAGCAAGCGGAATAAATGTATTTTTGTCTAAGCAATATTAAGTACGTAATTGATGAATAAATGGAGGTGGAGGGAGGATGGCTGTAGTCCTTATTAATACTAGGCAAGGCAAGGCCATGGCGACATCTTCATGTGTTTTGGTAGTGGACCTAGTGGTTGGTTGTAGATGTGGAACTGTTCGACAGAGATTAGGTTAGGCCGACAATAAGAACGTTGAAGTTGCCACAACGGACTACTAGCTAATGCTGGTCCAACGAAGCACTAAGAATATCGATGGATCCATCCACCGTATATAGATAGTTGTCTCGAGTTCAGATTATCTACCCAAATTACAACATACGAATATTATTAATTTTATACAGGGTATATATATATATGTGTAGGAAAATTGGTCCGACGCATACGCATGCATGCGATTTAGAAGCCTAATGACGTACAAATTAATATGCCTTCAGTCATAATTTCATACGTGCATGCAAGGACGACAGCGAAGAAAGCAGCCTTTGTCCGAGTATATTGATTAGAAAAGTTCACTTTGTAATTTTAATATTCACTTTGTAATATTGAAACAGTATTACGGATTTCAGCAACAAGGTGCATGGCGACATTTTTCTTCCCTTTTTTTTTTTTTTTTTTGGGTGGTCATAATTAAGTATTATTTTTGCATTTTGGAACCAGAATCATCCTATAGTACGGGCCATGCTATTTTCAAAATAATAATTTACCTGCCAGAACAAATTTGTACATAAAGTCATGTAAATTTGTTTTAAAATGCAATAGGTTGTTTGGTGTGTATATATATATATATATATATTTCTATTGAAACATAATTATAATCAATTAATTAAGCTGCAGAAATTCTCCCTCGTACAAATGGTGAACACATATATATAAGAATTCACTCCAGTCGCAAATTAATTAATGAAGATTAATACCTAGCAATAATTAATTAACCCTCCTCCCTCCAAAATTAAACCATGATCTACAACAAACTTAATTAATTGGGAGTCCTATATATCAATTATCCCCCAGTTATTACCATCCATATATAATTAAGAAGAAGAGTGAGTGTGTTAAATAGCTAGGGTTTTCCGAGCCATTTCGTAACCAACCTTCTGTTATGATAAGAGAAGAGATCGAAGAGAAGATCCATGGAATTTAAAGACTAATAATTTTGGCCGGACCGGAGGAATGTCGACGGATACATCGCCGAGGAGGAGGCCCCTAGCCTCTGCTGGAAGCTTCGATTAGCAGAATGTCAGCTGAATCTGTTGAGCCAGCTCCTCCGCGCTTAGCTGGCATTCGATTCCGATCTGTTCAGACAAAGACGTACACAATTATAATCAAATGAAAATAAAAGGGCACACGTGGAATTACCACTGTACTTGTAAAAAGTTTAAAAAGTTGAAACTCAATACGTACGACGATGGCAGTAAAATTATTAGTCGTCCCCGGCCAGTTTCAGTTTAAACAACAACAAAAAACTGAAGTACGTTACCGTTTGTTGCCACTTGGGAGGAAAAATTCGTCAGTGAAAAAGTGTGTGATCTGTGATGATAATTAAGTTGAAAAGTCTACTCTGTATTTGCTTTGCTAAACTAAAAAAGTGTAAACATTTGACCTTAAATATTCTATATTAATCAATGTACGTAGTGTATATATAATGTTTGATTAAAATTATATATATCTATATATATTGTATATAAAGTTAACTTTTAACCCTCAAACTCAAACTTAAATACACAAATGAATTAATTACTTGATCGTATAAAAAGAATACTTTAAAATACTTTAGTACGAAGTGTTTAAAATACTTGATCGTATAAAATCATTAATGAATAAAATGTATTCATACAACATTGTTCATCTAATCATTTTATGGTGAATTTTTCACTATTGAGTCTAAATGTTAAGGACTAACTACTACCTTCGTTATATTAGGTGCGGTTTACAATTAATTCACACTTGAAAGTAAGAACATGATGTAAAATGGACATATATATATATGTGTTGTACCTTAACATTCATAAAATGTTGTACATGAGTGAAAGTGGACTTTGGGAAGTAGTTAACAAGGTATAACTAATTTTCTCAAACTGCATTATTTGGTAATTACCCTAACCTAGAATGCCGTAACTGTAATTTACCCATATTTTTACCACAAAATTTTCCTCCGGAGGACTGCAACTATTCTTAGCACCAGGCCGGAATATTAACGTCACAAGTTCCAAAATATTGTACTATTTACTTAATTTCCTGAGAATTCAGTAATTGCTGCATGCCAATGTCAAGTGACGTACTCTTCCTTCACCAGATAATCTCCACACACAAAAAAAAAAAAAAAAAAAAAAAAAAAATGGAGGACAGAAACTGGGAAGAGCATAGTTAAGCTGCAAGTGCATGAATGTCTGACCTTAATGGTGAAAGAATTAATGGTGGTATCGTCAATGTTGCTAATGTCCAGCTGGAGGATTTCGAGGGAGAGGTCCTCAATAGCCGAGATTATCCTCACTACTTGTCCCGGTATACGTGGGGACACCGTTTTCAACAGCAAATTCGGCCCGGAGAATTTGACCTCCACCTCCGCCACCGCCGATTTCGAATGCGCAACCAGCTCGTTGACGCTGTCGTTTATGGAGGCGGCGGTGGTGGTGGAGGAGCACGGAGACGGCAAACCCTGGTGCAGCAGCCTTGACCTGTAAGGGCTGCCAGGTTGTTGCGGCGTTCTTGGGCTTATGGGTACGCTTAACCTCGGACTCAGCGGTGGCTTCCTCGGACTAAGCTGCGATGACCTTGGACTCGAAGCGACTAACCTCGGACTCAACACTTCGCTGTAGACTTTCCTTTGCTTCTTTGCCTCTAGGGCTTGCAACACTTGCTGCAGCTCGTTGATGTAATTCACAACCCCTCCTATAATTGACGCTTGATCACCCTGGATATATATAGAGATAATATTTTCTGTCTGTTTACCGTGAAAGGGTATATATATAATAAGAAAAGACAGAAAATAGAGTAGACGAAACAACGTATCAACTTACTCTTTTGACGTAAAAGCAAGGCATCAAAGAGCGCAAGACGGTTAAGTGGTCATTCATCTGCTTTCTCCTGTTCCTCTCCACTGTTATGTGAGTCATCCGTTGCTGCCCATCTTGGTTGTGGTCGGAACCACCGGTCGTCGTCGGCGACGGAATCATCAGCTTCTGCCTCTTGCACTTCCGGGAGGTTTCGGTTTCCGTTTCGATTTCGAGCTCGTTCTCGGAATAGTCAAGTAGAGCGGTGCTAGAAGAAGTAGATTTCTGGGAAACCAGTCGGGTGCTGCTGGTTTCTTCCGGTGGCGCTCCGCCAGCAATAATATCCTTGAGGTTGTTTAGATCGGAAACAGCTTCCCAAGCCTCAAGAACGCTGAAGATATCATCAGAAGGAGAAGCTGTTCCGCCAGGCGGGCGAGACGATTGTTGGTTTCGTCGAATTCGGAGCGTGAGAAGAATTCAGACAAACTCTCGCTGTCCATTTCAGCAGTTCTGTTCCTCAAAAAAGTGCCAAAAAAAGCCCCCCTACAACACAGCCTTGTTTATCGCAGGTTTTGTTTTGCTGCTATGCTAGCTAGGGCGAGATAGGGACTAAACTATCACCATCAACGCTCACTCAGGGTCCTCCCGCACTATTATTGTTATTTTTTTTACACTCTTTACCGTTGGATGTTGAAATGGCTAAAGCTCAATCTAAAACGAAGATGCCGCCGGCCTGCACACAAGCAGAAGAAGAACTTGGGAGAAAATGGGTGAGGGGGGCGGCGGCGGCAGGAGGATCTCTGCACTAACTCCGAGGAGAGAGTATTCTAGATGAAATCAAAACGTGGAGAGAGCCGTTAGGCTGTTATCCTTACTTGAAAGGTTAATTTTCAGGAAGAAACGAAACACACAAGTTTACTACGAGCTTATAATGGCTCTCCAAAAGAAGAAATAGTTGATAGCATTAATTACATGACCTTTATTTTCCAGGGAAAAATATTTTTTTAATGAAAAGGAATTGCTTAATTTCATTTTTTTAATACTCTTAAATTCTTAATATAATATAATTATATATGGATGAAGATATAAAAGTTAAAATTTAACATCCCACCCCAAAAAAGGAAAATTACAAAAAGAAAGAAGAAGCATATATTCTTGATTTTTTGAACATGAGCCCATTTTATGAGACCAAATGGATATCATTTGGCCCTTCAAAACCGTACAGTATCCGTATAAGGGGATACCTACTTAGAACCCATGATTAAATCAGTCATTATCAAATGTTCATATCATAGCAATATGATGTTTTCACAACCAGGCTACTTTCTAAAAAATTGACCTTTTTTATCCATCCAGTCCAAACATACTTAACTATTTATTGAGACAATCCGCCATTTCCCGTGATGATTAAGAACCACATGTTAAGTTTACTTTTTATCTTTCTAAATTTTAAATTTCTAGTTTTTTATTTGTTTTTGCTTGAATAAAATGGATACCCAAGCCTATTTTTAATTAGAAAAAAAAAAAATTCTTCAGGAAAAAATCTCAGCCATATATGATATTTCCATCATCCATAACACAGTTTAAATGGTATTTGATTCATGTACCATGTAAAATGGTACCGTCAAATACATTTAAAAGATAAATGCAATTTCTTTGTGAGTTTGATACACTTGTGAGGGGTCGGAATGGAAAAGCAAAAGTAAATTAATTAGTGTTTTATTATTTATTCGGTCTTATATAAAGGGTCATGTTTTTCAAAAGTATAAACTTTTATAAGTTTACAATACTTAAAATAAGTAATTTAACATTATTTTTTTTACTTATACACCTACTTAATTTCTAAGTATTGTTTAATTATAGAGGGCACATCTTCATATTAGTAAAAGTATATAACGTATATAATTACTTATTTTACGTATTGTATTTTAAAGTCTATTATACACGTATCTATTTTAAAAACAATAATAATTTTTTAGAAAAAAAAGCATATTAATTATTGTACGAAATAGCTAGGTTTGCTTCTGCCGTCTGGCAACGCCAACTTGTAACCGCTGGAATCAGAACTGTAATAAGTTAATATATATCTGCAACATCAATAATAACTACGTGCGTACGTACTCCGGCCGGCCATCAGATCGATGAAATGAAAGGAGAAGAAGGCAAAAGTAGATATTATCTGTAATTAAAATTTCCAGGCGCACGTAAGATATTGTCTCTAATTAACTACAGTACTACGTGCGACCTTTTAGTGAGGAAGAAGCTAAATTGAATTCCCAACACTTAATGTTCATTTGATTTTGGTGGCAGTTACAGTATGTTAGAGCATAAATGTTGAAAAGGTTAATTCCCTGAGAAAAATGTAAACATGCATGGCTGCAGGGCTATTTAATCCGATTTGCATGCATTTTGGTGATGTTTTAGGTATATGCAAAGGTAAAGGTTAAAAACTTAAATGTCTGTCGCTTCTCCCAGAAAGTTACCCCCGAGGTTGCAGAAACCGCAGTCATTCATTCCTTCATGCATAGAGATCGATGGAGCCCTTTAATCCATTCCATTCCATTCCCGACAGAAGTTACTTAAAGGTAGTTTCTCATGTTTTTTCACTTTGTAAGAGGTAAATGAAAGAAGGAGAAGCATCGATGAATAATATATTTTTTGTTCTGAGGTACTAATGAACAGTGTAAAGGAGGGCTGTACATGGTGATTACGATACAACGATAGGAAGATGACAAATTGCAAAAGTGTTTTAAATGTTAGCTCACCAAAATAAATGAGGATGAAGAAGGGCAGATGAAGGAGATGAGGATGGGTACTACTGGGCAAAGTCTGCAACTTGTCTGTTTTTTAAGACAGAGAAATTGTTGATGAAGGAGAGGAGCTTTCAATGCGCAGACACGGCATCTCCGTGCTCCCTATGATCTTGTAATTCAATTTTCGGAATCAAGTTGTCTCTCTCCATTAATTCATTTCTTTCAAGTTTTTTAATTAAACGCGCACACACACATACACACACACACTCTCTCTCTCTCTCTATCTCTTTCTCTTTCTCTCTCTCTCTCTCTGCGAGAGTGAATGTGGTCAGAGAGATTAATTGCAGCGATGGATCGATCTCTGGTGCATGGGAGTGCGTTTTGTGTACTGCCATGCATGAGCAGGATGCATCCTTTCAGTTTCAAATGGATACAAATTTTTTGTTAGTAAATACCAACAATCATTTTTCACATTTACCATCCTCAACTATAACTCTCTTTTTCCATCTCTCACATACTATCCCAAGAATCGAACTCATATCTCGGGTTCCCTCCCAACCTTCCCTGACGTACTACAGTAATTTAATTATCTCAACGCCAACGGATCATTATCGTCATAAGAATGGTGGGGTTGGTGGGTTCTTCCTTGTTTTCTTTTGATGAACAACACATAAGCCTTTACAAAATAAAGCAGACACCACCTAATCTGGTGGATTTTCACCAATCGATGTACGTACTCATTGGTCACTTGTAATTCAACAAATAATTACACTTAATTTGTTAGTGGTTTTGAACTTTTGATGATCTGAAGGAAATTAATTGAAGGAAGCTGCATGGTGCAGGTGGCCGGTGATCTCAGTTGAATGATCTCATCCATTCATCCATCGAGTACTACTTCTACTCGATCTGGAACCATCGATCACGAACAATTCAGTTTTGTCGGAACGCCAAATTTTCGAACTTTAATTTTTGAAGATTCGTTAACGGAAAACGATAATGGCAATAATAACAAGTGCAAAGACAACATGCAGACAGAATTCATCATGTCATGGTCCCTTTCTCTCTGTTTTAACAACCACTCATTCGCATTAGTAACGTAATTGCATAAGACATTATTTACGGATTGAATGGTTTGGTGCTTGCATAGTGAAAAAATAAACATGAAAAAAAATCACAAACTACAAGACTCATGGGATCGCTGAAGCAGCAGTATTGTTGAAATAGTGTATCGGACAGGTATGAGAAGCCGCCGAATGTCTGGAACCTGAAGGTTTTAGCGATGCGGGACGAGAGAGCTCATAGATTCAACAACCTTTGAAGTTGATGCCAACGAATCCAATGCAATATATTATTATAAAACACGTGTTTTTCTCCAGTTTTTTTTTTTTTTTTAACTGCAGTGGATGATACGTAACTGATTAAACGTAGTTAAAATTCCTTGGTGGATGGATAAAAATTGAAAGCAGAAAAGTTAAAACTGTAAATGAATAGGGATAGTACATAATGAGATGAATGATGCAGCACGCTGCCTGCCATAATAAAGAGAGAATGTAGGACAAATTTTGAAACCATGCAGAGATGACTCTTTAATGAATCGTTACTGGGACCCTTTTCCTTCTCCTTCTCCTTCATTTAGAAATTAGAATTTTCTTTTTCTCCTTCTTGGAAACCATTCATTCATTTGCATCCGAAACACCATTTAATATAAACTGTTTATTTATCCTGAAATGAAATACAATGGAGTCACAGAGTTTATTCCACCATAATATTATTATTTAGCTTCGATTTAATGTTATATATATATATGTATGTATATGTGTGTGTACATGTAGGGTTAGATGGAAATGGAGGGCAGACTACAGGGGACCCGTAGAAGTGACGGAGGGACCCAAAGCCACTCAGTTTAGGTTTAGGTGCAGAGACAGGAGCTTGATTGCGAGATAGATTTCAGGACCCCATCTTTTTACGTCAAGTCCCATTCCAAGCTTCGACTTTTAATTAAGCCTTCCTCTTTTTATTTCTTATCGTCATCATCTGATCTTTCACCCACCATTAATTATTATATATATATATATATACATATATAACTGAATCAATACAATAACTTTTGTAAAGCTTTGCTGATGCCCGACCAACTACTGTATAATGCCGCTAATTTATGGGCAAAGGTTTTTTTTTTTTTTTTTTTTTTCTGTTGGTTTTTCCTTCACATTGCTTCAGATGCAATTAGTGACTACAATTAGATTGAATAATTTCAAGGACTAAATTCAAAATAATGATATGCCCCAAGAAAGATTATGCATTTACATGACAAAAACCAATGTAACACTTCTTTTCTTTCATGTGTTCTCATGACATTAATTGCAGAAAAAATTCACTATAATTTTTTTTTTTTAGTTATACTATATTTGTTAATGTAATTTCTCCTAATTAAATTGATTAGTTATACTGAAAATACTAGTTTTTTTTTGGCTTTTCTCTTAAGGCTTTCAGTGTTAAAACTCTAATAGTTTATTAAAACCGTATCAAATCAAGTCAAGGGGAAGGAGATGGTGCATCAAGGAGCAATGGAGCTTGTCGGGCAGGGGATCCAAGATGCGGACATGCGTGGGGATCTTTTGGGTAGAAAGAGCAAAGAATGTGATTGAGGATACTCTCTAACTAAGTTTGGGACTACATGCCTGTTTGTTGAGTGTGTTTGGAGCGCTGCTCCTAAATTTGTATCTCATCGATTTACGAGGACATTAATACAATTTATCATTTCAACAAAAAAAAAAAAAAAAAAAAAAAAAAAGAGTTCATGTTTGTTTGTTTTTATTCATTAAATGGATAAGTTCAATATGAACTTTTGCGAAGTCCATCTTGAATTCGTTCATGAAAATTCATATTCGTTCTCAACTATTACTAACAGAGATTGATTTTGTTATTACGACCAAACTAGAATAAGATACTAGTAATTTTTAAAATTACAAGAACTAATTTATAATTTCCGAATTTTCATGGGAGGTAAATATAATTTCGCCCAAATATTTATGTAGAGGAATTGCGATTTTATTCTATATGTCACTCCTCACTCTTGCATAACAAGAACCCGAAATTCTTACAGGAGAAAAATTTAAAATAGTAAAAACGCATTATAGATCATTACCGAGTTGTTGGAAGTTCAATTCATACCTCTACAAATTTTCCGAGGGCGAACGACCCAACTTCTTCATTCTACTCGCCCAAGTTCTCCCCTCCAAATAGATTCTGTTTCTGCTATTCACTATCCATCGTTTACAGCTTTTCACTAATATACTACTCAAGTAAATTAAGTGCACTCGCAACAATTAATTTATGCAAAATTAAGACAATCAGTTTGCACAAATTTTCAATTACTGAATAGTAAAGCTTTAATGCTCAATGGAGCCTAATACCGCAGATACAATATGCAAAGAACCTGTAACTACAACCACCCCAGATTTGCATCCAGTTTTTGCACCAAGTATCTGACCTCCGGCTCTGATGCAGGCCGTCACGGACCCCTCAGAAAATATTATGGCTCGACCTTCTGTTTGATTGAGTGATGAATCCTGCAGAGAACCATTTTCATCAATGCTGTAGTCAAGAATATTAACACCCTGCTCCTTAGATGCTCGAATCCATGACTCTCTTAAAGAAGATGCTGAAGTTGTTCGGGATTTTTCTCCTGCAATGCTAACTTCTGTGAAAAACACAGCTTCCAAAGATGTAGCTGCCAAGGAATAACAAAATGGAGTTATGGCTTTTGATTCGTAATACATCTCTGTTGCAAGGGATAATATTCCCCAGAAAGTAATCAAACCTGAAAGTAGTTCTCTAGCAAAACCTATATGATCTTTGTCACTCGCCATGGCAACGACGAGGACTACACTTGATCCTGGAAATGCCATCTCAATCGTATTCACCAAAGCTCCAGCAGATTCCTTGGTATGAGCTGAAAACAAATTATGCTGCTAAGAATTCGCATCACGCCTAAAAGTCACAGTAGCAACAAAAGTAGATATTTCATCCAAGATGCCTAGATAGATCAGAACCCAACCTCCATCCAGCATTATAGTTGCTTCTGATAGGCCTAACCTCTCAGCTTCATTTGGTGTTAGAACTTGATTCCTTCCAAGCAAAAATGCACTTTCAAGACCAGCACGAATAGATTCAGTTGATAGCCTCCACCCTGATGCACATAATAAAACAAACAAGAGAAACATAAACTTTCAGGCATAAACTGAATCACAACCAACAATCAACATTAACTAAGTCCACCAGCAGTTGCTAGAATCAAAATATAAAATACGTGAACCTAAAGATTTACATAACCAGATCATACTGTCCCAGTAGAACTTCAAAGAATCACTTAGCCAACTAGGCACATTTTGACAAGAATGCAAAATTGTTCACCTTGATCACGAAGGCAGAGAGCAGCACAGGCGGCAGTTGCAGCATTTTTTAGCTGGTGCTGGCCAAGCATTGACAACTTAATATTGAACATTTCAATGGACTGTAGATAAAATACATCACTACAATAAGCATTTAGTTTGGTAAACACAAATTGGTAAAAATAGCACATTAAAAAAACTAAAACACTTAAAAGCCAAATTAGTTACTTATATACCAACTGAAGGTCCTTCTCAATCTGGAGCACCAGGTCACAGAACTGATAGGGTCGGCCACTCATTTTGTCAAGACTTCTCAAGATACTTCTATTTCCAGTATCTGATGCTGACACAACAGGAGAAGACATAGAGGAGGCCTTATCACGAATAATGCGCTCAATTTGTGGAAGGAAAGGTCCTCCTAAAACCAGCTGAGAATTTCACCATCTAATAAACAGTTAGGTACAGTACTATAACAATGACAAAGACAATGTGTTTAAGCAAGCATAGAAATGACCAAAGTAAAAAATGCACCATATCACATTTGAAAAAGATGATGAAAAATTACAGATCCTAATCACTAAAACAAGTATGCAGAATACCAAGCATGTGACGAAGGAACTAGGACTCACATATGAAACATATATAGTACGCACATGTACCCAGCAATAAAAACATATTACTCACTAGATAACTGGACATGGCAACCTCATATCCACTACAAGCCATATAATCTTTTCAACATGTAGGAAATATATATGCCTTGTAAAAAAACTTACAGACCATTATCAACTTACTCCACATACGATTCTTAACGAGTAATTATATGCAAAATGGTACTTCATTAAAAAGTCCTTTTCAGATGACAACAGGAAAAAGCACACAGGAGGGATGCGTGAAGGAGAACCACCTAACTGGACGTCCATCTTTAATTATTCCAGATTTTGCAACAGCAATACTCTCCAAAGAACCACCAAGTGCTGCTAAATGTTCCTCACCGATTGTTGTAATGACTGAAGCAGCAAGGGCAGAACTTGGAATTATATTAGTTGCATCACGTGCTCCGCCTAATCCAGCCTATGTAACAGTGTTCAGACAGAAAACAATACCAATTTAAAAACAACTCAGAAGCATTACATTCAGAGATGAGTGGGAATTGAGAATGCAATAGAAATAAGGAAATCAAATAACCAGTTTGAAAACCAATGAGTTGGGTTTGGCAGTATAAAAACTAGTAATAAATGGAAATCAAGTCAGCTACCTCAATGACTGCAATATCAACTTTCTGCTGAGCAAACAGGCTGAAAGCCAAAGCAGTGAGAACCTGGCCAAGAAAGCATAGGTGCCCAACCACAAATTTAAGAACCCAGCTGAGAATCATGATAATAGGAAAAGACATAATTTTGAATACAGAATCTATATCAAATATTTTAAAAATGACTATGTCTCTAAACAAGAGCAACCATTCCAAAACTGGTCAATAAACAAATCCTTGAGGCCACAAACTCATACCTCAAAATGAGTGAGACAACCATTTTCAAGTTCTATAGCTCGCTCAAGAACCATCCTTAGACTTTGAAAATGATGATTCAACAAACTTGCCTCTACAGGACCTCCTGATGCACACAGGTTAATGCGTTCCCTGATAGTGCGTACGTGCGGGCTGCGAAATTCAGCAAGGGAGGATTGATGAAAACTTGCAATCAGAATACTGAAGCTCAAAACAACTAAAAATGTACCTAGTGTAGCAACCCACTGCATATCCTTCTGCCCGTAAAATGCCAGAGAGAAACGCAGCTGTTGATCCTTTCCCCTTCGTCCCAGCTATATGGACCGCCTATTTGCAACATCAAAGCCAAGTTTGTTACTATACCGACTACATATAATCTTGGCCAAAAAAATGAAAAATCTGTTCTGGGTTGAGCAAACAGAACACTAACCTTGAACTTGCATTCTGGGTTTCCGAGGAGTTGCATTAGGCGTCTCATCCTTCCGAGGTCGAAGCCATCGTCGGAGTCTGTTCCTGACCCTTTGGGCACACCGACCTTTTCGTAATTCTTGAGGCTATCCATGAAATCAAGAAAATCCTTTGCTTCTGCTTCTTCTGATAGAGTAGACATGGCTTGAACTTGGCGCAATTTGCTCCGATGACTGAGAAAACGGCCAACTGCTAAAGAGGCTGGGGTTTGAGTTCGCCCGGAAAGGGTGAATCTATACAAATTCCCATGAATTTTCATCATCGTAGCAGCAACCCAATAGCTTTTCTCCCTGTGTTGCACACCGGCAATCGGGCCCCCTTCAGATATCTTCAATCTCCACCGGCTTTTATTTTATTGGGCGGTGATATCATTCTTTTAGTCGGCCTTTAATTTAGGCTCACGTTCTCTTTATTAGGCTCTCATTTGGGCTCACCCCTATTTGGGCTTATCTTTGTGGCCCAAATTTCTACAATCTTAAGAGCATACTACCCAGATATATTCATTAATTTTTAATCGTTCGGTACTTTACTAATATTTTCTCGAGTGAATAAAGAAACCTGACAACGGTAAAGTGAACCCTCAATCGGCGGAAATTTGACGGCTGAAGTACGCGGTACGCCACCTCCTCACCACCACCACCGTAAACAGCACCCGATACCTCTTGGTAATTTGCAATCTATATCGTTTACATGGCCGAAATGCGCAAATCCACCGTGTATTTCCTTGTCTCTTCCGATTTCGTTTGTTTATTTGTTTATTTGGTATCATGGCATTTTTTGTTGTCCAGCATTATGTTGGGTTTGTTAGTATTCTGGGTAGAGTTTTACCGTTAATTACTTTGTTGTTTGGAATCTAGGGTTTAGAGTTTGGACTTAAAATGCGAGCGTGATCATTTGATACAGTGTTGCTGGATTAAAAGACTAATCACAAATAGTGTTAGAGATATGGATAGTAAAGAACTCCGAGGTGGTTATGTTTCTGTAGAAGGGGAACGTCAATGCTTCATGAAGCGTTCGGAATGGGAAGAGAAATGCAAACAGGCTGAAGGTACAGCGGATGACAAAGTCTTGGAGTTGATGGCTGAAAATCAGGTTTTGGACTGCGAGAAGAAAAAGGCTGAAACTGAGGTTCAAATTTGGAAATCAAGGTGCAAAGAATTGGAATGCCGAGTAATGGAGTTGGAGAGCCACCTGACATCCATAGTTGGGGAAACTGTTTTGACTGGAATGACCAAATTAAGCTGGGAAACTCCGGAAGTAGTTAGGGAGGAGACTAATGTAGCAAAAGGATCGCACGGTGGACCTAGTGATGATGTGTGTCCTTTAGGTAACGGAAATGTAACGCCTTTAGAGGAAGGAAAGAGAGGCATTGTTTATAAAAGTAGGCTGGAACGTGGTAGTCGAGCTAGAAATCAGTTGTTCTTTGGAGAAGAAACCAGCTTCAGTAAGAAGATAGCTCCTGCAACACCAGCTGGTGTTACACCTGCTTCCGGTAGTGTCATTGACATCACGGACAGTGATGATGAAGCAGATGCTTCTGAGTTGATTGTTCTTAATGGTCAAGGAAAGAAACAAATCCTTGAATCAACTGATTATCCAGGAGGGGCATCTCTCAAAAAGAAGCAGTTACCTTCGGATGATTTGACTGGGGTTTTGGACAAAATTGATGAGGATAATGTGACTTTTCAGTATGGGAATACCCCCATATCAGCCTCTAAGCGGAAAAGAGCTTCCAATATAGTTACTAGTGACAGCGAAAGTGATACTGAGGACCACTCTCCTATTAGTAGTAGGTTGAGGACAAAGTGCAAGATGGATGCTTCTTCCTCCTGGGATGAAGATGGTGAACCTGTTGTTAGGCGGCGACTAGTGACATTGAGAAATTTGAAAGAGAATAGAACTTTTAAGGAAGGCCCAAGTAATTCAAAGAGCAGGCAGATTAAATCTCCGTCTGGAATGCCAACAACTCCTGAGGAAGATGAATTATTAACTGAAAGTGGAAGCTTGGATGATTTTATTGTTAGTGACAATGATATTTCAAATAGTGAGTGCACTTCTAAAGGTGATCACTCCAGCATTGACGGCTCGCGTTCTGATTGTCAATCAGGTGATGAATCTGATGGTGATACTAACTATGGTGAGATCATAGGTAGAATAGGAAGGTGCAAAGGTCATAAATTGAAGTGGGAATATGAGGCAGACATGACAGCTGCTTTTGGTAAGGACCCCAAACTGTGTATGAAGGCTGTCTGTGCTCTTTATCGACAGCAAACAGCCGATGAGAAAATTTATAAAGCAGCAATTGTTTGCAACAGAAGAGGGTTTGACAAACTTCGTGCTAACAGGTATGTACTGCATTAAAATTAAGGGGTTATTTACCAATATACAAGTGATCTGTTCCCATGCATTACTATTGCCTAAACACATCGGATAAATATTGGTGTTGCTCATTTGTCCTCTTGTTATCTGCATCCTCTTGCTGATCCAGAGTTTGTTTAATTTGTGGGAAAAAAAATTCTTTTACTTATAGAACGTGATACCTTTTGAATACTGTATATATTTTATCATTGGAGATTGCAGGAGTTGAAGTTTAACTACTGACTCTTATTATGGACCATATAACTAATTTAATGCATAAACTTAGCCTAATAGTCCTGTTTATGTTTCTTTTGCACATTGGCTCAAAAATCAAAATAAGCTGTAGTGTACCTCTTTTACTTTTTTATTTTGATTCACCGGTGTGGCAAATGGGTCAGTTTTGTCAATTTGTGAATTGGATCCAGTTTGGGGTGACATTTAGCTGGCCGCCTGCCCCAATCCAACCTATCTAATGGTGGTGGTTGTGCTGCGGTGAATCACTGGTCGGCCATCAGAGGTGGCGATAGACCACCACTAAATTTTGTAATTTATTTATTGATCACTAGTTAAAATGCGACCCAACCTAACCTAACCCGTTTACTGCTGGTCATTTCTTGTCTTGTGGCCCTACTGACCCATGACTTGAACATAATTGACGGGTTGTGTTGTAATTTTGGATTGGGTCTCTGAAGAACGTTTTATACTTATATATGAAGCCCAGCCATCTGTTTGTTCAGCAAGGATATCAGTTGATGTATATTTGCTTGTCTTTGCTAATGCTAGCATAGCATCAGTCAGTGTGTGTTTTGTATATGATGATTTGATGCTACAGAGTACAGATCCCTTCAAAACTATAGCTTATTTATTCTGGGGAACATGTGTTTTCAGTTCTTGATGTCCAGATTAGCTTTTATTTACAAATGCTTATATAATGAGCTGGTTTATGACTTGTGTAGTGGTTGTAAATTGGGTGAATTTCTGACTGATGGAGATCCTCAAGGTGATATGTGTAAATCAGTGGAAGAATTGGAAGAATACGATCCGAAAGGTGTTCGAAAGTGTAGGGATCTGGCAATGCATTACTCAGGTCAGTTGTTTGAAATATATCAGAGCGGGGAAGATCCACTATGGCTTCCTTCAGAATCCAAGTAGTAGGAACTGGTTTTGTCCATTGTCCGTTGAAATTGGGGCGGATGAGGTGAACCTTTTCTCCTCCTGTCAGTTACACTAAACTTATAGTTCTAGTCTCGTTTTGGCTAAGGCAATTCTCCCTCCGGAAAAAGCCTTTCATCAAAGCTCTGTGTTAAGTGTGAATATTAGAAGTGATGTAGATTCTGCAGCCCTTTTGCTACTTGCCATATTCGGAAACTAGCACGTTTATGTTTACTTTCCTAGTGTATGACTTTTGAATGGCCAAGTCGATGTAGTCCGTACCCAGCGCATAGAATATGATGCATGGTCTTTGTGTAGGTGCCGTGGAATTATTACATGCATCCGCTCTATAAATAGAACTTGTGCAACTGGTATTATTTAATGGTAAAAACGTGTATGAAATAATTTCCGGTGATGTGGGCTCTTTACATTCTAAAATGACTTTTTTTTTTTAATTTCTTACTTTGTTTTAGACCAAATTTGGAAATGAAATTTTATTAGTTATAAAAGAACAACATGACTTACCAAGGCCCATTCAGACTTTGGCCATTACTAAACAAAAGGGCCCAATTCGTTTTCAACAACAAAGAGCCCACTTCTAATTGAACAATGCAAGTAGATTTGATCCATTTAAATTCTAAATTCTAAGGGGCGCTATAAGTACTGATAAATTATTATTTTAAAATTAAAACAGTAACAAATTAATTTATTATTTATCTAACCAATACTCATATTATTAGTTTTTAAATAATCTTTTATTCAATTTACAAAACAGAGAAGAGCCAAATACTTATTTTTAATACCAAATGAACGTTTAAGATCAAACCAAACAAGGGATTGTTAATTAAAAATAAATACAAGTAAATCGATAAGATTTTTTTTTTTTTTTTTTTTTTTTTTTTTGAAACTTGGACATGGACTGGAAATTTTTTCTTGACTTGGCTGCAAAAAGCGATATCCCTTGCCCGCAGGGCCCACACCGCCCAGCCCCATGAGTCTCGTGTGAACTGGAAATTTTTTTCTGAAATGGTGAGAGAGGGCCTAAAAAAGGAAAGTGTACAGGATGACCAAGCTTCAAAAAAAAAATAAATAAATAAATAAATCTAACGGTCACATGGGGGTGGGCCCGGGAGTAACACTAGAATTACGGGATGAATCTGCGGCCCAACCCAAAATTCCGTCAAATTTATAAATTCAACGGAATATCACAACCTCACAAAATTCCACCCTTGTCTAAAACGCCGCATTCAAAATCGGTGCTTTGACCCTACAACCACGTTTATTCGTTTCTTTTCTGTGCGGCCAAGATCCTCTTCTTTCTTCCATTAAAACCCCACGAAATCCCCAGAAAAATTCAGAAGGAAAATAAATAGAACTAGAATTAGAAGGGAAAAAAAAAGAAAAGAAAGAAGGAGCTGATCGCAGTGGGGGAGTAGAAACCTAATTATCATCGTTTCAGATCACCTCCATTTCTCTCCTGGATTCACCGAAGGAGAGACTAAGGAAAGCCAAACGAAAATATATCAGAGAGGCTACAATGGAGGTGATCTCAAGGGCTACAATGGCGATGGCGGCCGTCATTCTCGTCGTGTTCGCCGCGGCTTTTCCCGCCGCCTTCGCTCAAGTGGATATATCCGCACCTGCCCCAGCTCCCACTAGCGACGGTAATCTATTATTAGCGATTGATCAATGTTTGGTTGCTTTTTTTATCTTTCTACTGATGAATTGTGAATGGTGAATTTGAATTTGGTCAGGTACATCGATAGATCAAGGAATAGCATACATGCTGATGCTGTTGGCTTTGGTTTTGACATACATTATTCACTAGATTGTGGATCTGCTGCCACCATAGACCTTGTTAAATTATGCTATCCCCCTTCCTTCCTTCCCAAATATATCCTGTAAATCACTTCTTCAAAAGAAAAAAAAAAGGTGGGGAAATCTGGAAAAAGCTCCTAATTCGGAGAAGAAGTGTCACTTTCTTTTCATAATCAAGTACGATTAACCACAAGAAAAAAGACGGCTGTTTTCTCTGTTTTTTTTTTTTTTTTAAAAAACTTTTTCCGTTTTCTCCCCCCACGCAATTTGGGGGGCTGGAATTGGAGTGAATGCTGCATCTTCTTAAATTGTATTGCGATTAGTTGCAGATTTAAATTTAATGGGTAATGGCTTTGTAAAGATTCTCTTGTTTTCTTTCCATTTTTGTACATCTTCTTTCCTCTGTTATTGTTTGCGTGATATTATTAGAAGATAATATCCCTTTCTTAACCCTTTTTTGTTTGTTTTTTACATAAATTTATGATCGCGATTTTGATGTGTTCTTTCGTCTTATAACATTATATTATAAAGGGGAAAAACAAATAAAATACACTTATATTTGACAGAAATACATAAAAATAAAAAATATAAAAATCGTAAAATCCTTGCTATCGTAATTACTCACAAAACTGATTCGCACATAAGCTCTTTATATACGCTTTTGGCAGTGCTATCGTAATCAATCCATTCATTGCCAGTATATCTTCAAGTTTGTCATGTTCATCCATGATCCATCCTTCTTGAATAAATAATGATTATATACATTTTCCCAAAACACCATCCATTCATTCATTTCTTCCATGTCCACCACAATGAATGAAACAACACAAGAAATTCAGACCCAAAATGAAAAAAGGGCATTTCAAAAAGGAAAAGGCATTTCGGAAAATCGGCCCAATTGTGTGTTTTCATTTAATCGATATACAGAAGAAGAACGAAATGAAGTGAGAGGCCAAGAGGAAGGGAATATTTACCTTTTATTTTATATTTTCGATGCCACTTTTTTTTTATGAGCATTAAGGCATTGCCCTTTTTTAGGAGCATCATGGCTTTAATTTCCCTTTTGTCTAGCTTCTTTTTTCTTTTCTTTTTTTTTTTCCTTCATTTTTAAACATCATTATCAATTTCTGCCTCACACAACAGTAAAGAAGGGGAAGACTATTTTGGAAAGAATCATATGCTATTGTGCTATGTGTTCTTGTTGCTTGTACATGAAAATGATGCCAATACATTTAAGAGTTGCCAGAATAGGTACTCTTTTCTAGCTTATTAACAAGATGTCCATTGGACATTGGCTTTGGTCGATGAATTTGGAACTTATATGAGCATTCTCCACGATTCTTTGGTCAATATCAATAATTCATCAAGTGATACAACTATTTATATTTATAAAATCACAATGTACAATTTTTAATATTATTTTTAATATTAAAAAGTAAATTTTTCTAATTGAACAAAGAAATAAAACATTCAATTATTTATCATAGCAAAGTTAAACTAAATACCACTGCATTACATTGAATTATTATTGGTTTCTCACCAGCTGCATAGTACACCCTATTATTTCCCTCTCCCCCATCCCCATATAAAGATACTAAATAAATGATAAAAATACAAATCATACAAGTTTAGAATCAATGTATGGTGGTAAAACAACCTAACCACAAAATTTCTTCCAAAATTTTTCCTCAAATCCAGAACAAGGCACCAGCAAAAATTTCCTCTTCAAATTCTAACAACGTGCGCACTGCCTACAATATGACATTACCAAAACTTCCTACTACGACTCTACTACCTTACTCCCAGTTAGCTTCTGCTCAATCAGCGACTACAGCCTTCCACATCCATGATGCCAAGCTTTCAGAAATTATATACGAATTTTACCCTATTCTATCCACGAAACTCCCTCCCTCCCTCCGTCAATTAGCGTAATGCCGATGAAGAGCATATTTCACAACTTCATAGAACGAAACCACAATCCCAACCGATGGGCCAGCCCGGCCAACACGCGGACCAACACCTGTAAAGAGTCCTCTCATTCCACCGTCTCTGTGCCAATCAGAAAACACCAATTCAGACTAAAATCTAGCAGCAACATATTCCTAAGGCAGCCCAAGTTGTTGACAGTAAGCATTCTTTATTAAATGAAAACTAACTATTTAGAGAGAGGGGAAGGGACTGGGCAAATGCGACATACTGGGGCTGAGACTTCCCAGTTACCCAGTAACGGGGGAAGAATAGATTCCAGAACACTATGAATTTCTAAATTGCAAAGATTTGAAAGCCAAGACATGCTGCAGTAACTAGTATGTACCTCCAAATTTCAAGAAGTGTTTGTCTAGTGGTCATCCTCAGAGCCCTGAGAGGATCCTTCTGTGGGGAAAAAAAAAAAAGGTAAATATTTAATAATGGTCAAAGTATTAGTCAACACAAACAAAATAATATGTCAACGAAATGACAGTTAATTTGTTCCCAAAATTATCCCCTTATATCATATCCCCCATTAGATAACTGAAGATATCGCATGCATGATTCCCGAAGAGGCAACTAAAATGATCAGCATGAACTCATACTAATTTAATGAATCATTCATTCTTTTTTCCACCCTAATCAGATAAGCGTGTAAACCTCAATTTGCCTCCGTGTTTTTGCAACATCAAGGGGACATGTAGCAGCAGCAGCAATGCTTCCTGCCACAAAGCCAGCCGAAAAATTTGCCGCAAGGACACTAGCAACATGTTCTTCATCTCCAATCAAACCAAGAAGTCGCCTCCGAATCTGTTTAGGACATTAGCAGATTTAATTCTCCAAAGAATGTGCAGGAGGCACCAAGGAATTAAATAAAAATCAACGAGGAAGAAAATTCTCACTGGCTCCAAAGTTGACCAACAAATTGCAGAGTAAGGGACATCGCGTGCAAGCTGTGCACCAAGGCCGGTCCATAACACACGGCAATTTTGCACTGCAATAGAAGACAATACGTGTTATAAAAAAGTTGAGTTCCTAAATTCATTAAAAAGACAAAGGAGCATACAAGGAACTAAACATTCGACCAACTAATGTAACTCCTCATATGAACCCTTTGCCAGTAATTATGATTGCTGGTTAACAATCATTGTATTTCAACTGTACACGATGGCGAGAAATTATCCATGTAGACGACCCCATGTAGTGGGACAAAGGCTTAGTTGTGGTTGTTGTTGTTGTATGGTTAACAATCCAAGAAAACTTAAAATTTTTATCATGGAACTAAAATTTCTAAAATTTAAGAGCACTCAATTTCTCTAATGAGGTCACACTAGTTCATAATAACAATAACAAAATTAATAGCTAAGAAAATCTGAAAGCAAGCATGGTTCACTTTATTGGAAGCTGACAGGCAGCTTTTCCCTAGATGCAAAGCTTGCATGAAGGATGATTAACACATTACAGAAGACTGCAGATGAACCACAAAAAACCAAATAAATAAAGCAACCTTCCAAGCAGTTAAAGGAAAATATAAATCTACTTACAGCTTTGGTAAGTAGTTGTAGTCTTGACACTGGAGACAACCTCAATTAAAGTCCTGAAAACTCCAGGACCCTTACCCATGTGGACATCCTTGAATGCCTGTGTGCAAGATGTCATTTATCAAAAAAGTTGAGACAAAGAGTGGCCCTCTTCAATTGCCTTTAGTTCTTAAACAAATATATATATATATATATATATATAAAAGAAAAATCAAAGACTAACTGTGCTCCCACATAAGAATGTACCCAATTTATCTAAGTAGAGAAGTGGCAAACAAAATTTCCTTGTGCACTCAATACCGACCAATCCCAATCATATCAAAGGAATAAAAAAGAAATCTCTAAATCACATTCAAAAAGATTAAATATTATAATATAGGAATAACCAGTACCTGCATGCGGGTTCTTGCAAGTTCTATTGGATAACAACTTATACACGCTAACGAACGTGCCAGAGCACCAGCCACTAAAGGTGCATAAGGAGTAAGGTTCGGAGAATTCCGCGAGGTGAATTCTGCTAATCGATCACGAAAAATGTCATAGCAAGGAAGATAGATCCCCACCTGTTGAAAATGACGATAGTACGTAAATTTTTGCAACAGTCATAAGGGAAAAATATACTCAACAAAAAGAGAATGCTCATCTCAAACAACATTCCCTATTGACAAGGCTACTCACAGTTGGCACAGCCAACGCTAATCCAGCATTTGTGCCTCTCCATAGCCTTGCAATTCCCTCCTGCAGAAGTCCATCAGATATCTTAGAGACGATAGTTTGAAATCAAGCAGGACAACAAGCAAATTAATGAGCACAAAGCTAAAGGTTTTGTCAATGTTAGAAAACTATGATATTTAAAGAGGTTTACAGAACATCTAGTATATAAAGATAAAGATCTTAGAGTAAGTTTTCGTCCAAAACTTGGCAAGTAGAAAACAAACCTGCCGAATTATTTTGCAGAATACATCCAGGGTTCCTTTATACTGGAAGCAATCAGGGGGGCAAAGAGCAACTGTACCATGGACACCAGCACGAGCGCATGAAGGAGAACATCTCAAATCTGCAAACATCTGCAGAAACATTTTTCACAAATCTATAAAGAAAAAGAGAAAGAGATAAGGAATACTAAATCAAACAGATATTTAAACAATACAGTAAATTGAAAGTTAATCATGTTAACCAGTAAACAGTTATCAGTAGAAATTCAGCAACCAAAATATGAACAATCAAACTGCAATCTTTAATAACCAGGAGTAGATTCTAGAAGCTATTAGCATTAAAGCAATATACGTACTTAAAAGAACGAGAAAGGATCATAAATCAATTAAAGGGAATGGACAAACTGTACTTTCAACAGGCATCAGACCAGCAGCAATTGAGAGTACAGATTAAAACGGGATACAAGGATGTGCAGCAAGAAAGTAATACCATGTTTGGTCCAAAAACTGCCATTCGACTTGTAAGGTTACTCAGTGGATGTGAGTAAGCAACTCCAGCAGCCTGTGCTTGCAATCTTGTCTGTGAAAAAAGATAAAAAGATCTACCCTTTAATGAACAATGGCAATAAAATAGACGAAGGAATCAGCAGATGGAGACACATAATTAAAATAACTATATTATACACTTGCGTGACTATTCTCAAGAGGTTTTGAAATATGTTCTAGACCACAAACAAATTTACACTAGTAGCCAAAACGCACTAAAAGAAACAAGGCATACAAAATTCAACCACATAAAACTGGGATGTTTGCATGAAACTAATCTTCAATATAAGTCTGTCTCATCAAAGGTAAGTTGGTGTCATAAAACCTTATATAAAACAAGCCGTGCAAAAAGTCAGTTGCAGTAATAAATGTGTTAAAATTTTCACAGTCCACAAAATTATCCGGCATTGACTGATTGTTGAGTGATATGGCTATAAAAGCAAGTAGGTTCTTGATGACGAAGCCATGGAAATAATGTGCAACATTCAAAGAATGCCAGTCACATCCGAAGATGCAGTACCTTGGCAACATCCAGAGGGTTAACAAGAACGGCGGAGAGAAACGCCGATCCAGCAGCAGCGAAAACTGATTCAGAGAAGCCCAGTTTAGCATTAGGGGCCACCACGGAAGACTGCATTCCACGTTGCTGAGGATGAGACGCTTCAAACCCCTCCGTAATCACCAAAGATTCAGACATTAACGAGAGGCTATTGTCCATCTCTGAAATTCTTTCCGAGGATCGCTCGGCCGTCTCCGTCCATGGGGTGTCTCTGTGCTTCAATTCGTCAACCATCTGCTCCTATTTTTTTCTCTGCCCCTTCCAATAAACAATCTGGGAACCCCTTGCTAAATCGAAAATACAATTGTCAGCCACCTTTCGATTTCCAACCCCAAATAATTCGCGTAAACTAACCTAGAAAAGCGCAAATTAAGTTATAGAACAACATTCATCGACCCAAAATACTTTCTTTAAAACGCAGCTTTATGCTGAAAGTGCCCTAATGCTTTTTTTTTTCAAAGCCCAACAAAGATAGATTAATGTCAATGATAAATTCCACGAAGACAAACAAACAGAGAATGAGAACCTTTGGTTGCAGCTCTGTAGAGCTAAGGCGGGGCTGTGACCGTGGAACTACAGCAACGGGGAAGGGTCCCGAGTTCCAAGTTGCTTGGAGAAGAGGACACAGCGACAGCAAAAATATTTGCGCCAGAGAAAAAAATTCTTAAGCCCATAAAGAGAGAGTGCCATGTGTGGGCATAGAACCCTCTGGATTTAGGGCCGCATTTGGGCCACCTCCAAATCCCAGTCGAAATCAATTTCTTACTATATCTTTGAATGGACCAGTGGTTGTAGTTCCACGGTTCCAGACCATTTTCGATCACCACTCTAAAAGGCGTGTTTATCTATGAGTTGAAAATATTTTTGAGCAAATTACATTTATATTTGCCCATGAACTTGAATATAATTACGAATATATTACATTTGCACACCTTGTGAACTGTTAATATAACAGAGCTCTAAGTTGTAAAAATTACAAAAGGAATGATGTGGGGTGTAAAAACTACAAAATATAACTTGTAATACATATAGATTGTATTATATTTCTTTTATGAATTTTAAACTTAAAGGGGTATTTTGTAATTTTATGAAACATCAATAATTGGTTCATACCCAATTCAAATTTCAGGTATTGGTTCAAAAATAATATTATCAAATTTGACAAATAACACTTACAAGATTCACCTTTTTTTTGTTCTTATAAGAGTAACAATATTAAAATTGATAATATCACATATCTTACGTAAGGTTATGTATTTAAAATATATACATATATATATAAATACGGTCAGGGATGAATATGTAAAAAGACAAAATTTGGAGATTTGTTTGCTAATAAAAGTAAAATAATTGAAAAGTAAGATAAAAGAAAAGGAAATCGGACGATTTTGCTCTAAAAAAAGCTCTCACATTAGGGAGTTAATGGTTATTTTTCACGGAATGATATTTTTTGCACGTTTTTAATAATCAATTTTTAAAAAATTTGTGATTATTTTTATATTTTTGCAAAATTACGTGATGATTTATACATTTCACTCAAAAATTTTCTTTCCCAAATTATAAAATTCACTAAAACATCAAAGCTTAAGCGTCCAATCCAATGTACAGATATTGAATAACTAAATATGTAAATGACAATTGAAATTATCAAGACAAAAAATATAGAGACAAGAAACTGGAGCTGAGGCCGAGGATTTGGGAGGGCCCACCCAGGTGGAAGTAGGCCCAAAATAAAATTATGATGAGCTGTAAATTCCTAAATGCCAGGTGTCGCGAAACAGATTCCCGCCAATTTTGCGTGCGTCGCTGTAGACCAAAGCGCATGGGATGTTTCGCAACCGCCACTCTTTCTTTTTATTTTTATAAAATTAAATAATTAATTAATTTTTACCGACTGAGTCAGACTCTGAGTCTGATAGTTGTGTGACTCGTGAACATTGAGAGGGAAAGTTAAAAAAAAAAAAAAAAAAAGAAATTAAAAAGGAAAAAGAGGACCCACGCCACTGTCCCCTCACTCATCATCACCCACGGCCATGGCGACTCCCCTGCCCCAACCCTAGTCCCTGAACGCCACTTTTTTCTCTCATTTTGCCTACTCCACAAGCTAGGAATCAATCTCCCAAAGCTAGATTTCGAAATATACGGCTGGTTTTGCTTTCGTTTCCTTTTTGATTTCCAATGAAATGGGAGATGGAGGTGGAGGAGGTCGAAGCCGTGCTGGAAAAAATCTGGGACTTGCACGACAAGCTCAGCGATGCTATTCACTCCATTTCCCGGGCTCATTTTATGAATTCTGTCAAATCTCTCAACCACAAATCTAACGGCGAAGTCTTCCGGCATCACATGAAGAAGTCTCCGGGTGTTTCTGTCCCCAACGGAGATTCTGTTAATCCAACGGGGTTTGTCTATTTTAAGGATTTCGCTGCCGGTGCCGACGACAAGGCGGCGATTCAGGAAGCCAAAAGTCTTAACGCTATCCGCACGGCCCTTGAAAATCTCGAGGACCAGCTCGAGTTCTTCCATGTAAGTTCTAATTTCGTATTTTCCCCTCCTGAAAGTATCGAGTTTATTGTACTTTATTACTGCTATTGGTATTATTACTGAAAATATCGATTGTTCAATTTTGTGAAACAATCGATGAACCATCATAGGTTTTGTCATCTATGTTTTATTTCATCATTATATCTCACTTTTGGTCATTGTGTTAGTGATTCTGTTTTGTGATTATTTGATTGCGTTGCCCAAGTGGGTTCATGTATGGCGCGCCGTCTAGGTTAATACTTCCCTTAGTTTAGGTGTTCTTTATGGAAGAAGTATGGTCTGGACTATGTGAAAATTTAGTGGATGATTAATTAGCCAATGATGAACTTGAGTGTACTAATTATGAGAAGGTATTGTAGCTGGTAGGGTGCGCGGTTGTCTTAAGCTATTTGTTTGTACGAAGTACGATAGTAGGGAAAGGATTGATCTAAATAGTGTTAAATCATCTTGCTCGGTATTAAGCTTACATTTCACTTCCAATTTTTTTCTAGTTTTGTTAGAAACAGGAGTTCATTGGCTTACTTATAGACAGTTGATTTGTTTGCATGAGCATTTTAGTTCCTGTGTATGTTTATTGAGAACGTAGATTTATTTTGGGCGCTTGGCTTAAAGCAAACTTCTTGCGAGGGTGACAATACCAGTTATAGATATGTTTTGTATATATAAATGCGAAATAGTTTTGAATGCTAGGACTGGGACTGATCATCTAAGTTGGGATGCCTCTGATTTCTTTGCTAGTTAGCCCATGCTCAGCATATCTTGTTAGAGTTCATCAAACAAGGGCTTTCATTTTTTTTCAGTTGAGCTTGGGTTCTTCACATGCTAGGGCAACGATTCAGACTCTTTCTCTTTACGGATACTGTGGAATTTCAAGAATTTGATGTCTGTGGGTTCTAGACTTTTATGATTATGATGGTGGTATTTGTAACTGCATAAAGATTATGTTGCCATTTAATTGTTCAAGATTATGCAATGATTTGAAGTGATGGCCTTGCTTAGGAGAAGTTATGGGCAGTGTCTAAGAGGTGTAACATGGCAGAGCAGATCACAGAAAGGAAATTCCTATCCTTGTGTGCAGGAATTGCATACTCATATTCTTGTGTTGTGAACTTTGTCAGTACTTCCGTTTTAGTTCTTAAATCTGCTCGTGATACTTCTGCTACCTAAGCAGTTTCGTTGATGTTTAGTTGGCTTTCTTTTGTTTGTTGTTGGACTATAACTGAATGTGTCGTACAGAACTTGACCCTTCTCATTTGTTAGTGTCCATTATCAGACTTACTAGGTGCTTTTGCATAGTATTAAGGGGAAATTAGTTATTCAGTAGAAGTAAAAGAGTTTCATCCTGAGCTTCTTGGGAGGTTTGGGCTTGTTTCACAAACTATTCTATGTGAAAACCTGTCTTGTAAAGCTTGGGTAGGAATGATTACTCTGCTGTTCTGCTTTGCAGACTGTACAGACACACCAGCGGGCTGAGAGAGATGCTGCCATTGCTCGCTTGGAGCAAAGCCGTATTGTTCTTGCAATGAGATTGGCTGAACATCAGGGCAAGAAATATAAAGTAATTGAGGAGGCTCAGTCTCTGGTAGGAGAAGTGCACAATGCTAGTCGATTTGTTTCACCTGAAAATACACCAGCAACATCTCCCGCTGGTGATAAAGTTGGCGGACAGGAAGGGGAGGGATCAAATGCAATTTTGAAGGCCTTTGTATCTAGTTTCACCTTTGTTAGAAGGTTTCTTAAGCTGGATCAAATGGGTGGGATTATAGGGAATTCAGCTCTGGTGGCATTTAGTATGTTTGCCCTCCTACATCTGCATCAAGTTGGCATGAAGGAGAAATATATTGTAGACCTCCCACAGAGTAAAGATGTTGTGTACGACAGAAACATGACCAAAATTTCTCGAAACCAGGGTTCATCGAGCAGTCGTTCCTCCCAGTTGGATGTGTTGCTTGCTAGGGGCTAAGTTGATATAGATAATCAGTGGTTGAGCGCATTAGGTAATTGTGAAAAGATTGTAGGTCTGCAAATCTGTAACACGAAGTTTTAGATGTTGTGCAGAGAGTCTGTAGGACATATTGCGGTGGTTGTTTAGGGTAGAAAAAAGTTTTGGCCTGTCCTTGGTTTTGTTATTTTCTTCCTGGATTTCTAGCTTGCTGAAAGTCTGAAAACCCAACAAGTTTCCAAGCTGTGTTTTCTGCATTCCCAAGATTTCTAACGTGAAACCTTGTTGGAGGGTACCAAGTTCTTGTGTCTTGATCGAACAATTGATTGTATAGAGTACAGATTTCACTATTGAAAGACTTTGCATTTTGATTTTGATTTTTTCTTTTTCTTGAGCAAATGGAACTGACTCTTATTTTTGCAAAGTTTGATGTTTGGGTTGAAATTATGGATTTTCACCTGAGTATTGGTTGAAAAAAAAGAAGTGGCATTTGTGATTGGGAGTCTGGGAGCCCTTGAGGTTGCCATTTGAGAAATCAATTTTGCGGTCCCTACAGGTGGAAATGGCCTTAAGGATCAAAACCCAAAAACCGGTTTTGTTGAAACAAAGCCTCATACATTGGCCCAACACTTAGAATTTGATAAGGGCTGAAGGCCCAAAATTCAAGCTCAGTAAGATATTCTTCTATCATCATACAGTACCAAGAATCGTGCTACTATTCTTCTAGTTCTAGGTTGAGATTACTATTCTTTTCATTTTGATTTTTGTTTTATTTTGAAAAGAAAGTTGCATTGAATCATTGATGAAAAGACTTTTGAGCCTCTTTGGAATGCGTTATTGTTGTTGACATTTGCTTCTAGTTTTTTTTATTTGTACAAGATTAAAGGAAAAAGTTGTATTGAAAATATAAATTATAATACATTATTATGATGGTAAGAAAATTGATCAAAAGGGTGGCAGATAAGTTAAAAAATAAGAAAGTAAACGCACGCAGGAGCAGGAGCAGGAGCCGGAGTCTAATGTAAACGATAGATAGAGAAAGAAAGTAAAAGTGTGTGCCCACTACTTTAGTTTAAGTTAAGCTCAGTTAAAAACTGCAAATTTTGGTCAAGAATAATAGTTAAGTTGAATTATTGCAATTTACTAGGCTCGAATCATCTACATTTGGTTGGAAAAGCCTTCCTTTTATCATCACACCAACACTTGCCTAAGTTGGAACTCATTAGATTAACATAAACTTGTAACATTGATTTAAACATGGTATAAAACAACATTTTGAATGAACATGAATCAATGGAGAAAGTGAAGACAAGTGGAAACTAACTCGATCCATTTGCAAAAAGAGTGAAACAGTGTGTGAAAATGAATTGCAAATGAGGAATTAAAGTAGTTGGAGCCTGGAAGTCGGGAGTCCCCCTGTTCCCCACTCACGCATGCATGTGCAATGGGCAAAAAGAATGTACAAACTCCAAACGGAACTTAACCAGTTGTATATTACTTTATTATGATATCTGAGTTGGAAAAATATGGCCGCTGCGCTTTTTGAATTTTGACCCTCTCCTCCCCTCCCCTCTGTAATTAATAATTAAGAATTTAAAAAAAAAAAACTAAAAGTAGCGATTTTTTTTTTTGTCTATTAATCTTTTAGGTTATGGTTATGTCCGATAGCGGAGACAAATGGTGGTGCCACAAAACATTGCTATACCAAACGTTTTGCTTTGCTATATATATGTTTCACTTTACTTTGATCAATGTCGATGTTGACAGTAGTAGGATTAGTATTAGCCATCTTAATTTTATGGATTTGGAGTAATTAATAATTTGTTTCCGAATAAGACAACTCCGATCCGATCTGATCCGATCACTTTTTTAGTATGCCATTGACATTGAGACAACAAAAACGCAGTGTCCGCCTTTTCAGCTTGGGTTCTTCCTTTGATGATCATCTATCTAATCTGTTGCATCAACCTTAAGTAGGATTTTGGAAGTAGCTTGCTAGCCTTTTACATTTATATATAATAGGTATTGTCCAAGTTGAAACTGCTGGTAGCTAGTTTACGTGTCACTTTCTTCTGCTGCTAAATTGCATGTATGTATATACAGTATAATTAATAATTCATTTAAGCAAGGAATTAACTTGATCATGAATCATATAGACTAGTCAACCTTTTTAATTCATTTGTCGGATAATTGTACTTGCTTATCTCGCTTTTCTTTTTCAATAATTTTGGATATTAAAAAACTGGAAAACAAGTGAGACAGCAAAACCTCAAGTTAAGTGGTTAGTAGGACCGGTGTGCTGCCGGAGTCGATATTTTTTTTGTTCACAAAATTAAGGAGATAACTTTTCTCATTTGTCGGTTCGGCCCATCGTTCGTGGGCCCATGGGTGGTTAGTATCTGATATTTGGTGGGTCAATAAATACTCAAACTTTATAGTAGAGTTGATGGCCCATAATATAGATATAGATAGAGGGGAATAAAAGAGTTTCCATTACCGGGTTCATGCTTCCGGATACGGGTATGGACCGTATCCGTATGGTACGTGGTTCAGTTCAGGTATTTATCCAACTTCTCACTACTGCTATTACGTGAATCTTTTTTTGACATTACGCAATTACCTTTACAAAAAGCTCCCCCAACCCCCCCGCAAAATGGGGACCACTTTAAATATGCTGTCTTAAAAAATGTTCGTATTTTTATTTTTATAATATTCTTTTTTAAGGGTAAAGTACAACTAATTCCTTCGTGTTTTGATAAATAAATCACTTATACCTCGTGATTTGAAAGTGAATAATCTACCCCCACATGGTTTGAAAACAAACAACTTATTTTTTTGTGGTTTGAAAGTGGACAACTTACCCTTACGTAGTTTGAAAATAGATAACTTACCCTCACGTGGTTTGAAAGTGGACAACTTAGTCTCTAATGGTTTAAAAATGGACAACTTACCTCCTTTTATCACATAGTTTGGAAAGGAATTAAAAATAGAAGAGGTAAGTTATCCATTTTCAAACTATTTGAGGGTAAATTGTTCATTTTTAAACCATATTAATGATAAATTGTCTATTTTCAAATTACATAGAGGTAAGTTGTTCACTTTTAAATAACAAGAGAATAAATTATCTATTTATCAAATTACGAAAAAACAAATTCTACTTTACCCTTCTTTTAATTGTAAGGTTTATCAAACCGCGAGGGGCAATGCTCCAAAGATGGCAAGAAGAGAGAGGCTGAAAACGACGTCTCTAGGCCTAGCTCGCATTTCTTCTTAAATTCAGACACCCAAAGGAGGTGCGTAGTTAATACTACATAGTAAGTACTAATTAAGTACAGACAACAACTTGAAATTGAAATACGTAGAATGAAATGAGTTGACTACAACAGATACAGATACATATACGCACGTAAGCCCGACTCTAATTATACGTACGTACGTACGTGTGCACTGTGCTAGAAATTAATAGAATCTACTGAATCTGCGAGAAATGGACGTTAGGTCTACGGTTGTGGGACCTGGTCCCAAACCAAACCCAAGTCCAAGTAGATGGAGCCGATGGCCTCAGATTGTGTTGTCACTGTTCATTAAATTGCACTGTGCTGTGTTGGTTGAGCCTGAGCCTGAGCCTGCCGATTTTTCCATTTTTTTCCAAATTCGGAATTTTTTTTTTAACTTTCATTTTTGTCATATACAAGCACAAATTTTATACGCAATATTTGTTTTGTTCTTTTTTTCTCCTTAAAATAGTTAATACTATCTAACATTTCTTTTTTTTTTTACCCTAAAATAAGTACCACTTTTCAATGATATTAAGAAGAATTATGAAATTTAGGCATAGAAATTATACAGTATTGTATTTTATTTTTTTAATTTCAATGTTGCCCTTAATTACTATAATTTTTGGTGGGACAATTACTCAAATTTTCCTAAATTTTACACATTTTATACTATATTAAGTGGGTTTTTGAAAATTTGAGTTGGGGCAACGTGGCTCCGCCGCCACTGTTTATAAATAACAGTGGTGCAGATAGATATTACAGAATTTTTTGGAAGAAAGAAATAGAAGAATTCAAGAGATATGATAATTCTTTCATCAGGATACGTACGTAGCGAGTGAGAATGATCACTAGTATTAATAAAGTTGTTAATATATAAACACACAAACTGACTCATATACACGGTTTACTACTATAGATCTAATCGTATCATATTGCTAATCAGGGATGAGAAAATTGTATATTAGAAATAATAGAGAAAAAAAATTGAAATTATTCAAATACATATATCGCATCGCATCCATGACTTAATACATACGTCAGATCAATAAAAGTATATCAATGAATTTGACATTAATTCTTGTTTATCTATATTTTTGTACAGTATTATTTGCTCCACTGCCATACTTGCATTAGAGGATTATTAGTTGCTAGATAATTAATTAAAACACAGTATATATATAAATAATAAAAGCCCAACACAACTCAACCAACCATTCAATTTATTGAATTGACCGACCTACCCGTCAAGCTTTCGTAGTACAGTCTTTCTCTTCTTAATTACTAGGCATGAATGGATCAACATTTATGCACAAACAAAATCCTAGGACCAATTTTGATCACCATCTGACGTGACACAAGATATTAGCTACAAGTAACAACTACCCTGGCCCCCCCACCTCATGAAGGATGATGATGATGATGATGATAGTCATATTAAGTGAGAGACAATGTGTTGCTAACTCCTAATTAATTACTCCCTCCCTCTGATTCAGAATAAAATACGTACTAGATGAAGTAATAATTTTAAAAATAATTAATGTTTTAGTAAAAAATATATATATTTATATATACAATTTTTACTCAAAAGTTAGTACTTATTTTGAATACCTTATTACAATCTTAATTTGATTGCATTTTTAAAACTCTTAGTAGTATTAAATTTGATTGCATATCAGAGGGAGTGCACATTTAGTCAAGTTTTGTTTTGAGTAATATATGATAAAAAACAGTTATTTTAATCAACTCTTTTTATACAACAGAAAGAGTACTACTTAATGTGTATAAAGCAAATACTCTTTTCTTTTTTCTTGACAATAAGCAAATACTTAATTTCTTTGTCCCAATGAAAGTGTAATGTTTTGAAATTATTTTTGTAATAAGAATTATGTGTTGGCAAATTTCCCATCCCGATTGAAGATAATATAATTCATCCCACCATAAAACTCAATAACTAGATTGAAACTCAAGTTGACCTAAAAGCTTAACCTAATAAATTTTTAGTCCAAATTACTTATTCCCTCCGTTCCCAAATAAGTGGTCATTATAAAAAATTCGTTTGTTCCCAAATAAGTGTTCCTTTATACATCTCAATGGAAAAAATTAAAAAAGTTTCAGTAATGCCCTTTAATTAATTGATCTCATTTAATGATATTAACTACAATGTCATTTTAAACCAAAAAAGATAAATAGGGGTAAAAGAAGAAATTCACATATCTCCTTAATTTGTGTCATTTTTCTATAATGGTTACTTATTTGGGAACGGGGAGTATTAATTACTCCCTCTATTCCTTCTAATGGAAGTGATGGAGTACTTTATATCGCTCTCATATTTCGCTCTGATATATAACACTTATCCATACCCCATAACCTTCTTTTAATATGTGTGAGTAATTTTTTTATACACTTACTAATATAATAATTTGTGCATTGTGATCAACCCACACATAAAAAATAAAAAAATATTATACGTTTAAATTCATTAAAAAAAATTATAAATATTCAACAGGATTTTTGCTTTAATCAGATGGAGGGACTAGTATAACATTTACTATGATTTAAAACACACACAGACACAGGTAGAGTTCCCAGGGGGAAGAGATAATATATAATTAAAAGTAGAGGAACGGAAACAGTTAGAACAATGATTACGCGATGATTTTGCTAAATGGGTTATGCCCGGCGGTAAGCCATACAGAACTGGGGAGTTTGCCAGTGCCCCCATTGGCTCTTGGCCATGATATTGTCGACTAAGCCTCCAATTTTAAGCAATATTAAATGCGAATTAGATCAGAGTGTACTAGTACTCATCAAAGCGATCTAAGGATTAACCGACGTTGGGCCATGGTCATGCATGATGAGATGAGAGGGTAATAATGAGAAATAGCGCAGTAGCCGATGAAAACTTTACTCTCGTGTCTGACCATGTCCACCAGTACTGCCCCCTGCCATCCTCATGCTCATGTGATCGACCTCTGTATACGAATGTTTATGAATAAAATTGAATGTCAATATTTTAGACTTTATTATTAGGGTTTGAATTATTTGGATTTGACTCGATATTACTCTTACATTTACATTTCTATTATTATTATTTTCATAAAAAAAGGGTTCGTTTAGTGATAGATGAATGGAAATTGACGTTTGAGAGAGCAATTTATGTTTAGGACAAGACGAATGTAATAATATAGAGTTTTGTCTGTTGGTGTAGTCACGGTTGCAAAAACAGAAACAGAAACAGAAACAGAAACAGAAAGGTTATTTTCTGATCTTTTGATTCTGTAATCTCATCTTCTTCTACAACACAACACTACTGATGGAGTGATCAGATGAATTTCCGTCTTCTTGCTGCACTCAATCGCCACTTGGAAACCACACAGAAGAGCCGCAGGCTCCATGGTGGTCCAAGAAACGATTTTTTTTTTTTTTTGGGCACAATTTCTAGGTTATAGATTCAAATTCATTGGTAACTTGGTATTCATGACTACTCACCTACTGATAATTTCGTTTTTTTTTTTTTTAATAATAATTCGAGCTCACCCTTAATAACAAAGTGACAAAATACTTGACAGGCCTATGGTCTAGATAGTCCATGTCAAGCTGGAGGATAAGATCACCAGTTAGCGAAGATGAGATGACATTGTCTTCTTCCTAACATCATTTTGGGCTTCTCATACTTGATTGGTCTCTTTACCCCAGCGGCCCATACTCATAACAAAGTAATGTCCCTTACTTAGAATAATATCGTATTCACATCTTAATATGGAAATCCTTCACCTTAATTATTGATTTGAGTAGTCACTCGTCCCAGCTAATGATTTGAGTTACAATTCTCTTGTTCCTTCTTGGCCTTCATCATGACATTACACATTGATCTCACATTAACGGTGTGATGTGTGAGAAAAACAATTATAGAGTAAAAAAAAAGAAGGTAACTTTCATTTCAAGTTTGAATAATGTGGACAACTCCCTGGGTTCTGGTGAAAATATATAAAATCCTACCTATATTTTTTGGTGTGTCATAATCCCACAAGCCAAACTCACACATTCATTTCATACATAGCCCACCTGAAAAAGGAAGCGGGGCCCGACCCGACCCGACCAAGTGAAGTGAAGAAGATTGCCATTGTCCAATGTGACAATATAGATTAATTCCACTCACCTTTACTACAACTCTCTAACGATTTCAACTCATATATGCACCCCACGCTTTTTATTACTTTTATTTAATATGTATGGTGTGCATGCATACTTCTTCACGCCCCTTGAAACACACATATATATACATATAAAGGGGCAGAACAAGGGGTGGGAGGTCCCTAATCTTATTAGTAATGTATATTTAACTATTAAAAAAAATTATTTATATATTTAACGGTATATATATATATATATATATAATGTGTGATGTGAAAAAAAGCGTCTTTACACCACATAAGGGATGGGAACCGAACACCACTATCACGGACTTACAATAGTAATGAATCCGCAACACAATGAACAGGGATCGAAGAAGATGCAAATGAATTGGGTTAGAATTAATGCACCATTTATAAATAGAAAAGAAATCTCGGAAAAGTAGGGTAAATTATTGAATTAGAATTGAAGTATGTAGGTACAACTAGATCATGGATGACTAAAAAGGCGAACATAATTTAAGCCATTCTGTCGAAATTTAAATCCTCATCTTACGTGGATCCCAATTCAAGTCGACAAAATAACACCAACTTGTCTCTGCGTGTTCACAAACTTCATAAATCAATGAATAAGTGTACAACAGTTATGACTGTATAAGAGTCATTCGAAGAGATTCGATTTTCTACCTCTGTTACAACATTTATATAGTGTGTATATGTCATTCTTACAAACTTAAAAAGGGTAAAAATATAAATTCACTCGTATTGTATTGTGAGACTATCTACATTGTTGCACATGAGATCTCTTCCCCCTATTTAGAGTACAACATTGCCTACCCATGCACAATTGCACACATGCAAATCTCATAAACTTAAAGGGTAAATATGTAATTTTACTTCTATTGTAAGTATAGATATATATTGTTGCACATGGAACCTCTTGCCCTATTTAGAGTACAATATTGCCTTCAATGATAATATAATAGAATCAGAATAACGTAATAGTATTGAATTTAAAAATAAAAATAAATTATAAGTGAAAAGTTTGCAATTTTTCATCCTTTACGTTTGATTATACACTCTATAATTCGCTTATTTAAAAACATAACTATTTCAATATGCGAAAATAGGGTAAATTATGGTCACTCCAAAATGATCAAGGCTGAAGTTACTCCAACTACAAATGTTGCTATATTCTTTCCCTTCCCATTGTAAAGAACGAAGGTAAAAGAAACCACTAGTAATCATGCAATAATCAACATAATTACTGTAACTAAAACACCGTATAGAATTGAAACAAGGTGCATGAGAAAGGAATAGATCGACAGAGAAATAAAGCAGTTGGTTACACTTTCTTCAGGTCCCATCAGCTTTTTATTTCTTTGAATTATGAAATAAAGTGACCGATGCTCTGTTTTCAAACGATTGACAACAAATTAAGAGTCATACAAATGAATGTATTAGCCTTGCAATTTAATGATTTACACAACAAAATCTTTCGGAAAAGGATGTTAAAACTAGAAAACCTTTGACTTTCGTTTAACACGAGCGCCAACCCCACCGACTCGGCGATCTCGGTCAAAATGGACAACCGCAAATCGCGCCTACACGTGTGCGCTAAAATTAAAATTCACCACAATATCTAACTAATGTTCTTTCTCTTGTCAACTTAATTAGGAAATTTTTTGGTTAGGGAAGAATTTTGTTTTGTAGGAAATTTTTTTTGGGGATTTGTGTAAAAAAGAGAAGAAAAAAGTGTAATGATTATGTTTTTTTTGAATTTATGTGAGCGAGTTTTTAGAGAGAATTTTTAAATTTAAATTGTGAATTTTATAAAAATGATGTTGTTTCTTTGTGTAATATTTTTGAGAAAAAAAGTGATATTTTTCCTAATTATGTTCAAAAGAGAACAGAGCCTAAGTACTACTACTAGTACTAACCAATTCGGACACAAAAAATCTGCAGATTCACTCCACAAATAGAATAGAATAGAATCAAAAACTTCATAATTAATATTAATATATATAATTCATTAACACTACAAAATATCAACTAATAAAAGTCTCTACGAAGATCTCTCCCGGAGATTCATCCTCCTAAACAAAAATAGTAGCTTCCTACTATTGTAATTACTGGCTATAACATTATTTGTAAAACTAATAAAATAAATAAACTCAAGAAAACCCGGTTCGACCATCGCCTGATGGACAAAATTTGCCAGAAACTGGCAAGACGGGCAATGGCCGAAATAACTCATTTTTTTGTGTTCCCTATACTCGAACTCGAACGAACTCAGACGGCGAGAAGAGCGTCAGCGCTTGCGAAATCGGTGTTCATGTCTTGGAAATAATCATCTACGTTGAGCTGCTCCATTGTGCCCAGATCTTCTGGGAAGCTGCTATCCTTAAACTCTCCGAACACATCGCTTACCAAGTCATCAAACAAAGCAGGCACGTCATCACCAAACGACATGTCAAGTCCCATGTCACCCATCACCATTTCGTCGAAATATTCATTAATGTTTGGAGTGAGACATGGGGCGTCTGTCGTCGTTGCCGTGGTCGTGACGCTGTCGTCGTCGTCAAAGGTTAAGTGCTCCGGGGACTGGAAGTTGAAGAAGTTATCTAAGAAAGGAATGTCCATAGGCATATATTCGTTTGAGTAATCCGGAACAAAACTTGTCTCGCCTTGGCATTCCTCCACTTCTTGGACCTTGACCCGGTTTTGCCACGGGTCAGCCTTCTGTTGACCCGTTTGCCCGTCAACGGAATCCGACCCGCCGCACTGTGGTTCGGCTTCTTCACTTGATTGAGTAGTACTGCTCCTGAATCGAAGAACGGATGTTGGAGAAGAAATGCGGCAAGAAAGATTGTGTGACTCCTCGCCGGACTCGTAGCCTGATACCGACGCGTCGGTGATGACTTCTTCTACTTTCTTCTCCGGAGGGGTGATGAAGTTTGTTAAAGCATCCGGGCCACGGAGTTTGATGGCGGCGTTGTCGTAGACCATAGCAGCCTCCTCAGCCGTGTCATAAGTACCCAACCACAGCCGCACCCGCCTCGATGGGTCTCTGATTTCTGCCGCCCATTTGCCCCAAGGTCTCTGCCGTACACCGCGAAACTTTCTAACTCCACCCGCTGCTATCGGTGGTGCTGGTTCCCGAACTTTCATAGACTTCTGTTTGGGCTGGAGAGACTCTGCAGTCTTCTTCTTTGTGTGAGCAGCGTTGCTGGTGCTATTGACACTTGCCGCTTCGATTCTGATCTCACTAATGTAACGCTTGACCCGCTGCCGTCCGAGTCCAAAAATGTCATCCTCTTCGTCGCTGGAGGAGTCAGTAGCGTCAGGGTCAGTGACTGATATCCGCACAGTCCGGGGAGCAATGGGGAACTTGCGTTCCGCTGATTTTTTGGACTTGGCCAATTTCTTAGAGAGACTAACATGCTCAGTGTATTTTACCGGGCATAAAAAACTTTGATCCATATTCATCATCACTAGTGCTTGTTCCTCTGTTGTCTCCACTCTTTTAACTAACTAATTTTCACAGTAGGTGCTACTGTATTCGTATAAAGATCACCCCACATAGAAAAAAAAAAGGAGGTGTAAAAGGTAAAGGTTGATTGCTTTAAGAAAGTGTGAGAACCGTCAAAGAGAAGCTTCAAAGGCAGAGAGAATCAAAGACACGCTGATGCTATCTTCCTCCTCACCCATAAAAAGATTTAATCTGACAAAAGATTAGCCTTGGTACGTTTTCGTTTATCAAAAGATGAGTTTTAGGCTACCAGCAGCACGCACAGAGCAAAAAACACACCCCAAACGACTCAAACCTTAAAGGAAGAAGAAAAGAGAAAAAGGTGCTCTGTGTGGTCGGAGGAACGAAATGAAAAAAATCTTTTCAAACGGAAGAAGCTATACAGAAGAATCCCGGTTCTTTTCGAAGGACACAAACACCAGAAACGTAAACCGGTCGGACCAACCAGAGAAGAAGAAGAAGAAGAAAGGGAAGGAAGAGGAAAAATCCGGAGCGTAACCAAGAGAGAAATCGAATATATATATAGATACAGATACACTTGTATCGGGAGAGGCAGAGTTTCGGTTTTCGGTGGTGACCACAACACTGAAATCGCTGTTAAATAGGATCCCCACCAGCCGAAATTGGAAACGCCTTAAAAAGGAGACCATTCCACATTATTTTAGTATATTTTCCGTTTTTATTATTTCTTCCATATTTATGTGTTCCAGTTGGGTAATAAACTATAATTCACCTACTACAACTGTAAATATCCCGAAAAATTAAAAAGGGAGAAAAAGGGGGTTGACAATCACCGGCCGTCGGGCACTCGTGGGCCAAAGATTCCGGCGAGGGACGATCGGTATTGCGGCTCGCCGCATCTTCGGCAGCGCGCGATTTCGACACGTACCCGAGTGGGCCCGCCCGGAGACGTTGTTGGTCCAATGAGTGAATATGAAATGGTGCTGAATCAGCACACGATTTCCATCTCGAATTACGTGTGGGCGGTCACGTGAGGCCCAGGATGCTCGGGCCCAATTAAAATATGTCGGTCAAATTAAAAAGCCAATTACAGCCACTCTTTACTTTGACCAATTATGAATTTTTTTTTTTTTGTACATTATTACCATTTATTCAATTAATTTGGTAAGATTTTCTGAGAATTAATTTGGTGGGATTCACTTGCCCGTCAAATTTACCGTTAAAATTGCCTCAATGTCCAGCACTCTGTTAGCTGTTAACCAGTAGAATTATTATGTTGATGCATTGACAGTTGTAGTAAAAAACAGACATCATAAATGAGAATGTACAGTATTTTTAACTGTGTAATAGTTACTTGAATAATTTCTCGTAAATAAAGAGTTTAAATTCAAATATTTGTGTTATTTTGAAGATAAATTAATCACAAGACTAGTGACAAGTAAAAGCCAATTCCATTTTTTATTAAAAATTTGAACTTTAACAATAGAAAGTGTGTAGGATTGGAAAATATTTATTTTCCAAATAAAATACTAATAGGAAATTACTGAAATGTGGCAAGAAGAAAAGTAACTTATTACAATTTTACAGTGAGGGAGTATTCGTTACTGCCTGCCGTAATATTTTGTTTCCTTAAATATATGATGGACCCGATTTTTAAATTTTTACTGGGAGTATTTACAGCTGGGTTTAACGTGGCGGGCAGCCTAGGATTTGGCGACATTTATAATTCGGGGAAATGTACGGACATTCACTCACTCTAGGTTTTACCTTCCTTTTAAAAATTCCTCCTCTCGAGAAAAATTTAAAAGCAAAAGACACGCGAAGTTCTCCACGTGTACACAACGCTCCTTTTGTCACTGACAAAGTGTAGCACACGCGACTCCGACGGGCGTAGTTAATATTATCCTCTTTTTACTTACCACTTACCAGTTTCCACCCCCGGTTTCTAGTAAACTCGGACCACAATCATCGTTTTCGTTTTCAAACTTTTTTTTTTTTTTTTTTTTCACCGCAGGTTCTGCACATGGTTACTGTCCGGGCGCCAAGTGAGGTGGTTTGATTCGGTGCGGTTAATCTTTTGGTGTATTCGTGGGGATTCATTAACTTTTGGATTTTCCTTTTAAGGAAATTAGGATCTGTAAAACGTTAAACGTGGATTTGGGAGGTCCAAGTATATATTGGGAATTACGTAAGTTTTGTACTACTAATAAGCTTGAATTAATTTCCTTAATTTATGAGCTTTTTCACTAACTTTTTTGACGTCCGTATTTTTTTCGTGTGATTTTGAGATGGATTCTCTGCACCTTATTCGCCCTTTTTATGAGATTTAATTATTCAGTATTCCCTCTTGTTAATATGCAATTATTGATGTATGAAACAAGTATATGTAAATGATTCTTTGAATGATCAGATGTATTACTATTCATTTTCTGAAAAATAAACGTAGAGACAGGTGAATATCGTGTTTAATTAACAACGTTTGGATTTTATGTATGAATCTTGTACCATAACACTATTATTCGTCCGTATTTTGGTTATTAAAGTATTCGTATTCTTAATGTTGTAACACAAAATGGGTATAGAATTAATAGTAGAGAAAATCTGACCAACGCCATTGATACACGCATGATCCATCTATATACTTTGGAAGAACATAATTGAACGTTAACTTTTATGAACCAACAAGGTAAAGGGAGAAAAAGAAAATGATGAACCACGACAATTGATTTCTTAGGAGAACGATGGGACTAATTAATTAACTACTAAAATAGTAAATACAGATGAATTTCAAATAATCGAAGCTCTGTCCTGATGAACAATCTACATTGCATTAAAGTTTAAAATATAAAATTCATGTTCATATTTGCAGTATGTCTGAAAATTTGATGATTTGTTCATGCAATCAGAAATTAATGCATAATGCCCGCCAAATACATCTTTCTTTTTTTTTTTAATTTTTAATTTTTTAGAATCAACAAGCCAAATACATCTTTATCTTGCAATATATCTTACTTCTTTTGTTCCATTACAAAGTTCAATGGTACAATTATGTCTAAGTCATAAAATTTAATTTTCTGGATGGAAATTTCGTTCGTCCCCCTTCCCTTTTTCTATTTTCTATTTTTATTTTTTAAACACCTACGTTAAAAGAATGGAGAAATAGCAATAACGACAAACAGAATTAAAACCATTATGATCATTTTGCAAGTAGATATATTTGTGACACAAAGCCAAAGAGACAGGTAATATTAAAGACAAAGAGAACGTAAAGGGAACTTGTATAGATCTCTCCTGACTAAAGCTTACTCGCCGAGTCTCAGAATGTTTCACACCCACTTGTATATATATATATATGTTAGGCCCTTTTCATTATATTTTTTGCTTTCCTTTTTTATGTATCAATAAAATCGATAATCAATCACATTTTTAATTTAAAAAAAAAAAAAAATCTCCCTTGACTTGAGAGACTTAATAAACGACAACAACATATGGTGAAGTACTAGTATCCATTTAGAATTCTTGAGATTGGGATGAATATGAAATATATTTAGTGTGGGAACTTGGAAGACTAAAATGGATGGATGAAGAGGAAGTATGAGCAGATAATATAAGCAGAGAGCGGAGATCCCATGTTAATGTTACAGAGAAAATGCATGGCCACAATTCAGAAACACAAGACAGAAAAGAAAAGTGGCAACTTCTCTTGGGTTTCGGAGTTTTTGGCTTCCATGGAGCCAAGTGAAGAAAACTGATCCATAATACAAACGACAAGTCATAAGCAAATGTAAAGGCTACATCGAGTTCGACAATATTAATGTCAATGCCATTGGTGGACCGACGTCCTCCGAGTAATATGCGCTGCGCCATACTACAATACTATGTATTCTTAATTAACCCTAATTTTCTACTGACCTTTTTTCTTTTTCTTTTTTTTGGGTTTAGTTTTAATTTAATTTCAACTTTTAAATTGTTTAGTTTTGGGTTCCCAGTTGGTGAATCAACCCCCAACTTGGTAATCGTTTAATCATATTTATTTGTTGGGTGTCTCAAGTCTCAACGTACGTTTTGCTACATATGGCTTGAGGTCAAAGAAATCAAATCAAATCAAACGTTGTTCATCAACTTCAAGAACCAGCCACAGTACTGTTAACGTTAATTAATCTTTAATCTTTTTGGTCATTCTGCCTCTTAATTAATCACCCACATTATTTCTAGCTATATGCATGGCTTCAAATTACGACTCCCAAACGGTTCTTGATCCAAGCGATTACCAGCGTGAATGGCTCTCTGCATGCATATACATAAGTTTCGTTTTAGTTTTTAGTTCTGGATCCATCTCTCGTGAGTCTCCGTTTTCTTAATTTGTTGTTTTGTTTCTTAGTGTAAAACCAATTTTTTTAAAGAGAAGTTTAAAACCATTGAACGTATATAGGTACTATACTAACCATTGGAAGGATTTCTTAATATATTTTAAAAAATTTATACGTCATTTATTTTGGATCAGATGGAATATTTGATATTGTAAGGTAAAATATCGATTGCACGTCCCAACTTAATGCCGTAAGTTACATATTATATACTCATTTCATCACATTCCAAGAGTCAACTTTTAAAAATGTACAATTTATTATGGATAGTGAGGTATATCGCATAAATGAGTAATTTGACACCATATTTTCTACTTATATATTAGTAAGGATATGTAATATAAACAAATTCAAAGTGCACTCTTTTAATGAGACTATAATCTTTTTTAAAAGTAGACTCTTTGAATAAGACGAAGGAGTATATAACTAATAAAAAAAGTGAACAACCTAGGAAATGCAAAAATAAATAAATAAAAAGAAAATAAAGAAAGATTAAGCTTGGGTTTATAGTAAGCCATTTAACTTTTTTTATTAAATTTTCTTTTCATGTACTCCATCCGTCTCATCAAAAGAGTATATTTAAAAATTAAAAAAAAGTATAACTTATTATGTGTTATCAAGTATAATATTTAAAATAAATAATTTGACACTATAGTGGGAATTAATTGTTTAATCTTTTGTTGAGACAGTTTTTTATTTTATTTTATTTTATGGGATGAAGTGAGTATATTATATTGGGTGAAATACACTTTCCCCCCTATGGTTTCATGTTTTGGACAGTTTCCCCCCTATGCTTTCAAAACTGACAGTTCCCCCCTCATGGTTTTGGACTGAAGTGTCCACTTAACGGAAAATGGCTTCTCTAACGGTGTTAAAAAAAATTACTAAATTACCCTTGATAAAAAAAAACTTTAAAAAAAAATGAAAGAAGGAAGAAGACGATGGCACTGTTCATCGTCTTCTTCCTTCTTCCTTTACTTCTTTTTTTTTTTTTTTTTTTCCTAAACCTAAATCACTCCCGCAACTGATATGAAACCCATTTTGTTGGGTTTCATATCAATTGCGGGATTCTGCAACTGAAATGAAACCCATTTGATGGGTTTCATTTCAGTTGCGGGAGGCTCCCGCAACTGAAATGGAACCCATCCAATGGGTTCCATTTCTGTTGCAAGAGCTTCCCGCTCCAGTTTTTTTTTTTTTTTTTTTTTTTTTTTAGTTGGGGTTATTTTGGGAATAAAATTAATGACATCATCAATTTGTTTATCCCCACTCTCGTCTTGAGCGCGTTTGCTTCACGCGCCGTTAGAGAAGCCATTTTCCGTTAAGTGGACACTTCAGTCCAAAACCATGAGGGGGAACTGTCAGTTTTGAAAGCATAGGGGGGAAACTATCCAAAACATGAAAACACAGGGGGGAAAGTGTATTTCACCCTATTATATTTTGCAAACAATTCTTTATATTTATATTAATGCACCCTTTTTTTTCCATCTTAAATGTAAATTTTAAATCACAATCAAAATGAAAAAAAGGGATGTTTCACCTAGATATTATTGTAAGTAAATTACTCCACCTAGATTATTGTACAATATTTTGACCATCACTTAATAGTACGTATTAATTAGTGGGAATTTACTAGTAGTAGAATAATCGGTTAAAGGATGTTTCACATTTACCACAATAATACATTTACCTAAAAAAGACAAGCCCATATGTTAGCTAGACAGATTAATGGCCAAAGCAAACCCCAAATTTTTTTGCCCATTGGATGCATCCTTCGGACACATACAGCGTGTTGTTAATGATCCCAAAACATTAAAAGTTTCAAGGAATTTTATACCAATTTACGACAAGAGAAGAGACACCAACTCTACCAATAATTACAGTTTAGTACTATAGTTAATGAATTCAATTAGTCTGTGTGTAGTAAAACTAGTAAAATTAGTATTATAAGATCAACTGACCGGGTGAAAATATCTTAGTTAAAAAAAATGTTATCCCTCCTGTCCAAAGAGTCTTTAAGAAGCAAGAGATGTCGGTTTTTCCTTTCTTTTTGTTTCTTCCTTTTCCCCAAAAATGTAATCCCAATTACCTATGCAAATAAATACACTATACTTATTGTACAATGTACTACTATACTACACTCATACTAGTAGCACTTTAGAAAAAAGAAGAAAATGGTGTTATTCTTATATTAGTAAGGTCATAATCTGGTATCTTTCAAGTTTACGGATCGCTTATAACGTGTTAGATTTTGTTCGGGTTTTCGTGTTGTGTTATAGACCATAAGAAATAGTCCTATAAGGATAACAATCAGGTCGTGTTTCAAGTTGGCAGATCGCTTATATATAACGTCGTAGGTTTCATTCGATTAGGCCTTTCATACCGCATCAATTAAAGATTACCATTCCTAATTTTAACACAACGAAAGAAGTAACTTTGATTTAAGAACAAAAAGATGAATTAATGTACTGAAAATGGAAATGAGGGTAGCAATTAACAAAATACTAAATGTTGCTCCCTCCGTCCCACTCAAATAGTCCACTTTGAAATGTGTACAGCTTATTATAGGTTGTGAAGTACAACACCTAAAATAAATAACTTACCACCATATTTTTCACTTATATTAGAAGTAAGGGTTAATGGTGAACCACACATTGTTATATTAGTAAGGGTATGTAATGTAAATAAATTCAAAGTAGACTCTTTAAATGAAATAAGATTTTTTTTTTGAAAATTGTCTCTTTAAGTGGGACAGAGGGAGTACTTGATTAGAAAGAAACAAGATGAGTAATTGAAGGCCATAACATAAACCTCGTCACCCGTGCTTAAGTACATTTACCTTACCCTGTTTGTCAGTTTAATTTTGTTCTAATTAAATACTACAAGAATTAGTACTAATTAATCTGTTACCTTCGATTCGAAAAACCCAAAAAAAAAAAAAAAGGATTTATGAATGATTAGAAAGAAGAAGAAACAAAGCATGATATTGAAGGAATGGGCAAATTTGCATGTGGTGATTCTATTTCTGATTCAACTAATGTTCAGACACAAATCTTGGCTTAACTATTAATTTATCCACAATTAACAACGTAAGTACAAATCAAAACTAATTTGTCTACCTAATCTAAGAAATCTTACTTCACTAATTATCTATTAATTTTCTCCATAATAATACAGTACTTGTACTTCATGATTAATCACCTATTAATCAATCAAACTTCACATTAGCATCCCACTAATTATCTCACTTAATTAATTTATGGTACAAAAATATTAAATCTTTTCAGATAGAGTACTTTAAATTCCTCGTCCCTTAGTGTTTTAATTAACGGAGTTTCCCTGCCTTTTTTCCACTCCAAAACTTTTGAGTGGAAGTCAACTTGTCAACAGCGGATGACCATGTCTTCCGCCCGGTTCATTATTTTCTGTCTTCTGTATGTATTTGGTCCATGATTGTAAGGCTTCAAACACGTCACTTCTCCATAATCTCTTCTATTTTAAATGAAATTAATTCTCTAATTAAGTGATCGTTTGTGGCCTCCTTCAACAACCATATTGCATGTTCCCTTCGTTTCAAAGGATTTTTTTTCATAAAAAAATTTCCTTCGTGTCGTGTGTTAATGTTGTGTCCAAAATATTCAAAAGTTAAGTTGATTCGTACAGATGGAAATTTCAGATCATATATGAATTGGTGAGTTGCTCTAACTAATTTAAGTTGTGTCGTGACATATATTGTCAGTCCAAATACGAGTGTAACAAATCCAAAAATAATTAGTGAAGTAGTAGTACGTTTTAAAAGTTGAGACAAATGAGGCAGTTAGGTTATAATAAAAAAGAAGCTGGATTTCAGGGAGCTGCGCAGAATTGCAAACTGAAAATCTAAAAGTATTAATTTTGTTGCATAATGTATTGTTCGTCCACTCGTGGGCACGTACCTTTTGCCGGGTTCTCCTTTCTAATTTAATTTAATTTATTCATATCGTATCAAATCCACTGAGTTTAATTAACACGTGTATATTATTTTTTTTTCTTTTTCAAATACTTAAAATAATCGAGTATTAATTATTCTGTTAATTAAGTAAATTCAAGTAGTGTTAGACTCTTCAAATTTTCTTTTTAATCGAACTACAATTAACATTTGAATATTTACTGGGAATAAATTAAAATAAATAAATTCATTAGATTAATTTTGTTTTGGGACTCCCAGGCCTAAATAAATACAAGATTTCTGGGCAATTAGAGAGTTTCAAGGAAATTTTTTGATCCCATGGCCTAGGGCACTGCACTTAAAGTGCTCGAGGGATGTCTAGAGAGTATAACTAATATACTTAATCGCATTCAAGAAAATATCCTCACTAAAGTATTATTTATTTTCTTAATCATTTGAAAACAGAACCCAAAAAAAAAAAAAATTAAAATAACAAAATTATCGAGTCAAAAATTCACCAACATCGTTATCAAAATTTGAATTTTGAAAGATTCATTTGTCCAATAATAAATTATTGTGAACCATAAAAGATAGGGAAACAATCATAGATTTGGGTAGTTCTAAGTTTAAGTAATATGGTCTTCAACCAAAAAAAAAAAAAAAAGAAGAAAGTTTTAAGTAATATTGGCAATAGGATTCACGATTCGCGTTTTGTCCGAGTTAACGGGTTTGTATTGACGAAATTTTGTGTCAACACTTTCTAATTCTAATATCTGTTTAATTATTTGCATTGACATTCTAGACACTAACACATGTGTTGTTTAAGAATTACTCGTGTTCAATGGTATCAGATTGGCGACTTCACGTGCCAACATTTCCAGCAATGTTAATACTTATCTAATTATTTGTGTCCACATATTTAACCCAAACCATACTTGTTTAATAATTCGCATAAACTCTAACATATTTATATTATATCGTCTTAAAAATTGACATCCCTGCTTAGACAATATTATTTCCACATTTAGCATTGCAGCTTATATAAATATAAATTGTATTTGTCTTTCTATTTATTTGTATAAGTATTACTCCCATCGTTCCACTCAAAGAATTTACTTTGAAATATATACAATTTATTATAGGTTGTAAGGTACAACACCTAAAATAAGTAATTTATCACTATATTTTTCACTTATATCCTTATTTTAAAAGTAAGGGTTAATTGTGAACCATACATTGTTATATTAGTAAGGGTATGTAATGTAAATAAATTCAAAGTGGACATTTTAAATGGAATAAGATTTTTTTTTGAAAGTGGACTCTTTGAATGGGACGGAGAGAGTTTATTCTATTGAATTGATTAGGAACTAGAAATCCACAAATTGTTGTTAACGTTGACTTGTGTCAACGAGGAAAAAAACATAATTAAGTTGCCTTTTAATGATGTGAAATTGCTTGCACTGTATTCTAGTTTGATCTTAAATTTTACCTTATCTTTGTTTAAAAATATTAATAGCGTAAAATGCTACATTTATAATTAAAAAAATGTAAAACTTGAATTGAAATCAAGTTTTAAAGTACGACACAGGCAAACTTCAAATGAAATTGTACTCATGCGGAATGGGCCTATCGGCAGTCTGTTTAATAATATAGAGACTTTATTGGTTATTAGGCTGCTTTTTATAGAGTCCAATAAAAATAAAAATTAAAAAGGCCTGCAGAATCGCTAAAAAGGAAGTAAAGGGCCCAAGGAGGAAATGAAATTTGGGCCTAGACGAGACTCCGTCACTCCATCAATATAAATCAAATCTTCGCTTCTGAGAAATATACAAAATTAATGACAATTCATAAAAGATCGCTAGAATGTTGAAAAAATATATTTCAATTGATTGTGATATTCTTCCACATATGATAGCTTTATTTTATCTAGAGCAATTACATTTTAAAAAAATATGACAATATAAATTTTTTAGACACAACTAGATTTTAATAAATGCCAATCGCCCTTCCTTGATGCTGTCTTTTCATCTTTGATGACAATTTTTAGCGTGACAGATCTGACACAAATACAAAAATATTCATCAAAATATATTCCATCAGAATCTCAACAACTTACAAAACAACCAGAATGAATGACAATACGGACTATCTTTACTCCACGATAGGGGAGTTGCGCCAAACTTATGAATGTGTTCATTATCCTTTGCTATAGAATGTGTGACAGTGGGCATTGCGGCCAATATTATCATGATACAGATACATTTCTTCGCTACCATGATCGTTAGTATGTGATTCTTTTTTCATATTTCGATTTTGTGCACGAACAACTTTACAGGAGCATCTGATAGTGTATTTCAGAAAAGATATGTACATTTAAATATATAGTGCATTTTTTTTCACGTAAATTAACTTAAAAGTAAATCATAACATATACGCACACGGAATGAAATAATTTTGCATATGACATATAAAATGAAATGACTTAAAAATACGTACGTTTAAGGCAGAATGAATGCATTAAAACAATTTTGCTAGGAAATTTATAAAAGCTATATACTGTAAAAATATTCTTAATACATGTTTTATGCACACGTTCCACACAATTATAAATGTAATGATATCTCAAATGATCCATTTCAATGGTTGCAACTCTACCAAAAGAGGTAGGAAAAGATCCAAATAAAATATGGTAAGAACTTACCACTATATCACATTTTTTTCGTGAAGAGTTACTAACATTCAGATTTTTTTAAGTATTCTCATAACATGTCCGACCCCGATGTTCGACATCGAAAGTGCCCCTTCAATGTCGATCAAGGGTTTTGAACAATTTCTAAAAATTCATGTCTAAGGTTACCGAGTTCGATATCCAAAGTGCCCATTTGATGGCAATCCTGGGGGTATCGAGCATGCTTTGAGACTAGGCATATTTTTGCCTTTTGATCTCGACAACGTTCAGAAGCCAGGCACGTATTCGAACTTAATGCTTCAACGGCCAGTTCGACACCAAGTAACTCCAATTTTCTTCTTAATTATTGGAAATTTTCTAACACAATCTCGATCAATTGGGGATATTGCTGGCAGAGTTGCACGGAAAACCTAGCTTTTAACTACAGTAATATATTTGAGCTCCGTTATACTTGTAATAATATAATAAGCAAGTACCATATGCAAGATTAAATGAGTATATTCATTGAACTAATTATATACATCAGTTCTAACTTAACAATTAACAGATCTAAAAAGTGACATCTAGAAACCCTAGTGTAGTAGTGTACGTCAGCAGAATTACTGCACTATAATACTGTAACTCTTGCAAAATATACTTTTAACTGCTGGAATGCATATGCTATGTTGGTCCATTAATGGTTGATTTTTCACCTCCATTGAATTCTGGAAGACTCCACTTTATAATACTGTTTTTAAAGTGAACTTTTATAATGTAAACTAAGAGAATAATAATTCAAATTTAAAACACGCAACCAGCTGGACTTTATCTGCATGGGAGCTGCTGCCCATCCTCTTCTTCCCAAACTTTCATCACTTTTGCCCTCACATTGATATTCCCCATCCTCCTCCTGCCAATGAATCTGATGATGATCAAAAAGAAGGAAAAACCAACGCATGGATCATGGTCGGATCGTCTCAATGCAATTAATTAAGCTTTCCTTTTTAGTTCGTACCTACCCTCTATATATCATATCTCTTGCCATATCTAATGGAAGAAGAAGAAGAACAGTAATTAATTGAAGTAAGAGATGCTGTTCATCCTTACGTTGGCACGTCCAAATTCTAATCCCAACACACGCAAACATTAAATTCTGAACCAGAGTATCCCATGTTTCGATTCCGAATGCCAATTAATGCCAGCCTCAATAAATTCTGCTCTCTCCGATCGATTAGAAGAGTCTACTTTGTAACGGATGGAGTAGTCTATATATCCACAGCCAAGTACTCTCCGTCTGTTAATTTTCTCTCTCCACTCTTCAAACTCACCCTAGCTAACACCAAAAACCATATTTTATTTACATCTTCACCTCTCAGTTTCTTTCTCACTTTTCCTATTAATAATTACTTCCTCTGCGTACCTACGTTTCATCAGTCAAAGAAATGATGCAATATTTATCAACTGTTAGTATTGTACTAGTGTTGATGTCCCTAGCTGAAACTCGATCAAACAGATGATCATCATCACAAGTACTCATCATGTAACTTTCCAGCGATCTACAATTTTGGAGACTCCAATTCCGACACCTGAGGCCCTTCAGGTACTACTTCATCCCACCCACCTTCCCTACGGCGAGACCTACTTTCACACCCCCACCGGAAGAAGTTCAGACGGTCGCCTCATCATCGACTTCATAAGTGAGTAATTCATTTCCATCCATCTTTCTTTGCATCTCTCTATATTATTATTAATTGTTGTGTATTAACTTATGCTTGTTTTGAATGAAGGTGAATACCTCCGGCTGCCCTTTCTGAGTCCATATCTAGATTGTTTGGGAAGCAATTTTCAGCACGGGGCTAACTTTGCTAGTTCAGGGGCAACCATTCACCTGCCGGTTCAGTCCTGGTTTGTGAGCCGAACCAGCCGTGTCCTCTCGATATTCAGGTGGTTCAGTACGCGCAATTCAAAAACCGATCAACCTTTCTCTACGCTCAAGGTATGCACATGGTCGCTGCTTACATAACATTTTTCGAATTAGATAGCTTAAGTGAATGCTCGATGTTAAATTTATTATTTGATTTTTGCAGCGAACGCAGATGATAGAAGAAGCAGGCTCCCCAACCCGGAAGAGTTTTCAAAAGCTCTTTACGTGGTCGACATAGGGCAAAATGATATTGAGTCTAATAGCACCGTGGAAGAGTTTAACGCAATGTTGCTCAATATAACCAATATTTTTGCAAACCAAATACGGGAGCTGTATTCCAGAGGAGCAAGATATTTCTGGATACACAACACAGGTCCCTTTGGTGGCCTGCCTCATCAAACTGTCCAACTCCAAAATCCACCGCCGGAGTATCTCGACAAACATGGATGCATCGAGTGGCAGAAACAGAGATCACTCCGGTTCAATGCACTGCTGAAGCACTCCATGGTGGAGCTCAGGGCATCGCTGTCAGAGGCTGCGATAACGTACGTAGATATCTACACTGCAAAGTCCCAACTCATCAGCTGCGAAATTTATAAAAACGGTGTTTATGTTTGGTGCGGCCTTTCAAAAACAATCAAGAAGTAAAAGCAGATCCTTGCAAGAACCCTTCCAAGGTCATTATCTGGGACGGTATACACTACACCGAGGCTGCAAATCGATGGGTCGCCAACCGTATAGTTCAGGGCGCATTCTCAGATCCACCCATTCCGATCACCGGAGCCTGCTGCACCAAAATCTGATCATCTACACCAAGCTGAATACAAAAAACATGTTTGCTTCTTAATTATAATTTCCAGGCGTGGATAATATAAGTTTCTTGTGTAGCCAGAAAGTAAACATGATAATTATACTGATTCGGTATACTCTAAAGACGCCATCGGTACAATATTGACGATGTCATTAAAAGATCTCAAATATCTGGAGTTTCTTTTTGTATATTATATGGATAATCCGACCCGCAAGGACCGTGATTGGGAATTGTTTGACATCCTTTGGCTACATTTACCTGCTTAATTACTTTCATTTAGCATCATCACCTGAATTGGATTAATGGAGCCTCAGAACATAAGACTGGTTTTTATTTTTGGAACCGGTCTCTCTATAGTTTTTCATGGATTAATATTTCTCCGACTGAAAAAAAACATAAAAATGTTGTATTGTTTTAAAAAAAAACATTTTCTTTGCTTAATAGAAGTGTTTTATTCTAATACGGAGTAGTATGTATAATACATGGATCACGTCCAAATGACAACATGTGTACCAAAAAATGAAGGATACGATTGTAATTAGCTTATGAGATTCCAAACAAATAGGAGACATGTCATATAGACATTCGACCTAGAGGCAGTCTCTTGTAATGCGGATTTATGTATGCGATGTATTGTTCACGTGAGCAGTATACGCGTTTCTTTTTAAAAAATTTAAGAAGAGAAAAAACGATACTTGAACAAAAGAAAACTGATACTTGGGAACAGTACATAAATTTTTTTTAAAAATTTGAGGAAGAAAAAAATATAATAAAAAGTCGTATTTTCACAAACAATTCAAATATTTGGAATATCGAATAATAAATTCCTATATATTGAACATATGTGTAGAGATGGCCACGGTTCCGGTTCGAACCGGACCGCCGGTTTTCGAACCGGAACCGTGGCCCCCGATTTCAAAACCAGAATCGGACCTGCCTCTGGCGGTTAAGATTAAATAATAAATTTTCCATTCCTCTTGTCCATATTCGAACACGCGACCCTTCGCTAGAATTGAAAGGCTTTAAAGCAAAGTTGATTAACCACTTCAACTATTTGCTTTTTTTGAACTTCTTTCTTATAATTATAATTATATTATATGTTTAACATATAATATATTTAAATATGTATAATAATAATAATATATAAACTAATAGTATACTTTATATATATATTATTAATATAATATAAATAAGCATTAAATTAAATTAAAATTAATTAATTATTAAATTAAATTAGATCCAACCGCAACTTCCGCAAATGATGAAGATGATGAACATGAATTATATTGAATATTCAAGATGTATTTATTTTGTAAAAGTTTCAATGCTTCAAAGTTGAAATTCTGATTTCTCATGATTTATAACAAGGCATCACTCTCTTGATTTTTTTAAAATAATATATTGAGGTATTATTCATCTTTATATATATTTTTCACAATTTATTTTTGTATCTTTTATTATATAAATCATTTAATTGTTTAACTGTATGTACCGTCGCTACAAATTTTATTTTTGTAATTTTAATTATTTATAAATAATTGAGTTATTAATTGAGTCAATAAAATAACATTTATAAGTTAAAATTGTTAAATAAACGAAAAAATTTGTTAAATAAACGGAAAAGATTGGAATCGGATTAGGAACCGTGACCGTGACAAACTGGAACCGGAACTGTGACGGAATCAGAATTGGAACTGGAACTATGACAAAACCGGAATTGGAACCAGAACTGGCGGTTCTGGAACCGGCACGGAACTCTCCCCTCAAGGTTTTGGTTCCGGTTCCACTGATTCATGAACCGTAAACGGCAATTTTAGAACCAGAACCGGCAGTTCCGGAACCGTGGTCATCCCTACATATGTGGAGTACATCATAGGTATAAAATATCTTTTTCACTAATTTGGTTATCTCTAAATGGAAATTGATCAATCCCAAATTGCTATAAAATGCTTTTTTCTTTTCTTTCTTTTTTTTTTTTTAGAAGGGAATTGCTATAAAATGGTAATAGAGAAGCACTGACCATATCAAAATCGAAATCAAGCTTAATTTACAGTCTATAAAAGATGAAGAGTAGCATGTTGAAATAATATATTTCAATTAACGATGATTCTCTCACATATGATATTTTTATTTTATCTAGAGCAAGAACATTTTAAAAAATATGAAGATAAATTCTTTAGACACAACTAGATTTTAATAAATGTCCATTGCCCTTCTTTGATGTTGTTTTTCACCTGGCACAATCTTTAACGTGACAAGTATCTCTGACACAACCACAAAAACATTCGTCAAAATATATTCCGGCAGATTCCCCACAAGTTACACCACAAGTTGTTTGACAATCTGGATTCTCTTCAAGTGACGATGGGAGAAATGCACCAAACTCTGACTTATGAATGTGCTCATTTTCCTTTGCTATCGAATGCGTGACAGTGACTATTGCAACCAATATTATCATGATGCCAACACATTTTTTCGCTACCATGATCATTAGTATGTGTTTATCTCTTTGTATTTCTTTTGTGCACGAACAATTTCACGAGAGTATTTGATAGTGTATTTTAGAAAAATTACGTACATTTGAATATATATATATATATAGTGCACCTATTTTATTACGTGAATTAATTTAAGAGTAAATTAGAAAATATATGTATATGGAATGAAATAATTTTGCATATGACATGTGGAATGAAATGACTTAAAAATACGTACGTTCGTTTACGGAGGAATGAATGCATTAAAACAATCTTGGTAGGAAATTTATAATAGCCATATATTGTAAAAAAATGTCTTAATACATATTTTATGCACATGTTCCACACAATTATAAATGTAATGATCGACACATGTACAATTACATATGAATATTATAGTATCCAAATAATCCTATCCTATATAGTTACAAATATATATATATATATATATATATATATATATCCCTCTCTTTTTATTCTTTTTCTTTTTTGAAGGGAAATGTAATTGCATTCATTCGCTGGAAGGTCTCAGCACTTATAAGGAAAAGATAAGAAAGTCGGCAGACTATCCCAAACAATATCTGTGATTACATGATGTTTCGCAAATGAAGCTAATTTATGAGCGACGTGGTTATCCGCCCTACTAATTCATAAAATAGCGAGATTCCGGAATCGGGGCATGGTGGCTTGGCAGGCTCGGCCTTGTGCTGATTGGAAAATGCGCAAGCTGCCAGAAGCTGTTTCAACGAGTCACTAATTGATAACCCACCCTCTTCATTTTCTGCCGCGCTAATTGCATAAATAAATAAATGAGATAATTCTTTGCAGTGCAAATTGATTTTTTCCTTAATTTTCACCAATCGCACTACTAACTTCACAATAAATTGTAGACATTCATTTTTCTGAGTATTTTTAGAACCTGTCCATGTTCGGCATCAAAAGTGCCCTTCGATGTCGATCAAGGGTTTCGAACAATTTCTGAAAATTTATGTCAAGGTTATGTTTTGCTGAGACACCAAGTTTGATATCGAAAGTGTCCATTCGATGTCAATCCATGGGCATCAAACATATTTTGAGATTTAGCCCTATCTTTGTCTTTTGATCTCGAGCCAACGTTTCACAAGAATAGTCCATCTGTATTCGAACTTAAAGTTTCGGCAACCACTTCAACACCGAACTTGGTGTCGAACCATGCACTCTCCAATTTTCTTCTTAATTATTGGAAATTTTCCAACAGAATCTCGATCAATTGAGGATATTAATTGCTTGCAGAGTTGCGCGTAAAATCCTATCTGCTTTTAGCTACGTTGTAATTGCAATAATATATTTTAGCTACGCTGTACTTGTAATAATATAATAAGGAAGTACCATACGCAAGATTAAATGAGTATACTTCACTATTTTGTTACATCAGTTCTAACTTAACAATTAACAGAGCCAAAAAGTGACATCTAGAATGCCTAGTGTAGAGTGCCAGTAGAATTCCTGCACTATATATAATAACTCTTCTGGAATGCATATTGCATATGTTATATTGGTCCATTAAATGATTTTCACTTGCACTAAACATTATGTTTAACTATCTTAAAGTGGACTTTTGTAATGAAAATAGAGAAAATAATAAGTAAAAATTCTTCTCCCCCAAACTTTCACTTTTGCCCTCATATTAATTTTCCCCCATCTTCCTCCTGCCAATGAATCTGACGATGATCAAAAAGAAGGAAAAACCAACAACATGAAAGTGATGTACAATTATGGGGTCATCTGCCCAATGCAAACTTTCCCTCTTTTAGTCGATCTCCTGCCAACTCTGATGATGAATATGAAGAAGAAGAAGATGCAATTCAAATTGAAGTAAATTAAAGAGGTACATATCATGTTGCTTCACCATTCATTTACTTCAGTTTGACCACACCAACTCACAACGTTCGACAACATAAACGAAACTTCAAGTCTAAAGCTATTCAAATCTGTTCACTTTTTCAAGTACAATCTGAGGTTGATGATCGATCATCATAAGCAAGCACGATGGATATATATGTTTTGAATGGCTTTTCTGTTTTCTTTAGCTAATGCAATCAATAATTTAATTGTGAGATCAGGGTCATTCAATCATGAGGCAAAGATGCATGATCATCTAATAATTTGATTCACTACTGTTCGGTAGATAACCAAAGCCGAGTTGATATTCGTCTCAACTAGGCACCAGATTGGAATATATCTCAACCCGAACTACTATATTATTGAATCCTTGCAGGTGAAACGAAATTCTGATATAAAACTTTATAGATACACGGCACATGCCCATTGGCTTACAGATAATGATGAACAAAAGAATGGAAAGAGTTTATCACTGACGTGTGGTGGCTATTGAGCACCCAGGACCACAGGCCGGGTTGGTTCGGGACCACAAGTAGGGGACCGTTCTCATCATACACTTCAACTCGGCCGCCGCCACAGCAACTCAGCCACCACTACCTAGATTACCTATAAATACAAGATATATAGTCTCACACCTGTAAGGAGAATGATATTGGTCTCAAAAACTATACTTTATACTTGTGTTTCTAGCCAGAACAAACTTAAGCATCGGAGTTGAATCTGGGAGTAGTTCCCAAAAGAAAGGTACATCGGAGAAGAAGATCTCAGGCCATATATCCTCCGGTGAAAAGGAGTTGTAACAACTACCTTTACTATTCAATTCATTCAACAGTAGAAATTTGTCAACTTTTTATTTGTATGGCATGGATTTGGAAGCCATGCAAAACAATAATTCAATAACAACATCACACATGGCTAGCTTTACATTAATTACATACCTCATTAGTTCTAACTAATTAACATGAATTAATATTAATAGAGCCAAAAAGTGACAGAATACCTAGTCTTAGTACCTATACTGCTCTTACAATTGCAATAATGCAAGAAATTAAAGACAAACCATGATGCATGTATATGCCCATACTCTTCTCTTCTCCCCAAACTTTCACTTTTGCCCTCATATTGTTTCATTTTTGCACAGAGCTTCAGTCCATCTTCATCAATTACTCACATTCTCCACTACTTTCTATATATTCATATCCTCCATCTTCATCTTTCTTACTCCCATAATTCTCTCCACCAATTTCTACACTCTTCAAACTCACCCTATAGCTAACACCAAAAACCATTTACACATCTTCAGCTCTCAGTTTCTTTCCTCACTAATTACGTACGTTTCATCAATCCAGAAAACAAAATGAATCATTATTTAGTCTTCTTCATCTCTTTCTCTTTGGCGTCCCTAGCTCAAACTGAAACAGATCATCATCACAACTACTCATCATGTAAATTTCCAGCGATCTACAATTTTGGAGACTCCAATTCCGACACGGGAGGCCTTCAGGTACTATTTAATCCCACCCGCCTTCCCAACGGCGAGACCTACTTTCACACCTCCACCGGAAGAAGTTCAGTTGGTCGCCTCATCATCGACTTCATAAGTAAGTAATTAATTTCCATCCATCTTTTTTTCGACTCTCTATATTATTAATTGTTGTATGTGCATATATACATTAATTAACTAATTGAAAATATATGTTTGTTTTGCATGAAATGAAGCTGAGTACCTCCGGCTGCCGTTTCTGAGTCCATATCTAGATTCTTTGGGAAGCAATTTTCAGCACGGAGCTAATTTTGCTAGTTCTGGGGCAACCATTCACCGCCCGGCTCAGTCCTGGTTTGTGAGCCGAACCAGCCCGTGTCCTCTCGATATCCAGGTGCGTCAATACACTGAATTCAAACACCGATCAACCTTTCTCTACGCTCAAGGTATGCACATGCCCGGCCGATGTTTACATTTTTTCCGAAGAATACTAATATGGATCCATGTTAAATGTTAATTATTATTACTATTATTATTTGATTTTTGCAGCGAACGCAGATGATAGAAGAAGCAGGCTCCCCAACCCGGAAGAGTTTTCAAAAGCTCTTTACGTGGTCGACATAGGCCAAAATGACATCGCCTCGAGTGTTGGAGGAACTAATCATAGCACCGTGGAAGAGTTTAACGCAATGTTGGTCAATATAACCAACATATTTGCAAACCAAGTACAGGACCTGTATTCCAGAGGAGCAAGATTTTTCTGGATACACAACACGGGTCCCTTGGGTTGCCTGCCTTTTGAAACTGTCCGACACCAAAATTCACTACCGGGGTCCCTCGATAAACATGGATGCTTAAGGCTGGAGAATGAGAGAGCGATCCAGTTCAATGCATTGCTGAAGAAATCCGTGGCGCAGCTCAGGGAAAATCTTTCAGAAGCTGCGATCACGTACGTAGATGTGTACAAGGCAAAGTACGAACTCATCAGCAACGCCAACAAATATGGATTTGAGGACCCTGGGACCATCTGCTGCGGAGCTTATGAAAACGGTGTCTATGTTTGGTGCGGCCTTTCAAAAACCATCAACGGAAGTGAAGTAAAAGCAGATCCTTGCAAGAACCCTTCCAAGGTCATCAGCTGGGATAGTGTTCACTGGACTGAGGCTGCAAATCGATGGGTTGCGAAACGTATAATTGAGGGCCCATTCTCAGATCCACCCATTCCGATCACCGGAGCCTGCAGCCACACCCGAATCTGATCGTTGACGACGTTAATTTACACCACCGGAATAACAAACATGTTTTCTTGTTAATTATAATTCCAGGCCTGGAGCCAAAAAGCCTATGCCACTTCAGTTTTCATTTCATGCTTTGGCTACATTTCTATTTTCTCTCTTCTTCCTTAATTTCTAGTTATGTTCTTATAAATGTGTATGGAATCAATAATTTTGCATATGGCATATGGAATGGAATAACTCAAAAATAGGTATGTTTAAGGGGGAAAGAATGCATTAAAACAATTTTGCTAGGAAATTTTATAATAGCTATATATTGTTTAAAAGTTTTCTAATATATATATTTTATGCACATGTTCCACACAACTATAAATGTAATTATACATCACTTAATCATGTGCAATTATACATAACTATTATAAGAGTTTAATAATATAATTATTTTTTAATCATAAAATATAACTCAAAACACGATTCTTTATATGGGACCAAAATAATATTATTTTCACAAACAGTTCTTCATGCTATGAACCTTTCCAAGACCTTGTGATGCTAAGATATCATCAGCTAGAATCTGTTGGATATTATGCTTAATAGGGAATTCAAAAGGAAAAACAACAGGAATTTTATTAATTTCAAAAAACTAATTATTACAAGAATGATTACAAAAGTAGAATGTATCAAAACAAATGAAACTGATCTTTAAATCGTGCTAGACAGTTTCCTTAAGTCATTATTACTTATTAGTTTCTTTTGGTGTGCAAAATATATCCGAGCCCATACCCTCAACTTTCTAAGTTCTGAAGAAGGATAATATAAATGACCACTGCCATCTATTCTTTCTTTTGTTATTTCTTTCTTATCATTATTAATATATTATGTTTATGTTCATATAAAATACATAATTAATTTATACTACATATATTATAATAGTATATAAACTCAAGATATAATTTAGGAAAAATGACACTTTTGGTCCATAAAATTTAGAGGTGTGACACTTTTGGTCTTTAATATTTCAATTTTGACATTTATACCCTTAAAGTTTGATTATAGTAGCACTTTTGATCCATACAACCTGCTATTGCAGGTTTTGTAGGTAATTATGGTCAAAATATAAATTATCTAAAATATTAGGTGAATGGTAATTTTTGAAAAATTCACAATTTATTAGGGGATAAAAATATCACTACCTGACTACTAGATTTTCTCAATTCTAGTAAATTAAAGTATATATAAATATAAATTAATTATTAAATTAAAATTGTTTCGGAATCAAAATCGTGACGAAATCAGAATCGAAACCATCACAAAACTGGGAAGCGGTGGTTTAGAACCGTACACCCAAGGTTCTAGTTCGGCTCGAACCGTGGTCATGTATAGATAAATTGATGTTTATTTTTAAAACTTGCACTGACTTTAATAATACAAAAAACAAGAGAAGGAAGAACAAGAAAATGCACCTACTTTTTCGCGTATCTTATTTCAGCCCTTAAGCTGTCTATTTATAGATCTCAAATGGTGCATTTCAATGGTTGCAACTCTACCAAAAAGGTAGGAAAAGATCCGAATAAAATGTGATAAGAACTGATAGCCATTTCAACTTGTACCAATGCACTCTTTAATCTCTTAATGCTCTTATATGTAACTTTTATACTACAGTTTCATCGCCACAAACCTCTATACTGCTCAAATGATGTCCTTGCAAATGGTGTATATGTTTGGTGTGGGTATCAGAAAACCATCAACGCAACTGAATTAAAAGCAGATCCTCGCAAGAACCCTTCCAAGGTCATCAGCTGGGACGGTGTTCACTACACCGAGGCTGCTAATCGAATGGTCGCCAACCGTCGTAGCGCATTCTCAGATCCACCCATTCCGATCACCGGAGCCTGCCACAGACAAATCTGATCATCATCGATGACGTTAATTTACACCAGAATATATATATATATATATATAAATACGTTTCTTCTATCATGTTCTGTTCTGTGCATGCTCCATTAATCCAATTCAGATGATGATGCTATATGAAAGTAAGCAGGTAAACGTAGCCAAAGCATGACCTGCAAACTGAAGTGGCATATCTATCATGTTTACTTTTTGGCTACACAATAAACTTATATATATATATATATATATATATATATGAAAGTAAGCAGGTAAACGTAGCCAAAGCATGACATGCAAACTGAAGTGGCATATCTATCATGTTTACTTTTTGGCTACACAATAAACTTATATATATATATATATATATATATATATATTCTGGTGTAAATTAACGTCATCGATGATCAGATTTGTCTGTGGCAGGCTCCGATGATCAGATTAATGGAGCCTCAGAACATGATAAACCATTGTTTCTTTTGTATTCTTCCCCCAACAGCCACAAGCAATCTAGCTCTCAATTAAGTTATTGCCGACTCTCAAATCCAACGCCATTATATCGTTTGCAATCTACCTGCTCCACATTTACATGACGCATTAAAAATGGAAAATATATACTATATCATGTCTCCAATCTCATTGCCCAACCACCCCTTCCAAAAAAAGCAAAATTGAAATAAAAAAATACTGAGATAAGGACGTTACTAAACCCTTGAAATGTGAAGTTAGCACCCCATGCGCACCTGCCATATCTAAAGAAGCGCCAAGTCCAACTTTTGACTTTGAACTGGGCAGCACCCCCCACCACATACATACCTGCTGCCTGTTGCACTAGCGAACCAACACATGAAAGGGGTGAAAATCGCCAACAGTTCAATAGTAGAAGATGATGATCTTGAAAGCAGCGGAATTGGAGAATGCACCAATGGTTTCGCCCTCGCTGTTGAAGATGCCGAACCAGCAGCATCTGCAGTGGACAGAATTCTGAGCTTCACCCGAGTTTACAATACTCCTGTTAGCAAGCCAAAGGTATATTCACCAAATTTAGCTATGGATAACCAGATGAAATATGGCACTTGAACTAACTTACTTACTTGTATAGGAGTATCCAAGGACGCAGACTTTGTTGTTGGCTTTCCAATCACTGGGAGTTGTCTACGGAGACCTGGCAACATCTCCTGTCAATGTTTTCTCTGCTACAAACTTGACGAACCTTACCCCAGAAGACTTACTGGGCACCCTCAGCCTTATCATCTGGACTTCCACGATCATCATCTTGATCAAATATGTGTTCATCGTTATTCATGCCAATGATCACGGCGAAGGTGGCACTTTTGCTCTGTATTCTCTTCTCTGTCAACATTTAAAATTTCAGAGCAAGTTTATCGTTCAGAACACGAGATTGAGCTCTGATGACAGCATGAGATATTGGAACCGTTCCAGTTCTCCTCTGCATTCCAGGACCAAGAAGTTCCTTGAGACAAGCACCAAAGCCCAGAATCTTTTGATGTTTGCTGTTTTGCTTGGGACTTGCATGGTGATCGGTGATGGAGCACTCACTCCAGCCACTTGTGGTAACTGTTTCACATGTTTCAAAAGAATGAAAACTGTTTTGTGCAAATGTATAATATGTAAAACGAATACCCTGTTTTCTTTTCCAGTGCTGTCAGCTCTTCAGGGTATTCAATCCATCTCTCCAAAGATAACACAAGGTAGTCTTCCTTCCTTATATTCATTGATAGGCGGAGGAACTCGATCAAACTGGTGCAAACATAACAGGGTTGTTAATTTACAACTGAAATTCTGCAGATCATGTGGTTGCCATGTCTGTTCTTCTTCTAATAGCACTCTTCCTTTTCCAACGATGTGGAACAAGCAAAGTCAGCTTCACTTTCTCCCCAATTATGCTCCTATGGCTCATCACAAATGCTGTAATCGGAATCTACAACATCTTCAAGTATGAGCCTACGATTCTCAAAGCTGTATCCCCTCACTATATTGTGCTATTCATCTCCGGAAATGCAAAAACTGCTTGGCATCTCCTTGGTGCGGTTTTCTTGAGCATAACTGGTAAGTTCCTAGAATATCAGAGAATGCACATTATACTTCTATGCAAAATCTGTACATGAAAAAAAGCTCATTTAGAAATCCTATTAAACTGCCACAGGTGCCGAGGCCATGTTTGCTGACTTGGGTCATTTCAACAAGAAATCAATCCAGGTGGGGAGTACTCAAAAGTTTCATTTTAACATATCTACACTTTGAATGAAAATCAATAGTAAACCAGTCAAAACGTGCCTAACAAAATATCAGTAATGCAGTGGGCTTACTTGTTCACGGTTTATCCAGCATTGGTCTTAGCATATGCGGGTGAGGCGGCTTACCTTACCAAGCACCCTGAAAATATAAGCAATGCCTATTACAGTTCCATTCCACGCCCTGTCTACTGGCCTATGTTTATCATTTCTACCTTGGCTGCCATTGTTGCAAGCCAGTCCATGATATCTGCAAGCTTTTCCATAGTGAAACAGTCACTAGCACTAGGCTGTTTTCCTAGGGTAAAAATGATTCATACTTCTTCCAAGCATGGAGGACAAGTTTATTCCCCTGAAATTAACTACGCCCTAATGATTCTGTGCGTTGGACTAGTTGTTGGATTCAAAGGGGGTGTAGCATTAGCAAATGCTTACGGTAAGCCATACTTGCTAACTCTAAATTGTACTAAAAAACTGAGTGCCTATTGCCTTTGTTCATAGTTCCATACACTCTGCAGGTGTGGTGGTCATCTGGGTCATGATCATAACTACTATTTTGACAACAATAGTAATGCTGGTCATATGGGACACCAATATTTTTCTGGTCCTAGGCTTTTTTGTGCCTTACATAATAATAGAGAGCATCTTCATGACATCCCTGCTTAACAAGATTCCACAAGGAGGATGGGTACCATTTGCTATCTCGGCTATCCTCTTAATAGTCATGCTATCCTGGGTGTACGGGAGGAGTAGGAAGGTCACCTATGAGGCCAAAATGAAGATGAGCTCATCAGAACTAAACCAGATGCTATCAAGTGATTCTGTGTATCGGACTTCTGGGATGTGCTTCTTTTTAACAGACCTAGTCAATGGTGTTCCACCAATTATTCGCCGATACATTCAGCATACAAATTCTGTTCGTGAAATAATGGTGGTTGTCACCATAAGAACTCTCCCGATCAAAACCACCTTGCCTGAGGAACGGTTCATTGTGGGGAAGTTGGGAATTGAAGGGATTTATAGATGTTTGGTTCAGCTGGGATACAAGGATTCCCTTAACATGGAGGGAGGTGATTATATTGCTTCAATTGTGGACAAACTAAGAGACATTGCTGAAAATCTTTCCGAACAACAAAAGATTGATTTAGCAGCACAAGAAGAAACTGTTTTCGTGATTGGGAGGACAATACTTACAGCAAATGAGAGTAATGGGTGGCTTGCCCGCATCACTATAGATTACTTGTACAGATTTCTTCAGAAGAACTGCCGGTCATCTGTTTCAGCACTTCAGTTGCCCCAAGAGAAGACCCTGCAGGTTGGAATGCTATATGAAATATAAAGCACAACCGGGGAATTCAGCTTTCAGGAGTATGGAGTGGCACAAACTCAGCCCTTCCAGTGTAATGTGTGCATAAGAAGAACAAACTTCCTGGAAAGAAAGCATTTCAATAACTGTCCAGTATTACAAAGCCTGTTTAAGAAACTCATCTCAGTCAAGTGCAAGTTCTAACTTGTATCCACATGTCATTACTATTATATTATATTTTCTATTTTGCAATGACAATATTAGTATAACAGATACTTTTGTTTTTCTTTTAGTCATAAAACAGGTGAAGATGCACACGACAGAAGAAAATAGGGTATAATACCAGTAAATGTCATAAACTAATCATATACCATGTCAAAAAATGGGATTTACTTGGTTACTTTCAAATGCCAAACTTACAAGAAGTGAAAGTAAACCTCTACCGCCATTTAAATGGTTGCCTACCAACCTTTCTGCTCTTCTCCTCTATCCTAAGCGGTGAAACTTACTAGCCTCCCCTTTCCACCCAAACACTAGAAACAGAGCATTAATCCCTGAGAGAGTATATGCGACAAAGATTTTAAAAACGAGGGCTTCAAATCACACAGCTAAAGCATCCTTAGCCCATGGCATACTTCTGGGTCCAGCTCCTTGCAGTATTCTCATACTTGTTACGGTCTGTTTTGTACATGTGAGCAATCTCTGGTACCAAAGGATCATCTGGATTTGGGTCCGTCAACAAAGAACAGATTGAAAGTAACACCTAGAATAAAGAACGCAAGAATAAAGTATGTCAAGAAGGCATCAATGTTGTGAAGCAAAATATTTTCCATTGCATTAAGAGACTTCTCAAAAACACATGAGCATGGTCAAATGCACCAGGGAAAAACTAAATATCTGTGAGTTATAATTTTGAAGATGTTCATTATAGACTTGATTTTGCCTCTTTAGATACTAGAGGAAAAGGAAACTAAATCATGTTATACCAATATTGAGGTCAATAGCCGCCAACAAATGAACTGGCAATTAAAATTTCTCATATCAAAATTTCTTAAGATAACCTTAGAGATTGTGAGAGCAGGGCTCCACTGCTCCTTCAAGATGTCTAGGCATATGCTTCCATTGCTATTTATATTGGGGTGGAAAACTTTAGTCCTGAAAGCAACCTGCAAGATTCAGCAAAGCACAATTAGATATCCCAAGGAACAAAAGAATAACAGTAATGGCAGAAAAATGGATTTTGATACCGACTACTGGTTGAATGGAAAAATCATACCAGATTAATCCAAGGGTTACGGTAACATTATTAATTAGTACAACAACATATAGATTAGAAATATGGAGCCAAGCCTAAATTCCTTGGCAGCATAGAGGCTTGTAGCAAGAAAACATACAGTTGAATATATGTCAAGAGCAAGCAAGAAAAGAAAGCAGTATCTCCTGCCTCAAGGAAGAGTTTACTTGTGAAAGCATATAATTTTGCAAAATTCCCAAATAAATGTCATATTCAAGACATGGACACAGAAGATACATGTTGACCTGAAGACCACAGGAAATATACACACAGAGTAGATCAAATCATGCAATAAAAGAGGTGGATGTAACAGCAAACCAGACATGGTCACACACCTTAGGTGGCTTGAATGGATAATCAGGAGGAAAATGAATGGTAACTAGGAAAACTCCACCAGAATAAGGACTGTCAGAAGGGCCTATAATTGTTGCTTGCCAGTGAAACATGTCTTCAGCCACAGGACCTGAAATAATTGAGTAGGTGAGATATGGTTCAAGCCTGTATTTTCCCCCGAAACCAAGAATCTCATGCAACTTTATGTCAAATATATCCAGCAAAGCTACAAAAATGCTGGTGTATCCACAAGCCCAAGATAATGGCTTCTATATCCTTGAATTTGTTAGCAACATTACAGATGTGGTTTATACTTAAACAAATGTTTCCACTAAACCCCTAAAGATTCAACCAGGAGAATTCATTTATATGAAACCCTAGACCTTCACCACAATGGACTCAGGTTGATTAATTAAAGGCAATTAGGTCAGGCAGGTGATTCAGCCAAACTTCTACAGTATCTAATCAAATCCAATTAGAACAACACCTTTTATTAGCAGAAACTGAAAACTAACAATTGGATCTCTCCCAAACTAACATCATCCGCAACAAGCACAACTAGGAAACAGAATTAAACCTGAAAATCAATAATTAAGTGTGATACGACGACTACCAGCACTTGAAGACGAATAACAGCATACTACCCGCACATGCATATATGAAACAAGAACATCAACAGCAAGAGAATTGCAGCATATATTTAAAGAGAGAGTAATTTTACCGGCACTGCACGAAACAGGAGGATCCTTTTGGAGATCCTTGAGCTCCTTCAAGATTCGCTTGGAAGCCATGCCCTATACCCTCCTTGCTGTGAATATACAGCACAATTAGATCAACTTATGACGATTACGATTATCAAACACGCATGTTCTTAATAATCAACATCCTAGGGTTCCGGAAGTTTACCTGGAAACGATGAATTATCCGCTGGAGGCGGCGTCTGGTAATGAGAAATCAGCCTGGAAGGAAGGATATATAAAGGATAACGAACAAAATAGGAGCGGAGAAATAAGGAAAAACTAAAAAATCTATCGGAATTTGGAAAGAATTTATAGCGCGCATGAACCCTTAACATGAAATTGAAAAGGAGTCCGTTGACCATCAAACAAACCAGAGGCGGTGACGACATTATTGTTCAATTTCGCTCTTTTGCGCTCTTTTTTTCCTTGTGGAGTGGACGTTGTTTTTCTAATTTCAGTTTTTTGAGTTTCCCGCGGGGCCACTGCGGGCCCCATGTCCCACTGGAAATTACTAACCGTACTTTATTTACCCGCCGAAAGCCAGCACCAGTTCGCCGTTAGCGCTTTTATTATTATTATTTTTTTTCTGATTTTGATTTTAGAGTAAATTACGGACCCGTAAAATTTGTCTAAATCACTTAGGAAGAATGAAAATGTATATTATTAGAACAAGAATTAATTAAAAATAATATTTATAATACTTTATTAAAATATATAAGAGTATCCAAATAAAAAAAAAAAGTGTAAAAGTTAAAATTCAAATGAAAAGGACGGGATCAAATAAAGAGACCAAAACTATTATGTTTCCTTTTTTTTTTTTTTTAAATATGTGAACAAGTTATATTTGATAATCGGAATTTTTGTATGTTTGGTCTTTTATATTTAAACTCTTGATGGGATTTTAATGTTTAGATTCTTCTCCCATAACAATTGTCATAACTCGCTTCATCAATGTACAACAGAACCAATATTAGGAGTTATGACAACTCCCTTCATTAATGTGCCAACGATACTATTTTCGATTGTTACTGTATAACTCTCCTCATTAACTTGCGATGACATAGAATCCAGAAGTAACAATAATAACTCCGTTTTATAAAGACACTGTAACACAAATCTCGTGAGTTTTGAGCTGACTCCTATGTTACATGTGTACTACTAGACAATGTATTTGTTTATGGGTCTGCCCTCTTGGGTTGAGTCCAGTTTAAAAGATGAACTGAACATACTATATTAGTCTCCATCTGCCATTATGAACTAGTTTTTGATAATTAAACTCATGATTAAGTTGAGGTTTTTTTGAGTGATAACAAAATATTTTGGGGGTGAAATATAATTATTTTGCACCCCTAATAATGTATAGGCCCAAAGAAATAAACTTTTACTTTTATAAGAGTATCACAATTCTTATTGACAAATTTACAATAATTGCTCACAACTTACCTTGAGAGCAATAAATATAATAGAATATAATACTAAGAATATGATATAGTACAAAATATATAAGAATGTGATATATTGCTTTCACCATTTTGGGAGAAACTTGCAACATAATTACTTTGGCAATTTTCTTTTCTTTATCCAATATTGATGAAAAAAAAAAAAAACCCTTAAAAAATTATGGGGGGTCAAATCTTTACATGACTAATTATAAGAGTTTGACTATGCAATTTCCTGTAAATTTAAGCGTTGAAAATGTAAAATCCTTCGCGAGCATCTCCTTCCCCTGCCAAACTGAAGAGAGAAAAAAACAGCTGGACCCAACCTAACCCAACCAACCAGCCAGCCAAGAATACCTCTTCCCACCGACTAAACAAATCAATCACTGAGCCATTCCGCCGTCCGACGCCTCCGGCTGCACTCCGACATGAAGAAGATGGCACGATTCCAATCCAACCGCCGGTTAGGAAAGGAAAAACCGGTTAACGATGATGACGACGGCAACGCACCACCAGAGTCTCGGGATTTCGACGATGAAAGCGGAGGAAGGCAAAATGATGCCAGTCTAGGCAGAGATTTTATTAACGTACCTTCTCGACCCCATCTTATGAAGATGCTTACTAAACAAGGTAAACTTTGCAATCTGTAATTTGAACTGGATTCTAATTTAAGCTATTCAATAGTTGGAATTTGTTTGTTTTTGTAGCAATAACGACGTTTTGTTTTTGTTTTTTTTTTTTTTTTTGCTTTTCCCTTTTTAATTCCTTTCTTTGGTTGGTATTGATTTTGATTTTTAGAGCCATCGTCTCACCTTGTTGGGCTACACGCTAACACTAACCCTGTTGGATCTAATTCAAGTTTGCAAATTTGAAAGTTAGCATTCGTTTACTATGCAATTGCGGTGTTTTAGATGTTTTCAATTTCATATTGGCTTTCACGTATTAGAACTGTACCTTAATCGTATTGGCAATAGAACAAATGTAGCTGAAATATTACCATTTCGGGTTACAATACTTAGGCTAATGCTCACATTGAGCTATCAAACTTTTTTGCAAACTTAAAGTTATGGATGAGATGATATCCCCCTGCGTAAGCCATTTTGAACATTTCCTTGAACCTCAGGAGTAGTTTTTTAATCTGGAAGTTATTATGAATATTTGTGGAGCACTTTGTGCTAGAGTATTCTGTTGAATGTAGTATTCTTCTGTTAGTTCTAATTTTTCTGGTGCTTTCCCTTTTACAGGTGACAGCAATGTACTGTTTGCAGATAGAGTATTGAAATTCTCCGGTTCTGGGAAGCTGAAGCGGCGGATACTTTTGATTACCGAGTTTGCAATTTATATATTAGACACAGAAACATGTGCACTTAAAAGGCGGATTACTCTAGCCGCTGTTGAGAAGCTGTGTTTGAGTGAACTAGGTGACAACTTCTTCGCTATTATTATCCCAACGGAGTATGACTTACTTATGGCCAGTACAAGGAAGAAAGAGATAGTTACTGCATTATCAGAAGCTACCAAAAGCGCTGCCGACTATGATCTGGAATTGTCTTACTCTAATACGTAAGTAACAGCATATTCTCTTGAATTTCCAGTGTGAATTTCTGATCATTCCTCATTGATTCTATGTCAAACTAGTGTATGAGTTGGTAACATCGCAGGAACTGTTTTAGTTATATTCCAACAGCAAACAGCTAGAAACTTCATGTCTATTGTGTTTTGCAGTAATATTTTATTACCTATTTCTATGCATCTGGTGCTGATGTAATGCAAGGTCTTTCTCTAAGAAACCTTGCATTACAAACACTTGTGAGAGGTTTACAAGTAACATTAGACCAATTCAGCCAAAAAACCACTCTGTGTTTTCTGACTCCAGATGTTGATTTTAAACATCTGCGTATGTAGTTTACTCTGGGCTGCATGTGGCTGAATTGGTCTAATGTTACTTGTAAACCTCTCACAAGTGTTTGTGATGCAAGGTCTTTCTCTAAGAAAAACCACTCTGTGTTTTCTGACTCCAGATGTTGATTTTAAACTTCTGTGTATGTAGTTTACTCTGCGTTGAATGTGGCTGAATTGGTCTAATGTTACTTGTAAACCTCTCACTTCCAAAGCTGGGATATTGATATATTCATTTTAGGCTTTACACCTTTTACTGGATTAAGTTAGTATGACTTGTAAGACTTATATTAATTATTTGAGTTTCTGAGAGTTTAACGTTCTTGTATTACTTGCTGGAGTAGCATTGGCTTATTGTATTGTTAAAAGATCCTCTGAATTTCAAGTTATTCATGTATCGAAGATGTAATCCAACATTACCAATTGAAAGAGAAGCATTTCTTCACTGATATCACTTCAAATTTGTTAAATCTGGCAGGTTTGAATATCATGCAGCTGCAGATCTGGTTAAGGAAGTAGAATTTGAAGAAGTGGACGGTACGTTGATAATTTTCAGTTCTGTAATGTGGGAACTTCAATTTTTCAGCTCTGGTTGCTTCACAGAAGCAAGATTTAGCCTTTAAAATTTTTGCTTGTCCAAAACTTCAGGTGGGGTTAAAACAAGAATTGTGAGGAAATGAGGCGCATTGTGTTGCGGCAACATGTGGAAGTTAGTTGATGCGGCGCTAAAGTATCCCACTTGGGAAATTTACAAGAGCTTGTGCTGTTCGGTGTAAAGAAGGTTACTGATTCTTTTTATGATTGGGAAGCTGATGATCTTTGTTGTTTTCAAGCTGGGAGAGATTATCTATCAAAATTTTTTGAAGTGGAAGAACTTTAATATGGATGTTAATGTAACACTTGTGAATACTGGTCTTTTTGGTTGTTAATATGAAATTGTTTGGTGCATTTCCAATTCCCATTATTGTCAAGTTTCAAATGCATAAATTGTTTTGTTTGCCTTGAACAACTGAGAAAAGGAGAGATCTCATCCAAACTTAAGAACAAATATTCAAATCACAATTGCTCATCAAAGAATTCCACAGCTATGTCTCTGGAAAAGAATGTTACATTTGAGCAGAAGATGAAGCGTTCTCTATCTCCACAGCCAAGGGTGTCAAGGCGGCCGGAGTTGATTCTTCCGTTTTCGTATCAGTAGAAGGTCGATTTCCGGTGCCGGCCCTTCTAATATCCTCCACCATCTTAACTACATCCACTACTTTTGGTCTCTGCTCAGGCATTCTCGCCACACATGTCATTCCAATTTGCAACATCTCCACCATCTCTTCTTCTATATTGGGATACCTCAAAAGTTCAACGTCGAACACTTCAGCAGTCCACTCTTCACGAACAACGGACTGAACCCATCTCACCAAATGGATAACTTCGTCCCCGCCCCCGGCGTGTATGGGCGATTTTCCGGTGAGGAGCTCAAGCAGCAGAACCCCGAAGCTGTACACGTCAGAAGCCTGGGTGATTTTCCGGGTGTCTGTAACTTCTGGAGCTCGGTAACCCGCGCTACGCATGGAGGGTGGAGCTATTGGATTCATTATCGTTGCCAAGCCGAGATCAGAGACACAACCATACTGCTCGGAGTTGAGGAAAATGTTTGAGGCTTTTATGTTTCCATGAACAAGTTTCCCAGCTGCAGATTCGTTGTGAATATGAGCAATGCCTCTCGCAGCACCGACTGCAATTCGAACTCGAGTTTCCCAATCCAAAGGAATTCGCTTCTCGCCCCTTTTCGCTGCGAAATTTGAAGAACAAAACGTAAATGTATGGAAATCTAAATCAAACAAGCACTACAAGCTTACCTAATGGACATAATATTGCAAACAATGAAAACTGGAAAAACTTCAGCCATTCTTCAAAGTAACTAATGAAGAATAGATACAACGACCACTATGCGGGTCGGCTATACGAATTATATTTTGCCATCGTGTACGGCTAAAGCCAGTCGCTTCCATTAACCACCCCCAACCCTCCCCTCATTCTTCATGAAAATCACATAGTTGAACTAATATATATATATATATATATATATATATATATATATATACCAAAGTTTAGAAACCATTACTAGCAACTAACACAAAAGCTCCACCAAATCGATCCCTAATAATACAGATTACAGAGTTCTTTCAGAATTAGATCAAAGTCAAAGGCAGATAAATCAAACTTTGGAAGAGAAGCAAGTCAAATTCATACAGTGGATGAGGGGATTAGAGTTTTACCATGCAACAGAGCAGAAACACTCCCTTGACTGTAAAAATCGTATACCATGAGCTTCTCGTCCTTGGAAAAGTAATACGCCCTCAACGCCACAACATTCTCGTGGCGTATGCTTCCGACTGCCTCCATTTGAACCTCAAAATCTCGCTTTGCCACAGAGACTTCCTTCAATCGCTTTACTGCAACCGTAGTTGCATCCTCCAGTGCTGCCTTATAAGTGGTTCCAAATGATCCCTTCCCAAGAACCTCGGCAGAAGCCCTCAGCAGATCTTCAAGGTCGAAGGCAAGGTTACAACCCTCAAAGAATACTAGCCTCCCATCTCCACCATCCTGACTACCTGACAAGGCTTTCTTTTCTTTCCTGAAAGCTCCTTCTTTCTTAGGTGGCTTTGGGTTCGGGTTTGGATTTGGATTTGTTTCTCTATTGGAATAGCAAAGAATGAGCAGAACGGCAATCAAAGCGAAACCCGCAGCAGAACCTCCAATTATGATCCCAAGTATCGCAGCGCCACTGAGATTCGAAGAATGCTTCTTCTTTGGTGGCTCACTTGGAGGAAGAACTGGCGGGGCAGAAACCTCAGGCGTATCCACATTATTGCCAGAAAAAGCAGCAATAGGGAATCTAGTTAGAGACGGAGGCACTTTCCCGGCCAGGCTATTGTTGGAAAGATCTAGCAGCTGAAGACTCGGAACATTGAGATCGGGGATTTGACCCGAGAATGAGTTGTTGGCAAGAATCAAAGCAGTCAAATGAGTCAAATTGGAAATGGAGGAAGGGATAGTGCCATTGAAAGCGTTACCAGAGAGATTGAGTACAGAGAGATTTTCCCAAACTGAGAAATCTTCAGGCAATGGACCTTCAAATCTGTTGAATTGAAGATAGAGGGAGGTCAAGTTACTGAGTTTGGCTAAATCGGAAGGGAAAGGCCCAGTGAAACCATTTGATCTGAGACTCAAGATCTGAAGTTCTGATAAGCGACTGAGAGTGTTGGAAGGAACAGAGCCCCGAAAACCAAATCCAGGCAACCTTAGGGCTATAATCCTCGATTCATCATGGTTACATGTGACCCCAACCCAGTTATTATTGCAGGCAGAGGTCTTCAAATCCCAATTCAGAGGCCGCGAGTGAGAACTATTACTCGCAAAATCAAGCAGAGCTTGCTTGTCTTCAATGGGTTCCGTACTAGCCCGGAAAAAAAAAACCCCACAAAAGAAAATCACACAAAATTCGAACTTGATGAAGCCCATGTCTTCCTTTCTTCGGAATTGAGAACCTTGCTTACTCTTTTCGGTCCATTTCTGTAACACACCACATGAATTTGAAGGCAAAAGAAAAGGTAAAATCAGAGAATAAATAAAGAAGAATGCAGCCTCCTTGACGATTCAAGGGCCTTTTCTTTAACGTCAAAAACAAACGCAGTTAAGGTTACGTAGAGCCTCACGGGACCGTTAAGGTCAACTACTCTAAATAATTCACCATTACTCCTCCCTCCGTCCCTTTCTCACTCATAAACAATTCTCCATTAAATTTCTTACCAAAACCAAAAGGAAACAATTAATACGTTGTAGTATCAGAACAAATAAATTAATAAAAAGAAAGAAAGAGGAATGAACTGACCTCAAGGAGGGAAGAAGAAGAAGGGATTGAGTTAATAAAGCGTATAAGTTTGGGGAAACGAAAATGATTGGGGAGCGGAGAACAAACAATAGTGAACGACTTGTGAGTGCAAAATAGTACAAGAAAACGCAAGAAGACGTGGGAGTTGGTTTAACTCGTTGAAAATTTTTAATTCTTCAACTGGGATGGCGCGAGAAGAGCGGGAGCTGCACGTGCAGATCCCGGAAGTCCAGAGACAAATTGAAAACTACTACGAACAAGAAAATAAAAGAAAATCACCCACCGGCACCTTCTCTGACAGCAGGAAATTCTGAATTCAGTGGGTTATGGAAGGTTGGTGGCGACGGCGGCGGCGGTGGTGGTGAGCCGGTGGTTCTAGACACTACCATTTGAGACAACATTGAATAGTATCAAGTAGCAGCATCGCTCTTTTCGCCCCCAGGGGCTTAGCTAACTTGGCAGCAGATTGCAGCCAAGGACGCAGGATCGAGCCCTGGCAGCCGCAGTGTGGGATTTTCATCCCCCCAATGTGGGGGGTGGATCCTTGTGGGCACCAGGCACTGGTCCTCCTGCCAATGTTATCGCTGAGTCACCCTGATTTACCCCTCACACGAGGCTCATGGGGCTGGGCGGTGTGAGCCCTGCGGGCGAGGGATATCGCCTTTTGCAGCCAAGTAGCAGCATCGCTCTGTATCATGCATTTCACCTAACAAAAGGAATCCTCTCTCATTATGTAATGTGTGAATTATTTGACAGCAGAAAAGGTGGCTGGCCGCTGGGGATTAGTATTCTATACTTTGGGTGGGCATGCCGATGTCATATAATTAGTATAATAAGCTATGGATTATGTATGTGTTAGGAGTGTTCTTGGCGGGACCTTTTGACTTTCGGAGAGCGATCTAACTTTGATCTACTCGCTTCATTTTGGGTCGTATTTTATTGATTAATTATGGTTAGCTAGACGCTTAAGTCATAATCACTTACTTAATCAGGTTGTGTAATTTAATGTATAAATAAATTAAGTTTCAATAATATAATCAACAATCAGAGTGGCGCAGCGGAAGCGTGGTGGGCCCATAACCCACAGGTCCCAGGATCGAAACCTGGCTCTGATATTGAGAAGGCTTCCGAATTTGTTTTTTTGTTTTTCCCTCGCCCTATCTCATAAAGTCGCGGCCGTCTTCTCATCCATCCATCCATCTCTTTGCGTTTAAAGTCGCGTCTTGTCTTCTTCACTTTTACACGTTTCTATCTTTTGACATTCACCCTCTTTCTCTTTCATCTTATTCTTTGTCCTTCCTTGAATCCTTCTAAATATTTCTTTCTTTTTTTCTTTTACTTTTTTACCATTTCAGTTCCAAAATAAGTACTTCCTCTGTTTCATTAAAAAAATCTATTTTGACTAATATATAACGTATTATGAATGTCAATGTACCACACCTAAAAGAGTTAATTTGACATTTTATTACATTTATATCTTTCCTTATTAAGTATGAACTAATTATATATCACACATGATTATATTAGTAAAGGAACATCAAAAAATTTGAAAGTAGACTCTTGTATTGGAATAAAAATTATTTTTTAAAGTGAACTTTTCTAATGGAAATGATGGAGTATCATTTTTTTTTTTTTCAACAAGTTAAAAAACATAATGAAAGTATAACTATAACCTTGTGTTTGTATTAACTAAATACTTTATCTATTTCATTTAAAAAATTCAACTTCAAAAACATAGTTTTGTCCCAATAGGGTTCACTTTTAAATTTTTAATCTTATTATCTTTACTGATATAATTATGTGTAGTCCACAATTAATTTATAATTAAAATGTAAGAATGTGAGTGGAACAAATAGTGTCAAATTGGCAATTTATTGAACTCGCGTTCATAAAAAGTTACACATTTATGAAACTAAGCTATTCTATACAGATTAAGTAATAAATAAGAAGAGTTTCAATATATCATAATTACAAATAGTTGAATTGAATATTTTAATATGAAAAAAGAATAACTGAGGATATTTTAAAATAAAAATATGTACAATTTTTTCTTGGAATGTCAAAAAATAAGGATAAATGAGTAATACTGATACTTATTTTAAAAAATAATTTCAAAATTAAAATCACACTTACTTAGACCGAAATCTTAATACTTAACTATAACATAAGCCACAAATTTGTCATACAAAACAAGGACATAAATAATTCTCATGTTGTTGACATTAGAAGAAAAGAAACAACCCAAGGTCCCAAACAGACGAGGAGGAGTAGATAAAATATTACTTTATGTTTTAGGGTGAATTACATTTAACTCCGCTGAAGTTTGATCAAATTACAAATGAATCTAGATAATTATGAAAATTATAAATATCTCCCTAAAAGAGTCTATTTATTACTCTTCCATCCCATTCAAAAGAGTCTATTTTAAAAAAAAATTTGTCTCATTTAAAGATTTCAATTTAAATTTATTTACATTTCATGCCCTTACTAATATATAAATAGAAAATATAGTGGTAAATGACTTATTTTAGGTGTTGTACCTCACAACCCATAATAAGTAGTACATATTTTAAAGTGGACTCTTTAAATGAGACGGAGTGAGTATTTATTTTTTCATTAATAGTATAGAACTTAAAAGTGATATCGAACTGAACTATACCAATATTTAGAGTTAGAGCACACAAAATGTGATTGTTTATTAAGTAATCAAACATAAAATTACGTTCATGGTTGTTTATGTATTTATTTAATAAATAAGTTTGAATTGGACTTTTATGGAATCGATCATGAATTTTCGTGAATAAATTTGTGTTCATTCACAATCATAATTAACAGACCGACTTTATAATTATGACCAAGCTACATAGAGATATTTATAATTGCCAAAATCTCAATAACTTATTTGAAATTTGACCAAACCCGTAGAGTTAAATGTAAGTCACCCTATATTTTATAAACAAATGCAAACCTCATATATATATTACATAATAAAATCCCTAATTCTCAAAATATCGCGAGACGTAGCAGTAATCGAACAGCCATCCAAAAGTTGTGGGGGATTCCGCTTCTCTCTCTCCTTCTCCTCCGATAAGAGTCAGTACTCAGTAACTTCTTGAGATCTTCTTTCTCTCCCCAAGTAAGTCATATTTCGTCTTTCTCGCTAATTTCTCTCTGTCTATGGTATTTACTTGCTGAGAAAATGGAACGACCTCTGTCTTTTTGTTGGAAATAAATCCTCCAATATTCAATTCAAGTATTTTGTATGAACTGATAAAAGTAATCAATTCTGGGCAGTCTAAAGAACACTACAACTGAGAACCAAAGGCTACAAACATAGTTGATGGAAGTAATTTTTTTTTAATTTGGATCAAGTGCAAGTAAATCTTCATGACTTCCATAAGCTCCCACAATTTTGGGGAAAAACCCACCTTGTAATTTTTTTGGTTTGAAAGGATTTCAGTATTAATCAGTGTCTGAAATCTGGGGGAAAAAAAAAAAAAAAAAAAACCCAGAAGAACTGTAGAGATTCAATGGAATTTGATTAGAATGAGCCATGAGGCTAATTGGAACCTAATTTGACTGATGTAGTTAGTTAGTACAAACAGCTTTTGAACCAGCTCAATTAGTTAAGAACTGATCAAAAGCTAAAGTTTCCATTGAAATTTGAATTTGATCGGAACGTGCCATGAGGCCAAGAACTGATTTTTGCATACGTAGTTTTTAAGTTCTGCCTATTTATAGATTGACAGCGAGCCTAAAAACATTTGTAAAACTTCATGACATGGATCATATAAACTGTTTTTGTTGTGATTATGTGCTAATCAATGCCTAAGCTTATGAAAAAGTAGTTACTAATTTGGAAACCATTGGCAGTGGTTAGAGAGAAAGATGCTTGTTGGGAGTATGCTGAGAAGTTGGATGGCAACAAGGTAAGGTGCAAGTTCTGCCTGAGAGTGCTGAATGGTGGCATTAGCAGATTGAAGCATCATTTGTCTAGACTTCCCAGCAAAGGTGTAAATCCATGCAGCAAAGTGAGAGATGATGTCACTGACAGAGTGAAATCTATTCTAGCGTTGAAGGATGATGGAAAAGAAACCTCCCCAACCCCCAAGAAACAGAAGATTATAGTAGAAGCAAGATCTCCTGTGAATATCTCCATGGGTAAATGCTTGATGTCTCCTGAACCACTTTCTAGTTCTACTCAGGGCAAGGTTTTTCCATCCTCTATGGCTCTGATGATGACAGGCCCTCTCTTGAGTGATCAAGAAACCGCGGAGAGATGCATTGCTTTGTTCTTCTTTGAAAATAAGCTTGAGTTCAGCGCGGCTCGTTCTCCATCTTATCAACAAATGATTAATGCTATTGCAAAGTGTGGTGATGGATTCACAGGGCCATCTTCTGAATCCCTGAAAAATTTGTGGTTGGAGAGAATGAAGTCTGAAGTAAGCTTGGAATCAAAAGATATTGAGAAAGAATGGCCTATGACAGGTTGCACAATTATTGCAGAAACATGGACAGACAACAAATCAAGAGCTTTGATTAACTTCCTAGTTTCGTCGCCTTCCAGGACGTTTTTCTACAAGTCTGTTGATGCATCTCCATACTACAAGAACATCAAATTCCTTTCTGATCTATTCGACTCTGTAATTCAAGAAATCGGGCAAGACAATGTTGTGCAGATTATTGTGGACAATACTCTTAATTGCACTGGTTTGGTGAACCACATTCTTCAGAACTACGGCAGTATATTCGTGTCCCCGTGTGCTTGGCAGTGCCTGAATGGAATCTTGGAGGAGTTCTCTAAAGTGGATTGGGTTAACAGGTGCATCTCACAGGCACAAACCATTTCAAAGTTCATATACAACACTTCATCACTTCTTGATCTCATGAAAAAGTTCACGGGTGGGCAGGATATCATCAAATCCGGTATCACAAAGCCTGTCTCTGATTTCCTCTCCTTGCAGTGTATGTTGAAGCAGAGGGCGAGACTGAAACACATGTTCAACAGCCCCGAGTACTCTGCAAATTCAGCTCACGTGAATAAGCCTCAAAGCTTAACCTGTATCAGCATTCTGGATGATAATGATCTGTGGCGGGCAGTTGATGAATGTGTTTCGCTTTCTGAGCCGTTCTTGAAAGTAATGAGGGAAGTCTCTGGAGGAAAATCTGCAGTGGGGTTCATCTATGAACTGATGACGAGAGCGAAAGAGTCGATCAGGACATACTACATCATGGACGAGATCAAATGCAACACATTTGTAAATATAGTTGATAAGAAGTGGCAGAATAACCTCCATTCGCCTCTTCATTCTGCCGCGGCATTTCTGAATCCCAGCATTCAATACAATCCGGAGATAAAGTTCATTGGTTCTATAAAGGAGGATTTCTTCAGAGTCTTGGAGAAAGTACTGCCTACACCTGAACTTAGAAGAGATATCACCAGTCAAATTCTTCTTTTTACCAGGGCATCTGGGATGTTTGGTTGTAATCTAGCAAAGGAAGCAATCGATACTGTTACACCAGGTTTGTCTCCATGTCAAAACAAACAGAGCCTTAGCTGCATTCTTTTGTTGTTTAAAGTCTGTTTTTTGAACATTCATCGCAGGAATTTGGTGGGAACAGTACGGCGATGGTGCTCCAACGTTGCAAAGAGTCGCCATTCGAATACTTAGCCAGGTCTGCAGCACTTGTTGTTTTGAGAGCAGTGGAGTACACTCCAGCAACTTCATTTCGACAAACGCAACAAGATTGACAAGGAAACATTCAGTGACCTCGTATACGTACATTACAATCTCAAGCTGGGTCGAACTCTGTTATCACAGTCCTCGGAAGCCGATCCGCTGCAACTCGACGACATAGACATGTCCTCTGAGTGGCTGGAGGAATCTGAAAGCCCTAGTCCAACTCAGTGGCTTGATCGATTTGGTTCTTCACTTGACGGGAATGACTTGAATACGAGACAGTTTAGTGCTGCTATATTTGGCGCTAGTGATCATATTTTTGGTTTGTGATCTTTCTTCACATTCCATATGTAAATATAACTGATTTTGAAACAGTTTGAAATTAGAACTTTGATGAAGCAACTGTATTGTAACCTACATAATACGTATCAAAGTAAGCTCTTCCTTTGGAAACTGACTACTTTTATTCCGACCAAGTAAAAGCCTAAAAAACTTTAATCACAACAACATCTAAGCATTTGTCCCACTACGTTACATGGGTCGCTCACTGATGTACGTACATATTTTGCTTACTTTCACAATGAATATAAAGGTGTATTTCAAACTTCGCCGATGTTTATTATTCTCTCCAGCAAGTAAAAACCTCAAGGTTTAATCATTCATTCAGTACATGTAATTACAACCAGAGATGGAGTATCTCCATCCTGAGAAACTGCAACTGAACGGCCTCACTGGGTCGAACTGTTAAGGCAGAGTGCCAAAGCTTTGCTGGTATCATTGTCATACATCAGTAAGGCTTCCACGACACTGTTTGGTGAGAATCCCATTTCCAGCATTTGAGAATAACCTTCGGCAAATTCCTTCACCTGAAGCGAATTGAAAAACCTTTTTCAGAAAATGTAGCGCACATAACAGAAGCTCTTTCTTCCAAAATTTAAGGAAACATGGAATCATAAACTGCCATCTTCGGAAAGGCATCAGTTTCAAAATAATTGTTTCCCTTAGTAGCTCAACTCACAGTATAAAGCACAACAGAGTTCAATAAGTGCAAAGGAGCCAAAGAAAAAACAAGTGAAGGAAAAATATACCTTGATTGGATTATCTCCATAATTCGCTACTGCTACAGTCGCAACATCTCTGCTGATACCCGATGCAATATATTTGTTTACTATGGGATCTGATGTGGAACCCTGTATTTACCAAAGAAATCCCATTCACTACATATAATCAACAAGGACTTTTATATGAAATCAGAAGCAACCCCCACCATATGGGTGGTTGGAATTCCCCCAGATTCAAACAAGCAATTAACTCAAACTCCTAGCATACCGAAGAAGTTGTTTCTGGCATTTTAGATGGAAGGTTTTCCAGTCCCAACCTGCTCCAATTTGGACCTTCTTTCTCTGCCTCGGCCAAAATCTTCCTCTCAAATTCAAAGTCAAATAGGAAATTGCTTCGAGGAACATCTCCAATTTGAGGGGACAACTGAGGCTACAAAAACAAGAAAATCAATAATATTAATCAGAAAAGTGATGCTTGCAACAGAATGTTAGAGGTCACAGAAATACTTAGCATCGTGGGCAATGGAGCTCTTTAACATCATTCCAAATATATTAGTCATACAGTGGAACAAAATGAAAACTTCTCAACCATAATAGAAACTAAAGATTGTTAAGTCTCTGAAAAACCACCACAAACCCCTTGGGAATACAGTGGTGAAAATGAAGCAGTTCTATTACACCAATATTAGGATATGAAAACTGTAAAGTTCATTCTGAAAAAATAAACCACATGACCTGGCCACTTACACCTTTCTAAACATTAAGACATTCATGCAATAACAAACACAACAAAAGCTTAACATTTATTTCATCTATGGTAGAACCCAAGTCACTAGCAAGTTGGCCAAGAATAAAAACCAGTCTTTGAGCAACATGTTCATTCCATTTAAACATGGGAAAATGCCAAACTAGGTTTAATCCATAGGTAAATCCTAGCACAATCAGTTACTACAATGGAACCGAACGATAATTGAAATCAAATTTCTGAATTGAACGATACCGAACTTATGAAACCAAATAACATTCACTCAAAAAGCAATAAACGAATAACTAGCCAGTTCCATCTGGACGTACCGGAGGAGTAATCCGATATCTGGCTTCAAAGCAACCCTAATCCCGATCCCAGCTGCAAATTTAACCGGAAAAAAAAAAATAAAAATTAGACAATCAGAATCAGTCAACCAATCCGTGTGCGAGTGGGAAGTCAAACTCACGAGAAGACGCCGGAGGCTGGGCTTGATGAAAAGAGGGATTCCGAGGGTGCACAGGGGGAGGTGCATTGATCGGATAAGACCCCGGTTGACCGACCCTAGGGTAAAAAGAAGGATTGGCGTACATAGGATGTGCGGATGGGTGGTTGGCGCCGGTAGTGGCGGGTCGGCTGTTCGGAATCTGTGAATCGTAAGGTGGCCCCGTTCTGTTCCGATAATCGTACTCCATAATTACCAAGCGATCGCTCCACAAATTAGCAAAATTTCAGAAATTCTTTGAAGTTTAAACCCCGAGACCCCCACTGTTCAAGCTCCGACGGAGGGAAGATCGCCTTCAGATGTGTGTTCGGAAGTAATGGAAGTAACCGACAGGTGGAAGGGTTTGCTCTCTCTATTCAGAATCGAGTCTTGCTTAATAACGGCCGAATCTACGCCGAGTTTTCGAAACAAAATCCACCGCGTTCCTCTTCGGAAATCAGAAGTTAGAAGACGATAACGTCGGGAAGACGCGTTCTTTGCTCTCTTCCTGTAACTTTAGCTTGTTTCGTTTAGTTTTCTACGTCTCTCTTCCTTCCAATCATTAGTTGTATTTTCCATATTTTTGTTCCTCCTCTACATTTTTAATATTTTGAGTGAATTACCAAATTCCAAATCCATTGAAAATTTCTAAACTATTAAATGATCCTCGTGATTTATAAAATTGTTAAATAAATTTTGTAAATTGAGAAAGTATCAATCGATAAAATTATGATTATACGAATATAATGCTTTCGGGTTAAAAAAAAATAAATTAAGATTATACGACCTCTCCGTATTATTTTTTGTCACATGATTCATTTAATACTTTATCCAAATTGTAGAGTTTGTTCAAGTTATAGGATTTTGTATGATAATTTTACAAATCACAATATTTATTTACATTAATATTGATGTAATTTGAACAAAATTAGGAGAGAATTTATATATATATATATATATAGCTAATACATTAATGGAAAAGTATTATTTAAAATTAATAAAGAAATAAAAACACATAAGAAAATTTTACCAATGAAAAAGTTAGGTACTTTAAACATTTTCCCTTGTAAGCCATCTTATGAATATGGATTGACCTTTTATCTCGCTAGTTATTATCCTTATAAATACAAGGTCAATCGAAAATGGTCTCACTTTTACGCGAGACTCACAGACTTCGGCAACCACCATCTCATCATATCTCTACTTTTTTTCCTTTTTCCTGAAAATTACATGAATTGCTTACTAATAATTCATGTAATTATACTCCATATTTTTTAGATTTTACTAATACCCTCTCATAATTTGTCAATCTTTAAGCCAAAAATTAATTAACACTAATCTCAAAAACCTTTTTGTTACTTTGCACAAATTTGATCGATTAAAGGGCCATTAGTAATTTTTTTTTAAAACAAATTTATAAGAGAATCGATTTTAATTTCAGATTTTTTTTAAAAAAATATAAATTATAGGGTCATTAGTTCTTTTACCTTTTGAACAACTTAAAGAGTGAGCCATATCATGTACATCATGAACTGACCCATCTTCTACCCTAATAACTATCCTGCCATCAACTAACTTGTAGTGCTTTAATCCCTATATCATCTAAGGCTTTTAAGTAAAGAAAAGAAAAAGATTAAACAAATCGACTGAATCTTACTTCCCTCCTGCTAGTTTTCCTCCTTCAGTAACTCCAAAACATTCAAACATACTTCAAATTCCGCCTCTACAGCTGCTGATACCTTTCCCTATGAGAATGGCAATTCATGGCAGAAGCCAGAAGCTAACTGTGGCGCAGACCGAGGACACGAGCCTGGTCGCATTTGTCCAAACATCCTTAACTCCCCAGTAATCCAATAATAAATAGCACATCATACTCCTGAACAGATGCCTCCTGCAAACGAGAAGGAACATTCATCAAGCCAGTCTCATCTCATCATAAGAAACCTTGAATTTCATCGAGTCACAGCTAGTGCTATTTCACAAATAGTACAACATAATATACCTGTTGACCAAGATGAGCAGCAGAACTTTCTATCATCAACATGTTCAACATCAGCCCCAATAAACCAGGAACCAACAGTTACATCGTCATGAGCATAGGCCCTAAGAATGGACCTGGCAACCAAAATGTTATTATCTACTATTACTTTGTTTCCATTCATTTTGGATGTCAATTTGTTAACCCGAAAACAGACAAGGAATTTACCTATTTATTGAGACTAATTTAGCCAAGGCCTTTGATATGACAAACATCTCACCCGATGCATGGCGAAAGTACCTGTGGAAAAGAAAATCATATGGCACTTTAAGCTAAACCACATAAGATTGTAAACTGTTCGTGGATATGACTTGACCAAAAACCAGATATATTGATGTGCTCAAACCAAGCATGCTAATTAGGTCTCGACTCTCCAATATAGCTTCTATAGAAATTTGAAGAGGATTTGATTCTTCACATATGCGAATGCAGAAGTAGGATGTAACAAAAAATCTACTTGTTAATTTATGTATGCCCCCACCCTACCCCAATATCCTATTGTTTTCCACAATCAACACAGCCACCACCCCCAAACACCTACATACCCACAGTAACAATAAGGAAATTCTAGAACATAACATAAAATTCAAGTAAACACCAAAGCAACTTAAGCTTTCATAAATCCGAAAAAAAAAAAGTTTTTGGTTTCAATCCAATTACATCAAGAAAAGGCTTGGCAATTCCAAATTGTTCCAAGCCTCTTAACGCTTCATGTTTAATATGTAATATCATAAAAACTATCCGCTATACAAATCAGAAAAAGCAATAGATGAACAACTTGAACATAATCAAGTAATCAAGGTTAAACTTTAAACCAAGTAAATAAGAAAGCTAAACTGTCATCAGTAGTAATAAAATGTTTTTCTTTCAAAGCCCCAAGAAAATAAAAATGCAATGTACTTACGCTTTTCCATCTCCAAATTTCCACCAATCCGGCTCATACCATATGTGGCCCCTGCCAAAATCCCAAAGAAGACCTTGAACATGGCTGACTCATTAAACATTCCCGACAAACACAACAACTGCTCACTTTCTAAACCATATGTCAGATAATCAAATTTCATGGCCCACTCACTGTTCAGAAAACACTTCGCCTGACTTCATACAGCCAATATAAACATGAGGTTTGCTCACATATGAAGCAAGCATACTTCCCAATGGATCTGCAGCCCAAGAGTAGGATAAACCTTGTGTGTCAGAAAACAATGTACATGATTCGAAAAGTCGATAAAGATGAACTGCTAGAAGCCTAAAACCAGGTCACTGCTGAAATTTCAGATGCAAGTTTCACATCTCAACAAGGCTAATAACCAACTTTCAAACATTCAGAATGAATACCCGATTGGTTTTTAGAAACTACAGCACACAATTAGCAAAAATCCTCACCAATATTTACATAGACATCATCATTAACTTTTGCATAGAAGTCAGCATTCCAATGTTCTACAGCATTAGAGAAAAATATCATTGTCTTCTTCGGGTGTTGCTCAGGTGCCTCAACGTGGTTTTCCTGTCAAAAACACCAACTCCTTAATCACACATCCATGTTACAAGGCTGCATGTCCTTTTTTTTTTTTTTGGCGAAATATATGATGTAGTAACTTGATTGATTTTTTTCAACAAGTTCAAGGAAATGAAGGGATGTACAAGAATGAAAAAATCATTAGTCTGCTTGTTTTCACTGTCAATGCTTCTATCCAAACTGTCTCCACGACTAGAACTGCAAGTCAATGTCAAAACCATCATCAATACAATACCCACAAGAAATCAGACAATAGGACATCAGAAATGGAGATGTGAGAAAGGACACCTCCTGCCAATGACAAATCGTGCAATAATTCCCCTATCATCCTCCAGCACTTTTGAAGCTCTGCCTGCAAAGAGTGATGATAGGGAGAGTAAAATTGTTGAGTGAAAGTGTAGAGCGAATGATGTGGCATGGATTAAAAGAAAAAATCACTATCCACATCTTAATATCATAGATAATCACAAGGATAATTTTGTCTTTTAATCCATGACACATCATTCCCTTTATAGCTTCACTCTCTAAATCATTTTCTATAATTGAAACATCAGTAAACTAAGAAACTAGATCGAACTTTTTGAGAATTAGCAGAACTCCAAGCCTTTAATTTTCCTCAATTCACTCATTCAATTGTGTACCCTTGGCTTCGAAAGATTACTAACAATTGCCTTTTAAACTATTTTCTTCGTCCAAATATTTTCATAGTTATATGCAAATACAAACATGTAAACATAATGGTCTACCCCTTCAAAAGATGGTTGACCAAATAATACCAATATACCGCAAAGCAGCAACAAACAGGTAAGATAGTGCAACACTGCTAAAACTAAAATATTATCGTTATGAAAATGTACCACAATAAAAAGAGTGAAACAATTAAAATACCAGATGGCATCCATGCCTTGCGTATAGCATCTCTGTTGTTCTTGCGATCAAATCTTGTAAAGACTCCTATGACTACAAGGGGCCTTTTTTTCTGAATCTTATCCTTGTCAGCTAAGTAGTTTGAAACAAAACCTTCCTGCCTAGCTGCCATCAGTTCCATCTCTAGTTCAGACAATTTCTTCTTTTGCTCCCTAATCACAAGTGAATACAACATTAGCTTGTGAACAATGATTTGCGCATCACGTGAAGGATCTTATTCACCTGCAGGCAATAAGTTTTAGAGAATCGTCCAGAGATACTGCAGAATGTCCCTACACACGAAAGAGAGAAATCAACTTAGACCACTGAGAGTTGATTAAGGCGGGCTTGAAAACACATATGAACGATAACAACATGAACAGACCACTGAGTGCATCGCAGTCCAACCATAGTGCATGTTAAACTTAATAGGAAAGACGAGCAAGCTCAGATTATAAGAACATAACATACATCTAAAACAAATCCAGTTACACGTCAAAACAATATCATTTATTTCCCAAGAAAAAAAGCCTTTTCTTTATTCTCTCAAAACCATTTCTTCAGTGATTTAATCTTGATATGCACTCTTCTCTAAAACTGCATTCTAACGTCATTTGCAAGGCAAAAACACTATTTCCTAATTTTGACAGTTTACTGAAGATTGTACTCCAGCAATACACAAAAGTGCATCCAAGTCTTGAAAAATAATTCATACATCACGAGTAAAGGATAAAAACCTGGCCAGTGATTCTATCGAGCTCTTTCGTCAAGTAAACCCTCTCTTCCGCATCCTGCCACAACCTGTATCCAGTAAAGTTATGAAGAACAGTGAAAAGAAACATAACCATATAAGCAAACTACTCTGTTAAATACACATTTCAAACTACAAAGTTACTAAGGTCTCAAATCACGTCCTAACTAAGTAGGCTACGATCTTCTTAACTGGTAAATCTATAGCTCGTTTTCCTCCTAATTTCAACCAACTACGTAATACTTCCAAGGAAAATGCAAATTCATAATATTTAGCATTTGAATGCCGTAGAAAACAGTAACGACAACCGCGATCCAATAAACCGTAGCTAATCTAGGGCATATAGATTAGATTCAGTCGGAAATCCCCCCCGGTCGCTGTGAATGGTAAACTCAATCCAAAAAAACACACTTATTAATGAATACTTGAAATGGCAAAGGCAATTCCGTAGGTTCTAAAACTAAAATGCATACATGAAGTCACTCACCTGCCAGCGGCGTAGAACGAAGCAATCGTTGCGAACATGGAGAGCATCAGAGTAAAAATCCGAGATCGAACTACAATCTCGTAAGATCGATTACTCGACGCCGCTTTGCCCTGCATTTCTTCTCCTTATTACACTTGGGGGAGCAATCAACTGAGTGATGATCTCAACCAATGCCAATTGGCGAAGAACTTGATGAATCGAGTAGAGCGTGCGAGAGCTTGTTTGAGTCGCGACTTTGAACTCAAGGAACGCAAAACGAATTTCTTCCAAAACTTCTGAATCTTCTGATGGACGCGAACGCGAATGATATAAATAGGTTCGGATCCTGGTAGATCCATTCCTGACCCGCCCACTAAAATTGATACCCATGGGCCATGAGAAAAAAAGTGTTTGGGCCCTATTGGCATGTGTCTTTGAAGATGGTCTCAAATGATGGGCCTTATTTTTCAAAACCCACCGCTTTTCAAATGATGGGCCTATTTAATTAAAGAGACACATCGGTCCACTATTTTCTGTTTGAAGAATTAGCAAAAGAGTGGTTGTTGAATGGTGCAAAGGACAGCTCACAAGACACAATAACTTTTAAAAAAAAAATTTATTTGAAGACCCAATAACTTAAATTTTGAATTCTCTCAATTTTAGAGTAATATAGGTTAGGAACGAGCCGAGCCAGTGCCTCAACGGTTAGTGCGCAGGGTTGGCCACCTAGATGTCGGGGGCTCGATTTCTATGTAACAAATTATGACTCTTAATGAAAATAAAGTATTTAAAAAAATAAAAAAGTAATACATGTTTAATTAAATACTCCGTATATTTTTTAATCATTTTTCATTTCACCTGATCACACTATGTATAATTACACTCTTACACTACTACCATATAAATAAATCATATCTCTCTCGTATATAAATACTTATTTTCTTGCACTAAAATAATTTAATAATTTAATTGTTTATGAATTACAATATATAATTTCAAAATAAACTCTTGTAATAAAACAACGAGCACTATTAGTACTTAGTTTGTTAATTCATTATGAGGCATACTATATGCAGTAACCGTTTTACTAAACGCAGTAACATGCCCCTGTGAAAAGTCTATTTCCCCCAGGAATACCGCTCATTGTGGGCGGATTCCTGGGAATACCGCCCACTAAGGGCGGTATTTTCTGAAATACCGCCCTTTGTGAGCGGTATTTTCGCAAAATTTTATTCCGTTTTGAAAAAATGTGTAGGTTATTTACATATCGTGTAATATGAATCGTACTCGTAACTATAAAATCAAATGTTGTGCGGTATTTTTTTTTATATAAAGGGTAAAATAGACTTTTCATAAGGGAATGTTACTGCGAATAGTAAAACGGTTACTGCGTATAACAATTTCGTTCATTATTTGTGGATGATCAGATGTAGCTATTCCGATCCTATACCTGTAGTCTATAGAGGTAGTTTGCATGAGATCACGGTCTTATAGAGGTAGAGCATCTCCAACCACAACAACATCAACTAAGCATTTGTCCCACTATGTGGAGTCGGTCTATATGGATCATATCTCGTCATCGTGTACAGTCATGGCACATCGATTCATTTATATTTAAATATGACATATCATATTTTAAAGTTGTTTTTCAATTATTTTTAGGTCTTCCTCTACCCCTTTTTATATTAATTGCTTCTCTGTTTTCTACCCGTCTTACTGGGGCGTCTAAAGGTCTCCTACGTACATGTTCAAACCATCTTAGGCGTGTTTCTCTCGTTTTTTTCATCTATTGTGGCTACACCTACTTTGTTTCTAATGATTACATTACTTATTTTATCTAACATAGTATGCCCACACATCCACCTCAACATTCTCATTTCTGCTACTCTCATTTTTTGTTCATGTTCATATTTAGTCGCCCAACATTCCGAACCATAAAGCATCATCGGTCTTATAGCCGTTCTATAAAATTCTCCTCTTAGCTTTTGCGGCACTTTAAGGTCATAAAGTATATATAACACACTTCTTCATTTAGTCCACCCTGCTTGAATCCTATGTGTTACATCTTTATCAATTGCTCCGTTTTCTTCTATTATAGATCTTAAGTATTTAAAATTTTTCGATTCATTTAATTCATGTTCTCCAATTTTAACTTTTATAGTATTGTTATCTACACGATTACTAAAGTGACAGTGCATATATTCAGTTTTTAACTTTACTTAGTGTAAAACATTTTGATTCTAAAGCTTCTCTTCATGCTTCTAATTTAGCATTTACCCATTCATTCGTTTCATCTATTAAAATTATATCATCTACAAATAACATACATTGAGGGATCGCATTATGCAAATGTTTAGTAATCTCATCAATTACTAAAGCATAGGTTGGTTTCCTATAATAACTTTTATAGCTATGATTCTATCCCCTTTCATAACTACTCCACTACTTGTTCTACCAACAACAAATCTACAATGATATCCACTCCATTCCTATTCTTATATTTACCCATATACCAAAGTTTATATCCTGTGGTATCAATAGTTTAGGTTTTTCTCCTACCCATTTAGTTTCTTGAAGACACATAATATTTATGCGCCTCCTCCTCTTGGTTTCTATTAATTCTATCGTTTTACCCATTAAAGTTCCAATATTCCAACTACCAATTCTATAAGTTTTAGTCTTTTTATAATTTCCCTTATTTTCCCTCTCAATTGTATGTGTGAACTCTTGCTCATTTTTACACCCAAGTCCACGTAGAGGTCCAGCGGTCCTTGCCAGTACGCCACAATCGGACTCTGTGACGTGCTTCATAAAGCGGGGAATCTCCTAGCATTTGACAAACGGATTGCAAACGAATTACCCCTAAATAGGCGGAGTATAGAGCATATCCAACCACTAAAAAAAATAAAATTTAAGTCGCTAATAGCTATAATAAACAAGAGCATCCCAACACTTGAAGCTATTAACGACTTCCAATTTTAAAAATTAGAAACCATTAATGAGCATTAATGGCTAATGAAGTCATTAATGACTTCCAAGTAAAATGTCAGAAAACATTAATGGCTTCAATGCATAAGAACATCTCCAATCATTAAAGTCATTAATAATTTCCAATTTAAAATTTTAGAAGCCAATAATAGCTACAATGCATTATAACATCTCAAACCACTGAAGCCATTAATGGTTTCTAATTTTAAAAAATTGAAAGCCATTAATGGCTACAATGTATAAGAGCATTTTTCAACCATTGAAGCCATTAGTGGCTACATCCTACGTTGCTTACTAGTATCTCCAACAATTTAAAAAATTAAAAGCCATTACTGACTACAATACATAAATGACTATACCATTGTCCAACCATTGAAATCATTTATTGGATATATATATATATATATATATATATAAAGTATTAAAATAATAGATTCGAAAAATGGCTATGGCTAGAAATGGTCTAAATGGCTAGACCATTGTCCAATCATTTCTAAAGTCAGATATTTCTACTATTATTTTGTTTTTTCTGTCTTATTCAAAGAGTACATTCTGTTTTATTATTTAGTATTACTTTAGTATATATAACATTTTTAAAAATTTAAAAACTAAAATAATATATTTTTTTTAAAAAAGTAAAAGCTATTTCTTTATTCCATTATTTTAATAACCTTTTTGTACTTTACTTTTTATAAATATTATAGTAATAAATTAATAATATATATTTGGCTCCAAAATATGACTTCAATGGTTAAGACGAAACTCTAGTCATTTATGCATTATAGCCATTAATGACTTTACTGGTTGGAGATGCTACACAACCACAGAATTAATATTGGCAGGCTCCGGTTTGGTTGAACATGATTTTTTATTTATTTATTTTTTCAAGCATGGAACTCGCCCTATAATTCCCCATTCATTGAATGGGTTTCGATCAGTGGTAATTCACACGCGAACTAACCCCTAAATGAAGTGATCGAATCGGGTCTGAGCCACGATTTGATGTACTATGTAGTCTGAAATTGAACACGTCAAATCAAACAATTGTTTTCATGCGAGATGAAAATGGCAAACCAAACATGATTTTTTTGGTGACAAATGTTACTAGCCACACAAATATCAAAACTCTTTTTAACACAAAGCTGGCACGAGTGATGACGTGTGTATATTATTATTTAGCTTGTTTTCCTTTAATCTTTATTGGGATGATCCTTCTATCTGTCTGTTTGAAGAAATTACGAAATACTGTGAGGTCCTATAATTATTTCAATTTCTTTTTCCTCTTTTTCATTTAAAAATAAATAAACTTTTTGTCATATGAACGTATTGTTCAGCATTAAAAAAATATACGCATTATATTAACAACTAAACTTGATATATTAGACGTTAAGCGACATAAAATACATTAGAAATTATACAAGTTATTTATTTATTTTGTTAGAAATAATTAATTAAATTCAATACATCAAATACTATAAACACGATCAGCAATAAATAAAAAATTATATATAATACACAACCATTCATAACTACTTATGATACTTTTGAAGTTAAACTCATTATTCAACTCGACTCGTCTCATCCCGTGTGTGGTTTACAAGTTATTGTAGTAGGAAAAAAGGTTTTGGCTGTGCAATTTTGAATTAATTAGAAAGTGCAGGGCCTCTAGAGCTAATGGACAAAAACTCTTTCAATCATTGACGCTTGTTTACCAAGGCTCATCAGTTTTCATCGCCTGATGCGTCATTCTCTGATTCATCGAAACAAAGATGCATCACAGATCTCTCTCTAGTAATTATTGATTTTTCGCCTTTGACTTTGTATTTGTATTGCCTCTATGCAGATTCCCTGGATCGGTACCGTTTTCTGTATCCACGCTCGGGTTAATCACACATTTTTAATCCCCCACAGAAGCGGCGGTACATGCTGTCGATTCAGGGGATCTGATCCCCTTGATATATAGATTTTCGATTTGGATGGTAGAGTATATTCTTTGGATCGGTGACATGTGCCGCTCCCAAATTCACACTTAATATGTAAAATTATATGAATTGATCCGTTATTATTAAACAATGAAATAAAAATTTGATTAAGCACGGTATTACAATTAACAACAAACCAGCTTCTTATTTATCACTTATTTCTTTAATTAGCAATCTTTTTAATAAAATGTATTTAATTTTTTGAGTAACTTAATGTTTCGACTCTTTTCCCTTTTCCTCTCCTACCAAATATTTTTTAAGTTATAATGTTACCAAACAAAAATATTTGATTAGTTAATACTTTTATTCTATTTTTGCACTAATAAACATGAAATTGACACATTATAATTTTTATTGCCTATTTCTACAAACAACATTCATTAATATATTTGATCAATTTTATATAATTTTCATTAACTATATTCGATGTTGTGTTGTAAAATTAACATTTAGTGTGTATACTTGTATAAAAGATCAATACAAAGACAAAATCATACATTTATAGTATTGCGACATTTATATAATCATATTTATCAAATAATACAACGTGATTCAATATTTAGCCCATACACTAAAAGTCAATATTTTTAGTATTTAAATTTAAATATTGAGTCGGTTGTAATAGTAGAGATCACTTTACAGTTATATGTTGTGATCGATGAAAATTTGTATTATTAGACTATTTTAGTAGAACAAAATGGCCGTTTAAAACAACATTTAATCAATGGCTTAATTGATAAAAAAAAAAAAGTTATGTACATATTTAACTGTTAAAAAAATTTATTTATATGTTAGACCTCTCAGAAACCTTCAATTTATTTATTTATTTTTCTTTTTTTCTGATTCCACTAATTCTTTCAGATATGCAAATTGTATTTAGAGAAATATTGACGTTTTTTTTTATTTTAAGAATTTAATTAAATACCACGCATGAATGATGGGTGGAGGCTTTGCTTTTTCTTTTCTTTTTTTAATAATTTTTTTGTCCGAATTAAGTTGAAGTCAATGATATATTAGTATATTCTAAGGATGGACGGAGCAGAACTCGTGGTATAATAATTAGAAACCTCGTCGACAGCTTTTAGTTTAGCCCAAACACGTTGACCAATTGTTCACTCAACAATTAATTAATTAATTAATTAATCTGCTAATTTTAGCCCAAACACGTTACTTACTCTATATGTATATCAGCGTCGTCGACCATGAAAACGAGAGCGTACTGAAACAATACTTTACCAGAATCGCAACTACACTGAAACGAGTATCCGAAAAGTTCAATAATACAATTATTTGAGAGGCATAAGATTGATATAATTTACTTTGCATGATAGTCGATGTTTATATTATACTCCCTCCGTCCCATTTAAAAAGTTTACTATTAAAATATTTTTTTATCAGGTCCACTTTTAATTTATTTACATTACATACGTTTACTAATATAACAGTATGTGGTTCACAATTAATATTTACTTTTAAAGTAAGGATAAAAGTGAAAAATATGATAGTAAATTACTTATTTTAGATATTGTACATCACAACTCATAATAAATTGTATATATTTTAAAATGGATTATTTGAGTGAAGCAGATGGAGTATGAAAGAGAGTAGGTGAGAGAAGGAGAAGTCAATTTCAAATTTTCAATACTAATTCCAGGCCCCAACTTTCGCCATCAGCAGAAACGGACGCATATAAATGTTGGGGCATGATATTTGCAGCGACGGAATCGATATTTGCAGCAACATTTTTGCGTGAAAATACCGAAATGCCCCTGGAGTAAAAAAAATTTTAAAAAAATTTAAAATTTTCAAACTGTTGGAAAAATTTAAAAAAAAAAAAAAAAAAACCCGGAACCATCGCCGGTCGCCGGCGATGGTTTTGTGTAAAACCATCGCCGGCGACCAGCGATGGTACCCCCTTCCCCTTAAAGTTGAGATTTTTGATATTTGCAGCGACCACCGGGCGGATCTTCCCCATTCCGGTAAAAAATTTCACAATTTTGGCAAAACTACTAATAAATTCGGACATAATACAAGTAAAATAATTAATAAAATTACATAAAAAAAAGGAAAAAAAAAAAAACCAAAGAAAAAAAACAAAGTGTCGCCTGTCGCCGGCAACACTTTTGCAAAAGTGTCGCCGGCGTGGTTTTTTTCCTTGGTTATTTTTTTTTTCTTCCTTTTTTTATGTAGTTTTATTAATTATTTTACTTATATTATGTCCGAATTTATTAGTAGTTTTGTCAAAATTGTGAAATTTTTTACCGGAATGGGGAAGATCCGCCCGGTGGTCGCTGCAATTCTGCAAATATCAAAAATCTCAACTTTAAGGGGAAGGGGGTACCATCGCCGGTCGCCGGCGATCGTTCCGGGTTTTTTTTTTTTTTTTAAAAAATTTTTTTCCAACAGTTTGGAAATTTTAAATGTTTTTAAAATTTTTTTTTACCCCAAGGGCATTTCGGTCTTTTCACGCAAAAATATCGCTGCAAATATCGATTCCGTCGCTGCAAATATCAATTCCGTAAATGTTTACTTCGTCACTGAAAATAAGATTGAATAAAATTGGAAGTGCATAATTAATCCTGACACTTTTCAGGCAGGTGTGCATATTTGTGTGGTCACCGTTGAGTTCAAGCTTCAGGTGGAACAACTAAAGTAAAGGAAAGAAAGTTTGAATTTGAACCTCCGCAAATATGTGGCCTGCGGAATCCTCTTGGAGTACATTTTTATAACGGAATTGATATTTGCAACGACATTTTTGCGTGAAAAGACCGAAATGCTCTTGGGGTAAAAAAAAATTTTAAAAAATTTAAAATTTTTAATATGTTAGAATAAATTTAAAAAAAAAAAAAAAAATTTTCCGGAACCATCACCGGAAACCGGCGATGGTTCCGGAATTTTTTTTTTTTTGTAGTTTTATTAATTATTTGGTTTTTTTTCTTTTTTTATGTAGTTTTATTAATTATTTTACTTGTATTATGTCCGAATTTATTAGTAGTTTTGTCAAAATTGTACAATTTTTTACCGGAATGGGGAAGATCCGCCCGGTGGAAAGGTAAGGGGGGGAGGGTGTACCATCGCCGGAAACCCTAAGGGCATTTCGGTCTTTTCACGCAAAAATGTCGCTGCAAATTTCGATTCCGTCGCTGCAAATATCATGCTCATTTTATAATTGCGAATTCAGTGATATAACTATTACCTATATTTGAGGCGGAGTAGGTACTAATTTATAGCCGTCTCAGCTAATAAATTAAAGTTGGTCCCTCAATTATTTGATGCGAAAGCTTAATTGATCTTTTTCTTTTTTCTTCTCTGACATTATGAAACGTGGTATTTTCTTGCATTTATAGAGGACATTTTTGTTTCACGAAGAACAGTCACTGTCCAGGTCTCCAGTCATGATTGAGTGACTGACCAGGGTAATTGCGAGCTACCAAATCAACCTAAAATTAATACACTGGAAATCAAATAACTACGCATCCTGGAAAGAAGTACCCGATGATACATCACAAAGCGTAAAATGAAACAACAAAACGAGAATGTTTTCCCGTGTGAGATCACCTGTGCAATATTGCTCGGTGTGGTATTCTCACAAATTTAAAATTGATAAAAGTGTAATCTCGCATTTATTATCAGAGTGACACAAAAATTATTGTTAAATAAAACATTGGACGTGTTCTTATCTTTTTCTGGTGAAGATATACGATTTGCCAGTGGTACTGACCATTCTGGGCATGCGTTTCCACTCCTACGCATAGTATCATAAACTGTCCAAATAATTGGGAAATATATATATATATATATATATATTCTTTTTCCATGAACAATTTCAAATCAAACCATAGTGCGCAAGATTGAGATCTTACGTGAGATCGATTTGAGTAGGATTAAAATGCACATCTTACATAAAATATGCATGTGTAAAATTAAAAAAATTAATTCTAAAAATTAGTTTTATTTGAGCTATTTTAATAAATTTTTTAAGAATCGAATTGAATCTGAATTACCATGGATTTAATATTTTGAGATGGTAGGATATTACTATATATATATATATCCTATGGTATGCGTATGCGACGCATGAAAACATGAAATTATAATTACTGTATTATTATAACCGAAGAGAGACGTCCAGAAATGGGCTTCAGAGTTGAGATTGAGTAGGAAAAAGACGACAAATTTGTCAATTGGCGACATACGTGAGCCGTGACGCTGTTTCAACTCCCTCCCTCCTTTATTTATCTGTACGTAATTTTGCATTGGCCTGTTGTTCATTTCACTTGTTATTATCATCGGCACCACCGCATTAAATAACGCCTTCCCAGCTCCAACCAATTTTCAACGCTGCAAAAATCGCCGCCCAGGCAAACCCATCCTTTATTAACACTACGATCCTACTCCTACTTTTATGAATTACTAATCAAACAGAGAAATATCTGTCAGCGGTTCTTGAGGATCCGGAAAACATGATCCCAGATTCCTACTATATTTAATGTTCATTCCGATAACTTCGGGTCCGGTGATTAGGTAGAACTGAATTCTTGATTCTTTATAGTATTTCAGAAAAAGTGGGGAAAATCAATCGCTTCTTCTTTTTTTTTCTTTTCTGGTCCTTGTTTTTTTTAGTCTTCTTCTGCTGAGTTTGTGACTAAATGACATTGAAGAATCAGTTTGGACCCCACGAATATATGTTCATCGATTTTGCTGATGGGGAATAGGGGAAAACAAGTAATACTAGTTAGTGTCCTCGGGCTCGAATTTCTTCTGTTGTATTGGAGTATGTCATTTATCTTTCGCAGTGCGCGACAACAAAGAACAATGGAGCCACAATCTTCATGGGATAAAGTTTTCGAAAAAATTCCGTAGAGAGTGTTGGTTATTTTTCCTGTTGTTCTGGGTTCATTCATTTTCTACGTTGTTGTCACAATTTCTTCTCCTCTCTTCTTCCTGTGCAGACAGACGCATACAAGAAGAGTACCTGTATGATCGTCGACAAAGCTGAGGGATAGTACCATTACCATTGCCATTTGGACGTGAAGTTATAGGACTGTTCTGTCGTCTTTGCCAATCAAGGTGTGTTACAGTTACTTCTTGCTTGTTACTAATTTTGATTCGCACATGTCGTCATTGATCAAACTATTTTGGTGTGAGTCACGTTTGTCTTTCTTTTTTCCTATTTTCTTGTCTTGGTATTGTTACAAAAGGAAGAGGAATTACTGCTTCTGATCATGTTTCCCGTGTTGATTTTTTATTTTTTTTATTTCTTTGACTAATTTTTTGTTTCTGATATTCTTAAGTGAATGATTCCCGTTTCTGCTTTTTGACTGAAGCAATCACATTGGGTTCGATTTTTTCATTGACTTGTGTGATTAGGGTTTGTGCTTTCTTCAAATTTTCTTAGTTTGCTTGATGTTGCTGTTTCTCTAGAAATCCAGGCTAAACAGGGCAAAGACGGTGGAAAATAGCTATGGAGGATTTCTGGAGCATGTTTTGTGGTGCAGATGACTGCACAAATGGGGGGTTTTGTGCTGCAGATTTAGTGGCTGTGTCACACTCATCCTCTTGTGTCAATCATGCATTGATCGTTTGTTTCGATGTTCTGCTCGTAGTTGTTTATCTAGTCAACATGTTCTACTACAGACCATCATCAAAATTCTCAATGATGGTTGCACGAAGTCAACGTATTTCCCAATTGCAGACTCTTACGGCCATTTTTAATGGTTTACTTGGTCTTTTATACGTGTCTTTGGGCATCTGGGCGCTGGTAACGGAGCTGGGGAAAAGCCACTCTATACTACCTCTTCATTGGTGGTGTTTCTTATGTTTCCATGGACTGACATGGTTATTAGTTAGTTTAACTGTGAGCCTCAGGGGGAAGGTTTTTTCAGAAGTCTCTTTGAGGCTTTTGACCATTCTTGCCTTCTTGTTTGCTGGAATCGCCTGTGGTTTCTCCACTGTGACTACCATTCTTGATAAAGAGGTTTCAGTTAAGATAGCATTAGACGTATTCTCTGTAATAGGAGCGTCTTTGCTGCTTTTATGCTCTAACAAATGTTATAATAAACTTGATGAGGATAGCCCTGTGAATGATCTCTGTGCCCCATTGAACGGAGTAGCTGATGAAAAAGACAAATATGGTTCTGTTAGCTGCATCACTTCATTTGAGACTGTTGGCTTTTTTAGTAAGATGTCATTTTGGTGGTTGAATCCATTGATGAAAAGGGGAAAGGAACAAACTCTGGAGGATCAAGATATACCCAAGTTGCGTCAGGCTGACCAGGCAGGCTCCTGCTATTTGATGTTTGTGGATCTATTCAGTAAACAGAAAGAAATTGATCCCTTGGCCCAACCATCAGTTCTAAAGACAATCTTGCTTTGCCATAGCAGGGATATATTTGTGTCCGGATTCTTTGCCTTCTTGAAAGTAGTTACTATTTCTGCTGGTCCTCTGCTACTCAATGCCTTCATTAAGGTTGCAGAAGGAAAGGGAAGTTTCAAATATGAAGGTTACGTATTGGCTGTGCTGCTTTTCTTCTCAAAAAACTTGGAATCCTTGTCTCAAAGACAATGGTACTTCAGGAGCAGACTGATAGGACTGAAAGTAAGGTCCTTGTTAACAGCAGCTATTTACAAGAAGCAAATAAGACTGTCAAATGCCGCCAAATTGATGCACTCAAGCGGCGAGATAATGAATTACGTTACAGTGGATGCTTACAGAATTGGAGAATTTCCTTTCTGGATGCATCAAACATGGACAACAAGTCTCCAGCTCTGCTTCGCACTTTTTATTCTCTACCGCGCGGTTGGCCTTGCAACAATTGCATCCTTGGTAGTAATAGTTCTTACTGTTCTTGCTAACACTCCCCTAGCAAAATTACAGCATAAATTCCAGTCGAAGCTTATGTTTGCACAAGATGAAAGGCTGAAGGCTGTATCCGAGGCACTGGTGAATATGAAGGTCTTGAAATTATATGCCTGGGAAAGCCATTTCAAGAATGTTATTGAGAATCTAAGGAAGGTTGAAGAAAAGTGGTTGTCAGCTGTTCAGTTGCGTAAAGCATATAACAGTTTTCTCTTCTGGTCATCTCCTGTATTGGTATCTGCTGCTACTTTCGGGGCTTGTTATTTCCTTGGTGTTCCTCTGTATGCAAGTAATGTCTTCACATTTGTAGCAACATTACGTCTGGTTCAGGATCCTGTTAGATCTATTCCTGATGTTATTGGTGTGGTCATTCAAGCTAAGGTTTCTTTTAACCGGATTGTGGAGTTTCTTGAGGCACCTGAACTGGATACTGCTAGCGTGAGGCAGAAATCTTGTGGAGGAAATACAAGTCATAACATTGTTATAAGGTCTGCTTGTCTCTCATGGGAAGAAAATCCACTGAAACCTACACTTCGAAACGTTAATTTGGAGGTTAAACGTGGTGAAAAGGTTGCTATCTGCGGAGAGGTGGGTTCAGGAAAGTCGACACTTTTAGCAGCCATTCTTGGAGAGGTTCCAATTACACAGGGAACGGTGAGAGAACGGTTTCATACTTTTTAGTAGCTATTTGAATCGTGAATTTACATTAAATGATCTCCATTTGCTTATGTTTTAATTGTGTTAATATTAAGCATTCCATTCTTTTAGGGGTGTTCTGATTGAGTTTTATGCATTCTACAGGTTCAAGTTCAAGGCACCATTGCTTATGTTTCTCAATCAGCATGGATCCAGACAGGAAGCATTCGAGAGAATATTCTGTTCGGCTCCCCAATGGATAACCAGAGATACCATGAAACCTTAGAAAAATGTTCTTTGGTGAAGGATTTTGACTTGCTACCCTATGGCGATCTCACTGAAATAGGAGAAAGAGGTGTTAATCTTAGTGGTGGACAGAAGCAACGGATTCAACTTGCCAGGGCATTATATCAGAATGCTGACATTTATCTATTGGACGATCCCTTCAGCGCCGTTGATGCACACACAGCCACAAACTTATTCCAGGTTGATAGTTTCTCATTGTTATATTGCTTAAGTAATCACAAACTCATGATCGTATGGCTCCTTGTTCATCCACCTAGCATTTTAGACACGTTTTCGGCATAATAACCACTCTCTTCTCCTGGTAGGATTATGTCATGGGAGCTCTCTCGGGGAAGACTGTCTTACTTGTAACCCATCAAGTTGATTTCCTTCCTGCTTTTGATTATGTTCTGGTGAGTTTAAACAATGCCTGTGAATTGTGAATTATGTTCTTATTTTCTTGATTCATCATGCTGGCAATAAAATGTTGTTCAATTATAAGGGACTGGTAAACTACTAGGAAGCTTGGTAGTCAACTTGAAGTTTTTACTAAAACTCTAAATTTGAATGTTATACCATAGTTTGTTCTCTGAGTGAAATAACTGGTTTGTTTTCCTTGAATTCTATCTACTTAATGAAACTGCAGGACCAAAATTCACTTTTAACAATAATCATATGTACGCTTTTCTTTGCAGTTCCTGTCGGATGGTGAAATTCAAAGTGCTGGTCCGTACAATCAGTTACTTGCCTCTTGCAAAGATTTTCATAGCTTGGTTGATGCACACAAGGAGACTGCTGGTTCTGAGAGGCTATCAGAAGTTACTACCACCCAGCAGAGTAATGCTCCTGCCAAAGAAATCAGGAAGACATTCAGTGACAAGAGCTCAAAACCATCAGGAGATAACCAGTTGATTAAGCAAGAAGAGAGGGAAGTTGGAGACACCGGCCTTAGACCTTATGTTCAGTACTTAAGTCAGAACAAAGGCTACTTGTTCTTTACATTGGCCGCTCTCTCACACATCTGTTTTGTGATATGTCAGGTATCACAAAACTCTTGGATGGCTGCAAATGTTGACAATCCTGGAGTTAGCACGTTAAAACTGATCACGGTTTACTTGTTGATTGGTTTCTCCTCAACGTTTCTTTTACTAAGTAGATCTCTGTGCACTGTTGTATTGGGTCTGCAATCGTCAAAGTCATTATTCTTGCAGCTACTGACTTCTCTTTTCCGTGCTCCCATGTCATTTTATGACTCCACTCCTTTGGGAAGGATACTAAGCCGGGTAAATCTCATATATGTGAAATAAAAGCCTCGATTTGAAATTTCATGTACTATTGGAACTAAGAATCTTGCACATTGATTTTGTCTGTGAGCAGGTCTCGGCAGATTTGAGCATTGTAGATCTTGATGTCCCCTTTAACTTGATTTTTGCTGTTGGTGCAACCACAAACTGCTATTCTAATCTTGCGGTGCTGACCGTGGTTACCTGGCAAGTCTTGTTTGTCTCAATCCCATTGGTTTATCTGGCGATTCGCTTACAGGTATTTACCGAGGTCTCAATTTTTTGGAAACATTTCGTGACAAGTAAGGCACTAAACTTTTTAATCCACACAGTATGAGCAGAAGATTTTCCTAGAAAACCTTCTGGGGGTTTTCTGGTGTCCGCATAGGTTTGTTAACTCTGAGTTGGCCTATAAGAAAATGGCTGCCTGTTAAACTTTTTTCACACACAGCAGAAATTCCTAGATTTTACTGTTTTGGAGTAAATTGACATCTGAAATGAATGAATGCCTTTTAATTTTTATTTTATTGTCAACAGAGATACTACTTTGCCTCCGCAAAAGAGCTGATGCGTATTAATGGCACAACAAAATCTTTTGTGGCGAATCATCTTGCTGAATCTTTGGCGGGGGCCATGACAATTAGAGCTTTTGAACAGGAAGATCGTTTCTTTGTTAAGAATCTAGAACTTGTGGATATAAATGCGAGTCCTTTCTTTCACAATTTTGCTGCTAATGAGTGGTTAATCCAGAGGCTAGAAACAGTGAGTGCCACTGTTCTTGCTTCCTCAGCTCTCTGCATGGTTTTACTTCCTCCTGGAACTTTCAGCTCTGGTGTGTCCTATATTCTAAACTTTACGTTATAGTTATTGATGTTCAGCAGTTCTTAGTTATACTTCTGAATATCTGTTGTAATCATCAATCTTGATGTTATTGCAGGATTTATTGGGATGGCCTTGTCCTACGGTCTTTCGTTGAACATGTCACTTGTGTTTTCCATTCAAAACCAATGCACTTTGGCAAATTACATTATTTCTGTGGAGAGGCTTAACCAATACATGCACATACCAAGTGAAGCTCCTGAGGTAATAGAAAGCAACCGACCGCCAGCTGACTGGCCAACTGAGGGAAAAGTTGAGATTCAAGATTTGCAGGTACGTTTATTCAACTGCATTTGAAAGTAATCATCCATGTTCATTGTACTAATTACGTTGATTACAGATCAAGTATAGGGCCGATGCCCCGCTTGTGCTTCGCGGGATCAGTTGTACATTTGAAGGAGGCCATAAAATTGGCGTTGTTGGCCGAACTGGAAGTGGAAAAACTACTCTGATCGGCGCCCTGTTTCGCCTGGTCGAACCGGCTGGTGGAAGAATTTTGGTAGATGGGATTGACATATGTACAATTGGCCTCCATGATTTGAGGTCTCGGTTTGGGATTATACCACAGGATCCTACTCTTTTCACTGGAACTGTGAGATTAAATTTAGATCCCCTTGGTCAACACACTGACCAGGAAATATGGGAGGTAAGGAGGGTAATGATATTTGTCTTTCAAGAAACTTTTTGTTTTGTTTTGTTCCATGGTGATGAGTTTGTCTCTTTTCGTTTCGAAAAGGTTCTTGGCAAGTGTCAGCTCAAGGATGCTGTCACGGAGAAGGAAGAAGGCCTCGACTCCATGGGTGATTTTTGAGCTATTAAGCATTCGTGATTCGCCTGTATCTGTTCCTGCAGTTTAGATAACATTCATGTTGTACTTGCAGTTGTGGAAGATGGATCAAACTGGAGCATGGGGCAGCGTCAACTATTCTGCCTAGGCCGGGCTCTGCTGAGAAGAAGCAAGATATTGGTTCTTGATGAAGCAACGGCATCAATAGACAATGCTACCGATATGATTTTACAGAAAACAATCAGGGCAGAATTCGCGGATTGCACAGTGATCACGGTGGCTCACAGAATACCAACAGTGATGGATTGTACCAAGGTTCTGGCCATAAGCGATGGTAAACTTCATGCACCTGCATTTTAGCGCTCTGAATCTGTTAGTATTTTACACTAAAAATATTTCTCCAACTTTATGTATCATAGGGAAACTGGTGGAGTACGACGATCCAATGGTGTTGATGAAAAATGAAGGTTCGCTGTTCGGCAAGCTTGTAAAGGAATATTGGTCGCATCAACACTCGGCAGAACTAAATCGATAGAATACAGCAGGAGAAGTTATCCTTTTATTCCTTTCGGGTTGGGATCGAGCTCTATAGGGTGCTGCTGTACTCGACAGTTTGCCCGAGTTTGGCCTAAAGAAAGTGGCGATTTGTCAAGCAACTGAGCTGACTGTCTTTCCATATATAGCTCTCTCACCATAGTCATTCAGAAATTAAAATGACAGTTGGGCCGAAGGTCCTGCACTACTGCGATGGAGTTGTTTGTAACTTTGTGTCTGTACTTTGGACTAATATTGGAACAAGCTTTGCTGCTTGTTACCTGTGTATAGAGATTATGTAGTTAAAAGTGCTGCTTATGTAGTCAACCAAGATTACTATGAAAGATGTGATGACAAATGAATATAGAAATCTTGAGATTGCAAGAATGCGCCGCCCTATGAACTTGTAAGGGATCAAAGTTACACTTGAAGAATGCTCTAAAACCTTAACTGAAGTTTGCATCTAAGATCCTTATGGCCCTCCAAGTATGGCATTCTCAATATCCTCCCTACTGAGCGCATAACTGAATCTCCTTTCCATGTCTTTTTCAAGATTTCCCGGTCCGGTCTTTAGGTACCTGCAGTTTAGGTGAAAATTCTATCAGACAGTGGCCACCGGAGCTATGAACAAAAACAGTGAAGGCAGCTACAATCTGGTAATCAAATTCTACACTAAATCTGGAAACAATGAACTGGAAGACCAACAACTATTTATTGTTTTTCATTAGAAATGTCAATGCATCGCCTTCATCTGCCAAATTCAAACACTTTCTGCTGGGATTTTAGATGCAACTTCAGTTAGTTTTCAATTTGCGACGCGGATTCAATTTAGTCCCAACACCATAGCAGGAAACTTTGTCCAGAATCCAACCTGGAGGTAATCTTTGGCTAGAGCAATCAATTCATATTGCTATAATCAGTAATAACAGGTGACTAATGCATCAGAAAATTTCCAGAATTCTTCAAAAGCACTAAACAACGTCGAAAAGCAAGAACATCCATGAGTTTCAAAGATAGAAATGGGGACAAACAGATTCAATGGAAAAAAAAAAAAATAAGGCAAAGATAGACAGACCTGATATAGAGGTTAGTTACATCAAGAGAAAGCTGGGCGTGCCAATCAGGATTCTCCACAAACCAAACAGCTCTATCCTCTTTGCTCTGATAAAAACCTAAGCTCCTCAACCACGCCTCCAAGCAAGGCAAGCTGTGAGAGTACAAGGGCTTCTTCTTATCCGGCAGTCTCTGTAACCACTCGTCTTCTACCCCGTACACCTCCGCCTCCTCCGAGGACGACTTACTCGAACAAACCGGCCATTTCCTAGCATCCGATGAAAATGAAGATGTAGACAGCGGCGCGTGGTGTGTCGGGAATTTATAGAATTGTATAGAAGAGCACGCCGATGGGAATGAAAACGACGCGTGGGCGGAAGATGACGTCGAAGAAATTAAGAAAGCCGCATAATCTCTGCCGATAATCCTTGAGTTACAAGCCGCAGACATTTGCTTGTTTATTCCGGGAGAACTGAACGGCGTCGTTGATTCTTACAGTTTCTCAGTGAAGTCACGGAGTGCTGAAGAAGCAGGAGGAGAAAGGAAGAAGAAGTTATGTGGGAGTTGAAGATAGCGTGGAGACGGCGTCGTTTTGTGAGTGCATATGTCACGTGATTACCTTTCTCAGTCACGTGGCTAAAAAAGGCTCAGGCGCATCCTAGAATTACATTTACTTTTTTTTTTTTCCTTCTGTGAAATTACAAATATATCTTAAATTTTCTGACAATTATATTTGCTCATTTAAAATTTTTGGTGAAATTACAAATAGCTTTATTTTGGGCGTGTAGAGTCGATTGACAATACTTTAACAATTAAAAGTAATATGTGTATTTTCATCGATATGTGATATATCATAAACTAATTATGATACTCGTGTTTTTCACTTTATGTTGTTATTTTAACATAGTTATGATACATTAGAACTATACGCATTGCATCGGAAAATATACTCGATATATTTCAGCAACTAAACTCTTAATTGGCTTAAGGACGAAGGTCTTGGACTATTGTTTTACCGTATAGGTATTGGCGACACAATGATGAGTAGCTCCTTGATCAAACAACCATGGACGTTCATAAATTAGTACTACACTTGATATGTTATATATTATATATGACAGATAATACTTGTTTAAAAACATAACCTCAAAACATTAAATTTGATATGTGCATCGTCAAATCACTTAATGCAAAGTTTTATCTTTTTGTCTGAAAAATCGTTACAAATTATGGAATAGTATTAATAACTGTTTAAAAAATTCAATTGGTGTTTTCAATTTACCCTTTATTCTTTGGGTAATTACATTTATCTCTCCCTCAAAGTTCGTGAAAACTACTAAAATCTAAATGTTGTTTGATATAACTAACACCACCTGTGGACTGAGTAAAAATATAACCATTATTCCATTATGGCTTCGTAATATTATATTTGCCCCTTTGTGAGTCAAAAAATTGAACTCAAAACTCAAATTTTTTTTTTTTTTTGTAATTGGGTAAAAATAGTTCGACAATTGATACTTTTGCATTTAAAATATTGGATAATGCAATATTTTTTAAAAGAAAAGTGATGCATGTTGAACCATTTGACAAGTTAAATACAAGTTTTTGCAAGAATTTGAACGTCCAGAAATGTATTGGTAGTTTTATGAAACCAAAAGGGGTTTTGGTAGTTTCTATAAATATTTGGAGAGGTAAATTTAATTTACCCTGATTCTTTTTGGTTTTTTTTGAAAGCACTATTTTTACCGCCATTCGCTTTTTCCCGCCAAAACAGTAGCATCTTCTTCTCTAGACTACACGCGACCGATGTCTCTCTCAAATGCCGGCTCCCGTTGTAAGATAGCACCAAAGTTCTCCCCTCTCCTCAAAAAGCAGAAAGAAGAATACATCAAAATAGGGCTAGAACCGGCCGCCGCTAAAGGCTCACGTTGGCGTTCTTCCTCCGCCGCTTCGTACCCGGCCGGAATCTCCCCGATCCAATACAGCACAGAAAGTAGTTTTGGCTCAATTTAGGAGCTTGTAATGGCAGAGCCGATAGATTATTCAAGAACGGAAAGGATCGTGTTGGTGATAGATCTTCACCCGCTCTTCGTTATCCAGAACCCTAATTCTTACTTGGCTGCTGTCGCCGCTTCCATCAAGCGCCTCCTCAATTGTCCTCCTCTGTGCAAGTCCCTCTTCGCCTACAGGCTTTTCTTTTCTTCCCTTTCTCCGCTACGTTCTGACGCTGTAGTTCACCGCCTCCTTCCCCATCCAACGCTGAATTCCCTTTCATTTGATGACAACTCTCGAACCCTAATTTCCCTATTGAAAATACTCGATTCTCTGTCAATTGCGCCACCTGTTGCAGAATTATCAGAGGGGAAGCCTCTTGCTTCACATACGGCTGGGTCGTTGTTTCAATTGGTGCATGATTATTATTGGGAAGCTGATCCGGGGACTCTGAAAGGAAAAGGTAATAATAATTTCCCTCCCCTCCGATCTAATTTGGTTGTCTTGTTTTCGCCTGTTTGTTGCTCGATCTGTAGCTTATTTGACTACGTAGAAATCGACGTGAAGTCTGGCGTTTCTAGTGAGTCGGATGAATTTTTAAAGAAGTTTGGCAATATGTTTGGTGGTGCGCATGACGCATTCGCCAGGAGCGATATCCATTTTAGTTGGGTCAATGTTAAGTATGACATAGAGGGAAGTGAAAATAAATTTGAAACAGAATTAGGACTGTTTGAGAAGGGGATGAGAAATTTGGGCTTTGGATTTTGTTCTACCGATTCAGTTGCTCTAGGATCTGCTCTAGTTCCTTTTAGATTGATATACCCGAAAATTGGTATTCCATTTAAGCTTCTGAATATGAATGGGTCAAACAGACTCAGTGTCGTGCAATTAAACCTTGAGATCTTAGATGTGAATGGTAAACCCTTGGAATGTAACTGCTGCAGTCTTGAATTGCTGAATTTGAAGGCCTTGCCTGGTCAGAAGTCTGATGATATATGGAGTTCCTTAGATTTTAGAGATTCGCAGAGTGTAGGGATTGATATTAGTGGATCCTTTTGGGGTCGCTTTAGTGATGGTACCGCAAAGCTTTGCATCAAGACTGTACAGAGGTTTAATTTGGGAGAGAAGATTCAAGGGGCTTCATCTGACATCATTCTGGTGAAAGAGTTACCAGGGGATTCTAAGAAACGAAGAAAAGGTTCTAGTGATGAACTTTTTGCCAATAGGATTCTTGATATACTATCAATTGAAACAAATGGTACCCCCAATCGTAATCCCATCCCCATATGGCAGATTATTCTGAGTTTTATGTGCAGTGAAGGTTACTGGGCCTTGGTCTCCCTTTCAAATGGTAATGGAGATGCAGTTCTTGGTATTCTCAAGCCTTTCACTGCTCATTCAGCTCTCCTCTCAATATTAAGTAATGATTGTCATAGAGTTCATGACCGCGGTGCATCATGTCTAAGTAAGATTCAGGATTCTTGTGCTGAAACGAGCAAGTCAAACGGATTTGTCGGTTCCCAAACAGAGAGTTCAGCTTCTGGAGCTGGAAGGGGAAAAAAGAATAAAAAGCATGCGCACCAAGATCTCACTTGGGACTCTTTCCGCAAAGCAGCCTTTAGATGTTCTGATTTCGACTTGTCAGCAATTTATTTTGATAGAAAGTTCGAAAAAAACAAGAAGCTTCAATTCTTGAAATGTTGGATGAAGCAGATCATCAAGTATAGCCAACAAAACCTACAACTGTTGCATGTGTTGGAGTCCACAGAGAACCAAAGCCCAAGATCTCCCAAATTTTCATCTGAACAACCTGAAAAGCAGGAAGAAGCTAGGACTGTATCATGTTCAGAGACAGCAGAAACGTTCTTCAATAATATTTCAGAAAAAATCCAACTTGGACTTGAATCTGGGGCGAACGTGCAGACTTTAGCTGAACAACTCGTCAAGACATCCATTCATTGGTTACTTCAAAGTTGTGAAGAAAAGGAAAATGCTCAAACCCAAAATCCAAAACCGGTAGATGATTCTTGTAAATCCCTCAATGCCAAACTAATGAAATTACTGTTGAGTGATCCCAAGGAGATGAATTGTATGGATGAATGCAATGATCCATCTTCTGAATCGGGCAATCCAAACACAATATCAGAAGTGACTCTTAGAAGGTATTTTTTTAACTGCTTTGCTAAAAAGCCATATTATGAATTCATGAATTGTGGGTCATCACAAGTTCTTAAACATTGAGAATTCTGATTATTAATGTGCCTGTGTTTCCTCTTTTTGTACACCAGATATGAGTTGCAGGTTTTCCTGCGGATGGAGATTTTAAGATTGGACATATCAACCAGTATGCAGGAGCAATTGAAACAGAAGCTTCTGAAGCAGATTTGCTCGTTTTTAGATATCATTCAGTATCTTATTGAAGGAGGCATTCATGGTAATGTTAGCCTCTATGATTATGTTGAACGGACCATCAAAGCAAGGTAATCTCCTAATAAATGTGGTAAAGTTAATAATGCTCAAGTAAATGTCTCCCAGACTGTATAGTTTATTTCATTTTTGCAGCATTACCCATACTTTAAGTATAACAATTCGCGCCTTTACTTTTCCTTAATCTTCTCTAGTGGTTGTTTAATCAGACTTGTTACTGTGACGCTGCTAATAGATTTCTCTCACTTCTAATGCATTGGAATTGTTGCTCGATAGACAATGTTTTACTGTCTTCCGACTCATTTATATACCGATTTGTTGTTTTTGGCATTGAAGTTATTCATCAAGATAACCAAGACAAACCTTATAAGCTTAAAATTCATGGACTTTGTAAGTTAAAAAGTATGTGGTGAATTTTAATAGAACTGCATGTGTTTTTGACTGGATGACGACTAATCGTCGCTGCTATTATGAAGCATTAAATTTGTCCTTTCGTAAATGTTTGTAGTTGCAACTATGCATTAGTTTTAGTGTAAGCACCCAGAATCTAGATATTAGTGAATCTTGGCACAAACTCCTTCAGTAATACCTGACCATTTTAAGTTTCTCATACGAGAAATGTTAGTATGAAGAAGCACTATTTTGTCATGCTAATACATTATGTCATTCTTATTAGATACTCTGAGGACATTGTGAAGGATATCTACAGCAAAATGGATTTGTTGCCATTTGGCGATGAGGATGAGACTCGAGCTAACCTTTTCAACAGCGAGGATAGTAGTCAATCTTGGAGGGACAAAGAGATGCCTGACAAGTCTGAAAGCCAAGACATACATCAATCAGTCTCGTTAGAAGATGAGACGCACCAGCAGAATGAAAATGCTGATGAGATTACAAAAGAGGAAGCTGAGCGCAAGTTAAGTGAAGCTCGGGCAAGAAGAGAAAGAGCTCGGAGATTCAGGTCTTTCACAAGTTGGGGGCCTGATCTACAAAGAGTTTGGGCACCAAAGCTGCTTAAGGGAGTAATAGGAAGAGCAGAATCTCTTCCCAAGAGGAAGGAAAGGCACATGGCTAGTTGCAGTGTGGTACGTGAGACACCATTGTCGGGTAGGAAACGTACATTCTCTCAAGAAAATGACGAAGGAGATGAAGAATGGAGCTACTCACAATCTGTATCAAAGGCTCTGTTTCCAGATGATTAAGGATTGGAAGTTTGGAATTGTTAAAGCTGCCTGGCCAATCTTGCTAGAAAAAGAGCAAATTCAAGGAAAAGCGAAGATTGGATCCTGGGATTAGATTGCTGTGGATCTTTGTGTATATTAAATTATTAGTTTGTCACTTTCTAACGCTGTTAAACTGTTGTATCGTTAAGCATATGATCTGTGAGGGGTTTCTTATTTATTTAGGTAATTGTAATGTATACGTTGTATATCACTTTCACTAACGCAAGTGAAAAGAGATGCTAATCGAATTGTAGATATCCATCCAATTCAATGTGTTTCTTATTGTAACTTTGTAAGTCCTCTTCCATTCGTTCTAATGCTGCATTTTTATTTTTTTTTTAAAGTTATCCTATAGTTGTTGGTGTTGTTTTATTTTACTTTTTTAGCTTGACACTGTTAATCATTCTATCTATTACATGGAATGATAATGATAAGAGTTATTGTGGAAAAAAATGAAGGTGGAAATCCGCTTGCAAAGTTTTTCTAATTTGCGAAACAATTGTGACACATAACGTGTCATCGCCAAGTTGATAGATTCCGTAGGCGGGCGCCCCGACCCCTGACATCCACTGGTAAGTTTCCTAGTCTCTATTCAATTATAAACTTACCCTCCGAAAAAAAGAATAATAATAACTCTTCAAGTCTCATCCTTTCTTTGTCCTTTCCTTTCTTTATTTTTTGGTTTCTTCCATGAATAATGAAAATGATATTTTCTAAGTAAATCCAATAATTTGAACCCATGCACGCTGTAACGCATGAAAACTGGTGGCCATCCCCTTCGTCTTTCCCGCCATTTTTCAACTGCCAATCAAAAGTCTCAGCTCCCAGTCCCCTCCGAGGCTGCTTTGTATGGTCAAATTTTAGATAAATGGCCCGACATCAAAACCGTCAGAAGGGTCCATTCCAAGATCATCTCCGATCCATTTCTGAGCGCAAGCATTTCCTTCGGGATAAAGCTGATGCGGGCTTACGCTGCCTGTGGCCAAACAAGAGTTACTCGGCAGATATTCGACAAAATTCCCGAAAGAAATACTGTGATTTTCAACGTTATGCTCCGTGGATACGTCAACAATCGACTTTATCATGATGCTCTTGTGTTGTTCAAGAGCATGAATTCCAGTGGGACGAGGCCTGATTACTATACATTTCCCTGTGTTCTTAAAGCTTGTTCTGCGTCTAGCGATTTGCAGGTCGGGTTGCAAATTCATTCCCAAGTTTTGAGGATGAATCTGGACACAAATTTGTATGTTGGGAACGGTTTAATCGCGATGTATGGGAAGTGCCGGAGTTTGGTGGAGGCCCGTCGTGTCCTTGACAATATGCCTAGCAGAGATGCTGTCTCTTGGAACTCAATAATTGCTGCGTTTTCTCAAAATGGGGGGTTTAATGATGCCTTGGAAGTTTGCAGGGAAATGGAATCTATCGGGGCGAAACCCGATGCTGGCACCATGGCTAGCCTTCTTCCTGCTGTTACTAATACATCACCTGAGAATGTTGCATTTGTTGAGGATATGTTCAGGAAGGTTAAGAACAGAGAGTTGGTTCCTTGGAATGTGATGATTGCTATGTACCTGCGTAATTCTCTGCCTAACAAGGTTCTTGAGCTCTACTCAGAGATGGAAAATCTTGGGATAGAAGCCGATGCTATAACTATGGCTAGTGTTCTCCCAGCTTGTGGAGATCTTTCAGCTATAATGATGGGAAGACGGATTCATAAATCTTCCATGAGTAAAGGAATTCAGACGAATTTGTCAGTCGAGAATGCCTTAATCGATATGTATGCCAAATGTGGATGTTTGAAGGAGGCGAGGGAAGTGTTTGACAGGATGCAATCCAAGGATGTGGTGTCATGGACCTCGATGATCTCTGCTTATGGTAAGAGTGGCGAAGGCGCCGATGCTGTTGTGTTATTTTCAGAAATGAAGAAGTCTGTTACTCCTGATTCTATAGCATTTGTTTCGATTCTGTCCGCCTGCAGCCACGCTGGACTGTTGGAGCAAGGTCGATACTTTTACAATTTAATGACAAAAGAGTACAAGATAATGCCTAGGATGGAGCACTTTTCTTGCATGGTTGATTTGTTGGGACGCACAGGAAGAGTACACGAGGCGTATGACTTCATCAAGCAGATGCCAATGGAGCCAAATGAGAAGATCTGGGGTTGTTTTTTGAGTGCGTGCCGCGTTCATAATGACATGGACAACACCCTTGAAGCTGCAGATCATCTTTTCCAAATGGCTCCAGAGCAGTCAGGCTATTATGTACTGTTATCAAATATCTATGCAAAGGCTGGGAGATGGAAGAGAGTTGCATCCATTCGAGAAATCATGAGGGGCAGAGGAATCAAGAAACTTCCTGGGATTAGTAATGTCGAGTTGAATGATCAGGTCCACACTTTCCTGGCTGGCGACCGGTCACATCCCCAATCAAAAAAGATCTATGAGGAGTTGGATATTCTAGTTGGAAAGATGAAGGAGGCAGGGTATGTTCCTGAAACAGATGATGCCCTTCATGATGTTGAGGATGAAGATAAAGAACATCACTTGGTAGTTCATAGCGAGAAGTTGGCTATTGTTTTTGCTATGATAAACACCGAACCAAGAACACCGATTAGAATTACAAAGAATCTACGCGTCTGCGGGGATTGCCACAGTGCAGCAAAGTTCATTTCCAAGATTACCGTACGTGAAATCATTGTAAGGGATATTAACCGCTTTCATCACTTTGAGAATGGATTTTGCTCATGTGGCGATTATTGGTGATTGTACACGAGTTATGCTCCCTGTGTTCTATTACAAAATTCTTGTTTTGAGCTGTATCTTGTAATTCATAAACAGTTGTATTTCGTGACTCTTCCGATATAACGGATGGAGTAACACATTTTGGTTTTATAGTTATACTTGCTCATCTTATATTATCTGAGACTTGTTATTCATAGGAATCATAACCCATATGAGAATTAGTGAGCCATTTCGATCAGTTTGTGTTCTTGTATGGCAAAGCCTCATTTACTTCACATATTTGAGATCAAAAGTTGTTAGATTATTGAGTAGCCACTTTGAAGGTCTTACAAATTTACATGTTCTGGATGTGCTCTGTGTTTTATTAGGCTCATGCAAAGAATTTCAAGGGGCGAAATCGATTACTCCCTCTCCCTCAGTTCCAATAAAATACTTCACTTTGTAATACCTTTCAAATTGACTCTAATGGAACAGAAAGATAAGGAGTACTATGTTGTATATACGAGAAGTAATCAATTTGGTGAGTTGATAGTGAGATAAAAGTTAAAAGGCCATTGACTGATTAGTGTGAAATATGGGAAAGGTCAAGTGCAGTGCAGAACCCGTTTTAGAGACAAAAAGACAAGGCCTAAAGTTCCTAACAAACGGCTGGGTTCTTTCCTGGAAAATCACTGATGATCTTAACGTGTTATACCGTTAGTTATACGAGCCCTTGCTAACCTCATAAATGAGATAGACATGGATGTCTGTCTACGTTTGGGACTTGACTCTGGTCTACGCACACCGAGTCTTCCTGAGGCACAAATCTTGCGTCCCAATATTAAGTGTGTACCAATCGTGTACGAGATACAAGCGAGCTTGCTTTTATATGTTGAGTGGCAAGAGAGCAAAAACAAAGGCGTGTTAGGTTGTGGAACATGATTGATAATAGAGAGCATCTGGACTGTCTCCCCGTCTATGAACAGCATTCTTTTTCCTAGTCTTCTTTGATAAGGATATATGTTTTCTTCCTGTCGAGGCCAACCCGTTTCGTGATAATTTCCTGCATTCTAATGTCTCAATCTCATCAAGATGTTGAAATGTATGCGGGGAACTACTAAAATTTTCCAGTGAAGCAATTTGTCCAACATTGATTCGTTAGACAGACTATATTACATTATCGTTGAATTTTCAAACGCTTGAAGACTTCGTCTTTCTTGACTTGCAGGATCCCTGCACCTGTATAAATGGATGAATCTCTGAGCAAATTAATCAACTTGCAATAACACAAGAAAAAGTACTGAAAACAGAAGGAAAAAAAAAAAGAATGGCGGGTTATGCAGGGAAATCCTTCTTGTTCTTGGCGTTATCACTGCTGATAGCGTCCTTTTTCCACCCTTCACAAGGTGCCGGAATCGCCGTCTACTGGGGTCAAAACGGCGGTGAAGGGACCTTGGCCGATACGTGTGCCACCGGAAATTACCAATTTGTGAACCTTGCCTTCTTGACTACCTTCGGCAGCGGTGGAACACCAAGTCTGAATTTAGCCGGTCACTGCGATCAGGCCTCCGGCACTTGTGCCTCCCTGAGCAGTGACATAAAGGCTTGCCAGGGAAGAGGCATTAAAGTTCTTCTTTCCCTCGGAGGCGCCGGCGGAAGCTACGGCTTTTCTTCTTCGGCGGAGGCAACCCAATTCGCCCAATACCTTTGGGACAACTTCTTAGGTGGCCAATCTGGTTCCCGCCCTCTAGGCGACGCCGTTTTGGACGGAATAGACTTCGATATGGAAACCGGAGGAGACCAGCATTACGGCGATCTCGCCAGTGCGCTCACCAAATTCGGCAGAAAGGTGTACTTATCAGCAGCGCCGCAATGCCCGTTCCCGGACCAGCAATTAGGTCCTGCCATCAGCACCGGTCTTTTCGATTACGTTTGGATTCAATTTTACAACAACCCGAAAGCGGATTGTCAGTATGCAGCCAATGCTGACAACCTTATCGCGAGTTGGAACCGATGGATTACAGTTCCGTCCAGTCAGATCTTCATGGGATTGCCGGCGGCTCCGGAGGCGGCGGACGGTGGATTTGTTCCTCCTGATGTGCTCATTTCTCAGGTTATTCCGGCAATTAAGAGCTCCCCCAAGTACGGAGGGATCATGCTGTGGAACAAATTCTTCGACCAGGGATATAGCTCTGCTATTAAGAGCAGCGTCTAAAATGAAAATGATCAAATTATAATAAGCTGCATCGAATCTCCTCATCTCTTTGGCGAGTTCATAGGATGATTCTGCTGTACAACTTCAATAATATTTGTCTCCTTCATATATGTAGTTATGTAACTCTCGTTTATTCAATCATAATTAATATTTACAATAAATGAAAACAGTGTGTTTACTATTAGGCTACTTATATGTCACTGAATAAATAATCAAAACCATTGTAAATTAATTATTAAGAGTAATGATATTTTTAGCACTTATCATCTCAACTAACGTAGATGATCCTAAAGAATCGAAGGGAGGAAAACCGAATCATCATGTTATATACCAATATTGTGTCCTAAAAGCCTTGCCTATGGCATTCCAGAGTAAATTAATTATTAAGAGTAATGATACTTTTAGCGACTTATCATCTCAACTAAATGCCTGGCAAACCACCTATTTGCAGCTTCAGAATAGTGTATTCCGTCCCAACTGATTCTGCAAGAACCAGCAATGGCTTCTCTGCCATTAAAATTCCCCTTGCGCACGCACAAAAAACGTCGTAAAACTTTTCGTGAATCCCACAGCAGATGGTGAAAGGGTCTTCAAATCCGTGTTTCTTTGCGTTGCTGATGAGATCATACTTTGCCCAGTAGATGTCCGCATAAGTTATCGCGGCTTCCGAAAGCTCAGCCCTGAGTTCGATTAGTGTAAATTTGAGCTGGTTGTTGAACTCAATGGCTACAGATATTTGACACACCCATGTTCATCAAGCCCTGAACTCTCTAGCTTGGCTGCGTCTATTGGCAAGCAACCCATCGGTCCTGTATTGTGTATCCAAAACGCTCTGCCTCCTTCCTAGTACAAACTCTGCGACACAGTACTCATGCTTAATTCGGTGAAAGATAGAAAAAAAAAAAAAAAAAAAAAAAAAAAAAAAACTCTGCGATCATCAGCTTCATTAATTACCTGGATGTGTGCAGATAAATTTTTGATGGCGTCTGGGATGATGGCAAGAAGCTGGTTCTTGGTCAAGTTCTTTTGGATGCCAAGATTTATATCATTAGAGCCAGCGTCCAATGTGTAAAGAGCTTTGGAAAAATCATGTGGTTTAGGGAGCCTTTTTGTGTCAGAACCTGAAAATTAATCAAAACGCAGCCTATTCATATCTTAAACATGAATGAAAAAGATTCAAAGAAATAAGCTAAATTAGTTAGTACACTACCTTTATTGTAGAAGTATGCTGCTCGGATTTTAAACTGCTTGAACTGTTCAACTTGAACGTCCAGGGATAAGGGACTTGCGTAGTGCACGAAATTTGGGTCTCTCACCTTTTGAATGGTTGCTCCAGACACTGCAAAATTAGCCCCGTGCCGCAAGTCGGTTCAGACTGAATCCAGGTACGGACTCAACAACGTTAATCCCAAATGCTCAGCTTGATAAAAACAAGAAGAAAAAAAAAAAAAAAAAAAAGAGTTAATTAGCAATTTGAATTGAAGAAGAACAAGTTTAAATTTCCTTTACTTTCCCATGAAGTCTATCATCAGTCGGCCATTAGAAAACCTGCCAACATTTCTGTGAAAAAATGTCTCACCGCATGGAACTGTTGGCAGCGGATAAATTGCTGCTGCCGCCATCGATCCTGTGTCCGAATTGCTGTCTCCAAAGTTGTAGATCGCCGGGAAATCACACGAAGGTAAGTCCATTTTTTCCTTAGCTGCTCCTTCTGCCGCCGTGAAGGCACAGATTAATGGAAGCAAAACAGCAGCAAAGAACTGCGGTGGCCATTTCTATAGCTCCGATCAGACAATATAGAGGGAAAATTGTGGTAGAACGAACAGGAGAGAGTGGGATTGATGATTTTATTTTCGAATCGGAGTGATTTGGTTATGTAGGCTAATGCTGTAACTTGTGAATTCTCCATTTTTCTTGATCCACCGTCAAACTTTTCCATATTCGTACAGGTCTAAGACGAATTTGTTGAGCTTTTATTTGAAGTTGGAGTGCAATGTGCATTAAAGATACCTTCTCTTCTCTATCACATGACTTGTTCTTATTCTATAATTTTCAATTTGCTCACATAATTAGTATCAGTTCTGCCATCAATTGTTTTGTCATTTTGTGTCCAAACTCAACTAAAAAGCCCGATAAGGAATATTTTTTTATTGAAAATTTAGGACATTTATTACAAGCGTTAGAAAATTATAGAGCAACTTTTTATAGAGGGAAGTTGGTAGGGTGTCTTATCATACCCATTAAAACTAGGAAAAAATGCAAAAGTAGTCCACAATCTTTACCTCTGTTGCAAATGTAGTTCACAATCTTTAGTAAGTAGCAAATGTAGTCCACAATGTATCCATTTTGTTGCAATTTTAGTCCAAAAACGGAAATTGGACCTTGACTGACGGTCAACGGGTTTGACCGTCAGTCAAAGGTGGTTTTGACCTCTTGAAACCACCTTCAAAGATTGTGGACTACTTTTGAAACAAGGGTAAAGATTGTGGACTACTTTTGCAATTTTTCATATTATTTAAGAATAACACATTTATCTTACTTTTAAAAATATTAATAATTTTAATTCCTTTTATACTTATTATATGAGCTTCCCAAGTTACAAAAAATTATGTTACAATTGTATTATATTCATCTCAAATTCGCATTTTTAAAAATTAATTATTCTCTATGTTCCATTAGAAGAGTCCATTTTGAAAAATATTTCTTGTTCCAATGAAAAATTTGTAATAATACAATTTTTTAATAGAATACTTATTAAATTTTTTAAAAAATATTTTGAAAAATATTTCTTGTTCCAATGGAAAATTTGTAATAATACAATTTTTTAATAGAATACTTATTAAATTTTTTAAAAAATATTTTGAAAAATATTTCTTGTTCCAATAGAAAATTGTATGTGGGTTACAATTTTTCAATAACTAAAATAACTAATTTGACACTATTTATTTCACACATATACTTATTAAGTATGAAATAATTGTATACTACACAATCAAAATTTAAAAGTTGACTATTCCATTTTACAAATACAATTTTTTAATAGAATACTTATTAAATTTTTTAAAAAATATTTTGAAAAATATTTCTTGTTCCAATAGAAAATTGTATGTGGGTTACAATTTTTCAATAACTAAAATAACTAATTTGATACTATTTATTTCACACATATACTTATTAAGTATGAGATAATTGTATACTGCACAATCAAAATTTAAAAGTTGACTATTCCATTAGAACAATAAATATTTTTCAAAATAGACTCTTCTAATGGAACATAGAGAATAATTAATTTTTAAAAATGCGAATTTGAGATGAATATAATACAATTGTAACATAATTTTTTGTAACTTGGGAAGCTCATATAATAAGTATAAAAGGAATTAAAATTATCAATATCTTTAAAAGTAAGATAAATGTGTTATTCTTAAATAATATGAAAAATTGCAAAAGTAGTCCACAATCTTTACCCTTGTTTCAAAAGTAGTCCACAATCTTTGAAGGTGGTTTCAAGAGGTCAAAACCACCTTTGACTGACGGTCAAACCCGTTGACCGTTAGTCAAGGTCCAATTTCCGTTTTTGGACTAAAATTGCAACAAAATGGATACATTGAGGACTACATTTGCTACTTACTAAAGATTGTGGACTACATTTGCAACAGGGGTAAAGATTGTGGACTACTTTTGTATTTTTTCCATTAAAACTATGAGGAAAGCTGTAGAGTGTAGTTTGTAAAATCCCGATACGTATCATAGTATTGTAATGTTCTACGACCTTAAAATACCAAATTGATCATAGTTCCAATTTTATTCTATGCTGCAAAAATTTGTTAAAGTGACTCAAATAAAGTAATTTTTATAATTTATCATTAATTTTACACCTGCGCATTTTGTGTAAGATCTTACGATCCGATCCTATCGATATCGATTCTACACCCAAATCAATCACACGTGAGATTGCGATTTTGCAAACTATGACTGTAGAGCAAGTGACATATCATGTATTCATCAGTTAATAATAAGATATTAGTAATTATTTCATAAAAATATAGTTAATTAATACATGTCACATCCTTTGTTAAGAAAACTTATAATGAATTTGATGTGCATAAAATTTAAATCCCCATTGGGCCTAGCCCAATGAATTAAAACAAAGAAACAGTAAAAGATGAAGAGGCCTAGAGCCATGCTCAGATCGGAAATATCGTACAAATCTGTGTTACAACTTCATATCGGTTATGAAGGTTTAGATCGGTTACAGAGGCTTAGATCGGTTATAAAGGCTTAGGTCGGTTATGAAGACTTAGATCAGTAATGACTCATGAAAGCTTAGGCCGGAAAACATTATAAAACAATTGGTGAATCTTAGATCGGTAAAACTTATAATTCAGCTCAGTAAGAATGGGTCAGTCAAAATGTAACTATACTCAAGAAGCCCAGGTCGGTAAATGCTTAAGAGAAGTTAGATCGGTCAACAATGTTAAAGCTCAGGTCGGTAAGTAACTAAAACACAAAAAAGCTTAGATCTGTAAAGAGTAAACCGATCCGAGATAAAGATAATATATTCGAAACAGTTAGACATCATGGTAGGACCATTATCTTAATATATGCAGAGCAATGATGACAAAGGAGCCAAAGTTAAAGCCAGTTTTCCCGGAACGGCTAAAGTATCACTAAAGAAAAGAATAAGTGGGAGCGTATGACATCACAATCCAACGGAACTATCAAAGTGGGCTTATAAATACTCAGGCACCAGCCTCATTTCAGGTAAGTGAAAGAGAGGGGAATTCTAGACAAGTACTTCATGAACAATTTCTTGCTACTCTCTCTGATTATTGTTGTTTCTCCCAAAGATATCATTCAATACCGTTTATTTCTTTCATATTACTGACTTGATCGTCGGAGCCTATACAGGGGGGAAAGCCCCGCCCCTTTTCTTGGTTAGTTTCCATTGTTGTCACCGGAACAGTGCTAAATCCTCAAGCTTCATCACCATTACCGAATCAAGTGATCCAGAATCCTTAAAGTTCATCACTGTTGCTGAACCGATTTACTCAGATCAATTATTAGAGTGATCCATTCTACTGCACAGTAAAAAGCTTCATCTAAAGATTGGGCCCTTTATTGCTCCTCATTTTCCTGCGAGGCTTCATTTGGATTGGACAATTGCTATTTACAGGAATTCATTGGGTTGTGAAGAAGCATCATTCCTGAAGCGGATTTTTTACGTCACATCAACTGGCGCCGACTGTGGGGAACGATTTGATCGATCTTCTTCATCAAATTTTCTTCACAATCAAAGAAATTTGTTGAAGACATGACGCAAGAAGTTCGGGAACGGATGCTTCCTCTTTGAGAGTAGCAGTTTGCAATAAGGAAATAATTCTCCAATGAGGTACTGTTTTTGGGACAATTAATTTCTTAACTGACACATAGAAATACAAATTTGGTTGGCATCAATGAATCGACATCATATCGTATACAGCTCGGCATCAAGGAGGTGCTTGGGAAGTCGCTTCGTCCGCTGTTTCCTGGGGATCAGTTTTCGGTTCGTCATTCTTTTCCGGAATAGGAACACCGATGGTTCGGCATTCCTGTTTGATCTCCTCAACCATATCAAACGGATCGCGACCTTGAGGAAGCAAAGTGTTTGGAGCTATGGAATCTTCAGGGACATCCTCTACCGATCTGGAAGTTTTCAGCTCGTCCCAGCACAGAGTATATCCGCACTGGATTAGCTCGAAAAAACGCCGGTTCATTAACTCCAGCAGGGTCCCTTCTTTGAAAGTTTTTAGCTCGGCCTGACGAGCTGCTTCAACATCATCCGAGCTAACCATCCCAGCAGCTTTCTTTGTAGCCTCTTCTGCAGCTTTTGTAGCCTCTTCTGCAGCTTTCTTAGCTTCTTCTGCAACTTTCTCCAAGTCAGCTTTTTCCTTCACCCAGGAAGCTTTTTCTTCCTTCAGGGTCTTCACATCGGCTTCCAGGCCCTGGACCTTGGTCACCAGTTGGCTAGACTTCTTGCACAGATCCTGGTTTTGCTTCATTAGCCCGGTTTTTTCAACTTCGAGCTCTGAAATCTTGCTCTTCTCGAGCCCTAGCCGAAACTCCAGATCCTCAACGGCCTCGGACGGTTTCTTCGACCTTTCCAGCTCGTAACTTTGGGCCAAGATGTCCAAAGCCGTTGCCCTTTTTGACGTAGCGGCATAATTGTAAGCTACCTGCAAAAAACCGATCCAAGAGTGTCATACGAGGTAATCATTATTTTCAGATAAATTAATTTAGTATCGATGCTCACCCTTTTTACATGCGAAGCGAGAAAGGCCTCCTGCTTCATCATCAGCTCCATATTTTGCCGGAGCTGGTTGCCCACCTGTACCATCTCCTCAAAAGATCTTTCAGTTTCAGCCTCCAACTCTTGGTAAGGCCTTACGTCCTCAGGCAAAGGTTCAGGCAAATGCACTTGAAGTATGGGCCGAGCTAGGGAGATCGGCCTATCTTTTTTATCTTTCAGCAGAAGAACTCTTTCTTTTGTTAAGGGGTCCACGGGTCCCCAAAGGTCATCAGGCTTCGGCAGCTCGGGATCACGCGTGGAGCCCGTCAACAATTGTGGAGCTTTGGCAGCCTTAGCTGCCTGGACTTCTTCCGGGGTCGGCCAGCTCTTTTTCGCGACCCGGGTCACCAATTCCGATCTGGGAGGATCGGCCACCTCAACCTCTTCCGTGAGATCGATCTCAGCCAATCTTTTGGAAGATCCCGAAGTTGCAGCAGGCTTGTTGGCTTTTTTCTTCCTTCCGAACCCACCGAGACTACCTGAAAACGAGCAACGTGCAAAGATTGTCAAAAATACCGATCTAGAAAAGATGAGGATACGATAAATAAAGAGTTCAAGGAACAGGTATTTACTTTCTTTTTCTACATTGGGGGATTGGCTCAGCCCGGCTGAAACAAGGAGATCCTCTGAAGGAAATTTAGCTGAATATTTAACCGAGCTAGTATAATTTTTTAGTGCCTTATAGTCTGATTGAACCCTGGGGTCGGACTTGTCTCGGGTTTGTTCAACTGGTAAAATAAATTGTGACCAACGTGAGGGTAGGTTTGCTTCCTCAGCCTTCACCATAAAAAATCTAGACCTCCATTGTTTATTGGTATCGGGGGAGTCGGTAATAATTATATGGCTATTCCTACGTTTCTGAAAGGTCACCCACCATTTACCATAAGGGTACTTACGGACCGTGTAAAATTGAAAAAACAGATCTACCGAAGGTTGGACCCTAGCCCCAAAACACACATACATGAACCCTATCAAAAACCTAAGGGCATTTGGTACTAGTTGGCTCAGCCCAATGTGAAGGAATTCACACATCTCGATCAACAGATCTACGGTCGGAAACCTCAGCCCAAAATTTATATGATACTCATAAACCCCGACCCAACCCTCGGAAACACTATTTATCCTCTCCTCAGGCTCAGGTAAACGAATCGGGACACAGGGATTTATATAATGAGCTAACCTAAGATTTTCTAAATCTTCCTTAGTCATTTCAGAAACTATGTCTTGAGGTTTAAACTCATGGGAGGCGGCCGAATCTACATGAAGCAGTACCAAAATCATACACAAACTTTTAGGTGAAATTCGCAAAAATAAATTGGAAAAATCAAGAAGGGAAAGAACACACTAACCTGAGCTAGGATTTTGACGAGACATTCCGGTACCGGAACTCTTTTCGGAGGCCATTGCGAATAGACGAACGGGTAAAACGATGCGGTGACGGAATGACGGTGACAATGGAGCCACAACACGGACGAGATCAACGGATTGGGAAGATGACACCTTCGGATTCCGGCGAAGTACGAAGATTCCGGCGGTAGGCAGGGAAGTAAAAAAATTTTTTCTTTCTGTCTCTCTCGTTCTTTCAGGAAAGCAAATATCAAATGGTGCCAAATGTTTGTGGTTCTCACGGTTTTATAAAAGAGCCTCGAAGAAATTGAAGAGACGTGGGCAGACCAAAAGCTGTAGTCATTAATGATGCTTCGAGAACATAAACGACCTCTGAAGTCGTATCGTTTGAGAAGGCGTGTTCTGACAAGTCCGCCTCTTCGAAATCCCGATCTAGGGTAACGCAAAGGTACGCCTTTATGGTTACATTTATTTGTCCGAAAACTGTTCAAATTCTTTAGATCGGTATTACAATTATAACCTATACACTGGCTGACACCATATTCTCTTCAAAGCTGGATCTCTCAGTCATGACTCACATTTGTCTTGTTCGATAAGTTATAGGTCGGATGAATCTTTAGCCTCATTAAAACATAGAATCACACTTGGCTCGGAAAATTGGCTCGTATTAATATCTAGAAATTCATGATGTCCTTTACGCTAGGTCTTAGCTCGGAAAACCCAAAGAGTATTAAGTTTTAAATCGGTAAAACCTAATACTGAGGGGGCTTGTTGATGTGCATAAAATTTAAATCCCCATTGGGCCTAGCCCAATGAATTAAAACAAAGAAACAGTAAAAGATGAAGAGGCCTAGAGCCATGCTCAGATCGGAAATATCGTACAAATCTGTGTTACAACTTCATATCGGTTATGAAGGTTTAGATCGGTTACAGAGGCTTAGATCGGTTATAAAGGCTTAGGTCGGTTATGAAGACTTAGATCAGTAATGACTCATGAAAGCTTAGGCCGGAAAACATTATAAAACAATTGGTGAATCTTAGATCGGTAAAACTTATAATTCAGCTCAGTAAGAATGGGTCAGTCAAAATGTAACTATACTCAAGAAGCCCAGGTCGGTAAATGCTTAAGAGAAGTTAGATCGGTCAACAATGTTAAAGCTCAGGTCGGTAAGTAACTAAAACACAAAAAAGCTTAGATCTGTAAAGAGTAAACCGATCCGAGATAAAGATAATATATTCGAAACAGTTAGACATCATGGTAGGACCATTATCTTAATATATGCAGAGCAATGATGACAAAGGAGCCAAAGTTAAAGCCAGTTTTCCCGGAACGGCTAAAGTATCACTAAAGAAAAGAATAAGTGGGAGCGTATGACATCACAATCCAACGGAACTATCAAAGTGGGCTTATAAATACTCAGGCACCAGCCTCATTTCAGGTAAGTGAAAGAGAGGGGAATTCTAGACAAGTACTTCATGAACAATTTCTTGCTACTCTCTCTGATTATTGTTGTTTCTCCCAAAGATATCATTCAATACCGTTTATTTCTTTCATATTACTGACTTGATCGTCGGAGCCTATACAGGGGGGAAAGCCCCGCCCCTTTTCTTGGTTAGTTTCCATTGTTGTCACCGGAACAGTGCTAAATCCTCAAGCTTCATCACCATTACCGAATCAAGTGATCCAGAATCCTTAAAGTTCATCACTGTTGCTGAACCGATTTACTCAGATCAATTATTAGAGTGATCCATTCTACTGCACAGTAAAAAGCTTCATCTAAAGATTGGGCCCTTTATTGCTCCTCATTTTCCTGCGAGGCTTCATTTGGATTGGACAATTGCTGTTTACAGGAATTCATTGGGTTGTGAAGAAGCATCATTCCTGAAGCGGATTTTTTACGTCACATCAACTGGCGCCGACTGTGGGGAACGATTTGATCGATCTTCTTCATCAAATTTTCTTCACAATCAAAGAAATTTGTTGAAGACATGACGCAAGAAGTTCGGGAACGGATGCTTCCTCTTTCAGAGTAGCAGTTTGCAATAAGGAAATAATTCTCCAATGAGGTACTGTTTTTGGGACAATTAATTTCTTAACTGACACATAGAAATACAAATTTGGTTGGCATCAATGAATCGACATCATATCGTATACATCTGGGAAGGCCTGGCTTTTAAACCGCTTCCAAGCAGCATATCATGTACATTTGGGAAGGCCAGGTTCATGAACCGCTTCCAACCAGCATACCGCGTGCATTTATCTGGTCATTAATATTTCGTGAGGAACGCCTCAAAGGGCATCCATTGAAACAATTAAAAATATGTTCTGAAATTGTATACCATGTCTCTTGTTTTCTTGGATGTATACTATAATTTTTGTTGCATTTGTTGTTCTTTGTGGCGCATGAATATCGAGAAATGAAAGAATGGCAATCAGAAAGACATTCTAGAGGATGACCTCAAAGACCGATCCAGCAGAGGATGACTTCAAAGACCGATCCAGCAGAAGATGACCTTGGAGATCGATCCAGCAAAGGATGACCGTAGAAGCCGACCCAGCAGAAGACGACCTAGAGGGTAGACCCCAGCTGTGGATGACCCCAAGAGGCAAAACCCACTAGTGGACGACCTGGATTAGTAGACAACCCCATCAGTGGACGACCTGGAGGATAAATCCCCCATCAGTTGACGATCTAAGGGACGACCCCGGGACATGCATTCAAATCATGAAGTCAGGTTAGACACTCTGAGTAGGACATGGAGGCCATCAGGTACGGTCTATAGGACGATAAAATATCTTAGATGCTCAAGTTACTATGTTCATTATTCAGTATGTATTGCGAAAGACACGGTTGGGAACCGCTTTCACATCATGATTTTCATTATTACTGAAAGACACGGTTTGGAACCGCTTTCACATCATGATTTTCATTATTACTGAAAGACACGGTTTGGAACCGCTTTCAAAGAACGTGGGACATTGTTAGACACGGGTAGTTCTAACAATATAATTACAACCAAGGCACTGGCTGGTTGTCAATTACACAAGGCACAGCTAAGTCCAGTTCGGACACCATTGATTGGCTTCGGCAATCACCATGTTATACTCACAGGACGGTTGAGTATTATACCAGTAACCATGATAGCTGGCCAGCTACTACTTACAGGAATCATGTGATCACCTTACCATGTATACCTTGGAAGGCTCAAACCGTTCTTAAGCCATGACTTCAATTTTTGCATATGTTTTGTCTATCATGTATGGGATGGCTCCTATTTGTTAACATTAAACAGGCAAGGCAATGTTACATAGGCAAGTACAATACATTGGACGGAACAAACCATGTACAGGATCAATACGTTGACCAGGGCAAACCAGGAACAGGGTCAATACATTGGACGGGACAAACCATGTACAGGATCAATACGTTGATCAGGGCAAACCAGGGGCAACGTCAATATGTTAGCTGAGACAAACGTAGGCTGGATTGTGTATATGGCCGAGACAAATCATAAGAAAGGCTGAGCAGTTGGCTGAGACACAGGAAGGGATAGCATTTGACCGGATAACTCACCAGAGTCAAGGTCATACAAAAACTTATTAAGATGCTTACAAAGGCTATCATCAGATCTTCATGGCTAAAAAGGACGAGGAGAAAACATCTTTCATCGCGGATAAAAGGTACTTATTGCTTTATTACTATGCTTAATTACATTTCAGCATTTGGTAAGATCTCCAAAAATCAGTTAGGACGGAACATGGAAGCATATATTGATTAGTCGCTTGTTAAAAGTAAAAATGACACTGCCTGTTTGCTTGACTTACGCGAAAACACTAGAAGATCTTGTTCAATCAATTAAGGATAAATCCGAAAAAATGTGTTTTTGGGGCTACTTCGGGAAAATTCTAAGGTTACGTGGTTTCAAAGGGGGTATCTCGGTTAATTACAAATACATCCGCCTAAGTCAATTCGTTAAGTACCATAGTTAACGGGAAGAATAACAGTTTTAGATCGGTTTTTAGCTCGGTCGGCTGAACAAATTACTCTGGAACGATTCTTTGCCATCTTTGACCATACCTATTTATGGAGAACAATTATACATATACATAGCCACTACTACATCTGTAATTAGCTCGTTTTTACTTAGAGAAGATAACCGGGTTCAAAGACCCATCTATTTTGTTAGCAAAGTTTTGCAGGCAGCTGAAAAGAACTATTCTAGCTTAGAAAAGCTGGTCTTGGCTTTAGTTCAAACTACCCGGCATCTCCGACCTTATGCCAATTCTCATGGAGTTACCGTTTATACCGATACATTCCTTAAAGCCATCTTACAAAAGGCAGGAGTCTCAGGTCGACTTACCAAAAGGGCCATCGAATTAGGGGAATATGGCATCACCTTTGCATCACAGCAGTCAAAGTACAGGTGTTGGCAGATTTCATAGCTGAAGGAGTATCAAACAACCAAGAGAACATATTCAGCCCGTCAGAAGAAACCGATTTGCTTTTAAACAGAAGGTGACGGCGCATGACTTTCAACGTGGATGGTGCCTCAAGCCAGTCCGGATCGGGTGCGGGGATCATCCCCATCAGCCTAGAAGGAGAAATTCACAATTATGCTCTACAATTCCGCCAAACCAGCAATCTTGTCTATATAAGTAAGGATCAGGATTGGAGGTTTCCTATATGGCAGTACCTACAAAATGGCACTTCACCAAATTCCCGAGAGGAAGCACAACGAGTACAAAGGAAGGCCGCACACCATCAGATAATTGGAGAGGATCTGTATAAAAAGGGGTTTCTTGATGCCCTCACTAGAATGCCTGGGATCGGGAGAAGCAGAGGTCATGTTAAAGTACATCAAGAGGATTGCGGGTCTCCCATTGGGGCTCGGGATTTGGCCAAGAAAATATTTGGGGCTAGGTTTTATTGGCCTCGGCTATTTCAGACAATGGAACTCAGTTCGAATCTAAGGAATACCCAGCCTTGTGTTCAAGACTTGGCATCACCCAGCGTTTCGCATCGGTAGTTCATCCTCCAGAAATACAAAGTGGAGCCCCGCGAGTTATGCACTTCGAAAGGGATCAAAACCATAAAAACTTGGAGCTTAGATCTGATAGAAGAAGTCCGGGACTCGGCTTATGTACATCAACTAAATTACAAAAATTTAGTTCGACAACACTATGATGCTCGGGTCAAACATCGAGCCTTTGTACCTGGAGATTTAGTCTTGCGAAACCGATCTATCAGGAAAACACAAGAACAGGGCAAGTTATTATTGGGAAGGGCCTTATCGGTAAAAGTCAAAAGTCGGAAAAAAGATTAAAGACAACGAAAGAAAGAAAAAGGGATTTTCTATTCCATAAAAATTCAAAAGTACAAATCCGATCTGGGAAATTACAAAAAATTTCTTCAAAATAATTGGACAGCTCGGCATCAAGGAGGTGCTTGGGAAGTCGCTTCGTCCGCTGTTTCCTGGGGATCAGTTTCCGGTTCGTCATTCTTTTCCGGAATAGGAACACCGATGGTTCGGCATTCCTGTTTGATCTCCTCAACCATATCAAACGGATCGCGACCTTGAGGAAGCAAAGTGTTTGGAGCTATGGAATCTTCAGGGACATCCTCTACCGATCTGGAAGTTTTCAGCTCGTCCCAGCACAGAGTATATCCGCACTGGATTAGCTCGAAAAAACGCCGGTTCATTAACTCCAGCAGGGTCCCTTCTTTGAAAGTTTTTAGCTCGGCCTGACGAGCTGCTTCAACATCATCCGAGCTAACCATCCCAGCAGCTTTCTTTGTAGCCTCTTCTGCAGCTTTTGTAGCCTCTTCTGCAGCTTTCTTAGCTTCTTCTGCAACTTTCTCCAAGTCAGCTTTTTCCTTCACCCAGGAAGCTTTTTCTTCCTTCAGGGTCTTCACATCGGCTTCCAGGCCCTGGACCTTGGTCACCAGTTGGCTAGACTTCTTGCACAGATCCTGGTTTTGCTTCATTAGCCCGGTTTTTTCAACTTCGAGCTCTGAAATCTTGCTCTTCTCGAGCCCTAGCCGAAACTCCAGATCCTCAACGGCCTCGGACGGTTTCTTCGACCTTTCCAGCTCGTAACTTTGGGCCAAGATGTCCAAAGCCGTTGCCCTTTTTGACGTAGCGGCATAATTGTAAGCTACCTGCAAAAAACCGATCCAAGAGTGTCATACGAGGTAATCATTATTTTCAGATAAATTAATTTAGTATCGATGCTCACCCTTTTTACATGCGAAGCGAGAAAGGCCTCCTGCTTCATCATCAGCTCCATATTTTGCCGGAGCTGGTTGCCCACCTGTACCATCTCCTCAAAAGATCTTTCAGTTTCAGCCTCCAACTCTTGGTAAGGCCTTACGTCCTCAGGCAAAGGTTCAGGCAAATGCACTTGAAGTATGGGCCGAGCTAGGGAGATCGGCCTATCTTTTTTATCTTTCAGCAGAAGAACTCTTTCTTTTGTTAAGGGGTCCACGGGTCCCCAAAGGTCATCAGGCTTCGGCAGCTCGGGATCACGCGTGGAGCCCGTCAACAATTGTGGAGCTTTGGCAGCCTTAGCTGCCTGGACTTCTTCCGGGGTCGGCCTGCTCTTTTTCGCGACCCGGGTCACCAATTCCGATCTGGGAGGATCGGCCACCTCAACCTCTTCCGTGAGATCGATCTCAGCCAATCTTTTGGAAGATCCCGAAGTTGCAGCAGGCTTGTTGGCTTTTTTCTTCCTTCCGAACCCACCGAGACTACCTGAAAACGAGCAACGTGCAAAGATTGTCAAAAATACCGATCTAGAAAAGATGAGGATACGATAAATAAAGAGTTCAAGGAACAGGTATTTACTTTCTTTTTCTACATTGGGGGATTGGCTCAGCCCGGCTGAAACAAGGAGATCCTCTGAAGGAAATTTAGCTGAATATTTAACCGAGCTAGTATAATTTTTTAGTGCCTTATAGTCTGATTGAACCCTGGGGTCGGACTTGTCTCGGGTTTGTTCAACTGGTAAAATAAATTGTGACCAACGTGAGGGTAGGTTTGCTTCCTCAGCCTTCACCATAAAAAATCTAGACCTCCATTGTTTATTGGTATCGGGGGAGTCGGTAATAATTATATGGCTATTCCTACGTTTCTGAAAGGTCACCCACCATTTACCATAAGGGTACTTACGGACCGTGTAAAATTGAAAAAACAGATCTACCGAAGGTTGGACCCTAGCCCCAAAACACACATACATGAACCCTATCAAAAACCTAAGGGCATTTGGTACTAGTTGGCTCAGCCCAATGTGAAGGAATTCACACATCTCGATCAACAGATCTACGGTCGGAAACCTCAGCCCAAAATTTATATGATACTCATAAACCCCGACCCAACCCTCGGAAACACTATTTATCCTCTCCTCAGGCTCGGGTAAACGAATCGGGACACAGGGATTTATATAATGAGCTAACCTAAGATTTTCTAAATCTTCCCTAGTCATTTCAGAAACTATGTCTTGAGGTTTAAACTCATGGGAGGCGGCCGAATCTACATGAAGCAGTACCAAAATCATACACAAACTTTTAGGTGAAATTCGCAAAAATAAATTGGAAAAATCAAGAAGGGAAAGAACACACTAACCTGAGCTAGGATTTTGACGAGACATTCCGGTACCGGAACTCTTTTCGGAGGCCATTGCGAATAGACGAACGGGTAAAACGATGCGGTGACGGAATGACGGTGACAATGGAGCCACAACACGGACGAGATCAACGGATTGGGAAGATGACACCTTCGGATTCCGGCGAAGTACGAAGATTCCGGCGGTAGGCAGGGAAGTAAAAAAATTTTTCTTTCTGTCTCTCTCGTTCTTTCAGGAAAGCAAATATCAAATGGTGCCAAATGTTTGTGGTTCTCACGGTTTTATAAAGAGCCTCGAAGAAATTGAAGAGACGTGGGCAGACCAAAAGCTGTAGTCATTAATGATGCTTCGAGAACATAAACGACCTCTGAAGTCGTATCGTTTGAGAAGGCGTGTTCTGACAAGTCCGCCTCTTCGAAATCCCGATCTAGGGTAACGCAAAGGTACGCCTTTATGGTTACATTTATTTGTCCGAAAACTGTTCAAATTCTTTAGATCGGTATTACAATTATAACCTATACACTGGCTGACACCATATTCTCTTCAAAGCTGGATCTCTCAGTCATGACTCACATTTGTCTTGTTCGATAAGTTATAGGTCGGATGAATCTTTAGCCTCATTAAAACATAGAATCACACTTGGCTCGGAAAATTGGCTCGTATTAATATCTAGAAATTCATGATGTCCTTTACGCTAGGTCTTAGCTCGGAAAACCCAAAGAGTATTAAGTTTTAAATCGGTAAAACCTAATACTGGGGGGGCTTGTTGATGTGCATAAAATTAAATCCCCATTGGGCCTAGCCCAATGAATTAAAACAAAGAAACAGTAAAAGATGAAGAGGCCTAGAGCCATGCTCAGATCGGAAATATCGTACAAATCTGTGTTACAACTTCATATCGGTTATGAAGGTTTAGATCGGTTACAGAGGCTTAGATCGGTTATAAAGGCTTAGGTCGGTTATGAAGACTTAGATCAGTAATGACTCATGAAAGCTTAGGCCGGAAAACATTATAAAACAATTGGTGAATCTTAGATCGGTAAAACTTATAATTCAGCTCAGTAAGAATGGGTCAGTCAAAATGTAACTATACTCAAGAAGCCCAGGTCGGTAAATGCTTAAGAGAAGTTAGATCGGTCAACAATGTTAAAGCTCAGGTCGGTAAGTAACTAAAACACAAAAAAGCTTAGATCTGTAAAGAGTAAACCGATCCGAGATAAAGATAATATATTCGAAACAGTTAGACATCATGGTAGGACCATTATCTTAATATATGCAGAGCAATGATGACAAAGGAGCCAAAGTTAAAGCCAGTTTTCCCGGAACGGCTAAAGTATCACTAAAGAAAAGAATAAGTGGGAGCGTATGACATCACAATCCAACGGAACTATCAAAGTGGGCTTATAAATACTCAGGCACCAGCCTCATTTCAGGTAAGTGAAAGAGAGGGGAATTCTAGACAAGTACTTCATGAACAATTTCTTGCTACTCTCTCTGATTATTGTTGTTTCTCCCAAAGATATCATTCAATACCGTTTATTTCTTTCATATTACTGACTTGATCGTCGGAGCCTATACAGGGGGGAAAGCCCCGCCCCTTTTCTTGGTTAGTTTCCATTGTTGTCACCGGAACAGTGCTAAATCCTCAAGCTTCATCACCATTACCGAATCAAGTGATCCAGAATCCTTAAAGTTCATCACTGTTGCTGAACCGATTTACTCAGATCAATTATTAGAGTGATCCATTCTACTGCACAGTAAAAAGCTTCATCTAAAGATTGGGCCCTTTATTGCTCCTCATTTTCCTGCGAGGCTTCATTTGGATTGGACAATTGCTATTTACAGGAATTCATTGGGTTGTGAAAAAGCATCATTCCTGAAGCGGATTTTTTACGTCACATCAGAATTAGTTAAAAAGTGTATCATTACTTATTCTTGTAATCTTTATTCAGTTTAGTTTATCTTTAAATGAAAAACAATTATTTTCTCAAAACAATTTGAAAACCAATTATAAGTTGCAAATTTTTATATTAATGAATAGAATGATACTCCTACCTAAAAAAATGTTCAAACTCAATCATTCAAAAATGCTATAAAAAAGCCAAGAGAAAACTCTACAGTCATATTTGGGGAGATTTTCATTACATTGCTTCTTTTTATACATTGACTTGACTTAGGTAAGGTTCATTATCGCCTGTTTTCTATCTTTTGTTTCAAACTAAGTTTGAAAATAAGTTTTAGAAAATAGTTTTGTAATGTAAAAAGTGTATTGAAAATGTAAAAAGTAGATGCTGAATAGTAAAAAGTTAAATTGGAAATGATGGAATATGATTAAAATATATTAAATTTACTGTTGAAACCAAAATCGTTTTCAAAACGAAACAAAAAGAACAGGCCCTATGTATCTTCAATCTTTTTATATAATCTTTATTTGTAATTAATAAATAGTTTCATGCCACAAACACTCAATAGCCTGTTCTAAAAAAAATAAATACGGAGTATAAAAATTTTAAAAAACTCTATAGCATTTATTGTGTTTTAAGTTTTTTTATTGCGTGTAGATAAGAAAATAAATAAATTAACTAACGACGGCACACAAAAGATCAAAGGTAACATTTTAGAAGAACACATTTGGATTGATGATTTAGAGCAAATACATCTCAAAAAGCTGAAAACTCGAATGCTTAATTTAAACAGAATCAATAGGCTTGCGGCGTTGGTGGCCATATGCAGTGCTGCTTACAACGATCTCTGAAACAATTACAGTAACACTCACTAAAGAGATTTGGATTTATTGAACACCCGGCGGAGCACAATACCGGGCACATCGGATCTTCTTCAAGCGACGCCGACACTGGTTGGGCTGCTCCGAACTCTAACTTAAGAATTTGTTCATTTTCCGCTGCAATGAAATTTGCAGTAGCCATTACCATGAACAACGCTATCACGATGCCAACACATTTTATAGCCATGATGATTATTTGAACTCTTTGTGCACAATAGCATACGATGGTGTAAAAGTTCATAAATACATAGTGCGATTTGTCCCATGTGAATTAATTTCAATCATAATATGAATATGGTATAAATAGATTTTTGAGATTTTGTACACGATATTACGAGAAATTGATTTTTATATGAAACAGATTTTAAATATTTACAAAATTTGTCCATAGTTTTAGACTAATTATATTTATCTCTCATGTATATAAGCATGATTTGCAAGAATATTTCTTCTGTATGTTACCAGGGAATAAATACAAATGAGGTAAAACCAAAAAAAGAAAAACTTATTTGACTATATGTGTTTAATGATAATAATACTTATACTTTTAATGCCGTGATATATAATTGATCTAGAAATAGCGGTATAAAGGATTTGAACTCTTAGAGTGCGATGTTTTGGAGATGTATAGACACTAGTTCTGATGATTGTATAGGCTATGAGATATTGCAAAAATGTGTTTTAAGTTAAGAATGTCTCAAAAAAAAAAAAATTTAATTAAAAAAATATGCATAAATTATGTGAAAAATAATGTAAAATGTAGTTTTAGAGCTGAGATACCGTACGACCCTAAACTATTGGCTTCAAAATTTTGAAGCAATTTTCTTTCTACTTATAATAATAAGACAATGACAAAAAGCCTTGGGATGAACGTTGCTAGATATTTCCAACGCCATCTAATAGAGTACTTTATTTTTGCTTTGAAAAAAAAAAAAAAAAAAGACAAAAGCCTTGGGTTTCTATAATTAAGGGCTCCTCTCCTGGCGTGCAGTCTTAGCTAAAACATTGTCATTTGTCCAATTAAATTGGAATATGGGCTCCAATATGCTTCGGTAAGCCCAAGGGTGAAAGGGCTTCACATTTCACAAAAGCAGAGCAGAAGGCCCAACCCAACTAAATTCATTTCTACTGTTATGTAAAAATAAACGTTATTTTTTTAATAATCTTTTTCTTCCCTTTCCAGGGATTCACGTATTCATTTCTTTAAAAAACAAAAATTTAAAGAGAAGATATTAGAATTCGTCTAGCAACATTAATATACATTTGCCAACGTAGAATGAAACTCCAGACAAAATAATAATTAGTTGCCACAGAGAGGGGAAATGTTGATTCAGTGAGAATTTCTTGTACTTGTTTAGCTAAAACACTCAGTCAAAAAATATATATATATATATATATATATTTATTGTCATTCATCCATTGAAAGTTGAATATGGGCTCCCGAGGAAGTGAAAGGCTTCCCGTTTCACAAACCCTAATAAGTAGAGAAGAAAGCCCAAACCCAACTAAACATTACATAAAATAAACGTTATTTTACCCCACTCTTTATATTTAAAAATTCAAGCATTTTTAAACACACAAACTATTTAGATGTAGCTGCGTCTATGAACATCAAATAACCATATATATAAATATAAATATAAATATAAATATAAAAGTATTTTTTGACTTTTATTAGAGAGATCATAATTGAATAGTATCAAAAAGTTCCAACCAACTGAATAAGAAGAGATTATTCAAATTCAACTTAATTATAAAAACATAAATATAACAACTCCTCCCCCCAGTCTGGTTCAATTTCCATGCTTCCTTTTCCTGCTACAAAATCACAAATTCAACATGTGAAGGTACTAAATTCCGGAGTGGCAAGATTTCTATAGATTGCACTTGCAGGAGGAGGGTTACCTTCAAAATAAAAACGACCACGCAATAGCTGGTCGCGAGGCTCAATTATTATTCTCTCCAAGGCAACGCCATTTTTCACCAAGTACTTGACAAGCTTCACTTTCCCCCATTTATGTCCACAATATCCGGCTATCTCAACAACTTTAAGATGTTTAAGTGAAAAAGTGTAATATTTATATTATTTTTTGAATATATGTGAGTGAAAATTTAAAAATAATTTTAAATTTAAAATTTTGTGAAAATAATGTTGTTTATTTATGACAGATTTGTAGAGGAAAAAGATGATGATTTCTTGAAAATAAAATGAAAAAGAACACAGCCTGATTACTATGTCGGTACGAGAAGTAATCAATTTGGTGAGCTTTTTTCTGAATAAAGTTAAAAGGCCATTGACTGATTGGTGTGAAATATGGGAAAGATCAAGTGCAGTGCAGAACCCGCTTTAGAGACGAAAGGACAAGCCTAAAGTTCCTAACAAACGATTGGGTTCTTTCTGGGGAAAATCATTCATCATCTCAACGTGTTATACTAACGTGTCATTTGCTTTTCTCGCTAACCTCGTAAATGAGATAGACATGGATGTCTACCTTTGGGTCTTGACCCTGGTCTACACACCCCGAGTCTTCCTCAGGCACGAATTCTGCGTCTCACTAAATATGTATTAACCGTGTATAATATACAAATAGGAATGTCCTTCTTATGTGTTTAGTGACCAGAGCAAAAACAAAATGCGTACTTTTAAATTGTAGAACATGATTGATACCACAAAGGATCTGGACTTGGTCATCCTTGTCTCTCTATGAACACATTGAACAGCATTCTTTTTCCTAGTCTTCTTTGATTAGCGTATCTGTTTTCTTCGTCTCTAGACCAAACTTTCGTGATCATTTCCTGCATCTCAATCTTATCTGGACGCTACTTTTTTTTTTTTCTTTTTCCAGTGAAGCAATTTGTCCAACATTTATTCGTTAGACAGACTTTATTACATTATCGTTGAATTTTCAAACGCTTGGAGACTTGGAATAGTGAAAGGTAACCAAAATTGATGGGAAACTGAAGTTTCTCCAAGAACAGCGGTCTTAGTCGGAGTAAATTGCATCCTGGACACGCATCTCCCACCATTTTCCACGTCTTTCTTGACTTGCAGGACCCCTGCACTTGTATAAATGGATGAATCTCTGAGAAAATTAATCAACTTGCAAGAACACAAGAAAAAGTACTGAAAACAGAAGGAAAAAAAAGATGGCGGGTTATGCAGGGAAATCCTTCTGGTTCTTGGCGTTATCACTGCTGATAGCGTACTTTTTCCACCCTTCACAAGGTGCCGGAATCGCCGTCTACTGGGGTCAAAACGGCGGTGAAGGGACCTTGGCCCATACGTGTGCCACCGGAAACTACCAATTTGTAAACCTTGCCTTCTTGACTACCTTCGGCAGCGGTGTAACACCGAGTCTGAATTTAGCCGGTCACTGCGAGCAGGCCTCCGGCACTTGCGCCTCCCTGAGCAGTGACATAAAGGCTTGCCAGGGAAGAGGCATTAAAGTTCTTCTTTCCCTCGGAGGCGCCGGCGGAAGATACGGCTTTTCTTCTTCGGCGGAGGCAACCCAATTCGCCCAATACCTTTGGGACCACTTCTTAGGTGGCCAATCCGATTCCCGTCCTCTAGGCGACGCCGTTTTGGACGGGATAGATTTCGACATGGAAGCTGGAGGAGACCAGTATTACGGTGATCTCGCCAGGGCGCTCACCGGATTCGGCAAAAAGGTGTACTTATCAGCAGCGCCGCAATGTCCGTTCCCGGACCAGCAATTAGGTCCGGCCATCAGCACCGGTCTTTTCGATTACGTTTGGATTCAATTTTACAACAACCCGAAAGCGGATTGTCAGTATGCAGCCAATGCTGACAACCTTATCGCGAGTTGGAAGCGATGGATTACAGTTCCGTCGAGTCAGATCTTCATGGGATTGCCGGCGGCTCCGGGGGCAGCGGACGGTGGGTTTGTTCCTCCTGATGTGCTCACTTCTCGGGTTATTCCGGCAATTAGGAGCTCCCCCAAGTACGGAGGGATCATGGTGTGGAACAAATTCTTCGACCAGGGATATACTTCTGCTATTAAGAGCAGCGTCTAAAATGGAAATGATCAAGTTATAGTAAGCTGCATCGAATCTCCTCAACTCTTTGGCGAGTTCATGGGATGATTCTGCTGTACAACTTCAATAATATTTGTCTGCAGCATATGTAGTTATGTAATAACTCTCGGTTACTCAATCATAATTAATAATTACAATAAATGAGAAAATGTGTTTGTACATATTTTGTATATTTTGTTAATGTCCATCTAAATTCTCCTATCATTTTTTTTTTTTTGAAACGAAATTATCATAAGTTCCTTCAACTTTACCTCTATCCCCCATTATCCCCCTTACTTCATCATGTAATTACTTTATGACCTTTTAATGATCTTGTAAATTAATTAGATTTAAGCCTATAAATAAAGGCTTAAGAGTAAGAGATGAAATAAAATAATAATTAAAAAAAATAGAAAATCCTTATACAACTATTTTGCTCTTTACTATCTGTCTTGTCTCCATTACATTCTTATACTTTTATCTTTATATTGATATTATACCACCACTCTTAGTAGTAATTGAGCACTTAGAGAATGATATCTATTTACAACAATTTTCTTATACTACTAAAGTGTTGAAACACTTCTATATGAATAAAGTACATACTTTGAGCAAAGTTATGATTGTAAAATCACTTGATGTGCATAAAGATCCATTTCGTTGTCATGAGGATGACGAAAATTTATTTGGTCAAGAAGTACTATATTTTAAGGCTATTGAAAAAAATAAATAAAATTGTATCTTGCAAGTTGTTCACAAGTTTTGAAATATGCTTGCAAGTCAAGAACCACATATGTTTTCTTTAGCTTGAAGGAACGATAAATATGGGTCTTTATTTCAAAAATACACAAGTATGATTTTAAAGGTTATACAGATGTTGATTACTTTACTGATTCTTATAATGCTCGATCAAGCCCTTTATATGCTTCCATGCAGCAGTACAACTATTTATGGGCGCTAAATTCATGAAAGAAATTACAGCTGCTACTTCTAGTAATGCACGAAGAGAGTATGTTTAGCTAAGATCAGTAATCTATTATATTCTGGAATAAAGAGGTTATCTCTAAGATTTTTAAAGAGTTTACATTACTTTGTTCTAAGATGATGTTACATGGTTTGCTCAATTTCAGAAATGATACTTCAAAAATTTATTCACTATCAACTTCAACATTTTGAAAAGAGATACAAGATTGAAAGGCGACAATTTAACGATGTCAAATATTGTGCTCAAGATGGGGAGTTACCCACTGTACTATTTTTCCTTAATCCAGTTTTTTTTTCCAATGGGTTTTTGCTGGTAAGGTTTTTTAACGAGGCATTGTTGTACTAAGAAAATGTACACTTTTTCCTTCACTATATTTTTTCCCACTGGATTTTCCTAGTAAGGTTTTAACGAGACATTTATGTTAATAATGGACATTCAAGGGGAGTGTTATGAATATTTATATTTTGTGAATGTCCCTCTATATTTCCTATCTCTTCCACTATCCCCCATTATTCCCCTTTAATTCACTCATGTATTTACTCTAATGTAGGACCTTTGAGATATCTTGTAATTTATGCCCTTAAACCTATAAATAGAGGTTTAAGTGAAAGATGAAGGGGAAAATGAAATCATGAAAAAGTCTCACCACTTTTCTATCTAATCTATTATTCTTGTATTTTACTCTATTGTCTACTATATACTTCTATAGTAATATTGTAGTAGTAATTTTATAATAGTACACAATTTATTATTAGGCTACTTATATGGCACTGAATAAATAATATTCATTTTCAAATTATTAATGTATGTTGGATACATAAATATGGTCGAAGCCAGAATAAAGATGACGTTCCAATGACTAAATGGGCCTCAAAAGGGCGGCTTAGATTGAAACCCAGGAACCTTCGAGAAGGGACATGTGTCGCTTACACGTATCCTTTATCGATTGGTTCGGTACAGTGATCTAGGATGTGATTATTACTGGATAAGGGAAGGTCTTCCTACTATCTCGCAGACGAGGTCGGGAGATGAGGTGTCCAATTCCTTCCTCCATAAGCTACTATAGGCGCCCCGCCTATAAATACTTAATGGTACTACTAAACAAACGTAATGAACAATTATTAGTCTTGTTTTATACTGTGTTATTTGCTAAGAAACTGACTTAGCTATCAAAGTGAAATTGGGGAGTTAGTCATGACTGCAGGTATCATAGCGTGAGACGAGCTCCGGAGCCTCGACGTGGAAAAATACTACAAAAATATCCGTTTTTTATATAAAAAAATATCCCTAAGAATACATATATAGGCTTATGATTAAGTAATTGGGCCCCCAACTGTATGTGTTGACCCAAAAAGCTACGGCCCTGTTTTAACGGAAAGAAATATTGAGGATGACGTGATACTAAATCCAAATGGAAACATTTGCAATCTTCACATGGCCATTCATTCATCGTTTTGACCGAACTTTCCTTTGTAAAAGATAAGTCCAATGGCATGATACAGATCTAAGTTTTGTGTTATTTTCACTTCAAAAATTTAAAATTTTTCCATTCATTCCATTCACGGGTCTCTCCACTCTCCAATGTACAAATTCATCCTACAGAAACTTAAACCTCTCCACCTCTACATCTACTGCATATTGATCCATGTTATTGCCAATTCCACACAGTTGAATCGCGGGTGTCATTAACAGTTTTGGTGATTCAAAATAGCAACACCAACGGCATTAATTGCAGCAGCATTTACTTGAAGAAATTTGACTGTGGTACTAGTAACTTTTTCTTCTCTGATAACATCCAAAGTCTTATCTTTCTTTTTGTTGTGCAAGGGAAAAAAGTTTAGCAATTATAAATTAACAGAGTCATAAAACTCAGTCCAATCTCATCTTTCCCAACGGCTCATAAAATAGGCAATTATAAGATACTAAATAACATAGCACAATAAGCATGAAAATAAACAAGAATGGGACACAGGAATTTTTAACCTAAAAACCCAATAAGGGAAAAAATCACGGGACCTAGTCTAGTCAAATCTCTACTATAATCAATAATGGGCATACAAGAGTCTTCACCAAATAGGTGGATACACAACAATCATCAACAATACATTTTCTAATTTTAACTTCAAAGCCAAAGTAAAATTAGAAATATCTCACCAAAATAGAGAAAATAAGAAACTACTCCGATTAGATTCGAAGGCTAAATGAAAGGAACCTGGGATTGCAATTTCATCAAGATTAGGCTTCAAATTGACTTTCAATCTTAACTTAAAGAGTGTAATCTTCACTTTACAAGAACCTTAATTTTTCTTTCTCCTTCTCTCTCTTTTCTCTCTCCCCGATTTCTTCTCTCGGCTGCCTCACTGCACGCACTGTGCACTTGAATCAAATTGATTCAAGAATTGGTCAACCAAATTAATAAATGGTCAAATGGACCAATTAAAACTAATGGGCTCAAGTGCCATTAATTTGGGCTTAGTGGGTTGGAAAACAAACCCAATTGGGGTGAACCCAATTCAGCCCAACACTTTTGATGAATTGGAAAATTATATTTGAACATCTGGAGCTGAAATAGAATTTGAGAAAGAGGAGAAGCATTTCCTAACGTCACACACGGAATTCCCACGCAACAAAAGTTGTATATTTATACTATACTATATTGAAAATGTCTCTGTTTTGCATGAACCTGAGAATATACATAATACATCTACGGCTGCCCTTTTTGAGTCCATACCTGGAAGCAAATTTAGCTACTGCACATTTCCTGAATTGGGTAAATATTAATCATGTTTGTTATACAAATGATCAATTATCAAAAGCGGCATTAAAAACGCTATTCTGAATGTTCATAATTTCTGCTAATATTTTCTGGCCTGGAGAAGCTGTTCCTTGGTCAAGTTCTTTTGGATGCCGAGATTTATATCATTATGGCCAACGTCCAATGTGTAAAGAGCTTTGGATAAGTCTTGTGGTTTAGGAAGTCTGTTGTGTCAGATCCTGAAAATCAAAACAGAAAGTATTCATCTCAAACATCAATGAAAAGATTCAAAAAGAAAAAGAAAAAAAGAGAAGCTAATTAGTACGTACCACGTGAATGTCCAGAGATAACGGGAAGACGGAAGATTTGGTGAGAGCTACTCTTAGCCATCTGGGCGAGATGTCCGAGGTATACTTTTCCAAAACCTCCCCCTCCGGGATCCTTGTAGGTGAAAATGTCAGGAAGTTATTGTATTGGAATTTGAATCTCCAAAGTTGGCAGTACATCTCCAGCTCCAGCTCCGGCGATGGGTGTGGGGAGAAGGGCAGGCCACTCTGTTTGCAGAGCTCCCATTCCCATTTTTTGCAGTTCGAGTAGAACTGCGCAGTGGCCATTTCTCTTCGTTACGGAAATGGATCTCAAAATGGCTTCATAAGAGGGATTTTAGGCGACTGAGAATTGAAGAAGGGATGCAGTTTTCCTTGAGAAATTCACCCTCCATTTATAGCCAAAAGTGAAGAGCAAAGCATGTGGTGGAGATTAATGTTTTCAAACTTTTTTCTGTATTGGAGCAAAGGCAGCTAGCTAGCAATTTGTTTTTGTTGCCCTTTTTATTACAACTTTGAAAGCAATGTGCATCAAAGAATCCCTTGTTTTCTCTATGAAGAAGAAAATTTTCATATGATTATGTTACATTTATAATTGAGGCATGTGGAACAAGTGCATAAAATACATCGTATTAAGAATATTTTACAATTAATAGCTATCATAAATTTCCTAACAAAATTGTTTTAAGGCATTCTTTCCATTTGTTTTTTTTTCTTTTTTTGGAAATTAAATACATTCCTCCACCTTAAACGAACAAAATCTAATTCATTTATGTCATATATGCATGATTGTTTTGAAAATTATTTCACTCGATTTGCTTTTAAGTTAATTCACTGGGAAAAAATTCCACTATATATAAACGTATTTTTCTCAGTATCAAATGCTCTTGTGAAGTTGTTCCTGCATAATATAAGTATAGAAAGAGAAGCACGTACGCAATGATTATGGGTGCGAAAATATGTATTGGCATTATGATAATGTTGGCAGCAGTTGTGAGTGTCACATATTCGGTAACAAAAGAAGATGAACAAAATCAAAAATTAGTGTTTAGCGCAATTCCCTCGGTGTTACTTAAAGAGGATACCTCATGTTTACCAGATTGTGCTGCTTCTTGTTGGGTCGATGGCGAATTCGGATCATATTATGACGATTGTTACTGTAACTGTGCTAAACATGATTGCCACCTTGCGCATTGCAATGACATCTAATAAAGTGTTATTATAGAGAAATTATATTTTTATATATTTTAAATGTATTTTCTTTTGATAAAATAAAAGTGTCATGTGTGGGAGAGAATCATCAATTGAAATATTTCTTATAAGATGTTACTCTTGATCTTTTATGAATACTCATTAAATCGAGGCGCAGTTATAGTAAGACGAGCCGCGACAATCGCAAGGAATTCTTGCGGAAAGCACCATAGCTAATGTAACGACTTTGAGCCAATAGGCGCCGGTTCGACTTGGAAGCCATCGACATCTCTTCTTCGGCTTCATCGATGCAATCGCTCACTCGGCTATGGCATGTGGCCGCCGGGGTGGAGGCTTTCATTAAGCCGGCTTGACAGCTCCCAGGCGCTGCCTCCGCCATGACAATTTTGTGCAATTAATGCTAAAGGCAAGCTAATTTAGCCCGCTGACCTTCCCTTCAAAGATGAAGGAAATGAGATTCTTCAGCAGCAGAGACAAAGTTTTCTGTTGTTAATTACTGCCCCAAACAAAATTTACGGACTAAAAGGGCACACAAAGATTCACATAACAGGCGGCGGAGCAGCGAGAAGCCTATAATCGCCGACTGCTCTACTGGGATCTTGTTCCTGATTAGTTACATAATGCATTATAAGATTCTCTTGTGGCAGGCTCCAGTGATCGGAATGGGTGGATCTGAAAATGTACCGTCAATAATACGTTCCGCAACCCATCGATTGGCAGCCTCAGTCCAGTGTACACCGTCCCAACTGATCACTGCGGAAGGCTTATCGCAAGACCCTGCGAATAATTCAGTTCCGTTTTTTAATGTTTTTGGATAGCCACACCAAACGCCAACCCCGACTCTATGAATCCCGCAGCAGATGGTCCCAGGGTCCTCAAATCCGAATTTCCTTGCGTTGCTGATGAGTTCATACTTGGCACTGTACATATCCACCAAGGTTATCGCAGCTTCTGACAGATTTGCCCTGAGCTGCGTCACGGAGTGCTTCAGCAATGCATTGAACCGGAGTCCTCTCTCGTTCTGCCACTGAATACATCCGTGTCTGTCGAGATACTCCGGCGGTGGATTTTGGACTTGGCTAGTTTGAATAGGCTGGCAACCGAAGGGACCTGTGTTGTGTATCCAAAAATATCTAGCTCCTCTAGAATACAGCTCCTGTAGTCAAGAAAATCAACATTATTTAGTAACCCAACGGCTATGTATATATATTAATACTGCACCAGAGGCAGAGAGAGGTTTAAAAATTACTTGTATTTGGTTTGCAAATATGTTGGTTATATTGAGCGACATCGCCTTGAAATCTTGTGCGCTAGTATTAAGTTTAATGCTCCGGCCAATGTCATTGCCTCCGATGTCAACTACGTAAAGAGCTCTTGAAAAGTCTTTCGGGTTGGGGAGTCTGCTTCTATCTGCGTTCACTGCAAAAATAATAACATGGATCGATCCAAATGAGGATTCTATTTCGAAAAATGTTGTGTAAACACAATGTCCGATCCATACCTTGAGCGTAGAGGAATGTAGATCGAGTTTTGAATAGAGTGTATTGAACCACCTGGACATCAAGAGGAACCGGGCTGGTTCGAGTCTGAAACCAGGACTGAACCGGCCGCTGAATGGTTGCCCCTGAACTTGCAAAATTAGCTCCCTGATGGAAAGAGGTTGCCAAAGAATCCAGGTATGGACTCAGAAAGGGGAGCCGCAGGTGTTCAGCTTCCATGCAAAAAACGTACACAAGTTTATATATATAGGAATGAGGGGATCGATTAAAATTTATAACTTAAAGACAAGTTACCAACGAAATCGATGATAAGGCGACCGTCCGAATATCTTCCGGTGGAGGTGTGAAAGTAGGTCTCGCCGTAGGGGTGGAGCGTGGGATTATATAGTACCTGAAGGCCTCCGGTATCCGAGTTGGAGTCTCCAAAATTGTAAATTGCTGGAAAGTTACATGATGAGTAGTTGTTGTGATGATGATCAGTTTCAGCTTGGGACACCAAAGAGAAAGAGATGAAGAAGACTAGAATAACATGAGTTGCTAAATTCTTCATTTTTCTTTTCCGGATTGATGAAAGTTTGAGGAACTAAGGAAACTGGGAAAGAAAATAGGCGAAACTGAGGTAAAGATGCATATATTTTTTGTGTTAGCTAGGAAGAGTTTGAAGAATGGAGAAAATGAAACATGCATATATATATAGAGAGAGATCGATGGAAATTAATTAAAAGCATTAATCAATTATAATTAATTTGGCAATCGGAACATAGTACATGGGATGCCTTCTTTCATTCATGGTCAAACAATATTTGTGAAGTAAATGAATGGTCTTTTACTTCAATTTGCATCTTCTTCTTCTTCTTATTCATCATCAGAGTTGGCAGGAGAGACTAAAAGAAGGAAAGTTTGGTGCAAGTTAGAACTAATGTATGTAAAGGTAGCCCATGTGTGGTGTGGTGTGGTGTGTTCTTGAATTATTGTTTGTGGCTTCCAAATCCATGCCATACAAATAAAAAGTTGACAAATTTCACTTTCTCGATCTCCTCCTCTTGGAATAAGGAAGGATCCAAAAATTAACAATTTCTACTTGAATGAATTGAAAAAAGGATTATTAGATGCTTACTCGATCCCTTCGTCTCATGACCCTACAAAATGATCATCAGATTCAGATTTGGCAGCTGCAGGAGGATGGGGAAAATCAATGTGAAAGTTTTGGGACAAGAGGATGGGCGGTTACACCATATGGTTTTATCATAATTATAAAATTTGAAGCTTTATTCAGTAATGTTTAGAATCGGCTGAGAAGGGCTGTTTTACCCATTCATAGAAGGGTTGTTTTGGTACTTAAAATATTAATTGAGCTTTTTAGTCCTTTCACTATAATTTTTTTAAACTCAGGCTGTCATTACAATAGATTGAAACTTGAGGGGGTTAATTGCAAAAATTTAAACTTCAGGGGGTAAGTTGCGATACGTGCATAGTTTGGGAGTTTACTGCGATTAACTCGAAAAAATATCCCTTAGAATTGGACTCTGAGAGTGAGAGGTTTATGATTAAGAAATTGGGCCGAGATGACCCAAAAACCTAAAACTAATTGGGCTAAATGACTGCAGATGAAACGGCCCAGGAGAAAAGAAAACTCCGGAAGTACCAATTGCAATTTGCATTAGAGAATCTCCTCTCAAGTTCAACTCAAAAACTTGCCTCCGTATGGTTTAATCATAATTATAAAATTTGAAAACAAACACAAGCTTTATTCAATAATGTTTAGAATCGACTCTGTAAATGTTCAGTACGAGTACTTTAAATTTCGATTATTCAATAATAAATAAATGAACATAAACTGAATTTTAGACTCGATTATTCAATTCAAAACACTAGCAGCGGTATTTAATTAATATCTGCAAGTGAGTCATACTTTCACAAGTTGTTTGCTGGAAGTCTATTCATTTGACTTGTTCATTGACTATCGGAATCTACTTTCTACGTCGGAAAAACAAAATAGGTTTGGTTACCAGAATCTAGAGAGGTGGCAAACACTAAAAATGATCAAATCTTATAAACGCCTCTTCTAGTAAAGTATATATCCCTTTGTGTCGATGATTTGTAACTCTACTCTGTAAGTAAATTAATAGTATTGCATTACCTAATATATGTATTTACTGAAGTGAGTATAAACATAAATATTATTATTACTCATCATCTTTTTTTTTTTTAAAGAAAAGATTTCACATTAATTTTAAACTGGCAAACAAATACAGGATGCCTAATAGCACTCATAGTCATCAGATATGCCTCATGCACAACTGATCTGTCTACTTTCCTAATTATAATATCTGGATAAGCAATCGCATATCGTCTAATATCTGCTAAAATTACCTGTACTTCGTTATGTGTTGTTGAAGCATCTCGAAGCTGATTTACCACTTCTAGACTTTTAGTGAGGATTTCTGGTACCCACCCTTTTGCAATTGCATATTGCGTTGCCCTCAAACAAGCTAGAGATTCTACTTGAAGTGTAGATACCCCATGTACTTCCAAGGCCTTCTTTTCCATAATCACTTCCGAATAATCCTTGACGACCCAACCTATTGCTCCTACATGGATGTTTTCTTTAAAAGCCCCATCTACAAGGATCTGCACTTGCGTCCTCGGCTAGCCATGTTCCACCTCCCTCCTTCTCTGTGCTCTATTTTGCTCCTTCTGGTTGTTGGTGACACCCTGCTCCTGAGCTTCCTTTCCTTTGACATATCTCTTCCGAATTCAAATTCACCCATTAGTTGTTGCCATATCTTTTCTGGTGGTATCATATTCCTCTCCCACACCATCTTATTCCTTGCCCACCAGATTCTGTGCATAACATGTAATGAGAGATCAGTTACCTCATCATCTGGTGCCTCATTCAGCCAATTTCATAGCCACTCTTTTATTGGAATTGGTGTCCCCACATCGAAGTTAAAATCTAGTGATGACAGCCTTCAAATTCTTTTGATCGGAGGTCACAAGTTGTAAAACATTTTTTTCTTTTTTTAAAATTTATATACATCAGTAAATTTGTTTATTACAAATATGGATCATATTTCTCGCCGTCACCATGTTAACTAAAATATAATTTATGGATTAAACGATTCGATTTGCAAAACTAGAAACACCATTAATGCAGATAATTAGCTAAACTCCAATATTGAAAGTGATTGTAACGTAGAATTAAAAAATTATACCAAAGATTTCAACAAAAAAAAAAAATAAGAAGACCAAAATCACGAGTGATAAACATAATATGAAAATTTGACCCAAGTTTATGGTTTTTAATATATAGGTTTGATTGTATATATAATGAATTATCACTTAAAAAATAAATTAAATTGAAACCCATTAAAAAAGAAAGGGAGAAAACAGAGATGCTGATTGGTCCCGGCCGAGGATCTTCAATTCTGTTTTGTTTGTGCGCATAAATGGATGCACTGACAATGTGTGTGGCCCTCAGTGGACCGCATAGGAGGGGCCCACATACATTTAGTGTGAGAGGTGATATATCGCCGCCTGCGCAACACACTGATCTCAAGCGGCGCATAAATGGATGTGGAAATGAACCAATGAAATTGCATGCATGCATGCAGTGGAATACAAAAGTCATCATAATTACTAGCTTTTATTTTTTGTCTTCTTCTCCTTAAAAGTTATAGATTGAAATTTCAATTTGCATGTATTTTTTGTTTTATAAGAAAGAAAAAATTCCTCCGAAATCCTTTATATAAAATCTATAAACCAGAAAAAGAAAGAAAGTAATTTAGGTGGTCCCGATCGAAGTGAACTTCAGTTTGCATGCATGGCAGATGATTAAGGGTGAAAAAAAAACCTACTAATCCAAAAATCACTCAAATTTATTGGATATTAACCCAATAAAACCCACTTAAAATAATAATGCGTTAGGTGGATTTGGGCTAAATATGCAATGGGCTGGTTTAGGGTAGCTCATTGGGTATCCTAAAACCCGCCCATCATGAGTACCAAAAATACCCATCCAAAACTACCCTTAAAAGTATAAACAAAAATCCAACAACTTACCTATTTTAGTGGGCCCATTTTATTTTTTTCTTCAAACTTATTTTTTTTCTTATTTATTTTTCGTGTCCTAATTTTACTTTACGTTTTTTCTCCCATTTATTCTTTTATAATATTTTTAAATTACCCGCTTATAAATACTAATTCAAAATTCGTTCGGTCTTAGGCTCGGGTTTAGGGCTGGGTTTGGGTTTGGGCTGGGCCGGGCCGGTTCAGTTCTGGCCCAGTTCTGGACCGATTTCTGGCCGGGCCCAGTTTCGGGCCTCGGGTCCAGTTTCGGGCCGGCTCCAGTTTTGTTCCGGGCCCAATTTCGGGCCTCGGGTCTAGTTTCGGCCTGGGCCCAATTTCGGGCCTTGGATCGGGGCATGCACAGGTTTATATAAATATAAAAAAAATTAAAAATTGTGTTTGAAAAAAAATTTTACATACGATTAAATATAAAAATATACAAAATTTAATATTTCAAATTTTAGAATAGATTCAAAAAATTAAAATTCGCTTTAAAAAAATTAAAATGAAATTTTAAAAAAATTTATTAATAAATTATTAAATAAGCCTTACATTTTTGTATAATAGGTATTATGAGTACTCACAACTACCCATTACCCATTTGAGTTAAGACCATTAATTGAATGGGTAATAGGTACCCAGTACCCATTAACTTAACACTCATTTAATACCCGCCCGTTTGACACCCCTACAGATGACCTAGCATCATTATTACTAGCTTTCAAATATACTATTTAATAGGTTTGTTCTTAAAAGTAATATCGTGTGTGTGTGAATTAGAAATTATAACATTTAATTTTATTATACATAATTTTTTTTAATAATATTATGAAGAAGAAAAGACGAATCGAAACATTAAACAAGAAGTGTGGATTATATTTCTATATACAATATTTGATATTTTCCATTAATTCATTTTCGAAGCGATATGTAAAATTAAAAAAATGAATTCATATATATATATATATATATTTATATATTTATCCACTTTTGCACAAACACAAACTCAGTGTAATTTCGTCATTAATGCATGTGTTCTTACAAAACCAAACAGACAAACCTAACAGCCAGTACTGTATATTTTTACTCCTACTGACGTGCGATAAAAGAAAGTCGGCAACACTAAAAGCCATTTATCCTTCGCCATTTCCATATAAGCTGCCATTAAAAACTCTGAAAAAAATCTGCAATTTAACCATAAAATCAAAAGGCAAAAAGCATTAACGCTGCACCGGTAGCATTAACGCTGCACCGGTAGCATTAAAAAGTAGATAGAGACGGACTGAAAGTGGAAGGGAAAAGGTGCTGTGTTTCAAGACATATTTCATGATTACCCATTGTACTTGGCGGAGTTAAAAAGGTAAATTTGATACATGCTAATGCTAACTAAGTTTTAGCTTTGATACAGCTAGAGTTCTCGTTAACCCCGGCTACAACACAAAACAAAATAAATGACTAGCTATATTTTCGAAACGGAAACGGAAGCTTTGATACAGCTAGAGTTCTCGTTAACCCCGGCTACAACACAACACAAAACAAAATAAATGACTAACTACATTTGAGAAACCGAAACGGAAACGGCAAACGAGAACAGAAAAGAAAACGAAACCAAAATAAAAATTCAAAATTCACAATTCTCCATTCTCCATTCAACACAGTCGATCATCCAACCACACCTACTTTGATTCATCGCCCTACTACTACTACTACTTTGATTCATCGCCCCACTGCTACTACTACTACTTTCATTCAACACCATACTGCTATAGTTAGTAGTATGATTCAACACCTACTTTGATTGAACAGATAACTTTGATTGAATAGATAATAACAAGACACTCTAGCATCAAGCTTCATTAGTGGAGGTTACCATCACTGTGGTAAAGCATTACAGGTAGTTGATGCTAGCAGTCGCTGCAGTGACCGTGTTCAACTTGAGGAGGTGATGACCGTGTTTTGCTCCTGGCCAACGAAATATTTCCGTCAACATCGAGTTGCCTGAGGTGATATCCACCCCTGACGTACAGCCATGCTAAAAAGGCTCTCTCTGGATGTGCTGGCCGAACTTGGTTGTTGGTGAGTGGATTGATCAGTTCTCTTGGCTCTCCTGTTCCTCTATCCACTGAACTTCAGGCTACTCAGTTCTACTCAGTTGTACTCTCTTAAGGAAGATCTGCTCGGCCTCAAGGCGGTTGTCGTGCAAACTTAGCTACAACTATGCCTTCGAATTAATTGGACCAGAGGGAGCTCTCAAGGAAGCTGAACCTGCTGGTGATGGTGGTGCTGCTGGTGGTGCTGAGAATGAAGTTGCTGGTGGTGGTGATGACCATGAGGATGAAGTTGTTGGTCTTCCTGCTGAGAATGAAGTTGCTGGTGCTGCTGCTGAGAATGAAAATGAAGCTTGATGCTAGAGTGTCTTGTTATTATCTATTCAATCAAAGTTATCTGTTCAATCAAAGTAGGTGTTGAATCATACTACTAACTATAGTAGTATGGTGTTGAATGAAAGTAGTAGTAGTAGCAGTGGGGCGATGAATCAAAGTAGTAGTAGTAGGGCGATGAATCAAAGTAGGTGTGGTTGGATGATCGACTGTGTTGAATGGAGAATTGTGAATTTTGATTTTGGTTTTGGTTTCGTTTTCTTTTCTGTTTTCGTTTGCCGTTTCCGTTTCGGTTTCGCAAATATAGCTAGTCATTTATTTTGTTTTGTGTTGTGTTGTAGCCGGGGTTAACGAGGAGGTTATATCTTGTTAACTACCATATAGGATTATACTTTGTAATATTCACATTAAATCCAAAAATGCCGAATCGATTATAACTCTGATTTTATTTGATACTACAAAAATTTATTAAAATGACTCAAATAAAAGTAATTTTTATAATTTATCACTAATTATACACTCGCACATTTTGTGTAGGATATTACGATTCGATCATACACTCAAATCGATCCCTACTTGGGATTGCGATTTTGCAAACTATATATAGAATTTATACGTGTCTACCTTAAGGCCTATTTGATAAAAATGAATGTATAATACTAAATTGATTAAATAAGTTATATTTCATTTTTTTAAGAGATGCATCAACACTAGTTCTGGTAATTGTATTAGGTACCACATATTGCAAAATTGTATTTTAAAAATATTAAGATTGTATCAATAATGATTTTTTTATTTTTTTACAATAAAATATGAATATGTCAAAAAATAGACGAAGACAAAAGCCTTTTGACTTCTTTATTCTTATTTTAACTAATTAAGGGTTCCTCTCCTAGTACATGCAGTCAAAACATTGTCATTTTGTCCATTGAAACTTGTATATGGGCTCCCGAGAAAGTGGAAGGGCTTCACATTTCACAAACTCTATGTGGTGCAAATTAGTTATTAATATGAATTTTGTTCTAATTAATATTATTAAAACGATGTCGTCAGGGTCATTAGAAGAGTTTATATATTTCTCATGTAATAGTTGTCAGAGAGATTATGTTGAATGATATTCTGATTTTATTTTATCCCCAGTTCTTTCTCTTTTTCATCTCAATTCTCTTTAATTTTTCTCATTCTCTATTATTTCTCATCTCCTTTTCTACAGTTAATTTCTGAAATTTTAGGTCTGATTTCCTGACACTCTACTAGGTAGAGAAGAAAGCCCAAACCCAACTAAAAATTAGGTCGTTACATACTTTTTAGTCTTAATCACTATTTACCCCGTGTTATTCCCTTTTCACTACTTACCCCTCCATATTTTTAAAATTAACTCTTTACCCCCTCTTTGACTAAATCATTAACCCTGTGTTATTCCCTTTTCACTACTTACCCCTCCATATTTTTAAAACTAACTCTTTACCTTCTCTTTAACTAAATCATGTGTAATAATCATTGAAATGACAACATTACTCTCATTAAATGATGACATCTCCGCCACGTCATGATTTCTCTACCTCCTTGGCCACGTCACCTACATTTTCTTTCCGACACGTTATCGCAAGGGCAAAAATTTTGTTACTAGTTGTGGATTGAACACGCGACCTTCAACTCCCATGCATGTGTTGTTTGTTGAAAGTCTAATCATTTGACTTGTTCATTGATTATCGTAATCTACTTTCTAGGTCGGAAAAACAAAATAGGTTTGGTCACCAGAATCTAGAGAGGCGGCAAACACTGATCAACCCTTTACTGATGACTTGTTCTCGTGGTAACCCAACTTGAGAATCTATGATTTTAGGGAAAGATTTTTTTTTAAAGGGAATTGATGTGACGTAAAAAATCCGCTTCAGGAATGATGCTTCTTCACAGCCCAATGAATTCTTGTAAACAGCAATTGTCCAATCCAAATGAAGCCTCGCAGGAAAATGAGGAGCAATAAAGGGCCCAATCTTTGGATGAAGCTTTTTACTGTGCAGTAGAATGGATCACTCTAATAATTGATCTGAGTAAATCGGTTCAGCAACAGTGATGAACTTTAAGGATTCTGGATCACTTGATTCGGTAATGGTGATGAAGCTTGAGGATTTAGCACTGTTCCGGTGACAACAATGGAAACTAACCAAGAAAAGGGGCGGGGCTTTCCCCCCTGTATAGGCTCCGACGATCAAGTCAGTAATATGAAAGAAATGAACATTATTGAATGATATCTTTGGGAGAAACAACAATAATCAGAGAGAGTAGCAAGAAATTGTTCATGAAGTACTTGTCTAGAATTCCCTTCCATTTCACTTACCTGAAATGAGGCTGGTGCCTGAGTATTTATAAGTCCACTTTGATAGTTCCGTTGGATTGTGATGTCATACGCTCCCACTTATTCTTTTCTTTAATGATACTTTAGCCGTTCCGGGAAAACTGGCTTTAACTTTGGCTCATTTGTCATCACTCTGCATATATTAAGATAATGGTCCTACCATGATGTCTAACTGTTTCGAATATATTATCTTTATCTCGGATCGGTTTACTCTTTACCGATCTAAGCTTTTATGTGTTTTAGTTACTTACCGACCTGAGCTTTAACACTGTTGACCGATCTAACTTCTCTTAAGATTTTACCGACCTGGGCTTCTTGAGTATAGTTACATTTTGACTGACCCATTCTTACCGAGCTGAATTATAAGTTTTACCGATCTAAGATTCACCAATTGTTTTATAATGTTTTCCGACCTAAGCTTTCATGAGTCATTACTGATCTAAGTCTTCATAACCGACCTAAGCCTTTATAACCGATCTAAGCCTCTGTAACCGATCTAAGTCTTCATAACCGATCTGAAGTTGTAACACAGATTTGTACGATATTTCCGATCTGAGCATGGCTCTAGGCCTCTTCATCTTTTACTGTTTCTTTGTTTTAATTCATTGGGCTAGGCCCAATGGGGATTTCAATTTTATGCACATCAGGAATTTTTTTTTTTGAGAAATTGTGTAGAAGAGAGATTAAAAAGTATAATGATTATATTATTTTTTAAATTTATGTGAGTGAAAATTTTGAGAAAAATTTTAAATTTTAAATTAAGTAAAAATTGAGATTATTTATTTGGATTAGATTTTAGAAAAAAAAATAGTGATAATTTTCTTAAAATGAGAATAAAAAAGAACGGAGCCTTAGAAAAAACTGCAATTCATTACTCCTTCCGCCATACTAAAATGACCGAATCTTATAAACGGCTCTTCTAGTAAAGTATATATCCCTTTGTGTCGATAATTTGTAACTCTCCTCTATAAGTAAATTAATATTATTGCATTGCCTAATATAAACATAAATATTATTACTCATCATCAATTTGCATGTGGAAGCATTCTGCTTGTGGGTCCACGCCGGTGTAGACATTCTTCCACCGCAGAGGGCCCACAATCTGAAATTCTTATTAATGCGAGGAAAAAAAAAAAGAATTAATACTCAAAAATCAAATTAAAAACTGCCGCGTATTTTTGTCATTTTGTTACCCTATTTTCTTTATTGAATTTCACAATGTCTAATTTAAAATTTTGGATTCCACGAATGAGTTTTGATACGTGAAGAAAAATAAATAAAAAATAGTCACTTAGATTTGTTCTTTTCAAAAAAGAAAAAAAGAAGACAATCTTATCATTTAGTCATGTTCAATAAATATGGTACATGAGTCATGTATCTTTTCGCTGAGTCCATGTACCATACACTACAAATACTATGCTCTTTAATTTACCTCATTTATAATGATTCAAATTGTCTTTGCATAGGATGATACAATTACTGCTGCATCGAAGATCCATTGTGTACTATAGACTATTTATGCATAACGCAATTAATTACTGCTGCATCGAAGATCCATTGTGTACGATGCAGATCCATTGTGTACTATAGACTATTTATGCATAACGCAATTAATTACTGCTGCATCGAAGATCCATTGTGTACTATAGACTATTTATGCTATTTATGCATAACGCAATTAATTACTGCTGCATCGAAGATCCATTGTGTACTATAGACTATTTATGCATAACGCAATTGAAGTAAGAAATAAAATTTTTTTAAAAAAATCTAAAACAAAAATATATTTTTTTCTGTATGGCCTTGTTTGGTAAATATGTTTGAGTCTCATTTTGATTTTATAATATTTTTTTCGACATTCCCAATAAGCTTTTTTACATTTTCAATAAATCTTTTTACATTTTCAACACACATTTTTACATTTTCAATTATAGTTTGAGTTTTTTTATCAAACATGTCAATTATGTACTATAAAGTTAGTATTTGACTATGCGTTTAATGATAACAGTGCTTGTACTTTTAATGTCGTGATATATAATTGATGTACAAAGAGTAGTATAAAGGATTTGAACTCTTAGAGTATGATGTTTTTTGAGAATGCATAGACACTCGTTTTGGTAATTGTATAGGATATCAGATATTGCAAAAACGTGTTTTAAATTAAGAATGTCTCAAAAATGTTTTTTTTTTCTTTTAATTAGAAAAATATGAATATGTAAAGTATGTGAAAAATAATGTAAAATGTAGTTTTAGAGTACGACCAGAAACTATTGGCTTGAAAATTTTGAAGCAATTTTCTTTCTATTTATAATAAGAAAAAGACAAAAAGCCTATGTATTCCAGTGTTATTTAATATAATACTTCATTTCTGACTTAGGAAAAAAAAAATACAAAAGCCTTGGATTTCTTTAATTAAAGGCTCCTCACCTGGAGTGCAGTCTTAGCTACAACATTGTCAATTGTCCAATTAAATTGGAAAATGGGCTCCGAGATGCTACTGTACGCCCAAAAGTGAAAGGGCTACACATTTCACAACACTACTAAGCAGAGAAGAAACCCCAACCCAACTAAATTCATTTATATTGTTGTGTAAAAATAAACATATTACATTAATATGCCTTACCCAACGCAGAATGAAACTCCCGACCCGACCGAATAACAGGTGGAAGCCACGGAGAGAGGAAATGTTAATTCGGGGAGGATTCCTTGCTTGCAAGTTGCAACCGCTTCTTGTACTTGCATAAAACTATGCCACTCTTAGCTAAAACATTTGCCTAAAAAAAATATATATATATTGTCATTTGTCCATTGAAATTGGAATATGGGCTCTCGTAAGTAGAGAAGAAAGCGCCCAAACCCAACTAAACATTACATAAAATAAAATAAACGTTCTCTTTACATTTAAAAATTCATGCAGTTTTTAAAACATAAATTATTTAGATGTAGTTGCGCTTATGATCAACAAAAACATCAAATAACCATATATAAATATAAATATAAAAATGGTTTTTTGACTTTTATTAAAGAGATCATAATTGAATAATATAAAAAAGTTCCAACCAACTGAATAAGAGAAGATTATTCAAATTCAACCATTATAAAAACATAAATAGTAAGAGAGATATAATAACCCCTCCCCCCCATTGTGGTTCAATTTCCATGCTTCCTTTTTCCTGCTACAAAATCACTAATTCAACATGTGAAGGTACTAAATTCCGGAGCTGTTGTTTGGCAAGATTTCTATAGATTGCACTTGCAGGAGGAGGGTTACCTTCTTCAAAATAAAAAGGACCATGCAATAGCTGGTCGCGAGGCTCAATTATTATTCTCTCCAAGGCAACGCCATTTTTCACCAAGTACTTGACAAGCTCCACTTCCCTCCTTTTATGTCCACAATATCCGGCTATCTCAACAACTTTAAGATGTTGGAGTGGAAAAGCCAACAGGGGCGTATCCAAACTACGATAGATACTCGCATAATGTAAACCACCATAGTTACTCGCATAATGTACAACACCCTTGTTACCCCGATGAGTCTGGAAAACCAGGAAAACAAAATGTGTATTAAGAGCTAGAATTGAAAATATGTCAGTGAAAGACAAGAGAATTTCCTGATCCAACTGCCACTCCCGAGACATTAGTAAGTATGCATCATTAATTAATTAATTAATTAATTACAGGTACAGGGCTGCAAACAGCATAAGTTCACAAGAAAAAACAAAAAACACTATATTTTATCTCAAAACAACAACAAATTTGATACCTTAAGTACAAACTTCTCCAAGTTCGGGGATGCCCTTATTACAGAAGTAAATGAACTCAGGCTAACATCCAGTGGCCAGAATTGAACAAATGTTAATTGCTTCAATTTAGTCAGTTGAGGAACTGCAACTTCTGTACCTTCCGTCTGCGATGATCAAACCACAAAATGGCGTTACAGAGACAAGGCATCAGTTTATACTACAAAATAAAATTCAAATTGACCAATTTAGACTAACCTTTGACAACTGTGCGCGGCTGATGTCTAAGGTAAGAACCTCCAGTTTCGACAGACAGCAATGAAGCCCTGAAAAAGCATAGTTGACATAGTATCTAGAACCTAACCCGGCATCATACACATCCACAAGCTTAGGAACATTCTTAAGCACCAGCAAGTCTCCACAGGAGACTCTCAGCGAAACGATATTTGTATTGCATACAGTTACCGAAAGCAATTCAAAACAGTACATTATCTCCAGATGTTTCAGCGCAAGAGATGGACCACACACTTTCAACTCTTTCAAACATCCATTGTTTGCCACAGCTAGATGTTCAAGAAAAGGGCAATTATACAAGAAAAATTCAAGAACTGATCCAGACACTTTTACATTATTAAACCTCAAAGACCTGAGGGAGTCAAAAAATGCACCAGAATTGATGGAACGAGGGGGAGTAACTGCAGAAGAATTCCCGAGGGCAGGAGGGAAATCATATGACTGTTCCACATTACTAGATATCCAATCATCATATGGTAACAAGTCTAAATCTAGCCTGCGCACTCTCCTTGCAAATGCATACTGAAGCCATTTATCAATATCATTTTCCGATGATTTGTCCAAAAAAAACCGAATCCTGAACGTATCCAAAATAATGGCTTTGTGTGACAGCAGAACTTTGTTCACCCATTCATCATACTTTTGACGATTGCTCGGTAGTAACCTTGTAAACATGGGATTGTCAATAATATGATTAATCCCTTGCAAGATTTTTGCAGGATCAAAATCAAGTCGAGTAACAAACATCCAAAGACCTATCCAACGTTTTGATAGAACACTTGTCCTAGCAGCATCTTCAAGCGGTAAAAAGGAAAGGATATCAACAAGAATGTCATTTGGGAGCTGACTAATCCGATCCACAAGTTGGTGCTCATTACTCACACACTGTTTGGGGAGTAGACACAGTTATAAGTAATCTTCCTAATACATAATCGACCAGTGGTTCAAAATCATAAAAAAACATATATATTATAGCAAGCAATGTATGTTGTTTACCTTTGTGAGCTGAAAATCAGAGGCCATCAAGATAAAGAGCTTTTGGCTGGCCCCCTAAACAGAGAATCAATATAAGCAATTGATAAAGAGAGATTCATTCAGAAAGTTTTCCAAATCAAAAGTAACATCAAAACTCAGAAATTTGGTAGTGAAACTATATCACTAAAAATCTGATCTTGGAAGGAATTATAAGCATAAGAGAAAATTTTTAAATTTTTTACCCTAAGTTCCAAATCATATGAGGTGGAAAAATAAATTAAAAATTGATCTTGACTTTTTTTTTTCTTTCCTTTGTTTGAAAATTGAAAGGTACCTGCTCCAAGGTTGAGGAGTTGCCAACGCCGATACCACAAGAAGACAAACGGCCAAATATAGTTGAATTCAAAGATTGAGAACGTTTTAGTTACAATTCACAGCAAAAATATGCAAAAACCGACAAGTTCCAATCACTGGCGGATCTAGAGGGAGGCGAGCCGGTGCTGCCGCCTCCCCTTTCACCGAAAAATTAGAGTGGTATTAGTGTTGAAATTTTTTGCTCCCTGTAAAACACCAACGCGCAGCCACCCCAGACCCCAAGAAACCGCCCCTTCCGTGCTCACAGATGAGTGCCGTATGTAGAGACGTACCGCTGCCTGCAACTTATTTGGGAAGAAAGTAGGGCAGAAGACGACCGTATGAAGAAGGCGAGTGGATTAGCTTTATTATTTTTGTTTTTTCTTTTTCAATTAAAACCAAATGAGAGATCGAATTAAAGAACAAAACCCCCCCTCCCCGAGGCCCCCAACTGGCCCAAATCTATTTTCCTTTCATTTTTTTTTACATTATCAGTCATTCCATGTGGCTCACTCTCATTCTTTTCTTTAATTCTTATTTTCTCTGGTTTAAAAGTTTTCTTTTTCAGTTTTAGTTTTTTTTTATTTGAGATATTTAATTTTGTTCATAATATATTATTTATTATTAAGTACTTTTGATTGTATGCTTATTAATAATTTTAGTTGTAGTTTTCTTCTAATTTTCTTAATTGATTTTTAAAAAAATTATGATGAAGAAAATAACTTGAAAAATAGTTGTGAGAAACCAGATATCGAATTCTGACAACTTATGCGATGACAACCTTTCCTTCAAAAAATTGTTAATGTATGTAATTTTAGTCAAATAATTTTTCAATGATATATAACTACACAAATCAATTAAATATTTATATTCGAAACCATTTTTTTTTAAAAAAAAAAATTAGTATTTAATTAAAGGCCTTTATCAACCATAGTTATTATCAAAAACAAATTTTTAAAATTGTATGAAAATTTATGAGTTATCAATTTGATACTCTAATAGTTACATATGATAGGAAAATGCTACGGTGAAGTCATTTAGTATTGATTTGCCATTAAGCTATTGTTACCATGAGGTGCATCACACACAATTATTGTATTAAATACATGTAACCTGATATAGCAAATTATAACAATAGGTAACAAGTTATTATTTTTTTTTTTAATATTTGGTAACAAGTATATATTTGTGCCTAAAAGAAATAATAAAGTATTTAACCATATAAAAGTTTATTAATTTTTACAATGAAATTTTAGATTATCAAAAGGTAAGTTATTAATTTTCTAGTGAGTATAAGGGGGGAATTATTTATTTATTTTAAATTCGTGCAAGGAAATGTAATTGTACCATAATTGTTTGTACAATGTGTCCAACAAAACTCTATTATACCCCGCTTAACATCTATATGAGGAGAAAATTGATATTAGAAAATTAAGTTAGTTTGTAGATATACCAATCGAGCAATGCATTTTTTTAATTGATCACATCTCGGTATTATAATTATTCAAAAATAATTATGAAAATAATCAAAAGTATTTTAATTAATATGGGCACAGTATGCCATATAAAACCAGTGTAACCCAATTACTGAAAATAATATCATCCATTAAAAATAATTGTACCCCGCCCAAAATCATAATTTTGAAACATACAATTTTTAATAAAACCTCATATATTACGGTATAATTTACCATCTCCAGGAGTTAATTATTGCTCGAAATATATTTGGGACATAAAAAATATTTTCTTATAATTATTTTGAGCATTGCATCATATATAAAATGCAATTGTACCCAGCTATTGTGCACAATGTACACCATCAAATAACTATTCCAGCCCATTTCAAATATAAAATGAAAATTTGATATTAGTAAACTAAAATCTTGTGTATATACCGATAGAATATTTGGATGTTTAATTTTAGAACATTTCAGCTGTTATAATTGTTTGAAAATAATTAGAAAAATAAGTAGAATTTTAATTAACAAAGGGTGAGTACACAATATTAAATCATTGTACCCCTATACTGAAAATGATGTGCCAATATTAAAAATTATTGTATCCCGCCCAATACTTTAAAACTTGCATTTTTTTATAGACTTTGGTTTAATTTAGCATACCAGTGGTTAATTATCGAAAGAAATATAATTGGGACAGAAAAAATATTTCTTTTACAATTATTTGAGTAATGTACCTTATATAAAATGTAATTGTATCTTGCTTTTGTACATAATGTACTCTAACAAACAATTAATGTATCCCGCCCAATATATATAAGGGGAAAAATTGATATAAGTAAATTAAAATATTATGTCTATATATATCGATCGAATAATAAGATGTTTAAGTTTAATTTAGAACATTTTGGGTGTTATAATTGATAGAAAATAATTAAGAAAATAAATAAATATATTTTTAATTAATTAGGGAACAATACAACATGTAAACTCATTTTACCCAAATATTGAAAATGATGTGCCTCAATTAAAAACAATTGTACCCCACTTAAAATTCTTAGTTTGAAATTGAATTTTTGTTTATAAAACCTCATATATTACGGTATACTTTACCATCTCCGGGGGTTAATTAATGCCATAAATATAGTTTGGCACGAAAATTAATTATTTACAATTACTCTGGGCATTGTACCTTTTATGAAAGGCAAATGTACCTCAAATGTTTGCACGATGTGCTCAACAAACTACTATTGTACCTCGTCTAATATATACTGAGAAAAAATGATATTAGTATATTAAATTAGTTTGTATACATACCGATTAAATAATGGAATTTTTTCATTTAGCATATCTCGGTGTTATAGTTGTTCAAAAAATAATTAAGAAAATAAATAATATATTATTTTAATTAATATGGGCACAATACACCATATAAAATCAGTGTACCCCAATACTGAAAATAATGTTCCTCAATTAAAACCAATTGTATGCCGCCCAAAATCTTAAGTTTGAAACTTAAAATTTTCTAGAGAACCCCTATATTATGGTTAAATTTATCATTCCCGGGTTAAGTATTACTCAAAATATATTTAGAACAGAAAAAAATATTTTTTTATAATTACTTTGAGCAGTGTACCCTATATGAAATGCAATTGTACCCTGATTTTGAGTATAATGAACCCAACAAACAATTATTGTACCCCGCCCAATATATAAGAGGAAAATTTTATATTAGTAAATTAAAATATTGTGTATACACTGATCGAATATTGGAATGTTTAATTTAGAAAATCTCAGGTGTTATAATTTTTTGAAAATAATTAAGAAAATGAAAAGATATATTTTTAATGAATACAGGCTGAGTACACCATATAAAAGCATTGCATCTCAATACTGAAAACGATCCAAAAATTAAAAATTATTGTACCTCGCCAAAATTTTGAGTTTTAAACTTATAATTTTCTATAGAACCTCATATACTACGGTTTAATTTAGCTCCTCCTCGAGTTACTTATGGCGAGAAATATATTCGGAACAGAAAAATATTTTTTCACAATAACTTAGACCATTGTACCGTATATAAAATGAAATTGTACCCTACTTTTGTGCAAAATGTACACCAACAAACAACTATTGTACACGTCCAAATATATAAGAGGAAAAAATTAATATTAATATATTAAAATATTGTGAATATACAGATAGCATATCATGATGTTTAATTTAAAACATATCATGTGTTATAATTGTTTGAGACTAATGAGAAAAAATATACATTTTTAATTAATAAAGGCTGAGTACACAATATTAAATCATTGTACTCCAATACTGAAAATGATGTGCCTCAATTACAAACAATTGTACTCCACCTAAAATTTTTAGTTTTAAACTTACAATTTTCTTAGAAGCTCATATACTACGGTTTAATTTACGCATCCCCCCGGGTTACTTATCGATAGAAATATATTTGGGACAAGAAAATATTTTTTCACAATAACTTTAACCATTGTACCCTATATGAAATGCAATTGAACCATACTTTTATACATAATGTACCCCAACAAAAAACTATCGTACCCCGTACAAAATATATAAGGAAAAATTGATATTATAAATTAAAATGTTGTATATATACCTAGCGAATATTGTGATATTTAATTTAGAACATCTCGAGTGTTATAATTGTTAGAAAATCATGAAGAAAGTAAACATATATAATTTTAATTAATACGAACACAATACACCATATAAAATCATTGTACCCAAATATTGAAAATTGTGTGCCCCAATTAAAAGATATTGTACCCCGCCCAAAATTCTTAGTTTGAAACTTAAAATTTTCTATAGAACCTCATATACTACGGTATAATTTACCATATCCGGTGTTAATTATTGCCATAAATATATTTTGGCCCGAAAAATAATGTTTACAATTATTTTGGGCATTATACCCTATATGAAATGCAATTGTACGCCAAATTTTTGTCCGATGTGCCCAAAAACAATTATTATACCCTATTCAATATATACTGAGAATAACTGATATTAGTAAATTAAATTAGTTTGTATATATACGGATCAAGTAATGAGATTTTCTTAATATAGCACATTTCGGTGATATAATTGTTCAAAAAATAATTATGAAAATAAATAAATATAATTTTTTAAAATTAATACAGGCACAATACACCATATAAAACCAATGTACCCCAATGTTGAAGATAATGTTCCTCAATTAAAAACAATTATACCCTGCCCAAAATCCTAAAATTGAAACTTACAATTTCTATAGAACCTCATATATTACAGTTAAATTTACCATCCCCTGCTTAAGTATTGCTGAAATATATTTGGTACAGAGAGCTTTTTTTTATTTTATCATTACTTTGAGCGGTGTACCCTATAAGAAATGCAATTGTACACTACTTTTGAGCCTAATGTACCCCCAACAAACAACTGTTGTATCCGCCCAATATATAAGAAGAAAATTTTATATTAGTAAATTAAAATATTTTGTATATACCGATTGAATATTGAGATACTTAATTTAGAACATCTCGGGTGTTATAATTGTTGGAAAATAATGGAAAAATAAATATATATTTGTTTAATTAATATGGGCACACAGTATAAAATTATTGTACCCAAATATTGAAAATGATGGGCCCCAATTAAAAACTATTGTATTTCGCCTAAAATTCTTAGTTTCAAACTTAAAGTTTTCTATAGAACCTCATATACTACGGTTTAATTTACCATCCCGGGGGGTTAATTATCGTCATATATATATATATATATATTATGGCCAGAATAATTTCTACAATTACTTTGACTATTGTACCCTGTATGAAATGCATTCATACCATAATGTTTTGCACAATGTGCCCAACAACACTCTATTATACCCCGTCAAAAAATGTGTGTGTATATATATATATATATATATATATATATATATAGTGAAAATTTGATATATTGTGAATCGTCCATCGATGAAACCTAAATTTTCTTTCGCTCGAATCGCCAATTTCACCGCTCTACGTTACGACACTGGCTGAGATTTTTTCTGACAAGTTTATGGATATTAAAAAAAAAAAAACTTTAATAGAATGTCATGGCTTAAAGTTATTGCATAGATATGACTTTTTTTTTTTTATTTATTTATTTTTATCTTTGTCATGACCATAGCAATAGCCCAAATTGAGGACATTTATACCAATACCATAGCTTAAGTAACGATAATTAATACAAAAAATATTTTAGTTTTGAAGTTTTTTTTTTTTTTTAATTTTTGGCGTGTGATTTCACTTTCCAAATTAAATGGACATCAAGTAACTGATTACCATTTAGAATATCAAGTAATCGATTACCAATTATTTTAGTTAGAGTGAACTGCAAAATACATCACTTAACTATGAGTTTTTGCAAAAAATGACACTTTCTTTTAAAATGTTATTTTTACATCACGCAACTATCAGTTTTGCTCGAAACATACCACTTCGTCAATGTTGTCCGTTAAGTAGCTAACGGATGGAATTTTTTGAGGACAAAATCGTCAATTTCATCTTCTCCACTGTTCATCTTCTCAAAAAAAAAAAAAGAAAAAAAAAATTCTTTTGTCCGGCGAAAACTTTCTCTTCTCCGGCAACCCACCAACTAAATTCAGAGAGAACCTCAACCGATTATTAATTTCTAAACAAAGATTCAATATCTTTTACTAAAATTGCTAGAAACCCAAAAACCATCTATTAAATAATTCTTCCCATCTCAAGTTTTTTACTGTTCACAAATCCATGAACTTAACTTGACGAACAGCCGCTGCCACCATTTTTTCCGACCTTCTCGTCGTGCGAGCACATCTAGTAAATCAGCACGGCGGACCAGAGTTCAATCTTCCCACCTTTTTCCCTCCTAAAATTGTGGCCGCAGCCCACCCGGTGCCTCCTCGTGTTGCCGTTGCGGAGGCGAGGCAGCAAAAATGGAGCAATGGGTTCCGCTGTTCCAGATCTTCATGAACTCACCTAGTCCTGAAACTGAAGCACCTCTGTGGCTGCAAAAATTGAAGCATCTCTGGCCAAGGGAAACTTCCGGCGCCGGAGAAGAGAAATATATATATATATATATATATATATATTTGGAGAAGATGAACAGTTTTGAATTTTTAAAATTGTAAAAGTGCTCATGTATTGTTGTTTTATTATAAATTTGCCCCAAAACTTCAATAATGGAAAAAAAATATAAAGAAAATGAAATTGACGATTTTGTCCTAAAAAAATTCCATCCATTAGCTACTTAACAGACAACATTGACGGAGTGATACATTTCGAGCAAAACTGATAGTTGTGTGATGCAAAAAGAGCATTTTAAAAGAAAGTGTCATTTTTTGCAAAGCAGTCATAGTTAAGTGATGTGTTTTGCAGTTCACTCTTTTAGTTATTATTCCCTACATCTACTACCTCCCATAAATTGAAAATCCATAATCCCAACTGCTACGGGAATGCCATTTAGTTGGCCGATGCCGGTTTGGACCGCCTCAATTAATCCTGTCTTCCTTTGATAAGAATCAATGCGATCTTTATAAGGTTCTTCTTCGGAATGAAATTCAATGGGATCTAGAGAAACGATGTCTTCATCCATAGGATCCCAAGTACCGGGATCGATCGAAAGTTCGATTCTATCTGAACTACTCATTTTCAAATGATATCCACATTGTTCATAAATATTCATTTTTGATTTCAAAAATTTCTTATAATTTAATTGAAGAACACATAGCAAACGGAGCTGCACGAAAGACTTGGAGAAGACGGGTAACGGGTTATACCCATTCAAGAAACAAAACAGAGAGTTGGGTTCAACATATACTAAACCAAACAACAACAACATAAGATAACATTAACAGGGCCCGTTCAACAAACTCAAAAACGATCCAGCATTTGCATCATTACAAGAACCGCGCCGACCAAAAAAGACAAAAGAATTAATTGTTCATCGCCATAAAAACCGGACACGGTTACGAAGACAGGCAGACTAGGGGCCCAAAATCTCATAGCGGCACGATGAGATCCAAATCAATAGCTATTGCCGTCTTAATTCTCAACAAGTACTCATAAAGGAAAGAAAGGAGAAAAGATAGAAAAAGAAACAAGAAATATAGCTGGATCGATCTACCCACCTTAATTGCACCGTATTCACTTTAAACCATTGATTCTTGATCTAATGGTTCAAATTAAATTGACTTAATAGCAAGTCAATTTTAGCGACTTGACTATATTATTTCCCCATATGATGATTTAATGATGTAGGAGAAAAAAAATCTATATTATCGAGTAGGGTTGAGAACGAACACGAACAATCTCGAGTTCGGCTCGATAAAAACGTTCTCGAACATGATTTTTTAGGTTCGATAATAAACGAACACGAATACGAACAAGGTGTTAAAAACTCGTTAATGTTCGAGAATAGGCTCGATTAAAATATTAACTATAGAATATAAATAAAATAAATATATACAATATTAAAATTTTAAATAAATACAAATAATTGAATATTTATATATACTTATATGTATATAGATATCAATATATGAGTTTAAATTGAATTTTTATTTTTATGCAAGTTGATATAATATGTTAAATTAACTAAACATTACAATTTTTTATTTGTTAATGCGAGATAGAACGCACACGAATGTTCAAGAACAAGCTCAACTTGGCTCGATTAATAAATAAACGAATATGAAAAATATTTTAAACTCGATAAATAAATAAACAATAAATGAACACGTCAAACCTTAACTCGGCTCGGCCTATTATCGAGCATCCTTTGAAATTTTGGTCTGGTTTCGCCACTGGTTCCAATACCTTATTATCAAACAATTACGGTGGAGGTGGAGGCGGAGGCACTGGAGTCCGGACTGATGACGCTACAACCCTGGTAGATAAAGCCATGCGAAAAGACACTTTCATCCTTACTGTTTTCGGCCCTTACCTCATATTACTTGGGGAAAAAGTCTTGATTTTGACCTCCCCAAATCCTAATTGCAAAAGTTTACTTTCACACCTAAAATAACAACGGATTAAATTATAATTTATTTATATTTTTACTTTTAAGTACTCCCTCCGTTCTATTAATTAGAAGAGTTTGGTTTAAAAATATTTTTTATTCCATTAGAAGAGTTCACTTTCAATTTTTTTATCCCATTAGAAGAGTTCACTTTCAATTTTTTTATCCCATTAGAAGAGTTCACTTTCAATTTTTTTATCCCATACCCTTACTAATATAATAAAATATTATTCATAATTAGTTCACACTTAAAATGTAAGGATATTAATGGATAAGTGATGTCAAATTAGCTAATTTATGTATTATCCATTGAAATTCATAATAAGTGGACAATTTTAATGAAACGGAGGAAGTATGTATTAATTATGAACTACTTATAATTATATTAGTAAAGATAACAGGAGTAACAAATTTTAAAGTAATCTCTTTTGAAACAACAAAATGATTGAACGTAAAGGAACAGTGGGAATACATAAAAACAAATAATTGTCGCAACTGATAAAAGCTTAAATTAAACAAAATATCCCTAAAAATTTCACTCCCTCCTAACCGTGATGGTGACATTGTATTGTTTATGTCATTTGGAAGTAAATGCTGAATGCAGATTGCAGAGTGATATAAAATGGAAACGTGTGCACTATTTTATTTTAATAGGACGAACAAGTAATTACTTTTATTTTATTTTTTAAAGAGGTTAGTACTCGAGAAATTATTACACACTTTGTAGAATCTCCACTTTTCTTGTATTTAATTTTGCTTCGTAAAATTTTTAAAATACACATTTCACCTCTTATATGATTATGAACGATCCATAATTCATTTAGACTATATGATAGTTTGTGTTTTATGTCAAACAAAGTTACACTGTGATATAGAAAAGATTAAATTCACGTTATGTTTATAGACCAAAAAAGAAAGAAAGAAAGAAAGAAAAACTCCCTTCAAATCTCATTCTTTTCTTTCTTTAATTTTCCGTTTCTTCAATGATTAAGGAAAATGGTCTTTTCTAAGTTAATCCAGTAATTTGCATGAAAACCGGTGGCAATCCCCTTCGTCTTTCCCGCCAATTTTCAACTACCAATCAAAAGCCTCAGCTGCTTTGTACGGTCATATTTTAGATAAATGTCCCGATAGCAAAACTGTGCCATTCCAAGATCATCTTCGATCCCTTTCTGAGCGCAAGCATTTCCTTCGGGATAAACCTGATGAGCGCTTAAGCTGCCTGTGGCCCGGCATATATTCGACAAAATTCCCGAAAGAAATACTGTGATTTTCAATGTTATGCTCCGTGGATACGTCCGTCAACAACCGACTTTATCATGAAGCTCTTCTTCTGCTCAAGAGCATGAATTCTAGTAGGACAATACCTGATTACTATACTTTTCCCTGTGTTCTTAAGCTTGTTCTGCTTCTAGCGATTTGAGATGAATCTGTACACGAATGTGTATGTTGGGAACGGTTTAATCGCCATGTATGGGAAGTGCCGGAGTCTGGTGGAGGCCCGTCGTGTCCTTGACAATATGCCTAGCAGAGATGTTCTCTCTTGGAACTCAATAATTGCTGCGTTTGCTCAAAATGGGGGTTTAATGCTGCCTAGGAAGTTTGCAGGGAAATAGAATCTATCGGGGGGAAAGCCGATGCTGGCACCATGGCTAGCCTTCTTCCTGCTGTTACTAATACACCACCTGAGAATGTTGCATTTGTTGCGGATATGTTCATGAAGGTTAAGAACAGAGAGTTGGTTCCTTGGAATGTGATGATTGCTGAGTAATTCTCTGCCTAACAAGGCTCTTGAGATGGAATCTGTCTGTTGAGAATGCCTTAATCGATATGTATGCCAAGTGTGGATGTTTGAAGGAGGCAAGGGAAGTGTTTGACAGGATGCAATCAAAGGATGTGGTGTCATAATGACATGAAAAGCGCCTTTGAAGCTGCAGATCATCTTTTCCAAATGGCTCCAGAGCAGTCAGGCTATTATGTAATGTTATCAAATATCTACGCAAAGGCTGGGAGATGGAAGAGAGTTACATCCATTCGAGAAATCATGAGGGGCAGAGGAATGAAGAAACTTCCCGGTATCAGTAATGTCGAGTTGAATGATCAGGTCTACACTTTCCTCGCCGGGGACAGGTCCCATTCCCAATCAAAAAAGATCTATGAGGAGTTAGAAAGATGAAGGGTGCAGGGTATGTTCCTGAAACAGATGATGCCCTTCATGATGTTGAGGATGAAGATAAAGAACATCAATTGGTAGTTCATAGTGAGAAGCTGGCTATTGTATTTGCTATTATAAACACCGAACCAAGAACACCTATTAGGATTACAAAGAATCTACGCGTCAGCGGGGATTGCCACAGTACAGGAAAGTTCATTTCCAAGATTACCGTACGTGAAATCATTGTAAGGGATATTAACCGCTTTCATCACTTTGAGAATGGATTTTGCATTTTTGCTCATGTGGCAATTATTGGTGATTGTACACCACTCAGAAATTTGGATTGAGATTCTTATGCTCCCTTTGCTCTATTTAAAGATTTTATTTTGAGTTGTATTTTGTGACTCATAAACAGTTGTATTTCGTTACTCTTATAATCGAACGGATGGAGTAACGTATTTTGGTTTCATAGTTATATTTGACCATCTTATACTATCTTAGACTTGTTACTGGTAAGAATCATAAGCCATATGGCAAGGTTGTTAGACTATTGAGTAGCCACTTTGAAGGTCTTACAAATGTTCAACTTCTGGACGTGCTTTATGTTTATTAGGCTTATGCAATGAATTTGATGAGGCGAAATTGAGGCTATGTTCTTTTTGTGACCCAATTAGGGAATTCTTGTTTCTGAGAAGGAATATTGTTTTAGAGAAAAGTTCTTCTGAAAATTTGTGTAGGAAAGAGAAGAAAAATGTAATAATTATGTTATTTTTTAAATATATGCGAATGGATATTTAGAGAAAATTTTAAATTTGTAATTTTATAAAAATAATGTTATTTTTTTATGATGGATTTATGAATAAAAAAATGATGATTTCTCGAAAATAAAATAGAAAAGAAAAGAGCCTGATTACTATGTTTCGGTACGAGAAGCAATCAATTTGGTGAGCTTTTTTTCGAATAAAATTTGGTGAGTTGATAGTGAGATAAAGTTAAAAGGCCATTGACTGATTGGTGTGAAATATGGGAAAGGTCAAGTGCAGTGCAGAACCCGTTTTAGAGACCAAAGGACAAGCCTAAAGTTCCTAACAAACGACTGGGTTCTTTCCTGGAAAAATCATTCATCTTAACGTGTTATACCGTTAGTTATACGTGGCCTCTGCTTTCCTCGCTAACCTCATAAATCAGATAGACATGGATGTCTACCTTTGGGTCTTGACCCTGGTCTACACACCCCGAGTCTTTCCAAGTCGCGAATCTTGCGTTTCACTAAATATGTATCAATCGTATACAATATACAAACTGAAACGTGTTTTTTATGTGTTCAAAGACAAAAAGAGAGCAAAAACAAAAGGCTTATTTTTAAGTTATGGAACATCATTAATACCACAAAATATCTAGACTCGATCATCCCTGTCTATCTATGAAGAGCATTCTTTTTCCTAGTCTTCTTTGATTAGCGTGTATGTTTTCTTCGTCTCTATACCAAACTTTCGTGATCATTTCCTGCATCTCAATCTCATCTGGACACTACAATTTTTTTCCCAGTGAAGCAATTTGTCCAACATTTGTTTGTTAGACAGACTATATTACATTATCGTTGAATTTTCAAATGCTTGGAGACTATGGGCCTGTTCTTTTTGGGCATTTTAAAAATAATTTTAAAAACAAGTTTTGAAAAAAGAGGTTGACAAAGAATCCAGGTATGGACTCAGAAAAGGGAGCCGCAGGTGTTCAGCTTCCATGCAAAAAACGTACACAAGTTTATATATATAGGAATGAGGGGATCGATTAAAATTTATAACTTAAAGACAAGTTACCAACGAAATCGATGATAAGGCGACCGTCTGAATATCTTCCGGTGGAGGTGTGAAAGTAGGTCTCGCCGTAGGGGTGGAGCGTGGGATTATATAGTACCTGAAGGCCTCCGGTATCCGAGTTGGAGTCTCCAAAATTGTAAATTGCTGGAAGGTTACATGATGAGTAGTTGTTGTGATGATGATCTGTTTTAGCTTGGGACACCAAAGAGAAAGAGATGAAGAAGACTAGAATAACACGAGTTGCTAAATTCTTCATTTTTCTTTTCCAGATTGATGAAAGTTTGAGGAACTAAGGAAACTGGGAAAGAAAATAGGCGAAACTGAGGTAAAGATGCATATATTTTTTGTGTTATCTAGGAAGAGTTTGAAGAATGGAGAAAATGAAACATGCATATATATATATAGAGAGATCGATGGAAATTAATTAAAAGCATTAATCAATTATAATTAATTTGGCAATCGGAACATAGTACATGGGATGCTTTCTTTCATTCATGGTCAAACAATATTTGTGAAGTAAATGAATGGTCTTTTACTTCAATTTGAATTGCATCTTCTTCTTCTTCTTATTCATCATCAGAGTTGGCAGGAGAGAAGAAGGAAAGTTTGGTGTAAGTTAGAACTAATGTATGTAAAGGTAGCCCATGTGTGGTGTGTTCTTGTTTGTGGCTTCCAAATCCATGCCATACAAATAAAAAGTTGACAAATTTCACTTTCTCGATCTCCTTCTCTTGGTATAAGGAAGGATCCAAAATTTAACAATTTCTACTTGAATGAATTGAAAAAAGGATTATTAGATGCTTATTCGATCCCTTCGTCTCATGACCCTACAAAATGATCATCAGATTCAGATTTGGCAGCTGCAGGAGGATGGGGAAAATCAATGTGAAAGTTTTGGGACAAGAGGATGGGCGGTTACACCATATGGTTTTATCATAATTATAAAATTTGAAGCTTTATTCAGTAATGTTTAGAATCGGCTGAGAAGGGCTGTTTTACCCATTCATAGAAGGGTTGTTTTGGTACTTAAAATATTAATTGAGCTTTTTAGTCCTTTCACTATAATTTTTTTAAACTCAGGCTGTCATTACAATAGATTGAAACTTGAGGGGGTTAATTGCAAAAATTTAAACTTCAGGGGGTAAGTTGCGATCCGTGCATAGTTTGGGAGTTTACTGCGATTAACTCCAAAAAATACCCTTAGAATTGGACTCTGAGAGTGAGAGGTTTATGATTAAGAAATTGGGCCGAGATGACCCAAAAACCTAAAACTAATTGGGCTAAATGACTGCAGATGAAACGGCCCAGGAGTAAAGAAAACTCCGGAAGGACCAATTGCAATTTGCATTAGAGAATCTCCTATCAAGCTAAACTCAAAAACTTGCAGTTACATCATATGGTTTTATCATAATTATAAAATTTGAAGCTTTATTCAGTAATGTTTAGAATCGACTCTGCAAACGTTCAGTACGAACACTTTAAATTTCAACTATTCAATGATAAATAAATGAACATAAACTGAATTTTAGACTCGATTATTCAATTCAAAACACTAGCAGCGGTATTTAATTAATATCTGCAAGTGAGTCATACTTTCACAAGTTGTCTGCTGGAAGTCTATTCATTTGACTTGTTCATTGACTATCGGAATCTACTTTCTACGTCGGAAAAACAAAATAGGTTTGGTTACCAGAATCTAGAGAGGCGGCAAACACTAAAAATGATCGAATCTTATAAACGCCTCTTCTAGTAAAGTATATATCCCTTTGTGTCGATGATTTGTAACTCTACTCTGTAAGTAAATTAATAGTATTGCATTACCTAATATATGTATTTACTGAAGTGAGTATAAACATAAATATTATTATTACTCATCATCTTTTTTTTTTTTGAAAGAAAAGATTTCACATTAATTTTAAACAGGCAAACAAATACAGGATGCCTAATAGCACTCATAGCCATCAGATATGCCTCATGCACAACTGATCTGTCTACTTTCCTAATTATAATATCTGGATAAGCAATCGCATATCGTCTAAAATTACATGTACTTCGTTATGTGCTGTTGAAGCATCTCGAAGCTGATTTACCACTTCTAGACTTTCAGTGAGGATTTCTGGTACCCATCCTTTTGCAAATGCAAATTACGTTGCCCTCAAACAAGCTAGAGATTCTACTTGAAGTGCAGATACCCCATGTACTTCCAAGGCCTTATTTTCCATAATCACTTCCGAATAATCCTTGACGACCCAACCTATTGCCCCTACATGGATGTTTTCGTTAAAAGCCCCATCTACAAGGATCTGCACTTGTGTCCTCGGCTGGCCATGTTCCACCTCCCTCCTTCTCTATGGTCTATTTTGCTCCTTCTGGTTGTTGGTGACACCCTGCTCTTGAGCTTCCCTTCCTTTGACCTGTCTCTTCCGAATTTCAAATTCACCCATTACTTGTTGCCATATCTTTTCTGGTGGTAACATATTCCTCTCTCCCACACCATCTTATTCCTTGCCCACCAGATTCTGTGCATAACATGTAATGAGAGATCAATTACCTCATCATCTGGTGCCTCATTCAGCCAATTCCATAGCCACTCTTTTATTGGAACTGATGTCCCCACATCGAAGTTAAAATCTAGTGATGACAGCCTTCAAATTCTTTTGATCAGAGGTCACAAGTTGTAAAACATTTTTTTTCTTTTTTTAAAATTTATATACATCAGTAAATTTGTTTATTACAAATATGGATCATATTTCTCGCCGTCACCATGTTAACTAAAATATAATTGATGGATTAAACGATTCGATTTGCGAAACTGAAACACCGTTTATGCAGATAATTAGCTAAACTCCAATACTGAAAGTGATTGTAACGTAGAATTAAAAAATTATACCAAAGATTTCAACAAAAAAAGAAAAAAGAAGACCAAAATCACGAGTGATAAACATAATATGAAAATTTGACCCAAGTTTATGGTTTTTAATATATAGGTTTGATTGTATATATAATGAATTATCACTTAAAAAATAAATTAAATTGAAACCCATTAAAAAAGAAAGGGAGAAAACAGAGATCCTGATTGGTCCCGACCGAGGATCTTCAATTCAGTTTTGTTTGTGCGCATAAATGGATGCACTGACAATGTGTGTGGCCCTCAGTGGACCCATAGGAGGGGCCCACATAGTGTGAGAGGTGATATATCGCCGCCTGCGCAACAAACTGATCTCAAGCGGCGCATAAATGGATGTGGAAATGAACCAATGAAATTGCATGCATGCATGCAGTGGAATACAAAAGTCATCATAATTACTAGCTTTTATTTTTTGTCTTCTTCTCCTTAAAAGTTATAGATTGAAATTTCAATTTGCATGTATTTTTTGTTTTATAAGAAAGAAAAAATTCCTCCGAAATCCTTTATATAAAATCTATAAACCAGAAAAAGAAAGAAAGTAATTTAGGTGGTCCCGATCGAAGTGAACTTCAGTTTGCATGCATGGCAGATGATTAAGGGTGACAAAAAAACCTACTAACCCAAAAATCACTCAAATTTATTGGATATTAACTTAATAAAACCCACTTAAAATAATAATGGGTTAGGTGGGTTTGGGCTAAATATGTAATGGGCTGGTTTAGAGTAACCCATTGGGTATCCTAAAACCCTCCCATCATGGGTACTAAAAATACCTATCCAAAACTACCCTTAAAAGTATAAACAAAAACCCAACAACTTACCTATTTTAGTGGGCCCATTTTATTTTTTTCTTCAAACTTATTTTTTTTCTTATTTATTTTTCGTGTCCTAATTTTACTTTACGTTTTTTCTCCCATTTATTCTTTTATAATATTTTTAAATTACCCGCTTATAAATACTAATTCAAAATTCGTTCGGTCTTAGGCTCGGGTTTAGGGCTGGGTTTGGGTTTGGGCTGGGCCGGTTCAGTTCTGGCCCAGTTCTGGACCGATTTCTGGCCAGGCCCAGTTTCGGGCCGGCTCCAGTTTCGTTCCGGGCCCAATTTCGGGCCTCGGGTCTAGTTTCGGCCAGGGCCCAATTTCGGGCCTTGGATCGGGGCATGCACAGGTTTATATAAATATAAAAAAATTAAAAATTGTGTTTGAAAAAAAAATTTACATACGATTAAATATAAAAATATACAAAATTTAATATTTCAAATTTTAGAATAGATTCAAAAAATTAAAATTCGCTTTAAAAAAATTAAAATGAAATTTAAAAAAAATTTAAAAAATTTATTAATAAATTATTAAATAAGCCTTACATTTTTGTATAATAGGTATTATGAGTACTCACAACTACCCATTACTCATTTGAGTTAAGACCATTAATTGAATGGGTAATAGGTACCCAGTACCCATTAACTTAACACCCATTTAATACCCGCTCGTTTGACACCCCTACAGATGACCCATTACCCATTCAATTAACACCCATTTAATACCCGCCCGTTTGACACCCCTACAGATGACCTAGCATCATTATTACTAGCTTTCAAATATACTATTTAATAGGTTTGTTCTTAAAAGTAATATCGTGTGTGTGTGAATTAGAAATTATAACATTTAATTTTATTATACATAATTTTTTTTAATAATATTATGAAGAAGAAAAGACGAATCGAAACATTAAACAAGAGGTGTGGATTATATTTCTATATACAATATTTGATATTTTCCATTAATTCATTTTCGAAGCGATATGTAAAATTAAAAAAATGAATTCATATATATCCACTTTTGCACAAACACAAACTCAGTGTAATTTCGTCATTAATGCATGTGTTCTTACAAAACCAAACGGACAAACCTAACAGCCAGTACTGTATATTTTTACTCCTACTGACGTGCGATAAAAGAAAGTCGGCAACACTAAAAGCCATTTATCCTTCGCCATTTCCATATAAGCTGCCATTAAAAACTCTGAAAAAAATCTGCAATTTAACCATAAAATCAAAAGGCAAAAAGCATTAACGCTGCACCGGTAAAAAAGTAGATAGAGACGGACTGAAAGTGGAAGGGAAAAGGTGCTGTGTTTCAAGACATATTTCATGATTACCCATTGTACTTGGCGGAGTTAAAAAGGTAGATTTGATACATGCTAATGCTAACTAAGTTTTAGCTTTGATACAGCTAGAGTTCTCGTTAACCCCGGCTACAACACAAAACAAAATAAATGACTAGCTATATTTGCGAAACCGAAAAGGAAACGGAAACGGAAGCTTTGATACAGCTAGAGTTCTCGTTAACCCCGGCCACAACACAACACAAGACAAAATAAATGACTAACTACATTTACGAAACGGAAACGGAAACGGAAACGGCAAACGAAAACAGAAAAGAAAACGAAACCAAAATCAAAATTCAAAATTCACAATTCTCCATTCTCCATTCAACACAGTCGATCATCCAACCACACCTACTTTGATTCATCGCCCTACTACTACTACTACTTTGATTCATCGCTCCACTGCTACTACTACTACTTTCATTCAACACCATACTACTATAGTTAGTAGTATGATTCAACACCTACTTTGATTGAACAGATAACTTTGATTGAATAGATAATAACAAGACACTCTAGCATCAAGCTTCATTAGTGGAGGTTACCATCACTGTGGTAAAGCATTACAGGTAGTTGATGCTAGCAGTCGCTGCAGTGACCGTGTTCAACTTGAGGAGGTGATGACCGTGTTTTGCTCCTGGCCAACGAAATATTTCCGTCAACATCGAGTTGCCTGAGTGATATCCACCCCTGACGTACAGCCATGCTAAAAAAGGCTCTCTCTGGATGTGCTGGCCGAACTTGGTTGTTGGTGAGTGGATTGATCAGTTCTCTTGGGTCTCCTGTTCCTCTATCCACTGAACTTCAGGCTACTCAGTTCTACTCAGTTGTACTCTCTTAAGGAAGATCTGCTCGGCCTCAAGGCGGTTGTCGTGCAAACTTAGCTACAACTATGCCTTCGAATTAATTGGACCAGAGGGAGCTCTCAAGGAAGCTGAACCTGCTGGTGATGGTGGTGCTGAGAATGAAGTTGCTGGTGGTGGTGATGACCATGAGGATGAAGTTGTTGGTCTTCCTGCTGAGAATGAAGTTGCTGGTGCTGCTGCTGAGAATGAAAATGAAGCTTGATGCTAGAGTGTCTTGTTATTATCTATTCAATCAAAGTTATCTGTTCAATCAAAGTAGGTGTTGAATCATACTACTAACTATAGTAGTATGGTGTTGAATGAAAGTAGTAGTAGTAGCAGTGGGGCGATGAATCAAAGTAGGTGTGGTTGGATGATCGACTGTGTTGAATGGAGAATTGTGAATTTTGATTTTGGTTTTGGTTTCGTTTTCTTTTCTGTTTTCGTTTGCCGTTTCCGTTTCGGTTTCGCAAATATAGCTAGTCATTTATTTTGTTTTGTGTTGTGTTGTAGCCCGGGTTATCGAGGAGGTTATATCTTGTTAACTACCATATAGGATTATACTTTGTAAAATCTACATTCGATCCAAAAATGCCAAATCGATTATAACTCTGATTTTATTTGATACTACAAAAATTTATTAAAATAACTCAAATAAAAGTAGCTTTTATAATTTATCACTAATTATACATCCGCACATTTTGTGTAGGATCTTACGATCCGATCATACACTCAAATCGATCCCTACTTGGGATTGCGATTTTGCAAACTATATATAAAAGTTATACGTGTCTACCTTAAGGCCTATTTGATAAAAATGAATGCATAATACTAAATTGATTAAATAATTTATATTTTATTTTTTTTAAGAGATGCATCAGCACTAGTTCTGGTAATTGTATTAGGTACCACATATTGCAAAATTGTATTTTAAAACTATTAAGATTGTATCAATAATGATTTTTTTATTTTTTTTACAATAAAATATGAATATGTCAAAAAATAGACGAAGACAAAAGCCTTTTGCCTTCTTTATTCTTATTTTAACTAATTAAGGGATCCTCTCCTAGTACATGCAGTCTAAAACATTGTCATTTTGTCCATTGAAACTTGTATATGGGCTCCCGAGAAAGTGGAAGGGCTTCACATTTCACAAACTCTATGTCGTGCAAATTAGTTATTAATATGAAATTATGTTCTAATTAGTATTATTAAAACGATGTCGTCAGGGTCGTTAGAAGAGTTTATAGATTATGTTGAATGATATTCTTATTTTATCTCATCCCCAATTCTTTCTCTTTTTCATTTCAATTCTCTCTAATTTTTCTCATTCTCTATTATTTCTCATCTCCTTTTCTACAGTTAATTTCTGTTAGGTCCGATTTCCTTTCTATTTAGGTCTAGATTTCCTGACACTCTACTAGGTAGAGAAGAAAGCCCAAACCCAACTAAAAATTAGGTCGTTACATACTTTTTAGTCTTAATCACTATTTACCCCGTGTTATTCCTTTTCACTACTTACCCCTCCATATTTTTAAAATTAACTCTTTACCCCCTCTTTGACTAAATCATTAACCCTGTGTTATTCCCTTTTCACTACTTACCCCTCCATATTTTTAAAACTAACTCTTTACCTCCTCTTTAACTAAATCATGTGTAATAATCATTGAAATGACAACATTACTCTCATTAAATGATGACATCTCCGCCACGTCATGATTTCTCTACCTCCTTGGCCACGTCACCTACATTTTCTTTCCGACACGTTATCGCAAGGGCAAAAATTTTGTTACTAGTTGTGGATTGAACACGCGACCTTCAACTCCCATGCATGTGTTGTTTGTTGAAAGTCTAATCATTTGACTTGTTCATTGATTATCGTAATCTACTTTCTAGGTCGGAAAAACAAAATAGGTTTGGTCACCAGAATCTAGAGAGGCGGCAAACACTGATCAACCCTTTACTGATGACTTGTTCTCGTGGTAACCCAACTTGAGAATCTATGATTTTAGGGAAAGATTTTTTTTTAAAGGGAATTGATGTGACGTAAAAAATCCGCTTCAGGAATGATGCTTCTTCACAGCCCAATGAATTCTTGTAAACAGCAATTGTCCAATCCAAATGAAGCCTCGCAGGAAAATGAGGAGCAATAAAGGGCCCAATCTTTGGATGAAGCTTTTTACTGTGCAGTAGAATGGATCACTCTAATAATTGATCTGAGTAAATCGGTTCAGCAACAGTGATGAACTTTAAGGATTCTGGATCACTTGATTCGGTAATGGTGATGAAGCTTGAGGATTTAGCACTGTTCCGGTGACAACAATGGAAACTAACCAAGAAAAGGGGCGGGGCTTTCCCCCCTGTATAGGCTCCGACGATCAAGTCAGTAATATGAAAGAAATGAACATTATTGAATGATATCTTTGGGAGAAACAACAATAATCAGAGAGAGTAGCAAGAAATTGTTCATGAAGTACTTGTCTAGAATTCCCTTCCATTTCACTTACCTGAAATGAGGCTGGTGCCTGAGTATTTATAAGTCCACTTTGATAGTTCCGTTGGATTGTGATGTCATACGCTCCCACTTATTCTTTTCTTTAATGATACTTTAGCCGTTCCGGGAAAACTGGCTTTAACTTTGGCTCATTTGTCATCACTCTGCATATATTAAGATAATGGTCCTACCATGATGTCTAACTGTTTCGAATATATTATCTTTATCTCGGATCGGTTTACTCTTTACCGATCTAAGCTTTTATGTGTTTTAGTTACTTACCGACCTGAGCTTTAACACTGTTGACCGATCTAACTTCTCTTAAGATTTTACCGACCTGGGCTTCTTGAGTATAGTTACATTTTGACTGACCCATTCTTACCGAGCTGAATTATAAGTTTTACCGATCTAAGATTCACCAATTGTTTTATAATGTTTTCCGACCTAAGCTTTCATGAGTCATTACTGATCTAAGTCTTCATAACCGACCTAAGCCTTTATAACCGATCTAAGCCTCTGTAACCGATCTAAGTCTTCATAACCGATCTGAAGTTGTAACACAGATTTGTACGATATTTCCGATCTGAGCATGGCTCTAGGCCTCTTCATCTTTTACTGTTTCTTTGTTTTAATTCATTGGGCTAGGCCCAATGGGGATTTCAATTTTATGCACATCAGGAATTTTTTTTTTTGAGAAATTGTGTAGAAGAGAGATTAAAAAGTATAATGATTATATTATTTTTTAAATTTATGTGAGTGAAAATTTTGAGAAAAATTTTAAATTTTAAATTAAGTAAAAATTGAGATTATTTATTTGGATTAGATTTTAGAAAAAAAAATAGTGATAATTTTCTTAAAATGAGAATAAAAAAGAACGGAGCCTTAGAAAAAACTGCAATTCATTACTCCTTCCGCCATACTAAAATGACCGAATCTTATAAACGGCTCTTCTAGTAAAGTATATATCCCTTTGTGTCGATAATTTGTAACTCTCCTCTATAAGTAAATTAATATTATTGCATTGCCTAATATAAACATAAATATTATTACTCATCATCAATTTGCATGTGGAAGCATTCTGCTTGTGGGTCCACGCCGGTGTAGACATTCTTCCACCGCAGAGGGCCCACAATCTGAAATTCTTATTAATGCGAGGAAAAAAAAAAAGAATTAATACTCAAAAATCAAATTAAAAACTGCCGCGTATTTTTGTCATTTTGTTACCCTATTTTCTTTATTGAATTTCACAATGTCTAATTTAAAATTTTGGATTCCACGAATGAGTTTTGATACGTGAAGAAAAATAAATAAAAAATAGTCACTTAGATTTGTTCTTTTCAAAAAAGAAAAAAAGAAGATAATTTTATCATTTAGTCATGTTCAATAAATATGGTACATGAGTCATGTATCTTTTCGCTGAGTCCATGTACCATACACTACAAATACTATGCTCTTTAATTTACCTCATTTATAATGATTCAAATTGTCTTTGCATAGGATGATACAATTACTGCTGCATCGAAGATCCATTGTGTACTATAGACTATTTATGCATAACGCAATTAATTACTGCTGCATCGAAGATCCATTGTGTACGATGCAGATCCATTGTGTACTATAGACTATTTATGCATAACGCAATTAATTACTGCTGCATCGAAGATCCATTGTGTACTATAGACTATTTATGCTATTTATGCATAACGCAATTAATTACTGCTGCATCGAAGATCCATTGTGTACTATAGACTATTTATGCATAACGCAATTGAAGTAAGAAATAAAATTTTTTTAAAAAAATCTAAAACAAAAATATATTTTTTTCTGTATGGCCTTGTTTGGTAAATATGTTTGAGTCTCATTTTGATTTTATAATATTTTTTTCGACATTCCCAATAAGCTTTTTTACATTTTCAATAAATCTTTTTACATTTTCAACACACATTTTTACATTTTCAATTATAGTTTGAGTTTTTTTTATCAAACATGTCAATTATGTACTATAAAGTTAGTATTTGACTATGCGTTTAATGATAACAGTGCTTGTACTTTTAATGTCGTGATATATAATTGATGTACAAAGAGTAGTATAAAGGATTTGAACTCTTAGAGTATGATGTTTTTTGAGAATGCATAGACACTCGTTTTGGTAATTGTATAAGATATCAGATATTGCAAAAACGTGTTTTAAATTAAGAATGTCTCAAAAATGTTTTTTTTTCCTTTTAATTAGAAAAATATGAATATGTAAAGTATGTGAAAAATAATGTAAAATGTAGTTTTAGAGTACGACCAGAAACTATTGGCTTGAAAATTTTGAAGCAATTTTCTTTCTATTTATAATAAGAAAAAGACAAAAAGCCTATGTATTCCAGTGTTATTTAATATAATACTTCATTTCTGACTTAGGAAAAAAAAAATACAAAAGCCTTGGATTTCTTTAATTAAAGGCTCCTCACCTGGAGTGCAGTCTTAGCTACAACATTGTCAATTGTCCAATTAAATTGGAAAATGGGCTCCGAGATGCTACTGTACGCCCAAAAGTGAAAGGGCTACACATTTCACAACACTACTAAGCAGAGAAGAAACCCCAACCCAACTAAATTCATTTATATTGTTGTGTAAAAATAAACATATTACATTAATATGCCTTACCCAACGCAGAATGAAACTCCCGACCCGACCGAATAACAGGTGGAAGCCACGGAGAGAGGAAATGTTAATTCGGGGAGGATTCCTTGCTTGCAAGTTGCAACCGCTTCTTGTACTTGCATAAAACTATGCCACTCTTAGCTAAAACATTTGCCTAAAAAAAATATATATATATTGTCATTTGTCCATTGAAATTGGAATATGGGCTCTCGTAAGTAGAGAAGAAAGCGCCCAAACCCAACTAAACATTACATAAAATAAAATAAACGTTCTCTTTACATTTAAAAATTCATGCAGTTTTTAAAACATAAATTATTTAGATGTAGTTGCGCTTATGATCAACAAAAACATCAAATAACCATATATAAATATAAATATAAAAATGGTTTTTTGACTTTTATTAAAGAGATCATAATTGAATAATATAAAAAAGTTCCAACCAACTGAATAAGAGAAGATTATTCAAATTCAACCATTATAAAAACATAAATAGTAAGAGAGATATAATAACCCCTCCCCCCCATTGTGGTTCAATTTCCATGCTTCCTTTTTCCTGCTACAAAATCACTAATTCAACATGTGAAGGTACTAAATTCCGGAGCTGTTGTTTGGCAAGATTTCTATAGATTGCACTTGCAGGAGGAGGGTTACCTTCTTCAAAATAAAAAGGACCATGCAATAGCTGGTCGCGAGGCTCAATTATTATTCTCTCCAAGGCAACGCCATTTTTCACCAAGTACTTGACAAGCTCCACTTCCCTCCTTTTATGTCCACAATATCCGGCTATCTCAACAACTTTAAGATGTTGGAGTGGAAAAGCCAACAGGGGCGTATCCAAACTACGATAGATACTCGCATAATGTAAACCACCATAGTTACTCGCATAATGTACAACACCCTTGTTACCCCGATGAGTCTGGAAAACCAGGAAAACAAAATGTGTATTAAGAGCTAGAATTGAAAATATGTCAGTGAAAGACAAGAGAATTTCCTGATCCAACTGCCACTCCCGAGACATTAGTAAGTATGCATCATTAATTAATTAATTAATTAATTACAGGTACAGGGCTGCAAACAGCATAAGTTCACAAGAAAAAACAAAAAACACTATATTTTATCTCAAAACAACAACAAATTTGATACCTTAAGTACAAACTTCTCCAAGTTCGGGGATGCCCTTATTACAGAAGTAAATGAACTCAGGCTAACATCCAGTGGCCAGAATTGAACAAATGTTAATTGCTTCAATTTAGTCAGTTGAGGAACTGCAACTTCTGTACCTTTCGTCTGCGATGATCAAACCACAAAATGGCGTTACAGAGACAAGGCATCAGTTTATACTACAAAATAAAATTCAAATTGACCAATTTAGACTAACCTTTGACAACTGTGCGTGGCTGATGTCTAAGGTAAGAACCTCCAGTTTCGACAGACAGCAATGAAGCCCTGAAAAAGCATAGTTGACATAGTATCTAGAACCTAACCCGGCATCATACACATCCACAAGCTTAGGAACATTCTTAAGCACCAGCAAGTCTCCACAGGAGACTCTCAGCGAAACGATATTTGTATTGCATACAGTTACCGAAAGCAATTCAAAACAGTACATTATCTCCAGATGTTTCAGCGCAAGAGATGGACCACACACTTTCAACTCTTTCAAACATCCATTGTTTGCCACAGCTAGATGTTCAAGAAAAGGGCAATTATACAAGAAAAATTCAAGAACTGATCCAGACACTTTTACATTATTAAACCTCAAAAACCTGAGGGAGTCAAAAAATGCACCAGAAACTTTTACATTATTTAACCTCAAAGACCTGAGGGAGTCAAAAAATGCACCAGAATTGATGGAACGAGGGGGAGTTACTGCAGAAGAATTCCCGAGGGCAGGAGGGAAATCATAAGACTGTTCCACATTACTAGATATCCAATCATCATATGGTAACAAGTCTAAATCTAGCCTGCGCACTCTCCTTGCAAATGCATACTGAAGCCATTTATCAATATCATTTTCCGATGATTTGTCCAAAAAAAACCGAATCCTGAACGTATCCAAAATAATGGCTTTGTGTGACAGCAGAACTTTGTTCACCCATTCATCATACTTTTGACGATTGCTCGGTAGTAACCTTGTAAACATGGGATTGTCAATAATATGATTAATCCCTTGCAAGATTTTTGCAGGATCAAAATCAAGTCGAGTAACAAACATCCAAAGACCTATCCAACGTTTTGATAGAACACTTGTCCTAGCAGCATCTTCAAGCGGTAAAAAGGAAAGGATATCAACAAGAATGTCATTTGGGAGCTGACTAATCCGATCCACAAGTTGGTGCTCATTACTCACACACTGTTTGGGGAGTAGACACAGTTATAAGTAATCTTCCTAATACATAATCGACCAGTGGTTCAAAATCATAAAAAAACATATATATTATAGCAAGCAATGTATGTTGTTTACCTTTGTGAGCTGAAAATCAGAGGCCATCAAGATAAAGAGCTTTTGGCTGGCCCCCTAAACAGAGAATCAATATAAGCAATTGATAAAGAGAGATTCATTCAGAAAGTTTTCCAAATCAAAAGTAACATCAAAACTCAGAAATTTGGTAGTGAAACTATATCACTAAAAATCTGATCTTGGAAGGAATTATAAGCATAAGAGAAAATTTTTAAATTTTTACCCCAAGCTCCAAATCATAAGAGGTGGAAAAATAAATTAAAAATTGATCCTGACTTTTTTTTTTCTTTCCTTTGTTTGAAAATTGAAAGGTTTGCCAACGCCGATACCACAAGAAGACAAACGGCCAAATATAGTTGAATTCAAAGATTGAGAACGTTTTAGTTACAATTCACAGCAAAAATATGCAAAAACCGACAAGTTCCAATCACTGGCGGATCTAGAGGGAGGCGAACCGGTGCTGCCGCCTCCCCTTTCACCGAAAAATTAGAGTGGTATTAGTGTTGAAATTTTTTGCTCCCTGTAAAACACCAACGCGCGGCCACCCCAGACCCCAAGAAACCGCCCCTTCCGTGCTCACAGATCAGTGCCGTATGTAGAGACGTACCGCTGCCTGCAACTTTTTTGGGAAGAAAGTAGGGCAGAAGACGACCGTATGAAGAAGACGAGTGGAGTAGCTTTATTATTTTTGTTTTTTCTTTTTCAATTAAAACCAAATGAGAGATCGAATTAAAGAACAAAACCCCCCTCCCCGAGGCCCATAGCCAAATGGCCCAAGTCTATTTTCCCTTCATTCTTTTTACATCATCAGACATGGAATCATTATCCATTCCATGTGGCTCACTCTCATTCCTTCCTTCAATTCTTATTTTCTCTGGTTTAAAAGTTTTCTTTTTCAGTTTTAGTTTCTTTTTATTTGAGATATTTAATTTTGTTTATAATATATTATTTATTATTAAATATTTTTGATTGTATGCTTATTAATAATTTTAGTTGTAGTTTTCTTCAAATTTTCTTAATTGATTTTTCAAAAAATTCTGATGAAGAAAATAGCTTGAAAAATAGTTGTGAGAAACCAGATATCAAATTCTGACAACTTATGCGATGACAACCTTTCCTGCAAAAAATTGTTAATGTATGTAATTTTAGTCAAATAATTTTTCAATGATATAAAACTACACAAATCAATTAAATACTTATATTAGAAACCAATTTTTTTTTAAAAAAAATTAGTATTTAAGTAAAGGCCTTTATCAACCATAGTTATTATCAAAAACAAATTTTTAAAATTGTATGAAAATTTATGAGTTATCAATTTGATACTCTAATAGTTACATATGATGGGAAAATGCTACGGTGAAGTCATTTAGTATTGACTTTCCATTAAACCATTGTTACCATGAGGTGCATCACACACAATTATTGTATTAAATACATGTAACCTGATATAGCAGATTATAACAATAGGTAACAAGTTATTATTATTTTTTTTAATATTTGGTAACAAGTATATATTTGTGCCTAAAAGAAATAATAAAGTATTTTACCATATAAAAGTTTATTAATTTTTACAACGAAATTTTAGATTATCAAAAGGTAAGTTATTAATTTTCTAGTGAGTATAAGGGGGGAATTATTTATTTATTTCAAATTCGTGCAATGAAATGTAATTGTACCATAATTTTTTGTATAATGTGTCCAACATCTATATGAGGAGAAAATTGATATTAGGAAATTAAGTTAGTTTGTAGATATACCAATCGAGTAATGCAATTTTTTAATTGATCACATCTCGGTATTATAATTATTCAAAAATAATTATGAAAATAACCAAAAGTATTTTAATTAATATGGGCATAGTATGCCATATAAAACCAGTGTAACCCAATTACTGAAAATAATGTCATCCATTAAAAATAATTGTACCCCGCCCAAAATCATAATTTTGAAACATACAATTTTTAATAAAACCTCATATATTACGGTATAATTTACCATCTCCAGTAATTAATTATTGCTCGAAATATATTTGGGATATAAAAAATATTTTCTTATAATTATTTTGAGCATTGCATCATATATAAAATGCAATTGTACCCAGCTATTGTGCACAATGTACACCATCAAACAACTATTCCAGCCCATTTAAAATATAAAATGAAAATTTAATATTAGTAAACTAAAATCTTGTGTATATACCGATAGAATATTTGGATGTTTAATTTTAGAACATTTCAGCTGTTATAATTGTTTGAAAATAATTAGAAAAATAAATAGAATTTTAATTAACAAAGGGTGAGTACACAATATTAAATCATTGTACCCCTATACTGAAAATGATGTGCCAATATTAAAAATTATTGTATCCCGCCCAATACTTTAAAACTTGCATTTTTCTACAGACTACGGTTTAATTTAGCATACCAGTGGTTAATTATTGAAAGAAATATATTTGGGATAGAAAAAATATTTCTTTTACAATTATTTGAGTAATGTACCTTATATAAAATGTAATTGTATCTTGCTTTTGTACATAATGCACTCTAACAAACAATTAATGTACCCCGCCCAATATATATAAGGGGAAAAATTGATATTAGTAAATTAAAATATTATGTCTATATATATCGATCGAATAATAAGATGTTTAATTTAGAACATTTTGGGTGTTATAATTGATAGAAAATAATTAAGAAAATAAATAAATATATTTTTAATTAATTAGGGAACAATACAACACGTAAACTCATTTTACCCAAATATTGAAAATGATGTGCCTCAATTAAAAACAATTGTACCCCACCTAAAATTCTTAGTTTGAAATTGAATTTTTGTTATAAAACCTCATATATTACGGTATAATTTACCATCTCCGGGGGTTAATTAATGCCATAAATATAGTTTGGCACGAAAAATAATTGTTTACAATTACTCTGGACATTGTACCTTTTTTGAAAGGCAATTGTACCCCAAATGTTTGCACGATGTGCCCAACAAACTACTATTGTACCTCGTCTAATATATACTGAGAAAAAATGATATTAGTAATTAAATTAGTTTGTATACATACCGATTGAATAATGGAATTTTTTAATTTAGCATATCTCGGTGTTATAGTTGTTCAAAAAATAATTAAGAAAATAAATAATATATTATTTTAATTAATATGGGCACAATACACCATATAAAATAAGTGTACCTCAATACTGAAAATAATGTTCCTCAATTAAAACCAATTGTATGCCGCCCAAAATCTTAAGTTTGAAACTTAAAATTTTCTAGAGAACCCCTATATTATGGTTAAATTTACCATTCTCGGGTTAAGTATTACTCGAACTATATTTGGAACAGAAAAATATATTTTTTTCTAATTACTTTGAGCAGTGTACCCTGTATGAAATGCAATTGTACTCTGATTTTGAGTATAATGTACCCAATAAACAATTATTGTACCCCGCCCAATATATAAGAGGAAAATTTTATATTAGTAAATTAAAATATTGTGTATACACTTATCGAATATTGGAATGTTTAATTTAGAAAATCTCGGGTGTTATAATTTTTTGAAAATAATTAAGAAAATGAATATATATATTTTTAATGAATATAGGCTGAGTACACCATATAAAATCATTGCATCTCAATACTAAAAATGATCCAAAATTCAAAATTATTGTACCTCGCCAAAATTTTGAGTTTTAAACTTATAATTTTCTATAGAACCTCATATACTACGGTTTAATTTAGCTCCCCCTCGACTTACTTATGGCGAGAAATATATTCGGAACAGAAAAATATTTTTTCACAATAACTTAGACCATTGTACCGTATATAAAATGCAATTGTACCATACTTTTGTGCAAAATGTACACCAACAAACAACTATTGTACACGTCCAAATATATAAGAGGAAAAAATTGATATTAATACATTAAAATATTGTGAATATACCGATAGAATATCATGATGTTTAATTTAGAACATATCATGTGTTATAATTGTTTGAGACTAATGAGAAAAAATATACATTTTTAATTAATAAAGGCTGAATACACAATATTAAATCATTGTACTCCAATACTGAAAATGATGGGCCTCAATTACAAACAATTGTACTCCGCCTAAAATTCTTAGTTTTAAACTTACAATTTTCTTAGAAGCTCATATACTACGGTTTAATTTACGCATTCCCCTGGGTTACTTATCGATAGAAATATATTTGGGACAGGAAAATATTTTTTCACAATAACTTTAACCATTATACCCTATATGAAATGCAATTGAACCATACTTTTATACATAATGTACCCCAACAAATAACTATCGTACCCCGTCCAAAATATATAAGGAAAAATTGATATTATAAATTAAAATGTTGTATATATACCGAGCGAATATTGTGATATTTAATTTAGAACATCTCGAGTGTTATAATTGTTAGAAAATCATGAAGAAAGTAAACATATATAATTTTACTTAATACGAACACAATACACCATATAAATTCATTGTACCCAAATATTGAAAATTGTATGCCCCAATTAAAAGATATTGTACCCCGCCCAAAATTCTTAGTTTGTAACTTAAAATTTTCTATAGAACCTCATATACTACGGTATAATTTACCATCTCCGGTGTTAATTATTGCCATAAATATATTTTGGCCCGAAAATAATGTTTACAATTATTTTGGGCATTATACCCAATATGAAATGCAATTGTACACCAAAATTTTGTCCAATGTGCCCAACAAACAATTATTATACCCTATTCAATATATACTGAGAAAAACTGATATTAGTAAATTAAATTAGTTTGTATATATACGGATCAAGTAATGAGATTTTCTTAATATAGCACATTTCGGTGATATAATTGTTCAAAAAATAACTATGAAAATAAATAAATATAATTTTTTAAAATTAATATGGGCACAATACACCATATAAAACCAATGTACCCCAATGTTGAAGATAATATTCCTCAATTAAAAATAATTATACCCCGCCCAAAATCCTAAAATTGAAACTTACAATTTTTATAGAACCTCATATATTACAGTTAAATTTACCATCCCCTGCTTAAGTATTGCTGAAATATATTTGGGACAGAGAGCTTATTTTTTTTATCATTACTTTGAGCGGTGTACCCTATAAGAAATGCAATTGTACACTACTTTTGAGCATAATGTACCCCCAACAAACAACTATTGTATCCACCCAATATATAAGAAGAAAATTTTATATTAGTAAATTAAAATATTTTGTATATACCGATTGAATATTGGGATGCTTAATTTAGAACATCTCGGGTGTTATAATTGTTGGAAAATAATGGAAAAATAAATATATATTTGTTTAATTAATATGGGCACACACTATAAAATTATTGTACCCAAATATTGAAAATGATGGGCCCTAATTAAAAACTATTGTATTCCGCCTAAAATTCTTAGTTTCAAACTTAAAGTTTTCTATAGAATCTCATATACTACGGTTTAATTTACCATTCCGAGGGGTTAATTATCGTCATATATATATATATATATATTATGGCCAGAATAATTTCTACAATTACTTTGGCTATTGTACCCTGTATGAAATTCATTCATACCCTAATGTTTTGCACAATGTGCCCAACAACACTCTATTGTACCCCGTCCAAAAATGTGTATATATATATATAGTGAAAAATTGATATATTGTGAATCGTCCATTGATGAAACCTAAATTTTCTTTCGCTCGAATCGCCAATTTCACCGCTCTACGTTACGACACTGGTTGAGATTTTTTTTTGACAAGTTTATGGATATTAAAAAAAAAAAAAAAAAACAACTTTAATAGAATGTCATGGCTTAAAGTTATTGCATAGATATGACTTTTTTTATTTTTTATCTTTGTCATGGCCATAGCAATAGCTCAAATTGAGGACATTTATACCAATACCATAGCTTAAGTAACGATAATTAATACAAAAAATATTTTAGTTTTGAAGTTTTTTTTTTAATTTTTGGCGTGTGATTGCACTTTCTAAATTAAATGGATATCAAGTAACCGGTTACTATTTAGAATATCAAGTAACCAGTTACCAATTATTTTAGTTAGAGTGAACTGCAAAATACATCACTTATCTATGAGTTTTTGCAAAAAATGACACTTTCTTTTAAAATGCTCTTTTTACATCACGCAACTATCAGTTTTGCTCGAAACATACCACTCCGTCAATGTTGTCCGTAGCTAACGGATGGAATTTTTTGAGTACAAAATCGTCAATTTCATCTTCTTCACTGTTCATCTTCTCCAAAAAAAAAAAAATTTTTTTCTCTTCTCCGGCGCAAAACCCTGAAACTACTTTCTCCGGCGCAAACTTTCTCTTCTCCGACAACCCACCAACTAAATTCAGAGAGAACCTCAACCGATTATTAATTTCTAAACAAAGATTCAATATCTTTTACTAAAATTGCTAGAAACCCAGAAACCATCTATCAAATAATTCTTCCCATATCAAGTTTTTTACTGTTCACAAATCCAACAGCCGCTGCCACCATTTTTTCCGACCTTCTCGTCGTGCGAGCACATCTGGCAAATTAGTACGGCGGACCAGAGTTCAATCTTCCCGCCTTTTTCCCTCCTAAAATTGCGGCCGCAGCCCACCCTGTGCCTCCCCATGTTGCCGTTGCGGAGGTGAGGCAGCAAAAATGGAGCAATGGGTTACACTGTTCCAGATCTTCATGAACTCCCCTTGTCCTGAAACCAAAGCACCTCTGTGGCTGCAAAAATCGAAGCATCTCTGGCCAAGGGAAACTTCCGGCGCCGAAGAAGAGAAAATATATATATATATATATATATATATTTGGAGAAGATGAACAGTTTTGAATTTTTAAAATTGTAAAAGTGATCATGTATTGTTGTTTTATTATAAATTTGCCCCAAAACTTCAATAATGGGAAAAAAATATAAAGAAAATGAAATTGACGATTTTGTCCTCAAAAAATTCCATCCATTAGCTACTTAACGAACAACATTGACGGAGTGATATATTTCGAACAAAACTGATAGTTGTGTGATGCAAAAAAAGCATTTTAAAAGAAAGTGTCATTTTTTGCAAAACAGTCATAGTTAAGTGATGTGTTTTGCAATTCACTCTTTTAGTTATTATTCCCTACATCTACTACCCATTAAACCTTAATTGCACCTTATTCACTTTAAATCATTGATTCTTGATCTAATGATTCAAATTAAATCGACTTAATAGCAAGTCAATTTTAACGACTTGACTCTAGTATTTTCCCATATGACGATTTAATGATGTAGGGGAAAAAAAATCTATATTATCAAGTAGGGTTGAGAACGAACACGAACAAGCTCGAGTTCGGCTCGATAAAAACGTTCGCGAACATGATTTTTAGGTTCGATAATAAACGAACATGAATACGAACAAGGTGTTGAAAGCTCGTTAATGTTCGAGAACAGGCTCGATTAAAATATTAACTATATAATATAAATAAAATAAATATATACAATATTAAAATTTTAAATAATACAAATAATTGAATATTTATACATACTTATATGTATATAAATATCAATATATGAGTTTAAATTGAATTTTTATTTTTATGCAAGTTGATATAATATGTTAAATTAACTAAACATTACAATTTTCTATTAGTTAATGCGAGATAGAACGCACACGAATGTTCACGAACAAGCTCAGCTTGGCTCGATTAATAAATAAACGAATATGAAAAAGATTTTAGACTCGATAAATAAATAAACAATAAATGAACACGTCAAACTTCAGCTCGGCTCAACCTATTATCGAGCATCCTTTGAAATTTTGATCTGGTTTCGCCACTGGTTCCAATACCTTATTATCAAACAATTACGGTAGAGGTGGAGGCGGAGGCACTGGAGTCCGGACTGATGACGCTACAACCCTGGTAGATAAAGCCATGCGAAAAGACACTTTCATCCTTACTGTTTTCGGCCCTTGCCTTATATTAATTGGGGAAAAAGTCTTGATTTTGACCTCCCCAAATCCTAATTGCAAAAGTTTACTTTCACACCTAAAATAACAACGGATTAAATTATAATTTATTTATATTTTTACTTTTAAGTACTCCCCCGTTCTATTAATTAGAAGAGTTTGGTTTAAAAAATATTTTTTATTCCATTAGAAGAGTTCACTTTCAATTTTTTTATCCCATTAGAAGAGTTCACTTTCAATTTTTTTATCTCATACCCTTACTAATATAATAAAATATTATTCATAATTAGTTCACACTTAAAATGTAAGGATATTAATGGATAAGTGGTGTCAAATTAGCTAATTTATGTATTATCCATTGAAATTCATAATAAGTGGACAATTTTAATGAAACGGAGGAAGTATGTATTAATTATGAGCTACTTATAATTATATTAGTAAAAATAACAGGAGTAACAAATTTTAAAGTAATCTCTTTTGAAACAACAAAATGATTGAATGTAATGGAACAGTGGGAATACATAAAAACAAATAATTGTCGCAACTAATAAAAACTTAAATTAAAAAAAATATCCCCAAAAATTTCACGCCCTCCTAACCGTGATGGTGAGATTGTATAGTTTATGTCATTTGGAAGTAAATGCTGAATGCAGAGTGATATAAAATGGAAATGTGTGCACTATTTTATTTTAATAGGACGAACAAGTAATTACTTTTATTTTATTTTTTAAAGAGGTTAGTACTCGAGAAATTATTACACACTTTGTAGAATCTCCACTTTTCTTGTATTTAATTTTGCTTCGTAAAATTTTTAAAATACACATTTCACCTCTTATATGATTATGAACGATCCATAATTCATTTAGACTATATGATAGTTTGTGTTTTATGTCAAACAAAGTCACACTGTGATATAGAAAAGATTAAATTCAGGTTATGTTTATAGACCAAAAAAGAAAGAAAGAAAGAAAGAAAAACTCCCTTCAAATCTCATTCTTTTCTTTCTTTAATTTTCCGTTTCTTCAATGATTAAGGAAAATGGTCTTTTCTAAGTTAATCCAGTAATTTGCATGAAAACCGGTGGCAATCCCCTTCGTCTTTCCCGCCAATTTTCAACTACCAATCAAAAGCCTCAGCTGCTTTGTACGGTCATATTTTAGATAAATGTCCCGATAGCAAAACTGTGCCATTCCAAGATCATCTTCGATCCCTTTCTGAGCGCAAGCATTTCCTTCGGGATAAACCTGATGAGCGCTTAAGCTGCCTGTGGCCCGGCATATATTCGACAAAATTCCCGAAAGAAATACTGTGATTTTCAATGTTATGCTCCGTGGATACGTCCGTCAACAACCGACTTTATCATGAAGCTCTTCTTCTGCTCAAGAGCATGAATTCTAGTAGGACAATACCTGATTACTATACTTTTCCCTGTGTTCTTAAGCTTGTTCTGCTTCTAGCGATTTGAGATGAATCTGTACACGAATGTGTATGTTGGGAACGGTTTAATCGCCATGTATGGGAAGTGCCGGAGTCTGGTGGAGGCCCGTCGTGTCCTTGACAATATGCCTAGCAGAGATGTTCTCTCTTGGAACTCAATAATTGCTGCGTTTGCTCAAAATGGGGGTTTAATGCTGCCTAGGAAGTTTGCAGGGAAATAGAATCTATCGGGGGGAAAGCCGATGCTGGCACCATGGCTAGCCTTCTTCCTGCTGTTACTAATACACCACCTGAGAATGTTGCATTTGTTGAGGATATGTTCATGAAGGTTAAGAACAGAGAGTTGGTTCCTTGGAATGTGATGATTGCTGAGTAATTCTCTGCCTAACAAGGCTCTTGAGATGGAATCTGTCTGTTGAGAATGCCTTAATCGATATGTATGCCAAGTGTGGATGTTTGAAGGAGGCAAGGGAAGTGTTTGACAGGATGCAATCAAAGGATGTGGTGTCATAATGACATGAAAAGCGCCCTTGAAGCTGCAGATCATCTTTTCCAAATGGCTCCAGAGCAGTCAGGCTATTATGTAATGTTATCAAATATCTACGCAAAGGCTGGGAGATGGAAGAGAGTTACATCCATTCGAGAAATCATGAGGGGCAGAGGAATGAAGAAACTTCCCGGTATCAGTAATGTCGAGTTGAATGATCAGGTCCACACTTTCCTCGCCGGGGACAGGTCCCATCCCCAATCAAAAAAGATCTATGAGGAGTTGGAAAGATGAAGGGTGCAGGGTATGTTCCTGAAACAGATGATGCCCTTCATGATGTTGAGGATGAAGATAAAGAACATCACTTGGTAGTTCATAGTGAGAAGCTGGCTATTGTATTTGCTATTATAAACACCGAACCAAGAACACCTATTAGGATTACAAAGAATCTACGCCTGCGGGGATTGCCACAGTACAGGAAAGTTTATTTCCAAGATTACCGTACGTGAAATCACTGTAAGGGATATTAACCGCTTTCATCACTTTGAGAATGGATTTTGCATTTTTGCTCATGTGGCTATTATTGGTGATTGTACACCACTCAGAAATTTGGATTGAGATTCTTATGCTCCCTTTGTTCTATTTAAAGATTTTATTTTGAGTTGTATTTTGTGACTCATAAACAGTTGTATTTCGTTACTCTTATAATCGAACGGATGGAGTAACATATTTTGGTTTCATAGTTATATTTGACCATCTTATACTATCTTAGACTTGTTACTGGTAAGAATCATAAGCCATATGGCAAGGTTGTTAGACTATTGAGTAGCCACTTTGAAGGTCTTACAAATGTTCAACTTCTGGACGTGCTTTATGTTTATTAGGCTTATGCAATGAATTTGATGAGGCGAAATTGAGGCTATGTTCTTTTTGTGACCCAATTAGGGAATTCTTGTTTCTGAGAAGGAATATTGTTTTAGAGGAAAGTTTTCTGAAAATTTGTGTAGGAAAGAGAAGAAAAATGTAATGATTATGTTATTTTTTAAATATATGCGAATGGATATTTAGAGAAAAATTTTAAATTTGTAATTTTATAAAAATAATGTTATTTTTTTATGATGGATTTATGAATAAAAAAATGATGATTTCTCAAAAATAAAACCGAATTGATATTTGCAGCGACGGTTTCGATATTTGCAGCGACATTTTTGCGTGAAAAGACCGAAATGCCCTTGGGGTAAAAAAAAATAAAAAATTTAAATTCTCCAATCTGCAAAATAATTTTAAAAAAAAAAAATTCCAGAACCATCGCCGGTCGCCGGCGATGGTTTAGGCCAAAACCATCGCCGGCGACCGGCGATGGTTCTGGAATTTTTTTTTTTTTTTAATTATTTTGCAGATTGGAATAATTTTTTTTTATATAGTTTTATTAATTATTTTACTTGTATTATGTCCGAATTTATTAGTAGTTTTGTCAAAATTGTGAAATTTTTTACCGGAATGGGGAAGATTCGCTCGGCTGCAAATATCGATTCCGTCGCTGCAAATATCATGCCCCAAATAAAATAGAAAAGAAAAGAGCCTGATTACTATGTTTCGGTACGAGAAGCAATCAATTTGGTGAACTTTTTTTCGAATAAAATTTGGTGAGTTGATAGTGAGATAAAGTTAAAAGGCCATTGACTGATTGGTGTGAAATATGGGAAAGGTCAAGTGCAGTGCAGAACCCGTTTTAGAGACCAAAGGACAAGCCTAAAGTTCCTAACAAACGACTGGGTTCTTTCCTGGAAAAATCATTCATCTTAACGTGTTATACCGTTAGTTATACGTGTCCTCCGCTTTCCTCGCTAACGTCATAAATCAGATAGACATGGATGTCTACCTTTGGGTCTTGACCCTGGTCTACACACCCTGAGTCTCCCCAAGTCACGAATCTTGCGTTCCACTAAATATGTATTAATCATACAATATACAAACTGAAACGTGTTTTTTATGTGTTCAATGACAAAAAGAGAGCAAAAACAGAAGGCTTATTTTTAAGTTATGGAACATCATTAATACCACAAAATATCTAGGCCCTGTATGTCAACAATTACATTTCATCTCATTTCACCCTCACTTTCATTTTATAATACTTTCTCATCAATTCCAATACACTTTTTTACATTTTCCAAACACCTTTTTATATTTTCAATATAACTTTAATAATTTTAAAATCCAAAATACCTTTCAAAACACCTTTCAAAATGTATATCATACGGGGCCCTAGACTCGATCATCCCTGTCTATCTATGAAGAGCATTCTTTTTCCTAGTCTTCTTTGATTAGCGTGTATGTTTTCTTCGTCTCTATACCAAACTTTCGTGATCATTTCCTGCATCTCAATCTCATCTGGACACTACAATTTTTTTCCCAGTGCAGCAATTTGTCCAACATTTGTTTGTTATATTACATTATCGTTGAATTTTCAAACGCTTGGAGACTATATTACATTATCGTTGAATAGTGAAAGGTAACCAAAATTGACGGGAAAGTGATGCTTCTCCAAGAACAGCGGTCTTTGTCGGAGTAAATTTTAGCCTGGACACGCATCTCCCACCATTTTCCACGTCTTTCTTGACTTGCAGGACCCCTGCACCTGTATAAATGGATGAATCTCTGAGCAAATTAATCAACTTGCAATAACACAAGAAAAAGTACTGAAAACAGAGGGGAAAAAAAAAAGATGGCGGGTTATGCAGGGAAATCCTTCTTGTTCTTGGCGTTATCACTGCTGATAGCGTCCTTTTTCCACCCTTCACAATGTGCCGGAATCGCCGTCTACTGGGGTCAAAACGGCGGTGAAGGGACCTTGGCCGATACGTGTGCCACCGGAAATTACCAATTTGTGAACCTTGCCTTCTTGACTACCTTCGGCAGCGGTGGAACACCAAGTCTGAACTTAGCCGGTCACTGCGATCAGGCCTCCGGCACTTGTGCCTCCCTGAGCAGTGACATAAAGGCTTGCCAGGGAAGAGGCATTAAAGTTCTTCTTTCCCTCGGAGGCGCCGGCGGAAGCTACGGCTTTTCTTCTTCGGCGGAGGCAACCCAATTCGCCCAATACCTTTGGGACAACTTCTTAGGTGGCCAATCTGGTTCCCGTCCTCTAGGCGACGCCGTTTTGGACGGAATAGACTTCGATATGGAAACCGGAGGAGACCAGCATTACGGCGATCTCGCCAGTGCGCTCACCAAATTCGGCAGAAAGGTGTACTTATCAGCAGCGCCGCAATGCCCGTTCCCGGACCAGCAATTAGGTCCTGCCATCAGCACCGGTCTTTTCGATTACGTTTGGATTCAATTTTACAACAACCCGAAAGCGGATTGTCAGTATGCAGACAATGCTGACAACCTTATCGCGAGTTGGAACCGATGGATTACAGTTCCGTCCAGTCAGATCTTCATGGGATTGCCGGCGGCTCCGGAGGCGGCGGACGGTGGATTTGTTCCTCCTGAGGTGCTCATTTCTCAGGTTATTCCGGCAATTAAGAGCTCCCCCAAGTACGGAGGGATCATGCTGTGGAACAAATTCTTCGACCAGGGATATAGCTCTGCTATTAAGAGCAGCGTCTAAAATGAAAATGATCAAATTATAATAAGCTGCATCGAATCTCCTCATCTCTTTGGCGAGTTCATAGGATGATTCTGCTGTACAACTTCAATAATATTTGTCTACTTCATATATGTAGTTATGTAACTCTCGTTTATTCAATCATAATTAATATTTACAATAAATGAAAATAATGTGTTTACTATTAGGCTACTTATATGTCACTGAATAAATAATCAAAACCATTGTAAATTAATTATTAAGAGTAATGATACTTTTAGCACTTATCATCTCAACTAACGTAGATGATCCTAAAGAATCGAAGGGAGGAAAACCGAATCATCATGTTATATACCAATATTGTGTCCTAAAAGCCTTGCCTATGGCATTCCAGAGTAAATTAATTATTAAGAGTAATGATACTTTTAGTTACTTATCATCTCAACTAAATGCCTGGCAAACCACCTATTTGCAGCTTCAGAATAGTGTATTCCGTCCCAACTGATGACAGCCGAAGGATTTCTGCAAGAACCAGCAATGGCTTCTCTGCCATTAAAATTCCCCTTGCGCCCGCACAAAAAACGTCGTAAAACTTTTCGTGAATCCCACAGCAGATGGTGAAAGGGTCTTCAAATCCGTGTTTCTTTGCGTTGCTGATGAGATCATACTTTGCCCAGTAGATGTCCGCATAAGTTCTCGCGGCTTCCGAAAGCTCAGCCCTGAGTTCGATTAGTGTAAATTTGAGCTGGTTGTTGAACTCAATGGCTACCTGATTCAGATATTTGACACACCCATGCTCATCAAGCCCTGAACTCTCTAGCTTGGCTGCGTCTATTGGCAAGCAACCCATCGGTCCTGTATTGTGTATCCAAAACGCTCTGCCTCCTTCCTAGTACAAACTCTGCGACACAGTACTCATGCTTAATTCGGTGAAAGATAGAAAACAATTTCTGGGATCATCAGATTCATTAATTACCCGGATGTGTGCAGATAAGTTTTTGATGTCGTCTGGGAGGATGGCAAGAAGTTGGTCAAGTTCTTTTGGATGCCAAGATTTATATCATTAGAGTCAACGTCCACTGTGTAAAGAGCTTTGGAAAATTCATGTGGTTTAGGAAGCCTTTTTGTATCAGATCCTGAAAATCAAAACAGAAAGTATTCATCTCAAACATCAATGAAAATATTCAAAAAGAAAAAAGAAAAAAAAGAGAAGCTAATTAGTTCATCCCACTTGAATGTCCAGAGATAATGGGAAGAAGGAAGATTTGGTGAGATCTACTCTTAGCCATCTGGGGCGAGATGTCCGAGGTATACTTATCCAAAACCTCCCCCTCCGAGAACCTCAACGAGATCCTTGTAGGTGAAAATGTATGGAAGTTATTGTATCGGAATTTGAATCTCCAAAGTTGGCAGTACATCTCCAGCTCCGGCGATGGGTGTGGGGAGATGGGCATGCCTCTCTGTTTGAGAGCTCCCATTCCCATTTTTTGAAGTTCAAGTAGAACTGCGCAGTGTCCATTTTCTCTTTGTTACGGAAATGGATCTCAAAAGAGAGGAATTTTAGGCAACTGAGAATTGAAGAAGGGCTGCAGTTTTCCTTGAGAAATTCACCCTCCATTTATAGCCAAAAGTGAAGAGCAAAGCATGTGGTGGAGATTAATGTTTTCAAACTTTATTCTGTACTGGTGCAAAGGCAGCTAGCTAGCAATTTGTTTTTGTTGGCCTTTTTATTAACTTTGAAAGCAATGTGCATCAAAGAATCTCGTCTTCTCTATGAAGAAGAAAATTTTCATGTGATTATGTTACATTTATGGCCTGTTTGGTAAGTAGATTCAAGTCATTGTTTGAAACAACTTTTGATTTTATAATATTAAAAGTGTGTTGAAAATGTAAAAAGGTGTGTTAGAAATGTAAAAAAATTTATTGAAAATGTAAAAAGGCTTTTTGGTATGATGAAAAACTATTATAAAATCAAAATAGTTTCAAACCATGACTTGAGTCCACCTACCAAACAGGCCTTATAATTGAGGCATGTGGAACAAGTGCATAAAATACGTCGTATTAAGAATATTTTACAATTAATAGCTATTATAAGTTTCCTAACAAAATTGTTTTAAGGCATTCCTTCCAATTTTTTTATTAAAAATTAAATACATTCCTCCATTTTAAACGAACAAAATCTAATTCATTTATGTCATATATGCATGTTTGTTTTGAAAATTATTTCACTTGATTTGCTTTTAAGTTAATTCACTGGGAAAAAATTCCACTATATATATGTAAAGTGTAAACGTATTTTTCGCAGTATCAAATACTCTTGTGAAGTTGTTCCTGCATAATATATAAATATAGAAAGAGAAGCATGTACGCAATGATTATGGTTGCGAAAAAATGTATTGGCATTGTGATGATAATGTTGGCGGTTGTGAATGTCACATATTCGGTAACAAAAGAAGATGAGCAAACTCAAAAATTAGAGTTTTAGCGCAATTCCCTCGGTGTTACTTAAAAAAGATACGTCATGTTTACCAGATTGTGCTGCTTCTTGTTGGGCCGGTGGCGCATTCGAATCATATTTTGACGATTGTTACTGTAACTGTGCTAAACACGATTGTCACCTTGCGCGTTGCAATGACATCTAGTTAAGTGTTGTTATTTATAGAGAAATCATATTTTTATATTTTTTCAATGTATTTTCTTTTGATAAAATAAAAGTGTCATGTGTGGGAGAGAATCATCAATTGAAATATTTCTTATAAGATGTTACTCTTGATCTTTTATGAATACTCGTTAAATCGAGGAGCAGTTTTAGTAAGACGAGCCGCGACGATCGAAAGGAATTATTGCGGAAAGCACCATAGCTAATGTAACGACTTTGACCCAATAGGCGCCGGTTCGACTTGGAAGCCATCGACATATCTTCTTCGGCTTCATCGATGCAATCGCCCACTCGGCTATGGCATGTGGCCGCCCGGGAGGCGACGTTCATTGAGCCGGCTTGATCTCCCAGGCGCTGCTACCGAAAGAAGAAGAAGAAGAAGAAGAAGAAGAATCTGCCTCCGCCATGACAATTTTGTGCAATTAATGCTGAAGGCAAGCTAATTCAGCCCGCTGACCTTCCCTTCAAAGAGGAAGAAATGAGATTCTTCAGCAGCAGAGACAAGGTTTCTGTTGTTAATTACTGCCCCAAACAAAGTTTACGGGCTAAAAGGGGCACACAAAGATTCACATAACAGACGGCAGAGCAGCGAGAAACTAGATTATATAAGCCCATAATCGCCGACTGCTCTACTGGGATCTTGTTCCTGATTAGTTACATAATGCATTATAAGATTTTCTTGTGGCAGGCTCCGGTGATCGGAATGGGTGGATCTGAAAATGTACCCTCAATTATACGTTCCGCAACCCATCGATTGGCAGCCTCAGTCCAGTGTACACCATCCCAACTGATCAATGCGGAAGGCCTATCGCAAGACCCTGCGAATAATTCAGTTCCGTTTTTTAATGTTTTTGGATAGCCACACCAAACGCTAACCCCGACTCTGTGAATCCCGCAGCAGACGGTCCCAGGGTCCTCAAATCCTAATTTCCTTGCGTTGCTGATGAGTTCATACTTGGCACTGTACATATCCACCAAGGTTATCGCAGCTTCTGACAGATTTGCCCTGAGCTCCGCCACGGAGCGCTTCAGCAATGCATTGAACCACAGAGATCTCTCGTTCTGCCACCTGATACATCCGTGTCTGTCGAGATACTCCGGCGGTGGATTTTGGACTTGGCTAGTTTGAAGAGGCAGGCAACCCAAGGGACCTGTGTTGTGTATCCAGAAAAATCTAGCTCCTCTGGAATACAGCTCCTGTATTTGGTCTGCAAATATGTTGGTTATATTCACCAACATTTCCTTCAAATCTTGTGTGCTATTATTAAGTTTAATGCCGTGGCAAATGTCAACCACGTAAAGAGCTCTGGAAAACTCTTTCGGGTTGGGGACCCTGCTCCTATCAGCTGCGTTCACTGCAAAAGTAATAACATGGATCCAAATTAGGATTCTATTTCGAAAAATGTTATGTAAACACAGTGTCCATACCTTGAGGGTAGAGGAGAGTAGATCGAGTTTTGAATCGTGTATTGAACCACCTGGATATCGAAAGGAACCGGGCTGCTTCGACTCCGAAACCAGGTCTCATCCGGCCGCTGGATTGCTGCCCCTGAACTTGCAAAATTAGCTCCGTGATGGAAAGTGGTTGCCAAAGAATCCAGGTATGGGCTCAGAAAGGGGAGCCGCAGGTGTTGAGCTTCCATGCAAAAACGTACACAAGTTTAATTTTATGCAGGCAGTCCATAGGAATATGCGAATGAGGAGATTAAAATTTAAAACTTAAAAAGAAAGAAGTTACCAATGAAGTCGATGATAAGGCGACAGTCCGAATATGTTCCGGTGGAGGTGTGAAAGTAGGTCTCGCCGTAGGGGAGGGGCGTGGGATTATATAGTACCTGAAGGACTCCGGGTATCCGAGTTGGAGTCTCAAAAATTGTAAATTGCTGGAAAGTTACATGATGAGTAGTTGTTGTGATGATGATCAGTTTCAGCTTGGGACACCAAAGAGAAAGAGATGAAGAAGACTAGAATAACATGAGTTGCTAAATTCTTCATTTTTCTTTTCCGGATTGATGAAAGTTTGAGGAACTAAGGAAACTGGGAAAGAAAATAGGCGAAACTGAGGTAAAGATGCATATATTTTTTGTGTTAGCTAGGAAGAGTTTGAAGAATGGAGAAAATGAAACATGCATATATATATATAGAGAGAGATCGATGGAAATTAATTAAAAGCATTAATCAATTATAATTAATTTGGCAATCGGAACATAGTACATGGGATGCTTTCTTTCATTCATGGTCAAACAATATTTGTGAAGTAAATGAATGGTCTTTTACTTCAATTTGCATCTTCTTCTTCTTCTTATTCATCATCAGAGTTGGCAGGAGAGAGTAAAAGAAGGAAAGTTTGGTGTAAGTTAGAACTAATGTATGTAAAGGTAGCCCATGTGTGGTGTGGTGTGTTCTTGAATTATTGTTTGTGGCTTCCAAATCCATGCCATACAAATAAAAAGTTGACAAATTTCACTTTCTCGATCTCCTCCTCTTGGAATAAGGAAGGATCCAAAATTTAACAATTTCTACTTGAATGAATTGAAAAAAGGATTATTAGATGCTTATTCGATCCCTTCGTCTCATGACCCTACAAAATGATCATCAGATTCAGATTTGGCAGCTGCAGGAGGATGGGGAAAATCAATGTGAAAGTTTTGGGACAAGAGGATGGGGATGCTGCAGAGATACAGGCCAGGGATGCTTGATAGGACCGTCGTTAGCCCCTATCAAATACAGTAAAAATACTGTATAAACCTGCAATAATTAGCTATAAGTAGCACAATGATAACAGGGTCGATCCCACAGGGAACGGACTGCTTAAAATTACAAAACCTATTAATTCCTAAAAAGTTTGGTTCGCAACCACCTTTATTGCTCAGAGAGACTTTGTAAAAGATTATTGAAAACTAAATAACAAATTTAAATTAAGAAATTAATCAATGAAATAAAGTATTCCAGCAATATGTAAATCACAATAATCACGTGCATGTTAATCATCAACTCATTAATATATTAAATAGCATGTCATCAATCAGTTATAGGTTACCGTGAATCCGCATCAGACATAACCCAATCTCCCCTTACTTTATCGGCAATTACCGTGAATCCGCATCAGACATAATTGCTACTCTAATTAACAAGGAACAGGCCGTAAGGCATCGACACCTATTAACCAAGTTAACAGCCTTAAGATCTAGGGAAACCCGATTTTAGTTATTCTTATTGAATTAACATCTAAGAATTACTAACCCCTTATTCTCTATTACCTGAAGGTAACTTTGCCACTAATTAATCTTGCCCAATAAATATTATGTTATTTAACTGGGAATTAATTGGCTCTACCTAATTCAACTAAGGTGATCAGTCTTAATTAAATATCAGTAATCAAAGTTATGAGCAGAGAATAATAAGGAACACATGCAATTTAATTTAAGCACAATTCGGTTTCATAACATGCCCGGATTAATTGCTATTACATTATGCCGGAATAAGTAAATTAGCTACTCATAATTAAATTAACTACGCACATAAATATTATATGAATCATACTGAAAAGAATTGAAAAGAATAGAATAACTAAGAAAGAAATACTTGATTTGCGATCTGAAAAATAGTATCAGAGTATGCAACGTCCCGTTTGGGCAAACGGGACCTTGTCCTGGCAGAATTTCCCAAAACGCGAGAACCGAAACCTACTGCTCTAAAATATGAAATAGCTATGAAAATTATGGAATAATATTCTGCTTCCTACGTACGTCTCTCTGTTCTCTCCCTTCTATCCCTTTATATAGGTGTAGAATGGAGAGAAGAACTAATAGTAAACTACTAAAATTCTTGTCCATGTAGGATACTACCAAAAATAATCTCCAAAATAAATAAGGATAATTTGTATTAGGAAATAATCCCTTCTTCCAGCTGGCGCACCACCAATGTTGGCAATTAAAGAATCCAAATTCCATTCCAATTGCTTCACACGATTGATCAATTAATTGCTTCATTGGGCCTTCTTCAGGTTTGGGCTGCTTCTTCCATATTTGGGCTGCTTCAACTTTAGCCCACTTGCTCCTTTTTGCATGCATGATATTAATAATTCCTCCCTTCATTGCTTCTTTGAACTGGATTGCTCTTTTCTTCCTCTTTTTGCATTTGCTTCCTTTAATTATTTTTCTTCCTAAAACCTGCATTTATCTCACAAAAACTTGCACATACCCGTGAGATTTGCCACAATTATGCTCTAAAATTCAGCAGCTAAAGGACATTTATCAAATATCCCCACACTTGAATGACGCTTGTCCTCAAGCGTGAAGTGAAGAATTAAACTCGGTCCTATTTTCTTTCCCTTTCTTACGTAACAAAAACACAAAGACACAAACACAAGAATAGAAAAGACACAAAACTTGAACAGACCCAAAAGAACATAATAGAAAAACAAACAATGACCCACAGATCCAAGACATGACTCACACGACACAATAACACGACACAAACACAGGATTATTCTGCCCAAATTCCTCATGTCAATTGTACTTGCACCACGAGATTCACCTTTTAATCACAAACTATGCAAACTCTACCATTCCACCAGACAAACCATACCAAGTCAGTTTAACACAGTTCATGCATAAATTCCCAAGCAGCACTCTTATGGGTAGTAAATCACACAACTCACAATTCAAAAAATTAGGACAAGTGATTCATCCCTAGTCTAGTCAGAACTCAAAAGCTTGATAACTGACCATCTCCACAGTAAAGATTGAGTAATGCACAGATGTTAAGAACAACCTTTTATTCATATGGACGCAATGGGGCCAAGGGATTTTTATTTATTTGGTCGGGCCCTATGGGGTTCTAAGTCACCTGCAGAATTCAACAAATAGTGTGCATGCATATAGAACCTGCTGCTCCTTTAATTTGGACACCAACTCCACTGCCTGCTTTTCTTGATCTAGAGCCAAAACATTCAGCTCTTTCTTTTAATTATTCAAGTAGTGACAGTCACCAAAAACTCATTCAGCATATGATTAAAAATTCAGCACATAATCTCCAAAATCCAGTCCTTTAACTTATTCTGTAAACATGTTAAAAACACAACCAGCTCTTGTTTTATTTCATCATCTCTTTCTTTTTTTCTTTTTTTTTTCAAATGTGGACTCATTTTCTTTCCACAGCAGAACTGATTTTTCATATAAATTCAGCAGATACACAAAGAAACAGAACTGGACTCCACAATTGTGCTTCATGACTTCTTCTCTGTCACAGCATCAACACATAATACCATGCAGCATGCACACCAAGGGTAAGAAAGGATTTACTCAAAACATGCTTGGCTAACTTTTACTGACTCAGAACTGAAAGGTCAAGGCTTCAACTTGCTGACTAAGGGGTATTTTTCTGTATAGGACGGTTCAAAAATTTAAGCCAAAAGGGTTTATCCTAGAAAAGGTCCCCCATCATCCAACCATGCATTACTCAATAAACCATTTTGACAGTCAAGCAGGCAAACCAAAGAGATTCTCAAGCAAAACATCCAGTGCGGCTCAGAATTATTTAGTAGGCTTTAGAAGAGGGAATTCATGCACAACCTGTATTAAAATAACGGATCTATCCCAAACCACATCCACAAGAATAAGCATAGTAAGTGATTAATAGGATATCTATGTTGCTTATTTCAGATTAACATTCAGAATTGGGCAAAAATCTTGTACTTCACATACACATTCAAGACTCCAAAGACAAACAAAACAAAACACAGGAGAGAATCGCAAAACATCCCCACACTTAAAAGGATGCTTGCCCTTAAGCATACAAAAACAACACAACCAAGGAAACAAAAACGAAAACAGCACAAAACATAAAACAGGAAACAACACATGAAAAAGCATTAGAGGTGAGGTAATTAACCATATCTGCATACCATGGATCACAGATCTTCCTCTCCGAAGTTCGCAGATTCAGTGACTGTTCTACCTCCTGTTTGGGCAAATGGGACGTCGCCTGGTAGAGATGTTCTTCGGGAAAGTTTTCCTAAATTGGTGGCCCTTCGAACTTCATGGGTTGGCTACTGGAACCTAACCTGCAACAAAAAATTAAATTCTAAAAAATTAAATCCTAAATGACTGAATTTACTATTTTTTTTTCTTTTTTTTTCCTTTTAATTAAATACAAAAAATTAGAAATAATGGAAAACACAAAAAATAAAACTAAAAAAAATAATAATAATAAAAGAAAACGCGGGTTGCCTCCCACTAGCGCCTCTCTTTAACGTCTTCGGCCAGACGCAGTGTGTCTCCTTCAATGATTCGGACAGCATAACAATGGAATTTCTTCCACTGTTTGGACCTGGGTAGCATCACAGAAAAGTTTAAGATGTTTCCTGTTGACTGTGAATTTCTTTCCAATCTTGGAATTTTGAACTTGCACAGCTCCACTTGAACAGACGGACACTACATCCAGTGGTCTTATCTTCTTCTTCTTCTTACCAGGTAGACCCTTGATCTCAAAATTCGCAAAACCACCTCTTTTTCCTTGACTGATCTGCTGGCCAGTATCACATTGTGGGGGAATTTGACTCACTTCCTGCAAAAAATCAGTCTCAAGATGCTCTTGGACACAAGGGTCAATCATATCAACACTATAAACATTTTCCATAGGCATTGAACTTTTTATGGCATCATCCATACTAAATGTGACCTTTTCACCACAGTAGTCCAAACAAATAGATCCATTGTACACATCAATTAGGGCTCTAGATGTTTTCAAGAAAGGTCGGCCCAACAAGACTTCGGCTGACTCTTTTGACGGATCACTACTCATCTCAACCACATAAAAATCAGCAGGGTATACAAAAGAATGAACTCTTACCAACACATTTTCCAAAAGACCCACAGGATGTACATATGATCTATCAGCCAATTGAATTATAACACTAGTGTCGACTAATTCAACACCAGTTAAAGTTTGATACACAGAAAGAGGCATTACATTAATTGAAGCACCTAAATCACACATAGCATGCTTAATCTGTTTATCTCCAATTACACAAGGTAAAGAAAACATACCTGGGTCCTTGCACTTAGGTGGCAATTTCTTTTGAATTACGGCAGACACGTTCTCGACCATGATTACCTTGCGTGCTCCTCTTTGCTTCCCAGCCATAAACTCTTTCAAAAATTTACCAATAGGAGGGATCTTTATTGCCTTGAGGAAAGGTATGTTAACCTCCATATTCTCAAACGCTGCCAAATAGTCCACATGATCCTCTTTTGGTTTCTTCGCTTTCCCGATCAGTCGGTTTGGAAAAGGTGGGTCTTCATAGGGGTTTCCACCTTTTAGGCTTAGGAAAGGTTCGGGTCTGCTTCTTATTTTTGTTTCTGCAGTTTCAGGTTCAGGGTCCCTTTTGGGCAAATGGGACCTCGACGCAGAACTCTCTGGATCTTCTGGATGCGGAGACTTGATATATTCCCTGGATTTCAGGTTCAGGGTCTCATGTTCTCTTTCTTTTTCGGTTCCTGCGATTTCAGGTTCAGGGTCCCGTTTGGGCAAATGGGACCTCGACGCAGAGTTCTTTTCTACAGCTGGCTCCAAGACCTTCCCACTCCGCAGGGTTATCTCATTCACATTCTCTTTGGATGGCACTTGAACTTGGGCAGGTTCACGGTCGATGGCCCGTTTGGACAAATGGGACCTCAGAGTAGAACTCTCTTGCTCTTCTGGCTGCGGTAACTTCACATATTCCCTGGAATTGTCTTCGCCTTGCTCAGATTTTGCCTCCACTCTGTTCCTACTAATCAATCTATTTGGAAAAGGAGGTTCTTCGTAAGGGTTCCCGCCTTTCAGACTTAAAAAGGGTTTAGGTCTCTCTGTGACTGCTGGCTCGGTTCTTTCAGCTTCAGGTTCAGGGTCGACGCCCCGTTTGGGCAAACGGGACCTCATCGTAGAATTCTTTTGCACTTCTGGCTGCAGAACCTTCCCACATCTCAGAGTTATCGCACTAACATTCTCTTTTTGCTGTATTTGGACCTGTGAGGGTAGTCTTCCCTGGTCACCCTTCAATTCTTTGAGCGAAGCAGCCAATTGGGACACCATATTTGCCAGACTATCAATACTGGTTTTTTGCTCTTTTTGTTGATCTATTAGAGATGCAATTATATCACTAGAATCTTTACCATTTCGCTGTGGTTGGTATGAACTCTGGCCTTGCTGGAACCCTCTCTGCTGTGGTGGTCGGTATGCCTGATTCTGTTACTGATTCAGGTACTGGTTCTGGTTACCCTGATAGTGGAGCTGCTGACTTTGATCTTGGATGCCTGGTTCAGTCCATCTGAAACTAGGATGATCTTTCCACCCTTGATTGTACGTGTTGGAGTACGGGTCCCTTCTTTGATGTGTGCCATTCCAGTTTCCAGTCGCATTTGCTTGGGCCAGGGGGTCAGTGGGTGCAAGGTTACACTTATGGGTAAAATGTCCCATATTTCCGCAGATTCCACACACCTCCTCTGTCTGTGCCTTATTTGTTCCAGCCGCCATTTTAGTTATCATCTCAGTCATTTTTCTCATTTCGGCTACCAGCTGGGAGTTGTTCATGGGGTCCTCATCATCAATAACACGCACTTCGGCAGTCCGCTTGGCAAGACGGATCCTGGGTTCAGCAAAGTCATTACGTGCTTCCAATGTCTCCTTTATTATCTTATAAGCAGATGTGGCAGTGTTATTCAGAAATGCACCACCACTGGCAGAATCCATATGCATCCTCTCGGCCTCTGTCATTCCATGGTAGAAAAATTGCAACAACTCTCCATCCGAGTACCTATGGTTTGGGCAACTGTCGCACAGTCGCTTAAATCTGAGCCAGTAAGTGCGGAGGGACTCATCATAGTCTTGTTGGATCCCACTTATCTCCTTCTTCACTGCATTCGTCTTCGTGGCTAAGGAAAGCCTCCTTCATCTCCCCCCATGTAGTGATGGAGTTCGGCTCTAGGGAAGAGAACCACATGTTGGCTTCACCGGTCAGGACAAAAGGGAATGCCACGAGTCTGAGCTGCTCCACAGTGGCTCCTGCTGGTACTTTGCCCAACTTGCACCCCTTGACGTACTCACGCAAAAAACTGTGGGGGTCCTCTCCTGGCCTTCCATGGTACTTTGGTAGCATACTCAACCAACTAGATTTGAGTTGGAAGTGACCCGTGATTTCAGGCATTACAATTGCTGACGGCTCATCCTCGGCGTCGTGGTTGCTTAGCTCCTTTAGAGTTGGTTCAGCAGCAGGAGCTTCCACTCGTCTTCTTTCTTCCTGTCTATCCCCCATCTTAGAATCAGGCTTAGGGACAAAATTCTGTTCAGACTCAGCTTCTGTTCTACCTCCCGTTAGGGCAAACGGGACCTTGTCCGAATCTGAAACAGCAGCTTCTCGCCTTTGACGTGCTTCTTTTGCGAGTCTTCTTGCAGTTTTTTCAATCTCTGGATCGTACTGCAATTCAGGTTGCGACGATCTGCTCATAAAACACACAAAAACCACAAATTAATAGGAAAAGGTGATTTAAAACATAAAACCGTTCCCCGGCAACGGCGCCAATTTGATAGGACCGTCGTTAGCCCTATCAAATACAGTAAAAATACTGTATAAACCTGCAATAATTAGCTATAAGTAGCACAATGATAACAGGGTCGATCCCACAGAGAACGGACTGCTTAAAATTACAAAACCTATTAATTCCTAAAAAGTTTGGTTCGCAACCACCTTTATTGCTCAGAGAGACTTTGTAAAAGATTATTGAAAACTAAATAACAAATTTAAATTAAGAAATTAATCAATGAAATAAAGTATTCCAGCAATATGTAAATCACAATAATCACGTGCATGTTAATCATCAACTCATTAATATATTAAATAGCATGTCATCAATCAGTTATAGGTTACCGTGAATCCGCATCAGACATAACCCAATCTCCCCTTACTTTATCGGCAATTACCGTGAATCCGCATCAGACATAATTGCTACTCTAATTAACAAGGAACAGGCCGTAAGGCATCGACACCTATTAACCAAGTTAACAGCCTTAAGATCTAGGGAAACCCGATTTTAGTTATTCTTATTGAATTAACATCTAAGAATTACTAACCCCTTATTCTCTATTACCTGAAGGTAACTTTGCCACTAATTAATCTTGCCCAATAAATATTATGTTATTTAACTGGAAATTAATTGGCTCTACCTAATTTAACTAAGGTGATCAGTCTTAATTAAATATCAATAATCAAAGTTATGAGCAGAGAATAATAAGGAACACATGCAATTTAATTTAAGCACAATTCGGTTTCATAACATGCCCGGATTAATTGCTATTACATTATGGCGGAATAAGTAAATTAGCTACTCATAATTAAATTAACTACGCACATAAATATTATATGAATCATACTGAAAAGAATTGAAAAGAATAGAATAACTAAGAAAGAAATACTTGATTTGCGATCTGAAAAATAGTCTCAGAGTATGCAACGTCCCGTTTGGGCAAACGGGACCTTGTCCTGGCAGAATTTCCCAAAACGCGAGAACCGAAACCTACTTCTCTAAAATATGAAATAGCTATGAAAATTATGGAATAATATTCTGCTTCCTACGTACGTCTCTCTGTTCTCTCCCTTCTATCCCTTTATATAGGTGTAGAATGGAGAGAAGAACTAATAGTAAACTACTAAAATTCTTGTCCATGTAGGATACTACCAAAAATAATCTCCAAAATAAATAAGGATAATTTGTATTAGGAAATAATCCCTTCTTCCAGCTAGCGCACCACCAATGTTGGCAATTAAAGAATCCAAATTCCATTCCAATTGCTTCACACGATTGATCAATTAATTGCTTCATTGGGCCTTCTTCAGGTTTGGGCTGCTTCTTCCATATTTGGGCTGCTTCAACTTTAGCCCACTTGCTCCTTTTTGCATGCATGATATTAATAATTCCTCCCTTCATTGCTTCTTTGAACTGGAGTGCTCTTTTCTTCCTCTTTTTGCATCTGCTTCCTTTAATTATTTTTCTTCCTAAAACCTGTATTTATCTCACAAAAACTTGTACATACCCATGAGATTTGCCACAATTATGCTCTAAAATTCAGCAGCTAAAGGACATTTATCAATGCTACGTAACCTTAACTGGCAAAAAGCTAAAAATAGAGCCATTGTACTGTAAGTTTTTGTTGGGCTTTTATTACAACTTGGAAACCAATGTGCATTAAAAATCTCTTCTCTATGAAGAAGAAAAAGCCATGTGATACAGAAGAACAATTATTTGTCTACTTTTTTTTTGTTTTCTCCACTCTTCTCTCCTCTCAGTTTGCTATGCTCAAAAAGTCTTTGCGGATTCCGCTTCTCTCTGAATCAGTAGACTAACCTTCACTGAGTCGGTTTAATTGTTGTTGTTTCTCCAGATTCGCCTCAGTTTACTTAGTTTCTCTAGTCTTCATCTCATTGATCTTGATCACACAGTTGATTCGCCGCCGGTATCGGAGTTTGAATCTCCGAAACTGTAAATTTATCAGAGAACTCGTGTCTGTACGTCCAGTCCAGCCATTTTTACAGTTTCGGTCATTCAAATCCGATACCAGCGGCGTCGCGGCAGCATTTAATTCATCCCTGCCGACGCCGGCCATCTCCCTCCCTCCCAACGACGAAATGTACTTCCACATGTCTGCCGGCCGGGCGGTGGTACTGCAGGTAACTTATTTTTTATTCCTTCTTTCTGCAGTACATCTTTTAATGAATAAAAAAAATGGCATTAACTGATTATTGGAATAAACTCGAGGGATTTGTTTAAAATTAACCATTTTATATCATGTACAAACAAGAAGGAACCCACTTTTAGATAATGCCAGTAGTCGAGCCGAGTCAGAACTTAATATTCCTTAGTAATATAAAATTACGCAAGTCAACTTCTTCCAGAGTACTTAGCAGCCCAAAATAATACTCCATTGAGATGGTTAATTATCCAATGATTAAGAAAATCCCATTTTGATTCTATAAAAAGGAATTGAAATTATGTAACATCGTGCACAGAGTAACCATCTCAAACGTTTGAAAATGTCCGCAAAAGCAAACGCTATTGCCGCCGTTGCACTGTTCTGCTTCTTATCCCTGGCTCAGCTCCCGGAAGCCTTTCTCGGCGTCGGTGGTCGCCCCGGCGGGATAAGCATCTACTGGGGCCAAAACGGTTTCGAGGGTAACTTAACCGCCACATGTGCCACGGGCAGATATTCCTATGTCAACTTAGCCTTTCTAGTCAAATTCGGCAACGGTCAGACCCCGGAAATCAACCTCGCCGGTCACTGTAATCCGGCCGTGAACGGTTGCACCACCATCAGCGACGGAATACGCTATTGCCAAAGCCGCGGCATCAAGGTGTTGCTGTCCCTCGGCGGCGGAGTCGGGAGCTACTCTCTGGCATCAAAAGAAGATGCCAAAAGCGTATCGCTCTATTTGTGGAACAACTTTTTGGGCGGAACCTCGAATTCCAGGCCCTTGGGAAATGCTACCTTGGACGGAATCGATTTCGACATCGAATTAGGATCTACCCTTTACTGGGACGATCTTGCGAGATATTTAAAGGGCTACAGTGGCCTGCTGGGAGGAAGAAAGGTTTATTTAAGCGCCGCTCCGCAATGCCCGTTTCCGGACAGGTTCCTCGGAGCTGCACTCAGTGAGGGGCTTTTTGACTACGTTTGGATTCAGTTTTACAACAATCCCCCGTGCCAGTACGTTTCTGGGAATTCTAGTAATCTCTTGAGTTCTTGGAAACATTGGACGACTACCATTAAAGCTCAGAAGTTTTTCTTGGGCCTGCCGGCGGATCCTCGGGCAGCCGGAAGTGGGTACATTCCGCCGGAAGTGTTGACTTCCAAGATCCTGCCGGAGATAAAAAGGTCGCCCAAGTACGGTGGGGTGATGCTGTGGTCAAAATATTGGGACGATCAAAATGGGTACAGTGCGTCCATTTTGAAAAGCGTTTGATTAATGTTTGAATTGACGATTCTGTCCTCGGTCAGTGGCGCACTTGTTAATAAATAGTGGATCACACTTGACTTTCACTCCGTTGAAAATGTATTGGGCCGTTTGTATTACTATTTATAATTTTAATTGATTGGTGATTTGCAATTATTCGAATAATAATAAATCTCTTTTTTTGAACCTTATTTTTCCTATCCTCTCATGTGACGTCGTTTTATTCCATTACTGATTTTTTTCTTTTTCTATAATTTTTGACCAAGTCTTTTTCTGACCGGATTTATTTGAAAATGTCGTGTTTGCCTAGCAAATACAATGAATGACGACTTGCTTATAAAAAATAATGGCGTTTGTCCTAATTTAAGTTAATGTTTAGAAAATCATTTGTAAAGGGAAGAGAGAAGGCAATATTTGAGGGTGGGATATAAAAAATATAAAAAAACAAAAGTTCAGGTTTGCGGGTAATTAGGAGAGCCCAATTTCATTAGATCTAGAGAATCAATCGGCCCTCCAAGGGGAAAAGAAAGCCCAAATAGCGCTGAGCCTCATTTCAACAATTTCCTTTGCAGTGGGTTCATTCAACTTTTCCCTTACAATCACTAAACTTGTACTCCTTCTGTCCCACTCAAAGAGTCCACGTTCAAAATAAAATCTTGTCTCATTTAAATAGTCTATTTTAAATTTATTTACATTACACACCCTTACTAATATTACAATGTGTGGCTCACAATTAATCCTTACTTCTAAAGTAAGGATATAAATGAAAAATATAGTGGTAAATTACTTATTTTATGTGTTGTACCTTACAACCCATATTAAGTTGTACACATTTCAAAGTGGACTTTTTGAGTGTAACGGATGTAGTATTTTTTTCATGTGAAATTGTATATAGTCGTTCGTAGCAATTCAACTATGTCGAGTTCCAAAATAAGGTCAAGTATTGAATAAAGAACGCAACATAAATTCCTTACTCACAAGTAGGGGTGGCAAAAAAACCCACTAACCCAAAAATCGCCCAAACTCATTGGGTATTAACCCAATAAAACTCACTTTAAAAAATAATGGGTTGGGTGGGCTTGAGCTAAATATGTAATGGGCGGATTTAGGGTAGCCCATTGGGTACCCTAAAACCCGCCCATCATGGGTATCAAAAATACCCATCCACAATTATCCTTAAAAGTATTAAAAAAAAAAAAACCAACAACTCACATACTTTAGTGTGCTCATTTTATTTTTTTCTTCAAACTTATTTTTCTTTTTCTTTATTTTTCGTGTCCTACAATTACTTTACGTTTTTTTTTTCCATTTATTTTTTTATAATATTTTTAAATTCGTTCGGGTTTAGGGCCGGGTTTGGGTTTGGGCCGGGCCGGCCCAGTTCGGGCCAATTTTTGACCGATTTCGGGGCGGGCCCAGTTTCAGCCCGGGCCCAATTTTGGGCCTCGGGATCAGTTTTGGGCCTCGGACCCAGTTTTGGCCCGGGCCCAGTTTCGGTGTCGGGGCATGCACGGGTTTATATAAATATAAAAAAATTAAAAATTGTGTTTCGACAAAAAAATTACATACAATTAAATATAAAAGTATATAAAATTTAATATTTCAAATTTTATAATATATTCAAAGAATTAAAATTCACTTTAAAAAAAATTAAAATGAAATTAAAAAAAAAATTTAAATTTTTTTATTAATAAACTATTAAATAAGCCTTACATTTTTGTATAATGGGTATTATGGATACCCATGGGTACCCATAACTACCCATTATCCATTTGAGTTAAAACCATTAATTGAGTGAATAATGGGTACCCATTACCCATTAACTTAACACATATTTAATACCCGCCTAATACCCGTCCAACCCGCCCGTTTGACACCCCTACTCACAAGGATGAGTTGCTTCCAGATAACTATTGCGCATGATTGATCACTCCCAAATTTGGAGTTTGATTCTTAATTACTTCTTTCGTCTCACTCAAATATTTCACTTTCCAAAAAAAAAATTTATCCTATTTAAAGAGTCCATTTTGAATTTATTTACATTACATACGTTTACTAATATTACAATGTGTGATTCACAATTAAGTGAAAAATATGATGATAAATTACTTATTTTAAGTGTTGTACCTCACAACTCATAATAAATTATGCATATTTTAAAATAGACTCTTTTAATAAAACAGAAGAAATAATTATATCTATCATCAATATTTAGTGATTAAATGGTTACGTGAAAATTATAATCGAACCCTGAATTAAACATATCATTTTAGTCTGCAGACAGACCTGATTTACGGTCAGATACATTCTTGCCAAACCAAGCGAGACAATATGCCACACACTTACTTATTTAGGGCCTCTAAAAAAGAAGAGAGAACGAACATAATTATTGTCTCGCTTGGTTTGGCAAGAATGTATCTGACCGTAAATCAGGTCTGTCTGCAGACTAAAATGATATGTTTAATTCAGGGTTCGATTATAATTTTCACGTAACCATTTAATCACTAAATATTGATGATAGATATAATTATTTCTTCTGTTTTATTAAAAGAGTCTATTTTAAAATATGCATAATTTATTATGAGTTGTGAGGTACAACACTTAAAATAAGTAATTTATCATCATATTTTCACTTAATTGTGAATCACAATCCTATATTCAAGAGTCACAATCCTATATTCAAGAGTCTTAGCCTTTTAACAGATTTTGAAAATATCAAAGGCATTTTCATAATAACACCCATTGATATATTCGGACAATGAGAATATATTTTACACTCTCTACTCTGTTTTATCGAGTTTAAAAGATGTACAACTTTTTATAAATCGCAAGGTACAACACATTAAATAAGTAATTTGTCATTATTTTCTTAAATAATATTCTTATCCTTCAAAGGTTGATTAATTGTTAACAACCATAATTTCACTAGTAAGGACATGATAAGTAAATAAATTAAAACTGAACTCTTATAACAAAACAAACAAATATAATAAAACGGTGAAAGAACGTATTACAATGTCTTACATAAAATAAAATGATCAACTTTTGACAATGTAATAGCCCTTCTGTTCTATCTCTAACTTTCTTTCATACTAAAATATAAGATATACATATCATATCACAAAATTTATTCCATTATTATAAAAAATATACAAGAAAGATTAATATGTCACAGATAACAAAAAAGAAAATTTTGAGTGCAAAATTCGGCCCAAAAAATGGAACTCTCGTGGGCCTGACACGATGCACCACTAACGGTTGCGAGCCGCTGCCTACGTGCTTGATGACATCAGCGCTGACGTTTTCAAATCTTGTCTCATCACTCCCCTTAAAGAATAGTGAATGATCTACCTGGCAAAGATCTGGTTCGATGCGCACGAGGTGCCTAGTACTAAATTGCTAGTGAATTTCTCTTTTTCATATTACAGTTGTGGTCCTTACTATTTTCCACGTTTACTGCAATGGCACAAAGTTTTCCAATCTCCTGATGAAGCCCCCTCAATTTATTACGATTCTCCAGTGAATCCGTGAGGATTTGAAAGTTAATGATGTTTGATATGGAAACCTGTGTTTGGATTTCATGTTGTTGGAGCCAAATGATAATTTTGACACTTCAAGTAGGTCAAAGACGATAAATGAGACATCGAGAGGCGAACTATAATAGTTCATAGTCCAAAGTAGTTGTGTAGAGTAGGATTTCGGCTTGAGATAAGATAATAAATGAAGGATAAGGGATCGAAAGGAAAGGCAAAAAGTCGTGTCCAATTGAAAATTTTCAAACCACCAATCCACACGAGAGAAATTTATTAAAGTCAATCATCGAAGGATAATGCCACAAGAAATATACAAATTTACAAGGAGGCATGTATAATAATAATTAACAGTCATAGGGGACCCTCGTGATACAAAGTGATAGGAATGACCGCCGAATCGACTGAAAATATATTTTAGCACCTATAAAAACGTCTAAAAGATAAAAGCTATAAATAATGAATTAGTGAGTGAATAAAGAACAATCAATCATATGCACACTTAAGGGAGTCATAGCATTAAGTAAAACAATGTAATTTAGCTTGGTCAAGGGCATGTTCTTTTTCGTTTTGATTTTTGTTTTGGTTTAACATTAAATTTAATATATTGTAATATTTTTTATTATTTTCAATGCAATATTTTACTATTCAATTATACTTTTTTTATATTTTTAATATATTTTTTACATTATTAAACTATTATTTTAAAAACGTGTTTTCCAAATTATTTTTAAAACATCATAAAGAACACTCTCTAACAAATTCAAACGATAAAAATTATTTATTAATTGTATGATTTAAAGAGATAAAATAAAATTGTCATGGAGCCCTAATCTTTATTATTGGCCATTATAATATAATCAGAAGAAGTTAAAGAAAAAAAAAGGAAAAATCACATAAAGTGAAAGGGTACAAAACTCGAATATCCCACACCTCAAGGACCAGGGTGTCCTTCAGGATTTGAACGAGGATGCACCGGAAGAAGCATGATCCGGCGTGCGGACGAACCACAACCCCTTAGCGTACGCTTATTTCTTAACCTGCGCTCATTTGTAGGAATATAATATACAGTATTAACACATCCCATGCTCATTTTCCCCATTTCCTAAAATTTTCCGCGCACAATACTCTCTGTTTTCTCTCCAAAGCTCTAGATTTGGCGGCACCGCAAAGCCCTAGTTATCCACCCAAGCTGTGTCGGCAATTCGACTTGCTCTCTTACCCGGACCGAACCTTTCATCTGAAGGTAATCTTCAACTCTGAGTTTTCCAGAAAGTTTGAGTCTTTTTCCCTATGGGATGGGATCTTAATCGTGTAATTCGTTGTCTTGTATATGTTTTGCCTTATCGAGAAACCCCGGTGAATAGGCGGAGGAATCAAATTATTTCGGTGATTGTTTCTGTTGTGTTCTGGGTTTTTTTTTTGAGGAGAATTCATTGTGATGTATTTTTTTTTCCTGCCATTTTTGTCCTGGTTGTGTGCATGTGTATCGGTTGCTCTGTTTTTTTTGTCCTGGTTGCTATTTTAAGTCATCTTTTCTTTTTCTCCTGTTTGGAAAATAGGCAACTGATTAGTTGGTAGGCAGGGTCTTTTTCTGCTAAAATTTTTACTGAACTTTTGTGGTTTTGTTTGGGATGTTTATATGCGTTTTCCGGTTACTTATTTGCATGATTATTTATTTGCAAGGTCCTGATGTTATATTGTTGATGCCCTTAGGGCTATTTATGCATTTTAGGTATTTTCTTTCATTCTTGAGTCTTGTGTTAATACTTAGCTCGTATATGGTCTCTATGCAACAGGATGTGTGTTGGTGAAATCCAGTCTTTATAACTGGAGATTGGAGCGTGTATTGCTACATAGATATTCCAGCATCTTCTGATTAAGTTAAATCTTGTTAAAATTGTTGGAATGGATCGTTGTGATACATCAGGCTTTGTTAGCGGAGGTTGCCCATGGTCTTTTGGTGATCTTTGAAGTGGCAGATTTCTTTTCTTTTTTTGGTAGAATTTGTCCATTTATCATAGGGATTAGGGAATTCCTTTTGTGAATTATAGTTGGTTGGGGCTAATAGAGTGTAGTTCTGGAGTACATGGACAAGGCCTCTCTGTATTATACTGCAAAGTCAGCCGAACTGAACAATTTTGTTAACGTTCAGTCAAATGACTCTAAATTAGCTGTATCAAGGTTAGCTGCCTCTGGTCCCTTGAACCCCTGTATCTGCAGTGGAAGCAAAAGAAAATGGGGTAATGTTGAGGGACCTTCTGAGTTTCTTGGGTTGGGCTACCCATCTATTTGTCACAATCATATGTCAGCAGGGAAAGAAACAGATGAGTCTTCCATTGAGCTCAGTCTAAGCATTGATTTTAATTTGGGAAGTCAAAAGACGTCTAATCTAAATCAGATTGCTTATGATACTGCCATAGCATTTGAATTTAAGAGATCTGATATAGATCTTGAGTTAAGTCTGTCAACTGCACCTGCTGAATCAGATATCACTTCTGTTACACAAGGATCTAGTCCTTGCCTGACTAATTTGGAAGCACCATCCTTGTCCGCTTTTCAACTTGGAGATGAAGGTTCAACATCATCGCGATGGAAATGTGGTCCTCCTATGCCTCCTTTTAAGGGTTTGGGGGCCTTTACTCTGGTTAACCCAGCAAACAGGCAGAATGATCCCACCCGGCCTACGACGTTCTCATCTACTGCACTGGAAACACCTAAGAGCTCTGTGTCCTGCCCTTCTTTGGCAGTTCATCATCCACAGAGACGCACCCATGTTAAAAGTTGTAGCTTTGAAGGATGTATGAGAGGAGCAAGGGGTGCTTCTGGGCTTTGCATTGCCCACGGGGGTGGCAGGAGGTGTCAGAGAGCTGGTTGCCAGAAGGGCGCTGAAGGCAGGACGGTGTTCTGTAAGGCACACGGAGGGGGTCGGAGATGCCAATATCTTGGGTGCACTAAGAGTGCAGAGGGGCGTACTGACTTCTGCATCGGTCATGGTGGTGGTAGGCGCTGCAATCATGAAGGTTGCTCTCGTGCAGCAAGAGGTAAATCTGGATTATGCATTCGTCATGGAGGTGGCAAAAGGTGTACAATGGAAAATTGTACCAAGAGTGCTGAGGGCATTTCTGGTCTCTGCATCTCACACGGTGGTGGTCGTCGGTGCCAATACCCTGCCTGCTCCAAAGGGGCTCAAGGGAGTACAATGTTTTGTAAAGCACATGGTGGCGGAAAGAGGTGCACATATTTGGGGTGCACCAAAGGTGCTGAAGGGAGTACTCCCTTCTGTAAAGGGCATGGTGGAGGTAAGAGGTGTACATTTGAAGGCTGTACAAAGAGTGTGCATGGGGGTACACTATTTTGTGTGAGTCACGGAGGGGGCAAGAGGTGTGCCATCTCTGGTTGTACAAAGAGCGCGAGAGGGCGCACAAACTTCTGTGTTCGGCATGGTGGGGGTAAAAGGTGCAGATTTGAAGGATGTACAAAGAGTGCACAAGGAAGCACCGACTTCTGCAAGGCACATGGTGGAGGTAAAAGATGCTGTTGGGGACAAGTTGGATCTGAGTTTGATAGGCAAGTTGCTGTTGCGTGTGATAAGTTTGCTAGGGGCAAATCTGGGCTTTGTGCTGCTCACACTGCCCAGATGCAGGAAAAGCTGATAGCTGGTGGAAGTCTTTTGACTCCTACACTCCAAAACCTGCCATCCAGCATCTCGAATGGGTTTTTTGCGTTCCCTAGTGGCATAGATGTGTGCTCTGGAGGAAAATCTATCAGCACAAGAAATTACGGGCATGCACAGACATCTGTAGGACGACACCGCAAGATGATATAGCTAAAATTTCATTGCCAGAGGGCAGGGTTCATGGAGGAAGCCTGATGGCGATGCTCAGAGGCCATACATCCTTATGAATAAGCAATGGTATTTGGTGGTAAATGGAACCTGGGAAAAGTTCAGTACTGCGTGTGCTGGCTTGGTGTAAGCAAAGCTCTATTTCAGCTGTTTGTGACCTGGGAAATGATGTGAATTGTGCCAAGGCATGGTGTGTGTTTGTGACCTGGGAAATGAAGTCTTTGTGAAACTCTGTTAACTGCTTCAGTTGTATTTGACCATCAGCGATTACAACAATGTTAGTCTGTAAGTACTTGTATTCTATGCAGGCATAGGCTTCAGTTGTAGCCAGTTGATTGTGTGGGTGTCTGTAAATACTAAGTAGTCAGTGATATTATGGGTTAGGTGAGTTTGTAAATACTAAATACTCATTGTTAAACAGCAGTGTTGAGACTTGTGAATATAAGTTTTTCTTGATTTAGTTGGAAAAATGGTGTTTTTAGTTCATTACACTTGGACATGTGGCAGATTTAGTCCCTGTGTTTGTGTGTGGCGGTTTTAGTTCCAACCCCAACACCACCCCACCCCCCCAACTGTGGCAGTTTAAGTCAAGGTTGAACATGTCAGTCAGTTTTTTTTACAAAATCAAAATTTATAAATTATAAGTTAAGACATGAACTGTAAAATTAAAAATTTACACTTTTGATACTTTATTTGATCATTTTTCTTTTGAGATTGAAAAATTGCTTTATAAATTCGTAGTTTACAGCATTTTATATCTTTTTACTGAGAGTACAAACTCTAAATTGTCTTAATTTAAGGAAAAAAAATGGATATATACTTAAATCAATTAAAAGAGAATTTTGAAATATTTGATTTTCTATAAGATTTTTTATTAACACCATTTGAGAGTTTTGATTCTCAGTGAAAAGATATAAAGTGCTATATAAACTGTAAACTCATAAGGTAAAATTCAAAGTCTCAAAAGAAAAAATATTAAAACTTTAGCATGGTCAAATATAGAGTATAAAAAGTGTAGTTATATCTTGACCCAAAGTTTGTAGATTTTGTAAAAAGGCCCAAAAGTGACACGTTCAACTTTTAATTATAGTTAAAAGAAACTAAAACTGAAACAATGACAAATAAAAGTGACTGAAACCGCTACAGACAAACAAAGTGGACTAAAACAGGGCCTGAACGTAAAGGATTAAAAATGCTATTTTTCATGATTTAGTTTGTATTTTACCTTCTGTCATATAGGTTATGTATTGTTGTGCCTAAGACTAAAATGCTATTTTTCCTGATTTAGTTTGTATTTTACCTTCTGTCGTATAGTAATGTGTTCTTGTGTCTATTTTTTGGGTTCCCGGTAGTCAAAATGGTATTTTCCTTTCAATTTCATGGGTTCTTCTTATGATGTTTCTTTCTTTCTTTTTTCTTTCGAACTGTGACATCATTGTCAGCATATCAATTGTTATCTTAGCACATCCATGACTTCAAAGCTGAAAAAGATGGCAACCAATTTGTCCAAGTCCGCTTCAAATTCCTTAAATTATTCAAATGATAAAATCACACGACTAACAAATATTGAGGGTATCTTCAAATACTGGAGTACAATTACAATGTAGTTCTAGGCTTCTAGCACATCCAGGAGACGACGATTACCGATGACAGCAAACTCAGTAGATGATGAGCGATGGATTGCAGGCTCCCGGATACAAGTAACGCGTTGCAAACAAGCGATTACCTCATAACTACTACTCCTTCCAATCTAAACTTTCCTGAACTGAATGTTGTGTGTTGACTGTAACCTCCAGATTGGTTGCCTGCCACTTTGGACAAGAGCTACTTGTTCTCCTTCCTTCACCATTCCCTGTTTCTGTAAATGCACAACAAATACCTGTAAATCATAGTGCGTGCATCCAGAAACAATGAAGAAAAACGACATTGAAGACTTAATGCAGGCGTAGATATTGAATAACTCAAAACAATACGCAAATTAGCGTTATTTAAGTGAAATTGAAAAACGTGGTACTGAAAAACAAAAATGCTATAACAAGAACCTCACCTGCAACAGAGTCAATGCGTTGGAGAATGTTTCCTCAGCATCATCCAGGAACTCCATATAGATGGGGCAAACGCCTTGATACAAAGCCAGCCGCTGTTGTACCCTCTTCCTGCATTCCATTCACAGGAATTGGTAATTCAACTTTTCCAACTATATGGGGTTCACTTAAAGCATGCACAGTCAGTGAATGCACACAGAAGGAAGATGATATGAGTCAACCACCTTTTCCTTAATTTAGCTCTTAATTGTTACATTCCATAAGTTTATCTAAAATAGCGAGACTTACTCATTTGTGAAGGCAAAAATAGTGCCAGAGGGCCGAAAGTGGCTTAGAAGGATGCCCATGAAGCCAGTTCTGGTAAAGACAACGGTTGAGGTACCAAGAGTGTTGGACATCATTGTTGCATGGAATGCAAACATTTCACTCATATGGTTCTGTTTCAAAAGGTTAACAACTCATCAGACTTTAACCAAATTTAAAGTGACAATCTCAATTGGAGTGGTAAAGCTCACAGGGTTGAATAAAAACACATTCAAATGCAAAGGAGCAGATTAAGATGATGGAAACGATTAGACTAACCTTGAAAGCTTGACCAAGATTGTGTGGTTTTTCTCCACCAGCTATGGTTGCTTCTGTCCTTAATGAGACAGTGTGCATGACCTTCACTGCTTTCAACGGAAACCTTCAATACAAGTGAAATGAAAGTTTAGTCAAACAATGAAGAATTGGTAAACAATCAACTTGCAAGATAAGTATGAGCTTTTAAAAAGCAGGATGCACATCTTCACCATCAGTAGAGACATAATGCAAAACAGCTAACTTGACAAAAAGGTCTATTTCTGAGATCGTGCATTGTTCTGACAGAATCCATGGACTACATTTTATTTTGTTGTGAAACTTATAATTAGTTTTTCTTACTTTCCATGAGCTGTTTCTCCAGAAAGCATAACTGCATCAGCACCTTCTTTAACTGCAATGGCAATATCTGATACCTCAGCTCGGGTAGGTGTCGGGTGAACAATCATGCTTTCAAGCATATTAGTTGCCACGATAACAGCTTTCCCCATACTGCGGCATATCCTGATAATTTCTTCCTGCAGCAAATTGCTTTGAGGTGGTTGGACATGAATAAGTGCAAGTCATAAAAAAACTCCTTGAAACCAAAAAATATACCTGCAACAAGGGAACCTCCTCAATCGGCAGTTCAGCACCAAGATCTCCTCTGGCAACCATTGCCTGAGATACAAGAAGACATATTGTAAAGGTCCCAATACCAATACGGCTTTTCAACAGACGAAGATGTCTACATTTCATTTCTAACTAGCTCTAAGAGATAAAGATACAAGGTCAAAAATAGTTGTTTAACACCAGCAGAAGGACCCAAAGAGTAGTATTTCTTTTTCAGCTACTACGGATAATACTATTTTTTCACAATAACAAAAAAGGTAGTAACAGAATAGAAGAGGAGTTACCCCAGCAGATGCAGTAATGATAGAGTGCAAGTTTGGAATGGAGTCGGCACTTTCAATCTTTACAATCACATGAATATCGGCACCACAGCCTGCAGAATCCACAGGAAGATAATTGAAGTTACAAACCACAGTAGAACTCAAATATTACCAGTTATGTTATACCACAATTATTTTGGAAAAAGAAACAGAAATCAGGAGATATGCTGTCCTCTTACTTTTAAGGTAGTTCTTCAATTCGTGTACCACAGCGGCATCTTTGACAAAGGAGACAGCATAGAAGTCAACCTTATTGTCTACTCCAAACTTGATGTCGTCCCAGTCCTTTTCTGCAGGAAAATAATAAGAAGTCATCTTGTTCACAATTGAAACAACTTTGAGCAGCGATCACATACATAAATTCATTCATTACAAATGCAACATAAAACAGTTTCAGAAACAAGATCTTGGAACACTGGTTCTTACCAGTAATTGATGGAAGTGTAGCACTTTTGCCCCGAACATTTAAATGCCGCCTGGATTTAAGCTCTCCACCATCAATTACTTCACATTTTACTGAATCTTCTGTCTTGGAAGTTACCAGAAATGACATCATGCCACCTACAAGTCAAGAGAGTCAGAAGCAGGGTTTCCGTAAATCCTCTGGACTACATGAGACTTAAGTTCTGAAATCATGCCAAAAAAAAATAATAATAATAATAAATAAAGATCATTCCACATGATCTTTTTGCATTTACAGAAAGGGCAATTTCGAGATTAGGTAAGCTGCAAGAGGACACTTGTAATCATTCCAACTTTCTTAAAACCAGTAGTGTGGATTTGTTTCTTTCAAATGGATATCAAACCTTTTCACAACTTCCTTGGTATACTATGCAGAATTTTCAACCTTATCTATAACAAAGAAAGCAAGCATTTGTAACGCAATCTTTTGTAGTTATCACTATATGCTTTAGAAATTAAAGCTATACCATACCATCAACAAGAAGCATATCCCCTACTTCTACATCATTGACAAAATCGTCATAGTTAACACTGACACAGTCAGCAGTTCCCACTCCTCTCCTGATCGTAAAAGTAAACTCTTGTCCAGGTTCTAAATTGATTGGTTGTGGTAAGTCGCCACTCCTAACCTCTGGACCCTGCAACATCGTGAACAATTCAAGTATAAAAGAATATCAATTTTAAGATACATAGCTCCCCGTTGACTTAACATGGGGAAACAGAAGCAGAAAACATATGTGCAATTAATGTTAGCAGATACTTGCCTTAGTGTCAAGCATAATGGCAATGACGTTGTCCTTCGATTGGGTATTATATTCTTTAACCAAGTCAATCACTTTCTGATGAGAAGCATGGTCTCCATGGGACATATTAAGACGAGCAACATTCATCCCAGCTTCAGCTAATTTCCATATCATTTCCCTAGTGTCGGTAGAGGGACCAATGGTGCAAACAATTTTTGTCTTGCGCCTTACTATAGGCTTTGGCCACATCCCAACTGATGTGTCACCAAGCTGCTGTATCCCATGTAAGTGCTGAATTTGCTCATCTGTCTATCAGCCGGAAATATAAAAATAGTAAGGATAATGATTTCACCTTACACATAATCAAAAGTCGCTACAATCAATATCCCCAGGAAGCAAACTAACAACTCTGGCATGCACCTTAAGCTAAATATATAAATCCGTACAACATACGGATTTCCGCCCACCATAATAGCCGGTTAAACAACCTCACATTGAATTGAATTTGCAGTTTTTAGTCTAGTAATTTCCTGCGAGTAATGGATTACAAATTCCTAATCTCAACACAAAATGTCATCCAATTTATACTACAAATACGTCAATACAACACATTTTATAGTCTTCACTTCGAACTGTAGCTTTTAAGTCACATTGTCAGAACCAAAGGGGGAAAAAAAAGGAAAATAGAAAACTCATGCAGCGAGAGCTTACGACTTTCTGGACGTCTTCCGGAGTGAACGGAAGGACTTCGGACGCAGATCCTCTGGCGGTGATCGGCACACTAAGGCGCACAGCTCCACCAGACCTCGTACGGTCATTACGAGCCAAAACCTTAACAGCGAAGCCGGACGGCTTCAGCTTCTCGACCTGGCTCTGCAGAGATCCAGAGCTAGGGTTGGGCAGAGAACTGTGAATTGGACGAGTAGCCACTACTTGCGCCATCGGTACAGTGAGTGAGATGTGATTCGGAGAAAACCTCGACGAATTTAAGCACTGACAAAGCTCACTTTGTTTTCAATTCACAGAAACTTCTAAGAAAATGCAAATTCTCGGCGAGGCTAGGCTGGGCGGCGAGAACACTGAAATGTTGTAGAAATCGCCGCTAAAATTGGCGGAAGTTTAAAGGAGGAGGAGGAAAGGGATGGAGGCAGGCTACTTCGTAAGTATCGAAGCGTAAATGCAGGTTGGATTGACTTTATTCAAAAAATTTCTTTCTTTTTTTTTTTTTTTTTTTGGTGGGGGTGGGGGCCGTTGGGGTTTTTCTTGTTCTTCGGTGGTTAAGCTGAAAAGACTAAATTAGGTCAGAGGTATAAGATTATTACCGCATATACCATCAAGCTTTGTGACATTCCCTTTCGTACGAGTGTGGGGCAGCCCAGTACAACAGTAAAGGCCCATTACCAGCTTAGCACTTCAGTCCCCTTATGTCTTCTAGCAATTAGCTTTTTCCAGTTTATTAATAAGATTTTGTTTAAATTTTACTAGTTTTTTTTTTAATCGTTATAATTGTGAATAATTTGATCTTATAATAATTAGAAATAAATAGTTAAAAATAAATTAAATTAAATAAATACAGATTTAAACAAGTATTAGTAGAAGAAAAAATCATCATCGCGCTGGACAAATCACGTATCGAAGTATAAATCTGACATCGAAAGTGCCACTAATCTTCCGATGAAAGCCCGAAATCGACTGGATTGTATAATTTTACTAACATTTTATAAATCCACTAAAGAATTAATCACTACAATGTTTATATTCCATTTGAGTCATTTTGTATTTTCTTTTTAAATGTATAATTTTTTACTTATTTCAATACACGATACATTAAATTTGGCACCATTTATTTTACTAATATCTTTACCTTTTAATTGCGAGTTAATTATAAATTGCACCTATTGACATGCAACATTTGGATGAAAAAATGAATGGAAAGTCAATGAGGGACCAAAAAGTATACTCCATCCGTTCTATTAGAAGGAACTCTTCTAATGGAATAAAAAATATTTATTAAACTGGACTCTTCTAATAAAACAGAGGGAGTACTAGCAAAATTTGAATGATCTTTTCTCACAATTTGAAACGTGAAAGATAAAAAAGAGCATTGATTAATTTATAATGGACTGAAATGGTGGTTTACTCTAATATATAATAGAGTTAATCGCACTAAACCCTTAAACTATACACAGATCGCAAATTACCCCCCAAAGTTTTAATTTTCGTAATTAACCCCCTAAAGTTTTAATGCGTTGTAATGTCAGCCTGAATTTTAAAAAAATGGTAGTGAAAGGACAAAAAAACCTAATTAATATTTTAACTACCAAAACAGCCCTTCCATGGTAAAACGAATACACGATTCTCACCTCCATAATTTCTTTCTTCGTCTTGTCGAACAAAAAAAAGGGATAAGATCGTTCTTACAAAGTTAGGGCAACAACAGCATCGGGTTCCTCCAAATTGGAATTAATTTTCATAGCTTGTAGTAAGAGCTACTTTGATATTCAATTCAAGCAGAATGGGAATGTTCTACATGATGGGATTCTTCTTTACTCTTGTTTTTGTGATATTACAATCTCTGCTCTCGCATTCAGCAACTGTTGTGGTGGATGGAGTTTCAGAATGGAGAAATTCCACCGTTTAAATTGTAGACTCTGTAAATAAGTGGCATATATAAGAAGGTAATCCCTCTTCCTAAAATTTTGAAATCTGTGTGTTTCTTGATTCTCAATTTTTCAGCACAAGTATCACTACAAGCTCTTCATTTTCAGGAACGAAAGAGCCTTCAAGATTAGCAACTTTGCTCACCAAAGCCGATTCCAAATCTTGGCCATGTTTAGTTTAGGGTCATTTTGAAGACAGTTTCATTAATAATTGGTTATTGAATCATATTCTTGGCAAATACTTTTGGGTTCTCACAATGCATATTGGAGCATTATAATTGGTGTTTTATTGAATCATTTTAATGATGATGATGATGATGCAGATGCAGGTGATTGCAAATGTTGGAGTTCAAAGAGCTTTGTTTTGTGTCATTTTGGTACTGATAATGTTATGAAGAGTCAGCAGAGAGGGAGAGCAATGTGGTTTGGTGATAATGTAAATTCAAAAGGGAAATTGTAGTAGTAGGTGTTGTTGTGCTTAAATGATGTGGGAACTGTAGGTTTTAAATCTAAAGTGTAGCTTTAAGGATGATAATCATACTATGTACTGTTGCTATCCTTTTACCCTCCTAGGCTTCAACAGAATGCCTTCGAACAACACATTGTTCTCAGCAAGGTAGAAGAAAACCTCTGCCCACACTTTCTGGGCAGCGCAACTTCGAAAGTCCTGTATCGAGCAAAATCTCTGGCTCAACAATGGGACCGAACCGTTATCTTTGGAAATGGCTGTAGTGAGCTAGACCCCATGCTCCTTCTTTGACTGCTAGTGCTGATGGACCATTGGGAATACTCATCACGGTACGCCATTAGGTGAAACAAGCACCCTGCTGATAATATGCAGCAGAACTGGAAGCAAGGCCATCAAGACCTTGACACCATGATTAGTTATTTGAACCAGCAAGAGGAACCAGACCAACCTTAATTCCAGTAACGATGTTATGTTCAAGAAGTACATCAATTATCTTCTTGCCATCGACGGTTGACTGGTAAAGTATCTCCTCAAAGAGAATGACGCTTGAGATGTAATTTCCAATTTCGGGAGCCGAAACGAGCAGGGTACGATAGACTTGGCGGTTGGCCTCAGTGTTTTGGAAAGTTTGAAAAAAGGTGCAAGGGTAAAACTGTCTCAATAGTAGCATAATCTATACATTGATTTTATTACAAGTTACAACAAATTGAAACTTTAGGGGGTTAATTTCAAAAATTAAAACTTTAGGGCATAATTTGCTATCTGTGTATAGTTTAAGGGGTTTAGTGCGATTAACTCTATATAATAAGTTAACTTTTTCAAAAATATACTTCTCATATTCTATTAGAAGAGTCTATTTTAAAAACCATTTTTTGAACCAATAGAAGAATATACTTTCAAATTTTTTACTCATCTTACTACTACCAATATAATTATGTGTGATCCATAATTAACTCACGCTTAAAAGTAACGACATAAATTGAACAAATTGTGTCAAATTAACTAATTGAAATATTGTACCTTGACATATATAAAAAATTATACATGTGTCAAAATGAATTATTCTAATGGAATGAAGTTTACTACATCCGTTTCATTAGAAGAGTTTACTTTGATAAATATACAACTTATTATGAATGTCAAGATACAACACATAAAATAGCTAATTTGACACAAATTATTTCATTCATATCCTTACTTATTAAGTATGAACTAATTGTGAACCACACATGATTTTATTAGTAATGACAAAAATAGTGAAAAATTTAAAAGTGAACTTTTCTGTTAAAAAAAAAATATTTTTTAAGGTGGACTGTTATAATGAAATGAGGGGTCGGAGTAATATTTTTACTAGAGAGGAAATATTTTATAAGAAATGAAGCATATGCTCAAAACTTATCTCATGGGCCTATCTGATTAAAGGCCCAGTTCCGTATTTGAATTGGACTAGACATTTTAGGCTGTTGGCCCGACCTCGGCGACACACCCAAGGAAACATTAAAGAATTCAAAGCGCGGGAAAATTAAGCAACATTTAGATTTTTGCCGCCATGAAATATCGGGAGTTTTGAAGCGGAGAGTATATTCAGCAGAGTGGTTTCCGTTTCCAGATCCTAAGCCCAATTTCAGTGCTCCGCCAATTCTCAAATCTCTCATCGATTACTGACAAACGCTTATTCCAAGTGTAGTTTTTAGTTCAGATTAAACCTAAAGGGCAATGGAAGGGTTATCCTTGGTCTGCGCCGGTCTGGGAATCATTGAAGAAGACGACGACGGCAATCGAATTGGTTATTCAAAGGGCGAATTTTGCCTGGGTACTAATTATAGAATCTCTTGCTTTTGTTTTTTGTTTTTTCTCGAACTTCAATTATGCAGCGCTGACTGTTTAATCACTGGCCCTAATTTTTATTGCAGATAATTTGAAGGACTTGCTGAGGTTTCTGAGGCGAGATGATCCACAGACACGAGAAGTGTTCAAGCAAATTTGTAAATGGAATATTGTGGGCAAAGACTTGATACCCATTATTGACTATTTTCAAGACGACCGTAATTTGGTCCTAAATGCAGGTGAAATTTCTGTTGTTTCTGGATATTGTGTTTTGTTTCCCCTTTTGGTAGTTATCTTTCTAATTTTTCACTGGGAGTTGCTTGATTCTGCAGTGAAGGTTCTGGTTTTTCTCACGATGCCTATTGAGCCTACATCAACTGATATTGCACAGCAAATAGAGTACCTTTGGGGTGTAAAGTCTGCTATTACCTTTAGTAATATCGTCCCAGTGATACTGTCTCTTTTAGAGAAACCGTTGGAGAATTTGGAAAGGCAAGTGATTACTATGGAACCGCATATTATTATTTCACACTGTTCCAGAAATTCGGTAATAAATTAAAATTTTTGTTTTTGCAATTGGATACTCGTTGATCGGTAGTGATTAAGTTCGAATATCAAATTTTCTGTAACTGCTTTCTAAGAGAAAAGGAGGTTGGGGGGAGGTACCTAGTTGATAACCTTCCAAACAAGTGAATTTTCGAGGAGGCTCAATTTCATTGAACATATGATCATAATGAGTCTTATCATTCTCACCAAGTGACATGAGCCACTTGGATATTTGTTGGCTTCTGAGGAGATAACAGCATAGCGATTTAAAAAACATTGGTCACCTTATTGTGCGTCTCCTTTATTGCCTCTGGGAATGTTGTATTTGGATTGTCCATCTTCTTTTCAAATCTTTTGCTGTATGGTATATGAATATTGCTTGAACATTGGGCAACAAGACCTAAATGTCCAAAGTTTATCTGCTTCCAAGTGTAAATAGGTGAAGCCTCTAAATTATAATGAACTCGGATGGCTCTCACTCAAACCTTTTTGCATTATTTTTCTTTATACTCATTTCGGTTTTCATTCTGAGACGTTTGTTGTCCATGTTATCCTTAATTTCATGATTTCTGCACTTTCTTTATGTTTGTTGGTTCTTTTTACTTCTCTGATTAAACAACTGATTCCTGTTAACCAGTGAATCATTCACCGAAGATGACTGGAAGCTGGTCCAGCTGGTGCTTACTCTATTTCGGAACCTTCTAGCCATTCAAGAAATATCAACCCAGCAAAAAGCGGGTGGATCAGCCACAGAGTTCTTATCCATTAGAGATAGGTTCTTAGAGTTGTTATTTCGAGAAAATGTGATGGAAGTACTGCTAGCATTCTCCCAGCATGTTGGTGGTTCATGTGGTTATTTCCGGCAGGACAACTTGCTTTTATTGGAAACTTTCCATTACATATTTATGGGTCAAGAACCAGATTTGATTGCTAAAATCTATTTAGAAAACTCCAAGGTGGGCTTATCTTCTGTTAACTCCAGTAATAGTCCCTGCTTCCTTCCAATAGTGTACAATGCCTATAAGGTCTTAAAATGATAATACAGCCATCACGTTTAGATGCTAATTCACATTGTGGATTATGATTACTGTTACAGTAGGCATAATTCTGTTCAATTACTTTTAGGCATTGCTCCCCTGCAACAAAAAATAAGTTGAAAGCATCTTGATGTGAAGAATCATATATTGAGGGATGCAAATAAAATATATTACTTGTAGAAAAGAGATAGCCTGCGTGACATGGTTGTCTTGTTGTGTGCTCCAGTATTATTGTCTTTGTGTGTAAATCTTTTGATAACGTGTATGCTTATTCCCTAGGAGGATGAAAATGCTGAGAGCTTACTCCAGGGTCTCAACTACATTATGCAAGAAGAACAAGAGAAAAGGAAGCTGAATAGACTGCGCAATATGGGTTCTAATTCACAATTCAGTGGAACATTTACTCGGCTCACCCTGGTATAAGATTATTTATTGCATAGATGCTTGAGATGTATAGTTCTTCCTTTGTTATCTGAACCAATTCTCTAAATTAGGATGGCTCGAAAACGTTATGCAAAGGAAATCCAAGTTTCAGAACTTGTGATGCTTTGCTTAAGGCTAACAAAAATCATCGGGGTCCATCTAAAAGAACAGTATGGGATCATGGAAGACTACCGACAATGAAGAGCAAAACTTTGCGACTACTTCATGATTTCATTGACCAGTTCTTATCTGGGGGATACAATGGTACCTAATGTTATTAAATAGTTGATTTTTCTTTCTTCTTTATGCTATTTTGATGTTTCTTCTGATCCTCTCTCAAAATTTTTACCAGCTTTGATGCAGTCAATTCGCAAAGATATTGAGAAAGAACATCCTGCAATACAGAACAGCGATGTCATTATTTTCTTTCAGGTTGCTTGGTTTGTTACTTCGTTTCAATATCACAAGTTCCTTAGTAAAAAGGTAATTGTTCAGCGTTCCTGATTCATTTAGAATCCATAAGTTCATGTTATAACTTCTTCAGTGTTAATATGTAGATGTTTGGGTTTCTCCTTCTGTATAAATAAAGGATCACGGGTTACTTGTTAATTGTGTTTGTCACTTTTTGTTTTTTTTTAATATTTTATTTTATTTTATTTTTTATGAGAATGTCACTTGAAGATGCTACGAGGTGAAGAACAAAGAAAAGTATTCATAAAAGATTGGGGTTTTTAAATACTCCATACAACATTATGCACCTCCTTATGAACTTCTCTCTGTTTCATAGATATAACATGTTGACAAGGTTCATACGCATAAAGGATAAACTTATTTTCAATGAATATAATGCCCTAGCTTGTTTGGTCCACTGGTGATGCTTAGATCTGCGAAGCTTTATGAGCAATATTTGTTAGCTAATTTCCACTGTTCATCAAGTGTCCAAATCTTGTTTGGATTCTTGTTAGAGCATTTAAGTTGGAGCAGTTGGAATGATTCGAGCTTTTGCATTTATGTAGCTTCATGATTTTGGGTTAGATACTTGTGAGGGATGTATATAGTACTGATATTCCTTTATGTTTTGTACTTTTACAGCCCATTAATGAAGTTGATGAAAGTGTACCAACTGATAACCATGCTGATAGCACACTCTTTAGGGGCAGCATATGTGGGCCCATAGCTGAAACACTGAATGAGTCAATGTTCATGGTTCTTATTTCCAAGTGGCGTTATGCATTTGATACCTTGAAGGAGACCAATGACTATACAATGCTTTCAGCTGCTGGATCCCTGTTAAAAATTATGGTGATATGTCAATTTCCACTATTCATTACTTTAGAGATTATGAAGGATAAGTCAATGTTTATTGTCCAATTTATTAATCCCTCTACATGCTTGACAGATTCGCCAACTGGATTTGGTGCTTAGGCAGTCTCCAGAAGATTCAATGGAGCCTAAAACAGCACGCATCCTTCTTTACAAGTTATTCTATGATCAAACTGATGAAGGGATGACTCAGTCTCTCATCAACATGATCAAATCATTTGATACACACAAACAAGCCAAAAGGTTTCCTCTTGTACAAAGACTTTTTTTTTCCTCTTTAAATAATTAAAACCTTGAAATCAGCTGTAAATGATTGTGGCTATCCTCAATTAAAAGAGACTCACTCCTAGGCATGAAGTTTGACAATATCTATATTTATGAGCTGATTTTGGTCCATTTGTTCCATTCTGTTGTTAACGGTGCCTATTTTATTTTCCCAGTGATTTTGCAGATTTAGTAGAAACTGTACACGTAGTTTTCAGACTCATGGAAAACCTACAAGCTCGTGGCGCTTTGAGGGTATATTCTGATATATTTTGCTTTTCATTTGCATGTCATAAGTAGGATAATGCCACTTTTTATGAAGTGAACTTTTCTTGTACACGGAAATATTTGCAATTTTACATTTAGCAATCTGTGCATAATCAACAATTGGACCACAAAGCTCTGGGAGAAAAATATGCCCCACCTGCCAAGTTTAATAGTTGTCCCACATTATGGAAACTAAGAGATATTATGGATCATTTAGATATCTAGAGCTGAATATCAACGTCAGTCTGTTACAGTTAACTAGTTAGATTAGGTTAGAAAGTTTGAAATTAAGAAACCTTTTATTAACTTAATTTTCAATTAAATTTAACAGACATTTTTCATTCCTGAAAATTCAAAGAAATTGAGATTTGTTTTGAGAAGTGCTATTACTCTAACTTCCTATAAGTCAGTTCTGTCTTGTCTCTGTCTCTGTCTCTGTCTGGATGTGGTTTAAAATTTTTCCTGAAACTTTTTAGTTGGTCGTTTCTGTATTGAGATTGTGTTTGAGAGGGATGTGTATGAGTACTTATTAGTCCTCATTGTCTTCCCAAATTTCCCACAGAATCAGCTTAGAGACAACTTTTTTCTCTCAATAACATATTCAATTCAAATATAAAATTCCTTAACGCAATGGCAAAGAGATCAGCTCTTCATTTGAAAATTGTTGTATGGCAGGTTTCTAGGAAATCCAGAAAAACGAGAATGAAGAAGGATCTGGTTGATGGATTGGTAAGTAAGGATGATGCTAATCAGCATGAAGAGAAGGGTCCAGGTTGTGAACAATCTGAGGATGTGAGCATTATTGGAAATGAAAAGTTAGTAGGCCATGATTCTGGAGGCAACGAAAATGGGGATTCCAGTCAGGTCAATGGACATATAGAAATTGAAACAGAGACGGAAAAGATCAATGTAAATGAGGACTCCAGTCAGGTCAATGGACATAAAGAAATTGAAAGAGAGACAGAAAAGATCAAATTAAATGAGGACTCCAGTCAGGTCAATGGACCTACAGAAATTAAAAAAGAAACGGAAAAGATCAGTAGCAACACCATACAAGTGGAAAAAAAGGTTTGTCATGAATTTGATCAGGAAACAGATAATTCTTCGGGTGACGAGCAGCAAGCAATAACAGATGAAGTTGACTTTAAGATGTACACGATAGTTTCTGCTCTTATTAACCAGAACATCATGAACAACTTGTGCTGGTTACTGAAGTTCTATAAAAGCAATTCCATTAGTACAAACCACTATATTATATGCTTATTTCGAAGAATCTGTGAGGATTTGGAACTCTCTCCATTGCTGTACCAGGTATCCACAACAATTGCATTCTTGAATGCTGGATTTTGTTGTTTTTTGATTTATGAACAGTATCTAAGCATAGTGATATTAATCTGCCATTTCTGTGAACTTTCTTGCAGTTGTCGTACCTCATTATATTTTATGATATCCTGGAAGAACAGAAGTCAAAGCCATGCCAAGAACATCAGAATATTGTTTTGTTTTTGACAAGTTTAGTTAGGAGAATGTTGAGGAAAATGAAGACTCACCCCCTTCTTTTTGTGGAAGTTCTATTTTGGAAAACAAGAAAAGAATGCCACCTTATCAATGCTGAGTGTATGCTAGATGAGCTTGGGAAATTGAAGAAAGATATTAGAGAACCTGGATTGAACGGAGAAACTGGCCTGTCTGGAGGGCAAGGATGGGTCCGAAGGAGCATAGCTGATGCTCTTGGGGATGATGAGGCTGATTTTACACCATTTCACCAGGAGTCTAGCGAGAAGTAAGTCATTTCTTTATATTATGTTGTGGTTCTATTTTTCCATTTGACTATATAACTGTCTGTAATTCGTTTAGAGTGAAAAGCATTATCCAATCGCATTGGAGAATCTTATGAACTTGGTAGGAGCAATTTTGTTAGTATTTGGTAATTCTTTTATAGCATGGCTGGTTATGTAGTGTTGTAGTGAATGCGTTTGGTTTAGAAATGAAGTATTGAACAAATTGAAATGTCTGGTGTGTTTTGTTCTAAGCAGGGATGAATGTCCTGATACCAAAGAAGGGAGAGAAAGTGCTGTTTCCTCTATGAATGATGATGTGAATGAGAAAGGAGTCAAGTATGGCCTTCCTGCTACTTTCACATTTTATTCATTTCATTTTTATAGTTTCGTAAACATTCATTTATTAATTGGCACAGGGGAGGAATCGTGTTAAGAAAGCTTCTAAAGCCCTGGACAGCAGAGGAAAATCTCTTGTTCTCAAAGAAGAAATGGAAGGAAGAATAAGGGATCTTTATGAGAAGTAAGTATTCAGTAATTCATATTTTCATTTCAACAAAATGCAAGAGTCTATGTTTTAATTCTCAAAATAACTATGCTTTTCAGTGATGCCATTTATTTTCTCTGGAAGGATGGAATTCGTTGCTCTTTACATATTCAAGTTACGACTGCTATTATACATGCCTTTTGAGCTTCTGATGTGTTATTTTGTTCAATGAGGCCTTTTTTTTTTTTTCATGTCCTCATTGCTTGATGTGTATGGCTGTTTCAGGTATAAAAATCATGAAAATTGCTATAATCTCATTTTAAATGCAATCAAGGAAGATGGACGAAAAGTATCACCAAATCAAGTTTCCAGAACCTTGAAGAAACTAGGTTTTGAAGTGAAAAGGAACAAAAGGATGATGTCCCTCTCTAGTTCTCCCGACCAATTTGGAGATTCTAACAACAATTTGGCCGACAGTTCCTCGTCAAAAAAACCTGTGTAAGTTGCAGTTCTGTTTATGTTCCGTCCCAGCTTTCCACTAAGATTAGCTTCTTTGTAGAGACATTACATTTGACATTATATAAAATTTGTTTCTCAGGCACATGAGGAAAAGAGTGCGTGCACTTAGTGAAGTTCAGGAACAGAGGATCAGAAATCTGTTTGAGCAGTGAGTGGTTTTTGACTATACAAGCTTTTTTTTGTCCTGCTTTTCTGACGTTCAATATTAATTGAACTGTCAAATTATTGTTTCCTGAAGGTTCAAAGATCAAAAGAGATGCAGCTATCTGATTGCTACAGCTTTGGATCCGGAAGGCACAGTTTCCGCCAGGCAGGTTACCTACAAGCTAAAGCAGCTTGGTCTTTCTGTTTCCAGAAAGAAGAAGTCAGACACAGGCTTTCATTTAAGGGACGATAGTTCTAGTGAAGATTCAGCAGGCTCTGCAGATGATTCCGACGACAAACCATTGATATCTTTGAAGAAGAATAAGAGGTAAGAATTTCCCCCCTTTCTTCCCCATGTCGATTTTGTTGTATGTTTCCATTGGTCTTGTGTATAAACATTCTGCACCATATCTTTCTTTTAGATTAGATGTTAAAAATCTGTTGTTTCCCTTCTCATTAGGAGCAAAAAGCAGAAGGTAACTGAAAGGAGGCAGAATGAAGAGACTGCCGGAAATTTGCCGGAGCAAAATCCTGAGGATGAATCACGGAGTCCTGTTCAATTGTATTCTCTCAAGTCTATACCTATCTAATCTGTTAATCAATTTGAGCGTGTATTTTTAATTTTTAGACTTCATCTTCTCCAGGGATGCGTTTGAACAATCTGCTGCAGTGGAAGCCTCAGAAATGGAAATTGCAGCAGCAGATGATGATGCTGGTTTTGCGGAAACTGGAGGCTTGAGCAGTGGGAAATTAGCATCCATGGAGGAAGATGATGAACTGGAATCTGAGGAAATGCATGAGAATTTGGCTGATTACGAAGATGAAATATCATCCGATGTTGAGCCCCAAAACAATGTTGTTTCAACTTCGAGGAGGCATGTTAGGGTGATCATGGATCTTGATGATGATGATGATGTATAAACACCACAACTATGACGATGAAGATTACCTTGAACCGTCTATTTTAGTACAGGTATTTTTTTTTTTTCGTATCATTTCTAACTTTTTTTTATAAAAAAAATCACGTATAATTAATGTATATTGCGAGTACTATTTCATTTTCATATCCATTTGTAAGTAAATTTCTAGTGTAAATTAGTAGTATTTCAGTTTGTTTTACAATTAACTGGAGGAGAGATGAAACAGTGTGAAAACATTTTGCGAGCGGTGAGGAAACCGTGCCTGACATATATTTTTGTGATTCTGTTTCATTAAAAGAGTCTATTTTGTAATTTTAAAAATAGTAATAAAAAGTAGACTTTTTACTTTTTGAATAGGACGGAGAGAGTATTATAGTATCACTCAAAAACAAAGCATGTGAGGAAACTAATACCCCAACTATATTCGTCCACGTACATATATAGTAAGGGTTCGTTTTCTGCATTCAATTATTTATGGACGCCCATCAGTTTATCGATTGACTTTATTTTTTTTTTAATCATAGTCAGTTGACTTCATTAAATCATCCATCAATACAATAATAACAACGGAAAAAACGATACTGAGAGAAAAATCACATATTAAGGTTGTATACAGTTTATGGATAGGGTTTTGAACCAGTGTTATTAGAACTCGAGCGAATCGACTGAGAGAAAGGAGTTAAAAAATTATCTCGACACATCATAAATAATTTTTATTATGAACACTCGCGGTCAACTTAATTTTGATCGAGTTTTTAAATAAAACTGAATTTAAGTGGGTCACGAATCAACCCGGTGTGACAGCATTACGACAATGGCTTTGATTCTAAATTTTGTTTTGGAAAATATAAAATTTAGTTGTATGATAAGAATATGACATGTATGGTATGGTATGGTATGGTATGGTATGGTATGATATGATGGAAGTGTGGAATTTGCAAAAGAAAGAAAGCCGAAAGGTGTTACGGAAGTTAGAGACGATCAGAACGAATTAAACACGCAACTGTAAGCCTGTAATGCAATGCAAAATGATTGATCTCCCGCGCGCCGACCACCGTCTGAATTCGTTTGTTTTTTCAACTTTGCAGGTCACCCACCTCCGTACACGTGTTACCACTGCGCAGTTCCAGTTCTTTTTTTTCAAACCTCCCTCCCATATTTCAAGTTGCAATAATTTTTCAGCTTCTGAATTGTGATCACTTTGGGCAAGTAATTAATTAACCATGGCTTCTTCCAATTTCCCTTCCTGCTGCTCATTTTGGCCATTGTTGTTTTTCTTCCTAGTGTTGTTCAGTACTGAATGCATGTGCAGCAGAATCAGCTTGGGTTCCAGACTTGTAGCTACTGACAACCGAACATGGGGTTCCGACAACGGAACATTTGCTTTCGGGTTCACTCCGGCGAGTCCCCGAAACGATCAATTTCGTTTGGGCATTTGGTTTGCGCAAATCCCCGGAGATCGAGTGCTCGTTTGGTCCGCCTACACGTAAGAATTTTCGCGTAACCTCAACTTTTTTGAATATATAATTTCCCATGCTGTTAGGCTTTGATTCTTCACTTTACATCTTCAAGCATAGTGATTAATTCTACTAATTTGCTATGCTGAAAATAATTTCAGAACCCGTATTTTCTTATCTGTTCGATTGATTTCACACATGTTTGATTAATTGGTGCTCGGAATAGTTAGACGATTCCGGAAGAGTTGTGCATTCCTCTTTCTTTCAGTAGTCTTTCCTCAAGTTTTTAATTGCAGGTTGTTATGAATGAATCTTTTGGCCAACTCTTTCATTTTGTCTCAATCATCTGAATAGAAAATCTCCGGTCAGCAAAGACGCAACCCTAGAGTTTGACGACTCCGGAAATCTCCTGCTTGTGGATAATCGCATCGCCGTCTGGACTTCAAATACCTCCAACGCCGGTGTGGAAACGGCGGTTCTATCGGAAAATGGCAATCTCATTCTCTACAGCTTAAACGCAACTATTGCTTGGCAGAGTTTTGCCCACCCCTCCGACACGCTTCTTCCAGGCCAGCCTTTGTTAGCCTCTATGGAATTAACATCCTCCATGTCACCTGCATATGGTGGTTTCTACACGATGAAGATGTTGCAGCAGCCCACTTCACTGAGTCTTGCTTTGACATATAACTTGCCGGAGTTCGATGGCCTGTCGCCAGACCTTTATGCCAATTTTTCTTACTGGTCAGGGCCTGATGCATCTAATGCCACTGGCAATGTTGTTGCAATCTTGGATGAGGCCGGAAGTTTCGGAATTACCTATGATTCACTGTCTGATGGAGCTGTGTATGTATACAAGAATGATGGTGATGAGGGAGGCCTATCCTCTGCCATAAATCAGACAGTAAGGCCTAATGTTCTCAGGCGATTGACGCTTGAGATGAATGGGAATCTGCGGTTGTATCGATGGGACAACGATGTTAATGGCTCGCGACAGTGGGTTGCTGAGTGGGCCGCTGTCTCCAATCCATGTGATATTGCTGGTATTTGTGGAAATGGTGTTTGTAGTTTGGACAGGAGCAAGACCAACGCATCTTGTACCTGTCTGCCTGGTTCTGATGTGGGCAATGATGGACAATGCTGGGCAAATTCATCCTTGACAGGGAAATGTGGCCCTCATCATGAAAATTTAACATCCCAGTTCAAGATTTCAGTGGTTCAGGACAGTAACTACCATTTCTCTGATTCATCTGTTATAGCAAATTACAGCGATGGGGGAACTGTATCGAGATGTGGCGATACTTGTCTCTCTGATTGCAACTGTGTTGCTTCTGTTTATGGTCTTAACGAGGAAAATCCTTACTGCTGGTTGCTGAGTAGCCTGGAGTTTGGTGGCTTTCAAGACACAGGCTCAACCTTGTTTGTAAAAGTTCAATCTAATGGCTCATCGGGGATTGACAATGGTGGAAAAGGATCTTCAGTTATAGCCAGAAAGAAGGTTCTGGTTGTCCCCATTGTTCTTAGCATGGTAGTGCTAGTTTTTCTGCTTTGTTGCTTGCTCTACATCATTGTTCACAGGAAGAGAGCCTTAAAGAGAGCCCTGGAAAACTCATTAATACTTTCTGGAGCTCCGATAAACTTCAGCTACCGGGATTTGCAGCTTAAGACAAGCAACTTTTCCCTCTTGATTGGAACAGGTAATGTAGAATTGTAGCCACTTGATTCAAGAAACAAAGGCTATGCTATTCATTGTGTTAATTCAGACCAATTTGGCAGGTGGATTTGGCAGTGTGTACAAGGGAAGCCTTGGAGATGGAACACTAATTGCAGTAAAGAAGCTCGACAGGGTTTTACCACATGGAGAGAAAGAATTCATTACAGAAGTGAGTACAATTAGTTCAATGCATCATATGAATTTGGTTCGGCTATGTGGATACTGCTCCGAGGGATCACAGCGGTAAGTACTTTGCAAATGTACTCATTTCTTACAATAATAGTTTGCGATTTCTTACAACGTTTGTTAATCTGCAGGCTTCTGGTTTATGAGTTCATGAAAAATGGATCTCTGGACAAATGGATATTTCCCTCCTACGATTGCCAAGATAGGTTCTTGGACTGGCCAACTCGGTTCAACGTAGCTCTCGGAACTGCACAGGGCATTGCCTATTTCCACGAGCAATGTCGGGACAGGATAATTCACTGCGACATCAAGCCGGAAAACATCCTCTTGGATGAGAATTTCTGTCCCAAAGTGTCGGATTTCGGACTAGCTAAAATGATGGGCAGAGAACACTCGCAGGTGGTTACTATGATCAGAGGAACCAGAGGTTACTTAGCCCCGGAATGGGTCAGCAATCGTCCTATCACTGTAAGGGCTGATGTTTACAGTTATGGAATGCTGCTTCTCGAGATCATCGGCGGCCGCAGAAACCTTGATATGAGCTTGGATGCAGAGGGCTTCTTCTTTCCTGGATGGGCTTTCAAGGTAAGAACCAAGATAAATCTAGGGGGCGACATTTATATGGATTGACGACTCACTTTAAACCTATCTGTGTTTTTGGATTTCCAGGAACTGAATAATGGAACAGCAACCAAAGTTGCGGATAGAAGAATGGGAGGAACGGTGGAGGAAGAAGAGGTGATAAGAGCATTAAAGACTGCATTTTGGTGCATCCAAGATGAAGTTTCCATGAGGCCATCAATGGGGGAAGTAGTGAAGATGCTGGAAGGAACAGTTGAAACCAATGAGCCACCAATGCCGCAGACAGTGTTGGAATTGATTGAAGAAGGTTTGGATAATGTGTACAAGGCGATGAAAAGAGAGTATAATCAGTTCAGCTCCTTTACCATTACCTCCCATGGCCATCCTTCATCTCGCGCCACTTGCAGCAATTCCACCATGTCTCCTAGATAGTGATGAGCAGAGAATCTCCAGGTTTATTTCTTCTTCTTTTTCTCTCTTGGATGTTTGTAAAGATCAAACAAATAGAGGGTCACCTAGAGATCGGGAGTTCGATTTCTTTTTTTGCCAATTTTGCCTATTTAGAGTGCAGGCTGGTAGGAAGCTCCCGATTTCGATTTTCCTTTCCCCACATGCTCGCCTCTATGTAGAGGGAGTACAATTTATTGTTGTAAGATAGAATGAAACACAACTGATTCGCAAATTTGACGTGAATGAGGTAGCTATGAACTCATTTGGGTTGAGACTCTATGAATTTGTGAAAAAGTAATTTAGAAGTGAGAAATGTTGTTGTTGTTGCCTTAAGTGACAAATATATTTATTATTTTATGGACCAATTACTTTTCGTAGCTACTTAAAATTTTATTATTATTATTATTTTTTTATATTTTTAAATAAGTTAATTCTCATTAATACTTGTAAATCTATACTACTTAACTATTTGAATGATTGCTTTTTGACTACTTAACTGTTAGGTAAGTAAGTTTAAATCTATGTCTGATATAGATTAAACTTGGGTTTGGACGGCGGTTTAAGACAAAGAATCTAACATCGGCTCAAATCATTGAGTTTGGAACTGTTGGGTAAGTAACCCTCCACCAGGTTGATTTCACTCTCCTACCCGGTATAGGGTTGAAAGGTACTCAACTCGGGAATTAACACTTAGTGCGGGAGGGAAACAAGATTTAGTCACAAAGGATATCAAAGGTACACGTGGCAATCCATTATTGGTTCGTAAAGTAATGATGAACAAGGAAGTAGAACAATGCATTTAGGGACACGTGACGACTTATAAGCAATCTAGGACCATAAGTAGGAGACCAATATCATTTTGAGGGCCACAAGTGAGAGACCAATACCATCTTAACTACTACTTAGCTAGCAAGCAAAACAACCTGGCGACCGCCTCAATCAACTCGAGTCACTTCCACATCTTCTATAAATAGAACAGTAAGTGTTCTTGAAAGGTGAGATCATTTTGGATACTAAAAATCCCTTATTGCTTTAGATTATGAGCTTGGACTAACTTGATTGTCGGAGCTTGTATCCGAGAGTAAGTCTCGAAAGCAGGTATCAAGAAGAGGGAGGTTCGATTGTAGCCTAACGGAGAACCAGAGATCAATCTACCTTGAATGTTCCTTTAATAATAATCGTTTCAGCAGCTCTCTTCTTTAATTTCTCCTTCCCAGCTCAACCGCTACTTGACGGAAATAACGGCTTAACCTCTTAACGCCTTCAAAGCTTCCTTTCACGGAATAAGAGCCTATTCAGGTATGAAGAAATAAAAAAGAGTGTTTCTGAAAATACTCGTCTTATTATTATATGAACAATCAGAGGGCAGAGAGAAGCTCCGCTAATCCTCTTAAAGGGCTCTACTCACTCATGGCGTCTGGTTTTTCACTCGGCTTAAGGCTTTGTGAGAACTGATCTGCCTTACAAAATGAAAATACAACTCCTTATATAGACAAGGAGATAATTATTGAAAGCATTAAAATACTAAAAATGCCCTAAAGCATCTTTTTGCTGTGCACTTCTGAGTGCGCCTTTCTGATGGATCTGACACCATCTTTTGATAATTTGTCCTGATTGAATAGTGGTCTGCTCCCCACGTTCTTCAATTATTTTCTTCTTTTGGTGGTTTGCGCCCCACCATTACCGAAAGTGTTTTGGTGCTTACATAAGGTCGAAAAAGGCCTCGTCAGCCATTCCTTCAGTAGGGTCAGCTGCTTTAGTAGTGCTTGCTCCACTTTCCTCTGTCGGTTGACAATTATTGCACTTATGATCACGCGTACCATATTTGCAGAATTCCTTTGCTGTAGCTGGTGAAATTTCCAACTCTCCACTGTAAAACAGAGATTCTAAAGAAGTAATATATGTGCATTCTTTTTCAGAAATACGTTCTTGGTAATCAGATTTTATAATTGTCCTGGTATCATGATAGTTGATTTTTACTTCGGAATCAGAAAAGATCTTTCTTAATTCCAAGAGTACTGCTCCAAGACGATGAGCTCGAATTTCTGGAAGGACTTCCTTCAAATTAGCAGTAATTTGCAGTTCTTGTGGTTCTGGAAAAACACGGTCCTTTTTTGCTAACCCCACATTAATAAAATAATAGGGTAACATATTTTGTTGCTCGTCCTCCGTCCAATCAATAATGGAACTTATTATTGAGATGTAAATCTGCTTGTCCTGAGCTTTAATTACCTTCTGCCTGAAGTTTTTGATAGCATTGTAAATGCCAGTGGGTAAGAGACGAATCTCCTCCAAATTAGTACTGGGATAAATTGTCCTGATGAGTCCGCATAGGAAACAATTCCTTACCATCTCTGCCCCTGAACCTGCAAGAAAATTAAACAAACTAATATTCTTTTGGTTAGTGGTAAAATATGTTTCTGTTTCGGTACTTATTTCAGCGAGATGAAAAAGTCGCTGGAATTCTTTATAGGTGATCAAGGGGAATGGAATTTCCTTAATCTCCTTTTCTGATTGCTGCCTATTAAGTATGTTGAGAGACCTTAGACGAGATGTATTAGCTACTACTGAAGAGAAAGTAGCTGGAGTAGGCTGGCTCCTACTTGGCGACTGTACTGGTCTGGGAATCAAGTTTGGGACAGACGTATTGAAGGCGTTGAGAGCCTCTTTTTCTGTAGTATAGCTCTTATGAGAGTAAGGATTGCCAGAGACAATTGCTGAGACTATAGACCAGTCAGTGTAAACGCCCCGGTTTGGTCCTGTAAATACAACATAGTATTTCTTTTTTGTTGTTTGTGGATAAAACATTTGATTAATAGAGGAAACGTTATCCTCAAGAGGCCGGTGAAGGCTTACTGGTGTTTTACCACCTTCATACGTATTTTCTACCGAAGTAGGAATACTGGATGGGACTTGACTTATGTCCTCTTTTTCTTTACCTTTTTCTTTCTCCTTTAATTTTTGCTGGAGTTTTTCTCTTTTATGTCGAAGGATTTCGAGTTTTGCTTCTTTCCAAGAGATTTTTTCATTTAATTCCTCAATCTTAGATTGAAGAATCAATTCTTCGTCCTTATCCATTGAATCCTGCAAATTCACGAGTCATAGAATCAGCAAGAAAATTAATATTTCCTGGAATAAATTCAATGTTAAAATTATAATATTGCAACCACTGTTGCCATCTAACAAGTCTCCCTTGTTTGTATTCTCCTTGAATCTGAGTATTCCTGAAATACTTAACATTATTATTGTCAGTGCGTACTGTAAAATGTACAGGTAATAGATAAATGCGAAAACATCTAATTGTTTTAATAACTGCAAGGATTTCCTTTTCATTACTGTGATACTTCTTTTCTGTATCTTTAAATGTTCCTGAACAATATCTACAAAGTAGTTCTTCTGTCTGATCAGGAATTTTTGCTTTGAGTATTCCTCCCCAAAATTCCTCCGAAGCATCAGTTTCTATAATGAGTTCATCATTTTTTCCTGGATGATATAATTTTGGAAGTATTCCAATTTTCTTTTTATCTTGTTTACAAGATTTGTATCTTCTTGTGTCCATTTCCAGAAGACTTCTTTCTTTAGCTTTTGTTGTAAAGGGTGTCTTAATTCTGAAATTTTTGGAAAGTAATTTGATATATAATTTAATATGCCTAAAAATCGTTGAAGACTTTTTCTATCTTCTATTTCACTGGGGAATTTTTGAATATTTTTACCAATATGGTCCTGTAATTTTATTTCTCCTTTTCCAGTAATAGAAAGTCCAAGAAAGTTAATGTTTTCTTTGAAAAGTTGTGCTTTCTTTTTGGAAAGAATAATTCCAATTTCTTTACATTTTTTCAAAATGTTGGTTACGTGTGTAATATGTTCTTCCTCACTATCTGAAAAAACAAGGATATCATCTACATAAATGCAACAATATGTTTTAAAATCTTTAAAAGATTCATCCATATGTCTTTGAAAAAGAGAAGGTGCTTGTTTTAATCCAAAAGGTACTACTTTCCATTCAAAATGTCCTTGAGGGCATGTAAATGCTGTTAATTCTTGAGATGCTTTATCTAGTCTTACCTGCCAAAATCCAGATTTACAATCAAATGATGAGTAATATTTCTTACCTCGAATCATTTCAAGGAGTTCCTCCTTATGTGGTAGTAGATAACCATCTCCTTTAGTATGCTTGTTAAGCTGCCTGTAATCGATAACAAGTCTCTTTTTTCCTCTTCTTTTTTCTGCTTCATTGTTTACTAAAAACGCTGGAGAGAAATGTGGTGATCTGATTTTTTCTATTACTTTAAGGAAAAGTAATTCATTTATTTGCTTTGCAAATTCTTCCCTATCAGAAGGAGTATATTGCATTGGTTTTACTTTAATAATGATAGCTGGATCATTCAAGGTTAAAGAAGCTATTAAAGTTCCTTTGGATATTTTTTCATCTAAAGGATTTTCTGAACAAACTTGTTCTAATAATATTTCAAGATTTGAAAGTCCATTAATGGCAAACATAGGAGTATTAATGTCAGAATTCTGAACAACATTTTCTGGTGGTTCAAGATGAACTTTCTTACCTTTAATTTTCTTACTGGCTAGAAATTCAGGTACTCCCTGAAAATAAGCTTTTGATACTTTTGGTATCATTACTGCATTTCCATCATGATGAAAAGTAATAGTATTTTGGTATTGAGCAAAAGGTTCATATAACCGACAGAAGTTATTTCCTAACAAAATGTCACATTTGTGATCGGTTTGATAAAGAGTTGGTATAACAAAAGTATGTCCTGATATAAGTATTTTAATTTGTTCTGCAACTTTATCAAAAACAATAGTTTGGTCATTAGCTGTTTTTGCATAAATAGGCATTTTTGAGTTTACCCAAAATTCTTTCGGAATAACATTAATATTTGCAGTGCACATAGATGCTCCTGTGTCAATATAACAGTCAAGAGTATATTTTCTAAATCCTTTGAAATGAAAGGTTCCCTTTATATAAATACTATTAGGATTTGTTTTATTCAAAATATGAAATAGATTTGTTTCAATTGAAACTGATGGAATATTTGGAATATTAGTATATTCATACTCATATTCATCTATACTGTCCTCTAGCTGTTCTAGATTTTTATTAATCTGTGCTGTAAGACTCATTTTCAGACTCACTTGTTTCAAACTCACTAAGATTTGTTAATATGAATATATTTTTCGTGTTCTGAATCTGAAAATTCTGATTCAATTGGTTCAAATTGTTCTGAATTTAATAATTCTAAAAACTTACTTTGATTTGTAGTTTTGTTGGGGCAGTCCCTTGCATAGTGTCCTGATTCCTGACAAATCCAACATTTGCAATTCTTCTTTCCCTGCGGGCAGGTTTTAGAATTGTCCTTTGTTTCATCTTTTTTGACTTTCTTTTTGAAAAACTTTCTTTTTCTAAAAGGATGTGCTTTTTTGAATTTTTTCTTTGATGTTGACTTCCATTTTAACTTTTTCTTTTGCTTCCTTTCTTTGAAGGAATATCATAACACCCATACAGGGTTTCTGGTCCTGCAAATGAAGAACAACATTTATTAATCTTTCTTAGTTTTCGATTAATGTAATCTTGTTGACATTGTTTAGTCATGTAATCTTGTACTAATTTGTATGCATATGCAAGAGAATGTTTAGTGACTTCACTTTCTTTTTCCCATTTTTCAAGTACTGGATCACCTGCGTGAGGAATTTTTCTAAGAAAAGCTTCAACATAAACCTTCCATTCAGATTGTGGTAATAACAATAAATGTTTTTCGTAATCACAGTAGAAATTTTCTAGATAGCATAAATCACAAATTTGCAATCTAATTAATCTAGATCTAGCTGCTTCTCTTTCTTTATAGAGAGTGAGATCCCCTTCCGTGAGATAATTACTACCAATAAAAATAGTGTAAATTGCATTAGTAATATGTCGAAGAAAATCTTCTCCACTACCAATTTTCATAGAATCCCAATTTTGAGTTCTTAGAAACTGTAAAACATTTCCTGTTGCTTTATTCTGAGCAAGCGTTAATATGAGATCATAATCATCTCTTATTGTGTCATCAGTTTGAACTATCATTCTCATTTCATTATCCCAGGCCTCTATTTGTTCCCTGCGATTTTCTACACAATCAAGATTTAATTGTCCTGTTCCTAGGTTATATTTCTTAGTGGGTTGATATTCTAAAGGTACATTAAACCTTTTGTATCCTGTGCTTTTTCCCGTACTTCTAGCAGTGTGTTCTCCTGATTCATATGGTTCTTTATGTCTTCTATGTTGTCGAGAAGAACTAGCTCCTTCATCAATTCCTACTTCTCTTTTTACTTTTATATTTTCTTTTTTAGGTATAGCAACAGTTACCTTTTTTAATAATTCAGTAGACTGAAGTTTTTCTATTTCATTATCTTCTAAAGATAGAGTGCTAATAATTTCATCCATACAATCAGTATGACAATTATTATAATAATAGTCAAGTAATTGTGCTTTAATCATTTACTTCCCTGATTTCAACTGCTGTGAGATTTTCTGGATACCATCCTTTCCTTTTTGTGACAGCCATTCGATTTCCTTTGTCTTCTTCTGACTCAGGAGTCTTGATTTCTTGAGAGACTATCAGTGCTGAAAGTCTGTTGAAGATATCATCAATTCTTGCTAATAGTGCTGCCGAAGACATTTCAATGTGTCTAGCAAGACTTTGTTGTTGTTTGGCTTCAAAGGAATCAACCTTTTCTTCTAATTTTAGGATAACATCCATAATCTGTTCTATTTTTCCTGTCATGTCTTATTATCAATTTTGTTAAGAATATCAATAATAAAATCTATTTTACTGAAATCAATAGACTGTAATTTTTCAATTATAGAATTGAATGATCGTACCTGTTCCTCAAGTTGAGAAATTCTTTTGATGATCCGATCTTCAGTATTATGTAACGAAGTGAGAGCTACAAGATTAATTAGTCCTTTATCTTTTTTATTTAATTTTACTGGTTCTTTGTAGAAATTTCTAGTTTCTATTCCCTTTTCTGAACAAAGTTCATTTAATAGTACTAAGGAAATACCACAAACAGTATTTAAATTATTAAGGTGTCTCATGCATCCATCAATTCCTTTTCCTCCTGAATAGAAATAAGAAGGTGTTCCTTTTAAAATATTTTTTAATTCCTATATATCTTTTTTCAAAGTATATATGAGGTTCTATTATTTCTTCAGAGATATTCATTTAATCAGGCTGGTCTAACTGTGAAGCTAGATTTTTAATTCGTTGCTGTACTTCCTCTAGATTGTCATTTCTAGGCATTCCTGAAATTCTAGATAAGGATCTAGCAAGTCTATTATTTCTGTATGTGCTTAACTCTAAGCTTCTTCTAGGAATTAATGATCTATTGCTAGATTCTCCTGTTATTAAAAGTCTTGAGGGTTCTCCCAAAAGTCTTTTCTTACTTAAATCCATGGCCCAAATATTTTCCATTGGATCAGTTACTTGTACTTTACAATTGGATAGTTTGCCTATTTCTTTAAATAAGGAATTTATAGAAACAAATTCTTTTGCTTTATATAACATACTGTGATGTGAATTTGTTAGACTATATCCTAACATGTAAGTAATAGTATATGGATAATCACCTTCAGGCATCATATCAGTTCTTACAAATTCATGTGCAAGGCATAGAATTCTGTTTATGTTTGGAGTACATAATGGAACTCCTATTCTAGGTGAACAACTAAAAATTAGCTTTCCACATACTAGATTTCCTTGTAATCCTCCAAAAAGAGCGTCTTCAGGTTTATTTAATCTTCTATCAAGAAGTGCCAATTTTATGGGTGAATTAATTCCAGTTCTAAAAGTGGATTTAATCATTATTCTTATCATGCCAATATGAATATATGAAATTGTTTTTCTAATTTCATTGGGTATATTACTTAGTTTTGCAGTAATTTCTTGTTTATTAATCAAAGGTATTTCTACAAGTCCTGAAGTATTCTTAATATCAAGAGGATATTCTCGAGTACTTACACATCTATAAATATGATTCGTTCTCTTTGTGATTTTATCAACAATTCTTTTACCAAGATGTTCTGTATGAAATACTTCATTTGTAGAAAGAGTAAGATTCGTCTTACTTACCTTGTTGATGAGACTTTGATCTACAGTAATATCTTGTGCAAAGATATTATCTTCCTCAAAGTATTCTTCATGCAACTGAGTTGCAAGATCGTCCTCAGGTTCTGATCTGCTCATGGCTCTGATACCAATTTTGATGATGCTTTCTTTCCTTTGTTTGACAACAATGGCTGCAAATAAAACTTTTTTAATGAAGACAGAGAATCAGAAGAGATCAATCTACCTTGAATGTTCCTTTAATAATAATCGTTTCAGCAGCTCTCTTCTTTAATTTCTCCTTCCAAGCTCAACCGCTACTTGACGGAAATAACGGCTTAACCTCTTAACGCCTTCAAAGCTTCCTTTCACGGAATAAGAGCCTATTCAGGTATGAAGAAATAAAAAAGAGTGTTTCTGAAAATACTCGTCTTATTATTATATGAACAATCAGAGGGCAGAGAGAAGCTCCGCTAATCCTCTTAAAGGGCTCTACTCACTCATGGCGTCTGGTTTTTCACTCGGCTTAAGGCTTTGTGAGAACTGATCTGCCTTACAAAATGAAAATACAACTCCTTATATAGACAAGGAGATAATTATTGAAAGCATTAAAATACTAAAAATGCCCTAAAGCATCTTTTTGCTGTGCACTTCTGAGTGCGCCTTTCTGATGGATCTGACACCATCTTTTGATAATTTGTCCTGATTGAATAGTGGTCTGCTCCCCACGTTCTTCAATTATTTTCTACTTTTGGTGGTTTGCGCCCCACCATTACCGAAAGTGTTTTGGTGCTTACATAAGGTCGAAAAAGGCCTCGTCAGCCATTCCTTCAGTAGGGTCAGCTGCTTTAGTAGTGCTTGCTCCACTTTCATCTGTCGGTTGACAATTATTGCACTTATGATCACGCGTACCATATTTGCAGAATTCCTTTGCTGTAGCTGGTGAAATTTCCAACTCTCCACTGTAAAACAGAGATTCTAAAGAAGTAATATATGTGCATTCTTTTTCAGAAATACGTTCTTGGTAATCAGATTTTATAATTGTCCTGGTATCATGATAGTTGATTTTTACTTCGGAATCAGAAAAGATCTTTCTTAATTCCAAGAGTACTGCTCCAAGACGATGAGCTCGAATTTCTGGAAGGACTTCCTTCAAATTAGCAGTAATTTGCAGTTCTTGTGGTTCTGGAAAAACACGGTCCTTTTTTGCTAACCCCACATTAATAAAATAATAGGGTAACATATTTTGTTGCTCGTCCTCCGTCCAATCAATAATGGAACTTATTATTGAGATGTAAATCTGCTTGTCCTGAGCTTTAATTACCTTCTGCCTGAAGTTTTTGATAGCATTGTAAATGCCAGTGGGTAAGAGACGAATCTCCTCCAAATTAGTACTGGGATAAATTGTCCTGATGAGTCCGCATAGGAAACAATTCCTTACCATCTCTGCCCCTGAACCTGCAAGAAAATTAAACAAACTAATATTCTTTTGGTTAGTGGTAAAATATGTTTCTGTTTCGGTACTTATTTCAGCGAGATGAAAAAGTCGCTGGAATTCTTTATAGGTGATCAAGGGGAATGGAATTTCCTTAATCTCCTTTTCTGATTGCTGCCTATTAAGTATGTTGAGAGACCTTAGACGAGATGTATTAGCTACTACTGAAGAGAAAGTAGCTGGAGTAGGCTGGCTCCTACTTGGCGACTGTACTGGTCTGGGAATCAAGTTTGGGACAGACGTATTGAAGGCGTTGAGAGCCTCTTTTTCTGTAGTATAGCTCTTATGAGAGTAAGGATTGCCAGAGACAATTGCTGAGACTATAGACCAGTCAGTGTAAACGCCCCGGTTTGGTCCTGTAAATACAACATAGTATTTCTTTTTTGTTGTTTGTGGATAAAACATTTGATTAATAGAGGAAACGTTATCCTCAAGAGGCCGGTGAAGGCTTACTGGTGTTTTACCACCTTCATACGTATTTTCTACCGAAGTAGGAATACTGGATGGGACTTGACTTATGTCCTCTTTTTCTTTACCTTTTTCTTTCTCCTTTAATTTTTGCTGGAGTTTTTCTCTTTTATGTCGAAGGATTTCGAGTTTTGCTTCTTTCCAAGAGATTTTTTCATTTAATTCCTCAATCTTAGATTGAAGAATCAATTCTTCGTCCTTATCCATTGAATCCTGCAAATTCACGAGTCATAGAATCAGCAAGAAAATTAATATTTCCTGGAATAAATTCAATGTTAAAATTATAATATTGCAACCACTGTTGCCATCTAACAAGTCTCCCTTGTTTGTATTCTCCTTGAATCTGAGTATTCCTGAAATACTTAACATTATTATTGTCAGTGCGTACTGTAAAATGTACAGGTAATAGATAAATGCGAAAACATCTAATTGTTTTAATAACTGCAAGGATTTCCTTTTCATTACTGTGATACTTCTTTTCTGTATCTTTAAATGTTCCTGAACAATATCTACAAAGTAGTTCTTCTGTCTGATCAGGAATTTTTGCTTTGAGTATTCCTCCCCAAAATTCCTCCGAAGCATCAGTTTCTATAATGAGTTCATCATTTTTTCCTGGATGATATAATTTTGGAAGTATTCCAATTTTCTTTTTATCTTGTTTACAAGATTTGTATCTTCTTGTGTCCATTTCCAGAAGACTTCTTTCTTTAGCTTTTGTTGTAAAGGGTGTCTTAATTCTGAAATTTTTGGAAAGTAATTTGATATATAATTTAATATGCCTAAAAATCGTTGAAGACTTTTTCTATCTTCTATTTCACTGGGGAATTTTTGAATATTTTTACCAATATGGTCCTGTAATTTTATTTCTCCTTTTCCAGTAATAGAAAGTCCAAGAAAGTTAATGTTTTCTTTGAAAAGTTGTGCTTTCTTTTTGGAAAGAATAATTCCAATTTCTTTACATTTTTTCGATTGTAGCCTAACGGAGAACCAGAGATCAATCTACCTTGAATGTTCCTTTAATAATAATCGTTTCAGCAGCTCTCTTCTTTAATTTCTCCTTCCAAGCTCAACCGCTACTTGACGGAAATAACGGCTTAACCTCTTAACGCCTTCAAAGCTTCCTTTCACGGAATAAGAGCCTATTCAGGTATGAAGAAATAAAAAAGAGTGTTTCTGAAAATACTCGTCTTATTATTATATGAACAATCAGAGGGCAGAGAGAAGCTCCGCTAATCCTCTTAAAGGGCTCTACTCACTCATGGCGTCTGGTTTTTCACTCGGCTTAAGGCTTTGTGAGAACTGATCTGCCTTACAAAATGAAAATACAACTCCTTATATAGACAAGGAGATAATTATTGAAAGCATTAAAATACTAAAAATGCCCTAAAGCATCTTTTTGCTGTGCACTTCTGAGTGCGCCTTTCTGATGGATCTGACACCATCTTTTGATAATTTGTCCTGATTGAATAGTGGTCTGCTCCCCACGTTCTTCAATTATTTTCTACTTTTGGTGGTTTGCGCCCCACCATTACCGAAAGTGTTTTGGTGCTTACATAAGGTCGAAAAAGGCCTCGTCAGCCATTCCTTCAGTAGGGTCAGCTGCTTTAGTAGTGCTTGCTCCACTTTCCTCTGTCGGTTGACAATTATTGCACTTATGATCACGCGTACCATATTTGCAGAATTCCTTTGCTGTAGCTGGTGAAATTTCCAACTCTCCACTGTAAAACAGAGATTCTAAAGAAGTAATATATGTGCATTCTTTTTCAGAAATACGTTCTTGGTAATCAGATTTTATAATTGTCCTGGTATCATGATAGTTGATTTTTACTTCGGAATCAGAAAAGATCTTTCTTAATTCCAAGAGTACTGCTCCAAGACGATGAGCTCGAATTTCTGGAAGGACTTCCTTCAAATTAGCAGTAATTTGCAGTTCTTGTGGTTCTGGAAAAACACGGTCCTTTTTTGCTAACCCCACATTAATAAAATAATAGGGTAACATATTTTGTTGCTCGTCCTCCGTCCAATCAATAATGGAACTTATTATTGAGATGTAAATCTGCTTGTCCTGAGCTTTAATTACCTTCTGCCTGAAGTTTTTGATAGCATTGTAAATGCCAGTGGGTAAGAGACGAATCTCCTCCAAATTAGTACTGGGATAAATTGTCCTGATGAGTCCGCATAGGAAACAATTCCTTACCATCTCTGCCCCTGAACCTGCAAGAAAATTAAACAAACTAATATTCTTTTGGTTAGTGGTAAAATATGTTTCTGTTTCGGTACTTATTTCAGCGAGATGAAAAAGTCGCTGGAATTCTTTATAGGTGATCAAGGGGAATGGAATTTCCTTAATCTCCTTTTCTGATTGCTGCCTATTAAGTATGTTGAGAGACCTTAGACGAGATGTATTAGCTACTACTGAAGAGAAAGTAGCTGGAGTAGGCTGGCTCCTACTTGGCGACTGTACTGGTCTGGGAATCAAGTTTGGGACAGACGTATTGAAGGCGTTGAGAGCCTCTTTTTCTGTAGTATAGCTCTTATGAGAGTAAGGATTGCCAGAGACAATTGCTGAGACTATAGACCAGTCAGTGTAAACGCCCCGGTTTGGTCCTGTAAATACAACATAGTATTTCTTTTTTGTTGTTTGTGGATAAAACATTTGATTAATAGAGGAAACGTTATCCTCAAGAGGCCGGTGAAGGCTTACTGGTGTTTTACCACCTTCATACGTATTTTCTACCGAAGTAGGAATACTGGATGGGACTTGACTTATGTCCTCTTTTTCTTTACCTTTTTCTTTCTCCTTTAATTTTTGCTGGAGTTTTTCTCTTTTATGTCGAAGGATTTCGAGTTTTGCTTCTTTCCAAGAGATTTTTTCATTTAATTCCTCAATCTTAGATTGAAGAATCAATTCTTCGTCCTTATCCATTGAATCCTGCAAATTCACGAGTCATAGAATCAGCAAGAAAATTAATATTTCCTGGAATAAATTCAATGTTAAAATTATAATATTGCAACCACTGTTGCCATCTAACAAGTCTCCCTTGTTTGTATTCTCCTTGAATCTGAGTATTCCTGAAATACTTAACATTATTATTGTCAGTGCGTACTGTAAAATGTACAGGTAATAGATAAATGCGAAAACATCTAATTGTTTTAATAACTGCAAGGATTTCCTTTTCATTACTGTGATACTTCTTTTCTGTATCTTTAAATGTTCCTGAACAATATCTACAAAGTAGTTCTTCTGTCTGATCAGGAATTTTTGCTTTGAGTATTCCTCCCCAAAATTCCTCCGAAGCATCAGTTTCTATAATGAGTTCATCATTTTTTCCTGGATGATATAATTTTGGAAGTATTCCAATTTTCTTTTTATCTTGTTTACAAGATTTGTATCTTCTTGTGTCCATTTCCAGAAGACTTCTTTCTTTAGCTTTTGTTGTAAAGGGTGTCTTAATTCTGAAATTTTTGGAAAGTAATTTGATATATAATTTAATATGCCTAAAAATCGTTGAAGACTTTTTCTATCTTCTATTTCACTGGGGAATTTTTGAATATTTTTACCAATATGGTCCTGTAATTTTATTTCTCCTTTTCCAGTAATAGAAAGTCCAAGAAAGTTAATGTTTTCTTTGAAAAGTTGTGCTTTCTTTTTGGAAAGAATAATTCCAATTTCTTTACATTTTTTCAAAATGTTGGTTACGTGTGTAATATGTTCTTCCTCACTATCTGAAAAAACAAGGATATCATCTACATAAATGCAACAATATGTTTTAAAATCTTTAAAAGATTCATCCATATGTCTTTGAAAAAGAGAAGGTGCTTGTTTTAATCCAAAAGGTACTACTTTCCATTCAAAATGTCCTTGAGGGCATGTAAATGCTGTTAATTCTTGAGATGCTTTATCTAGTCTTACCTGCCAAAATCCAGATTTACAATCAAATGATGAGTAATATTTCTTACCTCGAATCATTTCAAGGAGTTCCTCCTTATGTGGTAGTAGATAACCATCTCCTTTAGTATGCTTGTTAAGCTGCCTGTAATCGATAACAAGTCTCTTTTTTCCTCTTCTTTTTTCTGCTTCATTGTTTACTAAAAACGCTGGAGAGAAATGTGGTGATCTGATTTTTTCTATTACTTTAAGGAAAAGTAATTCATTTATTTGCTTTGCAAATTCTTCCCTATCAGAAGGAGTATATTGCATTGGTTTTACTTTAATAATGATAGCTGGATCATTCAAGGTTAAAGAAGCTATTAAAGTTCCTTTGGATATTTTTTCATCTAAAGGATTTTCTGAACAAACTTGTTCTAATAATATTTCAAGATTTGAAAGTCCATTAATGGCAAACATAGGAGTATTAATGTCAGAATTCTGAACAACATTTTCTGGTGGTTCAAGATGAACTTTCTTACCTTTAATTTTCTTACTGGCTAGAAATTCAGGTACTCCCTGAAAATAAGCTTTTGATACTTTTGGTATCATTACTGCATTTCCATCATGATGAAAAGTAATAGTATTTTGGTATTGAGCAAAAGGTTCATATAACCGACAGAAGTTATTTCCTAACAAAATGTCACATTTGTGATCGGTTTGATAAAGAGTTGGTATAACAAAAGTATGTCCTGATATAAGTATTTTAATTTGTTCTGCAACTTTATCAAAAACAATAGTTTGGTCATTAGCTGTTTTTGCATAAATAGGCATTTTTGAGTTTACCCAAAATTCTTTCGGAATAACATTGATATTTGCAGTGCACATAGATGCTCCTGTGTCAATATAACAATCAAGAGTATATTTTCTAAATCCTTTGAAATGAAAGGTTCCCTTTATATAAATACTATTAGGATTTGTTTTATTCAAAATATGAATTAGATTTGTTTCAATTGAAACTGATGGAATATTTGGAATATTAGTATATTCATACTCATATTCATCTATACTGTCCTCTAGCTGTTCTAGATTTTTATTAATCTGTGCTGTAAGACTCATTTTCAGACTCACTTGTTTCAAACTCACTAAAATTTGTTAATATGAATATGTTTTCGTATTCTGAATCTGAAAATTCTGATTCAATTGGTTCAAATTGTTCTGAATTTTGCAGATATAAGTTAAGTTTTTTTTTTTTTTTGGGTGATCTTTTTCCAAGCTCTGATACCTGCCCTGCTTGAGATGATCACAAAACAAGATGGAAAATATGCTGTATGCGGAGGAGCTTATTAGAGAGTTCCTTGTGTTCAGAGGGTTCACCAGTAGTCTGCAGTCTTTTGAGAAAGAGTTGGGCACTGATATTGGTAAAGGGTTTCAAGTAGACAGGTTATTAGAGTTGATTTTTTCAGTATATATTCCCAAATTTCAAGCAGAAAATTTGGTTGATCTGCTGAGCTTTTTCAAGCAATGCTTTTCTTCTTCTGAGACAACACATGTTTCATCGTTATCAAAATTGCACACTTCTATTTTACGGTATTATATAGTGTATGCATTACAAGCAAAAAGGAAGGACAAAGTTATGGAGTTTTTTGACACACATGGTAATAACTTGCTACAAAGTGATCAAGAATGGGTGTCATGGTTTGGTGGGTGTTCTTACTGTTGTATTGATCCTTTTGGCTGTGCTATCTTTCATTCTGGGTACTAAATCGGATAACTGGTTTTTTATGCAGCCATTACATACCTGAAGAATCCACATTTGGAACCACAATTTCGTGTGTACTTCTCAAAGGAGTGGTATAATGTTCTGCATCTTTCTATTCGGAACTTTCTGAGCAAGATGTTTGATGGTACTCATATCCTTAAGTAGAGGTTCTTATGCCCTTCATCTTTTACAATTTTGTTCAACTTCATTTTGGATTGCTATGATGCTTTTGTATTTGGCTCTCCATCATTACTTTCTTTCCTTGAAGAAAAAGTTGAATGGAATAGAGCAATTCTCTTTGGTTGAGTTAATTTATTGTGATAAAGAGTTTAAAATTTTGTCTGTAATTGCTGATAATGGTTTTATTCTTGTTTATCAATGAATATTTTGGGACTCTAGAATGTTGTTGCAGAAGTAATGAAGCATTTGTCTGAAGTTGGTCCAGTTATGGTTTATATACTTGACAAAGTGGGAATAACAGAATATCTGATGCATATAGTCCTGTAGAATTGGCCGGTCAACTTGCACAAAGCTTGATTCATGTTTTTGTTACAGCCATTGATTGCCTTCCATTTAGTTTCTCCTTTACTAATTTACGACTCCCAGCCTTGTTGAAAATCAGCTCTGATCGGAATAATGTGAACCGCCTCAAGAAGGACATCAAACAATTAAATCTTAAACTATCAGAACTTCAGGCTTTGTTGGAGGAAAAAGAGGCCCAATTACGTCTGTCAAGAAGGTGAGTGTTTCTAATTCTAGGGCTGATTCTCTTAGAATAAAACTGTAAAACATTGGTTTTTTGCAGTAGTTCTTTATTAGAAGCAGAAGCTGGAAATCGTGGGAGAAACAGCTTATTAAACTTTGTAGCTGGTAGTGCACAAGAGGTTATTCTTTCACCAAGGATTTTGCATGAAATTCATGCACCTGAAATATCAGATGTGCGTAAGATAGACAATTCTCAGGAAAAAGGGAGTAGTGTACCTTCTCAGGCTTTTGATTCTAGTTCTAGAATGGATAGTCATCCCAGTGAGATTCGAAGAAAACGTGTATCGTCATCGTCACAAGGTAATTACTGGCATTTTGTTTTCATTTCTCTGATGAATGTTGTAAGTTTTGATCTCTTAACAAAAAACTGTAGTAGTTTGAGATGCATAAGAGTTTCTGGATAAGTGACAATCAAGAATCAAACTTTTTTTGCTTGGAAGAATTCTAGAAATATTAAATTTTAATTTTTGATTAGGATGGAATACAAGGTTAGCATCCTTCTGGAGTTGTGTTGTAGCACTATAGTTGGTTACAAGAATCTAAGAAGCGTGAGTTTTTTGCAGAGAGCAGTACATCCTGAAACATCTACTAGTCAAAAGTTTAATATTATTTCCTGTTTTAGGTGCTCCAATAATTAAAGCTTTTGGTCCAAGAGTGAAATAAGCATTGACTTAGTGAAATACAAGACTAACTGCCATTTTCTATTGTGGTGTGATTCAAGCTAACTAAGGCCTTTCCCTTACAATGTTGTTGACGAGGGCATGTTCGGGTGTAACATCTTTTTCTGGTTTTGGGTTTGGGTTATTGGAGGCATCCTTTGACTTTGAACTGTGAACTGCCCTAAGTGTTTTGGTTCTTAGGTATGCCTTACATTATTTTGTACTCATTTTGTTACAGATTTTGATAGTGAACTATATCTAGATGAAGAATTTCCAGAAGTCAAAGTAGAATTGCAGGTAAGTTTTTCAGAAAATTAATTTGTCTTAAATTATGCTTTTCTCACTGAAGTTTTTAAATCCTGTATTTTAGGTATACATATTCATCTTTAACATCTTGTTTATGTTACCTGGAAAGATATAATTAATGCTTCTGAAAAACTTTATTCACAGGAGACTTTTTTGGGGCACACAAGTCCAATCAGCCGGTGTCGTTTCTCTGCAACTGGGGACAATATTGCTAGTGCTTCTCAAGATGGCACGGTCAGGTATGCATCTGGAGCTAATGATATGGTTCACGAACATGGAGGCTTGGGGCCTGTTCTTTTCGTTTTGGTTTTGGTTTTAACAATAAATTTAATATATTATAATCATTTTTCATCATTTCCAATACAATTTTTTTACTGAATACAATTTTTTACTATTTAGCTATACATTTTTACATTTTCAATAAACTTTTTACATTATAAAACTATTTTCCAAAAACATGTTTTCAAAACCATTTTCAGAACAATAAAAAAGAACAGGCCCTTGATATGTTTTTTAGAGAATTATATACTCAAGAAAACAGAATTCCTCTCTTGGGCTGCTCACTGATTCATGGGCTTATCTTGTAGCTTTATCCCTGTGTGCATGTGAGTGTTCTAGTACGTTAGGATCTTACAATGTCTTCCATGCAAGTTGTGATCTTTTCATGCTTTGATGGTTTATTTGAAAAGATCATTCTGAAATTGTAGTTTTGATATCCAAATTTGGATATTAACTTCTACTTACGTGAAGAACAAAGGCTACTGAACTGGCCTGAATGATAACTGAGCTTAATTGGGCGATTGATTTAATCAGAAATAGCTGATTCTTCAGTAAATTATCTTAATTTTATAATTAATTTTGTTTTATATTTCTTCTCAAGGATCTGGACATATGACTCATCCGTGCCTGCATCAAGGAATGCAACCATCTATTGTGGGGCCGAGGTCTTGTCACTAGAATGGGATTGTAAATCTGATCGCTTGGTATGTATGAAATGAAATTGTATCAGGTCATCAAGTTCACGTGTGCTGATATCTTCTCATTTTGTTGTTGGGTAAATGTTTAATTTTGAGCTATCATCCTTATTGGATCCACTACTGTCTAATATATTGTTGATCTTGGCCAAAGCTTCTCATTGGCACTAATGATGGAGGGATTAAAGCATGGAATGTCGATGCAAAGCGAGTTGTTTGTGATCTTAACTCCTCTAAAGAATTTCCTAGGTATTCTGAATCTTTCACTGAGGCTGGGGAAAAATAATTTAGTACATTCTTGTGGTTGAAGTGTATGATTTTGGTGTCTTGCAGTGTCTTGGATATCAAATGCAGCCCTGTTGAACCAATTTTTGTCTCTGCTTCAGCATCCAAAGGGTAATGCCTGGTTGTATTTGATCCCAATCATAGTACTTGTTAATTGGATTGCACAAAGAATATATGAATTTATCTTCAATGTAAGGGCGATGGAAAACTCAAACCTCTGGAATTTTATTGTCCTTATGAACAATGATTGACTTTGTAGGTATGGAACAAACTATATTGAGAGTTTGGGGTTTGCCTCTTTGACTGTATGGAACATGCGGACATGGAAGGCCATGGTATGTGCTTTTCTAATCATGTGTTTATTCCTTGATGCTAGAACCCACTTATGTTCTCTTGTACTTTTCGGATGACAGTCCTGAGGCCTTACTTCTTCTCAATGTTATTGAAGACAGTCCTTCCTCTTGGTAAAGATCCACCAGCAATTACTTCTTTATGTTTCAATCACAATGGGAAGCTTTTAGCTGCTGCTGCGGTGGATGGATTGATTCATATGTTTGGTATCCTTAATTCCTCCGGGAAAATGGATTGTTCAACCTGGAAAACATCCTAGAGGGTGTGATTGCAAACTCTATCAGCATATGGTTGAAAAATTTAATCTCTAAGTTTAGAATTCCAGATCTATAAGATTTCAAAATGTCTAATATGCTTTAAGTCTATTAGGCTTGATAAGAGCTTAGTGTTTTGCACCTTGACAAGTTTAGATATGTCTTCTGGTCTGCAAATAACTGGGTGGCCAGCTCATGATTCTGCAATCAGCTCTGTTTTATTTGGCCCTGACGAGACGAGCATATTTAGTTTGGGCACAGACGGAAAGGTGCATCCATTTTTTTCAATATATGCCTCTCATTTTTCCTTCATTGTTTATGAATAATTATAGCATTTGCACTAATGAGAAAGAATCTAAAATAGCAATTGATTGCCAGATATTTGAATGGAGTTTGCAAAATCAAGGGAAAGTTCTTTGGTCAAGAGATTGCAGCAGGTATTAGAATTAAGTTACAAGTTTACTATGGTCTCATCGATGGTTTTGTTTTATGGAATTTCCTATCTCTGTTGATTAAGAAGCATTATCTGTAGTTTGCTTGTGATGACTTTTTTGCGCTACACGTATCCTGATAGGAGCTTTTGTTGTGTAGGTTCTGCAACCCTCCAGAGTCATTGAACCATCGAAATGAAATGGCATTAGATTCTAATGGGAGGAAGCTTCTTCTGACATCTAGTTTAGTAAGAGCACCCATTTATCAGGTAATTTTCTGATTGACAATCATCTTTTGACGAGGTTCGTACAATGAGAAATTATTCCATACATTCGCTGTACAACTGTTAATAATGACGTGTGGATATTCTCAGGTGCGAGGTAGTACAACCGGGATGAGAACACTCCCTCACAGCGCAGCCATAACCACAGTAGATTGGCATCCAACGCTACCAATCTTCTTGACAGGCTCAGCTGATAACTCTGTGCGGGTCACATCCTTATTATAACAGACTACATTCTATGATGAGCCAATTTTCAGGCCGCTGGGGGAGAAGTTCTCGTTGGTTCATCCGTTTAAAGTGCGCCGGTTACTCGTTCTAACTCGACATTTTTTATTCTTTCAAATTCCAGAATTTTGTGTGGATTGATTTCTCAAAACTCGATCCTGGGGATTTTCTCGTGTAGAATAACCATGATATTTCTTGATGTGCAGTTGAGTTTATTTATACGCATGATATGGTTTTTATTTGGGGAAAATACCATAGTCCTTTACGGAACCATTAAATCACTGTATAATGGTCTATGCAATTATATTAGTAATGTATCATAGACCATTATTAAGTGAGTGAATGGTTGGTTCCGTGGAAGGGGATTGTAGTCTTATCTTATTAAGGTCCTATACGTAACCATTCATTCACTGGATGATGGCGTATGCAATGACATTAGTAATGTATTATACATGGTCCAGTTAATCTATATATAATGCATGAAATAACTTTTTAAAAAAAGACAGGGAATAATGAGGTTAAAGTGAAAGAGCGAAAAGGAAACGTTATGTGAAAATACTAGTTTGCCCTCTAGAGCGCGGGAAGCGACTAAGAGGATCCTTTGAAATTGAATAGGGCATGATTGTTTCACTCTGATTAGCGAGCGCAAATTAAAGCTTTTTCCGCTTCTTCCCCTTCCCATTCTCTGAAAATTAACGCTCCCAGTCCCATATTTGAAGATTCACAAGACAATTCTGCAATTAATGGAGCAGAATCTCAACGTTCTTCGGTTCTCTTCGCCTGCGGGTCTTCGAATGAGGATGTAAGATTGTAAAGATTCTAATTATATTCTTACTCAGCTGTTTTCGTAGGATATGAATCTGATTAGCATGCTGAGTTGCGAATTTCATAATTAATTAGAAATAGTGGACAATTACATAGGTTAATCCTTTCGTTATGTGTTCGAAGTTAGCATGCGAAATCATGGCGGAAAAAAAATTAAAAGTTGGGCGATGATGGTGGTTATTGTTCGTAAGTTTGATTTTTCACTTCTGGTATTTATGATGATGCTTAAACTCAGTGGGTTCAGTAGCTTTTGCAATGGCACCCTTAGAACGCTGCAACTGATATTCATCCTGGGTATATTCTTTGGTGTCGTTTTTGCATGATCACAGATTCACAATAGTGCTTGCATCTCTGCCTCTTTTATAACCTTTGGAACCATTTGTAATTCTCCTTCTTATGAAGTATATATTTCTATATTCATGCCATACTCCAATCAGATCTCTGCATCTTGTTATCTTCTCTGTATTCCAAAAAATCAGCGAAGATGTAACAAAACAAATATGGACAGACAAGTGGCTGAAAATGGAGCCAAGGGCCCAAGGCCATTATAATTGTCCCTTGAAACGTGGCTCAGAAACCCAAGGAGATGATTTTTTTGGATGCATGTCAATTGAATGATTCATTCTGTGAATTAACTCACAACCAGTGGTGCTTATCTTCTGGTGGTTTCTATCATGAAATCCTTTTATTTCATGGTTAGGTTTGGTTGAAACTGAGGGGTCTGAGTTAGAGAATCCCCAGTTATCACCTAATTCTGTTCATCAAGCTTTGGTTGCCTATTTTTCGTTTGAAAATGAGGGAAAAAAAAAAAAAATTTGCTTTGAGCGAATGGATCGCAAGAAATTCAAAGATAGAAACATCATTGGTAGTGAGAATGGTTGAAGGTTTGCCCCTGAGTGATTGGCTTCTGGATATGCTCTCTTTTATTTATTTTAGAACTGCAATCATTTACAGTTTTTTTCTTGTGACTCTGTTCTTCTTCTGATCTGAAATGGCTCAAACTCTTGCATAATTGAAGACATTCTGTGGAATATAATAGCGTTTTTAAACATATCTGTACTTTTGAAATACCATCTGTCCTTTAAGGGGACAGCAAAAGGACCATTCGGTTTGAGGCCACTTTCCATTTCTAGGTTTTGCCCCCTCAGAGCTTTTCTGGTGGCTCCATCTTTCTCCGACACCTGCGGGGACCTGTGTCTGGTATTTTTGTCTCTCTACATTGTTTTTTGTAATTGCAAATAATAATGATAGTACAATTATGAATGAAAAAGATATGACCTTCCTTACTGTTGCAAGTTGATGAAAAGAAGTTTAAGTTGCTGGTAATCTGGTTACTGGTTGTGTAAGATCCACGAAATTCTCTGATCAACAGAAGTTGCAGATATGGTTCTTTCTCATATTTTAGATGTGGATCATACACTCCGTTCTACTTAAATAGTCTTGTTTTCAGTATTAGAAATTGACTCGTTTAATGGACACACAAGTAGTATTTATTCATAATACTGCTTTCAGTATTAGAAGCGAGATTTGTCTAGAGGGACGGAGGTATTATCACAACCCTTGTTAATTCATAGCCGTACCATGTTTTCCACTTTTTTTTTTGGGGTCCCAATTTCCACTGTATAATCAATGTTGATTAATTAGTGAAGGATTTTGTGATTGGACTGAAAGAAAAAAAGAAAAGAATGACCTAACATGATTATTCTTGAAGCTTGTTAGTATTATTAGTTATCTGAAGGGCTAATTGATGTTTTCCACTTTACTAAACGCAATTATGACTTTTGTTGAACTGCGCATCTCGCTATTAACTTGTAAATGTCATTGTTCATCTTTTGGGGGTCCTTGCACAGACATGGTTTCAAAAGTTGTGTGATTTGTGGAACTTTACTTCCTAAATTCCTCGTCCTAGAGAGTCTATAGACCTAGTATTATTCTCAGAACAAAAGGTAAAAACTAAGAACTATAGTCATGTGACTTGAAATCATTGCTTTTGGTTTGCTTAGTTAGGTGTTTAAATGACGTGATTTAATAAGTAGAAATCCATCTCTTCCATTAGTGGATCATTCTTTTCATTTCACATATTTATCTAATTTAAACTATTAACATGTCCCTTAGATATAGAGGCATACTAAACGCAGTAATCGTTTTACTATTCGCAGTAACATTCCCCTGTAAAAAAACAAAAATACCCCTGGTCAAAAAAAGAAAATTGGGTACTGTTCACCCGTGCGTGAACAGTACCCGGTTAAAAAAATTGAGAAAATACCGCCACTCGCCGGCAGTATTTTCGCCGGAAAATATCGCCGGCAGTATTTTCCCGGAAAATAGTCCGGGGAGACAGTTTCCCAGGCCGAAATGTTGCAGAAATAGAAAAAAACGTCCGGATAATTGAAGATCCGGGAAAAAAATCCCCCCGAATGGGTTTTTTTTCCCAAAAATTATAATGAAGGGGTATATAGAGAATTTATGCAAACTAATTTAAAGTAAAAAAATAAATATAGTGTTTACTTATAGTGTAATATGGATCGTACTCGGGTAATTCAGACTTTTTACAGGGGAATGTTATTGCATTTAGTAAAACGGTTACGGGGACACCGGTGGTATTTCTTCAGTTTTTTTTCTAACCGGGTACTGTTCAACGTGCGTGAACCGTACTGTTCACGCACGTTGAACAGTACCCGGTTTTATTATTTTTCTTTTTTATTTTAGGCTAGGGGCATTTTTGTATTTTCACAGGGGAATGTTATTACGAATAGTAAAACGGTTACTGCGTATAACAATTTTGTAGATATATCACTTGGTCAAATCCTTGGAAGACCAGGGTTCGATCACACCATTATCATGTAGTTATAAGCGATAACTGCATGCAGACGGTCCTCCTCCATATCAACATTTATGCTCTCCGGTGGCCTCTCCAATTGAATCAACCTTTTTGCTCCCCGCCCTCCAATTGTTGTTTTATTGGGAGCCTCACTTCACGTTGTAAGACATTAATTATGGCTGAGTGAATTTCACTATTTTTCTTTTTAAAAAAATAATTGGCCTAGCTTTTTCGTGTAATGCATATACATAGTACTTTTGGGTCTCACCTTTTTGACACGGGGTGTTTTGCTTCTAGAATAGATTAATTCGTGTTGAATAAAAACTATGATTGTCACAGTTAAGATTCATTTCTTATGATCCACAACTGACTTAGTGGAATGCCACCAAACTAATAACGATGTGCGAAAAGTAGTAGAAAACAAATTTTTTTATGTTAGCTTGTGGAAATCTGTCTTCACTTTGTTTGTGTAGAAAAAATTGATGGAAAAAAAAAAAACAGTAATGTGGGAGCAACAATGTTTATCCACAATACATATATTTTTGGGCCCATTCAAAGATCTAAAAAGTTATAAAATTATAATCTCGTTAAAAAGAATTATTTAGTTATTGAATTTTGCTTTGTATAAATTATTAATGCAATTACTTACATACTCAATTATATAGGTCAAATTTGATGACCAAATTAATTTCTTTAATTGTTGAGATTTTATTAATAATCGCTGTGAATTTATAAATCTACTACTAGTCCCATAAGAAAATTGATAAAAGATTTGTTGGGGTTCCAGATCGGAAACTACCCAAAGAAGCTCAAAGTTTGGTGCTCCAACCAAATCCAAATGAACATCTTCAAAACTACTGCGCAAATGGACTGTTTTTCAATTTTTTATTGTACTACGAAGATTGAATATCATTCATTTCATAATATTATGTTTAGACGGCCATCATTTGATGACGTATGCAGAAAATTACACTGCAACTCCCTTCAGAAAAGTGAACGATCAACGTCTCAATGAGTTCATTTTCTTCATAGGCCCGAGGCCGAATCAAACTTGGTTTTGATTTTTAAAACGGTTTTGTTTTTTATAATAAATTTATTATATTTTAATTATTTTTCATCATTTTTAATACAATTTTTTACTATTCAGTATTTACTTTTTACATTTTCAATACACTTTTATATTTTTATATTCACTTGGTTTCAAACTTGGTTTGAAACCAAGTGAAGAGAACAGGCCCCATATTAGAATTGTGGTTAAATTTTTTCCTTATATTAATTTTAAAAAATAAGAAAAAGTTACTGTAAAACGTAAATTGATTTGATACTAAATACTATATTCACAGATGTTAATTATTCTAGACAAACCTTAAAGTCCGTTCATTTGCTTTTTTTTCCTTTTCCTTTTGTCACTTTTCTTTTCTTTTCTTTTTAAGTATGACAACATTTCCTTTCCTTTCCTTTCTATTTGAATGAATCCCCGAATCCCCTCCTGTAAAACGATATCATGTATATATAATCATGTTTAATCATGTCTAAATTAGCGAAACGACATAATATCACTTTAAAACGATGTTATCTTACTTAAAACTGTGAAAAGAAACGATGTAATTATACCTTAAAACCACACCATTTCCTTACTTTTTATTTTTATTTTACCAATATGTCAACGTCACGAAGAACTACAAAGTCTACACAAGGCATGTCCCAAATATTCATATAAGTATTTCCACAATGGATGGGAATAAGAAGAGGCAGGCCCTTCCCCTCTTTCTTTCATTCTTTTCCATTGAATTCTCCCTTCTCTCTCAACCCAGAAGAATTCTGAAGAGAACAGTCCTTCGTCATCATCATCCATGGAAAGCAGCACTCCATCTCTGTCCATTGAGAGCTTTTCACACAGTTGGCTCGTTAACTTAAAGCCAACCTCGAGCCTCGACAAGTCCTCCTGCGGCACTTCCTTTGACGCCTCCGACGAAGCTTCCTTCATCGACATGGACCCCAAAATGCCTTCCTCCCGGAGATTTTCCAGGGTCCCCAAAGATTTCAGCTTCGACTTCCGCACTTCCCAATCCCCTGTCACACTCGCCGACGCCGATGACCTCATCTCCGCCGACGGCGTCCTCGTCCCACTTTTTGGGGAAGACCCATCAATCAATAATTATAACAAACCCGACGTGGACAGCCGGTATGAATATCATTATTGCGACGAAAGCCGCCGATGTGCGGTGGTGCCGCATCCTCGAGAATCCGGTTCCCCGAGTTTGCCCAATTCTTCTTCAGTACAAATTGCGAATCAAAAGGAAAAGCGTTCCTCCAACAGCAGGGTTCGCTGTTCGTCGTTGAGAAGGTGTAAGAGATTATCGGAACGGATTTTCCAGAAGTATTTGGATTTTCTTAGGCCGCTCTGCCAGAAATTGAGAGGCCGAGGATCTTGTACCTCAAGAGTTGCGAGCGTCGGCAGTACAAGAGGAGCGCTAATGTATGAACGTCACGATGAAGGGAGAAGAAGCTTGGAGTATTATTCTCCGGCGACGTCTCCCAGGACGAGTGTTACATGGTCGGCGGATAATTGGCGCAGATCTTGCGATTCCGAGAGCTCCATTTATGAGGCGGTCCTCCACTGCAAGAGAACCCATGGTAATGAACACAAAATTATGCCAATCCACATTTGGATCTGCGTTGGTTGCACACTTGCATCATGTTGTTGTTGTTGAAAATTTCAAATTAAATGGTTATTTTCATTTTCAGGTAACTAAAGAATTTCGAGCTGGAAAAAAGAAGAAGAGGAAAACGACGGTTGAAAATTGACAGACATGAGAGCGGTCTCTGGAAGAAGACGATGGATCGATGATGAGAAGCCACTCGTTCATAATTTGTCTCCCTTGCTTTTAATTCTTCAAATGAATCCAGAGACGTAGCATAGCACACATATGACATTTATCGTTTGTCTTGTTGGGAATTGGCCGGAGAGGAAGAAGCTGTCAAGAATCGTCAACCATAGAAAATTTAATGGCATTTGAGAGACGGTGGAAGAAGATATATCTGCATAGGTGGGAATGGATTCTTCCTGATTTGTCCCATTTGCCATCAGATTAATTCAGAACAAACAATTTGCTCTCTTTCTCTTGTGAATTAGTAATTCCTTCATTGTAAAGCAATTTTATGAATTAATGTTTTATATATATCGACAAATGGCAACCACCAACTGTGTTCTTCTTCGATCTGTGAAAATTTGCAGAATTCGGACAACAATATCCAGTTACCAAACTTATGATTAGGGGAGTTTCGTTTCGATAGATATGCAACATACTACTAATAATGATTGGTAGGTTGAGGCATGTTAAACGCAGTAACCGTTTTACTAAACACAGTAACATTCTTATGTGAAAAGTCTAAAATACCCCTAACACTTAAAAAAAAAACGAAAATGTCGCCGGCGGGCCAAAATGTCGCCGGATTCCGGCGACATTTTGGGCCATCCCCCCCTTCAATTTGATATTTGCAGTAACCACCGGGCGGATCTTCGCCAATCCGGTAAAAAATTCACATTTTTGATAAAAATACTAACACATCCGGACATAATACAACTAAATTAATCAAACCAACTATCTAAAATAATACCGCAAAACATTTTAACTTTAGCCACTAATCTTTTTCTGATCCGAGTCGTCTCGATTTTTATCCGATTTTGTGATTCCACCCGGCTCTGCTTTGCAGGAATTATTAAACGGAACAGAGCCCGTGTAATATGGATCGTACTCGTGACTATTTATTCAAATGTTTTGCGGTATTTTTATATTTTATCTAAAGGGTAAAATAGACTTTTCATAAGGAAATGTTACTGCGAATAGTAAAACGGTTACTGCGTATAACAATTTCGACTCTAAGTTTAAATCACGTGGATAACACATAACGTGATGTTGGTCTACTTAATTAATGGGGATAAAGAATCACTACGTTATTGTTCTGTTTAAATTATTGAAATGAGGTAATTTTACTTTTGCAATGAAGTTGGAAGTTGGGATCATCATAGTGAAAGTTTTACTCATTAATTCTGCTGTATTGATTGTTAATTATACACAAAATGAATAAGGTTGTTTCAACTCCCAACAACTCTTCTCCCTTGCATTAGTGAATAACTTATAATTCAAACGCATTTTTTTTTGTCTAATCATATCTTATATTTTCTGCCTAACTAAGCTAGTTTGTAATTCATTTATAACTGAACAACAAGTGAGTGATAAATTAACGTGACTTTACTTTAAATGACAGAATATACATATTATCATTAAAAAAAATTATTAAGTGCATCAAATATATCTTTAAAAATAGTGTAAACAGCCAATCATAAACTGCTAGCTAATTGTGACATAGAGGACGGGAAACTAAGATTATTAATACGCATTATGCAGATGGTATGGTATGGAATCCTAGTATAGAAATAGAAGAGAAGACCAATAGCTATCATGCAACTAAGTTTTAAAAATTCAGTAACATCTTGTATCCATTTTTTTCGATTTCATTCCACAATTTAAGTCCATTAGGTGAGAATGTTACTAATTTCCTCCATCACCTAACGGCTAAACCTAGTAATATATTCTAGGTTTCGTTTCGTGATAAACATTGTGATTATTTAAATTTGACTCCCATACGTAGTATTGACATATATTTTGTTACCTAAAGAAAACAAATAGGCATAATTAAATTGGCTAAAGAAAGAAATATAGTTATTATTGGTGGATCCTCCGGCTCTTTAACCCTTCCTCTCGGCCAATTTGTTCTTCTATCCTATTCTCACAACACTCACCCCGAGCGTACGTGGTGCCGGTTTTCCGTTAAAAAAAAAAAAAAAAAAGCGTTGGGATGCATTTCCATGCTGCACGTTCCGGGCCATGTGGCGCTTGGGTTGGGGGGGTCTATGGTGGCGATGAACCGAGTGGACAGTTATCGCGAGACCCAGGTTGAGTAACAGCCACGGCTTTAGAGGGCTGCGAAATCGCAGGCGATCCAAAAACTGATTAACTAACATAAGAGCATGAGATGATGATGTTGTAATTTTTGTCATTTGTCGAGGAAAGAAGGGGACATTGACAAACTCTGCTGCTTAATATTGCCAAGACAAGACCCCCTTCATTATTACCCTCTTTTTTTGTCCCATCCCATGTACTCTTGTTTCTAAGCACATAATACACACAGAAAAACAGCCCAACAACAATTCCAATTCCAAAAATCCTCAGCACAGCCACGCATCCTTCTCTGGGATTTGCCTCTTTTTTTTTTTTTTTTTTGGATTTTTATCTGCAACTTGCAGTTGCAGTGCTGGAGTCCCCCCTTTGGTTTGAAGCTTGATTGAGATTTTGCATTTGGAAAAAGGTGGGGGGGGGGGGACCGGTTTGGGCAAAGTGAAGCTAGCTATTGTTTGCCTTAAATTGATTCCTCTGCGACAAAGGGTCGACTTTGGATTGGATGAGATATATATCTTTCTATCTATCCATCCATCTCAAATGATGCATCATTAACCAAGAATGATTCTTGATTAAGAACAAAAGTAGTTTGTTCAAATTTTCACTCTTAGGTTGTGTTTAACGCACAGAAATGTTGGTTGAATGATTTTAGCTATTGAAATTTTGTGTTGTTTAGAGCTTGTAAATACGAGAAATCAAACTGTGATATTCTGCAAAACTAAATATGAGAATGAGAAACTAATAACTATTTCTTTTCATATTATCCATGACATTTTTTGTCTACTCAACTTCTGTCTTCCATGTCTACGGAAACATCTCAAAAATGAAAATGTGGAGCCCATAATATGATATGTGGATCTCATCTTTCATTGTGAGAAGTTAGACATAGAAGACAGAGGTTGGACCAACAGAAGATCTAATCTCTTCATATTATGATATTTTCTTAGTAATTCAAAGAATTTAGAATTTCTTTTGGGAACGACTATTTTTAACCCCCCATACATGATAAGATGCACGTCAGAGTTCTTTTTCTAATACTAGTTTAGAAACTTGACTTTTTGCTTTTTTTCTTTTTTTCTAACAGCTAGACATGAGTTGGAGAATGAAACATGTATATAAGTAGCCATGAATTTCTTGCTTGTTTCTAAGGTTTTTGTTGAACCAACTGAATTACGAGTAGGAGAGAGATATATTATGGGCAAGAAGAAGAGGCAATGGCGATCAATACAATATGGCGAAAAATGGTTATGTTTGGAATATATATATATATATATATATGTGGGGGAAATATTATAGTCTTTTTATGGAATCGTTCAATCACTAAATAATAGACTATAATAGATTACTAATACAATTGTATATGCCAATATTCAGTGATTGAATGATTATGTGAACAGCCTATAAAACGTAGACAAAACTGGTATAAATGTATAATGTAGTCCTCATTGTATGTTGTAGAATTTAAAGAAGTAACATTTGGAACGAAACATGGAAGCGCACATGCATGAATATGATGATGCAAGCACTCTGTCGGACACAATTAATCCCAATAATCATCAGTCTCACCTACCAAATTGCTTCCATACGACGACGTTAACGTATAAATGAATCAATCAATCAAATTACTTCATTTGCACATGTTTTTCCCTTTTTTTCATGCATGTTTCATAATTAATAAATTATTTCTTTACGAAACAACAAAGAAAAATAAAAAGGGGACTCAAAAATTCATTATCGTTTGAATAAGTGTATCATATTAGTTTGTTGGATCTAACATCAGGTGTTGGAACGGTGTTAATGTTTGACGATTATAACAAAAGATCCAAACAAAAATGCATTCTTTGGGAACACACAAATTCGTTAGTTGAGAATTGTTCAGGAAATAACCTAGTTTCAATACTTAGATAGGATATAATAGAATAATTTAGATAAATTATCTTTTTAATTTAGAAGTTAGGGGGATTAATAGTATCGTATGAACTTTGAACTACCAATTTTAGGAACACTTTTCGAGAGGGTTATACTTTCGCTGGACGATAAGAGTCCCGCTTCATTTCGTGTAAAATAACAAACTTGCATAACGTAAAGAAGATACATCTATGCTTATATTTGGTAGAATTTATGATAAGCTAAATTTGTAGTAAGAGCATAGTCACTTCTTCTCATACTTGGTACAAGGGTCTCATTCCATTTTTATCTCAAACCATATATGCTTAAACTTGGTCAAGTTTTTCATGGCTAAAACTGTTGTAAAAGCATAGGATATTTTTGTCAAAACATACATTAATGGTGACAGAATCAAGAAAAGTAAGGGGGTGATATTAAAGAGGATTTGTGCCATAAAAGATTTGAAAGACAATTGATGTCCATTTATTGCTTGATGGAAATTTAGATTGACTAATACATTTTGATACAGTTACTTTTCCAGCCTGTAAAATTTAAAGTAGTAAAAGCTAGAATGACGGGTCAAAAAATTTATTTGCTTCCAAAGCTGCAAGAAACCACCGACGGATGTTTTAAGGCCTCATGAAAATCATGGGCGCATGTTGTTGATTTACACTCTTGTTACAAAAAGGCTTTTTAAAAGGTCTCTCACGTAGTGGAGAAAGACATCATAAAATTAATACAAATATGAAATCTTTCTTCCTAAATTCTTATTCTTCCCAAATTATTCTTATCAAGTTTTCTTGGGGATAAATTTTTTTTTGTTAATATATAAATTCCAATTATTGTCAAGGACCAAAAGAGAAATAATATAATATTTCTATGATATTATTTGATCCACATGACGCAGTAATTGATTTGATCGACAAGGCCTGATCGATGTCTCCATTAATGACATGTGTAGGCCAATTTTGTTTGGACCCATTATCCATTTTGAAATTTTAAGTCAAATTTATATAAATGGACTACCAAGGCTTTTCATATTGGGCTCATGACTCAGCTTTCTACAATCAAAGCCCAACGGAGAAAATTATCATGGGTGCTCTCATTTTGACTTTCCTGCTAACTTTGTTAACTTGGGGCATGTTCTTTTTGAACCTTTTGAAAACGGTTTTGAAAATAAGTTTTAGAAAATAATTTTATAATGTAAAAAGTGTATTGAAAATGTAAAAAGTAGATGCTGAATAGTAAAAAATTGTATTGGAAATGATGGAATATAATTAAAATATATTAAATTTACTGTTGAAACCAAAACCGTTTTCAAAACGAAACAAAAAGAACAGGCCCTTGATATTTGCCAGACTGGATCTTCCGTAGGTTATTATCCAATCTATATTCGCACAATAGAGGGTGAGATTCACATATAGAATATACAACAACATATTGTACGTGCAAATAATACTATAAATTTAATTTAATGGCAAAAACATATAGAATCTGCATATATTAATATGATAGGTCAAAAATACTTATTACTCTCTCTGTTTTAGAAGGTTTATTTTTACCAATGTACAATTTGTTATAAGTTTTAAGGTACAACACTTAAAATAGTTAATTTGACACCATTTATATTCTTAATTTTTAATTATTTGCTCACATATGATTATATTAATAAGGGTATGAGGAGTAAAAAATTAGAAAAACGAACTAAAGCAAAAAATATTTTTGAAAGTGAAAGGGAGGGAGTATTATTCTTTATATACATATATATATATATATATATATATATATATATATATAGCGTGCCTTTCAAAATCTTCTTAGTTCATACAATATGTACAATGAAGTTCACCGGAACTACGAAACATAACTGCATCTGCACCTGCATGCTCTGCTCCTCCTCCCTTGATTTTTATAGCAAACTTCAGAATTGTGAAACTGAAGATCGAACTTGCTTTGCACCAGAAGAATTTTTCCCAGAATCTTCCGAGGTAGAGACTCGGGCTGTAATAGAAGAAGCACCCTCCAGATCTTTCTCATCCGTAGAATTCGCAAATTTGAGGTAATGTTCGGCATCTCTAGTATCGGAGCTGCCGTGTCTCCGGTGGAACCATTTGTGGTTCGATTTACTTTTAGGCCTCCTTTCACTAATTGCGATGGCAATGTCGTTCGGAAACAGATCCCGGAGCACGAACGCGTGGACGATCGTTGTTACAAGCATTGCCGTTACCGTCAGAGTTGACACGGCGCAGAGAATAACCGTCAAACATTTCGTCACGCCGTTGGTCACCACAGCTGCGTACCTGATCGTCGCAAGGGCAGCTCCGGTCGTCGGAAATGTGTAAGCCCACCATGCCAATGAGAATTTAAAGCCTCGGAAAAAGTTAACGCGTACGGCCTGTAAGAACGAGAAAGAAAGCAAGCAAGTTAGATAGCCATCTAGGTGCACCAAATATCGGGATCGGATCTTCTATCCTACTAATTGTATACCCGGAACTTCAAATTAACCTAGGGATACTCTGTTAGTGAGACAGCCGATCCGAACTTCCAAATATGTTTACAACTTCTTCATTCAACAGAGACTGACCAGCGAGAGATAAAGGAACATAGCGATGAAGTAACAAATCCGCGATCCAAAATCAAAAGAGCCCAGAATCTTTGCCCACGCCATAGACGCAACGCTAGGCCCGGCAACGAACAGGAAAAACACCGGGTGGAGCTCTTTAGGAAGCGTTTCGTTCGTCGGAAGTCTTTGGTAGAGGGTGACAAATACGACAGCGTAATGAGCCAATCCAACAGCATAGAAGAAAATGGGTCCTTCTTTCAGCCCCACGGACGCTCCAAGCAACGCCCCGACAAAGTTTCCGACGATGGACAGATGGTTCGACGGGTTAGCAACCTTCGAGAGCCTCCTCTGTCCGCCGGACATCCACTGTCCATAGATTTTAAGCTCGAGACAAAATATCGGAGTCATGAGAACGTACCAAAGAGCAGAATGCAGATTCTCAGAAACAGAGGGCGGAATTCCGAGAGCCAGAAACAGCATTGCTATCCAGGGCGCAAAGAAGAAGTTAACACGGACTGGGTGATAGTATTCTCGACGAACAGCTTCAAAGTAGAGAACCAATTTCAGAAGGTAAATACAGGAGACGATTACGACGAGAGCTACCGATATGAACCACAGGATGAGGTTTACATTCGGGCTTATGTGAAGGAATTTCGTGGAAGCAGAAGTTGCTAGCGCTTTCCACATAATGGCTTGGCTGCTAATTCCAAGGCAGATACCAAATGAAGAAACGGGGAACCGAAGAAGAAACGGCCATTGCTTATCTTCAGGAAGGAGTATCTCCTCTGACGGCTGCACGAATTCATCATTGCTAATGTTAGTGTCAATATTATGCAAACGGGTGTATGAAATAATTTCTCAACCAATGGTATAGACAAGAAATTCTGGAGGATTGATGCATAAAAATCTATGTTCATACCCGTAATGTGTCCAATTCAGGGCCCTGCAACGCATCAAAGTACCTATCGGCAGGTAAAGTTTCAACTTCGAGATTCTCCTGAAGATTGGAGGAGTCCTGTTTAGCTTCTTGATTTTTACCTCGTATGTTGGATATCTGCCTTTCTAGTTTTCCAGACCAGGTTTTGAAAGAGTCGTATCTTTTATCCTTGAGTCTCTGAACTGCCGGATTCCTCACGGGAAGTTCAGTACGGCGGCTAGGCGATTTTCCGGCGGAGCCAACACCGCCCGGCATGGGTTGAGAGTGCACTTTCTCGGCAGCATTCTTTGAGGGATTTCTTTGGGGAGAAGGAGAAGGCGGCATGCTAATAGAAAGAGATCCCATTCTCCGCGTATCTGCAGCTACTGCTTCAATCCCCTGTGATAATCAACGAAACAGAGAGATTATTAAAAGCTTGAAACTGTCCTTTCAGAAAAGCAAAAGCTTCCACTACCCACCAAAGGTTCCAGAACAACAGGAAATCCATAGTGGAAACACAAGAACAATCTACAAAAGTATTCATGGGGATGATGTCACTTGAAATTCTTTTCAACCCATCAATCATATCCTCACCGTATTCGAAGGGCCGGCGGCGTTGATAGCTGTCTGATCATTTGAAGAACTGTGATCATTATTAAGACTGTCAAATCCTGCAACTTCATTTTCACTGATGTATCTTATGAGGGAAGGGAGTATTTCTGCGGGATCTCTACTCGTGGAAGCAAATGGTTCCCGATTTTCCATTCCAAATCTTCTTAAAGATCCTCAGCCTTCAAAAATTCAAGGCAACAAAATAGGTAGATGGAGTAAATACGCAGACTCCAAAGCAGAGTATACTGTGTATATATATATATATATATATCTATATCTAGCTAACAACAACCCTGCAATTATCTTCAATGTTCAGAGGCGTGTATGGAGGGCGACCTATTATATTTTACATAAATAAGTTTTAATAAATTGTCAAAACGCAAAAATTAAAAAAATGCTGTAAATACGGGGCCATAGCTTCCTTCTACGATAATGACAGGTACTTAATTTCAGCCATTAAAGTAGGACAGTGGGTTGATTGGTAAGGAAATTATGTTTGCAGCTACTCGATGGAATTGTCACCAGTTGTGCAAGTCAAATAAACAACGAATACGCAGATCAACTTATCTGGACAGCACAACAAAACTAGTATTTCTTTATGAATAATGAAATTGAAAGCAAATGTGATCACACAGGCGGTGGCTGAGCGGCGCCACCCCGCCCCACCAAAGATTTCAATGTTGTTATTCCGAACAACCTGCCCAATGCGCTCTTACTCGAATAGTAGAATGGGGTTAAACTCAAACTCGGAGTCTATAATTTTTACAACTCGAACTCAGCCAGCCAGCTCATTGGATCAGTTAATTAATTCCAGGTAATTAGTAGTAATCTAGTATTATCTGCAAACATAATAGGACAGGTATACTAGTAGAAACAAATATTCAACACAAGCTGTCATGTCAAACGGATTGAAATATAGATTTTAGATGGATATATGAAGAAGGAAAATCAACCACGGAATCGAAATTGAATTCGTACCTTCCTAGCTACAGGTCGGTTTCAAATGAGTTGTAGTTTAAGATAGTCCACAACAAAATGATTAGATAATGAGCGTCGCTGTCCGGCTGTGGACTTATTTAAAACAGCTTCCAGGCATCTTCGCACCGCCGATAACGATTCCTGGGTTGTTCACCAAAACGTGCGTTGCGTCGCCATAAATCTGGGGATATTATAATCCTTTACTGTTTATATTTAACTCATCAACAACCAGGGCCAGAAAGGCAGATGGCGATGGTCCTCTCTGATCACTGACGGCTCAATTTCTTTGAAAAAACGATTCAAGCTGTGGGGAAGGGTTTCTGCAGAAATCAACTGAAACTGAAAACTTTGGAGCCCAGAACAGAAAAGAATAGACACAAAGATTTTTTTTCCCGGCAAGAGAAAATGAATGGAATCAATGTTAGCAATGACCATTGTTTAACAAACAGCACAGCTCCCATATATTTCGTAACAGAAAATGAAACAAAATTCGCCATTTACTCTTGCAATAAATATACTCTCCCCCCTCCATTGGATGGGAAGAGTTCATAATTTTTTTTTTTTTTTAATTTGTAATTTTACTTATACATTTACTAGTATAATCATGTGTGTTTTCTGATTGATTTATTTTTAAAAAGAAAGGATATTGTAAAAAAATAATAATAATAATAATAACAGATTACTTAGTTCAAATATTGTGACGGTAAAAAATTGTACATTTTTCAAACTTTACCCATTATTATAAACAAAATGATAACTTAATATTAGCTCAGCAACTTTTGCTTTAAGACCAATCGAAGTTTAGTCCGGTGACTACCACTAAAACACACTCTAATTAGTTCACTATGAATATGAATATCTCCAGAAGAGAAAGGCAAAAAGAGTTCATATCAGAGTCACCTACGATTGTATGTTGGGAGCCTCACTCTGCGTTGTGTAAAGCATATTAATTATTGTTAGACGAATTTTAGTATATTTTCTTTTTAAAAAATGAATATGTGATCCCTGGAAAAGGAAGAAAATGATTATGAAAAACAAAATAACGTTTATTTTTACATAACATTATAAATGAATTTAGTTGAGATGGGCTTTCTTCTCTAGAACTGAAGGTTTGATTTTTAATTTTTTAAAAATAATTTTATAATATAAAAAATCTATAGAAAATGTAAAAAAGATATAATTAAATAGTAAAAAATTATATTATAAATAATGAAAGTTGATTATAATATATTAAATTTAGTTTAAAACACAAAGCAAAATGAACATGCCCTTAGTAGTGTTGTGAAAATGGGAAGCCCTTTTACTTTTGGGCTTACAATAGCATCACGGAGCCCATATTCCAATTTAATTGGACAAATGACAATGTTTTAGCTAAGACTGCACGCCAGGAGAGGAGCCCTTAATTATAGAAACCCAAGGCTTTTGTCTTTTTTTCAGGCGGAAATAAAGTACTATATTAAATGGCAGTACATTTTCGAGACATAAACTTCGGAGTCATCCCAAGGCTTTTATCTTTGTCTTATTATAAGTAGAAAGAAAATTGCTTCAAAATTTTCAAGCCAATAGTTTAGGGTCGTACAGTATCTCAGCTCTAAAATTACATTTTACACTATTTTTTTTACATACTTTACATATTCATATATATAATTTTTTTAAAAAAAACATTTTTGATACATTCTTAATTTAAAACACATTTTTGCAATATCTGATACCGTATACAATCACCATAACTAGTGTCTATGCATCTCCAAAACATCTTACTCTAATAGTTCAAATCCTTTATGTCGCTCTTTCTACATCAATTACATATCACAGCATTAAAAGTAAACACATATAGTCAAAAACCTTAACTTTATAGTACATACCTGATATATAGAAAATATCTTCTTTTTTTTTTGTTTTATATTTTTGTCAAAAATTTTAATTTTTTTTTACTTCAATTGCGTTATGCATAAATAGTCTATAGTACACAACGGTCTCTGATGCAGCAGTGATTGTATCATCCTATACATGACAATTTAAATTATAATAAAAGGTAAATTAGATAACAAAGTATTTGTGTTGTATGGTACATGGACTCAGCGGAAAGATACATGACTCATGTACCATATTTATATGGAACATGATCCCAAATGCATAAAAGAACAATAATACGTGGCTGAATGGTAAAATTGTCTTTGTTTATAAGATAGACAAATAAAACACTATATAAAAAGCGACAATATAAACATAAGGTAGGAGATTCTATCTTATTATTACATTACATACTCTCTGAATTCTTCCTCCCTTCAGCCCCATAACTAACATAGTCATCGGAGTTTGATTGTAGATTGTGGAACAATGGAACATGATCTTGGAAACAAATTAAACTGACTCCCTCCTCTTCTTTTTTCAGGTATAGAAACTCATTCGTTGGATCCAACTTCAATGTATCATGTTTCAAATTATATATTGTGACTAAAAATAGATGTGGTGTATGGAGTATTATGGATGCTAAAAATTCAATAAAGAAAATAGGGGAACAGAATGCAAATTCAAAAGTTGAATTCAATCATGGTCAGCCTATACTTATTGGGGAGACCAAAATGATAAAAACACAGCAGCCAGACAACAACTAATCAACTATACTCTGAAAGTGAATGGTGGGGTCTTTTCAAAATTGTGGTTTTTTTTTTTTTTTTTTTTTGGTGTGGCTAGGACATAATTTGTTGCTTTTTTGGGGTGCCCTACTGACAATTTTGAAAGTTTAGAGAGTTGGGATCTCTCTCCCTCAATCCACATCAGGGCAAACAAACAAGTAGTTTTCCTGTTGACAAAGAAAATGGCATGGAACCCCACACAATTAAGAAAATGAACATTAACTCTAGTTTGTGGCTTTCATTTGGCTGCTTTTTTTTTTATTTATAACTTTTTGGGATTTGATGGCTCTTTCCTTTGTTTCGTATGCCAATGTTTGCAATTACAATATACTATAATTAGGCTATAACTGTGCTACCTTTTTGATATTTGTCTTTTTAGTTTATATTTTCTTGCTTCTTTTTCAAGTTTTGACCTACTCTGTTTCAGTGGACTGATTCCTGTTTTCTAATAGGAGTACCACTAACTTTTTCTAGTTAATTATTACTCGTTCTGTTTCGATGAAAGAGTTATTTTGACGAACGATATTTCTTGAAGCTACTAGATGCCATCCAATTAGTTTGTTTGCTTGGGCCAAAACCTACTAATGCATGCCTATAGCTTACTAGTTCAGCAAGCAATAGACATAAATTGCTTGATTAGCACATGTATTGCCTTCCATCAACCCAACCACCACAAAGAATGGTTTATATGTTCTCCTGTTCATACAAATACAAATACAACATTTTAAGAAATAGTAAATTTTGTGACATTTGATTTGTAAGTGTCACAAAATATAGTAATATTATATTATGTAGCAATTTTTGTTAGTGGCACTTCAACTCTAACAAATTCTAGTATTACGTACTATCAAATATAGCAAATTTGTGAAATTTACTGGGGGAAGAGTTGGGGTGGTAGATAATGAGAAAGCCTTGTTAGTTATAAGTTCGAACATTGGGGATGCAAGAGTGTAAAATTATATATTTGTGAAACTTACTTGTCCGTCACAAAAAAAATTGTCACTAATAGAAGAAAAGAGAAACCCATCGTTTTCCCATCTTAGGGCCTGTTCTTTTCCCCATTTTCAAAACAAGTTTGGGAACAAATTTTGAAAATATTTTGGTTTCAAACTAATTGAAAGAAACATGGGTTTCAAAACAAGTTTTTTTAAAAAAAAATATTGGGCAAAATTTTTTTTTTTTTTCCCCTTCATCTCCTCCCCCCTTTCACTCTTTCTCCAATTTCACAAATTACACCCCCATCCGCCCTGCCGCCACCTATAATGAGCCACCTCCGGCGAAGAAGAAGAAGAGAAAGAAGAAGAAGAGAAGAAGAAGGAAGAAGAAAAAGAAGAAGAAGGAAGAAGATGAGAGTGATGAAGATGAAGAAGAAGAAGGAGGAGGAGAAGAAGGATGGAGAAGAAGAAGGAGAAGAAGGAAGAGGAAGAAGAAGAAGGAAGAAGAAGAAGATGAGAGTTTGGCGGCGGCGGCGGTGGGCGGTGGTGGGCGGCAGTGGGTGAGAAGAAGAAGGAGAGGAAGGAAGAGGAAGAAGAAGAAAAAGAAGAAGGAAGGAGAAGAAAGAAAAAAATCTTGAAAATTAGTTTGCAATTTTTGGAAAAGAACAATGTTTTGAAAATGTTATAGGTTTATCCCCAAAACCCATTTTCAAACTAAGTTTGAAAATGGGGAAAAGAACATGCCCTTAATGTTGACATGCATGCATGCACGGAACCGTACGTAATGTTTGATTCATTATTATACGATTAAAGCTTGAAATGGAGGAGGCTATAAGCCGTGGCTGCAAGAAATTTTTTTTTTTATTAAAAGATAGTTATATTTTAGTACCCAAAATAATAATAATATAAATATTTAGTCCGTACAAAAGAAATTTGTTATCATTGGCCTTTTCAATTTTAGAACCCAAGTTCCGTCACTGGTACGTGAAGTGAGAAAGGCGTCAAGGCGGTGGAGGAGGAACCAATTAGTAGTGTCTTTGGCTGCTGTTAATGGAAAATCTTGTTCGTGCCACGTACTTTTACTAAATTTTTTGCCTAATTTCATCTCATGTGTGTAAAGTAACATATGTCTCAGAAAACTGGAAATTTTAGCTATGTTGCATGTGGAATATGCATGCCTCCCTCCCTTTACTAAAGGTCCTTGCAACTTTTTTTTATCTTTTCCCCTTCCTTTTCTTAGTCAAGGGGTTCATAATTAGTTAATTTTACGTACATACTTTAATACTTGTATGATTGTATCATCATAAACTCTTATTTTCTGTCAATCTTTGACATGTCACATTGACAGTTTTCATTTTGATTTTCAAGTATTCATTAATCTTTCTCACGAATTGACTTTTGCATTAGTTGCTCTGAAACTTCTATTTATCTTTCATTACTAAGAATTTCAATGTGGTTTTAGTCTGTATTATAAGTTTGTGGTTGGAGTTTGGCTTAGGGGTAAAGACAAATTAGAGAGAGCACTAACGAAATGTGGCGACTAAATTATAGGGACCCACATTTTTTTCGTCACTAACCTCTTCCTCGTGAAATCCGTGTGCTTGTTGCCTTGGATTCACGCAGTTTTCTTATTTGCGTTTATAGCTTTTGTTACCAAAATGTACCTAGGGTCCAAGTAATTATACCCTCCTTGGGATTTTTACGCTTAATTAGAAGGGTCACCAAGCCCCAACTGTATCGTCGGTTCTTCATAAAAATAAAAATTAAAAAAATTTGTTGTCATTTGTCGTCAAACTCATTGAAAAGCTTCTTTTGCATTAGTAATGCTTTGCTGCATGGGGGAAATATACATTTAGTATATTTTTTTGGTCACAAAATCTTTGGTGGCCTTTACAGTTGCTATCCGCCGTGGGTGGCAATTAGATTTTAGTCTCTTTTTTTATTTTAGAATTGGTTGACGTGCCATTATATTACTTTTAGTACTTGAAATATATATACTGTATTCGTTCGTTCTATTACAAGATACTGGTTTCAAAATATATTATAAATTTCAAGATTTAACACTTAAAATAGTTAATTTGACACAATTTATTTTACGAATAACACATGAAATAACTAATTATGAACCATGCATTATTATATTAGTAAGGAAATAAATAATAAAAAAAATTAAAAATAAACTCTTCTATTAAATTAAAAATAAATTTAAAAGATGACTATTTTAATCAAACATATGAAATAATTTGTTGGCTCCATTAGGACAAGGGATCCTCCGCCTAACAATGCTAACGTGCAAGTGGGGACTTAGAAATGTCCCGTTGTTTGTTTGGTTTCAAATTTGTAAATAAAGTAAGAACACAGACAAAATCATATTGATTAATGGAAAATATATATATACAGACATTTATATGATGATTCAAAACTAATTATGTATAATTAAAATTAATTTACACTTCAAAAATATTAATATCACTGAATATATTATTTGTAATAAGTGCTATTTATATATATAACTTTTAAAAACAAAACTACTCGTGTTAAATATCATTTTTGAAAGTAGGCAATAAACCGAGAGGCTGTGCTGGAGAAGTGTCTACAACTACTTCATGGTTTCCTTAGCCACAAACCAAATCCTTCCAAAAAAAATGAAAAAGAAATATCTTCTAGCTTTAATTCATGAATAATGATATTTATATGGATAAATTTATATTCACTTTTCAATTTTTCATAGCTAATGATACGATATACATGTATTAATTGGTAATGTGATATTAATTTATAAGAAAAAATATCACAATTCCTATACAAAACCATTCATTCAATGTAGATAGTGGTTTACATTATTAATGTCATTGCATGCATTATTATATAAACTACTCTTATCCAGTGCATAAATAGTTTTGGAAAGAAACCATTGTCTATCCTTATTTATGTGACAAAACATATATTCTTAATTTTTTATTTAAATATTCATTGACGTTCTTTCTCATCAGCAGTTGTTTTAAAATATATATACTCTCTTCGTCTCGTTAAAAAAAAACCGTTTATGAAATTCGATTCTTTAAATTAGGTTTGTGTGTGCGTGTGTGTGTGTGAATAGGGAACAAGCATATTCCAAAGTAATTAATGAAAAGACATGAGGAGGACCAATAAAGGAATGGAAGTAATATTTGTTGGTATTGTTTTTTTGCAAGCTCGTGCATCTTTATTTTGTTGACACTAAAAAGTGACAAGAAAAATCACAAATCGTTGTAACCCAACCAGACATTACAAATGGCCAGCATGTGATGCTGATCTGGAAAACTCCATCTACCAGCACAAAGTTAAGCTACAACATTCCTGTTCTTTTTCATCATTTTGAAAACGATTTTGAAAACAAGTTTTGGAAAATAGTTTAATAATGTAAGAAGTGCATTGAAAATGTAAAAAGTAGATGCTGAATAGTAAAAAGTTGTATTAAAAATGATGAAATATGATTAAAATATATTAAATTTACTGTTAAAACCAAAACCGTTTTCAAAACAAAACAAAAAGAACAGGCCCTGATTGTTTTTATATAAGTTCATAATATATAAATATTTTTTGTTGGTTTGAAAGTTCAATAGAATATCACTAAGATTTTTTTTTTTTCATATTCAATTCATATAATTATGTGTGATTAATTTATAGTTAACTTGCACACACTTAAAATGTAAAGATACGAACTAAACAAATGATGAAAATTTACTTAGTTTAAGTGTCATGCGTTTGAACCTATCAAAAATTCTAGTACATTTCAAAACATATATATTTTCTGTTGAGATATTGTGGAAGAGATATTATCGAGATCACCCCACCAGTTTGAAGGTGCTAAAATTATTTCTTATAGAAATATAAACGGAGGACTAATCTTTTAACTGAGCATGTGCAAAAGTTTATATGCATTAAAAAAAACAGAAATTATGTATTATTAGGTAAAGTGTCATATATATTAAGGGAAAAAAATTGATGCCACGTCAGCAAAGGGGGTTCTTTTTCTTCTTTCTTTTCTCTCTGAGTCATGATCAGCAAAGGTTTGATCATTGTTAGCCGCCTCTCTAGATTCCGGTGAGCTGCCCGACCAACCCTATTTTCCTTTTCCGACGTAGCTGTAATTAACGAAAACAAAAGCTATGGGAAAAAAAAAAAAATGTTTCCAACGCAATTAAATAAAAATTTCCATTACAGAACTTCTAAATTGTTTTTCCTTCTTAATAATTTTAAAAAAAAGGTTTTCCAGATCCCGAAATTCTTATTATAACTCTTTGATAACTTTATCGATGCAAGTTATCATCTTTCTCACCTTTTTCCTTTAAAGAAAAAGAACATAATTAAAAATATAATATATAACAAGGGAAATTATTTGAAGAGTGAAAATAATTTGTAAAAGAAAACTTTGTGATACGGCACTTTGGCAATTTTAACTTTTCATAAGATTTTATTTGCAATATTATAAAGTATACTCATTTAATAAGAGTGCTACATATTAAAAGTTGGGGACTTTTTTCTCCAATAGCACGCCCTAGTTTGGAGGAAAGCATGAGTGGGGGACCGGGGTATGGACCCAAAAGAAATCTCCGTTACAAAATATAAATGGTCCAATTGAGAGAGTGGGTTTCTTGCGGGCTTTCAACAGACAAAACCTGTTTTCTTTTAATTTTTTAAAATTTATATATTTGGCATCCATGTCACTGAAAGCACTATCTACCGTTAAAGTTTAAAGTTATTGTTGTTTGCTTTTCTTGGTCATGGGTGGCTACTGCTTTGGTCCGCCCCACCATCCATTCATTCCTTCCAATTAAGTTTTGACCTAAAATCTTGGTGCTCAAGTAGTCACTTTACCTCAATCTTTTGATCACTTCACATCTTTGATTTGCACAATCTTACTTGTACACTTTTTTGGGAGAGAAGATAATTTGTGTTACATTTTCGTCTTCTCCATTTATTCTTTCATAATAAAAGATAGGGAAATACTATAATCTCTTCAAAGAATTATTCAACTACTATAAAATGATATCTATGCAATCACTTATGCAATTACATTAGTATTGCATCATAGGCAATTTTTCAGTGGCTGAATGGTTCCTTAAAATTACAATAGAGAGTTTACGAATAAGATAATGAGAATCATGGCTTGCTTAGATTTGAATAATTGGCTTTAAGGAGTAAGAATAGTACTAAAGACTTGAAATATGAATGTGTGATTCGGATGATAGCAAGTTTTAGACGCTCAATTTAATAAAGCCCAACTAAGACTAAAAGTGACGAGAAATTATTATATACATTCAATTCGATGTATTTTAAAAATATTGCAGCAAATCAATGATAAATTAGTAATTCAGATTTATATTTATCGTTAGTCCCCAAATGTATATCATTCTTCTTCAAAATCGCATATCGTCTCGTGAATGTATTTAATTACATTATCTTATTTAACACAATAGATGCAATGAATAATCTCTTAAAAGTTTGACAGGTAAAAGAGTTAATTTAAGTTTAATTTAAATTGGGCGGGGCCAGAGTGAACACTTTCAAGAGTTTTTAAAAAACGGGTTCATTTCCAAAAGAATAGCACTATGGATTAATACTTGTTTGTCTAGCGAGTAAGGGAGCGCCAAGTAATAAGACAAATAAGTAAAAGGTAAATTATTATAATTTCACTCCAAAAGCGAAAAAATTGAATAAAATAAAATAAAGGTAATCAAACTAATATGAAAGTGAGACTTTTAACCACCCTCCCAACTCAACAACTATCGATTAACCACTAATGAAGGTTCAACTATCAAAATAAAAGAGGAACTATTTATGACAAAAAGTAACCATAATAACTTCATCAAATAGCTATAACAAGTTAGCTTTTCCTTTTTTTTTTTTTTTTTTTTCACTTTTAGAGGGTATAATAATTTATCCTTAGATTTGACGAAATTATCCAATGCTTCTCCAAAAATTTATAAATTATCAGAGGATTCTAATACACAATTTCAAAACGCAAAACTTTGTGAAAATTTTTAGAATCGTAGGAATTTAAAATTTTAAATGGGAATGACTTTTACTAGTTTAGCCGACTTTCTTTTGTTGCACGTTGCAAATCCTACTGTACCAGTCTAGTTGACTGTGGGCCCCCACTGCGATTATTTTATTTTATATTCTATATCTTTTCTAGCTAATTGTTATATTTAATATACTTAATTACAAAAGATATTTACACTAGTCTTTGAAGAAAAAATTTTCTGATTACAGCATTGAGTTTGGTGGTGTGTTGATGTATGTGTTAGTTTTAACCTTGTTGGTCTTCAACGTTGAATGCGAAGTAGCGCAGAGGCGTCTCAAATCTAATGTATGTGCTAGCAATGATATGCGATATTATCCATGTGGTGTTTCAACGCATACTATATAGTGATTTGCGAGCGATATTAATTTAAAAAAATAAAAAAGGCAAAGAAAATGAACAACGTCACTAACCAAACAGATTTTTGCATCCTGAGCGAGCTAAGATACATTCAGAACTCAGAAGTACAAAAAGGCAAAAAGAAAGATAGTGATTTGCACCAATCCTTCCTTTTACAAAAAATATATGTATGGGTTACTTTTATGTACACCTCCCTCTCTTTTCTCTCTTACTCTCAAATCCTAGCCTCCACCTTCTTTAATTTTCTTTTTCCGTTTCTCTCTGGTGAGATATGTGGGAAATCGATTTCTTTTCTATAACCTTTTATTTAGTTTGTTTTTGTTTTCTATGATGAGAGTTTTTTATTCTCTCACAGTTAGAGATATCGTCTCCCTGAATATTCATCCATATAAGTAAGTAAATGGGCATTTTATTATATATCAAGTGAAGATCCAATCGATTGGGGGCTTTAGTGTCAAATTCGATATCGAATTTATACTTCGGTACGTGATTTGTCCAACGCGATGATAATGTTTTCTTCTACTAATTAGATTTACTACTTGTTTAGATCTATATAGATTTGATTTAATTTATATTAAATTATTCATAGTTATATCAACGATTGTCTCTTGAGTAATGAAATACAATATTTATTATAAAAATAAAAAAATAAATTTTAAAGACAAATAAATAGATCCTAAATAGTAGCACAGCCGTAGTGGTAACTTTAGGTAGTCAAAAAGGCACGAGTTTAACCTCAAAATGGTAATTCACATTTCACACCTGCGATGCCAAGCATGATGAAGAAATGGAGCGCACACTCAGCCCACTCGCTATATATACACATCGGAACAACGACGGAAAGAGACCGACAGATCCCAAACAAAACCTCTGAAAATCTGGTCTGCGCCGAAACAAAGAAGACCGGAGAAAGCCATAATTACTACTCACTGTCGACTGTACTTGAGGTAGGGAGGGAGTAAGAAAGAAGAAAAGGGACTGGCCGCCGGCGACAAGTCAGCGTCACAAATTCCACAAATTCACAACTCACAACAGCAAAGAGCAAGTTGTTGATCAAGTTGCAGGATTTGCCTTTGTTTTTGTGCGTAAGATCCTTCCTTCCTTTCTTTCCCAGGATTGGTACTGCCATTTTTTTTCTCTCTCTCTCTTTCTGTTTTCTTCCTTAAAATAAGAGAAACGATAAGGAAAACAAAGGCTTTGTAGATTCATTATTCAGACAGACCAACGTCTCATTCGGGGATATACGCATTTTTCGCTCTTTCTTTTCTCCTTCCTACTTAAATACTACTTCTTCTCCATTAATATTCTATATTAATATCTCTCTCCCCCTCATCCCTGCCAGCCTGAGCCATCATCATATTTCTTGTTCATCTTCCGCCAGAACACAACCCAACCTAACCAAATTCACCAAGCCCATCGCCTCTCTCTCTCCACCTTCCTCCGCCCCTGCATCTGTCTTTTGCATATTCTTATCGGAATCGGTCTCTTTCCGGAACATTCATCGTGTTTTTTAACATTAGTTAAAAGGACTTGAGGGATATTTATCTCTAGGGGAAAACAAAAGGCAAAGCTGGTGATCTGCTGGATTTTTGTTTGATTTCTCGTGCTTTTATTTCTGGGTTTTTGTTTGTTTTCTGATTGGGAATACTCTGTGTCTCTATCTCTGTCTTATGGTAAAAGCAGGGGAACTTTGGGACCTGAGGAAGAGGAGGAGGAGGATCGTCGTTTCATCCTAACATAAATAATGGAACAGAAGAAATTACTGTTGTCCGCATTAGGTGTTGGGGTGGGCGTGGGGCTGGGATTGGTGTCTGGCCAAACGGTTAGCAGATGGAGCGGTGTTGCTGGTGGTGGTCGTGGTGGCGGGATTTATAATCACTATAACAACAACAACAATGGTTGGGGGGATGGGGTTACCGGCGAACAGATTGAGCGGGAACTTCTGAAGCTTATTATTCATGGAAAGGACATTAGTATCGCCTTTGATGATATCCCATACCTCAGGTATTGCTTCTTTAAAACTTTTACAAACTCCCCTTCCCAACCATACAATTTCTTCTGTTTTTCGCTCTCCCCTTGACCCGGGATGGCCGAAACGTTAAAATCTGGCGGCAAATAATGATGAATTCAACCGCAGGAAATTTGACGGTTAGATTATGTTTGTTAGCGACTTATTCTAATTCTAGTTCTCTGTTGGTTTGCCCGTATGTATTTTCATCTTCTAGCTTCTCCTTTTCGTGTAATTTTCGCTTGTTTGTTTTTCTTTTGCTGAAACTGATACCTTTTCCCTGCTCTGCATTTTGGGATTATTTCTAATTGTAATGCGGTTCTTCAGCCAATATGTAACCATTTCGGAACGAATTTCGTCTTCTCTGTCCACTGATCTTCATAAATCCTCCAGTAATTGAGAGTTGAGACTCCCTTCTGGTTGTGTTACTTGTTTATTGTTTTGATTATTTTTTCCTGTTGATGGCGTTTGCTGGCAGTGAGAGGACGCGAGCATTACTCAGAAGTGCAGCCTGTGTTCATCTAAAGCATATAGATGTGTCTAAACACACCAGAAATCTTTCTCCGGCGAGTAGAGCCATTCTGCTGTCTGGACCTGCTGGTATGTTGTTCTATCAATCTATCTTTCTTCATGTTTCCAATATAGACAGGTGTTTTTGCTGCTGTTTAGGCTCTTCACCCTTTTTTTTTTTTTTTTGCCTCTCTATCCTTCTACAAGAACTTTATCTGCAAACTCTTGCAAAGGCCCTGGCGCATCATTTTGATGCCAAAGTGCTTCTCTTGGATGTAACCGACTTTTCGCTAAAGGTGATTATTTAATAAGTAGTCTTATTTTGTACCTAGTTCATATAGTTTCTGTGATTTGTGCTGATCATTTCATGAAAATGTGGTTGCATCTGTAACAGATGCAGAGCAAGTATGGTGCGCCAAGAAGAGAACTGGTTCGTGACTTCCTTTTATATTCCAGATTTATTGTTTCAATAGCTTTTAGTGGGAGTTGAGGCCTCCATTCTAAGTGAGATTGAGCAATTTTTTTCGTTGTTCAGCCTTTCAGGAGGTCAATCTCAGAGTTGACATTGGAAAGAGTATCCAGTTTGTTTGGCTCCTTCTCAATGGCTTCAAGTGATGATAATCGAGGTGCGAAAAAGTATACAGTTTGTTTTTGTCAAAGCATTCAGCCTTGATGTAGGAGATAGCAAGTTGAATGTTATATGTTTTTTCAATTGTTCATAATATGTGCAGGTACATTATCTAGGCAGAGCAGTGGTTGTGACAGCAAACTGAGGTAGTTAAACACTTCTTTTTTTCTTCTACTTTCCACTAAAGGATGTTGCAATTAGGTTTATGTATTTAATCTGATATTTAGTTCATGCATAATTACAGGAACACAGAAGCAAACAATTCAATAAAGCATCGCAGAAATTCCTCAGTCTCATCAGATATAAGCAGCATCAGCTCCCAGTCTTCTTCTTCTTCTTCTTCTTCTTCAAGTCCAGGTTGATCATAGAGCTTTGATTTAAAACCCCACAAAATGGAAAAAGAATAAAGAAAAGCAAAAATTAAAAAATAAAACTGGCAGAAGAAGAAGAAAATGAAAATAATTTTGGAGTAGTTTCTTTTACCAGAATACTAACTTCTTCTGCAGTTCTTTGCTCATAATTTGCTTCAGTAGATGGAATCCATTCAAGTGTACTTTTTACCTATCCCTACAATTCTATCTTCTGCAATCTGTCATCTTAATTTGCGGGAAATCCCACTACTAGATTTTCCTGCAGTTAGTACTGGATGAACAAATTTTTCTCCTCTCTTTGGATTTTTTAACATGCGAAAACTTTGAAAGGACTACAATACTTTTTCCTTTATTATTACTATGATTTAATTATGGTGAGAAAAAAGATATCAGTTTCTGATGATGTTTATTCGGATCTCATTGATCTCTGTATTTTTTTCAGCTCCTCTGAAGCGCATCTCCAGCTGGTGTTTTGATGAAAAGGTTTTCTTACAGTCACTTTATAAGGTGAATTAGTTGAAGTTTCTGTTGCCTGTTTGAAGTTTTTTCTTTTTTTGTTTTCTGTTTCTTGTATCCCATGAACTTTTTATTTACTTGGTCTATGAATGTTCTGTTGCAACAAATGCTAGTATGCTTAACAGGAAATTTCTTCCATTCCAGGTTTTGGTTTCAGTTTCCTCTACTAGCAGTGTCATTCTTTACATCAGGGATGTTGAGAGACTTCTTCTCCAATCCCCCCGTCTACACAAATTGTTCGATAGAATGTTGAAGAAGTTAACAGGATCAGTCTTGGTTCTTGGTTCCCATCTTTTGGATCTTGAGGATGATTGCGGTGAAGTAAATGAGAGTATCAGCCTTCTGTTTCCTTATGTTATCAAGATTAGACCACCAGAAGATGAGGCTCATTTTGCAAGCTGGAAAGCTCAATTGGAGGAGGACATGAAGAAAATTCAGTTTCAGGACAATAAAAATCATATTGCTGAGGTCCTTGAGGCCAATGATCTTGTCTGTGATGATTTAGGGGCAATCTGTCTAGCAGATACACAGATTCTGTGTAATCACATAGAGGAAATAGTGGTGTATGCTATATCTTACCATTTGGGGGATAACAAAGATCCAGAATATCGCAGTGGAAAGCTTGTTATATCATCCGAGAGGTAAATGGTTAACTATACTACGTTTCATTTTCTTAACAATGTTTTCGCCTTTTCTTTCCAGTCATTTGTATTCTTTACCTTTATCTGTAGCTAAGACCATGCCCATTTTATTTTTTGTAGTTTGTCCCAAGGTTTAAGTATCTTCCAGGAGGGAAAGGGTTTGGGCAAGGACAGTATCAAGCTGGAGGCAAATGCTGAAACTTCTAAGGTTAGTGGCCTGGTAATGATTGTCATACCATTCGCAGATTATAGTTGTTAGTATAATGACCAACTTTTTTCCTCAATGTGATAGGATGCTGAAGGAGAAGATAATGCTGGCATGAAGCTTGAATCAAAGTCTGACAACCCAACGTCTGAAAACAAAACTGAGACTGAAAAATCAATTGCTTCAGTGAAGAAGGATGGTGAAAATCAACCTGCAAAAGCCCCCGTAAGTATTTTGTTTGGTAGTAGATAACTGAAAATGAAAAAAAATGGAAAAGCTTCCTCAATTCATTTTAGGAAGGCATTTTTCACATAATGTTCCTCACTTGTGGTGTGAGATGCATTGCTTTAAGGCTGCATTACTTCTATTTTCACATGTGGAAGTTAGAGATTTAGGTCTCAGATCTGCACTGGCTAATATCAGTTTTTGCCTTCTACGCAATGAAAACCTACACCCCCCCAACCCCCCCAACCCCCCCCCCCCCCCCCCCCCCCCCCCCCCCCCCCAAACACCCCTTGTTTCAGTGGTCTAATGTTCCTGTGATCGCAGGAAATGCCTCCTGATAATGAATTTGAGAAGCGCATAAGGCCAGAGGTTATTCCTGCAAGTGAGATTGGAGTTACATTCGCAGATATTGGCGCTTTGGATGAGATTAAGGAGTCGCTTCAGGAGCTTGTAATGCTTCCCCTCCGAAGACCAGACCTCTTTCAAGGGGGGCTTCTTAAGCCTTGTAGAGGCATACTGCTTTTTGGGCCTCCTGGAACCGGAAAGACAATGCTGGCCAAGGCCATTGCTAATGAAGCTGGAGCAAGCTTTATAAATGTCTCAATGTCTACAATTACTTCAAAATGGTTTGGGGAAGATGAGAAGAATGTCAGAGCTCTTTTCACTCTTGCAGCTAAGGTTTCTCCAACCATAATTTTTGTGGATGAAGTTGATAGCATGCTTGGCCAGAGAACCAGAGTTGGGGAGCATGAGGCTATGCGGAAAATTAAGAATGAATTCATGGCTCACTGGGATGGCCTATTGACAAAACCCGGACAAAGAATTCTTGTCCTTGCAGCAACTAACAGGCCTTTTGATCTTGATGAGGCAATAATTAGGCGTTTTGAGCGCAGGTATCATTACTACACTCTGCAGCTGCCAGATTCTTTGCCTAGGAGATGATTCTTATATTTATGCTCAGATTTCTAATTTGCTTCCTTTATAATGTTCATGCCTGGATACCGTGGTATATATTGCTAGTGATTTGTTTTAAACTGTTATATCTCTTAACATTAAGTCACATAAACCATTGTAAAATTGTCTGCCATCAGTTAGTGTTGAATAACTGAAGACCTTGTTAGGATTTCCTATTTCATCCAGTGAAGCACTCTAGAGTGTCGTATCCATCTGCCTCTCCATTTTAACTAAGGGATGCTTTGTGCTGAACAGAATCATGGTTGGTCTTCCTTCTGTGGAGAGCAGAGAAAAAATCTTAAGTACTCTCTTGTCTAAAGAGAAGGCGGAAGATCTAGATTTTAAGGAGCTTGCAACCATGACTGAAGGATATACTGGAAGTGATCTGAAGGTTTGTGATTGTACATAAGGCATTTTCAGATTATATTTCTATCATTTGGTATTGACTGTGATCTCCTGAAAGCAGAATTTATGTGTTACGGCAGCCTATAGACCGGTGAGAGAGTTGCTTCAGCAGGAGAGACAGAAGGACAAGGTAGTGTTGTGTTAAGTTGTCGCAATCTCTTTCGTCCAGTTTCTTCTACATTAAGATCAATAGCTGTAATGTCATTCCAAGATATTCATATTGATTTTAGCTTTTCTAAATTATTGATGTTTGTAGGAGAAAAAACAGAAAGCTGAAGAAAGTCAGAGCTCTGATGATGCTTCAATTTCAAATGAAGATACTACCGAAGAAAAAGTGATCACTCTGAGGGCCTTAAACATGGAAGACATGAGGCAAGCAAAGAATCAGGTAATATGACTGACATTCATACTGCAGTTCACTTTTGTTTCTGATCATCACAATTCATACGTCTAAAAGATTGACATTGAAGAGTTTAACATATTGTATTCTGGTCTCGCGAACCTTGTTGCTTTTCGTTCTCTCACAGGATATTCGAATCTGAAGTTACTTTTTTTTTGTTCAAAAAAAATGCAGATTGCTGCCAGTTTTGCTTCTGAAGGTTCCATAATGGGAGAGCTAAAGCAATGGAATGATCTGTATGGAGAAGGAGGGTCAAGAAAGAAAGAACAATTAACTTACTTCTTGTAGGAAGCACAGCTGCATTTATAGTACAATTCTTTCTGTGTTTGGTTACAGCAAAATGTGAGAGCATAGGAGAAAGGCAGCAGCCGTTGCAGTTGCAGTTGCACTAAATGTTTAGCCTGCCCTGAAATGAACACTCTTTACATACCTCCCCCGCGAAGGGCTTGAACTGAGAAGAAAAAAGACTGCTGAATGATCATCAGTCGCCATAACGAAACCACGCTTGAAGAAAGGAAGGAAGAGAGAACAAGTGCCAGAAATGCTGGAATTTGCGCGCATGGTTGAAGGATATTGTACTAGTGTTTGTGAATGAAGGATTGGCATGAAGAGATGACAGGCGGATGAAATGGATTTGTTAATGCAAAGATGTAATTTGCTCAATAATATTAGTGTGAAATAGAGAGAGTTGTAATCTATTCTTTATACTACTATTTATTCTTTTGATTGGAGTAGTAGTAGTAGTAGTAGTACTAGTTGTAAGGGAAAATCTCTTCTTCTCTTTTCTTTTCTTTTTGTGCCTCACTCTGTATACAGTTGTATTTACTACTACTACTTATTAACGTTTGAAGAATGAATTCTAGTCTGGATATTTTGCTAGTTTGCCTCTATATTAAACTCACTCTTTCACTAAAAACAATAAAAGTATTTCGCTGCAGATCATAGTTAGTGTGGTCAAGACACGTTATTTATGTACATATTATATATACATACAAAAGAAATGTGTAGTGACTTATTTACTGAGTAAATATTTCAAAGAGTTCACTTTCAAAAAAAAAAATCTTGTCACATCTAAAGAGTTCATTTTGAATTTATTTACATTACATAACCTTATTAATATAACAACGTGTGATTTACAATTAACCTTTATTTCTAAAGTAAGGATATAAATGAAAAATATAATAGTAAATTACTTATTTTTAGTGTTGTACCTCATAATCCATAATAAGTTGTACACATTTCAAAGTGGACTCTTTGAATGGGACGGAAGGAATATAAATTTGCAATAATAAGATTTAACTATAAATAAGTAGGTAATTTGTCTTAAAATGATAAATAGAATGCATTAATATTAACATATGTGTTCTTCATATTATTAAGAGAAATATTTTTCAGAATGATGATGATAAAGAATGTGTTATATATAAGACTTTTAATATATTGGTGCTAAACAAAAATATCATCCTAACATGTCAGATATTTTTCTCTATTATTTAATATTAAAGAAAGGATTTGCATATGTGTTACATAATGTGTTATTAAACTCATTTTGATTGATTTAAAAATATATTTTAAAAAATAAAAATAAAAAACTCATTTGGATTTTATAATTATTTTTACTTATTTATATTTAAATCTATTTTCTTTAAAAAAATCTATTTTTTTAATATTTAAAATCTATTTTGAATACATATTTTCAAAAAAAATATACACGTGCAGGCAATTTTCTCCGGTTGGAAAAACATAAAAATAGAGTCGGCGGACTTTAGAGAACCAACATTTTCTCCGCCGGCTACCCCGTAGTCCGTACCACCTTCAGAAAGGCACCGCCGAGTCCCCACCGCAATCCTACTTTTTGGGAATATCGCCGGATTTATCTCCAGAAAATTAGCAATACATTGAATTTTTGAGTAAGGATAAGGATAAATGGAAGAAGATCAGGGATTCAGGTGAATTGTACGTTTCAATGGATTCTATTTCGGAAGAAGACGGAAAGACGAAGGGTTCCCATGGTGTGGATCCAAAAGAAAGATATGAAGAACTAGGGCTACGCGAATCCCTAAATATAAGGTTGAAGTACGTCGCGGCCTGCAAGGAGCTAGGTTTTATCCTCAGAAATGCCTATTCCAAATCCCCCAAAGTTCTCCAATCGATCATGTTTCAGGACACCATCACCGCCTTCCGCCTTCTCCCCACGTTAGTCCTTTTATTTCCAGTTTAGTTTAATCTTTTTATTTCTATATTGATTGCTCTGTTTTACGGGCGAATTGGAATTGGACTGCACACTAACTGACACAATCGAACAGAATTTGAGTTTTTTTTTTTTTTTTTTCTTTCTGACATTAATCGAACTGAATTTCTTACCGCGATTGTATGTACAGGATGTCGACACATGCTGCCTTATCATCAGCTAATGTCCTCCTCCAGAACGCAGAATTTGCTCTTCCAAAACAGAGGAAGGTTTTGGCAGTAGCCGATTTTAAACATGCTATGGTAACTTGTAAGAGGCAGAGTAAGTCCAACAAGAGGAAGAACAAGGTATTTCTATTGCTTACAAAATCTATGTTCTTCATCATACAAATAAATAAGATGCTCAACTGTTTGTAGGGTATGAAAATGTGTTGTTTGATCCCTTAAATGCACCCTTAGTTGAAAAGCTCCTTGGAACATATATCCAGCTAGAGAGAGAGCATGACACTGACTTTCAGAAACAATCTTCTTTTCTGGAGAATAATGTTGTGATTCATTTGCATCTGATCACTGTTTTTGGCTTATTCTGTCGAATTTCCGTGCTTTTGCATCCTGCAGTGACAATACATTTCAACTGATGCTATCCAATAGAACTTCCCATTTTAACCATGCAACACAACTGGATTTTGTTTAGAATTCTGTTTTATGATTAGGTCTGATGAATTATCTTTCTTTCTCTTAAGTTAATGGTGATTTACTGTATGTCAGGTCCGATCGAATTTCCTGAAGATGTTCTCATACATGTCTTTAGTTACTTAGATTTGCAATCTCTAGTTTCTGCTGGGATGGTTAGCAGGTAAATATCCCTTTACCCTGTAATATCGATCTTTTGAATTGAAACGTAAATGTGAAAGTGAAATAATTGGAATCCTGCATTTTGCATTTGATCTTAAGAGGGACATGGTTTCGAATTTGAATTGTCACCAATTCATTAGCTACCCAGCATTCCTTCCAATTTGCAGATCATGGAGTTCAGCAGCAAATGATGATCGCCTGTGGGAATCACTTTATATTAAGTTCTTTGGCATTTCAAATACATGTGAGAAGGAAAATGGTCATGCTAGTGGAGGAATGCTGAAGTGCAAGGAAGCTATTGATTCACGGAGGATGATGGAAATTGGGAGCAATGAATGTAAGAGAGACAACTTCAAGAGTGTGTATGAAAGTAAGTTGGACATTTGTCATGAAGGCGAAAATGTAACTCTGGCCAGAATGGTCGGTAGCATGTTTCAAATTCCTTATAATGTCCTGTAGATACTTTCTCTTCACAAGTTATAATGCTGTTTTCTATGTCTCAGGACTGTCATCAAAGAAAGTTGCTCCTTATAGAGGTTACTGCAGGCAGTGTGATTCCATAGTTTGGCTCATTGACGCCAAATGTTACCGCACACACTCTGGAAGAAAGTGTAGAAACCCCAACACTATTCCCATCTCAATGCATCAGGTAATCATGGAACTGTTATTGTCGTATGTTTTCGACTTTTCGTCAAGAAGTCATTTAGTGGTTCGAATTATCTGACTCCAAGAATTTTATGCTATTACTGACTTTCTTCAGGATCTACAGTGATCATGTATACAAATGTTTTAAAGATAGGATCTCTGCTTACTTTGGGATCTGTTTTTGATGTATCCAGATTGTTGACTATGTATTGTATGGTTCTCTCCCATCAGAATCTTCTTCAGATAGTGATAGTGATTGTGATTCAGATGACCTGACCAGCTTCAAGCTCTGGGCTTATCCCAGGTAACTTTGCTAATCTATTGTCCTGTATAAAGAGTTCACTTTGTAATTAACGAAGTCGTTGCTGCAGCTTAAATGCCCTAATCGTGTGATGAACGAAGGTCTCAATCTCAAATCCTTCAAGTTATTTGCATATGCATGCCGCCGAGGAAGTAATTGATTGATTGCTCGATTCAACTCTATTTATATGGCAAATGATAATTAGATTGTTATAGCTGGAGAATAACTGCAAATGTGCTCCCTTCCCGTCCCGTACAAAGAATCCACTTGGTAATACTATTTTCGTTATTATAAAGTGAAATTTTTTATGTGACGGAGGGAAAATCTGCATGGTGAGTGAGTGACTGAGTGCAGACACTAGAATGAGGATTGGTGGTTAGTAATTTAAAATGAGTAATGACACTTATAGCAACTTTTCACAGTAATTGAGAGGGCATACATTCTTGATTACGATGTTCATATGTGATAATTATTCATATCACATTATTGATCAATGAGTGCATGTCACTCTCACTATCTGTAGAAAGTTATTATGGGTATCATTACTCATTTAAACATTCTCCAATATAAGATTGTATGTCTCGATTCTCGTGTTACTTATGTACTATTAGGGGCAGTAAAATTGACCCCTCCCTAATGGGTACTAGGATAGCAGATTTGATCTCCGGTCCCATACAAAGAGTTTTATTTTAAATTGTATATTGTGAATTAGAAATAGTTGTTGTACCTATAAACTATTTTAACGAGATAGATGGGTAATACAATACAGTGATTTAAAGGTTATGAAATATCATCTTTTTCAATTTTGTTCTTTGGGTAGTGCTATTGCTTACACTTTTGACCATTTTTGTTTAATTCGTCTCAAAAAAGTCACTTTTATATGTGTGGTGTTACATTTCTGGTCATTTTATTTTACTTGTTTAATTTACACATGGATTTAAAAACTATTATTGGGTTTTAAATGCAAAAATTAACTTATAAACAATTTGGGTCTGAGCAACTTTGGGCTCAATAATTAATGGGCGAGTTCAGGATAGTCCAGTGAGTTTTCCAAAAACTTGCCCACCTCAACTTACCTCAATATATACCCTTAAAACATAAAAATAAAAACTTACTGCATACGAATTAGAAACAAAAGAAAAACATATGAAATATCCACAATATTTTGTCACCACCGATGTAGAAGTTTGAATACCTATTAACATTAATAACTACGTACGTACCAAAAGCAGGTGAAACACATACGAATTCTCACGTAATGAGGTCGGGGGTAGGAGTGGGGCGAGGTCATGGTCAGGGTGCCCCTTGGGGGGGGGGGGGGGGGGGGTATGGGCCAGGTCATGGGTGGGGTCGGAATGGGATTGGGGCGAGGTAGGGGTCGTGACCAAGGTTGTGTGCTGGCACGGGACTAGGCAAGGTTGGGCCGCGAGGGCGAAGGTTTTTATATGTATAAAAAATTTAAAATTATGTTTGGACGTGTAGTTTAAAGATGAAAGTATATATTATAAAATGTATTAAATTAAAAGAATTAAACTACAAAAAAAATTAAAATTTAATTAAAAATAATTTTAAATATTATAGATTGTTTATTATGGCTACCGATCATGAGAATTCGTTGGGTACCCGTCATGAGTACTTATTAAATAATAATTACATTTGTACTATGAGTATTATGGATACTCATGGGTATACCATTTAAATTAAGGGGCATATTATTTACAGTGATAATTTTACTATTTGTAGTTCTGAAAAGTTTATTTTGTCCTTTAGCTAATTTTTTTTTTTTTTAAACTTTTCATATTACATGATAAGTAAACAATCTATACATATTTTTACGTAAAGTTTGTTTGTTAACAAAAAAAAAAAAAAAAAAAACCATGTCTGGCTCAAGATTGTGCCAAAAAAAATCCAAAAATTAGAAAATATTTTGCCAAAAATCTCGTCATTGACAAAAATATATTCCAAAATCTCACTCCCTATTTGCAATAACATTACCAAAATACCACCCACAGTGGGCGGTATTTTGGGCCAAAATACTCCCAAGGGTCAAAATACCACCCAACTTTGGTATTTTGACCCAAAATACCACCCAAAGTTGAGTGGTATTTTGACCCAAAATACCGCCCACTTTGGGTGATATTTTGGAAGAAACTCCCGGGGTCTCGCCCCCTATATGCAGGAACATTTTTAAGTTGGATCCGCGAAAGTTATGATTGGATTAAATTGTTTTTGATACCACGCTAGAAATGTTAGAATTTCAAAAGAGAAAAAAAGAACATGTTACCCCTGTTTTTTTTTTTAAGCCTAAAGGGCAATTACCCAAAAATGTTACTGCATATAGTAAAATTGTCACTGCAAATAACAATTTCGTAAATTAATACCAATAATGAGTATGGACATGTATTACTGGTGTGCCCGGTTTGCCTTTCAGCCCAACCTGAACCCTTATTACTAAGCTTACGATCCGGCCCAAGTTGGCCCACCGACGGAAGACTGTTTATATCCGACAAAAGAAGGAGACGGACGTAAAAGACCACTAGACGTCACATTCCTCGTCATATTAGGTGACATGGAAGAACCAACGGACAATCCCACGCCTCGTCTTATCGGGTGACACAGAAGGACTGTTTATATCCGACGAAAGAAGGAGATGGACGTAAAAGACCACTAGACGTCACATTCCTCGTCATATTAGGTTACATGGAAGAACCAACGGACAATCCCACGCCTCGTCTTATCGGGTGACACAGAAGGACTGTTTATATCCGACGAAAGAAGGAGACGGACGTAAAAGACCACTAGACGTCACATTCCGCGTCATATTAGGTGACATGGAAGAACCAACGAACAATCCCACGCCTCGTCTTATCGGGTGACATAGAAGGACCGTTGGTCCGAACGACACACCCAAGCTCCTATAAATTGGTAATTTCATCCTATTACAAAGGTCCTCTCTTTTACAACTTTTCTCTCTAGAGCTTTCTATATTTTATCTATGTCTCAATACAGACTTTCTCATCAGAACTTAATCGGGAGAAGTCCCTGATTAGTAAAGGTATATTCAACTCCAGGGATGAATCGAAAAAGAAATCTTTATTGGTTCTACCTCTTATTTTTGTTGAAGAGGATACATCTTTTTCTCGAAAGATCAGAAAAAAAATGGGTCCGGATCTCCTGCGGGAATGATTTGGAAGATTCACAAGTGGTATTTGCTAGCAACAACATAATGGAGTTAGTCAATCATGACGAATCGGAGTAAGTCCAACCCAAAGACCCTTAGGGCAAATCACACTTCATCAATTACTTATTACTCTTTTCGTTCCATTAGAAGAATCCACTTTGATCAATGTACAACTTATTATGAATGTCAAGGTACAACACTTAAAATAGCTCATTTGACACAATTTATTCCATTTATATCCTTATTAAATATGGTCAAATTGGACTATTCTAATGAAACCCGGGAAGTAACTTAGTGCCCATTTAATACTCGCTCAATCCGCCCGTTTAACACGTCAACACTCCAATTATAAATTCTTTTCACAAAATGAAAAACTTTTAAGGGTTAATTATGCATCCCAAAATTTTACTTCAAAAAACAAACACTACAGAGTTAACCCCAACAAAAATTTTCATTTTGTAAAAAGAACTCATATTACTGTTAACTAGTGTGTTGACTAGTGAAAACAGGTTAAAATACCACTATTCGTACAAAAATAATTTTTTAGCAACAACTTAAACAAAAGTGTTGCCAAAAATGTAATGTCCCTAAACAAAAGTGGCCAAGTACAATTTTCACAAAACACTTCCACCACCAATCCATGTTTCATCCCAAGAAGAAAACCACTTGTGGATAATTGCCAGACAGGGTCACCGTGTTTTTTTGTTAAAGCTTATCTTATCAATATAATCAATCTTAATAATGTTAGGGTCATTAAGCCGCAGAGATTAACTATTGTAAGCCACCTCCAATTCTAACTAATACAACCAGAAAAGCCAAATAATACTAACTAAACAAGGATATAATTTCATATAATTTTCTTAAAGGATTGTAAACAATCCTCCTTGTAATAGCACTAAAATGTTTAGAGTCAAGAACAAAATTTTACTAAACCACCAAAAAAAACCAATTTCTTAAAACTGTGAACCTTGGAAGCAGCAAAAAACAAAGAGCGAGTAAATAACTGCTCTAATCATTTAGAAAGTCCCCCTACAACAATCAGAAAAAAATGCTTCAACACGGATCAATACCACCCCAGTCTCTAGGCCAGCTTTTTGTCCTTGAGTCCCCTGGGAATTTTGCTCAAAACCTTGGCATCAAAAACAGCATACTGCTTCTTGATTTCTGCTTCAGCTTTCTCAGCAAAGGAATCAACTTGGTCCTCGTATTTCTCGTAGAGAAGGGGAACCGTATGCAGTAGAACAAAAGCTGTTTTTGGAACAAGGAAAGCCAATCACGATATTGCTTCGATGAATTGGATGTAAGAACAATACCAAGTAAACATTGACTTACCGATGTAAAACAAAGTCAGGAAATTGCAGCAACTCCCTAACATAGAAAACACCCACAAGCCAGCAATTACCTAAGACAAAGAATACCATATGTCAGGCAAGCAAACTAACAAGCATAACAAGGATTCATAAGACAAACAGCCTTCCCAAGGGTGAAGTCCATTACATTATCCTCCTAGCTTAGAGAATTAATTTCCTTCCACTTTCTCTCATGCTATGCGCAGCACAAGTCACTTAAAAGATCCAAACAAGCAAATTCGCATTCTACTAAACCTTGAAATTATGGGGGAAAAGGAGACATACCGCAAGGAATTTCTTCAATTCTCTGCCAGATGCAATTTCTCGTAGGATTGCCAATGCCCTATTGATTTCAGTCCTAAAGGCAGAAGCTACACCAATCACGATGTCTTCGGGAATAATGACTTCAGGATAGTGAGGTGGAGACCTAACACATGAATAATTGTTGTTAGCGTTGGAATAATTACACGCGGACAAATGTCAGAAGTGTGCGAACCTTGAACAACATACTTGTTAATAAAGGTGGAAGCATTTGACCAGAGAAACAGGACAGCCAGGGCAAGGATCAGAATATGGCAAACAAGTGTAAGCAAGTGGTATTCAAGCAATTCAAAAAGCACCCAAATTGCAGTTGCAACACCGACTACACCAGCCGTAATCTTCTTATCCCTCCACAAGAAAATATCAGCAGCTGTGACATAATAAAAATGGTTTCCACGTCAGAATCATAAACCACAGGCTTTGAACTGTTTCCCTATCCGGCTAAAGTTGTTGAACCGGGGGAGGGAAGGTTGTTACCTACTGCATGCAAGCACATTTAGCAATGTACCACCTCTAAAGCCCATGGAAAATAAGAACTGCTTTGTATTAAGTGCAGACAATTATCTTCATAAAATTTGAAATGATAGCCCTTTACTAGACAATATATCCACTATAAACAACTCCACAAATGAACTGTGAACAAGGATAATAACATTTCAATTTCTCCAAACATCCTGTACTAATCAAAGAATGAACAAAGCAAAGTCCAACAGTCAATCAAAGTCTATGATTCATCCCAAATTAAAGCCATTTGCACTGACATTACATCGAAATTCAGATCGACTAAAAAAATGAATCGGAAATTTCCGCCTATTGTAAATAATAGCACCAAGGAACTAGACAGAAGTTAACATACTACGACATTGTGTAATGATTGCCATTGCGTACCATATCTCAGATCTCTGGAAATGCACTAAAACTCATAAGACTACTATATAAAGCACTAAATGCAAATAATTCAGCACCTTAATACCTAAATTGCTAAATGCATATTTCATAATACCTAAAAGAGGGGAAAATCAATAATCGATCGCATCTCCGATAGACGGATTATATCCTAAATCATTACGAATGGTAACAGTAAACACTAACTGACTAGGTATATAAAGGCAGGGATGAAAATAGGTTTCATACGTTTTCCGCCGCCAAGGACCTTGTGAACGGGCTTCTCCCGGCCGAAAAGCCGATAGATCTTGGCTTTGACAGAAGCCGACGATGACTTCTTGTCCTTGTCGTCATCGGAATCGGAAGAGGAGGAAGAATGGTGATCGTGAAACTTCTCGGTGATCTTATCCATCATTGATTCAACGGCGGAATCGTGTTCGCTAGGGTGATCAGACATTCCAATCGATTGTCGCCGCCGAAATCGCGAACGGAGATCTATGAAAATGTGAATATGTTTCTGCCCGCTTTTTGGAGTGAGTAGGCAGGCTTTCCCGGCCCTTGCTTTGCTTCGATCTGATTATGAGAGAGAGCGTGATATTTCGGAGGCTAAAATGGGGGGAACTCCGAGCCTGTGCTTCGGATTTTTACGAACCACTTGGCTCGGAAATTTGCGGAAATCGATGAAAGAGCAGGCGGAGGCAGGCATTAAGGAAAAAATATTTTTCTCCTTTCTTTGCTCGAGGACAAACGGCGTCGTCATATTTGACGGTGCTTTCAAACTTTTTCCCTTTTTATTTTTTTTTGCGGAAACTTTTCCCCTTTTTAATTATCAATTGATAAATTAACGTAAACCCTTTTATTAAAGTAAACTTTGTTTGGCAATAAACATTTTCTACGTTTTTAAGTGGAAAATTTTTAATTAAGGCAGTGGATTTTTGATTTAAAAAACATTTTGTTTGATACTTCATCTGTCTCACTCAAATAGTCCATTTTGTATTACTAAAAACATTATTACAAAGTGAACTTTTTAAATAAGATCGATGAAGTAGTACTTTTGTCTGACTAAAAATATTGTACTTCTAAATCTACAACTTTTCTAATAAAACGGGTTAAATATTAATAATGAAACTAAATACTTTGGTTAGATACAACAAATTAATGGTTGGAAAAAACACAAGTGCCATATATTTTGACATACTTGTACTAATTAAGTTTATTTTATAATTTGTACAAGAGTATTCTATTGAGTGAAAATAATAAATTAGAAAAAGTTGTTACTTGTAGTTTAAGTTATTTTATTTTAATTACAGTTGGTACGATATAGAAGAAGAATATTATTTCCTATTCAATTAAAATTATTACATTGTTAGTATTTTATACTAAAATTTTCATTATCCTCAATGGAACATAAATTCAGTGAAAATTACATCTTATAATATAAAAACTTTCACTACCTCTATTTAGAATCTTCCACTTTTAAAGTTTTAATACAATATAATTTTATGTTCTTAAAATGAGTTTCCACACTATATCTAAAAATGTAATCTTTATTCATTTTCAAATACAATACCTAAAAGCATGTTGCGCAAGAAAAGACTCTTGGCGATGACAACCAAGTAAATGAAGAGAAAAAAAAAATTAGAATTGAAAATGAGAAATAGCAGCAAAAAAAAAAAATAGTAGTTATTTATGTCATCACTCATCAGCATTTATGTCATCAATGAAATTGTTGAGAAAAATCGGTAAAAAGTGAAAAAAGAATTTGTGGATTGTTAATAAAGAAATTTAAAATAAAAAAAAAAGTGAAGAAATTGTATCATAACAATACAAACGGCGTTAAAGTATAGTGTGTGGGTTACTGCAAGGTTTGTGGAGGCATCGTCTGACGCAGGCTAGTGAAGCTACGTGGAAACAACGTGCGAGGCCTCAGGCCCTTTTCATAGTGGGTTGGTTGTTGGAAGATTGAACAACGACAAACGGACCAATTTTTAACCATATGGGCCTCTCACGTATGCCGACAAGTGTAAATGTAAAAATTCCATTCTTGCTATTTTACCTATTGATTAATACTGTAACTTTCTGTGTTCGAGTTATTTAGAGTAAACTTTTTTTCTTTATAGCTGTAAATAAAATTAATAATCTACATTTTTTTTGTTTCATAACTTATGAATATACCCACACCAAAAAAAACTTATGAATATCATATTTTCGAAAATAATTACCATATGACGGCAAGTAAAGGTTGAATATATTAATTGAGATGCATGTGATATTAATTGACAATTTCAGTATTATAAATGAAACTCTTCTTCTAATGGAATATAAGAGTATTTAAAAGATATAAAATAAAATCATATTGTACATGTGAATGGCGAAAATACTATTTATAAATGTAAATAATAATTAAAAAAATTCAATTCTCTCATATATAAAACTAAAAATATGAGCATGCTATCTTCATTTACAATAGCTTTCAGAGAAATCACGCGGGATATGCTGATCATGACTTGATAACAGTACTACGTCTAAAAGCAGCCCAAAAAATGGATGTTTTTCTTGAAAAACGATCGAAATAGAGTAGTAATTAAGTACCTGACAGTAGTTCATGTATGGAGGTTCATTTTAAGTGATGCCGGCGTCGGCACCGGCGCCGGAAAGACTATCTCCTTCGTTTCCCTGGGCTGGGATCATTGAGAAGACCGCAGTCTGTGAGTGTGAATTCTCCCTGCAATTTCATTCTGATTCGAGCATATCCTTCCACAAATGGATCACAGAACGGTGTCGTAAGGTAAGAACCAAGGAACAATTTGGCGAATATGCTTTCGGCTTTGGCTGGCTGTCCATCAGATTTATTTGGCCAAAAATGATTGCATTGTGATATTTTGAAAATGTAAATACTGGGAACAGAAAATCCGTTAAAAGCCCAAAATTAGGGCTTCAATTGGGCCATAAGTATGTGAAAATGGCCTAGTTCTCAACCGGGCCTTGATCCATTTATAGTTACTGTAGAAACATAGCATTTTCCTTTCCCGAATTATGGGTCTAAAGATGTTTCGACCCAATTCCAAGTTCCTCCAACCCATGCAGTCTTCGCTCTTCATCAATAGTTACCTGAAGATCTCGACACGATACAAATATGATACGATATAAATAGGATAGTGCTGAGGTTTCAAATTCATGAGTTAAAAAAAGTGAATGATATATGGGTAAAAATACCTCATTTGTAGCTATTAATATGTTTCAAAACTAAAATAGTAAGAGTAACAAATTATCCATTAACCTTTTCTTCATTTTTTTTTTGGATAAAATGATCCATTAACCCTAAGTTGGTAACTGAGATGTATGTTATGCAAGTTTATTTCTTTTAGTCTGAAAATAGTACACATCAAGTAGTACTTTAAAAAATTATTAAAATTGTTTACTTTTAAATTTTAAATTAGGCTCAAAGGGTTATTGGGTCACACTTTATACCATATAACTAGCATATAAATAAATAGATTCTTATCTCACTCAAAGAAATGAGTTAATTTGGTTGGGCTTTAACTAAATCGTTAGTGAACATGTCATAACTGGATTAAGAAATGTGACACAAATACAAAACGGATCGTATTTAGGTTCATGGACTATGAATTGCGAGTCCGTTGATTTGAACCCTCAAACTCAAACACGATTTATATAAGTCTATCACGTATATTATATTTGCTACTAATTCAAAAGATATTTTGACTGAAATTGCATATTTTATAAACGTTTTCTCAAGAATGAGAAAATTGTTTTAAAAAGAAAGAATCAAAGATAGTAGTACTACATGTTACTTGCACGTCCACTGAATTCGTATAGGACCGTAAACTTTCGCCTTGCAAGAAGACAACTTTTTAGCAGGCTAACCTAGTGACATTAGGGGACCAGATTCTTTTGTAGTATTATATGTTTGCATTAATTTATCGTTTTGTCTCAAATAACTTCATTTGAGCTACGTTAAATTAACCAAATTAATACAACATCATTGCCGTATGATTGTTGTATGACAAACAAATGATATGCACGCCACGTCCTTAATTTCTTGCGGTAAAAGTTAAAAAAAATCTTGAAACAATGCAGAATGGAATATTTAACTGTGGTAATTATGAATAATTTAGGAGGTCAGATTAATTGACAAATTGAGAAAAAAGAAGATAAAGAAGAAAGTATAATTCTTTACTTTACAGAAGAGAGAGTTTTTCACTTTTATGGAAAAAGAAAGAAATTAAAGAGGGAATGCGTGTAATAATTTTTCCTCAATAATAATAGAACTATGGAGGGATCTCCGAGGTCTTTTCCTCGTTTTCTTTTTATGCTTTTGGCAAAGAACATTTAAAAAGCAAGCTGTTTTATCCATTCATGTATTGTAAAATGGAAAAAAAATAATAGAAAGAAAGTGTATCCCATTTAACTGCTGCTTATGTATAAAACATATATATATATATATATTGAGAAACACGTAAATCGAATTTATCATCTAAAGTATTGCAATTCATACGGTAAAATGAACGACATGAGACTCTTCAAATAAATGATTTTAAATGGTAAAACATATACTTTCTGAGGTAGTTTAATTAAAGTAAATTGTGAATGGTCAAAGGGTTAGCATTAAATAATAGACGCCTTCTTTTGACTCAAATCAAAGGTTAAAATATGTAGTAGGAGACTTTATTCTACAAGCCCAGTCGGAATTAACGTTTTGGAGTACTTTACGCAATATTGTGCAAAAAAAGCAATTTATACTCACTTTTTTTTTTTCCTTTTCTTTCCAAAAAAATAAAAAAGAAAAGCCTACAAAAGTGGAGTCGAGTCCAGTTAAGAAAGAAGCTAAAGAAGAAAGAAAGAAGGCGTAAAATCCTTTTCTTTTTTCGGAACTAAAAAGGAAGCAAAGAAATGTCCTCTTCCCAACGTCGCTTTATTTTCTTTCTCTCACGTTGTTTGGGACATTACTAATAAAATTACTCTTTTTGATTAATTAAAAAAAAAACACGAAGCTTTATGGGATTTGATTCGGGTTCTCAAATCGGGTCCGTTGAAGTTGAAGTCAAACCTTTAAGACAAAGAACGAAAGAATGAAAGAAAGACGTGTCCCAATCCAAACAATCGTCTTCAACTCTGGGAACGTCTTTAAGAAAAGCGTGCCCACATCCGAAAACCAATGAAATGACCTGGTGGTTTTTCTAAAGAGAGAAAGAAAAGAGCACCCGAGGTTCTGACTCTCGTCAGATAAGACTCGTTAACGAAACGAAGACCGCCAAGGAAAGCAAAAGAAAAGAAAAGAAGCGAAAAAATTCTTTCGTTGTGAAAGGGAAAAATGTTGCAGTGAAAGTGCAGAGAAAGAGAGAGACGTGTCACGCTTCTTCACATGATCACGACTTCCCATCTAGAAATAAAAGAAGGGGATGCATGTAATGTAATTTTCTTTTTGGCAGTTTTGTATTTCCTTTTTGGAAGTTTCTTTTCTTCTTGAATCTTTGCCCCTCAACTTTTAAGTACGGACAACATTAAAATCCTACGTAGGATAGGAAGGAAGCATTAAAAGGATTCAGTTTGAGTTTTTTTACATCTCTTACCTTTATTAATATAATTTGTGTGGTTTACAATTAATCTTTACTTTTTAAGTAATGATATAAATGAAACAAATAGTGACAAATTAAATATTTTAGGTATTGTACCTTGATATCCATAATAAATTGTATCTAAATAAAAATGGACCATTCTAATGGAACAGATAAAGTAATTTATAATTCTTGTCTTTTCATTGGTCGAAAATTTGAAATTAATTTCTATGTTCGTTTTGTACTTTTTTTTTTGGTTCCCTTCTCTGCAATAATTAATGAGATTATAATAAACTCATTCAAGTTTCAAGTAATCTTTTATTTACCTTAGAAAGTCCATTTTTAAAAATATTTTTCGTTTCAACATAAAAATTTACTTTTAAATTTTTTTATATTTTCTCCGTTCTACTCAAAGAGTTTGGTGTGCATAAAATTGAATCTCCATTGGGCCTAGCCCAATGGATTAAAACAAGGATAAACAGTGAAGGATAAAGAGACGCATGTAGAGCCCAGGATCATGCTTAAGTCAGAAAGGTCGTCCAAACCGAGCCAATGATTATTTTCTTGTGAGCAGCTTAGGTCGGTCAGAACCATGAAGCCGAGCCAAACTTTATATCTCGAAAAGAGTTAGATCGGACTTTAGACTTTAGAATGCCTTGGTCATTCCCTCACATTTCTATCATGATAATTGGTCCGACCGATCTAAGATAGATAGACCGACCTACCCTGCTTCACTGACACAGTAGGTAAAAATTGTCATAGGTTAGGTATGTCTTTTCGATTACATGCAGGGATTTTCAGATCTTCTAAGAGAGAATGACACCCACGAAACCTGGTCAAAATAGTAGCGTCCACGCCACGCTAAACAGAAGGAGCAGGTGAACAAATCCATCATGAAGGTTCAATGGACACATTTCACACTTGAGGTATATATACTAAGTCTACAGACTTAGTGAGGTACGCAATCTTTACCATTTCAAGCATTCCTCTCTACTGTTTGTCTTCTCCAATTATACTAACTTGACCGTCGGAGCCTATACAGGGGGGAAAGCCCCGCTTATTTCTTTATCATCTGAAACTGTCACCGGAACAGTGCGAATCACATTTCTTCATCAACCTTGCTGATCCGAGCTGCCCAGACGGGTCTCCAGCTTGTTCGTTATTTGTAGCTAAGCCTCCTTCAGATTGGGCCTTTGCTTTTCAAGGAGTTCATACTGGGCCGCGAGAAGCATTTTCCTGAATTGTATTTTTTGCGTCACATCAGAGTTCATTTTATATTTTTAAAAACAATAATACAAAACGAAATTTTTAAATGAGACAGAAGGAGTACTTCTTACCATTATTAATATAATAATTTATGATTCATAATTAATTTATGCTTCAAAAGTAAGAACATTAATAAAACAAATTGTATCAAAATATCTATTTTAGCTGTTGTACTTTGACAACCATAAAAAAAAATATATATTTGTCAAATTGAACTATTTTCTTACAAATTTACTACAACAGTATAGAGTAAAAAAATTTGAAGGTTAACATATTTCTTCTTTCATGTAAATTTTGCTGTGTTAATGATGCATTAAATGTGTTGTACCCCCGATGTAAAATCCATTGTACATGCATGATACAATTAAAAATTAGTACAGTAATAAATGCATGAAATAATTTTGCTGTACTTTCTAATTCAATTAGTCAATTTTAAAGGTATCTGTTTATTAAGACGTGAAATAGTAAACAAAATTTCTCGATTCTTTTTATTTTCTAAATTCATAAATAGAAAAAAGGGATAAAAAATAAATATAATTATAAAAAAGTATTTAAACATAAATAAAACAATAGTATATTTCAATGTAGTTTCGTATAGTCGCATAGACGAAGTGGACAACAAATTGTTGTTGTTTTATGAAAAGAGCATATTCCTTATTCTTATAGTACGGTCTTTTCTTTTGGGGAATTGGGTTCAATAGTTAAGCATAAAGTACAACATTATTGTTAAAAAACCAGAATTAAACAAAAGACTGAACGTGTGGTCGAGTATATAAATCGTATTTCAGTATTGCTTGCGATCAGAACATGTTAATTCATTTATTTTCATATAAAGCATGTCATGTTAAAAAAATAATGTAATTTAAGATTAGAAACCATATAAAAAAAGCCAAAAGGCTAGGGTAGTGGAATTTTACGAGAATTGAAATGAATACAGCCCAGACCCAGAATGTTGTTCAACACAAGACAAGAGAACATGCAAGTTGCAACACATGGAATGGAATGGAACTTTGGAAGTCAATACTTCAATAAATGCAGAATTTGAATTTTTGAACCACATAAAAACCGATAATTGCAGAATGCATTTCTTTTGATGGTATCCAAATCCAATGAATTAAAGTGGGAATCATCACTGTCTCAACCATCAAAATATTTGGTGTACAAATTTTGAGATCAAAGGTTCGATCGTATTTTTGGCAAAAGTAGCAAATTTTAAAGCAAACTTTTATCTAAATTTTAAGAGCTATTCCTTTTTGGTGAGTATTAACCTACGATATACAAATTTCCTATGTCATGGTTCTTAACGTGATGTATCGTGAGAGTATATAATACTTTAAAGTAGACGAACATTATTACAAAAATACAATTATCAATCGCGGCAGGATGAATTTAATCACCTTAAAAAAATAAATAAATCCAATGAATTAAAGTAGGCTGCAAATGCACATCAAAACTCGAAATATGTCATGGAAACTACGCAACTGACCTCATCACAGCCTCTGCGTTTCATCATCACTCAAGACTGAAAGCTATTTTACCAGCCTACCACTGCTGCTAGAGAGCGAATCTTAAAAGATTTGAGGGTCAATTTGGTCCAACAGGGTGGAAAAAAAAAAAAAACAGATAATGTTATAACAATTTTAATTATAAATATATTAATTTCTATATTGTACTCGTATTAACTATCAATTTATTGCAATGAAAATGATAAGTTTTAGTTTTTGAAATTGACCCAATATTGAATGTAACGGAAGAATTTTCAATTTTCAAAGGGCATGAACTATGTGTCTCTATCGTACTAGGCGTTTGGACAAATTGGAGTGACAAGAAATAGGCATAAAGTGAGATGGTCCAAATGAGAAAAAAAGAAAGGAGAAAGGGACTAGAGTGTAAATAAAGAGGCAACAAAGACGGAGGTGGGAGGGAGGAATAGTCCAAATTCAAAAGGTCTGAGAAAAACTCAGGTGTTTGCTTGCTCAGTCAGTAGTCTTGTGCAGTGCAGATTGCAGATTGCAGATTGGCAGAGTCTCTCAATGATACCATTTGCCATTTGGTCAATAGTCATAGTCTCACTCACCACACCTAATGTACTAATGTGGTGTAGCCATCTCTTCTAGTGCCAATTTACTTGTAGAAATAATAGATTGCGTTATCACGTGAGAATGAGAATAAGAATGTGACAATTTATATGTGAAAATGAAAGTAATTTATTACAAATAATTTAAATTACCTTTCAAATTATTAAATTTTAATTTTAATATTAAGAATCTGATGTCAATTCCCTTTCTAAGCCTATAAACAAGATTGCCTAATCACCTTTCTTTTATTTTCTCTTTTTTTTTTTCCCCAAGAAATTACTATTACACTCTAAAAGTTACTACTTCTCAAGCTTTATGGAGTAATAATAATTTTGGGAAATATATGCATATAAAATGTAATTTTGCCATTCTTCTTGGTAGTGGAAGAAAATTGTTACAAGCAAAAATAATATGGTTATAATAAGTATATTATAATTGGCATAAGTGATATAGTCTCTTCTTTTTTTTAAAATTAAAAATTTCACTATTGTCGTTAAAAATCGTTCAACAGCGATTGACAGAAGATAATAAAACAGTTAATACAACTGATTACAATATATTTGATTTGATAATTAATAAACTTGAACTACAACAGTGTATTTAATCTACTAAATTGCAAATCATACATAGTAAGATCAAAACATAGTAGAATTATGTCGCTGAACAAATCTCGTACCGATAGTCACGAATCTGCCACTAATTATTGATGAAATCTTCGAGACTGCATCTTCAACTGAATTTTCATATACCATGACCATGAATAGAATTAGGGAGAAAATTACCATAGATGGAGAGAGAAACTCTAAAAACAGAGAGAAAACAACATAAACATGAATAAAATTAAAAAGAAAGCAAACTAAATAAAATATAGTAAAAAACAAAGTATAATTGCTTCCATCATCCGCCAATGAAGGAGGATGAGAGAAGAAGATGACGAAATTTAGGATTTAGAAAAGTGATATAGTCTCTTTAATTATGAATTATATGAAAGCTTGAAAGGTGATTTGATCTTCTTACAATTATTTTCAAATTAAAGGATCAAATAACTTGTGTCTATAATAATAATTACCATATGTTATTATCATAACCATGTTGTTTGGTTCCGAAACAATGTTCAATCAAAATGATATTGTAAACACATCATTATTGCGATATTCAATCAAAAAATTGGAAATTTTCACAAGGAATGAGGTAGAATTTACATGGCAACAATTTTAATTCTAATTATCCAATAACGTTTCTCAAAATAGTCAATACATCATTTTAAAGAAAATTTTTTGAATTTTTTCACGATCTATATCACTTTTCATTAACCATATATAAATACACTAAGCCCCCCACCCCGCCACAAGAAATTACAACATTGTACACTCCACACAATTAAAAGCTTCCCAACAAAACAAAATCTCTGATATTACGAGAAAAGCAACAGTAAAGCCATCTCCTTTTTCTTTGATTTCTCACACAAACACTCTCTCTCTCTCTCTCTGTTTCGCCTGTGAAAGAAGAAAACAGCTTTACTTATTATTATACTCCTCTCTGCTTTCACGAAACACCAAATGCCCAGTCTATTTTAAAAAAAATTGTCAGTCCCTATTACAATTATATTACTACTTCCGTTTGATTATAAAGATTCAGCTTCAAAAATACTTTTTATTCTAATATACTAAACTAAAACGTCATAAAAAAGTAATTAGTATTAAGTACGCCTAAATTGTAGCTCTTCCCAAGTCCCGAGCGTTGGCCCCACCCCTCTTGATCCTACTATTAATTATGGCGCTCACGAAAACCAGCTTTCTTCCATCTGTCTTACTTCCCCCTTTCCTTCTTCCCTGCGATTTCCCAAAATTTCAAAAAACATTTCCCGTTCGCAACCACTGCTACCTACTGCGTTGCAGTGAACTACTGGTGTTGCGTCTCACCCTTCTCTAAATTAACTTGCATTTTGCGTCTCCGCTTTCGCATTGTCTACCCATGGAGCCTTTCAGCTTACTCAAGTTCTGGCGTGCCGCCGGCTCCGATGCCGATTCTGTTACCAACAACACTAACGTTGATGTACGGAGTCGGGCGCCGGAGACGGACGAGGATTCCGACTCTGAAATCGACAGCGACGATGGTTCCTTCTTCGATTTGGTGCTTACGCGCACGACTCCCGATTGCTCGCATGAAGGGGAAGAGGAGGACAGCATTAGTAATTTGATAGAACTGGAGTCTCCTCTTAAGGCTAAAGTTTTCACGGTGGACTCCAAGCCTCAGTCTCCTATCTCCTTGCTCAAATCCGCACCGAAATTCCGAGTGTTTTTGCTGAGTTTCAGAAAGCCCAAATCAGAAAAACCGGCGGAATTAGCTAATAATGGTGTTAAAGAATCTTCGAAGCCTTCTCCTAGGCATTTTCACGAGCAGAAGAGCAAGCGATTCACCGGAAGCTACTGTAAGGAGGAAGAAATTTCGATCGGATCCCTGTTCTCAAGGGACAACAGTTTGAGAAGCAAACTACAGCGGGAGCGGTCGGCTGATTTCTCCAGTGATGAACTCACTTCTAATAAGCCATTGCCCAAAGATAATGTTCCTATGTATATGAAGCTCATTAAGCCTCTGTACAACAGGGCTTCCAGAAGATATACAAACTCTGATTCCGACAAATCGAGGTTCCCCATTTGGGATCAGCTCTCCACCGTTTCGCCATTGTCTTCTCCGGCGACATTGCCGCCGACTTCTCCGAAGAGATCAACCGAGGAGAGGCGGGGAAATCGAGGCGCGGGTTTCAAAGTGGTAACCAAGCACCTCGGGAAGAGTCGATCGGCGTCTTCCACCGTAGGCATGACGGCGTCGCCGGCGAACAGGAGAGACGATTCGCTGCTGCTTCAGAACGACGGAATCCAAAGCGCAATTCTTCATTGCAAGAGATCGTACAACTCGTCATCATCAACAGTTAAAGGTATAGCCCGACCCGACCAACATTTTGTTCAAACCCGAAAAACGCCATAAACAATTAATGCAGTGCATTTAATATAAATTTTCCTTTGAATTGTACCAGATTGTTCAGCCGTGTTGCGCGCTTCTCACGAGAAACCCAAGAACGAAGCAATTGATTTCAAATTATCCAACGAACGCAACAGGTGCAGTAGCATATGACGATTAATTATCAAAGAAAGTGGTCACTGGTGCTAGATCCCTACACCAAATTTTTTCCAGAAAAAAAAGAGGGATGAAGAATTCAATTCAAATGCCCCTTTTGCATTTGGGTTAATCACCTGAGTTATCAGTACTTTAGGATTGTTTAGATTTTAGAAGAAAAGACGAGATGCTGCATCAATTGGAAAACTTGGTGCGGGCTACTGTTTTCGTCCAGTTTAGTACAGCAAGCTTCACTTACTAGTAGTAGTTGGTTGTTTTCTTGTAAAGTGACTGATGGTTTTATTGCGAAAGATTACCATCCGGGCAGACCATATCTACCTGGGCGTATCTTTAAGAAATTAGGAAGAATGATGATGATCATTATATATATATGTATACTTTAATGTTGCTGGGCTGCGTGTAAAGTTGATGAATCTTGATCATGAGTGTTTGGATTTTCCATCCCTTTTCGTGTCTTACTGTTTCCAATTTCGTCCCATGTCCGATCATCGGTAGTCATTGTTCCAAACTTAAGGCATGATCTCGGGTGGGGCAAAATCAGCCCCACAATTGTTGCAGAATAGGACTGTTTGATTAAAGGGATTGGGACAAATTACAAGTCCAAAATCAGGGCAGAGAGATTGAAGTAACCAATCCAAGTCCATGCAGTTCTTTCTGTTTTTGTTTCATTTATTGCAGTGACCCATGCCCGCCAGCCTTGTGAAAAGAGTGGCTCGTTCTTTTGTCACTTTTCGGCCAATCTATATAAACGCAACTTTAGGTCAAAAGAGAAACAGAAGGGAAAGAATTTATTTAACCCACCACGACCACGGCCAAGGCCCGTTGAAGTAAAAGTTGGGATTGTTTGTTTGCATGAGCTTTACATCCTTTTTTTTTTTTTTTTTTGTTGCGTTGGGTTGGGGACTTTGGACTTGGGAGAGCCTGGTTTTGGTTTCTGTGGATTTAAGCAAAACAAAAACGAAATTGTTATACGCATTAACCGTTTTACTTTTCGCAGTAACATTCCCTTATGAAAAGTCTATTTTACGCTTTAGCTAAAAAAAAAAATACCGCATAAAATTTGATTTTATAATCACGAGTACGATTTATATTACACGGTATGTAAATAATCTACACATTTTTTCGAATAAAGGAAATTTTTTGGCCTATAAACGGGATAAAATTTTGCGAAAATACCGCCTACAAAGGACGGTATTTTCCCAATGTTCCTGTGAATAGTGTGAAATTTTTTGGTAAAATTTTTTTATTTAATACTTAAGGGTAAAATAGATTTTTCACAGGAGAATGTTACTGCGTTTAGTATGCCTCAACAAAAAAAGTGAAAGGGTGCAAAATATTTATTGTGGCGTTACGGCCCCACATAATAATTAATACCACAATCTACTCGCATAGGTACAGAATTTGTAGGTGAGCGTCTTTCCATTTTGTGGTAGAAAATATTTTTACATAATGAAATTGTTGTTTAAGTCCAAGTGCAAAAGGGGATTTTATTCATTGGTGTCAATTAGGTGGTTTGTGGACTTTTGTTGCTCTGCACAGCGTTTTTAGATTTAAAGGCTTCTCGTTATGTCAGTTCAAACTTGTCTGATTTGTGTAAATTGCTTCGGATTTTTCAATCATTTGATAGTTAGAGTTAATCTTTGATAAATGATTACTATGATTCATACTCATTTGAACTTGTCAATCCATGAATATACCGTTAAATTACAAAGGTCGCACCTGTTAACAAAAAATTCAAAACAAGATAAAAAGTTGAGAAATCAAAAGAACCCAATTTTAGTCACGCTAAATTTTGTGCAAACGATATTCCGCATTGCATACAATACTCCCTTCTCTCTTCATCTGTATTTTATTCTGTTTCCTCTTCTTTCTGCCGTCTCTTCGCATCTACTTATACAAAGCATACCAATTTTTGCGGAGGAAAAATTATGGGTTCCATAATTCAAAGACTACCATTTTTCTATTTCCTCCTCTTAATTCTTCCTTTTGTTAATTGTTTCGATTGAAATTTAGAAATTTTAATTGATAGTGATAGTGGGTGAATCTGTTATGATGTATCGGTGTTATTTTTGGTTGTATTGTTTAAAGTGACGGTGATAATGGGTGAATCTGTTATGATGTATCAGTGTTATTTTTTATTGTATTGTTTAAAGTGACGGTGATAATGGATGAATCTGTTATGATGTATCGGTGTTATTTTTGATTGTATTGTTTAAAGTGACGGTGATAGTGAGATAATGAGGATGGTGGTTATCATGGCTGGGCGGGTGAAGAAGATGGTGGTGATAATTTAAGGAAGTAATTAGTAGCACAAACTACTATAGTTTCGTAATCTGTGAGTTTTTTTTTTTAATTTTTTTTAGCGACACTTTTTGAGGACACATGGAGTACATCATTACTGTCGTTACCGAAATTAATTATTCACCTAATGAGAGGAGTCTGTTTTGTTTTTATATTATAAATATTCAATAAGAATGAAGAAAAAAAAAACGTGGGCTCTAATATTTTATAGGCACTTTTACAAGTAAATTATAATTTTACCCTTAAACTTATACCAACTTACTTATACTGAAAAGTGAATTAATTAATTGATATTACTTAATAAAAGAAGGAAAAAAAGGAGCCGTTGGTACGAGCAATCCCTGGTGGCCCTATTGACATTACAAATTCACGAGACATGAGTTGGTGAAAATTACGCGACTTTCTTAATTTATTGGGAGAATTACATTTACCTATCTGAACCCAAATTGAATAAATCCAAAATAATCATTCAGTGACCGTGTAATACTTTTTTTGAGGACAAGTGATGCATAAGGGTGTTCAGAAATTTAAATATTTATCCATCGTTAGTTCACCACACTACACTACGTGTATGGATACAACTAATGTATCTAATCATTTTTCAAAAAACATGTATTTTCATTCCGTTAGCCAAGCATTACTCTATGATCAGTTCCACGAGGATCATGTGGCTCTCGCCGAAAAAAAACATTGAGTGGCTGATACATTGGTTTTGAACTCGAACTCAAACTTGGGTTCATTCCTAAATTCATAAGGCTCGGACTTTGATGTTAATTATTATAAGTAGTTTGCGGAACATCATAAAGGCCTAAGACAAATATCCCGAAGAGGATTTTCTTCGTCGGATTGCGTAAACTATAGAACAAACGAGAGAGAGCCCTGGCTTGAAGACGTGAAAATGAAATGCAGTTGCCATGCATGCACCCGCTAGGCTAAACTGCCTTCGTCTTTGAGCGAGTTACATTTAAATTGTAAACGAGGAAACTTAATACTACTAGGTACATTGAAGCACCGAATTATAATTTACATTGACGCACTATAAACAGTAGTAAACACACATACCTTTGAAGATACCACCAAAATCATCTCTTTACCATATTGGAGATTAAAAATCAAATGTGCGATACGTACTCTTAACCTTTCGTCTGTGTACATTTTTATGTTACCATTTGAGCTACGGGTAATTCACGACTATTGTAGGAAGGGACCAAGATTCCGGGAGACAAAAATGAATTTTTTAAAGTATTGTTTGTGGAAGATACTAAAGGCTGAGGTTTGATAATCATATGGTACCATGAATGAATACAGACAGAAATCACAAAACCCTCGACACAAATCCTGTATCCAATGACCTTAGTTACATTTCTGTCCCTCTGTTGTCACTTTGTCTCCCTTTTTTTTCTCCAAACATTTTTTTTCTACAATTATATATATATTTGTGGTCAATAATTATTTGATGAACAATTAACTAATTAACACATTCATGCACCTAAATTTAGCTCCACCGAGAGACCTAAATCTAAGGACTGTTTGACCAACAATAACTATAACGTTAAAAATACCAAAGTAAACGACATGTGCCGTATATAAAGTTGGGAGGCAACTTGACTTCATTCTTTTAATTCCCGCAAGGGAGTGAATATTCGTCGGTTACCTTACTCTGGTCGGGAAGTTGGAACATTAAAATTAGGGGAGAATTGCTGAATTGGTCACTTTTATTTTGGGTCGTTACACTTTCAGTCATTTTTGTTTAAATTGTCGTTAAAAAATTAATTTTATATGTATGATATCACACTTTTAACAATTGTAACATGTTTTGTATTTTCCCAAAGGTCAATGTCATCATCAATAATGTGGGTTCTTTTTACAAAATAAATAACTTTTAGGGGCTAATTATGATACCCATAATATCATCCACAAAAACAGACCCTAAATAATTAGTCTTTAAAGATTTTTTATTTTGTAAAAAGAACATATATTACCGTTGATTAAGGCGTTGACCATTGAGAACATGTAATAATATGTCAAAATAACCAAAATCATATATACAAAAATGATTTTTTTGCAACCACTTAAGCGGCAGAAATGTAATGATCCAAACAAAAGCTGCTAAAATTGTGATTTTCTTTTTAAATTTAATAAAGGGATATTGATGAAGCAGGACCCATTAAGAGAAGATCTTAACACAAGTGAGAAGACATGAGATGAAACAAGAAAGTATTTGTTTGTCGCACTAATTTCTATTCAAACCAGAAAAAAAATTTGTACAGAAGGAAAAAAACAAAAAATAAGAAAATCATTTTGGGAGAGAAAATATATCACAATATAATCATTAGTGTCGAGAGCCTAACGTAGTTGCGGATGGTCTGGCGTGCTTGGTGAGTGATACGAAGGAATCTCATATTTTCACCCACGCCTCTTTGACATTGTCGCATTGACGCTTGGTTAGATTAGATGCACGTAGCTTCCCTTATCTTAGGGTGTAGTTCTTTCCTTATGAACTCCACATACTCATCTCATCATTTGTATTTTTTTGTATCTCTAAGGTAAGGGTTCATTATGTTCCCTTTGCACCTTTTATATATCCGGTATTTATGCCGCCATATTAATAAAGGGTTCCCATGCCCACCAATCACTTAATCATCTACCAATATATATATATATATAATCATTATTATACCACCCTATATCTCGCAATAATAAGACTACGTCGTTTTGGCTAATTTCCCTGACGTAATTATATCATGGGCCTTAAGAGAAAGCCCATAAACTAAGAAATGGATAGAATAATGATAGCAAATAGTACGTCAATAAGGGAAGATGGACAGGCCCACACTCTTTTATATTTGGGCTTGGGCTTGGGTGACTTGAAACGTGTCGTAGATTCAATTAGAACTAGAAAGAATATTTGGGCAGAAATGAAGGAAATTAGAGAGAAGAATGGAAGGGACATCACCCCATTACTGCTATGTACACTTCATAATATGAAACTTGAAAGTGAATTTTTTTTTTCTTTTCAAATGCATCATTATATTTAAAGTTAAGAGTCATGTAATCTATTACATCAAAAACAGGATTTGGGGACAGTGGTGAAACTTGATTTAATAAGTTGGAGGGGCCAAATATATATATATATATATATATATAAATTTTCTTTTGGATTGAAACATAAATATACCTATTAAAATTTTTTTTTGTGGGAGCTAGACCACCTATCCTGGCCCTCACTATGTTCCACCTTTGTGGAGATGGAAAGAATGAAGTGAGAAACCTCTTTTATATTTATATATATATATATTAGGCAGAACTTACAAAATAACAAATCGAACCCCTAATATCTGGATGGTCCGCTATGAGTCGGGCACTAGCTCCTTCCTTGAAAGTGAAGTAGAAATGAAAGATGTCTGACTTGGGTGGAGAGAGCAGTGCAGAAAAGTCTACAACATTTGCAATCCTTCCCCCATTTGCAATTCACAAGTAGTCTGTGCTTCTGGAAGACACAGCGCGGCGTATGACTTCTTGTACTCGGGTGTGGTGTTTGGTATATACCGCGTAGCTTTGTTCCCAAATATTGGAAATATGCATGGGTTTAGTTAGTTCACTTTTCTAAAGGTTTTTAAACTTTTTATTTTATTATTATTCTTTTCATTTTAGCTCCTAGAAATCGCCCCTAAGTCTCTCAATTTTGACTAATTGATTCTTGATTGTTATCCATTTGAGAGACTTGATTCATATTTGTTTGATACAAAAATTTGTATTCGATGATCTGATGATGTGTCGTGTGTATATTGAATTTAGCCTCTGATGTATCATAGTTAATAAAACATGCATGTCAAATTTAGAAGGTAATGTATTGCAATTTAAATATAATCCCTAATATATTGAGTGTAGCTCGCTAGTAATGTATGGCGGTTATGAGTTCAATTGTTTAATTATTGTGCATCAAATTTAACCCGATGTATTGTGTATTCAATTTAGTTACTGATGTATTCTGTATTGAGTTTAACTTTAACATTATTAAATTTAATATCTTATGTTTATGTTAAAACACGCGTATAAAACTTTTTTTTTTTTTTCAGTTAATTGCGTGATTTACGAATATATAATATTACCAAGTTGAAGAAAATGATTGTTTGGACTTGGTCAGGCATATGTTATAAATCAAGCATTACGAAGTAGTTATTTTCCACACACTACACAGACTCTGTTCTCTTGTGGTTTTGGTAGAGGAAATTTTATTAGAAAGAAGTTTTTTTTTTGGAGGGAAGTTTTTTTTGGGAAATTGTGTAGGTGAGAGATAAAAAAGTGTAATGATTGTGTTTTTTTTGAATTTATGTGAGTCGGTATTTAGAGGGAATTTTAAAATTTTAATTTTAAATTGTTAAAAAAATAAAGTTGTTTCTTTGTGTAAAGTTTTGAAAAAAAAGAAGTGATGATTCTCTACCAAAGTCACAAGTGAACAGCCTCACACACACAGAGTCAAGGTTGAGATGACAGCCAAGGTTGAGATTACAGCCAAGTACAAAATTAACCAACTAAAAAGTATTACACAAAAGTCAATAGTATACTTTTCATTAAACTTATTAATCAATCAACAATACAAAATCCATTACACCAGACGAAGAATAAAAAATATATCTTACAATAGAAGAAGAAAAAAAAAAAAAAAGGGCCGGGACGGGCCAGAGATACCACAAAGAACTATGAACATAAAATGTAAGAATCTAACCCGAACCTCAGAGAAAAAACTGGAAAAAAAGTATGTAAATATTGCAAACTCGAGCGTTGGATACTTCAATTTGGGACTGTAGATATAATCGTCAACCCTCTCGATCGTCCCAAATTTATTGGATGTCCCGTATCGTCACTGGCAAACAATGTTGGAGAGCTGTTGATCCTTAACTGCAACTTCCATGGAGCACTTCATTCGGGCGGCTTTCTTCTTCTTGAATATAAACGTCAGCGCCACTTTCCCCTGCAAATTCGCCTCACTGGTGAGCTGCAAACCGCCACCACTCCCCAGATCAGTTCCCAGTTCACCGTTAACGGACGACGGAAGATTAGCAGAGCTGAGGTTGACGACGACGTCGAACTTCTTGGTCGATCTCCACCCGACGCTGGACTTGAAAACGGTGGCCTCCCCGACCGGACTCCCCTTGTAAAAGAAGTACATTGTGGTGTTGTCGTACTTGAATTTCCCGAAGTTGGCGTTCTTGATGCTCACCCGGGCGTCCATGGTAAAATTAAAACCTGGGCTCGCCGGGGTTCCGACGTTAAAGTTGGTTAACGCGGCGGCTTGGACCCGGAATTTGGGGGTTCGGACCTTCATGATCGTCAGGGTGAAGATGGCGATGACGCCGGTTTGAAATATGACGAAGGCGATGAAGTAAAGGCAATACTTGATCCGTTTCTTGCGACGGAGCTCCCTGGAATCCGATTCCTGGCCGTGCTCGGAATCGCTCCGGGGAAACCCGTTAGCCGGAGCCAGAGGATAAGTGGAGCCCTGATACTTGTCCGCCATTGAATTAATGGTGAAGAAGAAGAGAATAGTAATCAATCAAATATTGAATTAATGGGAGATAAGTATGTCTCTTCTTAGTTTGGACTTCTGCATTCACAGAATACAAAGGAATTGAATGAGATTTGTGGAAAAAAGTGGGCATCGGACAAGAAGTTATATAGTGGAAAACTGGGGATTAAATTATGATTCCTGAGTTTAGTCAAATGAATGGCGGGGGCAGGTAATTAAATTTGGATAAAAATTTGTCGCCCAAATGTGAATGATTCCTCTGTTTTCTTTATTCGGAAGGAAAAAATGGATGACCTTGTTTATTTTACAGAATTTTAAACAAACAGAAGAGCTCACTGTAATTGGGGTTTATGATGAGCAGAAGTTTCTGTGATTGATGAATGCATTTACTCATCGTCACTTCTATTAGAAGAGTCTACTTTTAAAAATATTTTTTATTATAATAAAAATTCATCAAACTTTCTACTAATATAATTATGTGTGGTTTATAATTAGCTATTTTAAACGTGATAATAAGTTATAATTTAACATCTATAACGTATAATAAGTTATACGTCTTTTAATTAATGGGACAGAGATTACTATTTATGGTTTGACAAGGTCAGTTCGAGACTTTAGATAGAGCCGTTCCAACTTCTACGTACGTTTGAATATGCTTTTGGAAGTCTTGGTAAATGGTAGTAGCGTGAGCTTGACTATTTCAGTCACTGTCCCCCTCAATCACAGGTCATCTATAGTCAATATACATGGGCTAAGACCACTAACGACCATATAATATAAGTATAATTTGCAATAAGATTCTCGGATTATATTCACTGTTCATTTTTTCATGTTTTATTTTGTTTATTGAGAGAGGAAAAGTACATTTAATAAACAGAACAAAACCTGAACACACTACACCAAAATCTCCCTTAAGAGGCGGGTCCTAAGGGAGATTGGAGGCGGGTGCTGCACTCCAGTGCGGGCGCCTCCCTTTGGAGGGGCCAGCACCCGCCTCCCCTTTTGGGGGTTATTGGAGTTGCACCCGCCTCGTTTAATGGTTATTGGAGGCAGGTGCAACTCCATTAATTGTTATTCGAGGCGGGTGCAGTTTTGCACCCGCCTCCAATAACTCCTCGTAAAAAAATTTTAATTTCTTTTTTTTTTTCATTTTATGGCTTTAGTAGGAATCGAACTCGCACCTGGAGTTTCACTTGACTCTTGCACATTAAATTTACCACTACGCTACATATACTTATGTATTTAATATTAAAATCGAAAGTATATATTTCTTCTAAAACTTGTGATTTTAATTATCTACTAATTTTTCGCTTAGCTAGAATCTCGATAAATTTTTAAAATTATTTTCAACAGTCCAAAACAAAGACAATTTTTGATCTAGTATTGAAAATTTTAAAAAAATCGTTTTCGTGTTTTGAAATTGGAGGCGGGTTTTGGGTTCACCCGCCTCCAATTAGAGAGACAATTGGAGGCGGGTGAAGGTATTACCCGCCTCGAATTAGGGAGGGCAATTGGAGGCGGGTGATACCTTCACCCGCCTCCAGTAAGCTGCTTCACCCGCCTCGAATTAGGGAGGTAATTGGAGGGGGTGACCCCTTCACCCGCCTCCAAATTCTATTTAGCCATCTTTGGAGGTGGGTATTTGTACACCCACCTCTAAAGGGGCGCCTTCTTTGAGCATTTCTGTAGTAGTGACAGTAGATAGATGATATGTACATGAGACAAACACATATCTTAAAATTCACTCCCCACTTAAACACTCGTGTAATTTGTCAAAATTATCAGATGGATCGTAAAATTTTGAAAAATTATCAATAGATTGGTTGAATCCTAGGGTTGGTTCGATAGGGTGTTTTTGAAGAAGGGTTTCGAAAATATGTTTTAGGAAATGATGAAAAAAAATATGATAAAACTCAAAAACTAGTCTTCAAAAAGCAGTCTAACAAACAAGTCCTTAAAGGTTTAATTGACCCTCAGGGTTCGTTTAATAATTTCTTAAAATTTTAGAGTTTGTTTGAAGAAACTAATCATTTGAAGTCTTGATATCTTTTAAAAACTTTATGATCAATCTAATAATTGTTTGAAATTCTAGTATAGATTTAATAATTCGGAATTGTTATTCGCAGTAACCGTTTTACTATTCGCAGTAACATTCCCCTGTGAAAAGTCTAAATTGCCCCTTAGGTTTTTAAAAAAATAAAAGAAATCCTTTTCACTCTAATTATGGCCGATAGTAACGAGGACAATCCATATTACACAGTAAGTAAACAATCTATACATTTTTTTTTTACGTAAAATTGGTTTTTTAACGGAAAAAAATAATCTATACATTATTCATGTTCTTTTCTTCTCTTCTCAAATTCTAACATTTCTAACGTGGTATCAAAGACAACTTAATCCAAGTACAGCTTTCCAAAAAAATTTTTGAGAAGAAAATACCGCCGGGGTTGGGCGGCTGGGCGCCGGGCGGTATTTTGACCTATTTTGCATCAAAATATCGCCCGGCAGTATTTTGGAAGAAAATACCGCCGGGTTGGGTGGTATTTTGGAAGAAAATACCGCCCAAAGTGTGCGGTATTTTCAACAATTACTATTTGCAGTAACCAAATTACTATTTTTTATTTTTTTATAACTAAAGTGCAAAATAGACTATTCACAGTAAAATATTGCTTCAAATAGTAATTTGGTTACTGCAAATAGTATGCCCCTAATAATTTAGACAAATATCAATACTTTTGGAAATTTACTCAATCCAAAATCGAAATTGTTATTTGCAGGAATATTTTTACTATTCACAGGAACATTTTCCTGTGAATAGTCTATAATACCCTTGGGTCTTAAAAAAAAAAAAAAAAACCTATAAAATTGGCCATAACATTTCATGTGAATCATTCAATCTTCTCCCCCAAGCTCCTCAACTGCAACCCCATAACATTTTCCTGTGGAGCAAAAAATTGGCCAAATTGGATAAAAGTCCAGACGAATCGGATCGGCAAAAGTGAGTGCCTAAAATTCATATTTGTTTTGTTGATGTTTTGATGAATTTGTTTATAATTTGGCCGGATTTGTTATTTTTTTTGCCCGGGTCTACGATCATCAGGCAATTTTTGGCCGGATTTGTTAAATTTCGGCCGAGGAGATGGTAGAAATTGGTCTTTGAGGCTGGATTTTCAAAGAAATCCCGCTGGAGACTGGCGAAATTTTCAATGGAAATCCCACCACAAGACAGTAGGATCTTCGTCCTGTGGCGGGATTGTGGGAATACCGCCGAATACCGCATGGAGGTAGGTGGTATTCTTGAGGAAAATACTGCCCGGCGGGATTGTGGGAATACTTAGCTTTAACTGTTTTCTTGTTCCTTATATCCCTTTAATTGTTTTCCTATTGATAATTGTGTCTTTATATTATTGCAGATGGCAGAAACATTTAAAAAATTAAAATTAAAATTTGCCAAAAGAAAAAAGGATGGCAATTTGGAAATTATTGGAGACAATGAGGAAACACACTTCTACTCTGAGAGTATAGTTGACCGAATCCCTCCCACAGCATCCGAGCGTCAGAGAATGGTGCTAGAAAGATCGCAAGGTTCTTCTCAGACATTAAATGCGGAGGGGGGCAAGTAACATTGATTACAGTGAAACTGAATTTGCACCGCAGTACATTGGAAATGCGGAAGAAGAGGAAGCTAGGGAAAATGATAAACGACTTGAGAGGGACCTGTCTCAGTCATGGCCCAGAAATAGCTCTGGAAAGCCTCATCCCTCATGAAAATGAAAGCAATATGAATAAACTGATATGTGGGTACATGAGTCACTATCTGCAGTAGAGGCATGTCATACCTGTTTGTCTTATATGTCGTATCCATAAACAAAACGTACGGAAACAAACTAAGTACAAAAGGCACCTTCTTGTGGGCAAAGAACACGTGCCCAACTGCATTACTCTCCTCTTTCACTGTGTGCGCATATACGTATTCGTGATCATGCAAAAGTTTGAAAAAATACTGCACGATAGTCAAATCTCCCCTCTCCTCCCTTCTAACTTTTATTAATTCATTGTACACCTGTCTTATATGGTTGACATTTTGCGGATCATCCGATCGCAATTGGGCCAACATATGCTTCGGGCTGATGTTAATATTTGACATTTTTGTAATTTTCTTCATCTCCGATTCTGTTAATCGTGCGTACGCTAAATGCCAATTCCAAACTTCTTGTAATTGATGATTGTGGTTACAGTTTTTGGCCTCTAACTTCTAATTTTCCCCAGCAATATCTCGTCCCACAAGGTGAAATGGACATTTTGTCAACTTGCTGCTTGTATTGTTCCGCCTGCTTTTCCCTTCAGGTAGGGGTGGCTTATCTCTAACTTGTCCTGATCTCTCGCACCCTATCTCAAATTGCTATTTTCTCCCTCTTGTAAGGAAAAGTCCCAATATTTTGGAAGATGAAGTAATTTTTGCAGTCATATTATTTTTGGCTGTTCTAGCTCTAACCCATACAAGCAAATCTTCCCTACTTCTAAACTGTTCGTCCGTATGAAATATATCCGTGTGGTCAGCAAATATTTCATCCCTTTCAATACGGATATCCTGTTAATACAAAAAGATTGGTGAACATATTTAAACCCTAAACTCTAAACCCTAAAATTTAGCTGGAACAATTAAATTTGGAAAAAATTTCGTCTCCGATGGGTGAGATTGTGACAAAATTTCGCCATGCATTGGGGGAGGTAGATTTCAGAAATGTCACCCCCGGGGGGAGAGATTTTCTTCCAAAATCTCGATCCCTGTGGGCGGGATTTTGGAAGATTTTTTTGGCAATAGGCGGCCAGACAGGGTTTTTTTTGGTTAACAAACAAACTTTAAGTGAAAAAAATGTATCGATTGTTTACTTACCGTGTAATATGGATCGTACTCGTGACTATCGGCCATATTTAGATACGCGTGTGAGCGAAAAATGAATGAGTGTAAATAGGTAGAGTGTAAATAGAAAAACTATGATAGGTGAGTGGTAGATGATTGCACTGAGAAGAAGGAATGTTTTATAGTGTGAACAAGATTTTTTTTTTTATTTTTTTTTTATACCTAAGGGGCAAAATATATTATTCACAAAAAAATATTTTTGTGAATAATAAATTTATTCATACAAATAGTATGCCCCTAAAAATAAGGGACATGCTAGTCAAAACAGTCGTACCAAATTTGAAATAAAAAATAGCTGACTAGAAAAGGTAAAATGAGAAGGTGATAATATTATATCACAAAGAGGAAGTTACAATTAAAAAAGATGAATCAGATGATGAACGTTCATAAATTCATTCACCGGAGATAGACTGTAATAGATTATCATGCAAGATATCTGAACGAAGAAACGGAAAATTATAAGGAAAAAGCTCAATCGCATCTCAATCTTTGAATAGCCTTGCCCAGTAAATTAATGCTCAGGCTGCAATTCAACGCCGCAGATTTATACCTCTTAATCACCTTCACGTATTCCATCTTTCCCCTTAACCGGGACCTCGCATTCAACGGCAGCACGCCGGAGGCAATATCCGAGCTCAAATTCAAATTTTCGGGGACAGATTGAGAATTTAAATCCACAGCAATCTTCATTCTCTTCTTGGAACGAATATGAGCGGAAGATCTTCCTATAAACGCCTCTCCGACCTCTGTTCCCTTGTAAAAGAATGTCAGATTAGCATCCCGGAATTTGTAGGATCCGAAATTCGGGTTCTTGACGGTGACCAGAGCGCCGATTTTCATCTTGAAAAATGGCGGGTTATTACTGTGATCGGTCACATTCAGGTCTTCAATGGTTAAAGATTGGATCCTGTACTTGGGTTTTCCGATTGGGATTATTGAACCGAGTCCGAGAAGGAGAAGTGACAGAAAAACTACGAAGAAACCGACACCGACGGCCACTTTTGCCCGTTTGATTCTACGGGTCGACCTTTTGGGATGAACTCCGGCCGACGGTTCTTCAGCCATGTTGGCCGGATTCAATGCTGCTGATGAAACAAGAAATTTCTTAGCAATGATCTGTAATGGGATTGAATGTAATATTGTTTGTTAAACTTGAAGAATCAAAAAAAAATAATTCAAGAAGTTGATCGGTAAAGCAGAATCGTCCGCTTCGTTCTCTTGAACTTATCTTTCTTTTTAGGGAATATACTGTACGTTTTATCTTCATGTTTTAAGTTTTAATTAGATAAAACTGCAGTTGAATTAATTAAATTAAATCCCTTAACTCCATGTTGATGTTGTTAATGGAATTAAGTACAGTGTTTTTTTGGTAATTAAGTAGAGCTTTTAAGTTAAACTTTGAAAATTGCGATAAAAGAAAATACTGTGTCAGAGCGTTGAGTTCAAATCCTTTACCCAAATTAGTTTGAGTTCAAATCCTTTACCCAAATGACGTAGGACATAGGACTAATTATATTATGAATAAATAAAGGTTTAGGCCTTTAATTTAGAAACGGTCTGGTCAAGAGATGTGTGGAGCTTAAAAAATAGAAATAAATATCAAAAGGTAGCATAACGTTTTACTCCAATTTTGACTGTCAAAGTAGTAGTCAACACTAAAGTAAAACTAGCAATCAGGGTGGTCAAATTTTCAATAAACTGATCCAAAACTAATCCGTACGGTAACTATCAGTTTTCTTTCTTTTTCTTTTGAGTAAATTATAGTTACCTCTCAAGATTTGTCAAATTACCAAACAGCTCCTAAATACAAAAAAACTACCAATAATATATTTATACATTGACCTCGCCAAGAGTTTGAATATTAAAAACCATTCTACAAGTTTAAGAAGTCAACAAACTTTTTTCCAAAGTTTATTGGAGAGAAACGCAATGATAAGTTAGGTGGTCAAAATATGCTTACTAGGGAAGTATTGGGGCTAGTGCTCCTTCCACTTTGGCAATTTCTTACTAATTTATTAGGCCTATTTAATCATCATCATAAGACTCCCTCTTCTTTAAAAGTTCAAACTTGAAAGAGTTTACTTATTAAAATGTATTTCTTTCATATTTTTGTTTTTTTATAGTACTAAAAATATAACATTGTCATGAGACGAATGGAGTGAAAACGATATATTTTTTATTGAGATAAGAAGGAAAAAAAAAAAGAGTTAAAAAACACGACTATATATATATGTGTGTGTGTGTAATTATATATATAGCCTGGTCTGATAAACTATCAAAAAAATAATAATAAGTGAAAGTTAGAGTTCGACTTGACTATTAAACGAACGAGTAAAATCTTAGTCAAAATTCAAGCCAAGTTTTGATCTAGTTACTCGTCTTATTTTCACTCATCTTCTTAGATTTTAAAAATAGTTTTAAATAAAGGATATTTATTTCAAACGTGAAGTCTATCCTAAACTTAGGAAACTATTTTTCTAAGTGTGGAATAGGTTGAACCACGCCAAACACACTCATCAACGTCAGTTCATATTAAATTTCCACACCCAACCGTCGTCTGTGGACTTCTATAGGATAGAATTAATTACGTTAAACGATAAGGAAAGCTCCAATATTAGACGTAAAAATTAAGAAGAAATATTTAATAACATTATAGTACAAAACAAATGTGCCAAATAATACTGAAAATAATCATAATCACAGATGTATAGTATACAGCAAGGAACCAATGCCCGAAAAAACAAAAACAAAAATCAAAATCTGCTCTAATGCAAAAAAACTATAACATAGTACGTTTATGAATATCAATTATCATTTGCAGCTAATAACTCGAACGCCCTTGTCTGCAACTCCAATGGTGAGGATACAATCCATGTCCACAGCTTTCTTCTTCTTGAAAATGAAGATCAGTGCCACTTTCCCTTCCAAACTGGATTTTCCGTTCAACGTCAAAACCCCAGAACCGAGGTCGCTTCCGAGCGGCGAAGCTCCCCCCTTGGGCAAACCATTGGAACTCAAATCCACGGTCACGTTAAGTTTCTTAGTCGAACGCCACCCGGCTTTCGATTTCAGCACGGTGGCCGTCCCGACCTGTTCGCCGTCGTAGTAGAAGAAGATGCTGCTGTTCTGAAACTTATAGGTCCCGAAATTAGCGTTCTTGACGCCCAGTTCGGCGTTCATCTTCAGATTGAAGGAAGGGTTCTGGGGTGTCCCGAACTGAGAGGTGGGGTCCAGGCTGGCCGACCGGACTCGGAATTTCGGCGTTCTCAGTTTCATAATGGTCAGAACGAAGATGACTATGATGGCGGTTTGGAAGACAATAAAAGCGGCGGTGTAGGCCAAACATTTGAAGCGTTTGCTCTTGCCGGAACGGGAAGAATCCCTCGCCACTCCTCCGGGCGACTCCGGGTCGTGCTTGACTTCACGTGCGTGATCTGTGTAAACTTGGGAGGAAGCCATTGTAGAAAAAGTGAAGAAAAAAAAAACTAGAAATTAATTAACGAACAACCCCGTTTGGAAGTAAAGCTAGAAAATGAAGGTGATCTGATCGAACTAAAAAGTTTGGTCTTTGTGGACTGTGGAGATCAGTGGATGGAGTGTGGAGGAGAAAGGATGAAGAATTTATAGGCGCTGAAGAAATAAGGTAAACGCGTGATTGTTTGGTTACTATTTCAACTAGTTTTAAAATATAAATTTTCAACGGTGTTATTATGAACATATGGCCCAGAGGCCAATAGCTGAATAACTTGGTACTTTGAACAGTCTTTTTGACTCTTGACTTCATAGAAGCTTCTGCTATCTTTTATTTATTTTTCTTTAGATCGGGACGGTGACTAATAAATATATGGAGGTATTAGTTCCACGTGAGTGGCTGTCTCCATTTATTTAAACAAGTTGCGAACATAACAAATTTTTTTATTATTAGAGATGGTATAATTATTTATGAGTTACAAATGTATAATTTGAATCTTATTAACGCGAAAACACTACAGAAATATGAATATGGTATTATATACCAAAACAAAAAACTCGAGCTAAGAGATAGATGAAAGGAATGTTCTTTTTTATTGTTTTTGTTTGTGTTTTAATTTTGTTTTTTGATTTTAGTTTTAACGATAAATTTATGTTTCTTTTTAAGAGCCAAAAGGTTTTGTGTCAAAATAATGACAAGAAAATTAAAAGGCCTTGGATACGCAATGAGTCTTGAAGTACTATTTCTGCATATCCCTAAACCAAAGCCCCCAACGTTTGAATTACTCGTTAATGGTGATCAAATTTGATAGTTTCGTACAAGAAGTTATAGTTATTTCATACATTCCGTTTAAATTATAATTATTTTTCGTCATTTTTAACATAAATTTTTATTATTTAATTTCTTTATAAAACGTTTTCAATATTCTTTTATATTAGTATAAAATTAATTTTCAAATATATGACTTAAAAGCGAACATGTCCTGAAATTTTGTTGAAGGAGGTTCGAATACCTATGTTTTGGCCGGAGATGTGAGCTCATTGACCATCTGGACATGTGGCTGCAACGATTCAATTACTTGTTTTAAATTATTTTTGTTAAAATTAATATTATTCAAAACCAATTGAGAATTTTTCTTATGCCGTTGCCTTAGGAAATATCTCTTTTTTTTTTTTCAAATATTAAGGACCACTTAATAGTATTTTACATTTTAATCTAATGCATGGCACCCAATAATAGGAATATATTGTATATGAGGTTGCCAGGCTTGATAGATATATCATCATAAATGTTTTAAATGGAATTGAGATCGTTAAATTTGTGTAGCTATACTCAATTGTTTATTTCATAACTTTGACTTAGTCAATTCCCCTTAAAATTTAAAATGGAAAAGAAAAAAAAAACTTGTAAGAGGCGTCTAATGATTCAACCGAGTACATATTGAATTTAACATTTGAAATATCGTGTGTATATTAAACAATAAATATCAGTGTATATAACCAAATATTATATGGGAAAATCACAATTACTTTCATTTAAATTTCGTAAAATTAGCATTGTCGACCCACAAAAATTCGAAAAATTATCGTCATTTCTCTTCACTATGTACTAATATTACAATTAACTCTTTAGTGTGGTTATATACCATTGCCCCTGTCAATTACTTCCTATGTTCTCTAAATTAGTCGATGGGCAAAACTAACACATATGTAGGAAAACTATGAATTATCATGGTTACCCTTAATGAATGTACCACTTTTTCTATTTCTTTTTTGATAATAAATTTCATATTTCATTACTCAATAGAGAATCGGTGATACAATCGGATCTGATAATAATTAGATAAAAATAGTTGAAAATAAATTAAATCAATTATATACAGATCTAAACAAGTAGTAATCCATATAAATCTGTCTAGTAGAACAAAAAATCGTCATCGCGCTGGACAAATCACGTACCGAAGTATAAATTCGATCTCGAATCTACCAATAATCTTCTGATGAAAGCTCCCAATCGATTAAATCTTCACTTGATAATAATAAAATGCTCATTTATTAATATGGGGGAGAAACTCTCGTTTATTCGGGGAGACAAGATCTCTCACTATGAGAGAATGAAAAACTCCCATCATGGAAGAAGACAAAAATAAACTAAAAAGAAAAGGGTGAAATGCACAAAATACCACTTAACTATCGACTTTTGCAAAAAACACAACTTTCCTTTAAAAACTGCAACTACAAGCACTTTACTTTTAAAACGTGCGCCCAATACCACTCTGTTAGTCAATTCCGTTAAGTGACTAACAGTCAAAAAAAGACAGGGGCAAAATCGTCATTTCACACGTTGCGGCACTGTTCATTGTCTTTCCCAAAAATTTCTGGCACTATTCATCGGCCAATTTTTTTTTTTTTTTTTTTCCTTCTTCTTCTTCTTCTTCTTCCGATTATAATTCTTGAATTATAATCGGAAGAAGAAGAAGAAGAAGAAGGAAAAAAAAAAAAAAAAATTGGCCGATGAACAATGCCGAAAATTTTTGGGGAAGACGATGAACAGTGCCGCAACGTGTGAAATGACGATTTTGCCCCTGTCTTTTTTTGATTGTTAGTCGCTTAACGGGATTGACTAACATAATGGTACTGGCGCGCACGTTTTGAAAATAAAGTGCTTGTAGTTGCAGTTTTTAAAGAAAATTGGTATTTTTTGTAAAAGCCGATAGTTAAGTAGTATTTGGTACATTTCTCCCAAAAGAAAATAATATAAAAGAAATTTATTTCTCACATCTCCCATAAAAGAGAAATGTGGGAAGAGAATTAAAGATGATAGAGGTTAGGATTTGAGAGGACGAGAGAGAAGAGAGAGAGAGGCGTGAGACTTCTAAGGCTAGTTTATTGCCACTTTTTCTATTTCTCAATCAATGTTAACTAACTTGTGTGATTGATTCATAAAATTATATCTTTCATAATTTATTAATATAAGAATAAATTCGAAAATTTTAAAACTTTTTTACATTGGAAGTTGTAGAATGACATGATGGGGCATGGTCTTACAGGGGCTCAACCCATTAGCTCAAACTCAATTCACTATGTGCTCCAAACAGTCTCCTTGCACGAGATTTCGAATAGGAGTCCTAATCCTACCGCTACTTGGACTCCTCAGCCCCTGTCCAATTATTGGAGGAACCGGCACACATGGAGGTGTAATAAGACTCCTCATCCCAATCCTTCACCTGGTACAACCCTTTCGGGATTCAATACCTACGTCGTAACGAGATTCTTGCCTATAAATATATGAATAAACCCTTGTATTCAAGTACACAATCTATTTACAGTTACGCTCTATACACTTTGCTTTTAAGGTTGGATCATTAATGGTCGATGACATCATTGCTTCGGCCTTATCCAATTGAAACTTATCATGACACGTTTAGAGAACAACAAATAGGACTTCAAACGACTCTCATCAATAACTAAGGATCATTACCGTTTCGGCCTCAACATATTGAGACTCATCGTAACACTTTTTAGAAAACAACAAATTGAATCTTAAAAGAAGTTATAACACTCACAAAGATATAAATATGGTAAATTTTCATAAGATCGAGGTAACAATAGTTTTCCAAAACTTCAACTGTAATTTAACCCACAGCAAGAACATATATGACCACAGAAAAAAAAAAAAAAAAAATCATGGATTAATCACATGTGACATTAGGAGACAAATATCAACCAAGCAATTCAAGTATAAGAAAGAAACTATTATTAATTCTTATAGAAGTATATGTTTTTGTTTCCTAAGTATACAAAATTGATTATACAAACGCACCGCTAGCATATATAATGCTAGAAATGAAGACAGTTCAGTACGTACAGAGTACAGTACATTAACATATGTCCTCCCCGCCCACATCGCATATATATCCCTCTCTCAGAAGAATCCCAGCAATATCTGCAGCCACTCCATGACGACGACCATGAACTCGTCTTCTTCCATGGAACCTGAATCTTATTCATCATCCCCCATTCCAAATCTCAAAACCTATAAAATCACAGCTTCTTCTATAACCTACTCCAAATTTACAGCATCCACCGTTGCCCCAGCTTCCTCTTTTTTCTTCAAACACTTCACCTCCACCGAACCGACTTACATCTTAAAGGACATTTCTCTCACCGCACACCCATCTGAAATCCTTGCCGTCGTAGGACCCAGCGGCGCCGGAAAATCCACCCTTCTCGACATCCTAGCCACCCGAGTTTCCCCTACTTCCGGGAGTCTCTTCCTGAATTCTGCACCGCTGAACCCTTCTACGTACCGGAGACTCTCCGCTTACGTCCCTCAGCACGACGCGTGTCTCCCGGAGCTCACTGTCTTCGAGACTTTCGCCTTCTCGGCTCGCCTCCTAAACCAGGACAAAACGGGTTTGGAAATTTCCGGCCTCGTGGGGTCTTTAATGGAGGAGCTTAGGCTCACGCACTTGGCGCACACTCGGTTGGCGCGTGGTTTATCCGGCGGAGAGCGGCGCCGCGTGTCCATCGGCCTCTGCCTCCTCCACGACCCCGGCGTTTTGCTTCTCGACGAGCCCACATCGGGGCTTGATAGTAATTCTGCGTACAAAGTAATGCAGACGCTTAGATCGATCGCGGACACGCGCCGCCGCACCGTGATTCTATCCATTCATCAGCCCGGGTACAAGATTCTTTCCACCATCGACAAAATACTCTTGTTGTCGAAAGGTGCGGTTGTACACCACGGTACACTTTTTTCACTAGAAGCTTTCTTGCTTTCCAAAGGGTTCACGGTGCCTCAACAGCTGAATCCGTTGGAGTACGCAATGGAAATCGTGTACGATCACCTCCACAATAAGAAGAATGAATCGCCCTTAGCCGCCTCCCCCGCCCTGGCAAATGATTCTGATAATGATGATCCACTTCCTTCTTTCGCCAACGAAGCTAAAGAAGTTCACGTTCGATACAGGAGCTCAAGGATGCAAGAAATATCCATCTTATATCAGAGGTTTTGGAGGATAGTTTTCCGAACCCGTCAGCTTTTGCTGACTAACACAATCCAAGCTCTTGGAGTAGGACTTGTTCTGGGAACTATTTACATCAACGTAGGATATGGAAAAGCGGGTTTGGAGAAAAGATTCGGATTATTCGCATTCACTCTCACATTCCTTCTTTCCTCCACAACCGAAACCCTACCGATCTTCATTAACGAAAGGCCGATTCTTTTGAGAGAATCTTCAAGCGGGATGTACAGGCTTTCGTCGTATCTCGCGGCGAACACGCTGGTTTTCTTGCCGTACCTTCTCGCCGTGGCCATTGCTTATTCGGTCTCGGTTTACTTTTTGGTCGGGCTTTGTTCTTCGTGGCAAGCTTTTGCGTATTTTGTTTTGGTGATATGGGTTATTGTCCTAACGGCTAATTCGTTTGTTCTCTTCTTGAGTTCCGTCACGCCGAATTACATTGCCGGAACATCGATGGTCACGGTACTTCTCGCCGGGTTTTTCCTCTTCTCCAGTTACTTTATATCTACCGATAACATACCTAGATTCTGGCTTGTGATGCACTACTTATCGATGTACAAGTATGCCCTTGACGCGCTGCTTATCAATGAGTACTCGTGCCTGTTGTCGAAGTGCATGGTTTGGTACGACGAAAACAAGACATGCATGGTCACGGGACGTGATGTGCTGGAAAAGAAAGGGCTCCACGAGGGGCAAAGATGGAAAAACATCTACATTTTGATCGGGTTCTTTGTGTTTTATCGTCTTCTGTGCTTGATTGTTCTCTTCAGAAGGGCGTCAAGGTCCAAGAAGTGACTGCAGAATTTCATTTGGCTTAAGATTTGCAGTCTTTTATTAGTTTCACAAATGATGCATTAATAGTTACGTTATTTCTCCATCATACAGTTATATATGAAAAAATAATCGATCAAATGGTGAAAGCTAATCGATCAGGCAAACTTCATTTATGATTTCCTTCATTTAATTGTTGATTTTCTTCATTTATATACACCTAACTTGTCACGTTGAAACGTTCACTATTGATGCCAACGAGATAAGAGATCTTCTATATCTGAAGGTAGGTAGTGTTTCTTCTCACATATGTCACATTAAAGATGTGGCAGGGCACACTCTTAACTTCCAATAGAGAATATCTCAACTGAAGAAACTAATGTAGGCAGACTGCCTTGCCAATCGTCAATTTTTTTTATTGTTAAACAGAATAAAACATGATAAATTGGACAAACATACAAAGTTGGAAACGATTAAAATAGAAACATTTCATAGGGTTTTCATTGCCATGCATTCAAGTGTGAATCAATTGAGCTGCTAATAATTAAACGGTGAATCTCAGCCACAATTGTTGACAACATCCAAACGTCACGGGTAGGTTTTGTGTGATGAATTCTTCTGGTACAAAGTTTTTTTTTCTCAGAAAACTAGAATGATGTCGCTATTTTCATCTGCATTCAGACAAACGGGGGCCTCTTCGTTTTGTTTGATAGTGCTTTTCTTTCGTGAAAGTGAAGATGGAAATGGACGTAATGCATGCACAGTACCAAGTTGCCGAGTAGGTTTTTTTGTTTGGATCTTGTTTTTGTGTATCTGTTTCTTCACGGGTTCTTCTTCCTGTTCTTCCTCTCGTGAGCTATCTACTGCAAGGCTACTACAGCTTCGGGTAAGTGGTAACCATGAATTCTTCTGGGTCACAACGATCGATCTCGGTTAAAGTCAAATTACAAAGCGACAACTTTCATTAATTTCACTAATTTGTCCGACTCTTTTGTTTGTAAAGCGAGGCATTTTGGGATGACGGGGGAATATTAGTTGAGCAGATCAATATTCATCATTCATGGTTCATGATTGTGAAAGCCTTTCGTTTCAGTTTCTTTCACGAAAACGTCTCTAACTCATTTTGATTGCTTGAGGCGAGGTCCGGCAGAGATTTCGGCAACAAGTAAAGAATACTTGAAAAGAGCCCGATAGTACTCATGTGGATCAATTTTCTTAGCCAAGTAGTCATGGTCGCTATAAGTCTTGGTCACCATGTAGCAATTTGTCATGAATCATCCCACATGAAACTTTGATATAAATTGAATTTTAGACTCTTCTCCTCAAGAGTTAGTTTTTGAGGTGACGCAATTCCCAAATAAAAGAAGATTGCTATTGGACCTATTGGGCTGGTACTCTTTGGGCTGGACCAACCTTAGAGCCCGAGCTCTATCAGTGATAAAATTACTTTAATTTGTTCAATAAAGTAGTCATTTTCATGTTCCCAATACTAATGAACTAACATGTACTCCTACATAATATTCACAATATTATTGTAATGAATGTTTTATTATATATTTTAATTTGTACGTCATATCAATCACTATATAAAAAGATATTTACTCTCTTTGTCTTAGTCTTTTATATATATTTTATATTCTTACTAATATAATTTTTATATTTTGTGACTTCATAAAAAGTGAAACAAAAGTACCAAATAACTTGACAAGATCTCCTATGGAACCTTAGGATATATGGATAGACTCACTTGTCATGATTTAAAATTTGAAGGAGAGAAAAAAACTGATTCATTTCCAAAGCCCAACAAAATGGTTGATGACCCATCTCAAATAGGGGCAGTTGACAATTGAATCCGATTTTGACCATTATTTTCATATCCTATCCGTAATAGTGCGAAAAGAAAGCCCGGTTCCAGGTTGTTCAAGACTAGTGGCGTTGAGTTTCTCGACCCTTTGACTTAGGATTAGTCAGTTATATTTCTCGATGCGGGCAGGGAAAGGGATATAACTCAGCGGTAGAGTGTCACCTTGACGTGGTGAAAGTCATCAGTTCGAGCCTAATTATCCCTAAACCCAATGTGAGTTTTTCTATTTGGCCTTGCGCCCCCGCTGTGATTCAATGAGAATGGATAAGAGGCTCGTGGGATTGACATGAAGGGGCAGGGATTGCTATATTTCTGGGAGCGAACTCCGGGCGAATATGAAGCGCATGGATACAAGTTATGCCTTGGAATGAAAGACAATTCCGGATATTGTTCATGGGTTGAGAACAGGAATTGAACTCTGTGAGATATAATCTACCATTGTTCCTCAGTAGCTCAGCGGTAGAGCTGTCGGCTGTTAACCGATTGGATATTTCGTTATTTAAATCGCGTATCTCCTTCACTTGTAGTTATTTATCATTCAATGAATGACTGATAGAAGATCTACATAATTAAATTAATCTAATTAGATTAGAACGTTTGTTACTTTGTAGTTGTACCTAACTAAATCATTAAAAATCGCACGTAGGCCTTCTATTAGTGGGTCTAATCACTTTCGTTATCCATAAAAATCAAACCAAGGATTTTCTCAACCTTGGGCCGGACCAGTCTAATCTCACATGGAAAGTATGAGATTTTGATGTGCATGTATGGCATAAAACGAATTTGAGACTATTTCCTCATAACCCCATGTGAGTCCACGTTGCGGAAAAGAACGACCTAAGAGAGACCTATTATTTTATCACTTTGTCATAAATCAATTATTACACATTAAGCCCCTGTTTGATAACTCAAATTAATGCTAAAAATTATTAAATTAAGATATTTGTAGTTTTGATGTGTTTGATAACCGATTTTGGATCCTCTGAAATAATTAAGCACTGCTCAACGTATGTAGAAAAAAAACGATAAATTATAGCTTATTGCTTGTCTCTTAAGAAATATCCTAACAAATCTCATCCCTATTATCCAATATTTACCCTTATCATGCCTCTTTTATCTAATATTCTCTCTCTCTTTAATCTTCATTATTTCTCTTTTTCTCCATTATTTTTTTGTGCGTCCCTACCATTTTCTCCCTCTCTAATCTTCTTTATTTGTTTCCTTCTAATCATTCATTCTGATCTTCTAATCATTCATTTTCATGGGTACTATCTTCATTTTTTTTCTTATGTTATTCATTAATCATAATATATATTTTATTATAAAATTTGATATTTCGCATATATAAATATTAAAAAATTCAACGTAAGGGTATAATGATACATTTATAAAATTTCAGCATTAAGATTAGCACATTTATCAAACAAGATTGAGTGATTAAGCATTTTTATTCAGAGGTTCGGAAAAAAAATTTCAGCATTAAGATATTAAGCGCTTAAGTAATTCAGCTTTAAGTATTAATTTGGCTTAAATACTTTTTGCCCCCTTGTGTTTACAGGAGAGTTCTACCTTTGCCCCCCTGTGTTCTTTTAATTAGTCTTTTGCCCCCTATGACCATAATGTAATGACTTATATAACCCTCCTCTATTAGTCATTATATTTTTGGACAAAAATACCCTCAACTAATTAAACATTAACAATAAATAAATTAATTAACTATTTAATTTTGGTGAGTGACTTGAAATTATCAATAAAATTAAGAAACAAATCTATTTAAAAGAACAAAAAGAAGTTTAACAATTGAAGTTCAGCCATAACGAGAAAGTTTATGTCTGATATTCAACCAGAACAAAAAAAAAAAAAAAAAAAAAAAAAAAACAGAAAAGGAGACGTATGTGGCACAGCTCCACAAAGTGCATATACTAAACAAGCATATCATATAACAACATAAAGATGATGTTATTTTCATCCTATCAGTCAAATAAAATGTAATTTGTTCTTGAATAATCAGTTGTGATCTTCACTTCCTTCACCACCTCTTTCACCACCTTCAAGTGTAAAATTAATTCCGATGGGTCCTTGTTGACTGGATAGCAAAAAAGCACCATGCATAGATGGATGTGTTTAAATCTACATATTTTCATGAAAAGATCATGGACTGCCTTTTTTTCTTTTTTCTTTTTTGTTGTTTTGGTTGAATATCAGACATAGACTTTCTCATTATTGTTGAACTTCAATTGTTAAACTTCTCAATGTGTTCTTTTAAATAGATTTGTTTCTTAATTTTATTGATAATTTCAAGTCACTCACCAAAATTCTTTTAAGTTTAAGTAGTTAATTAATTAATATATTTATTTATTGTTAATGTTTAATTGGTTGAGGAAATTTTTGTCCAAAAATATAATGACTAATAGAAGAGGATTATAAAAGTCATTACATTATGGTCGGGGGATGTAAAAGACTAATTAAAAAAATAAAAAGGGGCAAAAGACTAATTAAAAAAACAGAGAAGGGCAAAAGTAGAACTCCCTATAAACACAAGGGGACAAAAAGTATTTAAGCCTATTAATATTTATTAAACGTAACCTAATTATGCCGCACTTGGACGGATCCAAGAAAAGCAAACAATCATCATTTCATCATCGTTCCTTTCCTCTACAGAATGCGGTAAGGGATTTGTGGTCAAGAGTTTCTCATCCTTGCAAGTTCTTGATAATGAGAAATAAATTGATTTTTGCTAAAATATTTCCATTCATCGATATTTACTAAACAAAAACATGCATCTTCATCATTTTTATAAATACTAATAATAATAATAATAATAATAATAAAACTGCATGCTAGCGTATTAAAAAAAATTATCAGATTCTCCGGAAGAAAAAGACTGCGAAATCGTCGACCTACGTCGGGATCTTCCAGCGATCGACCAATCTGTCAAGATCCAGGAGTGACGATCCTCCGTCCCCCATCGCCAGTTTCGCCTCTTCTTTCTTGGCCTGTATTTTTTCCCTGATCGATTTCCCTTCTTCCCCACTCATCAATTGCCCGACCCGTTTCTCCACCTCATCTGACACCACGAACCCACCTTCCCCTTCATCCATTGGCAGAGCCAATCCCAGTTCCTCCACTAAGTAAAGCCTGTTAAGCCTCTGCTCGGCGTAAAGTGGCCACGCCACCATTGGCACGCCCGCACAAATGGCTTCCAGCACTGAATTCCACCCACAGTGGGTCACGAACCCACCCACGGAATCATGATTCAGTACTTCCACCTGAGGAGCCCAACTTTTTATCACCAGACCCCTGTTTTTCGTCCTCTCTAGGAACCCGCCGGGGAGGAGCAAATCCAAATCGGGCTCCGGCGGCGGAAGATAGCGATTGCTTTTGTCCTTTGACGGTGGACTCCGGACAACCCATAAGAACCTTTGCTCACTCCTTTCCAGGCCAATGGCTATGGCTTTTAGTTGCTCTGCAGAAAAAAGGCCTAAGCTCCCAAAGCACAAGAACACAACACTTTCTCTCGGCTGCCGGTCCAGCCATTCCAGGCACTGGTTCGTGTTTCCGGGTCCGGGTCCTCCTCTTCTTCCCTGATGGTCTTTCACAATCAGGGGTCCTAAGCAGAACAGAGGTGGAGTAGGGCCGTCGGAGATGCATTGTCCTTCCGAAATCGTTTTCAGGACTCTTTCTTCCAGGGAGCGGAAAGTGTTGATTATGATCCCAGCTGATTCCGGAAACAGGGTTGTGGTTTTCACAAAAGATGCATATTCAGGGGTCGTTCTGTCCATCATAGGCAGAATCATATCGGACGCCGGCGTCGGAGGCAAGCCTGGAATGTGAAAAAGTTCATGGCCCATGTCTTTAAAACTCCTGGTCGTCGACCGGTGGATCTTGGGGAGGTACAGGAAAGTAGCGAGAGCGTTGGCGCCTGAAGTATAGAAGAAATAAGCAGGGATGTTGAGGTCTGCGGAAACAGAGAGGGCGTCGGAGCAAAAGAAGTCGATGATGAAGGCAGAGACAGTGGTTTTGGAGGAGATGGAGTGGAGAGCCTGGTGAACGTGAGGGTTACTGAGGCGGAGGAGGTCGTAGGTGATGGCTTCTCCGGCGGTGTAGGAGTCGAGGTCGAGAGGGAGAGTGACCGGCGGTAGGGAATGGAAGGCGATGGAAGTGGTGGAGGAGGAAACGGATTTGATGTATGAAGCGGTGGAGCCGGTGTTGAAGGGAGGAGTGACGGTGAGGATGACGATTTTGTACTCCGGGTGGTGGGTCAATATGAATTTTCCGAGCTCCACCATGGAAACCAGGTGACCCATGCCTGGAGATGGATACAGAACAAGAGTCGCCATTTTCTCCTTCGGTTGTTGGGACTGAGGAAGGGCCGGGTCTTTCTTTTTTTAAAGAAAAATGTCTCTTTCAACTTTTACGAAACCTTAAGTTCTTAACCGACTTTGTTGATTTGTAAAATTAATTTAAAAAATACACCCTCCCAAAGTTATATTTTCACAATATAGATTTCAAAAAATAAATAAATAAATAAAATTTCACCATAACCCATGATTGGTAGGTACTTCCTCCGTCCTATATAAAACGTCTGTTTTAAATTGTATCTTATAATTTAGAAATACAGTAATTGTATAATTGAAGTTATACTCCACATAATTCATCTTATTGGTAAATACTATGATCCCTTTATAGAAACATTCAGTCATTGAACAATGGCCTATGATAGACTACTAATGCAATTGCATAAGTCAATGATTGAATAGCTCCGTGAAAGGCGTGAAGAGACTATAATCAGACCCCATCTTATTATTAATACCCTGCACAAATTTTGTTTTGTTTGAAACCGCATAAAACACCAAAAAAGTGAATAAGGGATAATATCCAGCCTCCTAGAATTCCTAAAAATTCACGTAATTCCTTATATTGCCAAGAAAGAAGAACACCTACGGTTTTGTAGTTTACTTGTTGCCTAGACCAATCAACAAGTCAATCTGGTTTCTTCAACTTCCCAATTACCTTGTTCTAACCAATATAATGATATGTAGTTTTCATTTTTGGGCAAAAAAAAAAAAAAAAAAAGATAGCTTCATTAAGAGACTATTCAATATTTTTCTTGTATATTTTGTACTACATAATTTCACCTAAAGTAATATATATTATAAAATAAAATTTTCTAATAACATAGTCACAGAAGGTTAAGTAAAAAAATTAATCATTAGTTAAGACTTTGGAATATGCACGCTATATATCATTCGATAATGTGATTTCCACGCATATTGATTGATAAGATTTACCACCAATCATATACAACCACGGGCTAACCACCCTTGCAATCTTCTAGAACAAAAGTATTCGTGTGGCCCTCCGAAATAAAACATTATCATGACTCTCTTTCCTTTTTAAATATTTATCGTTACATTAGAAAAATCTCAATTTTAAAAACTATTTACGAAATTTAATTAATAAGTTATACTTTTATCAAAATAATAATATACAATTTAATTAATATCATCAATTATTTCATAATAAGTGAAGTGTAATACATTCATTGATTAGTCAATAATATAATATTAATAATTATTTTATAAAAATATAACCAATAAATACATTACATCTTAGTTGGTAAGAAAATAGACTATTCTAATATAACGAAAAAAATAATAATACTACTTTAGCCGATTTAAAAAGGCTTTGGTTCTAAATACTCATTTTCAAAAAATATTTAATAAACAGTTGTTATACTAGAGAAATTTGCATCCAACGTGTTTGGCAGTCCAATAATTCGAGCATCAAGTTTGGCACTACTGAAATATTACGTATTGAATTTAACATCATTTAAATAATACAATCACTCCTCCAGGCAATTACCGTCCTATGTTGAAACTTGTTCAAAAGAAAACGTGCCCATTTTGAGAACCACAGAGAAGAGGATACAATCATATATTTCCTCTTCTCCAATGAAGCAAAATGAGGAGAAAAAAAAAATCTCTCCAGAGTTCCAAACCACAAAGAAAAAGCATTGTTCTCAGTTCACTTTGCCTTTTTCTATTCCAACATGTACAAGTCCCAATTGAATCACGATCACTTCCAACTTTGACATGTACTCTGCTGCCAGCAAAATAATACAGCTTCAAGTTCAGTCAAAGGTGCCTGTTCTCATCAAGCACAAAAATACTTCAGATAAAAGAGAGTTTACCACAGCTGAAAGTACCTTTGCATAATGTCATCCAGGGCTTGTTCATTCTCATTGGATCTCAACCAAGGCCTCTAACATACTGATCGAGAGTAGTATTAAACAAATCGCATCTACCCGACAAAACGAGAGAAGATAATTATCAATATCTCGTCCGTGTTAGCCAAAACTGATTATAAGATTCACAACTGATAAACAAGCGAAAGATATTGAAGCAACAAATATCGACAATACAAGTATATCATCATAAACGTTAAGTACTAGATGTAAAACCACGACTGACCTAATTGGAGTTCCAGGAGAGTAAAGAGGATTTTTGACAACATACTCCACATACAAGTTGTAAATGTATTTCAAGGATTCCCTTAAATCACCAGTCCTTGGATGAGTGACAAGAATGAGCTGCATAAAAGAGATGCACATTCATATTATGCATATATTATTGGATTAGCGACACACTGGAGCATTCATATTATCATGAATGCCAGGGATGATCGGTCGAAAAGAGATGCACATTTGTATTATCATGAGTTCGGTTAAGAGGGGTACTACTCACTAGCAATCAATAGCAAGACAATAGATAAAAGACCCCTACTCCATTACTTGACATGAACATGTATAAATGTACCGAAAACATTATCTGAACAAACCTTGATCCCAGATGGACTCTCCATGAAACTAAGTTTGTAAGTGTTAGTCCGAAAGCTGTGAAATGAACAACCTTGACCAGGTAATGTTGGCACTCCAAGATTTCCTTTCTCAACACTGTATATGAGAAGAATAATCACTCTATCTGTAGCTAATCAACAATCATGTGTAACAAATACTTTCTGGGAGGAGGATCGCAAAATGCCAAACAATTTACAGGATGCTCCATTGAGATGAAAGTGCATACAAAATTTTATCATCACAAAAACAACACAAGATGAATTGCTTTTACCACTAGGATACACTAAACGAAGTTAACCAAATCCCTAGAGCTTCAAACAATTTGCAGGATGCTCCATTGAGGTGCACAAAAAATTCCAGGATCTCCCCAATTAAGGAAGTAAACTAAATCCCTATAGCATCAAACAATGTCCAGGATGCTCCATTGAGGTGCACAAAAAGTTCCCAATAAATTATCAACAAAATCTAAAACGGTCTAGTACTCGTACAGTCAATGAAGGAGGTAGTTTCAATGGAAGGACAGATCATATCTCCCCAGGCAAGAACCTAATTCGACTATCTTAACATTGGCTCTAAAGTGAAAATAAAGATTTTAGGAAAATACACAATTACAGAAGGCTGAGTGATTCAAGTAAATGATCCTAAGAGTAAGGTAGCAAGCTTGCATCTATCTTTAAATTAATAAACAGGGAAAGCGAGAAACTTCACTAAGCCAATTAAACAAAAACGAAACAAAAGCAAGAAATAACAAACAGTTGAAAGACCCTTAGGATTGAACAGTTTGTTGAAGAGGAACAAACCTAGTTGGATCCATTTTGGTCGTCAGGGATTTAAGAGAGAAGAGAAGACCGAACATGAGCTTGTGGTCCTGCTGGGGGCTGAGAGTCTTAAGGGGGCGATTCCATTCCCTGTAAAGCAGACAAACACCATTCCTGTTGAATACATACAACACATGGGCATTGTTCCCGGATGACGTCGGCAAGGGAGGCGATGGACTGATCTCTGATCCGCCGAAAAACTGCATCCTCGCAGATAGTTAGGCCAACCTAGAGATCGATGATTCCTCAAACCCTAATTCTGAAACAAAGGAAGATATTGAACCATCGGATGAATGGGACTGATCAGCAAAACCCAAGAACCAGCTCCCATTTCTCACCATAAAGGAAAAACGGAATGCTACTTACCAACGATTTGAGAAAATGATGCCTCTGAAGGAATACGACTGCAGGGTGACTGAAAATTTTCTGAGTAGGAACGGAAATATTTGAAGGAAATGGGACGAGGAGACTGAAGAAGCTATCACTGTGAGCTTGATTCAATGGTTGCATAAAACGAACACCCAAGTCCCACCATCTACGGTACAAGCACGACGTCGTTTCGCCTCCTTCTAACTTTCTAAGGTCTCGTAGTATTCAATAGAGGGCCCTGTTTAAGAAGGTATTTTCTTTTTTTTACTTTTTTTTTTAATAAGAAAATATACAGGTCATAACACAAATTAAAAAACTCTTAAATAGTTCAATAGTTCAAAGAATAATAGTTAGGAAATTTCATTTTGAGTGATCTTTACACCCACTATTTCATTTGTATCTCATTTCAAAACTATATTTGGCTTCTTAAATCTGGCCACGCAGTTATTGAGGCGGTGTTTCCTTGTTTTGGGATCTTTTTATCAATATCAGTCATTAAGTTTAGACATTCCTTCGGTGCTTCTCAATCCTTTAAAAATGGTAACAACATTCACCTTATTTTGGATTTTCTTCCATCCAAGAATCTTACAAACGATAGATTGCCGCCTGGAACAGAGGGAGTAACAAATTAGAGAGTTCTACACTAAGGGTGCGCTTGGTTCATAAAAGGGAATGAGAATGAAGATGGGATTGATAATAGTGAGAAATGATAGTAGAGATAATTATTATATTGATGTTGTTTGATTTGTGATAATGAATGACTTTTATTACCATTAATTGTGTTTGGTTCAAAAATAAAATTTGTAAGAATAAAATTTATTTTAATTTTTTTAAAATTTAACTTTTAATATATTACAAACTATTTATGTTAAATGTATTATAACAATAAATTTTATCAATTAAAAAAATTTTTAAATAAAAAATATACACAAAAAATAATTTTATTGGAGAATGATTCTCATTCCTCCAAAATGGAGGGGAATGAGTAATTGAAGAAAAGTGAGACTTGGGAGTGGGCCCGGGAAATAAAAACCCCCCAACCAAGCATCCACTTTCATTCTCCTTCCCCACTTTCAAACCCCTTAACCAAACACGCCCTAATTTTCTTTTTTTCCTTTTCTAGGAGCTGTGCAGAATTCATTCAAAACAGGTTTTCCTAAAAAAAAAATTATATCCAAACACTCATATTTTTCACTGAATTTAAATTTTGAATTTAAAATTATATCCAAACACTCATATTTTTCACTGAATTTAAATTTTGAATTTCCTCTTTAATCGTTACTCGCGTTATTTCAAAAGTTAACCTAATCACTACAGGGTTTTTTTTTTTTTCTCTACATAATTTCCCCAAAAAACAATTCCCTCCAAAAATTCTTCTTACTGAAACAACAAATTCCTAATTTGGTCAATATGTTGAAAACAAAGCCTAAGAAAAGCCAAATTAACAAAACAGAAATGCTTAACCAAATCATAATCTAAGAAAATGCAAATAGAGGGCGAGAGAGGGCTCCAAAATATCCAAATGCAAATAGAGGGAAAACCAGTACTAAGATAAAAGCCCTATATTTTCAAGGCACAGTGACGCCAGAAGTTCAAAACAATCCCTCAATACTCCATCCAGACACGGTTTCATGGTCATAAATGGAATAGAAACCACAACAAAAGGGAAAAACTAAAACAAGCTAGACAAACATAAACGTGCCAAATAAACAGAGCATCAACATTCTTCAATATTCCCATTTTTTCAACTCCATGCCATCAGGGGGGCTCCCCTCAACCTTCTTTGCACCAACTTCTTTCCAGTTAGTTGATAAAACTGTGCCATTTGACTCGACCTGTAACACAAAACCACCAAAGATTGATTACCCCCGGGTAAACCGGAATATAACGAACTCATCAGAACAATACACCCTTCGTGCCCATTAACAAACTGGACTTACAAAAGATTTCATCATGGCCCTTCTAGCGTCTTCATCAGCATCTTTGTATATGTCTCGGAAAAATTTGTTAAGAGCTGCATCCCCATCAAGTTTTTCATCCTTCTCCTAAAAACATGTGAAAACGTAGTTACTCTTACTCGGACAGAAGAGAGGTTTTTATCTGTTTAAGAGAGAGCTCCATCCAACTTCTGGAACAAAATGGCAATCCAATTGTACATAGATAACATGAATACCTGCTTCTTCACTTCAGCCTCTATCTTATCCCAATCTCTAGTTGCCTTTGACGAAGGGTAAGATGGTCTTTGCTGGCCTAAAAATTGCAAAACACAGGGCGGCTTCCATTTAGAGAGACAATGGAAACCATAGATAAAAGCACAAAAATACCTCAGAAGCAAACCAAGTTACATCCCTACCAAAAAAAAAAAAGGTTAAACCTCAACTGAGTTCTATACAAACTAGGGACGATGATTATTTCCCTATAAGGACTACAATTTCTTTAAATAAACCTACTACTGCACATTAGATAGACAGACTACATTGGCAACAAGATATACCTGATGAAACATTTATCTTCTGCACAACTGTATTGTCCCTGCTAAACTCAAGAGATTTCCACTGAATAGGTTCAGCTTTTGCAAGGCGGATTTCAATTTTTGTGGAAAGAACATCATATCTGCACTTTGTCGGAATTATCTTTATGCAGAAGAGAATGCCAGGGTACCCAAAAAAAAAACGTTAGAGAAGTCCAGAAAATTAGTTTCTGAAAATTTATAAAATCAGAACCATGAAGGAACTACAAATTGCAAGAATCTGCTACATGTGGCCTGGAGTTATAGCCAAAAAGAGAGAAACAAAATATAGCTACAAATTAATGAGTAACATCCTCTGTCCTCAGCTAGAGTCCAGAAGCCAGAAATTTTAGTCAAATGACATAGAGGGGTTTACCTTCAGCTGATCAACCCCTTATTTAATAAAATGTGTGCATGTGTACGAGAGAGAAAGAGAGGAGGGAGGGGGGAGAACAATAACAAGAACAAGAAGAATAGGAGGTGGGTGCAAATAAGTTAATTAATCCTACAGCATTTAGGGGGTTCACCTTTCCAAATAGGGCTTAAACACCACATGATATTGATGATACAAACTGTGCAGCATTATAAGGTAAGAAAATATATAAAGATTAACCTTTCCAAAGAGTCGAGGTTGAAATGTGTAAGCCTCTTCACCAGGTAGATCGATAGTAACACTCAGCTGAAAGACAACAATGAGTAGGAAGGGTAAGGATATCAATAAAGTCAATTAATCCCATAACCAATGTTACACAGACTGAGTGTCGGATGCAGGTGCATGTCTAAGAGTCAGACCTGTTAATGTTGTAAATTGAAGATATGGGCATCTGAGAAAAAGTCCCAGATCTAGGTACAGAAATATGGCTTGTTATTAAGATTTGGGTCATTTTGTTAAGAGTCCAAAATGAAGAGTCCCAATATAATTATTTAGTGAAAAAAAATTGTAAACCATCTAAATTTAGACTATATCTCTTCCTCATTTCTTCAGCCGCGGCTTCTTCCCCTCCATCTCTTCCTCTCCCTTAGCCACCAGACCCACAACTGTTCTCTGTTTTTTTTTTAACTCTCTAAACCTTCCCCAATCTCCTACTCCCATTTTCATTCTCTACAGTCCATACCTCCCTCAAAAATCCCTTTACTTCTGTCCTCATCACCACATCTCTATTCATCCTGGTGAAGCAGCCTATGTCAGATTCCTTTTCCTGAGTCCTTCCATCATCTAAATCTTTTAACTCTCTAAACCTTCCCCAATCTCCTACTCCCATTTTCATTCTCTACAGTCCACACCTCCCTCAAAAATCCCTTTACTTCTGTCCTCATCACCACATCTCTATTCATCCTGGTGAAGCAGCCTATGTCAGATTCCTTTTCCTGAGTCCTTTCGTCATCTAAATCAACAGGTCCAAAAATTTACGACCATGTCTGAAACGCATCCCTCACCCGCATCTGCGTAGTGTCCTGTCTCCTATTTTGGCAAGTCCATGTAACAAGGCCCACAACCACAAAAAAGTGTAATGCAAGCAACATAATCCGTGAAAAAAAAAACAACAGGAAAAGTGAACTTACTATTTGTTCACCATAGTCCACAGTAACATTTTTTGCGGGTACATTTTTTGCGAAAATAGTTACAACAACTTCTTCTGCTTTCTGATAAAATTCATGCCTGTAAAACAGACTCGTTAAGCATATCTATCAATCATTGAAGACCATTAGTCCAGCCAATGGAGGAAATAAATCAGATACCAAGAACAAGTATAATACACCATCCATCAACACAGAAAGCTGAAAACTCTCCCATGTCAATCAAAAAGATGCTCAATCAACATCAAATTGTAACATTTATCTTGCAAGTGCAACATTGGTATAGACGAACCTACCATGTTTTCAACAAGAAGATAACTTAAAATTAAGCACAAAAGTCACAGAATCACATATGATTTTATAGTCGGGTCTAAAAGTCAAAGAATTTATACTAACCTGTATTTTGGTGGCTTGGAATGTGACAAAGAAGGAGCTTCACTGGTAACAACTGAACTTGGCTCGGCTTCCTTTGAATCTGCAACAGCTTTCTCAACACTTACGGTGGAATTCACCACCACTCCAGTTTCCTCTGATGTTGATCAACCAACAACAATAAAAATAAACTTATAGATACAGAACGCCCGTGTTTTAGAATAGACTACTCTGCTTATCATACATGAAGAAAGGCATAAAGATCAAGTAACAAACAGATTCCTCTATATCCTTGAGTATGAAACCTTTGCTAGAACATTCGCTTGAGAGACTTAGAAACCATCTTCAACAGTTATACAGGACCACAAATTGCTCTCCAAAATCAAATTACCAAACATGCAAAATTAAGTCTCCTAGTCATAGAGAACCAAAGAATCATCATTCCAATAATGAGTTTTATCCAGAGCTCACAGTATTTTTCACTTCTGCGGGACTTTTCTAGCATCCTATTGAACCATTTCTCCATTTGGTTTTGAGCATTAGCATGCAGACTGGTTACCTAGTATTTTCCTTACCCGGCTAGATTGAAATGGAAAAAAAAAGGATTTCCTTAATAAACACATAAGCTTAGAGGACGCCACTTAATGTTCAGACAATTTGTTAATGATGTTTCAAATTAGGTGCAATTTTAGACGCTCACATCAATCAAGAAAAACTCTCATACTCTAGCCTTTTAACTATTTTCCTGTGACATAGTAAAAAACATAAAAAGTTACAGGGTTGAAAAGTTAGGTAACACCACACTACAAGGACTCAAGTACATGTACAACAAGCAAACACTTCATAAATCTAAGTTAGGCAACAAAATTCTACCAGCAATGCGCTCGTCACATTCTTTGATCAATTTTGTGAATCTCGAGTCCCCCGGTAAGATGGAAGCACCGATTTCCAAAGCTGCCTTAGCAGTCTGGTATTCCTCAAGCTTGAGGCAGGCCATGCTGTCAGCAAATTAAATGATAACATGTCATAAATAAGAATTGGAACAATCAAAATGCAATAATCACTGAAAATGGCACAGGGACTGTGTAATCCTAGGTAAATTTTTAGAGGCCCAGTGCATAAGAATGAAAACTATAAGAATTTAGAAGATGAAAAGGAACATAAGAGGCCACAGCAGCATAACCAAACAAAGAAGCCAACACAGGAAAGGGAAGATAATCTGGAGAATGGATCATTACACTCACCCTTTCCGCAAATAGGCTTTGGCCATTGAAGGATCCAACTCAATCGCCTTGTTAGCATCAGCAACGGCTTCTGCTCGGAGCAATAAATGCCAACATAAGCAGGGAACAAACCAAAACAAACAGAATTAACTTCGATTTAAACACGCAAAAGCTTACGTCATACACTGACTATACCTAATTTACTTCTCCCATGAATACAACTTTTCATTTCATCGTCAAATTGCTAAGTATTCAGACAAACAGAATGTAAACTAGGCTACGATACACATAAAAGAGAGAATAAACACACAAACATTCCGCATCTGCTACAATCTCTAGGTAAAAAGGAATTAAAAATAAGACAAACTTCAGTTGACTTGACTTGGATTGATTGAATTTTTTTGTTCAAACAAAAAGAGGAAAGCAAGTGAGTAAACAGTATAGCTTGTAACTGAAAAAAGACGATACAAAAGCAAAAAACCATACCAGTGAAGTTCAACAGTTTGATATTGGCCTGAGAACGATCAGCGTAGAGTTCAGCGTTCCTAGGGCTGACTGCTATGGCTTGCGAATAGAGGTCAACCGCAAGTTCGAAGTGGTCATCGATGAAGGCTTCTTTAGCCCTACCCTCCAGATCCGACGACGCCATTGGAATCGGAAGCGACACAGCTTTTCCCTTTTTCTGGTTTTTTCGGTCTGGTAGCGGCAGCGATTCAGTAACAATCTGACAAGAGGAAATTATAATCTATTTTATATAAATAGTTGTGATTAGAAGAATCCAGAAAGGGAAGACGAAGAAGCGGAAAGAGGATTAGATTTATAGCTACTGATGGATTGATGCTTTGCTTGACTTCGAAAGGAACCGCCACCATAAATTTCTACTCCTATTTATTATTTACTCAAATACTCCTTCTACTTTTATTAATTAACGTTTGTCATCACTGCGGTTGTACTTACCCTGGATTTGGACTATTCTAACTCAAAAACACTTCATTTTATTTTTTTTAAAAACAAAAAATAAAACTTCATCTTTTTCGTTAATAACATTTATTTTCTCTGCCAGTTGGTAATTTTAAAAAATTGGTAAATTGAGACATCAATTTATTTATTGAAAAATACTAAAATTATTAGTATTATGAGTTTGTTATATGTTGTAATTGTCTCGGTTGATGCAACACCGCAGGTTAATTTACTTTCACTGTTGCATCGGACTAGTTGCTCGCTCCAACAGTTGCAACTGATGGAACGCTTGGATTTTACTAGCTAATTGACGAAGTTTGATCATCATTTTATGAGTTAAAGCCTATTAAAAATTTATTATACCAAATTTTGAGGTTCTCGTGCAAGTTTCAATTGGTTTAGGTGCCCAAACGACTATTCACATCTTCATCTGACAAGGCTGGGCAAATATCATTCATTTTTTGGCTAACAACATTTATTTTCTTTGCGTGTTGGTAATTCCAAATATTTAACTAGTAAAAAATGCATCAAGTTATTGAAAATACAAAAATCATTATTGTTGTGAGTTTGATAATGTCGTAATTGTCTCGATTGATATAACATCAAAGGTTCACTTCCACTGTTACCTCTGATCATTTGCTCGCTTTAACAGTTGCAACGGATGAAACACTCATTTTTTAATAATTGAAAATGTTTAATCGTCACTTTATGATTGAAACAGAGGAGTACGAATTTATTAAGTATTTCTCATGGGCAATAGCTGAATTACGTTTATCTACCTTAATATCTGAAAGATGAAAAAATAAAAAAATTTTGAAGTTTGAAATTATTGCAAATCTGCTTTTAAACTCTTCAAATATTATCTATGCCCCTACGATTTATATTTATTCTCTCAATTGACAAGGGCTGTTCTACAATTTAACAAAATTAGGGGACGTATTGATAATAGTGATCAAACTAGAGAAAAAAGTATAAGGGCCTGTTATTCTCCCTGAGAACAGACTTGGGTCTTGTGTAAAAATTGGGTCTGAGCCCAAAAATGGCTCAAAATAGGCGGAGACACATGTTCTTCTCCAAAAACTGAGACCCAAGTCTACAACTTGGGTCTGAGACACGTTTTTGCAACCCATCCCCTTTCCCAATCTTCTTCTCAGAGACCTGTTCTCAGTTTTCCAGGTATCCCTCCGCTTCCAAATCTCCGAAAAGCACAAGTTCCTCGACCGGCGTCCCTCGGTTTTGCAGATTTTCCCCTCCGATCCAACCCATTATTTTCCCTGTCCAAACTGTCGGCAAGAAGGTGATAATCGGCGACGGGAAGCCGTGACTTCGGTTCAGCAAAAACAGAAATAGTTCGGAAAATTTTTTTTGCCTAGAGACGGGTTATTGCTGCTCCTCACGACCTGCGATTATATGTTGTTCTAATTTTGTTTTCTGGGGTTTTGTTTTGAACTAACCTAGTTGTCAAAAAATGGAAGTTTGAAAACCTTGAAATAGGAAATGTTGCTGTGTTTAGAAACGAAAAAACGCAACAGCCGAAAGAGAAGAAAGCAATTAGCTCCATTTTCAGCTACGGGTTGGGGAAAAGGAAAAAAAAAATCGGGTTGGAGAAAATGAAAAAATCGGGTTGGGGAAAAGGCAGCTCAAAATCGAGTTGGGAAGAAGATGAACAGTGTCGCAGACACTGTTCATCCACTTTTTTACCCATAGGCCCCTGTTATTTTCTTTTTCTTAAATTACGGCCCCAACTTATTTAAAAAAAAAATTTTAATAGCAAAAATTAAATAGTAAATTATCTTGAATTAAAAATATTATGCAAACTTAAATATATCATTAACATTAACTATAATTACTATTTTAAAAATATTATTAAACTGTAAAATTTATTTTTGGTTGAATATGTAAAAAATGAAAGATTGAGGTTTTATTTGCTAATAAAAGTAAAAATTTTGCTAAAAAGTAATGGGAAAAAAAATTGGGTTGAGACCCGTGTTCTTTAGCTTGGGTTGAGAACTGGGTTACAACCCAGTTTTCAAAACTTTGTTTCTTGGAAATGGACTGAGACCCAATTGGGCTGAGAACAGGTTTTGAGACCTGTTCTCAGAACTCTATAAAGAACAGGCCCAATAATATTTTCAAACTTTACAGGGCATTGGTAACTATCACCAAATTTAGTGGGGGGTAACTGCAATAATTAGATAATAATGGGCTATTATTCCGGGTCTATTTTTGTCCTCAGATTCCCACTAAAACAATCGATAATGGGCTATTATTCATCTGGGTCTGTATTGGACGAATGTACCATACAGAGGGGGATACTAGCTGTGGGCTTCTATTACTCTGAAATGAACACAACTGTTCACACAGATAGGATTGGGATCGACTCCATAATAAACGGATAATTTACCCTCGAAATGAACAATGGTAAATGAAAAATGAGGTGAAAGCTAGTCATTGCTCACGAGCATGCTCAGTAAAAATATTAACTATATAATATAAGTATATGCTCTCATGTACAGCGATACTATTGTCATGTAGGTGCGAACATTCGATCCTTCTAAATTCAGTATTTCTCTTCCTCACTTACCCTTCAAATGTTGTTCCATCGAGAGTTTTACTTTGTTTTGTGTGAAGCATGTCAGTCGTGATTAATAAATAAATGAACATGAACAAAATTTTAACACTCGATTAATAAATGAAGATATTAGTATATGATTACCATTTAAATGGTTCGGAACGGTGTTAACAATTGATACAAAAATAAATGATTGTTTTGTATGCTTAGCAAGTTGCTCGATATTTAATAAACTGTAGACATGTTTTGTTTGCATTATAACATAGTTGACTTTGTTAATGGGAAAATACTATACATTGACTTGAAAGAAGCCACTAGCTAGTTTGTTAGAAATTGGTGTCATGTATGAACAGCCAACGTTTTAGCCAATCAAGAAGTAACGTGGACTAAGACTACATGCCTATTTTGTCACTTCTTTATAAATATCTCAAATTTCCAACACATGATCTCAAGTTACAAAACTCTCGTGTTATTCACAATCCTAAATATGTCGTTAAGTTTTCTTAGTCTTAAATAAGTGCTTTCTTTTGTCGATGTAAATTTCATTAATTCTCTTGAAAATTTGCAATAATCTTTAAAGTAATAAATTACCCTCTAAATTTTGGGAAAATATCATCATATATTGACATAAGGATCATTAAACTTTCAACATTTTCAAAGCTTTGCCTTGTGTAATCTATACAATTGTCATTTGTCTAGATGATAACCGTACCACAAAAAGAGACAAACGATCCAGTCAATATGAAGAAGATTTTGCCTTATTATATGCACAATTTGGAGAGCAGCGTGGTTGTTAAGTCATGAATGCCACCATGATTGTAATATTGATTTAAAATTTATCCCGTGTTTTTGAAAACATAGTAACGAACACGATCAGAATGAAGTATGCCGTTTCACTTATTTATTAAACAAATAGAACAGAATAATTTGGACAGAAGATATGCGTTTCAACTTTCATTCAATAACAATGGACAAATGCATCATGCATGCCTAATGCTTTATAAATGTTGTTGTGCATTTTGCAGTGAAAATGGAATCAAAGGTTAAAAGTTTCAGCTGTGAAAAAAAGCTATGAATAAGTACACATACATACTATATAACATATTGATTCTGATTCTTTCATAATGCTAATCTAGCAGAAATGGAATCAAAGGTTAAAAAGAGCCTAAAAGTAAAGAAAAGAACCAAAACCAAAAGCTTTTATGGAGGAAAAAAAGAAAGATATTCTCTTGTTCTGATGCCAACAATTATGTGCCGCTCGCTCTTTCAAGTTTCGCCCCATTTGGCAGACAACTTACAAAGATAAAAAGACCCTGTTTGGCGACTCTGGAAGAAGAAGTCCATCTGTCTCGGATTTCCTAGCCATTCCGCCGCCGGCCGCCGCCATTACAAGTTGCTGGGTTTTGACTGACCCGTGCCGGTGCAGCTTCAGACTCTGAAAATGATCATCAGTAGTGATCGATGAGAGTATTAGGGATCAGAATTTCCCCATCGCCATTATTGTCGTCGTCGTCGTCGTCATCATCATCATCCTCCTCCTCTTCATCCCACGCCGCCTCTACTTCTTCCTCGTTGTGGTTTTCGGCGTCTGCGGCCTCCTCTGCCGCGGGAGAAAAACTCGACCCTGATGCCGGAGACGACGAGGAGGCCATAACAGTGTTGGTTGGTGCCGTATTCGTGGGTTCGCCGGGGGTGCTGGACTTGGCGGCAGTCTTCGTTCGTGTACTACCGGCGAGTGAGCTCCGGTGAGTCGGACGTGGATGCGAATGCTGTCCGCTATAGGACACCACGTACATGTTAGGATCCGTGGGACATCGCTCCACTTGTCTCCTTGCTATGCATCCTTTTGACGTGCTACATCGATAGTAGTTTCTGTTTGTTGAATCCAAGATCAAATTGAATGGAGAATTTCAGAATTCAGATGAATTAGGGAAGAAGAAGAAGAAGAAGAAAGAGAAGTAACAAAACCTTGGATAGGGGGAGCCTTTGATTGGTTTTTGTCCATATTTTCGCCAAGCCCATGAATCGGCTGATAATTCTTCCTGTGTCATCCTGTGAACCATCTTTGCCTGTTGGTTCTTCCTGTCAGAAATGAGAAAGGGGATCCATTTACAATAATTTAAAAAGAAAATTATTGGGATTTCTGAACTAAATTAAAAGCTTACCTTCTTCGGGATCTTATGGGTTGAGGACTCGTAGATGGAAAAGAAAGGGAAGAAGAAGAACCAAGAATCATATGCTGTGAATGTGGTGTATAAAGTGAGAATTGCTCTGGTTGCTGGGTATAATTTTGTTGTTGTTTATGGAATTCTTGGACGACAGAATTGGATGGATTAAGATTGTACTGATCATGATGATGAGGCAGAGAAGTGGCGGCGGCGGCGGCGCTGATCGCGTAAGGCTCCACGTTTTCATATTGTTCCTTGTAAATTTCTTCAAGACCCTGAAACGAATCTTCCACACGAGGTTCAAAACCTGGAAAATCAGACGGATTATCAACATTCAGAAAAGGATCGGGAAGATGACGATTCCCAAACAATGACGAATCTCCCAATTCTTGATTGAAACCGGCGGCGTTCTCAACAGCAGAACCCATCATTGTATCAGCGGTGGCGGATGAAGTCGTAGCCGAAGTGGCGGCGGCGTTAGCGTAACTTCGCACCACCGCATACAAATCCCAGTCCTCCGCCATAATCAAGAAAAACAAAAACTCCTCCGACGGAACCCACTCTGTTTAGCTCCAGGGCAGAGCAGAGAGGACAAGACACACAGAAAAAACCTCTCCAATTCCAGCTTTCTTTAATGGTGAATCATGGCCACTGTTGTATTTGGCAAATTGGAGGGAGGAGAGGTTCCCCAGGGACGGAGCTGACTTTTGGAAGAGTTGCAATAATATATTGATGGAAATGAATGCATCTAGACAAGAGAAGAGAAGAAATGGTGAAAAGAAACTTTTTTGGCTTTTGGTCTCATATTGATTCGTTTAGATTTATAGTTTGTTTATAGGATATAGTAGTAAAGTTTGGCCCCTGAGGCTGAGGGAGGAATAGTAGTAAAGTTTGTCCAATTGTCCTCTGTGGACGTCGTTGGGTGGTGGTGGTCACGGTTTTGGCATCTTGACTCCTCCTCCTTGAGGGATGAAGTTGACATGATTTGCTTTAGGCATGTACCATTTGACTTTTGTTAATGTCAAAGGGGGAGGTGAAGTTGCTGGATTTCGTGGGGGGTGGGTCACACTCCCCCGCACCCACACATAAATAATGGAAGATTGCTTTGTGGGCTGTGGCCTCCCTCATTTGCGATTTAAAGAGTCGGTTAGTGTTCAAATGATTATATAGTTTATGATGAGTTATTTAAATGTTGAGAGTTTGAATTATAGTTTATTCAAGTTGGCTATACGTTACTTATGTAAATGTGGCATTCTTCACTTACGATTTATAACTAGTCAGTGTCTAAACGGTTATGAATTATTATGAATCATTTAGAGTTTGAGAGTTTGATTCATATTTTATGCAAATTGGCTATGTGCTACCTATGTACATAAATATGACTTTCTAATAGTTAGGTGGTTACGCGAGCTATCTGCCATTCGGATATCACCCATGTAATAAATAGGACATTGTAATAAGTGATTAAAAAAGTTACACTTTATAACTTTCTTTGGCCGGTTGTAGATATCAAGTTTGATTACATCCGTAATCATCAATAATCAAACTTCTATAAAGACAAAAAAAAAAGAAGTCAATAGTTAACATGTGTTTTGTTGAGGTTTAAAGAAGTTTGAGACTTTGAGTTGAATATGTTTGGACTTGGAGAAATTTTGCAATATATTGGTGTAAGAAAGGACATAAAGTCAGCAAATGCTCCAATTTGGATGGGCACTTTAGGAGAAGAGAATAGTCCCTCAATTAACATCTAACCAAATCAAATTATTCCAACTATGTCTGATTCCCATCAAACCAATCAGCCCCTCTCATGAAATGTGTTGCTTGGTTTCAAATTTCAATGAACCCCATCATAGGGCTAAGAGCCAAAGGTGAAAAAAAAAAAAAAAAAAGTGTTGCCAAAAGTGGATCAAATAGCTAACTTAATTGAATAAAATAATAATTTTAATTATAAATATACATTATAAAATAAAGAGTACGACCTTAATTTCTTATGTAACTATAAATTTACTTTGGAAAAAATTCGACTTTTGAATAATATTAGACCGATAATAGCAGATGATCGAAAGTTAATCGGGTCGATCATCTGGGCGACTGAGTTGAGTTGAACAACAATGAAAAAAATAAAAAGGCCGATCAAATCATTCTAATTGGAAGTTGGAGAAAGTCAACAGGGTTTGAGCAACTCGGTGAAGCCTTTCATTAATTAAGGTTTAACAACTGTGGTGAGGCGAGGTGGCACAAACTGATTGGACATTAATTTTGCATTAGATTAGGAATTGTTGAATGAAAAAGCAGGCCAACCAATGCCAAACGTTATTAAAGTTTTGAAAGTAATTAACCATTTTCGTAAAATTTTTTGTCGCCATTAACTCGTCAAAACTGATTGATAACTAAGATAAGTATTTCCGAATCTGAAACGAGTTGAGGTGGTAGGTAATGAGAGGAACTTATAACTCTGATATCATAATTTCAAATATTGTGAATGCAATAATAAAAAAAAAAAGAATTTTCCAAATCTTGATTTGGATCAAATTTTTATTTAATTTTGGGGTTAGATTTGATTGATGCATAATCAGAAGTAGGGAAAAAGAGAGCATTTTAAAGTGGTTAGCGGTCTTCACGATTCCAAAACCATCCAAACCTTTTTTCTAGTTTGTAGTTAAAAAAGTCAGCTAACCAACTCGCCAGCCAAGACGGTGGGAGCCAGACTACGTTCCAACCAAACTTAATTTCAAATTACGTTGTTTGAATAGAAATAACGTTTATTATTAAAATTTTTTTCAAAAAGTAAAACGACAACTTCTCTATAGTGATAAAAAAATAAAAATAATAGTGATGATGGAGCTTTTAAAAATATCTTCTTGCACCTTCCTGTTTGTGTAAATGAATAGTTGTGGACGTAAAAGATGGAATTTGAGAGATGTCCTCAAGTGGCGAATTCATAAACTACGTTTTTAAAATTTTGGAGGGGTCCAATATACATTTAAATATTTTTTTGACAGATAAAAATACATTGTAAAAATTAAAAAAATACACTAGTAATAAGGGTGCAGGAGATGGTGGAGAGTCCGAAGACCACCCCAAAGCCCCATCTAGCTCCACCCCATCCTCCTTTACTTTCATATTGTAGATTGTATCGTAATTAGGGGGACAAAATATATTAAACTAGTCCTCACAATTAGTGGCTTTGTGCTGACTATTCTTGTTGGCGTAATCTTCATGAGATTTACTGTCTATCCAAGCTATATTTTTCACGTATGTTCTCTTATAATAGAGAAAGTGAATAGTAAGCCCTATGAGAGGAAAAATATAAAAGACGAGCAAATAGAAGATCTGATATCTAACTATGTACATGCATTTCGGAGTGGCGAGGAACATTGTATATTCTGATTATATGGTCAATGCCATGGTGGGTTCGGCTCCAAAGAAAAGACTAGTACCCTACAAAAATCCAATAGGCCAATACCCATAGCACATCGCTTATTTCGTGCATGCGATTATCTCCCAAATTCAATTCAACTGGATATAGATCAAGTTTTTCGCCATTATTTTCCAACCCTTTTTGCACTTTTCTTTTCTAGTCCATAGAAAATGGCAACCACCACAAAAAGATAGTGTTGACGAGGGTTGCATTGCATGTGGTCATCGGGTGGTGATTTCTTTCAGTACGCACTGTGCCTAGTACAACACCAAAGAAAGAAGCAGAATATTGCAGGGACAACTTGACTTAGGTCAATCTCGTTCCATATTTTTAAAAACATATTTATGAAGTTTTGAATTTTATACTAATATTTTATACGATATTTTTTTTTTATGTATGTACTTTTCAATTACTTCTTTTTTTATAGATATTTTTAATATACTTTTTCCCGTTTGAAAATCATTTTTTTCAAAATCAAGTTTCAAAACGAGCAAGGAGTTAATAATGGTCGTCCCACTTTTAAGTTTTCAACCATAATGGGTATCAAGTTTCACTGAAATTGAATGGGTTTGGTTTGTTAGGGATCATGATCTGAGTTGAGTGAGAGAGTGGTGCTTTGCTTAGTGTGCGTGTTTCACAAGTCGCTGTTGCCAGATTTGGAAATATTTGCGCACATTCGCATCACTTTGATCTTTTTGATGCTCTCTCTTACCCAAATTTCTGTCTTATTGTATCCAACTATCAAAACTACGAAATTTCATTAAAAAAAAGTAATTTCATTGAATAAAAATTATTAAGGGAAATTGCGAAATTTTGATCGCTGGACAGAATAAGACATAGTAATTTGAGTAGAGAATCTAAACTCATTTTATTATTGTTGATCAATTGCACTGATATTTGAATTTAACTTCAACGTTTAGACATAAGTTGCTTAGTTTATTACTTCCTTGCTCGTTGCATTAAAAGAGTTTCATTTTTAATTCAACTTTAAAGAAGATTTGTCTGCTAATGTATATATGTGTGTAGAGATGGCATCGAACCGGAACCGACTCGGAGCCGGACCGCCGGTTTTCGGAACCGTGGCCCCCGGTGCCAGAACCTGAACCGGACCTGCCTCTGGCGGTTAAGGTTCCAGTTCTTCTTGTCTGAGAACTGGGAACCGGCGGGTTGGAACCTCCAGTTCTAATGTGAGAACCATAAAAATAATATTTTTTACATTGCTCTTGCACAAATTCGAACACACAACCCTTTGTTAGAATTGAAAGGTTTTACGCAAAGTTGATTAACCACTTCAACTATTTGCATTTTGTGAACTTCTTTCTTATAATTATAATTATATTATATGTTTAACATATAATATACATAAACTATTTTTAAATATATATTATAATAATATATAAACTAATAGGATACTTTTTATATATATTATTAAAATAATATAATAAGCATTAAATTAAATTAAAATTATTAAATTAAATTAGATCCAACCGCAGCTTCCGCAAATGATGAAGATGAATTATATTAAATATTCAAGATGTATTTATTTTGTAAAAGTTTCAATGCTTCAAAGTTCAAACTCTGATTTCTCATGATTTATAACAAGGCATCACTCTCTTGATTTTTTAAAAATAATATATTAAGGCATATTCATCTGTATATATATTTTTTCACAATTTATTTTTGTATCTTTTATTATATAAATTATTTAATTGTTTAAATGTATGTACTGTCGCTATATATTTTATTTTATTTTTGTAATTTTAATTATTTATAAATAATTGAGTTATTAATTGAGTCAAAATAAAATAACATTTATAAGTTAAAATTTTTAAATAAACGAAAAAAATTATTAAATAAACGGAAAAGATTGGAATCGGAACGGGAACCGTGACAGAACCGAAATTGGAATCGGAACCGGCGGTTTTGGAATCGTAACCGGCAGTTCCGGAACCGTGGCCATCCCTATATGTGTGTTTACTCTTCACTTCCACAAAGTTAAACTGCGTACTTTTACAAAATCTCTCCTAAGGATATGCCGTTCTGTGCCCTTTTTTCAAGGGTAATTATAAGAGAGTAATGATACAAGAAATTTTAAAGTAAATTCTCTCGGGTGACTTACGTTAATATCCATATAAAAGAAAATAATTGAATACTTAAACATAAAACTGCCAAGTGATTATTATCAAATGATGCCACATCGGTGCGAATTTGTACCGTACAGGGTTCAGTTGGTAATTTCCAAAATCTCAAAGTTCGGAAAGGTAATTTGGACAAAACTCGGGAATTTTTTTCTAATTTATCCTAAAACTAAAGGACTAACAATGAATATTCATATGAATGTTTTTCCATGACCTTGAAAATTGATTATCTTCCCAAAAACTTCTGATTACAAGCTACATTATGAAGTTAGAAGCAGCAGCAGCAGCAATGGCTAAGTTTTACAGTCCTATCTGTATGCACATATCTAAACCTCTACTAAAGTGCCACCATCCCAACTTCTACATTTCTAAACAGCCAACTAATACAACAATATAGCCATAAATCTAACATTTTCTTTTCCTTTGTAACAGAAGAACCTTGTATGATTTTAGGTGGCTTCTCTCCTAACCAATCGAGCGGAAGCCGTTTTTGCATAATCACCAATATTTGCCACAAAGAGAGGATCTCTCTCTTCAACCTTAGATTCGTCGTTGCTAGCTCCTGTCAGATTTAGCTGATCGATCCTCTCCAGTTCTTTAGTTAGATCATCCATTGTCTTCTTCAACGTTGCCTTGTTCATCGGCCCTGCCTCACCCGTAGAAATACCAACCATAGTAATCCTTGGTAGAAGAGGGGACTGCCTTAGCAGCTGTCCACTGGATTTGGTGTTAGCGTCACTATCCTCTCTGCAAGACAAGTAAATAATCTAAAATTTTCAATCACAATTTACTTGGATGCACTTCCAAAAAGATGATAAATTTTTATTTACCCCTTTTCTGCTAATAATTTTGGAACCCTCTGCTGCTGCTTCAACCATGGAAGGGCCAGCCAATCCTTAAAAGGAAGTCGGCAATCCAGCCTCCGTCCATGCTCAGCACAGAAATTGTTTTGCATTTCACCCTCTGAACTGTAAAGGCACTGGAGTGGCATTCGATCAAGGAAGTCGGATGGCTTGCATGCTCTCAAGAACGAAGCTGTGCTCCTGCAACCAAATCAACAGGTATCAAGGTAACAGATATTCCAGCGTCACACTGTAGCAAGAACTGAAAGGGAAGAAAAAGATTTGGTGATCTGATCATAGCATCATCCAAGTAACAAACCAAGAAGACAAGGATTTAAAATTTTTTTTTTTTTGGCATATGAGTTAAACAAAACAATTAATTGATCAGGAACCACAAGCTGTCTACACCCATCTGAGTCCCCAGTTAGCATACTTAAATGAGCCACAAGACATTGTACAATTCTCCCAATTCATGCTTTTTTCATCATGGAAATGACAAACTTATTGACCAAACTCTAAAAGGCACATATTTGAGTACATCAGCTTCAATTTCAAATTATAGCGTGTACCTCTTCTCAAACGAATCCACCATGTATGGAAATTTTGGTTGAATTCCAGTTGCTTTCCGCAACCATCTGTTTCCAAGAAGGACCTTATCAACGGCATAGAGAAGCTGAATTTCAGCAGCTTTTGATAGGACACTCAAAGGTATCCCCAGATTGCCCACTTCATCCATCACTTCCTGAACCTGTCCAGCGGTAAAGTGTTTTCAAATATCAGAAACAATGAGTTCGTTGCAAACTATGGACTTCTTAATTTTCCCAACATGTTTGCATAGTTGAACATTTGGTACTTAAATACACAATGTGACAAACATAAAGCAAAAACATCTCTCAACTTTGGCCCCTGCTACCTAGCATAACGGTTCCAGATAAAACACAAAAAATCTGTTTCTTTTAAGCAAGCTATACTCCTTCACTCAACAAATCAATAGGCAAAATAACCTCCTCAGTTTATCCGTGAACTCAGAAAGCCAAGCATTGTCACTTTCACAACCATAATTTTGTTGTAGCCAATGACAGAATTTTTACCTCTGGAGGCTCCCATAGGCTGTCTCCCATTTCTTCAACCACTTCAGCTGCCAAGCTGTCATCAACAATCTCCCGTCTACGCTGCATGTTTCGAGTTTGGATCAATGAATGGAAATGCTGATCAACAGAATCTTCAAGGATGTTGTCTAATGTACTTTTGTCAAAGAAGTATGGTGTGTACCTGATGGAAATGAAACAGTAAGTGGTGGATTTAAATCATACATAAGGTCAACAAGAAACTGACAACTCACTTCACGCGGAACCATGCAGAGAGGCAAGGCAAAATTTAGTAGCCTGAAATATAAAGAATGCAAAAAGATACACTGACCATCTAATACCATCAGTGGTGGCTATAGCAATGTCCAAGTTTTCAGCACTGAAAACAGGAACACCTTCCACCTTTTGACATCCACTTTTTTGTGGCATGCTCTTGAGAAGTTTGTTGGCTTCTTTAACCTGGATGACCATGAGAGCATAGCAAAGTATGAGTGATGATCAGTAGCTAATATATTCTATTCTGTTTTGGCTCAAATGAGATCAGTAAATTTTCTAACTGGGAGCTTAAGAGCGAACAGACCTGCTTCTCATTAGGGACAAACTGAAATAATTGAGGCTTCTCCTGCATTAGTAGTGGAAAAAACTTCATCAAAATGGCTGCAATTTCTCTCTTCCATTTTATGAACTAGAAAAGGACTTGATGCAAAAGAGTGAAAGGGAAACTGAAACAAAAGCCAAATATCAATAGTGGATAGCAGCTTGAATATGATACTTTTAAGTTAAAGGAAAGCTGAATGTACTTTACATTGAAATACATATTGAAACTTAAGAAAAAGAAACTCTCTAATCTGATTCAAACTTGCTCACCATACAAGGACATGTTGTCTTAAGCTGCATATCCAAAGGTAAAACTATCCCAAACACACACACACACACACACACAACTGACAAACCAAGATCATAATGATTGTTCCTGAACGTAAAAATTTGTCATTGTGTTTAAAGAACATAATCAAGAACAACAAGGCTTACACATTCTTTAGGATTAACATTTTTCCTTTCTTCCCATTATTACATCTTCAATCCAATCCTACAGAAATATAAACTGTTTTCCTAGAAAATCCTAATAATAAAAATAAAAATCACAAAAATCAGGGGAATAGAAATTTCTAAGCACAAGAAAATCACAAAAAAAAAAAAAAAAAAAAAAACAAAAAAAAACACATGTATAGCAAGTTAGTACCTTGAAATGCTCAAAAGCTACATCAAGACGACATGCACCAACCACACCACTAGGAATATTCAGCCGTTTGACATAAGAAACTGAGACAAAAAGAGCTACAAAATGAGTATTTTCCAACCATAATCAGGTATTCAAAGTTCAATATGTGATCAAATTTATAGCATGTTGAAAGAAAAAGTGAAAACAAAGAGATGCATGTGCAGAAAGCCTGTGACGTACATTGCCATATCAAAATAAAGCAACAAACAACCTTGCAGTAGAAAAGGATGGAAGAGCATATGTTGGTAAAGACCAGAAAAACAATCAAAGGGCATGTAGCAATCAAATAGACTTAAATTATAGGTGATGTGTTCTTTGAAGAAATACAATCCATATCTAACTTTAAACACACTTTCTGCTAAAGATTATTGTGACACTTTTAAGTATTAGCCACCAGCATTATACCTGCATCACCGAGATCCATGAAAAACCGGAACACCGGACCATTTCTTTCACTCTTAGAAACAGCTGCAAACATCTTCTTGAGCCACTGGGGAGTCCTAGATATTAAATAAAACAATTTAACAGAGTAACATAACTTTCTGACAGTGAAACTGCTGCATTGAGTGGCTGATAGAATCCCCACAAACACTATCAGCCTACTCCAATTTCCCCTACTCTTATAAGGTTATACAATCATTCATGACCGTATCCATACTTCAAACCACAGATAGGTTAGTGGTTGTCTTAAATGCATGCCCATCTTGGATAAACATTTGGAACTCAAATTTTCAACAACATGCAGGTTTACAGACTTTATAAGCTAAAAGTGATTAATTTTAAATCCTACGTCCCACACTACATATGCAGGTTGATTTTACAACCCTTCTTAACCTGTCAACCGATTTTATTTTTCAATGAGCCCATCACAATCGTTGGCATTGCCTTAATAGATTCATTCGGGAGACATTTTGTGAGCACCAACAGATAAAATTCAATCCATAATGCCTTTGATCAGAAAGATAACCATAACAAGCACTTATCTGACCCTTCAAAGTAAGCCCTAAAAATCATATTCTGGATGCATTGAGAAACAAACTGAAAACTCAAACTAACGAATTTCAATCACTGGATTTGACCCAAAAGCTTAACATTTTGCAACAACCTAAACAAATGGAAATAATGCAGATAAAATATCTCCGATGATAGCAGATATAATAATATACAGGAGGAGCTGGACATTTCATTTTTGTAAACAAGTAGGGACGATTGAGGTAAAAGATTATACCTTTTAGAAATAAATGGTATATCAAAATGGGTAGAGACCGCCATGAGACCGGTTCCAGAAAGGTCACACATGCTGAAGACTTGACCCACAAAGGCCGGCCCAGCTCCACGGTCCCGGTTAGATTTCAGGCCGGACACTTTGACGGAAGAAGGAAACCCCGTTGCGGACTTAGAATCCACGTTCTTGATGGCCGGCGATGACGAGCATGGCGCAACTGGCTCTGAAGAAGCTCGAGCGGAATCAGGCTGCGCCGACTCGAATTGGGAAGAAGCCAGAGGGATATAGAGTGGTGGCTGTAGTGAAGAGTCCGGCAAGAGCAGAGGGAACAGTACTGTGGAAGAGGAAGAAGGTGGGATTTTGAAGGTGAGGAAAGGTGGGGGATTGGAGGAAGCGGATTGAGGGAATGAAGGGAAGAAATTTATGCGGTTTCTGGTGGTGGGTTGATGAGGGTCGGTTGCGGTTGCGGTTGCGGTTGCAGTTGCAGAGGCCATGGGAGGAGGAATCAAGAATCTGAATCAATGAAATCAAAGAAAATTACTGAAGCTCAAATCTTTCCGGTCAGTTTTATCAAGAAAGAGGGGGGAAGGGGCACAGAAACAGAGACAGTTCTTTGTACCGATACAGTTTCCCACGCCATGAAAATAAGCCAACCTCGCAAGTGGTAAATTTCAAAGGACGAAATGTTTAGATAAAAAATAAAATCTTTTATAAATATCAAAATACAAATATTTAACTCACATGAGGACTTTTATTTTTTATTTTATTTTTACACCACGATATACACTATGTTAGGGAATTGACACATGAACACCACGCGGCGACAGGCAACTTGAGCTTAACCACCATGTTAGGAACGGACAATTGAATATCACGTTAGGTACTACATTATTGAGACCTATACATTAAACATCAACACACGACAATTGAGAAGTGGTTTCGAAAATCCTGATAAGAGTTCAAACATTATTGAGCGTAACAGTTTTTTTTATAAAAAAAGTAGTGTTATTTTATTTTATTTTATTTTTACCTTTTATATTTAAAATATAATCACGTGTTATCTAAGTGAACAAATTGGGATTATTACTCGTTGTAACTTAATTTTGGGATTCAATTTGTTTATTTCATCACACATAAATACTCCATCTATTCCATTAGCTAATTTGACACCATTTTATCACGCATCAATACTCCATCTATTTCACATTGTAAAACTTTTTATAGATGTGATGAATAATATTTAAAATAGCTAAATTGATACAAGTTGTTTCATTTACGTCCATTGATAAGTGCAAGTTAATTTTAAATTATTCGAATAAAAAATTTAAAAATTGTTTTATTTGAAAGAAAAATATTTTTTGAAATCGGCTATTTTAATGAAACATAACTAAAAAGAAAAAAAATAGTAGTAGTAAATGTATATAAACTTGTAAAGTAAGTATACAATTTAGTGCAATTAATACTAAATGCCATCTAATTTAGTCCGCTGACCTCCCTTCGAAGACGAAGGAAATGAGATTCATCGGCCAGAGACAAGGTTTTCTGTAGTAATTAGCTTAATTACTGCCCCAAGCAAAATTTACGGACTAAAAGGGGCACACAAAGATACACATAACAGACGGCGGAGCGAGAAACTAGAGATTCTATAAGGATATAATCGCCGGCTACTCTACTGGGATCTGAAAGTACTCCTACTAGTTTTTCTTCGGGTAAGTGAACTATTTGTTGTTATATCCCCAATTCATCTTGTTCCTGATTGATCCTTGTTCTTCCGCTATGGATTGTACTGTTTTTTGTTTAATGTTGTTGAATTTTGCTCATGGCCGTTCCGGGTTCGGCATTAGAAACTGCAATGCATTGCCCGTCCCTTTATGGGTTTTGCTTTTCATCGTATTGGGTGTGGATCATGATCTCGATAGGTCAAATTGAATTCGGTTCCCTCATTTTGATTGATATGTTAAATTAATATCTGTGGGTTGCTGGGTTGTGCTCGGATTGTCAGTTTGATGTACACTGGATGGTACTTATGTTGGAGGACTGCAATCGGTGTATATCATTCTAGAAATCATCTGTTTCACATGATGGCTCTAATACTTGTATATGCACTTAATCTTGTCATCTTAGAAGTGTAAAGTTCCTTTCTTTCTTCTTTTTTTTTTTTTGGTTTGCTTTCTGGGGTTACTTATCCTTCGAGTTGTAACTGACCAAAGTGTTCATGCATTTTTGTTCACTGTATCCTGTTTACTTATTCACTGTATTTTTGTTATAATTGCAGTTTACTGGCATAATGGGTGCCTCTGAAGATAATGGTGCATTGTTTCCAATTTTCATTCTGTCCACAATTGCCATACCTTTGGTACCCTATACAATACTGAAGTTATTTCGTGGTTCCTCTAAGAAGACAAGGAACATCAATTGCGAGTGTTCAGTTTGTTCCCAGTCAGGAAAGTACCGCAAGACGATTTCTAGCCAGGTAGTTCACACACATCCATTTTATTGAAAGCTACAGTGTGTATATTGTGATTTTTAGGGTAAACTGATGATTGTGATGACAATTTTTTCAGACATCAAGCTTTTTCACGTGTCATAATTTGACACTAATACTGCTCTGGGTATTTGTTGGGTTCCTTGTCTATTACGTTAAACATTTGAGTCGTGAGGTAAGTAGCGATAGGTTGTTGTTGTATTGATATCTCAAACCATTTTTGTCAACTATTGAAGTGGAAAAGTCATGTTTTTGTTCATTTTGTGTCATCTCTTAGATTCAAGTTTTTGAGCCATTCTCTATTCTTGGATTGGAGCCTGGAGCTCCTGACTCAGCAATTAAGAAGGCATATCGAAGACTATCAATTCAATACCATCCAGATAAAAATCCTGATCCAGGTTGAAGGTGTTCTGTTTAGTCAGTTATGAATAATCAAGGTTTGAATATTTCTTGCGCTTATAATACTTGACTGATGGATGTCAGTTTTTATCATTATCATGTACAGATGCTAACAAGTACTTTGTGGAGTACATATCGAAGGCTTATCAAGCTTTGACAGATCCCATCTCCCGTGAGAATTTTGAAAAATATGGGCATCCAGATGGAAGACAGGTTCAACTTGTTTGATCTTATAGGAGCGTCTCTTATTCATCCCTGTTCCCTAAAAGGGGAAAGAAACTTAGAATTACTATTAGTGAACAAAATGTGAGGAGAAGTTTTGAATTTACTGAGCAATAATAATTTTTTGATGTAGGGGTTTGAAATTGGCATAGCTCTTCCTCAGTTTCTGCTGAATATGAATGGGGAATCTGGTGGATTGTTGCTGCTCTCGATTGTTGGCCTTGTTATATTGTTGCCAATGGTGATGGCTGTTATATATTTATCAAAATCTTCAAAATATGCTGGCAATATCAAGCGTGAAACACTTGCCAACTACTTTCAGTTAATGAAACCATTACTGGCCCCAAGGTACAATCTTTACTCTAATGCATGGTTCCAGGGCATGTATCAAAGACAAAGTTGATGCATAGTTAATATTACACATCAACATTATTCTGCTCTAACTTTATTGGTCTGGTGTTTATGTACGTATATACCTGTCAATTATCTTTACCGTTACATTGGAGTAAACTTTGTGTGACAGCATTTATCAGTTGGATCACTGTGACTTGCTGAATCTTCTAACTTAAGGCCTTTATTAATTTTACCATGTTTGATTTCTGTGCAAAGCTAAAACGTAACATATTGGCAGTAGTGCTAATTATGTGTTCTCTCCTTAAATTTTAGGAAAGCATCATGCAGTTCACAAGTTTTTGTGATGTATTGGTCATGCCTCTATAAATTTACTCCTGTTTCATGATTTGTATATGGTGCTATCCATGACATCTGCATATTTTGTTCTACTAAATTGTACAGAAAAGTTTTGGATATCTTTGTTGAGGCTGATGAATTCAAGAGCATTCCTATTCGAAGGACTGATGATGAACCCCTTCAGAAGCTCTTCAGGATTGTAAGAAATGAGCTGAACCTGGACAGTAAGAACACAAAACAGGAAGAGGCAAAATTTTGGAAGCAGCAACCAGCAATAGTTAAGGTAAAAGTGAAAGAAGGAACATCATTATAAAGATGTTGGAGTTCTTTTCTTTTTTTTCTCTTCTGAAAATTGAAGAAATTGCTTTGAAGTTATACTTTCTCACTTTTCTTGCAGACCCAATTGCTACTGCAAGCGCACCTAACTAGGGAAACAACTTTGACCGCAGATTTGCAGCATGACCTCAATCTTGTGCTGCAACTGGCACCTCGCCTACTTGATGAGCTCATGAAGGTGCAATATACACATGTCAATTGCTTAAAACTTGTCATGAATCCTTTTTACCCACCATCAAATGGTGGTTCTCATACCATGAAAAGAAAGATCATCTGTGCTAAGATTGATGGTCCATTATGGTTTCATAAGAATTTGAACCTTTGTTATACTGATATGACTTTGGTGGTTTGTTTTCATCTTTTTTCCTCTTCATTCACACATATTGCATTCCCTTGAACTCAAGGCTGCATTTTTGCATGCCCGCTGCCATCCCCCCCCCCCCAGGAAAACTCGTACTACTGATCTTTTCAAGTATTGCAATTATGCTTGTGCATGTCTGCCTAGCTTATCAATGATCTTTTCATTTTTTTTTTCTTATTCTTGTTTTCCTGAATTCATGTTAGGCTTGCCATCTTACAGATTGTTTACAAACTTCATACAGGTGACTATCATCCCTCGCAATAATAAGGGGCATGGCTGGCTTAGGCCTGCAATTGGGGTTGTTGAGCTCTCACAGTGCATTATTCAGGTGGAACTAATTAGCTTGTGTTAAAAGATTCAGTGTCTGAATGTCACTATTGACATTGTCTTTTCTGTTTGTAATTAAATTCGATAAAGGCTGTTCATCTTAGTACAAGAAAGGTTTCTGGAGGATCCAGTGAGAGCATTGCTCCTTTTTTACAACTCCCACACTTCAATGAAGCCGTTGCCGGGAAGATTGCACGCAAGGTATTCAGAATGTTTTTCTTCTGCACCTGATTCAGTTCTTAAAATAGAACTTAAACTGGCTGGATTCTTGAGATACTTCATATTGTTTAAGTGGCCTCAATTATGCAAAATGAGTTAATGCAAAAGATTTTTCAAAAACATCATGTTAACTGGTAACTCAACTGATTGTGTTGTTCTGGAGTAAGATTATCCGAGGGTGGATGTGGAATGTTAGCCAGGAGTGCATCTCATGAACTATTCTTAAGTTATTTGCGCTTATTATAAAGTGTCGATGAGGATCGCATTGTTGAACTTTTGTTTGCCAAAGAAGATTTGATGATTGAACTTTTGGTCTGCTAATTGCTTGATACGAATTGACTGATTGGTAATCTCATGTCATTTGATTTGTTAGTCATCTTTTATGTGCACCTATTTGCAGGTCTCATTGCAGGAGCTTCAGGAGATGACCCCTCAAGACCGTGATAAATTGCTTTCTGAGACAGCTGGCTTATCAGATACCCAAATACAAGATGTGGAGAAGGTGCTGGGAATCATGCCCAGTGCCACAGTGGAAGTTACTTGTGAGACTGAGGGGGAGGAGGGCATTCAAGCAGGCGACGTCGTAACAGTACAAGCTTGGGTGCAGCTAAAACGTGGTAATGGCTTGATCAAGGCAGTTCCGCATTCGCCATACTATCCATTCCACAAAGAAGAAAACTTCTGGTTGCTGCTAGCAAATCAAGATTCCAACAGCGTGTGGTTTTCACACAAGGTGAATATCATGGATGAAGCCGCAGCTGTAACAGCTGCTTCACAAGCAACAGAGGAGAAAATGGAAGTCCTGGGGGCAACTAGTGAAGAAACTCGTGCCCGGGTGAAAGAAGCAGTTGCTAGAGTGAAGAGTGGATCCCGGCTTGTCACTGGCAGGTTCCTAGCCCCAGCTGAAGGAACTTACAACTTGACTTGTTATTTGCTTTGTGATTCCTGGTTAGGCTGTGACAGTACAACCAGCTTAAAGGTAAAAGTTGTGAGACGTAGTAGAACTGCAACCGCGAATCCAAGAGGTCACGCGAGGGAGGAAGAAACCATCTTGGAGGACGAGAGTGAAGAGGAAGATGTGATTGAAGAAGATGGTGAATACGAGAGCGAGTACAGCGAAGATGAACCAGAGGCAAGTAAAAAGAACGTCCCGAAGGGCTCTGCAGGTGGAAGTAACAAGAAGGGGTCTAACAAGGGTGCTGCTGCTCGTAAGAAGGGCAGGTAGTGGGCATTACAAGTCTTTTGTTTTTTTTTTTTTTTTTGTTGTTGTTTGACACAGAAGAGAGATGAAGGGTTATGTATGAAGGAGAGCATTGCCCATTAATATACAGCTTGAGTGATGGTAGAAGCAGAGAAGAGAGTCTTGAATGATCAATCATCAACCTCAGATTGTACTTCAAAATATGAATAGATTTGAATAGCTTTAGACTTGAATTTTCGTTTATGTTGTTAATTTGTCGAACGCTGTGAGTTGGCGCGATGTAGCCGGGTTTACCTCCGGCTCCGGGAGATATTTAAGCTCAATTTTTGCTCTTTCTATATATGCTTTGATCACCGTACGCGTAGAACAGACATGATGATTCAACTTTCTTCTTGTTGAATATCCAGAGAGGAAAGTGTGGCCATGATCATTCAACTTCTTGTTTGTAATTGTTGGCTGGCAATTTTCTAATTTTCAGTTCGTGACATTTTTTAGTTCATCAAAAGAGGTACAGCAGAAAGAAGGAAGAAAAATAAAGTTACCTGCAGTACCACCGGCCGGCGGCAGACATGTGGAAGTACACCTCGCCATAGGGAGGGAGGGAGATGGCCGGCACCGGCTGGGATTATTCATTAAATGGTGCCGCGACGCCGCTGGTGTCGGATTTGAATCGCCGAAACTGTAAAAAATGGCTGGACGGACAGACAGACACGAGTTCTCTGCTCAGTTACAGTTTCGGAGATTCAAACTCCGATACCGGCGGCGATTCAACCGTGTGATCAATGGAATAAGAGAAGAGAAGAGTGGAGAAAACCAAGCGGAGGGAGTCATGGACAATGAAGTAAATGCATCGATTGGCATGACTATAATTGTTCTTTTTCATTCAGATTTGATTTGACCGGGGAATATGAAAGAAACCCTAGGGTGTGTTTGTCACACGAGAATAAAATAGAGAAAATGAACATCTGATCCCTAAAATTGAAATTCATATGCTTAATACGTATAAGAATCTAATAATTTTAGTTATTATATCTTTCAAAAGATAATTAAAATTTCTTTAATGAAGAATTTATCAATTCCTGAATATGAGATGCCCCATTTCTATTCCCTTTCCCGCGCGACAACTATTCAATTACTAATCTTAAGGCTATGTTCTTTTCCCTTTCATTCTAGAAAAATTATCACTTTTTACTTTAAAATTTTACCTAAAAAAATATCATTTTTTATTAAATTCAAATTTTAAAATTAAATTTTTTTTCTAAATCTCAACTTATATAAATTCAAAAAATAATATAATTTTTATATTTTTTCTTCCCTTTTTTATACAAATCTACAAAGAAGTCGCTAAAATTAGGTATCACATAGGCTCGTAACAGATGCCGCTTGTTCTTTTTCTTCATAGATGATATAGGGAATCTTTAATGCACATTGCTTTCCAGGTTGTCATAAAAGCCCAACAACCACAAACCACGAGTAAAACTTTGGCTCTATTTCCACCACACGCTTTCCTCTTGACTTTTGGTGCAGAATACGCGTGGAATTTTGGCTATAAATAAATGAAATGAAATGAAATGGAGGATGAATTTCTCAAGGAAAACTGCGTCCCTTCCTCAATTCTCTGTGTCCAGTTGCCAACTCTCTCTCTTATGAACCCATTTTGAGATCCATTTCCTGTAACAAAGAGAAAATGGCCACTCAGCAGTTCTACTTGAACTTCAAAAAATGGGAATGGGAGCTCTCAAACAGAGAGGCCTGCCCTTCTCCCCACACCCACACCCATCGCGGAGCTGGAGCTGGAGATGGAGTGGAGATGTACTGCCATTACTTTGGAGATTCAAATTCCGATGACTTTAAATTAGTTTTTATCATACAGGGAGGGAGGTTTTGAAAAAATCTTTATTCTCTTTCAAATTGTGCTTTAGCTTCTCTTTGATAATTTTTGTTCAGTCGTTATTCTTCAATTTGATTTAGAAGATCAAGTAACACTTTCTTTTGTTCAATGTTTGTGAAACAATATATTAAAAAAGAATTATTGAAAATTTTAGTAGCCAAAATAGTCTTACCTAATCCAACTTGGCCTTTATTGAGCATGCCCATTCTCTTGTTTCTCCTTCTTTTACTTTTGCCCTCAGCCTGAAACGGTAAAGACCATCCAATGTTTAGGTTATTCCAAATGCCAATTAAGGCGAGCCTCAACAAATACTATCTACTCTCTATGTATTCCTCTACTCCCAACTAATCTCTTCGTCTGTTTAATTTTCTTTTACCACTTCAAAACCTTCCCTCCATCTTCATTTTACTTACTCACTTTCTACAATCTTCAAACTCACACCAAAAACCATATTATATTTACGTCTTCACCTCAATTTCTTTATCACTTTCCTACTAATTGCGTTTCATCAATCCAGAAAACAAAATGAAGCATTATTTATCAACTGTTATTGTATTAGTGTTGATGTCTGAAACTGAAGCAGATCATCATTACAACTACTCATGATGTAAATTTCCTGCCATCTACAATTTTGGAGACTCCAATTCCGACACACACCCGGATATCCAAGTGCTTCAATTTCACTCTGAAACCAGTAGCCGGGTTTACCTCCGGCTCCGGCAGATATTTAAACTCAATTTTCGTCTCTTTTCTATAGATAGTCTTTTTGGCAGTAAGATTGGACAAATTCAAATTAGTTACATATAGTGTGCATTATAAGATTTGCTTGCTGCAGGCTCCGGTGATCGGAATGGGTGGATCTGAGTCTGAAAACAATTATATGTTCCGCAACCCATCGATTTGCAGCCTCAATCCAGTGTACACCGTCCCAGCTAATGACCTTCTTGCAAGACCCTGCGTGTGCTTCACTATCAAGATGAACGCCGCAGCAGATTGTCCCAGGGTCCTGAAATCGGAATGTCCTTGCGTTGCTGATGAGTTCATACTTTGCAGTGTAGATATCTACCTACGTTATCGCAGATTGCGACAGAGATTCCTTGAGCTGCGCCACGGTTTCCTTGAGCAATGCATTGAACCGGAGTGCTCTCTCGTTCTGCCACCTGATACATCCGTGTTTGTCGAGAAACTCCGGCGGTGGATTTCGGACTTGGCAAGTTTGAAAAGGCACGCAACCAAAGGGACCTGTGTTATGTATCCAGAAATATGTTGCTCCTCTGTTATACAACTCCTGTATTTGTTTTGCAAATATATTGGTTATATTCACCAACATTGCCTCGAAAATCTTGTGCGCTAGTATGAAGTTTGATGCTTTGGCCAATGTCATTACTTCCGATGTCAACCAGGTAAAGAGCTCTGGAAAACTCTTCCGGGTTAGGGAGCTTGCCTTTATCTGCAAAAATGTTAACACCGATCCCAGTTGAGTTAGCCTTTACTTATGTAAAAATATAAAGTAAGAAAGCTATTTGGAAAATGTAACACAATTAATGTCCATTCCATACCATGAGCGTAGAGAAGAGTAGGTCGAGCTTTGAACAGAGTGTATTGAACCACCTGGATATCGAGAGGAACCGGGCTGATTCGACTCTAAAACCAGGTCTCATCCGGCTGCTGGATTGTTGCCCCTGAACTTGCAAAATTAGCTCCGTGATGGAAACTGGTTGCCAGAGAGTCCAGGTATGGACTCAGAAAAACAGTAGAAAGTTTTCGTATATAGGAATGAGGGGATTCAAATTTATAACTTAAAAACTGAAAGAAAAAAGAAGTAAGTTACCAATGAAATCGATGATAAGGCGACCGTCGGAATATCTTCCGGTGGAGGCGTGAAAGTAGGTCTGGTTAAACGAACAAAATCTAATTCATTTATGTCATATATGCATATGATTGTTTTGAATTTTGTGTTATTCAATTTACTTTTAAGTTAATTCACGTGGAAAAATTTACACTATATATGCAAACGTACGTTCTATATCAAATATGTAAGCTACTCAATAGTATAACAACTTTTGATTTCAAATATGTGAAGTAAATGAGGCTTTGCCATACAAGCAAGCAATCAGTGGCGGAACTAGACAGAAGGTCGGGGGCATTACCCTTATTATTTTAAGGGCATACAAGAGAACAAATTGCATAGCAAATACAACCGTTTTTGAGTGAAAAAACTAACTCAAAGCAAGAAATTTTTTAATAGAACAGAGGGAGAGGCGTAGATTGTTTGTAATCCTTAGTGGTGTTCTTTATCTTCATCCTCAACATCATCTGTTTCTGTAACTGTTGGCTAGCAATACATGATATAAAATGGTTAATTTTAAACAAACCCCTCGAGTTTATTCTAATTTTCAACATTTTTTTTTATTCATTAAAAGAGGTACTGCAGAAAGAAGGAATAAAAGTAAGTTACCTGCAGTACCACCGGCCGGCAGACGTGTGAAAGTAGATCTGATCTCACCATACGGAGGGAATGAGATGGCCGGCACCGGCGGGGATTAATTAAAATGGTGCCGCTGGTATCGGATTTGAATCGCCGAAACTGTAAAAATGGCTGGACAGACACGGGTTCTCGTTCTGATCAGTTACAGTTTCGGAGATTCAAATTCCGATACCGGCGGCGATTCAACCGTGTGATCGATGGAGTGAGAGAAGAGAAAAGTGGAGAAAACAGGTGGAGTGAGTCAGGGAGAATGAAGTAATTTGTGATGCGAATGCATCGATTGGCATGACTATAATTGTTCTTCTTGGTTACAAAATAAAAATTGTTCTTCTTTTTCATTCAGATTTGATTTGAGGAGAATATGCCAGGAAACCCTAGGTGCCCTTAGGATACGAGAATGAGAATGGACGTTTAAAATTATACTTATTACGTAAAGGAATATGGAAACCCTAGGGCATGTTGGCTTGTTCTTTTTGTTTCGTTTTGAAAACGGTTTTGGTTTCAACATTAAATTTAATATATTTAAATTATATTTCATCATTTTCAATACAACTTTTTATTATTCAGCATCTACTTTTTACATTTTCAATACACTTTTTACATTATAAAACTATTTTCCAAAACTTGTTTTCAAAACGTTCAAAAAGAACAGGCCCTTTGTTTTTTTTGAAAACGATTTTGGTTTCAACAGTAAATTTAATATTTAATATATTTTAATCATATTTCATTATTTTCAATACAACTTTTTACTATTTAGCATCTACTTTTTACATTTTCAATACACTTTTTATAATATAAAATTATTTTCCAAAACTTGTTTTCAAAATCGTTTTCAAATCGCCTAAAAAGAACAGGCTCATAGTAATTTTAACTATTATAAAAGGCAATTCCTTTAAAAAATTTGAGTTTTAATTTTAAAAAAATAATTTTATAACATTTTGAAGAGATTACGTAATTAAATAATAAAAAATTATATTAAAAATAATAAAAATTAATTATAATATATTAAATTTATAATTAAAATTAAAACTAAAATCAAAATCAAAATTTAAAGATGAGATCTCTATTTCCACCACACGCTTTCCCTCTTGACTTTTGGTGCAGAATTCGCGTGGAATTTTTTGGCTATAAATAAATGAAATGAAATGGAGGGTGAACTTCTCAAGGAAAACTGCATCCCTTCCTCAATTCTCTGTGTCCAGTTGCCATCTCTCTCTCTCTCTCTCTCTCTCTCTCTCTCTCTCTCTGGACTGCCATTCACTCCCAACTTTGGAGATTCAAATTCCGATACATATGACTTCAAATAGGTTTACGTGCAGGTTTTGGAAAAGTCGCATGTTATTTTTTGGCGTTTTAAAAATAATTTTGAAAAATAGTTTTATAATGTAAAAAGTGTATTAAAAATGTAAAAAGTAGATCTTGAATAGTAAAAAGTTGTATTGAAAATGATGAAATATGATTAAAATATATTAAATTTACTGTTGAAACCAAAACCGTTTTCAAAACGAAACAAAAAGAACATGCCCCTTATTTTCTTTCAAACTGTGCCTTAGCTTCTCTTTGATAAATCTTATTCAGTCTCTCAGTTTCTTCAATTTGATTTAGAAGATCAAGTAACACTTTTCTTGTATTCAATGTTTATGAAACAGTATATTATGCACAAACTTGAAAATTTGTGATATATAAAAGAAGAATTGTTGAAAACTTTAGTAGCCAAAGTGTTCTTATCTGGTCCAACCCGACCTTTATCGATGTGCGGCAGGCCCATCCTCTTTGTCTTGTCCCCAAACTTTCACTTTTGCCCTCATAGTGATTTTCCCTATAAATATAACCCTCTACTACCCACTAGTCTCTATGTCCGTTTAATTTTCTTTCTCCACTTGAAAACCTTCTCTCCATCTCCATCTTACTCTTCCAACTCACACCATTTACATCTTCACCTCTCAGTTTCTTTCTCACTTTCCTACCAATTACATTTCATCAATCCAGAAAAACACAAAATGAAGCAATATTTAGCAACTCATGTTATTCGTAGTCTTCATCATCTCTTTCTCTTTGGTGTCCCTAGCTCAAACTGATGATCATTTCAACTACTCTTGTAAATTTACTGCCACCAATCTCATTGGTAACTTCTTTCTTTTTAAGCAGTTATAATTTGAATCCCCTCATTCTCATTCCTATGGAGTGCCTGCATGAAATTAAACTTGTGTAAGTTTCTTTTTGAATGGACGGTCTACACCTGGGGCTCCCCTTTCTGAGTCCACACCTGGATTCTTTGGCAACCAGTTTCCATGAGGGAGCTAATTTTGCAAGTTCAGGGGCAACAATCCAGCTCCCTGTTGAGTCCTGGTTTCAGAGTCGAATCAGCCCTGTTCCTCTCGATATCCAAGTGCTTCAATTCACTCAGTTCCAAACTCGTTCTACTTTCCTCTACGCTCAAGGTATGCACATGGCCGCTGTTTACATAACATTTTTCGAAATAGAATCCTAATTTGGTTATTGTTTTTGCAGATAGAAGAAGCAGAGTTTTCCAGAGCTCTTTACGTGGTTGACATCGGGAGTAATGACATTGGCCGTAGCATTAAACTTAATAATAGCGCACAAGATTTCAAGGCAATGTTGCTCACTTTAACCAACATATTTGCAGACCAAATCCAGAGGAGCAAGATATTTCTGGATGCACAACACAGGTCCCTTGGGTTGCCTGCCTCTTCAAACTAGCCAAGTCCAAAACCCACCGCCGGAACCGGAGTATCTCGACAGACACGGATGCGTTTACTGGCAGATGCACTCCGGTTCAATGCATTGCTGAACCACTTCCTGACGCAGCTCAGGGCATCCCTGTCGGAAGCTGCCATAACCTTGGTGGATATGTACAGTGCCAAGTATGAACTCATCAGCAACGCAAGGAAATATGGATTTGAGGACCCTGCGAACATCTGCTGCGGAGTTATATCTAAGCGTACTTTTTTTCACTATCAAATACTCTTGTGAAGTTATTCCTGGATAATATAAGTATAAAAAGAGAGGCGCACAATGATTATGGTTGCGAAGAAATGTATTGGTATCATGATAATGTTGGCCGCGGTTGTGAATGTCACATATTCGATGACAAAAGAAGATCCACAAACTCAAAAGTTAGAATTTGGCGTAGTTCCCTCGGTACTACTTAAAGAGGATCCAATATTATGCTTACCAAACTGTGCTGCTTACTGTTCGGGCGGTGACGGTGACAGATCATATGTTGACGAATTAATGTTATTGTGAGTGTGCGAAACGCGATTGTCACCTTGAACAGTGCAACTGAAATATTTGCTTTTTGTTTCCAAGTTTACCTTTGAAAAAATAGTGCATTTCTAACGCGCTCACAGCAAATGTTTCAAGTACCACTGAAAACTAATTTGTCAACTTATGAGACTAAAATGAAACAGTTTAAACATAAAAAACGAAAGCTAAACAACTAGGGATTAATAAAATCAATAGAAATAGATAAAAATATATATATATTTATGAAATGCATACACGCACACATCCATTAATTTCATCAAGAACATCAACAATATTCCCAGGTCTCCTGCATATAACTGTTAATGCAGAGAAACACATAATCGAAACACACCAAAAAAAAAAAAAAAAAAGAAGTTCATTCACCTCATAATTGGATTAATACTTTTTATTCCATGCTTAATTTGAATTAATTAATACCCATCTTAATTAGCAATCATCGGGTATTTCTAGCACACTTGGTGATCATAGTGCATCCCCTGGTATAAGGATTGGCCTGTATATGCTTAGTGCAGTTGTAGTATGAATTGCCTCGAAAACCGCAAGGAATGCTGTCCTTGCGGAGAGCCTCATAGCTGATGTACCGAACTTGAGCCAATTGGCGCCGGTTCGACTCGGAATCCATCGACATCTCTTCTTCGGCTTCATCAATGATGCAATCGTCCACTCGGCTATGGCATGTGGCCGCCGGGGAGGCGGCGATGTTCATTAGGCCGGCGGCTTGACCTCCCCAGCCGCCGCTACTGCCGAAAGAAGAAGAAGAAGATTCTGCCTCCGCCATGACGGCCAGTACTAGGGCGAAGACGAGGATTAAATGACTCACAGAGGCCATGATGGTTAATTAGAGAAAACTGAGGAAGAAAGTAAGCAAATTAAACTTGAAGGTAGATACGGTGAAGTTGAAGATCAGGAGTATTTATTTAGGCTGGAAATTAAAGGATTATAATTGTCATTTGGAACATCCCATGGGATGCTTTCTTTGAGTTTCCGGTTTTGGATTGGGGAAAACAGACCATAACTTCGTAAGCTCATGCATGTTTTCTCCTTCCTTGGGCTGTTTTGTTTTTCCATCAGAATCACGGCAGATTTGGTTGGCAGAATATCAAAAGTGAAAGTTTGGGGAGAAGATAAAGGCCATTGTTTCTTCTTGTTTTGTGATAGTTACCATCCACAACCACATGTTTTGTCTTCAATTTCTCAACATAACATATGCAAATTGCAGCAGTAAATTAAGTAGGTTTTGCAATGAGTTATAACTAATTAATTACTGTAGTAATTCTTTTCCAAAAAAAAAAATAAAAAAAATTTACTGTGGTAATTAGAGCAGTTAAGCCTGAATTATTGTTTATGGGCCTTGCGAATTCCCCTCCTTTCGGATCGATCCATCCTGAATTATAAATTTCCTAACAAACTGCCATTATCTTCGATTATCCATTTCTGACATTTTCTCTTCTTCTTTATCTCTCTAAATTCTCAGGCCCTAGCCTGATACAAACCTGTTTCAGTGTATTCCTTCCACTTTAAACAAACAAAATCTAATTCATTTATCTCGTATGCGTGATTGTTTTGAAAATAATTTCATTCGATTTACTTTTAATTTAATTCACGTTAAAAAAATTACACTATATGTAAATTTAATTATGCTTGGCAGTTAATTAAGAGAAGTCACAGTATAAGTAAATAAAGTAATAATCTAACGCTACATTAGGGGTGGCAAATGGGCGGGTTATGGGTCGGGTCAAGACTGACCCTCACCTAATGGGTCATGACCCAACCCGACCAGTTGATTAACGGGTCATGTACGGGTTGGGTTATAACCCACTCAATCCGTGGGTTAATTCATTTGATCCAACGGGTTAAATTCACTTGACTCGACGGGTTATAACCCGTTCAATCTTCAATTTGACCCGTAAATTTTTTAGTTATAAAAAGTTAATAATTAATTATATAAATACTATGTATATATATACTGTATATAAGCATATATATATTTGTGTGGGTACTGTATATATATATATGCGTACAGTATGTGTCTATATATATATTTGAAATTAATTAATATAATTTTTATTATAAAATATCTTTTAAATTAATTTTAATAGGTAAATTGGATCATCGAATCATCACTTAACGGGTATTTTATTCGGTAAAAAAAAGTACTTTTGGACCTATATAAAAAAAATTCGTGCATAAAATGACTTCTCGGGTCACTATATAAATAAGCGCACATACTTAATGTTAACCCGTTTAACACAACCAAACAGGCGCATTTTACTAGATGGATTGACCGTTCAACCAAACGAGCTGAGCCGTTTAACCTAACGGGTCGACCCATTTAACCCGACGGGCCGACCTGTTTAGCCTGACATGCCGAGGAGTTTAAAATGTAAAATTTTTATTTTTATTTTTAAAATTTAAATGATGTAGAAAAATTAAAAAGAAGAAAAAAAGTTTGTATTGTGCTCCACATATATATATATATATATATATATATTAGGCTCTGTTCTCTTGTGCCTATTTCCCAAGAATTATTACTTTTTTCTTCTAAAACTTTACACAAAGAAACAACTTCATTTTCCCAAGAATTCAAAATTAAAATTTAAAAATTCCCTCTAAATATCTACTCACATAAATTCAAAAAATAACACAATTATTGCATTTTTTAAGCTCTCACCTACACAATTTTCCAACTAAAAAAACCAAAGTTTCTCCAACACAAACCAGAAAAGAATAGAGCCTTAAGAGAAAGAGGGGGATGCATGTGCGTGGAGGTGCAGCAATAAGAAAAAGAAAAGACAGTAAAGAAACCGCGAGAAAAAAGAGAAGAAAGGAAAAAAATAAATAAAAAAAAGAGGGTAAGTCTCTATTTGATTCGCGCGGGTGAGTTAGCTATAAATTGTAGCTGACCCGCGGGTTACTACAAAAAATTGTGACTCGCGAGTTGACTTTGACCCAATTCAACCTAACCCGTTAAGTACAGGTCAAAATTCAACCCGTGACCAGTTCAACTCGCTGCTCAACCCAACCCGACGGGTTAAAAAGACTGACGGATTGAACGGGTTAACGGGTTACTGGTCAAATTGACACCTCTACGCTACATGTAAATTAAGATAAAGGGTTGTTAAAAATGCATCATTTTTACTATGTGCAGTCTAAAAATAATAATAATAAATTAAAAAGATAAAAAAGCTCTTTTAAAACAATAAAGGAAAAAAAAAAAAAAAAAAGGGAAAAAGATACCCCAGGGAGCACTGCCCCAGGGAACCGTGCCCTGGGGCAGTACAGTCACCAGGGCACGGTTCCCTGGGGACTTTATTGTTCAAGGGAACCATTCCCTGGGTGTTTTTTTTTTTTTTAATTATTTTTATTTTTTAATTATAAATATATTTTAAATTGGTTTTTTTTTTTAATTTAAAATTTTGATATTTCTATTATTGTTGTCTAGAGATGAAGACGGAAATAGCTGCAGTATTGGAAATTTGGGACAAGAAGAAACCAACACATAGGGGTGGCAATTCGTGTCGTGTTTGAGTTGGCGAGTTCCCGTATCAACACCCCTTCAATTCTAACCTTGCCCGTTTAATTATTCGTGTCGACTAATTTAACCCACGAACATTTCGTGTTTGTGTCGGGTACGTGTTGTGTTTTCATGTTGTAGTACAAATTTCTCATGACGGGTTCGGGTTTGTATGTTCACGTGTCGACTTTTTAACTCTAACCTTACCCGTTTAATTATTCTTATTATTTGGGTCGATCCATTTTACCTGCGAACCCGTTGAGGCTCAATCCTAACTCGCTTATATCGTATCGGGTTCGTGTCGTGTCAAATATTTCCAACCCTACTAACACAGACAAGAAAAAAAAAATGTAAAAATGGTTGCTGGAAGAGAAGAGAGAGAAAAGAAAATTAAAAAATGGGTAAAAATCATTTACACTCCTCCAAGTTTCAAAAAGTGACAACCACACATCTTCAAGTATTGATAAGTATCAATCACACTCCTTTTTATGAATTTTTCACTAACTTTCCTCCAATTTAAAGGGTAAAATTGTCATATTAATATATTATGTAATGAAATCGAATGTTCTTGTATTCAATTTTAGTAAACAAATTCGAAAGGATTAAAAGTCAATCTCGACTTTTATCTAATTTTTCTTAGACTCATTTAGGATAGTGTAATTATTTCTCTATTTTTTTTTCTCATTCTAATAGACACACACACACACCCCTATATATATATTACATTATTTAAATTTTTTTATTTGTTGTCTTTAATATTTTTTAGAGATAGTTCAAACTTTTTTTTTTCTCACATATCAAATTTTAATAAGAAAAGTCAAGATTTTTTTTTAAAAGGGCTAATATACACCTAGTGTTAAATTAAACAAAATATTTAATTATTCACTTATGAATATTCTTTATTTAGACAAGCTGATAATATAAAATGTAATTATATTTTACTTTAAAAAGAAGGGCAATAATATCAAATTACACATTTTTAATGAAAAACTTAACATAAATGTTAGAAAAAGTGTCTCAATGACACTTTTTAAAACCTCAAAGGGTGTGGTTATCACTTTTTGAAACCTGAATGGGTGTGAATGATTTTTACTCATAAAAAAAAGTGCAAAAAGGGCTATATGGTCTTTTTTATTTTTAAATAATAAATTGGTACTGCATTTAGTAAACTTTGGGACTGCATTTAACAACTCTGATAAATAAATGGTAAATGGAATACTTCACTTACAGTAAATAAAAAATTGGAAGACCCGCAGAATACGATAAGGAATATCCAAATTTGTTCAGACAATGTTTGGAATTTGGATATTCCTATCCTATTGTTAAAGAAATTTTCCCTCCTAGGGCAAAAACTAACCTCATCTTGGCCCTCGTGCCCAAGATTCTGGCGCCACGGCATTTTCGGGCTAACACCTATCCTCTTTTGAAAGAATTAGGTTATTTGAGAATGAAAATTTTCAGTGAATGATGTTGCATTATACGGGGTGAATCACTTGGCAGTTATAATCTTAACTATTCAATAATTTTATTTTATAATTGTCATGTCGATTACTGTAACAATTTACTATGAATTTTCACTTTGTGTATCATTATTTGTTTATTGGGGCAATTATGAATTTCACCGATTGTATTGAACTTGGAGTTTATCGCGTGATGATCACCTGTCCAAGTTTCTATGTTTAATCATGGCTAGATTAATTAAATGTTGTTTTACTCTAAATCAAATTCATATCCTCTATCCGAGTTTTTGTATTTTATTTTATTCGATGTTCAAAACTATATAGTTTCACTTGAATATAAGATAAGAGCGATATAGGAAAGAAAATTTTGAAGCCACGGGACAAAATAAGACTCAAAAACTTAAGTAGAGAATACAAACTCCTTAAAATGACATTGTTTTATGTAAAAGTATTTATTGGAACTACACAGTATCCCTTGCCATTTTTCCTAAAATTATAGTCCTTTCATGTAATTATCCCATGAGTGAATACTTATGCAATTATATTAATAAAGCATTATAAATTATTATTTACAGAAGACATAGTTTTGTAAAAGGACAATAGTAGGAATTGATATTTGCAGCGACGGTTTCGATATTTGCAGCGACATTTTTGCGTGAAAAGACCGAAATGCCCTTGGGGTAAAAAAAAATTTAAAAAATTAAAAATTTTCAATCTGTTGGAATAATTTAAAAAAAAAAAAAAAGATTTGCACAAAAGTGTCGCCGGCGACACTTTTGTGCAAAAGTGTCGCCGTCGCCCGGCGACACTTATGGGTTAGTGTCGCCGGCGACCGGCGACACTTTCAGTTTTTTTTTTTTTTTTAGTAGTAGTAGGAATGAAAATTTAATTTATTTTAATTTTTTTTCTCCAAGGACATTTTAGTCTTTTTACAAAAAAATGTCGCTTGCAAATATAGATTCCGTCGCTGCAAATATCATGCCCCTTTAGTAAAAGAAATATCTTGGGGAAATGTAAGGGCCTGTTTGGTATCGTGATTCAAGTCGTGTTTTGAAATCACTTTTGATTTTATAATATTAAAAGTGTGTTGAAAATGTAAAAAAATGCGTTGAAAATGTAAAAATGTGTGTTGAAAATGTAAAAAAGTTTATTAAAAATGTAAAAAAATTTATTAAGAATAATGAAAAACTATCATAAAACAAAAATAATTTTAAAACACGTTCGTGATACCAAACTGGCCCTAATATTGGAGAGCTTTCCTCATTGCTGACATGGTTACTTATGCCCTCGTCATCTTTATTTTTTGTCATACGCGGAAGGCTGGAAAGTCTAATTGGATAGAACGGAAGCGCGCCGCCCAATCACAGAAAAAAGATAGTCACTTTTGCCTAACTGCACTTGATTGAGTCCGGCACGGTTCAATTTCAATCAGTTCGCAATTCGCCATTTCCCCAATTTGGATTTTCACAAATTTCCCTTCCATCTTCTGTTTCTGATTGGTAGTAGTAACAGATCTTAATTCTCCACCACACAACCAAAATGCTGGTGGTTGAACCCTCCGCCTCCGCCGCCGCCGTCCGATTCTCCGCGCCGCGTAGCTTCGATCACACCCCGAGTTGCCTCCCTCACTCAGCTACCTTCTTCATCCCTAGGTATTATCCCACTGCCAAAGTTTGAATCTTTGTTTAATTTTACTATTACCCAGAAAAAATAAAATGAAATCATCTTTGAAGCAGTTGAGTAGGATTGTAATCGTTGTACTATATTTGTTGAATTTTTTGCGGGGATCGGTATAGAAGGTTGACTGATCATTCTCGCGCCAGAAGCACTAACAAAAGGGGTAGCTTTAGAACTGGAATTAGAGCATCATCTTCAAAGGAGCAGCCTGATTCTAGTTCTGGGCCTGTCAAACCGAATGCCAAGCCCCAGAGGTATCATCCATTTGAGGAAATTGCGGACTCACAGTTGCTTGAGAATGGTGAGGCCATACTTACCCCTGCTGAAGCCTCAAGAACCGTGATTGAGGTCCAATGCTGCCTGCTTATGCTTTTTTTGTTAATCTTAATTTGAGATTTCGCTTGTCTTTCCTTAAAAACTAATTTTAATGCTGAAATTTGACGGCATGTTTTTGCAGGTTAACAGCAAAGCCACCCTTATGTTTTCCACATTAGTGAATGAACAAGTCCACGAGAATATCTTCTGGCCAGACTTACCTTATGTGACTGATGAGCATGGAAGTAGGGTGCTGTATCTCTCTTCTTGTTCAATTTTGATTCACTGCATTTGCATTGCCACTTCATGTAGTTAACTTTATCTGCTTTTGCTTCACTTCAGACATTTACTTTCGTGTAAAGAATGATGAGGACATTCTGCAAACTCTTTCAAGTGATGACAATCTTGTGGTATGTGGCCTCAGTCATTGCTTTGTGTGCCTTGCTAAAATTGGTTATTGCATGAATTTTGATTATTGAAGTGAGAGAACTTCTGAAAGTTCGCCACAAAATAAGAAATTGAGAGTAGCTATTAATATCCCTTCTTTTTACATGACAAACTAAATTTTCATTTCTGTACATCATTTTGATAAAGTTATAACATCCTCATCCCTGAAATACTTATGTAAATCCTTATACTTCTGATCTTTAAACATGCTAATCAAACATGCGATGCAGCAAGTCATTGTGGGCTTAGACACTGCAGAAGTGCTCAGTGAGGTTGAGTCACTTGGTCAAACAGAACTTGCCTTTGGCATTGATGAATTTGACGACGAAGGTAGTGATATTGATGATGAGGACGATGAAGATGGGGATGGGGATGAGGATGAGGATAACAATGGTTATGAAAAGGTGAATATTTAATTTTCTTTCTCTATATGTGTTGTAAGATTGCCTTTTGCTCTTTATTCAAATGCTTGTATACAGGACTGGGTTGCCATTATTGACAATGATGAAGACGAGGATGGGGATTCAGATGGATCACTTGGAGACTGGGCTAAATTGGAGACAATGCGAGCTTCTCATCCAATGTACTTTGCAAGAAAGATATCTGAGGTATCTTGACTATGAACTAAGACGATTCTTTACTTTTGACAGAGTGCAAGTAAAGCACTTCCATATCTTTTCTTCTCGTCTCAAGTGATCCTGTTCTTGTTTCCAGGCTGCTTCAGATGATCCCATTGATTTTATGGACCAGCCACCAGCTGGTCTTGCTATTCAAGGCCTACTAAGACCAGCCTTTGTTGAAGAACATGTTGTGATTCAGAAACAGATATCTGACGATCAATATAATGATGATAGTACTGATCAAAGTGGGAAAACGGAAGGGCATAAAGAAGAAGACACCATCCATATTAACGGTCATAAACATGAGGGTGAATCCACCCAAGAAGGCCTCCATTGGATTGAGGAATTGGAGGGTGATGAGACCTTAGAAAATGGAACTTCATTCTACAAGTTAGAGATGGTCAAGATTCAATTAATTTCAGCGCATGGGCACCAAGTAAGTCATCCAAGCTTTCTTCGGTGAATCTTATCAATTATTGATTGCTTGTCTATTGAAGTGTTTTAAATGTGCTCTTTTAATGTTGGAATGGTCATGATAAACCTTGGAGCGCATTATTACTTAAGCGCTCATTTCCTTTTTCAACTGTCCTCGCCAACATGTTCCTCGGCCAGGTGTAAGAGATTTTCTGCTCATCAGAATGTTGTAGCCACTTTTAGAGTTAAAGATGAAATCTAACTTACCTAAACTTGGAGTTACCATCTTCTAACTCTTTGATTGTTCTTTAGTTGTGAGCAGTGTTTTGAGGATGATTTTCTAAGTTATGTCTTGGGAACTTATTGCAGTTCCAGGACTTCCATAATGTTCATATTCACCTAATATGGTCATGTCATACAGAGGTTATTATGCTGACCACCCAAAAAGAAGGATTTTAATTTTTAACATTTACTTCACAGAGTTTTGTTGAAATAGAAGATTTCAGGAGAGCTCAACCCGATGCAATTGCACATTCAGCGGCTAAAATCATTACTCGGATAAAAGCTGGTGGAGAAAAGACAACACAGGCACTGAAATCACTTTGTTGGAGATGCAAGGGTATTCAAGCGGAGGTAAAAAGCCAAATTCAAGTGTTGCCTCCAACCCTCTTCCTCCCTCAGAACAGAAAAATATGAATAAAGTCATTTGAAATCATTCTGTATACATGATTGTTGATTCTCTGAAGTTCTCACAAGAATCATTTGCAGGAGGTTGCTCTTATAGGCGTTGACAGCCTGGGTTTTGACTTGAGAATCTGCTCAGGCACACAAGTTCAAACATTACGATTTTCCTTCAATAAACGGGTATGTAACTTATGAACATCCACCTTTCTCTGCTCTGTAAAATATGGAAGTGAAATGGATTCTGATTGCAATCTTGGAGTTTAAAATATCCGAGTGTTTTTTAGGCCTCCTCTGAATATAGTGCTGAAAGACAATTGAATTACTTGCTTTTTCCGAGGACCAACCTCAAGCAGCAACAGAAGAAAGAAGCACAGCAGAGTGAATTATGAAGAATCCGCAAACATTCTCACTTTTGGCTCCCATAGTGTCTTTCTGCAAATGTATATATTACGTGGAAGATTTTTCATTCAATTTCAATTCATTCATTTTCATGCTTGTAGAATAATTGCAATAATCCTTTGTTGCCTTTACTTTTAACATGAATAGTGTAGCCAGATTATGCGTAACCATATTTTTTTTTTCCTAACCTTGCTGTGTAGTGTATAGGAGTATTGTTGTTGACTTATGTAGATGGACTAGGGCAGTTCTTTTCCGATGTACCATAGATGTACACACCTATGTAACACAATTTCAAGACTAGGGTCTTTAGAAGACAATAATAAATGAACCCTGAGATACAGACATTTGAAGATAATGTTTAAAGGCTTCTGATTCTTTATTCATGTAACAGAGCAGAAATACTAATGGCGAAATGCCAAACCACAACATTTTTTTTTTTTTTTTGAAAGGGGAAACCACAACATTCATATCTTCATCAATGGAAGAAGGTTTGTGATTATTGATTACTCATAAAAGTCTCGTATACCAACTGTGCACTGAGAAGATCCACAACAGCAGAACCAACTGATTTGAACACAGTAATCTCTTCAGAGTTTCTCCTCCCGACGACCTTCTCTCCTCCGATCAACTCCACCAAGTCTCCGACAATATCTTGCCTCGTGATCACCCCCCTCTCGAATGCGCCCACCAATTCGCCGGACTCCACCGCGGCAGCCTCGTTGTCGATGAAAACCCGGCCTCTCCTCACGGCCTCATCGTCGCATTCCCTCATCGAATGCGTGAACGATCCCACCAAATCCAAATGGGAACCTATTTTGAGGTCCTGCCCTTTCACCAATGGCGTCTCTGAGCTCGTCGCACAGCTCACTATATCCCCAACCTTCACTATCTCCTCCAAAGAGCCGCTGCTCTCTTCAAAACATACCCCGTCTTCAAAGCAATTTTCTTTACGGAGATTTTCAACCAAAGCTCTCGCCTTTTCAGCCCGCCGGTTCCATACAATCACTCGCTTCACGCTTGGCCGCACAGTCAAGTGGGCTTTGATCAAATGGGGTGCCATGGCGCCGGCGCCGATCATCACGAGGGTCTCGGAGTCTTTTCTGGATAAATACTCGGAGGCCAAAGCGGAAATGCAGGAAGTGCGGTAAAGGGTTAGCTCGGTGGCGTCCATGGAAGCCAAGGTTTGGCCTGTTGAGGAGTGGAAGAGAACATAGCTTGCGTGCACTCCGGGCAAATTGAGGGACGAGTTGTTGGAATGGAAAGTGACGAGCTTGACGCCGATGTAAGGAAGAGAAGGGGAGGCGGACCAAGAGGGCATGAGGAGTAGAGAAGAGGTGGGGCTGGTTTGGTGGGCATGGCGGAGTGGGGATTGGATGCCGGAGGAATGGGCAGGGAGGGTGGATTTCAGGTGATCGATGAGGGCTCTGTGGGTGAGGAGGGAACGGAGAGTTGGCGCAGAGATGTAGATTGGCGGCGAGACGGCGGCGGTGGGAGGATTGACTCCAAACATGGCCATGGTGGAGATGGATGATAGAATGAATCTCTTAAGTCTTGATTCTTGAAGGGAGTACCAAGGAATGAAGCGGAACACAGTTTTCATCTGTTGATGATGAGGTGTTGATTGTAGAAAGTAGAAGCCAATCAAAATGAAAGGGAAAAAATTACAAAATAGTTCACAATTTTTGTCCTTATTTTAAATATAGCCACAATTTTTAGTATGTGTCAAATATATAATTCACAATGTATCCGTTTTGTTTCAATTTCAGTTCAAATGACGAAAATTTGATGAAAACGATTTTCAGGAAATCGTTTTCATTAGAAAATTTTCTTTTTTCGTTTTCTGAAGAAAACGATTTTACGACATCTTTTCCTTTATAAATTTTTTTTCGTTTTCTTCTCAGGAAATCTTTTTATTTATAAATTTTTTTCCTTTTTTTGAGAAGAAAACAATTTCCAGGAAATTTTTTATTTAGAATTTTTTTCCCCTTTTTTTTTAGAAATTTTTTTTGTCGTTTTCTCACATGAATTTTCTTTTGACCCTCCTAAAACCACCCCACCCCTTTCTTCCAAAACCATTTCCGCCATGGTAGGAGTTTCAAGCTTTCGAGTCCAATTTACAGTCAGAATTTTCAAGAACTAAGAAGGAAGGAAGGAAGGGAGGAAGGAGAAAGGGACTTGTTCGAACACACTTGACTGCTCACCATAGTCCAAACTTTTACTTACTGCTATTTTTGGCTTGTAAACTTATGTTTATGTTGAAAATACTGAACGTAAGTTGGACTCGAAAGCTTGAAACTCCTATCATGGTAGAAATGGTTTTGGAAGTTTTAGAAGGGTCAAAGGAAAAATCATGTGAAATCGTTTTCTTCAGAAAACGAAAAAAAAAAAATTCTAAAAAAAAGATTTCCGTAAAATTGTTTTCTTCAAAAAAAAAAAAAAAAGAAAATTTTCTAAAGAAAACGATTTCTGAAACAAAATGGATACATTGTGGACTACATTTGATACATCTAAAGATTGTAGACTATATTTAAAATATGAACAAAAATTATGAACTACTTTTGCAATTTTCCCCAAAATGAAAATACCATCACAATTTCACCAAGTCATTAATAAGTTGACTTGACCAAGACATTCGTCTTCTCGCCATTCTTCATCCCTTTTCGTTGCAATTCGGGTCTTGTTCGTGTTATTAGATTTGGATTAGTGACAACTCATTTAACTCACAAACGTTTTGAATTTGTGTTGTATTTTCATTTTATAGTATAAATTACTCGTAGCAAGTGTTCGTGTTACGTTATAGTGTGAAGTTCGAGTTAGAATGTTCACGTGTCGATATTTTAAACTATAACATTACATGTTAAATTATTAGTGTTATTCGAGTCGATCCATATGATTTGCCAACCTGTCAAGACTCACCTTTGACCCTTTAATATTGTATCAAATTATGTTGAATTTTCATATCGCATCATAAATTACCAACTTTAATTTTTATCTTATGGAAATAGATCTCCTTCATTTCCTGGGTTATGCCAAGATAGTTCCAAGAAACAACTCAATGTTATACTACTACTATTTAAAGACTTTCATAATTCTTAAATACACAATATAACTGTTTATGAATTATTGAACACAATTTCAAACATCACTCTTCTCTACAAAGCACTGATGCATTTTCCGACACTACAGTCTTCTCTACAATTTTTAATTTCCCCACAAACCCATAATTTGATATTCTCTCCCCGTTCATTAGAATAATTCACTTTCACTAATGTACAATTTATTATGGATGTCAAGATATAACACTTAAATTAGCTAGTTTGACACCCTTTATTCCATTTATATCCTTACTTATTAAGCATTGACTTATTGTGAACCATACATAATCATATTAGTAAGGGTATGAGGAGTAAAAAAATTTAAAAGTGGATTCTTCTATTGAAGCAAAAAATATTTCTCAAGATGGACCCTTCTAATGGAACAAAGAGAATACAAAATAGTCTAGCCTTCCTTCCTCTGGCATTGTTCTTCTTTTCTTTCATAACCTAAGTTTTCATCAAGTTCAAACAAGAGACACATTGTATAAGAAACAAAGCACAGCAGGCAAAGGTTATTAACGTGGAAATCTGTTCAGTGTTCACCAACCTAACTATACATTTTGTCATATAAACATACAGAGCACAGTAAAGTCATATACTTACTGTACATGGTTTTATTAGTTGGAGCATGGAAAGATGAACTGAAATGGATGCTTTATCTTGCCAACTTCTTCCAGCAGAAACTCCGGCAGATGATTTTCACGCCAGCGTAGCGTACATCGACTCGGTCTGTGTTGCAGTCCTTTCAACGGCAGTCCACCATTCATCATCTTCTTCCCACTCATTTCCCTGTTTGATTAACGCATGGAAGGAAAACAGAAAACAGAAATTCTAATATTAGAAAACAGAGATTCTAGCATCCAAAGACCAACACATTCGTGTCTGACTTGATAAATAACAGTGAACAAAGCTGAAAGTCTAACCATGCAACTGAGATCCAGCTTTTTCTGTATGTTTTCAGCCTCGTCTGCAACTCTAACAGCTTCAAACCACCACTCTTTCTTGCAACTATCCTTGAGATTTTCATCAGTAGGTGACATTGTTTCAATGTGAACCTCGGTTTGTCCTTCAGGGTGACAAAAATTTGTAGGATCAGGAATAACATGCTCGGGAATTGGACGCAGGGGAGAACGATATCCTGCAAAGCAACATCAACTTAGAAAATCTTATTATTCAAGTCCCATTAAGATTATTAAACCAGATATAGTAGAACCATAGTCACCTCTACATTCAGGATCATGACACTTCTGATAATAATCACCCCTTCTGATGTCAACAACATACATCACTAAAAAAAATGAAAAGTCTGTGAGTTAATAGCACATATAACTCTCATATTCTTTTAAACACTAAGGACAATAAACTCTAGAGAAGCAACTCAAGGAGTAATTGGTTAATCCCTAGTTATCCCTTCGTAGATTTGCTCAAGGCTATTTTGGAGAGGTCTTCTCATTGAACCCATACCCATAATTGCAGTTTATATTCAAGAATTATACGTTGAGCAAAACAGAACAAAATTGGGAGACAAACAGAAAAATAAGACATTACCATGATTGCTTTTATGTTCTCGGCCAATTCGTTCACAATACCTGTTTCTTGACATGCTGTAAACCATTAATCCATATTCTGAGAACCAATACCAACTTCGAATTCTCCCTAAGAACAGGCGAGGAACATGTGAGAAAAACAGTTGGACCTCAAGCAACAGATAGAACTTTGTGACTTTTCTTAAAAAGAGAAGAAACTCAACCTTGATACAAGTGAAAAAGAAACGGGGGCACTTGGTTGGGGGTAATCAAAGTGGGCAATTATTTTATCAATGCCATAAAGAAAACATTTTATCAATGCTTCCATGCAAGCACAAGATTGTAAATTTACTAAACATTTGATTCACCTTTTACACTTCCTGTAGACGTAACAAACTCAATGAAAGTGTCCAAGGCTGGGAATGGTGATTGCCCCATCAAATAGGTTCTTGAATCATCAGTTGTGCAAGAATCCAAGCCAAACTCACGAGTAAAACTAGGTCGTCTGTGTGACTCATTGCTAGTCTGCAGTAAAAAGGATATTTAATCATAACCAAACTTACATATTAATACCAAACTGTTTCAGTGTTTCTCCACAACTCATATTTTCAGTATCAGGAAACTGAACTTTTATTATCTGTGATTGAAACAACAAATTTCGTCCATTTGATGTACAACCACATAAACCCAAATGCATAATGAGTTTAAAGTCAACGTCACCTCTGATTCAAAGCGCAGGGACTTCACACAATCTAAATCCATCTTGCAAATCAAAAGCGTCTTGCAGTCACTGTCCATGTTGCATATCAAGGATGCCATAAACACTTCTTCTTCATTCTGCCATAAAATGAAGGAGAACTCAGTGGTTGTGATACCATTTGAAAACGGAGCAACCTAAACGCTCTGAATAATGTTCCATGAAGGAGGACTAGTTCACATACCCAAACACAACAAAAAGAAGGCAAAAGCAAGTCTAGAAAAATATGTATCTGTAGAAGTACTAATCTAATAATGAAATTACTACTGAAAAAATCAAGCAAGCAAAAAGAAATATCAAAGTCTACTAAACTGAAAAGATCAGGCCAACATGCATTACATGATAATTTCCATTTCATCAGAAAGCAAGTTGCATACCATGTCCTTACATTTGAATCGTCCACTAGGTTCAAGTACAGAAGTCTTCCCTGCTTTAGATGATAGAGGAAGGCGAAAGCAGCGGTTTCTGGTATACACAGCAGTATCCACAAAAAGTTGGCGCTGACTCTCAGCTGAGCTTGAGTCTTTTGATACAAATAGATTTTCATATCTTTCATCTGTCTCCCTTGACTTATTTATACGTGAACAAATCTGAATTATGCAGTCTAACAGGGATTAGTTCTCTATTCCATACCCAACCATTTGACCCCCACCCCCCTTCCCCCACAATGTATGGAACATATATTCTAGTAATGTTTATCTAGGACATAATATTGCATTACAAAAATTTTCACCTCAAAATTTGGCCCTAAAATGCCACAGAAATCATAATAATAGACCAGCACGAGATTCATAATCAATTTCAACATATCGAAAGCGTACCTCAGCAACAAATGCACCAACATGGGAATTGTCCTTAAAAGCAGTTTTGGGTAGGCGGACAATTATATGTCGAGAGAACTTTTCTGTCAGAAAAGACTAATTAAAAAAATTCTCTTAAACAATTCCACAAAACAAATCTGTTATAGGATCCCACTCTCAGCCTCTCCAAAGTATACTTCATAATTGTCACAATTTCAACTATTACAAATACTGACTCAAGTACATACTAATATCATTGAATTATAAAATGCTTCCAATTCATCAATTGCATGCCATTCCATGACCTAAATATGCTACCTTCGTTAAGAGAATTTAATGAATAATTTGAGACATTGTTCAGATGTTTTAATAGAGAATGAAATAAACACCAGATGATATGCCAAAGAAAGATGTCTTTGCATCAACTTGGAGGGGTTGGTTAAGTAAAACTGTAGCAAAATGTAAAGACATACACCAAACAACATACCTTCGGTAGATGAGTCAAGTTCCACAGTACAGTCATGGTTTCCTTCTATACCATACTTCTCATGTAGGACGTCAAATACAACTGAGAGAAGGAGGTCAACCATTTCATCTCCATCTTTTTGTACATTTTCCCTCTTACTAAATTCCAAATCAAAATACAGATGGCATGGTAATCCCTGTAAACAGTCATGACATGAATAGTGTCATTTAAAAAAGTAGCTATTTTTTCTCTACAGAAAAAAAAAATGCAATTGATAGTGACTGCACAATCCTTTCATCACAAAGAGGAATAAAGCACATGATATTTCATAATAACAAAAAAATTAAGCAACCTTATATACTTTGAACAAAGACCAAAATCCAATATCTACACAAATAAACAAATACCAGATGAATCATTCCGCCAAATTTTAATACATATTAGAACAGCTCAGACTAGTATCAAAGTGCACTGTCTTGAGCTTTCCATCAACAGCAATTAAAAGACATAAACTTGTTACCTCCTGAATTACTTCATAGTGGTGGCGGAACTTTGGATTCATTTGCCTGTACCTAGAGACAAATATCCATACAACCAAGAATCAGATATCGATCAGGCAATCATCTCAATTGACTGAGTTTAGTATTCAACAACAGACAAAAAGAGTACCTTCGCCAAAATTCCTTGTATGTGGAAACAAGGAATCTTCTTTGGCCATTAGTATGATCCTGATAACAAAAAACACAACTGTTGGCATGTGCCTTCACGTACTTTATTGCTTCATCCTGCTTGGGGAAAGTAACCCAAATTTCCTCCCTGAACAAATATAAACTTGGAGTTGGTCAAACGATATAAAACTTAAATATCCAGCAAAGGAAGCCCAGACAAAGCTGAAATAATCACCTTAACTTATTCTGTTGAAAGATATCAACACGAATTTCACGCAACAATCGAAGCAAACTTGTTGGTCTCTTTGGGGGCACTCCTCCTGGAGAACCATAGAAAACGATGGGAGAAAACTGCTTGCTTTTGTTCACATTGGTTCTGGCGGCAACAGATGGACTAGGCTGAGACAATAATAAAAAACGGGACTGAGCTAATGAGTGGACGAAAAATTTAGGAAGCTAAAACAAAATCCAAACTATACATGAACAAGAAAACTATAATTACGTTCAGGATTGCGAGCCGAGAGTTCGAACAATTTCCATGGCTGTTTGTTGCTGTGCTTGGACTTGGAGATGGGTTGTCGCCAGAGGTTGATGCTTCTGAAGCTGAATCATTATTCACTGAAGTCACATGCTTTCCTCTTTTCCTTTGTCTAATAGCAGATTCTGAAACATACGACTTGTAAGAATGTCGGCCAACAATAGTTAATCTGAAACAAAATGGCAAAAACACATAACAGCGGGGATCTCTAACATCAACACGTAACGAGTGAACCTATTCAATCAAACGCAAACAACAATCCCAATGCCCTTCCTTGTCCGTAAAGCATAGGTTGAAAGGAAAAAGGAAAATAGTTAAAATTCTTAGCTAGCGATACAACTAGCGATTTACCCCTGAGAACTACAACATCGAAGCGTATTAAGAACTACAATTACGGAGCAATATCTACAGGCTACACCCACCAGAATATTTTCCGATCAGCAAATGAAATAAACAAGTAAACTACAGGGTTCTCAGTTTTAAATCAAGCACTTGGAAATTTTTAAGAAAGATAAATTTCCCCTCCGGTAACTGAAATTTTCAGAAACGAATAACCGGAAGAAATTTGAACTTATTCCGCAGCATTTTAAGGAGTAGCGAGAAAGGAGTTTGACATTACGAGGGGGTGAGACGCCACACTTGAAGCATTCGAAAAGGCGATCGACGTCGTCCATTAATTCCGTCTTCCGGCCACCTGATCCTCCAACTGTTCGATGTCAAAGAGTTCTCGTCGCCACCAAGTGCCGCCCTTCGGCCACCACTGGTCTTGGCGGAAAGAACGTATTTTCAAACTCCGAGGACGACTTATCGCGGCAGATACAGCCCGCTGGATAGCTGGCCATTCTTAGTAATTGGGTTAAATGGGCCTACGAAAAAGGGTTAAATGGGCCTCAGCTAAGCCCATTATTTTACTAGACGGGCTTTTATTTTTATAAGTTAGAATGGGCATTTTTAGTTTATTGTTATAGTTTTTGGGTGTTAATGTGTTAGGCAAAGTCATAAAAGTGACATTATTTTAAGTGTGACAAAAAGTATGCTATTTATTAGTCAAAATTTAAAAATAAGTATCATTTTGGTAGTAGAATAATATCGTTTTGTTACCACTCAATTCAAGGTCGCTTTATTTTAGTATATGATCACACATAACAAGCTAAAAATTTAATCTCTTTACTAAAAAAAGTTTAATGGTATTGATACCGGAGTTGTCTTAAGTAGTATTTGAGTGTAAAGTACATGCATTGAGAGAACATTTCAAAACTTTAGTTAATATAAACATGGAATTGAATTGACAAAGTAACAATGCAATTGATTTAGAAGGTACATTTCGTAGATGTCCAATACTAGTTTTTATAGGGAGGTGGAAGGAGTTCCCGTTGGTTGGCGCCCAATTTCTTGGAACTGCCTTTGAGGAAGATAGGGTCATGCTCACAATCCTATTATGGTCAATCGTGAGTGAGGCGTTCGGTGTGTGTCCAATTTTCCTAGGGTTATGTCTGAATGTCTTAGAGCAGATATGGATGACATGGCTTATAACTGTAGAAGCTCGTCGAGGAAGACGCAAATGACGTGTTCCTTAGCTCTAGGGCTTGCTTTGGACCTCGTGTAGGCTAAAGCTTTGGGTCTGGACAGCGCATCAAGTATAATTATTTATAAGTTACTTTATAACATTTAAAATAAAAATATTTATATGGGATCAATGAAATAAAAGAAAACCAAAAACTGCGACACTTTTTATATGTGATATTTCTGAGCTACATTCAAATGATTTTTTTGCTTGTTCATCCTTTTGATGAGACTGCTTCTTCGACGTCTGAGTTCATCCTTTTGCCGGAGAAGTATCGAGTTTTGTCTTGAGTTGAGACAACGAATAACGGAAGCCCATCAATCAATGGGTTTCATTTGTGTTCCTTATTTTGCGAGTAATACCCTACTGAAATTGAAAACCCATTGATTCTTCTCCAGAGAGTTTTTGGAAATTCAACCTTGATTGACATTTGTGCCTTTTGGCAAATCCAGAAAGATGGTGCGGCTGAATAATCTATGAAGGACATCATAGCATTTATGCAGTGCGATGGAAGCACCTAGTGTTTGATTTTGGTCGATAGAATCGATAAACAATGTCGTCTGTTTCCCTCCCACATGAGAAAGGAACAAAATAGACAAAATGGCCTTTCCCCTTGTTTGCATTATCGAAAAAGGTCTGCAAGATTCACCGTTCACTTGCCCACTAATGCTTTATATGTCGTTGTTTTCTGCCACATGCTGCCTTCTAAGGCTGCACTTCGAGTTGATTATTTTCAGTGTCCTATGTTTTTGGTTGCCTGTGTATTTATTTATTTATTTAATCATTTAAGTTGCCATTTGCTTGGTTTCTCTGTTTGTTTGCTCGTTTACTAGCTAAATTTCGTCTATGCAGCTCCAAATTTTCGGCTGGCCATGATTGTTTCATCTGCTGGCAGCTTCATTCCTTTGCTTGAAACTTGCAAGTCTTACCAAAATGGTGTAGGACCTTTCGTGTGGGAATGTTCGTGCCATGCAAGTTGTTGTCAATCACCCCTGAATTTGTTGTAAATTCAGGTAATTAAAGTTGTCTCTTATCTTACTTGGAAAACTCTTTTCTTCCATTATATTTTTAGATGTAATTTCTGTGTGTAGATAAGGTTACAGAGCATCTTCATGCATTTCTTGTTGAGTTGGTATTCTGCAAGTTTTTTTTGGTTCACTGGCTGTATAGGTGTCAACTTGACTTAAAACCCAAACGTGTAAGGGAAGCTCATCAACCGAAGGCGAATTGGTTGGATGGCAAGAAGAAACCTCAGGAAGCAAAGGTCAGCTCTATGTCAGCAATCATGTCAGAGGCATTGGCCAAACAGGAAGCAGTAAAAGTAAAATGGCTGAAGGAAGAAGAATTCAGCAAGGTGGTATTCAAGACAGATAGTTTCATGGTCGGTCATCAACTACCTCAGGGGCTTAAGCCAAGCGGAGACATTGAGGTGGAAGAGTTATTCAGGGAAATCCGACCACGTGTGGATATCATGGATCTTTGTGTATAGTAATAAATTCGTACACAAATGAGGAAACACACAAAACTAACAACTAAAATATTAAATAAACTTCGAAAACAAGCTGCCCGGCTGCAAATCATTCTAGTGTCTTTCACCTGAATAGCCACGTTCGAGAGGCTTCTTTTTCAGTTCATGACAATGACTAAATGTGTTTTTTTAGAGTACCATAGTGATTATTAAATGTCATTTACTCATCTACTACAGAATGCATAAACCTCCTGGAGTGGATTACCTGTTATTAGTTTTTTTAATGATAACAGCAGTGACAGTTGAATGTCTTTTTACTGCTTTCCAGCTGCTCTAGTCCAACAAATCAGGTTACATATCAGTCTTCACTATGATGTCTTAGTTTTTATTTATTGGTTAGGAAAAATCATGTGGAGGGTTCTTTTCAAGCTGTAAGCAACTCTCTCCCTGCCATGCATGGAAAACACAAGACAATGGGGCAGGAAATTAACTTTTTGTCATCAACTACTTGTAACTTCGGATAAAATATTGCCTTCCATAAAGGTGGAGTAACTGGCATCCCTTCCCCAGTTATGGTACTAGTATATCACTCTTGATGAGGGTGATCTGGGGTAGGTTGCTTTAGATATTGGTTCATTTATACTCGGGATTCTAAGAAAGATGTTCCAAGCTTGAGCTTGATTTTACTTATGGCTGTCATCAAGTTTCCTTCTGTGTATTTTAAATGCAAGTTTTCTAAATCTTAACTCCTTTTATTTTTTATCAAAAGATTGGCATTTTGATTCCAGTCATCAAGGACAATGAGGGACGATGATACACTATGTTGTGAAGCAAAATTTTGGGAGTATCTAATGTTATCTGTGGTCCTTTTGGCATTTGCCAGTCTCACTTCGGGTCTTAGTCTTGGATTCTTCTCATACAGTCAAATTGATCTTGAAGTCCTCATAAGAGCCGGGGTGCCTCATCAGAGGAAAAATGCAGGTCAGTGTGTACTCCATATTTTTCTGTAATATAGTATCAAACCTTATGGTTACCAACCTGATTTTTCTCTTGCCTCTTATACTCATAGCAAGGATCCTGCCTATTGTAAAAAATCAGTATTTGCTCCTGTGTACCCTTTAGCTCTTGAGGTATATTTTACATACTACGCTAGTACTATTGCATCCTTCATACTTTTATTAACATGGCAGTTCACACTTTTCATGTACTGATAACATTAACTTGTCCTGTGTTTAGGCTCTTCCTATCTTCTTGGATAGAATTCTTCCCTTTTGGGCTGCTATTCTTATATCTGTCACTATTGTGGTAGCCTTTGCGGAGGTCAGAACTTAATTCCATATTATTCTAGTCATTAAAGCTCAATACATTCATTACATTGTTTCCGTTTTTTTTTCTTGTTTACTTAATACCTTTAGGTTATTCCTCAAGCTGTGTGCTCACGATTTGGATTAAGTTTCAGTGCAAAATTTGTTCTGTTAGTACACCTCCTCCAAGTGGTTCTATTCCCTATATCATACCCGGTTAGCAAGGTACACAAAATCATTTTGCATTTTGTTTTGCCTGCAATATGTTGCTTATTTCATTCATATTTGTACAACATGAGATCCTGGAAGAAATTATGAGTGCAACCCATTTGTACTGGAGTTACAAAATGAAAATTGTACTATGAAGATTTCAGAGATATGAACCTCAATAGTTAATCATGATACATAGAGTTTGACTGTTGTGTTTGGGACTTCCAAAATTGCAGCTACTGGATTGGCTCCTGGGGAAGGACCATTCTGCAATTTTAGGACGAGGACAGCTAAAGTCGTTGGTAGATCTACTATCTGTCAAGGTGGAATTTCATCTAAATTTTGCAATTTCCTATGTATTGAAGTTCATGAATTACAGTTTAACTGCATATCTTAGCTAGAAATCTTGCAATTTCCTTATGTCTTCTAACTTCTTAGGCAGGGAGAGGTGGGGAGCTAACGGATGATGAAACTACTATTATAACTGGAGCTTTGGATTTGACTGAAAAGACAGCTAAAGATGCGATGACGCCCATATCCAAAACCTTTTCCCTTGATATAAATTCTGTACTTGACATGTATGTTCACTCGTATCGGTTTTTTTCCCTGTTGCATCTCTAGTGTTGTTTTTAGTCGGTGTTGGTTGGCATTGACTTAGTTTCTAACTTTTTAGGCATACAATGGGATTAATCATGAGCAAGGGACACAGCCGAGTACCCTTCTATTCGGAAATCCCAAAAATATAATTGGGCTAGTTATGGTATGCAATATTAGAATAAAATACCTTAGCTTTTTGCAATATCTTGCAGATGATGTTTTGTTGAGTAGTACTAGAATTCATTCTACATGAACTTCTTACATTTATGTCATCTATAGTTACTGCCATTGGCAGGAAATGCTGAAAAACTACTTGCTGTTGTTGCTCTTGTTCTTCAAATACTTTATGGTGGTTCATAGTAATGATTTTGCTTCCCTGATTCCCTGTTTTAGGTGAAAAACTTGATATTCTGTGACCCAGAAGATAAAGTTCCCCTCAAAAATATAACCTTGAGAAAAATTCCCAGGTATGATGTTGACTCCTGGATAAACACAATGACACTTGAACTGTTTTCTGGAACTGCTCTTGTGAAGACTTCTTGTAACCTTCTGTGGTTTCATTTATATTTTTTTAATGATATGTGTTCTCCTTTCTAAACTTGCAAGTGACGATCTTTTATGTTCGATCTACTCATATAACTGGAATCTTACAGGGTTTATGATAATTGGCCCCTGTATGATGTGCTAAAATTGTTCCAGAAAGGTCATAGCCACATGGCTGTTGTTGTCCAATCTCCTAGAGATGTTAAACAAGCAGAGGACCAGACAAAACGTACATCCGAGTTCTTGGATGTGAGGATCCAATCAAATTCGGAACACACTGTAACAGATATTAAAGGTACATATGTGTACAACACTTGAAATTGTCCAGCAATAACCACATATATTGCATACCATTCATGTGCAGAAGTTGTCCAGAAACTCTTGATAACAGTATGTAATTTTCACTTTTTGTTTCTCAGGAGCTACTTCTCCATTTTGTCAAAGGGAGCCCTTCAGTAATACTTTAAATTCTAGTGATAGTGAACCACAAATTTCTGTAGTTGAGATGCCACATTGCCCGTCTGATCGGTCCAATAAATCGGAAGAACGAGTCAGGAACATATCAGTTGATGAACTGGAATCTCTGAAAGCTAAGTTTGCAGATGAGGAGGTAATTGGCATCATAACAATGGAAGACGTAATGGAGGAACTCCTCCAGGTAACTCATTTCAAGTCAGTTGTTTGCTCGATCCATTTCCCTGTTGTTTTCTAGTAGATATTTGTCATAAAATTGATTCGTAGATGCTGCTGATAAGGGGCAATCATCATCCATCTATGGTTAATAAACGAATGCATGTGTTTGTCGTTTTTTCAGGAAGAAATTTTGGACGAAACTGATCTAAATATCCTTCACAAGTAAGTTTTCTGATCGTTATTAGACGGACCTATGTCCTCTGGTTTTACAAGCCCATAGGCTGATCATTTGAGGTCATTTTTTTAGGATTAGGATGAACTGTCTGCCATGGATGAGATCACCTTCATCTCCAGGAATGAGTTCAGGTTCTCCAATTCAATGGAGAACGCCAGCAACATCTGCCTTTTCTTCGTATTACAACACTCCCATCCTGCATTCCCCAATCTCTCCACGAGCCCCATCTCCACTCATAAGGCCAGCACTATACGCTTCGCCTGGAAAATCGAATTTGGGTTCTCCTTCAGCTTTTGCTGCAGCTCTCCATCTCCAAAGCAGGTATGTCAACTGCAGGCATCGAAAATCGTCCTGTATTTAGATGCTTGACCTGTGCTGTCAAGTATTACATGGATTCTATTGTTTCAACCTTTTTATTTGCTCAGACAGGTTTCAAGAAAATTATGTGAGAAGTTAAGGCATGCTGGGGTTCCATAAATCTCAACCTCTTGGAAAGGTGTGCTTTCTAATTTGTCCAAAGATCAGCGGGAGGATTACTTGTTTGAAAGTTAGTGGTGCATGGTCTTTGAGGGTGGCGATCGAGAAGCCAGAATTTTGGCCGTGGCTGTGGCGTCCTCTTTAAAATGTGGATATGACTACATCATGGCGATTTCCACTCTGTATAAACACATTGAACTCAAGAATCTTACTCCATTCGTCCTAATAGAAGAGTCATGTTCGGAATCCTTTCATATTGCTCAAGTTCACGGTAAACGTTAATTTGGAACAAGAACTAGCATTTTCTAGTCTGAAAATGGAGAGGCCAGCTATTATTTTGGCCTTTGGGCACTTTAATTAATAGTAACAAATGTCAACCTAACTTTCCGTACAGCATTTAGATTTAGTGACCCTTAATGCCCAGAAACCCAAAAAACTGGTGAGTGGAGTAGGTTCCATGACATCTAATTTTACGTTTTAAGATTTGGCTTTCGGTTTTGCGGTCACATAAACAATGCAACTTTTATCAATTTTTGCTACCTTTAGTGACGAAATAAACCACCATTTTTAACCTAAACCTCGTTCCATAACTTCATCAAGTTGTCTCGATCGCTGATTCTTCTTTCCAAAAGAACGAATATATTATATATATATATATATATAGTGTATCGGAATTGAAAATCTGGGTTATTTTTAGTTTTTGCTACAAATCCAGATGAGTAAAACCATAAACTCACCGTTGTTCTATGTAATTTAAATTGTCACGTCTTATTCTGTCTATTTACAATAATTGAAGTATACCTTTGAATGCAAAATAAAGTAAATTTAGTTCGGATCTACGTAGCAAATCTAAAATTGCATGATTTAGCATCATCGATCTTCCTCTCAAGTCTCAACTATATATATATATATATGTTGCATGCATGCATGGCCAACCTTGTACCTTTAGTACGTAGTTTGAGGTTTCCGACATTCACCGGCGTTAGAAACATACAAACTTGGAACAATTAATCCTTAATTAGTTAGGTAAAAATGTGTGGTGAAATTAAACAGTGGTGATCGATCAATAAACAATACTAATTCTGCACAGAAAGGAGAGTATCATTACCGCTGGCTTAGGTGTATTAGCACTAATCAGCATCTTTTTAATTGTAATTTGATGGGCATATTAATTAATTAGGAGTACTTTATTACTTTTTCTGCGCTCAACAAATCAACTTAACTCTAGATTAATTTCACCACACTCAACAAAGCGCATTAGCTTATTCAGATACACTACTCGTCATCTTCTTGTTCATTTATAAGCCTCAATACCTAATATTTAGTCTCGATACCTTCTGACTCATAAACTGTTGTACAACTTGACATTTCCGGGTGGGACAGACAAAGGCCGGAGTACTACTTAATAAACTGCCCGGCTTTTTCCCTAACCATTTCTGTCGTTCCTCCAACGCCATAATGGCAGCGAATGATGTGCCTTGTTGTGAAACAATGTTCTGGGTTTACTTCATCATATGCGTGGGACTGGTGGCTTTTGCAGGGCTCATGTCAGGGCTAACTCTTGGCCTCATGTCACTCAGCCTTGTAGATCTTGAGGTTCTCATTAAGGCAGGTCAGCCGGAGGACAGCAAAAATGCAGGTTTGATTTCGTTAATCAATTTCTTCTTCGGTCTCATTAATAATATATGCTATTATATATATATATATATATTTATAAGTATTAATTACTCGATTCATTACGATGAATTGCAGCGAAGATACTGCCTATTGTGAAAAACCAGCACTTGCTGTTGTGCACTCTTCTCATCTGGAATTCCCTGACAATGGAGGTGAGTGGAAAGAGTTTTATTTGGAATTGTAGGTTGTGACACATAAATAGTAGCTAATACTTACTAACCGAACTATATATTTGTCATTTCTTATATTGAAGGCCTTGCCCATCTTTCTTGATGCTCTTCTACCTGCATGGGGCGCTATTCTAATGTCGGTCACCCTCATTCTTGCCTTTGGAGAGGTAGCCTTTTGAATTTGCTTCTGGTGACGACATTTAGCGACGATATTTGGGCTTTAGTGACGACATTTAGTGACAATCGCCAAAAGTTATCCTAAAGCTCTATTTTTTCTTGTATTTGAAAACTTCAATTAACTTGGGATTTGATTGTTCCCTTCTCCATATATATGTGTAGATAATCCCTCAAGCCGTGTGCTCTCGATTCGGACTAACTATCGGTGCAAAACTGTCACCTTTGGTTCGGTTGCTTGTCATCATCGTTTTCCCATTATCATATCCAATTAGTAAGGTAAATAATATTTCTTCACAGCCAAATTAAGATATATCAATGGTGCTACATAGTATTCTGAACTTTTCTGTCCGGCGCCGGCCCGCCCTTTCAGTTGTTGGATTTACTCCTTGGAAAGAAACACTCTGCTCTTCTCCGACGAGCGGAGCTCAAGACGTTGGTAGATTTGCATGGGAATGAGGTTAAGTAGTACTATTGTTCATAAATCATACTCTCTTTGTTTCATTAAAAGAGTCTAATGGTACAATTGTTTATGAATACGTGATCTTAAAGTAAACTCTTATAATGAAACCGTTAAGTATATAATTCTTCCCCTGCATGAACTCAAAGGTAATCCTCTTAATTTTCAGGCTGGAAAAGGTGGAGAGTTAAGTCATAATGAAACTACAATAATTTCAGGGGCTCTAGACTTAACAGAAAAGAAAGCTAAAGACGTTATGACACCTTTGTCCAGAATTTTCGCTCTCGATCTCAATTCTAAGCTCAACGAGTACGCCATTTTTCCTTTAGTTGTCGATACTACTGCATTAATTATCTGATGTTCTAGTGATCTTTCGGCTATGGCTTTTCCAGTGATCTGATGAATTTGATCATAAGCAAAGGACATAGTCGTGTGCCTGTTTACTCAGGAACTTCAAACAACATTGTTGGCCTTATTCTGGTTAGTTCATATGTATTGCTTAATTTATATCCAAAAATTAAAATTATCTTCCTCAAAACTTGGATTTGATCAGGTGAAGAACTTTATAAAATGTCGTCCCGAAGATGAAACGCCAATCAGGAATCTAACTATCAGGAAGATGCCCAGGTAGAGTTGAGTTTAGTTTAGTTAAGTTAAATTTATATGATGTTCTTGAAGAACTTGAATATTCTTACAACCTTAAATAATACTGTAGTACATACATGTAAAACAGGGTTTATGATTCCATACCATTGTATGATATGTTGAATCAATTCCAGAAAGGACATAGCCATATGGCTGCGGTGGTAAAGAGTAAAAAGCACAACAGTGATCATATGTTGCAAACACAAATTCATTCGCATCCAATAGACATTCAATCCATTCAGAAAGGTACATAATACTCCCTCCGTCCCACTCAAAGAGCCCACTAATACAAAGTGAACTCTTTGAATGGGACGAAGGGAATATTTGTGTTAAGGGCCGATCATGAGTAAATGTTAAGTATTTTACATCGGTATCTGAGAATGCCAGAAGTATTTCATTGACGTCTCTTGAGTGGCTAATTTATAATCAGATAAGTCTCTGCCTTGCCTTGCAGGAAATGATTGTGAATATGGTCAGAGAAAAACAGTGACTTTATCCGCGCCTTGTTTTCGAACTAAAGTGTTGAGTCCAATTCACAATGAGAAGATCATCACAGCAGGTAATAATGGTACTCTGGACGAAGTTCTTCCAAGTCCAGATGATGAAGTTACAGGTATAATTACCATGGAAGATGTTCTTGAAGAATTGTTACAGGTAATCCAACTGCTCAACTAAAATAAGGTCGTTTTGATAAGTGATAAACGAGACAGGCCGGCGTAACCTCTCATTTCCTATGCAATGTTTCTGCAGGAACCCATATTAGACGAAACAGATGAGTACATTGACGTTCATAACAAGTGAGTTAATTAATTAAAACCTTTTTCTTCCATTCAATTTCTGTCTTTTTGGGTGCTCTGCTTTATTAATTCTGCTATGTGTTTGAATGTTCCCAGAATAAAGATTAACATTCCCGGGAAGAAATATTTTTCAAGATCACCTGGAGCTGCAGCCTCACCATTTAACCCAACAAGCAGGAGAAGTACTCCAATGGCGTCTCCGAATTTCTCAGACCATGATCAGACATCTATATCCTACAATCACACTCCTCTGTTGCGTTCGCCGGCATCCCCGTACCTTCCGTCGCCGATTGAAAGGCCGACTTTATGTGCTTCGCCGAGAAACTACGCCGTCAATTCTCCGATCAGGCATGCTAATTAAGGGTCTAGGCCTCTGTCTTGATTCTCTTTCATTACTAAAAACAATATTATAAAGTTAACTTTTTATATTCAAAGAAAGAAGGAAGGAAATGTAATATTTGAAAGCATGAACTTCACTTATGTCATTACTGAAAAGTAGAACTACTACATATGAAAATGTTTTGGGTAATAATAATATTAATACAAATCCAATAAAGAATAAATGTAGGTACAATGTCCTGCTGATTGCGATGTGCGAGTGAGATTTGATAAAAGTTTTGCTAATGAGCATGGATTATTATACAATTAGTTTTTTAGCGATTCAAAAAAACGAGCTGCGTGATCGTTGGTTTGCGAGATTACTGCATAGTGAGAGAAATTTTAAGTCATTTGTATGCAAATGGAAGTGGTAGAGAAAATCATCTTCTAATAAATTTTTTTAGGAGTTGGGTTGCTAACAAATATCAACAAAAATATATATATCTCCCAAATATAACATTTGATTAATTGAGGTTGGAAACGAACCCCGACCTTTAGTTAACCTTCTAGGCGCCACAAATGTTAACCCACTGGCTCGATTCTGGTCAGCATCGTTATAACTTACGAAATTGTTATACGCAGTAACCGTTTTACTATTCGCAGTAACATTCCCTTATGAAAAGTTCATTTTACCCTTTATATAAAAAAAAAAATACCGCACAACATTTGATTTTATAGTTACGAGTACGATTCATATTACACGATATGTAAATAACTTATACATTTTTTCAAAACGGGATAATATTTTGCGAAAATACCGCTCACAAAGGGCGGTATTTCAGAAAATACCGCCCGGTATTCCTGAGCGGTATTCCTGGGAATACCGCCCACTTGCTGGGCGGTATTTCTCTAGAGAAATACCGCCCACTGTGGGCGGTATTTTCCTAATGTTCCTGTGAATAGTGTGAAATTTTATGAAATTTTTTTTTTTTTTTATATTTAAGGGTAAAATAGACTTTTCACAGGAGAATGTTACTGCGTTTAGTAAAACAGTTACTGCATATAGTATGCCTCATAACTTATAACACACAATACCGCCTTTTGTGGGCGGTATTTTCTAAAATACCGCTCACAAATGGCGGTATTTTCCCAATGTTCCTGTGAATAGTGTGAAATTTTATGAATTTTTTTTTTTTTTAATACTTAAGGGTAAAATAGACTTTTCACAGGGGAATGTTACTGCGTTTAGTAAAACGGTTACTACATGTAGTATGCCTCGTAAGTTATAACACACATCCTATATATCCACTAGGCCAAAGCGCTGCCGTTCGTTTTTCTGGATAAGTCTACAAAACCCAGAAGATACAATCTTGATTTTTCCTGGAGAGAAATGACAGCGCAAGTAATGAAAATTCTCAATGGTCTAGAACCACGTCGTCCGACCACCGTTTCCGGCACACCACCGTGGAATCACGGAGACCCAGTCACCCACCAAAAACCCAAAACAATTTTGATAGACCATCCAAACAAATTTCGCCCGATTAGTACATGGAGGCTACAAGCGGAGGCAAAGGGCTTCGGCCGGCGAAAAGACGCAGAAAACGCTGCAATTGAAAGCAATAACAGAAGGAAGAACGGCGGCGACGGAAACAGAAACGACGACGAAATACCGGATGTGGTGCAGAAAAGGATCATATCTAGAATGTTGCTAATCGTCGGTGTTCCTCTGGGGACTGGGATCGTTCTGCTCAAAGTTCTTGGGGCGGTGAAGCAGCAGGGTTTGTGGGATGTGCCTTACTGGTTCCCAATTTTGACTACTTTCATCACTTTTGGCGCGTCGACTCTCGGAATCCCCTATGGCGCCTTGTCAAGCAGTTGGGATGCGAACAGGGAAGGCTCGTTTCTTGGGTTTGAAGAAGCTGAGAAGAATTGGGTAGATATGTGGATGGAAGAAGACGATGATTAATTCAGATTTGATGTTGATTGCAGGAGATAATTAGGGACTATACCTTTGAATGTAATCTATCAACTCATTCAACATGTTATTATTATTATTATTATGATTATTATTAGTGTTACCAAATCACAAAATGAATGACATTATAGCTTATATGTTCTCGTATCTTTTTACAATAGATAGTGAGATTCATATCACATCATGTGACTCACTCTTTTAATGTGAAAGGATAAACAGAAAAGACAGTGTAGAATAGACAAAATATCTCAAGGGGTCAAAATCAGTCAAGAAGATCATTTCCTTACGGCTGGAGGACTCTTGACTTCTTCGAGACTTGACTGCATTCTGAATAGGCAAAAATGAACCGACATAGGAATTAAAATCTCTATTTATCTATGAATAATCTTCTATCCATCTCAATCATTGGAAACACTGCCTCGTCCATAGACCCTCTATATCAATTGATAGGACACTAACCTGTTCCTAAACTTAGTTTGAGGTGTCGAAGGAAAGGAGTATTCCCTAATTTCATTATTTATGGGTGGCGGAAATGGAAATGGATCATAAATAATGACAAGAGGCATACTAAACGCAGTAACCGTTTTACTAAACGCAGTAACATTCCCCTGTGAAAAGTCTAAAATACTCCTAACACGACATTTTTGGCCAAAATGTCGCCGTGACATTTTTTACCAAAAATGTCGCCCCCCCCCCCCCCCCCCCCCCCTTCAATTTGATATTTGCAGTAACCACCGGGCGGATCTTCACCAATCCGGTAAAAAATTCACATTTTTGACAAAAATACTAACACATCCGGACATAATACAACTAAATTAATCAAACCAATTATCTAAAATAATACCGCAAAACATTTTAACTTTAGCCACTAATCTTTTTCCGATCCGAGTTGTCTCGATTTTTATCCGATTTTGTGATTCCACCCGGCTCTGCTTTGCAAGAATTATTAAACGGAACAGAGCCCGTGTAATATGGATCGTACTCGTGACTATTTATTCAAATGTTGTGCGTTATTTTTATATTTTATCTAAAGGGTAAAATAGACTTTTCATAAGGAAATGTTACTGCGAATAGTAAAACGGTTACTGCGTATAACAATTTCGAATGACAATGACCAAAAGACACAGAAACAAGGAGCTTTCGCCGACGGTGGACAGAAATATCAAATACCACTTCTTGAATGATCTCCTCCTCCGAAAGCGCCTGCTCCTCAACATTAATGCAAAAGACAAAGTACCAAAATAATACCTGCCTTTGTAATTGGAAGTGCCGTTCAATTGGTACCAAAATATATATATATATAATTGTCACATTATACAGAAAATGATCAGTGAGATGATTGCTCCTTCGTTCGGTCATTAGTTATTTAAGTCATTATTGTAACAACTTGTAATAGTAAGATGGGATTATCTATTTCACTTTGCTCGAGTCATTGTAGCTACTTCGTGACAGTGATCATTGCTAAAACTGGCTGGCCGGCCGGCAGAAGAAGCTTTGTAACTCGAAGCCTATTTCTTCGATTAATTGAGTCCGTCCAGCAAAAAAGAGCCATATGCTGGGCTTCAGAAACAGACAAGCAATAAAAGGTTTCACCAAGTTTTCTTTTTTTATGCCTTTCCTGGAAAATGAAATTCCACCACTTTACTAAAGTTAAACACTATAGTTTAGAACGACTCATTCTTCAATAAACCAAAAAAAAATAGAATGAGTTTATCAATTCCTGCAATTGCCAATTGGTTTTTTGTATTCTTGCTATTGTTCTAGAATCGATCATGGACGAATACATTTGATCTTCATCAAAAACTATAGTTTTTAATAAGTTATCAAAATTATCATGGATCCGATCTGCTATATACAAGACAACCCTCTTCTTGACTTTACCAAACTAATGATTTCAATTGAAAAAGACTTGAATTTTTCCACCTTGAATTCATCTAAGAATTTGGAAGCTAGCTAGCTAGCTTATGACGCAAGAATTTGGATCCTCCTCTGCACCTCTGAGGTATACTGGTGGCGGCGGCGGAGGCGGATAATGTTGGTACGCTAGTTGATGGTAGGCCGGTGGCAGGGGTGGGTACTGCGGCGGAGGCGGGTGGTGGTACTGCATAAGTTGCTGCTGATGATAGGCCGGCGGTGGAGGGAGAGCCGGAAAGGCTTTTACGGCGTCCCCTTTTGATTCGTTGCTCTTCTTACCATCTCCCCCTCCTCCGGACTTCTTTTCATCTCCGCCTCCGCCGCCGGACTTCTTTCCATCTCCACCTCCTCCTCCTTCCCCTTGTTTTTTATCATCTCCGCCGTCTTTCTTGGCCTCGTCTTTCTTGGGCTCCTCCTTTTTCTTCTCAGGCTCTTTAGCGGGGCCGATGGATACTATATCCGTCCGACATAGCTTCCTCAATTTGTAGACCAAGCTCACCGGATCTACCTCTCCGACCACGGTTAATTTCTTATCTTTCGAATCTATCGCAATTAATTCGATCCCTGCAAAATTAACTTCGACCATCAAAATTTCTCATCTTGTGAAGATCAAAACAACAACAAAATTTCAAGAACAGAATCCTCAAATGAATGTACCTGGGAGACCAGAGACCTTTTGCATGGCTTTCTGCTTGATTTTGTCATCATAGTAGTCTAATTGCAACACCAATTTCTGCACGATGAACAAACAAAAGGGCATAAGTTAACACACATTAATTATACATTACAAGCTTCATGAAAACGTTGTCAAGAACAGAAAATTTAGGACCAACCTTCATTTTTCTGCTGAATATAAACGATGAGATCGATGCGCGAGTTCCTTGAGCATATATAGACGACGGCTAGCCGACGGAAAAAGAGAACTTTCCAAGAAAAGGGAGGAAAAAAAGGGGTCACGGGAGATTATGGGGTTTTGCCGTCAGCCATTTTATACAAACAAAACAGTACGAAGTACAGTAGAAATATGGTTGTTTGTTTGTATTAATTAATGGGAAAATCAATCGCCATCGGAACCCATTTCTATACTACTTGTTTATTGATGGAAGAAAGCATTGCGCACTGAAAAACTTGCTTAGAAAATCCAGCATCCTTTTCCACAAAGAAGGATTTTGACGGTCTAAGAAATAAAGAAAAAAAAAAAGGCTTAAGAATAAGGCCCGTTCTTTACTGAGAAAGTTTGAGTTTTGTTGATTTTTGGAAAATAGTTTTATAATGTAAAAAATGTATTAAAAATATAAAAATGTATAGTTTATAGTAAAAAATTGTATTGAAAATAATAAAATTGACTATAACATATTAAATTTACTGTTAAAACTAAAATTAAAACGTAAAGAACGGGCTCTAACTTGTTTTCCTTTGTTATTTAAAGAAATGAATTGGAATTCGTAATATTCCTCATACAAAGCAGGAAAGCGGTGTGAGGCTACGGACAAGAAAACAATTGCGGGGCCATTGGAAGAGGGAAATGTTAAATAGGGGAGGAAGCGTCGCCTGATAATTGTCATGATTCGATCACTGATATCCCACAATGCAATAACTTAAATGTCTTAGAATGTTAACTAGACCAAATCATTGGGACTTTTCCTCTCTAACTTTTAGCTTATCATTATTATTTGTTATTTAGTGATATTTTTATCTTTACTTTTGATAAAAAGTACTTCTGAAAGCAGATGTGACATTTTAATCAATAAATAATTATAATATTTAAGTGGTGACAAGTGTATTAATAATTTAATTTTAAGAGATAAATTTAACCCTCAGAAACAAATGAGGCAAAAGTAATTATGCCCAAAAAAAAGAAAAAAAAAAAATTTCTAACTTCATGTCTGGACTGGAGTCAACGGTCAAGAGTCAAGACGACAAGGATCAAAGCAAAAGGTGGCTCTGCTGTTGCTACTTGCTTTTTTTTTTTTTTTTTTTTTTATTTTATTATAAGAGTTAATTTTGAAATGTATTTTTTTTTACAACAGAATAGTTTATTTTTTAATTTTTTATTTCTTTTATATTTATTAATATAATTATATTATTTGTGGTTCATAATTAATTTATATTATACTTAATAAGTAAGAATATATATAAAATAAATAGTGTTAAATTAATTATTTTAAATATTATATTTTAACATTCATAAAAATTACTCTCTCCGTCCCACTCAAAGAGTTTATTTTTAAAAAAATATCTTGTCTTATTTAAAGAGTCCACTTTAAATTTATTTACATTACATACCTTTATTAATATTGCAATGTGTAATTCACAATTAACCCTTACTTCTAAAGTAAGGATATAAAGGAAAAATGTGGTGATAAATTACTTATTTTAAGTATTGTACATCACAATTCATAATAAATTGTACACATTTTGAAGTGGACTCTTTGAATGGAACGAAGAGAGTATAAATTTGGTCAAAATAAATTATTCTAGAGTACTATGTTCACTTCTGTAGTTGCCTTGCCTTGGTCAATATATATTCGGAAAGACGCATCCGCATGTGGTCGTAGTTGTAATCCTACAATGAATGCCACCAATGCCACGTGCCTCGTCTTTCCATTTCTTTCTTCTTTTTTTTTTTTTTAATTAGCAATTCTTAATGATAATTTTTTTTTTATGTCACATATTCTAAATAAATAACATATGATCATAAGGTTGCGATATCAGATTCAATGCGTATGATTGTATCCGCTAACTCATGTTAGATTATTATTATTGTATTGTCGAGAGTATCAAACTATATTATGCAAAAGGATAATATCTACACAATGATTTATTAAGAGAAAAAAAAAAAAAAGTACTTCCTACCCTACCAAAAAGAAAAAAAAGAGGCAAAAAAAACTTTAAAATAACGCAGGGCCTGTTCTTTTTCATCGTTTTGAAAACAATTTTGAAAGCAAGTTTTGAAAAATAGTTTTATAATGTAAAAAGTGTATTAAAAATGTAAAAAGTAGATGTTGAATAGTAAAAAGTTGTATTGAAAATGATGAAATATGATTAAAATATATTAAATTTACTGTTGAAACCAAAACCATTTTCAAAACAGAACAAAAAGAACAAGCCCGCTGTTTGTGAAATTACACTTTTGATTCATCTTCTTTAGTTTCGCTATACTTTTGGTCACTTTTTTATGCAAACTAGCATTTTTGGTCCCTCTTACCGGTTGACCTATAAAATCAACGGTAATTTGGACCGTTTTAAAAAATTATAAATTTTTTAGGCCAAATAATAATTACTCAAGCCTTTAAAGGGTTTAGTTTTTCGCAATTTACAAATAAGGGTTCAAATTCCCTCACGAAGAGTCAATGTTGCCGTATGAAAAGCAAGTGTCGGTGACTAATTTCAAACTTCTAAATGGTTTACTTTTTCGCAATTTACTAAAGAAATGTCACAATTTTTAAAAAATTTTCTTTTGACCCCAAATGACTAGTCAACCTGTTGGTTGTCTGTAAAATGAACCAAAAATGCTAAAATGTGAAAGAGTAAGGACCAAAAGTGCAAATTTCATAGAAAATAAACCAAAAGTGTAAAGAAGGTAAAGAAGAGGGATCAAAATGCGATTTTTCCTTTTCTTTTTGAGAAAAAAAAATCGCATTTCAAATGAATAAAAAAAAAAAAAAAGAGAAAAAAAGAGAGGCTCCGCTTCGAAAATTGACCCGACCGGCTTAACAGAAAAGCAGAACCCGAATATCCAGAGGTGAATGGAAAGAACGAACGCATAGTGATTAACAGAGAAGAGTGCATGGTGTCATTGAACCCGAACCCGCCTGAAGGATTGTACTTGGATCCGATGGGCATGGCCCTTCCGAACCTTGGCGCATTCTCCACCCCACCCTCCGCCGTCGCCGTTCCCGCTGCCTCGACGGGGAACGCCACCTCCTTATCTTCGGAGGACCCGACCAAGAAGGTCCGAAAACCCTACACCATTACCAAGTCACGCGAGAGCTGGACCGAACCTGAGCACGACAAGTTCCTCGAAGCGCTCCACCTGTGAGTCTAATTCGCTCCAGTATTCTGATTGCTGCTTAGTTTCTTAATTAGGGTTTGGGGGGACTAGTTCAGGGTTCTCAATTGGGTGATTATTGAATGGGTAATTTGGATAGGGGTTCTCGATTATCATGTACAGTTTAAGAATTTACTGTGTATTAGCTCCTTGTAGCATTATTGCTTGATGGCTGGCCAATGTTATTCACTTTTGCTCTCCTTTCGCTTTGGGTGACCTAAGAACGGGGTGTTAGCTGGAGAAAGGTTGTGGGATTCTTTAAGTTTGATTCTGTGAATTTTTCGGTTTGCGTCTCATTGCTAGTATAGCAAGAGGAAATATCAAACTCCCTTCCCACCAACCTTATTTTGACTGCTTTTGCATATTAGTAGTTAGTTTATTAGCTTAAGCATTTTTTCTGTATCTGGGGTTAGACTAGATGGACTGATTATTTGGCTGATAAGGCAAGTAGTGAATTTGGGATAGGAAATGCTATCATGCTCTTAATTCGGAGATACCTGTGAGGAGACAAGTTTTTTTTTTTTTTTTTTTTTTTGGCTTCAGTAGACAGTGGATAGTACCTTGTGGCGTTATTGTTATTGCGAGAAAGCTGTCTGGAAGCCAGAACTCTTTTTTATTTACCTCATCACAAGTTGTTTTGTTAGCTTGTAGTCCTTGTTCTAGACTTAATTAATGTATTTGGGATTTGTTGTATGTTTGCTTAGTTATGTCAGTCTAGTCAATTATATAATGGTTACCTTGTTCTTATTTGGACAGGGAAAGTTTCAAAGCCTGCTAGTTTTGTTACAATTTGGTGACCCAACATTTCGGGCATGTCTCATGTTTTGTTACTTTACCTGTTTGCTTGTTTTGCATGATATATAGGTTTGACCGTGATTGGAAGAAGATTGAAGCATTTATTGGATCAAAGACGGTGATTCAGGTAAGCGTTACTCCATTGGGTGCCCTTGAATTAAATGTCTCTTGTGTGGAGTGTCATGTGATATTTGCGTAAGTGGTGCTGGAGGAAGAAAAAGAGAATTACAAATATTTGGTTTCCTTTTCTAACAAATTCTATGTCCTTTTCAGCCACAAGCAATTGCTATAAACTGAATTTCTTAGTGGGGTTAAGCTGAGGTTATTTTTCAAAACAATAGATTTTACATCGGAATCACAATTTCGTGAAATCCTGCCAGTGAGTTCTATGAAGGTGGTGCTGGGTGGGAGGTGGAAAAAGGGATTTTGTAGTTGCTTGTGTTTGAGGGATGCGGAAACCGTTGGAGAAGAAAAGTGAAAATAGAAAAACCTGTAGGATTTTGGTGGTAACGGATGGAAATACCCTCTAAAATTTGGCGTCACCACCAACTGCCCTAATGGCAAGAATGACCACTTTTGGGAATAAAAAAGTATGATGACTAAAACCCCTAACTTTTGTGGAAGTATACAGACCAATTTTTTTTTTTTTTACTCTTTATATTAAAATTTCTAGTGGGAATTATGTGGTCTTTTATTCATTTAAGAGATACATTCAATTTTTGGTACTTCCTATAGTTTCTGATATTATAATTAGCATTTCTAATATTCGACTTATTGTCTAATGGCATTGTGTAGTGGTTTTAAAATTTGGAAAAAAGTCTCCAACACATTTCGTGCATCATTGTGTATGGTATTACTAGTGATTGCCTATTAATTCCTGAATCAAATAATGGATTTCATCTGTATTTCCACTAATTTTCAACTGCTGCTTCTTGCTGGAGTTGAATGTACTTTCTTTCTAGGCTATGATGTTCTGTCAATTATCCTCAAACATGCCATTCGCCTAAACTTGAGAGCTACTTATTGTGGAAATTTGATTTGCAGATACGTAGTCATGCTCAAAAGTATTTTCTAAAGGTTCAAAAAAGTGGAACCAGCGAGCATCTACCTCCACCTCGACCTAAAAGGAAAGCTGCTCATCCATATCCGCAAAAAGCCTCAAAAAGTGGTAAAGAGTGGTTCTTTTATGAGTCATTACTTTCACAAGTCAGTGGTGTGAAGAATATTCCTCCTCTTCAGTTTGATGTGATTCTCACTCTTGGATGTTGGCAGCTTCTGCACTCCCTCAAGTTGCTGCTGTTTTTCAAGAATCCCAACTGTTACCTGAGAATGGATATCAGCAAAGGACCGACCCTTCGGTTTTACTGAGAAATCCTGTTGCTGGGGCAACTGCACCTAGCAGGCATGAGAACTCTGTTGGGGCAACCAATTTTTCTACTGGTGAAAAAGGTACTTTGCTCCATCTGATTGGAAGTGACAATGTGATATCTCTGGCATGATTGTGTGATTTGGCTATGGGAGTAGTAATTTAATCTATTTCCTTTTGTAGGTGATCTGAGACCTGGAAGACGGCCACTGACCAATAACTACTGCTGTAATAGTGATGAAAGCACTCCAAGCTCCAAAACAAGACCAACAGGTGAAATGATCAATCAAGAAAATCATGGATCTCAAAGAGGTAAACGTAAGTTATCCACTCTTTTTTTTTTTGTGGGGTTGGGTGCATCTTGGGAGACTGCTAGCTACTATATTATATATTCTCAAGGGTTTGTGGTGGTGGAGGTGGTGCTATAAGATTTATCATCTGCTTACTGTTTGTCAAAGTAAACAGTGAGAAAATGTTCCTGCAAACAGCTGCATGCAGTTGTTGGTTTTGCATTATTCCAAGGATTATTGGGAGCTTTATTTGACCGTCACAGTTGTTTGTTTGTCACTGTTGCCTTTTCTAACTGTATCATTCTTCCCATGTCAGAGGGCTTGCACTTAACAGTACTTCTGTTCTTCTCTGTCTTATATTTTGTTTCAAGCAAGGATTCTTATTCTTTACCTTCCGGCTTATTTTTGTGCAGTTCTACCAGATTTTGCTGTAGTATATAGCTTCATAGGCAGTGTCTTTGACCCAGATGTGACGGACCACTTGCCGAAACTAAAGAGGATGGACCCAATTGATGTTGATACTGTAAGCTTTATACCCAGAAGATTTACAAAAATTCATGCTCTCTCTAGTTTCATAATTTGGTGAAATTGTTGTGTATACAATTAAAAGATATTTTCTCTTATGCATGCTAGTATGTTACTTTATTCATTTTCATCGTATTGATAAATTGGAATACAAATTTTATTTCTCAGCATATGATCTATAACTATCTACTTGTTTATGCTCCTACCTTCTACTAACTTTGTGGTGTTTTGAAATGCTGGCACAACCTAAAAAAGCCACTTAAAAGAGAAAATGGGGTTCTGGATCCTATTTGTTTAAGAGTGATCCTTTCTGGTTAAGACTTGAATGCCCTTCAAAATAGATAACAATTGAAAAATGTATGAAGTAAAAGCAAATCTACATTTGAAAGAAGCATGCAACAATACAACCAAATACGTATTCGTTTTCTTTTTATGGACATAGCTTCCCATGCTGAAGTGTTGAATGGTTCTCTTTTATCTAGTTTTTCACCTTATTCTTTACCTACGAATAATTTCTCTCTTCTTCTGCTGTCTGGTTGTACTTGTCCAGGTCTTATTGTTGATGAGAAATTTGTCAGTCAATTTGACCAGCCCCAGTTTTGAGGATCATGTAAGTGCTAATTATTTGAGTAGTGCAAGGAATATCTGTTTAAATAAAAACTTCATCCTACTACAAGGGGTCAGCTATATGCATCATACCCCATCTCGCCCTCGTGTTCCGTGGAAACACATAGCATGCCTTCGTATGAAATTTGAGTATAGCATTTTTAAAGCTTCTTAACTTAGTGCCTGTATAGCATGTTGGTTCAACTTGGTTTAAGACCAATTTTTCATCATTTCTCATTACGCATTTTTACATTTATAATATACTCTTAATATTTTTAAAACCACAGTTTGAAACCAAACTGTGATTCCATACGGCTACCATAGATTCCCTAATTTGCCTCGCCTTCTCCCTTGTCTCTCTTGTTGAAGAATTTACTATTAAGAATCTGACTTAATATGCTGTATTAATTCTCTTAAACATGGTTGTAGAGGAGGTTGCTTTCATCCTATGAGATAGAATCAGTAAAAGAGGATGACGACGAAAACAACTTCATCCTTGATAAATGCGACGATGCCTCTCAACATGTAACATAAGTTGGAGTTTCCATTTTACTTGGTAAGTTATAAGTTTCTGGTGGGTGTTGCTTGGTTCCATTTTGACCTTCGTTCCAGTTATTTCATTCACAGTTAGTAGATCCGTAAGCACTTATTTCAATCCTTGAAAATGCCCGGCAGTAGCAAAATAACTCACGTTGGTGGGATGATCAATTGATCATGGATTACTGGTATCAACCAATTTGTGTATGTAAGTAGTTTATAATTCCTTTTTTTCCTATGTATTTCAACAGATATGTACATAGAGAGAGAGAGAGGTGTTGCGGGAATGTAAATGTTGTAACTGTATATTCTACCATGTAAATCCAAAAGTACACTCATCATCCTGATCCTAATTCCTAATGTAGTATGTCTTTGACTCTTTTGGTGTGTTTGTAATATGTTATTTATATGACTAGTGTCATTTTTCTTGGTGGAAGATTTGCTTCCTCTTCTCTTTAATAAATTCTTCTTTTATGGTTCCAAAACAATTCGTGGCGTAATTAGAAAATATCTTTCAAGTTAAAAATAAAATAAAATAAAAGAAGAGAAAAACATGGCTAAACCAGACTGCAATACCTCTGGTAAGGTAAGAGATCTCACAAGCATTGACGGCTAATGGGGCTGTGCAAAACGTAGAACAAGAAGCATGGCCAGTTCTTTTTTATGAACTCCACTCTACTTCTTGTTCAAAATTGCCAGAAGATTTTTACATGCCTTTCACAGAAGTACAACTAAACGTTGAAAAATGATATGATTTCAGAAGACCATGAACCAGAGGGCTCCCGTTCCATAGACGTACAAAATATGCTATGCGGTTGAACATTTATGGCTCTGTCTTTCTGTATTTTCGTAGTGCCCATTTTCACACATGAGTGAATGATTTAGATTCCGGTTGATTGTTCGTCGAACCCTGCAACACAACAATCGATATCTGAAGAAATCAAAAAAAAAAAAAAAAAAACACTAGCATGTTAGCAATGACCACAGCATCATCAAATACAGGAAAAATACTACATATTCAAAGGTTGCAGTTGTTTCATAGCAGAGAGATGATTATATAACATGTTTCGATTTAAGGCAGAAGTACATTAATGAAGAGAAGGGAAAGGGGTGAGAGGTTGTACCATGTCAAATCCAGAGTTACCCCAAGCAGCTTGGTTGACATGAGGATGAAAAGGAACCAGAGTGTCTGCCAAATCAACATCTTGTTGTCCAAGGAAAGCTGTTGGCTGTTGTTGCAGAGAATAGTGAACAAGCAAATCACTCTCCATTGGTGAAGGATGCATATTTGTCCATGGATACCAGTAATGATAGGTGGCCATTGGAACGCTCATCAGATCTGGCTGGTAATTACCAAAAGGAGGATACAAAGGCGGAATCACGGCGGCAGTAGTTCCACCCCAAGGGCTCTGCCTCCGCAGGTAAGTTTGATGAAAATGCAAATGCTGATGACCCACCGAGGCCACTTTGGTATCATGAAGTGGTTTAACTGTCTGATGTTGGCGGGCGTATCTCTTCTTAGGATGCGAAATATCCACTCTCGCTGCGGCTGCTGCCCTTGTACCTTCATCTTTGTCTGAGTTTTTCTCTTCTTTGAAGATGAAGGAATCTGGTACAATCATATGATCGATAGAAATCAAAGTACTCTCGTCGGGCAAACAGATATCGGCATCAGAATCAGCACCGTTATCACAGCTGCTCCCTTCGGAAAGTTCAGAATTTGATGGATTGGCAGTCGAGATGCCACTATCTTCATCGGGGAAAGTTACCTGGGCTTCAAAGTCAGTAGTTTGAGCATACATTTCCTGCTCAAACCGCATTTTTGCTGATACCTCAGACCAAACATCTTCGAAAGTGAGTTCATTGTCCTCCATATCATACAACTCGGTCTGATACCTCAGAGCACCAGTGGCTCTAGTAAATTCATATGGCTTTGAATCGTCATTTCTTTTGGTCCATTCATCAGAACCTGTTTGGACAGAGTTGGATGCTCTAGTGCAACAAGACAACTCATTCAATTGTGTATCAGACATTAGCTTGTCATCCTCTGTTGTTTCCAAATTCACCGCCTCCTCACTTGAATTTTTAATGATCCTTCTCAAACTCTGAATCCCAGAGATGTGCAGATTGGGAGAGCATCCCATGTCAGATTTTACAATGGCAGCCAGATGTGGTTTTGCATTCTGCAAATGGTATGAAAATTATTCACACGCCATACTTCCCAACTATGTACAGATGTTCAACTTCCAGATTCTTATAGAAGGTTTATCAAGTTGATTATGTTTCTTCAAACCATGTAAAGTAAACTTTAAAGCAAATAATAATGAGTTCCAGAGACTAATGAATCATGAATGAAGTCTCAGAGAAATCAAAACAGACCTGAATCTGATGACAATGTGGTGGACGATAGGGATTGTCACTCTTACGAAGCAGGTAAGGGCCAGTTTCTCGGGTCTCTTCGGTGCTTTGATCCAAAACTCCTGCCTTGGATTGAGGTGCATCTGGTAAACAATTAATATCATCACCATGTCTGTAAGCTCCATTACAGATCAGCTAATGCTTGAGCTAAACGAGACACCATTTCTAATTGCAATAAGGAATTAAGCAACAACATTGTAATTTCTTCCACAAAATACTAAGCCTAGTTCTCAACAAGTAAGGAAAAGTTAGCACAGACCTGAATGACGATCTCTGGTATCTCCATCAGGCATCGGAGAAAGTATTCCCAATGAAGCAGCACCGGAGTTCCGGCAAATTTTTTGTCGAGCTCCAAGGATACCCCGTTCACTACATTCCGTTTTGCCATTAGCACTCACAGACAGATCATCCGATCGCCTCCATGATTGATGTGTTTCTCTTGCTGCATCCTCCAATTCACTAATAATACACGCAGAAATATATTAAAAGCAAGAAATTGATCGAACTTTGAATAACGATTGCTCTCAATTCAAGAAAACCATTCCAAGCTGAAACAATCAAAAACCGTTCCCCCTCCCAAACCGCCATTAACACCCCCCAAAAAAATAGGAGATTTCCAATCGTCATAAACCAGAACATGACTAACAGTGGGATGCCCTAATATCGACAACATGGAGCGAAGAAAGTAAAATTCAGCTCAAATCTGTAGGATAAACTTTTACAGGCTGGAATTAAAGCATATCATACTCAAATAAATGCAAAAGAGAAGAAGGTGTTTGGTAGCGTACTGTAAGACCAGGGGATTGAACTCTCCAGGCGGCAGTTGCTTACAAACATCCAATTCCGAGCAAGTTAGAAGAAATGCTCTTGTGTATTTAGTCTTTGATCCCCTGCAACAACATAAAAAAGACATAGCGCTTCATCACTTAATTTCTCTAAAAATAAATAAATAAACTCGTTTCGCAATGAACAATACGGAAGACATTTAAAGTAAAACAGCAAAGAAAATTAAATTAATTACTCAAACGTCTCATTGTCGATTCCTTGTAACTCCAGACGCTCAGCTGAGTTCCGGTCCGCAATCTCTACACTCATTTCTCTAGGGAAAAGAAGAGTCAGCGAAAGATATCTTCAAAAAAAAAAAAAAATGTGAGCGGAAGCTCCGCAAAAGGTCACGCCTTTCTTAGGCAACTTCCTACAGCAACATTTCGGCAAAAATGGAAAATTCAGCTTGAGAATAATGCCTCTACTTCACATGCCTGCCTTTTAATTTGTTCCTAAAACAATAACTGGAAGTTTCGAAATTCCAACGGAGAAGATGATGGGAGGAGGACTAAAGGAATGGCACCGCCGTACATATACTTGCTGTTGGAGAAGAACCGCTTCGCATTGCGTGAGTTTGATCGCCGAATTGTACAGTTGTACTCACCGCAAAAAAAAAAAAAAAAAAATGTTATTATTGAGTTTAAAGAAGAAAATCGCATTCGTATGAGAGGAGAACAGAAGAGAAGATTAATTAATTTTCCGCAGAAAAGGTAGGAAGTAAATAACATGTCATTCATCCAATAAGAGAATTTTGGGAGGGAAGAGGTCATTTCCAGAAGGCTCGATCTCATTTCGATTTCGTGGTCTTCAAGTAATTCAATACTACTAACTAGTACGTACGTTTTGGGCTTTTATACTTTGGATAAGAATTTCAAGTTAGCACTGGAAATGCCTAGGCCCTTTGTTTCAGAAAAGGCATCTGGCAGACTTTATCTGACGCACCCCTTTCTTTGACCGCTTGTGCTTCAACTTTTTTAACTTCGCATTATAACCATTTTATATAATTAAATTAAATTAAATCATGCGCCAATAATTTGGTCAGTATATCAAATTATCAATCAAGACATTTAAATCTTTGATACACCACCAACCATAAACATTTTTGGTCCTTTTATTACTACGGATTTATAATTAATTAAAGAGGCCTACAATAAAATTTATGTTCAAAACAAAATGTGTCATTAACTGTCTTTTATTTAACTCAATTTTAATTGTCTATAAATTTTGAAAGTTAAATTTGAATCTATTTCATAAAATTTTTGCATAAAAACAAATGAACTCCTAAAACAGGTAAAAAGCCCCAAAAAAAAAAAAAAAATCTGAATATAAAAGGCAAAAGTACCAAGCTCTACACAAACTGCTACCACCCAAATATAAAGATCAGAAATGCCATTTTCCCACCTTTTTCTGCTGTTGGATGTCACGAGATTTTACTTCAAAACGATTATGACATACTTTTTGACTAAAACACAAAACAACAAGAAGGTTTTAACTGTAAAAAAACACAACCCATTAAGTGTCCTCAAAATCCATTACAACCTTCATTAAGTACTTAAAACAGAAAACAAAATGGCTACGCACGACACTCGAAAGACACTAACTTGGTTAACGTTCAAACTCAATAAAATATAGATGATTAGAAAAGATTAAAAGTCAAATGGCCCTTCAATTTTTAGTCAACCTCCTCCATCTTGCTCTCCTCATTGGCGTCTTCCTCCAGAGCGGGCATATCATCTTCTCCTGCATCCTCAGCCTCATCAATGCTCAGTCCCAACTTCAGCATCCTGTGAATTCTGGAGGCGAACATGTTGGGATCCTCCAAGCTGAAACCAGATGTTAACAGAGCTGTCTCAAAGAGAAGAAGCACCAGATCCTTGACAGACTTGTCGTTCTTATCGGCCTCAGCTCTCTTCCTGAGCTCCTCCATGATGCCGTTGTCCGGGTTGATCTCCATTGTTTTCTTGCTGGACATGTAAGCGCCCATGCTGCTGTCTCTCAGAGCTTGTGCCTTCATGATCCTTTCCATGTTCGCCGTCCATCCGTATTCGCCGGTCACCAAACAGCATGGAGAATCCACGATTCTGTCGGAGACCACAACCTTTTCAACCTTGTCCCCTAGAATGTCCTTGATCACCTTGCAGAGGTTCTCGAACGACTTCTTTTTCTCTTCCTTTTTCTTCTTCTCTTCCTCGCTGTCATCGTCCAGATTCAGGCCTTCCTTGGTTGCTGAAACCAACTTCTTACCATCGTATTCCTTCAGCTGCCCGATGGCGTATTCATCAATGGCATCCACCATGTACAGCACCTCGTACCCCTTCTTCTTGAGACGCTCCAAGAATGGCGAGTTCTCAACGGCTTTCTTGCTTTCGCCGGTGATGTAGTATATGTCTTTCTGGCCCTCTTTCATCCTGGTAACATAGTCTTTCAGGCTGGTTAGTTCATCGCCGCTCTTAGTCGAGTGGTAACGAAGCAGGTCAGCTAATTTGGTCCTGTTCTGGCTGTCCTCGTGAATACCCAATTTCAGGTTCTTTGAAAAAGCTTCATAGAACTTGGTGTAGTCCTCCTTGTTCTCCGCAATCTCAGTGAACATTTCAATACATTTCTTCACAAGGTTCTTCCTGATCACCTTGAGAATCTTGTTTTGTTGCAACGTCTCACGTGAGATGTTGAGAGGCAAGTCGTCAGAGTCAACAACGCCCTTCACGAAACTGAGATATTCCGGAATCAGTTCCTCACAGTTGTCCATTATGAATACTCTTCGAACGTACAGCTTGATGTTGTTAGGCTTCTTTCGGGTGTCGAAGAGATCAAACGGAGCCCTCTTGGGAACAAAGAGGATTGCCTTGAATTCAAGTTGACCCTCTACAGAGAAGTGCTTGACTGCAAGATGTTCCTCCCAGTCATTTGTCAGGCTCTTGTAGAAAGCAGCATACTCCTCCTTGGTGATCTCCTCGGGCTTCCGCAACCAGATGGGCTTCTGTTTGTTAATGAGCTCCCACTCGTGAGAAACTTCCTTGATCTTCTTCTTTTTACCCTTCTTCTCCTCCTTTTCCTCGTCGACTTCCTCCACATCGCCTTCTTCTTCTTTCTTGGGTTCATCGTCTTCGTCATCACTGATTTCTTTCTCAGTTGTTTTCTCAGTCCACAAGTATATCGGATAGCTAATGAACTCTGAATGCTTCTTCACAAGGTCCTTAATTCTCCTCTCTTCCAGGTATTCCAACTGAAAAGTTGCACATCATTTTAGATATCCCAATCACCAGGAACCAAAACAGCTAGAAATAAGCAAAACGTCAAATATAACAAACATAACACATTCAAATGTGGCTAACGTAGGAGCATTCCTGTGTGATTATTATGTGGAAACCAATTGAAACTGAACGCAAATTCAAAAGGTAACAGATAATCATTCATACATGTCTCACTATCTTTTTCGAAACTCAAGTCTTATGAACAACGTTACAGGAATCGGCCAAACGCAAATTAAACCCCTAGTTTAGATAATATAATTAGGCCATCAATAAACGATTACTGAGAATGGGTAGACAGTTCACCTGATCCTCCTTGAGGAAGAGGGTAATCTTAGTGCCTCTGCCAAGTTGCTCGCCGTCAGTATCCCTAGTGACAGTGAATGAGCCACCGGCTTGTGATTCCCAGATGTATTGCTCATCGTCATTGTGCTTGGTAGTCACAATAACTTTCTCTGCAACGAGGTAGGCAGAGTAAAAACCCACACCAAATTGACCAATCATGCTCACGTCAGCTCCAGCCTGCAATGCCTCCATAAACTCTTTGGTTCCAGACCTTGCAATTGTCCCCAAGTTGTTCACCAAATCTGTTAACAATTTCAGCAAAAAATTAGACCAAATAAGAACCCAATTGAATCTATCATGACCAAACTTCCAACAATCTGTTACTCTGTTTTTATCACAAAAAGGCAAAGAGCGAATCCATGAGACGGAACACTATGCGACCATTATCCAGAGAAAGTTTAAAAACATAATTTCCAGTTTACTACTAATTGATAACGCTAAATCGACCTCATACGATGTCTAAGTGGGGGAAATTATCATTCATTAACATATAAAATAAACTGCAGATGGTCATCACGATCTACAAAAGCAAACCACAAGTACAATTCATCAAATATCGATGACAATGTTATCATTTAGGAATTAACGAAGGGGATTCATTCAACAGCTTTAAACATACAGAATTCCCTAGTAAGCCAACAATTAGATTGTATAGATGCACTAAGTTAATCCTTACCAGCTTTGGTCATGCCGATACCGCTATCAATGATGGAGAGAGTCTTGTTGACCTTATCGGGTACGAGCCGAATGAAGAGCTCCGGCTGGGCATCAAGCTTGCTCTTATCAGTCAAGCTCTCGAACCGAATCTTGTCCAACGCATCGGAGGCATTGCTGATCAATTCCCTGAGGAAAATCTCCTTGTTGCTGTAGAAAGTATTGATGATCAAACTCAACAACTGGTTGATCTCAGCCTGGAAGGCAAAAGTCTCGGTTTCACCCATATGCACGTCCGCCATTACTTCCTCGATTGTCTGAATGCAACAACACCGCAAGAATCACAGTAAACAAAAGAAACTTGAAGGCTTTTGAATCGAATCAACGAAAGAGAAGATCGTTTGAGATCAGAGAGCAGAGAGATTCTTTTCTTGTGGTGGCAAGAACCCGGACGGAGGTTTATATACAAATTGGGGGAATTCTCGGGACGGAGGGGTAGGGTTCTAGGACCTTCCATTGGTTACTCTTTGTGTCGCGGGAAATGGCAGTTTCTGGACTCTTCTACTCCTCTCCAGAATCCAAAAATCATTTCCCCCCTTTCCTTTTATATTTCCATATGGAAAAATTACACTTACCTCCTCGAAGTTTAGAGAAATTGTCAATCAGCCCACACATTTTATGGAGATTATCAATAATACCCTTTGGATAATTATAACTTCTCCTTTAATATATTTTGAAAATGATTAATGCTTCTCTGGAGTTTTTAAATACTATTGGTATTTCATTTTATTTTATCTATATTATTGGTGTGGCCAGTTTGCCCTTCGACACAACCCGATGCCCAATTACTAAATTTATGATTCGGCCCAAAGTTAGCCTACCCTCAGAGGATCACTCCTACCCTGACAAGAGGTGGAGACTTTACATAAAGAACCAGCAGACGATCTCACGCTTCTTCCTATCGGGTGACAAGGAATGACCACTGGTCCGAGCAACGTACTCCTACCTCTATAAAATGTTAACCTCATCTCCATGACAAAAGGACTCTTTTACTCTTCTTTCTAGTGTCACTATACTATCTCTATGTCTTGGTACATAGTTTGACATTGGAGTTTAATCAAGAGACTTCTCCCGCTAATATAGGTACCAAATATGATGAATCGAAGCAAATCGGCCGAAATACGCTCACCGACAAAACACGCTGCATCAATTATCAACATCTCCAATAGTTTGGTTGAATTTTCAATCAATTCACGTTGTCAAAAACTTAATATAAATATCTTTCCGTCTTGCGTTTAGCCTTTTTTTATCCTATGTTTAGTATCTCTCTATAAAAATTGGTTGACTTATCTCTCTAATGAAGTGCATGGAGTATCTCTTTACTATTTCACCACACAACTCTTGCTTCATTTTTGTTTTCAATAATGTTTTCGTGTTTTATAATAATTTATCGCAAATTTTAATGCATTAATTTACTATTAAACACAAATTACATTTCAATACATTATTAAATTTTCCAAACACATATTTTAAAAGTGTCCTCTAAAATGAACTAGAGATATATAATATAAGCAATTTATCGCAATTTTTAATGCATTAATTTACTATTAAACACAAATTACATTATTAAGGGCATGTTCTTTAAGTTTTGGTTTTGGTTTGAGATTTAGTTTTAACAGTAGTTTTAATAAATTATAATCAGTTTTCATCATTTTGAATACAACTTTTTACATTTTTAATACACTTTTTACATTATAAAATTATTTTCTCATTTCAAACTTAGTTTCAAACATGGGATAAAGAACATGCCCTAAATTAGGGGGTGAGCAAAAGGAAAACTGATCCGAATCCGCTCCAAACCGATCTGAATCCGAAGTTTCGGATCAGTTTCGGATTTTAATCCGGTGGCGCGGTTTCGGATCGGTTTTTATCCGAAACCAGGTTTTATCCGAAATCCGCGATGAAATCCGTGGTTCTCTTTGTTTTTTTTATAAAAAATTTCATTTTAGCTTCTTTTTTTTTGTGAATTTTTTTTTTTTGGATCGGTTTCTGATTATCCGAAAAAAAATCAAAAACCGAACATTATCCGAAAAAAAAAATTTCCGATCCAAAATTTCTGATTGAATTCGGATCGGATCAACGGTTTGGACGATTTTTGGATAATTTTGCTCACCCCTACCCTAAATTTACTTTCCAAGCACATATTTTAAACGTGTCCTCTAAAATGAACTAGAGATATATTATGAAAAGTCAATCTTTGAAAGCGATTATAAACAGAAATTTATATTAAAATAAAAAATAATAAAAAAAAGCCTGCCGGTTTACTGACGGAGAGCTATTGCCGTCTTTTCACTTCTGTTGCGTGGGCGGTAAATCGGCGATAATTCTCCGTTCGTGGCGGCAAATAACTCCGATTGGAAATGAGAACTGGAAACCATGGCGAGTGGATCGGCGAGGAAGAAGTCTAACAGGAGACTTCATCCCAATTCGAAGGCCCAGCAACAGCAAGAACATGCGTCGATGAAACCGATGGCTACTGCTGCGTCGCCGTTCCGTCTAAAATATTGTACTAGACAGATATTCGTATTTGCTTCATTTGTTTTTGTTTGTGGCTTGGTTACTGTATTGAACGTTAAATTTAACTCTCCCCGCGCCGCCGAATCAAATGTTCTGTCCAGTCATCTTCACACTGTTGAAGTGATCAACGAATTTCCTCACGACCCTGATGCCTTCACACAGGTCCAGATTTTCAAGCTCAGTTAGGCAATTAATTGTTCTCCATGCTTTTATTCTGTTTTTATGGGATCAGGAGGATGACAGATTTTGGTTCATTTTGATTATTGTGCTTAAGATTTGATATTTAACATGAACGTTTATTGGGGTCACTCTATATAGTGTTCTCCACACAGAAGAATGCTGCTACTGCATTGATAGTTTTGATTTGGCATGAGAATTAGTGATGGTTTGCGAAATCTGGGCTCATTGACATAGATTATATAGGCATATTACTGAGAGGATGCTAAATTTGTTGCATACACTAATTGGTACTAGGTTCATACTTTGCTTTAGCGTAGGAACTAGTTTTGGATGATTAATAGAGTTTTGTGCATTGATGCTGTTGTAGTTTCTTTCAGGGGCTTTTGTATGCAGGAAATGATACTCTGTTTGAGTCAACTGGACTTAATGGACGTGTAAGTTTCTATTTACCTTACTTCTTTGAAATCATTCAAATGCTGTAAAGCATATGTAATTGTATCTAAGGGCTTCTCTTGCTGAGGGGAATGCTTGGGGACTTGTGTGGTTGGTTTTTTGTGAGAGAGATCTTAAAGTCTTACACCTTGAAGCTGCACAAGTGCCCATCTTCCTTTGCTAAGCTCTAACCATTGTGTGGCATCCCCATTGTATTTGTGTTTATAGGTTTAAAAAAGGGTCATTGAAAACTTTCGACAGTGCCCGTGAAGTTTGTTTGCTATTAGATGTCTGAAGATATTCAAATTGAAGAGGTCAAAAGGGATAAAATTAAAATCACATACCATTATATGTTTTTGAGTCTCAATTGCTGATGGTAAATTTGATTGCGAAGTTGCAGCAATGCTTTTATTTATTTTTGGTTTTTTCGTTGTTTATTCTCTACTCTTTCAGGAATATTATTCAGTTTTGTGTAGCACTTGATTGTATCTTTTGCACTCTCAATTGAAAATATAAATGGATAACCATACACTTGTAGATCTGTAATGTACAATGCAGAAATTAACCTTTTCTTCTTTAATTGCAGTCATCTGTTCGGAAAGTTGCTCTTACGACTGGGAAGGTATGGAATACCTTGATTCAGTTTTAAATATTAGTTTTGGTGTGGAAAGTTTTCTAGATCTTTAATTCGTTGCATACTTGTTGAGATGGAAAAAGGTTGCTTTCCTGGGTTCTGATGTTCCTGAAATATAAGTTATCTCTAATGGCCTGTTTTGAGCATAAAATAAGATATGATTTGTTTCTCTTTTGGCAGAGTTTTGAAACAGATTGGTAATCACTTTTACACTATTTTGAATTGCTAAACTACTATATCTGGTTTCTCAGGTTCAAGCTATTCAAAAAATGGACAGTTCTTATTTTGGAGAAGGTTTAACTCTTCTTGGGGAAAGGTTTGTGAATAAGATTTTTATCTGGTTCAGTTTTTGAATTTAGTTGATCAGAATAGGGTATCATTCATGTCCAAAGCTGGGTAAGTTATAAATTTGTAATTTTAACTTTATCAAATTCATTACACAGTAAGCTTTGAGGAACTCAGAAAATTTTCCATTTTTTTGGTGGTAGTTGAAATTGGGCGTATGGTTTTTTAAGATTTATTTTGTTAGTCTTAAAAGCTACACACACACACACATATATATATATATATATTTGAATTCATCTCATTTTCAATTTCTGTGTTTCTCTTTATCCTCCTTTCTGATTTCAGAAAAGTGAATGGTCAAAATGCTTTCAGTTCTGACATATTAATTTACTTTTGTAGGTTGTTTCAAGTAACTTGGTTGCAGAATATTGGTTTCATTTACGACCAAAATAATTTGAGCAAAGTTTGTGCTTCAACTTTTGCCTTTTGTTCTTTCTCTCGTACCTTTCTTATCTGTAATATTTTCTTGTTATGAGGAAACCATAATTGATCATCACATGCATTGTATGACAGTCTTGTTTAGAGTATTGTAACCAATTGGTGTACCGAAAATCTTAATTTCATTTCATTGCTAAATTTGCTCCTAGGTTTTATGTGTGTTTGTTAGTTTTGGTTTCTCTGTTGAAGTTGGTGAGGCGTGTTGCAGGTACTAGGTTTTAGAGTCACGGTATCGTTCTTTAACAAATGAAAACCAGTGGTTGGACTTGCAATAATCAGAAGGTCTCACATGTTCACATGGTTAATACTTTCAAAGTAAATAATTTTTCAACACTGGAATCATGGTGACAAAGAGTGTAGTTCAGATTCAATGTCACCGTTCTTGTTTCTACCTGGTGGTCCCGTGTTAGACTGGGATTAGTGCCTGCTTTCTAAACGATAGAGACATTATTATGACATCCTCATCTAATCCAGCCGGGATAAATATTGTTTGAAACCTCGTGTACCTTCATTGAAATTTAATTATGAAGGATGAAATCTAGTTAAGTTATGAGTAGAAATTGTGACAGAAGTTTAGGATCTTGAGAATATTGCTGTGTTCATATACTCCCCTAGGTTCAACCTGAAACACTTATAAAGATCTAACAGTTGCAACTTTTTGTTTTCCCTTCTTTTGACACCTACATTGATCTTATACAGTTTGAGAAGTTCACTCATGAAATGAAAGATGGCTGGGGTTTGGCAACAGATGGCAAAATTTTGTTTGGCACTGATGGATCTTCAACCCTTTATCAGATTGATCCTCAAAGCATGAAAGGTTTCTGCTATAAAAATGTCCAAGTAGCTTCCTTTTTACTATTGCTGTTTCATATCCATCCTTTGGTTTTAATGTTGGATTCCTGTATTCATGAGTTTCTGGTTGATGTTTACATTCATTTCTATTCCCAGAATTTTGTCTTGCTAATTTATTTTCTGGTTAGTGCTGTAGAAACAAGTATATTTCTATCTTTGGGGGTTCAATGTGTTTAATCTGGTATGGCATTCTTGACTTGTATTTTCTTCTTTCAAATGCAGTTATTGCAAAACATATTGTTAAGTATAAAGGACAAGAGGTACCCTACCTCAATGAGCTAGAGTATATAAATGGTGAAGTTTGGGCAAATGTTTGGCAGGTATAAATATGCCAGCACTTTGGTTTTACTGTTTAGCCTGCTGTTGTGTTTTGAATGCGATTAATCGTGTTTTGATGAAAGATGTGACAGACCATAACTTTTATCTTTCTTTACCAAGAGAACTTATATTCTTTGCTCTATTATGCAGACTGACTGCATTGCTAGAATATCATGTAAAGATGGTACTGTGCTTGGGTGGATTCTCCTTCCACAATTAAGGTTCCTTTAAAATAATTGCTTAATTTCAATACTGCCAAATTATCAGATAATGATTCTCTCTTTAGAAACTTGGGCTTCATTCTCAAACTTCTTTCGTTTTCTTACAGGGAAGGGTTAAGTGGGGTAAGTTTTCTTGTTGCACCTCTACTATTAATTCATTATAGGGGCCCAGGATGAAATCTCCTTGTCCACCTTTCTGCAGAAAATTGATGTCTTGAACGGTATAGCTTGGGATAGCAAAGAAAACCGACTTTTTGGTGAGTCCTTTCATGCTATTTGTTATCCAGCGTCGGTCTTTCTGGCAAGTCTTAACTACATTAATCTGGCTAGTAGGAATCTGGGAGGCTGGGATGATTCATAGTAGTTACATTATTTGTATGTATGTCTCATGTTGCTTTCTAAACTTACATTGTAAGTTTTGTACATCTTGTCATATCTTCCGGTCGTTTTGTTGGATAGTTTCTGCAGTAGAGCTTCAGTTACCTCAATTTGTTCCTTATATGAGCGGTCTTTTTTCTTGCAGTGACTGGAAAACTATGGCCAAAGCTATTCGAGGTGAAGCTACATCCGATTCATACACCCTTTAACGGAGACATTGAGCATATCTGCATACCAAAGCCAATCCACTTTTGAGTTTTGACAGGGAGACTAAGTATCACATTAGCTAGTTATGTGGTAGTAACAAACTTTCCAGGCATTTTAAAATGCAAAGAATTTAGAATTTGGTGCAGATCAACAGCTTTAACTCTTCGTGATTTCTCTATGAGCATTAGCCCCATTTTTATATATCGAAAGTTTCAATCACAACCCTATCTTTCGATACTGACTTGAAGTACACGTTTGCGAGATATAATGCATATAGATAGTGCGTTAAAAGGCGGCGGCGTTGTTGTTTGTAGTACTTATATTCATGCTGAGGAGTTTTACTCTTTGGTTAAAAGATATGGTGAAGCAGTTGCGGAAGTGGATAACTCCAGAATCCCGCATGATAAGGTGTTTCAGTTAAGGAAAACAACCAAAGTAAAACAAACGAAGCATTAGTCTTCCTCGGCAGCAAGATTTTCAAACTCCATTGCCCATCGAAAAAAAAATGTCATCTTGGATTTCTTCAATCCATCACAAGCTCATGAAGCCAACTGCCTTCTTCGGCATTAAACTATGGGTTTCAATCTTACTTTGCATCTGCATAGCCATTATTTTAGCTTCTTCCTTAACTTTCTGCTGCTTCTCAATCTTCCGCCTCCGCCGGCGCCGGAAGCATGCAATTATCACCTCCAAGAGTGTTAAAACTTCTTCTCGGATGATGATCCAGCGGCTGCTGTCGCGGGACGGATGGGATGTTGAAATGTGCATTAATGATGACGGTACGCCGGAGAAACAGGCAACGTATTGTGATCAATCTGCGGCGGTCATGGTGGCGAACAAACCGTCGTTGGTTGCGACGGAGGGCAGGGCGGTGGGCAAAGAATATGCCCTCAATGAGATGGAAATAGCGACAAATGGTTTTGCTGATGAAAATGTGATCGGATGTGGGGATTACGGAGTCGTTTATCGCGGGATTTTGCTTGATCATACTCGGGTAGCTGTCAAGAAACTGCTAGTGAATAGGTATGTTTTTGAAAACAGTATTAGAAATAAGACTCTCGAAACTCTTGGCTAATTCAATTTTATAATGGATTGGCAGGGGCAGACTGAAGGATTTGGCGACAGAGGTGGAGTCATTGTGGTGTCTGAGACACAAGAACTTGGTGAAATTGCTGGGATACTGTAAGGAGGGAATGTTCAGGTGCGTAATTCATAATAATAAGTTGTACATTTTCAATACCCCACCAGATTCTAGTGATAAGTTCATGATTAACGTTGTTTTATTCGGATAAATGTCAAGTCTTCTGGTGTTCGAGTACGTGGACAATGGCAATCTTCATCAGTGGCTTCATGAATGCCAATGGAAACTTAGCCCTCTTTCCTGGAAAACCCGGATGGGAATCATTCAAGGAATTGCAAAAGGGTGCGTTACTTTGCTTTGTTTTCTACCGTAAATTTCAAGAATTTTCCATTTTTTAAAACATGTTTATTTTAGGTTGGCTTACCTGCACGAGGATTCCGAACCTGCAATTGCTCATCAACACTTGAAATCGAGCAACATTCTCCTTGACAAGCAATGGATTCCCAAGATATCTGATTTCGGAATCTCGAAATTCATAGTCCCGGACGAAAATGGTGTTCTATCTCCACCGCCGGGAATGTCCGGGTTAGTAAATTCATACTCCCTCTATCCATCCGCTAGTCCCACTAAAATAATTGTGTTTCTAAGAAGGTTTTATTCTGAATAGCTACATTGCACCTGAATATGGCGATGTGAAAAGCGATGTCTACAGCTTCGGGGTACTGGTGATGGAGATTGTGTCCGGAAGGACTTCAGTACAGAACGCCGCCGGAACTGAAACAGAGGTTTTGTTCTGAAAAAAAAACTGATCATTCTGATTGGATTTTCCTGGTGTTTGAATGTAAATTAACGTGCGATCGTTAATTACAGGAATGTTGTCTGGTTGAATGGATGAAATCCATGGTTTCTGAAGGGAATTTAGATGAAGTTTTGGATCCCAAATTGCCTGAGATCATCCCTTCTAAGATGGAACTTAAAAGAATTGTCCTCATCTCACTTCGCTGCGTGGATCCGGACGCCGGTGACCGGCCGGCGATGGGGGATGTGATACACATGCTGGAGCCGCGGGACTTGTTATTGAGCGACGATGTGATGAGAGATACCATTTTGTCTCCACAAACTTACTGCACAAACTAATCGACTTTTTTTCTTTTATTGTTGACCGGGCAATGTTTATTGGGCCACCAACATCACAGGCCCAATACATAAGCCCACATTCATCAAGACCAAAAAGTGCCACGTCACAAACTGTTTTCTTCCAATTCTATATTTTTTATTCCACGAAAAAATATTGACCAAGCGATTATTTGCTTCCACGTCTCTTCAATTTGAATTTGTGACGTTAGTGAGGCTTCCTCAACCTTCTAAGCAAGTTGAAAAAGAATGACAAAGAAACTAGTTTGGACGGCAATAGAATATCTTGGTGACTTATGACGAATCCTTAAACGCGTCTAAACAACCTTTCTCTTCAATTAATGATGTTCGTGTCATATTACCAGATGCCAACGATCGACACTCAGTGGTCCTAATTGTATGCTTCTGTGTTTTTTTTTTTTTTCTTTCTTTTTCTCGAATTATAACGAATTCACGACTATAATGTTTTGTTTTGATTCAATCGTTGTCATTTTCGAAAGGAAAACAAAAGAGGTTTTAACTAATTAGATATTTGTAATTGGGTATCAATCACGTCTTTGGTACTTGATCGTCATCTTCCAATATTTTTAAACGCATAATCTTAAAATTCTACGTAATTAATTAGTTACTCTCTTTGTTATATTACTTTCGAAAATATACAACATTTGTTGGTTTTAATCACCAATGAATAATTAATCAATAAAGATTGTGGAGAAAAAAAGTCTTTCATTCATAGCAATATAAGAACATCATATCAATCCTTTTCTTTAAAAATCACAAAGAAATGTAATGGAGACATGTGTATTGAATCCAAACTCTTTGGTGGTGATACTGATACGTGTGCAACTACTCATTTCAAAAATTTCCTATTTTTGTAATTCGACCTCTAGTGACCAAATGCATTGCAACATTTATCAACATTGGGCATTTTCTTTTTGGACGTTTTGAAAACGATTTTGAAAATAAATTTTGAAAAATAGTTTTATAATGTAAAAAGTGTATTAAAAATGTAAAAAGTAAATGCTAAATAGTAAAAAGTTGTATTAAAATTGATGAAATATGATTAAAATATATTAAATTTACTGTTGAAACCAAAACCGTTTTCAAAATGAAACAAAAAGAACAGACCCATTGTCTCCAAAACAATTTATTTTTATATCCTTGTGCTTTATATAAAGAGTCGTATTTTAAAGTTTATCATGTTGTCATTCAAAAATATTTTCTGGATTATTATGTTCAAAACCAAAACGCTTGTTTTGCGATGCATAAACACCACCGGAATTCCCTATAGTAACGGATGTCATCTCCGAGTTAGCTAGCACAAGTCGTTTTTAGTTAAACCGCTTAAAATATAAACCACATGATTGTCTGGCCAGGCACACGAATACTGTTTTATAAAATAGCAGCACTTGAAAAACAATAATACAAATAGGAAAATATATGTATATATATTTATATATATATATATTAATATGTACTTTACAAATTGATTTTTTTTTATTAATGGACGAAAGAAATATTGACAGAATAGTACATTAAAACTTTTTTTAAAAAAAAGGAAAAGTTTAATAAATTGTTGAATATTTCAAATAGAGAATAGGGAGACGTGTCTTCGCTGAAATAGTAATTTTTGTGGGTCACTTCACTTATGCTAATAAAATAAAAACAACAACACAAAAGACAACAAATATGGAAAATGTCAAAATAAAGAGCACGTAATCGAATTATTTTATTATTAAAAGAAAAGTGCCAATTGTGTGATTCGCTGTTTCCACCACCGCAATCCTACGTGGCATCATCCCACCTCTGATTCTCCCTATCTGCTCCTGCCAGCTGTCATCATCTTTTCGGTTCCGGATTATCCACCTCCCGCTCATGACCCACCCACCACTTCTTTAATGGTCGGTCAACCCAAACTTTATTGTGTTTTCGCTGTTTGCCTTCGTGTGATTGGCCCGTTCTTTTAGGTTTTAAAAAATAATTTTATAACGTAAAAAAATATATTAAAAATATAAAAAATATAATTAAATAGTAAAAATTGTATTGAAAATTAATTATAATATATTAAATTTATTATTAAAATCAAAACCAAAACTAAAAACAAAAGAATAGATAGATTTTATAAGAATGGAAAAAAATAAAAATAAAATCCATTAATAAGTGACAAAAAATCAATTAGAAGTGTAAGAGAATTTTAGAGAGTGTTAGATTGCTTAAGATTAATTTAGTTAGTAATTAATTGAAAATGACTTATCAATGTAAGAGTAGTAAACTATTATCCCTATTAATGTCTCATATAAGTATTTATGTTTTTAAAAATGACATTTTTTAAAAACCAAAAATGTGAAGTTTTAAAACAATTTTTAGAGACTAGAAGAAGTAGAAGATTCGATAATTACCATATGAGATTGTAAGATTTACTACAAATGGCACTTGGTCAACAACAATTACAGTTATGCTATGAATCTGAATTACTCCATCCGTTTCACTATAATAGAATAGTCAATTTTTTATTCTATTAAAAGAGTTCAGTTTCAAAATTTTACTATTTTTACTATTAATAATATAATTATGTGTGATATACGATCAACTCACTCTCAATATTTATCACTTTTCTTAACTCCTTACATAAAGAAAGAAAAACAGCTAATACAACGTCAATTACTCCATCCGTTACATTTACGGTTAAAGTATACACCCTTTGTTACATTTGTAACTTTTTTTTATTTATTGTTTTAGTATAATTTATATTATTAATAAAAATATTTTATTAATAAAGAAATACAGAGTCCTAGGACTCGAAAAAAAACCATAAACTTATAAATACAGAATGATAGAGAGAGGGAGCGACCACAAAAATATCATGCGGTCTAAATGCAATTCGCCTTCCCTGCCTCCATAGCCTTTAAAAAAGAGACACGGCCAAAACTCAGCTTCCGACATTCTCACTGATTCGGAGGCCGAAAATCCGTCGCGTCTCCGCCGTCCCGCCTAATATAGAAAGAACCTTCTCATTCATCTTCGCTGTTGCCATACTGCTACTAGCTGTCAGAATTCCCGTCCCTTTTGAAAAATCAGCTTAGCTCCGAAGAAAACCCCGGCGGACAGATTCCATGGCTGCCGGAATTGCTTTCGCCGCTGACCCTCGGACAATCTGTTTCCGGTTCAATCCGTTGCTCAGTTCAAAACCCATATCCGTCAGCGCTCCCACTGTAATTTTCTCGCCCAATGCTAAGGGGTACAGTACCGTTCTGCGACGTCGTAGGGGTGGGAGACCCAGTTTGACTGTTTGCGTGTTGCTCGAGGATGAAAAATTTCAGCCCCAAGCCGGAAACGTTGAGGAGGATACCGTTGATCTCGAGAAAGAGATTGAGAGACAGATCTCATTGGATAGGGTGGCGGAGAAACTAGCCAGGAAGAGATCCGAGAGGTTTACTTATCTGGTCGCGGCGGTCATGTCTACTTTTGGGATTACTTCCATGGCGGTTCTTTCTGTGTACTATAGGTTTTCGTGGCAAATGGAGGTACGCCGACTTTTACAATTCCAACTCATTTCTGTATATATGATTTTTACGTTACCGGAAATCGTGTTGTAATTCAATTCTACTGTCTATTGTTGTGGGTACAGGGTGGAGAGGTGCCGTTTTCGGAAATGTTCGGCACATTTGCTCTTTCAGTCGGTGCCGCCGTAAGTTTCCCCCCATCCCCAAAATCAACTGAATTCTCTCACCTTTGGTCTAATTTGGATTCCGTCGAAAATAATTTTGGCCTGACCTGACAAATTGTGTGTTTTGGGAAATTGATTTAGGTTGGGATGGAATTCTGGGCGAGATGGGCTCACAAAGCGCTCTGGCACGCATCGTTGTGGCACATGCACGAGGTGGGTGTGATTTTCCTGTTTTCCGGTTACTGTTCGTCGATTTTGTTTTTTCTCTCTGTTTCTGTGTTCTGATTGTACAGAGACATGTGCGTTTGAATGAATTGCAGTCGCACCATAAACCAAGAGAAGGGCCGTTTGAACTTAATGACGTTTTCGCCATAATCAACGCCGTCCCCGCCATAGCCCTCCTCTCCTATGGCTTCTTCCACAAAGGCCTAATTCCCGGCCTCTGTTACGGCGCTGTAAGAAAGAACTTTCAGTGACGTCTTTGCCTTTCCCCCTTTTCTTCCGTTTTGTATGGAAAAAGAAAAAAAAGAAGAAGTGAAATCTGTTGAATTTCAGGGCCTGGGAATCACGGTGTTTGGGATGGCGTACATGTTCGTTCACGACGGTCTGGTTCACAAGAGATTCCCGGTGGGTCCAATTGCAAATGTTCCCTATCTCAGAAAAGTCGCCGCCGCTCATCAGGTACTATACTATTAATGAATCATTCCGTTTCCAAGTTTTTAAAGCTTTAATGTCTCCGACGATGATTATTTGTTAATGTGAGACTGAATGATCATCGTCCCAACCCACATGCTAATATGCTAACGGCCGCAATGTTGGATTACGTGTTGATCAGCTTCATCATTCGGAGAAGTTCGATGGAGTACCATATGGGCTGTTCTTGGGTCCCAAGGTTCGTCCCTCATCAACTCATGTAAATTCAGTCCCTTCAAAACCAAATTCGATGATTAGATAATATTGATAAATGATATATATATATACATATGCAGGAACTGGAAAAAGTAGGAGGGCTCCCAGAGTTGGAAAAGGAAATCCAGAGGAGAATTAAGTATGCCAAATCAAAGGGTTCATGATCAATCATCATCAATGGAAGGGAAGGAAGGTTTGTCCCGGAAAATGCAGAGATTTTTTTTGGTTGGGCAGTACAGTTTGAGTTTGAACTTGAATTTGAGTAGCGTGTAGAGAAGAGGAGAGGAATGGACAATGGAAGGAGGTTGTTTTGGAATGAATATGAATTAGCAAACAGAGACTGACTGATGATGTTAGAAAAATGGAAGCGCTTTGATTAGTACTAAACAATTGAAATTTTGTCATATTCAAAAATAAATAAATAAATAAATAATGGCCTGATTTTGAGGAAAGTTGCTGACAATTACAGTAACTAGTCAATGCTAAGATTGAATAACATCTACTCACTATATTATTTGTCTCCGTCTCGTATTATTGTTTTTTTTTTATTAATTATATTAAAATAAAAAATATGATTATTTGTAATTACATTTTTAAAGAGTTATCACAAGAAGTTACTCGAACAGTCTTAAAGAGTATATTGCTATTTGTGCTTCAAATGTCAAGTTCAGATTTCGTAATATTTTCTTACAGAATTTTGTTAGTTGGAAAGGAACAAAATGAATAAAAAATGAATTGTCTTTCCTAGCATGCACTATATATAGTATATGGGAATGAAATTCCACTCAAACTCAAAAGTAAGTGCATTTTTACGGATTGGAATATGGAAGAGAGTATACTAAAGTATATCCAATCCAATCCAATCCATTTGATCAAAAAATTATTAGATACCACGCTTGTATTTTTTAAAGTAATGCAGCACACTAATAGTTAAACATATTAATAAAGTTACGACCACCTATTCTTGTGATAGTGTTACAAGTGAATTTTATACTTTTACTCAAATATTTATTTCGTGCTATATAATATTACGTAATGCATCGAATATACTAAATAATGTATTTAATCGATCGATTTCTTTATCAAGTCAACTCCTTAGCAACCCATAATAAAAAAAATATAATAAGAAAAAAGAGTCTGGTGTATGGTAGGTAGGACTTAGTGAGTGTCGTTTTGGTAGTTACGTGCAGAATTAGTATAGGCCATTCTCAGTCTCCTGTGGAAAACCCACTAATAAGTAACCAATACTTTGTGCGCTTTAGACTTTAGATGGACCGACCGACCAAAATCGTCTTTTGCGTTGCAAATCATCCAATAAACCTACCTTAATCTTATTGTATTTACCAATCAATGCCTAATTAATTGAACGGGCTTTTCTTTAATTATAATTGTTCCTTTCATTTTCTTATCCTCATCTTCTTTCTTTTTTAAAAGCTCAAACACATACGTGGCCGTTCTTGTCAAGACCAAGAATTCCCCCAACCCGCAATCGAATTTGCATGCTTTCATACTTTATGGGCATGTTCGTTAGCACGATTTCAATAAAGTATTTTTAAAATTTTATATTTTATAATAATATCTCATTATTTTTCATACGTTTTTTTTTATACTATTTAACTACACATTCTCATACTAAAAACTCTTTTTCAAAAATATGTTTTTAACGCATGATAATCCCTACATATCCCTAAAAGAAAAGGTAAGGGATGGGTTTGATGAACTGGGCCAAATATGTAATGGGCCTAAGAAACCAAATGAAAATGTAATGGGTCAATTATGGCATTTCCATGTTTAGGGATGTCTAGACTAGGATTATTTCTCCAAACTTTTGAGGTCTGGCCGTGCAGCAAGTCAATAATTATTTACGGGCTTCTACATTGTACATTATTTTTCCTAAAGTAGCACATTCATCCCGAGTATATTTGACTATACCTTCCTATGCCCTATGATGCACCGAATAGTCTCTCCACTATTCTAGATGGTGCAGATATACTGAATAACTTCAGTAATGATTCAGAAACAAAAACTTAAAAACAAAATAATCCCCATTTTCTGCAAGTTAAACACCACCACACAATGCAAGTAGGAAAAAACGAAGGCTTGATCCACTTTGTGGATTGATCTCTCACCTGAACTGAGAGAACTATCCGGCTGCAGTCAGCTCAGCTGAATTCATCATCAATTCCCTGCTATGATTGAATTTTGTTTTTCCTTCCAACTTTGTTCACCATTCATGGCAATGTCCTCAACCAAAACTTACATAATAAGGTCCTAAAATCAGCAGATATCATCCAAAAATGCAAGCATTTCAAGTGAGGGGCGAGGCAGATGATACGATTTTACAGTGTTGATTACTTCAACAAATGTATCTTGACACTCACTATCATAGAAAACTTGCATTTTGCAAGCCAAGCATCAATCCAAATACCCAAAAAATCATCATCATTATTCTCATCGACGAGAAGAGGCAACGAATTCCATCTTCATTAAAATTTGTAATACACACAGTACTTGAAAAAAAATTCTGCAAATTGTTGAGCAGTGGAAACAATATACAGCAATCAAGCTTTTACCGATCACAGAAAAACTAACCTGATTAAAATTACACTTCGTCGAAATGGAAATTCCCTACTGTACATATCAAACAACTTTTCCATCTTCCTCTCTAGAAACAAAAATCTTCAAGCAGTAGAAATTCATCCTTTTGTCATCCAAAAGCGGTTTTATCACTAGAACAATCTAGATAGAAATAGCGTCGTTTCATCTACCCTCCAAAAAATGAAAACCAGCCTCGTTTCTTAGGCTCCTCCTCCACCATTACAGCTTTCATGCTATCCTGCTCAACCAACCTCCAAGCGGCCTGCTCAAATGCCAGTCCAGCCAAGGTTGGCGGCTTATTCAGCACCAAAGGATACCCACGATTAGTACTCCTAATCACTTCCGAATCCTCCGGAATCACCCCGAGTAATGATAAACCCAGCATCTCCTGCACATCCAGCACTGACATCATATCCTCCCCTCTTATCATATCCGTCCGAACCCGGTTCACAATCATCTTAATGTCCCTGATCCCATCACATTCCAGCAACCCCGTCACCCTATCCGCATCGCGAAGGCTGGTGATATCCGGCGTGGTCACCAGAACGGCCTCATTTGCAGGGGTAATGGCCGTAATGAACCCCGCATCAATACCGGCAGGGCAATCGATGATGATAAAATCAGGAGCACCTTCCTCGCGATCTTTCAAAGCTTCCACCAGCCAAGTTAGGGCTTTCCCACCGAACCCCATGGGCAATTTGGATCTAGGTTTAGAAATGCACAGCAATTCGAAGTTGGACCAGCGCTTGTCTCGTACCAAAGCCTGGTCGAGTCGGCAATCCCCGTTAAGGACCTCAACAACAGTGTAATTGACGCGGTTCTCGAGACCCAGGAGGAGGTCAAGGTTCCTGAGCCCAACGTCGGCGTCGATGGCCACTACAGAGAATCCCAGGCGAGCTAGGGAGAGCCCCACATTGGCGGTAGTGGTGGTCTTGCCCACTCCGCCTTTGCCAGAAGTGATGACGACAACCCTAGGAGTCTCGCCGGCGAGCTGAGGCTTGCGGTTGTACTGTAGGATGGATTGGATTGGGTACAAGGGTTTTAGGTGAAGCGGAGCGGTGGGCTTTAGGGTTTTGAAGGAATGGAATAATAATGGGTTGGGCGGAGTGAGGGCGGAGGAGTAGGGAGCGGATGGCGTAGGATTGGTGAGCGGCGGCCGGAGGGATGTCATTGCTTTTCTTGGCGGCGGCTCAGTGAGTGAGTGTGTGTTGTTGAGTAGATGAGAAACAGAATGGCCTCATTAAGCTTTCGCTGAGTAATTAGCAAGTGTGGAAGGAAGGGGGAGGGGGCGGACAGAAAAGAGGGCTCAAACGGCTATTGGAAATCTGAAAATGAATTTGTGTTTGCGTTTGGTTTTGGTTTCGACAACAAATTTAATGTATTATAATTAATTTTAATTATTTCTTATTCAATTTTTCAATATTTAATTATATTTTTTTATATTTTAATACAATTTTTACATAATAAAATTAATTTTTAAAAATAAGTTTTCAAACCCATAAAAAATAACATGCCCTTGGGCATTACATTAGATTATTAGGACTAACATCTTAATACTCCCTCTCTCCTATTAGAATAGAAAAAAGTAAGATTTATAGACGTAGAATTTTTTTTTAATGAAATTAAAATATAATGCATAAAATAGTTAATTTGACTTCATTGTTTTTTGGGTAAAATGTATAAAATATCACGTAATTATGTGTTTTTGTAAAATATGATACTTTATTTTAAAATGCTCTTTTTACATCACACAACTATCAATTTCGGGCAAAACCTACCACTCCGTCCAATTGCGCCGTGAAGTGTCTAACGGACTAATAATTAGAGGGGTAAAATCGTTCACTGCTTGTTAATTTATGTCATTTTTTATAAAGTAATTTTTTTTCTCCCTCTCCTTCCCCCTTATCTTCCTCTACATCTCTCCTTCACCACCATCCACCAAATCATGATTTATATTTCATTTTCATTTTCATTGCATAATCATGATTTGGATCACGTTTCTAAACAGGATCTTAGTCGATCATACTCACATCCTCCTAGCAATTTGTCATGGACATAGGGATAAAGAAGTAATATCAGCAAGAGTTAGTTAATCGAATACGGATATAAAGGGTAACCCGATTGTAATTTGGAATTATCTCTCTATCTTAATTCTGGTTTACCTCTCTAAAATTCTTTTATCAATTCGTTTTATCAATTCGTAAGGATCCTTCTTGATCCTTACACAAATGATCTGTCTATTGTCAAAACCCAAAAGGCCAGAACCCAACTAATCTACCAATGGGATCGGTCCAATGGACCCAAATCCTCCATTAAATAATGGGCCTTTTTCTGGAAGCATTGTGGATTGACGATGACGATCACATGACGCGAGGACTGCTGCGTTAATAACATAGATCCAAAAACCACACAACTACCGCTGACGCAACCTCATTCGCCATCTCATCTCCACCGTCGAACCACTACGATACTGGACCCCACCGAGGAAAATCAACCACATCAACGGCTGGAAGCCACACTCGTATTCTGGGACGGGACCCGCAGGCATCGCACAATTCTATCCATCTATCCTGAAAGTCCAAGTGTCATGTAGAGGATAAGAGCCCTCACAGGAAAGCCCTGATGTTCCCACTTCCAGCAGATCCAGACCCCATCTCCCCGACACGTGTCCTTCTCGATCACACCATGAAATTACTGGTATGCCCTTCCTTCTCCTAGTCATTCCCGTCTCCTTCCTTCTTCTGCTTCGAATCTATCTCTCTCATATCATACGATCACACACTTCTGTCCTCTCTTTACTGCCAATTTCCACTATTTCAAATTGGAAAAAACTCTTTCTAGGTCGAATTTTGGTGCCCGATCCAATCACTCCAGAAAAGAAACATATATTTGAATAAAGAAAAAAGTGTGAATTTTTTATATTTGCACTTTTTTTGGGTGATAATTATACATCAAAAATTATATATTCTGAATCGATTGCTGAGATTTTAGTTTCTGTGGCCTCCTCTTTCTCCTTGTATATATCAGGTTTGCCCTCTTTGCCATTACCCTTTTGTTTTTGGGTTGCGTTTTGCTATTTGCTTTGTGGGGTTTTCGATCTGATGTTCATAATTGCATCAAGTTGATTAATTTTTCAGTTGAGGGCTTTCTGCTAATGATTGATTTACTGGTTTTCTATGAGTGTTTGATTGGTTGGTAGGTGGGGTAGAATTCGATTATGATTTTGGTGGGATTGGGTTTGGTGGATCTAGGGTGGTGTCAGTAATTGAAGGAATTGCGGATCTGTACTTGCTCTTCAAGATGATCTTTAAGTCTGATCAATTCGATGTGAATTACAATATAGCTTTCTCAATTCTTTAAAATTTTTGAGGTTTTAGTTCTTTTTTGAAGATTTATTAGTTAGGGAGGCTGATTTTTGGGCCTAGGTGTTTTGATTCGAACTGAGTTTAGGAAATTCGATGTTGTGGTTATCCATGTAGTAATTGAAATTGGAAGTGATGCGGGGAGTGATTCAGTTTGTTTATTTGTTGATTCCTTGAGGAAGATGTTACTTTCCCTTAAATCTCACTGGAATCTTAAGGATCTCTATTAGTATTAGAGCTTCCTATGCTGTTAGTCTCATGATAGATACGGTTTTTATTTGATCCAGCAGCTACGGGAGTGGTGACATCTTCCTTCATGTTCATCTTTCTTTGTTGACTTGTGTTCTGTAAATTTGTGCAATTGGGGTTGGGTTCTAGAAGTCTGAAGTTTCATGATGTAGTTTGGCATGTAGATCTTCCCTTCATTCTGTTCACTCATGCTGCAGGAGAGAAGGCCATGTGAGTTGTTTGCCCCAGGAAAGAGCCTTGCGATAGTTCGTTTGTAATCCTCTTACTCATTTTCTCACAGGATGGGCAAAAGCAAAGGGTGTGGAAAATTGGGGAGAATGTCAAGGGATGGATTTCCGAGCTCTTACCAATTTTCTCTTATGCTATCCCCCATTGTTTCTGTTTGGGATTGTATTGTGCGCAAGATGAGGTATTCATTCAGACCTGAATGGGTGTAGGACCTTATACTAGAAAGTGGAATTTCTTTGGCCATTTTGTTTAGGTATTACTATTATAGGATACGTAAGGAAAAAGAATTTAATAGTTATAGAGATGATTTATACATTTTAGGGAAGTTTTCTTGACGGAGAAAGAAAGTGCACGGAGAAAACTTTTGAGTAGATAGGCGGAGTGATTACAGTTTTTAGTTTGCTGGATAAGATGGAAAGTGCTAAAGTGCCATCAGGTGTGAGAAAGGTAAAGAAGAAGCAAGTCAAGGATGAGTTGGATCGAATCAAACAAGCTGAGAAGAAAAAGAGGCGATTGGAGAAAGCTCTTGCCACTTCTGCTGCCATTCGTTCTGAGTTGGAAAAAAAGAAACAAAAGAAGAAAGAAGAACAGCAGAGACTCGATGAAGAAGGTGCTGCAATTGCAGAGGCAGTAGCACTGCACGTCTTGGTAGGTGAAGACTCGGACGATTCATGTAACCTTATGATGAAGAAGGATGAGGGGCTGAACCAGTGGGACGGCTGTGGCAATTTCGACATATTCCTGGGCGGTACTGAAGCAATGGTTCCTCATGATGACCTCCCAGGGTACTCGTTGAAGAATATAGGGTGGATTTCTGATTCCCACAAGTATGGTTACTCGTGGAGCGACAATCCCATGGTCTCATCCGAAGCTTTCAGAAGGGAGCTGTACCCACAGTACCTGGGGGAGAGAGATTGGGATACAGGACTCATTGCTGCAGCACAAGCTGTTTCATCACTTCAGATTAGAGAAGATTCCCAGGTGGAGAATTATGTGTTCAAACAAATGCTAAGAGGTTAAAAGCAGGAAAGGAAGGTGTTATAGTTAGATGATGATCCAGAGTTATAATGGTGTGTGCTGCTGTACTTGATTTTTCTGGTTCTGAATAATGGCCTGTGTATGTATATATTCCAGGTGTACCCAACCAATTATGCTTGTATTGTTTGAGCGTCTCTGTCTTCTTTCTTTTGCTTTTGGTTTTAGTTTTGGTTTTGGTTTGATTTGTTTTAATTTCCATAGTAAAAGTGAGAGTCCTGTATTAACTTTAACTTTTGATGATTCCATAAAGGGGCGAAGTTCCTTCAATTGCATTGTGATTGTGGCATTTGTTCCTTTTTGTTGCTTCAAGTTTCTCTTTGCTTACGGCAATACGCAATCTGTATTTTTCAGCAGTCATAGTGGCTCCAACTCTTATGACTGCGTACCCTAGTAAGGAATGAACATCTGATTTTCAAGATTAAGTGTATGATAATGAAGGAATGGACAACTGAAAAATTATTTTCAAAAGAATAGTGATATCCATTTCAACTAATTTTATAAAAATGTAATCAACGAATACATGTCACATCACTTGATGAGTAGACCGGGTAGACTTATAACAGATTTCATAATTCAGGAAAAGAGCAACTCTTTCACACGGGGTCCAACAAACAGGCTTGATTGTTATACAAAAGCATTGGTACAGAATACAGTTGCAATTGACAATGGTTCCCTTCCCTTCCCTAAATCTAAATGTGGCGTTGAGAATTCAGCCGGAGAGGTGCCGCTGCCTCTGCACCTTGTCGCTGTGGTTGAAGTATAATATCCTCGTCGTCACTGTTCCCATCTGAACTACTAGATGGTTTTGCACCAGCAGCCACGAGATTCTTAAACCATGCACCCTGCAATCTAGCTCTGGCAGAATTTCCCGGGGAGTCGGGACTATCACCCGAATTGTTGGAAGTCACACCCAAAAGAAATCGGTATGCTACCTTGCTAGCTGTTACTATCTCAGTTTTTGCTTGTCTGAACTGTAGCCAAAAATACGAAAAAAAAGAAGAAAGACAATAAAATTGTTAACGATGACATACAAAAGAAGCAGACGAGCCACGATGACAGAACAGTAATCAGGAAGAAAACATTCATTCCTTCAATAAAGATCATATGTCAATTGCACAAGCAATCTAGTGAAGGAGAGGTAAAGTGAATCAACAGCTCTCACCTTTAAGGCTGTAGTTCCTGCTATCTCCACAGCTGCATCACCAGCATGAGCAAACCTGTTCACCCACCCTGTTCAAAAATTTTATAAGAAAGTTGCCTGGAACCACAAACTGAAAGCCGAGAAAGATAAATTCCTTTCCAATGTTTTTTTTGCCGTCACAAAAATACACATGCAAGTAGCAGATGGTCTACTATATGAAGGATTCCTCTCAAAAAAAAAAGAGAACCATGCATATGCATGAGCCACTGAGCCTCAATGCCGTATAATGGGAGCCTAATGCAAACCTTTTCCGTAAGGCCCTAAGCTTTGGACGATCCAAAAACTTGTTGACATACAGATTACCAACTTATCTAGCATAACACCACCTTTTCTTAAACTGTAACCGACAAAACCCAACTCTACTCTTTCATGACAGAGATTGCATCCATTACTTAAAAAATCATCTAAAGCATCATGGTCATGAGAGTAAAATAGAAATTTTCACAAAAATTATAACTTTCATTATCAATTAAATGCAATTTGGAAAGGCGATAAAAAAGACATGCTAATTATGAATAAATGACAATTACATTCAAACCATACTAACTAAAGCAGTCACAAAAAAGTGTCAAGCAACTTCAAAAAGATCATACCATTTCTATCTGTCACAAACTTTGCCTATGTCACAAGCCACAAAATATCTAACAGGCACTTCAATACGCCTAACCCAACAACAATCAAAGATACCAAGAATGACAATGCTGCCTTCTTACCAATAAAGAGGGAAAAAGCGCAGGAAATCTTAACCAGAAAGTAATTTCAAATGCTATTCACTTTCGGTCTATTTAACTTTCTGAATTCTAAAAAGCATGTAACAAATGCCAGCTTTAAATAAAAAAATTTCAACCCAATGCCTTGTCAGTTAGATTGTTCACAAAAAACAACTGGACTGCAAAGATTGGAAACCGAGAGCAACTATTTAGGCATATCAACCACTACTCAGAAAAGGGAAGTAGTTTGGTAGCATAAGACTGTCACTGAAGAATTTATAAAACTTATGCACACATAAAGAGAACAAAGACATAGCCTTTACCAGGGAGCTTGGGCACCCCAAGTCTTTCGCAAAACTCATCGCAGAAATGATTACAATTCTTCGATAACAAATCGTATGAGTATCCAGGCCACTCTCTACTAAGTTCCCTAAGTATCTGATTAACCTTGAAGATGGGAAAATTTGTAGTGCCAAGGACAACTGATTCCCGATAAGTGTACATTGGATTTTTTCCAGAAGGACAGCTAAAAACTCCAGTGCCTTGTTCACAGAATCCAAATGACCACTCTTCTTCTCCATAAATCTGAAGTAAATAAAGCAAACGTCACAATTAAAAGAGCACAAAAATAACTAAATTAGCTTTTCACGAAATACAGATTAAAGCAAAGTCCAACCCTATCCTTCAAAATGGCATGAGATAATCTGCTTAAGTACTACAATCCACAAGCATCACAATACCCGGTTATTGAAGATAAACATTTGCATTACTTATTAAATAGAACTCACAAAATTCAGGGAAACACTGCAAGATTTATTTGAGGAAAAAAAAAAGAAAAAAAGAAGAGGGCAATGAAATTGATAAAGGGAAAGGAATAAACTGAAGTGAGACAAAATACTTTTAACTCCGTAAAAGCATGTCTGATTTCAAGTTAGGTGTATTACATCAAGATATGATCCTGTCAAAAAGACACCAAAGACATATAGCATACCAGTCTCATAAAAAGTATAGTATCCTGACAGAGACTCGAGATCCTAACTTCAAAAGTCAACTGTAAATCAGAAACTTAATACATTGATGACTGAAAGTGATGGTTCAGCTTTTAAATTCCCTCATAGTCAGATATTCCGTGTATAGGAACTGATGGTTAGAAAAAATTTAACCTACTTAAACAACAGCATTACACGAATCCAAAAATCCAGTTCATTAGCGATGATGGCGTTGATATTGTTTTATTAAGTCAAGCTCACAATTTCATGACTAGTAAATTCAAAATGAGCATATTAAGGCATTTGAAGATACAAATAATCTTGAGTTTGCTTGTTTTACGCGCTAAAGTTATCACCAACTTCAGAAAGCAATGTGAAGGTTCCAGAGTCGACCATCATGTTCAGTTGTAATAAATCAAATAACTCTTAAACATTATCATAGGCAAAAAACAAAAAAGAAAAGAAAATGGAGGATAACTGTTAAACATTCTCATTCCTCCATTCTTTGAATAAAGGTTTATTACACAACCTCAAACTCAAAGCTCTCAATCATCACCACAACAAAATTGGTTCACCTATCTACAGGTACAATTCATCAAGCTACTTGCAGATACCCTAGTTCCAGTTTTTCAAGCTTACAAGATGGAAAGGGCAGAGCACTCAACCACAGGAGTTCACAGTCATTTCTCCTTCTAACATGTTTTGGCAACATAAATATAGGTTTGATCAACTTCTATAGCAAATGTTCTTGGGAGGCTCAGACGTGGATGTTTTGAGACAATTTTATTTATAAGAAACACTGGGACTTCATCCTGGAACATTAGACGCTTACGCTTGAGTTCTCAGCCTACAGTCTTAACTAAACCACAGCTTAATATAGACAGCCCACATGATTAACCAGGAATCGCCACAACAGTACTGAGAGGTTTCCCAGAGAATTTTAATTGGGTATCCAACACCGTTCAACAAAGGACATTTCTCAGACAAACAGGGAAGCTAGAAAAACAAGGAAAAGATGGGGAAAAAACAAAAACATAAAGGTATACTAACATCAAGCAGAAGCTATAAATAACTGCAGAACAGACACTGAAATCCTAGATCTGTGTGAACCTACAACAGTTGCATAGTGGAAGCAATTAAGTAAAGAACGAAATTTCAAATCTCTGCCATCACCAATTCATACAATCAGATACATACTACTGTCAGTCGTCAGCCAAAAATCAATTACCCAAAACCAATAAAGAAAAGACAGGCAAGAAGTACCTGGACGGCGCTATGGAATATGCCACCGAGACCGATTCCGTCTTTGAAGATCTTATTGATCTGCATAATGGTATTATTGGTCTTTTCTGATCCACTATTCGTGACATCGTATATGTGGAGGATCACCTCCGTCATCTTCTCCGAACAAATACAATCCCTCTTATCAATAAAACCCTAACCCCCTTCACAACCCACAGGGCCAAACCCAACTGGTCTCCGACCCTCTTCAAATTGAACGCAAAAGAGGAAAGTTGAAGAACGCAAAACAGTAAAGAAATTCGAAACCAAAGAAAGTAATGATTGAAGTAGAGACGAAGCAATGATTACAACAACTGGGCTATGCTGTGGAGTGAGAAAACTGGGAAATTGGAAATTCGAATTACGATGGCGTTTTCCCTTTCTGGATTCCTTTTCGACGCCTACTTCTTTCTTCCGCCGAGAGGATGGGAGGCCTTGGCTGGCAGTTCCTTTATCAAAAAGAACAAAACTTTTTAAAAAAACTATAAATTTGCTTAGCTCAACTGTTCCTAATTATTCTGTTATTTTAATTTTATTATAAATTTCTGGGATTTTTTTTGAATTGTTTGATCTTTCTTTACTTCATGGCCATGGGTTTTGCTTCATCCATCATCATCATCATCATCAAGATGATGGGGTAATTGCAAATGAAAGAATCCCTCCTCTAAGATATTTCCTACGTATTTGTTTTGTTTCTTATCCAGTAAAAGTAAAGAGTTAATTGCAAATTCTCTTTCAAAAATACCAATTATTGTACTTAACTGCTTATATACTTTGAATTATTGCAATTTACTCCAGTTTTAACCTGTTTTCAATAATTCAAATTTAGGTCGACAAAATTACTTTCACATATTTCCTATTCTTGTTAAGAAGTAACGATTCTATTAACAGCGTTGAAATTTTTCAACAATGACAATGAGTCAATGACTAAGATAAAAGGTGATGACACATACCATTTATAGTCGGTTAGTTGGCTAGAGTGACCAAACTCGGTTAACTCATGTGGAATACAATTTGGTCATTTTCTACCCAAAAAATCCCATGCATATTTTGATCTACAATATGTCTACCAACCCTGTATTTTAAAATTGTCTTAAGACATTTTAATATGAATAACGACACATATCTCAACTAATTTATTATAACTTTTAATAACAAATATATAATATATATTTACTGGTCAATAATGTAATATTAATAATATTTTATATATGTCTCATGAGTTATGTATGAAAAATCTGTGATCAACTAATCGTTATTCATATTTTCAATATATTTTTAGAAAAAATAAAAGAAAAAGTACACGTAGCCGACATGATAGCACGATGGGATGGCCTCATAATTTGGTAATGGGGTAACACTAACACTTATAGGTCGACACCGACAATTACAAATTAGCAGTGTTTTTGCACCCACTTGCATAAATTTAGATTAATTACATGTCTACACCAAGGCAAGAGTATGTGGGCAACAACTTAAATATAGGCCCAATATGCTCCTCACAATGGGCTGGCCCAAAATGATAAGTAGGCCGCTGCTGAGCCCGGGCGGCGCGACTCAAGAACGAAATGTCGTAGTTTGAAGTTGAAAGTTTGATGGAGTGAAGGATTCTTTCTGATCCCCCTTCGCCGTCGACTTTGCTCTGATTCACTTCTTCCCGCTGGAACTTTACTGCCTTGTTTCAAGTTGGGGATTTGGAGCTGGAAAATCGTAATCCGTCGAACTTTCTCTTTTATTTTCTATGTTTTGTATACTTTGCTAATTCTTCGTTGTCGACTAGGGTTTCGATTTTGTTGTGATCTGCTTGAATTGAAGTGCTGGAATCTAATAATAATTTATTTATTTATTCATGTTTAAGGGTACAGGATTTTAGAAATGGAGTTAATCTGCTTTTCCCTGCGTTTCTTCTGATTATGATATGCACATTTGAAAATTGCTCTGCCGAAGAATATTGTTTTTGTTCCCTTTGTTTTTTTTGTTTTTTTTTTTTTTTTTTTTAATATTTGGTGATATCTGTTATTAACATTCTATTGATCCCCAACTGTACAGTAGTTCACATCTTGGTTTTGTGTGTAGATGTTTTAGCATCATGATTTGTATTTTAACTGATCATTGTTTCATTATTATTTCTTTCCATTGATCTCGTATATTATTGCTATGATATGTGATGCAGGCTTGAGTTGATCTTCGTAGGGGGAGCTGGTGGAGGCTGTAATCAATTTTGCCATCAGACCCTCCTGCAGTTTCATGGTATTTATTATACTCTTTAATGGCCATTTGTGTTTGAATTTGTGGAGATGGTTTTGTTTAGTTGATGGCTGTTATTTGCTTATATATATGCTTTAAGACAGCAAGGTGTTATTCATAACTCTGTGTGGATGAATGGGGATTCTTTAGCTCTTTTCAAGAGATGGCTGATGAATAGGGGGATTAGAATGGTTTGTTGAACAATTTACTCTTTGTCTGAGGGCAAACCTTTCCAATTGCAGGACCTGAACCATTCTCTTGATGATAAGAGTGAGAGCAGGCTTTATATTGGCAATCTCGACTTAAGGATGACCGAGTAATGAAATAGTTTTTATACTACTCTGTTGTGTTCTTTGTTAGATCTCCAACCTGATGAGATAATTTTGCTTAATACCGTTGTCTTTTGCGCTGCTTATGACTTTTCAGGGCAGCTCTGATTAAGATGTTTGCTCCGTTTGGAAACATTGTGTCCGAAGACTTCTTGTGGCACACTCGAGGTCCTAAACGTGGAGAGCCACGTGGATACGCTTTTGTTCAGTTCAGCACTAAAGAGGTAATCTTGATCATCTCTGTCTAATAGCAATTCCTGTTTTCCAATCTTCAGTTCAACACCGAAGAACAGTGGATCCTTGTTTCATGATATATGTGTGGTAACTGGTAGCAGTTCTGATTTCTGCTTATAAAGTGAGCATGCAGGAAGCTCAACTGGCCAAGGAGAAGATGCACGGGAAGCTGGTCTGCAGTCGGCCTATGGTGGTTCGCCTCGCTAGCGAGAAATACCTGATGGAAGCATCAAACAGTTCTTCCAAGGCTGTTGGGGAGGTGAGTAAATCAAACCAGGCTGGTAGTTTTTCAGGACAAACGAATCGGAGCGCAAAAATAGCTGCCATAAAGAACAAATTGAAGGCCATGGAGGAAGAGAGCCATCTCTCCAAAAAACTGAAACAGGGAGATGACAATGTGGCGAGCAACAAGGAATCTGCCGACAATCCGCCATCAGAAAAAAGATAATGGATCTAGAATGATGAGTATTGTAAACTGTTGTACCTTCCTTTCAAAGTAGACCAAAAACAACTCTAACAGGAGTTTAATGAAATTGTACTATTATGCATGGGTACATTCCTTTTACATTTTCTCTGTCCATCCGAAGTTTTCATTTTGTTTCGACTTTTTGCAGCCTTTTGTCTCGGGGTGGCTATTCGGGCGTGGTTCCCGTATCGATATTTCTTAATACTAATTTAACATGTTTAATTATTTTTGTCGGTTTATTTAATTCGCAAACATGTTGCTTCCTCCGTTCTTAAATAAGTGATTATTATAAATAAAAAAAAAATTTGTTCTCAAATAAATGTCTTTATACACATTTCAATGTAAAAAGTTTCAATATTATCTTTATTTAATGAATCTCATTTGATGATATTATTTTAAATACACATATATTACACACATTTCAATTTAAAATGTAGTTAAACTAGTAAGACTCAATTTTGTTTATTTATTTTAATTTTATTTTTTTATATTGTGTCAATTTTGTGTGGTATATGTGTTTAATAATTTTTCGAGTAGGATGGTTGACCATTGACCAGTACTGACCTCGTACTTCAAGTGAAATTAGCACTACTCTCAGTCACACGTTGACAGCTGCTGATCTTGATCTGAAAGCGCGACTGTAACTAAGACTTGAAGTTGACCACCGCCGCCGGGGATCCGCCTCCGCCAAAAAATGGCGTCGCAAATCAGTTACCTGCTGCCAACTCCCCAGCCATTTCGGGTTCTTCACAAACCGCCACGTCTGGGTCTGACTCTGACTTCCCGTCGAGCTGCTAAGTCTATTATCTCTGCTGGCCTTGAAGCAACTCAATTGAGTTGGGCGTCGCCGTCACAGAATGAGAAGCATCAAGCCCGATTTTCACCGTCTCTTCCCCGGAAATGCCCCACCAGATTGAGTCGTGGCGTGTCTGTCATTAGCGGATTGAATTATCCCATCATCTCTCCGCAGGATCACTGGGGAATTTGGACTGCTCTTTTCGCCACCGGAGCTTTCGGCATCTGGTAAATCAACCATTTCCTTTCCTTTTTTTTCTTCTTCCCTTCTTTCGGATGATTTTATGATTTGCTTTGAAATTTGATGAAGGTCGGAGAAAACCCAGATCGGAAGTGCGTTGAGCGGGGCGCTGGTGAGTACACTAGTTGCTCTTGCTGCCAGTAATTTGGGGATAATACCTTGCGAAGCGCCAGCTTATAAGGTCGTTTTGGAGTTCTTGCTGGCTATGGCGGTTCCGTTGCTGTTGTTTAGAGCGGATATGCGACGAGTAATACAGTCCACTGGGAAGCTTCTCTTGGCTTTCTTGATTGGATCAGGTAAAAATTACAATAAAAAATACTAATACCGAGCGTTGAGCTTCATCGTCAATGAATTCTCACATTTTTCTGAAATCTGAACCTGGAATTGTGTTGTAGTTGCAACGACAGTCGGAACTGTTGTGGCATTCCTGATCGTTCCGATGCGATCTTTGGGTCAGGATGCTTGGAAGATAGCTGCTGCACTTATGGGAAGACATATTGGCGGAGGTAATCGGTACAAGATGGCGAGACATGATCCATATAGCCAACCTCACGACAAAGCTTAGTTGTTGTTGTTGTTGTATCGTTTTTTGTACTCTCAAATTGATGATGTTTTTTTTTTAATGTTTGCTGTTTAGCTGTCAACTATGTTGCTGTTGCAGAAGCTTTAGGAGTTACTCCTTCTGTCTTGGCTGCCGGACTGGCTGCAGATAATGTTATATGTGCTGTCTATTTTGCAACCTTGTTTGCTTTGGCTTCTAAGGTACCTGCTGAGTCTTCAATATCAAACACAGGTATGCCCCAGTCTAGGGGTGTAAATGAACCGGCGTGCTGTGTTTTTGCTGTAACCTTAATATGATGACTTCTTATTATAGATACTGAGCTTGAAACATCAGAATCTGGAAATAAGCTGCCTGTACTAGAAGCTGCAAGTTCCATAGCTGTATCCTTTGCCATTTGTAAACTAGGAAGCTTTGTGACAAAGTATTTCGGGATTCAAGGAGGTATCCTTCCGGCGGTCACAGCAATTGTTGTCATTCTGGCAACTGCATTTCCAAAGGTGTTTGCTCGCCTAGCCCCTTCCGGTGAGGCTATGGCACTGATCCTTCTGCAGGTGAATTTTCAACTGCAGATAAGATAAAACTGTGATCACCATTGTTGCACATTGATTGTTCATCTTCCTGGGTATATATCAGGTGTTTTTCGCGGTGATTGGCGCGAATGGAAGCATAAGGAATGTAATTAGCACGGCGCCGAGCATCTTCTTTTTCGCCCTGGTTCAGATAGCTGTTCATCTTGCTGTTATACTTGGCCTGGGAAAGCTCTTCGGGTTTGAGCTGAAGTTGCTGCTGATAGCATCGAATGCAAATGTAGGAGGACCAACGACAGCTTGTGGAATGGCCAGTGCTAAAGGATGGAGCTCCATGGTTGTTCCTGGTATTCTTGCGGGCATTTTTGGTTATTCAATTGCTACTTTTCTTGGCATTGCTTTTGGATCCACCGTTCTCAAATTCATGTGAATTCTCTAACTCATAGATCAGGGCTTTACTATTCGCTCGATTCTATTAGAAGAGTCCACTTTGTAATACTGAAACCGAGGTCAGTGAAGAAGAGGGAGTATTACAAATGGGCTTTATCGCGGAGATTATAATCATTAATCTTTAGTTTTGACTTTTTATTTAATCCATGTCCACTGTAATTACTCATAAAGTTTGGATTAAATTGTTTAGTTGGTCCCTAAACTTTAACCTTAAACACTATTTTTGTTTATGAATTTGAGAATCACTCATAATAGTCCATGAACTTTGTAACAATAATTGAAGGGGGAGGGTTGGGGTGGTGGTAAGGGGAGGGCATTGTAACTCCGAGGTTATGAGTTCGATTCTTGGGGATGTAAGGGTAAAAAAAATAAATTTGAAAAAAAAAACACTAATTGAAATAACATCAATGATATAATTATCCATGATTTATGATCATAATATAACCATTAAAGATAATTTTCTCTTTTAATTCATATCACGTTGTTCCTCTATAGTTTCACAATTACATATTGACCCATTTAATCTTTTTCTTCTAGCTCATTGCTAATCTCACTCAACCTATGAAAACATTGTTTATTTGAGAGGAGATAATACATTTTTAATGGATATATTAAAGAAATATTAAAAAACACTAGCCAAAAGATGAAAAAGGTTAACATTTGTTTGCAAAATTAAAAAGCTCATGTAAAATGTGAAGTATGAACAGTATTAGAAAAAAGTGAAAAACCAAAAGGTAAGAGATTATTTTTGTGATTTCCCAAGTTGAGCGGACCAAGCTGTGATTAAGTTCAGTTCACAGTTTAACGATATCTGACACGACAGGACACGAATAACAACTAGGATAATCGTCAACTCAAAACATGTTTGCCAACCTTGGGCTGGGCTATGAACCAACAATTGGGCTGTTTTGATAATTATTTGCCGCCGTGTCGTTATTGATACGTTTAAACATGATCCTGAATAGAATTTCAATGGACCCGGCAACCGTATCTTTAAGAATCAAAGAAACCTCTGACAATGGAGAAGAAGAAGAAGACGACGACGACTAACAATTAACACCTGCATCTGTCGCTGACCTCCAACTCCGATGATGCCATCGTCGGCGATGTTACAAGTCGCCACTTTTTCATCATTTCAAACGCCTTCTCTCAATACATTGTCGATTGACAGGAAATCCATACTGAACCCCTCTCAATCATCATCGTCATGTTATTCATGTTCCTTCAGGAGGTCTAATCTTCAGAAGAACACTCTGAAATCCAGTTTTCGCCAATGGGATTTCACGTTGAAGTCCGGGCTGAATTTCCCCTTAATATCTCCGGATGACAAATGGGGTACGTGGACTGCTCTTTTCGGAACTGGGGCTCTTGGTCTCTGGTAAATGTTTCTTTCTTTGGATTAATCTATGAGCTTATTGGAGGAGGAGTTTAATCAGATTTTTCTGTGTTAAAAACGTTTATCTTTGTTTGTAATGGGAGGGATTGAAGGTCCGAGAAGACCAAAATTGGGAGTATGGTGAGTGCAGCATTAGTGAGCTTATTGGCTGGGCTAGCGGCGAGTAATTTGGGGATTATTCCTTATGAGGCACCTGCTTATTCAATTGTGATGAAATTTCTGCTTCCCTTGACTGTTCCATTGCTGTTATTCAGAGCTGATATGCAACAAGTTGTGCGCTCCACCGGCACTCTGCTTCTTGCTTTCTTGCTCGGTTCAGGTTTTACTTTAAACTTCACCACTCAACAATTTAAAATGTTGGTCATGACTCATTTCCTTTTGATTCTTGATTCCCAATTTGAATCGTGTGTCGAATTATTCTCTGTGGCAGTGGCTACAATGGTTGGAACTGTAGTGGCTTTCCTGGTTGTGCCCATGCGATCTCTTGGTCAAGATAGTTGGAAAATAGCTGCTGCTCTTATGGGTAGCTATATTGGTGGAGGTTAGCTTAGCTCTGTTCATTTCTCTCTCTGTGGTTTGGAAATTTGAAATTTTGCATCTTGTGTTTTTCTGGCTTGAAATGGCGTGAAAGCAGCTGAATACTTTTCATGTCTGATATTTTTGTTTTCAATTTGTTACCCCTGCATTTTTAATTCTTGCTCACCAGTATGATACCTTTTCTTTTCCATTCATGTAGCCATCAACTATGTGGCAATCTCAGAAGCACTTGGTACTTCTACTTCAGTTGTAGCTGCAGGTGTTGCTGCTGACAATGTGATATGTGCTGTATACTTTATTGTGTTGTTTGCCTTGGCTTCCAAAATACCTTCCGAGACTTCATCTCTGAACGATGGTAAGTATTATCTTAGCATTTACTTCATCTCTTCTTATCTTGTTTCTTTCGTCTGAAACCACGAACATCTGATTGTTGTTCATTAGCTGTGTATCTGTCTTGAAATGAAGTTCTGTTACCTAAAAGTGACATTCTTTATGGTGTACTCTTGATTATTTTGTTACCATGATCTCTACCTTTCCTACAGATGCTAATACAGATATGGAATCTGAATCTGGTGGCAAACTGCCTGTGCTGCAGACTGGTGCAGCTCTTGCAGTTTCTTTTGCAATATGCAAAGCCGCCACTTGGCTCACAAAATTTCTGAGAATTCAAAATTGTGATCTTCCTGTGATCACGGCAATGGTTGTTATTTTAGCAACTTCGCTTCCTGGTTATTTCCGACCCCTTGCACCTACTGGGGATGCTATTGCCGTAATCTTAATGCAGGTGATCAAATGCTGCTGTCATTCTCCTTTAGTTTGTGGTTGATTGCATATGCTTCGTGCCCCGCTTAGCTTTGCTGTTTGATTGGATAACAAGCTTATTCTTCCGACTACAAACAGGTATTTTTTGCGGTTGTGGGCGCGGGAGGCAGCATATGGAATGTCATCAACACAGCCCCCAGCATATTTCTGTTTGCTTTCGTTCAAGTAACTGTCCATCTTATTGTGATACTCGGATTCGGAAAACTTTTCCAGATCGAGCTGAAGCAGTTGCTTCTAGCGTCGAATGCAAACATCGGAGGTCCAACGACAGCATGTGGGATGGCAAAGGCCAAAGGATGGGAGTCATTGGTGGTTCCTGGAATTCTAGTGGGGATCTTGGGAATCTCCATAGCAACATTTCTGGGAATTGGTTTTGGAATGTTTGTTCTGAGACACATGTAAAACTTTTGTACATATTTCCAGCTTCACTTGGCACAACTCTTGAGTCAAATTATAGTCCATAGTTTAAGAAACAATACATCATGTAAAAGGGGAAGTCTGTACAGACATGCATAGTCGACATTGAATAGTATGTATCATAGTTTGCAAGATCAGAATAGAATTGTGGATTAATTTGGGCGTAGAATCAAAATCGACAAGATTAGAATAGTAAGATTTTACGAAATATTAACATGCGCAAGATAACAAACAAAATATAAGAAGAAATAACAGAATCGATCCGAATATCAATTTGGAATTTTGAGATCGCGAAAAAATCATTACGCACATACACAAAATTAAAAGGGCCAAGAGACGGACCAAAATATATATATATATATATATATATATATATATATAAAAGGCCTTGGGGCTTCAATTAAAAGGAGAAAGCAAAAAAGCGCACTTGAAGACAATTAGACAAATCAGATTTCCAAAACACCCACCCTTTCCTCTACAAAAGGGGGTCAAGAAAAAACCACCACAAAACAAGAAAAAAAAGGCCAAAAAAAAGGTACTGAAAAAGTATAGGATTTTCCTAATTAGCAGCGTCTTCAACCACAGAAAAAGAACAATCATCATGATGATTCTTGCTTGCTTATTCTCTTCGTTGTAAATGCATCATCCAACTAATCTACTGGCCTGGAGATGGGGCCAATTCCATAATCAAACATCATAATATATCTCAGCATTCCATCCAAAGTTAGCTCATTTACTTACATCCGCAGCCCCCAGAATGACAAATCTTCTTCGAATCATCATTACATATCAAAATGGCAACCAAGTCGGAATTCTGCCCTCAGTGCATCGTCCCAGATCTGTCATCATGTCCCTTGTCCTCGTTATCCTCCAAGCTGTTTCCCCTTCCAACGCCAGGAGCTGTAAGAGGGAACCTTCCAGGCCGCATCGAGGGTCTGAATGTCTCTTCTGATGATTTTAACCCAACAGAATCCAGTCTCTGGCCCTGTCTGAATCCATTAAATGGTGATCTCCGTTGTTGCCTCAAATGGCTACCGTCCTCAGCCCTCCGGAAATTTCGTGGTGGTGGCGGCGGTGAGAATCGGCCTCTGGGCGGGGTCATAAAACCATCACCATAATCAGCTCCGAAATTAGACTTCTGAAACTGTGCCCTCATTCTCTCCATTCGAGCTTCAGACCTGAAATCTGGTGATCTACTATGGCGCCTTGAGCTGAGATTGCGCTCTCTTTGTGGCAGCCAAGGACGGGGAGAGCGTGTTCTGGATCTTGAACGTGAACTCCTGCGTTGGACAGATATATGAGCTCCTCTATTCGAGTGGGGAAAGAAGTTCCTCTCCCCCCTCCACGATCCATAATGTGGAGTGCGAATAGAAGGTGGATTCTCATCATTCACAGGATAGTCATATTCCTCCCTAAAGCCTCTGCCGAGACCTTCAGAGAATTTTCTAGAGCCTCCCCTGTTACCATTGTCGCTAAATCCAGGAATTCTTCTTGGGCCTCCTTGATAATCATCCCTGTCAATGGGTGATCTCCTCCAGCCCACTGGCCTCTGCGTGGTTTTTGAAGAATAATTCATAGACTGCTTTCGATCATAGGAGTTATACCCATCAAACTTGTCAACAGAACCAGAGATGGCACCTCTAGGCCTTGTCTGCCCATTGTCCTCTGGACCATGATAACTAGCAGGATATCGCATTCTTGGATCCCAGTAAGTCATCTGGCTATTTCCTCCATTTCTGTCACGTTCCACACCAGCAAATCTATATCTTGACGGAAACCTATCCGGACTGCTATCCCTTTCTGCACGAGAAGAATAATTTAGAGGATGCTTCTGATCACGGGAACCAAATCCACCAAATTTCTCCACACAATTAGCAACCGCAGTTCTCTGTCTGGTTGGTCCATGACCCTCAGGGCCACCACGATAACCAGAGGGATAACGATTTCTTGAATCCCAGTACACACACTCACTATCTCCTTCATTCCTTTCACGTCGGTGAACTGCAGATCTATAACCAGTCACAAATCTTTCAGGACCGCCATCCCTTTCATCTCGAAAATATGTACCACCATCACGAGATCTATAAGAGAAAAAGAGCCATCAATGGTTGAATCAAATAATAATAAACAAGTGGGTCAAAAAAAAAAAGGCAAATGCCCAAACTCATAAGAAAACCCAGTATGAACAGCAGAACAAAAATGAATGTAATGTATAAAGTTACCTGCTGTAGTGACCAACATCCCCCTCCATTGCATCTAATGATGATGGTCCTTCAACGCGTGACTGCAACTTACCCCTCATTGTCTTTTGCCTAACTATCCCCCTGCTGCATCGTCCTCTTTCTTCCATCACATCCATGTGATCAGCAGTCTGGCATCTTCTCAGCGTACCATTAGTTCTTTCCAAAATAACATCTGAAGACATTTCCTCAGTGGTCCCAGATACTTGATTTGATGTTTTCTCCCCAGAAGCCTCAGTTTTCTCCAAATTCTCATTCTCCAATTCCCTGCTCAAAGGACTTCTCCCAGAGTCACACTTCATCGTATCAGTTTCTCGGAGAGGAGTGGCCGATGAACATCGCTTGTCAGCTTCCAAGACTTTTGGCTCACGAAAATCTACAGCATCAGATTCTTCACCACCTCTACCATCAGATTCATAATCCAGACATTCTTGTTCCCCGTCCTGAAACTCATTTTCTTCCCAGGAATACAAGATTGAACCTCTTAATTCTCCATCCTCGTAAGGAGAATCATAACCAACGGCATGCTCAGCCATTGTCTCCTTGGCATCCATACGGCCATTCTGAGAAACATCTAAGTTCTGGGAGTCCTCGGGGACAAACCCTGATTCTTCCAACATGTGAGTTCCTTCAGATTCTCCATTAGATAAATGAGAGTCTTCATGCTTAGACAGGAACTCCTTCTTACCTGAATCTTCTCCAGCATCTGCTCCCAAGGTACTTGCAGCCAAAAGTTTTGCATGTAGACCATTGGCATCAGAAGAATCATCAGACTCACCTCCGATAGAGATGCCTGATGTAGTAACACTTGCATTCTTAGAGGATGGATGAGAATTGTTGCCCGATAAACTAACAGAGTTTTCAGCATCCAGAGTTTTGCAGCTGTCTGAGCCCAGAGAAGTCCTAATATCAGGCAATTCAATCTTCTTTTGAGAGTCCTCCGTGATTTCTTTTTGAGCATCATTCTCACCATCGAACTTCTGTAAGCCAGAATCATCAGGGAAGGCAACATTGTGGTCAGAAGGATCTGATAATGAGGGTGCAATAGCATTCTTATGACTGCCTCCATCCTGAGTGACAGCCATACAGTCAGATTTTGTGTCCAAGCATCGACCAGAAACTTCTGATGAATGAGACGATTCAGCTTTTGGGGAATTAACCATAAATTCATGGCTGTTCATAAGATGCCCAGAAAATTTTGAATCAGCAGAAGCAAAATTAATAGGCTCCCTGGAGGATCCGTTAAGAGTAATAAGACTAGTTTCTTTCATGCTGAATCCATCATGCTGACAGAATTCTTCTGAATCATTTTCCTCCATTTTTGAAATAGAACACTCAACAGCATTTTCAATTTGGGCCACGGGCAGACAACTTTCAGCATCATTCTCTTTATTTCCTGAAACCTTCTCCAATGAAACCCCTTTATCAAGTGTGGTCGTCTGCATACAATCATTAGAGACGTCCAGGCAGTTATCTTCCTGGCCATTAACATCATCACTGTTAGGTTGCTCCCAAGCTTCCATAGGAGCGTTGAGGTCCCAATGCAATCTATCAACCTTTGAAGAAACAGATTTTCCTGCCACTAAATCTACACTTTCACACGAATTGCGATCAGCATTAACAGAGCCTTCCACAACCGAGCGCCCCTTATCTTCAACTACTGACACCTGCTCATACAATTGTTTCCCTGATTCTGAAGAATGAGTACTTTCCCTCTGAGGTAGAGAGGAAGTAGATGTATCATCCGATCTCTGTGGGGCAGAACAAACTTCAGTAGCATCCACCTTATCATTGAAAGCATCGTCATCTATGTTATTAATGCAAGCAGCAGCCGCAAGGAGTGCAATGCCAGAGAAATTATCAGAATTATAAAACACTCCACTAGCAAGGTCAGAAACTTTATCACCGACAGTATCCACAACCTTCCTACCTCGCCTTGCAAGCCTATTGGTATATGAACCTGCTGAACCATAATGATCTGAAAGATGTTCATGGTCTTCTGAATGTGAAGATGTAGTAATAAGCAGCTGAGGTGATATTGACCCACCACCATATGGTGGCCGAGATGATGGGGATGGGGACCGGAAAAGGTGCCTCCTTTTCTTCAGAGGCACAAACTCTGCCTTGTCAGAAGAGCATTGCCCATTACCCGTTTCACCAAACTGCAAATAAGTAAATAAAACATGAAAGAGAGCACTTCACAATATGAAACGAATAACATTAAAATTGATAAATTACTTACTTTATCTGAGTCTGATCCAGAAAAATCCCCCACCCTTTTGGGACTCTTATGGCCCAGTTCTGAACCTCGGTTCATGCATCTAGCCACAGCCTTTCTTGACCGCTTTCCTTTCGTCACGGTCTTCCAGTTGAACTCTGGGTTGATAGCACTTGCAACTTCCAGGCCCACGGTTCCAAGCATGCTTCTAGATATAGGTTCTATTCCATCAACTACAAATCTGCCACCACAAGTCTTGCAAGAAGAGACCTCTCCTAGTTTGTTTCTTTTACTGCTATGTTCCAGTGAAAAAGCTAAACTTCCAGGGCAATTACAAAGGTGAGTCTGTAATTAAAACCATTTTTCAGACGAGGAAAAGAAAACCTCCCAATAGAAGCTTGATAAACAGGGGATGCGAAGGCATTCAGAAGAAACTAGTCACTCACCATTGGTTACCATCCAACATTAGTCTCATCCAAATATAACCCCAGTATTGCAGACTCTAATAGTTTTTCTGCAAAATGTAAGAACCTTATGAGCAACAAAACAATGAAGTGTTACAGGCAGACAAAGGCCGCCTAAGATAAAAGAAACTCAAATCATTATTTCATGAAACACATCCAAAAAAAATCACTCAAATCACAAATGCAAGCACTGTCGAAAAGACAATCTCCACTGGGCATAAAGTACCCCCAACAAAATTGCTAACAGCATAGTACAGCTAACTTGAATTACCGCATGTCCTTGAAACCACAAAAGATAGGAAGATAGGGGCAGCAGTTACCAACCTGCTGCCATGACAGATTACAAAACAAACTAAGTGTAGGCTTTCCCAAACGTTCCTTCAAATAAAAACTGGATTCCAGGATATCAATTCAGCACAGAACAAAAGGGTAAACCATAAATTGGATCCACGAATTACTCCAAAATTCAATATATCTAATAGGCATCTAAGCTACATCTTGACACGGGTACCAGCAAGCGCCAAATCACCCTTCTCCAATTTAAAGGGAAAAAATACAGCAAGCAGTTCCAGCAAGAACTTGGAAGCTATCAAATAGCACGGAAGAGGTCCTTTAAAAACCCTATAGTCAATTTTATTTTCACGCACAGAGATTTACTAATAGATGAATTGTAGCTGTGCGCGTCCAAAGAAGATATCAAAAGTTTTGGAAAAATCATCCACCAAAAGCCTTGGTTTGTAACCCTATTATAGACAAATCAATGGGATCTCGAAGAAGAAACCCTAGCTGCCTTCTGGCAGTCTTCCAGGTTATAAATCACAGATTCATGGTGAAACAAGGCTGAAGCAATGTAGCCAAGTCAAGAAAGCCAAGATGCCTATCAAATCAAATCACACCCAATGGTAGGGTCCCAAAACTCCGGCGGATGGTTAAAAAAAGATTGAATCTAATAAGGTGATGACTGGTTGTTCATCTGGTTCCTATACTTGTCCTCGCCTCGATCTTCCCATATAAACCCTATGCACATCCGTGTCGAGAAACCCATAGATCTAGTAGCCGCCGAGACGATACAAACAGTTACCCGCCGCAGTCCGCCAATTCATAACACCGATTCCTTCTCAGATGAGGTAGCACAGCAAAACATCGAGTAGAAAAACAAAAACGGGCATAAAATCAATCAAAAACTAGGGGTTTTCAATACCTGTTCTTCTTCTTCCTCTTCTTGTCTTTTGTCTTCGTGCCTTGTGAAGTATATACAAAAATCAGCTAGCTAGTCCACCACACCAACGGACGTATAAAACACGCACGGATTTGATTAATTAATCGTCATACAAAACTTCGTCGTCCCCGGAGTCAATATTTAATAGCGGCGGGAGTACAAAATTCGCCGCCGACCGACTTCGAGATCCTTCCGATAGTCCTATTCGTCCAGGAAGATTGATGAAACGATGAAGACTGTCGGATCTTAACCCTAGCAGAGACGATAACCGCAAGATTTCCTTTCCCAGATGCGCATAGAAACATAAATATTTATATAATTTTTTTCCCCTCTTTTGGAGGGAAGGGGAGGGAAGAGAAGAGAGGTAAAAGGGGGAAGCTTTGCTTTGTCCTCCTTTGCTTTTTCTTCCTATGGATTTGTGCTCTCGCTCCTGTGTGCTGAGGTCTTCTTCTTCCTTCTTCTTCTTCTTCCTCTTTTTATAAATTCTATGCTTTCTTGTTTGTTGATGATGAGCTCGATTCACCACGTATTTATGGCGGTCCCTTTTCCGAATCTGCCCCTGCCCGAATGGGCTTTTGACGATTATGCCCTTTGATGCCCTATTCTTACCCGGAAACGGACTTGTTTTTCCTTGTAATTACGGTCAACACCACATGGATCGGTTGATTAGGTTTTATCATTTATGGTGGTGGACTCCTATTTTGATCCAACCGCTGTCGTTTCATCCGTAAATCCCTTATTAATGTATACACTTTGCCTATTTTATTTTCACATTATTTGCATATTTACTTTCTTAGTTTTTAAAATTTTATTCTGTACCATAATTTAATTCGAATATTTTATGATGTAAATTTTTGTAGAAATAAGTAGATTCTAGAAGTACGCGTATATTGCGAGTTAGTATTTCGAATTTAAACGATATTATTAATGCATTTATAATATATTTTTCCCTACACAATAGTAGTATTTTTTTTGCATTTTATGCGATATAAGAATCGTTGATTATATTCTATATCACGGTCATTTATTGGTTCAATCTTTCAGATGATTTTATTGAAACTATTACTCCCTATGTCTCTTATTATAAGACTCCGCTTGAAAAAAGTACAGTTTCATATAGGACTACGAGTGTACTTCAATGTTTCAATTTCCAAGTAGCATAATTGCGGTGTTCTGTCTCGGCGATCTAGCCAAGTTTGTATGATGACTAACTTTCTTGCTGTCTATCGTAGATTAATGGGACGAGGCAAAGGTCAGCATTTTATTTTCAGTTATTGTAGACTTGGGTGTCTACGAGTCATTCTTGCTGTGTTTGGTTGCCGGAGATTCGACTATGATGATCTTATCTAGTAACGGAAGAATATATCCCCTTTTTTACTATTCTCCCCGTATTTATGTTGTGCTCGAATGCTTTCTTAGTGTATTTTGGGTAGATAGTCTGCATAATTCTATTGTGCATGAGTTAGTTAAATTTAGCTCATATACTGTTACTGATGTGTGCCAATAGAATAGCCCACCCACTTCTTTTTTTTGTTTTTTGGTCTCAGTCATTGCTAAACGATTTTGTACATGTTTAATAGAAGCATTCTTAATTTAAAGATGAAAATTAATGAATTTCTAGACGGAAAGTCATAACAATATAATAATTTGTAATATAATTGACGCTTGAGCGAAGGAGCTCATCTTCTTCCAAATTTATTTTTATCGTATAAGCTTTTCATTAACATATTTTGCTTTTATCAACTAACTATTCATTATTATAATTAAGAAATTTAACTAATAATAAGTGTGAAAAACTACTCAAAGTCATTCGTTTTTTATGGGAAGAAGTATATAAAAGGACGTTAATGATAATTTTAAATTTTTGTACTTGCCACATCAATCACTAGGGCATGTTGTTTTTGGTTGGGCTGAGTTTTGGTTTGACATTTAGTTTGAAAAAAATAATTTTATAATGTAAAAAACGTATTGAAAATATAAAAAGGTATATATGAATAGTAAAAATTGTATTGAAAATGAAAATAACTGATTATAATATATTAAATTTTCTGTTGAGACCAAAATTAAGATCAAAATCAAAACTTAAAGAACATGCCAATATTGGGCCTATTCTTTTTGGGCGTTTTGAAAATGATTTTGAAAACAAGTTTTGGAAAATAGTTTTATAATGTGAAAAGTGTATTGAAAATGTAAAAAGTAGATGCTGAATAGTAAAAAATTGTATTGAAAATGATGAAATATGATTAAAATATATTAAATTTACTGTTAAAACCAAAACTGTTTTCAAAATGAAACAAAAGAAGAGCCCCATTATTTCACTAGAGTTAAACGTATACTTTCTAGTTTTATTTCATTCCAAATAACTAAGACGAATTATCTTTTGGAAAAAAATAATAATAAAAATAAGAGAGTGTACTAGAAGTCGTATGGGCTACAGCAACTGACAGCATAATCTCTCCATTGCCACACACCCCTAATCCAAAGCCATAAGTGATAGGTCCTACTCTTCTTACCTCTTCTTCCTTTGTTTTCCTTTTGGATAATTGGATACTTCCATTTTTCTTTCTTTTTAAATTTTTTTGGCTCCCTTCTAAAATTTTTAAATTGATAGATAATGTTTTCTTAATTCATCACTGTAACGTTATCATGTTCTAGATAGTGAAGGCACGAGGTATGAGGTAGAAAAGAACGAAAACGCTTGCATTCTGACGAACAATCGGTGGAGCCAATCGATATGTAACTAGAGAAAGTGAACTATTCTCATTTATTGTATTTCATTTGCACAAAAATAAAATTAAAACATGTAACTTATTACTATTAATAACAATATACAAAATATACTATGTATTTATTCATTTTTCACATGTATTCGTATTTGTTAGTATTTATAAATTATATGGAACCGTATTAGTAGAAATATATAAGAAAAAGGGGAGAGAAATAGGGTTTTGAGGGTAATTACCTCGTTTTTTCATTAGTGGGTGTTGAAATGGAAATTACTTGAATGGTAATTGTAATTTATAAAATAATTGATATTTTAGCAAATAAGTTAGTAATATTCTTCTACACTTATTCTTTTTTTTTTTATTTTAAACGTGACTCTTTCTATGAAACCGAGTGAGTACGATTTAGTTTACCCATCTACTTTTATTAAATAACTATTAATTATTTCACAGTATCACACATTAAGTAGCATTCATAAGTAACAAAGGTTTATTTAAAATCAATATATTTTTAACCTAAATATATATAAATATATTTTTGCAATTTCGAATATTAATGTTTTGACCGTTTTTTTTTTAGGAAGAATATGGAATTGCTTGCAAGGGTTAAAAACTATTTTGTAGCAAAAAACATACTTTTCCCGTTCCATTAGAATGGTTCACTTTGACCAATGTATAACTTATTATGAATGTTAAGGTACAACACATTAATTAGATAATTTAGCACACTTTATTCCATTTATATCATTACTTATTATGAATTTTATTACTAAGGGTAAGAGAAGTAAAAAAAAAATTAAGAGTGGACTATGCTATTGAAATAAAAGATATTTTAAAAAATAAATTATTCTAATACAATGAGGAAATACTATAAATAAACTAATTAGAAAGGAAATAAATATAAAAGAACGAAAAAAGGAAAGGAATAAAAAGAGAGAGTTGCAGTTGGCATACGCAAGGGAAATTCTTGTCCGGATGTTGTTTTTGTTCCAAGGCAGCCAGGCAAGGCAAAGGAAGGAAAGTGAGAGAGAAAAACAAGAATAAAGTGGTTTTTTTTATATAAAAATAAAAATAAAAAATATATATATAATTAAAATCTCGTTAAGAAATCATCCATTCGTTAAAATTGACCTCAGATACAATACAAGTACAATTGTGTAGGTTAACTCCAATGACCGAATAATTTTTTTAACGAACCTGTAGTACTCAAATACTTCCTCCATAATAAAAGCCGTTTGAGAGCTTTTCAGACTAGGTAAAAAATTCGTCAAGAAAATCTTTGACTATCAACTTTAATTAATACTTATTTAGATCATTAACAGAGTATTCAAGAGAATCACTAATTCTTAGATAGATAAATTAAAACTTTGATAAGTTAAGGGTAAAAAAATTATGTTCTTGCTAAAACGTCATATTTATTTTAAAGATGTTACCCATTCCAAAACGACTTTTATTTTTTATCGGAGTAAGTATGTAAGAGTCAGCCCTGTGTGGAAGCTACATTTTGAGTGTGGCGTCCGCCTTTTTTCTCCCAAAAACATGTTTTGAGAGTAGGTACCACAACTCAAAATTTATACAAAATACATTTTAACTGTGAGACTCATAATTTTACTCTCAAAACATGATTTCAAAAATGGTTAACACACATGTACGCATTTCTTTTTCTTGGCAGGCTGGTCATTCTCATTCCTTCCCCTCTCCCGCGTTGCTTTAGATTCACGGATAGAACCCACTGAATTGAATAAATTGTTAAAAAACAAGAATGTGTGGCCTAATTATTTTTAAACCCACGTGTTATTATACTTTTGTATTTTGCCCCCTTCAATTTTAGAAATGGACAATTTACCCCCTTCAGAAGTAGACAAAAGATACCTTTTTTTTTTTTTTTTTTTTAGAAGAACATGCATATGGTAATATCATACACGAAAAAGTATATGGTTTAGATAGGGCTCGTTTTCAAAATTTCAATTGTTTATGGTTATTTACTATTAACATGGATATGTTAATCTCTTTTAAGCACTTCCACTTGAGAGCATATTATAAATTGATGAATATGTTAGTCGTCAAATTTTCAAATAAGACTGACCATTTGTTTGGTGTTTGGGTTATTGAATTCAGATTGATACGTTCTTGCGTCGACATTTTCCAACACTAATATTATCCATATAATTATTCGTTTTATTCATGTTCACCTATTTAAAACTTAAAACCATCAAAGCTCAACTCCGACTCGTTTATATCATGTCAGATTCACGTTTTGTATTCGCCACTTGTGTTTGTGTACACGAGTTCGAATTGACTTGTTTTTATGTTGACATTTTTAATCTTGATTATACATGTTTAATTATTCGGGGTCGATTCACATGACCCGTAAACATGCCAAGAGTTTATGCTAACCTATTTTACGTTGTGTCGTGTCATAGAAAATGTAACTCTAAAAAAGAGCGTATATTAAAAAACGAGAGGGGCAGAATGCAGAAGAAATGATAACACAGGAGGCACATGGCAATTAAGCCATAACAAAATGGAGAAGAACAGCAATGCATGGCCCACCAACCAGCGAAATACGTATATTGGAGAAGATCCACAACTACTACTTTTTCCTAATGGGAGGGAAGGAAAGTTAGTTTCAAAAAAAAAAAAAAAAAAGGAAGGAAAGTGGAGCCCACAGCCACTTCCCCAAAAAGTCAAATATGCCATTTTTGACACTTTCTCTCTTTCCTCAATGGTTTTGAGGACACAATTCCTCTTTCCCCAACCGATATTGAAATTTATGTATGGAAACATTGCAATTTTTGGTCCTTTTTGTTTGGACCCATTGCTATTTTGGTCACTCATATTTCACTGATGTTAAAATAGTCTTTTATGTTTGGATGTTGTTATAGGGCCTGTTCTTTTTCATCGTTTTGAAAAACGATTTTGAAAAATAGTTTTATAATGTAAAAAGTAAATGCTGAATAGTAAAAAGTTGTATTGAAAATGATGAAATATGATTAAAATATATTAAATTTACAGTTGAAACCAAAACCGTTTTCAAAACAGAACAAAAAGAACAGGCCCATAATTTTAGTTTATGTGACTGGTTATGGCTATTTTTCAATAGTCAAAGGGAAAATTAAAAATTTATTGGGGCCTTTTGAAATGTAAAAAAAAAAAAAAAATTGAGACTTTCTCGTGATTACAATTTGACTGCTCTGGTACATAATATTTAAAATTATAATTTTGCTAATTTTTTTTTCATTTCAAAATGTCTCAAAAAATCGTTGATGTCTTATTTGACTACTCAAAACTGTGACCATAACTAATCACAGAGACTAAAACTGCAACAATATACAAACGTAAGAGTGCAACAACATGCTAACATAGAATACTATTTTTGCACCAATAAAATTCTAAGGACCAAAAATGTAACATGTCCAAACAAAAAAGGACCAAAATTACAATTTTTTCTCCAGGTAATCACAAAATTAGTTTTTTTTCCCGAAAATATATCTTTTATTTTCTAAAAATATTTTAGTTTACATATTAAGATTGAGGCTAATTATGCCCATTTTTATGAGAGAGTAATAAATTCAAAGGGTATAATATGTATTTTTCAAATACAATGACCAAAAATTATATTTTAAAAATGAAGGAAGCAAAAATCAAATAATATTTAAAGTAATGTCCACACTGTTACTATACTTAGTAGATGAGAAGGCAATTAATTAAGTCAGCAAATGTCAAAAATCGTTTAATTTGAGTGGTTGGAATGAAATGAGTATGTATTTGATAATATAAGGAAATATAATGAGAATCAGATTGAAATCTACAATATAATGAGTATGTATTTGTTCAATTTTAGGCATAACTTTTTTATCGCTCAATTCCTCGATTCCCAAACCTTCCAACGAAACAAACCAAGTTTGAAACTTAGTTTTGGAAATTATTTTCCCAAAACCAAGTTTAAAACCTAAAGTTAAAGAACAGGCCCAAAATAGTCAATTGTTACCTGCGAGAAAGAAGATAAAACCAAAAACAGCAGCACACCGAAAGCTGTTTTAAATGGACAGTTGGGAGAAATAGTCAAAGTACACTTGCTCTAATTTCACACTCTTTTAAATCATGAAAAGTAGTAACAATTTCACTGTCACATCCCAGAAACAAACACATATTACAGAACACTTTTAGTTCCAATTCTTAAAATTTGAACATCCTTATCATATGTTTTGGAGCCATAACAGCAGGAAAAAAACTGAACTAGTTTTTCCTGAAGCTCTTTTCCACCTCTAATGCTAACAAAACAAATGCCAATTCTGGAGTAAAAACCTTCAACATGAGTAGCTCATATCTCAATAAGCTTTCTTCAATTCCAAGCTAAACAGGAACCTCTGTCTGAACAATGAAATGAACCGAAATCCTATACACTACTACTACGGTCAGTTATGATTGTCTGAACAATCATGTTGTGTAGCTCATTCAAAAGCATTAGAACAACTTCTTCGCTTTTGGAGACTCGATCAATTTGAAATCAAGAAATTCCTCATCTTTCCAATAGTTCTCATAGGCTGGTTTCAAGATAGGAGAATCTGGAAACTCAGGTTGCTGCTGCAAGCTCTTATCAACTTCATCTTCAGAAAACCCCTTTGGAGATGGCATCTCTTCCATTTCCAGGCTCTCTGGCTGGAAAAAAAATGAAATAAAATACAGTCTACATTAGATAAAGGTTCACACGAAGGGCAAAAGTGAAACTGAGAACTCTGATTGACTTACCTTCAACTCCCATGGCTCCTGTATCACCAATGAAGATCCTGGTGAAAGTATAATGTTAAGAGTTTACCTAACTATATACTTAAAATAAATTAAAACAAATCAAAATGGAGTGAAGAAATACAATACCATTGCCGAGTCCAATTGTTTCCAGGAAGTAATCAAATCTCATAGTCTTTCTCTGTGCTTTCAAGCACTCCTCATGATTGTGCAGATATCCCTCCTCCTCAATACAAATTGGAATATTGTCTCCACCAGTAACACTTGATTTTTTGTCTTGACTCTTCACAGATGAATGGGGAAGAGATGGCTTAACAGTGTTTGTAAGGTCACCGAGTGCTTTTCTGCCACTTGCTTTCCCTTTCCCCTGGTTGTTCTTGGAAGGATTTGCCTTGCTTACACCAAGATCTTTTCCAGTTGGAACCACATTTGCGGACTTAATTTTTGTTGAAGGCTGAACTGCTGAAGGCTTCCCTGAATTCGATATGTCATTAAGTGCCCTCCTTCCACCGGGTACTCCTTTCTTTGTGGGCTTGGAGACATCAACTTTTCCTCTGAGAAGTGCTCCTGCAAAATATGAAATTTGTTACAAAATAGTGACACGTTAGTCCACATACAAAGTTCAAACATAATTCAGTCAAGAATAAGTGACCACCATGCCACCATAAGTACCAGTAGGATGAACGTTCAAATTCTGATCTTGAACCAAACGACCAGCTGGAGTAGCCATAGCAGAACCCTGGAAAGTACAGTTCAAGAAGTATTTTACACCATTAAGATCCAACATAAAAGTAAGAGTAAACCATATGTAAATCATCCCTTGCTGACAACATCAGGGACTACAAATATCACTGAAGAGCAATAATATTTACAAATTACAAGTCTATTCCGTGAATTGTTGTTTAAAGCACAAAGGATCAACTATTATCTGTGAGGTTTATTTTAAACTGTTGGTGAGGGGAAAACGATCCAATCGTTCAGAATGCATAATGAGACAAATAGGTCAAAAGAAAGTAACATTCAGCATCCATATATTCAACATGATCGAAGGCAAACAATAAAACAAAGGCAATCTGTGATGTAAAATGCCAGAGAACACAATAGGCAAGAAGAAGAATATGGAGATGCAAATCATAAAACACAGACAGCATTTGAAATCTTAGCAGTACCAACAACTTGCATGATAACCTGTGAACAGAGAACTAACTCAACACTGACAGATTCCTCAGAACCCTAGGCTCACATACCACAAGAACAAAAATCCCTCTTCACATATAGGCCAAATTTGAAACTCCCATTAGGTTTTTTTTATTTATATAAATCAATCTGAAATGCAAGTATAAATGAACAGAGGAAGAAACTTGCAAAGGGATTACACCAAAAGCCTCAGATCACAGATTTCTGATTTCTCGTACAAGAAAATTGAAACCCAAAACCCCGATTTCTTGAACAGAAACACGAAAAACACACACTAAGCGAGACTTACATGTCACGAGAAATCCAAACAACAAAAATAAACAATCCCTTCAATGACCCATTGCAATCTTGAGAGTTCGCACAAAAAACATCAAAGAGTCATGAAAGACTCAGGGGTCACATTGAAATCAAAGAAACAGGGAGGTTTCTGAGTACATTATGTCATCAATCTAGAGTAATTGCACATATAGACATTCGAATTTCTTCAGTAAAGGAAAAGGCAGGCTAATTCATCTTCAACAGAACACTAACTCCAGATTTAGAAACATGAACTCACAGCATCTGTACTTGAATAAATAAAAAATTCAACTTTAGGGCAACTGAAATAAAAAAATAAATAGATAAACAGAAGGTACTACCACAAGAGTACTCGTAAAATTTCCAAAATTTCTTTAAGAACTAATTAAATAGGTTTAATCCTTCTTCACAAACCACTAATAACGAGTTCAAGAAAGCAAACTTACTTAACCGCTTGCGATTTAACAGATTCGTTCGCCTTCTTCAAAGATTTTGCTCACTCTTTAACAGAGATTATCTTCTGGGCTTTGTGATATCCTTCGAGTTCTTGTCGCTCTATCTTCGAATTTCTTGATTCTTTGTTTCTCGCGCAGTGGTGATTTGGGTTTTCAATTCCGTGGCATCTTCGAAGTCGGTCTTCCTGGCTATATATAGCCCGCCTCCAGAGCCAACGGTCATATTCCCAAATTGCACTTTTATTTTAGGGTAAATGGCCATCAAATTGATGCTTAAGTTCTATTGGGCCCTTTTATGTTTCCTCTTATCTCTTTAAGTTGCACTTTAAGTTTTAAATGATGCATCAAAAAATTTCATTCACGAATGATTTTTCATTGTCCATCATAAAAGGGTATACCTGAAAATTTAAAAATTATGCAAGGTACACAAAATTAAAGCATGTAAAAACAAATTTTCATTTTTGCCTTGTTGTTATGAATTGATGATACTTAAATATTGAAAAAATTAGGATGTTAATTTTTTATTTTTAAAATTTCAACAACATCTTCTTTTCAAAAGGATTTTGAACAAGGATATAACCGGTTCATAAATTGGAACTGCCCCGAAATCGTCCTTCTAAGGTTTCAATTCCGATTTCACTTCTCGTGAAATTCAAACTGGCAGTTTCTAAACCAAAAATGTTGTAATGTCTAGTTTGAAGAGATGTTTTAGACCTTATTTTTCATCATTCTCAATAAATTTTTTTATATTTATAACACACATTTTTACATTTCCAATGTAATTTTAATATTTTAAAATCACAATCCAAACCAAGGTTTGAATCCAATCTTGAAAATACAATCGAGACGTAATTTGTATGTCTTGACTAATTTTTTAAGTTTTCGAAATTACCCTTTATCAATAGACATTGAGAGACCATTTTTTAATGAAAATTTTTACATGAACTATACAACTTAGAGAACTTAAACGAAACATTTTAAATATAAAGGGCGAAATAAAACAGCATCATCAACTTGTCAATAACCCTTCTTTTTTTCTTTTTTTTTTTGTTTGAAGCAGAAATGCGTTATATATTAATGACATTGGAAATCGACTGGTAACGTTTAAGATACAAGAGCGGGTGGTACATGCCACCAATGTTCCTGCTGAGGACCTATGACCCCAAGCTATGCCAATACGTGATTTATAATTCAATGCCTCAAGTAGATAATATTAAATTATCTGGTAGCGTTAATTTTAAAATGGGGAAAAGATTAAAACTATACATGATTAACACTTAGAAAACTCCATAATGATCACTAGTAGTAGTACCCAATGTTTTGCTTCATGAGAAGGACATGGTGAATAAATTAAAAAGTAACAACACTAGCTAGTGTGTGTCAATGTGCCAAATAAATTTACATCTTCTTGAATGAATCTCCGTGCAAGAACAAACAAAGTTAGGACAAAAGTTGAAGTGAAGTGGTGGAGATTCTTTTGTTTTGTACTTCTGTAATTAATTCATGTACCTGTCCTGCCTTGCCTTGTTGTACACCCCAAAGCCCATAACCAACACTTACACCTATTTGCAACACCAAAATATTACATTTGGAGTACTTTGGAGACTCAAATATATCTATATTTATATATATATATATATATATATATTACAAGGGTGATATATTATTATTGCCAAATATTTAATCTATCAATTGTTAAAATATAATTGTATATGAAATTTTGTAAATTTAATTTGATAATAAGTTATTTGGTAAATTTTTTTTCTGGCAATAGGGGAGGAGTTTAAGATTTGAATAAGAAAGGGGCGGGGCGGAGGAGTATCTTGTCACATAGTCTGGCAGTTCGACAACGATACTTCTACCTCTAAAGTTAATACGCGTATTTTCATCAATAAACGATACATCATAAGTTAAAACCAACACGTGCATTTTATTTACAACAACATACGATATTTATACCCCTAAAAATTGATATGCGCACCACATATGAACTTGTTGTTTTAACATAATGACGATACATTATAGGCTAAACTCAATACGCGACAAATCAGATGTCAAATTTAATATGATTTACATTATAGGCTAAACTCATCACTACGAAACATCAACAACTAAAAGTGATATATTAGATGATGTTAAATTCAATACACAATACAACATGTTTTTATAAAACACAATCCATATATACTTCTTAACCTAAAAATAATACGCTTGTAGACAGACAATTCGACACGTTGAATACAAAATTTTTGTCATTTCACTCCCTATTAAGTTAAGACAGAAAGAACGAGTAATATGTTATAACATAAAGGCATGTCACAATTAAGGTTTCAAGGAATTAATAGAAGGGGTGAAGTCCGGTGGTACCACAAAGACAGTTCACAACAAGAACAGAACATAATGAATAATATTTTAAAACTCATTATTGTAATAATTCATGAGAAGTGGTCACCAAATTATAGTACTTTTCTATGAGTGTTAGCTTTCGAAATCCCTTTTCAAACTTACTGTGAAACTTGGAAGGATCGATCTCTCTGTTATTATTTTTATATTATTTTTGTGACAGAAAAAGTCATGAAAAGTTAAACGAAAAAAATTAAAAAGAAAAGGACCCCATTTTGCGGCCAAAGTGTGTCACATTGACAAATGTTCATCACTCTCATTGGGAGGAAGTCCTAATGAACACATATAGAAGCATCTTGTCAACTTCAATTGAACACACGATAGGAATATGACACGTTAGAAGTTAGTCGTCAACTTATATATAATTTATATTGATATTCCTAACAAAATCACAGCAAATTATGACGTGAGAAGAAAATGCGTCACAAATTCAACTAGTTTAAAGTGATTGATAACTTATATGCAATTCAAATTGACTCTTCTATGTCTCAACACCTGCGACGTCTAGCAAGTCCGACAAAATAAGATATAGCTTAACATCAAAAGTATCAATTGTTAAGTGACAAGTATCAAGTTTAAATTCGATACCTCAACAGCCAAAATTCAATCCATTTATTTTCTATATTTGTTAATTTTACTTAATTTGATACCTAAGTCATATACAAGTTTTTTTTGAGCTGCCCTAAAATAGTTTACCTTCGTGTAACACAATTCTTGGAAAACTCAAGGAAGCAACCAAAATCACAAATTTAAACCACGTGAAAAGAAGTAATAAAAAAAAAAAAAAAAAACGGGAATACCATAACTACTACTCCCACTATCCTAATTTAATTGTCGCTTTAACTTCCGATAATTAACTAATTTACCTATACAAGAATAAAATAAAGTTTGGGTTTCCCCGTTATGCCAAATATGCACTCAGATTTACAGTCTTTACGAAATTAGATGCATTTAAAAAAAAAAAAAATTAAAAAGGGTTTAGAGGAATAGGATGAGAAAAGGCAAAATTGTCATGTTTTTCCGCACTCCAAAAGTTGCCAAAAACAAAAAAGAACATGATGATGAAATTAGAACGGTAATTTTGGGGTTGAATGCCTAAGGATTACTTAAGGAAAAAGGGAAGATTTGAGAGTCCATATCAACCAATTTTTTACCTAACTCCTTTTCTTTTAGGTTATATATAACTCAGAATTATAACCAATTTTTATCTCACTTCTTGCTCTTCCACGGTTTAAAATAGATAAGCTATTCTTTTCTTATTTTTTGTTTTTATTGATCTTCTTTCATCGTTCTCTTACATGTATTTTTGGCCCTTGTAATGTTGGGATAGAGGCATGTCCATCACAGAGTAAAAATAAAATTTTGATTGTTGCATTACTCCTACTTGCGTGAGATATATGTCATTGTTGAACTATAATATCTATTGTCTATTGTCCCGCATTATTTTACTCTTAGTAAACAGAATTAGATAGAATAGAGTGTTACATAGAAGATTTAAAGTCAAGTTTGATCATAAAAGATTTAGTTACTATTTTTTTATTCATTCAATTTATTTATGGAAAGAAAGGGAAATTTACCAAATACCAAGCCGAAAATTTTAAAAATCAATTTATGTATTAATAAGGCAACTCTGGTTTCTGTTTTTATTTTTTTAAAATTTCAGTTTAAGTTTTTAAAATTATATACTAAAATTTCATCATCTTTTTTTAAAAAAACATTTTGGATGAATTTGTTAAAAAAAACCAAAATACCGGTTCAGCTGCCACGTGGAAATTCCTTTGCAAACTAACAGCAGCCAGGTGTAGAAAGTTACGAACCCAAAAATGAGAGAATGTAACATTCCTACTTTTTCTTTTTGCTTATTATAAACAAAATAAAATAAAAATGAAAAAATTGTGGTCCATAACTAGCCAATGAGAGCAGTACACGTAATCCACCCAACTCAGAACTCCCCAATTTTGAGTATTCAGACCAACCATCCATAACCCAAATATAATCTAAACCGGTGGTACCCCACCTCCATTTAAACTCCACTTCCCGACCCGATTCGACCTCGTAGAAAAATAAATAAATAACTTAAATTAAATAGATGTGGGATTAATAATTCCAATAGTAACTAAATATGCATTAGAACGTCGTAGTATTTAACAATTAGTAACAGTAATAATAATAATAATAATAATAATACTTTCTAGGGGAAATATTTAAAAACCAAAAAAAGAAACACAAGCCTTAAAAATTAATTAAGAAAAGAAAAAAAAAAAAAAAAGAATTAACGCCATGCAGATGCGACGGTGAGCGTTCGTCCCATCCAACCAAAGCAGATACCACCCGACTGTTCATTCACGGTGAATCCCGGGTTGCCACGTGTCCCCGAGTTGTTCAGTTTGGACCGGAGCGATTCGGCGACGAGTGGACTCATCGCTTTAGCCTCGAACCCAGCCATCCCCATCCGGGCCCGCCATTTCCCAAACACCTCGCATCTCTCCACACGGTCCCTCCCTTCGCACGCAACCGAGTTCGCCATCTTCCGACTCAGTCCCTCCTCGATCTTGACTCGTTCCGGGATCTCCCTCAACACTGTCGCGTCCAGCGAGTCAAACAGCACCCGGTAGTACCCACACGCCTCGTTCACGCGCGACACGAACGGCGCCGTGTTCGCGTTCATGTCCTGCTCCACCAGAGTCACCACCTTCGGCGACAAACCCTTCACGCTGCGGAGCAGCTCGTCTCTCAGATTCTCCGTCGTCACGCTCTCATCAGGCAATTTATATAGCCTGAATGCGAAATTCACGGCCAGAGTCTCGTCGGATTCCACCCCGATCTTTTCTCGGGTTAACTCGCTTATTTTCAAACTCGTTATGCTGAAACGCAAGCACACTCCCATTTTATTGGCCAACACCGTCAGGTCGTGTCTCACGGCCTTCAGCCTCTCCTCTCCTCCGTTGACGAATTCCACGAAAGTGGTGATCTTCAAAACAGCGGGCTTCTCCGCCGCTTTCTTCGCCGTAAGCGCGTGTAGCAAATGCATGTATTGCCCGCCCTGACCAATATCGAAATCGATTACGTGGAGCTTGAGCCGGTCCGACTCCGATATGGCTTCCAGGATTGCTAAATTGGCAGCCATGAACCCTAGCTTGAAGCACGGAGAAACCTCGTAAAGCAAATGAGTTGAACAGGTGTGATCCTTGCTGTAAAGCTCAGAAACAGGGGGCGGATACTCCGTCGGGTTCACGCGCGACCGGAGAGCAGAGGCCATGTACGCAGTCAACCTCTGTTCGGGAGTGCCTTTGACGTTGGAGACCTGGGTTAGGCGCGTGAGGATCTCCGAGGCAGCCTCCATCCTACCCTCGGAGATGGCCGTAGCGGCGTCCGATATGGACTGCCTGGGACAGGTAATTATGGGCGGAGTAGCCGAAGTCGATGAGCACGAGGAAGAAGATGAGGTCGGAGAAGGAGAAACGCCCGCCTTGTTTTGATTTGCGTTTGTTGTGATCAAATTCAAGTTCTGAATCGTGTCGGACCACTCGCTGTTGGTGACGACGGAAACAGCGTCGCCGCCGCTTCCGGTACCGCTATCGTTGTCGTCGTCGTCCAACAATTGTTTTTCCAGCTCATGAAGCCTATTCAACATCTTCTGATCTTCCCCTGTTGACGGTGAGAATAATTCGTGTCCCCCCATACCTATAGTGGTCACAGGCATAACCGTCGCCGGGCGGTGGTTTTGAACCAAATTCGGAAGCGAAATGCTACTGTTTATATTCGAAGAGGGGAATCTGTTAGGGGTACCCATGATGATGTTTCCATTGCCAAGAGTATTAGCGGTGAAATTGTTCATCCGTTGTTGAAGTTGCAGTTGCTGTTGCTGACGCAATTGTTGTTGGAGAATCGGAATCCCATACCTCGGGTTCATCGGCAGCGAAGAATTCGAAATAGAGGACAATTCAGGCGACAGAGAAGAAACAGAGGAGGATAAGTCCACCGGCGACAGGGGAGATATCGGCGAGGAGTGCTGGTACGTAACTCTGGGCTTGACGTTGCGAAGATTGCTATAAAGCCCACCTAAACCCACCATTTGCTGCTGCCGCTGTTGAATTTGAAATTGCTGCTGCTGCTGTTGAAACTCGGCCAGGGATCGTTTCCCGATCAAGTCGGACCCCCGGTGAATGATCTGAGAAGGCGGGTCCGGCAGAATTCCGGCGAGAGCAGACCTGTACGGCACCTGTGTATTAGTACTATTGTTGATGGACATCATCGGGGCAGATCTTCCATTGGCGATTCCGTTACCGACCGCATAAAAGTCCGGCCCTCCACCGCCGGAGAACCCCGACGCCATCCCTTCCAATTTTCAAAGGGTATCTCTCGCTTAATAATGAGGGAAACCTCCTCCGTCTACCTCACCAAAAAAAAACCCACTACGCAGAGAGAATTTCAGTGCGAGTTTGAGAGAATTTTCTGCATTACAAAAGCTTTGAGAGGGACTTTCTAGAGAGAGAAAGGCGTAAAGATTTTCGTTTTTTAAGCAACTGGATTGATTCTTGTCATTATAACAGTACGAAAGAATAGAAGGCGTTTTTCCTCTTTAGAGAGAGAAAGGTTGGAGAGAGAGAGAGAGTCCCAGTTTTTGTGGTTTTTGTTGTGTGCGTTATTAAATTAGGGAACTTGTTTTAATGTACGCATCCATCTACGCGTGGGTTGCGTTTGTGGCCGTCAGATCGTTGAAAGGTGGGTCCCGCGGAAGAGGGAACGGATGGATGAGGTTTAGTAGCAGTAATAATACAGCACCCTTTTTGGATAAACCGTCGTGTCTCATCGGCGCTGGGGAGGCGGAGGAAGTGACCATCGACGCTCACGCGCCATCGCTGCACTTGTAACGTAAACGCATTCGGATTTTTCTTTAAAGAATTAATCAGTATATTCAAATCCTGTTATCTATTAATTTTAAAGCAGGGACTGTATCGAACCTCTCTGCACGTCTAGATGACCGCTATACGTCATAACCGGTGGGGGTATTAACGTTTTTTTTTTTAACTAAAGGAATTAAGGAAGAAGAATTGTGAAAGTGAGGAATCTCCATGATGTAGTTTAATAAGCGGCTCTCTCTCTCTACTCTAGTGTTGTAACTGACGAACTTCCGCATTAACCATGGCCCAAAACATCTCCCCAATAGTTCCTCAAAAAACGGAAGGGAGAACGTTGTCATTTTCAGAGTTTTTGTGAATTTGATTATTGAAAATGAAAAAAGGAAAAGGATAAGAGTTGTTATGGTTAAGGAGATGATTGACATTTAAAATCGTTATACTGTTATAATACTTGCATAAAGTACAATCGTTATATAACAAGTTATAGGATTTGTTGTGTAAGAAGTGAAATTAGTTTTCGAAATTTTGTTGCAAATTTTAGTAAACGTGACAATAGTGAGTTGGTAAGTCAATTTCTTTTAAATCTTATAATTTACAGAATTTGATTTTATAACATTGAGTTATAAGAGTGACTCTCTTATCACCACTCCATTCCTCCCTTGATTTGTTGCTAATCTTAGCTAGCGAATATTCATTACCTAAAGTGCATTAAAATTTGTAACCGTTACTTAATTACATTAATTCTAACGTAGTAATTTCGCAAATTATAAGCATGTAAATTTTGTAGAATAAAAAGGCTTAATTATTCTGTCCAATTAAATTTCGTATATTGCGAATTGTACCTAAACACGGACTTTTACCATTACAAGTGCAACAAACACTATACGTGGACTTTGAGCAAAGATAGAGAGGTAGAGAATTTTATAAAAAAAATAAAAAATAAAAAGTTTTTTTTGTTTTTAGATAAACAATAAAAAGAAGTTTTTTTCAAAGAATTTAGGGCCCGCTGGATCCCCCAGTGATAATTTTTTCACCCTGGTGAATTTTGAACACGCGACAAGCGGAAAATCAGCCTATGACACTAACCGGTTAGACTGTGCCTTCAAAACCAAAAGAAGTTGAAAGAATGTGAAAAAAAGGAACGGTTAAACATCTCTTTCCACATTGATTTACAAACCTAACAAGTTCATAATTAAAGGCACAACCAAACCAACCGAGCCACTCAACATTCCCACAAACATAGATGAATTTGTTGTTGGACTTGGGACTGCCAACTTTATTCGCTCACTCAATTCTATAAATTTGCTATTCACTTCTTGTTATCAACCCCATTAACGAAGGACATTATGTGGCGTAATGGTATTCGCGTCACATGATACGAGATATCTTAGGATGATCATAATATAAACAAGATTAAATAAATAATAAAAGGAAGAAATTTACAACACAAAAGTTATGAGTTTGAACTTGTATCTCATTTTCGAGTTTCCAATAGTAATATTATAGTATTATCTTGTTGGTTGAGTATATTGGATTGGATTTGATTTGGTTTTGTTTATATAAATTTTTTGTCTTCTTTGTTTGGCACATACCATTTACCAATTTGGTCATAAAGCATGATTTGAAATACCTTATAATCCCTTTAAATTTATACTTAATGAAGGGAAAAAGAAAAAAAAAAGTTTTGGATTTCTGTTACACCATTAAATATCATTCCTTATTCATATCCTATATAATTATATTCGTAACGATAAAAAAAGTAAAAAAAAATTAAAACTATGCAATTCTCTTTGCAAACAATAAATTTTTTTAAAAGTTAATTTTTCTAATGAAATAAATAACCCATTACGAATCATGCAAGAGATATTTTATTGAAACAAAGGAAGAAAAAAATAAAACAGTGGAAAAGAGGCAGAAAAAAAATATATAGAAAGAAGAAGGACCGCTCTCTGACCTTTAACAAAGTGGGTCCCACAAGCTTTCCACATTCCCCGAGTTTTTTTTACCGCATTAGTCCAAAATCAAGAATGAATTTTTACTGCGCGTGCGCGTGGGCTACGATGACTGGACTGGGACAATGCCTAGGTGGGTCTTTTTTTATCTTTCTTTTTCCTTTTTTAAATTTTTTTTCCGGAAAGTATATTATTTTTATTACTAAAACTTTTTTCTGTTTTTTAAAAAAGAAAAATCTTTTGCTATATTTTATGCTATTAATTTACGACATTCCCAATTTATTACTACACAGTCATAAATATTAACGTTATGTCAGTTTGCGCTTCATAATAAGGGCGAATTACAATCAACTCCCTCAAATGTCGGTAAAATTACAAATAGCTCCCTGATCTTTTTAAAAACTACACACACCTCATGAATTGTGCAAAAAATTTACCATACAACAAATATGTCCGTAATTTCATCAAAACTCAGGGAAAGTAAATGTAAGAAAATTCAATTTTTTCCCTTCATTCATCTTCCACATAATTAAATTACTCCCTAGGTCTTATATAAAGAGTTGGTTCAGAAACAATTATATTACGGGACTTTTTTAATGGAATAAAATGAGTAAATCTCCCCCATTCGAATCGGACATGATGCATTTTTACTAATTAAGGAAATAGTTGTGCCTTAATGGGAAATTAATGAAAATTTGGGGGTTGAGTATTGTTTTTGTAGACAGTAGAGAGTGGACAGAAGGGGTGGAGATCACCTGAGCAGACCGCACAGTATGAATGAACACCTCAGTAAACCTAACGACAACTACCTTTAAATGCAATGCATCCCCATAGCATATTAGTGCGCCTTTACACGTGCCAACTTTTATGTTTAAACCAATTTTCGGCTCGGCTCGGCTCGACTCCATCTGACATGATTTTGAAAATATATTTTAATAAAAAAAGTATATATTCGAATAGTTCAAAATTGCAATGAAAATGATAAATAAATTTTATAATATATTAAAAGTTATTGTAGAAAAAAATCAAAACACAAATAAAAACGATGAAAATGAACTGGGAACTTAATCTACAAGTGTACGCACGTACCTTATCTATGTATACAATATAGACGCTATTGTAATTCTATTTGTATTGTACTTCTCCTTTCCTCTTCAACATTTGTTTGTGTACCAATTTTCTTTTTCCTCCTCCCATTCCTTTTTTGCTCTTTTTGGCAAATGAAACACTTCGTACTCTATTTTATATTATCACAACGTTTGACTTTTGATGAACTATTTATATCTTTTTAAACCTTATGCGTGATGGTGAATTCGTCTCGTTGGTCGAGTTTTGTACGTTAAAATCACTTTTATTAACACGTTAAACTCTAAATCACCATAATACTTTTTTCATTAAGTGAGTGTTACCTTATCAATGAAATTGAATTTTAATGCCGAAATTATGCAAGTCGTGAAGTCTAACGAAGAGATAAAGTTGATTCGAATGGTTTGTGTTTCAATATGAAGTTAACACATATTCAATGTTCAAGATTTTTTTTTAAATTATATTTTATGAGATCAAAAGGTGTTTTGTTTTGGACATGTCAAATAAAGAAAGTATTTGTGCTCGAAATCAGGTGGGCGAAAAGTGAGAAAATTTACACTACCACCGAGCTAATAACTCAATTACCCTAGTATTACTTTCGTCAAAGGTTACATATCTTCGGAATTCTGATGAGATTCGTGCTGATATAATTATACCCAAAGAAAGTAGTAGCTTAGTAGAAAATTTTGATATTTCTAATTTCACATTTATGGTAATTCTCACTTGCTTGGGGGCAAATCGAACATTTTCATATATCTCATCCCTTTTCTCTCAAATTCTAAATTCGAAATTCCAATTGGCAATGAACATCGATGGCTGACCTGACTGGCTACTGGCGGGTGTCGTCCTAAAGTCGTGTGACCTAGCCAATGACTAGTTGCGCTTTTGTGAATTTAACGAACAGGCGTGGTGGGGGTGGCGACTTGACTTTACTCAGAAAATTATCTTTCAAATTATACGTTGGCAATTCCGCTGCACACAGGAGTCATTTATTTAAAAGATAAAGATTAATGAATAATAATAATAGGTTTAATTTTTTTTTATCAATATATTTATGAAATAATTTGACTTTTGACCCCTATATTTTTTAATCTCATTAAAAGTGTTGAGTGTAAAAAAATAAGTTCTCTCCATTGAAGAACCCAATGGTGATAACTAGAAAATGGACTATTTTAATCGAAGAGAGTATAATTTAGTATAGATTGTAATGTATAATTAAAATAATTAATTTGATATTATATTTTTTTACTTATATCCTTATTTTCTGGGTAAAAGTTAATTGTACACAAAATATTATTATATTATTTAAATAAATAAAAAATAAACTATTTTAGTGAGACCAAAAATAAAATTAAAAAATAAAACTCTTTATATGGGACATATGAAGTATATATTAATAGGTAATATTCTACTAAGTAGTTGGAAGTTATAAACGCAAATAAGAAAAATTGCATGAATCCAAGGCAACAAATCCACGGATTTCACGTGGAAGAGTAGCGTGCACAAAAAACAGTCTCTGCGCACCATAGAACTTGTCAGTCTCGTAAGAGCATCTGTCACTGCATTAGCTTTCCGATAAAAATATATATATTTAAAATAAAAATATAAGGGAGAAAAAGTAATTAGATAATAGCACCGGTTTTGAGTTTAACTTCCGTCTCACACAATTAAACTTATAACAACAGCTTTATAGTTAAGATTGTAATGTTAAATTGTCAATTTTCGCATGACTTTTCACTAATTCCTATACTTAATTATAGAAGCATTTTGCTTCAAACAAACGTCAATATTATAATTTAATTTAATTTACTTTTTATTTCGAAAAAAGAAGTTGCATGGAGTTTTAATTTATCTGGAATTACGCGTGGTTTTTCCCGATTGGTTCATCCCACAAGTTACCCACCATTAGCTGTGTCATGTCCATAAGGTTTTTGGTCCTTTAATTTGCCTTTTGTTTTTTATTCAACTTTCCTACGTTTGGCACCCTCGACCTGAAGTACACTGTTTTATTTTGATTTACACATACTTTATTCGTTCTTCTGTTTTGAATTGTACATTGTAAAAATAAACAAACAAATTTTCAAAAACAAGCAAACGAATATGTTTCTAAAAACTGTTTTCAAAAACTATGTTTAGTAAAAAAAATATTGAGAAACAAATTTTTTGAAATTTTGTTTGGGCAGGTAGTAAGCATCTAATAATATCTCCCCTTAAAATTTGAGTTCGGAGAAAAAAAAAAAAAGAAAAAAAAACAGTTTTTTGTGTTAAAAAAAAATTATTTTTGAGTTAAAATTTTGGAGAACAAACTTTTAAACCCATGCATGACGAACAAAGTTTAGGTTTTAAACAAATTTTGAAGCCGATAATTTTACAAAACCTCCAAACCAACAGGCCCTAAGAATATCATTGAAAAAATAGTTGTATAATCGTAATTTTTAAACACGACTGTTTTTATGGAACGAAAGATGTAATATTAATTATTGAAATCACGAGTTGTGGCGTGCTTAATTAATTAATGCGGCGTTCAAAAGAGATAGTTGGGAATGAATGAATCTTCATGTATGTGCCGCCACTTGAAAAGTAAAAGGGCATGTTATTTTATTTTGATTTCTACAATAAATTTAATATATTATAAATTTTTTTAATATTTCCTCCGTTTCATTCATCAATAAACAGGACTCTTTGAATGGAACAGAGAGAGTATAATTTCTTATTATTTAACTATACTTTTTTATATTATAAAATTATTTTTCAAAAATCGTTTTCAAAACAATAAAAAAAAAACGTAGAAAACTGAGGAGAGATCAACAACATTCAACAACGCTAACGTACTACGTTGTTAGCCGACGGATGCTTGGATTCTCTCTAGAAGTTTAGAAGCTTTTGGAATTAGAAAATTTGCAACAGTAGTGGGCACATGTGGTCCTCTGTGATCATTCAATTTCGTGTTTAGGTTAACACGTACGACGACTCTTTAAATACGTTACTTAAGACTTAATTGTTGACATTTCTCATTCGTGTGTGTGTGTGTTGCGTGTTCGCCAAACTCCAAAATGTATATGCATTTTATCGTTCTTCCAAAGTGAATTTAACTTCCTAAACATTGACTTTCTACGTTTTTATTCTCACAATCAATTCACTATCTTACGTTTTGGTTGTTATAATTAGGGCGGCAATTTCTGATCTAACACGAAAATATGACACGGTATAAACGGATTAGGGTTGAGTTTTGATGAGTTTGCGGGTCATATGAAATGACCCGAATACTTAAACTGGTAAGGTTATGGCTGATAGTATTGACACGTGAACTCGTCAACCCAAACCACGACACAAACCCGAAATGTTCGTGGGTTAAATGAGTCGACACGGATAATTAAACGGGTAAGATTAGGGTTGAAGGGTGCCGACAAGGGAACCTGATAATCCGAGTACAACATGATCAAATTGACACCGCCAGTTATAATCAATGCACTATTCTTAAAAAGACATTATTTTCGATCTACTCATTTAGCTAGACTAACGTTGTTTAAAACGTGTACATCATAATCAAATACAATAACGAGATATAATTTATGTAGTCGGTCAGAAAGGTGAGATAAATGTTTAGTTATCGATATTCCAATTTAAAACCAATTGACTTTATTTGAAAACATGGAATACACATATTGCAGATATTCAATAAAAATTCATCAGCCAACCATTCCTCCATTTATGACCTAATTCAATGTCTCTATGCCGACTTTTTAACTTCTGATTTATATATAACCTCCTTTTTGTTCATAGAGAGGAGTGTTTGGACCATTTGTTATTGTAGTAAAGGAATCATTCACATTTGTATTTACTATTTACTCCAACCAACACTTTTTTTTTTTTTCTTTTTAAATTTATTATTATATACAAAATTGCTATACATGACAACCGTTAGGCCACTGGCTTGTTTCTCCCCGAGCACTTTTATAGTCCACAGAATAATGGGAATAAATAATTACCACTACTTTGGGAGGGACTAAATTAACGTGTTTCAACTTTCAACTCCATGGAACAAACAAAGTCTTTTGGAGATAAAATATTGCAATTAAGGTTGAATTAGTACCACAATACGTGTACCAATACGTGTAAGATCGAACATTATTTTATACAACATTTGCATTTATCTTTTCAATGTAATATACCAATCAGAATAAAAATAAGTAATCTCAACCTTCTATTTCTATTACGCTTTTATGAGAAATTTTCACTTATACTATTAAATTAATAATTGCTGATAAACAAAATTGTGTCGTATATTATCGTATATGATCAAAGTATGTTTATACGTGTACAAGATTTTCTTGCTCTTAAAATGCCTGCCTAACGTTATCTTCTTTTGTGAACTATCACACGTGGCTCTAGTGCAATCCATGTGTACAAGCTGCAAAGTTTATAATGTGTGTGTGTATGAAGGAAAAAATATATGAAAACGTCGACAGATGTGAACAAGAAGATGATTAATTAAGGTTATTTACTAATCATAAATTAATACCATTATAAAAAGACTTAAACATGAGTGTTTACACTTGGCTTGTGATTCATAACAACAAATTCACACTTCCTTCCTTTTTTTTTCTTTTCTTTTTTAATTTTATTTTCCAAGGAATTATTAAGTAGTTAGCCGCAGGTCAACGTGTATCTTGTGATATTACGTAATAGCGTATCCTGTTTTGGTTTATGCTTTCAAAATGCTTTTTTTTTTTTTTAATGTAAATTTTAAGATATAATCTATATGGAAAAAAACGAAAATATTTATTGTTTACACTTATATTTTTGACATTTTAAATGTCGAATAATTAAAAATCACATCTTAAATATGGGTGTGAAAACTATAACGGGACATAGTGAATGACAAATAAGAGTATATCATAGGAGATTCCACAAAAGTCGCCAATGCGGTCAACTCACAAACGAAAGACTGCTCAAACTCCGATCTCACTCATCATTCTAGACATCAGGCGACTACTGCCTTGCATATGAATTCCTCAAATGTCATGAACTAGACGCATAAACAAATGTCACTTTAACCTTTTCTTTTTTTTAAAAAAAGTTTCGGATCGGAACCGATCCGATCCAAAAACCATGCTGATTCGAATTTTTTTTGATTCAATCAGATCCGAACCGAAATTTCGGATCGGATCGGATCAGCACGATCCGACCCGAACCGTAGGTTAAGTGAACAACCCTATAAACAATGCACTATTTCAGGTCCTTGCCCAATACAAAATAAAACAAGTTTTAACTTCAAATGGTGGCATACTTTGTAACAAAATAAGAGTGCATAAAAAGTTAGGTCAGTTTAGGAATTTTCTAATAACAAACCCCTTTTTTCCTAAAAAGGATACGTGTGGAATCGTAGTTCGTTTTTAGGTGTGAAATACTGTAGTATGAAACTTTTGCATATTTGTCAAAATAAATAATGGATTATATATAATTTCTTTATTTATATTTATGTACAATATAGTAGAGTACAAGTTGTTTTGCTGGAGAATCAATTCGTTGCAATTCCTCCTGGTCCAGTTGCTTTTATTTTCTTTTATTTTATTTTGAGGATCATAATAATGAGAGTTTGTTATAAATATGCTTTTTAAAAGAAGAGAGTTGTTATGAATATTAAATGCTCCTTTTGTTTCGTTAATACAGTTTTATTTTTATTTTTTAATTCCAACATGAGAGTTTTTTTTTTTTTTTGATATTTTATATTGTCGCTAATATAATTGTGTAAGATTCACAATTAACGCATTATTTCGAAATTGTACATTCTAACTCAAAAATAAAATATAATGTATGAATATATATATATATATATTATTTTAATGTAAGTACATTTTTGTAAATATGAATATTATGATGGGATGGAAAGGAACTTTAATTGGCTCTTTTTCGAAAATGGGTGACGCGCCAAGCGGTAGAGTGGAGAACACGTGCCCATGGACTGAATCCATTGGACATTTCATCAAGTCACTTTCTGGAATTAAATTTATATAATAATTCAGGAATATTTGGAGCTTTTTTTTTGTTGCATAGGTAACCAAATTTACCTGTATTTCGTCGTACCCAAAACCTAAGATATACTACGTAATATTAATTACGAGCGAGTTCATGTTTCACAGGTTATGATATATAGAGGGTTTTTTAGAGTTTGGGATTCGATTATACATTTTGTCAGTTCCATCTATTTGTACACAGGATTCACCATACGCCTCCTCAACATAATAGAACCAGTAAAATGTAAGAGTTTTGAATTAAAATAATAATAATAATAATAATATAATAATACTAAACACTTATGGTGAGTTTAGGAAGTAGTTGGATACTTCAATTTGTCATGTAGCGTAATGATATCTGCATGGAGATAATTTTAACCAGTGTTCATGTAATTATTTATTTCTAGATAAATCAATGTAACGATTACATTTTTCATGAAAATAAAATTATAATTTACTTTATAAAATCTATACATTACTTTTTATGGGTGCGTTTGATGTGTGAGAATGAGAAAGGAAATCTCATATCATATATGAGAATTAATGAATCTATTATTAAAAGAATATTAAATTATCTTTTAGATAATATAATAGTTAAAATTATTATATACTTATATGTACAAAATATAGTAATTTTAATTTTAGGAATTAAATGTTTATTCCTTCAATTGCCATTTTTGCTCGTCAAACGCAGCCATGTGTCTAAAAGCTTGGCACCGGGGGGGGGGGGGGGGGGGGAGGGGGGGGGTTGAAGCCCCTACCAACCTTCACCTGCATAAGCTTGGAGAGAGAGATATATATATATATATATATATATATATTGACGTAATAAGGTTGGTGGCTCAAAAACATTCCAATTAATCAGTTTATATTGTAGAGATTGGTGCCATGCATTTCTTCGTTACTTTATTAACGTTGTATTTGAAGTTGTAACTTACGACTATCACTCTTTCGATCGAATAGAAAGAGTATAAAACTTATCACTCTTTTCTATGTACGGTAACAAATTTTGTGTAATTTTCTTTCTAACCCTTCTGACTTTGATGCAAAAAAAGTCCATCGGTTGGTGATTTATTTAACATAAAAAGATAAAATAAAATAAAATAATCAAAAATGAAAAATGGTTCGAAAGATCTGACCACTAGAATCCAACTAATGAGTAATTAATGACCCCACAACACAACCATTACTTCTCTTTAATTTCTTTTCCCCTTTTTTTATTTTTTATTTTTAATTTTTATTTTCTTCAATAGAAATTTATGCAAGTTGTTGATAAGATGCTGCAGCTTCAAGTTTTGGTCCGAATAGTATAGTTTTATGATATTATTCTATATGATGAGTTTACGTTAAGTTGAAGAGAGTCCATATCTTCTCAAGTAGCGTCACCGTGTTCGTGTGTGTTTGAGGCGCGTACGTACGTACGTAGACCTCGTATTCGTGTATATGTAAATTGACCAAATATTTGTTGATACGTGTCTGCCCAGCTGCGAATGACTTAAGAAACGAGTCTAGATTATATGTCTGAATTAGTGAAACGATATTATTCACTGAAAAGTATTTAGTTGAACGGTGTAGTTTCACTTTTAAATTGCGTCGTTTAAGCAAGATTACTCGTATAAAATCTGGTTGACATTAGCGAAATGAAAAATGAAATTGTTCGACAACAAACTAAGAGCTCATTTACAGATAAACAAAATATCGCCTGAATAAATGAAGAAAATACAGCGTCAAATTACTTATTTCAAGTGTTGTATCTTATCATTCCTGATAAATTGTTCATTTTTCATTATCATGAACTGTTTTAGTGGGACAGATGAAGTATACAATAATTTAGGGACAAAGTGTTTTTTCTATAAATAAAAAAAAAATGAAGGAAAAGGGACAAAAGTGTAATTGAGCATGAATAAAGTTTGACAGTCCATTTCTCCTTGAAGTTTTGAGGACATTGAATTTCCTTGAGGTGCAATCATTACATAAAAATTAAGGACATGAATGAAATAAAAGATGTCAAATTAACTATTTTAGATATTGTATCTTGATATTCATAATAAATTATATTATAGTAAAAGTAGACACTTTTAATAAAACAAAAAATATATATTTTTCATCAAAATGAACTATTTTAGTGAGACACTCAGAGAGAGAAATATATAATAATTCAGGGACAAAGTGTATCTTTTTTAATTTTTGAGGGAAAAGGGACAAAAGTGTAATTAAGCCCGAATAAAGTTTGACAGACCCTTTTTCCTTGTCATCTCCGAAGTTGTAAATAAGGACATTGAATTTTCGCTAGAATTCAAATTAGTTTGGTACAGGGGCAGTCGGCAACTACTGTTCTGTATTATTTGACAGACCACGCACTCACGCGCTCCGACTCTTTGACCTAATCCTAGTTTTTAGTTTTTATTTACTTACTAATTTCGCCCTTTTGACTTTCCGTCAACGATAGTCTTGCCCCTGCTTTTTCCCTTTATTAATAATTTTTTCGAGTATTTTTCCCATTCCAAAAAAAAAAAAAAAAAAAAGAAAAAGAAAAAGTCAACCCATAACATTTACATGGTCTCAAAAAAGAAGTCCACGTTTTAATTTTCTTAAAATTCTAAAATATTATCCAAGGCTTGAAAGAAATCTTTTTCCCATTCAATTCGGGGAGGGACGAGTTGGCATACAAACCAATTGATTTCATATATAATAAAAGACAAAATTATTCGTTAATAATTACTTTTCTTTAAAAAAGTGTTGTTGGAGGAGAAATCTCAGAAAAATCAAAAATGTGTTTAAGCTCCAAAAACAATTTTTTTGAGGAGAGAGAGAGACTATTACATACCCACAACATGATAAATATATAACAAAAATTTGTAATGACTTTTCATCAAGAGAGTATTTGATCGCACGACCATTTTACATAATATAACAAATGCACCGAATAATCTCTCGTGTAATTATTACGTACATTACATTGGAATGAATGCTGGAAGAATGTGGTGACATGTTTACACGTGTGAGTATGTGCGCATGCGATGACGATAGGGACAAGTCCTTTCTTCCATTAATTTTCGTGGCTCCATACTAAATTAATAGTTCCGTAAATTCCTTAGGATTGTGAGACATTGTTCCGGAAATTAGCGGAATTTCAAAACTGCAAATTAATGCAAATGAATGAATTTAGGTTTTTCCCTTTCACTAATTAATGACTAAAGGATAACAGAACAGACCCCGTGTGTTGTCATCAGTTAGAACTTAGAAGAAGCCACCTTAATTTGCGCCGCCGCTTCCCGTTAAGAATTTAAGACTCCTCCACCTGCAACAGCCGTATCAAGTAACTAGCTTTTATTGCGATTTTGCAATCTATAGATGCGTTTTTGATACAACAGACCACGAGACTTCTAGTAGGTCACATATTTTAAGATGAAATGTCTGTTGATGATGTCAGTATAAGAGTGTTAAAGGATACACATGTATAGTGTGGTATAGTGACACTAGTATTGCAGTGTTTAGTCGGGCCGGAAAGGAAATCCAGCTCCAAGCTCAGTAATTATAGCATAAGAACCAATAATTTAGTAAGGTCGTTTATTTTGGGTGTGGTGAATTGTTTCGTGTGAAAGAAAGATCTTTCACGCTCACAGGTTAGCTTTTGAGTTCATTTCAGTACGGGAGAGGGAAATGGGGTTTAAACTTGTAATATCTTGTATGTGATTTTTTGTGCCTACTACTAATTCATTAACTGATCATCCCGAGTTCACCTCAATATTTAAAGTGTTGAAACTAACTCTTTGAAGTGGGAATTTTGTTTTTGTACTAGATTAAAAGGTAAAAGTTTATTATATTATTATTTTTTTAATCATGCGAGGAAAATAGTAATAATAAATTTTTATTTTTGATTTTGAGAATAATGAAACTAACGTTTTTGAACGTGGTATTTGTCGTGAAGGCCATTGCCGGGAGAGCAAAGTTGGATGATGTGTCAAATTCGAACTTCGAGGAAAAATTTTGAGGCTGCCTCCGTCACGGGACAACTCAATCCTTCCAGTTCCTGAGCGCCACCATTAATGTATGAGTTCTTTTACAATTGTCTGAATCTCAACCGTTAGATCTTTTTTTCGATTGCATGTAAGTACACGTGTCACCACCTGATTTAACAACTTGATTGGTCTGAGCTTTCAGTCAGGGCACGTGATTTAAATGTGTCGCCGGCGAGGGGTGTTGAGTCTGGATCCTCCGAGACAACATTCTAACTTCACTTCCTAAAGAGAAAAAAGTAAATTTTAATATTGTGTTTGCTACTTAATCAAAGAAAAATGGTGCAGTAATTTTATTCCATTTTATTTGTTTTTCATAGTTTTAGGCTTTGTTCTCTTTGTAACTAAAGTTGAGAATTTTTTTTATTTTGAAAAGTAATTTTTTGGAAGAAATTTTCTTTTGTAAAATTGTGTATGAGAGAAATAAAAAAGTGTAATGATTATATATATATATATATGTGAGTGAAGATATAGATGGAATTTTAAGGATTTTGAATTTAGAAATTTTATGTAAATTTTGAAGGAAAAATGTGATGATTTTCCTAGAATGGAATGGAAAATAACATAGCCTTAGTTTTTTTTGTTAGCTACATTGACAGTTATAGTCCTTTTTACTTGTTATTAAAAGTTGAACATGTCATTTAGCCACTTTTACAAAATTTATAAATTTTATGTTAAGACATGAATATAAAAGTGAAAAATTGCACTTTCAATACCTAAAAAACTTCAACTTATAGGCCCGCGTATGGCGACTTGGGAGCAAAAAGGGGTAATAGAACGAAAGAAGTTGTTGCTTTGTTATTGGGGTTTTTGGCATGTCAGAGGTGGACTATCACAGCAGCTTCTGTTGGATGCTCTCCCAAAGCGATACTGGTCTTGGCGGGTTTCACCATTGTTGAAACAGATAGTTCGGCTTTAGGTCTTGTTTCCGGATTTTACATTTATCCACATATATTGTGAAGCAAACGTAGTAGTAGATCAAGGGTTTATTTGGCTGGCAATTCACACGAATCCTAAACTTTTGGCCACACTACTATTCCTCGTCGGTTTAGAGGGTTCATCAGTTTGGATGCACGTAGTTTTCCTTATCTAATGTTGTAGTATTTTCTGGTTTTGTTTATTCTTGTCATATTTATTTCAGTTTTTATTTTTTGCATTTTGTACTGGCAATGTATGGTTCATTTATGTCCCCCTTAACTCATCTTTTTCACTTGGCTATTTTTGCCGCGATATTAATAAAGGGCCTCCATGCCCCCAAAAAAAAAAAAAAACTTCAAAGTTTTTTAAAATTTTTAATTTTTATTATTATTATTTTTGTAAGAAGAAAGACAATGATTTGGTTTGGGTAGAAGTTTCTAGAAGCTGGGAATAAAAGAAAGGCCTAATGGTAGAAGCCCAAATGAAGCGCAAATTTGACCGATATAGAATTAGATAAGTAGTAGGTAGTTAGAGTGGGTTGGGTTTTTATCTGAAACGGATAAGTTTGGAGTTGCCCATGATTGTTCGTGGGCCAACCCAACAATTATTGGATCCTCGAGCGACCTCATTGTTGTCGGATCCTAACCAAAATTACTAATTAGTCCATCAATGGGGAACATTTTAGAATACAGATCAGGAAAGCTGGAAAGGGATTGGAATAAAAGTAGAAAATATCGAAGAAACTGAGTAGGAAAGAGAGAATTTTGAAGAAGAAGACAATTATTATTTGACAAATTTTTTTGGTAATATTCTGCCACATAACTTGGTGTTCCTACCATTTGGCCTAGTCCACCTAACTTTAGTTGAACATTGATTCAAACATGGTTATAGTGTTATTTGGTTGAACTTAAAGGTTATATTTCACCGTGTTTGTAACTTTAGTTGAACATTGATTCAAACATGGTTATAGTGTTATTTGGTTGAACTTGAAGTTTAAATTTCACCGTGTTTGTCTGACGGGTGTGACAATGATATTGTAGTTGAACATTGATTTAAATATGGTTATAGTGTTATTTGGTTGAACTTGAAGGTTATATTTCACCGTGTGACAATGATACTTTAGTAGTTAAATTTGATAAGCATATATATTTTTTTGTTAATACGTGATATATCAGAGCTTGAATTGATATATGTATTTTTACATGTACATGCGATACTTTTGAGACTAAACTTGCTACATTTTGTATTGTCACAAGTGTTAAGTACAAGTCTTGTGCGGTTGAAATTTGGTTTTAAAATGTGAGATGGGAGGCGATAAATTTTAACCAGTAGTTCTGTTTGTTCCAAAACAACTCTCAGTTTATGTGCTCATTTAAATGATTACCTTTATGTGACAAAGATTTATTTGATATGAGTGAAAGAGAATGAGACATTGATTTTCTACCTACAATTTGGAATGATGCTTATGGATGTTTATTTAATTAAATATTTAATAAATAATAGACTATTCTGATAAAAATTACATAGTCAATAACTTATTGTTGAGTATATCTTCAAAATCCTAGTACAATTTGTAATGGGTCAATTTTAATTTGGTTGTGAAATTTGGGCCCATTAGTTTAGCCTATAGTTATTATAAATATTAGATGTTTGTAATAGATTATGTTAGACTAGATAGAGAGCATCTACTCAGAGAAGGAAATCCCTTGTGTCGGAGGAGTAAATATTAGCTAGTTAACAACCACCACGTCATTACTGATGTGGTGGTTATTCACCTACTTAAAATTTGACAAGTGTTAATTATTTAATAAGTCACAATTTTTAATAAATACACCACTACCCTACAAAATAGGTGTCATGGTGATTTATTTAAATTTCATTTACTTATTGAATTTTAAATGGATTAATAACCACCACTTCAGCAATGACGTGGTGATTATTAACCATTTAATATTTTTCTGTGTTGGAGGGGCCGACCCCCTGTGTGAGAGGGCACACTATTCCCTCCAACACAGGGGAGCCAACCCCCCAACTCAAGTGGGGGTGTAGAAGAGAGTCTTTGGGCAGGTGAAATAGTGACACCGTGCTTCCAAAGTTGTTTGGGTTTGTTGTGAGGCTATAAAAGATGTATGTTTCTACTAATGCCTTTGACATAGAGTTGAGAAGAAAGGGGAGTGAGAATAGAATAGAGGATAATATACTTAGTATATTGAGAGGTTGAACACAAACTTTGTAAATTATTCTATTGTTTGATTCTCCAAATAAAATGAAATAGTGAGTAGTTGTGTAGAGAACATATGTTGGTATTAAACCATGTTAAATCTGTGTTTTCTTATTGGATATTTTTTTAACAAGTGGTTCAAAGATCCTGAGGAAAGTGTTTTTTCCTAACGCTTCTGAATTTTTCTTTTCGAATAACATTACTTTTTGTGAAATTAAATCATATTGGGGGTCTTTGTATTTCAAAAAATTTGATTTGTTGGGTTCGAATAATTTTATGATTTTTTTGAATACACCATTTTATTTATTTTTTTGAGAAGGAAAAAATATTAATGATAAAGAAAATAATACAAGAGAAAAGAAAAAGAGAAGAAAGAGGAATTAAAATTGAAAACATATTAATGGACTGCTTCTATAGTTCCGTGGAGGGATCCAGTCCAGCACGATGAGCCCTAACGCAAACGTAGGCCACTTGTTTACTAAGCAATTTGGATGGTCTTCATTTTGCCCACGATTCTTCACCATCACCACACCTTTTACATTTCTAATCATTCATTTTAGTCTACTTTTTTTGTACCAACTTTTCTAAATAATAACCTTCTCCATCTAAATGTTAAAATACTATCTCTTCGTCCTGCGTTTAGCATTTTTTTGTCCTAAGAAGATCTCCAAGTATTTTGTTTTTGTTTTGAATCAAAATCTCCAAGTATTTAAGAATATAATAAACGAGTTATTCTCAATAATAATAAAAAATACTACAGTTTCATTACGAAATCATTTGGCTGTGATATTAGATACATTACTAATGTCGTTGTGTATGTTACTACTTCCTTTGTCATACTAAAATTGTTCACTTTGAAAAATGTATAATTTTTAACGGATGATAAAGTACAATATATAAAATAAGTAATTCATACTATATGTATTTTTTTCTATCTTTATTTTCTAAGTAGATGCTGATTGTGAATCATACATTATTATATTAGTAACAGTATGTTTGATAAACAAACTGAAAGTGAACTATTTATATGGAACTGAGAGTGTATTTAAAAACTAAATAATTTTGTAATAGGATGATAATCTTACCCTAAAATTACTCAATTATTTTTCATAATCACTCGTATTATATTTATTTATTGGCTAGTATTTGAACGATACATTTATTTACTTCTCTCTAATCTCATCAAATTATTACATTTTCATGGTTTGATAAAAATTATGTAACTTAATGAAAACTACGAAATGAACTTTTAACATGACTAGATGTTTGCACAATGAAAAATGGAAAAAATGCAAAAGTGGTCCACAATCTTTACCCCTGTTACAAATGTAGTCCACAATCTTTAGTAAGTAGCAAATGTAGTCCACAATGTATCCATTTTGTTGCAATTTTAGTCCAAAAACGGAAAATTGACCTTGACTAACGGTCAACGGGTTTGACCGTCAGTCAAACCCGGGTTTGACCATCTAAAACCACCCCACCCCTTCCTTCCAAAACCATTTCTCCACATCAGCACCACAATTCGCCACGTCACCCGCGCCACGTCACCTTCTGCTGAAAATGAAAGGACAGGCTAAAAACTTCAAAATTTGCTCCAGTGGGGTTTCGAACCTGTGACCTTTCCTCTGCGCGCGCGAGAGACAACCACTAAGCTGCAGTCGTTTGTTTGTCTTTAGTTGCTGTTCCATTTAGTCATATAGAATCACACTTTTCTTTCATACTTTATACACAAGGCCGTATTAAGACTTTCAAATTCCTTTCCATGCCGTCAAATTAATTAACTTATTTAATTAAAATTACTATTCTAACCTTATTAAATAATGTCAAACATATAATTATCTCTAATATATATTTTTAACTCTTTCAAAAATCTCATACGAATTAATTCAACATCAACTATAATATATTTTTAACTCTTCCCCTTCCATTTTTGGGAGATTCCTATTTGGAAAGATATTTCACCAAGGCAACGCTGCTTTGATTTACCTTACAGACACTGGTGAAATATCTTTCCAAATAGGAATCTCCCAAAAATGGAAGGGGAAGAGTTAAAAATATATTATAGTTGATGTTGAATTAATTTGTATGAGATTTTTAAAAGAGTTAAAAATATATATTAGAGGTAATTATATGTTTGACATTATTTAATAAGGTTAGAATAGTAATTTTAATTAAATAAGTTAATTAATTTGACGGAATGGAAAGGAATTTTAAAGTCTTAATACGGCATTGTGTATAAAGTATGAAAGAAAAGTGTGATTCTATATGACTAAATGGAACAGCAACTAAAAACAAACAAACGACTGCAGCTTAGTGGTTGTCTCTCGCGCGCGCAGAGGGAAGGTCACAGGTTCGAAACCCCACTGGAGCAAATTTTGAAGTTTTTAGCCTGTCCTTTCATTTTCAGCAGAAGGTGACGTGGCGCGGGTGACGTGGCGAATTGTGGTGCTGATGTGGAGAAATGGTTTTGGAAGGAAGGGGTGGGGTGGTTTTAGATGGTCAAACCCGGGTTTGACTGACGGTCAAACCCGTTGACCGTTAGTCAAGGTCAATTTTCCGTTTTTGGACTAAAATTGCAACAAAATGGATACATTGTGGACTACATTTGCTACTTACTAAAGATTGTGGACTACATTTGCAACAGGGGTAAAGATTGTGGACCACTTTTGCATTTTTTCCGTCAAAAATTAAGCCCAATATGTTTGGACATTTTCCTAGTGTTCAGTCCCGACTCCCAAAGTCCAATAAGTGAAAAAGACATTTCCATCACAAAATCATATCCTCCCCCCATTTTTGTTAGAAGAGTTTACTTTAATTAGTGTACAACTGATTAAGGATGTTAACGTACAACACTCGAAATAAATAATTTGACATGTTTCGTTTATACCCTTACTTTTAAGCATGAGTTAATTTTGTTATGTGCATCACACACAATTATAGCAACGAACGCAGAACAAAATATTAGAAGGGGCGACTTTAGTAATTAGCAGCGCGTCTTCCTCTGTAGAAGATGCAGATGAGGTAAATTTGGTAATGGGATTACCTTCATCTCCGGGAACTAGGTTGGGCGCCGGCACCGGCTCGCCCATGCCTAGTTCCGGCACTGCACAATTATATTAGTAACGGTGAGATAAGTAAAAAAGTGAACATTTCTTCTTTGAATGTAAGAAATGTCGGGGGTAGTCTTAACGAAAGAGTGTCCCACAAGTATGGCAATCACAAAATCATATGCTCCCTCCGTTTCATTAGAAGATGCTATTTTGAAAAATAATTTTTGTTCCAAGAGAAGAGTACACTCTCAAAATTTTTAATTCTTTTACCCTTATTAATATAATCATGTGTGGTCCGTATTTAATAAGTATTGATATAAATGAAATAAAATGTGTCAAATTAATTAATTTAGGTATTTTATATTATCATTTATAATAAGTTGTACATTGGTCAAAGTGAACATTTATAATAGAACGGAAGGAGTATGAACTTTTTAGGCATTGCATTATCATGTCATAATTGTCTATCTATAAGATAGATTCTCTCATTAAGTATAGGCAATAAGTATTAGTATTATGAAGCGAGTATGATTTAATTTAGGGGTGACAATTAGTATTGTGTCCCGGTTATCGGGTTGGGTTGACGGGTTCCCGTGTCGACACCCCTTGACTCTACCCTTACTCGTTTAATTTTTCGTGTTATTTGTGTCGACCCATTTAACCTGCGAACATTTTTGTGTCGTGTTTTCGTGTTGTAGTATAAATTTCTCGTGTCGGTTCGGGTTGGTAGGTTAAAGTGTCGACTTTTTCAACCCTAACCTTACCCGATTAATTATTTATGTTATTCGGATCGACACATATAACCCGCGAACTTACTAAAGCTCAATCTAACCCAGTTATATCGTGTCGTGTCAGAAATCGTCAGCCCTAATTTAATTGGTATGCGAACACACGGGACTTATTACCTTCACAATTTGAACATTAACATGTTCGTTATGTATAATATTTGAGGTTATATATCACCTTTTATAGTCATTGTATTCGAGTTTAAGCATCATATGAAAAACATTGTCATCACTCCTTTTAATGGCAACAATTAATTTGAGTCTCAAATAAGTTAAAAGGTGTCATTTGTCGAATTAATCACGTATCGTGTCGTGTGAGTTTTAATGAACAATTGATTGTGTTTTAACCTCGTTGCCGACCGGAACGAGCCAATAATTCAGCGATTGTGTTTTGACTTCCGTTTTTACTTCTGTCAGTTTTATCTATTCAAAATACATATTTACATGGCTCTGTTGGCGGTTTCCAAAAAATGATTACAGTGTCAGGAAACAGCGGCACAAATTGACAAATTGACAAATTGCTGGACCGGACCAATGATAACTAGCAGGCATTTACGCTGTTTGTTTCTGAATGATTTGGACGATTTCGACGCTCAAGACCTTAACTGACGGTGGAACATCGGGATGGTTTTTTATCCAACGGCTTCGGTTTGATTTTCTGAATCAGGTTAAATTCCGACCGTTCATTATACCTACCAATTCCCCTCTTTTCAGTTCTTAATCAAAGACTTCCCATTTGTTTGTTTGTTTGTGGTTGTTGTGTGACTCTATGACAAACACGTGAACTGCAATTATGGGTATCTATGGAGTATCTACTTAGAACCAAGTTATGAACATTCTATCTTCCAAATACGTAAAATTGACAGATGTATAATTTAAACATCAACTTTTAAACTGTTCTTTTTCTATGCGTCACAACCCGTAGGGAAATTGGCTCGTTTCTAAATCCTTTAATTCGTTTGTTGTGGATTTATTTTATAATTTTGTGAAAATTCACGAGATTTCAAGTAATTTGTTCTAAAATATAGGTGTGTGGTATTTGTATTTTATTTTAAAAATATGGATGTTAGAGATATGAAAAAAAATAATAATAATTGTTATTTGTAAAATATTCAGTCGTTTTCAACATATTTTTAGCTATTTAGTATTTACATACTTATTGAACAGTACTTTTTTTTTTTTTTTTTTGGGAATTAGAAGAGCACTTCAATAATCATTAAACCATTCATTATTGATACATTTAATGATTGTAAATCACACTGTTCTATTAAAGTATTTATCAAAAAAATTATTCCATACACTCGTTGCATTCATTTCTTTAATGCAACTGACCAATCAAAATTAAATTGAATAAATATGATCTCCTATGTTCTCGATCATTTTAGCAATAAATTTATGTTTTTATTATTAAATAATACATGTTGCATAGTGTAAATTCATGTAATTGGTGCATGGAATAATTTCTCCATTTCTCGACTTTCCTGAGTAGGAGAGTACACTAGTAAATTATTATGTTTTAGGGAAATATTATAGTCTCTTTATAGAACTGTTCAGTCACTAAATAATATATTTTTAATTTCATTTTGAATTATAATTCATTATAGCTATTTTTGACATTTTCTGTAGAGATTTATCCTTACTAATAAAGCACTTAATTGTCCATGTTAATTATTGATATATCAAAATATGCTATTAATAAATATTTTAGTAGTTATTTTGAAATACTTTTTAATATGTTTGTGTAAAGTCAGTAGTCACTTTTGGATATGGGGCATACTATTTGCAGTAACATTTTTCTGTAAAAAGTCTATTTTGCCCTTTAGCTATAAAAAAAAAAAAAAAACTCTTTTTTAGTTTCCATATTACATGGTAAGTAAACAATCTATACATTTTTTTACGTAAAGTTTATTTGTTAACAGAAAAAACACTGTCTGGCCTGAGATTGTGCCAAAAAAACCCAAAAATTAAAAAAAAATTTGGCCGATAGATTGTTTACTTACCGTGTAATATGAAAACTAAAAAATTTTCATCTAATTATGGCCGATAGTTACGAGGACAATCCATATTACACGGTAAGTAAATAATCTATACATTTTTTGTACGTAAAATTGATTTTTTAACCAAAAAAAAAAGAAAAGACATCTATACATTCTTCATGTTCTTTTCTTATCTTTTGAAATTCTAACATTTCTAACGTGGTATCAAAGGCAACTTAATCCAATCACATCTTTCGCGGATCCAACTTAAAAATGTTCCTGCATATAGGGGGTGAGACCTCGGGATTTTCTTCCAAAATACCGCCTAAAGTGACAGTAGTTGGCAGACGGTCCATCCCAATTCAGTTTTTTCCCTCCCATTAACTCTAATTGTTGTATTATCGGGAAGCTCATCCGTCTCATGTGAGGCACGTTAATCGTGGCTGGACGAATTTCGTAGGAAAGAAAAAAAAAAAAAAAAAAAAACGAAAATGGATACGTAAGAAGCCCAAAGATATTTTGACCAAAAAAAATCTGTTAAGAATGAAATAGCTATTCCTGGAATATAAATATCACAAGTGCAGTGTTGGCTCTAAATTCTATAATTTGCCACCGCTTCAATAGCAAAATCTAACTTACAGTGTCCACCTTACTTCCTTCTCTCTCACACACTCCTCCGGCGACTCCCTTCCCTTCCGAACTGATTTCCCTCTCTTTTGACCCAAATATTTGGACTGTCCTCCACCACCGCCGCCGCTCCTCGTGGCGGTGTGGGATTCCATTTCCTCGTGCGAATCTCAGATCCTGCGCTGTTGCTACTCAGTTCTGATCGGGTTATAAATGATCAGTTTATCAGTCCACCGTTCGACGTCGTTTTACCTGCTTTGAGATCGTATTTATTTTGGTTCAGGGGAAGAATATTTTCTCTAGTGTTTGTTTACGTAAAAGTTTTGTAGATATTATGGAGACGCCGTTGCTTAACGGCAGCTCCGGGAGTGGGGAAAAACAGCTGCTGGTCGGTCCCGACGGAGATTACCGTCAGGCGAGGGGTTTGAAGGCATTGTGGGAGGTTTTCTGGATTGAAACAGTCAAGCTATGGGTATTAGCTGGCCCGATGGCTTTTAACATTATCTGTCAGTTCGGCATGAACACGGTGACGACCATTTTCGCCGGTCACCTCGGGGACGTTGAGCTCTCCGCCATCTCGATTTCCACCTCCGTCATTGGTACCTTCTCTTTCGGCTTCATGGTTCGACTTCTTTCTCTCTCTCTCACAGAGTCACCGTGTTTTGTGTGCACACCATTTACGTGTAAACAAACAATAAATTAATTACTCTGCGCACGCATTTAATTTCTGTTACTTTTTCCCGTACGCAACGCTGTTTCTTGTTGACTCATAGCATGTGATTGTGAGCATTTGTGATTCCACCATAGCTCAATTTATTGTTAGTTTGAAGATCTTCATTCTTCAGTTGTGCTGAGTGAATTAATTCGACCTCATGATTAAGTATTGTGAATGCTAATTTAAGCTTAGGTTAAAGGAATTCCAGGATAATAGCAGAAATTCATTCGCCCTAATGTGAAATTTTGTGAAAAATATGTAGCTTGGAATGGGGAGTGCCTTGGAGACGCTATGCGGTCAAGCATTTGGTGCCAACCAGGTTCAAATGCTTGGTGTATACATGCAGAGGTCCATGATAATTCTGTTCTTCACTTGTATTGTTCTCTCTCCGCTCTACATATTCGCCACGCCACTCCTGAAGCTACTCGGTCAACAAAATCAAATCGCAGATCCAGCAGGATACTATACCATCCTGACTATCCCTCAATTGTTCTCCCTGTTTGTCAATTTCCCAACCCAGAAATTTCTTCAAGCCCAGAGCAAAGTTGGTGTTACTGCGTGGATTGGATTAATAGCCCTTCTGCTGCATGTTTTTTTCCTTTGGCTTTTCATTAATGTGTTTGGCTGGGGAATTAGTGGAGCTGCTTTTGCATTTAACATCACAAATTGGTTCGTGGCTATCTCTCAATTCTTTTACGTTATTGGTTGGTGTAAAGATGGGTGGATGGGATGGTCATGGATGGCATTTAGGGAGATATGGTCTTTTGTTAGGCTGTCTTTTGCTTCGGCAGTTATGCTTTGCCTGGAGATATGGTACATGATGAGCATCAATATCCTCACAGGGCACCTTGATAATGCAGTGATTGCCGTTGGTTCCCTAAGTATATGGTAAGCTTTGGAATTTCACTCATTGTTGATCCCTGTTGGTTTCTTTTTGTTTATTATCCTCTTTGATGCTCACACTTTTGTTGCTTAAACTTTCAGCATGAGCCTTAATGGACTTGAAGCCATGCTATTCATTGGAATAAATGCTGCAATAAGGTGATATGGCACTTCCAGATATAGTGTTCTTTTCTGATTCCCTGTTTTTTTTTTCTTTCTGTAAATAGATGAATTCCCTGTTTTTTTTACACTCGGTACTTATAACCTCTTTTTACAGTACCGGAAACAATGATTTTCTGTAGATTTAATAGGTCTTTACTGTCTTGATGTTTTTGATATATATGTGTTCCCAAAAATTACTGTAAATGCCAGATTAAAGTAGTTAAACTGCTTTCTGTATCTTTACTTTGCAGCGTTCGAGTTTCAAATGAGCTTGGGTATGGGCATCCTAGAGCAGCAAAATACACTGTATATGTAACCGTCCTTCAATCCCTCTTGATTGGGATTTTTTGCATGGTTCTTGTCCTTGCTGCTAGGAATCATTTTGCCATTATTTTCACAAATAGCACGGATATGCAAAAGGCTGTTGCAGACTTGGCTGGCCTGCTTGGGATAACAATGGTTCTTAACAGCGTTCAGCCTGTAATATCAGGTAGTTTATTTTACTTAATTGGGATTTCCTCCATATCGCATCAGCTCTTTAATGCTGTTCGACGCGTTCTGTGTTTGCCATTGTTAATAGGAAGAGTGATCTTCTCACAGGTGTTGCAGTAGGAGGAGGATGGCAAGCTCTGGTGGCTTATATAAACTTGGGCAGTTATTACATATTTGGTCTTCCACTAGGATTTCTTCTCGGTTACAAGGCTGATTTTGGAGTAAAGGTAAACAGGGTTTCAATATCTTGTCGCCCCAAACATTTGCTCGACTCGTATACAGTTGTACCATTGATCTTTTCTAGTTGAACGGAGTGAGTATAACTGTTCTCATGCCATTGCATTTATGTCATAATTGCAGGGACTGTGGGGAGGCATGATAGCTGGAACAGCCCTGCAGACGTTGCTGCTCTTAATAGTTCTGTACAAAACCAACTGGAATAAAGAGGTATGTCGAAATGTGTTGCTCAATTTGTTTCGTTAGAAGAGTCCATTTTGTAATACTGAAACACCTCGTTAGATTGTCACACCATCCATCAAAACCAAAGATGCTCATTTTGTGAACTGGGATTGCAGGTTGAGCAGACGTCGGAGCGGATGAGGAAATGGGGAGGGGTAGATATTGATAAGGAAATAGTGCAGAACGACAGAGCTTAAAAGTTCCACTCGTTATGGTAGTCATATTTGAAGCATCTACACTTTTTGGTGTAAACTCGAACAATCTTTTGATAGCAATTTCTTCCTTAAATTTTCCGTTTTGGGATTTTCCATTTCCAAATTAAAGTGTAAAATAAATCTATTCAATGCTTTGTATCAAAGTAGAAGCAATCAGTGTACGTTGAAATTGAATAATAAGTTACTTTAAAGTTTTAACAGGGTTGAACTAAAAATCAGGACTTCTAAAGCATATAGTATGCAAAATCACGATAAATTATCGACTCAGCTATATTTTTTTTGAAATACACTTTTTACATTGTAAAATTATATTATTTAAAAATATATTTTCAAAATCAAGTTTGAAAACTATCATAAAAAACAAGCCCTTAGAAATATTGGTTCGGTTAATCCCTTGGGGGTGAAAATAAATCAAAGCAGTAGAAGAACGGTATCAATGCAGGAGCCGAAAAGAGATCATATAATTAAAAGAAGAAACAAACTTGAAAAAGTCTATATAATTATGCCATACAAGAGAAGGGCCAAATCCTGATATGACTACAGTCGAATTCACCAAAATTGAATACTCTTTACTTTGAATTCATATTCGATCCACAATCACACTACTATCCTACGCAGTTTTTCAACAAACACTGGCCGGAAAAAAACTACCATAATCTAGGCCTTTTGCTTCTTGGGTGGTCTGTAAGTCCCGACAACACAGGCATGGTCTCGCTCGAATGGCTCAAGAGTAACTTGCTCAAGAGGCTTAAACTGCTCTGCTTGTAGTTTCTTCACTTCTTGTGCAAATACAGCCTCAGCTGGAGCGGTTGAATCTATGCAGTTAGCCTGCAAATGTCATACATAGATTTGTCAGGCTTAAGACGATGTCCTATTCTACCTATCTTGGGAAGAAAGATAATGGTTCTTCAACCAACATCGATATCAAAATTTGTAAATACTCAATCAAACAACCAGATGCCATCCCATGAAATAGCCTGGTATATACAGCAAGAATCAAAATACAAACCTTGATTGATATCATGAAGTGGCCTCCAGTTTTCAAGAAGTAAGATGCATTTAGAGCCACAATTCTAGCCTGCAAACAAAGCAATTAGTAGAAGTAACCTAATAGGGCAGGGTAACCCAAAGAAATTCAAACTATTAGCAGTACATCAAAAGACAGAAATTCAAGGTTCAATGAACCATGGTAGTTCTTCTCCATAACCAATAAGAAACAAGGGGGAAATGGCATATGAAAACAAGGAGCTAGAAAAAAAACATTCGTTTCATTAAAACCAAATAAAACAGAGTGGAAGCACCAAGGAAAAAAGATAGACCAAGGAAAAGCAGCACCAATCGTGAACAGAACTGCATTGAAACACTATAAATATTGGGGGTGGGGAAGAGATTATGTTGTGAAAACCAATATATATAAATAGCATCAGAAACTCGGTTTGTGCATCATTCAAGAAGTCTTGAAGGGGAATCCGAGTAAAGCTCATCATCTGCTAATAATACATCCAAAACCAATGAAAAGAAAAGGTATAACTGGGTGAAATTTTGAAAAATTGCAACTCCCCAGCAAATATAATGATAGAAAGTGAGGGGCATCCCAAAATGGGATGAAAACCAGAGCAAAGCATTGGCATAAGAAACTCGGTTTGTGCATCATCCAAGATGTCTTGAAGGGGAATCCGAGTAAAACTCATCATCTGCTAGTAATAAATCAAAAACCAATAAAAAGAAAATGTATAACTGGGAGAAAATTTGAAGACTTGTAACTCACCAGCAAATATAATGCTGGGGAGTGAAGGGCATCCCAAAATGGGAGTAAAACCATAGTGAATCACAGGCACAAGGCAAGTGCCAACTAGTAACAATAAGAGAGCTTGACAAGCATAATCACATCACCTCTACTGACGGACTAAATTGTCTAAAATAAGGATTGCAAAAAGGATTGGGACTTCGCACCAAAATAATTAAAGTGAAAATACAATCGCAGGGCAAAGAAGCTTCTCAGAAGTAAATGTCCAATAAGTTCCAACTACAAGGAAAAATATATCTATCAACTGTAACAAAAATCATCCACGACATCATTAAGAAAACAGTAATAGTGTGTTAAGAAGCCGACCTGATCAGGCTGAGCAACATCAGAAAATATCACATCAACCATGCCAACAAGCATTCTGTATTTAGCAGGATGCCTAGCATCTTCAATGATGGGGATAACATTTGTTCGCTTCTTAGCCATGTTCACTAAATCCCTACCACTCCTATGAGAAAATTCTACAGCATACACCATACCCTCCTACAAAATCAAACAAGTCTTGCCAGTCAGCAAAGTGCATTCAGAAAAGAGAAAGAGAAATGATTATCATCACAAAAGACACTTACAGGGCCAACAAGGTCAGATACGTGAGAAACTGTGGTTCCTGAAGCAGCTCCCAAGTATAGTACCTTGGAACCAGGTTTCTTTACCACCAAAAAATTATAAACTTAGAAACACAATATTATGGCAATGCTCCAAATCTAAATCCAAATCAAAAGTTCATAAAAGAAACAAGAAAAACACAATGAACAGACTTACAATCCAGATATCATCAAGTCCACCCAGAATACCCGCAGCCAACTTAGAACGGAAGGGGTTCCATACTCTGTACTCAACCTTCGTCCCATCCTCGTTCTGAGAGGGAAGAAAATCAATAAACACATGAAATCAGTAAACCGCAACACGAGCCCTAATAGATAACTACAAACAGCAATCATTTTCGTAACATCACACTCCCAAGATAGACAACAGAAACGCATCGCCTAAGAAGAACAAAAATGCATCCGTGGTCTAATAAAAGTACAAAAACAATAATGCAAAAAGTTCAAGTACCTGAACAGATACTCTCTTTTCGTTATAGACAGCTTCACCAGGGACCAGATTTTTAGTGACAAGAGCATCCTCTTTGCCCTTTGCTATAAACACACCCGCATGTCTGTGAGGTTCTACCACTACTCTACTCCCTCCCTTCATCCCACCTCCTCTCCCGCCACCACGGCCTCTGCCGCCGCCTCCTCTCCCGCCACCACCCCTGAACCCACCGCCGCCGCCACGCTTCATTGCACTGCCTCCTCTACCACCAAAGCCTCCTCTACCACCTCCCCTTCCTCCTCTGCCTCCATCACCACCTCCTCTGCCACCCCTGAACCCACCACCTCCTCTACCGCCGCTAAACCCTGTATTCAATATCAGAAATCAATGAACCATCTTAAGCAATAGTAATCGTTCGACCATTTGTGATGCAAATGAATGTAAAGGAACAAAATCAAGAAAACGTAGCGAAGTTACCTCCTCTAGCAACCATGGCTGCGGCTGTAAAGAGTTCGTCTCTTCGTTTTCTGAGTGAAGAAGGGTTTAAAGATTAGGGTTTTAGAGAGTTTGGTGCGCTTTTTATAAACGGGTAATGTTATTTTTTAGGGTTTCAGTGGAGTGTGGCTGTGTGGAGAGTATTATTTTCGTTTTACCCCCTCGAGTTTCATTTTCTGTTAATTTATCCCCCCCAAGTTTCATTTATTTATAAATATATGTAGAGTCAAATATTTTGACATGTCAAAATGTACCTCTAATTATTTTATTTTTATTTTTAGAAAACCCAAATACATCTCTTAATTAGTTTCATATAGATTTAAAATTTTCTTGTTAATTTATAGTTATTATTCGTAGTTTAAATTTAATAATTTAGCTTCGTATGTATTTAAAATCAACATTTTACTCCTTTGACCATTATTTCAAGAGGAGAAACATATTACAATTGTAGGGGATAACATGTTAGTTTTAAAAATAATGGAGAAACGTATTACAATTGTAGGGGATAACATGTTAGTTTTAAAAATAATGGAGAAACGTATTACAATTGTAGGGGATAACATGTTGGTTTTAAAAATAATAAGGGGATAAATTATTAATAACAAAAGCATAGAGAGATTAATAATACTTTATCTATCTCATCTAAAAAGTCTTGTTACAAAAGAAGAAAAAATGAATATATATATAATAGTAAAGTTTCTAATTATTTACATTGCATATTATTGGATGGTTTATGTGGGGCCTAGGAAAGTTGCCAAGGCCACGTGGGACAAGACCTGATTGTCCGAATTCCCCATATGGAAGATGGGTTGCGAGATAGAAGGCTCGTAATACAGGCTCAATTTAGGAACCACTGGATGAAGAACGCGTGTCACGCTCCGATTGGTTTATCATGCGGATCGAGAAAATGGTTACTAAAGGATCAGAACATATCTTCTCACGTGAAGGGGGACACGTTACAAGATGACGTGGCACGTCCCTTCACCTGCAGCCTATAAATACTTGATCCCGAAATCATTTGAAAAGTATTGAATTTCATATTAGTCTTACTTTATACTTCTCTATTCTATTATGACTTAAGTTTCGGAGTGAAATCGGGGATTTAGTCCCAAAAGCGGGAAAAAATGCCGAGGTACGATGTCAACTGAGTTCGGTGTTAATCGGGATTCAACAGTTTACAGTTAACATTTATTTATTAAATTCAAACTGTGATCACCTCATTTCACTATTAACACCTGTGGTTTACACCTCATTTCATTAAAGACTTGAATATCTGGGACATGTAAAAAGAGCAAGCGGTCTAGGCAACTTTGATGTGTGGTATAAAATGGACTTATAACTTTTCTCATCAAATCAAGCTAGTTTTTGAGACCAGTTAAACCCAAATCATTGACATCGTCCATTTGTTAGGATCTGTCAGGAATATAAGCGAAACGACACCGTTTGGCTATAGTTCATGATCTTCCAGTTTTGTTTGCTTTAAGTATTTGCAGGCATGTATTTTGATGATCTGATTTTCTCTCCTAAAGATTTCTTCTCTTTCTCTCTTCTAATTTCTCCCCCATTTATGTTCTTCTATTCTTCCTTGTCTATATTCTTCCCCTTTACAATTCTTTTCTGGTTTTTACGTGGATGAGGATGACACCCTCTCCCCTTGGGGCCATCCTCATGGGCTCTCATGTTGGATTGAGCCCAATAATGAAACGGAGGACTGGGCCCAGCCACTACTACAAAATACAAAAGTGTTCAGTTTACAATTTGGAGCATATATTATGGAATCCGTGTTCCTACCGTGTTAGCAAATAACAACGCCCTGAATATTCCAATATTTCTTACCCAGTTATACCTGCGTTACAATCACACTCACTGGGTGGGCTCCACTCATACACAAATATTCTCCTTTTTTTTTCTTCCCTTTCAAGGATACAATATTCTCTGATGGTGAATTTGGCGCACATGAACGAGAATTGAGGGAATAAACATCTTATTTCTAGGATTGAAATTCTTATGTTTAGTACGTATAAGAATAAAATAATTTCAACTATTATATCATTTAAAAGACAATTTAAAATTTGTTTAATGAGAAAATCATCAATTCCCATATACAAGATCCCCTCATTCCCATTTCATTTCCCGCGCGTAAAACGCACCCTAAAGATCATTTACTTTTCATAATGACATTGATGATACATTCCATGAAAATCTTTCAGAAATATTTTTCACGAAAAGATATAGCAATCACTAGAAAGAAAGTTATCGTTTAATTATAACTAAAATTGTTTAGTAGTTGTTGTTGTTATGTAAATGTAAATGACACATCATTCACTAAACGAGTTTCCTAAGTTGTCCTTGTATATATTATTTTCCTTCTTTTATAATACTACACTTCTCATCTCATTATCAACGCAAGTCCTCCGCTCCTTCTTACCTGCAAATAATAAAATTAAAAAAATACATAAAAGATGAAAAAAGGAAAATAATTTCAAGAAAGTGACAATTGACTCCTCCTTCGCCTTTGATGATAAAGCATGCGAGTGCGAACCCAGGCGAAGGAAGATTCCAACCCTGGGAGGTCAATTAAGTAATTTACTCAACAAACAAATAGCTACTCCAAATATTATTTCTAAAATTCAAGGACAAAAATGTTTACGTAACAAAGCTGCTATAAATTCACGAGTGCGCCAACATAACTTCTGCGCATCAAAAAAAAAAAACATCCTATTTTTCTCCGAAAATCCCATTCCCCAGCTCAGCCATGGGTTCTCGTTACGAGATCGAAATCACTATAACCTCCGCCGAGGATTTGAAGAACGTCAACTGGCGTCACGGCCCTGTCAAGCCGTACGCCGTCGTATGGGTTGATCCCGCCGCCAAATGCTCCACCAGGGTGGACGACGAGGGCGACACTAGTCCTTTCTGGGACGAAACGCTCATCATCCCTTTCAATTCTCCGATCGAAGACTCCACTCTTTACATCGACGTCGTCCACGCCAACGCCGCCGAGGATACCAAGCCGCTGATCGGCTCCGCCCGCCTCCGCCTCCGCGACGTCGTCGATGAGGCCGGACTGGGCAACCGCGTCGATCGGAGGCTCGAACTCAAGCGCCCCTCCGGCCGGCCGCAGGGGAAATTGGAATTCCAAGTGAGCGTGCGGGACCCGCGGTACCGTGGGCGGGACCCTTACCACGCTCCTCCTTACGGGGTCCCACCTCCGGGGTCTAGAGATTACTCGGCCCCACCGCAGCAGTATGGTAATTCTTACGGTTACGGGGCGCCGCCGACGGAATACTCATACGGCGCGTCGCAGCCGCCGTACGGTCAACCGAGTTACGGGCAGCAGGTGTATGTGGCGGAGGAGGAGAAGAAAAAGAGTAAGTTTGGGGGGATGGGGACGGGGTTGGCCGTGGGTGCGGTGGCGGGGGTCGTCGGTGGAATTGCGTTGGCAGAGGGTGCTGAATATGTGGAGGATAAGATTGCCGATGAAGCTGCGGAGAAGGTTGAGGATGATCTGGGCCACGACGAGGACGATGCCGGAGATGACTGGTGATCGAATATGTACTCTGTAATTCGATCAATCGTCTCTGATCTGAAGCGATCAATTGAACATTAAGTAATTTCGTTTTAATTGTATTTTTCTACAATAAATTTAATATATTATAATAATTTTAGATACAATTTTTATTATTTAACTACAATTTTTTTACGTTTTCGATATTTTCTTGCACAGAATTTCAATATAGACGTTATTTTAATATATTCTAAAAATCAATTCATAACATAATGTGTATATTGAAATTCTGTTCCGGATGGAGTGTTGCAGAAGCTATCTGAGGTGTGATTGATTCGCATAAACATTTTATGATTTAAAGGAATAAAAAGGAACAAATCAACATAATTGTTCAAGCATCCGATTATCAGAATCTTTGTGTTTAATTACTTTAAGAATATGGTGATGAATTATTTCATTCCTCACGAGATCAAATGATCCTTTGTATTACTATATATATAAAAGGGTACATGAATTTGGAGTACTTTGATAAACTCGGATTTTTGAATAACCTTCTACTCGTCATAAAGTTTGGGCACTTGCGAGTCACCCACTTTCTTTGTTATGCTTTATGTTGAATCATCGCTTAGTGCCGAGCTCGTTTGACGTCGGCCTTCACCTTATGCTGGGAATAAATTCCCGATTCAACTCCGATGTTTAAGTTAGAATACAGAAAAAGTAATATATCCAAGGCTAAACTAGAATTCAATACCTTTCAAATGAGAGGATAACTGGGTATTTATAGCATAAAAAGGAGTGAGTGGATACAGCTGTACTGTCATGGTGTCATCTTTACATCTTAACACGTGTCACTCTTTCTATTTGAATGCCACATGTCATATGGGCCACCTATCGCGTATCCATGAATCTGGACCTTTGGTAGGCCGTGGCCGAGGTCAGCTCCAGGTCGGCCACGGATGAGGTAAACTCCAAGTTAGCCACAGATGAGGTCAGCTCCAATTCACCTAGGCATTAATTTATTATCCAACACTTAATATTATTCTCCAGTAAATTGTACTATAACCAATGGATTTTGTTTATTTGTTTTTGGTTATTATTTCCTGGGCTTGAGAAGTTTTTAAGTGCTGGGCTTGATTGCGTTATTGGGCACTATGTAAATGTTTTGGAACAAGAAATGAAAATGAAATGGTGTTCCAAATATTTAATACTGTAATATGAATAAAGCTAACATGCTAATCGTTAGGAAATTGACTTAAACAAAGGATAATTTTGTCATTTAATAATAATCTATACAATAACATCCTAAAGAAATTTGTTCCATTCTCTTATTTTAATTTTTTGAACCAATGATTGATGAATCGAGATCTTAATGCATATAAATACAAAAAGATTCAATGAAAGCAAGAATTTCAAGAAACGTATCATTTCTCAGTAGAAGAGCCATTTCCAAATAATGTTTGATCGATTACATATCAGTCAATATTTGATTTATTAACCAAATTTGTCTAACCACATCGTTTCTTTTTGTCCAAGTTGATGTTCTTTTCCTTTAACTCACTTTCTTTTTTTTTGTGTGTAAGTTTCATTACTCCAATTCGGACTATACCGATTTGCCGGCCCAATGGGTGAATGAGGCATCCGGTTGCCTTCAGTGTTCAGCAACAATAACCTGCAAAAGGGCAGAACTGGTTCTTCTAAGATACTTCCGCGGGGTTTAAATCAATAAGCAGTCTATAGTATTGATATTATTGGAGTTGCAGAATATTGTGTACCGGAATATATGTATATCGCTATGTATATATATTCGAGGGCCTTGCTTGGCAAGGTAACGACTAATGAAATGCCTCGGTGATTCTTCCCCATCTCCTACTATGGAATGTAAATCCTCCAAATATCATCTGATCTTGAGGGAGGTAGGTTCCGAGTGTATATCATCTACTCTTTTTCTTATTAAGCTATTTGGGCCCTACTCCTGCAAGGGTTTGGGCAGAGGTCGACGAACCCTAAAGGCGCTAGGGTTTCTTCTCTAAGGCTCCAGATATGATCTGGGTCGAGTCCTTTGAGAGACAAAGTAAGTTGGTTTGGCCACGTTCAATTCGTGTTTCAGCAGGGACTTTTCGAAATGATTACTTTAGGTCTTTTAAATCTTTTTTTTCCTCGTTCATTTATCTTTTCAGATAAGAGTGATGTGGAAACTTGGTTTCTTCGTTAAGCTGTCTCCATTTAGAACCCCATTTTTAGTTGTGTTGCAAACGCCATTATGAGACTTTAAGGGCAATGCCGTGGTCCTGCAAATGGGGCGAACAACATCGCGATGCGAGCGTTGCAGATATGGCTGATTAAATCAAATTATAATCCACTAATTAATGTGAGCCCTCTTTGTTGGATATTGGACTAAGGCCAAGGAGGACTAAGGCTGACCTCGGCTGCAGCCTATCTAGATTAGGTCCTGCCAGTGCATCACAGGTGGCATAAATGACAGGTGTCCTCTTAGAATGGACCAGAGACACGTGAACGAATTTCAGGGCGACACCGTTGCTATCTCGTTCTGACAGCTGGCACCATTCATGCATCTCATTAGAAAGGTATTGAATTCTTGCTAATTGTATAAGTTTACTGTTTTACTCGATTACTGACTTAGAGAGACTCTCAAAAGCAAGAGGAGGAAGGAAAAGCCGACGTCAGCGGAGTTCGGCACCAAGCTAGGATTCAATACTCTTCACTAAATAATTAATCCCTCTCGTGCGTGTGTAGAAAGAGACAAACCAATATTTCCACGTGTAAATTTGCAACATCAGTTGAAAATGGAGATATTCTTGGAAAACTTGTACTCAAACTACACACGTATAACATATACTCTTTCCGTTCCAATGCAAGAGTTCGTGTTTTAGGTTTTCTAATTTACACGTTTTTACTAATATAATAGTATATGATTTATAACTAATTAGTAAAGAAAAATGGTGTTTATCATTATTATCTCTACGTATTAAAATCAATTACTATTTTTAAGATGTTATTAACTTTGACCATACTACTATTAATGTTAATTTAATTACTTCCAGTTGTGTTGTTAATGTTTCACTGGCTTCACGTATGAAAAATTGAAAACTCCCTTCCAATTGGTAATTACATTTAAGTAGCGTCAAATTTTTTCTTATCCATCGAAAGAAAGAGCACTTATCCAGACTCTACTTTATCTGGGTCTTCTTCTTCTTCTTATCATCCAAAACAAACCGAAAATTCTTCTTTCTTGCTTCAAGTTTGCTTGTTAGATGATTTATAAGAAAAAAATGAAAGAGCACTCTTCATGTTCTTAGAAGAAGAGTTAGTCCAGTAGTTAAAAGATTTGTTGGAAAAATGAAAGAGTAATCTTCATTTTCCTAAATAAAATTAATTGTAGGAATAGTTAATGATCATCTTGAAAATTGATTATTTTGGTTTGATAGAAGTGATACAAGCGTAGAATTGGAAAATTTATTACTTTTTTTATTAAAAATTATGGAAATGACAATTTTAAAAGAATAATTTTTTAAGCTTAAATGAGTCTTTTCAAGAGAACGGAGCTAGGGAGTATATTAATATAATGTAAGAAATTTTCCATGAATAGTAGTTGTAGCGGTGTGTTGATTGAGTAAAACACATGTCAAGTTTCCCCTTTTGTTAAGACTTGAAAGAAACAAATTAAGCCGCAATAACCACACACCTCCCTTGCAATCCAAGGCATCCATTCTTCGCAAGAAATGAACACAACGCAACCTTGGTGTGCACTGCATATTTATTCATCATTTATTTGTATCACGAACCGATCGATTTTCTAAACGTACGTTAAAATTTGCTCATTCAAACTCAACTCGATCGAACTATGTTTCAGAGTTAAAGATCATTATTAAACCGACCGCCATGAAGGTAAGAATCATTCGACGCATCAAAAAGCTGTTCTCAACAAATGGTAAGCTTTTCAATTCATTTTCTTGATGCATGATGATTCGTGAAAAATCTCAGCATTATCTTGATTTCCCCAACTGATTTTATTAATTTTGGTCCGCCGGAAGAAGGGATTGTTATCGAAGAAAGCTCCGTCGACCGGCCGGGTTTGGATTTGGATTTGGATCTCCGGGAGGAATATGCCAACGCATTCCGAACAGAGTCGTACAACGATTTCTGGAAACAAGTTCTTGAACTAAGCAAAGGAAAGTACGCCGTCGCCGCCACCCACACCGCCGCCTCTCGCCTCCCTTCTTACCGGATCTTCGTGGATCATCTCCTGGACCCGGATCAACCCACAATTACTCGGATTCTGTCATTGACCCAAACCCGAATCCACCCGGAAACTCACACTCTCTTAACGGATTATTTCTCCGAAACCGCCGACGCTTCTTTCTTGTGTAGCCGTTTGCTTAGAGACGTCGATCACACTCGGATTAAATACAAATCGCTAAAAACCTCGCTGGATTTACTTCTGATCGTTAAAATCCCGCCGGAAAGCCCCGTACCCGTTTTTCCGACCCGATTTTCCGAATTCTCCAACACCTACAACCCGTTTGTGCTATCCGCTTCGTCTTCGGACCGGATCCAAGCCGTCCAGACCAAATGCACCGATCTACTCAAGCGACTCGAGTCGAGCCGCGACAAGGCTCGAGCCAAATTCCAGCTGATCACCCGGCTGAAAAGCGGCTCGGCTGCTATTCTCGTGATCCTGACAGCTTCATTGACAATAGTTGTGGCGTCTCACGCGCTAGCCGTCCTAGTAGCCGCGCCGTGTGTGGTGGCTGCTTCCCTGGAGATCGTTTCGGGGAAGAAGTTGGCTAGATGGTCGGCCCAGCTTGATTCGGCCGCAAAAGGAACTTACACACTGATGAGGGACTTGGACACGATAAGCCGGCTGGTGGGCCGGCTGAGCGACGAGCTGGAACACATACATGGGATTATCCGGTTCTGGTTGGCCAGAGTTGACTATCAAGCTCAAGCCAGCGGGGAAGTGGCGCGCCAGCTGAGGATGAATGATATCAACTTCAGCGACCAGCTGGATGAGCTGGAGGAGCACTTGTATTTGTGTTTCATGACCATCAACCGAGCCAGAAACCTCGTATTGAAAGAAATCCAAAATCCTTAGTCAATCCAATGTATGAATCGATCTCACAAAATAATATTATAATACAAGTCATTCGATTTACAGAAATTATATATTTAAATATTTGATGATAAAAAAGAAAATTAATACCCATGTGGATGTAGGCCATCAAGACTATGATCTAACTTGCAACCATTCTTTGAAAGGTACTAGTGCCTAATAATTAGTTACTCATCTCATTTCGTACTATACAAAAGCCATGTTTTAAATTGTATTTTAAAACGATATTTCTTACTTCTCACTATGAACGATTCATTAGTTGATCGAGGAGTGGAAACATTGATCACATTCGATCAAGTTACTTTTGTTTGTTGTTATCTACCGTAAGACCTCTACCCTAAAAGTGAAAAGAGGACCAGGAACAACAAGAGGTTGTCCTCTCCCCGGCTCAATAGTTCCACGATTACTATCGTAGTTGTTCCTGAGGAAGATCCGACATTCTGGAAGGTCAATAAGGTAACCGTTATGTCCAAAATTACATGCCATTGTTATATATGATGTCACCCATAGTACCATTGGACTGTTTTAATGGGAGAAAGCGAGTAATATTTCACCTTTCTAGTTAAACAATGGTTAAATATGAATATATTAATTCTCATATTTTGGTGAACAAATATAAGAATTTCATAAGAGAGTTAATATGAGTGTAATGTTGGATAATGGAATAATGCCGAGGTGAATATTAGTTGACCTCGGCCTTGGCCGACCTGAAGCCCAGATTGACGAATGCGTGACGGATGGCGCATATGCCAGGTGGCAGCAAAAAAAAAAGGATGACACGTGTTATAATTTAACATAATTGTTACTTGCAGGACACCGTTTACTAAACGTATGACACTTTTTAAAAATTTTAGACGTGAATTTATATTTTTGCCCCTCCATTCTCTTCTACCTTTATGCATTAAAATTGAATTATTAGTGTTTATGACGCGTCTTCCGGCTGTGTTTAGGGATGTATTAGTGTTTATGACGCGTTTTCAGGATGCGTAGTGATAATTTTAGGGTAAATTCAGTGGTCGTTCGTTGGAAAAACGATTTTTCGACGAATGACCGGGAAAACCTGAAAAAAACGCCGTCTTGTGGCGATTTTTTTAGGGAAAATCGCCACAAGATGGCAATTTTCTCTGGGAAAATCGCCTGGCCTAGGCGATTTTCCTAGACCAGGCGACAGAAAAAGTTGGCTAAATTTTTTTTTATAAAGTTAAAAACTATTAAGGATATATTTGTCTTTTCATCACTTCAAATTTTAAAAAGTGTCATGTGTTTAGTAAAATGGGTCCTGCAATTAACATGCCCCTAATTTAATTGTGACACCGCGTCTTGATAGCTAGATTCATTTACCTTCCTTCCCGCTATAAATATCTATTCCTCCGCTCATTTGAAATGTATTGAATTCTTTTGTAGCCAATCGTATATTGTTAACTTAAGCATCGGAGTTAAATTTGGGAGTAATTCCCAAAAGCAGGGAGCAAGAAAGGAAGACCAACGTCCAGTGAGCTCGGCGCTAAGCGAGAAATAAAGGTATGCATGGGTGGCTATAATTGACATAGCTACCTGGTGTAGGACCTCTAATTGTGGTCGATAATGCAAGATTGTTAAATACTACGTCCGTACTACTCCATTAGAGACCAGAGAACGGAGACTGTTTCCGCTTTCTTTTTTTTCTTTTTTTTTCTCTCTTTAAATATTGCAGGTGAAGGAAATTTAAGACCAGGACCAGGAGGCAGGAGGACCATTGGCTGAGTAGTAACCTTAATCAGAGGAACGTGGGCGTGTACTTTGTAGTTTTATTGAGAACCTTTTTTCCTCTTTAATCTCTCTTTATTTTTAATTTTTTTTTTTTTGGGTTATTGGCAGTAAGAAACATGTTGCCATGTTGGTTACGGTTGAATATATAAATATGACTGAAATCATAAGGCGACGAGGCCATACGGGAGACGACCTCCTGTAGGAGAATGGGCCTCAAAGCCTGAGTTAGGGCGGCCCAAAAGAATGTCAGGCGTGAAACTGGGAATTTTTTTTATGGGGACGCATGTCAAGCGCACGTGTATTGATTTGATGTGAAGATCGATGGAGCAATTACTATTGGATAAGAGAAATATATGTGTTGAAGGGAAGATGCGGCAAGACGATGACGTGACCCTTTCTTTCCGGCTAAAGATACTCCCCACTTTCTCGCCTATAAATATTCGCTCATTTCATCAGATAAAGATAATGAATACTTAGTGGATTAGTCTTATACTATGATATTTGCAAAAGTACTGACGTAACCATCGGAGTGAAATTAGAGAGTTAATATCAACTACAGGTATCACGGCATAAGACAAGTCCGGGAGCCTCGGAGTGGAAGCAGACTTGAACAATTATCATATTTTCAAACACATATTTTTGCAATGAATTTTATATTCATTTTCCATCATTTTAAACACACATTTTTCAAATTTCTAATACATTTTACCTGTTCAAAAATAATTTTCAAAATCGACCAAAACGAGCGAATTATTTTTATTCTGATTGATTTGGTGCGCTAAAATTAAAAGCCATTACCTACCTAGCATGCATGATGCACTTGCGTCCGTGCCCGTCGGGCTACGCCATCCCCGGCCGGTCTTAATACACAGGTACACTTTATAGTTCAGTCTCAGACGGTGCCATGAGTACATACGTTCTTCGCCATCTCTATTTATTTAATTTTAATATTTGTTATTATATTGTTTTGGACATCTGCACATTAATATACTCAAAATTTGGTGTTGGAAGAGAGAACAATCGGGTTGAAGCCCAAGTAACATGCATGGCTCAGCCCACTTTACAAATCAAATTCTTACAAGACTTTGGTACATGTATGTATCCTCACACATAGGGGTGATAATGAGCCGAGCTGAGCCGAGTTTTGACGTGTTCATTTATTGTTCATTTATTTAGCGAGTCTAAAATTTTGTTCGTTTATTTATTAATTGAGCTGAGCAGAGTTTGTTCGTGAACATTCATGTGCGTTCTATCTCACATTAACTAACAGAAAATTGTAATTTTTAGTTAATTTAATATACTATATTAACTTACATAAAAATTAAAATTCAATTTAAACTTATATATTGATATCTATGTACATATAAATATATATATATAAAGATTCAATTATTTGTATTATTAAAATTTTAATATTGTATATACTTATTTTATTTATATTAGATAGTTAATATTTTAATCGAGCCTGTTCACGAACATTAACGAGCTTTCAACACCTTGTTCGTGTTCGTTTATTATCGAGCATAAAAATCATATTCGTGAACGTTTTTATTGAGCCGAACTCGAGCTTGTTCGTATTCGTTCTTAGCCCCACACATGTAGAATAGTAAATTATATTTTTATCCCTCTATACGTAAGAGGGTACACGTTATAGAGAGGATTTTCCTCTAAAATTACTACGATTTGTGACGTATGTGAAATATAGCTGGGGAGCAATTATATCATTAATGCATGTATCTGCTCATCTAATATAGAGAGTTTGGTCATTGACCGAGAGATTCATCACACAGTTAGGAAGTAATTCTCGCATTGCACGTACACGCTCATCTGACGTCGACGGTTTGACCATTGGCGTGAAACTCATCACACGTTTTTAAACACTTATACGTTAACTTGTTTAGTAGTATACATTTTCGAAAACACGTTAAAAAAATGATGATTGGTAAATGTAAAGAATATATTGAAATTTGAAAATATAAAAGAATATGATTAAATAGTCAAATGGTGTATTAAAAATCACAAGAAATTGTTATAAAATATAAAATGTGCGTCAATTAATGCGACTCTCTATGTTATACTATTAAAAGTACTCTTATTTTCTTGCCTAATTGATGCTTGAAAAATACACAAACAAGCCAAAATAATGCTAATGCTAAATTTGCCTCTTTGATTGTCCCAAAATAAAACAAAATGACGTCCGATCATTAAATGGCCTACGATGTTGTTGCTTCACAAGCCTCATCAAATTCTTTAACTGCATTAATTAAAGGGTTTTCTCCAAGTACACAAAAGAAAGAAGAAAAGTAGGTAGTCAGCAGCCTTACTTGTGCAATTTATGAACCACGAAATCGATATTTCAATACAGGAATAGGGATCGATAGGACACGAGACTCTGCCGAAAATGAATCGGCAGAGCCAGCCAGCCAGAACTTTCTGACCCACACGTCATGCGGTTGAAATCCAATTTCCAGTTACAACTCCGACCCAAGAAACTCTTGAATCTTACTCAGGAAGTACAAATCCCTATACTTTTTGAGTAAATTCCCAACAACCAGCTTTGGTAGCTCATGAATTTCGTCACCATTTCGCTGACGAAAATCAACCAAATCTCTCCAAAAGCTTACGGAGGAAATTGAATGCAGAAAAGGTCAATCTTTATCGCCTTTTGATGATTTCATCCAAATGTAATCGGATTTGGTTGGGTTGTAATAACTAACCGCAGATGAAAATGGGTGAAATGAAATGAAAATTTAAAGCATTTCATTTCAAGTTTTCAACTTCCACCGTAAAGTTTAAAAAAGAAAAAAAAACAGAGCAGTGGAAGATCGCCATTAATGGCTTCCAACTGCATCGGTAAAAGCCATAAATGCTTCCCAACCAGATCTCTATTCCGAGTCTATCCTATAAAATGTGTGCTTCCTTAACACATTTACCAACCAACCCACATAAACAATTAGTAAAAAGATTCATTCTTTGTAATCCTTTTTTTTCCAGGTTTTCTCAACAATGGCGGGCGAAATTCCGACCCAACAAGAGAGCACGGCGGCGGCCGTCGAGAGTGCGGGCAGAAAGGTGAAAGTCATCAGCACTTGTAATGTGAAGCCCAGAAAGGCCCCCGGAATCGGAAGACAAGAATGTCAGCTCGTCACGTTTGATCTTCCGTACTTGGCCTTTTACTACAACCAGAAACTTCTGGTTTACAAAGGGGCTTCCGATGAATTTGAAAAATCCGTGGAGGAATTGAAGGAAAGCTTGAGCATTGTGTTGGAGGAGTTTTATCAATTGGCCGGAAAGTTGGGGAAAGACGAAGAGGGAGTGTTCAGGGTGGAGTACGACGATGAGATGGACGGCGCGGAGGTGGTGGTGGCTGCGGCGGAGGACATTGCGGTGGCCGATCTGACCGACGAAGAGGGGTCGATCAAGTTCAAGGAGCTCGTGCCTTACAGCAACGTCCTCAACCTGGAAGGCCTCCATCGCCCGCTTCTCACTGTGCAGGTAACGTTCATTAATTAATTATTGCTTTCTATAACAGTTTTAGCCATTTATGGAAGAATTCAAAAAGACCAGTCCATTCATGTCGAAATTTTGTATGTTTTACTTGGGATTAGCAAAAAATTTAAGGAATTCTATATCCGTCCCAAAATAAATAATTTTTTTGATCTTACGAAAGATTTTTGCATATTTATTCAAAATTGAAAGATTTTTGCATATTTATTCAAAATTGTCAGATGATGCGACTTTGAATTAGCCAAAAAATTTAAAGAATTCTACGTCCGTCCCAAAATAAGTAATGTTTTAACATCTTACGAAAGATTTACACATATTTACTCAAAATTTCCAGACTATGAGACTTTGGATTAGCGAAAAAGTTTAAAGAATTCTACATCCGTCCCAAAATAATTCAAGTTTCAACATTTTAATAAAATTTGTACATATTCTTTCAAAATTACTCTTTAGTCCTGAATTCCAAATTCGAAACTTGAAATTGGGGAAGAAAGTAAAAAAAAAATACCACATCTGTCCCTAAATAAGTGTCGTAGCTTCAAAATTTGTCTAAAAACAAGTGTCGTTTTAATAAGAATGTGTGTAGATTCTTTTAAAATTTCTGTTTAATTTCACGTGTAATAGAGGAATTCCATTCTTATTCTGTAACAGCTGACTAAGCTCAAGGATGGACTGTCGATGGGATGCGCATTCAATCATGCGGTGCTGGATGGTACCTCCACGTGGCACTTCATGAGCTCGTGGGCCCAGATCTGCAGTGGGTCCACCTCCGTTTCCGTGCCACCTTTCCTCGACCGCACCAAGTCCCGCAACACCAGAGTCAAGCTCAACCTCGCTAAACCGTCCGACGCGCCGGAACACGCCAAGTCAGCAGCACCCAACGGCGACGCCGCACAAGTCAACGTGCCCCCGCCTCCGCAACTCAGAGAAAAAGTGTTCAGGTTTCCTGGGTCAACCATTGACCTCATCAAGTCGAAAGCCAACGCCAAACCGACGGAGGGCTCCAAACCGTTCTCCACGTTCCAGTCCCTCTCCACGCACGTGTGGCATGCAGTCACGCGCGCCCGGCAGCTCAAGCCGGAGGACTACACCGTCTTCACCGTCTTCGCCGACTGCCGGAAGAGGGTCGACCCACCGATGCCCGACAGCTACTTCGGGAACCTCATCCAGGCCATTTTCACCGTGACCGCCGCCGGCCTGCTCCTGGCGCACCCGCCGGAATTCGGGGCGGGTTTGATACAGAAAGCCATCGAGATGCACAACGCGAAGGCCATCGACGAACGCAACAAGGAGTGGGAAAGCAACCCGAAAATCTTTCAGTTCAAGGACGCCGGAGTGAACTGCGTGGCTGTCGGAAGCTCGCCGCGGTTCAAGGTCTACGACGTGGACTTCGGGTTCGGGAGGCCGGAGGTGGTGAGGAGCGGGCCGAACAATAGGTTTGATGGGATGGTTTATCTGTACCAGGGCAAGGACGGAGGAGGAAGCATTGATGTGGAGATCACCTTGGAGGCCAACGCCATGGAGAAGCTGGAGAAGGATAAGGAATTTCTCCTGGAAGCTTAATTAACGTTGGAAGTAGTAAAATAGGAAAAGTAGATTAGTACTAAGTTTGTGGTGATGATTGTGTTTGCTCAAGCTTTGTTTCCTTGTGTGTCTTAAGTCTTAAAGAACTATGTAAACGCTTAAGGCGTTCTTTGGCTATGCTAATCTATTATTTCTGTCTCATCAAGAGACATGTTTATTGCATAAAGTGAGATTGGAGTTGCAGACAAAGACCCTTACATTGAAGAACAAATGGTCACAAAGTATAGAAAACTTAGGCCATGTTCGTTTACATATGTTATACGAATATCTCGTCATTCTCAATATACAGAGGGAAACGAGTCCCAATCTTGTAGAATAACTTGCATGGAGGAGAATCTAAGTCCCCCAGCCATTTCACTTGTAAGGTTTTTGTAGTCAATTCTTCACTAGATTTACAAAGTTACATACCAGTATATCCACAGAGTGGAAAAAATAATTAGTTGTTTTTCTTGTTGAATAATATAGTACAACAGTGAACTGTTTGGGTAATGAAAGCATCAAACTTTTGAATGGACAGAAGCACAGAAGACAGGGAAAAGAAAAGGGAGTCTATTAACTTATCTAACCAACATAACTGCATTTGTAATTGTGTAGTCTCAGGTATCCCTTTCAGGCTTTCCGGGAGAAGGCGTGGTGGAAGCAGCTTCTTTAGGACTATCTGACAACATTGATACAAAGCGCGAATGAGAGACTCGCTAGAAAGAGGACAGAGAAATCTACTTTGCAATTATACTCAATCTCTAAGATTTGACTGATTACAGAACAGACCTTGAGGTTGGGTTTGAACATCAGGCTGAGCTTCGCCGGAAGACTTGTCTATTTGCTGCTGGGCTGCCGGTGAGCTCTCAACAGGAGATGCACTCTCTTCCGGCTGCTTTGCAGCAGCTGCCTTTAGCTGTTCCTCGGTTATCTTTAATAATTCTTCGCTTGAGTATCCCTTGCTGGGTGATGGGGAACCATCTTCATGCATCAGTAGATAGTACATTCACAACCAGAAGATGAACTTTTATCAGCTTCAAATTACACCATCATCCAGAAATGGTCAGACCATAATTCAGAAGAAGGAAAAAGTTTTAATTTGTATCAGCTTTGAGGCCTTAAGTAGCATAATTGCTAACAGAAAAAACTAACAAAGTGACCTTCAGGATGGCAGCAACAATCACCCTTCATTTTTAAGAAAAAGGAAAAGGAGAAAACTTAATCGGGCAATATAGGTATTTCTGTATGATAATTACAGCAATCAATTTTAGCATAACAGGCAACGCAACTGACTGAAAGAAAAATGAGAGAAGATTAATAATCCTTCCACAACAAAAAAAAAGGGCCTTTTTAATATGGTTATGTGTAGAATTCACAACTGAAACGGAAGGACATGTGTTAGAAAATCACAAAGCAAATAGTTTACTTTATGTGTTGTATCTCAAAATCAAAATGAGTTGTGCGCTAACACAAAAGTGGACACTTATTTTGGGATGGAGGGAGTAGATAGTTGTTCGACAACCACTCCAGATGTTGTTTATATTGATTACTGGAATCTTCACTGTAACAAGGAACTTTAAGAACTCTCCAAGTCTATATTACATAGAACAGTCACCTACTTATCCTTAAAGAAAAACAATTTCCTTTCAGTAGCAAAATTACTTAGAAACCAATTAAAAACAAGCCTGAGAGTATGAGAAAAGTCATCTCAATGGGTTCAGCTTTACTGACTGCAGCAATTGAAATAAAGTTCAATTCTCAGAAGAAAATATCATATTCTCAAATAGTTTCTATCAAGCTGTTTCTCCTAAGTTTCCCCGGAACATCCAAAATTCTTCACAACTGCAATGACAAGATTTTTATATGCCAAGGAGCTCAAACAGTCAAGCACGATTTCACCTTGAAATGCTTTAAATTGCAATGCAAAAGCACTTGCACATAATCACAAAGAATGAAGACACTCCACAGCAATAAAGAAAGTTTCCAAACTCTTGAAATTGATCAACTCACTAGGATCAATCTCCAGTTGAGAATGCTTGGAGCCAGCATCTCCTGGTCGGCCAGAGGTAGTCTTGGTTGGAGTGTTCCTGTTGGGATTTTGGATGTCATCAATACCAATTTCCCGCTCTAGTGTACTTTTGAATTCCCTCGAAACATCCTACATGGAAAAATGAACGCAGTGCCTTCACATTATAAGGAGACATCCTAGAAGTGCCATAAAGAAGCAGCACCTTATGTATGCTAGATTACCTGTAGTTCCCTGATCGTAGGTTGAAATGCACGTAAAGTTTTTCCCAGATTACGAGCAACCTGTCTTCAAACAGGAACGAAACACTGGAATGAGAAAATTCCTACTTTATATTTCCATGTCTTGAAAGGGGATTAGTTTTATTTTATAATCCACTTATACAACCATATTGGGAAATGATTATCATGAATGAGAGATGATGCTATAATGCCACAGAAGCAGAGCTATATCAACTTCATATAATAGTATTAGTAATCACCAAGTGTTCTGGCAACCAGAGTTTTGTTCATAATACTCCTATTAAAAGGCATCTTTTTCAAATTTCCTTACAATGTGGAAGAGTTCTCCCAAGTTAATTAGAAAGAATTTCAATAGAGATTCAATTTGAACCAATTATCCCTCAAATTAACCAACAGCCAGAACAGAACTAACCTCTGCAAGACCCTTGGGGCCAAAAACCAACAAAGCCACTACTCCTATCACCAAAGCCTCTGGAGCCCCAACTCCAAAGAGAGAAGCGTAAACTCCTTTACCTTTACATCGACCCTTCCTTACTGGAGGCAGAAAAACATTTCTTCAGAAATCAAATGCCCACAGCTAAGGAAAAAAGATAAGGGAACAAAACGAAGAACCATTTCAAACTACATTACTAGCAGAAACCAGCAAAATTCCTCATTTCAAGTACCTAATTTTAGTTGCACGACGTGTTGCGAGGTCGAGGCGCCTAGATTTTTCAGACCGTTCCATTGAGCGAAGTGGCAAAGCCCCAGCTGAGGAACCCACTTGAAGAATTCGAGTTTAGAGTTCGGGGAATGTGCAGAGATGGCGGAATTCGAAAAGCAGCCCCAGACCGTACGACCCTTGTTTGTGGAAAAGAAGGACGAACACAGCGACGAAACGCACAAAGATGAAGTAGGACTCAACATAGCAGCAGAAACCATTAAGGAGGCGAGCGGCCGCGGTGGCGCAAATTACGTCGGAATTTTCAGATTGCTCAATTAATCATCCCGCTTGTGCATCAGCTCGAAAATGCAAATTCAACACCAAGAAAGATAGCAATGGAACTGGCTTTTCCACATTATCTTTCTTTTGTTTTTTGTTTCAAAATTTTCTCATTTTCCCGTCGAAATCCCTGATCTTTCTATTCTATGCTAAACTAAACAGTCCAGAAACACGGAAGGAATGGATTTCCTTCTTCAGCCCAAATAAACACGTACATAATTTGGGCTTCTCGCCCAACCCGAGAAAATGTTTGATTCCAAGCTAGAAGCCCATATTTTGTAGCAAGGACCCTAAAATCAGGTGGCCTCTTATTCATCACAACCATTTGAACACTGACTCGTTTCTCCAAATAAACCTAGGAGTAACTTAGGGCATGTTCTTTTTGAACGTTTTGAAAACAAGTTTTGAAAAATAATTTTATAATGTAAAAAGTGTATTGAAAATGTAAAAAGTAGATGATGAATAGTAAAAAATTGTATTAGAAATGATGGAATATAATTAAAATATATTAAATTTACTATTGAAACCAAAACCGTTTTCAAAACGAAACAAAAAGAACATGCCTAACTCAAAAGTTAGCTCACGAGCAGAGTGGGACTCGGTGTTCATGATAATCCACCACGCTTTGTAACCCGAGACCATGCGAAATTATTGGCTTTGCACTAGACCGACTGTGCACTAGGCTGGCTTTGCGCTAAACTCTTTCTAGCTCCGGGCGAACACTGCAACTCGGCCGTCACCAAACCTAACCCCAAGCGAACACTGCAATATCAACGTCACCGATCTAGTCCCAGGTTAACTATGTAATAATGACTTCACCAACCAATCAGTTTGTTACAGAGTCGGGAGAGGCATTAAAATACAATTCTCATGGACTTAACAAGCAGTTACTTTAAAACTCACAACAATTATCAGAGGTGAAATTTAAACCATTTTTGTTTCTTTTTTTCTCTTGCATATTGTAGGAGAGTGCAGACCAAAACAATCATTCAAATCTGGAAAAGAAATCACTTTAACTGAACACCATGGAATGAGCCACACACGTATGCCCTACCTTCTCAGCCCCAATCACAAACCAACCCAATTTTGATGAGAACCAAAAATAAAATCAATAACAAAACGAGAAATGTCTACTTTCCAACAATAACGGATCACTAAAATTATGAAAGGCATAACTACTAAAGGAAGAATCACATATTTCTTGCGTTTGACTACTGCTGGTACAACACCCGAAGAAAATTAACGCCCTATTATTAGAAAGATTGTCAGGATTCGATCATAAGACATCTCGATAGGTTGATCAGTTGATGCCGGTAATTAAAATAAAAAATAATTAAAAAAAAAAGAAAAGAAAAAAGTGATATAAATTGAAGACCAACCACCACCTACTTGAACATGTGGTATGCTGGATAGAGTTTGGGCGTGTAGGACCCTAACCATACTTAGCCAGCCACCCCCCTCCCCCTCCCAATCGTTATTCTCCTTTCTCTAACTCTATGGTGGTCCGGTCATGAAATATCCAATTAGTGCCACGTCATGGTGGGCCACATCACTCGACTCATGTAGTATTATATTATTATTAATTTATTATTCATATTTGTCATTTTCATTTCATTTAGGATCCGATTCCGATCCACATAATTGCTAGCTGTAATTAATAATCAATAACTAAAAGCTTTTAAGACAAGGAATACATCTGGTTAGGATTCGAATGTGACCTAATATTGCGATTTTGACCGACGAAGTCTGTTGAAGCGATTGCTCACCTCGTAGAGAGATTGTTGGACCTCTGAATTACATAGACTTGGCGTAAGCCCATACCCATCAAGAAGAAGATTAAAAGGAGAAAAGTTTAAAAATTACTTAAACAATTACTAGCAATCATGGAGTGAAAAAGATGAGTTTAGTTTGGAAAGGAGAAAGTGTAAAAAGTAGAGAGAAAAGGGTCATGAAAGCCATGTAGAAAAGGAGCTTTATCATTGAGTGGCTTTTTGGGGGGGGGGGGGGGGGGGGGGGGGGGGGGGGGGGGGTTGGAATTACGCAACTTTCCCCCACGAACACGAATGCACAACCAAGGTATCACTAGAAGTGGGGAATATACATTTAAAAAATATGTTTATGATTTTTATTTTTTTGAGGGAGTATCATGTACCACCCAACGGTCCGACGATGCTATTTCATCGATACGTGATAAGCTAGAGTCTAAATTTAATATGCGTTTTTTTTTTCTTTTCTTTTTACTACAGAGGATACTTCCACTGCTAAATTCAATAATGTGGTTTTTTTTTCTTCCACTGCATGTGATATTTATTGTTTTAACATAATCGCGATATATCAAATGTGATAAACAATTAATATGTGATACATCAGCAGTGAACTAAACTAATAGCCAAGAGTTAAAAGATACATCAACAACTACACTTAATACATAGTAAAAAGCTAAACTTGATAAGTTTATTTTCGAAACGTAATTATAATATATTAGAGTGTAAACTTGATACGTTTATATAGTAACTATTTTACTAGTTCTGACGAAGCACTTCCCAATAGGAGAACAACCTTGGACGTTGGAGGAGTATGATAGCTAACGTCAATAATGAACTAGTACCTAAACAGTTGTGACGCATGACGGACCATCTAAAAGTTGATGGTTTTATTCATACCGTCAAATATTTTTAAAGTATAATTTCAAATAATTTTGATCGAAATAAGTAGAAAATACAGTGGGTTAAAAAATCTGTGTAGGCAAAGGAAAGGAAAAGAAAAAGGAGGAAGAGCGGAGTGATGAGTATGTCGTTGTCTTCCCCAGAGGACCAGACGGCTACAGTACCTCTTCAAGTCCGAACCAATTCAATTCAAAACAAGTGGTGGATGTGCACACGTGCATTCTTGGACCAAAAAGAAAATGCTTCCATTATAATCCTCGTTAGCGGGACAATTCATGTCAAGTTCGGATTAGCGAGTTTTTGTGTCGACACATCTCAATCATACCTATTTAATTATTTGTGTTATTCATCTTGATTTATTTGACTAGCGAACATTTCGGGTTTGAATCGTGTTTGTGTTGTAGTGTAAATTACTCGTATAACTTTCGTGTCGATATTCTCAACTCTAACCTTATTTATTTATTTATTCTTATTATTAGAATCGAGCCATATAACCCGTGAACCTATCAAGACTCAGCTCTAACCTGTTTATATATTGTCGTGTCATAAATTTCTAGTCACACTTATCATTTCTAATGTTATGTTCATTTTTACCGTTTTTGTTTGTGTATTGGTTTTATTTTTATAGTAAATTTTATATAAAATGTTCCTCCCGTCCCATTAGAAGAAGAGTTGAATTTGTTTTACTAAAAAATAAAAATAGTATTATAAAGTGGATAGTAATACAAAGTGAAATCTTCTATTTAAACGAATGAAGTAATACTTTCTTCTTTTTTCTATATCATTTTTAATATAATTTTTTTTATTACTTAACAATATTTTTTATATTTTCAATACATTTTTTTTTATTAACAAATCTATTTCATGTCAAAACGAACAGGACACTAGTATTATTGATAAAACAATATTATAGAATCACTCAATGACTCGTCATAGAAAAAGTAAGAGCTTCTTCCAAAACCAAAATTTGTACCCACTCTTTCTTTAAAGTTAATAATATTGGACTCTTGGTCGATTTTGCCCCTCCTCCCACGTTAAAAACTCGTATGTGTGTTTAATAGCTTACATTTCTACTTACAAATTTGATTACGAGTTTTAACTGTAATAAAAAGTCTCTTATCTGACTGTCTGACGGATTGTATAGTAGATATTAAATTTGATATGTGAGAGCTTTTTCCACTACGACCGTGATACTTATGTTTAGCATAATCGCGATACATTATATGCTAAATTTGATACTTAAAAAATTAAATTCAATGCTCGGAATTTCAACACCTAAACTTATAAGTTATAACCGCGATACATAACAGTTAAACTCGATACAATAAGAGTTATGCACCAGAGATTAAATTTGATGAACGCAATATTTCAACATCTAAACTTATAACCGCGATATATTGTGAGAAAGAAAGTTAGAAATTTTGAAACTTCCAAATATTGCAGGCCCTCGAGTCATTGCCACAGTAAAAGAAAATAGACTTTCAAAATGAAAATAAAATAAAATAAAAGCACTAATAAATATGGTAATGGTTGTGACTGGTGACAAGAGTGTTTTAGTGGTGCACTTTTTAAAAAATAGATGAGTTTTAAGTCAACCAATCACAGTACTAAACTATTCCAGCACAACGCCTCACTATTAATAAAATTATTAGCATCACATACTTCCTTCATCGTGGTTTTAAATTTTAAAATTATGATACATACATATATATATATATATATATATATAGGGGCATGATATTTGCAGTAACATTTTCTTATAAAAAGTTTAAAATACCCCTAACACATAAAAAATAAAAAAAAAATACCGCCGGCGCCCGGTGGTATCTAGTTTGATATTTGCAGTAACCACCGGGCGGATCTTCGCCAATCCGGTAAAAAATTCAAATTTTTGACAAAAATACTAACAAATCCGGACATAATACAACTAAAATAATCAAACCAACTATCTAAAACAATACCGCAAAACATTTTAACTTTAGCCACTAACCTTTTTCCGATCCAAGTCGTCTCGATTTTTATCCGATTTTGTGATTCCACCCGGCTCTGCTTTGCAGGAATTATTAAACGGAACAGAGCCCGTGAGTTACTTTTTCAATTTTTTTTTTTGCAGCCTGTGAGTTGGTTTTTAATTTTTTTTTGCCCAGGGGCATTTTTGTTTTTTTACAGGGGAATGTTACTGCAAATATCGAAACGGTTACTGCAAATATCAATTCCGTATATATATATAATAACAGTTATTAACCTTCTTTATTAAGATGCTTTAGTTCGAGTAACACCGATTTTAACCCTTAAACTGACACCCAAATAAATATCATTCGGTCTCTCAAATTACATGTATGCTATTGGGCATGTGTTATATGGCTGAATCTTAACCCAAAGGACAACCATGCACACTAGATACAAAATATCCAATGCTCACTTTCCTAGCTCCAAAGTCATTTGAATTTACTAATAAGATGCTAACTTGATTAACTATACAAGACTAAAAAACGAGTTACGAGTTTCTCTTAACATGATTAACTATTCTTGATAATTGGCAATTTTATCCTCCTAATACACGTAAATCGAAAGAAATGGTTATTGGGGATGATATGGAATCAATCTCTTGAAAACCTGCTAAGGTAAGAAAGAAAGTTTTAGTAATTTGATATAAACAATCATTGGCTATAAATATACATCTCATTTCTACATAAAAGTTAATGGATTTTAGTGTTATAAATTCGATATAATATATCTTGCCGAAAAATCAACTTTAGCATCGAAATAGAATCGGGAAATTAGTTTCCAAATTATACGTAACAGATGAGTTCAGGATCCTCGGCATCGTGTATTGAATCTGACACAGTGTAAAATAAAGTTATCGATATTATAACAATCATTAGTTGTAGTAACTCGGACTAAACCCAAAAATTGAATTCAAGTAGCTGGGAAAGAGCGTAATAAGTAAGACAATCAAGATCACCACCATCACGTGAGCCAAGTTAAAATTTCAACTCCGACCGCTGCCCCCAACTGAACCTCTTTGCGACGACTCCAGTACTACATCAGACAACTCCATAAAAACAGCAAAACTTTGTATATTTTTTTAAATTTTAAGTTTCAAAAAAAAAAAGAAATAAAAAATCATTATAATTCCAATATTCCAAATCCACCCCCACCACCTGGGCGTCAGCTTTCCAGTTTCCCCCGCAATTAAAATGCCGCCTCGCGCTTACTCCGATAGACCCAATTTGGGAATTTCACACAACATTATCCAAATTACTTTTTCTTCCCCTCTAATTATTTTCCCAAATCGTAGCTTAATTATTCACTCGGCCCCACTTACCTAAAATTATTAAAGTAATGCCCATATGATTTTTTAATTCTATTTTTCTTTATAAATTGTTTTTTCATTTATAAAGCCACCGTTTCTGGGTTTGTATTCTTGCGTTTATTGTTGCATCTGTGTCCTCTTGCGTTCTCATCTGGCGTGATCGTTTCTCGATTGGATTCTTCCGATGGCAATCGCCGGAGCGTAAAGACAAAAACCGAACTGAGGTCGCGGTCGTCGGGACACCGATTGCGGTGTTGGAGGGGGATTTTGATTCTGTTCGGGTGCTTTTTTTGATCGAAATTCAAGCATGAGCAGCTTGCGGAATAACAGCGTGGATACTGTGAATGCCGCCGCCACTGCCATAGTTACCGCCGAGAGTAGAGTTCAGCCGGCAACTGTACCGGTATGGTTATATTTATGCGTGAACTTGTTAATATAATTTTGATCGTTTCTATTCCCTGCTGCTGTCGGAATTAAGATTGCGGTAACTCTGCAGTAACTGATGACGTCATGCTTCTCCGTTCGTTTCGATTGTCTTTCTGTGTTTATGCAGAATTAACTATGTGAATCTTTTGTGGATCGCTTTTTTTTTTTTTTTTGGGTTTGGGGATTGTGGTCGTAACAATTTCCCTGTTTCTGTAAATGGGGTTGGATCTTTTTTTTTTGAAGAAAGAAAAATTTCTTGTAACGTCGAGAGTCTTTACCAGAAATGAAATAGTGGATAAAAATAGCTATAGTTTGTTTAAGAAGTTTCTGCAGAACCGAGTAATCCTATAATTCCTTTTACAGTTGCTCTGCCATCATTGGGGTTAAAAAGCTTTCCAACTTTTCGGAATTTTTATGCTTTTTTTACTAATTTCAAGGAATTCAGCTTCTGAGTTAGACAACTTTTTGTTTTCCTTGTTTTCTTCCAAGTATTATTCCTGTACACGCTGTTTGAGATCGGCCAAAAATCTCTGAAAATGTAGATTCAGAAGATTCTCGTCTTGATTTTGTTATTTACCCCTAATTTAATCATTTTTGTTTTTTGGGTTTCTTTTCTGGAAGCAGTTGACTTTAAACTTCCTTAGCACTTTGTTCCTTGATGTATGAAAAATTGAAAATAATGGAGAGCCATTAACGTCTACCTTCTAGGACATTTCAGATACCGGTTCAGTTTGCGCTGTGTCCGATTCTATGCTTATGCATCTTAAGGAAACCATAGCAGACTAAATTTACCTTTGGTTCCATGAAAACCTGTAATTTTTCACAAATTTGGCCCCTGCAAACTTTTTAATTTTTTTGGGTGTGTGGGTAAAGATGAAGTCTCCCAACAGTTTAATTTGGCTGATTTCTTGATAAGTCTCGAATCCAAAAGTTGAAATTGTGTTACCAGATTGGTGAATGACCATATTCTGGTTGCAGGAGAGTTTGAGAGACCAAGGTACTTATACACCTTGTTGGCTAGTGTGGGTGTATCAATGGTCAGAAGGCACAAGAATTTCTAACTTGTCTTTAGTAATTTTCAGACAATGAGACAACTGAAGTAAACTAAACTGTATTCATGGATTAAAACAAGCTATCATGATCATCAAGGCTAGCTTTTTAACTTGATACTTCAGGCTAGTTCAGTTGTTTGTCTAAAATTTTATCCTTCCTGTAACATAGGCCTCGTATAAGTCAGTAGAATGGTTTTTCTATCATGATTTACCACCCTCTGAATCTGAGTTTTCTTTGAATTGAATTCGGTTCCACGTGAGATAGTAACTTACATGCCTCTCGTTTCATTGATCAGAAAAGAAGATGGGGAAGTTGCTGGAGTCTTTACTGGTGCTTTGGGTCTTTGAAAAACAGCAAACGAATTGGACATGCTATCCTTGTACCAGAGCCTACTGTTCCAGGATCTTCTGCTCCAGTTTCTGATGATTTGAATCGCTCGACTGCTATAGTAATACCATTTATAGCTCCTCCGTCGTCTCCTGCATCTTTTCTCCAATCAGATCCTCCCTCAGCCAGCCAGTCACCTGCTGGATTTCTTTCGCTTGCATCTCTTTCTGTTAACTCATCAAGTGGGCAATCCTCCATTTTTACTATTGGTCCGTATGCTCATGAGACTCAGTTAGTGTCACCACCGGTATTTTCTGCATTTAATACGGAACCATCCACTGCATCTTTTACTCCCCCTCCTGAGCCAGTGCAATTCACATCGCCTTCATCACCAGAAGTGCCATTTGCTCAGCTCCTGGCGTCATCCTTGGCATGTAACCGAAGACATAGTGCAGGGAGCATCAAGTTTCCATTATCACAATATGATTATCAGCCTTATCAATGCCCAGGAAGCCCAGGCAGCCGTCTCATATCACCTGGCTCGGCAATTTCAAATTCTGGCACTTCTTCGCCTTTCCAGAAAAGCGCCCTATTATTGAGTTTCGAATTGGGGAAGCTCCTAAGTTTCTTGGCTATGAACACTTCACGCGAAAGTGGGGTTCAAGGGTTGGTTCAGGAAGTATGACACCGAATGGTTGGGGTTCAAGGCTAGGTTCCGGTAGTTTAACACCAAATGGTGGGATTTCAAGGCTTGGTTCAGGAAGTTTAACTCCAACTGGTGGAGAACCTGCGTCTCGAGATGGTTATTATCTGGAGTGCCAAATTTCTGAGGTTGCATCTCTTGCCAACTCAGACAATGGATCTGACGATGAGGAAAAGATAATGGATCACAGAGTTTCCTTTGAATTGACTGGAGAAGTTATTCCAAACTGCGTGGAGAAGGAGATGGTTATAGTGAAGGAAGCCATATTGGACCATGCTATTATTAAATCAACTGATGGTTCAAATGGACATGATTCGGTGACAGATAAAGCCGAGACTTGTTATAAAGATTGCAGTTGGGAGACCATCACCAAAATTACTGGAGCAGCTTTAGAAGGAGAAGAAGGGAACCAGTGCCTTAAATTAGATCGCGACATTTCAGTTGGTTCAAGCAGAGATTTCAATTTCGACAACATGAAGCAAGAAATACCAGACAAGCCAACTATTGACTGTGATTGGTGGACCAATGAAAAGGTTGCTGCGAAAGAAATCGGCTCTCAGAACAAATGGAACTTCTTCCCAATGCTTCAGCCAGGAGTCAGCTGAAATTGAGACCGGGAAAAGAAAAAAGGTCGTTTCAAAGGAAGGACTGATTTTGCTGACAAAGTCTGCTTCCACACTGGTTCACACCCCAGAAGCTCATGAAAGCAGTTTGGAGGCTGAAGCTTTAGAAGCTTGTATTTGATATATGCAGATAGACTACACAGCTCTGCCTCAGAAGTGATGGGCCATCGAGTACAAAAAAATGGTTTGTAGTGACTTATAGTGAAACTTTATCTGAAATTCTTTTCCGTCCAAATATGTACACTATAAATCTGTATATCTAGTCATAGATATTCCAGATATTCATTAGTTAATCTGTATTCTGATTCATACAATAAATTTTCCTTATAGCGTGGATCTTAATCAACTGAATATTGTGCAAGTCAGCAAGTCCCTTTGTCTACAATCTACGTGTAACAAGTTTTTAACTTGCATATAATCTCAACTCTGCTTTTTCTGTAAAAATGCTTTCGAGCTTCTGTGTTTGCTGCTTAATTTTGCAGGTGCCCTATATGTATGGTCTGAACTGAAGGCTGATTTGGTGGTTTCCCTTGCAACAAACCTTGCAGGACTAGCTACAAAAGAGTTACCTGTGTCGGGTTCTGCCAGATGATTTCTGAACACAGAGAAGAATATGCAGCCGCATTCCCAGCTCTGATCACCTTTACCTACCGTATCACAAGCAACCTTACTTTACTTTGCCGTTGTTATGGTATGTGGTAGGTACATGACATCCGGTATAGGTTATCTGAATCTGCCACATTCCAGACTCGGCGTAAAGGTTCAAAACCATATTACAATTGGCGTGGCGTGGCGATGGAAGCTTGAAGAAGCGTATAAAAAATTTGAGGTCGAGTTATCATTCTGGTTTATGTCATTGTTGTTAGTATTAGTTTTTGGCACAATAATTGCCTTTTGGGTTCACATAGAAGCAATCATTGATGTTACATTACCGTCAGCAACGCTCTACTGTATGGATATTTGATTCTTTCATGAGATTGACTTGTTGCCTTGTTTCGTAATGCTTGCTTTCTTGGATAGTCTTCTTCCACTCGCACTCTTATCTCTATCACTCTGGAAAATGATGGGGAAAAAACTCGAGAAATTTTCACATTAACATCTTCATGGCCATAACCACCATTAGGCACTTTTAATTTTAATCATCCAACTGTCTTTGTCTTCTTTCATTTTTTAGGCTATCACAGATGAAAAATAAATTAAATTTGCGGTTTTGACTAATGATTTCCTTTTACTTGGTCAGACGGCGCAACCGGGGACCCAGCGGTTCTACTGCAACAGAGTTTCAGAACAACGTAAGATAAATATAAAAAAAAAAAAAAAAAAAAAGGCATGGCGGTTATCCTTTGCATTTTGTAGCAATAATTTTCACGTAAATGACAATCATGTAAGAATTGTCGGGAATAATTGAATATATTAATAGATTGAGAGATTAAAATAGCAGTAAATTCAGAGAAAATTGGACGTGCAGACGAGTGAAGATGATTCAGCTTGTGGGCTTGACGTGTCTTCAGAAGCTGCCTTCCTCATTCAGGATTTACCCAGAAATCCGCTGGGGCAAGAGGAGTTTTGTTCTTCCCCGAAAAGTCGTTAAATAGCCTCGTGTTACCTTTCCAGTGGCCTCCAAGAAACTCCGGAACAAATCTTCAAAAAGTCACATGTAGTGGATGATGATGCAGTTGTGACCCTTTTTGATCCACCCATTCAGGTTAGCTCCGCTTTTTGTTTAATTAATGCTCGTGTTCTTCTTGATTCCACAATTGCAGATCCCGTGGATATGATTTTGAGTTAATTAACCCTTTGTTCGTTAGCTTTTCTTGCTTTATCTTGGCCTACAATTTCTGATTCTAGGTTGTTCACTTTTCTCTGAATAATGGAGAATTCTTTGCTCTGTGTGATAATGGATGCTGCTTTTCTTTGTTTAATCACAGATTGCTACTCATCTGCAGACGGGTATTGTAAGGGGCAGAGTGGCCTTGTTGTCACGAGATTCAGCCCTTTGTGTTGGATTACAGAGGCTGTTCTTTTTGGTAATGGGTGCTGGGAATCAGTCTTTTGTTATTGAGGGATAAGTTCAGATTTTTGTTTAGATACTGAAAGAACATGGCTATGGCCAGTCCGGTTAAGTTGCTTCTTGGGTCAATTGCCTTTGCTGTATTCTGGGTTCTTGCGGTGTTCCCGGCTGTACCATTCCTCCCCATCGGCAGAACCGCGGGGTCTCTTCTCGGGGCAACGCTTATGGTCATTTTCAGAGTGATAAGTCCTGACCAAGCCTACGCTGCTATTGACCTTCCAATTCTCGGTCTCCTCTTTGGAACAATGGTAGTTAGTACCTATCTTGAAAGAGCAGACATGTTTAAGTACTTGGGGAAGTTGCTGGCTTGGAAAAGCATGGGAGCCAAGGATTTGCTTGTCCGAATCTGTATAATTTCCGCCATTTCGAGTGCCCTTTTCACTAACGATACTTCTTGTGTTGTTTTGACTGAATTTGTATTGAAGATCGCGAGGCAACACAATCTCCCGCCTCACCCCTTCTTGCTCGCCTTGGCATCGAGCGCGAATATAGGTTCTGCTGCTACTCCAATTGGGAATCCTCAGAATCTAGTCATAGCTGTACAGAGTAAGATTTCATTTGGGGAGTTTCTGTTTGGGGTGCTCCCTGCAATGCTTGTGGGAGTAGCTGTGAATGCCATTCTCCTGTTGTGTATGTATTGGAGATTGTTGTCTGTGCACAAGGATGAAGAAGCTCCTGCTGTGGAAGTTGTGGCTGAGGACGACATGGTTTCCCACCGGTTTTCTCCTGCGACGATGTCTCATCTTTCTTCCATAAATTCTCAAGAACTGAATTCCACATTGGAATCACTGGGCATTGCTGGCCCTCCTGGTGTCAATGGCCACGCGAATCCCCTCGAGAACCTTCGGAACAGAGGGACTGGGGGCGAAATTCAGAAGGCACCGCCTTCTGAAGAGTCTGGGGAGGCAGGGAATGCAACTCCATGGAAAGAGGTGGCGAAGAGTATATCAACAGAGAGAAGGGAGGAAACTGTGGTTGCAGAAAAGGCAAAATGGAAAAGAGTTGTGTGGAAGACTTGTGTTTATCTTGTTACACTTGGAATGTTGATATCCTTGCTAGCAGGTCTCAACATGTCATGGACTGCAGTTACAGCTGCCCTGGCTCTTGTTGTGCTTGATTTTAAGGATGCTCGCCCTTGTTTAGAAAAGGTAAAAACATCTGCTGATCATTCGGCTCCATCAGAAGAGTCCACTTTGTAATACCCGTGTGTTTGTTTTATGCAGGTTTCGTACTCGCTCTTGATATTCTTTTGTGGGATGTTTATTACCGTTGATGGGTTCAATAAAACAGGAATCCCAAGTGCAGTGTGGGATTTTATGGAGCCTCATGCGCAGATTAATCGCATCAGTGGAATGGCTGTTCTGGCTCTTGTCATACTTGTCCTCTCAAATTTGGCTTCAAATGTACCAACAGGTAAGAAAAAGCAATAGATCCCGTGTTCCACTAACTGTGTACCACTCGTACCATAACTTTCTTTTGGTCTCAGTTCTGCTGTTGGGGGCACGGGTGGCAGCTTCAGCAGCTGCCATATCTGCTGCGGATGAGAAGAAGGCATGGCTGCTTTTAGCTTGGGTGAGCACGGTGGCCGGAAATCTATCGTTGCTGGGATCGGCAGCCAACCTGATCGTGTGCGAGCAAGCTCGACGGGTTCAGCATTTTGGTACAATCTGTCGTTTTGGAGTCACCTGAAGTTTGGGTTTCCCTCCACTCTTGTTGTCACGGCTGTTGGTTTAATGCTCATCAGGGGATGATGATGATCCATCCTAGATATATATATATATAATGTTTAAGTAAAATTCTCTGATATCATATGTAGATATGTAATAAACAAAGTAACATTCTAAGATGAGAATTTTGGCTAATTCTTTCTCTTTGAGATTGATGTTATTACACTGGGATATGATGAGTCTCGTGTTGATGGTCAAGTTTTGTAGGTCGAATGAACTCCTAAAGTAGAAATTACTTTCAAATCACACTTTGAAATTTGGAGTAGAGCCAACCTTGGCTCAAAAGGCAAGTGTTTTGCTAACGGCTCAAATCATACTTTTTTTTGCAACATACTATGTTTTCTCCCCCATTGCTAGTAGGTTGATGGGTCGCACGCCGGCACACGTGTTTTGGCCTTGTGTGTCCATAACTCAAAACAGGTGACCTAACGGCCGCTACTTGATTAAACACGGACAATTCCAAAGAAATGGTAAAATATGGGTATGAGTTATCGTGAATCTCCCTATTAGTAGATTTGACCATTTTGGTTGAAACTCAAAATCCAACCTAAAACTCTATTTTGGGTTTAAACCATTGTTAAAATACAGAACCAAAACACAAACAAAATGGATCGAAAGCGAATGAAAATCAAGCTCAAGGTAAGACACAAAATCCAATGTAAATTTGGTTACGGAACTGCAAGTTGCATTTTTAGGGTTTTTTCATTAATGTCAACGAAAATGTCTATTTCAGATTCAGACATCTCCACACCAGTTTCACATTGTTGACTTCAAGTCTGATCGTCCGTTGAGCTTTCGCAAAGGAATGTCAAGTCAACTTTTACTTTTAGTCAATAAATCAAGAAATAAGCTGTGATTAAATTAAGGCTTAATTACTTTTTGCGGCTGAATTATTATCCCTTCTACTATTGATCCACTCCACTTCCCTAAAGTTTCAAGCCTCGAGTCTCACTCTCAACCCAGACTCCCAAGTTCTCCTTGTCATTAAAAGAAAATGAAAATATTTCTCAAGTCATTTGCCTTTTTTTTTTTTCACCTTTGAAAACGGTTTTGAAAACATGTTTTTAGAAAATAGTTTTATAATGTAAAAAAAAATATTAAAAATATAAAGTTGAATAGTAAATAATTGTATTGAAAAAATTGAAAAATAATTATAATATATTAAATTTATTATTGAAACCAAAATCATTTTTAAAATAATTGAAAACAACAGGCCTTCAAGCTCGTGATCTTAGGTGGGTCGATTTAGGGTTATGCTTCTAAGAACAATAATTTAACTCTAGTTTGAAAGATTATACCTTTGCGTTTAACTTTTAAGAAGGAAAAAGTGCAACAAAATATTGTAATGGTACGCAAATCTAGGCAACATGAAAACACACTTGAAACCTAATGCGCTTGCGGCAATTGTTAGGGTCAAATTTATTATTAGTACAATTATAAGCGGTTATAGATTTTTATTTTTTATTTTTTTATGATCAATAAGATCGTAATAATTCATATAATTATCGTTCAAGTCTATACAAAGACTGGGCTTATTGGGACAAAGACTTAAGACTGCAAGTTCCACTATATCGTACAATTTTACGATCCAGACCAAATATGCCAAAAGAAAAAAGTCCTCTCCCAAGTCCCAACCAATGCATGTTTGTTGGCGAAGTTGTGGGACAACTTGGGGTTAGGACATCGTAATCGTACCTGTTGGATTCATGCATTCCCCCTGCCTTCTTTCTTTCTTCATTTTCCACCAATTCTGATTGATGTTCAGGGTAGATATAATACTTTACTCGTTTTATTATAAATACTTGCTTTAAAATTGTATAATGTAACGTATAAAATAGATATATCGCTAATCATATAGTTACAAGATTGAAATCCCATATGAGATCAATTTGAGTATAAAATCAATGTAAATATGTAGAATTACAGATCAAATTATAAAAATTTCTCTTATTTTAGACATTGTGATAAAAATTGCGATCGATTTAATATTTTTTGGATCGTAGAATCGTAAGATTATCCGAATCGCAAACTATTTCTTCTAATAGGCCGAGAAAAGTATCATACTTAATTAATATACTATAAAATCTGCTGCATACGTAATCATATTGTGACGGTTGAAGTTCCTTCTCCTTTTTCTTTTTTTTTTCTTTTTTCTTTCTTGATTTATAATTTCATTTCAGCGGCTGCTCTATTTTGTATGTTCCCATGATTGACTGAGAATTCAATTTGAGATTACATACAAGACAAGGATAAAATACATTTACTTCCATCGATATTTGACGAAACTATCATTATTTGTATGATATATAAAAACTACTTACGTAACAATTAACCTTTCTTGAATTGATCAAATTACCGTCGCGTCCTATCAATTAAAAAAATAAATACAAATCTCACTTTTGTTTTTGTTACCTAAAAGTATGCAATTTATACTCACACGTACGTACAAATCACTCTATCTTACTAACTTGAGTCTTAGAGTAAGACTGAGGAAGCTCTCTGCAATCGTAGATACGATTTTCAAAATTTGTGTACCATAACGTTCTTCATTAATTAATACAATTTTTTATTATTCAACTGCATATTTTTCATTTTTAATACATTCTTAGTATATTTCAAAAATTATTTTCTAAAAACATCAATCAAAATAAGTGAACATACATTCCTGAATTTGTTGCTTTTGAAATGTCACAATTATGGTAATAATAATTAATAAAAAAAGTAGTATGAGCATTTAACGTTCTTTATGTATTGTGGCTATCAATGGGAAAAGAATGTGCAGTTTAAAGGCTCCAATGTTATTAAAGTATTACGCTATTTGCTGTCACTATAAAATAAATAAATAAAGATATAAGTTTGGGGAAAAAAATGCTTTAATTAGGTGTCAATCTCAAGCTAAAGACGCCGGATCACTTGTTTAGGTGGGACACCAAAAGGTATCAATTACCTCCATCCCCATAATAATTCTCCCAATTGGCCACCAAAACGAGAATTAAGGTTCTCCTAGACGTGAAATAATGGGTTCGAAACTTATGATTGTTATTCCTGGAGTTACCGTAGGTCTACGACTATTGATACAAATCTAGATTAACGAAAGTCGCACCATGTAATTTGGATTAAACTAAGAACAAAATAATCATACTATTAGCTTAGCTCGTTTCAATAAGTTATTCTAAGCAACATGTGAATAAATTAGGATTATGTAACTTGTAAAGTTATACTTTTCTTGTGAAAATGTTCATGAAAGGGGAGGAATCATATTCTACTTCTAATATTTATTATTATTTTTATGCGAATGAGTCTAATTAACTCAACGGGTAATATTTTTGCACACAGACCATGAGATATGCCAGTTTTAAACAAATCGCATATTTAGGACATGATTTGCAAGTTTTTAACAAATTATTGTTAAGATATTAGAACATGATCCTTGACCTAGCGCGCAAGTCCTCGATAATAGCATTTGGTCCCTGGTGTAGAAGCATCTCTAATGCCGCATTCACTGTGAACAACGATAATGACCCAAGTATGTTATACTTTCTTGGTCACATCAAACGCGTCTTGTTTATAATAGTGAAAACCAATGTTACAAAATAAATTCTTTAGATGAGACCGAGGATTAATGAATTAACGTAGTTTTCCTTTGTCCAATATCTTCAACTTGTTTCCTAAGTAGTCGGGCCTGTTCTTTTTGTTATGTTTTGAAAACGGTTTTGGTTTCAATAGTAAATTTAATATATTTTAATCATATTTCATCATTTCCAATACAATTTTTTACTAGTCAGCATCTACTTTTTACATTTTCAATACACTTTTTACATTATAAAACTATTTTCCAAAACTTGTTTTCAAAATCGTTTTCAAAACAATGAAAAATAACAGGCCCCTTGTCTGTTTGACGTAATATTATTAACATCAAGTCACACAAAACTTGATTGTCACTTTCGTGGACTAAAATTTCATACAATTTACTTGATTTGGTTGGTACCACAAAATATTCCTTACTTATGGTGGAATATAGTAATAGCTAATTTAATTCAAACAAAATTGGACTAATATTGACTAATATCTTAATTGTAATATTGTCAAATAATTGTGACTTTGATATTTTATTTATTTATGAATAATAAATAATGCTCCGCATGTAAGGTATTTGACGGTATGACATGTGATACTTCACATAATAAAATTCGATATTCGCGTTTCTTCATTATTTGCGTGTTAACATAACTATAATACATTAGATACTGAACAAAATATACTAATACATAAAAATAGAATAAAAAAAGTTAAACTCAAAACACGATATTTAGGTAGTTAAGCTCATAACTGCGATACATTAGTAAATAAACTCGATACGCGATAATTCAACACCTAAACTCAAAACCGCAATATTTTATTAACAGCTAAACTCAATACACAAAAAAATGCCAAAATTAAAGCGCGATACACTAGATGTCCAAATTCGATACACGTGTTTATATAATATAACAGTAATACTACAAAGAGTAAAATCGATACACGCATAGTCAGCTATGCCCAATACAAATTTTAAGGAATAGTACTTAAAAAGAAAACACACGAAAATTAGTATTGGCGTAAAAGTTAATTTAAAATTTGTTTTATCGTTGTCAAATCTTACGCAAGTAGAGGTGTTTAAGTAAACACGAGTGAAAATGGAGGAAAAGGTTCCGCTGTCGGAATCACAACTTTATTTATTTAAATAAATAATTAATAATAATAATAATAATAATTATTACTAATGCACAAGGCTAAATATTTTAATTTCATTTATCACATTAATCATTACAGTAAAAAAAGAGAAAAAGAAAAAGGCAAAAAAAAAAAAAAATCATCACTCAGAAAGAAAGAATACAGTCTCTCTACTCTGAGTACTCACCCACCCATGGTTGTCAAACTCGGTCGTAAACTCGTAGACTCGGTCGAGTCTACGAGTCGACTTCCTAAATCGAGTCAGACTCGGTTAAAATTTCAAACTAGACTGGACTCGCCCTAGACTCGTTGAACTCGGTTAGACTCGGTAAACTCGTCCGAGTTCACGAGTTTAGGGCGAGTCCAAAAAAATTATTATATTTGAGCTATTGGGCCATTGAATTTATTTTTTAATTCATTATTGGCCCAGCCCGTTTGTGAAGGAGACTCATCCTTGTGTTTCCTTTTATAATAGAGCTTCTTCACCAAGTTTTCTCTCAAACCCGATGTGGGATTTGGCAAATCTGGCAAAGAAGGAAGGGAAAAAAAAATGGCATGAGCAAGGTTCGAACCTTGCACCTATGGAAGTAAATTACTTTTGCTGCACATCAAACATGCCACTAGACCAAATGAACCCATGTTATTATATCAAGAACTGAAATTATATATATAAATATTTCAGTTTTTATTACTTATTCATTTTCTCTTTAAGTATCCATCACATTTGTATTCCATAAAAGTTGTGATTTTTTTTAAAACTACTAATTTCTCTCCATTGCTCAAACCTCGACAAATTATATTTTTCTTAACTTTTAATTTTCACTTCTTTTCTAGGGTTAATTTTTTTTTTTAATCTCTATAACATGTATTGAGATTGAGATTACTCTTTGTTGGGGATATTTTTTTATTTCACAATTGATAATTTGACACTTTAATGTGGTTTTTTTATTATATTTAAGTTTTATGTTACAAGTATAGTTAAATTGTGTATGTATTATGATTGAAAAAACTATTATAATTAATTATACACTTTAAACCTATTTTTCGAGTCTAGTTCCGAGTCTACGATCCGATTCTACGATTCCGATTCCAGACCTCAAACGAGTTTAAGTCAATATCCGAGTTTAACAACCTTGCACCCACCTGCTCGTAACCTCGTTTCTCTCTTTCTCTCTCTCCATTCCTTCACGCGATCTCTTCAAGAAATCTCCCACTTCGAATCTCTCCCACTCTTTCTCTCTCGTTTCACACACCGTCTCTACGCATTTACAACGCAAGTTTTACTGCTGCTTAGGGTTTTATTTGGTTTATCTGATTGTTTTTTTGGGCTGCTTGGAAGTGGATACGGAGCTAAATCTGGGTGAGCCCTGTTTGCTCAAGGCTCGAGCTATGTGAAAGCCAGGAACTTGGGTGAGTTTTCTGTTTATGCATTTAGTAATTTTAGTTTGATGATTTAATCCCTTTGCTTTTAGTTTTGTTGGTACTTTATTCCTTTTTTCTTTTTTTTTTTTTTTTTTGGAATTTCTTAATTTTCTAGTTAATTTTGAAATGTAAGGTTAGATCTGTGATGTAAAGTTTGGGTTTTGGGTAGTGGTGATCATAGCTGATTGACGAATGAAGTAGGAAAAGATCATTGCTGCAGGATCATTTTACTGTTTTTTAGGTATTGCGTTGTGAAAAATTTCGAATTAAGTTAGAGCGAGAAAACAGGAAATTTGGGCTGGAGTAGGATTGTTTTCTAGCAGAGCGAGATTGGATTCTTTGTAATCTACTTCAAGTTTTAGTTGAGTTGAAGGTTCCGAACTTTTTGTTTTCTGTCTAGTTTTGTTTTTGCTTGAAGAATGGTATGGAAAATTAAAGTAACTCTAATGAGGGAGGTGGAAATGTTTCTCCTATATCTGTTGGGCACGCATGAATTGTTCTTTATCTTGGGGAAAAAAAGAAAATATGAGATTCTCTTAGGAATCGGAAAGGCTTCATTAAGTGACTTAGATTTACAATAAGACCTATATCTGAATCTACTTATACAGGAAAAGGCATTACTTCTGTCAATTTATCAGATGCATTTTTTGAATCATCTTGTTTTTTATTGTACAAAATTTCCAACTTTGCATGCCAATTGAAGGTTTAGAAACTTTTGGTTATTGATAAGACCATACTTCTAATTGTGGCTCCAAACATTGTTTCTGCAAATTGGAAACTTGCTAAGAACTTACCATGCATTTGTGGCTAGACTGGCAAGATTTCATTTTTTGTGGTCAGAATGAGAAATTGAGGGCCGCTATCAGAACTTTGTTTGCCTTAAGAACCGCATATTGTTGAAGTGCAATATGAGTTTGAGATATTGTCAAGAGATTCATGTCTGTTGGTCATTAATCTGCAGTCATTGTTATTGTTGTCTTGGTACTTACTGATGTTTTAAATGTTTAGCTTCAGAAAATATGCCTCCGTTGTTTGGGAAGTCATCGTCAAAAGAGGCAAAAAAGAAAACAACGAAAGAAATTATTATTGAAACAATACATCGGAGGTTCAAGATTCCATCTCAGAGTAAATCTAATAGTAAATCAGGAGTGCTTAAAAGACGGAGCAGTGACACATTTTCAGAGAAGGGGTCTCAGTCTCGGGCCGAGTCAAGGTCACCATCACCTTCAAAGAATGTCTCAAGATGCCAGAGTTTTGCTGAACGGCCTCAGGCCCAACCACTTCCACTCCCTGGTCTAAGACCTGCTAGCGTCCTACGTACAGATTCTGGAATCAGTTCATCAGGAAAGCCAAGACCTGAAAAGAGCTCCAAACCATCATTGTTTCTTCCCCTTCCAAGGCCTTCATGCATACGGCACAGACCAGATCCCGCAGATTTAGATGGGGAATTGGCTGTTAATTCTATATATAGTGAAAGTTCTATTGACAGTGATGATCAAACAGACTCACGCCAGCGTAGTCCTCTGGAATCTGACTATGAACTTGGGAGTAGAACTGCTGCAGGCAGCCCTTCTAGGTATGCTACCACATTAATTCATTGAAAGAAATAGTGGAGTAATGAAAAATCATAATAACTCCGACAACCTCAGTGATTACTGTTAGCTCTTTGTTTGTTTTCCAAAATGTTTGACCTGTGGTTCCTTGACTTACTAAATTTTTAACCATGTTTTGAAGCATGACTGTTAAAGATCAGTCACCAGTTGCACAGAAAAGCTCAAGAGAGTCACCGAAACCAGTTGATCTATCTTCCAACAAGCATGCATTTTCTTCACCGCCAAGGAGACGACCTTTAAATGGTGTTCCTAATCTACAGGTCCCATATCATGGTGCATTTTGCAGTGCACCAGATAGTTCAATGTCAAGTCCTTCTAGAAGTCCGATGAGAGCTTTTGGCAATGACCAAGTCACAGGTTCAGGATTATGGCCTGGAAAGCCTTATCCAGACCTTCCATTACTTGGTTCTGGACACTGTTCAAGCCCAGGCTCAGGTCAGAATTCTGGACATAATTCGATGGGAGGTGATATGTCTGGGCAACTATTTTGGCAACCAAGCAGAGGCAGCCCAGAATACTCTCCAATACCTAGTCCCAGAATGACAAGTCCTGGTCCTAGTTCCAGAATTCATAGTGGGGCTGTCACCCCAATTCATCCAAGAGCTGGAGGTGGTGGACATGAATCACAGACAGTTAGGGCAGAAGATGGAAAGCAACAAAGTCATCGTTTGCCTCTTCCTCCTATAACTATCTCTAACTCTTCGCCATTTTCTCATCCAAATTCAGCAGCAACTTCTCCCTCAGTACCACGCAGTCCTGGCCGAGCAGAAAATCTTGCAAGCCCCGGATCGCGCTGGAAGAAAGGGAAGTTGATCGGCCGAGGCACATTTGGACATGTTTATGTGGGTTTTAACAGGTATGCAAAGAGATCAAGTGCTTAAATCCTTTTCTCTTGTCTTTCTTGTTTCAATTAAAAGTGTGTTCAAAGTGGTGAATTGGTGGTCGTTTTGCTTTTGTTTCATTGAGAGTCTTGGCTACTTATAATCTTCATTGCTGTGACTACCCAGCTTTATTATCTCATAGTCATCACATGGATGGATTCCAGATTTGGTTATTTTAGTTGGTTGATCAATATGTTTTATGTTTAAACTCTAATGTTGGTTGGTGTAGAGAAAGTGGTGAAATGTGTGCAATGAAGGAGGTTACATTGTTCTCTGATGATGCAAAATCTAAGGAAAGTGCAAAGCAGTTGGGACAAGTAAGTTAGATTTTCAGTTGATATGTAAAAAGTTCATTAATTTGTGCATATATGTAGCTACTTGAGGGAAAATGAGTTTCTTACTCAGTCTCTCTTTCCTTGTTTGGGCAAATGCAGGAGATTGTTATGCTGAGCCGTCTAAGGCATCCAAACATTGTACAATATTATGGGTCTGAAATGGTCAGTGCCGTCCCCATGAATTTGTTTTAATAATCTATTATCTTCTTTAGAAATGTGATGCATACATATAATTCTATAAATGCCTGCATATCTCAAACTTAATGTGGCCATGCCAATGTCAAAAAGTTGACCTCCTCAAAGGATGTTTGTTATCAGGACTTTTGTAATAATTTTTTCTCTTGCTATGAAGTTTAAATGCCATTAGTAATTAAAAAGTGCTTTTGGCTAGCAGCCTTGTGCTCTGTATTCTTTTTTTGATTGTGTTTTTCTCATTGATTCTTTTTCCACTGATCAGGTGGGTGATAAGCTGTACATATATTTGGAATACGTGTCTGCTGGTTCCATCCACAAGCTTCTGTCGGAATATGGGCAGTTCGGGGAATCAGCTATTCGCAGCTATACTAAGCAAATCTTGTCTGGTCTTGCATATTTACACACTAAAAATACTGTTCACAGGTGAAAATTTTCTTTTCCAGCATAATTTTCTGAAATATTGAGTTCTTTGCTGACTTTTATTTCAATGCGGCATATGTTTGGCAGGGATATTAAAGGGGCAAATATACTGGTGGACCCAAATGGCCGTGTCAAAGTAGCAGACTTTGGAATGGCAAAGCATGTAAGTTTAGTCAAAGAGTTTCGGTCGATTCATTAAGTCATGTAAAAGCTCCTTGGTAAAAATGAAAGCTTATAAAAGTGTGACTACAGTTGAAATAATTGGTTTTGCTGTTCTGGGGAAAAAAAAAAAAAAAAAAAAAAAGAGGAAAAGAAAAGAAAATTGGACATCGTTGTTTACACAATCAACTCCGGGTGACAATGCTTGAAGGGAGAGGATCATATTCCTCTCATTGTAAGGATGCCAGTTTTTACCTCTCTGACCATGTTCTTCATTTTGTAAGGGTGCCAGCTTTTTACCTTTGTTAGAATATAGATTCACGGTTCTGTGTTGGTGTTTCGAGTCCACCTACTTGCCTGCTTTTTATATTTAATTGGCATGACTCGAAGGCTCTTACTTCTTAGCTCCTTCCAGATGTTGTTAATTAGAGTGCTTCTTAATTTTCAAAATTGCAGATTACAGGGCAATCATGTCCGCTGTCATTTAAGGGAAGCCCATACTGGATGGCACCTGAGGTTAGAAGAACATTCCTAATTGCACCTTGAGTCTGCTTTCATGCCTTTACAACTATTTGTATGAGTTTGGATTTCCTCTTCTGCTGGTCATTCAGGTTATAAAGAACTCAAGTGGATGTAATCTTGCTGTTGATATATGGAGTCTTGGTTGCACTGTCTTGGAAATGGCTACTGCAAAGCCTCCTTGGAGCCAGTATGAAGGGGTCTGTATTTCTAGATATTGCTCCCTTATCAGATATTCCCTCTGTTCTAAACAACAGTCTTTGAAGCCAAAATAATTTGTTCTCAAATAAGTTCATTTTACTAGTTTTAATACAAAAAATACAAAACTTCCAATTTTATCCTATATAGTAATAAATTGAGAGAGAGATTTCAATAATCAATAACACAAATTACTCTAGCAATAAATTGAGAGAAGAAAGTACAACATTTAATAATAGTAATCAAGGTAAAAATCACTCCCCAGAAGACACTTATTAGAGAAAAGATGAAATATATCTCTTCTATACAAACTCTAGTCTCAAAAGATAGTTGAATATCTTGACGTTGTTGTAACATGACTGCTATAAAGAAAATCCCATATTGGTGCATGAAAATTACAATATGTTTTAAACGTGAATAATAAATGTGAAGTTGTGGATTATTTTATAGACCTTAACCTTGTGGTTTGAAGGTTGCTGCTATGTTCAAGATTGGGAACAGTAAAGAACTTCCTGCAATTCCTGATTACCTCTCAGAGGAAGGAAAGGACTTTGTGAGGCTATGTTTACAGCGCAATCCACTTCATCGGCCTACAGCTGTTCAGCTTTTGGAACACCAATTTGTGAAAAATGCTGCTCCTTTGGAAAAGCTGCCTGCATGTTCAGATTCACCATCTATGATCACAAATGTTGTCAAGTCACTGGTACTACTATTTTTCTGTTGATGTCCTACTAATGTTGATTTCTGGGTATTTTGATGCTTCCTGCATTTAGTTGTTTTTCCTTTGTGATTTTGAGGTTCTATCATATGCATATCATGTTTCTGATGCATGTGAAGCCATAAATTTCACTCTAGTTAATGGCAATTGAATGGTGGGAAAGAGTTAATTTGTGTCCATAACTTACTGGGAGAAAGATTGAGATTTTTGTTGATAAAATACAATTTATATGCCCTTCCCTCATTTTCGGCTTGTCCTGGAGTACACTAATTTAAAGAATTACTTACAGATGATAAAATGTAGAATTCAGGATCAAGCCTGGCTGTTTCGTGGCAGGGATCATGCTCATATTATTAAAGAGAACATTTAGGATTTGAATGAGAATGCCATATTTCTAGGGCTGGTTTATTTGATATCAGTTTCTTTATTGTACTAACCTCTGCTGAGTTTGGAACAGTTGCTAAGATCATCATGCTCATATTATTAAAGAGAACATTTAGGACTCAAATGAGAATGTCATGACGTGGGAGTACTTTATTTGATATCGGTTTCTTTATTGTACTAACCTCAGCTGAGTTTGGAACAGTTGCTAAGGTCTCCTTTGTATCTCTGAAACCACGATGACTTGTCCTGAAAACCTTTTGAATCTATTTTATAGTTTTCGTCCTTCCTTCCTTTAGTGTACTGTAAAAAGGGTTGGAATTTTCAAGTTTATCTTGATTTGACATTAGTTTCTAGGAAGATTATGCAACAGTATGTGGAACCTGAAGAGAGGTTGCTGTAGTTCCAAGCACTAAATGGAGGTCTATGTAACTAGAATCATCTAATATTTGTGCACCCTTTTGGATGAAAGTTACACCAGTTCATGAAGGATTGATTGGTAGAAAGTTTTAGACCTGTTGAATTAAAGAACTGTTTACGGCTAAGTTTACCTTTTTTCCTGAGATATAAAAATTAAAATTATTTACTACTTGGTAGTTTGCATTTACCTGTTTGGGCATGCATCTCTAACTAGAACAAATGTTATCTTCAGTTTATTATATGTTATGATATTCTTTTCAGAGCTTCATGTGTGTTTCTGCCATCTGTGTTTTCTTCAATATCTGCTGTTTATGAATGTACTCAGGGCATTGAGCAATCAAGAAATCTTTCAACTTCTGAGTCGGAAAGACTTGCTATCCATTCTTCCAGAATATCAAAGTCTAATTTCCATTCCAGGTCTGTTCTCTTGATTCCACATCTAACAGAGCGATATCAACGTTAATCACGTTTTTTTGGGGTGTGGGGGTGGGGGTGGGGCAGTGGGGCGGGGTGGGGCTTAAAACTGATGTTGTGGTTAGCTGTGGCTTAGTCTAATAATTCTTTTAATTTCCAGCGATCTCCATATTCAGAGGAACATATCTTGCCCAGTCTCGCCTATTGGGAGCCCTCTTTTACATTCAAGGTCGCCTCCACACCTTAATGGAAGGATGTCTCCATCACCTATATCTAGCCCTCGTGCGACATCAGGCTCATCAACACCTCTATCAGGAGGTGCTGGGACTATACCATTTCAACACCTTAATCAGTCGGCTTACCTACAAGAAGGTTATGGAAATATGCCCAAGTCCCCACAAGGTTCCTACATCAATAGCCCCTCATATTGGGATGGAGATATTTTCAGGGGAATGCAGCCAGGTTCTCATACCTATCCGGAACTTGCATGTAGTGAAAACGACGCATTAGCAAAGCAGTTTGGGAAAACTGCTTTTGGAGAACTTCATGATGGACAATCAGTCTTGGCAGATCGCGTGTCTCAGCAATTGCTACGTGATCCTGTGAAGTTGAATCCATCTTTAGATCTTAATTCTCATCACCCGCTGACAGGCCGCACAAATGGTGTATAACTGGTTTTTTCTTGAGGACTTTTGTTTTAGGGGAAGCACTACCGTCACTGTTTCCTGGTTTACTCTTGTGATAAATTGTTCACCATATCTGCTTTGGAGGAAGGTAATTGGCAGAATAAGGACCTTTTGTTAGGATATAACCACAAAATAAGGTGACAGCTTCAGAGGATCTGATGGTTCAACGAAGATATCAATTTTGATTGGATGATAGGCATCATATGCTGCTTGTACAAGTATCTGAACGAAACAGAAATGACCTGAATGATGTGCACCTTTTAGGATGAAAGACGACGATGACTACTGTGGCTGATGGTATCGGTTGACTCGGCATCGGCCTGTACAAAGTTGAGAGCGGTTAAAATTTTTATAGACACTTTGACTGACCTGAGGTCTCTGATTGGAAAGAGTGGTGGGTTGCTCAGCTAAGTTAGCTTCTGTGATGTAATGTATAGCTGATCCTTCACTACGAAAATTTGTGGTAGCAGAGAATTGTATATGCATAATATTTATATCAAATAGAAGAAGAAGAAGAAGAAGAAGAGAAAGGTAAAAGCCTGGACAATAAGTAGATGTAGGACTTAATTTTTCTCAGGGTCCGCAACTGCTGTACATAAAATGTTACCACCAACATTGGTTCGGATTACGCCACTGAAACAGTAAAAGCTCTCAAGCAACTAATGCTTTTCCTGCGTTTCAATTTTCTCAACTTACTAATTGCATTTTGCTGTTTTTCAACAAGAGTATTGTAACATTGTGTCTTTCATTACTCGATTCCCGTTCTGGTTTTCGGCAGCTCCTGGCGCCCGAAAATCACAAAGGCGGTTTTCATACGCAAAACGTTCCTGTTCTGTTTGTGCAGAATGAGTTTTCTTGCCTCTTTGAGGCTTCGAATGGCTTGTCCAGATACTAATAGTATACAACTATACATTTAATAAGTGACGCAGCACCCAACTTGCACCATTTCCGGCCATGATTTCCGACTGAAAGCACTATGAGCTTGTTGCATTTCAGGGACTGCCTCAGGGCGAGTCTGCTAATCTAACGAGATCTTGCCTGACGAATCAGAGTTGAGCTGATATCCCACAATTTCTTCGCCAATTCGGTATCATTAGCTTGTGCACTGGCCTCGCCTACATTACTATCAGCGAAGTACGCTCCAGTTACACCTTTAACGTTTGGATGCAATGCCACATAGCATGTTGTTGCAGCTCCCTGCAATCAACATCCTCGTTAAGGTGTTGCAGCATGCAGTTGTTTGTGAACAAGAAGGTTACTTTAGAGCAATTCGAAATCCAATAAAATTCAAATGAAATATCAATATAAGGAGAACTGAGAACATATTGCAAAAGAGCACATACCTGCTCGACATTTTTCAAGAGATGCTTACCCAGGGCATTGACGAAACCTGCATCAAACACACAGAAACTTCCGCATTACTTACGAGCAATATCCCCGCTAATACTACGCAGGTAAGATATGAAATTTAAGAATCCATAAGTCAAAGCAATATCCCCAAAAGAACTGGTATTTTTTTCAAGTTTCAGAGCATTTTTACAGAAATCAGGAGGCTATGAACCAGTGGAGCATGGATGGCAGAAATTGCCAAAAAGTTGTAAGTAACCAAGTCTATATCAAGTTTCTAATCCTCAATAAACAAAAAGTTGCACATGAATATGAAACCACAAAAAATTTTTGAGAGAAATTACCCATAATTAAGGGGTGGTACCGAAAAAGATCTGTAGCAATTGCTCCTGGATGAAGAGAATTTGCTGTTATCTCAATCCCTTCTTCCTTCACAGAGAAATCACCAAGATTACCATAACTGAACACGATATATAATAATGAAGAGAAATCATCCTATCCTTCTAACTTTCCCAGATATATACAGATTTGTAAGCTACTGTTCCATGGATGCAGTTGCAGTATTATTGGTCCAATATAAAACAATAACTAAGCAAAATGAATGACATTATTTGTTATCATTTCCCTCTACATTACTAGTAGCTAAAAAGGGGCAAGATTTCATATGACACACAGAATCACTCATCCCTGATCCCTTCTCATTTTTAGCATAAGAGACTCTGCCTACTAAATAATAATGCATTGAAGATATATACAGGTTAATGTTATCCTAATGAATCACATACCTTCAGATGCCTTGCCAGTTCATTAGCATGCAAGACATTGGCAAGTTTTGACTGACCATACGCCGATAGACAGTTGTACCTATGCAAACATAAACATAAACGCCTCAAGAGATACTTGAGATATGGATATTGAGAACATTTTAAATACTATCACTACATGTTCATCAGAAACCCTAGGTATATCCTGAATGAGGAATCTTTCCCACATAGCTATTCAAACTTTTCAACCGTAAATTCTAAATGACTCATCGCTACAAACAAGCTGCATCGACATCATATACCTCATGCATTACCCTGCTCAATGTGATAACAAACGTGTGGACTTGAATGAAAAAAGAAGAAGAAAGGAACAGAAATAAAACATCAGATCCTAAAATGTGCCTGCCTTTGGTATAGTCAATAATGATTAGAGAATTAAAATGCTTGTTACATACTATATCTGCCAAGAAAGTACTAGGGCTGCTGAAGCTAAAAATAAAACATCACGAGAAAAAGATAGCCTACCCAGATTTATCATTGATTTTCTCAAAGCGAATTCCTTCAGGATATGAAAATTTGTGTCGTCGAGATGATACATTCACAACCCTTCCTTCTTTGCCAGTTTCACCAGCTGTCCTTTTCATTGTTTCAAGCATTAAATTTGTCAAAAGGAAATGACCTGCAAGAATGTAGATTTTGCTGATTCACAACCATTCTTCACAACCATTCATATGAAACAAGACCAAGCACTTCACTATAATACACCAGTTAATTAAGGAAGATGATGATGATCACCGTCTTAACTAGGGAAAAGTTATTAAGCAGAACGCTGTTTTCCCCGAAACTAAACATCTGCCAGATTAAAGCCTTACCTATATGATTTGTAGCAAACTGCAGCTCTATGTTATCTTTCGATAGCGCAAAGGGGGTTGCCATAATTCCTGCATTATTACTTAGAAATAGAAAAACAAAATAAATCGTCCCAAAAAGCAAAAAAAAAGGATGAATGAATGAGAAACGGTCAAGTACAAAGTGTGTGAAACAGAATTCAATAGAAAAGAAACTGTCAAATTATGAGCATCTGCTTTACATACATAAGTAGGTTCAGAGGAAGGCCCGATCCCTTGAAATGAGAGGCGAAGTTTGCGACGGATGCAATTGAACTAAGGTCCAGCTCCAAGGCGTCAACTTTAGCATTAGGGATTTGTTTTCTGATCGATTGTTGGACTTCCATCCCAGCACACATATTTCTGACCCCCATAACAACATGGACGCCGCGCAATGCAAGAACCCGCGCTGTTTCGGCTCCAATGCCGCTTGTTGCTCCTGTAATTATAACTCACAAATTAACAAGGATCACCATTAAGAAAAAAGAAACAACATTATTAAGCTATCCTCGGAAATTCATGCTGTTCTTCAACTATTACTAAGAACCCATAAAAAAACACTACATAATGTCAAGGAAAAAGTAGCAGTGCTATGGGAAGAAGATAGAAATGGACCGACCGGTGACAATGGCGGTGAGACCGGAGGCGTCTATCCCTTGGGTGACTTCCTCCGCCGTAGAAGTTGCAGAGAATCCAGAAGCCCCTTTTCTGCTGCCGAACCACCACATTTATGTACAATCAACTATTATCGAAGAACGATATAAAACCCAGCCACAGATAGCGCGCAGGCACCTAATACTTTTTCCCGGAAAAATCGTCGTTTTGGTCGCTATTTCACACTTTTGGTCACTTTATATTTGATCAAAAGTTCCAAAAAGGTCACTAATGTCCGCGACACTTTTAATCTCAGTAACGCTATGGAACATGTTTCTACTATTTAATCAACTCAATGATTTACGGACTAAAAGTGTAAGCACTTAAACACAGTGTGTAAAGAAGCTAAATATAAAAGACTACAAGTGTAAATGGATCAAACATAATTAAAAAAACAATGACAAAATTTTTATTTTAAGGGTTGTATTTGATAACTTTATGATATATATATATATATATATATATTTTAAATTGAAATGATGGAGTAACAAGTTAATACTCTAATGAAATGGCATGTTCATTTTTGTTATTTATTTTTACAGTAAATTTATTTTATTTTATTTTTTTTAATAAAATTTTTTACTGTTTAACTATACATTTTCAATACATTTAAAAACATAATAATGAACAAGGCCAAATACATCTCCATACTTTTTGATAACTACAACTATATCTTCGTAATTTGGTCATAATTACAGATATAGTGCATCCATTTGAGACAACAAATAAAAAGCATACTATTGTTACAAGTCAACTAATATCATTGCCATTACATTAAATGATTAAATGGCAAGATCATGATGTGAAGGTTGAGGAAGAATTTCATACAAATCAACACAATAATCTTTAGGACTTAGGAGCCACTAGAATCTTTGAATCAACAAGATTGTTGCTAAAATCCCACAGTCTCTTTGCTAAATCAACATCACTGGACTTGGAGCTTGCTTTAGCTATGTTGCTGTCCTCAAAATATTCACCACTCACCCCTTTCAATTGCTCATTTAAGGCAATATAGCATGATGTTGCTGCTCCCTTCAAAACACAGGTGCCCAGAAGTGCTTATGAGTTATGACTATTAAGTATTAAGAACTCAGAGATACTAAACGCAGGACGGAGAGATAGCATATTGCGTTTTCTTTCCCAATTTATCTCTCCCCCTGTAAAATCTCCCCTTAAGAATTTGAAAACACTTATTGCTTCCATAGTTCAATGCATTACTTACTTGTTGAGGGCTTTTGAGGAAGAATTTTCCCAGGTTGTTCAGAATTCCTGCATCAGAATCAGGATACATAATGCAATTACAACCAACATCTCAGAAAGTTCACAAAATCTTCTATCTATATCTGCTGCTGCTGGCATCAGGTCAAGAATGTTGCGTAATGAGCGGAGCCGAATGTTCAAGGCAACATGATGTCTGATGCCATCCCCAACCCAACCAACCATACAATGAGCTTTAGTGGATAATGATCGATCAAAGAAAGGTGAAACTGGCTTAATTGGTATGTTAAATGATAAAGAAAAGAAAATCTAGCCCTTCTGGAAACCAACATAGCTAAAAGCAAGCAAGTTTGGAAAGCTGGCAAGCTCATTTGCAAGAACTCAGCAGAAGTGATATGTCAAATTCAAGGACACTCAGTGAAATAGTATGGATGTACCTCCAAAAAACCCAAAATCGCGGAAGAGATTGGTTGTAATTATTCCAGGATGAAGTGAGTTGGCAGTTATTTCTACCCCATCTTCCTGGTAAGAAAGAAAAAACAAACCAAACTGTCTTAACAAATAGCAAAGTTTCTTAACAATGCTAGAAGATAGATTCAGAAACAATGCAAAAAGGCTTTTACTTTCAACTAAACTATTAAGTAGAATCCAATACCTTTAAGCGTCTTGTGAGCTCATTCGCGTGCAGTATATTTGCAAGCTTTGATTGACCATAGGCAAGGAAGTTGCCATACCTGTAACATGACAACAACAGAAAACATCTGAGAGTAAATAAAGAAGGAAAAGTTTACAGCTCTATCTGGGATGCCATATATGCTCAACTCATTGTTTTAATCATGAACAATTTTCTATCAAATCTCTTAGTTGGGTGGATCCAATGGTTATAAAAACACAGATTGGTAGGACCATTAGACTCCTGAGAGTGCCCCAAACGTTTAAGACACAGGTCCTACACAAATTGAAGTGAAGCATACTACTAATAAAGATGATGAGCCTACCCCTCGGGGTCATTTATTTTGTCAAAACGAACACCTTCATCGTAGGTATAGTGGTGAGCATCAGATGAAACATTCACTATTCTTCCCTCTTTCTTAGTTTGACGATATGTTTTCTTCATCGTATCCAACAACAAACTAGTTAACAGGAAATGCCCTGCAAAACAGATAAGAAAACTAAGTTTAACCAGGATAAATAACACGAAATGGAGCTGTACTATCATGCTTTCAACTTTCTTCATCAAAATTTATCAGTACAATCCTACTTTTGTCTTTTCGATTACATGCGAGGAAGGAAGGACTCACCCAAGTAATTAGTGGCAAACTGCAGTTCTATGTTGTCCTTGGAAAGCAAAAACGGGGTTGCCATGATTCCTGCATTGTTACTGAGAGAAGAGAATTACCAGTCTTCAGGTGTCCGTCCAAGCTCAACAACAATAAAGCCGTTTTCATTGTTTTTGTTTGTATTTTTGGTTTCTAAAGCAAATTTAATATATTATATTATTTTTTTCATCATTTTTAAAGCAATTCTTACATTAAAAAATTCTTTTCAAAAAACATGTTTTCCCCGACCTAAATGAAAGAAGAAAACCCCACCTAGTAAAGACTAAAGAGAAAGCAGAGGAATTAATTTAAAAAGAACAGAATCTGGAAATACTGCCACTCACATCAAAATATTCAAGGGACGGCCCGAAGAGTTGAACTCCGACGCAAATTTCTCAACAGATGCAAGCGAACTAAGATCTAACTCCAAGGCGTCGATCTTAGCAGCCGGAACTTGCTCGACAATTGATTCTTTCACCTTTTGTCCAGCAGCCATGTTTCTAACACCCAACACGACCTTCGCACCACGCAGCGCAAGAACACGGGCAGTTTCAGCGCCAATCCCACTCGATGCCCCTGCAACGACAACAGAATCATATACGTAATTACCACCATCATTACAGTCAAATCGATTCGTTGTTGCTCTCTAATTAAACTGAATTTCAAAAAAAAAAAATAAGTTACGAATAGTTAAAGGGGACCTGTGACAATTGCAGTGAGACCAGAGGCATCAACCCCTTGCGTGACTTCTTCAGCAGTGGAAGAAGATGAAAACCCAGATGGACCTTTTCTATTGAAAAACCACATATTGTTGTTGTCGCTGTTGAAGATTCTAGCTTGTTTGCTCAAAATGAAGGGTGCATCAATGAGTGGAAGTGGAGCTTGACTGGCAGCCATTATTTGTTTATTTAAGCACGACATAGAAATTGAATGCATATCCTTTCCCTTCTTTTTATGGCTGCTCTGGCTCTGGGACTGGCAGGAAGAAAGCCATGGATATCACATGAATGATTAGTCAGTCATTTCATTTGTCGCTTCGTACGTTGTGGCCCAGACCCCAGTTGGTTAAAGAGTGTGTACATTACATGTTCCACGTGGGAATTGTACTATATATCGAAGGTTAAGAAAAAGACAAAAAGGATTTTTTTGGGATTCATACAACAACAAAAAAGAAACTTTTATTTGACATATCGGATGGTAGAGGTGGCAATTGGGGGAGGGGGGAAAGGGATGGAATTGGGAAGGAATTTAATGGGTGGGAAATTATTAGGATTGTGATAGTTAATTACCCATTTAATTAAGAGTATTGATACACTTATTAAATAATTTTTTCAATTTTTTAACTCAAGTGAAGTGTCATGCATTCATTGAATATACTTTTATAAAATAATTATTAATACCACATTATTGAAAAATAAATACATGACACCTCACTTGAGTTAAGAAAATTGAGAAAATTACTTGAGTAGATTATCATTACTCTTTAATTAAAGGGTTGGGAGGGATTAGGAGGGAATGGGAATTAAAATACCCGACCCATTGGGAACTTAATAATAGAGATCTCATTAAGTTCCCATTTAATTTCCATTAATTACCCAAATCAATGCACCTTGAGTTTTTTTACCAATTTTTTTGTGTTCTTTTTTATAATTTAATTAGTATTTGTTTTTACTTATTAATTACTGTTCACATTTAATAATTTAATTTAATTATTTTAATTAAATTTTTTTTTTGTCATTTCTCTCTTTTTTCTCTCATTTATTTCAATTTTGACTAATAAATGAATATATATATCTCTGTGTGTGTGTGTGTGTATATATATGCACACGGGTTATAAGTTGTGACTTATTTGTTTCGATAGATTTTACTTGCAAGTCAATTTTATTTTTGCAAGAAAAAATATTTAAAATTAGTGTAGTTTTTTTTAATTACCTCTTAAATTAAAGTTATATGAACGGGTTTGGTCAACGGGTCACGACCCATTTTGACGCGAAGGACCGATCCATTTAACTGCAATTTATTCAATTTAATTTTTATTGAAAATTTTGTTACTTAAAATTAACGTTATTTTTTAATTTTAAATATATTTGACTTTTGACTCATATGATCCGTAACCGGTGCGATCTAAAACAACTAGTTATATATCAAATAAGTGCATAAAGAAAACTGAAAAAAAAAAAAAAAAACCCTGAAACAAATTGACAAAATAAAAGTAAAAGAAATCATTTTAAAATGTGAAAAAATTAAGAAGGGATTAATTGGGAAAAAAATGGGTCCCATCTGGGTACCCATTATAGACCCAATAATATATTCTCATTGGGTCCTAATGGGTACCCATACCTTCCCATCAATTTCTATTCCATATTAATTTCTCTCCCAACTAATACCTAATGGGAACAAATAATGGGAATTTTTCTCCCAAAAAATGTGATCCCATGGGACACCCAATGGGATTGGAAAAAATTGCCAGCTCTATCAAATGGTATGTGTGTGTTTTTTGAAGACTCGTGCATCAATATTAGTTCAAAAAAGTATTGCGTGTATGTTATGAAAGCACATCACATGTATTGCGTATAGACTCTAATTTATTGTAGATAGGAATTGATGTATCTATGTATCGTTAATAACCTCTAATGTTTTGAGTTTAATTGCTAATAGTTAATAACCTGTAATTGCTAATATATATATAGATGATATTTTAGTCTTTTTTTCACTATATGCATTTTTTTTTAATGTAAGTATAACATGTTTTTTTTCTAGTGAAAGAAAACACGCATATTAATTTTAACGACTAAAATATCACTAATGGAGCCGTCTTTGAAAATTACCCAGCTGACCCTATATCAGGGCCGACTCTAGGTACGTGCGAGGTGCGCATACATTCATGGCCTCAATTTTATAGGGCCCCAATTTGTCTAAAATCGATATTATTTTAAAAAGAAAATAATTAAAATTGATATTTTTAAAAAGACAATAATTATACTCTTGAAATAGGTATGTAAAAATATTGTCTCTTTAAAAAAGTAGTTCATGCGATATAAAAAGTAGTACCTATTTCCAAAAATAATTTTAAACAATTTGATGTGTAAAATAAAAAATATCGAATTTAAGGGTAGGAAGTAGTGCTTTTTAAAAGAAGTAGCACATGTACTATTAAAAGAAGTACCTATTTCTAAGAAAAATAAACAATAATAATAAAATTTACTTTAGGGATATAAATAGTGAATGTAAAGTAAAATGTATCAAATTTAAGGGTGACAATAGTACCTATTTAAAAATATAATACATGTAATCTAAATAATAGGACCTACTTCTGAAAACTTGTAATAATAAAAAGTTTTGATTTTTAAGGGTATAAGTAATGTATGTAAGATAAAAAGTAATGCATATTTCTAAAATAATAATAATAATAATATAATAATAATAGTTTCAATTTTAATGTTATAAGCATGGCATGTAAAATAAAAAGTATGGTATATATATATATATATATATTTTACAAAGATAAAGTACTGTTGCGCGTGTGCACAGAATACAGTAACATGTCGAACAGTTAGACCGTTTGACATGAATGACTCTTAACCTGATAATTCTATTTTACATTACGATAACGTAAAAGACACCAAATTTATATTATTAAACAGTGCCTTTATTTATGTAGTAACGGACATGTCCTACCTGCCCTATATAGCCAAAATCTGTACACATGCACTATGTCAGTTCTACTGAGTTAACTATGCAAGTGTTGGTTCACTAAATTCATGCTAAAGTCCCAAAGTCTCCTTGCTAAATCCAAATCCTCGGCCTTCGAGCTCGCCTTCGATAACTTGTTGTCCCGGAAATATTCACCGGTCATCCCCTTGACTTGAGGATGCAATGCTGCATAGCAAGTTGTTGAAGCTCCCTGAAAGATCACCAGCACTATGTTCAAATTATGGCAAGTGCTCCGTTCAAATTATGTTCAAGGTTAGTTTAGAGCATATATATAGCTTACCTGATGAACGCTTTTCAGCACAAATTTGCCCAGCCAGTTGATAATATCTGCATCAGATAGTCAGACAAAAGAAGACTTCACATTTGAAGATGAACGTCTGCATCTCTAACTACTCGCGATAGTTAAACATAGGAGATAATACAATATTGTAACAGTAGCAACGCGCTAATGATATGAAATGCTTAAACAAAACAGGACTTCAGATTTCAGAATCGGGGCGTGTCGTGCCTTGTTGTCAACCAAGAAACAAGGGAATGGCAGTGTATGCTCGTTTTGGGGGTTTTAAATCATTCACTCTATGTGAGAAAGCAGAATGTGACAGATACTAGAACATTTCACTATTATACATCATGATTATTTTGATTGTTCATCAATCAAGTTCATATCAGTTTCGGCTTTCATGGCAGAACCAGAAGACGGTCAAGCAACTTGTAGTTAGTTACCTCCAAAAATGCCAAGATTACGAAACATATTGGTTGTAACCACTCCTGGATGAACTGAGTTGGCAGTTATTTCTACTCCATCTTCCTGTTAATGAACATATTGCCAAACGAGTGAACAACCCAGATTCATATCAGATTTCTCCTTGGCTGGCTGGCCATATTTTAAAGTTCATGATCATGATCTAATACCTTTAAGCGTCTGGCAAGCTCATTTGCATGCAGTATGTTAGCAATCTTTGACTGAAAATATGCAAAGTAGCCGTTGAACCTGCGAAACGACAAGGAGTAAAACTGTGAGAGAAATTACCTGTAGAAGGAAATGAGGATGGTATCATTACTTTAGTTCCCTTCTATGATCAGAAATTCGGAACATTTCCAAAAACTCAGAATCAAGAACACTTTAACAGAAACAGAGAATTCAGAATCAAGAATGGTTAACACACCCTTTTGGATCATTGATCCTATCAAAACGAACACCTTCCCGGTATGTACACCGGTGACCCTCGGATGAGGCATTCACAATTCTTCCCTCTTTCTTTGTTTCTTGATATGTTTTCTTCATGGTGTCCAGCAAAAGATTCGTTAACAGAAAATGTCCTGAATCATAGGCAAAGAAGTAGAGGTCAATGACCAAGCATTTTTGCATATTATTCAAGCAGGCAAACTTACGATGCCCAAAATAATGTACGAGACCCAAAATACACTTAACTATACAATATATCCAACAGTTACCTAACTGATTCGTGGCGAAATGTAATTCTATATTATCCATGGAAAGCTTAAAGGAGGTCACTATGATTCCTGCATTGTTACTTTCAAATCCAAGAAAGAAAAAAAAATTCAAGTCTTTTCTACGGTCAAATCGACAGCAAAAGACCGAAGGAAGCCAAGCAAAACTCACATAAGAATATTCAACGGACGACCCGACAAAATGAACTCCGATGCAAAATTTCTCACGGACGCAAGAGAACTTAGGTCTAACTCCATGGCTTCAATTTCGGTATCAGGGGTTTCCTTCAAAATTGCTTCTCTGACCTCAAGCCCAGCAGCCATATTCCTGACGCCCATCACGACGTGTACTCCTCGAAGCGCAAGAACACGAGCGGTTTCAGCACCGATCCCACTTGATGCTCCTGCAATTTCAAATTTGTGTTCACCGTGAACGTGAATGTTAGTAATGAAGGTGAAGATCCATGGAGTCGGGATGAGTAAAAATGAGGCAGAGCTTGAATGACCTGTGACGATGGCAGTTAGAGCAGAGCCATCAATACCCTGCGTGACTTCCTCGGCGGTGGAAGATGATGAGAAACCCGACGACCGTTTACTTCCGCCGGAAAACCACATCTCCTTCGTCGATGCTCTCTCTTCCGTTGACTTCTCGTTTATGAATATCACCGTGCTCCAAACCATTTAGGCTCAGTATGGTATGATGATTATCATACTGTGTACGTTTTTTATATTTTAATTTACCCTACAGTAATCTCATAAATGCATATGACTTGTATATATTGAATACTAATTTTAATATAATAACTCGGATATACAATTAATTAACGGGTTAGACTATAATCCATTCAAAGAACCATTCAACTACTGAAAAATAGTCTATGCAACTATTTATGTAATTGCATTAGTAACGCATCATAAGATATTTTTCAATCGCTTAATGATTATTTGAATGGACTATATTATTTCCCTTAATCAACATGTACCCATTAAATTTATCTGAATTCCTGTTTATGAAATTGAAAAACATTATTTAAATTAATAAAATAGTACTCCTTCCGTCACACTCAAAAAGTCCACTTTCAAAAAAAAATTCTTGTCTCATTTAAAAAGTCTACTTTAAATTTATTTACATTACATACCCTTACTAATATAACAATGTGTGGTTCATAATAACCCTTACTTCTAAAGTAAAGATATAACTGAAAAATATGGAGGAAGTATTAATTTACCAATCAAATAATATCTAAACAAAATAACGAATTTATAGAGATTTTATTACATACAAAAAAACATATTGTTTTTCACCTGAAGATTTTTTTTTTTTTCTTCATGATCTCACTAATTTTCCTCTGGAACCAGCTACAATAAATTAAAAAGATGTGAGACCCACTATTTATTTTGTTTTATTAAAATATTCTTATTGTGTTTTCTTATCTAATAAAATAATCATATTCTATTTTGACTAATATAATGTGATGTGACGCAAATCGTCCGTCAATGGATGCTTCTTGTGGCCCAATAAGAAATCTTGTGCGGCAAAGGTCCACTCCTGTAGCTGCTAACCAAAGAGGAAAGAAGCAACGCTGGAATCCGGGCTGGATGGCTCGGATTAACACAGATGAAGGGAAAACTCAAGACTGTGGAATATTCTGATGATAAATGTAAATGTAAACGCGCAGGAGAAATGCGGGGCTTTTCCCCCGGTGGAACACCGACGGTCAAGTTAGTAAGGTTGAAGAAGATAAACAGTATGCACTAAGAGCTCAAAATGTAAAAGATTGCGTACCTCTCTAAGTCTGAAGACTTAGTATTTATATCAAGACTCAGATTATGCCCGTTGCAATGTAATGATCAGCATTCCCAACTGCTCCGTCTCTCTGCATATCTAACTGCTCCTGTCATCATAATTTGACTTATGGCTTTCTTCACGCCATCGTTCTGAGTGATTTCTGCATGCATTCAAAATATATATCTAATCCTATTGTGACTTCTACCTACTGTGTCAGCACCTTTACTTGTTCTGACCTAACCTCTATGGCTCGATGGTGATGCCATATAGGAATATAGGTTGAGATGAATATAGGAAAACTTAGTGGGACTGACCTAAGGTTTAAACCGATCTAAGCTTATGTCTTTGGCTCGGCTTTGTAGAACTTTCCGACCTAAAATTGGTACTATACCTTTCCTGTATCTTTACCTTTTAACTGTTTATCATTTCTTTTGTTCATTGGGCCTGCCCCAATGAATGCCTATTTTTATGCACACCATAATGGTTTATCGCCTCCTCCAAGTGATAACTTTAATTATTCCAACTTTAATTTTATGAGTTTCAAAACTCATAAAAATAATATATATATATATATATATATAATTTTTTTTAAGCTTAATCAATATTTACTCTCCTGTTATTGACTTTTGACTATTGGCCCTCCATGTTTTTAAAACTAACTGGTTGCCTCCGTGTTTCTAAAAATAACTGTTTGCCTCCCCTCTTACGAATCAAACCATAAAAATTCATGAAAAGACAAAACAACTCTTTAAAATATTGACATCACACTCAAGTTTAAGTAATAAATTTCGGACGAATATATCACCAAGAATTGTTGACTGCAAGAAAAAAAAAAAAAAAAAAACGGGTGAAAGTTTCTCCGTTACACAATCGTCGTTGCATATTTTCCGCTCAAAATCGCTATCATTTTTCCGGAAGTCGAGCCGCAAACTCTATTATTACTAACGCTACACTTTTCTCGCTACAGTCGCGGTTCTCGCTAAGAACCCGCTGTCATTACCGTTTCTTCGGAGCCGAGCGTTTTCCCTAGAGAAAAAATTATCGGCGGCCATTTTTTCTAATGCTTGGGGGTATATTAGTCTAAAATTTATTAGTTAAACATGAGAGTATGATGTCAGCATTTTAGATTGTTATTTTTGTCCTTTCAAGAATGTTTATGATTTGACTAGTAAGAGTAGAGCAAACAATTAGTTATAGAAATACGGAAGACAAACAGTTAGTTTTGAAAACACTTGAGGGCAAATAGTCAAAAATCAGTAACACGAGGATAAATAGTGATTAAAACATATCTATTTTAATTGGATCAATTTTGTATTAAAAATGAAAAAGAAAAAAAAAAGAAAAGGAATTTACCGGTCACAAACTCACGCGTCATAAACACAACACGAACACCTGGAGCTGGAATACCCAAATCTTTTGCAAAACCGTAAAACAAAACCCTGAAAAAAGCTAAATTAGAAAAACCGCTCTTTCCCAAACAGATTTCAAAACCCTAACCCACTGTAGCTCTCCCTCAATTTTTTCTACTTATATTCAAGAACCCAGTTACTGCAATCCCAGGCATGTAAATTCTTTTCTCCGCAATTTAATTAATATACACGATAGGCAATTTTGGTGAATTTATCACTACCTGGCTGATAAAAATGTAGTCTTGTTGCGTAAAAGTTTGAGCTTTGAAGCTTCTATCTTTAGTATTTTTGTTCCTTTCTGGTGGGAAGATTTGGTAGTTTGGTTCCTGTTTCTTTTGGGTGTAAAATGTCTTCGCAACTGTATTTGTTTTTATGGTTAGGTAAGAACTTCTTGGTGTTGCTGCTCAATTTTTAAAAAGGAAAGAGTTAATATTGTTGCTTCTAAGTTTTTTGTTTAGAAGAATAGGCCTGTAGATTTTGGACTGTAAGGTGTTTCATTGCTTGCTGTTGAATCACATCAGCGGAAGTTATTCTTTCGATGGACAATCATCGATTTTCACGATAGTCTTAATTTTAGAGTTGGTATATGCGTCAGTTGATTATGGTTTGGAATTATATATGCATCTCCTTCAAGGGCTTTCTGACTGTATGTTTGCTTTTAAGAACTTTGTCCCATTTCATATAAGATATGGTATTTGTGTGGCTAATTTATCTCTTGTTGAGTATTTTCTGAAGTCACATGAATCCCATTTTACTCTTGAACAGGTTTGCAGGTTTGACGAAACACTCTTGCAAGGGTGTATTTGTGCGGTTATTGACATAGCGTCTTTATCAAACATACATCTGCTGGCATATTTATTCTTTCAACACTGTCTATACTGAAGCAGCTGAATTTGAGTGTTCTGAGCTGTTATTTCTTTCTGCCTCTTGGCCCTTTTAATGTCATAAGCCCATGGCAATCGTCAAACCAGAGGTGGGTTGGATGGATTCACAGGATTCTCCATGCTAACAGTCTCAGACTTGCATCATCTTTTTCTTTAAGAAAAATAGCTGAATATCTCTCAATTGCCTCATTTCATGTAACTCTCCTACAGAGTTTTTGTGGATCATAATTCGTCTTGAGTGTGAGGCCTACGATTTAGTTGCTATCTGTTTCTATTCATATGAATGCTTGAGAATTGCTTTTACATTTTTGTTTGTGTGATGATGAATTGTTGCTTCATATTGAAGCAGTCTTTCCTGTTTGTTTCTGAATTCTGGGGACATAATATGATAATAAGACCAGCATTGCTACTTATTGGATTCAGGTTGTGAGATATGTTGTATTCTGTAAAGAGTTACAAGCTTGGTTTTTGGTGGATTCTTTAATTGCAATTCTCATTCTAGGGCTTCTTTTGGTCTGATTGAATTTCTGCGTTGTTGCTTATTTGTTCTTATCTTTTATTTGATTAAGATGAAGTCTTATATTTGGCTTCAAACTGCTGATGGTTCAATCCAACAAGTGGAAGAAGAAGTTGCCATGTTTTGTCCCATGATATGCCGAGAAGTTCTTCAAACTGGCATGGGATCATCAAAAAATTATGCTATATCTCTTCCTCAACGAGTTAATGCTGCTACATTGGGGCTAATACTCGACTACTGTCGGTTTCATCAAGTACCAGGCCGCTCTAATAAGGTTTAGTTTTCTACTGCTTCCATTCCCTGGAGAATTTGGATTCTAATTGATAGTATTGTAAAAGCTTCAATCATCTTTTCATTTGTGCTTATCATGTGGCGTATCGTATCTTGGTTTTGGAATTAGATTGTATTCAATTTGACGGCTGTCATATATCCAGGAGCGTAAAACTTATGATGAGAAGCTTGCCAAGATGGATACCAAAATACTGTGTGACTTGACTTCCGCTGCTGATAGTCTTCAACTGAGGCCTCTGGTAGACCTTACTAGTCGTGCATTAGCTCGAATTATTGAAGGCAAAACTCCAGAAGAGATACGTGAAACCTTCAATTTACCTGATGATTTAACAGAGGTATCCTCACCAGAATAAAGTTTATTTAGTCCCCTCCGGAGATTCTGTTATTTATATTTGAGGAATTCCTTATTGCAGGAGGAGAAGTTGGAGCCTTTACGAAATTGGACTGATGATCCGCGTATTAGGCTTTTAAATCGGTTATATGCAAGAAAGAGGAAAGAATTAAAGGAAAGACAACGGTTAAAGGTGCTTTGGACATGATGTTGTCGCTTCTCTTTTAGGAGTCCCTAGAAAAAAACTTCTTGATCCAGTTGGAATGTAGATAGTGGACATTATGGCATGGTAATGAGCTTTTTGGTTATGTGTGTGTAACTTTTCAGAATGTTGAGGTTGAAGAAGAGCGGCTTGCTGATGAACGCTCAGTTGATGACCTCTTGTCATTTATAAATGGTGGTGATGGAGGTGTGCTTGTGTTTGAAAATTTTTATGTCTTGTTTCGGGTGGAAGTTTTTTTTTGGGTCCAGTTTACTCAATTCTGTTTTAATACTACATAGTATGCTCAAATGCCTTCTTCACATCCAAACTGATTTTGTACGTGAGCTTTGAGTATCTTTAACTCGGGTTGTAAAGTGAATTGGTTTCATTAACTTTTATCTGTTTGGAAAGGAGTATGATATGCGGCATGGTCGGTATCATCGTATCTTTAAATTTTTTAGCTTGGAGATTTTTTTACAGTGAGATGACGAAACATATGCTAAATGTTCATCACTAGTTATATCATATCATGAACCTCAGTGTTTTCAGTTGGACTGACCTAGAGTCTGGAAATTACAAATGTACATTAATTGATGAATTTGTCTGAATTATGTTCTAAATGTTTATGCTTATTTGCCATAACTGTTTCACTCTCATCTTGCTCAGTGCTCCTATGTTGCAGAATCTAAAGGAGGTAAAACTGCAAAGAATAAAAAGAAAAATAGGAGGAAAAAAGATCTACCAAGAAACTCTTCATCAGATAATGTAAATGGAAACCACATTGAGGTAGTCTTGAAAAGGCACCCCAGGGCAATATATATTTTTTTACTCTCTTTATAGCTTTGTCTTTACTCGTGGAAATGATGGTCCCTGATTATGGTTTATTTCTATATCAACTCTTATAACTTTAGGAGCCAAACTACGTGCCTTCTGGCTGCATGCTTGGTGATACGGACAAGTCCTTTGTCAGCAAAACTTCAATGTTCCATGATTCTACATCTTCAGTGTTTTCTCCAAAGCTTGAGTTTGATGATGGTGATATGGATGATGAGTTAGATCCTGCCATGAAGGAAGAACTGGACAGGTATATTATGTTTTACCAATTATTTGCTCTGACTGGTACAGCTCTCAAAGTAAACCTTAAAAAAAGAGTAGTCTAGTGCATAGAAGCTCCCGCTTGTGCAGGGTCTGGGGAAGGCCGGGCATTTAAGTCCTGATTTTTGCAACAAAGTATACCTTATTGTTTGAAGATAAATCCTGCCTTCTTCTTTTACTTACCTATTTTTACCTCATTTTTTGGTCTCACCAATGTAATTTTACCCTCCCTCATTTCGTCTGATAAGTGTTTGGTAGTTGTGAGTGTCAACATACTTGTATTGCTGCAAAAAGTTCACCTGATTGATAAAATGTTTCCTTTTGTTTAATTTGAAGATTAATTTTTTGTACCGGGTTCTGAGTTTGTTTCTTCACTGCAGGGAGGTTGAGGATTTTGCTCGGAGATTGAACTCTGTTTGGCCAGAAAGGATGCAGGAGATTCTGTCATTGGGAGAAGAAAGGAGACCTGTACAAGTTCTGCTGAATGGAAATGGTTCGATGAAAAGAGGTTAAGGTCTGGCATTCTTTTTTGGGATGCATTATTACTTCCAAATTTAGTTTCCACATATAGATCTATCACCATATAGAAAGTAGAACACATGCTTTAACTTTCTCCATTAACTGCAAGAGTGTTTCTAGCTTTTCTGGTTTGTTTTCCTGTGCAAAAATATGCCTGCAGGAAGGTGTTGACCCATTTACTTTCAGGGGTGTTGTGCCTTGTACCCAGCTTAAGGGTCCTTACTGCTCAGGTAAACTATTTACCAATTTACCGAATGGTAGAAGACTTAAACTTGTGTTGTCATGGAAGTATCTCTGATCAATTAACCGCACCATAGGTGGCAGTGTCTAGTTTGTCATGGTAGGGTTCAGGAACACTACCGGCATATAGTATTTTGAAATTTGAACACATCAAAGCCTAGCATCAGTCTTCATGCCTGTCTTTCTTCTACCCCGAGTTTCATTTTATTTCTTCTTGAGCTATTCCCCCAACCTGTCATGCATGCAGAAGCTGAAGACTTATCAGAACTTGGCAGCTTGGCAGCAGATGACTCCAATTCGATCAGAAGGCTCTTGAAATACAGCGCAAATCCATCTTGCCGGGAAGGGGGATCGAATGGAAGTTCTCATTACTCATTTACCTTGAAGACGCATGGGCGGCTCCAGACTTGTTGAGAGTTTCTGTCAGAGCTTTGTGTTCGTCGAGCATGAGTTTCTTTTGGCACTTTTTTGTACGTGGAAAAGAGTTTTTTTTGTCTTCCCTTTTTCCACCCCCTTCCTTCCCTTCTCTGGTTTTGAATTTTCGTTCAGAAGGAAAAGGGTGGTGGGATCTTTTAGTTTGCTGAGAAAATAATGTATGTTTGTCTCTGTTTCTTGATAATTTAATCCGTTGTTGAAGTAGCATTGTATCGCTTTGCTTCAAAGAATCAACTTACAGTTTTTCTCAAGAAAATGCATTGTGTAGTGCCATACACTCTCCATTAAGAGTAATGATACACATCTCTACTAATTCATTGATTAACTTCGGTGGTTTACTGTTTGGTTTTCTGACATGCAAGGCATTAGCAAAAAAGAGGCAGAAACTTTTCTGTTTTTTGGAGCTGAAAAAATTGTGAATTGCATTGATGGTTATCGTTGTCTACTTTACAATCCACAGATGAAAGTCTTTCCCACCCCAGAACGAATTCTATAAAATTGGCCGCAAAAACTTGATATAGAATTAACACGTTATAAGTTAATTTAACAACACAGATTTGATTGGCAATCATAGAAACTCAACATAGATACGATAACCAAATCTCGAAACATGTACCGATTACCCCTCTGAAACGGCTTAATTGCCTTCAATTTATGGTCTTCTCAGCAGCAGAATAGTACGCCTTCATGGCCCTAGGGAGGAAAACGGGCAACAGGAATCCGAACAAGTTGAAGCACCAAAAAGCCATATTAGCACCGGCGAGAGCTCTACCGACGTAAATCCTTCGGGCGGCGCCATCGCCGTCGCCGACCGCGGAAATTTCACATCTCAACCACTCCGCGATGGTAAAGATCCTCCTAGAATTGTACAAAACAGGCACGAACACAAAGACGGGCAAGGAATAGCCACCGTAAAAAGCCACTCCTTCCATTAAAATCTGGCTAGCAAGAAGAAAAACATGAGATACAGCCGCCCTGACGCCCTCCTTATCTCCGCGGAGAAAACCCTCGAGAATGTAAGGAACTGGGAAAACGAAACTGATCACCGCAGAAAACTGCACATAAAGCCCTAAAAGCTTGTTTCTTTCGCCGAACACTCGGGAATTCGACGGAGAGGGAAGAGTCGGAAAGGCGACTTTTGACAAGAAGCACAAGTACGCTAGAGAGAACACTACGAAAACCCAGTCTCCAACACTAACCAAGCCCATGCCGGAAAGAACCACCATTCCCGCCACCGCATTGAGGTGCCGAAAGGTTAGGGGAAACCTCCTTCCCTGTTTATGCTTGTGATTTGCATCTGCAACCTCACCGGACATTGTTTTGCGTTAAAATTGCGCAAATCCCCAATTGCTCTGCTCTTCAATTTTTAACAGGAGTACCCAAATTTCCAGGGCTGGTTATTCATCTGACGGGGATTTAAAAGAAAGAAGCACAGCCTCTAGTAAAGGCTAAGGACGACAAAGGAAGACGGGTCCCAGAGGATTGACGTTAATGGCGTAGGAAACTGATGGAGACAGATCACAGATACTAACGTTTGTGGTAAAGCAAAAAGCCATTCCTTTTCAACTTTCTTCCATTTTTCAAAAAAAGTTCGAACTTTGAACAGTGAATCATTCTCTGAAACGAGTAAATTAAGATCATACATAACAAAACCTCTGAATTAAAACTAAAAGAAGACGGAAGAATGGAGTTTGCAGAACTACATTAATTAACCAACCTAAAGAGTTACAATTGCTTCACTATTTTAAAAGACTGAAATGAAATGAAAAGAAAAGAAAGATACACAGAAATATCCATTATTGTTCTAGTCTCTGGCCTTGTTCCCAGAAGAATAATAGATCTTGAAGGCCTTTGGAAGGTAAAATGGCAACAAGAATCCAAACAAATTGAAGCACCAAAAGGCCATATTAGCAACAGCAAGAACCCTCCCAATGAAAACCCTTCTGTAATTCCCGCCGTGTTCCATGTCCACCTTATAAATCTCCGTTCTCAACCAATCCACAATGGTGAAGATCCTCCTCGCGTTGTAGAAAACCGGCACAAAGACCCGAATCGGGAGCGAAAACCGGCCGCCGAAAGAAACGCCTTCCATGAAAATCTGACTGGCGAGGAGAAAAACATGGGGCGTGGCCGCCTTGATGCCCTCTTTATCCCCTTCAAAGATCCCTTCAAGAATGTAAGCTATGGGAAGAAGCAACCCCACCAGGGCTCCGGCGAAGACGTAGAGGGAAAGCGTCCTGTTTTTCTCGCCGAAAACAGGGGGATCCGAATGGGAGGGGGAAATGGCAGGAAACGCGGCTTTCGATATGAAGTACATGTAGAGTAAAGAGAAGACGACGAAGGCGAAATCTTCGGCGCTAACCATTCCGCTGGTGGAGAGAACGACGATCACAGCCAGTGCGTTTAGCTGCTGGAAGGAGAAGAAACCCCTCCTGTGTTGACCCTTTTGAGCGGTGACTCCATCTTTCACGGAAGGAGGCTTGAGAGGTTCTTCTTCGTCTCTGGGCAGTTTTATCTCGCTGCTCGGACCAACCCCGCCGGACATTTTTGTTCTTATTGTGTTGTTGTAATTGTAAGGCTAAGCAGTGCAAAATTCTGCAGATTACGTAATCGCTTTCATGGGATTCTGCAGATTCGTTGAAGGAAGATTTGGATTGGAATCGGGGAGGTTATGGGCTAAGAGAGATGATGGAAGGCGTGGCAGCGGGAGAGGAGTCGGAGGATAAAGTGGGCAGGTACGTGGCGTGAGAAGAGGGATTAGTGGTCAGTTCTGGATTTGTGGTTGTGGCTTAATCTTCTTGGTCAAATCAAATGTCGGAACTCGGAACCTGGAACCTGCCTGAAATACAAGGTCACCGGCAAACCCAAAGACAGAGAGCTAGAGATTCCCCATAATATTTCTGAATGAAAGCATTTGTTTTCATTTTCGGCCCTTAATTTCAACATTTATTTCGATAAACACGTAAAATTTACACAAATTAATAGGGGTCAACAAATGAAAAATAAGTGTTGTATCACTTTATTTATATTTTATTTTAGCTTGAAATAATTTACGTGTTATATAATAATATTTCAAATATTGTTAAAATTTAGGTTCATGCTCATTTTGAAATAAAATTTCAAGTTAAAAAAGGATAAAATAGAAAGTTTTTAAATTAAGGAACCATATGGAGACAATAACCCAAGTTAAAAGACCAATACTATGATTTCATCTTTTTATTTTTTAAACAACATTTTAACTTAAAGAACAAAAATAAAACGTTTACAAGTTAAGAAACCAAATAGGGACAATAACTTAAATTATTTTAATATTTTTATTTTAATAGTTGAGAATTTATTTACAAAGATTAAAGTAGTTTAGAACCCTTTCACGTTTGATTGTGTGATTAGTGACTGATACAGTAATCACATAAAAGAATATATTCAATATTTATAACTTTGATTGTCATATGACTGCAATCAAAGGAGTCACTGAGTTTTTCAATTTTATATTTTCAATTTTATTGATAAATAAAATTATATACAATTTCCTTTTAAAAAATAACAAAACGAATTTGTACTATATTTCTCGGGTGGTGTTATTTGCAAGAACTATTTTACTAAATTCATATATCCCTTAAAACTTTTAAAAAGTGAAAATACAACAACATCTCTTCACTCAAAAAAAAGTCTCACTTTCAATTTTTTTTAATTATTTTTAAACGCACCATCTTTGCCGGCTTGTGGCGGAGATGGTGACTGGATCTGTGGTGTTCTATGGCGGAGAGCGACCGCCACAGGCTGACGGAGATCTGAGAAGATCTCTGCCGCCACGGGCAGAGATCATCTCATATCTCTGCTGACCTATGGCAGAGGTCGCTCTCCGCCATAGAACACCACAGATCCAGTCACCATCTGCGTTCGTCTTCTTCGTGAAATTTAGTCGTAGCCGCTCCTAACCAAATTGCGATGGAGCCACCATTGAAGCCGCTTTCAACCGCTAATCCTCCTCCTCCCCGTTTTTCTTTTTCTTCCTGTGTTCTTGCAATTTCCTTGAAGCCATCGCCAACTGGCACCTCCCAAGATCGCAAACCACCGACATCTCCAGATTCTGTCACGACCTCCAACTTCCGTTCCTCATATCTGCAACCCCGACGACGACCTCTAAACCACCATCACTGGCCGCCGCTCACCCAACTCACAACCACCGGATCCAGCAAACCACCAGCGGCCTCTCTCTCTCTCTCTCTCTCTCTCTCTCTCCCCCGCTAGGCTGGTAGAAAATTAGTAAAATGATTCATGCAAATAACACTTTCTATTTCAAACTCGTCTCTTTTCTAATAAACATTTCTTTTCTTTTTTTCATTGTTTCGGTTTGTTAAGGCTATGACATTGAGAGATAACATGAAGAGAATAAATTACAACAATAAAAATATTCAATGCATGTAAATGGTTCAACCTAAAGCAATTATTGAAACAAAAGTATAGTGAATGTTAAACTATCATAAAAGTAAAAAAAATAATCTGCAATTTTTCCAGAGATAGGGATTTAATCAAAAGAATACAAGCAAAAATAAACAATAATCGGACAATTTGATTAGAGCTAATCATATACTCCATAGTTCCTTTTTACACTATCTGATATACCAAGAAAGAAAGACCTGAAAAATGTATAGCCAGCCAAGTCTTAAACCTTCAAAAACTTGCAGAGAGAAAAAGAAAAAAGAAATGACACTTATTACAGGAAAGCAAACACCTCCTTTCGCTTTACTCACTATGCTCTTTCTCTCTATCTCGGGACGGGAAGGAAATCTTCAACTATATCTCTCCTAAAACTTTCAATTTTTTTTCTGACAGAAGACCACTGGTAAAACTGGAACCTCTGCTGCAAATGTAATGCCGATTAGCTAACTGCACAACCGAACCCGACTATAATAAACCAAAATTCACCTCCTCCTCTCCTGTTTCCTACGCAACAACTTTTTGCCTGGGGATGTACTTAATCTTAACACTCTTTTCAGGATTTTTTCTAATTCTACCTTTTGACTTCTTGCTGCTCGACGACAATAAATGACCTTCTTCGGGCTGTGGCAGGTTCTCCGATGCAACATTCTCGCGAGAATGTGATGCCTCGTTTTGAGTTTGCTCCAGTCCTGGAGGTTCAGACTCAACTGGAACCTCTAGTTTCACATGCTCTGCTGAGATAGCCTCCTTCCATCCTACACACAATCATAGTAGTCAAAACGTGGAAAGCAATATATATATATATCACAAAAATGCAAATGAAATGGGAAAAACATACTCTCAGACAGAAAAGCCTTTGCAGTAACAGTTGAGAACTGCAAACCACTAGGCAATTTTGATCCTTCGTACAAAGAGCTCTCCCTGCTCTGGTTATTTGTATCATCCGAAACAGATGACTGCAAACAGCTTCCATCAGGTGCAGTCCGATCCTTTAGCTTTTCAAGCTGAACACCTTCAGAGTCGTGATCAACCCTTTGAACTGATGGCGCAACTTTTCTACCCTGCCGACTAACAGACCTCCAAATTTTAGAGCCAACCTGATTTACACTGCACTGAAGGTTCTCAGAATTTGCTGGCTCCTCCAGAAAGTTGCTGTTTTTATGATGGCCTGCCTCTGTGCTATGATTATAGTTGGATTCACCAGCTCTCATTTCTCTTTTCCTCGAAATGCAGTTTTCCACAGGTATAGGTATGGAACCAATTATCAGTTCACACTTTGCTCCATCTGTTTGGTTTACTGCCTCCTCCAATCTGGGTCTCAAGTTTGCCTCAACATTTTCCTCTTTAAATTTCTTGGCCCATACTTTGTTGCAGCTAGCTACAGCACCTCGCTCTTTGGCAGGGGCATGTTTTTGTGCAGGTTCAATTTTCAGAACTTGATGATTCTGATTACCATGAAAGCCATTTCTCCAAACCCTTTGTGATTTAGGCATTTGCCACCGATGATGCTCTGGAGACACCAATCCATGTTCAACATTCTGAATAATGCCAGAATTTAAATGATCCCAGCTCAAATCAAATTGAGCTTCAATAACATCATTTGCTTCATGGTTTGAGAAAACTGGTTCAAGGCTGGAGATGCCGTCATTTAATGAGTCAGGAGCATCAGAATTGGAATCAGAGGTGGGTGGAGGGCTGCTTGCTTCTTCCAGAAGTGATACCTCAAGTGAATTGCCAGAGATGCTCAAATCTAATTTATCCCCATTTGATTGCTCCCTTGATTTCTGTTCCTTTTGCCTGAGCTTCTTCTGTTTTTTCCTCTCCATCAGATCAGCTAGCCTATCATTAGTTAGGAACACAAGACATTAACAACCAAATGACTACTGTCAAAACAAAGTCCAAATTTTAAACCACTTTAAATATTCACAAAAATAAAATGTGAAAAGAACATCAGTTAAATATAGCAGTCAAAGCTTAACTATGAATTCAAGAAGACATATCATTCAACAGAGAAATGACATGAGGCCTTTTTTTTTTTTTTTTTTTTTTTTTCACATGTACACGATGACAACCTTTTCTGAGCAGCCTCCTCTTCCTCAACAAGCAACTTATGGCACCTTAAAGCCTCAGCATCTTTCTGAGCAAGCCAAGCTTTAACCTGGATAAGCACATAATAATGTATGAGTAAAGGACCCATGAGGGCCATGTCAATAAATTGAGCAGTGATTTCTAAAGTGTTGAGAAATGGAAATTTTCCAAATGTAGAGGGGACAAGGTGCGAAGGACATCAATCAAACAGGAGGCAAATAAAAAACAGTAAATGAAGCCTACGCCAAAAAACACAAATTAGTATGTTTGGGAGCTAAAACTTCACCAGTTTCTGTTCGAAAAGGAAACCAACACTAGCAACTACATTCTTCAACTCAAGAGCAATTTTCCCAGCCTCTCCATCAAAAACATACTTTTGCAATGATTCAGCCATCCCAGCACACAAGAATGTTCTCTCACTAGCATCATCAAGAATGCTCAATAATTCCTGTGAAGATATTGGAAGTCTGGAAGGCTTAGCAGAAATTATATCCTGCAAGCCAAACATTTGCGGTTACAGTTGGGCAAAGAAAGGTCAAACTGGAATCAGAATGGATAATCCAGATTAAAAAAAACGTCAACTAAAACACTGTTACCAATAAGGTTGATCCAGCCTTCACATAAACCTGCGGGAGTGTCCAAACTCCAGGCTTGCGTAGAGATGACGCCAATGCCTTGATAACTGAAGGTCCAGGGATTTCCTACAAGGCATTAAGTTACAAGAACGTAAGAGGTTTATATGCAAAAGCAAAACCGTCATGCATCAGTTATTCCTTGGAAAGCAAGGCTAAGCAAACTGAAACCCAGTTGACTTCTCACAAGCAGATTTGATATAAGCTAAAAAAAAGCAACAATAACAAGAACAAAAGAAATTGATAAGAAAGGAGCAGATATTAATTTCTACCTTCAGCGTGACATCCCTAAATGATACAACTTCCTTAGTGTCCTCCAGTGAAAGCTGCATCCAACACAATGAGAAATAAACATCTGCAGCAAGTCAAATCCGTCCATAGACACATGAAGATCCATGATTAGGAAAAAGAAGAATGAAAATGTTTTACCTTATCCCAGAAATCTGCCAAGACATCCCTCAATTTATGCGACTCCTGAACAAAAGATATGGAACATTAAGAATGATGAACACAAAACCAAAGGAAAGCTAGTCCTAGAAAATAATGAAAGCATAAAATAGGTGGAGGGCTTTAGAGTTTCAATATAAAATAAAATTAAAAACCAGAAACTTTGCATCAAAATGTAAAGAGAACCTTATCAACATTCAGTGACCGACGATGCACTCTGATGTGCCTCCGGTAGTTAATAAGTGAACAAAATTCCCGTGAACACTTCTCACACTTCTGCATCTGAACTTTAAGAGGTGTCAGCAAGGGCCACCCAGGGAGCTCTGCCATAATGCAGGCAAGACCCATTAATTTAACCTTCAACTCTATTCATTGTATATTTGTGGACTAAACACACCTAAAGTACAAATATGCATGCGTCTGTCTCTACCTACTACACATATTCTGCAAATATAAATACATGTGTCCATATCTATAAAGCTCAAGCCCCGACAAAACAGAACTATTACTTATCAATTCCTAGTCAAAGTACCAGCAAATCATTCTCAGAATTCATCTGGCACCCATATTTTTGACAAAAACAAAGACAATAAAAAGCTTAAAGCCACTTCAACGACGTAAATGTATAGAGGAGTACTGTCTTATTCCTCCAAAACTAAGCTTCAAGATGTAAACCCACTTCCTACAAATTGTTCTTTGAATTAAATGCCATCAAATCAAATCAATTTAGCTTCTCACCATAAATATTTTCTATTACCTGGTTGGTCCAAGGCATGAAGCAACTGAATCAACTGTACTGGATTATCCCCTGACTTTGAAAAAGAAATAAGAGGCTCCTTTCCTATAGTTTGCGGGAGGAATGTGTCAAGAGATTCATTCCCATCACTCACTTTCATGGAATCAAGAGTACCAGCACCAGTTAGTTTTGGAACTGGCATCTAGTATTCAGAGACCTCTGGTTTGAAAATTAGCAAGGAAAAGAAAATTTATTCAGGTATTAAACACCAAAAGTAATGAAAATACAAAGCAACTAATGTGTGGACATTGACCATTGTGTACATAACCAGAAAAAAATTGTTTAACTTAGCAACTTTGATGCCAGTTAAATATAAACAGCCCAAGATACCGAGCATGCTGCAGTGAAAACATAGAAATCAGTCACACATCCAAATAAAATCAGTGACTACTGCCTTTTGGCTACAACCTTACTCACAATGCACGTCACCTAAGATTTTATTGACACAAAAGACAGAAAATATGATTATAAGAAAATGACACCATAGTGGACCACAAAGAACTCAGTCAATCACAAAACAATTTATAAACAACCAAGAAGAGACAGCTACGCCACAAGACCACGTCCGCCAATTCTATATCCATTGCATAATGAGAATTTAAAATTGGAAGTGTAACAAATTTGGAACAGGAAAGTTCAATAGGCATTCCAGACACTCTCAACCTAAAATCCTCAGCTTATTTAATCTAATGTACCCTGACCTGCAATACTTTTGCTTAGGAATCAAATAAAGGACACAGCGCACACAAAGACAGAACATATATATTCTAGAAAAGCTTGTTTACAACAGCCACGAAAATGATGGTCCAGAAAGTAGTACATTGCCATAAAAGCAAACGAAAAGCAGTTAAAAATTAAATTCAATCAATGTATCACTAAAACCTTATTCCCAATTCAACTTCGAATCAGCAAATGTTAGATCCACTTTCCGTAAGCATCTAGTACATATACATATATTCCCAGATATATCTCTAATAGACGAAATAAGCAACCACGCGGAAGTTGCCGTCTCCTCGTCCACATTCAACAGACTTCACCAAATACACACGCCAAAAACACATACCCACACACAAATAAATAAACAACAAACACAAGCATAGAAACAAACAGATCAAATTTCATACAATCATCACTGATGCACCAACCCAGATCAATGAATCCCAGAAAATCATTAACCATTAAAAACTTGCATGAATTGTGTCGAACAAATTCCACTACACGGTGAAAAAAAAATCAAAAGTAAATAAAATAAAACAAAACATAGAACTAGGGTTTGGGGTCACGTGATCCGTGATCAGCACGTGCCCTTCAGTCGACTCACAGAGCTAGTTTCTTACGGTGAAAAAAATTTACCAGTTAGACAGGGTAGGATCAGAAGAGATCGCCGACGATATATGCGATTGGAAGTTGCCGGAGAATCAATCCGATTTTTTCTATACGAATAGGCCGCCGGAGAAATGAAACACGGAAGGTGGCAGCCGGCGAAATTTTTCGGAGGCAGTGAGTGAGGGAATTGAAGGGAATGGGACGGTGAAAAGGAGAGGAAAATTTATAAAGGCGGAAATGGAACCCTTTTCGCTCGTAATGGAAACTCTTTTTTTTTTTTTTTTTTTTCCTCTTTTTAAAATTAATCCAACTCAGCAATCGAAAACTTTTATTTCAATATTTAATAGAGGCTTACTCACCACATGGGGCCACTTTTGTGAGTGACAGCTCTGCCTATTTAACAGCAACACTATTAATATTGTTAGTGCCAAAAAAATTTGCTAAATTATTTTTATATATTTATGATATGTTTTTGGGTTAAGAAAAAGTAAAATTTACATGTTTAAAATTAAACGTTGGGTTCGCTAGTTCCAAAGACAAACATTTCCCCCGACATGTGTCTTATTTAGTAAGTATAACGTATACGTGTATACTGATATTGAAAGCAAGTAAATATTTTATTGTATGTTACTATTCAACGTATAAATGTATAAGTCGAATTATAACAATCAAACTTGTTACTCCATTGGCAAACAAAGGACAAAAGCATTTCACGTTTTTTGTTCCTGAATTCGATTCTGATTCGATATGCAAGAAAGTTACAATTTCTTATCTCATTTGAAATTATAATTTAAAATTTGTGTAATAAATTTTTATAAGTTAAAATATAATTTTTTTTACCTCTTCAATTCTCTTCCGATACACATTTTAAATATATCATATCACTATTCATTTATTTATTTAGTTTGTTGGTTTACATTTGGTTATGGTAAATTATTTTCAAATTTGACATATTTGTCAAAAGAAAATAGCATAAAAAGGTTCTTGGTGATAAATGATACTCCCTCCGTCCCACTCAAAGCGTCCACTTTAAAAAAAAAAATTCTCCCATTTAAAGAGTTTACCTTAAATTTATTTACATTACAATGTGTGATTTACAATTAACCCTTACTTCTAAAGTAAGGATATAAGTGAAAAATATGGTAATAAATTACTTGCTTTAGGTGTTGTACTTCACAACCCATAATAAGTTGTACATATTTCAAAGTGGACTCTTTGAGTGGAACGGAGGGAATAATAGTACCAAGTTTGAAAATACATGATTACCCACTTAATCTTTTAACGTTACAACTTACTATCAAGTGATTTTTTGCAATGAACTGACATATTTATTGAGTGTGCAACTAGTAATACTAATATACGGTTATACTATTGAACTTTTCTATCGAAACAGGAAAAGTAAATAATAAGGCAAAAGTTTAAGATGCATTTATCATATACGGATTGAGCAAAACGACCACAATAATTAGTTTTAAAGCAAAATGATTATTGTTATTATTAATTTGAATTTATTGACTCGTGCACATATTTAATTAAGAATAACATAATAATTAACGTGTTATATATTAATCTTGTAATTTTTTTAATAAAAAATATTATTACCATTCGAGTAATGATAGACTCAGGAACAAATCATAGCAACTTGGTCAATTACGTGAAATTAATAAAAATGTAACCAATAAATGCATGTCACATGAGTTGCTATTAAAAATTGCTATGATTTGTTGCTCAATCTATCATTACTCTTACCAGTAAAGACTAATGAATTATGAATAATAATAATTTCATATAATAATACAAGATTCACGATAAACTTTTACTTAGAAAATAAAGATAAAAATAGCGACTAAAAAAAAAGATAAAAATAAATTATTTAGCGTGAAATTACTAATTTTCCGTGTGGTATGATTCCTATCAATAATAAATAGTACATTTTCTTGGCGAATACCGAATAGGAACCAAGATTGTGCCTTGAACACAAGACAGGCGAGGCGATACCTTTCATTGTCAACAGTATTGGGAAGCTGAGGTGATGGGTTGGATGATGCGCTAAGTATTGCGTAATCCAACAGTCCGTTACCTACCAACATTAACCAAACAACCTATGCACATATTCTCATCCCCAAAACAGCATCTTTCTCCAAATTTCTGCACTACTTTTTCTTCAAATTTGGTCAAACAATTAAATAAAATAAATAAATATATCTGCCATAATTTTGTTATAGAAAATTACCAATATCTCCCTCTCCCTCCATTCTCATTCCAGCGCGTTTATCGCGCCTCATGAGTAAATTGATACGCTAATAAACAACATCTCGCATCTTATATATGATACTTCTTCATTATGTGAACTATAGAAAGAGTGAAGAGAAGATCTCCTATGCCTGCCTCTTACCCTGTTAGCTCAACTCAGAAGTCCACAGTACTTTTTTAACATTAAACAACCAAATGTAACTGAGATTTATATGAATGGCTTATGTACCGAACCATCACACGTGCCGGCGAAGCTGAGAAGATCGGAGAGTTTTCAGGGCCGTCGTTGCCACTCCTGAATCGCGTAGTAAAGGGCGTAATTTGGAAGCAGCTCGCAGTGGTCGAGCTTTAAGTTTGTCATTGGTGAAGTCTCATGTCCACTGTTCAACCATCCATTTATTGCATCTGCTTCATAGGTAAAACCATCGGCTGCTATGTAAGGATCCTTCATAACTTCCTGCAAGTTTCCATAATAATAACCAGAAGAGCATTTCAACAAGGCGGCAAAAAAAGAGTCACTTACACAAAAACTTCAAAGGAACAAAAACTTGTAGTGAGCCCTTGTTTACTACAACATACAGAAGCATACATACAACTTGTGGAAATACACAATTCAGCAGCAAAATACAAACTTCTAATGAGTACCTGAAAGATGGGACATACGAAATGAGAAGGTATCCGACGCGGACCCTTAGTTTCCACAGGTGAAGAAGTTGACTCCAACCATGAAAAAGTGTTCGAGTGTCTAAATGGCTCAACTACAGGCATAACTTCTGCCACTAGATCTGGTCGATTCAATCTATTCTCTTGGCAGCACCTCAACGCCAAGGAAATTAATTGTTTCACCAGCTGAAGAGGCCAGTCACCAGCAGAATGGTCCAGAAGAGCTTCTATGCTCCCAACTTCCATGGCACGCTGCACATCCCTAATCATACTAGAGACTGGTCTTGCTGTCAGAAGTTGTAATATTATGATCCCGAATGAATAGACATCAGATTCTTTTGTGTACCTCCCATTGATAACTTTGGGGTCCCGATAAAAAGAAGCCTCCAGGTCATTTTTGCTACTCAAATTCTGACCACCTCGGAAATTTTTGGTACCTAAGCCGCTTATTTTGCTGACACAATTGGCGTCAAGAAGTATATTACTCAGTTTAAGATTCCCATGGACAATACAGCATCTCTTTGCATGTAGGAAGATTAGAACAGAGCATATTTCACTAGCAATTCTCAGGCGAAGTTGCCATGGAAGAGGATGATTCTTGGAACGCCCAGCAAGGTGATCTTCAAGGTTTCCATTTTCAAGGTACTCATAAATGAGTGACCTAGATTCAGTACAGGCACCAATTAGTGTGACAAGGTTTGGATGCCTCACTCTGCTCAACACTTCTGCCTGTGTTATGTTCAAGAAAGACAGACATAGTCCATTATAATTTTGCTTCCAACAAAAAGCACACACAGAAATATCATCCAAATGTTCAGAAAGAAGATGTACATCTTTTCCTGAAGTTTAAGTGTTACATCACATCACATTTCCAATGCCTAAGTTCACGTGAAACAAGACTTTAGAACCTTCTCAAACAACTAAGGAGGGTCTTGATCACACTGAATAAAGGCAAATATATCGTTCACATATAAATCATAGTAAACCGACATCTTTCTACAACTATCCAAAATGATAAAAGGCAAACAAGAAAATTTCAGTTGTTCCCTGTATTCCTGCAAAGACAAAGGTAAACATTGCACAGATATATGGCAAATTTGAGTATTTATGTTGAGTTTTCACCATAACAAATACAATGTATCAGAGTGCCATCGAGTAAGCTATTTTGCAGCAACCCCTGTTAGGGGTGGCAGATGTAACACCAAACATGTATGGTGTGTGAAAAAAAACTAAAGAGGCACAAATAGTTCATACTAGCCATACCGCTACCACAGAACTCTACCATTGAACCGCTATTTTTAGATCTAAAATGTTAAAAAACAAGCACTTCCCCCCATAACCAACCTCTGGCGCAGGGAATTCTCATCAACCCAACCAGTTAAATTGTAGGTTCCATTGTCAAAATTGTAAAGATTTGGTCATATTTGAGCACTTAAAGAAGTTGAAAGAAACTCCAGACCATGAAATTTCTAGCAATAATATCATTGGAGATGGACTTGCAAGCATGTAGACACAGTTCTTGAGCACATTAAGAAGGGAATTTTACCTCATGTTCAAATGCCGAGTCACTTGATAGCCAGAGGTGAGTAACATTTTTATAGCTACCTTAGTTTGGCGAATTATGCCCTTGTAGACACTCCCAAATTTTCCCTCTCCAATTTTCATAGACGGATCAAGATTTTGAGTAGCTTCCATAATCTCCAAGAAAGAGAATGCAAAGAAATGAGGGACACACATGGCAACATCTTCTTTTATCAATTTCCTATATTTCTGAGCTTCTGTTTGTGCATTATCAAGTTCTATACGTAGCATATCACGCTTCTCCTTAAAACTTATCATGAGATTCACTGCTTGGATAATCTTCTCCTCTAGCTCCTTCTCTGTATCATAGTTCTCCAAAATTTGACTTTCTAAAGAACTCTTCTGTTTCTGGACCAGCTGGAGTTCACTCAAGATTTGATCATGCTTGTCTTGAATTGCTTCTAGTTCTTGCCTTTGTTGTACCAACAAAACTTCCATTTCTTTTCTCAGGGTCTGGATTAAATCCTCTGTGTGTAAACTTTCTGATGCTTCATCCTGTCAAAGAGCACAAGTATGATTAATGACTGGAAAGCAGAAGAACATTCACATCATTCATTTTGCTATCTTGGAGACTGTCGCTTTCAATTTGGACTTTGCAGAAAGTAACAACCAAATCATTTCACAGAAATAGACAATGTATTTGGTATTGAATTTTCATACACTGCCAGACAGCAACAAGAAAAATCAATAATAACCTTCGAACTTTAGGTAAGGCTTATGCATGGCATTGGGAGAACTGGTGGAGCAAGCTTTTCTCAATGCATACCTAGCATATATGACATGCATAATTGGATATCCAATAGCAAGATATTTAAGAAAGGCAGGAGAAGAGGAGAAGGAACACAAGATTGCAGAGCTTTACACAAAACAAACTTACCCTGTGCATAGCCTCAAAAACATCTTCTTTAGCTCTGTGTTCCAACACAGTCTCTTCACGTGCGCCTTCCTTAGAGTTTTCAGCATCTGGCAAATCATAATCTAGCTTATCACCTATTGCCACTTGCTCACTGAATTCATCCTCCTGAGGCAAGAAATTATTAAAGACGGAGATTATCGTTTCAATCTCTCTATTAAAATAACGATTTCCTGAAGTATCGAAATTTTTTAGACCATCACAGAGATTTTATCAGGCCAAAGGGAACCATGGCCTTCAACTTTTCTAAGTACAACATGCAACAGAACATTAGTTTTTCTTATGGAGATAGATCAAAGAAGAACAAACTTGTCTCAGACAACTTCACTGATTCTTACATATAATCTATTTTCTGCTCGCAAACCTCAAAAGCTCCACCTTTACCAACTAATTAATGTATATCTGGATAAGCATGCATACCAGCAAATTTGAAGATGAAGAACAAGGTGAATCCTGAGATTCAATTGGTGAGCATGAAGGTGAACCGTCTGCTTTCACCTCATCCTCTGTAAAATGATGTGAGTTCAGATCACAAGATGGCAAACTCTTGGCATCTTTTTTGAGATCTTCTTCGGGACATTGTGGAAACAAAGTGCACTTACTCATTTGAGAAGGCAACTTGATAAGGCGAGATAAATGAGAGCCATTGTCTTCACACCTAGCATAAGATAGGATAAGAACCTTTACTAGCAAACCTTGATACAGATTCTTTCAAATTGGGTCAGAAGTCATGGAAAAGAGAATGACATAACAACCATATCGTGGCTTTTTCAAAACCATTACATAGCTGATGTTCCATTCCAGTAAGAAATTAATAATATTGTGTCTGCATTTTTTTTCTTTAATTCGCTTTATTATTATTTTCTCAGGAGCAGCAGCATGTTTAAAAAGGAAATGTGAAAGGGTGGAATACCTGGTCCAAATAAGGTGACCTTTGCAGGGAAACCAAATTTGGCATGAAACTGGTGCTTGGTGGCAGACAAAAATTGCTTTACTGGATTTGAGCTCTGACAAGTTTCTGCATTCTAATTGACTTGGAATCAGTTAAACAGATAATTATGAAAAATCAAGAGCCCTAAGAAATTCAATATTTATCAGGGTTAGCAGCTCAAGTAATACTATAAATTGAGAGCTTCCTGAAACCACCTTAAACAAGTTTTTTAACTCCAAAAGGCAAACAAATTCATAAGTGAGAGACTAATGATTCATACTTTGAGTAGTATTTCTCCTCAGCAGCTCCCATGACAAGCCATTTAACTCCATGTTCAGAAATAATTTGTACAATTCCTTTCTTGATGTCGTTCATTTCAGTCCAGATTTTACCTGGTTGAATCTGCAGAAAAGCACAATTTCATTGCCCTAAAACATATTGGCAGAATCTTTTGGTGTTTACACATGCCAAAAAATTACAAATAATATTCAAAATGGATTGGCAGGATGAGAAGAAACAGATGTACTACCCCAACTTGCTGAGCAAAGAGAACATACTGATTCAGAAGATTGTGCATTTTTTGGCGCTCAAGTTCCTGGCACGTCTTAACTACCTGAAATTTCAGTTTGCCAACTGAATGCCTTTCTTTCACTGCAAAATTTACACAAAGGGGGCATAAGAAGTACTACAAGCATTTACAAACCAAAGAAAGTAAAAAGAGACAATACTTCTTATCAATTACAAAGCCTAAGTAGTCCTAAATTGGAAAATTTAAGAGTTAGACTTCTGGTGTTTGCCCTGAGTAAGAACCAATATAGCATTTCATTAAGTAGCTATGCAAGCTAAGTTAGGACAGAAGTTCACAACAGCATAATTTGCCACTCCCAGGTTTCACTCAATTACCAAAACAAAATCTTTGGAAATAATATTCTTCTAAATCTAACATACACATATGAACATGATATCAAATAATAACAATCGGGATTCGAGAAGAAGCCAAAAAAAAAAAAGAAAAGAAAAAGGCAGCTTACTGAGTGAGACTAACTGAATAGGCTCATGAACATGTAGAAGACATATTTTCTTCCCAGCGAAGCTCTTCAAAGCCCATGACAACACAGATTTGCCCTCCTCCACATTCTTACCCACAGCTACGAAGATCGTGTCATCAACATCACAAACCCCTTCCGTCACGACCTCTCCTTCGCCCATAATTACTCCTCAGCTAAGGAAATCCGATGAATTTCCACTTTCTGTCTCTCGGGTTGATCTTCTTGATAAACAGTTCAAAGTAAAATTAAATCACAACAATCTGGGATCAACAAATCGGATACTTCAAAGAAGTGATCGCATTTGGTATTGGAATTGGAAGTTCATGCGAGACAAAAACAGCAAATGATGATGAGTTGCCGTGGAGTGTGGAGCGGTTGGTGCCTCTACTTTATGGCAGAAAACGGCAAGTTAGCGCTGCGTGTTGATTGAGTCTGGGACTGAGACGACTGACAAAAACGGACCATGCCACCATGGCATGATTAAATAGGGGAAAGCTTCCCGGAATTATCGGGCTTTTCAATCTAGATCACCCTTCGCCTTTCTGCTATCTCAGGACACAGGATTTCATGAAAATTTTTAAAAATAAATTAAATAAAAAATTGATATATACTCATAAAAAGTGTACATTTATAAATTGAATTATGTGTAATAAAACATACAAGGTGTAATAAAAATTATCAAATATACATCGATTGTGATGCATAAAGGGTCACCTAGAGGTTAAGTTGAATCTCAATTTCTACCTCTTCCTGCTCGCTCTTGTAGTATACCCCCGAAATTTGTTATTTAATGCATTACTAATGCAATTATATAACCCAAATTCCATAATTGAATTGTTGACAATAATCTCATATTTTAAATTATTTGTTAATAAAAAATATAAAATGTGATGACTCTCGAGTCTCGGTCGTCCATCATTGTCTTTGGCATCCTTAAATTTCTACGTGCTTAATTATTTACACCTTTTATTTCATGCGTGTAGCTTTTCCTCTCCTCTGAGAATTTATGCAACAAACGTTTGACTTATGATGAATTATACTACTAGTAAATGCAATCTGTCTTAAAAAAAAAAATCAATAAGTTCAATTCATCTAACTTGGTGAGTTGTTTGTTTTACACAATGTTAGACAACCAAACGAAATAACAATCATAAACAAGGTAGGTAACTAATTATTTGCGTAAAAGTAATGATATTCAACTCAACTAATTTTTACAACTTTTTCGTGGTAAGTCATGTGTAATACATTCATTAGTCAATAATGTATTATTAATAATTATTTCATAAAAGTGTAACCAATGAATGCATGACATCTCACTTGCTATGTAAAAGTTGTGAAGATTACTTGAGTTGTGTATCATTATTATTTGTGTAATTGCTTTTTTCCCACCTAAAAAATAAGCGTAATTAAAAAGAGTAATGATACACAATTCAACTAATTTCCTTAATTTTCTCATAGCAAGTTAAGAACCACACATTATTATATTAGTAAGAGTAAGAAAAAAAAAAAAAAAAAAAAAGGTAGGCTCTTCAATTGAAGCAAAAATAAATTTTCAAAGTGAAATCTTCTAATAAAAATGAGGAAGTATCAGACATTTGTGTGGGTGATATCTAACTATATTTAGTGGTGTTACTTTCAAGGGTGTTGAAAGAAATTACATTGCTGAAAACGTGATATTAGTAAACTAGAAGAATGACATTTTTAGTACTAAAAGTTTCAAACCGAAGTCAACAGTAATTTGAGGGTATTTTACAATTCCACAATTTTGTGGAGGTTGGAAATATAATTTAAAAAATATTTTCGCGGTTTTCTTTCTCCTCGGTCAGAAGAAAACTTGTACGTCGACTGGGGAGAAAAAAAAAAAACCGCGAATATATTTTGAAAATAATATTAGAAAAATATATTTTCAACCCCTACAAAATTGTATAATTTGTAAAGTACCCCAAATTATCTTTGACTTCGGTTTGATTACATAAAACCTGTTATAGCAGTTATTGATACTAAAAATACAACAAAGTATAAACATAAAGCACAAATTTGAAACTGAGTAAACTTTTAGTACCAAAGTTGCAAACAACCCAAATTTTAAGTACCAAAAATATCATTTTTCCTTAGTAAACCTCAGGGGCTCTATGATAATGGAATACTTAAAAATTCGAAATTGTTATACGCAGTAACCGTTTTACTATTCGCAGTAACATTCCCCTATAAAAAAACAAAAATGCCCCTGGCCCAAAAGAATAAAAAAATATATATAAGAAAATCGGGCGTGAACAGTACTGTTCACCCACAGGTACCCTTCACCCGTTTTATTAAACGCAGTAATATTCCCCTGTAAAAAGTCCGAATTGCCCTTTATGGTTAAAATTTATTTTTCTTCCATTTTTTCACCTATAAGTAAGGTGCCAAGTTTATTCCATTTTTTCAACTTCAGAGTTAGTTGTTTTCCATTTACATTAAACTGCAGAAACACTTGTTTTCTATTTCATCACTGACACGTTTATTCAAATATGGCTAGTATACCCAAGTACGATCCATATTACACTATAAGTAAACACTGTATTTATTTTTTTACTTTAAATTAGTTTGCATAAATTCTCTATATACCCCGTCATTTTAATTTTCGGGGAGAAAAACCCATTCGGGGGGATTTTTTTCCTGGATCTACGATTATCCGGACGTTTTTTTCTGTTTCTGCAACATTTCGGCCGGGGAGACTATCTCCCCGGACGGAATTCCCGGAATACAGCCGGCGGCTGGCGGTATTTCTTCACTTTTTTTTCTAACCGAGTACTGTTCATGCATGGGTGAACAGTACCCAATTTTCTTCTTTTTCTTTTTTCTTTTGGGCCAAAGGCATTTTTGTCTTTTTATAGAGGAATGTTACTGCGAATCTGCGTTTAGTATGCCTCTAAAAATTTTTGGGACTTCAACTAATTCCACAAGAATTGGATCCTCCCCCGCCAAAAACCCGCCATTCAGAAATCAAACGGTAACCCACCTGAATTTCCTTCTTCCCTCGTTTCTTTTGACTGGTAGTTCAGGCTTTCACTTCTGCCCATGATTTCCCCTTCCCCCACTGACGAAGCACAAAGAACTTGCCATCATGGAAAGCACGGAACCCACTCCGATCGACCAAGATTCAGTCTTTTCACCAGCAAAACCTCAAGATATCTCCGACGATCTTAGCCGGCTAAGGTTGGAAAATGATTCTATAGCCGCGGAACTCGAAACAAAAGGAGAGTTGTTCAGGGAGAAAGACGAAATCTTGAGAGAACTTGAAGATTGCAAAGAAAAAATCGAAGGCTTCTTGAAGGAGATGAGTGAAAAGAGTAGGGAATTTTCGGAAAGTTTGGGCATGGTCACGGAGATTAAGCAGGGAATGGCTAAAGTAATTGGAAGTATGGGCGAAAAAGGTGAAGAGCATCATAGTGTCGAATTGGAGGCAAGTGAAGGAGATTTGCAGGTGGAATTGAAGGGGGTTTTGGAGTTCATAAAGAGGATTGGACTAAAATTCGACGAATTTAAGGAGAAAGGGGAGAAAGAGAGAAGGGAGTTAGAGCAGAGTTTGGTTAGTTTAATGGAGGAGAATAGGGATGTTTATAGCTTACTGAGGATTGCTATGGTGGAGAAAGAGGCGGCGGAGAGGAGCTTGAGTAAATTGAAGGGAAACAATGAACAGAAGAGAGGTGCAATCTTACAAATCGCCGAAAGAGGTCTGCAGAGAGTTGGTTTTAGTTTAGGCTTCACGGCAGGAACAGTAGCTAATGATATGTCATCTGAAACTTCTAGTGTTACTGCAGCTGCAAATTTCGACAGCAGTGAATGCGAAGAGGAGGGAGTTAGTCTGGTAAATTTGACATGCTGATTCAAAGAAATGCTATGAACACAAACAGAAGAAATTGTCTGATTTTCAGGGAGTTTGGCCTCAAACTGAGATATTACTTACTTTCATGATGTTGTTTCTCAGGCTTCTACTGTGGAGAGAGTAATGAAGGACTCGCGGCGTGAAATCACGCAACTAAGAAGGTCTTTGGATGAATCTAGGTACCAAATTGTGTTTTTAGGCCTATGAGAAATTGAATGAGTAAATGAGGTTGTCTTTAGGCCTATGAGAAAAAGAAGAAAAGGAAAAAAAAAAAAAAACAGATGATAGCCAACTGTTATTTGTGTTTGTGTCTTGGCACTAAGTTATCTCATATGAATAAGCATTAGCTTTCTGGTAATAAATCTCTTATTGTCCTATGGCTGTCAGATCAGAAACCGCACACCTGCAGAGTCTCGTAGAGTTACAAGCCCATCAAATAGAAGAAAGTACAACATACACAAAAGAGCTAGAGGAAAGAGAGAAGATGTTAACCCGTAAGGTTAGTGTCTTTTTTCATTGAGTGAGGTGGTTATTCATTTTCTGTTTCCTTCCTAATTCATTGGAAGTTATGAAAAGCTGCGTTTCGGGTTGTACAGGTTGAGGAACTTCTGATAGAACTGAAAGAAACTGAGGAAGAGGTTGCAAGGTGGAGACATGCATGTGAATTGGAGGTGCAAGCTGGGAAGAATGTTTCTGAAGAACATGAAAAAGTGGTAAATTACTCCAAATATTTGCCCACTGTGTTTTGGCTCTCATCTGAAAACAAGTGAATCTAATTATCATGCTCTAATAGATCAACATTCTGAAACAAGAACTGGAAAAGTCAAGGGCAGCTATGAATGCATCAAACGGGAAAATGAACCTGAAGGACGAGCTGGTAGCCACCGCGATTGCAGCACGGGAAGCAGCAGAGAGATCACTCCAGCTAGCTGACAGCCGGGCTGCAGGGCTCCGTGCCCGGGTAGAGGAACTGACAAGACTGATAGAGGAAACAGAAAAGAGGGAACGAGCAAATAGGCGGAGAATCAGGCATATTTGCTGGCCATGGCAAGCTCTGAAGAAGTTCAACGCTACACATACAACAAATAATGGTGCTAGGAATATAAGACAGATGCTACCAGAAATGCAAGCTTTGCTTCAAGAACGTCTCAACATCTAATTGCAGCTTATGTGCAAGACAGTTAAAATCAATGCATAATTGCAGCTGGCATTTACATAATCAAGAAATTTCGCTAAATGTGGTTTCTGAATGTAGTACAAACGATATTCGTAATTTTCCTCATTCAGCTCTGAGAAGTGGAGCAAGAGAAAAATTAACATATTTGACATTCAGGCAGCAAACCATTTTGCCAGTATAATAAACTATAAATTCAAGTTTACAAACATTAGAAATTTATATACATTACTCAATCAAACTAATTAAAGAGATTTCCAGCCATATTTTTCATCATGCCTTTGACCTGTGCATCAAAAGGGAAAGAAAAAAAAGAAAAGAAAGAGAAGGTAAATTAACAAGTGATTCAACTAAATCTTTAATAACTGAAAAATTACGGAATTAAAAGTGCAGTATATAAAACAAACATACTTGCTTGGCTGAGAGACCAATGTTTTCCAGATCATCAAGCTGGGAAGACAAAAGAGAAAGGCATTGTTACTCTTCATGTCTCAAAGATCATAATAAGAAAAGTTTTATTCTTTTTTTTTTTTTTTTCCTCCCAATTAAGTGGTACAAGTACTTAAGCTATTGTCGATAAAAGGCACAGTAACATACATTTTTAAAAGGTTCTGGAGATTCATCACGAAGTTCAAGAATGTAGGTAGCTCTTTTTTCTCCAATACCCTGCAAAGGAATATAGAATTTTACTTCAGAACTAGTACAACTTACTGATGATTCTGAACAAAAAAATATGCTACGTGTGCTTACCTTTACTCCTTTTAACTCTTCTCTGTAAATACAAGAAAACATAAACACAAATGAGACTACTAGTACAGTAAAACCAGACTTCTGAATGCAGAAAATAATAGTAATACAAGTTTGGCACAGTATACAGAAAGGTCTGTAAAAATGTTAGCAGCATTTGGTTCATCACGATCAATAAAAAATGCTTATTCTTAGACATTTTCTAATTACTTAATCTATCCTACTAGGATTCACCCTATAAGAGACTTTAATCAAAGCCAAGTATTCCGTACAGAATCATTTGACAGTTATGCCAGTGTGCGTTAACAGCAAACTGTGCATTGTGAATGGTTCACAAAGAGTCAAACATGACATATTGGAAATGGTCCGGTGGACAAACTACTTACTTGCCAGCAGTGTTGAAGAACTTGAGGTACTCCTGAACCAAAGAATCCTACAACAAGGAAATAGATAACACCTAGTCATAAATGCAACAAAAAACATAATAAAGAACTAAGGAATAATGCACAAAGTACAGACCTTCATTCCAGAACTGCGGGCACTTAACCTATCCCAAGGACTATTATATTTTGTTCTATCAAATCCTTGAGTAATACTCATGCCATGCTCAATAGTTGGGGTCTTTGGTTCATTGAGGTCAGCTACATAGCCTGGTTGAACACTAAGTTGTCCATTGAAATCTTCTGCCACCTTTACACTTAATGGTGTTGAAGAAAACATCGATTTTAACTGGTTTGATAACTCTTGTAATTTCGCACTAAGTGGTGGTGATCCACCTTCACCAGTGGTCCAGTTTTGCTTGCCTACTTCACCGATGCTGGTGTGGATATATTTCTTTCCTACACCACCATTTGTCAAGCCATACACTATTATTTTGCTAAATCCAAAACTTATAGCTAGAGAAGTCGCGTTTAAAAGGCTTGTAATATTACCATCTTCCAAAGAAGAATTCTCACAGATAATCTGAGGATTTACATCCATATTGTTCTTAATGTTATTTGCAGATGCATCCTGAAATATTGAACAACATATAAATACACTGAGAATTGCCTTTCAAAGAAAATATATCACTGACGTTTTGGAGGTGTGAGCAAATGAATATTGAGGAAAGAAGAACTAATCTATTGTTCATTAAATTGTACATATTTATCGTGTATGGAAAAGATTAAGTAGATCTCACATTTTCTTTAACTTCCAAATCTGAACAAAATTCTGACTTTGCGTCGTGCTGAGAAACCCGCAACGTGGAGTCATATTTGGAAAAGGCAACGAGAAAAAAAAAAAAAAAAGAAAAGAAAAAAAGTTCCCTTCACAATCTTCGTAAGATAATCTTACCACTCCTACAGGAACTGATGTCAAAGGATGATCTGCTGGATATGCATGCTGCAAAGCCTGTACGTTTGACAAACCAAATTAGGTAGAAGTTTTCTCACTTTGTTAATCCAATCCACACACACTGTTAGTTGGAAAATAATGAATTTCATCTTACATCCTCTTTAAGTTCCAAATCCAAAGAAGTTTCTGAAATACGCTTATCATCCTCGGAAACCTGGAAAAATCTGATATTAATAGCTGAGTAATATAATTCCTTACAAAAAATTCTGAAGATGAAACTACAACTAAGCTTACAACAACTCCTTCTAGTACTAAGGACAAAGAATCATCCTTGGTTGTATTCAACCCAAAAATAATATATGGGTGATTATCAATATTTATTATTTCAATCCCATAAATCCATCCAAACATTATTTTTCAGTGTTCAACCTTTACCTGCGGAACCAATGTCGAAGATACAGAATCTTCTGGTTTAAAATCAAGCTTCCTGACTAACTCATCATCTCCTTGTTGGGCCTTGTCAACCTTGCATATGAAATAGATTAAAACAGATTAGGATAAACCTTATGGTTCTTAAATTTTTGTAGCCCATAGTTCCTGAAAAACTTTCTCATCACCCTATAATATTCTCTGGTTTCAACATCTTAAAGAGGCTATATATTATAATGTCAATATCTTGCAAAATAAAGAACTAAGCACATTGGAAAGAAATTGGAAAAAGGGCAGATCAAGGCACAGGTACTAAGAAGTTGAAGAATGTTACATGAGCAAGCTCACATTGAACCTAGAAACAAGCAATAAAATGGAAGTGCGTGATGACAATTTACTTGAGGACAAAGATTCATAATTCAGTACCTGGTTGGAGTGGGCTTTCTTTTCCGCATCAAAAAGTTTCCTATGAATAGAGGGTGAAAAACATTGTATCAATAAATGGTAAGCATAACATTTACATATGTTACAAGAAAAATAATTCTACCTTCCCTTTGACACACACCTAGCTTTCTTTGTGGATACATGCACAGTAGAACCTGCTTGTTTCTTCAAGGTGTTTGGAGTGGTAGAAGGCATCTTTCTTTGTGATGACAGCAACTTAAAGCGACTTGAACTTTTATCACCTTTTGAGGAGTTAGTCATTAGATGGTTTGTACTTTGACATGACCGGGACGCTAAGCTTAATGTACGAAGAGTATCTTGGCAAAAATGCGGGTTCTGCAAATAAAAAAGCATTGTAATCAGAAACAGTAGAAGAAACTGAATACTTGAAAAACTCTTTTAATAGTTACCAAGATTCAATGATTCGTACCAAACAAGTAAGCATTACTGCATGATTTGTGCCACCAAGAGACTCTTGAAGTATGCGGGTTAGCTTGCTCTCACGGTATGGCACATGGACTTCATTAGCATTAAGTGCATAAACAACATTCATTACAGCCTGGAGGGATATATTAGTTTTTGTAGCCTCATGAAGTGCAACTCCATCTCTGCTACTTCTTCGGGCATCCTCATATCCTGACAACCAGGGCATAAAGATTTGATTTGGTACTAAAAGCTATGAAGCAAAAAAATGTTGTCAAGGAGTTTAGAACCTGCTAAATCAATAAAGAGCATCCTCCCTTCAAGCTTGAGGTTTGAATTGTCATCAACTTTTGACAATTGCATCATTAAACATTTGTGGCTCCTTTTTGGTTGCTCCAGTGGTATCTTCTGTACTGGTTTGTTGTTTTGCAACTTATTAAGGTACATATTCTGAAACTCTGAAATGGATTTCATGGAAACCTAATGGAAAAACAAGTTAAGGCAATAGAATACGCAAACACAGTTCTTTACTCGTCATTCATTTGATTCAAAATATTAAACACACCAAATTTTCTTCTAGTTCCATTAGTTCATTTCATTTGAAAGTGGACAACTTACATGAGTAAGTCCCTTAAGATTGATTTTTCCCCGACCATCTCCTAGAAACTGGACCTCGGCATGTTTGGGATCCAGAAGATCATATGCACGCTCTTGATAGACCTCCAAAATGGAAACTGAAACTGCCTTTCCAGCCTCTTCGGCCTTTGAAAGCAATTCATTCATTGACAACACAGCAAGACCTGGTTTGTCTAGGGAACCCTTCATAAAGACAAAACATCATCTTAATATTTAATACAAATATATGTTCACAGGGCACAGAAAAATAACGAAAAGCAACCTGGATTGTGTAAGTTTTTCCACTTCCTTTAGCTCCATAAGCAATAACAGATGCACTTCCACCATTGAGAACATCCGAAATCAAAGGCTTTATCTCTCTTGAGAAAATGGTATCGATGTCCTCGTCTTGTTCATAGCAGTTATCCAGTACAAATGGTCCATCTTTTCTACTGAAATATCAATCAAAACCATTCTGTATGTTAAAATTTTTTAACCCAAAAAAAAAGCTGAAGCTCAGAAACCAAAAACTTATAAATTTAACAAACTGATAATGAAACAATAAATGGTTTGAGAACTATTCAAGTTCAATATTCAATAATTCAACAGATGCCAATTGCTGAATCAGTAAAATGGTATTTTAGGGTTAACAGTTGAAACAGAGTACCAACGAATAATTATGCAGATTCCAAATTCAACAAGCGAAATAACTGGAAATCATACTTTACAGATGGATCTGAACATGAGAGTGTAACTCCACTTTCAGGTGAAGCCCCTTCTTTGTTCTTGAATACAGATATCCAAGCCTTCGAATCCTGGGTGGAAGATTCCAATTCCGAGCCTGTGAAACCTCGAATTTTTCCCACAATTCTCACCCTGCGATATGGGTTGGATTCCATGGTTACCTTCCCACGATTTGAGCCAGCTGCGGACGAAGCCATGGAATTTATTATTGCAGTCAGAATTGAGGATGAGATGTTGTAGGCTAGTAGCCGTTTGTGAATTTCCTCTGTCGGAGCTTCTTCAGGTTTTCAAATTTTAGGCTTTAGGCGCCCTCGGAAATTATTTTATTATCATGATGTAAGAAATCCGAGTTAGGACGTGTGCATTTATTTGTCGTACCTAAAATATTATTTTTGTTCGTTTATTTATTAATTGAGCCGAAAATTTTGTTTGTATTCGTTTATTTATTAATCGAACCGAACTCGAACTTATTCGTGTACGTTCTTTCTCGCATTAACAAATATAAAATTTTAATGTTTAGTTAATTTAATATATTGTATCAACTTACATAAAAATCACAATTCACTTTAAACTTATTTATTGATATCTAACTACATACAAATGTACTCCTTCATTCCATGATCCATCTTTACTTAGGTACAACTTATTATAAATGTCAAGATACAATATTTAAAATACTTAATTTGTCACCATTTGTTCCATTTATATCCTTACTTAAAAAGTAATGACTAATTGTAAGCCACACATAATTATATTAGTAAAGGTAAGAGGTGTAAAAAAATTGAAAGTGAACTCTTCTAATGAAAAAATATATATTTGTCAAACTAGACCCTTCTAATGGAACGGATGGAGTATATAAATATTCAATTTATTTGTAATATTTAAAAATTTAATGGAGTATATATTTATTTTATTTATATTATATAGTTAATACATCAACATTGTTCACGTACGTTAACGAATTTTCAAGATGTTGTCCGTGTTCATTTATTATCGAGTCTAAGACTTTGTTCTCTTTGTGTTTCAATTTGGGAATTTTTTGTTTTTGGAGGGGAAATTTTTGGAGGGAGTTTTTTTTTTTGGAAAATTGTGTAAGAGAGAGATAAAAAGTGTAATGATTGTGTTACTTTTTGAATTTTTGTGAGTGAAGTTTTTGAGGAAATTTTGAATTTTAAATCGAGTAGAAATTGAGGTTGTTTTTTTGTATAAGATTTTAGAAAAAAAAAAAAATGATGATTTTCTCGCAATGGAAATAGAAAAGAACATAGCCTTCAAAATCATATTTGTAATCATTTATTATCGAGTCAAACTTGAAATTGTTCGTGAGCGTTCGTCTTCGTTGTTAGATAAATAATAAAGAAAAATCAGCGGCTTTGTTTTGCGCATCAATCAAACACTTCCAGATTCCAAAAAAGGAAAAAATCAAAGACTTAGGGGCCGTTTGGTTCGTAGAGGGGAATGGGAATGGGAATGGGAATAATAATAGTGAGGAATGATAGTAGAGGGAATGATAGTAGAGGGAATGATAGATGGTGTTTGGTTCACAAATAAACTTTTAGGATTAAATTTATTTTTATTTTTTTTACATTTAAATTTTGATATATTATAAATTATTTGTGTTAAAATATATTATAATGATGAATTTTAGCACTTAAAATTTTTAAAAAATAAAAAATACACACAAAAGGAGGGAATCAAACCCATACCCCCCAATATGCTAGGATATGGAAGATTGCCTCAAAGGAGGGAATCAAACCCATACCCCAACCTAACCAAACAACAACTTTCATTTCCATACCCATTCCATTCCCATTCCATAGTCCCAAAACCTCAAACCAAGCAGCCCCTTACTTGATAAGCTTTTAATTTCAGGCCCTCCTACGGCCCACTTTATGTGAACAGTCGAGCCTGGGCTGTACTTTACCAGTCCACCACCAAATTGTCAGGATAAGACACTAAATGCCGTTGTTTAAGTTGATTATTAGTTTGTTAGTAAATTGTGTAAATATCGATCCTACCCTCATTGTAGGGTATCTTTTTGATGAATAAAAATCTGAGTTTCTTCCCCAATTATTCTTCTCTCTCTATTTTTGTGTTTTCTCCCATTTCGAATTCTTCTATCTTCCTTATCTGATTTTCTCCATCAATTTAATTCTTTTTCACTTTACTATCCTAGAGCATGACACAAATACGGATATATTAAACAACAAAAAATACCAAACCTTAAAAACATAAAAACTGTATTATGAATATAAAAAGAGTCTTAAAAATTGGTGTGCATAAAACTAAGTCTTCATTGGGCTTGACCCAATCGAAGAAAGGAATACATAAACAGTAAGAAATAAAAGACGCATAAAAGGTTCGAACCCAAGTTTAGGTCGGAAAACTCTCTAAAAACCAAGCCAAAAAAATATGTTTAGGTCGGTTACTAGCTTAGGTCGGTCCTATAGGATTTTCTTATGGACATCATAAGAATCGAGCTTGGGAAAGTTAGGTCGGAATAACGACAACATTGACATAATAGATAGAAATCATTAGGAGGCTAGGAGCCTATTTTTGAATTCATGCAGGAAGTGCACAGAGCAATGATAGAAAATGAGTCCAAAGTCAGACCATGATAGACAGAAGCATAAAAGTCATCGTAAAAAGAGGAGAGTAGTTGGAAGTACAAATCATCATAGTGCAACGGATATGTCAAAGTATGGCTATAAATACTAAGTCACAAGACTAACTAAGGTACGCAATATTCTCTACGCTTAAGCTTTCAGTGAATACTGTTTATCGTCTTCATCCTTACTGACTTGATCGTCGGAGTTAAACAGGGGGGATGCCCCCGCTTGTTTTACTGTTTATTTCCTGTGACGGAGCACCCTTCAGGTCGATCCGAGCTATACATTCTCATCCGCGCAGATCCGAGCTAAAGAGGCCCAGATCAGAGCTCTGTTGCTGCTTGCTTCGGTCAAAAATCTCTACCTTGGGCTTGAATACTCGAGATTTCCATTGGGTCAGCCGGAGCATCCAACACCAGACATTTTGCATCACATCAAAAATAATAAAAAATTATTGTATAACCAAACACTTTTTTTTTCATTAAATTCAAATTTTAATTTTTCTCTAAATTTATATTCACATTCTCAAAACAAATTTTCTCAAAATTACATTTTTCTCTTCTCTACCTTACACAATATTCCAAAAAACAATTACCTCAAAACAAATTCGTAAAAAAATAAAATAAAATTATTTATTTGAGTTACAATCCAAACATAACTTAAATTTTAAATCATGATTGGACTCTCAACCCAATATCGCCGCGTTAAAACACTAAAATAAAATTTTAAAAACATATTTTCGACGACACCACCAATAATGGACTTGCAAGATTAAATAGAGACGGGTTCAACAATCGCAGACTTGGGCTGTAACAGGCTTAACCCAATGGGCTCTTCTAATTCCTGGTACAGTCCATCTTATGGTAATCGAACTCCGAACTTGCCGAGAAGAAGCCGCCGCCGCCGGCCAACCGTTTTTGAATCCGAATCCGGATCCGAAATCGACATCGAGACTCGAGTGTATCTTTCTCCGTCTGGGGGCAGCCAAGAGAATCGATCCACAAGATTTTGGGTGCCTGGGTTTTCGCGGATTTCAGTACAGAGAATTCAATCCGAATCCAATGGACGGCAGAGGTGAGAAGAAGGAGGACGATGGAGTGAAGAGGAATGCAAAGGCATGTGATGTAGAAGCCCTAAAGAAATGCTTGGAGGAGCATAAAGGTGATTATCTCAAATGCCAGTCCCATATCGAAGCTTTCAAATCTTCCTGTTCATCTTCCAAGAACTCCCCTTCTTAGATCTTACCCCTTCCCTGTTCTATCTCTCTCTGTTTTTCGTTTTTTTAAGAGTTTAAATTAGTGAACCCTAATTTCAAAATTTATGCTCCATGATTATTCCTAATGTTGTGTATTAGCGCAAATCCTTTGATTTATTTATCTTTTTTTGGTTGAGGATCTAAGAAAATTGTATTGATTCAATTGAATTATCAATCTTGTTTCCAACGAATGCCAGTGCATCTCCAGAAGGATCACTTCACTTCGAAAATGCACAACACAATTGTGGTTTGATATTGATTACCTATATTTTTTTATTCACTACTAATTGGCAATGATAATACATATTCAAAGGAAAACTCTCACCTTGTCATCATACATTAGCTAGGTGTTATGTTATATACCAACGCCTAAAAACGCAACCTATATTAAACTTACAAACTCAATACTTCAACAATTACACGCATAATACCGATATATTTAGCTAAATTCATGACGATAATAATACTATAACAGAGAACACCGTTAATCATTTTTATTCCTATTTCCAAATGCATCCATCCCGTGATCGATCTCAGGTTTGGCAAGCTGGCGTCAAAAGTTCCGAGGGACAAACAACATGTGCCTGCCTGCAGTATTCATATTCTTTAACTATTACGAGGTCAACCCAGCAAAGTCAAATGCCAGATCAAACTCTTTACTTCCCAGGACTTGTACAACTGGTTCGATCCCAATAACGTTCTACAACTGGTCAAATGCCCCGATTTCTTGGACAAAATTAATGAAGAGCAAAGGGACTTTCCAGAACTTCCATTTAAAATACCTCAACTCAAGCCTTTCAAGAAAATATATGGTAAAATTGTCATACGTCACAATCTCGCTTCAGCACAGACTAATAGTTCTCGTTCTTTGCAAAGCCAATTTTCATACTTCAATTATTTAATATATAAAAAGATTCCTATGTTTATAAGAAGCAATCTGCCATTGGAGAAGCTTGCTTGATTGCTTGTACCTTCCTTCATACATTTCCCTATCATGCCATCATCTCAGACTTCCCTTGAACTTCCTGTTTTGGATATTTGGCAGCCATTAAGCCAATCCTCTCTTTCTTCCCTCTCTGCCGCCTGTAAAGAATGGGGATTCTTTCTGATTAGCAACCATGGAATTTCCGCTGATCTCCACAAGAAGCTTCAGTTTCTTGCAAACCGTATTTTCACGCTTCCCACTGAAGTGAAGCTTCAAGCTGGGGATTCTTCCATAATCAAAACTTATACTCCTCACTTCATCGCCTCCCCTTTCTACGAATGCCTCACGGTTTCCGGCCCTGATTTCTCCGCCTCCGCGCAGAGTTCTTCCGAAGCGATCCTCGACGATCCCTATTCAGAATTCTGGTAGTTCCAATAGAATTTTTCTACGCATTTGTCACTTTTTTTCATCGATTTTTCTGACTCTGTGTTTTCCAATTTCCAGTGATGCATTGCAAGAATACGGCAGCATTATGTCGAAATTATCGAGGAGGATCACCGAGATTCTCCTCATGTGCTTGGGGGATACTGATCGGAAGAGCAAGATTTCGTCGGAGTTCGACAAATGCGGAGGCTATTTCAGAATAAACAACTACTCATCGCCGGAGGCAGAGAACCGGAAGAAATTAGAAGAGGAAGACGAAGTAGAAGTTCTGGGAATGCACACCGACATGAGCTGCATTACCATCGTTTGCCAAGACGAGTCCGGAGGGCTTCAAATCAGATCGAAGGAAGGGAAATGGATGGACGTAGATCCGAGGGTTAGCGACGGGAGTTTGGTCGTGAACATCGGAGATTTGATGCAGGCGTGGAGCAATGGGAAATTGAGGTCCTGTGAGCACAGAGTTATCATGAGACGGCGATCGAATCGGTTTTCCATGGCGTTCTTCTGGTCGTTCGAGGACGATAAGGTGATTCTGGCTCCGGAGGAAGTCGTCGGCGACGGGAATCGGAGGCTCTATAAGCCATTTGTGTGTGTCGATTATCTGAGATATAGGTTGAAGAGTGAAAAAGGCAATTTTGAGAAAATCGGAAAAACTGTACAACACTTTGCTGGGATTGAATCCTGATGAAGAAAAAAATTCTGTTTCATTCACATTTTTGGAGGAAAATTCGTAGTATGTGAATTTTTGTGTTGCTTTCTTTGTTCTCGGAGCATCTCCAACTACATTGGTTTCTGGTTGTGTCACAGTTCCAATTCATTTTTTTATTCCGATTCCAATTTTAATTCTGATAAACAGAATATTTGTCATTTTTATTATTTTCTTTTTTATTTAATTGTAAATACCAAAAACTAATTTTTTTCAATATTTTGAATTTATTGTAGTTTATAAATTAATTAAATGTTTTAACATTTTAATTCATAAGTATTGTTTTTTTATATTCTCACCTCAAACTCATGAGCTATGTATGCTAAAATTTAATTTAGGTTTTAGATATTAATTTATTTTATTATATATATATTATAGATTATATTATATATTTATAATATATGTAATGTAAATTAGATAATTAATTTATATATTATTAAGATATGTGTAATTTCATTATATATTTACATATATTTACTCCGGCTCTTAAGGTTTGGAACCGAACTGTCTGAGACCGGTTTTGGTAAAATAGCTGGAGCCAGAAATAGCTCCAGTTTTCTTGGAGCTTTCTTTTTCTCTTTTTTCGCTCATTTTCTAGCTCCAACAAATATCTCGGAGAGATGGAAACTATTTTTGGCTTCCAATTTTTTAAATTGAAAGCCAAAAATAGCTTCCATTGTTGGGATGCTTTTATTGAAGAGAGTGCCTATTCTTCACGCGGTTCTCAGACCTGGGTTTGGTCATTTTTTGGGGTTGAGACCCAAAAACCATATATCCCGATTTTGGTTTTCGACGTACGCCCTTTCCTCTTCCTTCTCCTCTGTCAGAATGTCGTCGCCAGTCTCAACTACTTCCTCTTCCTCATCTGAACACTCTCCGCTCATTGCAACTGTTTCATCAATCTCCCTCTCAGTGTTAAGGTTGAGCCCAGAAACCGTACGTCCCGATTTTGCTTCCTAGGGATTTGGAAAATTTGGGAGATCGGGTTCGAGTCTTGAGCAATTTCCAACCCGAAGAGTTTGCTGCGGTTGTTGTACTCCCTATGGCGTCTTCTTTTGGTTCTTGTGAAGCAAAAAAAAAAAAAAAACGGGTTGGGGAAGAAGATGAACAGTGACAAACACTATTCATCAGTTTTTTTATAAATAGGCCCATGTTATTTTCTTTTTCTTAAATGACGGCCCCAACTTATTTTTTTTAAAAAAATAAATAGGAAAAGTTAAATATTAAACTATGTTAAACTAAAAATATTTGTAAACTTAAATATATCATTAACATTAAGAACAATTACTATTTTAGAAATATTATTATAATGTAAAATTTATTTTTGGTTGAATATGTAAAAAATGAAAGATTGAGATTTTATTTGCTAATAAAAGTAAAATAAAAGTAAAAATTTTGCAAAAAAGTATTGGAAAAAATTTGGGTTGAAACCCATGTTCTTTACCATGGGTTGAGAACTGATTTGAATCCAGTTTTCAAAATCTTGTTTCTTACAAAAGGTCTGAAACCCATTTGAGTTGAGAACTGGTTTCAAACCAGTTGAAACCAGTTCTCAGAACATCATAAAGAACATGCCAAAATCTGATCTAAAATGTCCGTATCCTCAAAAGAACTTGGGGTTGACTTTTAATTTCCTAGTTATTTTTAAATTTTTTTTTTCCCCATTACTTTTAGTATTGTGGGCATTCCGGTTTACTCCCGCCGTTTTGAGTTCGGGCGCGTATCCGACACAGTCCCTCCTAATACAACTTCAGCGTGGGATACTCTGTCCCAAAATTATAATGACACTGTCCCTAGTAATACAATTTCAGTGAGAGATCCTCTGTCTCAAAACTAATGAGATAAATGGTGTGAACCATTTTACCGATTGTTCTAGACTATCCCTTGGGACACCGTTTGTCCCCGCGGAGCCACCAGGTGCCACAAGAAGCCTAGGATAGATTCCAGGAAGTTCAGAAAGAAAGAAAAAATTGCTATATTTTATGAACAAAGTTGAAAACAATTGACCACAACTGTTGTAAAATGACTATGAACGGAACAAAATTTCTTTCTACTTGAGAGCTTTTTTCCCTTTCGCATCTCTATACGAACGAACAGGAAAATAAGGAAAGCGAAAAAAAACTCAACTCTAATGTGCTACTCTAATGATCCGCAGGCACTGCAACTCTTCCTGCATGTTCCGTAGTAATCAGGAGAGCCAACCATGAAAACTGGATTCCGTTCACACTCCCCGGAGGCGGCCCAGCCAGGACATTGTTCGTCTTCATCGGTGCAATCAGTGGCGCCATCCAACCCTGGTGGATCCTTCTTCTCCCCTCTAAAGGCCTTGAAATGGAAAAACTTGGTGGCGTACCGCATCTCCCCACCAAAATGAGGGCATCTAGCATAAGAGCTGCTGTTGTCAGGACTTCCATTGAGATGGGCGTTAAAGAAAACAACTGCATTTCCTTTTGCAGGGTTTACAGCCATACTAATCCTCGCGCAATCAGATAAGATCTCGTTCTGCAAGGAAGTTCTCCAAATTTCAGTTACATCCACGACAAGAAGCAATAACTGAAACATGACTAATACAGTAATAATTTAAGGTAGGTTGTTCCTTACTTCTGACTTGGGAAAGAAAATCTGGCCACCCTGAGAGACATTTGAGAGATACATAACAACTGTTGCCATCAAAGGTTCACTGGGTAGTTTGATGAATTCCTCACCAACATTTTTGTCATTGTGTTTTGATTCGCCCCGCTCGAGATGGAGACCCTGTAAAGGCCTTCCATTTTCTGAATAGTAGTCCAGTTAAAAAACCAAAATAGGGGCACATGACGAATAATGAAAATTGAAAACACTGATTTTGCCAAGCTACAACAAGCAAGGAAACATCACCTTTGGGAATAAAAGTCCAGGCTGAAATTCTTTTCTCAATCCTTTCAGCAACTTCATCCTGGAACCAAAAAAAGGTTGACAATCACGCCAGTGAGGTACGACATTGAATTCGAACACAATCAATCAATCCACAACATGGATATTAGCCAGCAGAATTTCAATTATCTTGGATAGTTTATACTTGTCTTCTCTATCCAGAGCACCAGGCTGCCCTTTCTTTCTTTATCCCGAGCACTTCAAACAGTTTATGTAGTTCTAGGGAACCACCTTTCTTTCAGGGACTGAAAACTCTTATTCAGCCACTCAGGTAGTTTAAATTAAGCTACAAGTTCACAAATTCTTCTAATCACAATAAAACCACAACAAACAAGGCACAGAAACTGAGCAAATCGCAACTGCATATGCTTTTTCTAGACAATCTTAAGGATGCATCTACTGCTCCAATATATGTTCATGGATGGCTCAACTACAAGTTTACGATGAAAAGAGAAAGATACCACATATTCCAAAAGAAGTAGAAAATGTTCCAACACATGAAGTACTTCCAGTGTATAAGGAAACACTACCTCTATGTCAATCTCCTCTACATCAGCACCAGCAGTTTGATCATTTTTCTTTCTGTGTAGCTAAAACAAAGATAAATGCATGAGAACCACTAATGCCGGAACCATATGAGAGCGAAAAAGAAAAGGAATTTACCAAAGAAATTAGGTGGTCACACTCCTCGTCTGACAGAAAGTTTCTGTACAGGAATACCCTGCGAGCAGAAAGCAATATCAGTTATTTTTCCTCTATATATTACTGCCAGAGAGCTTTGTCTGCATTATTTCATCTCTACAATGGCTAAGCTAGTTCTTAAATTTACAGAGAAAATTGTTACAACAACAAAAAGGTGAAAAGGCAAACTACGTAACATAAGAAGTTAAAAGGCAAAGTAAGCAGTCATTGACCCCCAGGGTACCTGACCTTGGTCGCCACGCGACTTGAGTAACTCTTGATGGATCAATTACATCAGTTCTTCCACTCCATTTGTTAATATGTTGCCCCTCCACTTCCTTGGTTCTCAACTCCTTCCGACTACTGAAACAAATCAGAGCATATAACCATGTAAGCAAAAACAATTTCCTATCACCAAGCAGCATTGTCTCACATTTCACAAGCTCCAGATATTTGTTACATTCTCATATTGAATTCAAGTTTATCATGCCGCAAAAGGGATGAAGATAGGCAATCATGTTGAACAGTGAATGAACTTTTCAATGACAATAAATTTTCCTCTAAACTTTGAAACTAAAAGATCAGTCATTCTGAAGTAACTATACAGAGGGGAAACTGTTTTTTGGAGATAAGAATTAATTCAATCTTTTAATTAAGCCAGAAAGGGAAAACTATGGACTAAAAAGATGGAAACACAAAGAAGAGTAAGAGAACACTCCTTTCTCCTAAAACAGAAACGCATGAAACCACAATAAAAACAGGAGAATTATCTACAGAAACAAAAGATTTAGATAAACGAAGCAAGCACGTTAGAATTGAACCCACAAACAGGCATAAAACAAAAGAAAGAAAAAAAAAAGAAAAACTCCGTTACTAGTAAAGCGGAATCACCTACGCTAAAAGGCTGGAAGGAAAAACAAATTATTTACAATCGATACAAAAATGATGAAAAAATTATATATTGCTCACATTTCTGCTGCAGAAATGCACCCAGGAAAACCACAAGAAAGAAGGACAACGAAGAAAAGCCAGAAATGGATCCCCATGGATGATGATCGGGATCCTCTAAGAGCCAAAAAAGATTTCGCCTTTTGCGTTTATCCGCCGCCGGTGACGGTGATCAAAGTCTCATCAGAAATTTGGGGAGAAAAGCTGCAGCTTGACTTCAAATGATTGCGGCAAAGAACAAATGAGAAAATGCCCAAAAATTAAATAAAAAAAACAATTAGAAATTTGTAACAAAGAGCAATTCTCAGTATGCACTATGCAGTAGGAGCTTGCACAAAGCGTGGTCTGTGCCCTACTAAACCACCACGCTTCCGCGCTAACTAAATGGCTAATTATATTTTCTAGGCGACTTGGATGCATAGATGGTATTCCATAAAAAATAAAAAATAAATAAAAGTTAAATGCTTAGTTGGTAGTATCAGGGTCTCACGCGATATTGATTTTTAAGTATGTAATTGAGTTGAGATCTATTTATGAGCTCATATTAATGAAGTTTAAAATGGTGGTACAGTGGTGATTAAGCCTTTTGTGACCTTCATGCATGATGAGTCGAGTTTCAATTCTCGCCTACTATAAAATACAAGTCTTATGTAACTTTCATGAAGATTAGGATTTTCAAATCTCACATACTGTAAAATGCAACAACACTCCCCCTATTCTTAAAAAACAAATAACTCAAACCTCACCTACTGCAAAATGCAACGAACACTCGCGAGCAAGAAAAATAACTCTTTAAGTGATAATCCATGCTCCATCTCCACTTGTGCTCATAACAAACAAATTATTTCATTCATATGAAACCAAAGAATATAAATTATATAACAAATTTGCCTCACCAAAATTCATACATACAGTTACAGATCACAAAAAGATTGATACGAATATCTAATATACAACTCAAGCCACTTCATCAATCTGCAAAATGAGTAGTGATTGTCATCTTTTGCCATATATCCATTGCTATCCCTCCCACTTCCTCCTTTAAATCCACCTGTGCAATGGAACAGCTCAAAAACAGCAGCATCTTTGACTATATCAACAGGTTGGAATTCAATGAATAAATGAATGAATGCTGATGCTCAATCATCAACAAGTGGTTTCTTCAGCACCATGTAACCATGCTCATCCTTATCGAACAAGCGCTCAATCAGTTCGCCCCAGCTTTCTGTTACCCGGCTTTTGTTCGATGAATTTGAAGAAGAAGAAGAATCACCGTGTGTGCTTTCTGAATGTTCATCCTCTCGTTCTTCAAATGTTCCGTATTCTGAAGGGGAATAGGCATGAGGGACAGCTAGAGTCACAGCCCTCCGTAATGCAGCCTGGTGTTCTTCAACGTGCTCTTTGGCGATTGTCTTCTGCCGCTCCATCTTCTGCTTTGGTGGAACATCTAGACTGTGATTTTTCTGTCTCATAAGCTGTGGTAGATTGAAGATGCATGTCAGTGCAATCAATGTGGCTTTATGGAGATATAGTGTGATAATTACAATATAAAAAACGTATCATGTGATGTCAATATCAGCATCATTCTTGATTCTAGCTGGAGAACTTCAAAAGAGCACATAAAAAACAAACACATCAAGGGCTGAAAGGAACACAGTTACCATGGTACCCAACAGAGATTTTCCTTCGTTTGTTTGAGAAATGAACAATAAACTTGCAAGAGATGGAAAGTTTATAAAAAGAATTCTATGTCAACTTACTACCAGTGCCCGGTTGGCTTCTCGCTCTATCCAAATGATAGCATGATCTGAAGTGGCATTGCAGGATAGAACTATGTGCTCAAATCTTCCATCCACAGGAACAGCAGTCCTCACAACTGGTGGAAACCTTCCACACCTGACAACAGAATGAAGAGTGACAAAAATGATATAGTCCACCGTTTAATAATCTTTACACAACTACTGCACTCCAAGTAATCAGCTTCCATCTTCTATTTCACGTTCTTTACGTAAGCCAGAAAAAACAGTTGATAAAACAGAAAACCATCAAATATTCTACTCCAAGCTGAGAAATCAGGAAAGCTACAATGCCAGGAGAAAGAATCATGAAGTTTGATGCTTGGAAGTTCAAGTATACCTAAATGGCTTTCTCTCTACTATGTGATAAAGGCGACCAGGGGCATAGAGTCTCCTGGGATCTTTGAGCATCTTCTCCTCTGATATGCAAGTATCTTTCAAGCACCTTAGGCATAATATGCATGGTAAGCTGCTCAAACACAAATAAATGGAAACCAGTAAGAGAAAGACCTTTTGATTTTCGTTTTTATATATAAACTCGGATATACTGAAAGCTGGCAGGAGCAACTGGACAATTTCATGTCTGTCAACATCATCAACTGATGTCCTAGGTCTTCAACAAAGAAAAGCATGACATTTCTGTCAGTTTAACACTAAACAACAAATTAAATGTCTCTTATAGAGAAGGATAAAAATAAAGTAAAAATAACACCACCGAATCAATGTACAACAAATTTCAGATTATTATAAGAAGCTTTAGCTCATTCATGTCCAAACAATCATTTTTTGATTTCCTCCCATCCCTAGTTTTTCACTCTAATTTCAACAATATACCAGAGAGAGGATAAAAGTTTCAAATGCATGTTTACCAGAAAAGCGACTTGAAGACATCTTCCAATGGAGTGGCCGTACGTGGCAAAAAGTCATCCTACTTCACCAAAGAGAATATTTATTAATCCTAAATAACATTGTAACCAGTATATGATTAAGTACAAAGTAAAAAAGTTAAAAGACAGGACTTTTTATTGGAAAACAGTGACATAAAATGAAAGCTTAAAATCAAGATCGTCAAAGCATCCTAGTAGCTGGCAACAATCAATCGAAGCAGTGTGAAGTCAAATAGTGGAACATGAGATAAGAGGAATACTTGCAACCAAGATCCTCAATTTTCCCTTCTAGTGAAAAGTGTTCTCTAATTGAAGAAAAGTCTCTTGTTGAACATGTGTATTTAACATTTGGGATTTGGCATGCACAACAAACTAAGTTTCAACCATGTACTTAGTTCAATGAAACTGAATTCATCAAGTACGAAATTAATGACTTGTTCTTAAACACACACATACTCTCCAGGAAACAAAATCATAAGGTAATAGTGATAGAAGTGTAAGCAGTGGGTCAATGAAAAGTTTAAAGATAAGCATGCAAATAACTAAAATTTTTCATCCAAGATTGAATGCTCAGGCACAATGGATTTTACTGGGAGAGCCAAAGAATCTAACAAGTTTGCACATATAGATTAAAATGTGAAGGACCAACCATTATAACACTCTATATAGTTTGCTAATAAAACATGATAAATTATTAAAGTAGGATGTTACCTGAAGCACAATGGAATTGATGACATCGGCATACCTAACAGCTAAGTTCAGTGACATGCATCTTGCTGGTGCCATGGCATAACACCTAATCCTCTTCCTGTCAACATTTCCCAACCTATCAGGATTTGTTACCACCAACATTGTCAACAATGCTGCCACGCCTGATCCAAGGGAGTGTCCAGCAAATGTCACAGTATAATTTGGATATTTCTCGATCAATTCCTTTAGTACATCACATTCTACATCTAACACTCGCCCAGCAGCATTTAGTAATCCATTATGCACATACCCTCCATTAAATTTTCTCTTTCCCAGCTTATTATCGAGTAGAACAGCATAATCACTCTCTTTTGCCAAATTAAGGCCCCTAATAGCAAGAACTATATCAGAATGCTCATGATCAAGATATAGCAAGTAAGGCGGTGCTCGCCCAAGTGTGTCTTCATACGTTCTTTTCAGTAGTACAGAGTCTGGATTAATCCCATAACCTCCTGGAGGTTCCCAAAGAGGCTGCCTAATATCATCTTCGTAGACAGAGAGTATGTAGCGGCATAGCCTAGGGACAGGTTCAAATTCTTCTGCAGTGGCAAGCCCCCATGTCTCACTGTCATGATCTCCAGTGTGTAGACAACGTTTCCATGCCCAGCGAGCACAAGCCAGACAATAAACACATTCGAGAAGAGGGAAGCCACAGATGATTGACATTGCCAATGCCAATGCCAACGCCAACTAACTCATGAACATCATCATAATACAAAGAAAATGTGGGGTACTGGTTAAAAAATCCAAAAGGGTACACGAAGAGTGGGTTGACAAGTGTTTACTATTGGAATCCCAAGTAAAGTAGCAATCGGAATTCCTGTCAAAACGAATATGATACTTTTATAGCTCAAAATTTGCAAGTACAAGGTATATCCACAGCAAATATCATTATAAAGTAGAGAGGTTCAAAATGCAAGAACCTCAAAAGTAAACAAAGTAATACAAAGGAATACCCTTTCTTTTCTTCACAAGTTGATAGACCCCGAAGGAGCAGAAAAGACACAAACTTCATTGAAATGAAACGTTGACAGGATGAGACAGAAGATTGCCATAGACAATTGATACAAACAATTATACTAAAACAAAACTAATTGAGGGTTTTTTTGTTTGATATCCCAAAACTAAGTTAAAGTGGTATTCTTTGAATAATACTAGGAAAATAACTGCACATTTGTTTAGCAAATTAGGCCTAACAAATCCTAGTATTAGTTGTCAGCAATGATCCAAAAAAACCAGAAATGCAAGCATAATAAGAAGGCAATCAACATATTCACCAAAAACCTAGAAAGGCATTCACTTTTGCGGCCATAAATTTCTTGTTACTTTGGAATAAATTTTAAAAAAAGGGCTAACTTAAATGAACTCAACTTTAACACCATAAAAAGGACTACTGCAGAAAGAACGAATTAATCAAAAAGCGGTGAAACAGAATCGGAAGAGGGAAAAGGAAGGGAACACTCGGCACCTGCAAGTCAACTGATGAGACTCAACTACCATCGGCCCGAGTCGCAAATTGCAAACCCAGAGCTTTCCCAGTGACTCGTCTGCATTCAGCCCCTTTGGTAAATTAGTTTACTTCCATTTTCTAGATTCAGCGGGAAAAAAGTGCACAATCTTCTCGAATGTTTGCTATGGCTTCATTGCTGGATAAGGCTTTATTGCTAATGATTAGTGTTCTTCAGCAATTTTTTTCCCCAACAATAAAATGTTTTACTCTTAGCTCTTAACGTTGTAAGCCAAAAAATTAAAAAAAATTCTTAACGAACGTACGAGACTATTATTAGAACTTCAGGAAGGAAAACTTCAACGATCACAACTAATTGAGCTCATCTGAACTTGTAAATTTATATTTTATATTTGGCTTAATTACATTTTACCCCTGTGTTATCATGTTTTTAGTATCAGTCCCGTATATTTTAAAAATTAACACATTACCCTTCACTTATCACTACTTGAACAAAATAAGGAAAGGTGGGATCTAGGGCTGAAAACGAACACGAACGTTCACGAACAAGCTCGGGATCGACTCGTTAAAAGCTCGGTTCGAGATCATTTATTTATTAATAAACGAACACGAACAAAATTTTAGGCTCGATAAATAAACGAACAATAAATGAACAAAAGGGAGCTCGGCTCGATTACGTTCGCGAACAGCTCTATAAGAAAAAACAATTTTTAAGAAGGATAAAATAGATATATAATTTATCATTCATACATATAACATGAAAATAAATTTGGTGCAGTGGTAAGACATCAAAAGAAGAAACAAAGGAACTAGGGTTTGAATCTTCACAAGGCCAAATTTATTTTATTTCACAATTTTGAGGTGAATTTCACCCAATCTCACATCGGAAATGAACAATTTTGAGGTGAATTTTACCCAATCTCACATCGGAAATGAGAGAAGATTTTGGAGGAAAATTCCTTATAAATAGATGAGCATGACACTTATGGCTGAGAACGAACATGAACAAGCTCGACTCGGCTCGATTAATAAATAAACGAACATGAACAATATTTTAAGTTCGATAAATAAATGAACAATAAATGAACACGTCAAAGTTCGGCTCGGCTCGGCTCGTTATCACCCCTGGGATCCGACGAGGGCGGCATTAGGGGGAGCAGCAGACTCGCAGAGTGAAAGTCGACGTCACCTTCCTTGATTGGAAAAAAAGATATTTACGGCAAGTTTTTTAGCGGTATAACCAAGGACGAACACCGGATCTGAACTGAAGTAGTGTTGTCGGAGGAAAATACGCAGAGCTAGAGCACTAGTGTTGCCCGCAGGAAGACCCAAATCAAGGGACGGGCTACGTTGGGCGTTTAGAGTGGAATGATCCAATAGCAATAGCAGATAACATGTGGTGGATGAAAATTGTTGGATATCATAATAATGACGACGTGATATAAGGTTGACCTCGTCTCCCATTGATGGGTTGATGGTCAGCCGACCTCACCTCCCGCTGACGGGTTGACGGTTAGCCGACCTCATCTCTCGTTGACGGGTTGACGGTCAGCCAACCCCGTCTGGAGACGACTTCGGATACAGTGCCCTGAGTGCGTGACAAAGAGTGTGAATATCAAGACACCTTTATAGCATGCAGATAACACGTGTTGAGGCTAGAGAATGACACATGGATTATCTAACTTAGGCTGCTAGAGCATTTTCTACTTTTGGCCTAGTATAAATACTCAACGGTTTCCTAAATCAAGAGGTAATTGAATTTCACTTTAGCAAACTAATATACTGTCATATTTGATACTAATTTTGCCATCGGAGTGAAACAGGGAGTTCTTCCCAAAAGCAGGTAGGCAGAAGCGGAGGACGACGTGACGGGAGATCGTCGCTAAGGAGAGATCCAACAAAAAACAACACTAGCATTTTGGTAAGCCCCGCAGATAAATGGACTTTTTGAGTGGGATTGAGGAAGTATTAAAATGTAAAATGAAATTTCAAATTTTAGGTTTTTGTTCCAAAAATAAATTAAAAAAAATTAATTGTAAATTAGAAATGAGATGAAAATGAAATAATTGAAGCAACGTCATGGCCCGATGTCAAACAGGAAAATCAAAGACCGTCTACTTGATATTGGACAGCTGTCCTATAGCTTGGTAACATATATATATATATATATATATGGGCCGAAAGGTTTAAATGTCCAACAAATTAGCATCTTAATTGGGCTTCTTATATTCAGGTCCAATTTCGGCCCAAATTAGCTTAATTAGGGCGTGGGGTGACTGACCCAACTCCTGAACGCTATATAAAACTGCATCGAGCCACCAGTAAAACCCTAGTTCTTCACTTGCATCACCCGCCTCAGACCGTCGCGGACCAGACGAATTCAAGAAGGTAAAGCTTCGAGCTCACTTTCGGTTTTGATGTTTGACGTAATGATTGAGCTCTAGTTTGTACTTAGAGAAGCAAGTGTATGCGGCTTTTATTTTTCGCATTATCTTCCTGTTTTCTGCAAGTATGTTGTTGTTGTTCTGAGGTTAAAGGCTACCTTGTTGCTGAATTCGCTATTTTTAACTGTTTTTCTGTAGCTTAGTGGTTCATATGATTGGTTTTTCCTCGAATTAAAATCCAGGATCAAGCCTTTTGGAAGTTTTAGGTGCATTTGCTTTGGAAGATTCTTTTCCCTGTTAATTTATACTACCCAAGCGAGATGATTTGCTAAGATTAGATTGTTGGGTTTCTTACAGTATTTATTTGCACACATAGAATTAAAGCTCGGCCGTTTTGTTATTGTTGTTGAAGGTAGGTGATGGCTCCGAAGCAGGCAAATTCAGGCATATTTGTTGGATTGAACAAAGGTCATGTCGTGACCAAGAAGGAATTGGCGCCCCGCCCATCTGCTAGGAAAGGGGTATATGTTTTTCTATATATCTTGCAAGCTTTGGTTGCTCATCTTCATGCTGCAAGCAACAGTTTAACCACTGTTTGCGTTCTTTTTATTATTTTTTTTTAGAATATTGTGCTAAGCCTTTTTTAGTATTTCCTTTGTTTCTGTTATTGACATCTTTTAAATCTGTTAAAAGACCTTTTTTGAGATGGAAATTGCCTTTGAGGACAACTGTTGGCATGAGCAACAGCAGCTTATTTTGCGCACCTATGATGACCATCATGGGGGCTGTTGTTGTGATGAGTAATGAGCCAATATGCTAATCTGAGGCTTTGTATTACCTTTTTATGACATCATTTTAGTTATCTATCTGGATATATGTTTAATGTTTTTGTTTCTAATTGTTGTGTAATCAGTTTGGTTGTAATCTGCACTGGTACTTTTGAACTGTTAATATTGGAATTAATGTGTTGGGTACCCTGAAAAATACTTGGTTTGAACTGGGATGAAACTGTAAGCTTCTCCTTGGGCATTGTTCCTGTCTAGGTTTGTAGGGGTTTAGAAAGCATACTTGAGTTGTTTCTTGGCTCATATTTTCCGTCCAGTTTTGTTGCTCAAACAATTTAATTGTGGTGCAGAAAACAAGCAAAAGAGTGCACTTTGTGAGGAGCCTAATCAGGGAAGTTGCTGGATTTGCACCATATGAGAAGAGGATTACTGAGCTTCTCAAAGTTGGAAAAGACAAGCGTGCTCTAAAGGTAGCAAAGAGAAAGTTGGGCACCCACAAGAGGGCAAAGCGAAAGAGAGAGGAAATGTCTAATGTTCTCCGCAAGATGAGGTAATTTTACGCAATTTTATTGAAGAGGGGTACTTTTTCCCCTCTCAAGATCATCTCGTATATGATCATATCATTGTTGCTTATCAATCTATTGTGGTGTAATGCAGGGCCGCTGGAGGTGGTGAAAAGAAGAAGTGAGATATGTTTTCACATTTAATTTTGGTAATTTAAAGGATCTTATGCTTGATGAAATTCAGTTAGTCTTTGGTCTTGTATTTGTTTCTCATGTAGAGACTAAAATTTGCGGTTAAAGACATCTTGTATCAGTCTAAATTTTGGGAAATTATGTGTCTTCGATATTTTACATCATTATATTCGCAAGCAAGGATTACCATTTCATGTCCGAACCAGACAAATTTCTAGTTATCCATGAAATCTCATCGCTTGGATGTTACGTGTTACCAACATATTTGATAGTGATTTAGGACAAAAAGCGTCTTGTGCTTATTTTATAAATCTTGAAAAGTCTCAACAAGGACACCATGTTCTTTCTATCTGTGTATATAATACTGTATTCTCTAATGGGAATAAAATACCAATTATCTAATGTGAGAGTCAATTTATTTAACTCATATAAGAAGATGCAGGAAATACACATATTGAGGGTTTGATAAATGTATAAGGAAACATATCAAGTGTATTAGACTATAAAACAAATATGTTAAGAATGATAAAAAAGATTGATAGATAAATGAATTATTCAGAAGCGACCTGAAAAGTTGCCCAATAAAAAGTTAAAATAAAATGCAAAACATTGCAACTAAGGTTTTCAACTGTTGCACACAAAATTTAACCAACCGAAAAGGTAAAGTTCATTTGGCATCTATCCTTTTGAGTGTACATTTCTAAACTACAATGCGGATGCGATGCCATCGTTATTCTCTCTGTTTTTTAGGAGTATGGAAACCAGGAAAAATGAACACTAATCTATATAACATTTCCTTTACCTCAGTTTGTTTAACAGCCCTCAAAGGCATTACTGCAGACGAGATTACAAAGTGAGTAAGCGCTCATGTCCTGAACTTCTGAGTGATCTTCTCGACTCCTTCCCTGCAATCTCCTGCAAACCGCTTAATTCCGTCCTTGGCAGCCGAAGCGAATTGAACCGAACCCTGTTGGACCTCTTGTAACGAGGTACCAAGTTTCGCAGCGGCTGTATCTTTAAGCTCCCCAGCCTGCCCTCCAGCTTTCGAGATCAGCTCCTTGAACCTATGTATTATGGAGAGAACCGTCTGGATGATTATTTCAATTGTATCTTTAGCTTTCCCAGTGACAACCTCTGCCAGATTCTTGAGCCTATCCACCAAGTTTTCAGCTCGATCAACACTTCCTTTAGCGAAGGACTCATTTCCAGCAGCCACCCATGTATCTCCAACATTTGCTTCTTCACGCAGGTCGTCATCCACAACTACTTTGATGCCTTGTCTCTCCCACCGCTCCCTAGCAACATCCAATGATTTTGCCTGCTCTCTTGCTCTTTTGGCCTCATCCTCGGCCCATGCTCTATTTGAAAATTCACAAAAATAACAGTCAAGAAAAGAAAAGAAAATAACTGCAGTAACGAAGCTAATGATCACACGAGCGTATTAGTGTAGTGTTGAATGATTTCAAACTCTAAAACATCTTATTGCGCATGATATGAAACAAACAGACAGACCTATCTCCTCCTAAGCAATGGCCAATGGGTAGTGTGTAAGGCTCGAGATCAATATCAATGTGCAGGTATTAATCAATGGTCAGTAAATAAATCAGTTTCAAATTACCGATGACAGTATCACCAAACGAATATATCTTTCTAAAAATATCAATAACTGGTTCGCATTCTGACCTGGCCATAGACAAGGCTTTTCGCTCAACCTCCAGCTCATACTGCAACCGCGCAATCTCTTGGTTCTCAGTTTCTGCCTCTTTTCTAAGTTTGATGAGCTGTTCCTTTTCATATGAAATCTCTACCTTACTACTCATGAGTGTCTGTAACTGCTCCTCCATTTCACGTCTCAGCCTAGTCAGAACTTCCATTTCTGAATCAACTGCAGCTCGTTCCTTCAACAATGAAAGATCTTTTTCCTCCCTCTCAGCTCTCAACTTTTCAATTTCTTGCCTTGCTTCTTCAGCTAGTTTCTTTACAGCATCAATTTTCTCTCTTTCCAGTTGAAGTTCTTTCTCATAGCTGGCATTCACATCTTGCTCAACTTGAGCTACTAGGGCATTATGTGCAGCAACAACTTTTTCTGCCATGGACTCAGCTTCAATACGTGCAAGCTCCTCGCTAACAATTTCAGAAGCCTCGCCTGTAGCTAGGGCAATAGCAGCTTGAGCTTTTGTCACAGGTTTATCTGGCTGGAACAGTCTTGTGTATCCTGTTTAGAAAATAACAAAATTTTACTTTCATTTATAAGCTAGGCACAAAATATTTTAATGGACTAAAATTTGCATACCAAAAGACAGGGCCATTATCCCCTGGTCTCCGGCTGCTATGTCAGCCACAATCGCAGGCCAAGCATCTGGATTAATCTTGTCAATATCAATAAAACCTGAAAGTTGCTGCAGAGTCTGTTAACAAGAGACATAAAAGAGTTCAGATTTGGAACCATCTCCATAATGTGGGAGACAAAAAGAATCTTATTGAATTGTACAACCTCTCGGTCAACTACCGGCAGCTGTTTCTTATCTAGGGCCATCTTCCAACTTACAAGATCTTGACGTGATAAGGGGCTGCAAAACCAAAAAACGTATGCTAAAAAAAATCAAACAGGTGAATTTTAAGCTCGAACTTAAAATTTTGACAATTACATATTAAGAAATTCCATCAAGATTCATAGCATCAGCAACATATCAGTATTTTTTTTATAACAAAACTCACATGATCAGATATTTAACATGTAGGACTAGCTGTAAAGTAAGAAACAGTTATAATTGCATGGTACCCAGAAAAAGAGATGGAACCGGACTTAGATCTCATTTTTAGAATGCTAAAGTAACCAAAGCTTAGGGTTGAATTTTGTATATCCTTTCTGGCACATGTTAATATTTGATGAATTTGTTTGTACACATAAACAAATATACCTATCTGGAGAGAAGAAGACAGGATGTGGATCATCATCTGCAGAAGATTGCATGTCACGTCTTGAAAGCTTACTGGAAATCAGACCAGCTTCAGCCAAACCTGAAAAACCTGAAAAGTTCATAATCCACAATTTAATTCCACAAAAATAACCAAGCAGATCATTCCTACCTTGAATAAATGAAAAATCAGGGTCTTCAGGTGTAATGTCATCAAAGCCAAGTTCTGTGACATTCTCTATGTACATTGCAGTGTAGACTTTAGAAACTGTACTCCTACAGGAACTTGAAGTCAATTCAAACTCATCCAGGTCAACCTTTCCCTTGAAAGAAAGAAAAAGAAAAAAGCAGGAGATATTTGTACTTTGTCAGGGCACCGCTTGCCGAAACCAACCAACGAGCATATTCTCGACGAGTGCAAAGATCTCCAGGTTGTACATCGGCCTCAATAACCTAATTGATCCAGAAAAGAAAGCTTTTATCAGCCTATAGTATTTGGAATTCATACTTAATGAATAAAATAAATTCACGTAATAAGTATTGGGCATTGAGACGAGGAGCTAACCTATATAAACCCAAGAAACAAAACAGATCAACTATTGCTACCATTGAAACTTTCATCTATTGTTTGTTCAACTAAACAAACATAAATGCCTCCACACCATCTCTTGGAACTTTAGCAAACAATAAGCAACTTATGATGACCATGAAACTTGCTAATAGTTCTCTATATATTTGTTCACAGAAAATTCTGCACAAATAGACCAGTTCTTTGGAAAGAAATATTGAGGTAAAAGGATATAACTTCAACTATGAAACACATAATTGACTTAAATATTTCTAACACAAGGAAACATAGTTAAAGGTATACCTTTAAAGCTTGCAATGCTGCTAATGCCTGACTCTGAACTTGATCAACCACAGCAGGAACCAAAACTTTTCCTGCAAATTCCTGCAGAGCCGTAGACAGATTCGATGGAGCAGGAATGACTGCAGCAGTATACTTAATACCAGCACTGTTCAAGTCAAATGATGTTTTGGTTTCACTAATTTGCAGGAAAAGTTGCTTTTCGGCAAGAGAAAATGAAACATCTGACACTGAACTTGCTCCAGGTGATTCATTGACAGTAAGGCTATTCAATGGTACAGATGATTCATCTTGTTCACCCAAAATTTCTTCGGTTCTCTTCAGATCGACATCTGCGTATGCTGGAGAGCTTCTATTATCCCTATCTATATCATGGGGATCAAGATCTGCATCCAGTTGTGATTTAGGTGAAATATTTACGTAATTTACGTCACTTTGTGATGGTTCAGGTACTGAGTTTGGATCAATACTTATGTTTGACGTATCATCATTTAAAAGGGATGACTCGGTGACAGAATTATCTCCCCCTGATTCAAGCTCACCTTGATGACCTGGATCGAAAGTAACATGATTAACTTTATCATTTTCAGAGCTTGAGTTGGTTAAAGATCCACTAGAGAGCTCAGTTTCAGGTTTTTGGGGTGACTCTTCAGGGGCAACTAAGAGGTCATCAATAGATGATTCATTTTCTTGTTGAAGATGAGTCATATTAGCAACATCACTGTGATTGGATGCATCTTCGCTATTTCTAGTCTCAGCAGCTTCAACCTTTTCAGTACTTGAGTAGAAATCCTCGTCCAGGCTCGTTAAGCCTTGTGGACTGCTGCCATCTTGAGTCTCATTTCTGTCTTCTATGACTTCATCATTGCGATAATCAGATGCCAGTGATACTTCTTCATGTGCATTCAGCGGCTCCATCTGCTTTTCTATCCCTAAACAGACCACCAAATGATAAGTAATGCAAGTATACACATAAGACTGAATTTGCAGTTTTTGGAAAACCAAAAAAAGAGGCTTCCACTATAATCCTCCTAACCGAGTCTTTAACACAGGAATAATGAACTAGTATCAACAGCTGGAAAAGTTCAGAACTTACTGGATGTGCCTCGCTTTCCCATAGACAATGCAGCAAAGGTCAGACCAGCCACAAGAACAACTCCTGTAACTCCAGCTCCCACTATTCCTGAAAAATGTCTACTTACAAATGTTACTAGTCCACAACAATTATCAGCAATTTGTACAGCCAAAAACAACTGCTTCACAAACATAAAAAGGACCGTAAAGATTTTAACGGAAAATGAAACAATTTAGCTTTAGGAGAGTAGACTATCTCACTAATAAGTGAATGCTTCGAATTTGAGTCGGTGGATTGTTCCCCGTCGTCGGTCCAGCCAGCAAAGCCATCGGAAGTTGAATTCGGATTTACCGCCCAAGAATTCCCGGAACGGCGTCGTTCCGGGAGGCTATTCTTGGCCGACCAATTCTCAGAAACCGAAAGCACGCGAACCCGCATCCTGAGAAAGGCCGCCGCAGACGGAGGCTTACGGGTGGTGAATGCTAACCGGAGCTGACAGCAGCTGGGAGACCACGTGGTGGTCAAAGAAGACATTGTCATCCACAGTGCAAAGAATGGAAATTGGGAGGGGAGTGGAGTGCGAAATTTCTAGGGTTGTTGAGGTTACAAGTAGGAATGGCGGAAGGACCAACCAGAGCTGAGCGAGAGTGAGAGTGATCGATGAATTTCGTGTAATAGTCTAATGTTCTTGGAGTGCGCTGCGTTTTCTGGTGGCTGGGTCTCACAAGGGGTTTATTATAAATAGGTGACTGTTTTATCCGTATAGAAGATATCTTTTGTATTTCACCCGCTATTTATACACACTGATAACGCACATCACATGCCCGAAAACGATAAAGAGTGCGATTTATCCTGCCCGTGCGAAATTAAAATTTCACATGTTTCTCGCATTTTTAACTGTCAAACTTGAGTTCTATTAGTTACATTTTTATAAAATAATTATTAATATTAACTTTTGGGTTCCATTCTAACATTGTCACCTACCCGCGCAATGTCCGGTTCGGTTTTGATTTGAACCGAAACCGTGACCACCATCTCTACCTTAACATAGCAACCAAGAGAAGTAACATTTCAACGAAAAAATAACACAAGAATTGAGGGGGGGAGCTTTAAAAGTGTCTTCTTTATGTGGCTATAAATAGCAGAACAAATAAGATACAAAGATCTACCTTTGTTTCACAGCAACTCAACCACACAAAGGCTGTACAAGTCATGCTCACAATCTGCGATCTTCCGCCGCCCTCAATGTGATCCAGTAAGTATACTCGTCGCGCATAACCACAGCTCACGAACAAGAACAAAATGAAATGGGCGCAAAGTTTCACGCCCGTGTCATTTGTCAGACTGTCAGAGCAGCTAGCTGCCTTGAAAACAGCAGAAATTCCACCATGCAGCGTTGTTCGCCTTCCTAGAAAAATGCACCCAGACTACAAGTTCAACTAAGATCAGACTACTAGGGTGCATAAAATTGTGAATATAGATGGCCGCGGATTTTATAGTAATCCTCAGTCAAGGGGCCTTCAAGAAGTATTTGTTGAACAGCAGCACCACCACCCTACCCAAATATTTCAGATGGTCAGTATATATATGTTTGTCCTCACATATAATTATCAGACGCAGAACCACAGGTTACTCACCTTTTGGCTTGTATCTCCCACCTTCCGCAGAGTCACATGCTCCCCACATCGAAGTGCACCGCCAGCAAACTCCACCTGACAACAGTTTTTTCTACATTTAACGTTTGATTGCCTAATTCCGGTATCCAAATTATCAAAGAAGAGAGCGCTCGTAGATTGGCCAGAAAAAGGGTAAAAGGTTGAGGTCTCAATTAGATGCTCAAAGGGTCTCCATTGCAAAAACAAGGTTCACCGGAGATCTTCTTGATGTCATCATTTGGAAGCAGAAACAAGAACTCAACACACGTGATTTATATTCCTTACTTTTCATGTCCCCAGGAAAGGAAATGAAAGGAAAATATTATTTACTTTAAAAAGTTTTACATTACCTGGACACCCTTGCTTGCCAGAAACTGCTTGAAATCAGCCATTTTTATATCACCAACAAGCACACTTTGATGTGGTGGAGGACGAGATGAAAGAGGAACTAAAGTCAACATGTCATTTTCTGTCTTCCCCACTTCAGCATCTACCCATGCTATTTCATAATCTCCAAGCTGTAATTACAATGGAGTGCCTCAATATACACATACATATACATCAATGAACACACACACACACACACACACACCACACACACACACACACACACACACACACAAAAGGGTGAGCTTGGAAGGAAGTAGCCCCAATCATACACTGACTCATTTGTATGTATGCAAACAGAGAGAGAGAGAGAAATGACATTAATATTCCCGTTTTGAAAGTTTGAGACTGATACACCACTAATACAATATCGAGATGCTTTACCTTTCTAAACAGCACATCAGACATTAACTTCTCAGGAAGTTGAACCTGAAGGTGCAATACAATCAGAAAAAGGGTAAATCCAAGGGACAGAAAAATAAAATAAAAAATGATGGCATCTAGACGAGCATTGGAAAGCATTTTAACCTTATAAGCACACAAATCTGATGTGACATCAATCGTCTCTTCGATTTGGGGAGCATACACATGGGGACAAACATGTTTCAGACAGTGTTGCTTCAAATGCTCAGTGGCTTCAGCTGATCCATGCACCAAGACCTGAAAAAGAAGAAAGCAATACAGGTTGAAGAAAAGAGTTGAGAATAAAATGGTTCTAAGCATATTCCACACACACCAGAAACACTGTTGGCTACTTTTCTAAATAAACAACATCACACTTGGAAATAAATCAATGAGAGAAAAGCAGGTTTACCAGCTTAAGAGGGTTCACATGAGCAAGAATTGATTTGATTGACCGGCCATCAGAACGGCCCTCAAAGTCCATGTAAATCAAGGAGCATTTAACTTGGACCTAAAATTGAAATTAGTGCATCCATAGAAGAATCAGAGTACAGTATAGAAACCATACAGATCTGCCAAATCATTCGAACAGCTAAAGGATAAGACTTCAATAAGAAACACCGCTGAGCATATTTTGAAATTAAAATCTAAAGGATCGAGCCTTCTGCAATATGCAGTGCATGCTGTAGTTTTACAGTTAGTGTTCAAAGACCAACCAGTTTAAGTAATATGCCTATAGCGAGATTCATGCGCATGGATCATTATTCTCTCAATTCCAACATCTACAGACCACAATTGCACTAACACAAAAGAACCCTTAAGTATCAATATGAACTTGGTAAGAAAGATACTTTTCACTACAGAAAAACAAAGCACGATTCTGTTCCACAATGTGAAAGTGGCAAATAGCTTTTGGCAATTCAACATTCTATCCCGCTAAATACTAGCCATCAATAACGTGAAGCAATCCAAAGAACATTTTCTCCAATGTAAGTAACATAAAGACCAAAATGATTATGGTCAAGTTTTCCTACAAAAAAAAAAAAAAAAGAAACTCTAGAAGCAAACAAAAAGACCCAAAATAGTGTGTGTGTGTGTATATACACATATAAGTATAGTTTGATGGCAAATTGAGAGAGAGAGAGAGAGAGAGAGAGAGAGAGAGAGAGAGAGAGAGATGGGGGGGGGGGGGGGGGGGGGTGTTCAAAGAGAATCTTACAGTCAGCTCAGTAGAAACAACTTTTGAAGGTGTTGTATCCAACATTAAACTAATAGATCCATCGTCAAGTTTACCACCAGGATCTCCATCAACCTAAAAAAAAAAAGTTAAAATCTGATCATATATGTAAACCCTATTTACCAAACCTTGATAAAATTAACCTTTTTAAGCACTAAAAAACATCTAATAGGATGTCAAAAGGTTGATATTAGGAGGCCACAGATTGATAAGGATCATATGATTCCAAAAGAGACTCACTTGCATCAATGTTGAATCCATGTTGTCACCTTTAATCACAAAATCATCTGGATTGATTACTTCACCAAAATCATCCCATTCACTCGAGTTTTCATAGAAAGGGAACATTGGAGCAACACTAGTTGAGGAAGGAACAAACCCATCAACCAGCACATCCCTAAAAGCATCATTGCGCTGGCCAACTGCTGCAAAAATCATTGGCAAATAGGTTCGTAAAATTTAAGAAAACCGAAAAAACTGATACTATGTCTCATCCTGTCTTTTATCTCAAAAGCAATAAATTTCAACATCATCTACCATCTCCTCAATAAAACGCTTTGAAAGGAAAAATGTGCAACTTGGGTAAGTTATTTATTGGCATGAGATATAATGAAATCACTGTCAAATAAAGTATAGCTGATTAGTATAATGTTTCAGAACCATTGAACAGCAATATAACTCAAAAGTCAAAGAAATATTAACCTCATATGGAAGAGAATATGCACAACAATGACTACAGAAGTAGAAAATTCATAAACTCAATCCAATCATGACACTAAAAGCAAGTTCAAAAACTACAAAATCAAAATATTTACCCCACATGGTTTTTATTGTCCTACCAGTTAAACCACCATCGGGGTAAAATAACCAATCAAACTAGTGAACTACTATGCCTCTGTAGCTTTAAATGGATAATTTAGAAAGCATTTTTTCTCTTCTAATCTTAGAAAGTGCTTTACTCGCTTTTCACTAGGAAACTTTGAGATTCCCTTTCTTCTTTGTTAGATGGGGCTAATTCAACCTTTCGAAAATGGAAAGCTTTCACCATTTTAAGCTACATCAGAACTAAACCACTGGACTGTGCAGAAAATAGAACTTGACAACTTTACTGTTGCAGTCGAAAGACTTCAGCATACCTCCTTTAGAATCGTTGGTATGACTTTTGTCAAGAACCATGGGATCATTTGGAGTAATCTCAGTCCTCATAGATGCATTTGACTCCTCCTCTTTGATATGAGCAGCTTTAAGAGCTGCCTCCTTTCTTAGTCGATCTTGCTCTTCTTCATAAGCTGCTAATTCCTCCCCAACCAAGGGTAGTCTTTTTGACATAGTAACCTTAACAGCTTTTGGTGGTGGATCAGCCTGAAGCATACGAGCTAAGGTGGCAAACTACAAAGAAACACAAGTATTCAGCACATATAAATGATTTGCCAAACACAGACCAATTCTTCCAAGGAAGTCAGCATAAACTTCGATATGTGACACTTTAAAGAGAAAAAACAAGAACATGTGATGATTATCATATCTTTTTATGAATGCCTCAATTCATCATGGAGAATGTATAAAAGGTGAATTTGAAATGCATCAAATACTTATTAACAAAGTCATGGATTATAGGAAGCAGTACAACACAATATGATGCAACATGGATGTGTAAAAAGGGTACGACACTGAATCAACACACCAAACTAGTTTATGCAAAACTAGCAAAACACCGTGCACTCCATAATGGAAGAACAAAACTGAAAATTAACATTTCTTTATTGAAGAAATATGATATCTATCTCGATTACGACCCAGGGGGCTATGTCCTATTTATACATAAAATCATGCACCAAACCAATAGGATTCACTAGTAATATCCTAAAAAGACACAAAACTGATAATATCCTAAATAAATAAGGCTTCGAAATAACTAAATATTCAAATCCTAATAAAACCATTACAGCTGATAAATTATAAGTACTAATAAAAACAAATATCAGTAAAAATGATCAGGAAAACAAAATCAAGGTTGGATATCCAATTTAGTTACCAAATTGATCATAATATGGCATTTTAGTGACCAAATTGCAACCATTAAATATCAGATCATCCATAATACCAAGTGCAAGAGGAGGATCCAAAGTCTTAAAATGCATAAACTTAATACAGAATCAGCAATAAGGACGTACCTGGCCTCTTTCGCTAAAAAGTACAAGATTCTTTGTATCGGAAGCCCATTCAACAAATATATCATGTGAAAACCCAATTTCCAGACTGCCCATGGATGCTAAAACAACCTGAAAGATAACTTGTCAGCTTCTCAGTGGAACTGATAAAAAAATTAAATAAAGATATAACAGAATCCTCAATAATCAAAAATTTTAAGTAGACCTTTGGACCATCTGGAACATTTTCAAGCTCACTCTTGTTGACTAAAAGTTTGACATGCCTGAATACATGAATATGTTAGACCGTATTATCCATTCAAAAAGGGTATATAGAACTCAAAATTCCTACTGCAGATATTCTCAAAAGAAAAAATAGCAGAAAAAAGGAAATAAAAAAATTTGTCATTTAGGCTCTGTTCTCTTGTGGCTTGTGTAGGGGAAATTTTGTTGGAGGGAAGTTTTTTGTTAGAAATTTTTTGGAGGGAAATTTTTTTTTGGGAAATTGTGTAGGTGAGAGATAAAAAAGTGTAATGATTGTGTAATTTTTTGAATTTATGTGAGTAGGTATTTAGAGGGAATTTTAAAATTTTAATTTTAAATTATTGAAAAAGTGAAGTTGTTTCTTTGTGTAAAGTTTTAGAAAAAAAAGTGATGATTCTTGAAAAATTGCCACAAGAGAACAGAGCCTTAATGTACTCTAAAGGGTCAAGAGACTATAAGATCCAAAAGGGGATGGAAATACAACCTAAAAAACAAAAAAATTTAACCACATTTCCCACTAAGTTCTCAAAGGATATAATTTGCATGAGAACCGGCTCCAAGTTTTACTGCCGAAGTAACAATACTCATTACAAGTTAAAAAACTAATGGAAGATACCTCAAAACAAAAACATTGTCACGCGTGTGCTCAAAAGACTTTGCTATTGAATCGCTCATCCATTCAAGAAAAGTCTTTACATAGCTTATAGTGCTTGATGACACATGTGTGACGAAATACATAGGATAGGACAATTTATTCTGCTCCCAATGCTGCAGGGACACCAAAAGTCATTTTCAGGATCATTAAAATGAGAGAAAAATAAATTGAACTTCCAACTCTACACCAACTAGCCTGTTCCAGTATTAAGATCAGCTCCAATACTCGGCCAGTCGTATCAACAGGTAATAGGACATTTCCATCTGTCCTAAGGGTCTTCATTATGGCATCTAGCAAGAATGATATTTAAAAGTATTTAGTTCTACATTACATCTTAAACAGATATGCATGGGCTGCAGCTTGAATAATGTGAGAATTATGTGAACTTCTGAGCATATTTAAATCAAGCAAGGAGAATCATTACCCAAAAATTCTTGGTCTCTTTGGCGTCGTGAAGGCTGGTTACTTAAAGCATTATACGCATCAGTTATTAAGACTGCCGGACGGACAAAAGACTCCAAGACAGTTCCATTCAAATGCCTGATAGAAGAAAAATTAAGTTATTCCTATTTCACATATGAGATCATAATAAAAATGTAGAGCATTATATTATACAGCACTTAGTAGATGACCTCTCTTTACGATGATTGAAGTCAACAGCATAGATAACATCTTCCCCGTCTTTTGTAATTTTCCAAACTGCACCTCCTAACAGATGACCAGCTACATATGGAGCAATAACTATTCCTTCCCCTTTCCCTATGAAATTAAGCAATTTCGTGAAATTATGAAGCAAAAGAGGATATATGTTGTAGCTGAAAACAATATTTTTAGGTCAAATTGCACAAATAAATTAACATTAAGTGTCATGGCTAGCTATCTGCATCAACAACAACATCCAACTTTCTTCCAGAAGTTGTTGAGAAGGAAATAGAGTTCTCAGGGACATCAAGATAGATCCATCCATTCAAGTAAACTAAGCATCCGAGAAAAGCACAGACATAAAAGTAGTACTTATACAAATCAACCTAATTTGCAGAATTAACTAGGAAAGCTTGAATTCATTATCTCTCACACAAAAATCAAGGCCAAATAAACAAAGATGCATTGCATAGACTATAAGTATGAAAGCAGCATATCAGAGAGGAAGCCAACACTTCAGATCTTCGATGATAGAACTATATAGAGAAGACATGCCTACCAGAAATATGATGGTTCTGAGAATAGGTTAAGCTGGTAATATTTTGGAAAGCAGAATCAATATCATCCAACGTGAACAACTCAAAGTCTGAGACTTGCTGCAAAAGCAATTAATGTTCTTAGATATCCGAAAGCTGTAATGACAACAGAAGATAAGTAGATGCTTAACATGAAAAAGGAAACGCTTAAACAAAAATACTCTAGCTTGAATTCAGAAGAGGTGTTATGAAATTGACTGATTTATTTGTTATTGTTTGAAAGGTGTCAACAAGAAACCAAGTAAGATATTAAGGTAAAGCCCATTTCACCTTCCGCGAGAGATATTGATCGTACATTGTGAGAAGGCCTAATCTATGCACAGGTTCAGTAGCGAAAACGGGAGCAGAGAGTCCAAGTTTTTTCATAGCATAAGGCAATGCACCAAGATGAAGAGTGTCTGAATGAGATAGCAGGACAGCATCCACCGTGGGAGCCACCCTGAATGACAAAATGGAGATTCTTCGTCATGCAATGCAATCGAGGAATTCATAAATTTCAATTTTATTAAAATCACTCGCCAACATCAATACAGGTCTATAACAATAATACCAAAATAAACCTACATTAAATCTGAGTATGTTAAAGCAGATAGCGCTAGCAATTGAAACGGAACAGTGATTTACACAATGCACTAGTGTATGCAATTAAATGAACAAGCACTTTCCCCAATTCCAGTGGCCATAGAACATTGCGTAATTATCACGCGCCCCATTAACTCAATTCCCATATTTCCTAAAATAGGGTTTCGCGTTCAGCAATGAGCCAGCGACTGTCTTTGCAGTTCTACATAACAATTAGGTATAACATAGAGAAGCAAGAAAAAGATGAAGACGGAGGTTTGGAAGACCTAGCTAGGGGTTCAAGCAGAGATGTATCGAACTGGTCATTCCAGCCGCAGTCAATTAGGAAGTTGAAGCCGTCGATGGAGACCAAATAGGAGAGTGGATTCTCGTTGTAGACGCCGCAAAGTGGCTTCACTTGCACCGAAGTTCCCATCTCCGCCGGGCGGAATCTTGATTCCGACGACTAAGTCGTCTTCTCCTTCGCTCTGCTACCGCCTGAATTTCTTTCTTCCGCGCTTTTATACTGAAGAAGTGGTACTTGGGGAGGGAAAACTGAAGAACCAGTAGAACGTTCACCATATATATACCAAAGAAACAGGTGTGTGCGTGTCGCTTAGATACGACGCCGTCTCCCCCCTCTAATTTGACCGCCTTTCTCCTTATTTATTTGTTTTTTTATAAATTCCTTAAAACCCTGTGGTTAGCGAAAGTTATTGACCACCCCCTTATGGTTCAAAAAGTTACGATGAGCCCTCTTTGATATCTGTAACGTTACAAAATTCCATCATGTGTAACAGTAAGGGGGCTAATTTTGGCATTTTACTAATTTTATTTTCTTTTATATAAATTTTTATCATATTTTAATATTAATCTACTTTAAACAACTAAACCCTATTATCCCCTATTTGCTGCTAGTGTCTTTTTGGGTCGTGTCACGGCCTTCCAGGCTAAGGCGTTAGCCCTATTATACGGTCTCATGACTTGTCGGCATCTGGGCATTTCAGCTATGGAGATAGAAACAGACTCACAAGCACTTGAACATGCGATAAAGACAGGAAAGGGTCTGTGGCAATCGGCAAGTGTTTTGCTTCGGATAGGAAAGCTCATCGGGAACTATTCGTTGCGGCACATCTACAGGGAAAGGAATGCGATTGTAGATGCATTGGCCACAAAGGCAAGTGCTACAAGATCGACAATCCTTCATCTAATGAGGACCCTACCTCAGCAGCTAAAGTTGTTGGTACTTCTAGATGCTAATAGATTTCCTTATATTCGAGTCTAGAAGTGCTTTGAGGCAAGGTTAGGATACATGTCTCTCCTATTTGTAACACATCATTTTTTGGATTAATGGAATAGGTTACTGCCGCCAGCTTCGACTGTTTAAACCAAAAAAAAAAAAAAAAACCCTAACTTATCTCATATATTATCCTTTTCTCCCTCTTAATGAAATACTTGTACTTTTAAAATATAATTTTTATAAATGTTAAAATAACATACTTAAATAAATAAATTATAACAAATTTTGTTACCTACATTCTCATTTTTCAACTATGAATTAATTACAAACTACACAAATAAAATATAAAAATCAATACAAACAGAACCTTTTATTAAAAATAGAAAGATACATCAATATTAAAAGTGCCTTGAGAATAAAAAATTAAAAAAAAAAGATAAAAGATATATTGAAGACATTAAAAATTGTATTGAAATTAAAAAATATAAAATGAGTTTGAAACCAAGTTTTTTTTTTTTTGGAATAATTTTATTATTAAAGGTGTTTGAATTCGTCAAACTACGATTAACACTTGTTAATCTATTCACGAGGAAATTTTGTATCACCCACTTTGGAACATCTAAATACAATCCACATGAGGTACTTTATACACTAAAGAGCGTCTCCAAATACATTTGGGCACCATTTTAAAATACCATTGTTGCTTCCTACAAGCATAACATTAGAGGCATCTCTACACCACGTTAAGAATGGGGACCGAATACCACTATCGATGACTTGCACACTATGTTGGGGACTACATCGCTGGGGACTTATCCTTCGCACATCAATACACCTTTATAGGGGGTAGCCCCTAAAATCATGGTTAGATTTTGCTTAAAATCCAGAGTTGCGTTTCGAAACAATTCACACATCAATACTGGGGACTAATTTGAAAATTATATAACTTATTAGGTATAGTGAAGTACCATATTTAAAATAAATAATTTGACACAATAATTTTTGTCCATATTCTTACTTTATAAATAATGATTAATTGTAGACTCCATATTATCAAAAAAGGATAAACCACACATTATTATATATATATATTAGGGATTTGTAAGATCCGTAATTCATTTGCCGATCCACTCTAATCTGGTATAGTGTATTTGCTACCTTCATTACCAATGCTGCAGAATATCATTCAGGCTTGCATAAAGACATCGAAACTAGGGCAACTTTAGATCCTAAAGCAAAAAAAATGACAACCAGTCTTTCAGTCATCTCTGCAGATTTATCCACATTTCATGCTTTCTTGTATCTGATGGCAATTCCAAATCAAATTACAGGCTACCAACCCATATTTATCACACTAAAATTACACTTACACCAACAATACTATCTGGCGAGGGAGGCTTTTAGGGTACATCATCTCTGGATGGCATGGCACTAGCACCCCCCTCCATAGATGTCACTCAAATCGCTGGTTTTACCGCAAACATTTATTGATGTAGTCAACTTAAGCTTCACTTGTCCGGCGCATATGTTTGGTGTTTGATGGTAGAGGACAATCGCTCAGGGTTCAGTGAAGAGAAGTTTCTCATTAGTGTCCAAATGAGACCCTTCCCACAGCTCCGCGAACTCATTTCTCACCCAAGAGATGACAATTACAGGGCCTAAGGTAGATGGTACCTAGGTAAGAAACAGAAATTAGAGACGATGATATGCAACAATGCTACACACATACAAAAGTGGTGAGATTGAAGGGGCAAATAGACTAGGTTAGTTCATAAAAACCAATTCAAAGACTACAAACATTTGCAGTCGTATATTTCTTATTGATCTTATGCCGGAGATTTAAACTTTCATTTACTCCCTGCATCATTGCCTGACGAGAAAATGAGAAAATCCCTTAACAAAATGCAAAACGAACAAGAAGGAAAGAGAAACAGTGTCCTAGTGCAATAGTGAGAAACCGAGAGTGCTTTTGTCTCGTACTAAAATAGCATACCAGATAAAGAAGTGCTGGTTGTGGCGAGTGTGTCAAAATGCCAGCTGCCAAGGCTGTTACAAGCCCAACTGCATATCCAGAGACGGCATACCAAATATATTTAAACCCCTTTGATGATGGCATATCCAGGGCATTGCCTAAATCCTTGTTTTTTCTATAATCAAAAAAGAGAACTAATGCCAACAGCATAGAAGGAATTGCCTGCAGAAACAATTACAACTTTATGAGCTTATTTCTCATTCAATGCATATAATATAAGAAACTAATTTCATATAACACCACAAAGCTAGCAGGGAAAGATACATAACTTGCTTCTTCTGAATTTCCTACCAGTAAAGACTCATAAATGAACCACAGATGTTAATCTGTTTGGAGGATGCACATGTCTACATACTTTACACGTTCATGCATGGGGACATAATATGAGAAGAAAAGGTGCAAATAAAATAGACAGCAGAAGTCAAAGCCGGCCCAGAAAATACCGATCTTTTAAGATTCTTGGCATCATACTGAATCTGCCTAGATTCCAATAGAACTAGCAGGATATATATATCACGTTGTGTTGACATTGCTCCAGAATAGCTATATTTAGTACTTTATAAGAAGGTAGTCCGTCATCAACCATAAGTGACGCGGCACTTAATTTGAAAATTCAATGCAGTCAGGAAATACCGGTCACAGAATTAATTTGCAAGGATATGCACGAGCATAAAAAGTATCTCACTAATAATACAACACAAGCAGAAGATCAAGCATTTGAAATAAGCATGGGAACCCCCATTTCTTCCCACTGAAATGTGATTGCAGCCTTAAATTTTTAACCAACTAAAATGTAATCAAATAATATTTCCCAACAAATCAAAAACCGAGGTGTGTCCCAGGTGATACAATAATTATGAAAACAATTATTTGGAAAGGGAAGTAGCAAAAATAGAGAGAAAAAAAAATCCAATTTACCTATTGTCAGAAAACATTATCAAGTTTGTGCTAGGATAGCATCAGAGCATGCATCCAGAAAACACAATAAAGGGAATAAAGTCAGAACTACTAGTTACAAGGCCAACAGAGGTTCAGAAAGGCTCAAGCAAATGTTGTTCGTGCATCAACATAACAGTATTTATTCAACCAAAATAAAGATAATTTACCATGTCACCAAGGCCAAGCATCATAAAATCAGTAGCATTATTTCCAGGAACTACTCCACCTAACAGATTCCGAGGGAAGACAATCTTGACTGGTAATTCTAGTTTCTTTGTGATCAAGTGTAATCCAGGAAGACTCAAGCTAGTAGCAACTGTGTGCACAGGGTTATATGCTTGCTGGGTTGCAACTGATACCATAACATTTGCTCCAAAAAACCTCTCGGAATAAAATACCCAGAAGACATCATACACAAACAAACAAACAAGGAGTGTCGCACATATCTTGATGTTCGGAAGGCGCACATGACTCACGAAAGCAATACAGAGGGAGATCCCCAACAAATTATTCAACACCCAGTGCCCAGTGATCAGCCATGCCACGACAGTAGCCAAGCATAGAAACACAAGAAGACCCTGCATCCGGGTAAATGACTTTGCACAGCAACGAGATACAAATGGGTCAGCCAGGCCAAACCGTGACTTGACATGTACAACATATGGTGATAGACAGAAGTACAGGGCTGCAGCAGAGGCAATTGCAGTGAAACCAGTTAGAAGTTGTGAAATGGAAGAGAATAAATAGAACATCAGAAGCAAGCTGCAAGAGCTCATGATTGGGATCATCAAGGCCTGGGACCTGTCCAAAGTGATAGACGCTTCAGATAAATCCCGATTCCTCTCCATTTCTTTCCCATAGCTCAGGGCTCGGAAAGCTGACCCACATGTCACGGCTATGGCTGTCAAAATGAGAGTAAAAGGAGCTGGTTCCAGCAAATAGACGAGCTTCCAAAATGACTCCATCTTGAAATCACTCACCTTCCAAAGATCCTAAACTTTGAAATTCAACAATTCTGTTTTCAAACCCAATAACACAACAGTCTGAGAAAAAAATAAGCAATTCAAGCAGCCTTTAGTGTTACCGACTCCATCTTGAAATCACTCACCTTCCAAAGCTAGTAGCTTTGGAAATCAACAAATCTGTCCTCAAACCCAGTAAAACAACAGTGTCGGAGAAAAAGGGAAGTACTTCAGTCAGCCTTTCATGCCAGTTACTGAAGTTGCGTGCCTACTCAAATAGTACTGCCGAGGAACTACAAGTTTGCAAGTTGGCTGATCAACAGGCTTGAGAATTCAACGACCTGTATATGAAATGAAAAAAAATTAACAGGAAAAGAAGAACGGCAGTCAGCAGTAAGCACATTTCACATCCAAAAAGAAAATCCTTAATTACAGTATATAATTACACGACTAGGGAAAAAATGATTATTTGAAGCATTTCAAAGGACGCAGCAACAGTATATAAACAGCAAAACGATTCAATTTTAACATTTCCATTCATAAAAATGTACCCTAAAAATAATTTGACCAAATCAACAAATCTTCCCAGGAATTCCTCCAAGAATAGTAGCAACATTGATATAATTGCAAAAATAAAAAACACGGAATCAACTCTCTTGGATATTTAGATCACCGAGGAAGCAATGATGGGGGGAAAAATCTTAAATTCCACAAATAGCACGTCAATGCAGCAACCTTCATTCAATTTTGGCTTAAGCACACAACTACTATGAAAATGGCAACGAAAAATAGCCTACCGCAATCCGTTCCCCTCCCCATCAAATCACCAAATATCGAACAAATATAGAATAATTAACCCACAATCGTTCATCATCCGCAGTCAAGAAATGCGACAAAGAATCCAGAAAAGACCTCCTATGATCTATAACAATATGAACAGGAACAAGATTTGTAACTCACCGTGAATTTACCGTGAGCCTGCGCGTTGAAGTTGGGGAAGTGTGTTCGAGTGTGACTTCCCTTGGACTTTGAAGAAGAGCTTGTAAAAACTCTTCCACTGTTTTCACACTTTTGACGAGAAGGGGCCTATTTCACCGAGATTGCTGCATATTTTTTAATATTTATTGCTGCTCCCTCAATCTAACAAACAAGTGCTAATTACACTTATCATCCCTGATGTTTAGTAGATTTACTAATCAGTCCTCGTTGTTCTTGACAATTATTATTACTATAATAAAAGTTGGAATTCCCTCCATCTGGAGTTATATTTCAAAAATGTATATTAAAAAAAGGTATTAGTTTAAATGTATAATATCTAAAAAGCTAGGCTCAAGTACTTCAAAAATATTTTTATAAAAGTGTTTTTCAAAATATTTTATAAAATATATTTTTGAAGTTTTTTTTTAATAAAATATATGTTTGGACAAGTATTTTACAAAATCGTTTTTTGAGTTAAAAATAGTTTAAAAGATGTTTAAACAACTATTTGAAAAAATATACATTTTAAAATTATATTTGATGAGAGAAATTATATAAAATTATGTTTACGGTGTATAAATTATTTTTTATTCTATTGAGGGGGCAGGGGTCGGGGTTAGGGACGGAGTTGCGCTGGGGGCGGGGGAAAGGTCGGGTTGGGGCGAAGGCATGGTCGGGGATGGGACCGGGGAGAGGTTGGGGCCTGGGAGGGGGTCGGGGTCGGGTTCGGGATCATGGTAGTGGTCGAGTTTGGGGTTAGGGTCAGGGTCAGAGTCGGAGTCTGGGTCAAGGTCGGGGTCCGGACCCGGGGTGGGGTCCTAGTCCGTGGTCGGGCTTCCTGGTCGGGGTTGGGAAGAGGGCGAGGTTGAGGTCGGAACGGGGTGGGGCCGATGTCAGGTCGGGGACAGAGCTGAGGTCGCAAAGGGTGGGACTGGGGTCAAGGTGAAGCTGGGTCGAAGCGAGGTCGGGGTGGGTCAGAGGTTTGGGGCTGATCGGAGACAGGACAGGCCGACCCGCGAGTTTAACTTAAAATGACTTTAAATTTTTTAAAATATTTTATAAAACATGTTTAAAGGGTACTTCAAAAAATATACTTTAAAAACATTTTACTTAAAATTATTTTTTAAAAACATTTTGCAATTTCTTGTCCAAACATCAAATAAAAGTTTTTTTATACTCTTAAAACACTAAAAATATTTTTGAAGTACTTGTCCAAACGGAGCCCTAATTTGTTATCATATGATCTGCTTATGTTTTCATTTTTCAAGAAAACTCTTCATGAAAATAAAAATATTTTTCGAAACAAAATTCTTCTTATTATTTTTAACTGGCGTAGTTATCGATAATTTGTCGAAAATTTTTCTTGACAAAATGTAAAATAAGTAACTACTTTTATTATTTGTTTATTCTGATTGATTTGGTGTATAATATAACTATATTTTGCCTTTTCGAAATTAAAATAATAATAATAAAATCATCTGATGTGTCAAAATTGATTAATGGGTTAGGGGCTCAATGCTAATGCCCAAATGCGTTAGCCCAACCCAAGCATGCCAGTAAACCCCAATAAGAAAAACTCACGCTTTGCACGATTTACAGTGGGCCACTGGGCCTGATATATATATATATAGTCCGTGATCATTTAGGGCCTGTTCTTTAGGTGTGTCTAAGACCTGGGTTTGTGCATATTTTTGGGTTAAGACCAAGAAATTTTTAAAAAAAGGCTGAAACCCATGTTCTTCAAAGTGGGACTTAACACCGGGTCTCAATCTTGGGTTGAGACCAAAACCCATACCCCCCTTCTCTTCCAGAAACGGGTCTCCTTCCCTGCCAAAATTCCCTTCCCCAAATCCCAACCCACGAAGCGGCCGAATTCCTCCATATCTCCGATGCAGGCAAAATCACCGGCGAGAAATAAAGGCCCGAAGAGGTTGCTGCGGTCGTTGTACTCCATCCGGCGTCTTCTCGAAGTTCTGCGTCTGCATCACACCCTCCCTGCGTGATTCCTCTGATTTTCACCCTAGGGATTTCGGCCAACCTTTATGCATCCCAGGAAGGGAATCGACCAAATTAAGCACCGACAGGCACGAAGATTCTTGGCGGTGAGGAACTCCGAAGATAATAGCTTCGGCCAAGGGTGACCACCGGCCGAATCGACCCCGATTTTGCAATTTTACCGCTGCAACCTTACAGTGTCTTTTTTTTTTTTTTCCTGAATCTTTTCTTTCCTGAAACTCGAAAATTGCGTAGATGTTTTCATTTCTTTGTAAATGATCAGTCATAAATTTGTGAAGCAAAACTGTTTGATACACTTGAATAGTTTCTGAACTTTGGCTATCTGAATTTTAATTTTAGCTTACTCTAAACTTTGAAGTTGTTATTGTTTTGAACCTGAGAGTGTTTAATCGGAATGTGTTGCCGGAAAAAGAAGAAAGGAAAAAAAGAGAGAGGAATTTGCTGCGGGAAAAAAGAAAAGGAAAAAAAACTGCAAAAAAAAAAAAAAAGGTCTGCTGGGGAAGACGTGACACTGTTCATCAAATTTATGAATAGGCCCCTGCTATTTTCTGTTTCTTAAATGACAGCCCCAACTTATTTTTTTAAAAAATTAAATAGGAATAATTAAATATTATACTATCTTAAACTAAAAATATTATGTAAATTTAAATATATCATTAATATTAGAAACAATTAGCATTTTAGAAATGTTATTATTCTGTAAAAAAAAATTTTGGTTGAATATGTAAAAAATGAAAGATTGGGGGTTTATTTACTATAAAAGTAAAATAAAAGTAAAAATTTTTAAAAAAAGTATTGGAAAAAAATTTGGGCTGAAACTCATGTTCTTTACCTTGGGTTGAGACCTGCGTTTGAACCCAGAACTTAGAACCTTGTTTCTGACAAATGGGCTGAAATCCATTTGGGCTGAGACCTGGTTTCAGAACCAGGTCTCAGTTTTATGTAAAGAACAGGTTAAAAAATGTACTTATAGCTTTTATCTTTTCCTTCTAAAAAGTGTCACATCACAATTTTCAAAACAAAAAATAATTAAAGTTCAATTTTTATCCTTGTAGCAAAAAAATTAAGAAATATAAAATTTTCGTTAATCAAACACTAGTTGGTGTAGCAATTAATTTGGGAGAGGAAAAGTATAGCTTTGATGAAGGGTAAATATGATAATTTAATATTTTTCTTAATTTGTGTGATTTTTTGCTCTAGTAACACTATTTAAAGGACATGGGAAATACCACATATACCACCAACTTTTGGGTGACCCCATCTTATCCGCTAGAGGACCTGTTTCAATTTGATATGGCGATAGCCTTGCTCGTCTTATTGTGCTAGTGCTGCTTTATAATACTGCCCCTCTATTTTATGAGAATAGTCCACTTTATAGTATTGAATACTACTACATAGTTGATCATTTTAATGAAATAGAGTCGGTATTCCATTCAAATGATATAGTAGTACAACGATTTATAAGTAAAAATATATCACTCAAAACATTAATTTTTATATCAGAAATGAGAGTATATCAATAAAATATTTAGGTACACATATTGAACCCCACTCAATTCATAACTCTACATATAAATTATAGGGAAGTTTATTGTTAGTAAAAAAAATATATATATATATATTATAAATTGGACTCTTGTAACGAAACATAAAAAGTATGAAATTTATTTATTTTTTATGACGAAAGAAGAGTGTGAATTATATATGAAGGCACGAAGAGAGTTACCAGAAGCATAAAGATTGTGAATGTGAATCATTAAGTTATCGAACAAATATAGCGTGAACGTTACACAAAATTATGATTTTAAAAATGTATATATCTACAAATTCATACTATTTCTGTAAATAGTGTATTAAGTTAATAACAACCCACACCGCTCTCGCATTGTGTTTTATATGCAGCATTAGATGATTCAGATCTCATCTCATAAGTCACACCACATGTGGGCATGGCACCACTAACAGAACATGGGATGCGTAACTCAAATGAAATGCACCATTTTCCTTCTTATTCACTCTATCATCCTTATTCCTCGCCAACACATTTAACTAGTGATAACAATTTTTGACACAATATAAAAATACGACATTATATAATTGGATTATGTTTGAGTTTTGCAGATTTACAAGTGAATGAGTAAACACAAATAACCAGATTATAGTTAAAAATATCGGCTTATAAATTCATCATCCGAACATAACACAAATAATTTATAATATAATATAAAAATATGAATAATATTGATTTATTAATCAAATAAAGTTAGTATTGAAGCTGGACACCACATGAATGGTTGCCCTAAGATTCAAGTTTCTTTGATTCAACTGGTGCAACTTTATTTGGTCCACCACACCCGTTCTCTTTCTCGTTGACGTTTGTTCCATTGGTCCCACTACACGCGCGCAATCCTTTCGCTATAGTTTATAATCACTTTTCTTCCGCCATTGGTCCGCTCCCTTCAAGTTCGTCTTCAGCTTTGTTCCAAGGATTACCAGGGAAGACGGAGAAAATCCTAACTCCGATTGAGTTCCTTTGGTATTGATTTTCGCATTTTGATTTTTCAATGGCGATTCGTGTTTAGTTAGTGAAGAGTTTTCTGCTCATTGAAACATTTTGCCGGCGATTAACTCTTCGGCTGGTTTCCGGCGCGCAGTACTCGCGGACGGACCTTTTTTCGTTATCCATTTCTCTGTTTCACATCTGGTTCGGCGTTTCGATCTCATTGCTGAATTTAGTTTTTGAGTTAATTCGAATGTATTTCGTCAGTGAACTCATATTCATTGAGTTACCAGTTACGAAAATAGTTTTCTCTCTTAATTGTTTCAATTACTGGCCGCATCAGCAGTTTTCCTCCCCCGGTATAATTTTATCCGCCAATGAATCTGTTCATTGCATTCGTTCCCACTCTTTCAGTCTTTGTAAGTACTGATAGTACAGAGAAATTTATATCCATTCGCTTGGTCTGAGAGTAATCAAATCTCGGTTAAAACACGAAAATGAAACCGATATTGCAAACAGTTCTATATGGATTGGGCTGTTTTATGATATTGCTGCTATCATGGGCGCCGCCGGGAGTGTGTTCGGCGAACAACCACAGCAGCCTGCTTTTGGTGAACATGACTCTCGTTCGAAACGCTTCGGCTTTTGGAGCTTGTACGTCCTAATTGAAATCGAATTTTCTTTTGATTGAAGTTTCAAGTTAGTATATACTTTAGTATATTTTCAGGAGTAGAAGCTGCAATTGAATTTTGTTTGTGACGATTGAGAGTCATTATTATTCTGTTTAATACATATGTATTTAGTATTTTCGTGGGATTTAGTTTGCGATGATGCCTTTTGATTTTGTTTACTTCGCTGGTAAACATTCGCAGATTGCTTGGACGGAAGTTTGCCGGCGTATCATCTGCACAGGGGATTCGGAGCTGGAGTACGCAATTGGCTCTTGCAGTTTGAGGTAATTCTTCTTTGGGTGAAATACAAATTTCCCCCTGTGGTTTCATGCTTTGGACAATTTTCTCCTATGCTTTCAAAATTGACAGTTCCCCCTCATGATTTTGGACTGAAGTGTCCACTTAACGAAAAATGCCTTCTCTAACGGTGTTAAAAAAAATGACTAAATTACCCCTGATAAAAAAAACTTTAAAAAAAAAATTGAAAGAAGGAAGAAGACGATGGCACTGTTCATCGTCTTCTTCCTTCTTCCTTACCCTTTTTTTTTTTTTTTCCTAAATCTAAAGAGAATCACCAAAGCCCCGCGACCTCCCATCATTCTTCCACCCATACCGCGTCCGAAACCTCTACCAGAACCGAAACCATCAGCAGATTGGCTGCAATTCAATGATAAGATTCTCAGAGAACACCATAACGGGAAACTGGAAAAACACAAAATTACAGTAATTCCAATCAAGAAGGAATAGTGCAAAAGAAGTTCTTACCGCTGCCAATCTAAAGCTGGTGTCTCAATTAAGGCCTTAATCTTACTGTCCTCATCAATTATACTAGGAGGTGGAGCATCCTGAACAGGATTGCGTGATTGGGAAGGAAAGGTTTCAGGAATTGCATACAGATCATTACCAAGTTTCCGCAAAGCACCGATCAACCAAATCTTCAATTCCAAAGCAGTAAAATTTTGTGTCCGGTGTGTATATCGAGCTAAGAAAATCGATTTCAAGCACAAATCGATCTCTCCCACGCCGCGACTAAAACCTCGCAAGATCGGTGCGAACAACAGAAAGCTCCCCAGCGACGACGCCACGAACGCTGATGCCGCTTCAAGATTATCCTTAGCTTCGAACCTCGAACCCTCCAATCCTCCGATTCTTCGAATCGATTGCAGGAACAGAAATGAAACCCATCAAATGGGTTCCATTTCTGTTGCGGGAGCCTCCCGCAACCAGTCCCTTTTTTTTTTTTTTTGTTTTGTTTTTGTAGTTGGGGTTATTTTGGGAACAAAATTAATGACATCATCAATTTATTTACCCTCACTCTCGTTTTGAGCGCGTTCGGTTCACGCGCCGCTAGAGAAGTCATTTTCCGTTAAGTGGACACTTCAGTCCAAAATCATAAGGGGGAAACTGTCAGTTTTAAAAATATAGGGGGGAAACTGTTCAAAACATGAAACCACAGGGGGAAATTGTATTTCACCCTTCTTCTTTTGGCTTTTCCAGGAGGAAAAGTTAAACGATTCTGCCGCCATTTTTGTATTTTTTGGGTTATGAGTCTTGCGGGCTTTCCTTTCTGTTTGCACTTTCCAATTTATTCTTTAAGCTTAAATGTGATAGTTGTACTACTACTATTCATTTGGAAGTTATTCAACTTTTTTTGTTGTCTCGAGATAAAATAATGCATCGACGGTGTTTTGTTTCAACCTTTTCCTGCAGCAGTTTTTAAGGCATGTTATTTACGTTTTAGTTTTCGCAGTAAATTTAATATATTATCATTATTTTTTATCATTTTTAATATAATTTTTTTACTATTTAGTTATACATTTTTAATACACTTTTTATATTATAAAATTATTTTTCATAACTTATTTTTAAAACTGTTTTCAAACCCCATGAAAAGAACATCTTATTGACTATTTAGTAGATCTCTTTAATTAAGTCAAATTTAGTTGGAAAATAGAAAATGCAGTATAACTCCAATTTTACTGTATAGGATCTGTTCATTATCAGAATATGAAAATAAGAATTTTATGAACTTTTCCTCTTTTTTTTTTTTTTTAATTCCATAATTATCAAATTGGCCCGCCTCCCACCCCTGTTGTGTTATATTAATAAGGCATATTTTTTTATTATAATATTAAGGTAGCATATCCTTTTCAAACAATTTTTTTCTTTCAATCATTTTATGTCTTTTTCTGTTATTTAAAGCTTTCTTTTTTCATGCACATGTTCAAACAATGTTAAACGATTCATTTATTTCCTTATTTATTCGGAGGTTATCCTTTTTTTTGGTTATGAGTTTCTATCACTTGCCCTCATCATGAAAAAATACGTGAAATTACTCAAATTAGTGCAGTAACTATGGTCAAATAGTAGTTAGAACTATGTTCCCTTTTTAGCATCTACATAAATTCACAATAGCTCTATTACTAGATGCATTGTTTTTTGGGTTCAGGATCTCCTGTTACACTTTCCTGTTACACTATGTGTTACACATCTTAATAACTCAATGTTAATATTCTTTTTTACATTAATTTTTCCACCAATGCTAGGCATTCTACATAATTTTAATATAATTATTTTATTTTTTTACATTAATCTTGTATTTTAATATAATTTTATAGTATTTTTTTTATTTTTTAATCTCAATAAATTAAAATAAATATACCCTAAACCAAAATGGGTGAACCCCTAGTTCAAAAATTTATTCTAATGCTAATTAATATCATTGGTGAAAAAATTAATTTAAAAAAGAATATTAACGTTGAGTTATTAAGATGTGTAACACATAGTGTAACAGGGGATCCTAAGCAGTTTTGTAAGCATGTTTAAATAACTTCTTAAAATGTACCTCTAATTTTAAATCAATATGTATCATGCACGGGGATATCTCTCCTCGTATAATTCCTCATGAGTTTTCAATAGAAAACCATTCTTTACATGACTTTTGTTTTCTTTTTAACCGTTGCATTTCCAAGATTCAAAACCATGCTTTAGAGTTACAAGTTACCCATTATCTACCACCCTATCTCTCACCCAACTAATCTCCTTTGTTAACCTCATTATTTCTCACATTTTCACTGAGGGAACTCAGGGAAGGGAAAATGAAATAAGGTAATTATGGGGTTGCTTGTGTTTTAAAAATGTCTCTGCTGTCATTGTCAAAATGATAGACACAGAAGATTTTTACTGCTTTTGGATGAGAAATTGTCATGAACTTTTGGTAGGGTGGGGGATGGTGCAATGATATCCCATCGTGCTTGGAGAGAGCCAAAACTCGTCGAGGCTCAACGCGTTACATGACCAAATTGGAAATTTTCTCCGGCATTCTGAGCAACAACGCTTCTTTGAACCCAGGTACGCACGCGACTCCCTTTTAGTCTCGATGTCAGCGTGTGCAGCCCATCACGGATCGCTATCCTAAATTAAATGTAAATTTAGACACGTGAGTTGGGGTCCGTAGATCTTAACCAAAAGAAGAATGGACACTCCCACTTCAGATCACATTTTTCCTTGTCGCCTCTATCACGTGACAAAGCAGTAGTGGCCATTAGGCGACAGCGTGGACAGCTGTGGCTGCGGTTGGTTTAGAATGAATTCCAGCTTTCACTAGCCATGCTCGCTGACGCCTGACTAGTGTGAGTCGTGATCACCCTTTTAGGTTGATGGGTCAATTCTTGCGAGTGAGAATGGTTTTTTTAATTTTTAATTTTTAATTTTTTTTTTGTGGGTTTCATCCTCAATTCCCCCCAGAGTTCGACTTTCGATACTTTTGCTATAAGTTTATTTGTAATTAATCATTGGTTCTATGAACCCGTAATGCGAGGTGCATGGTAGATCTTGAATTTCGAGATTAGGTACGGACCTCATGCAAATTTCGCTAGAAATCTTGAATGTCAGAATTTAGATCCATCCAGCTTGACCCTTTTCCCTCCATGTGGTAGCTGTTAGGAGTCAGTTAACTCCATTAAGTTTTGAGTCACCGACTGCAGTATTTTATTTTTTTGCATCAGGAATGTACGTTCCTTGGAATAAACTATTTTGAGAGTTGATTTTGCAAACTATCACAGACTTCTTGTGCAAATGGATTATTACAAAGTGTCTCACTGGGTTTCTGAATTTTATGGAATCTGGATTCGGATGAATATGCATAATCATGGTTCAATTAGCTAACTTGTGTTCATGACTGAAACATAGATTTCTACAACTGGAACCGAGTTAAACTAAGATATTGTGATGGAGCCTCATTTGCTGGGGATGCAACGTTCGACAATGGGGTGAGTCTTCTGTGTGGTGCTTAATTTTAACTCATTGCAAGTTGCGACTGGATAGACAATAATGTTCTGTCATGTTATTTCCTTTGCTGTGCTTCCAAGAATATTACTCCCACATATTGACAGAGCTTCACCATGGTTCAAGGACCATCCTCTGTCAATTATTTGGTCCATAAATTGTGCTTTTCCTGATAAAACTGTTTACTTTTTATGAGCAAACAGACGTCCCGACTTTATTTTAGAGGGCAAAGAATTTGGCAAGCGATTATTGAGGAACTCCTACCCAAAGGATTGGGCCAGGCAAGAAAGGTAACGAGTTGTTCAAGCATGTTCCCTTTTAGATAGTTTACTCTCATTGAGGATCATGTTACTTCTCCATCCAAAAATAAATAAATATATCTTGTTTTAAAAAACTATCAGTCCACATTAAATGAGTTAATTATTGTCACCTTCTAATTGTCACGTGTTCATAGTATTGAAGTTAAAAAGACAGAAATAGAACATTGTTTTAAACAAGAAAAAGTTCTAGAAATGAGACTTCTTTTTTAGAGGAAAGAAAAGTGTTTCTATCCTGAATTTGGTATGTCTTCAATTAGTAGATACTACGTTTGACTCGGATTTTTTGTGTGTTGGGTTTTAGGTTAATTTGCTTAATAGAAGTTGAATTATATGCTTATTACTTCTCTTGTTGAAATTCTATACAGACATTGCTCTCTGGCTGCTCAGCTGGGGGTCTGGCAACCTTTTTGCATTGTGAAAACTTCACAAGTTATTTCCCAAAGAACACTAGCGTGAAATGCTTGAGCGATGCTGGATTTTTTATGGACGAGTTAGTTCTAATCTTTAAAAAGAGACGCTCGAGGAGCTACCACTTTTTGGATTTCCCTAATACAAACTTCGTTATTTCTTGCAGGAGAGACATCACTTTGAACCACACTATGAGATACTTTTATGAAGATCTCATCTCGTTACAAGTATGCCTTTACATATATGTGAAAGTAGACTAAGTATTAATGTGCATCTTTAATGTAACCATGTTTTTCATGGGTTGTTTGTATTTAATGCAAACTCTAACTTATCATATCCTCTATGAAGGGGGTAGAACAGAATTTGGACAAAAATTGCACTAGAGCTGAGCTCTATCCCGTGAAGGTATGATTTCCAAAGTGCTAGCTTCTTGATTCAAGAAGGGGACAAAGTTGAAGTTTTGTGCTAATAAGCATGAATGAATATTCTTTTGCAGTGCTTCTTCCCACAGTATTCATTGCCATACATCAGAACGCCATTTTTCATCTTAAACTCAGCTTATGATGTTTATCAAGTAAGACGACTTCATGCATCAATTTCTTGATTTATAGCTATGAAAATGCACTTATCTAATCAGTTCTTGTTAGTTTCCATTTCGTAGTTGTAATGGGATTTGTTGGTTGAAACAGTTTCATCACATATTGGTGCCAACTTCTGCTGATCCTAGAGGACATTGGTATCACTGCAAGCTTGATCCAGCAGCATGTAATGGAGCTCAAATAAATACTTTGCAAGGTTAATTTAGTCTCTTAACTTAAAGGGCATGACTAGTTCTTTATTTCCAGCTCAATCTTTTTAGTTTTCATTTTCTTTTATGCTGAAATGGTTTTGCTCTGCCATCTCTTAGGATTCCGAAATGACATGCTTACGGCTTTGAGCGTCTTTTATCAAAATTCCAACAGAGGGGGGATGTTTATAAATTCTTGCTTCGCTCACTGTCAAAGTGAAGACCAAGGGACATGGTTCGCAACTGATTCTCCAAGATTAGACAATAAGGTTTGTGAACTGCCTTTGAAATTCCTTTTGTTCTCGTACTTCTTTGAAAAATGAAAACCGAACTGAGGGAACCAACCCTTCCCCTCAGTTTGAAAACCGACCCGAACCAAAAGTCCCAACTCGGTTCAAGTCAGTTCCGGGTCCCCTCAGCTAGCTCTGTTTGTAGTTTGTACTGTTGGATTGTTGTTTTATCTGATTTGCATTATTGTCACTAACGAGTTCTTGTGATTCAATTAAGTTAGTCTATTTTTGGAAAATCCAAGGAAAAAGTTTCCCTGTTAGCATACATTTTTTGTCCTGGGTATACGGACTACTGACCGGAGAATCTGTTTCAGACCATAGCGGAGGCTGTCGGAGATTGGTACTTTGGAAGAAGGATCAGCAAGAAGATCGATTGTGCATACCCTTGTGACAATTCTTGCCATAACTTGATACCTTCAACTTGATATAGTATAGATTAATTCTTCGTTTCTTTTACACATCCAGAGGGAAAAATAACAAACATTTTAGCTTGGAAAGAAAAAAAGGTAGCTTAGTCCTTCTTCGTTCTTTCTATACTTGTTCATTTGTCAAAAGGACAGTCACATTCATTAATGAAAGAAAGACATACAAAGAGAAAAAAAAGGTTTCTCTTATATTATTTTGGCTTAGCATTTCTTGTTTTTGCTGTTCTTTTTGTGATCTAAATTTTAATGTTTCGAATTTTGTGTTATGTATATAATCTTTTACTCTCTCCGTTCCATCTGTTTATAACTTTTTCAGTATTAGAAAATGAATTTTTCGGATAGAACGAATGGAGTGTGACGTAATTTAATGGTATTAGAGTTTGGTCAGAGAGGAATTGATAAAGTTCATTGAAGGAAATTCTGTCAATATTTGTGAGCATTGATGGAAAAAGACATCTTATAGAGTTTTTAATCCAATTGTTAGTCAAGAAAGCTGGAGCATTGAGTGATGGTACAAACTACAAATACGTGTAGAATTTTCCAACTCTTTGCTATGGATTGTGATGGTGTCTGAACCAAAATGTTTATACTAATTGATGAAACATAGTTTGTCGGAAGTGTTAATGTAATAAAAGAATAGTAAGGGGGATTAGTATAGGTTCAGAATAATAAAAAATAAATATTAAAAGTCAAATTGGATCTAGGATAATCATAAATAAATCTTGAAAATTAAATTTAATAAAAGTATAGGTTGGACTAAGTGAAATAGGTAGTGTCTCGAGAGCCAATCATGATTATGTACTATTCATGTATGTATGTTTAATGTCAATCGTAACTGGATAAATTCTAACACATTTAGTTTTTTTTTTTTATAAAAAAAAACTCATGTATGCCAAATATGCATGTAATGCAAATGTTTAAAAGATAATTAAGAATAACTGAAGCAGATTTTTTTCGTTTTTTAAAAAAAATTTATTCAGAAATATTGATTTATTTCCCAATTGAAAGCTAAAGCAAGTGAGTTTAACAATTTTTAGACAGCAATCAGTGAAGGAATCAAAATAATCACTTCAACTTCAAGACAATGTAACACACATATTGCATTACCATGGAAGAATACATCATTAAAGTAGGACTTGTTTCTTTATGATTTTTATTTGAAATCATGTTCTGAAAAAATATTTTTTTTTTATGAAAAGTATAATAAAATAATAAAAAATAATTATAATATATTAAATTTATTGTTAAAATAAAAAATAAAACGAAAATAACATGCCGTTCGGCCCTCTAATAGAATCTCCCCAATGTGGGCCATCGCGGCGGTTGTTCCATACTCAAGATTTCGTCATCCATGCAAGCAAAGGGCAGGCGAACGTAATTTCACAGCCTCCATGTCAATGGGAGTAGAAAATAAGCGAGGTCGTTAAAACAAGTCCACCGCCGCAAGTGAATTGATAAAGCCAAAACGGCTTATCCACCGCCACCGAAGCCCTCATATTCCGGCGGTTATGGTTGCTGCGGGAGTATCCCTCTTCGGTAATATTACTAAAACACCCCTCCGTGTTTCTTAGTCCAATCCCGCTGTCGTCATGCAAAGTCCACTTTAATGTTGCATCGTAATACTAAAAAAATCCCCAATTATTTTCTACTCATATAATTATACTACTTCTCCTTTGGTAGGATCGCTACTCATTGTTAGTCCTAAAAGGCCGAGCATAAGTGGAGAGAGAAATTCACTCGCTGCCAGAAAAAGGTTGGCTGAAGTTGGCAGGGGAGGTAGCATTGGTATTACTCGGATTAGGGCGATGCCTGGTAGTTCTGCTGCGAATTCCGGTGAACAGAATGGCTCCTTCCGCAACTTCAAGTTGAACGAGTCCACTTTCTTAGCTTCGCTCATGCCTAAGAAAGAGATTGCCGCCGATCGCTTCATCGAAGCTCACCCTCACTTCGATGGCCGCGGCGTCGTCATTGCTATCTTTGGTAACGATTTATTCAATTTGTTATCGTCCTACACGCGTTGCGTTATAAATTCACGGTCGATGCCCTGAGCAAAATATTTAGTATGCAATTTATGTATGATATTCATGCTTGCTTACATGAGTTTTTGTTTCTTAAGATTCTGGAGTCGATCCGGCGGCGGATGGATTACAATTGACATCAGATGGAAAACCGAAAATTCTAGACGTTCTTGACTGGTGAGGACTGTGTAACTGGAAATTGTTGCTGTAATTATGATGTTCGCTTTTGAAGGATTTCTCGTTTGATTTTTTTCTATACTACAGCACCGGGAGTGGCGATATTGATACGTCGACTGTGGTGAAGGCTGATGCTAATGGTTGCATTCGTGGAGCCTCAGGTACGTGTTTTGTTATCCTCTCTCTGTGACTGTGGGTGGGACGTGTGGTAAATGATGTTGCTTTAGTAGTTCATTCCAAGGAAATTTGGGTTCATTCTGTTTTCTTTGTGATTATGACAGTGTAATATGTATGAATACGAATACTATCGGAATGTGCATTAGCACATGGAAATGTTTTTCGGGTCTTAACTGTTTATAGCTTTATCTGGAACTCTAGAAAGCTGGATCATGCTTTTCCTTTTCTCTAGACTTCTCACAAGTTAAATGGTGATATGCTTGCTTTTGGTTAATTTAATGCAAGACATTTTATATATTAATAATTGATACATTTCCAGGTGCTTCTCTGGTTGTAAGTTCATCATGGAAAAATCCTAGTGGGGAATGGCATGTAGGTTACAAGCTGGTTTATGAACTCTTTACTGATACACTTACATCAAGATTGAAGGTAAGCCATTTATGTATGACTAAGCAGCAAATGTGTTTTGTCTTGGCTGAACGCATTTTTTTCTTGAACCACTGGTGCTTTTGTTTATGTAATAAAGATTATTGTGTGCAGAAAGAGAGAAAAAAGAGATGGGAAGAAAAGAACCAGGAAGCAATTACTGAGGCTGTGAAGCATCTCGAGGACTTTGAAAAGGTTGAAAAACCCCAATATTTATGAGAAAGACTATTTAGGTTATGGCTATTAAACTTTTTATTTTTTATCTGTTATATAGACATTTCTCAGGATATGCATTTCAAGAATAGTTGTAACTTCTTTACTATTTTATTTGTACAATCAAACTCATGGATTCTTGTAATGTGTACCATGTGATACTAGTGCTTCCAAAGGATTTTTCGAAGTTTAAGTCTATGTTAGTACTAGACATCCGTTTCACTTATATCTTAAGACCTTTTAAAAATATTTTAAAGGTAGTGAGGCATGAATCTGGACGTACTTGTGTGGAAGAATTTGTTTGTGGTTAGTGTGTAGGAAATTAATGGTATAAATACTCATATAATAGAAAATTTTAATTGCAGATATCTCTTCTCAATTGCTAAGCATCTTTGTTGAAGAAAGTTGTGCAAGTTTTTCTGTTTATTAGAGATTTTTCTTTGACTAGAATAATTTTGTGGCGATAGAAACACACAAAGGTCGAGGATGCAAACTTGAAAAAGGCTTATGAAGATCTAAAGAACAGAGTTGGTGTTCTGCGCAAACAAGCCGAAGTCAGTGTTCTCTGTTCAGTTATTGTTTATTTGATTTCTTTATTGGGGTCTTTTACTTTTGATCAATGCTGTTTCTAAATTTCAGAATTATGATGACAAAGGGCCAGTTATAGATGCTGTTGTATGGCATGATGGAGAATTATGGAGGGTTGCTCTTGATACCCAAAGTCTTGAGGATGAATCTGGAGCCGGAAAGCTTTCTGACTTTGCTCCTTTGACCAACTATAGGTATGTTATGCCATGAGTGGAGGAGTCATTCTGGCCTAAAATTTCAGGGTCATGCATTGAGTGATTCTGCAGTAAGTAGAGAAAGTAAGGAATTACAGTTTGGTTTCTCCTTATTGTATTAATATATTATTTAGCTAGTGAATATTTCTCTTATAATTCATCTAAACAGACTTGAGCTGCAATTTCTTCCCTATTCATGTGCCAAAGAGACCTTTCCTCTTGATATGTTAATGCTGTTTGTATTGCATATGTTCTTATATTCCTTACTGAAGCATTTTCCTGTTGCATGATAGGTGCTATTGATTAATTTGTTGTTCAATTAAGTCCTTTTTCATATGGTTTTAAGCTTGTACTCCTGCACGAGGAAGATTGATCTTCAGGATTAGATTCTTTGATTTTCTGGCTGTTGGTAATTTAATATACATCTTTTTGTATCTGTGCAACCTTTGTGGGATGGAAAAGGCCATTCCTCTCACAGTAAGTTGTAGCAACGAAAGAAGAAAATTATAGTTTAGCAGGGCATGTAAATTATCATGTGTATCAGTTGCAGGTTTCTACTAATTTGTCTGACTTGCAGTAGGTAGTTTGCTTCATCTTCCAATGCATACTTCCGATTTGCAGATTGTTGAACTCAATCTAGGAACTAACTTTGCAGGAAGGAACGAAAATATGGCGTTTTTAGTAAACTTGATGCTTGCACATTTGTCGTTAATGTATATAATGAGGGCAATGTTTTGAGCATTGTGACGGACAGCTCACCACATGGTACTCATGTCGCTGGAATTACAGCTGCTTTCCACCCAAAGGTATATTCTTACAGGCCTAGCTTATTCCTGCAGATTATCCTCCCTTGTGGTAGGCTGTGTTGAACACCCCCCTGAGAAAGAGAGAAAAAGAAGGGAAGGTGAAAAAACTTATATTTGTAGGTGCTGCAAACTAATACTTAATGGTGCTACACAGGAACCTTTGCTAAATGGGGTTGCCCCTGGAGCACAGCTGATTTCATGTAAAATTGGAGATTCTCGCTTAGGATCAATGGAGACAGGAACAGGTTTGACGCGGGCCGCGATTGCCGCTGTTGAGGTAAGCTGGTGATTATTTTTATATTTTGAAAAAGAAGGTCAAATTGGGTTCCTGCTTGGCTTGTGCCATAGCATGGATGTTTCCTTTTCTCTTGGATCCAGTTAAAATAGCTCCCACCTTTATTTGTTCATCAGTTCTGATTCTTTTATTCTCCAAAGGAGGTGTTCTCTCCTGCTGCATCTCCTTGTCTGTGTCTATAAGGTGCTGCATGTGGAATCATGTGAATATTTTTGGTTTGTAGATTTTCTTGCATTAACTCTTGGATTTTATATTTCTATATTTTTCAGCACAAATGTGATCTTATCAACATGAGCTATGGAGAACCTACATTGCTACCAGATTATGGTCGCTTTGTCGATCTTGTTAATGAGGTGAAGTTTCTTGTGAAAATGTTCATCATCTCTTGTTGAGTACAATTTTTGTAATCCTGTTTACTCACTCAGAGCTATCATGTTTGGCTGTATTGCACAGATGGTTAACAAGTACCGTATTGTATTTGTCAGTAGTGCTGGCAATAATGGGCCTGGTTTGACTACTGTGGGTGCTCCAGGTGGTACAACATCTAGCATTATAGGAATTGGTGCTTATGTCTCTCCTGCTATGGCAGCTGGGACTCACAGTGTTGTTGAGGCTCCTTCTGAAGGACTTGAATACACTTGGTATGCTACAGTCTCTTTTGTCTTCTTTTTTCCCTTTTCTTTTTAAGCTAAAAATTTTTTTATTGTGAAGAATTTTATTTTGAATGTTCTATACACATGAAAGAATTCCTTTACATCTGAGCCTTGATGGTTTAGAGAGGATATGTTTCCTTTTGTACACACAAGTATGTGTTTGAGCTCTAGCAGTGTTCAAGTATCTCAAAAGTTTGGTAATTGATGAGCTTGACAAGCATAGAAGTCTTGCAGCCAGCATTCTTTTCATAGATCATCTTTTTCCTCCTGACATTCTTCATTGCCCATACCTGAGCTCATATAATTGACTAAAAAATGCAGGTCTAGCCGAGGACCAACTGTTGATGGGGACCTTGGTGTCTCAGTCAGTGCTCCTGGGGGAGCTGTGTCTCCTGTACCAACATGGACTCTTCAAAGACGTATGCTTATGAATGGAACATCTATGTCATCTCCATCTGCTTGTGGAGGAATGGCTTTGCTTATTAGTGAAATGAAGGTTTGTCCTGAAATCGAAATTTGCTTCCATTCTTTTCTTTTGCTACTTCCTTCTCTCTCCACATCATCTATTTCACTGCTTGATGAGCTATATTGTGCAGTCTGAAGGCATACCTGTGAGTCCGTATACTGTGCGCAGAGCTATAGAGAATACATGTGTACCCATTGGTGATCTCCCTGAAGATAAGCTATCATCTGGGCAAGGGCTCATGCAAGTTGACAAGTAAACTGCCTATGCTGTACTTTTGTGTTTTAATATTACTAGGTCCTGTGTAATCCTATTATTTGAGATATTTTCCTTATGATTGGATGATAGGGCCTCCGAATACATTCAAAAGTGTCACAGCATGCCTTGTGTTTGGTATCAAATAAAGATCAATCAAGCTAGCAAATCAAGTGGGTTCCTACTGTCTCCTGGACTGAATAATGCCTCTCTTTCTATACATCTTGCTCATGCGCACATGTTCTTTCCTGACTGTCATACTTTCTACTTACCCACTGCTTCTTTTATTATTACATCTTTGAATTATTTAAGTGCAGAACCTGTTTACAATAAACTTCTCCTTGTAACAGAACTTATTTTTGATGAGTCAATGTCATAGTTAATTGCAGATAGACCCAAATACTGGTTTGAAATTTACTCTTCATTCCAGATACTCACTTTCAGTTTTTGTTTAAAGGTCCTACATTGCGAGGCATCTACCTAAGGGAGTCCAGCTGTTGTCAACAGTCTACAGAAGTGAGTATGGATGTTCTGATTTAATTGTTCAATAATTATTTTTGAGCTAGTTTCAGCAGGTTGTTAAATAATCTATTACTTATTAGAAGGAACTTTCTTAGACTGTAGTTTTTTACCTCTGGCTCCTTGTATATGCCCACACTAAAAAGACCACCTTCGGGTTTTGCGATTTTGCATTGAAATCTCTGACATTAGAAGAAGAAGAAGAAGAAAAAAATGCATATTAGATGGATAGTCAATGCTATGTTCTCTCAGGATTTTTCCTCGTGCAGTATATTTATCCTCCATGTTGGTGTAAATATGATCCAAATATATTTCCTTGCACAAAACTTGTCTACTTGTTAATACGAGTTTTTGCCATATGTACTTCATGTATTAGGATAGTGCTTCTGGTTGTGTAAGATTCTTAGCCATTATAAGGTGTTCTGTTGTGTGCTTGCAAAAACAATGGAGCTTACTGATGCTACCTGCATTGCCTTTTTCATTACTCGTTCTTGGTCCTTCAGCACAATGACTTAATCTTAATCCTTGATTTAACTACTTCATCTGATGCGAATCTTGAGTAGTGGCATAGCAGTTAGCTTAGAAGGCTCTTTCTGTTGATCACATCAATATGAATATGCTGAGTTTCATTTTCTGCTACTAGTTGCCTAGTTCTCATGCATTAGTGCACTTGGAGATGAATTAAATCTTGATACATGAAAGAGGCCTAAAGAATGCAGAATATGGGCTACTTGCCTGTTTCATTTACTGGAAAAAAAGGACTCCACGAAAAGCATTCCTTCTTTCTCTAACAGTTGGCAAAGTAAAGTGGATGATATCAAAGCAGACAATCTTACAAAATCATATCAGGCATTGCAATTCTTTGCATGCTGCATTGTTTTCCACTGGCTGACTAATTTTCCAACAGTGGACAGTGCAAGTTGAACCAAAGTTCCATGAAGATGCGAGCAATTTAGACCAGTTGGTCCCTTTTGAAGAGACTATTGAGTTACATTCTACTGATGAGGCAGTGGTTAGAGCTCCTGAGTATCTCCTTTTGACTCACAATGGCCGCACTTTCAAGTTAGTCTGCTTCATTCTATTCTCATTCTAATGTTTTCCATTCTCTGGGTTTTAGTTGTGATTGGTTTAATCTTGAATCGAGTCCCCTTTGCTTAGCAAGCTCCTCAAGGTTCAATCAATTGGATATTTGGTTGTTCGACCATCTGTTTATTTTACCTATCTGACATACATAGGCTAGAGTTTGACATTATGCTGCTGTTTAATAGGTCACTAAACATGAGTCCTCTTTTCTTTTTGTAGCATAATTGTGGACCCGTCCAATCTCAGTGAAGGTTTACACTATTATGAAGTCTATGGAATAGACTGCAAAGCACCTTGGAGGGGGCCTCTTTTTAGAATTCCAGTTACTATTACGAAGCCAAAAGCCGTGAAGAGTCGGCCTCCTCTAATTTCATTTCAGGGAATGTCTTTTCTGCCAGGTGATTTGACATTTTGTAAACACTTTCTATGCTTTATCAAATGGTAATTGTTTTATACTCCCTCTGTCCCACTCAAAGAGTCCACTTTAAAAAATGTACAACTTATTATAGGTTGTGAGGTACAACACCTAAAATAAGTAATTTTGGACAATATTTTTCACTCATATACTTACTTTATAAGTAAGGATTAATTGTGGACCACATATTATTATATCAGTAAGGGTATGTAATATAAACAAATTCAAAGTTGACTCTTTTAATGAGACAAGAATTTTTTCTGAAAGTGGATTCTTTGAATGGGATGGAGTATGTTTTTAACTAAATACTCTTAAGCGTTTTGATTCTTAACAACTTGTTCTTATTCCATGATTAAAAAAGTAAGTGTTAGCATCTAGCATGTGAAAACTCCCATTTCACATTTAGTTTCTGACTAGATGTACTTACCAGATGGCATTAGTATCCACGGTGATCATCGAACAGCTAACTAATTGTAACCAGTACTCTCCTGCTCTTTCATATTCTTTTTAATATACTTACCTGCAAAATTTAGTTATTGGAAGCTTGTCTCTTTTGTTGCATAAATAATTACTTTTCCCTTTTCTCATCTTGACCTGTATTCACTCCTTCTGCTATCTTTTTCTGCTGTATTCTTTTGTAGGCCACATTGAACGTAGATATATAGAGGTACCAGTTGGTGCTACATGGGTTGAGGCAACAATGCGAACTACAGGGTTTGATACAGCTAGAAGATTCTTTGTTGACGCTGTCCAGGTAATATGCTCCTTCAGGTGAGGTACCCATTTGACATTGTGATGACCTGTGTCTTATTTTGATCTGCTTTCATTGTAGATCTCTATGCTGCGGAGGCCGATGAAGTGGGAAAGTGTCATAACCTTCCCTTCTCCTTCTGTGAAAAACTTTTCATTTAAGGTGGAGGGTGGCCAGACATTAGAACTAGCAATAGCTCAATTCTGGTCCAGTGGCATAGGAAGTCATGAATCTACTGTTGTTGATTTTGAGGTACTGTGTCGAATCAAATCAGATGAAGTAATCTGGTTTTTATGGATAATTTTATTGTTCGTGTTGGCATAATTCTTCTACCTCATTTCTTAGAATAAAATATATTCCTAATTTTCTTGCTTCTTGATGTAAATAAATTAGATAAGTTTCCATGGGATCAGCACCAACCAAAATGAAGTATTAATTAGTGGAAGTGAAGCTCCTGTCAGAATTGATGCTGAAGGTCTTCTATCATCCGAGAAACTTGTCCCTTCTGCAAAGCTAAACAAGGTGCTTAGTTAACTTAGCCAGCTTTTTGTCTATAAATCATTCTGAGTTCTCTGATCAATGACAAAATTTATACTGCTTCTTGAATATGCAAATGGTTTTGCAGGTAAGAGTTTCTTATCGTCCTGTTGATGTGAAAGTCAGTGCCCTATCAGCAGACAGGGACAAACTACCATCTGGCAAACAGATATTAGCTCTGTTGCTCACGTAAGCTCCTGGTTTCCTATGTTGTTGAATTGTTTTTTAAGAACTTAATTGCATTCTCACTCTATTTGTCCTGCAGCTACAAATTCAAACTAGAAGATGCGTCCGACATAAAGCCTCAGATTCCATTACTTAACAATCGCATATATGACAACAAGTTTGAATCTCAATTTTACATGATATCAGATTCAAATAAGGTGCAATAATTTCAAATCCTCGAGATTCCCTTCTAGTTATCCCTATGTTTGTGATTACTAATTTTCTTTCATTAACCAGCGTGTATATGCAACGGGTGATGTCTATCCAAACTCCACTAAACTTCCAAAGGGAGAATACACTTTGCAGCTATATCTGAGGTAAGGCCATTATTTTGGTATCATGTAGAGTTTTCCTTTTGTTTCAAAATTTATGTATTTAGCATCATTGACTTATATTAATGTGCACCTTATAAACACTTGGAGATATTACAAGAAGAATTTCTGTTTTATTCTTTTCTTTGAACTCAACGCCTAATTGGCAGAAAAACATTCACGACTATGTTATTAATCTTGTTCATTGCTTTGTTTTTTGTTTTAGGCATGACAATTTGGAGTATTTGGAGAAACTAAAGGGCTTGACATTGTTTGTTGAAAGAAAATTGGAGGAGAAGGTGGATAAATCATGTTCTGTATTGTATACTTCATAAATTTTGTTGTTAATAAGAAAGGTCATTCCTTTGTTGTGAGATATGTTTACTCACTTATTTGTCCTTTCCACTCAAAAAATTGGATTCCTTTTCTGATATTTGATTTTTTCTTTCCTGGTGGGAACTTTAGGAAACATAATTGGGATGATCAATCCATGTTTTGATGTTAACAATGAGCAAGTTTGATGGAGTAACAGTGTGTAAATTACTAAGGCAATTTATAGAATCCGCCATGATTTTCTTCATTGTTTGAAACTTAGAATAGACCGTCTCAAGTATGATGCATCTACTTTCACGTCCTCCTATGTAGTCGTTGATATTTCTGTTGATGAAACTTCGCCAACCATTTTCTTTATATATCTTCTTTACTTTAATGCAGGAAGTTGTTCGTTTGAATTTCTATAGTCAACCTGATGGTCCTGTTATTGATAATGGTAGCTTTAAATCTTCAACATTAATTCCAGGGTACATGTTTTCCACTTACTTTCTTCTTTGTATGTGATTCTCATATGGAATGTTTATGAGCTTTTTAAAAATTTCTATTGTCAACCTGATGATCTAGTTATGAACATTTTTGGTGGCAGGTTGAAAGAATCATTTTATGTGGCTCTGCCAGCCAAGGATAAGCTCCCTAAGGTTTTGTACTGTTTGAGAATTTCTTTTATAATTTGTGGTTATCCTGTTGACTGTTCTAGAGAGGAAAAAGTAGCAAGAAAAGGTTTTATCACTAGATGGTCGTCAAATTTTAAAATTGGTGTTTTCGGCATGCAGAACGCCTCAGCAGGATCTGTTTTGATTGGAGAAATTTCATATGGAAGGATTTCTTCTGCTGGTGCTGAAGAGGAGAAGTCCCCTACATATCTTATATCATACATAGTGCCTCCACCTAAGGTCAATTTGAAAGCTGTATACTTATCGATTTTCTCATCTGATTCTAGTGCTGGTTGATGTTATTATAATTATTTTGATATGGCTTAATTACACAACCTTGTCCCCTTCCTTTATTTCCCATATCTATCTGAACTAAGTGCATCTTTTCCACTTTGCAGCAGGATGAGGAGAAGGGTAAAGGTTCACCAGCAGCATCTTGCACCAAGAGTATAACCGAACGATTAGAGGAGGAGGTATGTGATGAATGGTCCACTCTATTTCAACTTTTCCATATTGCAAGTGTTGTCAGCTGCAGGCTTTTTTATCGTTCTTATCTTGACCAAGAGTTATTTTGAGTTTGAAATGACTTGCATGTCTCTGTACCATCTGTAATGTTAAAAAATCATATTCCTATAGTGTCAGCATTATTATTATTATTTTTTGTCTTTTTCCATTAAGAAGTTTTTTGACCTATAGTGTCCTGCTTGTTTATGTTACCTTGTGTTTGTTAATTACTTCTATGGTCATCTAGGTTCGAGCTGCCAAAATAAAGGTTCTTGACAGCCTAAAGCAAAGTTCTGACGAGGAGGTTTCTGAGTGGAAAAAATTGTCCATCTCCCTCAAGGTAATCTCACCATTCTCTTACCAAGGCATTCATCATGTCCATCTTTCAACTTTTGTTCATTGTGAGGGCAAAGGACTGTTAGCAAGGCCCTCATAAGCTGGTGGTTGTAAACTAAATCAATCAAATTATCCATCCATGCAGTTGAGTCTGTGCTTATCTTCCCAGCTCACAAACTTCTGTTTTTACAAATCTATAGTATAAACTCCACACATGATCTGTGTAGTTTGTCCATGTTAACTAATGCACATATTTCTGTGTTTTCATTTCCGTTTGACATTCTATCTTTGAACATATTTTTACATCTTACTAGCATGAATAATCACAATTCAGAGCCAAATTCGCTAATCTTGAATTTTAATCTGTCACTTTACCCTTTCTGCTGTTTTCTGTTCCTATAATTTACTTGCTTTATCTAAGATATTAGATAGGACTTCCGTGGATTTTATTTATTTATTTTAAAATTCTTAATTCCAAGCAAAGGTAAAAACAAAAGGGGTAAAGTGACACAACTTTCTTTTATGACTGTAGAAATGATAAATTGTTGAAAGAGACAAAATTGCCAAGGATGAGTGAAAAGGTAATATAGAGGCAAAGATAAAGGCTTTTGAAGATTTTTATAAAAAATTATAAACTAAAGGAGAAAAAGACATGAATAAGATGCAAAAATAAGGAAAAAGAAAACAAGTTATCTGGTTATTCATTTCAGTATCTATATTGATTTACCAGCAGATATTGCTGATTTTTCTCTTGTATGATTTCACTCAGGTATTGGATATATAATTTATTTTTCATTTTTTTGACATTAATTTTGCAGTCAGAATACCCGAAGTACACTCCATTGCTTGCCAAAATCTTGGAAGGTTTGCTTTCTCAGACCAATACTGAAGACAAGATTCAATATTATGAGGAGGTATAGAGTATTTTATTGATTCCTTACCTTATTTCATTATGTTTCTGTAGTGCTAGATAATTGAGTTACAATTTCATTGATGCCATCTCTTTCATCAAACTAGTATTATTTTATCGGCCGTAAGATCATCACTTGCATTTAGCTGATTATTTAGCCCCACTGGAATCTGGAGCTTTTACATATCAAATATTTGCTGCACCTACTTTGGCTCTGGAGTTCTGTATTGTTCTCTTTGCAAATTGAGAAATTGGAAATTTTTTAGTTAGATCCCTAAGAAAAATCAAAACTTGGTTCCACAAAATTTTTAGCAAAAGTAATCTAGTTTTTGAATTCGTCTACATACTTTGGGATTTCCTGCTTGCCTCAAATACTAGCTCTACCTATGGTAATGCTGTTTTCTGTTTGTGTGTCCCAGTTTGATAATATTTTCATGGTTTTAGATTAGCAGTACAAGTGCTTAGGAGCAATAGAATAGTACTATTTCTAAAATTTTGTCCCAATATGATAATGTGTGATTTACAGTTAATCTACTCTTAAATGTTAGGGTAAAAGTGGAAAAATGCTAAAAAAAGTGTTTATTTTAAGCGTTGTACCTTAACACCCATAAGAAGTTGTACATTTGGAAACATGACTCTTCTATTAAGACAAAGGTGTAGTTGGTTATTGCTCTGGGTATGATATCAAGTAGAAATAGAGGAATCACAACTACGAATGCTTATTGTTGGAACTTGATGGTTTCTTTGTGCTCCTAGTTCTCATTAAACTTTGGCCATTTGCAGATAATTGGTGCAGCAAATGAGGTTATTGATAGCGTTGACACAGATGAACTAGCCAAGTATTTTTGCCTTAAAAGTGATCCAGAAGATGAGGATGAAGTGAGCATCTATACACTTATTATCATTTTACTATTTTTTTTTTCTCCTAGTAAAAAGAGTTGCATCAGCTCAGAGAAATCGTCATCCTGAGGAGGGAATCACGTGTGAAGTTTCTTTCTCTTTGGAATGAAAATTTCTGCGTAGCATTTTAACTGCTTCTTTACTTATTGTAAATTAAGGATGAAAACTATTCAGTGACAAGTAGCTTCACTATGCAGAAGTTGAAGAAGAAGATGGAGACTGCCCGGGAACAACTAGCTGAAGCACTTTATCAAAAAGGCTTAGCTATGGTAGAGATTGAAATACTAAAGGTATGCATTTTTTGGATTGAATAATATGCAATTTGGTTGGATAACTGAAATTAGGTTCATGTTGCCCTAGCACCGCAATAAAAAGTCACTGATCAAATGTTCTATTTCTCCATTTTAAGTTGACTCCCTTGGTGTAAATCCATATTTTCAAGGAATTTTGGTTTCTTACAATTAAACAGGGTGAAAAAGGTCCACCTGAGACTGAAGGTAAACCAGATCCTTTTGAAGAGAGCTTGAAGGAACTGAAGAAATGGGCGGATGTTAAATCATCTAAATATGGAACTCTCTTGGTGAAGCGGGAGAGACGTAGCGGAAGGCTTGGAACCGCTCTGAAGGTACTTATGTCATTATTCAGATGCTATTGTTTTATCAACTTTCTTCGACCGTCTTCTACCACTCAATCAATTCATAGTTAATTAAAGCAGCAGATGAATCTTGTCAACAGAATGAATTCTGAATAAATATTGTTTAACCTGCAGGTGCTGAGCGACATAATCCAAAATGATGACGAACCTCCAAAAAAGAAGCTTTATGAAATGAAGCTTTCATTGCTGGATGAGGTTGGGTGGAGCCATTTGGTTTCTCGTGAGAAAGAGTGGATGCTGGTGCGCTTCCCACCTGGTTTGCCTCTTTTTTAGGCATATACTATTTCCTTTCTGAGATAATTCAGTCATCAAATAACACTTGAAAATATGATTGTTGCTCGACACTTGAGTTTCCAACTTTCTTAATGCATGAATTTTATTATTGGATTTGCATGCTTCAGGAAACTGACCTGCGGTCCGGGCCAATCCCGATAGTAATAATTACTCATTGCTGCTATATATGTTGACTTGTGTGATTATTTTAAAAGTGGCTTCCAAGAAGTGATACAGATACACCTTGGCTAAAAAGAATAATTCTAGTGGTTTTAGATTTTTGTTCATCAAACGGGGTTTGTTTGAAAATTATCTTAAATGGCAAGCAGTGACGTTGCGTGCCACGTGATAGTCATCTTTTATATGACAGGATGTAAGTTTTTGACTTTGTAATCGAGAAAGAATTTACAAGTATATGGTATGAATGAAGGGTCAACATTGAATATTCACTGAAAAGTTTGCTTATATTCGAATATTTTGAACTAGGATAACCTTTGCTTCCGTCTAAAATTTGAAGTTGTTCTCCTTGATAAAGAAAATTAAAAACATAAAAAATATATATATATATATATATATTTTTTTCTCTGTGTATAGTTATTTAATTCTAATATTTTGAGTAAATATTAAGAGAATATAATCAGAAAATTAAAAGGGACTAAAGAACAGGAAAAAACAAAAGTTAATTACAATTTGGTCAAGTTATAAGGGATTGGCTAATATAATTTATTATTCTATTATTACTTGTTTTATTGTTGAATTTGGGGCCTCTAAGTCCTCCCTCTATTACATTTTTCCAACCCTGAGTGGGTTTCGAACCCGCTATATGTGAGAAACCTACATGCGGTACTAACCGCTAGGATGTGACTTCGAACTTAATTTTACCAAATTACTTAATCTATTAACATTTTCTACCCAGAGAAAGAAATTCTTGACGACAAAAATTTTGACCTTGGAAAAAAAAATGTAAAATTTAAATGGGGAAAAGTTGGGATAGAATGATTTGACAATGTCATCTTCGATCTTTACTATTGCATAACGAGCACCATACATAATAATATTCGTAGTATTCTTACAGATTACGTACAGAGTATATATGTATATATATATATATATATATATATTGGACCCGCGAATCATATCGAGGGAAAAACCCTAACAAACTATGCCGGTTCTTGTCAGCCTAGCCAAAAATTACATAATCTGAAGTACATTGTGATAATTAATAATTATGGAAGGGCTAATCAAGATTAATTAAGAGGTGTAAGGATCAAAGGTAAACCCTGAGTGGGCCTGAGGGAAAGCAAGATAGAAGGAGAGTGGATGTAGTTTGGCGACAAGGAAACGGAAAACTTTGAAAGGATCAGAGTGAGCACAATCTTGTACTCCATGGCGGTCAAATTCCGGCCTACGCACATCCGGCCGCCGAACCCGAACGGAAGAAACCCCATCTTGTGTTTGCATCCGCCGTACAATTTGTCATCCTTAAACCTCTCCGGCTTAAACTCGTTTGCGTCGTCGCCCCATAACTCCCTGTCGTGGTGGATGGACACAACATCAATCCATATGTTGGTTCCGTGGGGGATCACCAAATTCTCCACTTTCATGTCTTCTCTTGTTTGCCTCTGCACATTCGGCGCCGGCGAGTACAGTCTCAACACTTCGTTCATCACCCATCCCATCTGGAACAATAATAAAACACATCGGTGGTATTAGAAACAAAATTCTTTTAATTTTAATAAAAAATTATAGGTTTGCGGTGTGGGTGTGGGGTCAATATGAAAAGGCCTTTTACATGACGTGAGCGCAGTTTTTTCCATTTTCTCATGCAGTCAAATCATCATGGATCACGCGCTTTGTACTTGTACTTGAAGTCTTGAACTTGAACAATCTATTTAGAACTTTGAAATCTAATGAACGCAACTAACCTACGCGGCTCACGGGTCCTTCTCTTCTCTCTGATCAAATAAAATGGACTAGTCTCTAGTCTCCCTCTCCCATTCTTTATTATTATTATTATTATTATTCCAATGTTTTTTTCGTCACCTTTATGTTTTCTGCTTAATACTGACTTTTTATATGAAAAACAATTACGTGTTGCTAAGTGCAAGTTAATGCAAAACTCATTTTTATTGCATTGGTTGATTGATTGATTAATATTCTATATAGGGTTAAGCTATGTGCATGCATTCATATATATCCGTAAGAAAAATACCTTCTTTAGTCCGGCAAGCTTAGTGGCAATATCAATTTCCCCGATATTCTTCATTCCGATCACGTGATCGATCTCTTCTCGGAGCTGGACTTGCCACTCCGGGTGCAGGGCCAAAAGGAACAGCGTCCACGTGAGTGCCAGCGCCGTTGTCTCGTGCCCGCCGAAAAAGAACGTCTTGCACTCGTCCACCAGCTCCTCCATCGTCAACGTCTTCCCCAGCCGCCCGTCGACGTGATTCTCAGCCAGCAACAACCCGAGAAGGTCCCGCTGGTCGGATCCATTCCCGCTGTTTCGCGACTCGGTTCTCGCATTGATGATGTCGAGGAGGAGGCCGTCGATTTCCTTGCCGAGCCTCTTCGCCATTAGGGTTTGCTTCGGACACATGAGCTTGCTGAAGGGCACCCCGACGTAGCGGTTGGATTTGAAAAGCGTGATCTGCATGGCTCTCAGTTTCTCGATCACTTTCCACCCGTTCTCGTGGCTGACGCCGAAGCTCGTCTTCGCGATGATTTCTCCAGCTGTGTTTATGATTTCTCTCTCCGCGTCGATTTCCACGTGGCCGGACTTCACCACCAGCGATCCCCATCGCTCCAGCATTGCGTTCGCAGATTCCAACATTAAGCTCGACATAGCCTGTTTAATTAGTAAGTAACAGTCACGAGTTACAACTGTTTATGATTTATTACAAAGTATAATTCAAAATAGAAAAAGATTGTAACGTACCTTCAAGTTGGCTGGAGAAAATGCAGGTGTGATGATGTGTCTGTGGTGAACCCAATCTTCACCTTCCACCATTACAAGACCTTTTCCAAACATGGGCAGTCTGTCATTCTTGAACACGGTTGGTTTCCCCCAAGTTTTTCCCAACACTCCCGCCGACATTTTACTCAGAAATGAAGGATCCGCGATGTACAGAAACGGCTCGGTTCCCAGCCAGTAGATGAACACTTTCCCTGCAAAACGTGAACCGGATTAATAATGAAAACTTTAGGTTCTTTCTCTCTGTATCGTTCCAATTTTATCGGATATCCTGGGGACAAGTTCTTTCTCTAGCTGCAATATTAATTGAATAGAATCACATGGAGCTTACCATGCAATTTCTTCCACTGGGAAAAGTAAGGAAAGACAGTGGGATGAATGTCATGGCTGATGGTGGTGGCTAACGACGGCGGCGGTTCCGGCAAAGTGGCCGTCGTCATGCTCTTTTTCATCTCGTTGATATTCCCTAAAGGGAAACAAGGTTTCGGGCCGGAAAACCCGTTTGCTCTAAGCTTTTTATAAGCAAGACTGGGCAGCACCCATAAAACGTAAACTGCCCTACAGAACATGATGAAGAGAAAGACAGCGGTGGCCATTAAAATGGCTTGAAAAAGCTGCAACATGAATCCCATTTTTTTTCTCTCTTCCCTTCCCTTCCCTTCCCGTCGACTCGATCTATATTGGACAGGTATAAATGAAATGCTGTTGGAAACTTGAAATTCTGAGCTAAATATTACTCGATCTGTGCATGCGCGCTGGCTTAATGGATGCAGCTGATGGGAGTGGGGGTATTTATAGTTTCTAGGGGGACGGGGCACAAGGGTGTAAGTAAACCTGTCAAAAGTTGACCAGGAATTTGAACATAGTAGATTAAATTAATTTCATTCCCATTACTATTACTATTGCACTTTTGTTATATATTTATTATTTCGTAATATTTATATGGTGTAGGATCTGACATGTCTATGGTTGATAGCTAGGTTTGAAGTGTTTAAAATCTATTTATTTATTTATTAATTAAGTTTAATTAAATTTTTTATTCGTGTTCATTTATGTTGTTTCAAATAGTTCAAGTGACCTGCAAAGTAACAAAAATCTAAACAACAAAAAACAAACAGTTGATCCTTATAAGGGCTGTGACGCCGATCTTTGCTTTTGTTAGTAGAACGGGGTGATTCAATCCATGTATATATAGTAGGAGCAAAGAATAAGAATTAAATTTAAATTGTAAAACCAGAAGCTAGCTGAAACGTTTTTCTCAATTTAAATTGTGCGAATCCAATAGATGATGAAACGGGTGATGTAAAGAATTTTCCTAAACTGCTGCATTTTCTTAATACAAAAATAACCATATTAAAACCAATGGATTAATCCATTAATTTATATATTAATACTGACCCAAAATTCTCCAACCGTCAATATTCGTGAAGATAAAAAAGCTAGCTAAAGTATAGCCAGATTAAATAGATTTAAATTAATAAAAAATAAATTTTCTTAAAATGTTTCAGTTTCTGAACAATCATATATATGTTCTATCTCATGAAATTATAATATTGAATTAATTTAATATATTATATCAACGTACATAAATATCTAAATTTAATTCAAACACATATATTCATATTTATGTGTATAAAGATTTAATTAACTTTGTTACATATTTAATAGATCTATATTGCATGTACTTATTATATAAATATAATTAATATTTTAACCGAGCATGTTTATAAACATTAACAAATTTTTCACTCCTCATCAATTTATAATTTATTCATTAATCGAATTTAAAATTATATTATGTTCGTTTGTTATTGAGTCCATCATAAATTTGTTCGTGAATGTTTTTCGTATGACATGTTTCAGCACTCGGGCCGCAGAGATTTGTCAACGTTCATAGTTACGATTAGTAGTTTATTACTTGTCAAAATATGAAACTAGTACAAATCTGATCTTGATTGGAAATTTAGAGCTCAAAACGAGTACACGAATGACAGAGGCTACCCGACAATTTAATTTGGTCGCGTGATGGGACTGGGCCCCATTCGTACTTTCCATTTGTTTTAAAATTAACCTCAGAGCTCAAGGCTTTCACTCGCCACTTGTCAATACGTTGCAAAAACAAAAACATCGTATTTCATTTTAACTTTTTTTTATCAGTGGCACAACCAGATCCGAACGGATTTTGATGGGCAAAATTTTTTGTTATAAATATTATTTTAATTATTTTAATTTTTGGTATGACAAAATATAAATAATTTTTAAATCATTTATAGTAAAATGAAAACTTTTAAATTGTTGCATCTCTATTAGACCTTCCGCCCTACTTTTTATTAATTTGCAACGTTAATTTATATGTACACACTATACTAATCCAGTTAATATATATATATATATATATATATATTGTAGTACATATTTGAAGAAATTATAAATATTTGGAAAAATGACACCGTTGATTACCAAATTTTCGGCCATGTAAACTTTTGGTTATTAATTTTGTCTAGTCACTTGGGACATTGAATAATAAAAAACGCGTCATTTCACTCATTTTGTTGAATTTGAAAGTTAACTTAAGCAAAAATTGATTATTTCTTGTCACTTTGGTGCAAAAAATGAGTGTTTCTTGTCACTTTGGCACCTAAATAAAATGGGTGAAATGATACATTTTTTATAGTGCAGTGGTCAAAGCGACACAAAAAAATTTAGGGGCCAAAAATTCACATTGCCTAAAATTAGGTGACCAATGGTGTGTCATTTACCAAAACTTGAAAGAGTATTTATAATTTTACCAAACCCTGGGGATGTAAATGTAATTCGCCCTAAGTTATAATAGTAACTGATGTGCATAAAAGTGGACTTTCTTTGGGTCTGGCCCAATTGACAAAGGAAATGATAAACAGTAAGGAAAAAGATGCTTAAAAGGTCTAAACCCAACCTTAGGTCGGATAGTTCCTTAAAACCGAGCCAAAGGAGCCAGCTTAGATCGGATTAAGCGGCGTAGGTCAGGTTTTCTAGTTCCCCTCACTTATATCATAACGATCGCCCTAACCGAGCCAAGGGAGTTAGGTTGGAATGAGTCATAACCCTGACACAGTAGGTAGAAATGATTATAGGATTAGGTATATATTTTGAATACATGTAGGGATTGCCCATAACTTTGATGGGAAAGAAGCCATAAAATCAGGTCCTGATGACAGAAAACGTGCACGTTACGGTAAAAAGAGAGGAGCAGGTGGAAGTGCAAATCATGACAATTCAACGGGCAAAATCAAGTCTTGATATAAATACTAAGTCATCTGACTTAGTGAGGTACGCAATCTTTTACATTTGAGCTCTTTGTGAATACTGTTCATTTTCTTCAACCTCACTAACTTGACCGTCGGAGCCTATACAGGGGGGAAAGCCCCGCTTTTCTCTAACCCTTTCACTGTATCTACCGAAATACTTCCTAGTCAGAGTCTCTCCTCGATCTCTATTTCAAAGTATAAGGAGATTTATTTCAAAGTATGACCTAAAATGTGAAACGTCTTTACATATAAATGTAACGTCTCTCTTAGTATCTCTCCCCACTCTAACAAATGTAGCGTGATTTAATCCACACGCAATGCATTTACGGATTACTATTGTACTTCTTCCGTTCCATTAGAAAAGTGTCCACGTTGTATTACTAAAACAGTACGTAGTATTTGTTGGATATATGGTAATAATAGGTTTATGGTTTATTTGTTCTATTGAAAGCCCTAGATGGTTCTCTTTATCTGTTCTCCTTCATTTTCCAAATATGATCGAACAAATCCTATTTACAAATTGTAACCAAAGATTCAGCTTATTCATTTTAACATTTGAGAGAAATCATTTATTAGTTTCTTTCTTCAGTTTCAAAAAACCTTTAAATCCCATAAATGAATGAAGTAATGGATCTCCGTTCACAATCAATGCCGCAATTGAAACAGAAACAGAAGTGAAGCATGTACTATTCATTTACCAACCTTTAAATATGGTTTACTTAACACCGTCCCAAAATTTACTTTAACCTCCAAATAAATTGTTGCAACATGTATTACCCGTATAATTATGCGTAATTCATAATTAATTTACACTTAAAAAATAAAAATATGTGAACGTAAAAAGTACGGATAAATTAAATATTTTACGTGTTATACGTTTAAACTCGTAAAAAAAAATGACTCCCTCCTTCGTCCCACTCAAAAATTTCACTTTGTATTACTATTTTATAAATTCGAAACATAACATTTTCGTTATAATAGAGGGAGTATTATACTACTACTATTATTATTATTATTATTTTGAATTCAACACTATTTCATTATCCTATCAAGGGTTGTGGGGAGAGAAAGAACGAAATTAGGGAATACTTTTGGGTTACGTCCCACTATACGTCACAACTGCTGGAGCACTGGGTCGTCCCTATACTATTATATTAATCTGGGTGGGATTGTGAGAATAATGATATTTGTTGACCAATCAATCTGGTGAGCATAAAATTACAGCGGGCGGGTGGCGATTCAAGATTTAAGGACGATCGAGCCTTGACATTTTCAACCAAAGTACATTACATTGGTTGATTAATGCAAATATTATAAATTAATTTCATGGTGCGGTTGCAAAATTCTAAAATGGGACCTTTTTTTTTTTTTTTTTTTACCTTTCTTTGGACTCTTGAAATATTTTATTATATCTTCAAGATTTTATTTCACCTAATCCTATATAAATCTATATATGCTAGTCTATTATCTCATTCTTAATTATTTATTTATTTTTTAAAATTAATTTATTCATTAGTTTCATCATTCTTCATAGCACTCTATCTATGAAACCGTACTATGGTCTCCAAATATTAATTAAATATTGAATTTGGATTTGGAATTGGAATTTCCCTTTGTTGACCAAGAATTAGTCCTTGTGTTATTGTTTATGAGCTGGAATTTTAAGTCAAGAATCAAACTTTGCTTTATGGTATCTATATCTCTACATGCATGATTTTGTCCCTTAATTTATTTTTCTTATTTACTTATTCAACCTCTATATATACATATATATATATATGGGTTTTTTTTACATTAATTAACTCCCATGCATGTTGCACAAATGACTATTATTTTTTATAACGTTTCGTCCACTTTAAAACACTAATAACGTATATTATTCATTGGCTAGCTAGCTTTGTGTATTAATAAAATTTTCACTGTGAAAACTATTGGTCATGCATACTTCATAATTTGAAGAAATGAAAAGAGTACCGTGAATATGTGCTTTATAAAGAGTGTCGACATACTTGATAGGTTACAAAATTGATTTGAGCAATAAAATTTATTTGATTGATCAAATTGTATCTTTGATTTATGTTGAAAAAGCAGTTACATAGTACTTGATAGGTTACGAAATTGATTTGAGCAATAATTTTTGTCATTAACGAGAGTGTTGAATTTTAGTTAGTAACCGAAACTTTAAAGAATGCAATTGAATTGATTCAAACATTTTTATTAAATCAGTTACTACTACTGTTTTAGTTTGAGTTTGCCAAACTACTAAGTGCAAATTTGATTTATCAATTTGGATGTGAATACTAATTAAGTGGTTGGAGATTTTTTGGTAAACATTATTATATAAATTAATGCATCAATTCGTTGGTTTTAATATTGTTGAATTAATGTATTCAAAAAATACATAATTCTTTGCACCGTCCGTTTCATCATTCAATGCATTCAAATAAAACATTTAGCATTGATGTCTAATATTTATTTTGAGAAAAAACGTTTTCAGCCTTAATTAGTTTTGAATCCTTGTTATTGCTCTCTCTCTCTCTCTCTCTCTCTCCTCTCTCTCTCTCTCTCTATATATATATATATATATATATATATATATATATATATATATAGGCACGTAGGTGTATGCCCAAGGTGGCGGAAAATATACATGGGTATTTTATGTTCTCTACGACCCCCTAAAGATATAACTTTGACGAGATTGAAAACACGTGTTAAAAAGAGTTAATTATTTATTTATAGTTGTGCAGATTATTAGGAAAACACACAACTTGTGTGTTGGGCTGTTGTAGTTTGGGAATGATAAGCTACGATTATTCTATTGTACCAAAGTTTGTATTTTGTAGAGGGGTTTGAATCACCTAAAGAAAGCGAAAGATCCGCGTCTCGGTCCGTCTAACAATTAACTGTTTGTTTTTTCTAGTTTTTTTTTCTTTTTCTTTGCATGTCACTTGGACTGGTAAGAACAACAAAAAGCAATGGTATATGTGGGTGTAGATCGAGATTTCACGCGATATAATATTAAAATCTCACTTAAAATTTGCTTGTGTGAAAAATTACCAACAAAATATATTTAAAAAAACTATTTTTATTTGTGCCACTTTAATAAATTTTCGTTAGAAATTAGAATCGGAGTTATGATCAATTTGGTACCTTAACAACCGCTTCTTAATCTAATTAATATCTCTTCACATAAACATGTATTTCCTATATAGAGTACTACTATAATTAATTAAATGTTCTTAATTTTACTGCCGAATAAAGATAAAATAAAACTTATAAAATGTTAGGTGTGTGTAAAATGAAGCGTTCTACTACAGCAGTTTCATTATTAATGGTTTGATTAAAATTAATTACCACAGTAATAATTAAGTGAGATTATAGCTATAGGGTTGGCAGCCAATCAAAAATTACTTGAAGTTAAAGGACAGATAGTGATCTTTATGTGGTCTCCCACACAATTATTTCCTTGTCGTTTGCGTCAGCAAAAGGAACATAGTCCTGTGTGGGAAAGCAAACAATCCAAAAACCTCTAGAATGTCTTAATTAAATGATCATACGTATACCTAAGATATATAAATAAATAAAAAATACATCTACGTCTGTTTCACTAGAAAATCCGATAGCACACGGTGGTTTATATGTTATACATAAATACGACGTCAAAGGAATGAAATGTTCTAACATAATGGAAGAAGTATTATTCAAGGATTGACCATCCATCAAATAGCATTTACTATGCTTCTTCATTTTCTTAATAGCTATTCCCTCCATTTTATTAGAAAAGTCAAATTAAAAAAAAAAGGAAAGAAAAGAAATTATTGTATTAGAGTAGTCATATTTTTACTAATATAATTATACGTATTTCACAATTAGCCCATTATTATAAAGTAATTAAGGACATTGGTGGACAAATTATAGTGACAAGTTACTTATTTTAGGTATTGTTATTTGTGTAACTTAAAAAATATTGTACATTCTTCAAACCAGACTTTTCTAATGAGAACAGAAAATATAATAGATAAATAAGATAATTGACTTATTTTCTAAAAGAGTAAACTTCCCATTTTGTTCTTTACATATTAGTTAATAATCTTTTTGGTCCTCATATTTCAAAACGATTTTTTTGGTCCCTTATTTTTATTTTTCGAGATATTTGGTTACTTACATTTCAAAACTATCTTTTTGGTCCATTACTTTTATTTTTCAAACTATTTGGTCCATTGACCGTTTAACCAAATAAAAAGCGTTAATATCACTCACGTGTCGGTCACACGATTCCATCATCAAATGACAAACTTGTCCCAACATTATTTTAGCATTCCATGAATTATGTTGAAACAAGTTTACCCTTTGCTGACGGAGTCGTGTGAACTACATGTAAGTAATATTAATGTTTTTCGTCGGGTTGAACGACCAAGGACCAAATAGTTCGGAAAAGAAAAGTAAGAGACCAAAAAGATAGTTTTGAAATGTAGGGGACTAAATAGTTCAAAGAATAAAAGTAATGGACCAAAAAGATCAGTTTAAAATGTAAATGACCAAAAAGATTATTAACCAATTTGTAAGGGACCAAATGAAGAGTTTACTATTTTCGAAAATTGTGTGTCCATCCATCTTCAAACACTTCAAAATTAAAGAAGAGATGGAGGCTCATGAGATCTTTTGTCGACTTTCTCACAATGAAGTAGTGGATCTCATGATATGATATATGGGCTCACACTCTATTGTGAAAAGGTGAACAGAGAAAATATAGACAGAAAATCTGATTCTAGGGAATGGGTCATGAAATCTTTCTTATGCTCAAACTCTGTTTTTTATGTGTGCTCTCTCACAATAGAAAAGTGGATCCCATGATTAATATGATACGTGAGTCTCGTCTTACATTCGGAGATGGTAGATAAAGCATACAGAGCCTGAGCAAACAAGAAAATTTAATCACGAGAGGGAGACAGTATACGAATCACACATTTGGAATTAATTCAGGAACCGACCATCCAATATCCACAAAATAGCGGTAGGGGATTAATTTCGGCTGGCCGCTCAGCTCCTACTCTTGCGTGCGTGTGCATCTCTCTGTTCACACAGCACTTAAAGTATCTTCTCCTCATATAAGTACAGTTACACAATTAAAACATTCCGACAAATGGAAAAACAAAGCACACATCATGTCTGTACATAGTTAAGATTTTGTCTAACTTAGTATATTTTATCAATCATGTCCAAATTAGGGAAATTACGTCATCAATCTCGTTATTAATTCTCCAGTAAAATGAATCATTTCATTAACTTGGACGAAATTAAACAAAATTATAGACAAATGATAAAATTTTGAAAGTAAATTTCATGTATTATATTTCAGGACCCACTTAGGGGAGGAGCTAAGAGTGGGGTGGGGTGGTTCCCAGGTCCCTCCAATTCTCTTCTGCATTCTTATTAGTAGTATATATTTATCTATTAATTTTTTTTACAATTTAATTAACTGTTAAAAAAAATGTTTATACATACATTAGACGCTTCTGAAAATTTTAAAATGCAACTTTTGACTCCGCGTCAAAACCCCCTCAGAGAGTGAACAGCCTACTTCCTACAGTGAGAAATTGAACGATGTCCCGTGGCCGTATGTGGAAATAAAGGGAGAGGGATATATATGTCATTTTCAGTTTTTCATTGTTGATCATTGTTCACCGGAGACTCGATCGGAGAGTGATGTTGGCGTGTTTTGTAATCGATAAGTATAGGAAGAGAGAGGATCGTTGATGAGGACCGACTGGAAAAAGTTAAATGGAAAAAAATGCGATTTGAATACTCTCACACTTACATGCATTCGTGATTGGTTTGAATCGAATCGCATTCCAAATATATTGTAGGAAAGTGTGTATACGACGACAATGTCAAATTTTCATCGGTGTATTATATGTATACTTTTTACATAGAATTAAAATTTGAAATCAATATTTTTAATTGATGTGAGAAGATACATGAATATGTTGATACAGAGGATTTGATCTCGTACACGAGAACATGAAATATGTGTATGAAAATATATAAAGTTCTTTCAAACCACAAACGTTATCAGTCTTTTGGTAGTACTTGTGGTGGAGTTCTTTATGTGTGTATGTGCACTTGTCTTCTTACTTGTTGTAGTTAGGAATTATAATGTGTACTTATCTTAGGTAAAAAAAATAAAAATAAAAACATTCCAAATATATGTGACTGTAAGAGTATCTAGAATTAGAATATCCCGTATGTATGAACGGGTGAAAATTATGTATCCAAGGTATTACGTTTATTATGTTCAAATTAATAAAACGACGTAATTTCACTTAATATTTTGTAAGTGAAACAACATAGTTTTAATACTTAAACGGTGTAAAAATAGAATAATTTAGACAAATAATATTTTCTCATAGTAACTAAGGCAAAACAAAAAAAATGATAAAAATGTGGTCGGTTCCTTCAAACTTACGCGCAATATATCACATAGTAATATAGAAGTAAGAAAAGGCGAGCCTTGGAATTTTTCATCTCATTATCAGTCAAAGGAACATTTAGGCTTCATTCTACTACGTACGTTTCACTTAATTTGGGATATAAACTTAAAAACTTTAGTGGTTTATTAGTATTCTTTAACCTTTTTTTAAAACATATTTTTGAATTAAATTTACTATTGAAAGTTGAACAAAAAAAAATAACATGCCCTAAAATGTTTCCAGCTTTTCTTCCACATTGTTAACTAGTTTATATATAAACACAAAGAACGTATTTAAAATGAGGTTATTAGTTTTGCGACATGAATTTTTATTTTTTTTATTTTTTAAATAAAGAGATGAAATTAATTTTTTCGGATAAGTTAACGTTGAATATAGGAGTGATTATCTTCAGTTCACATTGTGACACGTCGACTGAAGTCTCAAAAAAGACAAAAGTGAAATTTTCAATTAATTGTCTCACATATATCATTAATTCTCTTCCCACGATTAGGAACGAGAGCTAGTGCACTAGCGATTGTGATGTATAGAGAGTCACCAATAGATCGTGGAGTTCGATTCCTATTTCTGTCAGTCTGTCTAAACTCTCCAACTTTATTATCTTCACAGTCTTTTATTTTCCATGCAATAAATGACATAACAATGAAATAGTGATGAATTTCTTTAAGGGAAAAAAAAAAAAAAAAAAACCACAATGGTGTGACTAGTGTCTTGAAATTGGATGCTTAATTTATTCGGATTTGTCACGCTATAATTAATATGATAATCTCTTCACCAGACTTATTTATAATGATTGTAGGGGTGGGCATGGTTTGGGCCAATTCGAAATTCGAACCGAATTCGAATTTACCGAATTCGAAAAAACTTAATTCGAATTTTGAATTCGAATTAGGTTTGGTTTGAAACCGAATTCGAATTATGAAATTGGTTTTCGAATTGGTTTTCGAATTGGGTATTCAAACCAAATACCAAACCGAATTCGAATTAGTTTTATTATTAATATTTATTAGTTTTTTTTTTTCACCTAAAGGCTTTATTAATATTTTAAATTGATAAAGATGTCATAAAGTTAAAAGCTAATATTTTAAATTGATAAAGATGTCATAAAGTTAAAGGCTAAAGCTTACCTAATGAGTAAAACTAAAACCTAATCTCTAAAGTATTATCACACAACCGCCGCCTCCCCGAGTTCAGTTCCCTCCCACCTCTCCTCCCTCTCCGTTTTTCTTTATATTCTTGTCCTCCTCCATTTTTGCAGTTCGCCAAGGAAGATAACCCAGCAGACAAACATCACCGATTCCGACGACATGCTGCAATTTCCGTTCTCTCGCCGTCGTACGTTCACGTTTGCTCTAGATCAGATCTTCTCGCCGCCGCGATCCCCTGCTCCTTCCGCCGGTGCCGTCTTTGCGGAAGGTTTTGCGCTTCAATTCTGCAATGGATTGCAGAACTCAAAGTATACTTCTCCTCCTTGCTTTGCTTTCTACATGACATCGATTTTCACGGTTCTCCTGGTGTTGTTTCTTAATTTTTACTTTTATTTTCTTTATATTAATATCATGTGCGGATACAGTTGGGCCAATGATCAGCTGCATTGGTTACCAAAACTATGCTTACAGGATGATTTTAAGGCTTATAGGATGCATGTGATTGAGAGGGTGAACTTAGATTTATTTTTCTAGAAGAGTTTGCTGCTGGATTTATTTGTTCAAACTAGTTACTAGATTGTAAAATTTTGATTATGGAATTAATTTTGTGAATTTGGTTTCCATGGTTTAAAACCGAATTCGAACCGAATTCGAATTACAAATTCGAATTGGTTTCTTCAGTTTAAAATCGAATTAGGTTTGGTTTTCGAATTGGCCAAAAAAAATTTAAAATTCGAGGAAACCAATTCGAGGAAACCAATTCGTGCCCACCCCTAAATGATTGTTATGCATCCTAATTTTGGAGGTTGAACTAATCTTGATGTTCCTCTACTAAAAAAAGTTGAAAATTTATAAATGATACGCTAATATTTGTCTCAATACGAGAGTTCTATTTAAAATTGTTTCTTATGAGTCACTCATAAACATTAATTGTACCATTGGATCAACTATTTCAATGAAATATATAGTTATTAATAGAGTACTCTTACCATATTTTCAGAGAGGCTAATTCAACGACAGATACAACAAGGGAGGCAAGACTCAAAAGGTTTCGTTGACTTACTGGACCGAGAAACTCACAAGGCGTCTTAGATGTAATTTTAGGCCTGATAAGCGCTATATACCAACCCTTAGATTGGTAAGAGTGTTACGAGTTTGTATCTTAACTGACATATGCATACGCATTTTACCAACCACTTAATCGACTATTCCACATCGAGTATTCTTATTAATATATTGACTCTTTCAATTAATTATGTCGATCAAACTATACTTTGGTAAGCTTAATTAATACTTGTTGAAGTAAGTTTAATTCAATTAACACTTTGTTAATTAGTTGTTAGTTGATTATATTTGTTAAAGTAATCAAATTGCCTTTCGAAACCCCATTAACAAGAAACATGATACGAGCCATTAAAACCTTAAAGAAAGTGACGTGCGTTCAAATTGAAACTGTTTTAATTTTTATTTTTCATCACTTTGTGATGTGAACATAATTAAGTTATTGTCAAGAGCTTGAAAAAACTAATGAATTCCTTTCATACTCTTCATTAATTGACTCCATGTCCTTCATTCATATTTTTCTTACATAATATATTATATATTAGATCAACAAAAGCAATTTAAAATTAATAATCCCTTACAGTGTTTTGGTTTTGTTTTTATTTTTTACAATATTTTATAATAATTTTTAATACATAATTTAGTATTTAATTACTCTTTTATACATTTTTAATACACTTTATACATTCAAATATTCGATTTTCAATTAATCCCTAGAATTGAATGGACTATTATTCGAAATTCACGTAGTCCAAGCTAGCCATAGTGTTTCATTTTGACATTGCTAGCTAAACTCAAACACAAGATACACATTTTTTGTGGTCCAAAATAACGTTTTGGGTTGCCACTAATTTTTTTTCTTTTTTCCTTTTTTTTTTCATTTTCCCAATTCAAATTTAAAACTTTGTGTGCTCGCTAGCAGTAACACGTGCACCAATATACATCAAGAGAAATCAGACAAATGTACAAATATATATATATATATATATAGGGAGAGTCGATGCATCCGTTGCACCATGTAGAATGGTGCAGCAAGATACATTCACGGATGAAAGTACTGTTTTGGGAAAAATAAATGTACATGTAGGGAGTCAAGAAAGACTAGAAATCTGAATTGTTGATTTATGATAGGTTTTTGCACTATTTTTAAAAATGCATTGAAATTTTGGATCGATTCGAAGGATTAGCACTGGTTTCGGGGAACGGAGGATGGAGCATGGGGGAGCTCCTTTCTCCCCCTTCTAATAAATCTCTCATTGTCGAGAATTTTATTGTCTGTCCTAGTTGAGAGTTTTCTGTTCCTTTTTTTAATAGAGTTTTGTCCGCTCCATTTTTGGAGTTGTGTTCTTCACTTATTTTTGAAGTCTTTAACTTCATATCTGTGGGATAAAGTTGTTGATGAAGAAGATGGTGAAAATAAAGCCGACAGTGGTTGGCATCATCAGTTATTTGTCATGGATCCCTTCTGTTATAGGTCAATTTTGGAGCTACATCAGAACTCAGTAGCAGTCCTGTGCCACCGGTCAGATGATTTGTTCAGCTATGTGAAATTTTGCTGCTCTTTGCTTAGTTATAGGCTAAATTTGCAGTTTATAGATTTGATTTTCAAATCTACTTTGATTTTAGATTGTAGATCTGATTTTCAGATCTACTTAAATTCTAGATTATATTGCTTGGCTCATGTCCTTCTGTCAAATCGCTGCTGGACAATATTTTCAGCCCGTTAATTTAAATATTTCTTTTGTTTCAAAAAAAAAAAAAAAAAAGGAAACCCGATCCGATCCGACCCGAAACCGGTGCTAATCCTTCAAATCGATCCAAAATTTCGGATCGGATTAGTGCAATCCGACCCGATCCTGAACAACCCTACTATACATACAAATTATAACACCAAATTAATTACAACAAGAAAGCACTGCTGGCATTATTAAATGTGCCCCTTAAATTTTAATGATTAATTAATGTGGTTATTCTTTCTGTCTTTTCTTAATAACATACCAATCGATCATGTTGTTTTAAATGTTTTTAGTTAATTAAGCAGTGACTTGGGCCTAAAATCCTACGTTTTCTTGGCGTGTTTGGACCGAAAAAATTTAAGTGCTTTCAAAATGACGACCAGTTTTAAGTTTTCTCTTTTCCCTTTCTTTTTTGTAGTTGAAAGGCAACAAGTTTTAAGTTTTTAACAACTATAGCAATATCAACAATTTTCTTTTTAAACATAGCAATATTACATTGAACTCATAGTTGGTAAAATTCATATACGTATTGTAGGTCTGTAGGATTATACGATTCTAAAATACCAAATCGATCTTATCTCCGATTCTATAAAATTTTGCTAAAATAGCTCAAATAAGATTTGTTTTTATAATTTATCAGTAAATTTATACCTGCACATTTTGTATAAGATCTTACGATCCTACGATTTAATTCTATCAATCTCGGTTCTACACTCAAATCGAACCTACGTGAAATCCTTGATTTTGCAAACTACACAATTCAAGCAATCGCACCGTAAAAAGCAATATTTTCTATATGAAGAATAAATTCATAAATATAAGTTACATTTAAAATAGTCATATATGAAATACAAATGTAAACTAGTGTTTGTGTTGGGATAGAGAAAAATAAAATGTAAACATCCAAGCTAGGTTATATTAATATATTTAAAAAGTAATGTATAACATTAGGAAAACAAATACTCTACTAGAAAATAGGAAAATAAAAGCAGAAAAAAATTATATTACTGTACTATTTAAAAATGAAAGTGAAAACTTTAAAAAAAAAAAAAAAAAAACTGAAAAAAGTGAAAATGGGGAAAAAATAAGTATCAGAAAAATAAAAGTTTGACACGCCGAGGGCCCAACCGGGTTCGAACCGGTGACCTCTTGATCTGCAGTCAAATGCTCTACCACTGAGCTATGGACCCAAGTTGCGATACTACACAAATATAAATATTCTTATACCCCTAAATTAGTGAAATTGAAATCAGTTTTGCGCGCCTCCGCGAACCTGACGGCGGCGAAGGGTTCCACTTCCTCCTCCCTGCCTCCCCTCCTTACAGTGGAGCCGTCGGCATAATGGTGTCGCAATACGGCATAGAACTTGCAGTTCATCTCGTATCTTCCCACTTCGGCGATCACAATGCTGTAAGATGTTTACTTTCCTTTCGCGCTAACTTGATCATCATCCTCCATAAGCTATGGCGGGGAATTTAATCAGGGGAAAGTTGATTTATTCTTCTTGCTCTCTCTTCGACGCTAATTGCTCCGATTACTCGTGTTACGCAGAAATTAGTGGACTATCTTCTCCGGAGAGGAACCCTAACGTTGGCGCAGATCATACGCTTCACTGACCTCAGTAAAGAGAATGTTAGGCATTGTTTGCTGGCCTTAATCCATCAAAATTGCGTTCAAGCCTTCTCAATTCAACAAGAAGGTAGGTTTTGTTTCGTAATCCCCGTGCTTGTTCATTTATAATAATTTTTACTGTCTTCTGCTAGTGAGATGAATATTTGATCGTTGGTGAATGTTTGAATGTGCTTTTGGAGAGGAGCCAAAGGTTGTAACGCACTACATGGCTTTGTTTGACAACATAATCCACCGCATGAGGTTTACGAAGTTCATGACCGTGTCAGAGGAGCTTGGTGAAGAAGTTAGTAACTTTTTTAATTTGGTTGTTTATCTTGGGTGGAGATTGCTTTGATTTCTTGTTGAGTTGTAGCTTAATCATTGCCTTTTGGGTTTGGCAGTGTGAAAAAATATTTGTGGCGTTACTTCAGCACGGGAGGCTGTCTCTGAGTCAAATTATTGATAGGCATAAGCAGACTGTAGATAAAGAAGGTAATAGATTGATCTTTTCGTGTTCAATCTTTTACCAAGTGTTTATAGGCTTTGGATGATCTTCGTTTGGTCTTTTCTTGACTGAATTTTATGGGTAAAATAACTTTGTGCTTCCAGATTCATTTGTATTTTTATGCCATATAGTCTGGAATAGTTGTAGTTAGAACTATCTAGTTTCGAGAAATGGTTCTTTACTTGACTGCCCTTTCCTTTCCAAAGTTAAGACTCTTTTTTCTAGAAAATTAAGATTTAAGCCTCGGTTATTTTCCAGAAAATTTTAACTTGGAAAGCTTACAAGAAAGCTTCTATAGACTTGTGAATGGACGATTTGTGGAGCGGTGTCCATCCCCTGAACCATTTCTTGCACCACCTTTTGAAGAAGAAACTCCTGCTAAGAAGCCAGGTGCCAAGTCTTCCAAGGTGATTCACTTAAACTTTTCAGTCCAGCATTTGATGTCATGGTCTTATACTAGTTTTTAAGCAAGAAAGCTGCAAGCAAGGATTTGTTTATATGAGAATTTTTCTTTTATTGTTTTGTCCTGATAACTATTAATTTCTTGATATAAATTATTGCAAGAAAGATGTATCATCTATTGGCTTAGTGATTTTTTAGTGATTACTGCTCTTCTTATATAGTATGGTCAACCCAAACCGTGTAAATAATATGAATATGGACAAGATTTACTTAATTGAATCTCTGATTTGACATATTTACTAAGTTTTGGCTTCCAATTTTGGATCTTCTTGTACAATTTATGGGCTTTGAGTGAAGAACTCGAATATGTTCAGCTAATGAATCCTTGATTTCATTTCTTATAGAATTTGTATCCTTGTAGCATTTCTTCCAGCTTATGGTCTGCATATGAATTCAGGTTATCAAATTACCTGAGACCATTGAGCGCAGCAGGCTTTGGCAGCAGCAGCTCCAGTAGATTCAATTAGATTTCTTGTTGAATCTGACAACTGGATTGATGTTTCTTTCAGAAAAAGTGAGGAAAAGTTTACCAGTGATAAGGCAGATTTTAGTGATGTAATTTGCTAGAAGCTTGAGGGCTTTTTAGACAATTACTGCACTTATGTGGTCTTTTACTGCAGTTATTAATTGAAGAAGCAAAGTTGAACGTGAGGAGCAGTTTTGGCTGAAATTGGTGTCTTTAGAGACAGAAGTGAGGCAGAAGTGGGAGTCCATCTCTCACGATTAAAAAGAGAGTGAAGAGCAGATGTTGAGAGCAGTTCAAAGGAACTACCAGAGGATCAAGATCGCGATGAGAAGGAGTTTCAATCTTGACGAAGAAACTACCCAGAGACTGCAGAAAAAACTTCCGACGGTTGAAGGAGGTTGGTAGACGCAAGCAGTTCGGCTGAAGTTGACGGAGGTAGTTCTCAATATGACGGTTCTCTTCTGTTGCTTATAAATAGTAGAAGAAGAGAGAGCAAAAGGGGGGCGGGGCTGGACGTCTGCATTTGGAATGGTCCATGCCCCGTAGATTAGTTTTTCTTCCATGTTTTCTTAATGCAATTTCTTTTGTTCTTTTCCATTCATGTTTCTCTTGGAATCCGTTTAATAATAGAAGTAATTAGATTATTTTAGTTTAGCTTCAATTGTTTTTTTTTCTTTTGTTCAGTTATGCATATTTGTTTAACTCTGCTATCTTTAGTGTTTAGTAGTAATTAGATTGTTTAATCCGGCAATTACATGATGGAGCACTGATTTAAGTTGGTTCGTGAGACCTAAATGTTTTTCCAGTTTATGAATGGAAGTTCTTGTTATTCTCTATGATAGTTCAAGCATTATGTATGTTTTCTTATGTCTTGATCACACTTAAGTTAAACTACAATAGTGGGAAACCAATCGGATAAATCGAGGCGTCCTCTTTGAGTTCGATCAGTGGTAAGACTACCTTCAGGTAGGGAGAATAATTGGGTAGTCGAATGGCCTTGCGGCAGAGTTTTTTTTGGCTAAAATCAGGTTCCCTTCTTTCTTAATGCTGTTAGTTGGTTAATCTAGTAGAGCGTCTCTCTAGGTTACTAGCTAACTAGGAGATTAGTTAGAGATGCGTCATCCTAACAATCGGAAAAATAAGAGGGAATGAGGTTATGCATGGCCCGTCGCCGGTAACCATAACTGATTGATTTCTGTCTGTAAACATATCATTGAGTCAATGAACGAACTGCTTAAATCGGTGTCAATTCATCTGCTTGCCGGAGCTTTTATATTTGTTTTAGTTTGTTTTATTATTTTAGTTTATTTAAGTTTTCCAATATTAATCGTGATACAATTCCCTATAAAATATGTTGCAATTAATTGAAGGAAGGAATTAATCCCGTTCTCTGTGGAGACGACCTTACTCACCATGTGCTAAATTTTACCTCAAATCGAGTAGGTTTATTTTGGTGTAAAAACGACCCACCAACCAGTGTGACAGTAGGGGAGAAGGTCAGTTTAGAGGTTACGCACTACACGTCCCTGCTTGAATACATTTGGTAATCGCTTTGTTTCTTTTTTTTTTTTTTTTCCCCCTCAACTATAGCGGAAGCTAGATTTTCTTGAGTGAGATGGTGGCCAACTGGATAAACATTAAGCCAAGAAAGAAGTTCTTTGGCGTGTTAATGTTGAAGAATTTATGTGACGTTTGAGGAACAAGGTTTACTTTACTTGTTCTTTCTAGATATAATCTTCATATGTGCTTGATTTTATAATAAGATCTGTCTATCCCATGCATAAGGATGCTAGGAATGATTAAGACACTACTAGGTGTTTTGTATGATTGTTTCCATTATTAAAAAAAACCCATAAACTTTAAAGGGTTTTATTACTATTTAGAACTGCAGATTAAGTCTACTTCCCTTTTCGGCAAGGGCAGAGCCACTCATTGGCTTGGTGGAGCAATTGGCCCATTTCAATTTTTTGAAATATCCCTAGTGCTATGTAAAAATTACAAAAATAGCTAACTTTTCCCCAACAAAAATTAAGGAAAATAGGGACAAGGGTAAAGATAAATTAAATTAGTATTTGATTAGGAAGTCTTAGAATATCTTGCCCCACGAAACATTAGGGGTCTGGCTCCACCACTGCTTTTCGGGGTGAAATTTATGGATTCTTTTAATATTTGTGCACAGGCTTGTGTCGCTAATGTGCGACGTCGCCTTAATCCTCAGTGTGGCATCGTTCTGAATGCAATTCTGGAGTTAACTAGGAGTGCAGACACTAGAGTTAATGCTGGAGGCACAGGTGAATAATTACCTCTTTTTTTTTTTTTTTTTCCATTTCCTCGTACAAATTTTATGTTTGATGAGTTTGAACCATTGACCATTTATCTATACCTTCAATCTGGCGACAGTATGATTAAGATGTGACATTACATTGTCCAATAATTCATTTGAGTGCTCCTAACCTCAGAATATCTTTTTTCTTTTTTCCTCCTTATTATTACTTGTTCTCTTTTACCATAAATACAACACATATGTATCCTAAACTTGATGATGATTGGTTCCAAAAACAAACTTAATACAACAACTAAATTTTGTCTCACTACGTATGGTTAAAGCACTAGCTTATGCTCATAGATTTTCCAGATAATATGTAAGACTTAATCTCTTTTGGTTCATTCTCTGACTCACCATGCTATATTCACTCTTTGTGCTTCTGTACTGAGGACATGTTTTTTACTTGAATACTAATGATGGTGAGTACTAAAGCATGTAATTTTGTAAGCTACCTTTTGTACAACTTCAATTTCTTGATCTTTCTGTCAGCTATTCTGACACATAGGTTCAAATGTTGCGTTGTCAGAAATCTTTCCAAGTAGATTATATCATAATTTGGTATTTGTTGTATAAATCTTCAAGTTTGAAATTGCAACTTTGTTGTTGGAGGTTTTTCTAATGAATATGTATCACTGGCTCTTACTCTAATAAGTATATTTAGCATCTTCTACCATTCTTTCTGTGAAGGGATCCTGTAATAAAATTATGTCAGACCTGAAAGTTCGTTTTTTCCTGGATTCATTTCATGTTTAATGCTGTATCATGTTTGACTATTTATACTTTTGTTCAGCGTTACTTAGGTGCTGATTTGTGTTTATCCTTTTGCTCAAAAAGGGGAAGGAACAAAAAGTCGAATTAAAGGGATTTTCGGGGGCAATCTTGTATCTTGGCATTGGATTTTTCTTCTCTTTATTTCCTTGTCATTTGTGTTCCCAGATATAATATATTCGTAGGAAACAGTTGAATGGTGTGTTTTGGGTTTTGGAACTTCCTGTTCTCCACAATTATTCTATTTTTATCTCCACAATTATTATACTATTCCAGCTGATTTGTTTCAATCTACTTTCAGCTTCCGTAACAATAAATACTATTTATGATGAGGTGATAAAGCACGAAGGTGATCTTGTTATGAACCTGGAGAGTATTAGAGCATGCCTAGTCCAACTGGGTTGTGAACAGCCCACCATTGGGACAGATGAATCATATAGCATTGGTACTTTCCCTCTTCATTCACAGATTCACTTTTCGTATACTTGCACACATAAATTTATTTCCCTTGAGTCTTATTTACGCCATTAATATGGTCTTGGAACAGATTTGAAGAGCATCATAGAAACGGCTCAGATTGAAGAGGTGCTTATTATAGTTACTTTATTATACTTACTATTACAGCTGCTGCATTTGTAATTCATACTATTTGAAATGCTGCAGGTTGAATCCATTGTATTCAAAAGGTATGGAAGAGAGAGGCCTGTCGGACTTTCTGGTTACTGTCAAAGACCGGTCGCCTTCTTTAGACCGATAAGGTACCTCATTGGAAGTTTAAAAAGGATTTGCTAAGGTCTTAGATGCTGATCAACTCCCAAATTTTATCATAATCTTCATCCAAAAATATATTCTGGGAAAGATCCCATGTCTATGCATTATTGCTTTCAGATGTCCTATGCTTTTCGTTTGACAAGGCTAAGATTTGGATTTATAGATTGCAGATGCCACATCCGTTGAGAATAAAGATAGTATCAGAATTCTTTATAAGCCATGGAAAGATGACTACGTGCATATGAAGGTATTTTAAACGGTATTAGAAACATGACTTCTTGGGTGGGACGGAGGGAGTATTTGTTATGATTCTGCGCAACTATCATCTCGTACTCATTACCACGTCCCTTCACCAAACAAACGCCCCCTAGATATTGGTGTTTCCCTGGTCACCACTTTGAAACATAGTATTTGACTCGTAAGTGTGATTTCAGAAAATTACTATGAACGGAGCCAGGCAGTGGCCATTCTTGTTGTGGAAAGTAAATAAGAAGCGTATCTGGGGAAGCGTATTAGATGAAATGCATGCTGCTTTGAATTTAAGAATATGGTGGATTGCATGTAAGGAAGAACAAGACAAAGAGTTTTGTGCAAATGTGTCTCTTGTTGGGGATCGTAAGATTATAGTAATAAATTTGCAGACTGATAGCTTTATTAATTCACCTCTGTCTGATTCTTCAGATGTCTGAAGTGAAGCTTAAAACCATGATGAGGAAAGCCATGAATCCTCTTTCATGAACCTTGATGATGCATTGTTGCTCTTCCACAGCTTTTATTAGATTCAACTTCAAGGCTTACACTATTTTAGTTTCTTCTCTTTCAATTCATTCTTGTCTTTGCAACAAAAATAATGCCTTTTCATTTGGCTGCCCAATGGCATATGAGAGCCTCGGTTGAAAGTGACTATGTGTTCCCCACAAGTGGTATAGCATTTGCGTATCCTTCTCAGAACGACATTTTTCATATGAAGATGTAAAATGACAACATTTTGATAGGTAGGATACCATATGTGAAAAGAGTATGGGGTTTGTGATATGATCAATTTAATGATCTCGATGAACAAAGGAAAAGAGAGACAAATAAGGATAAAATATGAATTGATAAAGGAAAATATGAAATAAGGGAGCAGAAGAATTGGGAAAGAGTAAATTAGATTAATATCTTCATCCCCTTTTAATTAACAAGAAGAAGGCTATTTATAGCCGTCATCCAACTAGAAGTAAAACTAGGAAAATAATAATTACATAAATGTCGGGAAATGAGATAACCAACTAACATTAGTGCCTAAATTCTAGGAAAGCAAGGCTAGTGATCCTAGCCACTAACTAAGGTGCATTATTGACTTAGTCAAGAATTATGCACTTATCAGTTTGATGGGCTGCTATTGTTGAGCGTTTGTTTCCCATTCCGTATTAATCGGAGTAGATTACGATTAGTCGTCATAATTAATAAGTACTATTCGGTGCCTAAAAGTCTGGACTAATTATTTGGCTGGTAAAACTCAGGCTTGTGGTACTCGGCCAAACAAAGTGGACGAAATGGTAGAATAGAAGTTAGAATAGGACGCGTGGCATGTTGCTAGTGGTTGCTTTATTTCCTTCAATCTTTTTTCTTTGGGAAATTCGGTCGTCAATATAGTCAAAGCCAAATGCATTTTCTATGTATGGAAGTTCAAATTTTCATGGACCTACAAGTCTATTGTAACACGATACTATTTACTCTCTTACACTTGTAGGTTCCGGGATGTAACACGTGCAGGGGCAAAGTTTGAGGGTTCAGAGGGGTCTAAAGACCCTCCCAAACCCCTAATTTTTCCTTAATACTAGCATTAAATATTTTTCGGCGATCCTCTTCACGGTTGTCGACGACGCAAAAAAATATGCACTAGTTTATTTAGACTCCTTGATCAATAACTTTTGGCTATGCAACATATGAATCCTCGTCACCGCAGGTTTATAAGCCCTTAAAGTAACATGTAAATTATACATTCAAGTGTGAAAGAGTAGGCCTAATAAACAAAGTAAGACAGTAGGAATAGATAGATGATCTAATGTGATATTCTCTCATAAGTCGTACCATATCACTTTACACAGTTATGAAGTGCAACAAGGAACGTATTAGTGCTCCAACGATTGTGATGTGTAATGGAACGCCCAAAAATCGAAATTTTTACCTTTGTCAGTTCTCTCTATTTAAAGTGCAGGGCAGTAAACACGGCACAACCGTAGAGGGGTAGAGGGGTAAAACGGGAACAGAAACTAATGGGATGCTGGTGGTTTTCTCATTCTAACATGCATCAATTGCATACGTATAAAATGTCAACACTTGTCCCACACGACATCCAATAATACTGGAGATTTTCATTCCTTTGAAAGAAAATGTACAGTCCATTATCTTCAAAGGAGCAATGCCCAGTTTGAAAGAAATATTTTATGCATTCGCTGTATAAATTTTATTTAATAATATAAGTGTAGCTTTTCTGTTAAACTAATAAAGAAAAATACGAAATCATAGTTATTTATTTTATTCTGATTGATTTGTTGTACTTATAAGATGTATACAATAATATCTCCTACTTTTGGAGTCGATTGACAAAAAGAAAATATTGTACATCCAATTTACTCCATTTTTTCACCAATAATGATAATAATAGAACGAAAATACATACGAAAGTATACAATAATAATACTTAAGAGTAATAATACACATTTTAACTGATTATTTTATTTTATTTTTAACAAGTGATGTGACAAGCATTCATTGACTCTATTTTTATAAAATAATTATTAATATTATATTAATTGACAAAAATAAATAAATAAATAAAATCATGTGACGTCACCTGCAATAAAAAAAAAAAAAAAAGAAAGAAAAGAAGACTACGATGATCATATGTCATTACTCCAATATTTAAGGTGATAAACGACTCGGTCGTAAGACGTCTTGTTGGGTTGGGAGATTCCAACTTGAAGGTATAAGTTTAAGCAACTTCGTTCCACCATCAATGCCGGACAACACGACCGCTGCCACAATTTTCTCCTCCTCTCGCGGGAGTCATTATTATCAGTGACGAAAATCAAATACTAGTCTGAAAGAAAGAAGAACAAATCTATATTTTTCTCAACCATCAAATTCAAACTGTTAGGCTGTTGGGGCTGCTTTATTGACTTCTGTTTATTCAGTTAATCACTGCTTAATCAATCAACTAATTTTAAGTACAAATCTTTTCTTCCTATTCCTAACTAACTACTTCTCCCTATTGTTTAAATTTTTTCATTACACCAATGGCGATCATAATGATAAACCTCTAGAGTTTTTAGACCTTTCTTTTTCTTTGTAGACTCGCAAGTTAGTTACATTTTTACTTCACTAATCGTTTCATGTTATAACGTCCCACATGTTACCACTACTACATAAATGCTCAAAGGAGGCGCCCCTTTAGAGGCTGGTGTACAAATACCCGCCTCTAAAGGTGACTGGAAATATCGGAATAGTATTTGGAGGCGGGTAAAGGCATCACCCGCCTCCAAATACCTCCATAATTGGATGCCTCCATAATTGGAGGATGTGAATGCTTCACCGGCCTCCAATTATGGAGTTATTTGTAGGCGGGTGATGCCTAATAGATACCAAACAATTACTGGAGGCGGGTGCAGCAATAACCCCCATAAGGGGAGGCGGGTGCAGGCCCTCCCGACGGCACCCGCCTCTATTGTCCCTTAGGACCCGCCTCCCTTAGGAGGTTTTGGGGTAGTGTATAGTCATCCTATGTGGTATAACTGTTGCACTAAACAATTTATTATTATTTTTTTGTTGTTACTGGTCATTTTTTGAATCACCAAAATGAGCAATATATAACTATGCGATAAACAATGTCCGCTAATAAAGTTTTTTTTCTGACACTCGTCCATCATAGGGTGCCTTCATACACAATACATCTATGAAGACGAGGATTAATAAAGGAGACTCATTACTTGTAAATTGTCCCATCCGAACATAACAAAAATAAACAAAAGCAAAAGTTTTGTTAAACAAAACAAAAGTAAACTCTTATTGGAAGTATACTTTGAATGCATGGCAACGATGGGGTAACTAAAACCGTCGTGCACTCACTGCCAACTTCGTTAGTACGATTGTGACAGATTGCTGTGATATTCACTATAAATATCCCTCCGCTGTAACCATATTCTCCCACCCCCAATTCCTCCATTTCCCATTGCCAATTAAACTCATAGCTTTCATTTTGAGCAATCAACTCAACTCAGTTTAATTGGCAATGGCTTCTTCCTCATCATTTCCCAAGCTATGCATCTCAGCAATAATTGCTCTGTGTTTCTGCATGGGAGCCGCCCTCGGTAATTAGTTCATCACATTTTTCCAGTCAGAAATGCACCATAATTTCATGATTTAATTTGATTCATAATTTGGTGCAGGAAACATAGTTTGCGAGGATCTGAACAAGGAAAGCTGCGGCTACGCTGTATCGTCTTCCGGCAAGCGTTGCGTGTTGGAGAAGGTGCTGGAGAGGAAGAGTCTGGAAGAAGCATACACTTGCCGTACCTCGGAAATTGAGGCCGCCGAGAAATTTAAAGGGTGGATCGAGACGGAGGAGTGCGTCCAATCGTGCGGGCTGGACAGGAATGCTCTCGGAATCTCGTCGGATTCTCTCTTGGATTCTCGCTTCACCCGAAAGCTCTGCTCCGCCCCCTGCTACCGTAACTGCCCCAACGTCGTCAATCTCTACTTCAGCCTCGCCGTCGGTGAAGGTACGTAGTTAAAATTAACATTACGAATTTCAGGATTGTACAGTAAATTAATTTGATTCATCGTTGAATTGAATTGAAAAATTGATGAACAGGAGTGTACCTTCCGAAAATGTGTGAAGCACAACAGAGTGATTCGAGGCGTGAAATGTCAGAAATTAGGAGCTCCGGTTTTGTGGCCGCTGAAGGACCTGCAACGAGTCTGGTCGGAAAGGCTAAAGTGACCGTCTCCATTGCGCCGGCAGATTCACCTTACTCTTATTAGTGGATCCATCTCCGGCGGGCGGCGGCAGATTTCTACATCCATTAATTACAGTGATCTGGTTACAACGCCATGCGGAGGTGCGGCGTGCTTGGAATTTTTTTTCGTGTTTTAAGTGTATCGATGTGGCCTCCAAACTTGTGGGACTTATAGTCATAGGGATATGAAATAACCGGAGGCGTGATATATTATAGTTAGTGTTTGTATTTCGTGTAACGACTTCCCCTTTACTCATATATCCGGAATAATACCCACAACGCTTTTAGGATAAAAGCGTGTAATAGTAGTACTTCATGAATACAATTCAAACTGGCGTTGCACAAAATCCAATGCGAAAATTCCCTAATTCCTTTAGTTTTGTTCGGAACATCAAGGATCACTTGTCCAAATCACATAACGCTATTTTATTTATTAAATGACATAATTTTATTTTAAATTTAAATTATTTCATTAGTTTGAATATAATTGAACAATATCTAATTGAAAGTCACGTAGACAGTCCAATTAATAACGGATAACCTATTTGACTTCGGCCCATCATATTTAACATAAGAAACTATTATGGTTCTGAGAATTTAATTCTCAGAAATTATAATAAACCAAACCAGAACAGAAAAGGTATGAAATAAAGCAGAAAGAAAGAAGCAATAGAGTAGATGAGAAGAGAGAATTTCTATAGAGGAAAAGAAAGCATCACCATTACACCAAAAACATACCCTTAACCTTTGCAGACACAGTCTATATTTACCCATTTCCTACTGACAAAACAACAAGCAAACAAGGCTCCCAAAACGGTACCGTTTGGGATTTTCTAATTTTTTTATTATTTTATTTGGACTAATAAGCATGACAGAAAATTACTACTTTTGGAGGAAATTCACATGTCATAGTAGGAGATCAAACAACACAGTGAGAGATGCACTAGCTCAACCTCACAAGCATATATATCAGTGTTTAAAAAACTGGACCGGCCGGTTCAACCGAGTTAACCTGTTCGGTTGGATTTACATAAATTATGGTAAATGGAAAAAATCGGGTTGTTTGGTCGTAATCGAGAAAAAACCAAGAACCGGGTTTTGACATAAATTATGGTAAATGGAAAACTCGGGATTTTTTTTTTTCCTTTTTGAAGATTTTTGTATCTCTTCTCCTTTTATATGAGAATTTATTCATTTCCACAACTAACGTGGGATATGAAAAATCTGAAATAAATGTAAAAATTAATTTTATTTAGTCAAGATTTGAACTCATGTCTTCAAGAAGAGATAAACTTTATGAAACAGTAGTTAGCCATTATGCTAAACATGCTTATATGATAAATAAGATATTAAGATCATTTATATTATTATTGTTCATTTTAAAAATTATATTTTTAATATTATAAAAATTAATAATATATTAATTATGAGATATATAATGTTTTAAATATATATATATGACATTATAATGACGTCACCGGTTCGACCCCTGAACCCCGGTTAAACCCCGACCCTTAAGCTCGGCCAGTTCAGCATCCGATCCGGTTTGTTAAACATTGATATAGATGCTACCTTCACACTGTGGAGCAACTCCATCCTTTGTAACTCATATTTTTCACTATTTAATTTAAATGGATATTCCTTTTTGCTTAAAAAAAAAAAGATGATTTTCTCTCGCCTTTGTCAAGCTTCTGAGCTATGTTCTTTTAGTGACCAAACTGAGAAATTGGTTGGCTTGGGAGAAAAAAAAAATTAGAGAAAAATCTTTTCTGAAAAATTGTGTAAGAGAGAGGGAAAAAAGTATAATGCTTGTACTCCTTCCGTCCCACTCAAAGAGTCCACTTTGAAATGTGTACAATTTATTATGGATTGTGAGGTACAACACCTAAAATAAGTAATTTACTATCATATTTTTCACTTATATCCTTGCTTTAGAATTAAGAGTTAATTGTAAACCACACATTGTAATATTAGTAAGAGTGTGTAATGTAATTAAATTCAAAGTAAACTCTTTAAATGGGACAAGATTTTTTTTTGAAAGTGGACTCTTTGAGTGGGACAAAGGGAGTATTATTTTTTGAAAATATGTGAGTGAAGATGGAGGGAGAATTTAAAATTTGTAAAATATAAAGGTGTTTCTTAGTAGAGTTTTTGTTTTAAAAAATGGTGATTTTCCTAAAAAATAATGCAAAAGAACGGACCCTCGTAGTTGGTTTTGGATAAGCAAAAGTTGAATGATTTATGTTTTGGGTGCAACAATTGGGCCTTATGTTGGGCCCTGGAACCTGTGCGAAGTGTAATATTGTATCGGGCATATTACAATTGAAATACAGAGCCCACTTCCTTAGTTGGACTGCATCGCTTCGTGTGCCGTAATGATAGATCAGCAAACTTTTATTAGAAGAGCTCACTTTGACAAATGTATAATTTATTATGAATGTAAAAGTGAAATAATTAAAATAGCTAATTTGACACATTTTATTCCATTCATATCCTTACTTATTAAGTAAGAATTAATTATGCACCACACATGAATATATTAATAAGGGTAAGATGAATAAAAAAATTTAAAAATAAACTATTCTAATAAAACAAAAAATATTTTTTAAAATGACCTTTTCTAATGAAACGCAGGTATTAATATTCGTTTCAAAGGGAATAATCACTGACAAAGTTTTCTGGAACTGATGTTTTTTTTCTAGTTTCAAATTTTATGAAACTCATAATGATAATTGAATCTGTCCAAAATATTTTAAAGGTGACCATTATGTTTGGATGTTCAAGTGACAAAGCAAAAGGGTAACATAGGAGCGAGACACCTCTCTAATGGTGACGTGGATTTTGCCGAAATGCTAACTTTAGGATGGAGTTTTCTGATTTAAATAGAAATAATCGGTCTTTCACTTATTTACGACCCTCATTTATCTAGTATCTCGGTCGACTTTTAGTTTATTTGGTTCTTGCGTTGATGAACAGTTTTGCTAACTTTGGCCTCGTTGAATAGGCAACGTCACGCACCAAATATATAGTGCAAGTCCATACTCATCCCATACTAATTTGTATCTCGGCCTTAGGAATTAGGATAAAGCTTAACTTAGAAGAAAAGTACATCAACCAACCACTTTCTATAAACTAAAATTAGTATCTTACCATAGCTCTATTATTACCTCTAAATTTTAGAAATCCACATCGATCGGTTGTACACATATGCTATCCACATCGGAGGTGCCTGAAGTGGAATCCGGCGGAGATTTCCGTCCCCGGAGATGTCTAAAGGCGAAGATTCATCATTCACGAGGATATTTTTTAACAAAAAAAGGAACACTTGAAAAGAAGTGAAACAGCCAAATGACTCATGGCGTGCTCAAAAGCTGCTTTAGACTTGCCCAATCCCAGTCCAGATTAATCCAGATGTCATTTTTCTATTCATTTTTTTTTCCTTTTTTCAATGGGAGTAATTAATAAATTACGACGGTGCAATTGAATGCTGGGAAATCTGCATGATGATTGAGCCATTCAAGGGATTTAAATCTGCGTAAAACCAGGGTTTAAATAACTACTCTGTTCCATTATATTAATATTGTTAACATGTAGTATGAGTTTGACCAAAAAAAAAAGAACCAGTTGAATCTGGAAGGGGCTCTCACGGTCGATTGCTTCAATTAAATAAACCCATAGAAGCCAAATTTTTCTTTAGTTTAATAATCACCGTGAATTTTTGCCCTCACACAATGTAAATAAGATTCTCGACAATACAATAATTAAAAAATTACTGGAGAGAAAAATACTATTTCAAAGTAACTGTCTACCTGTTACAACCGCTTACACTTAAACATGATGTTAATACACTTGAGTTGTAAGGATTCCATATCTTTGCTTTGGGAAGTAGAACTCGATTATGACTTGAGTACAAAAGCAAAATTGAAGTTGGCCTTCCTTCCTTAGTCCTTACCAATCAACAAGACCCGGGGCGGGCCCGCTGACCAACCAGCTGCCGGTGCCGGCCCCGCTCACCCCATATTTGGCTGTAAATTGTAAAGAGGAAAAAAGATAATTAATTATATTTAACAAATTAGATAGGGAAAGAAGAATAATTAAAATGCCTAAAAATCTGTCGTGGCTGGGAAAATTATTTAATAAATCTGTTTACGTTAACAACTTGGCCTTCTTGGTTGACATAATATTTGAGATGGATTTTTCGCTGAAAACATTGGTAACGATTTGACGATTACGACCCATAATAATTTGTGACCCATAATAATTTGTTCCGTATTTATCATTTTTTATCATCCGTTTAACGCTTCACGAAAATAAAAATTGCATAGTTGCATGCATCATCGATAAGTGGTGTACAGAAAAAAATTAATTGGCATAACTTATCCACGTCACCCCTTCCCTCCATTATTATTTGTTAAATTCAGCTTTAACACCCAGATTATTGTACGTATTTATTGTATCACGTAAAATTGTGCAGTCAGAAGATGATGAACCATTTTTAGAGAAATTACAAAACATTACTGCAAATGGTATTAGCCCTTCCTACCCAATTTAAGTGTCACTTAAAATTATTTTACACATATTAAGAAAAGTGTAAAAAAGACTAAATTAGCCTTATTTAAATTAACTTGTAATTCTAAATAAAAATATAATGTATTATTCCAACACCAATTCTACTCTCTCTCTTCCATTAAGACTGAATATTATTCAATCCGCTTTTAATGAAAGACTCTTTCACATTTTCAACACATTGAAATAGATCATTATGAATAAGAGTAAATTGGAACAATCAATGAAATATATTCTTGGAATGTGTAAGTGACACTTATTTTAAATAAAAAATTTAGTCCTTAAGTGACACTTAAATTGCGTAGAAAAGAGTATCGTTTATGTATTTTATTAAGATCAAACAGTACCACTATTAAAAACTAGCATACCGAAAGACACGTAACATCATCGTCATTGCAAACTTCCATTGTAAATTGGATTTATTGCCCACCTGGCATTGCGCAATTCACCACACAACACAGGCTCCATTGCGTGTCCGACATGGACCCAAATCCTAAAAAATGTACACGTAATCTGTGATGCATTAGGGTTTATAATGCTTATTGCATAGAGAGCTTCCTTACCTCATTCTTCTTTATGTCGGTCGCTTTCTTTTCTTCGTGTACCAACCAGTTCATCTGATTAAAATCACCATAATATAATTTCAATTTCAACTTTTTTTAAAAAAAAAAAAAAAAAAAGAAGAGAGCCAAACAGGGGTAGAGACTTAAAAGTACAAAAATTACGATCAAGTTTGAATAATTATGATGTAACAATAACTGTTTTAACTTATAACGAGTTCATATATAATATCAGATTTATGCGTGCACGCTCATTTCTAGTTTAAAATATCAAATTTAAGTATGAAAATGGAAAAGCATCCATAATACTTATAAAAGATATTAGTGATACTTACTAAAGGCATAATTATTTACTGACTAAAAGTAAAAATACAAAAATATCCCTACACTCATACAAATGTCACCCTCCTTCATTTTTTCTCTCTTTCTTTTTAGACCTTTGCCCGCCTTGACAAAAGTTTTAGAAAACCTTTGTGTGCCGTTGGAAGAGGTCTTCTAAAACCTCTACCTCTGTCGACCTATGGCATAGGTGAATATTTTTTTAAAAAAAAGGTGAAGGACTATTTGTGTTTTGTGAAATTACAAAGATATTTTATTACTTTCACCCCTTAAAACTTTTAAGTGATTCATACATTTAATAAGATAAAAAATTTTACGAGAGATTTTAGAAAACAGAACACATGTTTTTAAATATAAGCAATCGATCAGATTTTTAAAAATTGTTTTCAAAAACTATGTTTAGTAAAAAAACTTTTGAGTGCCAATTTTCTTAAAATCTTGTTTGATAAAGTAGTAGGTAACAAAACTTCACTCAAGGTATAAGTTTTGGAAAGAACAAAAAAAAAAATTAAAAAAAGTAGTTTTTGGTATTAAAAAAAAAATTTATTTTTGAAATAAGGTTTTGCGTAACAAATTTTAAACTGTACCAAACAAGGTTTTGGTTTTAAAACAGTTTTTAAAAATTATAATATTGCAAAACTAGCGTGCAAAATTTCTAAACGAACATGCCCTTACCTAACAAAACCATTTACAATTAACCGTAAAGCTTGAAGAATTTTGATGTTGTTTTACAATAGTAAATTATATGGAATATTTCGAAAATTTTCCCCTCTCGTATTTATGTTAGGATTTCGGCTTTCGAAGAAGAAGGAAGGAGATTTCCAGGCAGGTAAGACCACCACCCGTCCCAGTTGCCATATCGGATTACGAATTCACCCTTCCCGAGAAAAAGGCATCATCCCAAACTCCACCAGATTTCGACACGTGTCACACCTACCCTAGTCTCGCCCTTCACTCCCTTTCCACATTTCTCCCTTCTTTATTTTATTCGTTTTATAAATAAATAATCGTTTCTGCATGCATATTTTCCATAAGAGCTGCTTTTTCTAATTCCGCCAAACAAATTAATCTGCCCACACTTTTTTCGTTGCTCCTGCGTTTCTGCGTTTTGTTTTTTTTTGTGCTCTTCGATTCTTCATCCATGGAGAGTTCCACGCTCACCGGATTGTTGAAGGACGTCGCCGGAAAATTCCCCTCCCGCCGCGCCGTATCGGTTTCCAAAAAGTTCGATCTCACCCATGCAAGGCTTCACGAACTCGTGGAGCGTACTGCTTCCCGCCTTGTTTCCGCCGGCGTCAAAGCCGGAGACGTAATCGCTCTCACTTTCCCCAATTCCGTCGAGGTTTGTTTCCTCTGTTTTTTCACCTCGATACCTGTTTTTCATTGTTTGACCTTGGAATATTTTAAAAAAAGTGTAGGAACGCTTGTCTTTTGCATCGTTTTTTCCTTTCGCTGACTGAGAACGCAGACGTTTTGCCCCCTGTTTTTTATCATAATAATTTCTTTTTGGTTTACTTTTCAGTTGAATTTTAGAACGAACTGCTTTCCTGTTGTAGTTTTTCTATGAGGAAATTAAATTCAGTGACCTTAGGGTATAATCAATCGTTGATTTTGTGACAAATTGCAGTTCGTGATAATGTTTTTATCCGTAATTCGAGCTCGTGCGACGGCAGCGCCACTAAATCCGGCTTACACGGTTGATGAGTTTGAGTTCTACTTGTCTGACTCCGAGTCAAAGATTTTGTTCACCGGCCAAGAAGGCAACGGGCCGGTTCAAGCCGCCGCTTCCAAGCTTAACATTCCTCACGTGACGGTCGCGCTACCCGACGTCGAAGCAGACCTAACTTTTTCCTCCTCACACTCGCAATACGTGGTCGACCCGAACCCGGATTTGGTATCCAAGCTCGTCAACGACGCCGACGACTTTGCCCTCTTCCTCCATACCTCCGGAACCACCAGCCGTCCGAAGGGCGTCCCGTTGACGCAGCTTAACCTAGTTTCCTCTGTTAATAACATTAAATCTGTATACAAGCTCACCGAGTCCGACTCCACCGTAATTGTTCTGCCCCTTTTCCATGTACACGGGTTGATGGCCGGGTTACTGAGTTCAATCGGAGCGGGTGGAGCAGTGACTCTCCCTGCTGCAGGGAGATTCTCAGCTTCAACCTTCTGGTCGGACATGGTTAATTATAATGCCACGTGGTATACGGCTGTGCCTACCATTCATCAAATCATATTGGACCGCCACCTCAAAAATCCCGAACCCGTTTACCCGAAACTACGGTTTATTCGGAGCTGCAGCGCAGCTCTGGCTCCAAGTATTCTTGCCCGGCTGGAGGAAGCCTTTGGGGCTCCGGTTTTGGAGGCGTATGCCATGACTGAGGCGTCACATCTGATGGCGTCGAACCCCTTACCGGAGGACGGCCCGCACGTGTCCGGGTCAGTTGGGAAACCGGTGGGCCAAGAGATGGCAATATTGGATGAAAATGGGAAACCTCAAGAGGCTAATGCAAATGGCGAGGTTTGTATCAGGGGAACCAATGTGACTAAGGGGTACAAGAACAACCCTGAGGCTAACAAATCAGCTTATCAGTTCGGATGGTTCCACACCGGAGACATCGGCTATTTAGATTCCGATGGTTATTTGCATCTCGTCGGCAGGATTAAGGAGTTGATCAACCGTGGAGGTAATAAACCTTTTCTACATAATTATCATTCGTCTAAATGGCATTTGTCATTTTGCATAAATTATCACTGGTACAGATAGCTTTGTCATTTTGCACAATCATTTCGGTGACTACTAGTTGGCGCGTTGCTCATGACGTTTTTGTCACTTAAATCATTTCGGTATATAATTTTGTGGTGCTCGAATATCCAAGGTTAGACCTTAAACTTTGGCTCGATATATAATCTTTCTTGTCCATCCTCTAGGGAGTTGGGGTCCACTTCTTTACAGTGAGAGGATAGATAGGTCATGAGTGTCTCACTGTGAGATAAAATAACAAGTCATTTTTTTGCGTATGTTGTCCACTAGTGATTATTTTTCAGTCACTTTACACTGTTATAAAGTTATTCCATTACTAAAGTGATTGTTAAGCAGCATCTACTCTGTGTTTAGCATAACAATTTTTAAGTGAAAGTGGGGTTCAACAGAAAAGGTTGCTCAAAATCCATTTGTTATACTTTTGATTGTTTGAAACCAACATGCCCAAGTAGCTTTCTGATTGTTTCTGAACATCCATCCATATGATCATGTCAGTGAGAGTGGGAGTTTGATGCCTTTGTAGTTGATGCCTCTATTCATGTGAGGATTGAAGATTCTTCATTTTCTAGTACCTTTTCATTTGCTTTCAAGCAGTTATCCTCGTTCACGTTGTACTTTTTAAGTTTCAACACATCCAAGTCCAAGGTATCATCCCTGAGATCCCTCCAAGGGCAAGATGCTCATTGGTTTTTTTTTTTTTATGGTAACAATTACAGGAGAGAAGATTTCTCCAATCGAGGTGGATTCTGTCCTTTTATCTCACCCGGACATTGCACAAGCTGTTGCTTTCGGAGTCCCTGATGACAAATACGGGGAGGAGGTAATACTAGTAATTCATTAAATTTTCATCTTTGATCGCATATATTTTCTCGTTAGCATTTCATCTTGATGATTTCTTATGCAATGAATGTTTGTCGTTTCAGATAAACTGTGCAGTGATCCCTGTAGATGGGTCGGACATTGACGAGGCAGAGGTGTTGCGATTCTGCAAGAAGAACCTTGCGGGCTTCAAGGTCCCGAAGAAAGTCTTCATCACAGATTCTCTTCCAAAGACCGCCACAGGCAAAATACAGAGGCGGATAGTAGCAGAGCATTTCCTTGCGCAGATCTCCACCGCTAAGGTTCCCAAGTTCGGAGCCTAAAACGACTCAGCATTGTACAGCCAAAATGAATGAATAATCGGTGTTTTGCTGGGCATGGCCGAGGTTGCTCAAATATATTCGGTTCGGCTTCAGATATAAGAGGGAGCTGCCTTTCTTTCGGAATGTACTCTGTTTGCAGAGAGAGTTAAATACTTGTGGCAGAATTTGCCTAAAGATCCTGATGATATGGAAATAATACTGAATACTGATTGCCATGGAAATTATACCAAAACTCATTCTCAACATATTTGGACACGTTTAGTTTGAGTGGTTGAAATGGGAATGAATTGAGTATAAATTTGACAATAAGCGAACGAAATGAAGTTCACGAGTTTAATTCATTCTAAATATGTTGTATGATTCCTAGTCTATCCTTCTAAACTTCTCATCAACTAGATTGTCTGATCGTGACAGTGATATTTTTTATCATTTCATTATGTTCTCTGTTATCTAAATTCCCAAACCATCCAATCAAACATTTCTTTACTGATCGGTTAAAACTCAAAAAAGAAGAATTGTAAACGAGAGGTCACATGTAAAAGCCTGAAAAGATCATGGGATCAGACTCAGCAACGCATGGCAGGTGAGAATAAATGGTAAAAGAGTCAATAATTCCAGATTGGCACATTGGATTTCCAGCCATAACATGAGCTTTCAAAGAAAAGAACTCCAAAAAGCATATTATCTCCTTTATGCCGATTGGGTAATTTATGGATAAATAAACAAAAACCGCGTCACGTTACAATATGACAGCTGCATGCATAGTATAACTACTTCAATGACCACGATAAAGGCGGTAGCAACAACAATAACATTACTGGCGATGCCAAGCAAGAATACCCACTTCTTCAATCTCAGATTCACACAAGTCAAGAAGCCAGATCCAGCGATAATTGCCACCCCTTGTCCCATGTGATAGTATACTGCCATTTTTAAAACAAAACACCGGCCATTCGTCACAAAAAGTTGCAAACAACAAAATATTAAACCAGTATCGAGATCAAATCTTCTGTCTACTCTCTCACAATGAAGTGTGCGACGGACATATTACATCACGGGGCTCACTTCTCTATTGTGAGAGAATAAACAAAGATAAGACAGAAAGAAGATCTTGACTGAACATTAACTAAGGCAGATATCGAAAGGCAAGTTCAACCTAAATGCCACCAAGACCAAGGTACTAGATTAGTGTTATAGAAATTTTCTCTTCTAGGCAAAAACTCCCACAACTTCACCTCCCCGAGGCACCACACGATTAGCACAACTCTTTGCAGAATCGTACGCTAGCTCGCAAGTTAATTCGGAAGCTTGCTCAAACGCTAACTCAGACACTAACTCGGATTAAGGCTCGAACGCCCTAGCAATGCGGAAAGACTAACCAAACACAACACGCAGAAACCCTTAGCCAAAACTTTGCTCACCTTGTATTCACATTTCCCTCAAAGAATTCTATACAAGGATTTCTCTCAAAGGGACAGGAGGCTTAAGACTCTAACATTCTTGCTAGACTCTCCAACTCTTGGTGCCTCCACAGTGAGCCCCTCCACCTATTTAGAGGCAAGTGGGGATGACAACCCCATCCCCTTAGATTCTAGATCCTTCCCTAAGCGACCTAGCCCAAGCACATTCTAGCTGCGCCTAGAATGTTCCATCGCCTAAGCATTGTCGTCTCTAGCACAACCCAGCACCTCCGCGCCAAGCCTCGCATATTCCAGCACCTTCAAACGCATTATCGGTCCTTCCAGGCGCCTCTTGCGCCTTCCAGCCACATCCGGAAGTTTCTAGACTTCTCCCTGCAATCACCCTAGCTACTCAAAGCCCTCGTGACTTCGAACCGTGCCTAGAGCATTCTCCAACGTTCTAGGATTTTCTCAACCTTCCCTTTCACCATCTAGGCCCCTCGAGACCCTTCTAGAGGATTCTTCCTTAGTGCTGGTAAAAAGGAAAAACCAAAAGTGACCGGCTGGGAGATCAAGGCGTAGGAAAATCTCATATTTCCCTAGAACCTTCTAGATTGATTCCGAACCTCCTAGACTCGGTTCCAACCCCAATCCAGCGCCTAACCCGTGGGACCTATACGAATTAGAACAGAGAAGCATGTGCCCATCACTCCAACAATGGCCCGAGAAAGTCTTTGACATGCTAGGCTGTGACCGCTCTCAGCCATTCCACACGCTACCTAGCAGAGGCGTGGTTATCTGAAGTGGATTCTTTCTTTTGTAGTAGATGTCGAACCTGCTGTGCCCCGAGACTATCGTTTTGGAGCCTCGTACTCCAAAACCTCACTTGGCCCTCGTGGCCAAGATTCCAGCACCAAGGCATTTTCGGGCTAACAATTAGCTACTATAATTCCATTTCACAAACCTTTAAAATCTAGCAAAACATTTCAAATCCGAGAGAGACTTGACATATAACCTACTATTAGTAACCATTAAGATGATCCGGAGACCAAAACAAGGCTGTGAAATAGGGAACACTCAACACTAACTACTCAATATAGCCACACAAACAAGGGCCTAGCCACAACAATGGCAAGAACCACAGCAATCAGAAAACAAAAAACTTAACACATAAACACACTAAATATCCATTAGAATAGGCTACACATTACTTAAGCTTCCTGAAGATCCTCCTCTTCATCCTCGTATTCATAGCCCTCCTCGTCAGCGGTTGCATCTTGGTATTGCTGGTATTCAGAAACCAAGTCATTCATGTTGCTTTCTGCCTCTGTAAATTCCATTTCATCCATTCCCTCTCCGGTGTACCAATGCAAGAAAGCCTTTCTGCGGAACATAGCCGTGAACTGCTCACTAACTCTTCGGAACATTTCCTGGATGGATGTAGAATTGCCAATGAAAGTTGAAGCCATCTTCAGGCCAGTGGGAGGAATGTCACAAACTGTAGATTTGACATTGTTTGGAATCCACTCAACAAAATAAGATGAGTTCTTATTTTGGACATTAATCATCTGCTCATCAACTTCCTTGGTGCTCATCTTGCCTCGGAACATTGCCGAAGCAGTCAAATATCGGCCATGGCGAGGATCAGCAGCACACATCATATTCTTGGCATCCCACATCTGCTGTGTTAGCTCTGGGACAGTAAGGGCTCGGTATTGCTGTGACCCACGAGATGTGAGTGGAGCAAATCCAACCATGAAGAAGTGCAATCTGGGGAATGGAATAAGATTGACAGCTAGCTTTCGTAAATCAGAGTTCAGTTGACCAGGGAAGCGAAGGCAGCAAGTAACACCACTCATCGTGGCAGAAATCAGATGATTCAAGTCTCCAACTGTTCAGAGAGAAACATCAGATCAGTCATTTAGTCAAGTTCAACTTACAAACTACTCATGGAAATAGTTATGTTAATTTCTTGAAAACAAAGATGTCCAATTAATTCAGCATAACATGATCTTCAAAGATATACTGTTTCTCAGTAAATTGAGGTACAATGATTTACATACATATGAAAAATCAGTGGTTATTTAATCTAGAATCTCAAAATTAAGAATTCCGAGTTAAAATCATTTGCTCATGAATGGTTTGTAGAAAATTGTCACATCTCCTTCCTTCTAGTTCCTCTACAAAGGACGGGTACCGAAATCAGACACTTCAATGCCAAATGATCTTCATTTAAGCTAATCAACAATAGAGTAAGCACAAGTAAAACTATGACTTACAGCTGGGAGTGGTGAGCTTCAGAGTTCGGAAGCAAATGTCATAAAGAGCCTCATTATCCAGAACCATACACTCGTCAGCGTTCTCTACAAGCTGGTGGACAGAGAGGGTGGCATTATAGGGCTCCACAACTGTATCAGACACCTTTGGAGATGGGAATACGGAGAATGTAAGCATCATCCGATCAGGATACTCCTCCCTAATCTTAGATATAAGAAGGGTTCCCATTCCCGAACCAGTTCCACCTCCCAACGAGTGGCAAACCTGAAAACCTGATTTGTCAACCAAACGTTACCAGTCAGTTCTATTGTGCAGTTTTCATCTCCATAACTGGGCTTAAGACACAATCAGACATTAAACAGAGCATTACACAAAATCTCATACAACCTAAACGAGGGAGTGTATAACACAACCACAAAGACACGTAGAATTATACAAGTTGGAAGAATACACGAACAATAACATAACATTCTCGTTATCCCTTTAATTTCATCTGAGTTTTGGTCCATTGTTATTCAACAGCCAATATAGCTGGAACCTCGTCCATATATCAATTATGGTAATAAGCATTTATCTCGAACTAAAATACTGAAAACATGGAAATTGAACTTTAGAGAGCAATTACAAACACCAGAAACATTAGACCGTCGAAAACATACTGAAAGAACCAGTAAATACATAAACAAACGAACATATGAACAGAAACAATGCTTCAAGCAACGAAATTGAGTGAATGCCTACAAAAAATCACCAGATCTAGCAAAACCACATTCAACCGCCAGCCTAAAATCATAGCCCACCGCCACTTAAAGTACCTTGAAGACAAAAACCCCAAAATTCGAAAATAATAAAGTACCTTGAAGACAGTCGCAGTTCTCGGCCTCCTTCCTCACAACATCAAGCACGGAGTCAATGAGTTCAGCGCCCTCAGTGTAGTGTCCCTTCGCCCAATTGTTCCCGGCACCGGACTGTCCAAAAACAAAGTTATCCGGCCGGAAAATCTGCCCGTAAGGGCCAGATCTGACGCTGTCCATGGTACCAGGCTCCAAGTCCATGAGGACAGCGCGTGGGACGAACCTCCCACAGCTAGCCTCATTGTAGTAGACATTAACGCGCTCCAACTGCAAATCGTTGTCGCCCTTGTACCTTCCAGTGGAGTCTATGCCATGCTCGGCGCAGACAACCTCCCAGAACTTGGCGCCGATCTGGTTCCCGCACTGTCCACCCTGAATGTGCAAAATTTCACGCATTTTTCCGAAATTTCCTTGTAGAGAGAGAGAGAGAGTACAAAAGCCCTACTCAGCTGTGAGAGAGAATTGAAGATTGAAGGGTTTGTTTCTGAGAATTCTGGCTGCAGTTGCTGCGTTTTTGGGGGTATATATATATATATATATATTCAGATTTCAGAATACTGCCCAGGTGGGCGGTTGGGTGGATATTGGGGTTGTGTGAGGTGGGAATTTTTAAATTTTGAAATTTTCGAAAGGGACGCAAATATTATTATTTTGAGTAAATTATATTTACCACCTTAGATTTGTCCAAATTACTGACCAGTATCTAAAATTTGTGAAAATTACAAAATGCCCTTTACAGGTGATGAAAGTACTATAATTTCATTCCTCAAAACGAGACTAAAACGAAAAAGTGTTAGTTACCATCGAAAGAGCAAATGATTATACAAATATACTCTTAACAATACGTAAAAACAAAAATAGCTTTACTAACTAGTTCTCTATTTATAATAAGTTATGGGTAAATAGTTGAACATCATTTACACTAACTCATAATCATATGAATATGGTGTTACTATAGATCACATTTTTGTTATTTTTTTCAAAATGTATTAGAATTCGTTCAGTCACGATTAACATATCTCACACAAAAGCAAGATTCGATCTCTAATCTCTCATAGCATAAGGTCTTAAATGCTTTGGGATGTCATTGAGACCACTTTTGTTATTTACTAGTATTTTATTATAAATGGAGTTCTGATTGGTAAGTGTAATTTTATCTTACGTATATTTCTTATTAATGATATATTGATTAAAGCATTTGTTATTTTGACAGTTGTCAATATTTTTACTTTTCAATCTCGTGTTGCGATGTGTAATTTGTAAATTTATGTTCTCATCAAATTTAAGAGGTGTTAAATAGTTTTTACAAACTTTGGGGTTGATCGACAATTTAGACAAAATTGAGGGAGGTAAATGTAATATGCTCTATTAATTTTTGTCTGAATATGTTGCTTTGAATTTTGGTTTAGTTCGGAAATATACTTCGGGAGATCGAAAAAGCGAGACGCGCCAAAATGGAGCGTCACTGGAACTCCAGGGGGCGGTACTGACAGTATCGGGCGCTGCTACTCCGGAATGGATGTTTCTGGAGAATATCAATATCAAATATCGGGGGTCTGTGTGACGGGTTAATAAGCCGGTGGGCCGTTAAACAAAGCACGTGATCTGGAATATCATCACGTGATCACGGGTTAGATTATCCTCTTGTCCCGTCAGTGAACTGTGTGATTGCGTGCTGTTTGTGCTTCACTGGATTTATCTTTTTTCTTCTTTTTTTTTTTTATCAAAAATAAATTTGTAATAAACTTAGGGCCATTTTTTTTGTTTTTGTTTTCGTTTTGATTTTATTTTTTGTTTCACCAATAAATTTAATATATTATAATTATTTATTATTATTTTTAATACAACTTTTTTGTTATTCAATTATACTTTTTTATATTTTTTAATACACTTTTTACATTATAAAATTATTTTCCAAAAATATGTTTCAAAACAATAAAAAAGAACATGCTCTTAAATAAAATGAGTTACAATGTTGGTCACCAAAATAACATAGTTGGCCCGATGAAGCGTGATTTGATGGTGAGAATATTCAAGTTAAATTTGTTCCGATTCATTAGTTTCAGTATTTATATTAGAGGGGAAAATCCCCCGATTAAGTCCTGATATCAAAATTAGTATTTAGACTAATAGATAATTTAGTATGACTAGAGACAAATTCATGAAAAAGAGAATTTCTTCTTATGGAGATGGGTTTAACATTTTATAGAGGTAGTGTTCAAACCGGTGATCCTTTCGTGTAGTCGACAAGGCAAAGCATGAGATTTCTTCCATTGTTTCTAAATACTTTCAAGCTCTATAGCATCAAAGGCATACATACTACTACATATCCTAGTACTTTAAGAATTTAGGCATTGACTTTAGTTGGGAGCAATCCTCACATTGACCTTGAAGATGTATCCAAGGCGAACTATGACCCTCTTAAATGGTGCTTAATCAAGTGGTTACAAATGATATACATAATTAAAACGAGGAAATTAAACAGCAGTAATTTACAATTCTAAACAAGTTTACATCCTTAGGGTTTGTAGATTAAAATAATCAATACGAATAACACGAGTAATTAAATACTTCTTTCGTAAGTAATGATATAAATGAGATAAATAGTATTAAATGAGTTATTTTATATTTTGTACTTTGACACTCGTAATAAATTACATATTAGTCAAAATGAATTTTTCTAGCGTGTAGTAATTAAAATTGAAAGCATTATTGTATAAATACACGAAGTGTTGAATCCCCGATATTCGAGCTTCGTTGACCTCGTCCTACTGTCTTGATACCTGCTTTTGGGACTATCTCCCCAATTCCACTATGGAGCTTAAGTCACAATGAAGCAAGTATTATAAATAATACTAATTGAGATTCAATACATTTCTAATGTTGAAGTGATCGAATATTTATAGATGAAGCAATCTCCCTCAAAGGTTGATGTTGAAGCCACGTGGCAGAACAATCATGAAGAATATCTCCCTTGATTCAACTGCAATTACTTCCTCGATCACAGTATCAAATCAGTAAATGTTCCACGTGTACGGGTCACGTGTCAACCGCTCACATGCCCTTTCTTTATAGTTGGTTTACATCGTGGGCCACAACTCCCACGACCCGCTTTCTTATCCTGGTCGTTGGATCTGGCCTCAATCGTCTTGGCCTCGGTGTTATTCATACATCTAACACAAAACACATAAATATGAATGGGAAAGAAAAAAAAAAAAAAAAACAAATATTGTTGCGTGCGTTATATGGAATCGTTCCAAATACCTTGCGGATGTGACAAGTCTCGCGGGAGAAAGAAAGCCCCACGAGATGAGATGAGATCCGTAAACTCGATTGGTTATTGGGCCATCCATAGAGAGGCGATAGGGCCCATGGGCCATACCAAACGTGCAGCTCACTCTTATAAAGAAGAAAAATCTGCCAAAAGCTTACACACCATAGTCCTAAAGTCGTCACCTATTGATAGAAGTATAACAGTGGTTGGGGGCATTCGTGGTATTCACTCAAACCAAACTACCAAATATAACGGTACACTTAGTTCTAATTCCATTACTTATTACTAGTACTCGTAAGTTACGATGTATAAATAATTATTTAAAAGTTGGACATTCGATTCATATTTCTGATATTTCTGTTTATTTAAAGTGTTAAACTCTATAACAGACTCTTTAATTTATGCGTTATTTGGTAAGTGTTAAAAAAATAAAATAAAAATAATTTTAACTATTTTGTGGAACTCTGAAGCGTATGTGTTGATGGTGGAGTTGGTTGATCGGCTGTCAACACTCAACAAAAGCAAATGGGAAATTGGGTCATCTCATCGGGTAATCGGGTCTGGTGAACTGAAAGAGATTTGAAACCTTAACCTTAACAATGAAGCAACACCACAACCCACTCTCACTCTCACTTTAACTCTAACTGCATTCTTTCCTCCTCATGACTTCGCTGCTCACCTTTCTTTCTTTCTTTTTTTTTTTTTTTTTCTTTCTTTTGGATGTGGTCTCACTTCTGCATTATGAAATCAACCAACGTTCATTATAATTCTGAGTAAATTATATTAACCACTATCAAATATCCTGTGATTTATGAAATAATATCTGATTGTGATGAAAATACAAATTAAACCCTTTAAAATGGGACTGAAAAAAAAAAAAAACGTTTACAATTATCAATAGAAAATGGTTAAGCTAATTAATATATGGTTAATAAAAAATATGACAATATGTAGACAACAATACACTTACTATCTGGCTCACTTTTGCAATAACTATTAGATGTATAATCGAATTTTAGTACTATCGTATTCGTAAGTCACGACTAAATTTAATTTAACAAATCATACTTTATGGGCTAGCTAGCTCGTGAGTTGAGTCACGTCAACTACTTTCTATTGACTATCAAAAAAAATTAAGTATCGTGATTTTTAATACAGTTTTTAGTATTAGAATTATAATTATTCCTCTAAAGTTGAGGGAGTGTTTTCATGTTTACCTTAGAGATTTCGTAGGACATCTGATTATGAAGATATTAATTGTTAGTCTAAATTGCTAGAACTAGTCAAGACTTTGGAAGAGAGACAATAATTTTTCTAAACTTGAAGAGGCATTTGGTAATTTCACCAATACATTGAGGGGGTTAAATGTAATTTAATATTGACTTTTGTCTTGAACTGAAAGGCGTCCGCATAGAGTCGCTAAAGATACTGAAAGCGTGGTTCTGTAGCTTATCACATACATCAGAGGAACTTAGGGCAATCCTTAGCGGTTTGTTCGAAGAAGCGTGCTCGTCTCATCTCCCAAATCAATTGCTTCGCAGAAACCCTTACCCGTTAACCCGAGGTTTTAGCATAGCTAAGGACATATTGGCCCTGTTCATATTTTCTTCTCCGGCCACTCTGTTCCCTCCCTTAGCCGCTCTCCACTCTCCAAACCGTGAAATCCGGCGATCCATGAAATTTCTTAGCCCTCGAAAGAAGAAGATAAGTTAAAGAATGGTGAGCAAGAGGCAGAAATTGGCCCGCAAGCGATTTAAAGAAGAGCACCCTGAGCAATTCCCCAAGACGGAGCCAACGCCGCCAAAGGACCCGACCAAGAAGAAGAAAAAGAATAAAAACTCCAAGTTCAAGAAGAAAAATGCCGGAGCAGGAGACCCAAATAATCCTAACAGAAGAAAAAAGCACCCGCTAAGGGTCCCTGGAATGAAACCCGGAGAGAGCTGTTTTATATGTAAGGCCCCGGAACATATTGCCAAGAACTGTCCCGAGAAAGCCATGTGGGAAAAGAATAAGGTATTTATTTGGCTCATTTTGAACTAGTGATAATTGTGGCTCTAATGTGCTGATAATTAGGCAGGTGTTGTTTTTTTACGACTTATCACACATTTGTTTTTGTTGTTGTTTGAAAATTCATTCCGGAGAAATGATTTTGGAGTATGTATTTGCTTTGGGAATGAATGTCATTGTGGCTTTTGCTGCTGTTTGTAGATATGTTTATTCTGTCGGCAAAGAGGTCACAGTCTCAAGAATTGCTTCAAGAAAACCGAGGATTCTGCTGATAAGAAATCCTGCTACAACTGTGGAGATGCAGGGCATTCTCTCTCCCAGTGTCCACAGCCTCTTCAAGATGGTAATTGCTATCTATTGAAGATTCTTAACTGCATGTTTGATTGATTTGATAGCTTATCTTGCATTTTGTTGGCTGCAAAATAGAACTTGTTGAAGTTATGTTGAACTTGGTGTTTCCCTCAAACTATGGATAACTGGTCCACTAGTTATTGCTTTTCGGGTAAATGCATATTGTCAAGCTTTGTATTCCTGGAAGGTACATCATATTAGAATCTGTGAGTGATTATAATTGGCCTGAGTAAGTAGCTTTGCTCAATAACCAACATATAATTTCCTTTTGACCTGTCCATTTAGTTCATCACACTACTATTTCCTTGTCAATGGTTATATTATGTATTCTCTTTTTTCCTTTCAATTGTGCAGGAGGAACAAGATTTGCAAATTGCTTTATTTGTAATGAACAGGGGCACTTGAGTAAAAATTGTCCTAAAAATGCTCATGGGATTTATCCAAAGGTATGTGTGTCAACTGTGATGTAGAGTTTGGTTGATGGAATGCCAGACCATGAACATTATCCATGTGTTATACTTGCAGGGTGGCAGCTGTAAAATTTGTGGTGGAGTGACACATCTGGCAAAAGATTGTCCGAATAAAACTGGAAAAACTTCCAATAGAACTGGAATATTTGGAAAAATATGTAAGTTAATTCTGTTTCGAGTTTTCTTTTATTTATCTTTTAATTCCAGCAATCCACCTTCACATAATCCACCTTCACATAGTACTATGAGATAGTTTTGTTCACTCTTACTCATGGGAATGTTGAATGTCCACTATACTGAACAAAGTTGGAAAGTTCATTATGTAAGTTTTAATGTGTCTGGAAATCAACTATGTGGTGGTCGTTAAGGAAAAGTCAGTTGTTTGTCAAATGCTTCCAGCATTTCAGAGTATTACAAGGCTTAGAGCTATCATTGTCATGTAACTCTTCATTTCCTACCTCACTGTCAGTTTTATTGTCATGCACTATCAAGGTGCACACTGTCATATAGGTTTGATAACTGATGTAAGAATTGAAGAAAAGTCATTAATCAGCCCTATGTAAAGAAGGAATGATATAGCTCTATTTGATGTTTGTAAGGAACTCTAACCACTGGGATGATTGTTAACTTAATGATCCACTGGGATAACCTTGCGGCTTCCTTCAGCTCATTGTGAAAAATACAGTATGCCTCAAGCCAAAATCCAGCAACTATTTTCCCTGATTGTGTATATATGTTGATTTTCAAGTTAAGCCTCGTTTTAGCTGATAAGTTGGTAGTTTGCAGATTAATACTCTCAACGTTTTCTTCTTGTGCAGCTGATATTGAAGAAAGAGCTAGAGGCCAAGTCAAGAAGTTTACCAGCGGTGACGATCTTGAAGATGATTTTTTGACAGGGGATGCATCCGTTGGTAACAAAGACAAGTCCTCAGATTCCAACACTCTGGCTCCTGCTTCAAAGAACAAAAACGTGAAATCGAACCCTAAAAAAGCAACAAAGGTTGTGAATTTCATGGGTTAGTTATCAGCAAATGTTTGGATAGCCTCAATTGTAACTTTATCATGAGCTCAGTTTTGATGTGTTGTATGAGGGAATCAATCTTTTCTCCACTAAAGGTTTAGGCCTAATTAGATTTGACAGGTATTGTGAAAGTACTTCCTTAGCCTGTACTTGCATCATAGAAAGAAACTTGCATCAGTTTGATGTTTACAATTTTGGCAAGTATTGAGATGGATAATGGCAAGAAATACTACTCTACGGGTCGCTCTTTGCAGCCTTGTGTTCTGGCTGATTAAGGATGATCAATGTTGTGAATTCTCATGCTTCCTGTATGATGTTGGTTGAATTGGGAGTGATGATCACTTGTCCAAAGATAGTGTAACGACGTAGTTTCACTAATTTGGACATGTCTGAATTGGATCGGCCGTTCCTGATTTGATCATGTTGGATGGTGGACTGAATGAATCATTGAACAATTTTCCCAAAAAATGGGAAGTGATAAAGTGGAATGAAATAGTAATAATGTGTCCGAGTCCGACCGTGATTCGAGCGGTAAATCTTGTTTCTAGGTTTATTATGATTAAATTGGTGAGTTGTCTAAGGCAAGGTGACGGCCATGCAAGCGTGGCAAAGTTGTCCATGGGAGAAATGAGAATTGGAAAGGTAAACAGTGAGATTTTGTTGTGGATATGATGAGCCCAAAGAAGGTGAACGGTTCTCAACCCTCATTTTGTTCCTCAAAATTCTATTCTACCCCGCATTTGTCTCCTCCTTTAAAACTGCCAATATCTCATTCATTGTTTCAAGTTTCAAGGATCTCTCTTTCTTTCCCATAATATCATTGTTATTATTGTTTCTCCGCCTTTTCATTCTTGTTTTGCAGGCTTTCTTTATCTCTGTGTTTCTTGAAGATCTCAACAATGGTACGTTTGTCTTTCCTCATCTCATCGTTTCAATCATTATTCGTTTCCATGGCACCCCTGTTTTCACGTTCTGGAAGCAACATGATGCAAGATATCTTCTTTTATGAATCTGATCTTTATTGCCCTTCTGATCATAAGGAGAATCCATCTCAAAATCTGTATGGAACAGCAAGAATTAATGAAATTTGGTTTGATAACTTTCCATATTGTTCTTTTTTTTCCCAGAATTAATCAATAGTGACTGCACTTCTTGATTTTTAAGATATAATAGCGGAAGATGTTGAATATAATAAGAAATGGCACATGCATGAAATACATATTAAGAATAAAAGTTGAAAAAAATGGGTATCGAAGATAGGAAAATTAGAAGGGAATTTCGAAAAACCTTCACACACATATCCTAGGTGTTACTTATATGTAAAATGGAAATCAGGTAGCTTGTCGGCAAGAGTGATTTGTTTCAGAATGATGATTTGGAGTTTTTTTTTTTTTTTTGTGAGTGGATTATCCGAAAAGCTGCCGAAATTAAGTAATGTGGGTTGTAAATGTTTTTTGTGTTAGGCGAACGCTACTTCGGGAATGGCTGTTCAAGATGAGTGTAAGCTCAAGTTCTTAGAGTTGAAAGCTAAGAGGAACCATCGTTACATTACTTTCAAGATTGAGGGTCAACAAGTGGTGGTGGATAAGCTTGGGGGTCCTGATGAAAGTTATGAAGATTTCACCGCTTCTCTGCCTGCGGATGAGTGTCGCTACGCTGTATATGATTTCGACTTCACCACAGACGAGAACTGCCAGAAAAGCAAGATTTTCTTTGTTGCTTGGTATATAACTTGTTTGGGTTTCTTTTCTTCCATTTGAAACAGTTTCCTTAGCAGTATTTGAGGTTTTTCAGTTTGTTGTCCGTTTGATGATTGATTAGGTCACCTGAATCATCAAGGGTGAGGATGAAGATGGTGTACGCGAGCTCAAAGGATAGATTCAAGAGGGAATTGGACGGCATTCAAGTGGAGCTGCAGGCGACTGATCCAAGCGAAATGAGCCTCGACATTGTAAAAGCGCGAGCACTCTGAAGTCTCTGAACACACGCAAATATGTCTTCAACCTTTTGATGAGACGGTGCCTCTACTTGCTGCTATATTTCCAAGCAATGTATTTCTGTTCCGATTCTTCTTCTTCTTCTTTTTCTTTTATGTTTGATTCCTTAATTTGTTTCAAACAAGTAGTTTAATGTAATATTATTGCAACTGTGCTGTAATTTGATGGTGTTAGCCTGAAAAAAGCTTTGTTCAACTTCATCCAGAGCCTTGAGTATCTTCTGTGATTCAAATTAATCTCCTAACTTTGAGTATCCCAGTATTGTTTCTCCCACATTTCTACTTGTTTTATGGAATTCTTTTTCCTCTGCAAAAGCGAGCGAAAAAGTTGCAGGAGCATAAGGAGGCGAGTAAGAGGGAACTTCTGTCATCAGATTTTCTGTCTGCCTAACCCCTTTCTTTTTTGTCTACTCGAAAGACAGGGAAGACATGAATTGGACAGATAGAAGATATCACGGGGCGCTTGACAGGACAGGGATTCTGAACACAGTTCTACAGCTTTTGAAGGAACAACTGGCTTGTATGTTATGGTATATAAATGAAAACTTGTAATGTAATGCCATTTAATTTTAATCTTCTAAATCGAAACTTGTAAGGTCATCATATCCCCAGTATAGTTTTTCCCACTCCTTTATGTATTTCATGGTGTTTTCTTTCCTCCGCAATAACGAATGAAGAGCTGCCGGATCACGTGGCGGTGGCATGGTGCACGGGGCCGCGTCAGAGGGACTAACAACTAGAGAATCCATCATGTTTTTCCTCATCAAACCCTCCGCCGAGCAAGCCATAGATTCAGAGCACAGTTGTACAGCTCCCGGCGGAACAACCGGTTTGTACTTCAGAAGCTTAGCATACTCTGTTAAGAGATGAAACATGTAAGCATACACATATCTCATTTGTAGTTCCTCCTGAACAAATCTACTAGCCCTTTCGCCAATGGCCTGCGCCTATTAAAAAAAAATTTTAAATCACGCTTCTAATAATACTGTTTTTAGTCTCTTGCAAAGCAGAACGGACCTGTTTGGGATGGTGAATGCCCCAGTCAACACCTTTCTTGATTGAGATGCATGTATCCTCATCATCTCTTATTGGCCAATAATGTTTCATGGGAATCAAACTCCTTGTGAAAAAATGGTAATAATGTGGCTTCACTAGTAAAGTAAGTGAATCACAGGCAAGTGTATATTTCTCACTCACAGACCACCCAATCCCTTCAATGTATACATTGAATCTGCAAGGTTAATTCCAGGAGCTGTAAATATATTCTTCATCAACCATCGTTAAAAACGTCCACTTTGTAATAATACTTTTTTTACCTGTGATGACATTGGCTAGCTAAGTTTGGACTTCTGAAGTCCTGCAAGAACTGCATAAATTTGTGTTCAAAAAAGATTGAATTCCAGATTCAGATCCACATCCGGTGATTACCTGAATAAAAATGCGAGCATTCCGGCTGCCGGAATCGGAAAGATTGCACCGGAGAAAATCCATGCTGTTTGAATCGGGATGGACAAAAGGATTGCCGTTCCAAAACGCATGCGGTTCCCTCTTCGTCCATTCAAGCCTCTTATTCCCTTCTTTGAGTTCCTTCGACAGCGTTTTCCATGGCTTTATATTAACTTCAGGCCTGATACATTTATCATCATCATGACATCATCAATACGTCGTAGGATACGAAATTTTTTTTTGAAATTGATAATTAGTATAGGGTATATCTATATACCATCCCCAGAATGACCACTCTGGAAAAACGATGTCGTATGCGGCATCGCTGCTGTCGTAACCGAATAATGGCGGCGGAGCTGGGTCGTCGAGTTCGGGGTAAGTTTTTTTGGGGACGGAGGGCAAATCTTTGCAGCTAAAAATCAAGTCCAAATCAGGGACTTGGCCAGGGTACAACCTTAACAATTGCGAAATTCCCCATTGAGTGATGATATCTCTGGTCTGAAAAGAATGGTTGTACGTCTGCACGTAAGCCGTTCCGTTCACGATAACCAATCGGAAATTAGCTGACGTCAAAGCCTCGGCAGCCTCCACCATCTCCGCCGTGATTCCCGTCTCTCTCCAGGGCCGTAAATCTTCGTGGATCCACCTGAAGTAATCTGGACAGATCGGCTGCTGCCGCCGGGGGAATGGAATTTGATTTCTGTCCGGGTAATAATTTGAGGGGCATTGTATTGTAACGTTAGCAGCATGGCCGCAGTTGAGGGGTAATTTAGTCTTATTGTCGTCCGGAGGGCGGTCAATGCTGGTGAACAGTACATTTTCAGAGAATTTCCCAGTTGTGAACAGCTAGATTCAGTCGGAAAGAAAAATTAAACAACGGGAAATAATGCAGAGGGTCATCCTCATTCATCTGTCAAAGGTGTAACAGTTAAAGTAGCACTTACTGGAGTGAGAGAAAAATCGAGCAAAATGACATAGAAGAGAGCGGCAATGGAGAACACGAACAAGATGAAGAACAGCGGCCGAGAAGAAAGTCGCCGCCTTTCTAAACTGATTTCATTATTCCTAAGAGTCCCCGAAACAACAATATCCACAGTTCTCACTTTGTCTGAAATTGAATCAACTCTGCTCATTTTCATTCTCGGATGCCCGCCGGCGTTAGATTTCGGGTCGGTTTGATTCTGGACATGAGGAAAAACTCTTTGAGTCGCCATTAGAGAAAGCTTCGAATCCAGGAGCTTGGATTTGGATGATCCCAGCAACAAAATCTGGCATTCATTTGGACGAACGGGCATTTATATAAGAAATTTCCGTAACCAATAAACTTCTTTTCTTTTTTTTTGAGAATAAATTCCGTAACCAATAAACTTCTAATGTAATAGTAAGTGATTTGATTATCTTTCCATTTATTATTATGAGTTATTTACGTTTCATTATTTATGTACTGACCCGTACACAACTTAAGACTTCAAATTTTGACTTTGAGTATAATCGTTGGAAAATTATTGGATACATTCGATGCACCTTTAATAATAGTATAGTAAACCTATTATAAATCGACAATTCAAATTTTTATTTATTCATTGAGACCTCTAGATGTACTTTTGTTTTCCCAAAAATAACAATGTTTTCCTTGAAGCAGATGTAACGAATAATATCTTTTAACGTTTTATCATTTGATCACCAACTTGTTCTGTTTCTATGTGATTTGCTCCATAATTGACAATTAATTCCTTTCAAAATAGGATAAATTACAATTACTTTTTGAGATTTCAAAAAATTTCAACTACGAAAGAGGCTTTTAGAAGTTGTCTTCTTTTTTTTTTTTGAAAATTAATTTTTTTATTAATAGTGTTGAAAATCGTCCAACAATAATTGACAGATGACTAAAAATATTGTTGGACGATTTACTCTCTCATACTTTTGAACCAATATGGGGAGGGTATTAGTATTGGTAATTGTCTGAAAATACAAAAACTAATTAATAATTAGAGCATTAACTTAAATTAATTTGATTTGGTTGCATTTTGAGCATCCCAGTATAGCTTTTCCCAAGTCTCAACTTGCTTGATAGAACTTTCTTTCTTTTCCAGAAATGACCGAAGGGTGGGAGGATCATAAGGAGGAGGCATGGCGCACGGAGGCGTATCGGCGGGAGCCTTGACGGCAGAGTCCGTCAAGTACTTCTTCGTCAGCCCCTCAGCTTGGCAGGCCAAAGACTCAGGGCAAAGTTGAACTGCATTTGGAGGAACACTAGGCTTGTACCTCATAAGCTTTCCATAAGCCGTCAAGAGGTGAAACATGTAATCGTAGATGTATTTCATCTGCAGCCCCTCTTGACTATAGCTACTCCCCGCCTTTCCGATGGCCTGTGCCTGTTCAGATAATTTGTACTGTTAACTCTATATCAATCTAAAATAAAGTCGGTACTCTGTATTTGAGTGATACATGGTAGTCGGCACGGAGGATTCGTTAGAGTAACTTACCACTTGCTGATGGGTATTACCCCAGTGAACAGCATACTTGATTGATCTGCACTTGTCATCATCGCTAATAGGCCAATAATGTTGCAAAGGTAGGAGACTTCTTGTGAAGAAATCGTAGTATCGTGGCTTCACTAGTAAAGTAACAGAGTCACAGGCAAGAATGTATTTTTGGCTCACGGACCATCCGATTCCCTCTATGTAAATCTTGTATCTGTGAGAATATTCGTTAAGTATTACAAAGTGTACTCTTTTCATAGAAGAACCCTGAGAATATTTCGCCTACCTGTGATGACACTGGTCCGCCAAGTTTGAATTCTTGAAACCTTGCTTTGATTCACGGTTCCAATCCTGTGTAAAAAGGGTTATAAACTCGTATCAGGAAAGAGATACTAAATGAGGCAATCCTAATATGACTGCGCTAACAGGTTCGCCTGAGGCAACGAGCCTCCGCAAGGTTTAAAATACCTGGGCATAAATGAGAGCATTCCAGTCCTGGTTCTCGGAGGCATTGCACTTGAGCAATTCTTTTCTGGATTGCGACATTTTGGGGTTTCCTTTCCAGTAAGCATGGGTATCCCTGTCTACCCATCGGCTTTTCTCGTTGCCTTCTTTTAATTCCTTGGACAAGAACTCCCATGGCTTTATGATGATTTCAGGCCTACAAAACAAGATGATAGTTTTCGATTGTCTTTATTCGAATCCCAATTTCAGAAAATTAAGAATCTTAGCTCTACTTACGTACGTACCATCCCCAGAAAGACCAGTCCGGAAAAGGAATGTCCAAGGTGAAATCATCGCCGTCGTAACCGAACAGCGGCGGCGGCGCGGCGGCTCTGGGTTTAGGGTAAAATTCTTTGGCAACGGAAGGGCGATCCCCGCAATAAAATACTAAATCCAGATCTGGGATTTTACCTGGGTAGAGCCGCAACAGCTGTAGAATCCCCCACTGCGTGAAAGTTTCTCTGTTTTCCACAAAAGCCGTTCGGTACGTCTCCACGTAAGGTGTCCCGTTCACGATGGTCAATCGGAAGTGGACCTTCTTTTTCGCCGCCGCTTCCACCATATCCAGCGTGATTCCAGTTTCTCTCCACGGCCATAGATCTTCGTGGATCCACCGGAAGTAATCTGGACAGCTGGGCTGCTCTGTGTCTCCGTCGTCTACTTGTACCTCCGAGTCTTGTTTCGGGTTGTACCTAGCCGGACATGTTGCAGTGACGTTAACGCTGGTGGGGGAGCAAGTCAGTGAATATTCGATTTGATCTGCATTTCTGTGCGAGTTCCTCTTCCAGGGTCCAAGAGGGTTCTTCGGAAAACTGACCCCAGCCAATATTGATTTGCTTGAACAAATTGATCCGCTACTAGTTGGCTGAAAATAATTGAAAAAAGTGAAGATCAATCCCAATCCAGAACCCCATTTTAAGCTTTTTATTGGTCTAAATGAACATGAAAACCCCATTACGTACGGTGAAGTAGAGTAAGCGAGCTGAGACAAAAGTGGCAAGGCCTATATTGAGTAAGAATAGTATAGCCAGGGAAGATCGCCAATGGCGATACAGGAATCCATGAACTGCAACTCCATCTATCATCTTTGCATTCTCAGATAATACTATGTTCCACTACCAGGATTCATTGGATTTTTCTGGGTTTGGTTTTGTATTACTGGTTTTCGGAGAATTTAGTGGATTGGAAAGCACGAAAATGCATCACAAATGGAAGAAAGAAATAATAAAGTTGAGAAAAGTTTTCGGCTCAATTTCCAAATAATGGCTTCAAATTCAACTTAAACGTGATCCCTTCTGTTGTGTGAATCTCGTGAACAGGACATTGCCTTCTCTGCTTCAAAAGTAAGTCAATTTTGTGGGACTGGAAGTATACCAAGTAACACGTTTATGAATTTTAAGGTACAAATGTAATGAAAAATTGTATAATCTTACTTTAAAAACACATGAAACATTGAAACTTCAGTTAAAATCTACACATTTGTGAAGTTGATTCATGAACGTAATCGAGAAAGAAACTTACTTACAGTGGGGTTGAGCAAGCGAACGGACATGAAAACGGCCATGCATAGATTGAGGAAGAATAATGTGGACAGGGAAAATCGCAAGTGACGATACAGAATTCCTCCATGCACTGCTGCTGCATCTGATCTCATCTTTGCATACTCTGCTTCCTTCACAAAATTTTCTCTGTTTCTTGGCTCTTTCAACTTAAAATGGTCAAAAAATGGATCGATAAAAGGGTACTTTTTAACTCTAAAAGCTTGTAGTTGACGACTGCAATTTGGTGGCTTCCAAATACGGGCAAAATTAACTAACTAGTTCGCACTTTATCGGGATTATGGGATGCCATATTTATGTTAATCTACTTACTTGTCTTTTTTCGACCATTTTGAGGCTTCTTTTTTACGCATCCCGAATCTCTAAAAGTTGACACTTAAATTTGACGTTAATTAATACGAAATGCATCCTTCGGTTTGCCATTTGAGTCGTAGAATGAGAGAATGACTATGAGTTTGATAGTAAATTAAAATAAAATGAAATGAAAGTTAAATTGAAACCTACCAACATTGATGAGCTTGATCCGCTCCCAATCATGCATTTACATATCACTATTGATGAATCACAATCTGCCCTGAAGAAATACTGGATACCTTAACAAGGAATTCTAGTAGTTGTTGAATCTCCCTATGCCGGAATCAATTAGCTTACTGGATCCAACAAGATATAGAATCAGCTTACTGGATCCTGTGACCTATGAAACAATTGGAGTTATCCTCTTGTTTCATTCCGATGATCAAGTCAGTAAACAAGCATGATATGAGGTACTTTTAGCAGAGTGTTTCAGTGTATAAGTGTAAGAGATAAGTAAAAATGACATATTTTTGTTTAACTGTACTTTAACGTTTATATAGATTGGCCTTCTGGTTGTGACCGGTGATTGTCATTTAATGATCCCGTGATTCTAGCATAACCCTATAACCGCAGTCGCTTTTATTCTTGTTGTAACTTCTCCATATGAGTAGCACCCGCATTTAACATTTGTTAATTCTTGAATCCAATTCTTAAATGAAAATTAACCAAAAAGAGAACTGAAGGAGGCAAAAAAATTGCTTGTTTTGTTGGTGCATGCTCTCCATATATGAACTACAATAGCCAGATTGTGAATTTCATTACATTAAACTTGTGTATACAAAAATTAAACGTTAAATTGATCAATGAGTTGGTCTGCTTATATTTTGATTTTGACTCTCTTTTTCCCATGTCTCCACTTGCTTGATCGAATCCTCATTCCTTTTCAGAACAGAGTGCAGAGTGGCGGCGTCGTACGGAGGCGGCAGGCTGCACGGAGCCGTTTCCGACGGACCCGGGACGACAGTTTCCATCATGTACGCCTTCATCGTTCCCTCCGGCTCCGGACAGGCCAAAGCCTCAGAGCAAAGCTCAACAGCTCCGGGAGGAACACTTGGCTTGTACTTGAGAAGTTTAGCGTACTCATTCAGGAGATGAAACATGTAATCGTACACATATTTCATTTGCAGCTTCTCTTGAACAAAATCCCCGGCGGCCTTGCCGATTACTTGTGCCTATGAATCGACAATTCTTTGATCGGATCAGGGCAGAGAATAAATTTTTTTAATGTAAAAAAACACGTATTAACAATATAAAAATACATTATTAAATAGTAAAATGTTACGACCAAATAGGGTTTACCTCTTCTGGGTGGGAGTTGCCCCAGTCAACGGCGTACTTGATGGCTCCGCACTTGTTGTCAAATCTGATGGGCCAATAATGGCGCAGAGGAATCAAACCTCTGGTGAAGAAATCGTAGTAACGTGGCTTCACCATCAACGTCACAGAGTCGCATGCCAGAATGTATTTTTCGCTCACTGACCACCCTTTTCCTTCAACGTAAATTTTGTATCTGTGTAACTCGATCACCAACGTTAAATTAATAAGCAAATTTGGGTCTGGAATCTGAATGAATCACCTTCAAGTTGATGATTCAGAAAAGATGGTTAACTTAATTTTACCTGTGCATACATTGGTTTGCTAAGTTTGAATTTTTGAAACCATGTTGTTCTTCACTACGCCAGTCCTGCACAGTAAAAGTAGCGGCGGAACGAAGTTAAGAGGAAAATTTTGACAAATTAAAATTTTCAAATTTGTCCCTGTTGGGGGTTGATTTTAGTCGAAATTTACGATTAACTACATGCATATGGAAAATTCAAGGACCCAAAGATATATATATATATATATTTTTTTTTTCATTTTTTTTACCATTTTCTGGGCAAATAGATTTGATTCCAAATATGTACCTGGTTGTAAATGCGAGCATTCCAATCGTGCTCGTCGGAAACGTTACACCGGAGCAAATCCATCCGCCATGGCGCAAGTTTACCGTTCCCTTTCCAGTAAGCATGGGGATCCCTGTCCCCCCATCGTCTCGCCTCATTCCCTTCTTTCAGCTCCTTCAACAGTGTCTCCCATGGCTTTATGTTAAGTTCAGCCCTGCAACATTTTACCATTAATTACATATAACTCAGAAAGAAACCTTAAATTAACAACGATCCGATAAAATTTATGAAGTTAACTTCGCACGTAGTACGTACCATCCCCAGAACGACCAATCTGGAAAAACAATGTCCAAGGTGGTGTCATCTCCGTCGTAACCGAACACCGGCGGCGGCGCCGGGGCGTAAGATTCCTTGACAACGACGGGCCGATCCTCGCAGTTAAATATGATGTCCAGATCAGGGATTTTTCCCGGGTACCGCCGTAACAACTGTAGAATTCCCCATTGGGTAAAAACGTCTCGGGTTTGAAAAGCCTTTCGATACCTCTTGACGTAAGCTGTCCCGTTGACTATCACTAGTCGGAAGTGGGAATTTCTTCTCTTCGCCATTTCTACCATTTCCGGCGTGATTCCTGTCTCCCTCCAGGGCATTAGATCTTCGTGGATCCATCGGAAGTAATCCGGGCAGACGGGCTGCTCCGGTTTCTCCCCCTGAGCTGCTACCGGAAACTTCGACGGGTAGTAACTCGCTGGACAGCTTCGCACAGTAGTATTGCCGATGTTGCAAATCAATGGGAATTTGGTTTGATTAGTCCTAGGCTTCACTTCCCCTGTTTCAACAGAGTATTTACCGGAGAACAGCTGGGATAAATTTCCAAGCGTTTTCTGCAAATTTGAGTGGATAAACAAAAGGGAAATCAAAATCCAACTTCAATTGCTTAGATTCATAAGATCCTCAAGCTCAAAAAATGAAAATTTCTACGTACATTAGAGTACTCAAACGAACATGCGTAGACGAAAGCAAAGATTATGAATAAGAACAAAATAGGCGCCCCAGAAGATCGCCCATATTGATAGCAGAGTAATCCTCCATGTCCGGTCGGATTCTTCATCATCAAACTGCGCAGAAATTGATTGACTTTTATCTTCTGGCCCTGCTGCCCTCTTCTTGAAGGGACGCTGACTTGCACAGGCTATCTTCTTGAAGAACAAACATTTCAAAAAAGCTGAAATCTTTTGCTTGGATTAATGGCTTCTTGATCGAAATGGTTGCGGTTTGGATGGAGAGAAATGTCTCAACACGGCACAAATCGGCAAGGACCAAGGAGTACTTTGAGGAATTCATTGTATACTTTAAGTTATTGACTTAAATTACTTGTGATGTTCGACAGGAATTAATGGATAATTGTTTAATTATTGATCATCGAGCGGTGTAGACGGGAGAGTTGAAAAGTCGCCTCAAGGACGGAGCCGATCATCCATGGAATTTTTAGGCTACTAAATCACGTTAGTGGCCCCTCAGTTTTGAACTATGACTGTTTTGGCACTTTAGTTTTAGTAAATTCCCATTTTGTTCTCTAATTTCAATAACTAATCCAGTTTAGTCCAATTAAAATGAATACTCAAACTCGGTTCACACTTTTTTTTTTTTTTTCTCCCTCAATCTGGTCTATTAAAACAATATTACAAAGTAAGTGGACTAATCTAATACTCCCTCGGTTCTCAAATTAAGTGTCATTATAAAAAAAACACACAAATCAAGGAGATGAGTGAATTCTTTTTTTTAACCCTATTTATGTTTTCTTGTTTTATTACATTTCAAATGAGAATGTGTGTAATGTATGTGCAATTAAAATAATATCATTAAATAAAATTAATTAATTAAGGGGTAATATTAGAATTATTTAAATTTTTTGTCTTGAAATATGTAAAGAGACACTTATTTGGAACAAAATAAATTTCTATAATGGCCACTTATTTGGGAACGGAGGGAGTAACATTTGCCCGCACGTGATTTCTTTAAAGAGTAAAATCAAAGCAGTTCAACAAAATTTGTTGGTTAACCTAAAACGGACTATATATATGTTTGGACGTTAAATGAATTTTGTCCATATCAATAATTTTGAAAAACTTACCCCTCTTTAAGAATTTAACATCAGTTTTATTTATTTTTAAAAACATTTTTGTAAGCTTTCTCTTATTACTGGTTTTTCTTCCATGTTCCAACTAATTAAGGGATATATAATAATATTTGTAAATTACAAGGTGCATTTGTTAGTTTTATCAAATTCTAGAGGTGCTAAATGTAATTAAGCCAATCATGGAAAGTACTGCTTTTTATTTATTACATAATCACATTGATAATTTAATCTAGCAGCACTTGGCTGAATAATTTAAGTGTACCTCCCCTGTGAAGTTTATTAGTAAAATATAATTTGGTCATTACACTCCAATGACAGATTCCCTTTGTCATTCTCCACTATAAATATTACTAGAAGTTGTATGTCGTGCAATGCCCGACATTTGCCCAGTAATATAATTAAGTTATAGTTATCCTTTGAACTTAGGTCTTGAAAAGAATATGAGATAAGTTTAGAATTTAATTATACTTATGTAATGTATATGATACATAGTTCTAAATATATAGAATGTAAGTGTATGTATTAGGTTAGATGCAGGAGAATCATATGGGATATAACATTTTTCCATCACATAAGATAATATTTTTTTCAACACACTGAAGAAGAGATATGATTCGATTTTAGAACATAGATTTATTGAAGGAAAGAAAAATTAGGAAAAATATCATACAGAGGAAAAGAAACCAACATTAATAGAAGATAATCCTAGTCAATGTAATTTCGTGAGAGACCATATAACATCCTTAAAGAATGTAGCATCATCCCGAGGTTTAAATTATTAAGATAATGTATAATTGGTGATAGACAAAATTGCCCAGTCTTCAATGGTATAAAAGAAAGTCAGAAATCAACAATGATTGTGAAGTGACATTCATCGAATTACATTACTATTTATTTCACAAAGGTTGCCTGCAATTTCTTGGCATAAGCTCCGAAATTACTTTTAAAGAAATTAAAGAAAAAATATTAATGATAACAACAAACTTGATGTAGTATTAAAAAGAAAAATAACAATGATATGTAATGTAATGTAAAGCAAAGTGATTTAAAATATGTTGATGAATATTAGTGACAATTTTGCAAGGTAGATGAAATCCTGAATTACAAATAGAGAACTTACACTATTTTTCTAAGTATACCTTCATCGAAGATACTGATTCAGTTTAATTTTCAATCTCATCAATGAATATTGGAAAATTTTCTAGTTAAATAGATAAACTGAATCATTAATCACCTCATTTAAGTGCGTAGGTGATTAGAAAATTTTAGACATAGTGGGGGAAGTAAAAAGACACTATTTTACATCAATTAAAGATATGTTAACCTAAAGTTGATTAGTTTTTATCTCGTCGTTCATCTTTTTTTTATTATTGAGGAATATGGTTCATCTTTCTTTACTTTGCATACTTGACAAATGAATATTATAATTTTGAGAAATTAATAAAATAAATCTAAAAAAAACTATTTGCAATAAATTCCAGTGCTGCTATTATTACAGTGAAGTGAGAAAGAGGAACAACAAATATTAATCAAGGCATGATTCTTGATAATTATATCAACTTTAATGCCAAAAAATTAGCATAGTATGATCAAAGCATTTATTTTTCATTGTTGCTCAAGATAATTATCTTAAAAATGTCATAGCCAAGTCACAATATATTTGGAAAACTATTATACGATGCCTATATTGTCCATATAATAATCACATCACATGGCATATGGACTTAAGTCCTATGTTAAAGTATATTATATAGGATAAAAATAAAATAAAATGAAGGATAAAATTACAAATTTTATTTTTTGAAATTGAGATTTATAAAATCACACATATCTCAAATTAATTTCTTTAACAATGAGATTATTTTAAAATGTAGGAAGTATATATTTAAAAGTAGTAGTAGGTCCAAATTATACATTTAATATTATGATTTATAAGGTATTCATTTATACTTGAGTGAACTGCCAAAAATGTCACTTTACTTTTCCAACATTTCTCGTTTGGTCACTGAACTTTTTTTCCCCAGAAATATCACCATACTTTCAGAAAGGGGCCAGAAATGTCATTTGCCGTTAGTCAATCGTTAGTCATCACGGAATGGTCATCAAATATTTGTCATGTGCCCTTTTTAAGGGTATTTTTATCTATTTACTGTTCACTTTTTGTTTTTTCAAAAAATATTCTTCTTCCCAAATTTACTGTTCATATTTTCATATTCCTCCCCAAAATTCCTCCACCTTCCCCTCCCTCTTCCGCCAAACCTTCACCACCACTCAACCTAATTCCTGTCGACCACTGCTATCCCAAAAGCCAACAAAACCCATCAACGCCATTAACCCCATAATTGTGAAAACCTTCAAAACCCATTACCAGTGTGAAAGTCCCTCAACCTCCGACCTTCAAATCCAAAGCATAAAGATTTTATAGTCAAATTTCAAGACTCTTTCTTCTTTGTATCTGATTCGTATATGATTTTACTGTCAAAGCTTAAAGATTGTAACTGAAAATCTCCGCGAAGACTGACGGCGATGAATCAAGAGGAATCGACGGGAAGATTTTGAGGCAAAATGCAATTTTTGTTGGCTATTACGCTGCAGTTTCTGTTCCGGTTTCCAACTTTCCAGGTGTAATTGAATCCTATGGGAGCGGGTTGTGTTGGGAAATTGAGGACATTTGCAGGAGGAGGATAAAGATTTTTTAGGCGGCAGTGGTGGTGGGTTTTCTGGGCGGGAGTAGTGGTAGCACGACGTAGCAACAGAAATATGGGTAACATCAATTCATCAATTCCTTGGTCAATCCATCGGTAATCCAAGCCAACGTTAAATAGCATCAATTCATGAATTAATGCTCAGAATGAATCAATTAAAGAAATATGAGATTTTCATTTTTCAATTAGTAGATTTCCTAGGGGAAGATCATAGTAAATTCGGGGAAAAGTAAAATAAGGAAAAAAAATAAAGGAAAAAGGAAGAAGATGAATTATAAAAGGACAAAAATACCCTTAAAATGGGCACATGACAAGCATGTGATGGCTATTCCGTCATGACTAACGGTGACTAACGGTAGAATGACATTTCTGGTCTCTTTTTGAAAGTATAGTAACATTTCTGGGAAAAAAAAAATTTAGTGACCAAATGAGAGATTCTGAAAAAGTAAAGTGACATTTTTGACAGCTCACTCTTTATATTTTATGTTTTTTTTAATCTATATTGAAATATAAACAAATAAGAAAAATGTATTTTTCAACCTCATTAAATATTTAATATTATTATTCCTCCTTAGAGGAGAAGATGAGAAGGCATATGTAATTATGAAATTACTAGATTATTTACTTATTAGGGCATCCACAATGGTGGGTAGATGCTGACATGGCAGTCAGCATCTACCCACCATTTTTGGGTAGAAACCATTGTGAAAATGGGGTAGAAGCTGGGGAACATCTACCCAGGTAGAGAACTCTCTACCTGGGTAGAAGGGGGCCCTTGACCACATTTTGTCCCTTTTCTTTCTTCTGTTTTGCCTTCAACCGTTGTGCAAAAGGAAAAAGCAAGCAAGTTGCTTGCTTTTGCCTCATTCTTTTTTTTTATTTTTTATTGATAGTGGTATATGATGTGACAATAAAATAACTACTTTTTAGGTAGAATTGTTGGAGAGAAATATGATTAAAGGTATTAGGTGAAGTGGCAGATGACGTGACAACAAAATAACTGCTTTTTGGGTAGAGCTAGTGGAGATGCTCTTAAAGATCTTGCCAACATGGCATCTATGTGGCACATAATATAAAATAAATATTAAATAATACCCTTATGTGGCAGCCACATGGCAACTTTATATCAAACCTATGTTACTTTTTATTATATAGGGTAGAAATAGCCAATGTTTGACTTGCTTGAAGCAATTTTTTAATCTTCTTCAACAATTTATTTTTCATTTTTTTTTATTAAAAAAGAAAGGAAAAGTACAATTTACCTCCGTGGTTTGAAAATTGACAATTTATCTCTTATGGTTTAAAATAGACAACTTACTCCTGTTTTTAATTTCTTTTCAAATCATGAGGTAAGTTATCCATTTACAACTTACGGAAGTAAATTGCCAATTTTTAAACCATGAAAGATAAGTTGTTTATTTATCAAACCACGAGAAAATAAATTGTACTTTGCCTACAAATAAATAACAATGATAGAAATAAGAGAGTAAATTAAACCAGTAAATGACGTGAAAAATATAAAAAGACAAAATCACCGTAACACTATTCCAATTCATAAACATGTTTATGAAAATATAAAAACGAATAAGTCCTTATTCAACTTAGGTTAATCGGTGTAGTAGTATTTTGTTCAGAATTCCAGTACTGTGTTTCCCAACTCTCCACAAGCTTTGTTGAATTCTCAGTCCACTCCATTACTAAACGAATGGTTTCAGGATCATACGGCGGAGGCAAAATGCATGAGTTTGCACTCTCCGCCGCCGGCACAGCCGCCTCCGCCTCCCTACCAAGACGGGTTGCTCTTGCCGGAACGCTCGGCTTGTAACTCAGGAGCTTTGCGTATTCATTTAAGAGATGAAACATGTAATCGTAGACGTGATCCATTTTCACTTCCAACTGGATGAAATTGCTTGCTTCCTTGCCAATAGATTGTGTCTAACACGATACGAAAATATGAAATCGTATAAATAGATTAAGACTGAATTTTAACATATTCGATACTAATAACACAAGTAATTAAACTAATAAAGTTGAGATTAGCATTTGGACCTACTAACCAAAAAACACGAATAATTTGTAATATGACACATGAAACAGGAATTTGACGGTTTTGCGTGTTAAGTGATACCTCTTCAATGCGGGCGTTACCCCATTCAACAGCATACTTAATAGAGCGGCACATGTCGTGGGGATTGATGGGCCAGTAGTGTTGCAAAGGCTTAAAATATCTGGAGAAGAATGAATAGAAGCGTGGCTTCACTCGTAAAGTAACTGAGTCGCATCCCATCCATATAGATATTATATCTGTTTAAATTTACGATATTTAAAATAAGTAATTTATCACAATTTGTAAAGCATAATTATATATTATAATAAAGGTATAAAAATACAACACAAAATGAACTAGCTAATTACCTGTGATTACATTTACATGCCAATAAATCTGAATGCTCTTGTTCCTTTTTTTGGTCCCAATCCTGTGACTGCGGTAAATAAAAATGTAAAATATTTTACCAAAGAAATTTTTTAAAAAAAAATGTATATTAATTGTCCCTATCTTATTAAATGTGTTTGAAAATATTTATATTGGATATAATTTATAATTTCAAGCAAGACTAAAAACTCAACTTGTTAGCACATTTTCAAAGTTGGGAAGCACTCGGATTGTGATAGAAAATCACTTGTTAATGAACGGTTTATTATTATTATTATTATTACTTTAAACTTCTTAATGAATGTTTAATACTATGTTCGTTTTATTAAAAGAGTGAGATTTTAGAAAAAATATATATTTCATCTGTTCTATTACAAGAGTCAAGTTTTAACATTTTTTCCTTCCATTAGAAGAAAAGTTTAGACTTTTTTTACTTCTCATACCTTTACTAATAAAATTATGGTTAGTTCACAATTAATTTACCATTGGTAAGTAAGGATATTAGTGAAAAAATAATAACAAATTACTTATTTTAGATATTGTACATTATAATCTATAAAAAATTGTATATTCTCCAAACTTAACCCAAGTATAATTTATTATTAATAGCAAAGTATAACATCTAAAATAAATAATTTAACACTGCGGGTGCGTATTACTACTACTACAACTTACCACGTTGTAGATACGTGCATTCCATTCATGCTTGTGGGAGACGTTACAATTGGCCAAATCCATCCTATCTGCCGAACTTAGAGCTCCCCTCCAGCAAGCATGTGGGTCCCTATCCTCCCATCTTCTCCGCTCATTGCCTTCTTCCAGCTCCTCCAATAACCTCTCCCACGCCTTTATTTTCCTCTTAGGCCTACCATTATTAACATTAATTATTAATACCAATCCGTATTGAAACTCGCAAATCAGCATCTGACAATTTCGCAAATTCAATTCGAAAGAGCAGTATAAAATAAGCTTGTACCATCCCCAAAATGACCAATCCGGAAAAACAATGTCCACTGTGGCATCATCTCCGGCGTATCCGAACAAGGGAGGCGGGGCTTCTTTACCTTTCCCGACGTAGAGTTCTTTCTGGATAACGGGTCGGTCCCCGGTGTGAAACATGAGATCCAAATCAGGGATTTTACCTGGGTACTTTTGTAATAGCTGAACAATCCCCTGGAGAGTAATATTAGCCCTGTCGGAACGGGATTTCGAGTAAATCTCGGCGTGGGCGGTTCCGTTCACTATCACCAGACGGAAATCGGCCTGGTCCTGGACCTTCTTCACCATTTCAGATGAGATTCCGGTGTCTCTCCAGGGGGATAGGTCGTCGTGGATCCATCGGAAGTATTCAGGACACCAAGACGTTGATTTCGATTCTGTTTCATTTCAGGTAACTTGTTGTGAAATGAAAATGATTAATAACCAAAATTAGTTTAAAAATTAAGAAATCTACTCGCTCTCACCTGTGGCTTGTGGGACGAGGAAGCGTGAGTAGAAAAACCAGGCAATGAAGAAAACGAGGAAGAACGTAAGAGACAGCGAAAATCGCCAGTTGTGATGGATAAATTCATGGACTATATCTTTAGATTTCTTCTTCTGCTTCTTTCTCCGGAATTCCATTCTCTTTTTAACACCCAAATCAAATACTTAACATGTTTTACCAGATTATTACATTAAATATCATACAGAAGAGGAAATTCGAAAGCTTTATAAAGATAATTCAAAGAAGAATTAAGAAAAGTTTATGCTCATTAATTGCTGCCATTTAGCTGCGGCTACAAGGAGGCAATTAGCCTTAGAATTTGGTATTGAAGTTAGGCAGGAAAAAGGAATGCACACTGTAATTAACACTAAAATTAATAACCGATCCACGTGGAATAATCATGTTTAAAGTTATACTTTAAAGTGTCGCGGATGATTAATTCAAGTTTTGCAAGGTAACTCTTTAATATTCCCTCAATTCCAGTAGAATAATTTACTTTCAAAAATATTTTTTGTTACAAGAAAAAAAATTAACTTTCTATTTATGTGTACACCTCATATATTTACTAATAAAATTATATGTGTTTCACAATTAACTCACACTTAAAAGTAAATATATAAATGAAACAAATAGTTTCAAATTAATTATTTTTGGTGTCACATCTATAAAAAGATTGTACTGAAACTTGACTCTCTTATAATGAAAGAGAGCAAGTAGTATTTTGAGATTTAAGTTGGTTTAAAGTTTTCCAAAATAATTATACGTTCAAATTAATAAAACAACATAATTGATCTTCTTAAATGGAAATCCTTTCATCTTAGATGAAGAACCCAACATCAAGTTGGCCCAAGCCCATAACAAAAGGCTTAATATATGGAGCATGAAACTTGTAAACATTGTATCATGAACTCTTCCAACGTGGAGGAGGAAGCATCAAAACACTAGTTTTTGCAGTCAACGTGGATCTTTAAAGTTATTTAATCTATCTGGGAAAATCCCAATTCCAGACAACATTGGCAACATGCTGTGTCTAAGCAAAAATCCCACAGGCTATGTCTAATTTAACATTTCTAAGCCATCTGAACCTGTCCTACGAAAAGATTATACAGAGAAAATTCCAACAGGACCAATGAAAGAAATCTTGCAATAAAGCTGATCTCTCTGTACATCTTTTTTCTACACAAAAACAAGGAGGAACAGCACCTCAATTCCTCCATTGACTAAGCATGGCTAGTTTGATTATCCCAGTATTCCTTTTTCCATGTCTCTACTTCGTTTATTGAGTTTTTTTTCCTTTCAATGATGGAACGAACAGTTGCAGGATCAAAAGGAGGAGGCATAACACAAGGAGTCTCACTGCTAGGAGCTTTAACAGTGGAGTCCCTCATGAACTCCTTCTGCGGTCCCTGCGAGCTGCACGCCATCACCTCTGAGCAAACCTCGACTGCCTTTGGAGGAACACTAGGCTTATATGTCATGAGCTGCGCGTATTCCTTCAAGAGATGGAACATGTAATCGTAAACATAATCCATTTTCAGTTCGTCCAGGATGAAACTACTAGCTGCCTTGCCTATAGCCTGTGCCTGCAACATCCATCAAGTAAAAATGATCAAAATGATGCATTATTATTAAGTGATTTCACAGGACTAATGAAAATCTATCAAGACTTACCTTTTCCACATTGCTATTTCCCCAGTCAACAGCATGCTTGATAGATCTACACTTGTCATCTACATTTATAGGCCAGTAATGCTGCAAAGGCATCAACCCTCTTGAGAAGAAATCGTAGTATCGCGGAGTTACTATCAGTGGTACAGAATCACAGGCAAGGATGTATTTCTCACTCACAGACCAAGCTGATCCTTCTATATAAATTTTGTATCTGTATGTGTGTCATACATTTATCAATTCGAGTCAATTAGCAAAGAGGAAGACAGATTCTTGAAGAAACATCTAATGATGAACTTCTGTAGACGCTTGAAAGTAGAGTTATCAGAACTATAATTCAGGTAACAAAAATTCCCTAGTCAGGAAAACATCCTCGTACCTATAGTTGCATTGCTTTGCCAAGTCAGATTGCTTGTAACCTTCCTGATATTCTCGAGCCCAATTCTTTGAATTCGAAAAGATAACAATTATGTCAAAATAAGCTCAACTCAGACCATCTGAAATCAGCTGCAACAAATATGCCATTTCATTACCTGAGCATAAACACGAGCATTCCAGTCTTGAGTGGCGGAAACGTTGCACTCGAGCAAGTCCATTCTAATTTCAGCAACCTGAGGGTTGCCCTTCCAGTAAGCATGAGGATCCCTGTTCACCCAAGTAATCATCTTGTTCCCTTCTCTAAGTTCCTTAGCCAAATGCTCCCATGGCTTTATATTGATCTCGGCCCTGAAATGTAAAGCAGCCATTCTTCCTAATCAAAACAAGTCTTACAAAGAACTTTTAATATCATGGGCTTCTTACAAAAGTTACAGTCATGGAATTAAGGGTCGTACCATCCCCAGAATGACCAATCTGGGAAGACAAGGTCGTAGGAGGAGTCATCGGAGCAGTACCGGAACAGAGGCGGCGGTCCCGGTGGGGCATCGGGGCGATTGTAATCTCCCTTCCGAACAACTGGCCAGTCTACACAATCAAACATGAGTTCCAAATCAGGAATTTGACCAGGGTACTTCCTCAGCAACTGTAATATCCCCCAAAGGGTGAAAACGTCTCTGGTCTGGAATGCTTTCTCAAAGGACTCCACATAAGCCCTTCCATCCAGAATCACCAGCCGGAAATTGGCCGTCTTGGCAGCCATAGACACCATGCTTTCTGTTATCCCAGTGTCTCTCCATGGCCATAAATCCTCATGGATATAGCGAAAGTAGTTTGGACATGTGCGCTGTGGGGACCTTGATGAAGGGATGGGCAATTTTTCTGCGGAAAATTTCGATGGGTAGTAATTAGCTGGGCAAGTTTTGTTATTCTCAGCAAGTGAACAGTTTAGCGGGATTTCTCCAACTCCATTCGTCTGCTTCTGGAACTGCATAATATCATCATAACATTGTAGATTTCCCAAAAAAAAAAAAAAAAAACTGAAATTCTTCGGCAAAAAAAGCAGAGATTGACTGAGTGTTGCCATACAAAAACAATTTTACAGAGCATTGAAATTACAGTATGCTAAAAGAATTAGGGAAAAACTTACATCAGAAACAATAGCATCGGGCAAACTCATAGTGTAGAAGCCGATGCACAGAAGCACCAAGAAGAACGCGGCTAATATAGTATTCTTAGCTATCAATGGTAACCAGATTTTCTCCGGCGGATGCCTATAAGTGATCGGCGACGCTGGATCCCTCATATTCACTTCTTCTTCTTCCCACTTCCACCACAGCCAGAAGACGTTGAGCTTGCAAATATTCGAGATTAATTCATTACGACCCGTGACGGGCCACCATTACTGGGTTGAAAGCCATTTTCGTGGTACGTACTCCTAATCTGCAGATTGATCACACATACATTTCCATGTCTAATCAAATTTACCAAATTGATTTTGCATTAACTACGTATTTGGGGCGCAATTTGAGCTGAGAGCGAGTATGAAAACCAAAAATCTGACTAAATGGAGAGATGTGGATCGAGAAAAATTGGGCCAATTTTGTTAATCTCGATGAGAATGCCAAGTATGATCTATTTATCGGGGTAAGAGGAAAAGAAGGAGATAGGTTGGAGAAAAGAAAGGAGATGGTGATAGAAGCTGGAGGAAGAAGATATACAAGGATCCAGTTTCTTTCATCAATATTGATTTTTGGAAAAACTAATTTACCAAATATAGAAGTTTACAAAATCATTCTAAAAACAGGAATTGCTTAAATATTAGCCTTTTTTTAAAAATTAATTTACAAATTGGCCCCAAATTTTTGTCACTCCACTACTGCCTCCTCGTCCATGGAATCTGCCGCGCCAGTTTTTAATATAGTATAATTTAAAACATAATTCTCCATATCTATTACGTGTTAGTAACAAAAGAAATTGAAAGTCATAAGAATAAATTAATCACTTGAACATCATACCCTTCCATTCCACTAAATTCAGTATTAAAAATAAATCTCTTTCATAGATAAATATAATCTATTAATTTTGTTATGATCCTAAGAGCCTTTATTAAAATTGTTTAAATAAGAGTTTACAATCTAGTGTACCTCTAAATCAATTTTGCATGAAACTCCCATTTTGTAAACTATGACTGTGAGAGAGATGATACAAACAATGAAAATCAACGGTAACCGTCAAGTGACTTTAATAATATGATGTCATATCAGTCACGAAGTTTTTTCGCTCTGTGTGATAGTATTCCTACGCTATCATATTAAAAGAAGCTTACTTAGATTTACTCTTCCAGTACTCTTTTTCCAGGCTATCTACTTCCTTCATAGCGTTTTCTTTTCTCTCCAAAACAGTTTTGAAGGTTGCAGGGTCATAAGGAGGCGGCATGGAGCAGGGGATACCAGAGCTAGGACCCTTAACAATGGAGTCTATCATGAATGCCTTCTCGGATCCGGTTGCGGGGCAACCCATGGACTCCGAACAGAGCTCGACCGCTTTCGGAGGAACTGTAGGCTTGTATTTCAGAAGCTTCGCGTACTCACTCAATAGATGAAACATGTAATCGTACACATAATCCATCTTTAGTTCTTCCAGGATAAATCTACTGGCTCTTCTGCCTATCTCCTGTGCCTGTGAATTGTGATCATCAAGAAAAATAAGCTTCAATACACGATGACGATGACAGAGATATGATTTATATAGCCGAGTCCACGTGGTGGGATAAAGGACTGTAATGGCACATTTGGAGAGTTTTTGTAGAACATGGATTTACCGTTTCCTGGTTGCTGTTTCCCCATTCAACGGCATGCTTTATTGATCTGCATTTGTCATCATCTTTTATAGGCCAATAGTGTTCCAAAGGCATCAAACTTCTTGTGAAGAAATCATAGTAGTAAGGCTTCACAAGTAGAGTCAGAGAATCACAGGCAAGAATGTATTTCTCGCTGACCGACCATGCAGATCCTTCAATATAGATTTTATATCTGCATGTTTCAGACAACAAAGGGAGTCAAATAATTAATGGAGCCATTCAGAGCAGAGCAGAGGTACCAACGTTTAAGATATTAGGGCTGTAAACTAGCCGAGCCAACCAAGACAGAGGTTTGCTGAGCTCGGCTCAACAAACACATTGCAAGCTCGGCTCTAGCTGGAGTTGGACTATGATTTTTAGGCCAACTAACCTATGGATGCATTGGCTGGCCAAGTCAGATTGTTTGTAGCCTTGCTGCTGTTCTTGAAGCCAGTCCTAGACAGCATACAAATGCCAAATCTGTCAACAACTACAAATACCAGTTCTGTTATTGTCAATACCATCACTTTTTGTGATAGTTTGAAGACATTCACAGACAGAACTCTTCAAGAAGAGTCATACTAATACTCCCCGTTCCATTATAATAGTCCGGTGTCTAATACTAAAAACCGGATTACCTGAGCATAAACACGAGCATTCCAGTCTTGAGTGTCTGAAACGTTGCATTTGAGCAAATCCTTCCTGGTTTCCGCCACCTGCGGATTGCCTTTCCAGAAAGCATGAGGTTCCCGGTCAACCCATTTACTCCTCTGGTTCCCTTCTACAAGATCCTTAGACAAATGCTCCCATGGCTTAATACTTATTTCAGGCCTAAAAGATTTTACAGTGACATTAAAAAACTGGCACTGGAATCGTTAAAATTAAGACGATTCTTAGGCCCTGTGTGGAATGCATCTCAAAACATGCATTTCTAATTTTATAATATTAAAAAACTTATTGAAAATATAAAAAAGTGTGTTAAAAATATTTAAAAAATTTATTAAAAATAAAAAAAAAGTATTATAAAATTAGAAATGCATCTCAAAACCATTACACACAGTGCCTAAGGCTTCTTACCATCCCCAGAAAGTCCAATCTGGAAAAACAATGTCCAACGTGGTATCATCTCCGCAATAGCGGAACAGAGGCGGCGGTGTCGTGGCGCCATTTGGCCGGTTGTAATGCGCCTTCTTGATGACCGGCCAGTCAACGCAGTCAAACATGAGGTCCAAATCTGGGACCTGGCCGGGGTACCGCCGGAGTAACTGCAGAATCCCCCACAGCGTAAAAGTGTCTCTGCTCTGAAACGATTTCCGGTAGGTCTCCACATAAGCCCTCCCGTTAAGTATGACCAGCCTGAAATTGGCAGTCCTGGAGGCCGTTTTCACCATACTTTCCGTGATCCCGGTATCCCTCCACGGCCATAAATCGTCGTGGATCCATCTGAAATATTCCGGGCAAGTGGGCGGCGCCGGAGATGAAGGGTCAGGATTTTCCGGTGAATATTTCGACGGGTAGTAATTAGCAGGGCAGCTCCCCTTCGCCACGCCAAATGAACAATTAAGCGGGACTTCAATTTTCTTCTGGAGAATTTTCACTTTTTCAGAGACGTTTGAATCGTCAGTGTTGTTACGAGACGTTATGCGGGAGTACATAGATTCCTGTGCAGAAAAATTCCAGACAACTGTGAAGAACAATTTGAATACAAACTACGCATCTGTAACAAAATACTCCATAGATTCAACGAATTAAAAAGCATCAAAAGAATCAGTAGAACTAGAGAACACAAGTATAGAATAACTTCAAACAAACGGTGGAATCAGGGGACAGACAGAGACAGAGATCCAGCATGCTTTGTCAGCTGTTTGAGTACTCAAAGAAAAACATAATACAGAGACAAGAAGTACTTATGTCGAGCTAACTACATATGATACGAGGTCTAAGTTTAAAAAAACTTACTTTCACAGAAGAATCGAGCAAACGAGTGGAGAAGATGGCGCCGGAGCAAATAACAACGAAAAGAAGCAATACGACAACCGAAGATCTGGTGAGAGTGTTCTTAGCCAGCAATGGAAACCAGATCTTCTCCGTGTATTTCCCTGACGATGAACCGTTGCGAGGACTCCTGAGAATGTGCTCCATCGGAATAGAGTTCTTCACTGCTCAGATTCCGACAAAGTAGTAAAAGGTTGTTGATGTCAAGTTCAACACATGACTTTGAGAAGCATTTTCACCAAACTTTTTACCAAATGACTAAAACTTCATCGTAGAAAAGCAGGGCTTTGGGAGTTTTGTCAGTTTAGGTACAGCAATTCAGTGTTCAGATATGGCCAAGATGAAAAAACGAAATCCAATTATGGCAGGGGCGACTTTGGCGCTGGCTGCGAGGGCTGTATTCAACTAAAAATTCGGATGATAATAAAAAAGATTAAAATAAAGCTCTTGTTCTATGGAATTATTGGGTTAAATATAATCGCTAAAAAAATCCCCTTCTGGTCCCGCTGGGACGAAAACAAAAAAAGCTACACTTTAGGGCATGTTTTTTTTTAAGAAAGTTTGAATTTTAGTTTTAAAAAATAATTTTATAATATAAGTGTATTAAAAATATAAAAAAATTATAGTTAAATAGTTAAAAATTATATTAAAAATAATGATAATTAATTATAATATAATAAATTTATTGTTGAAACTAAAACTTAAAAAACATGCCCTTAAACAGTTTTGAGCATTGAAAGGAAGGAAAAATAATACTATTGCTAGCAATGTTCAGCAAGTTTTGTCGGTAACACGATGCGGGATAATGATAGAGACTCAATTCATCTTCATCGTAAGGTATCACGTCGTACGCATTTATTGGTTATAATTGGATAAAATATTTTTTAAAAAAGTCAACTTTAACATATATGTACGACTTATTATGAATGTCAATATAGCATACCCAAACTAGCTAATTTAACATTATTTATTTCATTCATAATTTCATATATTTCGTTTTTAAGTATGAACTAATTGTGAACCATAACTGATTAGATTAATAAGGACAGAAGGAATCTCTTTTAATGAAACAAAAAATGTTATTCAAATTTGACTCTTGTAATGAAAATGAGGAAGTATTATTAATATCACATATTGCTAGAGCTCAAATACCTTTGTTAAAATTCGCCTATTACACATTTTTTTACATCTTTTATATTATTGAAATATTTTTCTAACACATTAAAACAGTTTTTTCCCTCAAAATAATATCTTAATCAACACAAAAATTAAATTAACAACATCCCATATTAGAGTTAATTTACCCTAATAAAACATATCTAGAAATATATGAAAATAACCGTGTATATTTAAAATACAAGAATGTAATTGTGAGTAAAATCTCAAACTTTTTTTTATTTTAATTTTAGTTAAACAGTCAATTAAGTGGTTGGGGTATATGGAAACTTTATTAAAATTAAAAGGCAAATGCCAAAATTTTGAAAGGGAAATAATAAACTTTACCTTAGTATTACAAAATGCAAGAATGCAGATGAACTATCATGAGAAAACTACTCCCACCATCCCAATTTAAGTATCACTTAAGGAGTTTTCACACAAATTAAGAAAAAATGTAAAAATAATTATATTAACCTTATTTGATGTTACAAATTTCAGTGAAAGAGTGTTTCACTAACCAAGACTTTTTTTTGGTGATATCCATTGGCTAGTTGTAATAGTTATAGAGAATAATAGTACTCATATTTTTAAGATAATGTATTGTTTCCAAAACACATTGAGGGTAAACATGGAACAATTAGTACAATTTAGTCATGAAATTTGTAAGTGATATTTATTTTGAGTCAAAATTCTATTACTTAAGTGATACTTAAATTGAGATTGAGAGAGTTTTATATTAGAGTGACAAAATTCTAAGCAATTAGAGTGTAATAAATAGGACCTCAAAGAGATCCGATAAGAGTGCCTTTGAGAGCGCAAAGGGGAAAGAACCATGTGCGTATTCTTCCTCTATCATTTGACATCAAGTTTTTTATTAGTAGCTATGCTATAATCACTCCAAATCAAGCTCACAAGCAGCGAACGCTGCATGGGAGAAATACACTAAGGTCATGTTTGGAAACATGATTCAAACATTGATTTAACTTTCATTTTTATTTTATAATAATTTTTTTATAATTTTTAATAAATATTTTTATATTTTAAATACAATTTTAATATTTTAAAATTACAAATCAAAAAAAATTTGAATTATGCATTGATACCAAACGAGCCCTAAGAATTTGTGGGCCGTTAGAAAATAGTTGATGATGGGTGGGGGAGTGAGATGGAATAAAAGTGTATGGGTGAACTTAGTATAAAAATGCGTCCACCGTGATAGTCTGGCCCCATCATGCGTGCCATGGCTTCTTAACTTTTAACTGTACAATAATTTAATTTGCAAATAAAGCAATTTTTAATTTTATTGTTGGAATACTATTTAAATTTTAAAACCTAATTGTAGTACGAAATGAACATAATGGTGTGAAATTTCATTATTAGCTCCTAATGAGAATATAACACATATGTTAAGATGTGTGTGGTAGGTAAGATTATTTAGACTCGGTTCGTTTCTTTATTCTTATACACTAATAAATGTCAAATGTCGTTTTTTCCTGTCTGAAAATCTGCATCTGCTTTAAGTAAGCGTGAAATCACAGCAGCATCAGGACAATCCATTGGTTGAGGCACTCTCGGATGGGCCCCTAGCCCCTTCCCTTCTCTTTTGGATGAATTGGGTGGTTTAGAAGGCGTTTCCGGATCTACGATCCTTCATAACGAAATGTTAGATGGTAGTTAGTTCTTTTAGATATTTGAATATTATCTAATTGTTCAGGCTTATTTACTGTTTTAGAATTTTAAACTTATTTATTTTACATTATTTAATATGCTTATTTTTTCAATATGTTTTTTATATTTAAAATTTATTTTACAAAATTAAATTTAAGAATATTTTTCAAAATCGTACTTTTTTTAATTTAGTCTCCGGGAGTTCAGCTGTTCAATTGCGTGAGCGAGTGTTCAAGTGTGACACGGTACTCAAAGCCTAAGTAGATAACATTGGGCCACCTTTTAAATCAAATATCTTTTGTTGAGATGGCCCGGTCCGGCGGGAAGACTTTTGCACATTCACAAAATCAAAACGAGGACATGCGGTAGTGATTCATTACGAGACAAAAACAGTATGTGGGACCCTTCCCTCCATCAATAACCTCGATAAACTAGACAAATGTCATTGCAAAACAGTGCGGGAATGTTATTTTTTAAGGGCTTGTTTTCAGTTTTGATTTTAATAAATTTAATATATTATAATTAATTTTTATTATTTTTAGTATAATTTTTTATTATTAAGCTATACATTTTTTAATTTTATTATACTTTTTATATTATAAAATTAGTTTTTCTAAAATCAAAACTCAAACATTTTTAAAAGAACAGGCCCTAAAACGAGTTTGAAAATATATTTTGAACAATAGTTTTTATAATATAAATTGTATTAAAACTTATAGTTAAATAGTAAAAAAATTGTATTAAAAATAATAAAAAATTATTATAATATATTAAATTTACTGTTGAAACCAAAACTAAAAGAAGATGCCTCATATAAGAATGTAATCCAGCTTGAGTTTATAATTAATAATTGTTAACTTTGAAAGTGAAATATTACATCTATTTCAAATTATATGAGGTTACATTTATCATAAATTATATAATTTTTGGTGTGAGTGATATTACTATTTTTTTTGCCTGGTTAAACTGTCAAATGATGAAATAGTTTGAAAAATAAAAATATGTGACCAAAAATATCATTTTGAAATGTAAATGACCAAATAATTTGAACAATAAAAAAAGTAAAGAACCAAAGAAATCATTTTGAAATATAAGGGACAAAAAAAATTATTTGATAATATATAAGAGACTAAATGTGGAGTTTACTCTATCAAATATCATATATTTAGAAAAGTATTGCACGTAAAAAGAAAAATGTTACTTGTTTTTCTTGGTGTGATTTATTGATGAAATATTATACGTTTCGAAACCAACACAAAAAAAAAAAAATTACATGTAGCAAAAAAAATTATAAAAAATACTATTATATGTTTCATGAAAAAATAATCTTCTATCAGACGATACATTCGTAGACAGAATACTCTTTCTATTCCCCACCCCCTATCCGCTTTACTGTTGATGGACAGATTCTTGTATATATGAATTATGATCAAGCACCTACCTTACTTGTATTATATTTAAATAAGCATTATTCACTTAGATTTAGTCTTCCTCTGTTGGAATTAATTAAACCAAACTTGTATTTATTTATTAGGTAATTATAATTATAGTAGGATTTGTTATTTGTCTATTTCCTATTTGGTTTAGTGTTTGTTTTGGGAAACTTATTTGTTTTAGGAAATAGTTCTGAATCAGATTAATGGTAGGATTCAGGGATAGTTTAGCCTATAAATAGAGGTATTAGGTGATCATTGTAGTCAGAAAGAGATACAGAGATAGATACAAAGATACAGGAGAAGTTGAATAGCCTTCGGTTGTTTCTCGACCAAGCTTCGGCTTAGGTGCGCCGCACAAATTATGTGCGTGCGGGTTTGTTTATTGTTTATTATTACAAAGAAGTTATATTCCGCTGTGCGTTAATCTCTTTAATATTATTTTAGATATATATTATTTTTATATCCTACAAGTGGTATCAGAGCCAGGAATCAAGTAAGAAATATTGAAGGAAAAAGAAAAAAACCGGGAGAAGAGGTTGCAAACTTTTGTTCGCCAAATTGCAGCTCGAAGAACTGCTGCTGTTTTAGTGGGGTTGCTTCCAAATCGTGGCCCAGGTATTGTTTGTTTAATTTGATTCTCAAAGCCAGGTTTTGTTTGTTTAATTTGATTCTCAAAGCTTTAAGCTTTGGTTCTCTTCCTCGTTCACGTGCAATCAGAAATTGCATTGTGTTATATGTTTGAATTTTGACTTCGGTGCAGCAAGTCAAAAGTGATTTGGTTTAATCGGCGTGGGATTGATTAATTCCATATTAATTGCTTGCGGTGATTGATTATTTGGCATCGTATGTGGTTGGTGAATTTCCTTGCATTTTTGGACTTTGATTTCTTTTGATTGCAGCTCCTTGTTTATTTTGGGATCTACATCGATAATAGCATATGTTAAAATTTTTAGTTATTGAGTAGTTAAAGATGTCTTCTTTACCTATCATTCATAAGTGTCCTGTTTTTGTCTTTGATGGTAAAAACAATTATGAACTTTGGAGTCAACAGATGAAAGATTTCTTTAGAGTTATTGGAATCTGGCACGTGATTGAGACAGAATTTGAGTCAGAATTTGCAGAAAGCAAAGAATTCAAGATAAATCAATATCAGGAACAATCGGCTCTTTATTATTTAAGAACGAATGTTGAATTAGACGTATGCAGAAATTTATTTGATAAAAAACAGCTAAGGAGTTTTGGGAAAAGTTAAAAATTGCCAATCGAGAAAATGAAAACATTCAAAGAATGATACTGCAAGAGTTAAGGAGACAATTCGAGTTGATAGAGATGAAGTCTGATGAAGCAGTGCTTGAAGTTGATGGTGAAAGCTTGGAGAATGGATTTTCCAGCGACAATACAGAGAGCCAAATTATCTTTGAGCAAGAATGTGTCGAGGAGGATGAAGACATTAAAAGTGTTGATTTGGTCAAAGAAGAAGAAGAAATTGTATGTGTATCAGAACAAGAGAGAGATATTGAAGTTGATGATCACATAGATGAAATTGATCATGGGATTATTGAAAGCTCTGTTGAATTGGGGCAGATCAACTGTAGTGAAGTGCACTTCTTATTTGGCGGAGTGTCCGACCAGGTTAAAAATGTGACCATGAAGCCTTGGGTTTCCAAGGACATTGTTATGTTTGACGGCATTGATGAAATTAACAATGTCGACGGGAAGCTCTGTTCTAAAGATGAATTGGTAGATATCAGTGAATTCTTTAATCAAGTTGGAAAATTTGACAAGATGTGCTCAAAATACAAGTTTATATTCAAATCAAATTTGAAGGAAATACCTCGAATTTATGAGGTTGTTATTGAAATTTGCAAGGATGATTACAAGGTTGACGAGAAGCCTTGTTTAGATGAAGAATGGGTGGACATGACTAAGTTCTTTGATAAGGATGAGTTTCCACAAAAGATCCATGGCACATACAAATATGTCGCTACGATGAGTTTGAAAGCAAATGTGAAGAACTACTACAAAGCGGTGTTGTATGTTGTCTACACTGCGAAAGAGATTTCAATGGAGATTCAAGCTCGTGATGGCGATGGAGCTGATTTGATCCAAGTTTGGTTTAAGGGAGGCTATGTTGGAATTAATTAAACCAAACTTGTATTTACTTATTAGTTAATTATAATTGTAGTAGGATTTGTTATTTGTCTATTTCTTATTTGGTTTAGTGTTTGTTTTGGGAAACTTAGTTGTTTTAGGAAATAGTTCTGAATCAGATTAATGGTAGGATTCAGGGATAGTTTAGCCTATAAATAAAGGTATTAGGTGATCATTGTAGTCAGAAAGAGATACAGAGATAGATACAAAGATACAGGAGAAGTTGAATAGCCTTCGGGTTGTTTCTCGACCAAGCTTCGGTTTAGGTGCGCCGCACAGATTATGTGCGTGCGGATTTGTTTATTGTTTATTATTACAAAGAAGTTATATTCCGCTGTGTGTTAATCTCTTTAATATTATTTTGAATATATATTATTTTTATATACTACATCCTCCAGTACTCTTTTTCCAGGTTATCTACTTCCTTCATAGCGTTTTCTTTTCTCTCAATGACCGTTCTAAGAGTTGCAGCCTCATAAGGAGGCGGCATTGAGCAATGGCTCCCGGTGCTCGGACCCTTAACCATGGACTCCATCATGAAATCCTTCAGGATTCCGATCGCCGGGCAACCCATGGACTCCGAACAAAGCTCAACCGCTCTCGGAGGAACGCTAGGCTTGTAGTTTAGAAGCTTGGCGTATTCGCTCAAGAGATGAAACATGTAATCGTACACATGATCCATCTTTATTTCGTCCTGAATGAATCCACCTGCTCTTCTGCCTATCTCCTGTGCCTGTACACGATGACAGAGATATAATATATATAGTCGAGTTTCCGTAGTGTGACAAAGGATATAGTTACGATTCTAGTGTAGGAATTTACCTTTTCCTGGTTTCTGTTTCCCCATTCAACAGCGTGCTTTATTGATCTGCATTTGTCATCATCTTTTATAGGCCAGTAATGTTCTAAAGGCATCAAACTTCTTGTGAAAAAATCGTAGTATTTAGGCTCCACAAGCAGCGTCAGAGAATCACAGGCAAGAATGTATTTCTCGCTGACGGACCATGTACTTCCTTCAATGTAGATTTTATATCTGCAGAAGAGAGAAATTTCATGCTAGTATTTTATATCTGAGTACTTCTATTTTATTCGTTTCTCCTCTCACGGGGTCACATAATTATGTGACATGCGAGTCCCACTTTCCATTGTGAAAGAGAAAACAAAGGTAAAATAGACGAAAGATATGATATCCTATATCTGTTGTACGAGAACAAAAAGCATATTAATTTGTTGTACTTGTGGATGCATTGGCTGGCCAAGCCTGATTGTTTGTAGCCTTGCTTCTGTTCTCGAATCCAGTCCTAGATAGCATACATACAAATGCCAAATCTGTCAATAACTACAAATACCAGATCTATTGTCCCGTACAAAAAGTTATATTTTGAGATGTAGGGCCTGTTCTTTTTGGACATTTTGAAAACGATTTTGAAAACAAGTTTTGAAAAATAATTTTATAATGTAAAAAGTATATTGAAAATGTAAAAAGTAGATGCAGAATAGTAAAAAGTTGTATTAAAAATGATAAAATATGATTAAAATATATTAAATTTACTGTTAAAACCAAAACCGTTTTCAAAACGAAACAAAAAGAACAGGCCCGTAATTTATGACTCAGAAAACAATTGTATCACTGGATTCTTTTAACAAGAATCCACTTACAATATAGTTGAATGTATTACCTGGGCATAAATACGAGCATTCCAATCTTGAGTGTCTGAAACGTTGCACTTGAGAAGGTCCTTCCTGGTTTCCGCAACATTAGGGTTGCCTTTCCAGAAAGCATGCGGTTCCCGGTCAACCCATTGAGTCCTCTGGTTCCCTTCTTCAAGATCTTTAGATAAAGGCTCCCATGGCTTGATATTTATTTCAGGCCTAAAAGATTTTAACATGACATTAAAAAACAGGCATCGAATGGTTAAAGAGTAGGACTAGGATTCTTAAGCCCGGTGTTGTATCACATTTTGAAATGCGTTTGAAGACTAAGTAGTGTAATTTGAGAACGTTGTATGTTAAACCGAGTTTTGGAACGTTGTATGTTACTATCTTTTAGACTAAGTAGTGTAATTTGAGAATGAGATATTTAGCATACTTTTTATGTGGACTCCGCAAAATTCACTCTAGAATGTTTTTGAAATGCAATAAGAGCGTTATCACATTTTAGAATTTGTTTTAAAATATTAGTAATTAAATAAATATTTTAGTTGTTGTATATTTTATACGAAGTTGAGATTACAATTCAGAGCAAAAATATAGTTAAAAACAAATAAGATACTCCCTCCGTTCTATTAAAATGGTCCAGTTTAAGAAATATTTTTTGTTATATTAGAAGGGTCTACTTTTAATTTTTTTACATTCCTACTCTTATAAATATAATCATGTGTGGTCTATAATTAGTCCTTACTTAAAAAGTAAAGATATAAATGGAACAAATCATAATAAATTAGTTATTTTAGTTATTGTACATTGACATTCAAGATGGACCCTTCTAATGAAATGGGGGAATAACAAACATTTTACTTTAAGCCTACAAAATTTAATTCAAAATTTGATTTTGAGATAGTTTAAGCCCTTAATTTCTTACCATCCCCAGAAAGACCAATCCGGAAAGACAATGTCCAACGTTGTATCATTCTGGCAGTAGCCGAACAGAGGCGGAGGAGGGATCGTAGAGGCGGCACTGGGCCGACTATAATCCGCCTTCTTAATGACCGGCCAGTCATTGCAGTCAAACATAAGGTCCAAATCGGGGATCTGGCCGGGGTACCGCCGGAGTAACTGCAGAATTCCCCACTGCGTAAAAATGTCTCTGGTCTGGTAAGATCTCCGGTAGGACTCCACGTAATCTCTCCCGTTAAGTATTACCAGCCTGAAATTTGCAGTCCTGGCGGCCATTTTCACCATACCTTCTGTGATCCCGGTCTCCCTCCACGGCCATAAATTCTCATGGATCCACCTGAAGTAGTCCGGGCAAGTGGGCCGCGCCCGAGATGAAGGGTCGGGATTATCCGGTGAATAATTTGATGGGTAGTAATTAGCCGGGCACCTCCCCTTTCCAACGCCAACTGAACAATTCAGCGGGATTTCAACTTTCTTCTGGAGAAGTTTCACTTTTTCGGAGATGTTTGCATCGCCGGTGAAGTTATGAGACGTCGTGGGGGAGAATATCCATTCCTGTGTTTAAATTTCAGACAAATGTGAAGAACAATTGCATAGAATTACGTATCCTTATTCCCCGTAATACATGTTTTAACAACGTCGTACATATCGATAACTATGTAGTATGAGTACGTAACTAAGGCTATGTTTGTTATTTATTTATTTTACAGGAAAAGTCACATTTTTTACAAAAAAATATCTATATCCAAATACATTTAATTTCCTTTAAATTCAATTTTTAAAATTTAAAATTTTCTCCGAAATTTTTGTAATATTATTTTAAAATGGACCATTCTAATAAAACGGATAAAGTAATTTTTAACATATAAATTTTGATATTATTTTTTCTATTTATACATTTACTCGTAATTAATTGTAACCCACGTAATGTCATGTCAATAAAGATAGACAATGTAAAAAACATAAAAACTGAAAATTTGAAACATGGGAAAAGTACTACGAACGATAGGATTTTTAAGATCAAAAAACTTACTTTCACAGAAGAATCGAGCAAATGGGTAGAGAAGAAGGCGCCGGAGCAAAGAAGAATCAAAAGAAGCACTACGACAGCCGAAGATCCGGTGAGAGTATTCTTAGCCAGCAATGGAAACCAGATCTTCTTCTCCGGGAAGTATTTCCCTGACGATCCATTGCGAGGATTCCTGAGCACGTTTTCCATCGGAATAGATTTCTTCAATATTGCTCAGATTCAGACAAAGTATTTTACCACAAAAAAAACTTTCATATTTTTCACCAAACCTGAAGAATTACACCGAAATAACTCTGTCGTAGAGGGGGGGGAAAAAAACACAGAGCTTTGGGAAAAACTAATGTTCTTGAACAAATTGAATTTGTAGGTCTTATATAGTATTTTAGATGGATAATCCGATCATCAATCTAATCAAAATTAAATAAATAAGTTGATCATGGAAGTATTGGGTTGATTAATTTAATTTAATTTAAATTAAGCTAACAATTAATTAATGAAGGCGTACGCCATGCATGCATGCATGGGAGAAATTATGGCCCTAATGGAGCGATCGATTTACTCTTTTTTTTTATTTTTATAGACAGTAAAAATATGCCCATTTGAAAAATAATTAATACCCAAAAAAGGGTTTCTTCAACTCAATGGGCCTTCCACGTACCGTGCGTGCCACATCGTCTTAATTTACTAGTATTGGGCTTGTTCTTTTTATTCTGTTTTAAAAACGGTTTTGGTTTTAACAGTAAATTTAGTATATTTTAATCATATCTCATCATTTTCAATACAACTTTTTACTATTTAGCATCTACTTTTTACATTTTCAATACACTTTTTACATTATAAAATTATTTTCCAAAACTTGTTTTCAAAATTGTTTTCAAAACGATGAAAAAGAACATGCCGATTGTTTAATTTGTATAGCCTATAACTAATTTGCAAATAATATATACTCCTTCCGTTCTATTAGAAAGGTCCATCTTTACTTAGGTACAACTTATTATGGATGTTCATGTACAATATCTAAAATACTTAATTTGTCACCATTTGCTCCATTTATATCCTTACTTAAAAAGTAAGGATTAATTGTAAATCACATATAATTATATTAGTAAGGGTAGAAGATGTAAAAAAACTCAAACTAGACCATTCTAATAGAATAAAAAATAATTTTCAAACTGGACCCTTTAATGGAACGGAGGGAGTATCTTATAGGATATCATTAGTGGCGGAGACGCACCCCAAACCCTAAAATTCAGCGACAGTGGCGGCGGGGGAGAGTTAAGGGGTAGTATAACTCTTGGTAGAAGGAGGGGCAGCGACACTGACTCCCCCGCTTGCGCCCCCTCCACCGCCCCCCCCCCCCCCCCCCCCCCGGGCGTACTGTTGCTGTGGGAGATTATCAAGTTTTATTATTATGAATCTCTCTTTCTCTCTCCATTAAACAAACTAAAAAAAACTAGAGAATTAGGAACCTTATTCTCAATTGCGTAAAACACAATAGATACACACATAACATACTGGTTGGTTTTTAAATTTTTAAATTTTTTATTTTTTTTGTAATGCCAATTGCAATGCCAAACACTAGGCTATGTTTTTTTTTTTTTGTGGCTATTTCCCAAGAATTATTATTTTTTTCTTCCAAAACGTTATACAAAGAAACAACTTCATTTTTTTAAGAATTCAAATTAAAATTTAAAAATTCCCTCTAAATAATTACTCACATAAATTCAAAAAATAACATAATCATTACACTTTTTTACCTCTCACCTACACAATTTTCCAAAAAAAAATATTTCCCTCCAAAAAATGTCCAAAAAAAACTAAAGTTTCTCCAACACAAACCAGAAAAGAACAGAGCAGAAGAATGTAACCCGTCAAAAAAATTGTTCAAGTACTTTTATTATTTTTAGCATTCATATCATTGAAACTGAAAAGAAACTATATATTGACTTCTATATTCTTTAGCATTGTTTATGTTCTACAACAATTTGCCTTTGAAGATGTGATTTATGAGTGTTTGAGAAGTTGCTAATTGCAATCTTAAGTTCTTAATTAACTCACTCACTAATACTTAAATTAACTAATTAAATCTGCCTAATCTCACTTATTCCACAATTCTCTATTCGATTCTTGCCCTATTTTGACTCGTTAATTCAAAATAGGATGCTGAATTTCTGGGGTTCGTGTCATTTTGAAGTTAACCCAAGCTGCCACGTTCACTTTTGACTTTCCCAATAGCTTTTTTCCCACTCATCCACTTGCTTTAACTTATTTTCTTTTTCCTCGAGAAATGAATGAAGGGTTGGAGGGTCAAAGGGGGGCGGCAAGAAGCACGGAGCTACACCGGCGGGACCAGGAGCCATGGACTCCGTCATGAACTTCTTCTCCAGTTCCGGCGCCGGGCAGGCCATGGATTCCGAACAGAGCTCCACTGCCTTTGGAGGAACACTCGGCTTAAATTTGAGGAGCCTGGCGTACTCAGTTAGCAGATGAAACATGTAATCGTATACATAATCCATCTTCAGATTCTCCTCGACGAAACCGCTGCCTTCTTTTCCGATCATCTGAGCCTGAAATTCCGATCAAACATTGAAATGTGAACGTTAAGGTTCTAACTCGGAATGCTGAACTGTCTTTTTTTATTTTTCCCATAAGAAAAACAACAACAACTTGCCCAGAGGAAACAACAACAAAAATAACTAAGTCTTTGTCTCTATATGAGATCGGCTGTATGGATCATCTCCCATAGTGTAAACTTGCGCAGAACAAATGAAAAAATTTAAAAAAGTTATTTGCCTTTTTTCTATTCATGGAGTGAATTAGAAGGAATGACAATTAAGCAGTTTTGACTTTATGTCATCCACCTTTTACTGGCTTAAGTTGAGTTTTTCCACTGCTTTCGTAGGAAGTTAATTAGGAACTGAAGACCGATAATATTTTACTAGAAGTCACTAGTGATGAATAGCATGGGCCTATCCTACGTTGTAATAGTAAGTGCGTATATGTATGTGTATATGTGAAAATATAAGGTCCATTCAAATATAAAATTTATCGAGTTTTCTGTTGTACTGGTAGTAGATAATTTATTATACCCTGCGTGTGTATTCACAGTTGAAAGTTATGGCGTGGTTATGCGATTGCATGTGTATTTTTATCCTTAGACCAAAGAATTAAAGATTAATAATGTAGTCAGCGATTCAACGCCAGTCCTAAAGTTTAGGAGACTCGGGACCAAATAATAGAAGGAGCTGGAAAGAAATATATAATTGATAATTTAATGATTTTTAAAAAATTACTCCTGCATCAACCTTTCAAACCAAAAATAATTTTCGCCTTCAGTTGAAAAAGGGGGGGATCATTCTTGCATCAACTTTTTAAAATAAGATTAAATGGGATCCCTTAAAAAAAAAAGAAAAAAGAAATAAGACTCACATTTGCATTAACCTAATTTAAACAAAAATAATTGTGTGCCATATATTAAAATTTTATACGTAAAAAATACTTATAGTTTAATTGGAGCCTTATAAACATCTGTTTGATTGCATGTGTATGCTTATTTTGAGAAAATAAAACGAGAGATGAAACATGCATGCAAGGTCAAAATGAAGAGAATTAGCAAGATGGATGAAACTATTATATTCCTTTCCTTAACTAATATCGTTAATCGTAGTTTTGATGAATGTAGTCAAAATTTTCAAGGGAATATTTATATTACTTGTTCCGTATTGTTGTTTCCCCATTCAACGGCAAACTTGATCGACCGGCACTTGTCGTCGGCTTTTATGGGCCAGTAGTGTTGCAAAGGCATCAAACTTCTCGTGTAAAAATCATAGTATTGCGCCTTCACGAACAGCGTCGGAGAATCACAGGCAAGAATGTATTTCTCGCTCACGGACCATGCTGTTCCCTCTATATAAATTTTATATCTGTATTATTTTTTCACAAAAGAAAAGGAACCAAATTATTGAATCGAGGAAGAATTTATCAATTACTCATTTTCTCCGGTGACTCTAGAAAGACCCTTATACCGTGTTAAAAATAAACTTCTTTTGGTGAAACGAAGTGAATATCTAATTAATCTCGTCGTACCTGTGAGAGCATTGCTTCGTCAAATCGGATTGATGGAACCCTTGTTGTCTCTCTTGAGTCCAGTCCTGGACGCAAACATGCAATAGAGTTTTGGAAAACAATTGAAAGAGTAAAAATATTACTTATAAAATCAATCACAAAGTATACGTTATTTGATCGTTTTAATTTTAAATAGTTAATAATTTCTCTTTTTATATGATTTTTACATCAGTCGCCGCCGTTTAATACCAACTGATACATAATATCTAACCTGAAGATAAAGACGAGCACCCCAGTCCTGTTGCTCTGAAACATTGCATTTCATCAAATCCACCCTTGTTTGGGCAACCTCAGGGTTTCCCTTCCAAAAAGCATATGGTTCTCTTTCCACCCATGCACTCCAATTCGATTCTTTAAATTCCTTGGATAAAATCCCCCAAGGTTTAATATTCGTTTCGGCCCTAAACAAATTAAGGGAGACATAACAAATTTGCACGTGTTTATGTATAAATTTGGTTTGGTCGGTAAATTAAATTTCACGTACCATCCCCAGAATGACCAATCGGGGAAAACAATGTCCAAGGTGGCGTCATCTTTGCAATAACGAAACAATGGAGCCGGAGTCGGAGCACCGGGAACGCTGTGAGATTCCTTTTTAACGACCGGAATGTCGTCGCAGTCGAACATCAGGTCCAAGTCGGGTACTTGACCCGGGTACCTCCGTAACAATTGCAAAATCCCATAAAGGGTAAATCTGTCTCGGGTCTCGAATGATCTGTCGTACGTCTCCACATATGCGGTCCCATTCACTATCACCAATCGGAAATTCGCAGTCGACCCGGCCCGTCTCACCATTTCTTCCGTGATTCCGGTCTCCCTCCACGGCCATAGATCTTCGTGGATCCACCGGAAGTACTCCGGACAGTATACCGGTGACGAATCATTTAATTGTGTGTAGAATTTTGAAGGGTAGTAATTTCCCAGGCACACTTGGGTTTCACCGCCGAGTGAACAATTCAGCGGGAATTCTCCAGTTTTAGTGATCGTCGCCGTCTCCGTCGGCTGCTTTTCCTCTGTTTCAGTAGCCCATAAGTCGGCGGTAGAACTGACGCCGGAAAATATCCCAATTGATCCAGAACTTTGCTACAAATTGGGGAAGAACAAATAATAATAAATTAAAAAATAAAATTAAAAAAAAAAGAGCAGAAAGAATTTAAACTTGGGTTGGGATTATAATTATAATTATACTCACTAGAAAATATAAACCCAGCAAGCGGTTAGAGAAGAAGGCGCAAATGCAGACAATGATCAAAAAGAAAATTGCAACAAAAGATCTGATCAATCGAGTTTTCTTAGCCAACTGGGGAAGCCCTGTTCGGCTTTGCTTACTCATTTTATTTATTTTTCTTCCTCTTCTTTATCCGATGATCGTTCAGCTTAAATGAGTTGTTAAATTTTAGCTTTCAACTACGAAAATTAAGGATTTGAAGGCCGGCGGCAGCTATTGGCTATTGCGCCGGAGTTGTGTTGAATGCTGAGGACATCGCAGCTGTATATTTACAGCCGCAGCAGCTTTGAATATTTTTTTTGACCTCCATTATTAATGAAGAACTCTAGCATGCCTAACCCAATTAGAATTAGGCATATTAGAGTTGGATCGTCTACTACTTGAGGTCTAGGGATGAGCAAACTTACATTTATTTCGTCAATCTTTCGATATTATAATTCTTTTTTATTTTTTGTCTTATACAATGCAATGCGAGACTTTCATTAATAATTAGGGGTTATTAGAGATGTGAAATAATTATTTTGGGACCGCCTACTTGCTAATGCTCACTACTACAAAATCCCCCTTAGGAGGCGAGTCCTAAGGGGGATTGGAGTGCAGCACCCGCCTCAGCTGCGGGCGCCTCCATTTGGAGGGGCCCGCACCTGCCTCCGTTAATTAGATCATTGGAGCTGCACCCGCCTCCAATTACAGAGCATTGGAGGCGGGTGCCTCCGTTCTTTTTTTTTCACTTTATGGCTTTAGTAGGAATCGAACTCGCGCCTGGAGTTTCACTTAACTGTTGCACATTAAATTTACCACTACGCTACATATACTTATGTTTTTAATATTAAAATCGAAATTATATATTTCTTCTAAAACTTGTGATTTTTATTATCTACTAATTTTTCGCTTCGCTAGAATCTCGATAAATTTTCAAAATTATTTTCAACAGTCCAAAATAAAGACAATTTTGATCTAGTATTGAAAATTAAAAAAAATCGTTTTCGTATTTTGAAATTAGAGGCGGGTGAAGGGGTCACCCGCCTCCAATTACCTCCCTAATTGGAGGCGGGTGACCCCTTCACCCGCCTCCAAATTTTATTTAGCCACCTTTGGAGGAGGGTATTTGTACACCCGCATCCAAAGGGGCGCCTCCTTTGAGCATTTCTTTAGTAGTGGTTGCTAGTATTTGGTTGAAAATTGTGTCACTGCCCTAGTAATATAATATTATGATTCAAACAATTGTTGGGATATTGGTTTTTTTCAATTTATAAAGTTAAAGACTGTGATATATGGACAATGTTTTTCACATCAAGACGTAAAAAATAAAATAAAAGTTACCGAGTGCTTCAAACCTAAGCGTGTAATTTATGGTGTCCCTCACTTGAGTGTTTTGAAATTCAAATCCCCTCCGTTACTGTTATAGACATGGGCATTATAGAAACCAAAATACAAATAAATAAATAAATAAATAATATAGAATGTAATTGCAAGCAAAAGGAAATGGTAGACACCCTGAGAGCAATGATCAGAGCTCGTGATGATTATGCTCAAAAAATACCCTCCACACACATCATGAGTATTTTCCTCTCCGCTCTGCGCTGCTATCATCATTCATCATACGTGACGGGTGGTTGAGAGCCGATGAAAACGAAGCACAAAAGGAGACAGCAATTAATAGTATTGTTTTGTATCAATCACTTTAGTTCATTTTTTTCCAGCCTTCCATCTCATGTGGTAACATGATCATACAATGCGCTATATAAAGTATCGATCTAGTTCACGTCATTTTAAAATGAAACTATATCGTCAAACTAATTTGGACATGGACACATTATTTCCAAGTGCTACAATCATCCCATCAATCGTCCTGTGTAGTGAATCTATATCACATGCATGGCATTATTTTCATGGTATGCTGCAATTCACCAGCAACATCGCATGCATGCCAGCAGAACCCAGAAGAGCTTTTTCTTTCTTTTGTTGTTTCTTCCTGGTAGAGAAGAGAAAACTACAAGTCAAACATAAGTCAGAGAATATCTTTGTTCTTGTACCCATACTCAAGTATATACGTTAATTGGAAAGCTGTTTCATTCGTCAGTTGTTCAGGAAACACTAGGGACGACACAGAGAGGAAAAAAGGTTATCATATTTTTGCTTTGGGGTGTGGGGATAAAGCCATCATCGATATTAATCACGCGTGAACCCAAACCCGCTCTGTTTTTTTGGTGTTTCGATGCCCAATATGCTTGTTCCTTATTAACCCACTCGGGCCAAACTCCAAGCAATCTTCATATATATTACAAACTGAGCCAAGCCAGTGAGAAAACAGCTAAAAAACAAGTTAAAACAGAGCAAACCACCAGCAGCATCATTCAAGAAATATGTCTGTAAGTGTTTGTTAATTTTCTCCTTTTCTCTTCATTTTCACATTCTTGAATTCTCGGCTGAGAAAATTGAAGTTTTTGTTCATTGTTTGAGCACAGATGGTGGAAGTCAGAGTCCCTAATTTGGATTGCGAAGGCTGCGCAACCAAGATACGAAAAGCCCTGTTCAAGCTCAAAGGTTTGTGTTTCTTGATTTTTATTCTTTCAATACTTCAAACAGAGATATCCTATTTCGTTTTTGTGTGTTTTCTATTTTTCAATTTCGTTGCAGTATTCTTGTTGGTTATTTTCCTAACACGTTTTTTGTGATTTTTCGCATGGTCAGGAGTGGAGGAGGTGGATGTGGACATGGAGATGCAGAAAATCACGGCCAGGGGATTCGGCCTGGAGGAGAGGAGGGTGCTGAAGGCTATCAAGCGTGCCGGAAAAGCAGCGGAGCCATGGCCGTATCCGGGAGGGTACTCTTATTTCGCTTCGTTTTATAAGTATCCTACGCACGTTGTTAACCATTACTACGACAGCACGAAGAACGTGACGGCGCCCGGCGTGCACAGCTTTTTCCACACTCCGGCGGTTTACTCCGTCGCCATCGCCTCCGATGAGGCTGTTGCCTCGCTTTTTAGTGATGAAAACCCGCATGCTTGTGCAATTATGTAATATATTAATTGAACTTTTTTTCTCTTTTTTTTTTTTTGTTCAAATGTTTTGTAGCTTTTCACTGCTAGAGAGGCTTGTTTCTAAGTTACTATTAATCACCAATTCGTAGTTTTTTTTTTTTTTTTTGGCCTATATTTCCCTTTGCTTTGACAAGTCATAAAGCTACATGTTGAATTATCAAAATTTCCTTACAATTTTTTTTAAACAAAAAATTAAAGGATGGATTAATTACCTGTTTTATTAATGCATACTAAAAGAAAATAAAGCAGATGAAGAAAAATCTAAAATGGGCCAAATATAAGTTGCTCAAAACATCACCGAGTTTTTTTAGTTCAATTGTAGTTGTTTCTATAGTTTATAGTAATAATAATTACTCCCTCTCACTTAAAGAATCAACTTTAAAATAATAAAAAAAATATTGTCTTATTTAAATAGTATACTTTTAATTTATTTACATTACATACCCTTACTAATATAACAATGTGCAGTTAATTCTAAAGTAAGGATATAAGTGAAAAATATGGTAGTAATTATTTATTTTAGGTGTTGAACCTCACAACTTATAATAAGTTGTACACATTTTAAAGTGGACTGTTTGAATGGGACGGAGGGAGTAATAAGTATTATACTTTCGGTCATTCTTCAGTACAGCCACATATAATATTTCGTCTTAGGTTTCGTTTGATAAAACTTATGTCTGAAAACTTAAATCTGAAGTTTGAAATCTGAAGTCTGAAATCTAAATTCATTAGATAACACCGTTTGATAAAATCTAAAATTTAAGATCTGAAATTATGACTGAAATTTGAAATCTGAAGTCTGAATCTAAAAACTGAATTCTGAATCTTCTTAAATTATTAAAAATAAAAAATTTATTTTATTTTTAACATTAAATTTATATATTATTTTAATAAAGTTATAAAAATAGATAATAATATATTTTTTTAATTTTTTTTATAGTTATAAAATTAATTTATTTTCTTTTTTTTTTGAATTGATCAAATTTAAAAAGTATTAAAAACATTATAAAAAAAAAGAAAAGAAATAATGATACAAAAAATGAGAAAATTTAAAGAGAAAAAAAATATTTTTTTCGATTCAGATTCAGTCATAAGTGATTCGCTCGTCACTTATTTGATCAATTTGTTTACAAATTTTTTTAAACAAAAAATTAAAGGAGGGATTAATTACCTGTTTTATTAATGCATACTAAAAGAAAATAAAGCAGATAAAGAAAAATCTAAAATGGGCCAAATATAAGTTGCTCAAAACATCACCGAGTTTTTTTAGTTCAATTGTAGTTGTTTCGATAGTTTATAGTCATAATAAGTATTCCCTCTGTCTCACTCAAACAGTCAACTTTAAAAATTTAAAAAAAAATTGTCTTATTTAAATAGTATACTTTTAATTTATTTACATTACATACCCTTACTAATATAACAATGTGCAGTTAATTCTAAAGTAAGGATATAAGTGAAAAATATGATAGTAAATTATTTATTTTAGGTGTTGAACCTCACAACTTATAATAAGTTGTACACATTTTAAAGTGGACTGTTTGAATGGGACTGAGGGAGTAATAAGTATTATACTTTCGGTCATTCTTCAGTACAGCCACATATAATATTTCGTCTTAGGTTTCGTTTGATAAAACTTATGTCTGAAAACTTAAATCTGAAGTTTGAAATCTGAAGTCTGAAATCTAAATTCATTAGATAACACCGTTTGATAAAATCTGAAATTTAAGATCTGAAATTATGACTGAAATTTGAAATCTGAAGTCTGAAATCTAAATTCATTAGATAACACCGTTTGATAAAATCTGAAATTTAAGATCTGAAATTATGACTGAAATTTGAAATCTGAAGTCTGAATCTGAAAACTGAAGTCTGAATCTTCTTAAATTATTAAAAATAAAAAATTTATTTTATTTTTAACATTAAATTTATATATTATTTTAATAAAGTTATAAAAATAGATAATAATATATTTTTTTAATTTTTTTTATAGTTATAAAATTAATTTATTTTCTTTTTTTTTTTGAATTGATCAAATTTAAAAAGTATTAAAAACATTATAAAAAAAAAAGAAAAGAAATAATGATACAAAAAATGAGAAAATTTAAAGAGAAAAAAAATATTTTTTTCGATTCAGATTCAGTCATAAGTGATTCGCTCGTCACTTATTTGTTAGGCCGGAATTACACTTGTTTTTCATACCCACTTATTTAATTAAGTTACTCGAGTTTTCGTTATCAAATGCACTTAACTTCAGAACCACTTAATTAATTAAGACATGACTAACAGTTATAAAATCAGTTATAAAACACACTTAATGCGAATAAGCTCTTAATCATTCATTTTAAGTGATGAATCTTGGTTATCAAACGAAGCCTTAATATGTAATTTCTTCCTAGCGACCATCCTTAGTTTTTTAACTTTTGTTCGAATTACAAAATGAGTATTGTAATTTGATAAAATTATCAAGTCAATTCTTAATTAGGATATAGTTTCGTGTGTGGACAAATTTTTGCGGGGATTTTGGTATGTTTGTATTGTTGGATATAGAAATGTGGTCGAGCCCAGAAATGAGATGAGGCCAGGTTGTGAACGAGTGTCATGCCAGGGGAGTGAGGTAGAACTCACCCTCAAAAGCTAGCTCAAGAGGAGAGGGAACCAGCTCTCCCTTTAAACCCAACATCGGCAGCATACACTACCAATGTGGGAAATGACACCCAAGCCTGACACCACCACGCTTCCGGACCGCCGTCCACGGCGTCCATTTCGGATCGCAATGGGAATCGAACTCCACTACGGCATGAGAAGGGTGGGGCTCTGGCTCTGATACCATTTGTCATGCCAGGAGAGTGAGGTAGAACTCACCCTCAAAAGCTAGCTCAAGAGGAGAGGGAACCAGCTCCCCCTTTAAACCCAACACCGGCAGCATACACTACCAATGTGGGAAATGACACCCAAGCCTGACAACGAGCTAAGACACCAAATTGGGCTTCGGGGCCCAATTAATTAAACATATCCCAAGGAGAGAGCGAGCTTTGGTACAAATAACCTTTCAGAAATGCTACACATGTCTATTTAGTTATTGACTTAGGGGCTGCTTGGTTTGGGGTTTTGGGACTATGGAATGGGTATGGAAATGAAAGTTGTTGTTTGGTTAGATTGGGGTATGGGTTTGATTCCCTCCTTTGAGGAAATCCTCCATATCCTAGCATATTGGGGGGTATGGGTTTGATTTCCTCCTTTTGTGTGTATTTTTTATTTTTTAAAAATTTTAAGTGCTAAAATTTATCATTATAATATATTTTAACACAAATAGTTTATAATATATCAAAATTTAAATGTAAAAAAAATAAAAATAAATTTTAATCCTAAAAAGTTTATTTGTGAACCAAACACCATCTATCATTCCCTCTACTATCATTCCCTCTACTATCATTCCCCACTATTATCATTCCCATTCTCATTCCCATTCCCCTCTACGAATCAAGCGGCCCCTTAGTTGTTTGAACCGAGAAGTTAGTCTATAGGGCAGTATCGCGGCGTAGTACTAGTGAAGAGAGGCTTCAACAAATATCTTTATTGGGTTTTTTTTTTTTTTGGTTATTTTCATTCTGGAGAAGAAAATGGGAACACGAAATTGTACATTTTAAAATGAGAAGAGACAATTTAAAGAAGGGAAAAAAAGGCCAAAATCTCTAGTAAATAGTTGACCATAGTGCATAAGTGTTTGACATTAATCTCCATTCATGAGATTTATCTTTAAATTTTGTCCATCGAAAAAATGCAACTTCTCAAGAAAAGAATCTTTAGAAGGCGATTGACGAGAAGAAGTGGACCAGCTTTTCTATATGGTCATGGGCCATGCCGATTGAAATTCAACTTGCTTTTCACCTTTCAACTTTAGCCCATAGAAATTACTATACATGGATTTGGATAGCTTTTTGGGCTTTGACTAAAACCCACCGCTTCTACTTTTATTTTATTTTATTTTTTAAGTAAAGGTACCAACTATTAACATGTTTCACACAAGGTGGGGGTAAGGCTCCTGACACTTTCTAACTTCTAATTACAAGGTAAAATTTAAAAGATTATTGAGTGCATCTCCTATACGATAGATAGGATGGTGCAAACAAGAGGGGATGTGTTATTCTATGCAAAGAAGTACTCCCTCCGTTCCATTATAAGGGTCGTCAACTTTGACAAATGTACAATTTATTATGAATGTCAAAGTACAACACAAAAATAACTAATTTGACGTTCTTTATGTTATTTATATCTTTAATTATTAAGTATGAGATAGTTGTGGACTACGCATGATTACATGAGTAAGGGTATAAAGAGTAAAATATATGAAACTGGACTTTCTTATTATAAAAAAAAATAATGTTAAAATAGACTCTTCTAATAGAACAAATAGAGTAATATATATGTATAAGTCAAAAAATAAATATAAATATAAATTTCTGAATAATTATTGATTTACTATATTATTTTTTAAGATACATCAGATGTAAGGAGTATAACGTAATAATGGAAGGCATTGATCATGCCAGCGTTTTCCAAAATGGAATAACCGTTGACCATGCTCATCGAATTATAAATAAATACTCATAAATAAAGGGGCTTTTCGTTTTCAAAGAAAGTGTGAAGTGTGAACTAAATAATTTTAAAGGGAATAAGAGTGGATGATAGGTGTACTCGTTGTCATTTAGGCATTTTTGATAAGGAATGAACGTCTCACAATTATTGGTGCCATTATTAGATTGTTAAAAATAAATAATCCATTAGTTTTAGAAACAAATTATAACATAATGACACTATTTTAGCGAATAAAATAATGTCATTTTGATTCTAACGTACAAAGAAAAATTGTTCAGAATGCATTTGTGTTCTTAAGCAATATTTAGCATCTAGATGTTAATATAAAAATAGTTTTATTATTAAGTATATTGATGGGACATGGTCGGATCAAAATTTAACCTATGCCTAAACAACTCAATGAAACACATTAGTTTCCTTACATGAGATATTGAATAAGAGACATTCTTTCACAGTAACCGGCTAAGACCGTGGACAAGGAGGCATACAAAAACTCCTTTACTCACATCTTTCATCTATGTATAAATCCTATAAATATTTTGCTCACGTCTCAAAGTTTCATGTACACAATTATAATATGTTCTTTAACCGGTAATTTGTTAACTTGAGTATCATATAGTGTTATATAGAAAACACGAGTGTCACTACAAAACGGTCACCACTTTTACAAGTGTTCCCTCCAGTTGCCGGCAAAGTGTTGAATTTTTCTTATCGTTATGATGCATAATTGGTACAAATTTAATAATAAATAAACAATACATAGTTGGTGCAATATAAATGACGAAATACCACGTCATTGTTCTAAATTTAAATCCAAAAAGTGCTTGCAATTACGTCAAATCGCATTAGATATCAAGCGTACTTGGCCCTTATTCAAACGCATTACAAAAATTCTTTCTTAGACCCGTCAAATTCAAAACATGGTCCATTTATTAAGAGCATGTTATTTATTGAAAGTTTGAGTTATGATTTTATAAAGATAATTTTATAATATAAAAATATATTAAAAATATAAAAAGATATAGTTGAATAGTAAAAAAATTACATTGAAAATGATAAAAATGGATTATAATATATTAAATTTACTGTTGAAATTAAAACTGAAACTAAAACCAAAACTTTTAAAACAGGCCCTAAATTTTAGTTTTGGTTTTAATTTTAGTCTCAATAATAAATTTAATATATTATAATAAATTTTTAACCTTTTTATTATTTAACTATAACTTTTTATATTTTTAATACATTTTTTATATTATAAAATTATTTTTTTAAAATCAAAACTCAAATGACACAAAAATAACATGACCTTAATAACTTTCAAGCATTGGCTGCTAGTACACCACACCACATGCATGACTTTACTATATTACTAGGTCCCCATTTCAGACTTCCTGCTGCGGCTCACTCATTAACTCCACCAATTTTATTTTTTCTTTTCCGCTTTACTCTTTTCTCCGTCACTATTTCCGGGCACCCACCGCCACGCCGACATTCAGTTCCGTTCCTCATAACCTCACATGGCTCAGGTATATTCTATTTCTCCCCGTTTTTTTATGTTCAATTTAATAACTAGTTTTAATTTCATATTTGGATTTAACTTTAAGCAGAAGGTGGTGTTGAAGATCTTGACCATGACCGATGAGAAAACGAAGAAGAAAGCCATAGAAGCTGCTGCTGATATCGTCGGTAATTATGAATTAATTTTAATAATATATATATATTTTCTTTTTTTCTGGTTATTTGAACTTGTTCTACTGGTTCTGCAAATTCGAGTACATTTTCAGCTGATTAATTATGGGATATTTAATTTGTTGGATGGATGAACAATAGGAGTTGATTCCATTGCTGCTGATCTGAAGGACCAAAAGCTAACGGTGGTCGGAGAGATGGACGCCGTTGCGGTAATGAAGAAGTTGAAGAAGGTGGGGAAAGTAGACCTCATCTCCGTCGGGCCCGCCAAGGAAGAGAAGAAGGAAGAAAAGAAAGAAGAGAAGAAAGAAGAAAAGAAGGAAGAACCACCAAAAGAGGAAAAGAAAGAAGAGAAAAAAGAAGAAAAAAAATAAAAACCAAAGCCCAAATCAATCCATCCCTTTGCCACTGATTCGGTATACTAAATTAGTGTTACTTTTGTTTATTGTTAATCTTAAATAATCTTAAAATTTTCATCTGGAAATTTGTTCTTAATTTAAATATATATTTTTTAAAACTCTTTTCAAGTCATATATATGTACAAAATTTGAATACGGTTGTTTCGTTAGCTGAAAATGGAAGGAATTCCGATGGTCCAGTTGAATTGAGTGGCAATGAAAGCAGCCGTAGAATTTTTGTGTGGGCTGGTGTTCTTTGAAGCTTTTGTGATGGCGATATTATACTACCAAGTAATTTGTTAAATATTAGGGGAAATGGCAGGCTCATACACGTGCTTTGGCCTTTGTGTATATGTTTGGAGGGAATTGTACACTTCTAGATAAATGTCAGGTCCTATTCTTTTTGTTTCGTTTTGAAAACAATTTTGGTTTCAGCAGTAAATTTAATATATTTTAATCATATTTTATCATTTTTAATATCATTTTTTACTATTTAGCATCTATTTTTTACATTTTTAATATACTTTTTATATTATAAAACTATTTTTCAAAATTTATTTTCAAAATTATTTTCAAAATGCCCAAAAAGAACAGGCCCGTTATCTCCTCTCCTACCCTCCGTTAATTTTCAGGTTTGCTGGCGGGCTACATTTTTGTAGCAAAAACTTGAATATGACCGGGAGAGTCACATGTGCTAGTATCGTGTTTAACATAAAAAAATATCGCGTGTACATATTGATTTTAATATTGCATCACATATTCCGTATGTTATCTCATGTGTAGCGCTGAATGAGTCCTGATTATGACTTAATTGCTGAAGTATTATGTATTACATATAGTTTCTGATGTATCATGTATAGCGTAAAACTTCTGAATAACTGTTAATGCATTAGATGTTTATATGAAAGGAAAAAACAGTTCACATGTTTGTGAGAAAAAAGGTAACGCTTTTAACGTCTAGAATATCGTATGTTAAACTATTCAACTATATGGCATGATTCCTCTATTTTTGTTGAGGGTCATGGAATATTTTATACAAATTTCTGAATTTGATACAAAGTAATTTGTTCATTTCATTAGAAAAGTTTAGTTTAACATAACATTTTATGGATATCAAGGTACAACACCTAAAATAGCTAACTTGACATCATTTATCTTATTCATGTCTTTGCATTTTAAATGTGAGATTATGAATCACACGTAATTAATTAGTAAATGTGAGGACGGTAAAATCTTTAAAGTTACTATTAAAACGAACAAATTACTTGAAAATTAAATTTTCTAATGGAACAAAATAACTTATAAGGGCCTGTTCTTTTTTTTTTTTTTTTTTTGAAAACATGTTTTTGAAAAATAATTTTATAATGTAATAAGTGTATTGAAAATGTAAAAAAGTATAGCTAAATAGTAAAAAAATTGTATCAAAATGCAAACTGATTATAATATATTAAATTTAATACTGAAAACACAACTAAAATAACTGTCCTGAATTCAAAACTTTCGGGTTAAGTTTGGGTTTGCTCCATTTTTTTCCTTCCTTCTTCTCTCCCGAGGAAAATTGATGGCATATTGATTTGATACGAATCCGTTAATATTGGTAAGTCCAATTGGGTCGGCCTGTTTAACAATAATGGGTCGGCCCAATAATTATTGAACCTACCCGGCCCGCCTCATTTTCATTGTTCTAATTTAAGCGCCAAATGCCGCCTAAAAATGAAGAACTCACCCGTTAGTGACACTTCAAAATTAAACATAAATCGCTCTCCTTTCTGCGTTTCCTCCTCTCACTCGTAAGCCGTACGACGAAAACCTTCTTGACATGCGCACTCGATTCACCGGCACCGATTTCTTCCACTCCGCCCCCATCGAAACCCTAGATTTCCTCCACTGTGCTCCGCCACACCTTCCTCCGTCCTGCACCTCCATTTTTGAAGACATTCGGAATTGCTTCGATGATCTCTCCGTTCTCAGCACCTTCCTTGAGATCGAGAAATTACCGATCGAAACCTCCCTCGCGAAGTTCTTGTCCGATGCCCTACCTCAATTTATCGATGTTCAATTCGGAGTATCCGCGTGTGATATTTCTTCCGCTGAAACACCTTGGTCTCGTGAGCCGAGGAGTTGTAGTGCTGATCATGCGCTTGAGATTGATGCTTCAACGGTAAATTCGGATTTTCATCATGTACTAGTTGATATTCTCCGTTAATTTTCTTGAATACATACTGCGTATGTACGTGAAGTTTTGATAATTTGTTTGTGTTATTCCTAACACTTTTATTGCTGAAGTTTTCATAATTTGTTTGTGTTATTTGCTAATGATGTTAAGTTCTACACCTAACGCATAACTTAGGAGTGTTTACAGTTCGAAATCTTATGCAGTAATAGATGTACGCGGATTTAATTTACTTTAACTTCTTTTGTATCCGTGGCATGTTTTTTAATCTCCGTTTTGTGATTCAACTGATTATTTGTTCGTTCTATATGAGGATTTTTTTTTTCCTATTTCTTTTCTCCTATCGCTGGTTTATTTATTTATTTTTGGAGAAATTAGGAGCACTGTGGGAATGTCTTAGCTTCTAATAGCAACTACTGATAATAGATTTTCATTTTCCCCACTTAAAATCATATTAAAACAAGAAAGGGAAGACTCGAAAAGAATTGGGACGAAACTATTAGAAAAGGATATGATATATTCAAACCTAAGTGAAGACTTATGTTTGGATACAATAAGATGACGAGATATGATCCATATAATCAATCACAATAGTGTGATTAAGGCTTAGGTATTGTTCTTGTATTTTTTTTATCAAATTGACTGATTAATAGCTCCATTTTGTTCAATACATGTCTGCTATTTTGTCAATTTTGTGTTAGCGGTGCACTTAGGTGATGCTGTAAGCATTCAAGTGGATTTGTCAGTGTTCATATTGTTTCATGTTTTAATTTGGACATTGTAGAATTTGGTAAGAGAGAAGAATTCTTTTCTCATGTATTAGAACTCAAAAATATGATCTGTACAAGCTTATTGTCTGTCCTTTAAATAGACAAGATAACAACTGAAATCTCAGGATTAGGTAACTAACTAGAAAACAGAATTAAACTAGGATTCAGATTTAGGCAACTCCTTGTTTCCTATTCTAACATTGTTTCATAAAGTCAAATTAGGAACCACTTCTTATGTTACCATAAACCAGATTCTGATTATTTGTTTGATACCTACAGGATTAGGTAACTACCATACAGAGCTAGTTTCCTAATTCTTCAACACTCCTCCTCAAGTTGGTGCAAAGATATCCATCATGCCCAACTTGCCAATTTGGACTTCAAATGATTTCTTCACCAGACCCTTTGTCAGCACATCAGCAACTTGTTGTGTAGATGTCACAAATGGTGTGCAAATTATACCAGCTTCAATCTTCTCTTTGATGAAGTGTCGGTTTATCTCAATATGCTTTGTCCTATCATGCTGTACTGGGTTTTGAGCAATACTTATTGCAGATTTGTTGTCACAGTAGAGCATTATAGGGAGTTTGACTTTAAAATTGAGATCCTGTAACGCCTTTTTAAGCCACAAAGCTTCTCTAATTCCTAGATCCATGGATCTGAATTCAGCTTCAGCACTGCTTAGAGCAACAACGCTTTGCTTTTTTGCTTCTCCAGGAAACTAGATTCCCCCAAACATATGTACAGTACTCTGAAGTAGACCTTCTATCATTAATAGTACCAGCCCAATCAGCATCTGTATACACTTCCACACTTCTTTCATCATTCTTCTTGAAGAAAATTCCTTTACCCGGGGCTCCCTTCAGATATTTGAGAATCCTGTATGCAGCATCCATGTGTTCCCGTTTTGGAGCTTGCATGAACTGACTTATCAGGCTTACAGCAAATGATATGTCTGGACGAGTGTGTGCTAGGTAGATGAGTCGACCTACCAGCCTTTGATAGCTACCTTTTTCTGTCGGCACTCCGTCTTTAAACTCTCCCAGTTTCACATTCACATCAATTGGTGTATCACAAGGTCTACAGCCACTCATCCCTGTTTCTTTCAGCAGGTCTAAAATATATTTCCTTTGGGACACCATTATTCCTTTCTTTGATCTAGCTATCTCCATCCCTAGGAAGTACTGTAATTTTCCCAAGTCCTTTATCTCAAATTCCTTAACCAGATTTGTCTTTAATTTATGCATTTCCTCAAGATCATCACCAGTAACTATTATATCATCCACGTATACAATTAGCACTGATAACTTCCCATTTTGTTCTCGGATAAACAAGGTATGATCAGATTGCCCTTGTTTATACCCTTGACCTTTTATAAATCTGGTAAACCTATCAAACCATGCCCTTGGAGATTGCTTAAGTCCATAGATAGACTTTTTAGTTTACACACCTTAGACCCAACCTTATTCGAAAAACCTGGGGGAGGCTCCATGTATACTTCTTCCTTTAAATCACCATTTAGGAATGCATTCTTCACATCTAACTGCATGAGAGGCCAATCAAGGTTGGCAGCAATAGACAGAAGAACCCGTATGGTATTGGCTTTAGCAACTGGTGAGAAAGTCTCCGAATAATCTACTCCGTAGGTTTGAGTGAATCCCCTAGCAACCAATCTAGCTTTGTATCTCTCCAACGATCCATCTGAGTGATACTTCACTGTGAACACCCACTTGCAGCTAACCGTCTTCTTTCCATGTGGTAATTCCACCATCTCCCACGTGGAATTCTTATTCAAAGCTTTTATCTCTTCCATAACTGCCTCTCTCTACTCTGGAACTTTTAGGGCCTCCTGAATGCTGTTAGGTATGTCCATGGCTGATAGTTTTGAGATAAAAGCAGAAAACTGAGGAGAAAGGTTAGTATAAGACACAACACTTGCTAAAGGGTGTTTAGTAGTACAGGTTCTGACTCCTTTTCTAATAGCAATAGGAAGATTAGAGTCATCAATGAGATCTGAATTACCTAAAGGCGGACTTGAATAGCTAGAAGAATCATATTTACCTAGAGCAGATTGCTCAGAGTCACTGATCTGGTCTTCATGATCTACCCCCAGGGAAGATGTTTGCTGATGCTGATCAGGAGGTTTAAGAATATCCTTCTTCCTTGAGTACACAATTCCTTTATAGCGTTTCTCCTCTTCCAAGGGTTTAGATGTTTCTAAAAATTTTAAGGACTCTTGTTCTGACTCTTGTTCTATTGATTTTTCAGATGTAAATTCCACATTTTCGATGGAAGTAATGTTTGGCAACCAATCTGAACCCTCACCTTGACTTGGTTTAGGCTCCCCTTGAAGGGGAGGGTTGCTGTAATAGGATGTACCTTCTAGAAAGGTGACATCCATAGATACAAAACACTTCTTCGACACTGGATCAAAACACTTGTACCCTTTTTGATTCATGGCATAGCCAATAAAAACACATTTTAGGGCCTTGGGATCATGCTTTGGCTTTTGAAGGTTGAAGTTATGAACAAAAACCACACTCCCAAAAATTTTTAGAGGTATATTCTGTATCAAACGAGTGTTCGGAAAACTTTGGTTTAAAACTTGGATGGGGTTTTGAAAATTTAAAATTCTTGTTGGCAACCTATTAATTAGATAAGCTGCTGTGAGAACAGCTTCCCCCCATAAAAACTGAGGCACTTTGGTTGTAAACCTTAGTGCTCTTGCCATTTCTAAGAGATGGCGATTTTTCCTTTCAGCCACTCTATTCTGTTGGGGGGTGTAGCTACAAGAACTTTGATGGACGATTCCTTTTTCAGAAAAGAACTGACCTAAGACATTATTAAAAAACTCCTTCCCATTGTCACTTCTGAAAATTTGAATACCGGTTTGGAATTGAGTTTGAATCATTGCAAAGAAATTTTTAAACACCAAAGCAACTTCTGATTTTTCTTTTAACAAATATACCCATGTAACCCTAGTGTGATCATCAATGAATGTAATAAACCATCATTTTCCAAAAAGGGTAGAAATCTTTGAAGGTCCCCAAACGTCACTATGAATTAGTGTCAAGGGGGCCGATGGTTTGTATGGCTGTGGGAAAAAATGAGATCTATGATGCTTTGCTAACTCACAAGTTTCACACTGAAATTCTAAAATTTTGTTGGAAGATAATTGAGGAAACAATAATTTCAAATATTGAAAACTAGGATGTCCTAATCTATAGTGCCATAACAAGCTTTTATCATCTATAACCTTTACTGAATTGAAACACCTTTTCTGGTCTTGTGTACCAAGGGATTTGATGTTAAGAAGGTATAATCCACCATCCTGCTTAGCATCCCCAATCACCTTCCCTGAGGTGAGATCCTGAAAGATACATTTAGAAGAGAAAAATTTTGCAGAACAGTGATTATCTTTAGTAAATTTACTAATGGACAACAGGTTATATGTTAATGTAGGAACATGTAGAACATCTGTGAGGGTTAGGAAAGGAGAGATAGATATTGGTCCTATTCCAGCAACTGTGGCCAAAGAGCCATCTGCAATTTTGACTTTATTGTTTCCTGCACAAGGTCTATACGAGAGAAAGAAGCTAGAGGTACCAGTCAAGTGATCGGTGGCTCCTGAATCTAGTATCCAGAAGTCAGTAGACTTGTACAAACAATTGTACTAATTGGGATTATACCTGACTTGGCTAAAGAACAAGAATTTGAAGGAATAGTGTTATGGTTGCCTAAAGATCGGGTCTGAAACACCCTTTGGAGTTGTGCAACCTGTTCCTTAGTGAAGGAGATAGCCGTGGTTCCAGAATCAGTGTTCAGAACTTGAAGGGCATGTCCTTCTCCCCCTGGTTTCGAGTATGAAACTGGCTTCTTCTTCAGATTTGTAGGCTTTCCATGTAGTTTCCAGCAAGTCTCTTTGGTGTGCCATGCTTTCTTACAACGTTCACACCAATGTCGATTTCTCCCTTGTTTTCCTTCTTCTGGATTTTTGACCATAAGAGCTGACCCCTCTACATCTAATTTCTGCTCAATCAAACGAGGATGCTCAATCAGATGAAGTTTATTGCTTGCCGTTGGTTCTAAGGTTACCGGGGTTGAAGTTGTTCCCTCTGAACTTTCAGTACCGGTGGAACCTGTGGTTGAGCCGACCATTGCAGGTTTGTAATTCAGTGTAGTAACCTAAGGGCTCTGATACCATGTAGAATTTGGTAAGAGAGAAGAATTCTTTTCTCATGTATTAGAACTCAAAAATATGATCCGTACAAGCTTATTGTCTGTCCTTTAAATAGACAAGATAACAACTGAAATCTCCTAGGATTAGGTAACTAACTAGAAAACAGAATTAAACTAGGATTCAGATTTAGGCAACTCCTTGTTTCCTATTCTAACATTGTTTCATAAAGTCAAATTAGGAACCACTTCTTATGTTACCATAAACAAGATTCTGATTATTTGTTTGATACCTACAGGATTAGGTAACTACTATACAGAGCTAGTTTCCTAATTCTTCAACAGACATGCTTAGTCTTCTGTCTCCACAAAATTTCTCCGCGTGAGAATTATGTTGTGGAAGTATACATTACATCTTCAACTGTTGAGCTTCTAGAATCGAAACATTTAATTTATAGTGATAAAATCATTAGCAGCTCATTTGACATCATTCCAGATTTTATTTGATTCCTGATACATACAGATCTCTTCACCTGCAGGAAAAGAATGAGATATTTTCAAATGAGGAGGGGATGGATAATCCAGGATATGATATTTTGCAGGTTGAGAACTCAAAATTACCAGCTACATTCATGTCCTGTTATTTTTCTTTGAAACTCACCTGGAACATTTAGTTCAGGAGAAAGATGAGAGATCTTTGGACATAGAGGGTACTACTGATATCAAATTCGTCCAATTTGAAGCTCCAGAGGTCCACCCATTCTCTGAAATGGTTAGCACTCCTAATCTTGAACATGCGGACTTGTTCTGCATGTGTCATTGAAATATTCTAATCCGTTCTCTTTGTTTATTTCAGAATTATGATTTTCCTTGTCAAAGTGTGGAACTGAAAGTTTTCTCTGAGATTTCCCATGTTGAGTGCGAAGTGGTATACTTTTTTTTCCCACTCCATATCAACTCTGATGTAAAAGTACATAGTTTTTCTGTTTATTTGATGTATTTATCAACTCCATTTGTGTGTAGGAAAAGAGCAACCTAGAGTAAGAGCATTAGTTTGTTGATTTCAGGAGCTATAAGCCTATGACTAAACTGTTTGATCAGTCACTAGAAGGTTTAGTATTAGCTGTTTAGCCGTACTTTTTGGAGATCTTGATTTGGTCTTTTGATGATAGTAATTGTGTAAAGGTGGTTTTGCTTTTCTCTAGATTTTTGAAGAAATTGGAAAATCCTAAGGCCTAGTGCCAGGTTGCATGCATCTTTCCTTTGTGTCATAAATAATTTGTCATTACCCATGAAATCTAGGGAATCTTAGAGTTCAGGTACTACAACTCTTTTTAAAATATATATATATATATATATATATATATATTTTGGACCTACAATGATGAAGTCTTAGTATGATGGGGAATTATTTACTGGAGCACAGTAGAGAAAAGATCTGGTTTTACATTATACTTAGTTTTTAGCTTCTATTCTCTAATCATTTACAATGCACACATGAGAAAATTTGGCCAATCATTCAGGATATGCCCAGTCTTGAACTCAAGATGCAGGACTTTCTTGAAATTCAACAAGCAGTATTTTCAGTTTATACCATCTCGGCTGAGTACTTCAGGGAACAGAAGGCTGATTTCTTGGAAGGTTCTGATGCCATAGGGGGACAGCTTGATACTTCCGGCACACCATTTCCTGTTTTTGAAATTGATGAGGAAAGTCTGAGTATTGTCAATGACATATCAGTAAGGGACGAGCCTAACACTTTTGACTATACTGAGTGTGAAACATGGGTGCAAGAACTTCAAATACCAAGCAGTGATAAGGAGCTTTTTGATTCTAAAGAATTTGACTTATTATTGTATTTGTCAAATCATTGCCTAGCTGTGCGGTGCCCCATATTGGAGGTAACATGTTCAAGTTTCTACCAAGAAATTGATTTTATTAATGGAGGTGAGGATTCAGACATTTGTCAGCTGCTATTATACTATCAAGGGATCTCTCCGGATGTATTACTTCATCCAAGGAACATAGTCGTATTTGAGGAATTTCAATTCACTGGTATGGATCTGTACAAGTTTGTTGAAGTCTTCAATGATTCAGGAAAAATGTTTACAACAGAAGCTTGTGACTCGATGTTTGGTGAATCAATGAAATTCAGAAATTTTAGTGACTTAATTGTTAGTAATGAGCTCATTCTTGTTGATGACTCTTTTAAGTCATTACCCGTGCCCATTCTTTCCAACAATGAAGAGCTTTTGTCGTTTCATTCATTGGTCATAAAGATTTTGTCTGTGTTGGAACCAGAGTCTTCCTCTACATTCGATGGTCTGTATTTAGATTGGCATATTTTGGAGGAAGACAAGTTTGATCAATATTCTTCTTGTTGGAGAATGCTGGAAAACATGGATACAGACAACATTGATTCTATTTTAAGCATCTATGACAACAAGAAGCTTATGTTGAAATTTGTCCTCTCTAGTGATTGTTCTGATGAGCCAAATTTGGGAGGAGAAAACAAAATACCGGACATACTTTTGCAGCACATTTCTTTGCCGCCAATATCTCTTGTTGAAGTAACTTCTCAAAAGCCATGGAATGATAATCACAGAATGGCAGCAACTGAAGAAATTTCGTCTGAAATTGGTGCTGCAAAGATCCATATTGCTGTTGATTCTGCTGCTAAATTTATAGACATTGACAGCCCTTTAAATCCTCCGGACTGTGCTGAAAGAAAAAAATACAAACCTTCTGGATTGTCCGTTGATAAGAGCATATTATCTGCAAGTTCTGCTGGTGAGCAGCAATGGAATATCAAGATACTTCCAGTTGAGTTGTCAGATGAAATTCTTTTACTTATTGAGAATTTCTGGAAATGTTACATGGACATTTTATGGAATGACAGATTATTAATGAAGACCCTTCACTGCTATCAAGATCTTGACAGTTTTTCTTGTCTTCGACTAGGGAAAGAAGAGCTAATTGACCACATTAAGAGAATAAGTGCACCAGGAACTCCCAAGGCTCTTGCTAATGACATTATCATCTCTTTGATTGCTCTCTGTGCAATTAAACAGATGGCTTGGTACCTGTGCTACTATGGTTTGCATGCCACTCAACTATACATTGACAAGTTGTCAAGTAGCTTGCAGTGCTTACGATCAAGGTTAAGTTTCCTCCAGAACTTGATTCAAGATATGTTCAGAAAGGCTGAAAAGGAGATAATCAAATTTCACCCATCGCTTTCTATCATTCAAGATGTGTTACAATCAAATTTTAGCAAGATTGATGGTAAAGTATTGATCGTAGCAGAGCCTATATTCTGGTGGCCATTAAAGGAACTGTTGAATTCAATGGGAATATCTTATCATGAACTACAAGAATCTGGGACTAATACTTATCAACAGGATGGATTGAATGAGTTTTCTGAGGCTTGGAGCATCATGTTCCAGTCAGATTGCTGTTTAGTTACTTATGAGTAAGTAAATTTTTGCAAGTAATTTATTTATTGGTGTATTGCACGTAATTGATTTGGGAACCGTACTCTTGATTTTCTTTATTTCAAGTGAAATTGAGCCTCAAAACTACATTCATTAAGGCCTGCTAACATCTGAGTTGTTTATTGACATGGTGATGCATCATTAAAGATCAATCAACTGGAATTTACATCTTTTCGGGTTCCAGTTTGCTTAAGTTTATAAACCTTCCAGTATTCTCCACATAGTTGGATAAAGGCTTAGTTGTTGTTGTTATAATCTTTTTGGTTCTTGTTAGTCACCTCCAAGTGTCACAGAATTATGAATAGACTTTAAAGCAGTAGATAACATATTGTTATTGATCTCTAGGTACGTTTCTGCATCATTTCCATTTGACCAATTTGGCATTATCTTGGAGTATGGTGGTTCACACGAATTATCTAAAATTTGCAACATCTCTGCAAAACAAGATAGTTGTCCTTGTCTCTATTTCCTGAAGGTAGAACTGGATGACTCAGGAGTTCCCAAAGCAATTTGTGAAGGTGTTGACATGCCTAAGCTCCCTGGAAGTTCAAAGGCAAGGTTCTAGTTTTTTTTTTATGCTTGAGATGATGGGGTGATAAATCTGATTTCTCTGTTACCATTGGCTGTTTCCAATAACTTTTTTCAATGCGTTGCCCTAAACAGAAAATTCTAATGGTAGTTCTTATGTCAAACCGATAGTCTTTACTATGATTATATGATAGCATGAAAGATCATGCTCTTGTTCATACAAATGCACTGATCTATTTCAAACTGCTTTGGCTTTTCTTCTGGATGTTTTTATTTGCATGATAGAAGGCTTGATATGTTCTTTCAATCATTACAGAGAGGCATTGTGGCTGCTAATAGAATATTACTTAGGTGAAATTGATCAATTGTCTGTTTCAATTAGGTTCAGTAGTGAGTTATTGCTGTCAATTCTTTCCTTGGCTCAGCTCTTTGATACTTGATCCTATGTGTGAAATCTGTTTGTCTAGGTTTTGACTCTGAAGGTTCTTAGAAAGTTTTGAGGGTCCATTACAATGTCATTTTTCTGGGTGTCTGCTGCGCATTCTTCCCACTCACTCTTAGCATTTTTTTGGTTATCTTTTGGGGTGACATTTGGAGTAGATACAAAATTTGTATAACAGATAAGCTCATGCTAAGGATTACTTATAGTTCAGAGAAATTGAGAGGGTGAAGAGTTCTCTGTGTGTGTGTGTGTGTGTTGCAGTTTCACAGAATTTCTTAACTAGTAAGATTCTTAGAGTTCCATGAAAAGCTGTTAAACTGAACTAGAATGAGAGGAAAGACTTATATCCCATATACCATTTGTACATGGATATATATACATCAAACAAACTCACCAACTACACTCACCAACCACACTCAACAACCACACTTACCAACCACACTCACCAACTATAGGAATCAATTCTTATTCTTTTAACTTTCCTAGATTCCCTCCTATAATCATAATTACGTACTAAGAAAGCCAACAACACTTCTTATTCTATAACATTAACTTTCAACACTCCCCCTCAAGTTGGAGCAAAAATGTCTAACATGCCCAACTTGCTTATATGACGATCAAATGGTAGTCGTAGTAGTCCCTTTGTTAGAACATCTGCCACTTGTTGAGTTGAAGGTACAAACGGGGTGCAAATTATTCCCTTTTCTAGCTTCTCCCTTATGAAATGCTTATCAATTTCAACATGCTTGGTTCTCTCATGTTGAACAGGATTTTGAGCAATGCTAATAGCCGCCTGGTTATCACAATACAACTTCATAGGTAGAAGAACAGGTCTGTTCAGGTCTTGCATCAACATCTTGAGCCATAAAACTTCTTTAATTCCATGGCTCATTGCCCGAAATTCAGCTTCTGCACTACTAGTTGCTACCACTTTTTGCTTCTTACTTTTCCAAGACACCAAATTGCCCCAGAGAAAGGTACAATAGCCTGTGGTAGATCTCCTATCTGAGACAGAACCAGCCCAATCAGCATCTGTAAACACCTCAATGCCCCTCTTCTCACCTTTACCAAAAAACAGTCCTTTCCCGGGGCTCCCTTTCAGATATCTCAGAATCCTATAAGCAGCTTCTAGGTGTTCTTCATAAGGAGAATGCATAAATCGTGAAACCAAACTCACAGCAAATGCAATGTCAGGTCGAGTGTGGGACAAGTAAATTAATTTTCCCACCAACCTTTGATATCTTCCCTTCTCAGTAGGAACTCCATCCTTGATATCTCCTAGTTTGAAGCTCACATCAACTGGAGTGTCTGAAGGTTTGCAGCCACTCATTCCAGTCTCTTTCAAGAGATCTAGAATGTATTTTCTTTGAGATACTGTGATACCTTTCTTGGACCTAGCGACCTCCATTCCAAGGAAGTATTTCAATTGTCCCAGATCTTTGATCTCAAATTCTGTAGCCAGATTCTGCTTTAGTCTCCCCATTTCTTCAAAATCATCACCAGTTAAGATTATGTCATCCACGTAAACAATCAGGACTGAAACTCTCCCTTTGGAATGTTTTGTAAACAAGGTATCATCTGAGTGCCCTTGTTTATATCCTTGACCTTTAACAAATTTGGTGAATCTGTCGAACCAAGCTCGGGGGGATTGTTTCAGTCCATAAACGGACCTTTTCAGCCTGCACACCTTCTTCCCAAACTTCTCAACGAACCCAGGCGGTGGTTCCATATATACCTCTTCTTGCAAATCACCATTTAGGAAAGCATTTTTGACATCTAGCTGGAACAAAGGCCAATCAAGATTAGCAGCCACAGATAGTAATACCCGAATTGAGTTTACCTTAGCTACTGGTGAGAAAGTTTCAGAATAGTCCACACCATAAGTTTGAGTAAATCCTTTTGCTACAAGGCGAGCCTTGTATCTTTCTAAGGATCCATCCGAGTGGTATTTCACAGTGAATACCCACTTGCATCCAACTGGCTTCTTCCCATAGGGTAGATCCACTCTCTCCCAAGTATAATTCTTTTCCAAGGCACTCATCTCTTTGAACACAGCTTCCCTCCAATTTTTATCATGTAGGGCCTCCTGAATAGTGTTAGGAATGTACACACTAGACAATTGTGAAATAAATGAGCAATGGTGAGGTGAAATGTTCTCATAAGACACAAAATTAGATAGTGGATGTTGTGTGCATGATCTTACTCCTTTTCTAAGTGCAATAGGAAGCTCCAAGTGATTAGAAGAACCTGAATTTTCTGAAGGAGTAGTTGCAGGACTTTGCAAGTCAATGTCATGACCTTGGAGTTCAGGATCCAACCTTGGCGGAGATGATTGATGATGCTGAGGATTGGTGCTCTTTCTCCTGGAGTAGACCAGACCTTTGAATTTGTTATGATCAGTTGTTGGTAGTTCTACCTCTAACTGGTGTTGCTGGGATGTCACTTTTTGTAGTTCAGGTTCAAAGCTTTCAGGCTGTGTGACAGTGGTTGGTTCAGGGATCAGAATTTTTTGTGGCCAGAAAACCTCATCTTGACTTTGATTCTCCCCCTGAAGATGAGGGGGACTGTGGGAAGATGTACCTTCAAGAAAGGTAACATCCATAGACACATACATTTTCTTAGAAGTAGGATCATAGCATTTGTATCCCTTTTGATGGGTTGAGTATCCTACAAATATACAACGGTGTGCCTGAGGGTCAAGTTTGGATTTGTGGGGATGGAAGTTATGGACAAAAGCAACACAGCCAAAGATTTTTAAAGGGAGATCGGTGGTTAACCGAGAGTTGGGAAATAGTGTATTGAGCTGTTGAATGGGAATACTGAATTTTAAGGTACGAGTAGGCAACCTTAGCTGTTTCAAGAAGATGACGGTTCTTCCGTTCTGCTACCCCATTTTGTTGAGGTGTATAACTACAAGAACTTTGATGCACAATGCCATTGGTAGAGAAGAACTGCCCTAACACATGATTAAAAAATTCTTTCCCATTGTCACTTCTAAAAATCTTTATGGGAGTTTGAAATTGAGTTAGGATCATGGCATAAAAGTGTTTAAACACTAGTGCAACATCAGATTTATCTTTTAATAAGAACACCCAAGATACTCTAGTGTGGTCATCAATAAAAGTGACAAACCAACGTTTCCCGGATAGGGTGGATACTCTAGAGGGTCCCCAAACATCACTATGAATCATAGAAAATGGTGCAGATGGTTTGTATGGTTGAGATGAAAATGTAGCACGATGATGCTTTGCCAATTCACAAGACTCACATTTTAGGAGTGAAAATTGTTTATTCATAAACAACTTAGGAAACAATAGTTTTAAGTAGCTGAAACTAGGGTGGCCTAACCTATAATGCCAAAGCATCATTTCATTATTTTCAGAAACTGAAGTTGAAGCAACACATGTTCTCCTATCTAGCATACCCATAGGTCTTGTGTTTAGGAGATATAAGCCACCAATTTGTTCAGCATCCCCAATCATCTCCCCCGATGTTAAATCCTGAAAAACACAACGAGAGGAGCAAAAATTAGCTGTGCAATGGTGGTCATGTGTGAATTTGCTGATAGATACCAAATTATAAGAGAGAGAGGGGATATGAAGAACATCTTTCAGAGTCAGGTTGGAAGACATGGGTATAGGCCCTTTGCCGGCAACAGTGGCAAATGAACCATCAGCAATTTTTACTTTGAAATTACCTGCAACAGGTGTGTAAGAAGAAAAATATTTTGAAGACCCAGTCATGTGGTCTGTGGCTCCTGAATCTAAAATCCAGTAGTCATTAGATTTGGTACAAGCAATTGTACCAACAAGGACTGTACCTGATTGTGCTAAGGAAGCTGAGGCTGAGTTGTTTCCCATAAATTGGGACTGAAATAACTTTTGAAGATGTTCCATCTGCTCCTTAGTGAAGGGGGAAGACTCATGAATCTGCTGGCCAGAATCTGAGGCACCAATAACAAGTGCCTGCGGATCTCCCCCAAGTTTTGGACCTCCCTGTTTCTTCTTGGAATTCCCTGTTGCTGGTTTTCCATGTAATTTCCAGCAAGTGTCACGAGTATGCCATGCCCTTTTGCAATAGTCACACCAAGGCCTTTGCTTGCCTTGTCTTTCTCCTTCAAACATTGGACTTTTAACCACAAGTGCTGAACTTTCTACTTCAGTTTTTGGTTCATGGCTATGCCTCAACATCACCAATTTTCTGGCCTCTTCTCTACGCACCTCTGAAAAAACTTCTCGGACTGAGGGTAGAGGATTTTTCCCCAGAATTCTGCCTCTAACCTCATCGAGGTTCTGATTCAGTCCAGCCAAGAAAACAAAGACTCTTCCTCTCTCGATCTTTTTCTTGTATCTGGCACTATCATTCTGACATTTCCATGTCTCTTCTTCAAAGAGATCTAGCTCCTGCCACAGAGTTATCATCTCATTGTAGTAACTGGTTACATCACGATCGCCTTGCTGCAACTTCCAAACCTTAGAATTCAGTTCAAACAACTGAGAGTGGTTGTCCAAGTCTGAGTAGGTTTCTCTGATTGCCTCCCAGACGTCACGTGTAGTTGGCAGGAAGATGAAGGCCTTTCCGATCAAGGGATCCATGGAGTTGATCAACCATGATGTGACCATGAAATTTTCAGATCTCCACTGTTGAAACTTTGGATCCGATGAACTCAGCGGTGGGATCTCCCCATTCAGGTAGCCAAGTTTCCCTTTGCCGTCAATTGCCAGACGGACTGTTTGAGACCATTCTAAGTAATTCTTCCCATTCAGTTTGTGAGGAGTGATCTGTAGGGTATTGTCTGAACCCGTTACAGATCCACTCACAGCCCAAGCAGCTGTGGATGTTGTTGTGGGTTGACTTGCGCTACTAGTGTCTCCGGAAGTAGCTGCTGATGAACCCACCATGGCTGCCTTAAAGTTCATGTCTGAACCACAGCTCTGATACCATGTTAAACTGAACTAGAATGAGAGGAAAGACTTATATCCCATATACCATTTGTACATGGATATATATACATCAAACAAACTCACCAACTACACTCACCAACCACACTCAACAACCACACTTACCAACCACACTCACCAACTATAGGAATCAATTCTTATTCTTTTAACTTTCCTAGATTCCCTCCTATAATCATAATTACGTACTAAGAAAGCCAACAACACTTCTTATTCTATAACATTAACTTTCAACAAAAGCAATTAGGATTTTCTATTTTCTATTATAGGAAAAAGAAATTTAGGGACTTACATGTGTCTTCCAAGTGTTTGAATCAGTTGCTGAGCTGTGATCTCTTTTTTATAATCCCTACAGGACTGTAAGATTAAATTTTGTTTAAAACTTCAAATGCAATTCTTCTAAAATGATGAATGTCATGATCTAATGTGATTAATTTCTTGGTTACGTTAATGATACTAACCTTATTCCCGGAGTGGTGATCCCTATAATATGTCAGTACAGACTGCAAGCAACAATGAGATGGAGGAACTGCTAAATTTCATCCCTGTTGAGGAGCACTGCAAGGGATTCCCAAAGGAAGCTGTTGATGAGAGTGAAGAGTATTGTGTGGAGCGTGTACAGTCTGTGTCATTGGATAGGGAATCAGAAGAAATTCACGCTAACAAGCCATCCTCCCCTGACATAGTCATTGTTGTTAACACACAAAACTTTGACAAAGAAATGGTAATCTCCAGAAGAAGGACATACCAGAAGATTCTTGCACTGGAGAAAAGAGGGGCACAAATTGTAGAACGTGATCTCAATCTTCCCGTTGATATTGTAATTAATGCTGCAATTTGCCTTGCATGGTATGACTTAAAGAACATTGGAAAGAAGGCTTCAGCATCAGACGAGGCCTTTTCATGCTTAGCTTTATGTATAGAGAACATCGCAGCCAGTACTTTAACATCCCTGAGTTATGCTTTCAGCACCTGCATCCTGGTAAATGTCTTCCATATTGTTTTAGAACTTTTGAAACTAGTACATGCGCTCAATGGATGTGGTGTTACATTCTTCCTTAATGGATGTGGTGTTAAAACATCTAAGTGTAGAATTTCCAGGGATTTAGAGAATTTGAGAATAACAAAATTTTTATCCGTCACATTGATAGGACCCAGCAATCTGATATTTTATTCAACATCATATATTTACATTCTCTGAGCTTTTGGTGGACTCTCTTGTTTCACTTCATCCTACTGAAATCCAGTATTGTAGATATCCAGAAATTTGTAGGTCTTTTGAATATTATTGGCTTTCTTAGTTTAGGAAGTCCACAACTGGATACGGTAAGGTGAGTGGTTTTCAAAGAGGATATAATGCTGGTATCTGTTTGTATTTTCAATTCATCGTAGAAAAAGTAAGGTTGTTTTGTGGAGTTTGTACATTTCGTATGATCCTAATCATACAAATTTTGTTTCATTGTTAATGATAATTTTATCTTTTGATGTTCAATTCTCTAGATCTTTGAAGGGGAAAGTAATTTCCTAGCTGGTGTAGTTGAATCATCAGATGAACTCTATGCAGCTGCAGCAAGCCTGGGAATTAATTTTCAGATATTTTGTTCATATTCCCCTATTATGACAGATGAAATTGTATTATCCTGCATTGAAGCTGTAACAAAGCTTAGCAGAGGCCTCTATCCCACAATGCCAGACTCAGAAAGTCTAGCAGAATCTTTTCTGACTGCGTTCCCTTCTATAAATCCACTTTCAGCTCATGGCATATTGTCTTCTGGGGGAATACTTGCTGAATGTCTAGAATGGTCACACGACCGTAGAATACATTTGGTTCAAAAATATAAAATTCCGGATGAAAGTGTTGCTCTTCTTGGTCGTTTGTGTCAGTATGGGGAACGAGAGGATTCTAAATCTGGAATAACAGATAGCTCCTCCTCAGCATCATATGCTCCTGACAGGTTTCAACTGAAAAGTAACTCTGAAGCAAGGAAAAGGAAATACATTGATGATCAACCTAGTGTTGATGTGAATATAAACGGGTTATCTTCTTCTCTGAGTGACCCCCTTCCACTATTTTCTGACATCCGTTTGAGTCCTCCAAAAGCATCTGCCCCAATGAACTTTTGGACATCAGGAATTCCTGACATTGAAGAGTGTAAGAAGCCTGGTTTTTCTTCTGACAATAAAATGTTGCATCAAAGTAGAAAGCAAAATGCAAATATGATGATGAATTCATCACAACTATCTCCACTTTATGGTTTTGAAATGGGTGAAGGAACCTCAGAAGAGAGCAAGGAACCAGTGAAACCTTGGGATGATGCATACTTTCCGGCAAACCAGACAGTGGATATGGCTGCCTGGAACAAAACGCATAGGCATGAACATGAGAAATCTGGAAACTCACTGGATGATTTAATCGGTGAAGTCATTGATACTGATGTCTGTGCAACATTTAGGAAAGATATTTCTACTTTGAACTCTTTAAATTTCTCACCTCATGAAGTGGAGAATGACTCAGCATCAGGGACTTCTAGAGCTGTGAACAAACTATCATTTGGTGCAGCCAACTTTGCTACTATCTCAACCCCTGCTGATATTGACTACAAGTCTGATGCCTGGATTCCTGAGAGTAGAAGTGAAAACAGCTCTAGGAATGCAAATAAGAGTGCTCCAGATTCCTGTTTCAGTAACTCTGAGTTTCATTCTAAGAGACTGAAAGGGCCATTGCACAATGATAAACCACAGAGAACTACATTAGATTCCTGTTACCAGTCAATGCAGAAAATGGATGGAGACCATTTTGGTGGAACACCGCTCTGGAATGCTATTCATTCTAGTGACTGTCAACAACTACGGGAGTCGCCTTGGACAATTGAATTTCTCAATAGAGTCAAGGAAAAAAGTAGAACACGTCAACAGTCTCTTCCGCGTGGCACATCTCCTCCTTGTTTTGGGTCCTCTAGGAATAAATCTGATGCCACTAAGAGAAAAAGTCCCTCTATTCTCGAATATTACAAGTACCAAAGGGATGGAACCTCCAAAAAGTCTATTGCTAAGAGACAAAAGCAATCTGTAAAACCATCACTATTGTACAAGCATAAAAAAGCTTCAGATTCAGTTCTTCCTACATGGACGCCAGTTGACAAGAGAGCAAATAGGGTATGTTAATTTTTCTTTGATAAGAGAATTCTCTCCCAGTTGCATTGTAATAGTCCTGACTTATTTAATACTGCAGACTCTATCATTCACAACAATGGGAAGTGGACGGCAGACTAAGCTTATGTGGAGTGATGATGACTCTCATCGTTTCCATGAAAGAGTTTTAAGTTAGCGGTGATGATTGCAAGTAATAATCGAATTGGTACAGCATATTGTGAATTTAGACAAATGGTTAGGTTTCTGATTTTAGCTTGCTCTGGTTTTAAAAGTCACTATCTTTATTGAGAAACCATCATGTATGCTGTTCATGCCAGGGTATCATGTACTTGTTGAGCCTGTTCAGAGCCTAGAACCAAAATGATCGCAGAATCCAGTGGATGTGTTTCGTCAACAATTGGTTAGTGATACCTTTACTTCTTTATATAGGCAGAGCCAAACTGAGACCGAGAGTTAAGCAAAGGACCACTTTTGGAAAGGTCAAGTTGTAAAAGTATGGTTCCTTTTTTCTTTCAGAGTTTTTTTTTTTTTTCTTTTTTTTCCCTCCCTTTTTTTGGTATTATTTCGCAGTCTTTCTTTCAGTGAGGCAAATTCAGTCTACCAATATTTTAGAAATGAAAGGGTATTCAAGCCCACCCTATTGCATCCCTTGATACCTGTCATCCTGATTCATTTGTGTTTCAAAATTTAAGAACCAGCAGTGGGTAAGTGATGCCTAATAAGGTTAAATCTACATCAGAAGGAAATTTATATTTCACCAACATTATGATCATTTCTCCTGTAATTTTATTTTCTTCTAGGTTTTTCCAAACCTTGAAGTTAGTGAATGTGATTTTGAACCTGCAACATTGCATTCATATTTTCAAACTTTATTGGCTCTGAAATTTTGTCCTATTTATACTGTTACCTAAGTTGATGCTAGATACTATATCAAGTATTGGCAAATTTAGATGCTTTGCATTAGTTTTCATTTATCTAACCATGAGCAGAAATTTTTACCTGTGCATAAGATTCCGCTGTATATCGCACAAGTTCATGGTGGTAGGTGGTAGCTATATTTGCTTTGTGTATTCACATTGGTTGCATTGTTGTTACTTCAATTCTATTGTTTGTTGAGGAAAATGGACAACAGAGATGAGCAAAGTGAGGAAACAATGAGCTTCTGAACCGAGATTCCCCATAATCTGTCAGTTGCTTCTAACAAATTGAATTTATTAACAAAACTTCGAGATAGAACTTGGTATTTAGCACAAGCTCATGTCTTCTTTCCATTTCTCAGGTTGCGTAATGCCATGACTAGTTGTTGCCTTTCACCTTCTACCTCTGCGAACTTGAGACTTATTTCTGAATATCTTTCTTGCATCTCTTTTAGTTCGACCGCCATATGCTTGTTGTCTTCCTTTAGGGATGCTGTTTCATTTACTAATTTGGCAAGTTCAGAAGAGGCATGAGGACTTCCCATTTTCAGTTCCTTTCTTGACTGAGAATCATTTCTGGGAAAAAGGAAGAAAAGTCAAAATTTTATTCACATATATTAAAGAGAGATAAACCTAAACATGGATCTGAGACAGGATTAGTATGAGGGAAAATGAAAACCCAAAGCTGGCATTATGTACATTTACCTTTTTGATTGTGTGTTGTGAACTTCAGTTTCTGCTGTAGCACCATCTAAGCTGACCAATTCACCACTGTGTGTATTTTCTCCTTCACCTTTTTCTTCAGGTGCTTTATCATACACGATTTTGTCATTGGGTGCTCCATTTTTCTGTAGATCAATAGACACTGTCACAAACTGAAGAAGCATGAAATTTTGGTGGTATAAATTTATGTAATTTCTCTCCTGGTACTTCCAAAGCTATTATATAGCTACTGTGATATGAGACCTATATCATGATTACTGTCAGATGACAATACTTTCTCAACAAAGCTTGAACCGTAAAGGGTTGAGGGGAGTGGTAAGAGGAAGGGCTTCAACCTTGAGGTTGTGGGTTCAAACCTTGGAGGTTGCAAATTGTAAATTGTGTGTAGTGGATGGAGATTTTGGACAATTTTAACTGTTTGGAAGAGTCCATGATTCTGATCTGTGAGTCGGTTTAATACCTAGAAGCACAGCTTCATGAACTTTTGTTTTGCGCAGTGTGCCAGTTAAAGCACACTACAGATGAGTGCAACTATTTGCGCTTCAAATGTGCTCATGTATAGATAATGCAAATACCTAACTGGCATTGGTATGAAGTATTGAAGAGAAAAAATAACCTTTTGGAGTGTGTTTCGGTATGCATTCTGAATGTGATTCTTTTCTGCTGCGTTGATCACATCATCCTTCTGTTTCATTGCAACAATTTCAAAATCACAGTTACTGACATTATTAATCATCCCTCAATATAATATGAAAAAGATGAATCAGAATTCGGTACTTGCTAATATAATGGGAAAAAAGAAGTAATAAATCATCCTTTGGTGGTGCATGAATGCTTGAGACCTTTACGAATGAAATGAGACAAAAAAAAAAAAAAAAGGTACTGTAAGCTTTTCTACTTAAGCATGTTATTTATCTGGTGATGAATGTCTATGGCTAGTTCTGCTAATAGCTACACAGCTGCTTAAGAATCTATTTATTAAAGATGATTTTGTAACTTATATTTCACATTTCCTCTATTAAGCTTGTGCCTTGTGTTTACAGCATCCATTTTTATTTTGTGAACTCATTGTCTCCCTAAACTAGCATGTTGTCATAAAGATTGATAGACTTTAAAACTGACTGTGGACAGTTGGATGATTCTTGGTTTAACTATGTTGAGTTCTGTTTGATAATAATGATTACCTGTACCTTCTGATGTAAGCCACCCTTCATCTGCTGTTTCTTCGGATTCCTATTCTCCAAGTTCAATCCTTGTGAACCACGGTTTAGTTTGTCGCGTTGAGTACTGAGATTCTGCATCGCAACCTGATCTCTTTTCTTCATTTCATCAATCTGAGTCCTCAAGCTAATGTTTTCCTCAATTAACTTTTCAGCTTCCTTTCTCAGTGAACAAAGTTTTCTTCCCAGTTCTTCTTTTTCTTCACTCCATGTCTTCTGCATCTCTGACTGAACAGATTGTTTCCCCTCCTGTTCCCTTTCATCTGGATGGAGCTCAACATTGGTTTTCTGAACTAATTTCTGAAGAGCTTCATTCTGCAGGCGAAGTTCATCAACTTCTGCAGCTGCTTGCATGGCTAGTTTCTCATTGTCATTGATCTGGGATGTCATTTCTTCAGATTTCTTTCTAAATTCTTCCCTGAGACGCTCTGTCATTTTGATTTTAGTCCAATTTGCATTTCTTACTGCTTCCTCTGCTCGTATGGCCCTTTGCTCCTGCTCAACCTTGGCTTGACTGACTTCTGACAGCTTGTCTTGGAAGTCCTTTGTCTCCCTTGTCCGTTTGTTCTCCAGGGTTTTAACTTCAGTTTTGAGCTCATCTATTGTAGCTAAACATTCTGAGTATAGTAATTCCTGGTCCTTGATTTCTTGCTTATAACTCTCTTCCTGGAGTTTGAGTTGCTTCACCCTGGTCAAGGAATCTGAATACTCATTTTGCATTTCTATAATTGCTATTTGTTTTCGCTGCAAATCAGAGTAGATATCTTCTTTCTCTTCCTTCTCTTTTTCATAGTCCAGGGTAAGCTGTTGAACGTGCAGTTCTATCTCTTCCTTCTCTTTCCTGGAGAGCTCTAGCTGATCAGATAGGCTTGCCAACTCCTGCTTCAAGCGTTCTAGTTCCGCTGCTTTGTTCTGCTCTCTAACAGTTTCTTTTTTTTGAGCCAGTTTGTACATGAATGCATCTGCTTGAGTTTTTGGCTCATTGTGGCTGGCCTTTAGTTCCTTATTTTTCCGATCCAATTGCTCTTTAAGATCTTTTACAGCGAGAATCAGTTCTGAGTTCAAGTCTTCTGTCTTCTGCAGCTGGAACTTCAACTTTTTGTTTAATAGCTTCTGTCGGCCAAGTTCTTGATTGGTTTCTTCTGATATATTGCTCGAGTTACCAGTTGTCATCAATGGATTGTTTGAAACTTCTGGCTCTTTAATGCTTTTCACCGAGGTCTTCAGCTGCTCGCATTCTGTTTTAAGTGTGTCCCTTTCCTGATTCAGGGAAATAATTCTTCCTGTTAATTCCTGTACTTTTCTGTTTTCTTTTGCAATTTGCTTCCTCAGGGACCCTACTTCCAATTCTGAAACTTCTGCTTGCCTTTCCAACGCTTTAATTTGAGCGTTCATCCTAGTAACCTCATCAAAAGGAAGCTGCATTTTCTCCATTGTATATCGCTCCCCCGGGCTATCTGTCGCTTCAATTACATCTATATCAGAAGTGTCTTTTAATGAACTGTCTGAGTATTGACTATAACCGAGGCTGATACTTCGCTCATGGAGATGAGTGGTTCCGTTGCGTTGCCCCCCCTGTGAAGTATAGATATAACCAAAAAGAGTAAACAAACTACATGTTCATTTTCATTTGCAGAAACCTGTTGCTCTATGAACTTTCTAAATCTTAACTTCTCTGTTCTAATTTTGTGCTATGCCATCATCACAACAGTTGAAGAGGTAAGTACACAAATTGTGAAACCTTACTTGTGTGTCTTCAAGGATTTTGTTCCCTATTTTGTCAGATTCTTTCTGTTGAACGTCCACACTTCCATTATTACTATCACTTGTTGGACTTCCATCTTCCTCTGTGTATCTGCAATTTCAAAGAACACAGATACCACCTCAAAATCTGACCTCGGCTCATCGCCATCGGCCGGAAGAAAAGAAAAGAGTGAAGAGAGAGCTTTTTTCACCTTTCATCGAGGGCTCCCTCCAGCTTCTGAATGGTAACCTGTGATACAATGTTATAATCATTCATAACTTTTCATTTTTTTTTATCATTCTGACTTGTGATAATTTATTTGCAGAAAGAGAACTTACATTTAAAATTGCACCTGAATCTGCTGGGTCAAGGGGTAGAGATAACATCACAGGATTGTAAGCTTCTATGAAATCCACAAAATCAATCGCTGTTTCTCCCAGGAAAGCTTTTGGTGAGCCCTGAAAATGTTTCAATAAGTTTTATGAAAGAAAAAATTGGAAGGGAAAAAAGAAAAAGAAAAATTGTACACACCGTTGAGACTACGAAGTAGTAGAGTTTTCCCTTGTATTTCCCAGTTTTTGTCTCTCTCACTAATTTCACAGTTTCATACACAGGATTTTCCCAGGAACAGTTCCCTTCAAGGATTGAAGATTTTCCTAATCTGACGGTCGGTTTCCCGACATCCGCCGGAACAAGCGAAATCGTCAAGGTCTTCGCTTTCATCATTGGCACCTGAGAATATAGTTAAAAAATTTGAGGAAAAGCTTGATGATTGCGAATGTATGTATCATAGAAACTGGAAAATGTACCTGTGTGGCTTGAAAGCTCATCATAAAAACGGCTTTGATCTTCTTTTGGCTTCTCCATGATGCAGACTTGAACATTTTCGAAACAGAATCGTCAATGGAGGTAAAGAGATTAGAAGTTTTCTGGATGGCTTATTTTCAACATAAGGAGAAAGAGAAGGAGAATCATATGCTCTTCTGGGACTCGAAGTTTGGAATATAATTAGCCAAAAGAATTAAAAAAGTTATATAGAAAGCTTATTTCTGAATCAAAGAGTTAAAAAACAACTTTTTTTAATTTTATTTTAATGCAGATGATGCTGACAAACAGAGCTGGCGATTACTAGATTATCTCTTCTTGCTTCCGGGGTGTCAGTCAGACTGTAAGTCAACTCTTTCTTTCTGATCTTCTCAACGAAGTAACTTGGATCCATTCATGTCTATTTAATCTGTGTTTTTTCGGTCGGAATAAATGGCGGTAGAAGTAGATGAAAAATTAAGCAATAAATGGCGGCAACCGACTCAATCAGTCCCAGGTAGGAGCATTATTATAAAATGGGGGCCACAATTATAAGAAAATGGGTTTAATCAGGTTTGGGATCTTGGCCAGTTAAATTATTGTTGACCACGTCAATGCACCACATGTGCTTGTATGCATTGCACACGCCAACCGGGTCCGGGGGGTGACGTTTTTGCCTTTTGCGACGACAAAGTTGCTAAGCAGGAATGACTCACCTCACCACCTCATTATCCTTAGTCTGCGTTGTCCAACCCAATATTCTCATTATTTCATATATATAAAAAAGTTATGTTTCGAATTATATGATATAACTTAAAAATAATTGTATTATCGATCTCTTTTCAATAGGGTTTTACTCTCAAGTGCTCTTATTTCCTAAAGATTTGTTGCAAAAACTAGCTGTGTATTCCCCCGTTTAAAATATTAGACAAAAATAAGTTTAAATTTTTTTTTTTCTTCCTTCTGCCAATTTTATAAAATTGTAATATATAGATACAGTAGCTTCCTGTTGAGTATGGTGCGTTTGACGCGCAAGAATAAAAAATGAGAATGGAGGCATCTAACATATGGAAATGAATGAGTTCCTAATTAAAGAAATTTTAAATTACTTTTAAAGAATATAATAATTTAAATTATTATATTATTATAAGTAGCAAACATGAGAAAGAATACAATGACAAGAATCACTTCCTCATTTCCCAAGCACAAGGATACTTCTCATGTTGTGGGCCTTAATGGGCTCCCAACTTGTGGGCTACGCCCAAGGCTGATTTAGGTCCACCCATAGGTCTACCAAACGGGTGCGCTGGAAATAAATTCAAGCTATGCAGAGTTAGGGTTATTAGGCTCCACTAGGATTGTATTTCAATTAAGTATTTTTGTTTTTGAGAGAGAATGCTTGTTACAACTCCAATTCTCGGATAGCGGGCGGACTTTTTTCTCTAGTGTATCTACTTTCAGGGCTAACTCTCGAATTTTATTCCGACGATCAAGTTAGTCCTAGTTCGAACTATAAAGTAAATGTGGGAGTCCTCTATCAAAAATTATCTAACATTGCAAATGTACGTTATGTTTTATTTATAGAGAACCTAGGAGTGACGGCCGAGTTGATTGAGGCGGTGGCCGAGTTGTTTGGGTCGGCGTCCGCGTAAGAGTTGAGATGAAATTGGTCCTTTCCTTGTGGTCCTGAATTGCTTACAAGGCGTCACATGTCCCTGGTTGCATTGTTCCACTTTCATATTCATCATTACTTATAAACCAATAGTTAACTGCCACGTGGGCCTATGATATTTTTTGGATATAACTCTGTTTACACTTTACACCTGCAAGGTTCAAGTATTAGTATTTGAGTTGAGTTCATTTCAACTCGGCGCCGGGTAGAAAGATAACTCCAACCCGGTGAAGGGTTACCTACCCAACAATGCTTTTATAGAAAATTGGGTAAAAAAAAGAATAAAAAGTGTAATGATTAGATTGTTTTTAAAATAACATGAGAGTAATTTTGCAGGGAATAAAATGAAAAAATATTTTTTTTTTTTAGTGAAAACTGTGATTTTTCCTAGAAAAAAACTAAACCAAAATAGAGCCTTCCCTATTTGGTACCTACTCTCAAATATGTTTTTGAGATAAAAAAGTGAATTCACACTCAAAATGTGTTTAGAATGTGTTTTTCAAACGTATTTTGTGTGTAGGATTCATATTTTTCTCCCAAAAATATGTTTGGAGAGTAATAACAAACAGGGCCTTAGTTTTCTAGGCTCTTCCGATGAGGTTTATTACGTGGCTGAGTGTTCCGGGTCACAGATTAGATTAGACGTGGGTCCGGGCCAATTAAAAGTCATGACAACTCAACACTATCATTTGATTGTTCTAGTAATAATGCAGACTCTAGCGCATTGACACAGCATGATAGTTCTCTTCTAGAGAAAGATTATTTGGAAATTGGAATGTACATGTGGTTTTCATTTTTTTGCTGACAAATATATTCATTGAAAAATGGATATTTATCTTTCTAAGTTTTTAATTCTAGTTGAAATGTATGGAAATTACTTATAGGAAGCCCTTTCATTCTAGCGTATTAATAAAAATAGTGCAACACATCATAGAAATAAATTTCTATTTTCTTTTACAGATTAATTACAATTTTACCATAATAATTGGCTCATGTCATATTATCTTACAGATTATCTGTTATGTCGAAGAAAAGTTAACTTTATAGATTCCTACTTCTATCAGTTTAGCATATGTTTAGAGTGAAAGCTATAGAATTCTGTAAGAGGTTCTCTGACTTCGTTATTTCCTTTCCTACAGTCCTTGCCTGGGATGTAATAAATAATGAGGCATATTAAACGCAGTAACCGTTTTACTAAACGCAGTAACATTCCCCTGTGAAAAGCCTATTTTACCCTTAAGTATTAAAAAAAAATTCCATAAAATTTCACACTATTCACAGGAACATTGGGAAAATACCGCCCACAGTGGGCGGTATTTCCCCCAGAAATATTTTCTCAGAAAATACCGCCCATAGCTGCCCACTAAGGGCAGTATTTTCTGAAATACCGCCCACAAAGTGCGGTATTTTCGCAAAATTTTATCCCGTTTTAAAAAAATATGTAAGTTATTTACATACCGTGTAATATGGATCGTACTCGTGACTATAAAATCAAATGTTGTGCGGTATTTTTTTTTTATCTAAAGAGTAAAATAAACTTTTCATAAGGGAATGTTACTACGAATAGTAAAACGGTTACTGCGTATAACAATTTCGTAAATAATAAGATCTGAAATATAACAATAAATTCCAAAAAAAAAAAATTAGTTTTTAAAATATCTAAAATTAAAAACGACTAATTAAAAAAACAACCACCAACGAATAGAGTCAACAAACTAGACCAGGGGGAAATGAGATACGTACATACATGATACATCATACAACCATTTTTTGTGAAATCACAGCTACCAACCAAACCAGCCTATCATCTCTCGACACGTGGAGAGCCTCCCAAGAAATGCAATCCGAGCTGGCATTTCCAGTCCCATCCGACGACTCTAACGAATCTGCTTCTCTCCATCGTACGGTCCCTTTTCATTTATTCTTCTTATAATTTTTTTTTCTTCTTAAGACAGTTAATTCTTCTTATAATTTTATAATTAAAAAGAGAAAAATGAAGGAAAAAACGACCAAACCAAATTTGGACAGTCACAAAAATATTAGAATAAAAAATCAATAGTCATCCTTGAAAGCGATTATGGATAAAAGGATGGCCACTTCGTTGGCACGTTCCCACCTCACTCCTCCTCAATCTTCTCTTCGTAATCTACAATTTCACTCAATTTTCAACGTTTTTCTGTAGAGGATTCAGGGAGGTAAACCAGTAATGGCGACTGGGATAAAGGCAGCACCTTTCGCTCTCATCACACAAGTTCTTGGCGTGGCGGCCATCGTTCTGGTGCTCATATGGTGCATAAGCTTCAGGGGTGGATTGGCATGGGAAGCCACTAATAAAAGTCTTATCTTCAACGTTTGTACTCTCTTCAATCTAAACCTATTTTGTTTGGCGTGGCTCTTGAATCTTCCTGGTGTTTTGTTTGTTACTCCCGATTAGATACTCCTAACGTTTGAAGTAGCTTAATTTAGAGCACGACTTTTGTTGTGTAAAATTTTTCGGGCCTAACGTTTTAGGCGAACGAAAGTCGCTTCTGTGTTCAATTCTTGATCAGTAGTGTTGGTTTAGTACTATGGATGATGTCAAGGGAGCTTCAGTATTAATGATTGAACTTCTGCTGAAATTTAAACTTTTTTGGTACTTTGGCTTTGTCATTTCTTCTTGTTTCTTTCTCTTTTTGTCTTTTGTGTTCCTCTAATCTTCTATCTTCTAATGTTAGTGTTTATTTGTTGCTATTTACCTTGAAACTTAACCTTATCTGAAATAGGTACTACCTTCCTTCTGAGCTTTTCTCGTTCTTAATGGGTAAACCAAACATTACTTGGCTTATCTTTAGTTTTTGGATTACAAAAATCTGTGTCCAGCTAAATGCCACTTCTGCCATTCTGGGCAATAGATTCGATTCTTTGTTTTTTTTTTTTTCGTAAGCTTGAGCTTTGGTGGTTGATCATCTAAGCCTCTAAATGTTGACTGCTTGTAATTGCATCTTCACGTGCCACATGTCTTTTTGTTTGGAAAAGTTGTGCCTTTGTGATTCGGGTGTAATTCATTTTAGACTAATGATACTCACCTCAACTAATTCATCACTACTTTTCACCATGCATTCATTGGCTATATTTTTATGAAATAGTTATTAATATCACTTTATTGACCAATGAATGCATGCCACCCCACTTGCAAAATTGTGATGAATTAATTGAGACGAGTATCGTTACTTATCATTTTATAAATGGAAGCATTAGCAAATACAGGGGCTAAAATGTCGATGAAGTTTGGAACAAGTAAATGGCTGTGTGATGATGTTAACGTAGTCGTTATTGCTTTTTCCAGTAGTCCAAGCTTCAAATCTGTGTTCTAGTAGCTTGCCCAAGTATAATGGCATGTATTTGTTGTTCTTATTCCTGAAAAGTGGGAGATGGATTACTATGCCATTTGTTACACTTTGGGCTACTATCCATTTGTTGAACTTGTTAAAGATTCTTATGGCACTGTCTATTGTTCTGGTGACATGTACTCTGATTCCTAAATGAAGATAATGGAATTATTTTTGCTAGGGATAGCATCTGGTTACAAATATAATCAAGTGATATAGACAACCCAAGAAATCGTCAAAGACATCTTATAGAACACTTATCCTGTCTGCTGTGGAAAAATGTTCTGAAGAAAAGCCTTCACAGCTTCACATTGATTCTTTTTTCGTTAAATTTATAGGTTGAGTTAGAGTTGATTCAAGAATGGTAACCAAAGAAGGAAAAACAAATAAATTAATGTAAAAGGTTGATTGGTACTGGCAGATTTTGAACTTATTATTTACAGCTTTAGCATGTTGTGGTTAATTCAATTTCAGTTTCTAATGAAAAGCTTTAATTTATGCATTTTTTTTGTTCTCTTTCCAGATCCATCCTGTTCTGATGCTCCTTGGCTTAATTGTAATTGGGGGTGAAGGTACATACGACATTTATTCACATATACCATTTGTGTGTGTGTGTGCAAAATTTTTGTTTTATGAACTTTGGGTGCTTGTTTCATGATATAATCAAAACTTACGAAAATTTTCTTTCCCCTTTCCATAATGCAGCCATTATATCTTATAAATCTCTTCCATTGAAGAAGGATGTGAAGAAACTTATACATCTAGTTTTGCACACAATTGCCCTCGTACTGGGCATCATTGGGATATACACAGCATTCAAATTTCATAATGAAAGCAACATTGCCAATCTCTACAGTTTACATTCCTGGCTTGGAATTGGTATCATTGCTCTCTATGGCATACAGGTAAATCTTTAATCTTGTCTTCCATTCATGATTTGCTGATTAATATTTTCCTTATTCTGGATCCTAGCTAATCCTGTTGAGGCCTGGCTTCCATGAATATCATATATCTGGCTCCTGTTTTCCATTCTGTTTGATTTGTCTTCTACACATAAAAAGTAGATATCCATGAGAACTTCAATGTTTTTCCTTGACATAAGTCCCCAAGAGTTTGGTTCTTTCAGCTTACCATGCAGCTGACTAAAATGTGTCCATTCCCTTACAACTTGGCCGAATAGTAATAACTTTTTTAATGTTCTTTACATTTTGTTGTAGTGGATTTTTGGCTTTGTAGTGTTCTTCTACCCTGGTGGTACATCAGAAATCAGGCGCGATTCACTTCCATGGCACGTGATCTTTGGAATTTTCGTATACCTCTTAGCATTAGGCAATGCTGCGCTGGGGTACCTTGAGAAGCTCACGTTCCTTGAGAACTCCGGTCTGGCTAAATACGGCGCCGAGGCCTTCCTGGTCAACTTCACAGCCATTGTCACTATACTATTTGGGACCTTTGTCATCTTAACCGTCCTCTCTGAGCCTGCTGTAGAAAGTGATGAATTAGGCTACTCGGCCATATAAATGACCTTGTTGGTAGCTCTTTGCTCACTGTTACACTATGGGAGCACTAGTAATATTACTGTATATCTCTGATGGATCGACAAAGCTGGAAATTGGGCTCATATTCATAAGTGGGCCTGGCTTGGACTGTTTGCCCACGATTTTGTGGGCCTGGTTGTATTATTAGCTCAGTAGGGCTTCTTCATTGTGAAATAATGTATGTTATGTTGTAGCCCAGAACACGTAAAAGCTTAGCATGGTACAGTAATAAATAATGGTTACTTTTTGAAAGAGTTTAAAACTGGGTGAGCTTACAAATGAACACACAGGTAATTTGGGTAAGGGTTTAATGCTAAATAAGATTACAGTTGTTACGTAATCATTTAGTCTTTTGATAATTGTTCGCGTAATAATTTTTTGCAATAGTATAAATAATATATTTAAGGTTGTCATCGTATGATTGAATGATTTTGTAACGCAGTTGGGATATCGATAGATTAGGTTAAAAGAAGGAAATGGTAGAAAGTCTCTTCCGCAAAAACCGATAGTGACACTAACACATTACAGTAGTTCCAGTCATGTGTAATGTTCTAATCTCACCAACCTCAATTACTCCACCTGCTAGAAAAAACAAAAACCAAAAAGTGATGGCTCTGTTTGTCTTTGTTTACTATAAAAGAAAGTTTTACTTTTAATTAAAAAGGAAAAAAATTTGAACAACCTTTTTTTATATATATATATATATATATATATATATTAATAAAAGAAGATATTAAGATAGACAAAAGACACAACTGTTTGATTCATTGGTAATTTATTGTAACTTGTACTTGTTATTAACCATTGTTGTTAGTGTGAGATTGGGCAGTTCATAGTCGCGAAAGATTAATCTCATTCAAGTTTGTAACAAGCATGATGAGTAGTCACACACTATTGGTTATTGGTTAATGCTTATCTAAGGTGTAGATTCTCAAATAATTCATCTTTTCTCAAGGGCCAAAACTAAAGATATCCCACCAACTTCAATGCGTACGTTTTTCTTCCACTCCATGGATCATTGATCATGCATAGCTAAGAATATTTTATTCTAAGAAACGGACTACTACTTCTTCTTCTTCTTCTTTCATCACCTTACTCTTATTTTAATAATTTGAAATAATAATCAAGATTTGATTTGATTTGTTTTGTAGACTCAGAATCAGAATCTTGCGGCCCTTTTTACAGCTAGCTATGCATATAAATATTGATGATCTACTTGTTAAATTTTGGCCTCATGAATGAATGTATATATGTTATTGTTGGCAAATCAAGAAGTTGAAGATTCGATGTCTCCCATTCCACCAGCTTAGAATCTGGGCATACTAGAGCAAACTTGTAATAAAAATCATCATGAACTAACTAATTTCATTTCCGGCTTATGCAATTATGGAAATGATAAAAAGAAGGCAAAAAAGATACTCCTTCCTGTTCATTAGAAACGTTTCATTAGAAAAAGAATTATACCTTATAAGTTATATCACTAGATTATTTTAATAGAACGAAAGAAGTGTATAGCAATAAAGAGTTGATCAGTCGGAATCCAGCGTGTCCATGGTGATTGAAGTTTCAGCGCATTAGTTTGTCAGATCTGATGATCTCCAATTTGTTGGCGGTGTAAGGGTCGACATATTCTGGTCCTTATCTATCCTTGTAGAATTTACAAGTTTTGATCATACACGACAGCTCAAATTCGATGTCACAATTTAGGGTTTCCTCCTCTTTTATGATTAATGATTGATTGTGCATTAATTATATATATATATATATATATATATATATATATATGTATGTTACCAAGTTGCAAAGTGATCATATAAAGGAGTTATAACTAATTCCACCTCCCCTCCACAAAAAAATGCCCACCAACTATCATTTATTTCGTTGTCATACTTAAACTCTATCAAGTAAGATTATAGTCTTATAATATAAAAAATGACGCCAAAAAAAAAATATATATCTATAATAAGAATAAGTGTAAAAAGTTTTTGATTAAACCATCGAAGATAAAATTATATATATTTATATATAAACAATTAATTATAATTTTTGTAATATATTGTTATTGTGAATGTAAATGGAGATTAACCGTCAAATAATATTTTTGGCTCGTTTAAAAGAGAACCACAAAAAGAAAAGTATGGATGAATTCAAATTCCAACGGCAAATTCTTGAGGCTCTGTTCTCTTGTGGTTTGTGTAATTTTGTGGTTTGTGTAAGAGAAATTTTGTTAGAGAGAAGTTTTTTGTTGAAAATTTTTTGGAGGGAAGTTTTTTTTAGAAAATTGTATAAGTGAGAGATAAAAAAGTGTAATAATTGTGTTATTTTTTGAATTTATGTGAGTAGGTATTTAGAGAGAATTTTAAATTTTTAATTTTGAATTATTGAAAAAGTAAAGTTGTTTCTTTATGTAAAATTTTGAAAAACAAAGTGATGATTATTGAAAAATTGTCACAAGAGAACATAGCCGATCTGGCAACGGTTCTCAAATTCAGCAAAGTAATTCCAGATATGAGTGCGTGGCAAGCCATCATTACTTGGATCCCAACACACGCAAAAAGAGTCGTATTATGAAATTGACTTTCTTCATCTTTAGCAATTCGCACAAGTTAGCATTTTCATTTTGTTTCAAAATATCACCATTTTCTTAAGAGAGTTGTATATATTTTTTAATTCGACACTATTATCTATATATTAGGTAGGAGATAGGCCGTAGCAAAATTAGAACAAAATCTTTGAAGAGTCTAATTTTTGAACAATTTTTTTTAATAATGAAATACATATATTAAAAAAATTATCATTTTAAAATACACTTTTAATAACAGTGGGAAGAGGGTTGGAGGACCACCCCTCCCCCTTCTTGGATCCGCCCATGAAGGCAGGAGTTGTGGGGCAAAGAACGAATTCAATGAAACTCTTGCAAAGTACTGTCAAGCTATACTCTAAGTAGGTAAAATTATCAGAAGTAGAAATCGAACCCCGACATCTGAGTTGGCTTTCTATGCGTTACAACATAAAATATAAATAATAATAATAATAATAATAATAATAATAGTACTAGCTTTTGCCTTTCTGGCTGTCCAATTGATAGAATCTATCTATGTGCACGAAATTAACTCCACTAAACAAACCGATATTTTTCATAAAATTATAGTGCTATTTCATCTCTTTCAAAGCTATCTTTGATTTTATACAAGACTTATATGGTCCTTATAGAAAAAAGTTCAAAAATTCTTCAGAGATTTGGGAAAATATAACTATTGAGATTTGACAAAAATGTTATATTAAAATTCGCATGCCTTGTTCATGTATAAAACACGTTCAATGCAATGCAACTTTTTAAAAGTATCACTTGTATTCCTCGTGAATATCAGTTTATTCTCTTATTCTTTTTTTTAAAAACCTTTTTTTTAACAATACTCTCGAGGATTCTTGTACTCTCGATGAGTATTCAATTTTCTTTTTCCTTTTCATTTTTTACTTATAACGATACTACTTTCTAAGAATATTATTAATTGTCGTAAAGAGTATTAATGATACTATTCAAATGTGGTAAATTATAGCTTTGACAATAGTATCGTTTCTTATACATAAACTGAAAACCAGGAAAAAATAAGGTAAAAAATCGTAAAAGAATATTTGTAATGCAATCATGATTGTTGTACATAAAAATGGTGACACCAAATTACACAATAATAATATAATAATAATCCTCCAGCTGCAAAATAAATAAATATAATCAATAAAAAAATTATAAAAGCAAAGAAAACAGGTGGGCAAGTGCCAACTCAGGGGTGGGCCCAGACACCAGTGTAAACCAATCATCAAAGACAGCGTGGCACCCTCCTCCCTATCAATATTTTTGGGTGACAGTTACCTTCCTCCTCTCCCGTCTCCAACAACTACAAATCCATAATAATATCTTCCCATCCACAGATTTCGCAAGCTTCTTCAACCGATACTTTGCGACAGTGTATTCATCTTATTCTTCTTCTTCTGCTGCGTTTTCATTTCATCTTCAGCTGTGTTTTTTGTAGCTTTATTGGTATGGGAGAAGAGGAAGTGAAAAAAGTAGAGCCCGAGTCACCTTCTGAGCCTCCTCCAGTTCCTCCGCCCGCTGCTCCGGCTCCGGAACCGGCACCGGAGACCTCCCAACCAGCTAAAGATGTGGCCGCTGAGGAGAAAGCATTAGTTCCAGTTCCTGAAGAGAAGAAGCCTGAGGAAGAGAAGCCAGATGACTCCAAAGCTCTTCTTGCTGTTGTTGAAAGTACGTTAAAGACTGAATTTTTTTCTTTAGTTTTCTTTACTGAAACAACAGAGTAATTTGAGTTTAACTGAAGGGCCTCCCTAATTGGAAAGGAGCAATGAAAATCAATACTAATTCCTGGCGTTCTTGGTATGGATATGCAAGTTTTTCAAAGAATTTCCAGTTCTGCAAAGGGGGGACAAAAACCAATCTTTATTTAAAAATTACGTTAAATTTTAGCTTTTTTAATGAATTTTCTCAATTGATTGTGTTTTTTTTGTTTTGTTTTGTTGTGTTATCGTTGATTATTTGTCTGTTCTGGAATTGAAAGTGTTTTTAATTTGGTGGCAGAACCAACCGAGCCTGCTGTTGAAGAGAAGCCTGCTGAGGGTTCAGTTAACAGAGGTATACCAAAATTGGATTCAATTTCTCACTTGTTCTGTGAAAAAGATTCTGACTTTCTTTGCACTTTCCTGCCATAGATCTTGTGCTTCAACGTGTTGCAACAGAGAAGAGGGTTTCCTTAATCAAGGCTTGGGAAGAGAGTGAGAAATCCAAGGCTGAAAACAAGTGAGTAGAGCTTTCTTCTTTCTCCATCATCCTTTCGTCTTTTTGTATTCTTTCCTTTTTTTTTAAAAGGAATTAAATATCTGTTTGATTAATACTTTTGAAAGCAATTCAAATTCAATTGTTAAAGTTGTAGCTTTATTGGATTCCACTCAAACTGTATCTACATCTTTTTCGTTTTGAAGATTTTGTATCCAACTTTCTGGAACTCTTTCACTGATTGAGTTGAAATGAGAATTTGTTCCTTCCATTGTTCTTTTGTTGATAATCTGATGTGAATTTTTATTTTCAGAGCCCAGAAAAAGATGTCTTCCATTGGGGCATGGGAGAACAGCAAGAAGGCAGCCTTTGAAGCTGAACTCCGTCAAATTGAGGTAACAATTTATCCCTGATTTTTTGCATAATTCTCCATTTTAGAATCTTATCAGCATCAGCTAATCAATCCCTTGATGCCAAATACTGTTAAATTTGATGTTAAATGTAGGAAAAACTGGAGAAACAGAAGGCCGAATACGTAGAGAAAATGAAGAACAAGATTGCTGCTCTGCACAGGACAGCTGAAGAGAAACGAGCCGTGATCGAAGCCAAGAAGGGCGAAGATATCCTCAAAGCAGAGGAGACAGCCGCTAAATATCGAGCCACCGGAACTGCTCCCAAGAAAATCCTGGGATGTTTCTGAATCTGATGAGTTTTCAGGTCTAATTTGATTGCATTTGTAAAGTTCTCTTTCTTTGATTTGTTTTATTTGTTGATAGAACAGGTGTTGAGTTGAGTTTGCTTGTGTCAAAACAGCTGTTATTTGCCTATTTATTATTACTATTCAGTGTGCATAATGATGTATCTTTAGTAGTAGTAGTAGTAGTAAATCCAGAAAAAAAATTGTGCATTTGTTGACTACAAAGTTTGAAAGAAAAATCTTGTTAAATTACAGCGTGCTATTCATTTTGCTTAAATTACCAAAATCTGATGCTATTTTTGTGGTTCTGCGCCCTCTTTGCGTTGCTGCCGACAATTTGGGGCCGAAGTTAGGTGGAAATATGAGCCTTAAAACGCAATCTTTGACAAAATTGAACATGCCAAGATAGATCTTTCTTGCCATGTTCATTGTTCTGAACTGTGCATTTTCTAAGGGATGCAAAAAAGAATGACAGATTTTGATACTGAACAGAAAAGGAGAGATCATAGGGACGAATCGATGTTCGTTCATCAAGCAAAAACATTTCCAATACCCAACTAATATGCATAGTTTCAAAACTGTTTGTTCCACTACTACATGGTTATGTCTAGAGATTCTTAATGTAGAATTATCAGCAACCATTAACTGAAATTAGCAATCTAGGAGTTAAAAGAGTATCCTGTTTTTCATCTTCTACTGGAGCTGTGATCCCCCGGATGGAGGTCAAATTGGTTCTTGAAAATACATTGAGACTTCATCAATAGATTCTTGCAGAAAATCCATTTCACCAACGTCCGGAAGATCCAGCAGCAGCTCGGTCGTTGTATCGGGGGAACCATCCAATTCATAGGATTTGGAGTTGTCTGAACCACCAAACTCTGAATCCTTCGGTTTCCCAGCTGTGTCAGCTGCAGAGCTGAGTTTACTCCCTGGATCAACATGCATTGTAACACCAGAAGTTAATTCATCTTTTGTTGAAGATGAAACTTGAGACAATGAACTTTGACTAGCCACTCCTTGGCGAAAACTTTCTCCAATTTGTGAATTCCAAAGGCGAAGGAAGTAGTCACCTTCAGTTTCAGCAGCTGATGATGAACTCAATAGTAAGGGATCATCCACATCCAAGGGAACCTCGCCGGCCTCCGGTATGGCACTCTCCCATTGCACCATTTGATGAACTGATGAAGATTCTTCCCTTTTATCATCAGTGGATCCTAAAAGGGGCGAAGACGACTGCTGGTTCGGTTTGATACGCTTCCTCAAATGTGAATTCCAGAAATTTTTTATCTCATTGTCAGTTCTTCCAGGTAAATGAGAAGCTATAGCAGCCCACCTGAAAAATTGGATCAAATATTATGATAAAAATCAAAAACAAGAACAGGGTTGTAAATAAATTGGTCATAAAGTTTGAGAAATCTTGTCAGAAAGTGTTTTTACTTGTTTCCGAGCTTGGTATGCAAATCCAGAACAGATCTTTCTTCCTCTTTGCTGAATGGACCTCGTTTAATCTCAGGGCGAAGATAGTTCATCCATCGAAGCCTACAGCTCTTGCCACATCTAAGGAGCCCTGAAATAGTTATACATCAACGATTCAGCACAATTTCTGGCCTAAATGCAATATTTATGCCATTTTCAATTGCCTATTCTTCAACTTGACAGAGGAAGTGACCAAAACTTCAAGAAAAAGCTGCAAGTTTTACAATCTGGGAAGAAGAAGAAGAAAAAAAAAAAAAAGAAAGAGAAACCTGCAAGTTTAGGGAGGGATCGCCAAACACCAGAGCCATTCTTGGTGATATAGTCAAGAAGAATCTTGTCTTCTTCAGGACTCCAAGCCCCTTTCCTCAGTCCCTCTTTGTCACAGCATGGTGTTCTTCCCATCTTACTCTTCTTTTCTCTAATCTTCTTCTTCTTCCTCTCCTGATCCTTCTCTTCCACCTTCCTCATTCCAGCAATTCCAACCCAGAAAAAATAAAGATAGCCCACCAAAGTTTTACTCCATTTTTCATCCAAAGGGGGAAAGAACAAACAAAAAGGACAGAGGGATTTCAAATGATATAAAGAGCAGACAGTGAAAACTGAAAAGAAAGGGACATTGAACACAAGAATGGAATCTCAAGACTTTAAGTCCATAAATGCATGGGGATCACATTCATACAATAATGAAGAAAAACCATTGAACACAGAGAGACAAAGAAACCACCTTTGCATTTACTGCTGCTTTTGTAGTACCGCCATTTACTCACACAATTCATTTCCCTTCAAGTAAAAGTACCACATTATATACACAGTGTTCAAAAGAAAGAGAAATTCTTGCACAGCAACAACAATAATAACACCAAATTCCATAACGGTCTAATAACAACAGTTCATTTTCATCCCACAACCGGTCAAAACAAAGCACCAAAATATGAACCTAGAACTGACAGTGCTATTATGCGCATCCCAGAGAGGAAAAGAGAAAGAGAGAGAATTGCACTCACTTGAAAACCCAGGGCGAAGCTAGAGTGATTGGTGGAAAAATGGTGGCTCTGTTGTTGGGCTATGGCTTCCATAACCTTAAAGGCTCTGTTCTTTCAGATATAGGGAAGGAATGAAGAAATGGGAAGAAGAAAAACCCAAAAAGGAGAAATCTTGCATGTGCCTAAAAATTATGGCAAAAAGATTGTGAACCATTTCTCTCTCAAATTGAGAAAAAATATTTAAAAAAATATTTATGTGTTTATAAAGCTGCTCTGCTGCCTCCTCTGCAAGGGCTAAGCCTGCAAGTTTTGTGATAGGAGGGGTTGGAACTTGGAAGTGGAACTATACACAGGACAACGTTTACAAGTCAGACGTCAACTGACACGTGTCATTAACAGAAACTTGTTTCACTCAAGAAGACCGTCGCTGTTCCTCGGACAAAGTCACGAACGAATAGCCAGCATTCGGGAAATTTTTACATTAGCTTTAATCAATCTTCATTTCATTTTCCCTATTAGAAAAAAAAATGTTTTTTTTTTTAATTTTCATGTTTGAAGGGGAAATAATATTTGGAAAATAAAATTTTTTAAGTAATATTGGATAATAACTAGAGAAATATTTATAGATACAAAAGCATTAACTTATATTTCTGTTCTCTTAGTCACACACTTAGGAAAAGTATCACTTTTTTCTTAAAAATATTACACAAAAAAATAACATCATTTTTACTAAATTCACAATTCAAATTTTAAAATTTTCTCTAAATCTCCACTCACTTAAATTCAAAAAAAACATAATCATTACACTTTTTTTTCTATTTCCTGCACAAATCACCAAAACAAATTTCCTCCAAAACAAATTTTTTCATAACCAAAAAATTTCCTAAGAATGGTGACTAAGAGAACAGAGACTAAATGCTTTAAAATAGAGGCATACTAAACGCAGTAACCGTTTTACTAAACACAGTAACATTCGCCTGTAAAAAGTCCGAATTGCCATTTAAAGTATTGGTGCAAAAGTCGTCCCGTTCGGGCATAAAACATAAGGAAAAATCCCCCCGACCGCCGCCGGCGGTATTTCGGGTTTTTAACGAATCTTCTTATCTTTTTTTTAACTGGTACTGTTCACCCACCGACTGTATTTTCCGGGGAAAATACAGCTGCCGACCGGCGGTATTTCGAGTTTTTAACGGATCTTCTTATCTTTTTTTTAACTGGGCTGTTCACGTGCGTGAACAGTACTGTTCACGCACGGGTGAACAGTACCCGGGTTTTTTTTTTTTTTTTTGGGCTAGGAGTATTTTAATATTTTCATAAGGGAATGTTACTGCGAATAGTAAAACGGTTACTGCGTATAATAAGTTAGCGTTATTCTATAGTAAAACAATATTATTTCACGAATTTGAACAAAATGTATATGTCCAGACTATAGTCCCTAAATGAAATCATTCAATCATTGAATAATTGCCTGTGTAATTTCATTAGTAATCCATCATAGACCATTGGTGTGTCCAAAAATGAGTAAATCGTTAGGTTTGACCCAATCGTGAAAAGATGCCCATTAAATAATAAAAATATAATAAGAGATAAATAAATGAGCAGCAAGGCTTAAGCAATAATAAATGGTCAACGATTATGGAAACGTTATCAAGGTGAGAAGTTAATCATGTGTTAAAGTCACTGAAACCGATAAGCCTAGGTCAAGGCAGGTTTAAGTATGCAGTAATTATGATACCTAAAAACATGGAGTCCAGACGAAAATTGGGGAAGCGTTAAAAGCCTAGCGTTTAATATGGTGGAGTCAAGACAGAGGGAGTAAATGTTGCATGTCCGTTACGAGAGTATTTAAGTCAGTGTCCGTTATTCGGGTATTAAGTCCTGATAGCAATTACATTTGACTTAAAGCCAATGACGGTTACAAAACAATTTAACATTTGTTAACAGTTACAAAGGCAATCCAACGGACATAAACGGTAAAGTCATTCTATAAATACAAAGAGACAACTCAAAGTGAGGACGACGAAAAAGGTACGTGACTACTCTCTAATTACATTGATATTCAACAACTACTCTCATTAATTTGAGCGTTGTAGTAGTACAAAGGATTGACCGGCATCTGTAGGTTGTTACCAAATTCAGCAAGACGTTTTCCAGGATTGAGAGGTTCAATATTTCTAAGGGCAAATCATGTTTCATCAACCATTATTCATGGGCTGAATGGTTTCATAAATGAACTACAGTATATTTCATAAATTTCGCTCGTGAATGGATGAGAAATTGACATGGAAAGGGTTTGCTCCTCCACGGCTCCACCGGCACCACACATACACACACTATACAAGTGAGTGAAGATACAAATTGTAAAAAAATTATTGGACATCTAAAATTGAAATTATTAAATGGTAATTATCATGTGATATGTCACATTATTTTCTTTACATTCTTATCCTATATTTGTATTTTCTCAATCATATATACGTTTTATATTCTAATATAAGAGTCTACTTTAAATTTACATCTTGTGCCTTATGAATAATTATACCATTAGACTTTACTAAAACAAAAGATAGAGTATTTATTACTACATCCCTCTCATGTAAAGAATTTAATTTAAAACTAATCTTTTGTTCTCAAAAGGGTCACTTTGAATTTGCTTACATATACTCTATCTGTTCTATTAGAATGATCCAGTTTGTTGTACTAAAATAGTACACCAAAGTGGACTCTTCTAATGAAACAGAGATAGTAATATTTTTATTAATATAATAATATATAATTTATAATTAATTAATTCTTAAAAAATAAAAATTATAATATTAAATTATTTATTTTACTATTTATAATAAATTATATATATATGTATATACTTTAAATCGAATTATTTTAATAGAATGGGTGAAGTATTGTAACTGGGGAGGGAAGGCTATTGAATGAATGGAGATGGATGATAATTGAGTCTGATGAGGTTTTAGGAGCGGGGCGGTAGTGAATGTAGTAGCCGGTACGGTAGACATGGGTCGCGGTCGTCCTCCTCGTATCTGCCCCGGGGATCGATATTAATGCGATCTCTGGCTACCAAGTACCAATACACGCACCGTTTTGATTGGTTTTATTTTTTGGCATACTATTTACAGTAATATTTTTTTGTGAAATACATATTTTACCTTTTAGTTAAAAAAAAATACCGCACAACATTTGATTTTATAGTCACGAGTACGATCCATATTATACGGTATGTAAATAACCTACACATTTTTTCGGATAAAGGTGGTTTTCTGAGAAAAATCCCTCCTGGGTGAGGTTTTGGGAAAATACTGCCCACAAAATGCGGTATTTTGCCAATATTCCTGTAAATAGTATAAAATTTTATGGGAAATTTTTTTTTTTAATACCTAAGGGGAAAATAAACTTTTTACAGAAAATGTTACTGTAAATAATAAAATGGTTACTGCAAATAACAATTCCGTTTTTTTTTTTTTTGTTGTTGTAAATTTAACTTTTTCACATATTTAACATATTTCTTACATTAAAAAATATATATTTTCAAAAATTGAGAAGAAAAAGGTCATTGTTCATCATATTTCAAGAAACATGCATGCATCATAAGGAGTAGTTGATGGTCAAGAGATCAAAATTTTGAGTTATACCGCAAAATTCAAAGGAGATAACATATTACGTCGAAGAATCTGCGATGTCTTCTTGAAATCTCAAGCATCGTTGAGAAGAAATTAAAACCAAAGTTGAGTGGAGTTGTCAATCCTTTATTCCTTATCCATGTATGTAGATTTGACTCCCCCTGGACCCTAATTTCTGCATCCCATTTCTTCAAAGTTCAAACAAGTATTCATCATTTGTTCAACACACAAGGAATAACTTCGCCTCCAAGTTCTCTCTTAAATTAACCTTCCACCTTCCATTTAAAGAAAAGAGCCTTTCCCATTCCAGATTCCAATTTCTGTCCATTTTAGAAAACTATTGACGAATTAGTTTCTGTCCTTTTTTTTTTTTTTTTTCCCTCCAGTTCTTGAGTTGATCATAAACTTATGGTGATGCTAACAATAGTCGGGAGGGTGAGCGATGGGATGCCTCTGGCTCAAGGTCCAAGATACGTAAATGATGAAGAAACAAATCATGACAATTTCTCAATTTACAAGCAACAAGCTGAGTTCTTATTGCAGGAAATCTCCAGAGATGCTCTGCTTCTTTCCAACATGACCATCCGAATCGATCACAACTGTTTCAAGTACCCTTTTCTTTGTTTAATGAATGCATCCTCATTTTTGCCTCATTCCTTTCTGATTCTTGATATATAATCTGAAAGTTTCTGGTTTTAATTAAGCTACATTGTGGAGAATGGAGTTTGTTTCATGACACTTTGTGATTCTTCGTACCCACAAAAACTTGTACATTGTTACTTGCGGGATTTGGCCAAGGAGTTTGGCAAGTTTGATAGGAGCCTCTCTGAAAGAATTACAAAACCATACAGCTTTATTGGATTCGGTAATGGATTTTCCTTTAGTACTGTGGTTGATGAGTGGTTTAGCCCTGAATTTTCCGAATTGCACTGTCTAGACTGTCGAATGATATTTTCTGACTACGCCACTGTTACCGTAAAAATGATCACAACCCTAAATGCAGGTAGTGTTATTGGAAACATTAGAAGACAATATGTAGATACAAGAACACAGACAAACTTATCAAAGCTGAATGCAAAGTCTCAGCAAAATGAAGTTTTCATGACACAGGAATTCTCGCAAATTGTAAAAAGAAGAAGAAGATCCGGTAAGTTCTTTCTGGTCACTGTAACAATTCTGTCTTTCTTTTCTATTCCTGTACACGATTAGCTTTAAGGTTTGTCTTAATTTGTGATTAGAACTGCTGGAAAGATTTAGTGAAACACAAGAACACACTTCACAAATTTGGGGATCCAAAAACCTCGAGGTAGTTCATGAAAACTAACGGCTAGTTTTCTTGTTTGATTGTACATATATATATATATAGCTAATTAAATTTCCCTGCAATTTATCCCTTTTTCAAGCAGATGATTGCGCTGAAATGGACACCGATTACGATTGTCTCTGTTTCTGGAGCAATTCTTCTATGGAGCAGCTTTAAACTGAGAGATATGGCGGATCAATAAAAGTAGAAGTATAATTAATGAAAAGGCCTATGTAAAAATGGCCTTTATTTCTTTACAAATTGTCACCGGGAAATGTTCGAGTAAGCAAATTCAGGGAAATTGTTGGACCTATTTTATGTTCTAAAACTTCCCATAAATTGTCAATATCAATAACAATTCATACTCCATCCGTTCCATTACAAGAGCCCGCTTTGGAGTTGTACTTTATGGCTCATAGACATTTGTACAGCTGGACTCTTCTAGTGGAACGAGGGAGTATCTTTTAGAACATCTCACAAAAACAGACCATCGGTGGTGATATGGAATTGCCCATTCATAAAACCAGCAAAACCATTTTCGGACATGTGATCCTCAAACTTAAGGGGCGGTTGAAGCATCCCGCCGTTGTCAAATGTTTCGCCATGGAAGAGCAAATCGTGCATGAAGGCATCTTGAAAGTCCGAATTGTAATACTCAATATTCTTCTCTGCAACATTGGGATTTCCTGAGTTTTCAGAGTTGATCTGATCACGAAATTGATCCAGCGAAAACCACTCGGCGAATAGTACTTTTGGTAAGTTGCTTTTGCAAACTTCTACGTCAGACATTAACGATCCCTCCAAATGTTCGGCCGATTCGACGGCGGAATTCGGTGGGGTTGACTTCACCGGAGAAGATGAAGATTCCAAACAGTTAAATGAACTTGAGGTGGGTTCCGCCGGAGTTTCCTCTGCGTCTCCTGTTTTGGCCGCCCTTTTTTTCAGGTAAGAATGCCAATGGTTCTTTATCTCGTTGTCTGTTCTTCCGGGTAATTGTTGCGCAATTTGTGACCACCTGGAAACGTTACCATTAATCACCGTTACAACAGTAACAACCAAACGTTTATTTTGAATGAAAATAAATCATATTTCGTCATCGATAACGAGTTTCTTACTTGTTGCCAAGATTGGCATGGAGGGACATGATATTTTCCTCTTCTTCTTTGCTGAACAATCCTCGTTTCAATCCAGGCCGAAGGTAATTGATCCACCTTAACCTGCAGCTTTTACCGTTCCTCTGCAAACCTGGGAATTATCAAACTAAAAGTCAACCATCTGTCTACGTCATCATGGATAATTAAACTACAAGAAATTACTTTTTTCCAAAATTTTATATTTGTTGTTCACAATTCTGTGGCCTGTTGGCATTGGCTAAAGCCCGACTCCTTCTAGAACGCCATAGTCGATCAAAGTAGAAAACTTCAGGACGGCCCGTGGGCCTAGCCTCTTTAATAATTTGGGTATATTTTATTTAGAAGTCGTCTTCATAATTTCCGTTATACGTACCAACTTGTATAAAGTATTAGTTTAAGAGGTCACGATTTCTTTTTTCCCATTAAATATAGTTCACCATAGAAGACATTGACAAAAAATAATAAATAAAAGTATAAAATTGTCACCAAAAAAAAAAGTTTCCTTCTTACTTTCTCACTCAGTTACTGACAAAATACATATTTTCACGTGAGCGACTATGTAAATTTACTTAACTGTTATTAGATCGAATAAGATAGACTTTCAACTATGAAAGTTACTTAAGATATAACAACTCATGATTGCTTTTGGCATTTTGCCCAAAAGCATTGGAAAAACTTGTTCATCTCATTGCTACACAAAATGCAGCATGTTTCCACACACTAGTAACACAAGCAACTAATAATGGGCATGGAATCCATTCTTGATTACCTTTCTATGGTTTCACATTTAGCACATCTACAAACAGGTTTATCACCCTTCTCAACCTCATTCTTAACTCTGTAAAATAAGGTACTATTCCTCTGTTCTATTGAAAAAGTATACTGACATATTTTAATGGAACCAAAGAAGTAATAAATTGAAGAATTTGTTGCAAAAACCTTATATATACTTGGAAGATATATATGATACTGAAAAAAAAAAAAAAGAAAAAAAAAAGTCATATTTCTAACATTAAAAAAGTACGATGGTTTATATGGAATGGAATGAGTATAAGTTACAGAGGAGAAGAAGACGATGGACGGGGGAGAAGAAATGAAGTTACCGGCATTGATGGGAACGGAGGTCCAGCAGCCATGGCCGTGTTTGAGGACGTAGTTTCTGAGCTTAAGGTCCTCGTCGGGAGACCATAACCCTTTCCTGTGCTTTAGCTTTGGTTTATCAGAGCTTTTGCACACCATTCTTCTTCTTCTCTATATCTCCAGATTCTAGCTACAGCTCTATCACACAAATGATTGAATGCTTTCTGTGAGAGAGACAGCGAGTTAGTGAGAAAGAAAGGAAACCCTTAGACACGCTGAGGTTAGCCGACCCGCCTTGGAATTTAAAGAAGGGATTAGGTACAATTTTTGCTAATAAATATTCAACATTGCTCCAACATGGATTTTTTTTTTTTTTTTTTTTTTAATATTTTCTTCCATAGCTTGAATTGAGCCCGTCGGTTCTGAACTCGGAAGTTTCATGCAAGACAACTTCTTGACTTAACTTTCTTTTTTTTTTTATTTTTTTTTATTTTTATGTTTTTGGTATCGTATCTATTACATAGAAAACAATAACGATAGGAAAGAGGAGGAAAGAAGCTAGAAAGCCGCCATCCGATCAATTTGCACCCTAAATTGAGAGATCATGTCTCATATATGCTATACTCTTATCTACCTTCTCTCACATGTCATATTATCGGGCCTACTTCCCTATTATAAAAAAATAGATATAGAAGACATGGTAGGGTAGACGAAAAACCTCATGAACTAAAAATTTATTTTTTAAGTGACTTTTTATGCATTACAACCGTCGTTAGGCATTGATTTGAAATATTGCGATATGTATATATGGATTAAAAAAAAAAGTTGTACGGATTACTATTTTGTTGAAAGTTGTAACAAAATAATGCATTAAATAAGTACAATTTTAATTTAATATACAATGAGGTAAGAAAATGACACATTTTTTGGGTAGATTGACAAAACCACCGTTTTACTTGAACTAAATAATAACTGCAATTACAAGACTTGTTTTAAATTACGCAACAGAATCTGTTTACTTACCTTCCTACCCCTCACAACCGCAAAAATGACCAATTGATTTACACTGCCAGATTTCCTTGTTCGATATTTTATTTTATTTTTTCGCTTTGGAATTAGTATACGGTACGGTCAGTATTATTTGTTACCGTTTCAATGACTTGGTGTGGTGGACATCCTATTTTCGTACTTGTTCTATATTCAACGTTCTATTTGTGTTCATCAAACGTTAACGATCCAATTAATATTCAAACCCCAAGAAACTTGGGAGGTGAGATAATTCCTCGTCAGTGGCATAGATATCAACTTGGTAATCCATGACTCTGGAAAACTCGATCATCTGACTGTTCATGACTCAAATTTGATCGAATCTCGCAACTTACACTGACTTGGTCGTCCGTGCCAAGATGACACCTCAACTGATCTCGTCAAGCCTACATATTCATCGATTTTCACTCAAAAATCGCATAAGATATTCTCTCAATAAAATAGTCGTGTTTTACTTTATGATACTAAAAACGTATTAAAAAATATTATCATTTTCCTTTTTTTTAAAAAAAAAGAAGTAGAAATTGGAATAAGGGGTGTGTCATTAAGCAGGCTTAAAACCTACTTCATCAAGCACTACCACTCTACCTGATCCATTTCATTTACTGGTCCCCCGGTGCTGATGACGTGGCTCGTCCTTCTCGGATTTTTTAAAATTTTTTAATTTTACCCTCACCAAAACCAAAAGCACAAGTGTCCAATGAAATAATAAAAATTGATTTTTTTTTTTTTTTGGTTTAAAAAAAAGCACAAGAACCCAATAAATGATTAGTAGTAATGTCAAAGACTTTGAAGCTAAAGTTTACTATTAATCATTGATTAATGATTATTCTACTAATCCCGTCATCTTTGATAAAAGAGGACGTGTTGTTTACACTCACAGGTTTAAATTCAGGTTCACAATAAATAAAAAAAATTTGTTATATTGTCAAATCTCATCTCGTATTGTCTTAGCATATTATAATGATTGATTAAATTTTTAAAAAAAAGAAAAATTATATAACCAAGTTTTATAGTCCATGGCCATTTGAACACGCATTAGATTATTAAATTATACCGGGTAATTAGATGTATTCTATTTTTATTTTAGAGATAAGAATTTAATAATAGAATTGAAAATCATGGTTTTTTTTTCTCTTCTTCCTAATAGCAATAGCATGCATTTTTATAATACTACATAGATAAATAATACAGTTACAAATTTTAAAAATAAGTAGACACATTTTAGAGTCAGATTTATGTCTTTATTTTATTTTAAAATTTTTTTTAATTTATAATAATATCATCCATGTTTCTTAATATACTTGGAAATACATCGTTACTACTTACTACTACAAATACACTAGGATTTAGAGGGCTAAGTTTTAAAGTTCGGACAAAAAATTGTTTTAAAAATACAATATTCTGAATGGTAATATCATTCAGGCTCGTACTTTCAAACGTGTTACCGCTGGAGCTGTGATTTTTTTTTGGACAAACTCCGTCTCTACTTGATTATTCTCTAACAGCAAAATCATCGTAATCGAACTACAACCTATATAATACTAGTAATTGTTCCTAATGATACTCCGAATTGCCGACAATTAGTTTGATTAAAGTCTACTAATAAATGATGAATTAATTTTCTGCCCCAATCTTCCTCGAAAGATTTGCCAGCTCTTGCGTTTCAGGATTGTACATTAAAATAATCCATTTGTAATGGAGATGGACGTCTATCAAGTATTTTCTTTTCTTTTTTTTATTGCATCTTTATCTTCTTTTTTTTTTGCTTAAATAAATTAGTAGCAAGTAATTTAATTTTTTAAAAAGTGTGTTGAAGAGGAATATATGGAAGATTTTTGGAATCAAATTTCCATAACAATTGGATGGAAATTTGTGTTTCTTATTATTTATTTACATACGATTCCGCGTGGCTATTAATCAAAATGTGAAAAAGTTAATAAATAAATTAAGGAAATGTAGCACAAGTTTAATCAATGAGAACTCAAATTATCATCAGGTTTGTTTGGGGAATTTGGGAGAATTATGTTTTAAAAAATCACCTTGAGTATAGAGTGGTATAAACTAATGATTAAATATCTTAGTTAGTACAGAGTATTTAACAAGCAAAGTCTTCTTCTTCTTTTCTTCTTTTTTTTTTTTTTTTTATAAAAAAAAATGAACAATTAAAAATATGTTTATAAAAGTAACAAGAAAACAAAAATAAATGTTTCTAACATAACACGTGGCCAAGAATAATTTGAACATCAAAATGAATGTTCTTAAATTGTAGCCCCTTTTTTTTTTTTTTTTTTTTCCCTTCTAATTATCCCATTGGAAGTTCTAGGGTAATCATTATGTGCTTCTTTGGTTTTGGGAGGGTTGGGGGGTTAATACAAAAAAGTCTTGTAATTCTAAAATCATGGGTTCAATCATTTGTAACTTTAAGGTCATAGATTTGTTCATTGGAGATACAATCGTGAAAATAAAAAAATAATTAAGAAAATATAAAGGATTAAAAAAAAAAAAAAAAGAAGAAGAAGAAAGTAGTCATTAGTTTTCAAGGAATTCGCTTTCTATCAGGTGTATCATTATTTTGTTAGAACTAAGTAGATGTTTAATTAGGTAAAATGATTTTTTTAGGCCTCGACAGTAATGTGGTAATTGACGATAACTGGAAACCACGGGGAGGTAAACTGACAATTGCACAAAAACTTGTATACGAAGGATTGAACACACACGTGTCGATTTTAGTCTAGAAGTATCGCTTCTATGTTATAAAACCAAATATGTTGATTTTAGCTTATGATGAATCCATCTTTCGCTGCTAATGTATCACAATTATGAATTTAACCTCTAATGTCTCGCATATTGAATTTAGTCTCTCGTATATTACACACTACATTTAACTTATCTAATGTATCACTTAGGAATCGAACAGTGATTGAATGGTTTCACACAAACGAACCCAAGATGCATCGCTTGAAGCTATTAATGTATCAATCAAAATTATTGATTTTAGATGTGTAAGTTAAGAGTTTGATAGAAAACTCCTCTAAACTTACTATCCGAGTTTTGTAAGTAACATTTAAAGTTTTCAATTTAAACTAGAAATTACAGAGTTAAGGATGGATGTTTGTCGTCCAATGTCCATTAATATCTTTTCTGGAATAGAATTTATTAGATATTCCATTTAACAATATGGTCAAATCTCCTTTGGAAAAGAGTGATATCGATGGATATATAAAGTATCAAATAAGTGGCCCATATTGTGGAGCTGACCATAACTACTACTATTCCAACTTGGTTTTTACAAAAAATATTACAAACGCAAACAAAATTACAACAATAGCGGCACAGCAAACTTTTGAATACGACTCCTTCGGTCGACTCTATTTGTACAACTATTTACGAGTTACGAGAGAAAACAGTATAATATGATAGCATGGCAGGAAGGAAGGAGGTAAAAGAATAATAATCAGCACAAGTGTGAACTGTGAGCCGAGCTAGTCCAACTGTATGAGAACCAGCTGACGAAACTTAAACCACGCCATTACTATTAAATATTAAACAACACCCCCCCATTTCAACTTCAATACTATTGGCTAAATATCTTTTATCATCACCAAAACATAACATTCAAAACTAGGCAAGGGAATGAAAACCCAAATCGATCTTTACATGTTATAAGCGATTCGTCAACCCAAAACACGACCCCCTAAAGACAATTTTCAACAATCACTAACACGACACAAAAACCCCAACCAAACCTAACACGTTATAAGCGATCCACCAACCCAAAACACGACCTAATTGCCGCCCCTATTCAAGTCTCACTAATCTAATCATCTTTTCTGCATTTACAGAAGAAGAGACAAGAGGGTAGCCCGGGATACTTGGCCGGCATTTTCATTTATAGTGTTCATCGAAAATAACAAAGAAGTTGTTAGTCAGTAAAATACAAAGTCCTATATGGTTTTCATCAACCCACTTCCCAGTTTTGTGGACATAACAACGTTGTAATCAGCTGTCAAAAAACCTCCTAAAATTGACAGACGAGGAAAGATTACTAGTTTGGTTAAGTTTTTTATAGATAGATAACACAGCAGTAACTCAATAAAACCTAAAAAGAAAAGGACACAAATATTGACAATTACATGAGCATGAGGTCGTTAAAATACTATCTTTACTGTCAAAATCATTAATATAACTACTTAGTACTCGTAAGCCTCCTATGATTTCTGGTCAAAGCTGAGGAGCTCCCCCCCGAATGTCAACAACTATAATTTAAGCAAACAATCATTGTCATCTATACATTTAAAAAACCACAATAAGAATAATAATAATAACATTCACAAGAATGAATAAACAACGACTCTGAGCTCAAAAAGTTAATGTCTATATATGTTGAATATAGAAATGCCATGACCAATTAGCATAGAGTCATTCATAGACCACAGCCAAAGCTTGTTGTCGGTGACTGCAAATAAGGGAAACTAAAACGAAATACTCCGTCCATTTCCGTTCCATATAATGAGTCGTGTTTCGAGTTATACCTTGTGACCCAAAAACAGTCGTACTACTGGACTCTTTTCATTTGGCCATAAGCAGTAGTAGGGATTAGGGAGGAAGAACTGAACTCTTTTCATTCGGACATAAGCAGTAATAGGGATTAGGGAAGGAAGAGGTAAGTTAACTACTTAAAGGACAGATAGGCTGCCTCAAACTCATAGTTCAAAGTTCATACCAAACAGTCAAATAACGTTTGTTTGTTTCCTTCTCATGTAGACACCAAACAGATCAATAGGTTGGTGAGGAGAGCTATCTATCTTCCTGGCTCCATCTCCATTCCTACGTCTAATTCTCACAACTTGTGCTTTTCAAAGGATGGGTTCGGTTAGAAAAGAACAGGTCACTATTGAGATTTTCCATTATTTTAGGTCATCCATAAAAATTCCTGAGGCCTAACACCTTTTCTAAAGCTATGAATTTTCAACCATTTCATCTGCAACATTATGAACATCATCCTGCAAGCGATGTTAAGCTAGGTACTCATAAAACTCAATAAAACATTATGAAGTACGCATACCATACGTTTTCATATCCAAAAACTCTTCCTCAAAAGACCAGCAATTTATCATATGAAGATCTGGTGTCCCATACTTACAAATTTAGACCACCTATTTTTGTAAGGAACAACCCCCTTCACCTAAATTGTGAATTTTTTTTGGAAAACATACATTCCCTAAACTCACCATGCAAGACAATAAAGAACTAGCTAAATCAATAATTCAAATTCAGAACATCAGTACTGAAGAACGCCCGAACATAGCCAACAGGACAGACTTGGAAGATACACGTCCAAATTTTCACCACGAATCACTCAAGCAAATCTTCCCACATTAAACCAAGCAGCAGGTCCAAAGTATATTAAACGGGAAATCACTTAAATATCCTTGCGCGCATAGAGTCTGCTAAACTGAAAGTCAACTTGTCTGTAGGAAGATGGATAATATCTTTTAAGTAGGACTTGCCTTAGTCATGTCATTAAGCTTGTGTGATCTCTAGTGAAACAACAATTCTCTAGGAATGATGAGGTTGGCTCTAAGGATGGATCATGTTGAAACCAAATCTAGACAGCTGCTGTGGAATGGTGGATATGACAGGCCCATATCTCTGTCACAACGAAAAAGGAAAAAAAAAAACAAATCTTATATCAGATAAACCCAAAATAAAGTATAAAAAGAATCCCATGTCATAGGTCAGAAAATTGCATATCTTGTACAGACACACGTCAGAAAGTACATCCAGTTAATCTATATGCGCTCAAAGAAGCACATTTAATGATTCAAATGATTTTACTGTAACTGTTTCAAACCGTTTGTATAGCTTTAAGCTTATGCAGAAAGTAAAATCTAGGGAGAAAATATTTAAGAACGTCATAAAGGCAATCCATAGTAGTAGATAGAAGGGGTATGCTTCATGCTGTTAAAACATGAGTGGATTCCTTGATACCTGAACATTATCATAGAGTTCAAACAATGGAACTGCAAGAAGTTTCAAGTTCTTTGGAACAGCAAAGTACTCTCGCTCAGAAAGGTGAACAAGATAAAGCTTTTTACATTCCTGCATTTAAGAGAGAAGAATCAATCATTACAATTAATGGCATAAAAGGTAAGGGGCAGGAAAGACGGAAACATATATCTTTTACAGTAAAGTACCTTTGGTTTAGTTATATGAGGCGGACAGTACGGGTACATTATTGTTTCAAAATTTGGTCTCCACCATATAGCCACACACTCACCAATCTGCAATGAAAATATTGCATACAGATTAAGCCAAAACAAGTCAAGGAAAAGGTAACTAACAGAACTCCTCATTAGATTTCTACTGTTTTACCAATCAATCACTTAGCCAGTGTTACAAATTATGACTCGTGGTCAGGCAACAGACCCAACCAACAAGCAAAATAAGAAACAACTTAACTACCTGCCAATCTGGTTGAAGATTCGGAGAATTAGCAGCAAGTTTGCTGGACAGTTTCCGCTTCAATCCCTCAATTTCTGTAATGCATGTTAATTAGCAGGATTAGGTCTCAAAGTCCCATAAACAGTGTCCTATCTAGAAAACAGTATAATTTCTTTAAATTTGATATGCTTCACCCTTTAGAACTAGGAATTAACAGGGATCATGTTAAGCTAAAGGGAATTACTTTGTCCAGTTATAGGGCTGAAAAGCTGTAGCCATGATTTCCTATATCCCATACAACTCTATTTTCACATTAAAGAACAAGTTGAGGGAAGAAACAAAACAACAACGTATCAAATATGTAATAAAACAAGCTAGAGGATCATACCATTCTCCCCTGGTTTCAGGCGCCCACCAGGAAGTTTGCAGAAAGTATTACCAATTTGCAAAAGAAGAATGTGGGGATGATTATGTTCTTGTACCTGTTTGGTAAAACAACAACTATGCAACTTCAATAGACATCAAAAGGTATCCTCATTACTGAAAACAGAAGACTGGGAAATGGGAACTGTTCACAACTAGCAGCAGAAAAATATAAACTTTATAAACTAAAGCTGAGCAAAGTCATTTCTATCACAACAGAAGATAGCAACTAGCATTCTTGCTAAATTATTCAACAAAATCGCTGATAGAAATACAGTCGCATATTAAAGATTAATGTTAGTGATTGTAAACAATAGATACTCAACTCAAAGCTGAAACCAAGCCAAAACTAGTTCATTTATAAAACTTGGATGGGCTACCAGCCAATTCATGATACTTTGCTAGTCAAAAACATCAAAAGCCCGTACTGAAGTAAAAAACAAATAAATCAGGATTCTATATTATATTAACCGTGTCTAAAGCAACATTGCAAAGTTAATCCCAAAAGTTCTGCATTACATTTTTTCTCTTCTTTTCTTTCTCACATTTCTCACATAGAGCACAAGGATGGCCAAGACGAGCATGGACCTAATGCTGAAGAAAGTTCTAAACTTTCGACACAAAATCACAATGAAGAACAATTATGATATTGAGTACATGACAATGAATAATTTCAGAAATAACCAAAAACATAAGTAAATTATTATTAAAAAAAAATACTTGCTGACAGAAAGGAGGAGAAATGAAAAACCTCACCAATAGAATTCCTTCAACGCTAGTCCTCATGCCCTCTTTCATATAACTGCAAGCTCAAAATAAAATTCACCAAAAAAAAGTGAGCCACCGTGATCTAGGGTTTTTTAACCTACAGTAGAGTCAATCTAAAACGGGGTTTATCTAAGGTTTTTCCACTAAAATCAAACAAACATATTGAAATTCGCTCCAAAAACGAAAGATAAAAATGAAGAATCAACAAATTCAAACCCAAAACAAACTTACTTGACTTTCATTCGGGCGAGACGATCTGCGACGGAAGTGTCCTTCTCCATCTTCGGCTCCTTAGTGCCGAATGTGTAACTGGAGAGAGGGTATGTGTTCACTATCGAAGACGTCACCATCGTCTCTGTCTCGAACCCTTTGCTTTGATTTTCTTCGTCGTCCTCCTTCCTCTTCCTCTTGTCCTTCAGCTCTGCCTAAATTTACAAACTTTCCCTCCAGATGCTTTTCCTGTTTGGCAGGATCCCCACTCTTCTCGACGAAGGTCTCGTCAACGCTTTTGGCCCAATCTCGCTAACGCTTTTATTTGGGTTCAAGGCCTATAAGGCTATAACTAGTGAAGGCGTCGATACTTATCAAGCGACTTTTTATAGTTGAAAATATGACTTAAGTCGGTCAAGAAATAGCTATTTGGGCATGAGGAAAAACAAAAAAGGTCATTATTATTATTGATTTATAATATAAAAAAATTGAAAAACGGTTAATATTAAAAAAATTTATCAATACAAAATTACTTAAATTTTAATTCAAACTCCCCTACAAAAATCTCGTGACACTATTTTAAAAAATCCTTTTTTATTTACATTTATGCGAACGAGGATAATTAATTCGGTCTCGACATCCGAACTACCAACTACAAATATGCTTAGGCACTACCTCATTGATACACATTGTTGTTACCTTATGCATAAATTAGTAAGCAATCTCAAAATTTTAGTAGCACTATCCATAACAATAAATTTATAATCAGTAAAAATGACCTTCATTTATTAGTTAATTCTCTAATGGAACATAGGGAGTATAAAACATATAATTATGTGTAATTTAATTTAAAATTAATTTTGGTTTAAGAATAAGACGTAAGTGGAGAAATTGTGACAAGTGACTTATTTTAAACTTGGATAACTTAAATTCTATAAAACTTGTACTTGTAGAACCAATATAAGAAAGGAGTGTATAGTAGGTAAATTATTTAGGGCTTGTTCTTTATGATGTTTTGAAAATATATTTTTTTTAAATAATTTTATAATATAAAAAATATATTAAAAATATAAAAAAAATAGAGCTAAATAGTAAAAAAATTGTATTAAAGATGATGAAAAATAATATATTAAATTTACTGTAAAAGTCAAAAGTAAAACCAAAATAAAAACAAAAATAATAGGTTTTTCTGCATGGTATATTATTCTAGAGAACCATTACAAATGCCAGCTATAAAAATTTTTTTTAAAAAAAAAACATAAATGAAACAAAAAAAAAAAAAACAGAGAAAACATGTCCAGATGTAACAATCCTGTATAGTACTTTTACTCCTTTTGTGTAAGTAATTAACTGGTTAATTAAATTTGAAAGAAAATAAACCAAATCAATTAATGTTCTGTATATAAATCACTAATTAATCAATCATCATCGATCTTCTTCTAGTTCCCCTGAAAATCTGCAACGCGCCGTCTGAGCCGCCGGCGACGAGTGCGCATTGGTCTTCCTCCGTTTGCCTCCAGCATACGCTACTCACAAACCCATCCCGTCCGGCCGGGCCTGGAACAGAAAACGACGGCGGCTGCGGCTCGAACCTCCGGGCCCATATCGGGTCGCCCCACCTCTTATCATACACGACGACTTGATTGTCCTCGGAACCACAGCAAAGCAGGCCTCCGCCTCTCCACACCGATAGCCCGACGAACCTCCTCGTGTTGACATGGCCGGTGTACGTCCGGATGACTCGTCGGTCTCCGGCGTGCCACGTCTTCAGCGACCCGTCAATTCCTGATGTCACGATTGTGTTGTGATCCATAAATCGAATGTAGGTCACGGCCTTTCGATGCCCATCCAGCACTAAAAGTGGGTCCACCATCCTCCTCAAATCGTATCCGTACACTCTGCTGTCCGCGCATCCGACGGCTACCAGGTCGCCGCGGAAAGGATTAAATTCCACGCAGCACACGGGGCTCTTGGCCGCGCTGGGCTGAACCACCGCCAAGCAATCGCCGCCGTCGCAGCGAGGATCCCACATTTGGATGGTGCCATCGTCCGACCCGGATGCTCCTATTACAGGGTCGCGGGGTGAATAGTCCATGCTCCATACCCGCCTGCCCCCATGCTCATCCCGCTCGAAAACGGGTAACCTCTTCTCCAGGTCGTACTCCATTACGACGCCGTCGTAGTCAGCCGACCCTAGAACCGCCCCGGCAGATCCGGGCTTCCACCGGAGGCTGCTGAGCTTCGCCGGGGTACATATGTAAAAGTCACATGCACTAGCGTGGTCCAGCCGGAGCACCGGCGGGTTCAATTGCTGCGATGATGATGATGAGGGCAGCAAAGACACTGTTCTATAGATTCGAATTTTTCTCGAAATGCCGCCCGTAGCCAAGAGCAGGTCAGAAGGGTCAATTTCTATAACGCCGAGGGTGTCGCAAACGGCTCCGGTAGCACTATCAGTTCCTGAAGTGACCACGGCGGTATGGTTGAATTCCCATTCACATCTGGCTTTCTCCTTATCCTCCTCGCCATCATCCTCGTCGTTTTTTTGCTTAGAATTTCTTTCTCTTTCGTCTTGTCTTGATTCTGGGGTTTGGTGGTGTTGATTTGGAAGGGGAGGTGAGTGGGAGGAGAAGGGGTTGTTTTTCATTTCCCATTCATATGAAGTGATGGATACTATTATGTCAGAACGGCGGATCGAAAATATTCGTGATTTTGCAGCCAATAATATTGTGAGAATCTTGATGGGGTTTTCCGTTTTTCGAAGTGCTATGTGACTGTAAGGATAAAGGGCAGGGTGGCAAACATCCCTTTCTTCTATTAATTATTCCATCCTCCATTCAACAGTTATTCCACTGCAGTTCGTGTCGTGTCAAAGTTAGCAAGTTTGGGTTGGTGAGCTATTACGTTTACAATTCTCAACCGTAACTTTACATATTTAATTATTGAGTGTCTACTAATTTAACCGACAAACATTTTGGGTTTGTGTCGAATTCATATCGTGTTTTCTTAGTGTAGTACAATTATTCTTGTTGGGTTCGATATTCTCAACCTTAAGTTTTCCAGTTCAATTATTCGTATTCTCTGTGTCAACTCATTTTACACATGAACCTACCACCAAGAGTCAATTCTGACCTGTTAATATCGTATCAAATTTTCGTATCGTGTCACATATTGTCACCCTTATTTTTCTATATTTAATGTAAGTTGTTACTTTATATTGTTGGCCTCCACAATGGGGCTCTTTTTGTAAAATTTCTCAAAGTCTCAGGCAAACCTAAATTTGTGGTTGGCAACGTGAGCTCCAATATATTTGCCATGCACATTTCTCCACATCATCTATTTATTTATCCGTACACAGCGTAAACAAAATTTCTAAGTTATATATGTATGGCTAAGAAGAGAGTCCCACCGCTAGACTTAATGTGCAGTGTCACCCTTTTTTTGGGTCTCCTATGTGACAATAAGATAATGACACAATTTATCAATTAATCCTAATTGTGTTAGGAGTACGTGCTGAGAAACATAAACGTGCTGAATTTTTACGGCAATTGACATGACAATCACGTAACTATAATATATCAAATACTTCAAATTAAAATTGTCAAATGATCACGTCGGCTGAAGTTTTGTCTTTCTAAAGGGACTTTTTCAGTTGTTCATTTTTTTAACTAACATTGAAAGATTGATGTTGTTGAGAATGCGAAAAGTGGAGATATCTAATCAAAACAACATTAATCCAAATTTGGTATAATTAATCTTAATCAAAGTGGAGTTTTGGGATTTAGACATCCCTAAACAATTAGCTAACCATTGGTTACATTCCAAATCAATATTAACTGTACTTTAAGAAGTTTCTAATGGATGCTTTACGCAAACTTTCACAATCATGGCATTGTCAATTATGGTTAATCAAAGGAAACTCGATAAAGGGTTAAGGTAAGTTTATCTTTTTTTCTTTTTCACTTCTCACTTCCACAAAATGGAAGTTATAGGGTAGCAAGGCTAGGATTAGTGATTTAGTATATGCATAGTAACAATATGAGGGAGGGTTTGGCTCGTTATAGGACTTAACCAAACATCACAACACAGAGCTAATGACAACCTTGCAGCACCTGTACGAAAATTAGTACCATCCCGTTAAGGACATGCTTTGTTGTTCATATGTCAAGGGTTGGTAAGGTTTTGCGTGTTGTATTGAATTAAACCACATGTTCCACCGCTTGTGCAGGTCCTGTCAATTCTGTTGAGTTTCGGTCATGCAACCCTACTCCCCAGGCGGAGTGTCTCACACGTTAGCTAGGCCCCCGATTCACGTAGACCAAGGGTTAGCTTTGGTTCTAGGTAGAAATCCATAACCACCGGTTCCAAATTCTTAGTCCATATAACCTAGATTGAGTGTATTTGTAAACATGTCATTTTTTTTTTCTATTGGCGAATCAATTACAATGGATTAGATTTGATTCGAGTTTTCTTACGTGCAAAATATTATAAAACTTTGCCTCTTAAAAATGACAATTTAAATTGTATCTGTGTTTATAAATTCACTCACACCATATTATATTTGTATCGTGTTTTTTTTTTTTTTGGTACTGTGTAAGAGATCGCGTATACCGTATAGCAACCAAACCTTGGGCAAAACATGGGTAAGTTGAAATGCAAGGTCGCAAACGTATGGGGCTAGTGTCAATTTGACGCATAGATATGGGCCAAGTGGAAGTACAAAATAAATTTTTGTATAGTAGTATTCATCATAGTAAATGTACCCTCCACTATTGAAAATTTATTTTTTTTAGGTCCTAAGCTGGTGGCAGGCACGACGAGACGTGGTCAAAGCCAAGCCTTTTGTCCACCCCACCCCCAGGCACCTTCACGCGCTGAGTTGACCCTCCATTTTTATATACTAGTGTTTACTAATTAACTTTTTAGTACTAATTATTAACTTTGTTTCACCGAAAAGTGTTCGGTGATAGTGCGTTTGAAAATGAAATTGGAAATGTGAACGCGAGCATAACATATTCATAAATTAACGAAGATCTCATCTGCTGAATCTTATATCGTGAGGATATAGTAGTTCAAATTATTCGCCGAACGCCTTCCACTATGAGAGTTGTAATAGCTATGGCTGTCCTTTGTTTGAGTCCTTGATGCCATAAATATATATGTGGCTTATTGCGTGGCAAGTGTTCCAACTTCCAGTTTGTCTCCATCACCTCACCACATATTTAAAATTCACTCTTACTAATAAAAAATAAATTATTATTTACAGTAATTATTTTACTATTTAAAAAAAAATTAAAATTTTAGTAAGTGAAAATATATAAACACCTTTAAACTCTCATACAATCAAACATTCCCCTTCCATTTACATCCATCCCATCGGATCTACATTTTTTTTTCTTTTTCCCCGGGTGGGGGTGTGTGTGTTCCTCGACTTTAACAGCGGGGTGGCAAATGAGTGTGAAACCATGTGCTGACTAAACATATTTATATAAGTAATGATATGTAGAGTAAAAAATTCGATAAAACAAACAATGTGTTTGAACATGAACTCAGGTAATAATGTATTTAAAAATTGAGATTATTGGAAAATTAATTAGTACATTCACTGTATTTCTAAAAATAGTACAACAAGTAAATCTTAAAATAAAAACTACAACATATCTTTATTTATGAACCCCTACATGTTCATCACTTTCTTAATAAAATACGAGTAACACTTATCTTTTAAATGTATATATCTATACCATTCTACATAATGCAACCGAAGCATTAAATAATCTCTCGAAATGATTGCTGGTCGAAAAAATCACATTATGATTATGGGGTACCTCTTCCCAGGACCACATGAGTGATAATATTTACTTTGTGTCCCAACCCAACCTTTTCCTTTTGGTTATGGTCCCTCCTGAAATTGATCCAAAAAATTTTTAAAAAAAAAATCCCAAAAGAGATTGAATTGTACTGATTTCGAATTATTTTAAAATGTTTAATCATATTTCCTTGCTTATTTAACACCGTTATTAATACTGATATGCCTCGTGACCCGTCTAATTCATAAATCATATCACATTAATTAATTAATTAATTAATATGGTAAAAAGTCATTTCTGATGGTGCCTAATGGTCTACGTTAACCACAAATTGTATGGTCCATTCTCCAGGTGACTCTGCCATCTCCCTCCCTCTCATCATGTTAATTATAGGGCTCATAAATTTGACAGCATAATGAGTCAGACACAATATCAACGATTTAGAAATAAAATTTGATAAATTCACAAGTTAAGAAAGTAGACAAGAATAACATAAACAATTAAATTAATAAATATTAGAGTTAAAAATATCAATACGCACGTAAATATGTCAATTCATATCCCTATATTGTGGACATAAATTATTTATTTCAAATAAGAATGTAAACTAGTAAGGCATGGTACCTTAGTTAGGCCCATTTTCATGATGATTTGAGGGCAAAAACACAGCCCCTCTTGTGGGCATCGGACAATGTATAGTGGTCAGTGGCCATGGGTGATCTGGATTCTGGATTTGCGCGCCTAAAAAGCCATTATATTTTGGGTAACCTACTAATTTTCGTGAAACTATTCATTACCTCTGTTTAAATATTAACAACTTTTTTTTTTATATTATCTTCAGATATGTTAAACTGTTATACGGTCTCACAAGAGATTCTTCTAAAATATTTTGTTAGACCTGAGTTTTGAGTTTAATGTTTTTAATAAATGTAATTGAACCAAACTAATGAGTTATTGTTATATTATTATCTGGTCTAGTCTAGGAAAGTACTTGCAGTTTCATAAAATCTCAAAGAGTGTTGATAGTTTTTAAAAATCTCGAACAAGGTAAATGTAATTTACCCTTTTATTTTCATTGTTATTAGTATCCCCTAATATTTCGTGCTCATTAGTAGATGCATATGATGTGTTCGTTGTCCTTAAAAATAGAATATAGTGGAAGTAAGCGAGCGATAAATCAATAATTCAAATTCGTACGTTATTTTTCCCATTATATAACACAGAATGTATCTGACTGCAATCATACGTAGCTTAGTAAATGCTACTGCACAATCTATCATCATTGTGATGTGTTTAGGAGTAACCTAACGAATGAATAACTCATACAATTATAAGGTATAACGGGTCATCCAAAAATTAGGCCTTCATCTTTGAAAACGCCTCCGTAAGAATTTCGATCTTGGATGATTAATAACTTTTGAAAACTGGGAATTCAATAAGGCGGCAACGCCACCCTTCTTGCCCTTTGCGAACCGCCAAAAACATCTACACGGCACAGAACGATCATGGGGAAACAGAAGCAACAAGTTATTTCTCGCTTCTTTGCGCCGAAACCCCAAACCCCCAACGTTTCGTCTTCTTCCGATGATCCGTCGTCGTCATCATGCTCACCGGCGCCCTCACAGTCACAATCCGCTCCACCTTCAACGCCGCCGCCCAGAATATCCGCGACCGTCGCATTTTCCCCTTCCAAACGTCTCCGGACATCCCGTCTGATTTCCTCTTCCCCTCAGTCTCAGTCCAAGCCTCGGCAGTTCCTTCATCTTCCGGACGACGATTCCCCACCACCAGCTCGCAATTCAGAACAACCCCTTTTCCATAAACCCTCCAAAAAACCCAAACTCTCAACCCACACTCGTAATCCCATCCCTCCTTTACCCAACCCGGCTCTTCATGAGAGGTTTTTGGAGAAACTTCTGGAACCCTCCCAGGAACTGCTTGAACCTTCCAAAAATGGGCAAGTTTCGGACCAACCTAAGTACACTCCACTGGAGCAGCAAGTGGTGGAGCTTAAGGCCCGGTACCCTGATGTTCTCTTGATGGTTGAAGTGGGGTATAAGTACAGATTCTTCGGGGAAGATGCTGAGAATGCTGCCAGGGTTCTAGGGATTTATGCTCATATGGATCATAATTTCTTAACTGCTAGTATACCCACATTTAGGTTGAATGTTCATGTGAGGAGGCTTGTAAGTGCCGGTTACAAAGTTGGGGTTGTAAAACAAACTGAAACTGCAGCTATTAAGGCTCATGGGTCCAATAAAGCTGGACCCTTTTGTCGTGGATTATCAGCATTATACACCAAGGCCACGATGGAGGCTGCTGAGGATTTGGGCGGTGGAGAGGAGGGGTGTAGTTCTTGTAACAATTATTTGGTTTGTGTTGTAGAACAGGAGGTTGGAAACGTGGAGGGTGCACTTGAGAGTGGGGTTGATATCAAACTTGGGGTTATCGGTGTTGAAACTTCCACGGGTGATGTTGTTTATGGAGAGTTTGATGATAATTTTGTGAGGGCTGGCCTGGAGTCTGTGATTTTGAATTTGTCTCCTGCTGAGTTGCTTCTGGGGAATCCTTTGTCTAAGCAGACTGAGAAGGTAAATTATTACTTGTCCTGGTTCTTTAACTTGTAATCTACTTGTTTAGAGTTGTCTCCATTGAACAAAAAAATGCATGGATTGTTCATCTTCTCTCTCTTATTAATATTCAACTCAGAACCTTGAATTACCTTATTTGTCAACTTTGATATCTTACCTTCTGTAGTTGCTCCTTGCATATGCTGGACCTGCCTCTAATGTCCGTGTTGAACATGCCTCACGAGATTGCTTCTCTGATGGTGGTGCATTGGCTGAAGCGATGTCTCTCTTTGAGGAAATGTCTGAAAATGAGCTTGTAGATTCATACAATGGGGAAAATGCGGAAGTTGGAGCACGTGGCAGTAATTATTCTGCAATTAAGGTCTCGTTTTGTTGGCTTGTTGTACTTAAAGAGACTCTTGATACTTCTAACTACTTGAAAAGGAAAAAAATCTTGTAGGGTGAATGAACTTCGAGATGGATACTAAGCTTGTAAAATCTTGTTATTAATTGCATGAATGCGAAGAATATTTCAGATAAGGTTAGTTTATGTCATTCCATCTTCTGCTGACACCACATTTTACTGAAATGTGCAGGGAATTATGACTCTTCCTGATTTGGTAACACAAGCTTTAGTTCTAACCATTTGTCATCTCAAACAATTTGGTCTTGAAAGAATCCTCTGCCTGGAAACTTCATTTCATCCTCTCTCTACTAAAATGGAAATGACGCTGTCGGCCAATGCACTTCAACAACTGGAGGTAATTGGTGAATTTGTAGATGACTTGAGCTATTTAGTCCATCTTTTTACGATTTGTAATTTGCAGCCGGTGACAAATTATTTGCTCATTTTCATCAGAGGTTTCACGATGTTGATCTCCTTTACTACTTACTATTCTGTTATTCTCTCCTCTCTTCGTTTAAATGCCATGTATTCTGTAAGTATTATTGTGACATCACTCGGGGACCATGGCATGGTGGTGGGGTCAAGAAGATATGGAATATCATTATCTGCCCATAAGCTTGTCAACTCGTAAGGAAGTCTGAGAATAAGATTGCTTAATTCAAAATCTGAAGGGGAAGTTTATTGTTTATGTTATCTTTTAGGTACTGAAGAACAATGCTGATGGCTCTGAGTGTGGAACCTTGCTGCAATGTATGAACCATACTCTTACCATATTTGGTTCAAGGCTTCTTAGGCATTGGGTATGAGGCTGTTTACTCTTTGCCAACATTTACAGTTCAATTAAAAGACATATATGGATAGATTAGGCCCTGTATGGTATCGATATTTTTCTTCATTTCCAATACATTTCCTTACATATTCAATATCCTTTTAGCACTAAAAACACATTTCTAAAATGCATTTTCAACCCATATAGGCCCTTAATTGCACATGTACATAAACAAATGTTTACACCCCTATGCCGACACAGTTTCCAATGCATGATTTAAGTCCTCCAATGGTGCAGATTTCTCATCCTTTATGTGATAGGAGCATGGTAAATGCCCGTCTTGATGCAGTTGCTGAGATTGTGGAATCCATGGGTTCCATTAAAGATTCCAGTACTTTAGATAGTGACAGGGAAAGCTTTGGGATCCTAAGCATACAGCCTGAAGTTCATCATATACTTTCTTCGGTTTTGACCTCTTTGAGTAGAGCACCTGATATCCAACGAGGGATAACAAGAATATTTCATCACACAGCTACAGCATCCGAGGTAGAGCATATTTAGCTTTTTTACAGTAAGAGTGATCTTTGTTGACAAACCTTTGTATCGTCCTGTATATGATATTTATATGTTTATTCATATCTCATCAATAATGACCTTTTTCTGAGTATAGAGCTTATGATACCCACATATTGCTTTGCTTCAGTCTCTTGCTTCCGTGAGCTCCTCTGAAGACCAGGATTCTTAGAATGTGCCTCACAAGCAAAAATATATTTACACATTGACCACCCTGAGGAATTTCTTGGGGGATGAAAGTGGGGGGAGGGGTGTTCAACTCCTCACATTCGGTAGTGAAAAGTGGTTGCTGTAAAGGTTCTAGTAACCTTTGTACTTAGTCATTGGACTATGTTATAAATTTCATCACTGATTTTAGGACTTGAAAAAGTTAAAGATAAAATATCAATACCTTGTCCGAAATTCTTTTTTGAGTCAAATAGTTCTTTTTTTAATAAAATTTTTATGATAGATTTGATTATTTATGATAAGTTTTTTTTTTTTTTTTTTTTTGGGTTGTTGTTGGTGTTTAACAGTTATGTCCATAAAAACTGTATACACAACCCAATAATATTTCTTCCCCAGCACTTGATGAAAGCTATCGTATGACCGGATTTACAGTTTATTGCAGTCGTTCAAGCCATCTTACTGGCTGGAAAGCAACTCCAGAAACTTTGTTTTGAGGAAGCGAATAATTTTGTAAATTTGCATACAAAGACAGTTCGCTCACCCCTACTAAGGAAGCTAATACTTTCAGCTTCATCGTCCAGTCTTATGTCCACAGCTGCGAAGTTATTGTCAGGGCTAAACAAAGAAGCTGCTGATCAAAGAGATCTTCATAATTTATTTGTTGTCTGTGATGGACAATATCCCGAGGTTTCCACTGAATTGTCCGTCTTATGCACAAGTTCTTGATATTTCCACTTTTACATATATGATGTTGTCTTTATTCATGTTTCTCTTTCCCTTGAATTTTCTAGGTTGCTAAAGCTAGAACAACAGTTGAGTTGGTGAAGCAGAAATTGGAGTCTTTGATCAGCACTTACCGCAAGCAAATACAAGATTGCAACTTGATGTTTATGAGCGTGGCTGGTGTTACTCATTTGATAGAGGTACTCTACTAACTTGATGTCTTGATCAGTGCCCCCCCCCCCCCTCTTTTGTTTTTCTTTTTTTGTTCCTTTTTAATCTCGTTGTGATTTAGCTTGCAAAACTCCAAAATATGTTGTATTGCATTTATAGTTGCTCCAAAATATCCTGTGTCATCTGTCGTGTGGTGATTGGTGTTGAATTTCCATATCACGTAGATGTAGTGAGTCTCATTGTTTCCTACAAATGATTAATGGTTTTCTTTTGGCATGATCAAGTATAGTTGCTCATTCTAAGATTGTATTGTATAGTTGGTCTTTTTCTTTCTTACTTCTACTCCATGTTGACTTTTGTCGTTGCCATAGAATTGATGGAGATATCTGAGTCTGAAGTAAGTTTTATTTCTCCATAGCAAATATTTTATCAAACATTAGATTGACTTAATCCAAGAATCTCCAAAAAGCTTAGTTGACCTGTCACTACTAATATGTTTTAATTCTTTAATGTGTTTGATTTCTTTCGGTTATTGTGGTGTTTGCTTTCTAATGGCATCTGAAATCTGTAACTACATGCCACTTTTATTGCAGTTGCCAGCAAATGTTAAGGTGCCTTCAAACTGGGTGAAGGTAAATAGTACCAAAAAAGGAATACGTTATCATCCTCCTGAGGTGTTGACAGCCTTGGACCAATTGTCATTGGCAAATGAGGAGCTGACTCTCATTTGCCAGGCTACTTGGGATAGTTTCTTGAAGGACTTCGGTGGGCACTACGCTGAGTTCCAAGCTGCTGTCCAGGCTCTAGCTGCTTTGGATTGCCTGCATTCATTTTCTATTATTTCAAGGACTAAGGTGTGTTTTTAAAGTTGGGTTATATGGCTTGTGAATTTGTAATATGGTCTGTGACATTATCAACTCGTCTGTTACAGAATTATGTCCGTCCAGTTTTTGTCGGTGATAGCGAGCCTTTACAGATACAGATTATATCTGGTCGTCATCCGGTATGTTCTTGGAACAACTAGTGATTACACTCTGCTTAGATCATGCAACCATGGGTGCGCCTAGTTGTGTCTATTTTTCATCTCATGTTGGCTTCTGCTATTGCTTCACAATGATATTTTATAGTCAAATTCTGAAGTCAACCATTAATGACATGATAGATTATTTCAGACAATCCATTTTCATGTTTTACTGAACTTTTATTTTACTAATTTCATGTGATTGTGGTGGTGCCCCAGGTCATGGAGACCATGTTAGAAGATAATTTTGTCCCTAACGATACAATTCTGCACGCTGAAGGGGAGTGCTGTCAAATTATTACCGGGCCAAACATGGGTGGGAAAAGTTGCTATATTCGTCAAGTTGCTCTCATTGCTATCATGGCTCAGGTTGAAGCAACTTTCAATGCTTTAGCATACCACATGGTTTTTGCTACTAACCATTACCAGCCTGAAATATTTATGTGCATCACTGCAAAAACTTAAATGAACAAATATTGTTGATTTTTGTGGAAGGATTGAGTTAAAACCTAATAGGGCTGATTTGAATTTATTGATGTGCATGACTCCAACAATAGAGGGATAACAAACATTTTTCGGTTTTGTTTTTCCGGAGCTGAATAGTTTACTTTAGTTTACTCTGACCCAACTTGAAGCTGTATATTTTTTCAATTAACTGACTACAAAGAAGTATGATGTCGTGTTTTCTACATCATCTTGGTCATTCTGGAACTTCTTCATCATTGCTTAAACCTAAAGTCCCTCTGATCCTTGCAGGTTGGTTCCTTCGTACCAGCATTGTCAGCTAAGCTGCATGTGATAGACTGTATTTACACCAGAATGGGAGCTTCTGATAGCCTTCAACAAGGAAGAAGTACTTTCTTGGAAGAACTGAGTGAAGCCTCTCACATACTACACAACTGTACAGCCCGCTCCTTGGTAATTATGGATGAGCTTGGTAGAGGGACAAGTACACACGATGGTGTAGCAATTGCCTATGCTACTTTGCAGTTTCTTCTAAAGATTAAGAGATGCATGGTCCTATTTGTCACTCATTATCCCGAGATAGCTGATATAAAGAATGAATTCCCAGGTTCAGCATCAGCATATCATGTTTCATATTTGACCTCACAGAAAGATGAACAACTAGGTTCAGATTCTAACGTGAACATGGACAGCATGATTGAAAATCATATTATCTACCTATACAAAATTGTACCTGGGATTTCAGAAAGAAGTTTTGGGTTCAAGGTTGCTCAGCTTGCAGAGGTAAGTAACTGTTTATCAGTCAATTGACTGACTCATGAAAATTATTCATAGCATGTTGCCTTTATAGATCAATACTTTCTGATTCTGTGCTCATAATAAACGACTGGAACAATTTTTCCTTCCTACATTAATTTTTTTTGCTTATCTTGGGCTGGAAAACAATGAGAGTCTGGGGTAGTATCAGTTTGGTTTCTCTTGTCATATGTTGCTTCAGCGATGTATTCTTGTGCATAAATTGGCTGAAAGGATTAAATTGCCTTGTACTTCTCTGTTTCAGCTACCCTTGTCGTGTATTCGACGAGCCATTGTGATGGCTGCTAAATTGGAAGCCGCTATTTGCAACAGGGAGAAATTCAGGCCAGGTAATAACAGTAAAGAATCGAGTCCAAATTACATTTCAGAGGAAGAAAAATGTGAAGAAAGAGAAGATTATATCAGGAACACTGTTGATTTTGCAGATGCAGGAAGAGTTCAGTTGTTACAAGAACCATTGGACCGGTGCAGAGAGTTCTTTAAGTACGTGAACTCTGCAATATCTGGAGAAACTGATACTGCAGAAAGATTTAAGAGCTTGAAGATTGCTAAGAACCTTGCAGTTGAGTTGATCAATCGATAGATAGGTGAAGGTGTGTAAATATTTAGGAAGCGGGTGGCAAATTTTGGCACATCTTGATTTGTGCATGGCCTAATGTCATTTATTTACTCCCTAGTGTTTTAATTTCCTTTTCCTGCTCAGTAACAGCGGAATGATATTGCCGAGCCTTCGCAAACTGAGTTCACATTCCCAGTATCATTTGTCGTGTACTAATTTTGTACTATAATTTTAAGATACGAGTGTTTTTACGTTTGTTCCAGAAAAAGAAAAAGTATGAATAGTAGATGTCACTGAAAAGAAAGTGAAGAATGTTATTGAAGAATAAACAACTATTTACAATGATGTTCTAGAGAGTTTTTTTTTTTTTTTTGACCTAAATAATGGGCAACTTTAGGACCAAAATTGTGATCTAGCAGGATGTTGTGCAGTTTAATGTCGAAGTGTAGGATTCTTTGGTGAAGATATTCTAGCCCTTTCACTACGCCAATGGTGATTTCTCGCAGCTTTTGCCAACCTAATGACTTGCCCTGCTTCCCTGGGGGGATGAAGTTTTGGAGGGAACAAAATCCAGCCACATAACTTCATTGATGAATTCTTCTTTGATATTGTTGAGGACCTTCAGAAAGCTTCCCTTTGAACACTGTTCCATAACCTCCCTGTCCTAATTTGTTCTTGAATTGATCAGTGATTTTCTTGATGACAAAATGGAAAATGAGGAAGATACAAAATGTTAATGGATCCAGCAAAAACAACTGTTATGGAGCAAGTTGAGACACGTTGGATCTCCAGCATTAGAGCAAAACAGAAACTAATGAATAGAAAGACAAAGGTGAACTGCAAGTACCATTCCAAGGCTGTGCAGGAATCTCGGTTTCGCCATTTGTTCCATTACTCTCTCTCTCTGGCGGCGGCCTACAATGCTTTCCTTGCAGCTCACAAGTTTTAGTCCTTCGTCTGTCATACAATATCAATTCAAATTGCTCATGGTTATAAATTGTCCATATCATTCAGATTTCCAACAAAGAAGACACGGTTGTTGAAGGACTTTCCCAAGTTTCAAATGAGGAAATATCATCGAGTGTTAAAGACAGAAGCAGATAGAAGACGATGCAAGTGACCACAGAGGTACTACTTTTCCAAATCCTAACGTTTCATAAAACGTATACCAAGCAACTTGAGGGTTGAACACACACATGGAAAATCTAGTTTCTTTTGAAGAGGATGCATTAAAATGAAGAAACAAATACAATAGGAGATCACACTCACAGACAATGCAAGTCAAAGTACAAAGGTAAAACTAAACTTCTCTTTGCCTTTCGAAATACTCAAAAAAAAAAAAAAAAACAATTCTGAAGAAAAAGGTTTCAAGGAAATCGTTTTCTTTACAAACCAAAAAAAAAAAAAAAACAAGTCTAAAGCAAACGAATTCCCCGAAACCGTCTTCCTCAAAAACCCAAAAAAAAAATAATGTCTGAAGAAACGATTTCCTGGAAATCATTTTCTTTAGAAACCAAAAAAAAAAACGAACACAAGTCTGAAGGAAAAGGTTTCCTGGAAATCGTTTTTTGAAGAAATGGAAAAAGAAAAAGACTTTCTGAAAAACGTTTTCTTCAGAAACAAAAAAAAAAAAAAGAAGTCTAAAGAAAACAATTTCCTCAAAACCCTTTTCTTCATAAACCAAAAAAATAAACAAGTATGAAGAATTTTCTGGAAATTGTTTTCTTCAGAAACCCCCCCAAAAAAAAAAGTATGAAGAAAATGTTATCCTGTAAGTCGTTTTCTTTATAAACCAAAAAAAAAAAAGTCTGAAAAAAATGGCTTCCCGGAAATCGTTTTATTCAGAAACCAAAAAAAAAAAAAAAAAAAAAGTATAAAGAAAACGGTTTCCCGAAACTCGTTTTCTTCATAAACAAAAAAAAAGAAAACAAGTCTGATGAAAACGCTTCCTGGAAATCGTTTCTTCAGAAACCAAAAAAAACGTTTTCCTGGAAATCGTTTCCTTTAGAGAGCAAAAAAAAAAAACAAGTGTTCAGGAAAAAAAATCGTTTTATTCAGGAAAAAAAAAAAAAAACAACTCTCAAGAAAACGACTTTCTAGAAATTGTTTTTTTAAGAAAAAAAATTTAAGTACGAAGAAAACGATTTCCTGCGGAACTATGAGACACATATGATACAAGTTATTGCGCAGAAAGTGTGGGTCTCTAACAATGGCGTATTAGTTAGTATCACCTTATTCAGCAATGCTACTGAAAATGCTACCATTTGAAGTTGGTGAATTGGCATCTACATTTCCAGCATTTTATGAAGCAAAAGGATTTGGTGGAATGACGGGAAGGTTTTCTCCTTCCAGTTCCAGCATCTGAATGCACCAAAGCCCAACAATGGCCATTTTCTTCAATATATTTTTCTCTTCTTCTTCATCAATTTGGATTGCAATGTCTTCTCTTTTCTCCAGTTGATTCTGGATAGTAGATTTGGCTGCTATCCTCCGCCATGGAAATTCCTCCTTCCTCCAACCATAACAACATGCCAAAACTATAGACATCGGATTTATAAGAAACATTGGGCAGAAACCTCTAGTTTGGGAAGCTCATGTTTTAAATGAAAACGCTTCTTTCTAGTTATGACACATACATAATTTTACACGAACTAGCATTACATCATACCACTCGTGCACAGATAGATGTTTTAATGGTCAATCATCTTTAATACTAGATATAAACGACCTTAGTTCTCTGGCTTTTCTTACATGGTCAACTGATACTTCGTTTTCCGACTCACTCAAGTCAATTATATCAACGTATCCCACGTTTTTGTCCCTTCCATTTTTGACAGGTAAAGGAGTGGACAGATCGATGACTTCAGTTCCAGAAAAACTTGGTAATGCTTTATTGTTGCAATCCAACGGATAAACCTTGCCGGCCTCGCTGCTCAACTCACCCTTGAGATGCAGTTCGCGCCTCGGGTGATCAGCTTCAGTTAGAGCACCACCGGTGGTCTTCTTCGCCAAGAGCCCTCCAGGTAACCTGGCAGCTTCGACAGTTTCATGTTCATTTTCTATGTCAAGTAGCAGCTTTTGAAGCTTGTGATCGATGTCCTCTACTGATGAGGCGTTTCCCGATTTCTTTGGTTTTCGTACACGATGGTTTCTTCTCTTTCCTTGAGCTTTTCCCTCCTGGAACTCCAAAATCTTTTCAGGGCAGGCACTGGAAGAAGGAACCGGTAGATTAAGTCATTGTCAGAACTAGTTTTTAAGGAAACATTAAGAAGCACGCACGCTTATTAATTGCCAAAATGATTACCCAAGTACCTTTCCACAAGATCAGCTGGTACTATCGATGCCTTTAATCCGTGCACTTCTTCCCAGGAAACCTCAAAACAATCTCTTCCTCGAAGCTTTCTTTGCTTGATAATACTTGATACTGGACACTTTACTGGCATCTGCACTTCAGTGAATGAGAGTGTTCATTGTTGGAGACTACAGAAGAACTATGGGGTTCAAATTACAGACCGACTCAGTATCCTTCGCAGTTTGATGCCGAGTAAAATCTCAAAATGATTGCGCTAAGAAATTCTACCACTAATTGTCAGGAGAAATGTGTACAGGAGACTTATTTGTATTCAGCTCATTTCAGGGCCTAACGGTTTCCAAGTAAGCAAAAGAAGTTTACGAAAATTACCTCATCCATTGAAACTTTTATTCCAGCTTTTGATGAAGTAGAGCGTAAGTTGGCATATCGCCTCAATTCTCTTTCAGCAATCTTAGGAAGAATATACTCATCTGAGAAACAAAATACAGTATGTTGGAAACGAAAGCTAAACTCAAATAAAAGAACAAGGAATATTATCTTTTGATTTAACCAAAAACTTGGGCTTTTTAGGAGATGATAAATATATCTACATCCAAGTGCTATTTCAGTTGCCAACGGCAACTTGAATTGTGTTTTATTATCATCATTCAAGTGAAAACCTCCAAACATCACAAGACATTTAAATTAACCATAAAAAAGGTTGCTTGGCTGATATTGGAACATACTCAATCATAATTAACGTAGAAAGAAAAAAAACTCTGAAAGTTAAAGAACCAAAAACTGAATCGAATATTGGCAGAAGATGATCCATTTTTCTATATCATGCAGTGGATGATGAGGTAGATACTTGTACCCAAGAGAGCAACAAGCAGAGACTTGAAATATAATAAGATGACTACCTGTCTTCTCCAGAGGCCACTCAAAAAATTGAGTACATATCTGCTGAAGTTGGTTTCGATTAAATGGATAAACAGCGAGGGCCCTGCAGGATAGAGAGAAACGGAGTCATTTCTCACTCATTTGCAATAAAGACGGTGGGCCACTTAATATAGAGGTAAGCCTAGATTGCACGGTTCACTAATTCAAAAGGCAAATAGAAGTCCACAACTTCATAGTCAAACAGTAATTAAGCAAAGGGATAGCATGTTCAAAGTATGGATCAATACCTCTGCACAACTTCAGAGTCAGCTGAGTGGCACTTTGGCTTCAAATAAGCATCGATCACTTGCAAGATCTCTTCATTTGTTTGTAAGTTGATTTCATTCCCTACCAAAAAGTAATTTTTAATCAACCAACAAATCAATGAGCTCGTCCAATCAATTATATTTAAATAAAAAGTTTCTGTGGCATCAATTACACTAAGATATAACAAATGCAGGCATTAGATATAACAAATGGCAGCTTCGTTTGACTCACTGTTAGCATCCCCTTCATGATTTACACTTGAAATGCTGCCCTGCTTTTTTGAACCTTTTACCTTCTTTATGAAGGAGAGTCCTTCTGAAGAAATTTGTTGAAGCACAGAGCCATCACCAACTGATTTAAGTATCTGTAGAGCAGATTCCTGCAGAGAATATATTTTTTACCAAATCATTTGTATCCAAGGAAATGATCTGATTGAGGACATAAATTTTCCAATCTCAATAACGACAAAATTTAAAAGCTGACCCGACCAAGGCCATGCACCCCTTGGGAGTAATCACCACCAAGAATAACAGCTAAGGAAATCTGTAACATCATTAAGTATCGACCTTGTCACTAAAGAAGTATAAGAATATCAAAGTTATACATATTCCAATTTTATAAAAGCTTGGAGTGAAAAATAGCCATTGCAAAAGATGCCAGTTGTTAAAAAGATCAGAAAATTCTCATCGGCGGTCACAATTGATTTACTGTAAACCTCATTATTTCTTCAAAAGAGTTTGTCTAAACAAAAACCTTTTTTTGAAGGAAATCCTGAGAATCAAATTGTTTCAACGGAAAACAAAATAATATGGAATTGAAGTCCAATTATGATTTTAGTAAAAACAATTCCTAAACATGACAACTGCAATAACAAGCACAAAGATGTCATCCTTGCCAAAGTCATCAGGGAAAATTTCTTTTTGATTTCAACAACTTAAAGAAAAGGCTTATAAAGGAAGCAGCGTGGTTAAAATAAGTTACCCCACAAATAATGTCACAAGGGAAAACACATACCAAAGAATTCCTCCCAAAGCCAAGTTTTCGCTCTATATCATCCATTTCATAACAAACAACATAACCGCCTTCACCTGTGCAGAGAGGTACTCAATAGAGTCAGTTGAGTAAAAAACTCAAACAGGTAAGGCTTCAAGTCAAAATAATTCAGGATGCATACCAAGACAAATATCTTTGTAAACAGTTCTGGCACCAAACAGGAAAGCATCAGAATCTGAAGTGAAGCATGCATCCTGGAAGTCATAATTACAAAAAAGAGGTAAAGACTAAAGAATATTTTTACAGAAAGACGGTGAGTATAATATGAGAAAGGGAATCAAAGAGATGGAGTTTTTGAGTATGTATAATACCATGTGCCCCAAAAAGACAACTTATGGAAGAAAAGAGAATCAAATAAACAAAGGCTACCACTTACACATAATGATTCTGAGTTTAATAACGCACATTGAGCTTCAGCTTCTTCAACCCTGTATGTTAGTGCACAAAAATCAATAGAACACATTAGTTCCAGTGAACTTCAAATAAGAACTTTAAGGTGTAAAAAGATGCAACTTAGCATAATACTAGTAGTATGGATCATTTCTTGATATTAATAAAACAAAATTGTAAATGCTACAGAAGGTCAAAGGAGACATTCAACATTAAACATTAATCATATTAGAGTTATGCAATCTGACAGATCACAATGTGACCTAGGAATCCTACACAAATATGAATCCACTCTGAAAAGAAACAGAACTGGATTTCACCCTTCCCCAGAATCATCTACATTATCAATCCTAGACAACAAATCACTAGCAAGCATGGTACATAATAGACTACAACGGGTTTTATTAAAGCTTACCCATCCAGGCAAAGAATACCAAGAGCCTTGCCAAGAAGTTTGGCCTCTTTTATCATGCAAGAAAAATCAGAGCCCATGTTTCTTCTTAGTGATGTCACTTTGTTAGCTTTTCTTTCCTCCTGATTTATCTGCATGTATTTAAAATTCATCATCTAGTACGAGCACTGCAGCTGCAAAAAAAAAAAAAAAAATCCTACCTCGGTTCCAATATTTAGCCGCCGTCTATACGCAGATAATTTGATTGCAGGAATTGACCCATCTGACAGACAAAGTTGAGAACAAGAGTTATATAAATTACTATTATTAGAAAACGGAAAAGGTTCAATTTTTATAACCACAAAAAGAAAATGGCAGAGTTATCAGTTTTAACGAAGTTCAGAAACACAAAAAAGGAAGTACCAACCAGTTACTAAAATGAGACTGCAATTCAAAGAAATGAGGGCTCTGAGGCGGTGAAAGAGACACTGAAGATAGACTCTGCTCTTCGAGGCACAGTGGGTTTTATTCACGATGTGAAGTTGTACCAACCAGCACGACAGATCTATGCAGACCCTCTTGTTCCTGATTGCAAAAAACAATGTCAGTATTCAATGGTTAACTGCGAAATGCAGAGGGAGATGATGAAGTTCAGAAGCGAAGAAAACTTACTGGAGATGATGAAGAGGGAGAATTTTCTTGCAAGATTCTAAGATATCCCAAAGATTTCTGACTCCCATATCACTGTTCCTTCTCAGACCCGCTTTGCTTCAGATTTCATCCCAATGAGGATGAGGAACTGGATAAAAGCTGCCGATAATGTTCTTCAACAAGGACGAAAAATTGAAGAATTTTGATGTTCAAATTCAAGTTAAGTAGCCGTTGCTTTATCCAATCAGCATAGGGCATCTGTCTTTCTTTCTTTTTTTTACGGAATTGATATTCGCAGTAACCATTTCGATATTTGCAGTAACATTCCCCTGTAAAAGACAAAAATGCCCCTGAGCAAAAAAAAATTACAAAAAAAAAAATTAAAAAAGCAACTCACGGGCTCTGTTCCGTTTAATAATTCCTGCAAAGCAGAGCCGGGTGGAATCACAAAATCGGATAAAAATCGAGACGACTCGGATCGAAAAAAGGTTAGTGGCTAAAGTTAAAATATTTTGCGGTATTGTTTTAGATAGTTGGTTTGATTATTTTAGTTGTATTATGTCCGGATTTGTTAGTATTTTTGTCGAAAATGTGAATTTTTTACCGGATTGGCGAAGATCCGCCCGGTGGTTACTGCAAATATCAAACTGAAGGGGGGGGCGAAATATCACCTATCTCCGGCGATATTTTTGGCCAAAATACGTATTTTGGCCAAAAATATCGCCAGGCGCCGGCGATATTTTGGGTTTTTTTTTTTTTTTAAAGTGTTAGGAATATTTTAGACTTTTTACAAGAAAATGTTACTGCAAATATCGAAACGGTTACTGCAAATATCATGCCCCTTTTTTTATTCTTCTTCTATTTGGGCATGTGGCCTATTGTCTCTTCGTCGCGACGGTACAGAGGAGGCAGGTTTTTTAATCACATGGAGTCAAAAATGACAGCAAGGGCACCATTTTCTCCACGCTTTTATCCTCACTGGCTAAAACTTTGAAATGTAAAGCGCATTCAGCAACGCTCGCCGCCGGCTTAGATTCCGATTTCCGACCAAGCACGGCAACGCCCTAACTGGCGCAAGCTTTCGGAGTTATTCTTCGATGCGAACGACTGAATTCTGGAAACAAATAGGCATAAACCGAAGCCACTAATGAAAATGTCCATAAACCCAAGTTTGGCCCTTTAAGTGATAATCTAAAGGGAAAGAAGCCAAAGTCAGTATCTCAAAAGAATGAAACAAACGTGAGGCCTATTTGGCAACTCCATTCAATAAGATTTACTCTTGATTCCAAACTAGCAATCAGTGGTATAAGTCCACCACGGAGTCAATGAAAATGTCGACATTATCGCCTTCTGGAAACTCACAAAACAAAACAAAAATAGGCGAGGGGGAAGATTGGGGAAAGGGGCTTGGTGTGCAGAGGCACCAGAAAGTTATTCTTATTCAGTCAAACATTTGCATGTCACATACACTTGTGGCAAAGTGAAATTCAGTCAATTACAGAAAGCAAGCTGATTCTTGGCGCTACTGCATTGTATAGTTTGCTTCACTATCCATCTATCACAAATTCTCCCACTAAGCTTCCTTTTCCCCAAAATTTTTGCACCAAAGCTGAGATGGAATTGGCCGAACTGGCTTATGAGGCCGTTGCTGCAAGAAGAAAAGATCATTCAAGTAAGATATAGGTATAATCTGCACGCAGAAGGTATAAACTGTGCCCATAATGCTAATAACTCGCACGTTCAGGATCTTCCTCTCAACGAAGGGAGAAACAACAGGAATTGATAATTGAAAACAAAATATGTATGAATAGATATATGCTGCAACTAAAAATAATATTTTTCTAATCTATCATCAAAGAATGTCGATTAGTATATGTTAACTATAGTTAACTAAACTTGGGTTGCAAGAAAAAGAACCGCCTCCAGGGCAGTCATTAAGTCATTTGGCAATTGTGACTTAATCTCTTCATCCTCATCCAGGAAAAAAACGATCTTTTCAAATTTCCTCATGTACCAAATCAGTTTATCCAATGATGATAACGTATGAGGTTTCATATCATCCTTTTGTATCTTAAGTGTATGAAGGAAAGTGTTCATCACAGGTATCATGCTACATAGGTCCAAACCCAATACGCATATGAAAGGGAAAACACTGCTAACTGGATAATTTAACAAGCCACTTATATTGAAGACAAGCATTAGAGAGTTTATCTAAAAAAAATTTCAAACTAATGGTGATGAGATAAGTAATGATGCACCCGGATCACGAAAACATGATGATCAAATAAGAAAAACGAAATTTTTATGTATAGCAAGTCCCCTAAGCAATTGAATTCACTAACCGAGTTGAAACAAGAACTGTAAGGACAGATAACCCAGTCTATAGAAAATAGTTACACAGCTGGAATGTTCAAAGACTAAATAACTTCTTCAAACAAGAGAAGTACCAAAATTCTAACATGGCAATTGAGTCTCTTGCTCATTAGCACCTGGTAAATATCTCGACACTGAACTACAGAGGGTTAAGTAATTGGTACTCTCATATTATCACCAATGGAAAACACCAGTTTCCAAGGTCAAAAATTAGCCTACCCAGTGCACAAGTGAATAAAATACGTAACAGCATTTAGTAGCATATACACAGAATGACCCCGCACATGCGAGGACTTCAACACACCGGGCTGCCCTTTATACACAGAATGACCCTGCAGTAACTGGAGAAACCTTGATTAAAAGACAGCAAAGACAGCTTCTTTGAACTAATTTCAAGTTTTGACTCTATGCAGGGCCCTAGGAGCAATTGAGACATCAGTTAGCATCAAATGCCATGCATCCATGAAATCGTAACAGAGACCTTACATCAATTCCTAATGGAAAAATGAGGGACAAGAGTTTCTAATGAGTTTCAGAAGCACTCGAAGCTTGCTTACAATTTAACTGAAGTTCATACTAATTAGTACTACATATGCCCCAATTAATTAATCAACAGCCAGTGAAAAATTTCTGGAAGCCTACAAATGCAACAGGGACTGAGCAGACGAGTTAAAAACACATGCACCAGTTTGGTGGGTTAAAATAGCTGCTGCTCCAGCTGAAGAGCCCATATGCAAATAAACAACGGTAGTCAAGCCATAAATATGTAAATTTTTTAACCTAAGCTGCATGATGACAGCTCACAAGGTAAACTAGAGTGTTCACTTCAGTATTCAGCAATCAATAAATTCGAAGTAATGTTTTTAATTTAGGATTGAAAAATGGGGGATAAAATAACCCTAATTCCGATCAAGCAGGTAGCACATTTCACCTAAGGATGTCGCGCGATACCAAGTTCAAAACTTCCCCCATTAAACCATTCCAAGGACAAACCTATCTTAAACGATACCACAACATAATGCAAAGATCGAAAAGCGCAAAACATCTATCGGGCCCAATTAAGCATGATTGAGCACTTGGGGTGAGGGGGATGGAGATAGAAACAGTGGGGGAAAACGAAGAGAACCTCGAGCTTGGCAGAAAGCATGGCGATGGGGATACAGGCGACGAAGATGCCGGCCATCGCAATGGCGGTGTTGCGCTTCCAGTGCTTGGGCCTGCAGTAAGGCCCCCCGGGCATGCTCCATACTTTGGCCCTAAAGTCAGCTCCGGCACCGTGCGCATCGACGTGGTGGTGATCTCCTCCTCCGGCCATTTCCGCGGTCTTCTCCTACCTGAGCTGTGATTTACACAAAGACTGGAGTGAAATCCAAAGGGCTACGGACGATCCAGTGAGAGGAAGAGCTATCAAGTCTGACGCTGTTGCTCACATAATTCCCTTTCTACCCCTAACCTCAATTTTGAAATTTATACAATTTTTTTAATTTAAAAACTCACTTATTTGTTAGCAAAATAACTAGTTAATGAGTAAACTTCAATTTTGGTTTCTAATTTATGCCTTGTTAATTGCTATTATTTTATTTTATTTTATTTTAATCATTGTTCATAACATTTTAAACATATTTTTGTTTTAAACTTGTACAAACTCAACATTTGATCTAATACGAAATCTGTTAAATATGTATACTTTCATTTATATTGGACAATTTTCCTCAAAATTGGACAATATTACCCTTAGTATACAAATTTTAGTATGTATATTTAACGCATTTTGTTCCATTCAGATGAAAATAGTATGATTGGTGAAAATTATAAGAGTTAGTTTCAAATGTTATAGACAATAATAATTGAAAAATCCAAACTTTGATAACCAAAATTGAAGATTAGTTTTATTTCAAGGTGGTGTCTTTAATTTCAGACTTATTTTTCATGTTTAAAGACTTATACCGATTTATTTTATAATATTTCTTTAAACGTGTTTTGAGTTAGCATATTGCTAATAATGTATTAAATTCTACTAGAGTTTTCGTACTATGATAGAGATTGTAAAATAATTGTATTTTAAAAGCGACAATTATGTTATGTTTAAAGCATGTTAGATTTAATAATATTAATTTCCATATGGTATAAAAAATTAATTCATGTAATAAAAGAGTTTGGACCCAATCCACCAGAGCCGCAGGCTCAGAAGAATCGAACCCAACCCAAACTAAGCTAACCAGACAAGTAAGAGTAACCTAGGACGATGGTTCAAGTGAGGCTACTAAGGTAGTACGTTCGTTAGATAGAGCGTAGGCCTGTGCCTGTGCCTGTCATTTCACAGACAATTTTATTACCATTTTTCGACATCTGAATCTCTGAATCTGATTGTATTTTTCACTTCACAAATCGCATTTGTATGAATATTTCAGTACCCAATTCCAATTCCCAATTCCCAAATCACAATTACATTACAATTACGGTTGCAGTAGAAAGAGAAGTCTCTCTGTTTCTTTCTAACTTCTTACCCAGGTGCCACCATCCACTTGCCAGCAGAATCGAATGGTAATTGAAAAAGATGGTTTTATTTTTGTTTTTTTTTTTTTTTTTGCTTTCTTCTTCATTACCTTTACCTACACTGCTGAGTGGGTAGCTGGGGCTTTCTTGAATTTTAAGTGGCGAATTTGTGGTTCTTCCTCTCTGGGTTTGTTAGATCGCGGGGTTCTTAGTTGAGAATTCTTTCATCCGAATGTAAGTCCGTGAATGAATTTCTGTTTCATTTTCTTGTTGTTTCTTGTATAAGTATGTTTTTTTTGGTGATTTATGAGCTGTGGGATTTGGGGTATGGCTTGATCAGAGGTGGATCCTTCGAGGAAAAATCTTGATTTTGTGTGACCTGTTGTCTTTCTTCGGGATCCCGGTGGCTTTTTTTTTTTTTTTTTTTTTTAATTGGATTTGTTAATGTAATTTACATGTGTTAATTAATTCTTTGGGCTGTTTGGTGTCTGTTCAGCAAATTTATCTGTTGAATTCCATTAAAAAATGGATTTTTCAAGCGTGGGAGTTAATTATCTTTTCTGTTTCATTACTGTTTAAGATATTGTTTTTCCCAATCTCACTGGAAAACGATTTTACATGGACAAAATTTGACTCTTTGAGCCGTTTCATAATTTTTTTTCACAATTTTCTTTATTTATTCACTCACTTAGAGCACTCAAACATCACATACTAATTCAGCAAGTAAGTTTGTTTCATAAATTTGATATCTTTATAGTTTTCAGTCTCCCTGCATCTCTGAATTCTCAATGGCTGCTGCTAAAGCCTAACTTAGTTGTGTTTTTTCTGTTGTTCTGATCCTTTTTAGAATATTGATTAGCTTATGAGATGGAAGATTGCCAGCTTGATGTGAGGAGATGGGAGGACCTGGACATAGATATACTGGTGAAGGTATTTCAGTCGTTCGACATCATTCAGTTGACTTCTGGAATTGGCCATGTTTGCAGCACCTGGCGCTTGGCTGCTTGTGACCCTCTGCTGTGGAAGACCCTCGATTTGTCAATGCTCAAGTCTAATTTCATCAAGATTCCGTTGGAGCCTTATGTATATGTGGATGGTCGGTCTGATAAGACACTAACTCGAGTGTTGAAGATTGCTTTGAACCTCAGTCGGGGAAACATTCGAACCTTGATTTTCCATTACAATCTTTATGTTAGCGATGATCAACTTACCTATACTGCTGAAAGGTACCTTTTTCAGATGAATCCCTTCTCCTTAGTATGAGTTCAGTCGTTTCACAACTAATGATGCTTGGATTATGGTCAATTTTTATGTATTCACTATTTATATATGGTCTTTAATACCTTTAGTAAGCATGATACCCCTTGTAATTGGTTGGAGAATGATACTTGGATATTAAGCAGACCAGCTCCTATCATAGGTACAGGATAATAGGCAAATATGAATTAAGAGAAAACATGAGGAATGAAACATATTATAGCAATTGTTGTTACTTCTTTGACCTGAAAATAAATTAGGAGTCATTGGCCTTCAGGTGATGAATTCTGCGATACTCGCAAGGGTACTCAGAATGCTTTTAGTTGGTATGGAACATTTTAAATCCTGTGACAATATTGTTATCATAACTTTGAGTGCTGTTGCCTGGTACATGAATTCTATTTGTCATCTGAATAACTTATCAGATAAGTTTTCTGAGCTTGCAAATACCTCGATTACAATCTGTCCCAAATAGGTTTTACATAAGTAGTGCGTATAAGCTACCTCGAGGATGATTACACACTGATCCTGACAGCTAAACAAGGTTTCACATGTAGTGGATGGAACTTGATACCATGGTCTTATGTTGCAGGTGTCCTCTTCTTAAACGCCTTGTTATGCCTGCTTGGAACAGAATAAAGAGGACTGGGATCTGTAAAGCCATTCGTATGTGGGAAGATCTTGAGTCACTAACAATGCCTAGCATCCCGAATCCTCCATATCTCATGGAGGAAATAGCCAAGAATTGCAAGAAGTTTTCTGAACTCAAAGTGATGGGTCCCTGCGACATAGCTTTGGCATCAACGCTAGCTTCATTTCTGCCTAATTTGAAAGTTCTGAGCCTCCGGTGCTCTGTACTAGTTAAGGATGCTCTGGTCATTCTTTTGGACGGCTTGCGACAGTTGGAAGTGCTCAACATCTCTCACTGCCTGCTTATAGACATCCCCGCTCCTCCTGCGCCGAAGAAGCTTCTGAATCAAATCGACGAGTCCATTCTCCAAAAGGCTTCAAGGTTACGACAGTTTGAGACATGCATGAGCGAGTCCTGTGTTATGTGTCAACGCACCAAATGCGACGAAGGGCTGATTAGATGGTACAAATATGAAGAAGAACTTTGGAAGGTAGATGAGGTGAAATCCCTTGCAATTTGACTGAGATCATTTGTTTGAGTAGAGATGATAAGCAATGTCTTTTTTCCCCTGAAACTGTACAACTTGTTTTAGTAGAGATGCAATAAACTCATATTTATGTGAAGAGAGCTAACAAATGATGCAATGTAAATAGGGAAATTGTGTTTTTCAAATGTACTCATATAAAGTTCAATTACCTACTAGTAAATGTTGTCCTTATATTGTAAATGTTTCGTAAAGTTACAATTTTTGCTCCTATGGTTACATAAATGTTACTCAATTTTATTAGAAAAGTTCAATTTCGAATTGTATCACATGTGTTTTTGAGCTCTTCTAATAGAATGAATATCTTCTTGATAAAGTATGTTTTCGTTGTAATAGTTAACTTACACGTTTATATCGTACAAACTTGTCACTCCGACTGAAAAATTTTTAAAATGTCCATAAATGCCTAAGATATTTTTCAGAGCTTCAAAAGGATACCAAATAAGGAAAAAGGTCGTGAATCGCATGCACTCAATTGTAGATGGTAGTTTTTGGTCTCACGAGGAACAACCACATTAGTTTATAAAATTTTAAAAAAAAGATAAAAAATGAAAAAGAAAAAAGCATCGTGAGCGAATAAATAATGGGGAATGATATTTGCAGCGACGGTTTTGATATTTGCAGCGACATTTTTTTATGAAAATACTGAAATGCCCTTGGGAAAAGGGCTGCTGGAAAATTTTTAAAAAAAAGAAAAATGTAAAGTGCAGTAAAGGAAATAAAAAAAAACGAATGTTTCGTCTATAAAATGCAGCAAAGGAAATGAATCTCAAACAATCTGTATTCATAATTGTTGCAAAGCAGAGCCGGGTGGAATCACAAAATCAGATAAAAATCGAGACGATTGGGATCGGAAAAAGGTTAGTGGCTAAAGTTTAAATGTTTTGAGGTATTGTTTTAGGTAGTTTTATTAATTATTTTAGTTGTATTATGTCCGAATTTATTAGTAGTTTTGTCAAAATTGTGAAATTTTTTACCGAAATGGGGAAGATCTGCCCGGTGGTTACTGCAAATAAGAAAGTGGGGGGAGGGGGCAGAACTGTCGCCGGTCGCTGGCGACATTTTTTTCGGGAAATACTTCCCAGAAACAGCACCGCCGGTCACCGGCGGGGCTGTCTTTTAAAAATAGCGCCTGATTCAGGCGATATTTTACGTGGAAAATGTCGCCGGACTCCGGCGATATTCTCCGTGGAAAATGTCGCAGGAATCCGGCGATATTTTCAGTGGAAAATGTCGCCGGAATCCGGCCATGGGTGGGGGGGGGGGGGGGGGGGGGTTCCGGCGAAGGGCGGGGGATTTTTGGTCAAAAATTTGTTTATGTTTAGTTGTGTTATTTTGTTTGTTATATGTTCTCAATTAATTTCGTATTGATAAATGCGTGTTCATATTATTTCATAGTAGGCTCAACGGTATTGTGAGAAGGAGCGCCATAGAAGAGGCGGCTATCCATTTGGGGGAGTTGATCCGGTGCTGGAATATGGCTGATATACCCAAGATCGATTCATATTACACTGTAAGTAAAACTGTTTACAAATTTTTTTTGTTGAATTATATTAGACGAAAATACATTGCCGAGAAAGAAACCCATTTTGGGGGGATTTGTTTCCCGGATCTGCGATTATACGGCAATTGTTTGCCATATCTGTCAGTTTCAGCCGGGGGGAGTTTCTCCCCGGCAGGAAGATTATGGAATATCGCCGGTCGCCGGCGTTAATTCCGACCGAAAATATCAGCGGCTTCCGTTGTATTTTTACGGCGGAACTCGTTTTCCCTCGAATTTTTTCGAGATCGATAATTCTGTCCCATTCGCAATATCCCTCTGACCTCTTCCAAAAGTAAATATGTCAGAACAAAGACTCAGGGGGGACAATATAATTGCCCAATTTGTTGGGTCCCTATAAATTTTTCCGTTTAAGTATGATTAAACAGTTTTCCCGTAATTATGAACAGGATTTTCGTGTTGAAAGCGATGCCTCTTATGCTGACCACACCGAAGTATTTCGGACGAACGAAGAGTTCAGAAGCAAGGAAGATATGATGGCATGGGTACACGCCCGAGCAGCCGAAAACAATATGACTGCAAAAATTACTTCATCTGCGAAGATTTTAGGTATGTTCGTTACAAGAGGGAGAAAAGCTAGAGTTGAGATAGGGTGCGAAAGATCAGGAAAAGTTAGAGATAAGCCACCCCTACCTGAAGGGAAAAGCAGGCGGCCTAATACAAGCAGCAAGAAGACGGGTTGTCCATTTCACCTTACGGGCCGTCAAAGTGCTGGGGACATCTGGAAGCTAGAGGTCAAAGACGGTAAGCACAATCATGAATTACAAGAAGTTCGAAATTAGCATTCAGCCCATACACGGTTAACAGAAATGGAGAAGCAGAAGATTGCCAACATGTTTAGTATTAACATCAGGGCAATGCATATCTTGGCCAAGTTGCGAGCGGATAATCCGAAAAATGTCAGTCACATACAACAGGTGTACAATGAATCAGCAAAAAGTAAAAGGGAGCCTAGGGGAGGTATGACTAACATGCAGTGTTTCTTTAAACTTCTGCATGATCACGAATACTTCTATGCGCACGAACGTGATGTCGACAGTAATGCAGTCGGGCACATCTTCTTTGCGCACAAGAAGGCGACTCAAATGCTTGTTTTGTTTCCGTACGTGTTGTTCATGGATACGACGTACAAGACAAACAGGTACGACATGCCGCTGCTACAAATAGTGGCCCTACTACCCACAGACCAGTATGTGCATATCGCATTCGTTTTCATGAGGGACGAGACCACACCAAGTTATTATTGGGGGTTGGCGCACTTAAGCAGTCTATTTGAGGGAAACAGATTCCCACATGTGGTTGTCACTGACCGGGAGCTTGCCTTAATGAAAGCTGTGGAATTGGTATTCTCATGTGCTACCCAACTACTGTGTCGGAGACACATTGAAATGGATGTGAAGAAACACGTACTGTCTGCTGGCAACGACAAAGAAACAACGGACGTGTTTCTATATCGTTGGAGCCGCGTTGTTAAAGCCCTGACATATGAACAGTTCACGGAAGTTGTGGATTTTATTGACACTAAGTATGGAAATAAATCTAGATTCAGAAATGTTATTCCATACTTGAAAAACACGTGGTTGGACCCCCACAGGGACAAGTTGTGTCAGTTTGGACTAAAAGTATAAAGCATTACGGCTCGCACACCACGAACATGTAAGTAATTTATAACTTTGATTTATGTTTTGTTTGCTGTATAAGTACATGCTCTTCTATGTAATTCTGCTTGCGACATGTTGAAATCCAATGTTATTTTTCTTTTTAGGGTGGAGAGTGCACATGCACAGTTGAAGAAGGCAATTGATACGGATTGAAAGGCATTTCCAACTATCTTCAACGACATTAATAGGATGATTCTTATGCACTTTGATAAAATCCGCACTGTAATGGAATCGTCGCGCAGCAGAACTTACCGGAAGAGCGACTACTTACTTTATAGCAGGCTCAACGGTAGATTGTCTTTCGCTGGCATTACACTTCTGCATGAAGAATATACATCAAGAGTCGGACTGATCGAGGAAGATGGTGAAGGGTGTGGTTGCGAACTCCGAACTAGTTGCGGACTGCCATGTGTATGTGAGATGACGCAGTTGGTGCGGGCGTTCCAGCCAATTGATCCTATCGACGTAGACGCCTTCTGGAAGACGCTGCACTTGGGAGATGATGATATTCCGGAAACCGTTGAGGAGAGACAAACCGCTGAAGGTCGATTGCATGACGTGTTTAAGGATGTAATGTCGCGTCTAAGCGCTGAGATATACAGGGTGTTGAGTGTGGTGCATTCGTCGCTTTATCCCGAAACCGTTGACCTAGCTGAGCCTGTTAGTAGGCCGCACAGGGGACGACCGAGAAACAATGCCACCCAACGCGATCTATCAGGTTTCGAGCATGCCGAAAGGAATGCGATGCAAAGGGGTGCGAATATATGTATTTGGTGTACATGTCATTGTGGGTACTTACATATACTATGGCTTAATTTAATAAGATTTACACTTGCAGGGCGGCGATCCACAGGCGGACAGAGAAGACGAAGGGTTATGCGTCCCCATAATTCTGACTGGCCCTACGACCTTCCCGTATTTCTGAAACAATTTGTGTTCGAATACATCACAGGGCACTGTAATGTAGAGCCCGATGGACATTGTGAGTTCAGAGTAATTTCGTATTTCGTACACGAACGAGATGAGTCGCAGTGGTATCAGGTTCGTGGAGCTTTGCACCAAGAACTCTTGGATGAATATGCTTTGTGGAACTTCGTCCTTGGGCCGGTCGATTACGCGTTAGCACTGAAGGTGGTCGATTGTTATTTAGTTCCGGCACAAGAGGCATTCTTGTTTGATTCCCACCTGCTGGGAATCCTTGTTGCAACGAAATACCAGAGGGTTGTTACGTTATATGCCCAGCAGAGCAGCACTTTCCTGCCGATTCAATGGCGGGGTGCCGGCGTCTCGACTGATCCGGACAGTTTCATAAATATGGGTTTAATAAGACAAAACCATTTCATTGCTTTGTTAACGGCCGGGAAGGTATTGCTACCGCCAATATATCCGACGTGGAGACATAGGGCCTCAAATGAAATGCAGCTTTGGCAAACCCATTTGCAAAGAAAATTTGACGCATACAGGACGAACTCGACTACGGAGTGTTAGTTTTAAATGGTTTTCACACCCACCCTTGCAGCCTACTGCACGTTAATTGTTTCGTTATGCTTTAACAATATAAGTTTCACATATTTAACCGTTTATATGTTATTGAATACAGCAGTAGTAAAGGCAAATAATATATACATATAATATATATATATCTAAATGATATGATATATTAATTTATACAAGTCATAATACCGGGAATATATTACATTTCATTCATTTATAATTTTAGTCCCGGCATCAAAGCCTCCAAATGGATAGCCGCCTCCTCTATGGCGCTCCTTCTGACAGAGCTGGGAAAGTGGTTCCGATTTTGGGGATGAGAATAATACAGTTTACTAGCTATATATTGCAACCGCTGCAATTGTTAGAATAAGGAAAATACAATCAAATTTATTGACCGAAATATATAATTATATGACAAAAGTGTGGTGCAAATTTGTATTGCTTACCGCAGCATCGAACATAGACCTGGGGTCCAGTTTGTCGTCAACTTCCATGTCGTCTGGACTGACACGCACGTGCGTTCGCGGCATGTAGTAGTCGAGATACTCAGGGCACGCCTGATCGGACCACTCAGCCCGTTGCACCCCCCGCAACAAATTTCTCTTGTACGTGTGCGGGACATTAAGATTCGTATCGTGCACGCAGGAGTACCTTTTTATTTCAGGGTCTCTGTAGCAACTCTTTGGCGTTATAGCTGCTTGAGGAATCGACTGCACGAATCCAAATTGTCGCAAGAACCGATCCGGCATGTATGGCTCGACGACACCCGGGCAATGAATGAGACCCCTGTACAAGGTTGTTGGGTGCAGTCTTGCAGGATTTGTCCCAAAAGGAAGCCAATTGACCTAGTTTATGTGAAACCCAGTAAGTGGATGTTCGCAATACGTCGTCTGTTACAGTAATAAAAATTACGAAGTTTACATGACATACAAATATTACCTGTCCAGATTTCATCCCGTCTAGTGTGTGCCTGTATGTCAGCAAGTCTGCCATAGGATCCCGCTTCCTTCCGGTTCAGATCTTCCACTTCATTGCAGCAGGGTACCTGTCATCCCATGAACTGAGCTGGGGAGGACTAAATGCGGGAAAGTACTCGTATATCCAACTCTATTAACAGAAATGAAAAATAAAATTTTAATTGATACTGTAACTGTATAAAGTATTGAAATAGTTTATGAACGAGTCTTTCGAACCTGCAATAAGGTCAGACAACCGCCTAACTGGGCAGCGTCCGCCCTGGAGGCCTTTCCAAGATTGCAGTATAGGTTGGCCAGACACGCTGCACCCCACGGAAGTCCTACTGCCCATTCTGCATCGCGGATGTAAGGCAGGAAATGCCCAGCAACGTGGGTTTTTTTCTTGTCCACAAACAGGGTGTTTCCTACCAACCACAACAAATACCCTGCGGCAACATTTGCGACCTCTAACTTTCCGCTACCACAGTGCTCTATAACGAGGGACATTTTAACGCTTGAAAAATCTTTATCTCCGAGCTCGTCTTGCTCAATCTCCAACACTTCTAAGAGCAGATCTTTCAAATCGGCCGATTTGATCTTCCACCCGATTGCCTGTCCACCAATCGGAACCCGTAGTATGTGGTACACGTCGTGGAGAGTGATACTCATCTCTCCGAATGGCATGTGGAATGAATTTGTTTCCGGATGCCATCTCTCAACGAAGGCGCTAAGTAGAGCAGAGTCTAACTCTGGATGCATGCTCCATACCAAATGAGACAACCCGGACTGTTCCACTATGCTTTTTACTTCCCCATTGGTTAAATTCCACCTTTGCAGTCGCTCGTGCCCATTATGGCACATCAGTACACCACGTTCCTGCGCCGTTTAGTATATTAATTCATACTTTTTGGCCACAAACGTAACAATCATAAAGCCAAACTAAATAACAATTATATCACGAAATATGTAATACAGCACAATACGATACCTGTCCGTGCCATACGTAGTATGCTATATGGCCCTTAAAACTCCGTAACAGCTCGGACTCTGCAGGTCCACCGTCAATCGGACCATCTAGGGCCCGGTAATCCATCCACCCCGCATCCCTCCTGCAACTTGAACCGGACCCAGCACCTGACACTGGGCTACGCGAGGACACCATTATTTCTTTCCCTTTGTTGCTCCTTCGTTGGGACCCGACATTTTCCCCATCGTTATCATCCTCCAACCGCCCTGAATACCCTTCCATGTACCCCTGCGACTGAGACATGTCCCGCTCCAATCTTTCAGCATTTTCCCTAACTTCATCCTCCTTCGGATTTCCAATTTACGGCGGGGCAAAAGGTGTATCGCTGTATTCCACGTTACTTTCCCGCGCCGCAAAAGAAAATCGCGCAGACCCGTGCGCTCTTCCTGCCACCCTTCTCTGCCGCTCGGATGCAGTCGGCGGCATTCGGCCACCTCCTTCCCCAGCGGATGAATGTCTCGCCTCAGTGCCTCTCTTCACCACCAAATCACATCTTTCATGCTTTCTTTCTTGCTTTTGCTTTTGCTGAATTTCATTTTCAATTTCTTAATTGCTTCTGCTATCTTCAATAATATGAACACGCATTTTTCAATACGAAATTAATTGAGAACATATAACAAACAAAATAACACAACTAAACATAAACCAATTTTTGACCGAAAATCCCCCGCCCTTCGCCGGAACCCCCCCCCCCACCCATGGCCGGATTCCGGCGACATTTTCCACGGGGAATATCGCCGGAGTCCGGCGACATTTTCCACGTAAAATATCACCGGAATCAGGCGCTATTTTCCGTGGAAAATGTCGCCGGATTCCGGCGATATTCTGGAAAAATAGCGCCCTTTCCGGTAGTATTTTTAAAAGACAGCACCGCCGGTGTTTCCGGGAAATACCGCATGCGGTGTTTCCGGCGACAGTTCCGCCCCCCCCCCCCCCCCCCCCCCACCCCCCCAATTCTTATTTGCAGTAACCACCGGGCAGATCTTCCCCATTCTGGTAAAAAATTTCATAATTTTGACAAAACTACTAATAAATTCGGACATAATACAACTAAATAATAATAAAACTACCTAAAACAATACCTCAAAACATTTAAACTTTAGCCACTAACCTTTTTTCCGATCCCAATCGTCTCGATTTTTATCTGATTTTGTGATTTTACCCTGCTCTGCTTTGCAACAATTATGAATACAGATTGTTTGAGATTCATTTCCTTTGCTGCATTTTATAGACGAAACATTCGTCTTTTTTTTTTTTTTTTTTTTTGTTGTTGTGCACTTTACATTTTCTTTTTTTTTTTTTAAATTTTTTTGTTGGTGCAGCCCGTACATTTTTCTTTTTTTTAAAATTTTTTTTTTTAATTTTCCAGCAGCCTTCACGGGCTGCATAGCAAAATTAAATTTTTTAAATTTTTTTTTTCTCCAAAGGCATTTCAGTCTTTTCACAAAAAAATGTCGCTGCAAATATCGATACCGTCGCTGCAAATATCAATTCCGTAAATAATAAGCCTATTGTCTGAAAACTGTAGAAGTGGGGTCCAGATGTGACGGGTGTGCGATAATAATGGAATCAGTCAGGTGACCCATCTGATTGTGACCACCTATTTGATTGACGGCCAACATTCAACTAAAATCTGATCTAATCTCCATCCGACCGTCCATTAATCATGATGCCTTTGCGGAAATAAATTTAGAGATGTCGGGCCCTTAATTTCCGCCACGTTTTTAACCTTTTTTTTAAAACCTTTTTCTTTTTGTATATTTTTAATGTGAGATAAATTATATTTATTTCTTCTAATTTTTTGCCCTTTGTTAAGGAATCATTACTAACTGTTACTCCTTTAATTAGGTATTAACATCAAATTATTGTAATTTTTCTGTCAATACAAAAAATAAGTAGAATTATAGCGAGTGTATTTATTATTTGATACTCATATTTTTGTTCATTTGTATTATTTATCTCTTCTAAAGTAATACCAAAAAAAAAACCCTATGTCCTCCTCACTGGAAAACGATTTTACATGGACAAAATTTGACTCTTTGCGCCGTTTCATAATTTTTTTTTTCACAATTTTCTTTATTTATTCACTTAATTTTTTTTTTTCACATTTCTTTATTTATTCACTTAATTTTTTTTTTTCACAATTTTCTTTATTTATTCACTCACTGAGAGCCCTCAAACATCACATACTAAGAGCATCTCCAATGGTGGGTAGATGCTGACATGACAGTCAGCATCTACCCACCATTTTTGGGTAGATGCCATTGGGGAATTGGGGTAGAGGGTGAGGTGGCTCTACCCAGGTAGAGAACTCTCTACCTGGGTAGAAAGGGAGGAAAGAGAGAGGGTGGGGGCGGTTTGTTGGGTTTTGTTATTTGTTTATTTGTTTAGTGCTTGCATGTTTTTTTTTTTAATATTCGTTCAATGCTTGCATTTCCTTTTTCATTTTGGCTGTTTTAGGCCGTTGCAAATGCATTTCCTTTTTCATTTTGGCTGTTTTAGGCTGTTGCAATTGCAACGGCTATTTTTTTTTTCTATAAATATATGTTAATGTTCTCCATTCTCTACACTTCTATATCAATTCTTATTCTTCCTCTCAAATTTCTACACTTATTTATTATTTGTCAACCAAAAAAAATGGGCAAAAGGCAAAAGGCAGATGATACAGATCGTGTTTGTCCAATTGGGCAAAAGGCAGCGAAAAGGATCGCTAAGGAAGAAGGAAAATCTAACGAGATTGGAGAAATCAAAGAGAGTCTCAATACAAAAAATGAGTTCATGTCACGGTTAACTAAAACAAAGGAGTACAAAATTCTCATGAAAAATACTGACGCTATGACACCGGAACAACTGTCTATACACTAGTTCATGTGTCAAGAAATCAAGAAGTCGTGGGGCATGTTGTAATTTTTTTGCTTATATGTCGATGTACTCTTTTATGTTTGTTCGTATTCCTTTATTTGTTGCATGTATGCTATTTTTAAAATAAATATGTAATGTTTTTTCATTATTCTAATATAATTGTATTGCTTGCTATCCGGTTTAAATTCTAAATTAATTTTAGGAATTTTTTATTTAAATTATGTATGTATTAACTTTAATTACTGTATAATATAAAAATAAAATATGTTTATTAAAATATTATTAAAAAAATTATTTATAAAATATTATTAATATATAATTTATAAATAAAATATGTTCATTAAAATATTAGTAATGATGTTTAATTATACAAAATTAAAAATGAATAAAATAAGTAATATAAATAAGATGTATATAATAATTGATAGTGGGAGATGACGTGGCAATAAAATACCTACTTTTTGGGTAGAATTGTTGGAGAGAAATATGGTTAAAGGTATTAGGTGAAGTGGCAGATGATGTGGCAACAAAATACCTGCTTTTTGGGTAGAACCACTGGAGATGCCCTAATTCAGCAAGTAAGTTTGTTTCATAAATTTGATATCTTTATAGTTTTCAGTCTCCCTGCATCTCTGAATTCTCAATGGCTGCTGCTAAAGCATAACTTAGTTGTGTTTTTTCTGTTGTTCTGATCCTTTTTAGAATATTGATTAGCTTATGAGATGGAAGATGGCCAGCTTGATGTGAGGAGATGGGCGGACCTGGACATAGATGTACTGGTGAAGGTATTTCAGTCGTTCGACATCATTCAGTTGACTTCTGGAAATATTGACCATGTTTGCAGCACCTGGCGCTTGGCTGCTTGTGACCCTCTGCTGTGGAAGACCCTCGATTTGTCAATGCTCAAGTCTAATTTCATCCCGATTCCTGCTACGGAGCCTTATGTATATGTGGATGGTCCGTCTGATAAGACACTAACTCGAGTGTTGAACATAGCTTTGGACCTCAGTGGGGGAAACATTCTAACCTTGATTTTCCATTACAATCTTTATGTTACCGATGCTCAACTTACCGATACTGCTAAAAGGTACCTTTTTCAGATGAATCCCTTCTCCTTAGTATGAGTTCAGTCGTTTCACAACTAATGATGCTTGGATTATGGTCAATTTTTATGTATTCACTATTTATATATGGTCTTTAATACCTTTAGTAAGCATGATACCCCTTGTAATTGGTTGGAGAATGATACTTGGATATTAAGCAGACCAGCTCCTATCATAGGTACAGGATAATAGGCAAATATGAATTAAGAGAAAACATGAGGAATGAAACATATTATAGCAATTGTTGTTACTTCTTTGACCTGAAAATAAATTAGGAGTCATTGGCCTTCAGGCGATGAATTCTGCTATACTCGCAAGGGTACTCAGAATGCTTTTAGTTGGTATGGAACATTTTAAATCCTGTGACAATATTGTTATCATAACTTTGAGTGCTGTTGCCTGGTACATGAATTCTATTTGTCATCTGAATAACTTATCAGATAAGTTTTCCGAGCTTGCAAATACCTCGATTACAATCTGTCCCAAATAGGTTTTACATAATTAGTGCGTATAAGCTACCTCGAGGATGATTACACACTGATCCTGACAGCTAAACAAGGTTTCACATGTAGTGGATGGAACTTGATACCATGGTCTTATGTTGCTGGTGTCCTGGTCTTGAACGCCTTGTTATGCCTGCTTGGAACAGAGTAAAGAGGACTGAGATCTGTAAAACCATTGGTATGTGGAAAGAAGTCACTAACAATGCCTAGCATCCTGAATCCTTCAGATCTCATGAAGGCAATAGCCGAGAATTGCGAGAATTTTTCTGAACTCAAAGTGATGGGTCCCTGCGACATAGTTTTGGCATCAACGCTAGCAAAATTTCTGCCTAATTTGAAAGTTCTGAGCCTCCGGTGCTCTGGTCATTCTTTTGGACGGCTTGCGACAGTTGGAAGTGCTCAACATCTCTCACTGCCTGCTTAAAGACCCCGCTCCTCGTGCGCCGAAGAAGCTTCTGAATCAAATCGACGAGTCCATTCTCCAAAAGGCTTCAAGGTTACGACAGTTTGAGACATGCATGAGCGATTCCTGTGTTATGTGTCAACGCACCAAAGAAGACGAAGGGCTGATTAGATGGTACAGATATGAAGAAGAACTTTGGAAGGTAGATGAGGTGCAATCCCTTGCAATTTGACTGAGATCATTTGTTTGAGTAGAGATGATAAGCAATGTCTTTTTTCCCCTGAAACTGTATAACTTGTTTTAGTAGAGATGCAATAAACTCATATTTATGTGAAGAGAGCTAACAAATGATGCAATGTAAATAGGGAAATTGTGTTTTTCAAATGTACTCATATAAAGTTCAATTACCTACTAGTAAATGTTGTCCTTATATTGTAAATGTTTCGTAAAGTTACAATTTTTGCTCCTATGGTTACATAAATGTTACTTTCTCATTAATTTTATTTTATTAGAAAAGTTCAGTTTCGAATTGTATCACGTGTGTTTTTGAGCTCTTCTAATAGAATGAATATCTTCTTGATGAAGTATGTTTTCGTTGTAATAGTTAACTTACACGTTTATATCGTAAAACCTGTCACTCCGACCGAAAAATTAAAAAAATGTCCATAAATGCCTAGATATTTTTCCGAGCTTCAAAAGGATACCAAGTAAGGAAAAAGGTCGTGAATCGCATGCACTCAATTGTAGATGGTAGTTTTTGGTCTCACGAGGAACAACCACATTAGTTTATAAAAAGTAAAAAAAAAAAAAAGGATAAAAAAAGAAAAAGAAAAAAGGACCGTGAGCGAATAAATAATAAGCCTATTGTCTGAAAACTGTAGAAGTGGGGTCCAGATGTGACGGGTGTGCGATAATAATGGAATCCGTCAGGTGACCCATCTGATTGTGACCACCTATTTGATTGACGGCCAACATTCAACTAAAATCTGATCTAATCTCCATCCGACCGTCCATTAATCATGATGCCTTTGCGGAAATAAATTTAGAGATGTCGGGCCCTTATGGAATCCTTTCCCATAATGTAAAAACGATTTTGAAATGTCGGACCTTTGCTGAATAAGTTTTGAAAATTAGTTTTATAATGTAAAAAATAGATGTTAAATAGTAAAAAATTATATTAAAAATAATAAAATATAATTAAAATATATTAAATTTACTGTTGAAACCAAAATCGTTTTCAAAACAGAACAAAAAGAACAAACTCTTTGTATATTTTTAATGTGAGATAAATTATATTTATTTTTCTAATTTTTTGCCCTTTGTTAAGGAATCATTACTAACTGTTACTCCTTTAATTAAGTATTAACATCAAATTATTGTAATTTTTCTGTCAATACAAAAAATAAGTAGAATTATAGCGAGTGTATTTATTATTTGATACTCATATTTTTGTTCATTTGTATTATTTATCTCTTCTAAAGTAATACCAAAAAAAAAAAAAAAAACCCCATGTCCTCCTTATTCCTTCATGGTTTTTAAGCCATTTGGGCCAAGCCCATTGCGATGTCAGACTCAACATACTATTTTTTTAAAATTAAATATTAACAAATACTAAAATTATGTGCATACCTAACATCCTCATAATTTATGACAATTGCATACCTGTATGGCATTATTCACACATTAAGGGCCTGTTCTTTTGGTTTTGGTTTTGAAAACGGTTTTGGTTTCAACAGTAAATTTAATATATTTTAATTATTCTTTATTATTTTCAATATAACTTTTTACTATTCAGCATCTACTTTTTATATTTCCAATACATTTTTTACATTATAAAATTATTTTTCAAAACATATTTTCAAAATCGTTCTCAAACCAATCAAAAAGAACATGCCCTAATGTTCAGCCATAGACAACAAAAGCTACACAACACAGTTAATGGGGCTGAAAGACCTAAACCATAACCTAAAAAAAAGCCGATCAAGTAGTTGTCGGGTTTGAGTCGACAGGCAATATTAGCAGCAAAAACTCCATATAAGATATATCAAATGTTATAACAATACGTGATATACATCAACAATTAATATATAATTAGTTACGCATATTTAATTATATATATATTAACAATTAAACTCGAATCTTCTTACATGACATTCAAATTTGGGGGTCTACCTTACAAAATTGGCATCACCATAACAGTCAAGAGTTTACAGTCAAACGAAGAAAACTCCCATTAACGTCCGACTCCAAACAAAGAAAAAGGGTAAAAACCAAAACTTCAACGTTGGTTCTATCCTGTTCGTTTCCCTTAAAAGTTTAAAAAGCAAAGAGTTCAGATATTTGGCCACCACAAAAAGTATACTAACACTATAATATATGTCTTCATAAAAAGAAATAAATATTTATACGTCAAGAAAAGTGGGTAGCTGTAATTTCAAAATCTTCGGGTATCCTTTTCTCCCTTATTAATTTGTCTTCGTCGAAAGTGGAATCTTGGAGAAGGGGAAGAATCAAGAATTCCATTGTGGCAACTCAAAAATTCTAAAATTATAATTTTCAAAAATACTCATTAATTTTGATCCTATTTTTAATTATTCAATAATACAGGGATCACGAAAATCAATGCAAATAAAATAAAATATAGTACTCATACAAAAGAAACTCCGAACCTGTCTGAGTTCATCGTCTTCAAATTTGGGAGAAAGAGTGTCAGTCCGAGCTCTGTTTTCTTGGGAAGGTTTTTCAATTTTTTTTCTCTCACTAACATCTTTCACTCCGATTACCATGGCCTTGCAACTATGGGAGACTCTCAAGGAATCAATCGTGGCTTATACGGGTCTTTCTCCGGCGACTTTCTTCACCGTTGTCGCTTTGGGTTTTGCCCTCTACTATATGGTCTCCGGCTTATTCGGGGACTCTGATCATGCCCAACGCCCGAGTACCAGGTCGCTTGAGGAGAAGGTGGACCCGCTGCCGCCTCCTCGTCAGCTGGGAGAGGTCAGTGAGGAGGTGTTGAAGGAGTATGATGGGGCTGATCCTAAAAAGCCCTTGCTCATGGCCATCAAGGGTCAGATCTATGATGTTTCTCAGAGCAGGTATATCTTTTTGAAATACTGGGTTTCTTTGGATGTCGAAATTTGTTTCAATTCGTGATTTTTTTTTTTTTTTTTTGGGTTTGGTTCTGTTCTAGGGGTGATGGGTTGACCTTTAATTTCTGGATTATTTGTTGCTGCTTGTTGATTCCTTGGCCTTGTTTGCTCTCGATTAACATAAAGTTTGAAGCTTTGCGGTTGATTTTGGTGTATCTTTCTGATTTATATGTATGTCACTGTTAGCACAGGTGAAAAGTGTGTTCTTTAGGAATTTTCTTTAGCTTTTTGTTGATTTTTCCCTTTACTTTGTTGTGCTTTATAATTTAAAACTTAAAGACGCAGTTTTTGCTGCTGATTTACTCGTGACTTGTGATTCGAAAGGTTTGTCAATAAAGAATCGAAGGAAAGCGAAAGTAGAAAAGAAAATTATTCTCTTTTAGTGGGAGACTGAACTTGTTTTTTAAGAGTTCCCCTTTCATTTCAAATTGGATGTTAGTTATTTTTGCCCTTTTGGGTTTGTGATTCTTGTTTAGAGATACTTTGATGCGCATCTTCGGTACTGGATGTGCATATGTACTTGAACAAAATGGTTTTCTTGAACGCTGAAATTGTTTTGAATGGAATATTTCTTATGTTAATCCAACTATTTTAATGTTGGTCTTTGCTGCCACAAGCCTCCAGTGCTTTGCCAGCAATGTAGAGATGCAGCAATGGTTTTTTCTGGATGCTGAAGATAGAACTAATCTATCGAGAAATGCCGGGCAACATCACTTTGAAAACTCTATTGATAATACAAAGCACTGGAGAAAGTTATAGATTGCTGTAGATACCTATGTTACTAATCTTGCTTTACTGAAAACTCTGTGTTTGCTACCATATTTCTCCCTTTTGAAGTATTTTATTACTCAACAACTCCTGTTGAATATGTTTTTATTTTGGTTAGCAACCCTGCAAGCATTTTCTTAAGAGTAATACTTATATTTTACGTGATTAGATTACCAACTTAGGTATTTGTCTGCCTGAAACTGACGTTTATGTTTGCTGGGAGGCTAGATGACCTGTACTGGGTACTATGTCGCACCTGCATCACAATCACTGAGTAAGTTGTGATTGCGGAATGGTTTGGTGTTGGTACCGAGTATTTGGTACAAATGACTTGAAACATGTGTGCTGGGGTTTTATCCCTGATAGTTTGATTATGCATAAAACCATCATCATTGCTTCTACTTTTTCCGTGGCAGGGTTTTCTATGGACCCGGAGGACCTTACCACCTCTTTGCTGGGAAGGATGCTAGCAGAGCCCTTGCAAAAATGTCATTCGAAGATAAAGATCTCACCGGCGATATCTCCGGCCTTGGGGTGTTTGAGCTTGAGGCCTTACAAGATTGGGAGTACAAGTTCATGAGCAAATATGTGAAAGTAGGAACCTTGAAGAAGGAAGTTCCAGTAACCGAGGGGGAGGCCACCGGCGAAGCTGCTGGAAGCAGCAGTGAGGAAACTAGCGGTGAAAACAAGCCTGCAGAAACCGCCGAGCGTGACGTCGCAAAGGCCCCGGACACCACCGAGGATGCTCCATCAGAAACCGTTGCTGGAGAAAATGTTGAGAGCAAAACTGATGGGGGCGAAGACAAGAAAGAGTGAAAATATTATTCAGGATGATTATGAAGCTGGTGTGTTGTTGGGTATTAGGGAGTTCAATTTTCTTAGAGATGCTAAGAGAGATCTACTTTCTCAATCGATACTCAGTTGTGTTAAAATAGGTGGAAAACTTAATAGCTCGTTTGTTGTATTCTATGAAGTAATAAAAACTGATAACATAAAGCTCGAAATCTGCAATTCCTATTTGCACTTATAATTGGTAGCTGCTCTTACTTAACATGCGATTTTCTGGCAGAATCATTGGTACCTGATAGATGAATCCTCGAAGTATAGGGTTTGCTACCTTAATATTTTCGTAACTTAATATTTTCGTAATGTGTGGAATGCATTTTAAGATCATGTTTTGAGACGCATCTTTAATTTTATAATATTTTTTGGTTATTCTCAATATGTTTTTGTACATTTTAACACACTTTTTTATATTCTCAATAAGTTTTTTAATATTATAAAATTAAAATGCATTTCAAAACTATTCCAGTCTAATCTCCCAAAATGTGAGAAAGGGGACTTAATCAGTCGCCCAATGTTTCTGACTGTCCATGAACTCCAAGTCTCGAACTGCAATAACGACGAGGTAATCGGTACTTCCGGTGGCCGGGACTGCCCGTGTTACTCGAACTCGAGCTCAACTCAGATGCTGGTAATGAAGGAAGCTGATCAGTGCTCGATGATACAACATTGGAATGGGCAAAATCCTATGGAGTCATCTCCTTCCTCCTCCTCCTCATTAAATTAAAAAGAAAGAAAAAGGTGAGCTTGCAAGTGGGCTGATCTGCTAAGATGTGAATCCACAATTCATTCCACGGAATTTCGCATTTGGGACCTTCCGCCCCGAAAAATATGGGCCTTCCGCTCTCCAATTTTAAATAGGTTGATTAAAAGTGTCTTTTCTCCTCCCGTATTAAAAAATGAACTATTATAAAAGAACATAAGGAATACACCGTTGTAATCTCTCAGTGTTTATGGATATTTGATTCAAACCTTGATTCTGATTATGATTTTAAATATTAAAATTGCATTGAAAATGTAAAAAAAAAAAACTTATTAAGAATAATGAAAAATTATTGTAAAGTAAAAATAATTTGATTTGGATCACGTTTTCAAACATGGTCTAAAAAGCGTTACTCAAATTGCGGACTCATGACGTGTGATTTTAAACATGATATCATTAATGGAATAGAAGAAATATATAATTTTAATCTCCTAGTTTTTAAAAAGCGTTGCTCAAATTTCGAATTCATGACGTGTAATTTTAAACATGATACCGTTAAAGTTATGATTCTTTGGCAGGAGCACGAGAAAATGGATATTAATCGTATGTGTTAAGCATTTCTGCGGATATGGAAATAATGTGGAGCTTCAACTTAGTTACTTTCTAGTCTTAATTTGGATATAATAGTATGGGGCATACTATTTGCAGGAATAAATTTACTATTCACAGTAATATTTTCTTGTGAATAGTCTATTTTGCCCTTTACCTAAAAAAAAAAAAAACCCATTTACACTCATTTATTTCTCACTCACACGTGTATCTAAATATGATCGGTGGTCACGAGGACGATCTATATTAAACGGTAAGTAAACAATCCATACATTTTTTTACGTAAAGTTTGTTTGTTACAAAAAAAAAAACCCCTGTCTGGCATGAGATTTTGCCAAAAAAATCCAAAAATAGACGAGATTCTGCCAGAAATCTCGCCATTGCCAAAAAAATATTCCAAAATCCCGCCCAAAGGGGGAGGGATTTTGGAAGAAAATCACGCTCCCTGTGGGCGTGATTTTGAATCAAAATCCCGCATGGGCGAGATTTTAAGAAATCTCGTCTATCCTGGGCAGGATTTTTATTGCTTGAATATAATTTTTTTTTCCGGGCTGAATTTTTATTGCTTGAATGTGATTTTTTTTTATAAAATATTTATAACTAAGGGGCATTATAGACTTTTTACAAAAAAATATTCATGTGAATAGTGATTTAGTTCATGCAAATAACAATTCCGAATAGTATTCGCGTTTAAGTTACTAGAATTGAGAGTTGAGACAATTAATATGTGCATGCAAACCAGAGGCGGACAAATGATATAAGCGGATGCATTTGAGGCTTGATATCGATGTATCATGATTGTTACTCTTTCTTCCAAAATAAGTGTCATTTAAACCTTAAAAATTTATCTCAAAACAAGTATCGTTTATATATTCCAAATTAAATTTGTCCCAAAAAAATCTCAGGTAGTGTCATTGTTGGCTCCGACCAAAAAAAAAAAAAACATGGTATAGGGGTAATATTGAGGGGATTGAAAGAGAGTGGAGCCGGCGGGCGGCAAACGGCAGCAATTGACGGGAAGTTTTGTGTGTGGCATTCATTGGCGTGGAGTTACATAGTATTCGTATGTGGTTGAAATAAGGTTAATTTAAGGGCATGTTCTTTTTGTTCTGTTTTGAAAACGATTTTAGTTTTAATAGTAAATTTAATATATTTTAATCATATTTCATCATTTTCAATAAAACTTTTTATTATTTAGCATTTACTTTTTACATTTTCAATACACTTTTTACATTATAAAATTATTTTTCAAAACTTGTTTTCAAAATCGTTTTCAAAACGATGAAAAAGATCAGGAGTGTTACTTGTGGAAGTTGCCCTAATTTAATTTTAAGGATATATGCATGGGTGACAATGACATTCCTCTCCGTGCATCCAAGTCCACGTATTGTTATTGTACAGTACTTACTACTATTATTATACCATATACGACGAACGTAAGTACGGTTGACAATTTGTGTACGCAATTTATAATTGATTAGGTTATGTGTGCTTTAAAAGTCAATACAAAACAAAATAATTTTTGAAATTACGTACCAAACACCTTCCCTCCCCTTATTTACTCTACAGTCTCTACTCATTATCATTACACACACGTTAGTTATTAGCTCTTCTGATTAATAAGGTTGGAGTTGAGTTTTAACATTATTAACTCATCAAGCAATATGCTAATTAAGGAAGTTGGAATCTTTTAACTTATACCCCAGTGTTGTGTGAAAGTATTTTTGAAATCATGTTTTGAGAGTAAAATTGTAGCCCTACAGTTAAAATGTATTTTGTATGAATTTTGAGTTTTTGGTAGAAAAAATATAGACCCCACACTCAAAGTGTGTTTGGAATGTGTTTTACAAACACATTTTGAGTGTGAGATTCACATTTTTTCCCCCAAAAACATATTTTGAAAGTAACTTCCAAACAAGGCCATTTCCTCGTATAGTTTCGTAACAAGACTTTAATATTATCTTTCAAATAATACATCAAAGCCTATCTAAATTGTATATGAAATTGGTCGCTCTTATAATCGATAATATATATGGTATCGAATCTGCCACTAAATTAATTTTAACATGACATATACACGTACTTGATCCCTATAATTTTAGGTTAAACTCCGGCCATACGGTACTAGATTACTTTTTTGTCATTAAAGTAGGTTTATGGAGCTGAGCGTTGACTTTTCATTTTCTTTTAATCTATCCTTCTTACTTTTGCCTTGTCTCTCCATAATTAATTCATAATATACTGTAATTAGACGGACTTGGCCTAACTAGCCCGGTCAGCATTTGGCGCCCAGACCGCCCTAAGGATTAATTAAATGATGTGTATTTTAGCTTAAACCACTATTTATCCCCTGTGTTATTGGTCTTTGACTATTTATCCTCTTTTATTTTTAAAATTAACTGGTTGCCCCCCCGTATTTCTAAAACTAACTGTTTTTCTTTCTCCTCTTACCAGTCAAACCATAAAAATTTATGAAAAGATAAAAATATACCTCTAGAATTGTCACATCACACTCAAGTTTAAGTAAACAATTTCAGAAGAATATACCCCAAGTTTTAACTGTATATTACTTAAGAAAAAAAAAATGGGTGAAAGTTTCTTCGATACACAATCACCACTGCAATTTTCCTGCTCCAAACGGCTGCCGCTGTCGTTTTTCCAGAGTCGAGCCGCGAACTCTATTATCGACGACGTTGCACTTTTCCAGCTCTAATCGCAGTTCTCACAAAGAACCTGCTGCCATTACCGTTTCTCCGGTGTCGAGTGTTTTTCTCAAGAAAAAAATTATTGTCGGCCGTTTTTCCCAATGCTTGGGAGTATAATTGTATGAAATTTTTTACTTAAACTTGAGAGTGTGATGTCAGCATTCCAGAGGGGTATTTTTGTCTTTTCATAAATTTTTATGGGTTGACTGGTAAGAAATGGGGAAAATTAGTTTTAGAAACACGGGGGGCAACTAGTTAGTTTTAAAAATACAGGGAGCAAATAGTGAAAAGCTAATAACGCAGGGGTAAATCGTGACTAATCCTTCTTTTTTTATTATACAATTTTTTCAATAATACAATTATGTGTTTAAATATTCATCATTTAAAGATAGAAGTGTACTTAAAGGAAACAGTAATAATATATGGAGATCGATTAGTTAATATATTAATTAATAAATAAATAATAGAGGAGAATTAGGGCAGCCTGCAACATGACCTCAGGCTCAGGTTAGCTAGTTTGACTCCGTCTTCTCAACTAAGGCCATGTTCTTTAAGTTTTAGTTTTGCTCTCAATTTTAACTTTAACAGTAAATTTAATATATTATAATTAATTTTTATCATTTCTAATGCAGTATTTTATTATTCAATTATACATTTTTACATTATAAAACTATTTTTTTCAAACTAAAACTCAACCTAACCACTTAGCACCACAACGCCATACCACCAAACTCGATATAAATAAGTTAGGGTTCTAGAGTGTTAACATAAATAATTAAACGAATACGATTAAAATACAAAGTGTGGACACAGGCAAATTTTGAAAACTATTAATTCAAACACAACACGGATTGTATGGAGTGGTTGATTACAAATTTGGACTAAATAAAGAAAACTCAAAAATAAACCGTTGATCCTATGTTAGATTTAGAATATAAAATTAATTTGATGCTTTGGAGTACTACGGAGACTATTGTAAAAGTATGTATAAAATATAAAAAAGTAGTGGTTTTTCAATGGGGAATGTGCACGTATGTTCTTCTGTGGATTTCACACTCTATCATCATATAATACTTTATATCAAGAATACAGATTGACCATAAACTTTAATCAAGGGAGAAATTTTGTGGATTTTAAAATCGCTCTATTTTTTTAGATTATAAACAAGTTTCTTTTGAGTTTAGAAATATATTAAGAGATTAATTGATACACAATTCAAACCAATTTTTGTAAAAATGCATCTTATTTGAGTTTTCTTTACTTAGTCCAAATTTTTGTAATTTTAATTTATTGAGTTATATCTCAAGAAAGAAAATCTTAATAAATCACAATTAATACGTGCTACGTCTTGAAAATCTTAATAAATCACAATTAATACGTGCAACTTATAAACACAGATCATCAAGGGCGGAGTCAAGGGGTGGTCCCCGAAACCCCCTCCGACCCTCTCTTGCACTCTAGTATATAGTTTTCTGTTAAATTTATTTTTATAATGTATTTAACTGTTAAAAAAAAGTTTATATATATATATATATATTGAATCCCTCCAAAATTTCTATAATATAGTTTTTGGATTCGCCACCACTGTTGATTGTAGTAAAGTATATGTCTTGCTTGCACAGAATAATAAATTCTTTAACTTGATATACATATATTGCCCTTTCAAGATTACAAGTTAAATTTGAGAAAATTAATATAAAAAGTAAAAAGGAGAGTAATATTGATGAAGAACATGCATGCCAGCCTCGTTCGTTTGGAACCATTGAATGTGAAGACATATAACAAAAGTACCATCTCTATCTAGTTGACTAAAAATTAAATAACCAAAATTAATTCATTAAAACTTGTTTAAAATTAAACGTGTAATCAGGTTGGATATTTAAGAGGTCAAACCTGTTTAAATTATTAGGCATTTCAGAAATTAAAATTAAAATTAAACTGTACATGATCTTGACTTTCCCATACCAAAATACATATATTAATTAATTAATTAATTACTACCTAAATTATTCCTTCGGACATTAGATTAACGTTTGTCAACTCAACTCAAACTCTAATAATTTCCCTATAAATCCAACACCTACTCATTCCCTTATCATCCATCACACTTGACTACATCCATCTCCTAACAACAGCAAGCAACCCCAAAAAGAGTTTTCACAATGCAAAGCCGGGCTCGTTCAATAGTCGTGTTTTTCTTCGTCATCATGACGCTGCTATCCAGTTGCCGGTGCCGGAAAGATCCTCCTGCCTCCCCGAAACAAGAAGCTAGCACTGCAGCTGCAGCTGCAGAAACCGAAGAGATCAGAGTCCGAACCAATTTCTTCACCACATTCTTCCGTCATTTCGGAGTGATCCCGGAGTACGCCGACCGGGTCAAGGGAATCCACGTCGTGTCCCGCCGGGTAGTCCCCTGCGGACCAAACCCTCTGCACAACTGATCGATCATGGATATCTAAGGAGTAAGCACAAAGGATTATACATATATGATATATATATATATATATATATATATATATAGATCAGGGCTTAGATTTTTTTTTTCTTTTTCTTTTTCTTATATATCAGAAATTAAGTTTATCATATACTTATTATATACTGCTAGTAATTATACTTTAATTATTTCTTTTTGTTATCTAAGTCCCAGGTTATATATAGAATGATAATACATCGATTCGTTTATATGATCATCATGGCAATGACAAGCTGTAGTATATACACATACGTAGATTATACATATGTGAAACATGAAAGAGAGTATAATTAATATCTATATCGTTGAGGAAAAAAAAGGGAAATATCGCATTAATGTTCGATCTATTTCGATACCTATTGCCTCTCTATGGTCCAATAATAATTGATTAATTAAGTGTTAATCCAGCCATCTTCTTAATTAGTGGTTGGTTTACAATTAGTACTAACACTGTGGAATTAGATAGTCTCAAAGAATTATAGTAATAAAACAAATTAATTAACTGTTAATCGAAAAGGAAATTAATGTCGATATGCAATAATATACCAAGAAATATGAGTTTAAAAAACATGCCAGGAATTTAGCGACAAAAACAAAAAATTTGAGCTTTCTTTTCTTTGCCTTCTTGTCATTTGCTGGAAAAAGTATACTCTCATCTCCTAAAGACCCGCAAACCGCTTATAAATATTAAATGTCACGAATGACAATTGACAATACACTTGGTTTGGACTTTGGTTTATCTAGCCTTCGAAAAACTATTATATGTATCCGTTGCATCGTTTAAACTAGCTAGCACAACAAATTAACCTATCATAAACATGGCGTAGCGGATGTATCGAATACCCTCTTCTCGTTTAACCTGTCACTCAACTTTTGACAACGTGAAATTTTTAAGCATTTTGTTAATTTAATGGGTAACTTTAATGAAAGTTGGCATTTCTTTTTGTGTCATTTTGTCAACTAAACTTATGTAACATTTCATCAAAATTTCACAAATTTGATAATTACCTCTAATAGAAAAAAATCTACCAATTGTACATTAAAAATCATACTTTCTCTGTTCCATTAGAAAAATTCATTTTTGTAATATTGTTTTCAATATTATAAAGTGAACTATTATAATGGAACGGAGGGAGTACTGTTTATTGGAAGAAGAATAAGCATCCCACCAGAAAATTATAAAATACATATGCTAAATTTCTAGTACAAGTTACAAATAGTTTTAGATCAATAGAAAAAAAATAAAAATTATGGAGTAACAATGTTGGCACATTTTATTTTGTTCACAAAATTAATTATCAAAATCAAACTCATATCTAAACGAATGCGTAAAATATTATGTTTTAGACAGTTCAGTGGTCAAATTCACAAAACAAGAAGTTTCTTATTTTTAAGTGGCTGAAAGTTGACATTATCAAAAGTTAAGTCACCTATGGTGTAATTTTCCCTAATTTAAGTATATTTTAAAAACATAATTCTATTTCTTAGTATAAATTGAAATAGGCGCAAATATGAATTTAGTTTTAAATTTAAAAAGGCCAAAAAAAAAAGAAGAGGGAAAGGCAGGCAGCAATGTTCAATAATTTCTTGTTCTGGGCTTGATCAACAGTAATATGATAGTAGAGAGGAAAGGTTTGTTTTCTCGGAATCGAAAAACACAGAAAATCTGGCAACACACGTGCCCACTGCTTGCCGAAGCGTTTTTGTCCGATTCCACCTTAATTCCTTGCTTCCCAACGCTCCCCCGCCACCTCTTTCCCCCTCCCGCCCACCGAAACTACTCGTCGGTTTCCCACTCAACAAAACTACTCCACGCTTTTCACCACTCTCCAAGTGTCAAAGACACTCAAGTGTAGAGGATTAGTAACCCCGGAACCGGCGAGCCTTAGGGCCACGAAACCCACGCAAGCATTAGAATAAAAATACAGAAAACCCAGTAAACTGAGGACAGACGAGACGAAAGCTGCTGACTCAATGGTGGACACGTTGCAGCTGGCGGTTACGGATTACACTTGTATAAACGGTAAGCGATGCGCTGTCGTTCTCACACTATATGTTTGGGGTTTTTTTGAGGTGGGGTTCTGTGTTTATCGGGTTATACTAAACTTTGAATTTCTGAAGAGGTGCTACCGTTCTCACGCTACACTGTGTGGTAGGGTTTTTTTTGAGGTGGGTGGTCTGTGTTTTTCGGGTTGCTAACTTTGAATTTCTGAAGAGGGTGCTTCTGTTCTCACACTATACCGTGTGTGTGGTTTTTTTTTTTTTTTTTGGCGGTGGGGTTTTGTGTTTTTCGGATTATCTGAATTTCTGAAGAGGGTGCTGCAGGTGTCGATCGAAGGGTGAATGGGGCGCAAGAAGGCCGCGGCTGCTGATGACTGGCTTCCCGAAGGCTGGAAAGTGGAAGCCGGGACTGGGGATTCGGGAACGGAGGGAAAGGTAATGGCTACTTTGCTCTGATATGATCTCCTTGGAATAGGAGCGGTGGTTTCTCTGATTAGGGTTCTTGTTGAGGTTAATCGGGTAGATTTCTCTGATTAGGCTTTTGTTGGTGTTAATGAGGGAGATTTCTCTCTGATTAACTCCCTCTATAAATTCTTGCCTCAAAAATTGTAGTTGATCCTTGTGCATGTGAAAACCCCTAACAATTTTTTTTAATCTTTCGTTCGCATTTCAAGTTTCTTAGATTGAAGATTCTAAAGGCTACTGTACTGAAAGCCTTGTTTTTTGTGTTAATCAGGTATAAATAGGTATTTGCACCTTATGCATATAAAATACCCAATAAAGTTCTTTGATCTTTGGATCGCATTTCAAATTTCTCAGATTGAAGATTCTAATGGCTACTGTACTGAAAGCCTTGTTTTTGGTGTTAATCGGGTATACATAGGTATTTGCACCTCATGCATGTAAAAAAACCCCAAACAAAGTTCTTTGATCTTTGGATAGCATTTCAAATTTCTTAAATTGAAGATTCTGAAGGCTACTGTACTGAAAGCCTTGTTTTTGGTGTTAATCGGGTATAAATAGGCATTTGCACCTTATGCATGTAAAAAACCCCAACAAAGTTCTTTGATCTTTGGATCGCATTTCAAATTTCTCAGATTGAAGATTCTAATGGCTGCTGTACTGAAAGCCTTGTTTTTGGTCTTAATCGGGTATAAATATGTATTTTCACCTCATGCATGTAAAACCCCCCAACAAAGTTCTTTGATCTTTGGATAGCATTTCAAATTTCTTAAGTTGAAGATTCTGAAGGCTACTGTACTGAAAGCCTTGTTTTTGGTGTTAATCAGGTATAAATAGGCATTTGCACCTTATGCATGTTAAAAAACCCCCAACAAAGTTCATTGATCTTTGGATCGCATTTCAAATTTCTTAGATTGAAGATTCTAAAGGCTACTGTACTGAAAGCCTTGTTTTTGGTGTTAATCGGGTGGAAATAGATTTTTGCACCTTATGCATGTAACCCCCACGAAACAAAGTTCTTTGATCTTTCGATCGCATTTCAAATTTCTTATATTGAAGATTCTAAAGGCTACTGTACTGAAAACCTTGTTTTTGGTGTTAATCGGGTGGAAATAGATTTTTGCACCTTATGCATGTAACCCCCACGAAACAAAGTTCTTGTATCTTTCGATCGCATTTCAAATTTCTTAGATTGAAGATTCTAAAGGCTACTGTACTGAAAGCCTTGTTTTTGGTGTTAATCGGGTAGAAATAGGTATTTGCACCTAATGCATGGAAGGAAAAAAAAAAACCCCACAAATTTCTTTAAATCTTTCGATGGCATTTCAAGTTTAATTGACTTAGTCCAGCTTTCATCTTACTGCTTGCTTAGTTTGCTGGTTGAATTTACAGCACCTCTGTTATTTGGAACTCCCACTGATGGATGTTGATTCTTTAAGAAGAATTCTTTCGTGTTGTAACTTAAAGCATGACACAAGCATGTGTTGCTTGGGCTTCTGTTGTGATGTTTGTGAGTGTATAGTGCTTTGCACGCCGACAAACGTTACAAGATTTCCTTTTGGAGGGAAACGTGGCGATATGCGCACTAGTGCAGAATTCACAACGCCCACCTGACTTACTGAGAAATCAACTCTTTCCACGTATATTATTTTAGGTACAAAGTTTACCACGCAATGTGTCTTTCGTATTTGGAAATTATTTGATTGTTTTGAGTGGTGTAGAATCTTTTTAGTTGCATTACATAAGAGGGGAATGTAGATATAGTGTATGTAATGAAATAAAGTTTACCACGTTATCAATTCCTTCAGTTATAGAAGGAAAAATAGGTGGATCAAAGGAATGAAAATTGAGCTAAACATTTATGTCACGAAATCCCAGTTAGTCATCGTATGTTTATACCTCTGAAAACTTCCAAGCCATAAAGGGTGGTACTTATGCGCTTTGCCGAGTAGATGAATAATGCTTTTAAGTGTCTGTTCTTAGCTTAAGAATTATCAGGGATCTTTATGAGAGAATGTGCCTCATTTGTGTAGTTAATTGCCTTTTGTGTTCCCTTTTCCTTGTTCTGTTAAACTGAAGTACAATTATTGCATCCGTTGTAGTGTTATATTGACCCCTCCAATGAACACAAGTTCTTTACCAAGGCGCAAGTTCTTCACTATCTGAAGAATGCTGATATCAGCCATTATTTTATTGAGCAAACTGAAGGGCAAAGCACCAGCCAGCCTCCAGCAGTGAAAGTTTGTTTAACCCTATATTTTTTATTTTGTTGCTCATGTTATCAAGCATGTTGGTAATGGCATTTGAATACCTGGAGAAATTCCCTTGATTGTTTCAAAATATTCAGTTTGTAGCTTGGAAGCCTACTACAGAAGGTCTACCTGAAGGGTGGGTCAAAGAAACGAGGACCATAGAGAAGGGTGACAAAATCAGGAAAGACTCGGTAATCTGCTCCCAGAATGTTTTCCTCTTTGTCGTTTTCAAGATCAAATGCTTGACTTGTAATGTTTTTCACTGTTCTCAACTGTTGTGTAGATAATAACAAGTGTATTTATTGGCAGATTTTCAGATTCAGTTATTTGCGTTTTTTTTTTCCTTGATCATTTTTCTGTGTTTTTGTTTGTGAATATTCAGTTGCATTCCTGCTGGAAATTTGGCATACTCTAATTGATGTATAATTTCTGCAGTTTTACATTGATCCCTTAAGTGGGGGCATCTTTCGCTCTAGGAAGGAAGTGTGTGAGTACTTGGCCACTGGAAAGAGGAGGCGAGCATCAAAGCCCCAGGAACCAGGCTCGAGCAATCTGCTCTCAGAACAGGATTCTTTACCTGTTAGTTTGCTTCCTATATTCTTGTATAATTTTCATTGCTGTCACCCGATTAAAGCTTTCCTTACTCATCCATTTGACTTAGAGATTCAGATATCTCGTTTTATTATACAGTTGGCTAGTTCCCTTAACTGTGAAAGTGAACAAAATTGAAGAAAAAGAATTATCTTACTCTATAGCGTGCTTTGAAAATCGTTGTCCTCTTCAGTTTTTGTGGCGGGTGGGTGAAGTCTGGGGAGGCAGGTGGCTGGCAGAGAGCACTTTTACATTTTTTTATTTTTTTTTGGTGAAAAACTTGGGTATAAACATTAATAAGCACTAGTTAAGTTACATTGCCTGGCCAAATTATGTGCTTGGCTCATTTTAGACCTAGGCACTTTCCTAATACAGATGTTGCCTGACAGAGTTACCTTATGCCTAATATGGCTAAGGATTCCTTCTATTAATATGTCTACTCTATTTGGATTCCTTAGCTTTTATGAATCAGTTAAAGACTATCACTTTCTATCAGTCTCCCAGCCTCTTGCTGTTGCCATCTGCACTGCAACCAGTACTGCTAGTGCTTCTGTTTGTAGTCAGGATGCAGTCTTCTCTGTCCTCGCAACTCGTTGAATTTCTGTATCCTCGCTGTTTCTGATGATGCACGCTATTCCTCCTTTGTGCTCATTCTGCCTGTATGATCCATCGACAGTGATCATGAACTGTGCCTGCTCCTGGTTACCTCCTCTGGTTGGATACTGTTCTTCCACCCCCCGCCTGATTTTCGTGCCATGCTTTCTCTCTTGTTATATATATGTTGCATAAATGGTTTGGAGTGTTTCCTGATCTGGCTTTGTTTTGCTGCACAATAGCTTTAAAATTTGACTCCTCATCTTTATTTACAGTTATATTTAGAAATTTTTTTCGTCAAACTTGTTTTGACATACGATTGTTATCATATCCTCCTGAAACTTGCATTCTTTACTGTTGTTCCTTATTATTTCTGAACTTGGGATGTCTGAAATTGATTAAGAGTTGCTTTATTAGTCTTTTGACACCCTGGTCTTTGATGTCTCAGTTGGCTACTGAATCTGAAGAGAAGATGATAGCAGCTGACAATGGAGCAGGTCAACAGTTCACTGGGAATACTGGTACTCCACCTTTTCTTTCTTCCTTTTTAATTTTTCATTAAGCTGTTTAAGTCATCTGTGCTTGTATGTCCTATTTTCAAATCTTCTTTCTCTGTGATGTGAGTAATCCAGGAGATTTATTGGAAAACCTAATATGGATAAAATAGGATGTTGATCCTTGGAAAGGATTAGTGGTCAAGGATCCTTTGGCTATATTAAATGAATGTCTTACATTTCTTTTGCATATGGTGTTTGTTTGCTGTCATATTTTTATTGGAACATATTGTTGCTGCAGATACTAGTGTCGTGATTGTCAATAGTGATAGCGTGCCAGAAGCGGGGAAGTTGGAGCAGGGAAACAAGGAAATATCTTCAGAAGGCAGTTCTCTTGCAGCTGAGGTTCCTCTGGAGAACCCTCAACCAGCGAACGAGTTGGAAGCAACAAAACCTAAAATAAAAAAAAGGAAGCATGTCAAGGGGGCTGACATGCCTCGCAGGACTTCCAAACGACTTGCCGGCATTGAAGCTGATGTGTCATTGGAGCCAGCTAGACCTGCTCGAGCTCGGCGTGCTGCAGGAAAGAAGATGATTGAGGCAGAAGTGACTTCTGCTGAGGAAGAGGCCAAGGAGTTGAGCGCTGGGGAACTGAAGGCAGAAACCCTTGTTGATGCTTTGCCTCCAGGGGAAGCTGCCATCCAGGAAGGGCCAGAGGTTACTGAGTGTGACCAGAAGATGGTAGAAATGCCAGCTGAGCTAGCTCTGAGTGAGCTGTGGAAGGAAGACCCCTGCATACAGTTCGCGATCAAAACCCTTACCGGAGAAATACCATTTGGAGATGCCGACAAGATGTATGCAATGAATCAAGGGTCATCCTCGACTGTGGCTGCTGATTCTACCTTCCAGGAGTCGTCTTCTATGGACATCTGGGCAGACCCGTGCTTTGAGTTTGCGGTGAAGACGCTGACCGGTGACCTGCCAGTGGAGAAAGGCCCGGCTGTTGATAGCATGCCGAAGCAGCAGCCCTCCACCAACTCATCCCAGACGGTAGAGCACAGTGGCCTGACCTCTGGTGGTTCCAGTTCCAGCCACGCCGCCAATCCTCAACAGAAGCAACAGCTATGATGTACTGATCCATGTCATTAGGACAAGATGTTTGCATTTGCATTGCTTAGACCCTAGATGCCATGCCTGGCATATTTAGGGTTAATGTTAAGATTTTTAGTACTTTGTTATGGAAGGAAAGTAACTGGAACCTTGTTAGAGAGATGCAACAACTTCCTTTAAGTGTTACTTTGAACTAAAATAGGAATGAGTTTTTATGACTTCATCTTCTTTGGCAGTTACTTAATACATGAACAGGAAAAGTATCAAACAAGATGTCAGTTCACATCTTCAACCAAATGTCCAAATAGGTGAGCTGATAGAATGAATCTCTTTGAAATTTCTGAATGAGTTCCATTGCAACATAAGATATGTTTGTTATCTGTTTCTTCTGCATTTCTGCAGCAGCTTTTTGTTGGGAGAATTCCTTTACATTTTGCTCCACTAGATCTTTCTCTTTTGGCCTTTTCCTCCTCACCGAACCCATTATAATATCTCTGCAGCACTCCCTTTATGAAAACTTCATTTCCCAAGCAATGCAATATAATCTCTCTTTCTTTCCTTTTAAGGAAAAAAAAAAAAAAAAAAAAAACTCACTTTTTGAGTTCCCCACCATCAACTATGGCACTTTCCTTTTCCCCCCATCAATCTTCAGTCTTAACTCCATTACCAATCTTGTTTTGCTTCTCCTCTTGATATTCCATCCACAGAAAAGTCGCGATTTTCCCTAGTGTATTTTCTGTCCCGAGCTCTTCTGATATATATTTTTTTTAAAACCTCCAGTTTTTTTTATTGGTTATAGGTAAACTTTTTTTTCAAAAAAGAGAGAAAGGAAAAAAAAAAAAAAGAAGGGGGGGTTGTATTTTAATTTTAATTTCCAAAATAAACGACGTCGTTTGACTGATAGCAGTGGGATAAATGGCCCTTTTGCCGCCAAAACTTGTCCCTTTTTCCCTCCCACAACTCTCATCAGTCTCTCTTTTACTTCACGTCATTTGCAAATTTGCAGACCCGACCCACCTACACAAATCGGATTCCGAGCTTCGAAACTTCCGGCCCTCCGTTCATCAGATTCTGCCGACCTCCATCGACGGCCGGAAGAACAAAATGCAAATAAAAGTCAAGTGTAATTGCGGGCAAGGCGAGTGCCCAGAATGGGCAGTCGTGGAGCTGCAAGGAATGGTTGAGATCCAACCTTCCTTCCAAGATCGGCTCCACAATCTCCAAATTGGAGTCCTCTGTCGCCCTTCTTCTCAGGTTTTTCTTCCTTTTAATTCTTACTAACCCTTTCCTCGGCGGCCCTCGTTGTCTGCAGTTAAATCTCTTTTCCTTTTACCCTTATTATAGGAAAGCTACACTTTTACCGTCGGATACCATGAGTTGACCGGAACGAGGGTACCACTGAAGAAGCCAATGTTGGTGCTGAAGAAAATTAAACACGTCTCTGGCGAGGGAGAGAAAAGGGACGGCGAGGATGGTTCTGGATCGTCGAGGGTAGAACTTGAAGTCATCGGAATGATTCGCCACAAGATTCTGTTCAAGACCAGACCAAAGGCTCTTATCTCCGGGCCGCCTCAACCTGTTGACAAGGGGAAATCTTGATTAAACTTCAATCCTCAATCTCAATTCGCCGGCGCTTGGTTGCTTCGTTCTTCCCATCATTCGTAATCTGCTTTTCCTTCTTCAGTTCAGTGCTCTCAGTAAAATTCTAGAAGATTTTGATGTGAATTTAGTGTTTAAATTCTGAAGAACAAATATATAGATTCATGTTCAATGATAGCAGTGTCTTCTGTTGTGATCCGTTGGCAATATCTTCCTTTTTTTTAAAATGGTAAAGATGTCTAAACTGTACACGATGACCCGTAGGCAATATCTTCCTTTTTTTTTCAAATGGTAAAGTTGTCTAAACCGTACACGATGACGAGACATAAATCATATATTAAAGTTTAGACCGTATAAGATGACGAGACAAAAACAAGAATCTCTGCAAGTTTAGTTCTGTGCATGAACTGGAATACTCAAAATGTAACTAATTTACTAGCAAAAACAAGAAGATCATCCTGTTACAGCTCTCATTTGATAACAATCTGGTATTCTTTTTGTATATATGAATCATAGAAACAAGAGTAATGGAAATTTGAAGGACTTCCATTAGGAAGAATGTCGACCGTCACCGTCACTGGCACCGGCACAAGATGCAACAATCGGGCGGGCCAAAATGAACCCCAATTTACCTATAGAAGTTGGGATATACTAGATTTTAACGGTTGAAGTAGTCTTCTCTCTTCTCTACGCTGAGCCAATATTTCCTATACCAGCACGAGCTCTCAACATCTCAGTTCTTTTACTTCTCTCCATCACATCTACTAGCCAGTCTATGCTTTCTTTAATCCCTGTCCTGCAATCAATTATAAGAAATCAATGAGTACAAGAACCGTATAAGCCTTTACCATCGTAAGCAACTAAACCATTTTCTGCCAAAACTAGTAAAATCTGAAAAGTAAACTCACCCATCGTGAGCAGAAACAGCTTGAAAAGTATAAACACGCTCATCCAATTTCTTGAGATCTAGATATCGACCGACTTCTTCAGCCGTCACAGCTTGTGAAAGATCCTGTTATGCAGTATAAACATCACTCAATCAACAAAAATTATTTCTAGTACACTAGACATCCACAATGGTCTAGCTGTAGTGTTACAAAGATGAAGCCTCTTACAATACCTGTTTGTTTGCTAATATCAGAAGCGGAGCTCCTTGCAGATCTTCATGCCTAAGAACCTTTTCTGTGCATCATATATGACAAAAGATGAGAAAATTACTTATTAATGACTGTTAAGCTTCAACTGGTTAAGAAATGATTACCAAGTGCCGACTTTGAATCTTCAAATCGTGATGGACTAGCGGCATCTACAACGAATATCACTGCATGTGCCTCCTCATAGTATTTTTCCCAAATCGATCGAAGACCAGGCTGGAATAACATGATAATCACCCCTCAGGGACCAATTTATCAAGCCATATGGAGTAACTCAGCAGGTATCATTTAATGAAAGGGGTCCAGAAGGAATTCAAATTTCAAAGTAAGTACTTTAGAATGGGTGGAAATTTGTTATTTATCCATAACTGAATTCAGCTGACGAAGATTTTCAAACATTCTTCTATTTCAGTAGCACATAAAAATTATAGTAGTATAGTTGAAGAATTTTAGGAGGCAAGTATCAGAAACTACAAGTGCATCAAAATGCCCACAAATGTGCATCTAATGCAATCAAAGAGCAGAACCTCATGTTACCTGACCTCCCAGGTCCCAGAATACAAGTTTTGAGGTTGACACTTCAACTCGACCAATATTCAGTCCTACCGTTGGAACAATACGATCAGGAGGAAGGCCTTCCAACTTTGAATACTGAGACTTCAACTTCTCCAGCAATGTCTAGAAGTTTCACAGATATATAATAGTCAAACATAATATCACAAAAGCTACAAGACACTGTCTCCAGAGCGCATCCGAACATTGATTACATCATGACAAAGAAATAAGAGAGCATTACCAGGATGAGATAGAGAAACCTTTGTGCTAAATATCCATTACAAAGTATGATATATATATAGATGAAAATATTTTCTGAACACCTGGGGGAAGATGCAATTTATGCATTCTTAAATGATGTAATAGTAAACACTACACAACCACTTCCTCTAGTAGTAATCAGAAATTTGAAAGCGGACAATTGTGTAAGATTAACATAAATGTTTACTTGCTGCTATGTGTTTTCAAAGAAACGAGAGGAACTGTCAAATCATTTTAATATTATGGAGCTGAAACCAGGAACTGGTAGAACAAAAATAAGCTGGATGCACTACAAAAGATGACTAGCTAGGATCTTACCGTTTTCCCAGCCTTGTCAATTCCGAGAATGAGAACATGAAACTCTGTTTTGCTGAACATGTACTTCCAAAGTCCATAAAACAACGAAAACATCTCTAACTTCTTTCAGTGTCTCTATCATGCATTCTACACCACTTTCAATAGCTTAAAGATAACTTCATTTCCCAGCTGCAATGCAACAGCTCTGAGCCAAAGAAGGAAATCAGTGTAATTAAATAGAAAGGACAGCAGCCACCAGTAAAAGATAATGATTTGAAATCCATGATATCAACGAAAGAAAAAAAGTGCTACTTGAGATGATTTTCTTTCATTTCACCAATCCCCTCTGTTTTTACACTTTGCACTTAATTCCATTTTGGGTGAATTTCATAATTAAGAGGGTTCACCTTTCCTTTGACAAACTTCATTCTTTCATTCTCTCTTGATCCCTAAACCTACCTTTACCCTAGAAATTTTTGTCTCAAAACATTTAATCAAGTATGTGCATGTTCAAAATGTGTTTTTAGAAAACTAAGACGAGCAGCAGTTCACATTTTCAGGCCCAAAATGTGTTTTACAATTTGCAAACAAATCGACATTTCATGGCGTAAACATACTTTTAGAATGTAATCCTTATGCACCCGATTGAAGCGTATGAATATCTCATATCTACTAAATTCGTATGTTAGGAGAAAGCTACAGTCTTTACTGCATCATCTACAGAAAGACCCTGAAACTCAAAATCTATTTCCCATTCTAAGCAATAACAAAGGAGCAACCAGTCAGGAACCTTAGAATTAACACTAACTTCACAAACAATTTACTCAACAAGCTTGATCACTGAACGGAGATTCAGCCACTAATCCCAATTGTAGACATTCAAGATGTGCATAAATTGATGAATTGATCTTGTACCAGGACACAGAAACACAGCCAGCCAATTACAAACACGAATAAAAAACAACACACGAAATCACCGAAGCCAGAAGGAATAAATGAAAAGGCAAGATCTTGAATCGAGAACATGCACAGAGGAAGACAGCAGGCAAATTCAACTAGATAACCAATACAAAAAGGGCAATAATCATCATCACCCAACAAAAATATCAAAGCAAAAACACCAGATCAAGATTGAACGAAAAGAGAAATGTTGATGAACAAAAATAAAAAACATAGAAGGGGAAAGTTAGTCTTACGGTCGATGAACACTGAAGAGGGAGAGCGGCAGGAGCAAATCAGGAAACAGTTTTTCGTATTGTTCCCGAATCGAATAGCTAGAGAGTGAGGATGGAGATGGAGCCTTCGATGCTGGACTCAAACAATTTCTCGTTCAGAGTTGGAACTACGAATTTCTGAGCCCAATGTTTCCTCCTCTGGTTCGTTCTACTCTTCTACTTGTTTTTATTTCCGTTTCCAATTATATCCTTTCGGTGATTTCTACTAATTTTTAGGTTAAATCACTCATCGGTCCTTAATTTGAGTAGTTGTCTTGTTTTAGTCCTTTAGTTTAAAAAGGTTTTATATCCGTTTAAGGTCATAAATAATTACAATATTATTCCAAATTCAAAGTTTGGTACGACTTATTTCTGACTAGTACGTAGTAAGTTATTTTAGGTTAAACTAATGAGTACACAAAGTGACGGAACATTTTTGTTTTCAGTTTGCTTCCCCTATTGAATACTACGTGTGTTAATCTGATTTGATATTCAAAAACAGTTTAGATATTGTCGAAATTTGAGTTTAACAATATTTCATAACTATTTTCAATTTGAGAGTAGAAATGGGAGCAGTCTAAACCGTGAAAACGCGGTTGTGGGAGAGCAATACAAGTGTCGTGATCGTGATGCTAGGCGAAGCAGCCCGAAAGCTTCATCTTAGATGCCGAAAATCCAATAGTCGAAAGTATTATTAGCTTACACTCTGACCCGAGTAGCATGGTGCTCATTGTGCAAAATTGAATACATAAAAATTGATTCTCACTTTCACCCAAATTAAAAGGACTTTTAAAGAAAATAATGTCTAAAATCCAATTTATACTAATGACACATGATAACATAAGCAGAGTAAATTGTTTTGTTAAAAAATTAGGAAAATGTATGAATCTCTTATAGCAGGGGCATTATAGGAAACACAAAATCCCGAGGAGATGAAAAAGCAGTCGTCGCGATTTTTGACATTAAAAAGTCGCAGTTGAAATTTTGTAGCAAGAAGCCCAACGACACGACTGCTCCGTTTATCTCCATTTTCCAAGGTATTAATTTCCTTGTTTACTTCTTTTTTTTTCCCGATTTAATTAATTCATCCATTGCCGATCCGTAGGATTTTTCCGCCAATTTTTACCTGAGGGGGAGGGTGTTCTTCCGGCTTGCTAATCAAAATTGTCCATCAATTGGGTAATTGGGTACTTAATGGAAGCATTCTCTTGGGCTTTTAGTTTCTAGTTTCTTAGATTGTAATAACCTTTAACGTTGTACTGAGTTGTTTGTGGGGATTGATGCCCTACACATTAGGGATTTGTTTGTGATGGTAGTTTTATTGAGAAAAAAAATTTAATGGGATTATGCAATTAGTTAAGAATAGCTAAAAAAAATTTCATGGGATTATGCAATTAGTTAAGAATAGCTAACCTAGCGGAACTGTTCAATTTCTACTTCCGGAATAGCTCCAAGACTGGTTAATTTTATCAAGAAGATTCAATAAGAAATGGCTTTTCCTCTTTCCTTCTTGGCAGCTGGTTGATGGTCAATTGCGGAGCCTGTTGAAATTTAGAGAACATTACTGGACTCTGGGAATGAGGTATTTTGAGAAGTCAGCGGTTTTGCAAATTTTATATTTTTATTTATTTACTTATCTTGTGGTTTTACCTTCTTGGCAGTACTATTTTCTCCTAAACAGTTAAGGTTTACAGGGTTTAGGGTTTCATTTATCATATGTTGCAAGGGATATGGGCGCTGGTGAAGTTTTGGTTTTAGTAGTAGTTTTTGCTCTCATAGTGTTGGTGTTAAGTACTCTTGAAGTTTTGGTTTTAGATACAATTTTATTGGATATGTTGAGGAATTGACCTATTTTGCAAGTTTTCTATTTTTCTTTTTTTGTTTTTTACCATAATATGTTCAGAAGTTATTCCATGTTTATTCATTAGATATACACATACATGTACATATACGTATATTTATATCCAGTTTTGCGCCAGCATATGATGAACTGAGTTATTTAGTCGTAGGGGAAGAGTGCGGTGGGATGAAGACAATCTTGGGGAAATTGAAGCAAATAAACCTGTAAGACAGAAGATTACAGAGCCAAAGACACCGTATCATCATATGATTGAGGATGATGGTAATTTATTCTAATTGCTATTGTTTTATATAATGCATGTCTCTATTTGTTTATGATCAAATTTGCTTTTCTTGGGCGTTATTTGGGCGTATTATGTACACACGACAGTAATTTGTTATACAACCTGATGATCTGTGATATGTTATCAATTGTATGTTTGTTACCTCCGTTATAGAATATATCGGAGCATTCGCAATCATGATATATGTTCAAAATCAGTCTTCTCCTTTTTATCTTTTTGCACCTATTTATTGTTCACCTTTTAAGGGTGTGGCAACTTATGCTACTATCCTTTGACAACTATTCTAAATTGTAATTTCTCTGGAATTTTGCTGGTCAACTACTTAACTGAAGAGTCAGATGTGAATTTTGTGTTGAATGGTTTAGCACTTGAGGGCGTGGTATATTCTCTGAGGGATAGTCTTAGCAATCTTGAAATATATTCATGCTCGAGGATACAGGGGATTATGCTATAAATTGGTTAGATATGATACTCAGAAATATTTGGATGATTAACATTGTTGTGTTCCTCTGTTGTCTAGTGTTTGATGGGCTGCCTTGATGTATTAGTTCTAGTCATGTATGTCATTCTTAAGTTCAACATCATACGAATTTGTCACACATCAGTGAGATGTGAATCTCGTCTGAATAATCTGTCTTTTGCTCTTTTTATTTTCCATGGGTCTTTTGCTAATACGGCAGACCTTATTGTTATCTCTCTTGCTTTTAAGTTTTGGCTGGCTTGTGTATCATTCAAATTGAGCATATGATTGAGTTTTGGATGTTTGTATATTATGCAAGGATCATTGTCTCCTGTAAGAGGAGGTAGCTTTGATGAAGCCTCCTCTGTTGATGGGGTCAATGCAGAGGCAATATGTTTTGCACTGAATGATGTTGCTTCTTCCAGCAAAAGCAGCTCAAGACTGTCAGGTTGGGCTTCGTCTGATGACGAAGTAGAAGCAGAGCTGATGGATGAAGATATGGAAGGTGTATTTTTGCTCCCTGTTTTTCAGAATTCTCTCATTTCACGTATTGGTTCATATTATCCAGACATTGGCAAGTTTGAATTTCGATGTATAGTATCTTACTTTGAAACATGTCATTCCATACAGACAATCGATTCCTCCTCTTAATATGTCATCCTAAACGCCCTTTGCATATCTTGTGCCTTTTTCAATTGCAGCAGGTCCTCAAGTCTTACAAAACAAAAGGGCTATTTTTTGGCATTTTTGTACCCCCATTTGTTACAATTTCATAAAAATGGTTTCATATGATGCATCAGGTTCTGATGATGTGGAGAGGAGCAGGAGCTTTAGCGAGCACAGACGAGCTCATTATGACGAGTTCCGCAAAGTAAAGGAGCTGAGAAGAGCCGGCATACTCGAAGATGCTTCCGAGGACGAGGTTGAAAATGGAATGACAAATAAGGGTGGGCATGACCCGTCAAGAGCCTTAGCCGATGGAGTAAAAGAAATAGAGATAGACGGGGGCGAGTTAGCCGATGGAGTAAAAGAAATAGAGATAGACGGGGGCAAAAAAGATGTTTAACTCCTCATCTTAGGTGCTGTTATGAACATTGGATGATACGAAACTGTATTTTTTCTTTTTGTTGTTTATTGGAATTTTGCTGTTTTATTCGCATCTTTGAGATCTAGATATTGTGTTCTTTCCTGACTTGCAGATCTGCAGTAAGATGTAAATAAGCTTTTCTGTACTTAAGGAACTTTGGCTAATTTAATCTTGAATGAGGGATAATTTTCTCAGCAGTTTTTCAAAAATTTCATACTTCGTTGCTCGAGTGGTAATTCGGGTTTTATATGGATTGACGGGTTTTTCTACCGTGTTAATTTTGTGTCGTGACAAGCGAGTTAGTACTTAAAACGCTTTTATCTTGACATTTTGTAAGGGAAAAAGGAGCAATTTGGGAGCGTGGTTCCAATGGCGGAATACACAGTTCTGGCCTCGGCTCTAGCCTCTCGGATTTGCAATCAGATATGTTCTGTTTTCAACAAACCCAGTTCAGGGCCCACCGCCCTGGATGTGCTCGTGGAAGAAGTTGCAACCGCTGCCGGTCGCGACGGCCGCATCTTCGTCTACGGCGTGGGCAGAGAAGGGCTGATGTTAAAGGCTCTGTGCATGAGGCTTTTCCACCTGGGACTCTCCGCTCACTGCGTCTTCGACATGACCACTCCGCCGATCGCTTCTCCTGACCTGCTGATTGCTTCCGCCGGCCCGGGGGGGTTCTCCACCGTCGACGCCATCTGCGGGGTGGCGAAATCAAACGGTGCTCGGGTGCTGGTGCTGACGGCTCAGCCCGAGTCCGGGTCCTCTGTGAAGTACGCTAGCGTGGTTGCTCACGTGCCGGCGCAGACGATGGCGGACGATGGAGCAGGAGAATCGGAATCGAGGGCGCTGCTTCCGATGGGTAGCCTATATGAAGGGGCCATGTTCGTGTTGTTTGAGATGGTGATTTTCAAGCTAGCGGAGGTTCTGGGTAAGGAACCTGAGGCTGTAAGAGCACGCCATACCAATCTCGAATAAAAAAATGTTTAGTAATTTTATCTGTTACGTATTGTCCCTATGAATTTCAATGCAATGAACTTGAAAATGAATTTGGATGCAATATTTTTCATGTGGATTGGAGTTCATAACAATTAACTCGTATCATAGTAACGAGTTAATGACCTAACGATTATATCTTAAAATAGGTTACCCAGATAATGTCTAAGATTCGATTCATTACTTTTGTCAAATCTAACTATTTACGATGGTGTCATTAGTCCTCAAAAAACTTATGAATTGTAAGAAAATCTTTTTACATTGAAAATGGATGCAGAAAATAAAGTAACGTTCTCTAATTTAAATAAAGGTATTAGTCCTGGTCAAAATTCAATACAAGCATCCTGTTCTAGGAGATCAATCTTGCCCAATTTAGCATTATTGTAATATGCGAACATAATGGTAACTTTTTTTCCATCTCATTTCACTCACTTTTATTTTATAATAATTTCTCATCAATTTTAATATATTTTTTTATATTTTTTAAACACTTTTTAATATGTTCAATATATTTTTAATAATTTTAAAATTCAAAACACTTTTAAAAAGGCATACCATACGTGGCCAAAATTACTCATCCTACTACTTCATTGTTGTCGTAATTCATATTACGGTTTCACAAAAATAATTCACATAAAAATTTCTTTTTGTTTTAATGATGGTTTACTTTTAAATTTTTAATCATTTTTTTGTTACCTATATTAATAGAATAATGGGAATTCGTAAGTAATTCATAATTTAAAAAATGAGATAAAACGTGGTAAATTAACTATTTTAATTTTGTATCTCAAATTTATAATTAAATTTTTTTAATTTGATATTTGTAATGGAAGATAGGGAATAATAATTCAATAGTCAAAAGGATTGATTAGCTCGCTCGAATCCGTAGCTAACTGAAACTGGAAATTGAAAAAGTTGGTGGGGGTTAAATTACATTTACAAATAAATAAATAGTAAATATTGTAATTATGAGATATTTCCATTTCCAAAAGCAGCAGTGGGCAGGTAGTCACTAGTCAACGTAACACTCATCCGTTGTCATCCTCCATTTGATAAGAGTAGTGTGGGTCCCACTATCATCTATTCTGTTTCTCGAGCTGTGGGACAACCTGATAGCAACATCACAAATCGTCACTATTCTTAGCCCAACCAATAATAACAATGAAAAAAAAAAAAAACCCAAATTCATTGTTTCATGCGCTTTTACGTCTACTAACTAAAAAGAGATCTTTTTTCCCATTTGGATATATTTATATTTTATTTATATTTATTTATACGTCACGTCATTTTATAAGTGTCACTAAATGTCGAGAGAATGACAAATAATCCGTTCGTCACTTTCGATAAGGATGCCCACACAATTATCAATCAAACTTATAAAGAATACACGTAAAATTAACCAACTTTTGGAGTAATGTTTACCTAATTAATTACCTCTCATTAAGACTCTGTTCTCTTAATACTATAGAAAAAAAAAATTTGTTAGGGAAAGAATTTTGTTTTGGAAGAAATTTTTTTTAAAAATTTGTGTAAGAAAAAAAAGTAAAAGTGTAATTTTTATATTTTTTTTGAATTTATGTGAGTAAAAATTTAATTTAAATTATGAATTTTGTAAAAATAATATTTTTTTTTGTATAATATTTTTTTTAAAAAATAATATTTTTCCTGATTATGTTTGAAAATGAACAGAACCTAAGGTTTACATACACAAAAAAAAAAAAAAAAACAGAAGAGAAAAAAGAGAGACGCTTTATTACCTGATCATCAATATGACGAGGTGAGGGTACACGTAATCTTTTGTTCTTCTTGTCGATCTTTACATTGGTGGAGCTCGAGTTTGAGTATGAATATTGCGCAACATCTTATCAAACAAACATTTCATCATGTGATGAGAAGTTTAAAAAGCGATGAAAAATCCGTAAGAAACAACAATATGAAAAAAAGAAAAAGATCTTTTATTCTACAGTACTAAACTCAAACGACTGAAGTTTGCGTAACCAAAAATATCGGTGATCCAACCAACCAAAAAGATCTCAGAAAATATATTCAAAAATCACCCTACTTCAATTTTATCTCTCTAATTCTTTTTTTTTTTTTTAATGAGATTAAAATAATATGTGGTATAAATTAAATTACACCATTTTCAAATTTAAATTAAAGTGATTAACGAATAAAATAAATAAAATTTCATTTTTTACTATTTTTTTCTTGGTGTGATCAATTTCCAGTTTTCCTTGAAGTATATATACATATATTAATATTACCAGGGCTTCGTCGGTCCTTTCCCGAATCCAAGGTTGACTCCAGACTGTCCGGCATTTGACGATCGAGCGGAAGAGCAGCGCCGTGGCCGTCGACGTTTTCCAACATCGTACGAACGAAGGTTGCTTCGATGGAGTTCAGGAAATGCACGTGCCGCTCGTTTGTCCAAATCCAACCGCTATTATTTGACCCCGCAGTGGCGGTGGCGCCGTTCTTCTCACTATTATCCATCGCCGGAAAAGTAACAAAAATTCGGCCGGCGGGAGGTGAATATATATATATATATGTATGTGTGTGTTTTTATCTTGAAAATTCAAATCAACTTCCTTTTGGGTTCTGGAGCTTTCGGAGCTGGGGAATATTATCAACCAATAAAAACAAATGGATTTTGAATGTAGAGAAATAAAAAAAATCCGAGGGGGTTTTTATAGAGAGACCTGAAGGCTGAAAACTGAGGATTGCTTTGTCAACGTCTTCACCTTAGCTGCTGTTCACGAGTCTCTGAGAGGGTTGTGGTGTGGGCCCATTACTCTTTCTCTGTCCGAATGACACGTGTTATTTTTTTTTTTTTCCAATTAATTACACAAATGCAAATCACAATTAAGGAATTACTTTTTCCTCTTCTTTATAATTACCCACTCCCGTCACGCAACAAATTTTGGTTTCGAATTGTATTTGTCGTTGGAAAACAGAAACAGTTGTACTATCAGACTTTTTGAATCGAATGAAAGAAATACTCGATTTTTATTTTACCACAAATATTAGTAATGTGGCCAAAATTACACATTATGAGAATAATTTTAATACTGAAACAAATCGAATTATTGACGTTATATAATACTTGGTATTGAATATTAAATTATGGTACATCTTATAATAACTATAGTTTATTTTTTCACATTTTAAAGAGGTATAACTTACTTTCACTTTTTAAATAGGTATAACTTGTTGTAGGAATCGAACACTCGACCCTTAAATGGTTCTTCTATGCATGATCACAACAGCTGAGATACATACTCGTTCTTATTTCTTCCATTCTTATTCTTATGTGGACATTACAACTTTCTCAAAGTCGTAGATAAATTGAAGTTTCGTTTCAAAATTTTAATTCTCCATAGGATAAAAAAAATCTTCTTCAAACTTTTGTTAACCTTAAACATCAATTTCTTCAAAGATACCATTCATTATTAAAGTTATAACAATGAAATTTCACGTGCATAATAATATATAAATAAATCATAGTTAATGTGTGTATAAACAATGATTTTGCAAGAAAGATCCTAGCTAGTTAGATTAGTGAAATGAAAAAGAAAAAAAAAAGAAAATTAATTTGGCTTATAAATTTTAAGGTGGTTCATTGTTATGCCTATTTCATGAACGAGAATCACCTGTTCGAATTAGTGAAACAACATGATTTTATTTTAAAATCACATCATTCAACTTAAAATATCCAGTAAAATGACAGAGTTTACATAATCTCACTAATTTATCGTGATTTAATATAATATTTTAAATAGATGATATCTTACTGTAGCATGAACGAAGATAGATGGATAGAGCATGTGGAAAAATATCTGAAAGTTAGGGACTAGTAAATGAAAATCACGGGGAGATATTTTCTTTAGGGAAGCATAAACATAAAGTATCGTGGGGAGAATCTTTCCCAAGTTGAGTCGATTGGATATTTGAATTGAACAATGCCCACTCTTCACAGCTAAACAACAAAAATATCTCACCCCTTTATGTCTCTCTCTCTCTCTTCGGATGTGGCGAAAAATATCATCCCTTTTCATCGTGGTTTTTTTTTTTTTTAATATTTGTTTCTCTTTTGCATATTCATTAATTGACCACTTTGTTGCTCCCAATTTACAAGGTTGCCACTACTACTGAAATGTCAAATGCCACCCGAAAAAGAAAAAAGTGGAGAATACAAGCTAGCTTTTCCTTTACGTAATGAACAAGAGACATCAAAATAACCCAGGCCGATTCTTGTTCGAAAATATCTGCTGATAGTGATCATTACTTTCTAACGTATGATATGATGCATGGGGTCCAAATTTTGACAATAATCTAAATATGTATGGTCCTGTCACGTCAATGTGTCTAGTTTATCATTGAGATTGGGTTTTATACAAAGAATCAGGTCCAATAAAATATAAAAAGAGAATAGTGTTTTGAAGGTGAGATAAAAGTTTTTATATGAATGCGTTCTTAAGATATATGTACATTAAGATATATGTACATTGGTCAACAATCAACAATCAACAAAGGTTCTCAATGAACTATTGAACCTATCGAGAGAGTACCAAATGCTAGCAGTGATGAAGGAAACGGTCTTTTGGAGGACGGGAAGGTAACGAGTTCAGTCAATGAACCTAACAAGTATAACGTCACAGAAGCTTTTGCCAACTTAAGTTTGATGAGCATAACGTTGGATGTAACTAGAGCAGAGTGTTTATCTTTCTTTCTATTTTATTTAGAATCGTAAACTTGTTGTGGTCGATTCTATAAAGGGAACCTTGCTACTTATTTGCTATACATTTACGTCCTTGTGTGGTTTGGCTCATTCTTTGAGCCATGTTTCGTCCCTACTACTTAAATATGAAGGTGTTTAGTACAATGACCAATGATATTTGGTATGTTAAGTATTTAAATGAAGGGAATACATATATGTCTATGTGACAGTTCTATTGAGAGTTAAAGAGAAAGGTTAGAATAGTTGTTACGACATTATGTCTTGGCATTCAACCTACAAGAGTGGAGTGGTCATTTCCAATTCCAATGTCTATAATTAAACAATAAATTAGTTATTGAAATATGGATATCTAAAGGTTGTATTGTCATCCAGTATTACTTGTGACACGAAGTGAAAAATAAACAACAAGTAATCAAATGATATGATTCATTATGATCATCTAAAAGTTCGATTTCTACATCTCATATTTAATATTTATAAACACATAGATAAAGTAACAAACCACTAACACACGTGTCACATTTTTTATTTTTAAGACCTGCATGTGGCACTTGCTTGCACGGTATGTGTAGGCAGTCAAATTGGATCATACATATATTGGGCTTAATGGTATTGGGCCTCTAATTGAAATATCATATGGGCCGAAGCTCTAGAATTCAACTTCGTGGATCTAACCCGGCAGCCAAGCTCCAGAAACGACCTCGTCTTGGAGATCGCTTGTAATCACAGCCACTGCCGTTGCTCGGTTGCTCCAATCAAGAAAATTAATCGCCCTCGTCAACGCCGCAGATTTGTTCATCAACCTCACAAAACCTGCCTTCCGCCGGAGTATGAATCGCCAGCTTGCCTGCGGCAATTTCACTCGCTCTGAGATCTTCTACCTTCTGTCATGATTTGAAAAAATTTTTAATCGAACCCACATAGAGCGAAAGGATAATTGGAGGCAGAAGAAGAAATCATGTCCTATCTGCCTCTGTTATTCTCGTCCAGCAATCTCATTCTTCATACCACGCTCTGCCTCTCACTCACTGTTTTCCTCTCATTCCTGAAGATCTCGGCTTTCTTTCTCTATGGTCTCCACACTTACGTTCATCCCGACGACGTCGCTCCCAACGGGAACGCTTCCCGTGGCGGTGGTATTAAAGCTGCGATTCGAAGGCCAGGTGCGGTTGATTCTGAACCCAAGCCCCGAAAAAAATCTAAAGAAAAATTTGAGTTTGATGAAAGTAAAGCTCAGATCTTTAGACTAAAGCTCAATGACGCTCAATTGGAAAGTAGGGTTTATTTTAAACAGTTTAGTGGCGTTTTTAATTCCACTGTTGTAGCTCTTTCTTCTATTTTGCTTCACAATTTCTTGAGGGTAGATGCGGATTCTGGGATTTTGAAAAATGGGTCTGTCATTCCGATTTTGTTAGGGCTCGTGGGAGTGTGTAGATTACTCATTTTGATTGCGAAGGTTTCTTTGGAGAGATCGGCATCTAAGAAGTCCGAGAAGCTATTGAGTGTTGTATTTGGGTTCCTCGGGTTTCTCTGGGGCATGGCCATTGTTTTCGAGATGGTCCCTCGATGGGTTTTTGGCTTTGTTTTTGATTCCTTGGATGGTCTTGGAAGGTTCTCTATTGCTGTTATCATGGGCTGCATTGTGGGGTTTTTTTACATGCCGGCAATGCGGAATGCTCGTGCTTTCTGGCTCGGAACTGACCAGATTCGTTGTAAAAACTCCATCATTTCGTGTGGGGGTTTGCAAGAACGCTTCTTTATGTTAATTATTTGGTCTCTGTTTTCACTTCCATGCTGTGGATTAGCCCTTTTGCCGAGCTTCTGGTTAACAAGAGATTGGATGGAATGGCAACGTCTCATTCAATTGGTCGGATTCGATTTTCAGCGGAACTGGTGCGCAGAATTGGTATGTCGCAATCAGATTTCGATGTGTTTAGGTTTTGGTGCCTGTTGATTTCCGGCCTTCTGCAAATCCTATCTTTGCGGCCAAATGTGCAGATGTTCTTGAACGAAGCTGTTCTATGCTGGTACCAAAGATTGCACGCCAGCAAAGTTCCAGACTTGGATTACAGCCGGGCGAAAGTTTTCTTGCACAACCACTACATGTTTCTTGTAGTTTTGCAGTTTTTCGCGCCTCCCGCGATGATGCTTCTTCTCATTGGCTTATCGCGCAGTGATTTCAAAGGGCTAATTACTCTGTTAAGTTGCTCTGCTTTGGTAAAAGAAATGGCCTTGTTTTTGGCTTGGTGGATCATTCTTGTATGGTCCGTTTTTACTTCACTCAGTCTTGCTCTGTATCGGAGGGGTTTGACGTTTGTTTCATGACGAATTTCTCTGTATGCATTTCGAGTTTTCTTGACGAATTTCACTTGCTCCTCTGAGGTTTTGGAGCAACAAGTGTTACACTAACATTTTTCACAGGTTGTTGTTTTATAGATCTTCTGCCCTGTCATCTGTTTCTGGTTTAATTGCAATGAGCTCTGTCTGCTTCATTTCCAAGAGGGTTTTTTGTTTTCCTTATTTAGATCAAAGGGCAGTTAACATAGAGTTGCCTTCACTGTGCATTAATGTCGGAAAAGTACTGAGCTTTAAGAACAATTGGTAATTTAGGCCCACATCATCTCTTTAACTAGTTCGTTTTAAGGTAACGCTTGATTTACAGGTGAATCTTTAACATTTGCAGGTGAAACTGGAGATAGTGTGGAAAAATTTTCTTCCTTTTTGTTCTTCTTCTATAAGAGTGAAAATATGGTTTTGTTGGTAGCAGGATGTGGCTATAAACGCTGGGGGGACTAATGGGGGTTAACGTTTGGATGAGAATGGTTTTGTGGTAACCGTCGAAACGAAACTGGAGACAATTTGTGGGACCTTCCTAATCCTCTGCTTTATCATCATCGTCTTCATCGCCATCTGCTGATATTACTAACTGGATCAGGATATGATGTCCTTGTGGAGTTCAGATCTTCTACTACCCAAATTATAGTGATTGCTCAGTATCTAAAATTAAACTTGAGTAATTTCACTTAAACAATTTTACTTTTAAAAAATGCTCTATCTTTTACTTTTAAGTAAAATTATGTAGTTGTCTGAACTCGCTCTCTAAACCATCTCTGAGTGGATTTCTACGACTTTCCACTATGTGAAGACACAAGAACTTTCGAGGAGCCTATTATTACTATTATTAGTGTTTGGTTGGAAAATCAAAATTGAGAGGCCATGCTTGTCTCATCTCAACCCAACATGTAATGTAAGCCCCAAAAATGAACAGACTGTTAGATAAGAATAAAATACGACACCAAAATTCGACATGATATAAACATGCTGGGGTTGAGCCTAATATAGATAAATGGGTAATGTTAAGTTTGAGAATATTGACAGTTGTACCCAACCCGAATCCAACATTAATAATTTTTATTACAAAACGAACTCAAAATATTTACACATTAAATGAATAACACAAATAATTAAATTGTAAGATTAAGATGAATCAACGTAAATGGAAGAAGGTTAAGGACCTGTTCTTTAAGTTTTAGTTTTGATTTCAATTTTAATTTCAACAGTAAATTTAATAATTCAACCCAACAAAAAAGAAAGGGCGTACTATTTGCAGTAACCATTTTACTATTCACAGTAATATTTTTTATGAAAAGACTAATTTGCCCTTTTTGGTTAAAATTTTTTTTTTCTTTATTTTTCAACTATAAAACCAAAGGTTGCAGCAAAGACATTGTGGACTTGTTTTCCATTTACAGCCACAATTTTATATATAGTAATTCATTTATCTCTGACACGTTTATTCAAATATGGCCGGTATACCCGAAGACGATCCATATGACACTGTAAGTAAACAATGTATATATTTTTTTACTTGAAATCAGTTTGCCTTAAAAAAAATCTCTGTATAGTCTTTCATTTTCCCAAAAAAAAACCCTGTGGGCGAAATTGTTGTCCCAGATCTGCGATTATCCGGCCGTTTTTTGCCATATCTGTAACATTTCGGCCAAGGAGACTGTCTCCCCGACCGAAATTTCGTGGAAGTACCGCCGGACGCGAGCGGGAAATACCGCTGGACGCGGGCGGGAAATACCGCCGGACGCCGGCGGTATTTCCCCTGAGATATACCGCTCGGTGCTTGGCAGTATTTCCCCCGCAAATACCGCCGGTGTCCAGCGTTATTGAGCGAAGAAATACCGTTGGCGTCTGGCGGTATTGACCGAAGAAATACCGCTAGGCACTGGCCTGTATTTCTCGGGTCAATACCGCCGATGTCAGGAGGTATTTTCCAAAGAAATACCACCGGAGTCTGGCGGTATTGTCCTGAGAAATACCGATCGGGCGGTATTTCTCAAGCAAATACCGCCGGCGGTATTTGAGGAAGAAACACCGCCGGCGGTATTTGAGGAAGAAGCACCGCCTGGGCGGTATTTTTCTGCGAAATATAGCCGGAGGTATTTCGGTTCTAAATACCGCCGACGGTATTTCGCCGGAAAAAAACCCGGCGGCTGCCGCCGGTTTTTTCAGCCAGAAAGTCATTTTTCCCTCGATTTTCTCGTCCGAAATGGCCACGATATTCGCAATATCCCTCCGACCTATGCTGATCGTAATTCTGTCACAATTTCGTCTCTCGGCGACAAGATTATTGCGAAATTTATTTGTTGCAGCTAAATTTGACGGTTTAAGTATGCTGAACCAACTTTGTTGTATTAATAGGATTTTCGTATTTAGAGAGATGGCATTTATGCTGACCACACTGATGTATTTCAGACGAACGAATAGTTCAGAAGTGGGAAATATATGATTGTATGGGTTAAAGCATGAGCAGCTGAAAATAATATGACTGCAAAAATTACTTCCTCTTCGAAAATGTTGGGACTGTTTCTTACAAAAGGGAGAAAAGGTAGAGTTGAGATAGAGTGCGATAGATTAGGATAAGTTAGAGATAAGTCACCCCTACCTGAAGGGAAAAGTAGGCGGAGCAATACAAGCAGCAAGATGACAAACTGTCAATTTCACTTGAAGGGACGAGAAATTGCTGGAAAAATTGGAAGTTAGAGGCCATAAACGGTAAGCATAATCATGAATTAGAAGAAGTTCTATATTGACATTCAGCGCAGTCACGGTTAACAGAATTGGAGAAGAAAAAGATTACAGACATGTCAAGTATTAACATCAGGTCTAAGCATATATTGGCCCAATTGCTAGCGGATAATCCAGAAAATGTCAGCCACTACTTACTATATAGTAGGTTTAACGGTAGAATGTCTTTCGCTGGTTTTACAATGGTGGAGGAAGAATATACAAAAAGAGTTGGCATTATCGGGGAAGATGGTGCGCTGTGTGGTTGCAAACTCCGAACTAGTTGCATGCTGCCATATGCATGTGAGATGCAACAGTTGGTACTCACGTACCATCTAATTGATCCTATCGACGTTGACGTCTTCTGAAAGACACTGCATTTGGGAGATAATGATATTCCAGAAACTCAGGAGGAGAGGCAAACCAATGAAGGGCGACTGCATGACATGTTAGTTGATGTAATGACGCGTCCAAGTGCTGAGATATACAGGGTGATTGGTGTGGTGCATTCGACGCTTTATCCGAAAACTGTTGATTTAACTGAGCCGGTTAGTAGGCCACACAGGGGACGGCCGAGACACAATCCAACCTAACGAGATCTATCAGGGTACGAACATGCCGAAAAGAACGCACTACAACGAGGTGCGAATATATGTATTTCATGTACATGTTATTGTGGTTAAATACATATACATATACACATACTAAATTTAATATGATTTACACTCGAAGGTCGGTGATCCACAGGCGGACAGAGGAGACGAAGGGTTGTGAGGCCCCACGCTTTTGAATGGCCTTATGACCTTCCCATATTTTTGAAATAGTTCGTGTTCGAATACATTATCGGGCATGTTAATGTAGGGCTCGATTGACATTGTGATTTTAGAGTAATTTTCTATTTCGCACACTATGGAGATGAGGAGCAGTGATACCAAGTGAGCAGAAACTTACACCAAGAACTCCGGGATGAAGCTACTTTTTGGCGTTTTGTTCTTGGGCCAGTCGATTACGAGTTAGCAATCAGGGTGGTAGATTGTTATGTAGTTCCGGCAGATGAAGAATTCTGGTTTGATTGTCATCTTTTGGGAATACTTGTCGCCACGAAGTTCCAGAGGGTTGTTACATTATATGCCCAACAGAGTAATACTTTCCTTCCACTTTAGTGGTGGAGGGCCGGCGTCTCTAATGATCCAATTAGTTTCATCAATATGGGGTTAATAAGACAAAATTATTTCATTACTTTGTTAATGACATGGGAGGTCTTGCTACCCCCAATCTTTTCGACATGGAGAAACAGGGCCTCAGAACAAATGCAGATTTGGAAATCCCATTTGGAAAAAAATTTTGTTACTTTCAGGAATAAATCGACTGTTGAGTGTTAATATTAGATGTTTTTCATATCCACTGTTTCACGTTAACTGCAATTTACTTTTGATTTTACGTTCACAAGATAAGATTCTCATCTTTTAACTTTCGTATGTAATTAATTTTAACATTACTGAAGGCAAATAAAAAATATATATAATCCCGAATGATACATTACTTTATACAATACATAAAAAAGTGAATAAAATACAATCCACTAATTTATAACCGCTTATTCAGTAATTTATTTTATCAGTATTCAAAATACAGTCAATAAGATAGCACATGGAACCTTGCCGCAATTTACTCCAGTGCCGGCATCAAATCCTCCAAATGGGTTGCCACCTCCTCTATGGCACTCTTCCTCATGTCACTGGGGACGGTATGTTGATTTCAGGGATGAGCATAATACATTTTATTTGCTATATATTGCAAACGCTACATTTGGAAGAAAAATCCAAATATAGTAAAAAAAAAATAGTGACGAAAAAATATAATTAATTGATAGAAATAAGCATAAATTTCTAGTGTTTACCATGTCACTGGGGACGGTATGCCAATTTCAGGGATGAGCATAATACATTTTACTTGTTATATATTGCAAACGCTACATTTGGAAGAAAAATCCAAATATAGTAAAAAAAACAGTGACGAAAAAATATAATTAATTGATAGAAATAAGCATAAATTTCTAGTGTTTACCACAACCACTGATAGCTTTTTGGGGTCCAGTGTCTTGTCCACTTCCATGTCGTCGGGACTAACACAAACGTGCGTTCGCGGCTGGAAGTAGTCGAGGTACTCAAGGCACGACTGATTGGGCCAATGAGCCATCTGCATCCCTCTTATCAACTTACTCTTGTATATTTGCGGGGCCTTAAAATTCGTATCGTACACGTAGGAATACCTTTTTATTTCAGAGCCTCTGTAATAACTCTTTGGCTGTAAACTGTGTGAGGGATTGACTGCATGAATCCAAATTGTCGCAAGAACCTATCAGACATATTTGGCTCTACGACCGCAGGGCAATAAATAAGACCCTGTACAAGGTTATTGGGTGCACTCCTGCAGGATTTGGCCCAAAAAGAAGCCAATTTACCTAATTCATGTGAAACATAGTAAGTGGATAATCGATTAAGTCGGCTATTACACTAATAAACATTAGAAAATTGGCCACAATATAGAAATATTACCTCTTCGGATTTCATTCCGTCTAGTGCGCGTTGTATGAAACCAAATTCCGGTTAGGCTCGCACTTCCTTCCAGTTCCGATGTGCAACTTGGTTGCAGCAGACCAGTCGACATCCCAGGATCTCAGCTTTGGAGGACTAAACGTGGGAAAGTACTCGTATATCCAGTTCTATTAAAAAAATGAAAAACAAATTAGTTATTTTAATTTACCGGTATAAAGTATTGAAATAGTTTATAAACGATTCCTACAAATCTGCAATAAGGTCAGACATCCGCCTAATTGGGCACCGTCCGCCCTAGAGACCCTACCAAAATTGCGATAAAAGTTCGCCAAACAAGCTGCACCTCACGCAAGTTCGCTTACGCTTTCTACATCGGGGAGGTAAGGCAGGAAATGCCCAAGAACGTGGTTTTCTTTTTTTTTAATCCACGAACAAGGTGTTTCGAACTAACCACAACAAATACCCTGCCGCAGAATTGGTGGCCTCCACCTATCCACTAACACAATGCTCTCGAAGGAAGGACATTTTCACACTTGCAAAATCTCACTCTCCGAACTGGTTTTCCCAATTCTAAAAGCAATTCTTTCATTTCTGCCGACTTAATTTTCCAACCAATTAGCGATCTACCAATTAGAATCCGCAATATGTAGGCCACGTCGTAGAGAGTGATACTCATCTCTCCGAATGACATGTGGAATGAATTAGTTTCTGGATGTCATCTCTCAACAAAGACACTTAGGAGTGCATAGTCTAACTATGAATGCATACACCATACCAAATGTGCCAATTCGGACTGTTTCACTATACTTTTTATTTTTCCATCGGCTAAATCCCACATTTTTAGTCGCTCTGGCCATTGTGGCACAATAATACATCACGTTCCTACGTAATTTAATAAATAAAATAACACATTTTAGGCACCAACGTATTAAGCATAAATAAAAAATAAATAAAAATTATATCAAGAAATATGTAATAAAGCATAATACGATACCATATGTAGTAGGTAACATGACCCTTAAAACTCCGTAACAACTCTGGATCTGAAGGGTCACCGTCAATCGGACCATCTAGAGGCCGGTAAGCCTTCCACCTGGTATCTCTCCCGGAACCGGACCCAGAACCTGACACTGACCTACTTGAGGAGCCCATTAATTATTTGCCTTTTTCACTCATTCGTTGGTTGGGTGCATTTTCCTCTTCGTTTTCATCCTCCAACATCCCCGAATTCCCTTCCATGTACCCCTGCGACTGAGACATGTCCATCTCAAATTGTTCCGCATTTTTCCTAGCTTCCTCTTCCTCAGCATTTTCAATGTATGGCGGGGCAAATTCTGTTTCGCCGCAATCAGTGTTACTTTCCCTCGTCGCATTTGAAAAGCGAGAAAAGCCATACGCTCTTTCTGCCACCCTTATCTGGCACTCGGATGCAGTGGGAGGTATTCGGCCACCTACTTCCTCAGAGAATGACTGTGTCACCTCAGTGTTTTTTGCAACATATTGCAAATTGTCATCTTTTTGCTTTTGGTTAATTTTAATTTCAAATTCCTAAATATTTCTGCCATCTGTAATAATATAAACACGCATTTATCAATACGAAATTAATTGATAACATATAAGGAACAAGAACACAATTAAAATTAATAAAATATAAAATATTGGCTCAAAACTCGCCCCTTTCGGGCAGAAAACCGCCAACAATCCCGCCGATCGCCGGAAAATATCTCCTGGCACCCGGAGGTTTTTTCCCAAGAATACCGCCGTTCGCAGGCGGTATTTCCCCCAGTCGCCCCGCGGTATTTTTGGGCAGTAATACCACAGGCTACCGGCGTTATTTTCTAAAAAAATACCGCTTGGGACTTATTTTTCCCAAATATAGCGCCAGTCGCCGGCGGTATTACCGTCCAAAAATACCGCCGGCGCGGTATTTTTCCAGAATGCCGCCCCTTTTCGGGCGGTATTTTGGTGAAAAACACCGCCTAGGAACGACGGTGTCAGGAAGGAAAATACCGCCCCAGTGGTATTTCCCTCTGGAATGACCGGCGGTATTCTTTCCTGAAATACCGGCGGTATTTCAGCCCCATCTGGGCAGAGGAAACCTTATCCTCGGCCTAAATTTTACAGATCCGGTGAAAATCGGCTGGATCTGCGCAGATCCGGGAAAAGAAGTAACAATTTCTGGCAAAATAATAACAAATTTGGATATATTATAACCAAATTAATCAAAACAAAAAATAAAACAATAACGAAACAAATATTAATTTTAACCACTCACCTTTTACCGATCCGATTCGTCTCGACTTTTATCCGATTTAGATAATTTTGTGATTCTTTCTTCTCCACACAGTTCTGCTTCCTCACCTTTGCAGTAAAATGAATGATTTTGCTTCTGCTTCCTTTTTCTTTGCAGGCCTATTTATAAATTTTTACAGGCCTATTTATAAACTTGTGCGTTTTTTTTTTAATGTAAAGGGTATTTTAGATTTTTTACAAAAAAATATTATTATAAATAGTAAAATGATTATTACAAATAACAATTCCTAAAAAGAATAAGCCCTAAATGAAGGTAGCTCCATCAGTCAAAAGAATTATAGGACAGTTTAATAATTATTTAGATGGAACCAAATTGCATTATTCACATGAGGTCCCGGTCCCACGCTACTTGTATGTATTTGCTACTATTATTTTAAAATAGGAAAAATTGTAAAAGTGGTTCACAATCTTTACCCCTGTTTCAAATGTAATCCATAATCTTTAGTAAGTATCAAATGTAGTCCACAATGTATTCGTTTTGTTTCAATTTCAGTCCAAAAGACAAAAATTGGACCAAATTAACGGTCAACGCATTTGACCGTCAGTCAAAGACAGTTTTGACCTCCTGACATCACCCCCAAAGATTGTGGACTACATTTGAAACATGAGTAAATATTGTGGACTACTATTGATTTTTTTTAAAAATTATTTAAGAATAACACATTTATTTTACTTTTGAAGATATTGACAATTTTGATTCCTTTTACTTATTATATGAGGTTCCCAAGTTACAAAAAATAATGTTAAATCCATCAAAATAATCTATTTTGAAAATTTTTTTTTTCAATAGAGTAGTCAGCTTTTAAATTATTTACTCTTCATACCCTTACTAATATTATAATAATGTGTGATCCATAATTATATCATACTTAATAAGTATATATGTAGAATAAATAGTGTCAAATTAGTTATTTTAGTTGTTGTACCCTAACATTCATAATAAGTATATCAGAATATTTTAAAATATTTTACTAACATTTAATAAACTTATAAGAATATTTTTATAAAAAGAATTTTAGTTGAGAAATATTTTTTTTATAAAATTTTATAAAATCGTAAAATTATTTTATTTTAAAAGTCCCTGCATCGGGTAAATCGATTGTACTGCTGTGAATAGTAAAAATATAAGTTCTAAAGAATATTGTAGGGTTGTGTAAGTTTTAAATTATATATATATATATATATGTATATATATTGTAGGGCTGTGTAAGATTTAAATTTTATATATTAATAAAGAATATAAATTTTTATAATAAGCATGTTCTGAGTCTTGGTGCGAACCAGGTAGACATCCGGTGAATCTACCCCTTGTATGCGGGGTAGTGAATCTGGGGTGTAACAAAAATTAAGGTGAAAGAATATTTAAGAAAAACAGAAAATAAGAGTTGGGTAGAAAAATAAAGAAATAAATGAAAGTAGAGAGAGAGAAAAAAAAAGAATGACAAGATAAAAAAGAAAAAAAAAGGGTACAATTACAAGGATGAATAGAGAAAAACTGAAACAAAAAGGTAGAAAAATAAAATAATGTCATAAGTTTGAAAATGAAAAATTATCAAAAACAAGAAACTATTTAATTTCAATAATTTCTCATTTTCTAAATTTTCATTCTCATAATTCTAAAAATTTCCCACCAACAATTTGGAAAAAAAAAAAATTCAATAGTAGTCCACAATCTTTACTCATGTTTCAAATGTAGTCCACAATCTTTGGGGGTGATTTTAGGAAGTCAAAACCGCATTTGACTGATGGTCAAATGCGTTGACCGTTAATTTGGTCCAATTTCTATTTTTTGGACTGAAATTGAAACAAAACGGATACATTGTGGACTACATTTGATACTTACTAAAGATTGTGGACTACATTTGAAACAGGAGTAAAGATTGTGGACTATTTTTGCAATTTTTCCTTTTCAAATATTTCGGAAAAAATAAAAAGAAGTAAAAAATGAGCTAGTGTCTCGATGATTAGTGCGTAAGACTGGTCACCTAGATGCCGAGTTCAATTTTTACTTTTATTAATTCTGCTTATTTATAGTGTAAAATTATAAAACTCTTAATGAGAATGAAATATTTTTTTTTAAAAAAATAATAATAAATAAAAAGAAGGCTAATTAAGATAGTTTAAATGAAAATTTATATAATATAAAATAGTTAAATTAACGTATTCAGACACCGAAACTTCTCGAAAAGCCGTGACGCAGTTTCTCGTTCTTTCCTTCCATGGCCTCCTTGAAACTCTCCACTTTTTCAGTTTTTTTTTTTTTTTTTTTTCACTTCTATTTTCCTCTTTCTCTCTCTTTTCTCTCTTTCTCTTATCCTATTCCATTATTTCTTTCGTCGGAACCTTCTAGAATCGCCATTATTCTCTCTCAGCCCATTCCCGGTCTTCTTCCTCTTCCTCCAGCCTTGTAGTCAGATCTGCCGCTGCAGCTCAGCTCTCTTCAACCGAGATTTTCCGTATGTGCAGCACCTCTATTGTATTACCCCTTTTTTACTCTTTCGTTTTTACTTGAATTTTGATGAATTTGCGCATGTAGGCTGGGATCAGAAGTTATTCCGATGACTCCGCCTCCGGTGGAGAGGAACGGTGGGGAACCCATGGCTGGTGAGGCGTCACGATCTCTTCCGACGCCTTTCTTAACCAAAACGTTTCAGCTGGTCGACGACCCTGCCATTGACGACGTCATCTCTTGGAACGATGACGGATCTAGCTTCATCGTCTGGAACCCGACTGAGTTTGCTAGAGATTTGCTCCCAAAGTATTTCAAACATAACAACTTCTCTAGCTTTGTTCGTCAGCTCAACACCTACGTATGTCCTTTTCCCGCAGATGCAGATTAATTCACTTTTCAGCTGAAAACCTTTCTGATTTCGTTTTAATATTCTAGGGATTTCGTAAGGTTGTGCCTGATCGGTGGGAATTCTCCAACGATTGCTTTAAGAGGGGAGAAAAAGATCTTCTCTGTGATATTCAACGCCGGAAAGTCTGTACACCAGCAGCCCCGGTAGCTGCGATTCCAGCGGTGCCGGTTGCGGCGGTGGCAGCTCCTCCCCTGCTCCCGCATACGGTGTCTCCGACCGTTTCAAGCGAAGAGCAAGGCGGCTCTTCGACGTCATCTCCGGCCAACGTTCGAGATACCGCGGCGGCTTCTGGAAGCAACTCCGAATTGGTCGGCGAGAACGAGCGATTACGGAAAGAGAATATGCAGCTCAATAAACAGTTGAGCCATATGAAGAGCATGTGTGGCAATATTTATGTCCTCATGTCCAACTATTCGAACAACAATAGCTCCACCAGCAGCGTTGATAATTTAAATAGTACTAATAACAACAACAACAATAATAATAATGAGTCGGCGGAGGAGGGCGGAGAGCCGGCTCCGATGGCGCTGGATTTGTTCACGTCGAAGCAAGGCTGCGATGATTCGGGCACCACCACCGAATGCGGTGGCGGCGGCGGAGTGGACCGGATGGAGGTGGCGGACGGCGGCGCGAGGCTGTTCGGAGTCGCTATCGGTTTAAAACGCAGCAGAGAGGAGAATGGAAGAACAGCGATGGAGGACGACGGTCAGGAGTTGCGGCTGCAGCAGCCCGGGCCGGATGTGAAATCGGAGCCGTTAGATGAGGACAATAGCGGTGATGGAGGGGATGATAAAAATCAAGATCATGAGCAAGATGAAGATCAAGGGACACGATGGCACAGACAGCGCCACATGCGAAATCAAAGGGTGTCCAATTAATCGAATCAGAGGAAGGTTGTAGATCGTGGATAGGACTCGCGCCGCAGCAGATAGAAACAACGCGATGCAGCAGGTTAGGAATTTTCGGTGAGGATCTGCCACGTGTGAAACCAAAACGATGGTGCGTGTGGGGGAAGGGGGGGTGGAGGGTCCACATTCGGGAAACTTCTCTTGGAAACGTCGAGGGGGTTCCTTTTTCTTTTTTTGTTTTAAAAGGGTAGTGTAACCTTTTTAAGGAGGGCTAATTCAACTTGATGTGATGTCATTATGAATTGTTAAATGTGGGATTGATTGTTATTAATGCACAACTTACTTTTCCTGCCAACTATGCCTATCCCTGCTGCCGCCATCAATTCCATTTTTTAAATGCTAGAATCTTCATGAACTAATCATTTATATTTTTATTGCACTTTTTTGCTTTTAATTTTCTTTTTAATTTAAAAAAAATCTCTTTTAAAATGTAAAAGAAAATTGTTTAGGAATACAATCATCATGTTGAGGTTGGTGGTTCGCTTACCATCTTTAACATTCTCGTTTAATTATTCACGCGGCGTCGTCCAATTGATAGCCTCAACGGAGTATTGTCTAAGAATCTGGCTTTGGACTGTTCACCAACTCTCTAAAATTCTCTTTCTTTCATTTGAAAATTTTCTCATTAGAAAGTATTCTATTCTATAAAGTAAAGGAAAATAACTCCGATAATGACATGCATTACTAATACATCGTTCGCCATAGCCATCTGGTAGTAACTATAGAACTAAGTAGATTTAACCGACAATGATTGTTGCCAATCATTTGAGAACATGCCCAGAAAGATGTTCGGGGAAAGGCGCCATCAAAACACATGATAATGATAATGATAATCAAGATATGCGAATGGCGGCCACAATTTCATATAGGTAAATATAAAAGCCGCAGTTTTCAGAGATGAGCAGTAATCTGCAGTAGTAACTAATTCAACCACACATTACAGTTTAAAACTAGCCTTTGAGACCTTTCAAGAACTTGACAACATGAAGCATGGAGGGTCGTTTCGTAGGATTTTCAGACAGGCATAACACAGCAATCTGCAGAACCTGAAGCATCATCTGCTTCGAATCTGCATCCAACACCATAGGGTCCAGGACATCCACAGCATTCCCCTTTTTGATCTTCATGAAAACCCAACCAACCAAGTTTCCGCCTTCAATGTCTTTGAAATCAGGCCCTGTTGGCTCCTTTCCAGTCACCAGTTCAAGCAGTATCACGCCGAAGCTGTAAACGTCTCCCCTGGTTGTCGATTTCCAGCTCTGCCCGTACTCTGGAGGGATGTACCCGAACGTGCCAGCGACGTCGGTGCTCACGTGAGTTTCATAAGCACTGATCAACCTCGCCAATCCAAAGTCTGCAACTTTGGCTTCAAAGTCTTCATTCAGGAGGATGTTGCTGGCTTTGATGTCCCTGTGGATTATGTGAGGAGTGAAGCCATGGTGGAGAAATGCTAGGCCTCTTGCAGCTCCCACAGCGATTTTGAGGCGTTTCATCCAATCCAGGACCTCAAGAGCTCCGCCACTTCTGTTTCTCAGCCAAAGATCCAAGCTGCCATTCAGCATATACTCGTAGACAAGCACTTTTTCGCTCCCAAAACAGCAGTAGCCGAGCAATGGGACGAGATTCCGATGTTTCACCTTTCCCAGGGTCTCCATCTCCGCCAGGAATTCGCGGTGGCCCTGTGTTTTGTCCTGGTTTAGCTTCTTGACCGCCACGGTTTTCCCACAGGGTAATGTGGCCCTGTAAACAGTCCCGAACCCTCCATCGCCGATTATGTTCGCCTTGCAGAAGTTGTTGGTTGCTTCGAGAATGTCCACCGCTGTCAGTTTGAGGAGGGGCTGCTCGAACATAGCAATGTTGATGCTCAGGGGCTCCTTGGAACGGCTGCTGCTCAGGAAATACAGGTGATGATCCGTGGAACTGTTCAGTTTGCTGTCCTCAATGTAATCAGGATCGCCTTTCCTGCTACCTCTGTTCATCCAAATCCATCCCAGAAAAACAACAATGAGGGCAGTGAGCATTGTCGCCATAACAACAGACACTACCAACCAATTGTTTCTTAGAACCAATCTAATTCCAGGGCTTTTGAACTGGCACTTTCGACTCACAATTTCCCCACAGAGAGCCCTGTTCCCAACAAGTGAAAGCTTTGAAGGGTTTTGACATATTCCATTGGCAGGGATCGGCCCGGATAATCTGTTGTCTGAGAAATTCACAGAAGCTAAATTAGGCAGGGCACAAATGGTCTCAGGGATTGGCCCTGAAAGTTCATTCCTGGAGAGATCCAGGGACTCCAGTTGCAGTAGATTCCCAATTTCACCTGGAATTTCACCAGTGAAACTGTTTCCATGAAGATCCAACGATGTTAGGAATGACAAATTGGCCAGCAGTCGCGGCAGCAAACCATCGAGGAGGTTGTCGCTCAGATTCAGGATTTCTATCCTCCAGATCATTGAGTTGGAGAAAAGACCCACTAAATGACCTGAAAGTCTATTTCCCTGAGCAAATAGACCAACAAGGTTGGGCATTCCTGACATGGAGGAAGGAATTTCCCCACTTAGTTCATTATTGCTCAAGTCCAAGTGAGTAAGCCCATTCAAATTCCCAAAACAGGAAGGAATCAAACCAGAAAACTTATTACCAGTCAAATTTAGCTTCACCAGGCCACTCAACTGACCAAGCCTTTCAGGAATCTCCCCCGTGAGCTGGTTATTCCCGAGATAGAAGCCCTGTAACTTACGCGAATCGCCAAATTCATCAGGAATGCTACCTATGAGTGAATTCCCAGATAAATCTAAAGTGTTGAGATTCTTTAAACCAGCAATGGAAACAGGAATCTCCCCCGAAAGCAAGTTATTGCCGAGTAAAAGATCCACCAGAACTACACAGCTTCCCAGCTCTGCGGGTATGGAGCCAGACAGTCTGTTGTTTGAAAGATCATAGACTCCGTGGTGCTGAACGAAGATCGAATCAGGAATACTCATCTGCCGGAAATACTTGGACTTTCTTTGAGGAATCATCCCGGAAAGATCATTGTAAGAAAGAACCAAACACTGCAATTGTGGCAAGTCTGATAATCCCACAGGAATTGAACCGTTGAGCCTGTTTCTTCCCAGATCCAATGTTGTGAGGGCAGTGCAGTTTCCAACTTCACCAGGGATATTCCCTTCAAGTAAATTGGACTGCAAATTCAACACGGAAAGAGAACTCAAGTTACCGATCTCCCTAGGAATAAACCCCTTCAACTGATTATAAGCAAGAACAAGCCTCTCAAGTCGAACTGCATTCCCAATTTCCCTTGGCAAGGTGCCCTCCAACATATTATTTGCCGCTGAAAATTCCATCAAGTTCTCCGATTTCCAGAGACTCGCCGGAAGAGGACCCGTGAAGTTATTAGAATCCAGTTCAAGAACCATAAGTGGAAGCTCTGAAAGATACTCCGGTATGGGACCAACAAGTTGATTTTCCACCAAAACCAGTTGAGTGAGATTAGTACACTTCACAAAAACATCTTCAATACTACCAGTAAGGAAATTACCATCGAGATCAATTTCCGAAAGGGAAACTGCATTGCAAAGTTCACTAGGAATTTTACCAGTCAGCATATTGTTACTGAGACTGATGTGGTTGAGCAGAGAACAATTCCCAATTTCAGCCGGAATTCGCCCAGAAAAACGATTACTCGAGAGCAAAAGAGCATCAAAATTAGTCCACTTACCGAGCCAGGAAGGCAAAGGACCAGAAAGCTGATTCTTCTCAGCTGCAAATGAAACCAAACTCAACCCTGCAAGCTCTTCAGGCAAGGGTCCAGAGAGTGAATTGAAAGAAAGCATTAAAGTCTTCAGTTTTCCACAGTTTCCAAGTTCAGGGGGAATGGCACCATAAAGCTGAGTGTAAACCAAATTGAGTATACTCAAATTCAAAAGCTTCCCAATCGATTGCGGAATTGAGCACTGTAAAGGGTTATAGGAAAGGTCAAGCTTGTTGAGAGAGACGAGATTTGACAATGTGTCGGGCAATGGACCCTGCAGAGAACAAGAGGGTGCAAAGAAGTTTCGCAGGTTGTAGAGTTGACCAATTTCAGAAGGCAAATGACCGGAGAAATTGTTTATTCCGATGTAAAGGTCCGTCAGGTTAGTCAAATTTCCAATTTCCGGCGGAATGGGACCGGAAAGGGTGTTGTTTGAGACATCCAAAGAGGTGAGAGAATGAAGGTTGGAAAAAAGTCCAGGCGTAAAGGAACCCGAGAGAAAGTTGTTACCAAGGGCTAATACCTGGAGATGAGAAAGGTTCCCAATTTGGGTTGGGATAATTCCGGTGAATGCATTGCCCGAAAGATCCAAAGATCGAAGACTCACCAGGTTACCGAGCTCAGGCGGGATGACTCCGGCGAAGAGGTTGGGACCGAGAGAGAGAGTTTCAAGCCGAGTCAACTTACCAAGCTGCGCGGGTAACTCACCGGACAACTGATTATTCCCAAAATCCAAAACTTTCAGTTTTTGAAGGGCGGATATTTGAGGTGGGATTCCTCCGGTGAAGGAGTTCAACGACAAGTCCAGAACGATAAGGTCGAAAAGGGAGAACAGCGAAGGAGGGAGAGGTCCCTTGAGCGACAGAGATGAAAGAACGAGCGAGATTACCCGGCCATTCTGGCAGTAAACTCCGTGCCACTGACAGTGTGAAGTGGTGGGCGTCCATGAATTCAGAAGCTCTGGATCTTCAAGAGAGTCCCTGAATGAAACCAAGCTTTCCCTTTCCGGGTCAAGCTCCTTCTTCTCCAGAATGACTCTACAGGAGCCCAAGAAACAGAGCAGGCACACAGAGAAAAAAAAGAAGAGAAACCTGAAGGGCATTTCTTACAAATTCAAGAATAAAATTAGTGGACAAACCAGAATCACAAGAATCCCATGAACGCTCAATCAAGAACAACAACAATATTCTCTGGAAAACGATTTAAAGATGAAGTTTCAGAGCAGCCTCTTCACATGGTGGTACTACTGGCCAGTGTACCGAACAAATTCTGAAACAAACAGCAACATCAAGCGGAAATCTGAAATAAATGTCGAAAGCAAATCTTCACTTTTGAGAGTGAGATTGGGACAAGTGCAAATGCAAATCAGACTTTGTTGGGGAGATGAAGAGAGCGGAAGGAAGCAAAAATCTCCGTTTTCGATCGAAAGTCGAAACTTTTCGAATTCTTTTTGAGTTTTGTTTTGTGATTACCAATTCGCCTTGTGCTATGTGGCATGCAAATTTGCGGATGTGTTGTACAGAAAGGCAAGAGGACGGTGTCGTTTTGCATAGCGTGAAGTTTTAATAGGACGGGAATGGGACCCACTTCCTACGGTCTACAGGTTCTTAGCCTATGACCTCAAATGGCTTTGACCAAATAAATGTGTAGTTTTTAATTTTGAAACGTAGTAAAATTAACCTTTTGTTTTTTCAAAATTTCTTTTTTATTTGACAAGATATCTTATGAGATTATCAAAAAAAAAAAAATCTTTATACTTGTTTGTTGAGAGGGAAAGAGATTTTTGGATGGGACTAGAGAGAGTAACTATTAACAAAACAAATAGGTGGAATTTCTTGTGAACTGCAAAAAGAAAGAAAAATATGAGTTACTATTAACAAAAAACCCGCTTCCTCTTTACCGAGCTCGATTCGTAAAAATTTATGAGTTACAATGTATGATTTTAGAACGTCTGCACCCCATTAATGATCACAGAGATAATTAGTGCGTAGTTGTACTTGTGTTTTACCAAATGCACAAGGAAGAAAAGGGCTCTCTCAAAACTAATGCCAAAGACTCCAGTTTGCCATTGCTTTCTTTACTCGTATAAGAGTAGACAAGGCTGTCATCGTTTTGAGGACGAAAACTAAAAGCAATGGGCAATAATGATGAGGAATAGTAATGAGAGATTTTGCAGAGGAACCGTCTGAGACCTGCACTTGCCTTTAATTACCACTCTCCTTCTGTAACTACAAAATAGTAGTGTGGGTAAACACTAAAAGAGGGAATAGGTCAGTTTTAGCCTTTCATTTTCCTGTTCTGCGTCATCCATCACTACAGTTTTACCCTCCTCCTCCTTTCAACAGTAAAGGGGTTGTGGCACTTTGTGGGACGATGATGATGATGATTGATGCCCTTGGGAAGGGGAAACGCAATAAAGGGAATCTGTTTCCCTTTCTTTTTTTTTTTTTTTTTAACCCATTTTTTTTGAAGAGTTCGTTTTACGAAATTACACTTGTGACTCGTAAATAATTATGCAAATTAGTTCGTATTGGATTTGTGCATTTGAATAAGTTGCTTTTTTCCACTTCAGCTAGGTTTATTTTCAAAATTTACAAAGGCAGAAGGAGAAAAATTTACGAAGACCAAATCTGTAGGAATATATTTTGATTGTTTTTCCTGCAGTTTCTGTATTCTGTTGGGATTCTCAGTCAGAGAAGATGATCCTTCTTCCATCATAAACCTGCCACCTTTTGCTTTTTTCAGGAATCTCTCTGTTTTTATTCCAATTCACCGATCGTCAAAAATAAAGCCTTTGGGCTTGTAAAATCCTACATCGAGTCCGTTTGTGTTTGTCGAACAAAGCAGGCCCAAAATAATTGGATGATGTGGGCTCTGAACCAAGAAGCATTTGGGATCGTATTAGCCCACTGTGTTAATGTACTGGGCCAAATCCTAAAGCCGTAAAGGTTAAACATGAAAATGGACCCAGTTTAGGGCTCTTCTTCAGGGTTGACAATTCGTGCCGTGTACGAGTTATCGGGTTCGATTTGATGACTTCTCGTGGCAATACCCCTCAACCCTAACCTCACTCATTCATGTCAACTCATTTAACCCGTGAACATTCGGGTTCCGGTTTGCGGGTTCGCGTTGCGATATTTTCAACCATAATTTGTTTATATCGTGTCGTGTCAGATATTGCGAGTCATACTCTTGAGTTTGTATGAAATTATAAAGTTGCTCTTAATTTCTGAACAAATATGTTTTTCAATGGAGGGTATTTTATAAAAATCATTAAGATATTTTGTAAATCGCAGAAAAAATCGTTCTTAAATTTATCGAAATTTCATGATTTTTGAAATAGAAGACCATAAATTGGAGGGGGGAAAAAAAGCAGGAATATAAAACATCACCAAACATGACATGACAAAAGAAATGAAGAATAAAGAGGGAATAACCTCCCATTATCATTGCTATTGCTATTGCTATTGTAGTTAACAAAAAGCATCAAGAGTGCTCTCTGAATTCGTATTCGGGGCTACAAACCCAAAAGCCAAAGATATTATTAACATAAAATGACCTTCCTGTGTCATCGTCTGACGGACAAAGAGCTTGACGCTTGATATTTTAGATGCGTGTCTTTTTTTTTTTTTTTTTTAATACTTATTGTTAAAATATAATTATAATACATTAACTTTAAATTCGACACGCAATATATTACAGGTTTAAATCAATACGCGATACTGTAATAACTAATTCATAACTATAATACATCAACAGCAAATATACTAAACTTAATACTTGCTTTTTATAACTTTAGTCGCAATACTTTAGAAGTTAATCTTGATTTGCGCGTATATGTATATATATATAGTTGGGGTGGAGAGTAGGAGTAACGATTCGTGTCGTGTTAAAGTTATCGGATTTGGGTTGACGGGTTCTTGTGTCGACACTCTTCAACCCCAACCTTACCCGTTTAGTTATTTATGCTATTCGTGTTGACTCATATAACCCGCGACATTTTGAGTGTGTGTGTCGTGTTTTTATATTGTAATACAAATTACTCGTGTCTAGTTGTACGGAGGTTCAGGCGTTGAAATTTTCAAACCTAACGTTACTTGTTTAATTATTAATGTCATTCGCGTAGAACCACATAACATATTAACCTTCTACAACCAAAACGTAACATGTTTATATCATGTCAAAATTGTGTCGTATCAAAAATTGGTAGCGCCCTAAGGTGGGGGTGGGGGGGGGGGGGGTTGACAACTACAAGCGTCCAACTTCCAACTGGACAGCGAGTGAAGGTGGTGTGAATAAAAACATGTATTATTATATTCTATACAAATAGTAGAGATTAGAAAAAGCAAAGATTCATTGAGGTGTGCGATGCGACGAACTTTGGAAGGGAGTTTTGTTTTGCGTGTTATAGTGACAAATTAGGTAATTAGTAATAAGTCGGTTATGGTTGGACACGTACCCCCTTTGACTCAAAAGTTTAAAATTGCAGAATCATGAATACGCGTCCATTTCCAAATAATTGTCAAACTCATGATTACACACGTGAATGAATTGTAACAAATTATTCAACATCGAAAATAGATAATTTAGTACTATGATCATTTTTTATTTTATTTTATAACTAATTGTTAATTACGAATTATATATATGATTCTATTAGTAAGTAAAGTATATTACATAAATAAATTCAAAACGAATTACTTTAGTGGATTTAATTATTTTTTTTCTTCCTTAATTAGTTCGAATTTTTGTACTCAAATTTATGTTGTCATACATATTTCATGTCGTTAAGAACTATACCAAAAGCAAAGGATGAATAATTTGTTTTATGAAATAGACAGAGGGAGAGGGGTCCATGATCATCCACCACTCGTGTGCAGTGGTTTTATTAGCGAAATGCTAATGTTAATGTTGTTGATTCGAGTTCAACCTCGTTGGCTGCCGCTGATTCATTCGTTAAGGTTCATTTCCCCCATTTTTGGATTCCTTTTCTTCTCAAAAAGACACATGTCCATCCCAAAAGCAACCTTAATTGGTATCCAACACACACACTAGTTGAGTTGGCTCTTTTAAGTTCTATCTAATTGGGGGTCCTTTGATCTTGACAATGCCCCAAGGAACACAAAGTCTCTATGCTTTTCTGGACGGTGCAAGAGTCTAAACGAACAAAATCCTTCACGACCTTTCGTTTCGTGAACAGTTCGATCAAAACTTATCTATCTTGAATTTGAGCCGTGTTCTATCGACCCAACTTATTAAGTAAGCCGAAGTTGAACGCAAATAATACTGGTTTGTTGACTCGTTGAGCAAGTCCAGCCAATCGAATTAGACTATTAATAATGTTTATGAGTTAGGATCTGCTCGAGTTCGACTTAACTCGTGTACACCCGATAACCCTGTTTGTATTTGGTTCTGCCTTGAAGCGTTATTTTTCGGATACGCAAAATTTGGAACGACGGAGAGCAAGCGACATAAACAAACTTTGATGCAATTAAGTTGCTAGATCGCGGCGATAAGCTTAGATTAACCGTTAACTTTCAAGCCCGTGCCACTTGCTTGGTTCATAAACCAGCTCGTCATTTATATTATAATTAAGCTTAATTTTAACAGATTTTAAAAGGTGAAATTAATTAATCCCTCATTAAGAAATAAATAAGAAATTAATTAATCCCTCATTAAGAAATAAATAAGAAATTAATTAACACTACATAGTAATTGAATAGTAGTGTTTCTGGAAAGGTAGCGTGCCAGGCTTTTGAAGCATATTTATAGCTAAAAAGTGTATGTATAAGTGTTTTGATTGAACTTATTATAGCTAAAGTGCATGATCCAAAGCTTGTTGATAAGATATATATATGTATATGCTCTCCTCTTCCTCTATTGGTATTTTTCTAGGTTTTTCATGTATTTGTGCACCTCAAAAGTTGAATTATTCATTTGTGAGATATTGTAATAAAATGATAAAAACGAATTAAAGTTTGTAGGATTCTTCATTTTTCATTCTGGCCACCCAATCATCTAAAGCCATTATAGATTCTATGCCATGTACAAAAGTATCAATTCATCGTCGTATATAATTATAATATTACTAAAATACACTGCTTCTCAATTAAAAAAAAGAAGGTATATTTCGTATATACTGTATAGTTTATGATGAGAATGAGACATTATTTCGTGTAGTGTGGTACAATCAGACACACTTGAGGGATAATTGTTATTTTTTTTGGGAGCGTAATAAATATATAACGAGCATATACGGAATGCATTGAATAATTTTTCGACAAGTATACACCATACAGCCACAGCCCCAGCCCCCACCTGAACAGTACCTAGCTTGAATACTTCCATTTTTGAACAAGAATTCTCTGCCTTCAAAAAGTTATTCCCATTCATATCCAGCTTTTTCCATAATTAGAACATTCACACAACTATATTTCAAACAAAGAAGCTCAAGTGTCCTAAAGAATCTTGAAAAACTTGTAAGTCAAGCCCTCCCATGAAACTCCAACGTACGTACATCCTCGTTTTCTCTCTTCATTCTGCATCTATAAAACCCTCCCCCCCCTCAAATCCTCTTGCTTCACTACTTCAACATTTTGCCTCTTGCTACCTTATTAATTTTAAGTTTTTCCTCCCCATTTGTGATTAATGGCAAGGGTTATAGAATCACTCACTGTCGGAAGAGTGATCGGAGAGGTGGTCGACAGCTTCACCCCGACGGTGACTATGACTATTACTTACACCAATTGTAACAAGCAAGTCAACAATGGCCACGAGCTGATGCCTGCTGTTATTGTTCCTAAACCAAAGGTCGAAGTTGGTGGCGAAGATATGCGTGCTGCTTATACCCTGGTAATTAACCAACTCCATTTTCTGCTCTTGTTATGTTTTCCTTCTTTGGGATTGCTTTGAAATCGTTCTATGTTATGGATTCTTGAAGATCATGACCGACCCGGATGCTCCGAGCCCCAGCGATCCACATTTAAGGGAGCATCTTCACTGGTACGTGACGAGCACTCTTCTATTGAAACCGACTCGTATTTGATTTCTGTTTAAGTTATGTTAAGATCTCTTCCCTTCTGGTGGTGTTTATAGGATTGTGACTGATATTCCCGGAACCACCGATGTTTCTTTTGGTAAGTGAAGTTTAATTAATTACTAATCAATGATTAGTGTTTGATTAATTAGTAATTAATTACCATGCACGTGCATGCATGCAGGAAGAGAAATCGTGAGCTACGAGACTCCGAGGCCGGTCATCGGAATCCACCGCTACGTGTTTGTCCTGTTCAAGCAGAAACGGCGGCACACCGTGAAGCCGCCGTCTTCGAGGGACTACTTCAATACCAGGACCTTCGCCCAAGAGTACGACTTGGGATCCCCGGTCGCCGTTGCTTATTTCAACGCCCAGAGAGAAACTGCCGCCAGAAGAAGATGAACGTACAAGTTACAAAGTGTACAACACCCGCCTTGCTTGGCATTCTTGCCATATTGCCAGTGGCATTTATAATATTATAGCCTACTCGCCTCTATATATATATATATATATATATATATATACATAAAAATATCGTAGGATTGAGATCGATGTGATCGGATTGATCTGAATGGAGATGATAAGAATTTGATACCCAGAATCCAGATTTACCTTTTTCTGGGGTTGGTTTGTCATTTTGCTTAAGTTGTTGCTGTCTGAACTTGTAGTTGTTTGGAACGTGGGATCCGCCAATAAAATTTAAGGTTTGTTTTTCAATTAAGTTGGATCTGATGACAGGACCGACTGGGTCATGTTCTATCATAGAATCTCTATGCTTATCATTGCCTCCGTTGGACTTTCATGTACAATATGGTCCCATCCTAACCTAACTTAGAACTATTGATAATAATATAAGTTTCCATATTAGTTGGTGGCGTGATAAAAGAATTCAATGATACAACTGCTAATATAAGAGTAGTAGACTGAACTTGGCAGATTCAGCAAAAGTGTTGCTAAAGAAGAAGCATATTTAATCAAGAAGGCAAATTCTCAAAAGGGAGGAAAAAAAGTACACTTCATTTGTGTCTCAGTTTTGGTGCTTTCCTAAGACAAACTCTCTACTACATAGCCTACACATTCAAACGCTCGAGTATACTGCAGTTAATGTAGTCAATAATGCTTCAATCGGGCCAAACAGAAGAGGGGGAAAAAAAAAAAAACCCAAAAATCTACATTTACAAACAACGGATATACTATAATCGACAGTCGAAAAAAGCAGACCTCTGATTGAAACTTCTTGTTTGAAACCCCACCCCCACCATAAATATATCTTTGAGCAATGTCAATTGAGAGGTAAGACATTCTTAGAAGCCACCATGGATCCCGACTGACCAGCTCCCCAGTCGGAAACAGGCTAGGCCGCTCTTTGTTTGAGATTAACCGCGTTTTATCTCGTTCAAAGATGGACTGCTCTCCTAAAATCAAAGTTTCCAGGCCAAAGGATAATATGCATACATGGTCAGGCATTTATTTCTGCATTGCATTGATTCTCCCTGCTGCAGCTCCTTCTGCCCCAAAACATGCTTGAACAGGTAGTTTTTTCTAATCTCACACCCTCCATCTTCTCTGTATCGGCTGAGGTTGACTGCGAATGATTAGGAGATTCTCCTTGTGTTTGGCTTTCTCCAGCTTCGAAATTAGGGCAAGGCCCATCATTGCACGTGCACATAGGAAGGGCAACTGAAGGAAACGGACTGCAAGTGACGGGACACAAAAGATCTGATGAAACAGCAACGACACGGTTCTTTCTGATCTCACGTGAGCCAGAAGGTGTTGATCGCTCTTGTTCTCTGGGATGAAGCATGCACGGTGTACATAAACCCAGAGATAGATGTAATTTACTCTCCTTTGCCGGAGAACCAGGCAGTTTCACAAATGAGACAATACCATGCCGACAGAGAGGGCAAGGAATGGAGCCAGGCGGGCCTAGCAATTCAGAAGGTATGTTGCTTGTTGAGCAGAGGTAAAGTGCACACCTTACACAAAGTTCATGTCCACAACCTAAAAGCAGATGCGAAAAGCTCAGTTTCAATCAAATTTGGTAATTGATATATCTAGTATTTCCATTCACTCCATCATATACATTAACAGGCACATTCATTTGGCATTTTTCCAAATTGTGAATTTTCTTATAGATAAATTTGTTTCACTTTAGTTTTTCGATGTTTAAACCATTAACTCCAAGAATTGACTAGAGATAGGGTTGTCCAGATGCCTCAGTTAGCTAGAATTAACTACAAGTGGCACATTTCGAATTTTATTTTTTTGATCAAAGAGACATCAAAAGGAAGAAAGAAGAAGCAGACCTTCGGCAGCTACTGAACAACCTCTTTCAAGGCAAACCGCGCAAGCATCGGCATCATCAGAAGGGGTTGCTGACATTTGTAACCCACACTCTCTGCATAAATTCCAGAACATTTAGCACAAATAGCTAAATTTACTTAAACAAACATCCACTACATACCAAAATCCTCATCATCTACATATTCAATTAACTTTCAGAATATACCCAAAAGACCAAAATTTCTTGAACTTTGGGAATATAGAAAGCAAATGTTCAGAAGTGATAGTTCCAATAACATTTTTTCCAATTCAAAGTTTCATGGTGCAAATAAAAAAAACTAAGTATTCTTATCAACAATAATAAGCGTTTACATTCAAATACAAAGGGCTTTTTCAAGTAGAAAGAAACATGCATCATCAAGAACCTAGTAAAATAGGCCAAATTTGTATTCCTACTCAAGATGGGCAAGTATGCTAGCTCTTTTCTGTCCATTAGTAACTTAAGATCAGTACTCTATTCTTTGACAAAGATTGAATTTCCTGTTAGATACGCACAACCTCATAAATATGGAAATGGTCACAGAAGCAATGTGAGTTAACTAGGAGAAAATGCAATTCATGAAATTTGTGAGGGATGTCTTTCTTGATTAACTTAAAAAATACTTATTGTGATGGCCAATTATATACTGCAATCCCAGCACCGTCATTCAGACATAAGAAACTTGCCAAACATGAACTTAAGGAACATCAGTTACTACCTTATTATAAGATAGGTTATAAGAACACTGACTCAGATATAAACTTCAGATGGAGAACCTTGCCAAACGTCAATTTGAAGAACAATATTTACGACCGTATGATAAGTTGGGTAATTAGAACAGTGATTAACATGAACCATGTAACTTCTTAGCAATTACCTAGCAATATTGAGTACGCTAAGCAGTGGGAGAGACAAATGATATGAAGGTGGAAAAACTGGAAGTGCCATATCTGAATGGGGTGCCAAAAGCGGTTCAAGCCAATGACGCCCCCACATCCGAGCAACATCAACAGGAAGCCACCTGAAAGAATCCATATTTTTGTCAAGCAAGAATAAAAAAGAAACAGCAAGTACACCAGATGATCAATAATCTAAAGCAAGAAAAAATGACAATCAATAAATTACCCGTTGCAGTTTAATGTCATCCTATTAGCACCCTTGGCAAGGAGGATCTGCCGGAATGAATGATCATCTTATTAAAATGATCACAGGACAACAGAAAAGATGGTTGACAAAGAACAAATCATTACCTGACAACACTTCAAATTCCCCCCACAAGCAGCATAGTGCAAAGGAGTGCTTCCAGCACCTGCAACAAGCATTGTTTGGAAAAATGTTCAAATTAATAACACTAGGAGAAATTACAACTGCCGACAGAAGACCCAACAAAACCTAAACAAAGTACCTATCAAATCCATTGAGGTTCCATAATGGAATGTCACAGCTGAGATATTAGCATGAAGATCAAGAAGCAGCTGTACGCAGTCAAAATATCCATTCAATGCAGCCATATGCAGAGCAGTAATTCCACCATCAGCAGCTTTATTTACAAATTTTAACAGCGCACTGTAAAGAAATACATCACATATCAACAGCCACGTGAGTACCGGTTTTAGACGGTTCATCCCATGATCCATACAAAGCTAATGCAGAGCTCATCAACAATCTCTATCAGATATATCAGTATTGGTGCGCAGAAAGGAAAAACAGTTAACAAAATCCACAAAAACCCAGTCAATCTTTAATTCTACATGTTTTTTAAGATTATCTAAATTTCTACAAAAACCACCTTAACCTGGTTGGATTCTGTCTTTCCCTATTCCTAACTACTACTACTAAATCAATTACCCCATAAAAGCAACAACTTGAAGTGAACTTATAAAGAACAGAAGACTGATGAAGCACACGAAGATCACAAACCTCTGCTCATGCTTGCATTTCGTAGCCGAATCATCAATCCTATCACCATTTGCTTGGTTGTCCACAGATCCAAAAGGAGCACTTGGGACGAAATCAGCCACAACAAGTCTCATACATCTTACGTGCCCATTCACAGCTGCAAAATGGAGTGCAGTCCTACCACTAAGATAATCAGCCCTCGTGACCTAAATATTTTGAAGCACACAAATGTCATGAAAGAAGTCCAAAAAGTACAGGAGGACATTTTCCCGTTTCCTGAAAAAATATAGGAGGAAATAATAATATATTTACACTTAATACTCACATTGCATCTAAAAAGAAGAAGAGTTTGAACGACTTCCCAATGTCCATAGCGACAGGCTTGCATCAATGCCGTCTGAATCAAACCAATCAGTCAAAGAGTGCATAAAGCTTGGAGCAGATCCAACATTTTCGACGATCAAAATTGTAAAATGGTAGCTAAAAAGGGCAACTTTGAAGTTCCAAATTAAAGTTAGAAAGTTAAGGAGGCAATACACAGGAACCAAAAAAAGACAAAATCTTGTACCTGACCGCAGTAATTTCTTGAATTCACATCAGCTCCATTTTCTAGTAATAATGCAACAATCTGGAAAATTGCCCCACAAAAAACAAATAAATAAATCAACGAAAGATCAATCAACACCTAAATAAGAAAGATCAATCAACACAAAAGCATTCACTCAAGAAATTAAATGAGAAAATAAGAATCAGAAGAAGATGGCGGAAGAAACCAAGTGGAATTGAAGAAAGAACCTCGTTGTGGCCTTTAGCGGCAGCAAAGTGAAGAGGGGAGTTAAGGCCACCAAAAGTAGAATACTTGGCCAGACATGGGTTGCAATCAAGCAACATCTTTGCCTCCACAAAATCACCGTCCCTGGCCGCCGATACCAACCTCTCACCGGAGGCCGAGCACCCAAATGAATTTCCCATCTCCCCCACCCTTCACAAGAAAAATTCCCTCAGCAGCTAGCTAAGTTTTTTCTCCTTTGAGAATTTGGAAAATCGGAGAATGCAATGATAGTAGAATTAGAATTTAGAGCGGAGGATTTGATGGGGTCGTCCCAATCTATCAGTATTTGTACTAAAAATTAAAAAAAAACAAAAAAAGAGGTGGGAAATTAGGTCAACTGATTTTTCAAAATCAAGACTAGAATGGAAAGATTATGACAGCCAAATTAAGAATTGGAGCGCCCAGAGGGCTCCCTTTTTTCCTTCCTTTATTTGTTTCCAGTTCACACGAACGATGATGATTAGCAAGAAAATGTTTCTTTCATGTGTAGAATTTTTCAGTTTGAGCTTCAAGACTGGGTTTTTTTTTTTCTTGATTTCTAAGAAAGCAGGCGGAGGAGGAGAGAAGATTTGTGGAGTATAAAATACTCTCCGTGGCCGCGGGTGACAGACAATATAATAAGCACATAAACAATGTTTTGCTTTCAGAAAACAAAGTGAGAAGAAAGAGGGAGCCACAATTTGGGGGACTTGCCTATGGAATTGTGAGTATTGTTGACAAGAATTGTTTTGAGTAATGGCAAAATGTCAAGGCAACACAACTTTACCTTTTTGACTATCTGAGTTATAAACGTTGAAACATTGGCTCGTTAGTTTTTTTTTTCTTTGCGAGTTATGAGTTTTACCCACCCCCTCGGACCGATATGCTTTGCTTTTCTCGCAATATAATGTGTTTTCATTGATGAAGAGTAGGGCCTCCCTTTGTCCCACTCTTGTCTTGCTTTTTCTTTGGGTTTCCTCTTTCACAGTTCATTGTCTTTTTGGTGGTGTTATTCGTTTGGCTTTTGTGATGGGCAAGTGGTCACCACGACGACGACTCCTCTGCATCTGTCTTTCCGTTCGTTTTCCTGTGACCCGGCAGCTACGGTGTTGAATTTTGGTTGGATATTTTATCAAGCTATCAAGTTTGAATTGACGAATTTTGTGCTTGAATTGAATGAAATGAATCTATTGTTGCTGACTGAGAAAGTGAGTCAGTCCTCGATGCCCAAAAACATTCGTCTCAGAATCAGTCACCGCTTTCATTGAATTGATTCATCCATTTTTTTTCTGTAATATAATACGGGTTATAATAGTATGTGAAACGTGTGCAAGCAATAAAGAAGTTGGGTAGGAGTGGTTGGGTTCGGTTGTGGATATTTTAGTTGAGAGCGAGACAGCTCCTCGTCAAACAACTCCATAGAATATGAAGAGTGATGATCTAGAACACGACACGAAAATTCGATACGATGATAAGCTAACTCGCCAATATGGACACGACCCTAAAAAATTGCATCAAATCTCATGCAAAATAACACATTAGCAACTTGAAGCATTAAAAAAATCGAAAAGTTGTGCATTGAACATTGGAACACGCAAGAATCAAAAGTCAGCTGAGGTGATCAAGATCGCGACTCCTACACTCCTGGCAATAGTTTATGATTCAGACGTAAGACCACAAAAATACAAAATTAATCTAGTTTGTTTCGTACGTAGATATTTACAATGAAAAAAATGACGAATAAGCAAGCTGGGTTGTGGAATGAGTCCAACGGCAAAATCTAAGACAAAGAAGTGCAGAAACTTAACTGAACTGAAGTTTGAAACTATTTTGAATGAGCTTCCAGATTCAACATCAGTCAAAACTCCCTCTTTCTTTATTTCTCCTGAATTTTATCCATAGTGGAACTTCATCAACACTGTTTCAGCCAAGCCTAACATACATAGAAAACAGTCAATGTCCATTCCAAGTTACAACTTACTTAGATATATATTTAAGATTCATTTGTAAATCTGAGATGCCTGATCCCCAAAATCTTATCTCATTTTGAAAACACGGTGTCTGTGTCATATAAAAAAATCCTATGAGTTAAGTTTCCTCAATGTTAGAAAGTGTCAAATCCAGGTTTCATAAGAAGTGAATAATACAACAAGGAAACACATTTTAAACAGTAAAACGGAAAAGATTGTGACAAGATACAGATGTCCTGGAGTTCTAACTAAGACAAAAATTAAATATAAGCTTCTGAATGCCAAAGAAGTTAACACGCCAAGAACAGTCAGATTGTAAGATTCATCAAGAGGCACATAAACTTTGCTCAATACTTCAATGAACTTAGAAAACTATTTACAAATTGAGTAGGGGAGCCAGCAAAAGTACCTGCCCTACAGTAAGCTGATACAATGCAAGGGGTAGATGACGATGCATCATCGACTGAGATTTACAGAGTGCATCCAGTGAGAGAATTCAGAGCAAGTGAGAGAATCAAGGACACTGAGAAAAATCTGAAAACACCTCAAAACAGGCTCAGATAATACCTTGTTTCCAAATAAACTCTATCTGATCAATAAATCATTTCGATTCTACATCAAGTTCCCAACTCAGTCAATTTAACAGAAGCACCTTATGACATAAGGATCATCAGTAGTTCTTTGGTTAGATATCTTAGGAAGGGTCGAATACAGAATATTAAATGTTAGTCAACTACAGCAGTTGCACAATACATGTTAAGTAGGATTCTGTCACTTAAAATATTGATGCCTCCATTATTCACATTGTATTCTGTGTTAGCAAATGCTAATCGCCAATCCATTCAGACCTCAACAGCAATCTAACACCACCCTTTGTTGAAAGTACCCCCAGAAATAGTCAGATGCCCTTGAGAAGGCTTTAACCAAACCTCTTTCTTTTCAAAGAATTCTGCAAGTGCGCCACTCAATCAAAAGCAATGCATCTGTTCAGGAGAGAAATTAAGAAATGAAGAAGAATCATTAGAAAAAGAATGCAGGAAAAAATTTCCATACAGCAAAAGATGCTTCAAAAGTAGTTGAAGTTCTAGCGAGAGAGCTCATAAATGATTATACACAGACTTACACTAATAATATTCATGGAATCTTACAAAAAACTCACTCATACATACTAGTATGAAAACTGAACTACTATGAAAAGTGAGAAAAACAAGGAAAGACTAAAGCTTTATTAACAACCAAAACCTTTAATAGGAAATGAAAGAATAAACAACGCCCGTTAACTAGAAAGCAAAACTCTACTGTACCTTTGTGGAGGTAGTAATACTAGTTCATGATTTACTTTCAGCATTATCAAGACTTTTGAATGGTCAGGCAATCCAGAAGAATACTTCCATTCCAAGAGCTCTGGACTTCTTAAAATCCCAACTAAATTTATTCTGACAAACTTCCATCATCCTGGTCGGAGTAATCAGAGCAACCACTATGATCCAAATCAGATTCTAGACGTGCATCTTGCTCCCCACCATGATAGCCACGGTCTTGAGCATCCACTGCTTGATCCTCCACATCCCTCCTATAGGAAACCAATGCTTTGTCCACTTTAGCCGTTCTTGGACTAGTCAGTATCAGTTCAGCTAACTTTCTCCTTGCTAAATACAAATCATTTGGCTGAACCAATTCTCCCCTCTTATGAGCCTCTCTAAGGAAAACAGTATGCAACTTCCCATGATTTCCCCTGGTTGATATGTAAAAGATTCCCTGGTGCTGGAGCAGAAAATCCTTCAGCTTTTTAGGCAAATCCATTGTCAGCCTAAAATGTGCTATCCTCTCCAGGGTTATCTTTTTTTCTACAGTCAATGAAAGCAATTCATGAATGGTGGCAACAGCTCTTTTCTCCATCCTATTTTGTGCCTCAAGTGACCTCAAATCATAACCGGAAACATCCTCATATGGAGACCAATACGGCAGCCTCTGCCACTTCCAAACTGCAATCTTGTAGTACTTTCCAATCTTAAATCCAGGAGGAAAATTAACAATAAAAGAAAAGCGAATATTCTCAGCATCAGCACCCTTCTCTCTGTACTCTCTTTCCCTAGCACTCTCAATGGCACATCGAGCTAAATTTGGGTCTCTCTCCACAATCTCAATGTACTTATTTCGAGTCTCTTCAGCATCAAACAACCTAAAGAATTGCGGGTACTTGAGGACAACAGAAACTTCGAAGTCATCAGGCAAACCGAACTCTCTCCGGGCAATCCGGACGTGTTCTAACCGTAATCGACCGGTATTGGAGAGCAATAACAGCTTCCGGAGCCGAGTAACAGCGTCCGGTAGCTGCTCCAGAAGGGCTTGATTTTCTTGCTGGATTTGGAGGTGGGCTTTGCGGGATAGCCTACAGTAGAGGATCCTCTGAACAGGGTGCTCAAAGACGTCAAAAACATGGGGGAACTTGAGGATAAACCGACCCGCTTCGAACTGTTTGAACCCGATTCGGCGCGACAGCATGTCCAGTCGGGAAATGGAGACAATGGAACTGGGTTGGGAGAGGATGAGGTCCTGGAACTTCAGAACTTTGCGTATTTTCTTCTCCACTTCCATGTAGTTGTCGTAGCCGTGGTCGCGGACTCGCTGCTGCTTCTTAGGAATGGAGGTGGACTGCGACATGGTTCTTCGAGAAACATCGTGGATTCCGATGGACAGCGATTGGAAGTTGAAGGTTGAGGTGGATTTCGATCGGAGTAGCTTCGTCGATTGCTCAATGAAAGATTGCATTTTTGGATTGGATGGAGCTCAATTTCGAATTTGGGGTTTTAGGCATTAGGGTTTTAGGAGGAAGAGGGAATTTGAGGAAAAATGACGTGGCTTTTCCTATATTTTAAATTCATTTTGCATCAAAGGCGTGCTTTTGGGCTTACTTTACTATTGCACAGATAATTTGGACTTCTTCTATGGATCCAATCTACATTAAGAAAATAAAGATTCCATAAAATAAATAATTTGTCATTATTTTTTTTTAAAATAATATTATTTCTTAAATGGAAATTAATTATGAATTAATGCACCGAGCTGAGACTCGTCTTATGAAACGGTAAAGACATATGAACTACATGTGAACTAGAAAGAGAAGAAAAAAGTCGAAAACAATAAAGTTTAAAATGATAGAGTTGGTCAATGTGAGAATCGAATCATCAGTTTAAATCACAACCGCTTGGACACGTACTCTACTCAATAATTATCTTGACAAGTAAGAAGAAAAACAGAAACGAGATACAGGAACTCTTTGTATGCGCCTATAATCTGCAACCATAATAAGTCAACCTCGTACACTTCCTACTATTGATAGTAAGTACGTAGATTCCTCCACCATGCATGCAAAGCACAGAGTATAGCTCAAGGCACACTTTAAAGAACATAAGAACAAACCAAAACACCAACCAATGATTTAAGTATATAGACAAATACTATGTCCCCATCAAAAGTTGACCAAATCTGCACTTACAACACAAGTATAACAAAAAAACACAATATGCAGCTTTTAAGTTTAAAGCTTAAAGCTTGTGTACCCTATAACACACATTTCACACTCCAAACAGCAGAATTTCTTTCAAAGGGCTGTCCGATCGAGTCAATACCCGAACCACCATCCTGAAATGGGACTTCACACCCAGTTAGGGTTCGCTCTTGACTCGAAACAACAGCCCCCCACCTTTTTTGTGCAAATATAAACAAAATCATCGTCCCTAAACACAAAACAAAATAACAATCTTCATTGAGCAGCCACGTTACCGGGGAAGAGACTCGCTCGCTCGCTCAGTCGCATTGGAAGGCAGATCTAATGGCTTGGACAGTGCGAGTAAGTAACTCGTTCACTGTATCAACAGACTCCAGAGTCAGCTTAGATGTTGGCAGGCTATTCACTAAGATTTGGAACCCCATGGTTAGCAAAGAACCACTGCTGCTGCTGCCAGCGCCAGCAGGAGTAGCCTCCGTGCCCGGCCTAGGTGACTCGGGGTAACAATCTGGGAATATAGCAAAACCAGATGGAAGCAGAACCACACAAGATGAATCTCCTCCCCCCATTACCACATTCATAGAAGGTGTGTCAATAGCACCATATACAATGAGCGAACCCGAGACATCAGTGGAAGCCTCTTGCAAAATCAGTATGGCTTCATGATCAGAAGTACCCTGCAAGATCAAAGTTGTAAGAAAACCCACATCTTAATGATCTTATTGACTGGAAAACACGGTAAATAATTAGCCACTCACACTTGCACGCATAAGAGATATGCTGTTGCCAAAGTCCTTTCCTTTGGCAATGTGGAGCATCTGTTGAATGGGACCGTCGCGAGATAAGATATCCCACTGGTTCCTTGTCTGCTCATTCCGCAGGTAATCAAAAAGGCGATCTCGCGACACTGGCAGCCAAACGGTGAGGGAGGCACACAGTAACATACCTTGTGGCTCCCCAGGGCTTCCTTGGCTCTTCCTCAACATCAACCTCGGATCCTCTGCACCTCCCACTGGGACACTATCCCATTGGTGAAGTGTTGAACAAACCCCGGCACAAAAGTTTCGAGTCATGCGTTGTGCAAGCTTCGCAAGGCTCTTCCTCCCACTTGGGGTAATTACTGTCATAAATTAACAAACCTAATCAAATTAGACATCCATACATCATTTAACAACATTTCATCTTAAATGATGAACTAATATTAAATCAAATATGATGAGAGAAAAGATGGTTCAACAAGAAGAAACCTGCTTCTTCTCCGCCAAGAACAGTCGAAGACATGAGAATTGCCAGGAACTCACATTGCCTTTCAAGGGTGGCAACCCATTTTTGTGCACCGATGGCCAGGCCGGACCTGAGGAAGGGCCGGAAGAATTGAGGAACACTGCTATCATCATATTCCATGTGTTCAACCCATATTACCTGAGATTTACCTCGAACAGTTAGAATAGATTCCAAAAATATATCAAAGCCATTTTCCCCTTTTTTTTTTTCCTCTGAAAAACACCTAGACTGAGAATAATGCACTTGAAGAAACAGCTGCATCCCTAAAACTCAAAAGATTCACTAAAGTAATAATCTTTTTCTATATTCTAATAAAGAAGAAATTATTCTTCAGCATTGATAGTAGTTTATTGCATTATCTTGGCTTAAAAGAAAATTAAACAAGATCATTCAAAACTGAAAAATGAACTAATCAACCTGACACTAAGGGCCTGTTTTTAGGTTTGGATTTTGGTTTCAACAGTAAATTTAATAAATTATAATCAGTTTTTATCATTTCCAATACAAATTTTTACTATTCAACTATGTCTTTTTACATTTCCAATACACTTTTTACATTATAAAACTATTTTTCCAAAACCAAAACTTAAACCTTCCTAAAAGAACAGGCCCTAAAAAACCCAAACTTTGAAGCAATGGCCATTCACTGATATAATAATAATAATAATAATAATAATAATAATAACAGCAGCAATAACAATCTATATCAGTGAAGGGTTCAGAGGGTTCTAGAAATGTGCATTCAATCCTGGAAGCAATGACCAAAAATGGTGGGAGCTCAGTGTTCTAAATGTCATTTTGGCTCTACACAGAGACTTGTTGGAGGTAAAGTAATACTGACACATTAAATTTTATATTCACTCATTACCTTGGAATAACCATTTGGGAACTCTTGCACAATACAGCCAGAAGGGAGCCTTCTGCAATCAGCAAATGTTTGTGCAAGTGGACCATCTCGATTGGAATCGACAGAAATATCAACGACAGACCAACAACCCTCTGGCTGCTGCTTACAGAACCGAACAAACTTTGCTTGACGAACTCTAACCAAGGGAGAAAGTACCTGGAACTCGGCGTGCATCTACAAACACAATCCAAAAATCTGGCTTTAGAAGCGAAGGCAACAGTAAGTAGAAAAGACTAGATTCTTTCCATTCTTGAGAGCATCTAACACAGAGAAAATAGCATACCAGATGCAAAGCACCATTTCTGGTACCCCCAACACCAGAGGAAATCACATCGATAATAGAGGCTTTGCCAAGCATACACGAAAACATCTCAATCCATCGGTTCTGTATGGCAAAGAATAACACAAAAGAATGCCACTGAGATTTACAAGTTTAGAAGTTGGTGCATTAGTGGAAACTATGAAAAGCCAGACCATCAGCAGCATCCCCAAGCCAAACAGCAAAATACATAGAAAATATAATGAAAGACAGACTTATAACTTGTAAGGGCCAAATAATGACAAAGATATGTAATAAGTCAAAGTAAAAAGATTAACAATAAGGAAGAAAGACTGACCTCATCCATAAGCACCTCTATAAGAGAAGCACTGTTGAGAATTAGAGTTCCACTTGCCCTTGTTGCTTCTGATGTGAAATTATTGGGTTTCATCCCAATACAAGGAGGAAACGATCTGGTGTATTCCTCCATGTTCAAGACCTCGCCAATACCATCAATGCCTCTTAACCAGAGAGGGCTGTCAACCTGCGTCAGCTTCATCAATTCATCAGTAGCTGCCATTGCGAGCTCCAAATACATAGATTTGTCAATTGAGAAATCAAGACTCGTCATTCCAACAGAAGATCTGTGGGTAGGTAAAACAGGCATCGGACTGGGCATCCCACCACTACCAAAATTAAGTCCAGTTGGCACTCCAGCGCCAAGTGGACTCACTCCACCAATGCCATTTCGCCCAACCGCAAGCTCCAAGTCAGAATGTCCTGGAGGGATAGGACCAGACAAGGACAATGGCCTTCCAAGAAGTTTGTTTGACAAGAGACAAACTCGATTAAGCTCGTCTCTCAGCCGAGCATTCTCAATCCTCAGATGCTGCTCTTCAATAGAGATGTCACCAATAGCTGCCGGGCCACCACAGCTGCTGCACACTGGATTCCTCATTGCTTCTTTCATGGTTATGTTCTCAATGCGGAGTCTGTCATTGTCATGTTTTAGGAGAGAGTTTTCATGCCTCTCCATTTGAGTCTAAATCAATCAATTATCTTCATGAGTTCCATCATTCCATAAAGCAAACTCACACATCAACAAATTGACGACCAAACAAGGAAAAGATCATCAAAATTACCTTCATCTGCGTTCGTCTGTTCTGGAACCAGAATTTAACCTGCTTTCCTTCCAGGTTCAGCCTCCTGCCAAGTTCCAGTCTTGCCTTCTCATCCGGATGGGGGTTCTCCTTGAAGGCACTGGAATTTTATTAATTTTTATTGTTTTATTTCACAATTCCAATATCTTCTCCAATGCTAAAAAAAACCAGGCAACAAAACATTAACAAAATTGTAAACGAACTCACGCTTCCAACTCTTGAATCTGAAGTTGGGTGTGCCTGTGATATTTCTTCCGCCTAGCTGAGTTGTCCCCGGCGGCGGCGGCCAGATCATCCCCGGATGCAGCTTCGTTGTGGTCACTACCGGACCTGCTGTCATTCTCCTCATCCCTATGCCTTTCTGCAAATCCAAAACTTTCCCCAAGAAGACCCATTTCACCTGCACCTTCCATCTTGGGTTTCTGGACACAGCAAAGAAATTTAAAAAGCCCCCATTCATATGAACGGATCAAGCTCAAAAAATAACCACAACAAGCCCTTATGGAAAAGCAAAAGCAAATAGAATATGATCATTATCAATTCAACTAGTACATGCATACATGCAAACTAATTATCTAGTCAAAAAACCAACAAATTAATAATAAAGTGGTATAGAAACAGATAAAAGGGGGCGTACAACAGCGCGGGAGAAGGGCGGAGGACAAGAAACCATAAGCTGCTGAGAGTGAGCGATAGATGAATTGGGAATGCTGCTGTTGTATAGATTATCACCCACCATTGTTACATCCCCAACACCGCCAATGAAACCCCCAAAACTCATCAAAAAGAGTAAGATAAAAATCCTTCTTTGTTTTTTTACCTTCTTTCCTGTCTCGCTCAGGAAAGACACAAGCTTTGTAAATCGAAAATCTCCTAAAGAAATAGAACTCTATCTCTGAGCTTTGAAAGCATCACTGGACAGTTGAATACACAGATGTCATAAACTATTTGATCACAAGTCTACCGCCATAGAAAGATACACTCACTGGTAGTTCCTTGGCTTTAGACATGTTCAAACCATGTTTGGACCACGTTCTAAGGTTACAAAATAAGAACTCAAACCCCACCAACCAAAAGCCACAAAATTTATGAACAGCCAAACGGGTTGGTACAAGACAACCAAGATACCTTATTGCGCATTCACAAACTTCCTACAAACAACTACAGTGTCCACCCCCCACTTTAACACCTCCCCTCGCCTGGGTCTCTCTCATTACCAATGTGAAAACAAAAATCAGAAAACCCTAGATTTGTAAATGTAATGATGAAGAAGAAAAGAAAAGTCCCCCTTGTTTTCTAGTTGAAAGGCTAAAGGTTAAAGAAGAAAATGGAAAGTTTGAAAAAGATCTGGCAGTAAAAAAGTTTGAAAAGTGAAGAAGAGCCTCAGGAAACATATAAAAAAATGTGGACTTTTCGCTACCTTACAAATTGTATACCCCCCCTGCTTTCGGCGGTCCTACCAAAAATCAGCAAAAACAACAGACCTCAGTTGACTGTGTCATCCTTTTTCTCATCCCCCCATCTTGTTCTGTAATTATATGTTGTTAATCTCATAAAACCCAGTAAGGATTACAGATTACAGAAAGGAAAAGTGAAAACTTTTCAACTCATTTTCTCCAAATACACAACAAAAAGAAATGAGATAAAAACAAAGTCCAAGATTCGGGTGGACCTTGGCATCCAAAATGCCACACACAGAGACTTTCTCTCTCCCTCCCTCCTTATGTACGATTGGGATCCGTATACACACAGGGAGAGAGTGATTAATTAATGTATTATCGGAGAAAATATTTTTTAAAAGAGTCTCAGAGATAGAGCTGACTTACAGTGTGACTCCAATGGAAATGGCGCACGTAAGTCAATGGAAAGATGTGGGTTTTCAAAGCGATTCTATTTCCAAGTCTCGATTCCTTTGAAGAAATCGAAGCTTTTTTTTAATGTGTGAGAGAATCAAGCTTCAAGCCCAGAGGAAATGGAGGCTTGTTAATGGAGATTGCTTTCTTGCATCCCCCTCCGTTTCTTATGGAGTACTATTAACGAAATTAACTGATTAAGGAAACTCAAGATACTGCATTTACTTCCGTTTCATCAGAAAAATGAAATCTTTTTGATATTTTAAATGAATCATCACCAATATAAATCGATGAATATGCTGACACTTCAGTAATAATAAAATCGAAAATTAGAATTTGAAGTTTGGACACCCATGTTTAAGACAGTGGTTCGATTTATCCGCCCAAGTTGCTGGATTCTGTGAACCGCGCGTGTGTCTCACTCCCTCTTTCGGTCTAGAAATTTCTCCGCTTCGTCGACACGTTTTTTTTATTTTATGTTTTGTTTGTTTCCACTTTTTGTAACTTTGCTGCGTCAACCCCACGCACGCACCTTTGACTATTTGTACAGCTTCTTATTCTTCTGTGACTCTGTCCGCTGTAAGTTACTGTGGGGCTAGGGTGGCCAACTCTCAATGGTTTATTAAAACTGGTCATTCTTGCCGAATTCAGATTATTGGATTCGTATTTGCGAGTTCTCGTGTTGACACTTTTTAATTTTAATTTTACTAATTTAACTAGTTTAATCTGCGAATATTTAGGGTTTATATCATATTTTTATATTGTAATATAAGTTACTCGTGTTAGGTTTGGGTTCACGTGTTGATATTATCAACACTAACTTTGCCCATTAAAATCTTGGGGTTGACCCATATAACACGCGAACCCGTACAATTCGATTTTTAACTCGTTTATATTGTGCCGTGTCATGTCAGAAATTGTAAGTCTTAAGTAAAACATAACCCTAACCGCGAAAATGATGTCAGTTACTTCAGTTTCTTCATTCACATTTGTTAATGAAATACAATAAATAAAAACAAATGTAGAGCATATGGTCCATTCCTGAGTTTGCAATATCATGATACGTATTATAAGATCGTACAATATTACAATCCCGAAATATGAAATCGATCATACTTCTAATTTTATCTGATCCTATAAAAGTTTACTAAAATGACTTAAATATGAGTAATTTTTATAATTTATCAGTAATTTTACACTTGCACCAAAATCGAATCCCATTTAGGATCATGATTTTACAAACTATGGTCCGTTCCCTATCGGCTAATACCAAATGGGATTTCGTTTGATGAAGGGAATTTGATCGATACTTATGTGGCTTGAGCCTTATCTATAGCCTACAATTTGGGGGCATTCCCCACACATGTCTAGGATGCTTAGTAAGATAATTAAGAAAAGTATTATTTTTTTCTCAAAAATATTACAAAAAGAAACAACATTATTTTTATTAAATTTACAATTTAAATTTTAAAATTCCCTCTAAATAACTCACATAAATTCAAAAAAAACATAATCATTACACTTTTTTCTTATCTTTCCTACACAAATTCTCAAAAAAAATTCCCTCCAAAACAAATTTCTTCCCTAGCCAAAAAATTTCCTAACCAAATTGGCAAAAGAACATAGCCTTAATGTTCCCACTTGGCAAAAACAAAAATACTCTTTCCGTCTCACAGTACAGTTTGATATATTTACAACTTTTTTTATGAACATAATGTATAATATCTAAAATAGTTAATTTGACACAAATTATTTCATTCATATCTTTACTTTTAAGTATGAATTAGTTACGAACCGTACATAAATATATTAGTAAAAGGGTAAATAAAAGTATAATTTTTAAAAGTAAATTCTTCAACTAAAAAAAAAGAAAAAGAGTTTCAAATGGTCTATTCTAATAAAACATAAAGAGCATGTGTTTTATAAATGTGACGTTGTATGATATCATGATTTGGGTTGAGCTAAGAAATAGATCAATCGTTTAAAATGTGTGTTTTAAACTGTTGCAATATAATTTAATAATATAAAAAAAACCGAGGAACTTTAATTATAATACACAAAATGGTTCAAATTAGACTTTGAAATTCTATTTCATATATATTTTTTTGTTTTGGACTTGTTTAAACTATGATTTGGACTTAATTATCACTATCAATTGGCTAGATTTCAGAAATAAATACGTTTTAAAAAAAATAAAAAAATCAATATCGACCAAATAAATTGTCATGAATGAATGTACATATTTAAGTCATTAATTGTTCTTAATTACTTGATGAACAATTTACTAGTGAGTATTTGTATCACGAGATCTCATTCTGCAAATATTTGGAGTATAAGTTCTTATGAACGAATCGTTTGAAAAATTTATAATGATGATTAATTGAAATGACACATTGAACATTTGGTACAGTGAATAATTATCATAAGTATGCATTTTGTGTGTGTTCTATTAACTTATTATCTATCGAGTAGATAAAACACTTCATATGTTCTGCTAAAAGATGACTTGTTATAAGGGACAAAATAAGTTAAACGATTGGTGCATATGATGTGGATGCGATGCATAAAGAATTGGCGTTGGTGTATTTGGAGAGGCTTGACTATGTTGACCGGCGGAAGTAAACCCTATGGAATATAGGGTTTCAGCGGGCATAGGTTGATGGGAAACAGAGCCAGGAACAAGACACTTCGTTTTGTTACGATTTACGCTGGATTTCGAACAAATTTCACCGTTTAGATCATCAAAAGCCCGTTTTTGTTAACTTTTGTTTTGGCTGTAATGTCTGATTTAGTTGCTATATTATTATTATTGTTTCCTTTAGTAGGTCGATTCCATGTTGATTTCGTATAGATTTCCTTTCTTGGCAAAATTTCGATTTATGCTTGTTTCAATTTTCAAGTGCCTTTTACCAAGAAAAAAAATGGCACGCCATCTTTTGTGGCATGCAGCTTAGTTTTGAATGAAATTCCAGTATTATAATTTACTTAAGTTTTGACCATTCTTGTTTGGATCAACAAATTTTGAATGTCCATTTGACTGATAATTGTGCGTGATTGAACAGTTTTTTTTTTTTTTTGGAAAAATTGTTCTAGTTTTTCACGAAAGGAAAAGTTTCCTCTACGTCAACATAATACATTGATTCGATCTGCAATTACAATACTTAAAAATAAAAATTATTTCTAAAAAAATATTATAAATTGTAGTTATAATTTAACGAGAGCAACTAGTAAAAATTGAGAATGTCGTACTCATAAAATCACCGCTGTTAAATTCAAATATTAGGAAGAGATATTACAAATTTTACAACTAAGAACACAGTAAGAATATTAGGCAACCACATGGTATTTCAACAAGTTTAGGAATGTTTTTTGTGTGAAATTATGTAAGAGAGAATAAAAATTGTAATTAATAGGTTATTTTTCGAAAAAAAAAGACGTGAATATAAATTTATTGAAAATTTTAAATTGGTAGAAAATGATGGGTGTTTGGATAAGTTTTTGTAAGAAAAAATATTGATTTTGGAGTCTATTTTAAAAGCAAAATACACGTCTCATTGAAAGAGTTAATTTCAAAGTTCTTTGCATTGCAAACCCTTATTAATAAATATACTAGTATAATTAATTATAATTTCGCCATCAAAATTTGTTCAAATTACAAAACAAAGTATGTAATTTTATAAAATTACTAAATAGATCTCTAAATTATCAAAAAATATACTAGTATAATTAATTATAATTCCGCCATCAAAATTTGTTCAAATTACAAAACAAAGTATGTAATTTTATAACATTACTAAATAGATCCCTAAATTATCAAACGGAAGCATAGGCCATGACGTTACATTAAAGTTTGGCGTGTTTAATAACAAAACTTGAACGTAGGACAACTGGAGTGGAACCCCAAACTCTAATTCGTCATTAAAGCTACTTCAATACTTGCAGTTACTGACTTTAACTTAAAACGCGTCCAATGAAATTTAATGTAGTTTGCTTGTACACCAACAATTGAACTCTTTTTTTTTTTTTTTTAAATTTTTTTATTATTATTATTTTAAGGAAATAAGTTGGAATTCGTCCCGTAACAATTAATATGTCTCATACAACGTGGGGGTGAGCCTCCCAACAAAACAACAATTGGAGCATCACTGGAGAGTAGAAGGTTGATTCGGGCTTGCTTGCAGCTGCCGCTTATACCTCCAAACGCTTTAACATTCCCTTACGAGTAGTGGTAGACTCAACAACAAATCATAAAACTTTTTAATAGCTAGTCACGCGTCATATATTCATTAGTTACATTTTTATTAATATTACATAATTAGCGAATAAATACATACAACATTAATTGCTATAAAAAAAAGTTGTTATAATTTATTGTTAAGTCTATCATACTCCATACGTTAAATATATCATTAGAACAAACCATTGGGTACTACACATCCAATTGAACTAACTATATCCTATTCATTTTCATTGATTTTGTTATATATTTTTATTATAAATTTAATATATTATAATTTTTAAAATAAATATTTTAATAATTCAATTACATATTTTTATATTTTTATATTTTTAATGCAATTCTTATGGTATTTTCGAAACGATTGTAACGACACCCGACCCGCCATTACTGTTACTAGTCACTTCCTTTCCCCTTCCCTTCCAGATGGCGGTTTTACAATTTACCGCCAACAGAAACTTTAATATACTCCATAGGCCCACACCACCACCTCATGATCCCCCCAATCGCCGCCCGCCACGCATTCCATGATTCCAAAGCGTCAAACCATGTGGCAGTCAATCAGAAGAGAACCCTTTTTTCGGTTTTAAGCACCACAGTGTCAGCGATCACAGAGGATTCTGTTCCCGATTCATCAAAACGATTCTCCTACTTCCTTCCCTCTTCTTCACAAACGCACGTTCTGGTTCTTTCTATTGAAATTCTTCCCATTAATTTGCCCCCTAAACGAAACTGTTACATCATCAACAACAACAACTCCATCGAAATTCTCTGTGAACTTGGAAGTATGCGGAGGGAAGATCCAGAAGCAGGGGTTGCGGCGAAAAGCGGTGGAGGGGGGAATTATGCTGTTTATGAAGAGAGGGAGACTCAGTGGATTTCGTGGTTGATTCCGGTGATTATTGTGGCGAACATTTCTGTTTTCGTGATTGAGATGTATGTGAACAATTGCCCGAGGCAGAGTAGACGAGGGTTTCGACTCAGAAACGATGACAAGTGCGTTGGAGGGTTCCTCGGGAGGTTTTCCTTTCAGCCTTTGTCTGAAAATCCACTCTTTGGGCCTTCTGGCTCTACGTAAGTTTCGCTTTAGATGTTTTCCTTTTGTGTCGGATTTCAAAGTTTGAGTCTTTTTTTATTTGTACTTTTCAAACTTGTGTTTTACACTTAATAGTAGACTAATAGTACTGAGTTTAATTAGTTTGCTTTATTTATTAATAACAAATTTCTGTATTGGAGTTACATTTCTTGTATGCATCTTTAGCTGTTACTTCCCCTATTTCCTTTCGCTGGAGAATTGAATTCTCTGTATGAAATGGTAAATTGACTTCTTTCCGGGAATTTGAGGTTCAGTTATTCTTTTAATGTTTGGTTTCCATTTCAGACACTGAAGAATTAAGTTTAAATTTAACAGGAGTCATGACCTTTGCCTTCTTCCTTTGTTTTCACCTTTTCTACAACTACTACTTTTAAATTCTCTTTCTGCAGTTTTTCCGATTGAGATGATCACGGAGTCTCAGCTTTTTTTTCCTTCTTTCTCTTTTCCGTTTGAAGATCTTGCATTAGATTTTATGGACTTTTAGTGGATTTCCATTAAGATAAGCTTTTGATTGAAAGATTCTTGATTTGAAATTGGTTCATAATTTATTATTTTCAAAATTTTTGCTTTCCCTTTGTTATTTTAAGTCTGGAGAAGTTGGGAGCTCTTGAGTGGGAAAAAATTGTGCATGGACATCAAGGATGGAGGTTAATCTCAGCGGTATGGTTGCATGCTGGCATTATACATCTGGTTTCAAATATGCTGTGCCTTGCCCTCATTGGCATTCGTCTGGAGCAACAGTGTGGCTTTGGTATGTCAATGCTGAACACTTTTGTTTTAGAATATAGGCAGTGAAAGATTTTACTTTAGAATCTAGGTAGTGCAATACAACTCTTAAAACCATCATCTGTTTTGTGCACTTGGTCCACTAATCATTTTATGTTTTTATATTTGCCAATATCTCTAATGCTAAGTAACTGTTTGTGAATTCACTTTGGCAGTGAGGATCGGAATTATCTATCTATTATCAGGACTCGGAGGCAGCATACTTTCCTCCTTGTTTATTCAAAATAGCATATCCGTGGGTGCATCTGGTGCTCTTTTTGGACTTCTTGGAGCAATGCTTTCTGAGCTTATCACGAATTGGAGCATATACACCAACAAGGTGTGGAAATGTGCCTTCGTGACCGACTTTTTATCGTTATGTACTTGCTCATTCTGTTTAGCTAATTCATGTGTGTTCTTCCCTCTGATACTAAACCAGGTTGCAGCACTCCTGACGATAGTGGTGATTGTGATCATTAATTTAGCCGTTGGGATCTTGCCACATGTTGATAATTTTGCTCACATTGGTGGATTCTTTGCTGGATTCTTCCTTGGTTTTGTTCTGCTACCTCGTCCTCAGCTCGGTTGGTTAGAGCGCCGGAGCCTACCACCTGGCGTTCGTGTGAAATCCAAATACAAGGCTTATCAATACGTGCTGTGGTTGGTTTCGCTGACTTTAGTGATTGTAGGGTGAGTCATCTAACCAAATTTGTTCTTTTAAATGTTGCATTTGACTTTAGGCTTGATGACATCGTCCCTAATTGATTTCAGGTTTACTGTGGGGTTTGTTCTGCTGTTCCGGGGAGTGAATGGATATAAACACTGCCATTGGTGTCGCTACTTGAGCTGTGTTCCAACCTCTAAATGGAAATGTGATTCATATTCATAGTTTCAGAAGCTTATGTGTATATCATAGATTGATAAGAAGAGGCTCTGTATATATATACATTCGTGCTAACGCTGCTTTCATTTAATACCTTTATATATTTCTCCTTGGATACTTACCTGAATCGACATATATTGTTAGACTTTCTTTATTCCCATTGTTGAATAGAAGAGGATTTTTATGCTGGAGAATGGAAGTGAACTAACGTTGAATAGAATCTTTTGATAATAAGTTTTCCGAAAATACGCATGTTCTTTTCACGACAGGCTTCGGTTGATCATTTGTGGTAGATGATCGCTGCTCTAGTTTTCCTGGTAATGTCATGTAGAGTTGATGAGTGTGGCCACACAGCGCGCATTGTGCACCAAATGTAGCTTATCCTATATGAAATGTGTACCTATAAGAGAGGGAGTAGATTCTTGCAGGAAAGAAGAAACATCGGAGATGGGAAGCCACAAAATGGAAGTAGTGATTATAGCCGTTGTGTTGCTGAAACAATTTGGAATAGTGGGCGGAGCAGGAACAGATTGTAGCACAGTGATGGCCCTTCTCTCAGCTTGTTCCAACTTCATCACCAACGGCGCGCCGGATCCGTTCCCAGAATCGCCGTGCTGCGTCGCCATCACTACCCTCAATGCCATTTCTAACCTTTCTGATAATCGCCAGGCCGTGTGTAAATGCTTGATGGGGATCATCACCTCTTCCAATCCGAACGCCACCGCCATAGCCACTCTCCCTGGCTTCTGTGGTGTTTCTTTTGGCTTCACCATTGAGCCTAACACAGAATGCGAATAGTAAACACTGCAAAATAACTCCATTTTCTCTTGTGTTTTGCTTTAAACCTTTTCGTTTTTAATCGTTTGTGTTTTGCGTACATTGGTGCAGCATCACTTGATCGGACAGAAATGGAGGATGTGCAAATTTTTACAGATTTTGTGTTGTTCCCGGCCGTTATTAGAAGCCTGATCATCGTACATAGGCAGCATCCTTAGAATCCACGAAAGAGAAGGATAGCGTTTGTACTTCCTTTTAGCTTACATTACTGTCTTCCAAGCTACAGTCTTGAATAACAAGTCTTTCATCTCTGTATAGTTCCAATTTTATCAGATGTCCCGACTAACAAGTCTTCATCTTACTAAGGCTTAATTGATGCAATCAGGGAATACTTTTCATAAACATCGTAACTCAATGACAGAATCCTTATGTTATTCAGTCACTTAAAAGCATCACAAATCAACTCACAATAACAGGAAACCATCTTCCTCACACTGCACACCACGGTGGCGTAGCGGCATGTTCTACTAGAAATAAAGATTTTTCTCTAGAAATCAAATGACAAACTACTATACATGGTGACTGAATGGCCTTAAAACAAGCTATAATGACCAGGCATTAGTGCCTACCTGTAGAAGCTGCATTAAAATTAACATCACCACCCAGGACATGTGTTCCTACTCGGTTCAAGTAAGAGTTACGATGAGCTTTGCTTCTGAGATTAGGCGGAGGCGTATATCCTTTTTCAGAAAGAGTATCTTGGTCCCAAAGACCAGGGGGAAACCTCCTATTTGTACCAAGTCTTTCATCTTGCATCCTTTGTCTGGGGGCACTTTGGGATCTAACTTTAGCAAGGGAGGATTCAGTATTAGCCATGTAGCTAGGATGGCTCAGATAGTCGCCAAACATACTTCTTGAGCACTCACTTCTTGTGGGAGTAAAGGGACCTCTTCTGCTGCTACTACCAGGCCTAGAAGATGCAGTGTGTACACATGGACTGTTCCCAGCCGTCCACGCAAGCACTTGTTCTTCTTGTGGAGGGAACTTTAGTGATTTTAAAGATGGGACATCCCCAGAAGATACACTAGGATTTGTTTTCTCGAGCTTGGATGCAAGCCTTGGTAAAGGATCAAATGTCGTGACTCCTTGTCCATTCTCATTCCAAGCCTGAAAAACTTGCGCGCCCTGAAAGCTTTTGTCACTTTGTCTGGGGTTATAACTAGGTTTCCAAGTGTCTATTTCAAGTATCTTGACACTTCTCTCATCATCCCGGGAGACATTGTTAACAGAGGTTTCCTTATGGTTGTTCCATGCACATTCTTCCATCCATCGATCTAGCCAACTGGAACCTAGATGCAATCCTTCACCTTTGATGCTGTTGTTGATGTTAGGTTTTGCAACCCGTCTCTACATTAACCAACAAAATACAAAGCAGTAGCTATCAGACACACTGAGTTTCAAAATGGAAATGATATTTTTTGTCGATTCTATCGAATTCATATTTGCAAAAAAGTTATCTTCTTTCCAAATTCCCAAAATTTGCAAGCATCATGCATATAAATTTACAATTGCTATTCAGTGCTATCATCAAGGGTATCAAATCAAAGTAGTTACCTTCAGGTCAAGTCGTTCATGTTTTGTACTGTAGTAACGTTGCGGATTGTCAAGTTTTCCAAGCAATGTTGAACCCTGAACATGAATAGATCACGAATGAGTACAAGAGTAAACCCTGCAGGCTCCGCACTTAACCAATATACAGAAGACGAAATCAGGTAAATTCAATTTATAGTAAGATTACAATATTTACTCAAAATGCAGAAGTGCAGATTCTATAATCGCGTAGGGAAAAAAGGAAATTTTTTTTATTCTTTCATTCAAATTCTTCATTCACAGATTGCTACCCATAGTTGCAACACAAAAATCAATCTTTTGTACTATGATTGCAACTACAATTACTTCCTTCTATGCTTGAGATTTGGAGTTACTTACAGCATGGTGAGGCTGTGCATATTTCAGGAGAGGGTGAGGGGAATCTGGAGTAGCTCTAGTTGCACAGGCTCGAGCTTGTATTCGAGCCATCGCCTGCATACGCCGGAGCATGTCTGCACTTTGCTTTCTAACAATTCGACCTCTGACTATAGCTTGAAGTTTCACCAATCCTTTAAGAGCCCTTAGAGCTCTCTTAGCCTAGAAAACCACAATCAGTACTACAAAAAGTAACCAATAATAAAATAAACAGAACAACAATCTGATGAATCAGACTAACCAGATAGGCTCTGAATGCAGATTGAATCCTAGTAGCCGCTTGCTCCCGCCTTCGATCTCGGCCGGAGCACGCCGTCGCGGACGTCACGGCTCTAGTTCCAGAACCCGAAGTTCCCGCACTGGTGAGCCTGACGACTTCAGCAGCAGCCTGCGCCGCCGCAAGAGCAGCCTCAGCCACGGCAGCAGTGGCGGCGGCTACAGCAATGGCGTGCTTGTTGGCGTCCAATTCCACAGCATAGGGACTGGAGGAGGGATCCTCGTAGGACCAGGAGTCCCCACCGCCACCAGGAGACCTGTCATTGCCGGTAACTGAGTTCCTAGCGGGACCCCACTTCGAATTACTGGATTTCTTCTTATCCTTAGCCGATTGAGAAGAGGATGAACCAGAATTCTTGGAGCCCAGAAGGGAACGGAACCATTTGGATGCTTTACCCATTTTTCATTGCAGAGCAGACAATGTCTCAAACTATTTGTGTTAGTTGTCAAATCAGGTAATGGGGTGGGGTGGGGTGGGGTGGATTTGAATTGATTGATGATTTTGATCCTGTGGTGGCTCTGGTGTGGGAGATCCCCTCAGTTAGAGTTCAGGCAACAAAATATCTATCTGGGCAAAGTAAATGTATTGAATTGGGGGGGGAAGGAAACAAGAAGTGGGGACTGAGAGGGAGGGAGTGGTGGAGGAGCAAAGAGGGTGGCGGTAGCGGGTGGTTGAGGACCCCGGGGATTTTAAAGCCAACGCCTTTAGTTTTGTTTGACAGGTAAGAAGACTTTGGTCCTTGCCCTTTGCCTTTTATCCGCAGCCTCTTCTTATTCCTATTCAAGCTGCATTTATTTAAATCACACTTTTTCATGTCACAAATTAATGCCAAATCTAATGTAAGGGGCCGCTTGGTTCGTAGAGGGGAATGGGAATGGGAATGTGAATGATAATAGTGGGGAATGATAGTAGAGGGAATGATAGTAGAGGGAATGATAGATGGTGTTTGGTTCACAAATAAACTTTTTAGGATTAAAATTTATTTTTATTTTTTTTACATTTAAATTTTGATATATTGTAAACTATTTGTGTTAAAATATATTATAATGATGAATTTTAGCACTTAAAATTTTTTAAAAATAAAAATACACACAAAAGGAGGAAATCAAACCCATACCCCCCAATATGCTAGGATATGGAGGATTCCCTCAAAGGAGGGAATCAAACCCATACCCCAATCTAACCAACAACAACTTTCATTTCCATACCCATTCCATTCCCATTCCATAGTCCCAAAACCCCAAACCAAGCAGCCCCTAAATGTAAATGTAAAAGTTGACTTATTTACTTTGTTAAAAAAAAAAAAATTCAAAATTTTTGTTTTGAAAGCATTATCCTAATATGGTTTTTACATAGACAAAATTGGAACAATACAAATACAGATGATACAAATATGGTTTTTGTGATGACATGTGGGATTCAAGAAATGTTACTTGTTTGAAAATGATAATGTTATCGTTGTCAAGTATACAGTACTTATATCTTTTACCTAAATGTTTTTCTTTTTTGCAAGATTTGCATCTTTAAATTTTTATGCTAAGTTACCGTTGATTATGAAAATCAAATTAAATGTAATTTTCACATTTAATTTTTTTTTTTTCCGTTCAAGATTTGCATTTTGAAATTCTTATGCTAATGTTACCGTTATCAAGGTCACAATAAATGCATTTTTTTAATCTTAAATATTTATATTTTGTTGGTATGACTTCCACCTTTAAATTCTTATACTACCGTTGATGTTGCCTAGGAGAACTCGCATTTTTAAATTTTGTATCCCTCAAGATTTGAATATTGAAATTCTTATGCTAATGTTATCGTTGTCAAGTCTACAATAAATGCATTTTCACATTTAAATGTTTATTTATGGTGAGATTTGCACATTTAAATTCTTATGTTAAATTACCTTTGAACGTGAGAACTCACAATAAATGTAATTTTCACTTTTTAAATTTTGTATAGTATCTCTCAAGTTTTGCATCTTGAAATTTATAAACTAATGTTACCATTGTGAAGTCGACAATAAATGCATTTTCACCTTTAAATGTTTATATTTTTGTTGGGTAAGATTTGCATCTTTAAATTTTTATACTAAGTTACTGTTGTTGTGAAAACTCGCAATAACTGTAGTTGTCATTTTTAAATTTTGTATATCTCAACGTTTGCATCTTGAAATTCTTATGCTGATGTGAAGTAAAAACTCACAATAAACATAATTTCCACTTTTTATTATTTTTGTCCCAAGCAATATCATCTTGAAATTCTTATGTTAATATTACCGTTGCATAGTTGCCTATGGAAGCTCATAATTTCACCTTTAAATGTACTACATGTCGTTTTGCACCTTAAAATTCGAATGTAATCCCGCAATAAATGTTTTTACTTTTTTCATGATTTGAACCTTTGAATGTTAATTATTGGGTGTAAATCTTTCACCATAAGAAAATTATTGGACGCATCTGCTACCTCTTTAAAAATAGTACAGCAAATATATCATAAATTAATAATTTAATTTTTTATTCATTCACAAACCCCTGTATATACGTAAATTTCTCTCTCAAAATAGCATTCTTTCCCTTAAATGTATTGGACTGCACCGAATAATTTCTCGTAATATCCTTATTACTGCTTGCCTTACTTTGGACTAGTGACCGTCGTGGTGGGGGCAATGATGATGACCTTAAACACACACCCAAATTCATTAATCCCTCCAAAGTCTTAATTAGCAATAGTAGTAATAGTAAAGTTTGAGACCCGTGATTAATCTAATTCTGTCTCTTCTCTTTTAGTTTTAAAAGTACGTCCCTATCATCCTTAGCTTTTTGTCATTGCCTCCCTTTCCAGTTGGTTTCTTCTTCCAAATCCTGAAAAAATTATTGTCTCCTAATACAGTTGTACATGTCAAATTCAACGATGGGTTTATATCTTTAAACGAGACTCTAGTTTGGCTTGGAATTTAATTTGAAGTTATTGACTTTAATTGGACCATCAGATTTTTTGGGTCAGACTGACAACAACTTCTATCTACTATATTTAAGCCCAACTACATAAATTACTGATCGTCCTTAATCGGGTAAGTCTTAATTAATAAATAATTTTCATTATTAAATTCAAAAATTTGTATATTAATTTAATCCATAGTGTCATCATTTAATAATTATTTAAATCATGTAATTTATTTGATAATTTACATTTACCCTGCAAATTTTATTCTTGATTTGGGCCTACCGTCTTTAGTGGACTGGGCCAAACGCAAATTTGATTTGGGCCTCCAGTCATTAACGGGTATATATATATATATATATATATACTTTTTTTTTTGTTGTCGGTGTTTGTCTGTAAAAATATGTTGATCCACACACAACCGGGGATGGCGGTGCCGGTGACGGTGGCCATTAATAAACTTATTATTATAATTGCTCCCACTGCAAATTTCCGACAAAAATCGATCTCAAAACTTGAATATTTAATTTGCAGATTAATTTTTAAACATTAATAAATTCGTAAAAATTAACGAGAGAAGAATCAAAGATGCAGAATGCTTTATTATTAAATCTTCATGTCCTTACAGAAATTAAAAAAAAAAAAAAAAAAAGAGAGAGAGAATATTATTATTAAGACGTGCACTGCAGACCCCTCTTCTTCTCTTCGCTTCACTTCCAGGTTCCAGCTGATCAATTTGGTGCTGCCACAGACACAAATAACAAATTAATGTGGGTCAAATATTAATTAGTTGATATTAGAAGGTGGGAATAGTAATCAATAAATAAATGATAACGGACCGCAGCTGATGGCTGGGAGGTTGCAGCGAGAGGGAAGACGAGCTGCGATTCGCATGGTGCTGCAAACGCAGTCGTGCGGCACGGCTTGAAGGGCGTTGCAGCATTCGGAGGAGGGGGCTCCGTCGGCCGGCGACCCCGGCACCACCGACGAGGCACAGACGTTGAGATTTCCGAGTGCTCTGGGACAATCGGCATCTTGAGATATGGCCATTCGGGTTTGCTGCAGCACAATCGCAAGGAACAGGAACACCATCATGGATTTCTTCATCGCAGCTGCACCCATTGATGTAATATGTAACTATTTGTGTAGATCTTCTTCCTTGTGCTTTTGAGTATTTTTAATTTGTCAGTAATTTCTGAGTTTCTTTGAATCTATATATAGATATACAAGTGTCAAGCTCCCCATTCTAATGGTGATCATCAACGTTTGCATGAATCACCTAACCGTATAAAGTTTGGTACTCCATGCATTCTCCCTTACCTTGCCCTTTTGCCTAAATATCTTTAATTTTTCTTTCATGTCAGTGCAAGTATTTACCACAAGTTTGATAATCAAATTAACATTGATTTTATGTCATTTTTTAATAAAATTTATATAACTATCAAATTCAAAACTAACACTTGATGTGAAATAATATAGCCGCGGGTGTTAGATTCGAGCTAGTAACTCCCGACCCATTTGTTATTTCATGTCAAAATTATCAACCTAAACTTGCCATTTTTAGCATTGTCTCAATTTGGACATGACTTCTTAATCGTTTTATTTTAACGAATTAAAAACCTATTATATGGTTATATAGGTTAATAGGTGACTCGAATAATACGATTTCAAATTTGAAACTGAATAGTTATATTAATTTTATAAATTATGATGTTGCAAGTAGTTTTTTATTATTTACATGATTTTAATCTTATAATTTTCTAATAATTACAAATAGATGAAGCGGTAGATTGACCTAATTTTGACCCATTTATCATCCAAATCCAAGTTACGATCTTAATCCTACCACATTTTATAATACTACTAGCTCATTGAAGTTTGACTATCATATGCTGATACAGTAATAAATACAGATTTCCATTGACTAATGACAGTAATTTTCAAAGTCAACAGATTTGATGCCAATTAAAGCGTTCAATACCACAGATTTTCACTGACCACTGTAATTAATTATACTCAGTAGAAAGGCCAAAAGAATGGAGGGAAAATCAACGCACAAGTTTCTAAATTCCAAATCCTTAAAACGCGAAATTTCCCTTGGGATCAGTTTACAAATTTCCAATTTCCCAAACTCTGAGCAGATCGGCCAGCGTAGTTAATTTATTAATGACCAGAACAAAAGTTAAGAAGTCCTAGATTTCTGTCAGGACGACGAGCATTTAATGTAAACCTCGATCTTCAAGCTAAGAACATCGTGGGGTGGTCCTGCGTCTTTCTTGATTCTTGATGCCATTAATGGCTGCTTGGAGTATATATCATTTGCAATGTTTCTGTTTCTTAATGAAAGAAACCTTAACTTGGCATGGTCCATGTTTTCCATTTATATTGATCAGGCCTTCTCAAGTGATTCATTGTAAACGGACAATGCCAGTGCCGGAACGAAAGGGGTTTCAGTTCGATTGTAACGGGAGAGAGAGAGAACGAACACGAATGTACACGAGAAACCTTAACACACGAATGATTCCACTTTCAAGTTCTCTGTATACAACGGCTATATGTAAGAAAAGAAAAAACAAATGGAAGAGAAGAGAACGTTTTTCGTTGGAGAAAGAATCATCAGTAACTCTAAATGCTATTTGGAAATTGATTTCAGTACTACTACAATGAAAATGGGAGGTGGAAGGGTGACGCTGTCGCTATTAACCACCTAATATTTTCTCAGTAGCCGCTAGGAACTTTGATCGTCTGCTGCTTCCGGGGCTGTCCAATAGGATTTGACTGCAAATAGGAGCTTCTCTCTTTCCAACGGGCCATCTTCATGGTCGACAATCTGGCTGTCCCAGTTCAAGGCATCTGCTATCCTCTTCACTTTTATCAACACATCTACGTCGTCCCGAATGATTACACTTCCTTCTGGCCTTAAAATTCTGTCCATTTCCAGCATTATATCTTCCATTTCGCATCTGCAACCACAAAATAAACTCCCATGTCAAAAAAATGCAGAATCAATATTGTTATCAAGACAAGAAGTTCTAAATGCCATGCCATTGCCATCACGAGCCCAAAATAGCTGTGCATTGCACAACAACTAATGTTCGTAGACTTGGAGGACTTACCTATTCTTGTATCAGGAGATATTAATGACCTAAGAAAGTACACAACATTAATGTAGGATTGGGGAGTTTACCTATTCTTGTAAAGGGTGAATACCGAATCACCGTGGATGAGATCATAAGTTCTTGGATAAGTTGACATGGCTTCACACCTGCGTCAAAAAATCCATGAGTTAAAACGCAAGTCACAGAAAATAAGTGAGGTAACAATAGGAAAAATAAGTACTCTTAAGAAAGGTTATTACCAGCTCTGGTAAGTGCCAATCAATCCTCGTTCGTAGATTACACCGAGGGTGTTAACCTTAGCCTCCACAGGAACCATATTCATCACCCAAACCGGATCATGAACTAAACTCGCAGCAAATCCACCCAAGAAAGCATTCATGTCCAGAAGATTCCTGTACCTTCCAGCTTGGCCAAGTTGGCTGTTAACCATCTTGTAATATGAAATTCTTCTCTTCCAGAGCTGGGAATTTTGTTCAAAAATTTCAGCAGTGACTCCACTTATTGTTCCCCTGCTAATCCTAGGGGGTATTGCATTCAATCTCTTCGGCCATTTTTCCAATTTCCCACCTGCCATCTCTTCCTCCTCAGAAACTTCGGGCAAGGGAGTTAAACAAGTTTCTATCTTTGTGTACCTGAACAAGAAGTTTGACGAAACCAGAAACATAAGCATACTGAGCAAAATATTCTATCACTTCATTAATATGAATCAAGTCCGTCAGTCAGGTGAAAAACTAACCAGGCCTTATCGGGATCTTGCGCAGGGCAGAATGCGGGATTCTGATGAACCCTCTTGAGTTTTTTACACTGCATATGATTAGCAGGTTTCTGCCAAATCGCTATGTCATCCTTCTCCATCACCTTTTTCCAGCAAAGGCTTTTGGCAACATTTTCAATGCCAGTTTGCTCCTCATTCAAATCCTCCCTGGTTCTTTCCCAGCCTTTCCAGTATTTTCTCCAACGGATGGGCGGTCCAGACAGGATCCAGTACCCTCCTGGCCTTAGAATGCGATCAACTTCAATCAAGAATACCCCATCTGCACAAGCCAAGAGCCCAGAGTTGATAAAAATTGTAACTTTCTTAACCATAACTGAAGGAAAGTGACTTGTGAAGAATTAAAGTTACCATATTGACCCCAAGGAATGAGGCAGCGAGAACAATGAGCCATATCAAAAGCTCTAGAGGGGTAAGGGAGCCTCTTGGAGGCAAGAACTCCAATTAGAGCAGGAACTCCACGCTCCAACGCAAATTGTACCTGTGCTTCATGCGTATCCCTAGGTGCAAATGACATTGCAATAATGTTCCGTGACAAAAGATAAGCTCCCCAACTGGCAACCTGCATTATTGTTACATTCAAATGTCAACAACCTCAAGCAATTACTACTACCATTTTACATCTTCAGATCCATTCGCCTTTTTGTTTTTTGTTGAGTGAATGTTAAAAGAGGAAAATTCATCGTCAGTGTCCAGCAAAAGGGGCAATAAATCTGTCTTTTTTCCTCACTAACTTAAGATGTAAAGTGCAAACGAATAAATACCACATTTATTGACACAGAGAACTATTCCTGGCAAACCGTTCAAAACGAAGAGTAGAGAAAATAAAAATCTACCAGTTCAATGCTGAGAAAACGAATGAGATAATGACTGTTAGCTGCATGTATAACCATAAAAGGAGTATTGGATTCCCCCTAGCAATTGGAGATCATCCAAACGCTTTTTTCTTGCCAACCCGACATGCAGTAGTCGTAGTGCGTCAGCCAAATTAGTTCAAGAAAGCTCCCATAATCCTAACAAATAAGGTCCCTACACCACATGCCTAAAACTTCCAAATACTAACGACTAAGATGGGAAAAAAATTGTAATTGGATAGATGGCCGGAAAATTCAAAATCGTCTGCGCGTTAATGTTAAACCAAGTAAGAGAAAAAGAAAGTTAAAATAATGGTTGTGCTAACCTAGGAAGGGTGACCAAAATAATTTATTCACAAAAAAAGGGGGGGAATTGAAGGAAAGCTTACTCCACAGCCAGTATCAATGGCGGTCCTTATAGACCCATCTTTGAGATTGATCAACTTTCCAATGTCATCAATGTAGGAGTCAGCCCCATTGGGGAACATAGTACCCCCACCAGGAAATCTAAACCGATCACCCTCGTACCGAATCCAGTTCTGTACGGCCTTCTCCACCGTCAATTCCTTGTGGGGAACATTGGCGTACCAAGCAAGATCTCTGCTCGCCGGCCACTTGAAAGGGTTCTTATAACCGTGCGGCGCCGGAACACGGCACTTGAGCAGTTCGCTCTTCGCCGGGCAGTGCCTCTCCCTGTATATCAAACGTTTTCTGGGGAATTTCAACGAACGCTTTTGGTCCTCGCAGGGAGTGTACTCACTGTATGTGACGTCACAGACAGGGAAAGTCTTGACGGCGTCGTCGGGAAGCACGGCAGAGGCGCCGCCGTCGTCGTCGGCGGAGTGGTGAGAGCTGAAGTCTAAAGCTCTGTCGTCGGCATGGGAAGCACGAGCAGTGGCGTTTCTGGAAATGGTGATGCAAGGGCTAGTCACCACGAAGTTAGAAGCGGCGGAAACGGGACCGCCGGCGCCTCCTCCTCCGTGGTTCCAGACTCCGACGAAATAAGAAAGGGTACAGAGAAAACCCACGATGGCAACTGGAAAAAGATTGAATCTTTTCCAAGGATGGTAGGCCGGAGAGGGCTTGGAAACAGGGGTGTAATACGGAGGGGCAGGACCCGCCATTGTTAGACAAAGAAAAAGCTCTGTTTCCTTTCCCCTCAGCCCACGAGAGTGAATACTGAAAACTGAATAGAGCAACCTTTATAGCAGAGTGGGTGTGTGCTAGAGATCTGAGAAAGGTTGGAAACAATACAGGTTAGAAATCAAGTTGAACATGTGGGGAGTGTCTACGAAGGTATGCATGAATATTATTAAATAATAATAATAATTTTAATTTTTATATATGAACACGATGACGATGAATACAGTGAAAACGAAGGAGACTGGAAGGGGGAGGAGTGGGGGAAGATTTTCTAGTTTTGAGAGCTTCAACTGGACTGGACTGAACTGGGGAATATGAATGAGAAATGGTCACACTTTTTTATGATAAAAGCCGAAAAGGAAATGAGGGGCCGTTTTATTTTCAGAAGTAAGAGACGATTCCTTACTCCAAATAGAGAACTACTCCTGCTCCAACACCATGAGCGATGAGTGTTAAAGCGTAACACTACCGTTTTTTTACGAAACCATTCGTTTTAATCTACTACTTATATTTACATTGGTAATATGTTATACGTCATTATCAGTAAAACACATTAAAACACATTCAGAGATTTGGTTCAAGAATTCTGACTTTAGTAAGACCCTGTTCCAGTAAAAATCAACTAATGATCGAAACTGCAACAACTATGGAGGATAATTTTATAATCTTTTGTCCAGTTTCTTTAGGTACTTTCTAGTGGCAAAATAATTCTTCTTATTTATAATATTTATTACTTGTGTCAGTAAATGAGTCAGTTTTTAACTCAAGTTAAACAATTTTTTTTAAAAAAAAAAAAAACGAAGAAGGATTGGATTTTCGTCTCTGGGTTTCGATTGGCTAAGATAAAACTGGATGCATGGGTTACGAACTTGCGGTCAAGAAGAAAGCAAAGTAGCAAAGCTGCCTGCGAATCGTATGATTTTTGTCTTAAAATATCCCTTTTTTTTTTTTTAAACAAATATCTTTTGTTTTGTCATCGAAATTTGAAAATTGGATTTGGTGATAAATTGAATATTGACGTTACAAGAGGCATACAAGTCGCAACAACTTTATATATATATATATATATATATATATTCATCCTCTTCTTAATTAATCTTAATCAACACTAATTCCACCGTACTAAATACGCTACTAGTATTTGGGTATACTTATCAAGAAATATAGTTGGGTGGAGAATTAAAAGAGGTGTAGAAAGCGGGTAGAGAAGTGAATAATTATGGACTTAGTGGGAAAAAAGCTTGGAGCAATTACGTTGGTAACAGTCATACTGGCTAATTACTTTATGACATCCGTTATTGGAGAGAATTTTGGTGACGATTATATGTTACAAACCAAAAACCTTAACGGATGACAAAAATCAAAAGTTGGTAAATATGAACTTTGTTCAGATTAAATACGTTTGCTAAGCTGTTGGTTCATAATAAATCATACTATAATGCTTGATTTTTCTTTTAATGTGTTCCTCATATACCAGGTCGTGTAATTTGAAAATAAATTTTCATCTTACAAGTATAATCCACGACTAACAAGTATACGACTCGATATTCAAAGTATGGTATAACTATATATATATATATATATATATAATATATATATATTTTAGAATGATTCCGGTAGTGGAAGAATAATGAAAGATAAGCTCATTATTCATTCCCACATTTATTTACTTCTTGGAAAAGAATTGGCATGGTTGACCTTAGATTCCATCCACTCCCCCTTATGGGTCTACTAATGTATTTGTCTTCAATTATGCCCACTTTTTTCCATTATAAGAAAAGAGAATATTGTATGTATCAATTTTCTTAGTATTTGTTTAAAAGGAATTGTATATATGTTTCAATCAATCATCCCTCTTTTTTTCCCCCCTTTTTTCTTTTTTCTTTTCAAGAATGTCAACCGTCAAGTTCATCAATAGTGCGATTACTATTTTTGTAATCGCAAAAACTTGTATTGATTCGGCTAATGATTTAACGGAGTGTGATGTGACGCAGAAATTACAATGATGGAACGATGCTTCTTCGCGGCCCAATAGACTTTTGTGCTGAATAATGGCCCAATCTGTATGAAGTTATGCTGTGAAGGGAATGAACAAAATTGAGAATGATTGAGTGATCAGGGTTACTGAGCTCGGCCAAGATGATGAAGCTTGAGGATTTTGCACTGTTCTTGGTGGCAGCAATGGAAATTAATCAAGGAAAGGAGCGGGGCTTTCCCCCCTGTATAGGCTCCGACGATCAAGTCAGTAATATGAAAAGAGATAAAGCAGTATAGAATGATAACTTTGAGGGAAATAATCAGAGAAAGATTACGAGAATTGCTTATGAAAACTTACTTGAATGAGGCTCGTGCCTGAGTATTTATAAGCTTACTCTTGATGGTTCCGTTGGGTCATGAAGACATACGCTCCCATTTATTCTTCTTGTAATGATGACTTTGGCCGTTCCCGGAATAATGGCTTTAACATGGCTCCTTTGTCATCATTATTCCTGCATATATATTAAATTTGGGATCCTACCATGATGTCTAACTGTTTAGACTATTATCTTAGACCGGTTTACTCTTCGCCGACCTAAGATTTCCTGTGTTTTATTTATTTACCGACCTGAGCTTTTACACTGTTGACCGATCTAACTTCTTTAGGCTGTTACCGACCTGGGCTTATAGTTTATACTTTTCTTGTCCCAATCTATCCGAGCTGGAAGTTATAAGATTTGCCGATCTAAGATTACCAAATTGGAACATTTTCCGACCTAAGCCTTAGTGAATTTTCTTGTTCATTCTTCATGACCGATCTAAGATTTTAAGACCGACCTAAATTTGGGACAGATAGACTTGGTTTGTATGATCTGTCCGACTTGAACATGGATCAAGGCTTTTTTATCTTTTACTGTTTCTTTGTTTTAATTCATTGGGCTAGGCCCAATGGGAAAGTCAATTTCATGCACATCAGAGTGTGTATCGAGTTTAGACTCTAAAATATCGCGGTTATGTTATGAAACACACGTATCCAGTTTAGTTGTTGAAGTACATTGCGTATTGTATCAAGTTTAGTTGTTGAAGTACATTGCGTATTGTATCAAGTTTAGTTGTTGAAGTACACTGCGTATTGAATTTAGGCTCTAATGTCTGTAGTTTAGTTGTTAATGCATCGCAATTATAAATTTAACTGTTGATGTATACATGTACCGAATTTAGTCTATAATATATCGCTTATTGAATTTAGCGTTTGATATATTACGGTTATATTAAAACAATGAGTATGAGAAAAATAAGTTCACCAAATTTAGTTCATGGAGTATCGTATGTCAGACTGTTAAATGATTTTATATATATATATGACTTTGTTGAAGATTTTAAAACATTTCTTATAGAGTGAGTCCATAGCATATCATTTTACAATCATATACAAACTATAAAGAGGTTTAATTTCTAAATATTTTATTATATTACATAAATGGTTGTATAACTGAACTTTTATAATTACACAGAATGAGGACACTAATATTTTTATTAATATTAGTATGTGTGTATATAATTGAAATAAGACTAGAGTCCCATAAATTAATTATTTGACATTGAATAATAGACTGTACAATTTTGAGGGGGAAGAGGGTTGGGGCGGAGGCAATGGAAGGGCATCTAACACCATTACTAACATTATTGTTTATTGTTCATAATTAAGGAAAATGCTAGCGAGAAGTCATTTAGTATTGACTTACTATTAAACCATTGTTACCATGAGGTGCACCACATACAATTATTGCATTAAATACTTATAACCCGTTATAGCAGGTTATAACAATAAGTAACAAGTTATTATTATTTTTTTTTTATATTTGGTAACAAGTATATATTTGTGCTTACTCGATTTGAGGTAAAATTTAGCACATAGGGAGTAAGGTCGTCTCCACAGAGAACGGGATTAATTCCTTCCTTTAGTTAATTGCAACATATTTTAGAGGGAATTGTATCACGATTAATATTGGAAAACTTAAATAAACTAAAATAATAAAAGAAACTAAAACAAATATAAAAGCTCCGGCAAGCAGATGAATTGACACCGATTTAAGCAGTTCGTTCATTGACTCAATGATATGTTTACAAACATAAATCAATCAGTTATGGTTACCGGCGACGCGCCATGCATAACCTCATTCCCTCTTATTTTTCCGATTGTGACACATCTCTAACTAATCTCCTAATTAGCCAGTAACCTAGAGAGACGCTCTACTAGATTACCCAACTAACAGCATTAAGAAAGAAGAGAACCTGATTTTAGCCAAAAAAACTCTGACGCAGGGCCATTCGACTACCCTATTATTCTCCCTACCTGAAGGTAGTCTTACCACTGATCAAACTCAAAGAGAACGCCTCGATTTATCCGATTGGTTTCCCATTATTGTAGTTTAACTTAAGTGTGATCAAGACATAAGAAAACCTACATAATGCTTGAACTATCATAGAGAGTAACAAAAACTTCCATTCATAAACTGGAAAAACATTTAGGTCTCACGAACCAACTTAAATCAGTGCTCCATCATGTAATTGCCTGATTAAACAATCTAATTACTACTAAACACTAAAGACAGCAGAGTTAAACAAATATGCATAACTGAACAAAAGAAAAAGAAACAATTGAAGCTAAACTAAAAGAATCTAATTACTTCTATTATTAAACGGATTCCAAGAGAAACATGAATGGAAAAGAACAAAAGAAATTGCATTAAGAAAACATGCAAGAAAAACTAATCTACGGGGCATGGACCATTCCAAATGCAGACGTCCAGCCGCGCCCCCCTTTTGCTCTCTCTTCTTCTACTATTTATAAGTAATAGAAGAGAACCGTCAGATTGAGAACTACTTCCGTCAACTTCAGCCGAACTGCTTGCGTCTACCAACCTCCTTCAACCATCGGAAGTTTTTTTTGCAGTCTCTGGGTAGTTTCTTTGTCAAGATTGAAACTCCTTCTCATCGCGATCCTGATCCTCTGGTCGTTCCTTTGAACTGGTCTCAACATCTGCTCTTCACTCTCTTTTAAATCGTGAGAGATGGACTCCTACTTCTGCCTCACTTCTGTCTCTAAAGACACCAATTTCAGCTCAAACTGCTCCTCACATTCAACTTTGCTTCTTCAATTAATAACTGCAGTAAAAGACCACATAAGTGCAGTAATTGTCTAAAAAGCCCTCAAGCTTCTAGCAAATTACATCACTAAAATATGCCTTATCATGTATATATACGGATCAAGTAATGAGATTTTCCTAATATAGCACATCTCGGTGATATAACTGTTCAAAAAATAATTATGAAAATAAATAAATAAAATTTTTAAATTAACATGGGCACTATACACCATATAAAACCAATGTACCCCAATGCTGAAGATAATATTTCTCAATTAAAAACAATTATACCCTGCCCAAAATCCTAAAATTGAAACTTACAATTTTTTATAGAACCTCATATATTACAGTTAAATTTGTCATCCCCTGCTTAAGTATTGTTGAAATATATTTGGAACAGATAACATATTTTTTAATCATTACTTTGAGAGGTATACCCTATATGAAATGCAATTGTGCCCTGCTTTTGAGCATAATGTACCCCCAACAAATAACTGTTTGTATCCGCCCAATATATAAGAAGAAAGTTTTATATTAGTTTTTGTATATACCGATTGAATAATGGGCTTAATTTAGAACATCTCGGGTGTTATAATTGTTAGAAAATAGTGGAAAAATAAATATATATTATTTTAATTAATATGGGCACACTATAAAATTATTGTACCCAAATACTGAAAATGATGTGCCCCAATTAAAAACTATTGTAACCCTCCCAAAATTCTTAGTTTCAAACTTAAAGTTTTCTATAGAACCTCATATACTACGGTTTAATTTACCATCTCGGGGGGTTAACTATCGCCATATATATATATTATGGCCCGAAAAATAATTTCTACCATTAATTTGGCCATTGTACCCTATATAAAATGCAATCGTACCATAATTTTTTGCACAATATGCCCAACAACACTCTATTGTACCCCGTCCAAATCTATATATCTCTATATATATTGTGAAAATTTGATATTAGTGCATATACCGGTCGCATATTGGGATGTTTAATTTAGAACATCTTGGGTGTTATAATTATTTAAAAATAATTATAAATAAAAATAAAAATAAAATAAAAACAACTTTAATACAATGCCATGGCTTAAATTATTGCATAAATATGACTTTTTTTTAATCTTTGTCATGACCATAGCAATAGCTCAAATTGAGGACATTTATACCAATACCATAGCTTAAGTAAAGATAATTAATACAAAAATATTTTAGTTTTGATGTTTTTTTCTTATTTTTGGCGTGTGATTTCACTTTCCAAATTAAATAGATATCAAGTAACCGGTTACCATTTAGAATATCAAGTAACCAGTTACCAATTATTTTGGTTATTATTCCCTACATCTACTACCTATTAAACCTTATTTGTACCTTATTCACTTACAGCCATTACTTCTTGATCTAATGGTTCAAATTAAATCGATTTAATGGCAAGTCAATTTTAGTGACTTGACTCTAGCATTTCCCCATAATTAATACGTGACAGTACAAGTAAAAAATATATGATAACAAATTATTTATTATAAGTGCTTATTTTAAAACCTAAAAAGACAATACATTTTACAAATAAACTATTTGAATAGTGCAAAATGAGTGCTAAACTATATTTTCCCATCTTACCTAAATAGTCATATTTTCGTTTTCCCAAAATAGTCCTTGAAATAGGATTATTTTAGTGAGACCGAAGCAACTTATTTAAAATATATGCGATTGTAAAAAAAAAAAATTTTCTTTATTAAATTTACCCTAATTGGGTTACTCATTGATCGAGAATAGCCAACTGTGGGCAGTTCATACAAGTAACCCGTGTATAATTAAATTTATATCCTCAGAAGAAAGCGTATAATTAATCTCACACGTGCCTATTTTTGACGCTTTCTTAAGCAAACACTAACGATTTTGATAGAAAAGCGTGTGGCCACTGGCAACGGGAAAGTAAACGACGTCAACGCAACGAACACCCATTAAATAGTGCTTTAATAGTTCAAATGGGGTGGGATTTTCTTCTCTGGGTTACCGTGAAATTGAATCCTTCCACGAGGAAATGGATTTTCCCACGGACCCGGTTAATAATATCAATAACTGGATTATATTTTTAAATTACAAATAAAGTTATTCTATTTAGAATAGTGAAGTATAATTATTAGAGTTTTAAATAGAGAAAAAACAAAAAAACCAAAGTATCGTTAACGATTTAACCTTAGATGTATTACTAATGTCACTGTATACGTAATTATTTAGGTAAAATATAATGAATGAATGGTTTTTTTGGCTTGTTTATTTGGAGGTTTTGCATGATGTTTTTATTTGAGTATGAGTTTCAAAAACTATTTTAAAACTCAAACATTATTTTGCAGGAGTTGAAAAGTTTATTTTTCAAAAACAAATTTCCTTTTCAAACACCAAAACTATTTCTGTCTAAACCCAAAATTTGAGGGGAAATCGAGTTCACTGCATACCAACTTACCAAAAAAGTTTTTATGAAAAATCTTTTACCAAACGTAGTTTTTTTAAAACAGTTTTTTTCCCCACATTTTCCTTGGTTTGCTTTTAAAAACATGTTTTAAAAAATATGTTTTCTAAAAATCTATTAAAACCCTAATGAACCGGCCCTAAAGACTAAAAGAACAAATGAGTTGATTACTAAAAATTTCTCTATTTTCAAATAAGTATGAAACCAATTTTTTTTTTTTTTTAAATTTTCCAAATAAACTTTATTTTATGAAATTCAATTAAAAAAAATTATATTCAATTTTATTTATTTCCAAAACAGAACTTGTAATGGATACTTCTTTTTTCCCTTATATTAATCATTAAAAAAGAAAACATACTTTTAGTTGTTAATAAATGCATTACAAAATCAATGAAGCCTCCTTCCGAGTTTTGTGGCAGTAAAGGAAGGCAAACCCACATGTTTGGCTTTGGAGTCTGCAAATCTTCAAAGCTCCGTACGCTTTGGAAGTCTTATATTCAAAAACGATGAAGAAAGTGAATCACTGGAATTTAGAGGTAAGATTGGCAGATTTTTTATGGATATTCTTCTGATCAAGCTGGAAACATCCCGACATTTTTCCCTCTTTAATATGCATTCTTATTTTCAGCTCCCCCCACGTGAATTCCACTTCTCAACGTAGTTTTTCTGGCGATTTCGCCGCCTCCCACGTCTAAACTATTATCCCTCTCAACTCTAGTATTCTATCGGTTTCATTAGAATAGTCGAATTTTGAAAGTCTACAATTTAATATGAGTTTCAATATATAACACATAAAATCGAATTAAGGGCGAATGAATTGCCACTCCATCACGTTGATTTTTCTGGCCAAATACCACCGTATTTTAGTATATTTTACTCTCCTTTGTAATCCTAATTATTTATTGACGGTAACTATATATACGTATATTTCTGTTTTAAGACGAGTATTATTTTAGAGGATTTTTGTTTTTGTTCTTTTAATTACATTTTTATTGGACCATAGAAAGAGACGTTTGCCTTTTACCATGAGTTTATTACACAATTGTTTGGCATTTGAACCGTGTTTGGGAAATCCTAAAATATAGATGGATAGAAAACAAAGATATATTAATCACTGTCAAAAGAAAAGGTATTTGGAAAACAATTATTCAAAAATTACATATAACATAACGTATCTCTACTATATACAATTGCGAGATACAATCTATTTTTTGTTACATGTTATTGTCGCTTAAGAAAATGTCTTGTAACTCAAAATCATTAGCGAGAAGGATTTTGTAATCTGTAAGTTAGAATTGTAAATTAGGTAATTTTAGCAGTTGATATCGTTGTTGGAGTCTTCAACATTTTACCTTTTCCGGCCTAAAAACATGGTAGGCAATGAAAACACAACACACGGAAGTAAATGATAAGTGAAAAAAACAAGTCCCTAATCAGAAGCGATTTCTGATTTGTATAGCAATGTGGAATCACTTACATTATTTTGCGTCTATGATATATGAGACCCATTGACCTTGACTATAAAAACTAATACCATTTTTAAGGCAAACGTAGGAATTGAACTTTGACCTTTGATGACCAGTCATGCGTTATAATCGTTTGATCACTGACTCGCTTCTAAACTATTGTTATACATTAAAATTACATATGAATATATTAAAAGGATGCCAAAGAAGAAGAAAAAAGGAAAAAAAGAGAGTAGAATGATGACTTTTTTGGGGGGTAAGGATAAAGAGAAGTATGAAACAATTTTTTTTTATTGGGCCTGGGTTGGTGGTGTGAACCGTTTACAAAGCAATAAACGGCCCAACACGTAATCTGCTCATAGAGGATTTTCTATTGGGCTTAACGAAAGAATCACTGGGCCCACTTACGATAAATTTCCTTTTGGGCCAATGGGCTTTTTTCATTTCATGCCTTTACCCAGTTGGTTTTGGATTAGACTTAGCTTATCTCAAACTCAACACTAATCCAAATCCTATCCTACTCTAGTGACAGAGTCGTCAATAAATTCATATCATAAGCATAAGAATAAGAATTAATCCCGTCAAAACTCTAATACCATCACCCAATATAAACTCCAACTTAGCTTCTCAATCGTTCTTCCCACAATTTCACAAAATTTGGTCGTAAATCATCATCAGATTCAGTCTCCATGGCCGCCATGTTTTCTTTCCGATTCCAGGCCATGGATGATTTCTTCTCCGACTTCCGATTTCATTCCAAGATTGATGCTTTCGATAACGCTACTGAAGCCTTTACTGAACCTCTGCTTCTTTCTTCATCTTGATCAATTAATCCCTTTCCTCCAAACAAAAATTCTGACGAAACCCTTTTCGAATCGCATCTTTCTCCGGTGCCCCTGTTTTCGTTTTTCCTGTACGAGTACGATGGCGGCGTCGAAAGCCGAGTGTGGCGGTGGTGGTGGAGGAGACGATGGTGTTTTGGAGACTTCACCGGACGGCCGGTTTTTAAAGTACGATGAAGTTCTTGGTAGAGGCGCATTCAAGGTCGCGTACAGAGGCTTTGATCAGGAGAGTGGCCACGACGTCGCTTGGTGTCAGATCAAGATCGACGGCGCTCTGGCTTCGTCAAGAGTCTCGGAGAATTTGTTATCGGAGGCTGATTTGATGAAATCCCTGGAACACGAAAACATAACCAAGTGCCATTCTTGGTGGATTGACAATTCAAGAATGAACATAAACATGATCACCGAGCTGTTCACTTCCGGAACGCTGAGGCAATATAGGAACAAACACAAATCCGTCAACATGAAAGCCATCAAGAACTGGGGTGTCCAAATCTTGAAAGGCCTGAATTATCTGCACGCCCACGACCCACCAATTGTCCACAGGGATTTAAAGTGCGACAACGTATTCGTCAACGGGAACAACGGGCAGGTCAAGATTGGCGATTTGGGATTGGCCACACTGATGGAGCGGCGCCGCCGTCTCGCCAGCGTTCTCGGGACCCCTGAATTCATGGCCCCCGAGCTCTACGATGAAGACTACGACGAACTGGTGGACGTGTACTCATTCGGGATGTGTATTCTTGAGTTAATCACCTGCGAATACCCTTACAGCGAATGCAACAACGTAGCCCAGATTTTCAAAAAAGTCACAACGGGGGTGAAGCCGCTTGCTCTTGGCAAAGTCAAGGATACAGAGGCAAAAGGGTTGATCGAGAAGTGTTTGCTTCCGGCCTCACAGAGGCCTAGCGCGGCGGAGCTCCTGAAAGATCCATTCTTTTCGACTGCGGAATCTTCCAGATCCACGGTTCAGATGAATCTCCGATTGAGGGGGAAGAGAGTCGACGGCGAGACGCTTTCGTGTAAGCTGTACACAGTAGACAGGAGGAGTCTGGAGGCGAAATGCTTTGAGTTTGCAATCGATCTGAAGGCGGATGATGCGCTCAAAATAGCGCTGGAGATGGTTGATGGAAAAGACTTGAGCTATGAACAAGTGCCGGTTGCAGTTGAGTTGATTGATAGTGTGATTTCTGAGCTTGAACCAAACTGGAAACCTTGCCCTGTGTTCCACAACCACCGTAAAGTTGCATCTGGATGCAGGAACTTGAGTTCAAATTTCCAGTTTAGGCCTGTAGTTCATTAGGGAATTGTTCTTGTTTTCTTACTTTTGCCTCTTTTGATCATTGATCATGCACTTAGTTTAGGTAAATGTGTTGTTGTCTATTCTTCATTGTGTGCTATTTATTTAAGGCTGTGCAAATCCTTTCTTCAAAGAATAATAAGTGAGAGTCCATTTTTAGAGCCTTTTTTCCATGGTAAAATTGCTACTTCTTTCGTTCTAATTTATATGATTTTATAACTTTATTTTGATTTGAGTAAATGATAAATAGATATAATTCTAAGGTATCATGATTACAAGTAAAGTTATAAAAGAATGAGAAGAAATATACATTTGAGATTTAGAGAAAGTTAGATGATAATTTATCAATTTTGTTTGCAAAATTAAATTACGAAATAAGTAAATCAACAATTTGTTGATGCTATTTTTTCACGTCAATTGTCTTAAATTTGTCCAAAATTGATCACACTAAATACACCAGTGGGGGTCTTAAATTATTAGGGGTGAGCAAAACAAAAACCGATCCGGATCGGTTTCGGATTTTAATCCAAGGGCGTGATTTTGAATCGGTTTCGGATCGGGTTTTTATCCGAAATCGCAGTTTTCGATCCGAAAAAACCATTACATCTTCCTCATTCTCTTCCACTTTTTTCTTCCTCTCCTTATCCTTCCTCATTTCAGCAATTCCAACCCAGAAAACCAAAAACAGAAAAAATGAAGATAGCATACCAAAGTTTTTACTCATTTTTCATCCGGAGGGGAAAAAAATCAAAAGGATAAAGGGATTTCAAATGATAATAGTGCAGACAATGGAAAATGAAAAGAAAAGGACTTTGAACACAAGAATGGAATCTAAAGACTTCAGATCTGCCCTTTCACGAGGAATCGGGGAGAACAGGGCCATGGCTGTTAAATTTAATGGCAGTGAGAAACCATAAATCAAAACTGTATCCCAGCTCCGAAGCTATCAAAATTGCTCAGCCAAGATCCAGTCTCACTAAGCTCGAATGATGAAACCAAGAAATTAGTATTTCGGATCTTAGAGTTCGGTTTCGGATTATCCCAAATAAAATCCAAAACCGAACGTTATCCGGAAAAAAAAAATCCAATCCGAATCCGATTCAAAATTTCGGATTGGATTCAAACCGGATCAACGGTTAGGACGGATTTTGGATAATTGTGCTCACCCCTAGTCTTAATCCTTCTAAAATTGATCACACTAAGGTCGTTATTTGCCATAATTTTGTAGTTTTGAATATATTACACTAATTTCTCATAATTCATAATACACATTTTTACCTTTTAATTATACATTTTTATATTCCTAATACACTTTCATATTTAAAAATCATTCAAAACTAAAATTTGAAAATATATTTTCAAAATCCATAAAAAAAAAAAAGAGTAAACACTTGGTACACATGTATTAAGTTGAAGGGTTCACTTCCTATATCTGGCAAGATTTGCAAAATTTAAACAAACATTTGCCCGGATTTAGGGACTACTCCCTAGTGGGGATGTGTTATGTTTAATATACACATCAACGTGGTATTCAAGTTGTCAGTCCTTGACGTGGTGTATCATGGTGACCCCAACGTGGTGTTCAATTTGTTCATCCCAGACGTGGTGTATCAGTGCAAGTTACTTGTCGTCGACGTGGTATATCAGTGCAAGTTGTAAGTCGACAATATAGTGTTCAAGTGTAAGTTCCTAACGTTGTGTATATCATAGTGTGCAAAAAAAAAAGGTATGAATCTCCAAGTAAGTTGTACTCTAAAATGAGTAAAATTGTATGAAAACACAAAGATGTCAATCGCGGCTAAATAAATAAAGAAAAAAGACGAATAATAATATATCCGACCCGTTGGGAGGAGTCAAAAGGCAACTATTTATTCCGAAAGTCAAAGCCATTTGACGGGTGGGTATTATTTAATACCCGACCCATTAGAATGGCCTGGAAAGCGGAAGCCAAGTCATGTTATAAATAGGAGCAGTCTTGCATACAAGAACTTAACCGGGGGGTTGTCCGAGACTTTTGAGCGCCGAGCAAAGTTTCTTGCTGCGAAAAATGGCGGACGAAGACTATGATATGGACGGAGGGTACGTCATTCTCTACCCGTTTAAACCTAAGCTCTTAAATCTTTCCTTAAGAGTAGTTATAGAACGAAATGATAAACCCTAAGAACTCTTACGGTTAATGTTTGCGTTTTTTTGGCGCGCGGGCTCGCTTCCTTTTGAATTGTCGTTCTTGTCGATTAAAGCTTGAATGCTTGTATTTGTGCATTCCTGGGTTTGGTTTGTTATAGATTACTGTTGTTTGTGATCATTTTTCTTAACGAGTGTCTGATTTTGTGTTTAGGGTTTTTCTCTGAATTAGGGTTTTAGTCCTGTCTATTTCTGCTTCAAATTGTGTCATTCTAAAAATTTATCCTTGTTGTTTCGGTCATTAATTTTAAAACCTTTTATTAAGCTCTTCTTCGAGTGCTCATTGTTTTCTCCCAAGCTGGTTACGCGAATCTACAATTTTTTTTAAATTCCTGAAAAATGTATTCAATGGAGGGCGCGGGAGGAAGGTATTCTATTGGTGTATGCGTAAAAGAAAAAAATTGGAGTATAATCACAAAATATTGGCTTCTGCGTGAGGGAAACACTGTTGTGGTTTTTGGGCTACGGTGAAGGACAATTCCACAGCTTAAGGCTTTTTTTTGCCTTGATGATAATATCTTAATTATGCCCAAGTAAATTGACAATCTACGTGTATGTATTGCACCATAAATGGCACTGAGAAACATGCTTCTCTCTTTGAGATACTGTGTCTAAAATTACTCTTGCAAGCGGATTAATTAGTGCATGAGGCCTGTCGCTTAGGTGCTCTATTTGTTTCAAAATTTGTCCTTTTTACTTTCTTATTTGTGCAGAGCATGTCAATAACTAGGCTACTTCTAGACTATGATTGATGTTTATATAATGTATGAAAAGCTCTGATTTTTCTTGATAATTCATTGCTTTTGGGTCTGCGAATTTTTGGTCACCATATCACTCTAGCTGTTTTCCTTTTACCCCAGAATCTTAGGTGTGCTGGCTTAAGTGATTCTTCTTTTGTTTTATTTGCAACTTTACTGACAAAATTGCTTCATACTCAGATATGAGGAGGAACCCATGGAGCCCGAGCCAGATGTAAGATACTTTCACATCTGCTATTGCTGATGAATTAGTTTAGTGTCATTCTAGGGTTGAACTTTGCTAATTGTGCTTTATTGTATTATTGGCAGGAAGGGGCTGAGATTGAAGAAGAAAACAACAATGAAGACGGGCCTGAGCAAATTGTGGGTGAAGATGAGGAAAAGCAGGAAGAGGTTCCGGTTGAGCGCCCTCGGAAAACTTCAAAATATATGACGAAATATGAACGTGCTAGGATTTTGGGAACTCGTGCCTTGCAGATTAGGTGACATTTCATTTTGATATTTGTTTTAATTATGCTGCTGGCTGATTTGTGTTGATGAGATTAGTGTTACTGAATTGCTGTGTTGTTGAACAGCATGAATGCCCCCGTCATGGTTGAGCTGGATGGTGAGACTGATCCGCTTGAGGTAATCAATTTTACATGTGTTTTAATTATTTTTCCTGGCTCCCCAATCCCATCGCAAACAATAAATTTCAATTAACCATCTTTCTTCCCCCCTTGATTTGTTTTTGTAATTGCCTTGTATGGTTGATGGTGGTTGAATCTGTATCCTAACTAGTTGGTGTACTTTTTTTTTTTTTTTTTTTCACTGCAGATGTTCTTTTTTATAAGTTTTGTCACAGAGAAAGAGGAGAGTTCATGGAATATGTGTGTTTAAATATCCCATTAAAGAAGCCTCTTTTTTTTTTTTTTTACCTAAACTCTTTTGGATGATTTTTTAATTTTAATAATTCTTATAAACAGAATGAATTATTAGATCATTTACATACAAACTCCTCTCTTCTAGTTTTTGTTTTCAATATCACTTGGATGCAGATTGAGGTGTGACTGCCATATTCATGTATGCATGACAATTTTGCTTTACCATTTGCTGTAGATTGCTATGAAGGAGCTCACAGAAAGGAAGATACCCTTCACCATTCGGCGTTACCTTCCTGATGGAAGGTAAGACCATGCATCTAACTTTTACCTAAAAAAGGGTTTGTGGTTGTTTTCTTCAGGTAAATTTCACATTTTACACTGTTTAATTGTTTCTTCTGTATGTGTCTTGCAGCTATGAGGACTGGGGAGTTGATGAGTTGATCGTGGAAGACTCGTGGAAAAGACAAGTGGGAGGAGACTGAGGACAACTTGTGAAAGATAGTGCAGGGTCCTAATTCTGTTGTGTTGTTAGATTATTATGTTTGACTGAATGTAAGGGGAAGCATGCATAGGGGTTCCAAAATTGTACATTTGGACAATATATGGGGGAATGTCTGCTCAATGTATGAATATGGATGGGTTTGTGGTCATGTTTTGTTACAAATTTCCAGTGTCATGGAAATTGTGGTCCATGTGATGGAACTCATTGAATCACTGTTCCATCTCTATTGTGCTTATCTATCATGTTTACTACTCTTCCGTTGGCTGGCAAATGTTCCCTTTGTCGTTGCTCTGATCATTTGATTTCTCTTTTTGCCTTGTTTCATTTCATTGGTATTGGAGTGCCACTTCTGTATGGGCCTGGCTTTTGCCACTATTGTTGTTGCATTTTCCTGCCTAATTAACCCGGCCAGTTAAGGACCGTGCAGGTGTCCGTAAGGTGGCGGGGTGGGCCAAGCGTGAGAGGCTTGGCTTGGTCCCTAACATCAATACAGGTAAATTCCTTCCATATTGGCTGTTAATGATGAATGGTGATTTGCATTTGATGCTCTTCTTTTAACAGATTGACTTCCTTCATATTACAGTGTAGATTTTTGACACGAGTCCAGTGGCGGTGGTCATTTTTCGTCGGAGGGATGATGATGATGCCCGTGACTTCGACACCTCTCTTCGTCCATCTCTTTCACTGTCTGGCTTGCCTGTTTTTTAATAGAAAAGAAAGGCATAATAATTGGGTTTCTGGGTTGTGTTCAACAGTAGAAGATTTCCAGTGAGATATTGGTTGGACTCGGGGTTCATTGGGACGTCTTTTCAGTACTAGTTTAAGTGGGGCAACCAACATTTTTTGACTTTAACGATGCCTCTTCTGGTAATGCCACTGCGAGTGCGAGCCTGCAATTTCCATTCAATCATTTTCATGGTATCGATTCTTACCTTTTTAATCTCCACAGTTCATTTTCATTAAATTATCACACAGACAGACACAACAAGACAAGCTAAGTGCCATTAGAAGTAATGTTTGGTCCATTGACTTCAACGTGGAGAGGGCCACCCAGAGGTCGATGGATCAATTTATCTATCGTTTTAGAATATAATAATATTCTAATTCATTACAGTAATTTATAATTTCCAACAACAAACATCATACAAATAGGAGGGTAAAAGTTATATTCTTTGTCTTGATTTCTCTCTCTCTCAACAAAAGAGAAAAGAAAAAGTAGTATTTGGCTGGATCCGGAAGGTGATACCTTCAACTAATTGCTTGTGGAATTTTTCTCCCCAAAAAAAGTTGAGTGGACCCCATTTTCCAACCAACAAGCCATTTAAAAATAGATACATTTTTCCTTTTCTAACTTTATTTTATTTATCATCTCTCTTTATTTTTTATCCAGTTATATATTTTTTTCTTAGTATTATTTTAGTTGTATAACTCTTTACTACGGTACAAGAACAAGAAGCGGCAGCCCTTCCTTTCTCCTCAGTCTTTTGAGGGCTGAGTGATTGGTTCAGTGAGAGAGCACAGAGCGCCCCCATTTCCTTCCCAAAGGTACCTTCTTTCTGTATTTTTGTTCGCATTTCTGCAAATTTCTTGAGTGCCTAATTATTTGGTCCAGAAATTTACCTGTTCATCTGCGCAAAGTTGTCATTTTTAATGTTTATTCATTTAACCCTTTTTCGGTGAAGCTTTATGAGGGATTCTGTCGTTTTTTACCGGATGTACATGGAATCTTGAGTCGCCTGTATTCCTAATTTCCTCCATGTGTGTTTAGATGGGCTTTTGGTTTTGTGCATTGCATGCTCACTCTGCGAATTCAGTCATCCTTGATGATAAATTCACCCCACTTGTTGTCATTATGCTCTTTTTAATGAGGAGAGGCCGGGAAAGATGTGTTCTTTATTATCATTCTTGTTTCTTGCATGTGAATTCTGCATATTGTTGAGATCTTTATTGACTACACTGAACTATTGATTTCAATAAATGTGGAAATTCTCAATGTCGGTCACATACATTCACTCTTAGAGCTGTCTTTAGCACAGCTTCAATGGGTGAAGAACATAGATATTACTTAATGATTAATATGCCTATGTAATTTCTGGATTAAGCTATAGGCTTATGCTCAAGGTTGTCCTGCTGTCTGTCTTTTGTTTTTCTCCTTCCATGCCAACAAAAGCACAAAAAGAAACGCAAAAATAAAAAGGGAATAGATTGTGCACTTTCCTTATCTGAATTGACTTTTAGTTTGACATCAAAACCTTTGCTCCATTGTTCTCTATGCTATTAATGAAGCACATTTGTGATATTTTGTAATTGTTGTTCAGGAGAGCGCTGAGAACTTGGGAAACGTCTCCAGTCTGTCATAATGTCTGAAGCCTTTGTGATGGAGAGCGGTGAGGCGCACAATCTTAATCTGAATGATAGAATACCAGCTGAAATTGCTGAAAATTTGAAAGAATTTTTCCCTGAGCATGGTGATCTGAGTTATGAAGAAGTTCTGTTACAGCAGGTATTTCAGATTTCTTTGTCTGTTTCTATCAGAGTATAATGTGGATACAAGTTTCCTTGAATGACAATGTTGTGAGCTTTTGTATTTAAGTCTTCGTCTCTGTATTTTTCTGTACTCTCTTGCAGGAAAGTGCTTATTATTACATTCAATCAAATCTAAAAAACAAAGAGCAGACCTCTGGTAGCAGTGAAACCAGTAATAGGAGTCCCTCATTAGTACAAGAAGGTGAATCTTCACATGATGTGAGTGTTGAATCACAGTTGGCTTTGGACGAAGCTATAGCTAGATCCTTGCAGGAAGTAGATGGAGACTTTGCGGATTTACGCGTGTCTGAACACAGTGGTCACGTAACTGGTAAGATCATATGCCTACAGTTGGTAAGGTTTATCTGGCTGTGGACAACTTATTTGTCTTGTCATTTTTAAGTTCTTATTACCTCTATAGTATCGTGTCTGAATACTCAATTGATTATGTGAGTGTTTGTTTGTCATTTTTACCTTGTCATCACATAGTGATTTTATGCATCCACAGAAAGCAGAGAGTCCACCCCTAGAGAAATGACACCAGTTAGGGTATGCAATCTTTCTCATTTTTCATTCTTCTTGCATCACGTGATTCACGTGGTTACACTCAAGGTTATACCTAATCTTCCTGAGAAATGCAGGTTACAAGTCATAACATAAGGCAAGATGATATTGATCCAGATAGCATGACTTATGAGGTAAATTTGCTAGATGTGTGTCCTTATACCTTTTGTTTTCAGTGACCTGTTATGGTCATATTGGCTCATTGGCCCTATAGTTCAGTTGTGACTGCAATTGGATTTTGTCATTGTCCAATTGTATGTATATTTGATCTGATTTTATTAAGTCCTTGGATATGAAGTGTGAATGGATATATTTTTTATTAATAGGCCTGAAAAGTCATCTGGAAAAACTAATGTCAGTCAATAGACACATGAACATTAATTTGGTGTATGTATGTTGGGACTTAACTGGCGAGTGTTGAGGATTGAGTTTAGCTGTTGATACGCTAGATTGCTGATAGATAAAATGGAGTCCTAAATTTTGGCTTTGGAAAGTGGTTGCTTGTAGTTCTGATGCAGTTATACACCTTTTAAGCTTCATCCTTCTGGTAATTTGTAATCCATTTAAGAGGAAAATGGAATGTGATTGATTGCCTTTGGTTGAGAAATTAGGTGTAGGATTGGTTTGATACCTTTCTGTGGGTACTGAGTAGGAACTAGGAAGTCGTAATGAATCAGGAGGGACCCAGAGCTGTTAAAGGGTATACATATATGCAGTTGCGGTAACATGAATATCTAAGCCATTGCAAGCGTATGTAGAATTTAGTTTGCTATGAGATATCCCCCTTCCCCCTCTCTCAAGGTTACACATTCACAAATTCATGTATTAAGTTCGATTTTGTCATGATATTGTATATTTTTGTTCACATTTCCCTGTTGTTGTGTTAGGAACTGCAATCATTAGGGGAAGCTGTTGGTCATGAGAGCAAAGGGCTTTCTGAAGATCTCATCTCTCGGCTACCCGCCTTCACATACAAGACCGGGTTTTTTTCCAAGAAAAAGAAAAAAGAGGAGTATGGAGCATTCTTCTTCTACCTTTTGACTTTTTGTGTGTTTAGGAGTCTGTGTGGAAAGAAGAGTAATGATATAGCAACAAAATGATAGTGACTTTGCATATGTAGTGATGTGGCATTTACTCATTTGCTATTAATTTGATGGTAATAAATGTTTTCTGAAAATTGAGACAGTGAGTGAATGTCACGTCATTGGCTATGCAAAGTCACCATCATTTTGTTACTACATGTGTGGGAATCAGTCAACAAACCTATATTGTCTAAAGGGAGGATATGTGGTTAATGTTTGTTGATATCAGTTTTTTTCTTTTTTGGTTAAAAAGAACAAATAGAGATGAAATTAAATGGGAGCATAACCTATCCTTTGCTTAATTTATGTATTCAGATTACATAAATGTCCTTGAATTAAATAACTGATGCTTTCTGTAGAGGAAGTTTCATATGCCTTTTGATACTCATTTGCCTTCATATGTCTGCATCTTAGTTGTGTGATATGTTACTCGGAGTATAAGAATGGGGCTCGGCTAATCATTCTGCCTTGTACGCACCAATATCACTCGGGGTGTATTACGCGTTGGTTGAAGCTCAACAAAGTAAGATACTATCCTGCTCAATTTACTGCTTTTAGTGCTAAGTGATCAATGCTGTTTTTTCGGGGTTTTATTTTCTGTTGCAAATGTTTATCTTTTGGACATCTTGGTACTGAATTTATGTTTCATATTCATTTTATTGTGATTCTATCTGTTACCAGAACATTGAGAAATCAAGTCATTGACTAGTCAAAAATAAAGAACACTTTTTGCACTGCATTTGACTGATGATGTGGGACCATGCTGACGTCTCATTCCAAAATGGTCAAGCAACCCTTAAGCATTCTATTTCGATTTCAGAATATGATGCTCTGTGAACAGAAGATGAACTTCAATATAAAAAAAAAAGTTGGTGGACATTGTGTACTCTCTGGTGTGGTGGTGTCTTGTCTTTTTGATTGATAATTATGATCCCATTACTTACACCATAATGAAAGAGAATAAAAACGACACGTTGAATGAAACAGAGTTTATGGCATTCATAAGGAACTGGTAGTATGAACTAAAGAGTTAACACTTAGATTTACTAGGTGCTGCAAAGTTCTCTTTTGTTAGTAGCACTGAATGAACATGTGACATTAGTGGTATCTTGTTTCGCAGAGCTGTCCTGTCTGTCAAGTGGAGGTCCGAGAAGACTGATTTGCAGAAGCAAAGCCCAACATTTGCAGTATGGAAAATGACAGTGTTACCAGCACTATGGCTGGGAATGGGATAAATCAATCAGCTTTTTAGTATAACATAAATGTGGCTGTAAATTTAGTATGACCTCCCAAATCTGGCAATGTGAAGGACTTGGATGTTCATTTTCTGCTGCTTCTTGGTGTAGATAAATAGGATGGGGATGAAAACAGTGTAGAGGCTTCCTACATATCTAAAGATCAAATGGAGTTTCCTTCCAAAATCTGAACAATGAAAAATTGGTGTTTCTTCGCATTTGAGTTAGTACTTACTCAAGTATGTTTTGCTTTGCTTGTGCATTAACAGTTTTATCGTTTGTAGCCAACCCTCCCTCTGTAGTGGGACAACGGCTTAGTTGTTGTTGTATTATTCTGTGTTTGGGATGTAGGAGGCCTCCTCGTTGTGGTTCTGCTCATGTGCCTTTGGAACTTTATTCCTGTTTATCTTGCCTCACAAACACATAGGAACATCTGGGCACTGGAATAATGCCATTGTTGTTAGTGTTAGTGTTTATCAATCAATGTATTCGTTTCGTTCTATTAGAAGAGTCTACTTTTGAATTGTACAGTGTGATTTATAAATAGTTGTATTACTGGACTTTTCTAATGTAACAAAAAGAATGAACTTTTTTAATGTGACGGAAAGAAGAAATATCTTACAAAACAATTTGTGATCCGACTTGCCCATTATGGATGGCAATGTCTTGGAGAGACATTCTTGGTGCGGAATAGAAAACCAGAGCTGTTAGCGTCTTTTCCACCACAACACTATGGCACTACCGTTTTATTAGCGTGCCATGCATTCATTGGTAATATTAATAATTATTAGTTTTGAATATATGCTCTTGCTTAGTTTATTAAAACTTCATTGACTTACTTGTAATTTGAGAAAAGATTACGGATTTAAATGTAATTACCCTAAATAAACTAAATGAGGGCACATATTCAAAACTAATTTTGGTTATTATTCTAATTTAGTCTAAATCCTGAATAAATAAGTGATATGTTGTTACGAAATTGTTATTGTAGGCGTGAAAAATGCAAGTGTTACAATGTGAGATTGCGTAAGAAAATGACATTTGCCAGTATGTGTTTCATATTGCGTCCATTTTCGTGTTGTGTCAGCACCACACATAATACGTCTACAGTGTTCAACTTCAATTTTCAAGGCGATGATATAACACGAAATTGATATGATATAAATGAATTATTATTGATTTTTGACTGATTTACGAATTAAATAAATTAACATGAAAAATACGAATAATCTATTAAACGGGTAAAGTCAGAGTTAAAAATGTTGACACATGAACCCGCAGACCCAAATTCGACACGAGTAATTTCTAATGTAACATGAAAACACGACACAAGTACAGGACAACCCTTCAATGTTTGTGAGTTAAGCAGATTGACACGAATAGGGGTGACCAAAAAAAAAATAATCATTAACTCAAAAATCTCTCAAACCAATTGGGTTTTAACTAGGGGTGTAAAAAAAAACCATTAACAAAAAATTCGTCCAAACCCATTGGGTATTAACCAAATAAAACCCACCTAAAAAAATAATGAGTTGGGTGGGTTTGGGTTAAATATGTAATAGGCGGGCTTAGGGTAGCCTATTAGGTACTGATGTGACGCAAATTGTCTGTTAATGGATACTTCAGAAGGCCCAATGGATGTCTGAAATTGTAAGGCCCAACTCGATGTTAGAACGTCCAAATGAAAGGAAACAAAAGAGGAAACCAGGCTGGATGGCTAGGTCCAACGAGATCGATGAGAGACTCCGAGTGGGAAGTATTCCGGTAGATACAGTGAAAGGGTTAGAGAAGAGCGGAGCTTTCCCCCCTGTATAGGCTCCGACGGTTAAGTTAGTGAGGTTGAAGAAGGTGAATAGATTCACAAAGAGCTCAAATGTAAAAGATTGCGTACCTCTCTAAATCTGAAGATTTAGTATTTATATCAAGACTCAGATTATGCCCGTTGCAATATAATAATCAGCATTCCCAATTGCTCCGTCTCTCTGCATATCTAACTGCTCCTGTAATCATAATTTGACTTATGGCTTCCTTCACGCTGTCGTTCTGAGTGATTTCTGCATGCATTCAAAATATATGTCTAATCCTATTATGACTTCTACCTACTGTGTCAGCGCCTTTACTTGTTCCGGCCTAACCTCTATGGCTCGGTAGTGATGACCATTGAGATGAATATAGGAAAACTTAGTAGGACCGACCTAAGGTTTAAACCGATCTAAGCTTATGTCTTTGGCTCGGCTTTATGAAACTTTCCGACATAAACTTGGTTTTATACTTTTCAAATATCTTTACCTTTTAACTGTTATCTTTTTTTTTTGTTCATTGGGCCTATTTTTATGCACACCAGGTACCCTAAAATCCGCCCATCATGGGTACCAAAAATACCCATCCAAAACTACCCTTAAAAGTATAAACAAAACCCCAACAATTCACCTATTTTAGTAGGCTCATTTTATTTTTTTCTTCAAACTTATTTTATTTATTTCTTTATTTTTCGTGTCCTACAATTAATTTGCGTTTTGTTCTCATTTATTCTTTTATAATATTTTTAAATTACCAATTTATAAATACTAATTCAAAATTCATTTGGGTTTCAAGTCGAGTTCAGGCTCGGGTTTCAAGGTGGGTTTGGTTCGGCCAGGCCGGTTCAGTTCGGGCCCAGTTTTGGACCTGTTTTCTGGCCGGGTCCAGTTTTATGCCTCGGGCCAGTTTTGGGCCGGGCCCAATTTCAGGCTGGGCCCATTTTTGGGTCTCGGTCCCAATTTCGGGCCTTGGGGTAGGAGCATGCACGGATTCATATAAATATAAAAAAATTAAAAATTATGTTTGGCCAAAAAAATTACATACGATTAAATATAAAAATATACAATATTTAATATTTCAAATTTTAGAATAGATTCAAACAATTAAAATCGTTTTTAAAAAAAAGGAATTAAAATGAAACAAAAAAATTAAATTTTTAAAAATTTATTTATTAATAAACCATTAAATAAGCCTTACATTTTTGTATAATGGGTATTATGGGTACCCATAGCTACCCATTACCTATTTGAGTTAATACCATAAATTAAATGGGTAATCGGTATCCATTACCTATTAATTTAACACCTATTTAATATCCGCCTAATACCCCCCGTTTGACACCCCTAGTTTTAACTCAATAAAACCCACCAAAAAAAATAATAGGTTGGGCAAGCTTGAGCTAAATATGTAATGGGCGGGTTTAGGGTAACCCATTGTGTACCTTAAAACCCGCTCATTATTGGTACCAAAAATAACCATCCAAAACTACTCTTCAAAGTATAAACAAAAACCCAACAACTCATTTATTTTAGTGGACCCATTTTATTTTTTTTTCTTCAAACTTATGTTTTTTTTCTTTACTTTTCGTGTCATACAATAAATTTACGTTTTTCCCCATTTATTATTTTGTAATATTTTTAAATTACCCACTTTAAATACTTATTCAAAATTCGTTCGGGTTCCAAGTCGAGTTTAGGCTCAGGTTTTGGGTTGGGTTTGGCTTCGGGCCGGGCCAGTTTAGTTTGGGCCTAGTTCTGGGCCAGTTTCGGGCATCGGGTCGGGATCTGAGCATGCACGGGGTAAAAAATTCAAAATTGTGTTTGGACAAAAAAAATTATATACAATTAAATATAAAAATATACAATATCTAATATTTCAAATTTTAAAAAAGATTCAAAGAATTAAAAATTGCTTTCAAAGAAAAAGGAATTAAAATGAAAATAAAAATTTTGAAAAAAAATTTATTAATAAACCATTAAATAAATCTTATATTTTTGTATAATAGTTACTATAAGTACTCATTATCCATTGATTTAATACCCACTCAACGTGCCTGTTTGACACTACTAGACACGAAGACAAATAATTAACAACTCGCCACCTACTTCAAACGTTACTGTTCCTTTGACAACAGTACAAAGAAGAAAGCTTTCACATTTATTTTTCCACTTTCTCTTTCCACTGTCCACTCTCTCTGTCTGTTCAATTTTTTCTTCATCTCACTTTCCACTCTGAAAGTGGAAGACAACTAAAGCTCTTTTCCTCTTCAGTCTATGTTCTTCATTAATTACAAAGAAAGTAACGTAGTTGTTAATCAAACTCCAACTCCAAGTTCTTTGGTAGCCTCATTTTCATGCACTACAATTGTTCTCCAGCTACACGGTTCGATCCGTGAGTGCATGGGGGCTAGCTTTTCAGGCAATCAGGCGGCGGCTCCATCTCTGTTCTCAAAAGCCCAAGGCCGCCGTGGCCTGGCTCATCCTGTCCCGGGACTCGGAGACTTACCGGAAAGTTGTGTGGCTTTGATACTTTCGTGTCTTGAACCATTGGAGATCTGTAGATTGGCGGTTCTGAATCGGAGCTTTCGTCGGGCTTCTTCGGCTGACTGTGTTTGGGAACCAAAGCTTCCTCGAAATTATAATATCCTAACCCAAAACCTCTTCCAGAATGATCATCATCTTACTTATAATAACTTAGCCAAGAAGGATATTTATGCCAGATTATGCTGTCCCAATCGCTTCGCCGGTGATACCACGGTAAGTTACATTAGTTAAGATTTCACATCACACGTCCTTTATATCCTTTTTCGGGCAGGGTTTAGTGGTACAAGTGTTTCATATATATAGAGATGGGATGCAGGAAGTGTGGATGGACAAGGTTGGAGGAGGATTATGTGTTGCGATTTCATGGAAGGGTTTGAAGATAACTGGCATCACTGATCGCAGATACTGGAGCGATATCGCCACCGACGAATCCAGGTCTAACACATGCATGTTTCCATTTAATTTTATAATAATTAATTTCTTTTTATCTGTCTATTTATAGTATGACAAGAAACAGCAGCATCCTACGTAATCCTAATTTGCTCTCACTTAAAAGGGGAAAAAAAAAAATTAAAGAAAAATACTCCCCTTCAGATCAAATTAATGAAAGGTTCAAGTTAATTAGACTTGTCATATAATTAATTATTTGAGTAATGCTTATGGATCACGTTTTCTCTTCTTTAATTTCCTATCGCTACTTTTTTTGGGTGGGACCCACCTTTTGTTAATATCTTAATTCTCTTGACTTTGTTGGCCCATGTTTTACTCATGTGTTTTCAAGAGATTATTGGACACAATCTGATACATTTATAAATCAAGAAATGCATCCAATAATTTCTCTATTCTTTCAGTGGTTGTCTTTTATTTCGTGAGTGATAATACAATAAATAAAATTTTGTAAGAAATTCTTGTAGAGAATGATGTAATATTATACACTATTGATCATTTAAATAACGTATGTTTGTAGTATGTTTGTAGCGCGACAATAAAAGTAAGAGAAGGTAGAAGTAATTTCCAAAATTAAAATTCTTTTATTTATGTTTGGGTTTGGGGTATAGGAATATAATCATTTAAGCTATCTGCTCATCAGATTCCAAACGATTGCATATCTGAAGAAAATATGGTGGCTAGAAGTAGAAGGGAACTTGGAGTTGGAGTTTCCCGCCGGAACCTACAGCCTTTACTTCAGAATGCAGCTCGGAAGAACCTCAACAAGACTAGGCCGCCGTGTCTGCATTCTCGACGGAGTTCGGGGATGGAACGCAAAGCCCCTTCACTTCCAATTATCATCATCCACCGGCCACCAAACCACAGCTCAGTATTACTTGAATGAACCCCCCGCCGGCCGGTGGATACTCTATCACGCCGGCGATTTCGTAGTCGACCGTAGTAACAATAACAGAACGAAGCTCAACTTCTCAATGACTCAGATCGACTGTACACACACTAAAGGTGGTCTTTGCTTGGATTGTGTGTTGGTATATCCTGCCAACACAAAGCTAAATACCACTGAATTAATATACGATTAACTTGCCTGTAAATGTACTAATTATGTATGAAGGTCAAACTGTTGTTGCTGATTTCTGTATTCATAAGCTCTGTGTTTTGCTTGTGAATAGAATAGATAAAGAACTGATTTTTATTCCTTATTCCCAGAATTCTGGTGTTAGAGTGAGAAAGGGGAAAAAGAATAGTTTCTTGATGTGATATAGAACTAATTAATTATTCACTAAATTGAGAGAGAGAGAGAGACAGAGTAGTTGAGATTTTCTGTACAATTTGTTCAAAGCTTGTTGTTTTGGTAATAATAATAATTGTTATCTTTATCTTTATCTTCATCTTTATCTTATGGACTCAACCCAAAACAAAAAGCTCAAAGCCAAACCCAGAAATGCACAATGGCCTGTTGTAGTTTATTATTTCCCTGCACTGCGGGCTCCATGTCCCCCCACATTTGTCACCCGATTGCATTCACACGTGCACAGCTCTACGTTGGCTTCTTGATTCTACTTTCTCCTTTCTAATTCGGAGGCTCCGAGACGATGAGTACGAGTGTACGATGAATTCTGGATAGTTAGACTTTAATGGAGGCGCCCTTTCTTCCAGTTACTGTTAAAATGTTAGCAAGAAGTTCCTCTTTTTCGCTTTACTGAGTTTCAATGATGGATGGTTGTTGAAGACAATTTTTTATTACCGCTGAACTAAGTAACTCAACTGTTACTTTTGTATTATTTGGGCTTCACTGTACTCTTCTTGCCTTAACTTCGTTTATACCAAAACAGTCCAACCGACCATAAACAAGATTCCGACACTACTTACAACGCTCTCTCTGTCAGATTCTAGTATTTTTCTTGTTTTCTGGGTTGCTGTTGTATGAAAGTTTCTATTCCTGCTTATATCTGGGCTGCGTATTCAGCTTGTTGTCTGTAAGTGCCTTCTTTCAATTGGCTATGAATACACGCTTAATTTTGACAGGTTAACGCTTCTGATTTTCTGGGTTCTCCCTGTTTTCTTCCAATTTGGATGTAACTTGTTTCAAAAAGGACGCCTTTGTTGATTGAATGGTCTGAACTGTTAGAAAACAAATAGCTTTTTTCTTATTCCACAATCGCACTTTTTTACCCCCGGTATTTACTGAAAGCGTCTCTTTTTTCTTTGTTGTGATATAGGTTTTTCTTCAAGTGATCGAGAACTGAGGTTCACTCAAGAACTGAGTCGGGTTAGTTGTATTTGTGGAAATGGAGGGTAGCAGAGGCGATTTCATCGAATGTCTTGGTGCTGATGTTTCCATGAAAATCCTCATGTGTTTAGAGGACCCTTCTAATCTTGTCCGTGTTAGTGCTGTCTCCAGTTCTTGGCGGCAATTTGGTGAGCTTTCCTTTGTTTTCTCTCCGTTGCTTAATTAATCGTGAGTTGCCCTAGCTTACATCCCTGAGGGGCTATAATTTGAGATACCATTGTTTCTGGAACAGAAGTTCGTTTAGCCCTAGCTTTATATGTTTTTCCTCTATTTTGTAGTGGTTGCAAATGGAGTATGTAAGCTGCTCTGTTTGAAGATGTTCCCTGAAATGTGTGATGCGTCTAATGCTATTGACATCAGTAGCATGATTGAACCTGTTGAGTTCAGGCCTGAAGAATCCATGGAATGGTCGCGGCTCAGGCGCGAACATAAGGTCTATGCATTTTTGGCAGGAGGTCTCTCCTCCTCTGTGAGAGATGATTGCTTGCTTGAGGCTATTAGTGCATCAAGCACTGATAATTATCCTGAAGAAAGCGTTAAGAACACACTGGAACCCGGTGATCGGTTTGGTCAGAGAGCTTCATATTGGTCAAGCATGGGTGAGAGTGATGTTACAGTCCCTGAGATGTTAACGTATCATTTGAGGGCTAAAATGTGTTTGATTACTGAAATTCATGTACAACCATTTCAAGGTTGGTCCTAATCCTATTAGTATTTACAATGACTTCTTACTAAAGCCAATGTCTTGGGTCTCTACTGAACCAAAATCTTTTTACTGCAGCTTTTTTTCAGTTTGGTTTTCCCATATATTCAGCAAAGTCTGTAAGGTTTTTGATGGGGCATTCTACTTGTGATATGGAACCAAAGAGCGCCAATGAGTCTTCATCTGCTCAAGAATCAACTCATCAAAAGTATGTCTGGACGTATGTTTCCCCAGAGTTTGCCATGGCTCAGGTGAGTTGCATTTCAGGTTCTTATGTTTAAGGAACAGGCTCTGTTTTGCCTGGACTTTTACACCGATGCCTTAATGGACGTCCTATAAATGTTCATGGAAAAGATTCTGCTTTGTTTTTCTCACTAAAACTTTGGATGTAGGAGAACTGTTTGCAAAAATTCAAGTTGCCAGAACCTGTTCTGTGCATTGGAGGAGTTTTGCAAGTTCAGTTACTGGGGAGAGTTCAAAAACAAGAAATGGATGGCCTTTATTATATGTGGTGAGTCCTTCTGGTAATTTACAGACTTGGTAATTTTCTGAGTGCACTTATGAAGTAGATTGTGATCGACGAATGTTGTTCAAAACTGAATCATAGCAAATAAATATTGTGCTGCCCGCAATCAAATGGAGTTGATTTGCGCGATTACTGCCTAGTTAACCTCTGTGAGCCTGGTTTTTGTAGAAAACTATTTGGTAACTTGTGGTGTTCTTTGGCCATTTCAGCATATCTCATGTCCAAGTTGTTGGTCGACCTCTTTCGTCAGCATTTGATGTCGAAATATTGGATCCATCGGGGAAGTGCAGGTTGAGGCAGTGTGGTGAACAGCATCTTCTTGGTTCAGGCGACAAGAGTTCCCCGCACGGTGAGTCGAGTAGTAGTAGTAGTCCTTCTAACTTCCACAGATTGGGTGCAAGTATAAGAGGATGGGAGCAGATGATCATCAACACGTTTCTTTGCGCCAGAGCTGAAGGAGTACAAGATTATGATGATGAGGAGGACAAAGATTTCAATGTTGATATGGAATCAGAGAATGAGCAGTTGAATTGAACCATTGCTGTTTCTTGTTTTGTTTTGTTTCGTTTCGTTTCATATGCCTTTCTGTAAACTTTGTTTGTTTAGTTGGATACCAAGTATATCTTTCACGCACAGCTTAATGTATCAAAAGATTCGGTTTTGTACTGAAAAGAACCTCATCCCGCATGGTGTGATAAATTTATTGAGTTGGATAAGAAGTATATCTTTCAGGCACAGTTCAATGTATCTGAAGATCCGATTTTGTACTGCAAGAATCTCACCCTGCACGGTGTGTTATATAGACAATGTAATTGCTTAAAAAGAGAGAAACATCTTCAAAGGTGAAGTGTTTTTCCTGTGACTCCATGGATAAGCAGCATTGCACGAAAATTGGAAGCCCGAAATAGAGAGTAAAAAAAGCCACAGAGATAGGTAGTCAAATGAAAATTAAACCACAACTCCTGTTAAAGGAGCTGTGGGAGAGTTCGAAAATGTTGAGATGGTGGAATCCAAGCCGACTGTACAAACATATTTTCATCAAAGAAAGAACAAAAACACATCTTCCTGGGAACAAATTATGTCAAAGTCATGCCTTCCAATCAAAATTCATGTTATCATCAAGGTCACTGCCAAGAAAACCATTATCCGTGAACTCGCTGGGAAGGTCAGGCACCATCTCCTCTCCTAAATGAAGACTCTGAGATAACTCCATCGATCTCTGGTTGAAGCTACTACTCCCTCCTCCTCCAGCTGCAGAAGACTCGCTATTTGATGCGCCTTTGAAACTGTTGCTTCTACTTGGAGCGGGTCCTCCTAAACCATTACCAGGGCCGTTTCCAGTTGTTCCACTTCCTACCGGAGTCTTATTACAGCCATACATAAGTCCATCTCTCAACATACTCCCACCAACACTACCAGCAAGGGTCTGAGGTTGAATTCCATTTCCACCGCCACTGCTGTTCATATCCTGACCGTGTTGTTGCTGCATCATGTGATGTTGCAAGGCCTGACTACCTTGTGTGGCATTGTTTTGCTGAAGTAAGGCAAGACGCTGCTGTAGCGCCTGCTGTTGCTGATGGGAACCCGATAACCCCCCAACCAGTGAATTCTGCAAGTTACCCGGAGGCCCTTGAATCGAGGAAGATGGATTTGGAGAAGAATTACCAAAAGAGGATGGTGAGTCCTGTTGAAGTGAGCCACGAGAGTTCATAGAATTTTGTCTCGATAACAAATTTTGGTAGTTCGTCAATGCGAGGGCAGCTTGTGCTGACCCACTGAGAGCCCCTCTACCCACCATTGACTGATTACTGCCCAATTGGTTGCTGATTCCAGGGTGCAAAGCCATAAGCTTATTAATTGTGTTTGGATCATTAGGCAGACCCTGAATACCACCTCCCAGCTGCTCCATTTCCTGCATCTTCTGCGGCTGAAGCTTTACTGCATTACTATGTCGGGGATGATTTTTCAAGCCCTCTGCAATAAAGCATACCATATAGATTAGTAATAAGTTGATATCATTTGTTCAGCATCACAAATTCATTTTTACCACCCCTATGCACCTAAGATAAGACCATTATAATCAAAGCAAAGAAAAAGAATCAGAAGTCAAGACGACAAAACAAGATTGATTACCAACTGGCCCAACTTTATTTGCTCTGCAGAAATCCATCAGGTCTTTCATGCTATTGACAACCTCAGAAATCTGTCAACAGTGAAACCTCACGAGCATGAGACATCAGGAATCAAACAAAAATATAGGCTACAGATCATTTCAATAAAATCTTGACACATGCCTGTAAGCACCGCACATATCTCTTTGAAAATCCCAAGTCATTAAGAGATTGCAACTCGAAACTCCGTGCAAGCTGACGTCCAGCTGTTACAACCCTGGAATCCATTTAATCGAAGAGATTAGGAGTGACAGAAGAACACTATATGCCTTCATGTGTGAACAACTAGCTCAGAATGAAACAGATCCAGTGCCAGGGTAAGAAGATATATGACCAACGATCAACTCATCACAACCTTTGATCATGTAAGAAGATATCGTGGACAGAAGAAAAGTAGAAAAAAAAAGGGAAAAGTCACAGAACTTCATGAGCGGTGTTTGTTAATGTTTCAAGTTAGAAAGGATTGGAAAAAGAAAAAAAAAAAAAGAAGGAACCACCGGCTCTGAGTAGCACAATTTTCACTCACAAGTTACTATTTGTTTGTAGATCTTGCTGAGAGACTCCATCTGCTCCACTTTTGGAGATTGTGCTTTGACATTTCTGGGCAACCTGTAGTAATTGATTCACCTGCAAAATGGACAGATTTCACTGGTTACCAAGAATAAGCTAAATAAGAAAACAGAGCTTTCTAAGCAAAAGCTGCTACAGCCTATATATTTACACACAGAAAGCAACCGCTAAGAATTGACAACGGTGGGAAATTGCAATATCCAACAACCTGAACTTATATTTTTGAAGCAGCAATAATCAACACACTCACTAACACAGCATGTTAAAGATAGGAAACTATCTGAAAATAGAATTGCTTAGTACATAAGAACGACAAATTTATAGAGCAACTAGATCAATCTAAGAGATCTTATGATTTAAAGGAGGAGAATATAATTCTGCACATAATTAGACTCGAGTGATTGATACAACTCGACCTAACACAATCTAACATTTCTCTTCAATACAAAGTTAACAAATAAAGAAGTTGATGATTGTTAATATGTTTACCTGTGGTGAAACCAATCTACGAGGCAGTAACTCCTCATGACGCCTAGCACAAAACTCCCAAGACAATATCTGGTAAAGACATGGGAGGAAATGTCACAATACTCTTAAGGCATCATAGAGGCAATCATAAATACCCTACATTACCACTATTATCCTCCATACTTACCTTCAGATCAGGGGCAAAAATAATACGAAGCTGTCCTTCGCGAACTACCCGAAGTTGCTCGTATACACTTTCTTGAACAGCCTTAACATACTCCAGCATCATTATCCCAGAAGAGAATCTACATTCACGTGGCAAGTCCAAAAACAATAGCTCATCAATGACCCCGCTTCCGAATTTGATTTCATTAAGTCTGGGAAGTACTTCAAACGTTGCCTCTGCAAATGGAGTCAAGATATAAACATCTAGTTTAGTTTACAAGCAACGATAATTAGAGTATTCAAAACCTATATCCTAGACATGTTTAATATTCTTGTCACAGAAAAGAGAATTAGTGGAGATATAATTACAATGACAATAATGAAAGAGCCAACATTTAACCAATATACTTTGTAATTTTTAATTGCAGATAAGTCTGGACGCTTGGGCCGTCGTACCTTTTGGCTATGGTATGGTATATTCAGATTCGAACAGATGCTACTTTATTTATTTTCCATATCTTCGCTAGGTGTTTATGGAAATATTATAGCAGGTTGGTCTAGTAATTAGGGGGCAGCCACTCGGTCGCCTATGATACGAGTCAAAAATGGGTTTGTCCCGCAAGTGTTGAACGATATACTCTACACAGGTGTGGGCTTTTACAGGGCTAGGGCTCATAAACCCTTTCTTTCATTCATCAATAGGGCCCTGGTCGGTCGCTTTTCTGGGCCGAGATGGATAAGTGGAAGTCATAAAAAAGAGATCTTGATCTTCGCACCTCAGATCAAGAGGAAGGGTTGCTTGTCAAGCTGGCCTATAATATAATTAAAAAAAAGATAATATATATATTTTAGGATTCGCTGTTTTTTAACCGGCTTTTATTCTTTGTCAACGCTACTAAGGACCTATAGGTTTGCCTTACTTGACTTAAGAAAATCTAATCTGAAAGTATTAATGATACAAAGTCAATATTACAGAAATCATTCCACAAAGGAAGAAAACAAACAAAGGATCCCTTCCCACACTTACCAAATCCTCTTCCAGATTTGGACCCACAAATATCACATTGCCATGCATCCTGACATAAAGAGGTTAAAAAAGGGAAATTATTAAATAACAACACATCCTTGCGGAGAAACAACAAGAAGGAGAAGAAACTGATGTGTGGAGAAACAACAAGAAGGAGAAGAAACTTCAACTCTCAAATTCGGATATTCAGAAGGAGGTGGTAGGAAGGGGGATAGGGAGAAAATTTATAACAAATACAAGGATACAATCTAAATTACAAAAGAAAATAAATGTTAAAAGCCTACCATGGAAGCCTGAGGAAATACTCCTAAAGAATGGTGACCAACATTATCATATAGTGACAGGCACCACCTCTTTTTAGCACGTGGAGAGTAATATTCAGCAACAAACTTCCTCCAATAGGCAATGCTATTGTCCTGCAATGTAAATCTTTTAGAAAATCATAACATACAATGAATTTATAAGTAGAGTAATATCTTACACATCTACAGATATATTATCAGATGTCAATCATTTACTTCATCCATGTTTTTAAGCCAGAAGGGTGTAGAGGTTAAGTAGCGTTGAGTATCATCAATGTCTTTGAGAAAACAAATAAAGTATTACTTACAGGAGGTCTTTGCCTCTGGTGATATAAGTATTGCATTAGCCTGCGAGAACAGACACCACCATCATAGGGCCGTTTATTACTTGCAGATACAGGCTGCCCTCCCTGCTGTTGAAGCTGTTGCCTTAACTGCAATTGCTGCTGCTGTTGCTGCAGTAGATGGGCCCGCTGAATTGGTGGCATAGACTGTAGCAGCTGTTGCTGCTGCTGCCGTAACCTCTGTTGCTGGATTAAAGCTTGTAATTGAGAATTGGGGTTCTGTAACTGTGCTAATTCTTGTCTTTGCAGATATTGCTGAAGAACTTGTTTTTGGAGAATATCTTCCTGCTTAATGTCCAAGCGAGGTTTCTTCTGCAACTGTGATGTATAACCAGGGTCCTGAATTAATGAGCCTGGGAGCCGTGAACCATTTGGAAGTTGAACTTGCCCTCCACGCGGAGTTGGCAAGGATGTGGCGGTTGAAGCTCCTTGATGCTGCTGATTCTGCCGGGACGGTTGGCAATTTGGGTCTTGATTGGAGCTTGGCTGGATCACAGATGATCCATCAACAATTGAAGAGCCAGAGATGCTTATGTTGTTGGATGAGAAAGACATGGGTGATGCGGGCAACCTCATATAAGACTCGTTATTGATGCTTGCACTTCTTTGGAGATGGGGACCTCCTGAGAGAGCTGAATTTGCATCGGTCACTAATGAGCTAGCACCAACACTGGGACCAGAGCTAGCAACACTGTTCAAGACTGTATTACTAACATCACCAGAAACTGTACCTAAATTAGCACATCCACTTCCAGGCATTGTTATTGATGAGTTCCCCAGAGATGAACTTAAGTTAGAATTAGCCACTACTTGAGATGGACCATCTCCTGGAAAAAAGATGCCAGAAGCAGAAGAATGCGCCATTCCCCCAGCCACCCGATTAGGTGCCATGGGAGGCACCGATGCCCGGGGGCCGTGCTCCAAGTAACTCTCCAGTGCCTGTCGTTTACAATCTAAGACTACAAATTTAAACTAGCACTCAACTAGAAGGGACGCTGATGCAATCCCAGAAAAGGAATAATATACACAACAAGATAAGATACAAAAGCAATCCCTCCTAACCAACACCATCCACCTAAAAAACTTGTCCCTTCTGCTGCTGAAGTCACAAGTGCCAAACAAAACGGCTGATCCAAACAAATTTCAAGGGTTTCCCTGATCATATTGAAAGCCATTTAATACAGAAGCAGAACAGGATAGCAACAAAAAAAAATGCATATCACCATAACAGTAACAAAACCAGGAACCTAGTACTAACAAATTAACATAATTAAAGAAGACCACCACAAGGAACAAGTAAGAAGAAACCAAAATTATGAGCAGAAGATAGCATAATCCCGAATTTCACCAATTAAACCCTAATGCTACCAAACACCAACTAAAAGGAACAACAACATTACAAGAACCAAGGCTCAACCTTTTCCCATCGAAACCAAAAGATACCGGTCCCCTAATTGACCCAGTAACCAAACAATAGCCACAAGATATGAGGAAATTACAGGTTAGTAACTCAACAAGCAATCAAAATTAAATTACCCAAAGAAAGTTCTAAAGACCTAAAAAAAAAAAAGAAAAAAGGCTGGATTAAACTCACTCCTACCACCATTCAAATCTACTGTATTCCAACTTCAACCTCAACCTTAGATCGAAAACACAGAAAAGGGGGGAAAAAAGTTGCAGGCGGAAAAACAAAACTCAAACTTCACAGTGGAACATACTCACTGGTATCAAACTATCAATATTAGAGAAGAAACAGTAATTCAAACACCAAAATTACATACTAAAAAAGAAGCAAAATTCAGATTAGCGAATTAAAATAAATTAAATAATCAAGACAAAGGGGCAAAAAAAAATTAAATAAAGAAAGAAAAAGAAAAAAAAAGAAATGAAGTACGAACCTGGCTAGGAAAGAGAAAGAGAGAAAGAAAGATAGAGAGAGAAAGATTTTTGTTGGAAGAGTCGTCCAACGAAGGTTTGGAGCAGCCTTATATACCTAGCGGGAATGGGAGAGGGGAGTGACCGGCTGCACCGGTGCGTGGACCCTACGGAACCGGCTGTAGGCGGTGGATCTCGACACACGCGTCCACTCTGCGATTGGGCTAATCGAGTCGGTGAAGAATCGGGCGGTGGCGACCCGAGCTCCTCGCAGGCGATCTGACGTGGCGACATCGTATTGGGTGAAATTTTATAATTCAAGTAGGAGCAGCTTCACACGGTAGGTCTGAAGGTGAGCTATTATTATCCGGTATCCCAATGCTCTGTGCCCAAAGTTACCGGCTGTAACTGTAAGTAATTATAACAAGGATTAAATTACGAAAACATCCTTTCTGTTTGTTTAAATTACTCAGTGAACTAACCTTCAAGTTTAAACATTATCAATCTTACCTCGTATGGTGTAAATTTATGATTTGTTTTATAGTAATTTTTTTTCTCTTATATCAAAGTTTATTATTCGGTTAATTTTTCTAAATTTTCATTTCACTGTCTAATTGATAATTTTGACAAATTATATGAAAGTTGTTGTAATTTCACTAATGTAAGAAAGTAAGTTGATTTGTACTTACTCGACTCACACTCCATATTACTGCATACATTTCGATTATGCAACCTGAGTTATTTAACGAGAAAAATATATATTAACTTCTTGTCAAAATGATTAAAAAACGCACTTTTAACAAAGAGTACATGGAATCTGAATTTTGACTTTTACTCTCCGGCCCAGCTCACCAGCTCCGGTTTGAATATAGAAATCCTCTTCCTATTATTATTTATATATTTATTTTGTATTATAATGAAAAGGCCTCCATTCAATAAAGATGGCCCAACCCAATATCAGATAATGACAAACATAGCAGTTGTTTCAGAGACTGGGCCCTTGAATTGAAAACCGTGGCTGAGCCCAATACCAAGAAATGCTCAGTTCATCAGGGACGTAGGCCCAGTTTTGATGATGACGGAGTCCTAGTAGGGGGAAAATGATTATACAATTACAAGCTACAAAAATATAGAGTAATAGTCTATTTGAAAATGCTACAGTTTGGGTTGGGTTTGAGGTCGGCCCAAATATAGATTTTGGAGTACTAAGTGGACTTACATCTACAGCACCAGCCCAATTTCTGTGCACTAAGTTACCATAATCTGAGATGAGATCCTGTATGTGTGTGTGTTTCTTCTTCGTTTCGTGTTATTATTATTATTTTTTTAAAAAAAGTGAGATGAAACTCATAGCGTACATAAAACCAAATAATTTACGAGTGATGTGAGAACATTGATATATATTTTTTTCAAATACCTATTGTTGAAGTTTGAAAATTAACTACTTAGTTTTTAAAAAAAAAAAGCGTAACAGTTGGAACCACTAAGAAGGGACGGAAGGAGTATGCAATATCGGGTAAAATTATAGTTGTTCACGAAACTATTTAGGCAATAAATAATAATTTAAGCAATATTCTTGCAATTCTATAACGGTTTTAAAATAGATGTCATTTCAGTCAGTTAATTAATATAGAATGTTATCTTGTCCAGGAATTAATGGAATGAATCTACCTCGGATCGGGAAGTTTAGAACTATGGATGCACAGCACATGCACGCATGGATCGAGATTGATTGAGTGGCAAGTATATGGAAGTACAACGATGTTAATTTGTTAAAGTACGTACGTAGTATCATGCTCATGCATGCCATGCCATGCATGTGTCTGTTCGATCCTCCAGAAATCACATTCACAAATGTGGGCGTCGGGATCGGAGATCATTGCACTAAAAGTCCAAGGAGCCATCGACAATTGTCTCCCCCTAAAACTACAAAGACACAACGCGTGCGCCACTCCATCGGAGCTGCATGTTCAACGCCGGCTATACTCCCGGTTATATACTATATTCTACTAGATCGATCTTATCTGACCACCACAGCCGCAAATAAAATTATACTTTCATCCATTCAATAGGAGGAATGGTATTAAATTGACTATTTTATGTGTTCTATTTTGATATTAACAAAAAATTGTATATTTATGAAATTTGATTCTTTTAATAAAACAAAATAAATAAATAAATAAATAATATGCATGTTTATATATAATAATAATAATAATAATAATATAGGGTTATAAATTAATGAATAGGATTAAAAGTCTTAAGGCTAAGATGAAATTGGAAGATAGCGTCACACTTAACGGAATTTTCCTTTGTTTTCTTCCTGCTTTAATTAACAAATCAGCAGTTTGTCACTATCGTCCCCACGTACGCAATCACTTCACTAGTTTATCCCTAAGAATAGTTTTGTCTTTTTGCAATTATATAGCTAGAGTATTATTTCTCGTTATTGTTTTTACTTCTTTAATGGGATTTTTAGAAAACATTTTAATGGGATTCATTACGCATTAATTGGGTAATTTAGGCGGCAGTATTATGTAAGATGACGATGAGGATAAGAATTATCACAAGATACCGTTGCTATCACCTTGGCTAAGCCAATTAATTTAATATCACTAGCTAATTAACCTAGTAATTGTCTACATCTTAATCCTTGGAAACTGCGGAGGAGTAACCTTTACCTTGAATATTAATATTACTTAAGTACGTCACCGTTTTTGGTTCATTCTTTAACAGTCACGTTATGTTATGTGCACAAAAAGAATCACACACGTAGAATATATATCACATGTGATTTGAACTCCTAAATTTTTTTTAAGGCTGCCAGTGCCAGCAGCAGCAACAACTTGTTCACGGTAAGTCGTCTTGTCTATAGGAAAGGGAGCCACCTTCTTCTTTGTTGGCACTACTATTGCCATATTCTTTCTGACTCCAAAGTTTGAAAGATTGTGCAGCTAGCTTACGTACACCATTCCGTTTTTTGCGTGGCATAATAGTAGTATATTAATTATACTCCTCCTTTTGATCTTCTGATTCAAAGTTGAAAGCGACCACATTATTTATTATTATGCCTCTTTTACTTTTTGAAAGCACCGTTTTCAGATCATCATCATGCATTCCCTCATTTTCTTTCCCACTGTTCCTTTAACAACACAACCTGCACACGTTTAGGTTCGATCATCCTGCCATTTTGTAACAGTTTCGGGGTTAACGGGAAAGACCTTACAACTCTGAGATCATTATAAGAGTCACGTAAAGGAAAAAAAGCATAGACTTTATTATATTTTCAGTATTAAACATGTATATATAGCCTTTTTTTTAGTGGAACGAAAGGAGAGAAACGGTGAATTCGGTGATTTGTGTATAGTAGCACGTGCTGCTAAATTCCTTTTTTTCTTTTTAGGGTAATGGTGGGAATAGTGGAGACCAAACCCACTCATGAACTAGTCAGGCCGCACCAGAAGGAGTAAGTGTAAAAATTCGGCCGCTAATGGAATTGAATTCCATATATACTTGTATTGTAGATAGTCAAATTCTTTGAGCTTGAACTTGATCGTCCATCGATAAGGGCGAATAAAGTGGCGGTTGGAGAATGTTGATAGATCAACGAATATATATATTATATAAAGCAAACTTTACAACTAGTATTTTTTTTTTATTATTAAAAAAATAAATAAATAAAAATCCTTTTTGAATATTGATAGATAGATTGCTGGGAATTTACCCATCTTGTCAGGCATGAGCCGAGATATTTGAAGAATATATCGAATTGGAGTCCAAAATGAAGATAATAATTAGCAGCCTTTTGGGTGGATTTTGATGATAGATATTCATGCACCTTAATTCCCTTGAATAAAAAAATAAGATAGAAACGTGAAAAAGTAGTAGTTTTGAAGCTTAACTTGTCTTTGTGCGCTGCTTCGATTTTTAAGCTAATTACACACGCACGCCTGGAAAAGCATGCATGAGCATTAGTGTTGTTAATTTTGAACTTTAATTGCGATACCTCACCATTACGACCACCCTTACACAATCAATCACATATATATTATCAATTCCAAAAATATATATATAATTATTTATTTAGAGATCGGTTACCTACTCTACTTATATATATATATATATAAATTCATCAGATCGAAGAGCTTCACTATGCATTATTTCTTTGACTAGATATCTCCAAATTAAAGAGCAGTTAATTAAGTTGACTATATTAAGGGTTAATATTAACCTACGTTAAGTATTAAAAACACGACTCTAACAGGAAGAATGTATGTGTTAATAGAAATTTAAATAGCTAGAGTATAGAAAAATGTGGATCTAGAAGGGTTGGGGGTAAAGTATAGAGATTCCGGCGGCTGGGTGACTGTGATTGAGATTCCTAGTCATCATACATATCACAGTTGAGTTGAGTTGAGTTGAGTTGTGGAAAAGGATATATATGTATGGATGATATGAAAGCAGTAATAAAGCATTTGTTTGGAAGAGAGAAAGCATCGATTCTATTAGCAGGCATTAGCTAAGCTTGTTGTGACTTTTCTTGTTATCCAAAAGCCCAACTTGTTCCCTTTTTTCATACTTTTAAACTCTATCGCTCCCTCCTAAGCAGACGGAGCGATTTGATCTATTGCTACATATTGAAAACAGTATTATAAAATTAACGACTATTTTGATGAAATAGAGATCGACTACCATTAATATATCTTGGAGAGCGCGGTGCCAAAGATATGATTCGTATCATATCAGCGTTGGATGAACAAACCCTTCTTCTTCTTTTTTTTCATTATTATTGTGGTGTCACTTTGAAAAGCTAGTAGTGACTGAGGCCGGCCAGCCTCAGCTTTAAAGTATAAATAAAGTTAAGAGTTACAGACTTACAGACTTACAGTAGTAGTGAGTGATGTACATTATTGAGTTGAGCAACTACCGTTCTTTAATGTTATTCATGCACTTTGAATTATTCTTGAAATTTCTATTTATTTGATAATGATGTTCACTGAGTTTTGCAGGAATTTCAGAATTAGTTTTGTGATCTCATGCATCGATGTGACTTCATATTCTAATTTATTTTCCATATATTTTTCATAAAAAGAATGAAGCAGGGAATCAACGGGGGTCCGCCGGAGCCGTGACCTGTAATTGTTTATACAGATCGATCTGAGTTGAATTCAAACGAATTTTAATTACTTTTAATAATGTAATTAATTAAACATGACAATGATCGATCACAATTAATCTAATTAATTAATTAGCTGTGCCTTGTTAATTTATCTCACCACAAAATTGTCAAATACTAGTTAACTTAAAAATGGTCGACCATGCATGCAGAAGCAATCTCTTTGAATTCATATATGTATATATTGGGTGAAACTATAGTCCTCTCACGGGATCATTATGCAATTAGCTATGGATGATATATAGGACATTTTCCACCGAAACAATGGTCATGTGAAGGGACTATAACACTGAAAATTAATTGATATGATCTCCAAAGTTGTACTTGTACATTGAATAATTTAAAACCATGTGATTTTAATATTGGATTCCGATATAGATTAATTAAGGACGGTGGATTCCGAGAAGCTGATCACCATCGTCATCATGACAATATAGATACTTAGGATGAATCATTTCATAATAAGGATTCGGACAACTTTAAAACAATTAAATACGAGAAAAAATAAAAATAAAACAGTTTGTTAATCCGTTTGCATCTACATATATTTAAATTTAATATATTATGACGAGGTTGAAAAATGAAAGTATTTAATTAAACAAAAACGAGCGATTTAGTTTAGCTAGGCCGCTCATTGTTGGCAAAGGGCATAAACCCAAAACTGAAAGGTCAAGACTCTTAAGGGTCGCAAAAACCATGCATATATATATATATATACACACTCTCCCTCTCTCTCTTTTATTATTATTATTATTATTATTATTATTATATACTAATTAACATAATGTATGTTTCTAAGGATTTGTTCTTTTCTGGCTTGTCTTGGAGAAACTTTGGTTATTTCTTGGAAATTTTTTGGAAGGAAGTTTCTTTTGATGTGTTTTTAAACAAAATAGTAGGGTTTATTTATTTATTTTTAATTACTTATTCTAAATGTTATAACTCACTACTCATAAATAGTTGTGAAGAAACTGACTTCTTTATATAGGAAGTTGGAAGTATCATGTATTTTAATGAATAAATGATGCATTGGCGAGGCTAGCTAGTTAATTAACAATCTTAGCTAGTACTACTAATTAATACGTCTAAGATAATGAACAAGTAAGGGTACTTTGTGTGATCCTATGTTTTCCTAAGACTAGGTGGTGTATTATTTATAGTTCTTCCTCACTGTCCTTTCTATCGATGTTGTCATGGTCTGATCAAAATTTCCGTTTCGCCGGATCCGGATGGAGTTCGGATCCTTTCACAATGTCAGAGGGTCACACTCGCATCCATAAAGATCACGTATCCAAAATATTGTGCATAATTCTATTCAATTTAATAAAATAACGTCGTTTCGCTAATTTGACTGATCGTCTTGAAAATGATATCTCACATTCTCGCTCCTTATATTTGGAAACGCAGTTTCCTATCTAGCTACTTTATGATCTTACTTATTCTGTGAGTAAAGTTTATCTCATTTTCATTTCGCTGTTTGTAATTAGCTACTCCCTTCGTCCCATTCAAACAGTTTACTTTCAAGAAAAATTTTTGTCTTATTTAAAGAGTTCACTTTGAATTTATTTACATTATATACTTTTATTAATATTACAATATGTGGTTCACAATTAACTTTTACTTCTAAAGTAAGTATATAAGTGAAAAATATGATGGTAAATTACTTATTTTAGGTGTTGTACCTCACAACACATAATAAGTTGTACACATTTCAAAGTGGACTCTTTGAGTGGGATGAAAGGAGTATATTATATAGTAATAAACGAACTCTATGTATATAGATAATGAGCATGCATGGCGGGAAAACTACAACCACCTAAAATAAAAGGGAAACCCTTGCGATCCTCCCGTCGCAAAAAGATCAATTTTATATAATACAGTACTCCCTCCGTTCTATTAGAAGAGTCCACTTTATAATACTGAAAACAGTATTATAAAGTGGACTCTTCTAATCGGATAGATGAAGTACATGTATATATATATATATATATATGACGAGTTGATCACGATGATTCCTTTTTTCCGGGACGCATGCCTGTACAAACACCAACCTAACCGATGAGGAGATTACTTATTCAAAATATTGTGTTAAATAGTTTTTAAGTAAAACAGTGAAATTATATCATTTCACTTGTTTCGATAGAATTTGACATAATATCTTATAAGTCATGTGATTCTTACTCGTTATTATATACATCGGTTGCGTTCATATTTATTGTAGTATAAATTAGATATAATAATCATAAAAGTTTTCAACTTCCTATTTTTTGTCGCACTCTTAAACAAGAAAAATTATACTTTTACTATTGATAAAGTTGGAGATTGTACCATATATGATTACACATCAATAGGCACTCTTTAAAAGTTACTTGCTATGCAAGTCCACGTGTACAATTAATTTCTTCATGGTGTTCAAATTAATTAATTAATCAGCTAAATAAAAATGGTGCATAAAATTGAATAAATTAGGTTATTGACTTAATTGATCAAAATATTTAAAAGTAGAATTCAAAAAGGGTGGTGGTTGATTCTTCAGGTCTACTACGATGGGATTGGGATGGGTTTTCCACTTCTTCCCCATGTATTTGAACACAAAAAAGATACGAGTCAAATCTTTGATTTTTTTTTTTTTTTTTTTTTTGCTTCAAACCACAACCTCAAAGCTGGCTGGGTCTAAAATCCAAATAAATCAACAATTAATTAGTTTGCTTCTAATTTCTCATTAATATTACTCTTCTCGTTCCACTAACAAAGTCTAGTAGTACATTAATTGCTTCTGAGTCATACGTTACAATTCTAAAAGAGACTTTTCGAAGGCAACAAAAGCAGTCATCAACTTTCCCTTAGCTTTACAGGGAAATTAATTTGAAGATGAAGGAAAAAAATAATAATATTATCAAAATTAAGTAGTGGGAATTAAGGGAAGTAATTAGTAGTAATTATAAATTAATTAATTCCTAGCTAGAGCTCAGAGACTAAAAATTAATCTACACTAATTAACATAAAGAACTTCCCTTGTTTTCTGCAATTTTGTGCATATCTTCCTCAATTTCCTCCGCTTTTGCAGCAGCCTCCCCGGTCAGCTCCGCCGCTCGCCGGGCTTCAAAATCCCAATCCGTCAAACACAGAACACTCAGCATTGTGATCATACAAGCGGCCTGAGCCGCCAGAAGCCCCATCCACAGCCCTTCGAAGTCGAAACCGGCGTAGAATCCCAGCCACACCGCCACCGGCGTCCCCACCAAATAGAAGCATCCCAAGTTGATATTCGCCCCCACCTTCGGCCTCGCCGTCCCCCGGAGAACCCCGCAACCAGTCGTCTGCGGGCAGTTCCCCAGCTCGCAGAGACCGATGATGGGCAAAACCAGAGATGTCAACGCTATGATTTCTCTGTCGCTGGTGAACACGCTCGCCCAAACCCGCCTCACGCTGACCGCGAACAACAATGCGGTGAATCCCAAAACGAAGCTGCACAAAAGTCCAACAATGGCGGCGAGCTTAGCCTTAGCCGGCCGCTTAGCTCCCAGTTCGTTGCCTACTCTGGTTGAAACGCTGAAGCTGAGGGAAGACGGGAATATGTAAATCAAAGAAGTTGTTTGAATCAAAATGCCCATCGAAGCAACCGTGGCTTTTGGATTTATCAGAAGTCCACAGAGCAAGATCATAATTTCGTACCACCACCATTCCAGACAAACGGAAATACAGCTCGGAATCGACAGATTTAGCAGAGATTTCCATCCTTTCAAGCATTCCCCTGTTAGCCCTCCCCATGTTTTCTTGTACACCCCGGAAATCAATATGTAAATGATTAAAGAAGTTACGAGGTTGAAATTAGTCCATACTCCACTGAGGGCGATGCCCTTAATGCCTAAATTAAGCTTCGTAACGAGGAGATAATTAATGGGAATGTGAAGAATAATAGACAGAGCAGCACAGAAAGTCAGGGGTAAAGTTATGGACTGCGACCGGAGATAAATCCGCAGTGGATGAAGCAGAGATTGTGCGAAAAGGTCAGGAAGAGAGTAAAGGAGATATGATTGAGCTTCGTCAGCAATGGCTTCGTTTTGTCCGCAAAAGAGCAAGATGGTTTTCATGTTAACCCACAAGAAAGCGATCGGAATTGACGTCAGCATGAGTAAGAGCACCGTCCTCTGCAACGAAAACCCGAGCAGAGTATAGCGTTTGGCGCCAAAAGCCTGGCCGCAGATGGGCTCCATTCCCATGGCTAAACCGGACAAAACAGAGTAACCGGAGATGTTAGCGAAGCCGACGGCGAGCGAGCCTCCGGCTAAAGCCAAGTCACCGAGGCGGCCGAGAAAGAGCATGGAGATCATGGAACGGCAGTAGAGTAGAAGGCCGGTGAGAATCATGGGAAATGCTATGTTGGCTATGGAGGAGGCCTCTTTAAAGGCAAGAGAGAGATTTTGAGATGAAATTGAATTATTTTTTGTTGGGGATTTGGGGATCAGAGGAGCCAACATGTCTGCTTCTGAGGGGTGAACTTTGATCGGAAGAACGTAATGTTGGTCTGAATCATCATCGAATTTGCAGGGCGACTGCGGAGATGATGTCACGTTGTACATTTTTTTTCTTTTTTTTCTAACAAAAAAAAGAATGAACTGAAGATCGATGTGGGTTAATTAATCACAGTACTACGTACTTGTAATAAAAAAAAATTTAATTAAAAGAATCAAGAAAACTGTGAGAGAGAGAGAGAGAGAGAGGAATGGAAAAAAAGAATAAGAGATGGATGAAGATTTTTGCGAGGAACGTTTGCGATGGGGGAAAAGTGAGTGGAGGGCACTGGGTTTTTATAGCCAATTTCTGAAATGAGGGGTCCTCCCCACGAGGACGGCCACAAAAAACGCCAATGTGTGGTTTTAATTTCATTTTTTAAATATATAAAAATTATAGGGAAAAAATTACAATTTCATCAAAGAATTATTCAATTATTTAATTTTGGACCTATACAATCATGTTAGTAGACTATACAAAATCAAATTCAACAACTGAATACTTTTTTTGTCAAGACATGATATGACATAAGTCACTTGATGATTTTAATTTTAAATATTCAATAAAAATATCGTGCATGTAATTGTCACTTTAGCCACTACGATAATTTACTCAAAGTTTTCGATTTATGTCTTGTGACTTTTGTTTTTGTAATATATTTTAAAAAGAGGAATAGGATTTTGGGTTAGTCCTTATCAGAATGGTTTGGATGAATTTGGTTGTTTCAGTGTGGCCGGCTACTTTGGTTGTATGTTGTAAGCATTAGTGAAGTCGGAAACTTTTTTTAAAAAGGGTGCATCCACAATAGCCAATTAAAATAAAGTAAAACATATTCAAATAAATTTAAAAAAAAAAAAAAAAAAAGCTCACAAACCACCTAACGTTTAAGTGCAGAACACAAATTCTTAAAATTGCGTTAATAAAAATTTATATTGATTGAGAACATTACACACACAACACTTAATATATATATATATACACCTAGGGTGGGTCAGTGGGAGCTCGGGCCCCAACCCTAACTCCGCCAGTAGTTGTAAGTATGTGTGTGTAGGTGGTTGGGTGGTAGCAACAAAAACAACATTTCTGTTAGCTGGCCAGGGCACAGCCTATTCTTTAATTTTTCGTTTGGATTTTGGAACTCAGATTTCTGAGTTTTTGTTTGTTAGCATTTTTTTAAAAACATATTTTTAAATATTTATATTTTATATTAATATCTTATTATTCTTAATATAATTTGTTATTATGTAGTTATATATTTTTAATATTTTTTATGCATCTTTTATATTAAAAAACTCTTTTATAAAAATATATTGATCATCTTTTAAAACATGGTAAGCTATAAAGCCCTGAAATTTGTAAACTTATGTTTGTCTATCTCCCACTAAACCTGAATCTCTTTCCTTTTCTGTTCTTATATGTGGCAAGCCAACCATTTAACTTGGTTGATTGTGAACAACAACCAAAAGTCAGCTACGATTACGATAAGGATAATAAACGAGCCGAACTGAGCCAAGATAGAAAAATAACAGTAAGTCTCAAGCCCCATCAAACATCTATATTTGAACTCGATCCAGTCTTGATAAATTTATGATAGGATCAAGCTCGAATTTGAACTACAGTAAAAGGATTTGAATTCGGAAAGGATTTTGAACCAATTTTTTAAATTTATTCTAAATATATATATATATATATATAGCGTGGCTCGACCAGCTAAGTGAGATCGACTTTAACTCGACTACTAAACGAACATAGCGAAATCTAGGTCAAAATCAAGTTTGAACAAGTTTGAACTGAACTGCTAATAATCAACTCAGCTCATTTACAACCCAGATAAAACAAAAAAAATCAGACTGTATTAGATAAAGAGAAAAATTAAGCATGCATACAAGAGGAGGGATGTGCATTTGGAAGGAAGTAACATAACATAACAAGGCGATGAATAAACATATGGATGAGAATGGTGGTCAAACTTACCGTTTGCATGAAGTCGTTTCCCGGTTGGGTATGTTTGAAGCAGAAAGACAAGAACAAGAACAAAAACAACATTTGTGGTTCTGGCCATTTTCATCTCCGGCCCGTGTGTTAACGATCGGATCCACGACGGCACATATATATATATATATATGGACCAATGCATGCGAGTGAAAATGCAGGGTGTATCGATCCAAGTTAGGCCAGCCTGCATTTGTATTTGTGTTTGTATGCATCCATAGTGTTTTGTTTCAGCACGGCTTTCCCGATCCACGCACGGTTTTTTCCCATCTAAACTGTGGGACTCTCTGTAGCTCTTGCATTTCCATTGCAGATCATGGAACGGCTTCTTTTGTTTCTATTACACAGAGCCTTTCAAAATCATCATCGTCATCTGCTACTTATAATTTGGTCTGAAAAAACGCGACCAATTCTTTTGTTCATGACTAAAATACATATACACCATTTGTCTAGTATTTTACTTCTAATTCGTACCATGAATCCAGGGGTTTTACCCTTACCCTTGCCAGAGGGTAACGGTTTGAGAGTCTTGAGACCTTGTTCCTCTGGTCTAACCCTTCACAACTGTTTAACTGAATATTTGATTAGAGGCAATAGTAATACTATTGTTTAAAGCGTACCTAAACATAGACGAGTTTCACATGTCAAATTGAGTAAAATATGAGGTTGAAGGTCAGATGTACCAATAAAAGAGGGTGAGGGTTGAGAGTCTTGAGACCTCTGGTCTAATCCTCCACAACTGTTTATTAACTGAATAGTAAATTGAACGACTATCAGATATCACGCGCGTTAAGTAAAGTATGAGGTTGGAGGTCAGATATAGCTATAAAAGTATGGCTCTAAATCCTCAATTCTATTTTGAAATTTAAGCCCGTGCATACTTTATTTGAATGTTCGATTCATGTTTTCATTAGTGGGGTATGAATTTTATGATTATTGTCTGCGTTAAGTTAAGGCATTCTATGCAAAATAGTTGAGCATGATGAGTCTGAATTCAAAATTAGCAACACTATCAACAGAAAATTAGTGTATACATTACACATATGAATTGTATTTGTATATATCATGATGTAAACATGTTTATTTATGTTGATTTTTTGCTTAGAAAAGAAATGTTCAAACAGGCTTTACTTGTAATGGTTGGAAATTGAAAAGAGTCACATTCACAATGCCACATTATATTTTAAATAAAATAATGCTTATTTCCTATTTTTAGTTTATGTTTTTTGTGATTTTTTTTTTTTTTTTGAAACAAACTCACACACACCCTCAGAAGAACACCGTTTTTTATGATTTTTAATGCGATGGAAGAAAAAAAAACCGCTAGTGATAGTGACCGGTTAGAGTAGTCAACGGTGCTACAGAAGAAGTCGGTAACAGTGCCAGGTGGACGGCAGTCATGGCACTTTAGTGGATTGGCTCTTTCCTCTTTTGTCAACACAGCAGCAGTAGAACGGTCAAATTTTAAAATTTTTTTTTTTTTTTATGAGACGTAAATTGTCGCGAATATAAATAATTTGTTATTATTTTTTTCTAATATTTATATTTTTAAATATAGATTAGTTTTGATTCAAGCATAATTTTATTTTGAGAGGTAAATAAATTAAAATTTGACTTTTTTTAATAAAATAAAATTTTATTTTTAAATTTTACTCTTCTTATAAAACAAATGAAATATTAATTTTTTTTCCTCCAATCTTATGTTAATACTAAACTTCAAATGTTTCGTTTTAAATGTTTAAACAAATCAATATAAGAATTAATAATATGACATAAATTCTTTTTTACTTAAATTATTCCTCCTTCCGTCCCACTCAAAGAGTCCACTTTCAAAAAAAAAATTTGTCTCATTTAAAGAGTCCATTTTAAATTTATTTACATTATATACCCTTATAGTAGAATAATGTGTGGTTCACAATTAACCTTTACTTTTAAAGTAAAGATATAAGTGAAAAATATAGTGGTAAATTACTTATTTTAGGTTTAATCTTACAACCTATAATAATAAGTTATATACATTTCAAAGTAAACTCTTTGAGTTGGACGAAGGAGTACTTTTTAAATACTGAGCCATCTATAGGTCACGCATTACGGCACTATAATGTGAGAACATGGAAACAAAACTCAATGATTGGGACCCAAAAAAAATGTGAAACATTATTCTATTATTGGTACAATAAGAGTTTTGCTACAATTTGAAAAGTACTTCTTTCCTTTTATTCTATTAGAAGAATTCACTTATAAATTTATTTCTATTCTAATAGAAGAGAGTTCATTTTCTAATTTTACTCTTTTTACACTTACTAATATAATACTTACTAACATAATAGGAGCATATTATTTATAGGACATTTTTTACTAAACATAGAACACTTTTTAAATTTTTAAGTGACGAAAAGACATCAATACCCTTATCTCTAACCAAAAAAAAAATTTTAATTTATATATATATATATATTTTTCAAACGCCATAGTTGCCGGCAAGAAGAAAAACTCCTCCCTGACTACAATGGCCTTCGCCAGGGGCCGGCGAAGGTTTCAGAACCTTCGCTTTCCTTTGGCGAAGGTGCTTTTTTTTTTTTTTTCTAAAGTTTTTACGTTCCCAGTTCTGCAAACGGAAATTGCAGAACTTTGTTTCCGCAACAAGTTCTGCATGCTATGAAATTGCAGAACTTGGGTAAGGGTATTGATGTCTTTTAGCCACTTAAAAAGTGTCCTATATTTTAGTAAAAATTGTCATATAAATAGCATACCCTTTTTTTATTTATTCATATACATATGTTTTTCCTCAAAATACGACTTTTCCCCATAATATATTTGATTGCATAATCCTACGTTGTGCATAACATAAATAAAAACAAACGTGTGGAACAATCCCGGGCCTAGAAGAGTGTACTTGGATTTGGAAAATTAGGGAAAACATTGCTGTCTCCGACAAATGCACTTTTCCATTATTAAGTGAACCATGCATTCGTAAAACATAAAAGTCACCGACTTAAATCTAAAGTTATGGCATCTTTAATTGAGAAGCTTCTATCATCCTCATTTTCCATTGCGTTTTTATTTTTATGCTGAAATATCGTGTATAACAATTTTATGTAATGAATTATTGAAAAATGTTGGTTCGTGGTGAACTATTCAATTCAACGTTAAAGGATAGTTCCAACTTTGACAATAATAATAATAATAATAATAATAATAATAATTAAGGATGACCAATGATCATGGGATATATTCCCACTAGAACAAGAGGACATTGGCATTTGCCTTTGATGTGGTGTCAATTACCTTGACTGCAAAAGGCGATATCCCTCGCCCGCAGGGCCCACACCGCCCAGCCCCATGAGCCTCGTGTGAGGGGTAAATCAGGGTGACTCAGCGATAACATTGGCAGGAGGACCAGTGCCTGATGCCCACAAGGATCCACCCCCCACATTGGGGGGATGAAAATCCCACACTGCGGCTGCCAGAGCTCGATTCTGCGTCCTTGGCTGCAATCTGCTGCCAAGTTACCAACTGAGCTAAGCCCCTGGGGGCAAAAGGGTGCTAACGGGAAGCCCAGATTCGAACCCCGTCAACCCCTTAAATTTTGCAGGGAAAGTCCCCTTAAGTTGTTGTCCGCCGGACTCGAACCCAGGACCTCCCGCTGCGGTAAATGGTACCTCACATGTTTTTGCCAGTTAGGCTAGACATGTTTGGTGTGGTGTCAATTACCTAAGGCTAGATCACTGCATCTACAGTACTATTCATATCCCTGTCCCACCGAAAGCAGAAATTGAGGACCTAAATCAAACTGACTCGGTCACCCATCAATTTCATAATCGTCCAAACCAATTTGCCTAAATTGTCCATTGACTAATTCACTTGACTCATAATTTTTCTTTTTTCTTTTTTTTAAATACTTCATTCTCATTAAGAATCCTAATCTATTACATCGAAAGCAGGGGTTGTAGAGAGGGGAAGAACGAAGTGGGAAGCCTCCTGCAGAGTCCTGTCAGCTTTGCACTACGTAGAAATTGGACATCCGACATCTGGATGGCCCGCCCTGCACACTAACCGTTGAGACACTAGCTTGTTCCTCTTAACTCGTAATTAATCATACTATTTATTAATTTGGTCCCAAAAATAAGCAAGCTGCCCTTAAAGATTCATGGTTTTTGCCCCATTTTGGGATTAGGGTTTTGTGGGAAGAACAAGCATACCCTTACAAGCATCATTTAATATTGCTATTATCATGATGATTAATGTTATTTTTAGATTCAACTAACCTGTTGTTACAACTACCACTTCACTTTCTTTTCTTTATTTATTTATTTTTTTTTGTTGCTTTTTCTCTACTTTTATAAGGTTATGTAGGGTGGGCTAATGAAGTGAAATGTGTACAAGATAAAGAGAAGGAAAGAAAACACATGTCTTCTTTTGAAATTATTAAAGTGAGTTTTCCCACACAGCAAACTATATACTTCCATGAACAGCTAAAAAACAAAAATAACCGACCCAAAAAAGTAAGCAATGCAATGTTTTTTTTGTCTATCTAGGAATATCAATTAACTCAGCTTCCACAAACTATAAATTAATCTCTTTAATATTTATATGAATATATAAATATATTATTGATAAATAGTGTGCATAAAATATCATCGTCAAATCAATGCGAACAAAGGAAGCATTGTGACTTAGTAAAACAAAAGACTATGATAGCTTCTTTAAAGCAAAGCTCTCTTGATACAAATGAAGCTTCCTTTGGAAATATAAAAATAAAAATTAAAAAGGACCACCTCCGCTACAAAATCGCCAAAGCAAAAATGGCAAATGCATCCGCTGCTGCATTCTTTAAAAACAATTTAGAAAACATATCATAAATCGACAATTAAGAGTTTTATTAATTCATTAGCATGCTACGTGTACATGTGTTTCTTCCAAATTAAATAGCCCCATCTCCCTCCCCTTGAATATATCTAGTTGCACCATTTTACGTGGTGCAAGGTGCAACGAATATATAGCCCGAATAATCTCTGGAAAAAAAAAAAGAACCGAGATTTTATGCCATTTGTCAATTTGTAAACGGCTAGCTAGGGCACCCGGAAAGTCGATCTCGATCTGTAAGAAGTCCGATGATTCATTCGTACGTCAAAGAATATCTTTACATTTTACACTAGAACAACCACCTTTTTGTTTCATTCATATTTATTGTTGGTTCCTGAGACTTAAAGATTTTATTAATTAGTAGATTCTATTGGACACAAATGCGACATTGCATGCGCATTAATTTGGGTTATAGTTTAAGTCTTCCACATTGAAAATAAGGTAATCAAAAGCTAATGTGAAATCGCTCTTTAATTAGTTGAAAAGGTAGCAAATATTATTTTTGTATTGAAAGAAAGGGACTCCTTTAATCCCCAGGAACTCATAAATTCTTCATCTACAGGATTCGCAACTTGGAACAGATCTTTAAAAAGTAATTAAGGACTAAGCTTTTCAATCTTCTTGATCTTGTAATAAAAGTTAATCCTAACAGTAGATTGGTCTAAGTAGCTAGCATGAATATGTAAATGTAGATAATTTCATGCATTTGCATAAGCATCCTTTGTAGATTATTGAAGTTATAAGCCAAGCCTCGTTACAAATTTGTATGTTGAGGTAAGACTCATTACGTTTCTTTCGATCATTTTTTTTTTCTTTTCAAAATTTCAAATTAATAAAGAGTTCATTTAGTGCGCTAACTAGCTAGATTGACAGGTTGTTTCTCTCTCATGTCTACCTTATTTATAATTACACTTTGCCTAATTAATTAATCGTATACACATGACAATTGATTGTTGCCTTAAGTCTTCATTCACTGGAATATTAAGCACGCAGCTGCTTTATTATACTTAACATTTCGTAATTAAAAAATATCTTGACTTCAGTCGTTGAAGAACTAAAAGCCCAGTTCTAGAAGCTGCTAGATTTTTGGCTCGCTTAATTTTATTGTTTTTCAAATAGTTATTCTGCACATAATTACTCACTGACGGTATACGAGAGTAATGATACTCATTTTAACTAATTTCTCATAACTTTTTATAACAATTCGCGTAGCATGCATCACTAGTCAATAGTGATTTCATAAAAACGTAGCCAACGAATGCATGTCATATAAATTGCTCGTGATCATTATCATTAGTATTAAAATATTGAAATTTATCAGTTCTAAGTGCATTCGGAAGTGGGTTATCCACGGATGAGCGTGCGGTTGCGCTGCGTGGTCGCAAGCTCAACTTGCGACGGCGTCGACATGACTGATGAATGAGTCTGACTGAGTCTTCGTCTTCACCGATCGAGATAATGAATTGGTAGACTTGGACTTGGAATATTATTATTGCTATTGCTATTAACAGTAAGCATTCTGGGCTCAGTCACGATTTATGCAATCATTATTCTACTTCGTATTTTCTGTTTAATCTCTAATGTCGTTTTGCTCAAAAGTAAGTCCTTTTTTGGAATAAAAATCACTGTTCCATTTATGCATTCAAAGAGAACAAAATAAAATTGAATTGTGATTTGGCATTTATATATACAAATTCTGTTTTCTAGAACATCAAAAATTATTTTTCTCCTAACCCGAACATTGATGGGAAAATCTTGTTTGCCACCTATTACCTTACCAAACAAGATTTCGAAGAGAAAAAAAATAAAGACGTTTCTCAAAATATTTTTACTAAACATAGTTTTTTTTTAAATAGCTTTTTCCTAGTTATTCGTTTGCTTGTTTTTTAAAATCTATTTTCCAAAATCTCCCCTAAAACTCTTTAACTAATAGGCATCCAATAATTTGATAATAGCATTAAATATGTAATTAAATTCATAACTAAAGTCATCTCTTAGCAAAACTGAATAGTTTTCCTGTTAGGCAAACACGACAAAATTTGTTCGTCTACATGTATGCATTCGGCCGTGAATTCCGTCTGATCAAAGTTTGAAAGGTATTCACGATGTTTGATTTTCATCGTTTTCGCCTTTAATAGTGACAAAAAAATGTGAAAAAGTTTTGAGTGTGGAGCCTATGGACTGCTGAGGTTAGGAGATTCTTTTTCGAGAAAACGATTATTAAATGACAAGATATTAAAGATTAACCGATGTCCGAAAGGAAGATTGTGGACGAGATACTCTATGAAACTTGCTGTAAGTACACTTCTTATTTTGACCAAAAAGGTAATGAAATACTAAGACTAAGTGACTCGTGATATATTATATCTTGCAATGTGGCATAAGGTAACTCCATCTCCAATTAGCAGTTTTGCCAGGCTTCTGCCGTGTTGAACTGACGGCTGCACCATCAAGAAAAATGTTACTTTTTGCTTGGATTTTGCCGCCGATCAAGCCTAAATTAATGCTCTCTCTCACTAATCATTTTCCAATCGATATGGTTCTGATTTTTGTTTTGTTTTGAAGTTACACATCTGAACATGCAAGAGTATAATTTACGAATATCTCACCAAATGATCTCACATGCATACATTAGAAAATTCTAATAACTTACAATTTAGTTTGATTGAGAACATTCTGTGGGTCGCATCGGTCGCTCGTGTAAAAAATATATATACATCTTTGATTTTTACACAAAAGTTCTCAATCAAACAAACTGTTACCCAAGTTCCAAGCATTGTCTATGATTCTGAATTGCTGACAGCTTCAAGAAATCAACTATGGAAAATCATAGCATAAAGACACATCATTTCTAAAATTTCATCAGAGTTTACTTACAGAAACAAGGAATAAACATGTTCCTGAGTTCATAAGTGTCTATTCTTTTATTCTGCAACCACGAAGCAAAAGAAGAATAACAATGTGGACGACAAGAAATCTGCATCAATGTGTAAAGCAAAAATCATGTTTCAGTTTAGATATTTACTTACAAGTTTTACCACAAAAAAAAAAAAAAAAAATTGGAGCTCTGAATCCGTTAGATGTTCATCCTCATGAGTCATGACCCTGCTGCTGCAGCAATAATCTTCTCATATAGTAGCCATAGCAGAATGCTAATTATGGTGTCTCTTGTCAAGTTTTTCAAAGCATTAACCACCCAACTAGAGCCATCTCCCGAATTTCTCTTCCCGGCAACGTCGCGGAACCGCAGGTTTCCTTGATCAGACATTAATGCATATATGACTCCGTTCATGTGGCCCTTTCCAATCACTCCCACAACTTTCTTGCTTCCGTTCACAGCTTTGCTCCTCTTCAGAGACCACGCCAGGTACTGTGGAACCACAATTTTTAGCAGAGAGAATCACATCATTTCAATGACATTCAAACATTTAATCTAAAGTATTGTCCTTTGGACAGAGCAATCAAGAACAGAAGCAATTTCATTTTGTTCTTTTTGATGGAGCAACTTACAGTGTCGCGTTCATGTATAAGGGGCAGCAGTAGAGATGGATATGAGAAGCTCAACTGCTCGTAGAGATGGAAGTTGTCGTCAGGAACACTTGATTCCTGATTTATTTTACAAACAAATGGAAATTAGAAACAAACACAAGCAGCAAGGCTGCAAACTAGACACAGAAACAAGAGGAAAACCTCAGTAGTTGTTGCCCTGGATAGTTTGGATGATTGTGTTAGTCCGCCAACAACAGAGCTCAACAAACTGAGCTTCTCCCTCCATTTCAGAGAGTTCCAAGCCCGATCGAGCTGAAATGGAGCAATTGCAAAGAAGAACCAAAGTATCAAAAAAGTTTATCCTTACGAACCAGAACAATGGTTGAATTGAACCCAAGAAAGAAAGCAAGGTAATGCCATGTTATCTGATCTGGACAAGAAATGATGATCAAGAATGATACAATGAACATACAGTAATTTCAATTGGCCGATCTCCCAGTACCATCTGAGCTCCAATTTCTTCTGCAGCCTTTCGTGCTGCCCGAAACTGAAAACATTTCAGCAATTTGGCTTCATGAAATTGGAAGGAATTAAAGATAAATATTGACATACAAAAAGTTTCTTTTCAAGAAGATTTATTACTTCATCTCCAAAAGGCCGATTGACTTCTGAAGATAATTTGGAAGAGAATGCTGCCAACAATAGACGCAATGCTAATGCAGTTTGACCGCCTATCAAAATAAGATACAATTAGATTTCGCAATCAAGAAACAATGCAGGGAAATATTAAGCCAGAGATATGGATCATCAAACCGACCCAAGTCTATGCTGCGGCCAACAGCACCAAAGAATCCAGTCCCAGTTAAAGAAAACATGCTTGATCTCAGCTGTTGTTGATTGAGCTCACCATCATCAGGGGAAGTGTACATTATCCCTGCTCTGAAAATGGAATCTGCAATATGTGAAGTTAAGCAATGGATTGATAGCAAACAAAAATAGGATATCTGCATAACCAAGAATCCTTATTTTACAAATCTAACATTCTAAATAAAATGGGTTTTGGCAATCATACGATGGAAAAAACAACAATGGCTAAAACTAATCAAACAATAAAACAAAACCAGTTTAGGGTTGGAAAACTTGCCTGCTTCTGCAAAGTTCCACTACAATGTTATCGGGGTTCACGGCATGGATTACCCTTTCAACGTCAGCAGCCGACTCCTGAGAAATATGGGTCGTTCCGACGAGCCAAATGGCCTCCGGCTCCACGAACTCAGCTCGCCACGGCGGCACCGGTCCGAATTGGGCCTTCCTGATGAGGACCAAACTTCCATCGTCAGCCAAATCGAGTAATTGTGGTTGGGTTTCAGCAATCGCCGCCCTAGACCCACTCAGAACTTCACCCCTGAAATCAAAGTCCGCCGGCGGAGGCTCAATTGCCACTCTAACACTAGTGCCCCTTTTCTTCAGCTTCAGGGGATTTCGACGGAGTAATCCTGGGGTGGACGGTGACATCAGCAACGGATGAGTGACGATCTTCATCGTCGTCATCAATATCATCATCCTCAGAGCATCCTGTAGTCGTGATTGCTATCTTTGTGAACTGAAATACGACACCATTGTTTGTTGGGTGCCACCTGAAAATGTGTGGCTCTGGTTTCAACTTTCAGGCTGTGGGATACACCACCGATAGTGTACAAAATCGTACGGCAATTATGATTTACCTCCCTAACCCCATGATTGGACCGGCGGCTGGCAGGGCGAGGGCGAGCTGGCTTTTGGAATTGGACTCGGCTTTCCGGTCATCTCCAAACCCAGGTAGGTGGGAGGAATGGATATGATCCGATCCGCGTCGTTATATCAGTACCGTTTGTTTTATACTTGTAAACTGTTGATCGGGCCCAGCCCAACCGTTACTGGGCCAATATTGAAGAGACAATGTGTTCCCGGCCTATTATGATTTATGAGTCACCACTATTTTCAAAAGTGATACATCAATAATCAATCGGAAAAGGTAGGAATCGTGACCCTTATAAATCAATGGTACACTGGCTCATTCCTAGCCTAACACTGTGGTACAAAAAATCAGGGATAGTGAATAGAATGATAACATGAGGGGATATTGATATTTTTCAACATCGGCTCCAATCACACCACGGTTATAGAAAGAAATAATGATTATTATTTTATTGAGTATAAATTAGTTGAGGAGACCACGAAGTCGACGAGGCTAGATAAGAATAACTCCAGGCACTCTCCTTAGCCAACAGGCCCATGAAAAGGAGACCAGCCCAAGGCTCGATCCTAGTTGAAGGAACTTTCCGGAGCATGTCAAATGCACACATAGTTTGTAGTATCGCAATACGTACGATTCCAAAATACTAAATCGATCATGATTTTGATACTATAAAAATTTGTTTAAATAACTCAAATAAGATTGGTTTTTATAATTTATTACTCCCTCCGTCCCACTCAAAGTGTCCACTTTGAAATGTGTATAACTTATTGTGGGTTGTGAAATACAACACCTAAAATAAGTAATTTTCACTTATATCCTTACTTCTAAAGTAAGGGTAAATTGTGAACCACACATTGTTATATTATTATGGGTATGTAATGTAAATAAATTTAAAGTTGACTCTTTAAATGGGGCCAAAAAAATTTTTGAAAATGGATTCTTGAGTAGACAGAGGGAGTAGTAATTTTACACCAGCACATTTCCTGTAAGATTTTACGATACTACGGTTCTGTAATATCGATACCGATCATGTATACAAATCGATATCACGTAAGATTGCGATTTTGCAAACTATGACTGCACGGGACATTTAGCAACCTTACGTGGATAGGCATTCCTCGACAAGGAAGATTTTTTTATGGCTATAAATACTCACCAGGTCTCTACGGAAAAGGTAATTGAATTAGTGTTGGATTAGTTTGATACGGTAGTATTTACTAGTAAGAGACTTTTATGATCAGAGATGAATCCGGGAGTTAATTAATATCATAACCGAAAATAAAGAACTAGCGAGATGAAAACTCAATAGTAGCAACGGCGACAGCTAATATCCAGCTTCAACCCCAATACCAAATACGTGTCGAAAGCTCAAAAATTCCACGTCAATTGACAATCCTCCTCGTGTTTAAAATGCTAGTAAAGTGTATGCTGGCAGTAGTGAAAAGTTAGTCATCCAATTTGTAATAGGAAAATACTACTCCAGCCAGAGTATACGAGTATACGACTAAGGGAGGCCCAACTGCCCAAAGCCGAGAGGTTTGATGATGTCCGCGACTTCCCCACGCAATTCCTTCTGCCCAATTCTTTCCTTAAAATGGCCCAAACTCTAATCCTAAATTTCTTCAAACTCAAAAAACGCGTTGCCCAATTCCAACGCTGTTTAAGTTTGTTTGTTTTATTTAACCCCATGAATACCGATCCCGGTCGCGGAATGCGAGAAAATGACCCACCAACCTATCTTTCAATACCACTCGACTCTTCTTCTTCTTCTTCATCCAACACTTATGAAGGTCAACAGCCGCCGCCACCCGCCGCTCAGTCCCCGACCGGAAGCAGCGGACCGTCCCGGAGGCACCCTGTCTACCGGGGAGTCCGTTCAAGGAGTGGAAAATGGGTTTCGGAAATACGGGAGCCACGTAAAACCACTCGCATATGGCTGGGCACGTACCCGACACCAGAGATGGCGGCGGCGGCATACGACGCCGCCACTCTGGCATTGAAAGGACCTGACGCGGTCCTCAATTTCCCTCATTTGGCTACCATTTATCCGATCCCGGCTTCTCTTTCCGCCCCGGACATACGAGCGGCCGCTGCATCTGCCGCGGCGGCTAGAGAACCGCCGCAACCTCCGGCCGATCAGACTGGCGAAACAGGGGGGGCTCAGTTTGTGGACGAGGAGGAGTTGTTTGACATGCCTAACTTGCTGGTGGACATGGCGGAGGGGATGCTAGTGAGCCCTCCGAGAATGAAGCCCGGTGGCTCTGATTCACCGGACAATTCGGACGGAGGAGGGAGCCTTTGGAGCTACCATTGACAAGGTTCTTTCCACCTTAAAACTTGAACCCAATGCCATGAATCACGATGATGCTGCTAGTATCTATAAATCTATCTAGTTTCCGAGTGCCCATGTTGGATTTAAAAAATGGGGCTCCTTTCTAGTTTAGCATTTGCAGCCCTGGAATTCAAAACTCCATGCAAATTCAGTGGGTGTGAAGCTGCATTGTTCTTCCTGGGGCTTTGTAGGTTATAATATTATGAGTGTGGTTTGCTAGACTAGTATCTATTGCTCCATGGTGTGAATTCTACGTACTCATCAAGTGCGGATTATAAATATTGCAGTAATGGTAAGTGATTTTTCAGCATTTCTTGGTTAATCTGGAAGATGCAGTAGTTCGATCTCCCTGCAAAATTTGAACTTTTTTGACCCAAACGACGGGGGAAAGTTGAAGAAGATACAATGGGTCTGAAACTGGAAATCGATTGAGATTTCTTTGATGTTCTGAATCAGGAAATCAAGGTGCGCCCCCCCACTACACCAATTGTTTCACTCACAAAAAAAAAAAACCAAAAAGAGAAGAGAAAAATAATGATAATAATAATAATAATAATAAAATCCAGTTATCAAAAACCTCACCCCACTTCCTAATAATAATAAAATCCAAAAATCCAATTATCAAAAACCCCACCCCACTTCCAGAGAGAGAGGTAAAATCTAACTTTAAGTTACTTTTAGGTGAATTACATTTACTTCCCCAAAGTTTATTTAAATAACAAATAGATCCCTCAAATTTTAAAAAATAACACCCCCAGTCCCATAACCACCCAAATTTGGAATCCAGCACTGTTTATCGTCTTCTTCCTTCTTCTTCTTCTTCTTCTTTTTCTTTTTTTTTTTGCTTCTCTCTCTCTCTCTCTCTCTCTCTCTCTCTCTCTTTTCTTTGTAGTCTCCCCCGCCGCCAATTGCCATTTTTGATACTTATAGACATATGACATGTGTAACATTAGACTGACAGTTTGATTTAAGTGACGTCGATATTGTGAAATGCTCCTGCATTGCGGTTCTCCTTAGTTTGAATGGCATTTACAGTGTTGGTGCATATGGAAAATTAAACCAATCTTTGCAAAAGGCTTCTAAAGACTCTGTCAAACTTACCTTCCTATTATTTTTTGTTTACTTGCTTCCTGGGTATAGTCTCTTAGTCAAAAGAAAATTAATCCTCTTCCTTTCTGCTGTATATCCCCTCTGTTTCTTTTCTTTTATTTGTAAAGTAGATGTATGTTGTGAGAAGCAAGTGTTCTTTCGGTTGCTATATTGTTTTTTATAGGGTAAAATGGCAACCGGCAGCGGGGAGACGACAAAGAAAAGAGAGGGGAAAAAAAAAAAAAAAGAAGAAGAAGAAGAAGGAAGAAGACGATGAACAATGTTGGACTCCAAGTTTGGGTGGTTAAGGAACGAAGATGTTATTTTTTGAAACTTGAGAGATCCATTTGTTATTTAGGCAAACTCGGGGGAGGTAAATGTAATTCACCCTTACTTTTACTACTCCATCTCCATCCACCAACCGCAGAAAAGAGTCTATACATGTTCGTCGAGAAAATCATCTGAAATTAAAAAGTTATATATTGGTCAAAGTATACTGTCCTAAGTAGTACATAGATATGATTACCTTGAACGCAGGACTTCATCAAAAGTGGTCGAGTGTTTTAAATTGAAACATACAAAAAGTTTGAAGTCCCACAAATGGTGACTGTCCAAAATTCGGCCAAAATGAAGACAAAACCCGTATCCAATGATGCAATTGCAACAAAATACTGAAATAGGACAGGAAGACTTCAACCTATCATCATTATTCTTCCCCGGTGGAGTCGTTGGGTTTATATTTCATATTCCCACTTTTGGCTGAAAAAAGAAGAGCAATTCTTGTGTTATATTCATATTTTTTTAGGTGTTGGTGTTGGTGGGGGTTATTTAAAAAGTACTTTTAATCCAGTTGGAAAACGACAAAACATAAGTAATAAAACAACTATTTTTCCCGTCTCATATAAATAAATAAAAAATAAAGTTGTGATAATAAAATAGTCCTATTTCTATTTATTCACACTTTACATTAGATTTCATAATGAACTTTTACTTTAATTTAGAAAGTAAAAAATATATGATTCTTTTATGTTGTACCTTATGACTCATATTACTTAGTCAGACCGTCTAAACCTTACGGTATCGAATATTGTTATTGTAAACCAAACATGTTTAACAATATTTTAACCCAAACGCGACCAGTGAAACTCGCTTATTTTAATAATTTAAAACCTTATATTTTAATGCATGTTAACGGGTGAGCCGAATAAGCTGTTAAACAACTTTGTTAATTTTATAAATTATAAAGAGTCTTCATATACATTTTTATTTAGACCAAAGAAAGAAATTTACATAGACAACATAGTCTCGAAAAATATACAAATTTAAAGTTAATGAACACTATTTTAGCGTTGAAACTCATTAATAATTATAAGGTGTCACATTAAGGAGAGAAACGCACCGGTGCACTAGTCGCTAGTGAGTCACCACCGAGTTTAATGCGTGGCCTTGGCTATTACCATTAGTAGCGTCCTATTGGCGTTTTTCATCAATCATTCCTTTATGTTCTAATAGTACAAATTCTATTTCTATCTACTCAATGGCCTTATACTTCGGACTTGTTATTTATGATGTTTTAAAATTCGGTTTCGAAAACATATTTTTTAAAAATAATTTTTTTTTTGTAAAATGTGTATTGAAAACGTAAAAATATAGAGATAAATAATAAAAATTTGTATTAAAAATGATAAAAAATAATATATTAAATTTGGGGTGATTTGTTGGGTTCACGTTTTACAGATGTAAACGTGAATGGCATTTGTATTGTATTCCGTTGCACATTTTATATCCGATCATTGTTTCACAAACAAAAAATTATTCTATTGCTGCATTTACATTTTTAGTGCAAAAAGATTAATTAAAATTAAAATAAATAAATAAATCTCTAATTTTTATTATTATTATTTTGACCAAAAAGTTATACTTTTACCCTTAAATAATATAGGTTGTGTCAAACTTATACAACGAAAGCATAAATAATTTTTATCATTCACCATACAATATAGTGTTATTTTAAATTAAACTTTAATAGTAATAAAATAACATTGTTATAAAAATAAGGATATTTGTGTAAAAATACAAAGAGTTTTTGTTTTTAGCTTATATTTTATTATTATAAATAATTGTATTATGGAATTTTATTTATTTTTATTAAATGGGATAGAAAAATATGACAAATGGGTCTAGATTATGAAAATGGGCCTTCATCGTAAATGAATCTTGTCCTATTTAGTCCGCTATTTGAATTATACTCGTTGAACTTGAACATAAAGAAAATCAGTTATTTAATAAACCATTTTATTACATTACAAATAAAAGTTTATTAAATTCCATAATTGATTATAATCATTTTTATAACACTACACACACATATATATATATATAGGGCTACTAACATTCCTCCCCCCATTGTCATGGAAAGGTACCATGGGCTCCCTTAAATCGTTACATCCTTAAAATAGTACAACAAGTCTATCATAAATCAACTATTCATATTTACATTAGTATATGGACCCCCTATATGTAAATCATCTTTCCCAAAATTAGCACTTTCCCCTAAATGTAGTTGATTATACAATCTTATGCGGTACAACTAGGGCTGAGAACGAACATAAACGTTCACGAGCAAGCTCGAGCTCGGCTCGATAAAAAAGTTCATGAACATGATTTTGAGGTTCGATAATAAACAAACACGAACAAGGTGTTGAAAGCTCGTTAATGTTCGTGAATAGGCTCGATTAAAATATTAACTATATAATATAAATAAAATAAGTATATACAATATTAAAATTTTAAATAATACTAATAATTGAATCTTTATATATATATATATATTTATATGTACATAGATATCATAATATGAGTTTAAATTGAATTTTGATTTTTATGTAAGTTGATATAGTATATTAAAGTAACTAAATATTACGATTTTCTATTAGTTAATGCGAGATAGAACGCACACGAATGTTCACGAACAAGTTCGGCTCGGCTCAATTAATAAATAAACGAATACAAACAAGATTTTAAACTCGATAAATAAATGAACAACAAATGAACACGTCAAATGTCGGCTCGTTATCACCCCTAGGTACAACGGATGCACCGAATAATCTCTCGCTATTCAGACTACACACCAACTACTAGGTCTTGTATCTATTTATTGGCTGAACTCGATCGAGAAGACACACTACTCATGTAGTATCTTTGACATTTAAAAACGCTTTAAAATTTCAATGGATATGAAATGTAGTTAACCATGTAGACTTTTATATATATCACCGTGCTATTTATTAATTAACTTAATATGAAAGTGTTTGAATATGATTGTCCTCTCACCTTTGTATTGTTGTAGAACTAGAAAAAAGACACTCGGGATTAATAAATTAACACACGAAGAACACACAAAATGTCCGAACAAAAAGATACGAGAAGAAGACAAAGTGAAGTTTATCTGGATCCAGCTAAATCCATTTAATCGCAGTATCCGAAAAACCAAATGACAAGGCAGGACACGGACTAAAGGGTTTGGGTTTGAGATTGTGATACGACGTTTTTTGTACCTAGTGGTTAAGGAAATAATTATTGAGACTTGAAAGAAGAAAGTGGAAACTTCTGGGTCGGCTTCCATTTTTTGACAACTTCCAAACTAAGGCTCTGTTCTTTTGTGGCTTGTGTAGGGAAAATTTTGTTGGAGGGAAGTTTTTTGTTAGAAATTTTTTAGAGGGAAGTTTTTTTTGGGAAATTGTGTAGATGAGAGATTAAAAAAGTGTAATGATTGTGTTATTTTTTGAATTTATGTGATTAGGTATTTAGAGGGAATTTTAAAATTTTAATTTTGAATTGTTGAAAAAGTGAAGTTGTTTCTTTGTGTAAAGTTTTGAAAAAAAAAGTGATAAATTCTTGAAAAATTGCCACAAAAGAACAGAGCCTAAGATTCACTAATTGCTTAAGTTTGGTCCTCACAGTCATATTCAGCACGTGGTCCACGCGGTTCCGTGGTAATAACGTCCCATCCTTTCATACCTGTCATTAACTGTCAACTTGTACGTTGCTTGATCACTTATGACGCCATTTCAAAAAGCTATTTCTTGGCGTCTAGTGGCCTTGTCAATTTCCCTTTTATGTTTCTCGATTTTGATGTTTGAACATTCAAGCCGCCAATTTGTTCTTTATAAAGAAAAAAAAAAAAAAAAAAACCCTTTCAAGCCGCATTTTTTCTTCCTTGTTTTTATGGAATCGCTTTTGATTCTTTTCAGTTATTGTTCCCACGTTTAATTGTTTTTCTTCTTTGGCTAAAAAAAAAAACCCCTTTCAGCCAATTGTTTTTCTTCTTGCTTTGCTTGCATGTTGTGATTATATCTTTTTGTTTTACTTTTTATTTTATAAAAAGAATAGCTGAAGAACAAAGTTATATTTACTTCAAACATAACAAAAGCCTATTTGCTAAGTAAATAAGTCAATTAAGAGGTACATACGCAACAACTTAAATATTGAGTTATAATATCAATTGTTAGGGAATTTTGGGCAGAAAAGAAAATGCAAACACACTCACTATAAAATTCAATAATAAATATTGAATTAGTGATTTTGAATCCAACTAAGTACTCCACCATCTACATCACTATCAAAAGTCAATATAAAATAGTTAACATTTACTCATCATCCAAATATATCATATATTAATTCGCTTAATTTTTAAATTATTTTAAACTCAAAAACTTATGAAATAAAATTTCAAGAGAAACTAGGCCCAGACGATTCGTACGTGACACATACAGAATCGGACCGGGTCTAATAATTTAAGAGGCATACTAAACGCAGTAACCGTTTTACTAAACGCAGTAACATTCCCCTGTGAAAAGTCTATTTTACCCTAAGTATTAAAAAAAAATTTCATAAAATTTCACACTATTCACAGGAACATTGGGAAAATATCGCCCTTTGTGGGCGGTATTTCAGAAAATACCGCCCAGATGGGCAGTATTTCCCCCCAAGAATACCGCCCAATGTGGGCGGTATTTTAGCAAAATTTTATCCCGTTTCGAAAAAATGTGTAAGTTATTTACATACCGTGTAATATGGATCGTACTCGTGACTATAAAATCAAATGTTGTGCTATATTTTTTTTTATATATAAAGGGTAAAATAGACTTTTCATAAGAGAATGTTACTGTGAATAGTAAAATGGTTACTGCATATAACAATTTCGTAATTTAATGATAGTGAAAGAGAAATACTAGGAAGACCTTTTCAAATAATAACGGTGAGCGGCCAACAGCTAGCTTTACTCGGAGCTAAAGACTAAAGAGTGATGTACACTTGTACATGAAAGGTGACGGGGGTCCCATTCAGCCTAATGACTCAAAGACCCTGCCAAATTTCACTCTCACTCCCGGTCCCCACTTACTACTTGCACACGTGTTGGATTGGACCAATACAATAGTAAAATTACTTTTTCGATCTTTTATTTTGAAAAATATATAATATATTATTGGTTACGAATTACAAGACATAAATACGTAATTTGACATAAAAATTTGTGTTCGATGCAAGTTCTTGTTATAAAAATAATATAACATGAATATTCAATTTAGCCTCAAAAGCATTGAAGGTCATTTCTGAAATAGTATTGTGTATGTGTATCATATAAAGATACTGGTGTAATATCATGTATTGCTTGTTTCTAAAAGAAAATATAGTGTATAACTTATTATAACATATTGTTGCATTCTATTTTGAAAAATAACATGTAGCGAGTGCAAATATAGACGTAGAAATAACAATAAAAAAGTGAAACCTTGGGAGAAGGAGATACAATTGGCCGAACCGAAACACAAGTAAATTAGGGGTGATAATTAGCCGAGCTTTAACGTGTTCATTTATTTATCGAGGCTAAAATATTGTTCGTATTCGTTTATTTATTAATCGAGCCGAGCTTGTTCGTGAACATTTGTGTGCGTTCTATCTTGCATTAACTAACAGAAAATTATAACGTTTAGTTAATTTAATATACTATATCAACTTACATAAAAATTAAAATTTAATTTAAACTCATATATTGATGTCTATGTATATAGAAAGATTTAATTATTTATATTGTTTAAAATTTTAATGTTGTATATACTTATTTTAGTTATATTATACAGTTAAAATTTTAATTGAACCTGTTCACGAACATTAGCTAACTTTCTTGTTCATGTTCATGCTCGTTTATTTTCAAGGCTAAAAATAATGTTCAAGAATATTTTTATCGAGCCGAATTCGAGCATGTTCGTAAATGTTCTCAGCCTAGGTTTACCAAATCCCATGAGCTAACATCCACCTTAATCATCAAATTAGTACTAGATTTCCATGTCATGAAATAGCAACAGCGACAGGGCCCCGGGGGTGGGGGGGGGGGGGGGGGGGGCGCGCTAGGACCTAGTCTTAAGTAACTCTTAAGTCCAGAGCCCAGGCTGTCTACTTATCATAACTTCCACCTCACCCATTTCCGTGTTCGCGTTTTATCCGTATTATAGTCTCCCCCTTTTCTCACTCTTCTCTTCTACTATAAGTTAGCAATCTCACCTTATTGGCTCATCAAGTTATCATATCATCAATTCATTTCCCATTCTAAAACACAATTGAAAATTCACCAAAAATCTTCCATATATAACTTCACTTTGATCCTCCTTTGACCACTCAGATTCCATATTTTAAAAAAAGAATGAACTGTTTCTCACTCTGTTACTCCGACCCGTTTCCCTATTCCTCACAGGAACTTTGCTCACCTTATCATCATCATCATCTCCTTGAGTCTTCGTCGGCCTCTGATAGTCCCACAGCCTACAAGGCCAATTTCTCCGACGAGGACGCTCGGTTGGCTTCCGATAATCCCAAGAAAAGGGCGGGGAGGAAGAAGTTCAGGGAGACGAGGCACCCCGTGTACAGGGGAGTACGGAGAAGGAATTCCGGCAAGTGGGTTTGCGAAGTTAGGGAGCCCAACAAGAAGTCAAGAATATGGCTCGGAACTTTCCCGACTGCGGAAATGGCGGCTAGAGCTCATGACGTGGCGGCCATTGCTCTCAGGGGAAGGTCTGCTTGTCTGAACTTTGCTGACTCTGCTTGGAGGCTACCCGTTCCGGAATCGGCCGACGCGAAGGACATTCAGAAGGCGGCGGCGGAGGCTGCCGAGGCATTCAGGCCGCTGGAATCTGAAAGCGCGCTTTCTTTTTCTTTTTCTGTTTCTGCTTCTGGGGACGGGGACGAAATTTCCTATAATAAAACAGAGGAATGTGCATCTTCCGCATTGCCACAGGAGAACAACGTTTTCTATATGGACGAGGAAGCGGTTTTTGGAATGCCGGGTTTGCTGGCAAATATGGCGGAAGGATTGATGCTACCTCCACCTGAATCAGGAGTTGGGGATGAGATTCTTGAAGACGATGCTGACATGTGTTTGTGGAGTTATTCAATATGATTAGGAATTTATATTTATAGGATAATAGATAGGTGTGGAGGCGTTTCTTTTTGTTTTTTTCCTTCCATACTTGGAACTTTTTTTAGGGGGTCAAGTACGGAGTGTGTGTGAAAGGAATGTGCTCCAAATCACAAGATTTTGGGAGTGTCACTAAAGAGTATTGTAAGACAGCCAGCCGCCACTTGGTATTGTAAGCTAAGTAATGTTAAAAAGTGTGAAAGTATTATGGATTTCGGTTGCTTCAGTTTATAACTTAAAGAGTCCAAATGCAATCCAAAAAGTGTAAAAAACACTCCTTATACTAATAAAATACTAAGATTCTAAATAATACTCTGTTATGTTAACCTGCTTTAAAAGCGGTTAAATAAATCAGTTCAGGTTGATGCTTATACTATCATTTTTTAGTCTATAGCTACAGAATATCAGCCCAACTTATAAATATCAAAGAGGCCGGCCTCTTTCTAGTTCTATGAAATCCAGCAGCTGTTCACAAAGTGATGATGGTTGAAAGCCCATTAGGCCCATTTGGCCGCTTTTTCTAAGGCTCTTTCGCGCGCTGACAGTGACATTATCGTCGTTTTAATCAAATCTTTCCCCTCCCCGCGAACCTTGAAGGATACGAACTGAAAGGCCTTACTTACCTTTAGCTTCTACCAGATCAAATCAAATTGAAGCTCGTTAGGTTTCTGATGAAGCTGAACAAAGAGACTGCGACGTCGATTGAGCTGAAAAACCAGCCCGGTTGTTCACAGAACCATTACGGGCGTGGGTATCAGCATGAACACACGCAGCCGCCGCGCGATGCCGGAGTAAATCTTATAAATCGCATTTCTTTTCGGCTGGAGTCACTTTCTCATGCCATTTCATCGCTGTCGACGGTCGGAAGCCATAACCCACAAAGGAGAATCATATGTTTTCTTATAGCCTTAAATATTATTCTGGGGACGGGGAAGACATTGCTTATAATAACAACAATAATAAAACAGAGGAATGTGCATCTTCCGCACTGCCACAGGAGAACAACGTTTTCTACCTGGACGAGGAAGCGGTTTTTTTAATGCCGGGTTTGCTGGCAAATATGGCGGAAGGATTGATGCTGCCTTCGCCTGAATGCGGCGGAGTTGGGGATGAGATTCTTGAAGACGATGGTGACATGTGTTTGTGGTAAAAATGTGTGAAAGTAGACAGTTTTACATATCCCGTGTATCTGCATCTCATGTATCCCAGTGAAAACAGCAAATCTGTTATCGTTTACCAAACTATGTAAATGTATGGATTTCTGTAGCTTCACTCTATGCCCAGTTTAGAACATAAAAAGAGTCCTACTGCATTCTGGGATACCCAAAATTACAAAGCCCTCGTTATGCTAATATGATACCTTAATCCAAAACTGATTAGCCAGCTCTAGGCTTTACCTTGTATAAAAACATATATTACTTTCGTGTAACATAACAACTAAGTGTTGATGTTTTTACTATCTAGTGTGCATAAAAATAGGTAAAAGCTTTTGGGGCAGGCCTAATAAAAACAAAGAAGACTTAATCTTGAAAGGCGCATAGTCAAGCCTAGGTCAGTCAGTAGATTAGTCAAGTCGAATTTAGGAAATAACTTAGGTCGGTAACAATCAAGATAACCGAGCCCATGACGTTTAGGTCGGAATAACGGTAACAATGACATGATTGCTAGGCGACATTAATGGGCGGGAATCTGGGACTGATTTCATGCAGGAGTTACTCCAGACAATAATTACAAAGGAGCCATCATGATGATGAAGGAGCCTTATCCAAGCCATAAATAGCAAAAGAGTTACAAAGATGTTCAAGGTTAGGCCATAACACCGGCAAGAGAAAAAGAAGGCATTCAAGTCCTCATGAATGAGGAGGCAATTAAGGTGTGCAATCAATGCTCCAACTCAGCATGGCTCAACGGACATATCGAGGTGAGCTATATATATTGTCTTCATCCTTAAACAGGTACGCAATTCCTTACGCAATTTCGCATTAGCATAAGCACTCAATCGATTCAGTCTACCCAAATACTCTACTAACTTGAGCGTCGGAGTGGAACAGGGGGATATCCCCGCTTGTTTCTTGTTTCTTATTCTCATTGCCAGATACATCAAGAAGACAGTCAGTCCAAGCTATAATATCAGCAATCCTACCTACACCATCACCCTGCCGACCTATAGTTTCCCAGATCCGGGCTAAACCTTGAAAGATCTTCATCAACCGACCGAAGCATCCATATTCGCACTTTTTTTATCACATCACTATCATTTTTTAGTCTTAAATACAGAATTATGGCAGCCCAACTTACAAATTAAAAACTAGAAGATTGATGACTGAAGACCAAATCCAGCAACCGATGAAGATTGAAGCCCAGATGGCCCATTTCGCAGCTTTTCCGCTTTTTCTGTTTCCACCGGGCGCTGACAATTCACAATAAATAAATAAGATGAGAAGAACAATAATGTAGCCTGCAAAAATTGTTGTCCTCGCCTCTGTTCTTTTCCATTCCATTTCAAAGAAATCATCACTTTTTTTTTTCACAATTTTACATAAAAAAAATAATTTTCTTTTCTACTCAATTTAAATTTTTTCTAATTCTTCACTCACATAAATTTAAAAAATAACATAATTATTACACTTTTCTTTTCTTTTCTACACAAATCCCTAAAAAAAATTCTCTCAAAGAAAAAAATTACTTCCCTAAAATTAAAATTTTCCCAATCAAGTCACAAAAAGAACGGAGCCATTTATGCTAAGCTAACACCTTTCCCCTAAACAAGAAGAATTGAAAGGCCTTACCTTTAGCTTCTACAGATCAATTTAAATCAAATCTCTCCCCAACAATGAAGCTCGTTAGGTCTCTGATGAAGCTGAACAAAGAGACTGCAGAATTTATATAATGAGCATTATAAATTTACAGTTGAAAATAGTTGAGCCGAAAAAAGTTGTTCACGAAACCATTACAGACGCAGAATTTATATAATGAGCATTATAATTTTACAGTTGAAAATAGTGGTTATGATCCCGATTCAGTAACCATGGCCATGTCCAAGAAAAGGCAAAAAAATAATAAGAATAATAAAATTTTAAAATTTAAGATAAACAACTAACAAACAGTTTATTGAAAATCGATGGCCAGAGTAAAAAATGTTTTAACAGAAAAACTAAAGAGAATGGAAAAAAGGAGGGCAAAACCAGATATTTATCTCAGCAGTAGTTCACTTATTAAAGCATTAGATATTTCTTAGACCATCCCAAAGTTCCACGTGTCAGCACGACAACCTTAAACTTCGGCTCCAAAGATAAATATTTGTCAGCGTACAACAGCCACAAGTGTCTTTCCTATTACACACTCACACGTGTTGAACTGGACAAAACAAAACTAGTCCCTTTATTCTATTAGAAGAATTTCCTCTAAAAAGTATTTTTGTTACAATAAAATAGTTGACTTTTAAATCAAATCTTTTATACCGTTACTAATATAATAATGTATATACAATTAGCTCATATTTAATTTGGGTTGGTCAAAAACTCGACCTGCGGGTTTGACCCGGAACCGACCCTGAAAACCCAACCTGCTGGTTGGGTTTTTTTCGGGTTCGGTTCTTGTCAAACCAGCGGGGCGGGTCTGGTCGGGTCGGTTCCCTCTCAATGTTTTTTTTCCCCACAATTGCTGGTCTAATCGCGGGTTGGGTTTTTCCCTGGGTCAGTTCCAGGTCGAACCCACAGGTATGGTCGGTTCTCTCTCAATTTTTTAATTTTTTTTCATAGCTGCGGGTCCGATTCCGACTAGGACCTGTGGGTCCGATTCAGTTATCCATCCACTTTTGGGTTTTCTAAACTTAAAACATGTAAAATTATAATGTTCATTGGCATAAGTCAATATTCGAACACACAACTTAAGAAAAACTGATTAACCACTCTAGCAACTCTTTCTTTTATTATTTTTTCTTCTGGGCAAAGGTGCATTTTTGCCACTAACGTTTTTCTCAAGGTCCAACTTTGCCACTAATGTTTTTTTAGGTCCAAAAATGCCACTGACGTTTTTAAAATGGTCCAACTTTGCCACTAATGTTTTTTTAGGTCCAAAAATGCCATTGACTTTTTAAAATGTTCCAACTTTGCCCCTGACTTCTTCTTCTCCACCTTCTTCTTCTTCTTCTGCATCTCCATGACTTCTTCTTCTTCTTCTTCTTCTTCCAGTTTTGGAAATGCAATATGAAATCCACTTTCTGGGTAGATTCATTTGCAAAGTTTATCTTTTTTTATTTTATTTTATTTTATTCGTTTGAGATGATGGTGATGAAGATGATGATGCGAGGAAACTGGAATGAATGCACTTTGAATGATGCGATGAAATGATGGTGAAGAAGAATTACTATTTTTATTTGAATTTCGCATTTTATATATTAAAATTGCTGGGTTTCATTTTGCATTTCCAAAACTGGAAGAAGAAGAAGAAGAAGAAGAAGAAGAAGAAGGTGAAGAAGAAGAAGTCAGGAATTGAACTGATTTTGATTATATCCTCTGTTCATATTTTTCAACTTCTTGTGGGTTACTCTTTTTGTGTTTGTGTTTTCGCTGGTTCTAGTTAGAGCATGAACTAGTTTTCATTTTCCCTTTCTCTGGAATTGAACTGATTTGTGATGTGGTAATGGTGCTTTGAATTCGAAATTGTTCCATGTTCTTGTGATTCATCGGTTAGTTTCAAGCTAATCTTACAAACCAAAGCAATACAAGTTTGGATGAACTGAATATAACTGATTGGACTTTTCTTGCCAAAATTTAGCTTGATTTCTGAAGAATCTGATTCTAACCTTGTGCTGTCGGTTTGATTTTGGAGTTTTTTTTTTTTCTCTCTGCTCTGTAAAATGCTATGCTGGTGATTTTACATGAAGAAGAAGAAGGTGGAGAAGAAGAAGTCAGGGGCAAAGTTGGAACATTTTAAAAAGTCAATGGCATTTTTGGACTTAAAAAAACATTAGTGGCAAAGTTTGACCATTTTAAAAACGTCGGTGGCATTTTTGGACCTAAAAAAACATTAGTGGCAAAGTTGGAACTTGAGAAAAACGTTAGTGGCAAAAATACACCTTTGCCCTTTTTCTTCTCATTAATATTTTATACAACATTTAACTATAAATTATTTAATATCTTTTTCAATTATATTAATGATTTAAATTATATCACACAAGTATTTCACAATATAAAAAAAAATTTAATTTTTATACAAAAAAATAATAATATTTTATCCCATGAATTTATATATTATTTCAAATTTACATACTATGCTTATCAATTGAAAATTGATATCTTAAATAAGTAAAATTATACTCTATTATTTTTTTATTACAATATTTTTTTAAAATAATAATATAAATGTGCAAACAGTAAAAGAAAAATAACACAAAATATAAATTTTACCATTAATTTATATAGTATTATAATGTATATTGTTTTTTAAAAAAATTATTATAATATATGTAGTATAAAGAATTAATATATGAAATTAATATATAAATAAACATATAATATAATAAAGATAATATAACAAAATAAAAAGTAAAAGGAATGACTAATCAACTTCCCTTAAAGATAATTGTTGAACTTAGGTAACGTGTTCAAATCTCATCTTAAACAAAAATAATATAATTTTAAAACTTTTTTATTGGGTGCAAAAAAAAAAAAGGAAAAAAAAAAACTCCTCCCAAACCTCGACCCGACCGGGTCTATACTCGACTCGACCCGAAACCGACGAGTCAGTCTGGCCGAGTATCACATTTGCTCACACCCATATTTAATAAATAGTGAACTGTCGAAAATGTACATTTACTTTCATACTATGTTCGGTTTGGTAATTAAACTTTTTTATTTTCTGAAAATGTCACCATACTTATTTAAATGTGTCAAAAATGTCATATTTGAAGTTTTTCAGTTAAACTTGACAGTCAAAGTTAATTTGGGATTGTTTCAAATTATGCAATTTTGTGGGACTGAAAAGATAAATTTTATAAAATATTAAAACGAGGGAAAAAAAAAACAGTGAACGTACTGTTCACTGTCTTCCTCCTACGCCTTTCCTCCCCGCCCTCCTCCCATCTGTCATGTTCAATTTCCACCATTCAACCTAAAATCCTCCAGAAATCACCAGTGGAAATTCATGTGAAACTTTGGCGAAAAGGGATCTAAGCCAGTGGGGAAATTGTAGCTTTTAATTGTGCAAACGGGCCTCTTGCTTGCGTTTTGTTTCTGCTAAATTCAGGTGAATGTAGTGTTCTTCGGATACCTTTCCTTCTAATTGTTCTTGTCTTTTTCTCTGTCCCTTGCAGTTTCATTTGTTTTGCCATCTCATCCTTTCAAGTGTTGTAAACTGCTTTTCGACTACTATATTGAAGACGAGCCCTTTTTAGCCCAACAAGCTTGAAACGGAGAAAGACGGTGGCTTTCTTTATTTAGTTGATACAAAATTTCAGAGTGGCGGCTTAGGATTTGTTATTCTGGGGCGATGCATGTATTGTGTGAGCTAAAGATCAATATTTGTGAAGTGGGATGTTTTGAATTTTCACAAATGTTAATTCTAGTATGACTTGGAGCTTTCCAGATTTGATTTTTATGCTTTCCTCTTTGTTGGGTTTTGGGGGTTTCTGTTTTTCCTCTGTTCTTTGCTCTTGCGCACGCGAATGGCGATTAAGGGGTGATTTCTGGAGGATTTTAGGTTGAATGGTGGAAATTGGACATGACAGATGGGAGGAGGGAGGGGAGGAAGGCGGAGGAGCAAGACAGTGAACAGTACGTTCACTGTTTTTTCTTCTTTTTTTTTTTTCTTTTTTTAATATTTTATAAAATTTATCTTTTCAGTCTTCCGAAATTGCATAATTTGAAAAAACTCCAAATTAACTTTGACTGTCAAGTTTAACGGAAAAACTTCAAATATGACATTTTTGGCATATTTAAATAAGTATAGTGATATTTTCGGAAAATAAAAAAGTTTAGTTACCACACCGAACATAGTATAAAAGTAAAGATACATTTTGAGCAGTTCACTATTTAATAAATAAGAATGTAAACAAAATAAACTGTAATTATTTTAGATATTATATTTTAACACTCATATTAAATAGTACAATTGTCAAAATAAAAAAGTTATAAAGTGGAATGGAGGGAATAACTAATTGGCTGAACTATGATTATCCCATTGAAAGTTATTCTCACCCTCCTATTGCTGTGTTCCAATAAGCCAATGCACTTTTGAAAATAATGCAATTGATCCCCTTAGTTTACCAAGCTGGTTCGTTTCACAATTTAAATCAATTTAATTTTTTATGCATTTACTTTTATATATTAGAAAAACTTAAAATAATTATTAAGGACATATTCGGTAGAAGGTTACGTAAAATAGGTTTTCAAAAACAAGCAACCAAACATATTTTTAAAAATTATTTTCAAAAATTATAAGGCTTTTGGTATCAATTTTTTCAAAAATAAGAAACCAAACATGTTTTAGTCATTCGATGGCCCACTATACTTGTCTTTTCTCCCAACCCATTAATAAGGTCGCTACCATAACATAACAAAATGTTAAATCAAACATAAAACCTATGATTTGAAGGATATTTTTTGTGGCAAAGTTTAAGGGCATGTTCTTTATATTTTGTTTTGAGTCTTAAGTTTTAAAAGTAAATTTAATATATTATAATTAGTTTTTATTATTTTTAATATAATTTTTTTACTATTTAATTATATTTTTAATACAATTTTTATATTATAAAATTATTTTTCAAAAACTAAAACTCAAAACTTCAGTAAAAAACAAATCCTAAAAGATCCTTTTCTGGTCTTTTTCTTCATTCTCCACCATTATCCAATTCACACACATTTGCTAGCATAGTTCATACAAGATTATAAAATTTGTTGTGTTCAGGCTATGTTTTTTTAGTGACTTAGAATGAGAAATTTTTTTTTTTTAAGAAAGAATTTTTTTTTGAGGGAATTTTTTTCGAAGATTTGTATAGAAAAGATAAGAAAAATCATCCCTCGACTCAAAGTCCTAAATACACCGGTCATCAACCTTCAATCAAGCTCTGAACGGCCGCAGATCCAATCCCATATCATTCTCGGTAGTCCGGCAGCTCACAACCAAAACAACAAATCTAACTTAATTTATTTTGATTACCCTATCAGAATACAAAAAATAGATCAACTTCTGTAGTTTGGTTCCCATACTCGCGGACCCCACCAACAATCAATGCAAATTTCTTCTTCTACCTAAGCTCGAGCCTAAAGCAGCCACTTATCTCTGGAAAATACCCAACCACTACACCAAAAGAGCTCATGGGAGGCGGGTGTAGAGGGGATTTGGAGGCGGGGGCACAGTGTGTGCACCCGCCTTCAGTGCGGGCGCCTCCAAAAGGAGGCGCCCGCACCCGCCTCCCTTGTGAGGGGTTATTGGCGGCGGGTGCAACTTCAATAACCATTATTGGAGGCGGGTGCAACCATTAATCCTCCAATAAATTGTTATTGGAGGCGGGTGTATACCCCCAATACAAAATTTAATTTCCCTTTTTTCAATTTATGATTTCAGTAGGAATCGAACTCGCACCGGCGGACTCACTTGACTCTTGCACATTAAATTTACCACTAGGCTACATATACTCATGTATATAAAGTTAAAATCGAAAATATATATTTATATATTTTCTTCTAAAACTTGTAGTTTTTATGACCTAAAAATTTATCTCCTTTTTTTAAAAATTATTTTCAACTCTCAAAATTATCCTAGTAAATTATTTTCAAATTTATTTTTAATATTCAACAGTCCAAAACAAAGAGAATTTTCGAAACAATATTAATTACAATTTGGGAAAATGCACCTGCCTCCAATAAACACGATATTAGAGACGGGTGCAAAGTCTTTTCTCGCCTCAAAAGAGAATTGGAGGCGGGTGCACATCCACCCGCCTCCAATAATTAATTATTGGATGCGGGTGCAACATCCACCCGCCTCCAAAGACTTTTCCGGCCCCTTACAAACACCCGCCTCCAAACGGGCGCCTCCTTTGATCATTTCTGTACTAGTGAACTTTGGATAGAACTCAATTCATCCAATTTCGGTCGGCGGCCCAGACAATATGTGGAAACCAAATTCATAAACCTTCCTTTTCTTCCAAATTTAGAACCCCACGAAGCAAATTTAAAACCTTTTTCCTTGTTTAATTTGATTTACACGCAGCAACCCAAAAATTTGCTTGAACTCTGCCACCCACCAACTTCTGTACGGCGTCAAGTTGTCAATGCTTTCTTCAACCTTTTTTTTTCTTCGTTGTTTTCCTTTTTGACTTCTAGCTCTTGATTGTCTTCCTCCTGACTTCTGCCCCCGGCTCTGATATCACTTTTTATGAATAAATGCCCCTTAGAATTTTTAAATTACTTGTTACAAGAAATATTTCAATAAAAATATTATAGCGGAATTGAAAAACAGAAAATAAAGAACACAATAGATTTAACGTTGTTCGATCTCAACAGATTTAAATCCACAAATTATTCACTACTTCACTTTATTATGAGAAATCAATAATAGAAGAGTTTACAATGTACTATCAACATATAATATCTCTCGCCCTCTTCTCATGGCTTGAGGACTACTCCACAACTCACAACGCAACGTCGGAGAGACATAAGTAGGAATTTTGTCATCTCCTATGAACTCACGACGGCAACCCATCTTTCACCCAGCCGAAAGGCCAGGGCTCTCTGTCTACATCTCACGGGGATGGATGCTATCTCTGTTTAGCCTGTCTTATTTTATTACAAAACTCATATATTTATAATAGAAATAAGCAAACTCTGATAGGCCCAGATTCATTACCTGGCCCAATACAAATTGTATTAGAAATTTGAGGAGATAGCTCAACAAAATGTAATGATTATGTTATTTTTTGAATTTAGTTAGAAATATTGTTATTTCTTTGTGTAAACTTTTTGATAAATTTTCTAAAATAAAATGAAAAAGAACAGAGCCTCGGTCTTCATTCACTATAGCATAGTGATTTATCGGGCTGCATATGGCATAGCGCAACTACTAATTAGGAACAAGGGAACAAGACATTTGCCGAGCTTTGTTCATTTCCATGTTTTAAAACATAGTTTTAAAGACATATTTTTAAAAATATTTATTAATATAAAATGTGTATTGTGAATATATATATATATATATTCACATAGTAAAAGATTGTATTAAAAAGCCAAACAAACAAAACAATGAAAGTAAACATACCCTAAGTTATCGTATCATTCGTTCATTTTCCATTCTAAACACACAACTAAATTCACCTCAACCTTCTCATATTTTCATAAAATTTGATTTTTTTTAGTGACACGGAGGAATAATAACTTTATTAGTTGTCAATAGAAAACGTAGCAAATGAAGCGTTTTCTTTTATATTATTAGTAATGCCGTAATAGTTGACGATGTAAGAAAAATAGTTTCCGATCACAAATGTCGTAAGAAAATCAATCTATTAAGGGCGAACTACACCTGGCTCTCCCTGAGCTATGATAAATTACAAATACCCTCTCGAGTTTTGACATATTACAAATAACTTCAGTTCTTTTGGAGAAAAATTCTTGTACAATTGTTTAACAGTCTGACTTTAACAGCTAAAATTGATATTGGTGCATTATACTCCATGTCTTGTGTCTTATTAATACTTTATTCAATTCACACTATAACTCATTCTAACTTTTTAATTTTGTTTCAAAATAAAAGTTATCATAATTATTTTTTTACTTTTCCTTTTCAAAAGTTGTCGTTATTAGTAATTTAGTTACCTACATTAATATTGTATTATTTATGCTATAGATAAAGGATTTAGAGATTATTTTTAAATAATTTTTTAATATGTGCTTAAAATTATAAAATAACTTATATTGTGAAACCTAAGGAATACAACATACTTCCTATGTTCTTTAAAGAGTGTATCTTTTCAAACTTTAATACAAAAAGTTAATACAATATTTATTTTACCCCTAATTTAATTTATCTATTAATTACATTCTCTTTCTAAATGTACATTAAGTTTGTAGTTAAACAAGATGATATAAATAGGGATAAAAGAATAATTTTTTTCACTTTCTTAATTCGTATGCAAATCTCTAATGGGACACTCTTTAGAGAACAGAGGGAATATAACACTAGAACAAAGTAAACAATTTAGACATTTAAAAAATATAAAAAAATTAAAAAATGTGTTCTGGTCAGTTAAACACGTCGCCAAATTCGTTAAAGTAGGCAAGCAACAAATGCAAAAAAGGAGTGAAAGGAAAAAAATGCAGGCAAGCAACAAGAATTTGTAATTTGCAAAAATATTAATTATGAGAAATTGATAATAATAATTAAAAAAATTGAAGGAAATTTGGGCAAATATAATATAACAAAAAGTACGATAGAATAAGATATTTTAGCACACTTATTACAAGCGTTACATCACCAGAAAGATAAGATAACAAGAAAAAAAAGGGAGATAAAGTGGGACATAGAATTTTGTTTGTGTGGCTATCATTAGAACAATTTATGTGGATTCAGCCACATTGCATCCATTTAATTCCAGTGGGACCCGATACTTGATTCTTGATAGAAAATTTTGTTATTTTGTGCAAGGTTGGTGGACTTCACATTAAAAATATATATATAAAAAATAATTTCAAAAGTAAAAACTCGAGAATTAGTATGATATTATATAATATATTAATAATAAATCACAGTTTAGGTAACTTTTGTTTTGACCTGTTGCAATTTTTGTTCATGTAACTGGTTATGGTTAGTTCTGAACAGTTAAAAGATATTTTAATAGTTTTTGAGGACTTTTTCAATGAAAATTAAAGTGGGAGAATTGTAATTTTGGAAATTGTAATACTAGTGAAGAATATGGAAATTACAATATTGTCCCAATTCCCTTTTTTTTTTTTTCCTGGGGGGATAAATCACATTTACCTCCCTCGAGGTTTATGGAAACTATCAATACCCGAGGGTTTCATTAAACCACCAACACTTCTTGGATCGAGTAATAATATTACAATTATTCTCTTATGGTTTCATAAAATTACATTTGCCCTTTTGAGAGTCAAAAAATTGAATTCAAAACTCAAGTTATTTTTGTAGTGGGGCAAAATAGTCTCTTATCAGACCATATGACAATTTAACATGGGATACATTCGCTTTAAAATATTTGATAGGCAATATTTTTTAAAAGGAAAAAGTGGTGCATGTTTAACTATTTGGCAAGTTTAATACAATTTTTTGCAAAAGTTTGAACGTCCAGATGGGAGGGGAATGTCAGTAGTTTCATACCTCAACGAAGTTTTGATAATTTTTACGAACTTCGAGGGAGGTAAATGTACTTTACCCTCTCTTTATCTTTACCATCTCAATTCATCCCATTTCATCATATCCGGGATGTGGTATGGTTCCGAAGGATGAAACCAAATATGGACAGTTCCAATACAATTTCATTTTTGAAAACAAGTTAATTTTTTGATTTATTTATCTATTCCATGCTCGGAACAGGAGAGGATACATATTACACCACGATTTTGAATTAAAAGAGAGATTTCAAGAAATGACATATTTATTAATTCTAGCAATAATAGAGTCATATTTGATGTATCATAAAAGATTTGCCTTTTCTATTGATTCCTACCGATTGGATCAAAAATAATTATTGAATGAGGTATTCAACTCCAATGATGAATTTATAAAACGACTCTAACAAACTATAAACATCCCCTTAACTGTTTAAGATTGACATAAACAGTCACATGAATTAAGGGGCTCTTTTTTAAAGAATGTTTGAGTTTTCGATTTTAAAAAATAATTTTATAATATATAAAATATGTTAGGAATGTAAAAAAATATAATTAAATAATAAAAAATTATATTAAAAATTATTTATAATATATTAAATTTATTATCAAAATCAAAATCTAAACTGAACACGCCTAAAACGGTAACATCATGTAAAAGTAAAAGCTTAGTCACCATAAAAGACAAGACAGGAAACAGAGGGGAGGGGGAATACGATGTTTTGTAGTTATCCGTTAAGGAAATGAAGTCGGTGCTGGCTAATGAGGGGGCTCTCTTCTTTTCTGGCTTGGTTAGGGAAAGTTTTAATTTTTTCTTGAAAATTTTTGAAGAAAAGTTTCTTTTGAGAAAATGTATAGATGAGAAATAAAAATACATAATAATTTTGTTATTTTTTAAATTTATATAAGTAAATATTTAAAGGAATTTTTTTAATTTTTAAGAAAATAAAGTTATTTTTTGTGTAAAATTTTAAAATAAAAAAGTAAAAGTTCTCTGTTCTCTTACTCTGTTCTTTTCCGAACATAATCAGGAAAAATATCACTTTTTTCTCAAAAATATTACACAAAGAAATAACATTCATTTTTACTAAATTCACAATTCAAATTTTAAAATTTCCTCTAAATACTCACTCACATAAATTAAAAAAACATAATTATTATATTTTTTCTTCTCTTTTTTACACAAATTTCCAAAACAAATTTACTCAAAAAAAATTTCTTCCTTAACTAAAAATTTTTTTAACTAAATTGACATGATAACAGAAATAGCTTACAAGAGAACATAGCCAAAAAATGAAAAGAGGAAAGTAGGAACTTCGCGGTCGGCTTCCTGTTTTGGAATATTTGACAACCTACGACTATGATTCACTACGCTAGGGATTGCGTAAGCTCTTGTCTAGTATATCTTATGGTGGGTCCTCATATTATTCATCACGCGGTCAACGCTGTTCCAAGGAAAATCAATCCTCACCTTCCGTACCGGTCACTCATTACGTCATTTCATAAGGGATTTCTCGTCTTTTTCTGGCTCATTCGTTTCTATGTTAAGTTTTAATTATTATCCACTCAAAGTCAATTTTAATAAATATATTTTATTTTATATTATTTATATCCTTACTAATATAATTATGTATTATTTATAATTAATTGATACTTTATAAGTAAAAATATAAATATAATAAAATGTGTCAAATTAGCTATTTTAGGTGTTGTCTATTGTAAATGGAATAAAATGTGTCAAATTAACTATTTTAAGTATTGTCTATTAACATGCATAATAAGTTGTACATATATCGAAGTAAACCCTTTAACAGAAGGAGTATATATATATATATATTATTTTAATCATTTTCTGATACATATTTTTTTACCCTTTCATTTTTGTTTTTATTTTTATTTTTTACATTTTAAATACATTTTTAACTTTAAAAATCAATTCTAAAACTGAATTTTCATTTGTTACCAATTCCAATTCATTACCCTTTAAATATTTAATATTTAAGTTTAATTGTCCGTGTTATTAGGGCCACTCATATAGCCCCGCAAACTCGTCAAATCTCAACTTTAACCCACTTATATAAAGTTGGTTTGATATATTGTTTCTCGTGTCATATTATAAATTGCGAATAATATTTGTATATATTAATTAACTGAATGCATGTAATTAATGTTGCCCGAAATATCTTCTTTCCACAGCAAATTAGGGGTAATTGTTGAATTCCTTCTTCACATTAAGGCTCTTGGGCTCGTTCGAAATTAAACCTGTAGTCAGGATTAACTCCCCGATCTTCCTTCAATGGCTAACTCAATAAATAAGACTAATCATCTACTATAAATTTATTACCTTCATCTTAGAAAGTAGCAAATATCACACTACAGATTGAAGGAATCTTCTTGGAGAAGGAAATATCAATATAGCTTATTGACATCGCCCACCCTTCAACATATATACATATTTTTTCTTTTATCGCTAGCAACTGTTTCCTCGATACTTTTATCGAGCCATTTCAGAGAGGGACAATTGTCGTGTGTAGTTGGCATTTTTGGAAAGACCAAGTTTATCCTTTGGATCAATTAGGAGTGAGCATGGTTTGGTCCAATTCAAAAATCGAATCGAATTCGAATAACCCAATTTGAATTCAGTATTCGAATTATGTTTGGTTTGAAACCGAATTCGAATTATGAATTTGATTTTAGAATTGGTTTTCGAATTTGGTATCCAACTCGAAAACCGAATTGGGATATATGATTTATATGTTTTTAATTTTATACTTCTCATTTTACTCTTCCTATTTCCTTCTTCCATATTTCTTTCATTTTTTTCTATTAGCCGTCAAGTTTTTGGGAAAAGGTTATGGTGATGTTGATTGTTGTTGTTGGATGGTAGAGATTATGGATCTGGGAAGAGGCGGCAATGGTGGATCTGGTACTAGACGGTACTTATTCTCTTAATCTATTTTCTTTCTTCTCTTCATTTTTTTTTTTTTTTACTCTTCCTATTTCCTTCTCCCATATCTTTTTTATTTTCTTTAAAACTTTACTGTGTTAAACTATTAATTCTAAAAACAAATTTGTAAATTCGGTTTTCACGGTCCAAACCGAATTCGAATTATGAATTCGATTTGGTTTCTTCAGTTTTAAAACAAATTAGGTTCGATTTTTGATAAGAAATATTTTTCTATATTCATTATGAACTTATAAAAAAAGTTTATATACAGCTAACATACCAAACCTACGAAGCCCAAAATACACATAACTATACAATATATCCAACACCACCTCTCAAGTTGGCGCATGCAAATTATGTATGCCCAACTTGGCTAGCAAAAACTCAAACTGCTGTAGCCCTAACGATTTGGTAAAGATGTCTGCCAACTGAGAATTCGTGAGAACGTGTGATGTAGCAATGGTCCACTTCACTATGGCATCCCTCAAGAAGTGACAATCCACTTCAATATATTTCGACCGTTCATGAAAAACAGGGTTCTGAGCCAAATGCAGTGCTGACTGACAATCGCAAAATATCTGCATTGGCCCCTCTGTGCAAATCCCAAGACTCTGGAAAGTCCCTTAAGCCACTTCAACTCGCAAGTCACTTTCGCCATAGCCCGATATTCTGCCTCTGCAGAAGAAAGTGAAACTGTAGCCTGTTTCTTGGTCTTCCAAGAGACAGGCGAAGCACCAAGAAATACCATCCATCCAGTAACTGATCTCCGTATTTTGGGGCAAGCAGCCCAATCTGAATCACACCACCCTGTCAGCTTCAGATTACAGTCTCTCTGAAGTAGAACAACCTGTCCCGGGCTCCCCTTCAAGTAACGTACTACTCTCAAGGCTGTTGCCCAATGATCCTCCTTTGGTGCCTGCAAAAATTGAGACAAAATGTGCACGGAAAAATACAAGTCTAGCCTAGTGAAAGCCAGATAGATAAGCCTACCCACGAGCCGCCGATACTTCTCTCCATCGGCCAGGTCCGGACTCGTCGAAGCTGCAAGTTTCTGATTCTGCTCCATTGGAAACGACACGGGCTTCGCTCCCAGTAGTCCTGTCTCAGATATAATGTTCAGAGTGTATTTTCGCTGACACAAGAAAATACCCTCTGCACTCCTCGCCACCTCTATGCCCAAAAAATATTTAAGCTTCCTCAGATTCTTCATGTGAAAACAGGCATTCAAATATTTCTTGAACTCTGCAAGTTTCTTGAAATTGTTTTCCGAAATAATCAAATCATCCACATACACCAAAACATTCATTCTACTCCCCAGCTTCGAAAAGGTAAACAGTGAGTAATCCGAGGACTGAACAAACTCATATCTCCGCAATACTGCTGTCAATTTTGCAAACCAACATCTGGGGGCCTGCTTCAACCTATACAACGATTTGCGAAACCTACACACTTGACCATCTCTCCTTTTGCTAAAACCAGGAGGAACCCGCATGTACACCTCCTCCGTCAGATCTCCATGCATAAAGGCATTGTGAACATCCATCTGGTGTAGTTCTCAATCCTTTACTGCTTTAACTGTTAGAAAAGTCCTGACAGTCACCATCTTTGCCATTGGTGCAAACGTATCAGAGTAATCAATGCCTTCCACTTAGTGATTGCCAAACACAACCAACAGTGCCTTGAGCCTCTCAATCTGCCCATCTGAACGATACTTGATCTTATAGATTATAGATCCATCTACTCCCCAATGCTTTCTTGCCAGCTGGTAATTTCTCCAATGTTCAAGTCTCATTCTTTTCCAGAGTTTGGATTTCAGTCTGCATAGCCTCACGCCAGCCTGCATCTTTCATGGCATCCTTGAAAGATTTAGACTCAAGTCCTGTAGTAACAGCTGCAACAAAAGGTATAATGGTCCACCGAAAAATAATTACTATCCAAATAATTAGACAAAGGGTAGAGATTACCATGACCAGAGGAATGCTTGGAACTCGATGAAGAGCGCGGGGGAGGGAGGGGGTGGACTTGAAACCAACAACTGTATTAACCACAAAATCTCGAAGACGAACAGAAGGAACCCGAGTATGCATACCTCTACCCAAATGCACAACCGGATCCCATTCGCCTCGCACCTCAGCCCCATCCACCACGGACTGCGGCTGCTGACCGCCCTCGGCAGCGACAGAGGGTTGCGGAACAGTCTCGGGATCTCCCCCTGCCGCCGCTGGACTCGGCACATCTGATGGCTCCGCGGTGGTGCTAAGCAAAGCCGAAGGGGGAGGCACCTCCAGTAGGTCCTCATCTTCCTCAAACTCATCCTGTACAATGTTAACCAAGTCCGGTGCAACAATATGTTCCTCAACCAAAGCAGCAGAAGAATGATAGGAGAAAGGAAACACAGATTCAACAAATTTAACATCACGGGAGACAAAATATTCACGGGTCTCCAAATCATACAACTTCCACCCCTTTTTCCCAAACGGATATCCCACAAAGATACACCGACGACTTCTACTAGCAAACTTATCAAATTTGGCTTTCAAGTTATGGGTATAGCACAAAGAACCGAAAACACGTAGCTCAGACAGAAGGGGTTTCACACCAAACAGACATTCATACGGGGACTTATAATTTAACAATTTCGAGAGAGTCTGATTTATCAGATAGCCAGCAGTTAAAACACATTCACCCTAAAACTGCACAAGAAGATTAGCCTGAAATTTTAAAGCCCGAGCTACATCTAATATGTGCCTATGTTTTCGTTCAACTCTACCATTCTGTTGGGGGTGCTCACACAAGAGGTTTGAAAAATAATACCCCGATTAGCCAAAAAATTCCTAAGACAAAAGAATTCAGTCCCATTATCATTCCGCATCGTTTTAACTTTAGCATTAAATTGACGTTCTACTAAAGCTAAAAACGGGTAAACAATTCAAACACCTCAGTTTTATCACGCATCAAGTAAATCCAAACTGTTCGAGTAAAATCATCAACTATAGTGATAAAGAAACGAGTACCACACGAAGATAAAGTATGATAGGGACCCCACAAATCACAATGTATCAATTCAAAAGGAAAACATGCTTTATTGTTAATCAATAAAAATAATGCACGACTCTGTTTAGCCTGGCAACACACATCACAGGACTTATTCAAACCATCATTAGAAATAAACTCAAATGGTAGGTTCTTCACGATCTTAGCTGAGGGATGCCCCAATCTTTGATGCCAAACAACCGAATCTTGCTGATCAACAACTCGATTGCTTGAACACCAAAGCCACTCCTGAAGTAGTAAAGTCCCCCCCCCCCCCCCCCCCCCCCCCCCCTTTCACCGATTCCAATCAGCATCCTCGAACGTGTGTCCTGAATAACACAGCCAGATTTAACACAATGTACCACACAGTCAGTATCATCAGCTAGATGCGAAACAGAAATAAGGTTGCACAATAAATGAGGTACATAATAAATATTGTTCAAGATCAAGTGACTAGACAATCTAACTGTTCTACTTTTCATAAAAACAACCTTACTACCTTCAGGAAGTCCAACAGTGCAAGAAGGCATATCATGTAAATTGGACAGCAAAGACAAGTTACCTGTGACATGATTCGAAACACCCGTATCTATTAGTCATAAACTGGACAGAAACTCACCACTCAATCGATCATCGGTGCTCTTATTACCCAAAAGAGAAAGCAGTTGTTGCAATTGCTCAGAATTCACACCCGGAATACCCGAAACAGGCGCCGAATCACCACTGCCCACCGCGGCACCTCCACTGGTCGCCGGATAGACCACTGCCAGCGCCTCAGCAGTGCGAGGTCGCGCCGCTGCACCTGCTGTCGGTCCTCCTTTCCCACGGCCAGCTCCGCGATCAGGGTTGGCCTTCCCACGGAATTGAGGCCGTTCTCCCCACCATTCCGGATATCCATTCTTCCCAAAAGAGGTAGATTCCTCATGCCCAATCCTACTACAGTAAGTGCAAGTGACATTAGGAAGAAATCTCGATTTTATACTCAGAAGTACCTTTATGCGGGACTTTCACAGCAAAAGTCATCACATTCGCCTGGTCAAATTTGACAGAACTGTTCCGGGTCTGCAGTTGCTCCTCTTGATTCATTGCCTTAGAATGCCCAATCCAAGGTGGGTAGTGGATTTTGCGCCAAAATTTGAGAACGAAGGCTCCCAAATCGCTCCTAATTGATGCCAAACAAAAAATCATGAAACTTCGCCTCATCCTTTTTCTTCTAAAACTCTTCACTCATTCCACAAATACAAGTTTTATTTGTCGAGTTCATCTTATACTTTTTCTAATCTCCCAAAGTATGTAGCAACAGACACGGTGGCAATCTGTTTGCAATTGGCCAGCTCAAATTTCAACTCCTGTAGTCGTTGCCCACTACTAATAGTAAACCGTCTCTGCAATAAATCCCACAACGGTTTCGCCTCTTCAAAATAAGGAATCGTGTTCTTCTGCGACTCGTCAATAGTGTTCATGATCCATTGCACGAGTGTAGATTGCACTGCATCTCCAATCATTCAGATACATTGGATTTAGAGGTTTGCAAATACTACCATCCACAAAACCATACTTTCGCCTTCCTCGTAACTATAAGCGCATAGAACGAGCCCATTGTTCGTAATTCGCACTATTAAGTTTCACCGTACTAATCATGTTCCCCGGATTATCATTGGAGCCAAGATAATACGAAGAAAAGGGTCAATTCGTTCGATAAATAATCTCTGCATCAGGGTCATTAGTCTCGATCTTCGGGTTCGGGGGGTTCGCCGGAGCCGTCTTCTGGTCGGCGCGGGGGGTCATGGTCTTCTATCCTTCATCAGCCATGGTGAAGGAGATCGGGGGGGGGGGGGGGGGGGGGGCGAAAAAATCAAAGGTGGAGGCTAGGATTTTTTATTTCGTGGCTCTGATACCATGATGAGAAATATTTTTCTGTATTCATTATGAACTTATACAAGCTACGAGGCCCAAAATACACTTAACTATACAATATATCCAACAGTTTTCGAATTGGCAAAAAAAAATTTAAAATTCGAGTAAACCGATTCGTGCCTACCCCTAGGACCAATCCTCCCCTATTGGGGCTTTGAGGCTAAGTGAAGAGTTAGAATCTTTTGGTTGATTCCCTTATGTCAACACTTGTTACTTCAAAGAGTCATCGATTAGGAGCGTGAATATAATGGGCAGTGTGGAAAGGAGGAGAAAACGAAGAGTTTATTGACTAAAATACTGCTTATCAGATGAGACGTAGAAATAAACAAGTTGGTTAAATTATTTCATTGTTTCAATTTTTATTCGTTAACTCAAATAAGTTGAAACAGAAATAATACTAAAGTCAAAAAAGCATATATTAACAGATACTTTCATTCTACTTCACTTATTTATTATGCATCAAATCAGATATTTATCTCCATAAACCATCCCATCCCTTTGTTCCACGTGTCAGCGTAACAACCTTTAATTTCAGATCCATGCATTATCATCTTTATTTATCCAAATTAATCTAAACGTAAAAAAATTACTGAGTGAAGCAGCTGTACCTTTATAAATAGTTCAATACATTAAGGTGTATTTCTTTAGTGGACTCATAAGTTAGTTGTACCTATACCTCCGCTAATTGTTACTGATTTAGTGACATAGTCAAAAAAATATTTATTTCGATGAGACTAGACTGGCAAGTACAATTTTAAATAGTGCACGGCAAATTCACCCATCAATAATACTGTTAAAGGATAATTGGAGGATTTGAAAAGGTTTCACCCTCAATAGTCCCCTTAAATATGTGATTGCTTAGATTGTATAATTTTACGTGATATAACTGCTGTACTCAGTTTAACCTGGAACCTTCTAGATATAGTAAAAAAGTTTGAAGAAGTCTTCAAAAACAATAGAATTTGAAGGACAGTAATATTTGAGGAACTTAGAAGAATCAACAAGTCGAGCAAAAGTCTTTCCCATTTCACTCTCACTCCCAAGTTGCAACCAACCAGACGTGTTGAATTTTGGGTGCAACTTTTATTTTTTTGTTTGGACATGTTACACTTTTAGGGGGTGCTTGGTTGGGGTTTTGGGGGAGGGGAATGGCAATGGAAATGAAATGGGGTGTTTGGTTTTGGGGTTTCATTCCCCGGGACCCCCCCCCCATATCCAATTTTCTTTCCTTCCTCCATTCCCCTCCATTTTGAGGGGAATGGGAATCATTCCCTCATGAAATCATTTTTGTGTGTGTATTTTTTATTTTTTAAAATTTTAAGTGCTAAAATTCATCATTATAATATATTTTACCACAAAAGTTTATAATATATCAAAATTTAAATGTAAAAAAAAATAAAAATAAATTTTAATCCTAAAAGTTTATTTGTGAACCAAACACCATCTATCATTCCCTCTACTATCATTCCCTCTACTATCATTCCCCACTATTATCATTCCCATTCCCATTCCCATTCCCCTCTACGAACCAAGCGGCCCCTTAGTCTTTTACATTTCGTTATTGTAAACATAGTCGTTTACGTTGGTATGTTGTTGCAGTTTTGGCCACCGTTACTTGTTATGGGCAACGATTTATAAGGATCTTTTAAAATGAAGGAAAAAAAGAAAAGAAAAAGTGTTGAGGGTTTTTTCGTGATTTTCATATTGTTCAATTTTCGTGTAATAAATTTTACCCATATTACGTATGTCAATTGTATATCAGCTGATTCGTTCTAAACAATTTCGGTTTCTTTATGAGATTTATTTAAATATTATTACAGGAGTCATTGAAAAATATGAAAATTAGGGGTGTCAACATGTTGGATTGAAATGAATATTATTACATTGATCTATGTGGCAGATTGTCTCATGCGACATGAGATAGGAGGGATCTCTTTTTAAATGATGTTTTCTAATAAGGTTTGTAAATCATACTATTATTAACCAATTAATATAGCCAAATTCAATGCTACTAGTAAGGATAAATTTGAAAAGAATGTGTAACAAGGACAAATATTTTAATAATTAGAATGAAAAATATTTTGAATCAAATAAATGAAGGAATATTATAGTGAAACCTGAAGATCAAAACATAATATGATGTATGATTGCATTTGTATTTGTATTAGATGTGTATTTTTATCCTTAAATTAGTGGCCAAAAGCGGGGATTCTCAAACAATGAAAAGGGTAATTACGATAATTTCTTCCAAAATTTGACGTAAGACACTATGTATTGTAGAGTTTGATGCCATGAAATAACGACCCAGATGTCATGCCCTTAGGAATAACACCTGGCTGACCCTGAAAGCCCAGAAAGAACCAAAAAACTCTGCCCAGCCCTGCCCAGCCCAGCCCAGTAATCACCCACCTATTTCCTCGCTCCCGTGATTATGCCTTTTAGTTTTATCCGCCTATATAACTAAGCTCTCCGATCATTCATTCATTTCCAATTCAAACGATACATATACAGAGGCACTAGCCAATACATCAGATCCGATCCTGTTTAAGTAACATTGTACTCATTTCCAATTCCAACATCAACAGCCAATAAAATAAAAATGGATTTTTTCTCACCCTGCTACTCCGATACATATCCATATTCCTCACCGGAACTCTGCTCGCCTGCTGATGATCATCATCCTCAGCAACCCCCCGAGTCATCGTCCGGCTCCCATAGTCCCACTGCCTGCAGCAACTCCAATTTATCCGACAAAGACCTCCTGCTGGCTTCCAACAATCCAAAGAAACCAGCTGGGAGGAAGAAGTTCAGGGAGATGAGGCACCCCGTGTACAGGGGAGTCCGGAGAAGGAACTCCGGCAAGTGGGTTTGCGAAGTCAGGGAGCCCAACAAGAAAACAAGAATATGGCTTGGCACTTTCCCGACAGCAGAAATGGCGGCTAGAGCTCATGACGTGGCGGCCATTGCCCTCAGGGGAAGGTTCGCCTGTCTCAATTTCGCCGACTCTGCTTGGAGGCTACCCGTTCCGGAATCGACTGACCCCAAGGACATTCAGAAAGCCGCGGCTGAGGCTGCCGAGGCATTCAGGCAGCCGGAATCTCCTTCTCCTTCTGAGGACAACAACGTTATTAGAACAGAGGAGTGTGCATCTTCTGTAATGGGTCAGGGGGAGAACGTTTCCTATACGGATGAGGAAGCGGTGTTGGGAATGCCGGGTTTGCTGGCAAACATGGCGGAAGGATTGATGCTGCCGCCGCCTGAATGCGGCGGAGGTTGGGATGAGATTCTTGAAGGCGATGATGCTGACTTGAGTTTGTGGAGTTATTGAATTTGATACTGCCTCATATATACTAACGTTGATGGATTTTAAAGGAAGCACTAGCGCGGGTTCAATATATGTTTATTTATAGGTATATATTAATTAGGATATACCATAGTTGCAGAGGTGGAAGAGTTTTTAGTTTTTTTTTTTTTTTAAATTTCTCCTTCCCTTCCTTACGTTTAGGTTTAACTTTATATTTGGGGGGACAGTACGGATAGTGTGTGAAACTGAAAGGACTTTCACTAAAGAGTTTAAAACAGTAACACAGCCAAGCCAGCTGCTACTTGGGAGATTGTATGCTGGAATGGGATATTTTTGGTTAAGCATGTGTGGAAAATATCTCAATAAAGTAAGGCAAGATATAGTTTACCTAATTTTGAATACAAATTCTCTGTGGTGTTATTCTGCCTCTCTCCTCCTCAATGACAAATTATTCCATGCAACCGATGTACATACATCAGTCGTATTATGTGGTACATTCGTTCAATAAAATTTGACCACATAAGCAAAATTTCCAAGCTATGAAAGTTGATAAATGAAAATTTTAAATTTAAATCCTAAAAATTAGCTGATTATGATAATTAATTATCGTCAAAAATATCTCTTTCCAAATTAAGGGGCTTAGCATCATCTATCTTAATCGTCAATGGCAGAAAAAAATGTTATGAATTTGTACAAAAGGAGAATATCAAAGAAATAACTTTTATTTTCTTTCTGCATAGTCAAAATTCAGAAAGGAGGAGAAAACTTGTACATCAAAACTGGGTTCTAATCCATGTAATTATTTGGCACAATCAAAAGATTGAGACTATTTTTATTGATAAACCCGGTGATGGATTCTAATCCCCATAAATCTATAAGGAAATTCATGCTTAATTCTGTCCTCCAAAATCACCAAACCAATCCAATGCCCCTTCTCAATTGAAGATGAAGACGACATACTGCTCCTGTAATTGTTAGCAATTAGCAAAGCTTTTATATTGTACAACACAAGTTCCTTTCTGTAGTGCTAATTATAAATTGCAAGCTTTAATTGGCAGAAAAAAAATAACAAATTCTTTTTTTGAGGCCTCCAATTCTTCTTTTGTACAAATACAGAACCTCAGCCATTGATTGACGCACAGGTAAGTAAGATGATTCCAAGCCCCTTAATTTGGAAAGAGATATTTTTTGGCGATAATTAATGATGGAGTAATGAAAACTCCTCAAATAATATTCTCAACTTTCTTAACTCAAGTAAAGGTGTCGTTGATTTATTAGTCAAATTATTTTTTATTTTATAAAAGTGTAGCTAATGAATGCATGACACCTCAATTGAGTTAAGAAAGTGTATCATTACTCATAATGATTAGAATCACCTAATTTTTAGGATCTAAATTTTTTATTTATCAACTTTCGTACGTGGAAATTTTGCTTATGTGGTCAAATTTTATTAGACGGATGTATCACATTATGCTACTGATGTGTATACATCCGTTGCGTAAAATAATTCCTCCTGCTCAATACCCAACTACAATCTTAACCTTTAAAATAAGGTCATTTTTAACGGTGAAGAGAATAAGATAAGCTTAATTTTTGCTCGTAAACAATGAAAAACTACGAAAGCCCAAGTTATTGGTTTTCTGGTTTATATGAAATAAGAGGCCGTAAATTACAAATATCAAAGAGGCCGGCCTCATTATAATTCAAAAACGATGATAAAGATTGAAGCCCAAATGGCCAATTTAGCACTTTTCCTATTCCACCAGGGCACTTCCGCTCCCGCAGGCATTTTCGACGTCTTAACCTAATCTTCCCCTCTGCTAAAATCCTATCCCGAAAGAAGAAGAAGAAGAAGAAGAAGAAAGGCCTCAAATCCGCAGAGCATCGTCGTCTTCCTTCTCCCCTCTGCAACGATGAAGCTCGTTAGGTTTTTTGATGAAGCTGAACAACGAGACTGTGTCGATTGAGCGGAAAAAAGGCACGGTTGCCCAATTCTTTCCTTAAAATGGCCCAAAACTAATCCTAAATTTCCTCAAACTCAAAAAAAAGCGTTACCAATTCTAACGTTGTTTTGTTTTAAGTTTATTTTGTTTTATTTCACCCCATGAGTACCGATCCTGGTCGCAGAATGCGAGGAAATGACCCACCAACCTATCCTTCAATACGACTCGACTCTTCTTCTTCATCCAACACTTATGAAGGTCAACAGCCGCCGCTCTGTCACCCACCTGAAGCGGTGGAACGTCCCGGTAAAATTTAAAATTTAATTTAAACTCATTTATTGATATCTATGTATATATAAAGATTTAATTATTTATATTATTTAAAATTGTAATATTGCATATACTTATTTTATTTATATTATACAGTTAAAATTTTAATCGAACCTATTCATGAACATTAACGAGGTTTCAACACTTTATTCTTGTTTGTGTTTATTTATTATCAAGGTTAAAAATAATGTTCATTTTTGTTTACCAAATCCCATGAGCTAACCGGTAATATGGACTGAAAATGACACACTACACAAATATAAGGGATCATTTTTGCCACAATAAAACGTAAGGGACTAAAATTACCACGTTTCCAAACGAAATTGCCATTTTTCTTTAGTACTAGATTTCCAAGTCATGAAATAGCGACAGCGACAGGGACAGGGGTGCTAGGACCTAGTCTTAAATAACTCTTAAGTCCAGAGCCGCCCAGGATGGCCACTTATCATAACTTCCACCTCCACCTATTTCCGTGTCCGCGTTTTATCCGTTTTCTATATGCTGAAGCTCATAATTGCACAGAATCGGGCATGTTTTCTTGCCCCTAAAACACTATTTCTGGGGCCCATGTGTTTCTGTCCACAATTACCTTTATTTGCCACCTATTCTTTTTTTTTTAAAGCACTCTTCTCTTTCTTAGTTGGCAATAAAAAACATTTTTCCTCTCATCTCTCTCAGCTTTCGTCTTTTCTTCTTCTCCTTTTTAGTTTTTACTCCCTCTCTCTCCTCTTTTCTCTTCTTCTCTTTCTTTCTTTCTTTTTATGTGATAACAATGATTTTAAAATTTATTTTTTTCCCCTTCCTCTTCGACTGTCTATTCTTTTTTGGTTTTTCGACTGATTCATCTTTTTTTTTTTTTTGGTTCCAAATAGTTAACTAAATTATAAAAATCGTTACTAATATTATTAATGTTTTAATTGTTGTATTTTAATGTCAATCTTAACATACATAATTTACTCTTCTTTCTTTTTTTCCCTTGGTACTTTTTACTCTTTTTTCTACACCTATAGTAAATTTTTTTTTGTGGCCATTCAAATTTATTTAGACTAGTTTATTATTTTAATTTTTTAACTATAAATTTCAATTTATAAATTATTTAATTAATTTGGAAATTTGAGGTGTTTCAAATTTAGATTTTTTATTTTTTGTTGTAGTCTTAATATTAGATTTTATAGAATGATGTTTCAGGAAATAATGATACGAAAGTAGTATGGTTGAACATAAAATTTGAAAGAAAAGGGAAAGGAGAAAAAATTAAGATATAGTAGTTTAAATATGAGACATACAATGGTAAAATGAAAATTGTGTTAATGTCACTTATAAAATAAAGAGAAATTGAAATAGTAAAAAGAAAGATAAATTTAAGATGTGTAAAAATAAAACAAATATATATATATATATATTTATTGTTTATAAGGTAAAAGAAAAAAAAATAAAGGAAAAGGAAGCGAAGGTGAAAATAACTTGATACTATGTGATTTTCAACAAAACTTGATATTAGGTGGGATTAATTTGTCATTTTTAGTGGGGACGAAAGAAGTATTGGTATAGAAGCATTCAATTGCATAAATTTTGATACTATGCTAGGTCAATATGTAATTTTTAAGTAAAATTGAGAACACAATTATCATTGTTTCTCATTAATACCGTTTATTACAACATAAAAATGGTCCAATTATTTTGATATTTAGATAATTTGATGATAGCACCAAAACTATTAGTATATAAGGACTCATTTGAAAAAAATTGAGATTATTTGGGGTTAATTTACAATTTTTAAGTAAAATATGAAATAAATGCATAATTTTTTCCTCACTAATTACGTTCAGTACAACATAGAGATCATTCTTTTATTTTAATTTGTACTCCCATCATCCCATTTAGAAAGTACACTTTCAAAAATGGACAATTTATTATGAGTTATGAGTAAGTGTTACAAAAAGAATCATTAACCCAAAAAGTGCCAAACTAAATAATGTGTTGAGCGGAATATGAAAAAATATGTAATGGGCGGGTTTAGGGTAACCCATTTGGTACTCTAAAACTAGCTCATCATGGGTACAAAAAATACTCATCCAAAACTACTTCTAAAAGTATAAACAAAACCCAACAACTCACCTATTTTAGTGGACTCATTTTATTTTTTTTCTTCAAACTTTTTTTTTTCTTTATTTTTCGTATCCTACAAATACTTTGAGTTTTTTCCCCATTCATTCTTTTATAATATTTTTAAATTACCCACTTATTAATATTAATTCAAAATTTGTTCGAGTTTCAAGTCGAGTTCAGGCTCGGGTTTTGGGCTAGGTTTGGGTTCAGACCGGTTTGATTCAGTTCGGGCCCAGTTCTAGGCAGGTTTCTGGCCGGTCCAGTTGCGGGCCTCGGGTCGGGTTCGGGGCATGCACTGGGTTTATATAATTTGAAAAAATTAAAAATTATATTTAGACAAAAAAAACTACATACGATTAAATATAAAAGTATACAATATATAATATTTCAAATTTAAGAATAGATTCAAAGAATTAAAATTCGCTTTAAAAAAAAGGAATTAAAATGAAATTTAAAATTTTAAAAAAATTTATTAATAAACTATTAAATAAGCATTACATTTTTGTATAATGGGTATTATGGGTACCCATAGTTACCCATTACCCATTTGAATTAAGACCATTAATTGAATGAGTAATAGGTACCCATTACCTATTAACTTAATACCCATTTAATACATGCCCTTTCAATTTAATAAATTAAGTACAATATACGCATTGTCCTTTCAATTTAATTTTAGATAATTTGGTGAGTGCGCCATAATTATTTAACTATAGAATGATTCAATTGAATAATACAAAAGTTTATTTGGGGGTATGAAAATTATGTAAAATTAGGGACATAATTGTCATAAATGTTTTTCCCCAGTTATCAAAAGTATAACATAGGATTCGTCATATTATCTTCATTTGTATAAAATTTGATGAGTGCACCAAAATTATTAGTATATAAAATGAGTCAATTGATTAAAAAAAATGAGACTATATTTAGAGTCAATTTCTAATTATTAAATAAAATATGGGACACAATATGATCATTTTTTTCTCACTAATTACGTTTAGTATAACATAGAAATTATCCTCGTTGTAAATAATTGTATGATAACATCATAACTATTAGTATAGAATGGTCCAATTGAAGAAAATCTTAAATTATTTGGGGTTAATTTGCAAATTTATAAGTAAAATTGCGAACGCAAGTTACACTTTATATCAGTAATTGCATTTAGTACAATGTAAAAATTTACCTATTATTTTCAATTGTAAATAATTGAAGGATAGCTCTATAACTATTAGTATAAAATAACTCAAATTAATAAAACTTGAGACTATTAAGGGTTAATTAGAAACTTTTAAGTTAAATTGGGGATGAAGTTGTCATTTTTACCTTTATTATAAAATGTACACCAAAGGAATAGTCATTTTAATTTTATTTGTAGATAATTTGATGATTGCACTCTAACTTTTAGTATCTAATGACTCGATTGAAGAAAACATGAGACTGTTTAAGGTCAATTTAAAATTTGGGTCATTTTTTCATTTTTCTTCTCACTAATTACACTCATTACAACATACAAATCATCTTATTTCTTTATTTGTAGATATTCCTATGATACCATCATAATTATCAACATTAAAGGATTCGATTGAAGAAAATTTGATATTTTTTGAAGTTAATTTGCAAGTTTTAAGTAAAATTGAGTACGAAATTGTTATTTTTCTTACTAATTACTTTCAAGTTTTGTTCAATTGAATTCTTCTAAACTACTAGTTTTGTTCCACTTATCAAATTGTACTAATCGTAATTAGAGAGAAAAAATATAATTGCATCCACAATTTTATTCAAATTGCAAATTGACCACAAATGCTTTCAAGTTTTCTTCAATCGACTCCTTCTATACTAATAATTATGGTGTAATTATTAATTTATCTATAAATAAAAATAATATGATGATTTATTTGTTGTATTGAATGTAATTTATGATTAAAAAGGGATAAATGCGTCTCCAATAGTATTTAAAATTGCAAACTGATAAAAAATAGTTTCAAAATTTTATTCAATTGCATTCTAAAATAATAGTTATGGGCTATTGTCAAATTAAATTACATATAAATGAATATAATATGACAACGTTTATGGTGTACTTTTTGTAACTAACGAGTAAAACTGAGAATTATGTCATCAAACATAAAATTTTTAAATTGACCCAAATAATTTTAAAAATTTTCCAATTGAGTTTTTTTTATACTAATAATTATGGTGTAATCATCAAATTATCTACAAAATAAGATAAAATTACGTTTTTGATGTTGTACATTTTCTAATAAGGCAAAAAATGGCAATTGCATCTCCATTTTTATTGAAAATTAAATTAACCCCAAATAGTTACTTTTATTCAATTTTGAGGCATTCTATATCAATAGTAATTGTGCAATCATCAAATTATCTACAAATGAAAATAATAGGTCAATTTATATGTTGTACTTAACGTAATTAGTGAAAAAAAGATAATTTAGTCCTATTCTATTTCACTTAACAATTGGTCTAGAATAGTCTCAACTTTTTTTCTCTTTTTTTTTTTTTTCCAATTGAATTCTTATATACTAATAGTTTTTGTGCACTCATAAATTTATATACAAAATTAAGATAAAAAGACGATTTCTATGTTGTATTGTACCTTTTCTAATAAGGGAAAAATAACAATTATGTCCCCAATTTTACTTAACTTTTTAAAAATTGATCCCAAATAGTCTCAAAATTTTATTCAATTAATTGATTCATTCTATATTAATAGTTACGGTACAATCATTAGATTATGTACAAATAAAGATAATAGGATGAATTTTATATTGTACAGAACATAATTCATGAGTAGAAATGACAAATGCGTCCCATATTGTTCTTACAAATTATAAATTGACCCCAAATAGTAACAAGTTTTTTCTTTTAATTTCAATTGAATCCTTCTATATACTCATAGTTTTGGTGTACTCGTCAAATTATCCACAAATGAAGATAATATGAAGATTTTTTGTGCTGTACTTTTTATAATTAGGGAGAAAAATATGACAATTGTATTCCCAGTTTTACTTAATAATTATAAATTGACCCCAAATAAACTCTTATTTTAATAATTTGATTTCTTGTATATTAATACGTAGGGTACCATCATCAAATTATCTAAAATAATAATAATAGGGCAGTTTGCACGTTGTACTTAATTTAAGTTGTGATAATAAATGACACGTGCATATCAATTTTTACTTAAAAATTGCTAATTGACCTAAAATAGTTTAAATTTTTTCTCACTTGAGTCTTTCTATAGTAATAGTTATGGGCAATCATCAAATGATCTACAAATTAAGATAAAAGGATGATTTATATGTTGTACTCAACGTAATTAGTGAGCGAAAATGGCAAGCCCGACCTCTGTTTTACTTAAAACTGCACATTGACCCCGAATAGTCTCAAATTTTTTTTTACGGGATGTGGTCCATAAAGCAGGGAGTCTCCTAACATTTACATTATTTCTTATATGATTCATATCATGAGGTTTGACAAATAATTTTACGTTGTCTATCAATTTAACGTAACCCCTTATAATTGTCTCTGGTTTGGGACAAACTATTTACATGACAAAATCTATGTTGTACTGATCGTAATTCGGGAGAAAGAAATGATAAACGTATCTTTTATTTTACTTACAAATTATAAATTGATCAAAAATAATCTCAGTTTTTCTTCAATTTAATCATTTTATATTAATAGTTATGGTAGTATCATTAAATTATTGCGAATTAAAATAAAAGGGCATTTTTTATATGGTACTGAACTGGTGAGAAAATTAAAATATTCATTCCTTATTTTATTTAATAATTATAAATTGACTCCAAATAATTTTATTATTTTTCAAATGAGTCCTAAATCATGCTGACAAAGAAATAGGAGGAGCAGACGAGGAAAAGATCAGAAGAGGGAGTGGGGTGGAGAAAGTTAGATCCGTGATGAAAGAGGAAGTAAAGATGAAAAAAGAAAGAGAGAAGAAGAATAAGAAGAAGGGGAGAGAGAGAGTAAAAATCGGAAAAATAGATGAGAGAGTAAAATGAGAAAAACAGAAGAGATCATGAGAGAGTACAGATAAAAAAAACAGATGAGAGAGTAAAATGGACAAAACAAATGAGAGAGGTGAGAGACAGTAAAAACGTAAAAAATAAATGAGATAAACCAAGTAGAAAAGAGGAATGGGAAGGCAAATAAGGGGTAAATATGGAAGGGAAAAAAGTGAGCCACAGAAATAGTATTTTAGGGGCACAAAAGCATCCCCGATTATGTGCATTCCACGTATACCCCGAGTGAAATGTGGATATTTCTATGGGTGGTCATGCATGCATGTTGTGTGCACATATTGACATAGCTTCAGCCGCATCTTCAATATACATACGATGTCTTTTTTTTTTCTTTTTCTTTTTCCAGTTTCTATACTTTCCTTTTCATTTTTTTTTTTTTTTGCTTTTCTCTTTCTGATTGGGTTTCAATTTTCATCCGCCCGCCATATTTTATTTTTTTTGATAAATGCCCGCCACTTTTATTCTCCCAATCCTGCCCTCCATTTTTACCTATTCAATCTGGCCGCTATCCCTTTCGTTTTACCCCATTTCTTTTACTAATTTTTCACATGTCTAATCTTCAACACCTTAATTTTACTGTTTCATGTTAAGCATAAATTTTCTATCAATGTAACCGTTCAAAAAATCATAAAAACCATGATTTTACTAATTAAATTACTAGTTTGTATTTTAAGTGATAATTTTAATAATAAATAATATAGACAAAATATCCAGTATACAATAACGGAATATGTGTCATTCATTTTACTTAACAATTTTAAATTGACTTAAAATAGTCTCAAATTTTCTTCAATTCAATATTTCTAAACTAATATTTTTTGTGAAATCACCAAATATTATATAAATGAAGATAATAGGACAATTTATATATTATACTTAACGTAATTATTGAGAAAAAAATGACAATTTCATCGACACTTTTACTTAAATATTGCCAAATAACCCAAATAGTCTCAAAATTTCTTAAATTCAGTTTTTCTATACTAATAATTATGGCGTTATCAGTAAAATTATATATGAAGATAATACGACGATTTCTATGGTGAACTTTTTGTAACTATTGAGATAAAAATTCAATTTATACGATGTTCTAAACGTAACTAGTGAGAAAAATAAAATTTGTATATCATATTTTATTTCAAATATAAAATTAACTCAAAATAGTCTCATTATTTTTCAATTAATTCGTTCTAGGCTAATAGTTATTGTTATACAATCATCAAATTATCTAGAAATTAAAAAGATAGCAGGACAATAATTAGTAAGATAAATTATATTTTCGTCTCCAATTTCACGTAAAGATTTATAATTGACTCAAATATTCTATAATTTTCTTCAGTTGAATCATTTTGAACTAATATTTATGGTCCAATCATCAAATTATTGACAAATCCAGATTATAGGACGATTTCTATGTTGGACTAAACGTAATTCTTGAAAAAAGTGAAAACTACATCCTCAATTTTACTTTAAAAAAACAATTTAACCCAACTAGTCCCGCATTTTTTTCAATTGATTCCTTTCATATTAACAGCTTCTATGCGTTTATCAAGTTGTATACATACAAAGATAATACGAAGATTCATATATTTTAAAAAATTTAAGTAGTTAGAGAAATGGAACTTTTATCTTGAATTTTACTTAAAAATTACTAAATAATCCAAATAGTCTTAAATTTTCTCCAGTTGAGTCATTCTACGTCATTCTACACTAATAGTTCTTGTGCAATCACCAAATATTAGACAAATGAATTTGATAGTATGATTTATATATTGCACTAACGTAATTACGTAATTAATGAGAAAATTACAATTTTGTCAACAAATTTACTTAAATATTGCAAATTAACCCCCATAGTCTAAATATTTATTTAATTGAGTCATTCTATAATAATAATAATAATAATTATGGCGTTATCATTAAATTATCTACAATTCAAGATAATATGATGATTTTTATGAAAGACTTTTCTGTAACTACTAAGAAAAAATATTCTATTTATATGTTGTACTGAAAGTAATTAGTGGCAAATAATAACAATTCTATCCCATATTCTACTTAAAATATAAAATTTGACCCAAAATAGTCTCAATGTTCTTCAATTAATTCGTTCGATGCTAATCCTTATTCTGATGCAATCATCGAAATCTCTAAAAATTGGGATAACAGGACAATTCCAATGTTGTACAAAACGTAATTAGTAAGATAAATTACAATCTCATCCCCGCTTTCACCTAAAATTTCCTAATTGACTTCGAATATTCTTTAATTTTCTTCAATCAAATCATTATGAACTAATATTTATGGTCCAATCATCAAGTTACTTACAAATTAAGATTGTATGATGATTTCTACGTGGGACTGAACGTAACTAGTGAGAGAAACGACAGTTGCGTTCCTAATTTTACTTAAAAATTGCAAATTTACCTCATTTACTCTCCTTGTTTCTTCAATTTATATTAATAGTTTTGGTGGATTTATCAAGTTATGTACAAACCAAGATAATACAAAGATTTCTATATTGTACTTAATGTAATTGGTTATAGAAATGGAACTTTGTCCTTAATTCTACTTAAAATTTGCACATTGATCCAAAATAGTCTCAACTTTTCTTAGCTTCAGTGATTCGATACAAATATTTTTTTGCAATCAATAAATATTCTACCGATGAAGATAATAGGGTGATTTACATATTGGGTTGGAAGTAATTAGTTAGAAATAATGACAGCTGCTTCCCAAATTTACCCCAAATAGTATCAAAATTTCTTCGCTGAGTCATTATATATTATGGAAGTCACGGTACAACAACTAACTAAAATAACTATTTGACGTCATTTATTTCATTTGTATCCTTACCTTTTAAGTATTGGTTAATTATAGACCATACTGATTATATTAGTAAGGGTATGATGAGTAAAATTTTTGAAATCGGACACTTCCATTGGTACAAAAATATTTTTAAAAGTGGAATCTTCTAATAGAACGGAGGGAGTACTAGTTATGACGTTATCATTAAATTATCTACGTATCAAGATAATATGATAATTTCTATGATGTACTTTTTGTAACTAGTGAGGAAAACAATGAGAACTGTGTCTTCAAATTATACATTAAATTTTCAAATTGACCATAAATAGTCCTAATATTTATCCTATTGAGTCATTCCATTATAATAATTATGGTTGTATCATTAAATTATCTACAATTCAAGATAATATGATGATTTCTATGAAGGACTTTTTGGTAAATACTAAGGAAAAATATTCTATTTATTTGTTGTACTAAAAGTAATTAGTGGCAAATAATAACAATTGTATCTTATATTCTATTTAAAATGTAAAACTTGACCCAAAATAGTCTCATTGTTCTTCAATTAATTCATTCGACACTAATCGTCATTGTGATGGAATCATAAAATTCTCTACAAATTAAGATAAAATGACGATTCCAATGTTGTACAAAACGTAATTAGTAAAACTAAATTACAATTTCGTCCGCTTTCACTTAAAATTTCCTAATTGACCCCGAATATTCTCTAATTTTCTTCATTTGAATCATTCTAAACTTATGTTTATGGTCCAATCATCAAGTTAATTACAAATTAAGATTTTAGGATGATTTTTACATTGGTCTGAATGTAACTAGTGAGAGAAATGACAGTTGCGTCCCAAATTTTACTTAAAATTACAAATTTACCCCAACTATAATCTCCTGTTTTCTTCAGTTCATTCCTTTTATATTAATAGTTTTGGTGCATTTATCAAGTTATGTACAAAACCTAGATAACGAAGATTTTTATATTGTACTTAACATAACTGGTTATAGAAATGGAACTTTCGTCCTTAATTCTACTTGTAATTTTTATATTGACCCAAAATAGTCTCAAATTTTTTTCAATTGAGTGATTCTATACTAATAGTTTTTGTGCAATCAGCAATATTCTACCGATGAAGACAATAAGGCGATTCATATATTGTGCTGGACATAATTAGTTAAAAACAATGACAATTGCTTTCCCAAATTTAATTACAGATTGCTAATTTACCTCAAAATAGTCTCAAAATTTCTTCGTTTGAGTCGTTATATATTACTAGTTATGGCACTATCATTAAATTATCTACATGTCAAGATAATATGGCGATTTCTATGATGAACTTTTTGTAACTAGTGAGATAAAATGAGAATTGCGTCTTCAATTATACTTTAAATTTTCAAATTTACCACATATAGTCTCAATATTTATTCAACTGAGTCATTCCATTATAATAATAATGACGTTATCATTAAATTATCTAAAATTCAAGATAATTTTTAGATAATTTGACGATTTCTAAAATTTTCTACCAACGAAATGACTTTTGTGTGTAAGAAAAAATATTCAATTTATTTGCTGCTGAAAGTAATTAGTGAGAAAAAATCAAATTTGTATACCATATTTATACTTAAATATAAAATTTGACCCAAAATAGTCTCATTGTTTTTCGATTAATTCGTTCGATGCTAACCATTATTGTGATGCAATCATCAAATTCTCAGAAAATTAAGATAACAGGACGATTCCAATGTTGTACAAAACGTAATTAGTAAGATAAATTACAATTTCATTCCCGCTTTCACTTAAAATTTCCTAATTGATGTTGAATATTCTCTAATTTTCTTCAATTGAATCATTATGAACCAATAGTTATGGTTCAATCATCAAGTTAATTACAAATTAAGATTATATGATGATCTACGTTAGACTAAAGGTAACTAGTGAGAGAAATGACAATTGTCTCCCAAATTTTAATTAAAATTTGCAAATTTACCCCACTACACTTCTGTTTTCTTCAATTCATTCCTTTTATATTTATTAGCTTTGGTGCATTTATCAAGTTATGTACGAACCAAGATAATACAAAGATTTCTATATAGCACTTAATGTAACTGGTTATAGAAATGGAATTGGTGTCCTTAATTTTACTTAAAATTTGCATATAGACCCAAAAGAATCTCAAATTTTCTTCAATTGAGTGATTCAATACTAAGAGTTTTTGTGCAATCATCAAATATTCTATAGATGAAAATAATAGGGTAATTTATATTGTACTAGACATAATTAGTTAGAAATAATGACAATCGCTTCCCCAAATTTACTTACACATTGCTAATTTACCCCAAATAATTTCAAAATTTATTCATTTGAGTCAATAATTCAATGTTATCACTAAACTCCCCGTTTTGCGATGAGACGCTACCGTTTAAATTGGATAGACTCACTATATGGCCAAATATTTTATAATTTTAAACAACTAAATAAACTTTAGCCTTGTTCTGATTCGTTTTTAGGAAATAAATTTATTTTTTTCAAAAAAAAATCTCTGCAACTAAACATTTTTATTTTTCACTAAATTTAAAATTCAAAATTTTCTCTTAAATTATACTCACAATATTTCAAAAATAACATTATCATTAACTATTTTCTACACAATTTTTCAAAACTAATTTCCTAAATAAAAAAAAATCAACTGAGAAAGAAATTTCCAATTTAAGTTAGATAGCCGACTAACTCCAAATATTGTTTGTAATAGGACCGCACTAAAAATTCACATGCGAATTGATGTGCATTGATCATTGGGTCGCATTAATTAATTACATACCAAAAAGCTTCTCTTTCCTATTTTGCAGATGAGGCTTAAGTTATGGATGCGCATCTTCATCATCCATGACGGCCTAGGAAAAATAACACAATGCATGGTTTCACCAATAAAAAATTTCCACATAATGTGTATAATGTATTATTTTCTTCATTAGCATAGCATGTATTTTAAACATTATACACATATTCTGTGATAAATGCCCGCCACTTTTATTCACCCAATCCTGCCCTCAATTTTTACCTATTCAATCTGCCCACCATCCCTTTTGTTTTACCCCCATTTCTTTTACTAATTTTTCACATGTCTAATTTTCAATACCTTTATTTTACTGTTTCATATTAAGTACTCTCTTCATTTTAAGATGTTTTATTTTAATAGAAGTTTTTAAATTTTTTACTCTTTTTATCATTACTAATATAATCAAGTATGATCCATAATTATTCGATACTTAATAAGTAATGATATAAATAGAATAAAAAGTGTTAGATTAGCTATTTTAATTATTGTACCTTAATATTCATAATAACTTGTACATTGTTCAAAGTGTAACCTTCTAATGGAACGGAGGGAGTATAAAATTTCTATCAACGTAGACGTTCAAAAATTCACGGGAACCACGATTTTACTAATTAAATTACTAGTTTATATTTTAAGTGATAATTTTACTAATAAATAATATGGACAAAATATCCGTATTCCAATAATGGAATACGTGTCATGCATTTTACTTAACAATTTTAAATTGACCTAAAATAATCTCAAATTTTCTTCAATTCAGTATTTCTATACTAATAATTTTAGTAAAATCACCAAATATTATATAAATGAAGATAATAGGACTATTTATATATTGTACTGAACGTAATTAGTGAGAAAAAATGACAATTTCATTAACACTTTTACTTAAATATTGTCAAATAACCCCAAATACTCTCAAAATTTCTTTAATTCATTAATTCTATACTAATAGTTATGGTGTCAACATTAAAATTATCTATGAAAATAATATGACGATTTCTACGTTGAACTTTTTGTAACTATTGAAATAAAATTCAATTTATAAGATGTACTAAACTTAATTGTAAAAAAAAATAAAATTTGTATCCCATATTTTACTTCAAATATAATATTGATTCAAAATAATCTCATTGTTCTTCAATTAATTCGTTCTACGCTAATAGTTATTGTGATGCAATTATCAAATTATCCAGCAATTAAGATAACAAGACAATAATTAATAATATAAATTACATTTTCATCCCCAATTTCCCTTAAAATTTTATAATTGACCCCAAATATTCTATAAGTTTCTTCAATTGAATCATTTTGAACTAATATTTATGTCCACTCATCAAATTATGTCTAATTCAGATTACAGGACGATTTCTACGTTGGACTAAACGTAACTCTTCAAAGAAATAACAACTGCATCCCCAATTTTATTTTTAAAAATGCAAATTTAACCCAACTAGTCTCACATTTTCTTCAATTGATTCCTTTCGTATTAATAGCTTTGGTACGTTTATCAAGTTATCTACATACAAAGATAATATGAAGATTTATATATTTTACAAAATGTAAGGAGTTAGAGAAATGGAACTTTGTCTTGAATCTTACTTAAAAATTGCTAAATAACCCAAATAGTCTTGAATTTTCTCCAGTTGAGTCATTCTACACTAATAATTTTTGTGCAATCGCCAAATATTAGACAAATGAATATAATAGTATGATTATATATTACACTAACATAATTAGCGAGAAAAATGATAATTTTGTCAACAACATTTACTTAAATATTGCAAATTAACCCCCATAGTATCAATATTTATTCAATTGAGTCATTCTATAATAATAGTTATGGCGTTATCATTGAACTATCTACAATTCAAGATAATATGACAATTTCTATGGAGGACTTTTCTGTAACTACCGAGAAAAATTATTCTATTTATCTGTTATACTGAAAGTAATTAGTGGCAAATAATAACAATTGTATCCCAAATTTGACTTAAAATATATAATTTGACTCATAATAGGCTCATTGTTATTCAATTAATTCGTTCGACACCAATCCTTATTGTGATACAATTATAAAAATCTCTACATATTGGGATAAACACGATAATTTCAATGTTGTACAAAACGTAATTAGTAAGGTAAATTACAATGTTGTCCTCGCTTTTACTTAAAGTTTACTAATTGACTCTGAATATTCTCTAATTTTCTTCAATTAAATCATTATGAACTAATATTTATGGTCCAATCATCAAGTTAATTATAAATTAAGATTATAGGATGATTTCTACGTTAGATTAAACGTAACTAGTGATAGAAATGACAGTTGCATTCCCAATTTTACTTAAAAAATGCAAATTTACCCCAACTACTCTCATGGTTTTTCAATTAATATTATTAGTTTTTGTGCATTTATCAAGTTATGTACAAACCAAGATAATATGAAGATTTCTATATTGTACTTAACGTAGCTGGTTATAGAAATGAAACTTTTGTCCTTAATTTTACTTAAAATTTTTAAATTGACACAAAAAAGTCCCAAATTTTCTTTAGTTGAATAATTTTATTCTAATAGTTTTTGTGCAATCAACAAATATTCTACAGATGAAGATACTAGGGCGATTTATATAATATGTTGGACGTAATTAGTTAGAAATAATGACAATTGTTTTCCCAAATTTACTTATAAATTGCTAATTTACCTCCCAAAATAGTCTCAAAATTTATTTGTTCAAGTAATTATCTATTACTAGTTACCCTTTTTGTTATCTAAAGAGTATCCCCTAAAGATTTTTTTCTAATTCTTTAAAGAGTGTCACTTTTCAACCTCCAATGCAATAATTTAAAAAGCTTTCGTATTTTACCCCTAATTAATTGATCTATTCACTAAACTCTCTTTCCAAATATACACACATTACACAAATTCTCATTAACTTTGTAGTTAAACAAGAAAATATAATAGGGGTAAAAGAATATTTTTTCTCACTTTCTTAATTTATGTGCAAATCTCTAAGGGGACACTCTTTAGTGAACAGAGGGAGTATGACGCTATCATCAAACTATCTACAATATGACGATTTCTATGATGGATTTTTTGTAACTAGTGAGATAAATATGAATTGCGTCTTCAATCATATTTTAGCTTTTCAAATTGACCACAAATAGTCTCAGTATTTATTCAATTGAGTCATTCCATTGTAATAATTGTGGCGATATAATTAAATTATCTACAATTCAAGATAATATGGCGATTTTTATGAAGGACTTTTTTTTGGTAACTACTAAGAAAAAATATTAAATTTTTTTTTTATGTACCGAAAGTAGTTAACGAGAAAAAAATTAAAAAATGTATCCCTACTTAAAATATAAAATTCGACCAAAAATAGTCTCATTGTTTTTCAATTAATTAATTCGTTCGACACTAATTGTTATTGTGATGCAATCATCAATTCTCTACAAATTAAGATAACAAGAGAGAGTCCAATGGTGTACAAAATGTAATTAGTAAGATAAATTACAATTTTTTCTCCGTTTTCACTTAAAATTTCCTAATTAACCCGAATATTCTCTAATTTTCTTCAATTGCATCATTCTGAGCTAATATTCATGGTCCAATCATCAAGTTAATTACAAATTAAGATTATAGGATGATTTCTACGTTGGATTGACGTAATTAGTGAGAGAAATGACAATTACATCCCCAATTTTACTTTAAAATATCAAATTTACCCAAACTACTCTCTTGTTTTCTTCAATTCATTCATTTTATCTTATTAGTTTTGGTGCATTTATCAAGTTATGTACAAACCAAGATAATACGAAGATTTCTATGCAGTATGTAACTGGTTATACGAATTGAACTTTTATTCTTAATTTTACTTAAAATTTGCACATGACCCAAAAAAAAAAAATCTTCAATTAAATGATTATATACTAATAGTTTTTATGCAATTATTAAATATTACACAAATGAAAATAATATGCCAACTTATTGCAAATAGTCCCAAAATTTCTTGATTTGAGTCAATAATTCATTTATATGTTTATCACTAAACCGCTCGTTTTGCGATTAGACATTAGGGTTTTAATTGGACAGACTTATTATATGGCCAAAATTTTATAATTTTAAACAACTAAATAATAACTCCAAATATCGTCTGCCGCACTAAAAATTCACAATCGAATTCATGTGCATTTCCGCATTAACTAATCACATGCCAAAAAGCTTCTCTTATGTGTTTTGAAGATGAGGCTTAAGTTATGTATGTTCATCTCATCTTTCATGCATGGCCACAATACATGGTTCCACCAATAAAATATTTCCACCTAATATGTGTATAATTTTATTACTATTACGTTGACTCTTATCTTTACATTTCTCTTGGGGGTATGTATGGAATGGGAATTGGAGGGAGGCCCACAATAGTGCTTTAGGGGCAAGTCCCGTCATTTTCCATAAGTAAATGTATGGATTTCTGTAACTTTACTGTATGCCCAGTTTAGAACTTAAAAAGAGTCCTACTGCATTCTGGGATACCCAAAATTACAAAGCCCTCGTTATGCTAATATGATACCTTAATCCAAAACTGATTAGCCAGCTCTAGGCTTTACCTTGTATAAAAACATATATTACTTTCGTGTAACATAACAGTTAAGTGTTGATGTTTTTACTATTTAGTGTGCATAAAAATAGGTAAAAGCCTTTGGGGCAGGCCCAATAAAAACAAAGAAGACTTAATCATGAAAGGCGCATAGTCAAGCCTAGGTCAGTCAGTAGATTAGTCAAGTCGAACTTAGGAAATAACTTAGGTCGGTAACAATCAAGATAACCGAGCCCATGACGTTTAGGTCGGAATAACGGTAACAATGACATGATTGCTAGGCGACATTAATGGGCGGGAATCTGGGACTGATTTCATGCAGGAGTTACTCCCGACAATAATTACAAAGGAGCCATCATGATGATGAAGGAGCCTTATCAAAGCCATAAATAGCAAAGGAGTTACAAAGATGTTCAAGGTCAAGCCATAACACCGGCAAGAGAAAAAGAAGGCATTCAAGTCCTCATGAATGAGGAGGCAATTAAGGTGTGCAGTCAATGCTCCAACTCAGCATGGCTCAACGGACATATCAAGGTGAGCTATATATATTGTCTTCAATTTTACTTAGAAATTGCAAATTGACCCCCAATTTGTCTCAAATTTTGTTCAATTTGGTTGTTATTTACTAATAGTTATGGTTCTATCAAATTTATCTATAAATTAAGATGAAATGACGATTTCTATGTTGTATATAATGGAATTGGTGAAAAAAAATGGCAATCACGCCCACTTAAAGTTGCAAATTGATCTCAAATAGTCTCAATTGTTGTTTCTTTTTCAATTTAGTCATTCTATATTAATAGCTATTATGCTATCATGAAATTATCTACAAATTAAGCTAAAAGGCCAATTTCCATGTTGTAATGAACATAACTAGTGAGAAAAAAATGATAATTTTGTCCCTTATTTTACTTAAAATTGTAAATTTACCTCAAATAATTTTCATTTTTCTTCAATTAACTCCTTTTATACTAATTGTTTTGGTGCTAACCGTGCTATCATCAAATTTAGTACAATTAATTTTTCCTTTTATATTAATTGTCATTTTTTCTCATAAATTACCTTTACTACAACATATATAGAACTCATTCTACTATCTTCATTTGTATATAACTTGGTAATATAAAAATAACTAATAGTATAGAAGCACTCAATTGAAAATAAGTTTATATTATTTACAATTAACAAATTTTAAGTTAAATTAGAGACGCGAATGCCATTTTTTCTCACTAATTATGATTAGTACAACATATAATTGTCCTCTTACCATCATTTGTAAATAACTGTATGATAGCACCATAACTATTAGTAGAAAATGACTCAATTTAAGAGAATTTAAGACTAATTGAGGTCAATTTATAAATTTTAAGTAAAATTGGGGATATAAATATCATTTTTCTCACTAATTGCGCTCAGTACAACATATAAACCGATCTATTATCTTCACATATAAATAATTTGATGATAGTACCATAACTATTAGTATAGAAGAACTCAATTGAATAAAACTTCAGACTATTTGGGGTTAATTTAAAAAATTTAAGTTAAATTAGGGATGCAATTGTCATTTTTCCCTTATTAGAAAATGTACAACATAAAAATTGTCCTTTTATTTTATTTTATTTTTTAAGATAATTTAATAAGTGTACCATAATTATTATTAATATAAAAGAACTCGATTGAAGAAAACTTGAAACTATTAGGGTCCATTTTGAAGATTAGTAAAACTTGATACACAATTATCATTTTTTCTCACTAGTTACAAGAAGTACAGTGTATAAATCATCATTACATTTTCACTTGTAGATAATTCGATTATAGCGCCAAATAACTATTACTATAGAATGACTAATTGAATAAATCTTGATATTAGTTGGGGTCGATTTACAATTTTTAAGTAAAATTGGGAACACAATTGTCATTTTTTTTCTCAATTGATATGTTCAATAAAACATATAAATTGTCCTATTATCTTTATTTGTAGATAAATTATAGATAGAAGGACTTAATTAAAGAAAATTTTAAATTATAGGAATCAATTAGTAATTCTTTAATTATCCATGCTCATCCTCTTCCTGCATTCAATGTTAGTGGTGTCTCTCTCTGAGAATCTCATGAAAATTCATTATTTTGAGTGTGAGAGGTGTCACCCTCTTTAAAACAATATTGTTTGTAAAAGTGAATGAGATTTCAACCGATGTAAGCATTACTTTGAGTGTGAGAGGTGATTAAAATGCTAAGAGATTTGTGAAAGTAAAACTGGGGATACAATTGTCTTTTTCTATTCTCACTAATTAAGCTCAGTCTAATATAAAAATCTTCCTATTATATTTGTTTGTATATAATTGGATAAGTGCACCAAAATGATTATTATAGTATCTATAGAAGGACTTTGAAGAAAAGATAAGACTATTTGAGATTAATTTGTACTCTCTCCATCACACTCAAAGAGTTTACTTTGAAACGTGTACAACTTATTATGAATTGTGAAGTAACATCTAAAATAAGTAATTTACTACAATATTTTTCACTTATATTCTTATTTTAAAAGTAAGTGTTAATTGTGAACCACACATTGTTATATTAGTAAGGGTGTGTAATGTAAATAAATTTAAAGTAGACTCTTTAAATGAGACAAGATTTGCTTTTGAAAGTGAACTCTTTGAGTGGGACGGAGGGCGTAATTTTTAAGGAAAGACGCAATTGTCATTTTCTTTTTTTTAACTAAATGTTATTTTAATTTGTACTAAATTATCAAAATAATCATCGATTCGATCACCTCTCCTATACAAGATAAATACGAAACCACACACATGTTCTCATACGATTGCGGGGTTAACGTGTTAGGTTCGTCAATAATCAGAACAAGCCTACAAAATTACCGAGGTGCAATGATAACATTTCTATATGTGTATAACATTTTTAATCATAGAAGATATTGTTTAATTAAATAATTTAAGAAGTTTTGATTCAGAGTAATTAATTAAAATAAAATTAAATAAGCCAATTTACATACAACTTAAGTCATGATGCAAATAAAGAAACTTATTTCTCAAAAGTAATAAAATTACTGTGGCCACTGCTACGTAGGGAATAAAATATTAGATAAAGGATTGGGGGCAGAGATGATCAAACGAAAAAAAAAAAGAGTTAGACTGGAGGAAGTAAAGAAAGAAAGAAAGAAAAGAAGAAACAGGGGAGGTTCGGGAGGATGCGTAGAAGAGGGGAGAGAGAAATATATGCTTAGGTGTATTACAATTGGATCTTTCACTGTCGAGGGTAATAATGGTATATGAATTATAAGGGCCCACTAGATGAAGTTTATGTCCTTACTTAAAAAGTAAAGATTAATTGTAAACCACACATAATTATATTAATAAGGGTAGGAGATATAAAAAAATTCAAATTGAACCCTTCTAATGGAACAAAAAATATTTACCAAACTGGTCTAATGGAACGGATGGAGTATTGTAAAACCTAAGGAATACAACATACTTTCTCTGTTCTCTAAAGAGTGTCTATTTTCAAAATTCAATACAAAAAATTAATACAATATCTATTTTATTCCTAATTTAATTCATCTATTAATTACATTCTCTTTATAAATGTACATACAAACACACATTCTCATTAGTTTGTTGTTAAACAAAATGATATAAATAGGGATAAAAGAATAATTTTTCTCACTTTCTTAATTTGTGTGTAAATATCTAAGGGGACACGCTTTAAAGAATAGAGGATGCATGACACAAAAACATAAACAATTGGACATTTAATAAGAAAAAAAAAGGAAAAGTGTTCTGGTCAGTTAAACGCGGAGCCAAATTCATTAAAGTGCTCTTGGAATCCACAAATGCAAAAAAGGAGTGAAAGCAAAAAAGGTAGGCAAGCAACAAGAATTTGTAATTTGAAGAATTTATGAGAAATTGATAATAATAATAAAAAAAAAATTGAAGGAAAATTGGGCAAATATAACAAAAAATAAGATATTTTAGCACACTTATTACAAGCGTTACATCACCAGAAAGAAAGATAAGATAACAAGAAAAAAAAGGGAGATAAAGTGGGACATAGAATATTGTTTGTGTGGCTAGCATTAGAACAATTTCTCTGGATCCAGCCACATTGCATCCATCATTTAATTGATTAATTCCACTGGGGTTGATACTTGATTCTTGATTGAGATAAAAGAAAATTTGGTCCCACAACATCTTATTTTATGCAAGGTTGGTGGACTTCACATTTAAAAAAATATATAAAAATTATTTTGAAAAGTAAAAAATCTCTCATAAAAAAACTCGAGAATTAGTGTGATATTATATAATAATAAATCACAGTTTAGGTAACTATTGTTTGGGCCTGTTACAATTTTTGTTCATGTAACTGACTGTGGTTAGTTCTGAACAGTTAAAAAAGAGATTTTAATAGTTTTTGAGGACTTTTTCAATGAAAATTAAAGTGATAGTAAAATTAAAAGACATTGAAAATTGTAATACTAGTGAAGAATATGGAAATTACAAAATTGTCCCAATTCCTTTTCTTTTCTTGGTGGGGGTTGGGGGTAAATCACATTTACCTACCTTGAGGTTATGGAAACTATCAATATCCTCCGATGGTTTCATTAAACTATCAACACTTTTTGAAACGCGTAATAATATTACAATTATTCCCTTATGTTTCGTAAAATTACATTTGCCCTTTTGAAAGTAAAAAAATTGAACTCAAAACTCCAGTTATTTTTGTAATTGGGCAAAACAGTCTCTTATCAGACCGTATGACAGTTTTACATGTGATACATTCACCTTAAAATATTTAACAGGCAATATTTTTTAAAGGAAAAATGGTGCATGTTTAACTATTTGGCAAGTTTAATACAATTTTTTGCAAAAGTTTGTTTGAACGTCCAAAGGCGAATGTCAGGAGTTTCATACCTCAGCGAAATTTTGATAATTTCCACAAATCTCGAGGGAGTTAAATGTACTTTACCCTCTCTTTATTTTTACCATCTCAATTCATCCCATTTCATCATATCCAGGATGTGGTATGGTTCCGAAGGTATGGTTCCGAAGGATGAAACCGAATATGGGCAGTTCCAATGAGATTTTATTTTTGGAAAAAAATTTATTTTTTGATTTATTTATCTATTCTATGCCCGAAACAGGGAAGAATACACGTTACATTACGATTTTGAATTAGAAGAGAGATTTTAAGAAATGCCAGCTCTATTTATTTTAACAATAATCGAATCATATTTGGTGTATCATAAGGGATTTGCCTTTTCTATTGATTCCTACAGATTGGATGAAAAATAATTCTTGAATGAGGTATTCAACTCCAAAGATGAATCGATAAATGTAGGATATAAAAATATCCCTAACGCATAAAGAGATTAACGCGCAGCGAAATAATCAAAACGATCAACAAAACAACACACAACAATTTAACGTGGTTCGATCTTTAGATCTACATCCACAAAAATCACTAAACCAATCAAAGGCGGGGCAAGCCGAAAGTCTTTGTCTACACACCTATTACATTAATAACCCAACATCCCCCATAACAACACATCACAATATAGCCAAAAAAAGTCTCCCTTTCACAACCCCGAAGACAGAGAGCCGAAAGGCTCTGACCTTAACCTTTCGAACTCTCAGCTCAACTGAAAACAATACCCCATAGATCCTTTATATAGACCCATAATTACCCGAATCCTTATCAAAATTAGTTTTCCAAAACAAACCAAATCTAAATTGGAAACAAACTAAACAAGTAATTATTAAATCCTATAAAAACTAGAATTTCCTAATTAAGCTCGATTTAATTTTTCCAACATAGCGTCCCTTAAATCAAGCTTTGGCCATACGTAAGTTCAATGCTATCTCGAACTTCAATCAACAATCAAATCTTCAACGCAACCACGAACAATAACTCTTTGTTTTTACTACGAAAAATAACAATTTGATACTTCACATTCTCTACAGCAGCAATCGCCAAAAAATTGATACTCCAATACAAAATCTCCTCATCAGACGGTTTTCTTCTTATTCTTCCAAAAAGTGCAGCCCAAATCCAAATCCGCATCCGCAGTCACATACTTTAATCAAATATACCCACAAATCTCAGAGCTTTCTTTTTTCCTTTCAATCTAATGCACGATCAATTTTTTTCAATCGGCAACAACAGCCATGAGAGACCCACGGTTCTTCCTTCATCAAATAACAATGACACTAGCCATATTGATCCAAACTTCCGAAACTACCCACTAAATATATATCTAGCCACGTAAAGACGTGGAACCACAAATTGCTTCGCAGAACTCTCTTCTCAACCCCCCACGAACAGAACTATGGCCTTAATCAGCAAACAAATACAATTCACCCCTCGAAATATCTTCTTTTTTTTCTTTTCACTCTTTCTCAAACAACATATATGTACAGTACCGGAATCACCAAAGTTTGTAACTATTCTGAATTTCTTCTCCTTTTGATTATGGCTCTGATACCATATGTAGGATATAAAAATATTCTTAACGCATAAAGAGATTAACGCGCAGCGGAATAATCAAAACGATCAACGAAACAATACACAACAATTTAACGTGGTTCGATTTTTAGATCTACATCCACAAAATCCACTAAACCAATCAAAGGCAGGGAAATCCGAAAGTCTTTGCCTACACACCTATTACATTAATAACCCAACATCCCCCATAACAACACATCACAATATAGCCAAAAAAAAGCTCCCTCTCACAACCCCGAAGACAGAGAGCCGAAAGGCTCTGACCTTAACCTTTCGAACTCTCAGCTCAACTGAAAACAATAGCCCATAGGTCCTTTATATAGACCCATAGTTACCCGAATCCTTATCAAAACTAATTTCCCAAAATAAACCAAATCTACATTGAAAACAAACTAAACAAGTAATTATTAAATCCTACCAAAGCTATAATTTCTTAATTAAGCTTGATTTAATTTTTTCAACAATAAAACAACTGTAACAACTGTAACAAACTATTAACTTTCCCTTAACTGTTTAATACTGACATAAACAGTCACATAAACTAAGGATATGTTATTTTAAGAAGATTTCAGTTTTAGTTTTTAAAAATAATTTTATAATATAATAAATATGTTAAAAATATAAAAATATAACTAAATAATAAAAAATTAAATTAAAAATTATAAAAATTAATTATAATATAATAAATTTATTATTAAAAACAAAACCTGCTTAAAACGATAACATATGTAAAAGTTTAGTCACCATAAAAGACAAGATGGGAAACAGAGTGGAGGGGGGAATACGATGTTTTGTAGTTATCCGTTAAAGAAATGAAGTCGGTGACGACTGGTGAGGGGGTGTTAGAAAATGGAAAGAGGAAAGTAGGAACTTCGCGGTCGGCTTCCTGTTTTGGAATATTTGACAACCCACAACTATGATTCACTACGCTAGGGATTGCGTAAGCTTTCTAGTAGTATAGCTTAATCTTATGGTGGGTCCTCGTATTATTATTATTCATACCGCGGTCAACGCGGTTCCCAGGAAAATCAATCCTCACCCTTCCGTACCGGTCACGCATGACGTCATTTGATAAGGGATTTCTGTTAAATTTTTAATTATTATTCACTCAAAGTCAATTTTAATAAATATATTTTGTTTTAATAGAAAATTTTACGTTCAAAATTTTTATTATTTTTATCGTTACTAATATAATAATGTATTGTGTCATAATTAACACACACTTTATAAGTAACAATATAAATGGAATAAAATGTGTCAAGTTAACTATTTTAATTGTTGTATATTAACATCTATAATAAGTTATACTTATGTCAAACTAAACCATTCAATGAAAGGAGTATATATATTTTATAATCATTTTTTTTATCCTTTCGTTTTTATTTTTATTTTTTACATTTTAAATACATTTTTAACTTTAACAATCAATTCTAAAACTGAATTTTCATTTGTTATCAATTCCAATTCATTACCCTCTAAATATTTAATATTTAAGTTTAAGTGTCCGTATTATAGGGTCACTCATATAACCCCAGTCAAATCTCAACTTTAACCAACTTATATAAAGTTGGTTTGATATATTATTTAGCATGTCGTGTTATAAATTGGTAATAATATATATATATATATATATTAATTAACTGAATGCATGTAATTAATGTTGCACGAAGTATCTTATTTCTACAGCAAATTAGTGCCAAGTGTTGAATTCCTTCCTCACATTGAGGCTCGTCCGAAATTGTTAAACCTGCATGATGTGACGCAAAACGTCCGTCAATGGATGCTTTTTGTGGGGCAATGCGAAGTCTTGAACAGCAAGGTCCAATCTTGTAGCATCTAATCCAAAGAGAAAGGAAGTAAAGTTGGAAACTGGGCTGGATGGCTCGGGTTAATGCAGTAGGAGAGGAAACTGCAGACTGTAGAATATTTCGGTGACAAATGTAAATGAGTAAGAGAAATGCGGGGCTTTCCCCCCCGGTGTAACTTCGACGATCAAGTTAGAGAGGTTGAAGAAGATAAAAGTATTCACCAAGATCTCAAAATGTAAACAGTTGCGTACCTCACTAAGTTTGAGGACTTAGTATTTAAATAAAGACTTGGTCATGCCCGTTGAACAGTCATGATTTGCACTTTCACCTGCTCCTCTCTTTTTATCGTGACGTGCACGTTTTCTGCCATCATGACCCGATTTTATGGCTTCTTTCCCATCAAAGGTATGGGCAATCCCTGCATTTATTCAAAATATATACATAATTCTATAATGATTTCTTACCTACTGTGTCAGAGGCATATCTTGTTCTGATCTAATTCTCTAAGCTCGGTTATGGTGTAAATAGGGGAGACCAGTAAGTCCGACATAATTTGTTTTACTGACCTAAGCTTGCTCCTTCGGCTCGATTTTAAGGAACTGTCCGACCTAAATTTGGTTTTTGACCATTTATACATCTTTTTCTCCTTACTATTTATCTTTGCTTTCGTCGATTGGGCCTGGCCCCAAAGAAGAATCAATTTTATGCACATCACTGCACTCAGGATTAACTCCTCGATCTTCCTTAAATGGTTAACTCAATATATAAGACTAATCTACTACAAATTTATTACCTATATCTTAGAAAAAAGTAGCAAATATCACACTACAGATTTGAAGGAATCTTCTTGGAGAAGGAAATATCAATATAGCTTACTGACATCGTCCACTCTTCAACATATATACATATTTTTTTCTTCGGAATATATATTCGCAGTAACCGTTTCGATATTTGCAGTAACATTCCCCTGTAAAAAGACAAAAATATCCCTGGGTAAAATTTTTTTTTTAAAAATATGAACAGTTCACGGGCTGCTGGAAAAAAAAATTGAAAAATAAAGAATAAGACCTGTGAGTGGTTTTTTGCAGATATAAATTTGCAAGCAAAGCAAATTCAGTATGCGCAAACCAGTTTGCAATCATAAATTCCTGCAAAGCAGAGCCGGGTGGAATCACAAAATCAGATAAAAATCGAGACGATTCGGATCGGAAAAAGGTTAGTGGCTAAAGTTAAATGTTTTGCGGTATTGTTTTAGGTAGTTGGTTTGATTATTTTAGTTGTATTATGTCCGAATTTGTTAGTAGTTTTGTCGAAATTGTGAAATTTTTTACCGGATTGGCGAAGATCCGCCGGTGGTACTGCAAATATCAAAGTGTGGGGGGGGGGGGGGGGGGGGGGGGATTCCGCCGGTCGCCGGCGATATTTCCGAGCCGGCAGCCGGCGGTATTTCCGGCCCGGAATATCGCCAGCGACTGGCGGTTTTTCCCTAGAGAAATATCGCAGCGATATTTCCCCGGGGAAATACCGCCAGTCGCCGGCGATATTCCCGGCCGGAAATACCGCCGGCGACCGGCGGTATTTCAGCAAAATTCCTGCCTGGGAGAAACTCCCCCCGGCTGAAATGTGACAGATACGGCAAAAAATTGTCGTATAATCGCAGATCTGGGAAAAAAATCCCTCCAAAATGGGTTTCTTTCCCGGCAAATGAACGGGTATAAAGAAATGTATTTTCGTCTAAGTTAATTCAACTAAAAAAATATGTAAACAGTGTTACTTACAGTGTAATATGGATCGAGTTCGGGTATATCGGTTATATTTGAAGAAACGTCACTGATGAAATTAATAACAAATATTTTCTGCATTCTGAAGTAAATTCTAAACCCTTACATATATAGAGGAATGGGCTGCACTATTTCACATGTGACATTTTTATTTATTTATTTATTTTTTTATCCTCAGGGGTATTTTGGATTTTTCATAAAAAAAATGTTACTGCAAATATCGAAACCGTTACTGCAAATATCATGCCCCTTTTTCTTTTATCGATAGTAACTGCTTCCTTGATACTTGTATCGAGCCATTTTAGAGGGGGGGACAATTGTCATGTGCAGTTTGCATTTTTGGAAAGCCTTTGTGACCAAGTTTACCCTTTGGGCCAATCCTTCTTTAATGGGGCCTTTGAGCCCAAGTGAAGAGTTAGACCCGTATGGTATGACTTTTGAAAGGTGTTTTAAATTTTAAAATTATATTAAAAATGTAAAAATGTGTTTGAAAAATATAAAAATACATATTAAAATTGAAATATATATATTAAAATTGATGAGAAATTATTATAAAATAAAATTGAGAGTGAAATGAGATGAAAAAAAAGTTGACATACAAGGCATCAGAACCGTTGGTTGGTTGATTCCCTTATGTCAACACTTGTTACTTCCAAGAGTAATCGATTAGGAGCGTGAATATAGTTGTGGAAAGGAGGAGAAAACGAAGACTGAGTTTCTTGATGAGACCTGCGGGTTGAGAAATAAATAAGTTGGTTCAATTATTTCATTGTTTTATTTTTATCCGTTAACTCAAATAAGTGGAAACAGAAATAATACTCTAAAGTCAAAAAGCAAAAAAGCATATCTTAACAGATACTTTCATTCTACTTCCCGCATCAAATCAGATATGTATCTCCATAAACCATCCCAATCCCTCTTGTTCCACGTGTCAGCGTAACAACCTTTAACTTCAACATCTTTATTTATTCAAATTAATCTAAGCGTAAAATAATTACCCAGTTACTTCTTTAAAAATAGTTCAATACACTCAGGTGAATAAAGATAAATTTATGACCGTGTATTTCTTTAGTGGCCTCCCAAGTTAGTTATGCCTACAGCTCCCCCAATTCTCACTGATGGATCGGTGACAGCGGTAAAAAATATTTATTTCGATAACACTAGATTGACAAATACAATTTTAAACAGTGCACGGCAAATCCACCCCCTCAATGATACTGTTAAAGGACAATTGGAGGATGTGAAAAGGTTTTACCCTCAATAGTCTCCTTAAATATGGGATTGCTTAGATCGTATTATTTTACGTGATAATATCAGTTCAACTTGGCACCTTCTAGATATGCTAAAAAAGTCTAAAGAAGTCTTCAAAAGGGATAGAATTTGAAGGACAGTAAAATTTGAGTGGATAACCGCCAGCAATGCTTGTAGCTTAGAATAATCAAGTTGAGCAAAAGTCTTTCCCATTTCACTCTCACTCCTAAGTTGCAACCAACCACAGGTGTTGGATTTTGGGTGAAGACAGTATTAACAGTTAGGGTAAACAGTAATCATCTCTTCACAATTTTGATTCTTTTTGTTTGGACATATTGCATTTTTAGTCTTTTACGTTTTGTCGTTGTAAACATGGTCGTTTACGTTTGTATGTTGTTGCAGTTTTTGCCAACGTTACTTGTTATGGGCAGTTTTAACTAGTGAAAGGGGATGTCAACGATTTATAAGGATCTTTTAAAATGGAAAAAAAAAAAATGTTGGGGGTTTTTTTTTCGTAATTTTTATATTGTTCAGTTTCCGTGTAATAAATTTTACCCATATTGCGCATGTCAACTGTATACCAGCTAGCTCGTTCTAAGCAATTTCGATTTGTTTATGAAATTTATTTAAATATGTAAAATTATTACAAGAGCTATTGAAAAATATGAAAATTAGGAGGGGGTGTCAACATGTTGGATTGAAACGAAAATTATTACATTGATCTATGTGGCAGATTGTCTCATGCCACATGATATAAGGATGGATGTCTTTCTAAATGATGTTTTCTAATAAGGTTTGTAATTAATGTAAATCAAACTATTATTAACGATATAACCAATTAATATAGCCAAATTCAATGCTACTAGTAAGGATAAATTTGAAAAGAATGTGTAACAAGGACTAATATTTTAATAATTAGAATGAAAAATATTTTGAATAAAATAAATGAAGGAATATTATAGTGAAACCTGAAGATCAAAACATAATATAATGTATGATTGCATTTGTATTTGTATTAGATGTGTATGCTATCCTTAAATTAGTGGCCAAAAGCGGGGATTCTCAAACAATGAAACGGGTAATTACGATAATTTCTTCCAAAATTTGACGTAAGACACTATGTATTGTAGAGTTTGATGCCATGAAATAACGATCCAGATGTCATGCCCTTAGGAATAACACCTGGCTGACCCTGAAAGCCCAGAAAGAACCAAAAAACTCTGCCCAGCCCTGCCCAGCCCAGCCCAGTAATCACCCACCTATTTCCTCGCTCCCGTGATTATGCCTTTTAGTTTTATCCGCCTATATAACTAAGCTCTCCGATCATTCATTCATTTCCAATTCAAACGATACATATACAGAGGCACTAGCCAATACATCAGATCCGATCCTGTTTAAGTAACGTTGTACTCATTTCCAATTCCAACATCAACAGCCAATAAAATAAAAATGGATTTTTTCTCACTCTGCTACTCCGATACATATCCATATTCCTCACCGGAACTCTGCTCGCCTGCTGATGATCATCATCCTCAGCAACCCCCCGAGTCATCGTCCGGCTCCCATAGTCCCACTGCCTGCAGCAACTCCAATTTATCCGACAAAGACCTCCTGCTGGCTTCCAACAATCCAAAGAAACCAGCTGGGAGGAAGAAGTTCAGGGAGATGAGGCACCCCGTGTACAGGGGAGTCCGGAGAAGGAACTCCGGCAAGTGGGTTTGCGAAGTCAGGGAGCCCAACAAGAAAACAAGAATATGGCTTGGCACTTTCCCGACAGCAGAAATGGCGGCTAGAGCTCATGACGTGGCGGCCATTGCCCTCAGGGGAAGGTTCGCCTGTCTCAATTTCGCCGACTCTGCTTGGAGGCTACCCGTTCCGGAATCGACTGACCCCAAGGACATTCAGAAAGCCGCGGCTGAGGCTGCCGAGGCATTCAGGCAGCCGGAATCTCCTTCTCCTTCTGAGGACAACAACGTTATTAGAACAGAGGAGTGTGCATCTTCTGTAATGGGTCAGGGGGAGAACGTTTCCTACACGGATGAGGAAGCGGTGTTGGGAATGCCGGGTTTGCTGGCAAACATGGCGGAAGGATTGATGCTGCCGCCGCCTGAATGCGGCGGAGGTTGGGATGAGATTCTTGAAGGCGATGATGCTGACTTGAGTTTGTGGAGTTATTGAATTTGATACTGCCTCATATGTACTAACGTTGATGGATTTTAAAGGAAGCACTAGCGCGGGTTCAATATATGTTTATTTATAGGTACATATTAATTAGGATATACCATAGTTGTAGAGGTGGAAGAGTTTTTAGTTTTTTTTTTTTTTTTTTTTTTAATTTCTCCTTCCCTTCCGTACGTTTAGGTTTAACTTTATATTTGGGGGGACAGTACGGATAGTGTGTGAAACTGAAAGGACTTTCACTAAAGAGTTTAAAACAGTAACACAGCCAAGCCAGCTGCTACTTGGGAGATTGTATGCTGGAATGGGATATTTTTGGTTAAGCATGTGTGGAAAATATCTCAATAAAGTAAGGCAAGATATAGTTTACCTAATTTTGAATAAAAATTCTCTATGGTGTTATTCTGGCTCTTTCCTCCTCAATGACAAATTATTCCATGCAACCGATGTATATACATCAGTAGCATAATGTGGTACATTCGTTCAATAAAATTTGACCACATAAGCAAAATTTCCAAGCTATGAAAGTTGATAAATGAAAATTTTAAATTTAGATCCTAAAAATTAGCTGATTATGATCATTAATTATCGTCAAAAATCTCTCTTTCCAAATTAAGGGGCTTAGCATCATCTATCTTAATCGTCAATGGCAGAAAAAAATGTTATGAATTTGTACAAAAGGAGAATATCAAAGAAATAACTTTTATTTTCTTTCTGCATAGTCAAAATTCAGATAGGAGGAGAAAACTTGTACATCAAAACTGGGTTCTAATCCATGTAATTATTTGGCACAATCAAAAGATTGAGACTATTTTTATTGATAAACCCGATGATGGATTCTAATCCCAATAAATCTATAAAGAAATTCATGCTTAATTCTGTCCTCCAAAATCACCAAACCAATCCAATGCCCCTTCTCAATTGAAGATGAAGACGACATACTGCTCCTGTAATTGTTAGCAATTAGCAAAGCTTTTCTATTTTACAACACAAGTTCCTTTCTGTAGTGCTAATTATAAATTGCAAGCTTCAATTGGCAGAAAAAAAAATAAAAAATTCTTTTTTTGAGGCCTCCAATTCTTCTTTTGAACAAATTCAGAACCTCAGCCATTGATTGACGCACAGTTAAGTAAGATGATGCCAATTGAAGCTTGCAATTTATAATTAGCACTACAGAAAGGAACTTGTGTTGTACAATAATTCCGTAAAGTATCCTACACAGAGATGAAAAACTCAAGTTTGGGGACTAAAGAAAAACAATTTTAAGTTTGGGGACGTAAGTGCGACAAAAGCCCAAGTTTGGGGACTAATGGAGTTATTAACTCTAAAAATTAAAAAAAAAATCCTCTATTTGTTATTTCAAAGTAAGGTCATTTTTAACAGTGAAAGAGAATAAGATAAACCTAATTTTTCCACATAAGCTACTGGAAGCCCAAGTTATTGGTTTTCTGGTTTATATGAAATAAGAGGCCGCAAATTACAAATATCCAAGAGGCCTTGCCTCATTCTAATTCAAAAGAAGATTGAAGCCCAAATGGCCCATTTAGCAGCAGTCAGGTTTTCCCCCAGGGCACGTCCGCGCGCGCAGGTGTTTTCGTCGTCTTAATCTAATCTTCCCCTCTGCAAAAATCCTTTCCCGAAAGAAGAAGAAGAAGAAGAAAGGCCTCAAATCCGTAGAGCATCGTCGTCTTCCTTCTTCCCTCTGCAACGATGAAGCTTGTTAGGTTGTTGATGAAGCTGAGTAACGAGACTGTGTCGATTGAGCTTAAAAATGGCACGGTTGTCCACGGAACCATCACCGGTGTAGATATCAGCATGAACACACATTTGAAGACCGTGAAACTTACACTGAAAGGAAAGAATCCCGTGTAATGATACCCAACCTAATGATTGGAAATCCCAAGATTTGGGTTCAAAGATAAAAAAGAATTACATGGTGATTGTAATATTATGCACAATTATATTTAATAAAATGCCCTTAATGAAATCTATATCTCTATATGAGTGGGGTGTCAGAATTGCAGAAGCACCCTTGATGGATTTCACATAAATGCGTGTAAGCGTGGAGCCGCTCTGAAGGGACTAGGGACTTAGTCGCTTATGCACACATGGAATGGAAAACTGGGATAAGCACAAGGCTGAAATGTATCAATTTAAACAACTCGTGGATTACACTTAAATTATAGTGTGTGTGGTACAATTTTTTATATCTTCATAGCAGCCATAGTTTAAGATCAAAGTTCACTACTGGCTCTGGTATAAAAAATTGTCCTAACACTAAATATAAGTTAAAGGCATTGCTACCTACATGAAGCACTATGGTTATTTTCTTGCCATAAAATAAAGCTATATTTTATTAAAATGAGTTGGGGATTGTTGAAACATTTTAATAAAATTCATTTTAATAAAATTTGTTTTTAACTTTTGTGTTAAAAATTAAGTTACAAGTTTGATAAGTTACAGAAATGATATAAGTAATGATTTTCAGCATTTGTGAGAAAGCTTAATTTTTGGTAACTGAAACGTTAAGAATGCAATTGAATTGATTCAAACATTAAGTCAAATTATTTTGGCTAAAAAGTTCCTACGGTTTTATTTAATGGTTTTATGATTAATAATCAATTTGTGTGTAAATGTTAAATGGTTTTTTAGCATTATATTTATTATATTAATGCTTTAGAAATTGCTTCCGTTTTCCAATTTCATTTAATCAATTAATCATCCGTTTTCTCTCATTCATTTAGCATTTATATGCATAATGAATTCATGGTATAAACGGTTCGTGTGCAGCATTCTTTTAGCTTTCCAGGGGTTGGTGTACTTTTCTTGCGTATTCTTAATAAACCAGCGTTTATATATAGATGTAGGAGTATCCATTTGGAAAGTAAGAAGCCTTTTTGACATATCTTCATCTGCAAATAATTCTCAACGTGAAAACACAGAGCCAGGGGGCTGAATGCGGATCAAGGGGCCCAAATGAATTGACTTATTCAAAAAAGGCCTTGTTCTTTGGAAGATCTATCTCGTGTCTGGTACTGCACGGTTCCATTCTGCAAGAACTCCGAATCATTCTCAACGAGTCCATAAGAAGTGATCCCATTTTTTTCATCGGGTCTGGGTAGAGACCAAAGATTAAGCGACTGATCCGACAGAACAATTCAAAAGATATAGAAGAATCGTTCATTTCTTCATGCTCGTTCCAAGTTCTCAGTACCATTTGTACAAATAAGAATCCCTCTCATTACATGATTTCTTCTTCATATAGATAGATATAGGATCTATGGGGCAATTACTTATAAGTACATTTTGCCCCCGGTATTTTATTTAAAACAGTGTGCCTCTTCCTTACATATCTCGTATATAAAGAAAGGAGAAAGAATCAGCTGTCAACATATGGTGAAATAGCCATCTCCCCATCTGAAGAGCGGAGTTAAGAGTGGACAAGAAGAGAAGGCAAGATCCACAGAGGGCTCGGTGCTATCCCATTGGCAGCCGGTAGCCGAGTCTGAGTCTTCATTTTAACTTCTTTATATTGAGAGAGCTGATCCAAATGATCCACCAACCGGACCCCCGCATCACCAAACTCCTCGTGGGGTGGGTCATGGATAACAAAATGGTTGAATCAGCGGGAGGGGGCATCATCAGATTCGGCCCAACCCCCGATCCAGCAGCCGCAAGAAGGAGGGGAAGAAGGCTTTCGGGTCTTTGAAAGGAGGTCACTTCGAGGGCACATGACCCAAGGGAAAAATAAAACGTATAGGTGCAGTTATTCTCTTAAGAGATTTCACTTTTCTAATAAGATATTATCTCTCTCGACTTGAATGCCATGAGGCGGTCCTTGGTTATGTGCATAAGAGGCAGAATAATAGAGATTGATTCTTATGCATTGTTACAACTCCCCCTAAAAATTATAGCTTTTGCGAGATTGAAAACAGGTGTTAGTAAGAGTTGAAATTCCTAATAACAATTTAGTGTGTTGGGTTGTTGTATCCTGGGGTGACAAGTCGTGTTATTTTGCTGCACCGAAGTTAATACTTTGTAGAGGGCTTGAATCATTCAAAGAGATCGAAATATACGGGTCTCAACTTGTCTAACGATTAACCGTTTGTTCGTTGTGTTTGTTTCCGTTATTTTGCATGTCAGTTGGACTGTTGGGAACAACAAAATATTTGAAGGAGCCAATATATAAATAATTTTTATTTTTAGAGTAAAATACATATATATAAAAAATTTCTACTAAACCACCCTACCCCCCTGTATATGCCCTTGCTCGTATTGGTGCAGCGCAATAGCGATGCATTTTTTAAAATAGTGTAACTGATCCTCAAAGGCGTGGCAAATCAATACTATTTTAGTATCGCAACGTAAGTCAATCCAACTTCTCATAGTTATATTAAAAAATGCTTCACAATTATTACTAAATCCTTCATTAATAGCACATCACGTAATATTTCAATAATTAATATAAATAATTAAGGTCCTGTTTGGTATCTAGATTTAATTTAAACCTTGGTTTGGATTGTGATTTTAAAATATTAAAATTACATTGAAAATATAAAAAGGTATATTGAAAATGATGAAAAACTATTATAAAATACAAAATGAGCTTCAAACATCGATTCGAGTCATGCTAGCAAACAGGGCCTTAACTTAACATCTATGTAATTGTCTCAACTACAAATCTACTACTACTTTAGTGCATGAGATCATGAGATGTACTAAATAGTCTTCCCCCATGAGCTGACACTTGATTAATTAATTAAGACTACTAATTGGCACGGGGTCTTCTGTTACACAATTGTATTACACTGCTTAAATGATCGCAACGTGTCATCTTCCTTAACCCAACTTAAATATTTAAATTAATTAAAAGATAATTAAGATATTAACTGAGTTTTATGGGAAAAAAAATTTCTCCCACGATTCCTTTCCTTTCCCTAACATCTCTAGCATCGATGCAATAAAAATTTTATAGAAAGGAAAATTGATCTATGCATAAATTTAATTCTTTGTCAGGGTGCATCTTTGGTACCAGGTTATTACGTCGGTGCATCAGAAAGTGTAGCCTAATTTAAGAAAAAAGTTAATGTAAGGCAGATAATGAAGAACTTAAATGTGGGGTGCATAAAGCTTGGGGGGTGTCCTTAAGGAATGACAAGGGATATTCTTATCATGAGTCCAAACAATTGAGTTTGTTTGAATCAATGTGTTCTGGAAATCCATGGAAGTGGCATTATTCAAACTGAACAAAAAAATGATCTAAGATTCCACCAACTGCATTATCCAATGATCCAATCAATCCACCCAATGAGTTAACCCAGTTCGTAAAATTATTTTACATTATTTTTTTAAAGGGCAAAAGCTAAATGAAGATGGAGAAATAGAGAAAGATTGAGAGAAACTAATGAGTTGAGGAAAATAAATCAGAGAGAAGGCTATCTGATGAAACCAATTGGAAGGATCTAAAATGTTGGAATGGGTGGTGTGGGGATGCTGAAGTGATGAGGAAGCCATAGTGCTGCAGGTGCCAGCGAGAAGGTGTAGCCGCATGCGGGGAGAGGAGTAGATGAGAAGGAGAGAAGATAAGGAAAGGAATCATGGGAGATTTTTTTTTTCCCCCCCTTAAAAAATTAGTTATTATGATAATTATAGTTGAGTTAAGAAACATGAAACGTGTCGACCATTTAAGCAGTGTAACAGGAAGTGTAACACAATTGTGTAACATAGGATCCGGTGCCCTACTAATCTGGAGTTGATGTCATAATATAGCTACAAGAGTGATTGGGCCTAGTCTCAGTTTACCCGGCATGTTCCATCATATATGACGTTTATCTTTTCACCCACATATTAAAGAAATTTAAAAAATAATTAATAAATTCTTTATTAGTAATGTTGAATATCTGATATCCACCGAGTTGCGCTAACCTTGTCATGCTGCCTTGATAGCTGTTCCTCCTCCGTTGAAACTTGTTGGTGAAGCAACACGCCATGTCAGCTAATGAGGTGGCCGCATTATAATGCAAGATATCCTTTCTGATCTATCATAACCGCCTTCTTGATCCTCGTATAGAGCCTATGATAGCGCTCCACATGTCCCGGACACGTGTCGACTGATAAAGCCCGTCGTGAGGCTACCAAAATGCACAAAAAATCAGTGCTTAAACCTACAAGAAGTTACTACAAATAGTATAGAAAGCAGGGTCGATCAGCAGGAACAGTTGACTAAAACTCTCATTCCTATCGATTTGAAAAACAGGTTGATTTGCAATCACCTCTTTGTCTCAGAGAGACCTTTAAAATTTGTTACTTCATAAAAACCAAAACTTCACAAGAACAGATAAAATTATCAATTAAAAGAACATTCCAACATCATATAAATCGCATTAACCTCATGCACAAAATCATAAACATCTAAAGGAAACTAATAACACAGCATCGATCAATTATAGGGCGATTTCAAAGCGAAGCACTAACTGGCACCTTACTAGTCCGAAGGAATGCTACTAAAGCTTATAGGCGGGTCAGTGGGAAAAGAACTCTCAGATGCGCGGAATCGATGTAGTGCGCCGTGGGCTCCCTACAACATACCCCAATCCCCCCTTAGCGTGTTGGTAGTCACCTTAGGCTCCCCACGACATGACTACTGCTCTAGCTAATCTAATTAAAAGGCCGTGGGCTCCCTACGACACCTTATTAACCAAATTAACAACATTAAAAGTTAGGGGAACATGATACTAACAATTCTTATTGGATTAACTTTAAGAATTATTACCCGATTATCCTGTATTACCAAACAATAATTTCGTCACTAATTGACAATACTGGTTTTAACCAGTTGATTAGACTTACTAAAATCCTAGTATGCAAAGCTATGTTCATAGGATGAAAAGGGAATGCATGCAATTAGATAGAATTCAATCTCCAGTTCCATATATGCATGAGTTAACGTTCTTTACATAATGTTGGAATTGAATGTTTAGCTAGGCATGGTTATGGCAATACACTTAGATTTGATGTAAAAGCTATTAGACAAAGCAACAAAGAAGAAAAAACGGAAATAAAAATACTTATTAATGAAAGCAGATTTGAACCACCCTCCGTTTTCAAATGGATGAATGAAAGGGAATAATCCAGCACAACGAACAATTACGAACTTACTGTATTAATTTCTCCTTAATTCCAGAATGGAAAACAATGGAAAATCTAATATAAAACTACTTGAAAATATAAGGAAAATGGGAATGAGTGTATTAAAACTTTAATGAAAACAAAAGTGAACAATGGAGGAAAACTAAAATCATCGTAAGAATGAAAAAATGCTAAAAAGCTTAATGTTTTTTCCTTCAGAATTCCCTCCTATTTACACTAATTGGGGAGTGCTAAAAAGTAGGAAGAATAGTAATCTCCAACTTCTGGGGGTGGGGGGTGGGGGGGGCGGCACGTTCCACTCCCATGAAATCAAATATTGATCTTAACACTTTACTTGCTAAAAAATCATAATTTCAAACCAATGATAAAATCTTATCCTTATCACCTTCTTGTTCCTTCCTTCACAAACTCTTCAATATTCTTTTATCTCTTTCTTTTCAGTGAAAACTTTAAAACTGAGATAACTCTCTCATTTACTGGTTCTGGAACAATCAGGACTCTCCAATTGTGAACTTCTGTCGCTGCACTCTTCCTTGCTTTGTACGTTTCTACTGCCATCTTCCATTTGCTCAAATGGACCCCTGCTTTTCCTTCTTTTAGCTCATTCTTCTCTTTCATGACTCAGTCTTTAAATACTTGCTCTTGACTTCATAAAACAACAAATATACTCGTGGAAAGCACCCAACAGACACTAAAATAAAACAACTAAAAAACCCTCATCAAAGACCATCTATAGGCTCCTTACTCACATCTTGTTTGCGTCGTGGGCTTTCTATCTTATGGCCCAACTTTCTTTCTCGGGCTTTGCCGTTGACTTCATATTAACATATCTAACAAGTAACACATCAGGTGAGATGTTAATATTTAATGTGGATAATTAAATATTTTACTAGGAAAGATAAATTTAGAGAAAATTAAATAATAACTTATATTTTGAAAAGTGAACCACAACTTTTATCATTACACGACTTCGTTAGGGTCCACGCTTGAGTCACTCCTCGCAACCAATGATTTGAAGGATATTTTTGTGTCAAAGTTTAAAAGATCCTTTTTCTTCATTCTCCACGGATTTAAAAATCCCACCATTCCATTATCCAATTCACACATCTACAATACTGTAAAATTTGTTGTGCATATACAGTGATTTATCGGATTGCATGTGTTGGTGCAAAGGGATGGGGGTTGGTGTCCCGAACCCCTCCAACTCCCTCATTCACTGTTACGTATGAATTTAATTGTAAAATAAATTTTTATTCAAAATCCTCATAATTTTTTTTCTCGTCACTTTCAACAATACATTTGTAGGTTCAAAAAGTTTTGACCTACATATAACTATGCATCCTCACCACCAAAGCGGAAAAAATAACACTCAACTCATTCCGTTCATTATATAATTACATATATCTCTGATTGAAAAATATTATTATTGTCCCATTGATACTTGTGAATATTATCTATATTTCTCTGCAGTTTTGCCAAATTTATAAATACATGTCTCTCCATTTAGCCAGATTGCCCATCGATCTCTATCAAACAAAGAAATAAACATGAACTTGAGAGCATTAGTAATTTGCAAAAATATTATGAGAAATTGATAATAAAAAAAATTTGAAGGAAATTTGGGCAAATATAACAAAAAGTAGGATACAATAAGATATTTTTGCACACCTATTGCATCACCATAAAGATAGAAGAAAAAAAGAGAGAAAGTGGGACATAGGAGTTTGTGTGGGTAGCAATCGTGCAATTTATGTGGATCCAGATACATGCATCCATTAATTCAGATACTTGATTCTAGACGGAACATCTTTTTTTTTTTGCGAGGTTGGGGGTCATCGCATTAAAAAAAATATAGAAAAATGATTGGGAGGGTAAAAAGTTTCAATAAAAAGAAAAAAGGGGTGATATTATATAATAATCACTTACTAAAATTTTTAATCATGATGTTATATAATTTCCACGTCAGACACTTAAAGAAATTTACACGTTCGTTAGGGGTTTTTAAAAATATATGTTTTAGAAACAAGCAAATGAACAAATTAGAAGGAAAAAAAAAACTATGTTTAGTAAAAATAATTTTAAAATTAGTTTTTTTTAAAATCTTATTCGGCGGGGTAGGAAGTATATATAGGGCCTGTTCTTTTTATTTCGTTTTGAAAACGGTTTTGGTTTCAACAGTAAATTTAATATATTTTAATCATATTTCATCATTTTCAATACAACTTTTTACTATTCAGCATTTACTTTTTACATTTTCAATATACTTTTTACATTATAAAACTAATTTTCAAAACTTGTTTTCAAAACCGTTTTTAAAACGTTCAAAAAGAATAGGCCCATAAGATTTATTTAGATTGGGGAAAAATTTGCATACTCATACTAAACAATATTTGAATTTTGAAATAGTTTCTAAAACTGGTAATCTTACCAAAATGGGAATACGTTGTCTTTGGGGCCTGTTTGGTATCACGTTTTCAAAATGTGTTTTGAAATCACTTTTATTTTATAATAGTTTTTTATCATTCTCAATAAATCTTTTTTAAATTTTCAATAAATTTTTTTACATTTTTAACATATTTTTTTACATTCTCAACACACTTTTAATATTATAAAATCAAAAATAATTTTAAAATATAACTTGAATTAAGATACTAAACAGGCCCTTGGTGTGTCATCACTATAAAAGAAGAGACTGGAAACGGAGTGGAGGGTGAATACGATGTTTTCGTAAAGGAAATGAAGTCAGTGATAGGACTATGATAGTATGATTCACTAACTAACGCCGCCACGGATTGGGTAAGCTCTAGTTTTCTATTCGTCACGCAGTCAACGCGGTTCGAGTAAGAGTAAAGGTCCCACCGGGTTGAGAATTGAGATACACTCATGACGTCATTCCAGAAAGGGATCTTGGCTTATTCGTTTCTATGTTAAAATCCTAAATATTCCTTATATTAATAATTCTTCTTCTCTTTTTAAAATCAATTTCTGATACATTTGCTCACCCTTTCATTTTTATTTTTTATATTTTAAATACACTTTTAACTTTAAAAATCAATTCTAAAACTATGATTTACCCTCTCAATATTTAAATTTGTTATCAACTCCTATTCATTACCCTCTCAATATTTAATTTTAATTATACATACTATTCAAGTCGACTCATATAATTCACAAATTCGTCAATCTCAACTCTAACTCTTTTATATAACGTTAGTTTCATATCTCGTTTTCGTGTTATATTATAAATTGCCAACGCTATATGTATATGTTAATTAACTGAATACATGTAATTTATGTTGCACAAAGTATCCTCTTCTTTTTTTTTTCTACAGCAAATTAGTGGTAATTGTTGAATCCCTTCTTCTCGTCGAGGCTTCTGGGCTCGTCCGGAATTATTAAACCCGTAGTCGAGACTAACTCTCCGATTCTCCTAAGATGGCTAAGTTAGTTCTGTAACAAATATCACATTATAAGAATGATTTACTAGAAATTCATTACCTTTGTCCTTGAAAGTAGCGGATTAATTATAGGCACAGATTGAGGTATCTTCTTGGAGAAGGGAACCTAGCTTACTAACCTCGTCCACTCTTCAACAAATATATTCTATTTTATCCCCTAATAACCGCTACATCGATATTTGTATCAAGCTATCCTAGAGGGGTACATATGCAGTTGGCATTTTTGATAAGCCTCTGTAACCAAGTTTACCCTTTGGGCCGATCCTCCCTTAATGGGCCTTTAAGCCCAAGTGAAGAGGAGCAGTCGTTTTTATCTAGCCTCGTTGGTTTTTTGACTTCAGCAATTATCTTAATTCCAAGAGTAATCAATTAGGAGCGTGGGTATAGTTATAAATTCTATATTTTCACTAGGTTCAGCTGGAAAATATGGGCACTATGAAAAGGAGGATAAAACGAAGAGTTTATTGACTAAAGTACTGCTTATCAGATGAACTTAGAATAACATGAAAAGGATTGTTGAGAAATAAATAAGTTGGTTAAATTATTTCATTAGTTTTATTTTTATCCATTAACTTCAAAATTTACTTCAAATGATTTTAAATCCAAATTTCAACAGTACTTGAACCACTATCGACTAATAAATGAGATTTACACACATTACCAAGCTCATCAAATATAATAACTTATGTTAAATCACTTTGTTAACTCTTAAATTTAGTTGAAAAATAACTCATGTTTTAGTAAAAAAAAAAAAAAACTCAAATATTATTAAAATTTGAGTTCAAAATTTTTAAAATAGTTTTCAAGTTAGAAGAGAATAAAGTTAAAAGGGAGAAAAAAAACAACATCGCATGATTTAACTTATGTCCTGTTGTTTTTGGTTGGGTTGAGTTTTGGTTTTAAAAAAATAGTTTTATAATGTAAAAAGTGTATTAAAAATGTAAAAAGATATAGTTAAATAGTAAAAAGCTATATTGAAAATGATGAAAACTGATACAATTTACTTAGGTACAATTTATTATGAATGTCAATGTACAATACCTAAAATACTTAATTTGTCATCATTTGTTCCATTTATATCATTATTTAAAAAGTAAGGATTAATTGCAAACTACACATACTTATATTAGTAAGGGTAGGAGATGTAAAAAAAACTCAAATTGGACCCTTATAATGGAATAAAATTTTTTTCTCAAACTGGACCCTTCTAATGGAACGGAGGGAGTATTAAATTTATTGTTGAGATCAAAACTGTGACAAAAATCAAAACTTAGAACATGCCCCTAATAAGTTTAAATTGACTATTGGGTTTGTTCTTAGTTTGAAATAATATTTGAAACTTTGTTTTGAAAAAATAATTTTATAATCAATTTTCATTTTTTTAATACAACTTTTTACTATTTACTCACATTTTTTTACATTTTTAATATATTTTTATATTATAAAATTATTTTCTAAAAATTAAGTTTTAAACATAGATTGAAACCCAACTTATAGAACAGGCTTGGATTCTTTTGTCAAAATGTTTAACAGAAATACTAAACTCAAAAAGCAAAGGGGCATGATATTTGCAGCGACGGAATCGATATTTGCAGCGACGGAATCGATATTTGCAGCGACATTTTTTTGTAAAAAGACTAAAATGTCCTTGGATAAAAAAAATTAAAATTTTCTATTCTTACTTTCTACTACTATTAAAAAAAAAATAATAATAAAATAAAAAACCTAAAACCATCGCCGGGAGATGGTTTTACACAAAACCATCACCGGCGACCGGCGATGGTCCCCCCCCCCCCCCTCCCCCCCCTTAAGTTGAGATTTTTGATATTTGCAGTAACCACCGGGCTAATCTTTCCCATTCCGGTAAAAAATTTCGCAATTTTGACAAAACTACTAATAAATTCGGACATAATACAAGTAAAATAATTAATAAAACTACACAAAAAAAATTTTAAAAAAATTAAAAACCAAAGTGTCGCCGTCGCCCGGCGACACTTTTGGCCAAAAGTGTGACCGGCGACACTTTTGGCCAAAAGTGTCGCCGGAGACACTTCCCCCCCCCCCCCCCCCCCACCCCCCACTTTCTTATTTGCAGTAATCACCGGGCAGATGTTTCCCATTCCGGTAAAAAATTTCACAATTTTGACAAAACTACTAATAAATTCGGACATAATACAATTAAAATAATTAATAAAACTTTTTTTTAAATTTTTTTCCCTAAGGGCATTTAAGTCTTTTCACAAGAAAATGTCGTTGCAAATATCGAAACCGTCGCTGCAAATATCAATTCCGAAAGCAAAAAGCATATATATATATATATATATATATATTAAAAGATACGTTCATTCTACTTCACCACGTGTCAGCATAACAACCTTAAACTCCAGCTGGACTGTAAAATTGCCCATCAGATATTTATCTCAATAAACCATCCCTTAGTTCCACGTGTCAGCGTAACAACCTTAAACTTCAGATCGCGTGTTACCTGGCATCATCATCTTTATATTATTCAAATTAGTCCTATTTTAACGTGATTTTAATATTATCTTTAAAAATAGTTTTTTTTAGTGGACTCACAAGATATTTGTACCTACACCTCCACTAATTGGCACTGGTTCAGTGATATAGGTAAAAAAAAATATTTATTTCGATAGGACTAAATTAACAAGTACAATTTTCAAAAGTGCATGATGGCAAATTCACTGCTCAACTACGTTGTCAAAGGATAATTGGAGGATTTGAACGAGTTTTACCCTCAATAGTCCCCTTAAATAAGTGATTGCTCAGATTGTATCTTATACTCAATCATTTCGATTGAACTTGGAACCTTTCTCGATATAGATATAGTAAGAAAGTCTGAAGAAGTCTTTAAAAGCGATAGAATTTAAAAGACAGTAAAATTTGAGCGGACAACAGCCAGCAATACTCGGAGCTTAAAAGAATCGAATCGAGCAAAAGTCTTTCCAATTTCACTCTCATTCAGTGCCGGAGCTAGGCCCCAAGGTCAGGTGGAGCCAAATTTTAGGGAAAAAAAATCTTATACTACATAAAAATAAAAAAATTTGTGGAAAAATGCAAAAATAACTACATTTGAATATTCTTTTGTGAATTTTTAAACTCATATTTTCCTTTAGCGAACTTAAAATTTACTAAGAATACTTGTATACATTCTAACAACAAACACATTTTTAATTCATCAAATACTAAAATATTTTATTTTTACAGTTTGCCTCTATTTTTCTTAATTTTTAGTGGGGTAAAATCAACTGTTTGACCTATTTTTGTAATTTTTATATAATAATTAAAGTATTTTTGAAAATTTGAGGTGGGGGCAATTGCCTCACCAACTTTGCCACTGCTCTCACTCCCAAGTTGCAACCAACCACACGTGTTGGATTGGATGAAGACAGTATTAACAGTTAAGGTAAATTGTAATTATCCCTATCAAGTTATATAAAACGAAAATTCACAATTTTGGTCTTTTTATTTGAATATGTTGTATTTTTCGTCTTTTACGTTTTATTGTTGTATATGTTGTTGAAGTTTTGGTCCACGTTGTTGGATCCCTCTTTAGCGACGAGCTCTCGTGACATCGTCCTCCGCCTCCGGCTTTCTGCTTTTGGGAGGAACTCCCCTATTTCACTTCGATGGCAAAGTTAGTACATAGTATGAGAAAATATGCGTAATCTAAAGTGAAATCCAATTACCTTTCAAATGAGAGGATACCTAGGTATTTATAGTAGAATAAGGAGTGAATGAATCAAGTTGTTCCATCATGGTGTCATATATACATCTCAACACGTGTCACTTGTTATCTGTGCCACCTGTTACGCATGTATGAATCTAGTCTTCAGGTTGTCCATGCTCGAGGTCAACCATCACGTCGTCCCTGACGGGGTCAGCCACCCCCCGGGATAGGGTCAGCCCCCAGATCATCCCGGACAGGGTCCACTTTAGTTCACCTCATCATCACATCGTCCTTAATCTAATATCCAACACACGTCACTTATTATGACCAGTTTTAATCAATGAAAGGGGATGTCAACGATTTATTAGGATCTTTCAAAATGAAAATAAATATTGGGATTTTTTCGTGAATTTTATATTATTTAGTTTCCGTGTAATAAATTTTATCCATTTTTACGCATGTCCAACTGTATATCAGTTGGCTCATTTCTGCGATTTATTTGAATATGTAAAAATTATTACACGAGCCACTGAAAAATATGAAAATTAGAAGGGAGGTCAACATGTTGGATTGAAATGAAAATTATTACATTGATCTATGTGGCAGATTGTCTCATGCCACATGATATAAGGAGGGATGTCTTTCTAAATGATGTTTTCTAATAAGGATTGTAATTAATGTAAATCATACTATTATTAACGATATAACCAATTGATATAGCCAAATTCAATGCTACTAGTAAGGATAAATTTGAAAAGAATGTGCAAGGACAAATATTTTGACACAAAATAGAATAAAATTAGAATGAAAATTATTTTGAATAAGATAAATGAAGAAGTAATAATGTAGTGAAACCTGGAGATCAAAAAATAATGTGTATAATGTATGATTGCATTTGTATTTGTATTGCACGTGTATGCTTATCCTTAAATTAGTGGCCAAAATATCACAACCGGAGATCCACAAACAATGAAAAGGGTAATTACGATAATTTCTTCCAAAATTTTAGAAAATTTTACAATTTCCTTTGAGTAACCAACACAGTCCCGAAATGTATATAATTTTACCAATCCAAAGAGGGTTAATTAATTATTACATAAATACAAATTTTAAGAAAGTAACAATAAATTTTCCGAAATCACAAGAAAGTAACGGAAATCTCGAGGGAGGGGCAAATATAATTTACCCAAAAGAGAAGGTAGTACCAGTAACAGTAGTAGACGACAGACAGACAGATTAAGACTAATAAAGACTAATATTCTAGAGTTGATGCCATGAGATAACGATCGGGCTGCTACTCTGCCCAGACTGACCCTCAAAGCCCAAAAAAACAAAAAACCCTGCCCTGCCCTGCCCTGCCCAGCCCAGCCCAGACCGGCCTGCCCAGTACTCACCCACCTATTTCCTCGCTCCTGTTATTATGCCTTTTATCCGCCTATATAACTAACCTCTCCGATCATTCATTCACTTCCAATTCTTTTTATAACTCAAACGATACAGAGGCACCAGCCAATACAACAGATCCTGTTTCATTTCCAATTCCAACATCCAATAAATTGAAAGAAAGAAAGGAAAAAAAAATGGATTTTTTCTCACTCCCCTACTCCGATACATTTCCATGTCCCTCACCTGATGATGATGATAATGATCATCTCCCCGAGTCATCGTCCGCCTCCCATAGTCCCACTGCCTGCAGAAAGTCCAATTTCTACGACGAAGACCTCCTGCTGGCTTCCAACACTCCCAAGAAACCAGCAGGGAGGAAGAAGTTCAGGGAAATGAGGCACCCCGTGTACAGGGGAGTCCGGAGAAGGGACTCCGGCAAGTGGGTTTGCGAAGTCAGGGAGCCCAGCAAGAAAACAAGAATATGGCTTGGCACTTTCCCGACTGCAGAAATGGCGGCTAGAGCTCATGACGTGTCGGCCATTACCCTCAGGGGAAGGTCCGCCTGTCTCAATTTCGCCGACTCTGCTTGGAGGCTACCCATTCCGGAATCGACTGACCCCAAGGACATTCAGAAAGCCGCTGCTGAGGCTGCCGAGGCATTCAGGCCGCCGGAATCTCCTTCTCCTTCTGAGGACAACAACGTTATTATAACAGAGGAATCGGCATCTTCTGTAATGGCTCATGGGGAGAACGTTTCCTATATGGATGAGGAAGCGGTGTTTGGAATGCCGGGTTTGCTGGCAAACATGGCGGAAGGATTGATGCTGCCGCCGCCTGAATGCGGCGGAGTTTGGGATGAGATTCTCGAAGGCGATGATGCTGAATTGAGTTTGTGGAGTTATTAAATTTGATACTGATACTCACTCATGTATATTAACGTTGATGGATTTTAAAGGAAGCACCAGCGCGGGTTCAATATATGTTTATTTATAGGTGTATATTAATTAGGATTTATGTAGAGGGTATACCATAGTTGGAGAGGTGGAGGAGTTTTTTTTTTTTTTTGGCTCCTTCCGTACGTTTAACTTTATATTTGGGGGAACAGTCCGGATTGTGTGTGAAAGGACTTTTACTAAAGAGTTACTAAGACAGTAAGACAGCCAGCCGCTACTTGGAAGATTTTGTATGCTGGAATGGGATATCTAGTTAAGGATGTCGTGTGGAAATGTCTCAATAAAGTAGGCAAAAATATAGTTTACTTAATTTTGAATAAAAATCCTGTATTTGCTATGCTAAAAGCCATTCAGGCACCGAGGTAATTTGGGAAAGGCCACGGGCCTTCCTTTCTTCAATTGCTGATCATCCCAGCTAATCTATAAAATTAATCTTAAAAAAAAGAGTTAATAACTCCATTAGTCCCTAAACTTGAGCTTTTATCGCACTTACGTTCCCAAACTTGAATTGTTTCTCTTTAATCCCAAACTTGAGTTTTTCATATTTATGGGCTTGTTCTTTTTTATCGTTTTGAAAATGATTTTGAAAACAAATTTTGAAAAATAGTTTTATAATGTAAAAAATGTATTGAAAATATAAAAATTAGATGCTAAATAGTAAAAAATTATATTAAAAATAATAAAATATGATTAAAATATATTAAATTTACTGTTAAAACTAAAACCGTTTTCAAAACAAAACAAAAAGAACATGCCCAGACAATTTTCAATTTTCCGTCCAAACTCATCCATTACCCTCTTCTTCTTCTTCCTTCCTCAACCACCTGCTACCGCCACCCTCTTTGCTCCTCTACCACTCGGTCCACTCCCTCCCTCAATCCCCACTTCTTGTTTCTTCTTCCAGCTCCAGTTCTGGAAACTTCTTCGTAATTCTTGAAGAAACCAAGGTCCTGTGTGATATATTCTCAAAATCATGTTTTAAAAATTATTTTAATTTTATAATATTAAAAAATTTATTAAAAATATAAAAAAATATGTTAAAAATATTAAAAAACCTATTAAAAATAATTAAAAAATATTATAAAATTAAAAATGCATTTCAAAACATGATTTTCACATTTTGATTCACAAATCAAAATCAATGTAATTATACATCCAGAAGAATGGTTTAATCAGCAACCAACGAAAATTTTGAAGAAACCATTTTACCCATTTTGATTCACAAATCAAAATCAATGTAATTCTACATCCAGAAAACAAAAAATACACAATAAGAACAAGAACCCTTAATCAAGAACATGAGATAAATTTAGCTCTCAGATTCCTCCACAGATGCCTCAATCCGGAGAAGAACAAAACCCACTGCAACCCCAACTAGAACTAGCCCAGGAATGATGGCAGCAATCCAGAAATTGGTTTCTTAAAAAATAACAAAGAAGTTTCCAGAACTGAAGCTGGAAGAAGAAGAGAAAAAAGAAAAAGAAGAGAAAGGTGGAATCGGGAAGAAGAAGAGAAAGAAGGAAAAGAAACAAGAAGTGGGGACTGAGGGAGGGAGTGGTGGAGGAGCAAAGAGGGTGGCGGTGGCGGTGGCGGGTGGTTGAGGAAGGAAGAAGGAATGGGGGAAATTTATTTATTTATATTTTTTATTCTTATTTGCAAGCCTTTACTAAATACACGTGTAGTGCACGTGACTGACGGAAATGTAGGACTTTGGATGGAAAATTGAAAATGGTCTACACAGAGATGAAAAACTCAAGTTTTGAGACTAAAGAGAAACAATTTCAAGTTTGGGGACGTAAGTGCGACAAAAGCCCAAGTTTAGGGACTAATGGAGTTATTAACTCTTAAAAAAAAAAAAAAACAAATCCTCTATTTATTATTTTAAAATAAGGTCATTTTTATAAGAGAATAAGATAAACCTAATTTTTCCACATAAGCTACGGGAAGCCCAAGTTATTGGTTTTCTGGTTTATATGAAATAAGAGGCCGCAAATTACAAATATCAAAGAGGCCTTGCCTCATTCTAATTCAAAAGAAGATTGAAGCCCAAATGGCCCATTTAGCAGCAGTCAGGTTTTCCCCCAGGGCACGTCCGCGCGCGCAGGTATTTTCGTCGTCTTAACCTAATCTTCCCCTCTGCAAAAATCCTTTCCCGAAAGAAGAAGAAGAAAGGCCTCAAATCCTCAGAGCATTGTCATCTTCCTTCTTCCCTCTGCAACGATGAAGCTTGTTAGGTTTTTAATGAAGCTGAACAACGAGACTGTGTCGATTGAGCTTAAAAACGGCACGGTTGTCCACGGAACCATCACCGGCGTAGATATCAGCATGAACACACATTTGAAGACCGTGAAACTTACACCGAAAGGAAAGAATCCCGTAACTTTGGATCATCTGAGTGTGAGGGGTAATAATATCCGCTACTATATCCTTCCTGACAGCTTAAATCTGGAGACTTTGCTGGTGGAAGAAACGCCTAGGGTTAAGCCTAAGAAGCCAACAGCAGGAAAGCCACTGGGACGAGGCCGCGGACGTGGTCGCGGCCGAGGCAGAGGCCGAGGTCGCTAGCAACATCACTTCTGCTAGTTTCAATTTTTGTCTCTTCCACATGTTCTAAGTAGAAGGCTGCTTTAATCAATAATATTTGTGTTTTGGTTTATGTTGAAATGAGAATATATTCTATTAAATTTCTACTAACATATGCCCCCGAGGGCAGCTATATGGATCATATATATTAATCAACTATGAATGGATATATTTTATTTCAAAAGCAGGTCGGCTAGATGGATCATTCACTATAAACAGACAGTTTGGAAGGAAAACTATAAAATTTGACTTGTCAATAATACAATTAGAATGCACATTCACATTCACGAGGAAGAAAATAATGAATCTGAGAGAATTTAACGAAAACAAAAGAAAGAAACTTGCATTGCATAGCCAGCATTTCAAGAGATGACTAACAATGCAAGCAAAAAAAGGTTATTGCCAAATAAACTTTAGAGCAAAAAACTGAGTAGGTTATCCTTTTGATACAAACATACAAAGCCAGTTAGGGCAGGAAGAGCAAGTTTACTTCATCTTCTTCATGAGAGTTGAGGTTCTGAACTCACTGTCATCTCTAACGAAACTCCACCACAGGTAGGTGAGAGGAATGGTAGTGGCATGCCAGAGAGCATGAGCATCAACAAATCCCCAGAATGGAGGGAAGTCAAAGATCTCTAGAAGCATCCCGATGGCTCCTCCAAACACCACCACCCACAACTTCCACCGAGATGGATGCCGACTAACGAAGGCCCACGCTGCCCACAAGACGAGCTGTGTGATCCCCAACACCACACAAACTTTCATATTCAAGCCTGCAGTGAAATGAAACAAGCAAGCCTATTAGGTTCCTATTGATTATGACACTTCTTCACTTGGAAATTTGGTATTTTTCCCTTTAGCAGTTAAGGGATGATGGCAAAACATATATATATTGGTAATGCGTCATCAAGGGAGGCCTACTGAAGTGTTAGTCTTACCATAGTCAAGTTCATAAAAGTTCAAATACAAGATATGGGTTGTCACAAAAGCAATTATGGGTGCGGAGACCATCACCCTGGCTGCCTCATCTTTCACGTTGAAAACGCGCAATATAGCCAAAAGAAGCGAATATCCTAGACATGCCACAGCAGAGGAGTAGTCCAGTTTCTCAGTCAGATCGACATCCCTACAAGCAGTAACAGATTGTTAAAGCTTAGCAACAAACTATTAAACACATTAACAGAGAGAAATGCGTAGCCTGCCACACCCAATAACACATGTATAACTTCACGCCAACATTTTGAATTAGGTAACTGAATGTTTCTTGACAGCCTAAACCAAGACCCGCCCGCCATATGTATATAGCGCCCCAATGAAGTCAGCAAACATGACAAAATGCATAGGAGTGGAAACAATAAAGGGAAAACAAACAATACTCACCGACTGTGAAAAACAGCACTCCAGAACCAGGCGTTCATTGCTAAAATAGCATAGATATTACACAAGCCTGTGTACTCATAGTATGTACTTTTATTTGGACTAAAAGGTAGCTTATAATTTACAAGGATAAAAAATGAAACCCAGCCGTGGAATTGAATGGCAAGATTAAGGACAGATAGTGCCACCGAAACAGGTTCCTGAGAAAACAGAAACAATTTGCTTAAGATGCACAACTAATGAAACAGAAATTACAAGCCTTGACTACTAGATTGCCATCAAATGTGCAAACTAGTAGTATTCAGGGAATATGAGTACAGTACCTGTATTCCATACACGCGACGGAATGGCCATTTTCCATGATATTTCACAGGTTTATAACCAAGCTCCTTCCTTTCTTCCTCCCTGGCAAGCATGCATTGGTATCTGCAGTCACTTTGGCAGTCCCATCTTTTCCACCTCAAATATAGTGGCTCCTGCAGATACCACGGACCATCAATGGGGTTACCGCCATCCGAAAAGTTGCAATGCTGAAAACATTTGTCACCAACGCAACCAGTTTTCTCACATTGGTCTACACAAGATCTGAAAGAGTAGCATATTTTGACACATCAGAATGCGAAAGTACCCGTGACAAAGATATTATACACAATTAGAAAAGGCAGCCAAAAACTGCAGCTAACTAACTGTAGGCCCATACATGATGAAACCTCAGTCATCAGTATCTTCTCCTCAAACTTAAAGTGGGGTCCAACAACATCCCTTCAACTGTTCATGTGGAGCTTTGGCCAACTTCCATTAAAGTTTCTGAATACAACTCCATAGCCAGTAAAGCCTACCCACGAGCTAAGGGACTCTCTGTGAGTTTAAACTATGGACACAGTAACTAAAAATCGAGAAATTCTAACCCTCTCGGTAGATCAAAAGAAAATTCTTTAGCAAATCACCAAATAGAATACCGAGAAGAAGACTTGAAATTTCACCTCACGAAAAGATCTTCCACGCCCAAACATTACTAGAAAGAAACAAACTTTACATCTGGGATGGAAATTGGAGTCCAAAATTTCCCCAATTAAAAAAATAAAAAAACTCGAATTCGCCTAAACAAGAAACTTGCCCTTGTTCTCAAGGTGGTATGACAAAATTGGATCAATCCATTCCTAGATACCCTAAACTAAAACCAACGCGACATCAAACCAGAAATCCAAACAAAAATCCAATATTGAAACAAAGAATTAGCTATCAATCACCATACATCAAGATTCATCCGGGCCAAAGAAAGAGGAAGCAAAAGGGTCAATAGCTCACCGGTAAATCGGATCGGCATCCCCGGCGCTCGCGTCAATTACACCAAGAGCGGAAGAAAGAGCAAGGAACAAGACCACTAAGCGACACCGTGTCCGGGACATCTCTCCAATTGGGGGAAAGAAAAAAAAACGTTCCGCCGGCACAAACGTCGAAAAGTGACTTTTCCACTGAAATCAAAACAGACGGGACATGTGGATTCCGGATTCGATTGACGGATAAAGCAGAAAGAGGGGAGTGATGAATTATCAAGAGATGAATATTTGATGGTGGGTAATTAATGCTGCACTCCCAGCCGGACTCTGAGTTCTCTCTCTCAGAGGTCTTCTGGAGTGTGTTGACTGTGGATGTAATGGACCACAAAAAACCCAGTGGGTTGGGATTCTTACCGAGTTGAAGGAATCAGTCAAGTTAATACTGGAATGGCCCGAATGGGATGGGGGGAACTGCGGTGGCACCGCCAATGAGAGGAAGCCGAAGAAGAAGAAGAGGAAGAAGAGCAGTGGTGGTTTTGGAGAGGAGACCAGAATCTCGTGAGCAGCACTTCTCAAACAGAACGTCTCGTAGCTCAACACGTGTCCAACCCCATTGACCAACCAGCCGCTCTATCAATCCATATTATTAATATCCCAATCACCCTAACTAATCATTATACCACAAATTTCATCAATTCCTTTTTTTCATTTTTTTTTTCTTTTTTGGATAAATTTTTTTCCTCGATTAAATGGTTATATTTTTCATTTTTATATTATTATTAATTGACACAAAAAAGTTTTATTTATTTTCTATACTCAAAATGGTATTATCTTATAAATCATTTAAATTAAGTACATATGAGTATGGAATTTATACTGTTCTAAGCACGACTCAACCATCCATAATCGACCTCACATAGAGCCTAATTTCAACTTGCAATACCAAGTCATGAGGAAATCACAAAGCTAAGTTAAACAAAAGTCATGATAAGTTAGTGTATCAAAATCTTTTTTTTAGGAGACACAATTGAGAGGATTTTGGGATCTCATTGCAAATGGCAACCATGCCGTGATTCATGGACATGAGCACAATATCTTGGTTCCCAATTTTTCATTTATAAATACTTGATCGATCATACATACATTTAAGACATCTCGCTCTCTTACTAACTCAGTTATAAGATTATAACTATAAATATATTTTATTCTATAAATATACAAGTTATTATTTCGAAGTTTAGTGGATCGTGCTTCATCAATACCTATTGATCTTATATCAATTTTCTTTGCTAAGAAGTTAATTGTTATTTTTCTTATTCTCGAGAAACAATAACATACGATGGTGCTAGGATGTAGAAACAATGGGACATTATTTTAATTTAAGGTTATAATGAGGAGAATTTATAATTTTAATTATCGTGTGACAAAATGAAAAACATAAGATTAGGAAGATAGGAGTGGGCCCAGAGGTAGTACGGCAAGCAAAAGCTGCTTGGCTGTCTCGACCGACCATTCAGATTAGATGGGCCCACTTATTAAAAAATTACAAAAAAATCTCTGTTCGTACAGCTGTAATCATTATATAAAAGGACCTCGCTACCCTTTATATTATTTTTTAATTTAAAGCCTCTGCAAATCATGGAATAAAAGGTGGACTACAGTTGCCTCGCTCAAAATCACACTTAACTACAATTGATCTACTTGAATTATTAATCGATGACTCCAAATAAAAACTCTATTATGAATGAAGAAAATTATCTTATCTCATGCTCCCATTGTTTCCAACGTTTAACTACAGATTTAATGAGAATTTGTGTAATGTATTAACATATGTGCATTTGAAAAGATAACGTAATTACATGAGATTAATTAAATTAGAGGTAAATAGAGACTATTAAAATTTTTGCACTCAAGTGTTCAAAGGAACACTTATTTAAGAACAAATTTTATTTTGTTAATAAGTTTTGAGAAGAGAGAGAGTATCTAGCAACTGAAAAAAGAAAAGTAAAAAAAAAAAGATAAAAGGATGGTGATGGAATTGATAATGTCGGTTCTGGAGTTACCACCTCAAATTCATATGCTTCAGTTTTACAATAATTTCTCAATAATGTTTTGGTTAGAGGGCTATTTATGGTTTTTTCAACACTCGGGAAGGTAAATGTAGTTCGCACTAGAATAAAATGTAAATAACATATAACCCTTTCCTTTTCGCATTAATTCCCGTTATTTTTGTGATCTTTGAAGTATATCATGTTACTTTTATGGAAAAATCATATATGAGGAAAGTGCGAAAAATATAACAATAATACAATATTTTCCTTATGTAACTCGCTGAGATTTTTTAGCATGTAGTGATGTGCCTTGAGATGGCCATCTCTTGTCCTCCGCTTGTGGAGAATCCGCTTCTGAATTGTCTCTCTACTGCTTCAAGCCCGTCCTCTAGGCACCTTTGGAAGGCAAGAAGTGTGACAACGTACATATTTCCCTTTACTCTATAGGGTATTCTCATCAGTTGCAAGGTTTGGTAGCCCGAAAACAACTTAGCTTTCCCAAAATGCCTCATCTCTAAAAGCGCGGCTCGCGAGGTGTTCCTTTTGCAATAGGGTTCCAAACCTCGTCATGATAAATAATTTACTTCACATTTTTTTAAAGATAATTTTGAATTTAATTTATTTTAAAAATATTAAAAGTACACAAGATAGATTAAAGATGTATATTAAGAGTGATGAAATTAATATACCTTACGTGTCATTAAGAACGTGTTTGACGAGCGAAAATATGACTGATTCTCGAGAATGATTCTATAAAAACTTTAAATAATATAAAATAAATTGGTCACATACGTCTTAATATCTCATAAAGAACAAGTTACACATGATATTTTACAAAAAAAATAAACATGTAAATGTCAAACTGATAACTTTTATAATCATTTTATGACATTTCTCTAATAATTATAAATAATAAAATTATCATAAGAATAACTATTTATTCAATGGGTAAAACAAAGAGCTTATTTATTTAAAATAATTATAAAAGGATAATGCATTTGTCCAAGGCTAGGGATTTAACGGTAACCGTCAGCATTTTAGTTCCTCAGCTAAACATTAGTCAACTCACTGAAGAACCGAAAATTGACCCAAGAACTGAGAGAGACGAAGATTATGGCTACCGCAGCTTCCCCACTGACATCAATTCACTCTCCGAACCTTTCGATTTCGAGAAATTGCTGCAAATTCCGGAGTGATAAGCTAACTGGTCATCGCATAATTCGGATTCGCAGCGGCCAGAGAGTCTCCCTCCGCCCTTTATCTTCACTTTCTCGCCCTCCGGGATTCCACCTTCCTCCACCGGGGACGAAAAGCAAAAATGTGGCGGGCTGTTTATCGAAGTCAGTGATCACCTCAGCGTACGTTAGCGGCCCGGCTTTCGATGCAATCGTCTCGGAGAATAACGAGTTTAAAGTGGAAGGCTCACCGGAGCCTGAAGACGTGGCTCCGGAGCCGGCTTACGTCATCAGTTGGGGGATGCTGTGGAGGTTGGTTTCTCGGTATCATAAGCTGAGGCTGTTGCTTTCCACTCTCGCTCTCTTCGGTTGCAGCACTTGCACTCTTTCCATGCCCTTATTTTCTGGTATTGTTATTTGGTTTTTACAATTCATCATTAAGCCAGTTAAAGTTGTTGCCATTGGACAATTATTTGATTTGGTACTTTGTAATTATATTAGTAATGATTGTTGTGGTTGGTACTGTCAAAATTGCAATTTTGCAGGAAGATTTTTTGAGATACTTGTGGGAAGGAGATCAGAATCTATTTTGATCCTTCTTAGCAAGATTGGCCTTTTGTATACATTGGAGCCAATCTTCACGGTTATTTTCATTGTGAACATGAATGCTATATGGGAAAAGGTTATGTCCAGCTTAAGAGCTCAGATATTTCAGAGAGTACTGATTCAGAAGGTGATTCTGCTTTTATTTCTGTAATACATACTTAATGCTAATGCTGTTAAAAGTTGCCGCCAGTCTCAAATGTTGCATTATTACTATTCTAATTTTTAACAGCTAAGATAGTTAGCTAATGTATCGAAAGTTATTAAACCATAGCACTATGACTATTGGATGATAAAATGACATAGAATTCATCTTCTAAGTTGCAAATGATATCCCCGACATGATGGTTTTATATGCACTTATGTAGTTCTTGAGACTTCATCAGATATTGTCTGATGACATCCTTCTGATCTTGGAAATTTTGGTTACTTTTGAAGTCTTGCATATCCTTTCAAAGTATGTTAGTGAAACTACTAAAGGCACAACTTAAAAGGCAACATTGCTTTGTATCACTAATTATACAGGAACTATTCTTCTGTAAATTTACTGATCCATATTTTGATAATTGTACTTCATTTACAGGTGGAGTTTTTTGATCGCTATAAGGTAAATCGTGTGAATTCTTTTGGCCTTCCTCTTACTTCCATTGCCATCATTATTTACCCGATCTCAATACTCTCGTCTATCATGACTCTAAATCTGTTCTTTGGGATCTGTAGGTGGGTGAACTTACTTCTTTGTTGACTTCTGACTTAGGTTCGCTAAAGAATATTGTCAGTGAAAATGTATCAAGAGACCGTGGTTTCAGAGCGCTCACTGAGGCAAGCTACTCTACATTAAGTAAATGTGAGCTTATGTTTATGCTTGACTGTTTTGATCCTTTTGTCTATGGGTGAAAGGATCTGCTTCAATTATGCTTTTGTAATTATATCTATATAATAGGCTAAGAAAGTATATTAGTTTGACTCTATCTTTTCCATGCTCCCAAATGACAATGGTCTTTTTGTTTGGAATACATTTAATTATGTAGCTTCTTTGCCTGACAACTATGCTGTGTGAACCTTTTTCCTTTCCTCTGACAGGTTATTGGGACCATTTGCCTCCTGTTTGTTTTGTCTCCTCAACTTGCACCAATCCTTGGCTTCCTAATGCTCACTGTCTCAACTTTTGTTGGTAAAATTTCTGGAAATTTGTCACTGCTTATGTTCTTGATAAATTTGTTAAAGTTTTGTAGCTACAATGGTATTTCTCCACCTCAAAATCTCCGTAGATTTCAGACTTCTACACTTATATCAACTTCTTTTCTCATGAGTAAACATTTATGAAATGCATTGTCATTTAAGGCCTTAATTTTGTTCATTGATTTCTTTGATTTGTGGTACTACACAATTTTCTTTAAAATCCATTTCACTGTTGGTTGTTAGTTTCCTCTCAACATGTTCTGAGGCGAAGACATGAAAAATTAGTTAAAGGCATGCAGATGCATTCTATTATGGTTTCAAAAGGAAGTTAAACTTTCCAGAAGTTACTGATATGATATTATGTACATTCTTCTCTTCTGACCTGGAACATGCGGTTATTATCTTTTAGCCGTGTACAGAAGGACAACTGTCAATGTTTTCAAGGCTCATGGTGCGGCTCAAGCATCTATAGCTGATTGCGTGACTGAAACATTATCTGCTATTCGGACTGTGAGTACACTTACAACTTAGCAACATATTCCTTTTAGCCCTTTCCTTAGTATTTCTCTTTTGTAGTGTCCAATTGCCATTGGTTTGACGATGGAGGTATGTAGCATTGAGATGTCTAGATTACATGCATATTGACATTTGTTTTGACAGGTCAGATCATTTGGTGGGGAAAAACGTCAAATGTCCATGTTTGGTCGCCAGGTGAAAATTGAAAATTCTTCAGTCCATATTTTGCATCTAATGTGCCAAAGAAATTTTATCGCCCAGATGCAAACCTGGCCCTTGTTCTACTTAACCTATTTGAGTTTTGTAGGTTCTTGAGTACCAGAGTAGTGGCATAAAGCTTGGGACTTTCAAATCCTTTAATGAATCACTAACTAGAATTGCAGTCTATGTATCTTTGATGGCTTTATATTGCCTTGGAGGAAGCAAAGTAAAGGCTGTAAGTATTTGGAGCTTTGCTTCTATACTATTGAGGTTTATCATATAGCAGTATGCTATAAGTAAGAATTTTCTTTCCAAAAGCTAAAATTGGAGATGAGCTTTTTGTTTTCTCCACTTTTAGTTTTTGATAATTTTTTCCCTGCTTTTGTGCAATTACTTTGTCATTCGTAAAATTTAAATATCTTTGGTTTGCTATCCTGTTTATTGATTTTATTTTCTTACAAATTGATGTTGGGAACCATTTGGTTTTTGTAGGGTGAAATGACCGTGGGAACTATGGCTTCATTTATTGGATACACTTTTACACTGACTTTTGCTGTAAGTGTTATTATTTTGATCTGGCTTTTATTGTTTAGGGTTTCATAAGTTGGCCAATATATTGTTCTTTTAGGTTCAAGGCCTGGTGAACACCTTTGGGGACCTTCGTGGAGCATTTGCTGCTACTGATAGAATTAATTCTGTATTATCTGGGTCTGACATTGATGAGGCGCTTGCTTATGCATTACAAAAAGAAATCAGGCAAAAGAAGACACAAGATAAAGAGTTTGAAATTTATTCTGCAAATGGCTCTGAAAGTAAAACACAATATCTGGATGTGACATACAGAAGCTCTTTGAAATCATCTGGCAATATTCGTAGTCTTGCTGGGTCTGGTGATATTTGTCTTGAAGGTATGTAGAATATAATGACATTTGTCTCCACTATCCAACTGTTGCAACCAAGGAAAACTACTCTTGTGCTGAATGAGTGAATTCTTTCTTGTTGTCATGTATCACAACATATTCAAGTTTCAGTGTCAGTTCTCATTTTCAAGTGCTGGGAACACAGTTTTTAAGGAAGCTCCATGTTTGTGCTTTGCTGTTTGGATAAACTCTGTTTTAACTTCTCAAAACTTATTTGATCCTTAGTTGTATTTACCCCCTTTTCTGTTTGCCTTTTGAAATCTGAGCTTGTGAACAACCTCTTTCCTGTAGTTCCTGATAATTTGAGAAGATCAACACTTAAGTTGATATTTATTAAATGGTGATTGTTGTCTTGTTTATACCTACAGATGTTTACTTCTCTTATCCATTGAGGCCTGATGTTGAAATTCTACGTGGTCTTAATCTCACTTTAAGACGTGGAACTGTAACTGCACTGGTTGGCTCAAGTGGTGCAGGGAAAAGTACAATAGTACAATTATTGGCACGTTTTTATGAGGTTTGCAAGATATTCTTCACTCAGTGTTTCATTTGTAAATCGAGAAGTTTCAATCGATTGCATAATTTGATTTGTTGAAGAGATGCTTGTCCTTTTGCAGCCAACCAGAGGCCGAATAACTGTTGCAGGAGAGGATGTGAGAACATTTAATAAGAGAGAATGGGCTGGAGTTGTTTCCATAGTGAATCAAGTATTTTTGCTTAATCCGGGTCTTTTATGTGATTATCTGTGATTTTTATCCAGCCACAGAGTGTTTTTTTGCTTTAGGTTGTCTTTATGATTATCTGCTGAAAAGGTAAAGTGAGATAAGAACCTTTACGACTTATCTCAAGACATGGTATTTCAGACCTTTGTCTTTTGTTTGCTACTGTTAAAGTGATGTACTTCGGAGAATAATTTAAAATCCTTCCTTAGAACAGCATGAATTACTGGATGGATCCAGAAACAGGTTAAACATTTTTTAACTGTGACCAATTTGATAAATCATCTGAATTGTTACATTGGAGACAGTATTTGTGGAAGAATCATAATTTCTTTCACCAATTTCCCCTGGTTTACTTTTATGTAATTTCCTTCAGGAGCCTGTGCTTTTCTCTGTGTCTGTTGAAGAAAACATTGCTTATGGGCTCCCAGATGAATACGTATCCAAGGATGATGTGATAAAGGCAGCAAAAGCTGCTAATGCTCATGATTTTATTATCTCGTTACCGCAGGTGATCATTTTTAACATGTGGTTGATACATATATTTTTTCCACACTTTGTTTAAGTGCTCATTGTTTGTTGTGGTCTGATGATAGGGTTATGACACTCTAGTTGGTGAGCGCGGGGGTCTGTTAAGTGGGGGACAGAGGCAGGTACTCAAATGATTTGTGGATCTATTTCATGCATGGGGATGGGGATGTTTTAACAATTGCTTTTCTAATTGGACTTGTGAATTCTCAGAGAATTGCCATTGCGAGGGCACTGCTCAAAAATGCTCCAATCCTGATTCTAGATGAGGTATACTTCTAGCCAGTTGTCATTGTAGTTCAAGAATAGTCTTCTGCCTCAGGATGAAATGCTTAGTCAAGGAAAATATATATTTGACTGTAACTGGGTGTCTCTCTATACACAGGAACAAACTCCATGCATGCATATTAAGAGAGCATATGCTGACATTTCCAAGCTAACCATATTTAGTTGATTGTCCACTTCAATGCTGCAGGCTACTAGCGCTTTAGATGCTGTGAGCGAGCGTCTTGTCCAGAATGCTCTGAACCGTCTGATGAAGGGAAGGACAACATTGGTTATTGCTCACAGATTGAGCACAGTCCAGAATGCAGACCAAATTGCCCTCTGCTCAGATGGGACTATTGCTGAGTTAGGCACACACACTGAGCTGTTAAACAGGAAGGGGCAATATGCAGCCCTTGTTGGCTCTCAGAGACTTGCATTCGAGTGATGCTATTGAAACGCAACAGGATCACCTCTCTGCCCTCTCAACTGCAGGACAAATGAATATTCACGTCATCCAAATAGATTTATTTCCAGGTGAGTTTTTTCGGCTTTGATATGCACTCTCCTGAAAATCGATCTACTTAATGAAGTACCAGCTTTGCATTGTTTAGGAGCCAGTTTTAGCTTGCTGTGAGGTAGCAGAACAATGGAGGCTGCTGAGTTGTAGATAATGAAACCCCTTATTATCATTGACAAACATAGTTCATGTCAGATTATTATAGTTGTAAACATTTTGTAATAGCAGTTTGCAAAGTTATCAAATAACAAGATTTTTTTCAATCGCTAATGAATGAATTCTGATGATGGTGAATTTTCTACTGTAATTGTATTGGTATAACGCCTTTTACATGTGATAATCTTGGTAAAATCTTCTGTTGCTTAGTTTGTTTCTACACAGTGGAAAGTGCGATGACAGCATTCATCTCGGCAAGGCACTCCGTCGGCAGGCCAAGGAATGAATTCATAAAGAAGTCGTCAATTGGTTGAACGGTGGCCACTCCGACCAACCGGCATTTCCCTTCTTCATCCAACCTCTCCCCTCTTCCACTTCTCATGGTTCCTGCTGATTCCTCCGATGTTAATACCGTTTCCACCAACAAAGGCGGCGCCTTATAAAGCTCCCCAACCGAAAACCAGAACTTGGCTATGAACTCAAGGTCAACCTGATAGGTACAAAAATCAGCATTCTTGGTTGATAATCATATAAATACTCCCTGTCCCATATAAAGAGTCGGGTCCTAGAATAGACTATATACCTTTCCAGTATCTTGGTTGATGGTTCCTCTGAATATCTCTGGAGCTATGTCAATCCTGAGAAAAGGAGGCAATGACAATCCCAATAATCTAGTCGTGGCGGTTGTCAATGGAGGAATGTAGAGTGTATTCAAATCGAAGTCAACATTTATAACATTCCCTTCCTTCGGAGTTGAACCCGTCCCAGTACCTTTGCCCCCTTGAGCATTGTATTCAAAATCAGGATATCTAGAGATACCCAGTTTGCATGATGCCAAGGTCTGAAACTTGACTTTATATGCTTCGGTTTTCGACACTTGGGGGGCGGCTGCGGCTGCGGCGGCCGTGGGAGCTAGCGGATCAACTTTGTTGTAGCAGGCGAAAAAGTAGGCCTTAGTTTTGTAGGTTCTGGGATTTGGTACAGCTGAGAATGAACATGAGTAGATTGGCCTCTTTTGGGAGATTCTGCAGACGAATGGAGAATTTGGTGGGAGAATTTGACATTCCATTTATGAAATGAGCTTTTTTGAGGGTGTTGATCTCAATGGACAAGTTTTCTACTGCTTTCCTGTTTTGCAAGAAGGTTGATTTTTGTCCACAGGTTGGAAGAAACCTTATCTTTGAAATTCTGGACTGAGCTAAAGCTTCACTCCACTGGGACCTTAGTAATCTTTGATGTTTAAACTGAAATACGTTGACATGAGAGCGAGATATGATCCTTATATCTTCACATATGCCATGAGAGCGAGATATGATCCTTACACATAGTGAGATAAATACTTCACATCGGAAAATAAGCAAAGAGATCACGCAACGAGAAATATATTACTCGTGGTTGAAATATTTCAAAAACCTAACATCAAGCACAACATATCATCACCTTGATACAAACTTTCCTACAGAACTATCCTATGCAACAGGAAAAGCCTAAAAGCACTCGGAGCATAAGAAGACGCTGCCCCTCCTTTCCCCTTTCTCCTATGTCGTCGACAGCTAGCTGGCAGGCCAATCCACGTCGTTAACCACCCTAGACTATTAACAAACAAGAGAAGACCTGAGTGACGTGGCAGTCGGAAGATGTGCACAAGAAGCCCAACGAATAACTGACTCGGTAACCATCAGGTCAAACTGCTCTTGTTCGCCTAGACTAATCGTATTGTTCCTCCTGTTGTGGATGCCTTCTATCTTAGATCCTCCCTTGTTAAGGTCTGCAACTGAAGGACCAAAGATCAATGAAGAATCTTGCAGCACAAATGGCGTCCCCAAACTTGCCGCTGCACATGGAGAGCGCGTGTTAGTTAAAAGAGCGTAAACTAAGCATGGCAGGTCAAATGAACAATAAAAGCTTGCTACCTTGGTGAAGAGAATCAACTCTGGGGTAATCCACTGAAAGATCCATTGCACAATGTCCTTGTTCAGCCACAGAACCATGACTCAAGAACGCAAAGCTTGGCATAGACAACACCGGATTAGGAATTTCCACTGAGTTAGGTCCACTGACACTTTGGAAAGAAAATCCAACAGGATCATGGCAAGGGTTTGATGCTGTCATCAGGAAGGAAAATGATGATCTGCATGTGAATGCAGGTACTTCTGTATCACTTCTTAAAGATAGTCCAGTTCCGAAACTAATATCCTGATCCCGGGCCACAAGTGAAGGGAAAACATTTCTCTCCAAATGCATTGAACCATTACTCTCACAATCATATGGCCGGCAATCCCTAATCCAGGTATGATCTGACAAAGGGAATTACAAATAAGATTACGCAAAGTGAAATGCACAAACATATAAAAATTTAAAATCACCTTCATGCAAGTAAGTACCAACAGTAAATATTAACCACATGAAGCATATATTGAAGTTTCCCAAATTCTTTCAACTTCCAGAATTTGAAGTTTGTAACTCATACTAGTTTCTTTCCCTCATTCTATAAGTGACATTTTGAAGGTATATCCATGAGTTATCGATACTATGCTTCTCAAATAATTTACATACTGCATTATTTTTGCTATCCGAATCACAATATAAATGTTTAATGGTCTGATTCTGATATAAATTGGCATTTAAAACTTAAAAGCAAAGGATAAATTGACAGGACAATACAGAAGTAAATTAATGCATATTCAAGTAAGAAAAATGCTGTAGTTGGCAACAAACCTAGGACCTGCTGTGCTGAAAGCCTCTCAGAAGGGTCTTTACAGAGCATTCCCTTGATCAGCTCCTTGGCAGATTGAGAAACGCAGTCCCAAGGGTTTGAGGGAAATCGCAGGTCAGCCACCCGAACAGCATCAAATATCCGCGATTTAGTCTTCCCCCAAAATGGGGGTATGCCACTCAAAAGAATGTAAAGGATAACTCCAGCACTCCAGACATCAGCAGCCTGATCATAACCCCCCTTGAGGACCTCAGGAGCTATATAGAATGGACTACCAACAGTTCCATGCAAATTTTGCCCTGCTTTTACATAACAAAGTAACAAACATGCCAAAAACTTTAAGAAACCGATGTTCTAGCGAGGTAAAACAATGAAGCTGGAAATAACATATCAATGACCTTTTTTGATGTAGGTTGCAAGACCAAAATCAGCCAACTTTATAGGCGAAGAAGGGGCTTTCGTTGCCAATAGAATGTTTTCTGGCTTCAAATCTCTATGCACCACTCCTTTGTGGTGACAGTACATCACGATCTCCATCAAATGCCTGAAAAGAACCCTGGCCTCATCCTCAGGGAACTTTCCATGCTTCTCCAGCTGACTAAAAAGCTCACCTCCAGCACAAAGCTCCATCACCAGATGAACATAGTCTTCATCCTCATAAACTGCCTTCAGATCCACAACATTAGGGTGCCCCGACAGCCTGGTCATTATTTCGATTTCAAGTTTGATGCTTCGCACATCTTCCTGCGTGACCAGTCTATCTTTGGAAATGGATTTGCAAGCCAGTAACTCTCCGGTAAATCTATCAGTACATTCCCTGATTACACCAAATTGTCCCCATCCCAACTGTCCTCCAAGAGCATACCTATCCTTCAAGTTGGATATCTGTTGTGCCCCCAAAATTGTTTCTTTCAAGCTTTCGACTTTGTAACAATGGAAAGGAAAGGAGGATGATCCATGAATGCTGCCACACTTGGCAACAGCCATACGAATCTTTTACCACCAAGATATCACTCTTTACCAACCAAGATCTCAGCTTTAACAATTCTCCAACCTCAGAAAGTGCACGTTCAAAGTCAAAAACTTGAATATTTTGAGTAGTCACACCAAAACCATAGTCCAGTCAAAAAAGCTGAAAATTCTGCTGCAGCTAGTAGCTCATTAAGTTTGAAACCAGGTGAAGTACAATGAATAACTGACCAACTCCAGAACAAGAGACTGAAAGCTACGCTCCTTCAATCCCTCCCCCAATCAACTGAATCTGAAAAATCTTAATTTCGAGTACAAAATTAACTGCCTTCCGTTGCCCGAAACACAAAATTAGAGACGGTAACACATCCAACGGATCATCACTATAAAGTATTAACAAAGGACACAAAAAAACAAACTTTTTCGAATTTTCTCAAATTCCGAGGAATCCACAATTAAAAAGTACAAAACTAAAAAACCCTAATTGAAGAATCCCACAAAGCATAAACACACAACGATTCAAAACAAACCCAGATCGATAATCCTTCGAAGAAAAAAATGCATGAAAAGATTTAAACTTTATTAGTTTCCCACGTTGAACTGTAATAAACAAAGAGAAGGAAGGAGACAAACCTGAAGACAGAGGAGAGATTGAAGCAATGCAGACAGGAAGAAAGATGACAACGAGAGAGAGAGAAAGAAAGAAGAACGACAACGGAACGGAAAGGAAAAGGTTTCAAAGCAGGGAGGATTCGTTCCCTTGCCCGAAAGGAGTAGAGTGGGGCTATCAGGTCTCCTAATTGACGACTTTGCCAAACCGGAGCACCCCAATTGTCAACCTCCCCTGTTTTTTTGTTTTTTTGGAAAATGACACTTGAACCAAATGGTGTCTAAGTTTTCTTGTTACTACAGTAGTTTTGTAAGAGTACATACCAAAAACACCAATGTCCAATTGGAAATCACATAATACATAATTAAAAAATATATATATTAGGTGAAAATTTGCAATGGGGTTATGGTCCTAGACCGTCTTGTGAGCTCTGTCCTTTTTTTCTGGCATAATTTTGTCACTCGTAGTTCTTTTTATGTGTCAGTTTATAGCGAGGGAAACAAGAAAGCAGCAGAACAAAAAGGATGGGGCTAATGAAATGGGTCGGAGACAAGAGTATCCTTTAATGGTTCGACATTGTTATACGCAGTAATCGTTTTATTATTCGTAGTAATATTCTTTTGTGAAAATACAAAAATGCCTCTGGGTTAAAAGAAAAAAATAATAATAAAACCGGGTACTGTTCAACGTGCGTGAACAATACTGTCACGCATGTTGAACAGTACCCGGTTAGAAAAAAACTGAAGAAATACCGCCAGTGTCCCCGTAACCGTTTTACTAAACGCAGTAACATTTCCCAGTAAAAAGTCTGAATTACCCGAGTACGATCCATATTACACTATATTATTTTTTTACTTTAAATTAGTTTGCATAAATTCTCTATATACCCCTTCATTATAATTTACGAGGAAAAAAACTCATTCGGGGGGATTTTTTTCCCGGATCTGCGATTATCCGAACGTTTTTTTCTGTTTCTGCAACATTTCGGCCGGGGAGACTGTCTCCCCGGACGGAATTCCGGGAAAATACCGCCGACCGCCGGCGATATTTTCCGACCGGCGGTATTTTCGCCGGAAAATATCGCCAGCGGTCGGCGGTATCTTCGCCAGAAAATATCGCCTTGCCGGAAAATACCGTCGGCGGTATTTCTGCAATTTTTTTTAACTGGGTACTGTTCACGCAAGGGTGAACAGTACCCGATTTTCTTCTTTTTGGCTAGGGGCATTTTTGTCTTTTCACAGGGGAATGTTACTGCGAGTAATAAAACGATTACTGTGTTTAATATGCCTCTAAAAAAATTGTGTGTTATTTATGAATGGTAAACTCTGTGAGGGACAACCCATGTTCTTGCAGTTCCTTAGGTGGACGAGTTTTCCCTTAGAAGCTGGGTAAATGCCTGCTGAACGATTAATTCTTGGAGAGAAGCTTTAAAACTCAAAAGTCACCAACACTAGAGACATGCCAGCTCAGGTTATGGATTAAACTTTATGTTTGTTCTCTGTCCAGACTACTTTCTTTGTTCTGAATCTTTAAATTTGCTTTCATTGAGTAGTTCTTCCATATGACTTCACAAGTGTATTTCACTTTAAGAACTGGCTTTGTTCTCTTGTTGCTTTGGTAGAGGAAATTTTATTAGAGGGAAGTTTTTTTTTTTGAGGGAAGTTTTTTTTGGGAAATTGTGTAGGTGAGAGATAAAAAAGTGTAATGATTGTGTTTTTTTTTGAATTTATGTGAGTAGGTATTTAGAGGGAATTTTAAAATTTTAATTTTAAATTGTTGAAAAAGTAAAGTTGTTTCTTTGTGTAAAGTTTTGGAGAAAAAAAAAGTGATGATTCTCTACCAAAGCCACAAGATAACAGATCTAGATCTTTTTGTACGCATTGACTATGATTTTTCTTAATTTGATAATAGAAAGAGATGATTTATGTTATATTTTCATTTTTCGTTTTCCATTATTGTAACCCCATGAACAAACGCAGCCCCCGCAGGAAGTACTTAGTAGTATTAACTTTTGTAGATAATACAATAATAGCAAATTAACTAATTTTCTCTCTCATTCACATAGTAAACTCTATATTATGAAAACTCATTTTGTAACAATGAAAAAAAAAAAAATTAAAAAGTGAATTATTTAAATAAGGCAGAAGAAGTAACACTATATAATATAAGGTTAAATTATAATTTTGGTCCTTCAATTACATTTTTGTTACACTTTTAGTCCCTTAACTATTAAAACTCGCACTTTCAGCCCTTTAACTATCACTCTTTAGCCATTTTGGTCCCTCTTACCGGCAAGCTTACGGGTTACTAGTCATTTGGGTCAAAATAAAAAACTTATAAAATATTTAGGTCAAATCATAATAACTAAAAACTTTTTTAAAAAAACAAATTTAGCTCTTCTATTTTTTATTAGTTGTTGCCTTGAATTTGCTTTAACTTCTTTACAGTGATGTTTTGAACTGGATTGAGCACAGAGAAGGCAGATTGGCTTCTTTTCCTACCATTTTGGTTTGATTCATCTTTGTAAAACATCTTGATTTGTAGGTTGTTCAAGCTGCATAATTACATGGCTATCAACAAAATCAAGTTCATCTTCATCGTCTCCCAACTCGATTTCCTCGAGCTCAATCTCATCCTCTTCATCATCATCAAATGAATCTCTGCAATTCTGTACCTATGATTTGCAGGGAATGATCCATGTTTTGAAACCATCAAATTATCTTCATAGTTCATATACTTCATGCTTGCTGCAGCTGTTTCTTCGTCCTCAATCTCCTCATTTGGTAATAGCTCATAAGTCTTGACATTCAAATTGAAGCTGACTTTCTTCTTTATTTTTGTGGCTGTTGATTCTTTAGGCTTATTATCTGTAAGCACATCAGCTGAGCCCTCTTGCATCTCATCATTGTCAAATTTGACTGTAACAACAGAGTCCAGAGGTGCATACCTTCCATAACTTGACAGAGCCCAGCACCACCCATTGCCACTTCGTTTGGACAACTTCAGAATTTCTCCAAATTCATTTGGCGAATTCCCTAATATCTCAGCTATCACAAAAATCAGTACACCCTGCAACTGCATTATCCCTAAACTAGAGAAAATCAGAACATTAATAAAGCTAGAAATTGAAAAAAGGAATTGGACAGAGAAAAAGGGGAATGATGAAAAACGGTCGCCCACAGGCTAGTGGATGAATCCAGTCGGTGATGGAGGAACTAGTCACTGGGATGGAAGCTGCAGAAAACCCCTCTTAAAACCAAAAAAAAAATCTTGCACATGCCAGTAGAATTAAACCCAGAAAAAAAAATTAAATTAGAACAAAATGTGAAACAGAAAGACTGAAGAGAAAGAGGCAGCCGCCGTTGGTGGAGTGAGCGGCAGTCGCGATCTGGTTTGTAGCGGTGCGAAGAAGGTGAGCGGGGTGGTGGATCTAGTGGTCGTCGTGGATGGCTGTGAATTCGGAGGTGGCGGCGGCGCAAGATAAAAAGATCTAGGGTCCCCGGAAAACATGGAGGAGCGGCGGTGATTCGGAGGAAGATGAACATCGTTGTTAGTGGCAACATCATTAACATTAATCTTCCCGATGCTTTGTTCATTTACGCTTGGTGTGATAATGGGTTCCGCCGCCTCCTCCTTTTTCCTCCTCTTCTTTACGGGTTTGATAACCTAAACTTGAAGATTTGCTTCTTTTTTTTCCGTTTTTTTTTTTTTTGGTAGAAAAGTGATTTTTTTTTGTTTATTTATTTTTAAAGTTTTGAATTATTATGATTTGGCCTAAAACTTTTATAAATTTTTCAATTGGGTCCAAATTACCGTTGACTTCGTCAGTCAACCGGTAACTTGCCAGTAAGAGGTACTAAAATGGCGAAAGAGTGATAGTTAGGGGACCGAAAGTGCGAGTTTCAATAGTTAAGGGATTGAAAGTGTAATGAGGGTATAGTTGAGGGATCAAAATTACAATTTTCCCTATAATATAAGTAATAAGTTGAAAATAACTATACACCATTTGGGTGTAAATTATTGCTTTTTAGTAAAGTTGGGGAACACTTGTCGTTATTTATCACCAACTATGTTTAGTATAACACATAAATCGGCCAATGAATTTCATTTTTAGTTAATTTGAATATTGCACTTAAACTATTAGGATAGAAGGGATTCAACTTAAGTAAATCGTAAACTATTCGGGGTTAATTTGTCACTAAATATGCCTAGTACAATATATATCGTCATATTATCTTCATTTGTAGACAATTTTGCTGATTGAACCAAAATCATTTGTATATAATAACTGAAATGAAGGAACGTTTAGACTATTTGGGTCCAATTTGCATATGTAAAGTAAAAATCATGATGCAATTATCATTTTCCTTTGTAATTGTGTTAAGTACAATATATAAATCTTTCTATAATTTTTGTTTGATGCACCAAAACTCTCATTTATAAGGAATAAATTGAAGTAAATATGAGACTATGGATTGAATTAAATTGAATAATCTTCCTATAAATGGGATAAAATGAAGTAAGTGTGGGAAATTATTTTATTTTTTAGATTAAAATAGGAACACAATTATAAATTTTTCTTACAAATTACATTTATTACAACATATATAGAATCGTCATATTGTCTTAATTGGTAGATAATTTGATGAGTGTACAACAATAACTATTACTTCATACGCTCCTAGTTTTACTTATAATTTGTTAATTGACCCCTAAATAAGTAGTCTATAATTTTATCAAATTGAGCTATTTTGCACTAATAGTTACGACACAAACATCAAATTATTTGCAATCTAAGATAAAATGACAATTTATATGTTGTATTGAATTGCATTAGTGAGGAAGAATGACAATTGCATCTCTACCTTTACTTAAAAATTGGTAAAACACATAATTTTTCAATCTACAAATTCTATAGACAAATTTGATAATTGTTACATATCAGTACTCATAAATGGACTCAAAGGACCAAAATTTGAGATTATTTGAGGGCAATTTGTAATTTTAAGTAAAATTGTGGTCGCCATTGTCATTTTCTACAAACTAAAATTATTTTTCAATTTAAAATTTTTAATTAAAATTAATATGATAATTGCTTTTTCAATTTTACTTAACATTTGTAAGTTGATTATAAATAGTCTCAAATTTTCTTAGTTTAGTTATTTTTATACTAATAGCTATGGTGTAATTTTCAAATTATCAACAAATTATAATAATGAGATAATTTATATGTTGTACTTAACAAAATTTGTGATACAAAATGATAATTGGATCCCCTATTTTACTTAAACATATAAAATTAACCCCAAGTAATCTAATTGTTCTTTAATTAAGTTGTAATATACTAATCGTTTAGTAGTAAAACAAAGTAGACTCTTCTAATGGAATAGAGGGAATAACATTATAGGATGATTCCAATATTGTACTCAAATTAATAGTAAAAAAAATTAATTGTTTCCCAAATTTTACTTAAATTTTATAACTTAGCCCCAAATAGTCTCCATCTATACAAATAGTGAGGGTGAAATCCATCTGTACAAATAGTGAGGGTGAAATCATCAAATTATTAACAAATTAATATAATAGGACAATTTTTATGTTGGACTAAACGTAAGTTAGTGATAAAAATGACTATGGCATATCCAATTTTACCTGAAATTTACAAATTAATCCCTAATAGTCTCACATTCTCTTCAATTGATTCATTCTATGTTAATAGTTTTGGTGCATCTATCAAATTATTTACAAACAAATATAATAGAAAGATTTATATATTATACTTAGTGCGAAAAATGACAATTGCGTCCCAAAATTTACTTAAACCTTGCAAATTGAACCCAAATAATCTAAACTTTGTTTTCTTCAGTTGAGTCCTTATATGCTAATGGTTGATGTAATCAGCAAACTGTCTACATATGAAAGTACGATGTATATATTATTCTAACAGCAATTAGTGAGAATTTGTAAAGAATTGCGTCACATGTTTGTAACTTGTAAAGAATTGCTTCACCTGTTTATTCCATGTCAATCGTCAATTTGTAATTTTTTAGTGAAACATGTGAAGCAATTGTCATGTGTTATCACCAATTCCGTTTAACACAACGTATAAACTGTCCTTTTATTTTGTTTTGTATATAATTTAATGAAAGCACCATAACTAATAGTATGGAATGAATAACTTGAAGAAAAATTGAAACTATTAAGGTTAATTTCCAAACTATTATATTATAGCTACATTTTTATTTTCATTTTCCTTTCTAAATTATCTTTAACAAAGTTAAGTACTATATTGTCTCACTATTATGTTGTTATTTCCCAAAACATATATTTATAGAGCCTACAATTTTAGTTAACAAAAAAATAATAATAAAATCTAAATTCTAATTAATTTACTCCAAGGTGTAGAATAAATTTTACACCATAAAAATAAATTTTCTCTTTCTGGTTGCAATTTTCGAGGGAGAAGGTGTAGAATCTTTTTAATTTCTGGTTGCCATTTTCTTCATCTACTTCAAGAGCCATTCTCGGAGCACTTCCAATTCGTCAATGTCCACCTTCTCTCATCATCAAGCTTGTCTCCCGCTGCCTTCGCCACTGATGAAAGCGTTGGACGGAGTGAATCGACGGAGAAGATAGATGAATAGAAGAAAGAAATTTTTACTTTTAAATTTTGCTGAGCCCTAATAAACGTTGGAAGTTTTCTTAAACCAAAAAGCAAAAAAGAAAAAAAAAAGAAAGAAAGGAATTTGCTTTTATTTCATCTCGTGTTGTTTCTTTGATTCGGATGAAATGATGAATGTGCATCCTTAATGAGATGCTATCCATGATGACCATACATCCATCATGCTTGACCGCATGGTCCCACCTAACTTCCTTGTACTTCATTAAAGATAATACACATAATATGAATTTTTTCCCTTAGTATTTATATTGGGACAAAAAATTACTAAAATACACCATTTTTTTTTCTAATTCCCATTCTAAAAAACAAATCTGGCAGCTTTGTTTTCTTCAAAAAAATTTTAAAAAATTTTTATAAAAAAAAGTGAATTGTTGGAGAAAATGAATTTGGGTGATTTGTTTTCTCCTGAAAACGAATCACCCAAATTCGTTTTCCCTTCCCATAATGAAAAAAATGAAATTCCCTTCCCAAAATGAATTCATGAGAATTCTAACGAATTCACTGAATGTTGTATTATTTAATTAAAAATATTTTAAATATTTTGAAATTAATTTTATTTATTAAACTATATTACTATTTTAAAAATAATTTTATTTTAGTGAATTCGATTTTTTCAAATTTATTTTTCTATTTTTTAAAAATAACCTTAATAATAATTTTATTTCACTGAATTCGTGTTTTTCAAAAATATTATTTTAAAAATAATTTTATTTCACGGAATTCATTTCTTTCAAAAATATTTAACAAAAACAAAACCAAATAAAAATTATTTACAAATGTTATTCACTTACAAATTAGATTTTTAGTTATATAATTATGTCTTGCTTTTGTTCCATAAAAACTAAAAAATGAATTACGGGTGTGCATTAGAATCACCATAATTCGTTTTACATTAAATAATATTTATATTTCAAAATGTATAAAAACTTAGAAACGATGTTGGTGAACTCATTTTCTATTACAAAATAATTATTTACTTATCGATGACTTATCTATATTTTATATGCATGCTAATTAAGTATTTCTAAACAAATGTATAAATTATCGATGACTTATCTATATTCCATATGCATGCTAATTTAAACTAAAAACAATATAAAACAGAAACATTAATATCGGTGTAATGTAATTCCTCTTTGGGAGAAACGAATTTTTGAGTTTCGTTTCTAACGGAATTAATTATTTTTCAAACATAAATGCGTGACTAAATTTTCAAAGATAAATGAATTTATCCAATCTTTTCAAAGATAAATGTGTGACTAAATTCGTTTTCTTATTTTGTATTATTTAACTAAAACTATATTACTTATTTTAAAAATAATTTTATTTCACTGAATTCGTTTTTTTCAAAAATATTTAACAAAAAATAAATCAAAATAAAAAGTATTTAAAAATTTAATTCATTTACAAATTAGATTTTCATTTATATAATTAGGTCTTGCCTTTGTTTCATAAAACTGAAAAATGAATTAAGGGTGTCCATTTCGAATCACCTTAATTCGTTTTGCATTAAAAAAAATTATATTTCAAAATGTATAAAAACTTAGCAACGATGTTGGTGAACTCGTTTTCAATTACAAAATAATTATTTAATTATTTTTTACATTACAAAACAGTTATTTAATTATTTTTTTTACATTACTTTACATATAAGTATATAATTAATTGTAAAAAATGTTTAAAATTTTTTAGCAAGAAACGAATTCTGTCGTTTTCAGAAGAAAACGAATTCATAGTCCTGCAAAATTTTTTTTCGCAAATTTTTTTTTTTGTTGAAGAAAACGAAGTTGGGAGATTCGTTTTCATAAAACGAATCTCCCAACTTCGTTTTCTATAGTTTGGAAAATTCAATTTTTTTTGTTTGTTTTGATATTTATATGGTCCCTATATAAATATTTGGGAGAAAAAATCCACATAATATAATTTAATTTTTAAAATTCTTAGGGTGGTTGCAATGTTTACCCACCAAACCCAGCTCTAGTGGGTTTATCCCCCTAGAGCTTGCCAAGTCATGAAGCTGACTTGTCAAGTGGCAACCCCAGCTTTAGAGATCTAAAGCCTGGTTTGTCCACTTTTGATGGCCCTAGCAAAAGGAAAGTGCAGCACATGCGGGCTGGTGGCATCTCTTTTTTTTTTGGTTTCAACCGTTGCTACTGCAACGGTTATTTCTTAATTAATTTATTTATTTTTCTTTTCTTCTCTTCTATTCAAACACTCCAATTGTGCATTTAATTTTTTTCTTTACTTTAGATCAACGGCTATAATTTTATTTTTATTTTTTTTCTTCTTTAAAATTACTATTTTGTTTTTTCTTTTATAGCAACGGGCTTGATTTTTTTTTTTGGGTTTTTAATTTTTTTTATATAGCGTTTGGAATTTTTTTTTTATCACAATAACATATATTAAATGTAAATAGAGGTGTATAATAGTGGGACATGAGCTAAAGTTACTTTTGTAAGTTTATTGTTATGGATGATATGTTTTTAAAAGTGAGTGAATATTAACTTTTGATGTGGTGTTGATGTGGCATGATAAAGTTGGTTTTGTGGCTTTATTTTTGCAACCAGCCTTATGTGCCAGTTCTACATAAACATTCCACTCAAAGGTATTATGGATTGAAATTTTGGTAGTGGCAAGGATTTGGTGCAAATATCAGCTTCCTATATATATATACTGTAGATGCATAATGGCTGCTTCTGCTGATATTACCTGATGAATAATATGGACTACCCAACCCAACCTACATTAGGGCATCCTTGCTGGGTAGATGTTGACATGACAGTCAGCATCTACTCACCATTTTTGGGTAGAAACCATTGGAGAAATGGGGTAGAAGCTGGGGAAGTTTTACCCAAGTAGGGAACTCTCTACCTGGGTAGAAAGGGTGAGGAAAAAGAAAGTGGGGCCTTTTACTATATTTTGTCCCTTTGCTTTTTTTTTTTTTTGCCTGCAACCGTTGTGCAAAAGGAAAAAGCAAGCAAGTTGCTTGCTTTTGCCTCTTTCTTTTTTTTATTTTTTTATTGATAGTGTTATATAATGTGTTAATAAAATATCTTTTTTTTGTGTAAAATTATTAGAGAGAAATATGTTTAAAAGTATTAGGTGAAATGACAATTTATGTGGCAATAAAATACCTGTTTTTTGGGTAGAACTACTGAAAATGCTCTTACAAATCAAAGGAAAGAAGCAAAAGGTCGACGAGGACTGGCAATAAGTGTCGCTAAGAAGGTACAAAAAAAAAGGAAAAGACGACCAATATATGCAGAAACAGAGGACTTTTTTGAATTTCTTTTTTCCATAAATCGGCAGCTCTACTCTAGGCCTTCATTTTTCTTTACAATACTAGTAGCCAAGTAACAGGCCCACTTCATTCAAAACATAAATAGGTTTTTTTTTCCCAGAAATGCTACTCGAAACAAAAACCAATTTCTCTGCAGCCTTCTCTCCATTTGATCCCCATCATTTTTATCACTAATGTAGGAGCTGACAATGGTCAGATTTGCCTTAGAATGGCGCTGTGGATGTTCTACGCAGACTGTGCTTTCTACGAGGCTGTAGATCCGCTGCAACAGCCACACATAACTGGCCAGTAAAAAAGAAGAGACATGAATGTTAATTATAAATAAGGAAAAGCTGGAAAAGCTGCGGGCCCTTTTTCCTTCTTTCTTTCCTAAAACTAACGATTTCTCAGCTTCCAGGAGTTGAGGAAACTACCTGTCTTTGCTGTTCTTTGAGTCTGGCATTCTCTTTCGTCAAATGGTTCACTTCCAGCTCCAACTCTGTCGCGTATGCCTGTTTTTTTGTTGTTACGCCAAAATGGCAAAACCCTGTCAAAACCACTGCACGAAAACACGAAACAAATGCACCAAAAAACAGAGCAATCCATGAATGTGTGTGTAGCAATTGAAAATTCCCCTTTCCCACCTGGCCATTCTACTCAGGAAATTCAAGATTTGATTTCCAATTTAAGGTTTATCCCAGAATCCCACATTGATTGCTTTTTTTTTCTTCTCTCTTTTTCAGCATTTCTAAACAATTAAGTTATGGCATTTTAATAATAACAGTAAACGAAAAAAGTGTAGGAAGAAGACAGGGGCTGTTCCTGTTTCCTTGCTTTTGAACGGGCAGCCGACTCGCGGTTCTTGATCATCCTCTGGTGTCGCCGGTCGCCGGTGTTGTTGTTGATCTCCGACCCGGCGCACCTCTTGTTGGGGTTCCACAGTGGACTTTGCGTACAAGGGTTTAAGTTTCCGAACAAGCTGAACTCAGGGACAGAGTTTAAAGTCAGCATAGTCGCCGGATGAGGCCGGGGAGGAGGTGAAACGGTTTGGTGGGAATCTTTGTCAGAAGGACGAGCGAGAAAGTCCTGAAACACAAGGCCACGGGAAGAAGGCTGGTCCTGGAGAGATGAGAGGTTGATTTCCTTCCAGACTTCTTCCATGGTTTTGGTTCTGGGATTTTGGTAAGGTGAAAATGGCGATGTTGTTGAAGATGATGAGACTCTCTGGAGGGATTCGCTGCTGCTTTGCTCTAGCAAAGGGTGATGATGACCACATATGAGGAAACAGGGAAAGTAAAATAATTATGGGTGGAGTTTTATTTACAATGAGCATAAGATAAGGTCAAGACACAAAGGCAATAAATAAAAAATAAAATAAATCTGTCCCAATCATAATAAGATAGAATAATCAAAACAGGTGATAGTTCTGGTCCTTCAAAACATAATGGATTAAGGTTTAAATGACATCCTTCCCTAAACTTTTTAGGGTAAATGGGGGCAATTTTGATAATTTGACAGGAAAATATAGAATAATTTGAATAAATGTTCTTTTGTTATTTTTCGATAACGTTTTTGTCCTAATACATGTTTTATTTTATTTTTAAACAAAGTAACGATATGCATGGAAAAAATGATAAACTTTCATGTTCTCTAATGAGTGTCATGTTACACGTTAATGACGTTATCAACGCAAAAAGTAGCACAACTCTCAATTTTACTCCTAATTTAAGTGATCTTATGTAATAATATTAATTACAATGTCTTTCCAAACACACGTGTGACAATAATTCTCATTAACTTTTTAGTTAAACAATGAAATAGAAATATGATTAAAATAATAAATTTACTTGCCTCCTTAATTTAATTTGTGTATCTATCTCTACTTTAAAGTAATACCTCAAATAAAAAAAGTTTAATTCTCTTTGTTGGTCCTTTACATTGAGATATTGCATATATTCGATCCCTTAACTTAAAATTATTTCATTTTGGATCTCTTAACTTCAAGAAATGTTTCAAAACTGTCCAAAACTCAAAATTTTACAGTATTTTAGTTATTTTCAACTAACAAGTGAGATTCATACTCATTAATAGGGGCAACAGATGGAAAAATAAATGTTTAATCGCATAGTTCACCCTTTAATTAAACTTGAAATAACTAATGTGTCAGTCAAAAATAACTGAAATATTGTAAGAATTTAAGTTCAGGACAATTTTGAAACATTTCTTGAACTTAAGAAACCAAAATAAAATAATTACAAATTAAGAGATCAAATAAATATAATATCTCGATTTGAATGACTAACAGAGTGATTTAACCGTAAAATAACATGCATTTGTAGTTTTGTACCTGAGCCGCTGGGGTGGCCCTTGCGCTTGCAGTACTAATGTAATAGGACACTCCGAAAAAGTGCCCTATTCCTCCATAAATAGTCACTAATGTTATTCAAAGGTTCGTACACATATCCACAATATTCTTAATGAAAATACACAGAGTTATTCTTGTTTTTCAAAAAAATACACAGTAATTTCAAAATAAATAAATAAAAATATGCGCAATATTATAGCACGTCGCATAATCACTCCGTTCCATTCAAAAAATTTACTTTTAAAAATATACAACGTATTATGGATCATGAGGTATAACCACTAAAATAAATTGTTTTTTTCATTTATATTCTTATTTTTATAATTAAGAGTTAATTGTGAACCATACATTATTATATTAATAAAGGTATGTAATGTAAAAAAAAAAATTAAAATAGACTCTTTTGATAAGATTTTTTTTTTTTTTTTTGAAAATAGACTCTTTGAATGAGACGAAGAAAGTACTAAATTTATGTTCATTTTTAATATATACATTTTTAAATTTTCAATACACTTTTATATTTAAAAATTATTTTATACTAATATATTTTTAAAATCATAGTTCAAAACTTGCTACTCTAAGTCAATGTCAAACGTTGTCTTTCTTTTTTCTTTTATTTTTCCCAAATTGACTTAAATTACTTTTGGCCCTTGTGTTTTAGGTTAGTTTTGGACTTTGTCACAATTTTTAATTATTTGTCATCTGCATTATCAAGCATTTTTATTTTGAAAAAGTAATGTTATGTTAGTAAAATCAGAGACAACAATATATTACCATAATAAACAATGACAATATATGAGAGAAAAATGTATTTTAGAATTTATAAGAACAAACTTTTAAAAAAGTACTCTCAAACAATTGGAGGAAAAATTAAGTTAAACAAAAAACAAGATAAACTATATAAGATTAAAAATTTCTCTCAATTTAGCTCCCCCAAATGTAATTTATCTTTGCAATGTGACAATTTAGGGTTTGTTTATTTTGTGATCAAAATTAGAAAATTTTATTTTAGGGAATAACTAATTTTTGGAGAGAATTTATTTTAGTAATTGGTGTATGAAAGAAAGAGAGAGAAAAAAAAATGTAATGATGAGATTATAATTTTAGATATAGATATTCTTTTTTTTATTTTCGACACAACTTTTATTATTTAACTACACATTATTACATTAAAAAATTGTTTTCAAAAATGTATTATCAAAGTCATCGTTAAAATTTGATAACGAACAATACCTAATATTCATCGTCCCTCCCTTAAATAAATAAATAAATAAATTCCCTCCCTCACTTTCTAAATACCCTTTTTAGTATATGAATGATTATGGATCTTTGTCAAATTTATACCACAACAATTTACTTCACAATAAAAAATTTTAAAAAACAATAAATTTTCCAAGGGAAAACAAAATTGTGCAGTTGTTCTCTTATCTTTTTAGTTATATACTATTTTATTAGAATAAAAATATTTTTTAATAAACTTTTCCGGAAGTAGTATAATTTTGTAACCTCTTTTTCTTTTCATCCAAAAGGCTAATGGGAACTTTTAATATATTCCACAGATAGTGCCATGCAGCTATTTTACCCAAAGTCATAATTAAACGGTTCATTAATATTATTATCTCAAGTAAAGTGCTTCCTTCTACAATTATTATTTTAAATTATACTCTCTTTTTTATTGGGTACAACGTGATTAGATTTGTCCACCAAACCTTGGGATTAACACTAAGACAGAAATGTTATGGTCCAATCCATTTATTCTCGAGTTTTCTCGAGTGTTACCTGTCCTATCATATTAGAATATGTTAGAATGTGTGCGTTTAGGTTAGTTTGTCTGCTCAAAAAAAATGTTATGGGGTCCAATCACACCGTCTTTTTTCTGTTTAAATTATTACATAATATAAAACAAAATCACGTTATTTTAATAAGTTAAACAATATAAATATATATATATATTTTGATACTTTATAAAGAGTCATGTTTTAAAATTACTTTTGTCAAAATATAAAAGTGAGGGTAAGGTTATACTCCTTTCATTGGACCATTCATTCAGTAAATAATGACATATACAATTGCATGAGTAATACATCATAGGTCATTATACACCGAAAATGAAGGGACTATAGCATTTCTATGAAAGTCATATTCATATTCTTTTACGTTATATGATTGTCTGTCTATCTTATTATCCATACAAATTATAAAACTTTAAAATATCACTCACTACTCATAAAAATTGTACATTTAAAAAACGTGATTTTTTAATATAAAACTGAACGAGTATCGACAACTTGGACAAAAAGTATCATACTAGGGTGGGGGTAAGTAGGTTAAGATAAGATAATCATGATTAAGTAGCCGCACATCACATACTGAAGAATGCACATAGATTCTTAGACTCCATTCTTTACTAGTTACTACAAATGGTATATCATTTTAAATGTCTACATCTGGAGCATTATTTTTATATTTTATTTAACACAAGATGCGTTTCCATGCTAAAGTCAAAATCTCTATGTCTTGTATGTACATATATTTAATACTCTATTCGTCTCACTTAAAATATTATATCATCTAAAAAATAATTTAATAATTTCTTTAAAATGAGATATATCAATTCTCGAATATGAGAAGTCCCCTCATCCCACTCTCATTTCTGTGCATGTACGTGCTAAGCAAGAGAATTTCAATCCTAAGAATCATATCATGTCATTCCTTCCATTCACATTATCGCGCCCCAAGTATTATTTTGTTACTATCCATTCAATTTTTATTTTTATTTCTACCTTTGGCAAATTACTTCCTCCTCTTCTAAGGTTGTTCAAATTAATTAATTAATTATATATATAAAAGTTCTTTTTGCCCTCACAAGGCACGGGTCTACCCATTGTTGGGTGGAATTTACTTTAATAACAATAAAGAAAAGAGTTAAACATACCGAAGCAAGTATAATAATATTAAATTTATACATAATGTTATAAATAGGTATTTTTGTTTGATGGTTGAATTTTCATGTAAACATTACAATATTTAAAAAATAATTTGATTAAATAAATTGAAATATATATATATATATATATATATAATTGTGGATGGATATTTTCAATAAGTTATAAGAAATTATTAACTTTAAAAATGAATCATGAGAATAACAGAAAAAAATAAAAACACAGACCACTAAATCAACGAGATACAAAGAAGAAGAAGAAGAAGAAGAAGAAAGATTCATCACAAAAAATATTAAAATGAATTAATTTAGCATTTGGAATCTTAAAGAATTTTGACCAATTAAAAAAATGAAAAGTAAAATTAATATTACAAATTCATGATGTTGACTGTGCTCAATACCAAATAAAAAATAGTACAGAAATTAAGTAGACTTTGAAATAGGCATAATTACAATTAATTTAAGGAAAAGAAAAAGAATTTCTATATGAGTGTGGAAATCTAATATCATATTTGACCTAATAATATGGAGTCAAAAGAATGCATGTCAGTGAGTTGCTATTAAAAAGTTACTATGATTTATTGTTGAAACTATTATTACTCAAAAAAATTGATCATACTATTTGGAGGTGTGTTAAACCAAAAAAAAGAAAAAAGAAAAGATGAAGCTTCAATAAAAATATCTTATGACTCGAGTGATTTGACCAAATAACAAAAGGACCTATATTCCTAGATGTTTGCCTTTTTTATAGTACTGTTGCGAGTCTTATATATCCGACTAAGAGACACGACGCATATTGGGTTGTTAAAAACAGAAAAAGAAAAAAAGAGCTTGTTTAAGAGGAAAAAAATAAATTCAAAAAACAATATTTTTCCGCATAGTATCAAAACTAATTTGATATAATAGGGATGAGAATAGATAATTTGTTCAAATAGTTCTATTTTTTTCTATCAAGCATCAAAATTACTTGGTTTTATTTATAAAAAGAATATAACAATATCATTTTAAAATGAAACTACGTACACGACTTCTTCTATGGAGACGAAAGTATCATTATGCAATTCAATATTAGCTGGAAATATACCAAACCAAAGCCACATTGATTTTAGATTATATTATTAATATTAAAGGATTTTGAAGCTTTATTGTCATCAAAGGCAACTAGCTAGCTTCAAAAGTATAGTACCATTGAAATATTGCTAAATTACTAATTAATGGAGGCTTATCTCTTTAACTAAAACTGTATCATTTGATTACAAAGTCAATCCCATACCCAATTGGAATTGTTTAGTTTCACCCTCTTCTTTGTAGTTGTCCCTTCCAAAAACAAAGTATACAATATTTCAAAAATCGAATAATGATACACGCCTTAACTAATTAATTATAATTTTTACCAGCAACTTAGTGGCATGCATTTATTATGATATTAATAATTATTTCATAAAAATGTAGTCCATAAATAAATATTACATGAGTTATTATAAAAAAATATATAAATTAGTTGAGATAAATATCGTTATTCTACTTGATAAAACGCTGACTTCAATTGCGATAATTTATACACCCTCCGTTTCACTCAAAGATTCCACTTTGAAATGTGTACAACTATCATGAGTAGTGAAGTACAATAATTAAAATAAGTAATTTATCACTATATTTTTCACTTATATCCTTATTTAAAAAGTAATGGTTAATTGTGAACCACACGTTGTTATATTAATAAAGGTATATAATGTAAATAAATTTAAAATGAATTTTTTAAATGGGACAAAAAAAAAATTGAAAATATACTCTTCTTTCAGTAGGAGGGGAGTATATATGAATAAAAAATTGGTAACTTGAAGATTTGAGCAACTAACAACTAATCATATATGTTACGTAATAGATTTGATCAACTAACAACTAAGATATATGTTACGTAATGCAAATAATGATGAACATCCAAGCACTAACATTTTTTTATTTTATTTTCTTTTTAAATTTGGATTATTCACTTGTTTGTAACACAAAATTCAGTTGCCCACTCAAGGACTGCATTTTCGGATTGCAACTTGCAAACCTTCAACCCAATCTGAATCTGTTGATTTAAGCAAAAGATTTATTAACGCTATCGCTAAAAGTCGTACAATGTATTGTGTAAGACACAATACATATGTAATAATTTAAATACAAACAAAAAATGTTGACACAATATTCAATGTTTTAGCCAATCTAACCCCCTTTCATCTAAATGCACATTCACATAAAGTAGGATGTACTTCCAAAAAATGGTTAAGTTCGCACAATTTTGCAAACGTCGGTGGTGCATTTAGACCCAACACGACGTTAGAAACAAAAACTGTTTGAAACAAAAACAAAAAAGATCTCAGTAGATGATTGCCCTTTGAACAAAAAAGATCTCAGTAGATGATTGCCCTTTGAACAAAAAAGATCCACAAGTTAGTTTCTTAGAAATAGAACTAGAGAGATCCTCTCGTTAGCAACAAATTTCCTTGTCCACGGGCTATTTCTTTCGATTTTGGTTTTAACAGTAATTTTATTATAATATTTTTTATTATTTTTAATATAATTTTTTACTATTTAAGTATAAATTTTAACATTTTTAATACATTTTTTATATTATAAAATTATTCTACAAAACTATGTTTTCAAAATAATAAAAAAATAACAGATCCTAAAAATAAACATATATATGCAATTACACCCGCATACACTCCTTTGGAGTTGTGTGGTCAATAAACGAGAGAAAATGAGTGAGTTGTGTGGTCAGAAACCACAAGTTTGCACAGAGTCTAGTCTTTCCTTTGGAGTAATGATACACTCCTCAAATAATTTTCTCAATTTTTTTAACTCAAGTGAGATATTATGTATTCATTGACTATATTTTTATAAAATAACTATTAATATTATATTATTGACCAATGAATGCATGATACTTCATTTGAGTTAAGAAAGTTGAGAAAATTATTTAACGAGTATATCATTACTTTTTTCTTTGTTGACAACTATCAGCTCTCTGCAATGAAAGGGCATTGCTCTGTTCTCTTGTGACTTTGGTAGAGAAAATTTTATTAAAGGGAAGTTTTTTTTTGGAGGGAAGTTTTTTTTGGGAAATTGTGTAGGTGAGAGATAAAAAAGTGTAATGATTGTGTTTTTTTTTTGAATTTATGTGAGTAGGTATTTAGAGGGAATTTTAAAATTTTAATTTTAAATTGTTAAAAAAGTAAAGTTGTTTCTTTGTGTAAAGTTTTGGAAAAAAAAAGTGATGATTTTCTACCAAGAGAACAGAGAAGCTGTCCAAGTTTATTATTGAAAAAATGAAAAAGACCAAATTGCCCCTCTGCCTTTGGTATTTGTTCTGTTTTTTACTTTTTTTTTTTCCTTCTTCCGGTCAACACTCCTCAGAGGTCATGTCTCCTCTTTTTGAGGTTTTACTTTTGTACTTGTCTTTTATTTCAATTTATTTTTTCCCTCCTCCATATATTTTAAGTAAGTTATCATTTTTACACCCTTCAGAATTTAAAATATATAGCTATTCACATATTGGTAAATAGGAGAAGAAAAATGAGGAAAAAATAAAAATTTGCCCATACATCTTGTAGAAATATACTTGTAGATATTTGTAGATATATCTTGCCATGTCAGCAAGGTTAACTTAGCTAACCAGAGAAGTTAGTTAACCAGCTAGATTAGTTTAGTCTTATTTATCTTACAAGTATATAAGTGTATATTTGCGTATTAAGCGATTGATTGATTCAGTTTTATCAAATCATATTCCCACAATATTTCTCTCTCTAGCGGTTACTTGATTTTTCCCAATTTGTGAAACTTCACACATCTTAAGGAAAACTCTAGTTATCTGCATGTAAAATATAATTAAGAAATGTAATTATATAGTTTATAGAATCTTCATTTATTGATGAGACGCGTTTTCATTAAATTTTTTTTTTAATTATATATGTATATATTAAAAAAAAATACTAATTAAAACATACATATATTTTCTGGAAAAAAAAGGGAAAAAGGACATCCTAGGCCGACCCAGCCTAGAGGTATGAATGACACCAGGCCGCAGCGGCCTGGGGTAATTTTTACCCCAGGCAGCCGCGGCCTGGGGTTGTTTATTTATCTTTTTTCTGTTTTTTTAATTAAAAAAATATTTTTGAATAATTTTTTAAAAATTTTATTTAGACATTTATGAATAATTTTTATTTAGATCAACATTTAGAACATGAATAAACTTTGTAATTATATATTTATAATAGTTTTTATCATTTCAATATTCAAAAATTTATGGTTAAAATTAATTTTCAAAATACGTGTTTAATAGGCCCATATATTCATGTAAATATTAAATATTGGATAAATGATAGAATTTGACTAGTTGATAAAGTTAGCTTTAATTCTAACTCTTAACTTAATTTGAGGTGTTGATTAAAAGTATTAAAAGTGTAGTAAATCCGAACCTTTTAAATTTTAAAAGTATATTCGGGAGATGTGCCATTTATAATAACAAAAACAAATTCCAATAGCGATTTAATGGATTGTAATTAGAAAATTAATAATTATAAATTTATATTAGGCATTTTAGATGTTAATTTATTCAAGCTTATAATATGCACATTGCATCAAATATTTGTTTCAAATGTACCATTTTAATGCACACATTGTATCAAATGTTTACTTTGAGTGTGCCACTGTATCACTATTATTGTAGATATTTATCAATGTTTCAACTAGAAACATGATTCTATTACTGTTTTTTAAATTTCTATCATTCATAATAAAAATATTTATACATGTATAAATAAAAAAAATAGTAATTAAAATGTATATATATAATTTATAAAAAAAAAAGGAAAAAAGGACACCCCAGGCTTACGCAGCAGCCTGTATGTTATATAATTTTAATTTTTTTTAAGTTTGATGTCAACATAATAATTATTTCTATACTCTAAAATCACATATTTTTTTGATAGGAGTGTACAGATTTAAGCCATATTTTTCAAACCGATCAACTGTTTTATAGCAAAGACGAGTTGGTGAATTGGATAGCGCACAGGGGTTACGAATATAAAATGATACTCGTCAAAGCCCACTCAAAAAATAAGTTTGGATTTGGAAAGGGAAGGGTGACCATTAAATGTCACAGTTTTCTAGTGGGAATTTCAACCTCAGTGTCATCATCTCCACTATCACAACTGCCGAATACTGTTACGCCTTCAATCGAACGGACTACCAGAATACTCCTCCCCTTCTACCTCCTCAAGAAACCGCTTCCTTTCAGCAACTTCTACATCCCCCCTATATGGCAGTGCAAATTGAATATTATCTTCCGTAGAACCATCTAGGGGTGCCGAACTATTAGTTGTGCGTGACTGTTTATTCTGACGACGATAAGATACTGTCATGGGAGGTCTTTGGGAACGCTTCGAAGGCTTTTGATATTTTTCAGACATCTACAATGACAAATGAATTAACATAAGGAACAGATTATCTTCAATTAAATCAACTAACTAGGGTTCAATTAAATTAATATTTTCTCTCTATATAAAATTTTTTTTTTAATAAAATTTTTATACAGAGAGAAAATAAGTAAAATACGCATTAATACTAACAAATTGGACAAAAATTAACAAACATTTTCCATTGCATCGTGCATGCATGGATTTAACAGATTGTGCTCTCGGGTGGAATTATACTTTTTCCATGCATGCCATTTTTTTTTTTACATTTACATACAAATAGCAAATAAGCATTACAAATCGGACGAAAACTAAACCATTTCACTCGCGTCATTCATGCATGGCATTCAAGGAAAAATCTTGCATGAATGGAATTCAAGAGATTGAGCTCTCGGGTGGAGGAAATTTTTTTTCATGCATGCCTTTTTTATTCTTTTTTTAATTTAGATACAAAGAGTTTAACTGCTATACACTAATATAAATATAAATAAATTTTAATTACAAAAAAAAAAAATTCTTTACGGGGGGAAATGGAAGACCGGTCCATTTACTGGAACCAGGCCGCTGCGCCATGGTCCCTTTACGGGCACCACCGCACCAGGGCGCTGCACCCTGGTGGTCGGAAAGGGACCAGGGTGCAGCGCCCGTATTCTTACTCTTTCTCCCATCTCCTCCATTTAGCTACCAAATCGAACTAATGCTATATAATTCTACTGTAATCACTAGCAAAATATCACCCAGATGGCCAAGAACACCACAAACACAAAACCCAGCCCAAATTGAACCTTCACTTGCTCAAACAATTCCCACAATATATCAAATTGACCCTTGAATCTCATTATGTCAGTACGAGTAGCTGAAAAATCAAAGAAATTGAACCCAATTTGCAAATCTAGAGTAGCCGTGAGTGGGGAGCAGGAATTTTCCAAGGGAAAAGTCCAAGTTAGAGCTTCTCTCTCTAACCCCATCCGTACTCATTTTTTTAGAATTTCAAGTGACTAGACGAAGAAAAATTCCGCTTCCAGTTCTTTCTCCATGATTATTGTTAATTCGTCGTCTAGTCATCTCATCGTCCTTTTCCGCTTCCAGTTCTTCCTCCTTGATTATTGTTAATTTATGGGTTGTCGGGCAAGAACAACAATGAATTTTATAGAGAGGATCAATAATGGGTGAGTTGAATCAGCATAAGAGGAGGATAAATGGCTGCCATGGAAAGTTGGAAACAGAAACTGGAGGAATTATCCATCAAAAATAGAATCAGAGCACGGGGAGAAGGGAGAAATGAGAATAGGGAATCCAGTCAAGTTGTCATCTCAGCATTTTAAAGAACAATGATCCTATGTGGCCCAGTTCTGTCAGAATTAAGGGCAAAATTATACTACTTTATAAATGTGGATGGCAATTTTGGACTAAAAAAAAATGGAATTGATATTTGCAGCGACGGTTTCGATATTTGCAGCGACATTTTTGCGTGAAAAGACCGAAATGCCCTTGGGGAAAAAAAATTAAAATTTTTCAATCTGTTGGAATAATTTTTTTTTTTTTAAAAAAAAAAGATTTTCCGGAACCATCGCCGGTTTTTGGTTTTCTACAAAACCATCGCCGGCGACCGGCGATGGTTTTACACGGAACCATCGCCGGTTTCCGGCGATGGTTCCGGAAAATTTTTTATTTTTTTAAAAAAAAATTATTCCAGCACTTTGGTTTTTTTTTTCTTCTTTTATGTAGTTTTATTAATTATTTTACTTGTATTATGTGCGAATTTATTAGTAGTTTTGTCAAAATTGTGCAATTTTTTACCGGAATGAGAAAGATCCGCCCGGTGATCGCTGCAAATAAGAAAGTTGGGAAGGGGGGCAAAAGTGTCACCTGTCGCCGGTGACACTTTTGCACAAAAGTGTCGCCGGACTCTGGCGATACTTTTGCACAAAAGTGTCGCCGGCGACACTTTTGGCCAAAAGTGTCGCCAGAGTCCGGCGACACTTTTGTGCAAAAGTGTCGCCGTCTCCCGGCGACACTTATGGGTTAGTGTCGCCGGACTCTGGCGACACTTTTGTAAAAGTGTCGCAAGCGACCGGCGACACTTTCAGTTTTTTTTTTTTTTTAGTAGTAGTAGGAATGAAAATTTAATTTATTTTATTTTTTTTCTCCAAGGACATTTTAGTCTTTTTACAAAAAATGTCGCTGCAAATATCGATTCCGTCGCTGCAAATATCATGCCCCAAAAAAAAAAACCTTAAAATGTCAAAATTGAACCTTGGAGAAAATGTTGATGGCAAAATTATACCTTTGCCCTTATATAATTAGATTCGAATGGAGGTGGAATTGGATTATTTGATACGGGATTTCTCCATCCATCTAAAAACTATTACATGATCCATGGCCATACATAATGCATCTAAAAACTATTACACGATCCATGCCCATACATAATGCAAGACCACGTAAGGAAAGGAATATAACGTTGTCCCCACCTAACTTCTAGTATAGTTTACTTTTGAAATGTCTTATGTGGCGTTTTTGTTGTACATTTTACTCAGGGGTGATTGAGGGATATATTTTAGTAGTGGCAATAGAACTTGACAATATTTAGTGCAAATATCAGCTTCCATTGGATTAACTGTTTTATTCCTCTGCAATCTTAAAAAAAGCCTAGATATTTATGGCAACTACTTCTCCAATGGCACAACGTTTGAGGGATTTCTTTAATCTTTATCACGGTGGCAATGGCATTCAAATTTAGCTTCCTCTGTTGTTTTGGCAATTGATTTATAGTATTTTTGAAGGCTCAGCCTCAACTGATGTGTACTGTAAAGTTCTGAACTAATATATGAATAAAAAAAACTCTGGCATTTGGCGTTCCAAGTAAGTCTCTGTTGGTATAATAACTGTAAATAGTATTCAAAATCAAAGGTTTGATTCTTGATTTTCAATTCAAAGTTGTACGTATCGGTTGAAGATGTTAGAACAATAAACATAAACAAACAATGCTTTGAGTTGTTTCATGCATGGCAATTTATGATTTGAGTTGTGATTTCCGCGATTGAAGATAGTAATTTTAGCGTTATATGACAGCGATATAGTATACGTACGATAATTGTATCTCAAACTTTAATCTGTTCGATTCATTAAAAACATATCATATTTTAGATTTATAATATATTTATAAGTTATAAGATATAATATTTAAAATAATTAATATTATTAGGAATTTATAAATTTTAAATAAAAAAATGTTACTAGGAAAGAAAATTAGAAATAAAGAATGTAGTAGTAATCCTCCTCCTCCATATTCCAAAGTGAACGTTTGGCTGTCTCAAAGGCAACCATTTCGAGAAAGTCAATGCTTACATTAATTACCATTGGGGGAAAATAGTCAAATACCCCTATAAAAGTAAATATTTATTGAGGGGTTAGATTCAGATTGGTTAAATACTAATAGGACCAAATTGAAAAATACAGAAGTTGTTCCCTGATCTGGAAAGACAAAAAATTATGTGGCAATAGAATTTCTATACCAGGTTACCAGTGAGTGTGAGTGTGAGCTTTACGACTCGTAGTGCAAAGTGCAGACAAATGGCCGCTCTCCGTATCCGCTGAAGTAGTAAAGCTCCTGTTCAAGCTCAGCTTTTGAGTCCATTATAGGTAACTCTGATAGCCCAGACTCCCTCATTCAATTGCGTATTAGACCCCATGAGCTGTTTGATTTTGCTGGGCCTGCCGGAGTTAAATTTTGTGAACTCCGGTGATATTCCCCTTTCTCCCTTTCTTTATGAAATGGGATTTGATGAAAGTTTGCGTTTTTTGATATCGGAATCTCACTTTTTGATGGTATGGTATGAGGTAATGCCTCATAAGTATGTTTTCTCAGAAGAGCATATAAAACAAAGATTGGAACTTGCTTCTATATTTACTCTGTTTAGTTGGATTAAACCTCTATTATTAATGTTTTTCTTTCCTGGCGAATGCTGAAATGAATGCCCTATTAAATCCACGTCCAGGCCCGGTTTTCCAATTGATATTCATGTGCTGCTAAAGGGTTAATCTCGAAGATTTCCCTATTTTGCATAATAAAAGATTCTGAAAGAATCCATACAATTTAGGCATTATCTAGTGGAAGGTTGCCTAGGGGAACCCCCTCAAAAAAAAAAAAGAAGGAAAATTAATCTTTATCAAGCGACTATATCAATTTCATGTAAAGATAATGAATTCTTAGCACTGGAGCTAATAGTATTCATCCCATTTTTCATAAGCAGGAAAGCCATGTTGGTTTGTATGTGCTGACTGACTAAGCATACTGATGGCATTTCATCTGAGTTTCACTTCTAGCAGCCTTCTAGGATGTAGTCTACTTCCGAGCACTAGTAGTCTCCATGTGAGTTGCAAAAAGTTTGTTTCAAGATCCTCCACTGGATTGTTTCGTATTCGAGCTGTCCAAGAGAATGAAGGGCCACGAAGGCTAGTTGACATCATCCGAGTTCTGCCAGAGGTAACTAGAAATTACTTCAGAAGTCCTTCGCGGAGAGCTCTTTTCGGAGGTATATCTTTACTCGGTGGCTTTTATGTGGCACAGACGATATCTTTATCCTTTGGAGCTTTAGGAGTTAATGATGTAATTGCTGCAGTAGTATGTGTTCTCCTTACAGAATATGTGACTAAATTCTATTACAGCCGACCTAAGGTGACATTCCCCGTTGCCCTCTTGAACAATTTCAAGATGGGTTTCACATATGGGCTCTTCATTGATGCTTTTAAGCTTGCCAGTTAGGTCTCTGTCTGAGTTACTATTATAATGTGAAAACGCACCTTGTTTGTGCATAGCATGCGATTTTGTTGCCGCTTCCTTTGTATGTCTTTGGTATGCACAGTTATTACCTTTTTTCGATCCTCCAATTTCCGTTAAGATTGTCCTCAGTGATCTTTTTGCATCAATGCATTTGTTCTTCATGTTCTCCGGTATCGCTTGCATGTTTTGTTCTTCATGTTTCATAAGGTATTGCTTGCATGTTTCATAAGGTATTGCTTGCATTTTCTCTTGGTTTCGGCTGTGCTGCTGGGATTTCATGTAAGGGAAAGAAACAAAAAAGTTCAGCAGACAGTTTCCTTTTCTCTTTGGGGGTCGAAAAATTATCTTTTTGTGGGGTTTGAGAGGGAAAGAAATTTTTTTTGTGCCATCTGCATCCTAAGCTTCTATTTGGTAGGCTCCTTCTTGGCCTTTACGGTGCCCAAAACCAAACAGTCTCATGCATTTGTGGATATCTAAATTCCTTTTCAGTTAGATAATGTATACTGTAATAGATATTCTCTAGTTTTTGATGTAGTTGTTCCTTGATCCACTGTTGTTCCCTGGTTCACCTACTCTTATCTATGTTGTTGCTATGAAAAGGAAAAAAAAAGAATAACAGGAGTTAGTAACACACAAATTTCTTTCAGGGTAGGTAGTGGCCTTCAAATCATTTAATATACATGGCCTAACTCATCATGTATTAGGATAAAAGATGCTCCATAATATGGTAATTGAACTTTTGGAGTAGTGGATGAAGCTTCAATTTTTCTTTGTTCTGTTCAATGACCTCATATTGCTGCTGGAATGACACCTTTTCTCCTATAAGACTGTAATAAGCTGTGGAGAATGATTTTCCTAGATTTTGCTCTCTGCATCACATGTTTTGATAGTTAAAAACATGGCCAGTTGAGAGTTGACACTGAAACCAACTTTTGGTGTGTTGTGTCTTGGTGATTACTATACCAAAGGCAAAGGTAGTAGAACTCCACTATTCCCTTTGTCCTGATGGAAGAATCACGCGATACAATTATAGACAAGAATCTTCCATTGAGACAGAGGAAGTAAACTGAACTGAATAGCCTCCTATTCCTAACAAGAACTTTTATTGAGTACTTTATTTCCCATCTGATGATGAATGTAATGTCAACTTATTTCATTTTTTGGATCAAAAAACAAAGTGGCCCACATATCGCTTGGACCCGAGACCGAAAGCCCTTCTACAAAATCAGGGCCGGGCCTAATAGCTTGTTATGGATCTGAATTATTAATTCCAATTATAGAATAATAATCCAAATCAGAAACAAAATTCAGAAGGTTAAAAAGAAAGAATGAGGAAGAACAAGAAGGAATGAGAATTAACAATGGGGAAGAGAATTAGATTCATTTCCAGAAGAAGGGAAACAATGCCATACAAATCTGATGCCCTCCAAAATGCGTGCTACCCGCCCTTATAACCCCCCGCAGCACAGTGCCACGTATACAATAAAAACTGGAAATTCACTTACGTACTAAAACTACTATAACGACATCGTTCCATTAACTGCAATTTATCTATTTAATTATTTTAACTAATACCCATGACAAAGTCTACCCCTTGAAATCAAGCTTGTCCTCAAGCTTGCAATTGAGAAAATCTTCATGGAAAGCATGGTAGTCAAGTGCCTCCTCTCAATATAGTCACAAGCTCATCCCAAGGTCTTGGAAACTTGTGGTCTCGAATGTAGATGGCCAATTTCAGATTCCACTCTCTGCATTTCCCTTCAAACAAGTGCAGTTCCACATTACTTTCAAGTGTTCCCAACATGATGAAGTGCTTCAATTCATTTTCTGAACAATCTCGGTAGGTGAATACATCCTCAAGGAAGTATGGATCATCAATTTCCTGCAGATTCCAAGAGTTATTCATGCACCGTCTTTCTATATTTCTTTGCTGGAAACTTCTCTTTAATTCCTTGGAGTAAGATAGCAATGAGCACCCATGTCCATTGTGTACTTTAGCTGCTGCTCCAGAGACAAAATTCCCCAAACAATCATGATGCATCTGGAAACTTTGAGCCTTCAGAAAATCTGCAGCTATTTGAACCTTAGCAGTAACTCCACCTTCCCATTTTTTCCCACTTGAGGAAACTGACTTCTTAACAGCACAACAAACTTCTCTTCTAATATCATCCAGGGAGCCTATTCTTTGCTCTTGTTCATTTCTTAGTAGCAACCAATTACAGTAGCTTGGGATAATGTCATTGAATAAAATCAACAATGAATTCAGACCAAAACTATCACTGATTTCAGAAAGGATAAAAACATCATGAAGAGAGCCCCAAATATCCTTACAGCTTCTAATATGATTACAACACTGTTGATTCTCATTGACCTGGAACTGCAAGTACCTGACTTCACCAATGCCACCCCCCTGCATTTTTAAAGGCACATAAACAAAAATTGTTGCAGAAGAATAAGTAATTATCTTCACAAATTCTGAATTGTACTTCAGCCATATAACTTTGACAGCACTAACCAATACTCCCAGACCCCTAAAACTTAACCAAAATTCATGAGTTTTGAATTTAGGTTCATTCTCAAACCCCGTAGGCATATTGAGAATTTTAAAACCTTCAATCATTTCAGAATCCAGAACCACACTATCACCAACTATAATCTTCAAAATCAGATAAACAGAAATATTTTCAGCAATTGTGTACTGATCAGAATAATCAAAAGACTCCCAACTTTTCTTCTCATTAATTCCTCGATGATAATTGATGTCAGATTCATGTTTCTGATCACTCTCCCTACCCTCAAAGAATTCCAGTAAAACTCCTAATGCATTTGAGTCATCAATCCATTGCCAAAAAACATTCATATCTCTGCTCCATATGTCATCCAGGAACAATACTACGATTTTATTCTGCAATCCAAGTCCCCTTTTTCTCTTATGAAAAATAATTCACAGCACCCCTATGACAACTCCAGTTGAAGTCCTAATTCCAATCAATCCATTCTTATCTACTTCAGAACCAATAATGGCATAGAGAACAGAGCCAACAAGAAAGAAATTCGAATAATCTTTCATAGGAGAATGCCAATAATTCTTGAACAACTCTTCACACATTCCAATTAACAAAGCTACAATCGTACCCAACACACTGCTAAGAAAACCAAATCCAACACAATAACACTCCTGTTTATGAACAACAGCACCTTTCAGAACCAATATTATCACTGATGTTCCACCTCTAAACACTGTCACACTTTTAACCCAATCGAATCCTTCAAAATTGTCACTTAACTCCAGATTTTCCAACACATAAGAATCACTAGCAAACATAACTCTACCAGCGGTTACTTTGTCATCTAAGTCAAGAACACAATTAAGAGTATCCCTGTAGATCTCATCACCCAAAATTCTTATTTCACCACTCCAAACAACACAGTAACTTTTTCTACTGATCGCTAGCATTTCATTTGTCTTACATTGATCTTTGGTTTTGTCAAACAGAATTTTAAGAGCAATCGAAATAACATGCACATATTCAGTAGTTTGACTCCATTTACCAAGACTAACAACCACCTTTGGAACAATCTCAATCACACAAGAGTTTTCAATATGGGTAAAATTCGTATCAATTGAAATCTTGACAACATTCCTGGTAGCAAGGTACATACCTTCATAGATATAACCCTTAACACTAGTATCAGTTCCTCCTCTGAAACATGTTATCAATTTAACCCATGACATTTGCTCTCTCTTGTTCTCAGACCATTCTCCAAAAACATCAGAGTTTACATATAACCTCTGAATCTTATCAGAAAAGTTATTCTCAATCACTGCAAGTGTATGGAATAAATTCACTTCTCCCAATGGTTTAGCATTCAGCAACACATAATAATCACCTATGCTCTTCGAGACTATCTCAACATCAGCAGCAAATTGAGATTCACAATGACTACTAATATGAACCAAATTTTCAACAAATAATTCATGATTATAAGCCATAACATTCCAGTTAACACTCCCCACTAATGGTTGCACAAAATCACCATTTACATGATTAAATTCCATATTGTTCTCATCAGTGACAACCACTATATCATCATCAAATTCAGACAAATTATCATTAGAAGCCTCAACACAATCGGAATCATTTTCAAAGTTACCAGAAGAAATAGGATAATTTTTACCCTCTGAAGCCTCGACAGTCTCTAGCCCTGGTACTTCTTTTGGAATCGCCGAAATCGTCCTTGGTTCAGATTCTGAATCACCCTTAGCCATCTGAATGACAAGTTCGTCTAACTCATCAATCTGCTCCTCATGAGTATTTGATGAAGCCTGAAACAGATTCAATTCCTGGTGTTCATTTACCGCTGTCCAAACTTCTGAAAACTCATAGTTTACTGCCACTTCCTTTTTACCGCAAAATCGATCGAATAAGCTGCTGAATTCACCGATTAGGAGTTCTGCAAAATCATCCCAAGCAATTTGATCCATCCACGGTTGTACAGCTTCAACCAAAGTTCCGCCCTACCCTTCAAATATGGTTTCATCAACCTAATTTTGCAAGCCTCTGGAACTGAGTTTATCACGAACAATTGTCGAATTTCAGAAGCCAAACTCCAGGATTATGGCCACAGAAATACGGGAATTCCATTATCGTGTCCGATGAAAAACAACAAGGTTTAAAACAGAAGGAAAATTACAGTCCGAGAAAAGACCGCTCTGATACCAAATGTTATGGATCTGAATTATTAATTCCAATTATAGAATAATAATCCAAATCAGAAACAGAATTAAGAAGGTTAAAGAGAAAGAATGGGGAAGAACAAGAAGGAATGAGAATTGACAATGGGGAAGAGAATTAGATTCATTTCCAGAAGAAGGGAAACAATGCCATACAAATCTGATGCCCTCCAAAATGCGTGCTACCCGCCCTTATAACCCCCCGCAGCACAGTGCCACGTATACAATAAAAACTGGAAATTCACTTACGTACTAAAACTACTATAACGACATCGTTCCATTAACTGCAATTTATCTATTTAATTATTTTAACTAATACCCATGACATAGCTATTCATTTATTCCAAAAATATTTAGGTTATCTAAGGAATGACTTTTGAAAGGTGTTTTGAATTTTAAAATTATTAAAATTATATTAAAAATATAAAAAAGTCTTTGAAAAATATAAAAAGGTGTTTGAAAAATATAAAAAAGGCTATTGGAATTGATGAAAAATTATTATAAAATAAAAAGTGAGAGTGAAATAGGAATGAGAAGTAGTTGGCCTTATACTTTCACAGACAATATTAAATTTGTTTTATGCTACTACTACTGAGGGCGAACACATGAATAATTTCAAAAATTGGTGGCATTATTACTCGTTAGAAAATTACAGTTTCGTTAAATGAATAATTCAATTATTGAGTTTGCATTAGTAATACATTATATCTAATGGCTAAATTATATTTCTAAATTTTCAAATTTGCTCTCAAATCTTTTAGAAGTAACACAAAATAATACTTATTTTTTTGTGCAATTAACAGAAAATCTATAAAAAAAAATAAATCATATTATAAAAATTGATTAATAATAAAGGGACCTAAATGTAATTAAGCCAAAACTATATAACATTACGGTGCGGGGGAGCTTTTAAACAACACAAAATCCTCTCTTTCTCTCTCCTACCTTCTGCTGAAATCCCAAATCTTTAGGGTTCCAGCTTTCAAGTTCATCCTTCTCCCAAACCCCTAACAATCTTCACTCATCTTCTCCGATTCTTCTATCTCAGTAAATTAGATTCATCGAATTTCAATCTCAGCCGGCGGTCCTGAACCTCCCCGGCCTCACCCTCTCATGATCACTTCTTCCTTTCGTTCCCCCCCTTAGATCATCCTCCCGGCAAGCTCTCCCGTTAAGAGGCAACCGAACGCACGGAAGAGTTTCTTTTTGTTGAAGCCGAGGAATATTTAAATATCAAGGATGGATGTTGATGGAAGCAAGCGTGTGTTTCAGAGGCTAGGACCGGGGGCAGCTACGGCCTCATCATCTGGAAGGGATAACGGTGGTAGACAGCAAGGGGTTTGTTTTCATTGGAGAGAGGGGAGGTGCAATAGGATTCCATGCCCGTATTTACATAGAGAATTGCCGCCTCCGCCTCCTCAGCAGTCAATTGGCAATGGGACGTCTAAACGGCCCTATGGGTTCTCCAGGGACGATCATTATGTTGGTGGTGGTATGCGGAGGAATTCTAATTTTAATAATAACAATTGGGGTAGGCAACAGCAACAACAGGGCAGAGCAGTTGGTGCAGGAGGAGTTGTGAAGAAGACTGAGAAAGTTTGCAATTATTGGGTTCAAGGAAACTGTACTTACGGAGAGAAGTGTAGGTATATGCATTCTTGGTCTACCGGCGCCTTTTCTTTCTTAACACAACTCGAAGGACACGAAAAGGTAATTGATTTATGTGCTATTTTTGTAACTTCAGTATTGATGTATGTTGTCCTTGATTGTTGCGTTAGTCTTACGGTTCTTGACTGTGATGCCTTATATTAGTGTGCTTGGCTTAGTGAATTCAAGATTTCTTCTCGGACAGGTTGTTACTGGGATTGCTTTTCCATCTGGGTCTGATAAGCTTTATACTGGGAGTAAAGATGAGACCGTCAGAGTTTGGGATTGCCAATCGGGACAGGTTACTATTATCCCATTTGTGTTCTTCTGCAATCACTTTATTTTTTTTAATATTTCCCCCTCTCTTTAAGGATGGTAATACTTGCAAGGAAAAGCAAAATAATATTCTAACTTTATAGTCTTCCCGATAGTAAGCCATTAGTAGGGCTAACGGCCTACTTCGAAGACACAAATGAAAATATTCACTGAACTTGGTTTAAACTGTTATTTATTCTGGGCCTGAGGTTTTTGTTCTTAAGATGAGTTGGAGAAATTTAGCAGCCGTACTTTTTCTCCTTTTTTTTTTTTTTCCCCAAAAATATTTGCGAGGAGAATATCTGGACAAAGTTTGGAAGAAAGCAGTTCTGGAAGTCGCAAATTAGGATTGATCTTTCCACGCCCCATTCAGATGGAGAATTAGATAATAAGAATGAATACTGTTTCTCAAGTCTCTCTTTTTGGTAGAGCAAAAACATTTTTTAGAATCTCAATAAAACATCCAGAGTTCTTTAGAACTGTGACATGTCTTATGGTTTTTCTTGTTTCATTTAGTGTGCAGGTGTTATTAACTTGGGTGGTGAAATAGGCTGCATGCTTAGTGAAGGTCCATGGGTCTTTGTCGGTCTAACAAATTTAGTCAAGGTAAGAGATTGCATGACTGCCTCTTATATCTGACTTTTTTCGTTTTCATAGTTTGCTGTATCTGCCACTCTTCTATTAGGCCATGGCCAAACTTATATACTTATGGGGTACACCGGTAACATACAGGCTTGGAACACCCAAACAAGTAGTGAATCGAGTTTAGTTGGACCTGTTGGACAAGTTTACGCCCTTGTTGTGGGTAAAGAATTTTTATTTGCTGGCGTACAGGTAATATTTCTTGAAGTTATATATTTTCAACTCTATAGTCTCTATGGTCTTCACAATTCCAAAGTTTGTTATGTCTTGATAAGTTGGTGATTCTGGTTTTGTGTACCTTATTTTTCTTCTATTCAATGATAATATAATTGCAATGTTCTGTGGTACTCCCCCAATTTTTGACCTGTATGTCTGTGTAACTTTTGTTATCTTTGAAACTTCAGACCAGCCATAGGAAAAGGCTTTCAATTCTTTAGATGAAGAGTTTGACACAATTTTAACTGAGAATGTTTGATAAAGGTATAGGTAGAGACTTGGGCTGGCTGAAATCTTCTCTATTTTATATTTCTCCTTCCGTGAAGACAATTACTTTATGCATTAGGGTGTTGGGGAATTAACTATGAACATGAACAAAAGATATGGGTGGCAGAAATGAGAATGTTGAGATGGATGTGTGGCCACACTAGATGATGAAGCAAGGGACAGAGTACTTCAACAAAAAGAACTAAACCTATTTGTAGGACAGGAAACAAACTCTTGTTTGAATTATAGAAAGATGAAAATACTCAAAACCATAAGTTATTGGCTGTAAGAGCTCTCATATATACGGAGGTCTTTCTAGCCCTTCCTAATACAACTATAACTCTGTTTCCTAAACCAAAATTTTGACAGAGTACCTTTGAAGCTGAAATTAAAATTAATAGGAAATTGATATAAAAGCAAATCCAATTCTAAAATGGATTCTAATTACATGGGACTTTTTCCTAATCCTGGTTTTATTCCGTCACCATTATACTAGGTAGAATATGTAATGAGTGCATTAAAAAGAAAGTGGAGGTAACTCCAGTAGATGAGGAATTGAGAGGAAAACGCATGAGGTGAGCGATCTGGACATGAAATATAGCTGACCTTTAGATGCCCTAGTCCTTGACGTAGAAAACAAAGAACTATTAACTCAAATTAAAAATGTTGTGGAAGACCTAAAAGGACTTATTGGAAGAAACTATTAAAAAATTGATACAATTCAATGATAAAATGTTTAATGATAGAATATAATGGTAAGATAAAGTCCATGTAGCCAACTCCACACAGTGGGGATAAAGGCTTAGTTGTCGTTGTTGTTCCCCCTTTACTGTTGTCAAGCATGTTCAATCTATTTTCTCCCCAAAAAAAAAAAAAAAAAAGCAGAAAAAAGAAAAAAAGCATGTGCAATCTATCATTTAATAGTTAAGAGTTCTCTCAGTTTCTGTATACTGTATTTGGTTATTTCTTATGCGCTATTTTGCCTTCACTGTTTGGTCATACACATTTGCAGGATGGGACAATTCTAGTATGGAAATTTAATGTAGTGACCAACTGCTTCGATCCTGTTATGTCACTCACAGGACACAACTCTGCTGTTGTTACATTGGTTGTTGGAGCGAACAGATTATACTCTGGTTCAATGGATAAATCTATAAGAGTAAGCCCTTTGTTTGGTTTATATGAAGATTTTTTTCGTATGGGTATGTAGGATTTCTGCCAATCTAACTTCTTGGAATTCAGGTATGGGACCTTGACTCGTTACAGTGCGTACAAACTTTGACGGACCATTCTAATGTTGTGATGTCTGTTCTTTGCTGGGACCAATTTCTTTTATCATGTTCATTGGATAGAACAATAAAGGTATAGTATTTTTTACTTTGTAGTCAGTATCTCTTGACTCCTTATGTTCAATCATGTGAGATTGATCTATCCCATGCTTCTGTATTTGTAGGTTTGGGTTGGTGCAGAAAATGGAAGCTTGGAAGTAACATACACTCGCAATGAGGAACATGTATGCTTTAGTATATTCCTCTCTTAATCATGCATGCAGGGTTCTATGCAAATTTACAAATTTCCATACCTATCACGGGAACTTCTTTTTTCTGGCTGTAATGTGTACGTGGAGATGGCTTAAGATCTTGAATTGAATGGGGTGATGTTGAAGGATTTTTAAATGATTGTTGATAAGATTGTGTTTCAATATAGGGGTCCCAAGTAGGACCAATGAAAATTTGGTCTAAGCTAATATTTTGGATTGATTGCAAGCTTAGGATTTGATATGAATCACAAACTGTCAACATGGGCCGAGATTTAGTTGAAAGGTTGAAATTCCAATGTTAGGTGGAGGCTATGTACCGATGTCATGAGCCATTTTTGGTTGTAACTTATGAGCTAGAGGACACATGAGCATGAAATTGTTATTCTGTTGTGTGAAATAGTCTTTTGCAGTTTTGGCCTCATAGTTGATATATATCCTCAGGGTTTGCTGAGTCTCTGTGGGATGCATGATCTGGAAGGCAAGCCTGTCTTGCTTTGTGCTTGCAACGACAACACTGTTCGCGTCTACGATCTGCCATCGTGAGTTTTACTTTCGGCCTTGTTTCTTACATAGGGATTTCTTAAGCTGTACAAATTCTACTTGTTTACCTGTTTTCGTATCGCAATGTGTCTTCTCTCTTTTCAGTTTTACCGAAAGAGGAAAGATATACTCGAAACAGGAGGTTCGATCAATTCAAATTGGTCCTGGTGGGTTGTTTTTTACCGGAGACGGGACTGGTCAAGTGAAAGTGTGGAAGTGGTCGCCTGAAGCAATCGCTAGCCAATAAAGAGATGGAACATCTTTTTTTACGACACTCTTTTAAACTGGTTCCAGACTTGCAGCGTGTTCAGTGTTTTCATAATGCAGGAGTTTATTAATGAATGAAGAGAGATGTCATTTTTGACATTTTAGTTCTTTAGCTTGTGCTTAAAGAGCCAGGGCCATTCCCTGGTAATGTACCGGAATTGAGTAGAGGATTTTCCATAATTTTAAGGTGTTGGGGTTGGGGGTGCCGTTTTGAGTCCCCCTACTTATTGTACTTTTATTTCATGGAGAGATGTAAAATGAGCGAGGAGAGTTGGAGAGAACCATTATAATAGACTGGTGATGATTTGTTCAAGTTTCCTCTTCTTTAATTGCTTTTTTCCAGTCCAACATAGCCAAATAAAGCTGTATGAATTAATTATTGTAATATTATATTCCCTGGTTTGCAATAGAATTGGTAATTTTGTTTCTGTCTCTGTAATGAGCAAAAAAACGTAAGAAGGATAAATAGTAATAGTGAGAATGTGTTTATAAACTTTAGAACTAATCATCAAGATTCCAGGTTTTGACTGTTGATCAATAGATAAACGAAGGAGAGATGTCTGGGAGTGACGAGCACCAACGCCGCAGGAGAACTGAAGAAGATGGAGAAGAAACTTGGCAGCTTGGCTTATTGCTGTGAAAACGCTCCGAATTCAACCTTATACTCTCCCGTCTCTTGGTATTCCTTCCTGCTACTCTTGTCTGTTTGTTCCAAGTAACTTTTTATTCTTTCCTGAAGTTTGATTTTATGTAATCATTTGATTAATCTAGATTCGATTAACCATATATACAAGTTGATTAGTCAGATTCGATTTATAAGCATAAAGATCATGTTGTATGGTTTTTTTGATGAGATAGATCATCGCTTAACTTTGTACTTGTCTTGCTGGATGTTAGGTCCTCATGATGTCAAAGTTCGGATGAAAGCTGTTGGTATTTGTGGAAGTGATGTTCATCACTTCAAGGTAATCAATCACTCATTCATAGCATCTTTTATGCTTTTTTTTTTTTTTTTTTTTTTTTTTTTTTTTTTCATAATTACTTTTAGTCTATATCCCTGTTGTTCTGTGCCCATTGATTGCTTCAGAACATGAGATGTGCGAATTTCGTGGTTAAAAAGCCTATGGTGCTCGGCCACGAATGTGCCGGTGTGATTGAAGAAGTTGGCAGGGAGGTGAGTTCTCTGGCGGTGGGCGATCGCGTTGCTTTGGAGCCCGGCGTTAGCTGTGGCCGCTGTAATTCTTGCAGGCTCGGTCGCTACAATCTCTGCCCCGAGATGAAGTTCTTCGGCTCTCCTCCGACCAATGGTTCCTTGGCCAATCTGGTAATTCAACTTCAATCCCTTGGTTCTAAAGATGTGCATTTGTTCAAGTTTTTTGAAAATGGATGTTTGAACTATGTGCAGGTTGTGCATCCTGCAAACTTATGCTTCAAATTACCTGATAATATAAGCTTGGAAGAAGGGGCAATGTGTGAGCCTTTGAGCGTGGGAGTCCACGCTTGCCGGCGTGCCGGGGTCGGTCCAGAGACTAGAGTGTTGATCCTCGGAGCAGGTCCGATTGGGTTGGTCACAATGATGGTTTCTCGGGCCTTTGGAGCCCCCAAGATAGTCCTTGTCGACGTTGATGAATCCCGCCTATCATTTGCCAGAAAGCTCGGCGCAGATGGCACAATCCTGGCTTCCACAAGCGTCGAGGTCCACTCTGTAATGTTGAAAACATTTTGAGTAGAATATAGCCATTTTGAGTATCATTCCTTCCTTGCTAATGCTAGATATTGCGATGTGTTACTAAATTTTCAGGATGTGAATCAAGAAGTTGTTGAGATTCATAAGGAAATGGGTGGTGATCCGGTGGATGTGAGCTTTGATTGTGTTGGTTTTGATAAAAGCATGACAACTGCCCTGACCGCCACCGCCTCCGGTGGCAAGGTATGCCTTGTGGGATTAGCCAAAAGCCAAATGAATATCCCCCTCACTCCAGCTGCTGCAAAGTATGATATATACATAATTGATACTAAAAAGCAATAATTGAGTGATCGGGACCAAATCACCTGTGCTAGTGTGTCACGTGCCACGGTCTCACGCAGTGTGCTAGTGGCACACCGGCACAGGTGATTTGAGCCGGTGTGATCGATGGTAATCAACTCAAGTGGTGTTGTTTTGTTGTGTGTAACAGGGAAATTGACGTTGTGGGTATATTTAGGTACAGAAATACATGGCCGCTCTGCATTGAGTTGTTGAAGAGTGGTAAGATAGATGTGAAGCCTCTCATAACCCACAGGTTTAGCTTCACTCAGCAGGATTTGGAGAAAGCTTTTGAGACCAGTGCTCAGGGTGGTAATGCAATCAAGGTCATGTTCAATCTATAACCTATTCAAAATAAAAACATACTTATCTGTGTATAATAAGGTGGTATTACTTGTATCACTTATTCTATTGTGTATCACAAATTTAAAATATCGATGTTTGGACGTTATTTTGTCTTCAAAATACATGTATTTTGTAGTTGCGATACGTGATTAGTATAGAGTTAGTGGTACGACGACGCGTACAATAGAAGGCCAAATGTGACTTGGCAACTTGTTTTCTAAGATGTGGTACTGATGATGATCTGAGTGAGAAGTGAGGCCACAAGAGAAGAAATATGTGACATGTCAAGTGTTTGATTTCAACTGTGAAGTAGCTTTCGGGAAAGGGTCAAAAAGTCCCAAAAAAAGAAAACACTTATTCAAGTAGAAAAGGAATTAATGAGCATACAAATTGCCTCTCTATTTTGCGTGACGGACCACGTCAATGTGGCCAACCGGTAACCTAACTCAAATTGCACGCCGATATAATGTGTTATGTATTATTTTTCAAATCACGAAAATGTGTACTGAAAATATAAAAATTATATTAAAAATAATTTTAAAAAGTTAGCTATGCAAGTTGAAACTCAAAGTATCATAGCAGCCAAGGAATGGATCTGATTTGACAAATGAAATTTAGACTCTGTTCTTTTGTGACAATTTTTCAAGAATCATAATTTTTTTTTTTCCAAAACTTTACACAAAAAAAAAACTTCATTTTTTCAACAATTCAAAATTAAAATTTTAAAATTTCCTCTAAATACTTACTCACAAAAATTCAAAAAATAACATAATCATTACACTTTTTTATCTCTCACCTACATAATTTCCCAAAAAAAACTTCCCTCCAAAAAATTACTAACAAAAAACTTTCCTCCAACAAAATTTTCCCTACACAAGTCACAAGAGAACAGAGCCTAGGATACTTTTAGTGTGATCCGGCCAAAGGGTTTCAGTATTACCATTATTTGTGTTATCACTATCTTTCTATCCGATAGTATTACTTCCTATTCAACATATTCCACATTGTCTGGCTTTGAACTTTGGACTGGTTATCGTTAAAGGGACAATATTTATTGCATGAGAGATTATTTGGTATATTCGTTCATCATCTAAGATAGTTTAGTTAAATATATTTATAATGATTGTCGATTTATGATAGACCTGTTGCATTATTTTTAAGACTAACGGATGCATTCAGTGTTGACGAGTAGAAAGGCGCAACATAAGGCTTTATATTTCATTTTATCTCGTTTTTAAAATGAATCTCATACAAATCTTGCTAATGAATAAAAAATATACTCCATACGAATCTTGATTTAGGTACAATTTATTATGAATGTAAATATACATCACCTATATTAGCTAATTTGACATCTTTTATTCCAATTGTATTCTTACTTTTTAAGTAAGTACTAATTATAGATCACACATAATTATATAAGTAAGGGTATGAGGTGTAAAAAAAATTAAAAATTAACTCTTTTAATGAAATAAAAAAATATTTTTTAAACTGAATCTTTCTAATAAAACGGTAGAAGTATATATAAAAAAGGGTGCGATTATGACGTAGCATATTACTCGTATTAAAAAAAGAATTTGAGGTTCACTTATTCTATTTTTATTCACATTCAAAAAGAAAAAAGAATAAAACCATTAAAAAAAAAACTGGAGAAAGATTGGACAGGTGGCTTATGAGAATGGGAGACGCGTGTACTCTACTCAGAGCCACAGAAATATGAAAATGGCGTCTGCTTTCGGCTTATGGATTTGGTAGAAAGTAAAGTCGGCGAAAGAATGCCCCACCGCCGGCCACCCCCCCACGCTCGTCATCGCGGCCGTCTTCAACCGAGCCATGATTGCCAGAAACCGGAGGACCATCTCACTCACACGCACTGAGTGAGAGCATAGTCTGCAAAATTACAATTTCACGTGAAATTGATTTGGGTATAAGATTGTAAGATCCTATACAAAATGTATATGTGTAAAATTATTAAAAATTACTTTTATTTTAACAAATTTTTGTAATATCGAATAAAATTAAAATTAGAATTTTGTAATTTGAAATTGTAGAATCATACTATATGTAACATAAGTATAAGAATTTTGCAAGTTAAATTTTATGGATTACTTGGGTACGAGGTAAGTGGTTAATTGAATTACTTGGGCTACATTTTACTTTTGTTACTCTCTTATTTGATTTTGTGTTGACAAAAAAGGGGTGTCATGAATGAATGGCGATCATCTCTTTTGCCGTTAGCAGTCGGGTACATTAACTTCCATCTTATACGTTGACTTCATTTTTTGAGTAATTGTGTAATTAGAATACTTGGATTTCGTAATTGTATAATATTCTATGAGGTGTTATTACAAAATCAAATCTTTTATCATTGTCTTTGTTTTTACTAATGTCATTACATTTTAAATATAAATTATTTGTAAACCGCACATAATTATATGAGTTTAGGATAGTCCCATCAAGCAAGGTGAGCAAACGCCCAATCAATAATCCAAAGAGCGAACAGCTAGGAGGACGATCGATAAAACATCAGGGCCATTATTAATGAAATCCGAACCCTCAAAGCCCGAATCGAACTCCCCTCCTCCCTTTCTTGGGTCCGCCGCTAAGAAACCAGATCCCTCGCTCCTCACCTGCCTACGGAAAATCTTGCCAAATACGCTATCAATTCTGGGAGAGCACGCTCTAGACTGTATTAACCACATTACCGCCTTTTCACCCTCTTAATACAAAATCCTTTTTCATCTCAAAAAACAATGTTAGCAAAATATAAGAATTCAAATTTTGTAAAATTGAACTCTGCGTTCATGGTATGAAGATAAGTCGTGCAATATATATATAAAGGGAAAACTGCAAAAGTGGTCCACAATCTTTACCCCTGTTTCAAATGTAGTCCACAATCTTTAGTAAGTGGCAAATGTAGTCCACAATGTATCCATTTTGTTGCAATTTTAGTCCAAAAACGGAAAATGGACCTTGACTAACGGTCAACGGGTTTGACCGTCAGTCAAACCCGGGCACCCCTTCCTTCCAAAACCATTTCTCCACATCACTTCTTCCTCCACGTCAGCACCAGAAAATGAAAGGAGATCATAAAAACTCCAAAATTTGCTCCATTGGGGTTTCGAACCTGTGACCTCCCGGATGCGCGCGCGAGAGACAACCACTAAGCTGCAGTCGTTTGTTTGTCTTTGGTTACTGTTCCATTCACTCATATAGAATCACACTTTTCTTTCGTACTTTATACACAAAGCCGTATTAAGACTTTCAATTCCTTTCCATGCCGTCAAATTAATTAACTTATTTAATTAAAATTACTATTCTAACCTTATTAAATAATGTCAAACATATAATTACCTCTAATATATATTTTTAACTCTTTCAAAAATCTCATACGAATTAATTCAACATCAACTATAATATATTTTTAATTCTTCCCCTTCGTATGAGATTATTTAAAAATATATTATAGTTGATGTTGAATTAATTCGTATGAGATTTTTGAAAGAGTTAAAAATATATATTAGAGGTAATTATATGTTTGACATTATTTAATAAGGTTATAATAGTAATTTTAATTAAATAAGTTAATTAATTTGACGGCATGGAAAGGAATTTGAAAGTCTTAATACGGCTTTGTGTATAAAGTACGAAAGAAAAGTGTGATTCTATATGAGTGAATGGAACAGCAACCAAAGACAAACAAACGACTGCAGCTTAGTGGTTGTCTCTCGCGCGCGCATCCGGGAGGTCACAGGTTCGAAACCCCAATGGAGCAAATTTTGGAGTTTTTATGATCTCCTTTCATTTTCTGGTGCTGACGTGGTGCTGACGTGGAGGAAGAAGTGATGTGGAGAAATGGTTTTGGAAGGAAGGGGTGGGGTGGTTTTAGGAGGGTCAAACCCGGGTTTGACTGACGGTCAAACCCGTTGACCGTTAGTCAAGGTCCATTTTCCGTTTTTGGACTAAAATTGCAACAAAATGGATACATTGTGGACTACATTTGCCACTTACTAAAGATTGTGGACTACATTTGAAACAGGGGTAAAGATTGTGGACCACTTTTGCAGTTTTCCCTATATATAAATCTAAAGATAAAAGAGTGTAATGCTTTGATAAAAGTACTCCTTGTTTAATAAATTCATAAAATTTTCATTTTAATTAGTATGTTACACTAAAAATATAAATTAATAACTTATTATTTCTTGCACTAAAAAGAGCAACCTCCACTCCACATCATACTTAAATATTTGAGAACTAGTTACAACAGCCAACAAACCTGAAAATGTTGCTATGTTTAGAATACAATAAAATCCAAAGTAAAAAAATAAAAATCAAGAAACAGGTCGTCGAGTGACTAAGACCTTACCTTTCTTTTATTTTCTATCCTTAGCTAATCATTTTTGTTTTATCTTCTAATTAGAGTGCCCTCTTTCTTCTTCATCACTAAGATAAGACTAATTAGTCTCGCGCTCTTCCAATGATTCAAATCCAACTCATTCCATTATTTTTCTACTCTTTTCCAAACAAGTCTCATCATTAGCATATGTGTTTCCATTATTTTTGGCTTTTTTTTTATTTTTTTATTTCAATTGAATGAAATTGATTAATTTAATAATCAAAGTTCAAAATTAAAACCTCTCTCAATATGAGAATTAAAGAATATAGTACGTTTAAATTAGCTTTAGATAATTCTCCCCGGACCTTCTCACGTAAACAATGATCGCATAAATAAACTGACTTTATACGTGATTAACTCTTTGAAAAATCAGAATTGAGAAAATAAAAAGTAATTAAGCCTAAAAGTAAAAGAAACTATATTCCTACAATCGTATGCGCGGTTCACCTAATCACTTTAGCCACGTTTGCACCTAGAAAGATACATTAATGACCATCCAGGTTCTAACTAATATGCCATTTCTGACCAGAAGGTGTAACAAAACGAAAAATGAAAAAGGAAATCAACCAACTCTCCCTCGCGATGCAAGTTTTGAATTCGAAACTCAGGATTCATTTTTTAGGGTTGTTAATCATAAAAATATGTGGTGTACTTACCGGTTTAAAAAAAGTTCAGAACATTGATTGTCGTATTGTCAGAAACCTCACTTCACATTGGCAATAGATATAGTGATTGATTAAAAATAATAATTTAAAAAGTCATGAGATGGCGTTGACCAGGTTTGATCGCCACCTGGCGGTTGCACCATAACTCCATAGACCAATTCAATTTCAATTTCAATTTCAATTCCCCAAAATAATTCCATATTTCGAATAAACAAATAATTAAAATTTCCAACTTCCAAGCAAAAACAGATAAACAACCAACTAGGAAAGACCTCCAGCAGCCAAACATAATTACACGTTGCCCAATCTTATAATTTTCTTAATTAAAGATCAAACTTTGATCTCATTTCCGTCAAACACACTTCACCCAACTCTCACGACCCCAACCCAACGTTACTGCAAACTACCAGCATCCCGTGCTCGGACCGGATCACATGTTCAAAATATTTGATCTAATTATATCAAAATTAGTGAAAAGTTTAAAATTACGTTATTTCACTTAAAATAACAAGTGAAACGATGTATTTTCGCTTTAAAACTATACCGTTTCATTAACTTATCTTAGATTTGTAAGTTTATTTATCTCAACCTCGCCCACCTCCCTGTGTATGTATATATATATATAGCATCATAACCATAGCCATAACAATTTCATCCCTCTTCTCTGTCCTTTCTCAAAGCGCTCAGCTCTTCTATCATGGGTTCATCTTCAATTTCCATGTCTGCAACAAGAAGATCGCTTGCCATAGCTGATGGCGCTTCGTGGTTTATTGCTGCGGTGATCTTTTCCCTCATCCTCTTGAGCTCTGTTAAAGAGGACTCTGCCTTTTATGAATCCGAACTCAAAGCAAACCGGGTCGTCAACAAGCCCTGCGATGAGATATACGTTGTCGCAGAAGGGGAAACTCTGCATACCATCAGCGACAAGTGCGGCGACCCGTTTATCGTGGAGCAGAACCCGCATATCCATGACCCGGATGATGTTTTCCCTGGCCTGGTGATCAAGATCACCCCCCAGCCCAGGCGCTCGTAGTTTTTCAACTTTCTTATTCATCTTATAAAAACAGAGCTATACTAGTTCATAGTTTAAAGTATACAACATCATCTTTTAGCTATACTTTTATTTGTGTAAAACTGAAAAAGCGGCTGTATGTGTATATGGAGACAGGGCCATATCCGTGCCGGTTTCGATCAATAAAACAGTTAGTTCTTGAAGAACCTTTTAGTTCATTTCTCTGTAGTTCTTGATCTTCTGTCTATTTCAAGATGATGATGTTTGCGAGGTTTTTGGCTGGCGTGTTTGGCTACCCTTTTTTCTGTGTTAAGTTTGAATACAAATATACAATGAGGTTCAGTTAGCATGACTTCAGAAAGATGTTACAAGTGACCACGGAAAGAAGGATCACATATATTGATTCTTGTACATAATCATTCATTAATATATGCACGTCTCTTTGTACATATGACACGTGCAAACGTACACAAGAATTAATTAGTGGTATAAACATTGATGCTCTTACACGGAAATCCCAGACAGCACATTTGCTGATTACTGATGTTTCCTGTTCCTTCTGTTTCGATGTGTAAAGAAGATAAGGTTACGGTTTGGCTGCTCATTCTATTTTGAGGAAGAACTGAGGATACTACGCAATCGATTTGTTAATGTCATTTTTTTGACGTAATTTGCTCTGTTTTTGTACACAACGAACGCAGAAGCACTTGGAAGAGCCTTCGGGGATGATCGATCGATCGATCACCTCCGGCGTAAACCAGAGGTTTATGCAATAAGGTCAACTCCCTGTTTCCACATTTATGTTTATCCACATGTAATGCATGTTTAATACAGTATAAAAGCATCCACTAATGGCCACATCATTTCGGAGAAAGTGAGAATTTTGGACATGCCAAAGTTGGTTCTTACAGTTATTGGTGCCTTTTTTCTGGGTGGGATGGGAAGAAAGAATGGCGAATGAGCATATGCAACAGTGACTTTCGAAGCTTCAGTTGCGGCTGGCATGGCCAAACTGCCACTAAGGTTGATCTTCAGGGATCTTCATCTTCCATGGATGTAAGTTGTGGTCTGAATCGCATTTCAGTTCATCCACGATCGACAAAGTGGATTCTAAGCTAAGTGGATTCTAAGCTAAGACCATTATCCCCAGAACAGGTGGCTGAGATTGGTTCAAAGTTTCAAACACCAAAATTGTTAAAGTTCAAACTAGGACCATTATTATTGCTTTCATCTATTAATGCTTTACAAAACAAAAGAATTAAAGAACAGAGTATTTACAATTTTTTGGTAAATCCCTAATGAACCACTGCACTAAACTGCCAGTTCGAATTCAAACCCCTGCATCCAGATGAAACATTCGTTTGGTTGTCGTCAAATGGATCGCAGGGTATCCAGCTCGGTTCTAGCTCCAGAAGCACGGTATCAATCAGCTCAACAGCAACGGGCACTTGGTGATAGGCTAAGTCTTGTACCTCAACCATTTCCATAGCTATTTTAAGTGCATCATCAGCCTTGAGATCGAAGGCGAATTCCAAACAGTTGGCCACATGACTTCTATCGTCTGCCATGCTCAAGTTGAATGCAATTGTTTCACTATCAATTCTCTTCCCTCTCAATTTCAGCTGCAGATGGTCTATGTACGCACAAGATTCTGCAGTAACAGGGATGGTGCCATTGACGCTTCCCAGGGAGGATGATGATGTCCCAGAGGAAAACTTATCATAACTTGACGCAATGCTCATGGAGACTACCGAATTAGGCCTGGAAACATCAGTAGATTTAGGCACAACAACAATCCCAGATTTAGTATGAACCCCATCCAACAAGCTCTTGGAGGATGAAAAGAATGGATCTTTCAAAAGCTCTGCTGCACTAGGCCTCTGAGAGGCAGGAAGTAAACACCTCTCGATCAGCCCTTTTGCCTCTGAATCCTTGACTTTACCCAAAGCGAGGGGCTTCACTCCTGCAGTTACCTTCTTGAAAATCTGCGCGACGTTTTTGCATTCGCTGTAGGGGTACTCACAGGTGATCAGCTCCAGCATACACATCCCGAAGGAATATATGTCCACAAGTTCATTGTAGTCTTCATCATATATCTCAGGAGCAATAAACTCAGGTGTCCCAAGAACACTCTTCAGACGACGTTGCTGCTGCGTGAATGTGGCCATCCCCAAATCGCCAATTTTGACTTGCCCAGTGTTTCCGTTGATAAATATGTTGTCGCACTTCAAATCCCGGTGAACAACCGGTGGGTCGTAGGTGTGCAGATAATGCAGGCCCTTCAAGATTTGCTCACCCCACTTCTTGATAGCCGTCAAGTTAACCGATTTGTGCTTCTTCCTGAACTGTCTCAACGTCCCAGAAATAAAGAACTCGGTGATCATGTTTATATTCATATTCGCGTGGTCAATCCACCAAGAATGGCACTTGACAACGTTCTCATGATCGACTGCTTTCATCAGATAAATCTCGGACATCAGACTTGCCTTCGCTGATTCAATTTCGCGATTGATATTAATCTGACACCAAGCCACCTCAGTACCCAATTCCAAATCAAAACCCTTGTAAACAATCTTGAATGCGCCCTTACCAAGAATTTCATCGAACCTAACAAAACGACCGCACGGCGAAACCTCCGAAATACCCTCGTCTCCCTCGTTACAATATTCAGAAACAAGATCCATGGATCCAAAATTTAAACAGGAACAGAACCTCAAGTTGAAAAATACAAACAAAAAAATAAAATCTACGGTGATTTAGGGCTAGGGTTCTACAAGTTAGACAGTGAGAATGAAGGGAATTACGTGTTAAGAAGAACAGGATTCGTTGAAGGCTTCAATAGCAATATCGAAAGCGTCAATCTTACAGTGGAATCGGCAATAGCAGAAGGAAGAAGCCATGGCTGCAACTAGTTCATGAAACGACTGCAGCCCAATATGATCGGAGAAGAAAAGAATGGGCAACTTCCGGCGTTGTTGGAGCAGCAATCAATTTATATATCAATTCAGTTCTGAATTTGGATAACAAGAACGAATTCTAATTTCTATTCCTCATACACATACGATTATGGATAGGAATATATTAGTAAAACTGGCGGCGGGGCAGGTTTCCTATATAGATTTAGAATTGGGAAATAACAAAAACCTCTTAGATTCGTAAGCCCAACGGACTCATCAGCCCATTCTAATGGGCCACTTAAAAGAGGGATGGGCCTGAAACTATAAATGATTCATTTTTTATGGCCCAATCGGATAGGAATGAGCAAGAAATATGTATTTCCTCCTGCACATTGAAAATTATGTGTAATTGGTTACTCTTCCGTTCTATTAGAAGAGTCAATTTTGAAAAATATTTTTGTCTTAATAGAAAGTTCACTTTCAAACATTTTACTTCTTCTACTCTTATTAATATAATCATGTATAATCCATAATTATCTCATAAGTAAGGACATAAATATAATAAATAATATCAAATTAGCTATTTTATATGTTGTATCAAGATACTCATAATAAATTATACATTAGGCAAAATAGACCATTCTAATAGAATGGAAGGAGTATTTTTTTTTTTTTTTCATATACAACTCTAAACAAAATGCCTTATTGGAATTTTCATATACGAAGGAGACTCGTGTCACATGACAGAGATGGACACTAAAATTGATGAGCGTTTATTTTTGTTCACTATGAGTAATATATTTACCTCTAAACGGCGATACTTGTTGTTTTAAAAGCGATATATCAAACATTAAAGTTAATAAGCGATACATTAGAGCCCTACAGCCACTACGCAATATAAGTTAAAATCGATACACGCGGCGTGATCTCCACTGATGGGATATGAGTCATCCTAAAAGAAGAACAAGTGTAGTTTGGGATGGATGGGGCGATAAATAAAAGCATGCATTTACTAGTTAATGTATGGAGGGAGTGTCTCAACTCTCAACTGTTAACATATCTGTTAAGAATTATCAAAGAAGAAGAACAAACAGGGAAAAAGAAGAACAATCAAACTTATAATTTCAATAGAACAATTAAACAATAAGACTGAATCATCCCGTCCCAAATAGGGCAAACAAGAGTATATATAGAACTACGAACTAGTCTACTCTAATCCAATAAGGAAACTAAACCTATTATTACCATAAATCTATTATTACCATAAACTTACTATTACCATAAACCTATTATAACTATATATCTAACATCCCCTCTCAAACTCAAGATGAATCGAGTCAACGAGAGTTTGCTAATCATAAATGAACCCAGAAAATACAGATGCGACTGTCGAAAACCTTCGCCACGCCGCCGGAAACAGAAGAAGACACAAACGACTGTCGTAAACCTCTGCCACGCCGCCGGAAACATAACAACCAGAGAAGCCTCAACTGCGATTGACAGAAACCTCCGCCACACCGCCCAAAGCAGACCTCTCACAAATGCGACTATCGGAAATCTCCTCCACGCCACCCAAAGTTACAGTCGACTGCCCAAATTGCCACCAAAAGAAGTCGACTGTTCAAATTACCAAATTCTTTCCAAAACCAAGTTTCCCATTACCCAATCCCAACCCTCTCTAGGCTGGATTGTTCATCTTGGCCCAACAAACTTGTTGAGCGCATCCTCTCCGTTTCTCTTAGGCCCGCAAAACCCACGATGCAGACCCGCTTCAGACCCAATTCATTCGACACAACCTGATAGTTTGACCTACCCGGAAGCCAACCCACTTCCAAAACAGCGCCGCCATAGGCTCAAAACAGTTCAAGTCGCTCCGATGACCGAACCGCCATATCGTCGTTGACCCAGACTGAATACCGGTAGTGACCTTCTCCATTCCTCACAGCCCACAAAACCCAATTCATCCAAGCTTCCCGACGCATTGAGGGCTCGGATAAATCTGAGAAGAATTCCCAAATCGATAACCCAGCCCTCGTTGCCAAGTCTCAGCTTTAATCTACGCCCGAGCTCAAAGCTTCGATGCTCCGATGATAATTTTCCCAATCCGATACATCCCTTCATGCGCGGCTACCAACCCAGCACAAAGAGCTCAATTTCTCAAATATGCTGCCCTCGAAAATTGACCCATATTTGATGATGAAATCAATTCGGCAGAACCGAAAAGGAGAGCAAAACCGTAAATGGATAAATCCAAATCGGTAGTTCCATTTGAATTTGGTTGAAAAAACTCTCAAGAAACTAAGATTTCTTAAAACCAAATTGTCTACCAAGTTCAAAAACAAATTCGATTACCTAATTAATGCACAGAAACTCCAAACACCATCGCAAGAATCCTCCGCGGCCCAAACCAAAAGCAAAACACAACTCAATCAAAAACTGAAGCAAATTGCAAATTTTATTCGAACCAAATAGCGAACTCAATATAACCGAAGCAGCAAATTTTTTTTTTTTTTCTTCTTTTTCTTTCTCTTCTTCTTCGGTTTTCCAATTTCCAACCTTAATTTCCAACCTTTAACCTTAGCTCTGATACCATGTAAAGAATTGTCAAAGAAGAAGAACAAACAGGGAAAAAGAAAAACAATCAAACTTATAATTTCAATAGAACAACTAAATAATACGACTGAATCATCCCGTCCCAAATAAGGCAAATAAGAGTATATATAGAACTCCGAACTAGTTTACCCTAATTCAATAAGGAAACTAAACATATTACTACCATAAATCTATTATTACCATAAACTTGTTATAACTATATATCTAACAATATCCTATAAATGTGGCCCTGCCATGCGAAGGAAGAGCACTACGTAAGAAAAAGAAAACTGATGATCAGGAAGTTTGCTGAAAGAATTAGGCCGGAGGGAAAGTTTTACTGTTCAACTATAAATAATACAATTCCCAGTTTCCCAACCCTTTCGGTTTGTCTCCGACAACACAGCCATGGCATCTTTGCACCACAAAGAAGTGTAGATCAATCCTCCACACACATTTATGTATATGTCTTTGTTTATACAGTAATTCAAAGAAGGTTAGCTGAGTAGTTGGTTTTGTTCACAAGATTGCTCTTTCTCTGCTTTTTACATCTAATCAGTATCAGCTGCCTTAATTTCTTTTTCTTCAATCTCAATTTAAGTCTGCCTCCATTAAAATTTTTAATCTCTAGTAGTATGAGTACGGGAACGTGGAGTTCCATTCTTGGAGTTCTTCTCTCCCTTATTTCTTCATCTTTCTCCGAGCCAGGTTCTAATTCATTCTCCGTCTCTCAATTTCTTTGATGCATGCATGCATGATGTAAAATCCTGTAGTTTCTTGAAATTTAACTGAATCCCATTTGTAATTTGCAGCTCCCTACCACTCATTCGCAAAGGATGCCACGCTGGCGCCGCCGCTGGTCTTCTTCGACTACATTGTGATCGGCGGGGGGACGTCGGGGTGCGCTCTCGCGGCGACTCTGTCCCAGGGGGCGAGGGTGCTGCTTCTCGAAAGGGGCGGATTGCCTTACGGTAATCCCAACATAACCGACATAAGTGGTTTCGCGTCCAACCTGGCTGACACGTCACCCTCGTCGCCGGCGCAGCAGTTCATTTCCACCGACGGAGTCATCAACCACAGGGGCCGCATCCTTGGCGGCGGGACGGCCTTGAACGCCGGGTTCTACTCCAGGACGAGCGGCGCTTACGTCACCAGGTCCGGGTGGGACCAGAAGCGAGTCAACGAGTCGTACGAGTGGGTGGAGAACAAGGTGGTTTTTGAGCCGGCGGTGCAGGGGTGGCAATCGGCGTTGCGCGGTGGTTTGATTGAGAGCGGTCAATTCCCGTACAATTACCTCAGTTACGATCACCTCCGGGGAACGAAAGTCGGCGGTACGATTTTCGACCAGAACGGGTACAGACACACCGCCGCCGATTTACTCGAGTACGCCGATCCAAATTCCATCACCGTGTACCTCCACGCGACGGTGCAGCAAATCTTGTTCAATTCGCCGGGACAACCCCGACCGAAAGCCCACGCGGTGGTCTTCACCGATTCGTACGGACGGAGACACGTGGCATCCCTTTACAGAGGATCCACGAACGAGATCATTCTCACGGCCGGGGCGCTCGGGAGCCCGCAATTGCTGATGTTGAGTGGAATCGGGCCGGGTCAGCACTTGAGGGCCCACAACATCAAAGTGGTGTTGGATCAGCCTCAGGTGGGTCAAGGAATGTCGGATAACCCGATGAACGCGATCGTGGTCCCTTCGCCCCGACCCGTCGAAACTTCGTTGATTCAAGTAGTGGGCATCACCGATTTCGGGTGCTACATCGAAGGCGCCAGCGGCCCGGTGGGTTTCGATTGGGTTCATGGCCTCAATCAACAGTTTCAGAAGATAACAAATCAGGTTAATTTTATATTATATAAATAAAGTTAGAAATCTTTCAACAAACAACGTTAATTAATTAATATTAATTTTTGAACGGCAATGGCAGACTAACGAGCCTTATTCTGGATGGAGCAACGAAAGCGTATCCGGGGCATTGGATGCTCAAATTGGAACTCTGCTGGAAGCAAATCGAAGATCCGGAATCATCATTGAGAAAGTGACGGGTCCGTTTTCCATGGGTCATCTGGAGCTCCACAGCACCGACCCGAACGATAATCCTCGGGTCACGTTCAACTATTTCCAGGATCGGAGGGACCTGGAGAGATGCGTCCGGGGGATGAATTTGATCAGAAGGATCATCGATTCGGTTTCTTTTAGAAACTATAAATACCCTTTGACGCCGGTGCAAGCGCTGATAAACTCGATGCTGACGTTCCCGGTGAACTTGAGACGGAAGAGAGTGACGGCGGCGGTTTCGATGGAGCATTACTGTGAGGATACGGTTATGACGATATGGCATTACCACGGCGGATGCCAAGTGGGAAAAGTGGTGGATCAGAACTATAAAGTAGTCGGAGTTGAGGGATTGCGGGTTATTGACGGTTCTACGTTTTATGAATCTCCGGGAACTAATCCTCAAGCCACTGTCATGATGCTAGGAAGGTAACTTCATCATCATCTTGATCTTCTTCTTTTTTTGGTGTTGATCGGATCATAAAACATGTGAGTTTTGGTTGATGGGAAAATGCAGGTACATGGGACAAAAGATTCTTGACGAAAGGAATTCAAACGGGAACCAAGATTAATTAACAGAAGATTTACTAAATTAAACTCTATCCATTGTATTTTCTTGTTTCTGGAACTTCTTGTATCCATGACAACATATGAGATCTTTTTAACTCTTGACTAGTTTTTCTTTCTAATTAATTGGATGGTGTTTGGTGTCCATTAACGACGTTTTCTGAGACCAAAAAAAAATTTATTCCAGGTCTTCTGGTAGAATACGAACGAATAATGTAGGACGTGGAGGATCATTAAAGACTACTGGATTTCCAAAAGTTTTATTCAATTATGACCCAAAAGGAAAAGGAAAAATAAATAAATAAATAAAGCAACAGCCAGCTTTGGTGAATTGACATGCATCGAGCACCCAAAAAAAAAAAAAAAAAAAAAAGGATATGCCAAATTCTCCAATGGTTTATTCCACTTTGCCAGTTTATAAGAGGCATGCAATTACAGGTTTCTGCGGCCGCTGTAAATGAAGAAGCAATAATTACAAGTGCAATTTCCGGTCATTTCATATAGCTAGCTATAAGCAAAACAGTGGTAGGGCTACTCTTTATTGGCATGAAGTTGTGTAAATTTTCATGCCAAAGGAGAGTTGCCCTATAACTGCTTTAGCTTATCATGTTTTGCAGCAAACTAAATTATAGAGTGTTTTAATGTTGAAGCAAGCATGCATGCATGATGGATCGCTACTCTTCACGGTGAAACATTGTATGCTTCACTTGAGTGTCTGGAATTAATTTTGGCTTTTTTTTTTTTTTTTTATAAATTTCTTCCTCATATTGAAATGTTAGAATCGATGATATATTTACTGCAGATGTAGAGCTTCCTTCATATATCATGAAATATTTCAATTTATTTTGACGTGGATCAATCGATGTGTTTATAATTATGAAAGTGGAGAGGTAGATAAGACATGAAGATTTTCGAATGATCTTCAAATTATAAATTAGGTCGGTCTTTGACCCACTGTGATTTCACAACTTATAAGTTATAAGCATTTGATTGACACTTTATGTTGACTTTTGATTGAGAAAGAAATTTGATTGACACCATAGTGATTATGTGTAGAGCTGAGAACTTTTGTATCCAGTGAGACGATGTACTCTTCATATATAAATGTGAGCAAGAATAATGTTCCATTCGTGGGTATGTCAAAATCTCTACGTTCAGCTACTGTTGACATATTTTATTTTTGTTTTTAATACAATTTTGCCCACTTTGAGGCCCTATACACACCTCAAATGGAGACTTGCATTTTTTCACACCACAATATACACTATGTTGAGGAGCAATTGAACACCATGATACACCACGTTTACTACGGACGGACAACTTATGTGAGTACCAGGATTTAATTTAGACAATTAAATGCTTGACTGGTAAGGACAAATCTGGAAAGGAGATGTCAAAATTGCTAGAATAGTTTATATTTTGAATCGAGTGGGTATAAAATAAGTAATTTATAATTATTTTCTTCATTTATGCCTTCACTTTATAGTGAACCATACATTAATAATAATAATATAACAAATAAAAAAATAAATCGAATTCTTCTATTGAAACAAAAAAGTTTAAGAGTGTACTCTCTCGTTAAGGGAGGGGATAACTTGATGGTGGATCAATGGATTTGGAGTATAGATGATACGGAAATTTGCCCGGCAAAAAAATATTTTTCAAAAAAGATGTTTTAAAATTATTTGCGCATTGAATTGCAGTTTCGTTTGGGCAGTGGGAAACCGAGACCTGGGTGTGATAATGTGAACAACAAGTACATCAATCAATCCACAAGGTACAACCAAAAACAATAACAGTGTGGAGACAGTTTGAAAATATAACGCGTTTACGTAACGTATGCCAATGGAGTTTTATTTTGCAAATATGCCACTTGTAAGTTGTAACCAATTGAAGATTTCAAATTGAAACTAATTCCGTTACCAAACTATTAGTTCATTGGATGAGAGCATGAGTAACGCATCATAAGTCATTATCTCATAAATAAATAATTTTGCTATGAAACTGTATTTTTTTTTTTTTTTGAAAAAATATCAAAAGTATAAGTATTTGTTAACGTTGAAGTTGCGATCCGCGCCAACATACCTGCTTTTGGGACTTAATCTCTCATTCCACTCCGATGCTTAAGTTAGAAGTGTAACAAATATCATAAAGTAAAATTCAGTCTGAATTTAGTACCTTTGAAATGAATAGGTAGTCGAGTATTTATAGATGTTTCAAGCTGCTCGAAGTACAATCGTGAGGAATATCTTATGGTTCTCTCTTTACGGATGGTTTGTGTTGTAGTCCTATTCCCCTTCGGCCCCGTTATCTATCTCGAGCATCGTTTTCGCTAGCCTCGATCGTCCTGACCTCGGCATGATTTATATACTTAACAATCAACATACACTCCATTAATTTCATTAAAAAAATTCACTTTATAATACTAAAAATAATATTATAAAATTAATTATCCTAATAGAAGATAGAGAATGTACAAGATTGAATTGCCAAATTCAAAAGAAAATAGATCAGCCAAACCTATCACAAACAGTCAAAGAGATAAAAAAATGTTAAAAAAAATTCGCTTTATTTTTCAAACTTTAGGCATGTTCTTTAACTTAGGTTTTAAACAAAGTTTGAAATTTAGTTTTGAAAAAATAATTTTATAATATAAAAGTGTATTAAAAATATAAAAAGGTATAAATAAATAGTAAAAAATTATATTAAAAATAATGAAAACTAATTATAAAATTATTTTTCCAAAACTAAATTTTAAATTTCTTTTGAAACAGGCTCTGTTTTATTATGAGATAAAGACAGATGCGTGAGACACAATGGGAAGATGACAAACCGAAATAGTCGGCAGCACCACATTAACAAATAATTTGTTGACTTATCTTGAATTTTTTATGTTGCGTATTACTCTGCTTTACTAAATTATGATACACGTAAAACATTGAGCTCGAACCAAGTTTTGGTCGCGGCTCGTCTCATTAACAGCTCCAAACTAACATGTACTAACAAACGAGGATTTAATGTAACTAAATCAAAATTTACGTAACGGTATCATTTAATAATGTAAATTCTGAGAGTTTACTAATAATGTAAGTGTTAGTTGGGAAGTGAATTAATGTACAAAAGTGTCTCTGTTCAGTAATGTCAAAGTCCACTATGCTTACATTGTGACAAATTAAGGTTTAGGAATTTAGTAATATAATATGATACAGATTATGGTAGCCTATTTTTATTGTTTCTTGGTAAAATGAGAGGGCCTTTTATGGACAAATATTATTCTACTCCCTCCTTTCCTATAAAAAAAAACTTTTAAAAAAAATTCACTTTAATTAATATATAACTTATTATAAATGTGAAGATAGAACACTTAAAATAATTAATTTCACAGCATCTTCTATTAAAATAAAAAAATATTTCTCAAAATGAAAAAACGAGACTAATAAACTAATAATTGTTCCAAGATTCAAATGGAAAGACAAATTAAAACACACTTTCAATTATTTCCGGCTTTTCCACTTTTATTGCTTTTCTTATAAGTTTGACGCATTGTCCCTCCCACGGGTTCCCAGCTTCAATTTGTATTTAATTCCTCCACTTAATGACAGCTGTCAACAAATAATCACACTACTAAACTACTGTATGTTTAGTCTTTACTTCTATGCCTGCTACCCCCTTGGAAGTACAGTCATGTTTTAGAAACTACGTATACAACAAACACAACAGCCTGCTTCGTCCCATCCCTAGACTAGAGAGGAATCGAGCAGTGATTCAACGGTCAATTACAAACGAATCAGTCGCAAAACGAGACTCACTAGAAACCACGAAATCCCACCAGAAATTGGCTCTCCAAAATATCGGTCATTTGCAATACTACTTACATCACTAATGAAGAAAAAGGGACCATTTTCAAATACCAGCTCAGGCAGCCAGGCAGGCAGACTGAGTAAATTAAGGTATTCAATGTGGCCATTGCTAGGCTTTCCCCACACTCGTTGTGAAAGCTAAGTCGACCTTGTCACTTTGGCAAATATGTCAAAGCTTAAATAAAGAGAAGGGAAAAGGTCAAAAACCATAAAGAAAAGTTGATGACATTAAAAAGAAGAGGTCAAATTGCCTCCATTCGATAAAGCCATGTCTCCTCCATCATTAGCCACTGAAGCTCCTCCATCCATAATTCCATTCATTTTCCAGTCCAATTTATAAAGAAAAGCTGCTGTTCGAAATCATTCTGTACCTTCTCCCCCTTTTCTAACTTTCCTTCCTAACTAAGCATCCATCTCCATTAAAGAGTTGCTAACTGATGCCAAGGAAAGCAACAACTGAAGTTGAGAGACAAAACTATCACCAAGAGTATGCAATCGCCTTACTCCAGAGCAGCTGAACGAGTATGGCTGTATGGTTGCTGCAAAACTCCTCTGTCCGAACCGGGCGACCAACATGAGGCTGCAACGGTGAGTCCCAACTCCAAGAGCACAACGGCAACTTGCCGGCAAGGCTTTGCAGCCATAACTACATCCTCCTCCTTCCCTAATATCCAGTTCACCAGTCATGAGAACCTCCCTTCTTTGATGGAGTCATTCCTCCAATTCACCAAAGCATATTCAAAATACTCGGAGACATCCCGGGTAGACCGGATTCGAGCTCAAGAGTATTATCATCTCTCACTCTCCAACCGTGTCTGTCTGGATTACATCGGTGTCGGTCTCTTTTCCTACTCCCAGCTTCAACCTCAGTTTTCCCCTGAAGTCCCAACTGCATCAACTTCTTCTCCACCGCAGGCGTTTTCTGACTCTCCATTGTTTGGCCTATCCAGCAAAACAGTGGACCTCAAGTCGCAACTACTTCATGGCGGCAAAGAATCAGGTCTGGAATCTGCCATCAAGAAAAGAATCACTGAATTTCTTAACATTACTCGGAATGATTACTGCATGGTTTTTACTGCAAATAAATCATCAGCTTTCAAACTAGTAGCGGATTCTTACCCTTTTCAATCCAGTCGAAAGCTTCTCACAGTTTATGACTACGATAGTGAGGCGCTGCAGACCATGGCGACTACATCAGAGAAGAGAGGAGCCAAGATCATGTCAGCTCAATTCAAGTGGCCAAGATTTAGGGTTCACTCAGCAGAACTCAAAAAAATGGTTGCCAGGAAGAACAAAAAGAAGAACCACAGGGGACTATTTGTCATTCCCCTTCAGTCAAGAATGACTGGAGCCAGCTACTCTTATCAATGGATGAGTTTAGCGCAGGAAAATGGCTGGCATGTCTTGCTTGACTGCTGTGCATTAGGTCCAAAGGACATGGATAGTTTTGGGCTGTCTCTCTTTCGTCCTGATTTCCTCGTCTGCTCATTCTACAAGGTTACTGGGGAAAATCCAACTGGATTTGGATGCCTCTTTGTGAAAAAATCAATAATACAGATTCTTGAGGCGTCCACAGGTACCGGAATAGTAAGCCTTGTATCAGGAAAGCAACTCTATCTGTTAGCAGGAGATTCTCCAGGCTCAGACACGCAACCTGAAACAAAAGAAGCCAAGACGGACACATTGTCTCAGCACACACAAAGCGGAAAAACAACAATCGGTGACACCTCTAAGATGCAAGACGCTTCAAAAGCAGAAAGACAGTCTGACGAGGAAGAAGCAGTAACAGAATGTAGGTGTCTGGATCACATTGATTCGCTCGGGCTAATGCTGATTACTACCAGAAGAAGATACCTGATTAATTGGCTAGTTTCGGCACTGATGAAGCTTCAGCATCCTAACAGGTTGGATCACTTTCCCCTGGTGAGAATATATGGACCAAAGGTAAAATTCGACCGAGGACCGGCATTGTCATTCAACATATATGATTGGAAAGGAGAAAAGGTGGAGCCGTTTCTAGTGCAGAAACTTGCTGATCGGAATGACATTTCTCTTACCACTGGGTTCTTACAGAACATCTGGTTCTCTGACAAGCAAGAGCAGGAGAAGGACAAAATCCTAGAGAGAAAAATCAGTGAAGAAACAGAAAAGACAAGAAACAAAAGCAGAAAGCCTGTCCAAGGAATAACAGTAGTCACTATTGCACTTAATTTCCTGGCTAACTTTGAAGACGTTTACAAGTTTTGGGCTTTCATTGCTCAATTCCTGGATGCTGACTTCGTGGAGAAAGAACGATGGCGATACACTGCCCTTGATCAAAAGACAGTTGAAGTGTAAGGCTGAGTGGAAATGTTTGAGTCATTTGGAAGCTCATTCTTGTTAGTAAATCATTCAAAAGAAGGATTTTACACAAATTAGCATTTGACTTGGCACTTTAGTGAGTCTCTTTATTTTCAACTTTCAACAAAATCAGAGTGCTATTTTCTTCATCTTCTGAGTACATTCATTCAATTGTCTCTTTTGGTTTCTTCCTTGGCATGATAAACTAATAATGAACTCACACACTGGTGAAATAATTCCTCTTACCATAGCCTAGTTAACTCTCAAGCTGCACTCTAAGATAGTGGTTACTCTTTTTACATTGTTCAGTTGCCTCTTGTTAGGACAAGAAGTTAATGTGTGACAAAGAAAATAAAAGTAAAACTCCCAGCGGTCCACCAAGAAAACAGTAGTATTTGAAAATCATAGGATCTTTCAAGAAACCACACTTGATAATACATCTCAAAATTGTCAGGTTTGCCTCAAAAAACCGTAAAAACATATAGAACTAAACCTGTAAGATCTGCGATGCTCAAAATCGAGGCAGAAAAAAACAATAGATGTTAAGGAATGACTCACAAGCTTTACAAGGCTGACCTTTTTCAACTGATAGTAGAGTTAAGCAAAACAGATAATATCAAATCAGACATCTCCAAAGAGTTTCATGCCTGGCTCCTTACAGAAATTCCAATCAAAGAAGATTCACACTAGGTATTTTGTAAATACATTGGCTCGTATTCAGAATCTTTCAGAAATCTTGTCTTGCTTGTCTACTTAGAAGCTTTATTCCCTCGGACCAATCATCTACTCCCCGATACTGTTTCGGAAAGGTCATAGCAACAGGATAGAACATTCTAACTGCAGTCTTATCTGGAATTATGCCCACCTGGAACCCTGATCAAGGTCAGCAACTTTGTTCCAATGTGGCTAAAGGGCCGACTATTGGAAGGGGCAGAACTATTCAAACTTACTAACCATTAAGAACAGAATAATCTGGAAAACAAATAGGCATGGCAACCCTGCACCGTGTCAAGCAGAGGATTTATCTGACATGCTTCCTCAACAGGACGGTTCATCCATTTCTTTGACAAATCTTCGGCAACCAAGGAAATCCGATGCTGTAAGACGGCAGCACCCAAAGGTCCAACCAAGTTTAACCTAGTGGCAGCAGATATAACATCTCTCATGGTTACAAACATGTAAGCCTTCTGAGCAGTTTCAGCATCCATTTGAAGAAGTCCGCATACAAGGCCAAAGATAGGTGCATGGTGGAACAATACATCCCCACTACTTATAGATGTAGTCCTCATTGACTTGAGGGAAGGGATTTCTACATAAACAGCAGCGGCAACTCTCAAAAGTGCTGAGCCCTGTAGAACCGAAGCCTTGCGACCAATTTCATTCGTTAGAGTTGCATCCAACATTTTATCAAGCTTGTGCCATGTTTGCATATCAGGAGAGATGGTGGTGGAATATACAAAAGGGAGAAACAGGCTGCCTGTATTTTCCAAAATCTGTATCACATGAGCTTGGAGATCTTCGGGCCCGGAGACTAAACGAGCCTGAATTGCTGCCTCGAGACCAAAAGAATGAGCAAAACCACCAGTAGGCAGTATGGAATCAAGCAGCTGCCATTGACTCCATTGCAAACGAGATCTCTTCAACGGAAAATTTTCAGTTTCCTCCATGTCATGGTCATTCTCCATTTGAAGCAAGAGTACTAAGTAGCGAAATTAACACAATAAGGCATCTAAAACATAGTGCAAACCATTACTGAACACATCTGTGCAGATACATTATTTTAAGCAGAAATCTATCCGGGTTCGAATTTCCCTGACTTGTGCAGTTAAACCATCAAAGGATCCAAACAACTATCATTCCTACAATCAAAAACAGGAATATTATTTGTCTCAACAAGGACCGTGGCATTCAGTAATGGAGAAGCATGACGAGATATCAATGATATCATAAAAGGAGCAAAAACAAATTTATCCAAGTAATGCGAAATTTCTACTAAACAAATTGAATCATAGACGGATAATAGGAGGATAAATATGTGCAGGATGCTGAAGTATAACACAACCTACTTCAGATTGATTTGGCGCCACAGCTAAGCTAGTAGTATGATAAAATCAAGAGAATTTCTACATGTAGCTTGAGACTTAGAAGTTGGAATCGCGGATACAACAACTTAGCATACAATTCACTGCATCATCCAAGGCAAAAAAATAAAAATAAAAATGGAATCAAGAATTGGCCGAATTCCACATAAAACAAATACTAGTTCCTTGATCCAGTTCCTCGAATTACAGATAAAAGAAAAAAAAGATTATAAAAATACAAAACTAAGAACATGAAGAAGCAGAAAACCTGTGAGCGAAGAGTTTTATCTCAGTTTATTGCTCGATAAAATACTCCTGCCTCCTTTTTCTCTGTTGTAATGGACGGGGAGTGCGCCAGTCGCCAGAGGAGAGTGGGAAGATCAAAGACGGAAGAAATGGCAGAATTAGAAAATAGAAACAGAATAAAATAGTCAACTGGCTTCCAAAAGCCCATTGGGCTGAGTACTTAAAGCCCAATATTTTCGCCATCGATCATTAATCTCGGTCCATTATGTTTCTCTGGAGTCTGGATTCATGGGCCTGGCTTAAATTTAGCAGTACCTACTTCCCACTTCCTCAGAAGATGCATTTCAAGTTGAATGTCATTTTACAAAATTCAATTAAAAAATAGTATAATATTTTATTTTTCATCTTTTCTTTTAAGAATAATAATATCAATGGTATTTATGTATTCTTTAACAAAGATAATGGCTCTTTAATTTCATTATTTAGTTTTCATTAACTATACATCTCATAACTAATTTGTTGAAAAAAGTGTAACTTTCTTGTGTGGGATAGGATTAATTTAAAGTTAAATATTTCAATTTAACTCCATCCTTTTTATAAGTGATGTGACGCAAAATGTCCAGTGTAGGATGCTCCGGTTGGCCCAGTGGAGGTCTTGAACGTTCAAGCCCAATGTAGAGATTAACGGCTGAAACGAGTGATGGCAAAGCTTGGATCTAGGCTTCTTTAGCTCGGATCAATGTGAATGAGAGTGTATGGCTCGGATCTGGCTGAAGGGTATTCCGTCACCGGAGACAAACAGTAAAACAAGCGGGGCTATCCCCCCTGTTCAACTCCGACGATCAAGTCAGTAAAAACGAAAGAGATAAATAGTATTGACCGAGAGCTTAAGCGTAAAAAAGATTGCGTCCCTCAGTTAGCCTGATGACTTAGTATTTATAGCCATACTTTGACATGTCCGTTGCGCTATGATGATTTGTACTTCCAACTACTCTCCCCCTTTTTACGATGACTTTTACGCTCATGTCTATCATGGCCTGACTTTGGGCTCATTTTCCATCATTGCTATGCGTAATTCCTGCATGTATTCAAAATAGGTTCCTGGTCCTATAATGATTTCTAACTATTATGTCAATGTTATCGTTATTCCGACCTAACTTTCCCAAGCTCGGTTTTTATGATGTCAATAGGAAAATCCTATAGGACCACCTAAGCATGTTTCTTTGGCTCGATTTTAGAGAGCTTTCTGACCTAAGTTTGGATTTGGACCTTTTATACATATTTTCTTTCTTACTATTTATCTATTATTTTGTCGATTGGACCAGGCCCAATAAAGACTTATTTTTATGCATACCAATAAATATAAAATTTACAATTACAAGACAAAATTAGAGTAGTTAGCAGAATAGGATTTTGAATTTGCAAAGACGCAACTTTTGTTTGTTGGAAGTAGATATTGGTTATGCCTTATGGATCGTTCGTACCTAATTGTCAGCCATGCCTAAAGCTTGACTTTCCCACTTGCGTCTTAAAATATTAATAGAGTAATGAAAGATATCTTGTGCTATGAAAAAATTAGGATGAATTAATTGAGATGTCTGTCATTATTTAAATTATTAATGTAGGTTCGGATTAAAATATGTTGTTAAAACAATATGCTGGATAATTATTTTATAGTTAAAAATAGTTGTTGTTTAAGGCTATTAATTTATAATTAAAAAAAAGTTTTTTTTAAGCCATATTTATTGCAAGTAATTACATAAAAATTATATTTATTGTATATAAATATAAACTTTTTTTTGGGTGAGGTGGGGTCGAGCGGGGTCCTAGTGTGGGGCCGAGGCGAGGTGGGGTGGGGCCAGAGTCAAGGTCGACGCTAGGGTGGGGGCAATGCGAAGTGGGGTGGGGCCAGATTCAAGGGTCAACGCGAGGGCGAGGCCAATGCGAAGTGGGGTGGGACCAGAGTCAAGGGTCGACGCGAGGGTGGGGCCGAGGCGAGGTGCGGTGGGGACAAAGTCAAGGGTCGACGCGAGGGTGGGGCCAAGGTGAGGTGGGGTGGGGCCAGAGTCAAGAGTCGACGTGAGAGTGGGGCCAGAGTCAAGGGTCGACGTGAAGGGGGGTGGGGCCAGAGTTAAGGGTCGACGTGAGGGTGGGGTCAAGGTGAGGCGGGGTTGGGGCCAGAGTCAAGGGTCGACGAGAGGTGGAGCCAAGGTGAGGTGAGAGTGAGGGTGAGGGTGGGGCCAAGGTGAGGTGGGGGTGAGACCAGAGTCAGGAGTCGACAGGAGGGTGGGGCCGAGGTGAGGGGTGGGGTCATGGGTGTGGTCGGGATCGAGTTAAAAGTTGGAAGGGATGAATGAAGTTATACTTTGGGGAAGGATGGAAAAAACAAAAAAAAATACAAAGAGACAACAAATTTTAAATTGACAATAATTTTATAAAACACGTTTTATTCGTAATTTAAAAAGTGTAATTTTTTTTTTTAAAATTCAAAAATTTATAATTGTTTTCTGTCCAAACGCAACCATATTAATTTTACATATAGTGTAATAACCACGTAATTCGATTGATACTAAAAATTCAAAGGTGAATGGTTTGGTGAAGCGATAAATTGCAAACGAAATTAACAATTAATTCAATTTCAATCCCGTGGAGATGGGGAAAAAAAAAATCCAAAATGGTAACTGTTTTTTTATTAGTTTAATTTTTGGCTTTAACCCGTCAGTTATCCATTTGTTTTGACCTACTTATAAAAAGGTGGGGACAGATCCCTTTTATGTGGTAGGTCCCATCACGTGTCAAAATCCTGCGGCCCCAGAAATTCCATCTCGTCCCACAGCCGTGGATCCTCCCTTCCCCAGTCCACTGTGTCCCCACCAACTTGTACTGTGCAGCTTTTAGTTTTGGTGGGTCCCATTCCTTTTGTTGGGTGGGGTCCCACGCCTCCACCTTTTCTATGAATTCCCAAGGCAAAGGATAAGTGTGGGTCACCTTCCCAGTCCTCTAGGGTTTCTTCTCTCTTAAATCTTTCTCATTATTTTTTCATCATCATCTATAAAATTCTTGAATTTCATTTCTGATTTCTCTCAAGTATATTTATTTGATTTTGAAACTCCAGTCAACAGAATCAAACCATTCCTTATTCCTCCGTGCTCCCAAGTACAAAAACCCATTTTCTGAACCTGCTCTCAAACTCTGCCAGGAATTTCGCTAATTTTTGTTTGGGTTTTTTTTTTTTTTTTCCTTGTTCTGGGTTTTGATCAATTGTTGGGTGACTGGTGAATTCTTTCTTTTGGTGTTTGCCGTATGGCCTCTCTTGAAAATCACCAGAACACTGAACAAGACGATGACGATATGAACGACGCTGCCGATCCATTGCTGGGTGACCCGCATCAATACACTATTGCTGCGGTAGGGCCTTCTTCCTCCAGGGCGGCGCTGGACCCACCCCCACCTCAGGAGTCCTCCGATATTGTTCCTATGCTTAAAGAGGAGCCCCGGGACAACGACGTTGAGGGTTCAATTCCAGTTGGACTCTCTCCGGCCCATCGTTACGAGAGCCCACAGCCGTTGGCAGCGGCGGCGCCGCCAAAGAGGTCTTCGAAGGACCGTCACACCAAGGTGGAGGGCCGTGGCAGGAGAATCCGTATGCCTGCCACCTGCGCTGCCAGAATCTTCCAGTTGACGCGGGAATTGGGCCACAAGTCCGACGGGGAGACCATCCGGTGGCTCTTGGAGAGAGCCGAGCCAGCCATCATCGAAGCCACGGGTACCGGTACCATACCAGCCATCGCTGTTTCCGTCAATGGCACATTAAAAATCCCCACCACGCCGAGCACCAGTACGGCCATAACCGATGGCAGCGATGCCGCGAGTAAAAGAAGAAAGAGAACCTCGGGTGGCGAGTTTAATGAACCGAACGATAATTCCAGCTTTGCCCCTGTGGCACCCATTGCCCCACAGGGTCTGGTGCCGGTGTGGACGGTGGGCGCGCCGGGTGGTGCCGCCGGGATGGTTCCCACAAGTGCGGTTCCGAGTGGTGCGTTTTTCATGATCCCTCCATCTGGGGCCACCATCGCAGCAGCGGCTGGGCCATCTAATCAGCCCCAGTTGTGGGCCATACCCGCCACCGCAACGCAGGTTTTTAACGTTCCCGGGAGACCCCCGTCTCATTTCGTGTCCGCAATGCAGCCTGGAGCCACGATGAATTTTGCTGCCGCCGGAGGGGCTAGTGCAGATGGTCAAGTGGGCATGGGGTCCAGTAACGCTGGGAAGGTTTCGACTATGTCTCCAACAGCCGAATCTTCTGCGGGGGCCAACAGTGCAACAAGCAGTGGCAGCGCAACTCAAATGCTTAGGAATTTTTCATTGGAGGTTTATGATAAAAGAGAACTTCAATTCATGGTTGGTGCAGGTGCGGCGGCCAACGGTGGAGCTGGAAATGATCACCAGACATCGTCTTCAAAATCCTGAATCTGCTGGTTCTAGAGGTTTTCGGAATTGGTCTTCTTGCGTTATGAATTGCAGAGGAAATGAATTATACTAGATGATGATGATTAGCGTTTCAGACAAGTATTTGTTTAGTCGTTTTGTAGTCTGAATTTGACCTCTTTTTGTTTGCATTAGCCATTACTCATTAGGTTGTTTGCAAATACAATTTCTGGGACTGAATGTTTGCAAGTACAAAGGTTCAGTTGCTCTTACTCTTACCTATCTCTGCATCTTCCTAGTTCTAATTCTTGCCTTTTGTAGTAATCTGATTTTTCACCCCCCAGCGTCTCTGCTTTGATTGGATGTAAATAATGGCCGCAAATACCAACCATTTTGAGTAAAAATGAAGATTTGAATCTGTATTATTTACATCTGTAATTTGTGATGATAATTCTCTACAAAATAAATTTTTTCCTTAACTAAAAAATTTTCTAACTAAGTTACTAAGAAAACATAGTCTCATTGTTGTAAGGTGCCTTGTGTGCTATCGGAAGCTACACCTCGACTTCTTCAAAACCTTCAATTTTGTACTTTCGGAAGCTTCACCCAATCGAGTTGTGTGACAAAACTATCACACCACCCAGTCTTATCTGAGGCTAAATTACAAAAGTGATTGTTAAAAATAAAAAACTGGTAAGGCAAGGTGGTTTTTATTTTATTCTTTGGAAAACGTGTTGAAGATTGTTTTATTTCATCACCAAAATACAATTAAGATTATAAAATTGTAGATTAGATTAGAGTATGGACTAATCTTTAAAGGAAAAATGGCATTTTCAGTCCCTTTTGTTTTAGGGCAGTGGCAATTTTCATCCTTTTTGTTTTACCGTGGCAAAAATGGTCCCTTATGTTTGTCACCGTGGCAGAAATGGTCTCTTATGTTTGCATGGTGTGGTTTTTTTAGTCCATTTTACCTGTGATTACCGGTCTCCCGGTTTTTAGGACTTGTTTAAAATTAAAAAATAAAATTGGGGCTTTATCACAATTTCCTTAATCTCCAATGGCACAAACAATAATTTTTCACTCTTTCCTCTCAGCCCCCACCGCCCGTCGTCCCCAACTCTTCTTCTTCCTCCCCCTTCCTTCTCTCCTTCTTCCTCCCCCTTCATCCAATGGCCCAAAATTGCCTTCTTACTATATCAAACTTGGCTATAAACTTTTCTAGACTGAGTATGCTCCATCTTTTGTCGTTCATTTCTGATGCAAAAATGCTGCTCCCTGAATAGAGATTACTCATTTTATGGGTGAGTGACTAACCGGACTAGGGCTCCTTGTAATGTCAACCAAATCTTGATAAATCAAAGGGAAATGATAGCTAAGCGAAATTCTCCACTTCATCCATGTTTTCCACTGATGGGAACCTTCCATTCTCACACAAAATAACTTGCTGGCTACTGTTAGTGGTGTGATTCCTTTTCTTTCTTTGTTTTGTTTTGTTTTTTCTTTCGGTTTTTCAATTCCTGGTATGAGTTTGGTGAAGTTGTGTGAACTGGAATACTACAACCGGCACAATTTTGGGGCATTGGATGAAGGGGGAGGAAGAAGGAGAGAAGGAAGGGGAGGAAGAAGAAGAGTTGGGGACGACGGTGGGGGCTGAGAGGAAAGAGGAAGAGATAGTATGGAAAATTATTGTTTGGGCCATTGGAGATTAAGGAAATCGTGATAAAGCCCCAATTTTATTTTTTCATTTCAAACAAGTCCTAAAAAACGGGAGACCGGTAATCACAGGTAAAATGGACTAAAAAACCACACCATGCAAACATAAGGGACCATTTCTGCCACGGTGAAACGAAAGGGATGAAAATTGCCACTGCCCCAAACAAAAGGGACTGAAAATGCCATTTTTCCAATCTTTAAAAAATTTCCACTCTTTTCCTGGGGCTTTAAAGTTTAAACTTCACCTCAGCTCGTGCGTGCGGGCGGTAGTATTAATTTGGACGTGCGCGTGAGATTACCCCGTTGCACGTGCAGCCTGGGTCCGACATTTAAAGAGGGTGTGGAGTGGTATGGTCCGCCACGTATTTTCTCTTGAAAGTAAATAAATATGGTCAATGGAAAATTATCACTATTTATAACGTAGTGATGACTAATGATACTGTGACGTCAAATTTAGGTTTTTTTTTCCTCAAGTATTCAAAGTGTTTATTCAGAAAAAAATTAAAATTGTATTCAAAGTGTTGAACCAGATGTATATTATGTTAAACAAATAGTCCTATTCTATTAGAAAATGTTATTTTTGAGAATATTTTTTGTTTAGTTCACTTCTAAACTACTACTTCTCATATCCTTATTAATATAATTATGTATATTTCATAATTAGTCTATACTTAAAAAATAAAGATATGAATGGAACAAACGATGGCAAATTAACTAATTTATATATTGTATCATGACATTCATAATAAATTATATATTTGTCAAAGTTCACCATTCTAATAGAATAGAGGGAGTATTATTTTAAAAATAAATAAAACAATCTCTTGTAAGCAAAATTGATAGCTAAATTAATTGCCCTGTTTTGTTTTGATGGATTTCTTTGGATTTTCCATTTATAGTTTGAGGCAAAGGTAGATAAAAATCATTTTTATATATTTGAGTTAAGTGGTGTTACACTCAAATTTCAGTTTGAATTAAATCATTTGTACTTTATTCAAGTCAAATTCAAACTCAATAATTTCAGGCTTATTTTCCCTTTCACTGTATAACTGCACTAGTACATATTACGAGTCTTCTATCTCACCTATTTAGGGCATGTTTGGTAAATGTTTGAGTCTCATTTTGATTTTATAATAATTTTTCGTCATTCTTAATAAGCTTTTTTACATTTGCAACACATATTTTTACATTACTAATGTAATTTTAATATTTTATTATAAAATATTACTAATGTAAATTTCAAGTCAAATTCAAACTCAATAATTTCAGGCTTATTTTCCCTTTCACTGTATAACTGCACTAGTACATATTACGAGTCTTCTATCTCACCTATTTAGGGCATGTTTGGTAAATGTTTGAGTCTCATTTTGATTTTATAATAATTTTTCGTCATTCTTAATAAGCTTTTTTACATTTGCAACACATATTTTTACATTACTAATGTAATTTTAATATTTTATTATAAAATTAAAATGAAACTCAAATCATAGTTTGAGTCTCTTTACCAAACATGACCTTAACCAACTCACGCGATTCATTGGTGACTCTCATTTATTGAAGCAGAACATAGTGCACTTTCGGGGCAAAGCAAAAAACTTCTCTTCTTTAGATTTAGTATAATTCAAGTTCGACACAAATATGAAATAAAAAATTTTCAACAATTATTATACTCAATTTGGTAAACAATTTGATTGCTTGAACTCACTCGAATTATCAAGGCAAGACAAGCCATTACGTGAACAACTCAAACAATCAATAAAAGATGAACCAATGTAGAGTTCAAATTAATTAGCTTACGAGGGTTCGATTTCAATTACAAATTAATTTGTGGTATTTCAATAGATCATATCTGAGTGAGTCCTCCCCATAAATTAAAGTTAAGGTGTCACGCCAAGTGTAATATATCCCTTTTGGTAACTTTCGTCTCGTGGGTGATAAAATATATTTCAAAATAAAATTAAAAAGAAAGAACGAAAAAGTAAGTGGGTGACCCCACCCACTGAGTGCGTATGAAATGTGTGGGCCAAGCATAGAGGAGGTATTAGTGTGGGCCACAGATTGTTGATCATGTGAGGCCCTCCTCTAGGAGTGTGGACCCCGCTCTGCTCTCGAGGCCGGCCGCGTGGTGGCCCCCCTCTCTTCTTCTGGCGACTGCTCTTCGGCTTCTACCCTCGAGGCTTTTTGAGCCATTTTTGTGGGACCCGCCCTGCTTTTTTAATAGGTTGGGCCCAGTTTGGTGGGGACTTACTGGAAATTGGGGCCCACCTCCTGTGGGGACGGAGAGAAGCCTGACACGCTCGTTCGTTCTGAGCCTGGTACTAGTATATTGGATCTGTGGGGACATCGTCACCATAAAGCGACACGTGGTCGTTTAATTAGTAATACTATAAATCGTTTTAGGGAACACAACACAAGGTCGTTTTACTAATTCGGCCATGTTCTTTTTGTTCTGTTTTAAAAACAGTTTTAGTTTTAACAGTAAATTTAATATATTTTATTATTTTCAATATAAATTTTTACTATTTAGCATCTATTTTTTACATTTTTAATATACTTTTTATATTATAAAACTATTTTCTAAAACTTGTTTTCAAAATCGTTTTCAAAACGATGAAAAAGAACAAGCCCGAAATGTTTGGAATATGTAATCTGTCATTCAGATGATGCCCTCAAGTATGGTTTGGTTGAATAACATAATCGACAAATAAGATGATATGCATTCATCGAAGCACAATGCATCATTAAAAATAAGGATGCTGTTAAATGCACATATTATGTGCATACATAAAGTGCTTTATATGGTCACTTAAATATTATTTTACAAAAATATTTTTATTGTATTATGTCATTTTGTTTTCTCCTCTCTCCTCTCTTTACCCCGTTTGCTCTTCCTTTTTTCTTTTTCTGTTTTTCCTTTTTTACTAAATATTTTTCTTTTAACTAATTTAATTTTGATATTTTTATTTTTGACAACTCTTTTAAAAAAAAAAAAACTACCTTATCATTTTCACTATTAAGCATTTTAAAACCCATTAAACTTAATATTTAGTATTCTTATTTATTCAATTTTTTAAAATAATAATAATTTTAATTTTTTTTTCTTACTTTCTTTTTCGCCAAACACAAAAGAGAACTTAACCTTTATATTTTTTGCCATTAAAATTTATTCATTAATTTTTTTTTGCCAAACCCATTTTTTCATAATAAAATTATGATTATTATTATTATTATTATTATGAGAAAAATGAATAAATTAGAATCCAAAATTAAGAGAAAGAATTAGATGATTCGTTTTGTAGTGAAATGGGTTTCGGATATGCAATTTCTAAAGCTAAAAAAAAATATTAGAGAAAGTCAAAACTGAAAGAAAAAAAATTTAATTAGTGTGGGAAGAAGGAAACTAAGTTGTAAAACAAATAATGGTAGAAGAGATTTTGAGAAAAATTAATTGCAGGAGAGATGAGAGAGAGAAAAGAAATAAGTATAATACAATAAGGATATTTTTATAAAATAACATTTAATTTGCCCACATGAACTACTTTATGTGCATATTTTTCTGCACATAATATGTGCAATAAACATTTTCCTAAAAATAATTTCATAAAAATGCAATTAACGAATACATACTACATTATTTATTCGCAGTGAAAAATAAATTATAATTGGTTGGGGTTAGGTGGACGTCTCTGTCAAGATCAACTTAAAGCAAAATGCAAATGAGCGTCCTATGATGATGGGCATCAAGTCATCATCTAAATGTATGTTTCAATTAGTGGTTGAAAAGTTTTGGTATAGTTTTCCGAAATTCTTTTATGGCATGCCATGACTGGAATCAAATTTGCATATTCCACAGAAAATTCCGTTGTAATTGATACCATGAATCTTTCTAGGATTGTGGCCGTGGTTTACACGGTTGACTGTTCATATTGGATGCTTAGAAAATATTGTTGCCGAAAGACTGGTGCCAATCCAGAAAATACGACTCTTTATTCTGCGCCTTCTGCAAATAATATAATTAGCTCAAATTTTTATCTAATTACACTTTGATATTAAATTAAAGGTTGGGCTTGGTCCAAATACCGGCCCAAAAGTATTGGGTCCATCACTCAGGTCCAGTAGGATCAGTCAGTGAGGCTAATTGTCAAGTCTGAGAGGTAAGGATCATATTACTCACATTTCGTTAGTAGACGATTATGAGGCTCTTGAGACTCCTATGACCTGACTGACTCCAACCAACTCTCCCATGATGTCGTGATCCCCTATTCTGGGGAGCTTGAAATATTCAGAGGCGGTTCTGATTTTTTTAAGGTCAATCAACGTAGTTGGTTGTTGTTTCTATAGATACTAGCATCCAATGTAGTTGAGCCAGATTATAGCTAATGGGCCTGGTTTATAACCAAGCCCATTATTACAGTATGGGCACACCAAGCCCATTGTTGGTGATTCTGAAGGATAATGTATCTGTCATGACTTCATGTATCCCACATTGGAGGTATGAGACTCCAACGTGTGATATAAAAGGAATTTGGGCACCCTCTCCTTTTGAGTTAGCTTTTGAGGGTGAGTTCTACCCAAGTTCCTGGCAAATGGTATTGCGGAAGGGGTGACTCGAGAAGGGGCGACTTAAGCCTAGAGTGGGCCACTCGGAGTGAACCGCCGTGGACAATGGAACGGAAGCGTGGTGGTTGAATTTTTTTTTTTATACAAAAATATTTCTTGCTATTGTAACATAGTTAAGTATGAATTATAATTCATTCGTCCCACTCAAAAAATCTATTTTGTATAACTGAAAATAATAATACAAATACAAAGTGAATTCGTGGAATGAAACTGATGTGCGTAAAATTGAAATCCCCATTGGGCTTAGCTCAATTAGTTAAAACAAAGAAACAGTAAAAGATAAAGAAGCCCAGATCCACGTTCAGGTCGGGAAGATCATACAAACTGAGTCTCTGTCATTATTTTAGGTCGGATATAAAGGCTTAGCTCGGTCCTAAAGATTTAATAAGCTCCTGAAGGCTTAGGTCATAAAACATTATAAACCAAATTGATAATCTTAGATCGGTAGACCTTATAGCCTAGATCGGTAAGATTAAGAATAATTCTACTCAAGAAGCCCAGGTCGGAAAAAATTTAAGAGAAGTTAGATCGGTCAACAGTGTTAAAGCTCAGGTCGGTAATGTAACTAAAACACATGAAAGCTTAGATCGGTAGAGTAAACCGATCCGAAATAAAGATAATATATTCAAAACAGTTAGACATCATGGTAGGACCATTATCTTAATATATGCAGAGCAATGATGGCAAAGGAGCCACGTTAAAGCCATTATTCCGGGAACGGCAAAAATCATCATTGCAAGAAGAATAAATGGGAGCGTATGTCTTCATGACCCAACAGAACCATCAAGAATAAGCTTATAAATACTCAGGCTCAAGCCTCATTCAAGTAAGTTAAAAAGAAGCAATTTCTGGCAATTCTCACTAGCATTTCTTAAGCTATTTTCTCTCATTTACAATTGCTCTGAACACTCTTGTTCTATATTGTTTATCTCTTTCATATTACTAACTTGATCGTCGGAGCCTATACAGGGGGGAAAGTCCCGCTCCTTCTCTTGATTACTCTTCAGTTGGTCAACGGAGCAGTGCAAAATCATCAAACTTCATCCTCTTTGCCAAGCTCAGCAACCCTACTTAATTCATCCCTCAAATTGCTCATTCCAAGTTGGGCCATTTTGTTCCTCAAAGCTTCATTTGGATTGGGTTATTACTGTATTCAAAAATTCATTGGGCCACGAAGAAGCATCGTTCCATCATTGTAATTTTTGCGTCACATCAACTGGCGCCGTCTGTGGGGAACGTTTGATCAAATTATTTCATCAAATTTTCCTCAATTAAATAAATTTGTTGAAACCATAACGCAAACTCGCTCAGGAAAGGGTGCTTCTTCTTCTGACAACCTCAACGGACTCATCGTTACAACCGCCTTGGTTCCTACCGTTTCAGCCACCAATTCTAATCCTCCATCTGATCCACCAACTACTACCACCCTTGTTGAAACTCTCACCCCCGAACAGGAACAGGCAGAAAAAGATAGGTTTTTCCGTTTATTTCCAGAACTATTTCACTTAATAAACCATGTTGCTCCCATCATCTCTACTCTTAATACAGAACCTCCCATTACAATCACCACCTCAGATATAGCTAACATAGAACATCCCTATGGATTACATTGGTCCCCAACCATTCCCCCACCTAGGGATGTAATCAACCCTGTGTCCAACCCCTCTGCTGCTTTAATATCTAGTCTTCCCCCACAATCCACTACTATATGTCCTCCACCACCTGGAGGAGTTAATTTTTCCTCAGAAATCAGTCATATTGCTGGTCCTCCTAACCTTTCTGTGGCACCTCCTGTTTATACCACTGTAGCCCATACTCAGGCTAATCCTACTTGTCCGGGCCCCTTTATGGTTCCTAATGTTCAGTTCAATAATGGTTCTTTTACGTCAGGCCTACCCATTCCCACTTTAGGACAACAAATGGGTCAATTGAATCAACCTGGCCATGGCCTACAAATCGGTCAAATGAATCAACCCTGTTATTACCCCGGATACACAACTACTTCCAACCCTGCGCTATTTCAACATTATGGTTTAGGCAATAACCGAGCCATGCAACCGCCCTCAGAAAACCCTCCTTTACTTAACCCAAATTATTACCCTGGGCCCGGTTTAGGGAACTATTACCCCGGTATGGGAGGACACCCCTTAGATCAGTCTGGATATCCCCAACTCGGCCAAACCATCCTCCCCGGATCCAGATATGCTCAGCTCGGACGAACGGTCCCACGTCTCGCGTGTCTCATCCTTTTGGGTGGGAGATTCAAATGGCACAATTTCCCCCTGGATACAGAGACCTAGGTAAAGTTGACAAATATGATGGTACTACCGACCCCACAGCTCACTGGATGCAGTGCATGAGCGTCATGGATGCTGCTAACCTGTCCGATGCTAACCGATGCATGACATTCCATCTGACTCTTAAAGGTCAGGCCATAAATTGGTATTGTACTCTGCCCCGAAATTCTATTCATTCGTTAGATCAGTTTGGTGACCTGTTTTTAGCCAATTTCATGGGTAATAAGATATTGTCTAAACCAATTTCACATTTAATGAACATAACACAAAAAATGGGAGAGGGATTACAAGCTTACATAGATCGGTTCAATGTAGAGTCTAGGCAGTGTCACGAAAAAGATGATAGGATAATGATTGGATCATTCATTAATGGGCTACGGTCAGGACCTTTAGCTACCGAGTTGGCCATCCGACCCCCACATTCTTATTTTGAAATGATGGTCACTGCTGTTAATTTTGCTGTTGTTGAAGATGCTACAGCTATAAAACAGGAAAGAGAGAAAAGTTTTTCCGATTTATATGGTAAAAGGAAAGCTTTTTCCCCAATTCTTTCATCAGGAGGAAGTAAGAAATTAAATTTTGCAAATACTACTAACCCTATCCCAAAGACCGGGGTAAGTGTAAATGCTGTGCAGGTAGCCGAGCCATTCTCAGTCCCCCGAGCTGACATATATGCTGTCATTCAGAATCAAGGGCTGCTACCCCCAGCTCGACCCATGACGGGTCCCACAGATCGACTCAATCCGGGCAGGTATTGTAATTACCATAAAAATATTGGTCACAATACTAATGACTGCCGTGATTTAGCTGCAGAAATAGCTAAATTAATTCAAGCTGGGAAATTACCACAATATACCCAAGTGGCACCTCTACCTAAACCGATGGCTTTAGCAACCCGTGAACGACCTAACGGATGCTACCGATGTGGGGAGACCGGTCATTTTGCCCGCGAATGTCCCCAGTCCGACTCTCGAGCCCCGAATGCTGGGGGCAGCACCGACCTAAATATAGCGCAGGGATTGTAAACACCATAGCAGGAGGACCGACCCAAGGTGACTCTAACCGCCAAAGGAAACAGGTATACCGACAAAGGAACATTGTTCTAGGTAAGCGTAAATCAAATACCATGACACCAGGAATTACATTCGATGACACAGATACCTTTCTGCCTTTCAATTGTGACGATCCACTAGTGATCGATTGCTACATTTCAAATTACCAAGTACGTAGGGCATTGTTAGACACGGGTAGTTCTAGCAATATAATTACAACCAAGGCACTGGCTGGTTGTCAATTACACAAGGCACAGTTAAGTCCAGTTCGGACACCATTGATTGGCTTCGGCAATCACCATGTTATACCTGTGGGACATTTGAGCATTCCTGTCACGTTACTAGCTGGACAACTAAAACGTACGGAAACCATAGACTTCGTGGTCATCGATGAGCCATCACCATACAATGTATACCTGGGACGGCCAGGATTAAATCAGTTCCAGGCCATAGCCTCTACTGTACACATGCTTTTAAAGTTCCCCACCATAGGTGGGGTAGCTTCTATTCGTTGTGATGTCTTGCAGGCAAAGCAGTGTTACATGGCTTCCTTGAAGGAACCAACCCTCGTAGACCTGAAATCAAAAATTACCTCTACAGTCAGGCCAACCTCCATTAACATTACCGATCTAACAGGTGGCTCGGACCTGTCCATTGAAGCAGGGGCCGAGGTAAGAATTATTCCCCTCGCGGCCGATCCAAACAAGGTAATAAAAATTGGGGCTGATTTGCCCCCTCAATTACAATATGATTTGCTTAACCTTTTGCGTGAATTTGTGGAAGTTTTTGCTTGGGGACCGGAGGATATGCCTGGCATTTTTTGAAATATCATTGAACACAGGTTATCCATTGATCCCAATCATAGGCCGATCCGACAACGAAAGCGTAACCTTGGGGGAGAACGTAGTAGATACGTAGAAATCGAAGTCAACACCCTGTTGGAAGTACGTATCATCCGAGAAGTGGATTATCCGGAATGGTTGGCTAACCCAGTGTTAGTTTCCAAACCGGATGGTTCATGGCGCATGTGCATAGACTTCACCGACTTAAATAAAGCATGTCCCAAAGACTGGTTCCCCTTGCCTTTGATCGACGTGCTGGTTGACGCCATAGCCGGATTTCGCTTCCTTAACTTCTTGGATGCATATAAGGGGTATCATCAAATCTTCATGGCTAAGGAAGATGAGGAAAAAACATCTTTTATTACAGACAAAGGTACATATTGCTTCATAACTATGCCTTTCGATTTAAAGAATGTTGGGGCTACTTTTCAACGTTTAGTCAATAAAATTTTCAAAAAACAGTTAGGTCGAAATATGGAAGCATATATTGATGATTTACTTGTAAAAAGTAAAAATGAATCTGTTTATTTATCTGATTTGCGTGAAACCCTTGAAACATTATCTCAATATAAATTAAGGTTAAATCCAAAAAAACGCGTCTTTGGGGCCACTTCGGGAAAGTTCTTAGGATATATGGTTTCTGAGGGGGGTATCTCGGTTAATCCTAAAAAAGTAGATCAATTCGTGAAGTACAACAATTAACAGGTAGATTAGCAGCTCTAAATAGGTTTTTAGCCCGGTCAGCAGAACGAGCACTACCATTTTTTAACATCTTAAAGAAAAATGATAAATTTTGTGGACCCCGGAATGTCAAAATGCTTTTGAACAATTAAAAAACTTATTTAGCTTCTTTACCATCTTTGACCATGCCTATTCATGGAGAGCAATTGTACATGTATATAGCTACTACCGAATCTGTGATTAGCTCGGTTTTACTCCGAGAAGATAACCGGGTCCAGAGACCCATCTATTTTGTTAGTAAAGTTTTGTAGGCAGCAGAAAAAAATTATTCTAGCCTAGAAAAGCTAGTCCTGGCCCTCGTTCACTCCACCCGGCGTCTTCGGCCTTACTTCAACTCGCATGGAGTCACCGTTTATACCGACGCACCCCTTAAAGCCATCTTACAAAAAGCAGGAGTCTCAGGTCGACTCACCAAATGGGCCATTGAATTAGGGGAATATGACATCACGTTCGCCCCACGCACGGCAGTCAAAGGACAGGTGTTGGCCAATTTCATAGCTGAAGGAGTGCCAGATCAACAGGAGAGCATATCAAGCCCGTCAGAAAAAACAGATCTATGTTTAACAATAGCAGAAGGTGATAATGCGTGGACTCTCTACGTGGATGGTGCCTCAAGCCAGTCCGGATCGGGTGCGGGGATCGTCCTCACCAGCCCAAAAGGAGAAATTCACACGTATGCTCTACGATTCTGCTTCACAGCCACAAACAATGAAGCTGAGTACGAAACCATGATAGCCGGTCTGAAGTTAGCTCGGAAATTTGGGGTCGAGAATTTAAAAATTTGTTCAGACTCCCAGCTCGTGGTTAAACAAATTTTGGGGGAGTATAAGGCTAAGGATCGACAAATGGATGAGTATTTAGCATTGGTGCAACAGCAATTAAAATTTTTTCAAAAATGGGCTATAGAGCGGGTCCCACGAAGCAAAAATACAAATGCCGATGCCTTGTCCAAATTGGCTTCTTCGGTTTTTTCACACTTGACTAAAACCGTTCTAGTAGAAGAAGTACATACCAGGAGTACAGCCGAACCAGCAATCTTGTCTATAAATGAAGAACAGGATTGGAGGTTTCCTATATGGCAATACCTACAAAATGGCACTTTACCAGATTCAAGGAAGGAAGCACAACGAATACAAAAGAAGGCTGAACACTATCAAATAATTGGAGAGGACCTGTATAAAAAGGGTTTCTTGATGCCTTTACTAAAATGTTTAGGATCGGGAGAAGCGGATGCCATGCTAAAAGAAGTACACGAAGGGGATTGTGGATCTCACATTGGGGCTCGGAATTTGGCCAAGAAAATAATTGGGGCTGGGTTTTATTGGCCTCGGTTATTCCAAGAAGCAGTAGAGTATGTTCAAAGGTGTTCCAGTTGCCAACAAAATGCGACAATTCACAAATTGCCGGCCTCCAGCTTTACTGGGATAATTGCTCCATGGCCTTTCGCAGAATGGGGGATAGATCTCATGGGACCGTTTCCTAAGGTCGGTTCATGCCATTATATTGTTGTGGCCATAGATTATTTCACAAAGTGGGTAGAAGCCGAGGCACTAACAAATATTACTGGGCGAACCGTAGCTCGGTTTCTTTGGAGGCAAGTCATCTGTCGTTTCGGTGTGCCCAGATCGGTTATTTTGGACAATGGGACTCAGTTCGAATCTAAGGAGTTCACAGCCTTGTGTTCAAAACTTGGTATCACCTAGCGTTTCGCATCAGTAGCTCATCCTCCAGCAAACGGACAAGTAGAACTCACAAACCGAACTTTGTTGCACGGGCTGAAATCCAGACTAGAAGATAAAGGTAAAAATTGGGTAGAACAGCTGCCCCATGTGCTCTGGTGTCACCGGACTACACCCAAATCGGCCACAGGGAAGACCCCCTTCGAGCTGGCCTTCGGGGTCAACGCTGTCATTCCCCCAGAAATACAAAGTGGAGCCCCGCGAGTTATGCATTTCGAAAGAGATCAAAACCAGAAGAACTTGGAGCTCAGCTTAGATTTGATGGAAGAAGTTCGAGACTCAGCCTATGTACATCAATTGAATTACAAAAATTTAGTTCGGCAACACTATGATGCTCGGGTCAAACATCGAGCCTTTGTACCTGGAGACTTAGTCTTACGAAACCGATCTATCAGCAAACCACAAGATCAAGGCAAGTTATTTTCTAATTGGGAAGGGCCTTATCGGGTAATCGAGGCCCGACCTACAGGAAGTTATATTTTGGAAGACTTGCAAGGACGATTGATTCCACGAACTTGGAATGCAGCACATTTGAGAAAATATTATCAGTAAAGTAGTCAAAGAGGTGAAAATGAAAAGGAAAAATCAGAGACAAACAAAAGTTACCAAAAAGGATAGTCTTTATTCAATAATCAAGTTCGGTTACAAAGACGATCTGAATATCACAAAAATTCTTCGAAAGGGACCAGAATCAGAAAAAATTCTACAAAGTATAAAGCCAAGTACATCACTGCAACTGCATTTAGGCATGCTACCTACATTCCTCACACAGCTGGAAGGAAGGGCTAGCCCGATCTAAGGAAAGGCCGAGCTCAGGAAGGAGGAGCTTGAGAAGAGGCTTCATCCGCTATCTCCTGGGGGTCGACCACACGATCCTCTTCGACCTTTTCTGGAATTGGAACACCGATGTCTCGGCATTCTTGCTTGATTTCTTCCACTAAGTCATAAGGATCGCGCCCCTCCGGAAGCAAAGAAGACTGGGCTATGGAGTCTTCTGGAGCACCTTCTGCCGACCTAAAGCTTTTTAGCTCGTCCCAGCACAGAGTGTACCCGCACTGGATTAGCTCGAAAAAATGCCGATTCATTAGCTCCAGCAGGGTCCCTTCCTTAAAGGTCTTCAGCTCGGCTTGGCGGGCTGCCTCCACATCTTCCGAGCTAACCATCCCAGCAGCTTTCTGTGTAGCCTCTTCTGCAGCTTTTGTAGCCTCTTCTGCAGTCTTCTTAGCCTCTTCGGCTGCTTTTTCCAGGGCAGCTCTTTCTTTCGCCCAGGAAGACTTTTCTTCTTTCAGGGTCTTTACCTCGGCTTCCAGGCCCTGGATCTTGGTCACCTGTTGGCTGGACTTCGTGCACAGATCTTGGTTCTGCTTCATTAGGTCGGTTTTTTCAACTTCAAGCTTTGAAAGTTTGCTTTTCTCGAGCCCCAACCGAAACTCCAGATCTTCAACGACCTCGGACGGTTTATTCGACCTTTCTAGCTCGTAACTTTGGGCCAAGATGTCCAAAGCCGTTGCCCTTTTTGACGTAGCAGCATAATTATAGGCTACCTGCAAAAAATCCGAGCCAGGAGTGTCAGCCGAGGTAATCATTATTTTCAAGACATTAGTTAATTTTTGATACTCACCCTCTTTATGTGTGAAGCAAGAAAGGCCTCCTGCTTCATCATCAGCTCCATATTTTGCCGGAGCTGGTTGCCCACCTGTACCATCTCCTCAAAGGACCTTTCAGTTTCAGCCTCCAACTCTTGGTAAGGCCTTACGTCCTCAGGCAGGGGTTCTGATAAGTGCACTTGACGTATGGGCCGAGCTAGGGAGATCGGCCTATCTTTCTTATCCTTCAGCAGGAGAACCCTTTCATTTGTTGACGGGTTCACGGGTCCCCAAAGATCATCAGATTTTGGCAGCTCGGGATCACGTGTAGGGCCCGTCAACAATTGTGGAGCTTTAGCAGCCTTAGCTGCTTGGATTTCTTCCGGAGTCGGCTTGCTCTTTTTCGCGACCCGGGTTATCAACGCCGAGCTGGGAGGATCGGCCACTTCAACCTCTTCAGTAAGGTCGATCTCAGCTGGTCTTTTGGAAGACCCCGAAGCAGCAACAGGTTTGTTGGCTTTTTTCTTCCTTCCGAACCCACCGAGACTACCTGAAAATAAGCAACTTGCAGAAATCAAAATTACCGAGCTATGAAGGATGAGGATACCGGAAATAAAGAGTTCAAGGGACAAGTATTTACTTTCTACATTGGGGGATTGGCTCAGCCCGGCCGAAACAAGTAGAACCTCTGAAGGAAATTTAACCGAGTATTTATCCGAGCTACTATGGGATTTTAGCGCCTTATAGTCCGATTGAATTCTGGGGTTGGATTTGTCTCGGGTTTGTTCAACTGGTAAAATAAAGGGGGACCAACGATAGGGTAGGTTTGCTTCCTCAGCCTTCACCATAAAAAATCTAGCCCTCCATTGTTTATTGGTATCAGGGGAGTCGGTAATAAGTATAGGGCTATTCCTACGCTTCTGAAAGGTCACCCACCATTTACCATAAGGGTAGTTACGGACTGTATAAAATTGAAAAAACAGATCTACTGTAGGTCGGACCCCAGCCCCAAAACACACATACATAAACCCTATCAAAAACCTAAGGGCATTAGGTACTAGTTGGCTCAGCCCAATATTCAGAAAGTCACACATCTCGATCAATAAATCTAGGGTCGGAAATCTCAGCCCGAAATTAATATGGTATTCATAAACCCCGACCCACCCTCCAGATACTGTATTTATCCTCTCCTCAGGCTTGGGTAATCGAATCGGAACAGAAGGATCTATATAATGGGTAGATCTAAGTTTTATTAAGTCTGCCCTAGTCATTTCTGAGATTATTTCATCAGGTTTAAATTCGTGAATAGCAGCCGAATCTACAGGAATCAATAATCATACATAATCAATCATACAGCAGTATTCAAACATTACATAGATCTGAAAGGAAAGTAGCAGAAAAGTAAGGGGGAAAAATACTCACCTGCAGCCGGGACATGGTGCGACGCTCCGGTTCCAGAACTCTTTTCTGAAGTCATTGCGAACAGATGAACGGAGGAAAAATAAACGACGACGGAACTGCGGTAGCTACGAAGCTACAACACGGACGAGATCGACGGAGCGGAAAATTAACACCTTCGGATTCCGGCAAAGTTCGAAGACTCCGGCAGTGAGCAGGAAAGTATAGAAATTTTTTCTCTCTTTTTCTTTCAGGAAAGCAATTTGCGAATGGTGCCAAATGTGTGTTGCTCTCACGGTTTTTATAATGAAGCCTCGGGGAAATCGAAGAGACGTGGGCAGACCAAAAGCTGCATTCATTAATGACGCTTTGAGAACATAAACGACCTTGGAAGTTGTATTCGTTGCTGCAATAAACGTAAAGGCATGTCCAGACAGGTCCGCCTCTTCGAAATCCCGATCTAGGGTAACGCAAAGGTACGTCTTTATGGATAGCATTTATTTGTCCGAAAACTGTTCAAATTCCTTAGATCGGAATTACAATTATTATTATACAGTTGGATGAGATTATTCTTTGTAGGTCGGATTTCATGTCATATTTCATGTTTTCATATGAAGTATAGGTCGGATAAATACTGGAAAAACACCTTAGCCACATTCGGCTTAGAAAAATACGGTATGTTGCTTAGTTCGGAAAATTGGCTCGGATTAATCTAGAAAATCATGTCCTTTATGCTGGATCTTAGCTCGGAAAACCCAAAGAGTATTAAGTTTTAGATCGGTAAAACCTAATACTGGGGGGGCTTGTTGATGTGAGTAAAATTGAAATCCCCATTGGGCTTAGCCCAATTAGTTAAAACAAAGAAACAGTAAAAGATAAAGAAACCCAGATCCACGTTCAGGTCGGGAAGATCATACAAACTGAGTCTCTGTCATTATTTTAGGTCGGATATAAAGGCTTAGCTCGGTCCTAAAGATTTAATAAGCTCCTGAAGGCTTAGGTCATAAAACATTATAAACCAAATTGATAATCTTAGATCGGTAGACCTTATAGCCTAGATCGGTAAGATTAAGAATAATTCTACTCAAGAAGCCCAGGTCGGAAAAAACTTAAGAGAAGTTAGATCGGTCAACAGTGTTAAAGCTCAGGTCGGTAATGTAACTAAAACACATGAAAGCTTAGATCGGTAGAGTAAACCGATCCGAAATAAAGATAATATATTCAAAACAGTTAGACATCATGGTAGGACCATTATCTTAATATATGCAGAGCAATGATGGCAAAGGAGCCACGTTAAAGTCATTATTCCGGGAACGGCAAAAACCATCATTGCAAGAAGAATAAATGGGAGCGTATGTCTTCATGACCCAACGGAACCATCAAGAATAAGCTTATAAATACTCAGGCTTAAGCCTCATTCAAGTAAGTTAAAAAGAAGCAATTTCTGGCAATTCTCACTAGCATTTCTTAAACTATTTTCTCTCATTTACAATTGCTCTGAACACTCTTGTTTTATATTGTTTATCTCTTTCATATTACTAACTTGATCGTCGGAGCCTATACAGGGGGGAAAGTCCCGCTCCTTCTCTTGATTACTCTTCAGTTGGTCAACGGAGCAGTGCAAAATCATCAAACTTCATCCTCTTTGCCAAGCTCAGCAACCCTACTTAATTCATCCCTCAAATTGCTCATTCCAAGTTGGGCCATTTTGTTCCTCAAAGCTTCATTTGGATTGGGTTATTACTGTATTCAAAAATTCATTGGGCCACGAAGAAGCATCGTTCTATCATTGTAATTTTTGCGTCACATCAGAAACCAATGGAATAATAAAATGTGACTCCTAAAAACAAGTGCAAAGAATCCGTAGTAAAGGCTCAAAAGCAAAAACATCCAGGAAAGAGGAAATCTTAGTTCTGGATCGGAAAAGTATTTATCAGAAATGTATAAACAGAGAATTAATTTGGGAGATAGAATTTGACAAAAGGAGGCAGTAGTACTGCAGCAATGATGAAGTAGACAAAGCAAGGAACGAGACTAGTCCGCAAGTGTCTAACTGGTTGTGATACATAACGAGCTACTCAGAGACCGGATGTTCTATTCTAATTTCTGCTATGTTTGTGCACAGATTAATATGACCTTGTAGGTGAACGTCTCAATTTTTTTTTTTCCTCTCTCCCAATCTCCTGCCACCTACCGTAATAGACATGATAGGTTAATAGCTTAGGATTAAATTTAAAAAAAAAAAGAAAAATGGTGTATATATGTAGTCCGATATTCACGCCTTGTGCAGGCGTTGTACTTGTAATGTACTCCGTATTATACCAAACTTGATTGAACAAAGCCAACAGCTCCCAGCAGATTCATACAACTTTACCTGTTCTTCATTTATTTATCGTACATTTTATTGAATACTGCAAATTATGGAGTTCGTTCTAATAAACCGGTGAACTTCTGAATGTGACACATTTGATTGTGAGAGATTAGTTTGTCTATTTTAATTTTTAAACACGTTCTAAGTTATTTTTCACGTTCCATTAAAAAAAGGGTTCTATTTATAATATTAAAAATAATATTAGAAACACAATAATTACATATATGAATTGAAAGCTAGCTGTTCTAGGTTACCATTTCCTTTTGACAACAAATTCTTTTGCTGTTTCAAGCTCTCAAAGACACACAACATAACTTCAAGTTAAACGTGATAGTTGATAAAAATTTCTTAGTATCTTAACAAACAATTGAAAACTAACCAAAAGGGAAGTACTTTATTAAACTTAAAGCAAAAAGAACACAGCACTACGTGTTAATTGACCAAAAGATGCAAGACGAGACTTAGAACAATCCCAAATATATCTGGAAATGCTTGGTTCCAAAGCACATATGTACCAGAAGTATCCATTTTTTCATTCAAATCTGGAGTGACTTCAAAGTATCAGTACAAGTACATCAACATGCACACATTTGCAGCAAATTGTACTACCAATTTGGCCATTATACATACTGTGTTTCTGTGGGTTCTTGATTTCATCTTAAAACACTAACTAATAATCAATCATCCTTGAGTTGAGTGATTATGAACATGGCTTCTTTGACTCGGAAAACTATGTTTCTTCTGCTGGTAGTGATTCCCCTTTCAGTTAACGCAGATCTCGACGCCCATTATTATGAAAAAACATGTCCTCAGGCTGAAAGGATCATCTTTGAAACCGTTCGAAATGCTTCTTTGTACGATCCAAAAGTCCCAGCTCGGATCCTAAGGATGTTCTTCCACGACTGTTTCGTAAGAGTAAGTGTTTCTTTCTTCATTTCTTCCCCTTTTTCTCTCAATATGTATGCATGGAACCTAATCTCGTGTTTAATTTGAAACAACAACAACTAAGTCTTTGTACCACTATGGGGATCACACACCTTGACTCATTTATATTCAAATATGACACGACATCTTCATCCATCTTTCAGGGATGTGATGCATCCATCTTGTTGGACTCAACTCCAGGAAACAAAGCAGAGAAAGATGGCCCTCCCAACGTCTCTGTTCGATCGTTTTACGTTATTGATGAAGCCAAAACCAAGATTGAATCTGCATGTCCACACGTTGTTTCTTGCGCTGATATTCTCGCCGTCGCGGCTAGAGATGTTGTAGCTATGGTAATGTTGCTGCATGCATGCAAACCTGTTCTTGATTATAGGCTCCGTTCGTTCCGAAAACATGTTTTCGAAAATATGGAAACGAACCTCACCTAGATTCGCTATAAATTTATCATGGTTATCTTCTAATTCTTCTATATATTTGTGTTTTCGAAAATATGGAAACGAACCTCACCTAGATTCGCTATAAATTTATCATGGTTATCTTCTAATTCTTCTATATATTTGTATGAATAAATAGTCTGGAGGTCCCTTCTGGAATGTACTAAAAGGAAGAAAAGATGGAAGAGTTTCAAGAGCCAATGAAACAATTAACCTGCCAGCACCATCCTCCAACGCAACCCAGCTTATTCAGAGTTTTGCAAAGAGGGGTTTAGCCGTTAAAGATTTGGTCGCTCTCTCCGGCGGCCACACTCTCGGGTTTTCACCTGCTCTTCCTTCGAAGCCAGGCTGCATAATTTCAGTGCACTGCACGACGTCGACCCGAGTATGAACGTAGAGTTTGCCGGAAATCTGAAGAAGAAATGCCCGAAACCCAACAGGTATCGGAATGCAGGACAGTTCCTGGATTCAACCGCGTCGACGTTCGATAACGACTATTTCAAGAGAGTTGTTGCAGGAAAAGGAGTGTTTGCTTCTGATCAAGCATTGAACAGCGATTACAGGACTAAGTGGATCGTGGAATCATTCGCCAGAGACCAAGCTTCGTTCTTCCGGGAATTTGCTGCATCAATGGTGAAATTGGGCAATGTCGGTGTTATTGAAGATGGAGAAGTACGGGCAAAATGCAGAGTTGTGAACTGAGCTTCGGTCAATATTTCAATTCAAGAGCTTGGTGTTTAACCTTATGGCTTTCTCAGAGTGTTGTTTCATGCTGTGAGCCTGTGACAAAATAATGTCTTTTTCTCCTGCGATTGATTTGTAATTCATTTCTGATTATTCCAAATGAGCTCATTTTACCCGTCTGATTTCTGCTAGTTGTTTGAGAAATACCTTTTGTGAATGTCTAGAAGAAACTGAAAACCAACAGAGAGTGAAGAGACACATAAGCTTTGTCTCATTATCTGTGTACCAATCATATACCATAACGTTCAAATAAAGGATATGAATCTGTATACAATCCTCTAGTTTTGTAACTTTCACAATCTAGTTCAACATCATCTGGATTCAGAGAAAGTGTAAAGCCACATCTACTTAACTCCACACGGTAACTATTCTTCATCATTCATTCACAGATATATCGAACATCAAGAAAAAGATTGAGGTACCATCCATTTCCTATTTTTTTATTTATCATTTTGCCAAAAAAATGTACTTTGTAACAGGCTAACAGCACTGTTTTACAATTCCAGAGTAAGATTTTACATAAACCAAATCGCTATCCATACCAGTGACACTAAATAAAGAGAGTTGTGTTTAGTTTCTTACAGAATTTGCATAGATGACAAACAGCAAGAGAAGGCTCTATGCATTCCCAGGTCATCTCACCGAAGAAGAGCAGAGCAGAGCAGGGCAGGGCAGGGCAATGATGCACAGATGAACAAAATAATGATCAGCACAATGACCAAATTCTTAAAGCACTCGATCGCCAGCCATATCAAGCGAATACCACATCTGACCGCAGCACATATTTGACTCCCTTACTGACATTCCTAGCTTCATGCAGCATACACTTATCCCCATGAACATGACAAAGGGCCATACCTTCAGTAGGAGCTACCTGAGGTTTTCACAAAAACCAGAAGAAATTACATATTTCCTTTGGTAATTTAGAAGAAGCGTACTTAAAAGCAACACCAATATAATGGTAAACCGAAAAAAAACTAGAGTAATGTGATATCTACTTGTTGATCAGCTAAAGAAGTAAATAACTGAATAATTGAAGGGAAAGGTAAAGTCAAAGCGCTCTAGCAATAAGCAGAAAAAATGTACCTCCGCCACTAGGGCATTCCTAGGCCCATAAAAAACAGTCTCTCCCCCAATTAAAGGCTCAGATGTAGAATCCTGCAGACTGTTGTCATTTCTGGTTTTGGATCCAGAACCACCACTAAGATATATCAGCAAAGTATAGTGGGTGAGCTTCCCATCCTCAAGATCAACACTTTCATCAATATGCCGTCCAAATCGCTGACCAGCTTTATACCTAACAAAAGTGAGAAACTAATGTGATTCAGTGTGGAGAGGAAAGCAAACATATCTTTCTCTACAACAAACAAATTGAAGCAGAGACCACTGAACTATGCATCATTTGAAACTACTGTAGTTTTGCCAGTACAAGAAAACAGAACATCAACATTCTAGGTAGCCAGGAAGTCTACAAGCAAAGAATGGAAGGAACTTATGACCTGTACAATCTAAGATTTGGGTTCAACCCAACTGCAACTCTGCCACGAATTTTCAAATGAGAAAGTAGCTTGTTAAGTCCAGACTCCCAAATTTTATCAGCAAGAGCTGGATCTTGTACAGATATCCGATCATTGTCCCTGTAAGCTTCACCTTTACTTGGACCAAGACTGCCTTGATGAACAAACCCTATAGTTTCTGCAGCTTTGATGAAAGCTTTTGATTCTGCTGATGAGAAGAAATTATGCACCTGAATACCTTAAATCCAAAAAGTAAAGCATTACCACCAGCTGAAGTGAAAACATAATGCCCACACAAATTCAGACCAAACTTAAACCTCCATTACACAAATTAGACCATGAGCAAAATCACAAACTTCCAAAATATCATTGGTGTTAACAATATGAGCTCAATATTCAACAACAGACTAGAATTCCTCAGAGGAATCAAGCGAAATTGCATTATAATCCCAAGAAGCAAGCTAAGATACAGATAGAGTAACAAGAACTTATGTGAAAATCGGGCACCTATAATAGATAGTTTCGTGATTGGAAAACAAAAATCGAAAACCATGAATCAGATTCAGGAATGCAAGGCACCACCATATATTAACTTTCCAAACGCAATGAATTACCCAAACCAATGTCTTAAGCAAGTAACAGTATTGAATTTGCCATTCCAAGTTCAAATCACAAAGGGGCTTCCAAACTCATGGCATTACTCAAACAACAGGATAGAAATCCATTGATTACAACAACAGTAACAAAAAAACAGGTGTGAAAAGGCAAAAGGAAAATATAATGATAGTATTAAGGGAAGGGAATCATACGGTAAACAAATCATCGTCTTTGAGGCGGGTAATTTGAAGATTAGACTTGGGTTTAATCAATGGCCACTCCGGTGTTCTTGTTTTCTTGCTGTCCCCTTTCTTTCGGTCTCCCATCTTTCTCTTCATTCACTCCGGTCTCCGATTCCGATTGATTCTGTTCATCGTTTTCAATTTATCGGTCTCACCATGGATTCTGTTTGGTGGGTCACGACTTAAGAAAAGCCCAGCCATCGTTTTATTGGCCTATGCAATATTCCATGGGCTTTTATACGGGCTTTCTAAAATTGAATGGGCCATCGTAGTTTTTCACACAGTTTTTTTTTTTAAAAAAAAAAATTGCTAATTAAAATTTCATCATCCTCCACTTTAAATAATTGACAGTTTCTATTATAGGGATTTTTTTTTTTTTTTGGGTGGGTGTGGGTGTGGGGTGGGGGGAGTGATTTAGTAATGGGACTTATGCGCTCTTGAGATATATGTATGTACTATTTTATTCTTTTTTGTCTATCATTTCATAGTAGGTATATGAGTTTTATGATATGACATGTGAATTTCACTCTTCATCGTGAGAGAATATATAAGAAAGACAATGGTAGGACAGCCAGAAAATCTGATTGCACTCATGCGTGCTATGCGCATGTGGGCTGCTTATTCCCCTGCTCCTTGTGTACATTTTTCTTGTAAATCGATAAGTCGGACTCTTTTAATGAGATTGTATGGTTACAATGTTTGCGTAGACAATAAGATTAAGGCTTTTCATTTCTCCCATTTGAATTTCAATAATGAGCTTTTCATATTTTTATACAAGAAATATGATGTTCCATTTTAGTTTAGCACAAAATTAATGTGGTATTAGGAACAAGTTAGTGCTATGCCACTGTGACGCATAATGAGCTACTCAGATGTTGAGAGTTCAATTATTACCTTCGTCTTTTCTTCTTGTTTAGAATGCAATCTAGCAAGACTGCAAGAAGCTCCTTCACTTCGTTCTTCTCCTCCCACAATCTATGCTTTCGATAATGATGTATCTATTGGATTTATCAGTTAGTAATTATAATTTCAGTTAGATTAGTCGGTTAGTTGTGCTAAGCTGGCTAGCTAGATATTTATTCTTCTTTCTTCTAGAACAGAAAAGCTTATATAAGCTTATTGAATCAATGAAAAAAAAAAAAAAAAGTTCTTCCCAAATTCATTCATTCTCAGTTAATATGGTATCAGAGCGTTCCTTTCTCTAGGGTTTCCGATCATCTTCTCCAGAGGTTTTCGATCATCTTCTCCGAAGGTTTCAGATATCTTCTCCGAAAATTTCAGATCATCTTCTCCGAAGATTTCTGATTATCTTTTCTGTTCATCACAGCTATCTCCAATTCAATGAGTTCATCCATGGATTCTTCAATTGATCCATATTTTCTGCATCACTCCGATAGTCCTGGTCTCGTTTTGGTATCTCAACCACTCGTTCGAGACAATTACGTGGCCTGGAGTCGAGCTATGGTGATTGCTCTTTCTGCCAAGAACAAGCTTGGTTTTCTTGATGGATCTCTTCCCAAACCTTCTGGTTCTGATCCCGCTTTGCTCAATTCGTGGATCATAAACAACAACATCATTATTTCTTGGATTCTTAACTCTGTCTCCAAAGATATTTCTGCCAACATCATATTCACTGAATCTGCCTCTGAAATTTTGCTTGATCTCAAGGAGCGATTTCAGCAAACCAATAGACCTAGGATCTTTCAACTCAGACGTGATCTAATCAATCTTCGCCAGGATCAACTTTCTGTTAGTGATTATTTCACTAAACTCAAGGCTCTGTGGGTAGAGCTGAGCAATTTTAGGCCATCTTGCTCTTGTGGAAAGTGTGTTTGTGGAGGTGTGAAGGAACTACACTCACACTATCAAATGGAGTATGTTATGTCATTCCTTATGGGGCTGAATGATTCTTATGTCAGACTCGCAGTCAGGTGTTATTAATGAATCCTTTACCTCCACTCAACAAGGTGTTCTCCTTAATTTCTCAAGAAGAACGCCAACGACAGGTTGGTTCTCAATTCTCTGGACTTTCTGAGCCTAATGGAGGTGTTGCCTTTGCCTTCACCAACTCTGCTGGACATACTACCAATTTCTCTAAGCAACCAAAACGGGACATGCTTTTTTGCACTCACTGCAAATTCCAGGGTCATACTGCTGACAAATGCTATAAGCTACATGGATATCCTCCAGGCTATAGACAAGGCAAGCACACTTCTACTCCACACAATGTATCTGCTAATCAGCTCTCTGCTTGCCTTCCACAGGATTCTGGTGAGAAAATTGCCCACTCAATGAGCAATTATCCAATAAATGTTCCTGTCAATCAGATATCTATATCTCATTCACCTGATCCTATTGATAAGTCAATCCATTCAGTGAGCAGCTTCTTTAATCATCTAGATGATTCTCAATGCCATCAGCTCATGAGCATGCTCTCCAACCATTTGACTTCTGCCACTCTTGCATCTAATGGACCTTAGGGCACTCATGCAGCAGGTATTTGTTTCTCTGTGGTACTGAATCATTCCTTTTCTTCTCCAATATATGGATACTTGACTCTGGTGCATCTAAGCATGTATGTTCTTTAGCAAGTTCATTTGTTAAACTGAAACCAATACATAATGCTAGAATCACTTTGCCTAATCGTGTCTCAATCAAAGTCTTGTTCATTAGGGATATTCAGCTCAGTCATAATCTGTTTCTAAATGATGTGTTGTATGTTCCTGAGTTTAGGATTAACTTGATTTCCATCAGTGCTCTTTCCTTGGAGTCTAACCTCACAGTACTTTTCTCTCATTCTGGATTTGAAATTCAGGATCCCATCAATAAGAGGATGATTGGCAAGGGTAGTCGGTTTGAAGATCTATATGTGCTTGTGGCTGAAACAATGCATGTAGATCTTTGTACTAAGCCTGATAAGACTAGTATTAGAGTTAATAAAGTTTCTGCTGAGACTTGGCACCATAGACTTGGTTATCTTTCTAACTCTAGACTAGCTCTTTTGAATCCCAACATTGATGTAGATGCTACAAATCTGCATGTTAAAAATCCTTGTCATATCTGTCCATTGGCAAAACAGAAACAATTGCCATTTGATTCTCAAAATAATATGTCCAAACATCCTTTTGAATTGATTCACTGTGATATATGGGGACCTCATCATACTGCTGGACATTCTGGTCATAGATACTTTATTACAATTGTCGATGATTGCACTAGATTCACTTGGATCTATTTGATCAAACATAAGTCTGAGGCTGTGCACATTATTCCCACTTATTTTCACATGGTTGCCACTCAATTCAACACCAAATAAAGGTGTTTGATCTGATAATGCTCCAGAGTTAACATTTAAGGATTTCTTTGCTTCGAAGGGAGTAATTCACCAATTTTCTTGTGTTGGTAAGCCTCAGCAAAACTCTGTAGTAGAGAGAAAACATCAACATCTGTTGAATGTTGCCCGAGCTTTATACTTTCAGTCCAAGGTTCCTCTTCACTTTTGGACAGATTGCCTTGCCACAACCACCTTTCTGATTAATAGAACTCCTACCCCTATACTTCACAATAAATCTTCTTATGAATTACTATATAATACACATTTTGATTATCACTTTTTAAGAGTTTTTGGTTGTCTTGCATTTGCTTCTACTCTCAGCTCTCACAGAACAAAATTTCAACCTAGAGCTAGACCATGTGTTTTTGTAGGCTATCTTGTAGGTATGAAAGCTTATAAGATGTTTGATATTGAATCTAAACAATTCTTTACCACTCGTGATGTGATTTTTCATGAACACATCTTCCCCTTCCAATCCCTTCCTTCTTTCACCAATTCCGTTGATCCCTTTCCTCATCTTGTTCTTCCTCACCCCTTATCTAATTTTTCTATTCCCCTTGACTCTGCTTCCTCATCTACCTCCATTCCTCCTCCTAGGCGCTCCAATCGCCTACATAATCCTCCATCCTACATCAATGACTACCACTGTCATTTACTTACCTCTTCACCCCCCCCCCCCCCCCCTTCATGCCCTACTCCTTATCCATTATCTAAAGTTCTATCTTATTCCTCCCTGTCTCCAAACTACTAGAATTTTATCCTCCAATTGTTCTCAGAATCTGAATCGCAGTTCTATCATCAAGCTGTTCATTATGAACATTGGAGATCTGCCATGAGAGATGAACTACAAGCCATGGAGGACAATTTTACTTGGTCTATGGTTCCCCTTCCTCCTGACAAGCATTCCATTGGATGTCGTTGGGTATATAAGATCAAACGTAAAGTTGATGGTAGTATTGATAGATACAAGGCTCGGTTGGTAGCTAAGGGGTACACACAACAAGAAGGCATTGATTATGTGGAAACTTTTTCTCCAGTTGCTAAATTTGTCACTGTGAAAGTGATTATGGCATTGGCTGCTGTTCATAATTGGTTCATTCATCAATTAGATGTTCATAATGCTTTTCTTAATGGCGACTTATCTGAGGAAGTTTATATGGACTTGCCTTTGGGTCATTCTTGTCATCCTCCACAAGGGAGTTCACAGAAAATGGTTTGCAAGTTGCATAAATCAATTTATGGCTTAAAGCAAGCCTCAAGACAATGGAATTCCAAATTTACTACTGCTCTACTTCAGTATGGTTTTCTACAATCCAAGGCCGATTATTCTTTATTCTATAGAGGATTTGGATCTTCATTTCTTATTCTCTTAGTATATGTAGATGATGTTCTTATTATGGGGCCTTCACCGGAGCATATTGATAAGCTCAAATCCTTCCTTCAAACTCAATTCAGATTACGAGACTTGGGCTTGTTGAGATATTTTATTGGTCTTGAAATTGCTCGTTCCTCAAAAGGGATTTGCTTGTCTCAACGTCACTATGTTCTTCAACTTCTTGAAGATTCTGGTTTGTTGGCATCCAAACCTGCAACTACTCCCATGGATCCCAAAGTCTCCCTCACTGCTTCTCAAGGCCATATTATGGAAAATCCTTCTCAGTACAGAAGATTAGTAGGTCACCTTTTGTACCTGAATTTGACCCGGCCTGATATTTCCTTTGCTGTGCACAAGCTGAGTCAGTTCCTGTCCTAGCCTCCCACTCCACATCTTCAGGCTGCCCATCATCTTCTTCGTTACCTCAAAGCTGCACCTGGTCAAGGTTTATTCTTTCCAGCTTCGTCTAATCTGCAGCTCCGAGCATTTTGTGATGCAGATTGGGGTGCATGTATAGATACCAGAAAATCTGTGTCTGGTTACTGTGTGTTCTTGAGTGATAGCTTGGTTTCCTGGAAGGCTAAGAAGCAGTCCACCATTTCACGTTCTTCAGCTGAAGCGGAGTATAGAGCTATGGCTACTGTTTCTTGTGAGATTACTTGGCTTCAAAGTCTTCTCAAAGAATTATCTTTTGCTTCACCAACAGCTCTCCTGTTTTGTGACAGTCAATCTGCTATTCATATTGCTTCCAACCCAGTTTTTTACGAACGAACTAAACACATTGAGCTGGACTGTCATTTTGTGCGAGACAAGGTCACAAATGGATCCCTGAAATTACTGCCCATTCGTTCTCAATTTCAACTGGCTGATATGTTTACTAAGCCACTTCATGCTTCGGTTTTACTTCCTCTTTTGTCCAAGATGTCCGTTATAAACATACACAGTCCATCTTGAGGGGGCGTATTGGATTTATCAGTTAGTAATTATAATTTCAGTTAGATTAGTCGGTTAGTTGTGCTGAGCTGGCTAGCTAGATATTTCTTCTTCTTTCTTCTAGAACATAAAAGCTTATATAAGCTTATTGAATCAATGAGAAAAAAAAAAAATTTCTTCCCAAATTCATTCATTCTCAGTTAATAGTATCAAAAAAAAAAAAAAAACTGAATTAATATACCCTGATGGATTGAATTCTCCTCCCGTAGTTGTTTTGTAATCATTCAAGAAAAGGGCCAGGAGGACAAATTTGGACTGAGAAAAGGAAAAGAAACGAGATATCTTTTAGGCAACAACCAACAGGTGATGTCTCGACTTTCATGTCTTAAGCATCATGAATAGATTGTTTAACCAGGCATGCGAATAGCCAAAACTTGTACCATTAATCCCTTATTACACATCACATGACATTGACCTTAAATCTTTCTTCTTCTTTTTCAATCACAGACCTAGAACCTGGAAATCATATACGTTCGAAAAATTCAACACTTTAAATTTCTAACGTTATGTAACATATTGACATGATAGAAAATACCTATACCAAGATGGAAAAAATGATTTGTAAAGTTGCGAAATAATGATTAAAATGACACATTCTGATACATCATGTAACATCATTTTATTTATTTTATAATAATATCATTAAGATGTGAAAATCCATTTGCATTATTATTCAAGCAATAAGGTTTTGTATGGATACTTTGAGAATATGAATATGTAAACATGATCCATGTTTTTGCACCTCCCAAAAAAATAACAGTTGGTCGAATTTGGGAGTGTGACCATAATCGACCATTAAAAATAACTTTATTAAAATACCCTACAAAGAAAACAAAAAAGGAAAAAAGACAAACGAAAAACCCCACCCCAGGCCCCAACCAAAAGAAAAGAAAATAAAAAGGAGCCGCCCCGCTTCCGGTGACCCCCAGGCCCCACCCCCACTCTCGCCAAACAAAAAAGAAGATTTAGCCGGTCCCCTATTTCCCCCAGTATTTGCCCCACGCCCACCCAACCACACGCCTTAAATAATATATTTTTGTTATATTTTGCACATATTAAAATACAATTTAATACAATTACAAGTATTATAAGAAATTTCTTTTATGAAATACTAACCAAAATACCTTTTAAACTTTTTTTCACTCTTAATTTTTTTTTTTTTATATACTTGTCCAAACATATATGGGCTGAAAAAAATCAAATCAAAGAACAAGATTAATTAAAAACTGAAAATAAAATGGCTAGTTCGGGTCGAGTCCGGGCCAAACCTACTGACCATATATATCGACACGAATAATTAAACAAGTAAGATTAGGGTTGAGAGGTGTCGACACGGGAACCCGTCAACCCAAACCCGATAACTCGAATACGACACGAATTGCCACACCCATGGTTGTTAGAATCAGGTCTAGACTCGTAGAATCGGCCGATTCTACGAGTCTAGACCCAGGAATCGAGTCAAACTCGGAGTAGAATCGGATCTACCCAAGTTGAAGCAGTAGACTCGGTAGAATCGGCTTAGAATTGTAGAATCGGGCTAGAATCGGCCGATTCTACGATTCTAGGCCGATTCCACAATATCTTGAAGGGGCTCGAGATTGGACCAAAAAACAGTTAAATATGTGATTTGGCCCATTTGGGAGACCCAAAATTTTACCAATTTTTGGCAGCCTGTGTTCATAATTATATTGACAGCGGCCCAGCAATAATTTTCCCCTCTTCAATCTTCAGTTCCTCACAATTCACGACGGGAGTCGGGACTCCGTTCAATTGAATTCAAGAATTCAATTTCTTCATTCCCCTTTTTTGCCCTAACTCCTTCTGACTTGAGTTCTATTGAAGACCTCTTTGAAGCTTCGATTGGAGGCACTCGACGGCTTGAGGGCTGCTGGAAATAAAGATTATGATGCTTCAGATGAAGAAGAAATTGTTGAAGAAGAAGAAACTGATCAAGAAGAAAATGATGAGCAGCCACTCATTGATTCACAATTCAGGATATGTGAGTTATTGTTTCTATATATCATCATATACAGTTTCATTAAATTTTATATATTAGTGCTAACTGTTTAGTATTCTCTATTTCTTTTTTGTTCTTTTTTAATATAACTGATGAAAGACCTAGTACAAGGGGATATTGTCAAAAGAAAAAACAAGTCAACTAGTCACAAAGGTTTTGCTTGATCGATGAAGATGAAAATGAGGCACAAATAACAACGGATGTGCATTTCAGAGATGTTGGACAGAATGAAAAAGGCAATGAGAATGATGAAGTTTATGGATTTGCGAATGATGTTTAATTATTTATGGGATTATGCATGGACATGATATGTAATTGATTTGGCTATGAATTATTGAGTTGACACTTTTAATGTGCTTTTTATTGAACAATTATGAGTTTGTATGAGATATTCCGAGTTTATGATATAATTATAATTAAATAAGTGTGTATTTGCTATTTTCTGATTCCAGGATCCGATTCTACGATTCCGATTCTGGACATAAAACGATTCTATCCCAAATTCCGAGTTTAACAACCTTTGCCACACCTATCCACAGCTACAACCACTCCTCCATCTCCAAAAATAGTGCTGAATTCAAAAAAAAAAAAAAAAAGAAGTACAATCTTGATTCTGAAATCTGGACCAGACTAATTAAACTTCATTATTAGTGTTATTAAAATTATTAATCACAGCATTAAATTGACCTAAACAAAAAGGTTAGGAAAGGGTGGCGGCCAATTGAACTGCATAAATATATTTATATACTACAGAAACCAAGAAAAATTGAGATGATGTGGGCAACCAAGCAGAGTGAACCACGTGAAAAGGTCCAGTTGTAAGTTGTGATTGGACCAAGGCGACCCCTCAGCCATTTAATGCAGGTAAATCCAACAGGTGCGGTGTGCGCTGTCGGGCTTCCATTCGTCGAGACTTCATATCATCGTACTACGTCGACAGCGACACCTTAGTTTATTGCGCATTAATCCATATATGCCTAAGTCGTGGGCCATGTAATTTACATCAGGTCGCTTAATTTATTTAATTTTTATTTTTCCTTCCGTTTGTTGTCATTTTCATTGATAAACTATGAAAAATATTTATATATCGTTATACGTAGGTAGGGGTATCCAGATTAGGAGTGACAACATCAACATGTTGGGCATGTTGTTTTTCATCGTTTTGAAAACAAATTTTGAAAAATAATTTTATAATGTAAAAAGTATATTGAAAATATAAAAAATAGATGCTGAATAGTAAAAAATTGTATTGAAAATGATGAAATATGATTAAAATATATTAAATTTACTGTTGAAACCAAAACTATTTTCAAAACAGAACAAAAAGAACAGGCCCGTTGTGTTCGTGGATTGGTGTGTTAAAGATATTTTCACTCTAACCTTAATATATTTATTTTTGACTTGTGTCAACCTTATTTTTTGAACATAATTGACCTGTTTATTTGTAAAGCACAACATTTTCACTTGGATTATAGTAAAAAAAAAAAAAACTCAAATAACACATTTAGCCTATTAAAATCATTATATTATCATTAATAAGTAAATTATACATGGTAAATAATATTTTAAAATTAATCAATAATATTTTAAACTTTTATGTTTATGGAGCATGTTTGTAAAGGTTTACTAATTTGTTAAACAGGTCATTTGTGTTGACCTGACCTGTTTAGTTTTCGTATTATTTGTGTTAAACCCAAATTCTTTCGCAGATCGTGTCTAACTTTCTAAATGCGTATTAGATCCATATCCAATTCTCGTGTCGGTTAACAAATTGTCACCCCTAGTTATACTCATTATGTTTAATTGTACAGTTTATTTGATCAGAAATTAACTTTTTTTTTTCGGGGTCATTTTGACCATTGAACTCTCAAAAATATAATGTTTTGTCCATTTTTTAAATTTGATAATTATCATTAACCAAAAAGATGCACGAATTGTATATTAAAATTTTGAAAAAGAATACTTTTTTTTTTTTATGTGCCATTATACTAAAAAATAACTAAGAGTCTCGCAAAAAAATCGCAAAACATTTAAACAGATAAGTGGATAAAATAAATAGCAAACTTCTTAAATTGTAGAGTTATTTTATCAATAATATGACAGTACGTGTGCTTTCCCAAGAAACGTACGATTTTGGACAAAAAGAAAAAAATTATGAAATTTGGCACAATGTTAGTATAATTTAGAAAAATAATAAATTTCCATGAAATTTAACAAAATTGGTGAAATTATGCGTTTTTTTTATAGGTCAATAACCAAAATGATATTAAACAGAAAAGTTAGTGAATTTAAATCCACATTACAAAAATTAAATGATATGTAGTGTCATTTGTCCCTTACATTACAACACTCATAAAAATATTATTTATTTTGTTTCGTTAGAATAGTCCACTTTCAACATTTATTTTTATACCAAAATAGTCAATTATCAAAAATTTTCACTTTTTTTTAATCCATAGTAATATAATAATGTGTAATTCATAATTAATCTGTACTTAACAAGTAATAATATTAATAGAACAAATTGTGTTAAATTAGTGATTTTAGCAATTGTACAATGAATGTATAATAATGGAAAGAAAGGGTGGGTGGGTGTAAAACTTTTCTTATTTTGTGTTTGTTCTAACATCTTTTGCAGGAAAGGACTTACTAAAAAAGAAATTCTATACTGGCAAAGGAGAGCTAGCTTCTTTCTTTTTACATGTTCAATATTCAATTCACCCCAATTTTTGTACTGCCACTGTCGCTGCCACTGCCGCTGCTTTCTTTACCATTTTCTCCTCCTCAGTTTACCAAAACAAGATACATACACATGATCAATGGTATCAGAATTTCTTCTTGAGTAGTGTTTTGTTTCCCTTTCCCATTTTTGTGAGCTAAGCTTTGCTAGGAATGGAAAACCCAAAAAAGGACAAAAGAGAATATGGGAAAATGAGGCTAAATATGATCTCAACAACAGGAAGAAGCATTGAATCGTGTGGTCTGGAAATAAAGAAACCTCATACATCACCATTTTCAGAAGATCCTTTGTGTCTTTCTCTTCCTTTCTTTCCTTCTTTGTGCTAATTTATTTCTCCCTTCTTATTCTTCGTATATAAATAAACATTGACATTCAGTCTTCTTCCCCATTCATTTTTTTAATCCCAAACTTCCATCTACTTCTTCTATATAAGCATTTCAACAATTATTTTTTGCCAGATGTTTTGTGTTGAGATTATATTCCTTTTTCCTTGAGTTTGTTTAAGAGTGCTGCTTCTGCTGCTCCGGGAGATTCATGTTTGGTTGAAAGATTTCTCTGATTTTGTCTTCTTTTGTAGCAAATGAGTCTTCCTTGACTAGGGCTTCCGCAGGCAGCAACAAGATTGGTATGATTGTGAAGAAGAATTTTAGGGTTTTTAGTTACTGTTCACTCGGCTGATCGACAATATTTTCTTGTCTAATATTCTTTCAATTTCTATCTTGGGGACAGGTTTTCGGATTTGGTGGTGATTTTGATTTGCTCTACAGTATAGTTTTTTTTGGTTTTTTTTTTTCTCTTTGGTGAGAGGCTCAGAGGCATATTAAATCTTTTACTATTTCGGTTTTTTTTTTTTGGAGACATTTTAGCTTCGTGAGTTCCATTAATGGGGATTTATTTTGTTCTGATGATGAATTAATCCAGAAAATGGTGAGAGGAAAGATTGAAATGAGGCGAATTGAGAACGCAACGAGCAGGCAGGTGACGTTCTCAAAGCGGAGAAATGGGCTATTGAAGAAGGCTTACGAGCTATCAGTTCTGTGTGATGCTGAGGTTGCTTTGATTATTTTCTCACAGAAAGGAAAGCTCTACGAGTTTTCAAGTTCCAAGTACGTTCTTATTTCCCTTCAAAAATATGGCTTCTTATTTTCCTTTTTCTTTTTCTTTTTTTTTTAATTTAAAAAGTTATTGGGTTTTATTTACTCCTTATGTTTCGTACGTAGTTTATGGCTATGTGCAATTTTTTTGCTTTTGTTTTTCTTGGGCTTGGTGTTGTACTTGTAGCTAGTATTCTATGCCATCAAGGTGTGGTTGAATCGTCCACTTTAGTTAGTACGATGAACACTGATAAAAAAATTCAGTAGCATATATCCCTTTCACCAGTTTTTCCCGGAGATCTTGGTTATGAATTGATGTTCAAAAATTCGATGATTCTGGAACATTGCGCGTGCTCATTTGTACTTTTCTGTATATATTAGGGAACTAATTGATGAAGCCCATAATTAATTAAAGACATGAATTCTCTCTTCGATCTCTTGATTTTGGTTCTTAATTAGTTTCCTTTCTTAAACGGATCTTGATGGCATACTTGTTGCATCATGAGGTGCTGCTGTATAAACTTGCATTTCATGCGTTTTATGAGACTTATTTGGCTTTAATTTGATAGAATTATACGCATAAAATTAGAACTTTAATTACAAAAAATCTTGATTCCTTCCCTCTACTTTGATAAGTGGTAAAAGTCACATACTTGGAACTTAGAAGGCTAGCTGTGTGTGTGATGTATCATGATCCCAAAGATCACCGGCCAGTTTCTAGGATGTGCATTTTTAGAGTGGTTTTGTAAGTGCCTTAAATACTCCATGTTTAAGTGACGCAACCGCCTTAAATAATCAGTGTTTTGGAGCGGTTGTGTAATCTGGAAAAACGCCTTTAAAGGGGTTTAAAAAGTGGTCTCTTAAATTAGCCGAATAGGAGTAGTGCTGACTGTTGTTCACATTTCAAACTTCTCATCGATCTATATGCATGTAAATATCCTCACTTAGTGTGACAAAAACTTAGTTGTTATACGACATATATACGCACATTGCAATCATCTTTTGCGAGATTGATCTGCTGAGCTGAATGATTTCTTTATGTGTGAAGTCCCATTCTGAGGTATGGTAAAATACACGGCTACTTTCATTTTCAATTTAGCATACAGTGAGTAACTAACTATTCAGTCAAAATTTGCATATCACACAGAACAGTCCCAATGATAAGAACAACTAGATTGTGTTTACCAATCAAATAGTATTTGGAAGATATGAACCTTTTTTTCCTTTGGCAATGAAGGAAGAAGCATATAACATACATGTTGATGTTGATGTAGTACATATAGGCCTGTTCTTTATGTTGGTTGGTAAAATAATTTTATAATGTAAAAAGTGTATTGAAAATGTAAAAATATATAGGTGAATAGTAAAAGTTGTATTGGAAATAATGAAAACTTATTATAAAATTATTTTTTCAAAATCAAGTTTCAAACATTGTTTCAAACCCAACATAAAGAACATGCATGGGTTACTATACCCAACATCAATATTGACATTGTCTGATCTGATGGGTTACTATACCTGTTTGTGTTACTTTTTGACATTGGCATTCTAGTCTTGTGTTTAACATATCCAGGTTTCCATGAACAACAGATGTTCACTAGCTAGAAGGCTTCTACTTGTTACCGGATCAGACCATTTGTCCAAAGTATCAAAACGACATAATTTCACTAAAACCTTTTAAATATATAGGCAGAATAAGATAGAATAACTTAGACGTTGAGTCATTTCTCAGTGCACCCGCCGTCCATTTTTTGTGATAACCTGAAGACATAAGAAGGGGTATGATATCTTTGTGCTTTTCTGTAGGGCAATATGTTACTTCATTTCTATATTACATTTAATGTAGATAAAGATATATACAGTAGCATAGAAAGGGCTTTTATGTGCCTTTTGGAGCTAATTATCTATATATATGTGGCTACCACCAAATGGGAAAATGAATAATTTCCCCTAATTGCAGTAACAACAATAACAACACAAATCTTTGATTTCTTGAGTGGGACTGTCCATGTTACTTTTATAGAATATAAAAATTCAATTAGTTGGGTTATTTTCATGCAAAAGTTTGATTTTCTTTTGGTAATATTCTTGTAGCATGCAGGCAACATTTGATACTTTTCTTCACAATATATAGCTTTGATCAATAACACTTTATCATTGCATGTGTCTTCATTAGTTGTATTTAAAAAGTTGCATATATTTTGGATATTTTCTCTAAAAAATATAATGGTTGATGAAAATGTTATACGTAGAACTTTTGAAAAGTTAGGATAGATAAGGTACTTAGTTAATACTCTGGTATGTCTTTTGAGTAATGATACTCATCTCAACTAATTCATCACAATTATGATGTGACGTGCATTCATTGGTTAATAATGTGATCTTAATAATTATTTATTGAAAATATAACCAATAAATGCATGTTACGTTACTTACTATATACGTAAAATTGTGATGAATTAGTTGAAATGAGTATCATTACTCATATCATATCGTTAATAGTTTGTTGTTTTAAAGTACCATTGAAATTGAAAGCAAACTTAAATAAAACAGTTGGAAGGTCCATGTTGGTTTAGAATGTTGGGGAAATAACTAGCTAGAAACATGAATAAAAAATGAACGTGACAAGCACCATGATGTCACTACTACAAAACACGCTATTGGAGGCCGCTTTTGCGCTGCCCCCGCCTCTGATACGGGCGCCACCATATTGTTGGTACCCGCCTCCAATACTCTTATTGGAGGCGGGTCCTTCGAAACCCGCCTCCAATACTCTTATTGGAGGCGGGTGCCAACAATATGGCGGCGCTTGTATTGGAGGCGGGGGCATCGCAAAACCCGCATCCAATAGCGTGTTTTGTAGTAGTGTGTTAATATGAATGCATTAACTATAAAGAAATGGAAATGATTCCAATGCATATCAAAATGAGAAAACACCGTGAGGGAGGGTTGAGGCAGTAGATAATGGGAGGATCTAGTTCGAATATAGGTTGTAAGAGTAAAAACAACCGAAAAAAGAAGAGAAAACACCCTTAAGGTCATTAGAAGATTTTTAGATGTACTATTGTATAGTATATAGAGTATAAACTATTATCTCAAATTAAAAAGGTGAAGAGAAGACCTAAAAATAAAAAGTGTTTAGAAACGTAGTTCACGAAGAAATCATTCACAAAACTCACCATAAAATTCAATAAGTTGAAACCTAATTTATACCTGCACACTTACAGAAGATGGATATATCCCAATTTATATTTTAATAGAACATGACGTGAGGGGACTTTTTCTTAAACATATTTTTGAAAGAAAAAAATTAATTAAAAAAGCACTGGGGCACATTCCTGAGATTAGGAAGTTTTAAGGAGGTAAGATGGTAAAAGTGAAAATAAGTTACAAAGAAATTTCGCAAACACTATGAGAGTGAAACTAATTATACTGTTTACTTTTTGTTCCACACCTATGTATGTATTATTAATATCCAATAGTTTATTAACCTAGTATACTGTTTTTGACATTGATTCTGGTAATGTAGCATGCAGAAAATAATTGAGAAATATCAAGAATGTGCTAAAGAAGAGCGCAGAGGCAACGAGGAAATCCAAAAATATCTTCAGGTCAGAACACTGGAAATTATTAAATTGGTAAAGTTTTATATAAACATTCATAGCCCAAAACTGTATGCCAAACAAGAGTAGAAATTTGATGAGTTGCTTTCAATTCTAGAATTTTTACAGGTGCTGGGATTTCATTAAAAATCACGTCTGGATGTTCTATCTCTACATTAATTTGTGCCCTTAAGTTGAACCATGCATGCCGACATATTTACTAAACTTGAACCATCTTTATCTATATAGTTCCATCGGGGGGTTTAAGGTAAGGTTTGAAAGATAACATAATAAGCTAGCTTTTCTATGTTCATAGGATTAGATTTAGATGGAACGAACTCATCATTAGAAAGTGCCACCCTCGCTTTAATTGTTTGAAGTGGTTATGATTTTTTTTTGGCTCTCGGATCAGAATATGCAGGTGGAAGCTATGCAAATGGCAAAGAAGATAGAGTGCCTTGAAGTTTCCCAAAGGTTATTACTCGATCTTGATGACTCATAATTTCTGGCCAAGTCTCATGCATATTGGTGCTTTTACTAAATTAGTTTTGTCTCGTACGTACGTACGTGGTTTTTCTGTTATAGGAAATTTCTGGGACAAAATCTAGAATCATGTTCCTCGGAGGAACTTCAACAGCTTGATAGTCAGCTTGAGAGAAGCCTAAAATGCATCAGAGCAAGGAAGGTAACCAATATTTACAAGCATATATAATTTCTGTCCACAAATTAAAAAGCTGTTTTCATTTTCAACGTTTAATGGAGATCTGGGGTGCGCTTGTTTTTTCCAGGCTGATCTATTCAAGCAAGAAATAGAACGGTTAAAGGGAAAGGTACGTATGAATGATGATTGGATCACGATGAAACTGAAATGCATGCGTTTTCTTTTCATCTGTGTATCTCGTTTCATGTCATTTTAAAACAAAACGGCGTTTTGATGACTAATACACAACTGGTACTTCTGTTTGTGATTTCCAGGAGGTGCTTCTGTTGCAAGAAAATGCAAGGTTAATTGAAAAGGTAAATAAACTAAACTGATCATTACCTCTTGAAATCTTCGATGTACTATTGTTCTATCCTCCTCCGTTTCTACGAGATCATATTATTTGTTTGTCTGAGATTTGATTTGTCCCTATGGGACGGTGCGGGCTGCAGTCATCGAACGTTCAGCCCAAAACGAAAGAGATTGAGAGCTGCCCAAGTAATACAAGTACTACTCAAAGCTCCGAGGTTGAGACGGAATTGTTTATTGGGCCTCCGGATTGGGCTCGGCCCATTATGAACCAATCATGATGGATCATCATCAGTTTGCCGGAGGAATCCTTAAAAGTGTATTCCAGTTTCCATCCAATCCGAAAGCAGGGTTATTTTTATTTATAGTTTTTTCGTAATTATTTAATAATGTCCGTGCGTACGTGTCATTGTTTTCAAGATGCTGTATCTCCCTATTTTAATTTGAGCTCAGGTACTTGTAAAATGTCGTGTTGTATAGTACAGAAAAACCTCGTACTACAATAAATTTGGAATAAAAAGAATGGCGAATCCGTAATATAATAGTGTTGTTGGATTGTTTGAAATCTAAAGACTTTGCTTGGACTTCCAAATCAATAATGGGCCTCAGTATGATAGAAATTGGGCTCAGACTTTTACTCTTCTGTGATGGGAAAATGCGTAAAATTTATTTTAGTTTTCAAGTTTGAGGCTGTATTATAGTTACAATTTTAACTATCTAATAACATTTTTTTATATGATTGTCACGTCAATAATTGTGAGAGAATTTATTTTAAATTTTCACGGTGTAGATGTGTATTTTAAATTTATATGATGGAATATTTCTTTAGAAAATCAATCTTTAGAAGGGAAAGTTGATTACACGTTGCTTGTTGACTACCCTTTGAATAAATTATTTTTGGAGTTTCTCTTCATTTGAAATCCCATGAAATGATTGAGAGAGAGAGAGACAGAGAGAGGAGTGTGTGAAGACATAGAGCTCCGTGTAATTTGGACATATATGAACAATGATTTGGAGCGGAGCCGGAAGGGGGGAAGTAGACAAAATACACCCATCTACTTCGCTTCTTCCAGCATGTGCATACATATATTCGTTTCGTTCCACTATAAAAGTCAAATTTGATAAATATATAACTTTTTATGTATATCAATGTTCAACATTTAAAAATAACCGATTTAATACTGTTTATTTCATTTATGTTCTTACATTTTAAGTGTACGTTAATTGTATGAGAAACACATATAATTATATTAGTAAAAATAAAATAAAAAAAGAGTAAATTTTTTGAAAAGACACTTCTAACAGAACGGAACAGATACATGATGATGGATGGATGGATGTACAGGTATATGCTATATTTGCGGGGGGCGATTTTGAATAGTTGTTCGTTCATGCATTCATTCATTTCATCTGTGTCGGACACTCGGACCTGCAACTGAAGTCAGCAAGATCTGTTGAATTGCATAATTCTGCATTCATATTGATTTGAATTGGTCCCCGGGCTAGTCCTCATCGCCTAATTAAGCTACTGTATAGTATGGGTATAGTACAATTTACTACTATTACTACTGGTGAATGATATTAATACGTACGTAGTCTTCTTCATCGATCTGTAATAATAATGGAAACCTATCTAATCTACCATACTGTAGCTTAATTGATCATGTTCATGCCCCTCCAAATTCTTTGTTTTTTCAATCAATTTTACTAACCCCCAACCACTATACATGTCTCGTCTCAGAAAAAACCGTGTGCTCAAATAAGTGTCGTTCAATTTAATACGTAGTTAAATTATATATATAAAGAAAGAAAGAAAGGTAAAGAGGAAAAAGTTGCACACTTTCTTAATGTATTTGAGAATGTAAAGAATATTATGTAATCGTGTGCACTATTTTCCAACAAGGGAAAATGATATTTTTGGTACTAAAAGTTTGGGTTATTTATAATTTTGGTATTAAAAGTTTACCCAGTTCTAAATTTGTGCTTTGTGTTTATACTTTATTGTATTTTTAGTACCAATACCTGCTATAGCAGGTTTTAAATAGTCAAACCGAAGTCAAAGGTAATTTGGAGGAATTTTACAAATTCTATAATTTTGTGGGCGGATTGAAAAGATAATTTTTCTAATATTATTTCCAAAACATTTTCGCTATTTTTTTCCGACCGAGGAGAAAGAAAACCGCCAAAATGTTTTATAAATTACATTAGAAAAATTATATTTTCAACCCCCACAAAATTATAGAATTGTAAAATAACCTCAAATTACCGTTAACTTCGGTTTGACTATGTAAAACCTGGTATAATAGGTATTGGTACTAAAAATGCAACAAATATAAACATAAAGTACAAGTTTGGAACTCAGTAAACTTTTAGTACCAAAATTGCAAACAGCTCAAAATTTTAGCATTAAAAATGTCATTTTTTGTATCTAATAATAGGAAAGTAACATTTACATGTCATATCTACAGACTCATCTCTAAGAGAAAGAGAACAGACAGTCAAGCGTTGTATTTAATTAAGTATGGTTCAAACTGATATGAATTGCAGTGTTTTGTTTGCTCCCACCTTCAATCAATCTTCACACTTCTTCGTTACCAAACACTATTATGACCGACCCAACCGCCACCGCCAAAGTAGTACTTGAGATGATATGTATCCAAATCGAAGCAGCCGATCCGGAGAGAAATAAGTGGGCTGGGCTGGCAAAATGAAAGTCGCTATCGCTGCCATTGCTTTCGTAATTTTCTGGCCTGTAATTTTTCATGAAAAAATGAGAGCTATAGCTTTGCGGGTGGTCCCCGACCCGACCGCTCTGGAACTAGACTATATTTTGTGCGTCTCATAGTATAGAGTATGCTTTTTCCATTTCCTGCGGCCATGCATGCTTCTTATATGAATCGATGGGGAACATCAACCTGTTAATTAGGAGTAGGGCTGAGAACGAACACGAACAAGCTCGGGATCAACTCGAAAGCTCAGTTCGACATCGTTTATTTATTAATAAACGAACACGAACAAAATTTTAGGCTCGATTAATAAACGAACAATAAATGAACAAAAGGGAGCTCGGCTCGATTACGTTAGTGAACAACTCGATAAGAAAAAATAATTTTTAAGAAGGATAAAATACATATATAATTTATCATTCATACATATAACATGAAAATAAATTTGGTGCAGTGGTAAGACATCAAAAGGAGAAACAAGGGAACTAGGGTTCAAATCTTGACAAAGCCAAATTTATTTTATTTCATAATTTTGATGTGAATTTCATCCAATCCTACATCGGAAATGAGAGAAGATTTGGGAGGAAAATTCCTGAGCATGAGCTGAGAACGAACATGAACAAGCTCGGCTCGGCTCGATTAATAAATAAACGAACACGAACAAGATTTTAAACTCGATAAATAAATGAACACGTCAAAACTTGGCTCGGCTCGGCTCGATTAATAAATAAACGAACATGAACAAGATTTAAAGCTCGATAAATAAATGAACAATAAATGAACACGTCAAAGCTCGGCTCGCCTCGTTATCACCCCTAATTAGGAGGATTATTAACACCAAACAAATCGATTGATCAACTGTGGAGCCTGTAATTAATCCAATATTTCTGGGATTTTTTTTTCCTTTCAGAAATTACTAATCAGAATTTATTGTCGTTATAAACTTGATTATCTACTGTATTTCGATCTCCACATATAATTATTATATATTGCTTTCAATTTCCCATATATAATTATTACTACTAAGAATAAGATAGTATTCATGGTCAACACCAATTACTATCTTTTTCTCCCCACATAGTTATATCTTTCAATTCCCCGTAGAATTAATTAATTTGCTACTAAAAATGATGGTAAATAACGTTATTAGGAGAGTTGATCAAAGGTCATCGTCTTTAAATGTCTTGACTGATAATGTAAAATAATTTGTGTACGTCATGTTGGCGGATTTCTCTGTCCGACACTTCTAAATCCTAATATTATATGTTCAATTATTCGTGTCGACCCACGAATATTTCGAGTTCGTATCATGTTTTCATGGTTGCAGTATAAATTATTTATATCGGGTTGAACCTACCGGGCTTATGTGGTTAAATTGTCGATGTTATCAATCCTAACATTGCCCGTTTAGTATTAACCCCAATCCGCTAATCAACTTAAACTCAACTCTAACCCCCTTTCTATTGTATTATATCGTGTCAAATATTACCTACCATCACCGTGGTACTGAAAATGGTGTACGTAAAATCAATTGATTGGTTAATTACTACTACAAGAGATTGAAAGTAGTAGCTGGTCCAGTTCTGTGATTAATACTTGAACAATAAATTTAATTGAATGCAAGGAAAAGTCCCATTGCTATTACTTCGACAACAGTACTACTCATTCTGGAGTTTCCTTTCAAATTTGACCAAACCACTATAGTATTTAATAATTCACATTTTTCAAACAATTGATTTCTACATCAAATCAAAATGAACGTGCAGTGCTTCCCAATCGCAATAGTACTAGCTAGTATTTCAATTATGTGTTTCAAAATGTAAAATAAATATAACAATATGTGTATTTAAAACATAATAAAAATCATTATAAAATGTACAGTTAAATTAAGGCCATTACGTTAGGCAAGGCTCGTGTTTTGATTCTATTTCAATTTTGTTTTTGTTTAACTCCTTCAGTTTCGTTTCGTTCAATTCAAAGAGTCGACTTTTTTTTTTTTTTGAAATGAAAAAATTAAATTAGTATCAAAGAGTCGACTTTGTATTACTGTTTTTGGTCATAAAAAGTGAACTTTTTAGATTTGACAAAGGGAGTAGTTATTTATAGTTTATTCTATATTTTATAATAATTTCTTATTATTTTCGTACCCCCTTCAATTCACAATGTAAATCATTTTAACTTTTCAATTATCTTTCAAGATATCAGTCAGTTTAGTTAGTTCTTACATTTTGTTTCCAAATTTGCTTTAACCATTCAAATTTTTAATTACCTATACTAACTATTAGTGTTGCCATGATGTCTTATAAATAAAGGATTTAGTAGTTATTTTGAATTTCTAGTGAATAATCTTTACATTTTGTTCCCTCCCCCTTTTTTTTTTTTTTTCCTTCTTTTATTTATTTATTTATCTTGGTCTGTCAGTTGCAGCAAGTAAAGAAAGATTACAAACCTTCGGTTTGTGTGCATGGGACCAAAATAAACCGGCCGGTTGAGTTGGTTTGAATATTAACCATGGTTAGATTTCCCATTTTAAAAGAGGAGGGAAATCAACACGTCACAATTGCAAATCCCCAATAAACGACCTTTGGTTGCATTTAAAGCACCACCACCACCACCACCACCATGAGAAAGGAAACAATAGAAAAAAAAAAAAAAAAATACTCCATCCGATTTTATTATAGTAGTCTACTTTCAAATTTTTTATTCTCATATATTTATTAATATAATCGTTTACGGTCTAAAATTAACTTATGTTTAATGAGTAAAAATATAAATGAAATAAATAATGTCAAATTAACTATTATAGGTAATGTGTCTCAACATGAGTCAACGTAAACTTTTATAATAAAATAGGAAAATATTGGCCTGTTCTTTTTGAACGTTTTGAAAATGGTTTTGAAAACAAGTTTTGAAAAATAATTTTATAATGTAAAAAATGTATTGAAAATATAAAAAGAAGATGCTAAATAGTAAAAAATTGTATTAAAAATGATAAAATATGATTAAAATATATTAAATTTACTGTTAAAACCAAAACCGTTTTTAAAACGAAACAAAAAAAACAAGCCCTTATGAAGGTGGAGGGTTGCTGGGTTTACTGATGGTTTGGTCAGGTAACGCTTGGAAGTGAGTGAGGGATACTTCATACTATAAAAGTACTGATAGTGCGATAGACAGCAGGGCCTGCGATTCGCAGAGAGCAAGCGTATTTCCCCATTTGAATAATGCACTCTACCTAACGATAACTTCCATTTTGAATTTCTTTCTTCCTTTAATAAAAATCAAATTTTGGGTGAGCAGTGCGTCATGGATCCGCATTATCCGCTCTTTTCTTTTTATTCCTCTTCCTCTTCCTCTTCCTCCCCATCACCATTTTTAAACTCTTAATTTGAATGCCTCTTTCTTTCTTCTTTTAAACACTAACCAGTAACAGTCGTGTCACTTTCATCTTGTTCCCTCCAACCTTTTTCCTTCCCCAACTTCTTAATTTTTTGATATTATGGGCAAAGAGTGGCTGTTTTGGGGTGGTGGTGGAGGTGGTAAATCCACGAAAAAACCGGCAGCCGAGAGAGAATCGACGGCGGAGGTAGCCGCTCCGACAGGGTGCATGTGTGCTGTCCTGCAACTATTTGATTTGCATCAGGTTCAGTTCGCTTTGCACCACCAATCTTCCTTCCGGCAAGCTGGACCTTTCTTGCATGACGAATTACCTGCCAATATAACCAACGTCAAAGGTACGAACTCCTTAATTCATTTTGCGGGTTCTGCGTTTGTATAATTTGTAGCATAGGGTGATGGGTAAAGAGAGGGTTTTGTAACTGTGAGTTCATGAAAGGGTAAAAAAAATTGAAAAAAATAAAATTTGTAGCATGGCATGAGATGAAATCATGTGTACGTGCAGGAATTGAAGCTCCTAGGAACAGCTTGGAGTTGGATGAGCCTTTGGTTCAATGTGATTCTTCGTCTTCCTCTTCGTCAACCCGCGGAAAACAGCAACAAGAAAATTTGAATATCCCTGTAAGTTTTTTTTTTTTTTTTTTTCCCCAGGTTATCGTTTCGTTTAAAGTGAATAGTATTAATGCTACATTTATGATGGTGTTGAATCTTTTATAATTATACAACACGTGATGGATTTTCTCGGAAACGTACCCAACAGGTGACCATTCAAATCAAGACGACTCGTGAAAATGTATCTCCAAGAACTTCCTTCTCAAAATCAACAAGGTCGAGGACAACGACGACGGATGATTTGTTTTCAGATTCATGCAGCGGTACTGATTCCCCGGCCGCCGGCGGTAACAAAACTCCGACTCTCGTGGCTAGGCTAATGGGCCTGGATCAACTTCCGCCTGAAAGTACAACTCCCCATGCCACTACCACCACAATGCATCTTCATCATTCTCTGAGAAAGGAACAGCGGCACAACCGGTCATGCAGTCAAAGAAGCTTCTACGAAAACGAAGTCGCGGCAGGTGGAAGTGGTACGCTTTCACTCCCTGAGACGCCCAGAATATCGTCAGCAAGGAGGTCAGACGTGGATCACGGTCACAGGCTTTCACTTCAAATCAACAAAGAGAACATTAGCGAAGAGTTCGAAACCTCGGCATCAACCGCAGTTAAGAATCTAGCCCGGAAAAGGAGACAGCAACAAGCGGACGAAGAACATAGAAGAAGCGGCGCTAGCGACTACGCGAAGGAGATCGTTAAGCAAATGAAGGAAAGCGTGAGCAGAAAAGTTGGTCTCCTCGACATCACCAACACTATCAAAAGTAGTACTAGGACGACGGATGACCACGTTGTTCTCCTCAAACCCAAGAAACCGTCCAAAGGTCCCCATGAATCAACATCTTCTTGCTCGCCGAAGCTCTTGAATCCGGACAGTTACAAGCCATTGAATGGAAAAAACCATGCGTCGCAGCCGTCGTTGCAGCAGCAAAGCTCATCAGTGGTGAAGAAATGCAAGAAAGATGGCAATGCGAAGTACATGAGGAGGAATTCACAGGTTCCTGAGGTCCTCATGAAGAAGAAAGAAGACCCGTTCGTACGTCCCACAACAGCACACAAAGGAAATAATGTGACAGATCATAAGAAGAAGTCCAAGAAAACTCCCATCTCAACTGACATTTTCAATATTAGTGTCCCAACCCTTTTGCCAGTCAAGAAGCAGCAGGTACAAATTCAATCTTTATTTCTTGGAACAACTTACATTACTAATAAACACCTACCCAGATTATGGTCAAAGTACTTGTTATCATGTTCTTTGTTTCTCATGATAAATGGCTTTTATGTAGGAGATTACAGACTCAAATTAGTTGTAATATAAGTAGGTTGAGTAAATAATTTTATTTTTAGTAGTTGGTGAAAAAGAGAATGAAATATGGTAGTACTTTTTTTCATGGAATAGTAGTACTAATTGACTGGTTGTTCTGTTTCCGGCGGGTGGAAACATAGTCACAAGCGTCATCAGATGATGCAGAACAAGTACTGAGGAAAAGCAGCGGCACACAAATATCTAGTTGTTCGAGCCAAGCGTACAAGCTGCGACAACAGCAGGTGACGTCGCACACGCTCAACTTTCAAGAAAACAACACATGTCATCACCGTACCCCGACCTCCACCTCCTCCGGTGAAAAAGTAGTGGAATTAGAATATCGGTATTACATCCAAAGAATCCTTAAACGCGCCGGCATCGACAAAGCCACCCCAGTGTCCTTAGCCAAGTGGTACAACCCATCCCGCCCGCTCGACCCTTCCATTTTCCACTACATCGAACTCTTCCACCCGGCGTTCTCGAAGGGCGCCGGAGATTCCGATTTAAGCCTGAGGTGCAACCGGAAGCTTGCTTTCCAGGTGGCGGACGAACTCCTGGCGGAGATTCTCAAGCCTTATCTCATCGCGGGTTCGAGGGTCCGTAGCAGGCCACGTGGTCAAATGTACGGGTCGCAACTGATCGACACGTTGTGCTCGAGAATCAAGAAATTTCCCAGGGCCGACTGTAAAGTTTTGGAAGACATAGATGCATTGATAGGTACGGATTTGGAGAAAACAACAACGTACGATTACGGAGAAGAAGAAGAAGGAGAGGGGATAGTGGAAGAGATACAACGTGAGATTGTGAAGTCGCTGGTGAATGATACGATAATATGCATGATATGATGAATTGAAATTCAAAAGGACTGAGGTTTGGAGGAGGAGCGTCGAGCGTCCGTACGGTTCCGACAAGGAAGCAACAATGTCTGACGGAGGTCACATGGAATTGGAACTGGTCCTTCACGTGATGAATAAGGGTTCTCTTTTGTGGTGATTGGGGTCGCTTATTTATGAGTCTTATGACCATATACACATTTAGCATCGCTGCTGCAATGGCGGATAAATTGATGAGCCACTCTTCTCTGTAATCCATATGTAAATGGAAGCATGTATAGTAAAAAGAGGAACAGAGAAGAGAGGAAGGGGAGGGGGGCTTTTGTGTATTTTGGAACCAAATGAAAAGTAATCAAAAGTGAAGTGAATCTTAAAACCAAAGTTTAAACTTATATTTTTGGGTTCAAACACATGAGAATAATTGGCTACTTTTCGTCTTTTGGAGTATACATTTAGGATGCAGTTATTTGCACACAATATATGCAAATAATTGTGCACATAAAGTGAAAAATGTGGGACCAAATATTTTAGTTCTTTATATAACCTTGAGTGTAATAAAGTTCAGGATCCCCTGTTACATTTTATTGTTACACTATGTATTACACATCTTAATAACTCAACGTTAATATTCTTTTTTAAATTAATTTTTTTTACCAATGCTATTCATTGGCATTTTACGTAATTTTATTTTTTTTACATTAATCCTGTATTTTATATAATTTTATAGTATTTTTTTGATTTTTTAATCTCAATAAATTAAAATAAATATACCCTAAATCAAAATAGGTGAACCCTTAGTTCAAAAATTTATTATAATGCTAATTAATAGCATTGGTAAAAAATTAATTTAAAAAAGAATATTAACGTTGAATTATTAAGATGTGTAACACATAATGTAACAAGAAAGTGTAACAGGCATCCTGAGCAGTGTAATTACACTTGTATTTGCCTCCACCACCTCTTTCCTACTTGCCGATAGGCCCAATACAGATAATTGCTCATGCCTTCAATCTTTATCTCTTTTTTCTTTTTCTTTTTTTTTTTTTTTTTCTTTTTTCCGTATTTACTCCCTCCCCTCTCCTTCTCATCCTCTTTCTTCTTCACTTTTCTTTCTTTCTCATATATAACTTACCTCATACTAATCATCTCTATAGAGTAGAGTATTTATTTAGTGATTTTAAAAATAATAACACTCATATATTTATTATGATTAGAATATTTATTTATTAATTAATTATTTTTAGATAATAAATAAAAATTATATATAAGAGTATTAGTGTAATATCATATATTTTTTAAATTCTATTATAAATTTACGATCTGCTTCAAATGATATTACTTGATTTCAATTTTAACTTATAATTTTTACCTAAATATTCATTTTTATAATTTTAAGAGAGAGTTATTTTAAAAGAAATATTTAGTTTTATATATAAGTAAAGTAGAAGGCATATCATGGCTAGACTAAAATTTGAAAGGAAAATGGCGCTATTGAATCCCTTTTTTAATCCACCTTGTATCTTTAAAAAATTAATATTTTATTTCATTGTAATTTACAGTAGAACCTATTTATCTTGTAAAAGCTCTCTTTTCTTTTTGAAATATATATTTTCAGTGTATATGATTTTTTTTGGTTTTATTTATACGTATCTTGAATTTATCTTTCTTTTCACTATTTTCATTTCTCTTTATTATTATTATTTTTAATCCATTTAGAATGATTAATTTTCGTTTTTTATTTTATTATTTTTTTAGAAAATTTAATAAATCTTAGAAACTTATGAAATTAGGTTATGTACCACCTACATACTAGGATTTCATTGTGAAATTAGGTTATGCACAACCTGCAAACTAAAATGTCATTATAACATAGACATTTCCACCTCATTAGCCGACTCTTTTTTTTTTTTTTTTTTTATAAAATATTTATCCTAGTGGCAATCCAACTAAATATTTCACTATAAGGGCAACCATGGTATGCAAAATACAATGGCCCACAAATTGCACTCTATGTGCAGAATAATTTGCACAAAATATGTGCAACATGCATTTTCCATATATTTATATTTAGCGGCTTGATACTAAATTAAAATTACGGTTTCATGTTAATAACGTTATAGACAACTGAGAGGGTATTTATTCTTTTCCTTTTTGTTTTCTTTATTTGTTATTATAAAAGTCTCCCCTAAATTGAGTGCTTCACCTACTCAAAACGTTTTGGGACCTCGATCTTCACCTTACAAGCAGGTAAGTAACTCTTTAGGTGTCATAATAAGTCGTATATTAAAAAAAAATAAGAGGCATACTAAACGTAGTAACCGTTTTACTATTCGCCGTAACATTCTCCTGTGAAAAGACAAAAATGCCCTTGGCAAAAAAAAAGAAAACCGGGTACTATTCACCCGTGCGTGAACAGTAACCGGTTGGCGGTATTTTGGTTGGAATGCGAAAATACCGCCACTCGTCGGCAGTATCAGAAAATACCGCCGGCGAGTGGCGGTATTTTGGCTGGAAATACCGCCGGCGGTATTTTCCGGCCAATATACCGCGGCGACCGGCGGTATTTTCGCTGGAAAATATCGCCGGCAGTCGGCGGTATTTTTTCGGAATTCCGTCCGGGGAGACAATCTCCCCGGCCGAAATGTTGCAGAAACAGAAAAAAACGTCCGGCTAATCGCAGATCCGGGAAAAAAATTCACCCGAATGGGTTTTTTTTCTCGAAAATTATAATGAAGGGGTATATAGAGAATTTATGCAAACTAATTTAAAGTAAAAAAATAAATATAGTGTAATATGGATCGTACTCGGGTAATTCAGACTTTTTACAGGGGAATGTCACTGCGTTTAGTAAAACGGTTACGGGGACACCGGCGGTATTTCTTCAGTTTTTTTCTAATCGGGTACTGTTCAACGTGCGGGAACCGTACTGTTCACGCACGTTGAACAGTACCCGGTTTTATTATTTTTCTTTTTTATTTTAGGCCGGGTACTGTTCAACGTGCGGGAACCGTACTGTTCACGCACGTTGAACAGTACCCGGTTTTATTATTTTTCTTTTTTATTTTAGGCCAGAGGTATTTTTATATTTTCACAAGGGAATGTTACTGCGAATAGTAAAACGATTACTGCGTATAATAATTTCGAAAAAAGAATAAAAACCACTTTTTTCTTTGAATACAAGTCACAATAAATAAGCCCGTGATAATAGGGTATCTCCATTGGAACTGTTGTTTGACTGACGAAAAAGCAGATTTTGCTGTTAAGAAGTTGGGAGCAGAATCTCCTCCCAAATTGCTCTTATGATTTTTTTTTTTTTTTTTTTGAAATCTTGTTTATACAATTTTCGTTGTAATTTTTAAAAGATTCTTCTCATTAAAAAAGGGAGAAGAAACAGAAACGTAAATGTAGGGCCTGTTCTTTTTTGTGAGTTTGAAAATATAATTTTATAATATAAAAAGTATATTAAAAATATAAAAATGTATCATTAAATAGTAAAAAATTATATTAAAAATGATAAAAATTAATTATAATATATTAAAATTACTCTTGAAACTAAATCTCAAATCAAAACTAAAACTTAAAAAACAGGCCCGTAGTTTACCAAAGAAGTAACTTTTAGCATAAGAAAAGAAGAGAGGAAAATCTAGTCATGTCACTTTTCAACAAAGTGATACCATCTAGTAGTAGTAAAGCTTAAAGAGGTGTAGTAGTATAAAAGTAGTGGAAGAAGGGATTTGATTCCTGCAATGCATGTTATGGGAATGTGAGCTTTTTAACTTTTTGAGTAATTGAAACGGATGATCAGTAAGGAAGCAGTTTCAATGGAATCATATATTAGTACATCGAAATCCAGACAAATTACGTACTCCTCCTCATTCCTTAATCCATATCTGTGGGCTCTCGATTCCATCCTAGAATGAACTCTCAATAGTTTACTTTAAATGTGAGATGTGCAATTCAAGGGCATGTGCTTTTTGTTTCGTTTTGAAAACGATTTTAGTATAAATAGTAAATTTAATATATTTTAATTATATTTCATCATTTTTAATACAATTTTTTACTATTTAGCATTTATTTTTTACATTTTTAATACATTTTTTACATTATAAAATTATTTTTCAAAACTTGTTTTCAAAATCGTTTTCAAAACGTTTAAAAAAAACATGCAACATTCCTAAAAGTTAAGGAAAAAGTATTAACGATAGCATCGCGTTCATTATCTTGTGTTTGCACCTGAAGTTCGCAAGTTGGAATCTTTTTCTAAGGGCCTGTTCTTTTTGTTCTGTTTTGAAAACGATTTTGGTTTCAACAGTAAATTTAATATCTTTTAATCATATTTCATCATTTTTAATACAACTTTTTACTATTCACCATTTACTTTTTATATTTTTAATACACTTTTTACATTATAAAATTATTTTCCAAAACTTATTTTCAAAATTATTTTTAAAACGATGGAAAAGAACAGGCTCTAAATATCAAATGGAGGCGGGTGGTATCTTATTTGATCATATTGGATATATATTTGGTACTCAATGAGAGACGAAACATGTAACTGGTTTGTGGGATGAGTGTTAGGCCCTGTGTGGTATGATTTTCAAAACATAGTTTTGAGATTTATTTTGATTTATAATATTAAAATTGTATTGAGAATGTAAAAAGGTATATTGAAAAATATAAAAAGGTATATTGAAAATGATGAAAATTTATTATAAAATTTAAATTTTTCTCAAAACATGGTTTTGAGAAACTTGACAAAGAGCGCCTTAGTTTTTGAGTATCGTATGTATAATAATAATGAAAATGTCTTACACACAGATTCCTAGATGCATACATAATGCACAGGAGAAAAGGAAGAAGGGGAAGAATAAGGATGAGGAAGGAAACAGGTTAATTCCATTTCCCGAAGGTGAAGAGAATTGGGAATTGTGAAGATGGGGGGTCATCCGACGTTGGATAATACATGAAAGAATAATGTTTCTTGCACATAATATGTGCAAGAATTTATGCACATAAAGTGTATAATGTGGGCCAGCAAAAATTTGTTTCCAATTCTATCCTTTTATCTTTTAACCCCTTAAAGTTTTAATTTTTGTAATTAACCACCTAAAATTTTATTTTTCACAACTAACCCCCTAATGTTTAAAAATAAATTTTTTTTAAAATAAACATTTAAAACTAATTACCCGAATCAAAAAATATTTAATTTTCTTTTACCATATTTATTTAATATTATATTTTTATTTTTATTAATTATTACTTTTAATTATTACTTATATTTAAAAACTCATTAAAACTATTTTTTTCATTTAAAATTATGCACACAATATGAACATAAATATAAATATACGTATTGTGCATATATATGTTTGTATGCATGTATGCTAATACATACATATTATTATTTATAGAGTGAATTGCACATTTGATCACTAATCTTTGCCTGAGTGCGCAAAACACCACAAACTTTTTCAAAACGTGAAAAAAATATCACTTTGTTAGTCAATTCCGTTAAGTAAAAAAAAAAGGGCAAAATCATTATTTCACAAGTTATGGTACTGTTCATCGTCTTCCGAACATTTCTGGTGCTGTTCATCTTCTCCGATAAACAGTTCTGGTACTGTTCATTGGGAATTTTTTATTTATATATTCAAAAATAAACTAAAGAGAAAATCACTTTCACTTAGGGGTGCCAATTGGGTGGGTTGGGCGGGTTATGGATCGGGTCAAGATTGACCCGTAACTAACGGGTCACCCCAACCTGACCCGTTGACTAATGGGTCATATACGGGTTGGGTTATGTCTGGGTTGGGTTGTAATCCGCTCAACCTGCGGTTTAATTTATTTGACCAAACATGTTAAATTCACTTGACCCGACGGGTTATAACCTGTTCGACCAATGAATGCATGTTACATGAGTTGCTATCAAAAAGTTGCTATGATTTGTTGTTAAGACTATCATTGCTCATATATATATTTATCTAAAAATAAAATTTATATACATATATATATATATATATATCAAATAAGTGAATAAAAAAAATTGAAACAAATTGACAAAATAAAAGTAAAAGAAATCATTTTAAAATGTGAAAAAACTAATAAGGGATTAATTGGGAAAAAATGGGTCCCATTTGGGTACCCATTATAGACCCAATAATATGTTCTCATTTGGTTTTAATGGGTACCCATGTCCTCCTATCAATTTTTATTCCATATTAATTTCCCTCCCAATCAATACCCAATGGGAAAAAATAATGGGAATTTCTCTCCCAAAAAATTTGATCTCATAGGATACTAACAGGATTGGGAAAAATTGCTAGCTCTACTATAGGGAGTTAATTGTAAAATTAAAAGTTTAGAGGGCTAATTGCTAAAATGTTAAACTTTATAGGGTTGATTGTAAAATTAAAACTTTAAGGGTTAATTGCAAAAATTAAAAATTCAAGGGGTTATTACGAAAATTAAAACTTTAAGGGGTTAATTACAAAAATTAAAACTGTAAGGGGTTAATTACAAATATTAAAAATTTAGAGGGTAATTTGCAATTTCATAAAAGTTTGGATTGTTTTTACAATTAACTCTAAAAAAAAGCAGGCCATGAGAAATTAGAAAGAAACGAGAAAGAGGAATATGAAAGAAAATAGTTTGGAAGGGTAAAAATAGAATATAATTAAAAGGGCCCATTTTTTTTATCATTAATGTGCACAATTTCTTGCACACAATATGTGCAACAAACATTATTTTTAAATGTTCATTTTAAAAAAAATTTATTTTTAAACATTAGGGGGTTAGTTGTGAAAAATAAAATTTTAGGGGCTTAATTACAAAAATTAAAACTTTAAGGGGTTAAAGGATAAAAGGATAGAATTGAAAACAAATTTTTGTTGGCCCACATTATGCACTTTATGTGCATAAATTCTTGCACATATTATGTGCAAAAAACAGTATCCTACATGAAAACGGCAGCAGAGAGAGCGTGTGTAGTGTATGTACATTATGAAGCGTTTGTTGGAGATTCCTACTATGTACCATTTTCATTACATTATTCCCTTCTCCAGTAGTCACACTCACACTCATATGTATGACTATGCAAACGTACGTTAGGTTCTCTTTATTTATTGATTACCAGCAGCTGTAACTCAGACCATCCTGCACCTCCTCATGCCCAGACCCTGTCCTTCATGTTAATATAACCAAGTAACGAAATGAAATTCAACTTTTTTTTTTCTCACGGGGAATTTCGAAACGGAAATGAAGAGAAGACAGAGAAATAGGGTTGGGTTTTGTTTGGATGTGACGGTCGATGTGTCTTTTTGCTGGAGAAATACAATTGAATAGATCATGAATGAATGGAAAGGTTGGTTGGTAGTAGTGAATTTTGAATCATGTCCGGATTTGTTGTGTTGCGGAGGAGAGAAGATATATTACTAAGGGTGGAGTGGAGTGGAGTCCATGTAAATTTGTTGCAGAAGATCCTGCAATTGCAATGATGCTCTTCTTCTGTTTCAAACCAGAAATAATCATCACCACACCACACCACAGAATAATTATGTTTTGAATCCTACTCTTAATAAACAGTTATGTAAAAGAGTTTTCTTTTGAATCCTAACTATTTGACTCTTTTAATGGGACGAGACAACAAAAGTATTTATTTCAAAATTTTGTTACACTTGAAATCCACCATGGCAGCATCACTTTTTTCACAAAATTATTATCAGGACTCAATGACTGCGACAGTTCGACTTTACAGGATAAATAAGCGTACTACGTGAGGCCTCGCCAATTTGATAGGGAGGACCCATATTCTTTCCCAGGCGTATCACAAGGGATTTTGACCAGAAATCATAATTACCTTCCTCTACCTCCTGCCAATTCCCAGAAATGGGATAATAATCTTACCTGGAATAAAACCACGTCGCAAGGGATCATCATTTCTTCCACTGGCTCAACAACACTGCTTAATGAGCCATCAATTTACCGCCTCCTAACTGTGAGTGTAATAGTCATCTAGATATTGGTATCACTAAGCTGATGAGATGGAGAGGTTCATTTATTAGCTCATATGCACTAGCATGGTGCACAAAGACCAGAACAAACCACATTCATCTCATGACTAATGTTAAAGACTCAAGCTTGACAGCATATGATGCTGATTTTGGTGTGTGATTACTGAGTATCATCGATCGCCTTTACCGGTAGAGGAACAACCTTATATACTAGGGCAACTATCAGTGGTTCAGCAGCTCTCAAGATAAATCACACCAGGGCAACTATCTACTCTATGAATATGCTTATACTAAAAATGCATGGAAAATAGACTCCAGCCCCAAATCACAAGTCAATTGCCATTGGATAATGCAATTTAAACGAGTACCTATTGATAAAATTATGTCCATTATAAGTATAAAGCAAGAGACACCACATACTGGTACACAATTTTGCATCTGTAGGTGGAAATCTGTGAATTCATATAACCACGGGTCCACGACCTGTGAATTTCCAACTTCTTCATATCGATTCTTTGATCTAAGATGTTGATTGTGTTTTTGAAGGGCCAAAACTGGTATTGAAGTTTAAAATTTTGAAGGGAAGCTGACAGAGCCAAAAAGAACTGCTGCTAATTCAAAGTAATACTGGAAACACTGAACAATCCAGCTATTAAAACTAGAAAGAAGATCCTGTATGAACACTATACCTTGTTTAAGGTTGTAATGAGAACTCCTATACCCAGAAATAATGGTCTCAGCTTCTACCATCCACATCAAAACCAGCCCCGGTCCACCCAGGCGTTGCAGAACCTCTGCCCTTAGGTACTGCTCCAATTCCCCTTCCTCTCCCTTGAACCATAGCTTTCTTCTTTCCCCTTCCTTCATTTTCCTGAGAACCTGAGTTTCCATTAGGATGCGGAGCATTTCCAGCATTCCCTTGGTTAGGCACTTGTCCAGTATGTCCACTAGTTACTTCCGCATTGACTCTACCTAAGGCAGTGTCTTGTGTTGTATTACTCTGCGTTTGTACGCTTGGATTCATATCCTGAATGAAGACGTGGATAAGTCAGATAATTCCTTCATTAGCAAGAAAAAAAACAGAAGCACAAATAACAGTTACATTAGCTATGGAACAACATGCCCTTACAACGAGGACATTGAGCTTTACTGTAACCATAAACATTTGGAAGGTTTAAGACCATTATATGTTCCCCGCCTGAAAACTGCACAACTTTTGTGCAGTTCAGAATTAGTCTTGTGCTCAAACAAGCTGGATATTATTGCACTGCCAAGATAGACTAGCTTATTTTCAGCCATAAGTATCGCAATGAAATTAATATTCTCCCAGAATCTTATACTCTGATGCCCAAGCGGGTTAAGATTATTATTGGATAGAAAAAAGATAAACATCACCATGTCTACATAAGTTTTGGAATAGTCCACGTTGCTTTCAATAAACAGTGCTGAAAAGAAGAAGACTAACAACTGGGATGGATGTCGATGATCTGCTAGGATTCAGAGCTTCCATCCGTCTTTTCAATTCTTCCAGTCTAGTCAATTGAGTTTTGCTGCTCTCCAGCACCTGTAGAGAAAACTTCAGTTTTATGACGAGCCACCTTAAGGAAACTCAATGGCAGCAAATGACAAAAGATACCAGACTGTTCAGGTCCTCACAGAGCTGCTGCTTAAGTGCTTCCTCATCTTTTACAGCTTTTGATGCTTCTTCCCATGCCTGAAATACAGAGGTACAAGAATGAGATAAAAAGATGAAAGAAATACACCTGAAGCTTGACGATCCTAAGATGAGTGTCATTATAAGCTCACGATCAGGACATGCACTTAGGGTGGGAGAGCCCCTGTTGAGAACAAAACTAGAAAACTTGGAAAGCACCTCAAACTTTCACCAAGGAGATCAGTTTAGACTAGTAATTAACAAGAACAAAATCCCTGCGTTGTCTTGAGATGATTAGTTTTACAGATTACATAGAATGTATCGAGTAATATATTCAAAAACAAATTTTTTTTCTTAACCTATCCAACGAATATCAGTGCACCTAGAAATGGACTAGTAGAGATCTGTCAAGCTGTTATTCAGAGACTATACTTTAACCGAAGGTAACCTAAAGGAAAATGGCACCATATCACCTCAAAGCTTATTACATCTCCCCAACCAGCTGATTGTCAAATCTTCCAGTTCAAAAAGACGAGACTACTAAATTTTGATGGTAACTATATCACATATGCATTTAAGAAGAGCTCTATCTCAGTAGCGCAAAAGTAATATAAGTTAGTTTCCCTCCAACCATATGAGACTATTATGTTGCACATTTTCCTGTTTAAATAAATATGTAAAAAGGACTTCTGAATGAAAGACCATCAACGCAGTTAAGAGACAAGGAAGTTATGCTCAGAGTTCTTTTAGTCAAAAGAAGCACACCTTCCGAGCTTGTTCCTCCTTTATCTTAGCAGCACGAACTCTCTCATTTGACATTTCTATTTTCTTTCTCATGTGCTCAAGAGCTGGGGGTCATGCATGTACAAGGTAACAGTCAGTCACCAATGAGGCATTAAATGATCTTGAAAAGTTAAAAAGGAAGTTGGGAATGAGAAGACAGTGAACCTGCTTTCTTTGGCCCAGATGTAAGTTTCATCTCCATGGAAAGATTAGCCAATTCCCGTTCGACATCACGAATCCTGGAATAGTTCTCTTGAATATATCTGAGACCGACAATATCAGATGAGGATTAAACAGCTGTAACAAAAACTTTAGCTACGAAGATGATGCAAGAAATAATTGGCAATTATTTGCACAATCTATAGCCTGGTAAATATACTCAGCAACAACACAGTTGGATTTCTAAAGGATTCCTTTAAGACGTCCACATTGTTTACAGCACACAATACTAGGCGAATGAGTTAATTTCAAATTTTCAACCTTGAACAATAAGTGGAGTTCATTTCAGCTAATCATTCTAAATAATTTCAAGCAACTTCGCAGACAAATAAAATGGAGAGCTAAAAATCTGGACTCGTTCGGAATTTGCAGGAGTGAGAGTTAACTCAAGGCCAAGATAAAGAAAATCAGAGAAATGCCATGCCAGAACAATGAAATCAGTGAGAAAGTGAACATACTTTTGCAATTGGAGCTGCTCTTCAAGGATGATCTGAAACACCCAAAACCAAAATTAAACTCTTCATAATTCGAAATCCACCCCCCGAAAAGAAAACACAGTAATGTACTGACGTAGGAAGAGAAGAAAAAATTGAGAAAACCTTCTCGGTGTAGGCAATGACCGGAGATTCTTGAGAAAGACCGTCGGGTCCGATCTCCGGTTGCAATTCGGGTCTAGCATTTGTGTCCGCAGTCGGAGTCGAGTCGAGATTCCCAGCCATATCAGAATTTGTTGGATTCCAGTACGAAAATCGGAAACCCCAAGCACACTGAGCAGATTCCGGTAAATCAGTAATTCGATCGGTTAGATTCCGGTCGGCATCGGATTAATTATTTGCTTTTAATCAGCAGAATTAGGATGAGGAACTGCGAGATCACAATGTCTACCGCGTTGAACCCAGTTGAAAGTTAACGTTTTTATCCGCATAAAAAGTCGATGCACATGCCGAGTTTCACGCTTTCTTGCTCACATTTTATTTTATACTTTAATAATTGCTTTTTGCGCAAATTACCCATGATTAGAGATGGCTGACCACGTTCATAACTTCATATCTACTATTTTCATTTTTCAGTTCCAAAACTTGGGACTTTGCTCCAATAATTCCAGTAGTAACTTCTTATCAAAGCCCAAAAAACCATTAAAACCTCGAAGCTGTTTTATGGTATTTCGGAAATAAGTTGTAATAACGATGAACAAACATTTGCACTAAATTATCTTTTTACAACTGCACGTTGTAAGAAATGTATCCACAGGAAGAAGAAGAAGAAGAAGCTCGTTATTGAGGCAACAACGAGACCAAATTTGCATTGCAATTTGCAAGTCATAAAAGAAGAGAGTACAAGAAACAGGATGCAAGTAAACTAAAGTCTTCTTCTCAAGCAGGGGCTTGAGATAGAAGTTGCTGGACTTCCTTGGTTGTTGGTAGACCTGGGATTGCTCCATTCTTGGTCACAGTTAGAGCACCACAAGCATTCGCGAATCGTAGCGCCTCCCTCAATTTTTTCTCGTCCTGCCAACAGAGCCGAAATTAACGTTAAGACTAAGCTTACAGTTCATACCATACAATGTCAAGGTGGGAAAAATATGACACTGAGCAAAATGAAAGCAGCTCAAATATAGTGGCAAGCAGTAGCAACAAACAAACGATACCAGTAACTCAGATGCACACTTATAAGCTTACATGGTGTACAAACAATTTTCTCATAACCAGGTTAAAACAGGATAACTGTATATCTACTTGCCTGCAAAAACAAACTCACCTTATAAAGGTTCAGGTCAGAAGCCAATTTGCTCAATAGCCCACCCGCAAATGCATCGCCTGCGCCAGTTGTGTCAATAGCCTTGACTTTAAAACCGGGAACTCTTCCCTTAAATTGCTGCGAGTAAAGTTCAATTGATACCGATGCACACAGAGCACGGTTAGACAATGTGACTTGATCCCAAAAAATTAGGAAACATATGCATATTAGATCTCCACTGCTTAATATAATAGGTGTTCATGCCATGAGAAGTCAGAAAAGGAGAAATGAATTGATACTGAAGGAATTCCTTCATTGAAATCTATAGTATGCATAGATTCATCTTCAGCTTACCTTTGTGTAGTATCTACAGCCCTGAGAACCTTCAGATACCAAAAGAAGACTCAATTTTGGATGGAAAAGCTTCTTCATCACCACATCATCACTGTAAGGGTCTTCACCTCCAGTCAGAAATGAGATTTCATCCTCACTGATCTACAGGGATTCAAGAGGCAAGTAACTTTTAAGTAAAAGAAAAATAATATTTAGGGTTTAAGCTCTTAATGATGAAAACGGTCACCTGTTAGCAAACTTATACCTTGATAATATCAGCTTGGTCCCAAATGCTCATTATACCTTCCCGAGCTGCATCAGCCGAAGGCCACAGGGCCAACCTCAAATTTGGATCATACGAGAGTAAGCTACCAGACTTTCTAGCGATGGCCATTGCAGCCTTCGTTGTAGATCTACATGGTTCTGCAATCAGGCTGATTGAACCATAATGAAAGATTGTTGCCTGCCAATTGATATTGGAACTTTGTAAACTGGAGGAGAAACCACCAAAAGTAGAATATCCTAGTTTTAGAATGAGAGTAAATGTTAAACCTTTTTAATTAGGTCAGTATTGAGTTCTGACTCTCGAAGAAGCATATCAGCACTGGGATTGCGGAAAAACATGAACTCACGCTCACCATCAGTTCTAAGTGTAACAAATGCAAGTGCAGTTCTCGCAGACTTATCAAATCGCATACCAGAAGTATCAACTTTGTTTTCTTTCAAAACTTCGGCCAGCATGTGTCCAAACTCATCCTCCCCTACCTGTCACTGAACACTGTCATTCATAGCCTACACTAGAATACATACGAGAAAATAACAATAAGAAGATAATTAATAATGACAGAATATACATTGGCTGCAATACTGAAGAGCATATAATATGCTGATCCTAAACTATAACCATAATATTGGGAGTTCATATGGGCATCTTAAAAATAATATCATTATCAAGGTAAGTCTATATAATACTATAAGATAATAACAACAGATTCAAGATCATGTAGTGGGACTCCACAGTAGAAAGTATGCACATAGAAACACTTTTTGAAAGTCCAGCTTCCAGAAATGCATGTCTTACTAGAGTAGTCAAGATTTCTCAAAATGGGGAAACAGCCAATACACCATATAAATTTCAAGAAAACTATACATCCTAAATTTAGTTTCTAAATTCTAATATAATGAATAGTTTCCTAAACTGTAATTTCACCATCTGGATTCCATAAAAACACCAAACAACTCATGTATATGTACTTAAACAATGCCTAGAGACAAGCAAACATGGGAGATAAATCATATAGCAGAATAGTGCACCCTGTACAACATTAGCATAACAATGGCAATATGAGCAGGAAAACTGGGGTATCAAAACCAAGCCCACAATGCAAACAATGATGTGACGGAGTTGCACCTTCCCAACAAAAGCCGAAGAACCTCCCAACCGTGATACACATACAGCAACATTAGCAGGAGCACCACCTGGAGCCTTTTTGAATGCTGGGGCTTCAACTAGTGAAACTCCATTAACTGTTGGAACAAAGTCTATCAACAATTCCCCAAAGCACACGACCAGGGGACTCTTCGTTTTGGACGAGCCATTGGGATCCAAATAAAGCTTTTCTAGATTATCTGCAGAAACCCAACTAGTGCCATTAACGACAGTAAACAGATGGAACATCAGAATCATGAGCTGCTCTTTCAGAGTCTACAGACTAGTATGACGAAATTAAATAATCAGAAGTCATGTTGTTTGAATTCTTCAGTTGTTACAGTAAGAATTTTGCATGGAGCTCAACCCATTAAAATTAATACCACAGAGAACAGGGAAATGAAAGGTTGCTGTAAAAATGAAAACTTTTCTTTTGAAAGATTTTCATGACGCAAAGTTAAAGCAAACAGTTATGCCAGAAAGTAGCCCCAAACCTAATATTCAAGCAATTCTTTCAGCAGAGTATGCTCAGATTCAGATACAAAATGAAAAGGCAAATGCCTTCCGTTAGCCTCTCCTCTCCCATCAATCCATTAACCAAAGAACAAGCGATTCTTTACTTGATCACTTGGCAGTTTTTAAGTACGGAGAACCACAAAACATTAGCCCATATTAACACAATACATCCCAGATAGAACAGCAAGTAAAATTCAAGTGGCATATTAAATAGAAGAAGCACAATCAATAATTACAATTCGATTACGGAACAAAAATAATTTTCCAATAAGGGCACAACACCCACAAGTCGACCACATGAAGAAAGTGGGCAATGCAAGAAGAATATAAAGATCCAACTTTGCATAACAGTAGTGAACCAGATTCAATAACGTTGGGCACAAAATCAAGAAATCTTGGGCGTCGGCGAGTTAGGAGAGTGATAAAAAAGAGAGACACTCCATTCAATTCTGAAAAGAATCACAAACCCCATGCATCTCATGAGGTATATGCATGCCACCAGTGTAATCAAGAACTGACCTGAGATGGGCTCGCGGGCCATGCTGCGTGACTGACGATGTTGCCAAATCAAAGAAGTCTCAGAGGATATTCAGCAAGAATTTCACTAACGCACCCACGAAAAGGAAGACAGGAAACGATTTGAGCGGATGAAGTATCAAGAAAATGGCATGAACCGGCCAGAGAAGAAAGGAAATCGCTTTTGACTCGGGGAAAATCACAAATTGATGCAAGAAAAAACAGGGTGGTTCTTGATTTTGAAGGCAATTGGAGTATTGAAGCTTTGAAAGTTGACGAAGAAGCGAAAATCCAATTTACTTGTGTTGCTCTAGACAAGGCTGCTCCTGTTTGTACCGTCTCATTTCTCACGGGGCACGTGCCTTATGACGGGTTTCTCGAATCTTGCATCTGCAAATTCGTCATCACTTGATTGATTGATAATTTGGTGATAAATACTTCCATAAAAATTCAGTTAATTAGTGGATGTTAAATTCATAATTTTAGTGGGGTTAGTGTCAAAAAAAAAAATTTCGTGAATAGATAAATGCATTTAATGAGTAAATTTTACTTTGATTCCTAAAATTTTCTTATTTAAATCTAAAATTTGCTAAAATCATGGATTTAAATCTAAAAAGTTAATGTAAATTCACATATGAAAGTATAATCCATATTCAAAATCTATACTTTTGTAGTTAAGACTAGGGAATGAAGGTTATTCAAAGTAAGGGGTTAGATGTTTGTGATAGACTCATAACTATTGATGGAGGGCGGTAATGACAGAGGCCGATTAAGGGATCCTCTTGAAGTCGCCTAGGAAATTTAGTGGGGGTCTGGAGACCACAGCAGCCCCTACCTACATATGCCATTCGTTAGATTATCGAATATGAAATGCGATTGTGAATTTTATATTAAAAAATTAATTTTATCTTAATTACTTTGCAATTTTCAAGTTCGAACCTTTAATCTGAATGTTGACAGCCCTTTCTTTTTTCCATTCTCCTTATATGCAACTACTTAAGTATTGTTAGAGAAATAATGCCTCTTTTTTGAGTTTATATACTTTTTTGTATATTCTCTATTGTTTTGATATGATTACATTACTTTATATTTTTAATAGATAAAATAAGATATGAAAAAAATGGACAGAACTATTAATTTTACAAGTAAATGTTCCTTATAAGAAAAAGGAAAAGGTCAAGCTTTGATTCCGGTATATGAAAAAACGACGAGGCAAGTTGAATCGGGAAAAACCAGGCTTGGATTTCGTCTCGTGATATGAACAATGCTTTAAAAATAAATTATTGTGTCGAATGAGGTTTGTGAGTGTGACTAATGAGCAGAAAAAGTGTCGTGGTTTGCGAATACCTTGTGCTATAAGCCTGTGCAAAGTACTAATTGTGAGTTGTCAAAGTGGATTTATGCGCAAAATTAATACTAAGCATGCATTATAAAATGGTGGAGCTCTTCTCCATTGGTGGAGTGGGGGCTATCCTATCAGCATTGAGATCCAATCAACTCCTTCAATCGTTTATGCCATTAATATAACTTATAACACAAAAGTTAACTATTGAACTAATCTTTTGAGGGAGGGTGTGGATTGATTGAGACACACGTGTCGTCAACTTTTTTTAAAATTTTCATTTAAAATTTTTAACACTGAATTATATATAAATTGATGAAGCACGGTTTGTCATACGACCTCTTTAGACAGCACGATCAACATTGATGAATTATGCATAAACATAAATTGAATTTGGATTAAGTCTCGAAGTCAAACCCATTAGTACATTTCGAACACACCAAAGATAAACACAAGTATGCAATACATTGCTCTATTTGTGAAGATTTATTTCTATTTTTATTTTTTCATGAAAAAGTTTTGTTTTATTTTTTTATATTTCTTAGTAATATAATTATGTATAATTTATAATTAATTCACTTTTGAAAATAAAATATAATGAGAAAAATAATGATAACAAGTTATTTAGTTTATATGTTGTATGTTAAACTTTATATAAAAAGTTATGCAATATTTTGGAAAAATAATTTTATAATGTAAAAAATGTAAAAATGTATAACTGAATACTAAAAAGTTGTTTTGAAAATGATAAGAACTGATTATAATATATTAAATTTATTGTTGAAACAAAAACCAAAACTTAATGAACATGCCCTAAGGTATATAAATTTAACTCTAATGTACTTTTTCCCAAAAAAAGAAAAGAAAAAGAAAACAAAGAAATATAATGCACAATAGTATGTCCATATCTAAGGCTCTCCTCGTTATTGCAGTTTGATTATGCTTTTGTTTTGTTTATAACTATTACCATATATTTTATACTTTATAAAAAAAAATCATTATTATTATTATTATATATTTTACTATTTAATTATACATTTTTATTTATTTTTGGCAAAATAGGCGAATCTAGCGACCGTAGCCTTTTCCTTTAATCCAAAAAGAGAAGAACTACTAGCAAGGAGGAGATGCGCCTCAAAACATGTCTATGCTCGAATACAGAAAACTCATAGCATCTAAAACCACCAACCCTCTAATCTGCCGGGGAATAATTATCCATTATTTAAAAAAAATAAAATCAGTTAACGCGCATGTGGGCCAAGTAAAACTAATTAGTGGACTTTTATTTTCTGGACCCATATACAAATGAGAATCCGCTGCAGTCCATAGGCCTTGATGATGGCTGGGCCTGGGGGAGATACTGGGCTTGTCGGATGACCAAGTTAGAGGCCCACTACAGATCGCTATTTATATGGAGATGGAAAAAAGGACAAAGAATCTCGTGAATAAAAAAAGCGGAACGGAAGGGAGTGAAATGGAGGCGATAATTGATAGACGAAGCGCCTTGGGAGTCAGGACATGTGGCAGTTACGTTTCCCTGATTTTTATTTTCAAAATCTCCATCAAATTTCGCAACGAATAATATCACAGTAGTAATTATTATTATTATTATTATTATTTTCTTCTTAAAATCATAGTATCAGCGAAGCACAAAAAAAGTGCCCTGAGATCTTCCATGCCTGACCCCCATTGACCACAGTCACGTATTGCAACTGTAATCTCCAAGTGAAGAAGAAGCTCTAAACCAGAGGCAGCCATGGCGGCATTTTGCGCCACAACTACCCATGTCAACTTTGCTGCCTTTTCATCGTCTTCCAATGAACCCACCGCTAAGCCAGCCCGATCACTCTCGTTTCTCAACTTCACTGCTCCTCCTCTCTTCCCCGGCCTTTCTTTGAAGTTCAACAAACCTACTTCTTCGTCTTCGTCTCCTCTCACCGTCTCTGCTTCCTCTGCGTCATCCCCTTCTTCTTCTTCTCCCACCGCCCTTGCTGCTGAATCACAAGGCCTCAAGGTTCGCATTTCTTTCTCAACCGGATATTTTGTGAAGTTATACTTGCCGTTGATTTTCGTTTTGATGTTTGTTCGTGTTTAACCATTCCAGATTAAGTCGGTGCCCACCAAGCCCATTGAAGGACAGAAAACTGGAACCAGTGGTCTCCGGAAGAAAGTAATATCCCCCTTTTCTATAATGCAATTCTTCGTGAATGCAAGTAGGTTTTTACTATTGGGTGCAATGCGCGGGTTTAGTGTTGTTGGTTTGCGCTGTCGAAGGTTCTTGATTTCTTAATTAAATCAAATGCTGTCTATTGAATGTCTTAAATTGCTTGTTAATTTGTCAGGTTAAAGTGTTCATGGAAGATAATTACTTAGCCAACTGGATTCAGGTCCGCCGTGTTCTTTATTTCCTTATAGTGTAGTTATTGATTGTATTTTGCGAACTAAAATGTTGCTAGATATTCTTGTGTCGTGCATAGGCGTTGTTTAATTCGTTGCCGCCCGAGGATTATATCAATGGAATTTTGGTTCTAGGAGGCGATGGTCGGTATTTTAATCGCGAAGCAGCTCAGGTTAGATAATCTCCAGTTCGTGGTTAATCTGATTGTTTCCAGTCTAGTTGTTTACTAATTTTGCTTTATTTTCTTTCTTCCAGATAATTATCAAAATTGCTGCAGGAAATGGTGTTGGTAAAATATTGGTTGGAAAGTGAGTGTTTTTGGGAGGAACTACTGTCCATTCATTAAGTTGCATTTATTCTTCTTCCTTTATTTGCACTCAAATTTGACTGTCATGGCTTAACTTAAGGCTTTCTACTTCGATGCTTTGTGAGAAAAGGACAATGAGGGATGGATGTTAATAAAGTCCTATCCAATGTGGTGCCATTGATATATAGCAGAACTTCTTTTGGTTATCTGTAAAAATGTTGCCATGAGTGTTGTTGCATTCAGCTGTGTAGGCTATAATGTGTGAATTTTCAATTGCAGGGATGGTATATTATCAACTCCTGCTGTTTCTGCTGTAATACGGAAGAGAAAGGTAACATTCTGTTTGTTCTTGTTTTTTAGTTTTATAAGCGCAGTCTGACTGGATTGAAACATCTTATCATCTGTTTTCCTTGATTCTTTGCAATAAAATTATCTCAGGCCAATGGTGGTTTTATAATGAGTGCAAGCCATAATCCCGGTGGTCCAGAATATGACTGGGGTATCAAGGTGACTCATTTTAATTCTCATTCATATGAATGGAGTGACTTGACATTCAGTTCCTCATTTTATTGTATGAAATTAGATCCTTTGTGCTGTACTACAGCAATCAATGGCTTGAACCAAATGGCCTTTGAAACATTGTCATCCATCTGATTTGGTATGGCGTTTTATGGAAAGTCAGCTGCATATTTCATTTGGTTTTGCAGTTCAATTACAGCAGTGGACAACCTGCACCAGAATCAATAACTGACAAGATTTATGGGAACACTCTTTCTGTATGTATCCATCCTTCTGACCTTTTCACTTTTCTTTTTTCAATTATTATTACTTGTACTCTTTTTTCTAGTAAGTATGAATTAAAAATATGTGTTCCTGTTGCATTTGTAACATAATTATCAGGGCCTTTGAGGCTTTAATTTCATCGAAGTAAATGTTACAGCACATTTTTATTTGTAAATAATTCATGAAAGTCATAAAATACAATTCCTCCAAAGTTATCAGCATTTGCTTAGCCATGACTTTTGAATTTCACCTTTGATCAATTTGTAGCTTTTTGTGGCTTTCCATCTTATTTTCAAATTCCATCCCTTACCAGCATTTCACCTTTTCTGAATGTTCTTATTTGATTCTGCATACAGGAAATTTATTAATTGAATTTGCTAAGATTGCCATCTATGTGATTCTTGTGAGTAAAATTTGATTCATTTAGATGATATAGCTAATAATTGGTCTAAAGTAGACAGGATACTTACATATCAGTTTAGTATATAGATTTTGGCGTTTGAGTCCTTTTCAGTATATCAGAAGGTTGAGCACCTAAATTTGGAACTGCATAAGTGGTTGTGCAGATTTCAGAAATTAAAATGGCTGAGATTCCTGATGTTGACCTAACTCGTCTTGGAACAACAAAATATGGGAATTTTGTTGTGGAAGTGGTTGACCCAGTTGCTGATTATCTGGAACTAATGGAGGTGAGATACTTAAAAATGTATATCTTTACTAGCTCTTTTTGTGAGGAAGTTGACTTCAAAGCTAATGCTGGATGGAATCTTCTGCAGAATGTATTCGATTTTTCACTTATTAGAAGTCTTATTTCCAGACCAGATTTCAGGTGTGCATGTCCTTTCTGAGATTTATATAAGTACTACCAACTTTACCAACATATTTGTATTCTAGCTACCTGGCATTTCTTGGACATTTGATTTTATTTTCTATGGAGGTGAATGAGTTTCCAATCCTGTAAAACATTAATGTTGTTGTGCTCCTTTAAACCAGTACTCGTGGGCTTTTCTGTGTAAAAATTGTGTAAACATATTTGTTTTCTAACTACTCGTTTATGCTCACTAGAGTTTTCATATCTTCTCTCTGGGGCTTCAATGAGGGATAAAATTGTTAGTTAGTCAATCAAGTTTCTGTTCTTCACACGCATTATTCTATTGATATTAGAAAGGAATGAATCTGGATCCATGAAATTCTCTGAATCTCTCTTATGGATGAGAAAATAGTTAATGATGCTTTATGTACAATCCTTGGGGAAACTTTTCTCAGTTTGTGGCCCAGGTGTTCATATGTATGCAGGCTACTACTAGTCTTTTAAATGTGAATGGCATTTAACAGTTTGCCAAAATGGGAACTTGATAGTTAGTGCAGCACTAAAGTTGATGTTCATGCTTGTATGCATTGTGGCCAAGTGAAGAGAAATTCAGATACACTATGCATGATGGCATGGAGATTTTGATGGTTGTTGGTTACCGGAGAGATGCTGCGTACTTATAATTTTGATAGAGTTTGTGGATAAGCTAGTTATTTTGGGCTCAATGCGATAGTAAGTCTTTCATTTTTTTATGGACTGACATGTTACAAAAAAGTTTCTCCACTTAAGTTATAACCTAAAAAGGTATTACTCAACGTTTCAACATCTAATATTTTGGTGTACCATCACAAACTCTGTTGTTATATTCGAAGTGCATATACAGAGTGTTATTCTTTATCTTTCCAGAATATTTGAAGTGCATCTATGCAAACTTTTGGGCTTTCTATTTTCCCTCCAGCTGCTATTTTTTTTTCCTGAGGTTTTATTTAGTATAAACAATTACATGGAGCATGTAGGAAGAGGAACAATAACAATGGAGAAAATAAGAATTGAAGACCTGTTGATTCTCTCTTATGCAGAATATTTGACTTTCTTTCCAGGTTTGTATTTGATGCAATGCATGCTGTCACGGGAGCATATGCCAAACCAATATTTGTGGACAAGTTGGGAGCTAGTCCTGTATGTTTCCTGAAACTATAGTTAAATACCTTGGTAATATTTTTCAATTTACATAATTTATATAATGAATAACCCGCACTGATTTTCATTGGGCATCTTGTAGAATTCTATTTTAAACGGAGTTCCCTTGGAAGATTTTGGACATGGTCATCCTGACCCAAATCTGACGTAAGAAATTCTTTAAACTTGGAGTTCTTGTTTGATATTCTTAAAACTATGCCTGACCTGTTCTTTCTTTAAAAGATATGCTAAGGAATTGGTTGACATTTTGTATGGAGAGAATGCACCTGATTTTGGAGCTGCAAGTGATGGTATGTTTCATAACTGGAGCTTGTATAGAATGTCTGCTTCCTAGTTTGTTCACTTTTTGAATTTGATAGAACTTCTGCTAGGATTTCTGAATGTGATTCTTTTATAATCAATTCAAAAATTATATCCATTCCTTGATATCCTTGTTGAGTTATTGTCAGTGCCACAAAGCACACTAAATGACTAAGATTCTTGAGTTGGTAACTGCTAATGTGATTGAATTTATTACATTAAATTTCATGTTTGAGATCACACGTATCAAGCATTTCATCTTGATATCACCTTAATTTATATTGGATTAGCTTCCATAAATTGATCAAAATTTGGAAAAAAGATACTTATTTCAAAACTTTAGTAGCTTGTGAACAGGTGAAAATGGTTGTGAACTGTTGCTACAAATTATTTGGCCACTTGAATGAAAGATTAATTATGGATATTATCTGTTCTGGTTTTAATGGGTAGTTTGTGCTGATGCAGTGAACCTTGATTTGCATAACTGAAACATAAAATTTATTTCAATACCATTTGGTTATTCAGGAGATGGTGATAGGAACATGATTCTTGGTCGAGAATTCTTTGTTACCCCTTCAGATTCTGTGGCCCTCATTGCAGCCAATGCACAGGATGCCATTCCGTACTTTGGTACTGGCCCCAAGGTTAGGCGGTTCTATTGAACTTTTATGCTCTTTTCCCTTGAAAGAAAATGTTTTTGTTTCCAAACTTGAACAGTTGTAAAGTACCACCACCCTTTTTGAGATACAGGGTTTGGCTCGATCAATGCCAACAAGTGGTGCCTTAGACCGTGTTGCGCAAAAATTAGGTCTCCCATTTTATGAGGTTTGTGCCACTCGTTGTACTAATTAATTTATTTCCAGTGTCTGTTGACTATTTTAGTGAAGCATTTAACAGTGAAAAATTAATATTTACTGCAGGTACCCACCGGTTGGAAATTCTTTGGGAACCTGATGGATGCTGGTAAATTGTCAATTTGCGGGGAAGAAAGTTTTGGAACTGGTTCGGATCACATTCGTGAGAAAGATGGCATATGGTATTGTTTGTCTCTGGTTTCTTTGAATTATTTTATTTTTATAACATTTAATTGATGGATGAACTTAAACTTTCTGATTGAATTCATTACTGGTGGTCGAAAGTTGATATGTTTCAACAATGAACATGATGCAATTGTTATCAAATTTGTTGATGTCTGGGTTCTAATGAAGTTGATGGTTGTTCTCTGATCAGTATGATGGTGTGAGCAGGGTTGCTAGATGAGACTAGCCTTTGATATGAAGCAATTGTATTGTATCCATCTGAGCTAATAATTGTTTAATTTGCATATTATTGCGTTAGTTAATTATGATGTGATCACTGCAAGTTCCTCTATGCTCGATGATTATTGGTGATTTTAATATACTTTTAATGCTTTGTGATGAGTCCCTTCATTTAAATTTGGTCAGTCAAAAATAACTCCACACTCATAATGTCAGTACTGGAATCTTACTCTGGTTATTCATCTAAGTTCAAAGGTTACTCAAACCAAGATGGATTGACTGTCAGAATTCCATTTGGCAGGGCTGTATTAGCCTGGCTTTCAATTATTGCATACCGAAACAAGGACAAGAAGCCTGGAGAGAAATTGGTCTCTGTGTCTGATGTCGTAAATCAACATTGGGCTACTTATGGAAGAAACTTCTTTTCTAGATATGACTACGAGGTAAGGATTGTTGGAAGTGGGTTCACTGAGTTACAGTTTGTATATTGTGATACATTAACAATTGGAACAAACTTTTGTGTTCTGGAAGTTTGAAGTCAATTTCTACATTTGCTTTGCAGGAATGTGATTCTGAAGCAGCAAACAAGATGATAGAGTATCTCAGGGATTTGATTTCTAAGAGCAAAGAAGGCGATCAGTATGGTTAGTATGCTGAGTTTTTTCTGCTTTTATTGAGTTTGACGGTGAACCCAAATTGAAAAAGCTGAAAGAGCAGTTTCTTTGTAGGTAATTATGCCCTTCAGTTGGCTGATGACTTCAACTACACTGATCCAGTAAGTGGACCTCGAGGTTTTATACTTATTTATAGGCTTAGATAACAAGGCAGGGAAAAAAAAAAAAGTAGTTTTGACTATCTGTTTGCCTGATGTTAAGTCTTATTTACTGCTTCAGGTAGATGGAAGTGTTGCATCAAAGCAAGGAGTTCGATTTGTCTTCACAGATGGTTCGAGGATCATATTTCGGCTATCAGTATGGCTTCTATGCTCCAGCTTGCTATGTAGAAGTTGTGTCTATTTGGATAGCACTAATTTGCCTTTTGAATTACAGGGTACAGGATCAGCCGGTGCGACAATCCGAGTTTATATTGAACAGTTTGAGCCAGATGCATCAAAACACAATTTGGATGCTCAAGCTGCACTGAAACCTCTCATTGGTAAGAACTTTTTTTCTTCTTCTCAATCTTTTGCAAACTGCTCGAGTCATTTGAACTCCTTCATTCAGGAAGCGTGTGAATTTTCTTTTCTCCTTCAGATTTGGCACTGTCATTATCCAAACTTCAAGAGTTCACGGGAAGAGAGAAACCGACAGTCATTACATAAGTCAGCGTTGTCAATTCTTGAGGTGTAAGAATGAATGAATCCTTGCAGTAATGTACAAATCCAGCTAGGGAGGGTAAGCAATAAACAACACTTCTGTTTTGTCAATTTTGATTGCATTGGAGGAGCAATGCATTTTAGGAACAAGGATTCTCACACGATGGATATAAACCATAGGGACATCTTTACCTGGCGAATAAGTTCATCTTTCAGCGCATAAATTTACGTATCCTAGTGCAGTTTTTGATTGTGGTTTTTAGAAGAGTTATATTTGCAGGTGATTCCATATTGATTTTAAAGTGTAACATCCAATATATTATATTTGTATATGAATGATATTACCGGGGAAAGTTTCGTGATAGACGATATGATTTTTATGTTTTAATCCTTATAGTCAATATATATATAGTCAATAAACGGTTATCTCAATAATTAAACTTGGTACATTAGAGGTTATATAAGATACACGACACTTGAATCCCTAAAAACGCACTTAAGACCCTCATGCACAAGTTTTTGTTTATTTATGTATTATCAGTTGGGTTTATGATGACCCCAACTCAACTACTATAGCCTTGTATATTTGATAAGAATTTTACTAATTAACCAGGTACCTCATGGGTAGAATTCTATCATCGCACCCAAGTCCAATAGATTGGCAATATGAGATTCAATAAATCTGCATCGCATGGAACCATCCATGTCCATGTCGATGTCGAACTCAACGCGAATCAAAGCAGTTGAAGTCTATTTCTCAACTTAATTTGGGTCTTTACAACCATAAAAACATGATCTTCCTTAGTGAGTATATCGCAACCTATTTTGAAGTTATTACAAGTAGTGTAGTAGCTAAGAAATGACACCTCAACCAAGAACAAGAAGCATTGGTAGTTTTTCACATTTTTACCATTGGCGACATGCAGTCATTAATTGTTTTGTTTCCCGACCACCTTACGTGGTGGAAAACCGAGTGTGCAAATTAGGAAGAACTGGATTCCAGCTGAATCACATCGATCGATCGATCGATCATGGTGTTCTGTGCTTAGATTCCAACTTACTCTCTGTTTCTGCAAATTGCTTCTTTCTGGCGATCCAAATTCGTACCATTGGTCTTTCACAAGAAAGAAATGGATTTCCTGCTGTGTGTTTTGATGATTAATTCTTCCAATAATCCCACTTGTGTTTTTAGTGTAACACTCAGTGCCCAGCTGGTTAGTTTAATTGTCAACCTACTCCACTTTTGTGATTTAACTCAAATGCTTTATCACCATTATAACTGTACTATCTTTGATTTGAGTCACTTCAAATAGATCATACCACAAACGCAAATCAATCTTAATTATGTAGTGTTACTGTTGAGTTGAGTGGCTTTTGCAACTTGGCTATATGTATCTTCAAACTGAAGATGATCGATGCTGTTAATTCATCAATTTTGTCCCCATGCAAACCCTACTTAATTTTATCCTAAATCAATCTTAGGGCATCTCCAATGATTCTACCTCTAAAGGAGGTATTTTGTTGCCACATCATCTGCCACTTCACCTAATACCTATAATCATATTTCTTTCCAACAATTCTACCCTGATGTGACGCAAAAATTGCAACGAAGGAAACGATGCTTCTTCACGGCCCAATAGACGTTTGTAATGAACAATAACCCAATTTGTATGAAGTTGTGCTGTGAAGGGAATGAACGAAATTGAGATGGATTATGTGATCTAAGTTGCTGAGCTTGGCCAATATGATGAAGCTTGATGATTTTGCACTGCTCCGTTCACCAATTGATGATTAATTCAGAAAAGGAGCGGGGCTTTCCCCCCTGTATAGGCTCCGACGATCAAGTCAGTAATATGAAAGAGAATAAACAATATGGAACAAGAATGTTTTCAGTAATTGTAAATGAGAGAACAGCTTTAAGAAATGCTAGAAATTGCTTATTCGAACCTGCCTCAATGAGGCTTGTGCCTGAGTATTTATAAACTTATTCTTGATAGTTCCGTTAAGTAATGGAGACATACGCTCCCACTTATTCCTTGTGTAATGATGTTTTTTGCCTTTCCGGGAAAACTGGCTTTAGCTTTCGGCTCCACTGTCATAATTGCTCTGTACATACTAAAATAATGGTCCTACCATGATATATTATTATCTTTATTTTCAGGTCGGTTTAACCGATCTAATCTTATATTACCGACCTAAATAGAGATGAGTTAACAATTGACCAATCTAACTTCATTAAGTTTTTACCGACCTGGGATTCTTGAGTAATACTGACATAATCATGCCGATCTGAGCTATAAGGTTTACAATCTAAGATTAGTTTATTCCGACCTAAACTTTAGTGAGCTTTCTTGTTCAGTTCATGACCATTAGAATTATATGACCGACCTAAATTTGTAACAGAGACTCTTTTGTGTGATCTTTCTGACCTGAACATGGATCTGGGCTTCTCTATCTTTTACTGTTTCTTAGTTTTTAATTAACTGGGCTAGGCCCAATGGGGATTTCAATTTTATGCACATCACAAGCCCCCCCAGTATTAGTTTTTACCGATCTAAAACTTAATACTCTTTGGGTTTTCCGAGCTAAGACCTAGCATAAAGGATATGTTTTTCTAGATTAATCCGAGCCAATTTTCCGACTAAGCAATATTCCGTATTTTTATTAAGCCGTATGTGACTTAAAGGCGATTTTCCAGTATTTATCCGACCTATACTTCATATAAAAACATGAAATATGAAATCCGACCTATAAAGAATAGTCTCTTCCATCTGTATAATAATAAGTGTAATTCCGATCTAAAGAATTTGAACAGTTTTCGGACAAATAAATATAATCATAAATACGTACCTTTACGTTCTCCTAGGTCAGGATTTTGAAGAGGCGGATCGGTCGGGACACGCCTTTACATCTATCGATACGACTTCCAAGGCCGTTTTGTGTCTTCAAGGTGTCATTAATGAATGCAGCTTTTGGTCTGCCCACGTCTCTTCGATTTCCCCGAGGCTCCATTATAAAAACCGTGATAGCAACACACATTGGCACCTTACTTCATTTCACTTTCCTGAAAAGAGAGAAATTTGTTCTTACCTTCCTTCTCCTTCCCTTCGCCGGAATTTTTCGAAATTTTGCCGGAGTTCTATCGTTGTGTCCTAATTCCTGCAATCTCCGCTAAGGTTGTTGTCCCACCGCTGTTACCTTCCGTGGTCATTCCTTTCTCTTTCTTTTATCAGTCTTCAATGGCCTCCGAGAGAAGCTCAGGCACCGAAGCATCGCGTCTGGCACCGGCAGCAGGTTAGCGTCCTTGTCTGATGATTTATTTTTCTTTCCAATCTGTCTTGTTTGAGTGATTTGTCCATGATTATTTGCACTGATGCTGTAGATTCGGCTGCCACACACGAATTTAAACCCGGAAATAATTTCACAAATGACTATGGCCGATTTAATAACCCTTAGGTCGACCCATTATATAGATCCTTCTGTTCCTATTCGTTTACCCGAGCCTGAAGAGAGGATAAATACTGTTTCTAAGGGTTGGGTCGGAGTGTATGAATATCATATTAGTTTTGGATTGAGATTTCCGACCCTAGATCTATTAATCGAGATGTGTGATTTTCTGAATATTGGGCTGAGCCAACTAGTACCCAATTCCCTTAGGTTTTTGATAGGGTTCATGTATATGTGTTTTGGGGCTGGAGTTCGACCTACAGTAGACCTGTTTTTTCAATTTTATACAGTCCGAAAATACCCTTATGGTAAATGGTGGGTGACCTTTCAGAAGCGTAGGAATAGCCCTGTGATTATTACCGACTCCCCTGATACTAATAAACAATGGAGGGCTAGGTTTTTTATGGTAAAAGCTGAGGAAGCAAACCTACCCTACCGTTGGTCCCCATTTATTTTACCAGTTGATCAATCCAGAGATAAGTCCGACCCCAGAGTTCAATCAGACTATAAGGCATTAAGAAACCATAGTAGCTCGGACAAATACTCGGTTAAATTTCCTTCAGAGGTTCTACTTGTTTCGGCCGGGCTAAGCCAATCCCCTAATGTAGAGAGTAAATACCTGTCCCTTGAACTCTTTATTTATGATATCCTTATCCTTCATAATTTGGTAATTTTTTATTTTTGCATTTTACCTGTTTTCAGGCGGTCTCGGTGGATTTGGAAGGAAGAAAAAAACCACCAAAATTATTGCTGCTTCGGGGTCTTCCAAAAGACCAGCTGAGATCGACCTTACTGAAGAGGTCGAGGTGGCCGATCCTCCTAGCTCGGCGTTGGTGACTCGGGTTACGAAAAAGAGCAAACCAACCCCAGAAGAAATCCAGGCAGCTAAGGCTGCTAAAGCTCCACAACTGTTGACGGGCCCCCCGTGTGATCCCGAGCTGCCGAAACCTGATGATCTTTGGGGCCCTGTGGACCCGTCAACAAAAGAAAGGGTTCTTCTGCTGAAGGACAAGAAAGATAGGCCGATCTCCTTAGCTCGGCCCATTCTTCAAGTGCATTTACCAGAGCCCCTGCCTGAGGATGTAAGGCCTTACCAAGAGCTGGAGGCTGAAACTGAAAGGTCTTTTGAGGAAATGGTACAGGTGGGCAACCAGCTCCGGCAAAACATGGAGCTGATGATGAAGCAGGAGGCTTTTCTTGCTTCACACATAAAGAGGGTGAGTATCAGAAATTTACTAAAGTCCGAAAATAATGATTTACCTTGGCTGACACTTCTGGCTCGGATTTTTTGCAGGTAGCCTATAATTATGCTGCTACGTCAAAAAGGGCAACAGCTTTGGACATCTTGGCCCAAAGTTATGAGCTAGAGAGGTCGAAGAAACCGTCCGAGGCCGTTGAAGATCTAGAGTTTCAGCTGGGGCTCGAGAAAAGCAAACTTTCAAAGCTTGGGGTTGAAAAGACCGAGCTAATGAAGCAGAATCAGAATCTGTGCAAGAAGTCCAGTCAACAGGTGACCAAGATCCAGGGCCTGGAAGCTGAGGTGACGACCCTGAAAGAAGAAAAGTCTCTCTGGGCAAAAGAGAGAGCTGCCCTGGAAAAAGCAGCCGAAGAGGCCAAGAAGACTGCAGAAGAAGCTACAAAAGCTGCAGAAGAGGCTATACAAAAAGCTGCGGGGATGGTTAGCTCGGAAGAAGTTGAGGCAGCTCGTCAGACCGAGCTAAAAACTTTCAAGGAAGGGGCCTTGCTGGAGTTAATGAACCGGCGTTTTCTCGAGCTGATCCAGTGCGGATATACTCTGTGCTGGGACGAGCTAAAAGGCTCCAGATCGGCATCCGATGCCCCAGAAGACTCCATAGCCCAGTCTTCTTTGCTTCCGGAGGGACGTGATCCTTTTGACTTAGTAGAAGAAATCAAGCAAGAATGCCGAGACATCGGTATTCCCATTCCAGAAAAGGTCGAAGAGGATCCGGTGGCCGATCCCCAGGAGATAACGGATGAAGCCTCTTCCCAAGCTCCTCCTTCTTAAGATCGGCCTTCTCTTAGATCGGGCTTGCCCTTCCTTCCAGCTGGGTGAGGAATGTAGGTAGCATGCCTAGATGCAGTTGCAGTGATGTAATCGGCTTTACATTTTGTAGAAATTTTTTTTTTTTTTTTATTTTTTTTTTTATTTTTTAGATCATCCTTGTAACCGAGCTTGATTATCCAATATAAATGACCTTTTCTGTTTCCTTCAAATTCTTACTTCTTTAACTCGAACTGCTTTACTGATAATATTTCCTTAAGTGTGCTGTATTCCAAGTTCGTGGAATCAATCGTCCTTGCAAGTCTTCCAAAATATAACTTCCGGTAGGTCGAGCTTCGATTACCCGATAAGGCCCTTCCCAATTAGAAAATAGCTTGCCTTGTTCTTGTGGTTTGCTGATAGATCGGTTTCGCAAGACTAAATCTCCTGGTACAAAGGCTCGATGTTTGACCCGAGCATTATAGTGTTGCCGAACTAAATTTTTGTAATTTAGTTGATGTACATAGGCCAAGTCCCGAACTTCTTCTATCAGATCCAGGCTGAGCTCCAAGTTCTTATGGTTTTGATTTCTTTCGAAGTGCATACCCGCGGGGCTCTACTTTGTATTTCTGGGGGAATTACAGCATTAACTCCGAAAGCCAACTCAAAAGGGGTCTTCCCTGTGGCCGATTTTGGCGTAGTCCGGTGACACCAGAGCACATGGGGCAATTGTTCTACCCATTTTTTCCTTTATCTTCTAGTCTGGATTTCAGCCCATGCAACAAAGTTCGGTTTGTGAGTTCTACTTGTCCATTTGCTGGAGGATGAGCTACCGATGCGAAACGCTGGGTAATACCAAGTTTTGAACACAAGGCTGTGAATTCCTTGGATTCGAATTGAGTCCCATTGTCCGAAATAACCGATCTGGGCACACCAAAACGACAGATGACTTGCCTCCAAAGAACCGAGCTACGGTTCGCCCCGTAATATTGTAAGTGCCTCTGCTTCTACCCACTTTGTGAAATAATCTATGGCCACAACAAGGTAATGGCATGAACCGATCTTAGGAAACGGACCCATAAGATCTATCCCCCATTCTGCGAAAGGCCATGGGGCAATTATCCCCGTAAAGCTGGAGGCCGGCAACTTGTGAATTGTCGCGTGGTGTTGGCAACTGGAACACCGTTGAACATACTCTACTGCTTCTTGGAATAACCGAGGCCAATAAAACCCAGCCCCTATTATTTTTTAGGCCAAATTCCGAGCCCCAATGTGAGACCCGCAATCTCCTTCGTGTACCTCCTTCAGCATGGCCTTGTTTCTCCCCATCCCCACACACTTTAGTAAAGGCATCAAGAAACCCTTTTTATATAAGTCCTCCCCGATTATCTGATAGTGTTCAGCCTTCCTTTGTATTCGTTGTGCTTCTTCCTTCCGTGATTCTGGTAGAGTGCCATCTTGTAGGTATTGCCATATAGGAAATCTCCAATCCTGTCCTTCACTTATAGACAAGATTTTTGGTTCGGCTGTACTCCTGGTATGTACTTCTTCTACTAGGACGGTTTTAGTCAGGTGAGAAAAAACCGAAGAAGCTAATTTGGACAAGGCATCAGCATTTGTATTTTTGCTTCGCGGGACCCGTTCTATAGCCCATTTTTGAAAGAATTTTAGTTGCTGTTGCACCAATGTTAAATACTCCTCCATTTGTCGATCCTTAGCCTTATACTCCCCCAAAATTTGTTTAACCACGAGCTGAGAGTCTGAACAAATTTTTAAATTTTCGACTCCAAATTTCCGAGCTAACTTCAGGCCGGCTATCATAGCTTCGTATTCTGCTTCATTATTTGTGGCTTTGAAGCAGAATCGTAAAGCATACGTGTGAATTTCTCCTACCGGGCTGGTGAGTACGATCCCTGCACCCGATCCGGACTGGCTTGAGCCCCATCTACATAGAGGATCCACGCATCGTCACCCTTGGCTATAGCTAAAAGCAGATCGGTTTTTTCTGACGGGCTAGATATGCTCTCTTGGCTGTCTGGTACTCCTTCAGCTATGAAATCCGCCAACACCTGTCCTTTGACCGCTGTGCGTGGGGCAAAGGTGATGTCATAATCTCCTAATTCAATGGCCCATTTGGTGAGTCGACCTGAAACTCCTGCTTTTTGCAAGATGGCTTTGAGGGGTGCATCAGTATAAACGGTGACTCCATGCGAGTTGAAATAAGGTCTAAGACGCCGTGTGGAGTGAACTAGAGCTAGGACTAGCTTTTCTAGGCTAGAATAATTTTTCTCTGCGGCCTGCAAAACTTTACTAACAAAATAGATGGGTCTCTGGACCCGGTTATCTTCTCGGAGCAAAACCGAGCTAATGACAGATTTGGTAGTAGCTATATACATGTACAATTGTTCTCCATGAATAGGCATAGTCAAAGATGGCAAAGAAGCTAAGTATTTTTTTAATTGTTCAAAAGCATTTTGACATTCCGGGGTCCACAAAAACTTATCAGTTTTCTTTAAAATGTTAAAAAATGGTAATGCTCGTTCTGCTGATCGGGCTAAAAACCTATTCAAAGCTGCTAATCTACCCGTTAATTGTTGTACTTCCCGAATTGTCCTAGGCGGGTGCATTTTCAATACAGCTTCTATTTTCTTAGGATTAACCGAGATACCCCCCTCAGAACCATGTATCCTAAGAACTTTCCTGAAGTGGCTCCAAAACACATTTTTTTGGATTTAACCTTAATTTATATTGGGCTAGTGTTTCAAGGGTTTCACGTAAATCAGATAAGTAAGCAAGTTCATTTTTACTTTTTACAAGTAAATCATCGATATATGCTTCCATATTTCGACCTAACTGTTTTTTGAAAATTTTATTCACTAAACGTTGAAAAGTAGCTCCAGCATTCTTTAAACCAAAAGGCATGGTTATGAAGCAATATGTACCTTTGTCTGTAATAAAAGATGTTTTTTCTTCATCTTCCTTGGCCATAAAAATTTGATGATATCCCTTATATGCATCCAAGAAATTAAGGAATCGAAATCCAGCTATAGCGTCAACCAACACGTCGATCAAAGGCAATGGGAACCAATCTTTGGGGCATGCTTTATTTAAGTCGGTGAAGTCTATGCACATGCGCCATGAACCATCTGGTTTGGAAACTAACACGGGTTAGCCAACCATTCCGGATAATCTACTTCTCGGATGATACGTACTTCCAACAGGGCGTTGACTTCGATCTCCACATATCTATTACGTTCTCCCCCGAGGTTACGCTTTCGTTGTCGGATCGGCCTATGATTGGGATCAATGGATAACCTGTGTTCAATGATATTTCGAGAAATGCCAGGCATATCCTCCGGTCCCCAAGCAAAAACTTCCACAAATTCACGCAAAAGGTTAAGTAAATCATATTGTAATTGAGGGGGCAAATCAGCCCCAATTTTTATTACCTTGTTTGGATCGGCCGCGAGGGGAATAATTCTTACCTCGGCCCCTGCTTCAATGGACAGGTCCGAGCCACCTGTTAGATCGGTAATATTAACGGAGGTCGACCTGTCGGTAGAAGTAATTTTTGATTTCATATCCAGGGGGGTCGGTTCCTTCAAGGAAGCCATGTAGCACTGCTTTGCCTGCAAGACATCACAACGAATAGAAGCTACCCCACCTATAGTGGGAAACTTTAAAAGCATGTGTACAGTAGATGCTATGGCCTGAAACTGATTTAGTCCAGGCCGTCCCAATATACATTGTATGGTGATGGCTCATCAATGACCACGAAGTCTATGGTTTTCGTACGTTTTAGCTGTCCAGCCAGTAACGTGACGGGAATACTCAAGTGTCCCACAGGTATAACATGGTGATTGCCGAAGCCAATCAATGGTGTCCGAACTGGACTTAACTGTGCCTTGTGTAATTGACAACCAGCCAGTGCCTTGGTTGTAATTATATTGCTAGAACTACCCGTGTCTAACAATGTCCTACGCACTTGGTAATTTGAAATGTAGCAATCGATCACTAGTGGATCGTCACAATTGAAAGACAGAAATGTATCTGTGTCATCGAAAGTAATGCCTGGTGTCATGGTATCTGATTTACGCTTACCTAGAATAGAGTTCCTTTGCCGGTATACCTGTTTCCTCTGGCGGTTAGAGTCGCCTTGGGTTGGTCCTCCTGCTATGGTGTTTACAATCCCTGCTATATTCAGGTCGGTGTTACCCCCAGCATTTGGGGCTCGGGAGTCGGATTGGGAACATTCGCGGGCAAAATGACCGGTCTCTCCACATCGGTAGCATCCGTTAGGTCGTTCACGGATTGCTGAAGTCACCGGTTTAGGTAGAGGTGCTATTTGTGTATATTGTGGTAGTTTCCCAGCTTGAATTAATTTAGCTATTTCTGCAGCTAAATCACGACAGTCATTAGTATTGTGACCAATGTTTTTATGGTAATTACAATACCTGCCCGGATTGAGCCGATCTGTGGGACCCGTCATGGGTCGAGCTGGGGGCAGCAGCCCTTGACTCTGAATGGCAGCATATATGTCAGCTCGAGGGACTGAGAAGGGCTCGGATACCTGCACAGTGTTTACACTTACCCCAGCCTTTGGAATGGAATTAGTGGTATTGGCAAAGTTTAATTTCTTATTTCCTCCCGATGTAAGAATTGGGGAAGGAGCTTTCCTCTTACCATATAAATCGGAAAAACTTCTTTCCCTTTCCTGTTTTATAGCTGTAGCGTCTTCAACAACAGCAAAGTTAACAGCAGTAACCATCATTTCAAAATAAGAATGTGGGGGTCGAATGGCCAATTCAGTAGCTAAAGGTCCTGACCGTAACCCGTTAATAAATGATCCCATCATTATTCTATCATCTTTTTCATGACATTGCCTAGACTCTATATTGAACCGATCTATATATGCCTGTAATCCCTCTTCCATTTTTTGTGTTATGTTCATTAAATGTGAAATCGGTTTAGACAATATCTTATTACCCATGAAATTGGCTAAAAACAGGTCACCAAACTGATCTAAAGAATGAATAGAATTTCGGGGCAAAGTACAATACCAATTTATGGCCTGACCTTTAAGTGTCAGATGGAATGTCATGCATCGGTTAGCGTCGGACAGGTTGGCAGCATCCATGACGCTCATGCACTGCATCCAGTGTGCCGTGGGGTCGGTGGTACCATCATACTTGTCGACCTTACCTAGGCCTCTGTATCCAGGGGGAAATTGTGCCATTTGAATCTCCCATCCAAAAGGATGAGACACGCGAGACGTGGGGGCAGTTCGTCCGATCTGAGTATATCCAGATCCGGTAGGCCGAGCTGGGGATATCCGGACTGACCTAAGGGGTGTCCCCCCAGGCCGAGGTAATAATTTCCTAGGCCGGTCCCGGGATAATAATTTGGATTAAGCAAGGGAATATTTTCTAAGGGCGGCTGTATGGCTCGGTTATTGCCTAAACCATAATGCTGAAACATTGCGGGGTTGGATGTAGTGGTGTATCCGGGGTAATAACAGGGTTGATTCATTTGGCCGATTGGTAGGCCATGGCCAGGTTGATTCAATTGACTCATTTGTTGTCCTAAAGTGGGAAAGGCCAGGCCTGACATTAAAGAACCATTATTAAACTGAGCATTGGGGGCCACAAAGGGACCCGAAAAAGTAGGATTAGCCTGAGTATGAGCTACAGTGGCATAAACAGGTGGTGCCACAGAAGGGTCAGGAGGACCAGCAATATGACTGATTGAAGAAAAATTAACTCTCCCAGGTTGTGGAGGACATATAGTAGTAGATTGTGGGGGGAGACTAGACATTAAAGCAGCAGAGGGTTTGGACACAGGGTTGATGATAGCCTTGGGGGGGGAACGGTTGGGGACCAGTGTAAACCATAGGAGTGTTCTATGTTAATTGCTTCTGTGGTGGTGGTTGTAAGGGGAGGTTCTGTAGTAAGAGTAGAGATGATAGGAGCAACATGGTTTATTAAGTGAAATAGTTCTGGAAATAAACGGAAGAACCTATCTTTTTCTGCCTGTTCCTGTTCCGGGGTGAGAGTTTCAACAAGGGTGGTAGTAGTTGGTGGATCAGATGGAGGATTAGAACTGGTGGCAGAAACAGTAGGGACCAAAGCGGTTGTAACGGTGAGCCCATTGAGGTTGTCAGAAGAAGAAGCACCTTTTCCTGAACGAGTTTGCGTCATGGTTTCAACAAATTTATTTAAATGAGGAAAATTTGATGAAATGATCTGATCAAACGTTTCCCCACAGACGGCGCCAGTTGATGTGACGCAAAAATTGCAACGAAGGAAACGATGCTTCTTCACGGCCCAATAGACGTTTGTAATGAACAATAACCCAATTTGTATGAAGTTGTGCTGTGAAGGGAATGAACGAAATTGAGATGGATTATGTGATCTAAGTTGCTGAGCTTGGCCAATATGATGAAGCTTGATGATTTTGCACTGCTCCGTTCACCAATTGATGATTAATTCAGAAAAGGAGCGGGGCTTTCCCCCCTGTATAGGCTCCGACGATCAAGTCAGTAATATGAAAGAGAATAAACAATATGGAACAAGAATGTTTTCAGTAATTGTAAATGAGAGAACAGCTTTAAGAAATGCTAGAAATTGCTTATTCGAACCTGCCTCAATGAGGCTTGTGCCTGAGTATTTATAAACTTATTCTTGATAGTTCCGTTAAGTAATGGAGACATACGCTCCCACTTATTCCTTGTGTAATGATGTTTTTTTGCCTTTCCGGGAAAACTGGCTTTAGCTTTCGGCTCCACTGTCATAATTGCTCTGTACATACTAAAATAATGGTCCTACCATGATATATTATTATCTTTATTTTCAGGTCGGTTTAACCGATCTAATCTTATATTACCGACCTAAATAGAGATGAGTTAACAATTGACCAATCTAACTTCATTAAGTTTTTACCGACCTGGGATTCTTGAGTAATACTGACATAATCATGCCGATCTGAGCTATAAGGTTTACCAATCTAAGATTAGTTTATTCCGACCTAAACTTTAGTGAGCTTTCTTGTTCAGTTCATGACCAATATAAGATTATATGACCGACCTAAATTTGTAACAGACTCGTTTTTTGTGATCTTTCTGACCTGAACATGGATCTGGGCTTCTCTATCTTTTACTGTTTCTTAGTTTTTAATTAACTGGGCTAGGCCCAATGGGGATTTCAATTTTATGCACATCATACCCAAAAAGTAGGTATTTTATTGCCACATCATCTCCCACTATCAATTATTATATACATTCACTACTACAAAACGGAGCTTTAACGGCTGCGAATTAACGGCGGAAAATAGAAAACCGCAGTAATAAAGGGAATGCGGACTTTCTACAGCGGTCTAAAAATGAACCGCCATAGAACAGGACTTTCTACGGCGGTTTAAAAATGAACCGCCGTAGAAACGGACTTTCTACGGCGGTTTAAAAATGAACCGCCGTAGAAACGGACTTTCTACGGCGGTTGGGACAAACCGCTGTAGAAAGGGGACTTTCTACGGCGGTTGGAGGGTAACCGCCGTGGAAAGTCCACTTTCCACGGCGGTTACCTTCCACGGCGGTTTAATGTTCTCCGCAGTAGTATTGACGTATATATATATTAAAACCTAAATAACACCGTGTATTCCCATATCGCGCCCGAGAGTGTCTGTCTCCAAATTTCTACTACGTTTTTGCACGTTGAACCTAAAGAATCGTCATTTGGAGCTAAAATTTACCACCTAAAGGTTAGAAACTTGTAAAATTTTCCAGTAATTGCTTATGCTTGTACTTTAGCTAGATATGTCATCCTATAGCATTTATTTTTATTTATCGTAGCTGCATGGCTGAAAATTAAAGTTGCATATATTCCATGTATGTGGCGAACCTTAGTAGTGTGGAACCTTATTTAGTTATATACTATGTAGTTTTCGGCGATGTAATTTGATTTATAGTGTTTGATTTTTGATGGATGATGTTCATATAATTAGCCCTACTTAGAGTGTGTATTATTTTTTTATGCATTTTATATGTTTGATGAAATGCATGAATGAAAAACTTTTCTTCTTCATTCGATTATGTCTATTGCGCATGTGTTGTCATTGCATTATTTTTTTCATTGAGGTATTATAGTAGTTTTGCACATATATGACTAACATAAGTATTATGACATGTGCTAAGACAAGCATGCAACTTGATACTTTGTACATGTTTGTTGAATTATTATTTGGTATTTTTAATTATTTCAAGGTCTTAGTTACACATGGATCGAAATATCTTGTTCTGTGGTGATCGGACCTCCGATTCTTATGCGAGAGAAGTTAAGAATTTCATTCAATTCGCTTATAAGAATACAAAGTACGTTCATTGTCCGTGCAAATCTTGTAAAAATGGGGCGCGGTTTGATAACTCAAATACAATAAGATTCCATTTATATCGGCACGAGTTTGATCCTTCTTATAAACTGTGGATTTGGCATGGTGAAAGTATTGATGGTTTACCTGAGCAAAGAAAATCTCATGCAAAAGGAGATGATGCGATTACTAGAGATCGATTAGATGCCATGATTGAGGATGTGGCCGAGGATTTTACTGATCAACCGGAAGTTCTTGCTTCAATTTTGGGTGACAATGAGAAGCCTCTATACAAGGATTGCAGTAAATATACACGATTGTCTAGTGTTTTGAAGTTGTTTAGTTTGAAAGCGGCAAATGGGTGGTCAGATACTAGTTTTACAGCCTTATTGAGGGTGTTGAAAGATATGCTCCCAGAAGATAATGAACTTCCAGATCGAATTTACGAGGCGAAAAAAATGTTGTGTCCAATGGGTATGGAGTATAAGAAGATCCACGCTTGCCCAAATGATTGCGTCCTCTACAGGAATGAGTATAAGGATTTATTGCGGTGTCCTAAGTGTAACACTCCCCGATACAAAAACAAGCAGCTGTGTGATGCTGTTGAAGACAGTTCTGATGCGCAAAAGAAGGGGTCGCCGGCTAAGGTTCTGTGGTATCTTCCTATAATACCGAGATTTAAACGGTTGTTCTCTAATGAAAAAGATGCAAAACTATTGACATGGCATTCAGATCGGTGTATTCCCAGTGATGATGACAAGGTGATAATGCATACATCAGACTCAGATCAGTGGAAAAAGATTGATTCAATGTATCCTTCTTTCGGGGGAGAAGCCAGAAATTTGAGGCTTGGTCTGTGTACTGATGGAATGAACCCGTTTGGCAGTCTGAGTAGCAGACATAGCTCATGGCCGGTGATGTTGGTTATTTACAATTTTCCGCCTTACTTGTGTATGAAGCGCAAGTACATACTTATGTCTCTAATGATTTCAGGCCCACGGCAACCAGGAAATGACATCGATGTGTATCTTGCTCCTCTTATTGAAGACTTGAAAAAGTTATGGGATGAAGGCGCACCTGTGTTTGATGCCTACCGTGAAGAAATGTTCACATTACGTGCCATGTTGTTCTGTACCATTAATGATTTTCCTGCTTATGAAAACTTGTCTGGGTACTCTGTTAAAGGGCATAAAGCATGTCCAATATGTGAGGAGAGTACAGATTTTTGTCAGCTTGAACATGGGAGGAAGACAGTATACCTTGGGCATCGCAGATTTCTTCCCGAGACTCATCCGTATCGCCGTATGAAAAGAGCATTCAATAGATTCCAAGAGTTCAGAAAAGCACCAGAACCCTTGAGCGGGCCAGAGGTGAAAGCTCGTGTGACGGACATTAATGTTGAGTTTGGTAAAACTTCGGAGTCCAGCAACAATGATAGGTTGTTGGAAGAAAAAATCCATATTTTTTGAACTTCCATACTGGGAGAACTTGGATGTCAGACATTGTCTCGATGTTATGCATATTGAGAAAAATATTTGCGAAAGCCTCTTAGGTACGCTCTTGAACATTCCTGGTAAAACTAAGGATGGTTATAACGCGAGACTTGATATGGTTGATATGAACATAAGAGCAAATTTAGCACCGGTAGCTCGAGGACAACGCACATATCTACCCCTGCCTGTCACACTTTGTCCAGAAAGGAGAAAAAACAACTGTGTTCAAGTTTGCGTAGCATCAAAGTTCCATCTGGATATTCTTCAAATGTAAGCAGACTTGTTTCCATGAAAGATTTAAAACTGGTTGGTTTGAAGTCTCATGATTGCCATGCCTTAATGCAGCAATTGTTGCCTGTAGCTATTCGCTCGATATTGCCCAAGCATGTTAAGTCCAGTATAACAAGACTTTGTTTCTTCTTCAATGCTATATGTAGCAAGGTTATCGCGCGCGAAAAACTTGATCAGCTACAAGATGAAATAATTGTTGTCCTCTGTCAATTAGAAATGTATTTTCCACCCGCCTTCTTTGATATTATGGTGCATTTGGTGATTCATTTGGTCAGAGAGATAAAAATCTGCGGGCCTGTTCATTTGCGATGGATGTACCCATTCGAGTGATATATGAAAGTATATAAGGGGTATGTGAAGAATCGTTGTCGTCCTGATGCTAGTATTGTTGAAGGTTATATAGCTGAGGAGGTAATTGAGTTTTGCACTGAGTACTTGGCCGAGAACGCATCCATTGGAATATCTAAGAATCGGCACGATGGGAGGATTACAGGTATGGGCAGAAGGGGAGGAAAATTTTTTTTGCCGTCTAATGTTGAATTGATGAAGGCGCATCTCTACATTCTGCGCAATTCTGAAGAAGTTGCGCCCTATGTGACAGACCACATACAGTCAATAAGAATGTCTTATCCTGCTTGGACGGATCAACGTGTGCTCAATGAACATATTCGGACATTTGTCTATTGGTTTGGTAATGCTGTCTTGGGCAAAGACGTTTCGGAGACATTGAAATGGTTGGCATTTAGGCCCAGCCCTGCGGTACGATCATTTTCATGCTATGACATAAATGGATATTCATTTGCTACTAAGAGACAAGATGAGAAGAGTACGGCACAAAACAGTGGTGTTACATTAATCTCAGAGGCTTTACATGTTTCTAGCAGGAAGGATAAAAATCCATTGTATGCAAGCATGGCTTATTACGGGGAGATCGAAGATATTTGGGAGATTGACTATGTCTGTTTCAAAGTAGTTGTATTTCGCTGCAAATGGGTTGATAACAATAGTGGGGTTCGAACTGATGATCCATTGGGTTTTACCTTGGTCAACCTCAATCGGGAGGGTTTCAAGGGGGAACCATTTATACTTGCATCGCAGGCGAAACAAGTTTTTTATATCACCGATCCTTGCGACGAACATTGGTCTGTTGTTCTTCATGGTAAACAACATCACGGTGTGGAAGGGATAGATACAGAAGAAGGGTTTCATGAGGCTGGCCCTTTCTCTAGTGGGTTACCTGAATCGAGAGCAGATGAGGAAGATAGGGAACTTGATAAATACATACTTCGTGATGACCACAGCGAAGGATTATGGTTCGAGGATCAAGTGTCCCACAAGAGAAAGAGAATAAGTTAAGAATCATTTTCAGGTATATTGTTTGTTTTTATTAAACTTCAATTCCCGTGGGTATGTATGTGTGTTTGTGTATTTGTATATGTTTCTTTGATTTTAATGAAGAGAGGATTCAATAAATTTTTAACAACATTTATTCTTATCCTTGAACCGCCGTAGAAAGTTTACCCTTTCCACGGCGGGTCGAACCCGCCGTAGAAAGTCCGCTAACTTACAACGGCTGCCAGATAGATGGCGGTTCAAAAATGCTAAACCCCGCCGTTAAAAGCCCTTTATAACCGCCATTAAAGCTCCGTTTTGTAGTAGTGATTTTATTTATATTTACTCATTTATTATATCATTTTTAATTATGTATAACTAAACATCATTACTAATATTTTAATGAACATATTTTATTTTTAAATTATATATTAATAATATTTTAATAAATAAATTATTTTAATAAACATATTTTATTTTTAAATTATATATTAATTAAAGTTAATACATACATAATTTAAATAAAAAAATTCCTAAAAACAATTAACACAATAAATATTCAACACAAAGTAAAAATAAAAAATACAATAAATATTCAACACAAAGTAGAGAAAAAGTCAAAAAAATACAATAAATATTCAACACAAAGTAAAAATAAAAAATAAAGTAGAAAAGTGGCCCACCCCAATGTTTCTCTACCTGGGTAGAGAAACCTCTACCCAGGTAGAGAAACATATTTCTCTACCCCAATTCCCCAACGGCATCTACCCAAAAATGGTGGGTAGATGCTGACTGCCATGTCAGCATCTACCCACCATTGTAGATGCCCTTACAAGGTAAGATCGATCCTAAATACACTACGTACTTTTTCTTTTTTCCAATGTAATTTTATTTTTTGGACATTTCTCTAGATTTGCTTTCAGTAGTCATTCTGAAACTAAAAGAAGTACAACACAACAGTTGCTAGGAAATGTGGAACCAATAATTCAGAAAAAAGAATGTCAAATCATGTTATAGTGAATTGCTAGCTCGGTGATAAGACCGTCGTTAGCCCTATCAAATACAGTAAAAGTACTGTATAAACCTGCAACAAATAACTATAAGTAGCACAATGATAACAGGGTCGATCCCACAGGGAACGGAGTGCTTAAAATCACAAAAACGTATTTATTCCAAACAATTTGGTTTGCAACCACCTTTGTTGCTCAGAGAGACTTCGTAAAAGATTATTGCAAACTTAATAACAAACTTAAATCAAGAAAGAGAGTTTGATCAATGTAATAAAGTATTCCAGCAATATGTAAATCACAATAATCACGTGCATGTTAATCATCAACTCAATAATATATTAAATAGCATGTCATCAACCAGTTATAGATTACCGTGAATCCGCACAGACATAACCCAATCTCCCCTTACTTTATCGACAATTACCGTGAATCCGCACAGACATAATTGCTACTCTAATTAACAAGGAACAGGCCGTAAGGCATCGACACCTATTAACCAAGTTAACAGCCTTAATATTTAGAGAAACCCGATTTTAGTTTTTCTTATTGAATTAACATCTAAGAATTACTAATCCCTTATTCTCTATTACCTGAAGGTAACTTTACCACTAATTAATCTTGTCCAATAAATATTATGTTATTTAACTGAGAATTAATTGGCTCTACCTAATTCAACTAAGGTGATCAATCTCAATTAAATATCAGTAATCAAAGTTATGAGCAGAGAATAAAAAGGAACACATGCAATTTAAGTTAAGAGCAATTCGGTTTCATAACATGCCCGGATTAATTGCTATTACATTATACTGGAATATATAATTTAGCTACTCATATTTAAATTAACTACGCACATAATTATTTTACGATTCATACTGAAAATAATCGAAAAGAATAAAGTAAATAAGGAATAAATACTTGAATTACGATATGAAAATAATTCCCTAAGTAAGCTACCGCCCGTTAGGGCTAACGGAACCTCTACTGGACAGAAATCCTCAAATCGCAGAAATAGAAAACTACTGCTACTTGCTCTGAACTAGCTACGAAAATATATGATAAAACTCTACTCAAAAAACGTCTATTTCACCTCTCCCTTCCATCCCTATAAATAGGTGTAGAATGGAGAGTAGAAACTAATTCAAAATAGGAAATTACTAAAACTATTTTCCATGTAGGACACTACTAAAAACAATCTCCAAAACAAAGAAGGATTAATGTATCAGGAAACAATTCCTTCTTCTAGCGCATCACACATGTTGGCAATTAAAGAATCCAAATTCCATTCCAATTGCTTTCTAGGGGTGATCAATTAATTAGGCAATTGCCTATTTTCTTCATTGGGCTTCCTTCTCTTCTTTGGGCTGGACTGCTCATTGCCTTTGGGCTCCTTCAACTTCGGCCCACTCGTTCCTCTTGCATGCATGAACATGAATAATGGCTCCATTCATTGCTTCTTTGGGCATGTGAACCCTTTTTATTCTCTTTTGCATCTTACTTTCTTTCTAAAACCTGCATTTATCTTACAAAAACTGGCACATACCCATGAGATTTGACACAAATATGCTCTAAAATTCAGCAGCTAAAGGACACATATCACTCAGGCTAATATATCGATTTATATATCTTCGGTGTACTTTGTTGTTGTGATACAAAGTAACGCCTACACATAATAGTATAGGAATATATATGTATATATGAAATAGTAAGTCGTAACTTCACGTGGGCTACGACAAACGTTACTGGCAGGAAGTTTGTAGATGTCGATGGAAGTGGAGATCGAGTTGCCGTATGATTAATGTGTGGAAATTAAGAAATAATCAAGACAATATTGATGACACTACTACAAAATGCTATTAGAGTAAAGAAGTAGTAGTGTAGTCTCTTCGTGCTGCTTACTGTGGATACGTCATATATATATATATATATAGTCTTATTGTCTGTCTCTAAACAGATATATAAACGACTGTTTTAATTGCAGGAAAAGAAACAAAGAGGTCCATGAGTGAAGGCAACTAACGTGAAGGTGGAATGGACATAATATGATGCAGACAAAAAGTGGGACAAATGAGTTGAGTTCTCTTCTTCTCTTTAACTTCCATGAAAATGAAAATGAAGGTGACAGACCCCGCAAGGTTGGATCTCTCTCCACACGAACGCAGTGGCTCCCCTTTGTTAAATGATCCCATTAATAAAAAGCAGGCTTGCTGGTTTGCTTCCCGACTCTTAGTGGGACATCGATCTGGCTGTTGCAAATGCAAATGGGGAACAGACACGATCTCTTCCGATTTTGGTTTTGGATCTTTCCTTTCGGGATATATACATTAAAAAAGTAGTGGGCTAGCCTAGCTCCATCACGGTGTTATATTCGGCGGCTGCCTGCACACAACTAATTCCACCTCCGTTAATATTTTCCCTTCCCAGTGTTCCAACCTGTGGATATTTCCCCGACCAATATTGGCGCCCTCGGTTTTCCAAGGGTTGAGATGAGAATTTCCCTCCTCCCCCTTTTGCACCTAAACCCAAAGCGATCAAATGTTCCCGCCAAGACAGATGAAAAAAAAGTGGTTGATGTGACTTGGGTGGTAAAAGAGCCGAGAGATACGCGATTTTTTCAAGAGAAAAATTGAAAACAAGAATTATTGTAAATTTTACTCTAAATTGAAAAAAAAAAATAAATAAATAAAATTACTCTAGATTTTAGAATGTCCTTCGTTTTCACCAAGTGTTGATGAGACTATATATAAATTTTATGTCCTTTCGTTAGGTTCTTTAAAACAGTCACCCTCCGTAGAAGCCATTAAACAATCATGAAAATAAATTATCTTTCCTTTTCTTCTTCTTTTTCTCTGTTTCTCTCAAAACACGAAGTGTGTTCATATCATATAGATATACACTGTTTGGTTGGAGAAAACATGAGATTAATTAGGAGTTTGATTAGGACCAACTACAATTAGGTAGTGACATTTTTTTTTTGGTTTTGCATGAAAGTCTTTTCAATGGCCACTTCAAACTGTCCATAATTTCATCTACTGTTGATGGACCAACATAACATAAATGAAGAGAGCAAAACAACCTTTTGATTATTTATGCAATGTTCACTTAATTATAGTTGCTTTTTTTTTCTTTTTTTTTTTGGAAAATTTAAAAAAAAATGAAAGAAAAGAAAAAAAGTTTAGTTTAGTTGGCTCCAGTCCAGTCCAGTCCAAAGTCCAAATCAACCATCTACCTTACATATGGTGGAAAATGAAAGACCATTATGAACTATTTGTGTTGTCTCCAAACAAGCTATTTATGTCTTTTAGTTGTGGTTAAGGAAATGTTCAACCTTTGTTGCTGCCAAAGAACAATAAATATGATCACAAATATATATATATATATATGTATATATATATATGTATATATATATGGGGAAGTAGAAATCTCAAAATTTTGGCCACTAAACTTAGGCACAAGGACAAACACAAGAATTGAAAACTTCATAAAAGATATCTACTGAGAGTAGGAATGAATTATATTAGTAAATCATCCACAATATATATAATATGCTATCGTTATCTTGACATTACTATTCTACTAAATTTGTATAATTAAATTGTCATTGTCCACCTTATATGACAAAATATAACTGTTATGGAAGATCCCAACTCCATTTTTGTTAGGAAAAACACAAATTCCCTCTCCCTGTCATTCATTACGCAAACATACTTTCTGAAACCGCCCCCCCCCCCCCCACATCAAACTAGTAAATTAAAATCCCCCTCCCCTTTAAAACTTTACTCATCATGTGAAAAATTGAAGTCTTACTATCTAAAAGCTTAATCCGTTAGGTTTTGAGTCAAACTTATTTAACGCGTACTCATAACCTTAATATAAAGGTCATATTTCCGAAAGCTTCTGGCTGTAAACATAACCTACTCGATCTTCCAATGAGACGGAAATCAGTAGTAAAGGCTGGGTGATGGACTGTTGCACGTTTAGGGCAGCTACATTTTCCAATATCTCCAAGAAGAAGTTGCATGTTGTCGTCAGTGAGAGAGAAAGCTCGCATTTGTGGTTGCGACAACCATGAAAGGAGGTAGCTAAGGACAAGAACTCTACCGCTGCTCATAGTTATGGCCACTGCCTGTCTCTTCCTCTGTCTTTCCATTCACCGGCGATCGAACACAACTTCATTACTAAATATAGATTCAATTTTTATATACAATTAAACCCAATGATTGATGGATACTAATAGATTTACTTACATATATAATGGCCTACTGTGTATATATATATATGGAGTTTTGCAGCCGTTTTCTGCAGCTTCAGGATATCGATTACCTATGGATTCGGATTTCGACCACAGATATTTATTTTAGCTATATATATACGTACCATACGTACACATATATATATATATCCAAATTCCTCATTGAAAATGGTGTTCTTCGTCGTCGTCCCTCTGTATATTCTATCTCTGTTTTCTTTATCAATCCTTTCACGATAAAAAAACGATCGTATGATGAGACATGTGAATTCTACGTTCTATTCTATTGTTTTTAACATGCATGTTCGAAAGCGGAGATGTTAATCATGGTAAGATCCAAAAAACAAGAAAATTGAACGGTTTACCCTTAATATCTTCTCAATGCATGTTGGTGGAGGGCGTTATGTTTAAGGTAAATGAAGCCAGTCATTTCTCAACTTAACAAAAGATTTGACTTCATGAAAAATCTTTATACTAAAAATTGGCCGGTGAAAAGTTTTTTTTTTTTTTTAAACAAAGAACCCTCCTGAAAAATATGAGCGTAATTTTCCACATAAAATATTTTTGAACGCGAGTTTAAATACATTGGCTCGGTCTAACTCGAGTTCCATGGTATGTTCCAACTCAGTTCATTTACTGCACCTTTAATTTAAATTGGTGATTAATTTTCTGCAAAAATAAATAATATATCAGTTTTTATTTACCTTTTTTTCAATTTCCTGAAACGAAAAAAAAAAGTATGCCGGCGCTAAGATATGGTTTAACATAAATTATAGTAGTAATTACATTAATATTTGTAACAAGTTGAAGACTTGAAGTTGTGGTTTGCGTTGACTTAGTATAGGAAGTCAACGAAACAGAAACATGTCACGAACGGATCATCAAATCAAAGTCCAATCCAAATAGTTGACTCCGTGACATGTACCGTTTGTGGATTCACAGTTGGGCTCCATCATCTTCCAACAACATTAACCATAACAATTAACATCTACACATATCCCCTTTCCTTTTCCCTACACAAAATGCCATTCACTAATTAACGTTTCATCCCCTCTTTATTTTATTTCATGTTTCTATTATTACGTTGTATGTCTCTATTATTTGTATATGTGTGTAGAGAGATTATTCAGTGTATTTGTTGTACCACGTATGATCGTGTATCTAGATACATTTAGGAAAAAATGTGATATTTTGAAAGAAAACAAAAGTACATGTAGTGACTCACGAATGAATAAAAATCAAAATTATTGGCTGGCTGCACTATTTTTAAGCAAATAACTTTTCGAGTGTGTATGACGTCAAAAAGAAAAAAAAAAGAAAAAGGTTGCACTCAAAATATATGACAAATCATCGTTTTCTCATAATTTAATTTAATGTAATAAATAATATTATATACTATGTGTTAAAGTAAGTGGACAAGGTTATTGAGACTAAGAAATGGAGAAAGAAAGAGAAACAGATGGTGATTTCCTTTCGTTTGTCTTCACTTACATCCTTTTATCTACGGATTTACTTGACGCATGTTTGTACGTACTTCCTCGTTGTAGGCTATTAAGATTATCCAAAATTGGCGAATCTTGTCCAAATATACAGTAAACACATGTAGAATACAGACAGAAATTGGGGATTACGTGATGCGACAAATGTATTGAATAATCTCTCCCGACCCCGATCTATGCTAAGGATACGTCAAAGAAATGTCATTCCTATTTTATTTTTTCTTTTTATTTTTATGTATAAACTATAGCATATACGGACAAGCACACCTCAAACTCTTTTGTTCATCGCCTAGCTACTACGTATCCTAATGCCATCCTTTGTGCACAACATGCTATTCCAAGCTACTCCTAGTGTATTGATTGCTATATTGTTTTAATTTCTCTTGAGGATATGGATTCCTCATTCATTCACCACACTACTCTTTCTTTGCTTCGTAAAGTTAGATCGGATTCTCTATCCATTTTTATATTGTCACAATTTTCGTTTATGTTCAAATTATGAGTGAGATTTGTTTCAATCCGTATATTCTTGCATGCAATTATAACTTGGCATTGTTCCTCTATGGTTATAGGAATAAATGTATTATTTCAATGGGATAGAAGGAGTTTTTGCTTGATTTTAGAGCGATAACTTTGTTAATTATAGGAGTAACTGACCCATTTTTGTTTTTGCCAATTGTACTAGTGTTAGTGCTGCATTTCCAATTTCCCTTACCAAATTTGATGAAAAGTTACTCTCAACTTTCAAATCTTGGTTAATTTTGATCCATTTCAAAACGGCAATATATATATATATATATATATATATATATCCAATGTGTCAAGAGAATAATTCTTCTGGCTTGTTGCTTAAAAATGAAGATGGCTAGCTAAGTCACCCACCGTCTCTCCCTACCAAAGGAAACGCCAAAAAATTCCATTGGGAAACGCCAGCATTCCTTGTCAACACCATTGAAGACAACAATAAATATATAATGTCCCACACTGCAATTTAAACTATTTATAAGCCCTTTTAGATAAATTATCAAGAGGTCCTTGTGCTGCAAATCTTGGTTTTAAATAGTAGAGTTGAGAAGACTCACCAAAGAAGAAGCAAGAAACAGAGGAACAAAGAAACCTTTATTTTCGTTCATTATAAATTAAGATTCCAATTCACACTTTTCCTCATTCCTTTGCCAAATCTCTCCAAACTTGCATCATCTCTTCTTGTTTCTTTCTTCTTCCCTTTTTTTTTTTTTTTTGTTTATAATTCCTATCTACATCAAGAGCTGTAGCAACCCCTCACCAAAATTATAGGAGTTTATGCAAAATGGCTGTTGATTACTTGATCGCCAGCAAGCCCTCATCTTTCATGGTTGAAATGTCTAAAGATGAATGCCGGGGGGAAGAGAAAAAGCCCCTGGTTTTCGACGCCGCCGTCCTGCAGCATCAAAACAAGATACCGGCGCAGTTTATTTGGCCGGATCACGAGAAGCCGTCTCCCAGTCCGCGGGAACTTCCGGTCCCCGTCGTCGACTTGGGCGGGTTCCTCTCAGGGAACCCGGCGGCGGCCGCGGAGGCCTCCAGCGTGGTCGGCGAAGCTTGCCGGAAACACGGGTTCTTCTTCGTGGTTAATCACGGAGTGGATTCCGGCCTAATCTCCGATGCTCATCGATACATGGATTACTTCTTCGAACAGCCGCTTTCTCAGAAACAGAGAGCCCAGCGGAAAATCGGAGAGCATTGTGGGTACGCTAGTAGTTTCACCGGCCGGTTCTCCTCCAAATTACCCTGGAAAGAGACCCTTTCTTTTCGATTTTCAGCGGAGAAGAACTCATCCCACATCGTCGAGGAGTATTTCCAGAACACATTGGGAAATGAATTCGAGCAACTCGGGTAACGAATGCTATTTCCGCTTCATTACAAAAAAAAAGCCAATTTTTTTTAAAAATATTTTTGTTATATTAGAAGATTTCACTAACAGGATCGTTCCATGTAAATTTGAACAGGAATGTTTACCAGAAATATTGCAATGCAATGAACACGCTTTCGCTGGGAATCATGGAGCTGTTGGGGATAAGCCTCGGGGTGAAAAGCGAGGTCTTTAAGCAATTCTTCGAAGAAAACGAATCTGTAATGAGATTGAACTATTACCCGCCGTGCCAAAAACCAGAGTTGACGCTAGGAACAGGGCCACACTGCGATCCAACATCCCTGACCATCCTCCACCAAGACACCGTTGGCGGGCTCCAAGTGTTTGTTGACGGGGAATGGCGGTCCATCAGTCCCAACGTTAACGCTTTTGTTGTCAACATAGGCGACACTTTCATGGTAACTAATAACTATCCCTCCCTCCGTAACATTAATTAGCGAGTATTTATCAATATCACGAAGTGAACTCTTTTAACGAATTAAATATTTGATTTGATCAGGCGCTTTCGAATGGAAAATACAAAAGCTGCCTACACAGGGCAGTGGTAAACAACAAAACACCTAGGAAATCACTTGCGTTTTTTCTGTGTCCGAAGGGGGATAAGGTGGTGAGCCCACCACCTGAATTGGTGGATTCCAATAACCCAAGGATATATCCGGATTTCACATGGCCTAACTTTCTGGAGTTCACCCAGAAGCATTATAGAGCTGACATGAACACTCTACAAAATTTCTCCATTTGGTTTCAACAGAGAAACAGCTGAATTGATGAGATCCAAACCAAATATCATGCATTTGCATGCGTCAGCCCCTCCCGGCCGATGATCGGACCGGTGTCGAAAGTACCAAACGAGGTTAAAAAAACCGTACGGCAACAGCTGGCCACCTGGTCGACTTAATTCCAAGGGGCAAGTGGGAATTTTGAATTGAGATTATGCTTCCTCTTTTTTTTTTTTTTTTTTTTTTTTTTTTTCCCTTTCCATGTAGTAATAATTGTAGTAGCAGTACCTAGTAGTAATTTGTTTATGTCAAAATTTTGGAGAATTAATATACTAACGTACGTACAATCTTGTAATTTTACTCTCATCTTCTACAATATCACAAACGTTAGAAAGTAAAGAGTTAAAAATGAGCAAATCCAACCGTTAAATCTTTTTTATTATTTGACGTTCAGAACTAAAATGAATAAATATAATTCTCTATTTCTATTATCGGTTTGAGAGAAAATTATATTTTTGCCCTTAAATAATACATGTTGTATTATACAACAGATCTGCATGCATAGAGAATAGTTTCTCCGAGACAAGACAAAGGAAATATCACAAATAAAAAGGCTCAAATTTTGTAATTTCTTTTGACCATATTGTACCACCACGAGTCTATTTTAGTATTTTACTTGGCCACATACCATGCCCGCCATATCTGTCATTTTCTTCTTAAAATAAGAAAAATGGTGGTAATTAATTAGTGTGGTGATGTTCCCGTTTCAATTTCTAGACGTGGTAAAGTATCGATCGAACTGTGCTTTTATTTATTGTTCGGGGTTTGAATTTCACTACTAAGATTTTTTAGACAATTAAGTTCAAATTAAATCATCTTTCAAGTGTAAAAATGTCATGGATTATTAACTACAAAATAGTATTGGCCACATTCAAATCTTAGTTACCATCTAGCTAGTAGCTATTATTATTATTTCCCCACCTTGGAAACATAGCGTGAGAACACATGGCCGGGAGTACGTTAACGTTAAATACAAATGAAGGCAATCATCATTTCCTTGGAAGAAAACAGAAGAAAATACAAAACAGAAGGAAGATAATCTACAGGAAAATCTTTTAAGCCAAGATTTTATTTTTATGCTCCAATATTAATTAATTTTGGAAATACCGATGGTTCTGCCTTGTGCTAGCTGCTGGGATTGGTGGCTAAAGTAATTAAATAATTATTCTTTTCTTTTTTTTTTAGGTAAATAAATAAATAAGTAGATGGTGCAATATTGTAAGACAAAAGGGTTTACATCATTATTATATAGAGTCCAAGGCTAAAATAGTTTGTTAATTATCAATCTTCCCATCTTAATCTGTCAAACTGTGTCATTCTTGTCTTTAAGTCAATAGAGATGAGTGACAACATCATTCTTTTTATTTTAATTAATTGGAGGGGTAAATGCGTAAAAATAACTGTAAATTAAGTGTGCAAATATTTAGTAAATTATGTCAATGGTCCTTCAATTTCAAATCAATTAATATCTATAATTTTATTTATTATTATTATTTTATTTTTTTTTGAGTTCTGATTGGTCAATTTTTGAAGTCAACAAATAATGATGCAAGATTACACTACCTTTAAAGACAATGTCCTAGCTACTATCATTAGTAAATAAAAACTTTTTAAATACTGAGACATCTTCAAACCAAAAGTGATGATAAATAAATATACGAAATGAGATAGTGGGATGTGAGATAGCAAACACAGATAAAATTAACATTCACATGCCGTATAAATGTGTCTTTTAATATCAATCTGTTATATTATTTGATATATATTTTCGCTATCTTTATCATTTTTATCAAATAAATCCCGCGTAACAATAATTTTTAAGAGATATTAATTAATCACTATTTGAGATTAAAAAAAAAAAAGATTAAACTTTTTTCTAAGAGAGGGGTATCAAAATGAATTTTAACTCAAACTATATATATATATATATATAACTTCCATGAATGATTGACATTAAACTAAGTGGGAAAAAGAGAAGACAATTGAAAAGGGATAACTTCAAAAGAAGAAATTGGAGAAGAAAAGCATAGAAAAAGGTCCAAGGAGAGAAAGCATGGCCCCGATGATAATGAATGATTCATAGGCATAGTGATCGAGGAGCTAGAATCCAGTTGAGCTTTCCTTTGAGTGGATTCTTCTGCAATTGTTTTGTTTTTACTCATCCCAGCCACTATTTTTTATATACTCTGTATCTGGAGTTTTGGACACTTGTGGATGTATATAACGTAAACAATTTGGATAGATGATCTGAACTTGGGATTCAAATGGGTACCTACGTAGCCACTTTTGTCTGCATTTGATTAGTTTAATTACCAGGAGATCATCATTAATTAAGCAAATGCATTCAAACACAGACATAATTGTGTAATCATCATGATCATCAACCCCTTAGTACTCCTTTCGCTGTTAATGTTGATAATCACATTTTAATTTAATAATTAATATATACTTATCTAGCCAAACCAAATTCTCTTTATCTTCATATATTTTTTGCTTTGTATAATATATTATCTACTTGTTTTTATGCACGTAGCCGACATGTAAGTTGTATTTCTTTCGTCTCATTTAAAGAGAATTATGTTTTGAACATATATTAAAAACGATTATACTAATTTTACTCTTTTAATATTCCATTCCAAATCCAAGGGATGTAGGAAGGAGCGTCTATATATATATATATATATATATATATATATATATAATTCCCTCCGGCATGCTTTCAATAATGTCAGGTAACCCTAAAAATTAAATTATTTCTATCATGAAACCAAAAAAGTTTGGCCCACCGAGTCTCCAAGTTTGCGACGTTCACATCCTTCTGATTTTCAATTCTTAGACTTACTTATTACGAATATTAAGATACAATATTTAAATTAAGTAATTTGACACACTTTATTTCATTTATATCCTTACTTATCAAGTAATTAATTGTGTACCGCAATAATTACATTAGTAAGAGTAAGATTTATAAAAAAGAAAATTAAAAAATAAACTTTTTTATTAAAACAAAAATAATTTTTTAAAATGAACATTTATAATATAACAGAGGGAGTATATGGTTATTACATTTGATATATAGGCCGTTACTTAATGACCAATTAATTGAAAGAGATAAATCTTCGCCCTTTCCCTATAAATTCCCGAGCTGCAAGCACAATAGTCTAGATGCAAAACAACAAATTAACGTTCCCAGAAGTTTGATTGAAAGTAGGGGTGGCAAAAAAAATCCACTAACTCAAAAACCGCCCAAATTCATTGGGTATTAACCAAATAATAATGGGTTGGGTGGACTTGGGTTAAATATGTAATGGGCGGGTATAGGGTAGCCCATTGGGTACCTTAAAACTCGCCAATCATAGGTACCAAAAATACCCATCCAAAACTACATTTAAAAGTATAAACAAAAACCCAACAACTCACTTATTTTAGTGGGTCCATTTTATTTTTTTCTTCAAACTTATTTTTTTTCTTATTTATTTTTCGTGTCCTACAATTACTTTAAGTTTTTTTCTCCCATTTATTCTTTTATAATATTTTTAAACTACCCACTTAAATACTAATTCAAAATTCGTTCGGGCTTAGGCTCGGGTTTAGGGCTGGGTTTGGGCTGGGCCGGTTCAGTTCAGGCCCAGTTCTGGACCGATTTCTGGCCGGGCCCAGTTTCGGGCCTCGGGTTCAGTTTCGGGCCTCGGGTCCAGTTTCAGGCGGGGCCTATTTTTGGCCCGGGCCCAATTTCGGGCCTCGGGTCCAGTTTCGGGCCTCGTGTCCAGTTTCGGCCCGGGCCCAATTTCGGGCCTCGGATCGGGGCATGCACGGGTTTATATAAATATAAAAAATTAAAAATTGTGTTTGGAAAAAAAATTTACATATGATTAAATATAAAAGTATACAAAATTTAATATTTCAAATTTTAGAATAGATTCAAAAAATTAAAATTCGCGTTAAAAAAAATTAAAATGAAATTAAAAAAAATTTTAAAAATTTATTAATAAATTATTAAATAAGCCTTACATTTTTGTATAATGAGTATTATGGGTATCCATGAGTACCCATAACTACCCATTACCCATTTAAGTTAAGACCATTAATTGAATGGGTAATAGGTACCCATTACCCATTAACTTAACACCCATTTAATACCCGTCCAACCTGCCCGTTTGACACCCCTAATTGAAAGCAATGTATCACTTCTTATGATCTTATCTTCTTTGAGATAGATCGCAAGAACTGATGCATGGCAGTATTGAAGAAGACGTTAAAACCCATATATATATATATATATATATATATATGTATGAGTTGTGGGTTGAAGGCGTATAGAGTGTAATACCTTTAAGCTACAAAGGAGAGCCTACCAAGCTATATCTGCTGCAGATAAAAGAAGAAGAAGATAACATAACATATTTGCTTAAATCCAAGTGTCTCCCTGCATGTCATTTTGGCTTCTTATATACATATATATTTATAAAAGAAGAGCAGATTGGTCATGAAGATCAAATTTCATGTGAGTGGCCACGGTAACTTCATCATCTTCAACTTGGCTTAGCTTATAGCTTCAATTATACATATTTGCTGTCAAAGCGACATGCATGTTCTTTTAAAACCAACATCATATATAGTAATTGTAGGGACATTAATAATATCATATATTTCGTCGTTTCACTATCATCATAGTGCACATGCATGCATATATATGCAACAAAATACTATTCCCTCAAAAAATCAACAACAATGATTACTAAAACGTAACACTTTGAAACGACTTTTTATCTCAATCGGAGAGATAATTAGATATATGTAATAGAGGCCATGCATATTGATTGATATGACAGTTTATGATCATCTTCATTGATCTTTGTTAATCTAATATAATTAGGGTTGAAGTTTTGAAGGAAGATATATATATATAAAGAAGAAGAGAAACAGCCGCCAGGAGTTAGGACAAAGAGGGGTAGGGAGAGGGAGAGTCCCTTTCGGGTACTGGTATCAAACAGGCCCGCTTCACGTGGCAATATTTGTTGTATGGTGTGGCCGTGTGTGGTGTTGTATCTCTAATCTCTAGCATTACACGACACTTCTTAGGATTTCTGTCCTCTTTCCCACCTGTCATACCTTAAACATTTCTATTTCCTTTGTCGCAACCATTTCAGTTTCCATTTCACCATTTCAGTTTCCATTTTCAGCCCGCCCGGTCCCGGCCCGACGCAAACCTACAAAATTCTTTAATTTCCCTTGTTTGTTTGTTTGTATTTCATGATTCAAAAATCAAATAGACCCAGTAATATGCGTATGCCAGTGGACTTATCTTTATCAAGTTTTTAGTTGCTATCTATCCAGCTTCTTATTAATATTGAATATTCCTTTGCTATCGGTATTAAAAACACGACTCATGCGTATGCCAATGGACTTATCTGTATCAAGTTTTTGGTTGCTATTTATCCAGCTTCTTATTAATATTGAAGATTCCTTTGCTATCGGTATTAAAAACACGACTCATGCGTATGCCAATGGACTTATCTGTATCAAGTTTTTGGTTGCTATCTATCCAGCTTCTTATTAATATTGAAGATTCCTTTGCTATCGGTATTTAAAACACGACTCTTTTTTAATGTCATGATTCGAGTCCCGCGGTGGCTGGTCAAATTTCGGCAACCTGGCCTGGCCGATGGAGGAGTTGAATCGCCAACCGCATCGTAACCACTTCCTTGGCAAAATCTTTCTTATTTGCCAGAAGCCACTCTTTCTTTATTCACAAGTTTTTGTCTGCAAACTCTTAGATCTGCTACCGTATATTCTTACAACCTAATTCACCTTATAATCTATTCATTAATACCACCAAATATTTAGGCTCCGTTTGGACAAGTACTTCAAAAACATTTTTATAAAAATGTTTTTGAAGTTTTTTTAATGAAATATATGTTTGGACAACTATTTTACAAAAATATTTTTTGAGTAAAAAATAGTTTAAAAGATGTTTGAACAACTATTTGAAAAAAAAAATTTTAATTATATTTGATGCGGGAAATTATATAAAAATTATGTTTACGGTATATAACTTTTTTTTTTCTATTGGGTGGGCAGGGGTCAGGGTTCGGGACGGAGTCGTGCTGGGTCCAGGGACGAGGCTGGGGCGAGGGCATGATCGGGGTTGGGGCGGGGTCGTGGTCAGGGCCTGGGTAGGGGTCGGGGCCGGGTCCGAGACTGTGGTCGGGTCGGGGGTCTAGGTCGGGGCCGAGGAGTGGTTGGGTTGAGGCCTAGAGTTGGGGTCGGGTTCGGTGCCTGGGCCAGGGTCGAGTTCGAGGCGGGGGTCGGGGCCGTGGTCGGGTCCAGGGTAGGGGTCAGGGCCTGGGCGTGGTAGGGGTCAGGGCCGGGGTGAGGTCGAGGTGGGGCTGAGGTCGAAACGTGGGCGAGGCTGCCAGGCCGAGGTCGGGGGCGAAGCCGAGGTTGAGGTCAGAACAGGGTTGGGGCCGATGTCGGGTTGGGGACGGAGCCGAAGTAGCAGAGGGTGGGACCGGGGTCGGGGCGGAGCAGGATCGAGGCGAGGTTGGGGTGGGTCCAGGGTTTGGGGCGGATCGGGGGCAGGACAGGCCGACCCGCGAGTTAACTTAAAATGAGTTTAAAATTTTTTAAGTATTTTATAAAACATGTTTAAAGTGTACTTTTAAAAACATTTTACTTAAAATTATTTTTTAAAAACATTTTGCAATTTCTTGTCTAAACACCATTTTAAAGTTTTTTATACTCTTAAAACACTAAAAATGTTTTTGAAGTACTTGTCCAAACGGAGCCTTAATTACCACATAATTACAACGTCCAACCAAGAAAAAACCCCCCAAAAAAAATGTATATATTAATGAGGGTCACAGCAAAGCAATCAAGGTTCGTAGCTAGTTAGTACGCCATTGCCAGCGAGCAAGTCCGAGCTAGCAATTTGGGAGGATTTGAACCCGAAAAATTAATTAAGAAGGCATTCGGGAATGAAAGAAACGAATGATAGATAAACATCGAAAGAAAATCATACCCACATATATTACCGTTAATTTCAATTTATACTCGTTCTTATTTCAGTCACTCAGGTCGAACGTTTCTGGACTACGAAGGAGGAGGATGGGGCCTTTAAGGTTTGTCAATGTTCGTCAAGGGCACATGAAGGTTTTGATGATTCAGGTTCCTCGGCCGGGAGAATTTTAATGCTTATGGCCCTCCCCCCTTTGCTTCCTAATACTGTAAATTTCTCCCTCAGTTCCTAAATAAGTGATCATTATAAAAAAAAACACACAAATCAAAGAGGTGAGTGAATTTTTTCTTTTACCTCTATTTATGTTTTTTTGTTTAACTACATTTCAAATGGGAATATGTGCCATGCGATATATGTGCATTTAAAATAATATTTTTAAATGAAATCAATTAACTAAGGGATAATATTAGAACTTTTTTTTAAAAAATTTATATTGAAATGTGTAAAGGAAAAATTATTTGGGAATAAAATAATTTTCTATAATGACCACTTATTTGTGAACGGAGAGAGTAAGCCTTTGTTTTATATGCATGAAATTTGAATCTCACGTACGACAACCAAATCTTGTCTTTATTGATAATTGTGGCGTTATTTTTTTATCTCTCCTTCAATTAATTTTGTAATACTATAGATATAGATAGCTACAAAAACCTATTAATTGCCCACGTCGAAACAAACAAAATCAGCTCTAGTTTTCTAATGCGTCCTTCTGTTACTTAATTCGTGGTAAGTAATTTGATCATCAATTTTCTTGGCTTTTTAGGGTTTTCTTTTTCTTCTTAGGAAAAAAATAATAATAAAAATCTGGCAGATTTGTCCGTTTCCTGAGTGATTAGATAATTTAGATCGATCCTACGTAGTATAAGTTAAAAATAAAAAAAATAAAAAAATTATGAACGTTAATGTTAGACTCGTGATGTGGTATAGTAGTAAGTTATAATTAAGGATGGAAATCCGAGCAAAGATTAATACTATTACTGATGATGACAGTAATTAATTAATAGAACGAGGATTTCGTATTAATCGATCACTAATTATTGCTACAATAGGGTTCTGGCAAATGTAATTAAAGTTGGCAATTTCGGACCATGCATGTGATCATGACAAAAATCTTGATCACATCGAGTTGGGATACCTCGTTTCTTAATTAAATTAATTAAGGATCTTTAATCCTCTAATTCTTTGTCTTTTTCTACCACCAAATTTATATCTCTACACAACCAATGAGAGATTGATGGCCACACATTTGTTTCAATAATTTAGTTTAGTGAATATCCCAAAACATTTAAGGCCTTAAACTGTGAAAAATCAGGGATCAAATCCTGCTAACTCTCGGCTGTAGTGTCACCACAAGTGATAGCACCCCCATTGTGTGAGGAATGTTAATTAATTGTGAGTGGACGAATTCCAATAACTTTCCTTAGAATTTTGAAAAAAACCCCACATTCATATGGAGAAAAAGACAAAGATAAATGCTGAATCAATTTCTTAGAATTATCTACTCTAAAGATGGGAGTATATTTAAAAAAATTAATTAATGAAATCTTTCTGTGAAGACTCTAAAGCATGCATGCATGAAAGAAAGAAAGAAAATTAATTAATTAAAAAAGGGTTTAAATAAAAGGGAAGGATCCATCCATCGCCACATAATGCAAAAGTGACCACGATGCATACACACGTCCACTACTCTATAATTATTAATTAATTACTACTTAATCATGTTTATTATTTGTTAAACCATCTATTTTTGTTTATTTAAGACTAATGATTAATGAGTCCATGTTATTGTGATTGTGGACAAAAGAAAGAGTTGTATATTTCCTTAGCTTTTTTTTTCCTTCTTTTTAATTTATTCGTTACAGCTACTAGCTAGCCTATGTACATATAGCATTATTATGGAATCCTGAAATAATACTACTATTATAAGTCTCAAGAATCCGCTTATAATTAATTTCGTTCATTTGATACTTCCTCTGTCTCACTAAAAATTTTATTCGAATAAAAAAAATTTTATTTCTATTTTTTAACATTTCCTTGCTAATATGATAACGTGCGATCAACAATTAACTTATACTTGAAATTTAAGGGGTATACAAAAGGAAAAAAAAAAAAAACGTAATCAATTACGACTAATTTTAAATGTTCTACCTTACAACTTACAACAAAAAAACAAAAAGAGATTTGGGTTTTAACAGGTTGAAGTTATGGAAACTATGGCTCGTGAGACCGAACTAGATAATATTGGGTATGCATGTACCAGTATCATTATGTTTGGGCCTTAATAGAAAATGTAAAAATGTGAAGGTGTTTCATCTTCCATTCCCATAGACCAAAAATTAATATAAAAAGTCCAAAGAAGAGCTGACTGTCAATATTTGATTTACCCATTACTTCCCTTAAATTATTTTATTTGAGATGGATTTTTTTTGCTTGCTGACATGAAGTCCATGTTTCACTTCTGGGCTTCTTTACTAGTCTCATGGACTCGTTAGTGAGCATCCTACTTCAAAAGTTGGGCCTTTTAGCCATCCCCTCAAAATCAACATTGAAGAAATTTAGGACTAATTTTATCACTTTTTCTTTCCTTTTTTTCTTTTTTAGTTTGGGGGTGGGGACTCTTCTTTATTAATAATCATCAAAGAAAAATTAAAGAAACATAATGACATTTACCTTAGTCTACTCTTTGAAATGCATATCCTCTAATAATTTCGCTTTTACATGCAATAACCAAAACGGTATTATGTCCTAGTGTAAAAAAAATAAAGTGAATTCAAAATGATCAAACCTCAAGCATCACGAGCTAGTGTGAAATTGTCAAATAAGCATCCACAACTACATTTTTTTGCTCTGCGATATATGTGTAGAATAAACATTAAAAAAATAAAACAAATTATTGCGAGCCATCTTTCTCAGTATGTAATCCACTCTCCACAACCGAATTCCTTTGTATTATTTGAATATACATCAAACTAATAAAATCAAACCACTCTCAACTTTTAGATTCAGGATTCTACGTATGTAATTCATTCTTCACAACTGAATTTCTTTATATATACATAAAACTAACAATTTCGAATCACTCTCAACTTTGAAGTTCAGAATTTTACGGTCGTAACTGACCTGCCAGACGTATAAAATATAAAGTCGTGTACTTATCAAAATAGGGCTAATTTGGTCACATTTCACATGTTTTATAAATGGCAAAATAAAATTATGAAACAAAAACAGCACACCCCCTTACCTAAGGGGTCAGTTTACAATAGCATTTGCACATTATTATTATTATTATTATTATACATTTATTATGATCACCCAAAAGAGTGACATTGATGCATCATAATACAACAAATATTACCCTTTGATTTCAAGAAGACCCAATAAAATCTTTAATAGCAGCAAAAAGCGGGTCGGAGTGATCGGGTTCGAAAACCTCAATTGCGTGATACCCAACCCCGAACAAAGTGGTCGTGGGTATACCCTTTCCCTGTATCATCTTGGCAAACTCTACACCCGCATCCACCAACGGGTCACCGAAGCAACCCGTCACCAGAACGCGCCAACCCGCCGACTTTATCCCGTCGATGCCCTTTGACCCGCCGTTGACCAGCGGATTGGAATACTCGTGGTCGTGATCAGCTCCCTCGGGAAGACTCAAATCGAACATCCGATCAATGGCGTGGAGCGGCAAAAGCGGGTCATCCGACAGCATCAGCTCCGATCCGGTTCTCCGGGTCCCACTAAAGTAAGGATGATGCAATATCATCCCTCTGATTCTCAAGGGCCCAAGATCACCGTCAACCGCGCGTAGGCCCGCGTGGTACGCTAGGTTTCCGCCGGCGCTAGTGCCGCAGAGGTAACAATTGGTTAAATCAGCGAAATCCTTCACCCATTCATCCTGGGCGGACTTGATCCAATTCAACCCGTCCATGGCGTCTTCGTACGCAGCGGGGAGGCGGTGCTCGGGAGCTAAACGGTACTCTAGTGAGATAACCATCGCACCGACATTTTCCACCAATCCATGGCAGAAAACGTCGAAAACGACGGTGTCTGCGTTGCAGAAGACGAAGCCTCCGCCGTGGTAGTAAATTATGACGGGGAGCTTTGATTTGGCGAGTCGAGGGATGTACAAACGCATCCATGTGTTCTTCGCTGGATCCAGAGTGACGTCCTTGCTGATGACGGGGGAGGTTCCGTCGGGATCGGAATTCGCGGGGTTTCGGAACTCCGGTTCGCGCTTGACGGAACCGTCGGGCAGTTGGATGATATTGTGGAAGGGGTTTTTAAAAGCTGGGCGCACAGTTCCCTTCTCCGCCATGATAGAATATGGATGGAGGACTCGTGAGCAAAGAAGATTGAAGATTGTGGATACGTAGTATATACCGTCTCTATCTCAATAAAAAGTATCACTTTGGTAAGGTAAAAGCGTTTCAGTGATACTGCAAGATATGACATCCAGAATAAATTATTTATAAACTTTTCCTTTTCATTTCTATCGTCATCTTCTGTCAAAATTTTTTATCGTTAATTTGACATAATTTATTTTTTATTAAATATTAACTAATTATAAATTATATAAGGATAAAAGTAATAAAAAATTTGATGTGAATTTAATGCATTCTTCTGCAATTTTCAACGATATTACTAGGCGAAGTCAGACATTGAGGGCTTCTAGAATTATATATGAAGACAGAAATCAACATATTTGAAAACTTAAGTTATAAAAAATAGAAGAAATTCGTTAGGCTCTGTTGTTATTTTAGTGATTAAATTTGAAGAATTTTGGTTTGAGGAAGGAATATTTGTTTGGAGAGAATTTTTTTTTGGGGATTAGTGTAGGAAATAGAAGAAAATGTGTCAGATCGTAAGATCTTATACGAAATATGCAGGTATAAAATTACTGATCAATTATAAAAATTACTCTTATTTGAGCCATTTTAACAAATTTTTATAGTATCGGATAGAATCGGAAGTATGATCTATTTGGTATTTTGGGATCGTAGTATCATATGATCCTACGATACGTATCGCGATACTAAAAACTATGATATGATATAGTTGTAGTTGAAATTTGAAATTATGGTTTAAATTAATTTTACAAAGATTAAACTATTTTGAAAATGAAAAATAAAGTATTACAAATGTAAAAATTGTAGTTCTAATTCCACTAGAAAAGTTTATTTAAAAATTTTATTTGTGTTCTAATGAAAGAGTTTACTTTTCATACTGTTACTAATGGGTGTTCCATAATCATTTCATACTTAAAATGAAAAAACATTAATGTAAAATGGCAACAAATTGTACATTAGTGTAAACATTAAATGTTGTATTTTGAAATTTATAATAAATTATACACTTTTAAATCTAGACGCTTCAATAAAATGAAAGAATAATGAGTTACAATATATATATCGAAACAAGCAGGGAAAGTATTACGTATTATAAAATGTAAAATGTGATTTAATGCTTCGGCCAATAATTATTGAGTGTGGTCACTTGTCAGCAATGATGCAATGAAGTAATGAAGGAGACATTAATTTGTGCTTTAAGAATTTACGTGTGATTTTATTAGCCATGATTAACAAGGGGATTTGTGTTGATAAGGATAGAAGTAATATTAAAATGAAAAGATTCAATGTACATTCCACAAAACATTATAGATTTCATCAAAAAAAACCAAAATATTGCAACGGTGAGAAGGACATCCATCATCCCCACAAAAGATAATGATTTAAAATGAAATTACTTAATGAATGTTTACAATGATTCACGTAACATTTATAGTAAAATTGATCAAAATAGTGAAATTCAATCCACGAAACAATTTGATGTATGAAGAGTATAATTATGGTAAAGATAGTAATGCTCGAGATATTATTTTTATTATTTTAATATTTTAAAATAGTTATTGAACTGTCATTTACTATATCTTACTGTCATATCACTATAATTGTGAATGGAGATTGGGAATTCTAGAATAAATTACATTCTCCACCCTTTAATTTTGGTTATATTATACTCCCCCATCCTATTCAAAGAAACCACGTTCAAAATTTTTTTTGGTCTCATTTAAAGAGTTCATTTTGAATTTATTTACATTACATATTCTTACTAATATAACAATGCGTGATTCACAATTAACCCTTACTTTTAAAATAAGTATATAAGTGAAAAATATGATAGTAAATTACTTAATTTAGGTATTGTACCTCACAACCCATAACAAGTTACACATATTTCAAAGTAGACTATTTGAGTGGGACGGAGGAAGTAGTAAGTACTTGCTGAATAATTGTCAGAAAATATAAGAGAGTATTTGTAATTTCAAGAAACTCATAAGAGTATGTAATCCGTTGTAATCTAACATTACTCAAAGAACAAAATTTTGTTAATTTCTTTTATAACTTTTTCTAATCTATAAAATACAAGCATAAATTTCCTCTGTAGGTGGTTAAGGTATAAAACTAACTTGTGCTCAAAAACAAAACAAAAAAGTTATGATCATTATTATTATTATTATTATTATTATTATTATACATTTATTATGATCACCCAAAAGAGTGACATTGATGCATCATAATAATACAACAAAATATTACCCTTTGATTTCAAGAAGACCCAATAAAATCTTTAATAGCAGCAAAAAGCGGGTCGGAGTGATCGGGTTCGAAAACCTCAATTGCGTGATACCCATCCCCGAACAAAGTGGTCGTGGGTATACCCTTTCCCTGTATCATCTTGGCAAACTCTACACCCGCATCCACCAACGGGTCACCGAAACAACCCGTCACCAGAACGCGCCAACCCGCCGACTTTATCCCGTCGATGCCCTTTGACCCGCCGTTGACCAGCGGATTGGAATACTCGTGGTCGTGATCAGCTCCCTCGGGAAGACTCAAATCGAACATCCGATCAATGGCGTGGAGCGGCAAAAGCGGGTCATCCGACAGCATCAGCTCCGACCCGGTTCTCCGGGTCCCACTAAAGTAAGGATGATGCAATATCATCCCTCTGATTCTCAAGGGCCCAAGATCACCGTCAACCGCGCGTAGGCCCGCGTGGTACGCTAGGTTTCCGCCGGCGCTAGTGCCGCAGAGGTAACAATTGGTTAAATCAGCGAAATCCTTCACCCATTCATCCTGGGCGGACTTGATCCAATTCAACCCATCCATGGCGTCTTCGTACGCAGCGGGGAGGCGGTGCTCGGGGGCTAAACGGTACTCTAGTGAGATAACCATCGCACCGACATTTTCCACCAATCCATGGCAGAAAACGTCGAAAACGACGGTGTCTGCGTTGCAGAAGACGAAGCCTCCGCCGTGGTAGTAAATTATGACGGGGAGCTTTGATTTGGCGAGTCGAGGGATGTACAAACGCATCCATGTGTTCTTCGCTGGATCCAGAGTGACGTCCTTGCTGATGACGGGGGAGGTTCCGTCGGGATCGGAATTCGCGGGGTTTCGGAACTCCGGTTCGCGCTTGACGGGACCTTGGATGATATTGTGGAAGGGGTTTTTAAAAGCTGGGCGCACAGTTCCCTTCTCCGCCATGATAGAATATGGATGGAGGACTCGTGAGCAAAGAAGATTGAAGATTGTGGATACTTAGTATATACCGTCTCTATCTCAATAAAAAGTATCACTTTGGTAAGGTAAAAGCGTTTCAGTGATACTGCAAGATATGACATCCAGAATAAATTATTTATAAACTTTTCCTTTTCATTTCTATCGTCATCTGTCAAACTTTTTTTTTTATTTATTATTAATTTGACATAATTTATTTTTTATTGAATATTAACTAATTATGAATCATATAAAAGTAGAAGTAGTAAAAAATTTGATGTTCTGCATTTTCTTCCGCAATTTTCAACGATATTAGTAGGCGAAGTCAGACATTGAGGGCTTCTAGAATTATATATGAAGACAGAAATCAACATATTTGAAAACTTAAGTTATAAAAAATAGAAGAAATTCGTTAGGCTCTGTTGTTATTTTAGTGACTAAATTTGAAGAATTTTGGTTTGAGGAAAGAATATTTGTTTGGAGGGAATTTTTTTTGGGGATTAGTGTAAAAAATAGAAGAAAATGTGTAAGATCGTAAGATCTTATACGAAATATGCAGGTCTGAAATTACTAATCAATTATAAAAACTATTCTTATTTGAGTCATTTTAACAAATTTTTATAGTATCGGATAGAATCAGAAGTATGATCGATTTGGTATTTTGGGATCGTAGTATCATATGATCCTACGATACATATCGCGATACTGAAAACTATGATATGATATAGTTGTAGTTGAAATTTGAAATTGTGGTTTAAATTAATTTTACAAAGATTAAACTATTTTGAAAATGAAAAATAAAGTATTACAAATGTAAAAATTGTAGTTCTAATTCCACTAGAAAAGTTTATTTAAAAATTTTATTTGTGTTCTAATGGAAGAGTTTACTTTTCATACTCTTACTAATGGGTGTTTCATAATCATTTCATACTTAAAATGAAAAAACATTAAAGTAAAATGGCAACAAATTGTACATTAGTGTAAACATTAAATGTTGTATTTTAAAATTTATAATAAATTATACATTTTTAAAACTAGACGCTTCAATAAAATGAAAGAATAATGAGTTACAATATATATATCAAAACAAACAGATAAAGCACTACGTATTATAAAATATAAAATGTGATTTAATGCTTCGGCCAATAATAATTATTGAGTGTGGTCACTTGTCAGCAATGATGCAATGAAGTAATGAAGGAGACATTAATTTGTGCTTTAAGAATTTACGTGTGATTTTATTAGCCATGATTAACAAGGGGATTTGTGTTGATAAGGATAGAAGTAATATTAAAATGAAAAGATTCAATGTACATTCCACAAAACATTATAGATTTCATCAAAAAAAACCAAAATATTGCAACGGTGAGAAGGACATCCATCATCCCCACAAAAGATAATGATTTAAAATGAAATTTCTTAATGAATGTTTACAATGATTCACTTAACATTTATAGTAAAATTGATCAAAATAGTGAAATTCAATCCACGAAACAATTTGATGTATGAAGAGTATCATTATTGTAAAGATCGTAATGCTCGAGATATTATTTTTATTATTTTAAAAAAATTATTGAACTGTCATTTACTATATCTTACTGTCATATCACTATAATTGTGAATGGAGATTGGGAATTCTAGAATAAATTACATCCTCCACCCTTTAATTTTGGTTATATTATACTCCCCCATCCTATTCAAAGAAACCACGTTCAAAATTTTTTTTTGTCTCATTTAGAGAGTTATTTTGAATTTATTTACATTATATACTTTTACTAATATAATAATGTGTGATTCACAATTAACCCTTATTTTTAAAGTAAGTATATAAGTGAAAAATATGGTAATAAATTATTTAATTTAGGTATTGTACCTCACAACCCATAACAAGTTATACATATTTCAAAATAGACTATTTGAGTGGGACGGAGGAAGTAGTAAGTACTTGCTGAATAATTGTCAGAAAATATAAGAGAGTATTTGTAATTTCAAGAAACTCATAAGAGTATGTAATTCGTTGTAATCTAACATTACTCAAAGAACAAAATTTTGTTAATTTCTTTTATAACTTTTTCTAATCTATAAAATACAAGCATAAATTTCTTCTGTAGGTGGTTAAGGTATAAAACTAACTTGTGCTCAAAAAAAAAAAAAAAAACCAACTTAAACTAACTTTAAAATACAAAGCACACCTCACATAGGCCACAATGTACTATCCCATAACAAAAATAAGAGTAAATTTTGGGTAAGTGTGACTATGTAAATATTTATTGGTTAATGAAGTAGTGGTTATTAATTACTCCCCTCGTTCCAATACGAAAATTAATTTATAATACTAAAAACAGTATTACAAAGTGGACTTTTTTTAATAAAACAGAGAAAATAACTTGCAGCACAATTTTTTTTTTTTTTTTTGGTGACTGAATCTACAAAGTAGTCATTTATTAATTTAACTAATACTCATGACTTATTATGAAAAAAAAAAATATATTCACTTGTCAAGATATGAGTGAGTTAATATCACCACATCTGCAATGATGCGGTGGTAATAAACTAACCAATATTTTTGTATATGTGACTACTTTTATTTCATAAATTTTATCTTGATATGACCATAATTATGTCCATTGGGACTAGTTTAAAAATTATGCTTAATAAGTTATTGAACTCAATGCTGAATAGTCTAAAGTTCGAAATTCTGCTCAATTTCTTCTAAATTTGATCTCAATTTCATTATTGCTCAACAATTTGGCAGGATACTTTCATTTACATACTACAAATTAGAGTTTTAAAAGATTTCATATTTACTTATAAGCAAGGCTTCCAAATATAAACATTAGTGGTTAGTGCTCAAATACCTTTCTCGACTATTTAATTTATCATTAATAGCATATACTCGGATAAATTTTTATATAATTAATGTTTTATTAAATTGTTCTGCAAAAAAGGAAAAAAAAATTTTAATTTATTTTAAGAACAAAAATGTATTAAAACTAGGGGTCGCAACTGGCCGTGTTCGGGTTTGCGGGTTGGGATAACTTAACCTGAACATGAACCTATTTATATAAAAATTATTACATTAGCATTAAAAAGTATATCACACATGGTAAATTACGGGTGGCAATAAGGTTGGGTCTCGTGTTCGCAGGTTAGCGTATTTTAGCTTTTATATGATGTATCATTATGATGCATAATCTCAATAATATCCACAACACTTCATCATACTTACAAATATACTTACTGGTTACAAACTTAAACGGGTCATGTGGGTAACCCACGGGTTGACCCAAACCCGACCCGTTTACAGACTGTTCCTTCATGTTCGTGTTTAATTTGACCCGATTTTTTTGGGGCCGTGTCTGACATGATAAATCGTGTTAAGTTCGTGCCTGGTTATAAATTACCACCCCTAATTAAAACAAGTGTTCTACAAAATGTTTTTAAGGCCTCGTTTGTGACCATATTTTTGCAATTTTGAAGTTTATCCCAAGTTCTCATCATTCTTAATACACATTTTTATTTTTTAACTACACCTTAATATTTCTAATAAATTTTTCACACTTAAAAAAAACTTTTAAAACCTTTCGAAACTGTCCAAAACAAAAGTAATTGAATATTAAAAAAAATATTAAAAGATGAAAAATATTATAAAATGCAGCTTTAAAAGTGTGTTTCAAAACTCTCAAACAGATATAGCCTAAATATACTATTTATTCCTTTAAAAAACAGATACAACCCACCAAAAAAAAAAACTTTCCACTGTTACGATTGTTTAAGTTTTAAAGAAAATTTAACATTGATATTGTGAAAACTTCACACCAATTTTGCTTAGTGAAAACAAATATAGTAATTTTAATAGGAAAAAAAATTGGCATAATTTAAAATCTGATTTTCTGTTTCCTTTTTTTTTTTTTTGCATTAAAATAATAATAATAATAAAAATGTTATCAAATGGAAATTGAATTAGCCCTTGGCTGCCACAGAAGATAATGTGACTAAATCCTAATGAAATGGCAGCAGGAACTCCAAAATGACATGCATAACCCTAGCCAGTAAGCGTGAAGAAAGTGGCCCCCACAAGCCTGCAAAAAAGTAAGCTGCCACTGCTTGATTGTACTCTACCTTTATACTTACTGTGCGCATCAATAACCTCCCCCGGCGGCTGTTGACATTGACGACTGCAACTGCAGCAGGTGGCGATAGCAGTCCGCCGCCGTCGGCCTCTGCTCCGCGTTATCCTCCAAACACCTGTTCTGCAACTCTCTGAGCAACTTCGGCACGGCCACCAATCCGCATGTCTTTATCAGCTGCCCAACTCCCCACACATCCACCTTCACCCCGTGCAATCCCCTTCCCATCTCCGGCGCGTACCTCCCACTCCCCGCCCCTCCTCCGTGGATACGTGGGTATATCTGCGGCGCCCCCACCGCCTCCTCGAACCCACTCACGAACCACTCGCCGCCATTCTCCTCCGCGTCGCTTCTTCTCAGAACCTTCTCCCACCCCAAATCTCTGTGCATGAAGGAGAGGTCGTGAAGGGCGACCAAGGCCTTCGTCACTTGCTTGAGCGCCTCGATTAACTGATCGCAGTTTCCGGGCTTTATTCTGCAGCCTCTGGGCTTGAACACGATTCCCAGGTCTTTCTCCGACGACCGGACGATGAACTCCGCGTGTGGGATTCTGTGGTCAAGGAAGTCGTAGATTTCTTTGACCGCGGCCCATCTTCGTTTGGTTGAAAAGAATTTAGTCATGGTGAGCGGTGTCATTTCCAAAACGTTACCGCTGCCCAAATCAAACCTTTCGTAATCACTATAAGGAAAGTTTCCGCCATTGTAACTATTTAAGCATCTTTCTGCTAACAAAGAGAGTAATCCTGCAATTCTCCAACAAGGGACTAGGGCTTTTAGTCTCTCCATTGGATTTGAGAGATCCGCCGTGTACAGGTCGGTTCGGATTATTCGGTCTTGGGAACGCCCGATGGCGCAAAATGTTACAATGTAGCCTACGGCGTAATAGCCCAAAATATAAGGTAAGTCTGCGTAGGTCCACAATAGCTTCTCCACAATTGAAGAAGAAGGACCTTCTTGGCCTTCCCTCAGTTGATCCGTCTCTTCTCCTCTCCACAAGCAAAAATTCTTCAAGAAAGCACACACATTTGGCCACTCCTCATGCCTCGTTTCCGCCATTGGAGAACAGCTTTTTCTAACGAACATCATTTCCACGCTGCAGAATTTCGATACTATCCTATTAACGCAGTCGTCCCACAGGCCGATGAAGGAATCTCTACAGGTGGAAGTTGCGGCACTGAGGCTAGGGTTTTGTCTCATAATGGGGCTTATAATGTCGTATAAAATGCCTCTACAATCTAATACTAGTTCGGATGAGGTATAAAAAAACAGCTCTTTCCCTTGTGGTAAATCCTTGTACACATCTTTTCTAAGCGGGAAGCGGAATTCCTCCGGCGGAGGCTCTTGTAGATGCCACGAGAGTTCGAACAAGCTCGGCAGTGTCGGCGGTGGAACTCGAAGGCATCCCACGTAATAATCTGTTGGGTCTTGAAATTCCCACGGAGGAATAGCTGCACCAACAAAATTAGGTGTTCTGTAGTCATTATATTCGAATCGAGTTAAACCGAGGTACTCAAACAGTAGCCCTAGAAAGGAAGTGTAGGAAGGACTCACATCTGGAGGAAGAGGATAGCTCAACAGAATGAAGTTGTGGTCTATCACTGGGACCTGGAGTTTAGTTCAGAGATTATTATAATACTATGCATAGTTCTTCAAGTACAAAATTTGGAATATAATATTGGGCAATACCTGAAGAAGGAGCAGAGAAAGATTTTCTCCTGCCAATGACTTTGAGTTGTTGTCCAGGGAGGAATCTATCAACAGAGAAGCCTTTTAGAGGTCCATCTTCAAAGGCTTCCATTGTACAAGCAACCATGGAATCATCCAAGAAAGTAAGTTCATCAGCATTTAAAAATCCAGATCCTTGCACTTTCACTCTTCCTCCCGAGTGATGATGTTCGCCTTCTTCAGCCCATAAACTCACCGATTCTTCCCACACCATTCTTATCTTCCCATTCTACGAACTTCCCTCGGAAATGTAGCACCACCAACAATTGCATCTAACGAAGACTCATACCCTATCAACCCGCCGCCGCCACTTGTCATCACTGTCTGTTTTCCCCTCGCTGACAACAGTAATTCAACAGACTGATTTAAATTTAAAACCGCACAATTATATATGGAAAGAATAGAAAACAGAAAATGATACGTACCAGAGAGTGTAATGTCTTCTTCGCGATGAGGGGGAGGGGGTGGGAATAGCTTTGCAGGTTGTACAATTTGAGATTGAGGAGTACTTCTGATTCTTGAGCCCATGAATTGTGAAAGCTCTTCAAAAACTTCCTCATCAAAGGAAGCAGGCAGCCTATGGAGCTTCCTCTCATATGGAGAAAGCCTGAAATAACTCTTGCCGACTTGGTCCCTCTCCCCACCTCTCTCCCACTCATAAACCTTTCTGAATTCTCCTAACATATTGTCCCACTTGGTCCCCGCAGTCTTGGCGTCCCTATTCACACCATGCCTATTTAAATACTCTGCAACTTCTCTATCTTTATCAGCCCTAGTTTTCCCTCTCGCCGTTCCCGTTCCAGTTCCCTCCCCTTCCGACCCGCTTCCCCGGTACTGAACCCTCCAAGCCCTCGCCAGCCACAACATCTCGTTCGGTTTCCAAACCGGACTAACGTACTTGCCTTTCCGAAACTGTTGGTGGTGCTGCTGAGTTTCCTGGGTTGAGGCGGCGGCTGAGTGGGACGGCCGAGGAGAGTGGGAAGGCGAAGAAGCTGTATCCGAAGATGATGCCGCGGCAGCGGCCATAGCAGCCGTGTTTGTTTGAGTTTGAGTATGCTTCCATTGTGCATCTGTGTATCTAGGTCTCTTAGTATTGGCGGCGGCTTCAAACAAAGGAGTGGAAATGAACGGCGGAGCTCCGGGTGGCACGACGGCTTGTGTCGGTGGTTGTTGGGAGATATTAGTATGTTGGGGGTTTGAGTCATGATCAGGATCAGGAGTGGGCGTTGTTGATAAATGGTGTTGTTGATGTTGTTGCTTGGAATCTCCTTTGCTGTCAGTCATCTTCGTAATGGGCCCAAACAAAAACAAAAACAAAAACAAAAAAAGTCTCTAGTTTTTTACCTATAAAAAAAACCTCATTTCAAGAAGCTCCATCTCCATTGCCATTACTCCTCAACTAAAGCTTCGTACATACTTATATCATAGTTTAACTGGTTTGGTGCTAAACGATTTATTAGGATTGTTAGCGTGATGAAGAGAGTGGATGGAAGAAAGAAGGTGAAAGCGAAAAAGGCCAAACTAAAAACGTACATCACAACCCACCACAGAAGGAAAAGTCGAGATTGTGGAACCTGCTGTGACTAAGACATGTCAATTAAGCGCAGTTTAACAACGACGCTTTTCCTTCTGCTGCCAGCCAACGAACAAACGGTGTCGTCTAGTGTAGGAGGAAAAATGTGTAATAATATCTTTTAGATTTGAAAGTTTGAAAAGAGTCCATATCAACCCCCCATCTAATGATTGTACTGAAAATAACTCAGAAACGCGGGGCTCCAAATTAAGTAATGCACAGTGACTTTTTACACAAAGTTGAAGGCTTTAGTTGTAGCTGCAAGAGTAACGAAACAAACATGCATGCATAATTAATTGTGGGATTCGAAATAATGAATCGTGATGTTTCATTGCTAGTAAGAAATGGAGACACGGCCTCCGGCTTCTCGCCCCGGCGCCGGCGGTGAAAAGGACGGGAGGCAAACCTACACGCATTATGTACAGGCACTGCCACTATCTTTAATAAAGGAATGGTGGATCGATCTTGATTTTTTTTGCAGATTTCCCACCACCAATCGGAGTGCTTCCTGTGTTGCTAACAAAAACATTTGCTCGTACGTTGGGCGACACTCAAGAACAAGATTTGTTTGTGTGGACAATTATTTTGTTTTTCAGAATTTTTAATATGGTCAACGGCCTACTAGATCACAGTCATATTTATAGGATAGTGTTTTGAGTTTTGACTATGTGGAGTTGACAATGTCCCCATTGAAATCGAGCTGGATAAATTCCGGCCACATGTTTTTTTTTAATTTTTTATTTTAAATGTTTGCTAAATAAGGAATGTATCTTTTTTAATCAGAAGATATAAAATTCGACACCTAGGATCAGCTTAATTTTAAAATTATCATAACACGCATATCGTTTTTAACCTCTGATTTATTACTATTTAGTTTAATTTTTGATATATTGAATTTAACTGCTGATCAATATATTACCGCTATGAGGTTATGTGCTAAAACATTGTGTATAGCATGTGATGTATTGCTGGTAAAAAAAAAGTATTGTTTATACACGTGTATTGATTTTGAAAGCTAAAATATCGCTTCTCGGACCAGTAGACGTTTTCATAGTAAAGTGTTTCGCGTATGTATATGTAATACTCTATTTGTTTCCCTAAATTTTTTGCTTATCATACATTTATTAATACAATATTGTGTGATTCATAATGATCCCACAATTAAAAGTAAGGATACTAATGAAATAAATAGTGACAAATTATTTATTTTATTTCTTATACCTTGAAATTCATAATAGTAAGTTGTATACTTTCTAAACCAGATTTTTTTCTAATAAAACGGAGGGAGTACAAACGCACGCTTGAAATTGTACATCTATTGAAGCTCATGATAGCACATTAGATCAAAATTAGGGTTTCCAAGAATTTATCATACTCAAAAGGACCACCGTCTATATCCCCTTTTATTATTATAGTTGATCTTATGGGTGAAAGGTGAGGATAGGATATACAGCAGCCACAAAGTCACAACGCAATGCATGGTTTAGTTGAATGAAAAGGCTGCAATATTCCAAGTTAAGTGGTGGTGTTTCTCTACTAAAATTAACTTATGGGACCATAAATAAATTGACAACACAAGCATGTTCCATCTCTTTTTCTCGTTCCCTTTCTCTTCCTGTTCATCATCTCCATTCTCCAGGAGCTGGAGATGAATGAGAGAATATGAATTACCCAACCAAAAAAAGTGAAACCGAGGGGAACAGTTTAAGTTTAGAAAAAAAAAAGTTTTATAACGTAAAAAGTGTATTGAAAATATAAAAAAAGTATAGCTGAATAATAAAAAATGTGTATTAAAAATAATGAAAACTGATTATAAAATTAAAACCAAAATCAAAACTTCCTGTTTTTTAACTTAAGTTTCAAACCAAATTTGAAACTTAATTTTAAAAAAATAATTTTGTAATAAGTTTTCATCATTTTTAATATAACTTTTTACTATTTATTTATATTTTTTTATATTTTCAATATATTTTTACATTATAAAATTATTTTTTTAAAACTAAATTTCAAACTTTAGTTTGAAACCACAGACCCTTAGGCTCTGTTCTCTTGTGGCTTTGGTAGAGGAAATTTTATTAGAGGGAAGTTTTTTTTTAGAGGGAAGTTTTTTTTGGGAAATTATGTAGGTGAGAGATAAAAAAGTGTAATGATTGTGTTTTTTTTTGAATTTATGTGAGTAGGTATTTAGAGAGAATTTTAAAATTTTAATTTTAAATTATTGAAAAAATAAAGTTGTTTCTTTGTGTAAAGTTTTAGAAAAAAAAAAGTGATGATTCTCTACTAAAGCCACAAGAGAACAGAGCCTTAAAGTCCTTATCACTTTTGCATGGGTAAAAATTGAAGTTAAAATTGAGGAGACCATGTTTGGCAGTAATGGCCCTTGAGCTGAGCCTTACTGTGTTTGAAAGTAAAGGCCTATGGATATGGATATATAGGTCGGCGATCATCTTCTCACTTTTAACTTACACAGCTATAGCTAGGCTTCCCAGTTCCCAGCACCACAACTCAACTCTGTACCACACAGCTGCTCATCATGTCTCTTATTTTCGGTGCTCATCGCCTACTGCTTCTCTTTTTACTGTCTTTATACATCACTCTCTTCACTGTTACACTGAACTGAAAATAAGTTATAACCGTACGATTTTAAATACTATTCTTTTAACTAAGTGAATGGACGTTAAGTGAAATAAGTATATTTTACGCGATTTATTTTAATTCAAAATACGATTTGATTGTTTATATGTTTAGAAGTGAAGAAGCAGTAGTCGGTTCTTTCCTGCCTTGGGGTGCGTGCTTATGTTTGTTGGGTACATATGGGAAATTAACGCTATGTTTTGAGAAGGAGACTTTTTCTTGGGATGAAATTATTTTTGGAGAGATTTATTTTCTGAAATTTTTTGAAGGAACAAGAATAAAGATATATTATTTTTAAAAATAATATAAGTATACTTTTAGAATAAAATTTAAATTTAGTGAAAAATGTTACTGTTTGATTATAGAAATAGAAATGTTTTAAATAAAAAGTGAAACTTTGTGCATTTGGCTGAATAAAATATGAGAAATTTAGTAAATATCTGAATTCAAAAACTTTGGGCTGGGGTTAGTCTTGAACAAAGTCCATCTTTTCGTATTCTCATTCTCAATTATTGGGCCGGGAACCTTCATAATTGCGCCCAGTGTAGCATTATCTTTTCTCTTTTGTTTTTTTGTGATTAAATACCCATAATGAGAGAAAAATAAATGGTACGACTCATATGGACATCTTTGAAGAAAAGGAAAAAAATACTTATTTATTTGAAAATTAATAGTTGCTGTAATATTAACATAAATCTAGGTAACATACCCAATAAATCGGTACAATCAATTGAAACTCATATATTAAAAAGTGCAAATCAATCTTTCAATTTATTCCAATGACTTGTTTGAGTTGCCTTGGATTGTGAAAGATCAGTGATCAAATCCTCACAACTCCGAATGTAATGTCACACTATTTTTATATAAGTATAAGTGACAGTAGCAAGCAGGCGGTTCTGAACGGATTCCAGTAACTATACTTAAAAATAAAAAATCAGTCTTTCAATTTCATTTGCCTATTGTGCCGGCTACGCACTGAGTGCCAAATGGACCCTTATAACTTGATTTTGCATCCACAATATATATAAATATATATATATATATATATATATATGTATTTTCTATTATTGTCTAATCTATAGCCATTCGCTAATTAAGCAAAAAATTTAGTGCATGTCTTTTTAATAGCGATCCAACTTTGTCCATTTTCTAAATGAAATTCTCATTTAAAACAAGTGAGATTAAAATTGACGAATTAACTTAACAACATGAAGAAATAATAGATCACGTGACATTTAATTACGTGATAAAATTACCAAACTCAAAATCAAGATCTATCTGCTGAGAAGTCCTCCATTAATTATGATAACTAAAGGAAAACCTCATTGTCCACTTTTTCGCTCTTCTTTGACTAAAATACTAACAAAACCAAAGAGTCAAAGACGGCCGTAAGATTCGAAATGGAAAAGAATGCAGGAAAGTGACGCGGAAGAAAAGCCTAATAATCTTCACTCATCGCTGCTTAAAAAAAAGACCAAAACATATAAATAATAATGATGAGTAGTTTGAAGTTAGATTAATTCCCAGAAGAAAAGTGATTGAAAACGATAGCTACCGTGTTCATTCATTTACGTTTACCGGCCCCCATATGGAAACAAAAACGAAAAACCACAGAAAACAACAAACTAAAATCAACTAAACTCTGTCTATACATATGAATCTTTTTATAGGCCGGACCATAACTAAACCACGTCAAGAATTCACTATAAATTTCGTATATCGATCATCACTTTTTTTCCTTATACAGCACACTGCATTGTATAGTACTATATTACTAGACCGTATTGTATTTGTATGTATGTCCGAACAAACCAGTTGCAGATCGACTGTCGGACAAGACGCACAAGCAATATTCTTATGATGGATTTCTTCTGATTCCCAAGATTTCAAATGATGATCACCTTGAACGAACTATCTCAGATTCTGTTTAGAATTATGCAGCGTGACTCGTAAACATTTATATATTGTAAATTTTGATGCGAAATGACATTAATTTCACTTCTTTCTTGTCGCTGCTCCATAACCCGTCATTCTTTTCGTGGAGTTGTCCATTCCATACCCGCTGCAATCTACATCCTCCTCCTCATCCACGTCTACCTCTTCGTCTTCGTCTTCCGATTCATCAACAACACGCTGCACCATTTTGATCTGATTTCTGCGGCTTCCGATCCCGGCGTTACCCTTGAGCCAATCCACCACATCCAACATGGAAGGCCGATTCTCCGGGTTCCCGTCCGTGCATCTCATGGCGATCATCACCGCTGATTTCAACTGTTCGCGGTTGAATTTCCCCTTCAGCCTTGGATCCGCGATTTGATCGAACGCGCCCTTTTGTACGAACGGCGTGGCCCATTGCACAATGTCGCGTTTGATCCCGCCGGGGAGTTTCTCCAACGGCTTCCGGGCGCTGATGATTTCCAGGAGTAATATCCCGAAACTATAAACGTCGCAACTCTCGGAAACTTTACCCCACATTGCGTATTCCGGTGCCAAATAGCCCAGTGTTCCCTTCACTCTTGTTGTCACGTGTGAAACCCCATCGGGAATCAGCTTCGCGAATCCAAAATCTGCGACTTTTGCCACGAAATTTGAATCCAGGAGTACGTTGCTAGCCTTTATGTCCCTGTGTATTATATGTGGAGTAGACTCGTGGTGCAAGTACCTAAGGAAAAGTAACAAATAATATCGTAAATGAAGTTAAAAACATGACTCTTTATATAATACCAAAAAAAGTATGAGACTTACCCTATACCCTCGGCAGATCCGGTGGCGATGCTCATTCTTCGAGGCCAATCGAGGAGGCAATCGGCGGTGAGTGCACCGTGTAAATGAGTGACAAGGCTATAATTAGGCATGTAATCATATACGATTAGCCTTTCTTCCTCGCCGGCATAAAAACCCCTTAACCCTAGCAGATTCTTATGCCTAACCCTACCAAGAATCTCTACTTCCACAGCGAATTCCATTTCTGCTTTTGCACTCATCGCCTTAAGACGCTTGATCGCTATCTGTGGCCATCATCGATCCATCAAAGAAAATGAAAGGAATTAATCAAAAGATCGATGAAATTAACAAATAAAAAAGAAGGAAGAAACGTGCCTCGACGCCTTTACTAGTTCGACCCCAGTAAACGCTACCGAATCCACCTTCGCCGATCTTGTTATCTTCATGAAAGTTGTTAGTTGCGTGAAGAATTTCCTTGAGGGTGTATACTTCCCACGGATAATCCCTTTTCTTGTTTCCACTGAGATTAATTCGTAGAATTTAATGAGAAATTTATAAGTTACATATATATATATATATATATACTTAGAATCGATCGAACTATATAGCTTGCTACAAAAATGAAAATTGATGATCGCAAGGGAAAGGGAAACTAACCTGTTGACCTTGGGAGCTGGTTCTTTCTCTGAGGAAAAACATAAGCATCTCCACACCATGTCTGGGAATAATAATAGTACAAGATCGATCTAGTCAAAGGCGAAACTCTGCGAGAGGTACGTATATCGTGGAGGCGAAAATCTTTCGGTTATATCAAAGGCAAAATGAACCTCTGGGCTATGGCGTGGGTAAGTCAAGCTTTTTTTGGAGCATTAAAGAATGAAGGAGAGGAGCCCTTCCTAAACAACTTCTTTCTGTTTTTTTTTTTTTAGCTCACTAGCTACCTAACAAACATTTCCTTCTTGTGTGTATATATATATATCTATTATATAATCAATGGCACCTAATGATGATAAACAAATGTTTTTGGGTGTAGAACCCTTCTCCATTTTGATCTAGCTATATACTCCATCTATTCTCTTGTAGTTAAATTATTCTATTGCTCCTTCATTTAGGCTGATGTCTTTCATTTTGATGCAGTTATAACTTGAAAACGTTCGATTTTTGTTTTTTAATTTCAATAATATTTGAACTATTTTTGATTAACATTTGAGATTTACACATATTAATAGGGGTAACAAATAAAATAAATAAATTTCAAATCACTTTGTTCACTCCTCAATTTAGTTTGACACAAGTCACATTATGTCCCTCTTCATTTTTATTTTTTTTCACGTTGTTTCTGATAAATAGGTAGCGGTGTATACCAAACTCTCCACCACCACAAGGTGCAAGGCTTCACTTAAACAAAAACAAAAAACCTAGACTATTTTAATGGGTCAAGAAAGTATAATTTGAAGCCTTTTAATACTTACTAAATTCCAAACATTTCATCTACGTATAGAAACATTCCCACAATTCATTCTTTTGAAAGCAACACTCATATGATATAATTCTAAACTTCAATGTAGGTTTCGAAGTTATAGTAGTACATCACATTAAAGGAGGAAAAGTTAGGGAAAAAATCCAGTTATATTCCATCCAATATCGTTTATCCCATCTTTTGGATAATATATCACTTGGGTCAAATTAATATATAGGGCTGTTCTTTTTCATGGTTTGAAAACGATTTTAAAAACAAGTTTTGGAAAATAGTTTTATAATATAAAAAGTGTATTGAAAATGTAAAAAGTAGATGCTGAATAGTAAAAAGTTGTATTGAAAATGATGAAATATGATTAAAATATATTAAATTTACTGTTGAAACCAAAACTGTTTTCAAAACAGAACTAAAAGAACATGCCCATAATATCCCCGGCCTAGCTTTATTTGAACATTTTTTTCTTAAACCATATGCATAATCTGTAATTATAAATTTAATGAGCCCAACTTAATTTCGCATTTGCATAAATAAAATTAAAAAAAATCTCATGATTCTACAGAAAAATCAACAATGTTTGAAATAATTCATATATACTGCCGATTAGCATGAGTAATGATACACACATAAAAAATCATAATAAATATAATACGAACAATTATACGAAGGAAAAAAGTATTGAATATTAACATTGAACCGGCCAAATTATAATTATCTTTTTATGTTAGATTAGTCCTTATTTATTTTCATAAAAAAGAAAAATCACCGAGGAGCTTGCAGGCGTTAGAATCGTGTTTCTCACGAAACGCGTTTAAATAGAAAAAAGAATCCTGCTGCGTTGACCAGTGACCGCTGACTGGTTCCATAGTTTGACCATTTCAACCGGTTCGAGTTCGACCAACTGATATGTTTAATTAAATTTAAGCCGTGGGCTTATTGGGTTCCAAGGAAAAATTGTATTTCTTCACTTACTAATGATTTGGGCCCTGGCCCAATTATCTAAAATTATTGGCCTTATTCCCAAGTTCTTCGGTGTGGGTTTGGGACCTCCGAAGAGAGAATTTTGGTTCAGTTTGGGTTCGAAAAACAGATAAATTCTCTAGCTTCCTAGAAATTGGGCTGGGTCCAATCGTCGAAATGTTTGATCACAAAAAATAAATAAATATAACAAAATAAAGCCATTAGAATAGAAAACATGAAATAAAACCGTACACATTTTAAAATATCATCAATTAGTGTAAGATCTTTTTTTTTTTCTTCCAGGAATGAGGAGATTTTAGCGGCCTCCGTTTGGGTGGTGATTGTGGAAGACAGCATGAAAAGCATAGTATATCATGTCTTTTAATTACTTTTTTGAATTCATGTTCCCCTTTTAGAGAGTTGAATGGAATGAGGGTTTTCTCATCTCTTACTATTGCTTCATCTTCAACCAATTAGACACGAGCTTTTAGGATTTTCCCTGTACGTGACGTGAAATCACCGATCTTCTGTCTAAGATGGCTGTTTTTTCTTTGCTACCTAGCTACAGGATCTTAATTACCAACTGTTGCTGATGACTCGGGTCGCTTTTCTTCTTCAAGAACCAACCAACAGACCGACCGTTAGATCGATTCTTGTTAACAAGCTAAGAAATATTGATCATTTTGTGCTTTGTTTGTTAAACTTATACTTGAAAAAAAGAAGAAGCAATTATCTAAACTGCATGCAGTATAATGTAGCAGCCTGAGAATGACCTAGGAAAGGATCGAGGTCCCAGGATGATGACATATTATACGTACGTACTTCCAGCGGTTATAGAAGAAGCAATTAATCATCCAACTGATCAAGTTTTTATATATAGAACCAATAATGCAATGAAGCAGCAGCAATTAATACTCTTGGTACGTGTACTATATTCTAGTACAACAACGTGGACTCTTTTAATGGAGCGGAGAGAGTATGAAATTCATCAAGATAAGGAGTGTAAGTTGTATAACAATATATATCCTTATCATTGCTATATAAAATGATCAGATTTCTAACTATGTAACCAACATCTTCACAACTTGATTGCATTAATTTCATGTGTACATGTCAGTATCCAGCAGAGAAATTAATAATGTGGTGACTGGTGAATCATATTAATTGTTCAAAATATAGCTGTCGAGAGAAGGAATCCATCACTATTAATGAACGTGTAACACAATCTCACCAACCCAAAGGTGGCCATCATGTTCATGAATTTAGAGGTCAATCTCAATCCCAATGGCACAACAGAAAAAAAACAAAATCATTGTTTCAAAAAACCAAAAAAAAGAAGATAAGAAACAACTCAATCAAAGTCGACATTACATGTTAATGGGGATCATTCCCAAAAACGAAAACCTAGTTAAACATGCACTAGATGGTAAGTCCATATATATATATATATATATATATATGGAGAATACTTCCGCTCCTTCTACGAAACCATTCATTTACTGATGATCGCTTATGATACATTACTATGTCATTGCATAAGCAGTTACAAAGACCATTATCAATAGTTCCGTAGAAGTGACTATAGTCTTACCATATATATACATAAACCAGCTGTATGTGAATGCATGTCCGGTTTCTGCATTTCAAGTAGAATTAAGGAATCCCAACTCATGCAAAGCGCTAGCTAGCTTTTAGCACCCGAATTTTTCCAATCTATAACTTTGGCATCCAGTTTTTGTTGCAGGGAATATAGATCCACATCATTCATTTGACGGCTTCCCTGAAACAATAAATGAGCAACAAGCATTTATATACATACATATACTTTAAGGTACATAAATGACACTAATTAATTGATTAGTGATAGTACCTCATCATCAGTCCGGATTGAGCAATGAAGCTTTTGATCGACTTTGGTGTAGATACAGCTAACAACAGTAAGGCCTTCCTTGAGCAGCACATTGAGCACCTTCGATAAGGGAAACCAATCATCAGCTAAATCGCTTTCCATCAGAATCTCAATTCCGCCATCGGAGCAAGAGCTGACTGTGAATGCAATGTTAGACGAGGGCGAGAAGTACTTAGTCTCCTTTTGAACATCCTCGTGCACATTTGTTTCAAGCTCAACCAAGGAGTTTCTGAGCTTATTTCTCTTCACTTCAAGTTCCCTAATCTTCTTCTCCTTGTGTTTTATGTAGTTTATAGCCTGATGGATGTGATCCGTTATCGCACGCTTTCCCTGTAACAAATAATTCCATTGATATCAATTCAAGCTGTTTCTAAGCGCCCATTTTATTAATTGCAGAAGAGAAAGCGTAAGAAATAAAAATCAAACCCTCGTGGTTTACATTTTTTTCGCCCATTTTTTGTTGCGTTTTCTGTAATCTACTTTTGGTGGGTAAGAAGGAAGTAAGAATTAACCTTAATATACTCGAGAGGGAGTAGCGTCCTGAGAGAAGCATAAAGATGAGCCATTTCTTGCCTTCTCTGACGCTCAATTTCTCTATGAAGAGCCCTTTTCTCGTTGTCATCAACCGAATTCTCGTTGGCAGTCACTTGAATATTTGACGGTTTGATCCGCTGCCTTTTCCCCTTCTGACCGGAGGTACTGGGGGCGGCGGCGGCTGGGGTACTGGTGTTGACAACCTGATAATCAGTTGTTTCTCCATAGGCATAGGATGATGAAGTAGTAGTGAAAAGCAGTGAAGAATTAATAGAAGTTTGCAGATCTTGAGGGATATTGTGGTCAGGAAAAAGAAAAGGGTCGTCATCTTGGTAGAAAGGAATCAGAGAATTAAAGTCGTCCATGTTCACTGTTCAGACAACAAGAACAACAACAGCAACAGCAGCAGTAGAGATTTGCTCCTTGGAAATGATTCTTCTTTGTATCTGCAGTGGGTGGGTGGGTGATGATAAAGAAAGGTAGCGAGTTGAGATGAATAATAATATGTTTGATTTAGGGTAATGAAGGAGATCTTGGATGGGCCGATGAGGATGCCCTGATTTCTGCCATATCTTCATAAACAAATAGATTCCCCCTTTCCTCACTCCTCACCGGCCATTTTTTTAAGCCTTTGTTTACTGTACTAGTGTGCAACCAAATCCACAGCCCCTTTAGTTGATAGTTCACACCAGGAGGGACTCCAACTTCCCACCTAAAACTACACAATATACAATTCACGAGAGGAGACGAGACGAAACTAGACGACATGATATCTCCGGTCTACTTTATACTATTTATCGTCTTATAATAGAGGATGTGACCCCAGTATTATATTATGGAGTCCCGACTCCCTCATGTGAGAATGTAGACAGTGAATACAAGACAATAGTAAACAGAAGATCTCATGAGGTACTTCATACTCTATTTTAAAAAATATGTTTTGTTGCAATAAAAAAATTAGTAAGGATATAAATATAACAAATGTTGTTAAATTAGATATTTTACATAGGTATTATATTTTGACATTGATAAAAAAAATAAAATTATATATTTATAAAATTGGACTCTTCTAGTAAAACGAATAAAGTGAAATATATACTACGAGTATATAAAATATTCATACCTATGGCTAAGATACTATTATTGCTGTTTCTAGCTCTTTGGTCTTTGCAAATTATCAACTTTTCTTACTCGTCTAATCACTTTTAATTTCGTGGGATCACCCTTTCATTTCACTTGATTAGAAGTAAGCTAGACCTAATAATTAATACACAAAACATGTGTGTGTGTTTGTCTACATCTATATGAATTCATATTCTCATTTGATTGTATGAGTCAAAACTCATGCAAACAATTCCAAATTAACAATAGCTTTTTAAGAAAATATTTGGACGGAGGAAAAGAAAGTATTATGTTTACTTTCACACTTTGGGTTATACTTTTCTTTTCCTTTTTTTTTTTTTTTTGTTTCTTTTCGGTTAATGTTTTGTAAACATGCAAAATCTTGCGTTCGAGTTTAATTTTTTATGTATCAGAATTATGTTCCAAAAACACGTTTATTGAGTTTAGCCTATGATATATTGAGTATAACCGTGCAGGGATACATTGCAACTATGAGTATTGTTGTTGACGTACCACATATTGCGTGTTTACCATATAATGTATTACAAATTAAATTTAGCCTTTAATGTATTAAGTGTAGCTATTAATGTATCTCATATTGGGTTAATTTACACACGTCTCATGCATAGTGGTTATGTTAAAAGTAACGAAGGAAGGTATCTATCGCTTTTAGTCAACAAAGTATTGCCTCATATCAAATTCAGCCTATGTATAAAAGACCGTCGTACCATAGCAAATTTGCAATTGGAATTAATTAACATGTGCGGTTAAACACCGTACGTAAAGTAAAACACAAAAAGCAAAGAATTCAGCTTCTTGGTTTGTTTGATATATTGATAGTAACTGACAACGTAATATGGAACGGACATGTGTTTTCCCATGTATTGAAAGGACTTCTCGTCCCGAAATATTTAACTTGTGCAAAACAAATTAACTGAAGATGAAGAGTAAATAATAATTTCATGTCGGTTCTGGCGTCGAAATTGGACCAAACTTGCATCCCCATCAACCGGACAAATCACAGATGCTAATACAGTGATCACCACGTGGGCAGACACTGCTTTTCCATCTCTGGTAGAGAAGGGAGCTCGTAACTAGGGTTGGAATATTACTGAAGAAAATATTTTATTTTCTTTTATTAATTTAAAAAATTGATTTTAAATGGTCTGAAACTCAAATTTAAACAGCATTTGAGTATGTGACAATTTTCATAACTATATTTGAACTTGAGAGAAACGAAAACCGAGACAACAATCCAGATTAAGAGAGACGAAATTAATTAGTTTTTAACAACAAAGGAAAAAAGAGGAAGGGGTAGATAAGGAATACATACGCAGTACGTATTAATTAGCTGTCGATATATGTTTTGAGAAAAAAGAAATTGAAAAGAAGATATGGAACTGGTGGGTGGGTGGGAGTAATCTGGGTTTATCCAATTTAAAAATACAAGGAGTACAGTGGGGAAGTTTTAATTAATTAAAAGAAAAAGGATGTGGTTTTGATTTTATTTATGGGATATACAAAAATAGATATGACTATCCCTTAAAAATGAATTGTCAATTATGAATGATGAGATTGAGAGAGGAGGATTAGGCAGCTGCATGCTATATCTTCTTCCCTGACAACCAACCTATTTGTTTATGATCCCTATTAAATTTAGAGCATGTAGGAGCTGCGAGGAAGGAAAGGAACGAAGTGGAAAGTCGCCGGTCCGACCTTCTAAATATGTAGAAATTGACAGACGTAATAGAATCGTTGAAAAACTGACTCGTTCTTATCGGTGACGTGAATTAAGAATAGGTGCACGCACTTTGTCTCCCCTTCGATCCCCTGCCACCTCCACTGGACCCATGCAGCACCAGCTCCCCATTCTCACTACTATTGCTATTGCTGCCTTTAGTTTTATTAATTAATACTTTAATTTGTAGTACTTCCCAATCATTTTTCTTTTCTCCTATCTTGCATAATATGCATTTTCATAAATTTATTTTGAGTTGTACCTTGTAATTCAAATACATTATTACTATTTCAAGAACTAAATGTTTATATATTATATTTCATGCATTGGGGAGTGTTTAATTTTTGTTGCAAGTACTATATATATATTGGGACCTGATGAATAGAATAATATATATATAGTTATATAGTTATATTGCAATTAAATTTTATATTATTATTATTATTATTATTATTATTATTATTATATATAAAAAGCAAGATTTTGAGGGATTGACAAATTAAAGGGGAAGCAGGGCTGGTCAAAATGCTTCTAGTGATTGATCATTAATTGAATTATTGACCCATAAATATTAAATATATATATATATATATCCATCTCTTTCAAATGATGTGATCCTCTTCGTTGTCAATACTATTAATTTGAACCATATAATTAATTAATAAATATTAGCGGCCTTCCCACTGCTGCATTTGCCTTAATTTGTTTTAAAATGGCAAATGCCACATTATGTGTGTTGCTCTGAAAACGAAAAAAAAAATACATATATTTATGCATTCGTCCCATTACAACAAAAGAGAGTTCTGTTTCTAATATATATATATATATATATATATATATAATTTTTTTATAGGTTTTAAAATATGCCTAATGAATCATATTAGTAAGGTTGTTACCTAGCTTGAGAGGTAAAAATTAACGAATTTGTAAACTTAAACATAATGTATTTAGTAATTAATATGACAAATAAAAAGAAGAAAATGGCGGCCAATCTTATGATTAGCTTGAGTTTGGTAAAGTAATTAGTTTAATAATTAAAGAAGAAGAAGAATAAGAATTAGAATATAATATGAGATCGAGTTCCTCAGAAAAGAAGAAGAAGAAGAAGAATATTACACTAGAGAATTTATTAGTAGTACAATTCCTCATTAATTAATAATATTGGCGGCCTCCCAAGTTTTCCCACTGCTGCCTTTGCCTTTACCTTTGCCTTGAAATGGAAAATGCTACGTTAAAATAGAAGAGTTATGTTTCTAACAGATACATACGACAACGGTCTGAAAATACATACGCGTACGTAATGAATCATATTAATAAAGGTATATACTAATCGAAAATGCTAGGTAGCTAGCTTGACAGGTAAAGATCGATCAACGACTAGCTTGTAAACTTAAACATAATTGAGTTAGTAATATGAAAATTAATCAAGCTTTTGAGTTTGGTGAAGTAATTAGTTTAATAATTAAACAAGAAGAATATAATATATACGAGATCGAGTTCCTCAAAAAAGAAGAAGAAGAAGAAGAATATTACATTAGAGAATTTATTAGTAGTACAATTGGTAAAATATAAAATGATTGGACTCGACCGCATGGGATAGCATTACTGATATGTTGCGTACGTTTTGAATAATATAGAAAGAACCCCATTGATCTGCAAAATCTGTATTAGGTATTATTAGTGCATATATATATATATATATATATATAAATATAATTAATAAGTTTCTAGGGATAACTAATGAATTAGCTATTAGTTGCACAACTACTAATATTATCTCCATATATCGGCTATAACTACTTCTTATTATATATATACAGTATACTACCTCAGTTTCATTAGAAGAGTCCAGTTTAGTCAATGTACAACTTATTATGAATGTTGATATACAACACTTTAAATAGCTAATTTGGCATCCTTTATTCCATTTATATCCTTGCTTATTAAGTATAGGCTCGTCGTAGACCCCCCCCCCCCCCCCCCATGATCATATTTGCATTTATATCCTTATTTATTAAGTATAGGCTCGTTGAAGACCCCCCATGATTATATTAGTAAATGTTGGAGAGGTAAAAAATTTGAAAGTGAACACTTCTATTGAAATAAAAAATATTTTTTAAAGTGAACTCTTTTATTAAAACGGGGAGAACATCATACATTAGAGGGAGAAAATGAGATCAATCAAAATCTCCATGTGTGGTGTGGGGTGGGGTGAAATTTAAGTGTTGGGATCCTCTAGTTCTAAAAATTTTAGGATTAGAGTGTGCCAAAACTTTTATAGGCAAATTCAATAGGAGGGTGGTGGTGGTGGTGGAAAATTCCACTTTTACCCATCCCACCGCCAATCCTCCTTGAATTTGCCCTATAAAAATGTTAGGGCACTCAAGTCCCAAAACTTTTAGAACTAGAGGATCCGAACATGAAATTCCATGCTTGTGTACGTAAATGCATAGTATAGCTAGGCATGGTGTTATCTAATTATGAATATAATTGTAAGGTTAATTCGTCTTATCAATGAATATTCCGTCCGTGGCTTTAGTTGATATTTTGTTTCTTATCTCTCTAAAACATGTTTGTAAGTCTCTTGTATATATACCTACCTGTTCTTTAACGTTTTTGTTTTGATTTTATCAGTAAATTTAATATATTATAATTAGTTTTCATTATTAATTTTCAATACAACTTTTTACTCTGTCCATAACTATAACGAAAGAATCATATTTCAAATTATACCTTAAAAATTCAGAAATAGATGCACGTTCATGGTTCTCGCGAAGAAAAGGTATAATCATAAATACATATCTCCATCATCAAATCAATTAGCTAAGTTCATTAATTACCATGCATATGTATATAAACTCAAATTCAACCCAAAACCAAAGAAGTAAATATTAATGCCTCTAACTGATCAAACTGAATATTTACAAGTTGGTCTCCCTTCCGTTGATCCTTCTTGTAGGTCTTTCAAACCGAAACTCGGCATTCTGGATAGTTGTACATTGGTCAAAATGAGAGGATTTATCTTGCGCCTGTGATTGCATGGCTAGCTCACTTTAGCTTCATTCATTATGCACAAAAATCACACTTCTTTTTCGTTTCATTAAAAAAATTCACTTTACAATTTTAAAAAGTGAACTTTTTTAATGTAACAATAAGAAAGTGTACATATATACAAAAGTTGTGCGTGCTTTAGATGGCCAAGTCATCTGAAAGAAAAATAGCAAATTAAAATGCAATTCATTAATGTAGTATATTGCTAGAGTTGATGAAATAATGAGCAAAATTAACCACCATGTAAAAACTTAACCTTCAACACAAGCTAGTATATATTGACTTTACTGAGAGATCCTCAATACATAATAGAAACAATTAAGCATCATATGCATGTTTCTCTTATCTATATATGCCCTGTCACTTATGCATGCCTTCACAATAAAGTCCAAAAATATTATATATATATATATATATATTGTGGAAATTCAATGAAATATATATATATACTATCTCCGTTTTATTAGAACAAACAATCTACTTTGTAATACTATTTTCAGTGATACAAAGTATAATATTCTAATGAAACCGAAGGAGAGTAACTAGTACATATGCATAATATTTGGTGTTTATTTTCCCATTTCAAAGTTGTGAGTTGCATATTAATTAACATATATAATTGGGTTGTTAAAAGATCACCTTTGCACCATTAATACAACTATTCGAATAATCAGCCTGTCATGTAGATTGTATATTGAACAGCAATTTGAAGGAATCCTATACAATATATCAAACGTCTACAGAAACAACTGGCGCTTATAGCCACATGTTGCAAAGGAAATAATGATCAATTTGACTTGGGTATGAAAATGTTGGGCGCAGTCATGGACCCGACACATTTACAGGATGATTTGATTAGCCAACCTCATCTTCTGACTGGGAGTCAGACGACTGTATTTGAATCACAATATATAACTTCTTTTAGAGTGAAATCTTCTAAAGAAATGAGATTGTGAGAAAAACAGTATACCCACCACTCAACACAGGCATATGTACTTTCTTCAATAATTGTTCATCAGTTAATCTATATATAACACATGCTCTCTTGTAAGTCCTGATGACCAACTCAGTCATTCATATACATATATATATATATATATATATATATTGGTCACGAATCATTGATCATGTATCGTTTCAGTTTAATTGTCTCGTATTAATTATATGTAGAGGGCAGGGGAAACAAATTCAGAAGTCAAGAATATTCATGCAAAACAAAGAAGGAAAACAAGAAGCTATATATATATATATATATGAAACGATTTTGTAGCAAGTTTTCAACTTTTGTCACCTCACAAATTAAACCTCGGATTATTCTCAGTATGTAGATTAGAGAAAATTTTACTGAGAAGTGGAGTTGGGGTCAATCAAATCCCTCAACTTTTGCTGCAGTGCCAATAGGTCAATACTTGTCTCATCATCATCGCTTACCTGCAAGATTTTTAGTCATTCATATGAGAAGTTCAAATGAGGACAAATTCATTGAATAATTTTTGGAAAGCACTATAGTTTTTTTTTGAGAAACAAGAACCCCCAAAATAAAAATAAAAAAAAATACTAAAGTATAAAAACCCTAATTAAAAGGGTACCTCGGACCGAATTTTGTGGACTTTCATCTCGCCGACCGTCGTGGAAACGCAGCAAACAACATTAAGTCCTTGAGAAATGAGCAATTTAAGGAGTCTAGAAAGGGGGAAAACTTCATCTTTAGGTCTGCTGCAGATCAAAACCTCCACTCCTCCGTCGGAACACGGGTTGACCGAGATGTTCGTACAGACGGGGAAACAACAAGTAGCAACATTTCCGACATTCCCGGAACTCAAATTCGACATCTTAACCAGGTTGTCTCTCCTATCCCGCAGCTGACTCAGATTCGTTTGCAAACACTTAATGTAATTTACTGCCTCCTGCATGTGATCAGAAATCGCCCTCTTTCCCTGAAAAAAAAAAAAAAAAAAAAAAAGGTTTCAGTGTTCTTGATTAATCGAGAAGAGAAAAAAGGCGAACAGGATGTACCTTGATGTACTCAAGTGGGAGGAGGGATCGAAGAGAAGCGTAAAGGGTGGCCATTTCTTGCCTTCTTTGCCTCTCGATGTCCCTGTGCATAATTCTCTTTTGCTTAGTACTGGTGGTAGCTTGGTCATCCTCTTGTTTGTTGGTTTCTGCGGAGGATCTCATCTGCTTTCCCAGATGATGGTCATTGCCACTAATAACTCTAGTAGTACTGGTATTTAGGGGAAGATTCTTCCGGGTGGAGGACATGGGCATGGGTACGGGTACGGATCTGGGTATGGGTATTGGTATGGGCGGATCGTTGAGGATTTGGTCTAGTTGGCGGGGCACTAGAGAAGATCGGAAACTAGGGATTTGGTTTTCCAAGTCACAGCTTCGTTGTAAAGGATACATTATTTCTCTCTCTCTCTCTCTCTCTTGAAGATCTTCAAATCTTCAACCCAGCTCAGCAAGATCAACTCGTGCTAATTATATTTGGGATTTGTCTCTCTCTCTCTCTCTCTCTTGAGTCGTACTGGTAGATCAATGAGTGGAGAGTGGTAGCAACAAGGAAGGAGATTACGAAGAATTAATTAAGCAATAATGAAGATACGTTTGTTAAGCTAGCTTATGAGATCGATCTTCAATGGAGACAGAGATGCCATTGATTTGATTCTCTCTCTCCCTCTCTCTCTCTCTCTCTCTCTCTCTCTCTCTAATTAAAACAAGCAAGCAAAGCAAAGAGATACTCCTGCAAGCTTTACTTGCAGCGCTGGCTGTGGGTGTGGCTGGGACTATTTTTTTATTTTATTTTTTATTTTCTTTGCCTTCATTACTTCTTAATTAAGAAGGTTACTGTACAAATAGCAACTCCATGGATTAAAATTTAAACCCAAACTGCGTTCATACTAGGACTCAATATGGGACCATTCTATTCTCTATAAATTAATAAATATATGAAGAATCAAGATGGAGGAATATTTACGGAATTGTTATTTTCAGTAACCAATTTAATATTTGTAGTAACATTTTTTTTAAAATGTCTAAAATGCCCTTTAAGTTTTTACAAAAATAAAAGAAATCATTTTTACTCTAATTATGGACGATAGTCACGAGGACAATTTATATTACACGGTAAGTAAACAATCTATATATATTTTTTAAGTAAAGTTGGTTTTTTAAAATTAAAAAAAAAAAAGCAATCTATACATTATTCATGTTCTTTTCTTCTCTTTTCAAATTCTAACATTTCTAACGTAGTATCAAAGGCAACTTAATCCAATTACAGCTTTCGTGGATCCAACTCCACGGTGAGTTGGCGGGGTTCGGGGCAACGGCCTGAAAAATTTTTGTTTTCAAGATCTGGAGATGGAATTTTTTTTGAAAAAAATACCGCCAAACTGGGCGGTATTTTGACCTATTTTGCATCAAAATACCGCCTGGGAGGTATTTTGGAAGATGTCGCCCCTGAATTTTTTTAGAAGAACCCAAAATACCGCCAAACTGGGCGGTATTTTGACCTATTTTGCATCAAAATACCGCCTGGGCGGTATTTTGGAAGATGTCGCCCCTGAATTTTTTTAGAAGAAAATACCGCCCAAAGTGGGCGGTATTTTGTATTTAGACCTATTTTGCATCAAAATACCGCCCAGTTTAGACGGTATTTTGAAACAAAATACCGCCCAAAATGGGCGGTATTTTCAACAAGGTTACTGCAAATAGGGGATGAGATTCTAGAAAAATCTCGTTTATTTTGTGGTTTTTTGGGCAAAATTTCGCGCCAGATAGGGTTTTTTTTTTTTTTAACAAACAAACTTTATGTAAAAAAATGTATACATACACGTGTGAGTGAAAAACGAATGAGTTTAGGTAGAGTGTAAATGGGGGTTTTTTTTTTTTTTTAGTTAAAGGGCAAAATAGACTATTCACAGAAAAATATTACTGCAAATAGTAATTTGGTTACTGCAAATAGTATGCCCCAATATTTATTGATGAACACTCTCATGGGACTGGATCTTTTCTATTTTTTCTCTATCTTGTCATGTTTATTGAGAACCAAGTATTGTTATTTTGTCCATCATTCATATTTCAATAAGAAGCAGGGGCGTATCCCTCCCCCACCCTTAATAATGGTGTATTTTTTTAGTAGAATATATATATATATGTATTTTACTCTAAAAATAAAATTTATTTATATATTGGCTCCCTCAAAGATTTTGATCTGCTTTGGCCACTAATAAGAAGCGAGTATTGAATGAGTGGCAAAATAATATTACTTTATATTCATTGAACAAGACAAGCCACAAGACTCCACACTCATGAATAGTTTGTAGTGGCCTTGTCTGTCATTCTACAATAAAATAATAGTTCATTTTAAATTTTTTTTTCCTTATCCGTAAATCATTTAATTGTTTAAAATTAATTATTTATAGCATGAATAAAATGTTTCGTAGTCATTAATTTTGAACACCTTTCCTTAATTAATAAGCGTGCAAACATGTTGAATGACATATATTGTGAAACTGAAGAAAGACTCCCTAGTACTACTTTGGTAGTACGTGTATGTAGCAATATAGTGGGGAAAGTTTAGAAAAGTTAGTAAACATCTAAAGTTGTTAATGTTAATTAATCTCATCATTCATGATTGTTTTTACTTTTTGTGGCCTTTAATTTATTGTTACTTATACTTATTTGACCATTTGTTTATTAATGTTTGCCTACTCTACTCTGCCCTTGACTTTGCCTAAACTTCGAGATTCAAAATACTCGCACTACTACTAATATGGTGGGTGTTTTGCTCCCCATATGCCTATGATTTTTATAATTATATTTACCGGAAGCACATGGCCAACTATGATATATAAAATACTTCATCTGTGTTTCCCTGGAAGATTCCAAATTGATAAGTTTACAATTTTTTGTCGATGTTAAGGTACAATTCTTACAATAGTTATTTTGATACAATTTATTTTATCTGTGTCCTTATTTTTTAATTACATATTAATTCTACCAATCCCTATATATAGTTGAAAAGTCAATACACGAGTTATATATATATATATGTGTGTGTGTGCTATTTCCCAAATCCCAAAAGCTTTGTTAATTAGCATTGTATACAAAAACAAGTTATAGTGCCAACTCATGCGCTCTTAATATAATTAAACTTTAAGCTATGATTGCTAATTAATTAATTATTAGCAGATTGATTTTAATGTAAGAAATCTTTGGATTCAATGAATGAACGGATGAATCCTTCCTTGGTCTCAATTGATTCGTACTATGTTGCAGTGGTCCTGCATATATCTATATATATATATGGGGATGTCGTCATTAGGTTCTTCTAAAACAGAAACAAACGTCCGCCCTCTGCTCTAATCTCTGCCAAATCTTTTTTTCTTTCCCAAAAGTATAAGTATTTATACGTGGGATCAGTGGCGAATCCAGAAACAAATTTTAGAATGGGCCAATATACATATAAACTTATTTTTATAAATAAATACTTTTTAAAAAAAATTTAAAATACACTAGTAACAAGGGGGTTGGAGGGGGCCGGGGACCACCGCCCCCGCGTGAGATGAATCATTGATCTTATTTTGTTTCATTAATTATTACTTCCTCCGTTCCATTACAAATGTCTATTTTATAATAGTGAAAGCAGTATTGCAAACTCTTCTAGTGATAAAACAATGGTAAAACGAGACATATCACGACAAGATCAACACATCCCCAACAAACACACTAATGACTCGATAAAATTGAGGGTTAAGGGGCAATTTAGCCCCTATGATTTTAGAGGGGGTGCAAATAAGCTCCTGTGGTTTGTTTAGGGGCAATATAGTCCTGGTGGTTTCAAAACTGGTTCAAAATGGCCCTTCGGTATGACTCAGCAATGCTGATGTGTATTTAATCAATAAAAATACAACACCTGGCAGTCAAAAATGAGAAACAAATTAACAAAAAATGAGGTGGCATTAACTTTTAAAATAAAAACGTAGTTCTCCTTTCTTCTTTTTTTTCTTTTCCCTTTCTCTCTGTTCTGCCATCACCATTGATGGCAGAACAGAGAGAAATGAAGAAGGAAAAAGGAAGGAGAAGAGAAACTGGGTGAGGTGGCTGATCGTGTGCTAAGAAATGGAGGAGGAAAGATGGTGACGGCAGAAGAGGAAGAGGAAAGGAAAAAGGAAAAACGAAAAAAGAAAATAGAAAAAGGAAGGAGATAAACTGGTTTCTTCTTTTTTCCTTTTCCCTTTCTCTCTGTTCTGCCATCACCATTAATGGCAGAACAGAGAGAAATGGAGAAGGTAAAAGGAAGGAGAAACTGGGTGAGGTGGCTGTCGGGTGCTAAGAAATGGAGGAGGAAAGATGGTGATGGCAGAACAGGGAACGGAAATCGGAAAAAAGGAATAAGAAGGAGAAACCGGTGGGCCAATCTTCATAATGCCACCTCATATTTTGTTAATTTGCCACGTGTTGTATTTTTATTGATTAAATACACATCAACATTGTTGAGTCATACAGAAGGGTCATTTTAAATCAATTTTGAAACCATGAGAGTTACCCATAAACAAATCACAAGGCTTCTTTGCACCATCTCTAAAATTACATGGGCTAAATTACCCCTTAACCCTAAAATTGACTTTATCAACTAATAAACAATTTGAACTGTCATCGTACCTGTAGCTAGCTTTCATTATTTTCGTAAGATGAAGTCCTTTAATTTGGTCTGTTTGAATGAGACGATGGGTATTTATTCACCTAAGTAACTCAGGAAAAAAGAAAGGGGTATACTATTTATAGTGATAATTTTATTATTTGTTGTAATATTTTTCTGTGAAAAATCTATTTTGCCTTTTAGCTAAAAAACACTTTTTTATATTTTCTATATTATACGATAAGTAAACAATCTATATATATTTTTATATAAAGTAAGTTTGTCAACAGAAAAAAACCCTGTCTGGCTCGAGATTGTGTCAAAAAAAATTCAAAAAATAGAAAATATTTTGCTAGAAATCTCGTCATTGACAAAAATCTATTCCAAAATCTCACCTCCTATTTGCAGGAATATTACCAAAATACCGCCCAAAGTGGGGTCAAAATACTGCCCACTTTGGGCAGTATTTTGAACTTTGGGTGGTATTTTGGAAAAAAAAACTCCCGGGGTCTCGCCCCCTATGTGTAGGAACATTTTTAAGTTGGATTCGCGAAAGCTGTGATTGGATTAAGTTCTCTTTGATACCACGTTAGAAATGTTAGAATTTCAAAATAGAAGAAAAAAAAATGAAAAATTGTATATATTGTTTTTTTTTAAAAAAAAAGGTATTTTACGTATAAAAAATGTATAAATTATTTATTTACCGTGTAATATTGATTGTCCTCGTGACTATTGACCATAATTAGATTGAAAATGATTTCTTTTATTTTTTAAAAAACTAAGGAGCATTATAAATTTTTCACAAAAACATGTTACTGTAAATAGTAAAATTATCACTGCAAATAACAATTCTGAAAAGAAAATGCAGAAATTGATGAGAGTGGTGTGGCAGTGTACGTACAACAGAATGTACAACTGGTCCATGCATGGAGCTGTGGGTGTCTGACGTCAAGCCATTGGGAGCAGCATGCATGGACAGCCATAGTTTCTTCTCAATCGATCGCACATTTCAGTCAAATACTATTTCATTTCAGTGGAGTGGCATGGACATGGAGGCCTCATCCACCACCTATGATTCAATTCATTATTACCCATTTCCCATATGCAATACATCAACAGTTAACTCATAATCGCAGCAATATATCAGATGATGAAATCGATACACGTTTTAAAACTAAATTCAATGAACAAACCGATCTTTAAATATAAACAAGTTTTGGCATAAAAACACGACTTATTATACGAGAACACGTATAATTCAGCAGCAGACAATGGGGGTTAATGAAAAGACAGTAATGGAATGGACTTGTGTGCTTCCCATAAATGGCTCCTCTCCGCTGTAGGATGCGTCAACTTTTAAGCATTAATGAATGTGACTAAATCATGGTAAGAGTGAGCCCACGTCACATTATTTTAGTCTCTATCTATCTATTCCCCTTTTTATTAGATTACTATAATTAGTTTTTGCTGCTTTTCCTTTTTCCATCAATTATTGATCACTTGAACAATATCTCATTATATTTTATAGTAATGATAGCAATATTGTTTTAGGCAAATTAAAATAAATTGTTTAGTTTATTAGTTTAAAATGCAAACCAAACATGTGAAGAGTGGTAGATGTTAATTTCCTTCTCGTTCTATTTCATTCTATTGTTACACACATACTTATTGTCGTTATAATTACTCAAACCAAACATCTCGTGATTAATGGTGGTGGGGGTGGGGGAGGAGACGACAATACATAATCCAAATCTCATCCTGCCAGGTCTACATTCAACACAAACCACAAGAACTTGGGCAGTAAGAAAGCAACGGGTAACGATCATATGAGTAGCTAGATTTTTAATTAATTGCTAGGCCCCGTTTAGTGATGATTAGTTGTAGCATTAAATTCTTAAGTAACTCAAAGACAATGTGTTCCACGAGAATGACAGAGGCGGAGATTGACTAATACTATTGAAGGAACCATTAACAAAACATATAAAGTCTATTAGAAAATACTTATATATTTTAATAATAATATATATATATATATATATTTTTTACTGAAATATAGCTATGTAATTAAAATAAAATTTATAGAGACCATGCTCCTGCCGGTCTCAATCATATTCCGCAACTGCAGAAATAATACTCTCTTTGTCCGATTATATGATAGAAACACAACTTTTTATACAAAAAAGATTGCATAATTTAGGATGCTCTATTCTAGTACTTTCAACGACAATTTCGAAACTTAAAATTCAAACTTACAACGTACAGGCTTATTGCCACAGAAGAGATAAAAACGTGCAATAATCAATTCATCAATAGTACTATGTAGCACGGTAAAAATACTAGTTCATTAATGTCCTATCGCTTTACAGAAGAAGTAAGAATCCAATTTCACCTACATATTTTGTGATTGTAACGTTGAATTTCAACTCAACTAGATAATTGGTAATGCGTTACAATCGTTTGAACATTTATTTATTCTTAGAAAATCATTGAGGTAATATTAATATCGTCAAATTATTGTTAAAATTTGGTATCGTTGCCAAAATTTGTTATTATTTGAGACTCATTTCTTCTTCAAATAACCCTACGTCGATTGTCGAGATTCTTCTTCAAATAAAGCCAACTCAACGATGAATTTTTACCATCTCAAAAGTTAAAAACTAATCCCACAAAACACGTATATTTTTGTCACACGAACTTGAACGAAAAGTGACCATAATACTATAAAATTGAAACACTAAGGTCGCCGTTCTGAAACACATTTTTTAAAATATAATTTTTATTATTTAAAAATTTAATTTAAAACACATTTTTTATACTATATAGGCTCTATTTCTTTTCTTTTTTTTGTGTCTGATTTGCCTTTCGGTCTAACCTAAGTCCCAATTACTAAATTTGACCCAAATTGGCCCACCGACAGAAGACCACTTCTATTCTGACAAAAGGGGAGACGGACGGAAAGGACCAGTGGACAATCTCATACCTCGTCCTATCGGGTGATACGGGAGGATCACTGGTCCAAGCGACGCACTTCCCCCTAGACATGACCATGGTTCAGGAACCACCGGTTACGTTTCCAAGAACCGCCGTTTCCGGTTCCATAGAAAGTGGAACCGGAACCGAAACCTTGGGGAACGGTTCTAGAACGGTTCCGGAACCGCCAATTCCGGTTCCGAAACAGTTCCAGAACCATTGGTTCCGGTTTTGTTACGGTTCTGATTCCGATTCCGTCACAGTTCTAATTTCGTTCAAACTAAAGCAATTTTAATTCAATAATTAATTTATATTTCTATATACTTTAATTTAATTTAATATTTACTTATATTAATAATATACATAATGTAAATTATATTGTGAGTTTTTAAATTATTATAATATATATACTATAAAAAAATTATATTATATAATTATGTATTTTATATATATAATAAACATATAATATTAATAATAAGAAAGATATAACAAAAGAGGAAGTAGTTAGAGTGGTCATTGAAAATTGAGGGCATGGGTTTGAAACCTTATTCCAACATAAAAGTGCTATATAATTATTTAGTACTTTAAGTAGAGAATCGCTGGTTCCTGGTTCTATGACAGGTGGAACCGAATCGAAACCTCTTTCAGGCGGGTCCAGTTCCGGGTCGGTTCTAGTTCGAACCGGAACCGTGACCATCCCTACTTCCACATCTATAAAAGAGTAACTTCATCTCCATAACAAGGACCTCTCTTTTACTATTTCTCTCTAGCCTCTATATACTTTCTATGTCTAAAGACTAATTTTGGCATCGGATCTTAATCAGAAATTTTCCCGATTAATACAAGCGTCGAAGCGAGTCTGACCCAAAGGCCCTCACCGACAAAGTACTCTTCATCACTTTTTTTTATTTTTATTTTTTATTGGTCAGTCATTCAAATTGTTGTCCTCTCAAAAGTGATAGAACGTTTAAAAAATAATAATAATAAGTGATGGACTATTGGCCTCTCAAAAGTGATGTTCTAGAAGAAATTCAACAGCCCGCCACCAAAGTGAAAGGAAATTGGAACAAAGCTCGCCAATTACCCGGCCCGGTTCCCTACAACGGTGACATTTTACCCGCCCATTCTCAACAAAATGACAAAATTAAGACATAAACCATCGATCGATGATTCATAGCTCCCTTAATTACCTGAGCAATGACGTTTTTTTCTCTCCAATAATTAATTATTTTACTAATATCCCACGTGCCCATTCAATTATAGCATGTGCTAAAAAATACTCTATAGAGTCTTAAGGAGTGGGGGTCCTGGCCTAGCCCAACTATAACGTTAATCCACAGCCACAACAACATTGTACGTTGGTGGTAATACACACGATTCAGTACCGTGCGAGAGGTAATACAAGTGAAAACGTGGTTCAATAATGTTCGATCCTCATGAATTGAACACGAGATAAAATATCTAATAATAAGTCTTTTTCAACGCGAAAAATCAATCTCATCCAACGTTGTTATTCGGTGAGAAGAAGCTAATGTTGATGATGGTGATTTGTTTTTCCATCCGAAAAGAATGGCATCACTTCATTATTTTGTCAAAACAGAGTCCAGGCCTTCTTTTTGTAATCATGCATGCTTTTACAATTGCACATTTCGCATATAGTAGAGATACACGCGATGAAAATTTGGACTGAATGACTGACCTGACAATCACATGTGAGAATGTATTCTTATGCCAACAGAGAATATCAAAGTTTCCACTTGCAGAGGCAAGTTTGCACTCAAGGCATCCTCTTCAGCAGCCCCTTGAGTTCAGCTGCACTGCTATTTTTGTGAGCAACAAGTTAAAACACATAACATAAGCATTTTCCAGTGTAAGCGTAACACTTGTCTTCTAACATTTTTTCAACTGGAAGAAGAACCCTATAAATCTGGGATACACAAAAACATTAATGGGATGCTCAAAGAAATAAACCTAGTAGCAAAAATCATCCTTCATACATGATCGAGCTCAAGCACAGAGGCCTGGATTCCAAGCACAACCCATAATCTCCTCGTACCATACCTCATCATTTCACAGATCATCAATAAGCAAAAGATGCAAGACAGGTTTCATTTCGGCCTTAAGTTACTCTTACAACCGACAACGTGGCTCCCTAAGAAACAGCGGAACAACAGCATGCAAACACAAAGGATCAACTGAAAACAATAGTTGCTCTAGAAAGAACGAAAATGTAAGTATCTGTATCAATTGAACAAAGCACTAGAGTAACACTCTCTAAATGATCTATGGGGCACATTCGCATAAGCTAACAGATTCAGGATTTTTTTTGCTTAACATTTACACCAATATCTATCCACCTTTATAGTAAGACAAAGAGACAAGTATTCAATAATCTGCATCTTCATTCTTGTACTCATCACTATACAACAAATGCCTGCCACTCCTGAACTTGATATGTGAAAGTGACAAAAATTAAAGATGGTATCTTCTCTATGCAAGAGGATTTTATAAGTTAGATGGGGCAATCATACACGACTGTCAGATAACAAGGTCACCATGCTTAATTTGCATATTTTTCTCTTAAGAAAAAACAATTGCCAGAAAAAGGTTAATTAACTGGAAATTGCAGCCACAACAAAGCTCACCGGACCCTTTTGTGAGACTTATAAGGAAACCTTGTGGGAGGTGAAGGTGAAAATTCAACTGGTAGCTTTGGAGATTCCAATTCTCCTGAAAGAATTCCAACCACCTCTTTCATTGAAGGCCGGCGAGCAGGAGACTTTTGCAAGCAGAGCAAAGCTACCGTAATGCATAGTAGGGCTTGATCTCTATCCAGAGAATGCACAGACTCATCTACAAGATCAAGAAGTTTTCCCGCACGGGCAAGATGACGAGCCCAGGATAGAAGATTTGCTCGTTGAAATTCTGACATCGGTGAACCAGTCACTTCGAGTGGCCTACGACCAGCAATAAGAACTAACAAGAGAACCCCATAACTATAAACATCACACCTCTCAGATAAATCACCACTAGCACCATACTCTGGAGCCACATAACAAACAGTTCCTCTCATGCTCGGCGTGCTGCTGACACCACCACTCTTAGGTATCTCCCCACTAACAGAATCAAAACTGTTCCGTCGAGCTCTCCATAGATCACCACTAAACCCATCCAACCACCAATCCATACTACTCTTGCTGCTCCTCCTGCTCCGATTCCTCCTCTTCTTTTTGTCTGAATACATTTCATCATCCCTCTGCCACCAATGCTCACTGTAACAGTCATCACTAACAGAACCTTGCTCTTGTTTTTTCTTCTTCTTCTTTTTCCTTGAAAGCTCCTCACAGTACTCTTCCTTCCACCATTCCCTTGCTGGCCGCCTCTTCTCCTTCTTCACATTTTTATCATCATCCAAGGACACCCACCAATCTAACCGCCTCCGATTTTTCTTCTTCTTCTCTTTTTCAGCTTTGCCAACAACCCCAGAATTTGAAGAAGTTCCGATCCATTCACTCTTTGGTCTCTCCTTCTTAATCTCATTCCCAATCCATTCTCTCACGTAATCTTTAACCACACCATTTTCTATTTCTCCGTTATCTTGCTTCCACCACCAATCTTTCCCAGAAAAACTCTTCTTCTTCTTCGATTTCCCACTCTTCTTATCAACACCATTACCCATTTCTCTCCCGCTGTCTATACTAGCCCGATCAAAATTCCCCTCTGAAACACTCGTCTTATCAAAACCTTCCAATGGGGATGCCATTGCAGCAACAGTCCTCGGAGACACCACCATGGATGTCTCCGTGGCAACCTCAGGAGAGAATTCAACTTCAACCCCTGACCTCACCATCTCTGGCGAAGCATCAACCCTAATGAAACAACTCTCGGGCGACTGTTCCACAGCACCATCATACCCTTCTAAAGCACTCATAGTAATCACGCTCTCAGTCTCCTCGACCACTGATCCATTGTCCTCCACCACCCCATTCCCCAAATTACCGATCTTTTTGACCTCACCCTCAACCTGACCCTCCTCTGATTTCAAACGCGCCAAACCAAAATCACCAATCTTGGCACTAAAATTAGCATCCAATAAAATGTTACTGGGTTTAATATCACCATGAATTATTGGGGGATCACAGAAATGATGCAAATACTCAATCCCCTTCGCTATATCTAAAGCAATTGAAAATCTTAGCTTCCAATCTTTGAGTTCAGTACACTTACGATGTAAGAGACAGTCCTGTAAGCTTCCATTGGCCATGAGCTCATAAACCAGTAGCATACGGCGGCGTCTTGGATCAGAAGAAAACCCTATGACCGAAACGACGTGATTCGACTCAATTTTCCCCGCCAGAAAAAGCTCGTTCTGAAACTCACGCTCGCCCTGGAGAGACCCAGAATCCATGAGCTTGACGGCCACTTGGAGGTCAGGTTTGAGAGTCCCCCGGTAGACAGAGCCGAACCCACCTTGTCCGAGGCGGTTCAAAGGGGAGAAAGCTGAGGTCGCCCGTCGTAGGGAGGAGTAAGAAAAGCGGTGAGGAGGCTTGGAGTCGGTGTCGGAGGATGGGACGGTGCGTTTGCGGGAGATTTTGCGGAAGCAACAACTGAGGAAGAGTAGGAGGGAGAAGGCGGCGGCGGCGGAGCCCGCCACAGGAACCAGGCGCGGGTCTCGATTTTGGACTGGCGGCGGCAGCGGGGAAGGTGAAAGTTGACGAGACGGCATGACGAATTATTGACGACGGTGACGATGAAAACCGATCAAAATCAACTGAAAAAATATATATATAATCGGAAGGAACCGAACATGAATTAGGATTGTTGCGAGTGATTGAACAACGGTTAGCCAGGAACCACCGCCGGCGAGTAGCGAGTTGAAGCGTTCATGGAAACGCCGAAAATGAAAAGGACTATGATTGACTTTACTGTAATTTAGGTTGGAAAACGCAGCACACAGTATGACTATGATGTCTTTAGTTATCTTTTTCTTGGCGCATCCTTCCTTTTCTTTTAGGTAAATTACATTTCCCTCCCACGAAATTTGGGAAAATTGTCAATATATCCATTGAATTTAAAGATATTATTAGCAATAGATTCATATGGAGTATTAATTAAGAAAAAAAAATGTAAATGCCATGAGACATTTTTTTTATTTTAAGGGTTCAAAGAAAATTTTGTAATATTCCTAAACCTCATAAAGTATTAGGTGTGATCGGTTTGGCAGTGACTCAACCCGTGACCCAGAGACTATGCCCAAAGTTTTTGCCCTAATTAAAATTTAGTTGACCTACTCCTACAGAAACCTGGCCACGTCACTCTCGACGAGCTCCAACAAAGGCCGGCCACGTCACTAGCATTCCATCCTATAATAAGTGTATATTATGATTCATAAAGAATTATACTATTTTATTGAATGGAGCGTAAGCAAATTATTTGTTTGTCTTGTATATATAATCAAAATATATATTTTTTGATTATATGTTCGATGAACTTACAAAAAGGGTGTGGTCTGTTTTGAGGGTCAACGGGGTTGATTTGTTTTGTTTATTATGTGATGTCGATGTTTATTCATAAGCCAAGCCAAATGAAATCGCATATGCTACTAAATTACAGGACAAGCAAAAAAAAAATAAAGAGTATATTACATTTACTTTTCTCAATATTTGTCTAGATCGTCAAACACGTTATAAAATTTGTGAAAACTATCACAAACTACCTAAGTACAATAAAATTACAAAATTATATTCAACAAGACGTGATTGAAAAGAGGAAACCTTAGTCTAACAATTTGCTATTTCGATGACGGTTAACATTTTTTATTTTCAATCCCGTTTTGATAGATGTAAATTTTATATTTTCATTGTATTTCAGAGGCATTTGGTAACTTTTTTTTTTTTTTCTTTCTTTCAAATTTTAAGAAATACTTGATAGTTTGGATAAACCTCGAAAGAGAGAAAGGTAAAATGTAATTTACAAGAATAAAAGTAGAAGAACAAGCAGGTTGGCTGTCAACTACACTTTAAAATCCTTAATCTATTTGTGATATAATCCAACACGCTTTCAATGAATCCAAGTCAAAATTATAAGCAGGTTGGCTATTAGTTGCTCATAATTTGCTTTATACTACTTCACCTGCCCAATATAAAGAATATTACTATAAGTTATACAATATAATACTTATAATCTATGTTGCTCGGACTCGGGTACGGGTGTCGGGTATTGGTGCGGGTCTAAGAGTCGGGTGAATTTTTTCTTAAATTTTAAGGTACGTGGACACCACTACGGGTACGGGTACGGAGATATGAGGCAATTTAGTATATAGAATAAAGGTTGATAACCTATATCTCTTACTTATTTTGTTTCAGCTGCCACTTATTTCCCCTAGTAGTTTTGAAACTGAAAGGACAAAAAATCATGACCGTGTCTGACATAGATCTCACACCCATACCGGTGTCGACATGGGTATGCAACAATATTTGTCGAGTCTGAGTAACACAGCTTATAATAGGTATTTTAACACTAAAGAAAACTCCTTATGTTCTCTTTAAAAGAGTCACTTGAAAAAAAATTTATATATATTAATGAAAATCTTAGATTGTAATTTTTGCACTTAATTAATACTAAAAAAGAAGAGAAAAAGAATCCAATGAATTAAATCAAAGGCAAAACTAAGGCCGACCAAGGCATTGGAAATATAAAAAAAAAAGAAAGTGGAAAGCAGTGTGATCCTTTTGTCTGCTATTTTAGAGAAACAACAAAAATTAAATTAAATGGGAACAGTTGAGGATTAGGTTTTGTCTTTGTGTTCCTCCTCCTGTTCTCAACTCTCATCCCACCTGCTACTACTAATCTAATGTCTCAAAACAAAAGTTAGACAACGCAAATTCTCGTGTTTGGTTTGACATTGTCAACTATTATCATTGGTTCATGTGCTACACGGGTGGGTTGGTAGCGATTAAGTGGTTAATTACAAACACATTTGATCGTGGATTTGATCTTTACGAAAAGTAAAATGATAGAAATTTAGGGGTTTGAAACTTAAAACCCACTAGATACAAGAATTGAGAATGATTTAATAGTTAGTCACAAAAGAATATCTAGTTTGATTGTGTGAAAAAAGAAACTCATTAAGAGAAAAAGACAGCAAAAAAAATATATATTAAAATAAAGGAAAGGTTGGAAATCTTCACGGTGAAGCTTGAGGAAAAGATGAAAAGGGAATAATGAAAGGGAACTAAAGTTGCGTTGACCAAAATCATAGTATTGCGTTTGGGAATTGGGCTCAACTTGGTAAAACTTTTGATTGTGGCCTAGCCTTTTACCCGAATGATAGGAAGATGCGTTTACGAGAGAATAAGAATGAGAATGAGAATTAAAATATAAATTTAAAAGTAAAAAAGATATTAAATTTAATTTATAATATATTATGATTATATTAAAATAAAATTTAACCTATAATATAACTCCGTCAAATTCTGTTGTTGCAGGGCTCTACCTTTGTTTGTACATTTGGATGCAAGAGAAGCAGAAAAGACACGAGCGCAAAGAGGCTGGAGACAGAATAAAGTCATCTTCAAAAGTCTCTCTGTCCGCTCCTGCTCCTCTTTTGCTTTATTTATGACTTTGGGACGGATCATGACTAGTCCTACAATTGCAACGCACGCACGCCCGTCCCGCAGTTAAGACACTAGAGATCTTCCGTCAACTAATATTGTCTTTATATTTCTTGTTTGTTTACTCTTTTCCAACATCGAGTCATATGTCCTATCCCGAGGTTCACTCGAAAGCACGTAGAGTGGTTATTTATAAGGTCACTATCAGTTCGTTGGATTGGATTTGCTCAAATATGCCCTCACCAACACCAACGTGTTGCCGTGCGGGTTGGGGTACCCCCCCCCCCCACCCCCACCCAACGACGGCCGGGGCCCCAACAGACGCTCATCTTCACCTCCCCACACCATGGGATATGGATATGGATCAGCCCACTATCAGTTCTGCATAGTCGAATTCCAATCATCCCTTCCTCGTGTAGGTGTTCATTTCAGAAATGAAAGGTTAAAACCTCACTACTGAACACACAAAACTGACAAAATAGTGTATGCTCGCTTATTCATAAATATATACTCATTCAACTTCTAATATTTCAGAATGTTCAAGCCTGAAATGAATCTTCAAGCAATCTAGTCTCACATCAATTTGAAGATAATGACTGCCATTGCACTGCAGATATGTATACAAGTCTTCCGTTATGTCGCATTTCACCTATTCCTACGAAAGAGATCTACGTGTTACAGTTTTTACAAGGAAGATGGACCACTCCCTGAAAACATCCATCCCGCATAGTTCAGAATGGTTGCTGAAGCCGAGAGCACGGTTGTGCTGCCTGACTGACCAACAATCAGGGAAACTACGACCAGAACCACTCACTCCTTGAATCCACAGCTTTTACGTTTGTTGGTACCAGAGGCATTGTACCGTACAGCGAAACAAAGTCATTCAGGCACTTGTTCCTCCTCACACTATGCCCACCTAGACTGCTTATCCCAGAAGAGCCAATCTCATATATTTTGCCTGAAAAGTCATTCGTTTATGTTATAAACAATACTTCATTACTTCATCAAGCCCAAGCAAATGGGGATTACAAGGAAAAGCTAATCACCAGATTGCTGGAATATGTGTGTGTTAGTCATCTAACCTTATTACAAATAACCTAGAATAGCACTTCCACTTTCATTTAGTCCCGTTTTCTTCTTTCTTTCTAGATTTCTAGGGGCTGCTAAGTAGCTGGGCTCAAAAGCTTTTAAATTTATTTTGAATGCCATATTTTAACAGGGATACCCCAGCCAAACAGTATGATCAGTTAAAAGTTCTTTTAGTTTATCTTTTGAAAAGGACAGCAAAGTGAGGAAACTAGCATAAATGGATCAAAACAAAAAATGCAGGACAGACCTGCAACTCATGGCAAGAATGAGAGCAAAATACTAGAAAGATATGAAAGAATATAAGGGGGTAGAGGGAGCAGGAACATATACTACCCCAGTAAAACGGTTCCCAAATTGTTACAGTAATGAATTAGCATTGACTTCAAAGAGTTCAATCATTTAGTTAGTGAAAAAAGAAAATGTATACAGCAAGAGTCTGATGGTGAAAGATCAGAGTGCATATACAATTAATGGTTGCACAAGAAGTTGATAGTTGCGTTGGTAGTGCCAATTATTCATTCTTTCCATTTTCAGATTTTATAGGCAGAATATAATAATTCTCCCAATATCATATTTCCTACCCAAGACAATCTCGCCAATAAAATGAACAGGTGAACTTGAAAATCAATGATTGAAATAAACCAAATCAGCAGAAAGTTACCTTTGACCCAAATAGGGGATGTATTTGTAGCATTTGCCACAAGGAGAGACATAGCTATGTCTTCACAATTTCTGCCATGAAAACCAAAGATGTTAAAATTAGGCATAGACAAGGTCTCTGGAGTCTAACATGAAACAAAAAAGGTAATAAAGAAAATACAGTTCAGCATACCTCTCATTTGTCACATAATCATGAATCGATGTGGGCATTTCATTTGTGTATACCTCCAGGTACTTCCTGTGGAAAAAAGCTGCCTTCGAGAGAACCATACTGTAAGTGCCCATCCACCAAACGGACCACCATCCACCATATGTATATTGTGTCACGCCATTTTTCTGCAATGGATGCAGCAATTTATATTTAATACAGCAGAAGATATTATCTGCTAGCTTCACAAAAACAACAGAGAATATGCGAATCTTCAAAATATTTTTCAGGGTCAAGTCCACCTTGAAAAACTGAAAAACATAAGTTGCACAATACTTGCACTAGAATGCACGGTGTAAGGAATTACTGTGTCACACCATTTTTCTGCAATGGATGCAGCAATTTATATGTAATACAGCAGAAGATATTATCTCCTAGCTTCACAAAAACAACAGAGAATATGCGAATCTTCAAAATATTTTTCAGGGAAAAGTCCACCTTGAAAAACTGAAAAACACAAGTTGCACAATACTTGCACTAGAACCGCACAGTGTAAGGAATTACAGGTAAGAGTAGAAAGAAAACATTTAAATTTTTTCACAGAAACTACCATAATATATCAGCAGTGTTCAAGTGCTATTGTAGCAGCAAATACACAGAGATGTATAAGCATTTCAGGCAACATATGCAAATAATTCTTTCTTCTTTGTTTTTTTAACCACAATTTTGCATGTAAGATAGATTTGTGACTTATCCCCTCTTTTAATATATCATGTTGGAAGAATATCCCATAACGAAGCAGAAAAACAACTGATTATGGAAACAAAATATCCACATAATTTATAGAAGTGAACTATACCCGAAGCTACCTTCACTTGCAACAGGAATAGAAGGAGAAAGAAAGATAAGGGGGTCATCATGCTCATGACAAACAAACTTATGCACCAAGCAAACTAGATGATCACCTTCTCTAACAGCCAGTGCATGCGAGGTACAAAGCCCACCATTGTAGATGGAGCACTTTGCCACACAGTAAAGGCAAATTCTAGAGTCCGACAGGGAACTATTACATCATCATCAACTGAGAAAATCGCATCAGTCCTGAGATCCTCAATTGGTTTGAATCTGTTGTTCAAATTATCTTCCTCATTAAGATCAAACCTGAAGTTGGGCTTGTGAGCTGTCTGTGACTTCTTCAAGACAATCTCATTAAGAGAAGATCTCAACCGGTTAGATGGCGGATCACTTTCGCTCCAGACCACACGTATTGCATCAGCGCCCCCACAGGATGCATAGTGCGCAACTGACTGCTTAAGTAAAGAATTTCTCTTCCAAGTGTTGATAAGCACAGTGTAACCACCCCTGGAAACAACAACGTGGGATGCAGTTACATTCCATTAACTCTCAGGATTCAGAAATATCAACGCAAACATTAAAGCTCATTACAGGTAAGCCCCGCAGAATGAAGGGGGGCTTATCATGACGGACATAATCCATAAATATCTTGAGGGCAGAATTCATTGTCAAAAGTACTTATCCCAACTCCAATAAAGAAACTAATAACATCATTTTAGCTAAGACGCCAAAGAAGAATGATACTCTTAGTGAAATCATCCAGTGAAGAAACATAAATAAAAGCACTCAAACACTTTATATTTAAAAATGATAAAACATCATTTTATCTCCTTTACAATATCGCACTCTTTCTGAAATCATCTAGTGTAATGACAAAAAAATTGAAGTAGCTTGAATCCAAAGGCATCATCTCCCTTATCTTATTGCACTCCTTTAAGGAGTGTGATTGATAAATTTAGCTTAGCATCCTAGTAATCACCCCGCACTTAATGAGCTTCTATGCGCTGGGCTAACTTTTTATTCTAGCAATCACCCTGTAATTTACCTATTTGGAGATTACATAGGACATAGTGATATGTTCTTCTATCCAGCGAAATACTTCAATTGAAATTTCGGTTTCCTGCCTCCTCTCCTAGTAATCAACTTATGTTCATAGTATGAGGTATCCATATTCCATGCCAAAATCCCGAGGCAAGAAAGTTTAGAAACATTTTGTAACAACTAAAATAAAAAATCCAGAAAGGAAGTAGGCCATGTTTGACACAGGTAACTCATCAGTTAAACTAAGACTCTGAAGAATAAATCTTCAAGTTAACAATTACGTCCACCACCAACCGTATAGTTCTCAAAATAAGCAGAAAACCAGCTATGCAGACTGAAAAATTCTTACAATATAAACTCGCACGAGGAGGAAAGTACAGATCGGAGTGATTTAGAGTCTTACCTCGAAGGAGATGACACAGAAGAATCTGGATGGAGATTCCATCCCATGAAAGGACCGATTTTGGAGCTAAACCAAACCACACCAAATAAGAAAGAGAGGCAGAGGAGAAGCTTGAACTTTAAGCCACCACACAACAGCTTAATACGGCGGTGGAGGAGTGGAGAACGGCCGTTGTAGACCCCTCGGTTGGCAGCCTTCTCCTTGGCCGGAGAATACTCCCCGCCGCCGTTTAAGGCAGAATCTCTGATTGCGACGAGTGTAGACATGGCTCAACTTCCGATCATCGGATGGCGGCAGTGCAACCTGATCGGATCTTATCTAGATTTAAAGAGCGACTGGTAGTTTTGGTTCTGTAAATATTCCGGCGAAGAAACGATTAGATCAACTGTTTAGTTAACAGTAATAATACCAAGTAATTGGGAATCATTCAATGCCGGTTTACATTTACATTACAACCGCCTTTCCAGATTTCTCCAAATAGAAACCAACAACGAAACGACAAGGAAAAAGGCAATTTTAGGAACTTTTCTTCATACAGTATGAAATTTATTTTGTCCCTCGTTTCTCCAAATTAGCACTTTTGATCCTTCATTTGTTTTTTATTTCAAATTTGAGAATGATTAACGGAATTCGTCTAACCACAAGAGACAATAATTATTGCATTTTCTTTAAAACTTGAGGGACAATTCACAAGTGAGACAAGAATTTGAGATAGTTTTTTGTGTTGTTACAAATAGGGCGAATTACATTTATCTTCCCTGAATTTCGGTTGAACTAAGAATAAACTCCAATAGTTTTAGAAATTACAAATACCTTGATGAACAATTAAAAAAAAATTTAATTTGTATTTATTTTTTGGTGATATCGAGTTGAGTTGAACCGAAATTTGGGAAAAAATTATTGAGTGCATCTGATGTATCTTTAAAAATAGTACAGTCAACCAATCATAAATCGATAATTATGATTTTTATTTATTTCTGCCCCCTAGATGTACATCTATTTTTCCTCAAAATAGCACATTTTTCCCCTGAATGTGTCTGAATGCGTAATCCTATGATGCACCAGATGCATTGAATAATCTCTCAAAATTTGGAGTGAAAATTCGGATCGTTTAATCAAGTCTAAAATTATGTTCATGTTCATTTATTTGATATATAATTGAGTTCGAGTTCAATTTTTACTGAGTCAACCGTGAATTTGTTTGTGAGATTTCGTGTTCATTTTCATACATAGTTAACATAAGTAAGTTTTATAACTACGAGGATGTATTTATAATTTTAAAAAATACATAAACTTATTTGTAATTTAATCAAACATTCGCCCTTGCAAATATTCCGGTGTTTTCTAACTTCAGAAAAAACCGACAAAATTCCGGATCATATTATCCGCGGTATCCTGAAGAAGCAGCATTCCTTGTTGTATATAAATCGATAGATTGATTCCGACCTCTGTATTTTTGCTCCCAAGAGTCCCAAAACGACACCAAAATCTGGGTATTCTTTGATTGTGTTGCATCGCAGTTGATGAAGTAGTAGCCATGGATTCTTCGTTGAGCTATTTTCGATTCCACTCGAAGATTGACGCCTTCGATATTGCTATCGAAGCTTTCACCGATTACTGTTCTTCTTCACCCGTAATTTGATAATTTTCTTTCATTCCCACCATCTAACTAGTAGAACCCTAACCCTAACCCTAATTCCCATCTTCCTTCCCGCTTACGTTTTTTTTTTTTTTTTTTCCTTTTTGTTTATTAATTGAGGTTTTGATTCTGTTTGAAATTTTATCCTTCCGTCGACGAAAATGGATCTGGGGTCTGAATCTTGTAATAACGGAGAAGACGAGGGTATTTCGGAGGTTTCACCTTGCGGCCGTTTTGTTAGGTTCGATGAAATTCTTGGTAGGGGCGCATTCAAGGTTGTTTACAAAGCCTTTGATCTGCAGTTGGGTACTGAGGTGGCTTGGTGTCAGATTAATATCAATCGCGAAATTGAATCGGCAAAGTCAAGTTTGATGTCCGAGATGTATCTGATGGAAGCTGTCGAGCATGAGAACGTTATCAAGTGCCACTCTTGGTGGATTGACCACGCGAAGATTAATATAAACATGATCACCGAGTTCTTCAATTCTGGGACGTTGAGACAGTTCAGGAACAAGCACAAATCCGTCAACATGAAGGCTATCAAGAACTGGGGAGAGCAAATCTTGAAGGGCCTTCATTATCTGCACACCCACGACCCACCAGTTGTTCACAGGGATTTGAAGTGCGACAACATATTTGTCAACGGAAACAATGGGCAGGTTAAGATTGGCGATTTGGGGATGGCCACATTCATGCAGCAACACCACCATCTGAGGAGCGTTCTTGGGACACCTGAGTTTATGGCTCCTGAGCTATATGATGAAGACTACAATGAACTTGTGGATATATATTCCTTTGGGATGTGTATGCTGGAGCTGATCACCTGTGAGTACCCCTACAGCGAATGCAACAATGTCGCCCAGATTTTCAGGAAGGTAACGACAGGAGTGAAGCCCCTTGCTTTGGGCGAATTGAAGGATTTACAGGTTAAGGGCCTGATTGAGAAGTGTTTACTTCCTGCTTCTCAGAGGCCTAGTGCAGCAGAGCTCTTGAATGATCCGTTCTTTTCCTCATTGGAAGGGCTTCATGCTAAACCCGGTATTGTTTTTGCATCTGGTGTTGCTATGCCTAAATCTACCGATGTTTCAACACCTGATTCTGCAGTCTCTTGGAGCGTTGCGTCAAGTCATGATAATCTTTCCTCTGGGACATTGTCATCTTCCCCAGGCAGCGTCAGTAGCGCCATCCCTATTACTACTGCAGAATCTTCGAGGTATCTGGACCATCTGCAGCTGAGATTGAGGGGGAAGAGAATCGATACCTTAACAATTTTGTTTGAGTTGCGCATAGCAGACGATAGAAATCATGTGGCGAATTGTTTTGAGTTCACCTTTGATCTTAAGGCTGATGATGCCCTTAAAATAGCTTTAGAAATGGTTGATGGAAAAGACTTGACCTATCACCAAGTGCCTGATGCTATTGAGTTGATTGATACCGTGCTTCTGGAGCTAGAACCAAGCTGGATACCTTGCCATCGGTTTGACAACCAACCTAATGTTGCATCCGGATGCAGGTATTTGAGTTCGAATTGGCAGTTTAGTGCAGTGGTTCATTAGGGGATTCACATGGCAATTCTACGAATTGTGGATGCAGGAATTTGAGTTCGAATTGGCAGTTTAGTGCAGTGGTTCATTAGGGGATTCACATGGCAATTCCACGAACTGTGGATGCAGGAATTTGAGTTCGAATAGGCAGTGGTTCATGCGGGGATTCACACAACAATTCCACGAATTGTAAATCGTGATACTCTTTTCATTGTCTGTTTTTCCAAAGGAGTTTGATATGGAGATGAATTTTCATTTTCATTTGTATGTATTGTGTGCAAAATATTTGTTCCTTTATTTTAGTTTATGTCAATGGTGCTGTTAATGTCTTTCAAAGGTGAGTTTAAAGATGGAATAAATTGGTACTATCACTTTTCTTGAAGCTCTGTTGAAGTTCTTAATAAACGCATAGATGCTCTGTTTTCACTTTTCAGCAACCCATGATGGAGAAGAGTTCTTTCGTTAACATCTGCAAAAAGTGCAAACGCAGAAAAGTAACGAAAGATTCGATTTTTCAGACTCTCAATCCAGAAGGATGATCAATGATGCATGCAGTGAGTGAAGTGGGTAGTGCACTTTTTTCGTCCGCATAAGCTTTATGTTTGCATTCATACGTCTTTTTAAGTTTTCAAAGGAAAGATACCTCTGACTCTGTTCTTCATCCATCCAATGGATCTAAAGCTGGAGAAGTTTGAATTATCCGTTGTTCTTCATCCAATTGATCTAATGATTTACTATACTTTTAAGCTGTACGGAATGATGTTAAGTATTCATTTCACATGATTCTTGTTAGCAGTAATTCGAGTAAAAGCAACGTTAGATTCTTTCTTCAAGCTATGGCTGAGAGGTGGTTGGAAATGTTTAAGAGAATTGATCATTTTCTATGCCCCACTAGTCCCATGCGTGTATACTTTGGAGTGATAGATTGAAGTTTACCTATTTCTCTTTAAACTTTCAACTTGCTTCTTTATTATGATCTGAAATGGTAGCTGTAATTAGGACAAGATGAGGCATAGGATTTTATAGAACATCGGTGTCCCGACCGGAGGGTGGCCTGATGTTCTATGATGATGAACATAAGATTGAAATAGTTCTGCACATAGGAATTGTAACAAGAATGATAAATTTCCAAACTCATGATGATGCTAACTCGCTCACATGAGTACGTTGAGAAAAACAGTACTATCATTATTTGTGCGACAGGTTTTGCAAGATTGTTTATGGAATTACAGGCCATAAGAACTATAACAATGGAGGTAGCCATGTGATGACAATAGGGCTTCTCACCTTGTGAACCTCATTTTCCCATATCAAGTGTCCGAATTCCGGTGCCGTTTGGCGGGATCTTGTCTTGAACGTAACTTTGTAGGACAACTTCTGGTGTTTCTGGGTGAAGCTGAGTCTTCTTGGCTCCACCTCCACCGAGACGCCTTTGAATGGCGTAACTACGACATGATAGTTCGACGCCGGAGGACCGATGTTGGTGACTGTTCTCCGGATAGTTAGAACTGAGCTGGTAGCATTTTCCTGGAAAACAGGGGAAAGAGCAGGGTAGTTCAGTCCTCCGGGATCGGCGAAATATTTCCTGCACTTTCTGTTGGAGAATTTAGCAAAAACTGCTAGTTCAGAAGTGGTCAGGCCCTTTGAGCACAAGAAATCAAAATAATCCTGTGCCTCAATGTCATAAATCAAACCAGGATCCAGGGCTTTCATCGGGTTTATATGACCGGCGCCGTGGTCATACGGGGTTGAAGGCTCACCGGTGGAGGCATCTTTCAGGGGATTCATCGTGTTGTCATGAATATAAGAAGTTGTCATCAGTGCTGATTTGATTGCCGCCGGACTCCAGTCAGGGTGGCTAGCCTTCAGCAATGCGGCAATGCCGCTGACATGCGGGCACGACATGGAAGTCCCGGATAAAATGTTGAATTTCGTTCTCCGGCGATCAGTTGGCAAGCTTGACGGGCCAAGATCGCCTGTCCAGGCCGCTAAAATGTTCACGCCTGGCGCTACGAAATCAGGTTTTAGAATTTCCAGGGAAAGGAAATTAGGCCCCCTAGATGAAAACGCAGCCACCACCGGAGATGGCCTGATTCCGATCTTGGTCCCGATGAATTGCAGAGTTGCAGTCGCCCTCCGACCTGTTGAAGCATAACGCTTTATAAGCTTACCTACAGATTCACCGACCGCCACGGTCGGAAGAAGATGACTGTCGGCAACCAGTTCCTCTCCGTTGATCTCTGTATTGCACAGAATCATGCCTACTCCTCCTGCATCTTTCACAACTTGACCCTTCTGAACCCGAGGACTAATTCCCCGATCACAAATAACGATTTTTCCGGCTACGGCATGTCGATCCAATGTCCCTTCCAAGCAGAGTGAGCTAGGTGTGGGAGTAGTAGAATTACTCGCAAGGTAAACCATTGGGTACCGTGCTTCTTTGGACAGAACCCTCCTGCCTCTATACAGGGAAGTTCCGGTGAGAATTTTACCCGTCCCGAGCTTAACAATGGCCGGAAAGTCTCTGTCCATCGTGCTGGCTCCGACCGTAGCGATCCACGGCGAAACATTGGTGAGGCTAACGGGATCAGGCCCTCCATTACCGGCAGAGCAGGACACAAAAACTCCTTTCTCCATCGCCCCGAATGTTGCTATGGCTAAACTGTCGTGGTAATAAGAAGAAACTCCACCACCTAAAGAAATCGACAGAACATTTACCCCATCGGCCACGGCCTGGTCAACGGCGGAGAGAATGTCGGAGCTGAAGCATCCTCCCGTCCAGCAAACTTTATAAGCCGCAACCCTCGCACCGGGAGCCATCCCCTGTGCGGTGCCGGAAGCATAGCCGAAAAGATTTGCTCCGGTCGATCGGGACCCGGCGACCGTTGCCGCCGTGTGTGTGCCGTGGCCGTCTTGATCTCTCGCCGATTTGTACTCTTCTTGTTCGTTAATCCTCCCTGAAGTTGCCTCGTACCCTTTATAAAATACTCTGGCTCCGATGATCTTTTTGTTGCAATGGCGCCTGTCGAAAGCGCGGCCTATTTCGCATTTCCCTTTCCAGTGATTCGGGATTGGTCGCATTCCGGTGTCGTTGAAGCTCGGGCTCTCCGGCCATATCCCCGTGTCCAAAACTCCGACAACCACATCACTTTGGGATACCCTGTCCGACCAGACATTCATACCATATTTGTTCTGTAACCTAAGAAACATGGGACTTCTTGTTGTGTGCAGTTTGTATATGGATTCAGGGAAAACCGCCATTACGCCGTGTTTTCCTTGCAGTCTCCCAACTTCCTCCTCTGTGAGCTGAGCTGCGACGCCATGGAAAGCGGTGTGGTAAGTGTAGAGTATCCTATCCTCATCGTCTCCAGCGGCTTCGTCTTCTTGATACGGCTGCCAAGTTACAGACTTCACCATGGATAAGTACCATTGAGCATGATCAACGAACAGTCCTGGTTTTGCCCATTTGTCGATTTGGACAATGTAAGTTGTCTTTCTTGAAGGGCTTTTGCTGGTGGAGCAAATCACAGAATGGAATGCAAGACAGGTTGATAAGAACAGAAACAGCCATTTAGCAGAAATTAGAAGCATTTCTCTGTGTTTTGGTGATGAAGAAGAGCAAAAAATCTGGGGAAATGCTCTTGGTTCTTGGCTGTTGGAATGATGAATCAGATATAAAATATCAGGGAAGGGAAGCTGGAAGAGGGACCTCTTTATTATTACAGTGGATGTAATAATAAAGAGGGTAGTTGTCTCATGAATGTCAATTTCATCTCAAGTAAATATCCACAGAACTGGCTGGTGTTGGTGTAATTCGAGTTTAACTCAGTTGGTACACGTTTAGAGCAGCAATAATAAGTAAACAGAGCACGAGAAGTTCCTCAGGTAAAGTTATCATTTTCCAAAGACTCGTGTAATTGAATAGTTGATACACGTCTAGAGCAGCGGTAGTAAGCAAACAGAGTACGAGAAGTTCCTTTGGTAAATTACCCGAAACCTGTGTAACATAATAGTGTGATTAAAAAAAAAAAATGAAAGAAAGAAGTGGCTGGTAATGTGTAGTAGGAGTAATTATTAGATGTGGTCCTTTATGTACAAACTGCAAAGTGCACCGCTTTAGCCTTTATCAGTGGTAGATCTGCAGTATTGAATTCATTCTACTATTACAGTATTACTACACCACCGCTGGGTAAATAACATCAGAGTAGTTTAACTGTAAAAATTGCTCCACATCCTTTGGATTTTGGAAGAAATCTCCTTCCAAATGCCTTTCGTCTTTTTCCTTTTTTTGGACTAATTCTGAAATCCTCTGTGTTAGTCCTCTTTGATTTCAGATTTTTGGCAGAAAACGTGAAAATCTTAAAATATCTTGTCTGTGAGGTGTGGACGGTGAATCCCATTAGAGTTTTGGTTGAGAGAAGAAAGGTATTTACTATTTAGTTCGACATCAGATCTTTTATATGTTCCATGTTTATTCTTTCGTAATGAAATGTGTGATTCACGCGTCACATAGTAGAATCTACTTCCTTACAAGGAGAGGATAGACATGAAAAATGATGCATACAGAAGATTTTACTGGACATGAGTAAAGTTGTTAGCAGTTTTATGAACCGACACAGAATTGCACCGAAATTGTCATTAATTCGAGTCGCGAATTGAAACTCTCAATTTCCCAGAACAGGAGAATCTGGGTGGGGTATTGATGATTGATCTTTCGAGGTCAAAGTAAAAGCTGATTTGAGAGCATTCGGACATAGCACTAAAGAGATGAAACTACCAACCACTCTCCTTCAAGCCTCATCTCTTCTGAGGATTGCCGAGTTTGTTTAAGCTCATTTCACTCCTTCTTCCGTCTAATTTATCATGTTTAGGAATGTTGTTTGGCCCGGCCCGGACACCGACCCGGCGAGACCAAAGGGTCGCACGACCCGAAGGGTCGACCAAGGTCAACCGGAGGTCAACCCGGATGACGTCATTATGACATAATAAATATATTAATAATTAATATACTTTAATTTTATCATTTTTAACATTTAAAAATATATTTTTTGTAACAATTATATATTTTTGCAAAATTTACAGTTAAACATCAAAATTCGATACTATAAAATAAAAATTAAAGAAAGCATTTGATAAATAAATTAAAAAAAGAATATATTAGCTTTCTTTTAAAATATAAAATTATTGTATTGCATTTTTATTAAAAAAATAAAATTTGATATTATAATAAATATGGAAGTGTTTTAAATTAATACTTTAAAAAAATTAAACAAACTTTACTTTAAAAGAGAATAACTACTAAAAAATTACCTTAAAAAAAACTACAAAAAAAATTAAGATTATTTTTTTAAAAAAAACTCATGCAAAAAATTACTTGAGCATGAGACATTTGTCATCAACTTTCAATGACTTAGGGTCCATGGCTAATTCGCTACGTTATGGGAAGGGGAAAAAAACTCATGCCTTTGATGCTTGCAGAAAGGGGAAAAAGAAAAAAAAAAAAGAAAAGAAAAATGAACAACCTTTGTCCCACATTGGAAGAATAGTTAAAAGTAATGTGATTTTAATTCTATAAATAGACAAGGAGGGTCATGGTTTATCAATAGCTTATAGGGTTAATTAATGGACTGATTGGAAGCCTAGCCCATAAAAAAAAATAAGTTAAAATATTTTTTTTCAAAAAAAATTAATAAATCGGGGTTGATTGGTATACCTGGGTCCTGGGTAAACTCGGTGAAATCCCAATTATCAATAAACAACCTAAGATGAACCTAAGAGGGGGAGGGGGTGAATTAGGTTCTTGACACTTTTAAAAATATTTTCTACAATGAAGAACAACTTTGAAAAACCATTTTCAAAGCAAGTGTAAAAACAAAGTTTACAAATTAAGTGAGGTGTGTGATTAGTGTTTTGCAAATCATAAAAGCAATTAAACAAACAAAGCAAGAACACACCAAATTTATAGTGGTTCGGATTCCCCTTGAATCCTAATCCACTCGACAAGTTCTACAACTTGTTTCCCTATCTATGAAACACTTAAGGGAGTGTTCCAATCCCTACCAAAACACTTAAAGGAGTGTTCCAATCCTAACACGTGCCTAATGGCTAACAATGAATCTTTTGCCCCCGCTCCTTCCTCAAGGACTTAGGGTCTTACTCAAGACTTCATTGACTAGCTACAAGGACTTTTGCTCAATCAACCTCTTGATCAAGACTTTCTCCCCTTTGCCTAATTTAACTCTAAACTAGGACTTTACAATTGCCCTAACTCAACCCCTTGAGTTGGGTCTCTCCTTTCTACTTGCTCCCCCTTTCTTCTTGCCTAACTCTTTACTCAAGAGTTGGACTTTTCTTAAATACAAATTGCCTACACTCAAACTCTTGAGTTAGGACTTTTCTAGATGTGTTTACAATGAAAAAATACTCCACAATGGAGTTTACAACAACCTATGACAAATGGGCACAAAGGCCTCTTTCTAATCCTAACTCACAAGCTAATTTGACAATTAAATGTATGAAATAAAGCTCTTGAAAGATGTTTGAGTGTAGGAGACTTGTAGGGGATGATGTTTCTTCATTTTGCAGCTTGGGGGTATTTATAGGAATGAAGAAATAGCTTCCAACGGCTTGCAACGGCTAGTTTTTCAATTTGAAATTCTGCTGTGAACAGTAAACCCGAGAGCGCCGCGATGGGACTTGCGAAATCGCAGGTTTTGCGGCCTCTGTCGCAGGCGGGAAACCTGGGCTGTTGTGTGGCGCGCGGCGCGCGGCTGCATGCGGCTCGATGCCTGCGTGCGGCGCCTCTGTCGCGGGTCCCGATCGCAGGTCCGGTCGCGTGGCGCTGTCTCCTTGTCGGCCACTGATTTGACACCTTTTTCATTTGCTTGTCATTTCTTCGTTATAGCTCCGATTTCTTCGCTGTTTTTTGCGTTAGTTCACCCGTGAATTCTTCTCTTCATTTTCTGACTTGAAAACACCGTGGGTCCCACCTTGGGATGAGCTCGGTCGTATTTTTCTTCTTTCTTCATTTGCTTGCCGTTTCTTCGTTTTAGCTCATTTTTCATTGCCGATTTTTGCGTCGGTTCTTCCGTAAACATTTCCCTACATTTTCTCACTTAGAAGAACCATTAAATTAATTCTCATATTTGTTAACTCATCAATCAAAATAAGGATTAAGACCAACCGGGTCTAACACTCGGGTTTGACTGGTTTTATACATTTTCGGGTTTGGGGATTAGCTCGGACCGGACAGGCTGCCGGGTCGCGGTTTGACCGGGTCAACCCATCGGTCAGGTCCGGGCTTAACAACACTAGTTTAGGTAGGGTTGTTAAACTCTAGTCGATTTGACTAACCATTGAGTTTTTGTCATAATTGGTCCGATTTTGTCAACAAAGCAGATTTGATCAAACTCGGTGAAAATTCAGTTGACTTGCAAGTTAACCTGCCTTGTCGGTACAAGCTCTTATCACATCTCAAACTGCATTTTAGATTGAATTTTGTGAGGTCGCAATAAAAGTTTGTTTGACATCTCATTTCTAAATTATAGAACTTCAAATGAGTTTTAAACCACAATTTTGAATATTACTTTTTTACCATTATTCATATCGCGGAGCCATAATTTACTGAAAGTCGGAGGTTTGATCGATATAAATGTGGTGGAAAGGAAACAGAGTCTCTGAAACAGCGGCAGCAAATGATAAATGCTTCCTTAATTGCTCTTTGACGACGTGGTCAACTCATTTACCCCCAAAGGACGATTGTATGGCCATAGCCCTGCCACAATATTGAATGCTATCTTACCAAATCCTATGCCATCTTTAATTACTCATTTTTATTTTTTCATTCATTCATTTACATTTTAACGCTTAGTAAGCGACAAAATAAATTTAATATACTTTATGCGTATCCATATATGAATTATGAATCACACAATACCGTGTGAATCTTTTAACAGTTTAATAATGATTCAGACTTTAACCAATAGATAGATATGCAAACGATATATTTTTAGTTTCACCCCAAGAATTTGTATTCTTGTGATCACATAGCGAAGCCTTAGCGGTAACTTAATTGTTACTAGTCTAGACTATCAAATCTTCCACCCCCTTGGCTTTACTTGAGTTGAACAGAACAAGACTTGAAATATGTTATTTAATCTGTTTTATTATAAGATTTTTGTTCTTACGTGGTCACACTCTGTATTTTGTAATTCATTTCAACAGTTACTTACGAAAACGACTCGTAGAGCACAAAAGAAAGCACCGCTGTATATATATATATATATATATATATATATATATATATTCATCTTTGTGAATTACACAAAATGCAGTTCGTGCTCTTACGTTTTCACAAACAAAAGTAATTATGAATTTTAACAGAACAAAAGTGAGTAGTTTGTTCTCTTTCATCTACTCATGGTTTGAGTCTTCGTCTTCTCCCCGTTGAGTGGGCCGATGGGATATTCGTTGATGCTATCGGCCCATGGGCCTATGTGGGCTCCATCTAATTTGGGCCCATTGTACTCCAAGACCAGACTGCTGCATTTTGGCCCAGTTCCCAGTCCGATCATCCAGACTTTGTCACCTTTCTTAATTCTCCCCTTAGCTTCCAAATAAGCTAATTCATACCACAATGAAGAGGACGATTGATTTCCGAACCTATGCAATGTCATCAGAGCGGGCTCCATGTCTCTTTCTCCCAATTTCAGCCCTTTTCCGATCTCTCTGATGACCGGTTTTCCAGACGCCGGCAAGCAAAAATGTTGAATAGCCGACTTGAAATTGGGCACGTAAATCTCTACGGATTTGTCCATGAATTTCTTCCGGAAAATGGAGGCCGCGTAACGAATCTGTTCCCTGACGGGCAACATTTTCCCACCGAGGATTCCGATGTTAGACCGGAGAATGTCTCCGGTCACTTGCAACAGATCTTTCCTGAGCGTAACTCCGGTGATTCCGTTGGAATCCTCCTCCCGAATGGCGGCATGGTAGCCCTTGTCGTCGAAGGCTGTTTGTGTTCTCTGAGTCAAAATTAGTTTATACTTTGATGCCCTTTTGGCTTGGGTTCTGTTGGTCAGCAAGATTGCGGCTCCTCCCATGCGGAAGAGGCAGTTGAGGAGCAGCATAGGTTGCTCTTTTCCGGTGTACCAGCCGGTGGACAGGATCTCCGTGCTGAGAACGACGGCGTTGGAATTCGGGCGAGTTTTAAGGATGTGTTGAGCCAGGTCAACGGCTAATGCACTCGCGCTGCAACCCATACCAGTAAGGTTGAAGCTTTTCACGTCTTCCCTCAAGGAGTATTTGTTGATGATGACGGAAGGCAGCGACGGAACAGGGCAAAATCCGCTGCAATTGACTATCAAAATGTCGATATCTTGAGGGGAAAGCTCTGTTCTTGACAGGAGATCTTCAAAGATGGGGAAAAGTACCATTTCGACTTCGGCCATGGCATCATTGTGGCCTGATTTTGGAGGGATGTAGTGTAGAGATGGAGGAAGATAGGTTTTTTGGCCTTGCCCAGATTGAGCTAGGACTTTAGCTATGAAAGCAACGCTTTCTTCGTCGAGAAAATCAAACATTTTGACATGTTCAATGTAGGAAGAAAAGGGCACCCTACAACAATCAGGCGGCTTGTAGCAAGAGAAATCCACCAGGTAAACTGGCGAAGGCCTTGAGAGGAGAAATCCCGACACGGAAAACAAAAGAAAAGAAGAGAAAGAAAAGATGTGGAATGGTACGAGAAACAACAAGAACAACAGCAGCAGCAGCGTAGTGGATAAGACAAGAACAAAAAACCTCATCAGCAGCAGCTCCATTAAACCTTTGTGGTACCTGGAGCCTCCTCACTCACAGAAGATATTATAATCGGGGATGGATTTCAGGGTTCAGGAACATTGAAAGTTCATGCTTTGTGTTGTGTTTCCAATCAAGATTTGTACAAGCTAGAATGGAAATGGAAATGGAATGGAATGCTACTTATAAAAATGTTTGAAAGCAGTTGAGTTGACTAGAAACAAGTAGTAATAAATGTATGGCTCCCGAATCAGAAATTTACATAGCGATGGGATATGCTGGCTGGCTGGCTGGCTGGCCCTTAATTTTAATCTTTACCGATGAACAATGACGTAGTTGGGGAGTACAAAAAATTCATTGCTTGCAAGTTGATTGAGAGGACTTGGTGTGGCCATGCAAGAACTCCATGTAAATGAAGCAATACAAATATCTCATTTCCAGTGATCTAATTATCCAAGAACTCCATGGAAATGAATACTATAAATAAACAAAGAGATCGAAATCCAGGTGGATGGCTAAACTCTATCTTTGGAATAAGAAAAGAACAAGACGATAGACATAGGCATCTCTCTCCTCCATGCAGATGCAACACTTCTTAAGAGGAGACAGAGAAACAGAGTTTCTGTGGAATCCAAGGAGGACAGTTGAATTGAATCAATTCTCATACTCTCCCCCAATAATCGACATTTCCACTATCAACATATTAAATGTGAGCATTCATTCTCAAAAAGTCAAACTGGGAAAGGGTGTTAATTTGTTTTTCTCTTCTCCTCTCCGACTCCGGTAGTACTAGATGTAAACAGAGCGACAAAGTTCTTGACTCCATAGCGCTCGTTCTGTTCATTCAATATTATAAAGTTGACTCTTTTAATGAAACAACGTAATATGCTGCAGCAGACAAGGGGCAGAGGAGCAGGGAGGGTGGACCAAGATCATGAATATCAATCAACTACGGTAAATTTTGTTTATGTTGCTGAGGTTGCACTTATTAATATTACTCAGTTGACTTGATCTTTGAGTTCTTAACATCAAGTTTCTGGATTTAGATTTAGACCCGAGTTTCATTTTTCCAGTTTCCATGTCCTACTTTCACGGGAACTACGTCATTTTACTAACTTAGATACATTTTAACATAAATTTTGGACAAGTAATTTATTTTGATTACTCACAGCAAATATTCATGGAAAATAAGGAGAACGAATCACTTATGTATCCAAAGTATTATGTCTAAATTTGTCAAATTAATGAAATTATAATATTCTACTAAGAATTTTGAAGTCGCCGTCCAACTCAACAAATACTACTCATTGAATGCATATTCACCAACTTGTCAGAAAATGAAGGTGTTTCTCTGTCTGCCTAAATTTCTTACTTTTGCGTAAGCTATTTTTACTAGCTAGCTAGCTTGCCTATTTTCACCCCTAGTTGAGAAAATATTAGATCTATTCACTGCATTTTTAAAAATAGTGTAACAAATCTATCATTAATCTGCAATTGAAATTTATATTGATTTACGGTCTCTATAAGTACATCACATTCCCGAAAAAATAGCATTTTCTTCTCTAAATCTGGCAGTACAGAATAATTACAACATTTTTACACCCTATATAAAGTATAAACAGAACAAGAATTCAATTTATACTGAGATTAAGAGTAGGGGTGGCAAAAAAACCCATTAACCCAAAAACTATCCAAACCCATTGAGTTTTAACCCAATAAAATTCACCTAAAAAAATAATGGGCTGGGTGTGCTTGTGCTAAATATGTAATGGGCGGGTTTAAGGTAGCCCATTGAGTACCCTAAAACCCGTCCATCATGGGTACCAAAAATACCCATCCAAAAATACCTTTAAAAGTATAAACAAAAACTCAACAACTTACATATTTTAGTGGGCCCATTTTATTTTTTTTTTCTTCAAACTTTTTTTTTTCTTTTTATTTATTTTTCGTGTCCTGCAATTACTTTACGTTTTTTCCCATTTATTCTTTTATAATATTTTTAAATTGTCCACTTATAAATACTAATTCAAAATTCGTTCAAGTTCCAAGTCGAGTTCAGGCTTGTGTTTCGAGCCGGGCCAGGGCCGGTTTGGGCCCAATTATGGGCCAATTTCTGGCCTGGTCCAGTTTCGGGCCAGGCCCATTTTGGGCCCAAGGTTCAGGCCCAGTTCAAGGCCAGTTTTGGGCCTGGGGCAGTTTCGGGTCGGAGTCGGGGCATGCACGGGTTTATATAAATATAAAAAAATTAAAAATTGTGTTTGGACAAAAAAAAATTACATACGATTAAATATAAAAGTATACGATATATAATATTTTAAATTTTAGAATAGATTCAAAAAATTAAAATCTGCTTAGAATAAGAGCATCTCCAGCAGCAGCGGCCAAACGGTGCTGGAGAGTTGGAATTGGAGAGGTGGGCTCCACCTCTGCGTTTTGCGCAGAGGTGTGAACAGTGGACCTCGGGGAGGCGAGGTCCACTGTTCACAACTTCCCTTCTTTTTTTAAAAATTTTTTATTATTTTTTTAATTTACAGTTTTATCCCCAAATTTACTTTTATCTATTATTTGAACTCATTGATTAATTAAAAAACAAACTTTGTTATTATTATAAATTTAAGAGTTTAATTTATTTACTTTTTATTTCATATGTGATTAAAATATAAATAATTATAGTCAACTCTACTTAATTATAAAGAAAATTTTAAAATTTTGCATAATATAATTATGAAAAACGAACTTTAAAAGTTTCAAAATTAAAAATATAGTAATTCAAGCATTCATATTTATAAAATTAATTAATATTATAAATTACTTAATATTAAAAAATACATAATTAATTTTGTGGGAGCGTCATTCGAATGCTGTAGATGACTCGGATTAGTAATATTAGTTTAGTAGTTTAAATTTTATTTTCTAAATAATTATGTAAGTTTTTTTAGTATTATTAAATTTCGTGTGTCGGGACTACTTTTAATTTAGTTTGCATTTTATCATTTTTCATTGTGAATTATCGTTTAATTTTAACTAAATGAATTTATCATATTAGATGAAATTGCAAAATAAACTAATTAGTTGGGGTTTTGTATAAATAACTTGAATAGTACAAAAGTAATTAAATTGAATTTAAAATTATGTGTATGGAGGAATCAAAAAAGAATATTCTTAAAAAATTGGAAGGTAGAGTTTTCTGTTGGGGCAAATTTACTGTAAAAACTGGAACTGAGATGTGGAGGTGACTGGAATAGTGAAAAACTGCTGGAGATGCCCTAAAAAGGAATTAAAATGAAATTAAAAAACTTTGAAAAAATTTATTAATAAACCATTAAATAAGCCTTACACTTTTATATAATGGGTATTATGGGTACCCATAGCTACTCATTACCCATTTGAACTAAGACTATTAATTGAATGGGTAATGAGTACAGTACCCATTACCCATAAACTTAATACCCGCCCAATACTCGTCCAACCACCCATTTGACACCCATCAATGAATGATGTATTTAGGCCCTAAAGAGAAGAAGATGAAGCGGGTCGTCACCCCAAACTGGGTTGGGCCACTTCATTTTCAGCCCATTAAGGTATTTATTTTTTCTCCTTTGTCTTTATCTCATTTTCTATGAAAATGTCAATAAACCAACATAATTGATAAGTTATTAAAATGAGATTTGTTTTGAAATAGTTGAAATGTCCCATTAACGCCATTTAAAATTTGGAACGTACTAGTGTCTCAACGGTTGTGATGTATATAAGGATGTATTCAAAAATTAAAGTTATTACTTAGTATCCTCTCTTAATAAGATACAACGAGTATTGAACAACCATAAATTGACTTGTTTAATTGTTGTATTTTTTAACTTATAAAAACTTATAATGATATCTTTTTTAAAAACGAATAAATTTTGCTGGAAAATAAGATAATAACATTTATAATACGAAATAGAAATTAAGGTATAAATGGAAAATAATGTCTATGCAAATTGCAAACTTTGGATAATTTTAAAAGTGCATTTGGCATACGAGAATGGAAATGAGCTATGAGGGAATCATCATCTGTTTTATACGAGAAGTTATTGCACGTAACGGATGTATACAATTCAACAGTATGATGTGGCACAACCATCCAATAAAAACTTAACACATCAACAAAAATTTCACATATGAAAGCTTATTCATCAAAATTTCTTTAATGATTGATTTATTCATTCCCGGATATAAAATGACCCCCCATTCTCATTTTCGCGCGCCAAACACACCCGAATAATTACAATTGATTCATCGTGGAAATTCTTTATTATTATTATTTTTATATAGATTGGACTTCCGTGGGGCTTCTCAAGTTCTCATACAATATTGTTCTCCTTCCCATGAGATTCGATCTCACATATTACAGGAAAACTTGTATGCAAATTTTCTTTTGGTTGAACTATAATCGTTTGGATCGTGCAAATATTTTTGGGACAAAGAATAACGACAGAATCCCCACATCTCTTCCGGCTGCCGCTCGCTCTCTCTCTCACTCTCTAGTCCCTATCCTTCATTGAAAGAGGGTGACTACGAATCCCACGCTCCAAAACGCAAAGCATCTTTCTAAATCTATTTCTATGCTAAGGTCCAAACTCCAAACACCCAACTGCGTTATTTTTATTTGTAGCTCCAAAACAACATTAATAACTAATAACAACTTCTTTGCCTTTCAAAAAAATAAAAAATAAGAACTTTGCACAATGAAAATACAATCCATTTAGTCAAAAAAGAAAAAAAGACCCATCTTTTTTTTTCCTTTCCGTGTGGCTTTCACATATAAAAAAATTAAAAAAAATGTAAAATTATAACGTTAGACTTAGATTGACCGTCAAAGTATAGTAGAAGACAAATAATTTTATCAAAAACTTCGACAAGATAACTTTACTTTAATGTGCGTTTGTTTTCTTAAAAGACTTACTCATCTTTTCGTTTGATTAGAAGAATTCATTTTTTTAACTATTATAATGACACGAGAATGCTAGTAAATAAGAACATAGCGGATATCTAGCCATTGTTTAAGTTTGATCACATGCAATATTTTTTTGACTATATATCAACTTCGATCCCTACACACAAAGATAACATAAAAGGCCAACACCAACCCAAGACCACAAAGTAACACAAAAATGGCTACACTTTTGAGATTGAACTATTTTCCAAACTTCTCCTCAATAATTGTAGTACTACTACTTCAAGTATTACTAGGATCATCCATAGCCAGTTCCGGCAGCATAACGCCGCCGCCTATCCCGGTTCTTCCCCTGCCTTCCTACTCTCAACTGAAATGGCAGCAGAGGGAAATCATCATGTTCTTTCACTTCGGCGTCAACACGTTCACCGACTCCGAGTGGGGAACGGGTCAGGAGAACCCGGCCATTTTCAACCCGACGGGCTTAAACGCCGGCCAGTGGGTCGACACCGCCGTCCAAGCCGGCGTCTCCCTCGTGATTCTCACGGCGAAACACCACGACGGATTCTGCCTGTGGCCTTCGAAATACACCGACCATTCCGTCGTCGGGAGCCCTTGGAAGAACGGCCACGGCGACGTCGTTCGAGAACTCGCGGACGCGGCCAGCTCCCGCGGCGTGGACCTGGGGTTGTACCTCTCGCCGTGGGATCGACATGACCGGAGATACGGCGAGAATAAACCCTACAACGAGTACTATTTGGCTCAGTTACAAGAACTACTCAATAAGTAACAATCTTATCTCCATTTTGAATTGTCACGTTTAAAGAATTATTCAGCCATTAAATTTTAATTACATTTTTTTTGTTGTAATTGTGAAAGAATAGATATGGAAGCGTGAAGGAGATATGGTTCGACGGAGCAAAGGGAGCGAATGCGAAGAACATGACGTACTACTTCGATGATTGGTTTTCAATGGTGAGGGAATTGCAGAGCTCCATTAACATATTCTCCGATGCCGGTCCGGGAGTAAGGTGGGTGGGAAACGAGCAAGGATTCGCCGGAACCACATGCTGGTCTACCATTAATCAAACTGCTCTTTCCATTGGCAATGGTAGCATTGTTAAGTAAGTTTAATTTCTCTCACGAATATCAATGAATTATAGTGATAGCAGCACTAACGATCCACTAGTGATGAAAATATCTTATCAAAGAATTTTTTTTTTTTTTTCCTTTCCTTTCCTTATAAAAGGTATGGAGCTTTTGTTAAAATATGTTTTGCTGCAAAATGCAATTTAAACTAGTGTTTGAACGTGATGTGTTCACACCCTTCTAGGGTCATTGACAGAGTTTATACTTCCTTTCTTCTATTAGAGAATAGTACATTTGAAAAAACGTTTTTTTTAATTTGAACAAAAAATTTCACTTTCAAATTTCACAAATAAAAATGGATTCATGCATGCGTTTGAGACAAACAAAAGGGAACGGTGGTGGCCCCTTCAAAAAGTTTTATTCTTTGATTCTTTCCCTCAGAATTAGTACTCAAAACCTTTTTAGTATTTACACATTTATTTCATTTCTAGAAAAAAGTTGAAGAAATTTTAGATAGATAGATAGTTATAACTGATACTTTCCCAACTAATTTAAGAATAATAAATATTTCATACTAGTTAGTAAATATGGTTGAATATTATGGGATAACAGTGGACAGAAACTCGATCGTACAATTGATTACAAAAAAGAATTTTGATCGGACCATTATTGTGACGGGCATTATTTGGCAATTAAAGTTGTTGGATTAGGACATTGGTCCTAACCTAATTCTTAACTACAATAATAGCTTACGTGCTAATAAGGCATTTTCTTTGGTGCAGTTATCTCAACACCGGCGATGCAAAAGGGACAGATTGGCTCCCACCCGAGTGCGACGTCTCCATCAGAGATGGTTGGTTTTGGCACGACTCACAATCGCCCAAAAATCTCACCCAACTTCTCCAAATCTACTACAATTCCGTCGGCCGGAACTGCGTTTTACTCCTCAACGTGCCTCCCAACACCACCGGCTTAATCTCCGAAACGGATGTCCGGAGACTGAAAGAATTCCGGGCTGCACTAAACCACATATTCTCCACCAATTTGGCGGAAAGATGCTCGATAGCTGCGAGCAGCCAGCGGGGCGGCGGATTTGGCCCGGAAAACGTCGTGGACAGCGACCATCTGTGGACGTACTGGGCTCCCCGAGACGAAGATGGAAAGGATCACTGGATTGAATTCAGAGCTTCGGAGGGGAAGGTGAGATTCAACGTGGTTAGGATCCAGGAAGCGATTGGGCTAGGGCAGAGGATACGCCGCCACGAAATCTACGCCGACGGGAAGAGAATTGCGGAGGGGACGACGGTGGGCCACAAGAAGCTTCACAGGCTCCGGTACGGAACGGTGGAGGCTTCCCGCGTAAAGATAAAGGTGACAGGGTCACGGGCGACGCCTTTGATTTCTTCTGTCGGCCTTCATTTGGATCCATTTTGGCAACCGCATGCATTTTGATCATTATGGATTTTGTCCATTTCTGCTTAAATTAAACAAACAGAGCCTCAGATAATAATACTAGCAGATTCAGCCATTTTAACGAAACAAATCCCATTTGATACACTCATGAATGGCAGGTGATTAAGGTTTAAAAACATCATTACAACCTGGCTGTCTTTTTGTGTTCTTCCTTCTCGAGTAAATAAAATTGCCAGAATCACCATTAATACTGATCCTCAAGAGGATTAGTCTGACTATTTAGCCCAACTGAATCAATTCACAAAAACTTGTATGCGACGCTACAAGAGTATCAATTTATTAGCTAATATAATACGGACATGAAGTGTGTTGCGTATTAAGTTTTGCCTTATGTATAAGATATCAAATGTAACTTGTGATGTGACTCATATCTCAAGTGTTTGTGTACTGAACGTTTGATGTCTCAACTCTCAAGTATTAATTAGTCTCGTATGAACTGATAGAAACACACTTATTCTTTAGTCTCGCATGAACGGGTAAAAGCACACTTCTGATACAAATTTAGATACCGAGTATTTCGCCATCAAACTGTCCTGCAATCGTGAAGGAGACTCCCTCGTGAATGATAGAGACATCACTATGATTGAGCCACTGTGTGGGTGCCCCTCTGAACGCAACACTACGAAAGACATTTGCTGCAACAAAGCTTGGAGCACGGGAACAAGAACGGAGGAATAAACATCTGATTCCGATATTTAAATTTTTGTGTTTGCCCACCCTAAGGATTTCTTTACTATTCATTCCCTGATATAAAATGCCCATATTCTCATTCTCGTTCTCAGGCGCCAAGTGCACCCTAAGGATTTCTTCGATTATATCTAAAAGAAGCTTTCAGATGAAGGCCTCCGTCAATGTGGAGAGTAAGCATGGTTTTGTACTTCGCTGATTTCTGTTCATCGATCAACTTGAATATGAAACTTCCCAACAACACAGCTGAAAAAATCTTCATCTGCCTGTAAGCAAATTCCTTTCCAAGACAAATTCTTGGTCCTGCCTGCATTAATTAAACATGTTTCAGAACCTTCTACAAGCAAAACAGATCATAGAACATGCTTGTATGGCTAATAATTTGATGTTAATCTTTACCTGGAAGGCTGTAAACTTGAAAGGGCTTTCTTGCTGGAAAACGCCGTTTTCATCCAGCCATCTCTCCGGCCGGAACTCTTCTGCATCGTCGCCCCATATAAACTTCATTCTGCCCATAGCCCATGGTTGGTATGAGATAGTGTCCCCTTTTCTGATGCAGAATCCATCAGGTAATGTATCATCTGAAAAGCAAAGCTTCCCATCCTGGAAGAAGGAAGGAAGAAATGTTCTTATGAGTTGTTTTTCAAAAACATGTTTAAAAATGCATTGGGAATGTAAAAGGATGAAGTTGAATAGTAACAAGTTGTACTAAGCTCAAAAGAATGCACAAATTTGAGTTAAATTACCAGAGGAACTGCAGGATAGAGTCTAAGTGTGTCGGTCAGGGAGGCGTGAAGATACTGCATTCTTTCCAGTGCTTCTTCTGTAATGTTGTTAGATATATCACTGATGCAAGAACTTTCACTGATCTTTGTTGCTTTTGCCACTTCTTCTGCTATTTTGTGCTGTATTTGCGGGTACTTGCACATCATGTAAAAGAACCAGGAAAGAGTGCTGGCAGTTGTGTCCTTCCCAGCAATTATGAAGCTAAGAATGATGTCTTTTAGGTACTTTGGATCTGTTTCATTCTTTTCCAGAAACCTTGACAAAATGTCTTCTTTCTTCATCTGTCAATCATTAAGCACTTCAAGATCAATACTTCCATCTTCTTTTTTTCTGGATGCAGAAAGGATAGTTAGTTAAACTTACAGTCCAATCCTCTCGCGACTTGTGTAATTGTTCTGTTTTGCTTTTGATGATCTTGTAGACAAATCCGTCGATAACTTTAATGTTGTTCTTCAATTTTGCTTCTGATCCAATGTTCAGCAACCTTTTCAAAGTCCAGAATAGATCAACATAGCGATAGAGGGTTATCGCACTTGCTTCATCAAAACAGCGCGAAAATCTCGCGCCATCTTCATTTGTTCCATACATGCTATCGAGTTCCACTCCAAGAACGACCTTAAAAACTGAGTCAAGGCTAGACTTCATAAACAAATCCTGCCATTTAGAAAAAGATTAGCTCATAAACAAATCAAGCTCAAATATCTGTACTGCATAAAAGCAAGAAGGTCCCTCCTTGGATTTCCATTGTCTGATTCGAGGAGACTGCTTCTGAAACTACCATTGCAAGTTTTGATGCATTGTTTTTGAAGACTCCACTGCTGAAATCCCTCAAGTTTTTGGTAGAGAATTCATAGCTTGATGTCTTTCTCTGATGTCGCCACTTCTCTCCATCCACAGTGAAAATCCCATCTCCAAGAAGGTCTTCTAGAATGCTATGATGGTATGAACCCTGCAAAATATTTCACTTGGTTCTTCAACAGACTAAAACAAATAACTCCGGTATCTTCCATTTATTCCTATTCCTAAGGTAAGACATGGATAATTACTCAACCTAAGTCGAGGAAATAGCCGGATGTTGTTGAATAGAAACAAGAATATTAATTTTGTCAGCTCCAACTGTTTTAAAATGAAGTGAAATATCACAGCTAGTGAAAGAAACAACTAAAAATCCCCTGAATTCAAGCTCTCTTCTCTTAAGGCCAACCTCTACTTACTGTCCAAAAAAAAAAAAAAAAAAAAAAAAAAAAAAAGAGGCACTAATCAAGAAAATCCATCACCAGAAAATTTTCTTTCAAGTAAACTAGAATTGAAGGTGTTTCAGTTTGACCTAGTTTGTTACCCTGCCATAGTTCTGAAAGTTGGTTTTCAGAATGTATTCGACATTTGCAGGATCTGCAGTGAAAACTTCACTCCGGGTCAGGTTGAGAAATCTGAACGACCTATATTTCCCGGCTTGATCAGTCAAATAATGGTGCAGCCTGTTAAAGTTGAGCAGCTGGTGGAAGATAGTGCCAGCAACAGGTTGGTATCTTCTTCTTCCTCCTCTTGTTTTAGCAATAATCTTGGATATGCAGACTGTCAGAACTGCAGCAAAAGCTACCGTAGCGATCCAAATGGGATTCTGCATCAAAACCGGCATCATCTTCAGAGGTATCCGTAGCAGAGACGTTTAGGACGCAAGGTTGTTTGGTCTTCTGCCTGACAAGCTAAGCTTAATTGAACAATTAATAAGATAACAGAAAGAGACAATATGGTCTTAGTAGCGTAGTTAACCATCTTAGTAAGAACATGGCTTGACCATTACTTCAGCCTAATACTCTACAAATTTAATGCCGTCGGGTCATATCCTTTTCTTTGAGTCTTTGTTTTTCTTTACACTCATTTTCAAGACACAATAATAAATAAACATTCAAACACAAGTATATCATAAAATAATGATACATGGATGGTTCACAATAAGTGGTACAAGAGATCTGTATTCAAATTAGCCTTAAAAAATTCGGCATAACATGTGAAAGATCGCAATTGACAAAACAAAGAAAGTCACAAATGTAAACTGAAAAATCATTGGTATGAAATAAATTATTAACAGGGTAACTGTACAATCAAGACATCAAGATTGACGTGCAAAAACAATACTTAGTTGGGTTAGAAAAAGATTACTACTTCCCAGAAGAAATTTAATAGAAATGACATGGCTCCCTCCCTACAGAAAACCCTCAATCCCTCGCCCTGCTTGGGTTTCCCTATATATAAGGAGGGCTTCTTCCATAACTTTAGCCTCAGCCAACAACTTAGCTCTCTTTTTGCCGGAAGGATGAGTAGATAAGTAATCTCTTAGTGATGACTCGCCTGTAACTTGACCCAGCTTCTCATAAACCTTAGGGGCCACCCGAGGGTCATATCCCGATGAAGCCATTAATAGCAGCCCTATATAATCTGCCTCCATCTCCATCCTAGGACAAAAAGGAAGAAATCACACTTACAAGGATATCACTGTTGACAAAACTAGGAGTTGCAGAAAATTAAAAGCAGCCATATGTGAAACGATAGGAAAAGATTGAAAAGAAACTGTCACTCAGTAAACTCTAAACTGAAATTCAAGAACAAGCTAACACAACAGATTCAACGTGGATATTTTATTCTCGTCTCACCCTACATTCCTATCATCGACCAAATAAAAGCATATCAAACCCTCAAAAATCAAATTAGACTACTTGAAAATGCGCTAACCATCCTGTAATAAACTCTGCTATATTTCTCATAAACGAGCACCCTCAACCCTAAAATGATTGTGTTAATACTCAGAAATACTATCCTCTTCCAACCAGTTCCAATGTATATGAAATCTACATAGTTACTCAGCACAAATGCACAACAACAAAGACCATCTGGCGGTGCCCGACTAGGCAAGATTCTCCAAGCTATAGAAACCCACACCGTTGCATTTTTAAAGACAACTAAGAATCAAACACAGAGAAGATGTGAGTAACTGGAAACAACGACGTGACAAGTGACACTACTATCAAGCCTGTGAGAGACCTCTTTCATGTATATTGACAAGTGATAAGTCTATATAAACAAATGACAAGACCCATTGCCAATAAGTACCAAGACAATCTCTCTACAAATAGTCTCTAACTCAGAACATACAAAGACACAGAGATACACAAAGCCTGATACTTTTAAAACTGATGGCAACCAAAGTTTTGATAATCCAAAACCAAAATATCAGGAAAAAGCAGATACAGAATTTATGTGAAGGCACATTCAAGACTCCTCAAATGCAATGTCCTGTTGCAATAACAAGTCAATGGTTTCATGGCAATGTACAGCCTAATCAAAATGTTTGGGATCCAGAGAATGGAGGAACAGGAAACTAAAAGGATCTTAACTCTGAGAACTGTGTAGGGAAAAGTGGACTGTGAGCATAACAATCTATCAAAATGAACTGCCTATGTGAACTGTCTATGTCTTATAAGGAAAACTGTCTCTTAAAATCTGCTAGAATATGTTACATAAGTGCTTAAACCTAGTCCAGGTATGATAATTTCAATGTCTACTAAGTTGTGGTCCATAGTTCCCTGAAAATTGTAATCATCCTTAATCTATTACATTCAATCACATTCATAAATAGTTCTAATCCCTCTTATTCCATCACTGCTAGTATTTAGGGGAAAAGCGGCAATTTTTTGTGGGGCTTCATATCCAACAAGATCATATATATATTTAAAGTACTAAGCAATATAAGGCACACGTTAACAATATAATGGACAAAGTAGAAACGGTGTGACACCAAAGGTTAAGGTTTAATATCTTCAGAACAAAATGAATGTTAGCTGGTATAGCATGAACTGTAAGCTTTCACCATTGGTAACGAGAAACTTGAAAAGTAAGTAACTTACTTCCTTGAGAATGGAAGCCTTAAGAAAAGATTGGACATTGTGTTGACAAGATCAGGCATCACAAATTGATATAGAACCAGTTGCATAATTGCAAACCACAGGTTCTTTGTAATTCCTTCAGCTGAATGTCGAGCCACAGCATGAGCCACCTATCAAACAAATATTGCAAGAAATCGAAAAAAGAGGTTAACTGAAATCAGTAACAGACCAATGGTTTAAATAGAATCAATAGCATCCAAAAAATAATACCTCATGCCCCAATATGGTTGCGATCTCAGTATCTGTTCTAAAATGCTTAAGTAACCCAGTAAAAACCACAATCTTGCCACCAGGCAAGCAAAAGGCATTTACCACAGGCTCATCAACCACCAGAACCTCCCAATTCAAACCCTCCAAATGCTTAGTTGCAGGTTCCTTCCCCTTCTCTTTACCCTTCTTCCTGCTCTGCTGAACCCACTTGTCATCAAGAATCTCATCGTCCTTGTTCCACTTTCCCTCCACAGTGGGAGAAGCATCACTCAGTGCCATCAAAGTCTCATGCCCATCTGTTTCATGGTCGCCAATATGATGATCAGATGCAAACCCAGCATCCCTCCAAATGTGATCCTTCTTCAAACCTCTTTGCAGAGCCTCAATGAGGTCTTTTGCAATCAACCTCACCCTCACACTTTCCGGGTGTATAGGTGGCAGTATTTTCCCTTTGAAACCCTTCTTCATCTCCACAAACTGAGTCTCCCCGATCCTTCTCTCAAGGCTTTTAGACAAAAGCACAAAATGAGTCCTGTTTGTGTAAGGAACAGCTTCCAAGTTGCCAAAATACACAGTAATTACCACCCCTGATGCAACCAAAACCACAGTGAACACATTTCTCGGATTCTGAAACCATTTTCGATATCCCCGGGGCCTAAAGTGACGAACCTGGTAGCGATCCACATAGTAGTACCTCCTCGCTCCACCCAAAAACGGGCTGCAGTGATCTTGCTTGAGCCCTAGTCGAGAACCTGAATTCCTCAATATTTGTGTAGAGAAACCAAACTGATTTGGCGATGGTGAGCTTCTGAGTACTGGAGCGTAAAGACCAAATTCATGAGCCCTCAATCTGCCGACCGTGGGAGCAGGAGCGGAACGCTGTTGGAGGTGGGTTTTTGCTGGGACATTCTTGATAGGGTTTTCCCTGCTTGCGATTTTGGAAGTGAATGTTCGGAAAGCATCAAATGCGAACTTTGATCTCCGATACCATCCCATCGTTCTGCCTCCAAGTGTTCTGCTTTCATAAAACTCAAGGAACAATAGTACTACCTTCGGAATACATAACCGGGAAAAATGGGGTTTTGAAAAGTCGAATCTATTGCGTCGATGGATTTGAAAGGGGCGGGAGAGAGTGGCGCTGGTGGTAGTGATGAACGGAGTAACAAAAGAGAAAGGGGGAAGATTGGAGGAGGGTGTGGACGTGTCTGGAAATGTCAAATATTGATCGAGTTTGTTTGTAAAAGAAGCCAACTCAACAGTGCCTTCACCGCCGACCTTTCTAAAAGGTAAGCGGCCCACGACAAACGTCAACGAAATGAAGGCCCAGCAAGCTTCTCAGCCCAACATCATGTTTGGGCCCATTTCCTTGCGAGCTGTGCCTGTGAATCCGGAAACTGTAAAATGCAAAATCAATATGACAGGAGTAAATAATCCTAAATTCATACGTTAACAAATCATAAGATTTCGTATTAAATAAAGAAATTTAAGGTACACAATCAGTCACACATAGGTGAACGATAAATACATTTATAGCTCGAAGTTTCGGCAGAATCTTTATCCTAGATGAGGAACCCAGCAAAACCCCCATCAAATCTATAACATGAATTACCTTATATACTGGGAAGGAACAAATAACATAGAATAGAAGCTCAGCGTGCAAAGGAAATCAGGCCTTTAAAACAAAACTTATCACTACCGCCACCGAAAGAACAAAATCTGGCAGAATTACAATCTTCACCATCTACTGCCACCTCTTCCACCGCCTCGACCTTTTGAGAACCGATCATTCCTCCCACCTCTTCCTCCCGAAAAGCCACCACGACCACCACCTCCAAACCTTCTATCAGAATATCCCCCACGACCACCACCTCCAAACCTTCCACCTCTTCCCTGGTCTCTATCTTGTAATTGCGGTAGAATTTTAACTTCTTCCAGACTCACATCGGGTGCACTAGCCGGTCCTGCAACAACAGAAAAATGAAACAAACTAAAACCAAAAACTCAAAAAGGAACCATCTGGCACCATACATTCCAATTGCTGTGAGTATTCACCATCCGCGGCAGTGAAAAGGGTTACTGTACTAATGTGAAGGTGAATTTCTTTCAAAAGAAAGAAGAAAAAAAAAAATCAGTACTTACCCTTAAGGAACAAGTCCAGATCCTCAGTAGCCACATCAAACACTGCCCCTTTTCCATCAGCTGTTAAAGCAAGACCCTTAATTGACTCAACTTTGTCTTCGGGCAAGAACCTCCGAAGGATGCTATATGCAAAGCTGTAAATTGCAATATGAGAAAGAGAATCAGAGATAATATATCCAAGCTATGCCAAAACATCAAACAACGTAATTGTTACACCTCAATGTTCTTAGTCAGTTGCAGAACTCTCTATTTTCCTTCTCTGAATAGAGAATAAAATTTTCAGGATTTGATGTTTAAACTGATTTGACAAGTCAAAGCAGACCAAAATGCTGAATTTCAAACAATTCTCACACCAAACCCACATAACTGCAATGACTTGTCATGTGGGAAAGCCAGAATATCTAGTGCAAAATGCACAAACTGATCCTCATTCACACGCTCGCACAGAAGAAGAAACACCATCAACGTCAAAACTGAAAAGTTACAAGTCCTTACGAGGGCGTGTAGACAGGCTTTCCACACTGAAGGAGCAGTGTGACATGGTTTTCCATGGAACTGAGAAGTGAACGACTCTTGATCTCTGAATAACCCTGAACAAAATATAAAACTGCATTGATCAGAAAAAGTAGGGATCAAGAAGTGATTACCTGCATCTATCTCCCAGATTAACAATCATAATAAGTGACAAAACTACGAAAGGAGAGAATTATCAACTTACAGCAGCCTTTGCTAGTGCCTTTGCTAAGAGTTCCACTGGAGATAAATCAGAGCTGTTAAGTAAGGCCTCAGCAGCAGACTTAAAAGCAGGAATCACACTGCATAAAATTTCACTACATATGAGCGCACATGCCAACAATTACAGTAAAACAAACTTGTATAGGAACCAAGTAAACCTGTCAGAAATCTGGGAAACTATTTCAGCAGCTTCTGTGCCAGCAGCTTCGGCAATATCAACTGGCTGAGGAGCAAGGACACGTTCAAACTTCACTCCACATTCTCTTTCGATTTTAGAAAAGTTTGACCTCCTAGGATCATAAAGCATTACAGCAACACCCGTGTTTCCTGAACAATGACAACAATTTCAGAAACAGCCGTCCAAGATTTTCAACCATTCAATGCCAAAGATCACCCCAAGAATCCACAACTAACCTGCTCGGCCTGTCCGTCCAGATCGATGGATATATGCTTCTACATCCCGAGGGGGCTCACACTGCACAGACAAAAGCTTCAGCAAACAAAAACTAACAAGCTAAAGTGAACAGAAAAGCTAAATCGAAATGGCAAGGACAAACCTGAATTATCAACTGGACATTGTCAATGTCCAGCCCTCTTGCTGCCACATTGGTGGCCACTAATGTCTTGAACTTTCCAGATCTAAAGCCAGCAAGAGTAACCTAAAGGCACATGAGGTGGGTAGATAACTTCTCATCAGTAAAAGCTGACAAAAGCAGCTTCTACATTATATTAAAACAATAAATATTAAAAGAGACAAGCTTGACCCTAAACAGGTAATATATCCTCTTACTCATAACAAACTACAACTAGCGCCATGCGAAAAGGGAAACAACAGATTTCGTGACCAGACTTCGGCATATTAGAGATGCATGCAGATTGAAAACAAAGTTGGACATGAAGAGGTGAAGTGAAATATTTTTTCCAATTTAAATACTATTTATAAAGGGACAAATCAAAAACATCAAAAAGAGAAAAACTAGGGGAAATATTAGACAAGTTGATATTATTCAGTTAAATAATTCACCTCACGCTGGGACTGCTGTATGTCACCATGCAAAGCACGTGCCCCAGGCAATATTCCAGCAAGCTCAGAAGCTGAATCCTTTGTCTCAGTAAATATGATAGTTTGACCGCCACTGGATAAATATCATTCCATTATAAAACAATACATTAGCAACATGGGCAGCCAAATTTTAAACATGCTCACAATTAAGTGTAGAAAACAAGCAACCTGCTATAGCAGCGAATAATATCGGGAATGAGCTGGGCTCTGGCTGAAGCAGAGCATGGAAGGACAATATGCCTCACACTTGCACTTGCCTTCATCTTCTCATTGCCAATAAGGTCAGCAGTTTTCTTATCAGGTTTCAGAAACTTTGATGCAAGCTGAAAATGCATGGATAAGGATGTCAGCTAGATAACTACAAATTATTGGAGAAAGAAGCATGATAAACCATTAGAACTAGTAAAAATAAATTATAGCAATTAAAAAGGACATACATGTTTCACCCAGTCGGGCAATGTCGCACTAAAAAGAAGCGTTTGAACTTTGCTGGCATTTTCCACCTTTCCAAGAATAAATTCAACATCGTCAACAAAACCCATCTTTAACATTTCATCAGCTTCATCAAGAACACGGAACTTCAATGACCTCAAGTCAATATTCCCCCTTTCGATATGATCCTGCAGCGTATTCAATCAGTAAACACCAGTTCCTTTACTTGTACATTTGCTAAAATGAAGCTCAAACAATGATAAGTTTCAAAATAGACTACCTTAACACGACCAGTGGTACCTATTACTATGTCAACCCCCCTTTTCAGCTGAATCTCTTGCTGCCTGTAGGGGGATTGCCCATATATACAACATGATGTTAGACCCACTGCACCACCATACACTTCAAAATCAGCAAATACCTAACCAAAAATTGTCAAACGACCATAAGAACAAGAAAAGACAATAGAATTTGGAGGAGAATATAAGGAAATAAAATAGAAGTCACATGGATACCTGAGAGGCCAATTCCCTAGTGGGTAAAAGTACGAGAACACTAGGTGCTCTCCCATATCCAGTCTTTCTGTATTCTTTTGTAGGCCCAGTTGTCAAGGACTCCAATATTGGCAAGACAAAGGCCAACGTTTTACCCTGTATGTGCAATAAAAATATAAGTACATAAACCTAAGGAAAACCACAATTATGGAAGCGTGGACATAAGAAAGGAAAATAGCACTTGGGTAAAGTTGCATGGGAAGAATACACAAACAACCAGACTATGCTCCAGAATTAGTTTAATATTCACTGGAGCTGCTCTAATTGATCCAAATTGATCACTAAAATCACCTAATAAGGTAAGGAAGGTCAATCTACGCCCTCTACACATTTTCATAAATTTTTGGTAATCCGACCGTGTAAGTTACTAAAAAGTTGCAGACCCTAAGCTCCACCGAGGAGTATAATTTGCTCCTTTAAAGTGCTACTCGCAAGTAACCACCACATTGAGGCCATGAACATTTGCTTATTCTGTAAATTGATCAACGAACAGTCCTACATCTTCTATGCAAATCATGCAGATAGTCCTAAGAAAGTAGAAAACCCAGAAACACGTATACCACAATAGATAATCGCTACTATACATACCTGACCAGTCCTGGCACGACCAACCAAATCAGACCCATCAAAAACGGTATCAAAAGTCATAGCCTGGATAGGAAACAAATAATGAATCCCCCTCTCCTTCAGCGCCCCTTTTAACTTGTCAGATAACCTATACTTCGACAGCACATTGGGATGTTCCTCAATTTGAACCTTCTCCTCCTCATTGTCGTCATCATCCCCACCCCCGGTCAATTCAACTAACTTAGCTTTCTTCTTCCTCGATTTCATCGAATTCATAGGCTCCCCCATCTCAGAGCTAGTATCACTCCTCTCCTCATCCTCACAATCATCAGCGGCCTTCCGCTTCTTCTTCCCCTTACGTTTCTCCTCCGCATCATTCGGAGTAGCAGTTCTCAAGTCTTCGCTATCCGACTCCGAATTTATCTTCTTCTTCTTTGACTTCTTCTCCTTCTTAGCTTTCTTTTCCGCCGAATGATCAAACTCGAGGGCTTTTCCCATGTCTACGTCGGCGCCACTCACGCTCTTCTTCTTCTTGTCTTTGGTAGTCTCAGACGAAGATTTCCCAGAAACAATTAGCGAAGGCATGATGTTATACAAGCAATTTAGTGCTTGAAAATATGCGTCCGACGCACCTTTAGGGTTCGTCTTCTCCTGCTAGAGAAGGTTGTGGCAATGGAGCTTCGTTAGCAGGAGAGCGCAGAGAGGGAGGCAAACTTGTTAGGGTTTGGGCTTTTATAGGGTTTGGCTGTGAAGGCATCGTGAGCCGTTGGATGCTCTCCTGTTTCTCAGGTTTGACTAAATATTGAACCATTAGATTGACCAACGGTAGATATTTTTGGCTCTCGGTACTGGGCTGCGCGCCGGCTCAATAAACGAATTTGGGCTGCATAAGAAGTAAGCTGACCACTGTACTCTGGGCCATACACGAATTTGGGTCAGTAAAATAATCAGATTTTTTTCCTGGCAAATTATATAGTGGTTATTTTGTGATTGTGATTCTTTCTTCTTTTTTTTTAATTATAGGAATACACATTGACTAAGCAAAAACCTAAGGTATAAATTATTATGCTATACGAATTATAACCTTTAAAAAATATATAGATTTTAAATAATTAATCTTATTAGAATTTTTATTTGTTTAAATTATTTAAGAAATACCATAAAATGATAAAAATTATTATCAAAACTAGATTCTCATGTTCTGTTTTGCAGAGGGGTGTAGTCGGTTTAGCATTGGTTCAAACTTAACCCCAATTCATAACCCAGTGACTATGTGTCACGGGTCGCTAATTTGAATCACCAAAATGAGCGCACCGTGAGGCAAGCAAGGCTACCGCTAGCCAAGCTTCCGCCATTTCCCGCATCTGGGACTCGTTCCTAAAGTACTTGCAATTAAGCCATCCGAATCAATGAAAAATAAACAAAGGCAAACTCATAAGCCAAAGTTTGATTTTCATTAATAAGAGAAGTAAATTACAAGAAGTAGCCAAGAGCTTAAATGGGTGGTGGGAACCCAACTCTTGCTTGCATTACATCAACCCCACCAACAACTATAAAGGCTAAAAATCAGAAGTGCCCTGAGAGGAGACCAGGGCGTACAAAATGGGTGATCTTGCAAAAGATCACCTGTCTAACTAAAACTAACATCTCCCCCAATCTTACTAACTATTACAATATAAAGAAATAACACAAATGAATATTTACAAGGTTGGGCGCCGCTAGACTCGGTCATTGAGGTGCTGGGCGCGGGGCGCGCAGAGAGGCGGCGGCACTGGTGCTGCGCGCTGGATTGCTTGGGCGCACTGGTGCGCTGGGGCGCTGGGCGCGCGGGGCGCGCACTGAGACTAGGGCGTGGCGCGCGCTAAAACTGGGCGCGGGCGCGGGGCGCGCGCGCATAGGCGCTAGAGTGCTGGGCGCTGGGGAGCAGCGCCGCTGGTGTGGGTGCGCGCTGAGGCGTTGGGGCAGGGCGCACGCGCTGAGGTGCTAGTGGTGCGCTGGGGCGCACCACTGGCGCAGGGGCTTGGGCGCACGCTAGGGCTGTGTTGTGCTGCACCATGTGTTGGGCGTCCAGTGCTGTCCGACATGTGGTGCGACGCGTTGTGCGATTCCGCTCCGTCGGATATCAGCTTTAAGCACGAGCTGCAACATGTCATTTTATGCTCATGGGGCATCGATGAGGTTGCGGGGTAAACACGGGAGGTGTGCCCCGTAACACTGTGTCTAGACAATCAAGCCTTAAAGGCACTGGACATTAGCACCGTCCCTTTCGGCGAGCTCCACTTAAAGCGTGTCAATCCCCCACGTCACCCATGGACATAGCCTCGTAATACATTGGCGCTCACCCAACTACTCGCCCATCATCAACCTCAAAAGATTGTGGCTATGACCCCATATCCTCGAAGGCAGTTCCGATAAACACGATGTTCGCCAACAAGTAGGAACGAACTGCCTCCCTATAAATAAATACAAGTACTGCCAAAGGTTCAAAGTACATTATAAATCAATTGCACCCTTACTTTGTCAAATCAACTACAGCTTTATACTAACTTAACTTTTAGAGTATTGGCGATTGAGAAACAGTTATCTCAAATGCAAGTACATTTAGACTATGATACACACTCATCAAATCACAACGTTTCATCTAAGTGACTTTTAACGCTCAACTGACACAACGTGCTTCTTCATATAGTATCAAGTTTGGTATTTCCTTCATTAGATTTGTTTACTAAAATGATCAATTTATTCTCATATTTATATTTTTTAATTACATTTATTTTATTCTTAGAAATAATTTAGTTATGCTTACTGTTATTATTCTCACCTGCTAAATGTATTCATTCCATATACATGTATTTGTGTACGTAAAAGTATATATTGTTCCCATATTCAATTTTCATAGAGGCATACTAAACGCAGTAACCGTTTTACTATTCGCAGTAACATTTCTCTGTGAAAAGACAAAAATGGCCCTGCCCAAAAAGAAGAAAACCGGGTACTGTTCACTAGTGCGTGAACAGTACCCGGTTAAAAAAAAATTGAAGAAATACCGCAGACCGCCGGCGGTATTTTCCGGCCAAAATACCCCCAGTCGCCGGCGGTATTTTGGCGAAAATACCGTTTCGTCGGAAAATATCGCCGGCGGTATTTTCTCGGAATTCCGTCCGGGGAGACAGTCTCCCCGGCCGAAATGTTGCAGAAACAGAAAAAAAACGTCCGGATAATCGCAGATCCGGGAAAAAAATCCCCCCCGAATGGGTTTTTTTTCCCGAAAATTATAATGAAGAGGTATATAGAGAATTTATGCAAATTAATTTAAAGTAAAAAAATAAATATAGTGTTTACTTATAGTGTAATATGGATCGTACTCGGGTAATTCGGACTTTTTACAGGGGAATGTTACTGCATTTAGTAAAACCGTTACGGGGAGACCGGCGGTATTTCTTCAGTTTTTTTTTCTAACCGGGTACTGTTCAACGTGCGTGAACAGTACGGTTCACGCACGTTGAACAGTACCCGATTTTCTTCTTTTTCTTTTTTATTTTAGGCCAGGGATATTTTTGTATTTTCATAGGGGAATATTACTGCGAATAGTAAAACGGTTCCTGCGTATAACAATTTCGTTTTTATATTCACAAGGAATCTTGTATGTGCCTTAAATTGTATTATTAGGTAGACCAATATTTTATATCGATGGATCTACATATACCTACCTTAACTATAAAAGGCAAAGGCATATACATCATTGGAAGTTTCCAGAACCTCAAAACGGCAACAAAGTAACATGCATGCATTTCCAGTCCCCACGATTATTTAGTATATAGTGTACTATTTATAAGTTTGTGGGGGCAAAGTTATATTCACCTCCCCCGACGACTTCGTAGTTTTTAAAAAGGAAGAATGACATTTTTTATATTAAAAATTTAGATTGTTTAAAATTTTAATACTAAAATTTTACTTAATTTTAAATTTATGTTTTATATTTATACTTTGTTACATTTTTAATATCAGGTATCTGCTATAGTAGTTTTACGTAATCAAACCGAAGTCAACGGTGATTTGAGAGTATTTTACAATTCTACAAATTTGTGGGGGTTGAAAATATAATTTTTCTAATATAATTTTCAAAACATTTTCGTGGTTTTCTTTCTCCTCAATCCGAAGAAAACTTGTATGTCAACTGAAGAGAAAAAAAATCGCGAAAATGTTTTGGAAATAATATTAGAAAAATATATTTTCAACCCCTACAAAATTATAGAATTTGTAAAATACCCTCAAATTTCCTTTGATTTCAGTTTGACAACATAAAACCTGCTATATCAGAGATTGGTACTAAAAATACAACAAAATATAAACATAAATCACAAGTTTAGAACTGAGTAAACTTTTAATACTGAAGTTGCAAACGACCCAAATTTTTAGTACAAAAAATGTCATTTTCCCTTTTTAAAAATTACAAATGTCTCTTTCAACAATTTAAAAGTTTTTTGGTTCGTGCTTATTTCAACCAACAGGTATGGTGATATTGAGTCATGTCGAATCAATATTTAGTATTTGATTTAAAATTTTCGTTAGTGTTCATTAACTTATTAGTAAAGGAGTTCATACTAAACTTTTACCAAACTGATTTAAAACTTGCGTACGAAAATTTGTAAAAATTCGTATTCATTTCTTAATCATAATTAATCAAGATTGATTTTGTGATTATAACCAAACTAAAATTATTTGTAATTTTATCAAATCTGAAAAGGGTTAAATTGTAATTTAATTTGAAATTAAATGATAAATAAAAATATTGAATAACTATTTATGAGTTACAAGTATTAAACTATAACAATAAAATAATATCCTGTTGTGTAACTGTAACTTGTTTTTGTGAAATTTACTTTAACTAATGTACAAGCTAAACATAATGAAACGGTTTAATTATTTAATTACCGCTTGTAATTAAACTCCTTTCTTCTTGTGTTCTTGAACTCTCTGCAAAACTCCTTCAACCGCAATATCAAACGCATCCTTAACGCCTTCCAATCCTTCATTCGGTTTGGAATAAACCAATCTCGGTATGTATTCGATCACCTTTTCTCTCATCCTTTCGATTTTCTCCTTGCTGATATTTTCAAGCACCGATCTAATGGTGGCGGTTCCGTTCTGCACCGCCTTCCGGTGTATAAAAACGGAGTAACTCTCCGGTTCCTCCGGCAAAAACCAAGCGTACTGCAAATAAGCCGTTCTCCTCCAGAAAAAAACCGGGATCGCTCCGGCCACCATGCAATCGAAAGTCGACCGCCGCGTCAGGCTGTCCCCCCTTGGCTGTAAACAAAAATCCGAGTCGAGAAACGTTTCCAAAATCTTCGAATTCCCGTTGGAGCACTTTTCCCGGTCGCAATCCACGGCGCGGCACGCGTCCGAGTTGTTGTAGCATTGACTGAACAGTATCCCGCGGAAATCGTTCTTGTACAGGACGCGCGTGCCTCCGGCGAAGCAGTATAGACTTTTCCGGTGACGCTTGCGGACGAAACTCTGCCAGCCGGTGACGTCCGCGACGGAGCTTGGGTGGAAACCGGTGGGGTACGGCACGCCGACGTCGAACGAATCCCAGGGGCTCCGTTCGATCGCCAGGCGGGTGATGTTTTGCATCGCGGGCATGAAAATAAGGCTGGATCCCCACGGGTAGCCTTCGTGGCGGCGGAAATCCCACGTGATGCGGCCCATCGTAAGGAAATGATCCCAGCCGTGCGATCTGTTCCAATAAGTTTGATTCGTGACCCAATTGAGCATCATTTCACAGTGACGGTCACGGTCAGCGTTAGTGTAGTTTTCCCACAAGTACTTCCCCACCGCGAGTCCAGCGTAGAAAGGTATATAGAACGCAGCAGCGGATTCCGGCTCTAGACTCCTGCAACGATAGTTCATCATACGGTTGTGGTGGATTAGCTCTAGCGGAAACTGATCCGTCCAGTGCCAAGCGTGTGTGAGATTTTCCGGGACGAATTTCGAAATCCCGCCGCCGGCTATTTTCCCAAAACCGCCGTTCGTAAGGGCGTCGCAGCTCGAGTGCCATGGGTTCAATCCTTCACAATTTTTCACCAAGTCGGAATTGAAAAACGGCGGCAGGTCGTGAACGTAGACTTTACCGTAAGGGCAGAGAGGATCGCGTTGGGCGGTTTTGTTAGAAAGAACAGGGGAAGTAGAAAAAAGGAAGGATCGAGCTGATATTCCAAGGAGGAGTAATAGTTGGAGGAAGAGAATCACAACGACGAGCCATGAAGCACGGGGATAGTTTAGAATATGAGCAGAGACGTGAGATTGAATCAAGCTGAGAAAAGAGTTCTTACGGCGGCCTAATAGTAATTGATCCGACGTCGTTCTCTGTTTCTGCTTTGTGGCGGCGGGGTTGTGGCCGCCGGAGTCTGGAGCGGTCTTGGAACTGAAAAACATGAGGAAAGAAGTTTTCAGTTGAATTTCCGGGAGGCTGAAAAGATAAAGGAATGGAGGAGACTCAGCCTATTGCCGCCCTGTTTGACGGAGCTAACCGCAGTAGGTATAGAAGTACGAATAATTAAGGCTGCTTAAAAAGGTTTCATAATTGTGCACAAAACAATATTCGAAGATGACGTTGTGGTTAATGAGGTTGAGCTGTAATTGTCACACGTCTCGCCATTGATTCTGTCATGCTCAAAAAAAGTAATAATTTTGTTTTAAGAAAAGTCAGATTAGACGTGTCGTCATTGGTTTAAAACAGCTGAGGAGAGTGGAAGATGGAAGTGAAGAAGCCGCCGGAGTGAAATACGGCGGACCGCCCGCCTGGAGGAGGTCATGTGAGTTTTTGCACACTTGCATCACAGTATCATACAATTCATATGCAAGGACTTCGATTCGAGGGCCTCCGTGTCGGCCGGTCTCTGCGTATAGCATTACAGACTGTACTAAGCGATGTGGGAACTTTCGCTTTCTGTACATCCGTTTTGTTTTATTACTTTCTTTGTTTCATTATTAAAATAGTACATTTTATAATATCGAAAACTTAGAATTCATGAAAGAATTCCTTGTAATTTGAATTTTCGTTGGAGGGAGACGATACATACGACAGAAACACTGAAGAAACCAACTTGTTATACGAGAGGGGCATAACATGTGGAGTGATTCCTTTTGTTTTGAGTGTGATGAGCAGTTGCGCCTTGTTTTATATTGAGTTCATTTGTAGTCATGCAAGGCAAGGATGTGTCCAAATTCTAACATTATTATTAATAATACGTACGGCTGATAGCAGTGTATAAATCAAAGGAATCGATATTTGCAGCGACGGTTTCGATATTTGCACCGACATTTTTGCGTGAAAAGACCGTAATACCCTTGGGGTAAAAAATTTGTGAAAATATTTTTAAAATGTGCTGGAGGGAAAAAAAAAAAAAAATCCCATTACCATCGCCGGTCGCCGGCGATGGTAATGGGCATCACCGTCGCCGGGCGACGGCGATGGTGTTGGAGAACACCATCGTTGGGCGATGGTTTTTTCCAGCACCATCGCCGGGTTCCGGCGACGGTCATGAACCATCGCCCGGCGACGGCGATGGTGAACCCGACCCCCGTCCCTGCAGAATTTTGATATTTGCAGCGACCACCGGGCGGATCTTCCCATTTCGATAAAAAATTTCGCAATTTCGACAAAAAAAATTAACACATTCCGATATAATAGAACCAAAAAATTAAAAACATTCGACGCACCCGGCTGATGCAAAATTTGAGAAGGAAAAAAAATTGAAAGTTGTGTACATCTGCATGCCTAGGCTGTAGGCTGCAGGCTGCAGAAAGGAGAAGAAAAAAAAAAAAAAATTACACATTCAAAAGCTGCATGATTTCCCTTTGAAAATTACAAAGCTGCATGCCTAGGGGCTTAGGCATGCAGGAGAAGAATAATGGAAGAAAAAAAAAAGGAAAAGTTAGAAAACTTGCTTTATAAATGAAGCGGAGCGAAGGAGTTTTTCACAGAAGGAAAATTGTAATCCATAATTGTTGCTGAGCTGATCCGAGTGGAATTACAGAATCAGATAGAAATCGAGACGATTGGGATCGAAAAAAGGTTAGTGGCTAAAGTTTAAATTTTTTTATGTATTGTTTTAGGTAGTTGTATTAATTATTTTAGATGTATTACGTCCGAATTTATTAGTAGTTATATCAAAATTGTGTAATTTTTATTGTTTTACGTAGTTGTATTATTTATTTTAGGTGTTTTATATCCGAAGTTATTAGTAGTTTTGTCAACATTGTTTAATTTTTAACTGGAATGTGGAAGATATGCCCGGAAAGGGCGATAGTTGTCCAGAATATCGTCGGTCTCCGGCGACATTTCGGGCCGGAAATGTCGCCGGAGACCGACGACATTTTTTTGGAAAATACCGCATGCGGTATTTCCCAGAAACAGCACCGCTTGTGACCGGCGGTGCTGGACGTGTATCCGGCGCTATTTTACGCCGATAGCAGCGCCATTCCGGCGCTATTTTACGTTGAAAATGTCGCCGGAAACCGGCGACATTTTCAACGGAACAAAGTCGCCGGATTCCGGCGACTTCCCTGCCTGAAATTGTCGCCGGAATCCGGCGACATTCTGGATTCCGGCCAATGGGGGGGGGTTGTTCCGGCGGAGGGCGGGGCATTTTTGGTCAAAAGTTGTTTTATATTTTGTATGCTATATGTTCTGAAATATATTCGTATTAATAAATGCGGGTTCATACTGGTTCATAGTAGGGCGAACGACATTAACAGGATGATTGTTATGCACTTTGCTGAAATCCGCACTGCATAGTAGGGCGAACGAATTATTGTGAGAAGGAGTGCCATAGAAGAGGCGGCTATTCATTTGGGAGAGTTGGTCTGATTCTGGAATATGGCTGATATACCCGAGGTCGATCCATATTACACTGTAAGTAAAACCGTTTACATATTTTTTTTCCGTAATTATATTAGACGAAAATACATTGCCGAGAAAGAAACCCAGTTTGGAGGGGTTTGTTTCCCGGATCTGCGGTTATTTGCTCATAAATGTTTGCCTCAGCGGTAACGGCAATTGGGACCCTATAAATTTTTCCGTTTAAGTGTGATTAAACATTTTTCCCGGAATTATGAACAGGATTTTCGTGTTGAAAGTGATGCCTCTTATGCTGACCACAGTGAAGTATTTAAGACGGAAGAAGAGTTCATAAGTAGGGAACATATGATGGCATGGGTACATGCCAGAGCAGCCGAAAACAATATGACTGCAATAATTACTTCATCTGTGAAGATTTTGGGGTTGTTCGTTACAAGAGGCAGAAAAGCTAGAGGTGAGATACGGTGCGAAAGATCGGGAAAAGGTAAAGATAAGCCAACCCTACCAGAAGGGAAAAGCAGGAGGCCTAATACAAGCAGCAAGAAGACGGGTTGTCCTTTTCACCTTACGGGCCGACTAAGTCTTGGGGATATCTGGAAGCTACATGTCGTAGAAGGCAAGCACAATCATGAATTACAAGAAGTCCGAAACTGGCATTCAGCCCATACAAGGTTAACAGAAATTGAGAAGAAAAAGATTGCCGACATGTCTAGTATTAACATCAGGCCGAAGCATATCTTAGCCAAGTTGCGCGCGGATGATCCGGAAAATGTCAGTCACATACAACAAGTGTACAATGAAGCCGCAAAAAGTAAAAGGGAAGCTAGGGGAGGTCTGACTAACATGCAGTATTTCTTTAAACTTCTGCATGATAACGAATACTTCTATGCGCACGAACATGATGTCGACAGTAATGCAGTCGGGCACATCTTCTTTGCGCACAAGAAGGCGACTCAGATGCTTGTTTTGTTTCCGTACGTGTTGTTCATGGATACGACGTACAAGACGAACATGTACGACATGCCCCTGCTACAAATAGTGGCCCTCCTACCGACGGACCAGTATGTCCATATCGCATTCGTTTTTATGAGAGACGAAACAACACCGAGTTATTATTGGGCCATGTCGCACTTAAGAATTCTATTCGAGCGAGACAGATTCCCGCATGTGGTCGTCACTGACCGGGAGCTTGCCTTAATGAAGGCAGTGGAAATGATATTCCCATGTGCTACCCAACTACTGTGCCGTCGCCACATTGAAATGGATGTGAAGAAACACGTCCTGTCTGCTGGCAACGACACAGAAACAACGGACGGGTTTTTATATCGCTGGCGCTGCGTTGTTAAAGCTCAGACCTATGAGCAGTTCACGGAAGCTGTGGATTTTATTGACCGAAAGTATGGAAATAAATCTAGATTTAGAAATGTTATTCCATACTTGAAGAACACGTGGTTGGACCCCCACAGGAACAAGTTCGTGTCGGTTTGGACTAAAAGTATATAAAGCATTACGGCTCGCACACCACGAACATGTAAGTAATTTGTAACTTTGATTTATATTCTGTTTGTTGTATAAGTCCCTCCTTCTATGTACTTATGATTGCGACATGTTGAAATGTAATGTTACTTTTCTTTTCAGGGTGGAGAGTGCACATGCACAGTTGAAAAGGGAAATTGATACGGATCGAAAGGCATTTCCAACTATCTTCAACGACATTAACAGGATGATTGTTATGCACTTTGCTGAAATCCGCACTGCAATGGAATCGTCTTGCAGTAGAACTTACCGGAAGAGTGACTACTTACTCTATAGTAGGCTCAACGGTAGATTATCTTTCGCTGCCATTACACTTCTGCAGCAAGAATATACAGGCAGAGTCGGACTCATCGGGGAAGATGGTGCGGGGTGTGGTTGCGAACTCCGAACTAGCTGCGGGCTCCCCTGTGCATGTGAGATGGCGCAGTTGGTGCGGTCGTACCAGCCGATTGATCCTCTCGACGTAGACGCCTTCTGGAAGACTCTGCATTTGGGAGATGATGATATTCCGGAAACCGTTGAGCAGAGACAAACCGCTGAAGGCCGACTGGAGGAAGTGTTTGACGATGTAGCGTCGCGGCCAAGCGCTGAGATATACAGGGTTTTAGGTGTGGTGCATTCGGCGCTTTATCCAGAAACCGTTGATCTAGCTGAGCCTGTAAGTAGGCCGCACAGGGGACGACCGAAAAACAATTCCACCAGACGCGATCCATCCGGTTATGAGCATGCCGAACGGAATGCGATACAAAGGGGTGCGAATATATGTCATTTGGTGCAAATGTTATTCTGGTACCTACATATACTAATGCCTAATTCAATTTCATTTAAACGTGCAGGTCGGCGATCCACAGGCGGACAAAGAAGACGAAGGGTTATGCGTCCCCGTAATTCTGCCTGGCCCTACGACCTCCCCGTATTTCTTAAGCAATTTGTGTTCGAATACATCACAGGGCACTATGATGTAGAGCCCGATGGACATTGTGGGTTCAGAGTAGTATCGTACTTCGTACACGAACGAGATGCGTCGCAGTGGTCCCAGGTCCGTCGCGCTGTGCACCAAGAACTCTTGTATCAATATGCTTTGTGGACCTACGTCCTTGGGCCGGAAGATTACGCCGCAACACTTAAATTGGTCAATTTTTACGAGGATTCGGCACCCTATGAACACTGGTTTGAAACCCACCTGATGGGATTACTTGTTGCAACGACATACCAGAGGGTTCTTACGGTATATGCCCAGCAGAGTTGGACTTTCCCCCCGCTTCAATGGCGGGGTGCCGGCGTGTCGACTGATCCGGCCAGTTTCATAAATATGGGTTTCATACGACAAAACCATTTCATTGCGCTGTTAACGTCCGGGGAGGTATTGCTACCGCCAATATATCCGACGTGGAGACATAGGGCCTCACATGAAATGCAGCTTTGGCAAACCCATTTGCAAAGGAAATTGGACGAATACAGGACGAACTCAACTGCGGAGTGTTAGTTTCACATTGGACGCATAAATTGCATTCATATGTAATTTATACAAGTCATAATGCCGCGAACATAGTACATTTCAAACTTTTATAATGTATACCGCGAATGTATTACATTTCATACATTTATAAATCCAGTCCCGGCATCAAATCCTCCAAAAAGATATCCGCATCCTCTATTGCGCTCCTTCTGACAGAGCTGGGAAAGTTGGCCCTATTTTGGGGATGAGAATAATATAGCTTACTTGCTATATATTGCAACCGCTGCAACGGTTAGAAAAGGGGAAATAAAATCAAAAACATTGCAACGCTATCAATTTGTACAGGTTGAAAGTTTCAACGAAATTGAATTACTTACCGCAGCATCGGACATAGACCTGGGGTCCAGTTTGTCGTCAACTTCCACTGGGTCTGGACTTACGCGCATGCGTTCGCGGTATGTAGTATTCGAGATACTCAGAGCAAGTCTGGTCGGACCACTTAGCCCGCTGCTCCCCCCGCAACAAATTTCTCTTGTACGTGTGGGGGATATTCAGATTCGACTCGTGCACGCAAGAGTACTTTTTTATTTCAGGCCCCCTGTAGCAACTCTTTGGCATTATAGATGGTCGAGGGATCGACTGGACGAATCCAAATTGTCGCAGGAATCGATCTGGCATATATGGCTCGACGACAACCGGGCAATGTATGAGACCCCTGTACAAGGTTGTTGGGTGGAGTCTCGCCGGATTTGTCCCAAAAGGAAGCCAATTGACCTAGGGACCGGTGAACCAAGTAAGTGGATTTTCGCAGTTCCAGAAGTTTGTTTGATATAATAAAAATTACAAAGTTTCCACGACTTCAATAAGGGAATATTACCTGTCGAGATGTCATCGCGTCTATTGTGAGCCGGTATGTCAGCATATCTGCCTCAGGATCCCGCTTTCTTCCGGTTCCGATCTTCCACTTCAGTGCAGCCGCGTACCTGTCATCCCATGAACTGAGTTGGGGCGGACTAAACGCGGGGAAGTACTCGTATATCCAGCTCTATTTAAAAAAAAAAACCAAATAAAGTTTTAAATGGTTATGTAACTGTATAAAGTATTGAAATTGTTCATGAACGCGTCTTTCGTACCTGCAATAATGTCAGACAACCGCCTAACTGGGCTGCATCCGCTCTAGAGGCCCTTCCAAGATTGCGGTACAGGTTGGCCAGACACGCAACACCCCACGGAAGTCCTGCTGCGCATTCTGCATCGCGAATGTAAGGCAGGAAGTGCCCGGGAACGTGGGTTTTTTTTCTTGTCCACAAACAGAGTGTTTCCTACCAACCACAGCAAATACCCTGCGGCAACATTTGCGGCGTCTAACTTTCCACTCCCACAGTCCTCCATAATGAGGGACAATTTTACGAGCGAAAAATCTTTATCCCCGAGCTCGGCTTGCTCAATCCCCAACACTTCTAATAGCATATCTTTCAAATCGGCCGGTTTGATCTTCCAACCGTTTGCCTGTCCACCAATCGGGACACGCAGTATGTGGTATACGTCGTGGAGAGTGATACTCATCTCTCCGAATGGCAGGTGGAATGAATTTGTTTCCTGCTGCCATCTCTCAACGAAGGCGCTAAGTAGAGCGGAGTCTAACTCCGGATGCATGCTCCATACCAAATGGGATAACCCGGACTGTTCAATTATGACTCCTTCTTCCCCAACGGGTAACTCCCACCTTTGCACTCGCTCGTAACCATTATGGCACAACAGTACACCACGTTCCTGCGCCGATTAGTGTATTAATTCATACTTGTTCGACACGAACGTAACAAGAAAATAGCCAAAGTAAATATCAATTAAAATACGAAATTTATAAAACGGCATAACACGATACCTGGCCGTGCCATACGTAGTATGCAGTATGGCCCTTAAAACTTCGTAACAGCTCGGGATCTGTAGGTCCACCGTCAATCGGACCATCTAGGGCCCGGTATTCCATCCACCCGGCATCCGTCCGGGAACTTGAACCGGACCCGGCACCTGACGCTGTGCTACGCGAGGACACCATTATTTCTTTCCCTTTGTCGGTCCTTCGCTGGGACCCGACATTTTCCCTATCGTTGTCATCCCCCCTCCAGCCCGAATACCCTTGATCGAACCCATGCGACTGAGACTGAGACATGTCCCGCTCCAATCGTTCCGCATTTTCCCTAGCTTCGTCTCCTCCTCCGGATTTCCAATGTACGGCGGGGCAAAAGGTGTATCGCTGTGTTCCACGTTACGTTCCCCCGCCGCAAAAGAAAACCGCGCAGACCCATGCGCTCTTCCGGCGACCCTTCTAATCCTCTCGGATGCGGTGGGGGAATTCTCCACCGCCTTCCCCCGCTGATGAATGTCTCGCCGCAGTGGCTGTCTGCACTGAAGGACCCTTATCATCTTTCTTGCTTTTGCCCTTGCTTAATTTCAGTGCAATTTTCTTAATTGTTTCTGCCATCTGCATTAATATGACCACAAATTTATGAATACAAAATTAATTTGCTAACATGTAAAAAGTATTTGGATAGCCGACAAAAACGTTAAAAAGTGCACAATTTTGACAACAATACTAATAAATTCGGACATCATGCAACTAAAATAATTAATACAACGCCCTTAAACAAAAATTTACACAATTTTGACAATACTAATAACAAACTCGGACATAATAGAACTACAATAATTAATACAACTACCTGAAGCAAAAACAATTACACAATTTTAACAAAACTACTAATAAATTCGGACATAATACAACTAACATAATTAATACAACTACTAGTGAAGTCGGACATAATAGGCATAAAATAATTAGTACCACTACATAAAACAATAAAATTTACCCAATGTTCATAAAACAACTAATAAATTCGAACATAATACAACTACGTAAATAAAAAAATAATTTACACAATTTTGACAAAACTACTAATAAATTATGCCATAATAGAACTACAATAATTAATACAACTACGTAAAGAAAAAACAATTACACATGTTTAACAAAACTACTAATATATTCGGACATAATACAACTAACATAATTAATACAACTACTAATAAAGTCGGACATAATACAACTAAAATAATTAGTACAACTACATAAAACAATAAAATTTACCCGATGTTCACAAAACTACTATGAAAACGATTTTCCCCCGACATTCCCCCCCCCCCCACCACCCCCCTGGCCGGATTGCGGCCAGTTTTGGTGAACATCGCCGGATTCGGCGATGTTCAACACGACAAACATCGCCGGAATCGGCGACCGTTTCCGGCCAGAAGGTCGCCGGATTCCGGCGCTATTAACTGTGAGAAAATAGCGCCGGATTCCGGCGACCTCCTGGCCGGAAACCGTCGCCGGAATCCGGCGACATTCCCTTTAAATGTCGCCTGCGACTTGAGGCCGTTCGGACACATCTCCTTTCTTATTTACGAGAAACACCGGGCATATTTTCCCCATTCCGATACAAAATTTCACAATTTCGACGAAACTATAAATAAATTCGGCCATAATAGAACTAAAATAATTAATAAAACTACCTAAAACAATACGTCAAAACATTTAAATTTTAACCACTAACCTTTTTTTCGACGCCAATCGCTGCGAGTTTTATCTGATTTTGTGCTTACATCCGACTCTAATTGCACCTGTTATGCAAATATTTTGTGAATTTCAAAACTTCCTTCATCTTCATCGTCTTTTATAGGCAAACAAATAATTCTTTTTTTTTTTAAAAAAAAAAAGGGGGGCAGCCCGTGAATCACGGGCTGCACCCCCATAATGACAATCATGAAAATGTGTCATAATGACAAGGCTGCAGCCTGTCATTATGACACATTTTTTTTTTTTTTCCTTCTTTTCTCATTTTCTCCTGCAGGTGTAATAATTACAGCCTTTTAATTTTTTTTTTTTTTTTACATTTTCCATTTGCCACCTAAGTTTACTTTCTTTTTTTTTTTTTCTATTATATCGAATTTGATAGTATTTTTGCCGAAATTGCGAAATTTTTTATCGGAATGGGAAAGATACGCCCGGTGGTCGCTGCAAATATCAAAAATTTCCTACATTCAAGGGGGGGGGGGGGGGGGGGGGGGGACCATCGCCGGTCTCCGGCGATGGTTTTCCGGAAGTCCATCGCCGGTCCCCGGCGATGGATTTCCGGAACCATCGCCGGAGGCTGGCGATGGTTAAACCATCGCCGGGCGACGGCGATGGTTTCCCCAAAAACCATCGCCGGAGACGTTCAAAAAAATTTTTTTTTCCAAAATTTTTTTTTCCACACACATTGGAATTCTTCAACAATTTTTTTTACAAATTTTTTTACACTAAGGGTATTTCGGTCTTTTCACAAAAAAAATGTCGCTGCAAATATCGATTTCGTCGCTGCAAATATCATGTCAATTGTTTGCCGCTGTGTAGTAAACGTCAGTTGACTATGATCAATCGTGATCTGTGAACAACCAAGATGCCTAAAGTCGTGGGAAACTGGGAATGGGAAAGTACAGTACTTGATTGATGAAAACTCGCAGTCGGCGCCAACCTTAGAAATTAGGGCCCCGTATGGCATGTAAACTTTCCATCTCAATTCACTTTTATTTTTATTTTATAATAATTTCTCATCAATTTCAATACATCTTTTTACATTTTCCAAACACCTTTTTACATTTTTCAAATACCTTTTTACATTTCCAATATAATTTTAATAATTTTAAAATCCAAAACACATTTCAAAATACCTTTCAAAAGGCATACCATACGGGGCCCTAGAAGTCTCCCACGTCAATTGCTCAATCTGTTCTCTCAAAAGAGTCACCCGAAAAATTCACACATATTAAGGGCCTGTTCGGCACTTAGTTTTCAAACATAGTTTTGGTGGGTTTTGGGTTTCAAACCAAAAAAATAACCAAAAATTGTGTTCGGTAAGAAGGCTAAAAAAAAAAAAATTCCCAAACCCATCTCGCAAAAGAGTTCCTCCCTTCTCTCCAACTAATCCTACATATTTCTCGAACATTCTCGCTGGAACTGCAAGCCGGGCAGAAAAAGACATGGAGAGGTCATCCCATCCGGGTCAGCCCACGTCAACCCATGATCAAAAATCTGATAATAACTGTAGATATCGCCGGAAAATCTCATGGAAGCACTGCTTTTTGAGCTTTCGAACATTCTCTTCTTCTGCCTCTTAAGCTTCCACCATAGCTGCGTCCACATGGAAGCTTTCGATCTGCTGGATATGGCGGAACTCCTTGATTTTTTGGTGGTGGAACCCTGGATATGAGGGACCTTTCGATCTGCAAAACGGTCCTATTTATAACTGAGGAAATGAGGAACTCGGTGGAACCCCCGAGTCCCAAAATTCACAAATTGGGGGTGAGGTTCTTCTTCTTCTTCTTCGATTTCGATTTTGATTCTTCTTCTTCTTCTTTGGAAATGGATTTCGTTTCTTCTTCTTCTTAGATTTCGATTTCGATTAAAACCTTGAACAGATTTTTGGGTTCAATCTTGCTCTTGGACGGAATTTGTGTGTTATTGTCGTGGAATATGAAGCAGGAATTCCTGTGTCTTTCCTTTTATTTTACTGATTTGGGGTTTTGGTTCAAGTCTTCTTTTTGCTCCTCCAAAGTTTTCTTGGGTTACCTTGGGTTACCGTATTTTGCGAGCACAAGCTAACGTAGAGGATTTTCTAAACTCGAAGAAAAGGAAGGAAGAGGAAGAAGGGAGAAAAGAGCAGACCAGAAAACAGAGCAGAAAGAAGAGGAAGAATAGAGAAAAAGAAGAAAAAACAAAAGCAGAAGCAAAAAAAAAAAGTTTTGAAAACTTGCCAAATTTTTTTTTTTGAAAACCTTGTTTCTTTGTATGGGGTTTGAAAACCAATTTATTTAAAACTTGTTTTCAAAACAAATTTCAAAACTAACAAAAGAACAGGCCCTAAATAAAACTCTAAATTATTTTGTTTACCTTCCTAAATTAATGTTACAAGGACAAATTTGGAGGGGTTTTTTTTTTTTTTTTTCACTTTATGCATAGAAAGTTGTAGAATAATATTTTTTAAAGAACAAAAAACGATGGCTCAAATGCTCCAGAGCTCTATCATATGGATTGCAACATGATGTATACAATAGATTATGATATGAAGTCCACAGACACAGAGGCCAAACCTCATATGTCGCATCACATTCCATGTTAAAGCAAAGATATCAACATATTTCTCTAATGGCCAAAGATTAAGCAATAATAACTCAAAAACAGCATTGACATTGGAGCAGATCCACAAAACAAGGTTCAATAACATTATTGAAATCAAAAGGACTTCTTTCACAAGCCAATATAGACAAGAAGATCAGGGTCCTTTTGAACTCTGGACAAAAGTTATAAAACACCAAGAACAGACAGATATAGGTGAAAGTGGATAACACATTTCTAAAGCTTAGATATTCCAGAATCTGAGAAAAGTGCCTGTTCTAAGGTTGATGTCACTGCTTCTTCAATAACAGAGGTCCAACATTATCCCCAGTAGCCTTATTATGCTTGACGTGGGTTCCGTCGCACAAGGGGAAAGTCTTAGACCTCCAACACCTGCTCCGACAAGGATCAAAGGCAATATTTTAATCTAGCAAGCTTACCAACCTATGCATTAAAAAATGTGATACTACCATACTCACTCCGTTCTGTTTTAGTACTAGAAACCGAACTATTCTATTGAAATGGGATTGAGGCATTCAACCTCGAAGAATAAATAAAAATCTGAACTCATAAGTTTTGCAGTCGTGAACCACATCACCATGCACTGAATACCCATAATTAATGACTTGATTCTCTCCATTTTACTGAGGTGAAATTCAAAGCAAATGTATGATAAGCAGCAATGAAAGGCATATCTAATCAAAAGCCACGGATAGTATGAACAGCTACTTCATTTCAGTTAGCAATTTACATTTATGAGGTATAAAGTTCAACAATTACCTCCAAGAAAAAACCTAAAAACTTATCTTAAAAATACAGAACGAAATTATAAGAACTGTAATTTCTCGTGTTATTCCTTGGAAGAGTGATGAATTGCATGGCAAAAGGTTACTCCTTTTATGTTGCTGTGAGAAATTTGGGATTACTAGTTGTCCAGCCTTGAAGACTCAATTAAGGGTTATTTTTACAGAAACAATAAGTTCCATTAGAGAAGCTATTCACAGGAGAGCCTTAATAACTAGCTAGGGCGCATCTAAGCCTTTCATGAAGGAGCAATTTCGTGGATAATTAGAAAGATCATCGCCTAGAATCAGAAAAAAAAATAAAAATTGCAAGACAGAAATTTAAAAGCAAATAATCGATGAAAAAAATTGAAAGCGGATCAAAATACGGTAAATCGACGAACCTGCAGTATGCTGTAAGAGGCTTGGCGAGTTCGGTGGCAACAACAGAGTCCACCACTTTCTCTTCGGTTTTCCTGATATCTGGGTTAATGGTTTCAGCCCTAACGACCACCATTCTCCTCGGCTTTACTGAAACGCATAACGAAGGCCTACCGAATGGAAATCCAGCTTGAGCAAACGCCATAGAAGCCATTAAATTCAGTGGAATTTAATTCTTACTTTTTATCAAGTTTTCCAGGAATTTGAAACGTACGCCGAGTGAAGAGAAGATCGACCTTGACTACTGTGGCTGGTAGATGAAAATCTAGAAAATGGAGTCTTATGATTTATGGGTGATGAACTTGTGGCGGCCACACTCCCTTTCGTATTTCCATTTTCCCATCGTTGTCACAAACTCACAGGTCGCTCGGTTCGTTTTTCTCGTGGCGCTGATGCGTCCACGTCCTTCCTGCTGTGTGATATACCCTCTGAATTCCCAAATGTGTGGGATACGACATTTGTCACTCTTTATTGAATTTCAATGTACATTATGTGTGCTCACGTTACGGTCATGTTATTTTTGTTTCGTTTCGAAAACGATTTTGGTTTTAACAATAAATTTAATATATTTTAATGATATTTCATCATTTCTAATATAACTTTTTACTATTCAGCATCTATTTTTTACATTACAAAACTATTTTTCAAAACTTGTTTTCAAAACCGTTTTCAAAACGTTCAAAAAAAACAGGCCCATTATTCCACTTTGATTGATATACCTCTTTCAAAATGACAATTTTGACAACATTTATTTTATTTATATTATTATTTATTAAGTTTGAGATAACTATGAATTACACATGATTATATTCTTAATAAATTTATAAATAAATTCTTCTATTGAAATAAAAAATATTTTTCAAAATCGACTATTCGGATATCAAATTCGAAAATGTACTAAGTCGTAATTTTCACACTCAATAGTCTACATTTGGAAAGAAAAAAAAAAAAAAAAAAAAGCACGTAACATAATGACATTGGCTTTTGGGTTTGTCGCGCACCCACCTTCTCACAGACCTCAGATTGACTAAGCCCAGCGCCCACCAACAAAGGATCGGAAGCTAGTGGCCCATAAGAGGCCCAACGCAGCCCAATGTCAGTAGCCGACATTTCGCCGGCGCCTGTGCGAACCGGGAAAGTTTATTTTTATGTATTAAACCATAATTTTTTTAGAAAATTTGTTTTTAAGGGCATAATAAATCAAAAGATGTAAATTTATTGTCAAGCTCCTACCAGCAGATATTTCAAGTTTGTATTATTTAATTTATTTTCTATACGTATTTTGAACGATAATGTCGTCCTCACTTTTAATGTCATTTCTTAAATGACTGTCACCTTACATTGTTTTATTTATAAAAACAACACCCTTATATTTTCCTTATGAAAATACAATTTTAGAATATAAAATTACTAATTCTTCTATTATATTTACATATAATTATTTTTTTTTTCTCCCTCCGTTTTATAGAATAGTCTACTTTGAAATGTTGTTTCAATAGAATGTCAACTTTCAAATTTTTTACATTTTACCTTTATTAATATAATCAAGTGTGTCCACAATTAACCCATACTTAATAAGAAGATATAAATGAAATAAAGTATGTTAAATTAATTATTTTAGTTGTTGTACCTTGACAATCATAATAAATTATACATTGCTCAAAATGAACACTTATAATGGAACGGAGGAAGTAACTTTTATAATTTGTCGTCCTTAGTAATGGGACATTGAATGGTCGAGATCTAACCCATCATGTGGGTCAATTCATCTCAAGCATGGATCGATGTCACCCAACAGGAAACCTCTAGAAGCTTCGCATTCTTACCGTTAGTAAGACTATGCCCCTTCGAACATGGAGTTAAACTAAGGTTCCGTTCTCTATGTGATCCAATTAAGAAAATTTTGTTTTAGAAAATAAATACGTTTTAGGAAGGAGTTTATTTTGGAAATTTGTATAGGAAATAGAGGAAAAAGTGTAATGACTATGTTATTTTTTGAATTTATATGAGTGAAAATTTATAGGAAATTTTAAAATTTGAATTTAGTACTCACTCCGTCCCACTCAAAAAGTCCATTTTAAAAAAAAATATTATTCCATTTAAAGATTCCACTTTGAATTTATTTACATTACATACCCTTACTAATATTACAATGTGTGGTTCACAATTAACTCTTACTTATAAAGTAAGAATATAAGTATAAAATATGATAATAAATTACTTATTTTAGGTGTTGTACCTCATAACCCATAATAAGTTGTACATATTTCAAAATGAAGTATTTGAGTGGAACGAAAGGAGTATAAAATAAAGTTGTTTATTTATGTCAAATTTTGAAGAGAAAAAAATGATAAATTTTTTAGAATGAAATGGAAAAGAACAAAGGTTTAAGACCTTCAATTCCTTCCCTTATGGCTTTTGCTATCAAAACATACAACCTTATTTGCTATTAAAAATTATGATGAATTAATTGTTGAGATGTGAATAGTATTATGGATTAAAAATACAATAAAATATAATTAATAATATTTACAATTGCATTAGTAATCTATCGTAAGTAGTAAGTAGTAAGCCGTTACTTCGTAATTGAATGAAAACTCGTATTTTGTCCGCTTAAACGCGGTACCTGCCCGGATCGATTAAATGACGCTAACTGCCATCAAATCAAAATCACCATCAGCCGCTCGATAGTGACGTGGCTCGCAGCCAGTGAACGATGAAGAGTCCACGCCCTAAACTAAATAAAATGTTACTATTAATATGGACCTACAAACTATCACGAGAAGACTTTTATAATTAATTTCTGAAGTAAGTAAAGTAGTTCATTAATTACTGTAATTACCAGTGATCAACAATTCAACCTCCCGCCGTGAAATATTTAACGAAAGTGAACCAAATTCAACACTTCCCCCCACCCCCACCGCCTTTTTTCTTTCGTCTTACGGAGCCCCATTCTCCTTCTAGAATCTCGGAGTTCATCGTTTAATTTTCAATTTTTTGTTTCTTTTGGGGTGGTGGATTTTTCTTCCTTTGCTCGCGATGGGGAGGGCTTATGTGAAGGTAGATACGGCTGCATTGTTCTGGATTTGGTTTCTTCCCTTGATCACTTCTTGTCTGGTAATCTCGGGTTCCGCGACGTCGGAGCAAGAAATTAGGAACAGATTTTACGGGAATTTAGTTAATTCGTCGGCGCCGGCCACAGGCGATGGAAGCATTGCCAAGATGTTTGATCGCGTTCTTCAAAAGGAGTTTTCCGAGAACGATCAGCCTGAAGGTACACTGTCCTTTCTTTTGTTTTCTTAATTGCAGATGTGTAGTCCGTAGTTGTAACATATTGTTTTTTATACGGGAACAAACTCGATGGCGATGGAGGTCTTCTGATTTTTCATTCGCATAAAATTCCCATTCTCCTGGATTGATGACGGCAACAATACTTAGTTGTGCTGCAGATTTAAGTTCGAAGCATGACTTGGCAGAGTTGAAATAAATAGGCGATTCAACTATTTATAGCACATTCATTCCAATTGATTTTGTTGAGTAATTGATGAACATGTTTACTCTATAATTTGTGGTTACATCAGTGATACTTGGGTAACCCAAGGGTAAGAAAGTATGGATGCATGGACACTTACTGCCCTTTAGATAATCAACATGAAATAGAAATGAGATAGAAAGGATTAGGATTCGTTCAAAATGTTATTTTATGAATTTCTGAAACTTATTTTCCTAAGGGTTTTAAGAATGTACTTGGATGAAACTGGTGGTCTCTTGACAGACACAAGAAGCCTAGGAAATTTCTATTGATAAATGCCTTCTGCTGTTGCTTAAAAAAACTGAGATCTGATACTGTTGCTTTTTCTCTAGGTACTGATGGAAGCAGCTTTAATAGCAGTGTAGCTGATCAAGAAGTATGTCTTTCTCTCGCAGATTATTTTTTTTTGGAGCTGTGGTGAATTTTTAGTGTTTTTCTCTGTTTATTACAATCGTTTTTAAGTGCCTGCTGTTTTGTCTCTCAGAACTGTGATTAAGTTTTGGCAAATTAAACATTAGAAAATATCTGGCTGTTTTTGTGTTTTTGTGTTTTTTTTTTTTTTTGCATGACTAGTTTTTATTTCTATCTTGCCAGATCAATTTCCCCTTATGCTGAATAAACTTAAGAATGCAAGTTGATCCTTTGCCACTAAATCACCCTTGAAAAGAATTTTAAGTTATGTGAATTTCCTCAGTAGTTTCTGGCATAGAGATGTTGATGATAGTTAAATTTTCTACCAGACATTTGGTCTTTTCTGCTCCCTATTGCTCAGCATGTTTCTTGCTTTGCAGGCAGAATTGGAGACTGTGGTTAAAATCACTCACGATAAAAATAAGAAGAATGAAACCCAGGAGGCAAAGTGAGTTTATGGTGATACATTTATTATACTTGTTTAACATTTATCGTATTGGAGCTGTTTTCTTCAACAGTAAAAACTTGCCAGATTTCACCTGACATTTCAGTTTTCCCCCACTCATTTTCACCAATTTCTTTTGTCAGTGCCACCAGATCTTTTCAAATTCAAGATGTATTCAATATTGATACTGAGGGTTCTGATGAAACGACGACCTTGATAGACAAAAAGGTAATATTAAGACCTTAATAGGAGCCTTTACACAGTTCATAATGCACAATTATTTACATGTCCTGATTATCTGCAGGATAATGTTTTTGTGATGTCAAATAAGAAGTCTAAGTATCCAGTTCTTCAAGTAGATCTAAGGTCAGTTCCTTTCTTATCCACATGAATGTCATGATTGGTCACAGGTGTAATGGCTTGGAAGTTTATGATCAAGGGCCTTGCCTGCAGACTTAGTTTACTGTCAAAGATGTTTGTTTCAAGTAGATCTAAGGTCAGTTCCTGTTAGCTTATTTTTTGTATGTAGTCCTATTGACAGAGCTGTTTGTGCACTTCCAGGCTGATTTCTGATTTGGTAGTTGTTATAGTCTCTGCTGCCATTGGTGGAATCATCTTTTCGTGTTTGGGACAGCCGGTTCGTAATACTAAACAATAATGTCTTGTCCTGATTGTTTTTGCCTTGTTAATTGGTTGTTTGGTTAGGTGATGTCCAGTTCCTGTTAATTATTGTAGGTTATTGTTGGTTATCTTCTTGCTGGTTCAGTTATTGGGCCTGGGGGTCTCAAATTTATCAGTGAAATGGTGCAGGTAAATTTTGCTTAATAGTTACTGAGACTACATTCTTATGGTGCAGTGCTATTCTCTTTTTATTACTGATCACTATTGTTGGCTTGATATACCTTTTAAGTTTGTTCATCTTAGGAGTAGCACTATGGGCACTTATCTTTTGCTTTAGAGGTGAAGGTCTTGCCATCGAGTGTCTCAGGCACTGAAGAATACGCTGAGTCTAACCTGTAGTGTTGGGACATCTTGGTTGGCTTTTATATTTATGAAAGGGTAAAAACTAGTTTTCCCCCGACATAAAAAGAAGAAGGTGGATCAGGGAGTTTGAAAAGGAGAATAAACAGTGGATAAAGAAAGATATAAGTAAAAAAATTATTTGTTCTTGACGTTCTGAATTTCTGGGATGCTGGAATTTTCTTTCTATTCTCCCCACCACACTTTTAAAGTTATATGGATCCATACTATAGTGTTGCTAATATGAGGTTGTATTCATTGGTGAATGAGGACATTTAAATATCTCTGGGATATGATGCAAACTTACCAATAGGATGCATTTGGGGCACAAGACTGGCCAAATGATTTCAGGGATTGAAATTTTTGCGTTTGGATCATGTAAATATGTAAAGAAATATGATCATTTATGTAATAAAATCCCCTCAACAAGGAGAAACCAAACATGATATTATGCAGAACTAAACATGAGAATAAGAAACTGATAACTATTCTCGTCATTTTATGACATTTCCCAAACAATTCAAAGAATCTAGGATTCCGCTAGGAATGACTGCTATAAACCTAAATATGACGCCCTCTGTTCTCATTCCCATTCCTATACACCAAGAACAGAAAAACAGTCATTTAGTTATTCAGTGATGACTGGGTTATGAACGTTATATTGAAGTGTTAGCTGGTGAAAGTATTTAATATCTTAATTTTCACAGCTTCTCGGTGCCCTGAACTCACCTGTCCTTCCCCATTACAGGTTGAGACTGTTGCTCAGTTTGGCGTTGTCTTTCTTCTGTTTGCTTTAGGTCTGGAGTTTTCTTTGGCAAAGGTGCGTCTATCGTCTTCTTTCACCCCCTTCTTTTGTACTTTATTTTACCAGTTTCCAAGAATTTACTGTTGAGAAATCATCTAAACTAACATTCATCTGTATCCTTCTCTTGGTCTGAAGTTGCTTCCTAACTTGTTTCTGCAGCTTAAAGTTGTGGGTCCTGTTGCTGTTGCAGGAGGACTGCTTCAAATTGTTGCTCTTATGTTTTTTTGTGGAATTACTGCAGTGGTACTTTGTTAGACTTATTTTGAGAAGTTACCTGGTGGCCAATGGTTCAGTTAGTGTTGTTTTTATGTGTTGCTGAAATTCAAAAGAATATTTTTTATATTGTGTCCTTTGCAGTTTTGTGGAGCAAAGTTGTCAGATGGTATATTCGTGGGTTGCTTTCTTTCGATGTCATCAACTGCACTGGTAGATTTCGAAACGTGACTGCATCTGGTATTTTTTTTACCTCATTTTTTAGTTGCACTAATTCGCAGTGGGATTTTTCTTCCTCTCAATATGAATTGATAGGTAGTGAAATTTTTGGTTGAGCGGAACATTAGTAATGTCCTTCATGGCCAAGTGACAATCGGGACACTTATTTTCCAGGTATTTTGTAAACTACAGTGCTCTTGATTTTAGATGAGTAGTATTTGGATGATATGATTCAGCTTTTAAATGTGTGGGAATGCTATTTTTCCCAGCATACACTTATTCGTTTATATTTTTCTTCTCCAGGACTGTGCTGTTGGTTTGTTGTTTGCCTTGCTTCCAGTTCTAGGAGGTCATAGTGGTGTTCTCCGAGGAGTGATGTCTATGGGAAAACTGTAAGTGCTTTCAGGTCCTGTATTTCACATTCACTTTTTGTGGAAAGCATATCTCAGAAAAACTTACTAAGATTTACCCATAATTTCCCCCTATCTCAGGCTGCTGACATTGTCTGTGTATCTTGCTTGTGCATCGTTGTTGACTTGGTTATTTGTGCCGCGTTTTCTTAAGCTTATGATACAGCTATCATCTCAAGTAAGAGAATTATTTGTTTTGTGAGTTTATTTTGTTTTTCAATTTCAAAGTAGGAGAATCTGTAGCACCAAAACATTGTACAATTTTAACTAAATGTAGTGGATGTTTATACTATTTTAGCAATTTTGTCAATTGTAGTTGTCAGTTACTCCCTCCATTCTTATTTAAGTGACCCAAGTGGGATGTGCACACTAATTTAGGAAATGAATAAATTTCTTAATTTATCCTTCATTATTTTTGCAAAAATGAATAAGGGCATTTAATGCCATAAGATTTGAGAAAAAAGAGACGAAGGGTAAATTTGAAACTTTATAGATTACCTGTATAGAAACTTGTAAAAGGATACTTAATTGAGAACAAAAAAAAATTGGCCAGTTGGGACACTTGAAAAAGAACAGAGGGAGTACCTGTCTGGTGCTGGTAATTTTGACCTTACTAGTGTGGATTTTTCATGATAACTAGGGATGGCGTAATTTTCAGCATTTTCTAACACTTCATCTGTCTGTTGATTATTATAGACAAATGAACTCTATCAGCTTGCTGCAGTGGCTTTCTGCCTATTGTCTGCTTGGGTAAGTGATTGTTTTTATTGATTAATTTATTTTTAACTATACTTGAGCATTCTAGGTTTGTCAAAGTAAATTTAGAATCAAAATGAACTTTTCAGTTGTGTGTCTTTGGATGTATTGAACTATTTTCTCATTATGTATCCGAAAATTTATTGTATGATTTTACCCTATGTTGAACTCGATATGAAGTAGGACAACTGCCTCTGTATGATTTGTTGCCTAAACTTGTTATCCAAAAGGCTACCCAATACAACAACAATAACTAGGTCTTTATGCAACTGTGTGAGATTGGTTAAATGGTTATATGACACCTGCCTGGTGCTGGAAGGTCGGAAGGAGAAGTGTTATAAGCTTTGAATGGAAGCCCCGGTAAATGTTGTTTTGTTTGTATTGAATTATAACATGTCATTTTTATAGTTTCTCAATTCTTATAACATGTCAATTTTTATAGTATTTAATTATATAATTAGGTTTTCTCCTTCCTCTCTATTTTCTACATGTTGTATTAGGGCATCTAAGGGTTTTCTATGAACATGCCCAAACCATTTAGGTGTGTTTCACATTTGTTGGAAATTACTCTTATGACTGATCACAGTCCCCATATCTTTAGATAATATATTTATAATTGATTTTTTTATTTTGAAGAAAAAATGTGGCTGAGTTTTGGGTGTTTAGTCATTTGCCAACATCAATTTGAAGAATTTGTTGGCATTGTCTTCTATTGTAGTTTATCAAAATATCTGCATGAGCCTTGCAGAAGATAGTTTAAATACCAAATATTTTATACCTATTGTTGCTCTTCTCTACTTCTATATGCCAAAATAATTATCTCCATTTCAGGTTGTGCATTGTAGAGAATGGACTGGTGCATTTAATTTGCTGTCTATTTTATTAATCTTGCTACTTTGTTTTCAGTGCAGTGATAAACTGGGCCTCAGTCTTGAATTGGGTTCCTTTGTTGCTGGGGTTATGATATCCACTACTGATTTTGCACAACACACCTTGGATCAGGTTATTACAAAAATATTTGGATACTTTCTACAAAATCCATTAATCTTCTCTCGCTTGCCATAAGCCTATTCTTTCCTTTTGTTCCTCCCTTTACCTTTATATGCTCTCTTTTTGTGTTGTCTTAACCTATCATGGAGGCTATTTTGTCCCCGAATAAGGGTGTTCTCCTTGGGTCGTATACACTGCTTTAGTGCAAAGGTATATTCTTTTGGTGTTGTAGAGGCTGCTCACCACCACCTCACACACCCACACCAAGACAAAATAATGTGGCATATTCTGGTCAGGAACACGCTTTTCTCTAGCTCTCTGGCTGTGCTAGAAAATGATGGTTACATGGTTTGACAGATGTTTGATATATGTGGCTCTCAATTTGTAGGTTGAACCGGTCCGTAATCTCTTTACTGCTCTATTCCTTTCTAGCATCGGGATGCTCATTCATGTGCAGTTCCTATGGACTCATGTGGACATATTATTTGCTTCTGTTATACTTGTCATAGTAGTTAAAACTACTGTTGCAGCGACAGTTACAAGGATCTTTGGATACAATATCCGGACATCACTTGTTGTACGTTGCATTTCTAAACCTATTTTTTGTTGGAAAAATGGAATGCTCGACCCTTATGATTTGCGTTTATGGATGCTGTTTTTAGGTTGGTTTATTGTTGGCGCAAATTGGAGAGTTTGCTTTTGTGCTTTTAAGTCGTGCCTCAAATCTACATCTTGTTGAGGTAATCTGTTTGTTCCGTTCCCCTTTCTATTACAGATCTTAGCATTTCTTTAGTGTTTAAAACCTTGGAAATTTTTGCACAATGTATCAAAAGTAGACTTTCCATGTGCTTTCCAAAATTAAGAGCACTGCAATAATATCATCTACCACACTAGCAGAGATATGAGGATGCTTCCGCTTGCAGTTTTGGATTGCCATGAATATTGATCTTCTGTAAAACAAACTTCTTAACATCACTGATCTACTCAAGCTATTCTCTGACGATTGTAGAATAGGTTAACTGTGGAATTTTCCTTTCAGTTTCTGATACTTCTTGGATGCCTTTGATTGTCATTTCAGATAATGTGTAATGGCACCTCATTACCATTCTGCATATGAGTTTCAACATTTTTCATGTGGCCTAGCCTAAGTAAATTGAATTGAAATGATTATTGTTTAAATGCCATGCATTATCATCCAGAATGGAAACTGGAATGAATTTTGTCCTGGCAACTTGATGTTTCAATATTATCTACAGTTTCTGTAATGCTATAAAAATTTGTAAAGGCTGGTAGTCTTAGTATATACTCTGCAGGGAATGCCAGTTAAATTGTTTAAGTTGTGGACTGCAAATTGGTACTATGGCTTATTCAAAAATTGGATGTGAAGAATACAGTACTTAGGTTTGAAAGAAATTTGGAGACATGCGGTTACTTTGATCTTAGTCCCTAAAATTTCTAAACTTCCACTATTTCATTTGTGATGAATTGTTTAGATTTTGCAATAGGTTCACCTTTTAAAAGTTTATTGTAAAATTTCTTATTTTCAAAGCATGTGAGTCTTGATCTTACTGCCAGCTGATGTTAGAGGGATGTTGTCTACATTTTGATGAGTTTATTCAACCATTGGCTCCGCACTTTAGTTGCATGTATATATTATTTAGGCTGTACATCTAAATGCTGTTATCTAGAAATTTTCCCCATATGAATTGCTTTTCCGTTTTTAGTTGATTTAACAGTGGTTCATTATACTTGTCTGGTCCCTAAAGATTCTTTTATTCATGCAGGGCAAGATGTATATTCTTCTTCTTGGAACAACTGCTTTTAGTCTAGTGAGTTTTAACTTTTATACTTGTATACATATTTGGGATTTCCTCTGTTACTTTTTCTTCCAGTTATTTACCGCCCTAAATGTGCTGCAGGTCACAACTCCTGTCCTATTCAAACTAATACCCGCTGCGATGCATCTGGGAGTACTAATGCACTGGTTTCCATCAGAAAGCATCATTCCCCAGAATGAGGTTTTTATTTTTGTAACTGGTTCTGTTATAGATTGCAACCGTAAGATGAATAGACAATCAGTAATTGTTAACTTTTACCTGCAGGAGAAAGTTTCCATGATTGAAGCTCGCGACAGAATACTGTGACTAGCCGGCGGAGGATGCGATGAATCAAATTAGAAGGTCCAGTTATATATAGGGCTGAGGAGCTTTAGGGCAGTGCACTGCTCTGCATTGCAATTGTAGTTTCATCTTAACAGTTGAAAATTACTAATGACAAGAAGAGATTTTGCGTGTACATAAAATTCTTTCTATTACACAGGGTGTACATATCTCTATTCACCCTTTTAGTGGGGCGGGGGTTAGCAGATCAATACAATGACCCATTACAGTTCTCTAGTGTATTTGAAATGAGCAACGGAGGCACATTTGTGTACTTCACTCGATGTAATTGTAGTTGTTCATGTTTTATTTATTGCAGTAATGTTAAAATGACCAAATTCATGACTGCTATTATATCTCATTTTGCCGATAATGGTTATTTTCCTCAACCACCGTAGGACACCATGAGATATTCTGTCTGTTCTATTTATGTTTTTTCTCTTTCCCCCATCACAATGGAGAAGTGGATCAGTGACATGTTCCCCCATCCAATGTGAGAGTTGAGACAGGCAAGACCGTAGAATTGCATCTCCATTCTCGTTAAAATTGTTCGTGATTTATTGCGAGTCCACTTGGATCAGTGGGCGGTAGAATTAGGATTTGAAAACTTGCGTTGCCATTGTTATCTGAACTGAACTGAAGTGCCTATTTTTTGCATCTACACATATTTTCCCGCCGGCGGGAGGCCCGTGAATGTGGTTTCAATTTTGGCAAGTGGCTCCTCGGCCCAAACACCAACGGCCCGACCCGAATTGCAATAATTGGAAGTGTTTCTACTTACTAGAAACTTCCAAGGAAAGGATCCGGCCGAAGCTTTCAGTATTCCTTTCCATTGCTGCCCGCCGTCTCCTCTACCTTCACCACGGTTTTACTGTTGATATTTTTGCCGTTCTTAATCAGTTTCTGATTTCCCCTCCGTTATCGTTAATCAATCAAACAATCTGCCGGCGAATATGGAGAAGTTCCGGTGTCAGAGGATTGGTTGCAACGCGATGTTCACTGAGGACGATAACCCTGAGGATTCCTGCACTTACCACGAATCTGTACGTCTCTTCCTACCTGGTTTTATTTCCAGATTAATGTAAAATGTCATTAGTTTTTTCACTCATACCTTGAATGAAGCTGCTGTGTTGACTATTAATATAGATAAGATGTATTCTTTTCCGTTTAAGGTTAAATTATACTGTGCGTTTTTTAAAGTTCGATGATGCTGTTTTTCCTCCCAATATTCTGATATGTAAAGTTTATGCGCAATTCGTGATGAATTATGTGTTTTGTGCTGTGTTTCTCAGCCCAGCCTCTCTGTTTGTAAACTTCGTATGCAATTTGCATTGACACATGTATTATGTTTCTTTGCTTAGTTTTTTGGATAGGTAAAACTTTATGTGCAATTTTTGCATTGATATATCTATGCCGTGCCCTTGCCTCCTGGGAAAGAAATCGTGATGTCATATCACACAACTATCCAATTGTTGCTTCTGGGCGATATTTGTGGGTTAAAGATATTGTTGCTTTAGATCAGTAGGATTACTCACTGGCTGTCAAAATTGGAAGTTCTTATCTGCGTTTTGGAATTTCAAATGCAATAGAGCGAGCAAGTGTTTTCTGCACTATATTCAGTCTAGATAAGTTAGTTTATGAATTAGGTATTGGGGAATGAGCTTATTGTGTGAAACGTAAATTTGTTAATAGTTTTTTACCTCTATTTTCTTCATTTGTCTTTGAAAAAAACCTTCATAGTAGCCCCAAAAAATGCTCTAGTATACTTTGAGGGAAAATGTTCCAGTTACACTGTTGTTAACCTCATCACTGTTGCTTTAGTGCTGCCATTGATGTCTGTGCATGAGCAATATTTCCTTGAACTAGGATCTTCAGAATTTTGTTCTTATTATTTCATGTTTGTCCTCTAGAATTCACTTTTGGTCAGCTACTTGCAATCGTGCATAGGATCAGTTAAAATGAAAGTTTTCTGCATTCTTGGTTGCCTTATACTGATTAGTTTGCATTCTTTATTTGCCTCTATGTGAAGATCCCTTATAAAAGCTGAATTTGTAAGAGTTCACTGATTAAGTTTCTTTTTCTTTTGCATGGTGTGGCCATTTCTAATTGGATGTGCTGATGGTCTTAACAGGGTGTAAGTAGTACATTTGATTTGATTATCTCTTAAGAGGATTTATTTTTACATAGTTTTCTACAAGGAATATGTAGGCATTCTGAAACTTTGAATTCTACAGCCTTTATTCCACGACGGGATGAAAGAGTGGAGTTGTTGCAAAAGAAGAAGCCATGATTTCAGCTTATTTCTAGAAATTCCTGGGTAAGTTGCAGTCTGTATTGGAAGTTATATTGTATCGTTGTAGTTTTCCGCCAATTGAAGTTTAAGCTCATCCAGAGGCTTTGTCTTGGGTAGTGAATATGTTAGTTAAACAGTATGCTGTTCTTAGCTGGTCAATTTTGTTTTCTGGGATGAAATTATTACTTGTATCATTAGAACATCATGGATGAAGACAGTGATAACTAATAATGCTTTGTTACAAGTAGATTGTGTTAAGCAATGAATCCAAAGGCATATTGTTGTTAGCTGAGAGTTAACTATAATTCATTGTTTACTCTTATTGTATCTTCTCTGTCTGATATATTTGCATTTACCAAGTTGTAAGACAGGGAAACACACTACAGAAAAACCAGTTTTAGCAAAGCCGGCGCCTCCAAAGAAACCAACTCCTGCTCAGATTCCTGCGAACAGTGCATCAGCCAAGGAATCTTGTCCAAGGTGTCGACAGGGGTTCTATTGCTCTGATCATGGTATTCAACTTTATTTGAACTTGTTTTGGTCAGTTTTCTGTTTGATCTCTTTCGTTCTAAGGGTCATTGTCAGAGAGGGGAATTGAAATTTCGGGGTTCCAGTTTTATAAAGAACTTGTAAAGCAGATTTGAGATTTTCACTTTTGCAGTTTAAGATAAATGGATGTAATCTAAGGCATATTCTGAAGTATAATCCTTTCCCATTTAGGTTCGCAAGCCCGGGATATCAATCCAAAAGCATCAGATACTGTGGTTAACGCATCTGCGGAAAGCAATTCAAATGCACGGGAAGTTCATCCGCCACCAGTAAAGAAGATAGTTGACATCAATCAACCTCAGATTTGTAAAAACAAAGGATGTGGTAAAAGCTTTAAAGAAAAGGATAACCATGAAACTGCATGCTATTACCATCCAGGCCCTGCTATTTTTCATGACCGGATGAGAGGGGTGAGACATTCTGATGTTTATCTATATATGTTTTCTTTTGCCATAATACTCTGCGATTAAATGACTGCATCGTTTCTGACAAATTTTTGCAGTGGAAATGCTGTGATGTTCACGTAAAGGAGTTCGACGAGTTCATGGAAATACCACCTTGCACCAGGGGATGGCACAATGCTGACCCTGCATCAAAATAATAACCACAAATCAGAAAGTAATTGAGTTGTTTTTGTGCCCATTGGATGTTTAATTTGAGTGTTTTAACCTGTTGATGTGTACCATGATTTTGCTCTGTATTTTTTCTGCCTAGAGACTTATTAGTGTTTTTTCCTATAGTATTTTTCTCGTCCCTTGATTCAGGAGGGGGAAGTTCCTTCCTAATCATCATATCTGCTAGTTACATTTCATGAAAATGAGAAAGGATGTAGCCTAGGCAACTAGGCACGTACACTTGCTGTTTGTATAATTTGATCTGGATTGTGAAGGAGCATATAGATGATGCTCACTCTCTTCCATTAAAAGAGTTCGGCTCTATTAAAATAGTATTAGAAACAGAACTCTTAATGGTAAAAGAACGGAGGTAATAGTATTTTCGTTAGTGGGTAGATAAAATGTGCAAGAAGAATCGGAACCGGACCCCGTGGGTGGGTCAGGTTTCAGAATGGGGCGGATTTACCGCTGGTTGGTAATCGAGTGTTGTTGGCGTTTTTGATTTGTAAGCACTGTAGCTTCGTGAGTTAGTCAAGTCAAGGGGATGATAGATCATAGATTCCTCATTTTCTGCCATATCTATGGTTCTCATTGGCGGAAGGCTCTCTGCGTTGAGGTCATTGGGCTGCGGAATGATCTCTGAAAATGGATCTTCTCAGTGCTTTTGATATTTGCAACCAAGCCCCCCTCCCCCCACATGGAAAAACTTTTGTCGTTGAATTGAAAAGCCAGTTTTCTCTCTTTTCATGGCTGCAGGGGCAACTTTGGCAATTACTATTACTTTTGTACCTGCTGTACTAAAATTGGCAACCGGGAGAAGGAAAGTTTGAAGGGGAAAATTTTCATGAATTTCTGGAAGGGTTGAACGATAGTCTTTCATGAAGAAAAATTCATTTACAACCCTTTTTTTTTTTTTTTTCTTTTTCCTTAAAGAAACAAAATGTTTGAGAGAATTTAGTCTTAAACAGCATAATGAGGTTTCTATAATAGGCTGTTTTTGGGTAGGATTTGCCCCTAAATTTGGTGTTTTTGTAGCACTGAATTGGTAATCGTAACACATTATTTTCTGTCTCTCTCTTGCATCTGCCATTCTTCTCGCATGCTTTGAAAAATTTCCCAGCGAGGAAATTCAAAATGCTATTTTGACGATTCAAAAGTTTTTCTTTCCCATGGAAGGAAGGAAGGAAGCAAAGGAGTTTTGCTTGGTTATGTCGCAATAACAATAAGTGTGATACCATAAAAATCCAACCACATTTATGTAAATTCTGAACCAAATATTTACCACTATCACCAGCACCACACCCTTCCAAATTTCAAAACCAAACAATAGTACAGTGGAAGGTGGAAGTTGCAGTTGCTTTTGCTTCAGCAAGGCAAAACGAGAAGAAAAAGCACCACTTTCTCTTCATATATCCAATGGATAAAGATTGTTTGTAGTAAATGAATGAATGTGGTTCTGAATATACAAGAAAAGCAAAAAAAAAAATCTTTTTCCCACTTTACTGTCGGTCACGTTTTAGCTTCCTTCCGAACAATGGAGAAAGAAGGCTACAGTACACTGAGAAAGAGAAAGATCATCTTTTCACCAGAGACTGTAAAAAAAAAAAAAAAAAAAACTCTTCTTCGTTGTTGTTGTTTTTTTGTGGGTGATAAAAATGTCCAATTAATGTAGAGCGAAGCGACCAATTATCTTCAATAATGGCAGTGATTTATGGAGAAAGGTTGTCGGAGAAGTCAGGGCTACTCTCCACTTGCAGACGTGACTCGTCACATCCATCTCCAACGGAACCTTCAGCGATTCACAACCGTCGGATCTCATCTCATTGGAGCGTTCCACGCGCACTTCACTCCAGGCGCGCGTGGAGACATTGTACGTCCGGAGAACATAGGGAAACGGCGGTACGTACGGCTGACGGCGGAGGCCACCACCACTTTTTTTCTTACTATTTCACTTCCCCTCAGTCGCTATTATAAGCTACTACGTATAGTAGTAGTAGCAGCTAACTAGCTTTAGTGTACTGTGATCCTCTCTCTCAGTTTACACACGTCGCCTCACCGCCGTTTCATTCCGATTGGGAACTGCCGCTGTCAATCGAGCGTGGGCTCTACTAGAATAGACAGGTGAAAGATAGATGTAGCCGTCGTCGTCGATCGTAGTAGTAGTGTGTGACTGTGTGTTCCGGCGATTCACAATCTCCGCGGGTTTGGATGTTTGCATTTTTGCATGCTTCAATTTCGAGAAAAAAAAAAAAAAAAGGGAAAAAAAAGATGATGTTTTCTCTGTCTTCATAAATTAGAGAAACAAAGGCTGAGAAAGCATTAAAAACACAGCTTCATACAGAGGGCTGCTATCTCTTTAATTTTGTCCTTGATCACTTCACTCTATGCCTTACAGTTCACGCCAAACGCCTGTTCTGCTCTGCCCCCCCCCCCCCCCCCCCCCCTTCCCTTTCCTGCTCTCCCTCCCAGCCCCTGCCACCACTCTGTTCTTTACTCTTTTTCTCTCTCTATTTCTTCTTCTCTCTCTCTGTGTTTTTTTTTTTATCTCCATCCATCACACAAAGAGTAGTTGTATTTCAAGAAATTATGGTAGCAGTTGCTAGTTACGTTATGCATTGTTGCATTATTGTAGAGCTTTTGGTGAGTGAGTTTTGAGAGACCTCAACTGCTCATCTTCTTCTTCGCCCTTCCTGTTGCAGTTGTTGTAGTAATAGTGATGCTGGGTTTTGGCTCTTAGGCTTTTTACCAAGTTCTGAGTTATTTTAGTGGCTAAGTTATTGGAAGAGCTTACTGAAGAGGAAGAAAAAGAAGAAGAACAAAAATGAAGACTTCATTTCTTAGTGTGATGCTCACGATATCTATATCTATGTTGGTGCCTCTCTCATCATCACTGAGCGAAGAAGGTTGCCCCCTCACAGTTTCGCTGTTTGTTTTTCTATTACCTTTCTGGGGAAATAGTACTTTAGAATATGTATTTTGTCTTCCTTGGTTCTCAGTTTCTTTTCTTTTCTTTTTTTTTTCTATTCACGTTCTTCTCTTTTACCTTTTTTGAGTCAACTTCTTTTTTTAATCTTTCCGAAAAGGACTATGAAAAGGTTTCAGTTAAAGTGAAGTAATAAACTAATTTGAAGTTGTCTTGTCTTCCATTTCTCTAGAAGGGTGATTGTGTTTTCAACGAAGCTACTGCTAATGTGTTTTTTGGCTTTGCTTTTCTGGGTTCTCTCAGTCACCTTGCAAGAGCGAAGTTTTGGCCTTCAGTGAAAGTTTTTTTCAAACACTTGTGGTTGTGACTATGACTACTAAGTTTTTAATCTTGTTCTTGTGAAGATATAAGTAATCTTTCTGTTTGGAAATGGTTACTGTTTTCTTTCATCTTTGAGGTTTTTATTTCCTTTTAGAGTACCGTTTGAATATCATTGTGCCAGATTTGTAGGGTAATCTTCTTAATAGTTAAAGCTGTTGACTTTGGTAGTTTATCAACAATAGTTTAATTGATCCTATGTGGGAGTATTATTCTAATCTTATAACTTAATGATTTTACCTTTGTTCGCTTAATATAAAATGTCCCATCTTCCAAATCTAGGCTTCCTTTGTTTATTTGATTGGTCACCGGTTTTCTTAAAATGGAATGTGTTTAAGGATGGACATCTTTTAGGAACAAATGATGGGAAATATTTTCTTTATACCATGCAGGAAAATCCTTAATGTCCATTAAAGCATCATTCCGCAACGTGGTGAATGTGTTAGTGGACTGGGATAATGTTCAAAATGCAGATTTCTGTTCTTGGAGAGGAGTACTCTGTGGCAATATCACGACTTCTGTTGTTGCTCTGTGAGTCTCTTACCTTCTCTGTAGTGTTGTCTTTTTAATACTATTTTTTATCCTATCATGTGACAGTGTTTGAATGATTGTTTTCTGGTTTTGTTTTTGTTTTTGGGTTGAAGGAATTTGTCTTACCTGAACCTGGGTGGGGAAATTTCACCTGCCATTGCAGACTTGAGGGACTTGCAAACTCTGTATGATTCCAGTTCTTTTGAATACCTTCTCTGGGTTCTTGTTTAGTTGCTGACATTTTTCTCATCAGCTACGAACTTGTTTTCACCTATTACTTTGATCAGGGACCTTAAGGGAAACAAGCTATCTGGCCAAATACCTGATGAGATTGGCAACTGCAATTCTCTGACTCTCTTGTAAGAATTTGATTCTTCAACTCTTGCAATACGTAATGATCAATTTTATATAATAATATGGGTCGTGACATCCTGCAGAGATTTATCTGAGAATTTGCTTTCCGGGGACATACCCTTTTCAATTTCAAAGCTTAAGGAACTCGAGTCACTGTGAGTTTTGTGGTCTACTTTTATCATTTTTGTGTTATGTATGTAAAGATTCTCTGCATCTAAGGCTCAATGAATTCACAATGTAGGAACTTGAGGGACAATCAGTTGACAGGTCCTATCCCTTCAACCTTAACTCAAATTCCCAACCTTAAAACTCTGTAAGTGAGAAAAGACGTAACCTTTTTTTGCAATTATAATTTCAAGTTTATGGAATACCTTTTTCTACCCTACACTGGTATTATGGATATACTAACTTAAGAAACTAATGGTTTCATTGGTTCAAGTGATCTTGCAAGGAACCAGCTTATTGGTGAGATACCTAGGTTGATCTACTGGAATGAAGTTTTGCAGTATCTGTATGTTGAATTATCCTTCTACGTGTTCCTTTTTCCTTGTAAAATAGCTATATTGTAAAATGGTTTACTTTAACTGATATTCGATTCTTCTTGTCTGTGCAGTGGCTTACGGGACAATTCATTGACAGGAACACTCTCCTCTGATATGTGTCAGCTAACTGGTTTGTGGTATTTGTAAGTACTCTGCATGTCACTCGCTGCACAATCTCTGCATGTTGCTTTTGTTCTTTTTATTCCTATAGTGTTTTTGTTATAACATTTCTGTTGTTTCAGCGATGTGAGAGGAAACAATATAACTGGAAAAATCCCTGACAATATTGGCAACTGTACAAGCTTTGAGATCCTGTAGGTTGCTTCTGTCAGATTGTTCTGTTTGTTCGTTTTTTAAGTTGGAGATAATATTCCTGAAAATTGTGTGATTCATCGTTTCAGGGATATCTCGTATAATCAGATTGCTGGGGAGATTCCTTACAATATTGGCTTCCTACAAGTGGCCACATTGTAAGTTCTGCTTGCACTGCTGTAATATCTATCTTATGCATAATACAGAAAGCAGCTGACCTCTACTCTTCATATTGTCTATCTTTAGTTTTGTCAATGTTTAGCTTTTTAATTGTTAGTTGAGCTTTGTCACTGGCTTTATGGCTTTATGTTTTGCTTTAACAGGTCTCTACAAGGAAACAAACTCACTGGGAAGATTCCCGATGTCATTGGTCTTATGCAAGCCCTAGCTGTTTTGTAAGTCTTTAAAGCAGTTTCTAAAAACCCTTTTTAATAATTTCATGAAAAACTGTGGCTTTTGAAAAAAAAAAGGAAGCTAATTTATCTCTTCGTATTTTGCCAGAGATTTAAGTGACAATCAACTAGTTGGACCCATCCCTCCAATTCTTGGGAATTTGTCATATACAGGAAAACTGTGAGTTTTAATGCTATGATGTAATCTTGTGGACTCGCTGCTTCTTAGTTTAGGATTTGTGGACTCCAAGTTCTCTATTTTGATGAATAATCGACTGTAGGTACCTTCATGGAAACAAGCTTACTGGGCCAATTCCACCAGAGCTGGGCAACATGTCAAGGCTCAGTTACTTGTGTGTTTCGAATCTCAATGTTGTTACTTTTCTCATTTTCTTTACGTTTGAATTCTAACGTGTTGCTTGCAGGCAACTAAATGACAATCTGTTGGTTGGTGAAATACCTGCTGAACTTGGAAGATTGGAGCAACTTTTTGAACTGTAAGTACTTGGTCTTTAAAAGTTCCACTTTTCCTGGTTTATCTTTTGGGCTGATTTCTGATCTCTTTGCAGCAATGTGGCTAATAACTTTCTTGAAGGTCCAATTCCTGAAAACATCAGCTCCTGTACAGCACTGAATCAATTGTAAGATTTCTTATCTCCAACATATAGTGTGAATGCCAGTTTTAAATGTTTTATGTATTTGTTGTAAATTTACTCTTCTTCTGATTTTTCTCTTGTCTTCAAATTTTTAGCAACGTGCATGGAAATGGATTAAATGGATCCATTCCATTGGGATTTCGCAATTTGGAGAGCCTGACATATCTGTATGTTCTGTTGCGGGGAATTAACTTCAATTATAGTTTCATGGTTTCACTTAACTTTGTCTTGACCACTGAATCGCCCCTGTACTCTCAGGAATCTTTCCTCTAACAAATTTAAGGGTCGCATACCGGTTGAGCTTGGCCGCATAATCAATCTTGACACTCTGTAAGCTCTCTGAGCAGTTTTATGCAAAGTTTGCAAACTTCTTTTAGCGACTCTAAATGTTGACACAGACCCTTTTTCAACTCAGGGATCTTTCCAGTAATGATTTTTCTGGATCTGTTCCTGCTTCAATTGGTGATCTGGAGCATCTCCTTATACTGTAAGATTCTTGAGAGGAAATTATGGACTTCTGTGAGCAATATATATTGAACTAATATACACATTCATAATCGACAGGAATTTAAGTAGGAATCACCTTAATGGACCAGTGCCTGAGGAATTCGGGAATCTCAGAAGTGTGCAGACCATGTGAGTGTCTATAAAAGAAACTTTAACCTTCATTCAGTAAGAATTTTTACTGTCTTTTATGATAGTGGTTGTTACTCTTTGTAGGGACATGTCCTTCAACATATTATCTGGTTCCATCCCCAAAGAAATAGGCCAGTTGCAGAATCTTGAGTCACTGTGAGGCTCCTACCCTGTTTCTCTTTTTTCCTCTGCTCTTCTCTAAGTTCTTGAAAAATATATCACTACTAGATTATCCATATGAAAAATTTTCTGTGTTGTATTGCAGTATCTTGAATAATAACAATTTGAGTGGTCAAATTCCTGATCAGCTAACCAATTGTTTGAGCCTTTCCTCACTGTGAGTTACATCGTACCTATTGTTTCTGCATTTGAAGCATCAACCTTTAGTTTCTGATAAACATCATTCTCAGGAATTTTTCCCACAACAACTTCACTGGTGGTATCCCTCCTGGCAAAAATTTCTCCCGGTTTTCACCTGAGAGGTACATAGATCCTTACTTAGTCTTCTTCACGATATCACCTTCATATAGATGCTCATGTTGTATTTATCTATTCTGTTTAAGTTTTGCCGGAAATCTGCTGTTATGTGGGAACTGGCCAGGTTCAATTTGCAATCCTTCTGCTGTGAAATCCAAAGGTACGTCCCTTTATTTTAAGTTGGTTGGAAGGCTTAAGTAAGATATTCTTCCATCCCTTCATGAAGAGACTGTAGAGTCTGTGTTAACAAGTGCTGTACTGTCTTAAATGCAGCAATATTCTCCAGGCTTGCTGTTATTTGCCTAACTTTAGGCTTCGTGACTCTGTTATCCACGGTGATAGTTGCTATTTATAAATCCAGCCGGCCGGGACTCCTAGTAAAGGGATCTAACAAAAGTATGCCTGGTGGTTCTTCGATTGAATATCACATTATACTTTTATTTTAAATCTGAAGCTGGATTATCCAGAACTTCTGATTCACTTCTATTGTGCAACCAGGTCCCCCGAAACTTGTGGTTCTGCACATGGATATGGCTCTTCATACCTATGAAGATATAATGCGAAGTACTGAGAACTTGAGTGAGAAGTACATTATAGGTTGTGGTGCTTCCAGCACAGTGTACAAATGTGTGTTGAAAGGTTCCCGACCAATTGCAATTAAGCGTCTTTACACTCAACATCAGCACAATTCGCGCGAGTTTGAGACTGAGTTGGAGACTGTAGGTTGTATCAGACACAGAAACCTAGTCAGCTTGCATGGTTATTCTCTTTCTCCGCATGGAAACCTCCTCTTCTATGACTATATGGAGAATGGTTCTTTGTGGGATCTCCTTCATGGTTAGTGTCTTTTTTCTTCGTTTTTGTGTTCTGTCCTTCGTGCCATGTAGTCTTTTTTCTTCGTTTTTGTGTTCTGATGCCTACTGTTTTATATCATTGATGCTATGTTAATGGCTTGTTGATCACTTGTATCACGTAGGACCATCCAAGAAGGTGAAATTGGACTGGGAAACCCGTCTGAAGATTGCTGTTGGAGCTGCTCAAGGGCTAGCTTATCTTCATCATGATTGCAACCCTAGAATCATCCACAGGGATGTAAAATCCTCCAATATATTGCTGGATGAAAACTTTGAGGCTCATCTCTCTGATTTTGGCATTGCAAAATCTATTTCTCCTGCGAAAAGTTATGAATCAACCTATGTACTTGGTACAATAGGCTACATTGATCCTGAGTACGCGAGGACTTCCAGAGTCACTGAAAAATCAGATGTTTATAGTTTTGGTGTTGTTCTGCTGGAGCTATTAACCGGAAAGAAAGCCGTGGATGACAACTTAAACCTGCACCAGATGGTAATCACTATCCTCCACAGCTCATTTTTGTTGTTTTTTGTTCTAACAATTGCTGAGCAACCATTGAGATATTCCCTGATATTTTCATGTGTTTCAGATTGTGATGAAGGCTGATGATAACACGGTGATGGAGGCCGTGGATACCGAAGTCTCTGTTACATGCATGGATCTAGCCCATGTCAAGAAGGTTTTCCAGTTGGCTTTGCTGTGCACTAGGCAGCTCCCTTGTGAGAGACCAACTATGCATGAGGTTGCCAGGGTGCTCATCTCCTTGCTTCCGCCGCTCCCTCCCACGAAGAAGCCCTGTTCGGCTCCTCCAAAGTCCATCGACTATGCAAACTTTGTGATCGGTAAGGAACAATCGCAGTTGAAGACATTGCAGCCTGAGGTCCAGGCGCACAGTAATTCCTCTGATGCACAATGGTTGGTTAGGTTCCAAGAAGTTATATCCAAGAGCACAGTTTGATATTGTTTCAAGTCAAACATGGTGTGGGAGGACGTGAATGGATTATCTTCATTCCAAATTTTGCTACTATTATTTAAGTCTTTCCTTCAAACTGAAGGTAGCTGGGCAATTTTAGAGCAACTGCAGCATCTTTTAAGATGAAGTTGGTAGGCCTTTTGTGTATATTTTCAACTCTTGTTTCGACCTGCAAATTAGTTGGATGTTTGGTCGATTGGATTGCGAAAAATGCGTAGAAATCTGGATTTGAAACAAAAATCTGCTCAGTTAAATGTTTTTAAGTGTAGGGAAGTTGCCAAGGAAAAATGGCATTTTTATACCTCACATTTATCTTTGTGGTAGTTTTAGTCACTTTTGTTTGCATGTGGTGGTTTCAGTCTATTTTGTTTGTCATTGTGATAGTTTTAGTTTATTTTACTTATAATTGAAAGTTGAACAGATCATTTGGAGATTTATTACAAAATTTATAAATCATAGGTTAAACCATGAATTGTAAAATTAAAAAATTGTACTTTTAATACTTAATATTTGATCTTTCTTCTTTTGAAATTGAAATTTTTGCCTAATAAGTTTTCAATTTATAATATTTTATATAATTTTACTGAAAGTCCAAATTTGCAAGTATCTTAATTAAAAAAAAAATGTTTAAGTACTTTAATCAATTAAAAGATAATTTTGAAATATTTGGTCTAATATAGAGTATCAGAAGTGCAGTTTTTTATTTTACAATTCATGTCTTAATTCAAAATTTAAAAATTTTTGGAAAAAGACCTCAAGTGACTTGATTAACCTTCAATTATAGATTAAATGGACCAAAATTGCCAGAATATCAAATAAAAGGGTCTAAAATCGCCACAAACAAACAAAATTGATTAAAACTGCCACAAGGTCAAACTTAAGGAACTAAAAATGTCGTTTTTCCAATTGGTAAACAATCCTTCTAACAACGAAAAGAAAAGAGTACTGTTTTTTTTTTTTGTGGAAATGAAAATGCAGTGCTATATTAATAGTGCTGGAAATCGTGTCTAGCAACATTTGAGATACAAAAACCGAAGCCATATCCCACCAAGTACTCATCACGCTTGCTTAGCCCTAAATCTTCCCCATCAAGGTAGTACCCACATCTGTATTCATGACGCTCCCCTAATCGGGGTCATAACCTATCAATATTCATGACGCTCACTTAACTTTAAATCACCTCTAACTGTGGTATGCGTTTCCCAAAAAAAAAAAAAAATAAAGCCCTAACTATGGCCACCAACACCGCCTCAACCTCTACCTCTGGCTCCACGCCAAACTTCCAAAAAAAAAGAAAAGAGCGTTTCTAGAAAGTAACAATGTTATATCGCATAGTTGCTTTAGTTAAAACGGGGGATCACCATGTTTCTATTCTCTTCGTTAGGACATGGAAGTAGGAAAGGGGTCTAACAACTCTAAAATTTACAAAATCCCCTTCACAGCTATACATATAATACACAAACCTTGAAATGAATCCTACCATCTCAGAGTTGAGAATCAGTCTATCCCTGGCTAACACAACGGAGAATCTTCCTTCCTCTATATTATACAACAAAAGAATATTCCCACCGTTCAATTACGTTCAATTAGAAGAGTCAGACGATATTTGAAACTAGACTCTGTTAGTAGAACAGAGGGAGTAGTAAATTTCCGCAAAGCAATGAGATAATGAATGGTGTAATTGACGTCGTCCATATTACAAATTCCACCGTCTTTATGTATGACTTCAGCGGATACCCAAGCTCCTGGTACAAAATAAGTGTCACTCACGACTCACAAATCATGGATACAGACTAGTAGAATGCTAAGTTACAAGAAATTATGTTGTCTCTAATACTAATACTTCCTCCGTCCCAAAAAGTTAGTCCAATGTTGTTAAATTGTACCTGTGAACGTTGGGTTGATATGCTATTCCTGGGATGGCCTCCATACTACCGCATTGGTTCATCTTCCCAACACACCTCTGTGGGTAAAAACCTTATAGAGTTTACAACTGCGAGTGATGGAATTCAGAAAAATGAAGAGCAAGAAGAAATAGCATCTCATAACTCATTCTCGCTTACCCAAAAATCAGGATGGAAAGAATCCGGGGCATTCTCCTTTGAGCCCTGTATGAATATCAACAGGGAAAAGAAAAAAGCATCCTTAAGAAATGTGAAGTAAATTTCATCATGCTGTAGTGTGTTTAGTATCAATTCATTGTACCTCAGCGGACACGCGAGATTTTGGCGGCGCTGCTGCATTGCTCCCCAAATCCGGTTTCAGGGAAAGCTGTCAAATGAAATGATTTTGAATGTGAAATAGAGGCATCAAATTTCTGATTCGTTGTTTAAAACTGAAGGCATTTTTCAGTCCATGAGGAATCTTAAAGGGCCCTGATGCCACTAAACTTCAGATGATTTACCTTTCCAAATAGTTCAGTAGGTGGGCTCTGTGGAAGTCTGTTATCTTCCTGAAGAAAGGTAATTCAAAGATGTATGTCATGGAACGAGAAATCAAAAGGAACGGACTGTAAATAAATCAATCTATATGCAGCTAAATAACAAACAAATCGATTCAAGTCAGGATCACTCTGCAATCCATGAATAAAACAAGATCCTATTATGTACCATTGCGGCTGCTTTGTTAGTGTTTTCCGCTTCACGCCCAGTGGCTTCCTTGGCTGGCGAAATCTGAAACGAAGTAAAATAAATTGTTGAAGGTTATTTGCAGCTTTAAAACCAATAATGCATGTCAGTTTGATCGATCGAGTCTCTTCCACCTTATTACTAAGTGCTCCTGCTTTTGTCTTGAGTGGCTTTTCTTTTTTCTCCTCCTTCAGAGCATCATCTGTGTTTGAGTTTGATCTGCAATATAAAAACACTGATAAGAGAGAAGATTGAAGAGACTATGGATTAAACAGGTTGACAGGTCGAAGTTTCCAACCTCTTCAAGTAAGCAGGATTATTCTGTAAACTGACATCAGAATTCTGTCTGTTCCGTTCCTACAGAGAAGGGAAAACAAAAACAAAAACAGGAATCAGGTGCTGAATGGAAATCCGTTTAGTTAAAGATGGTTGAAATCATAAAATGTGAGTACAAAAGCATGCACGATTGTGTTTGCAAGAAGAACAAATGTTGTACTTAGTTGATGAGATGCTACTTCAGTTCACTAGCTATCACCCACTACAACTAGTGTATACCCAGAGAATTAGAAGGTTGGCTTACGCTGGAAGATCGCTGCAAGGCTCTCGCTGTAGTCTTCAAGTTAAAAGCCTAGAAAAAGCAATTTGAGTTAGGAAAAGGATATGTAGATAGGAAGCAATGCAAGAAAGAATGATTATAAGAGCTGAAACATTACTTGAATCTCTGTCAGCTTTTGTTTGCTTTTTACAGATGGGGTTGGTGAAGGAGGCTTGAGCATCTAACAAGTACGCAAGACATTCTCAAGTCAATATCAAAGACAAAAAATTCATATCTCCAGCAAACAGGATCAAACAGGGAAATAGACATTTATTATTGAAGTACAAACTTTTCTGTTCGTGGAGTGTGCTTTGAAGTTCTCCGTTTCCAATTCCGAACGCTCACTTGAATAGGAGTTAGCCCTGGACCTAAACACGAAAGCCATCGATTGATGTTTCGACCATGTAATGTTAAGGCCAAATAAACTAGGAGAAGAGAAGGAAGAATACCTCCGGGTTGTAGCCCTTTGTAAAGTTTCCAATGCTGGCTCTTTAGGAATAGTAACCTTCATCTTGGAATGTCTGGCATTAGGAGGAGCTGTATTTCCATCCTGCAAAATTGAACCTTCAACTTTGTTAATCTGAAACTGGACAGCAAGTGTTCAAATGGGCAAATCATTGGTTGAGATCAAATCAAATGTTAAACAATGCTGATTTGAAATGTCATATGAAAGCACAATACAGTTTTTGCACTGCCTCTGCAACATAGCACACCTTTTTAGAATTCTTATGTTGCAACAAAGCCTTTTGCTGCTTCGTGAGAGAACCCTGTTATGCAACACAAAATGAGAAATTAGGTAATTCACTAAACCTTCCCCTTCAGTGACAGCAATGCAAAGATTTAAGCCTGCCACTCGTAGGCCTTGTCTCAGGAACTAATCAAATGAAGCTGAATAAAAAGTTTGCAGATTCTGACAATTAACCTTAAGCAGGTAACCAATCTCAATCTTTTGACGTTTGTTACCCAAGTTAAGCAAACCTCTCTCATCCATGTGTATGAGTGATTTCTGATGCCTGCATTTGAGAAATGAATATTGGATTGCCATTTGATATAACGAAACCATGCATGGTGGAGTGTGTATACTTTGGAAAACAAACCTTCCACATAAATGGTTGGTAAGTAACATATCTCGGGCGTTATTTAGTTTGGCTAAATGACTGAGTGTAGGTTTCATTAGATTTGAGCTCCCTTGCTTGGATGACCTGGAAGCTGAATTTGCTTTAGTCTCCGGGGAACCTTCTCCTCCTGTGCAAATGAATAGGGAAACTTTGTCACCAAAAACACATAATCATAACAACAACTAAGCCTTTATCCTACTGATTGAAGTCACTGGAGTCAGTAATGTGGATCACATCTTGCCATCATGAAAGGTAAGACTCATTGTTTCATTTTTTAGACACGTGGTCGCCAAAAACATCTATAAACTCAAATACAACAATTTTCAGTGGCGCCTCTGGAGTCATAAATGTTGCTGAATCAAGAGAACAGAACATGATGAGATCTCCTACCGAATATCTCTATTTTATTTTTCCTTTTTCTTCAGTGCATCCCTAGTCTAGAAAAGCACCAATTCTTATCTGTAATGTTAAAAACGCACTGGAAATTAAGAAGATTCAGTTCAGTAGTTATTCCCTAAATCCTTTGCAGTTACCTTTGGATGGAGAAGCCTGAGAGCCATTGTCACAATCTGAAGCAGTATTGTCATATGAGCCGGAAGAGGTGGTGTTTTGGTGCCCCTGATTGTTGCCTCGCCATTTTAACTTGAGAATTAGCGCTACGAATAACAAATAGGGTTAGATTTCGCCAAAAGACAAACGCAAAAACAAAAAATTACAGAGGAACACATGCATGACTCCGATCTCATTAATTTAATTAATTATGTTCAATCAACAACAGGCATCGAGAGAAAAATGAAATTCCATTCTAATCTTTTCATGGACGATGGCAGGAGACGATAACCTAATTAATTAAAGATAATAAAGGGAAGGGAATGCTTACGAGAGGCAGGATAATTTCCGGCATGTGAAAACCAAAGCTCCGCTTCTTGGGATTCCTGGAGAATTTCGGGACAAGCAAAATCGAAGAATTGAGGCGCATCAAACTCGTAATCCCAATCAAAGTCCGATCCTACCATGAAATCATCTTCCTCGACGAAATCATATATATCTTCGTCCATCCCCATCATAATATTCACCGGAAACCGCAAACCAAAAACATAAGGATTATATCTATACACTGTTATAATCTATAATAATAATAATCGTTTCCACATCTTTTTAATTACTGCCCATGGCCGGAGCACCGAGCCAAAAGTAATCCCGTGGAAATCATCGAATTCGATCTCTCTGGCCTGGCTGGCTGGCTGGCTGTTGCCTGTGGGTTTTTCTAGACTCGAACAAAACCTAGGAACGATCTGTAGGGCGGAATTTTTGCGATGAAGGCAATTTGCACGCAGAGATTAACACAGAAACGGCGAAGAAGGCAAATTGCAGAGGGCATTGAAGTGAAAAAGACTTACAGGTCCGACAGCCAAACAGCCAGAACGAACATGATTCTACGTGAGGATGATCATTATATGTATGTGAATCCCGCTTTTTTTGTTTAGCGCCACGCTCAGGACAAATTTGCCTCTGTTTTGAATTTTTGTGGGACCCGTAGGCTGCAGCCGCAGGGCGAATTCTGTAATTATGAAACCAGCCACATTATTTTTCAAAATTACAAAATCGTGCCGTTGTTTTTTGTAAAATTTGCAGAAGAGTCGTTTTTCTTTTTTGCTTTTCTATGACAAAGATGCCGATAATTTAAATCAAACTATAAGAGTCAATTATTATATTAACACAAATTTCAAGAGGTTGTCATAATTTCCCAAAATTTTATGGGACCATGTTAGTTCACCAAATCTTGAAGGGGTAAATGTAATTTACAAATAAAATTATGGGGTTTTTCTTTTTCCTTTTTTTTTTTTTTTTTCTGAGATGGAACCAACTAATTTTGTTTTGCCTATCATTTCTTTAATTATATGGTAAGTGAGGTGACCGTCCAGAATAAAGAGACGAAAAAGCCACCATTTGGGAGAGAGTTAAACAGAAAATTGTTGTATTTGCCAGCAAAAATCAGGCTGGCAGCTATTACGGCAATGTGAGCATTTTTGCCCAGTTTGTTTCATTAAAAATGACAAATTGTAATAGGAAAACGATTTTTGGCCAATAAATTATTTTTAGCTTATCTTTAGTCATTTAATTAATGAAAGTGACAATAAATATTTGTTCCATCAAATGAAAACATTATAATATACAGAAAACAATAAATCAATGGGCAAAACCATACAAAAATAACGCTTAACAAAAATTATATATTAAGACTCGTAAATAATTATATCACTGAATTTGTTTAAAATATCAATAGATTATGAGCAATAATAACATCTCATCACCTGCTGCAATTCAAATGATTCTACGTTGGCCAGGACATTTAAGGTGAGCAATAATGGGAGAGGCTCGGAAAGAGAGCGGGGGAAAGAAGCTCCTCATTCCATATTAATTGATGTCTTGTCTTCAATAGCAGGAATTCTCATTCAAGCTCTTCGCTCGAGCTACTACGTATTTAATACCATTCACAAGACTCACACAAGTCACAACGTCTCCATGGGTCTAAAATTAAAGACTTGCACTTGGCCGATTACACCAAAGCTCCATATATGGTATTTCATTTTAGGGTGATACTGGATACCGTTGTTGTTGGGTAGGTAAGTCAGCATCAGATTGTAATTCTCTTCACCTCGGCACAGAAATGAAATGCCTCTTAACTCAGCTCGAATAATGTTGGGTAGGTAACCAGAGCCGAGTTGATCTCCACGTCAACTCGGTACAGGGTTAAAGCTTGTCTCAACCCGGAACAAAATAGTATCAAATCCTTGCAGGTGAAGACAAATTCTAGTACAAGATCTTGATAGACACACGTGGCGTACACCCATTGGCTTATAGGTAATGATGCACAAGTGAGTGGAAGGGGTGCACAAGTAGAAGACCAATTTCATCTAGTAATTCAACTCGGTCACTGCCACAACAACTCAGCTACGACCACCAAGAGTACCTATAAATACAAGGTAGTCTCACACATGCGGGAGGATGATTTTGACTACTTGAATTGTACTTATAACCGATGTTTGAAACTGGAACTAACTTGATCATCATAATTGAATCCGGGAGTTAGTTCCCAAACGCAGGTCAATCGGAGAAGACGACCCGCTTGCTATCCTACGATGAATTGGAGTTGTAACAGTTCTAAACGAGCGAGCTAGAGCTACTCTTGGCTTGGGTTCGGTTCTGAGCTGATCTCATTTGAACCTGTATATTTGAACTCGAATTTGATTTGACAAATTTAGAATAGGTTTAAACTTGAATTCGAGTTTGAGCTATAATAAAGTAAAAAAGAATTATATATATGTAGTCTTGATCGGTTGGCTGTACGATCTATTGAGTCAGTAATAAGTGAGTTCCAATTTAATCAAAATCGATCTCAAGTCAAATTTTGACCAAGCTGATCGCGAACGACGAGTCGAGAATTACCATTCTAATTTAGTTGCAAACTTGTAGTTTTGTACCTTTTTTGCCTTACAAAAATAAGTAAATTATATTGATAATAAATTTGATGGATCAAATGATGCTATAAATTTAGGGGCATACTATTCACAGGAACATTTTTCTGTGAATAATCTATTTTGCCCCTTAAGTATAAAAAAAAAAAAAATCCTTTTCATTCAATAATACCGCCGGGATTTTTTTCGAAAATACCGCAGGCGGCCGGCGAGATTTTCTGGGAAAATACCGCCGGCGGTATTTCAGTGAAAATTCGGCCGAGGAGACAAATTTCTGCCGTCTCCTCGGCCGGAGAATGACAGATCCGGCCAAAAACTATCGGATAATCGCAGATCCGGGCAAAAAAAATAACAAATTCGGCCAAATTATTACAAATTCATCAAAATAACCAATAAAACATCAACGAAACAAATATGAATTTTAGGCACTCACTTTGCCTATCCGATTCGTCCGGACTTTTATCCGATTTGGCAGATTTTTTGCTTCCTTTTTTCTCCAAAGAGTACAGGTACACAAATCGTTATTTGCTTGCATAGGATTTATAGGATTTTTTTTTTAAACCTAAGGGGTATTATAGACTATTCACAGGAAAATGTTTATGAGAATAGTAAAAATGTTCTTGCAAATAACAATTCCGTAAATTTAATGATCAAATTTCAAAGCTGTAGGAAAATACGAGCTTCATCTTTAGCCCAATTACCATTGGCATGAGACATTGTCTGTAAAAGTTTTAAAAACCCATAATATAAATTACTAATACTTAAAAGAAATGTTACAACTAAAAAAAAGTTAAAAATGTACAAAATGTCCATAAAAGACTTCATTTTTGTAACAACATCACACTTTGACAAATTTTTTTTGGAAAAAGTGCAAAAATAGTCCACAATCTTTACCCCTGTTTCAAATGTCGTCCAAATCTTTAGTATGTATCAATTGTAGTCCACAATGTATCGATTTTGTTTCAATTTCAGTTCAAATGAAGGAAATTAGACCAAATTAACGGTCAACGAGTTTGACTGTCAGTCAAACAAGAAAACGATTTTCAGGAAATCTTTTTCTTTAGAAATTTTTTTTTTCGTTTTCTGAAGAAAACGATTTCTCGAAAATCTTTTCCTTTCCACCCCACCCCGTTCTTCCAAAACCATTTCCGCCATGGAAGGATTTTCAAGCTTTCGGGTCCAACTTACTGATGTGAACCCTTGATTTCAACTTGTGAAAACAAGAGCTTAATGCGGAAAATTGCCAAGGAAAGTCTGTATGTAAGACGCAGCTCTCAAAACTCTAGAATCCTTACCCTTGGATTCGGCAGACTACTAATTTAGCAAGTTAAATTAAACACGCAATTCGAACCAAGTGGAGAATAATAGAGGCGAAACAAAGCATGCAATTAGATAGAGCAATTATCTAATTAGCCTATAGTTCCTGTACTTTAGCAATTAACAAAGCATGCAAATTACTTAAGCCAAAATAAAGAAGAGTGAATAATAAAGTATAAACTTTCATTCAATTAATCACTAAAGAATAATGAAGTACAGCACCCCTATTTATAGGTATAGGGAGCACGAAATTTACAAGAAAAAATAAGGAAAGGAAACATAAAATTGGAACTTAATCAAGAGATTAAGTAACTCACAAAATTCAGCAAGAAAAAAGAACTTACTTGATGAAAAAGTAAAAGAAAATAAGGGAAAATTTCATCTTCCATAAGGAATGGTTATGGACGAAATTCTTAAGGAAAAAGGAAGGAAAAATTCAGATTTTACCTTTAAAGAAAAGGGAAAACCGAAAATTAAAGGAGAAAGAAAAGAGGAAACTATGAAGAGAATTAGGTAACATGCACAAAACCTTAATTCTCCTCCTAACCCTAACCCTAATTGTGAATTGCTTCTCCTTGGGCTTGGGCTTGGCCGAATATGGGTTCATGGAGTGGACTTGATGGATTTGGTCCAATTGATGTAGCATGATGATGTAGATGTAGGAAGCTTCTGGAATCTTCTGGAAGCTTCTGGAATCATTTCAGAAGCTCAAAAAACATTTCACTTTTAAAATTCTTCAATCTTCATGAAATCTCCATTTCTTTACTGGAAAGACTTGTAGATACCATTTTCACCATTTTCTTAGCTCGTAAATACCATTTTCACCATTTGCACAGCTTGGAAATACCATTTCCACCATTTCCTTAATTGGAAAGACTAGTATTCACCATTTCCACCATGATGGAGAGTAGGATAACTCTTGTAAGCTTTCTTTCTTTCTCATTGAGTTCATTGGAGCTGGATATGAGTTGGGCTTCTGTAGCACACCTTTGAACAAAGTTTGCAAGGTTTGCTTTGAGCTTTGAAATCCTCTTGCGAGTCATCGGCCCAACTATATCAACGAATGGATCTCTCTGATATGGACTTGGATCGTGGAGCATTGGTGGGCCTCGATGAAACACTCGAACCTCAGCTGCACTCTCTGCACCATCTTCTGGATCTCCTTGAGCTGGACTTGTCGATGAGCTAGGGGCGTTCACATCACTTACGTTCAGTATTTTCAAGAACCAAGAAGGAAGGAAGGAGAAAGGGACGCGTCCGAACACACTTGACTACTCACCGTAGTCCAGACTTTTACTTACTGTTATCTTTGGCTCTGTAAACTCATGTTTATGTTGAAAATATTGAATGTAAGTTGGACCCGAAAGCTTGAAACTCCTTCCATGGCGGAAACGGTTTTGGAAGAAAGGGGTGGGGTGGTTCTAGGAGGGTCAAAGGAAAAGATTTTCTAGAATATAAAAAAAAATTTCTAAAGAAAAATATTTCCTGAAAATCCTTTTCTTCAGAAAACAAAAAAAAACTATTTCTAAAGAAAAAGATTTTCAAAAAATTGTTTTCTTCAGAAAACGAAAAAGAAAATTTTCTGAAGAACAAGATTTCCAGGAAATCGTTTTCTTCAGAAAACGAAAAAAAAAATTCTAAAAAAAAGATTTCCTGGAAATCGTTTTTTTGTTTAACTAACGGTCAAACTCATTGACCGTTAATTTAGTCTAATTTTCGTCATTTGGACTGAAATTGAAACAAAACGGATACATTGTGAACCACATTTGATATATACTAAAGATTTGGGCTACATTTGAAATAGAAGTAAAGATTGTAGACTACTTTTACACTTTTTCCAATTTTTTTTCTTCTTCTTCTTCAAGATGGAGGACATCAATTTTGCTACATGCGATGCCCAAGAAAGAACTTTTCCTACATGCTGTGCCCAAGAAAGCAAAGCATATCGAAAACCAGTTATTTTCAAAGAAAAACCAAACGATTATTGATTCTTCTCCCCCCACCCCCACACAACAAAAAGAAAAGAAAGCGATTCTTGGTCTATTAAAGCAAGCAACTGAATTATTCTCCATATACTCCCTCTGTTTCATTAAAAAAATCAATTTTATAATACTAAAACAGTATTACAAAATGAACTCTTTTAATAGAACAGAGTGAGTATAATATTTATCCAAAATCATTCATCGAACGCCAACTATTAATTGATCATTTGCAAAGGATCACTTCGTTACAACTCATATTGAAGATTATTAACAATTCACTAGTAGGACGGTAACATTTGATAAAATAAGAACGATACATAGAAGATTAGCATATTTTGCAAGGATGACTTGCACAAAGCGAAGTGGGACAAAATATAGTCCAAAATGTTGATATTTTCAAAATAGGAGGACCGTGGGGCAATATCGTCAGCACCTGGAAAAATGATACCATGCCAACAGAATCCAATCTTTTGCTCTCGTCATGTCTGTGAAAAACTACCAACCAACAGAACCCAATCTTTCCTTCCAGCTCTCAAAAACGAACAAACCTCCCAACAAAAGCAGAAAATCCCGTATTCACTCTCACTCCCACTGTCACTACTCCGGCTCCGAGCTCGCCGGAGAAACTATCACCCTCTTTAATCAATCTTTCTGCTTTTCACTTCACTGTCAAAGTCGCATGACCCGAACCTGCAGCTTTAATCGGCGGCATCAATTCAGGCAGGCACAGCTATGAGGCTCGTAGTTCCTCTTCAAGGCATAGTACACGGCAAGAGTGGTCTGATACTGGGTTCTCTAATCCCATGCGCGCTGTTCTATTTCCTGCAGTTTCATCTAAAACGACACCGTTCTTCCCCTTCTGCCTCTTCCTCCAACCCGCCCTCCGGTGGCGGGTCCAGACGTCGCGTACCTTTGTCGACTAGGGCTAGCTCGATTGCCGGACCCGATGATTCCCCGTATTACATTGGATTGGGTAGGGTTCGAATGAATCCGTTTGATCGCTTGTCCAACCCAGACGGGATTATTCAGCTTGGATTATCTGAAAACAGGGTATGGTTATTCATTCTCTTTCCTCTTTTTTATTTGGCAAAATTAATAACGTGAATGCTAGGCTTACATGTTCATATTTTGGCTGTGTGTTTAAGTTATCGTTCGATCTGATTGAAGAATGGCTTTCGAAAAACATTAGTGTGACTGATTCGTTGTTGCTGGGACGAGTTGACGATGGTTTAAGTATTAAGGAGATTGCTAGTTACCAGCCTTTGGATGGATTAATGGAATTAAAAAGGGTAACCATTGTTCTATCGTTGGCTTAGCTACTAGTATTTGATGATTTCCCCTGAAAGTGTACTTGTTATACAGGCAATGGCAGGCTTCATGAGCCAGGCTATGGGTGGAAAGGTGTCATTTGATCCCTCCCGATTGGTTTTAACAGCTGGTGCAACTCCCGCAATTGAGACTCTCTGTTTTTGTCTAGCCGACCAAGGGAATGCATTTCTCATTCCAACACCTTACTATCCCGGGTAGATTTCGATTCCTTATTCACCTTCTTCGTTGTTCAATTAGATATGTTCATCATGTTACTTGTCACATATGCATTCAGTTCTAATGTTTTTGGTCATCTACCTTGTAAGATTAATAGATTATCATTCTGGTACTTCGGAATTTCCTTCAAAAGTTTGATGTGATACCTCGTGTGTGTACATCTATAGACGTGTATTCGGCGTGCCTTTGTTTTAAATTTTATTTTTTTATATAGCTGCATTCTCCTTATGAGAAGATTGCCTTGCAGTTTCGATAGGGATGTGAAGTGGCGGACAGGTGTGGAGCTTGTTCCTATTCACTGTCGTAGCTCAGAAAATTTCACTCTGAGCATCAATGCTCTTGATCAGGCATTTAATCAGGCGAGAAAGCGGGGTCTGAAAGTACGTGGAATACTCATTTCAAACCCTTCAAACCCAGTTGGAAACCTGCTGTCGAGGGAAATGCTATGCAGTCTCTTAAGTTTTGCCAGAGACAAGAACATTCACATTATATCAGATGAAATCTTTGCAGGGTCAACATATGGAGATGAGGAGTTCGTAAGCATGGCAGAGATTCTTGATTCGGAAGATTTTGACGAGGATAGGGTTCATATTATATATGGGCTCTCCAAAGACCTTTCTCTTCCAGGCTTTAGAGTTGGTGTTATATATTCGTTTAACAAGAGTGTTTTTGCTGCTTGTCAAAAGCTATCGAGATTTTCTTCAGTATCAGCACCAACTCAGAAGCTATTAGTTTCTATGCTCTCAGATTCCAGGTTCATACAGGACTACCTCCAGATCAATAAACAGAGAATTCGTGCAATGCATGATTTGTTTGTGGCTGGTCTTGAACGTTTAGGTATACAAAGTGCAAACAGCTCTGGTTTATATTGTTGGGCAAATATGAGCAAATTCATAAAGCCATATAATGAGGGAGGGGAACTAGAACTTTGGGAGAAGCTTTTAAGTATAGCCAAGATCAATGTAACACCTGGCTCGGCTTGCCACTGTATCGAGCCTGGATGGTTTAGATGCTGTTTTACAACCCTAGATATTAAAGATGTTGCCATTGTGATGGACCGGATTCAGAAAATAGTGGAAACTTGCGAGCCTTCAGCTTGAGAAACTTGTGGAAATGCAGTTAAATGAACACAGATGGTTGGCCTAGCTACACAAGAACCATGCTTGGTGTACATATTTCAGAATAAATAGCACCTCTGTTACTTCAAAATTGATACAGTAGAAACTTTACTTTAACATGCTTGCGTTACAGAAAGGTAGACATAGGATTAGTTTCTGATTAACTGCATTTGGTACATGAATACAATCTTGTATTGATCAAATTGGTCTTCTATTATCTACATCAGCTTAAGTTGTATCTGCCTCATCCATTTCTTCTGTAACCTGCCAAGAATGTCAGCGGTTTGGTGGAAGCAGCTGCGAAGTCCATTCCCTTCGCTGAATTTCTGCCAACAAAGAAACAAAGTGCATGGAAACTATGTAAATACACTGTCTAGTTGAAGCCATTTGTGTTGCTGCTACAGGGAAAACAGAAAAGGTTTTATTTTCCAAGGGTTTGAGAGTTACCTCTGGGAGGAGATTCATCTCCATCTGCCTTTGCACGGCTTTTTGTTGGTAACTGAATCTCCGGCTCATCAGTATCAGCTCTCCTAGTGTTTGTTGCTGTGCAATGGAAGCCCTGTTCTTTTCCCAGAGAAAATCGCTGCCATGCTTCCTTGTTTGAAGACGAGAATCGCTCATTTCTGGGCGGTCATCCTTTTCCAGGGACTTAGATTGAGGGGTTAATAAAGGGAAGAGCCACTCCAAGAAATTAGCCCCAGCTAGGCTAGTAGTAGCTCCTGTTTCATAGCTGCAGATACTAGTAGTATCAGATTCAGAAGCTGGTGAAGCAGGGCTATGCAGTTGGTGTTGGACAGCAACAGCATTGGAAATGGCCATGGTGGGTACGAGGGCGTTGGCCAACAGAGAAGGAGGTGCTGATGTGAAGGAATCTTCTGTTTCTGATTCACACGTTTCTGGATATGAATCTTGTAGGTCAATCTCATCGGTTTCCTCCTTATCACTGAAGCAACTCCAAACATTTTCATGGCTGGGAGGTAGAGGTAGAGGTAAGCTGTTAACATTCTCCCTTGCTGGCGGCAATGAGAGAAGTGGTGTGCCTGGTTTTTCTTCCCATTTGAAAGGCACTGAAGCTATGTACTTGGCTGGCAGTGGTGCTTCCGGCTCCGGCTCCGGTTCAGGTTTCTTTGGGGGAGGAGGAGGAGGGGTGGGTGTCCAGTTCTTCTTAGGTATTCCGGGACATTCTTCCCAAATGAAGGGAATGGAAATAGGCTGTTTGAGTCTCTTCCTGGTGGTAGCATCAGAGGGTTGTTCCTTCTCCATCCTGAGGTCTGTATCCATGGAGTTTTTTGGTTGAATTGATGATTTCTGGCTACGTATTTATAAATCCAAAAGGGGAGGAAAGATTATTGGGTTAGAGTAAAGTGCAACTAACTAGCTCCACCAGCCAACTGCACCATTGCCGCAAGTGTTAGGCTCACCAATTTGAGCATGCATGGTACATACTACGTATTAGTTTGGTATTGGTAGCTTAACTTGTCGTGGCGTTTTTGCTTTGGAAGACTCAAAATGTTGTCATAGTTTACTCCTAGTCATCGCTCCAAAACATAAAATATTACTCCTCCCGAGAGTCGTATAAAGTATTACAAATGAACTTTTTTTTCTTTTTTAGTGAAACGAAAAGAGAGTGCAGACTTAATAAACAAATGGAAAGTGTATGTGTATTTTTTGATGGTCATAGTTAGGCAACGTGGAAAGTGTTTATCTAACTAACCCCCAAAAATGCGACTAATCCATTCAGTTTTTTCAAATTGGGAAGTCAAACTCAAGATGAAATCCATAATCCATAGTGGGATTTGCTGCAACTGTCAACTGTTTAAGCTAAAGTGTCCACTCCAAAAAGTCTCTTGTAAGAGTTTTGGTTTGACCAAACCGGTACTTAGTGCGTAATCACATCTTTTACTTCATTTGTTTTGACTAATTTATGTAACCTACGATGGAAAATTAACCGTGTTAGGCTGCCAGAGCCGCTACTGAATTTTTAATTACTAATTAATTAAGTCAACGGTTCGTGGATATGTTTCTTTTCAGTTAGCACCGGCCCAATTGATGGTGGTTATATGGGCCTTTATAAGCCCATACCTCGCATTGAGTCACGTAAAACACTTGATGGGCTGGGCTTCTAATTGCTTTATTATTCTACATAAAATAAAAAAAAACACGATAAAACAATCTATAACTTTTTTATGTGCTTCTATTCCATTTCCTTGTTGATGGCCCAGAGATGTCCCAGTCAAACGGGCCTTCAAGCTACAAAAGAAGAACCCACTATATTTGTAGGCTGCAGTTGGGCTATGATATGATGGAAGGCCCCTTCAATCATATCATAGCCAATCGGTTAGTGACAATTGGGACAGACCCAAGTGATTAACTGTAACTAAACTTGTTTTAAAAGTTACTCCTACTAATTTAATTAATCCGTTTTGCCCAAAGCAAAAAAGAGATTTGGAAAGTAAACCAAAGGGACAGGATAGGAAAGTGGCACCCGTGGGCGGCTTCAAAGGCAAAGGCACAGTGTAGCGGGCGGCCGGGCCACACAAAAAAAAAAGAAAAAAGAAGAGATGCTACAATCTCCATCATTTATGATTGACCAACTCACTAAGTGAGAAACCACTCTAATTTTTTTTAATCATATCGCTTCTGTTACGCGAATTCTTTGGTGAGAGGATACTGCATTTGGTATTCTCGTACGCTTTATATGCTCTCCAGATAAGATTATTAGCTAAGTTAAACGTACTTGAGATTTGATCCCAATATTTCTTACTTTCCTACCTCATAGGCAAGAGAGGTAAGTGTCCCTTGGTGCGAAGAAATGTGACATACATACCATATTACCATATAATATAAAAGGTAACCTTGGAAACATATGGTTTTGGCTTCATTCAGAAATCATTTGTTTAAGTTCTTCCAATCCATTAATAAAATATTATTTGATTGAGTTGAGCTCTCCTCCCATCCCCAGCCTCTCTTTGCATGTGCAACCAGACAGCCAATTAAGTGCACACATAGACTTCTGCAACATTTGCAGTTGAGAACACTAACGGTACATTATGATTGAGAATGAACACGAACGTTAACAAACAAGTTGTTCGGGATATATTATCATCCCTAATGACAGGACCTCCAAAATTAAGAATGGTCCACAACCAATCAGTGTAGTTCAACCACCCTCTTTTTTTTCTTAATGTTTAGGAGCGGTGGTGGATGATATAATAAACACGTCTCCAACCCAACTTAGGTCCCAATCAATCTGGATTCATCGATTGCGTTTTGTAATAATTGTTACGATAAGGGCAAGAAGAATAAATTCACATGACAGGACATCATCTCATCATCATCATCGTCATCAACAATCTCTCCAATAATTCCCAGAAACATATTATATATATAATTTTTGGAAATCTGCAGGCTCAATCTCATCCTTTATAACAAGATTTTTACATAGAATAATGTTTCTTGCACATATTATGTGCAAGAATTTGTGCCCATAAAGTAGAAAATGTGGGCCATGATATTTGATATACTATTATTATCCTTTAGGTCATTTTTTAAATCAAAACAAATTCTGAAAAAAATTATTATTATGACAATTTATTATTCTTTCTCCCTCCCCACTTTCTCTTCCTCTTCCTCTCCCTCTCCCTCTCCCTCCTCCCTCCCCTGCTGCCGCCGTTCCTCTCCTCCCTCCCCCACTTTCTCTTCCTCCTCCCACCCCCGCCGCCACCGCCGCCGTTCCCTTCCTCCCTCCCCCACTTTCTCTTTCTCTTCCTTTTCCTTCTCACAAATGGAGTTTTTTTCCACTAAAACCTCATAAATGTGAAAAAAAGAAACATCTTTTAGATAAATCTTTGGGTTCGTTGGTTGAAATCTTTGGGTTCCGATTTGGCCACCAACGGGAAGGGATTCTTCGGGTCTGAAGCTACGTCATCGGCGGGAAGTGAGTGATATCACCACTAGTGCTAACTCGGGTGGGTCAAAGCTGAGTCAACTCCGTTTGGTAAACGAGTTGGCTCTGTTTTCATTCCCTTGCTCCCGTGAATGTTTGCTGCTTGGGTAGAGCTAATCTGGGAGCGGAGCCGATCTGCGGTGACGGGGGAGGGAGGAGGGAGGAGGGGAACGGCGGCGGGAGAGGGAGAGGGAGAGGGAGAGGAAGAGGAAGAGAAAGTGGGGAGGGAGAAAGAATAATAAATTTTTATAATAACAATTTGCCCCAGAATTTGTTTGAATTTGGAAAATGACCCAAGGTTTCATTAAGAGGGCAACAATGGTATTTGAAGTACAAGGCCCCACATTTTCTACTTTATGTGAAAAAAACTTGCACATATTATGTGCAAAAAACAGTATTCTTTTACATATACAAAAGATCCCGGTTAGAACCAAAACCAAGCATCTGGATCTACAAACATTTAAGATTACACTTGGGATAAAAAAGATTTAAGGAAAAAAAAAAAAAAACCAAAAACTTTGATGTAAAATCTGTAGAGAAAAATTAACTAGTTTTATCTTAGAGGTGAATTCTTGGGGAAATTCAAGAACCCTGTGCATTCTAACAAGGCCTTTGCATTCATTTCCCGTTCAAATCTCCAGATGTAATTCAACCCCACGAGCAGCTCTGTAATGGCGGCCTCTGTTTTCTCTTGATTAGCGAAATGCAGAGTTTGCAGCTGAAGAACGTTTGTTTTCGGCACCAAATTCTGGTGTTCGAAGCTTCTTTCGCTTTGCCACTTGATCATGTTATGCGCCAATGGCGACAGCCAACCCAGAATCTTTTGCAGAGCATCCCTCCATTCCCCTGCGAGGAACGGATCCGTTGCGGAAAATCCAACCCCTTTTAGCCTCGCCCGCAAGGACGACCGAATGCTATTTGGCAACATTGAATAAAGATCGTCCTTTGCATCTGCTCCGACCAAATGAGGTGACCTTATCATCTTTTCCGAGACGATGATCAAATTTGCGTAGTGGAGAGACAGGGCGGCTGATCCTAATGAGCTCGGGCTCGGCTTGACTATTTTAGAGTTCAATTCGAAGAACCCTTGTTGAATAGTATTATCCGTGGTGGATGATTTTGACAACGGCCCTGAAACGAAATGATTGTTGCAGGGGCTCGGGTGTTGATCGGAAGGATAGACCGTAGCGGAAGCCGAGAGACTACGAGGGAGAGAAGATGGATATCCATGACCGATTCCGAAGACCAGCTTTATCCTTGCTAGAACAGTGAAAATCGACCTGGAAAGAAGTCTTGTTGAAGTATCATAACTTCTACCCCATAAAGATCTCTCCTTTAAGTACTTCACTTCTTGCTTCTGCCATAGAAGCTTCTGTTGAAGCTCGATGATCCTGTGCTCTTTCATGGATCCCTGGTCGTGATTATAAGCTTCCTTTAACAATTGGGATTTTCTCAATTGATTCTCCACGGCCAAAAGTTCATCCATTTCTCTGTGAAGCGTGGCCGTGACGGTAACACACTGATCCATCTTCTTGATCTTGGCTTCCATTTCTTTCCAGCTCAAAACAAATCCATGGCGATCAATACCGGTGTTGGAAAACTCGTCCAGCCACCGATCGAAGGATCTCAGAACAGAGTCTTCGCACTTTTTGCTCAATCTCGACACGGACTTCGCCACCAGCTTCAGATTCTCCACCATCTCCGCGCAGGCCAGCCCGAGGAGGAAATCCTCGTCCTCTGAGACAATCTTTCGAACACCTTCCAACGAGATTGATTCGTTGCGGAGACGAGCGATGTTCTTATCGGAGAGAGACTGCCACAAGTGAATGAGCTTCGACATGAGACCCGCGATCTCGAACGCCAAAACCCCGACGTTGGATTTCTTCACCGGCGCCGGTGATGACGACGACGACGACTTTTTAGCTTTCGGCGCGGCAAAACTGCTCGAAATCGTCTTCTGTACCTTGACCAACCATGTTTCGAGAGCCATCATAAATTCAGCTCAATAATCACAAGAAGGGTTTTTCACCAGCAAGAAATCAAACTCAATAAATGAAGTTCTGGAGAGAGATTTAGAAAGAAAAATGGAGGAGGTAAGGAGGATGAAGAAGAAACAGAGGAGAGTAAGTCCCAAGGTGGAGTTTTGAGAGCATTTTTTCTATTTTTAACAAGTGAAGTGAAGGTTGTAAAGTAATGCCATACTCCTGTTTGTTTCAATAGTAGTAGGCTTTGTATGTATTAATCAAGAAATAAAGTATGAACAGTGAAATGGAGGAAGAAAATGACTTGTTTATTTGAAAATCCGCCATGCCCACATGCAGAAAGAAGAAGAGAGAAGAAAGCGTGATGCATTTTTTTTTTTTTTTTTGTTGTAGTTTTTTGGTCGATTGGTCATAAAAAAAGGGTATTAAATAAAACTAGAAACTCTTTGGGTAATGATTCTTGATTCTTCTAAGCTTAGAAATGGCGGAGATCGATCGAGTGCAATATCATAATTAACTGTTACTTATGATCGAACATAGCAGAAAAGAAAAGAAAAGAAAATTTCATGCGGAAAGGAAAGGAACTTCCATTAACACGCACGACCGTTTTCTCTCTTGCTGCTGGCCATGGCATGCGTGGTTTCCTTCTTGGGGTTTGACTAAAAAGTTGGCTTTTCCTAATTAATTATGTCACTACATTAGCGATAATTGCGATGCATCGATAACTAAACTTGTTATTTTAGTGTAATTGCGATACATCAATTACTAAACGTGATATACATAAGCTACCAACGTCTAAACTCATAAGGGAGGTATGTTAGCCGTTACACTCAATATTAATCATTATATGTAATACTTGAACGTTTATACGCAATACATTAGCGGTTACACCCAACATGGATCTATTGGTATCCAATTTTTTCATGTAGATACATACAATATGTATCTTTTGCAAGAAATGAATGGACAGAAATCATGCATGCATGAGAAATTAATATATATAGAGCACATAGAATTGTAGTTTAACTATAGAGGGATTAAGTTTGACTTTGACCACTCCAAACTGCATTGGACAAATAATCATATGAATTACTTAAGTGGGTTGGATGGATTCATAGACAAATGTGTGTATATAATTTGTATGCATGCATCCACTCATGATTCGTTTCACATGGCCATTCTCGATCTCCAAGTGGAAGAGGAAGGGAGATTATAAGTTCCATGTTGCATAGGTTGGCAAAATTGTCTCTCCATGTTCATCCATCATTTCTTAATTTTAGGGTTTGCAATTTTCGACACGACATTATATAACTAGGTAAAGGTTAAGTTTTGACCGGTTTGCGAAAAATATGAGTCGATTCGAATATATAAATAATTAAACAAGTAAAATTAGCCTCGAGAATATTAACAGGTGGACTCACCAACCCGAACCTAAAGTAATTTATACTATAACACAAAAACACGAAACAACCCCGGAATGATTGACACGTTAAATGTATCGATCCAAATAACACAAATAATTGAACGGGTAAAGTTAGGGTTGATGGGTGTCGACACGGGAACCCGATGACTCGAACACCACACGAATTGAATCCCTACTCAAGATACCAAATCTTAATTCTTGTTCCATACATATATTTCGAGCAAATTAACAGTTTAATTTGTAGTGTTTATAAAAGGAAAAAAGGGCACTTGAAATTACAGTTTGATGACTTGTAATTTGTGGCTTTTTTGGGGTTTTCATGAATAGCTATTAGCTTTTAACTTTTAAGTTTGAAGGGGTGGCAAAGGAGGACCAAATGAAATGATGAAGAAGAAAGAAGGAAAGCTTTACTATTAATTAACGTTAAAGTTGGGTTTTGCCTGCCGTTTTGACGGCACCAAACAAGATCCTCGGTTCCCCTTGTCGGCAAATGCGATTTCTTTCTTGTTAATAATATTCTTCTCATCTTGCGAGAGTGGCCTGTCGATCTCTATTGTTATTATTACATGAAATCTTCTTCTTTTTCTTCTTCTTCTTCCTCTTCCTGGGCGGGGAGGCCCCCCATCACCGTAATACGTATATAATGCGCAACCAACCAGGCTTCCCTTTATTACAAACAATTTTCATCTTTATTTATTCAAGAGCCTGTTTTTTTTCGCGGTTTGAGATGATCCCGTTTCATTAGAAGTGGTTATACTTTGTGACTCGTAAATAATTGTACTATTATATTCTTTTAATAAGAGAAGCCGAGATTGTCCGTGTCAAACGGGGACGGGCAGGGAAGCGAGGATGGGGGAGATCTTCCTTCGAAACCAAAGAAATTAAAAGAATCACGATTGGGAAACAAAGCCTACTTTAATTGTTTCTTGGTGCTGGAAACTCACTGATTCAATCAACATATTGGTCTTGGACCTTGGTCATGTCGGCGTTTGATGATTCATGATTAATTATTACTCTCGGTTCCATTAGAAGAATTAGAAAGTGGAGTCTTTTAATAAAACGAAAGATCGAAACGAGTAGATTCATGATATGGATCAATGAAATTAAAGCTCGATATTGTTGCAATGTCATTACCAATTAACTTGATTTGAGAGCACACAATTTTGAGATGCAGAGTCGACAAATAGAACAAGTTAAAGAGAGTTTCCATATTTCCACATTTCTCAACTAATAGATGTAGATATATGATGGTTGATGTGGATACACAAAGACAAATGAACTCTTCCAACAATTACCTATTTCTCCACTTTTTGCGATTTGAACTCCCAAAAATATCCTCAAAAATCATTCACCACTTAGTGGGCTGCTCATTGCTTGGTCACAAATTGACAATAATTTTGATCATTTATACGATGAAATGCAAAACGTAACTCGTTTCATTAAACGAGTCATATTTATAATATAAAAAGAGAATGCATGCAGATACCAAATCAAGTTGATCATCATGAAAATAATGTGAGAATGTCAAAATAATCAACATGTATATACACACAAATTAGTCAAAATTTCATCGCTCTTTTAGTAACACGAAGAGAGTATCAAAATTCTTAAACAGTTTTCTGAGCTAGGAAAAATCTCTTTGTAGCTGAATAATGAGCATAGAAAGGCATCTACTCAATAATAGTGCCAATAACAAACTAATTTTCCCATCAAAGCTAAAAATAAGAGCAAAGATACAATGATAATTAAAACAAGGACCAAAAGCCATTATTGACTAATGGGTTCCTCACAAAATTGCATTAATATATTTTGCTACCTTTTCAACCAAATATATAGATCGACATCTATAAGAGTAGTATCGTGTCGGAAGGTAATTAAAATAGATTTAGATGTACTGTCTGCCTGATTCCTATCCACCACTCACTGTTAATAAAACTATGTCGTTGAACAAGGACTAGGCAGACGGAAGATCTGAAGCCAATTAAAATGCATATATATATATATATATATATATATGTATGATCGAACCCAAGAAGAAAATGACTTCAACTGAGATTCATCAATTAATGAATGTTTCAAATTTAATCAATTGAATTGGTATGTGAATGTGACTAGACCAATCACTAATAAGCCAAATTGGAAGAGGTCAAAAGAGTGAAAACAAGAACCACAGATTGGTCGATCGATCGATCGATCGATGATGAATACACAATTGGGAAATTAGGCCCCAAAATATTTGCATGACTTAATACCAAACGAGTGGCCAAGTTTTGATGTCAAACTCACACTCATTATGTCCTCAACTCTTTGTATTCTTCCATTTTTATGGCATGGGGACCTTTACATCTTGACTTCTTAGCCAGAGTGCATCAACTGGAATCCCACTCTTTTCGTTAGTGCTTTTAGATTGGAATGAACGTCATAAATGAATTGAATTGACAAATCACTCTTCACGCGTTAAGTTTTTGTTGTGTTATAAATGATCAAAAAGTTGTTTTAGAAACAATTTCGGGTTGTATATGAGTAGGCGAGTCACTTTAACGTGTCGAATACATGACGTGTTCTAGTGTAGTGTTATAAATGATTAAAAGTTGTCTTTTATGAGTGGCAATTTTGAATTGTATATAGGTTCGAAAAACACACGGTAATTAACTAATTATTAAATAATGGGTTGTTGGTAATTTTCATAAACTCAGTGATGGATTGGTAACTCTCTTAATTTTGATGGAAGTAGATGTAATTTAACTAAAAAATTAAAATTTGAAGGAAAAAAAAAAAAAAAAAAAACCGAGGAAAGCGTGTGCGCGTGGAAGTCTAGTAAGGGGTTTAATCATGGGCCTGTTATTCATGAGAGTGGTCCATTGGAAGAGATTATTGTTTCACTTTTGGTAGACAACTTCCAGGCCCAATTCCTTCCAAACAGCCTCCCAAACTTTCAAATTTTAACCCCTCTTCCTCTTACGTTTTCAATTCTAATTGGCAAACTTCAATTGCTTCCTTTTGTTAAAAAAATGCATTAAGGAAAGAAAAAAAAAAAATGTTGTGGAAATGTTGAATGGTCCAATCCAACTTTGAATTAGAGGGATTCAAGCAGTAGTTTAATAGTTAATCATAAACAAATTTATTGTAAATATTATAAGTTTAAAGTTAACTCAGAGCAATATATAAGAATTTAGGTAGTAATTTACGGTAACAAAAGAAACTTCAGAGTCAAAAGAAGATGGAAAAAAGAAACATCTATTCTAATTCTTAATATATATATAAATATATATAGTATCTTACAACTAGTGACCAACAACCATGATGATGATGATTTGATGCACTAACAAAACAGTAATGAGTGATCAAAGCCCACACTACCCCCTTTTAGAATTTCCCTATTCAACAACCATGCACGTGCGTAATCATGTTTCTAGCTAAGTTAACGACGGAATTATGCGTTGACTCTCACGTGCACACGCCACCCCCAACAAGTCAAAACGCTTACTCATGTACTTCATTCATGAAAAAAAGAAAATAAAAAAATATATATTTTTATTGAAAATCTAATCCTACCAGACTTTGACTAGGTATATGCGGGAAGAACTAACAAACTGATATAAAGAATCAAATACAACAAACTAAGATATATGATAAGATTAAATCTGATCTATATCTTTAGCATGCCCCGCAAGATGGACGACCGATTGGAGAGACCAATCTTGGATGTTAAAGTTTCAAGACGAGAACAATCAAGTGGTTTTGTAAGAAAGTTGGCAAGTTGATCACTAGTTGGGATATGGTTTATCCGTAAAGTGTCATTTTGGACTTGCTCTCAAATGAAGTAGTAGGCAAGAGAAAGATGTTTCATTCTAGAGTGGAACCTAAATTGTCACAATATATGACAGGATGTGAAGGATCTAAATACGAAGCTCGCAAAAAAGATTTTAAACCCACATTAGTTCGGCAGTGGTGGAAGCAACAGCTTTGTACTCAGCTTCTGTAGACGATTGTGCAAGGGACTTTTATTTCTTAGCTCCAAGAAATCGGATTGAGACCAAGGAAAAAACGATATGACCCATAGTGGAAGTGTAGTCATCCTTGTTCCCAGCCTAATCAACATCAGAAAAGGCATGAAGCTCAATCGGCAAATTACGAAAGAGTGTAATTCCCTTGCCTAGAGAGTCACACAAGTAGCGAACTGATATAACTTGTTAACTACATATGCAACATTAAGCCTACTGAGAGTGAGATATTGGTGATATCACAAACAATTCAGAGTGAGTTTCCTAATAGTATAACAATGAAGGATTCGCAAGAAAAGGGACAACACTTACTGAGTGGGGACCACTTGCTCTTTGCGCAACTAAGAGACAGTTCGTTTGATTATTTTGCAAGTTGATTTTATTATGAGTTTTCATAACTGTTTTGAAATCCATACCATGTTTGGTGGAGGATCAAAAATTTATTCTCCAAACCTTGATTTTAAAACTAAATATTCTTTTTGACACCAAAAACTATTTTTCTCTAAACCCAAATCTTACCCAACAACATTTTGACAAAAACTGTTTCTCAAACTTCTTTTGCTGAACAGTTGCTTTGCACATGTTCCTTAACTTATTTTTCAAAACCTCTTTAAAAACCTATATGAGAGAAATGAACTATGTAATATTTGTGTGGAAAGAAATCGTACATGTATACAATCTGTATAGTAACTGTACGAGGTAACATTTGTACAGTGAAATGTCGCAACGTCATGTAACATTTGTACATGTATACGAGCCCCTCACAACAACAAAAATGAGTCAAATGACGGGATATTATTATCATTAACAATAGAGTATGACTCAATCAACCTGTTCAGTTTTATAAAAGGTTGACTTGGGGGCAAGGTCAACCTCAAACTACCCAAACAAAACAAGTCAACTTTCTTCCTGGGCGACTTTCTATCTACTGAATCTCAATGCTTAAGAATAACATTATTTTAGTTCAATTGGCCAGGCTAAACCATTTGTGGAAAATAACAAGTTGATTTTACTGCACTAGACTAGATCAGAGACACTAATAAGATACAACAGTAAATTTTTCAAAAAAAAAACCCCAAGAAAAATGATACAACAATGGCAGAAAAAATTTCTTGCATTGTCACCTGGTCACAGAAAGCTGGTTGCCAGAGCTAATTCATTCAAGTTGGACACGATCTGCGTTCGTGTAGTTCCTATCTGGTTAGCAATTTCATGTTGCTCTTCTAAAGCCAGCATTTCATAACTGCACATCAACCAACCACCACGAGTTAGACCGCATTTCATAACTCCTATTGTGCAAGCAACATAACAAGGACTTGGATGAACAAGTATGGCACTTACTGGCAAAGCAGCTCACAGTCGACTATGCTGTCAGGACCAGGCCGATGAACCCTTCCCTTCGAATGAAATTGGCGAAAAGATCTTGGGTTTAGACCAGCAACATGAGAAACAGTATCTACAAGTTTCTTCTGCAGGGACTGCAGCCTACGAAAGGTGAGTTCATCGAGCGGTGCAATACAGCCGATGCTCCCATCCAGGGTCCCAAATAGGAGCCCGAAACGGTTTGTCTTGTCAGACACTGGAGTGGCATTGGTTGTTGGGAGCAGATGTAGCCGCAAAAACTTAGTCACATGAGCACCGACATGAAACTCAGCCTTTGACAAAAGCTTCTGTCCTTTCCAACTCTCCACCACCTTTGGAGAGTAAGAAAATACCTGCAAATTGTATGAAACGAGTATTGAATTCACATTTCGTGTTCTCTCCGGCCAACCAAACACCAGTATATGTTGTATATCTAACAAACTGAAGTTTCACTAACCTGAACGTTCTTTTGATCATCTGAAACCATAAGACTGAGTGTGTTGCCATCAATTAGAAATTCTGTTGCCAAACAATCAAGGGAGCCAAAATCCTTAGCCAACAGGTTAAGTTGAGATCCTTGCTCCTTCCAACTCAAAAAATATATGCTTTTGTGAATGTCTCCAAGAAGAATGAAATTTTTAACCTGCAAGATTAGTATCAACAAATAATTTAGTTCACAAGCATTAAATAAAAACTAAGCATCCAGCCTTCACTTTGTAGTTTACAAAAAGGGGCATCTCAAGCAAGATATGCCAAAGAAGCTGAAAAAGAGGTAGAAAAATGGATGGCTGTTCAAGCATAGACAGAACAAGATAATCCCAAAGCAAAGAAAAACATTCCAGCCTGCTAATAAAGATATTGGTCCATCCAAAAACAAATGAGCCATTTACATGAAATAATCCGTAGACTAAGATCAAAGCATAAAATGACTGCAACATTATGCACTAGATTCCAACCACCATCGCAAAAGAAATAATTTTGGGTTGGGGGTGGTGGTGGTGGTGGGGGGGGGGGGGGGGGGGGGTGGAGAAGAGAGATGGGGGTGAACTTTGGATGGTCAATTCATCATACGACTACCATATGCATCAAATTTGAGACGAGAGCGAAATACTGTAGCCAGAAAAAATAGAAGTTGGAAATAACACTCAGAAAATGCACATTCCAATAAAATAAAATAAAAAAAGGAGCTCAAAAGTGATACTTACGATATTTAAGCTCACAACATAAAGAGGTGGAACATCATAGAAGGCAACACCATTCAACTCTGAACCCGTCCACTTGTGCAAAATAATCTTGGGACCAGAAGCTATCAGCAAATGACCCTGGAGGGAAGCAAGAGCAGATATGGCACCCTTCAACTCCTTGGAATAAACTTCTGTAACCTGGAAAAACTCACATCACTTATTTCAGCATGACAAGCATAATCAGTATTATTCTCTTCTGTTCTTACAAAACTCAACCGTTTACAAAATAGTTCATACAAAAGCTAGATATGTTAACTTTGAGGAATGCAGCATTCATAAACATTACCAAGGGTGGAGAATTGTCACCAGTCCTTTCAACAGAAAACAAAAGAACACGCCCTCTAGCTGCAACATCCTCTCCTTGCACATAGGCAGTTCCAACTGCCAAAAGAGTTTCATTCTCTTTTGTTGTGGAATTCTGAAATCATGAATAGAGCAAACTTATCTTAGATCCTACAAAGGAGAGTAAATACCACTACCAAACATTGATAAGAAGGACCACCCGAGTGTGTATAAAATAAAAACTTCAAAACTTACAAATAAAATAACCACTCGGACGGTAAGAGCATTTTCAGCACTTTGCATTGGAATAGTAGCCCTGGTTTGCCAAGGCCCGCCAGATTTTTCCGGCTCCATAATCCGAATCTCAAATTCTTCCATGGGATAAGTGCCTTCCAGATTCATGCTATCATTCTCAAGCTGGTGACCAACTTCTTGATCAATGGAGGAAAGAACTTGGTTTAATGGCTTAAGGACCTATAAGAAGAATTTTAAAATCCCAGTCAAATGAAAAAATGACTTGATTTCTCTAGAGAAGTGGAAAATGTCTTTCCGAACCAGTGAGAATGGAGTGATGAGAATTGCCTCTATGCATCTGCATGTAATATTGCCTGTATGGACTTTTATATGATTAAACAATCATCAATCACCAAATGAATGGTGAACTTACTGGATATGAAACTATGATTGGATACAAATTCTTCTCAGCAAAGTAAGAAACTTGATGAGGGGTGCACTTCAGAGGTATCTGTTTCCCCGACAAACCAAAAGAAAAGGTCAATAATGAAGCAGATAAGATGACAAACAGAAACTTTTCCAAAATTCGAAATGGATAAAGTCAAACGGACATAACCTTTTGTACAGGCCAATAGTTGTCATATGTTAACGATGATGGGAGCTGGCAAATTTTCAGAGTACCCTAATGATAGAAACATTCGTTAATGTCAGTGACGCACATAGCAAAGGTATCAGAGAGGCAGGATCTTGATTCAAATAAAATACAAATAAATGTCTAACCTGCGAGGTGACATATATAAAACCGTGATTACAGTTCACATTGTGGAGCACAGTAAAGGCAGCAATAGGTCCATCACACAGCTTCGGTGAGAATAGATGGGTTAATAAGATTTGAATAAAACAATTGCAACAATTTCAATTCCCAGTGAAAAAAATTATAGTCACTATCAAAACATTAAGGGCATGCTCGTTAGTAGGTTTTCTAGGCTGGTTTTGGATATATTTGGATTTCAAAAATCATTTCAAAACTCAAACCTTGTTTGGTACCAACTTAAAAATTGTTTTCTAAAACCGGGTTTTCAAAACAGGTTTTTCACATTTGGTCTTGGAAACACTGCCGCACAAATTGAGACGAAAAATAAAGATCTCCTCACTTTGCCGCTCAAACTTGAGACTAATAAAAGCTCTCGTTGTTTTGCCCCGCAAACTTGATAAGAATAAAGCTCTCATCGTTTTTGAAAACAATTGTCAACTCTTGTTCGTTTGCATGTTCTTGGAAACCTATTTTCCAAAACGTATTTTCCAAAACCTCCTTTAAAACCTGGTAATGAACATGCCCCTAATTAGATGATTGTCTCAAGGATAGTCTCTATGGGAAGGGATTCATAGTAAAATAGAATCACACAGAAAAAAAAAAAAAAAAAAGTTCTCTAGAGTGATAGGATCTAATTGCCAGAGCAAAAGTCTGACACAAGCAAAAAAGCATCTTCATCCTTCTTGTATAAATCTCCAATGGATCTTTCAATCTATTTTATGTTTAGGAAAATTTCAACACTAATCTACAAGAAAATAAGAGAGAGGATGTATCTAACCTGTGGATGCATCCTAAGACGTTCCCTGAACATCATCAACCACGCTGGTCTTGACCCAGATAGAAACAAACCTTGGAAACCTCCAACATTCTTGAAGATGGTCATACGCTTAGAAATAGTTCCAGGTGTCATCTCGTCCTTAGCATACGAGTCCAATGAGACGCGAACAAATCTTAAATTTCTAAGCCTAGACCCACTTATACTGCTAACGTTACCAGAAGTCTGGGCATTAACAACTTTTTCATCTTTAGGGGCAGTATCAGAATTGTCAAAAATATAAGCATGGTAACAAAGAATTGTTCCATCTGACAATATACCAAAAAGAAAGGGGCGGCTATGTTGCCCAGACCATCTATGCATGGCCAATTCCAGAACCTTTATGTCCTGGACATTTTCCTTTCTCCCATGTGCAGCCACATTCTCATGCATTTTCATGCCTTCAATGCTACTGTTGGCTGGTTGTGGCATAAATGTGTCTATAAGGTTTGCTTTCCCAGATGTAAATTTATCGACAGAAAATACACGAGCAAAATTAGGCACATCAAATATTTCAAGAGCTCCATTTTCATAGCAAGTTATACAGTATACATCACCCAAATCATGGGATGCAACATCTGACCCATCTATAGCCTCTCCTATTCCAGTGGATAGCCAGGCGTCAGTGCTTGTCTTCCTGAGCCATGGCTCAGGGCCTCTATCATGATATAGTGTACAAGCACTGATTAGTTTATTTGAGCTTTCAAAAACTGCTGGAATGGTGGTGGACAGAGTGCATGTAGAAGGATCTACAAGATACAGAAAGGAAGACAAACAATTAGCACAAATGCAGGAACCTAAGAAAATTTGTCAAGTTTAAAAAGAAAAAAAATTTCTCTGAAGAAAGGTAAAACAATTTCATCTTTAACTTTCACCCCCAATACATATCCAAGAGAAGAGTTTATCCTGGAGAACTCAATTACACAATTTTAGATGAATATTGAGTTTAACCGCCATTATTGAAGGCTCATATTCTATAAGCTGAAACGATCAAATGTAAGTAGCAAGTTACCGCAATAGACTCAATCAGTCGGTACATAATAAAGCCATACATGATAAACTAGCTGGAAATGAAAATTGAAGCAAAAGTAAAGCTTTTGTGTTGATACAAGATAAAGAGTTCAATATTTCCATTTCTATAGCTAGATCAAATGTGGAACATTATGGCGTCTCATCAGAAAAGGTGGACAGGAAAAACCAAATGGACCCATAGCGTTCAAATAGTGCAATGACTACCCAGAAATAAGTCTAAATATAGCATACCTCCAACAAGAATCTGAATGCTTCCATCAATCATTTTCAGCAACACATAAGGATCTGCTATAGAAACAGATGATACTTTTTGGTTTTCAGAACCAGACAAAATTTCAGAATTTGGAGCCTTAAAGTTAAGCTCTTGGACCATATATCCACCATCCAGAAGTCGCGCACCAAAAGCATAGACTTGGATGACTAGACGCCTGCAAATGATAAAAATTGCTGCAATAATCACCACACCCAAAAATGGACTTTGAAAACTGATCACTCCTTAGCCATAGAAGTGAAAAGGCAAGAGAAGGAGGGGAAAAAGGAAAAAAAAATTAAAATAAAAAATAAAATAAAAGCAGCATAATCTGCAGAGGCATACACAGCAATACATCTTATGTATAGCAAGTGGTACCACAGAATCAAACAATAATGAAATGGGGGAGAGCAACAGGATAAGGTGGCCACACTGCATAAGTATGCTCTTAACTGGAGAAGGTAAAAGGTAACCCTTAAACATAATAGGAAAAAACATTAAGCACGAAGATACATATTCTAGGCAATATTTGGACTGACAATAGGTTTTCCAGAATAGAACATGAACCATTCCTGTGATAATAGCTTTACACCAACTGGAAATGACTAGAGTAGCCCCTCAATCTCATCTTATGAGATAGTCTATGAACTCAACAATTAAGAAAGTGGAAGATTGAACTCAAACCCAATAACTAAACTGAGCATCAAGCTCCATGTGAAAATGAAGAGAGTATTGACTTGGTTGAAAATCTTATAAAACCAAGCTTAATATATCAAAATTATTCTAGTCACTTCTGAAATATCAAACCCAGACCCAAAACTCTAATACCATGTTATATAACTATAGAATCCAACTCAAAAACCAGAGGTCATTGAGTGGAGTGCCCAAGGATATTACTACACAGTCATGAGCCTTTGGGAAATCATTGTTGGAATTTTCTATCAAATACAACAGATATGAAGCTTGACTGACAATTAAAATTCAAGACCATAAACTATCCTGATGAAGTTAGTTTTAAAACTTTAAATGCCTCAGTTACAAACAAAAGTACCTTAGCATGTTTGGAGCACTCATCTGTCCCTCTGCAGGTTATGTTCTATTTACTGTCTGATCAACACTAGCAGTAAAATCTATATTACTTAACCGTATTCGTCACTCGTCATAATCTCTATTTTCAAACTAAATTCCAATGAAAAGAACCCAATAACAAGCAATAAAAAGCAAATTTAAAAAGTTGGAATGTAGGAAAAGCAGTTAAATGGAGACTTCTGAGAAAATGAAAAAGAGAAGAGAAGGGCAAAATTTACCTCCCAAACAAATTCCCAGCAGCAATTGTGCTTCCCTGGATATAGTAGTCAACATTTTCTGTCACCTCCTCCAAATTGTTTGCTGACTCCAGTACCTATTTGGTGAAATAAATACAGTCACAAAGCAGAAAGACAAAACAAGCACCAATCATCACACCTCAAGAACTAAAATAGAAAGCAAAAGACATAAGATCTTTATTTGTGGATGCCTGTGATAACTAGTTGGTTTAAGCTTTGTTAACCCTCAACTCAAACACCCCCTCACCAACTACCCCAAAAGATGGATGAATTTGGATGCGCAGAAGTATCTATTTGTATATTTAGAGAGACAGTGATAGGATGATATTCATCGAATGACATTACCATTGTACGATTCTCCAAACTAATAATCAAATACGCATGATATTCATCATCATCAGCAGCGATCTTGGATGAGTCAACCACATTACTACGTGCATTCTTGTGGTAAACAGTCCACACGCCCCTGCAACCTGGTATTGATTCCTTCAAGAACGAATAGAAAATAAAACTTAAAGTTAGCTCGGATGACAAAAATCCAGATAACTTCATACCATGGTCTTTTTAAATAGATATCCATGAGATGCCCAGCACTGGCAGATGACATATAAAACACTACAGGATGTTTACAAAATATATATATGTATAAAATATTTATAGAGAGAGAGAGAGAGAGAGAGAGATCAGAAGATCAAATTATAGTATTTAACACAAAAACATAATAAATCTAACAGGACAAACCAACCAAGATGATGTAAAAGTTAAGATCATCTCCGTATCAACAAGTGTACTGTACCCAAGGCAAAGTCATTTCTACTGGTTGTAGCTTTTCTACAGTTACCAGCAACACGGGCGACGTTTAATATGATATACAACAAAGTACAAAGCCAGTTTGCACAAATCATAATTAAGCATGGACGTTATCTCCTATTACACAAATCATAAGTATTTCTCTCATATATTCACAAGTATTTCTCTTACTTCAGTTCATTCAAGATTAACAACAATTTTTATGACCGTAAGATGCACAAATTGGATAGCAATTTGTTTTCCTGTCACCCAAGGAGAAATAAGAATACTACCAAAAACTCACACGTAAATATCAACCCAAAAATAGAGAAAAACAAAAGGCAGCAACCTCATGCCTTCTTCTGTCAGTAATAATGAATACTTCAAAGTGTCTGTTTTAAGCAAATTATACCCAAAATGTGTGTGCGAGTAAAAGCCAAATCCCTTAGCAACAAAAACTCGAAAAGACAGTGAATGCCTTTTTTTTTTCTTTCTTTCCATATTCCTCATCCTCCTCCTTAATGAGGGAATAAAGTAAAACATGCAAATGGAGGGAAGAGGAGCAAGGACACACTTGGGTAATCATTTCTGGGCGGACTGACTGCTGAAGTACACAAAGAGCACCATTTTTTCCATGACCAGAGCAGCAAACCTGAAAATTTATAGAAAGATGGAAGTACAATTTTCAGAAACTTTGGCAGGGATCATTGAAGATTATATTAAGAGTAATTTGAGAAAGCTAGAAAGTAGAGTACATCAGCAAAGTAATACAAAAATGCTGCGTAGTTGTGCTCTGCCAGTTATATTACCAAACAAAGGAATATGATTACAAAACATAGGGTTCAATGACGGTGTAACTAAGAAACTAACCAGTTCATAATTACTTTGCTTGGAAACACCAGTGGCATTTGGATCAGCATTAATTCTTAATCCATAAGAGAAGTCCTTTAGTGGCCCAACATTGATAAGAGAATCTCTCACAGCAAATGAGAAAGCCTTCTGCATGCAAGAAGACTAATGAAATGAGAAGCAAACATATTAAGCTCCATGAAGGAATAGCTTGTTGTGTAGGGTATGTTCCCTAAGTTTTGGGGAACAGAATCTTATATTGGCAAGGTTATAGTCAAGGTGACCTTAAATGAAGTTAACAGCTTTAGAGCTTTATGGGCTTCTGTTACTTGTAAAGTTTTCTCAATGAAATAAAAAGCAACTAGGAACAGAATTATTCAAAAACAAAATAATATAGAATGAAAAACCTGTGATGACTGTGCATTGTTTGGACCTGAACCATACAAGGAAAGTTCTTCTCCGTTCACCATGTCTTGCAGAGCATCGGAGGGGGATCTTCGAAGCCGCTTTGCTGAAGGGGCATCACCTTCAATATCTCCAACCTTAAAGTAAGAGTAGATATACACAAGTTAGTGATAACTACTTACTCAGAAATGAATCAGTCATATCCAGAGGTTATCAAAAAAAATAGCTTTCACTTATTCTTCAAGCAGACCTCTTCCTTCATGCCAAGAGGCAACACTGAAGCCCCTGCTGCACTTGTAAACTGTACAAGTATACTGTCGCCTAATCGACTACCTAAAAATAAAAATGAACTCCCGACAGTTGTGATACCCTATAAAAGGAAATACTCTCAGAACTTTAGAAAAACAATAGAGATGCCAATGTCATAACAATGAAGAGTTTTGTGCCGAGGCTAACCGAAGTAAGTACAGAAGCTCTTGATTTTGAAAGCTCCAATCTCTGCACTCTTCTGCAAGAGTAGAAAGGAAAACACCATATTAAACATTCACCAGCCAGGCAAGCAGACCAAATAGTCAGATCCCTTTCCCTTCATGTTTTAACATGTTTCTTTTTGCAGTTTCCCCTGTCCAGCAGCAATTCGATCACTAAGGTCATCCCAACTATTATTAGCCAGGCACAGCTTCAAAAACTAGTAAATCACTTGAACATTTGATGCTCAGTAGCATTAGATGGAAAATATAACCAATTCTAGACATTCTTGATCAACAGTCTCATTCATCTCCAGAAAGGAAAAGATCCAAAATTTGGCATGAAAGCCCAACACAAGTAGACAGATTTTTCCCTGGAGCATGAACATTCAATTGTGAAAGGCAGATCATATTTTACTCCAAAATTCACATGGTTCAGCAAAGGCTTTTAATTTATTTGGTAGAAGTTGGGTTTTCTCCTCGGACAGAAGGGGAAAAAAAACAGACAGAAAGGAGGAGAACAAAATAAGAACAAGAAGTCTAATGGCTCCTTCTGGAAAACTGCCCTGAGCTCAAGTTACTTATGAATAGTATTCTTTCACCAAATGAAGCCAATCTGTTGTTATTCATTTGCACATTATTCAAAAGACAAGTTTAATTAACAACACAGCTAACAATCCAGCAACAAGCCATTGTTCTATTTTAATAAACTTGGAAAATATCCTCAGCTCTATAAGACAAAGGGACAGAATATGCTACTATTTCTTATTTTAGTGGAAAGATGGCGTATGAAAAACAACTAAAACCAGAATGGAAATCGCCTACCTTCTATCATAAACTAGGGTAATATGCTACTTAAACTTCTTAATTTAGTTGGGAGATGGCAAAATGTAAAGGAAAAAAAAAAAAAACTGGAAACAGAATGGAAATCACCTACCTCCCATCATAAACTAGGGTAAGTAGAAGCAATTCTCCAGTTTTTGTTGACAGCATAGCTACATCATCTGTTAACCATGTTGCATTGGCAGCGTCAAGTTCTACACTAAAGTTTGACCTTGGCATTTCTGGGCTGGAAAGAGGGAGCAGAGGGAATCTATATTAAAACATTTTCATTATCTAATGTAAACAGGAAAGGCTACAGATACTTTGAACTGCATCCAAATTATCAAGGATAAGATCGAAGTTGAAAGAGAATCAGAATAGGCATTAGGAAGAACCGAAAACATACTTTACCATTAAAAACAGATAACAAGATTATCAAAAGTAAGACTAAATAATAAAAGTTCACCCACATGGCAACCTAATTTTTCAATTAACAACTTGCAAGATTTTAGTGGACATTAAATAGTTGGCTTATTCTAATAGGGGTTGATGCAAACTAATAGAGAAGCACAACAAACCTGTAAGCAAAAAGAACAATTCATTTTGATTGAGTGTACTCACATAGCCAGATCTTCCCACAAAATGCAAAACAAAAACAACAGTGTTTGTCTAGCAAATTCAAAATATATACAGACATCCAAACTACATGATCTATACAATTGCATGGTTGTTGTCATTCAAGTTTAGAAAGAAAAAACTGACTTCTTACATACCTGCCTTCACTGGGAACAGCATAGTTGTTCAGTGCTAGTACACATGACATTGACTGCCAAATTACAAGTTAGTAAGCAGAGCCAACCATCAAGGAGGAGTAATATAAAGAGAATAATAGCTTTATAATTCAATGTAATAGAACAACTACCTGACTATGATAGTGAATAGTATTTGCACAAAGGACAAGGACTCCACCAATAGGAGCGGGTACCGCAAGAAGCTTGTATGCGTCATGAGGTAGACTCTAAACAAAGGGGGAAAATGAAACCAATGGGTAATGATGGAGTAAAACATTAGAGCAAATCTGAATATATTAAATTCAACAATTAAATACAGATATATCCCACTTCAGAGAAAGTAATAGAAGACTGGGAAGTAACTAGATACAATCACAAGACTGAATCCTGAGACTTGCAATATGAAACTTGGTGTTTACAAGGACTTTTAGAATATATGCACAGGGAAAATTAAGTTTCATGGAAAGTTCCAGTAAAGAGGACATGCAGAGCCGGTTCTTACATCGTTTCTCAATTTACTTCTAATTGGATAACATATTTTATGGATACTAAAATTTTTTGTGATTTAGAACCTTTTCCAGAAGTCAGATTAATTTAAGATGAGAAAAACAACTGAAAGAAATGATCAGTTTCTTTAACAAAAATCATCATTCAGCTGTAACTTCCCACACACGCACTTTTTGACTTGTTACAAAATCATAATAACTAAGGTATGTGCACAAAATAAATTCAGAGCACATAAACAGCAACAAAATACTAAACCAGCAACATATTCAAACTGTCCTTATAGCACAAGAATTGATAAGGAGATCTCCAAGCCAGATTTTAGGACATATCAAACTGGAAGTATTATCACTATAGACATGTGGAAATATGAATTGTTAATACAACTTACAGTTTCCGACCATATAAGTGGATGCTGCCTCAATGTTGTGCTGATGCTAAACGCTGAAATCATGCAAGTGTGATGTTTCCAAGAGACGCGCCCAGCCCAAGTAAGTTCTTGCTCATGAAGTATAACCATTACCGGCTCAATATAACCTATACAGTCAGTTTCATTAATTTGCTGAAGCCAGAAAGTTTAGCCTTGTCAAAAGGAATCCCCAAATTTCTAATGACAACTGATTCCAACAAAACATTCAACTGTTGCAAACAAATTTTGTATGATTAATGTCTCAGATAGTAGAGAGAGAGAGAGAGAGAGAGAGAGAGAGAGAGAGAGAGAGAGAGAGAGAGAGAGAGAGAGAATGTTGAATGGTGTAACAATAGCAAACAATGAAAGAGAGAAATTACTTCCACAAATGAACATGCTAGCCTTAGTTTGCATGCGTAGTCAACACAAATCACTGTATAGCAGGAAAAATCTATTCTTAGTTCAGAAAGCAAATAGGATACACATGATTAGAGTGAGGAAGCCTATTACTAACATGTCAATGAGCAGCTAACAAAGAAAACCAAACCTGTCTGCAACATGTAAACTTATCCGACTAGGCATATCTAACCACTGCAGTGATTTTCCTCATTCTAAAATATTTTGTGAAATTTTGAGAAATAAAAGGCACCACGGCATCTGTATCCTTAAATTCTCCTAAAGATTTAACAGTATTTATGCAACCATATAAATATATATCCGTGTATGTTTCAGGTCATTTGAGAAGCATGATTTAGAGGCAAATGCTACTTGCTTACTGATGCAACTTATCAGGAAAAAAAACACTTCTAAAGCAAGTTTTTAGTTCAAATAATATGACTGCACCACCAATAGACAATGAAAAGAACATTCTTAAAACCTTCAAACAATTCCAATAACGGGAAATCTCATCAACAGAAATTGCATGCAACATCACAATTGCCAATGATCCTACTCACGTCCAAACCAAAACTAGTTTAAGCTGAAAAACAATTCCTCACCATTAATAAATATAAAATCTTTAATGTGCTTCATATCCAGATCTCGCAAACTAATTATGTATGATGACTGGATGCGAGCAGAGACTGCTCCTCCTGCACTAAAAGCATTGTCCTCACCGACTAAACCAGAAATGGCCTAACATCAAAGATTCCAGAGACAAAATTATTTAAAGATAACACAAGCGTGCAATAAAGATAACACACTGCACTACAGAAAAATGAAAACATAAGCATGCAAAAAGATAAGAGGGTAGCGGAATAAGACCTCAGCAGCCTTGAGGATAACCATTTGTAGACCATAGATAAGAACCCCAGCACATCTTCCGTTTGGATCAACCTTGACCAGAGGACCTCTAGCAAAGGACTCCCTACCTCTTTTCAGATGCAGCCACTCTGGACCTTCAAAACAGTGCAATGAGCTGGACAAGAAAACTCAAACATCAATCACTATTCTTTGTTATCCCCTATAATGCGTAAGAGTTCTTGCTCCTTAATGCATTGTACGAAACATTCAATTAGTGATTCAAGGGCGAAAAGGAAGTTCCCATTTTTTATGTAGGGCAAAAAAATTCATGTGGAAGAACGAGCAAGTTCGAGGGGGAATACTCACACACCTGGTCCGCAGCCCGTGTATAGAATCATCAAACTCCAAGACTGAAATTTTTGCATCCTCGAAAGTCAAAATGATTGAATCTCTCCTCCTCCCACCATCAATTCCATTCCCACCGGATGATAAAACTCCTACTGACTCCACGTTACCATGCAGCCTAAAAGAAAACCATGAGTTCAAATCTTTCAGAAAAGAAAACAAAAAACAAAACAAATATATTCCATAATTGACAGTTGTTTTCCCCCTTGGAACTCCACCTGTGATGGCAGACTAGTTCAAGAGAAGCACCGGAAACACCAGCCAAGACACCGCCGCGTTGGGCCTCAACGGGTGGCTTGGCGGTTTCTTCTTGAACCCTAACGGTATAAATCTCTAGCACATTGGCAGCGGTGACGATGATATTAGGAACAGGACCAATTGGCCTGGGAGTAGCGGACCAGTCAGAATCCAAATCGTCGGTCTGAATCGGAGGAATGCTGGGAATGAAATTGGAGTGCGTAATGAACCCCGATGCGCAGTTCTCGATGCCGGTGGGGCAATGCATCATCTTGTACGCCGCGTAGCTCATCCTCACTTCTAGAGGGACTCTTGTTCAACCACTGGGATTGATTCCGGCGTAGGTTTTCCGAATGCGAGCGTTGAAATCGCCGGAGCCCTAGTACTCTATGGCGCTATGCTATGGTGATTTTGGAATGAAATTGCGCTGGTGAGAAAAATTGAAGCAGTCGTTAGGGTTTAGGCGGGACTTGAGTTGAAGCCGAAAAAACCCACTACTCGTTGGCGGGATGACTGAGACTTGAGTTCTTGAAGATTATCTCCATCCAACTAACTTATATACGAGGGCGGCATTTTAAATTTATTGCCACGCTCACAACAAAAAAATTTATATTAATTATTTTAACTTCTTTTTTTTTTTTCCTATTTTTTAATTGTAAATTAGGAAGTGGTAATTAATAAAACTAATTCCTCATTAAGCAATGAGCTTTTTGTTTAGGGAGAAAATTATATTTTTTTTCAAACAAAGGGAGTTTTTTAGATATATAATAATTACTCTATCCATTTCAAAAAATATTTTTCTTAATTATTTTCAATGTTTTATTTTAAACTCGTAAAATATGACGACACAAATAACTATACAGATAAGATAATATCGACACATAAAATCCAGTAATCTGAACTCGACACATGTTAAATGGGCAGAAACGAATAACCGCCCCTTTTGGGGTGGGAGGAGTATATTTGATTGAAAACAAACTGATATGATATTCTTATTTCAAAAGTAGAGTTTTGAAAATAATATTTTATGCAAAAAGTTTATTAAAAATGAAAATAATTGTATGGGAAAAAAAATATTATTATTTTAAAATGAAAAAACACACCGTTAGTAATAATTAGTATGAGCAAATGACATAAATGATCACCTTGCAAACAACAAAAACTGAAAGACATTCCTTTACATTGTTCCAGCAAAATTGCAGTTAAAAGATGAGATTCTGAATACAACAGATCAATAATCACTAACTTCAACATCTAAACTATGCAGCATTCAAGTTCCATTAACCAAGATCACTTCGGCAATGTCGTTGTTAAATCGTGTACTTTAGGTCAAAGCATTTCATCTCCCAGACAATCCACAGCTTGAACCAGACCAGTGTCGATTCATGGCGAAACATCCTTGTCAAAAACCTTGATCAGCCCTAGAAAGATTAGGGAGACTGCCAATGAAAAACAAAGTCCAATACTGCAAATATTTCCCCTTTCCTAACTTGATTTATGAAGCTATCAAGAAAACAGGCAAGTCGACCGAGCTTATTTGACCATTATTTGAAGCTCAGAATTATATCCTTGTCCATCTGCAAAATCAGAATTCAAAGAGTCAAGCAGAGGAAACTAATCAAACAAGTAGTCTAGTATAGAACCTACATTCTTTGCCAGCTCTTTTGCTTTCTCATCATCAAAGCCAAAATCAGCCATTATTCTGTGACCTGCAGCCTCCTTCTGTGACCAGATACCAAGAAGCAAATGTGTCGTAGTCACTTCCCCACTTTCACCTGCAACGATCCGTCATATATAGATTAGTACCCCCTATGGTATGTACTGCAAGCAAAATCTCATTCCAGCTATGAGCTACGTGAATGGTTTTTAAGCAAGTTTGAACTATGCACTCTCCTTTACATACATACATACATATATTAATCCAAAAAACAAGCTAAATATACTGCAAGTAATGAGTGAAGGGCTAAAGAATTCAGAGCATCACTATCAAGTATAAATTGACCTACCAAAATTACAATACCAGAGTAACCTACTGCAGGTATCACCTCAACATTTGGAACAATATTGCATCACTATTCAACAATCAAACAAGGAAGGTAACTTGCCAAGACCAAATTTCATTCTATAACAATCAATGGTAATACTGAACATGATGAGTAATTTACAAGTCCATAATCTATTAAAAGGAATTAAAGATTAAAAGAGTACATAACTTTAACCACCTTATTTGACATGTACTGTTAGGCTGTTAGCTACTTTTTGCCAGGCCTTTCTCCCAACATACATACAGCCAAAGGATATCAATTTCAAGGGAGCCAATTGTCATTCCATTATAAAAGAACTACATTCCCCTCAAAATAGGGAACTAAGTATAAATATCATAATTCAATAGAGTCCAATAAATATAAAACTGAGCAAACTATAAATTTACTAAGCAAAGACTGAATATGCAAAGAAAAATGCAGAGCATGACATGATTTAGGTGCGCTTAGCTTCCAACAGAAGGAAGAAAAGTACCTGATTTCAGTTTCTCCTCAATGGCCCAATCAAGAGCCTTTTGAGCAGGTTCAGTCAAGGGAGGATGCTCTGGACTGAAAAAATACATATCAGCCTTACCAAGCAGCTTAACGATTTCTTCTCGCACCTTAAAAAGAGTGATACCGTTTTCCCTCAAGAACTTGGCAGCCAAACTTGTTCCTGCAATTTAAACCAAGAGACAGAAACATACAGTAATGCTCTAATATAAAAGCATCAATGGAGACTGTTACTCCATTCCAATTTTAATTTTTTGATAACAAGATTCTGAAAACATAAAGAAAAGCCCACACTTCAAATGAGAAGACAGGCGTGGATGCACTCGTTTTGCAAAACAAATTATCCAGACAAGATATTGCATGTGGTCAAAAGCTACTACCAACCTTCAACTAGGATTCCCATTAGCAAAGCTTCAGTCCCCGTATTTGGATACTTGAGCTTCCTGGCTTCCAATTCCCCCATGGCAAATGATTTTATTGCCCTAGCGGACCATCTATACCATTGTTTTCCAATAGAAAGAGTAAACTATTACGGACAACGAAATAACACAGATTAACACAAAGGCAGATTCTTCATAACATCTAATAGCTATACAACCAGCAAACATTCAAAGCCTTTACGTCCATTCCCCAGCCCAAATTATCCCGAAATTATAATTTCTCAATTGAAACAGCAAAAAAATAGCATCAGAGAGGCAAGAACCTGGGTAATTTTCCATCGGAGGCCGCCGTCTTTGCTTTGCTGCCAATTTAACGATAACGAAAAGGGTCAAAAAGCAAGAAAAATGCAAAATCATCATACGCCCAAATTACACATGATTAACATCACTGCATGAATTACAAGAGCACAACGTAAAATTGAAACTCACGAGGTTGGGAGACTAAAGGAGATAGTTGCCACAGTTGAACTGTGTCTTTTTGAAGCCGGAAGACTTAATTTCGATAAGCGAATTGAAAGTTTTTTGCCAAAAAAGCGATTGACTTGATTATCCGGCTTCAAACTCGAAGAATGCTTGGTGGGGTTCTGGAGAAGTAATGAAGTTGAAGATGAGACGGGAAGGACTGCTAGTGTGTGAGCCGCCATTGATACGGACTCAACTTTCTACAGGGACAATCGCTCGCCTACCTCCTTTCGATTCGGATTGATTTTCCTTTGGAATTTGCAGCAGGAGCTCGATTGAGAAGGGGAATATTTTAGATAAACATTTCTATTTGTCTACTGTAAATTTTGTCATTGCTCTTGTAAATAATTACTTTGGGATCTTGTAAAAAACCATGGCAATCCACAAAAGTTATCGACTTTTTGGTGTTTTTCGGCTGCAACCTTTCGAGTTGTTGTCTGACTTAATTGTTGCTTAAAAAAAAAATTACTTTGGGATTTTGGGAGAAAATTACATTTATGATTTACATTTACCTCTTTAACCTTGGGTATAAGTTTTTAAAACTACATTTATCCCCCTAAACTTTTGGTATAATTACAAACTGTTTTAAAATTTATAAAATACTCTTTTAACTTTAAAATTTGTAAAAGAATAAAACAAAATATGATACTCATATAATACAATTTATCGGTGTTTTTGAAAACCAAACCAAATAGTGAATTTGCTTTGAGAAAGGGCCAAAAGGTTATTTCGGTCTACCCACATTCAGTGTTTGACTTTAATTTTCAGTTCAACTACATGTCAACTCAATTTTTACTAGGTTTAACTAAATATGATTTTTGAATAAAATCAAAGTAGTTATGATAGAAAATTGTTCTGATGGTCAATTCTAATTGGGCCACACTGCAATTTACAAGTCCACTTAGGCTCTGTTATTTTTCATCTCATTCCAAAAAATCATTACATTTTCTTTAAAAAATTTACACAAAGAAACAATATCACTTTTTACTAAATTCAAATTTTAAAATTCTCTCAAAATCTCTACTCACATAAATTTAAAAAATAACATAATCATTAAAGTTTTTCATATATTTCCTAAACAAATCCCCAAAAGAAATTTCTTCCGAAAAAATATTCCCCTCATAAACCAAAATTTTTTCATTTGAGTCATGAAAAGATCAGAGCCTTAGTTTGTTTTGTAGTTTTTATGTTACTCGTGTTTCCGTGCACTATTCAAATATAAAAATCATTTCAAAAACCAAAATTTGAAAACATGTTTTCAAAACTCATCAAAAGAAACAACCCTAAATTAAATACGCGATATATCAAAGTTTAAACTAAATACGTGATATTTAAGCAACTAAACTCATAAACACTTCAATACATAAGAGTAATATTTCTTTTTTCTTATCAGCTAAAATCAATATGTACGCCATCAAATTGTCAGAGTGCGGTATACAAGTTTTCCAATGAATAGAAAAAAATTTCAAATTCCATGTACAACACACACAAAAGTCACATAAATAACTTCCCGCTGCAAACAATTAGGACAATTAAAGTTCTCAAGGTCAAGGTAGTCACGTCACGTGGCGGGAGTGGCGCGAGTGTTAATATATGAATGCTCATTAATGATGATCCATTTCTCAGTGAGGGCGGCATCTTGCAACTCTCCGATCCGATTCATTTTTCTGCATCAAATTGCGTACATGTCTCATGCCTGGGGAAAAGTGAATCAGGTCTTCGTCCTCATTGACCCGAGAAACCTGGCTACGTTACACACATTGCGATCCCAGAACATTTTTATATAGTATAGCTCGCTTCCTTCGGAGTTAATAATGTTGTTATTAAGCAATCTCGTCACTTCACTTGCCAGTGAAATCAGCTGACAATTTTTCGTTTCAACTATGTATGATTCATCAGAAAAGTAGAAAGATCGATGCTACAACAATGGTCTATCATTCAAAGATCCTTGTGTCAATGGCGGCTTTGGTTAGCGGTCTGGCCGTGTTCTTCATTATTGCTTCATCGTGCTTGATATCTACATTGCGGCTCGGCTCTACAGTTGGTGATATTATCATCTACGGTGTTACTGATACTTTTCCCCAGCGAACTGATACAAGCAGAACCATCCTGGATATCAACGAAACAGGGGCTGAATCAGAGGTAACCATTAATGGCGGATTTGCCGATTCAACCAAGTTAAACTTGGATCCATCAGTATTAGCCACTCCAGATCAGAATAAATCGACTCCAGTCGATTCAGGTGCCATTTTATAAGCGATTTGTTTACACTTGTTTAGCAATTTTTAGTACTTTTGTTCCTGAATCTGGATGCTCTGTTCTTGTATTTGGGTATTAAGATTTCCAGTTACGCATGTCATGTCGCAGAATGTGATCTGTACCATGGAAAATGGGTTTATGATCCTCGCGAACCGTTGTACAAGAGTGACGCTTGTCCTGTCCTGACGCCGTCGCAAAATTGTCAAGGAAACGGAAGACCCGACAGGGAATACGAGAATTGGCGGTGGAAACCTGCTCACTGCGACCTTCCCCGGTTCAACGCCGGGAAATTCCTTGATTTAATGAGGGGAAAGACATTAGCTTTTGTCGGAGACTCAATCGCCCGGAATCAAATGGAGTCCCTGCTCTGCATTCTGTGGCAGGTAAATTGAAGGCCATGTTCGTTGTCGGGCTGTTTGGTGTCGTGATTCAAGTCGTGTTTTGAAACGACTTTTAATTTTATAATATTAAAAGTATGTTGGGAATATAAAAAGGTGTGTTAAAAATGTAAAAAAGTTTATTGAAAATATAAAAAGATTTATTGGGAATAATAAAAAATTATTATAAATTTTTGTTTCCGTTTATTTTGTTTCCATTTTGATTTTCACAATTAATTTAATATATAATAAATTTTTTACTATTTATCTATACGATGGCCTAAGTAACGTTGTGTTTTTCAGGTTGAGGTTCCGACAAATAGAGGGAACCGGAGAATGCAACGTTACTATTTCGCGTCGACTTCCACAACGATTGTACGGATATGGTCTGCCTGGCTCGTGAATAAAACGACCGAGCAGTTCGATTTCGCGCCGGCCGGATTAGACATGCTCCGCCTGGACATTCCCGACGAAGCCTTCATGGAATTCCTTCCGCGATTCGACGTCGTAGTCATCTCCACCGGTCACTGGTTCACGAAGAAGTCCGTTTACATCTTGAACAACGAAATAGTGGGAGGGCGATTATGGTGGCCAAAGAAATCCAAAAAAATGAAAATCAACAATATGAAAGCTTTCGCCATTTCGGTCGAAACGGCTATCACGGCCACAGTTACTCACCCGAACTACACCGGCCTAACGGTGGTCCGTGCCTTCTCGCCCGATCACTACGAAGGAGGGAAATGGAATACGGGCGGATTTTGCACCGGAAAAGTTCAGCCGATCAAGGACGGCGAATTCGTTGAAAACGAATGGACCGCGGAAATGAACAAGCTGCAGGTAAGGGGTTTTAGCCGGGCAATGAAGAAACGGACCAACAAATCCGGGTTGAAACTGATGGACATAACCGAAGCTTTCGGTTATCGGCACGATGGGCACCCGGGTCCTTACAGAAACGCCGACCCGAATAAGATAACGAAAGTGGGGAAAAATGGGAAGCCACCTCCTCAGGATTGCTTGCATTGGTGCATGCCAGGTCCAGTTGATACTTGGAATGAAATGTTATTTCAAGTCATAAGAAGAGATCTTGATGGTAAACACCATGTTTCCTCCTGACAAAAACTCTTTTATTATTATTATTTTTTTTTTTTTTTATATCTTTAACATGTGTAATTCAACTTCTGAATTGTGTTCATTATTTGAAATTAAATATCTTTCTTAGAGTTTACTTCTGAATTGCATATACATAACATAGACTAGAGTATAGATTTATAATAAATTTTTAGAGTGAGTAATGTAATACAGTATGGGATGCATTGTAACTTTTTTAGGTTGCTAGTTTGAATCTTGTCTTACATAATATTTACTGAGGTAAGCATATCAATACCAATCAACTATTTGAATATTATAGTTTTAGTTATCTAAAATATCAGTTTTTGTTATTCATTAAATTTTTCGAGACGAAATGATAGTCAAACAAATCAAAATTATAAATAATAGAGGAATTAAATTGTTACAAAAAAAGTAGATTAACCAAAAATAGACAATCTAAGTTGTTTAAGGGTATACCAATTCCTTGCAACACTAGTATTGAAAAATGGAATTGTTATTCGCAGTAATCATTTCGATATTTGCAATAACATTTCCCTGTGAAAAGTCTGAATTGCCCCTTAGGTTTTTAAAAAAATAAAAGAAATCATTTTCACTCTAATTATGACCGATAGTAACGAGGACAATCTATATTACACGGTAAGTAAACAATCTATACATTTTTTTTTACGTAAAATTGGTTTTTTAACCAAAAAAAATAATCTATACATTATTCATGTTCTTTTCTTCTTTTCTCAAATTCTAACATTTCTAACGTGGTATTAAAGACAACTTACTCCAAGTACAACTTTCGCGGTATTTTTGAGAAGAAAATACCACCGGGTTTAGGTGGAATTTTCTTCTCAAAATACCGCCCACTTTGGGTGGTATTTTCAAAATGTTACTGCAAATAGTAATTTGGTTATTTTGGAAAAATCTCGTTTATTTTGTGGTTTTTTGGGCAAAATTTCGGGCCAGACAAGGATTTTTTATTTTTTTTAACAAAGAAACTTTATGTAAAAAAATGTATACATACACACGTGTGAGTGAAAAACGAATGATTGTAAATAGGTAGAGTGTAAATGAATTTTTTTTTCTTTTAGCTAAAGGGCAAAATAGACTTTTCACAGAAAAATGTTACTGCAAATATCGAAATGGTTACTGCGAATAACATGCCCCTTGAAAAAAAAGCTCTCCCTTCTCTCTAATCCCTCCCATCTTCCTCCTCCCTCCTTCTCCCCCATCTTCCATTAATGAAGGATGGGGGAGCTCCAAAATTTTATATATATATTTCCTACTCTAATAAGTCTCTCCTTGTTGAGAGTTTTTTTGTCTCTTCTTATTGAGAGTTTTCTGTCTCTCTGTTTAAGGGTCTGTTCTTTTAGGAATGTTTGAACTTTGGTTTTAGAAAAATAATTTTATAATGTAAAAAATGTATTCTAAATGTAAAAATGTATAGCTCAATGGTAAAAAGTTGTATTAAAAATGATAAAAATTGATTATAATATATTAAATTTACTGTTGAAACAAAAACTAAAACCAAAACTTAAAGAACATGCCCTAAGAGAGTTTTGTCCGCTCCATTTTTGGAGTTGTGTTTTTCACTTAATTTTGAAGATTTTAACTTCAGATATATGGGATGAAGTTGTTGATGGAGAATATGGTGAAAATAAAATCGACAATGGTTGGCTTCGTCAGTTGTTCATCATGGATCTCTTGTGTCACGGGTCAATTTTGAAGCTATATCATAACTTAGTACCAGTCCAGTACCACTGGTCAGATGATCTGCTCAGCTATTTGAAATTTTGCTGGTCTTTACTTATCTATATGCTAGATTTGCAGTTTGTATATTTGATTTTCATATATACTTTGATTATAGATTGTAGATATGATTTTCAGATCTACTTTAATTATAGATTGTATTGCTTGGCTCATGGCCTACTGTCAAATCGTTGCTGGACGATATTTCCAACCCATTTATTAATTTAAGTATTTGTTAAAAAAAAAAAAAGTAGTTTGAGGGTCATGTAAATAATTTACTAGGATAACACTGATAACTAATAAGTGAATGTTACATATGCCACCATCTAGAAAACTATCAAATAAGTCATAAGATTTCATTAAACTACCAATACCCTTTGAGCTTTCAGAGACTTGTATATGTCCTAAGTCTTAACAGACAGTTCAACACACTATTTTTTATTATTATTATTATTATTATTATTATTATTTTTACAAACATACAATATTTCTTTTAAAGACATGAGTATCGAGTTTAACCTCATGTATATTATGAAGTATTGCATATTCAGTGCAAAAGTATCGGATGTCAAACCATTAGACGGTCTGATAGGAGATTTATTTTTTTTATTTTTTTTTACCAAATAACAAAATGGGTTGAGTTCAATTTTTTTACTCGCAAAAGGGAGATTATAAATTTACCAAATCAGAAGAGGGTAATTGTTATATTATTACTTGGTCAAAAAGTGTGATCGTGGTCTCACAAAATTTAAATATTTGTTTAGTAATCTGCACAAAATCAAGGGGAGTAAATGTAATTTAGCCTATTATTTTTTGTACATATTAGACCTTTGTTTTGTTTTGTCACTTATTCATGAAAAAGATAAACTTACCATTTTACAAAAAAAACACACTACCCAAATAAGATCTCATTCAAAACAAACTATATCGTATATTTTTTATATATTCTGTTAAAAGAATCAATGTTATCGTTGTACTTTATGACTTATAAATAATTGTATTCCTAGACTTTTGAGATATCATATCAAGTTTTGTATTCCATAAAAGCAAGTTGTTGATAATTTTTATTTCATTATGATCTTGAAATGAGAAAGGATATTTTAATGTAGTTTTCCTTCAAAAGAAACAGTTAAAATTTATTTCCAAATATTTGTATTGATTGGGAATGAATGAGTATTTTCAAAAGTTAAACGGCGTCGTATAGCCAATCTCTCCGCACGACAAGGAAACCGACATTTTTCAATTGAGTTAAAAAATGGACGGAGTCTTTTTCTCCCAATTTTAACGTTTGAAATTTAAAATCTTCCCACTCTCAGAGCCAATAAAGCCATTCACCAAAATTAAAATCCTCAGACGCCTCCTTGTCAACGGTCGAATCGGTAACGGCTATTCTCTCTCTCTCTCTCCCTCGTCTCCCGTGGCTTCACATCATTCTCGCCTCATTTCAAACCCTGTTACACATTTCATCACTCTTCTGGCTAAATTGAAGCTGTTAAGGTACATTTCTCGGCGAAATCTCAATCTGTAATTTCCCCTCCTGGAGCCTGGAATCTGTATTTAAATCTAGTACGTACTTGGGGGGAGTAGCTTTTGCTAATTGAAGTTAACTGGGATCGATTTTCTGCTGGAGTTTCGTATAAGAAGAGGTGTATTTTTAATTCTGCGAGGATCTTCGACTGAGGAAAATTTTCTCTACATTTTCTTATTTACATTGTTTATGGATTACTATCTGGAATTTTAAAAAAAATTTCTGGAGATTTCGAAATTGGTAACAAAAACCCTAATTTCGTGGGCTGTGTTTCAGGCGTAATTGATCTGAAATGTCTACGGTACAAAATGATCCGCTTACGCAATTGGAAACGACTTGTGGAGCTCTATTATATGAACTTCAGGTTTTGATAAATCTTCTGTTCTTCAATTATTTACACGATCCCCACCCCCACCCCCCCATTAGGTTACTGAACTTGTCACTTACTTTGATGGTGGTACAATTAGATAATATGGGATGAAGTTGGAGAATCTGATAAGCAAAGGGACGCTATGCTGCTTGAGCTTGAAAGAGAATGCCTAGAAGTGTATAGGAGAAAAGTGGATCAGGCAAACAAGTGTAGGGCTCAGCTAAGGCAAGCAATTGCTGATGCGGAGGCCGAGCTAGCAGCTATTTGCTCTGCTATGGGGGAGCGACCTGTGCATATTAGGCAGGTAAGAGTTCATATCAGTCCTCCCTTTGCTGATGCACACTTGAACTAAATGACATTTCTTAGGGCTTTCTGTTTGTTTATAGCCATGTGTGATGATTATGCTTTTCCAGTAGTTACAATTAGTACAAAAAGGAATTAGTTTACTCCAACTTAGATTTTTCTTTGAAATTAGGAGAATGATTGTCATATAATCATAAATATTTGAGAAAGATCATCAATCGCGTCAGTCTAATTAAAATCTCATGTTTGGGAAGATAATGTATGGTGAGATTCGAAGTTAAATGCAACTTGTGCGAGATAATGTCATGCATTTTTCAGTCATTGAGATGAAACCTTTACGATATCTCTTGCTTATTCAGTCTGATCACAACCCTGGAAGCTTGAAGGAAGAGCTTAAAGCTATTTTGCCACAACTAGAGGAGATGCGAAAGAGGAAATGTGAGCGGAAGAATCAGTTTATTGAAGTTTTTGATCAGATACAGAAACTGAAGAGTGAAATTCAGTGGTCAACTGGGAAAACAATAACTTTGGATGAAACTGATTTGTCTCTGAGACAACTTGAGGAATTGCACAGAGAGCTGCAGGCACTTCAAACAGAAAAGGTCAATCACGTTTCTGAAATAGAATTGTCTTTTGGAACTTGATATGGATTATGCTAATGCATATTTGTACTATTTCTGCAGAGTGAACGCCTAAAGAAAGTCCTGGACCACCTCAATACTTTGCACTCATTGTGCTCGGTGCTTGGTTTAGATTTCAAACAAACTGTGGGCGAGGTTCATCCAAGTCTAGGAGAGTCTGAAGGTTCTAAAAACATCAGTAATAATACCATTGAACAGCTAGCTGCTGCTATACAGAGATTGCGAGAGATCAAGTTACAAAGGATGCAGAGGGTAAATATAACTTCATACCATTCCAATTTACACTTATCGCTGTCCTTAAAATCCATTGACGCCGTCTTGTTTGTGGCAGGTACAAGACCTTGCAACATCTATGCTGGAGCTGTGGAACTTGATGGATACACCTATAGAAGAGCAGCAAGCATTTCAGAATGTAACGACTAACATAGCTGCTTCCGAAGCTGAAATAACAGAACCTAACATGTTGTCTGTTGACTTCATCAACTATGTGAGTTGGCAGTCTATATAAATGCTTAGGTTGACTCTATTATTTTCGCTGTGTGCTAATATAAAGTTTGGCCAGAAAAATAATTCTGTTTTCCTTACGACATTAGATTGAAGCAGAAGTTTCTAGGTTGGAAGAATTGAAAGCAAGCAAAATGAAAGAGCTTGTTCTGAAAAAGAGGTTTGAGCTTGAGGAGATCTGCAGAAAAACCCATCTGGTTCCTGAATCAGATGTTGCACTGGACATTGCTATTGAAGCTATTGAATCTGGTATTGTAATTTAACTTGGAGAAGAAATTTACTTTTTCATAGTAAGATTTATATGTTTGAATAATTTATAATAACAATTTAGGTGCTGTTGATGCTGGTAATGTCCTCGAACAAATGGAGCTTCAGATATCTAAAGTGAAAGAGGAAGCTTTCTGCCGGAAAGAAATACTTGAAAAGGTGGAAAAATGGATTGCAGCATGTGAAGAAGAGTGCTGGCTTGAGGAATATAACAGGGTTGGTTTCTGATATAATGACTCGTGATTCACTTACTTTCATTGCATTATTCCATAATCTAACAGTGTGTTTCCTCTTTAGGATGATAATCGCTACAATGCTGGAAGAGGTGCTCATCTTACTCTGAAGCGAGCTGAGAAAGCTCGTGCATTGGTTAACAAACTTCCAGGTATTAAAATCCACCTTGCCCTGATCATGAAACCTAGTGAAACTCTTGTGAATGAGTTGTGGATTGTTGTACTAAAGATTTGATTTTACCACTAACATTTCTTTGTTTTCTATCGTGCCGAGACAGCAATGGTAGAGGCATTAGCTATGAAAACCGCAGCTTGGGAAAATGAGAGAGGAACTGAATTCACATACGATGGTGTACGTTGCCCTTGAAGTGTTGCTTTTTGGGTGTTTGAAGTTCTTCGTTAATTCTTGATTTTATCACATATGCATTCTGTTGTTTTACAGATTCGTCTTCTTTCTATGCTGGAGGAATACAATATTTTACGCCAAGAAAAAGAGCTTGAGCGCAAAAGACAGAGGGTAGGCTTCTTCAATCAGTTCCCTGCTATTATTATCAGTCTCAGATATTGCACCATGAATCTCTGTGTTTTGAACGATGTCGAGATATGATAGATATAGGCTATAGCCGACACGTAGCGAACAAAAGGCTTAGTTGTTTGCTGTTGTTATTGCACCATGAATCGGTTTGTAATCATCTTCTTTTTTATTCCTGGTTAATTTTTCAGGATCAAAAGAAATTACAGGGCCAGTTAATCGCTGAGCAGGAGGCACTTTATGGTTCAAAACCTAGCCCTATGAAATGCCAGAGTGGGAAGAAAGGTTCACGGCTGTCATGTGGCGGTGGAGGAGGCGGCGGCAATCGCAGACTTTCCCTCGGAGTTGGGGGAACAATGTCGCATGCTACAAAGGCGGATCTATTCCACCCTCCGAAAGCTACACCCAATACCCGCCATGCCAAGAAAAATGACCATTCAAACTTCAGAGATGAAGGAGCAGCTTTATCAGCAGGTAACTTTCTGCTTGATTTAAGTTGAAAGAATGGAGTCTTGCTATGAATTGTGCTGTAATTGTTCATATTTTGTAGGAAGGAGAGGCTTGGATATTGCTGGTCTTCCTGCAAAAAAACATTCATTTGCTGCAGTCAATTCGTATGAACCAGAATCTCCCATTATTCGAAAGCCCTTCTCTCCCATTTCCTCAACAGATTCATCCAAGTCAAACGCAGCAAACGTTTTGGGAGATCTGAACAAGAAACACAATGAGATGTTGCAGAAAACCCTCACAACCAACACCACCACCTCCACCACCCCATTCACCACTCCTTCCAAGACCATTATTTCTTCTTCCATGGAGGAAGAGAACAGAACTCCCAGACCAACAATGGCAACAACAGTTCCTCTGCCCTCTACACCTGCCACTGTATCATCAGCAGCAGTTGTAGTTCCCATGCAAACAGTCATGACACCGGCACCTCCAGCCGTGGCGGCGGCCCTTCCTCTGAATAATTACAAGCCAACAACAGCTGCCCAGAGCCCTGAAGAAATTGAGTACTCCTTTGAAGAGCGGAGAGCCGGATTCTTCCTTCCAAGAACAACCCCTCTAAAGACTATTGTACAAGTTTGATTTGAAAAGACAAAGTAGAAAGCATCTTTGCTGAATTCATTTTCAGTTTGCAACTTGCAAGTCAATTTAATTGGCTTTTTAATAGTGTACAATGTACATGGTCTACGTGTACTCAAGCCGTGGATGATGAAATTTTTTTTAGTTTCAAGAAGGAAGTTGACAGTTAGTTTTGCTATTGGTTTGTTTCTCTTTTTGTTTTTGGTTTTATAAACGAACGAACCATACAAATGTTTTGTTGGTCCTAAACTTGGGCATGGTCTTTTTATTTTCTTTCTTTCTTTATGTCTCTGTCAGGGATTGTAACCCCCGCACTTGTACAGTGATTCGCCCGCAATGTATTGAAGATATTCTGTCAAAACTTATTTGAATTGATAAATAAAATGACTTTTGCAGCCACACTTGTATAGGTGATTCGCACTCGTATGTGTTCTATTAAATTTTTATTTAAATTGATGAAATGACGTTGTTTGGGGATAAAACTACACCCTAATAAATATTTTTATGTAAAACAATGTTAATCTATATTGAAATCACGTTGTTTCAAATCTTTTTTTATATCTATGCTGACATTGCACCCCACACTTGTAGCGGTATATGTGATTCTCACTTGGAGATAGAGAGAAAAATATCACGTATTCAAAATACTATTAAATATTATTCAAATTGATGAAACGGTGTAATTTCACGATAATACTACATCCTATCAAATTTTTTTAGATATAAAACAATGTTATTGTAGATTAAAATTACGTTATTTCACTAGTTTAAATATAATATCTTGAAACTGCGATCATCATCACTCGGTTGTCTTTAGCAAAGACGACCGTACAGTGGACAAAACAAACAAAAAAACAGGGACCAGAAAAACAAGTCAACACTTTTTGAAGCTGCCAAGAAAAGAATACCACGTTTCAGTTGAAGAGAAGATTAACATACGCAGATGATGGAAACATGAAACCTTTGTATTGATGTCCGTTTTGTTCACGTTTTAGGTCACCCGCTCCTAACTTGGGGGACAACCTTTTTAGTTTTTCATTTCCTTTTTATTTTATTTAATTTATTTTTTCCTGCCTATTTGGAGAAGAAATGGAATAATACCCAATTTTAATTTTTGAACACAGTGGCATTAAACGGTAATTATTTTCCAAAAGAAAGGGCATGACCGGCATGTTTTAATTTGGTCAACTTTATTTCACCTAAAAAGACAAAGAACAGGTCAGAGGTTGGAAAATTTGACATTGGCTCCAACGTTAACTTTACAGCTTTTTAATAATCAAATTTGCTATTTAAAAATAAATAAATCGAGTTTTTTTTCCTTTTTCCCCCTAATTCTCTACTTTTTTATTCCAATTCATTTAACTTTGCCAGATTTTTTTAAACCGCATTTATTAAATTTCCAAGACGGACTTCAAACCAGTTACTTAACCAAAATTAATACTTTGAATTTTGCAGTTTAAATATTACTTACTCCTAATAATCCAAATTTTTTTAATAATTAAATTATAATTTATTTCATTTTTTATAATTTCTGATTTTTTTTTTCTACTTTTCATTTTTTTTTCCTTCCTATAACTTTTTCCTACAAAACCCTAATTTCACAGCTTTGTCAATAAACTCAAAAAATTCTGAAACTAAGCAAAGGTTGTTTTTTTTTCCATATTCTTGGAAATTTTTAATTTTTAATTTTTGGGAAAAAAAAGATTCATCTTTGGAGCTCTGTTCGGTCTGCTGTGGCAGAAATGAAGCATTAGCTCAGAATCTTTCGTTGGATGGATTTTGAACTGCAGAAGCTGTTGCAGTCAGATGATCTCTGAATATTCAAAGTTGGTTCCATTAGTTAAGTTATACCAAGTTACAAAAACTGGGTTTTTAATGCTTTAGCTTTCCTGGGTTCAGAGCCAGAGGATTTCAGTTTTTCTTTCTGAAGATTTTCTGTTGAGTAGTGATCATCATTTTAGTGGCTCCCGGGTTCTCTGAGCTCATAAAGGTTTGATCTTGAAGGTATCGAGTGTTTTAGGACCAAACGATTCTTCAGGGTTTAAGGGTTCTCCTTAAGTTTTTTTTTATAATTTTTTTAAGAAAATTATTTTGTGTATGAATGGAGGAAAAGGAAGGAATGAGTAGTGGTGGGTTTACAGTAGTAAAGGGGAGTGAAGCTTCAGATAGCTTCAGGGTAGAGCCCAGTGGGGAAAATCGCAGTCAGTTTAGTGGATCAGCAGTGACAAGCACTGAGGCAGCTACCCCAGTTACCGTTAGTGCTGCATCTCCGACCACAGAAGCGAAAAAGAAGAGAGGGAGACCGAGGAAGTATGGACCGGACGGTTCAGTCGCCGTGGCATTGTCTCCGATGCCCATTTCCGCTTCAATTCCACTCACGGGGGACTTTTCAGGTTGGAAACAGAGTCGCGGCCGATCAGTTGACTCTTACAAGAAGAAGCATAAATTGGAGCTTGAAAGTCCCGGTAATGATTTTTCTTCTTCTCTTCTCTATTGACTTTAAATTTTAATCTCTGGGCTTTTGTTTACTCTGCTGTAATAAATTGGGTTTTTTTTTGTTGGTTTTTTAACGTTCGGTTTTGTAAGTTTTGACATTAGATCTGCTGGTTTTTTTTTTAGCTTTTGTCAATTGGTTCTCCTTATGGGTTCGGTCAACTTTCAGTGGAATCTTCGTATTCAATGTGAAAATGGGACCCTTTATCCCTCTTGTCTGCAACTATCCAACAGATATGTAGTTCTGGAACTGCTATTTTGGTAGAGGAATCTTCTGGTTCTGCTAGGAAAATTAGATAGAGCGACCAAGAATTCAACAAGTGTTTTTTTTAAAGTGTTTAAAGTGATGTGACGACACAAAAGGTCTGTCTCTACCCAATCATTGCAAGATTGCAGAGAATGAGAGAAGGGAAAAATAAGAATTAAATACTTGGGGAAATGGTGATGTGGGAGTGATGATGTAACATGTGTGGATCTCATGCAAAGTGACGTTTAGTAGAATATTCAGTACCCCAGAAGAGTATAGGTACCACACTAACTTTGGGGAGTTTTTACCTTGTCTCTTATCAATTAACCCTTGTGTGTCCACATCCATTATAACCTTAATGATGCATGGAATACAGTTCTCTCAGGGACCATTATAACCTTATAAGATTGAATTTGGAATGTAAGAATGCTGCCTTCGTATGCATTATATGTTAAGTAATGTTAAGTTCTCGTGTTTTAGCCAATACAGAGTCTTCGGTGTTAATTTATGTGGAGATTGCAAGTTTGAGGCAACTATTTGAATTGGTGGATTTCTTATCGGTGAAAGAATCATCTTCTTGATTTTAATTTAATATCAACCGAAGGGTTGACTATTTTTACATCTCTGGTTAAAAGCCTACTTTGATCTGTAATGCTGTTATTTACTGATTGTGATATTCTTGTAGTTGAATTAGTTATGAGATGCGTATTTATAACTGTTTCCATTGATCAAACAGGGGATCGGGTTGCTTACTCTGTTGGTGCAAATTTTACACCCCATGTCATCACAGTAAATGCGGGCGAGGTAACTATTCTTATGATTCTGAGAAGATTTCGTCTTTATCTATATTTTTGTTTTGGCTGGATTTGTGATATAGTATGCAGGTAATCACTTTTAAGTTACTATTTTTAGTATATTATATAATGTACAACTTGTAAATTTGTTTTAATATGAAGGGATGGTACTGCATCCTTTGTTTTGGTTGAGCCTTGAGGATTCTGGTGGTAGTTGAAAGTGACAAGGTTTTCTCTCATGTTTAACCAAGAACTTTCATTGGCTCAATTCTCACCTTTTCACTAGAATCTGATATTATTGATTTTGATATAATATGTAAATGCCTTTCAGGCTTCAGAATTGGATAAAACCTTTTAGGAGGCATTAGGCACATCATTAGCAACTGTCTTTGTGTTTGAGGATACCTGATTAAAAGGTGTTAAGTTGCTGGTCTATTTGGGAGATAATGCTTTACGCCAGAAATTATGGATGTTTTCTTGATTGTGCGTCTCATGGAAATGATTTCCATACTATGAGCTATCAACACTTAGTACTGTCTTACGGTTTTAGATTGAAGGTCGACTCATCGTATTCGTGTTCGATCTCTGGGACAGGTTTTCGGATCTTCTTTTTGATGACTAGATTCTGTTTGACATATGACTGTACATCTTATTTCAACACCACGTGAAGACTATCTTCGGCACAACTTAGTAGATCATACAGGAAAAGTGCAATTTCCTAGGAACACAAAAGATAGGCATTGAATGTGGCAGATTGGTTGACACACTAAGATGTTTAAATTATAAAATTGCCACTAAAACTTTATCTGTTTATTGACTATATAACAGTCAGATTATGCAAATGCCTTCATTTACCTAGATGCCTGCAAATAAGAGACATTGAAGAGGATTTTTCTGTTTATTATATCGCAATATTTCCAGGTTGAATATTGAAGTTGAGGGAATCGCATTCTTCCATGCGTACTTACTGTGAAACATTTTAAAATCTCATAAGTTAACAAAAGAAAGCTTGTAAGCATCAGGCTACTGTTAATGATACTTCCTGTTTAATCATTGTCGTTACACAGTATTTTTATTTCATTGCCAATTCATATTGCTGTTAACCATGTAACTGAGATGGTAGTTGTTTCGTAACATTGTCAGGATGTCATGATGAAGATCATATCTTTTTCTCAACAAGGATCCAGAGCTATTTGTATTCTGGCAGCAAATGGTTCCATTTCCAATGTTACGCTTCGCCAGCATAATTCTTCCGGGGGTACATTAACCTATGAGGTCAGTACCACACTTCCATAATTGATTACTTCCATCTCATGTACTTTAGAGTTTAGAATAACTGCTGAGACCCTTATATAGCTGGGTAATACGGGTTAGGAGCTTGAATGTTGGGCAAAAGTAAAATCTATGTTGCTATTTCTCTGGTAAACATTCTACGATGCATGCATCTTGATCTGCTTTCTTTATTTTGTAGAAACTGGGTGGGTAATTTTTGAATTATAGGATTGATTAATGCTTCATTCCGTAGTTTTTGTTCAATGAATTCCATTGCATCTGCTCTAACCTAATGGAAGTGCAAATAGTTATAGATCTTGGAACTTTGAAACTGCGTATTTTTGCAAAGGGGTGAGAAGTGTATGCATATGTCTATGAAACTTTTCTGTGAGATTCTATTTCTGAAATGGGAATATGAACTCCTGCAGGGTCGTTTTGAAATACTTTCTCTAACAGGATCACTTATGCCTAGTGATAATGGAGTAACAAAAAGCAGATCAGGTGGAATGAGTGTCTCTCTGGCGGGTCCTGATGGTCGAGTTCTCGGGGGTGGACTGGCGGGCATGCTATTAGCAGCCGGCCCTGTCCAGGTTAGAATATTTTTCTGTAAATTTGAAATGATTTGATCGGAAGATGCCTTACATTATGAGTTGCAAGTCGCTTAGGGATTGAATTAGTTGCAAATAAAAGGTCAAATTTCAAAGTGTGAAATGAAAAACTGAATGAGGGCATTCAATGTATCAGGTTGTTGTGGGCAGTTTTCTCCCTGGTCACCAGCAGGAGCAAAAGCCGAAGAAGCAGAAGCTTGAGCAGACAACTACTTTTGCTGCTCTTCCGGCTGCTCCTATATCTGAGGAGAAAACCGCGGGACCCTACAGCGGACAAAATCAAAATCATACTTCTTCAGCTTCTTTTCATGGGGATAGTTTGGCCACCATGAATGTCGTGCATACAACGATTTCGGCCCCTGCAGTTGATTATAGCAAGGACCAGAATCATTCCAAGTGTGAGGTTTCTTGCTAGTAATGTAGGATAAGTTTCTCTGAAAAATGTATCTTAGAGTTCGAGCAAGCAAACACCATCGGAGCTTTAGGCGACGGCGATCCCCTTGGCCGGCCCGGCTGGCATATTGAGAAGTCATCAACTGATTATTGTTATGAGACAGTTTAGGGTGTATTTGTGTTAGTTTTAACCAGAATCCTGCTACTCTGTACCCTTCTTTTAGGTTTGTAGGTTAGGATATCTACCTGTAGGATTGTTGTGATGCCCACAATTATATGTATCCTATGTTATTTGTGTTGGTTTAGGATTTGAGTTGTAGGAAACGATTGAGCTCTATGGGGTTATTGAATGGACTACCTTCTTTTCTTTCCTTTTCTTTCTTACTTTCAAACGTGTGTATCTTTACAAGTAGAAGGTCATCATTTTCACGCACGCGTTATTACTAGTATTAATAAACGAGTGAATGTCATGTAACCTGACTTTGTACTTCGCAGTAGATATGAGCGTGGTATGATATTTATTATCGTTACATTATCAACTAATTATTGAATGTGTCAAGAACTCACAGTTAGCTATCCCTGATAACTGACAATCGTTTTCTTGTACATTCTGAACTTTTTAACTAACTCGTTCCTCAAAATTGAATCCTCTTTTACTTGTACACCTACAATTATATGTCAGTGGCCTCATCTCATGAAGCATAGATTCCCAGCTTTTCTGCTTCCCAACCTTTGTTAACTTTAGCGATGAACTCTTCAATCCTTCTCCTCAGCTCATCGCCATCTTCCTCATTCTGACATTCATCATCTTCTAATTCATCTGGGTTCTTCGTTTCTTCACATTGGAGGATCACAGCGTCACTAGCAGAAGCTTCTTCATCTGGGTTCTTGTCTTCACAATTTAGGATTATTACAGCATCGATAGCAGAAGCTTCTTCTGCAACTTTTTTCAACGCTTCACTCTCATTCGCATTGTCAGAATAAGGATGCCAATTCGAGGCGTGGTCGCCGGAGACACACTCCTTTCTCTGAGCAATTCCGGGAACAGGAACCGGAGGAGCAGGAGGAGGAGGAGGAGGAGGGCTCTGTTTGTCAATATCTGCATCAGTACTTGGCTTGGGACTTGCAACGAACAGAATGGCTATGATCAAATTGCAGAAACAGAAGGCAACCAGAGAATTGGAAGCAGCCAGAGTGATCATATCGAAGGTGCAATCCAACAACATTTTTTCTCTTAGAATTTAAGCGACAACTGAAAACTGAAATTAATTTGTAGCAAACAAAACAATGGAGAAGTTCTGAGGTTTGATTGAATCAGTGAGAGAGGAGAGGAGTGAAGATGCTAGTTTATTATGGATGGAAAGGCTTTTATAACGCCATAAGTGTGCCATGGAAGCTCTTTTGGTGTGGTGTGAAAGCTAAAGAGGGGTTGACATGTAAATATTAGTATAGTCATCCAACAACTATTCTTAAAATTGGCCTTCCATCCAATAAAGCTTCTCCTCCACTGAAACTGAAAGCCTTTGGTCTTTGGCTGATTTATTAAATGGGGTCTTTCCTCAGCACCAACCAAACCCCACATGGCAGCTTCTGATGTTAATTTCTTTAGCATTTAATTTAAGTAATAGTTTCTCTTTGACTCGTTACACTTTTAGTCCCTTTTATTTATGTGTCAGAACTTTTGGTTTAGAATTTACACAACCACTCTCAAAATGACTTACAAAATCGATTATAGCAGGCCATAGGGACTAAAAGTACAACAAGTCATATAAGAGAAACCAAAATATGCAATTTGTTTGTCAAGTACCTGAAAGCCTGGACCAGTTGAAATGCTTCTAACAACCTATAACTCCACGAGGCACTCTTCAATTAGTTCTCAACTTCAATTTGGGTTGTTTGGGGGGGGGGGGGGGGGGGGGGGGGGTGAAGGGAAGGAGACAGTAAAAGAAGAAACTCTTGAGTCAAGGGTATTAAATGGACATCAATTGTCAATTTAAAGTAACTTATATTAAAATCAGAAATCATAGGTATTAAGCTTACATAATTCAACAAATCACCAAAAAATTTCACAAAAAACCAACTGCATAGAGAACAACAGACCATTTGAGAAAAGAGTATTAAGTTGTCTGTTATCATTCATCAATCTGCTGCATATTCTCTGCTTCCATCCTCCTTGAAGGAAAGAGTAGACCATATTCAGGGGAATATCATATCACCTCTTCCTTTTCTTACTAGCAAAATCACCGTTGAAGCCTCTTATATCACTTGCTGTCTCAGAAGTGTTCTGCTTCTTTAGGCCCTTCCTTCCTCCATGGCCGAACTTGGAATTTTTGAAGTCCCGACCCTTCTTGCTTTTGTTATCTGGTCCTCCTTTCTTCCCCCTTCCAAAACCTCCTCTTCCAGCCTTCCCTCCAGTACGGTCTCCAGGGGCCACCCAAGGTTGTTTCTTCTTTGATCTCTCAAAAGATTTTCCATCTTCAAAAGCAAAATCTAACTCACCATCTTTGTCACCACCAGCAAACCCATTCCGCTGCCTTTGTTTCCTCCACTTCTTAACAGATTCAATATCATCCTTCTTTTGCTTAGCCCTCTCCTTGATGGTCTGAGCTTGTATCTCTTTGGCCATTTTCTTGTTCTCCCTAGCCTTCCGTCTCTCTTCACTCTCTTCAATATTTTTTTTCTCAGCTAAAAGCCGGCCCTTAACTTTTTCCATGTGGGCATCAGACTTCACCATTTCAGCATAGTAATCAGATGGTCTCAACATGGGAAGCCCCATTGATTGCAACTTTGCAAAGGCCTGCCTTGTACCCTCCAATGCCTGAGTATAGAAAGCAAGCTCCCGCATCAAGTCATCATTCACATCAACTTCCTGCTCCCTATCAATGTCCACAGAAAGCTTATGCAGCCACTCCACATTCTCGGGCCAGCTGAAATCACCAAGCTTATCCAGCAAACCATCCCTATCATAAACAGCATTCTTTGAAGGTTGAGCCAACTTCAAGTCTCCATCTTCTTCTGATTCTGATTCAGATCCAGAGGCACTGACTTCAACATCAGGATCCTCCATTTCGACAGCATCAACCTTACCTCCGTTACGCATAACCAAATTGTTATCTGAATACACAATTATAATGTCAAAAAAATAAAGTATAATTATACTCGGCCCACTACAAATCGAAGTGTTGACGGACATGCTATTAATCCTTAATCCCTATTATCCTTGATACCACACACTTTAGCACTAGCTGCCACCAGAATTTAACAATAGCATATAATATTAATTGCTCCAAGTAATGCACTTAAAGGATGAGGGTTATGTTTTTTTCGACAGGAAAACCAAACCTTTTCAGTGGCAGCTATTCATTTAGGTTTGAATGAATATCTAATCGTCTGTTGATTTTTAGTCATAAATTTAAACGGTAGTAATTTGCTTATTACAAATACTACTTATACACACAGCAGCAACGCAGACAATGCATCTAAGCCGTTCAGAAGCCAGAAAGCGGCGCAGAATTCCACATGGGGAAAAAAAAAACAGACTCACAGACTATCACACAGAGAAACAACTCCCATAAACTACAGATACCACAGAAAGCCGAAGAATCAAAAGCCAAAAAAAAACGAAAAGATTCCATCTTTTTGTACAAAATTAAACCCATGAGTCCCAACCAGAAGAAACCCTAAAGCCCCTATGCCGGACAACAGAGAGGCTCTCCAGCAAGTGATACAAAAAGCCTGAGCCAAAGCTGTTTGAATTGAAACGGAATAACAGAGTAGGTTCGTAAAATTCTTACCTCCACACAAGCGGCTTGATTCCTATCCTCTGTTGTTGATCGGAGAAGTGAAAAATGAGGAGCAGCGGTGCTTTGTTCGGAGGAGATGGAGACGTTAGTGCAGAGAACCCCTACTAAAACCCTATTGTACAACACGGGCATTTTCATACGCATCGATGACCCGACCCTTTTGCCTTTCGGTGATGACGTATGGCCCAATTACAGTATCCGTCTGAATACAATGTCCGGCCCAACATTGGCCCAACTATCCTTCTTTTCTCTCACTAACAGTCTTTTTTTTTCTTTTTTTTTTCTAAACATTTCTCTTTACCGTAAGATTAATGAAGGGGAAAAATCAAAAAAACCCTGAGGTTTGGACAAAAATTAAAAATATCCATGAGGTTTCAAAAAATACCAAATAGTCATTTGACAAACATATGACCTTCCATTGACTTCTTCTTCATCATCATTGTCGTCATCATCGTCGTCGGCATCATTTTCATCACCGTCATCGGCATATGATGTCAAGGAATCAAGCCGATGAAGATAATGTCCCCGATGGTGATGAAGATTATGCCGACGATGGTGATGAAGATGATGTCGCCACAGATGATGATACTGAAAAAGCTACTAGTCAATGAGAGGTCATACGTTGGTCAATGACTATTTGACATTTTTTTGGAAACTTCAGGGATATTTTTTATTTTTGTCCAAACCTCAGGGGGGGGGTTTTGATTTTTCCCCATTAATGAATAATGAGCGAAAGTGTGTATTAAAGTTTGGCTTTATTGAAAATATAAAAAGTAAAAATTTTAATTAAATTAGATTTCTTTTTAATTATCGAGAATTAGTTTAATATGCCATAAGCACTTGAGCCTTGAGGCCTATTCATTTTTATTGTTTTTTTTCTTTTTTTTAATTTTAGTAAATTTAATATATTATATTTTTTATTATCTGCAAATTGGAGTACTCCATCAAAATTTCTTTTGTTTTTTTAGATCTTTGTCCTATAGCAACAGTTTCAAGTCCCTTGCCCAATAACAAAGAAACCAAGAATCAAATCTCAAGCATGGCAATGAAATTTTTCAAAAGATAGCAAGACAACAATGCCCGAGGAGTTCCACAATAACAAGACATTGTTATAGTCACACTTTAGCTACACTCCCGTCTAAAACCTACAATTTCATTTTTGATCAAATGTAATTTCTTATTGAATTCAAAGTAGTACCCAATAACCAAAAATAAATACTAGAAAAAAATTGTTAAAAAAACACTTCACTTGGAGAGGTTTAGAAAAGATTAGTCTAATGGAATATAGTATTAAAATAATCAAGGCATTAATGTTCTGACGTATACAGACAAATTTTGTAAAGTAAAAAAATCATGTGTGTTCTTGTTCCGAGTCTTCTGAGTGCTAGTGATTCTACCGCAACTGATCACAAAATTGGAATAGGAAAAGGTCATAAAACTCATACGTATGAACTTCAGCAAGAACTTGTCTTCCACAGGCAATCAATTTACACCAACCAACTCCACATCAAAAACCAGCCAAGCGTTTGGAGGTATGGCCCCTCCAGCACCTTTAGCTCCATATCTGCACAAACAAATCCTTAATTTAGAAGATGACTTCACAGACTAGGGATGAAGGAATTCTCACTCACCAGCAAATAGGTTCGACAGGAAGCGAAAACAGATACTATGCTACGAACCAACAGTTTAAGGGCTTTTTTTTTTTTTTAAGGAAGGTTTAAGTTTTGATTTTGAAAAAATAATTTTATAATATAAAAAGTGTATTATAAATATAAAAAGGTATAGCTGAATAGTAAAAAGTTGTATTGAAAATGATAAAAACTGATTATAATATATTAAATTTACTGTTAAAACCAAAACCAAAACCAAAACTTAGAATGGGAGAAATTTCAAGGAATCGAGTTCAGAATGGAAGAACCAATAGTTTCGAGCAATACTATGCTACGACCTAGGTTTGTAAAAGCCAAAGGTAAAACTCCCCTCCCCAGGAATAAGCACAACTAAAAGCCAAAGGTAAAACTCCCCTCCCCAGGAATAAGCACAACTAAAATCAACGGAGACAGACAATATATCTCCTTTTTTCGCTTCCATTTCTTTTCATAAGTTGTAAGTAACATACTTTGGTCAACATAAATACCCATGAGAGAAACGAAGGGCCTGTTTGGTATTGTGATTCAAGTCGTGTTTTGAAATCACTTTTGATTTTATAATATTAAAAGTGTTGGGAGTGTAAAAAGGTGTGTTGGAAATGTAAAAAGGTTTATTGGGAATGATGAAAAACTATTATAAAACAAAAGTAATTTCAAAACACATTTTGAAAACGTGATACCAAACAGGCCCGAAGTTTTGCATACACCTTTGTCCAAGATCCCAAATTTTTCAAAGAAAATTGCAAAAAACAAATGATAATAGATTGATATGCAAAAGAAAATAAACCGGCTGAAGCATACCCCATTGCTGGTGGAATTGTGAGTCTTCTTTTGTCTCCAACTCGCATGCCTATAGTTTGCATAGTTCAAAAAATGAAAATGCTATCTCATCAAGTTCATGAAATTGATATAATCAATGAAAAAGTAGTAACGTGTAGCTAATTACCACTAACACCAACATCCCATCCCTTTATGACTTCTCCTATACCTGTCAAAACAGAAACATCGATTAACAAAAAGGACCAACAACAAAGTTCCTAGATAGAGACATAAATAGGGTCATATAACTGAATATAATACAATACCTAAACGGAATTTAAACGGTGCTCTTCCAATGTTAGAGTCGAAAATTTTGCCGTTTTTCTTCAGCTTCCCAATATAATGGACACTGACCTGTGTGAGAAGAAAAGTTCTCAGTTCAGACAATAATCACATAACACAACTGCAAACCATGACAAAATAAAAAACAACAGGTCAAGTTTGCTGCACAGTAGCAAAAAAGCCCCACCCACTATTAAGTGTAAACTTGGCTTTCCAACTTTTTTGCCCTAGTAAAATGGAGAGCAAAAAATACCAAAAACTATAAAGAAATGCAGATAATATGTCAAAGGCTGAAAGATCACCTTTCTTCCAGGAGCAGCTTTTTTCCCGTCTGGTTTACCCATGGCCAGCTCCTCTATGACCAATCCATTAGGGAAGGTCCTCACTTGTAATGGCTTAGCATCAGCCTTCTCCCCCAACTCCAAAGTGGACCCACTCTTGTCTCTAGTAGCTTTCTCGGCCTCGGAAACCACCTCTTTCTCTTTTTTTATCTTCTTATTCTTCTTCTCTTTTTCCTTGTCCCTGCAGTAATACATTACAGAACCATGGAAACATAGAACTTACTGTAAGTTAAATAATGAAGAAATTATGAAAACTATTGTTGGTCCCACTGTCATTCATAGTCGTAGTCTGACATGCCAACATGAATAGAGATCCAAAAGCCCTAATAAGAGCTAGGAGACATTTTTGGGTAGATTACAATGAACACACAATAGACGACATTTTATCTGGCAACTCACTTTTTCGTAGCTGACTTTGAACCATTCTCCATCTCAGCATCAGGCATTTGTTCAATATGAGCAGAATTTTCATCCTTAGAAGTACTACTACCCTTGCCACTGATTTCATCCCCATTATCACCTTTGTTAGCTACCTTCTTTTTTTTGTTCCTTTTCTTTTGCTTAGAATCATTTTCGGGGTCAACAACTCCGGTATGAGCTTCAAGATCACTCAGACCACCAGTTTTCCTATTTAAAAATAATAAATAGTAAATGATTGATGGAAGGGAGGGTGTAAAAATAAAAAATTCAACAGCAAACAATTTTCGGGCAAGAACTAGCATCAAGCCAAAATTCCACATTACCCAACTGAAACAAATGAAACATTAAATTAAACTATGCAATATGTTTGTCATCAATTTCCAAAAAACGAAATTTATTTACCTAGATGGGTCACCATCTTCGTCAACAACATCAATCTTTCTTTTTGAGCTTTTATCACTTGGAGAAGAAATAGGGAAGCCATCTTCATCTTCACTTTCCAATACAGGAACACCAGAAGTACCCCTTGCAACCAGCTGCTTCCCAGAGTTCTCACTGTCATTAGGTTCACCTTTCTGGTTTTTCTTCTTCTTGGATTGCTTAGATGTAGCATTTTCTTTGGAAGGCTTCTCATCATCCAATATCTCCTCAATTTTAACTTTTTTTATAGATTAAAGCAAGAGTGAGATTTTTTTATTTGTAAAAAGTTAAAATCAGGACAACAGCAAACTACACATCTACACATCATTCAATTAAAAAAATATCAAAATTGGAAAAAAGAATTATTCAATGTTTTTCATTAAGCTTGATGCTGAAAGCAGATCTATGATAAGGTTAGCGCAGTGTAACTTATAAACACTTCAATTGGGTAACAAATAAAAAGGAAGAATAAAGGAATATAAAGAAAACAAACAGTTTCTTTAAGACTAAGAGAGAAAGGTAGTGAATGAAGTTGGAGTCTGAAATGAAGATTATAACATGTCCAGACCTACGAAACAACCAATTATTGAACCCAACAATAGAAGTGTTTCTCCCAGTTTAGTAACACGATTTTCTCATGGTTGAAAGGCCCAAATATGTTTGAACCCAAAAGTGAATAGATAAAAGCTAACACTTGAAAGAAGTACCTCCACTGTTGCGGATAGGTGAAGATGAATACATATCAATATCATCATCGTCATCAATGAAGTCATCTGAGTCTTCATCTTCAAAATCAGAATCAAGAGGACCATCAGATTCACTCTCGGTCTGCCCCGCATATGGATCTCTTTAATTCGGAGTTAGGGAAATTTAACCCAACAAAACAGATTTTCAGTTGCATGTGTTATAATATGTTTAATCACACTGTACATGAGGGAAAAAGCAATGAAATTGTTTGCCGAAAGGATACAAGTCGCCTTCATCTCCAGTCTCGCCAAGGAAGAAACCAGAGAGATGGACACTATGAGGTCCAATAACAGAGAAAGTTACTTCCTCGTCTTCTTCAAACTCAAGATTCAAGGAACAATTCTCGAAATTCTCAGGTACCAAAGAACATACATTAATTGGCTTCTTATCTCCAACTTTACACTGCACTATGGTCCTTTTTGTTGACGTACCTGAACCTAAAGTAGCCTGAATCCAAGCACAATGAAAATAGTGACACGGGGGCTAACAATAAATAGTACAAGCAGGTAAGAGCAGAAATATCTACACAAAAATCAAATGGTTATGCAATGAGAAAAACAAATTAGAATTGATTTAGTTTGTATCCAAATGTGGCTATGTAATTACAGCCATCAGTTTAGACCCAAAATCTCCCACATTGATATATGATGGTAGTGAAAATCATATAAACTAATTTCTATCAAAGAAACATACACCAAAAATATAAAATGTTTAAGTTACTAAACCAGAAGGAAAATGCATTTAGGGTTTCAAGAGCAAGAGCCTAACAACAACTATTGGAACCATAATCCAACCCAAACTTTAACTACTGAGAATCTAACTTCCAATGATAAATTTTATTTAAACAACAACAATTTCGGAATGAACAAACAAAACAACATGTGTACAACATTTCTATCCAAAAGGTCCCAAAGCTAAATCCTAAGGCACTGAAACATATTCAAAATCAATTGAATCCACACCAATAGATAAACTTAGAATTAAAACAAAGATAAACGGTAGACTTAAAAGCGTAGCAGGTGAACCTGAGATAAATGAAGTCTCCCAAAGTCATCGTCATAATTATGAACGTAAGGTTTTCCCGGTTTCAATTCAATTCCTGAAAGTAACAAAAATTAAAGAACTCAGCTTAATCCTTTTCGTTTCGTGCTCGAAAATAAAGAGACATGGAAGACAAATTAAGGGAAAAAATTGAGTAAAGGAAACAGACCCCAGAACGCCATTGCCGGAGACCGAGAGAGACGAAGAACGACAGCGCCAAAAACCCCGGCCTCCGACTAAAGTTCTTTAAATATTGGTTCTTAAACCCTAATGGCTTACACGGCGGATGACATGGGTGTGGAATAATGACGTGGCATTAGCGAATTCGCAAAAAATTTTTATTTTTTTTTTAATGGTAAATCAAAAGTCATTTTTTTATTGATAATTTTTAAATTCGATTTCTTTTTAAATTTCAAAAGTAAAATTAAAATGTAAATGAATAGTAATATATTACTCCCTTCATCCCACTCAAAGAGTCCACTTATTATGAGTTGTGACGGAGGGAGTACTATAGAGTATTTGTCTGTGTTAGGCGACTTTTGTCCGAAAATCTTTTAAAATTTTAATATAGTTATTCAATATTTACATTAGTACCGATTTTTCCACTAAATGACAATTTGTACATTTCAAATATTATGACTGATAATTGTACATAATAATTTTATTTATTTTCAAGGAATGTTCATAATATAATATGATGAGTTGGGCCTGGACTCAACCCGATTTTAGGCCATGCAAAAACTTGTTTGTAACATGTGGAGGGACGGCACTATTTTTTTTTCCCTATAAATTGTGATAGTTTATTTTCCCTACAAAAGTATAGTGTGCATGTTATGAAATATTACGTATAGTCTATAAATTATAATGTATTGAGTTTAGTTACTAATGTATCAGTTATTTATATATATTACGTGTAGTAAAAGAAGGTTTAAATTTTAGGAGTTGAAATATCACTTATAGTCTATGACGTATCACTCATAGCATATGATGCCTTGAGTTTAATTGTTTATGTATTGCATGTTTTAAAAATAAAATAGAATAAAATTATGGGGTCATTGATAATTTACAAAAAATTAAATAAAAACATAGGGGACCCTTGATTTGACTACATTTTTTGATAGGTAATGTAATTCATCCGAATAAAATTGTAACAATTTTTGTATGAGATTTATGTTTTTCCGATTACCTATTATAGCATATTTCAAAAAAAACTTCAGAATATTATTTGTTCCATTTCATTAGAAGAGTCATGCTTCAAAATGTACACTTTAGTATGCATTTCAAGGTACAATATCTAAAATAACTAATTTATCACCATTTATTCCATTAATATTCTTACTTTCTAAGTGTTAATTATTTATGAATCGCACATTATTATATTAATAATAAAATAAAAAGTAGAATCTAAAAGTTTATTATTTTATTGAAACAAAAGTAAAATTGAAAGTGAACTCTTTTGGTGGAATATATAAAGTATTATTAGTTTAACTTAACTTCTCAACCCTGAATGCCGGTATGAGCTTAATAATTTATTTATTTTGGTGAGAAAGGCGTTTAATCATTGAATAAGAGTAGCAAAAACTTGGTACCAAATCCATATCAAATTCAATACCCAACACCACACCGCATCAAATGAAAATTTAAGACATGATCCCACATGAACAAAGCAAATTGAAAGTTGATTTGATGTGGATACATACGACTAGTTAGGGAGCAACTTTTGTGTGAAACAATGGCAAACAAATGTTGAAAAGTATTTTTTTATTAAAAAATAATAATTTGTTGAAAAGAAAGTGATGAAATATAGAAGAAAAAAAAAAAAGGAAAAGAAAAGGTTAAGAGATTCAGATGCCTTACCTTAAAAAGCTTTGACAAACGTTGTGGACACCAAAATAATCAATCACCCAACGGTCACGGAACGTACGGACGGCCCGAACGAAGCATCATGCGCCTGGACCAGGAGCGGTAATAACCAATCTGTCTAATGAGATCAATTTTCTTCTCACTTCCCTTCTTGCTTCGGGCTTCGGAACTAATCCGTACATTAACTGCAACACGTAAAATGATGCAAACATATACATTTGGAGCGTAAACATTACAAGTATTTTTATTTTAAAGAGTGAAAAACATATAGGGACCAGAAATATAAATAAAACATGATTTATATTTTACTTTTGGCTAACTGTACTAATTTAGAAAATATAACATATTATGTTAATTCAATAATTTTCCTTACATAACATGTTAGCACCATCGGTAAATCTCATTTGTTATATATGCAAAATATATTTTGTTTTCATAACGACAGAGGTGAGCATAGCTAATTCGGACGACTATGTAATACTCCCTTCGTTTCAATAAAAAAACTCACTTTGTAATACTAAAAATAATATAAAGTGGAATATTTGAATGGAACGGGTAAAGTAATACTAATTGGATCTTATTTTTCGTCAATTACCAATGGTTCAAAACTTTTATTCGACCCATGACTATAAGGAGAATGTGTATCAGATTTAGTTTTTAAAGTAGTGGAAACAGGGTACATTGTATTTTTCAAACATGTATACTATTTTTATGTGATAAAGTATTAAATTTAGCCTCATGAGGAATTGTATGTATATAAAAACCACAAGTATAGTATAATTGCAAACATGCGTATTGTTTATGTTAAAATATTAAGTTTAGCATCCGAAATCTTACGGTTATATTAAAACAACAAATATCGTATGTATTAAAATAAACAAGTATATTAAGTTTAATTGTTAAAATATTACATGTAAAAGGGTAATATGAAACCCCAGTTTATTTTATATTACAATATCATGTATGAATATTATAACACAACTTTATAATAAGTGTGTTTTATCACCGGAATTGTTAATTGAATGACACTTTTTACTAAACACATGACACTTTTTAAAATTTTAAGTGGTAAAAAGACAAATATACCCTTGATAGTTTCTAACTTTATAAAAAAAATTACCCAACTTTTTAACTCATAGAAAATCGCCTGGCCTGGGCGATTTTCCCATAGAAAATCACCCAACTCTGGGAAAATCGCCCAGACCAGGCGATTTTCTCAGGGAAAATCGTCCAATCTGGGCGATTTTCTCTGGGTTAAAAAGTTGAGTAAATTTTTTGTATAAAGTTAGAAACTATCAAGGGTATATTTGTCTTTTCACCAGTTAAAATTTTAAAAAGTGTCATGTATTTAGTAAAATGTGTCATGCGAATAACATGCCACTTTATCACTTGTATTTATATTTTATGCCATAAAGCATGCATACATGTTAACTAATTATTATAACATTAATTATGTACCACGTGGTTAGGTGCGTGTATTTTACAAATTTTCAAAATATTTTCACTATTGAAACACATAATTTTAACATTATGATACATAATTGAGGGATAAACAAAAGACTTAAGCTTAAAATTTAAGTCTGAAATCTGAAATATAAATTCATTAGATTACTCTATTTGATAAAATATGAAATTATGACTACAGTCTTAATTTAAAAACTGAAGTCTGAATTTTATTAAGTTATTAAAAATAAATATTTTATTTAATTTTTAACATTAAATTTACATATATTTTTAATAAAGTTATAAAAAGAGATGATAATTATTTTTAAAATTTTTTTATAGTTATAAAATTAATTTATTTTGATTTTTTTGAATCGAAAAAAATTAAAAAGTATTAAAAACATTAAAAAATAAATAATGATACAAAAAAAAAAGAGAAAATTGAAAGAGAAAAAAAATATTTTTTCGATTCAGATTCAGTTATAAGTGATTCGCTCATCACTTATTTGTTAGGCAGGAATTATACTTATTTTTCAAACCTACTTAATTAATTAAATTACTCAGATTTTCGTTATCAAACGCACTTGATTGATTAAGCACTCAACTTCGTAATCACTTAATTCATTAAGATTTATGACTAACAATTATCAAACGCAGTTAATGGGAATAGGCTCTTAATCATACTGAATCTTGGCTATCAAGCGAAGCCAATATCAAAATAATTAGCCAATTAAGGGATAAATGAATTGGTGAAATTACAAAAATCAAACTTAGCTATGATAAATTTCAAAGATTAAGGCGGATTAAACGTCATATTCACTTTTGGATTCCTTGCTCATTAATTAAAGATTGGCATCAATTTTTCCACGTTCGCCCATCAAAGTTAGTAAGATGAGTTGGTTCGCTTTAATTATTGTTATTTTTCTCTAGAAATTCCACATATGCAATTGATGATGCAAATATGAGGTTTTGGTGATGCTAATTATGTACTTACTAATTACATCACAATAATGCTTAAACATGATTAATTTAGCCATCGCTTCCATTTCCATCACATATCAAATCAATTAACATAAGCCACGTATTAGTTATTACTAATTAATAAAGGAAACAATTACAAGCCCTCTAAATGAACCACGGTTAGGGGTGACGGTTCACCTCGTGTTCAGGTTATTGAGTTCGGGTTCGCGAGTTCTCGTGTCGACACATCTCAAACCTAGACTTACCAGTTTAACTATTCGCGTCGACTCATTTAACCTACGAACATCTAGTGCGTGTTCGTGTCGTGTTTATGTGCTGTAGTATAATGTACTCGTGTCGGGTTCGAATTGGTAGGTTTACGTGTTGATATTATAAACTTATACTTTACTCGTTTAATTATTTGTAGTATTCAGGTCGACCCATATATAACTCGTGAACCCGACAAAACTCAACCTCAACCCATTTATATCGTAACAGGTTCATGTCGTATTTTCATGTCATGTAATAAATTGTCAACCCTACATTCCGTAATTGAATTTGGCACTTGATGCATTACTAATGCAAACTGTCAAATGAAATAACTGAATGATTTTTTTACCGTTACGGTGTACCAAGATTCTCGCTCATTAAATAGTTGTAGTAATTTGGTACCACTACAACTGTTTTAATTACTAGTAGTACTATTAATTAACTTTGTTAAACATAACTAATAACACCACGCGGTTCCTAAGTGGGACGATAGTACTTTTCATTATTATTGTTATTTTTCGGTAGAACAGTTGCTATAATAATTCATTTTTCTCCACGAATCGCTTAATTACTCATTAATTGAAACCGGAAAACACTAACAATATAAAAAGATAATTCGCACAACATGTGAAGTTTATTGAACTGATTATGAGGAGGTTGGGAATTTGTTAGTTGAAGGAGAGATTGTTCAATGCATTTACGGTATGAAATGAGATGATATTTTAAGGAAAAAAGTTATTTATATCTAGGGGTTTCGGAAATAAATATGAAAAGGTGTATAGATACCTAACATTTGAAAGAATTTTGTGAAATGAAATGGTTACAAGTCTTAAATATATTATCCCAATCGATTATTTTTTAAATGTGGCAATTAAGCGGAATCATTAATTTATTGGTGTGTATTTAATAATTTACTTTAATTTGTTTGAGAAAATAAAGAATTTAATTAATATCATTAAATATACATCCCTTGTTGTGAATCAAAATAGTATTTCAATAACTACCCCTTGCTTCAACATTTAATTAATGAAATGCTATTATCGATTGAATAGGGACCAATTTAATAAGCTAATACTCCCTCCTACCCAATTTAAATGTCACTTAAGGTTATTTAACACATATTAAGAAAAGTGTGAAAAAGACTAATTAGCCTTATTTAAGTTACCTTGTAATTCTAAATGAAAAAATAGTGTATTATCTCAACACTAGTTTCTACTCTTTCTCTTTCATTAAAACTTAGTACTATCCCAATTTTCTTTCAATTGAATGGCTCTTTCACATTTCCAAACACATTGAAATGGAGCATTATACATAAGGGTAAATTTGGAACAATTAATGAAATATAGTCTTGGAATATGTAAGTGACACTTATTTTGGGTAAAAAATTTAGTTATTAAATGACACTTAAATTGGGTAGGAGGGAGTAGCATAGAGTTTGTTGTCCGATCGTCTAATGATTGAACGTACGATATTTTAGCCCTATTAGAGAATGAATAGGGGCCAATTTATTTTGTTAGACGCATTATATATACTAAGTTTTTGCATAGAAATTAAGGGCATGTTTTTTTGGTTTTGGTTTCAACAGTAAATTTAATATATTTTAATTATTTTTCATCATTTTCAATATAATTTTTTACTATTCAGCATATACTTTTTACATTATAAAACTATTTTTCAAAACATATTTTCAAAATCGTTTTTAAACCAATCAAAAAGAACAGGCCCTAAGGTAAAATTGTATGAATTTCACAAACTCATACCTAATAATTCACACAAAATTCCAAATTTGCCTTCATTCTTTAATGCTGTAGTGAAAAAGTCCATATGTTCTTTTACAATGGGGGGGGGGCCCCATTTTGTATATCAATACGTGCGAGGAGATTAATAATTGATGTGAGATCAAATTACAATAAAGAAAGAATAATAATACCCATATGGTACCACTTTACTAGGCCTAGACCTTAATTTACAAGAGGATTAAATTAAGTAAAATATTAATATTGGTTTTTTTCTTTTTTAACTCGACACTATTACATATCTATTAAGTGCGATGCATGGGCAATGGAGAATAACAAAATCGGGACTCTCTTGTAGAGTCCTGCTAATGTGCACTTTAAACTGACAGAGTTGAGGGAGAGGTAAGAATCGAGGAATTGAACCCCTCCCACCTCTGATTGATTTTCTATGCTTCACAATCATTGAAACATTAGCGTGTTTATTTTATTTACTAATTTTTAATTTTTTCCTTTCTAAAAAAGAATGGGAGGGGGACTCTTTCTTTTTTCTCCCTCGTGCCAAAATTAGGAGTGCGGTGCAGAGTTTGCAGGAGTCACCAGTGTTGACCACACTAAACGAGTCAATATTATTGGCTATTCGATGGGGCCCAATCGTTTTCCCCTCCCGCCGGGGCCCAGTTGACAATCTTAAAACTCCATTGGGCAGATTCTGCACACGCGCCTCCATCAGCACGTGGAGGGGGAGCCATGGGTACCACTTCTCTTCTTCTCTTTTCTGTCTCAGTTCCAACAAGTCTTACAACGACAACAACGAAAGTTTTACATAAGACTCGCCCCCATTATCCACCTTCCCTCGGTTCTCACTCCTCCCTCACTCTCCCCTTCTTCTTCTTCTTCATCTTCCAACGCCCTTTTCTCTCTCTCCGTAGACTCCGTTTTGTTCTTCGCATTTCAGCTGAGTAATTCCTCAAACAGTTTACAGACATCCCACACGATCGAGTTCTTTTTTTTTTTAATTTTTATTTTTATGGGCAAATTGATCCAAGAGTTTGAGAATTTGTGTTTGTGTTTGTGCGTGTGTGTGTTTTTGCGGAATTAACTGGTCATGCTTGCGAAAATGATTGGGTTCGAACCCAAACCAAACACACACCTGCTCATCAGCTACCTCAGACCGACAAAAAAATCCAATTTTTACGTTGGATTCTGAGTGAAAGCTCCAGTTTTCCAGCTCCCATTTTGTTGAGAGACGAGTGTATTTCCAGAATGTCTAACGCGGGCTTGAAAAATAATCCGACCGAGGTGGCGGCTGCGGTTCTGGGCGGCGAAGACGTGGCCGCGAAGGCGGTCAACAAGCGTTACGAATCTCTAGTGGCCGTCCGTACGAAGGCTATTAAGGGGAAAGGAGCGTGGTATTGGGCTCATCTGGAGCCCGTTCTCCTTAGAAACCCAGAAAATAATCTCCCCAAGGCTGTAAAACTCAAGTGCTCCCTGTGTGATGCTTATTTTTCGGCCTCAAATCCCTCTAGGACAGCCTCTGAGCATCTCAAGAGGGGCACTTGCCCCAATTTCAATTCTGTTTTGAAACCCATTTCCCAACTACCTCCCTTAGCTTCTCCTTCCTCTCAAAATCATCGAAAGCGCGGCGGCTCCCAGCAGCCGGCCTCCGGCACTCCTTCCAGTTCATACCAGTTTGGCATGGTTGATTCCGCTCGATTGTTAAATGATATAAGCTACTCACATGTCCAAATTGCGCAAAGTTCTCCCCTGACTTCAAGTCCGGGGTTGAGCCAGCCGCATTTGGTCTTGTCCGGTGGGAAAGAAGATTTAGGTGCGTTGGCAATGTTGGAAGATAGTGTGAAGAAGCTCAAGAGTTCCAAAGCTTCCCCTGGTCCAGCCTTGAGCAAGGATCAGGTTGATTCTGCTTTTGGTTTGTTGGCTGATTGGTTCTACGAGTCATGTGGGTCGGTGTCATTTTCAAGTTTTGAACATCCCAAGTTCAAATCTTTCCTTAACCAGGTGGGCTTGCCTCCAATATCCAGAAGGGAACTTTCGGGGGCGAGGCTCGATTCCAAGTTCGAAGGAGTAAGACTGGAGGTGGAAGCTAAGATTCGGGATGCAGTATTCTTTCAAGTTGCTTCAGATGGATGGAAGGGTAAAAACTGCAAGTGTGGAGAAGAAAGCGTAATTAATTTTTTGGTCAATCTTCCCAACGGGAGCAGTGTTTTTCAAAAGGTGGCCACCGTTGGGGGTTCAGTGCCATCTCAGTATGCGGAGGAGGTTTTGTGGGAGACAACAAGAGGGATTTGTGGTAATGTTGTGCAAAGATGTGTAGGAATAGTTGCCGACAAGTACAAAGCCAAAGCATTGAGGAATTTAGAGATTCAGAACCACTGGATGGTTAACTTATCATGTCAGCATCAGGGTATTAGTAGTTTACTTAAGGATTTTAGTAGAGAGCTTCCACTTTTCCAATCTGTTATGGATAATTGCTTGAAGATTGCAAATTTTTTTAATAGCAAGTCTCAGATTAGAAATAGCTTCCACAAATTTAGATTGCAAGAAGTCGAGCTTTCTGGCTTGATTAGAGTTCCTAGTCCCAAAAGTGATTTCTCCAAGAACTATGATTCAGTTGTGCTGATGATTGAGGATATACTGAGCCATGCACGGGTTCTGCACTGGGTCGTATTGGACGATTCTTATAAAGTTGTGTGTATGGAGGACTCTGTTGCCAGAGACGTTGCTGATACGATTCAGGATGTCGGGTTTTGGAATGAGTTGGAGGCTGTTCATGCGCTTGTGAAATTAATTAGGGGGATGGCTGAAGAAATCGAGGCCGAGAGGCCTTTAGTTGGGCAATGTCTTCCTCTTTGGGAAGAATTGAGAACGAAATTGAAGGAGTGGTGTGCAAAGTTCAGCATTGTGGAAGGTCCTGTTGAGAAAATAGTCGAAAGAAGATTCAAGAAAAATTATCACCCAGCCTGGTCAGCTGCATTTGTGCTTGATCCTTTGTACTTGATGAGGGATGCTACTGGGAAGTACCTTCCACCTTTTAAGTGCTTGACACATGAGCAGGAAAAAGATGTTGATAAGCTCATAACTCGATTAGTGTCGAGGGAGGAAGCTCACATTGCGTTAATGGAGCTCATGAAATGGAGATCAGAAGGGCTAGACCCATTATATGCTCAAGCTGTTCAGGTAAAACAGCGAGACCCGGTGACAGGAAAGCTGAAGATTGCCAACCCTCAAAGCAGTAGGATTGTGTGGGAAACTTGTTTGAAAGATTTTAAGTCACTGGGTAAAGTTGCTGTTAGGCTTCTGTTCCTTCATGCTACTTCATGTGGATTTAAATACAACTGGTCAATAATGAGATGGATTTGTGAACAAGGGCATCCCAGGGTTTGCCTAGACCGAGCTCAGAAGATGGTCTACGTTGCCGCTCATGCAAAGCTTGAAAGACGAGATTTTTCCAGTGTTGAGGAGAAAGATGCAGAATTGTTTGGTGCAGCTAATAGTGCAGATGACATGCTAAATGATGTCTTTGCAGATGCAAACTCAGTGTAACGCTTTTATCTTTTAACTTCTGTAGAATCCTGATTTAGGAATTGTTAGATCCTTTCAGTTCTCTTTTCTGTGTTTTGTTGTAACTTCTAGTATCAGATTTTGGTGATACAGTTGCAAGGGGAGGAGGGAATTAGCGAATTGTATTTTTAGAAACTGCATACTGACATGATTTCTTAACCCTCTAGATGGGAGGCAGAGATTCTTGTGTGTAGAGAGCTACTTTTGTTATTGTTTTCAGTTATAAGGCAATCTTTCCAGAAGACCAAGAAAAAATGAACTGATGAGCAGGAATTTGATAATAGCATAATTTAAGAGAATGATTTAATTGACCTTTCTGTTCTTTACCATTCAGTTACCAGCAATTTCCCATAAAGTTAAGGCTTGTTTCTTATTTGCAAATGAGAAAGTACGCTTACTGATGGACTAGCTCTAACCCAACATCTTTCTCAGAACTATTGAACTGCCTCGGTGACGTTTTGTTGTAAGTTTATTACTTGGGTACATTCTACAAACTGGTACTAGATGATGCTAGTCTAGGTTATTCATTGAGTTTTCTGGTGCGAATCTTTGTTTGCACGTGCCTTTTTTATTGGAAACAATATGTTCATTCTAACACTCATCAACTTCACAGCCATTGACCAATCAAAGTTAAGAAATAAGAAGGCCATCTTCAGGCCAATCAATTAGAAGAATGCTAATGGTCTCCATAGAAGGTCTCACTGTGAATGTTTTTGTGAATATCCTAAGTTTCATTAAAGAATAAAGATTTTAGGTTTTGATGCACTTTTAGTAAATTTTCATTAAAAGTCTTCCTTATTTGCATTAAAAGTATGTTCTTAACTCTCATGGAGTTCTTTATTTCTAATATATCCTTCAATTTTACAAATATGTTGATTGTTGATAATCAAAACTCACTATGTGTTCCAATGATTTTGGTTTTTATATTCATTATTTGCCACTTGCACAGATTATGAATCCCATGTTTCAATTTAATGTACAATGTTGTTTCATTTTCCAATGCTAATATTTGTTATTCCCTGCTTAGGTTGTCTAGAAAATAAAAATGTTACTATATTGCATAATAAAAGCTCCATTATCACTTTGAATTTTTGTGAGATGTGACCTTTTGTTTTGCCTATTGTAATTAGTTAGCAATATAAAGAATGCTATATTGAAGTCATGGTTTAAAACTAGACTCACTGGGGTTTCCATGGGAATGAGGTTCCAAACTACACAACTAATTGTACCTTCAGCAATTGCTTGGTTTCCTTGTTTGTGGCTTCTAATGCTAACTAGACTGCAGTTGCTGGAGCTGTCATAATGGGTAAGGAAAAGGATATATCTTCATAGCTAAAAAGCATGGTTCACACTGAAACTTCAAGGTTCCTTGTACAGATTGCTGGTTTTCTGTTGAAGAAAGTCAGGATTATATGGTATTCTTTCTTGTTGAAGTAACTGAATACTGGTATCTTTGTATCAATTTTTTCCGTGATATAGTTATCTTTAGGGTAACTTGTGTTTAAAACATTATAAAGATGAATCTTGAAAGATGACTTTTCACCTTAAATGTTGAAAAGATGAATTTTGGACAGCTTTATGTTAGTTAGCATGCCATGATTGTTGGGAAGGCCTTTGAGGAAACTGTAAGCAAGGAATGCTGTTAGTCTTGCTATCTGCATGCCAATGTTGAAAGGGATTCAGTAACGAACTTGATTTGATTTAACAGGTTCTACTTTCCCTGCATCAGCGGACTGTCATCCGGCAAATCAGGGTGAATAACGGTACTGGTGTTGTTCCTTTGATAGTTACAGGCTTGCACATCTAGTTAATGTCTTGAAGTTTAACATTTTTATTCATGGTTTTTCATTTTTGAAGCTTGCTGTTGATGCATCTTTCGGGGGGATGAAATTCGAAACTGAAGCTCTTAAGGTAAAATTTCACTAGTTTGAACAAATTTTCAGTTTAAAGAAACTTTGGGACCATGACTGGTATTAGTGTTTAGTTTTAGTGTACAATGGTGATAGACAGACAATAAAGAAACTGATGGCTTTACTTTCAGTTCTCTCATTTCATGCAAATACTGTATTAGATATTGAAGGAAGTGAGAGGCAAAATGTTTCACTCTACTAATACTTATTATCATCATTATCATACTTTTTTTTTTTGAAGCCCTTTATCATAAACAGTCAGAATAGTACAAGGAATGGTGGAAAAAAGTAAGTTGATGAATACTGAATGTAGGACAACATCACAAATGGGGGCTCTATGAATTATAGTGTAAAAGTTGTGCTCTCCTTTTGCCATTCAATCATTCCTTCACCACACCTTTGATTGCAATGCCAGTATATTTTTGGGAAAATCATACCCCATTGCTACACCTTTTTCATTATTAAGTTAAGCCCCCCACAAACCCCCCCCCCCCCCCCCCCCCCCCCCCCCCCTCCCCCCCTTTTTCCTGTAGAGCCATTTGAAGTTTTGAAAACGTCGAACTACCTTCCACATTCCTCAATCCTCTATTTTGTCATGAAAGAGTTCACTCATCACTGCTTAGTGCTTTAATCATAGCAGCATTTTTAGCATCAAAGTAGACCACTTGTCTGTTAACCATGCTGATTAGTACATATTTGATCTTAAGCTTAATTTGGAAACCGTTTTTACTCCATTTGTCGCTCGTCCCCCCAGAAAAGGCCGTCTGTCTTTCTCATACTAAACTCGTATTAGGGAAAACAACTCTTTTATTGAGACGAAGAGCGGTTTCTTTCTGGAGACACATATGAGAGTCATCATGTGAGTGAGGTTAAGAAATGGTGACTGCTTACCAACCAGTGAAAACCTTTTGTTGGTTTGTATGGCATAACAGGTTGGAGGAGAAAAGGTGTGATTAGCAGTAGAAATCAACCTCCTTTGTTGTGGGATCTTCCAACTTTGCATGTTCTCCTCATAATTATCCTTCCTTTCTTTTGTAGCTCTTGCTTGCTTTATTAGTTGGGTAATGTTTGGTTATTTTGAATTTAATTCCCAACTGATAAATCAGGAAGCCTTAACGGTGCATTTGGTGCACGAGAATGAGAATGAAAATAGAGGCATTTCGTATTTGGAAATGGATAAATTCCTCGTTAAAAGAATCTTAGAAATATAGTAACTGTAATTCTAGAAATCAGATCCTCATTTTCATTCCCACTCACCACATGAGCTCTAGAATGAATGAAAATGAGGTATTTTTAAAAGGTGGCAAGTCTTGTTCGTTTGTTAACATGGGGGAATTTCGTCTGCATTGTTTTCATATTGTGTTGTGAAAAAGGGCAAAAGCTTATGAAAAAGATATGTAAGAAGATGACGCATGGGAATTTGGGTAGGAGTTTTTTTTTTTAATTTTTTAAAGTTTTAATATCTTTATTAAATAAAATAATATTATTTATGTTTTATATGTTAAATTAATTTATAATAAGTGAAAAGAAAAACCATTTCTTGATCGAATTGGACCTTTAGACGAGGAAGTACGTTAACGGGGAGAGAAACGACAACGTTTTATTGTGAGCTTGTCGGCTTCTGCTTTTCAACTGTTTGCGATAATGATTGATCACTAATCTCCCACTCACACAACATGACATAACCTTAAGAGCTTGCATAAACAATACTTCTTTATTTTCGTTTAACTATCATACAATATATTCTTTCTTTTATTTTAATTTTTCTCCTTTCTATGAGACTGACTTGAGCATTAAAATGATGGGCGAAATGCACAAATAACCTCATGACTCGTTGTAAAAACGAAATAAACTCTGAAATTTTAGAACTACGAATTAAACTTAGGACTAGAGTGACAATTCGAATTGGGTTTAGGTTGGCGAGTTCTCGTGTCGACAATCATAAACCCTAATCCGTTTAATTTTTCATGTTATTCGTGTCGATTCATTTTACCTTGTGAACATTCCGGGTTCACGTGTTGATATTATCCCCTCAATTCTTACCCGTTTAATTATTTGTGTTATTCACGTCGACTCATTTAACCCCGAACCTGTTAAAGGCCAACTATAACCTGTTTATATCGTGTTAAATTCGTGTTGTGTCAGAAATTGACAATCCCAATTAAACCGAGTGGTATATGAAAAGTTTAATTTGTACTTACTAAAAATATAGAGTTTATTTCGTTCTTACCACAAACTTTTTTTTTTTTTTTTCTCCCCTAAAATGAGTTTGAATGACTTGAGCACCCGTTGACTTATTAGTCTCATCTTGAAACGAAAGGAAAAAGAAATGTGTAATGTTTTAGATAGAGATGAAGAAGAAACATGCTTTTTCTGGAAAGAAATGTGCGCAAAAGAATTTTAAACTAAAATGCAGCAGCAATGAATGATTGTAAATTATGAAGAAGATAGTGAAATGATTATTTATTCTTCCATTAGTTACGTTAAATCCGATTATCATTAATTAATGCACAATGGAATTGGTTGGGGCCCAACCTAGAGCGATACTATTGACTTGTGAGTCTATGTTTTACCTTAGATATATTAGTAACTAAATTTGATAAATAAAAGTATATTAAAAACGTAAAAAAATAAAATAAATATACATGTTAAGGGATTTATTCGTGCTTTTAAAAAGTCAAAAATTCATTTTATACTTATAAAACCTCAAGGTTGTTTATGTATTTTACCTTATTTGTTTTAATATAACTTCAAAATTTCACGTATTTTCACTAATACTTGTTTTAATATAAGTGTAATATTTTAACAACTAAATTTAATATACGTGTTTTCATCAATACTTAGGATTTTAAATAAATCTGAAATATCAACCGCGGTACATTAGTGGCAAAATTGATAGGATATACCAGATTGTCAGAAGCTTAGAATACTAAGGTTTCTTTTAGAATTTCCCTTGGAAATGGGGGGCCTCTACCTTATTGCGGAGCGTTGGATCCGGCTGCTGCTTCTCATCACAGCATAATTGAGATATATAATGGAGTATGATTTGATTCCCGTGTGCGAAGAAAGAATAGAATTGCTACAATTATACCATTACCCAGTTACTACTTCTTATGATGACTTACCACCGTCACAAATCATAACTCCGGTTCGGGGTAAATCTTTTTCCATAATTGCCGGAGAATATACGCCATCATTACGTGCAATACGGTGAATATTATCATCAATCTTTTATCCTCTTCATTTTTTTTATTTTCACTTTTATGGCTGCAAAACTCAACGACAACGATCTAGAACTATACAAAATGTGGATTCATCTGTCGAATGGATCCGGGACGGGTCTTACCACCAGATATCCTATCATGATTAATGGAATTGAAATTTATTTTTCCATGGTAACATGGGTTTACGTTTAGTTGGAAGTTTGTTACCATTTACCGGTCCTCATATGAGAGAAATGGACCATCATTTAACAATATTTTATTCACGAACGAGTCAATGTCCAACTGGTTGTGACCTATGACGGTTCATCCAGAGATTGGGGTTCTGCCATATTTGTTATGCACCATAATATTCACTTGTCTTGTAATAGATAAAACAATGTAATAATTGATTATTAAAGAAAAGAAAAGAAAAGAAAAGAAAATAAAATATACCCAGCTACTATCCAAGTCCTACAATTGGAAGGTCTGACCCCTTTAACTGAATGGATCAATCATCAAGTCAGGCTCTCTCACCTTTGATGAAACATTATCTGGCATTCGACATGGATCCCGACCTCCTAGATTTCAGTACCAACCTACAAATGCGGAATTAATCTCCTGTATTTCTCCGAATATCTTTCTTTATAACTTTCATGGGTATTTAATATTATTTTTTGGAGGGCACAACTCACTTTTAGACACACTACACCTTAAATGACCAACTAAGCCAATCGCTCCCCGAGAAAGGTATAAATTTCTTTGGGGGCGTAAGTTCTGGATTCGAAATGAAGCCCACATTTCTAGGGTGTCATGCAGAAAATGTGCCTTTTCTACCTGCTAGTTTCAGTCCAGATCAAATCAAACTACACCTACCTGGAACGCATTACAGTGGAAGTAACAGTAATACAGTGAGAAGCAACAGCAGGCACTCAAATATTGAAACGAATAACACATTTTTGTAACACTTGTAGTAATATCTTTTCAACATATGACGGAATACCCTCAATTCAACTGGATGATCCGGGATCCTGATGACAAGTTCCGGTGCTAAACTATCGCTGAAGCAAAGGTTATTTACAATCTGCACAACCACGAGACCGTAAAATCTACACAGCTCATTCAACACTAGTTTTCTTACCATATAGATTGTTTTGTTTATTTACTATTATTAACCAGAAGTTACGGCATTATAATCATCCAGAAAACCATTGAACGTACTATTCAGCTGAAATCCGAGAACAGGATGCCTCCATCATCCCATTGCGTATCTGATCACCAATGTCGCGAACATGACCAGGACCATGAGGTATGAAAACCGTAGTGTTCTTTGACGAATTCCCAAGGTCTCTGATTGTGTCAAAGTACTGGGTAACCATGATAAGATCCATTACTTCCTTAGCTGAGGTCCCTTCCACCTTGTCAGAGAAATTCAAGATGTTCTCTCGCAACCCATCTGTAATTGCCTGTCTCTGCCTTGCAACCCCAAGTCCACCTAGATACTTTGATTCAGCTTCAGCTTCTGCCCTTTTGATCTGAAGTATCTTTTCTGCTTCTCCTTTGTACACGCTAGCGAGCTGCATCCTTTGAGCTAATATAAAGAACAAGGAAATGATAATTAAATTTCAGAAAGCTGCCAAGAATCTAAATCCAGAGAATCATTATCGTCTAACTCAGACTGAACGATATGCAAGTATAAGAATATTAAACTGTTTTTGCCAATACAAATTATGACGAAACAAACTGCTGATACAGTCCACGTGCAGCCCTCCTAAGCATGTATATGCCAAAAAGACAAGCCCCAGAAAAGATCTTCAGCGAAAAAAAAAAAAAAAAAAAAAAAAAGAGGAAGAAGAAGAAAAGTGGAAGCAGTTAAAAGAAGAGGTGACCATGGACTCACCTGCATTTATCTCATTCATAGCCTTGCGCACAGACGGATCAGGAATAATGTCGACCATCAATATCTGTTCTATGTTGTAGCCATACGCTCCCATCACCTAAGCCATGATACATCAGTAAACATTCTGAACAAGTTACTCTTTAACCAGACAGATCCTAGGTTAAGCATTCAAATATATAGTCACAACTTTCAGTGTATAAGGTTGAAAATAGTACAAGTCCAGAAAAAAAAGAAAAGAAAAAAAAAGGATAAGTTCTGCACATTCTTGTTGCATCATGAAATAAAATCTTCTCAAACCAATCAAAAAAAAAAAAAAAGACATCCATATTTCCGCCACAATCATTACCATAACAATTTGTGAATCAACAAGGAGAACTCTCATGATTGATAACCGAATTTGAATGTCATGCAAAGCATAGCCACAAATAATTAAGAAGCAAATGACCAATAGTTAGAAGCCAATTCTCCCATAAAGTAGACTACTACAAGGCCAAACAGAGCTAATGCCTCAGTGAAATTATTTGCAGAGTTGTTAGTCTAAGCGAGGGGAGGAAAAAACACACACACACCAAAAAAAGTACGGCATCTCCACTTTTTCTGTTGGGTGAGATTCAACAGTGAGTTGGAGATTCATTTTCTGCCCCAAATCATCCCATGTTCATGCAACATTTGAAAATTAAGAATGTCTGTAACTTGGATGACAGACTGCAAATAAATGTTCAAAATCACATTGCACTCACATATGACTCTAAATTTACCCACCACAAGGAAATAAGTACGCACAAGGTACTCAATATGGAGAGACAATCCAAGTATATTTACATGATCAGCATATTGAAAATATCAATAATGGGTAATTCAGAAAGTGAACCAAATATATTTACCTTCTCCAGTTCTTCTAAGACAGCCTGAGCCACATCTCCCTTTTGCTCAAAAAGCTCATCCAAAGTCATTTTAGGAACATGAGCACGAACAACTGTTTACGAGAGATTGTTCTTAATAATTATTTAACAGAAAGGATCAATGAGCAAGAAGTAAAAAAAGCATCGCCACTAAAATGTGAAATGCTCCGGAATCAAAAGGTTACCATCAAATACATATGCTTGGATCTGTTCTTTGGGATTTTGCAGCTCGTAGAAAGCATCATCAGCATTTTGCCTAATTACTCGATATTGAATGGAGCAATACATTTGCACGAAGACATTGTCCTGCACAGTGTAAATACAGATTAGGACACGGATACTTAAATACAGATTAGGACACGGATACTTAATCACTATGATGTCCAATATAAACAGCATAATGCTCCGCAAAAAGTCCCAGTGGATGACAAAGCTTATTTCCTTTCATGGCTTAAATCCTAAACATCACTGATTCTAGCAGTTCAATAGGATTCTGACAGACACCATTGATGGCATATGAGAAATTTGGCGTACTTCAGGGTCTTGTATGGAGCTTACTAAATTATATCAATTGATAGTGACATGAGGAAAACGTTAAGAGTCCACAACTGAATATATTTGCTAAAAATTAAAGCAATTCAGCAACAAGGTCTCAATTATATGAGGACATACTTCACAAGAAATGCCATCTGCAGAACACTGTGACAACCACTTAACTATAGGATGCACAAAATTGATCGTACAAAAGAGATCGATCTTGCTTAGGTAAATTCCATTACATGTATATTTTATGATGTCAAAAAGAAACGTAACAACTTAAATTTATAGATCAGAAACTTCTGAAGCTAGATGCTTATGGCTCACTTTCAGAAACCTAAGGCGCCAATTCTAGGGATAAGCAGCATTACAAGTAACTTCCGATCCTAATTCTCTACTGTAAACTCATAGCCTATTGCCGCCTTACTGATTTTTCGTAAACTTCGATTAACTATGTAGTTCACTTCTGACAAAACAGAGCGTTTTAAGAACAGTAGTAATCTAAACAAGTATCAAGAACGGGCAAGCACTATAAACGCAACAATAATCAGCTTACAATAACACAACCCAAAAGGCAATCAGTGAGATTATAACTAGTAACCACGAGCACCGAGCACTACAAAAACCCTAAAACGAAGAAGGCAAGTGTATAGCAATATAATATCGCAATTTCATCAATCAAAAGTCCCCGCAGCATTAATTAACGCACGGCGAAGTTATATTCATGGACTGTTCGATTAAATTGCGGAGGAAAGGGGAAGAAACCTTAGTTTTGGTCTCGATTTTGACGTCGAGAGAGCAGATCCTGGTGGAGAGGGTTCCGGCGAGGCATTCACCGGCTAAGGGGTTGAAGAAGTGGAGGCCTGGTTGAGCCAGTTTCAGAAACCGCCCCCATTTTTCCACCACGCCTACGCTGGCCTGGTCTACGCACCCGCAAAAGAAGCAGTAAACATTCGCCATTCCTTGTTAATTTTCCCTCTCCTTCCCTTAACTCACACGCTTCGCTACGAAAAACCAACAAGAATTGAAGAGGAGGAGCAGGTTTTGTGAATTGGAATTGGGAGAGAGTCTTAAGTCGGTGGATTATAATAATAACCAAGTCGATGACTTCTTCACCGCCTTCGATTCGTAGTTTTTCTTTTGGGCGAATTACATTTACCTCCCCGATATTTTCTTAACTTACGAATCAATCCTCGTAGTTCTAGAAATTACAACTACCTCCCTGAACTAATTTATAAAAAAAATTTAATTTGTTTTTTCTTTTTTGGACAAACAGTAAGGGTGATATCAAGGGTCGAGCCGATATTTTAAGATGTCAAACTCTAATATTATATTACATAATTGAATATAAAATTTCGTTCATCGCATTTATTTATTACATAAATGAGTTTGAACTGAACATTTGTCGAGTCAATTCTGAATTTATTCGCGAAAGTTCGTGTTCATTTTCATGGATAATTAATTTGACCAAGTAAATATTATTCCCCCTAACTTCGAAGGTGAAGATCCAAAAAATGAAAAAATAAGAAAATATTGAAGGTGCATGCCAACTTCCTAATTTGTTTTTTGTTTTGTTTGAAACAATGGCATCCAAATATTGCTAGTAGCAGGAAAAAACAGGAAAATCGAGATTTGACAAAAGATTTTGCAACATTTTGTTTTAAAAAAGGTAAAAAAATCTATGGGGATATATTATATATATTTTTTATTATTCTACTAATATGATAGATATTTTGTTATTGCTCATATATTAAACTTACTATATATATATATAATTTTATTTTTTCAAAAAGACTATTTTAATGAAATAATGGAGTGATTTAAAATAATTATTTTGATAGGTCAAATTAAATAATGACAAAATAATATATTTCTCATAAATAAAATGATGTCATATTCGTATTCATGAGTGAAATAATGAGTTGTGGAATCGGTCTTCTTTGAAAAAGAAAAAAAGGTTTATTAGAGATGTTAAACTTTAGCCGACTTCACTGGCCCATTCTAAGTGAGTAGTTCAGAAATTTGATCCAGAATGGAATGGGCCCAGAGAAGCCCATTTAGCTAGTCCGGCCACAGGCCCTACTTATAGTCCATTTGTGTGGTGTTGCGAGCCCGATCTGTCCACTGGAGTCCACAGAGATGATCAATGCGATCCGACCCGATCAGCGGTTCGAATAAACAGCCCTATAAATAACGTGGCGATTACTCTCTCCGTCCCCCAAATAAAGTGTTATTTTGAAGAAAAAAAAAATTTAAAATTAGTGTTGATTTATAGTGCAAAAAAATTAATAAAATTTTAGTTTGATCACTTATTTAATTAGTGTTATCTAATAGTATTAATTCCGAATGCACATATTCTCATTTAATATGTAGTTAAATTTAAAAACATAAACATGAGTTTTTAATTTGTGAGTCCATCTCAAATGAACACTTATTCGGCGTATAAGTCATAATGGAAACGATTTGTTTGTAGAGAAATGCAAAAATGTTATCCCATGCACTTGCAGGGATGGAAAGACTCCCAGTGTGCCACTGACCAGCAGACCAAGATATCAGCAAATGTCAAGTGTCAGCGTCAATATCCTTTTTTTAGAACAGAAGAAGATGAATTCTGGGTTCCACTCCATGTTCCCTCACTGCTCTAGCTCTGGTTCCGCACATACGGTTGTTCTCCTTCTCCTCAGAAACGTCAAGAGTCCCGATACAAACGATTTATAAACAGTTATACCCCGTGACTCTTCGGTTAAAAACAGATTAAGTATGATACACTTGGATGGACAAATGAGGAAAATATCACGTATCATATTGGGTTCCAAGAAGAGGGGTTGTCTTTGTCTTCAATAATTGACAGCTAAATCCCCTTTTCCCACTGATTCCTTCATAGTTTTTAGTTTTATAATGGCGCTAAGTATATCGATTACAACAAAGTGATTAGATTTGAAGCATAGATGACAGGGAAGGAAGGGAGGATAGGCTTATCTTAGCGGCCGGCCCACATGATTTACAGAGTGTTTATTTTGCTTTTGCACGTGTGTGCCTGCTTAATAACACAGCTTAATTTTGCTTCAGCACACAGTTAATTAATCACACTCACATACGTGCACATTCTGTCCAACTACTAATTAAGGCTAGCACATTATGACTCGTGCTAGTGGTGGAGTCCGACCCCTAATATCTGGTAGAACAAGATATATAAAATCTTTTTTTTTTTGTTGTCACTTTTACATATTACTCGAGATACTTTCAACAAAACTGAGATGGAAACCCGGCTACCAGACTATTTTGTGACTCTTCCATCGTCCCCACATGGTGGAGGCGTAGAACTCAACATTACTTCACATATTCTATATAAACAGTCAACTTCGTAATACTATTTCCATTATATATTATCATGTACGAGTAGTGTTTACTTTTCTCCTGTGCCTTCCATTAATTATCAGTTTGGGAGAATGGTTTTAGAGGGAAATTTCCAGGAATTGCAGGCTGTAATCATGCAATAGTATTACTCGAGCAGTTGCGTGATCTCTAGCAGAATCTGCAGATTATAATATGGGACCTCCTCAGCGATCATGCATGCAAGAAAGACAAGAAGACGAGAAAATTTAAGCAGGCTGTTTGTGTGTGTCAGTCGTTGCTTTTTCAAGGGAAACAAATGGTCCGGATCTAGATCTCTGTAAGCCAAGCCACAGGCAAGAATTGCACTTGCCCATTCTCCTACCAAATCGCTGCTTATTTAATACTTCTGAATCCTTCAAGGGTGCAGGTTATCCAGATCATCAAACTAAGAAGTATGTATAATTAATCATTCACTGAATTCTGATCCCCACATGCCCGGATGGATGGATGGATGTTATATATATATATACAATTTTTCTGCCATTTCTTGGAATTGAACTGCATGAAGACTCTGATTACTATGGAGTATGGACAATGGGAGCCATCAATTCATGCTTTCTTTACGAGATCAGTTATCGTGTACTACTAACTTTGTACCGCCATTGTGACGTAGAGTTAATAGAGAGTCAGCAAAATGTAGGATTTGACTTGTAGCTAAATCCTTAAGACAACCCCAAAGACAATGAGAGGTTAAAGGCCGGGGTTGGCGTTGGGGTTGGTTGGTTTGCTTTGAGTGACTTAAATGATAATGTGTACTAGTTTGACAGTAGGATGAAATAAAACGAGAATCAAACTAAAATCCATCCGTGAATGCTTTTCTCGTTCCATTCTTTTATTTCTAAACTCTCAAACCAAACGCCACAAATAGTACTTAGGAATATATGAAATAGATAGAAAATCTAGTCGCCATGATCCATAAAAACGGATAGATTTTTATGGGTTTGGAAATTGTCCTTGATCGTACAATGGGTTGACCTGGCCGTAGAATCGAAACGTTATACAGTAGATATTCATTCATTAATCCCTGGTTTCTGGTTTTTGCCTGCAGATTAAGCACGTAGTTTGCTATCCGGTGGAATCTTAGTACAGCAAAGCGTCGGTTGCCTTGTCTCCGAGGACGATCAAACGTTAATTATACAACTTGTACGTAATTGTTAATACTTAATTAACTAAATAGTTTAACTAATTTCAACTGTCTCTCCTGAAGAAGACATTACAGCTAATGAAATGGTGTATTGTAAGATATCAAAGCATGCAAACGCCTTGATTATAGATTCAGATTTGAAGAAGAAGCAATAATTCATAGATTTTTTCAATTTTTAAAAGTGCAATTAATTAAGATGATGATTATCCAGGAACGTTCACCAAATTGCCATTTCATTTTCTCCAAGTGTGCCTTTTTCCCTTCCTTCCATGATGGCCAAATCATGTGTTCCTAATCATAGTGGCAATTTTAAAACCAAGTCATTTTGTCTTCTTGTCCTTTCATAGTGGACTTTCTCTTCTTCTTCTGAGTCAAATGGGTAAAGTTTTTAATCCCAATGTTCTTCAATCCTACATTTCACATTTCTCGTGATGTTTGTACCATTGCGTAATATGTACATCAAGATAGTATTTTTTATTTTACTAAAAGTGTCATATTTTTAATATTGTTCGAGAGAGATGAAAACCATACCAAGCATTTATATAAGCATTGATTGATTATGTAAATTTCAATATATATAGATCCCGAAGTTTGGTAAAATATTAAAAAATTCCTTGAATTTGTATGTATTAGCAAAACTACCCTTCCTTTAAGGGCATTTTTGTCGACAAATTGAGGACAATTTTGTTAATTCATTCAAATTCAGAGCGCATTTTAACGTTTTATCAAGTTAATTTCCAGAAATATTGTCTGATTTTGACTTACAAAATTTAAATTATCCATTGATATGATTGTTTGCTAGCCTTCATTGTTTAATGTTGACAGCAAAGCTCAATGCTCCCTGTCTCCTCCCTCCAGGCCATCTCTATATAAATCCAACACGCACGCCGGAGAGAATAAATCTACAACAACCAAACCAAACCAAACAAAGCTTTCCAATTCTCAAGCTCTCTTCAACTCCAAGAATTCGTCCACAATCGGAAAAATCTCAGTAATAATAAACATGGGTGCCTGGTCCGCCGAAAACGCCACAAAAGCATACCTCAAAACCATGAAACTGGTAAGCGTTAAAATCAACCCGAAATCATAGCACTGTCGGTTCATTATTTTGCCTTCTTTTAAACTGTTTCTCACGGTTTTCCGTTCTTGTTTTGTTTTTTCAGGGAAAAAGCGCGAAAGAGCCAAACGGAGCCGAGTTCATTTCAGCTCTGGCCGCTGGAAACAACGCGCAGCTAGTCATAGTCGCATGTGCCGCCGTCGGGGATAACACTACGCTAGCCCTGGTGGCCGCCGCCCAACAAACCGGCGGCCGCGTCATTTGCATCCTCCCCGGAGAACAACAACGTTCAATTTCTGAAAATCTTTTAGGAAGTAACAACGTGACTCATGATCAGGTTCAACTCGTCGTAGGGGACGCCGAGGCGATTCTTTCGAATCGTTACGGCGAGGCGGACTTCTTAGCCATCGATTGCAATCTAGAAAACTACGAAGGAGTTTTGAGATCGGTACAGGGAAGCGCCAGGGAGAATAATACCATAGTCCTTGGTTATAATGCGTTCTGCAAAGGGTCATGGAGAAAATGCGGGCAGCATACTCAGCTTTTGCCGATCGGAGATGGGTTGCTGCTGACGAGAATGGCGGCGCGTTCCAAAACCGATGATCGGAGAAGAAGCCACTGGGTTGTGAAAGTGGATAAATGCACCGGAGAAGAGCACGTTTTTAGAGTTAGATCTCCTCAGGGAAGAGTTAAGGCTTAAACTCGTGGAGAGCTATTTCTTAAGTGAGTTATTTAAGTGAGTGGTAGATGTAAATGTAAATAGTATTATTAGTAACGATGAAAAATGCCAAAAATTAAAGGCTCAATTACTATATACTAAGATTCGTAGTTGACACGCTACGAAAGTACGACCCGAACTTGACACTATAAATGAGTTAGGATGAATCTGAGCGAATTCGCAGATTATATGGGTCGACGACGACCCAATAACACGAATTCACAGGAATTCAAAGGCGACCCCTTACGCCTATCATTTGTCAAACTAAGATCACAACATTATTCATTTCAATGAGGCTCCAATCACTATTGCAATGCAATATATATGGTGAATGGCAATGTATTCCAGAAATGATTCCTGGAAACAGGCAAAATAGTACTCAAAGATTAACATTCACAAATTTGAGAGGTTTTAGTCCTCAGTCAGAGGAATTAGCCTTGCAATGATGCTAATTAACTTAAGAGAATCCACCTTAAGTAAGTGGTTAGTAAACAAATTAACGTTAAACAATCGAAGTCGTCACCAATTCTGAGAAGAGCCACTGAAGCTACTAAGCTCCTGCAAGATTCTTTCCATGTCAAGCCTTTCCTCTGGAGATTCATGGGTGCACAGAACAGCAACCTTAGCAAGCCTCACAGCTTCGGCTTCAGGAAACCTCCCATGGAGGTTTTTGTCAACGAAATCCTGAACATTTCCCGATTCAGCAGCCACCTGCATCGCGCCTGTGATTCTGCGCTTTCCGGAAACGATTTGAAACAGAAGTATCCCAAATGCATAAATGTCGCTTTTGTTGGTGAATCTCCCTGTGTTAATGTACTCAGGAGCAAGATATCCCATGGCGGCACTAGCCTTGAGAGTTGAGTACACAGTGTCTTTGGTTAGAAGCTTGTGAAGGCCCGAATCGGAAAGCAAAGGTTTGTTTCTGTGATCAATGAGCACATTTGAAGCAGAAATGTTTTGGTGAACAAGGGCAGGTTTGTTCACCTTGTATCCATGCAAATATTCAACACCTGCATATATAGGAAAACATGTTAACTTTTAAAAGTAAAAAAAATGTATTGAAAATGTAAAAAGGCCAAGGCTGAAGGTTACCTCTTGCAATGCCATTGATTATAGCGACTCTTGTGGACCAGTCAAGAACATGATCACTTCCATCCTCCACATCAAGATAACGCAACAAATTACCATTTGGAACAAAATCATAGATCAGAAAGCATTCTTTCCTTCCTTTAGAACAGCAGAAGCCTCTCAGCCTAACCAAGTTTTCATGCCTCAGTGAGGTTAATACGTTAAGGCCTTTCAAGAACTCCAACTCTTCAGACTTGCAGCTTGTTTTCGAAATGCTCTTAACAGCAACAACCGATCCATCTCTCAAAGTCCCTCTGTAAACAGCAGAGAATTTGCTTTTTCCCAGCAAATTTCTCTCTGAAAAGTACCTTGTAGCTGACTCCACCTCCTCAATGTTGAACTTGAAGTTCTGCATTACCTCTTGGGAGACCTCGCTAAAGCGCCGGCCCTCGGCGAGTGGATCCCATCCACTGGAGTACTCAAGGCTGATTAGGGGAGAACCATTCTTCCTCTGAACTTCCTTAGCATGATCAATGCTGGAGTTGATGCCACCACCATCTGATGCATCAAATGCATTCCTGAGTTTCTGTTTTCGCCAGTAATGCAAGGAAAAGATTCCTATAAATGTCACAACGATAGCAACCATGATAACTCCAACAATGACAGAAGCCTGTGAGGCTTTAGAGGACTTTGCACAGCTAGAACCACTGCAGTTTAACCTCAGATCAGCTGTCTCAGGAATGTCTCTTGTTGGGAAACCTGTCGTGCCAACCCCATAAGGCTCCGGTCGATCCTGATTCGGGTTATCAGAAGCACTGCAAACTCTTAAAGATGAAAACCCTGCTCCACACAATCCAAGATTGTTCTCGTATCGAAATCCTTCATTTAGTCTCTTCAAAGCTGCATGTAACATATAAAATTAATCACAGTAAATTTCCTGAAAGGGAAATTGAACCTAGTTTCACCAAAAAGTCAGAACAGGAAGAAAAGGATTATTACCAAGAGGGACATTGCCAGATAGCGTGTTGTTTCGGACATCAAGAACTTCAAGAAGAGAAGCATCTGCTAGCTTTGCGGGGATTGAGCCAAACAGGCGATTAAAACTCAAATCCAGCCTTGTTAGCAATCCCAAATCACCTAAGCTAGCAGGAATTGCACCAGTCAACTGATTAAATTGTAAAGCAATTACATTTAGTTTCTTCAGAGCTCCAAACTGGGTAGGAATGCTCCCAGTGAGCTGGTTATAACATAGCTGCATAACTACACAGCAAAAGGTAGAGTCAAAAGAAATTCTTTGAATCCAATGACAAAAAGGACAGTTTTACACATTGAAGTTGGGTAGACTATCCAAAGATTCAAACTTTCTACACGAAGCCTCAAACAATGCAACTATAATTCTGTAAAAAGTACCTCTGTAAAAAGTAACATACATATTTCAACTAATTCATCCTAACTTTTCTTAACAAGTAATGTGGCGAGCATTCATTGCTTAATAATGTGGTGAATTAGTTGAGATTTGTATTATTACTCTTTCGTAAATAAATCTTGAAGCAAACAAATAATTGACTGAAAGGAAACAGAGAAAGGTGGCACAAACTAAACTGAGAAAACATGATGCACTATGATATGAACTCGAAAATAAAGTGGAAAACTCTCATTTACGAAAATCCCGAAAAATGTTACTTCTGTTCTTCACCAAATACACAGAAGCCTGGAAAGCTGTAATCTTTACCTTGTAAGTTAGGCATATTTCCAAGTTCAGGAGGAATCTCCCCGGAGAGATTATTCACATTCAAATACAAATCACTAAGCTCACTCAGGCTCGAGATTTCTGAAGGTATCTCCCCCGACAAAGCATTGTAGTGCAAGTACAGTCCCGTCAAATGTTTGAGCTGACTCACCACCGGCGAAAGCTTCCCGGAAAGCCCTGTCCCCTGTAGCGATATATTAGCGACTCGACCCTCCTCATTACAAACAACGCCCTCGTAGGAACCGTCGCACGGATCACCCGAACCCGTCCATGAAGTCAGCAGTTTGCTTTCCGGGTCAAGACTCGTCCTTAAGTTCATCAAAGCTTCCAGCTCTTCATTGTAGGAGAATCCCAGCACAAAACAGCCGACCATCGTGAGAATAATGACAGAGAAACGAAACGGCGAGGAACCCATTATGGATTTTGAATGAAAATGGTAGTTCCTGATGTTTTATTCAAGATTTGCTCTACCAAAAATGTAGTTTTTTTGCCTTTAAAGGCAAAGCAGAGCAGAGCTGGGAAATTTGTTCGTTCTTCTCGTCGTTTCTTCTCTGTTTGTTTTGCTTTAACCTGGAAAATAGTGAGGCAAATGAGGTTAAAAAAAATCTGAGTGACAAGCGTGCTTGATATGGAAGCGAAAGTGTCTTCACTGTTTGTTTTTTTTTAAAGGGATGAATGCTTTGACAAGTAGAAGGGACAAGGATTTGCAGACACGAGTTTCCATAAATTAAACTAAGAAAATTATGGATTCTGTAAAATGGTTAAGAAAAGAAAATGGACGCCGGAGATTCCCCCACGACGACGGAAAGCAGAGGACCGCAGGTGAGGTGGCAAGATCGCAGATGGGAGTGGATTGAAAATGAAGGATGAAGCTGGCCACACTCGTGAATGAATGATAAAGAAAGCTCGTCAATTGGAAAATCAGACTCAGACGTAGAATTTGTCTGATTTTCTTAACTTGTACCAACAGCTTCAGATACTGTACAGTGTACACATTTTGTTTTTCTTTCAATCATCAACTACTACACAAGTAGGGCGCGAGCTTATTTAAGACAAAAACTCCTCCGTGCGAGTTTTTAGGATATATGGTCTATTTTTTTTTGTTTCGTTATGAAAACGGTTTTGGTTTTAACGATAAATTTAATATATTTTAATAATATTTCATCATTTTTAATACAACTTTTTACTATTCAATATCTATTTTTTATATTTTTAATACACTTTTTATATTATAAATTTATTTTTCAAAACTGATTTTCAAAATTATTTTCAAAACGCCCAAAAAGAACAAGCCCATAAATTCGCAAAGATAAAAATAGAAATTTCAACCTCTAAACGAGCCTTATAATTATTTTAACACTTTACTTATTTCAACCATTTTATTGATAGCTATTTTGAATTTAAAATCTTGTGGTACTACAACAATTATTATGGTGTTTGGAGGTTGTTGAAGAATATAATTAGTAATATTGGAAAGAAAAAAAAACTTAGCAAGTCAAATGTCAAGTTTTCTGACAAGTCATTAGTGTCGGTCATTCCCAGCCTCCAATCAAAGGACCACCTGAATCATGAATGCAATGGGTCTCCGTCTTCCTCTGCATCATTTCATGGCGTAGTTTCAGCAGGAGTCGACGCCGGCTAATTTATGATTCGGGCTGCGGATCTTCTCCGGTCAATGACCCTGACCCATATACCCGCATATCGTGTTGGAAAATTGGAACTCCCAAAGTGTTGGGTTTTGTACTAAAGCCAAATAAATATATTGAATTTATTTTTATTGTCATGAATTAAGAAACTTAAATGTCACACACTAAGAATTAATTTCTGAGTTAAATGGGACTAAATGTAATTATATAATAATTACATGAATTAATTGAATTAATAATTAATTTATAAATATTTAATTGACAAATTAATTATTTCAAATAAAGTTTGAAATAAAAGGGATTTACCTAAATATATATAATTATCGTATCTCTTATTATACGATAAAATATATCAGGTAGTTATCATCTTTTAGGATAACTACTACGTTTAAATAATTACTAAATAAAGATCTAGTAAATATTTATTGGGTCATTAATCAGATAACGACTGAATTTGCTTTCGCAAGGCGTATGTTTCTTGCGTACCACAAACTCTTGAGAAAATAGTTTTATCTGTTGTTCAGATTATTGACGGAGCTAACACGTTAACTTTATCGATAGATTTTGACATATAAGTATAGAAGATACTTACACAAAGCACAAAACCCAAAGACACCGGCTACTGAGTGCATCTTGTCATGTTATAATTATGGACGAATCAAACTTAATCACTGCTCTATTATTGTACGGGTTGGATGTGCATTTTTTTTTTTTTTTTTTCCCGGTTGCCGCTTGTCTGAATTCGAATGACAAAACTACCTACTAAAGTTGAAGCTAGGATGTAAATGAACCGAGCGATCAAATAAAGCTCTAACTCAAAAATTATACTAGTTCGAGTTGGAGTGTATCGAAAAGTCCTACTATTTTTTTGAGTTGAACTCGAGGGAGAACCAGAAATCTCGATTTAGCTTGTTTACAACCTAGTTAGAGCAGACTGAACCGTCGGTAATTATGAATTGTACTAGAACGGCACTCTAAAGACGTACGTTAATTATTGAAGCTTAATGCAAAGGTAATAGGATTTTTCTAATAATTCGATTAGAGTTTTTCTTTCTTTCTTCTTTCTCCAGATATTACTATGTCTGGTTTTGAATTTAAAAAGGAGCAAATCTAGTCGTGCATTTTGGAATTGGAGAAAGTAGAAACTCTATGCATGCGAAAGAGAGCCTATCAGTACATGTTTAAATTGGGAGCTGCGATAGCTATGAGTTTTGACAGATGAGATCAGAGAAGCATTCTTCCGAGAGACTGAAACAGAAGAAGAAGAAGAAGAAGGCAAATAGACGAGACGACACTTTTACATTTCTCAAAAGGAAAACCAACCTGGAGTCAATGGATTATTATGGAACACAAGGAAAAGGAAGGAAGGACCTTGATTCTTCCAACAAAGTAACCCATCAAAAGCATATTTTTTCCAGATTACAAGACCAAAAGGCCTACACCGTCTCTTCTTTCCTTTAATTTCAAAGAGAAAATAACATTTTTGGTACTAAAAATTTGAATTGTTTGCAACTTTATTACTAAAAGTTTACTCAGTTTCAAATTTGTGTTACCTGCTGTAGCAGGTTTTATGTAGTCAAACCTAAGTCAAAGGTGATTTGGGATATTTTACAAATTTTACAATTTTTTTAATATTATTTTCAAAACATTTTTGCGATTTTTTCCCCTCCTCAGTCGATGCACAAGTTTTCTTCCGACTGAGGAGAAAAAAAAAACCGCAAAAATATTTTGAAAATTATATTAGAAAAAATATATTTCAGCCCCACTGAGTAAACTTTTAATACCAAAGTTACAAGCAGTCAAAATTTTTAGTACTAAAAATGTCATTCTTCCTAATTTCAAATTGGTTTCAAATTTTCAATGTTTGGCAAAAGCAAGCATAAATTCTTCACGTTTCACTTTCCAGTTTTGCACTACATAGCCATTGAATTTACATTTTTACCCTCCGATGCATGTGTAAGGATACACTGTATTTTGGATACACGCGTCCTTAATAGAAGTCAAAACTCATATGTCATATTCAGACGCTCACTTCTCTATTGTAAGAGAGCAAATATGGTAAAAATACATCCCCAACATCGAAAGATTGAAAAAAAGGAAAAATAAAACCAAAAAAAAAAAAAACAATATTTTGTTTATTGTCATCCATGTTAGGTGTTGCTTTCAAATGTGTTTTCTGTGGAACCAAGTGAAACAGCCATTTCGAGAGGATAAGTTGTTGGTCCCTGATTCTTGAATCCTTTGATAGGGAAATGTTCTCCAAACTAAAAAATCACATTGCCTCCATAGAGCCCTCAAAGTTGCCACCACATGTACATAGGTTTGTTCCACAACTTCTTGATGAAATGGGGCCTACATAAAAAAGAAACCTTTTCACTTTTCGAAATCGAAGTGAATATAGTAGTATCTTTTACTATTCCTGCAGCCCCACCCCTATTACTCTCTCCATTTCAAAATATACTATATTTTAATTTTTTAATTATGTTTTAAAATATAAGAGTGGTGGGAGTGGTGTGTTTTTGGTGGGTTTAAACTCAGCAAAACCTACCACACACCACTCCATATTGCCACTTCATAAACTCAAGTTCTGTTTTCAGAACCTGGGTTTATCAATGTTACTGGGTCCCACACGCTTGGGAAGTGCAGCGTCCTCCCACTCGCTGGTTGTCTGACACCAGCCTTCTCCTTTTTTTTTTTTTTTTTTATATTTTCTAGCCTTTGAAGCTAGAAATTGTTTTTACTTTTTTTATGCTGTTTGTGAACGTTCAAGCAAGTTTTTTTTTTAATTATGGAATTATGAATTATGTAGTTTTAATTATGGAATTATGAATTATGTGGTTTTTTTCTGATATTTTAATTAGGTTTTTTTTTTAATGTAACGTACTTTATATAATATTTTACTAATTATCGTATTTTTTTTATGTGGTTTATTGAATTATGTAATTTATTAAATTAAATATTTTAATAAATTAATATAAATTTATAATTGAATATAGTTGATAAATTATAATTAAAAAGCTATAAATGAATGTGTATATAATTATTTATTAGTAGGACCTATGATAAAGTTGCTTTTCTGGATTTATTGTTGCTGGGGGTAGGTTTATAAAAGTTGGTGGATTTTTACTTTTGATGTGGCACTGATGTGGCGTGATAAACCCGCTTTTCTGGGTTTATCACTCACACCACCCTAACTCGATTCTAATATATGATATCTCATATGACGTGGTATCAACGAAGAATTCTTCTTCTAATTAAAAAAATATTGTAACTCTTAATATTTTATGTCTTAATATTTTATGTGTTATAACTCTGAAAGAATGAAGACTAGTAAGACACTACTATATTATATTGATTGGAATGTGGAGGTGGAATATGTTCCATCGTCTCTTTGGGTCGTTGAATTGTTGTTGTTGGGGACCTGTGCGTCACTGTAGTCGAATATAATAGCTAGGCTCTCTGCAAAGTGGCGAGGCATCTCTTACTTTTTACTCCCTTTTTTTGAAACAAGACATCCTTGTCTTTTTAGTTTGCTTTAAAGTTCAAAACCATCCACGTTCTAAGATTCCATAGAGTATATTACCAAAGGCGGGAGTGCTCTGGAGTCTGGAGATTGGGTTCGCGGTGGAGACTGCAAAAAAATTTTGTTCAACTTTTATCTAAAGAGAGCTTTTGATGGGCACTAGAACAAGCTAGTGCTCAAAATGTCATATGCTTAACCAATTTGTTATTTTGGTGCTTAGTTACGAGCAAACTTATCGCAGAGATTGTCATCACGAATCCCACATGGAGTAAAAATAAAGAGGAATTTAGAGTATGAAATTCACTAGGAGTGCTGAAATAGTAGCGGTTTAGGCTTATAAGGTGACTTTAAGAGTATGGTACTAGTAGTTAAACTAGTGTGTAATAAATATAAGATGCGTATTTAAAATGAGATATGGGGCATGTGTTTTTTGGGTATTTTGAAAACGATTTTGAAAACAAGTTTTGAAAAATAGTTTTATAATGTAAAAAGTATATTGAAAATGTAAAAAGTAGATGCTGAATAGTAAAAAGTTGTATTGGAAATGATAAAATATGATTAAAATATATTAAATTTACTGTTGAAACCAAAATCGTTTTAAAAAAGAAACAAAAAGAACATGCCCATGATTATAATCCGGTTAAAGATTGGATAATAGCTCATGTAATGACATTATAAATACGTCAAATATCATTATTAAATGATTCCGTAATGATATTTACAAAATTTCTATGCAAATAATACTACAGTTTTGATAGAGAATCATTCGTTCGATGAATGCCTATGATGCATCGCTAAAGTGATTGCACAAGTCATAAATTATTTCTTAACAACAGTCTAGTCTTAGTCGTAAAAATTTATGCTAAACCTTAAGTCATGTTTAAAATCCCTTATGAGTTCCAATAAGACAGGACATTTATGATCTATTTCAGAAAGAAAGAAAAGAAAAGGAAAAAGTAGAAGACCCAACCCAATAATGATAAGTGTGGCTAGTAAGGTTACTAGTGCAAATAAAAGTGATGTGAAGCCTATTGTCATATTTACTTAAGTAGAAGGAAACTAACTTGTAAAACAAAGGGCAAATGACATCACTGGCCACCCAACTATTCGCAATGTTCAGTTTTGGTCACTCATCTTTCAAACGTGCGCATTTGGCCACTCATCTTTCTAAAACGTTCCTGTGAAGCCATTCCGTCAAAAATGCTGTCAAATTTGACGGAATCCGTACAGTACTCCTTTTCTTCCTTAAATCTGAACTAGAATTGCTAATCGAGAAGATGCCATACAAAGATGACCGGATTTTCGGGTCCAGGTGGAAAAGTTCCCTTCCCATAATGATGGATCTTTACTCAATCACCCCGTTTACAGTAGAAGTTTAGATGATGCTGCCCCATGTATCTCTGCAAAACTTAAAGGCTTCTGTGTCGATGGAGAGAGCTTATAATGTAGCTAAAATTAAAGTTGTGGTATGTCATTCTTCTTTCTCTTTGCTGGAAATAATTTGATCCTTTCTTTCTTTGTGCCCGCTGTAAAAAGGAAATTGCAAGAAAGGAGGAAGACATCATAACAATAGATCCCCATATGAATTCACTGACTGTGTATGAGACAAAGCTCAAAATAAGTCTCTGCTTGGGGAGTTAATGAAGAAAAGGAGTACTGTACGGATTCCGTCAAATTTGACAGCATTTTTGACGGAATGGCTTCACATGCACGTTTTAGAAAGATGAGTGGCCAAATGCGCACATTTGAAAGATGAGTGACCAAAACTGAACATTGCGAATAGTTGGATGGCCACTGGTGTCATTTGCCCTAAAACAAATAATGGTAGAGGAGAGATGAGAGAGGAGGGAGGAAAACAAGAAAGGAGAAAAATTGATTGCATGATAGATGAGAGAAGAGGAAGGAAGACAAGACAGGAGAAAAGAAATAAGTATAATACAATAAAAATATTTTTGTAAAATAATATTTGATTGGTCCATATAAACTACTTTATGTGCATATTTTTTTGCACATAATATGTGCAATAAACATTTTCCTTTACTTAAAGGCATGTTCCTCAGTATGTTTTAAGAAACATACTTTTTAAATTGTATTTTATATTTATATTTTTATTATCTAATTATACTTTTAAGTTTTAAATAATATTTTTAATATATTTTTAAAAAATATATTTACAAAATTATCTTTTAAAATATCTTGACCAACATGCCCTAAAACACATTTTCACGGGTCCAATTAGTTACTCCCTGCCCATTCCATGTAGCCCGATATGTAAAACGTTGCCAATTTGGAAGGGGCGACCAATTAAATTAATTTATACTACTCTCTCTGTTTTATAAAGAGTGTCCTTTTAATTAATTTTTTTTGTTCTTTAAAGAATGTCTTTTTTAAAACTTCAATATAAAAAATTAATACAATCTCTATTTTATCCCTAATTTAATTTGTCTATTAATTACATTATTTTTCCAAATGTACATATAAGCACACATTTCCATTAAATTTGTAGTTAAATAAGATGATATAAATAGGGGTAAAAGAATAATTTTTTTCGCTTTCTTAATATGTGTATAAATCTTTAAGTGGAGGATACTCTTTAGAGTAAGGAGGGAGTATAATGTAGTGTCCCATTGTGCCAATTACAAAAAAATGTAGGACCAAATGACCCACTAACAATTATTCCCTCTAACGTTGTGTTATTGGCTCTTACATTAAATAGGGCAGTCCAAATCATGGGGTTTTCTTTCATGAATCATCTATCCTACATAAAAGATGTGGGGTATTAATTAAACTTTAAGATTTTTTCTTCATAAACTAACTTTTGAAATGTATTCTCCTAATTTCATAACAAATCGTATATAAAATATTCATCTACTTCGTCTACGTTGTAGAATGGGAGACTTGAAAAGAGACGATCTAGGAAATTAATGAGCCGTTATGGATGTCGGATTAAATACGTAATAATTTATTATAAATCATGTATCCCATAAAAAATATTATACTTCCATGTGTGGTATAAATTGAACTTTAAACTCTTCAAAGGAGATGGTTATTAACCACCCACTAGTATGAAAGTTGACATATTATTAAATAGTAAAAAAAAAAAACTTTCATAATTTAAGTGAATTAATAACCAACGCATGAGTTAGGGCGGTTAATAATTTAAGGCATACTAAATGCAGTAACCGTTTTACTAAATGCAGTAATATTATCCTGTAAAAAGTCTGAATTGCCCTTTATGGTTAAAAATTATTTTTCTTTCATTTTTTCACCTATAAGTAAGGTGCCAAGTTCATTCCATTTTTTCAACCTTCAGAGTTAATTGTTTTCCATTTACATTATAGTGCAGAAACACTTGTTTTCCATTTCATCACTGACACGTTTATTCAAATATGGCCGGTATACCCGAGTACGATCCATATTACACTGTAACTAAACACTGTATTTATTTTTTTACTTTAAATTAGTTTGTATAAATTCTCTATATACCCCTTCATTTTAATTTTCGGGAAAAAAAAACTCATTAGGGGGGGATTTTTTTCCAGAATATGCGTTTATCCGGACTTTTTTGCTGTTTCTGCAACATTTCGGCCGGGGAGACTGTCTCCCCGGACAAAATTTCCGAAATACCGCCGACCGCCGGCGGTATTTCCGGCCGTGAAATACCGCCGGCGTCCAGCGGTATTTTGGCCGGAAATACCGCCACCGGCCAGTGGTATTTTGGCCCGAAAAAAACTGGCGGCTGTCGACCGTATTTCCGGCGATTTTCCAGTCTGAAAACGCCGGGACAATCGCAATATCCCTCCAACCTATGCTAATCATAATTTTGTCACAACTTTGTCTCTAGCCGACAATATAATTGCGCAATTTATTTGTTGTATCGAAATTTTTGTATTTAAGTATGCTGAACCAGGTTTTTTATATTAAAAGGATTTTCGCATTGAGAGTGATGACATTTATGCTGACCACACCGAAGTATTTCAGACGAATGAAGAGTTCAGAAGTAAGGAAGATATGATTGCATGAGTTAAAGTACGAGCAGCTGAAAACAACATGACGGCAAAAATTACTTCCTCTTCGAAAATGTTGGGGCTGTTCCTAACAAGAGGGAGAAAAGGTAGAGTTGAGATAGGGTGCGATAGATCAGGAAAAGTTAGGGAGAAAGCACCCATACCGGAAGGGAAAAGCAGGCGAGCAATACAAGCAGCAAGATGACAAACTGTCCATTTCACCTGAAGAGACGAGAAATTGATGGGGGGAAGTGGACGTTAGAGGTTAGAAACGGTACGCACAATCATGAATTATAAGAAGTTCGAAACTGGCATTTAGCGCAGACACGGTTAACAGAAGCAGAGAAGAAAAAGATTGCAGAAATGTCCAGTATTAACATCAGGCCGAAGCATATATTGGCCCAATTGAGTTCGGATGATCCGGAAAATGTCAGATACGTAAGACAGGTTTACAACGAATCAGCAAAAAGTAAAAGGGATGCTAGGGGAGGTATGACTAACATGCAGTATTTCTTCAAAATTCTGCATGATCACGAATACTTATATGTGTACTCAGGCGATGACGGAAGTAATGCAGTGGGCCACATCTTCTTTGCAGCAGAGGCATGTCATACCTGTTTGTCTTACTGAATGCTGTGGAACTAGTATTCCCACATGCTACCCAACTACTTTGTAGGAGACACATTGAAATGGATGTCAAGAAACATGTAGTGTCGACTGGGAACGACAAAAGTACAACGGATGTTTTTGTATATCGTTGGGGGCAAGTGGTGAAAGCCTTAACATATGAACAGTTCACGGAAGCTGTGGATTCTATTGATACTAAATATGAGAATAAATCGAGATTCGTAAATGTTATTCCGTACTTGAAGAAGACATGGTTGGATCCCCACAAGGAGAAGTTTGTGTCTTGTTGGACGAAAAGTATAAATGGAGGGCGCATAATGAACATGTAAGTTATTTATTGATTTCATTTATGATTTGTACATTGTATAATTACGCAATGTTTTATATAAGGATTTATGTTTTATGAAGAATTTTAATGTCAATTGTCTCTCAGGGTTGAGAGTGCGCATGCACATGTGAAGAAGGCTATTGGTACGGATAGAAAGGCGTTCCCAAATATTTTTCACGACATTCATATCATGATAGGGTTGCAGTTCATGATAGTGGCCTTACGACCTTCTCCTATTTCTGAAGCAGTTCATGTTCGAATACATTATCCGGCACGTTAATGTAGTGCCCGATGAACATTGTGGTTTTAGGATAATTGCCTATTTCGTACACGATGTAGATCAGGCGCAATGGCACAAAGTGCGTAAAGACCTGCACCAAGAATTCCGGGATGAAGCTACTTTTTGGCGATTCGTTCTTGGGGCAATCGATTACGATTTAGCATTCTTGCTGTTATATTGTTATGTAGTTCCGGCAGAAGAGAATTTCTGGTTTGATTCTCATCTTTTGGGAATACTTGTCGCAACGAAGTACCAGAGGGTGGTTACATTATATCTCCAGCAGAGTAATACTTTCCTTCCGCTCCTGTGGCGGGGGGCCGACGTCTCTACTGATCCGAGCAGTTTCATCAATATGGGGTTAATAAAACAAAATCATTTCATTGCTTTGTTAACGACAGGGGAGGTCTTGCTACCCCCAATATATCCGACGTGGAGTAGCCAGGCCTCAGAACAAATGCAACTTTGGAAAGCTCATTTGGATGGAAAATTTGGTGAATTCCGGAATAAATCAACTGCTGAGTATTAGTATATGATTTTTTCATATCAACAGTTTTACGTTAACAGTAATTTATTTTTTATTTTACGTTCGCAAGATAAGATCCTCATCTTTAGAATTTTTATGTAATAAATTTTACCAGTATTGAATTCAAATAAAATATCTATACATCATCCCGATTGCGGTGAAAGAGATTAAAAAGGGTGAATAATATAAACACGCATTTATCAATACGAAATTAATTGCTAACATATAAAGAACAAGAACACATTTACAGTTACAGAAACTTTAAAGTATTGGGGCAAAAGTCGCCCCGTTCAGGCATAAAACATCCGAAAAAATGACCCCGACCGCTGAAAATACTGCCCGGCGTCGGCGGTATTTTCCCGGAAAAATATCGCCGCCGACCGGCGGTATTTTCCCCGAAAAATACCGCTACCGACCAGCGGTATTTCGGGTTTTTAACTGATCTTCTTAGCTCTTTTTTTACTGGTACTATTCACCAATCGGTGTACTGTACCGGAGTTTTCTTATTTTTCTTTTTTTTTTTGGGCCAAGAATATTTTAGTCTTTTTATAGGGGAATGCTATTGAGAATAGTAAAACGCCAAATGAGAATAATCAAACGTATTCATAATAAATTTGAGTTGTCATTAGACTCGTCACATCGTTGTCCCTGATTTTGATATCATGAAATGATCTCCCAATACAGTCAACGTGCAAGCGAGCAACAACCAATTCACAAAAATCATACTATATAACATTTTTTTTTTTATATGTTAACACGTACCCAATATTGTTTATTTCATATAATTCACTGCTATTTTAATAACGAATTAGTTTGTTTTTGTTAAGAAATAAATAAATAAATAAATAAAATAATACATGTCGCATTTTAAATAGTAACATAACAAGCATTAGAGAAAAATTAACATGAACTAATTTATAAGGCAACTATTTATAATTCTTGTATTTATTTGTTTTATTACACGTTTAAGACCAGCATCCACTCTAAAAAAGAAAAAAAAACACGATAAATTACATATTATATTCATTGAATCTATGCAAATAATGCAACAATTCAATAGTAAAATAGTGACTATGAATTATATCTATAAGTGGTACTTTGTATGTTCATCGTTTTATTTTAAAATAACACATTATTGTTTATAAAAAACACTTTAACCATTAATTATATAAGACTGCACTATCTAATACTACAACCACTGAATGAACTATTCTGTCATTAGATAATGACGTATACAATGACATTAGTAACGTATAAAAAACAAAATAATTTTCTAAGAAAATTTAAACTGTAAATTTTCGCTCTTGTAACAAGTTTATCGAATAATCTCTAAAAGAACATATACCACAAAAAATATCGAGATCCTCAAACCATAATAATTAATGTTCACATCATATTTTTTGTAGATTAAACTAAATGGCTTTATGAAAATAGCCCATTGCAGTTGAACAACCCAATATTGGGCCAAACTTAGGCAACGGCCCATTTTCAAAGCCCAAATCCAACTCATTTGGTCGATACAAATACCCCATTTTACTTTCCATATTTACACATGCGCCCCACTTCTTCAAAAACAAATCCAAGACACCAGAAAGCAGAAAAGGGAAAGGCAGCAGAGCCAGAAAAGAAAGGAAGAAGCTGAGAAAAAAAGGAAAAATTCGAAAAAAATGGGGAAAGATCTGAGCGATGAGCAAATGTCTTCCATGAAAGAAGCCTTCACGCTCTTCGACACCGACGGCGATGGCAAGATCGCCCCATCGGAGCTAGGTATTCTCATGCGGTCCCTCGGTGGGAACCCGACCCAAGCCCAATTAAAGTCCATAGTCACCGAGGAGAAGCTCAACGCGCCTTTTGATTTCAACCGATTTGTAGAACTCATGTCCAAGTACCTCAAGCCGGAACCTTTTGATCGCCAGCTTCGCGACGCTTTCAAGGTCCTCGACAAGGACGGCACGGGAACCGTCGACGTTAAAGATCTCAGGCATATTTTGACTAGTATCGGGGAGAAGCTGGAGCCGGCGGAGTTTGATGAGTGGATCCGAGAGGTGGATGTTGAATCTGATGGCAAGATCCGTTACGAGGCCTTCATTGCCAGGATGGTGGCCAAATGATATCCTTCCCGCTCTCCTGTAAGCACGAATATATGATTAGGGTTTCATAATTTGCAATGGGTCTTTTTGCTCCGTGATATTTTAGGGCGTCGTGAGCACGTTTATAGTTAAAATTGGATAAAATGCATATGCGTCGAGGCATTTGAAGAATTTTGGTAAGGATACGGTTAATGTGATAACATCTTTTAAGAAAAAAAATATAAAAGTAGTGGCTAATGATTGCCTGTGAAAATTCAGTAATGGAATTGAGGAAGGAGTTTGAATTGTTGAACTGGAGAATAGGGACGATGGAACAAGTTGAAAGACAAACAGTAGAAAGGATGGGGTAGAGTTAATTGATTGATTTTATGAGGCGCATGATCCTGTGATATATGCAATTATTGAAATAGTTTTTACAATGCATATCCTGTAAAGAAAATGTCTTTCTCCATATCACCAACCTCTAAATGTAGCAAATGGTTTGGATGACTATATAAAGAATGTGTGTGAAATGTTCATATCGAATATGTAAAAAAATGACTTTACCACACTGCATTTCCAGTAGGGCGGAAGAAAATTTCTTTTCTTCATCTTGTCCACCTCAAAATGTAGTAAAAGGTCTGGATAACCTTATAAAAAATGTGTTGTAACCTCTGTGTGATGTTTGTCTACTTATTTTTCTCTTTTACTCATCACATATGAATGTAATATGAACTTTTTTAGCTCTGTGCGCTCTCAACATTTCATTCCCTTTCAACTTCTTCTGAACATTTGCATGATGAAAATCTCAGTGCTCGATACAGATGTTAGCATTTGATATGTGTTGAGATGCAATCACATGTGTTCTGCAAGTTGTTTCAATGCTTTAAAAAACTTCGTAGAAAGAAGAAGAGAAAGAAACAGAAAGCCTTTAATTTTTTATTTTTATTTTTTTTACTGATCTTTCAATGTGAATTTGATACTGTATATGTTTTGGCAATACATTGAATATAGGAGGCATTTATATCTCTTTTCCCAAATTTTTGTTTTGGCTTCATTTCTTATGGGTTGCATGATATTTTTAGATTCATGTGACTTTTTGACATTATGTGAAGCCAAGAATAATGTTCTCCTTGAAACCAATGCAAACCATATGTTGCATGTGGACGTTAAGGGAATAACATTTATGCATTGTTGCATCTAAAGAAATGGTTGACATTGGAATTGTAATCTCATATACACGGTAAGTCAATAACATGCTATATAGTTTCTTTGATCATATTCCCCCTAGTGTTCAAATACATCCGAGTATCATATACTTTGCATCCTCAGAGTAAGAGTGACCAATTGAGTACAACTTTGAGATGGTATTAAATTTCAGGTGTTTAGTTGATGATGTTCATTGGTTGCAGACTGTTGTTATTCAATCGCTTGGGATGATAAATTGTAACTAATTTGAACTGTTCTTGCTCAACTTCTTTTGTACAGGTGGTTCGATTCAATGGTTGTATTGTTGATTAGCTTGAAGCCAGTTCCTGAATTTTCTTCTCTAGCGTAGTATCTCTCTCTTTTGTCATGCTGAAGTGCATTTTCGTTTTCCGGCCTGCCTGATTTTAGCATCTCGTTTCTTCTTTGTGATGATGTTATTGGTGTTTAAGATGATGTTTGAAGGGATCTTGTATCTTGTTTTTAGAAATCTGAAACCCTTGAATTGTTTAGGAGTTAGAAGTACTTTCATTATACCATCTGAGGATTTGGTAAACCTGTGTGTACAGTTGAAGTTGCATAGGGACCTAAGTTGGTGCTCCTGTTTCTTTATTTTGTTTCATTGTTGCTTACAATTTAATTGTTTCTTTTATGTATTATCTGTTAATTATTTCATCTTTCCATGTATTGTCCCATTTGCAAGGTTATTATTATCGAAATATTCTATTACCCGGGTCTCTGAGGAGGGATTACTCATTGTGAGACTCTTATACCGGGGTCTCTGGAGAGGGGATAACTTCATTTCATTATGAGGCTCTCATGCTTTGCTTGCCTAGTTCTTGGGAAATTTTGCTGGCAGTTCATAGTAATTTTGAAAAATGCTCAAACTGCGCATCGACGTCTGGTTGTCGTTCTAGTATCAAATTCTGTAAAATAAATCATAGATTTGTTCGTTATCGTTCTAGTATCAAATTCTGTAAAAGAAATCATAGATTTATTCGTTATGAAAATAATTTTTAAATGTGAAAGTATATTGAAAATATAAAAAAATATATAAAAGCTTAGTTGAATAACAAAAAATGTGTACAAGGACATGCTTAGTGCATCCCGTACAGCTTCATTAGCCTCTTGTTTTGCAAATTACTTGTTGCAGTTTTGTACCCAAAGAAACTTCGAGAATCGGTAGTCAACGTACCTCTCCATTTGGTTCAAAGTGGACGCGAATAGCGACATTTTTATGGTTTGATTTTGAAAATATGTTTTTAAAAAATAATTTTTTAATTTAAAAGTATATTTAAAATGTGTAATTAAATGGGAAAAAATTGTATTAAAAATAATTAAAAGGAATTAGAATATATTCTGTATTAAATTTACTGAATAATAGAAAATGATAACGAGTATTATAGAGAAAGAAAAAAAAAAAAAAATCAACTAAAATGGACCGGGCTTACATACAACTCAAAAAAAGAAACTTTTTTGCCTGGCTGGACGCTTCCAAAAGTCCATTAGCCAGGGTTGGCCCAGCCCGCAACATTCACAAAGCCACGGGCCCAATACTAATATGCAGAAACGGCGAGGGCAATTTGGAGCTTTCATCAGATATAAAAGGCCGCTTATATATTGCAAAAACCCTAGTCGCTCCCTCCACAAGAGAGTGTTACGGTTTGAAGGCGTTCAATCAGTGAACCGACGGCCGTGCAGCTCAGACCACCACCCCTGCGCCTCCTCACTCCGCCACCATGGGTCGTATGCACAGTAGCGGGTATGTTACATTCTCCCTGAAATAGTTTTCAGAAATTCAATCAATTGTAGTTTTCAGTTAGCTTAGGTCTGATTATTGCTATCAGAAAGGGTATTTCCGCATCGGCACTCCCTTACAAGAGAACTCCGCCAAGCTGGCTGAAAACCTCCCCTCAGGATGTACGTTAGTTGAATTATTTGTTTGTTGGTATTCGAGTTCAGCATTTTTGTTACAGTGTTTGATTTTTTCATTAATTTTCAAAGGTTGATGAGACCATCTGCAAGTTTGCCAAGAGGGGAATGACACCGTCTCAGATCGGTGTGATTCTTCGTGACTCTCACGGTATTGCTCAGGTCAAGAGTGTCACCGGCAGCAAGATCTTGCGTATCCTGAAGGCTCACGGTATGAACAAAATCGAAATGTTTGATATTTTCCATATGCCAAAGCTTTTTTAGTTAATGTGGTTCTTTTTGTTTGGGTTAGGGTTGGCACCTGAGATTCCGGAGGACCTGTATCATTTGATTAAGAAGGCAGTTGCCATTAGGAAGCATTTGGAGAGGAACAGGAAGGATAAGGATTCCAAGTTCCGGTTGATTCTTGTGGAGAGCAGGATTCATCGCCTTGCCCGTTACTACAAGAAGACCAAGAAGCTCCCACCCAACTGGAAATAGTATGTGTCCTATTGCTGTTTATATTTGATGCTGGTTTTCTTTTATTATCTGTTTGCTGCCATTTACATTTCAAGAATCGTTTGAGCTTGTTGATAAATGGTTATGACACAGTGATTTACTTGCATTACCCTATTTTTTTAAATGAATTTTATATTAATTTATCGGTTGTTATCCTAATTGAGTTTGGGAATCTTCCATTTGTCTGGTATTTATTATTTAAGTTCTTCCTGTTCTTATTCTGTTTACTCCTTACATTTTTTGCGTAGTTGCTGGATTTTTTATTTATTTATTTATGTCATGTGAAATGGTTATCCTTATTGCCTAATTTTTAAGCTATTATAGATTTTGAACTTAAAATTAACTTATGGGATTGTTTTAGGCTATATTGAATTTATTTTTCTTGCTACTTGTTCTAAGGCTCCTTGCTCGTGTTGTTCTTGTATGATGTGAATTCCATTTCAAAGCCAATGTGGTATTTGTAACTGATGTTAAATGTAAACTTGAGCTGTTCATTTATAGTTTGCTACAGCCGTAATCTGAAAGACATAATGTACACTATTGTTGGATCACTTTTAACTAATTAGGTTGAGCAAATGTTGTATGGCTCCAGACTCGTATTGTTCTTGTATGATGTGAATTCCATTCCAACGTGGTGTTTGCAACTGATGAATGCATGATGTTAAATGTGAACTTGAGATGTTCATCTGCTAGGGTTTAGTATTGTGCCTCTGCCGTAATCTGTGTACTGTTCTACTGTTGGATCACTCTTCAACTCTTTACGTTGAGCAAATGCTGATAAAGGGCTCTTTTATGCAGCGAATCTACCACCGCCAGCACTCTTGTTGCCTAAGCTTGAGGGGATGACCTGGAGATGCAGAAGATATCTTAGGTGTTTCAAGTTTGTCTTCCATTAGTTTGGGAAATAGTTTTGGCTCTGTCAAATTTGGTGATATTGTGATACTTGATTATGGATTTGAACTTAAGAATAGTTTTTATGTTCCAGCTTTGACATATTCCTTCAGTTTGTGTTTTAATTTACCTGCAATATCCTCGGTTCGCAGTTCAGCCTTTTGATGGCGTTTATGCCCATTAAATCTATCTACGGTGGCTCACTGCAATCATGGGAACACTAATTTTATGAATTTAGTAAGCGATTGGCTCCGTTTTCTTCATTCTGTCATTTGCTAATTATTAAAGAATTGAAGATGATCCCCTCTCCTCAGTGCGAATTGTGAAAAATAAACCTTTTTCTTTTAGAAAATTATGACAGGTAAGCAATACAAATTTGAAAAATTACTAGTATGTATTAATTATCATTGGTAGAAATTAAAATTGAACAAAATATCATTAGAAACTTTATTCTAGCAGCAACATCAAAATTTGAGTATTATATTTCATCATTTACAGTATTTCTGTCGGTTTTTCACCTTCATTTTCGCGGGCATATTATGAACTACGTAATCTAGTGAATATTACTTGTTTAAAATGAAAGAGTACAAAATGAACTAAAAATAGAAAATTCATTTCGTTAGACATATATTACAGCGTTTGTTTACAGTTTTTCTAAATTTTAATTAATAATATGAACAAACTACTGGGGGCTTTGGTAATTTATTCCCAAAAAAATTTGCTTTGAAATGCGATATGTATAGTATTTTGGGGCCAGCCAAAGAAAAATATAGTGAAGGGGTCAGAAAGCAATTTAAGGGAAATTCCTACAAAGACCAGGAGAGACCCAAATTTTTCATTAGTTTTGGCGCTACTTTTTTCTCAAGTCCTCCGACCACTTCATATCATATAGTCTGAAAAACAGGGCACCGTTAGGGTTTAGCAATTGAAGGTGAGAATGGCGACGGGGTTAAAACTTGTATCAGAGAGAGCCGGCGACGGTGCCGGACAACCGGTTTTGGACGCCGAAAACGACGAGGAGCTCGTGCACGTTGAGCCAGCTGTGTCCGTCGTCCTCGGCAACCGCCCTGCTGAGTCTCCCGGAACTCTCTACATCTCCACCAAGTAATTTACTACCTAAACTCTTTGAATCTCACTTACAATGTTTGTTTTTACTCAAATATGAACGGAATTGGTTCTCAAATTGGTAGGCAAGTCTTGTGGTTGAGCGACGCTGACAGAGGAAAGGGTTATGCGGTTGATTTCTTGTCCGTGTCTCTACATGCCGTTTCTCGTGATCCAGAATCCTATCCATCTCCTTGCATTTACACTCAGGTTCTTAAACTTTACTTTTGACTTCTATTTTTATGGTGGGATTTGATGTTTAAGGTTTTAAAGCAGTTGATTCAGTCTCGCCTAACTACTTTCCTTTTATCTATTATCTTTTATTTTTTCCTCTTCCCAATGGGAGGTACCTGAATCATATCTGCCCAATGATGTTTATTGAACTTGTGTTCCACCGTCCACTCCAAGATATAGCCATATACAAGAACCCTAGATTGATGTTGGAAGAGGTTTGCAAGGTAGCAAAGTGGAAATGTTTGCTAGATATTTGCTTTTGTTGGTTGGATAAGTTGCTTATCGGCTATGGACTATCTTTTGGTATTTTGAGTTCCGATGGGGCTAGGTTTTTGAAATTCCCCATCGAATATGGTTGGATGCTACAGTCCTGGTCTGGGGAACAAATTTATAGTGTAATTGGTTGATTGGCTTTGATTATACAGTAGGAAGGTAGCATGCCATGGGGATTGAACTTTGTTGCACTCAAGTATATTATGCACCTTCAATTGTGGTTTTAAGCAGGCTAACTGCTAACATCACTTGACTTACATAGTTTGGTCAGAAATTTTGATGCCTGTCACATATTTATGCATTATGGTCTTTATAAGTTTACATCATATTTTCACCACTTCAAACGGATGTGGCAAATGAGTGGAAGTTGAGGAGTTGATCGAAGTCTGCCTTTCGTAAGTAGGCCAATGGAATTTATTTATTTATTTGGTTATGAGAAGGCTATTGGCTTATTTACCTAGTTCATGAAACAGCATCTTCACATACTGTTACTCTTTGCTTTAGAAATTTTCGACAACATAGCATTGTGGGTTATGATTTGCAATAGAAAGTATTTTGGTTTTTGTCAATTTTTACTTCTGATTTGCAAATCAAGCATAGAGTTGGGTATGGTACCATGACTACATAAGTTGTGGTTATTTAAGTAAATATGTTAAGGTATTAATATCTGCAGTTTTGTGTATTTCAGTCTCATATTAAGTTGACTCTGCAAGTTTAGCTCCCTTCTATGTTTTTCTTCTCTTTGTTGAGTACTCAAAAATTTTTTGTCTGTGCAATTCATCCTCTGTTGGTTTTGTCTGAAGAGTGTTTGATTGGGATATCCATTAACTATTTTGTTGATTGTTACCTTTAGCATCCTAGCTTGATTCTGGAATGATTGTTTTCTTGTTCTGCAGATTGACGCTGGTGATGAGGATGATGAATCGGAGTGTTCAGACTCTGAACATGATGAGACATTGGATTTATCAAAAATCACTGAGATGAGACTAGTGCCATCAAATCCTGATCAGTGTATGTGGATTTTTGTTATAGTGGGAGATACTTACATTACTTTTTGGATACTGTGTCATTGATACGTCTAATAAATTATGCATTTTATATTGTTTTCCCCCATTTAAACAGGTGACACTTTGTTCAAGATATTTTGTGAATGCGCTGAGTTAAATCCTGAGCCAATTGATGATGGTAATGACCTGTTTGTGGAGTGAGATAAAATTTTCTTATTTTATTGCCTTGAACATTTCTATTTTCCATTAACTGATATGCTTTGGTGATACTTTCCGTAGAGGAAGGTGGAGAGCATAATTGGGTATTCAATGCAGATAACCTGGAAAATGAAGATGCAGGTACAAATGTGACCAAATTTGTTTTGGTGCTTCCTGAGATTGGATCCATTGAGTGTGTGGTTATTTTTCCCCATGTATTTAAAACTCATTCTTGAGTATATTCCACTATTCTGTTCCTTTAGATGGTGACGAATCTGAATGGATCTCTCAAGACCCAATTCGTACAATTGGCATTTCTAATGGGGATCATGACTTATCAAATACCGTACTTCAGGTATGTTAGCGTAAATTATTTGGATTTTCTTGTGAATGAAAGGCTTATTCCTAAAAGTTCAAAATATGCCATATGTAATTGTTTCTTTTCTTGAAACCCAAGTAAACATTAGGTAGTGCATTTCTGTTACGAGGCTTGCTATAATGTGATCTTTTCTTCTAGAAAAGTTCTTGAATTTATGAAGTGGCTAATTTCCGGTTGTGTTGCCCTTGGCAGTGATGTGAAATAGTTTAAGCAATTCTTAATAGGAATACAGGCCCTAAAGAAGTTTGTTTGGAAGGAAAAATGTTGTAAATATCACAATTTTGACTCCGGTGTCTTGAGACTCATATTTTATTCTTTCGGGTAGCATAACCCATATATGTGATGCTCCTTACTTGTGCGGCTGATGATATTTTCGACGACTCAGTCAAATTCTGTGCCATAGATAAGCCTCGTTGGAAACTAATGTTTCATCATTCTTGCAGCTTCAAATCAATGATGACCGGTTCGAGGATGCAGAAGAGATGGATAGTAACTGAAGAGGGTAAAAACTCAGCCATATGATCCTGGTTCAAGTTTTGTATTTAAATCTGCTGTGGTGTTTTGTCCAGAGATGCACTAGTGCAGTGGTGTTGTGTACTGCTTGAGGGTTCAATATGATTTTCGCGGTGGTGTTACTGACTGATGCTTTGCACAATGTATATTGTGCATCTGCCAGTTGAATCCAATGATCATAGTTAACTGATGTTTATCTTTTTGACCTAAACTAGAAGAATGTTTTTTCTTTTCTGGGGTCCAAAAAATTTGCTTTTTAAGTTTTCACTTTTGTATTCTTATATGATTATATATGTGATTCGTAATTAATTTGTATTTTTAAATCTAAAAAGAAAATTAATAAAATTTGTTTTGAATATTATATTTAAAATTGATATTGAATTCTACATTACAACTGAGTTGAATTGCTGTATATATCAAACAAATAAAGAAAGGTAGGCTGCATATATCATAATATTGTTAATATTTCCTAACGTTAGTTTTATGAGATAAAAGACATCTTTCGACGTGTTAAAATGACTCATCAATTCATATTCGAGTTGAAATTATCACTTCTAAGAAACTGCTTTTGACGGTTTCTGATACAATAGGGAAATACAACAGAATTTGATACGTTAACATTGATTCATCAACTCATTTGACATGGTGGTAAGCCATCCACCTATATTAAACAAAACCCGAATAAGGGTCTGTTTTTTAAATTTTGGTTTTGGTTTCAGTTTTGATTTCAACAGTAAATTTAATATACTATAATCAGTTTTTATCATTTTCAATACAATTTTTTACTCTTCAGTTATACTTTTTTACATATTCAATATATTTTTACATTATAAAACTATTTTCTCAAAACAAAACTCAAACTTTAGTAAAGAACGGTCCCTAAATGGGTTTAAGATTAAGCAAGCCTAAAGCCAAGTAAATTTGATCGAACGAGGAAGAGAGGCCCAATAACTTAAAAACCGGACTCAACTGAGATATAAAACGGGCTGATTCAACAAAACCCTAGCAATCTATCCATCTCAGTTTGCGCCTTTAGATATAAAGTCCCAGAAACAACTTCAAAGCCCTAATCGTTTCCCCTAGAGGTTGAAGCTGCTGCCGCCGCCGTAGAACAGAGGTCGCCCATCTACATCGCACAGCCTCCTCCGGTAACCATTTCCCCTCTTTATCTTTCCCCGAAGCATGCTATTTCCTTCTTTTTTCTCTTACGATGAATGTTTTTATTTTGACCTAGCAATTTATGGATTTTAATGTTGAAATATGCAAATTTTAAAGGTTAGCAGCCAAGGGATATCACAATGGCAGCATATGCAGCAATGAAACCAACAAAGCCTGGTTTGGAGGAGCCGCAAGAGCAGATTCATAAGATCAGGATCACTCTTTCTTCCAAGAATGTTAAGAACCTCGAGAAAGGTACTCAATTCTCGCCTATTTTAGTAAACTTTGAAGCTTTTTAACATCCAGGATTCCTCCAAGATAGCTAAGGGGATTTGTATATGATCGGGATAGTGCTGCTTTTTTCTTTTAGCCTGAATTATCTCGGTTATAATTTTGTTGAAATGGGTTTTTTTCTCTTCTTAAATTCTTATTATAGTTTGTGCTGATTTGGTCCGTGGTGCCAAGGATAAGAAACTCAGGGTTAAGGGTCCCGTGAGAATGCCCACCAAGGTTCTTCACATCACTACTAGGAAGTCTCCTTGTGGTGAAGGTAAGATTATCCCCCCTTTCCCACTTCAGTAGTCTTTAATTCTTATTTTTAATTGGGGGGCTAAATCTGGGTGGGACTTGTTTGTTTGATTGTATGTATGTTAGGACATTTTTTTATTGTTCATATGAAATACTTGCTTTGAATACTAGGGATGATATAATCTATGCTATTGTTGTTGGTTGTGAATAGATATTCTAGACCAAATTGTAGACTTTCGACATTCAGGAGCTTTATAAACTGTGGCATTTCTTGCTTTGTTCATTGATGATCATCTTGAAACTAATATAGGTGAATTTTCAACTAAGCTGCATGCTGGTTGACTAAGATGTTACTGTACCATTTGTGACCATAATCCCTCTGATCCTGTTTATCTAGGTCATTAGTGCTTTGTATGTATACACTTGCCAGTACTGATTGAATTGATTTAGCATAAAAGTAAAATTTGTTCACATCTTTGGTTAGGAAGATCAGTGTATGTGCTGCTGCTTTTATTGTTATTATTACTTTATGGTTTCGGAAAGTAATATGACCTATTGCATACGCCGGAAACCTAGCTTGCTAGTGATGATAGATTGGTATCATTTGCTTAGCCCAACTGTTTCAAGCATGTTTAACTTGGTAAGTTGGTTCGTATGATTTTGATCCACAGGAACAAACACCTGGGACAGGTTTGAGCTCCGTGTTCACAAGAGGGTGATTGATCTTTTCAGCTCACCGGAAGTGGTGAAGCAAATTACCTCCATTACTATTGAACCTGGTGTAGAAGTTGAAGTCACAATTGCTGATTCTTAAAAAGTTGTTGATCACTGTTTTTTGTTTAGTCTAGACTTTTTGATGTGAGGCAGTAATATTCAGTTAATGAATTTTGTTCTTGTGCTTAAAGTGAAGTTTTCTCTTATACTCACTCTTTTTAGTGTATTCAAGTCCAGACGTTTTAATGGATTATTATGATCTCATCGCTAGTGATCCATCAGTAAAATGGACAAGTAGGGCGTCCTTTTTTGGCGTGGCTACACAAACAATTAATGGGGACTCCAATTTTGGCGCCTTGAAGCTATACTTGGGCTGAATAATGTGTGTTTGGATGTGATTTTGTGGAGGTTATGGTGAGTTTTACACTGTCCTCTGCTGTTAAAATGTTTTAGATTCCAATTATCAACTAATTGGTCTGAGTTTAGAACCGAATGAAATATAACCAAAATGTCATGGAGGAATAGGCCTTTGATCTACATAATATAGTTTGCAAGATCAAGATTGATTCAGGTGTTGAATTGGAACTAATCTGATTCAGAATTACTAATAAATTATAAAAATTATTTTTATTTGAATCGTTTTATTCACTCTGATATACAAAGGTTTTTTTGGTAAATAACATTTACAACATTGAAGGGTTTGCGAGCACTGTTGTTTGTTTTCTCAGTCATTACTCTTAGGTAAGGTGGTGCTCTTTGATGTTTTGGAAATCAATTGGTAAACTTATTCTTTTAAAGAAACAAAAAACAGAAATGGTAAATTTGTTGATCCAAAAAAATGAAACAACTTCAGTTTGTACCTGAACAAGTTTCTAAGGTTCGGGGGTATTGATAAATTTTCAATACGTAAGTAGTTTTGTGAAACTTTAGAAGAGAAAGTGTAGTTTACCCGAATTTTAAATAGGTTGTATAGTTCACGCTCATTCGCAAAAACTTGTATGGTTGAGTCTAACTGTTTGACCGAGCATGTATCAATCAAAATTACACAAATATTGAGCCGTCTCTTATGTATCTTATGTTTCAAGGGTGAAGAAGTATAAAATAAATAAAAAACTATACTAATTAGTCTCTTACGCATCCCGAATTGACAACTATGATCCAATATATTTCAACCTTGCAGCCGGAAACTATTATTGATTGAAAGGAACATCAAACTATACCAAATTGTTATTATAGTCCTTGCAAGTTTTGCAATGACCCAACCACACTGTTTTTATTTTGGAATCTTGGAGTACTGTTTGGATTTGCATCGAAGAAGGATTACTATTTTCGGACAAATTGCCAATTGGAGTACTATTTTGAGTGAGAATCCCAATGTATGAATGAGAGTAGTCCCTCTCGGCCATTTAACTTTAAACCAATCAAAGAGAATTCCCATGGTTGAATGAGTTATTTTAGAGTCATTTCCGCCATTTTAACCAATCCAACAATGGCCGCTTTAATCATTAAAGATATAATAATGCATTATGTGGGGAAAGCAACAGTCATTTCTTCACTAACTTTGGTCTTAATCACTTGCTTTGTGCGTGGACAACTCTCGGACAAATTAGCAGTTGGCACAGTCAACCTAATTATTGTACGTTAATCAACTTGCCTTCAGGTGGAAAACTTGGGAAATCGTACCAGGAAGCGTTGCAACTTGCCATCACCGTTTTGTTTTCTCGTGATAGGGATCTTTAATTTCAAGAGTCTGTGTTTTCTAATATGAGAGACAAGTTATGGGGTAGCTGGCGAGAGAACGAAGGAAAACTCATCGGATATAAACAGATACGAAAGTTCCGATCATTCTTTCACATTCTAGCGCGGGTATAATTGTGGACGTCGAGGTTCCATCATAGTATGGATTTTCTTCTGTACCCAAAAAAAAAAAAAAAAAGAAAGAATTTTCTTCGGCCTCTCTCTCTCTGTGGAGAAGTATTATTCGCATTGGACAACCTGAAAAAATGACACATTTTGCATTGTGGGCCCACGGTCCATCCATCGCCCAATCACTTGAGGGCTGAAAAAAAATCCAAAGAAGTCCGTAGCAATTGGAAAGCTGGCCCAAAAAAGACGGCCCACGTTCAAACAGCTGGCATTTGCAACGCAATCGATCCGCCGACGGGTGGCGGAGAAGGCGGCGCGTGGCGTCACATTCGCCGACCCGGAACGTGACCTCCCTTACCCCATATGGTGAATCCACCACTGATCACTGAGGTTCCTGGACAAGAAGAACACACAGGAATAATCAGCGCGTGAGATAAGGCCACCGGGGGACAGTCGTCAGCGCACGCTTGGCTTGGCGCAGCCTTGAAGGAGGGGTGAGCTGTGGCACAGTGACTGGGGTAGAGTGGGCCACGAAACAGGCCGAAAAGGGAGGGTAGGGCCCATTTCAAAACCCAATCAGAGATTGTAAACTTTTTTTAGGTATACTATATGCAATAACCGTTTTACCTAAACGTAGTAACATTCCCTTGTAAAAAGTTTATTTTACTCTTAAGTATTAAAAAAAAAAAATTTCATAAAATTTCACACTATTCACAGAAATATTGGGAAAATACCGCCCTTTGTGGGTGATATTTTAGAAAATACCGCCCACAAAGTGTGTAGGTTATTTTCGCAAAATTTTATCCCGTTTAAAAAAAATGTGTAGATTATTTATATATCGTGTAATATGAATCGTACTCGTAACTATAAAATTAAATGTTGTGCGGTATTTTTTTTATATATAAAGGATAAAATAGACTTTTTCATAAGAAAATGTTACTGCGAATAGTAAAACGGTTACTGCGTATAACAATTTCGACTTTTTTTTACCGATGTGTAATAGTTTGAAACCGGGCTTCGTAATGGGCCCTACGGATGCCCAGACGTCGCTCTCCGACTAAGCTGTAACAGTGGGGAGTGGGGGTGGCTCTTCTCTTTCAGTTTCAGTTTCAGTTTCAGTTTCAGTTTCAGTCTCACTGGCCTCTGATAATTCAAGGGGGCCGCGACATTCACTGCGTGATTAGCTTTATTTCGCTCTTCATTGCAATTGCATGACTTCTCCTTTGTCCCTTTCTTTGGAGTTTTGAGAGAACCCAAATTTTTAAAGGATATGCTGAATAGACGAGGTATCAACGGTATTGTAGCATGCTCCCATCTGATCCACTGGAAAATGTATAATTTATTAGGAATTTCATAGTACGATATTCAAAATAGTTAATTTATCATCATATACTTTTAAGCGTAGATTAGTTATAAATTATACATTATAATATTAGTAAAGATAAGATGATGAATTAAGTAAACGTTATAAGTGAATCTTTGTAGTGAAAGAGTAACGGAATTGATAATGTTGCTACAATATCAAATATCAACATTCTTAGCCAGTTCCACGGCATCACTTGGACATACAATCATCATAATGAGTACAAACAAAATTGGAACCCCACACTTGCTTGATATTTTATTTTTATTTTTGAAATTTTTGGGATTGGGAATTTTGGAAATCACGGGCAATCATCATGAATTCATTCGGATTTTTCCTTTTTTTTTTTTTTTTTTTCCTTTCTTTCTTGGGTGGAATTTTGTTATTAATCAACCAGAAAACTTAATATAATCTACATTAAAACACCAAAATACGGCCCGTTCTTACGTGTGTAAACTTGGTTTTAAAGTGTTTGGTAATGACAACATTGGACTGATCAAATCTATTGCTTAAATATTACAGTAGATGTACATTGACAGCTAGTGTAAGACTTTACCTACAATATAAATGGTGTGCATAGTCTGAATTCCGATACAATCCTAAAGCTCAAACGCTCACGCTTAATTCGAGGCTCAACAAGACCTACCATCGAGGTCGTTTGCCGAGTTCGGAAAACAGAGAGTAACATTTTCACATCTTACTAGTGGGCAGTTACATAGATCCTGATAAATGTGAGGCAGATTCTATGATTTTCTATAAATACGAGTATTCAATCTAATTAGAAGATATATGTTATTATTCCGTGTAACGAAACTTTATCAAAATTAGTCTGGGCATGTTCTTTTTGTTCTGTTTTTAAAACGGTTTTGGTTTCAACAGTAAATTTAATATATTTTAATAACTGTTTTAGTTTCAACAGTAAATTTAATATATTTTAATCATATTTCATCATTCCCAATACAACTTTTTACTATTCAGCATCTACTTTTTACATTTTCAATACACTTTTTACATTATAAAACTATTTTCTAAAACTTGTTTTCAAAATCGTTTTCAAAATGATGAAAAAAAACAGGTTTCATACTAACTTAAGCTTTGAAATGCTAATGGACAACACTTTCCTCGGGTGCAGTTATCTATTCTATCATGTATACTTAAGTTCTTTGTTCATTCCATTAAAATGGTTCATTTTAAAATATATATTTTGTTCTCATAGAAAAATATATAAAAGTAAGAATATAAATAAAATAAATAATATCAAATTAATTATTTTAAGGGCCTGTTCTTTTTATTTCGTTTTGAAAATAGTTTTGATTTTAACAGTAAATTTAATATATTTTAATCATATTCCATCATTTTTAATACAACATTTTACTATTTAGTATCTATTTTTTACATTTTCAATACACTTTTTACATTATAAAACTATTTTTCAAAATTTATTTTCAAAATCGTTTTTAAAATGTTCAAAAAGAATATACCCTAAGTGTTATACATTGACATTTATAGGAAAGATGGCAGTAGTAGCATTACACATGCTATGGAGAAAATTGGTGGTACTATATGTCTGAAACTGAAAGGATTGGTGTGAATTCTTACCTAAACCTGAATTATTTGTCAATTGTACATTTACGCAATGTCAGAGTTGGAGACTGGGAGTTACAGTGTCTTCGCAACATTAATTTTCCTATACTCTCAACCGTGCTATTCACAAGTAAAAATCCAAAATAAAATACAATACATTGACCTCAAATCCAAATGAAATATTCCTTTCGTTCCACTTAAAGAGTTTACTTTAAAAAGTGTATAATTCATTATAGATTGTGAAACACTTAAAATAATTAATTTACTGTTATATTTTCTACTTATATCCTTACATTATAGAAATAAGGGTTAATTGTGAACTACACATTATTATATTAGTAAGGATATATAATGTAAATAAATTCAAAATTGACTTTTTAAATGAAACAAGATTTTATTTTGAAAGTTGACTATTTAAGTGAGATGGAGCGAGTATAAATAAAGACATTTTATATTGGATAATCAATAGTCTTTCATTAAAGAAATAATTCTCGTTTTATTATAATAGTCAACTTTGTATAACTAAAAATAATATTATAAAGTTTTCTAATGGAACGAAAGGAATATTAAATTATCCTTAAAATTATGTTTTTTTTTTTTTGACGTATATGAATTGAAAATATAAATTGTAATCCAACGAAATCTCTTATTTATTGTCTCTTTTTTATTTTTGTGCGCCAAAATACACTTTCTATTGAAAGAATCACATTTGTATAGTGTTAACAATCTGGTACTATTTTGAATATATAAAAATATACTATTTACTGATATTTACACTTCTAAACGACAACTAGACCTAAAACTTAAATTGAAAATCAACCTTTCCTCCATAAAACAAAAACATTTCATGTATAAAAATAAAGCCAAACGCACAGTTATGGGTTTAACTAGTGAAATCGAGCATGAATAGACAACGATTCAAGATTAACTCGAGAAATAACGGCTTGATTTGAGCTCAACTTGAATACGATCGAGCCAATATATTTGGACTGATCATGGATTTTTTTTTACCCACATATCCTCTCGCATTCAGTTCATCAATTCAAAATATTACAAATTTTATCAATCAATTAATTAGATTTCACATATAGCTAAACAATAAAAGCGAGAGTACAAGTCACAACTACTTTACTCTTAAATGCTCTAAGAAAATCATTACTTTTTCTTCTAAAATTTAACAAAAGAAACAACTTCAATTTTTACTTAATTTAAAATTCTTTCAAAATTTTCATTCACATAAATTTAAAAAATAACATAATTATTAAACTTTTTTTATCTTGCTCCTACTAATTTCTCAAAAAAAAAAAAATCTCCAAAAAAAATTCTTTCTTTAAAATTAAAAATCGTCAAATTGGATCGCCAAGAGAACAAAACCTAAAATGGTGAGCCTTCCAAAGCACACCAAAAATAAATAAATTAAATTAAATTAAAAAAAGACGCCGCGGTCCCAGCAAATAATTATAAAAATAAAAAACTCAAAAGCCGTGCTTCATTCAACTCAAGTTCCCAAAACTACCCCTCCCCGTTTGCCTTTTTCCCGCGCTTCAACTTAGAAAGGGACATTATCCATCACTTCGAACGAATAAGCTGCTGCCGATGATCACTGATCAGACGGAGGAGAATCGAGACGATCGGCGGCATCATCATCATCCTGGGCCCCTTTCCTGTAGGCCCCACCTCATCTACCCACACTTTTAAGAATCTTATCTGTCTTCCATTACCCCCTCAAATCAAATGCCCAAATGCAACGAAATTACATTTACTTCCCTCGAGTTTTAATAAAATTATAAATACCTCCTCCAATTTTTCTAATGACAACTACGTTTTGAGTTGCTTAAAACTTTTCAAGATAACAAAATATCCACAAAAACAAAATAATTTGTTTTACAAAATTTATATTTGACCTACTTACCGTTCGACAGCACCTGTATTGGACATACGACACACATATTGAGTCAACTTCTACAGTATGCATGTTACGAAAATACGTTATGTTGATTTTAGTTTATGATATGTAACATATTGAGTTTAACTTGTGATGTATCAGATTTAGTTGTTGATATATCACATGTTTAGAAGAGTATGGCCAGTAAACAAATAATATAATTCTAAGAATTAACATATACCATGTCAAGACGGGTTTAACCGAAAAGGGCAGTCTTTAATTTCATATAGAAGTATTTATAATCTCATCAAAATTCAATTGAGGTAAACGTGTTATGAAAAGATTAAGAGGATATTTGTAATTTCACAAAAACTTGAAAAGTTAAAACAATACTCCCAATGCAATTACTCCCCCTTCACCCCACCCACCCACCCCCTTTTCCCCCCTCCTAAAGTAAGTAAGTGAAAATTAAAAAAGAGGGCACATTTCAAACTTTGTACACTCTCCTGTCTCCCACACTACTACACTCTCTATGCTCCTCCTCCACTCTACTATTACAAGTACTTCTTGTGACTCTCTTTATGGTGTCCGATCTATATATATAGATAAACTGACTCTTCAATCTGTATACATTCCTTCCCCTTCCTTCCTCTCCGCCACCTCCAACCACCATTGCGGCCATGGCCGGACCTTCTGTCACTGTGTTCCTCAACATCATTGTCCTTCTGTTGGCCTCTCTTCTTGCTGCGGCGCCGCCTGCTGTGGGCTGGCGTCCGTGGCCTAATCAAAAGCTCAATGCCACTGATTTCATCTTTGGTGGGTCCAAAAAATTTGAGGGATCCTCCGAGTTCGTTAAGTTAAAGTACCATATGGGTCCGGTGCTCACTGCTAATATCACCGTGTATCCCATCTGGTACGGCGTGTGGCAAAACTCTCAGAAGCGGATCATCCGGGAGTTTATCAACTCAATCTCGGCAACGAAGTCGAAACCGCCGGCGGTCTCCGGGTGGTGGAAAACCGTCCGGCTGTACACTGACCAGACCGGCGCTAACATTTCCGCCCACGTTCATCTGGGCGAGGAGAAAAACGACCGGTTCTACTCTCACGGTAAATCTCTGACTCGGCTGTCGATTCAGTCCGTGATCAAAAGCTCCGTGACGGCCACCACCAGGCCTTTGCCGATTAACCCCAAGAGTGGGGTCTACTTGTTGCTTACCTCCGATGACGTGTACGTCCAAGATTTTTGCGGCAACGTCTGCGGCTTCCACTACTTCACGTTCCCTTCCATTGTCGGATACACGCTGCCGTACGCCTGGGTGGGGAACTCCGCTAAGCTCTGTCCCGGAGTTTGCGCCTACCCGTTCGCGGTGCCGTCGTATATCCCGGGGTTGAAAGCCGTCCAGCCGCCGAACGGCGACGTGGGGGTGGACGGGATGATAAGCGTGATTGGCCACGAGATTGCAGAGCTATCGACCAATCCGCTGGTGAACGCGTGGTACGCGGGTCAGGACCCGGTTTTTCCGGTGGAGATTGCGGATCTCTGCGAGGGGATTTACGGGACCGGCGGTGGTGGTTCGTACACCGGACAGATGTTGAACGGCGGCGATGGCGCGACGTACAACATGAACGGAATCAGGAGGAGGTTTTTGCTGCAATGGGTTTGGAATCCTCTATTGAATTACTGCACTGGCCCAAACGCTCTTGATCAGTAAACCGTTGGTTTACTTGTGATTCTTCTGTTCTGTGTATGCAGGGAAGGGAATGAATAGCTTTCGTGGTGGTTTTTAATTTCTTTCTATTTTCTTTATTTTCCCCTCTGTTTATTATTAGTCTCTATTTTTTGAGTTTGATAAAATGTTAGCAGTTCATATTATTAATATTATTATAGCGCTCTATATATAAATTAGTGAAGATTTGCCTAATCTCGAATACTTTTGTGTAATAAATTATGAATATATATAGGTAGGTATAGTGACGAGTACTAGTTTAATGTGTATACGAACTGCCATTTATGTGAGGATAGATTTTGCTAATGTATTAATTTTGGACTTTTTGTATGGAACATTAGTAGTATTAATGTTTTGCCAGATGGTTTGGTCCTGCTCCTGCATTGCCATTTCTTCTTTCTTATACAAATTTTGATGAATTATATAATTCTCGTGGAAATTTTTTTTTTTTTTCCTCAAAATTTTGAGGAGATTGGAATCACCTAAGAGTTTACCAAATATTTTTTTGTTTACCCTCAGCCGTACTAATAGTAACTCTAGTTACTCGATTTTATTGCGAGCTATCCGGTTTTATTACAGAGCGGACTATTCTTGGAAGTAAGTATTAAAGTTATTTCATATTTTATGTTTTTGAAAAACGATCTCTATTTGCTTTATGCTTTTTATCTATTTCTCTCATTTTTTCAAAATTTTTTATTTAAGCTGTTTTCAATGCCCGAATGAAATGAGGACAAGTGGAGTATGTGGGATGTGGACCGTGAAGAGTATTTTGCTTTTGAGATTTTTTTTTTCAAAAAGTTTTTCTTATTTTTTTAATTTATTTATAAATATTCGAATAGTTATATATATAAAAATTTATATGTTTTATTAGAGGAATCTATTTTGTAATATTGAAAAATTTAGGAAATATATAATAAAATGAATTTTTTTAATGAAACAAAAGGTGTATATTACAACATGATTTTTAGTTTAAAAATATTTAAAATATGAAATAATTTGATTAGATAAAAAGATATAATTAGACTTTATTATGGTATTATATTTATTATTTAAGTCTCTGATTGCTGTACCTGTACGGCTGTGCTGTCTTCTAATTTCCTTTCTCTTTATTATTGTTTGTGGTTGAATGATTGAAGTAATTATATTATGGAACTTGACCCGTGACCATCTTTTTTGGATTAAGATGTCAAGTGGGGTTTTCCCTTGATTTATTGATATTGTAGTGTGATTTAGCTGTTGAAGAAGTTTTTTCTGATAACAAGAGAAGCTGTCTAATACAAATTTAGCCAATCCCACAACAAAAATTAAACGTCGTTACTCTTTTGGTCCATTACATTTTATTTGTGTAAAAATTGGTCTTTATATTTGCATGTTATTATAGTTTTTGTCTCTGTAATTAAGTTATAACCAGTTTTAAGTAGTCAAATGAGAGACTAACAGTTTAGGGGAGTTTTATGAAATAGGAAAACGGTGGGGGGAGGGGGGGGGGGGGGGGGGGGGGGGGAAATTGTGTACTAGAGCGGTCAAATTGAGTGTAGCACAATAATTTTGTTTGGCTCATCAAATTTAGCTTTTCTTCCTGGAATTTTGTTTATGTTTATCAAACCCTTTATTTGAGAGACATGTAAAAATTATTGTTCGGACTACTGAAAATTATAGAAATCACGAAAAAGTCTTTATTTTTTATATTTTTTTCATTTCAAGATCTCAATAAATCGCTGACCTCCCATTTGATTGCTTACAACTTGGTCATAACCAGTCATGTATCAAACTTGCAGCAACATGCAAACGCTTTGCACCAATAAAACGTAAATAATCAAGTGTATTAGGTCCAAACAAAATGGACCATATTTGTAAATTTTCAATGTTTTTATAAGGTAATTAAAGAGCAGTAGTTGAGAATCTTGAGATATCGTGGAATGGGTCATGGGAACGGAAATTTGACATGTAAAAATATCGTATGCACATTACAATTGACAACGGAGAGACCATTGGATGTAATGATCCGTTAAGAGGCATGATCATTTTCACGATAGTTTTCTTTCCATCAAATGCGACGTTTTGGCTCTGTTCATTTTGATCATTTCTGAAAAAAAGTAGAAAATATTAATCCAAATACTTTATTTTTTATTTTTTCCAATATTCAAAGCCTAAAATTAAAATTTTGACTTAAAATCTCACTCGCGTTATTTTAATAAACAACATTATTTTTACACTTTTTTTTTTCCTCCTTCTTACACTAATCTCCAAAATAAATTCATTAAAAATTAAATTTTTTCTTAAAACAAAAATTGCCCTTTTTGATGACAAAGTAAAAAGAATCCAAAAAAAGTTGGTTATTGTCATGAAATTCGCTGGCATCCCAATGACACAAATTTGACAAACCCTACATCAAATGGAGCCAAAATACTTTGATTATTATTTGATGCCAAGGCCACATTTATCCTGCAATGTGGCTTACAAAATTGATGCATACAATCCACACAAACATATGGTTTTGAAATGTGGCCATCTTTCTCCTCCTCACCAAAATTAAAAATTAGGTACAGTTATCCTGCAAATCCAATTTTTAAAATATAGTTTTGGAAAAAAATAAATTATAATATAAAAATATTATTAAGATAATAAAATGATGAGATATTAATATAAAATATAATTTTTTAAATTATATTTTTAAAAGCATGCAACGTACTGGCTTTTGTCTTCTTAATCATCGTTAATTTGCTGCCTTTTTTTTTTGTTCACAGTTGCATGTTAGTGGCTACCTTAATTATGGCCCGTTTGATAAAAATTAATGCTTATATCTAAATGCTTAATGATGAAACTATAATACTGAATTGATTAAACACTTAACATCTTAATGCTGAAATAAATTTTTTCCGAACATCTGAATCATAATGCTTAATCACTCGATCTTGTTTGATAAATATGCTGATCTTATCGCTGAAATTATTAAAATACACCATTTTACCCTTATGTTGAATTTTTTATATTTATATATGCGAAATATTAAATTTTATTATAAAACATCAATTATGATTAATGAAATACATAAAGGAACAAAATAAGATAAAACACGTTAAATTGAATTCTGAAAAAAATACAAAAAATAATTATTACAATTTATTAAAACCCGTAAAAATAAAAAATGAATCTATTATTGTAGTCTAAAGGAAATTAAAATTCTTACAATAAATTCATATATGATTAATAAACTATATAAGTAATATAAAACATATCGTATGAATGAGATTTATAAAAATATGTAAATGATATAATTTATTAAATAAATTTTTAAGACCAAAATATAATAGTAAAAATAAAATAAATTTTATTTGACAATATTATGATGAAAAATTTTAAAATACGTTATATACTAATGAAGAAAAATTAAAATTATTATTACAGTTAAATCAATATAAATAAAATAAAAATGGTAGTTTCGGAAATCAAATATAAATTATTTAAAGAATTATTATGTGGAGCATTAAGCGATAAACAATAAGCTGACTTTTTCCGCTTAATTTTTTATAAAGGAAATAAGTAGTGCTTAAACGATTAAAATGTTTGAGTTTCCGTTATCAAAAATTCAAAAATTTAAGGTTAATTACGCAAAATCCCCCTATGGTTTGCGAAAGTACAGGATGACCCCCCTGTGCTTTAAAAAACTACGCAAAACCCCTATAAAGGAGACGAAAATGGCAATTTGTGACCAAATTGCCCTTATTCAGTCAACTCCATATAAAAGTATAAAAAAATCTCCCAAAAGTATAAAACATATTATTTCTATTGTTGCTACCGATAACTATATTGGAAGATTTTGTGATATTTTTTTATGCTTTTATGTGGAGTTAATGACCCTTTGACTGAATAAGGGCAATTTGGTCACAAATTGCCATTTTCGTCTACTTTACAGGGGTTTTGCGTAATTTTTTAAACTATAGGGGGGTTATCCTGTACTTTCGTAAATCACAGAGAGAGTTTTACGTAATTAACCCTAAAATTTATCATCTCTTAATCAAATAATTTTAAGTATTAAATTAGGTTATCAAACAAACCCTTAGTGAAAGCTTCATTTGGACCTGTCCCTTTTAAAAATAATTCAAGGGCAGTTTTTTAAAAATTTCGTGTTCAAAATATCTTGCCGACAAAGAAACATTAAACAACCCTCTTCCCCCAAAAAAATAATAATAATAAAATACAGTTATTTCCTTTTCAAACATTCAAAAATTGCCAGTTTTTGCTGCTGATCGCCCAAGAAGCGTAAGATACAAGGAAATGCTATGCTCCAGTTTTGCACTATAGAAAATTACGTTTTTTAAAATTTTTCTATTATATTTATTTAAATTATTAATCGATACCAAAAAATTACTAGGGTTTGGTTGCATGTTCCCTGATTGTAACATTTCATTTTTGATTTAAGGGAATTCGGTTGTTTTCACCCAAAAAAATTTTAAAAAATGGTTCAAACTTTTTTTTTTTTCTTTTTGTTGCAACAAAAACATTTTTAGGTCTGGGTTCATTATCTTTTTTTTTTTTTTTGAAATGGTTGTTAGTCTCTTACGAGATTTAAAAACGGAATTGATATTCGCAGTAACCGTTTCGATATTTGCAGTAACATTCCCTTGTAAAAAGACAAAAATACTCCTGGGCAAAAAAAAAATTACAAACCAACTATGCAGCCCGTGAGGGCTGAAAAAAAAAAATTTGAAAAAGCAACTCATGGGCTCTGTTCCGTTTAATAATTCCTGCAAAGCAGAGCCAGGTGGAATCACAAAATCGAATAAAAATTGAGACGACTCGGATCGGAAAAAGATTAGTGGCTAAAGTTAAAATGTTTTGCGGTATTATTTTAGATAGTTGATTTGATTATTTTAGTTGTATTATGTCCGGATGTGTTAGTATTTTTGTCGAAAATGTAAATTTTTAACCAGATTGGTGAAGATCTGCCTGGTGGTTACTGCAAATATCAAATTGAAAGGGGGGGGGGGGGGTGAAATATCGCCGGATTCCGGCGATATTAATATTTTCGGCCAAAAATATTGCCGGAATCCAGCGATATTTTGGGCCAAAAATATCGCCGGTTTGGTTTTTTTTTTTTTTTAAGTGTTAGGGGTATTTTAGATTTTTCACAAAAAATGTTACTACAAATATCGAAACGGTTAGTACAAATATCATGCCCCTTTAAAAATGATAGATATTGTAGGGTAAAGTCCAAACAATTCATCATTTTCTTTTTTCTCTTTTTTCCAACTCATCCTCCCTTTCTATTCCGCGTTAATGGTGAAAAAACATTGATCGACCCTTTCATTACTTTGATAAACACGAGAACCACCTCGGGATTAGCAAAAGGTAAAATTTCAACGTGGAGGACTTCCCTTGATTAATTATGGTTCTACTCCTAGATGAGACATATTACAAGACTAAAACTCACATGAAACAAACTTATAAAAAAAATATTTCGATGTACATTAAACGACTGCGTTTTTACAACAGTTGATTTTTCCTTTTTTCTTTTTTTTTTAAAGAAGGGAGACTCTTGTAACTTAAATATGAAAAAAGTTGTAACAGTATGATATTTTTAACACTGTTTTGTATTTTAAAGTGAACGTTTTTAATAAAACGCAATACATGAATAATAAAGATGGAGAATGGATACCGTAGAGGACACCGAATTTTAAGGCCGAAAGCTGATTTGAAAAACATAATTGCAGTTTCATGGAAAGAAAAAGCGAGTGGAAAACCAAGGCGGAGTTTACACAGATAAAGCACTTTGTCATATTTGGCACCGAACCAAATGTGCGCACAGAAAGGAGGAATGATGGTTTTGCCCCCACTTGAACGGAGGAAAGCAATCGGTGCTCCATAATCCATTGTTATTCTTTTCCTTTTGGCAAATTATATTTACCACCCTCAAATGTTATAAAACTATCAAATAAATCATGAAGTTTTGTGAAACTACTTTTATCCTTTTGACAGGCACTCAATAGCGGAGCCAGAATTTATTTTTAGAGGGGGCACATTCATAATGACGCAAACATATTCAAATAAAAAAGGTTTTACATGCCACACAACTTTAAATTACAAAACACAAAATTTTAAAATTGTATTAGTATTAATTTAAAATTTTATTTTAAATGGGGTCACTACATACATAACACATAGTATTTACTATAATTATATATGTATATATAAGTATTTAGAGTGTGGTCAGTGGAGGCCCAAACCCCCAACCCTAGCTCTGCCTATGTAGGCAATACTATATGAATTTATTATCCCATTTGATTTGGTCAAATTATAGTCATCGCATTTCTCAATCAGAAAAATACAAGCAAATCTCAAGGGCATTTTGGTATTTAAGGCTATATTTGGATTGCATCTTGATTGGGAATTATTTTTTTTGGAAGAGAATTTTTCCGATAAATTTTGTAGAATAGATAATGAAAAGTGTAACGATTGAACTTTTTTTAAAAATTAATGTGAATATAATTTTAGAGAGAAATTTAAAATTTTAATTCAAAGAAAATTTAAAGTGTTTGGATATAGATTTTTTTGTAATTGAAAAAAATATAATTTTTTCTTAAAACAAAAACTAAATCAAGATGAGCCTAAATTTTTTTAAAACCTTACGAAAGTAATGATAGATTTGTAAAATTTTAAGATTACTTTTGCAAATTTTACAAATCTGGGGGGGGGGGGCGGTGATTGCAATTTACCCCTTTTCTGACACACATCACACCCAAAAAAAAAAAAAAAAATTTTTTTTTTTTGATTTGGAGATATTTTTATTCTTAAATAATCCGAATGATTTTGTACGTAATCATAAGTAGTTTACTAAAAGAGTCAACACCAGGCTAACCAAAAATACTAATTAATACTTGCCCCCAACCCGCTGCCTAAGGTTAAAGCTGTAAAGCATCAGACATTATAATTTGACCCTGAGGATTGACATATGTTTAGTATTATAGGATTTGGACGGCCTTCCCTCCCTTGTCCTCTTGTGCATCCATTCTCTTTGCGACAAAAAAAAAAAAAAAAAAAAAAATTAGGAACCCAACCACACAGACACAAGCAAAAGGCGACCAACTCCAACTACATGAGCAATGTTGTGGTAAAGTTGGTCAAGCCGGAGGAAGCATATCACTACTGGACTCCAGCTGTCAATGAACCATTATTTATTAGCCATCACTGCCAGTTTTGTTTTCCTTTTTCTTTTTCTTTTTTAGTAACAATTTGATTGAATTTGAAGGTGAAACCATATGATTTGAAGTAGTGAAGTGAAACTAGGTCTCTTTCTGAAATATTGCCGGCAGGTGGTCTTGGGTACATGCAAGATAAAAGAGAACCGATGAAATTCGTTGGGATCGTGCTTCAGGAGATGGCGGCTAAATCGGTTGAAGGACCTGAGCAATAGAGAGTATGCAAGTATGTAAGAGTGTAATGTTATGTGAAAGAGAAACTCTTACCTTCTGTTGGTGTTGTCTTTATACTCTGGTGGTACTTCCTTTGTCTACCTTGTACATAAATGAAGTATTGTCATTTGACCGCGTATCGTCGCCTCTTGGTTTAATTAAGATCATATTTCATATAAGTGTCCTACATGAGAGTGGTTGGATATTATAATAATGACGACGTGATATAAGGTTGACCTCGTCTCCCATTGATGGGTCGATGGTCAGCCGACCTCGTCTCCCGCTGAAGGGTTGACGGTCAGCCGACCTCGTCTCCCGCTGATGGGTTGACGGTCAGCCAACCCCGTCTGGAGACGACTTCGGCTACAGTGCCTTGAGTGCGCGACAAAGGGCGCTGATATCAAGCACCCTTTTATAGCATGCATAGATAACACGTGTTGAGGCTTGAGGATGATACTAGAATTATCTAACTTGGGCTGCTGGAGCCTTTTTTACATTTGACCTAATATAAATACTCAATGGTTTCCTCAATAAACAGGTAATTAGATTCCACTTTAGCAAACTAATATACTCTCATATTCGAATACTAATTTTGCCATCGGAGTGAAATAGGAGAGTTCTTCCCAAAATCAAACAGCCAGAGGTGGAGGACGACGTGACGGGAGATCGTCGCTAAGGAAGGATCCAACAAGAGTCATGTGTCCTTTGCCCAGAGTCTCATGTATCATACACTATCATTACGCTATTCAAAGTTTAATAGCTCAACTATTTTTAAACTATCCCGTTATGTGAGGCAAATTATACTTTACGATCAAAATTTCAAGGGTGAAATGCACAAAATACTACTTAACTATCGGATTTGCAAAAAACACCACTTTCCTTTAAAAACTGCAATTACAAGCACTTTACTTTCAAAATGTGCGAAAATTATCACTCTGTTAGTCAATTCCGTGAAGTGGCTAACAATATAAAAAAGACAGGGGCAAAATCGTAATTTCACATGTTGTGGCACTGTTCATCGTCTTCCCCAAAAATTTTCCGGCACTGTTCATTGCCAATTTTTTTACTATTCCAGCGACCTCTTCTTCTTCCTCCATTCTCATCATCGCGCGTTACCACTAATGCCAAGAAGAAGATTTCCACAACCCATGAATACTATTCGTAGATTGATCCCGCCTCTTTTCGGGCAATTAACTCGCCATGCCAATCTTGTTCCAAACATTGGTCTTCTTTTCATGTTTCCAGAATTCCTTTATTTCCTTGACGTCTTTTTGATATATTTGTGCAACAATTGTGCATCTAATGTGCAGTGGCCAGCCAAGGCCGCTGAAAATTTCGACTACTTTTCCTAATTCGAATCTTCAATGGGAACCGATGTGGTGGGGGAACCAACTACCAAGTGCTAGCAGGGAAAGAAAATTGAAAAAAAAGAAAAAACGAAAAAGGAACAATTATACATGTATAGAACGGAAGGTGGCCAGTAGGTGCATATTTTACTCAACACACCAAAAAAATTTTAAGGATCGAAGGAGTAAACACTAAGGTGAGCGATCGAAGCTTCAAGAACTCGGCAATTTTCAATGGATGCTCAGCCTGAAATCGCCAGGAAGAAGAAGAAGAAGAAGAAGAAGAAGAGAAGAGGTCGCCGGAATAGTAAAAAAATTTGGTGATGAACAGTGTCGGAAAATTTTTGGGGAAGATGATGAACAGTGTCACAACGTGTGAAATGACAATTTTGCTCGTCTTTTTTTGACTGGACTTCATGGAATTGACTAACAGAGTGGTAGTTTTCGCACATTTTGAAAGTAAAGTGCTTGTAATTGCAGTTTTTAAAAAAAAGTTGTGTTTTTTTTGCAAAAGTCGATAGTTAAATAGTATTTGGTGTATTTCACCCAATTTTCAATAGATTGAGAACCTAGTTTGTATAGTTTTGTTCCGACAAATAATGCAATAAGGATGATATGCGAGACAAACCATCCGACATTTGACAAAGCTAACGTCTTTCGATGAAGTAGCGAAAAGCGAAAACTCCTCAATTTTTTTTTGCCTTATAGTCTCCATGCTATATCGTTCGTTCAAATGTCTGTGGCCTGGTGGTCCCAGGCCAGAACAAATATCACTATATGAAATCACACAGTATAACCATAACTGTTAAGGTCATTCATTGTTCAGGAAGCGTAATTTAAGCACTTCCAAATTAATGGCAACTTAAGAGATGTTGACATTTGTTTCCAGCTTATACTTACAGCTCATGGTGTTTCACCAAAATTAATGCCAGAAAACTGGAAGATAACTTAATGAATGGGGTATTAGTTTCAGCAGCAAAATGTAGCTCTTATCGCCATTGAATTCCAAGACATACTGAGCATGTGGGAATTTAAGGATTCCATTAACTGAGAAAGTGAGCTGAACTAAACTGAACTAAACAGATCTACTCTGACCTATATATCTAGCTTTTTCAGAAAGTAGATCAGCAACTTACCTAGGATAAGCACATACGTGTAATTATAGACGCACACAGTATAACTCCTAACTGCAACAAATAAGACTAATACGCGCACACACACACACGCGGGATATAAGGAACCAAAAGGTCTGTAACCTTTGGGGCTTGGATGGACCTTATATCCTTGTACACACACTTGGATAGCTTTAACTATAACTATAATCACAATTCAAAGGTGAGTAAACTCCAACATTCCAACACAGAGTAAAAGATGGATGAACATGGATTTTGCAGGACTTGTGATGATACAGAATCCCAGGCATGAACGCATGTTGTAAGCATTTGATGCAGTATTGTCATAAAATGCTATAATGTGAGCTCAAAGAATGCTGTTGTAAGGATATCCAACTCTCAACTACCGCATACTGAAGTGGTAATTAAGACATCGATGTATTAAGAGGTCAGCATAGCTTTAAAGATCTACATTCTGGCAATCTATTTTTTCATGAATTTAAGCCCTAGACTAGCTAAGCCATAGATTGTACACACTGTTAATGGCAGAACCAACATTATGGTCCACTAAGTTGATTAAATATGAACCCTAAATAGCAAAAGTGCGAAGCTTTTATAGGTGGATGTAGTTGCTTACAGGCACCATGAAATCAATGAAATTTTTTTGTAAGCACAACATTTACACTGGATCGATGCAACTATCCATCTAGAAGAAGCATATAAATTCAGAAGATTTAAAAAAGCAGACAAACAATAGTCACTGTCAAGATGATGAGCTAAAGCGGTTCAATTACTGATTTTTTCTGCATATTTGCAAGTTAAAGGTAAAACTTGGATACAAAAACCTTTTCTAGAGGATATAAAATATCACATCATGAGGCATTAGTGAAGGAGACAAGCAAGCCATCCAAGATTAGTTTATGGTAAATATTAATTTTCATTTCAACGAAATCGGGCAGTAATTAACTTCTGCTAAACTATTTGTTCAGTTATGCTTAGAATATGCATCATGTGATTCTATAAGTTATCATACTCCCATAACTTTAGACAGCAACCCTTTTGTTGTAAAGCTTTTCCTCTGTATATCTGATTGAAAACAGAAATGACCAAGAGAAGGCAATAGTTTATACCTGGTTTTTAGTAGTTTGAGCCTGTAATTTGTTGATTAGGAAACAGACAGAATCCATAAAGGATTCTACATGAAAATTGAGCTTTAAAACTATCTGTCAGTGGAGAAATGAGCTACACATGGATCCAGTAAGTCTCTTACCTTTGTTTTGAAGGCACGGTATGCAAAATGTAAATGAAAGCGAATAGCCATATACTATATACCAAATGGACCTGATCAGACAATACTCTTAGGCAGCCACCATCAGTTGTACAATCTGAGAAATGACCCTGGGTGAATGTTATCATCAGCAACCAACATCCTTATATGTTAGTACATTTTAAAGTTCCCCACGGCTATGACAGCAAAATTGTTTCTTTGCCACCGGAGTTCATATCAATTCAATCCATATCTACAAATGTTCAGCTTCAAAAGATTGCCTAAAGGTATTACCACCCAGCAGAGAAGTAGGCACCCGAGAAGGTGATTGTTTTTTAAGTACCACAAAATAATAAGCAATTACAATTACCCCAGATTGCCAAGTGGAAGTATGGTAGGATCTTGATGGCAATACACAGAAAAGGGCAACTATCACCATCAAAACCAACAAGAGACATCAAATTTCAAAGCTTAGTATAATGTTCATCTATAAAATGAGATAAATGCATAGTTTGGCAAGATATCTACATCTGCAGAGATAAGAGTATAAAGTTATATTGGCAAGACTGACCCAGTAACAATAACAGATTGATCTATGCAAACCAGGCGCAATCGATTTTTCGCAATAACTTCAATAAGGTGGTAGCAAATTGGAGAAACAGCATTTTCTATATTATCTCTTCAATGTTAGTGCAATTGTACACCAAAAAAAGAAAAAAAGAAGGCAGAGGCTGAAACACCGTTAACTAAACTACGGTCACCTCCTCTAATACTGCTTAATCAGATACCGTAAAATGTCTCTGTGAAATGGCAAACTATTCATCATTCTTAAGCTTCTCGTTTTGCAGGTATTTCAGCACTCCGTAGCCCACTGTTCCAGCTACGAACAAGCCAACGGTCGGAGTAAAAGATGGGTACAGATATTTCGCAAAAAAACGATCCCACTCTTCAGGAAGAAAACCTGACAGAATACAAACCAATCCCAGTTATAACATATAAAAACGAAAATTTATTCTTCTTTCTAATGGTCAAGGATAAGAAATCTGCTTTCTGAAAGTTGCCGAATTTCAAACGAAAACAATCCCAATTTCCAAAAGAAAGAAAGAATAAGAACTAACAACATCTCAATTACAAATTATAAGAGATATAATCAATAGAATTACCTGAGGCTGAAAGAATAAGGCCCTGCACGAGAATAATTGCGCCGAGGCCTAACCAAGCTAGAAGAAAAGCGCTCTCGTTTTGGGACTGTTCCTTATTATTATTAACCTCATTCGTCTGTGCAGCAAAACTGGGTTTCTCCAGAGGTGCTCTGCGGATTATGGAGGCCCTCTCTTTCTTGCCCTTTTGTTTCTTCTTGGATGCCGGTGGATTTGGGGGAGTTTTCACATTCGACGGTTTCGCAGAAGCCGAGGAGCCAAAACCCAAGCCGGCAGCTGACGTTGGTTGATTCTTGGGAGGTGGTGGGGCCACAGCGGATGAGGATGAGGTAGCTGTGGATTCTGTGGGTTTAAGGGGCTCGGGGGATTTCGAAGACGAAGAAGAAGAGTCCTGGAATTTGATTGTAAAATCTTTGAGCTTTGGATTTGAAGGAAGATGGTGGGGCGGTAGATAAAGAGGAGACTGGAGTTTCTTGATGGCAAGAGATGTGGCTGGTGATCGGAGTATTAGCGCCATTTTCAGTCTACTTGGTTTAGCTTCATTATCTGGTTTTTAACGGCTTTTTTCTTGACTTCCCAAATAGAAATATTGCATTAAGGAATAATAGTAATAAACTAATAATGAAAGAAAATATGGTGTAGAATAATAGAATTTTTATTCTCTACAATTTTCAATATATGACATTATATGGTATTACATTTAATTTTAAATACCCAATAAATATTTATTAGGTGGATGTCAAACTAGTCACCTATAATTCCATTATGTATTTTCATTGAATATAATAGCATATCATCACTCACAATTTAAATATATTTGTAATTTCTGGAGATTTCAAATGCCGTCAAAACATACAAAACATTGGGGACAAATAATAGTAAACTTAATTAATTGATTATGTTACTAGAAAACTCTTTTGTAATTATCCTTCTTTCTGCCGTTGAAATTTGCACAAAGAAGGCAAATGACCAACCGTGCCATTTCGCTTTGCAGGTCCACCTTCCATCTAAGGCATTTTGGTCATTTTAAGGGATTATTCTGTTTAACCAGTGACAATGGAGAGGTTGTTAGAAAAATACATGGGGCTAATAGTAATGACATGATAACACATGGGTTGGAATGTAATTAAGCCATAATAATAACAATAAAAGTAAGGAAGTATATATATTTATTGTTTTCTTTTTAGATGGGAAATTACGCAAGATTCACCATTCAAGCGCCAATAGGCTTTTCTGTTTTTCATTTTAAAGCGCCAATAGGCTTTTAGACACAGACGACCTCTGCCCGCCGTCGTGTTTCATTCTCCGCCTCAACTCTACCGCTTTCGCACTTTTGTTTCTCTCTCTAAATCTCAGCATCTCCTATCCTCCTTCCGCGTTCTCTCGTTATCCCCACCATGTGAAAACCCCTAATTTTCCAGATTTCTCACACTTTCTCTCACACAGAGCCACACACACACTATCTGCGCATAAAACCTTGGCGCCTTTTCCTCATTGATGGATTTCAATTTCTTCCTAAATCAAATTAGAGTATGGCGCTCTTCGCTTCCCCGCGCTGCTTCGATCATTCGCTATTTGACAAAAGGAAACAGTACTCTGCTGCTTCCCGCGAACGACTCGGCATTCTCCGCCGTGGTTCGCCGGTGGTGAAGATCGTAATGTCTGCGCGAAAGAAAGTGCAGTTGGAATCAGGTGCGGCTGAGAGCCGCAAAGGCCCTGCGATCCTCTGGTACAAACATGATCTTCGCGTCGACGATCACCCTGCCCTTGCTGCCGCCTCTAAGCATCCGACGCTACTTCCTCTGTACGTATTTGATCGACGCATTCTTTCTCGTAAGTAGTTTCTTTCACTCAATGCTTTTACGCACGTACGTGCTAGGTAAGATTTGTGTTTCTAAATAGCGCGATGTAGAGCGATTACTATATGAACGAAGAATTAGGCGGCAAAAGCTATTCAATGTCTAATTTCTTTCTCGTATTTAGTTTCTTTTCAATGCTTTTACGCTCTTATTTGCTAGGTAAGAGTCGTGTTTCTAAATTTTTTACGTGCACATGAGTTGGACAAATAGCGCGATGTTTGAGCGATTACTATATAAACGAAGAATTTAGTGCAAAAGGCTATTGAATGTCTATTTTCTTTTTCGTACGTAGTTTCTTTCGCTCAATGCTTTTACGCTCGTACGTGCTAGGTAAAAGTTGTGTTTCTAAATTTTGTACGTGAATATGAGTTGGACAAATGGCGCTATGTTAGACCGATTACTGCATAAGCGAAGAGTTTTGGCGTTAAAAGGCTCTTGAATATCTAATTTGTTAAGATTTGTCTATTTAAGCCCATACTTTCGTAATAAATTCATAAGCCACATCTTATTACTGTAAATTTGGTTCTACTTATTAGTTACTTGCACGGACAAAGTTTGAAGTTGGAGATTTAATATGGAGTACTTTTTATGGTAGAAGATCCAGAGGCTTTATTAATTAGAAGATGAATTAGTGCTTTGGGTAAAAATGTAGCAAACATGATTTATCTCACCCATCACATTCTTTATGGGACAAAATTCAACAAGTGATTTTTTATGATGTTATTAGATTACTAGTTCATTTTCAGGAGGATTATTTTGTTTCAATGCATGTAGGTCAGAGCATACGCAAATCTGGTTAAAACAAGAGATGGCAAAGTTTGCTGATTCCTTTTGCCACCTTACTGGATAAACTATAGAGAGAACATATATATGCTTTGCCAGCATCAAAAGCAGTTAAAATGATTATTGCTACACATAGTTAGCTGTCTTGATGTCAGCGTGGTTGGTGCAGGTCTTTCTGATGAAATGCTCGAGCTTCTCATTTTTGCTCTGGAGGATTTGAGGAAGTCGCTTAAGGATAGAGGGTCTAATTTGATGATCAGGTTTGGGGATGCTGAGGATGTCATTAAAAAACTTGTCAAAGAGGTTATTACCTTTCAATATGCTTATTCTGATACTTAGCAGGCCAGGAATTTGGAGAGCCTGAAGGAATGTTCAACTCATTTTGTTGAACTCATCAATGAGGATTGGTACAGGTAAAGGCAACAAGTATATATGCTGAAGAAGAGGTGGAGTATCATTTATGCCTGATGTTAGAGGCAGTGCAAAATATTGTCACTTCAAGTACAATATCTTCTGCTGAAGGGAACCCTAGAATGGTGGTATGGAACTCCCCACTGTATGATATTAAGGTAACAATTGTGCTTTGATCTTTTCTATTCTTGGTTTCGATCATTTAGTTTTGGTGATGCTTTCTCAATGGTTGATATTTTGTGTTCTTGAATGTAGAGCTTGGAGGATCTGCCTGCATCGTACGGGGACTTCAAAAAACTGAAGTTACCTGTTGTTCAACCTGTTTCCACAACTGAATTACCTGCATCTGACATGGATTTGATTTGGGGTGAATTCAGAACATTTGATTCTTCTTCCTCTTAATCTTGTTGGCCGAATTTAGATGAACTGTTAAAATATTAGTTATTTTGTCTTTGTGCTTTGGAAATCAGGTGATCTACCAGCTTTGGATGATTTAAAAAAGTTTGTGGAGAGCAATGTTGAAATATCAGAGCGTAGCTGGGCACCTGTCATGATGAGAAATGAGCTTCAGAAAGACCAGTTTGTTATTAATAGTACCGCATCTAAAGGTGTCAAACTACCAACTGTGGAGAGAACAGAAACTGAAAGCAACAAGGTAACAGAAAGGAAGAGACCAGAAAGATCAGCTTTTATAACACGGCAGAGGAAATTAGTTGCTGGTGGGACAAGTGCTGTGTTGAATGCTCTGGCTGCATATTTGCGTTATCTGGAGGGTACTGCTCGAGATGACTGGCAAGAGTAAGTACTAGCAACTTCTGTGCAGAAATGTCTTCAGAAAATCTTGTTGCTGGGAAGTTGTAATTCTGTGTGTAAGTAGGTCACCACCTCTAGGCTTAATCTAGTTTCATTCTAATTACTGGAAACTTATTGCAATCTCATTCAGAGTAGATGTTGCACAGAAGCAGCCTCTCTCCCTTTTCTTCTTTTGGGGTTGTTTATGTAGTTTTTGACTTTTTTCAATATAAACTTCTGAAGTAACTATTTGATGCTGCAGTTTGTATTAGCATGTAACAGATATGAATGACACTAAGAACTCTAATATTTGGATTAGACGCTTCAGACTTGGCCTACTGCTCTGGTTTTGAAATATATGGCTAACATTTCTGCAATGTTTCTTATCTTCGTCAGAGTACATGAAAAACGGCGTGAAACAGAAAGTAGGGAAGGAGCCTCCTTTGGTGCCCTTTTTGGATCTGCCCTTCAATTTGGGATCATATCTAGAAGAAGAGTGTATTATGAGGCAATCAAATATGAGAAAGAAAGAAATGGTGGTTTTTTATCTCCTTTTGGATATTCAGCAACCACCATTTCTGCTGCAGTCAATACTATCTGCTCAATGGAGGTATATATACTCCACCTATTGCTAGAATAATTTTTTTTTTCTTCTTCAAATAACATGACAAGTCATATTCTTGTTACTGTATTGTAATCTTCTTTTGCTTGCATGTTAGTGGTATTGGCTTTTGGCTTCAAAGAGTCAAGTAACTCAAGAAGAAACTTACCCTGTTAGGATATGGAGATGGAATGGCTATTTAATCCATGTGAGTGGTTAAAGCTGTTTTCACTACCAACACAATCTTTAGTGGCTAAAATCATTCTGTAAGAATAGATGTTATAACTGACTGTTATGATGTTTTCCTTTCCCCAGTATACTGTTTCTGGTCAGGGAGGTCCTGTGTTACTTCTCGTACATGGTTTTGGCGCATTTTTGGAACATTTCCGTGACAACATAAATCGAGTAGCTGAAGGTGGAAATCGAGTTTGGGCAATCACACTCCTGGGATTTGGCAAATCAGAAAAGCCAAATATTGTTTACACTGAAATCTTGTGGGCGAAGTTGGTTAGAGATTTCATTGTTGAAGTTGTTGGGGAACCAGTCCACCTTGTTGGCAACTCAATTGGTGGTATGTTTAGAATTCCACAAAAAGAATTTATGGCATAAATAGAAAAAGGGGGAGTAAATCTTTTAGTCAGCAGAAGAAATACTGATAGACCTGACCAAGATATGTTTTCTAATTTTTTGTATTGATTGGGTTTCTCTTTATTGCCAGGCTACTTCGTCGCTATTGTCGCTAGGCTTTGGCCTGCAGTGGCCAAGTCCGTGGTCCTTGTAAACAGTGCTGGCAATGTCGTTCCTGAATACTCTGCAGTCCAAATATCTGAAGTAAGAAACATTGATTTTCAAATTATGTCCTTTGTCCAGCTAGTTTTTAATTGATTGCACTACCCACCCACCCACCACATTTCAGAAAACAAGAGAGAAATGGGAAATGACAGGATCTTCAAAGCTTTCTAATCTGGGCCAGTTTGATTAATATTGCAGGATAGGCAAACTTCTGGGGCATCATGGTTAGGCGCTAGACTCCTTTTGCTATACTTGAGGTTGAATATTAGGAGCACAGTGAAGAGCTTTTATCCTGCAGTAAGTGTAGCCTAATTTCTCTTTTTGTCACCTCTTTTTTACTTCAGAGGTCTATAATTTGTTCCTTTATCATGGTTATATGCAGATAATGGAGCGAGCTGATGATTGGCTTATTAATGAGATGCTCAGAGCTGTATCCTTCAAGAGGAAATTGCAGTTCTTTAAATATTTCTTTTATAAAAGAAATGCTATTCCTTTCCTTATATATTTTAAGTAAAAGTTTAAATACATGATTGCTTTGGCCTTAATGATGAAATGTAGTCTTATGATCCTGGAGTTCTGGTTGTCTTGGAGAGTATCTTCAGCTTCGATCTTTCACTTCCTCTTAATTATCTATTGGAAGGATACAATGGGAATATCCTTGTAATACAGGTCGATATGATTTAGCTTGGATTCAAAACCCTTTCGACTTTGTCAGTTTACTTTTCTCGATGTGATAACAGTTGGCTATGTTCTTTTGTTTCCAGGGCATGAGAGATCCACTATACAACTCCAGGTCCAAGTTAGCCTTAATTAGAGAGCATTGTAAAGGGGTAGCTATCAGAGACCTAGATGCAGGTAAATATGAGCACCCTTGGCTCATGCCTTTATTTTTAGCTTGATCTTTATTGGGGTTACTTAAAGCTTCACCATTTCAAGCATTAACATCTTCCTTTGTGCTGTTTAAACTCAGGCCATTGCCCCCATGATGAGCTGCCAGCAGTATTCAATTCTATTCTAAAGGAGTGGGTACTGGCCATTGAAAGTGAGGTTGTTTCTGGTGGATTAACAAGGTAAAATCTTATTTGAACTAACAAGGTAGAGTACATTTGTGAGGGGACGTAGAAACAGGATACATGGATTCTGGATCACAGCTTTGATGAGGTTTGCCCTATGTTCCTTGATCTTGTTTCTTTCTTCATTGACTCCTGCTTTTTCTTCTTTTGTCCAAACAAAGGAATTGACTATTTTTTTAGCTGTAATTGGAAGGTCTCAAAGTCAGACCTCTCAGTTTAACCCCTCTTTGCTCACCACCTAACCCTCCCCGGAATGAACTCTTACAATAGTATATAATATGTCTGTACTATGTATGTTTTCATGTGTCATTACTTTGTAATGGAAGGCCACATATAACTGCATTAGTGAGCTGATTAAGTGAATATTCTGAGGTAAACTCATAACCAAATTAGTATGACTATTAGAAGAGAAAAGAAGTTAGAAAACGTGGTCTCATGTTAATTGCGTCAAATTTTCTGATATACAAATGCATTTACTATTTCTTGCATCTTTATTGCCTAGAAAATGGTAAGAGTTTAGCTGTAAATTTTCTAATACATAAAACAAATGTATTTAGCGGAGAAGTGGGAGGCCGCGGGTGTACGTCAGTTTTACTCCATTCATTCATTTAGCTGTAGTCCTATGCTGAGTGGATAGTTTCTAAATCGGCTATTTCATCTGCGGGGAAAAAAAATATTCAATTTTAAACCTTTTTATTGTTCTAGCTTCTAAAAACGTTTATTTTCTTTCTTTCATTTATTACTCGTATGATGTAGTGATTTTTGGGTATACGAATGAGATGATATGTGAATCATTCAATGGAAAATATAACATAGCTGTCACCGTAGCATCTATTTGCAATGCAAATGCGAATTTATATTTTTCTCTCCCTTAAAATTGGAAATAACTTTTCCAATAAAAACGAAAGAAGCAAAAGGAATTGTATTGTGTGACGACTTTGCATAATCCGCTAAGATTGATTGTTTAATTTTGCGCCTTGTAATATGCTTTGTCTTCATTTTCAGTATGTTTTGTACGAAATAAAATCTTTGGCTATTAGAAATAAATGGAGCTTTTAGAAACAAATTTAATACAAAAATAGTTTTACTTTTAATAGGAAAATAATGTTGCGTACAAGTGATATAAGTAATAATTTGTAGAGGGAAATAATATATTATAGCTTATACTTTGTAAGAGTGGGCATGATTTGGTCAAATTCGAAAATCGAACCGAATTCGAATTAGTTTTGGTTTGAAACCGAATTCGAATTATGAATTCGGTTTTAGAATTGGTTTTCGAATTTGGTATCCAATCCAAAAACCGAATTGCGATATATGATTTTTAGTTTTTTGATTTTATACTTATCACTTTTTTAATTCATCTACCCCCATTACATCTTTCTCCTTCCCTCTCCCCCACACCCCCCCCCCCCCCCCCCCCCCCCTCCCCTTGCCCCTCCTTTTTCTTTCTTTTCTTTCCCTGTGAATCCACCTCTATTCTCTCTTCTTCTCTTTATCTATTTTCTTTCTTTTCTTCAGTATATTTCTTTCTTTACTCTTCCTATTTCTTTCTCCCATCTCTCTTCCATTTTCTTCAAAGCCTTACTGTGTTAAACTATTAATTCTGGAAACAAATTTGTGAATTCGGTTTTCAGGTCCAAACCGAATTCGAATTACGAATTTGATTTGGTTTTTTCAGTTTTAAAACGAATTATGTTCGATTTTTGAATTGGCCAAAAAAATTTAAAATTCGAGGAAACCAATTCGTGGAAACCGATTTGTTATCACCCCTAGTACTTTGTGAGGTAAAGGTAATATTATCACTAAGAGAACTATACAAACACAAAGGTATACTTTTGAATATAAAATTATTATTTTTGCCTTAATAGAAGAATCATATTTTGATATGATTTCTTATTTTAAGTTATTGCCTTAATAGAAGAATCATATTTTGATATGATTTCTTATTTTAAATTATACCAAATTTAAGTAGCATATTAATGTTCACATAATAAGTATCTATTTTTAAGTTTAATTAATAATAGTGCTACCTATCAAACTTGGGATGATATTGATATCTCATATATTCATCGTCTGTGGTTATTAAATGAAACTAAGATTCCTTTTTAGACAAATACTTTCAAAGCATTTTTAGTATTATAAGAGTATAAAGTTTTGTTTGATAAGTACTTCAAAAACGTTTAAAGTACAAATGAAACATCTTCTATAAGGTTTTTAAAATTATTATCAATTTAAAAATATTGTCCCTCTTATGTTATTATTCCCTCCTCCCAAAGTGAAGCTACTATCTATCCTTACCAACCTTCAACTTGCCCTCGGCTCCACCCCCTCCCCAACCTTGCCTTTCTCGTGCCCTCCCCAACCTTCTCCTCAGCCCACCCTAACCCCAACCTTATCGCTGACTTGACCTTGATCTTGCCCTCGACCAAGACCCCAACCCAACCCCACCCCCAACCTTGACCCCTAACCTCGTCCGAGGTAGGGGTGGAGCATGGTATTTTAAAGCATGGTATTTTAAAACATGGTATTTTATAAAGCATGATTTTTTTTTCCCACTAGAATAGAGAAAATAACGTACAAAAAAAATGAGACTCTTTAGACATACAATATAACGAACAATAAAAATCCTAAGTAGAAAACCATACAAAATACCTATTTTAGAGCCTTTGTTTCTGTTTAATACTTCTCAGTAATTTTGTAATGGAAGGGAGTATTTTTCAATGATGAACATTTTTGAGAGTATTAACAGAGAACGGGCAAAAGCCTGTATAACACGATAGTAGTAAATGATACAGCTCTCTGTCGCAAAACTTCACCTAGGCTGCATCACCACGTGTAAATTAGCAAATTCCAAATGACACAAGGCAGGCATTTCAATCAAATCCCCACCAAAAATGAATAAATAAATAAAACATTGGCGATGAATACCTTTCCCCGGCAAGCCACCCGCACTTTGCCTTGCGCATGATGGATTTCTGGCCATTAAAACTAACATTTGTCGATAACAGTCCATGTTCCTTCTGATAACAACTATAGCTCCATTGCATGACATAGGCTACTGACATCAGGAATCAGACCGCTGCCACGACGAGTTACGATACCTTCACCGACGAGATCATTCAATATATTATCTGGGTCTTTCGCCCCACCGTGCTGCAAAAACTTAAACCTAAGGGCAGATCCCGTGGATAACGACAGTGGATCCTCTTGGCATATATTTTCCCATATTGTTGCCGCGAAGCATTTGGCGTACAAGTAGCTATAATATTCTTCACAAAATCATCAAGAAAAATACCTCAATCATTTCAGTGATAACTGGGCAAAAAAATATGTACTTTATGACTACAATGTACTGAAATTTCGGACTAATAGTCATTTTGGTAAGCCTTTCTATTACCCTAGTCTGATTTCAGCTATAGTTTTCGCCAATTCCTTCATAATATTAACAGCAAATTTAACAATTCACCCCTACTCATGGACTAAATTGACAGTTTCCGTTCCAATATGCAATAGATACGCATGTTATAAAACAGATCTACTCAATTCAAGGAGGATAAGTCTTTGCAGTTCAACATGCATAACCAAAAATCCAATCAGTTCTTGTTTATGGGAGTACTTACCTCCACCATATGTTGCAAGATGACTGAATCGGGTGTGCCAATGTGTGCCATCAACATGCTTCCAACTGGTATATTGTCTTTTTAATATCTCTCGTGGAAGATGGCTGTTCCCCGAAAAGTTTTTGGTCAATTAAGGCATAGAATATCTGATGATAGAAACATAAAAACCTCAGTCAGAACTAACGCACTCAATCCATCCATATTCAACTTGTCAAAGACTTTGCACAACAAACCTGCCGTTGCAACTCGGTAGCAGAAAACATCTGTTTGGCTCTCCTCATTGACTTCACCAAATTTTCAGGTATTATGTCACCTGTAGAATAATGCCTAGCAAATGTCCTTAAGACCCTATAATCCCAAGCATAGTGCCTAGTACAAGAATCAAAAAAGGAGAAGGCAGACTATTAGGAGAGTTACTTTCACTATAGTACTAAAACTATAGAATTATGCTGAAAATCATAGCGCACCGTGAGCTTGGCAAAGACTAAACTAAACCTCACAAGTTACTGAAAAGGTTTTGTTATCAGTTTCTTTTGTCATCCAACATATCATCCATCATTAATGTAAATACATGAACTGAATATTTTCTTTCAAGGTTTCAAGCAGATAGTCTCCATTTCTAGAAGGCACGTATGAAGGTACATGAAATATACTCACTCAAATAGATTGGAAGGTGTCTCAGCAAAATCAAGAACAGCTCTGGTCCCTGAAAAATGTTGGTAATCCTGCAAAGAGAATCATCAACTGAATTCATATTATTAGATAACGAAAACGTATAATAGCACTTCTAGTCAATCATAATTGTATACATCATACCGTTCTTGAGAGCAATGAATGAAGAGCATGTCCGAACTCATGGAAAAGTGTTTCCACTTCCCAGTGGTTGAGCAGAAGAGATGCTGGCTTAGCCCCCAAGAAACTGCAAACAAGGGCTACAACCTGTAGGTTATAAAGCTGAAATTGTTATAACCATACCATCATCACAAATAATAGCTAGGATATAAACCTTTTTTTCTTGTTTTTAAAGTCATAAATTATCTGATCTAATCTGTTTGCTATAGATCCAAAAAGGTCAAAATATCATTACTATAAACCCCAAATTATTTTATTATCAGTTGCAAAGGGCACGTATTTCACACAAATAACCAGCAGAACCAACTAACATCACATTATACCAATATTTAGCCAAAGAATCAGGGGAACCAACTAAGCTGGTGGACATCAACATTCACTGAAGCGAATGTTGCACAACTCAAAGGAACCATACGTGTTCGACTCATAATTGGAAAAGTTTTACAGGTTTTCCACTCAGTATCAGGGCATACAAATTCCAAGCCTTCAAAATGTTATCAGAAGAATACATTCCGACTGTAATGCATAAATTACTTAAAAGCCACAATCATAATTTTCTCTCACCTAAGGATAAGACCCCAAAGATGGGGAAAAACAAAATATTTTGGTTCATACTACTCATATATGCATGTACAGGATAACATTACATTCAGATTGAAGTCTAAATTTGTGATTTGTCACCAGAATGCAGCTTCAAAATTTCAACCAGTTTTCTTCTAGAATTTAAAGAATAGCCTATACTGAGTTGTCATAGAGCATTGCAGGTAGAAGTTTGAAAAACAAATACAGTCCAGTGGTCAAGTGTTGCTACCAACATTCCCATTTCCCTCTTCAACGTTACATTTCCAGAAAAACATTTTAAAAAGGCATTAACAACAATGTTTGTGACAATAAAATACCAACAGTGAATCATACAAAATTCTCATGCTCGTCATAGGATCTGCAAGTTTCAAAAGTAGAACATCATGCAAGAGGGAAGATGTAAAATAAAGGAATGAATGAGGGCATTCACGTACAGGAAGTTGATATTCTTTTTCAGAGATTCGGTGCCCCCCTTTGATAGCAAAATGAGCACAGCCAGGATGCTTATTCTCTCTTGGTTTCAAATCAAGGTATAAGTACCCCAAGTCACCCTGCATTATGAAGTAGAGCATCTTTTGAAGGAAAATGATATTAAAAACAAATAAATAAACCCTTGTAAATGCAACTAACTCTTTAACTTGTTATTGATCTATAAGAAACTAAAAGAAGATAAATCATTGTAAATAAGGCACTGGAAAAAGGAATAAAATTAAAAAGACAACCAGCACATATTAATAATGCCAGTGATTCTTTCAAGAAATCAAACCAGAAAAAATCAAGCATATAAGTAAAATGCCTGTTCATATGTTGTTCTGTGGTGAAAAATAAATTCAAAGGTAAAATTGAAACTCTCAACATTCAATTCAAAAGATATCCAACTATTTACCTCATCTGGGTGATGTAGAGAAATTTTAAGGACGTCTGGATGCCATGATTCACCAGGTGCAAGAGGAACATAATGGAATGTCACACCAAACAATGACTCAGCCAGAACCTTCAAGCCTTCAATACATTTGGGTAATGGGAAATATGATGCAACCACCTGATCAATTGAGAGACAGATTAATGAAACTTAGATAGTTATATTTTATTTTAGGGAACTAGGTAAATATATATATATATATATATATTTAAGTTTTTTTTTTTAAATAAACATAGGTGTTAGACATTGACCTATCTGATAGCAGTAAGCATGTAAAAACTTCATGCCCTCAGGGATATAAAACTTTTCAACACTTCGTCAAATTATCATTTTCCAATCATGTATCAGTGCATTTGATTGTACCATCTTTCTCCAATTCTGTTGGTTCCAAAAGAAGTTTCTCAAAAACAGTACCTTTGCCTTCACCAGTAGGAAATGTGAATCAAATTTCAGGCAACTGGAGAAAATTATTTATTTATTTATTTTTTATTTAGGGATATTAGTCAGTAAGCAAGCAACCAGCTTCTGTGTCTTTACATCGATTGAATAATGGCAAGTAGACAAGTTTCTTGATTATCAAGGCATTCATTCATTACGCCCACATACCTAGGCTTCTCAAGCTGCTTATTGATATTTCATTCTAAAATTAGTTGTGAAACCTGCACATGATGTCTCACTGAATAATTTACAGTACTCTTTTAAAACTCATAAGTCAATTTGGAATCTACAAAAGGTTGCAAGCTCTTGTAGCCAAAAATAACCAAGAAAAAGTTCTGGCTTCAAACCCATTCTTACACACAATCCCTCAAGTTCATAAATAAGGGGTGGAATCTTGTTAGTCTTTGTTTGTTTTTTTCCAAGAGATCTAACCTGTCCCGTTTTAATAACATTTGAGCACCAGTAATGATGCAGAGTAAATCATGGTCTTTCAGTATGAACATTTCCATACTACTAGAGAATATGTGAATCTAACTGCCATTAGTGATGCTAAACAAGAAAGCATTCATGACAATAATTCAAAAACAAGAGGAAATGGAAAATTAAAATTTGCAACATGTACCGCAGGATTTGAATCATATGCAACTGATTTCATCAAAGCCGTATAGTATGTCTCATCCCATGGTTCCAAGTCTTCACTTAGTTTGCCAGACTTCTCTTTCTTGAAGTTCCAAATTGCCTTAAACTCCTGCAGTTTAAAATAATTCATTTATATACAAAGAAAAAATCAGCCAACAAAGAATAGAAAAGGCAGACAGCTTAATGACAGCAACAGTAAATACTTCACCTCATCAGCCTTAGGCCTGATAATGTCACTCATTTCCAGTAAAAATGATAATACAACATCAGGGGATGAAGCCATAGTAGATTGTAGAGCAAACTCAGCATAAGAGCTATGCCCAATAATCTGCATATGATCCAAGAAATTGAACAGCATAAAGGACAAATATCTGAAAGATTGGTCCAAGGATCTAAAAATAGAAAGGTAAATATGAACCAGACTTTCACTCCCCACCATTATTATTTCATAATATCTCCATCCCAAAATAAGTGTCGTTACAAGTTTTACTATTCCAAAAATAATTTCTGCATATTGTTCCAAAATTACCCTCATTTATTCTCTCCCATATTAAATATTTTTCATATTTTCAATGCAACTATTACTATTGTTAGTAGTTATGATATCTTGGAACTCTATGCATTTATTATTTAGTCAACACAACACAAGGTTTCACATGTAATTTCATTAGTTCTCTTAATTTGTGTGAAAAAACCTAAAACAACACTTCCTTTCGGACGGAGGTAGTATAAAATAGAAAATTTAAAAACGATATCCAACTCCTTGAGTGTGATCAAACTATCTGACAACAATTATATCATGGAAAGTAGTTTAAAGATGCAAAAATTTAGTGTCAACTATTTGCGAAAAAAGTGGCTAGTTAGAAACTAAAGTTGAAAATTCCAGAAAAAATTGCCCAAATTCTAATAAAATAACAATTGTGATAAGAATGTAAATATTTGGGGATGATACAGAAAGAAAGCAAAGCTAGGATATTAGAATATTAACAGGTGTCTGATTGAAGATGAGTACTGCAATACCAATGCAATCCTTTTCAAATGAAAGATATACACTTGCACGCGTAGGAAATTGGGAAATATCCCTAATAGAGTAATATAGCAGTCAATAGCTGTTCAAAAAATGCTGTAGTTCTTTATATTTATGACAAACAGAACCCCAAGTAGAAGTTCAATCAATCATCATGAGTCACCAGGAGATATTGTAAAATAAAACCATGCTGATTTACTCGCATATATGGAATTAAAATTTATCAGGCCAAATGAGATTAATTAACCTGAGCAAACTCATGCCGCGCTGCAATGAGTTTGTCAAGAACCCCAAGATTTGCACGTGGGAGTGAATTTCCTTGGATATAGGCCTTTTTCCTAACCTGAACAGACGTAAGCAAACAATGACTCTAATCCAATAGGTTGACAAAAATTACAAAAGGAAAAAAAGGAAAAAGAAGAGTTGAACAAGAAGCAGGAAATGATTAATTGTCTTTCATTTTTCTTTCCTTCTCTTTTCTTTTTAGATGACTTTTCAAATAGTAGAATATATAATTTGACAATTAGGAACAACCATGTCTCAAGCAGTTATCTTTAAGAAAGAGAACAAAAAAAACATCTATTCAAGTTTCAATTGATTTTACATAAATCAATTTTTAGTTATGTAGGACAATACATACTCAATACTTCTCAAAACCTTCCGACAAAGAATTTACAATATTAGATTATGTCTGACTATATGCAATAAGTTGGAAAATCTGGACTTTCCAACATGGTAATAATGTATCTCACTTCATAATAATGGTAATGCAGCTAGTTTCTACCTCACCATCAGGTACCCATTGCATGATAGAGAACAGAGAGCTTGGATCGGTTGACAATCGAAAGCCTTTTTCTGTCATGTCTTTTGTGGACCATATTGATTGCCTGGCTGCACCTGATGATCTCCGGTAGATGGGCTTGCCAAGATGATGCAACCTTTTTGGGATAAGTGATGCTGGAAAGATATCCACATGACCTGGGTCAGAGATAATATTCTCACTGAACCTGATAAAAACAAGAATACATAATAAACTCAAAATCAACTAAATTATGGCTTCATCTGTTATGGTGGAAGCTTAATAAACCAGGACAATGACGAATAAGTGATCAGTCAAAAACTCAACAAATGAAGATAGGACATCCAATTACACTAGCATATAAATTAATAAGAAGGAAAAAACACAAATGGAAAATCCAATTTCAATATGATGGGTCCAGTTTTGCCAGAATTATTCGCATTTTCTACCCAAGTGCAACTCAACATAACTAATCTCCTACAGTGAACCTCCATCACTACAAAGAGCCATTTCCAAATACGTTCAGCTCCAAAATCTTCGAGTTCTGATTTAAATATTTTGTCCAGATACCAGCACCATTCAAGAGCAATTATCAAATGATTACAAATTAAATCAAAGAGCTTTTAAGCTGTAACCAACAGATTTGACCAAATCATAAAATCAAAACACTTCCGATGAGAAAAATTGCCAGTACAAAAAAATTACAGGATCCATTTATCAATATTTGGCCCTGATGAAGACTCAAAAGCGTTGCACAAAACATAGTGCTGCTTCCAGCTCCCAAAGCTACCTCTAAAGTATTGATAACCTTGGATGTCTTGCTTAAACCCAGTCTTGATCCTCCCAACATTGCTAGGTTATTATTTTTTACGAAAGAGCAACAAGAATAAACATAGTATAAGCAAGAGCTTGTCACCCAAAACTAATAACAAACTTTTATTTTCCTCCTCAATTGGGAAATGTAATCAAGATCTTAAAAACATATTGGAAGTTTGTTCATCTAAATATGAATAACCTCTATACCTTGTGGAGGGGCAAAACTGAGTAGGAGTGAAACTATTGTTTTAGGAGAGTAAAAGCCTAAATATCACCATATTAGAGAACATGTAACGCTTGAAACTAGATGCTAGGTGCCTTCTGCATGGACAATGACAGACTCTAGAATGTTGGCTAGGCATAATTTGTTCACCAGAATTTCAGAAAAATATTAAGGCAACAAGAAATAAAATACGATCTGAATTCCTTATATTTCTTTTCTGTCAGGGTGTTAAATATGTACATACTCTCTGCTTAACTGAAGAATATCCAAATGTAGCTGATTAGCTCGCTCTATTTTTTCTGCAGTGCCAAACAGGCATAATCAGTAAGCTGGAAAGAGGATCAAATGCCATGAAAAGCTAGTTCAGAATTGATAAATACCAGCACAAAGATGAATGCCACCCTTTTCAAAGTCAAGACGTGAATGCTGGGCTACCCTTTGAGCTTCTTCAGTTAGCAAATGGGCATCCTGCTCAGCTTTAATCACCCCCTTATACAAGCTATGATTTGTATTAAGATGCTACAGGACAGAAAGCAGGCATAGTCAAAGTAAATAAAAAAATTTGAGCTCAAAAGCATTATCACCATTAACTAATTGTGCTTCCAAACCATTGCCACCATGTGCTTCATGAAACATGAATAAATCGCAATTGAAATGTAAGCAAAAACGCATCCGCTAAACAGTACAATTTTGTTGCTTGATTTTTTCATGTGGATTCCAGCCCATATTTATAAGCAAGATAAACTAAGTTTACCCTATTCACATAATTCACTCAGGCAGAAATGTTAGTTTGTTCGTCTTCACAGTAAGACCATCGTGCTCTATATTTTCCTTGAAAATACATAAATCGAAAGGCACAAGTTAAGCCACATCATCTGTTCCTGCTTCTTAATTGTTCTTTGCTTCGTTCTCATACCTTGATTCAATGTAATCAACCAATGCAGAAAACTATGCATTAATAAGTAGTGATTAAATAAAAACGAATAAACCACTTGCAACCTCACATGTATGTACTCATTAATCCTCATAGAAGCCTTCTTTGCCTCCTCGACAAATTCCCTTAAAATGCACATCGTGCAAAAATATTAGGCGGCAATACAATATATGAATGTGAATCACAGTATGTATTAATATAAACACCACACTCACCTATCCGGATGGGTAGCCATACATAATTCTGCAGAGTCGCTTACTTTACAAACCTAGCCAATCAGAAGCTTCAGTCAACTCCTAGAACTTAACAGCAACTACCAAAAATTTGATTGCTGCAAACTGGTAAATGAATTTCTATAGACCTAAAAACCTAGAAAATAAATGAAATGCTAACCTAGGGGAAAAAAATAAAATCTAGAAACTACTTACTGTATCTGATATCTCATCCATTGCTTGGATAATTTGCGGTGCAGAGGGCATTCCAGAAATAAAACTCACAAGTTCATCTGACCTGATAATTTATTCCGGTAAATCAAATACTAAAAAAAAAGTTCACTTAGAAATATGAAAATATAAAATAGCGATTGCGACATCAAATTCTACGGTGTAATTCACAGACCTAGAAAATCAAAATAAAAAAATCGCAGCAAAATTAAAGGAAAACAGAAAAAAGGCCATACGAAGGTTTTGTAAGTACTGAATTCGCTGTCTAAGTTGCAATGGATATGGATCATAACCTTTCAACGGCGTCGTCGACCATGCGTTGAAAGCCTTTGGGAGTCTCCAGGTGTTTAATTCCATAGAGACCGGTTGGTTCAATGGATCGAGTTGGTGAACTATGGAAACAGGAGTTGCGGAGATGGCGGCAAAAGTTATACGCCGCGCTTCGCCGAAGTAGGGCGGCGGACATGGCGGAAACGGAGAAAATGAAATCGGAGTTTCCGCGAAGTAGTCCACGCTTGCTCTATACTCCGAGAGTTCTTTCCAAATTTGAGAAGTGCGGGGGAAATCAATGTGAAGTGAATTGAATTCGCGCTGATTGCCCCGCGGGAAAAGAACGCAGTAGCAATAAATACGGCTAGCCTCTACGTAATGCTTTAAACCTAATTTTGGGCTTGGGCTTGGGCCTACATGGGCTGCTACATGTAGCTGGACTGAAAATTAATTATAATTGAAGAGTTACTTCAAAAAATTACCCTATAATTTTCTTAATTGCAAGTTGCCTCCTGACCTTAAATTTTTTACAATTAACTCTTTGAATTGTTAAATTGTTTGAAAGAAATTAATATTAATCTAGTCTTAAGAAATATTCATAGACATACCATGTCCCTTTTATTTTAAGATAAGAATTCACTTTAAATTGCATATATTTTTTGGTAAACAATTGTATTACTAAACTCTTTTAGTGGAACACAAGGAGTGTTTTATTACTCTCTTTTTCTATATATGCAAAACTACTACATTTACAAATAAGGTTTTATTTTTATTTTTATTTTTATTTTATTTTTTTAAGTGTTGAAATTCATCAAACTACGAATGACTTTTTAAATAATGTTTGTTTACTCGCTTTTTGGGCACCTACATATAACTTGGCTAGTGGCTCTGATTTCACTACCGGGTAGTAATCTCTAAAGTTATGGCAAAAGTTTGTTATAAAATTTGCAAATATTGCCATAAGTGCGATTTGAACCATTGACCTCACGATATATACACCAATTATCGTTATATCCATATTTTGAGTATACCTTTATATGAATAAAAAAGATAAATTAAGACAAACATTTTGCCACATTATTAAAAAATTGATTGTGTAGGCAATCAATCAATGACGACACACTAAAAACAAAAAAAAAAATGTCAATTAATTAAAATGATACCATAAATTTGAATGCAAACTTAATTAAAACCCTTAATTTCCCATCACAAAACGACGCAGTAATTGCTTAATGGCGAATAACTAAGGCACTGGCTCGACTCGATATTGATATAGAGGAAGAATAAGGGTAATTTGGAATTTTCACAACATATATATATATATATATATATTCCATAAATCCAGTCGCTATCTTCTTCACATAGCAGCGGAAAGGTTTGTAGGCGTTCTATCAGTGGACCGAAGGTAAGGCCGCGCAGCTCCGCCGCCACCATGGGTCGTATGCACAGTAGCGGGTATGTTAGATTATCTCACTCACATTAGGTCTCGCTGAAATTCAATTTTCTTTTTCTCTTTTCAGTAAGCTTAGGCCTTATTATTGCTTTTGATTAATTGCTATCAGAAAGGGTATTTCCGCATCGGCGCTCCCTTATAAGAGAACCCCACCAAGCTGGCTGAAGACTTCTTCTCAGGATGTACGTTAGTTTCTGTATTTGTTTGTTGTTTGGTATTCGAGTTCAGCTTGTTTGTTTTAGCGTTTAATTTTTTTTGGTTATTTTTTCGAAAGGTTGACGATAACATCTGCAAGTTTGCCAAGAGGGGAATGACACCATCTCAGATCGGTGTTATTCTTCGTGACTCTCACGGTATTGCTCAGGTTAAGAGTGTCACCGGCAGCAAGATCTTGCGTATCCTCAAGGCTCACGGTATGAACGAAATCGAAATTTTTGATATTTACCTTATATCAAAGCTTTATTTTTATTTTTTATAATTTAATGTGGTTCTATTTTTTTGGGTTAGGGTTGGCGCCTGAGATTCCAGAGGACCTGTATCATTTGATCAAGAAGGCCGTGGCCATTAGGAAGCATTTGGAGAGGAACAGGAAGGACAAGGATTCCAAGTTCCGGTTGATTCTAGTGGAAAGCAGGATTCACCGCCTTGCTCGTTACTACAAGAAGACCAAGAAGCTCCCTCCCAACTGGAAATAGTATGTCCTATCACTATTTTTTTTTTATTGATACTGATTTTCTTTTATTTCGTTTTGCTGTAATTCAAATTTCAAGATTAGTTTGAGTTGGGCTGCTAAATGTTTATGGTACAATGATTTATTTACATGGCGTTATCGATTGTTAACTTGCTTTAGTTTGGGATTCTTCATAGTTCTTAGTAGGTTATATTTGCATACTGGCGAGAGAGTGGAGAGTTTTTACTGCCATATGTAATGTATCTCATTTTTGCCTAAATGTGAAACGCATTGAAATGTGGAAGCTCTTATTGTTTAACCTAGAATTTACCTGTGGGAATGTTTGTGGCCATAGTAATTTATTTTTCTTGCCATTGTTCTGCCTCACCTTGCTCGTATTCTTGTTGATGATGTGGAATCATTTTCAGAACCAACTTAGTGAATTGTAATTGATGAATGCATGAGGTTATATAACATTTTTGAGTGTTTGAGGAGCATGATGTTAAATTTAACTTGATCTAATCATCTGCTACTCGGCCTTTGAATGCATTTAGTATACTACTTGCTGTGTATTGTAACGATGAGTAATCTGAAAAAGTATAGATATACTGTTCTATTGTTGGATCACTCTTACCTTGAACAAATGCTGATAAAGAGGTCTTTTATGCAGTGAATCTACCACCGCCAGCACTCTTGTTGCCTAGGCTTGAGGGGGATGATCTGGAAATGCTGAAGAGCTCTATCTTAGGTGTTTGAACTTTGAAGTCTGTATCCCATTGGCTTGGGAAATAGTTTTTGCTGTGGCAAATTTTGTGATACTTGATTATGGATTTGAGCTTGAGAATAGTTTTTTTATGTTCCAGTTTTGACTATATTTCTTCTGGTAGTGTTTGTGTTTGTTTATTACGTGCATAATTGCATTATTATTTTAGGGGTGATCATGGTGGTATTTTGTTATCTTTCTTTGGTATTGAATTGAAGGGAAAGAAAGAAAATTGGGGGTTTGTTTCACTGCCACCGAAACATTAGGGTTTGTTGGTTTTGATGCCCAGATAAGATTGGGTCGGGGTATATGGTTTTGGTTTAGGCCAGAGCTGGACTTGCACCGAAACCGAAACCGTGGGCCGCAGTTCAAGGTACGGGAATTTTAACCGGCCTGCCTTTGCCGGGTACGGTTCCACCATTTGATTTGATGAATCAAAACCGGCTGTTTCGGATCCGAACGAGCCACTTCATGATTCTTTTTCAAGTAAATATAATATAATATTTATTTTAAGTCCTTAATGTAGAAGTATTATATAAAATTATTTATATTTTTACAAGTATTATGAATTGTTTAAAGGTTTTTTTTTTGAGTAAAATTAGAAAAAATTGGAACATAATCAAAACTAGTGAGCTTTGGAACCGAGCTAACCCTTAGGCTAATTTATAATGTAAAAAGTATATGTAACTTGTCGCTCTAGTTCAATTTTATTGTTACCTTTTCTTTCAATTTTAAGTTTTGAATATGGTTTAATATAAATGAAGAAAATGGATAGAAATAAAATACTAATTTTATTGGATTAGAAAATAAATAATAGAAAACAATCTATTTTATTTTATTTGAAATTGACTAATAAATAATAGAAAATAAAAGGTTATTGCATGGCAGCATCCGACTACGAACTTTTACAAGTTAAATGTGGATAGATCCTCATGAGATAATTCGAGACTTGCTGGGGCAGGTTAGGGGGAATAAAAAATTTTAAAAAAAAATATTCTCTCTCAAATTGGAAATAACAATATCTTATTTATTTATTTTGATTTTGTAGAATTACTATAATTTATAGGAGTGGAAAACACGTTCCAAATGAACTGTCAAAAAAATATAAATAAAGAATATACTGTCCCGTTTTTTCATTTTTGAACACCTACTCCGGGTCCTCCTCTAAAGCCCCGGTTCCCGCGAAAACCTCTCCCCTCTCTTTTCTATCTCTTCTCTCGCGTTCGCTCCGCATTCTTTCTTCGTTTCTCTCCGAAACTCCAAACCATGGCGAATTACTAATATCCAAGATATCGATCATCGCACGCTTTTTTTTCCCCGATTCCAAACCCTAACCTAAACAACACAGATCGATCGAGTGTGATTCAATCCAAATTCAAGCTCTTCATAGTACAGAACTTCAAAGTCCTGAATTCTGTATACCTATATTCAGTGTCGGAATTCATAAGATGCTAAAATGTCAAGTGCAAATCAGAATAATCCCGAGAGAGACAAACCCTCCGACCGTTGTTCATCACCGGCTCCGTCGTGGACGCGCAATCGGAGTGACTCGCCGCGGTTGCAGTCGATCGGGAAGCTGAGGAAAATTCCCCCCATTCCCTCACGTCAAACAACTGAAAATGCGGATGATGAGGAGGAATCTACGAATGGGGGAGACTCGCCGATCATCGAGGCCTCCACTTTGGGCCTTAATCACATAAGGACCCGCTCGGCTCCCTTGCCACATATCAAGTCATCCAAATCAATGGGGACGCCTTTCAAATTTGAAAATCAAAGCGAGAACAAAGATGGAGTTCATCCAAGGCCCAAACCTTCTTCTATTCCTCAACCTCCTCCTGCATCAACGTCTGGTGATCACGAACAAGGTCATCTATTACCTTTCAATCAGAAATTTGTTGAGACTCCTTTAGTGCTGATCTGATACATTTTGTCTTTTCTATTTAATCAGTTACTATTTTGGTTAACGGGGTTCATGTATGGAGTAGCATGATTGAAAATTAGTTACTATTTTAATTCTCCTCTACGTTCTCCACTTATTTTAGATATTCACTATAGTTCGTTTTCCAGTTTTACTTGTGATTTTTTTAAATATTAATCTTATTTTTCATAGCCGGGTGTTTCGTTGTGGGTTGACGTATGCAATGATAACTTGATACATTAGTAAATAAACAGAAAGGTACTGATTCTCATATCGAGGAGAATTTGTAGGTAAAAGAGTTCATTGGAGTCAATCAAAATCTTTAAAGGTTCCACCACCTCGCAATTCAGAGTGGCAGGTAACGGCTTGTTAGGTTACTGGAGAATTTCCCTTCTTTGCCAATTACCAGTTTACAAATTGATCTAATAAAATTGGTTTTTCAACTCATGCTATTGAACTCTCTGCAGAGTCAGCCTGTTTATGCCAAGGAAATGCAATCCCCAAGATTCCAGGCGATAATGCGTGTCACAAGTGGTCGAAGGAAAAGAGCGCAGGATATCAAGAGCTTTTCGCATGAACTCAATTCTAAGGGAGTCAGAGCATTGCCATTCTGGAAATCTCGCGCCTTTGGGCGCACTGAAGTATGTTAACACATCTTGTCTTCCTGGTTGTGATATTTTTCTATGTTCCACTTCATTTAATATTGTATTCCTTTTCCAATTTTCCTCTCAATCCCAAGAATGCTCCTATTTTCAGGAGATTATGGTAATGGTGCGGTCAAAATTCAATAAACTGAAGGCAGATGTTAACTCTGACTTGGGTATCTTTGCCGGGGATTTGGTTGGTATTCTCGAGAACAGTTCAGATACTCACCCTGAATGGAGAGAAACTTTGGAAGACTTGTTGATAGTAGCCAGGCAATGTGCAAAGATGGCACCTGAGGATTTTTGGTTGAAGTGCGAAGGCATTGTTCAGAACTTGGATGATCGTCGGCAGGAGCTTCCAAATGGAACACTAAAACAACTCCACACACGCATTTTGTTTATACTCACCCGTTGTTCTCGACTTGTGCAATTCCAAAAGGAAAGTGGTTATGAAGAGGACCATGTTCTTGCTGCCCACCAGCTTAGTGACCTTGGGGTCTATCCAGACCGAATCTTTGGGGTTGTCAATCAGGAACTGAGCAACATAAATCTGAAAACTCAGAAATCCCAGGTACATGATGAGGACGAACTTAGTAAACATGAACAGGCAGAAGATTTGGAGGTCAGTACAGCAAAAAGTGTTGCTTCCTCTACTAGTAGCTACAGGATGTCATCATGGAAGAAGCTTCCTTCACCTGCCAGCAGAATCCAGGGATCTGTTGAATCCACTCCGAGGGATAAATCCGATCAGTTGCCGCATAGAGAAGAAACAGAGAGTGTAGGAAATCTGGATACTCCAATGCGAAGAGTGACTTGGGGGGTATGGGACCAACAGAATATGACCTGTGAAGACTCATTAATCTGCCGCATATGTGAGGTTGAAATACCAACTTGTTACGTAGAACAGCACTCGAGAATCTGCACAATTGTAGATAGATGTGATTTGAAGGGTTTAACAGCCAACGGAAGACTTGAAAGAGTTGCTGAAACTCTAGAAAGGATACTGGAAACTTGGACACCAAAAAGCACAGAAGCTGGACTGGGAAGTCCTGATATTTCTAGAATTTCTTCTGATGAGCTGGATCCACTGTCACCAAAGCATAGCTCTTTAACTCGTAAAGGTTCAGAAAGCATGTTAGATTGTTCTTCTGAGAATGAAAGTGAATGTAACGTGGATAATTACAACAACTTTCGCCACTATTCTCCTGAAACACACTCACTGACACCTGATATGTCTAAGAAGGCATCGCCAGTCGATAGTTTGACACCTCGATCCCCATTGGTAACCCCACGGAGGAGCCAAATAGAGGTACTGCTAAGCGGGCGCAAAACTATATCTGAACTAGAGAGTTATCAGCAGGTAGTTCTTCCCCTCTTGATAACTGTACTTTTGTCCCATTGTAGACTTTCTTCTTAATTGACACTTTTTTGTTCTTGCTGATCTTGATATCTACACTTGCTTTTGACGCATTATTGTGTCATCAATTGATGAGTATTTGATATTATGTGCATATAGATATTTCACTTCATGTGTCATTTGCTAATTCTTCAAATGGAATAAAATGCAGATAAGCAAGCTACTGGATATTGCTAGATCTGTAGCCAGTGTAAACAACACTGACTATAGTACCTTGGAATTTATGCTTGATCGTCTAGAGGACCTAAAATACGTCATTCAAGACAGGAAAGTGGACGCTCTTGTGGTTGAGACCTTTGGACGTCGCATAGAAAAATTACTGCAGTGAGTCTATTTTTTATGTTGGATATTATTACATTAATGAAAATCTAATTTTACATAGTTCCTTCTTTTTTTAAATATATTGAAGTAGTATATCCTCAGTTGTTGGGAAGCTTCAAGTTAAGGATCTGGTTTCTAACAACAGAATGCATGCTTTTGAACTCTACAGGGAAAAGTATGTATCTCTTTGTGGACAGATTGAGGATGAAAAAACAGAATTATCAAATATCAATGTGGATGATGATACTTCAACTGAAGAGGATACAGTTCGAAGTTTGCGTGCAAGCCCTATTAATCAATGCTCCAAGGACCGAACAACCATTGAAGATTTTGAAATAATTAAACCAATCAGTAGAGGGGCCTTTGGTCGAGTTTTTCTGGCAAGGAAAAGGGCAACTGGTGACTTATTTGCAATAAAGGTGAAAGCTCTTAGTCTTGGCCTGAATTAAAGAAGAAATAAAATTTTCTCTAATACTGTACTATAGGGTGTGATTTGTGGTCTGGAAGTAACATCTTCTCTTCTCATTGGAAGCAACGGAGACTGTGTCTAGTCAGTTTGGCTTTTCTCTGCCTTTAACAGATATAGTGGGAGTTTCCTTTTTTTGATTCCTGCTATGATTTTCTTCTTCTTGGTTGGCATTAAAAAAGTTTATATCATATATCCTTCCTTCATGGTTTTCATTCTTTAGAAAGTTAAAGGTGTACAATTCGACATAGCAATTCCTTGGAACAACTATTGTTGTAGACACTGGAGATTAACTTATGCCTTCTTCTGTTTTGCACTTGTCAAATAGCCTTATGATTTTCTGGCCTATACTATAACCAAAATTACCCTTAGGAGTAACATAACTCTATTAGATGTCATTGAGGTTGTGAACCTTTTTGGTATTGAATGCTCTTACCAGTGATAGAAGGTAGCTATAAATCTCTGTGTGACTGTGAAATCAAATGTTCTGTAATGACAGTTCCTCTTATTAGCTGATTAGCGCTAGTGAGTTACAACTAAATATTCAAAACCGTGAAGGTTTGATTCTGTGTTCAAGCTGTGTCTACTGGATATTGAAGTTGGAGGGTTTCACACTGAAAATATCAGACTGATTACTATTTGTCATTCAAATTCTTCGACAGGTTTTAAAAAAGGCTGACATGATTCGTAAAAATGCTGTTGAGAGTATCCTGGCTGAACGTGATATCTTAATATCCGTTCGCAATCCATTTGTGGTGAGTAAGATGTTATGTTTGCTTTTAAATTTACTCTGTTGATTATAACATTAAGCTTGACCAAAATGCTCCACTAATTTGTAATCAAATTATGAACAGGTCCGATTTTTCTACTCTTTCACGTGTAGGGAGAATCTTTATCTGGTGATGGAGTACTTAAATGGAGGAGATCTTTTTTCAATGCTCAAAACTCTAGGGTGCTTGGAGGAAGACATGGCACGAATATATATTGCAGAGCTTGTAAGGATAGTTGATATCTTTGTCTCTAGACATGCCTACAACTGTTTCCAGCTCTTCCACAGAGTAGTAATAATATGTTATTCTCAGGTACTTGCTTTGGAGTATATGCATTCCTTAAATGTCATTCATAGAGACTTGAAGCCAGACAACTTACTGATAGGTCCAGATGGTCACATCAAGGTCAATAAACAATGGCCTAGTTCTACTTCCTTTACTGTACATTCATTGCAATATTATTTTCAAGAATGTTACAGGTTTATGGATCAATCGCAATTGTTGTTTTCTTGCTCCAAGAAAATCTTGTTAGCTTTGCACTTTCATGGACTTTGAGTAGTCTATTTCCTCATCAAAACTTGGTATACGCATCATTTGTCTTCGGCATCTTGTAAGGGAGAGAAATTATGGTAGATGAGCTAAGGGTCAGTCATTAGAAAGCAAATGGGCAGATTAGCCCTCAGTGTGTATATTGGAGTTTGGCTATGTCCTTTCCTCATTGGAATCTGGGTATAGTTCCTTCTTTCTTTGCACTGGTTTCGGCATTACTTTTCTGTGTGACGAACAACAGTTACTTGTGGGTTGGGATTTTTATATCCTTATGGTATCTGTTTTCTGGATTTCTCTACCAAAGCTTATCTACTCTTTTGGGACATTTTTGCAAACATTAAATTTCTGTTTGATCAACATTCCTTTTGTGCCTTATGCTTTAGGTGGTACACTTATAGCGAGATGAAAAGAGAAAGTTTTTGGGTTATCTAGTACTAGAGTACATATGATTAGCTACAATAAGCGAATCCTACCCTTCTACTTCAGCACACCAATATTTGTTGTTGTAGACTTTCAACAAATCTGGAGTTCTTCATTGGCAAATTTGTATTCTTATTGCATTGCTTGCCCTCTGTTAAAGTGCTTGTTTTAGTCTTTGTCAATTCTCACGAGCTAATCTTTTCATTTACAGTTGACAGATTTTGGACTTTCAAAAGTTGGTCTCATCAATAGCACTGATGACTTTTCTGGTCCATCAGCAAGCAATACAAATTTTCTCGCTGAGGATAAGCCCAAATCTGCCACAAATTCATCGGCAAAAAGAGAACGGCGGAAAAAACATTCCGTAGTTGGCACCCCTGACTATTTGGCACCAGAGATTCTCCTTGGAATGGGTCATGGTCTGAAATTACTTATCAACACAAACAATAAAATGATTGGTTTGTTTTAGTGTCCTTGCCAAAGTTCAGTATTGAAACTTTTGGTTGCCTGTTGGTTTTTCTCTAGGTGCGACAGCAGATTGGTGGTCTGTGGGGGTTATTCTATTTGAGCTTCTAGTAGGTGTGCCGCCTTTCAATGCAGAAACTCCACAGGTTTGCTATCTGCGCTTAAATAGTTATAGACTGAATCATGAAGAAGGTAGATTTATCGATAGAATGTTAATGCATTCACTGAAATATGTTTTTACTTCCTCAAAATTTGAAGTTCATTAAGTTTTGAACAGTCTTTCAAATCAAATTTGAAATTCATGATGATTTCATCCTGAATCTATACACGCTTGGTGTTAGTCTGTCCTTAAAATGTTAGACCATCATAGAGATCTTTATCAAATTCTACATAGTTGGGGTTCACGAGTCACTAATACGTCGTGATTGTTTTGATCTGAGTGTTTCCCTTCTGTATCCAAAGTTTACAAAATCAAATTTCTCACAAACTATGCAGGGGAAATATATGCTGATAAAACTGTTTTGTGTTCCTTATCTTTGGAGGAAAAAGCAAATCTTAGTTCTTGTATTGTAAATGAATAATTTTCTCGTGATTGATCTTGCTCTTCTATCCTGTTGCAGCATATTTTTAACAATATCATGAACAGAGACATTCCATGGCCCAGGGTACCAGACGAAATGAGTTATGAAGCTCATGATTTGATTGACAAGTAAGTTTGAATATCTGGTTAAACACCAGCATTCTTTCACACTGTTAGTTTGGAATGGGAAGATGATTTTTACTAGAACAGCATCTATATGCAATTAATTTCCATTCTTTTGGCAATGCACTACCACAATAAACCACCCAAACTTTAATCAAAATCTACCTTTGATCATTTTGATTTCAGAATTTTAACACAATTCAGTTCTGACTTAAAAATTTGTTTCATGATGGAAATAGTCCATAGTTGAGCCAGCAGGTTTATCTACTGATAGAGACACTGATCTATATTTTAAAATTGGGAACTATTCCTTCGTTATTTGCACATTGAACACTATTTCATAAATTGGTTTACCCTTCCCTAAAATTAATCAGTCATCCGAAACGAAACTGCTTATTGTGCCTGACTGTAAAGGAGTAGCCTGTTTCTATGGCAGCTGAATTTTGAAATTGCACTGTTATGATCATATAATTTGAACTGAATCATCCTTAAGACATATATACTGTATGGTTTCTCTAACCATGTTGTATATTAAAATTATAACCACTGACTAACACTTCTCAACAAGAAATCACTCTCTTATTATCTACAAGTAATTCTGTTTATTAAATCTTTTAAAAGCATCACTAGTGGAGATGAAAGGTTTGGTTTTGCTTCTGAAAATTGAGGGCAAGTATCTGCTTGCATATTCACGTATAAAACTTCCACTGTTCAACAGATTGTTAATTGAGAACTCAGTCCAAAGATTAGGTGCAACAGGCGCTAAAGAGGTTGGTATCTCTCATACTTTTCTCCTTTTAATTCCCAGATATGACCATGAGAATCTATGATAGGAAATTGAATATATCCATTCTTGTTTTTCAGGTCAAAAGACATCCTTTTTTCAAAAATATTAACTGGGATACACTGGCTAGGCAGAAGGTAAATTCCTCTTTCCCTCTCACGCCTGTTCCAGTTGGACTAGTTTATGTTTTAACAAAGTTTTGAGAAAATTCTGTCATTTTCTATAGGCTGCATTCATTCCATCAGCTGAACCCCTTGACACTAGTTACTTCATGAGCCGCTACATCTGGAATCCAGAGGATGAGAACGTGCGGGGTGCTAGTGATTTTGACGATATGTCTGAGTCCTGCAGTGGTTCCTGCAGCAGCAGTTCATTCGGCAACTTACAAGAGGAAGATGTATGCTTTTGTTTCTTTCTGTTTTTGTATAGAATATTCTTTAAACCAGCATATCTCGTTTCCACTTTTTTTTTTTTTTTCATCGAGCAGAAGTTCCATGAGAAAATGTAATTGGTCTTCTTGTTTGCAATGCCTTAATTTTCTGTCCTTGAATAACCAGGGAGATGAATTTGGGAACTTGGCGGACTTCAGTGCTCCATCTCTTGCTGGGCAATATTCATTCAGTAATTTCTCTTTCAAGGTAAGTGAAGCAATTTGAGGAATAGCTGAATGGAGTGGTGATGGTGAGTAACATTGCTGTTATGTGACAAGGTGGCATTGAATATAAACTAATTCATTCTTCTTTTATTTGTTTGTCTGATTGGAAATCAGAACTTGTCACAGTTGGCTTCTATAAACTATGATATGCTGATAAAGAATGCTAAAGAATCAGTTGAAGCTGACAACAAAATGTCCATTCAGTGACATAAGGAGCAGCAGCAGCAATCGCAGGTTGAGCATTGGCTCTAAATTGGGTTGAAGCTGCAAACGGATGGCTTGAAAGGGAACCATTCGGATATAGGGAAAACTATAGTCCTGTTAACGAACCATTCAGTCATTGGATGCATTACTAATATACGCAATTGCATACGCTAAATTTAATGACTGAATGATTCTTTTAACGAGACTATAGTCTCACCCTTGGATATATAGGCTGGAAGGTGCGTGATTTCCCATCTATCTTAAGGACCCCCATGTGGGGTTGGGTATACATTAGTTCATCTTCTAGTAGTCCTCAGATAACAGAGAATGGAGGAGAAAAGCTCTCGGGCTGAGTTTTGATCTTCATCGTCATTCGCATGGACAGCTCAAAGGAGAACGCAGAATATGTTGGAGGATAGTCTTCTTTTCTCGGCAGCTTATAGATCACACAATTGACCGCTGTGAAGTTTTTCTTTTATTTATTTATTTCTTGGAAAATCATTATTCTTATTATTATTAATTAAATTCATATTTTGTTATGGAAATGAAAAAAAATGTCAATAGAGTAGATTATATGTGATAATAATCAATTTGTTAGCCAATATTTGTAAATACAATTTACCAATAAATATAAATTAAATTAAAAATGCAGGAAAATTTAGATTTAGTAGTAGAACGGAACATTTTGATAACAATTTTCTACTTCTTCGGTGACATGAATATCGTTTTAAGGGGAACAGAAAAATGAGAGGTTTTATTGCAAATTTTTACTCTTTGAGCTCTAGATTATCTGTCATTTTTGTTTATGTATTTCTTTGTAAGAAAAAAAAAAAAGGTGTTAATAATCCTATTCTATATGGAAAAAAAAAGAGTATACTTCTACCTCTTTTTCTTTGATACGTTAATAAATTGCAATCAGAATATATTCGAAAAATATTTTTCTACTTCACTAAAATAAATTACAGTATACTTTTACTCTCTTTTTTAATATAATGTTTAATTATATATATATTTTTTTATATCTTTATTATTAAGTACATATGATTAACAATTAAATCATACTTGAAAAAGTAAATTAATAATATTTTAATTTTATGAGTAATGATAGACTCAACAACAAATCATAACAAATTTTTGATAGCAACTCATGTGGTGCTACATGAGTCGCTAAAGTTGTTATGATTTATTGTTAAATCTATCATTACTCTAATTTTATATATTAAAGTCTAAAAAATGTCAGATAAGTGATCATTTTTATAAAAAAAAATTTTTCTTTCAGTGTATATACAATGATCATAATTAGGGGTGATAACGAGCCGAGCCCAAACACACCTGTGTTCGAGCTTGGCTCGGCTTGGCTCCTTTTCCTTGGGCTCGAGCTTGAGTCGAGCCTCAAAATGGAGCTCGAGCTCGTTTTAGATTTAAGAGCTCGAGCTCATTTTGCATAGGAGCCGAGTTCGGCTCAGCTCAAGCTCATTTTGATGTGGGATTGGGGGAGATTTAGAAAATAAAAACAAATTTAGCCTTAGGAAAGATTTGAACCTTTGTGCTTGAGTTTTTCTTCACCTGCTTTACCACCAGGCAAAATTTATTTTTATGTAAGTATATACGAATCATAGTTTATATATATATATATATATATTGTTTCATTTATCGAACTGTTCACAAATGTAATCGAGCTTTCAACCCCCTTGTTCATTTATTGTTCGTTTATTAGTCGAGCCTAAAATTTTGTTCGTGTTCGTTTATTAATAAATAAACGATCTCGAACAGAGCTTTTAACTAGTCAATCCCAAGCTTGTTCATCAACGTTCGTGTTCGTTCTTAGTCCTAATCATAATCATAATTATTTTTCAACCCTACATAATTTAAGATGGAAGGAAAATTACGAAATGACTTCTCTGTCCTTCAAATGTCAACACCCATGTTCTCTGTTTCTTTTCAGCCATGTTCTCTGTTCCTTTTTCTTTTCTAAGTTATTCTTTATTCGGTTAAAATTCCATCCTCTCTAATTATTTTATTAGATTATTTCTTTTTATATATTAAAAATCAAATTGGTTAATAATGAATACGTGATTGATTCCATACAAAATCATTGAGAAGCTAAAGAGGGAAGGAGGTTTTGGTAATTAAACAACAAGAAGAGGTGTCACCGTGTCACGGGAATCTGCATTGCACATGCTCAAAAAGCTCCCAATTCTTCATCGGACAGCCGCACGGAACGATCTCTTCTTCTTCGGAAATTCTAATACTAAATTTTGAAACGAAGAAAAAAAAATCGGAATCATTGATAAGGGAGCGAGCTCAATTGCCGATTTCTCCGATTATTTGAGCATTCGTTGAAGGAAGAAGAAGAGATGTGGATTCAAAGGGGAGCAACTTCGCTTTTACCTCTGTTTTATTCATCGAAATGCTCTCTTCTCAACCAGGTATATTCCCTGTTCATCTGATCCTTTTTCCGCCTTCAATGTTTAGCTTGCTGTCGAGATTGTTCAATTTTTTTTTTTGTTTTTTTTGTTTTTCTGAGCTGGCGATATCAGTTTTTACCTGGGATTTTTGACGTATGATTTGGATAATGATGATGAACTATGAGTATGGTAATAATAGTGACGATTCTGTTCTCTTAACAGACTCAGGGAGCTTGTGGGCTTGGGATTTGGAGATTTTTCAGTACTGAAATTCAGCAGCCGGTATGCATTTGTTTATTTGTTTCTTCAATTTGGACAAATTGTTCGTCTGCCAATGTAGTGTTGGATGTTGCGTGTTTTCTGAATTGTATGGTGTTTTAATTAGTTTTAGTTCGTCATGGGCGAAATGAATTGAATGGTTGCATTTATTCCTGGTATTTTTGTAGGAGGGTGGTGGAGCCTCTCCTAGAGGAAGAACCCCATTCATCACTTTTGTCTTGGGTAATCTGCTTTGCTTTTCTGGTGCCTAAATGGTGACTGAAACCAAAATTTACATTGTTATGCTCTCACCAGAACTTCAATTTGCTTGTATTTGAGATGTAAAAACATGTAGCTTTAGCATAACTGAGGTCTTTTGTAAGAACAGGTGGGAGGATTGCTTAATAAATGTTGAATCTCAGAATAAGGGCATATGAAATTATGCTGTATATCATCCTAAATTACCTTCTTTCTTTGTTCGAAATTTAAGCCATGTAGGATTGCACATAGATGCAGATTATCCTGTAATAAGGCACCAGAGCCTAGCTTATGTTTTTTGATGTGCAACTTGCTGTACAAGAAGTTGCTGAAGGATCCACTAAGTTGCCATATTGGTTTTATATCCCATTTTTTACAGGGGGTCCTGGTAGCGGAAAAGGCACCCAATGTCTGAAGATAGTTGAGAACTTTGGTTTCACCCACCTAAGTGCTGGAGATTTGTTGAGGCATGAAATTACTTCTAATAGTGAATATGGGTAAGTCCTCCTGATCTCGTGGACACCTGCAAATTTTGGACCTCTGGATTCGCATTTATCTATCATGATTGTGTCTTATTTCAGTCCCATGATTTTAAACACCATTAAGGATGGGAAAATTGTTCCTTCTGAAGTAATTGTGAAGCTGTTACAAAAAGCAATTGCATCAAGTCAGAATGATAAATTTCTGATTGATGGTTTCCCGAGAACAGAGGAGAATCGCTTGACATATGAAAGAATCGTGAGTGAATTTTCCTTATATGAAAATGGTCTTTATAATTATATAGTCAATTACTTGTTGCATGAGGTATGGCGAGCTCTTTTGAGCCAGTAGAGAAGAGAAGAGAAAAGGGGAATTTTCGAAGAGATATTTGTAAAAAATTCTGCTGAATACATTGTCAATGCAGATTGGCATGGAGCCAAACATTGTGCTTTTCTTTGATTGCCCTGTGGAGGAGATGGTGAGACGTGTGCTAAGTCGTAGACAGGTGCCTTTACTTTTCACCTCTAGATTTTTATGGAATGCTATTTTACTCTCTGCTCCCCTCTGTCCTTAAAAGAACAGGTGATCCAGTTTTGCTCTTTTGATTTTAGGGGCGAATTGATGATAATGAAGAAACTATAAAGGAGCGTTTAAAGGTATTCTTGGCACTAAGTCTTCCAGTTGTTGACTACTATTCCAAGAGAGGAAAACTTCACAAGGTATTGAAGCTGGCGTAATTCATGAAATTTTATGATTGTTACAGCTGTGGCATGCATGTTGAGTCTGATCATCTGGCTAACCTGCCCAATTTAAAATGTTGCCTGGTTTCGGGGTTTTGGGTTAGTTGTAACTGTCAAACTATTAATTGTGGTTTTTGTGATTTACCCTTTTTTGTTACTGGATTGTATACATAGCAAATATTATAAGAAAAGGAATTTAAAATGTCCAAATGCTAACATTGTGAATTTCTAAGCTAAAAGAACTTGAAATGTTCAATTGCTGATGTTGTCGAAGGAATAGATGAGAACTATAAAATAATTTGGCTTGGCATGGCAGCTTCTCTACAACTTAGGCCCTATGTTGCAATTGTACATTTTTGTCATTTAGATTAAGCTGCTGCTTTTACAGTCTGCTAAATGTCATCATTCCATTGAGTTCAAGCAGCGAAATGCTAATTTTATCTATGATATTGAAAAGAAGCCGTGTTTGTCATTGATGATTTGTCACTCTGTTTGGTTGTCATCACTGAAACTACTGCCTTGCAGATTGATGGTACTGGAACAGAAGATGAGATATTTGCTCAAGTACGCCCTCTCTTTGCCTCGTGCAGGTAGGGTTTCCGTGTATTGTATGTCCTGCCACCAGTGAGCCTATCTTAAGATTGGGGCAGTGATTCATCTACTGCCGACATCTGCTTCTGTTTCTTCTAATCTAAATGCAACATTTTTCCCCTCTCTACACACTTGTGACAATGCCAACTAGTTTGGAGGATTGAGTGCACTTTTACAAATTTAGGTAACCTCACAGAACTGCAACTCAATCTGCATCTTTTCTGAAATCATGTCTAATTCATTTAAAATTGAGGGGTTTTGTAGTCCTCAATGTTGTTTGAATAGCACAAGACCATTACTCATAGTTTTAAGTTTCCTGAGTTTTCTGTATTGAAACCAGAAATTCACCACTTTGCCTTACTTCCTTGATAATAGTTTTTTTCAACGTGTTCCGGGGAACCTTTTTCACCGGCTATTGATGTCGCTTCATTCTTTTCTGATGAACCAGACAAGACAAAGTTGATCGAGCTGGAGAAATTCAAATAACCAACTCTGGTATGAAGATCCCCCTTAGCCGATAGCTATCTTCGTTCGTTTCCGGGGCTGCAGAGCTGGAGCTGCTGCAGTGTAGTGAAGTAAATATGTGGTAGTCATTTGCATGTCTCAGTTCTTCTCCATCGATTGTCTCCGGGGACATGCATCCACTGCCTACATTGCAGTTTGAAATGGATTATCTTATAGGAAGACTGACTGGAGCCTGGGTTGGAAGTTTAGCGAGCCATGAGAACTTATGTTTTCAACGGAGAGTTGCGATAGAAGAAACTTTATTGTTTATTTATTTATAATTTCGAACTGATCTGAGCTGAGATATGTGATATGCCGGGAAAAAAGGGCTGTTGAAAATGATAGGTGATTGGCATTTCGCCACGATAACGGAATGAGAAGCTGTCTTTTTAGTCCTCTTGATTCCTGGAATTTCCACTTCGATTTTAGTTTCCAAACCTCAATGACCCTGAGCTTTTATCAATGTCGTTTCGAACTCTCCTTCTGTACCCTGCGCCCTTCGTCGAGGAAGAGAAGTACGAGGAAACAGAAAGTTCATCAAAACACGAAGCCCAACCTGCCATTTCCGAAGTCAAAACCTACGCCACTTTTAACCAACCAAAAGAGCTACCCACTCACAAAACTCCAGGCCCTGGAAGTCGTCGTCAACGAACTGGAAATCTCGATCAATAGGGGCATACAAATCGACGACACCGAAATCTTTGCTTCCCTTTTAGAAACCTGCTTCAAATTGCGAGCGTTTGACCATGTGGTTCGAATCCGACGCCTTATCCCGGAAAAAATCATCCGAAAAAACGTAGGTATCTCCTCAAAGCTCATAAGATTGTACGCTTTTAATGGGGGCCTGGAGGAAGCACACCACCTGTTCGACAAAATGCCTAACCGAGACGAATCGGCTTTTCCGTGGAATTCGCTTATAGCCGGTTATGCCGAAACGAATGCGCACGAAGATGCTTTGGCGTTGTACTTTCAGATGGTCGAAGAAGGCGTGGATCCCGACGAGTACACGTTTCCGCGCGTTCTGAAAGCCTGCGGCGGCATTGGGTCGATCGAAGTAGCCGAGGAAGTTCATCGGCATGTGATCCGCTTTGGGTACGGTAATGATGGGTTTGCTCTTAACGCAATGGTTGATATGTATGCAAAGTGCGGTGACATTGTTAAAGCTCGAAAGGTTTTCGACAGAATTAAGGATAAGGACTTGGTGTCCTGGAATTCGATGCTCGTGGGGTACATTAGACATGAACTTGAGGAGGAGGCATTGCGTACTGTCAGGACAATGGTTCGTGAGGGACACGAACCCGATTCCATTACTGTAACAGCCCTACTTACTAGCCTTTCGTCTTCTAATTTGAAACTTGGATGTCAAATTCACGGATGGGCTCTCCGTAGAGGGATTGAATGGGATTTATCTGTTGCCAATTCTCTGATTGTTTTTTACTCTAATTCCAACAGATTGGCCGAAGCTCGCTGGTTGTTTGAGCACATGCCTACGAGGGATTTAGTTTCTTGGAACTCAATCATTTCAGCTCAGTCTAGAGATCCTAAAGCCTTACATTACTTTCAACGGATGACGATGGAAGCCGACGCCAGGCCCGACAGTATAACGTTTGTGTCGTTGTTGTCTGCCTGTGCTCACTTGGGTTTGGTCGAAGAAGGGGAGAGGCTGTTTCAAATGATGAAAAACGAGTATGGTATAAGTCCCATTACAGAACACTATGCCTGCGTGGTGAATCTTTACGCAAGGGCGGGATTTATCGATAAAGCTCATGGTGTTATTGTGAACGAAATGGAAAGTGAAGCTGGTCCGACTGTGTGGGGAGCTTTGCTTTATGGATGCTACCTTCATGGCAATGACGGCGTTGCCGAGATCGCCGCGGATGCTCTATTTGAGTTGGAGCCTGATAATGAGCACAACTTTGAGCTTATGATGAAGATTTATACCAATGCGGGTAGGATTGATGATGTGGAAGAAGTTAGAAGAATGATGGTAGAGAGGGGTTTAGACAGTTAAGACCTTATAGACAGATATCTATGTGTGAAATTCCAGTCTGCTGCTGCGAAGGAAATGTTGGGCAATTTCGATTCAACGAATATTGGATGCCTAATTGTGCGTGAATTCAACAGCTTCTGCCTAGATAGCAGCTTTCGGTGAAATCACAGAGCCGATCAAAAAGAAAGCTTGTATAAATTATGATATGCTGATGAAGGATGCTAAAGAATCAATTGAAGCTGACAACAAATGTCCATTCAGTGACAGAAGGATCATCCATGTGGGGTTGGTTATACATTAGTTCATCTTCTGCTTACTTACTCGTGTAATCTATTAATGAAATCTGCCATTTTTCTTATGCGTATATATATATATTCGCTTCTTCCATGAAAATCTAGCTGAACTTTACCTTATCTGATCCAAAGTTTAAGGATCTTCTAGTTATTTTATTGTTTACTATGGGCTTTTTCGCCCAAATCACATGCGCAAAGTCAAAGTACTATGTAATTTCTATGTCCCAACTTAAGAATTATTATACATCTGCTGCATAAATTTATACTAGTCGGCCTCTATAATTTAATACGAAAAGCATAATTACTTCTTGCTACAGGGTTAGCTTATTTTGATGATTCAAAAGATCAAGTCGTGACCGTTGATACAGAATCCAAGTGAATCACCTAAGGTGGGTGGGTTCCCCAAGTTTGGTTGGAAAGTTGTGGTTCTGGTTGTGTACTGGGCAGCAGGGTGCCTGCCGGTGGAGATGGAAAAATCTGTAATCTGGGTGTCATCTTCATTGTTCAAATAGTACCAGGATTCAATTTCAGCTGCAAAATTAAATCACTGGGCCATATTTTGTCAGTGTTGGTCATTCGTTCCATAATTTCAGTTTTTTGCTAGCTAGTAATTAATTAGTCAATGAAGAAGAACAACTGCTTCAAATTCTGTGGTCCATTTTCTTCATTTGTGTCCGGAAATTAGGAGTTTGTCGACGAGGAAATCACGTTTAAAGGCAAATCCTCCGATTTCTGCGCTAATCAGTGCTATTTGATGGCGACATTTGTAAATATCAATAGCAATTAGATCTTAGAAAACGATGGATCGTCAATAGCTATAATTCCTATTTTTGTTTTCAAACAAATATTTCTTAATTAATCTATTTTAATACATAAAATCTAAAGTCTTAATCTCACCTTCATTTTTATTATTATTATTTTTTTTAAGGTTTGATGGCATTAATTGTAATTATTTGTGAATAAATTAGTTAATTTAATCATGTAAAAAAAAAAAATTAGTGTCCATTTTTCACCTGAGAGTTGGACATTTGTTAAGGTGGTAAATGGAGAAAGTAATTCTTAAAGGGTAAACTACAAAATCTTCCCTGAAGTTTGTCTAAATTACTTAGTAAACCCTATAATTTTTTAAAAAGTACCAATTAGACTCTACAATAGTCTACATGGTGTAAATTTACAGTTCGAGGAGTATTGTTTTTTAAAATATCATTGATCCATTTGGTATTTTCTTAAAATCTCAAGGTCCACATTAGTAAATTATCAGAAGGTAATTAGACAAAAAGAAAATGATCGTTTTTGCAATTTAGCAGCTTTGAAAAGTACTTACAGATCAGCCTGGCGTGGCTTTTATTTTGTGGGTCGTGAATGGGGCCCGGTTAGAGTGGGTAACATCTCTAGATGTCTGGCCCACCCATTATCTCATCTCATGGGCTATGGCTGTGACCACTTGATCATGGTTCTTTGAATCTCAATTTTACACGCATTTTACTCTTCTGGACTCTGGACCTAAAATAATAAAATTGGGGAGCTAATATTTGGTATTTTTAAAATTATTTTTTTTTAAGTTTCTTTTTATTTTATTTACCGATTAAAGATTGGGATCCACCGTTAAATGGAATGACTATCGAGAGGGACTTAATGAGTTTTATCTCAGTTTTAAAAATAATAAATGCATATGCAGATACTTCACACGAAAGTAAATCAAACCCTAAAGTAACGCGCATTTAAAACATCGATAGTTAAAGGTTTTGTCTTAAACTATTTCTGAGTGTAAGTTGTGATATAGATTTATTTTCAACTGCGGTCGACATTGTTCAAACTTGCGTAGGCAGATTCCGCTTGATTTCGAAGTGATGGATTAGGATTGTTATAGAACGGAAATCAGTCCAAAAAGGAAACAGTCGAATTTCAACATCACAAATCAAGAAAAGTTCGTAATTCTCTTACAATATTCAAACTTAAATTGAAATCTTCGATTTGATATATTTCTCTGATTGCGGAAAAAGAAAACGTCATATTTGATATATTTGTCCCTTGCCAAGAAGAAAGAAAAACACAAAATTGAAGTAAAAAAGACTCAAACCATTAACCATGCAGTCGAACATTATCCGTCTTATTAAAATAGCTTGCAAGTATAAATGTTTTAAAGTTAGAAAGTACAATTAAAAACATGAATTTTTATGTGAAAACGTCTTTAAACACGTCTCAATTCACATAGATACTCGACTTTTAAAGTAAGTGAAAGGGTTAAACACATTTCAATTCACACAGATACTCGACTTTTAAAGTAAGTGAAAGGGTTAAAGCTGAAGTGAGACAAAATTACGTTGTAAAAGTCTGTGATTTTTACAATTTCCCACTGCTTTTTGTTACTTTACTTTTGCCTATGCTGCTTTTGAAGTTTGTCCCACTACAGCACACAAAGTAGATTTTTCTCAAAGCACGTAAGACTTGTAGTAGACGAGTTGTTGTTATTTGACAACAATGAAGTGATAATATCGGTAGTTGCCAATAGTTATAAATAAATAAATAAATAAAACATGCTTTCACATTATCTATCCCCAGTCCCCGCCGTCCCCACAAGATCAAGGACATAAATGGACATTTGTGGTAGAAAAAAAAATGGGGGTATAAATGGACACTTAGGGGGTGCTTGTTTGGGGGTTTTAGGGTTAGGGAATGGGAATGGGAATGAGAATAATTAAGGATTGTTTGGTTAAGGGTTATGAATTCGTGGGACCCACTATCATTGCTAACTTTTGGTCAATCCTTCATTTCCCTCCATTTTGGGAGGTTTGAGAATCATTCCCCTACAAATTTATTTTTAAATACAATATTTGTGTTTTAAAATTGTAATTAGTAATAACTATCATTATAATACATTTAAACACATAACTTATGATATATTAAAAGTTTAATACAAAAAAATGTTAAAATAAATTTCATCCTAAATATTTCTTTTTAGTAAACCAAACACCATCAATGGTAATGATAGTCATTCCCCATTACAAACCAAACAACACAATTATAATGATTCCCTCTACTATCATTCTCCACTACTATCATTTCCATTCCAATTCTCATTCTCCTCTATGAACCTAGCGCACCCTTAGTACACTACTTCTATTTACATCTTTATTTTAATTTTGTTTAAATATAGTTATGCTTTTTCATTCAAAGCGTTTAATAGCACAACTATTTAAAATCAGAGTATACGTTTCGAAACAAGACCCTTTACATGTTACAGATGAAGTAACATCATATTAAAAATACGAAAGATAATAAGAAGAGATAAACTTAAAAAAGATAGTTGATGCCTAATAGGGTTTTTGTTATTTGAACAATGACACTCACAATTGGGTTCTAGCACAATACAATCCTAATATGTTAAGAATAACTTGTTCAACTATTTACGATTCATTCGCACATGATAATAATGACAAATTATGATATAACTCAGTAAAAATGACATATCAACTCGTATATTTATATAATTTTTAGTGAATATCAAAACCGACACTCAACAAAGTCATTTTGCCTTAGCCAACAGCCACTTGATTAAGAGGGGCCCTTTGCATGTAAACTCGCCGCCTCCATCTTAATGAGCCGTTTTTGGAGGTCCCACTACGCCTACTACTAATTCAATTTTCCCTTTGGCACTATATGGCTCTGTTCTTTTCCATCCAAATTTAGGAAAATAATCACTTTTTTATAAAAAATATTACATAAAGAAATAATATTATTTTTACTAAATTCACAATTCAAATTTTAAAATTTTTTCTAAATTTTTACTGACATAAATTCAAAAAAAACATAATTATTACAAATTTTCTTTTATTTTTTTACACAAATTTTCAAAAAAATTCCCTCCAAAATAAATTTATTTCCTAACTAAAAAATTTTCTAACCAAGTTACTAAGAGAACAGAACCTAACTGAAACCCAAAGATTTCCTCCATCTTTTAGTAAGTGATCAACCCCAAGAAACAAGAATAAAAAAAAAAAAAATACAAATAAAGCCAAGGCGGTGCAAAGTGTGAAGTAATAAGATTTTCTGCCACCGATGCTAAATCTGCGATTACATTAATGCGGGGGCGACGCCGGTTGGTGGGAGTCTACGTCGGTAACTAAACGTCAATCTGAAAACATTATTAAAATCCACAAAACCCATCTCTAAACTGAACTATAGTGTATGCTCATACTTAGTGCTCCTGTATCATAATGGAGTTGGAAAACCGCATACATACACTCAATAAGACAGAATTATTGATATAGAAATCGAATTCATAATTTTTGAGTAATCTTATGCGTCACAATCGCTAAAAAACTGAGGTATTGATATACATACTTAGTAGTAAACTAGTAGTACACAGTGACTACAGACCCGGCATATGCACTCCGTTAGTGTACCCATTATAACAATTTTCTTTTAAACATTTTGTTATTCGCTCCGTTGGTGCGGGCAAAGTGCCAAACCCAATACGAAATCAAGCAATCAGCGCACGTTAGAGGTAGGAAAAATGGGGGAAAAAATCCCATGGGCCCATATTACACGTGACCGTCCCATTCAAAGTTTTCCAACCGCTGTTCCTAGTGTGAGTTTATCTGCTTATTCCCTATAAATCAAGCCATAGATTGCGCTACTTCAAACCACAACTCCCAAGTGTTTCATTCCTCTGTATCTTTTCCTCTGAAACAAAAACAGAAAAAGAAAACAAAGATGGCTTCCCATTCTGCTCTTCCTTTAGTGCTTCTATGTTTATCCCTTCTCTGCATTTCCGGCAAGTCGGAATCTACACCGGCGGCCACCAGTTTCATCCGGTCCAAGTGCAGCAAAACCACCTACCCTTCCCTGTGCGTCCAGTCCCTCTCGACGTACGCCGCCTCCATTCAGACCAACCCGAAACAGCTGGCCCAGACCGCCCTGTCCGTCAGCTTGAACCGGGCCCAGTCGAGCCGGGCGTTCGTGGGCAAGCTGGCGAAATTCAAGGGCCTGAAGGGGAGAGAATACGGAGCCATAAGGGACTGTTTGGAAGAAATGGCCGATTCCGTGGACCGGCTCAGCAGTTCGATCCAGGAGCTCAAGACCATCGACCGGTCCCGCGGCCAAGAGCTTTCCTGGCATATCAGCAACGTGGAGACTTGGGTCAGCGCCGCCCTCACCGACGAATCTTCTTGTATGGATGGGTTCGGTGGAAAAGCCCTCAACGGAAGGATTAAGGCTTCGATTCGAGCTCGGATGACGAATGTTGCACAAGTCACTAGCAATGCCTTGGCTTTGATCAGCCAATTTGCTGGAAAAGTATGAAAAAATTAAGGTGATTTCAGTTACAGAGTTCTTGTTTTGTTGAATTCTGATGATGTATAGTGAGCAAAGCTACGTAGTCAAGAGTTTTCAGTTTTGTTTTTCCTTATGTAATATCGAATGAATGAATGAACGAACGAACTGTGTGTCCACTCTTTTCCGAGCTAGTTCACGATCCTCTGTACCACTAAATCCATGAACAGAATCTGAAATTAGACTTAAGGTTACATGATTGGCACAGAGTATCTAAAACTTCTGTTGTTGTCAGTTTACGCAAGAGAAGGCAGAAATAATTAAAGAAAGAATCAAAGACCTAACCACCATATAAATCTAAAAGTTGTGCATAATTATGTGTACTTACTAATTTTGTTGTCTTCTTGTCTTTAATGGAGGAATAAACTGCGTAATGGTGTTTGGTTTTATTTGGCTTTGATTGAGTTCGCTTTCTGTAATCTCTTATTTATGTTTTGGGAAAAATAGAAATGATTCTTGAAAGGCCATATGGAATTAATTATTTAGAATAATTAATGTTTGTACTCATTTCCTGTTTCGCTTGAGTAAGTTGGATCATGACAAGAGTCACACGTATCAATTAATATTGTTTACTTGTATCCTCTTAATGGTTTGACCATTCGTGAATTTAATTTAAAAGTATAGCAAGAATGTTATACGAAAATATGCGCATTAAATTTAGTTTGTGATAAATCACGTATCATGTTGAGACTTTCATATATTGCATATTGATATAAATATATGTATCGAGTTTAGTTGTTAAAATATAATCATTATAACTTTAATTTTATTTTTTTGTTCCTTTCTGAATCAGTTGTTGGATCAAAGCCAACAAACTGTCGCTAATTTCCACCACGAACTAAAGTAGAGTCAATTTGAAACCACAAAATTCAGGGCATTTCCTACTCAAAACATGACCAATTTTAATCGCACAAATGGCATTTCCCCCCTTTTTCGAAGCTCAATCAACGCGTTCTGTCCTACGTTATTGCTCAATCGAAGTGACGAAGTCCCCTCCCAACCCTACAAAAATCGTCCAAGAACGCAACAGAGGAAAAGTGAAAACATCTCATAAAACACATGCAACCCAAAACCATACTCTTCCGGCAAGAATAAACTCAGAGGATGGCCAGAATCGCGCTGTCATTGATCGCCCTGTTCCTCTCTGCAACATACGTTGTCGCAGGGCGTGCCCCAGCTCCTGCCGTTCCAACCTCTGCAGATGGGCCTAATAATCTAGAGGCATTTTGCAAGAAGTCCCAAGATGTTAAATCTTGCGTCGAATTGCTCCAGCCCGCCGTGGCCCCGACGACCCAGTTCGATTCCCTCGAATGGTACAGGAAAGTTCTGTCGAAATCCCTGTCGAAATCCATCATCGCCAAGTCCTTCATGTCGAGGAACATTGGCACAGGGTTGAAGCCCAGGACCCGCATTGCCGTGACGGGCTGCGTGGAGAAGCTAAACGACAGCGTCGAGCGTCTCCAGCAAGTCTCTCGCGAGTTCGTCGAGCTTTACAAAGCGAAAACTAGCGGAGGGTTCCTGTACAATTACGAGAAGAAAAATGTGCTGACGTTGATGAACACGGCGACGGCCGGCGAAGAAGCTTGTTACGCGTCGATGCAAGGAATCCAAGATCCGTCGTTGCAGGAAATGAGTGATCTTGCAAACAAGGCGTATAGCGCTAATAAGATTGTCACAGATTTACTGGCGAAATTTTAGGTGTTTTGAAGGCTTGTTTGATGGCTGGAAAAATATGGGAAAAGTTATGGTTTTGTGAAAGATTTCAATGACAAATTAATGGATATTGATCTTCTAACTTAACTAAATATATAGTTTCTGGGAATGATTCCATTTCTCACCTTCTAGGTTTTTCATTCCATGTCTGCGCTGCACCATACTTGTTTGCTTGGCTCTATTTCATTTTTCAAAAGTATCACTTTTACATGGACTTTTAAACGAGTAGAATCGAGTTCGAACTCAACTCAAAAACAAAAATAGTTCGTTTCGAACTCTGCAATGTTGGGCCCAAACATGGTTTGACAAATTTATAATAAATTTGAACCCGAGTTTTAGTTTGAATTTGAGCTATTTTAGAGAATAAATAATTGTTCTCTTCCAGAATTTAGAAAAAAAAGAGAAGATAAATTAAATTAATATTTAATGATGACGTCTTTTTAAATATAGTAGATGTACATTCTAATCTTAAAATTTATGGAAATGTATCGGCCACTGCTTGGCTACTTGTAACTTTATCATTGATCCATTGTAAATTTGTTCACATTGACATGAGAAAAAAAAAAAAAAAAAAAGTTAAAAGTTGTTACATTTAATAAAGAGAAATAACAGAAAAACGAAACGCAACAAATCTCATTAAAAAAAGAAGAAGCAGTATATATGCCACTAGTTCCCTAAAGACTTTGTCTAAAAGGAAACGAAAAAGAAGGGAGAAAACTATAGTACAAAATAGTAAAACGAAGAAAATCAGCCCCTTTTATTAGATCCCGGACCTGACATTTCCTGTGTGACACTTGGATTGGGACTGAGGCTGCTGGAACTACCTTTTGCAACAATCTATTCAAATTACACCAAAGATTTTAATAATTCCAGCCGAAAGCGAGAGAAATCTGCCCACGATCTAGTTCGAGCCCCGATTTGGAACTTAATAAAGGCGGTTAATAAGAAACAGAGCATTGCTTACGAGTCTTTGCACGGTAAATAGGTAATTTCTGATCTTTTGCCTCACCGCCGGAGTTACATTCCTCGCCGTGAACCCATCCCTGCACGATTCGAGATCGGTAATCGCAGCGCTCCCCCAAGTCTTCGCATTGGACCATTGGAACGCTCTGTCAGCAGGGTCTCCGAGGTTTTTCATTGCGGTAACCGCTTGCTTCAGTTCGGAAATCGCATCTTTCACGTCGTATTTGCAATCTTTGAGAGCAGCGACGTCCATCTTCGAAAGCCCTTTCTGGGCTGCGATCTGTGAAACAAACGTGGCCGCATTCTGGGCTCCTTGAATGGCGACGTTGAGGGCGGCGTAGCAGAGCTTCAAGTTGTTGGTTTGGACGTAGGAGGCGTATGGATAGAGGGATTTGAGGCAAACTTGCGGGTACGTGGCGGCGTCGCATTTGGTCTTGACGAACTTTGTGTAGGTTTTGGAGACCGCCGAAGCTGGCTGCGTTAATAAGGAGATGACGGCCAGAAAAGTGAGGAAAATGGCGAGAAAGTTGCCGTTGCCGTTGCCGTTGGACTTTTCCATTTTTTTTTTTTTCCCGTTACTCAGATGGATTCAGTTGTTATCGATCGGAAATCAGAGATCGAAGTCACTTGTTGAGATTTGATTTGAGGAGAAAGAAGGGAAGTTATGAGTTATATATATACATGGGGGGAAAACAAAACTGTCAGGTGGAAATCCAATGTGAGTATAAAATGAACAAATTGACGCAAAGGAAGGGCGTAATGGCTTGAATCAAATGAGTTGTTTTTCCATGTGTGCAGCATATGCGTACTCAGTATGAAAACTAATTTCGTTGACAAAATGAGTGTGTAAGGCAGAATTCACTGCACATGCAGCATTAGCGAGTCGATCGCTGCGTTCACAAAGGAATTGTTATTTGCATGCATATTTTTACTATTTACACGCATATTTTTCTGTAAAAAATCTAAAATACCATTTTTTATTTAAAAATAACATTTCTTGCAATCCTCTCCCTCAAGTAGCTCTCCTGTAGACGTTCTGTTTGGAGAAAACAAGAAGCAAAAAAATCTGCCAAATCGGATAAAAGTTCATATGAATCAGATATACAAAGGTGAGTGGCTAAAATTCATATTTGTTTCGTTGATATTTTGATGAATTTGTTTATAATTTGGCCGAATTTTGCTCGGATCTATGATTATCCGACCGTTTTCGACTGGATCTGTTAAATTTTGGCCAAGGAGACGGCAGAAATTGGTCTCCTTAGTCGGATTTTCACTGAAATCTCGCCTCTCTCCAGCCCCCCAATAGGAAAATCCCGTCTAAGCTGGGCGGGATTTTGTCATTTACACTGAGAAAATAGGGCTTTATAATGTGAAAAAAAAAATTTTTTTTTTTATTTTTATACGTAAAAGGCAAAATAGAAAGACCCATCGAATTAGATCTTCTGTACACTTTATTCGTGTCTTTTCTGTCCACTATGTCACAATAGAGTGTGGGATCTATATGTTACATCATGAGATTCACTACTCCATTATCAGAGGGTGAACATGGAAGACGTGAATAAAGTGAAGAGAAGATCTCATATGTTAGCGCATAGCGATTGCACCAAAGAAGTAGATTCGCAGATCTATCTACTTTTTCACGATAAAAAGTAAGTTTCATGAGATAATATGTGAATCTACCCTTTTTAATACAAGAGAACAAACAGAAAAATATGATCTCGTCATCTTATCTCACACGTTATGTCATTGTTGTTTGTCATGAAAGAAGCAAAGAGGGGATTCGTTTTTTATTCTTAACGGCAAGCAAGCCAAGACTGTACCAGTTGGACCGCCCGTACACTAAAATTTTTGGTAAACTATATTTATCCACTTGATATATTGCGAAATTATCATTATTCTCCTCCCAAGATTTTGAAAATTTACCGTTGGCTCCTAAATATTCGAAAAAATGAACAGATGGTAGAAAAGTTTCTTGATGTTTGTATTAAATTTTATTACTAATAGGCAGTGGCAGAACTATAAATTAGTTCCTTGGGGGGAAGAGGGATGGTTAGAGCCAATACCTCATTTTTTGAATACTACTTGTGTGTCAATATATATTACCCATGCTTCTTTTGATTTGGTAAAATTACAAATTGAATTTTATTATTTGAAAATATAGATATAAACTTCAAGGTTGTTAGTAATATAAATTGTTCAAAAGATTATTATTACTTTCTCTGTTATATCAAAAAAAAGTCATGTTTATAATACTGTAACATAATTATTTATGGGACAGAAGAGATATTAATATTCATACATTATAAAGGGGCATTAATAAAATTTCCAAAACTTTAATGAAAATGGAAGTAAACGTAACTAAGTCTGTAAGAATCAATATTCAATAAGATTTATCTTCTCTCTTTATAATCAAGGCAAATTTGCTAAACCGAAAGAAGGAAGTTGAGCACGTTCATTCAGATTCTTTTTGGCTTTTTCAATTGGCAAAGTCATGAAAGTCTTCTTTAAGCAATAGTATAATTTTAGTAAAACAAATAATTAATTTCCCAAACAGAATGTTAGATTGAAGCATTATACACCAAAAGGGATCGAAATCTACGATGTAAAATATTGTGTAATACTTAGTAACGCATCTAAAATCATTATTCAATGGAAAAGTAGGTTGTTATGATCGGAGTATTCTCTAAAAGTATTACTCCTTCTGTCCCATTAAAATAATACAATAATATACAAGTAAGCCATAAAATACAATTTAAAACGTTTGCTATTAGGAAGGAAATGTTTTTGGGAAGATGGGCAGGATTGGAGGCCATGTGCAAAGGCCGAAAAAGAAATAAAGATGGGTCTGGCTCAAAAAGTCCACACAAAACCTTCAACATCGTGCAAAGCCCAAAGAGTAACATGATTGATGATCACTGCGTAACGCCTAATGCTGCACAAAAAATGGCGATGTTTTGGGATGCTTCCCCACAATTATTGTTATTGATCGGCCAAATTAGGCTAACTATTAGAGTTTTTCTTTTATCAGGAAAAAAAAAATAAATAAATAACGGTTCATAATGTTTTCCTAAATTATATTAAGGACAAATTGGGTAAATAGTATTTGAACAATTTGCAATTGGCGGATGACAATAGGCCATAAGCAGTCTATATATTGGAATAAATATCATAACATGAAAGATCGTGCGTTTTATAACAATGATTTAACACATGTACGTAAAGCCTAGGCAACAAAGCTATTTATTTACTTACGAGAGTTCCATATGTAGAGAAATTATTTCATACATCTATTGCCTAATCCAACACATATCGTAATCGTAAAAAAAATTTGCCGAAAAGAGACGTTTGGTGGGTGACAAGGTAAAAAAGAAACACAGAAATCAGATTGAGTTGCTTTGCAAGAGAAGTTATGAGTTCAGCCTTATCCACTGAGATTCACTGAATGAATGATTAATAGTGACAGTTTGGCAAGCGAGGGGATTTCCTCAAAGGTCATACAAAGAGATGAATTCATTAATTTATCCGAAGATCGAATTAATTTTTAGTTTCAGTTCTTTTTTATTTTTCACCCTTGCATTCTTAACGTTTGAATCCGTTATTTCAAGATTACAAAACCCTTGTGGCGTAAACGATAGGGTTTGAAGCTCCCTTCAACCGCTCAGTTTCTTCTTGGTAATAAAGTTGGTTAGGAATGACTTTGATCATTTATATTTTAAAATTATATTTACTAGTTTAATTTTCAAATGATATTTTTTGGTTACGCCACATTGCTGGAGAGACTAACACCACTAATTACTTCATGGTCACGATAGAAGCCTTAACATCTCGCTCAGTTTTGCTGGTTGGATAAGATCAAGAGCAAATCCACCATTGGAACGAAACAATAATGCATGCATCAAGCCCTAATTCCGGACACTGTATACATATAAATTATAATATTTGCATCGAAGCATAAACTCTTCATTAAATTTCGCTAATGTCGCATCATAAGTGTACTATGTTTTTATATGTTGACCATTCAACGTCTAGAATTTTCTAACAACTCGAGATTGCTAGCGTCTTAATTTGATCTTACAACTTCCCCGAATTATTATTTAATAATAGAGAGATGAACCGTTACATTTAAATTCTTGATTATGGCGACTGCTATTGATTTTCTGATCAAATTACGTAACAAACTGAAACCGTTTCAGAGAGTTTTATTTTACCAAATTAATTTTTTTTTTTTTTGGAAAAAAAATGCCTATCCTCCATGCAAATTAATTATGATTGTCTTTATTTTTGTTTCTTCTTTTTTTCTTCCAACGTTTTCGTTAATCTTCCACAAATTATTGTTTGACCTTTATAATTAAGGAAAAAAAAAATTCTGCCTCGTTTCCTCGACAAGCATGAAACCATGTGCTTCAACAGTTATTAATATTACAGGACCCCAAATTAATGTAATAAAATCATAAAATATCTAAGAGCCTCATCATCTCATTGGGGGGGGGGGGGGGGGGGGGGGGGGGGACCCGTATAGGCCGGGCCTTAATTCTTTGATTACCAAGTAAGAGTACATTTTCCCTTTCGCAATCCTCAAAATTAACCTGCTTTACGAATTTTGATTACTTAGAAAGTCGGTAATTATGATTTCGTTAATCCAGTTTTCTACATCATCGAATCCATTTTTTATTTTTATAATAATAATAAACAATATTAGAAACTGTGATTTTTTTTGAATGGAAGGTGGGAAAGAATATACTGGGGGCTACCCGGAGTGTCATGCATGGTGGCAATCGACCGACGTGATTCTTTCACTTTTCTTCTTTCCTTTCAATTTTACGTAATGAATTGCATGTTAGGGGAGGCCATGCAGTGGGCCGATTCAGCTCCCATATTTAAGAGCTGGAGATGGAAAATGACGCATATATTCCCATCATGTGAACTTTAAAGCTAAAAATTGACATGCGAGATCTACTTTTGGTAATTTATTTCATAATTCATCACATGTATACTTCCTGTTTCTGATCATGAGACGAAAGCAGTAAATACAACAGTAACAACCGACCCGCCGTGAAGACTGATGATCAATCAATCAATCAACCCACCGGGCGGCGGCGGCGGCCACCATATTAGGTACCTTACTCTATGTAGCTTCGGAAAAATGCGGTGGCCGGTACGTACGTCGGTCGACCCAATTTCCTCTTTGCTTTGAAGTCTGAAGACTCTAAATCCCCCTCCCACCACCAGAGGTGCTAAATGCAGTACCAATATAATAATAAAAAAATAAAATGACCATAAAGCCCTTAAGTAACGAGTAGTAGTTTTACTTCTTTTTTCTTTTTTATTTTCATCTCCCCCTTTTCGGAGATAAGCAGCAGACAAGCTTCAACAACAATTTTTACCCTTAAGTAACGAGTAGTAGTCTGGACACGGACGCCGCAGCCAATCAGGGTGATGAATTTTGACAAGATATAAACTCGACTAGGCATAAATGAGTTAAAGTTGCATTGTGGCGAAACTTATAAAACTGAATACGAATAATTTATAATACAACACAAAAACAAAATACACTATAAGTGAGTTACTATAAAACCTTGACGGATCTCTCAAATTGCGGATTTTTTCTGGACCCTCCAATAAGATATTTCCCAAACTGCCGATGGCCACTGGCCCAACTCGATCAACTAGAAGATACCTTTCTTTTTTATTTTTTTTGGCAAGTCAAAAAATGAAGTTTTATGCCTACTTAAATTATTTTTATTATCAAATAAGACTCGATTGATTTTAAATTATGAAGTGAGCACGCCCAAGTGGACGATATTTTTGGAATTGGATTTTAATGATTGGCCCCAATGGGCCAGGAACATGTTTCCCTTGTTTCTTTTTCGGCTACTGAAATTATTGATATTTTTGCCATTCCTGCTTTATTTATTTATTTTAATCTTATCTTATTTTGTGGAAAATATAAAAATAAAAACTCCAATATTAGCCGATTCTTTCTCCTTTTTTTTTCTTCTTCAAAACATCAAATAATTTCTAATTTTATATGAACATCAAATCTGATTGAAGGGAGAGGGTTAAAATCTAATTGCAAAAACATTGAATACCTACTCAAGTTTCGGTTAACTCTGTTTTATTAGAACAATTCACTTCATATTTATATAAAGTAAGAGCGCAATAAACAATAACAAATGTTTTTGAAACTTTTGTCAATACTAAATATAACAAACTAATATTGTTGTTTCAAGTGCGTATCTCAATATAAATATAGTAAATTAGTAATAATTGCTTTGAAGCAAAATTGACCGAGCAGTCAAAGATCAAAATCTATAACTCCACAATCGAGAAAGACAGTTTTGTCAATAATAATACTATTCCATTAATTCCATCGAGGTATAAAAGTTTATTAGTCAGGATCATATATTTAAAATATTATTGTTTAAATAAGTAAAACGACATAATTTTAAATTAAAATTATATCATTTAGATAAATATTCTTTTAATTAAGTATGTAATTTTATTAATTTAGACACAATAAACACAATATTTTAGACATATGATCATTGTTATGTAGTAACTGTATATTACGTGTGTACTAACTAGTACACGTGAATTCCCTCTTTCAAATTCCTGTGCATTCCTCATTCCTCCCATACATTCAAAACATCGAATGAAACCCAGGATTTCTTACTATAAATAGAGCTCCTCCGCCATTCCCACTTCCACACCAATCAAGCTCCATTTCACAGAGCTACCAAGTCCATTAAACACACATAGAAATGGCCGCAACTTCTTCTTCTTCTGTTAATTACTACTTCCTTCAAACTTTTCTCTTTCTCGTCCTTAGCACCGCCACGTCAGCCAGAAACCTAGCCGAAACTACAAACACAGCATTCATCAAAACTTCCTGCGGCGCCACCGCATACCCTAAACTCTGCTACGCTTCACTCGCCGGTCAGGCCACCGTGATCAGCTCCGACCCGAAACTCCTCGCCAACGCCGCCCTGTCCGTGACCCTAAATACCGCCAGGTCGACGTCGGCTGCGATGGTGAACATGGCGAAGGGCAGCGGGATGAGCCCGCTAGAAGTCGGGGCGATGCGCGACTGCGTGGAGGAGCTGAGAGACTCCGTTGACCAGCTCAGGAGGTCCCTGGCGGATATGGCGCAGATCAGGGGGCCGAACTTTAAACTCACCATGAGCGACGTGCAGACGTGGGTCAGCGCGGCCTTGACCGATGAGGACACGTGCACCGATGGGTTCGCCGGAAAAGCCATGAACGGCAAAACGAAAGTTGCGGTGAGGGAACGGATTTTGAACGTTGCGCATTTGACTAGCAACGCCTTGGCCTTGATTAATACTTATGCTTCTCTCCATGGGTAGACGTGACAAAAGGTATTAATTAAAATTAAGCATGAATATAAAGTTGAAAATTAAGAAAATTAGTAATTAATTATATATCATGATTTGAAATTATGTTCAAATTGTGAACGGTTGGCGGTGGCGGTTGAACTTCTTTTCAAATTAGCCTTGTAGGCAAGGCAATTAGATAGCTAGGTTCGGGGACGACCAAAACTTCCCCTAATGTACTAAATATCTATGTCAAGTACGTACTTTGTAAGGTTCTATTTTAGAGAAGATTGTGTATACACCTCGAGTTGTTTCGTTTTACTTTTACATTCAAAATTAATGATTCAGTGAAATTTTATAATGAATTTTTATCGTAACTAATGTAGCATTCACATAACAAACAATAATTGAATACCTCAAATTAAGAACACCAAATAATAACTAACATATATTGTTACGGGTCTGTTCTTTTTGTTCTATTTTGAAAATGGTTTTGATTTTAACAGTAAATTTAATATATTTTAATCATATTTCATCATTTCTAATACAACTTTTTACTATTCAGTATCTACTTTTTACATTTTCAATACACTTTTTACATTATAAAACTATTTTCCAAAACTTATTTTTAAAAATGAAAAAGAACAGGCCCTACATTAGTCACCCAATATTTTTGTTTTTCTAATTATTTTCTTTCTGTAAATTTTTCTTCTATTTATGTTCTTATTGAAAATGTATTTCATTACAACGTATTACTCATATAATCAATAATAAATATATCAAAGTGAAAAAGTATTGAAGTTTGGTATACATATGTTAATCAAACCAATCAACATCCATGCATCATTCACGTCCATGGCTCCAACCCTACTCTTTCATGCATGGGTTCCCTATAATAAATGTTGACAAAGCCCTTCCGCAACATGGGCATCCATGGTAATTATTTTTTTCCTATTTATATATATATATATATATATTAAAAAAAACATTGTAACTATGTAAGTAACTAATCATTCACCAATTTAGTTCATGTACTTATGATACGAACCTATCCCTTGACTGAGTCAAGAAAAGACTAGGCCATCACTTATCCATTTCTGGCCAGAACCCACTGGCACTAGTTCCTTTCCTTAGGCAATATTGTTAGTGCTGTTAGTAGTTCCACAATAGTAGGAAGTAATTCAGCCTTTCTGTACATGTTAGCCTCTATTTAAGGGCAGCCATGTTTAGAGAATGAACACACTTGAATAATAATTTCCTTATATCTCACTAAATTCTCTACCCTTCCTTTTACCTTCTTCGTGACCTTATCAGAACTGATACGTATAGAATTTAGGGAAGGAGAAATAGTAGAAGAAGACATCAGGGAGAGAGTAATTGTTCTATATTTTTCATTGATATTTAATCTTACGTACAATTCAAGTATTTATAATGAACTAAAAAACTAACAAAACAAATCCTGATATCTCCACTAACCCCTAAAAACTAGGAAGATTAACTCTCACTAATCTATTTATCCCCTCATCACATATGATCATATCAGTTTGGATGAGTTTTGGACGAGGTCAACCAATACTAGTTGTTACCATTCTACTGCAGTAAAAGCGGGAGACAACAATGTAAATCCGGTAACGTAAAATAGAATATCTGAATTTACATTTCTATCCCTACTTTTTGCGAAAGGGACATAGGAGAGAGTTCAAATTAATAATAATTGTTAAAGATATTCAGGAGGTAGCTACATTACTTGATTGGTTGTTCCGAACTAACTACTCAAGTTGGGGAGACAAAGCGGTCACCTGCGAAAACCAAACCACCTTCTTCACCTTCAGTTGACATATGATTTGAGAGCACCACAAACCATACCATGTGCTCTGCACTGTTTGATTCGGACACAAATATATCCTTAAAAATCGTACTTTCTGTCTTCGTTTTAGTATAATAGTATTATAAAGCGTACTCGATCTTATAATAGAATAGAAAGAATATATAACAACCACTAACGACGAGGATACTTACTTGAATCAGTTAAGCGGACTCAAACTTTTTCCGGATGATTATCAATGACATACAAACTTCTCCAACGATAATACATTCTCCTGTAGATTTTCCGGTAATGGGAACACCAAGATTGTCGCAAGGGAACCATTTTTGCGTGTTGCTTTTTTTCTTCTTCAGATCAATTATTATGTGTATTTTGCTTTACATCATGCGGGATAAGATTCCCTACAATACAATAACCAATGATCGGGGTTTTTTTAAAATCAGTGAACGCAGAACATTTTTTTTTTTGACTGACAAGTCAGAAATGTGGTTATGGGGGGTTGCTCATTTGACTAGCAATACAAGCGAACAATCCAATCTATGTAGAGCAAGTAAAACAACAACGCCCGTTAATTTAATTTAGCAGGCCCATTAGATATTTTGAGTTTCTATGTTGGAGGCAGGTTAAGAACCCATTCAACTTATATGAAGCACGTCCGCCCCACAATCTTCTTACTCTCTCGTGCCACATCGAAGTAACGCATGCATCTCTATAATTAGCAGCGCAACACCGACAAGCTTTGTCCCTTCGGGGACCTCCGATAAAATTGGAACGCTCCAGAGAAGATTAGCTTGACCCTGCGTAACGATGACACACACAAATTGAGAAATGGTCCAAATTTTTTTTTTTTTTTTTTGCAATTTCAGTCCTCATCTCCTTTCCTTACTTTTACAGATACCCTCCTATAAATGGTCCAATTCTTTTTCTTATAAATTAGAGAGACATTTTTTATTTTTTAAAAAAAATCAATTTTGAGGGTATTTTGAAATTTACCTTCTCGAAATGGTACCCCCTTTCCCATAGTCCTTTTTGCCTATAGAGCGTGTTTAGTATGGAAGAATGAGAATGAGAGCATATTTATTAAAAAATAGACGTATTTTAAATGATATAATAGTTTAAATAAAGATTTTGACAATCCCTATATAATTATATTTACATTAGTATCCGTAAAATTTAATTTTTATAAGATAAGTATACTATATAATTAAAATATGTCAATTTAAAAAAGAAAAGAAAAAAGTTGGGGGCATGATATAGATAAGCAGCTACGCCATCTCCTTCTTCATCTTTCAACTGAAGCTTCTTTCTTTTTTGGTGGGCGATCCTCACTGTTGGCCTAATTGCTGCCGTATTTTGCCTTTTTTGTTACACCGTACTTCATCTTCCCCAATTTTAGGACGGTCGGTCATCGATTCGAAACGTTTGAATCGCCGGCATCCTTACTTCATCGATTCTAGGTGTTTGCCTAACAATTGCAGTAGAAAAACTGGAGGAATCTATGGGATAGAGAGCAGGTATAGCAATTGCTCATTCCTTCTTCAGCAAAATTTTTGTTTCAGTTTTTTTCTGCAAAATTTTGGGCATGTTTGGTATCGTGATTCAAGTCGTGTTTTGAAACCACTTTTAATTTTATAATATTAAAAGTGTGTTGGAAATGTAAAAAGGTGTGTTGAAAATGTAAAAAAGTTTATTAAAAATATAAAAAAATTTATTGAGAATGATGAAAAACTATTATAAAATAAAAGTGATTTTAAATCATGTTTTCAAAACATGATACCAAACAGCCCTTTATGTTGACAGTAAAAAAAATTTCCAAATTAGAATACTGCATTTAATTTTTGTTCTCTCTGGGTTCAATCTTTTGCGCATTTTCGGGAGTTTCGTATCCTCTGTTTCCATTTCTGCTCAATAAGTTTGAAAGGGGGCACTTTCATTTTTTTTTTTTTTTTTTTTTTTGGTGTCTAAAGATTGGGAATTTCATGAATTTTAGTGAGTGAAAGTTTCTGCTTACTTGCATCAAGAATTCTTCTGTCATACTAACAGTAGATTCGCGGTTTCTCTTTTACGGGTAGTTAATTAATGGTTATTCTTTGGATTTTTTTGAGAAGGTTTTTGGTGGCTTTGCTTACACTGTTTTTTGATTGGTTTTGGCCTCTTTAGCATTTTTCTCTTTGTTTATATAGTCATTAATTTTTTTAATTTTTATTTTGGTCCACTGAAGTAGAACCTCAAAGGGGTTAAGGGTTGCTGTACTTTTTTGCTGAAAGTTGATACATTTCGGGTTTTTCAATTGATCAGAAAAACGGGATTTCAGAATCATCCAAACGAGGAAGTTTCGGTGTTCAGCTAATTAGTACCGTGGCGTCGTCTTTAAAATCCAAGCTTTGGACTCCATTTGAGAGCAAAATTTGCCAATCTATCATTAATGTAAGCCACTTAATCATTTTTTTTGTACAATGAATTGATTCTCAGGTTATGGTTTTGCTGTTTCTTGGTGTTTAAAATGAAGAGTGAATTGCCTAAAATGTACCTTTACTTTCCTACCATGTTTGATTTGGTAACTAAACTTTTTTATTTTTCAAAAATGTCACCATACTTATTTTAAACGTGTCAAAAATGTCATATTTGACATTTTCTTCGTTAATTTTAACGGAAAGTCCAATTTGTGTCAAGTTTTTAAGGGTATTTTTGTACATTCACTATTAAAATTTTTTTAAGCATTCTTTTTCTCCCCTTCTCTCATTCCTTGGGGTGGCAAAAAAATTCACTAACTCAAAAATTGCCCAAACCCATTGGGTATTAACTTAATAAAACCCATAATGGGTTGGGTGAGCTTGGGCAAAATATGTAATGGGTGGGTTTAGGTAGCCCATTGGGTACTCGAAAATCCGCCTATCATGGGTACCAAAAATACCCATCCAAAACTACCTTTAATAGTATAAACAAAAATCCAACAACTCATATATTTTAGTGGATCCATTTTATTTTATTTTCTTCAAACTTATTTTTCTTTTTCTTTATTTTTCGTGTCCTATAATTATTTTACGTTTGTTCCCCATTTATTCTTTTATAATATTTTTAAATTACCGACTTATAATACTAATTCAACATTCGTTCGGGTTCCAAGTCGAGTTCAGGCTCGGGTTTCGGGGCTGGGTTTGGGCCGGGCCAGGCTGGTTCAGTTTGGGCCAGTTCAGGCCCAGTTTCGGGCCGGGCCCAATTTTGGGCCTCGGGTTGGGGCAGGGGTCAGGATTTATATAAATATAAAAAATTTAAAATTGTGTTTGTAAAAAAAATACATACGATTAAATATAAAAGTATACAATATATAATATTTCAAATTTTAGAATAAATTCAAAGAATTAAAATTCGCTTCAAAAAAAATTAAATTAAATTAAAAAATTTTGAAAAAAAATTTATTAATAAATCATTAAATAAGCCTTACATTTTTATATAATGGGTATTATGGGTACCCTGGGTACCCATAGCTACTCATTAATTGAATGGGTAATGGGTATCCATTAACTTCATACACATTTAATATCCGCCCAACCCGATCGTTTGACACTCCTACTCCTTCCCCTTCCCTTTCTACACTCCTCCACCTTCCCTGACAGTTGCGGAGGGGAGAAAAAAAAATGCTTAAAAAAATATTTTAATAGTGAATGGACAAAAATGCCCTTAAAAATTTGACAGAAATTGGGCTTCTGTTAAGGTAAACAGAAATAATGTCAAATATGATATTTTTGGCACGTTTAAATAAGTATGATGATATTTCTGAGAAATAAAAAAGTTTAGTTACCAAACCGGACATGGTAGGAAAGTAAAGTTACATTTTGGGCAGTTCACTCTAAAATGAATTATGGATTTGGAAGATTGAAGAAAATAATATTGGTCTGAAAATTGAGAAGACAATCCAATGAAAAAAGTTTTGAGAAGAAAATTGGTTTGAAAACCTTGTTTCTTTGAATCTCTGAAAATTGTTTTGAATCCACTGAAATTAACCATAAGATTGCTGATATCTCTGAAGGGATCGAGGCTGATTCTTGAAAGAAGTTGGCAAGGCGTGTGCAATCCGTAAGATTAGTAGTAGCTATGTCGGGCGTTCCTTCTTGCTCTAGTGTTTCTTCTTGCGCTTCCTCACCGGCGATTCCTTCTTCCTCGGCGGCGGTACCTACCTCAAATCGAAGGTGGTCTACTTTCCCTCATGTTTAATTTCTTATTTTCTCCTTCTGTTTTGTGGTTAGGACTTTGTTAGTATATTAAACTTGTTAGATTCTATTGCTCCAAAAGTTAGGGACCTTTAGCAGTTTTAATTAACTACAACTAGACATATATATAATGTTTGTTTTTGTTAGACCTGATATACTTGGTTTGAATTTAAATCTCTCGAGTTATACGATTTGGGGTGTGCTAATTTACTTAATTTTTCTCTTTCTTAAGGTTAAGGAGGCAACAATCTGGGTCAACATCAACATGTTCATCACGGATTGAACATGATCCATTTCCTAGACACAGAAGAAAGGTTAATATTTTCCTATGTAAATATTTTTCTTCTGTATCTTATATAAAAGTTGATTGGAAACCGATATTTGTCTGTATTTTGTGCTCTCACCTTATTAGGGAAAGAAGCCGAAGAAGATGCAGGGTTGTAGTGTAACACCTCAATCAACCGTCAAAGGGAACTAGTGAGAAAATATGAGTTCATCATGCAGAAGTTGCCGGGAAATGGGCCTTGACCAAAATGTACGCCATCCCGTATATATTGAGATGGGAATTAAGGGCATGTTATTTTTGAACGTTTTGAAAACGATTTTGAAAACAAGTTTTAGAAAATAGTTTTATAATGTAAAAAGTGTATTAAAAATATAAAAAGTAGATGCTGAATAGTAAAAAGTTGTATTGAAAATTATGGAATAGGATTAAAATATATTAAATTTACTGTTGAAATCAAAACCGTTTTCAAAACGAAACAAAAAGAACAGGCCCTAAACTATTCCATGTCACGGCCTTGTATAGATTGAGGAATAAGGAAGACGAATTTAGAGAGTACGCTATTTCCGTAGCTTCTGAAAGAAATTGATCAAGAATTCTTTGAATCATCTTTTTATGAAATTTTTTGTTATGTTTCTTAATTTCGAATTTGTGTTGTTAGAATGATATGATGATCCACTTTCTTAATTTGGGTTCTAATAAAGAGGGTGACTAGGATACTGAACCTCCTGACATGTTTTGAAAACATATTTTTGAAAAATAATTTTATAATATAAAAAATAAAATGGATACCATAAAAAATAATTATAATATATTAAATTTAGTGTTAAAACTAAAAACAAAACCAAAACAAAAACACTAACTAACAACCGCACCTTAGAAAGGCATAAACTCTCTACGAAAGTGAAATCCTCTGTCAGAACACAAAACAAAGCTAATCTTCATGGTTGATGAACACAAAACCTTGAACATCGTGCAAAGCCCAAAGAGTAACATGATTGATGATCACTGCGTAACGCCTATTGCTGCACAAAAAATGGCGATGTTTTGGGATGCTTCCCCACAATTATTGTTATTGATAGGCCAAATTAGGCTAACTATTAGAGTTTTTCTTTTATCAGGAAAAAAAATAATAATAACGGTTCATAATGTTTTCCTAACTTATTTTAAGGACAAATTGGGTAATTAGTATTTGAACAATTTGCAATTTGGGGATGACAATAGGCCATAAGCAATCCATTTATTGGAATAAATATCATAACATGAAAGATTGTGCGTTTTATAACAATGATTTAATACATGTACGTAAGTAAATTAGTAGCTTATGCAACAAAGCTATTTTTGTTCACTTACGAGCTTTTCATATATAGAGAAATTATTTCTTGCACCTGTAACATAATATGACACAATATCGTATGTATTATTTAATGGTAAAATCATAAATTTCTTACAAATAAAGACGTTCGGCGACAAGGTAAAAAAGAAACACATAAATTATGTTAAAAATAGGCACCGGCTGCAGCGTACGTGTCTGTGAAAGTGAAATGGCTTAGAGAAGTTATGAGTTCATCCTTATCCACTGAGATTCACTTAATGAGTGATCAATAGTGACAGTTTGGCCAGCAACGGGATTTCCTCTACTAGTCAAAGGTCATACAAAGGGTGAATTCATTAAGGGCCTGTTCTTTTGGACAAAACTCAATCCAGGTTTGCCATTTTTTTTGGTTTAAACCCAAAACCAAAACAAAACCGATGTTTCTTACCAGAAAGTAGGGGTGGTAAAAAAACCTATTAACCCAAAAATCGTCCAAATTCATTGGGTTTAACCCAATAAAACTCACCTAAAAAAATAATGGGCTGGGTGAACTTGGGCTAAATATGTATTAGTCGGGTTTAGGGTAACCCATTAGGTACTCTAAAACTGCCCATCATGGGTACCAAAAATACCCATCCAAAATTACCCTTAAAAGTATAAACAAAAACCCAACAACTCACCTATTTTAGTGGGCCCATTTTATTTTTTTTCTTCAAACTTATTTTTTCTTTTTCTTTATTTTTCGTGTCCTACAATTACTTTGCGTTTTTTCTCATTTATTCTTTTTAAATATTTTTAAATTGTCCACTTATAAATACTAATTCAAAATTCGTTTGGGTTCCAAGTCGAGTTCAGGCTCGGGTTTCGGGATGAATTTGGGTTCGGGCCGAGCCGGTTCAGTTCGGGCCCAATGCAGTCCCATGGTTCTAGCCCAGTTTCGGGCTGGGCTCAATTTGGGCCCATGGTTCAGGCCTAGTTCTGGGCCAGTTTTGGGCCTCGGGCCAGTTTCGGGCCTCGGGTCTGGGTAGGGGGCATGCACGGGTTTATATAAATATAAAAAACTTAAAAATTGTGTTTGGACAAAAAAAATTACATAAGATTAAATATAAAAGTATACAATATATAATATTTCAAATTTTAGAATAGATTCAAAAAATTAAAATCCGCTAAAAAAAAAAGAATTAAAATGAAATTTAAAAACTTTGAAATTTTTTTATTAATAAACCATTAAATAAGCCATACATTTTTGTATAATTGGTATTATGGGTACCCATAGCTACCAATTACCCATTTGAACTAAGACCGTTAATTGAATGGGTAATGAGTACCCATTAACTTAATACCCATTTAATACCCGCCTAACCCACCCGTTTGACACCCTAAAAACTCAAACACAAACCTAAACCAATTTCACCTCAAAAAACTTGAGACCCACTGCCTCCGCCGCCGCTCACAACCGTCGGTGGCCTCCACCTGCAACCGCCATCGGGCGCCGCCCGACGCCTCCTCCTCTTCTTCCTCTTCCTCTTCCTCTTCTTCTTCTTCCTCCTCCTCCTCCTCTTCTTCTTCTTCTTCTTCCTCCTCCTCCTCCTCCTCCTTTTCTTCTTCTTCCTCCTCCTCCTCTTCTTCTTCTTCTTCTTCTTCTTCCCGTGAGGACTCAACCGCCGGCAACCTCCTCTTCTTCTTCTTCTTCCCGTCGGCAGATGCCCTCTTCTTTTTCTTCCCTCCGCCGATTCCTCCGCTCTTCTTCTTCCTCGCGCCGCCGACGCCTCGGGCGGCAACCTCCTCTTCTTCTTCTTCTTCCTCCTCCTCTTCTTCTTGTTCTTCTTCCTCCTCCGACCTCAAGATCTCTTTTTTTGTAATTGGAATTTAAAATTAAAACATTAGTTCACATCCCATTCTATTTGGGGATTTGGGGAAATTTGGAATTCAATTCCAAATTGACATGAAATAGAAAAAGAAGAAGAAGAAGAAGAAGAAGAAGAAGAAGAAATGAATTTTTATGGTTTACGGTTTAGGGCGGCGGCGGCGGCGGCGAGCCGACGGTTGTGGTGGTGGTGGTGTTGGTGGTGAGGCGGCGGAGGGGCGGATCGGGTGGTGGTAGAATATGTGTTTTAAGTTTTAGGCTAAAAACATTGTTTCTTTGTTTGGGCACAAACCCATTTGGGTTGAGTCATGGACTCAAACCAGGACTCAACCCAAGCAAAAGAATAGGCCCTTGTTCGAAATAGTTTTCGTTTTTTCTTTTATCCTTGCTTCGAATTCATTACTTCAATATAAACAATAGCTTGAAGCCCCTTTCAATTGGTAACAAAGTTGGTTAGGAATGATTTTTATCATTTATATTTTAAAATTGTATTAACTAGTTTAATTTTGAAATGATATTTTTTGGTCACGCCACCATACTAGAGAGACTAACACGACTAATTACTTCATGGTCACGAGAGAAGCCTTAACATATCTCTCTCAGTTTTGCTGGTTGGATAAGATCGACAGCAAATTAATCCACCATTGGAACAAAAACAATAATGCATGCATCAAGCCCTAATTTCGGATATTATAATATTTGCATCGAAGCACAAACTCTTCATTAAATTTCGCTAATGTCGCATCATAAATATACTATGTTTTTATATGTTGACCATTCAACGTTTAGAATTTTCTAACAACTCGAGATTGCTAGCGTCTTAATTTGATCTTATAACTTCCCCGAATTATTATTTAATAATAGAGAGATGAACCGTTACATTTAAATTCTTGATTATGGCGACTGCTATTGATTTTCTGATCAAATTACGTAACAAACTGAAACCGTTTCAGAGAGTTTTATTTTACGAAATTAATTTTTTTTTTTTTGGGAAAAAAAATGCCTATCCTCCATGCAAATTAATTATGATTATCTTTATTTTTGTTTTTTTCTTCCAACGCTTGCATTAATCTTCCATATTAGAGGGCATTTGCTTCAACAGTTATTAATATTACAGCACCCCAAATTAATGTAATAAACTCATAAAATATCTAAAAGCCTCGTCATCTCATGGGGGGAGGGGACCCGTATAAGCCGGGCCTTAATTCTTTGATTACCAACTAAGTACCCCTTTTGCAATCTTCAAAATTAATCTTCTTTTAAGGAGTTTGATTACTTAGGAAGTCCGTAATTACTATTTAGTTAATCCAGTTTACTACACCCAATCCATATCTCTTTTTTTTTTTTTTTTTTTCTCTACATTTTTTTCATAATAAACAATACTCGTATTAAAAATATGACTTTTTTAGTTGGAATAGGAGATTATCACTTTTTATTTTATTTTTTATTTTTTGAAGGAAGGTGTGGAAGGATATATATATATATATATATATATATATATACACACACACACACACTAGGGCTACGCGGGGAATGTCATGCATGACGGCCATCGACGTGCTTAGTGGCGGATCTGGAGGGCGGTCGCCTCTCCTTGTACCTGTAAGAAAGGGTATTATTAGTATTGAATTTATTCGCCTCTATAAAACTTCACTCCGTTAGTCTCTAAAAATCGCCCATGACTTCCTTGCGTTTTACCGTTGAGTCTCCACTAATATTAGTTTCGACTTCACCACGGGACGTGCTTATTTCATGCTTTTCTTTTCCTTTCAATTTTACGGAATGAATTGCATGTTAGGGGAGGCCATGCAGTGGGCCGATTCAGCTCCCATATTTAAGAGCTGGAGATGGAAAATGACGCATATATTTCCATCATGTGAACTTTAAGCTAAAAATTGACAAATGAGACGGAGAGATCTACTTTTGGTAATTCATCACGATCACATGCATACTTCCTGTTTCTCATCATGAGATGAAAGTCATGAAACCAGTAAATCCAACAGTAACAACCGACACCGCCGTGAAGACTTATGATCAATCAATCAATCAACCCGCCGGGCAGCGGCCACCATATTAGGTACCTTACTCTATGTAGCTTCGGAAAAATACGGCGGCCGGTACGTACGTCGGTCGGTCGGTCGACCCAATTTCCTCTTAGCTTTGAAGTCTGAAGACTCTAAATCCCACCCTGGACTACTGCAGAGAGGAAAAGACAACATAAGAAAAGAACCTTAACTTCAAACATTATTGTTACATAAACGACAATTTGGATTCTGGACACGGACACGGCAAGTGGTGGAAACCGCAAACAAAACGCCTACCCACTGGGCAATATACCATAATATACGTATAATTATTGATGAAGCCGATGATGATGAGTATAGCCAGCATATGCAGTGAGCCAATCAGGGTGTCCGAGTCTTGACAAGATATAAACTCGACTAGATACAAATGAGTTAAAGTTGTATCGTGGCGAAACTCATAACCTCGAATACGAGTAATTTATAATACAATACAAAAACATAATACACTAAAAATATTAAATGAGTTACTATAAAACCTTGACGTATTTATATATTAAGTGAATGGTCACAAATAAATTAGACGTGTAAAGATTAAAGTTAAAAAAAAAAAAATCAAACAACTTGAACACGATTTGGATTACAATGAATCTCAAAGAAGATAAGGGCTCATTTAGTCGGTACTAATGGGAGAAGGGCAAGTTGGCTTTCCGTGTTGCTATCCATCGTATTCCTAGCCCGCCGGAATGTGGGTTATATCCGGCAGCCACTTGTCCAAGTCTCAACTCTCAAATTGCGGGTTTTTTCCGGACCCTCCAATAAGATATTTACCAAGCCGCCGATGGCCACCGGCCCGACTCGATCAACTAGAAGATATTTTCTTGTGCATTTTATTTTATTTTATTTGGTAAGTCGAAAAATGAAGTTTTATGCCTACTTAAATTATTTTTATTATTAAATAAGACTCAATTGATTTTTAAATTATGAAGTGAGCACGCCCAAGTGGACGATATTTTTGGAATTGGATTTTACTGATTGGCCCCAATGGGCCAGGAACATGTTTCCCCTTCTTTTTTTTTTTTTTCTTTTTCTGCTACTGAAATTATTCATCTTTTTGTCATTATTTTGAACTTTGGATATGTAGGTCCAACGGCTAGTGTCCTGCTTTTTTTAATCTCATCTTATTTTGTGGAAAAAATAAAAATAAAAACTCCAATATTAGGCGATTCTTTCTTTCTTTTTTCTTCTTCAAAACATCAAATAATTTCTAATTTTATATGAACATCAAATCTGATTGAAGGGAGAGGGTTAAAATCTAATTGCGAAACATAATTAAACCATTTTTTCCCAGAGCTTATCTTAAGTTGAATACTACTCAAGTTTTGGTTAATTCTGTTTCATTAGAAGAATTCACTTTATATTAAATATAGAGTAAGAGGGTAATAAACAATACGGAGTAATAAATGTTTTTGAAAATTTTGTCAATACTGAATATAACAAACTAATATTGTTGTTTCGAGTACGCATCTCAATACAAATATAGTAAATTAGTAATAATTGCTTTGAAGCAAAATTGACCAAACAGTCAGAGATCAAAATCTATAACTCCACAATCGACAAAGACAGTTTTGTCAATATTAATACTATTCCATTCCATTGAGGTATAATAAGATATTAGATCACATATTCAAAATATTATTATTTAAATAATTAAAGTCATGTAATTTTAAAATAAAATTATATTGTTTATCTAAATATTCTTTTAATTGAAAGTACGTAATTTCGTAATTTTCTTAATTTAGATATAATGAACATAATATTTTGAACATGTGATCCTCGTTCTTTAGCAAGTGTATATTACGTGTGTACAACTAGTACACGTGAATTCCCTCTTTCAAATTCCTGTCCATTTCTCATTCCTCCCAAACATTCAAAACATCGAATGAAACCCAGGATTTCTTACTATAAATAGAGCTCCTCCGCCATTCCCATTTCCACACCAAACAAGCTCCATTTCACAGAGCCACCAAGTCCATTAAACACACATAGAAATGGCCGCAACTTCTTCTTCTTCTGTTAACTACCACTTCCTTCAAACTTTTCTCTTTCTCGTAGCAATGGCTCAGTTCCTTAGCACCGCCACGTCAGCCAGAAACCTAGCCGAAACTACAAACACAGCATTCATCAAAACTTCCTGCGGCGCCACCGCATACCCTAAACTCTGCTATGCTTCACTCGCCGGGCAGGCCACCGTGATCGGCTCCGACCCGAAACTCCTCGCCAACGCCGCCCTATCCATCACTCTCGACACCGCCAAATCGACGTCGGCGGCGATGGTGAACATGGCGAAGGGCCGAAACATGAGCCCGCGAGAGGTTGGGGCGATGCGCGACTGCGTGGAGGAGCTGAGAGACTCCGTTGACCAGCTCAGGAGGTCTCTGGCGGGTATGGCACAGATAAGGGGGCCGAACTTTGAACTCACCATGAGCGACGTCCAGACGTGGGTCAGCGCCGCCTTGACCGACGAGGACACGTGCACCGAGGGGTTCGCCGGAAAATCCATGAACGGCAACGTGAAAGTTGCGGTGAGGGAACGGATTTTGAACGTTGCGCATTTGACTAGCAACGCCTTGGCCCTGATTAATACTTATGCTTCTCTCCATGGGTAGACGTGACAAAAGTTATTAATTAAAATTAAGCATGAATATAAAGTTAAAAATTAAGAATATTAGTAACTAAATATAATATCATAATTTGAAATTATGTTCAAATTGTGAACGGTGCGGTTGAACTTGTTGTTAGTGGATTTTATGGGATTTAGCCTTATCGGCAAGGCAATTAGGTAGCTAGATTGGGGGACGACCAAAACTTCCCTCTAATGTACTAAATATATACTCGTATATATCAAGTACGTACTTGGTATGGTTCTATTTTGGAGAAGATTGTGTATACAACTCATGTTTTTTTTTTCTTCTTTTTTTTTTCCACTGACCGTGTCCAATGTAATTCGTTTTATCTTTACCATTATCGTAACTAATGTGACATTCACATAATAAAAAAATAATTGAATACTTCAAATTAAAACTACCAAATGATAATTAACATATATTGTTACATAAGTCACCCAATATTTTCATTTTTCAAATTATTTTCTTTTTTTGATTTTTTTTTTCCTTCTTCTATTTATGTTGGTTTTTATTGAAAATGAATTTCATTTAATTATAACCGTGAAAAAAATGAATTACAAAAGGTTGAAGGTATTCCGCATGATTTGACAGGCAGCTTGGTACCTACCATGTCGAGCGAGGGCATGATTGCATACACAAAATAGTATTAGTATATATATAAAATTAAGGCATAAATATTATTAATCCCTGTGTTTATAGGGGAGTTTGAACTTTTTCCCTGTATTATTTAATACATTTTTTGCTCACTATGACCATAAGTCAAAGTTTTATATGTAATGCAATGTCTTTTATAACCCTCCTCTCTTAAGCATTATATTATTTGACAAAAATACCCTTAACTAAATCAATGAGTAAAGTTCAACTACATATACTAATATACACAGACCAGTCAATCACCTCTAAACTCTAACTACTTGGAAATTAAGCAATTAAACTAAATATTATTTATTTCTCATTAAATATTGTCTTCAAATAAAGTCAGTGACCTAATATTGAAAGCAAATATTAGTAATAGTAGTATTGGGTAAGACTAAAACTTTATTATAAAATCATTTATAAAATCATTAAGTTATTTGATAATGACTGAATGATTGCGTAACACAACAAAACTCGATACACACACATATATACATATATTTATATATATGTGTAATATTTATAATAATATATACGGTATAAATTAGTTGATATATTTACAGTACGTTACATGCATATATTGTTGGTTAGTATAATTAATTTGGAGAGGATCACGATGGAGAAGAAGAAGGCATAAATAATAAATAATAAATAATAAATAGGGAGGAGGAATCATATCATATTATAAGTTAGCATATCAACAGATGAGGAATCATACCATTTTTTTGATTGTGTTTATGAAAAAATTCATAGCTTAAAAGTTTTCATTATGTATGCATGTTTTTATTTAAACAACATCATGAGGTCTTTCCGCCCTAATTTGCTTTGTTTCGTAGTTTTATTGATAATCTCATGCCACTCACCAAAATTCTTTTAAGTTTTAATAGTTAATTTATCTTTTTACTGTTAATGTTTAATTAGTTGAAGGTATTTTTGTCCAAAAAATATAATGCTTAATAGATGATGATAATAAAAGTCATTGCATTATATATAAAGCTTTGACTTATGGTCATGGGGACAAAAGACACTAAAATAACACAGGGGACAAAGGTCAAACTTCCCTATAAACACAGAAGTTAATAATATTTAAGCCTAAGATTAATTCATTAATACAAAAATAAAATAAAATTATTTGGGACAGAAGAAATATTTTGTAGTCAAACAACGTTAGTGTTATGGCTAGAATTACAACATATTACTTATATACTCTCTTCGTTCTATTAGAATAGTCATCTTTGTAATACTCATAGTACAATTTTAATTAGAAAAATGCAATTTTACCCTTTACAAGTTAAAAATTAGAAAATTCATACATTCGCTTAGAATAACTTCGGAACTGCACTTGTTTTACTCTCTCAACTTCAACTGCAATTGCAGTTATTTTACTCCCTCTGCAGCCAATAACGCCGGAATCCAGATACCAACAATTTTGAGAATCCGTTCTAAACAAGGGGAGAATACATGCTCCTCAATTATTTTAATCGTCGCTAAACACATAGTTGGAGTGAGTTAACTGCTGACCTTTTTTCTGTAGAGTAAAAAGAAAGGCTCTAAAGGTTGTGGGGCTGCTCATATCCAAAGGAATTCTCCACCCTCCACTAATTAAGTAAGCTAAGGAGGCAAAATCAAGAGTGGCAAACACAACCTTCCGATTACAATACCGAGAGGCGATGTACAAAGGCAAAATCCCATCAGATAAACATTCCTACGGTAGCCTCGGTTTGAGAAGAAAATAGCGGAACATCAAGTTCAACACCATCACACTTGTGCTGATTTTTAGTGGCTAACCCACACTCCTCTGACCACCAAAACCTTACTGACAATCCACTATATTCAATTACCAAAATCAACTTTAATTTATGATGCACAAGAAAAACAATGCCAAAGTGCTGGTGGAGAAGAGAGAGCATGACGGAGTGGGAGAGGCTGTGTGAGTTCGATTGACATTGATTTTTTGAAGCCCTGATATCATAACCGGTAATTTCTTCTTAAAGGGTAAAATTGCACTTTGTTAATTAAAATTATAGAAATTTTTACTCAACATAATCAATAATAAATGTATCAAAGTGAAAAAAGTTTTAAAGTTTGGTGAATATGCTAATCAAAGCAATCAACATCCATGCATCATGGACGTCCATGGCTCGAGCCCTGCTCTCTTTCATGCATATATGGATTCCCTATAATAAATGTTGACAAAGCCCTTCCGCAACATGGGCTAGCTACACCATGGTACATTAATTATTTATTGTTTTTCTTTTTCCTATATTTAAAATTTAAAGAACACATTGTAACTATATAAGTAATTAATGATTCACCAATTTAGTTCATGTACTTAGTCTATCCAATTTGTGCTGTTTTATTTATTTCAATTATAGCAAATTAAATTTTATTTTCACACACTTATAGCGCAATATAAGTGAGGATAACAAACTGCAGTCAATAAATTGATCAACTTATTCAAAATCTGGTTGAGAGAGAATCTCTTTGTCGAAAAATTTCCATATATATACATATATATAAAAGCGGGAGACAACAATATAAATCCGAAAGCGTAAAATAAAATGTTTGAATTTACATTTCTATCCCTACTTTTTGTGAAAAGGACATAGGAGAGAGCTAAAATATTTGATGCATGCAGGACCAACTTAATAATAATTGTTAAAGATATTTAGGAGGTAGCTAGTGGTAGTGAGCTCGGCTAATTCACATTACTTGATTGGTTGTTCCGAACTAACTACTCAAGTTGGGGAGACAAAGCGGTCACCAGCGAAAACCAAACCACACTCTTAGCCTTCAGTTGACATATGATTTGAGAGCACCACAGACCATACCATGTGCTCTGCACTGTTTGATTCGGACACACAAATATTATATCGTATTTCTCCGTCTCCGTTATCTAATAGAACAGTATTATAAAGCGTACTTTCTATAATAAAATAGAAAGAAATGTATAGTAACCACTAATGATAAGGATAATAATCTAATCAGCGGGCTCAAACTTTTACCGGATGATTATCAATGAAATTTTTACCTGATGATTATCAATGACATAGAAACTTCATCGACGGGGATACATTCGCCGGTAGATTTTCCGGTAATGGCAACACCAAGATTGCCGCGAGCGAACCATTTTTGCGTTTTCCTCATTTGACTAGCAATTCAAATGAGCAATCCAATGTAAAACAACAAGGTGAAACTACAATTGTAAGCCCGTCTAATATAGAAGATCAGACTGTGGAGGGACGTTAATTTAATTTAGCAGGCCCATTAGAGTTTTGAGTTTCTATGTTGGAGGCCCGTTAAAACTCATTCAACGATGCACGTCCGGCCCAGAATCTTCTAATTCTCTCGTGCCACATCGAAAACTGAGTAAGCAGCCTCTGTATAATTAGCAGCGCAACAACAGTTATTTGGACAATATAAAGAAGATTAGCTTGGCCCTGGCGCAAGGATGATACGCACAAATCGAGAAATGGTCCAAATTTTCTTTCCCAATTCCAATCCATTCTTTTTCCGAAATATCCTCATATAAATGGTCCAATTCTTTTTCTTGTTAAACAAATTTAATGTACTCATCAAAATAGGTACTTTCTTCGTATGAAATTCCTACGGTATCCTTAAATCTTTTGGTTTGGAAATTTCGCATAATATTTTGGTTGAATTTTTAGTTTCGAAAACTAATTTAAAAGAGCAAAAAAATTTGTCCTAAACATGCTCAAAAACTATCTTCAAGACCTGATTTCAAAAACAGTTTTTAACACCAAGGACAGTTTTTATCCTAAACCGAAATGGGAAAATTTTGTTTGCCACACATTCTCGCCCAAACAAGATTTTGGAGAAACTTCTCATAATTCTCTTACTAACTATAGTTAGAAAAAAAAAATTCTCACATTCGTTTGCATATTTTGAAAACATATTTTTCAAAACCTCTCTTAAAACACTCTAACGAACATGCCATAAGGACTAAGAACAACTAGATTTATGACGCGAAACACCTTACAACCTGAGAAAATTAGAAATACTGAATATTTAAAAGGTATGAACTGTAAACATGACTACACAAGTGAAACCCTCGGATAGAACAAAACAAAGGTAATTTTCCTTTGACTTCATATATCTGGGATATGGTTTTAAATCAAAGTACATAAAACTTAAGGGTCAATACAGAGTTAAGGGCAAAAAATTTGGGGAGCATACTGCCAGAACAGACAGTCAAGTAGTCCTCTTTGGAGGAGCCATGTTATAGATCAGTGACGTAGTCATACTAATTGCAACGGCTTGAATCGGCAATCCTGTAAATGTATCGAACAATGAGATGCATCATCAACAGGAAGGTAAATCTGTTAAAGAAAATAATTGATCGATGTCGAGTTTATGATCATAATTACCCAGCAACATAGCAGCAGCTTTGATAAGTTCCACTATTGATGTATCCCAGCTACTGTAATCTTTGATGACCTATTCCAATAGATATTAAAAAAATATCATATGTTCACTCTTGTGCAGCCAACTCAACCAAGTATATAGAATTTCCAGGGTGCAGTTTGAAAAAAGATAAACAAACTCTCCTAACTCTAAACTTTGGAAAGACCTACTACATAACTGGGATTTCAGAAACAAAATAGCACGCTTATGCTGTTTCGGTGTCACTAAACTCTACACTAATAAAATTTTTAAAATAAATTCATGTCTGACACAGTTTTCTGGCCTTCGCATAGAGAGAAGAACATAAATTTCCTTTTTCCAATCCAAGCTGAGTGAAAAATCTTACTTGTAACACATGGTTGTTCCTGAAGAGGCTAGCAACTGCGACCAGTGAAGCTATTGAAGATCCCCAGACATAGAACTTTAACAAGTTCGTCCTGCTCCTTCTTCTACCTTCAAAACCAAGAAGCGAGATATTAAATCGTTAAATTCCAACCTCCAATCGTAAAATTACTAAGACAAACTATTCCAGTCATTACCTAATTCTCCAACTAAGGTGGACACCAGGCATATAAGGCCAGACAAGAAAGCAACTTCATCAAGATGCCACTTGATAGGTGCTGATAGAAGTGCTACTAATGACTGAATGATAGTCTGCAGAAAGTATTATTGAACCATGTCAAAAGAACAACAGTACATCTAGAGGTTCATACAGATAAAATCAACTAAAAGAACAACAATATGGGGAGTTATTAGATACAAAGACAATAATACGACTAAAACTTTTAAGGTGTGACTAAGATGCACTCTGTCCAATACATAGATCTAGATCAATCCCAACTCAATATCAAGCATCCACACACACAAAAGAAGTACTTGTATTAGGCATTTTTCAAACAACTAAAAATCCTAATAATAATTGCTCATTTTGAAAAATCTCGGAAGACCAAAGATAGAGCAGCATTGCCCCTGCCACTGCCACCTAAACTTCCTTAAAGAGATAAAAGTTTCCAAGCGAGCTTAATATTGTAGACAGTACAGTAATAAAAAATCTTGACCAAATTTCACACTCCTGCACAAGAATATTATGTCAATTGAGTATAACTAGCCCTTACAGTTGTACATGTGTTTCTGTACCTGAATGACCAATACTACACAAAGCCGATACTTGTATTGAGTGACCTTTTTGTACCCTAATAAGAATCAAAGGCAGTCCAAAGAACTTAGATGTCATTTCAACAAACCTCAGTATCGGTGTTAGACAATGCGATGCTTGCATTGCTTTGAAGAAAGGAGACAGAGAAGGAAAAAAGTGCATACTGGAGTCCACAACCATGCGAAAGGAGAAATCAGAGCCATCAGTTCCAGATGGCCTACCAAACGCAGTCGTCCTCTGATGCATATTTCCTAATCAATTTCCCCCTCACTCACAACCCTGATTCTCCAAGAGGAAAAAATGATGGAATTAACTTTCCAATTTGTGGAAAAGAAACAAAAATAAGTACAGGAATGCTTTCAGTCCCAGTATCTAAAGGCAAAAACAATATCTAAAGCATCTAAGGAACACAAAAATGAACAAAAACTTGCAATATGTACTGCATTCCTAAAACCAAAACAAGGTATTGCTCAGACCGAGCTTCTATATGAACACAAGCAACAAAATACAGGCTACAATTCTCAAAATAGTTGACCCATACATGTAAAATTGTCCGTTGATGCAACCCCCAGAAAAAGGAGACGAAATCATATCTAGTATTCCACAATTCAAACTGAGGCGATCCATGGGAGATCAAACTCAAAAGGGAAAACATGGATAAGTTCATCACAAACACGATTAAGCTATCATTTCAACGTATCCGACATAGAATTTGAAGTAAAATTACTCAATTGCATCAGAGAAAGATCAAAAATGAACCTGGTTATGGATGAACAGGGAAGCAGCTCCGAAGTCCAAAATCGAAGGGGGAGTTGAAGGTAGAGCGCTCCGATGATGAACCGACCCGAAGTTCTCGATCGTGGCTTCGGTAAGAGTAGCCATCTGGGCTTCTAAGGGCCCATAATAAGTCGGCTGTTCAAAATTGTCATTATCATATGGGCCAACAAAATAAATGACAGGCCTTGTATTTTATGAGCCAACTTGCAAAGAGGATTTGGGCTGACAAAATACAAAATTGGGCCTAGTACTAAAGTAAATTAAGCACTCTGTGATGTGATTTTATTTATGTGAGCCACATTTTAGAGGTTTCTAAAAATTTGATTAGACCCCTGATCCCAATGTTATTAAAGATATGTGGTGAACTGTTGGGTTAAACTCGTAGATTCAATACAGATTCGTCCTAAGGTAGCAAGGTTGCGTTAAATTTTGAGCCAAGATAGTACTAGTACTTATGTTGAGTTTCTTTCTTTTTCATTTTCTTGAATGAATTATGTTCAGTTTAAAACATTCCCATTCATTCTGCTGGCATATTAATTAGTATCCTTTATTAGGAGTAATGACGCCTGAATTTGCATGAAAATTATAGGGAATTAATTGACCAACGACTCCCCAAACAAACGGACGAAGTACATGTCATGAAGTCAAGCTCGTTGACCGTGACATTTAATTCGCACTAATCGAAGACTCTCATACGAAGTTGTTATTGACATTTGGGATTTTTGCAGTTCTTTTGTACAACTCTTTACGTGAGACAAATGAACTAATTTGGTGGTTATAAATTGAGATGGATCAACTTAATTTTTACTCAAATGAAGATTTTCGGGGTGTTCATGGAGCCATGAAGAAAAAAACCATTTTTGTAATCCCGCCAACTTAGGGTACGGATTCAAACTTTGCATGATCGAACAACACATGGAATTAATATGGATGATGGAGCCTATCGATCCCTAAACAAATGGGAAAAAGTTAAAATTTTTGCTACATTTACATACATATATTCCAGGTATTGTGGGACTTGAGCCACAAGTTAATCAACAAAACCGTTATACCATCTCATTAAAGTCGTCGAATGAAACCTTATAAAGGAAAATTGGAAAGTGAAACACTCAAATCAAACGCTTTAGTTTAGTTTAGTTTAACTTCTTTGCTTCTGTACGTCGCTTCATTCGGACACATTATAGCCTGCATTGCATGTTGTAGCCGCCAGCAAATATTCCAGTTTTTCCGCCAACACACATGATCCTCTTCCTACCTACGTACTCTCTTAGCTAATATCCTGCGGAGGAAATAACGTTCATTGTTAAGCAATTATGAGCACAAAGTCAAGCAATATCTCATGCGCCAACATGAATTTATTTTGATAAGATTTTTCATCAAATCATAAGTTTAGGGTTACATCCAGTGATCCAATAATAGTGTAAAAGAAACTCATGTAAGAGGTTGCAGGATCAAACCCATTTTCCGTCCGTTATCCCCAAATTATTGTAATAGTGTAGAAGTTGAAAAACAAAAGAAAAAAAGAAAAAAAAAAAAAAAACTCATAATTTTCACTTTGGAAAGTTGGAAACTATATTGTGATGAATTTGAAACTTGGGTGAAACTAAGTGGAGATTCGAGTTTGATGTTTCAATTTATAACATTGTAGTTCGCCTGTTTTCTTGTGATTGGTCAGAACGTACTTCTAATCTTTTTGTTTGGAATTGGTTGTTTCTGCAACACGAATCATTCCGTCATTAGATAATGGCATATACAATTTGAGGGAGTGAAAACTGCAATTACTAACATCCATTATAGATGCATATGGTTTATTATAATTCATTAATTAACACAGATTTAAAATGATCGATCCCCTATAGCTTCTCTCTCTCTCTCTCTCTCGCTCTCTCTGTCTCTCTCTCTCCACGCTTGAGTGTGTTTACAGCGATCCACAAAACAAGGATCTGACGCTTCTTATAATTTATAAAGAAATCGGTTGAAGTTGAATATCAACTTTCCCACCATTTCCATATCTTCCATGCATTCACATTTACCATTCGAATTACTAATTAATTATAACTTCCCTCATTCTAATTTGTCAGACGCCCATGATTCCATTTTCTTTCCATCTTCTTGTATAAAACCACAACACCATAGAAAAGAACACTTTAGTTTTGTTCTTTCTTTCAAATTAACGTAGTAATTAATGGAGACAAAGAAGAAGCTGGTTGTTTTGTTCCTCCTATGTTTGTCTTTGTCTCCTGCATTATGCTCCGAATCGTCACCCCCGGCCTCGGCCCCCGCCCCGGGCGACGGTGATCAAATGAATAGCAGCAGCTCCGGAGATATTAATTGGTGGTGCAGTTCCACGCCTCATCCGGAGGTTTGTAGTTACTACATGGGAAAGGACCCGACCCGGTTCAACCCGAAGAATCGAGATGAATTCAGAACCATGACGGTTGAAGTGGCCCTGGAGCAAGTCAACGGAGCAAAAGGACATGCGCAAAGTCTCAAGAGTCAATGCCGCAGTAAAAGAAAGAAGGCCGCCTGGAACGATTGCAACAAGCTTCTTTCCAATACAATTCTTCAAATGAAAAGCACCATCGAAGGTTTCCGGGTCAACCACACAACGGACTCCGACGCCCAAACTTGGCTGAGCACCGCCTTAACGAATCTAGAAATCTGCCGAACGGGGTCCATGGAATTAAACGTTACGAAATTTATTTCCCCGATTGTCTCGAACAACGTTTCGAGATTAATTAGTAATGCTTTAGCCGTGAACGGGGTGCTGATGCAGGAAGAAAGCTACACCGGTGATTTTCCCAATTGGGTGACCGCCGGCGAACGGAGGCTGTTGCAGGGTTCGGTGTCTTTATCCAGAACAGCCAATGCGGTGGTGGCGGCTGACGGGTCGGGCCATTTCCGGTCAATTCAAGCAGCTATAAACTATGTGACGTCCCGGAGAGTGGGGAACGGGAGGGTTGTGATATACGTGAAAAGAGGTGTTTATAGAGAGAATGTTGTGATCACTGCCGCCATGAATAAAGTCGTGTTGATCGGAGATGGATTGAGAGAGACTATCATCACCGGCAGCCGGAGCGTTGCCCGGGGTTACACAACCTACAGCAGCGCAACTCTTGGTAAGTTTATTCTTCCATCGATTACTTCACAATCACACACATTTCCGCACATTAATAAATGCCCAATTGCCTATCCTCGATCTGGTAAAAATAAGGCAAAAAATTCCAATATTAGTCCATTTTTTTGCGCTAATTGTAGTTGTGGTTCACGTTCTTTTAAAATTGGCGATGAAGTTCATACTTTTTTTCAATTTGTGGCAATTTTAGTTCAATTAACAGAGAATTGGACAACTTCGTTCGAAATGAGTCCCAATTTTCACCTCTTGAACTAAAATGGTCAAAAATTGAACCACATTTTTCAATAGGAAAAAAATGTGGATTAAAATAACAATTTTTTCGACACTAATGAACTGATTTTGATACATAACGAAACGAGGAGGTAATAGTTGATTATGGATTAGTAGCGTAATTAATTAGAGTTATTTCGCTTATCCTGTTACGTGAACATGTTGGTCACTTGATACATGCAAAGCTTATTTCAGACGAGTGATAGACTTTTTGTGCCATTAAAAAAAAAAAAAATCTATAGTAATATAATTATTTTTTAATTTATAACTTAGATCAAAACTCTTTATATCAAGCAAGAATAGAGTAGGATTTATTTGAACATTAGTTGATCATTACAATAGTTGTTAATTTCTGAATTAGATCAATCGTGGTAATTTTTATTAATATTTACATATATGACGTAATCCATATGAAGATCGGAAGTGGCATTTTAGTCAATGCCCGATTGTTATTGGAGGCCATTTTCTTGCATGTACACCTTCTTCTTCAGTCCTCACGTGCCGATACTTAAGCTCCTTGCATGGCCAACTAGATTTATTTGATCGGAATCTTTCTCCATTAAAAAAAAATGATGTTCCGTCATCCAAGGAACAGAGTTGACATTTTGGCTATTTCTTTAAATCAAAATCATCGTATATATAATTTTTTTAACTTAAATTATGCGACACGTTCAGGGGTTGACGGAATCGGTTTCATGGCCCGTGGGATCACGTTCCGCAACACCGCCGGACCACAGAACGGGCAAGCGGCGGCGCTCCGGTCGGCGTCCGACCTGTCGGTGTTCTACGCTTGCGGATTCGAAGGCTATCAAGACACTCTCTTCGTACAGGCCCAACGTCAGTTCTACAAGAACTGCTACATTTACGGAACCATAGATTTCATATTCGGAAACGCCGCCGTAGTTTTCCAGAACTGCATAATCTACGTCCGGCGACCGTTGCATGGGCAAGTCAACGTCATAACAGCACAGGGCCGAGCCGACCCCTTTCAGAACACCGGGATTTCGATCCACAATTCACGGGTTATGGCTGCCCCGGACCTCAGGCCGGTGGTTAGGTCGTTTAACACGTATTTGGGCCGGCCATGGATGCAGTACTCTCGGACGGTTTATATGAAGACTTTTTTGGATAGCTTGGTGAATCGGGCGGGCTGGTTGCCCTGGGAAAAGTCCAATTTTGCGCTGAACACGTTGTATTATGGGGAGTACAATAACTTCGGGCCGGGCTCTTCGACGACGTCCAGAGTTAGGTGGAGAGGGTACCATGTGATAAGGAATGCAAATGAAGCGTCTCGTTTCACGGTTTCGAACCTTATAGCTGGGCGGGCCTGGTTGCCTTCGACTGGGATCCCATTTACTGCGGGCCTTTGAGTTTAATATCCCATATTTGATTTTTATCATTTGTTAATTATTGATTGATTATGTACATGTCATGCTGTTATGACAAAAGATAGAAGAAAAAAAATGATTGGGACTTGGGAGGATGAAGTATAAGGTGAAAAAATTCGGTGACTAATGTTGTATTATTTGGTTGAGTTACTTAACGGAAGTATCTAATAGTATTTTTTTATGCCGTTGCCAGATCGGTCATTGTGTGTATCATCGCCCCTACCGAAAAAACTTGATATATAGGGTTTTTGTTTTGATTTTTCCATCCTTGTTTAGTTTCAATGGGAAGGAATTGAGCAGAGAATTAACATGCTCTTCACAGAAATAATTCAGATAAATGAGCATTTGTGTAGCCCATGGTGGGCCGGCCCACATATCATATTGATATGGATAAGCTTCTATAAGATTATGCCATTTCAAATTTATAAAATGATGATGTATATAATGATTGTTGCATAACTTGGGCCTAATGCTCGGCCCATAAGGATGGAGTTCCACCGTCTTCCAGTTAATTGTGTTTCTGCTCACATTTTCTTTACCAAAAAACATAAATTACTTCCCCATCCAAAAAAAAAAAAAAAAAAAAAAACAAAGAGAAGAAATTCTGAGTTTATATTTTCAGTTTTTCCCCAACATTATCTTTAGGCTTAATGAAATTTTCCGTTATCGATTTCGAGTTACTTTCGACTTTGTCCCATAATTTTCAAAATACATTCTTCACCCCTTCAGTATTGTCATTTTCATTATCTTGACTACTAAGGTGACAAAATTGAAATACTAAAAAATACATGAGACAAAGTGGTATAATTATTTTTAAGTTGTGAGATATAGTTGAAAACATGATTGACTCGAATGTGAAGTATATCATTCTTAAAAGTTTAATAATAAAATTATATGTGGCCAAAATTTGACTTTGTAGTTTGAACATAGAAAGTACTAGTTTTTTAAATTAAATTATCTGATGACTATGCTCCGGAAACACTTGTTTTTTAACTAGAAATTGAGATTGACAAAAAGAAAATTAACTAACCAAGTTGCAGTTAGTTACGTAACTCAGATTCTATTCTCATTTCAGTAGAATTAGGAGAAAATAAATAAATAAATGTTCAGCTAGTATACTTATCTCTCGTGCCTTTATGGTTCGATATTCTGGTGTTATAGGCATAGAGGAACCATGCCAACCTATCCCAAACTTGGTAGTTAAACTCTACCGAAAGGCTTTGTTCTTTTGAAAGGTTAATTAGAAGAGGGTATTTGATATTTTTCTAAATCTCAAGATACAATTTTGTAATTATCCAACTTGAATAGACCATGATGTGCATAAAATTGAAATCCCCATTGGACCTAGCCCAATTAATTAAAAACTAAGAAACAGTAAAAGATAAAGAAGCCCAGATCCATGTTCAGAAATATCACACAAAACGAGTCTCTGTTACAAATTTAGGTCGGTCATATAATCTTATATTGGTCATGAAGAACTGAACAAGAAAACTCACTAAAGCTTAGGTCGGAATAAACTAATCTTAGATCGGTAGACCTTATAGCCCAGATCGGTATGATTATGTCAGTATTATTCAAGAATCCCAGGTCGGTAAAAGCTTAATGAAGTTAGATCGGTCAATTGTTAAAACTCATCCCTATTTAGGTCGGTAATTTATGTAAGATTAGATCGGTGAAGCCAACCTGAAATAAAGATTATAATATAAAATATCATGGTAGGGCCATTATTTTAATATGTGCAGATCAATTATGACAAAGGAGCCAAAGTTAAAGCCAGTTTTTCCGGAAAGGCAAAAAACATCATTGCAAAAGGAATAATTAGGAGCGTATGTCTCCATTACTCAACGGAACCATCAAGAGTAAGCTTATAAATACTCAGGCACAAGCCTCATTCTGGTAGGTTCCAATAATTAATTTCTGGCAATTCTCACTAGCATTTCTTAAGCTATTCTCTCATTTACCATTTTTCTAAACACTCTTGTTCTATATTGCTTATCTCTTTCATATTACTGACTTGATCGTCGGAGCCTATACAGGGGGGAAAGCCCCGCTCCTTTTCGGAATTAATCATCAATTGGTGAACGGAGCAGTACAAAATCATCAAGCTTCATCATCTTGGCCGAGCTCAGCAACTCAGATCACTCCATCATTTTCAATTTTGTTCATTCCCTTCACAGCACAACTTCATACAAATTGGGCTATTACTGTCTTCAAGAGTTCATTGGGCTGCGAAGAAGCATTACTTCAACAGAGTAATTTTCGCGTCACATCAGACCACATACATTATTTAAGTTATAGTATTTTATTACATTTATATTAGTAAAACGGTGTATTTCTTCACTATAAATGATGTCGTTTTATTATAAATAAATAAAAAAAAAAGTAATTTCAGATAGAATAATTTTAACAAATCTCTCTTAAAATAGACACAAAATCATGCTGCACTTAATAAAACGTAATAAATTATAGAGAGCGACCTAATAAATGTTAAGGGAGGAAATTGTTCTTTAAGTTTTAATTTTGGTCTTAACAGTACATTTAATATATTATAATCAGTTTTCATAATTTTTAATACAGCTTTTTATAATTCAACTATATATTTTTACATTTTCAATACATTTTTTACATTATAAAATTATTTTTTCCAAACTAAAAATCAAATCAAAACTCAACTCAACCAAAAAGAACAGGCCCTTGTTCTCCGTTTTGATTGATTAATCCAGATGGTTCTTGATGTGAGCCAAAAACCATATATAAAGGGAGTCAATATTTAGGTATAACATCAAAAAGGTAAAAATAAAATAAAAGTAACGAATAAAGAAATTATACGAAAAGCAAAAGTTAGCCTTTGCTTTGCTTTGCTACCGTTATTTTTCTTTGTGGTCTGTGAACTGTATTATTTTTTGGGCGGAGAAGAGAGAAGAGGCTAAGTTGGCTGCCTGCACGTTTCTTCAGTCTTTACCAAATAAACGCGTCTACCTTTAAGCTTTTGGCCTTTGGCCGCCTCGACCCTAAAACGCTAGTCAGACTTCCGCTTTTAGGCCAAAGAAAGTCAAAGTCACGACTCGGGTCCTGGAATTGGCACCAAAAAAGTGCAACAGTTTTCAATCTCTTTGGTTGTACCTTCCAAGTATGCCTCTTTCATATCGCTTAGGGCATCTGCCACTGCTGGAGTGTTGGAAATTAAGACGTGGGCTAGGGTGGGCTGGAACCTCTGCGTTTTGCGCAGAGGTGTGAACAGTGGACCTCGGCTCTCCGGGTCCACTGTTTACAACTCACCTCTTTTTTTAAAAAATTTTTTATTATTTTTTTATTTATACTTTAATTCCCAAATTTACTTTTATCTATTATTTGAACTCATTGATTTTAAAAAACAAACTCTGTTATTATTATAAATTTAAAAGTTTAATTTGTTTAGTTGTTATTTCATATGTGATTAAAATATAAATAATTATAGTCAACTCAGCCTTTAAAAGTTCCAAAATTAAAAATATAGTTATTCAAACATTCATATTTATAAAATTACTTAATATTAAAAAGTACATAATATGAAAAGACATACATAAAATATAAAATAAAATGACATTACATAAAAGTACAGAAGATTAAAATACAAATTAAAAAATACACAGACACACAACAATAACTTTGCGACACACTTATAGAGCATTTGTGGGAGCATCATTCGAATGTTGTAGACGACTCGACTTAGTAATATTAGTTTAGTAATTTACATTTTATTTTCTAAATAATTATTTAAATTTTTTTTAGTATTATTAAATTTCTTCTGTGGTTTCGGAGAAGATTGCAGTGGAGACTGGAGTTGGATATGGCTGTGACGTTGGTGAGGAAGGTGGAAACGGCTATTTCTGCGGCGCTGGAAGGTGGCTGTTTCTGCTGCTGGTTCTGGGGAGGTGCAATGGAGGTTTGGTTTGTTTTTGGCTTGGGGAATGTGAGGAAATTAAAAAATGGAGTGACTGGAAGGCAAAAGTGTGTGTGGTCGATCCGGGTACTGGGGAAGGGGGAATGGAGATGTAGTGAATGGCAGACAAAAGTTGTATTGGTGGCATGTGACATCCTCTTTTGTATATCAATTGTTACTGGACTATTTTTAGGATTTTTAATATAGGGACATACTATTTGCAGTGATAATTTTACTATTTATAATGATATTTTTTTGTGAAAAATTTATTTTGCCCTTTAGCTAAAAAAAAAATTCTTTTTATATTTTTCATATTACACGGTAAGTAAATAATCTATATATTTTTTTACGTAAAGTTTGTTTGTTAACAAAAAAAAATTCTGTCTGGCCCGAGATTAACAAAAATATTTTGCCAGAAATCTCGTTAGTGACAAAAATATATTCCAAAATCACGCCCCCTATTTACAGGAACATTAACAAAATACCACCCAAAGTGGGCGGTATTTTGACCCTAAATACCGCCGGGCGGTATTTTGATATCAAAATACTGCTTGGGCGGTATTTTGAAAGAAACCCAATCCAACATGAAAAATGTATATATATTTTTATTTTTTTTTGTTAAAAAACTAATTTTACGTACAAAAATGTAGAGATTATTTATTTACCGTGTAATATGGATTGTTCTCGTGACTATCGGCCATAATTAGATTGAAAAGGATTTCTTTTATTTTTTTAAAAAACTTAAGGGGCATTATAGACATTTCACAGAAAAATGTTACTTCAAATAGTAAAATTGTCACTGCAAATAACAATTCCGTTAATATAATGTTTCATGTCACTTTTCAAAAAAAAAAAAAAAGTATGCCTCTTTCATAGTTTTCTTTTGAGGGACCTAAAAGGAAATGACCCTTACCATTAAACTTTGCTTGAAAACGCTATTTTGTTTTGAATCGTTTTTTTAATTTTATTTTTTATAATAATTATTAAAACTATTTGGAGAACTGCCTACTACTATATATGCTCATATTGCTACCGTAATTCGTGTCCTGTCTTAGTTAGTGAGTTCTCGTGACGATATTTGCCAACTCAATATTACATGTTTAATTATTCATGTAAATATTATTGATTTTAACCTTAAATCTTTAGTTATTATTGTCATATTGTCAACCCTAATCCGTCGTGTTGACAAATTTATGTTGAGGTTCATAAACCCCAACTCATTATATAGTACGTGTCAGGTTTATGTCGTGATAAAATTATCAACGTTAATCTTCAATCCTAATCCACTTAAGGGTATGAAAATTAGCCACTCTTTCTAAGAATTGCATCTTTTGAATCGGAAATTGAGTATGACACATTCTCATGTGCAACCTGGATTTCCGTTTTTGAACAAGATATGTATACACATCATGATCACTAATTAAAGAACTTTGGGTGGGTGTGGTAACCCTTAATGGTGCAAAAGTATACTATTGCTTAAGTAAATTGAATCGAGAAATGCCTTAATCGGGTGGTAAAGCATTTACGAATAGAATTGAGGTCCCAAATTTGAGAAGACAGACTTCAAAATTTTGATAGCAAAAAACGCTTATAACTGTAAAGTTGGCTTGTAAATAAAATCTTAGTTTTGAACTAGAAATGAGCAAAGACGTGCGTTAATCGGTGTAAAAAACCTGGATTTCTTGTTTAGTTCGAATAAGATGTAGACATCACTCAAGAACTTTCGCGGCTGTGGTATTTCCTTATGGAGCAAGTTTGAATTGAATAGATTGAATTCATTTTTGGTCGAATGAATGAAGATGGCTCTCCTAATCATTCGAAAATAAATTAGGGCTTTCGTGATATTTCCGTTTTTCATGGCCCTTTCGAACATTTAACTATAAAAAAAGAGTTTTTTTTTTTTTAGGGTAAAAAAGGCGTATATTAATTCAACGCACTGGAAATCGCCCAATAGCAATTGAGAAACAAGCTGAGGGGCAGTAGCCCACAAAGACTCCGCAGAAGGGCTCGTCGCTCCACGCTAAGCCAACAAATGTGCAACAGTATTCCTATCCCTACTGACCCAAAAGATCCCCGGTGCCCGGCCGTTGTCCGCAATTGCTTTTGCCACTTCTTCAGCCACGGGCTAAAAAGAGTATATGTTGGTAGACAGTCTCACATGTGATACGTTAAATGCTAAATTCTAGATAATCATTTTCTTCTCTTTATGTGATATACTTGTGTTTAACATAAGTACAAGACATTAGAGGTTAAATTTAATAAGTGATACATTAGAGGTTAATTTCAAACATCAACAACTAAACTCATAACCGTGATTAATCAGGAGCTAAACTCAAGTCTCAATATATCATAATAGTCTGAACATAATACACAATATATCTTATACTATATTTGATATACAATTTTTAAGAATATAATCAGCATACATTAGAAACTAAACTTGATACGTGCATCGTTGAAACAGATCAATACAAGTTTTTGTCTTAATTATAATTATAGCAATTGATTTGTAAATGAATGGGTCTAAACATTAGATAATTTGGCCTTTGGCGGTGGGGATATTTAGATATATTATTTATCTTGTTCCTGCCTAGCTAATAATTAGATGGATCCATCTGTAGCCATAATATAATTTTTCTGAGGTATATGAATATGATGCCTGCATTTCAATTAGGGTAAATTACATTTACCTCCCTCGAGGTTTGTCAAAACTACCAAAATTCCCTTGTAGTTTCATGAAACTACCAACACCTCCCTAGACATTTAAATCCAGCTAAAACTTGTATTCAATCTGTTAAATGGTTCAACACGCACCACTTTCCCTTTAAGAAATGTTGCATTATCCAATTTTTTAAGGACGAAAGTATCAGTTGTCCAACTGTCATACTGCCTGACAGGAAACTGTTTTGCCTAATTACAGAAAAAACTTGAGTTTTGAGTTTAATTTTTTGACTCACAAAGGGGCAAATATAATATTACGATACTAGAAGAGGATAATTGTTATCTTTTAACTCGGTTCAAGGGGATTATTGATAGTTTCATTAAACCACAGGGAGGTTTTGATAGTTTTGACAAACCTCGAGAAGGGAGGTAAATGTAATTAACCGTTTCACTTAATTAATTTGGATCGATGACTATCGAAGCTTAATTAAAACTAATTGAAAGTCTACCCACCTACTAATTAGCTTGTTAATTACTATACTCAAAATAATCATGGAGTTTATGTCAACTAATCAACAGTTTCAAACATCTATTAACAATAATTTAATAACCGATATCGCGTGACTGCTCATGATACGTTATAACTCGTTAAACACTGTCCCCTTTTTTTTGGTAAAGTGATACCATATCAATTCGTCTAAGTAAATTACAACTTAATTAATCCTGCTCATGCTTTAATTTCCGAATGGATGATAGTTGATAAAATCTTGAAAGGTATTGTCAAAAAGTTGTAATCAATAAGCCGCCCTTTCTTATTTTAGTAACGTATAATTGTGTCTTTTTAGAGATATTTCCCCTACATCTTATATTCCTATGCTAATCTTGCTCTAGTCACAAACAAAGTAGTATTAATTCATTCGCTTAGTTACGTGGTTAAATATCGTTATAAAACATACATGAAAGTTACAAATAGCAAGTAGACTGTTTTAATACAGTGGAACTTAAGGAGTAATATATACGTAGTTATTACCGTTGTTGTCGCATGGCTGTAAATCTATCATTTTTAAAATTTCTTTTTTTATGGTATAATGCACGATGTTTGCAAATAAAATTCAAAATTGATGAACGTAATTAATTAGTTAGATGGAATTCCATTACGTACATACACGAAGTCTTTTAGATTAGTTAAGAGAATCTTCAAACACAATTTTCGCATTTGAATTTGCCATCCATTCTCCATTGGTCAACTGTCAAACTACAATCATACCAACATGTCACCCCGCCAAACTTTATTCATTCAACTATATATATATATATATACATACAAACAAGTACTAAACGTACTTCTCTCGTTCAAATCTCAACCATGGCAACGAAAGCACTAATATTCCTCTTAGCTTTCTCATATTTTTCTTCATTTTTCTTACCGGCAATTTCCACCGGCGACCTCCTCTGGTGGTGTAACCAAACTCCGTATCCCAACGAATGCATGTTACATTTCACTAAAAAAGGCCCGCACGAGTTCAGCCTTTATTCCGCGCCGGCCGCCGAGCTGCAGAAATCGGATTTCCGCAAGATGACAACTCAAATAGCCTTCGAGCGCGCTCTCGAGGCCGGGGCCCACACTAAGAGCCTCAAATCCAAGTGCAAAAATGAGCGGGAAAAGGCTGCATGGAGTGATTGTACGCAGCTTTACGAAAACACCATCCTCCAACTGAACCGGACCCTGGGTCCCACCGCCAAGTGTACTGATTTGGACGCTCAGACGTGGCTGAGCGCCGCGTTGACGAATCTCGAGACATGTCGTTCGGGGCTGGAAGAAATGGGCGTTTCCTCCGACCATTTCTCGCCGCTCGCGTCCAACAACGTGAACGTGTCTAAGTTGATATGCAACACTCTGTCCCTCGGCGATTCCTCAACGGAGAACAAAACGTACAAGGACGGTTTTCCCAATTGGGTTTCCCCCGGTGACCGGAAGCTGCTGCAGTCGTCTTCCGTTTCGCCGAATGCCGTGGTGGCGCAGGATGGGTCCGGGAATTATAGGACCGTTCAGGCTGCGCTCGATGCGGCGGCGAAACGAAAGGGCGGCGGCAGGTTTGTTATACGGATAAAGAAGGGAGTTTATAAGGAAAATCTGATGATCGGAAATAGCATGAAGAATATCATGTTTGTTGGGGATGGCCTGAAATATACTATTATCACCGGCAGCCGCAGTGTTGGAGGAGGATCCACCATGTTCGATTCAGCTACTGTTGGTAAGCCTAACTCAATTTGCATTTGCGTTGACTATTCCATTTTCCAAATTACAATATTTTGAAATTTTTAATAACTTTTTGTTTGGTTGGTTGACATTAATCTTCTGAATCTTGAAAGACTTGAATATTTGGTTTTTTTTTTTTTTTTCTTGGGTTTAATTTCCATGCATGATGCATTTAATTCAATGTTGGACGAACAAGTTTCCTCATGATGATTGACTGAAGTTTGACCAGGATTTGTTTGTTCATTTGCACGTAAATCTGATCATCTTGAGAAACATCACTCCTTTACTATTCCCCACCGCCTAACTTTTCTCTTAATTTCCATTTTTAACTTGAAAAAATTGATTTTGTCCTTTAATTTCAAACATACAGTTTAAATTATAGATTCAAATTTAGACAGTACGAATAGTGCATATGTTCCTCAAGCCCGGTTAAAAGGGTAAACAAAGAAATTTTTTTTTTAAATTTTATTTACTGCTTGGAATTTTCGTGTTAACAAAAAATAATTCAAATGTATCGGAATTTGAGTCGATAACTATTTCAAAACTATTTTAGAAGTTAAGAAATTAAAATAAATTTTTTCTATTATGAAATCAAATCGAGACAAAAGAGTTCAAATTAAGGAATCAATTATTTAACCCTCTTAATTACTTTTAGAAGAAAAAAAAAAAAAGTGCATAACTAAACAAACTTTGCCCAATCTTATACTGCTTTGCTCATATATTAATTTTACAACATTGAATTTATGAGAAAATAACTTGCTGACGTTATCTCTGGCGTATGGATTAATTTCAGCGGTAAACGGCGAAGGGTTCATCGCTCAGGGCATTACCTTCCGCAACACCGCCGGCCCGCAAAACTACCAAGCCGTGGCCCTCCGCTCCGGGTCGGATCTCTCCGTATTCTACCGCTGCGGCTTCGAAGGATACCAAGACACTCTCTACGTCCATTCCCAACGCCAATTCTACAAAGAATGCTACATCTACGGAACCGTAGACTTCATCTTCGGCAACGCCGCCGCCGTTCTCCAGAACTGCATGATCTACGCCAGGAGACCCATGGCTAAACAGCAGATCACCGTCACGGCACAGGGCCGGACCGATCCGAACCAGAACACGGGTATCTCAATCCACAACTCCCGGGTCATGGCTTCGGCCGACCTGGTTCCGGTTCTCGGCTCGTTTAAAGCCTTCTTGGGCAGGCCGTGGAAGCAGTACTCGCGTACGGTTTATCTTAAAACGTATATGGACTCTTTGGTTGACCCGGCGGGTTGGTTGGAATGGGATGGCAATTTCGCGCTCAACACTTTGTATTATGGGGAGTACAAGAATTCCGGGCCGGGTTCTTCCACGGGGAGAAGGGTCAGGTGGCGCGGTTATCGGGTCATCACGAGTACCGCAGAAGCGTCGCGCTTCACCGTCGCGAATTTCATTGCCGGTCAGTCGTGGCTGACAGGAACTAAAGTGCCTTTCACCGCCGGGCTCTAATTAATTATTTACTACACCGCCATATGATCAATTAATTATTTTGTTACTTATTTTTTTTGGAATGTAAATAGTAATTTCCTTGCGTTGATTAATTGAATTTAAGGGTGATAACAAAATTTTGAGTAAATAGTTCATGGATTTTGATGGATATCTCTTAATAAGTTATCAACTTTAAATTTATGATTTTGCATTGCCCTTGAACTTTTAGAAACTTCTGTGTTATAAAAATAATGATAGATATTTTAACTAATTATTCAAATTTTCTATAATAAGTGATTTGATAAACATTTATCGATAAATAATATAATATTTATAATTATTTTATAAAGAAACAAATCACGCATGAATATTAATTATTGTCAAAAAAAAAAACTCACCATTAAATATTAGTAACTCTTTGATTATCTAATCCGGGAATCAAACTGGGCTTCAGGCCCAAAACAGATGGGTTTCATACACGGGCACATTAGATGAAGCCCAATATCCCGGTTGACTTGGAGGCTTCAAGTCAAAGTCATTCATCGTCTACAAGCCGTTGACTCCATAATACTTTGCTCATACACTTGAAAAAAGATAAGCACACGGACACTGTTAATAATGAAATTACGACATTTTTTTTATGTTGATGCGACAAATGAATTACATTTTTGCTCGAATATTTGTGTCGAATCGCACCATCATACGTGATTGTCCAACAGATGTACGAGATAATTTTTTAAATAAATCATGTTGGTATGTTGTTTTATGCCTAAGTGCCACGTGCTTTATTTATCTATGCACTTTAGTTAATTGAGCGAATCAGTTCAGAAATTAAAGTTTATATAGAAAACATTAACAATGATTGGTTTTATTGTCCCTTGTTTTACTTGATAAACAATACAAATCAAATTATAAGTACTACCTTAAGTGTTGTTAGCTAGGCTGTGACTCGAGACTCGAAACAGCGTTTCGATTTTGCTTGCATTAGCAGATTGGCTTTAATAATATGATTCAATGCATTAAATAATAATATTTACTCATAATTTTACGACCAAAAAAAAAATATCAACTTACCCTTCGTAATTTAATGAATCAATAACTTGACAATATTGTTTGAAAGTTGACAATTTATTTACGGAATTGTTATTTGCAATAACATTTTTCTGTGAAAAGTCTATAATGACTCTTAAGTTTTTTTAAAAAAAAATAAAAGAAATCATTTTCAATCTAATTATGTCACGTAGTCACGAGGACAATCCATATTACACAGTAAATAAATAATCTATACATTTTTTGTATATAAAATTGGTTTTTTAACAAAATAATAATAATAATAATAATCTATACATTTTTCATATTGGATTGGGTTTCTTCCAAAATACCGTTCAAAGTGGGCGGTATTTTGGATCAAAATACCCGGTATTTTGATCCAAAGCGGTACTTTGAATCAAAATACCACCCAAAGTTGGGTGGCAGTACTTTAATATCAAAATACCGCCCAAATTTTGGGGATGGTATTTTGGTAATGTTACTATAAATAGGGGGCGGGATTTTGGAATATATTTTTGTCAATAACGAGATTTCTGGCAAAATATTTTTGTCAATCTCGGGCCAGACAGGGTTTTTTCATGTTAACAAACAAACTTTACGTAAAAAAATGTATAGATTGTTTACTTACCGTGTAATATGAAAAATATAAAAAAGTTTTTTTTTAGCTAAAGGGCAAAATAGACTTTTCGTAGAAAAATATTACTGTAAATAGTAAAATTGTCACTGCAAATGGTATGCCCCTTTATTTATGTGGTTTGAAAATGGACAATTTAACCCCATGCTACGTTGGAAAAAATTACAGCTTACCCCATACCACATGATTTGATAAAGATTAAAATATGGGAGTTAAGTTTTTTATTTTTAAACCATGATGGGGTAAGTTGTTTATTTTTAAACGACGAGATAAATTATCTATTAAGGAAAAGTTGTTTATTTATTGAGCTACAAAAAGGTAATTTGTTTCTTTACCAATAAAAATATAGAAAGAAAAAAGAGCTTGTTACGTAATAACCAATGGATATGAATGTGATCCCAATTTGCACTTTAGCTTTGTGCAATTGCTCTCGTGCAGTAGTATTTATGATTTACATTTATGCATCAGTATAATTGTGGGAATGATTTTGAAGGGGACTTTCAAACCATAATGTAATCATTGAATCCTACTATATAGTATCTCCTACTATTATACTATAATTATAATTAATCTTTCATTAGGTGAGATCCACCTTTTCTACAAACCTCATAATTCCACATTACTCGCAATATTGAAATTTTTTTTATAATGTTGTTCGGAGTATTTCTTTACTTCATCCCTTCCATATTCAGAGTTCGATTTTAAATTATACTTTATGACTCAAAAATAATTGTATTACTAAAGTATTTATAAACCACACCTGCAATTATAAGAGCTACTAAGTCCTAAGCCTCCTATTTTAGTTTTGTTTTTATTCTTTTCAATATATTTTATATTCTATATGAGTCTAACCTTTTTTTAATATACTTTTTACTATTCGCTGGGTATGGGCCGGCAGGGCCAGGAAGTGCCAAGGATAGGAGATCCATTGAGTCCGTTAAGTCCAGAAAGCTCATCCGTCATCATTGGCCCAACGACTAGAGGAAAAATCTTTTTGTTCTGTTTTGAAAACGGTTTTGGTTTCAACAGTAAATTTAATATATTTTAATCATATTTCATCATTTCGAATACAATTTTTTACTATTCAGCATATACTTTTTACATTATAAAACTATTTTCCAAAACTTTTTTTCAAAATCGTTTTCAAAACGATGAAAAAGAACAGGCCCTAGGTTTGCATAGAAGCTTCCAGTAATTGCCAGATGGCGGTCTTGTCTGACAGCTTGTAGGAGGATATTTTCTCACCAAGAATGAGGTAGCGGTTACTGACAGCTACAGGAAAAATTAATTTGTTGAATTTCTGCCAATGTCAGCTAATGAATTCTTAACAAGAAATCAATCTGTTGAACTTTGACCAATCCCAGTGAAAACATGCATGGTTCTTAGAGATGAGCATACTAGGATCTTGGCTTATAAGTACCCCTCTTATTCATACGAAAAAGAGAATTGGAATTTAGTAGGATAGATTCATTATAGTTTTACTTGCATTTTTCTAACTTTAGCATTGAAGTTATACGGGGAAGCTTATTTCCAACTGCATGTAGCATGGGGGACAAGTCCAGAGACCTCGGCGAGGAAGAAGGCCTCATCAATATTCATTAGTTGTTCTTAAAATTTTAATTTTAAATCCATTTTTTCAAGATATCATATTGGCCCTTAGTCTAAATATTTTATCCCTTCTTTCTGTTCTCTTGTGGCTTGTGTAGGGAAAATTTTGTTGGAGGAAAGTTTTTTGTTAAAAATTTTTTGGAGGGAAGTTTTTTTTGGGAAATTGTGTAGGTGAGAGATAAAAAAGTGTAATGATTGTGTTATTTTTTAAATTTATGTGAGTATGTATTTAGAGGGAATTTTAAATTTTTAATTTTAAATTATTGAAAAAGTGAAGTTGTTTCTTTGTGTAAAGTTTTAAAAAAAAAAAGTTATGATTCTTGAAAAATTGCCACAAGAGAATAAAGCCTTATTCTCCTCGTATACCTCAAATCAGTATACATGCAGGACTGCCCCATGAAAGTATCTTTACAGCTAGCTTATTTTGAGTATTTACAGCGTATTTGTACATATGTCCTACAAAATTATGTATGTATAGACGAGGAATAAAAGATGAATTCAAACAAGCTTCTCATTCATCGTATTCTACAAATGATGAGACATTATACATTTGTATGTACACTGCATGCCCGTGCCTTACATGTATTCATACCCCTATACCTGTTTTGAGGGGCTACACATACTCATTGTCATTGATATAATGAGCAGATATTTTCTGAACTACTTTTCAATGAACGTACATCGTGTTTAATTTCTGATGTATCATATTTATATTATAAAAATAAGCGTAATAAATTTACACAATACTAATTGCATATTGAATTCACCCTCTAATGTATTCAATGTAGTTGTTGATGTATCACAGTTACGAATCTAGTTGTTGAAGTATTAGATATCGAGTTTAGTCTATGATTTATCGTGTATTGAGTTGAGCATGTGACATTGTATCAAGTTTAGCTATTGATGTATTATTATGTATTTAACTGCTGAAGTATTGCGTATTGAATTTACTTTATGAGTAATAATAGACTACTCAACTAATTTATCTTAAATCATGTGTTTCAACTCATGTGGCATGCATTCATTGGTTACATTTTTATAAAATAATTATTAATATCACATAAGTGGTCAATAAATACATGTCATATGAATTGAGATACAAAATTTGAAATGAATTAATTAAATAATCTATCATTACTAATATATCACAATTATATTAAACCTCACAAATCACCTGTAGTAAAAAGCACGGTACACAAGTGTCGACCCCCTAACATGTGATATGAAATTGAAAATATCCGAAGCTGACCAATCCATTATGAATTCTAAAATGGTAGGTGGACTGGTGCTTAAAGCACATATGGGAGACCGGGACAAAATACCTAAAACCAACCTGGGCCTGTTCTTTTTGTTCCGTTTTAAAAACGGTTTTGGTTTCAACAGTAAATTTAATATATTTTAATCATATTTCATCATCTTCAATACAATTTTTTATTATTCAGCATCTACTTTTTACATTTTCAATACACTTTTTACATTATAAAACTATTTTTTAAAACTTGTTTTCAAAGTCGTTTTCAAAACGTCCAAAAAGAACAGGCCCGAAGTAACAATATCACCGACGGAAAGAGTATTTAAAATTTAAAAAAATACTTGGTGTAATACTATTCAATTGCATAAATAAGCTATTATTGGGAGAAATTATTCCACGCAAGGGATGTATACACATCAGCAATATGATGTGGTACAACCATCCAGTAAAAACTTGACACGACAATTCCACATACGATAACTAATTTATGGAAAATACTAATTCAGATCCTAAAAATAAGCCTTCCATAACCATTAATTAGTGCATACATTTTATGTTTCCAAATTTGGCCGGACTTGGCATGCTAAGCTGTTAATGGCAGAAGTTTTTGGACTGCAGAAGAATGAAGAATTAGAGGGAAAAAAACCTCCTCGTATTTTCTTTGGAATCATCTTCTTCATGTTTTTCAAGTATTTAATTTCTTCCGGTAATAGTCTTGTCAAAGTTAGTAAAAAGATTGTTATTGAATCTCCATAAAGGAGAATAATGAAACTCTATTAAAGTTTAAACGGAGCTTTACTCTATGCCAAGCCTTAAGCCATGGAAGTTTGGCACATATCACTTCTAAGAATAGTACTGAGAATAAAATTTATAAGGGCCAAATATCAGTAATATATTGTGATTCTGAAGTTGATAAATCCGGAGCAGCCAACTCCCCACTTTGAAGATGGTATAATTGTATTGTCTTCCAAAATCACCAAACGAGTACTCCTTCCTTTTCAATTGAAGATGAAATTCAGAATTCAGTGTTGTCTCCAAAACCACCAAATCAGCTTTCGTATCATAATTAGTGGTTAGGAAAAATTATTCAGTGCATTCGTTGTATATCTAAAATAGTGCAGTTAGTCAATCGTAAAATAAAAATAAAAATAATATTTATTTTTGGTCTCCTAAAATAACACTTATCCTTCAAATGTATCTAGTTGGACAATTTTACGTAGTGCAACGGATGCACTAAAATAATGTATAAAAAATACTTACTTCATTCTATTAGAAGAGTACAGTATAAAAAAATTCTATGAGTTTACTTTTGATTTATTACTCTTATACACTTATTAATATAATATGTATTATTTACAATTAACTTATGTTTAAAAACTAAAAATAACACTAAAAAAATAATGATAAATTACTTAAAACACCGTAACTTATGAAAAATAATATATTTTCAAAAGTGAATTATTCAAATGAAATCGATGGACGAGGAAAAAATTATGGGCCTGTTCTTTTTGGGCGTTTTGAAAATAATTTTGAAAACAAGTTTTGAAAAATAGTTTTATAATGTAAAAAGTGTATTAAAAATATAAAAGGTAAATGATAAATATAAAAAATTGTATTAGAAATAATAAAATATAATTAAAATATATTAAATTTACTGTTGAAACTAAAACCGTTTTAAAAACGAAACAAAAAGAAAATACCCATATCATTGGCCACTCTGGGCCGTTGTGAAAGTGTAAAACCAATGGCCAACAGTTGGTGGGGTCGAAATTATGGAAACAGGTAGGGGTCCCATTGAAGTATTATAGATGCCGCAACGCCATTGGTTGCTGGAAAATTCAGCCAACAAAGGTTTGCCACATTGTCAAATAAGGAGGTTCTCAAAACGTTTTGGGCTGGAAGCTAATTATGTAAGATTTCGTCATGATAGCAAAATCTACCAAATTTATTTTATTTAACATTCCTTTTTTCAATTTTCTACCTTTCTGTATGTTTCCACGACTCCATCCATCGCTTACGTGATACGCAGATGCTATGACATTGACACGATTAAAATTATGATCGTGTTTATTTATTATTAAATAAACGAAATCGAATCAACTTTAATTAAACGGATATCGATTCTGAGTTTGTTTGTCACATTATTATCTAGTACAACATGAGATATTTGAGTCTAAAAAGAATATTATTTTTTTCACGAATAAGCTCTTTTCGCTTTTCATTCCTCATGCACTGAGAAGTAGCGCATTTCTATTTAGGACTTGAATGTCGATCGAATATAGATTGAAAGCTAAACTTTACCATGAAGAAAGAGACTCGACCTAGATTGATGCCTTTTAACCTGCTACCGTTAACAGAGGCTTCGGTCGCCGACTCTCCTGTCATTAAGTCACCACCTCTCTTGACCTTCTAGCACTAGGCAGACGTCAGTCCCCATACATGGTCTTCGTGGCTTTAATTTGAGTTGCAGGCCCGACTCTGAAAACGGAGATACCCACACTAATAGCGGGTCTGATTCCAACATTGAATAGATTGGCACAAAGTGAACTAAAAATGCTTGTTTCTTTGAAGAGTTCCATATGCATATATATTGGATTTAAATTCCATACTTCCTGGAGAGTATCTCCTTCTCAGGTTCGAACTCATGACATCAGAGTTTCAAAACCATCTCATCATCCACCAGCTTAACCCTCCTCCTATGTTCCCAACATTTGTGGCCATTTGTTTTCTCTCGTAACTTAACTATTCTTTGCCCAAAAGGAATAAAAGTAAAAATTGTACATTTATAACGAATAGTATTTTATTATTGAACTATATGTTTGCGTTTGATATAATATTATTCTTTTCATTCTATTAAAAGTACTCCTTTCGTCCCATTTAAATTTTCAGTATTACAAACAGGACTATTTAAATGAGACAGATGGAGTATTCAATAGTACAAATATTTTTGATTCCCCAATATAAACTAAAACACGACTCATTCTTTAATAGACGAAAGTTAATATTATTTTCTCTAAATCCAATTCATAATGTTAAATTGTCTTATTCATTTAGTTCGCAATTCAAAAGGGGAATGAAAATGTTTGAAAAGTAACAAGTACACGTATTGAGCACGTGAAACTTGAGTTTCTGCGACCGTACCAATTTTGGTTTTGGGGGTGGTTGCTTTTAAATGATGGTGGCTACAACACGCCGGACCGCCGAGCCGCCACGGTCAAGTTTAACTTCAAGTTCAACAAAAGTAATTTAAACATAATTTGCAACATCGGAATCTTTTGTGAGATTGATTTGAGTGCAGAATCGAGAATAGAATCGTAAAATTCTACACAAAATATACACATGCAAAATCACAAATAAATTATAAAAATTATTTATGACATTAATTCTGCCTTGGTTAAAAGAAGTAGAAACAAACAAAAAATGTGGCTGGGGTGTTGGATGGGTAGTGAGCCATTTTTATAATCTTGGAGAACCACCTTAATTAGTCGCACAAATCATGATTATCTCTTTGCCTTTTCAAGTCTACATCGATGAGATCCCTCAAATCCCGTTATATCTCATCTTTCTGCTTCACTTCAAACATTTAATTTCGGCTTAATTCAACTTGGTCTCACTCAATTAATAATCTCCTTTGGCCCATTTGAGCTGAGCTCACTCTCACCAACCAATTGAGTTGACTGAAATATTATAGGTTTTTTTATGTTTTAATTAACTTTGGGGTTCTTAAATACGTTCTGGCAATAGTGCAGTGGATGCAGGCTCAAACCCACCCGAGGGAAGACAATTCAGAGTAATATTAGGTGTGGGGTTCACTATGAGCCTCAACCGAGAAAAAAAAAAAATGACTTTTTAACTTTGAAGACTGAATGAGCTTGTTTAAATTCGTGTTTATAGTTTGTGCTTTTTCCAGATATAAAACTAGAGTTTGAATATTCCGTGTATCAATCATGTATTACACATTCATGTATGTTTTAATGCCTAAAACAAACGGTAAAACACGTGTGTTTTTAATTAAAGTTGCAAATTAATGCATGCATGCATGATGATATACAAGATATTATTACATCTGTTTCATTAGAAAGTTCAGTTTGAAATTGTAATGTGTGACTTATAAACAGTTATACCACTAAACTCTTTTAGTTTCTGGAAAGAAATTAAGAGGAGCAAACTAACCATTCAACTTAGTTTATAGGAAGTGAGACAAAGAATTCTTCAAACTCAGTGAAATTCTTGATAAGGTGGCTAGATCAGTTTGGTGGATGTAATAAATAAAAAAGAAAAATCCAATAAAAAAATGCCACCCGTGCGGATGGGTGGATGGATCATTCATGGAGTGGCTGGCCCTCCAAACTTCGAAAAGCTATGATTTCACCGTGTGGTAAAAAAAAATTTAAAAATAAAAAAATGGTCCCCTTTAATTAATTACGAAACAAATGGGTATAATTAACACAAATAGCTAATTTCATTGGCTTTTATTATATGATCAAAAATATTCACAATGATGACAGTCGGTGGTGGGAAGGAAGTGTGCTGTTCACGAGCGAGCCACCTGCTAGTTACTTCTTATGCTCCGTTTCTCTCTGAATCGGTGTTAAAATGCAAGGTCTTGTAAACTCGAAACCTTAACGTTGTAACTTTATGGGTCGTAAAATTTTAAATTAAAACAGAATTAGGGTTTGTTAGTAGAACAATATCTTACATACTCTATTGTCCGATCATAGCCGTCTGAGAGTCATGCCCATTGTGTTTCATTTTATATTTTCATGATTTGAGATCATGTACGTCTAACACTTTTGTATAACAATTGATCAGCGAGCGAGTGGCATAAAGGTTTAGTTGTTGTACATGCGTTACACTACAATCGTCTAAAACATACAAAAACAAAATCAAATGTAAAATCCAAAATTTAACTAAAATGGATTAATTACTGAGCTCTAATCCTTATTCAACCCGAAAACATGCATTGTTTGTTGTCCAAGACTTGTTGATTTTTTAAGTGAAAATAATTAAATAAAGTGATGACATAATAGGGTCGTAAGCATAAGGTTGCCCCACCCCCAAGCAAAGCCGCAGTTTTGAGGGTAATTTCCAAATCCCCGCGGATTAACTCCAATCAGTCTTCTTGAGTTGTCCTAATCGTATAATACAAACAGTAAAAAAAATTAATTAACGAAAGTGTAACATGAACTCAAATTAATTACTTAAATTCAATGGATCGTAGTGATCATGATCATGGCTGCAATAATTAAGACAGTCAACAAACAACCACTCGATCGATGCCAATGGAATTCATTTAGATAAGACAAAAATGAATTACCATCATTAACTATCCACTTAATTAAAGTGCGTTTATTAATTAGTACTCCCTCCGTACTGAGTTCAGTTGGAAAAATATACAATTTATTATAAATAATAAGGTAAAATTCTTAAAATAAGTAATTTGTTATCATATTTCATATTTATATAACTTTATTCTCTGAGTAATAATTAATTGTTAACTATATAGTAATGTTATGCAAGGTAAATAACTTCAAACTGGACCTTTCTAGTCGGACACTAATTTTTTTTTTTTTTTTCCCTTCCCAAAACAGAACTTTTTATATGGATAGTGGAATATAATTTACTTCTAGTAACTTGCCAAACGGAGAGACGGGAGTTACTCTTATGTCATTGTCCGGCCGGCCGGGTCCACCCGGCACCACTCAGGCGATCGAACTCCAAAACAAAAAAGATTGGCCCTCCCGTCCCGGACCAGACAAAGTTACATTTACGGGACCGTTCAGGACCACATTGCATGATCCATTTTAGTGATGGCTCGCAGCTCGATGGAGATTTTTGCAGACTCACATGACGGAAAAAAAGAAAGAAAAAGAAAGACCACTTTTAATTTCCCCAGTTGTAGGTAACTTGCTAGGTAAGTCAAATATTCCAGCTTTCCATGTTCTTACCAAATACTACCTCCTTTAGTTATTTATCAGCATCTTTCTAGAGAAATTTACATGCATTTTCTTGGTTCACAAAGTAAGTCATTCTAGTAATCATTTTGAAATCCTTTTTAATATGCGTGAAGTAACACATTTTTTAACTGAGAAAATATGTGAGAGGGCGCAAACGACACTTAATAAAGAACCGGAGTAAGTTAATTAATTAAGGCGGTGGGAAACTCAGAAAGACAGGAGATCGAGTGGGAAGAAGTCGCTGTCAGTTGCGGGTGGCGGAGGTGGCAGCTCCCCAGACAGTACTGCCATGGTATAGAGAGAGAGAGAGAGTTAAAAGTATTAGTTTTGTGTGTGTGCCATATACTTGCGCCACTTTTCGGGCGCCTTTGGCTTGGCCAACAATTCTGGTTTCTGTGCAAAAGCAGTACTCTGTGAATAAAGTAATGAATTTAATGTAACTAAACTATAGAATAGAGAGAGTTACCTTATCCTTAATGATTAGGGTTTTGGTCTTTTCTCTTTCGTTCATTCCCTTTGGTTCTTGTCTTCTTTATATATACGTACACATACATATCATCCATTACCCTGTTGGTGCTTCTGATCTTCCTTGGCTTCTTCCCATCTTCATGATCCGATCGTCCGACGACCCGACAATCAAATCATAGAGTCGTTGTTGCCGTCGTTTGAACCATCGATCGATCGTGCGGGTTGTAAGTTTTCTGATCAAGTCCCGAGGAGAGACACTCAAGAGATAAATAACACTTGGAGGGCTGCTTCTTTTTTTCTTCTGGTTTTGTCAGTTTGTTGTCTGATCGTATTGATTGAAGCATTCCATTTCCAAGCAACTTACTCCTACCTCGATCCCGATCAGCTTAATTAAGGTTTGATCCTCGTTGCTTGATCATCATATGCATTTTATGCCTTGTCTATTGATCCTAAGTGAAACTAAAGTCGTGTTACATCCATTGATCGATATCATGATTGATTTTAACTGTTGATGATCGATGGATCGCTATTAATATATATAAATATAATACAGATCAGAAATCAGAGAATTAATTTCGTGATCGATCTGTTGTTGTTCGTGTTAATTTGAGTGTTTGGTGTGTGTCTGTGGGTTAATTTTGATCCAATTAATATTTGTTATATATATATATATATATATATATATATATATAGATATACAATTAATCATAACATGAAATGCATGCTCCAACACCTTCATTATTACTGCTCCCATTCAATCTTCTTTTCCCTTTCTCTTAACATTAGTTGAAAAATCTTCTTGACCAAGTTTTCTTAGTTTTCAACCGAAAGGAATTTCTTGTTTCCAGAGGGAAAATAATATAGAACTATACAAGCAATTACTAGGAAAAATTAATTTAAAGATAGTTTGGTTCTTGTTTCTACCTATCTATATATATATATATATATATATATATATATATGACTCGAAATTTGCTAATAAGAACGGTTTTGAAGAAGAAAAGAAAAGTTTTATTTGTAAATATATATTTCAAAAAGACGTCTCATTTTTAATTTTGTAGTACTTTTATGGAGAGTTTTATATTTTAGTACTATGATTATGTAAATTAAAAATAAGAGTATAAGTAAAATTGTGTTTCAAGTAACAAGAGCTAGTGAAGAGCTTCATTGCGGTAACAGAAGACTTGTCTATCAATGTTTCTGCTCACTTAATTAATTAGACAAGTATGCACGCTTACGAATTCAACATTGAACATCCTATTTTTGGCTTTGATTTGGTGATTTTATTGTCCAATTAATGGATCGAGCAACAAACTTGAAAAGGGCTTATATTTAGGGTGAAGTGTCCGTGTGGAGAGATAGGATCTTCTGTCTAGTTTCACTTTGTCTTCATATGAGTCCTATTTCTTCATTGTCAGATAATTAAACTGAAGATATCAAAGGCATTGTGAGAGCGTGTAGACAGGACATAAACATTATAAGAAGGTGAAAAAGGAAGACGGAGTTAGGGTAGATAAAGTTCTTTCGGGTGTGGTTAATAGTCAAGAAGTATATATACGCCGCTCAGCTTCATTAGAAGCAGAGCCGGAATCAGAAAATACATTTTTAAAATTCTTGAGGGGTTCAATATATGAATAAAATTTTTTTGATAATTAAATAATTCTAAAATAGGAAATTAATAGTTAAATATACACGGCTAATAAAGGTAGAGGAGGGGCTTAGAGGGGTCCGGTGACCACCTCTAACCCCGTAGATCCGCCCCTGATTAGAAAAGTTAATTTTGTAATACTGTTTCTAATATTGCAAATGAAACGGTAGGAATATATAATATTGACTTTGCCCCTAGTATACGTAACTGTTTGATATCCATGTGAGATGCACTGAAACTAAGTTGATGATTACCCACAGTACAGTTGTTAGTGAATGAATGATTATGGTTCACATTTAATGGCTCAAATATAACGATTGAAGAGTACTAATTAGTAAACTGTTAGAATTAATAAGATTAATTTGTAGTACTTCTTCTGCTGTTGTTTTCATTAATTTGAATGATTTTAACTGGATCCGAAGCAGGTTCTTTTAGCCTTCTTGAAGATTATAAACATACATCAACAACGCAATGAACACATTTTCACATGTTCCCCCTGGCTTTCGGTTCCACCCAACTGATGAAGAATTGGTTGATTATTACCTGAGGAAGAAGATTAACTCCCGACGAATTGACCTTGATGTCATTAAAGATGTTGATCTTTACAAAATTGAGCCCTGGGATCTTCAAGGTATATATATACGTTTTACTAGAAAAGTCCAATAATAAAGTAGACTTTACTAATATAACGAAGAAACTAACAGTTTTTTCATGATGTACTATACTGTATATACTGATAACATGTATATTTTCTTGCATGTTTATATATACATAGAGATCTGCAGAATTGGCACAGAAGAGCAAAGCGATTGGTACTTTTTCAGCCACAAAGATAAGAAGTACCCAACCGGAACCCGGACGAATCGGGCTACTGCTGCCGGATTCTGGAAAGCTACGGGAAGAGACAAGGCTATTTACTCTAAGCATGAGTTGATTGGCATGAGGAAAACCTTAGTCTTCTACAAGGGCCGCGCTCCCAACGGTCAAAAATCAGATTGGATTATGCATGAGTACCGCCTTGAAACAGATGAAAATGGAACCCCTCAGGCAAGTAATTGATTAATCAAATCAATACTCTATCCGTTCCCGTTCCATTAGAAGAATTGCACTTTATAACTCAGGTTGAATATTTCCTCGTTATAATTTTGGGTTACTGATCTTATTTGAATTAAACAGGAAGAAGGGTGGGTTGTGTGTAGAGTATTCAAGAAAAGGATAGCGACGATGAGGAAAATCAATGGCGACGAATCTCCGATGTGGTACGACGATCATCATGTCGGCTCTCAAATTCAATCAAACATGAATTTGCACTATCAAATCCCACAAGAACAATTTCTGCAGCAGCTCCCCCTTCTCGAGAGTCCAAAGATGCTGCCTCTGACTACGTCAGCAGCCAACAACGTTGATATGATTCCGGCTTTGTCTGGAGCTGGTTATGGTGACGTCTGCAATGGAAGCGGCCATTCGCATTATCATTCGGTTTACGGTAACAATTATTTGAACAATGTTCATGAAGATCAGGTGACGGATTGGAGAGTTCTTGACAAATTCGTGGCTTCCCAGCTGAGTCAGGATGAAGTTTCAAAGGAAAGTGATCAGTATTCAAACACTACAAACACATTTACTTCTGATGATTCCAATTTCATGGTCAAACAATTGGAGAGGCAAGACTGGGATCAGTAGAAAATTTGGAAAAGGCGCGGGCCGGCCGGCCACGGTAAATAGTACTCCCTCTGTCCCGTATGATTGTACCACCGGACTCTTTTAGTGTTGCGGAAGGAAGGGGGAGAGATCATCGAACCAGTTTCCAGTTGTGTTGTACATAATAAAACTAATGGTACGTACGTAATTACCTTAACTATTAGTCATTAATTAATTTGAAAAGACTTGGGTTTATAAGCAGTCAAAATCGATGTGTAACAAGAAAATCAATGCCTAATATATATTGTCATGTTGTATAGCTGCCTGCAGGTGGAGTTTATGTTACCTGTGGCTTCTATGAACAGAACTAGAACAATATTAATAATGTAATAGTTTAGTGTCAACTTAAAGTCTTTTTAAGTGATGTATTACTGCTCTCTTTGAATCATTAATTGAAGAGTTACGGTATATAACTGTTTATGAATTACAGTATATGACAGTTCTTTCAATGAAGACGTAATTAATGAGTCTTACTTTGCGCGTAAATAAGGTTAAAATTCATCTTAATTAGTTTCACTTCGATAAAAGATTGCTTAAATATTCAGAAAGAATAATCTATGGTCCAGTAGTAGTAGTTCGAGTAGCTAGAGAGAACGTTACTTTGAAGACTGGGCTTGGTATACTCAATAGATCTATCACTGTTTTAAAATACTCGATGGACAGCAAATTGCTTTAAGCAAAAAACTTCCTTTTATGTGAAAGTGATGAAAGGATATACATACGTGCGTTGTCATCAGTCATGATCATCATCTTGAGGAAGTTCCAATCTAATTGTTAGCATATATCGGCAGTAATTACTTAGAAGAAGGACAAACACACACTTAATTGCACCAGTACTATAGAGTTAATCAATGGAGGCCAAACTATCCGGGATGAATTCTCTTCCTATCTCTTGTCTAGTACCATACCACTGTCTTCCCCGTCAAATCTCTCACAAGAGAAGTGGGCCCCACATGTGAGGGAGTGAACATGAAAAGACATGAATACAATAGACAAAAAAGATACGAATGTGTAAACCAATTATAGAAAGAGGTCAAAGTTGGAAAATAGATAGAGTTAGAACGTGGACTACTGCTTATGTGATGCAGCAAAGCCATTGAACGAACAAGTAAACCTTAATGCAACCAAACTACCCAGAACAGTTGCCTGAATTATATATCAACAATACCTATTAAACCATGTTGGCGCTCTGCTGAAGATGACGATGAAGATGAAGCGACTTGGGTAATGGATATGTCTGGAAATCGGAAGGCACCGATCGATCAATATGCAACCTGGGAGCAACTAACCTTAATATATATATATAGAGAGAGTGTGCCCAAACTCATTGACTGAATCTTTCAATATTGATTAGAATGGAATCCGATGAAGAAAACAGAAGAAAAAAAAAAAATGTTTGATTTCATTTGATTTGGAAGTCAAACGCATGCCTAAGCGCATGGCATTAAGGTCAGAATTGCACCCATGATTGAGGTTTCCTAAGATTATGTTTGTGTGCGAACCAAGCAAGTTAACATCATTAACAACCATGCCATCTGACTATTAGTATGTCTTTCTGCGCACTTGATTAATCCTAATTAATTTCTCCATCTAACTCATTCGTGATGGGAGAGAGGATCACTTGTCTAAAATATTCTGTCTGAATTAATGAAACGATGTAGTTTCGCCTTAAAACTACATTGTTTAACTAAGTTAAAATTTGTTGAACATAATGTTTTAGATCATATGATCAAGATTTACTATAGTGTGGATCAAGGAGACATATTATAATATGATAATGGAGACACTCCGACAAACAAACACCAAAAACAAGTATGTCAAATTATAACCATAGGATAGGAGTGAAATTTGAGACTTCACATTCCCAACTAGTTATTGATTGTTGTCTCCTATGCTATGCTATGGACTATCCTGATTAATTACTCCTTCGTTACATTAAAAAAGTCAAATTTTAAAAAAAAAATTATTTCATTAGAAGAGTTAAGTTTGGATTTTTATTTTTATTTTTCTACCTTTTATAAGCTTACTAATATAATTACGTGTGATTAATAATTATTTCTTTTTAAAAATGAAAACATTAGTAAAAAAAAATATAGGGACAAATTAATTAAAAATATCGAGAGTCATTCATCATATTAGTCAGATTGGGAGGCAATTTATCATATTCCGAAGCCCATAACAGAGTAACAATCTGTAGCTAAATAAAGTGCTCTGGGATGGCCCAATAAAAGCTCTTAGGGCACTAGGATTGGATCGAAAATGAGCCGAATCAGAGAGGCCGTGGGCTTCTGGCATTTTATGTCAGGATGTTACAGTGTCAAGTGTCTTTTATATCAAACGTGAAAGTTTCATACATTTTATGTGAAAGTTTCATACATTTTATGTGGGTGTCGAAACTAGCATTCATGACAATGGGATGCATGACTCATGACATTTTACTATACTGTAGGCTAATTTCCTACGATTCTCAATAATTTCCATTATTCTGTAAAACTTTGAATCAGACTGCACATTGACTAGATTTCCTATGATTTCCAAACCATAATCTGTGTTCTTTAATACTTGTTCATTTCACTAGAAGAGTTTAGTAATACAACAGTTTATAAGTTACAAGATTCAACTCCAACGTAGACTCTTCTTATGGAACGGAAGCAGTAACCAATTCGCCAGAGAATCACAAAGTTAAAGTATCATAAACATGAATTTGGCACAAGGAAACGCAAAGATTCGGAGGGCAATTGAACTCCTATGTATACCAAATGGTCCAAAACAAATCACCCTATATTCATTAGTCAGTCATTTGACACACCAAACAATATGCCACTTTCCAAGACTCTGCACAACCTCCTCCTCAACATTCTGCCACAAAATGCTATGCAGACACTTTTTAACAACTTCAAACCAAAGTTAGAAATGGTAGGAATTAAATTATCTATCCCTCGACGAATCCCGCCAACCAATCAAGTCCCTCCAGAACCATAATTACAGGGAGAAAAATAAAAATTCCTAATGTAAGATGGAAATGAGAGCAGACAACACCACCACCAGCATCAGATAACTCTTAGAGATTCCACGAATGCTCGTCGTTGAAGATGTGTCCTGCTGCCTGTTACAGTTCGAATTAAACAACAGCTTAGCTAGAAAGACAAACAGAGAAAAAGACAACGAATAACAAAAGCATCAAAGATAATAGTAATAGTACTTCTGGTATTTGGCAAGAGCTCCACAGTAAAGAGCATTGGCAGGCTTAGGCAATTCTGTCTTGTTACCGCTATCTTCAGGATTAACTATTCTCATGTAAGTCTCTTCCCCAAGGTACCACCTGTCTAAGTTTTCTGATCTCAGGTTCCAAACACCAACATTGTCTAGAGAAGCAAACACTGCTGTCCATCCCCCAGGGAATACCTGATTTTGCCAAACTAGTTAGCGCCACAAGAATGAAAGAAGGCCCGAGATTTTCCAATTTAAAACCAAGGAATGAGAAAACCATGACTGACCTGTACAGTGGAACGAGATATTGCATCCCACCTATTATATGAACCCCGGTTGTTCTCCGTCCAGTTTCCATAACCCATCCTGCAGTGCAATAATTGGTCACATTAGAATGAAATTTCTTCACCGAGACCAAAAGCTCAAGAACAGAACCATACCCGACCACAAAGAAGGAATAGCCATCTAGGTGAAAGCTATGTGGAATGCTGTCATTGTTCAACAATACGATTTCAATGAAGCCCTTGTATGTTGCATTGATGATTGAATGGTCCAACTTGGGTGGCCTATCAAGAGGCTGACTTGGGAAATCAAGCTTGTAGATACCCTTCAACTTGAAATCATCTGCAAGCCTAATCGGAGTATTGGGGTTGACATAAGAAATTCCATTGTACGTAGCTCTAAGTTTTCCATCAATTGTCACCAAGGGCAGAATTCTCAATACGTAAGTGTCAGTTACATTAATTTGGCCATAATGAAAGGAACCCTGAGGGTTAGGACGGGCTCCACTTGCAGTAACATTCTGTCTGAATTAGCAAAAGAGAAAAGAAACTATTCTGTCAACTTAAACAGAATCAAGAATGCAATTATTAATCAAAGAAAAGCAGATCGAGATCAAAAACTCGTCATACATAACTTTTGTATTGGTATTGGCTCCTAAAGAGTAACTAATCATCTGGAAAAATATTCAGTTCCAGCAGCATAACTCTGGACTTAAAGCGAAGATATAATAGGAGGATTACTTTGATGCATCAGAATGCACTTTTATATTCTTTATTCACCACCAGATCAGTACGTATATATTCTTTCACATCTTAAAGTTATAAACACATTCCCACTTCTATTCCTGAACCCTATGCACATTCATCTCCATATCAAATTCAATATTCTATCTCATCCCAAAAATCTTTTCTTCCTAGACAGATTAAAAACAACTAAAGATTTAATTACCTGATAGACATGGCTTGGTTCAATGAAAATGAGGTATCATAAACATCATTTGGTGGGTCAGGGAGAGGACCAGTTGCCTGCCCTTTGGAGTTTGAATAGTGCAAAATAGCAACTCCAGTGACTCTCTGCCAAACAGTTTGGTTGACAAACCTAGCACTCGCGACAATGTAGTAGTCACTGCTAGCATTTTGATCCATGGTAACCAGAAACGAGAAAGACTGCCCAACATGGATGTCCATGCTAGTATAGTTTTGCTGCGATGTATAATAACCCTCTGTCTCAGCAAGAAGCAAATTGTGACTCTGAATACGGAAGTTCAAACAAGTTGAGACTCCAACATTGTGCACACTAACTCGGTAAGTTTTGCCTGAATTGTGCATAAAAGCCAAGATAAGAAAAACAAGTTGAGACTCCGAAGCAATGTGTCTACAAGCAAAAACAATTAAGAAAAAATCGAATTCCTACTATATGACAATACAAAAACAATTTGGTGGGAATTTGAATTGATTGATGTGAAAAATGAAAAGACAGATATTCAGCTTTAGAAGAGTTCAAAACTCAATTCCAAAACATAGTTAAGTGTTGAAAGAACATCGCGAGAAGGAATAATCATAGCCAGTTCAAATATCAAAACACACATACATACAAATAATCATAGCCAGTTCAAATATCAAAACACACATACATACAAATACATTTTTCTTTCTAAGGTTTTAGAGGAAAACCACCATAAATCTGTTAACACATTGCCTGATATGCAGGTTATAGAACGCCATCTTTCCTGACTAAAATGCCATAAGACTTTACCTGGATCAACATTTATTGTTTCATAATCAATGCCATCTGGAACACTAGAATTGTATCTGAATGGTCCCTTTCCATTAATAAGAACACCATCAGGCATCCCTAGTTCTTTCCCATTATCAAGGGCATTTCGCAGAGCCTGGCAAAAATTAAGAGCTAGATATTTAAAGCAACAAAAAATCCTCAGTTGCACAAGAACAACATAAGAAACAAAAGATACTAACCGTATGATTTTGAGTGTACCAATCACCAATCAAGATAACAATGTCTCCATCAGGGGTATTGAAAGGAATCGGAATTATATTCCGATTTGTGATAATCAAAGAACCAAAGCCACCAGATGCTCTCTGCATGTTGAGGGATGGATAGTAAAAGAAACTTCCAATTTGATCCTTTACCTGAAATTGGTAGGTCCAGTTCCATTTTGGAGGAATTGGGCAATTGGTGCCAAGAACACCATCTTGCCAAGAGGAACGTCGCATCTGGATCCCACTCCTGTAAGAACCACCACCAAAAGAAAAATGGTCAGAAATTAAAACAAAAAAAAAAGGCAAAATCTTTGAGAACACTACATGAAAAGCAGCTTTATCATTTCTTCTTCAATCTTACCATGTGAGGAGAAGATTTTCATCTAATTTGTTCCTAACATTTACCACAACATTGTAATTTGTGGTCACATTGAGAACAGGGCCTGGAAATTTGCCGTTGACAGCTATAACCTGCAACAAATTGTGGCCTTGTGGTAAGAATTCATCTTCATAACATAGTCAAAAGTAGAAACAATACAAAAATTGGTCCACAAATATGCCAATTGAGGCATATGGGATAGTGAAACACCAAATATTAGAACCATATTAATGGGCAAACATCAAAGGGGAGAAAGAGAAAGAATAGTGGATTGAAATGTGGTCCCCGACTCCAATCTAAAGACAAAAATAGAGCGATTTGAGTTAAAAACGCCTAAAAGTATAACCCAGGCATGCAAAAACAGGATTTAAGAAGAAATTTCCGAACAAATTAGCACCGTGGAATTTCTATACAACAATCTTCCCGGGGCAAAATTTCATGGAAATGTTCATAGAGCCAATGGTGAAAAGTTGAAGACAGGGAGAACTAGTAAGCGGTTACAGAAATCAAAAACCCCAAAAAAAATTGAAAAATTCAAAACTCGAAAAACTCCAGATAAGTACAAACATGCACAGTTTTAGCGCTGTCCCCAACTCACCACCTTCCCCTGAACAAAATATATAACTAAAAAACAGCACCCATCAACCCAGAAAGAAAGATAAAAGAAGCCCACCTAAAAAAACAATTGAAAAGATTCTAGAAAAGCAAACCTGCTGAGGAACACCGAGAGGCGAAGCAGTGATGTAAGAGAGCTCCAAGTTGAAGGAAGCGAAAGGGTCTTCAGCGAAGGAGGGGCTAAAGAGCATAACAATGTGAATCAATAACAGAGCCGCGGTAACCAACACCGCCATGGAAATACAGTATCAATTCCGATTCCACTCCACACAACAAACACCCTGTGCTGAAAATGCCGCCGTCCTTGACGATCGATTCAACTCAATCCAGCGTAGAAACAGAGCTTCTTCGTTAGATTATGCTTTACATGACCAAAAAAAAAGTGAACGGTGAAGGGAGAACTTGAAAAGGGGTGTGAAAGAGAGGCAAAGAGGCGCTCGCAAGACCAAAGAAAGAGAGCTCTTCTCTTTTTTCGGTTTTTCTTGCAGAGGCTGGGAATGGGTCGGTGAGAGAGTGTGGACTGAGGGTGAGCGAGGGGGCGATGTGTATAAACGATGGCAATCTTTGACAAAGTGGAAATAAAATATTATTTTATTTTTAGAAACAAAATCAATAAAAGTTATTACCAAAATCTCTATTTTATTTAAATTTTTAAATGAACCTCGTAGTTTGTACAAACTATTAAACTAATTTTCAATATCATTTCGTTTTAATAAAAGAGTCTAATTTAAAAAATGCATATTCGTTACATTCCATTAGAAAAGTTTACTTTGATCAATGTACAACTTATTAGTGTCAAGGTATAACACATAAAATAGCTAATTTGACATTATTTATATCAATGTTCAACTTATTAAATATGAGCTAATTGTGGATCACATGATTATATTAGTAAGAGTATGAGGAGTAAAAAATTCGAAAGTAATTATTTTAATGCAACAGAGGAAGTATAATTTATCATCGGTGGTAAGTTAAACAACTAATTTGACATCATATTTCAAAGAATGATCAATTGTGAACCACACTTAATATTGATAGTTAATTACATATTATTATATTAATAATGGTATATAATTTATATAAATAAAAAATTAACTTTTCTATCGCAACAAAACAAACCAAAAATAAATAAAAAAACTAAATAGAACACTTTGTATGAGACGAAACGAGAAAAAATGAAATTCTATGATAGGAATCATTGTTTGTATGATAATTTATTTAAACTATAGGATCATTTGATAATTTTACCATTTATTAAATAAGGATTAGAAAATTGGGTCCTCCAATTACAATAGAGTGCAGAGGGGACTAATTTGGTTTGGATTAACCCTAATTGCGGCTCTCTGTTAAAATTATGGACCATGCTTAGACTCTGCGGCGTGATATCCGTTCCAACTCACCGGCCACCTCTTTCAACGGTTGAGATTATGTTCTTTTTCTTTAGAAGCAATTTGGTCAGCGGCGCTGTTTGGCAACTTTCAAAAAATATTATATATATATATATATATAATATTTTCAAAATTATGTTTTTGAAAATTGATATTGTATTATTTTTAATATAATTATTTATATTTAACTACATATTTTTACATTAAAATTCTCTTTTTCAAAAACGTGTTTTCAAAATCATGTTCAGCCCTATATATCTTTTAGATTAAAACAGACAAATTTTGCTATAATTTGTTGTAAAATACTTTGTTTAACATTATTTGTTTTGCTTTTCTTTACCGTCTACACGGAGATTTAATACGACATTTATTGGTGATAAATAATTCAATGCATTTACTGCACCAAATAAAATGATACAGTCTATATATATTAATGTAATTTTGTTTGAGAATATATGGGGAAAAAAATTTTGAATTTACTTATACATAAAAATAAAAACAAGCATGAATGCAACAAACACGTGAAATAACTTTTATACATCGGGACACTAAACTACATATAACTCACATTATAATCCATAAATACACTAGAAAAATATTTTGTATATACTTTGGGCAATATGTTGTAGGTATGACTGTACAAATACTACATTAAGACGTTTGAAGTTTGAACACCATATTTTAAGCAAATACACTATTATAAGACACTAACTTAAAAACATATATATGCCATATCCGTGACGTATACACAAAACTTTAACACACATTATCAAAATTATGCACATCGCATACCAACACACCACAATCAAAAGTTCCAGAAAGTGTTCCAACAATTTGTAAATCCTATCATGATGTTATTTGAATACACAACCTATTCTACGTGTAACAAACATGTTACTGGTTTGGCTATGAGAGTTTAAAGAGGAATTGCAAATGCCCATAATAAATTTGTCAAAATGTTATGGCCATTGACTCTATGAAACATAATTGTATTCATGTTGAGGTTAAACTGCTATTTTCATTTAACTCGTTTCTTTTATGTTCTATCAGTTTAAAATATTTTAAGAGTTATAAGGGAGGGTTATTTAAGATATTGGGAGGCATCGCAATTTAAACCATCCTTTCGGCAATTTGGCGTGCTAAAATGAAAATGGAAGAAATGGGCAAGTGATTTATGCGAGTAGAATTCTTATGTTTGGTTTAATGAATAAAAATTAGAAAATTATTAAGTGCATTCGTCGAATTCCTAAAAATAGTACAACCATCCAATAGTAAAATAGTAACCAAAATTTATTTTTGTTTATGGATCTCGACACGTTGATCACCCTCCAAAGAGAATAGCAATTATCTCCTCAATGTATCTTGTTGTTGTACATCTTACATTGTGCAAGGGATTTATTTGAATCATTTATCGTAAAAATTTGGTTATTCAAATGATTATATGTCATGTAAAAGACAATTTAAAATTTCTTTAATAAATAATTATTCTATTCCTAAATTTAAGAGGTTCAGTATTTCCATTCTCATTTCTGTACGCCAAACATCACTTAAGTATAGAAGTAGAGACAAGAGAAACAAAACTGATTTTACGGTCAGGAGAAAGAAAAGCCAGTCAACTTTCCCTTTTTGTGTAGTTTGTGTTTGGATTGGAAAACTTGATTCTCAATTAGCAACCGGCTATTGCCGGTAACGTCGTGTTGTGATAGGGATCGTGGGGCCCACAACCACCCCCCACCAATAGAATGTTTCGGGGAGAATGCTGGGGCCCACGTTGCAATTTGAGAACGGCTTATGCGGCATTTCTTCTGCTCTCCTCCGAACGTTCAGATTTTCCGAAAAAAGGCCTTTCGCATCACATGCACCAACTTGGGGGTCCCACCGTCCCAATCAGCGGTGGTCCCCACACGGTCACAGTCACACCCCCCCCCCCCCCTCTCTCTCATATCCACTTCCAGTTTTTCTGGGGCTCGCCATCTGGCGTGTCGTAGCTTTTAAGGTAAAATGAACTGCAATAGCCCCTTTAATTTCTCTAAATTAAACAGTTGACCCTGAAATTTTAAATTTAGCAATTGGACCCAACATAGTACAAATTAGTTATGAAACGGGCCAGTTGTTTCATAAGAATTACTAACTGGACTATGAATTGTTCAATTACTTCCTCCGTTTCACTAAAAGAGTTCACTTTTTAAAATTTTTTTTGTCTCATTTAAATAGTAAATTTTAAATTTATTTACATTACGTACCCTTATTAATATAAGTGTGGTTCACAATTAACCCCTTTACTTTTAAAGTAAAGATATAAATGAAAATATATTGATAAATTACTTATTTTAGATGTTATACCTTACAACCCATAATATATCGTACACATTTTAAAGTAGACTCTTTGAGTGGGACGGGGGAGTATAAGTTTTTGAAATCTTAAGATTCGCTTGATTTGATATTTCAGACGAACAATAGAGGTGGGTTGCACAATTTACCCATTTTTTAAGGGCTTGTGCTCCGATTTTGCTGCAATATTATTATTTCGCAAAATTATTATTACTCTCATAAGGTTTGAGAAATGATTGTTGCTTCCCTATAATTGTTGTCAGCAAAACAATACACTTCCTTTTATTTAGTCAAATTATGCATATCTTAAAGATTCATTTTATTTATTGAAAAAACACCACACTTTTTAGAGACGTAATTATAGTTTTTCAAAATTTATGAAATTTACTAAATCCCGATGAGAAGGCCACCAATTTTAAGGACTCTGCCAAAAATGGGCGAGATATCGCACTCGCTAGCTATTATGAGGAAGGAAGAATTTTAGTGGTTTATAAATGTAACTGTTAGAGTGAGAGACTGGTGAATCAAATGATTCGATCATTGTTGTTTTACTAACAACATTAATTCCAATATCAATTTTGTCTTAATCTTAATTATTAAAAATTACTGACCGAACCACTATAAAATCTCATCTTATGGCAAGAGACCACTCATTTCTCAAATTCACATGGATGGAGATGGGCTTAACTCTAAATAGACGTAAAATAGCAGTATGAAAGTATTATTTTGAGAGGGAAAATTTGAGATAGTGGATTATAAGAGGGTAGTCGTGTAATATGAACTTATAAACTCAAACTTTCGAGATGCATGAGTGAAAAAAAGAAAAAAATTTCAGAGTAACTAATAACCAAAAAAATTGTCCATTCTCCCACGCACAATATATATATATATGATGGACATAGCAAAATGCAAAATGATTAAAATTGGTAATGGGGCATTATTATTCCTCCATTCCCTAATCAATCATCACTTGGATTAGCATTACCATGTGCTCGACTTATTAAAAGAAGCCATGATTTCGGGTTAGTTATCTATGTGCTGGATAAATTATTAGATGCAACTGGTGCATTTTTTAAAAATAATGCAACGAATTAATGACAAAATATGCACTGAATAATCTCGCTATCTTCCATTTCCATTGTGGCTGGTTCATGAATCATGCAAGATCGGGTTACGCTTATCATGTGATTTAAAAAATGGAGATCAAACCTTAATTGATTCTCCATTGTCAAATATGTGCCAAACAATAACTAAGAGAGAGAGACAAGGGATTGATTGCGTTTTTAAGAAAAGAAGAAACTAAACGACACTAGAACAATCCGAAAAAAGGCAGCCAAAGAGTAGTTTTCTCCAAACTATGCCGACTGCAATTCTTTAAATTAAGGTCATCAATCACGCTTACCTTCTTAATTACTACAATTAGACTAGCTGTTTTCTTATCTAACTCCATTGGAGAATGGAGATGCTTCCCTAACTAGTTACGGAACCAGAACAAAATCACCTAGAGATCTAACATATAATTAAATAAGGGTGGATGAGTAAATTATAGGTTTTCGAGGACCACTTAGGTCTATTTTGTGTTGAATACGTGGGCAATTGTATCAGGAACATATTCGATTATTCACTTTTAACTTTAGAGAGGATCAACAATCCATCAACTTTCTCGAATTTACAAACTATTTAGGTGAAAGTTGAAACACTCCCACTTCATTGTCAAAAATACAATACAACACTCGTTGTGCATTTGGTCCATCTTCTTTCATGTTTTGACACTTCCGGTCCATGTTACCTATTATAGCCGGTTTTGTAGGTCATTGAGATAAAAATGTTATTTTAAAATTTACACAGCAACTAAAAAATGACTAGTAAAATCAGCTACAGTCAGTAACAGGAAATGAAAGTGCCAAAACATGAAAAAATAAGAACAAAAAAGGCAACAAAGTATAGAAAATGGACCAAAAAGATAACAAATGTATAGATTAGAGACTAGAATTTTGATTTTTCCAATAAAATAGTAAACCTTAGAGAGGGCATTTTGTTCCTAACACATGCAGCAGCAGGCTTAGCTTACACTTTAAAGCATTAAACCTCAAAGGCTCGAACAACAAACAATACATAGTGGCTGGGTCGTATTAACTCATGATCCAAAAAAGTAGTGTGTGATGATTTTAAAAATAAAGTTTAATTTTGGGTGGCGAGCCGTTTAGTGATTCGTTAATGGAAGTTACTCTGATTAATGCTTATTCGATTTGTCTGCAAAAGAAACAAATTAAAAAGAGGACCAAAGAAAGAAGAAGATGGAGTGAGTATCCGAAGCAAATAATATAAATCAAAAGAATTATTTGTTTACAATTATCAATAAATTGTTGTCCGGAGAAAGATTATTGCTTTGTCCATCAAAAGAACAACCCTTAAATTGTGTTACACGCCACTTTTTTTTTTTGAAAGGTAAAACATTTATATTAATACTACTGGAAATAGTCCAGCAACAATTTGAGATACAATCAAATTCCTATTCCCCACAAATTGGTCCCCAAAACAAACTTCTTGCCCATTCTTCCCGGACCCAGCATTCTCCAAACCAATTTCCTCACATTCTCCAAACCAAAACAACACCCAACGCCCATGAAATAGCCGCAGAACAGCAGCCACCTTCCACCGGCAAAACAGCCGCCACCTTCCACCGGCAAAACAGCCGCCACCCTCCATCGGCAAGATAGCCGATCCCACCTTTCTCTCCCACCGCGTTGCCACCAACGTCACAGCCATATGCAACTCCAGTCTTCACCTTCTTTTTCTTCCTCTTCCTCTCCAAAAAAACTCTCCAAAAAAGAGGCCAATAAACCTTACAAATAAGGGATAAACCCTTAGAAGAAGGAAACAAAACTTAACCTAAAGAAAACAAAACAGAAAATAAAACAAACAAATGAAGAAAACAAAAGAAAAAACAAAATATTTCAAAGGTTCATTCCCCCCTTCTCCCGAAGAAGAGAAGGGGGGAAGAAGAAAAGTGAGGCGGCGGCTAGGGTTTTTAGAGAGAAGGGGGAGAAGGGTTTTTAGAGAGAAGGGGGGGGGGGAGGGGGGGGGGGGGGAAATTGTGTTACACGCCACTAACAAACCTACGACGACTACGAGGACGAGGAACATTCCACAAATGCTTCAAATTCCAAATGGGCCTAACGAGACTCCTAGTCCTACTCTTTTTAATAGACTGATGAAATTGGGCCTTTCACTCTGAGCCCAATAAGCGCATTAAATTTCGTTGAATAAAAAAAAAAAAGAAAAAAAAAGGCTTAATTACCTTTTGTTTCTAAGATTGGAATGTGTTTTTTGCTTCATGTATTTTCAATTTGCTCTTTAAATTGTTATTATTCGACAAAAATTGACACTTTTATGGTTTTACCCATCATTTTTGCTCTTATTTTCTTTTTAAAAAAGTAAAAATTTGAACAAAAGTATCAAATTTTGGGAAATAATAACGATTAGAAGATAAATAAAATATTTTGAAAACACAGTATGCAAAAGTCAAACAATCCTAGAAACATAAAAGAAAAAAAATTTATTAGAAGAGTTTATTTTATTTTAATTTTTTTTTTCCTATTCATCCATTTCGTACTTTTTATACATTTTTTTTTATGTATAAATTACAAATTTCAAATTTTGTATCTTCAATGCTATAAAAATTTAATTTTCTTTTTATAAGAGAGACCAATTTATAGAGTCCAAGAAATTTGGGCCAGGCCCATTACGCATACATTGAAATATAGCGAGCGCGCGCTCTCTCTATATAAATATCATTTAACGAAATTAATTTCAAATAATAATATGATACATATTGTACAACAACAAAATTAATTTCTAAACTACAACTATTTTCTCCATCCCCACGAGTTGATGATTTCACAACTCAAAGAGGAAAGGCTCGGATATCCGCTGAACCCATGTGCCAAATCTTCGCCGACGCAATTACGTTAACTCCGGTGGCGTTGTTGAAGAAGAAAACCCGGGCTGCTCCGTAAATTGCCTTCGTCGGATAAACCCGCGATGTAATCACCGCTCTTCCCCCTTGCCCAAAGCTTTCTACAATGGAGTGATCCACCTGAAAATTGAAACGCACCCAATAATACTCCGAGAAATTCGAAGACAAGAATAGAAAGACCATAACAACAGATTCATTGGGTTGCCGGAAAATACCAATAGCCTGGCGGAGAATTTTTCTCCTTCAAGAACAGGGATTGCACTTCCGTAAACTTCTTTGCTAACGTCGGGCGCTTCCGATGACCTGCCATTTCGCACAGCATTATTATAAATTGCAACATTCTTTTTGTTTCAGACTGATTAATTGTATTGAAGATTGAACCTTGATTGGTCAGCGCAGAAATGCGTCTGTGCTTTTCCGTCGGTGCCTTTGGAGATGTAGAAATATACAGGGGTTTGTTCCGAGAGGGACTCGTCGGCAAAAACCAGGAGCCCGAATGGTCCCAACAATCCCCGGCCGGAAGCTCCGCCGCTTGTGCTGCAGTTGTATCCTACGTCGGCTTCCACCGTCGCCTCCAGCGCTTCCTTATCAACTTCGAACGAAGCTTCAATGTCCAACTGCGAAAAATACAATGTTAACTAATCTGACTTAGAATGAAACAGTAATTTTATCAAACAGTTGCGATCGAACAAGAAATTAAACCTGAGTAGCTGTGCCAATTTTCAATGGCACCACTGATCCTGGTTCCAGTTTGATCTTCTGAAATTCAGTTGCATTTCCTCTCAATTTCTCCACCTCTTCAACTGGCCATTGAAGAATGTTAGTCCCCGTCTTCTTGTCAAAAACCACAGTTCTTGGAATATTCTGCACCGAAGCCCAACCCTTCAACAAATCAGTAGATTGACTATCAGTTTCTCCGATCCAACCCCACAAAATCCTCCTCTTCTTGTTCTGATCATAAAACGTCTTCGAAGCGTAGTATTTTCCATAATCATACCGCAACCCGATACCAACGTCCAGCTCCGGGTTGTCGGGCGTCCATGTATTCTTAATCGGGTCATAAGTTCCCAACGCATAGTAGTCACGCTTGTCGTCGTCCAAACTCGCTTTCAAGACATGCTTGATACTCGGCCCGTTTGTGGAAGTATCCAACCCGTTTTCCTCCACGGTGGAAACCGGGTAGAAATCCACGCACTCCCACATGCCCGTACCCGGCACCGCGTGTAAAATCCCATCCAAGATGTTAAAGCTCTTGAAGTCGGTAGTCTCGTAGACAAGGGCAATACCCGTTTTCCCAACTTTCGACCCGAGTGTGAGCAGCCACTTTTCGCCGTCCGGGGAAAGCCAGGCGGTTGTCGGGTCCCTGAAGTCCTTCGAACCAATACCCGGTGGGGGGACTATGACCGGGTTACCGGAGTACTTGACCCAGTCGAGTAAGAGAGGATCCGAAAGGTTTGCCGGGTAGGCGAGATTTTGGACCTGGACGTAATCGGCGGTGTCGCCGGTGTAGAGCATTATGATCTGGCCGTCGGGGAGGAAGGTGGCTGAGCCGGTCCAGACGCCGTTGATGTCAAACGGACTATCCGGAACCATGGCGAAGGGTAAATGGAGCCAGTGGATGAGGTCTCTGGAGACAGCGTGGCCCCATGTGATGGTACCCCAGATAGCGGAATCCGGGTTGTACTGGTAGAAAAGGTGATACCATCCCATGTGAAATAATGGACCTGTAACAAAAACAATTTGTCCTTCAATTTTTGTATTCAACCAAACAAATGATGATTACCATTAAAAATGGTCTACTTTAGAAGTGATTACATTTGAGGTGGCAACTCACAACAATTAAGTTTGTAACACTACTTTTATATTTATATTTGTAACCCATCTTTTACAACAGTATAGAGACGTGGGGTGCTATAGTTGTTTTACGAAATTATTCAGTTATTAGATAATAACACTTTTATACACATTAATAATGCATTTACAACTAAAATTCAATTACAATATTGTAATATTTTCCTTTACGTATAATTACCCCTAATTTTGATTGTTTTCGCAATTTTATTTCCATTTTCCTGAAGAACATACTTTGTGTATTTCTTTTGAACAACAGTTTAAAAGGTAAATTTAATTATATATATATATATATATTTAAAGAGACAACCATCTACTTTTAAAGTGAAAGTGTCTAAATTTAAGAAAATTAATTTTATATTTCTTTCGTTTTATTAAAAAATTTTACTTGACATCAATAAAAAGTTGAGTCCTTACATGGAAAAAAGAAAGAAAAAAAAAATTTCCAACCATAATTTGTTTTATAAAAGGTTTGTATGGTGAGGTGTATTTCCGTAATGATAGGCGCCAATGAAATCTGAGCTACAAAAGGCGTGGTTGCGGATGAACAGATTATCCACTATCAATTTTAGCAAGAAAACACCACAATTTTCCACAGAGGTTTTGTGTAATAATAATCATCGTTGAAATAATTGTAAGGTTCATTACCACGTCATCACAGTGTATTATTATTATTATTATTTTATCCTGAGATTTCAGTATTAGAGAAAAGTCCAATCACACGTAATCAATGGAAACGAAATAAAGGAAGGGACAATTCATAAGTTTTGAATCACTTAATCCCCCAAATAATTGCTTCAATCTAGATTGGATTGCCGACTAATTCCTCACATGTCACACCCATCAACACCACATGTGGGACAACTAAATGCCCAATGAATGCACTCGAGACGTCCGTTCCCTTATACGACTCAATTTTATATAAACAGTTATAAACGAAGCAATTTTAAAATATATTATACAATTCAAAATAGTTATACTACTGTAGTGTACAGAACTAATTACCTACTCAATAAAACTGCTAGTAGTTAACGTTTTTTAGGCCTCACTTACGACTCGGTAAATAATTACTACCTACGTAATAATACTAGTTGTTCGTTCATTGCTCCTGTTTTTGGCAATATTTCTGTACAATTTTGTATACATGATATCATTCCGAGTTTAAGCTATGTAACAGAAGCCCCTAGAAGGTTTATGGCCACTTACAACCACACAATTTAATTTGAATTAAAAAAAAAAAGTATATATTATTATTACAAACAAGATAATTAACCGTCCAACGTCAGCAAAATCTTATTCTAACACGGCATGGGTCTCGTGTTCAACCCCAATGCCGAACTCGTTTCCATTTTCAATGATTTTACTTATATTATTATAGTTCATTTATATTATTCCAAATTATTCTCATCTATATTAACTTGTACCACCGAAACACCAAGATTAGATTTTCTATCTGTTATTATCATATTTAGTCTCTCACAATATAAAACAGACATGAAGACAATAGTAGACCGAAGATCTCAAAACCTAAACAATGATATGATTCGGACAGATAATCATCGGAAGAAAAACAACAACCAAAATCTACGGCGGCAATGAACTAAACTAATCATGGGAAATGTAAAAAGCAGTTGATTAGAAAAAGGAATTAACGTACCATTAGGATCTGTAGCAGAGAGAAAAGAGGCAGCGCACGGTTGGTCCCCAGAAAAGTGAAAATTGTCCCAGGAATAAAATAACGAAAAGTCGGATCAGAAATGCATATACCGTTGAATTGAATTTCGATTTGAACATTCTTAAAGGAGAATCGTAGTCGTTGACTTACCGTTCATCCAGTTTTTCTCCGGTTGGAAATGGAACGACGTCCTCTGCCACGACAGCATCGCATTGGTCCATGGGTAGACGTCGTTCGGATCATAGACTTCTCCGAAAGTCTTCTCGGAGACGCCGTGAGACGGCCCGGTGGAGATCGGATTCGAAGGGGACAAAGACTCGGCCGGATTAGCATTGATTAATTCCGGCTTAGACTGAGTTTCTTCCGGACTTCCGAGCTGAAGGGTGAGAACTAAAGCAACTAGAAGTATGGCGGAGAAGAAAATGGCGGCCAAAACCTTAACCGGCCGTCTAAGAGGATGAACTGACGGCGGCGAAAGATCGGATCGGTCCGGCAAAGGGGCATAGGATACCGCGAGTTCGGGATCGTATGGGGCCATTTTGGATGGGTTTTGGAAGAGCCAGCTACAAAATGCTGGGAAATGAGATTGGATTTGAAGCAATTAACAAATGGTTCTACTTATATAGACGCCGGGCCGGAGGGGTGGGGCCGTGGCTAAAACTCGAGTTTTAACACATCAAAAAATGGTGGACCAAAGTCAAAATGGTTTAATTTTTTAATATCCGGAACTTTCCTCCAATCACTGGATTGGTTGAGTAAAATAAATACGAGAGTTGCCCAAAATAATGCAAAGAAATGATTAAATTTATGCACAAATTCAACCAAAATTTATATATGTAGTTATTAACACACTCAATATAACAAAATCTTCTATAATTCGCCACACATTTCTTCAATGCCTCTTTTTAATGATTAATATTGAAATTTGGCCCATTAAAAATACTAAGGAAAGGGTTAAATATGTCATTTTCTTAGCTTCACATGCATCACGAGGGGTATACAACCATCGAGCTGGTTAATGTTTGTTTTTATGCATAAGTACTCTGTTAAAATATGATTATGTGGTTGTTTTTTAGGATTGGAAAGAGTGGACAAGATGAATGACATTAATAAAATTAATAGTTGGCGTCTTGATTTATGAGTTTTTTTTTTTTTTTAACCTTTGAAATGATTCAAAGTAGTTAACAATTCGTAATTTGTGGAAATTAATGTTAAAGTACCACGTCATCACTCCATAATTTATCTTTTAGGGTTACATGATTGAGTGTGTTTGGAACACTGTTTCTTTTTATTTTGTTTTTCAATCTTTACTGAACGAGCTTTTTGGCTATTAGTATATTTTTTTCGCTTTCTCTCAAATAAAATTTATCTTTAATCCTTGTCCGCAAAGTTCTAATTAAGGCTAAACAAAACATGGCTCCAAGCAGCTAGTATGAAGAGATACTAGTAATGGTAATAGTTACATTCATATAATTAGGTAGTTGGGGAATTCAATGTATGAGTAAATATTGTATTTGACATTTGTCTTTTTATTTCATAAATAAGTTTTGTTGCTCATAACAAAGTAAAAATATAAGCGTAAATTAGGTGGTTTGTATTGCTATTTTGAATATACGCTTTTGTAATATTGCATATTGTATCAAATGTAAAATAAATGTTGGATCCAGCTTCTTTTTTTTTTTTTTTTAATTTATATTTTTAACAAGCAAATAACAAGCCGAGCCGAGCCGAATTTTGACTTGTTCATTTATTTATCGAGCCTAAAATATTATTCGTGTTCGTTTATTTATTAATCGAGCCGAGCTTGTTCGTGAATATTCGCGTGTGTTCTATCTCACATTAACTAATAAAAAATTGTAATGCTTTGTTAATTTAATATATTATATCAACTTACATAAAAATCAAAATTCAATTTAAACTCATATATTGATATCCATGTACATATAAATATATAAAAAGATTCAATTATTTGTATTATTTAAAATTTTAATATTGCATATACTTATTTTATTTATATTATATAGTTAGATTTTAATCGAGCATGTTCACGAACATTAACGAGGTTTCAACACCTTGTTCGTGTTCGTTTACTATCGAGCCTAAAAATTATGTTCGTGAACGTTTTTATCGAGTCAAACCGAGCTCGAGTTTGTTCGTAAACGTTTGTTTTCGTTCTCAGCCCTAGTAGCGTATTTTAAAACACATTTTAAAAACGTGACAATGTCCTGTTTGTTTTGCATTTTATTAGGTTCACTTTGTTCCCATTAACTCAAAATTATCATATTCATAACTCAATACAATGAAGTTTAATTGTCTTTTAGAAATAACTAATTAACTATAAATAAACAAAATAATTAGAGGAACGAGACAGTGTCTTATTGATTGTGACGTATAAAGAATCACCAGTTTGATTCTTACATTTACCAATTACTACCTCTTGTCTAATAGATAGATAATTATGCATTATTGACTCTACGAACTTTTTATTATTTATTTATTTATTTGAACGGAGTATAAAACAAAAAGAGAAGGAAAGGGAAAAGTAAGCAATTGATCGAAAGTTGAAGTTTGAAACATCCAAAATAAAACTATTCTTAAATTCCAATATAAAAAAATGTTAATTATTGAATCAAATTGACAAGAGAGTAACAATTATTATAATTTCTGATTTGATCCTCTAGGCATTATAAAATGTAATAATTGAGTTGCCCTTGTCCAGGTGTCCCCCTAATAATCTCTATCTGATGGCATTCCACGTGGTAACACGTCATTCTTCCCCCCCTTTTTTAGTGGCTGGGATGACAAATCGACACAACCAATAATTTTCCATTTATGCAATTTTTGTAAAATTAAAACGGCAAGAGAGAAATTTAATTTAATTTAATTTGCATTTCTCCTTCATCTCAAAATACGAATTTTCATCATTAGCGACAATTCAAAGCTTAATTTTCGTAATTGTATGTTTCAAACATATGGGATATACGTTGTTAAATTTAAAACTACTTACTACTCCCGTCCATTTAATTGACAAGTCTTTTTTCTAATTATTTTAATTAATTAATTAATTTTTTTTAAATTTTTTTTTAATGAAATACATTGTGGCCAGGATGAGTCTTGGACATTGGCTGAGACATGAACTGGTGTTTACTTGCAATCGAGAAATTATTCACGGTTAGTATTCTAAAATTTAAATTAGTATGAAATTGGATAATTTTGACGTAATTTTGTGAAGATGACTAAGAACATATTTCTGATGGGTTATTTGACTTATATCATTGTATTTATAAAGAATCATGAACTTTTTCTGGCGGTTGGTTGACCACAAGGATATCAGAGTTGCATTCATGTAGTTCGTCATTACCCCACGATCGAAAATAATAGGATAGTGGGTAGTTGGTTGTACCGACCTTGAGTTTTTTGAAATCCCCTTAACTATCGATATGGGAAATGTAGGCGTTTTTTTTGTTAGACTCGTCAATTAACTTTGTTAGTGAGTATTATTTGGTATTAAAGTAGATCTCAATGCCTAAGGTCAGGTCATAGCCGAAATCGAGCACTTTGTTTATTTATTTAGATCATTATGATGTGATTAATTTATTTACGGGCGAATTACTTTTGCCTCCCCGGAAGTTGTGTCATATTATAAATAAGTCCCTTCGGTTATGAAAACTACGAATATCTTTCTGAAGTTTTTAAAAATTTCTTGTTTTGTGTTTATTTTTTCACCAACAATAAGGATGATGTGATGTCAAGTTGAGTTGTGCTAAAATTTGAAACACTCAAAATATAATTATTTATTAATTAATCGAGTCCTAAAATCACTTATTCTAAATAAATTAGTTGCTTTAAAATTTGTAAAAGTTAATTTATTTGGAAAGCTGAACTCCTTTAATAAAGTTGGTAAAGTATGGATTTTCGATTTCTTTCTAGCGTCGCCGGCTTTTTTAGTCACGGAAATCCCGAAATATAAATAGTACTATATATATATATATTTTTTTTTTGGAGACGAAATATAAATATACTTTGGATGGGGTCTGCTGAAGGGTCTGTTCTTTTTGTTTCGTTTTGAAAATGGTTTTGGTTTTAACAGTAAATTTAATATATTTTAATCATATTTCATCATTTCTAATACAACTTTTTACTATTCAGCATTTACTTTTTATATTTTTAATACATTTTTTATATTATAAAACTATTTTTCAAAACTTATTTTCAAACTTAGTTTGAAAACAAAAATAGAGAACAGGCCTGAAGTATCACGTGCAATAAAAAAAGAAAAAAAAAAAAAAGGGATGTTTAGTTGGGGTGGGTCCCAGTTGAATCATCACCAGAAAATCACATGGGTACGTGGCATAGTTCGAATCCCATGTTCTTCTACCTATACTTGTGGACAGCCGAAACTCAGTTCATAAAAAAGTATAAAACTTTTCTTACACCCCTCGAAAATTCGCACGTGCTCATGATTGGTACGCAATACGTATAAATTAGGTATGCGTAAAAAAATACAAATACTTAATACGTGTACACATGTATTTTTAATTACTTCATAAAAGGGACGGTTACATTTATTTACCTCGTCGAGTTTAAGCAAAATTACACTTAATTGATCCTTATTTGTTCAAAATTTTCAGAAGCAATACATTAACTTATGTGTTTGAATATTACTCCCTCCATCCCGCTCAAAGAGTCCACTTTAAAAAATGTACAACTTATTATAGATTGTGAGGTACAATACCTAAAATAAGTAATTTATTACTCCCTCCGTCCCACTCAAATAGTTCACTTTGAAATGTGTATAACTTATTATGGGTTGTGAGGTACAACACCTAAAATAAGTAATTTACCACCATATTTTCCACTTATATCCTTACTTTAGAAGTAAGGATTAATTGTGAGCCACACATTGTAATATTAGTAAAGGTATGTAATGTACATAAATTCAAAGTGGACTCTTTAAATGAGACAAGATTTTATTTTGAAAGTGAACTCTTTGAGTGGGACAGAGGGAGTATCATATTTTTCACTTATATCCTTACTTTAGCAATAAGGGTTAATTGTGAATCACACATTATTATATTAGTAAAGGTATGTAATGTAAATAAATTCAAAGTGGACTCTTTAAATGTTATATGATTTTTTAAAAAAATTGGACTCTTTAAGTGTGAAGGAGAGAGTACATAATTTTATATTTGTGCATTTTTTACACAGTTTTTGAATAAAACTTTTGTGTTTTAACTATTCGTTACATGTTTCATAACAAAAGCAAAATAGTAAATTTCAATTTTGGTCCCTTACATATTGAATTTTAATTTTTTTAGTCCTTAATATTTTAAAATGACTTTTTTGATCCCTAACAAGTATAAAATGAACACTTTAGTCCTTTACCGTTAGAGTTAACGGAATCTGTTAAATGACGACATGTGAGGAGCACATTACAGCCACACTGAAGGGCAATTTTGCCCACACATTAATTTCTTTGCCGCCCTTCTTTTTTCCTTCATAAGTCATTTCTTGTCCACCTCTCCCTTCCATCCACCGCCAGTATCACCGGTTCCTCTTGACAGCCACCGTCTAAATCACCTTCTTCTCACACACTAATTGTTGTTCAAACTCATCCTTAAATGATCATTTTATAAATGTTAGAGACCAAAAAAGTCGTTTTGAAATATTAGGGACTAAAAAAATTAAAATCTAATGTGTAAGAGACCAAATTAAATTGGAGTTTACTCAAAGCAAAAACACCCTATTCGTGACGGTCAAGCGTTATCAAAAAATGATAGAATACTCAATTAAGCAAATCGAAAAGATAACATCATTTGTTTTTCTTTTTTTCGAGAGGTGTTGGAATTCCACGTTAAACTATGTAAATTACATGTCAACACACTACTATTCGAGCTTTGAATAATTATTCTTGCTTTTTAATATGATGAAAGTATAATTGCTTTTTAATATGATGAAGATTGAACGCAGAAGTTCAAATCAATTGAATTTAATGGAATATCTTGCTCAGCATTTTAGATGGGGGCTCTAAACTCTACGTGGATGGTCAGTAAACACTTGCATGATTATTCCTTTGACATAGGTACTGGGATGCTTATGGTACTCAAATCCACAATGATTTGGGAAAATTACAAAAATCTATTGAACATTGTCTAAATGATCAAATATCCACGTCAAAAATTATAAATTCTTGAACATATCTCGAGATTTTTAGAATTAGGGCAAATGACAGTTACCCCATCGTATTATTACCCTAGTCACAATTACCTCCCTATAGTATTAAAACACACAATTACCTCCGTAAAATTTTGGACTAAAGTGTCATTGGATGAAAAAAGTGAGTCACTAACATAATTGGTAAGAAACGCGCCTAAAGTGCGCAAATGGGACTAAAAAAAAAATCTCATCTCATTAATTGTTTGCCTAAATTACCATCGGCATTAAAATTTGGCTTTCTTTGCCTTGGAAAACGAAAATCTGGGTTTCTTCTTTCAACTTCATGGAAAATTAGTGTGTTCTTTGCCACCTGTTCATATTACGAAATAAAACTTTTCTTGCTAGTTGCTAGATACAGCCCGATGTACAGTACAGGTAATTAAATGACTGGAAATTGACATATGAAAATTTTGAGATCCCACTGCAATCTTTTTTCTTTTCTTATTTTTGAAATCCTACTGAAAATTAAATAATTGTAGCAATCTTCCCTTTTTATGGTGTGTGATCTTACTGCAATTTTTTCTTTGTTTCTTTCTTTTGTGACCCTGAGAGATCATCTGTCGTGAATGATGGTCGGAAAAATCTCCGGCCATTGATGGATGGAAGGCTGAGCTGAGGGAGGAAGAGAGGGGGATTTTTTTTGGGACTTAAGGGTGTTTTAGGAACTCCCACATTTTCCATTCACGTTCTGTTAGTTTTACTATTTTCCATCCAATGACACTTTAGTCAAAAAATTTAGGGAGGTGATTGTGTGTTTTAATAATACAGGGAGGTAATTGTCACTAGGGTTATAATACGAGGGAGTAACTGTAATTTGCCCTTAAAATTATTACTTCCTCTTTTCCATTAGAACAATTAATTATTTAATACAGAATACTATTTTCTATAACTTCTTTAGTGGAACAAAATCAGAACTTTCCCCAAATGTGCATAAATTTTGGCTATACATTAGAAATGTGGTAGAGTTGTTGGTAATTTAAACAACTTTCAAGGTTGTTTTTATTATCTACTCAACTAAGTTTGTCAAAGAGTTCCATTTCCAAACTTCGTATATATTACGTCTTTTTGACATGATGTTGATGTAACAAGAATTTAATAATTAATTATACAATTTGTTGTTGTATTAATTTTTTTTTATATTTGATATTTATGTATAGAATAATAAATTTTGTTTGATCGTTATTCTCACCATTTAAATAACAAAAGAATTATGTTCGAAATTATACATTACTAGCGGTTCTTAGTCAAGCCCACAAAAAAAAAATAGAAGGCCCACGATCTGACACTAGCGGTCCAACTTCCAAGCCCATTTATTTAATTTTCGTTTAGTTGAATTTTACCTTTCCTTTTACTTATAGTTACTTTTTTTGTTTTTTACTTTTTCTCACATTTAGGTCTTTAACAGCAACAGAGCCGCCATCATCATATCTTTGACCGTGGTTCTCCATCTTCTAACCGCCGGCATTTCACCGCCATTTTTCTACCGGATCAGTCATTTCCACTGCCGATCGCCATCATCAAACACGTGGGGTTCTTTGTTTATACGTTAACTTTTAGTTCACTTACCAAATTCTGTTTGAATAGTTTTAGGAATTGCTTCTGAATCCCATTTAAATTTCGAATTTTGGAATTAATAGTTTTAAGAAATGCTTCTGAATTCTGCTTTATATTGGGAATTTTGAACATGGCTTTGGAGAATCTGAGAATTCTCGATTTTATTGAATTGGGTTTTGGCTAAACCCTTTCCATCTTTGTTTTCTCCGATTTCTTGATTCTCACTTTTTTCTAAACATTTTTATAGTTCATCATGGTTTGTGCTACTGGTGCTCCTAAACCCTCCGTGAAGTCTCTGCCGCCGATGTCCAAGATTTTCAAGAAGAAGCAATCGCCGCCGTCTCCGCTTTCCATCAGTGAGCAGCTCCACCGCGTGGATTGTAAATTGGAGTCCATTGAAGAGAACATGCGCATAATTGCCAAAGACATAGCGGATATTAAGAAGTCCTTCAAAGCTCTCTTTGAACACATTGGTCTTCCACCTCCATTTGAGTCTGTTTAGGGCTGGCAGATCTTTAATCTCCCCTCTTTAATTCTTGTCTTCATCATCAGTTCTGTCGTTTTTTATTTTTTTCCCCTTTTCATTTCAATACAAATCTGATGCATTTTGCTTTGTGTTGCTCTAGATGTGGGGAGAATTAAGAATTAGTTGTTTTTTCTGCTTTCTTTGTGTGAATTTTATTCTGGTTTTGTGTTAGTTTATGTTTGTGTTGTGAGAAAAGATAAAAGGGGGGAAATTTGCAGAATCACTAACTCAACATTCTTATTTCTTACCTTAAGAGAATCGAACATTGGTTAGTCACAAATGAACTCATAGCAGACATCGGGGTCAACTACTCTTAAGGGTGCATTCGGCGCGCGGGAATGAGAATAAAGTGTATCTCATATCTGAGAATGTATAAATGTTAAGGGTGCTTGATGCTGATTTCCTCATTCTCATTTACGTCTGTGAAGCGCACCTAAGTGAAAAAGGTTGAGTGAGAAACTAAAAGAAAGAAACAAATGATTGATATTAATTTAATAATGAAAAAAATAAAATAATAGTTGATATTATATTGTCTCCCTTGGGGAGAAAGTAACGAACAACAAAAGGAAGCTATGGAGTGGGAATCAAAGAATACAAAAGCCATGACCACTACAAACTATTGGGAATGTGGGGGGGCATCATCTTTGGTGCCAAAATGATATGTGGAAAAGAGGAAGAATTTACAAATGTCATTAAGGAAGGAACAACATATTAAACTCCTGTTGTCCCCTGCTCTCAAGATGATGGCACCTCTGCTGCTCCAAACTCCCATATATTATTCTTCTTGCATAACTTCAACTCAGAAAAACTTGGGCGGCTCTAATGGTAGTATGAGTATTATCAAATGTGTTAAAACTAGAGAGCACTTGACTTCTTCCATCTTACAAGACACTTCAGGAATTCCATCACCTAACAAGAAGACAAACCACAAACTCAATCATTCAGACAAGGGCAAGATGTAGTCTGTCATGAAGCTATGTTTAGATTAACAACTGTGTTTTTACCTCGGATGGATCCCTGACCGAGTACGACGCGTGGCTTTCTTTAGGGACAGAAGACACCAGGATGCCATAGCCTTGGTTGCTTGCTCTCAGCACCTGTTTGCATTTACAATAAAAACAACTCTTTCAGATATCTTTACCATCCATGAAAATAAAAGAAAGGCACTGAGGTTGTTTCAATCTTTCTGTAGAAAGAAAGTTGGCTTTACCTTGAAGGCATCTTCATCGGTACGGTCATCTCCAATGTATATGGGCAATACATCTTCACAGTTGATCAAGCCTACATTTAAACAGACAGAAACTTTGAGGGTCAATTTCACTTCTTCTTCCCTAATTCTAACAGTTAAAACTTGAAGGGAAATGCAGATAAACCTGAAACTTACCAAGTGATTCCAGTAGGAATTCAACAGCTTTCCCTTTGTCCCAATTAAGCACAGGACGGACTTCTAAAACCTAGAAGAGCGACAGCAAAGCATCCAATTGGCTAAAGGGTAAAATATAAAGCAAAATTTTGACAGCAAAAAAAGAGAGGCAATATAGTACCTTCCGACCGTGAGTTAATCTTAACCGAGGGTACTGTTTCATAATTTCTTGGACAGATTGCCAAATTGTCGTCCAACTCTGAGATCATTTGGGCCAGCAAACAACTTGTACATCAGCAACAGAACAATCACAGAAACTAAAAATTATTTGATTCTACACTTCAAACAGAGGAAAGTTCACAGCCATTCATTCGTAGTCATACCTTCTCTTCAACATTTCGGTAGTGCACCGACACACAGAACTTGTTATTCTCAACTTTAGCTCCCTCGATATCCTTTGTTTTCTCTATCAAAGATCTAAGGACCTCTTCAATCATGGGTAAGAACTCACTAGCAGGCTGGAATAAGATCACTTCCTTACCCTGAAATTTCATTAAAAAAAACCGAATCACATTATAAAAATTGTTCATCTTTCCAAGGAATGGAAAAATCATATATTCAGAGAGAAGTGAAGCTTTGCTTTACCTGACTATCAATGGACCTGATGCCTTTTGTGTGATCCTTGGTAATAGGCTGAACAGGGCCCATTATGTCCATGCCGTGACTACCGGCATAATAAAGCTCACTGAGTCCGACAAACTCACACACCTGAAGGAAATACAGGAAAGAGAAATCCATGAGAAAATCTGAAAATTCCGATTAATGAAATCAAACCAAACCAAGGCAAACTGGTGGCTCTTTTATACCTTGTCACGACTTCTTCCGCTTATAATTGCAGTGGGAAAATATTTTGCTGCATTTCTCACAGCAGCGCGCATCTGGAAAAGGGAAGAAAGACCATGATCATGACAAATTCGAAGAGAAACAATAATGATTACAAAGGGATAAAGTGAGAATCTCACTTCTCTTGACATGAAGGCGTGGTCAGGGTTGTCAACGATTGGCGACAAAGTACCATCATAATCCAAAAACAAAGCTAGCCTTTTGCCTTTTGCACAGTTAGTAATCTGCTCAAATGATGCAAGTGCTGATGGATACTTTAGCTGCAAAACCAACACATTTTAGCATCATCAATCACCTCTGATACAAGAACTCTGTGTTGAATTGAAATATTTCCAAAGGGTTAAAACTTAAAAGAACATTACCATCCAGCTACGATATGCAATGTCAATATCATTTGAATGATGTTCATTGCTTGGATCTTTAGCTAATCTGTTGTGGGTTGGAGATGATGATTTCATAGTATCCAGCCAAGCTCCAGCCTTTACATCATCCAGTATTCCAGGCTTTCTCCTTGGAATCGCGAGGAAGAGCGCCGGAGAGAAAGCTGTGCCATTAGGGGAGTATGGCAACAGGGCAGAATGCATGCCCAACATTGATTCATTCAGAGAAGCTGGATCTGCGAGAACTGGGGACGTGAGATTTGATTTCAGGTCCATTATGCCCGGAGAAGATGCTGAAACAAGGCTACAAACAAACTTGGCACTTCGAAAAGTTTTAGGACTCAAAGCAGATGTTGCACTACAAGAACTTTAATTTTCCTTTCAACCAACTCTTTTATCAATAAAAAACCACCTCTTCAGAGTTTCTTTGTCACTGCTAGCTGGAGTATATTCCATCAAACAGAATGCTGAAGAAGACTGGAAATTACGAAATAATGGTGATTGGTGAGTAAATATAAATGGATGAAAAGACAATTAACTTAGGACATGAATTGCTTGGCTAACTCAAGAGCTTACTCCTGCATCATCTCTTCTTTTCTCTTCTTCTCGGGATCACTACTTGAACCAGCCAAAACCTTAATAGCTGCAGAAATATTTAAAGAAATACATTATAACCTCCAAAGTTTAAAAGAAAGCAGGCATACAGAAATACATAGAATCAGTGAGATGTAAAACCCAAATTTGACTGGCACAATTATTGACCAAACATAGAATCAAACAAACACAAAGAAACAACTTGAAGTGAAAAAAGCTGCAGAAAACTTTTGAGATAGAAGTCAAAAGAAACAGCCACAAATCCTTTTACCACTGGTACGAACATACAGTCAAAGTACATGAAAATACTCTGTAGCCAAAGATATCATCTCAGTGAATATCTCACAATGAAACCGATTTAAGTAGCTACAAATGTGGTTTAACTACGAAAATAAACGGCTATTTCGAATTCTCCTCTCCCAGGTTCACAGGAGACGAACTGGTTAGCCGCAATCGAATCCATTGCAACAAATTTGGCAGGTATTTAAACCCTCAAAAAACAACAAGATGATAGTAGAAGGGCAGGGGGATGCATGAGAAGGAATGCAATCACCTAAATGCTGGGACTCTGGTCCCTATTGCATATTGGCCAGTCATGGGGAACCATGTAGGGACATATGATTAAGGACTAAAATAACACATATAAGATGTTCAAACAACAAACATTAAATACTCATTGCTACCTACAACTACAAGTCATGATATTCAAATACAGACAAATTAGGCCAGCTTCAGAACTTGTGGAAATGGCCCCCATTTTATTAGCTTCAATTTCTCATATTAATCAAGAACATCATATTACAAGATGGATAAAACACATTAACCCTCCCTGTTGTAACTACAAAACAGAGCAACATGCCATGCCAAGAACATCAACTATGAAAAGTTGAAACATGCAAGTAGATTCTAAATCAGGGAAAAACAGGAGCATATGGAACCACACATAATTGGCCTAGACAGTGGCATGGGGATGAATTAGAACATTGGACCGGGAACATTAAATTTTCCAGAAAGAAAACAAAACCGTGATAGGGAAATGAAATTGATTAAATTAAGATACCCCCCATACAGTTGTTGCTATCATGCAATCCAATGTGAGACTATTGCTGGACAAAAATTGAAAAAAATCAGTTCACGTCTATCTTCATAACACTACAGTCTACACCAGTAAGAAAGAAGACCTGGATCTTAATACTTAATAGATGGGGATACAAATTTTTCTTCACTCGTTCCTATTTTTTTTTCCTTCTTTTTTGTTGAGAATGCGAACCCACGAAAGCGATTGGGGAATATTTTGACAATTTTATTGTCGCTTTCTCGTCATTGTAGAGTGAATTGGCCCAGCATCAATGGACGTTTAAATAACGATGGAAATCGAAAGCATAGTTTCATCCAATCACATCAGCTTTTGGGGATTTTTGCATAAGATTTTTAAATGCACCCGTCTCACAGAAAACGGAAATAACAGAAAGCCCTCCCTCACCATTAATTTAACACCACACAAGAGCTCCATAAAAAAGAAAACAACCATTTATTGATAACAGAGAAACAGCAGAGTTCATAAGAACGGAAATGAAGGAGAAGCTCCGCACCTGATTGACCGTAGAAACTTTAATCCCGTGAGAACGTCGGAATAAAAGAAATGTCTGAAACACTAACCTTCAAGAAGAAAAGGAGTTGCAATTAGACAAAGCATCGGTTACAGGGCCACAGAAATACTATACAATTTCTTTCGCCATTAACGGTTCTACTGCTAGTATTATTAAATAATACTGGAAGCCATAGATGACGTCTCGCGTTTACCTTTGTAGCCAAAGAGAGAATAACACCTCAGACGACAAAGCCCAGTTAAAAAAAGAAAAACAATTGCAGAGAACGAGGGCGTATTCTTCAATCTCGATTCCGGCGAACGCAAGATTCAAGAATTTTTCTCAATCTCTGGGGCAATTTCAATGCGTAAGAGTATGAAAAAATATAGAGGGATATTGGAAGGAATCAAATATGGGCTTTTTGAAAACGTTTTGGGGGAGAGGGAGCTTCAAATTGAATTGAAATGGAGAGATAAAATGGGAGAAGAGAAAAAAAGGAAGAGGAAAGAAGAGATGAGGCAATGGCCGGGGATTATATATAGGCTGCGAGGGAAGGAGTCATGAAGTGCGTGGATGGAGACGTGCCAGAGAAGGCAAAGGTTCTTCAATTTCAAATGGGTTTTAAATGACCTACGCGATTTATGGTCGCGGGGAAGTAAAGTAATAACTTTTCGTTGCACCAAAAAAAAATCAACTTTAAAATTTTACTTCTTCTAATGAAACTGAGGAAATATATCGTAAATTCATTATAAATTTTGTAAGTTTTAAAATCTAATTATTCTAATGGAATCAAAGAAGTGAGATAAAAAATAAAAAATAAAAAAGCTTTATGAGGTTAGTTTTGATGGTGGGATCTCAAACACTTATTGCGGCTATCACAACCGTGATGGGGGATGTTAGGTTGTGGGGTATTTTTTGGGTTGAATGGAGTCGGAACGCTATTGTCCATGCGGTGGCTAGGTTTGAAGCTAATGGGGAGCCTATTTTTGATTTGAATCATGAATAATACTGGAGAGCACCTCACACTTTGTATCGAAAATATTTTTGAACGATTTTAAACACCATTAATATAAGTAGTTCAGTTTCGGCTCAAAGAAGAAAAAGAAAAAAAAGGTTATGGGGTTAGTTCAGAGTTAAACTAATTATTTAATGGGATGTGAACAGTTTAGAAACGCGATTTGCCCACGTAAGGAGCACGGGTGTGTACGTAGGTAAATAAGGCGGGCCGTTGAACTTTTTGGCACCAATTAAATTTTAATTAATTTACACGACTTTAACCTTTTTGAAGAAGAAAAAAAAGTTTGGAGTTTGGACTTCTTCTTTGTTCTTACTTCTTCGGGGAGTAATAATTTTTTTTTTTTTTTTACTTTTCCCACAATTTTGGGGCACGCTGAAAGAACGTTGAATTTTTATTCAATATAATTGCTGTCCAGTCTTGTTGAAAAGATTTATTGACCATTCAAAAAATTAAAAATAAAAAAAGAAAAATTTATAGGTCTCCCACCCAACTAAATAGAATGCTGCATATTTCGAGTTTTTTTTTCCACAAATAATGGAATTTTATTCTTAAATTTCAAAAATATGGACAATTTTTGAGGATTTTCCAATTTAGTGAAAGCGAAGTTGGAAACTTCGCTTTCTTTAAAAATAGGTCATGGCGAAAATTTGTACTGAAAGCGAAGTTCACAACTTTGATTTCTTTATAAATAGGATGGGGCGAAAATTTGAACTGAAAGCGAAGTTCACAGCTTCACTTTCTTTGGAAATTGGGTGAAGCAGAAATTTTCAAAGAACTTTGCTTTCTTAGAAAATAGCTCGACTTTGACCCCTTGGCCACTTTTCAAAGAAAGCGAAGGTTGCACATCCGCTTTCTGTATAAAATGGTTGATAGTCAATTCTTAAATAAAGCGAAGGTGTTTCTTTGAAAAATTTCGATATCCGGGAAATTTCACAAAAAGTGAAGGTCTTTGAAAAGTGACCATCAATCATTTTATTCAGAAAGCGAAGATGCCAGTTTCGCTTTCTGTACAAAATGACCCTCGACCACTTTTTTTATACTGAAAGCGTAGGTGCTAGCTTCGCTTTCTGTACAAAATGACCCTTACTCGGCTATTTTACACAGAAAGCGAATGTGTGTCTTTTACGCTTTCACTTATGCTTCCTGTGTAAAGTGGCCGAGGGCCATTATTTCATAGAAAACGAAGTTGGTTGTTACAATTGCTTTGAATGTGTTCGGAACTAAAAAAAAATGCATGTGTGTTTGAAAATTTTCAACACACCCTTTGTGACATTTCCTTACTTGCCTTAATAATTTTGTTCAAATTGTGGTAATTTAAAAATTAAAAAAAACAAACGATCATCCCGAATTCATTTTGGTTTATACACAATTGCTAAAAAGTGAATTTGACAAATCGTTTTCTCATAATAGTGGAGACATAATATATTTTGCTGTTGTATTTTTGAAATAAAGTTATCAACTTTGTTTATATTTAGAAAATATATTTGTAAACGATAAAAGTTTGACATACTATAATTTTAATAAAAAAAATCGATAGAATTTCGCCTGTAACTGGATTAAACTCCCTATTAACAATGCACATCAAATCACAATTATATCACAACATACACATTGATTCAACCATTAAAATAAACCATCCCAAACTACCATCTAGAAAACCTATTCAATCTCAACCAACAAAAGAAACCTATTTAAACCATCCCTTAAATGTTTTTGGAATTTAGGAATAAAATACTATTATTTATGGAAAAAACTCGCATATTTCTGCTGGTATTTAATAACCTTAATTTCTAATGAAACTTCACCGGTAAGAAATTGACCCAACAAACATAATTACAATATACAACAACCAATCAAACTTTCATTTAATTAAATCGGTCAATTATATAGATTATATATTGTCATTGTATATGGTCAAAACACATTGTTTCACTTGATAAGTGAATTATATAAATTATATATTAATGTCGCTAATCAGAAACTGCGATAAAAGTTGTGACAGTTTTACTCGACTCATCTGTTTCAACTAACACAACTCTTTTACTCCAGTGAACCAATGCTATGCTTAATTTTTTGTAGACAACGAGTTTTACTTCTAGAAGGAAGAATGAGGAAGTCAATATCCGAGGCCTCACTAAAAATAAAGATATTTTCGTATAAGAAAACGTTGGAGTATAAATTTTTTAAATTAAAAAGAGACCTAACTTATTTATTGTCAACTTTTTTAAAAAAAAATTTGGTTGAAAATACTCCTATAAAGCACTATTTATAAAATAAAATATACAATATTTATTTATTTGCTAATTTAGGCATGTCGATTAGTTTATTTTGTTTAACAATAAAAACCGCCAAAACGGACGCGGTAAGGGTGGGTCCCCCCGAACCGCAAAGGAAAATCTTTCCGAAAGGTTTCCAAAAGGACAGACACGTGGAAGCAAGACTTGAAAGCCACTAATGCGCGTGAGAGTGGAGACACCTGTAGGTCGTGTCAAGCTGACGTGGGCACGTTGTACAGCGGGGCCCTCCACGTCAGTTCCGGACGCATCTGAGTCGTCCGGTCGCTTTCCCGCCACAGCTGGCTTAGTCGTCATCGTCGGTGACGGTTAGGCTTAGGAGAAGGACCTCCTTCGTTTCGTTCGTTTTAGATTACGAAACGACTATGGAAGCTGCGCAGAAGGGAAAGGGAAATGCGGAAGGGGAAAGAGACGTGGGACCCAACCTCAATTTCTCCATACAACGACGACGCTTCGCTAGTCCCATAAGACTATTGGTTGTGGGATACTCCACGTGGCGCGAGGTGGGACCCCTGATATCACGGGCGAAGGATCTTCTGCTCCTCGTGCGGCTCTTTGTATGTACGAGGGGGCTTCATGGTTTGAAGTAGTGCTCCCCACCCAAGCATACTCTCCAATTTTAGCCTTTTATTAGGTGTTAGATTCTTGAAAATTAATTTTAAAGTGTAATATGTGTTGAATCCCTACTTAGCACCGAGCTCCCTGGACGTTGACCTTCCCTTCTGGTTCCCACTTTAGGGAATGAGTCTCAGATTTCACTTTGATACTCAAGTTAGAATAGAGAAAGAATGATATAAGATTGACTAATCAATAATTCAATAACTTTTTCAAATGAGGGGAGGAATAGATATTGATAGCGGGAAGGGAGGACTTCAAGATGTTGTGTCATCATTAAGTTTTAACACGTGTTATCCTTCTTCTTTTCCATGCTACCTGGCACATATGTCATCTGTCGCGCATTCATGAATCTGGGCTTAAGGTCAGCCAAGGCCGAGGTCAACTGATATTGACTTCGGCATTAATCCATTATCCAACAATATGCATATTTATTTTGCATATTTTACGTTCTGATTATTGGCGTATGAGTTTTGTTGGATCCCTCCTTAGCGACGGCGTCCTCCGCTTCTGGTTACCTGCTTTTGGAAATAACTCCCCTGTTTCACTCCGATGGCAAAATTAGTATCGAATATGAGAGTATATCAGTTTGCTAAAGTGAAATCCAATTACCTCTTGATTTAGGAAACCGTTGAGTATTTATACTAGTCCAAAAGTAGAAAAGGCTCCAGCATCCTAAGTTAGATAATCCAGGTGTCATTCTCTAGCCTCAACATGTGTTATCTGCATTCAGGGCACTGTATCCGACGTCGTCTCCAGACGGGGTCGGCTGATCGTCAACCCGTCAATGAGAGACGAGGTCAGATGACCGTCAATCTGTCAGTGGGAGACGAGGTCAACCTTATATCACGTCGTCATTATTATAATATCCAACAAGTTTAACCTCTAATGACAAATGTTTTCTATTTAATTGCTGAAATATCACGTATTGGGTTTAACTAACTGAAGTATCGCTCGCGATTATGAATTTATTTTATGAAGTATTCATCTATGATGTATTGAGTTTATATTGACTTTAGTTAAGATGTATCGCTTGTAGAAGAAAACACGCGTACCTAATTTAGCTCAAGTCCGATTGCGATCTTGAAACCGCCTCCTAATTTTATTTTGAGTTACTGATTTTCTCAAGGACAAAATGAACAACTAGCAATGTTGGGTACCGGGAGCAGCGGCGCTGTTTGGTCACAGTAGTTGGAGAAATAGGTAAAAAGAAAATTGGTTAGGTTGGAGAACGCACGGTGCGATTTGGCAGTTTCGAATTCGTAGGGCTGAAGTGTTTCTGTTTCGCCGCCTCTATTTTATAATCTCAATTTGCTCAGAATCTCTCTGCTAATCAAAAAATTCCCAATTGCCGATGGCTATTGGGATTAATTTAGTATTCAATTACACCATGAAAAGCTCGCGAGTTTGAGAAGCCCCCTTTTTTTTTTTCCAAAAAAAAATTTTGCTAAAGATAACAGGTCCCCCATTTGTTCATTGTCGCCCACTTGGATGATGATGGATCAGTTGTTGTGACCATTCAATGTCACTCTTCTCCGACTCTTGAATACCCCGTTTATGAATCACAATATACAATTCAAAACACGATTTTTATATGTTACAACTCCAATTTTTCCAAGGACAGCGTACGGACCTTCTTCTCCGATATACATGCTTTTGAGAACTGACTCCCTGATTTAACTCCGACGCTTAAGTCAGTTCTAAACTATAAGCCGAAGTAATATCAATTTTCTTGAGTCAAGATCCTCTAACGTCGCAAGTGGAGGAATGGTTCTATTTATAGAGAAACTGGGAATGATGTCTGAGTTGTTTGAGGCGGTGGCCGAATTGATTACGGCGGTGGCTTAGTTCGGTTTGAGATGGAATTGGTCCCGCTTGGGTGGTCCCTACTGAACTCGGCATGTGGTCTAGGCAACTGTAATTTTGCCAAGTGTCCTCAACTACATTGCTCCACTTTCTTCTTCATCATTATCTCTGCAACCAATGAACAAATGCCACGAGGGCCTATAATAACTTTATGCATAACTCCCTTAAGACCTGCAAGGTTTAAGTATTAAATCATAAGCCGAGTTGAACCGAAATTCAACTCGATGCCGAGTTAGTGAAAGATTTCAACTCGGTGTTTGGTTACCTACCAACATATATGAAAGTTTTGCACGACTAATTTGCACAGCAAATTGAACAACCTGTGGTGTGGTGTGGTGTAGTTATTTTAAAGGACATGGTACAATTTGTGACCAGCTCAGAGTTAGTTCAGTGATTAATAAATGGCAAGAAATCAAATGAAGAAATGGTAAATTGAAAAAATAAAAATAAAATGAAGAAATGGGAATTGCGCGGCCACGTCTCCCCTTTTTTTTTGGAAGAAAGATAAATTATTTTATTCTACCAAGAATTTCAAACTACAAAGACACATGTACGTGAGTTCATAAACTCTTACAAAGAAATTGGGACATACCCCAAATTAGACTATGACATCAAACATCAATGAACAAAGCATAAAAAATATCGTTTCCAGCTATTACAGTGTCTCCTTGTCTTTGCATTTGGTGGATCTGGGCAAGAATCAAGAGAACGACACTTTTTTAAGGTGCAACTTCGATTCCAAGTATCAAACCAAACCCCTTGTTGTTTTTTCTTTTTTATAATAATACAACGTAGTTATTGTATGGAAAAGGAAAAAGCGACAGAATCCCAGTCACTAATCCGTGGATCCACTCCACAATCCAGGATACATAGAGCTTCCCAAAAGTGCAAAAAAAGGCCTTTTTCTTCCAGATGTATCATGCATGACACGATGCTGCCTGGATGGTGAGGATAGAGTGAATAAGTCAAACCTATCTCATAGCTAATGACTCGTGGATATTATCTTCGTTTCGTTTTATTATAAGAGGTAAATGTGGTGAAATATAAGGAGTACATAAGATAACTGACAAAAAATTCTTGAAGAAACTCTGCTATACCTAGTATATGATCTGAGTTGTATATAGATTAACGAGTTAGGTTATTTTGAGATTTGTATTGTGTCAATTTCTGACACGATAAAATCGGCAAATTATCTCCACTTCTATTCTCGTAAGTCTAACCTACCTACCTGGGACCATTTAATCTGGTCGGTTTCCCTTTCTTTTAATCTCTATTGACTTCTACAACAACATTGCTTTGCCAAACCGTAATCTAGTCAGGCTTCGTTGTCCAGTGAAGCTGTATTTAGAGTATATTCTCTCTTACGGTAACAAACGGAACTGAATTTCCACTTTATAAACTCCCTGGAATCTTTTTGACCTCTGCTCACACAATGCCAGAAGAACTAGATCATAGTTATTGTTATTAGGTATCATTCATGTATTACAACGATAAACATAGATTACTTTACGATTATTAAAAATGAACTATTAAAAAAATAAATTAAAGTTGAATAGTTAAAATGACTTATATTATAAACCCGTCCACTGAAATCTACGGATCTCAAACGTGAACACATGGGAAAGGGAGATTTGATGAGTTAAATTTGACCAAATTAATGATAGGAGGATGTGACGTGGATTATTCCAAACGTGGAAAGATTTGAGATTTCTTGGTACTGTACCATGTTTATGAAGCTTATTAGGTTAAATTAAAAAAAGAAAAAGAGAAGTGTTGAATAGAAAAATACAATATCTGGTCATGGGAGTCGTGGCGGTTGGCGTAATTGGTGGCGTCAAAGATCAATAACAGTAAGGAGTTATTGATTATTATTATTATTATTATTCATTAGTACCTCACAATTTTCCAAGACATGAACGGGTCAAAGATAAAAAAAAAACATAAGTTCAGGAAAGTTCTCAGAACATTGATTTTCTTACGTTATTTTAAGATCGATCTCGTCAAAATGAGTACAAAGTTAAAAAAAACTCACAACGTAGAACTCCCCCAGTTCTTAAGGCTAACTTTGAGAAACATTACCATTGATTAATTAGACTTGAATGCCAAGTCAAAGGCCATAAGTTACTATTGATGGCACTTATTCTGTATTAAGAGAAGATGCTTATTTAACCTTAACTGAAATGTTAGGTAAGGACAAATCAGTGCCTGAACAGTTACGACCCACGACGATAGACCATCAGGTTCTTCGATTCTTACGTTCAGCCGGTTTGAAATTTGCACTTTGCACAGTATAACTCGAGGGTCATACACTATTTTCGATTCCTTCGGAGAAAAGAGAATATTTGGAAATGTTGACATTTGTTTTTGCCATAGATGTAATGGGCTGTCAAAGCAATATCTAAAATGACAAAATCCTGACGGTTGAGAATGCCAAGACAAAGAATATTTGATTGATTTCTTTGGTTTTGAATTTGGGCTTAACGTGTGGAAGAAGTAACTCCTGGTCCGAGCCCAAGCCCACAGAAACATAAAGAGAAAAAAATGTCACCGACACGAAAGAATTGCGGGATGGGGAATACTGTGGACTTGGATAATCCCGCCAGATTTTATCAATCACCGATTTCTTTTACTTTTGACGATCCGATTTGGGTCGGAGCAAGAAAGAATGGCTGGAAAGGGAAACATATCAATCAAGTGGTAGTGTTTGGTGACGTCGGAGTTCGATTCTTACACCTGTTAGTTTTGTTATATTGTTATTCAGGCAATATCGCATGACCTTAGGGCATCTCTAATGCAATTCACCAAATTGGTGCAAAATCTTTCTCCAATTTGATGCAAAAATTGCACCAACTACTATTTATATTACAATCCATTCAGACCAAATTTTGCACCAAAAAGAATATTCTCCTAAACCCCTCATATTATTATTTTTTAAAATCAATTTAAAAATCAACATACACATATTTGTTATTACATATTTTATATACGATAAATATTATATTTAAATGCTATTAATTTATTTTTATGTGCTTTATCATAGAATTAATAACAACTATATAAACATTATATCCACTAGTTAATTTTATTACATAATTTATTAGAAAAAATTAAATAGATAAGAATATTATAAAATTATAACCAATTAAATACTGGAGATGACAAAAATATAACATTCAATAAAACCAAGACGCATACACCACTGAACCATAAGCATTACATTAAGTTGACAATTTAAACTACTTTGCAATAAAAAACTGCAATAAAGCAAATAAGTTTCTTCATTTGTGTTTGCAATAAAAAACTGCAATAAACCACGCTTCCATTTTGTGTTTGCATCTAATTTTACTTCACTTCAATTACTCTATTCGGAATTTAGGAAAAAAAAAGAAAAAGAACCCATTTCACTATTGCATTTTAAGTAGTAAATTGTTTCCAATACATAATTGCAAGAAAAATAAATTCCAAACCTAACATGCATCGAAAAATCAATTTTATCAAAAACAAATTATTATTAATTTATGTAGGATAACATAAGAAAATAAAAGTTGGAAAAAACAGTGAATAGTAGTTGGTGTTGATGAATAGTGCAGCACCAAGTTGGTGCAACACTACTCATCAGCATCAATTTGGTGAAAGAATTGGGGTATGGGTTGGATGGACTTGGAGTAATATTTGCACCAAAATGGAGGAAAGATGCGTGCATTGGAGCTGCCCTTACAAGTATGTGTCCTACTTCTATCTTCACCTTCCCAAGCCCCTACATCCAATGTAATGTAAGATACAGCAAGACCAGTATGCTTTTCCCGGTTATTAAACGTTAACTCGAATCCTATGGGATAGAAGAATCCTAAGTTGTAAGAGCATCTCCAGCAGCAGCGGGAAACGCTGCTGGAGAGTTGAAATTGGAGAGGTGGGCTTCCAGCCCACCTCCACCTCTGCGTTTTACGCAGAGGTGTGAACAGTGGACCTCGGGGAGCCGAGGTCCACTGTTCACAACTTCACTTAATTTTTTTAATTTATTATTATTATTTTTATTTACAGTTTAATCCCCAAATTTATTTTTATCTATTATTTGAACCCATTGATTAATTAAAAAACAAACTTTGTTGTTATTATAAATTTAAGAGTTTAATTTATTTACTTGTTATTTTATATGTGATTAAAATATAAATAATTATAGTCAACTCTACTTAATTATAAAGAAAATTTTAAAATTTTGCATAATATAATTATGAAAAACGCACTTTAAAACTTTCAAAATTAAAAATATAGTAGTTGGGATTTTTGTATAAACAACTTAAATAGTACAAAAGTAATTAAATTGAATTTAAAATTATGTGTATGGAGGAATCAAAAAAAAATATTCTTAAAAAACTGAAAGGTAAAATTTTTTGCTGGGGTAAATTTATTGTAAAAACTAGAACTGAGAGGTGAAAGTGACTGGAATAGTGAAAAACTGCTAAAAATGCCCTAAATTGTAAAAGCGTAGTGAACTTCGACATATATGCGGTGGTGGAATTCTAAATTGTAAAAGCGAGTATCAAGATGCAGCCCATATTAAAAAAAGCATTGCTTTCAAGAAGCTTACTGGAATAAAACAACACAGGATTGAAACGCCAGTTAGTCCAAAACCGTAAGAGGATTAGATTCAGTCCAAACAGTACACAAGTCCAGCCCATAAACAACATTGATGAGTAGAAATACTCGCCGGAAGCTGAAGAAAAGCTAAGCAAAATGGCCTGAAATTGAAAGGGCCTCAACTCAGATAACTTATAATACAACCAAAGACGGCAACCGGAAGTGACATGACCTCCACAGATTCATCATCTCTTCTCTAACCTCTGCTTAGAAAGAAAGGGTAAAACTGAAGCTTGAAACTGAAAGGAGGAGGTCCGTCTGGTTTTAACTTTCATGAGTTTCAGAACCATTGGAGTCTTCATCTATCATCTCAACTACCTTCGCTACCCCGGTAGCAAGTTCCTTCCTAATGATTGAATCTGGCATGTCGAATGTTCGCCTCTTCAAGGATTCAGATCGTCCACCTGGATGCGGGTCTACGACGTCCAGCATTGCTTCCAACTCATCCACCATTGATTTCTTAGCTGCTCGAACTAGCATATCAGCACCCTGATAACATAAACAAACTTATTACTCTGGCATTTGCTTCCTACTAACATTCATTCCAAAACTATTCCAGTCTACAATGTCATGACAACTATTGAAAGGAAAGAGACCCACGAGAATAACCATTATGCAGATTGCAGGCGGAGGGAGGATTCTCTTTTGCTAATTCCTCCTCCCAAAATTCTACTCCAACCCCCATACAGTGATTTTTTAATAGAAACAATCATTTATCCCAACGAAGAAAGATAAGCTCAGGAATATACCTCATTGTGCTACACTAGAAAGAAAAAAAAAAAAAGGGACAAGAAATGCACAAACTACTGAGTATAGCAAGTGAAAAAAGGGATCGATTCTCACCTCGATTGCATCAACGGTGAGAAGCAGCACAATGATCTTCTCGGAGAACCTCTGGCGCTCCTCAGCATCCAGGGTCAGGCGGCGGCGGTAGGAGAAATTGTTGAACAGAGCTCTGAGCTCCTTAAGCTTGCTCTTAGCAATGGCCAACTCACGAAGTGCCCGCAATGCCTGCGACCTCCTCAGCAGATAAGCTCTGAAGGTCGCCTGTATCACCTCCGCCGCATCGTGCGGAGACAACACCTTCCTCTTCCCCTTCAACTTCTCCACCCTCTTCGCAAATACCTACCCCCACCACATCAGACAGAACTTTAAAACGACGTCGTTGTCAAAAATATAAAATATGGGAAAATCGCATCCGAAGTCCCCACCCAAAATAGGCAAATACCTCTAATTAATAACGAAAACACAAGCGAAAGTGACACTGAGATTTCAATTCAACCTGTCTCAAGACGAGGGCCCCATGATCGTCGGAGTGATCTTGGATCTCAACGAAACGAGTGCAGCCCACTGATTTTTTCTTCTCTTTTTTGGTGTCTTTTTTCTCTTTCTTTATCTCCTTCTCCTTGTGTGAGGATGATTCGCTGCTGTCGAGGCCGGCATCGCCAGTTGATGCAGTGAAGGAGTACTTCCGAGAGAAGGGTGAACCCTCGCCCTTGCCTTTGATCTCAGCAGTGTACTTGTAGTTCTTCTCCAGTTGGCCCTTCTTCTTGCCATCCTTGACCTCAGCAGTCCATTTGTACTTGCGGTCGATCCCGTCCTCTTCAGGATCCTCAATCTCAGTAGTCCAGGTATACTTCCTCGCCCCGATCTTAGGCTTCTTTTTCTCCCCGGCAAACCGATCGAAGCTCAGCTCGAGAGCGGACACGCGATCGGACAAGCTCCGCAGGTAGAGCTCGTTCCTGAGTCCGACCCGGTCCACGCGCTGCTGGACTCGGCGAGTAGTGGTGTAGAAAGGGGTCTTCTCAATCTGGACCAGATCGGTAACGGCGTCGAAGGAGTCAAAAGCTGAGGGGAAATCGAGGAACGCAGGAGTAGGCTTGGGGGTGTGGTTAAGGAGATCGAGAGTGACATCGAGGTCGTCCTGGATGGAGGAAAGTGAAGGGAAAAATGGGTTGAAGGAAATGGATTTGGAGGGGAAGGTCTCCCATGGAAATGGGGAATGCTCAATGAGTTCAAATCGCCTGAATGCGCTCATCCTTGGGTGATGGATAGTGAGAGTAGGAATTTCTGTCGAAGAAAAGAAGCAGAGTTTTACTATGACCAGCGCTGAACGTGAACAGGGAGGGAGAGAGAGATAAAGATGAGAGAGGGTTTTATTTGTGGGGGAATGAAATAAGTCAAAAAGATGATGAAAAAAGGATAGAAATGGGATTGGCTTTAGTGCGACCAGCTGGAATTGACGATGGCATAAATAATTCAAATTTATATTTATAATTTGTATAACTTTTTTATAAATATTAATTTATAATACTTATCTTTTTTTTAGTGTAAATTAATAAAAAACTATAACTAATTAAATTAGTAATTGTAGAAAGAGTAAATATTTTAGAAAATAAAATTTTTGACTCGAAAAAAAGCATTTTAAAAAATGAACTTTTACAACATAGAAAAAGGAAGGGAGAGTAGAAACATAGTACTCAATACAAAAGGCCATGAAATTGATACTTCCTCAGTCTTATAAATACTCTTTAAATAAGACGGATGAAAAGAGTATTAATTTTTATTCTCCTTTTATGTTAAAAATACACTATTATGATTCTAAACTACTTTTACATATTAATTTCTTAAATGCAATTTTTAAAATAAAAAAAAAACCAACAATCAAAAGAAAAGTTTAAACATGGAATGGAACCTCGCCGCAAAAAAGAGGAGTGAGGTGACCGGCGGCGGTGGGGGCAAAAAATGGGGATATTGGTGCGTGAGAAATACAAGATGACAAAAGGGCATAGGCCAAAGAATCTTTGATCATGACTCCTAAACTGTAAAAAGTGTGTGTGTCACAATCTCACTTCATTATTATTTATAAAATTCCAAATATTCTTAAAAATAAAAAAAACATACTAAACGCAGTAATCGTTTTACTAAATGCAGTAACATTTTCCTGTAAAAAATTTATTTTACGCTTAAGTATTAAAAAAAAAATTATATAAAATTTCACACTATTCACAGGAACATTGAGAAAATACCGCCAACAGTGGGCGGTATTCCCCCACTAAAGGCGGTATTTTCGCAAAATTTTATCTCGTTTTGAAAAAATGTGTAGGTTATTTACATACCGTGTAATATAGATCGTACTCGTGACTATAAAATTAAATGTTGTGCGATATTTTTTTTTTAATACTTAAGGATAAAATAGATTTTTTCCAAAAAACAAATAAGTTTGGAAGTATTATTTCTTTCGTTATATATAGAGTTAGGATTTGAATTGTAGATTGCTACTCAACTCTCTCAATAGAAGAGAGAAAGCAGTCCTAATCTGGATCATTTCAGAAATGATCATGATTAGTATATCACATATGATGATCATTTAAAAAAAAAACCAAATATATATGAGCCTGTTTTTTTTGTTTCGTTTTTAAAACGAATTTGGTTTCAATAGTAAATTTAATATAGTTTAATCATATTCCATCATTTTTAATACAACTTTTTACTATTCAACATTTATTTTTTACATTATAAAACTATTTTTCAAAACTTGTTTTCAAAACCGTTTTTAAAAAACAGACCCATAGGGAATAAATGGAATTAACACAAGTAATTATTAGGATATGGAATCAATCAACACTGCAGAGAGATTATCCATCACGTGGGTTTTCTGACATTATTGCCATTATTCACTTGTGAGTGACCACTCACTCCAATAATGAATTTACTAGTTAGTACCTTTTAAAAATTAATTTATTATTATTATTATTTTTACTAGTACCAGTATGTCTGTGAACCTGTGTGTCACTTTTTGGCAGTGGTTTTGGACTTGAGGGACAACTTATATTGTCTACTTATATATCTTAAAAATATAATTCATGAAAATATTAATATATTAAATGAAAGCCCAATATGTAAACTCTTTTTGCAGGTCTCTAATAGGGAAAATTTGAAGGAAAGCCCCCCCCAAAGTAGTAAGAAAGGGAAGATCCACTTCAGATGACACATTCATTCACACTTAAGATGGACGCACAATAGCCCATAGAATGTAGCAGGAGCGGGAAAAAAAAAAAAAAAAAAAAAAAAAAAGAAGGTTCTATGCTTCCTTTAAATCAGCACACACACCATTTAGATCAAGTGATAAGATAGTAAACTAAATGATAAGGATGACAATCTAAATTGGCAGATCGATTACAATATGTAATGTAAGTTTCTATTCGAATTTTTGCCATGTACAATAATAGGATAGATTCAACAATAAATTTACTCACATGCATATTATAGACAAAGAACTAGAAGAACCTACTACTTATTAGATCCCAACCAGAAGGACATAGAAGTGATTTTTTTTTTTTTTTTTTTTTTTTTTGGAAAATCTGAAAAAGAAGATGCATCCCCTACCAGCAATTATAAAGGGTTGCAGATTGATTATGGTGTTAAGGAGTACCTCTTTAGTGAGTGAACCAGAAAGATACCTTTGTCAGTTGCTGCAGATATCAAGCTACATTTTCTTACTGTCAAATCTATTTTTTATATGTTCAATCACCTGAACCTGAAATAACCAAAATCAGAAGATATGGTTGCAGAAAACAAAGCAACAATCAAAAAAGAATGCCGAAATATAGGAACACCAGCAAAGGATATACCTTCGTCCATATCCAAATCCTCTTCTTATCAGTATAAATAAAGACTAGGGTGTATAATAATATTCAGAGTGAAGTACCTGATGGCAGACTAAAAGAGCTGGAGGAGAAAGAAGGAAGAAACAACTGCTAAGAAGATAATATTTCGTCTGATTGGTACAAGAGTCAATTCTTCCGTGGCTAACAAGCAGAAGAATTGAACACAGAAATGCCCAAATTCGTGGCCACCAATTAATGACAAGCTCTCAGAAAATGTATTTACTAGAACAAATTGGAAGAAAAAGGAAGCAAGAGCCAAAACACCTTGTTGAGTAACCTCTTAGGATCTTGAAATGCAGGCCATTTAGCCCACTGTTGAAATAACTGGGACACAATAGCTCAGCCCTCCACATTGATTCTGCAAATATGTGACGCAAAAGTTGGAAAGAATTAGTGCTGAACATCTTTAAGGTATACCATAGCCTTATTACTATATAATTGATCTACAGCATGACAAGTGTCAAAAGAGAACCTTCTGAAAAAGCCATTACTATTACAGGCCGCCATGAGTTCAATTTCGTCTTTGCACAAATGACTGTGGGGGTCATCATTGGGCATGATATTGGCTTCAACTAATTCTTTAGTGGCCGGCGCATCACCAGTTTGAGGATTTTCTGTATGAAGTTGCTTATTATCTCCCGGCAAACTCTGTAGGCTAGGATCATCCTACAAATGCAGGAAGAAGAAAAGAAGATTGAATAACCACAGCGTTATATCAGGTAAAACATAGAATTAATAGCTAGAATTGAAAAACAGAGCAACTCATAAAAGGAAAATGGTCAAATATGCTAAAATCTCATCTAGTAAATCCAACCAGAGAAATAAATGGATCGACTTCTGAATATGAGAAATATCTTATTCAAATCTTCAACAGTAGTAACTTCTCCAAATTCTCAGATTTCTTCTTCCACATAGTTCAGATATCAGTTTCCAGTACTCAAATGCTGCGGTTGTGGAACAATTGTTAGCAACGTGCAGCTCAAAAACTCTAATTCAGTAACTCTTGATCATAGATGAGCTTCAGCCGATTCATATATAAATTTGGGTATCGGAAAGAAGAGTTCCGAAAATTTAACAAGGAAAAGAAGAAAAATGAAAGGAAAGCGCATATTGAATTACTACAACCCTGTCAGATGTAAAAATCTTCTTTTTTTCCAGCAGAGGCGTGTTAACCACATTCTTATCAATAACCAGGAAATGAAGAAAGTTAAACTATGCATCTCCGAATTCGTAAGTAAGCTTACTTGGTGGTATCTCAGAGATGAAGTGGAATTTCTCTAATAAATCGAGAAGGTTGAAGAACTTGAAAACAAGCATGAAAAAGTTGAGAGCCCAGAAACATTTGATTAAAAGAGACAATAAAGAAAAATCAGGTGAGAGCCCAGAAATTTCCCTCTGCAGCAGGAAACTAAAAAGAGAATCTGGTGCAAGTTGCAACATGAAATCCAAATAGTCATAAGTTTGAGCAACCGAGAAGGGACTTCCATAAAGTGTTCACCAATCTCTAGAATCCAGCATTGCTTTGTTTTCAATAGGATTTACTGAAGTGCCACACCTACTATCAGTAGAACTAAAATGTAAATGTACCAGAAAAAATAATATCAAGAATGACATGCGGCTAGCTACCTTTTTCCGATAGAAGGCCACACCATGAATGTTGAATGGAATTCTTCTGTCATCAAAGGTTGCTTGAAATATCTTCCCTGACACCTGCAAATAATTCATATATGTTTAATAGGAGGAGCTTATTATTTTTAAGTAGAAAATAATAATTAAAAATTAGCATAAGAGAAAAACCTCACCGGCCTCCTGTAAAGCACTGCAATATTGCCACCGTTGCACTTGGTAGATGAGCCTTCAGAAGTGATCTCTAAAATTTTGTCAACAACATATGCACACTGAGAAGTCTCATTGCTACATTCCCTGATGGTAATCTGCAACGAGATTCAAAAACCAGAAATTGGTCACTAGTGACAAAAACAAAGCTACAACTCCATGCTAAAAGCTGTTACCTTAGACCCATCTCAATTATCAGTGAGAACATCTTTTGACTGGCATCTTTCCCAGTACTCTTCCAATATGCTCTCATTTCTGAAGCAGCAGCAGCTGTAGTGAATGTCATAGCCAGAATGTGAGATGGATCAATGCCCTATACAAAGATATTGATACTCTATAAGTCTAATATCTACCGAAAGACAAGACCTCAAGCATTGTCTTTTACAATATTTTACAAAACTTTGGTTAAAGGTACTGAAACTAGATAGCAACCAAAAAGCAAGACGCACCTCATGCATCAGCATCAGAACTCTCCCAACCATTGTAGAAGTCTGTTATTAACAGTACAAACATCAAGCTATAACAAAAGAAGACAAAAAAAATTTATACTCTGAACTAGTGGAGGGTACTGACCTTGCCACTCCCTGGTCGAGCAACAATCATTGAAGGGGTTGAAATATCACTACAAGCTGATTCCCTCTCCCTGTCATTTATAGACTCCATATACTTAGAAGACCCTTCAGGGAAGCTCTTAATATGAGTCTCAAAATTTCTGGCCCACACTCAGGGTTGCAACTGGAATTTTGGTACGCCAATCTAAGGAAGACAGGGCTGCTACTCTCATACAATCGCATTACAGGGGATATTTGGCACGTAATGTATTATAATATATATTAAATTTACTTTACAAAATAAAGACTCAGGGCAGAATACATTTAGCCAACGACAAGCTTCGGATGAGAATGCAAGAAGAAGATGACTAGAGACTCAGGGCAATTCGGGATCAAGAAGCAGCAGCCCTAAAGAGGAGAAGTCCAACGAAGAACGTTGAGGTTGAAAGCTAGGATAGCAGAATCATTAGCATTGACAAATTAAAAGAGCATTCAGCACAGATGACACAAAAACCAACGGATATACCTCAAAATTGAACAGCACGTAACGTAAGAGAAGTGCATTAAAACGTAAAATCCAAAAGAGCTTGTACTTATTTTTAATGGTAAGCCTGTAGTTACAACAATCGTATGAAATACAATTAACAAAAGGTAGTTAATCGTGATCGAAATTCAGATAAACAGAGTAATGAATACAAAGCATGTTCAGAAACCACCGCCACGGAACAAGGTGAACTGGTGGACTGTTTCTGATTATTATAATCGGCAAGCCTGCGCCCATCTTCGATCTGCTTCTATTCTCTGTTGGTTATCTTGAATCTTCGCCTTCACTCTCGACCTATGGAGTAATTGTCTAGCAAGTTAGGGTTTTGACAAAGAAGTGCGTATCCCCACGGAGCCTCAAGATGAAAAGTGGACTCCTTCTGGATGTTGTAATCCGCAAGGGTCCTCCCATCCTCTAGAACTAGAAGCTTCCCGCCGAAGATCAGGCTCTGCTGGTCGGGGTGTATACCATCCTTTCATGAATTTTAGCCTTCACGTCGTCGATCGTCTCCGAATTCTCCACCCTCGATCGTTAGGTTAGACTCGCATACCACCGCTAAGTTGGATGTTTACCGGCGAAGGCTGATCGGAAGGAATGCCCTCCGTATAACGAAAATCTTCATATTACCTAATGGAATGAGAGAGAGAAGAAGACAATAGGAAAAGGAAATTGTGGATTATGGCGGGCTAGTCGGGTGTTTGTATTTATAGACTTTTTTGGCGGACTCTTTACGCGAACTTCTTCAAACGCGCTTTCGTTTCTCTGCGGCATCTATACGCTAGCGTTAGAACGCGCTTTCGTTTTCTGCGGCATCTTTACGCTGGTTTTAGAACGCGCTTTTCTCTATTTTATTTCAAGGGAAACGCGCTGCCTCTTGACGCTTATAAATTGGGCCCAGCCCATAAGCTTTGAGATTTCCCTCCCCCAAAATAGAATGTGTATTTTTTTTTTTTTTTCAATTGCTCAGAATGATATTTATACTAATATTAATATTATCATAGTAGTAATTTTGATTGTTGCCAAATATAAATAATAATAAATATTTATAAAAATGAAATCTATAAATCAATATAATTATATTATCATTCATCTTCAATGATTTTTGTATTAGAATGTAATAATTTAGTTTTATTACTCATTTTATATCTTTTTATTCTAAACCCCTTTGTGTCCTTGCAATTGGTGTGTGGAAATCAAAATTTTAAAAATAGTTAAATGATTCCAAACATGTCATAGAAAATAAATGTAACATTATTCTTAATAAGAAAATATAAAAGTATACTCCCCTTTCAACTTTGAAGAAGGCGACTTTAAAAAAAAGTACAACTTATTATGGGATATGAAATACAACGCAAAAACATAAAAAGAGTTGGTTGACAATGATGACCAATAATTTGGACAATAATGAAAAATGAACCAATACGTTTATCAAATTTAAATATTGTTATATATGCTTTTTAATTAATGGAGGAAATGAAAATTTGAAACTTAAGCTAACAAAATAAACAGAATGATCACTCTTCTATAACATCTTAATCATAATTGTAATGTCCCGCATATTTAAAAACGATTTTTTTAATCATTCACAACATAAAATTTTATATTTTTAGTTCTATAAAAAAAACAAATTGTATATTTGTACTCTCTTACATTTTTTCATAGGAGATTTCTCTAGTCATTCACATTTAAATGTATAATCTAGTAACACGAAACGAAAATACGATACAAACTTGCCATGATATAAATGTGTTATATTTTAAAATATTGACATAAATTATTAAATAAGTAAAATCAGATATTTGAATGTTATCACGTGAGTCCTCCAACCTGAACCCGTGAACATAAACGCAAATAATTTATAATATAACATGGTTAAAATTAAAAATATATACTACAACACTTTTAAACAAACAAAATGGAGTGTCATGGAATACACACAAATGATTAATCATGACTGAAATTAATACAAATTCACCAAAGTAATTAAGTTGGAAAAAGAAAGAGAAAAAATGAAGTAAAATGCATTTAAATTTAATTAAGTAGGAAATAGAAAGGCTTCCTCCACAGTTAAATAACAGCGACTGCAGATCCGGATCATAATCGAACTCATCAACACCGCCCCGAAAACCAACCCGGTAATCAACCCGCCACAATAACCACCGCCGCCGCCATTTCCTTCCCTTCTCTTCTTCAATCCGAAGACAACCACGGCCCCTTTATCTTCATCGCCGCAACCGCCGCCGCCTGCGGCTTTCTCCAGAACCACATCATGTTCCACACTTACATCTACAAGCCTTTCCGGTGAATTATTCAAGTTTTCTTCAACTCCTCCATAGACTGATGAAGAATCCGCCACTTCAAGTTCAGGACACGAATCATCGTCGTCGTCGTCGTCATCGCAGGAACACACGGAAACCGCATCGCCAAAGTTGTTGTTATCGACGCCGCCGTGATCGATTCTGCTGTGGTCTTCCCACTCGCGGAACACCGACTCCAAATGAGCGAGCGTCTTGGCCATGCGGCGCAATCGACGAGACTTTGACGGATTTTGCGACGCCATTTCCGCGGCCAAGAGATTGTTAACAAACAAAAACCGCCGTTGAATATCACTGGAGAGAAATTCATGATTAAGGGCATCGCTATCGTTGATTTTACCGGGAGGAATAGATGACAAGACGAATCGGAGCTCTGCTTTAAGTTCTTTCAATTTCTTCTGCAACGTTTGGTATCTTTTCGTCATCGTGTTCATTTTTTCCGGTATAATTTTCCTCCTACTGCCGGTACGAACAGATTGCATAAGTTATGCAGTTATTGATGAAATCAGGCGGTGGCGGAAATTTTGTGTTCATTCATATACGATGGCAACGTTTGAAGTTTGAACGTAGGCGACGGTTTCTTTTTGGTAATTATCATCAAGACATCAACTGCAACTGATATTTGAAAGTGATGATCTTCCTTTTTATTTTTTATTTTCAATTTTGATTTTAAAGACACATTACAAATATGGAATTAATATTCGCAGTAACCGTTTTGATATTTGCAGTAACATTCCCCTGTAAAAAGACAAAAATACCCCTGGACAAAAAAAAAATTACAAACCAACTATGCAGCCCGTGCAGGCTGAAAAAAAAAATTTGAAAAAGCAACTCACGGGCTCTGTTCCGTTTAATAATTCCTGCAAAGCAGAGCCGGGTGGAATCACAAAATCGGATAAAAATCGAGACGACTTGGATTGGAAAAAGATTAGTGGCTAAAGTTAAAATGTTTTGCGGTATTATTTTAGATAGTTATTTGATTAATTTAGTTGTATTATGTCCGGATGTGTTAGTATTTTTGTCGAAAATGTGAATTTTTTACCGAATTGGCGAATATCCGCCCGGTAGTTACTGCAAATATCAAATTGAAGGGGGGGGGGGGGGAATATCGCCGGATTCCGGCGACATTTTTGGCCCTAAATGTCGCCGGCTTCCAGCGACATTTTGGGGTTTTTTTTTTTTTTTTTTTAAGTGTTAGAGGTATTTTAGACTTTTCACAAGAAAATGTTACTGCAAATATTGAAACAGTTACTGTAAATATCATGCCCCTACAAATAAACCCTGAAATTTCAAAACAGACTTCTCCTTGCGAAGATAGTTATTTAACCTATATTTTATTATCAAAAGATAAAGATAAAAATAAAAATTCTTTCACCTCATGTTATTTGCAATAACAATTTTACCAAATGCAATAAATAAAAAACGATTCAACCTCTCCCAGCACCTGCCGGAGGTTGAAAAAACCTCCGCCATAGTCAGGCCGAGATTCTAAGACACTAAGGCAGGCGGAGGTTTAATATCTAATGATATTCAATCATGTCCGATAGTCTGATGATAAGCGTGTCAAATCTAACATCTAATTATTTTAAACACAAATATATTTTAAAAAACGCGTATAGAATTTAGTTACTGTCGAACAGTCACAACTGAGAATGAAAAAGATAGTAGCCAGCTGTCATTTCATCATTTGGGAGTGCTATTTTAGTGCCAAATTGGACCGATGGTCAAAACTCACAAGACTGTCGTCAGACCTCATCTTTGAAATTGAATAAGAGTAGTCACGCTGTACGTGGAGTAGTTGAGTAAAAACATAAATTCCAGTTCCAGACCAGACAATCAATCTCAGGAAAAAAAGCACATTTTACAGCTTTCCCTAGCCGGCAACATGTTTACTTGTAAGATACAGTAACAATTGTGCGTACGTACCTTTGAATCAAACTACGTACACATCATAAAGTGGCAAAGTACTCACGATGAAAGAATCCAAAGTAGCAATTTTTTTATTTGTTGTGGATTGGAGATTTGCCGTGTGGCGGGTGGTAGTCCATTTCAATAATGTCTTCTTCCTCTTCCGTATTCTTCTTGTTTTCAGATTTTACAACCTCTTCCCGTCCTCCTCTCGCCGATCCAGACCCTTCTGAAACCTGCCATTTATACCAACGTATCAAAACTCCAACACTAGAATCGAGCAGCCTATGCACAAATGAACATTTCGAAGAGGTCGCGAGGTTGAACTCCACCCAGAACAAGGGAAGATAAAATTAAATAAAACTCGAACCTCAGTTTCCTCCCTTGGCTTGATGAAATTGATCTGATCAGAAGAAGAAGAAGAAGAGGACCCAACAACTTGTCTTCCTGCGAGTCATATGTACGTTAATGTGTGTTTATGAATTACGAATGATACTAATTATATATCTGCAGAGATATTTTCAAAACATTACGTTGAGATGCTAATCAGTAAAGAGGAATGGAATGGCACCTGATGATTTAGTAGTTCTTGTTGCATGCTCATCTTTCTTTGCCTCTGACCCATATTTTGAATCGAATTCGACCCGGATATTGTCGATCCTTCTGCGCGGGCTACCCCTTTGATGATGTCCAATCCCAACATATGAATTTGCTGCTTGCTGATGATCAAAACAATCCATGTTCCTCAGCTTCATCTGCACTACTCCATTAATCTTCCCATTTATGATTATGCCAGCAAGTAAGTTGCTTAATTTGCATTTGCACATACAAATAAATATGGAAGTAAGCAAAAAACAGATAGTACAAACCTCGCTGCAATCCTTGGGAGAAGCACGAAGATTACGAGCATTAGAAGAAATGCATGCATGCATGGAGAAATAAAACATGAATACGAGATTAGAAGATGAAGTTGAAGGCAAGAAAGTGGTCGCGGATGGAGATCCCATTTTCAACAAATCTATAACGTACGTGCTAGCGAGATGGCTGTATTAATGTTGTAGAAGCGATCAAATGATCATGAAAATATACTTTTATGCATAATGTGTAACACTATTCATACTCAACCAAAAAAAAAAAAAAAAAAAATTGAAAAAAGGAGGCTTTACCTAGATGTTTATTTGAGTGGTTGATTCTTGATTGTTGGAATTTGACGAGACGTGTGAAGGAGTGAAATAAATTATTGCTGGACTTGGTGGCCCTAGCCAGGCATGATCCGTCCTTTAGGTAAATATTGTTTCTTCTTTAACCTTCCTTCTCTAGCGGTTAATCGGCCTGGATTTACGGTCCCTCTCCCAATAGTAAATTTAACACTCAAGTCAAGAACCCTGTAGAGTTGGAGTTGGTAAATAAACAGTGGCATCTTCTTCAGGCAACGCCAAACCTAAAATAAAACTGAAACATGAATGAAGCCAAACCTTTTGTCGGATGAATCCTCATTCAAATTTGAAATCAGGACTAAAAGCTCCGTGATTTTGGCTCAAATGCTTCCCCAAATTCCAATATTTTACTTCCATCTAAATCACCTGACCAACAAGAAGAAAGTAGCAGAATATATATATATATATATATATATATATAGCCTCTTGGATCTCTACAAAGAAAGGTCCAAGAATCGCAGTCAACTGTCACCCCAACTGTTATGTTCAGCTCCGTTAAAACAACATTAGAAACAAGACTAGTTTAGTGAAAGAGAATAATTACAAAATATCAGAACATCGTCACTCTGGCTAAACTACAACAGGTAGAAAAAAACTCAGAGACAAGAAGTAGCCCATCTTTATTTCAAAATTTTCAGTGACATAATATAAATTATTACATAATTGCCATGTATGCCCCCAAGGCCACCCTGGGAAAGGGAAAAGGCAAATATTACACTCGGCCAAACAAAACAGAAACTAACAAAATCAAACATGAAAGCAGGGGAACAAGCAGCTCCGTCGGATTCGGGTACAATATAAAAGCAAAACCCTACTAATTTTATTTGTTAGAATAAGGAAAAAAGTTCGAACAATTCAGTCTACCACTAACCGTCTAAGGTAATATCTATGTACAGGGCCAAAGTTCATGGATACTGGACGCCAATGGTGTACAAAAGCCGACCGCAGGTGTGTTTAGTGACCGGAATTTCATTTTAACCCCAAAATTGCAACTGCTTCAGTTCCCATTTCATCGTCCACACATCTCGGAATCAAGTCTGACTGATTGATGCTTCACATTTGCAAAAGATTATTCACAGTAGTAGTGGCGGAATTTGTTCTCTGCAAATCCTGCAAGTACAGTCCACAACATTTTAAGCCTTCAGGCAATGATACAAGAGATCATAAATGACGCATAAACGTGTTTTCTCCCCTTAAAAATTTAGGAATACAAGGAATGCCAGGTAAGTCATATAATTTGACTCTACTTGCCCCAACAAAAAGAAAAGAACAATCAAAGTGGCCTTGCAAATAAACCAGCCAGCACATCAGCAATGGAACTTTAGTAACAGAATGAACTTATTTTATAAAAACAAACTATTAATATACATTGAACGGTAAAAACCTAATGGTTAAAAAGAGTTGCCTCACATCCTAGCCCTATCCCACAACTCTACTGCTTACAGCCAAATTTTCTTCATAAGAAGTAAAAATTCCAGGATCAAATTAATAATGAAAAAAAACAAAGAAACAAAATCACAAAAAAAAAAAAAAAACACAGATGTAGAATGGACGTAACAACAAATGGTTTTGCAACAATGATACACTCGAGATGCAGAGATCAATATGTTATAAAGTATTGCCAATCTGAGGCACAGAAGATCAAGTCAGGCACACACAAACAAGAAAAGATACGCATGCACTACCCACCTGGATAATTAGTTCATCAGGAATGTGGGGTAGAACTTCATGGACAGTTTCAGCCATCGCAAGAATATCTTCAAGGTTGTCATTTACCACTTGTGCGGCATGACTCATTTGCAAACCACCATTACTTCCAGGAAACCTAGCAGAATTTGGAGGGATAGCTGAATTAGATGTACTAGCCTGAGAAGGATTCATAGGCCAAAGACTCCAGGCAGAATCTTCAAGGGCAGTCTGAGCATAGGTTTCTCCAACAGCTGCCAAATGCCTCATCATCATCTGAACGCGCCCCAATCCAGCAGGCCTGGCACCGCTAGATGGACCAGCTCCATCTAAGCCAATCCAACCTGAATCAACTGCTGTGCCCCTGAAAAGGGGAAAAAGAATTCAGCACTAGTTTGAATTTTACAAATTACAATAACTTATCGTGGATCCAAAAAGCAGGATGTTAGCTAGAAGAAGGGAGAAAAATGCATTAGCTTTGGAGGTGTGATGCTATGTTTGTACTAGTCTTCGGGCTCGTTTAAGTATGGGATCTATGGAAGGTGAAAAACATCAACTCAAAACAGAAAAATGAATGGGATAGACTAGGCATCATAGACAGTTTAAAATTTGCCCACCATCTTGAGGTCAGTGAAGCAAGTAACACAGTAAGCTAAGCCTGCATTGTAGATAGGATTGAATTGAATAATTCCTATAACAACGATAGAGAAAATGATAAAAGAATTGTAGTCATATACACAAATCTCAGACATCATATGATGCCATAGGCACCAGAAAATGCGACTCACAATTTTCTTATAATAGATATCCGTAAGCAAAGTGACAAAAAAATACCTCCAATCACCAACTTCTAATGGATTTTGTGTCTGCGCTGGAAAGATTCCTGCAGATAAGCCAGGAACTGGAAGATTTGGCCTATCAAGTCCAGCACTAATTTGACGCGCAAGTTGCTCATCCCCTGAAATCTCCAAACCACGAGGACTTACTTCATGTTCAGGTCTACCAACAAAAAGGGGCTTCCGACAAGTGGGGCATGAATAATTCTCACTTAAACCTTGATCTAACCTGAGATTAGGATTTCCTCTCAGCATGATCTTTTAATAACAAGTCAATCAAACAAATATGAACTGTATCGGGAAATCTTTGGTCATACCAAGACCGCAAGCAGGATAAATGGAACAGATGATTACAACTAAGCTTCTTAGCCTTGGCCATGGGTTCCTGTTCAGATAACAGATGCTAGGAGAGTCAAGGAACAAAATCCCCATGTATGTGCAGTAAGCAAAGTGTGTTTGTGTGGTTGAGAGAGAGGGAGAGAGGAAAAGAGAGAGATTACCCTACAAATAGCACACTCGTCATCATAAGCTCGGAGTTCTGCCAGTGTTGCATCTGGAAGTGCCACATGAAGGGCGCCTAAAGCTTTCCTCAACTTAACAAAACCCTTTATGCGTTTTATGATCGCACTTAACAGTGCCTGAAGTCCAAGTTAACAGGTATAGAAATATAAGGTTGACAAATTACAAGAAGACTTTAAAGCAACAAATCAACATTGATAATGGCAGATATGTTGAAGACTAGAGAGCGAAGCAATTACACGTATATTTAGGAAAAGTATAGCATCAATAAGATGAAAAGCCATGCCATGAAGCCACCAAATATGCAAATAATGACCTAAGGCCATTAAGAATGTCATCATATCCAGGAAAAAACCCAAGTTCCTGTTCAGAATGCCTTTCCATTCCCACAATGATCCTGCAGTTGAAAAACAGATTTTTTGTAAATAAATAGATCTTTAGAAAGGAGATAATCAGATGATGCAAAGCAGACCTAATGATACTATAATTACAAGGGATGACTTCAGAAAAACAACCAAGCAAACTACAACTCAAGTAACAGGTAACAGAAAATCCACCTGTAGCAGATAAATCTAAGAGTTTGGATATCCGGCAATTTGCACTATCTCCCGCAGAATCATGAAGCCATATATCAAGCAACTGAAATCCATGAACCACAATGGCCTACAGAGAACAAATCCATTACCAGCAAAATCATTATCCGAAAGTTCTGAAAGCACTGGCAGTAGCTCCAATACCCTGAAGCTGGGTAGACAATATTCATGACAGATGAAAGCTACCTGTAGTGTCTCAAAAGCAATGCTAAGAGGCTCAAAGAATAACAACAAAAATGTAGGTGAGTTTACTGTGCTGTACACTGCCAAACATAGCCATATCCTACAAGAAAACACAATTTTTCAAAAAAAGAACTGTGTCAGTTGCTTCATGTAAAAACTAGTGACAGGCAATAGGAGGATAGAAATGAGTTCCAAGGTACACTACCAGAGCATATCAACAGAGAAAACCAGCAATAAAGCAGAATATACACGAAAGTATGTCCAGGGGGTCACTGATGGAAAAGCATTCAAGCGTTCGAGTCGATCCCTAGCTAAGGCTTGAAACATCTGTTGGGTGGAAAGAATCAAACAAAAGACTTGGTAATAATTTAGCTAATACAGTGCCTGAAGGACTGCTCTACCAATACCTTCAAAGAACAGAGCACAGTCAACCAAACTGACCATAAGCCGGCTTGAAATACTGTTGGAGGGACCACAAGTGGAAGAAAAGTCCCCTATCAAATGAAAACCACATATAGTTACATTTGATACAATGTCTCCCGAAAACCAAAAGTCGACTCAGAAATTTCCATGAAAATAGTTTTACCTTGTAGATAACATAATTAATAAGCCGTTCAACTAATTTTCGAACTTCAGATGAGTACAACTCTGAAAAGAAAATAGTCTGCAACAAAAACAACAGAAAAAGCAAAAACTTAATAACCAAAACACCACCACCAGAACTAATGGTAAAATTGCATGGAGCAAAGAGCTCGCATCTGGAAGCATAGAGCACTATAACCCAAAAAATATAATGAGTAAGTTGTCTAATGATAAGTTATTACTTAAGTTAAATCAACCTCCACAGCTCAGCTATTAAAGTAAGTTGTGTGGAAGACAGTTACCTTGAGACACAAAATTAGCAGGATAAATACATTAAGTGCAAAATTTGCTGCCAATACACATGTGGCTTGTGAACTGAAAAGCAGATCCAGTGTATGGCTTGCATTCCCAGTGTTAATTGCACTATCAACTATCAACCCATCAGATTTTAGTTGCTCAAGAGATATTGCAGTCCAAGCTTGGAGGCCGGCAAAACTCAAAACTGTACAGACTGCTGAAATGGACAAGTAGCTCACACCCATGGGAAATTAATAAGTACTTAACACGACAAGTAAAACCCAAGATTTTCATGAGAGCAAAGTTTGCATGATCCTTTGCTCCCAAAACTGATCACAACATATAAAACGCTAAGAGAGGATTAGGCAGCAGAAAAACTCCAACCAAATCCTTCAACTTAATGGCAAGAATATCCAAACTGAAATCATCAAACCTGCACAAAAGCAAGCAAGCAAGCAAATTAGAGGAATAACACTATAAACACCTTTTAGTAGCTATGAATTTAACCAAAGACTCTGAATAAGAGACTCACCGTATTTACCTGGCCTAAATTTTATTTACAAGGACGTCAAATTAATAATTGCTAGTTCCATACATGAGCAACATAATCCCTCAAGTACTCCAAGTCATAATTGACAAATCTTGCCAAGAAGTAAACTAAATAAACTTAAGAAATTAAACAATATGAGTAAAAGATAGTCTACTTCCAAATTAAAATAATCAATCCTTCTTAATTTTACAAATATGCAAGGGCAATTCCGTTTACCAGAATTGCAAACTTCAAAACTAAAAGGAAAATCACAAATCCAGAAATCTTGAAAATCTGTATGATGTAAATGCGAGATCAACCGATAAAGCGGTGAACGAAAATGAAATCCTTATCCAAGATTCGAAATTCCAACTCCAAGTGTGTAGTAATTTACATATCAAATAACAACGAAACCAACTATCAAAACACGGCAACCCTAGGATTAACAAGGACGAGAAAACCGTGGACTGTACGGAGAAACAGAGATAAGGATTCACCGACGTCTTTATGGATTATTCTTTTTTCTCTCTCTCTCTCTTATTTTATTTTATTTCCCCCAAATAAGCATCACCTGATCACTCAATCAATCAAACACAACAACCAAGCTTCAACGGACGAATCCAACCACAATCACGATCACAATCCAAGGCGAAAATCAAAAAAAGCACTACGCCGGACGATTCAAGCAGAAACGAAAGGTAACAAAAACAAAAATTGAAATATACACGGAATAAATCGAACCTCCGCGGCGATCTTAGACGGCGGCGTAAAGAATATGACGACGACGACGAATTCTGCGATCTTCACCTCTCAATGGAACGACACAGAAAGAGAGGTAAAGAGTCAGTTTTTGCGGGAAAGCGAAGAACTTTTAATATAATAACCTTGAAAGAGAAAAAGGAAAAAAATCGGGAAATAAATATCGATCAAAGGAATGATAATTATATACGAGTAGCAACAACAACTTTACTTTTTTGTAGATATGTTATTTATTTATAAATAAATATATAAAAGTATTTCTAAGTAATGACAATATACATTTAAAAGGACTAAAATACAAGGTGGTCAGAATTATTATTTAGCAGTTGTAATAATGTACCTATATTTTGTCCTCTTCTCAAGGTAATAATATCTTAGCCTCTTGGAATGTGCGATTATTTATTTAATTAATCAACAATAACTATTAATATTTACTCTATCCTATTCACAAGAACGGTCTAGGTTCAAAAATATTTTTTGTTTTAATATAAATTGCTAGTTTTAAATTTTTTTGTAGTTATTTTAGGTATTATTTTGAAATTTATAAAAGGTGTATATATTGTGAAAATGCATTATTCTAATGGAGCGAAGGGAGCAGTATTACTAGGACTTCGCTCGGCCTGACCCCCATTTACTCTAAGCAAGCCTCCCTATTTCGTATTTCTCCTATTAGGAATGTTTTTTTTAGGGTGGCAATTCGTGTCGTGTCCGAATTATCGGGTTCAGGTTGGCAGGCTCCCGTATCGATACCCCTCAACCCTCCTTACCCGTATAATTATTCGTGTCGACTCATTTAACCCGTGAACATTTCGTGTCGTATATTCGGGTTGTAATATAAATTTCTCGTGTCGGGTTCATGTTGGTGGGTTCACGTGTCGACTTTGTCAACTATAACCTTACCCGTTTAATTATTTGTGTTATTTTAGGTCGACCCGTATAATCTGCGAACATGCTAAAGCTCAACCCTAACCCCCTTAGATCGTGTCGTGTTTTCGTGTCGTGTCAGAAATTGCCAGTCCTAAATATTTTCAATGTAAAAAGATTGTATTTGACACGTCTCAAAGTCTAATAACAGGCATATTAAATTTTAATTTTAATCTATTACGTGTATGTTATATATTCAATTTATATGTTAAAATATAACATATTGTTTTGGGTAGTAAAATATTATTTTAAATTTCTTAAATATCACGTATATGTTAAGACTTGAGACAACAAGTATATGTGTTTATTTAACTTGACTGTCAAAGTATCACGTCTCATTTTTTAACTATTGAACTATTGAGTTCAACTGCTGAAAATCATTGTCATAGTAAAATGACAAATATCGTATATTATAAAATAAAACATATGTATCAGAATTCAGATATCAAAACTCCTTTCTTGATTCTCCACGTTGGTGTTGACTGTTGAGCCGCGTCCGAACTCCATTGTTTGGACCTGTTCGTTTATTAATAGAGGTTTGCGTTTGTTAATATACAAAAAAATTAAATTATGTAAAAAAATAACAATAAAGATTTAAATATATGTTGTTAACTTTAGTTAAATATCAAAACACTCCATAAATTTTGTATTGTGAAAATATAAATGGCCATTGACTTCAAAATGGTGCTTTTCAGCACGTGAGAATAAAAATTATGACGATAGTTAAATAATTTCAAATAATAAATCCACGTGTTTGTATTACATAAATATAAAAGTAAATCAACTATTTAAGTAATTAAATCCCATTAAGAAGGAGAAACAAAGTATGATATTGCGCAAAACTAATATTTAAAATCGAGTAATGATATACATCTCAACTAATCATCGTAACTTTCTAAACTTCATTTAAAATAAACAAAAGCCAAACTCACACGTAATGTAATGTAATGTATGGTAGTCTATTTTTGAGACTCATTTTAAATAAATTAGTGTACATTAGGAACAAAAAATTCATGCCACATTTTATCGCATCTGACATATATTTCAAAACGTGATATTGTACTTGCTTTTGAGTCTTCCTTGTTGTTTTTCAAGTTGGGACTTTTTTGTATTTTTCTTAAAATAAATACTACTGAGTATATTCTAATGGCGCGTTTAGTGTGTAATTAAAACGGTGGGGGGATGGGATTAGGCTTCAGTTATAATCCACAAAACTTAATTATGAGTTTGGCTAAATGTCACAATTGGCAACGGCAGGTGTCCCAATTGAATTAAACATTCTGCTGCGACAAGCATAGATCACGAGGTCTTTAGACTTTTATGGATTTAGTGTGTAACTTTGCACATTAAAATTAAAGCGCAACTAAACAATATAAGTGTCAAGTATCCATCACACTTAATACGTAAACTTGACTTCCATATATGCATAGGTCTAATCTAATTTTGTTGTTGATGGAATGTTCCTCTTGGAAAAGTATATTTTGAGGGAATCAATAAGTTTTTCTAATTTTAATCAAGAAAAAAAAAGTATGCCGTGTATAAATACAATCCTCAAAGTGGGACAATTATGTAAGAGTCGAGAACCTCTTACAAGAGCACGAGTTCGAAACTTACTCAAGGCTTACTCAAGGTAAAGGGAGAGGAATTTAGGGATGAAACTCATTAAAAAAATAAATAAATTACGATTATGTTTGATCATGTGCTCCTCCACGTTCCAGGTTTGCCCGTTGATCATTACTATTGTGTACATTCACTTTCATATTACTGAGCTGATATTTCTTGTATAACATAGCACAAGTGCCACTCTCACAATTTCAAGAAAGATACAAATGTTATTTCACAAATTTTTTAGTATATGTGATTTCACTCTCATGTAATTTTGTGGCCTGTTATTGTAGTATTACTTTTTTTACTAGTATTATTTTGATTTGGAAGTTTATTAACGTTTAATGAAGACTACAGTATTCATTACTCATTTGAGCCACAAAAAAGTTCCCCTGACTTTGATTCGCGGCGGCGGGTTGACATATATCCCAACTGAAAAATGCATTAAAGATTCGGTCCTAACTGAAACAATCTTTATAAGGTGGCGAAGAAAATCCTTCAAAAATCCTCCCACTTGCGCACGCGAAAATTGTGACCGAAGAATCCATTACAGTCCAAGCCCAATTAGGGCCCAGTAATATTGACCCAACAACAACAAATGGGCCACTGGATCCAAACTATTAACAGACCCAACGAGAAGAAAAGACCAAATAGCAAAATACTGAGCTCCAGTGGTTTCAATTTCAATTGACCGAAGGCCGCGGGCTCCGCCGTGCTCCGCCGATTAAGCATCGCAGGAAGCCTCGTTCACTCACCTCAACTCAAGTTTCTACTTTCTACTGGAAGATTCGGCGCTGTTACAACTATCTTGCCAATTTTTCTGATCGATCGATTTATTTTAGGGTGTAGATTGGGAAAGAATCAGGAAGATAAAAGAATCGTTGTCAAGCTCTTGTTATGGGGATCATCAGGAGCAATTTCACGTTCTTAGCCGGCACTGTTTGCGGAATTTTCATAGCGCAGAACTACAACGTCCCTAATATGAGGAAGATTGCCTACGAGTTTCTCTTTCGAGCCAAAGAAGTCGAAGAAAAGTATCGCAAACCTAAGAAGCCCGGCGACGACGTTTAGGTCATTCTTCTATCCTTTCACACGTTGTCTGATGATTATTCTTTTGTTGAATTCATTATAGCTTTTGTATCGTTCTGATTAAGTTTCCGGAGCTATCCGATCGTTGATTGGAATCTATTTGATGGTATTGTTGAATTTCAGTTTTGCTTATGAATTGAATCATGCTTCCATAACTCCTAATCAAAGAGATAAATAGCTGGAAATTTTCGTTTCAATTGGTTTAGGTAGGATATGTATGAGTTGAATTTAACTCGGTATGAATGATGTAACCTCTTGCATCTGTTTCTGCACGCACTCAATTGTCAAATAACTGGCAGCTTAAAACACCATTCTGGCTGTTCATGGAGTAAAATATGACTATCACTTATGAGTTGATCTTTCTGAGATGTTGAACTACAAAAATGGTTGTGGCATAAATTTTACTAGCATTCAATAAGATGTAGAGAACTCTTTAGCTTTAAATGTTGGTTCTGTTCTGTCCTTAGTGTACGTTTTTCTTCTATAGTTGGTTGTGATCTACTCCTGTCTTTCTTTGCATTTCCCATTACAGTGTGTTACCATAATCAAATCTCAGACATGTTGAGTTGGCTCGCGGCATGCCAACGAACAGACCCTAAAATGGTTTTACCCCTGATAAGAATTCCTATTGGATTTGGACTTCATAAGAGTTGGTGAGGGGATTCATTGATTTAGTGTTTTAATAGGGTTCTTGTCCACCAGAGTGTCCAAATTTAGATGACAAGGAGAGATGTTTTACTCATCAGTATGAATTATTGTGTCTTTTGGTGATACAACTTACCTGGTCAAGTATTTATTAGTGAAGATGAACTGAGGCCATGGAAATGAATCAGCAGTTGAATGCCACGTTCAGGTGTTGGTATTCAGATAACTGTTAACAGAGGATTTTTGCACGGCTCATGTAGCCCAGTCTTGGATATACTTGGTCGTATATTTGGCAGTCTTTTGTACTAGTTTATATCTGATTTTTCCCATAATTTTTTCTGATAAGATTGCCATTGTTGCTGGAAATTGCAGGCAGGGTAGCCTGTTTTGTTGCACTGACACACGAAAGAGAGCAAATACCATGGAACTTTTCTTGCCTGTTTTGTTGCACTGACACACGAAAGAGAGCAAATACCATGGAACTTTTCTTTCGGGGCAGGAGGTGGGAAATTCTTGTCTTGACAATTTACTGTAAACTAAAATTTTGAAGGGAAGAGAAGTGCAAATATAGCAGAGAATCTTGGGGATGTGACTATCATCGAGCAGCATCCCACCATGTAAGTTTCGTAATTGAATGGATTTGAGGGTAGTTCTTTTTGTTAATCAGCTTCTTTAAAACAGCATTAGATTTGAAGTTTGAAATCCAGGGTCAACGACTACCTTCATCTAGCTTGGTTGGATCTGTTTGAAGTTTGTAGTTTTGTTTTGTTCTGTTCTTCATATGTTTGTTTCTTTGGCATGCTTCCACTGTACTAGAATTTTGTGAGCTACGAATTTCGCGGTTTAACCATTGAAGCTCATAGGCCCATAATCGTGTAGTGGATTGGTTGGGTTGGATAGGAAACGGGCTAAAAATTTCTATGCGAAGGCCCATTTTTGGGTATAAAATCCAAATTAGATTTTTTTTTCCTGTCTAATTGCATGTCTAAACCCTATGGAGTTGAGTCCAATGAATTATGGGCCAACCTACGAAATGTGTGATTAAATTTTGAAACCAAAAAAAAAAAGGGGTTATACTAGACTTTTGTTAAATTAGTACTAATAAATAAATAGGGTAATTGCCTTGTAGTTATTCATTGTCAACCCTATTTATAGTTAGTGGACCATAAGTTGTTAATTAATGTGGATTTAAGCATCTGACCTTCCGGGTACCCCAAGACTTAATTGCCATTTTTATAGCTAACGTGGCGTGCACTATTTGGCATTCTTAAGGAAGGACCCAAAGAAATTTCTGGGTTGTTTAATTTTCACAATGACTTAACGCCATTGTTTTACACTTTCTTTGCTTCTGTGATGCTGTCAACTACGTCGTTTTCAGTCTTTTGACCGACGCATTTGGCCAAAGAATCCGACCTGTTTCCCACTAAGTATGTGGTAAATTAATATATTCCTTTTTTAACTTCAAATTACCAGCCACCACTCATGACTGCACTTGTTGCAACAACTTGCAACTTTAGTGTTGAGAATGACCCTCCCACAACAAAGACTCAAAAGTGTAACGCTTTGGTTGTCAGATCATTTATCTTTACATTTAGTGATCAATGTGATACTATTAAGATCATCTGTTTTGCATTTAGTGATCAATGTGACATCAATCAAAATGAGAAAGATGATTTGGTTTTTTAAGCACCCGAAAAAAGATAAGGATATGTTAATATTATCGAAAGAGACAAAGGACCTGCGGCGACTATAACCATATACATCTTTTCAATGTGATACCATCGTGACATCAATCAAAATGAGAAAGAGGATTTGATGTTTGGGGCACCCTAAAAATGATATGTTAATATTATCGAATGAGACAAAGGACCTGTGGTGTATTTTGTCTCACTATAACCATATACATCTTTTTTGGCAGGGAAACCCCATGCATGTATACAGAAAACTGCAGAGGATTTCCATTTCCCAATGACAAATCTATAATCTGTTGTTTCCCTTTTGTTGACAATGCTTTAATTCTCCCATCTTTCTTCTGAATTTTTGTACAATGGTGACCTAGAAGAAGGATATACAACAAAAACACCTTCTTCTATACATGTTGGTGGGATTAAAATCAAAGATTTCTCTAACTCTTCAAGCTCTAAACAATTATCTTCCTATTCACAATGCACACCAAAAATCACACTTCAGCAGCAACAACAGCAGGAGATCTTGGTCCCCTGGACCTCGCCTCCTCGATTTTCGCAGTCACCTCGGCCACAACAAGCCGAGTCAGGAACAAACCGGCGATCAGGGCTGCTACCATAAGCATCACAAACACGTTATTCCAGCTCTGAGCTGAAATGTACCCTGTTAACAACGGCCCAATGGCGGCTCCAATGGAGCCTGTACCGTCTATTATAGCAGTGACCGTCGCTAGAGCCCTCGAGTTGCCTCTCAACGAGCTGTGTGTTCCCAGGTCAGCCGAAACAGCCGTTGTTATGAGGGCATACGGGCCGTTGACAAACATTCCGGTGACTAACATCAGGATAATGTTGGCTGTCATGGAAATGTTGCCGTAGTTTCTGTACAAGAATAGTGCAGGAATTGCACAGTACATGAAACTCGCAGCTGTGATGGCTCTAGCATTTAGTCTATCGGAAATGTGCCCGGCTAGGATTCCTCCGACCACGCCTCCAACGTCGAACAATGTCGACAAATTCCCGGCCTCTACGTTAGACAAGTACTTCCCCCCTATTGCTGTAAATATAAACAATAACAAAGGAATATCAGAAGATGCATCAAACACACTTTTTATGCTAAAGTTGAATCAAAGAATGGAATGGTGTGAATACCTGTGTGACTAATGTAAAATGGAAGCCAATACAGAAATGTATAAGCCACCAGCTTGGCGAAGAAAAGGCAAAGGGCGAAAGGCGCGACGCCAGGAATTCGCCATGCTTCCATGAATCCAACCGCGGACTCCTCCTTCTCTGCCTCTTCCACCTTCTTTGACCTTAAGAGAGGTGCTGTCACCTCTTCTCCTTCCTTTTTGGGAGAGAGGAGCTCATCATCTTCATCATTGTTGGCGCCTACAGTTTGTGGACTAACAGGCAAGAAAAGGAACACTATCAATCCCATGAGAGCGATCATTAAGCCAGGAATGACAGTCGACCAGCCCCATCCATAACTCAACAATGCAGAAGCAACTAAGGAACCAGTAATGTTCCCCACAGAAGTGTGAGCATTCCAAATCCCCATTATAAGCCCTCTCTTCTTCTTCCCAAACCAATTCCCCACAACCGCGACAACCGAAGGCCATCCTGTGGATTGAAACAATCCCGCCAACATCTGAACTATCAAATAATAGTAAAAGATGTGTACATTCGCCCAATACCCTAAGCCAAAAAGGGCAGTGAATAAACCAGTTCCAACCATTCCTGCGGTCAGGAATCGCCTGAGATCCACTCTATCTCCCACATGGCCAGAGAAGTACATCCCTGTGGCGTAAACAAACAGGAAAGACACGTCAAGTTCACCGAGCAATGCCGTGCCATCTGAGCCATTAAATGGTGCCCAGCCACCTCCCTGCACAAGGACAAATTTCGTGCTCGTAGCTCCCGATGCTGGATCCAGCGCGCTCTTAACAATGCTGGTGGTTTTCCTAGTAGCGTGGTACAATGCGTATGCGAAAAATGTAACAATAAGGACAATGGCTTGATAAGTCTTGAAAGAAAGAGAGGATCTCTTGGTTTTCTCTACAAATGCAATCCCGGCCGGCTTGCCATGACTTTCTGTCACCGGCTCTTCGGCGATGGATCCCATTAGAGGGTTTTAACTCTTGAAATATCAGCTAAAAGGGGTTGCAAACAGAGAATCAACCTGAAACACACAAAAAGAGAAGAACATCTAATGATGATTAAAACAGAGGAATTGCGGAACATATTCCATTATCAACAAGGGACATAATCAAAGTCGATCAAGAAAAATTCAGTAAAATTTGGCATTTGTCAGATAGCTAGAACAGTAGTACACGAGTGATTTTCCAAAAGCAGTTTGTAAAGCAAAAGGGCCAGAACGACCCCGGATTACACATGAAATGAAAAACAAAGCAATAGTGGCCTGTTGAAACAATTACTAATCTTTGCCTTTATAGGGTTGCAAGGGGGAAATCTATTCTTCTTGGTTTAAGCATTTAAGATAAGCCAAAGAAGGCAATAATCAGATCGGAAACCGATAAAGATTTGCATTAAACAGATGGGACCGACTTTACCCATGAAAATACTCAGAAATATACTTAAATATGAACGGAAAGGACAGCAGAATAGCAGAGCAATCCAAAGAGGCCATTTAAAAAAGCACAAGAACGAAAGAACCAGAGTGAAAAAGTCAGAATCCGGCAAAGATGTCCTGGTGCAAAAACGCAAGATGAATCCTTAGAAGCAATCTAAAACCATCGATCCTAAAACTTAATACCCACACCAAAGATAAATCCCACTTGCAAACCCAAAAACATCTCACCTCAAGCTCAAATAAAAAATAATAAGAACAATAATAAAAAAATAAAAAGAGAGAAAAATTTGCCAATCTTCTTTATCCTTGGGAAACGCAAAATGAAGTCTGCTAGCTACAACGTACGCATATGATCGGAAGATAACGAAGAGAAATCTTACGTTATTTGACGCAGCTTGGCAGATGAACGGATCCCCTGTTTCGCGGAATCGCGGAGGAGGAGGAGTTAACTTTGAAGTTGCTGAGCGGAGTTGAAAAGGTATATGCCTTCGGACAATCGAACCAACTTCGCTCGGTGGCTGACACTACAAACGTAAGAGAGTAAACTCTTGACTCTTTTAAAGGCAGCAAGAATTTGGATTTTGATTCGTGAGATACCCGTAATACCCTTGGTCATTTTTATTTTTGTTTTCCGACAATCAACCTTTTTTTTTTTTTTTTTTTACATTTATTTATTCTATTGCAAAAGTCCTCAGTGACGCGTGAAAGCTCAACCACTCAAATTGACGTCCGTGCCCCTAAAGATTGCTTGTCTTTTAAAATTAAAGGAAAAACACACACGCACAGACGATGTAAGCCGACGTGTTATATTCGAGTAGTGTCCGGTTTAAAATGTTAACAATTTGTTATAACACTCTTAACTTTAATTTCTTTTTAATTATTTGTGTCTATCTGTTTAATTTGCAAAGTCATCGACACTTAGTCTTATCATATTTTTATGTTGTATTAAGAATTATTCGTGTTCGGATATATGAGTTTACATGCTGTTATTTTCAGTATTGAACTTACTTGTCTAGCTATTCTTATTATTCACGTAAATCTATATAACTCACAAACCTGATAATGCTCAAATCTAACACCACTCTTTACATTTTTAAGAGCAACTCTTGAGGAGTAAACAATTATATAACTTTGTAAGGCAATTGCCTCACCTTATTTGGTCAAAAACACATTTATTATATTATAAATTATTTCGTAAAAAATTATAAAAACGTGGGTCAAAGTGAAGATTGACAATATAAAATGATGAAACACAACTGTTCTCCTTGTAGATCTTGAAAGTGTTTCGTGGAATGCATAAATGACTTAGAATTGTGGGATTATCAACCTAAACCACTATGACGATCAAGTTAGTAAGAGTAAGAGTAAAAACATCAAGTATATTTAGAGTAAAATTGAGTACTTATTTTTAGACATTTTCCCTTGGTACTCATAGAGTTTCTTTGCCTTTCATTTCCATTGGACGTGGCATCGGGCACACAATAAAATTTTAATATTTTATTACGTCATAAAAAAAATATATCAATATCCGAAAATTGTTAGCCCCCTGATTTTACGGGTCTTGTTGAGTTGCTCAGAAACTATTACGAGTGTTGTTTCGCCTGGGGATTCTACTGGTTGAGGAATGACAGCCACTAACCCAACCATGCATGGATGAATCATCGTCGGCAAAGATGGTAATTAGATCACGTAAAGAAAGCGACAAAGATCGGTCGCTCAATAGCCACTAAACCAATAGGTAACTTCCAAGACGAACCCAGCCATTTGATTATTGCGGAGGAAAATCAAATCATTAATTATCTCGAATCTATCCATGATCCATATAGGGGCTGAGCCAAGCCGAGCTTGTTTGTGAACATTTATGTGCGTTCTATCTCGTATTAACTAACAGAAAATTAAAATATTTAGTTAATTTAATATGCTATATCAACTTATATAAAAATCAAAATTCAATTTAAACTCGTATATTAATATATATATATATATATAAAGATTTAATTGTTTGTATTATTTAAAATTTTAATATTGTATATACTTATTTTATTTATATTACATAGTTAAGATTTTAATCGAGTCTGTTTACGAACATTAACTAATTTTCAACACTTTGTTCGTGTTCGTTTATTATCGAGTCTAAAAATCATGTTATGTTTGTGAATTTTTTTATCAAGCCGAACTCGAACTTATTTGTGAATGTTCGTATTCGTTCTCAGCCTTCACCTTCAACGCTGTTTTTGTTTGGGATAACGATCGAGATCGACGATGATGAAACACCTTCCAATCTCCTGTGTAGGAATTTCGAAACGTACCTCACCTCCATCCTTACATGTATACGTAAGCGACGCCGTTATTTATTGCGTTTGTCCACGTTAGGCGATCCTTCATCTTCGTCACCTCACCTTATGGTAATCTCTGCAACTCTTTAATTTATTTTGTCTGTAACTACTTATGTAGTATCTTAAGAGGATATGTCTTTGTCCAACTCTTTAACATGCTAACCACGATAGTTTAGCAGATAAATTGAATAAGTGCACTTTCATTCATACTCGTACGGGTTGTAGTAAATGCTAAATTTATATGTTTGTTTATTATTATAGACGATGATCATTAGTTTAACGCTATACATCAACAACAAAACTTAATACGTGATGCATCAATCATAAATACGATATATCAGTAATTTCACATGATATATGAGACAGCAACTTGATAGGCGTGTCATCAAACCTTCGAAAACAATAGTTGTACAAGCCAGAGATCAAGGAACCATGTTTGGTGACAAGTTACAAGATGCATGTAGGTAAACAAATCATGATATTTCCGGATAAAATAACGTTGTTTAATCACCAATAATTGGTTGCAAAGACTTTGGATTATTATGGGAATTACTACTAGAACATGCTAGTATTTACTAATAATACGGTAGTACTCGGACTTGGCTCCAAGTCAATTAATTAATCCGTCACATCTAACAAAATGTTTTCGTCAATATACGAGGCCGATCTATACATCATCAATCGCCGTGACAACAAAAGGATAACATATGTGGGCCTGTTCTTTACTGGGTTTGAGACCCGGTTCTGAGTTTTTAGGTAGAGACCAAATGAGTTGAAACCCAAAACAAAGAAACGTCGTTCTCAGACCCGGGTCCGAGCACACAAATTCCACCACCACCCGGTCCGCCCTGCCGCCGCGTCGCCACCGCCGCCCAAAGCCCAAAACCTAAATCCCCAAAATCAACTTCTTCTTCTTCTTCTTCTTCTTTTTTCTGTTTCAATCACACCCATTTCAGCACATAGTTTTAATTTTCCCCAAATTCATGATTTGGGGATTCAAATTGAAAATATACTATCACAAATGGGTTTGTGATTAATTGTGGGGGAGGAAGAGAGAGGAGGAGGAGGAAGAAGAAGAAGATGAAGAAGAAGAGGAGGAGGAAGGGCCGGCGGCCCGAAGAAGAAGAAGACCGCCGGCGGGGAGAAGAGGAAGAAGAAGAAGAAGAAGGAGAGGGCAGCGGGAAGAAGAAGAAGAAGAAGAAGAGGAGGAGGAGGAGGAGGAGAAGAAGAAGAGGAGGAGGAGGAGGAGAAGAAGAAGAAGAAGACGCGAGAAGGAGAAGAAGAAGAAGAAGAAGAAGAAGGAGGAGAAGAAGAATGTCTCAGATTTCGGCGGCTGGGGGAGGAGGAGCGCGGCGGCGGGAGGGCGGCGGCGACAGTGGGATTTGGGTTTGTGAACTGGGTTTGAGAATTGGGTAAAGAACATAGGGTTGTGTTAGATTTTTGGGTTGAGACCCAAAAAAAAGCCAGAACCGGGTCTGAGAACATGGAGAAGAACAGGCCCCATGAACCATCCAAATTCCTACATCATACACGCACAAGGGTCAGGTCGCAGAATCACGAGCGGTGACGGATGCCTCTGATACTATTTATTATGAATTTTAAAAGCAACGTATTGCAAATTCATTTGATAATTTAGGCCCTGTTTGTTTTGATTCTCAAAACATGGTTTTGAGAAAAGTTTTAATTTTATAATAATTTTTCATCATTTTCAATACACCTTTTTACTTTTTTCAATACACTTTTTTACATTCCCAATACAATTTTAATATTATAAAATCAAAATAAATCTCAAAATCATGTTTTGGAAATCATACCACACAGGGCCTTACACTCTCATAGTTTCCACGTAGACGGGAGGTACTTGGTTAATTAGGACACAAGCTTCCATTTAATATCTTTTGCCCCTACAAGGGCAAATTTGTAAATCCAATGCATAGGTGGAGGCCCTAGGTGTGGGGTTTGGGTGGTAATTGGCAAGTAAAGAAGCAGGGTAGAATAGTAAATTGAGAGCAGCCGGCTTAACATTGATAATTTGAAGGCTATAAATTATAATGATGGAGGGAAGGAGGATATTCGCATAGCACAAGAGTATAATTCTTTGCGTGAGTTGCATATTCTCTGATTCTAATGGACCCCACCCCCATTCACGCCGTGGGAAACCGCAAGTTGCCCCCGTGGAATTTCTCTTGGACGCCGTTAATATTAGTCCTACGTGTCATTTCTCATTTGTTTTCTTTCCATTCTTGGCTCCCTCAAAATTGCTCGTCCTAATCACTCTTTATTATTATTATTATTATTTATTTCGGACAAATGACAAACTATCATTTGATTTTTTAATTTTTTTTTATCAATAATTATATTTAATCTTAAATGTGTAAGAAAGAATATCAAAATTAATCGCAATGCGTGGCATCATTGTTTGTTTTTCATTGAAGTATTGAGATTAACCCTAATATGAGACATTATCTTTTCTTTTCTTTTTTCATTTTATGTTGTTTAAAAACAAATTTATAGAAAGAAAATAGATAATACCGTACATTATGGTTAATTTTGGCATTGCACACTCAAACAACATGAAAAACAAATTAATAATATCCAACTCCACGAGTAATTTAGGTATTTCTTACATGTTACGATTAAACACAACGTTTTCAGAACCGGACCGGAGCATGAACCGGGTAGGCGAAATGGTCGATGGGTCACTGGGTTAATTAGGTCAAATCGGACAAAAAAATCGGATGATATCATAATTTTTTTATAAATAGATTTAAATTATACATATATAATAATGTATAAAAACTATATATCCAATTCATTTTATTTTAAAAAATCCAAACCTAAAAATGTGAAGTAGAACAGTAATTTGTTTAGTATTTTATAATTTTTAGTTTTTCGTATTTGTTTTTCAATTTAGATTTAAACTTTAAAATTTTAGAAATTTAAATTTAAATTGGATACTAAGTAAGTGAACTTCATGGATCACTTTTGAAGTTTAATAATGTTATGATAATAGAATATATTTCATATAGAATACATTTGGTCATTCATAAAAAATTGAGTCTTTAACTTATAGGTCATGGGTTCAAACCCCTACACTTTCACATTTTTAAACCTTAAAAGGTAAGAAATGCAAAAATCCAGTTCAAATGGACCGGGTCAATCTGGTTCCTGGGTTTGATTGGGGTTGACCGGGTTAGGGCATCAAACCAAACCCGCTAGATAGCTGGTTCCCGATTTAACCTGTCCGACCGGCCAGGCCGATCCAATTTTCACAACATTGATTAAACATATCAATTAATAGTTCCAATATTTTCTATCAAGGTATCCACTTAATCCACATGTATTTTCAAAATATATAGAGGTAAAATATAAAGGGTATATGTTATCATTGAGAAGATTATTCGATACATTCGATTCACCTATAACCAGATACATTCAAAGGAGAGAGCAATATTTTTGAGGAAAAACAGATGTACATGTAGGGAGTCTAAGAATGAGTAAAAATAAAAAATGTCGATTTATGAGAGACCTCTTGTACTATTTTTAAAAATACATCGAATGCATCTAACAATTTTCTCATCATTTGGGTTGTAATACATTATCCTTTAAAAAATGACGTGGCGCGCTAATTAATCGCAATATTATTTTTTATTAATAAATTTCTTATATCATATTTCCGTCATCAAAAAAAAAAAAAAAACAAATCATATAACATATTTAATATTACCATACATAATCTAGGGATACGTTCCGATCACAAAAGACGTAAATTAATAAGGTTTATTTGGCTTTTGGTGGCAGCTAGGGATGTTTTTTTTTTTTTTCTCTTCTCAAAACATTTCTCTAGCTTCTATGGTACCCCATCAAAGAATGGAATTAACACATGAAGATTGGCAGAGCTGAGAATTCTCATGGATTTTGCCACATGTATGGTTTGATATGCACTTTTATCCAAAAATGTCGAAATATTTTCCGATTGGGCACAAACCAAGAATTAAAGAAACATTTTTTTGGCTTTTTTGTGTAGCGAGGGGAAGCTGCGTGGGAAGTTTCCTTGTCTGGGTATCATCCCAGCGCTGTCATAGTTTTCCTTATCGCTCGAATTGTCGTCAATGGGACGGTGGGCCGGGGAAGCCGCAACCAACTATTCATTCCATCTTATAAAGGGTTTAATTTTCACAAAATAAAGTTTTTATTTCTTTACATAACATATATATATAATAAATTATATATTTTAGATCGAACTTTTTAATATGACTGAAATAGATTTTGAATTAGGAGTGGTCTGGAAAGACCTCTTATACTGTAGTGTGAATGACTGGAGTTCAAAAGTAGTACGCAACTGATTAATGAATTAATGAATAGTATGATATATTTTGCTCAATTATTTGGGTACCATTCGATTCCAGCCGATTGTTTGTGCTCAATTAGCTAGAAACGACCTAGAGAGAGAGAGAGAGAGAGAGAGAGAGAGAGAGAGAGAGAGAGAGAGAGAGAGAGAGAGAGAGAGAGAGAGAGAGAGAGAGACGTTTAGAAAGGTCTATGGGTGAAGAAACAGAAACAGAACAGAACTGGAAGTAGAGGTAGATGGAGATGCGTATAAATGCTTTCTTTCCAATTCAGAATATTTTATTAGCAAATGTAGTACGTACCTAGCTTTTTTTCCTTTAATATTTGGGTGCTTTCGTTTCATAGGACACAACATAGTACTGCCCCATTTGTATTGCATCATCATTTATCATAATCCATTCCCACTACCACTAGTGCTTATCAGTAATTTTATAATTTGTTGCCCGAATGATTCAAAATTCACTATAAATTTGAATAATACGAAATTGCCGACATGTCATGGTTTGGACTTTGCAGTTTTTCACAAAATTCAGGCAGGAAACCAAAATCGGCCCATCACAATTCCCAACTACGGAGTCGACATTGCAATTTGCAAATTGGGCCTAAATCCAAGCCCAGTGGCTCCTAGCCCAACCCAATAGTGATGAATATTCCAAAATCGGTCCACAAAATAGATGTTCGCAAACTAAACGGCCCAATAAGTTAAAAAAACAGCCCAACAAGAACACAGGAGAAAAATCTGGTGAGTTCTCAAGAGTCTGAAAGAAAAGACAGTTCAGTGTTTCCATGGAAATCAATTAAGCAGTAATCTTCCATCATCGTTCCATGTCAAATAGACTATTAGTAAAGAAGATTCAAAAACCAAGAGCTTGCAGCTAGCCGTAAGCGAAAAAAATGGAGGAGTTAAAAGCTACCCAGAATCTACAATTATTCACGCAAAAGCAAACATAGCCATCAGGGACTGCTCTGTTCTAATCAACATTGACGTGGAAAACGTCCCTCCTCTCTTCATCCTTCACCTTTGGAACCAGGACCTTCAGAACACCATTTTTCATCTCAGCTTTGATCCCGCTGGTCTTGTACAGCCTCTCAGGCAGGTCGATTCTCGTGGAGAACTTCACTTCATCATCGGCATCCTTCTGCGCCTCACCTTTGATGACCAGGGTGTTCTGCTCCACGTGGACCTTCACATCCTCCTTTCCCAGCCCTGGCAGATCCCATCGCAGCTGCAGACCATCTTTCGTCTCCTTAGAGTCACAGGCCCGCCGGATCCCGGAGGCCGCAGCAGGGAAGTCCACGCGTGGGTTCAGAAAAGGGCTCACACCCCTCAATGACAACGGATCAAACGCATCTGCGCTCCAGAAATAGGGAAGATAATCAGCCCAAATTGTTAATACTATAGCAAAAATAACAACCAATTGAAGAACCTATACTAACCCCAGAGTAAAGACCGGTGGAACTCCTAAAAAGAAAAACACGAAAAATATTATGAAAACTAACCTCCAAAAGAAGGGGATAAATAGCGGAGGATGAACGGAGAGCCAGCGGGGTTGCGATCGACGTCGAAAGCGCGGCTGTCATCTTCCTCGTCGCCGTAATAAGGGACGGCGTTGGTGTTGAACAGACGCGACGAAGCAGCTGGGCGGACGGGGAAAACAGAACGGCTGAGGAGGCCGGAAGAGAGGAGCCTTCTGAGAGCGACTGAAGAAGCCATTCGATCAGATATCGCTTGTTGAATACGCAGGCCGCGAAGAAATCACGAGAAAAATGGATTTTGCTGGGTTTATCGAGTGATCTGCATGCGGTGTTGTTGTTGTGGGTGGGGGGGTTTATTCAACGAAGGAAGGTGATGATAACCAGATAGACCTAGAAGCTTCTGGACGATGCTCTCTGATGGGCTCACCGACCTGATTGAATGGGCCTGGCCCAATTTGATTCCATCTTGGAAATTTCTAGTTTTGTTTGGATTGTTTATTATCATTTCCCTTTTGGGCCCATCATTGTGAAATATTTGTTGGGCCTAATTATTATTTCACTTGCTCTCACTCATTTTAATTTCAAAAATATGTTTTGAAAATCAAGTTTTAAATGTTAAAAGTATAGGGAAAAAATGTATTTATATATTTAAGATTTATAAATAATTAAATGAACAGGCCCATCATTGTGAAATATTTGTTGGGCCTAATTATTATTTCACTCGCTCCCACTCCTGTTAATTTGAGAAATGTGTTTTAAAAATTAAGTTTTAAATGTTAAAAATATAAGGGAAAAAAATGTAATTATATATTTAAAATTGATAAATAATTAAATGAACAGTTAAAAAAAAAAACAAAATTGAGGCCATAAACAAAAAACATAGGGTTGGGTATTAAAGAGGGAACACCATGCTAAAACATCAAATCTGAGTAGTGATCTTACATTCGGTTAGAGACGAAATTTATTATCAATTTGTGAAATAAATGATAGCTTTAGAATATTTTTCATATGTGATTGACTAGAGTGTGAGATATAATTCGTGCACGTCGAATATATTTGTTAAAAAAGAAATTAAATATTAATACAACACACAAGGACTTTTAATAAAACATGCTAAATTTTGTTGGACAATAACTCACTTATTTAGTTAAGTCAATTTACTTTTATTTTACAGTACTGTAGGCAATGGGGGCAGGTATATATAAGAAGTAAAACTGTAACCGACTAAACTAACCGACTTAAAGTAAGGTACCGGACGGAAAATTAAAGTCACGGCGGGGCAAAGTATCCCGGCGTGATCCGCAAAGATGATGGTGGATCTGAGCTCTTTCTCAGACGAGAAATTCGACCCTAAGAAATGGATAAACTCCGTCTGCCAGTCCCGCCACCCTCAGGATCCCTTGGACAAGCACTTGGTGGATCTGGAAATGAAGCTTCAAATGGTTTCCGAGGAGATCGCCGCCTCCCTCGAAGAACAGAGTTCCGCCGCCCTGCTCCGCGTTCCCCGAGCATCTCGCGACGTCATTCGCCTCCGTGACGACGCCCTCTCTCTCCGCTCCTCCGTCGCCTCTATCCTTATGAAACTCGTTAAGGTCATTTTTTGTTCTTTTGTTGGACTAATTACGCTGCTCGACGCATCGAAAATTTGAAATTTTAATGTGCTGTTTAGTTTTATTGAACAGGCTGAAGGATCATCGGCGGAGTCAATTGCCACATTGGCCAAGGTTGATACTGTTAAACGGAGAATGGAAGCTGCTTACGAGACATTGCAGGTAATTTCATAATCCGAATTGCACTGGAAAATTTTCTAATTACTTGATCCTTATTTAGAACTGAATGATTATTACTTTGAATGTGATGTGGTGACAGGATGCTGCTGGTTTAACTCAATTAAGTTCAACAGTGGAGGATGTCTTTGCAAGCGGTGATCTTCCACGAGCTGCAGAGACTTTAGCCAATATGAGGCACTGCTTGTCCGCAGTTGGTGAGGTAAATGAACGCTATTCAGCAATGCCACTGCTTTTTATATAACATATGGGAATGATCATAGTTACTTGTTAAGATTGTCTTTGTCAACAAGGATACGAATTGCTGAAAATCCTGCAATTTTAGGTTGCTGAATTTGCTAACGTTAGAAAGCAGCTTGAAGTATTGGAAGACAGGCTAGACTCAATGGTACAACCTCGTCTTACAGAGGCTTTGACCAACCGCAAGGTGATATTTTCAAGCTCATTCTCATTTCCTTTGAAAGTGTTTTCTAGGGGATGCTTATCGTGTATAAATTAAGTCAAATCCAAATCTAATTTTGTTTTCATATTGTTATTCTCTGAGTTTGTTGATGAATAGGCTTTGATGTTTGTTTTTTTCTCTCATAACACTTTGTAGGTTGATGTTGCCAAGGATATGCGTGGTATTCTCATTAGAATTGGGAGATTCAAGTCCTTAGAACTGCACTACACCAAAGTGCACCTCAAATCCATTAGAAAGCTGTGGGAGGATTTTGACCTGCGACAACAAGCTAATAAGCTTGCAAATGAGAAAAATGAAATGCAGAAGTACTCAAGTAGTCATGATTCCCCATCAGATGCAAGTACATTTTCATTCTCAAGTTGGCTGCCAAGTTTCTACGATGAATTGCTACTTTTTCTGGAACAAGAGTGGAAGTGGTATGGCTGACATCAATCTTGTTATACTTTGAGCTGCGTAAAATGCCATTTACTTCCTGGGTTCAACTGCTCTTCCAAGTATTCTGACCCAAAAACTTCAAAAAGTAAATGAACATTTGTGAAATTTTTTCACCAGGTGTACGCTAGCTTTTCCAGAAGATTACAGAACTTTAGTTCCAAAGCTACTAATTGAAACAATGATAGCCATTGGCCAAAGTTTTGTAACTCGTGCAAACCTTGCCACTGGGGATGTAGTTCCTGAGACCAAAGCACTTTCAAAAGGTAATATTTATGTTACCACTTTTAGTGTTCTTCCGCAAGCATTGTACTATGATATCCTACATCTTTCATTGTATAGTTAGTTTACTAATTTTAGCTTCTCCCTAGCCCTCATAGACCCCTAAAAGTAAAAGAGTGTTGGATGAAACTGGCCAATTAAGGATTGGTGGCACTTTTAAGGGGTGTTAGGCAAGGCATTGCAATGATTTCAGTTGATCTGACTGTTTGACCGTTCTAAGATCTTCTGTTTTTCGTTTCATGCCTCAAGTTCTGGATGATGTTTAGGAAGAGCATTTTTAGCCGCTTCAAATACATTCATTGCTCCAGCCCAGACCCCTAGCATGGGCTACATGAGCATCTCAGAATTCGAAGAATGAATATGAAATAGTCTCTATCTTGAAAAAATTTGAAGCATGCTTAAAATGATACTGAAGAAAGATCTTTCATTTTCAGGTGTTTTGGATATCTTATCAACAGATTTGCCGAAAGGTGTGAAAATTCAAACCAAGCATTTGGAAGCACTGATAGAACTGCACAACATGACGGGAAGCTTTGCTCGGAACATTCAGCATCTGTTTTCTAATGCAGATCTTAATGTTATGCTGGATACGTTGAAGTCAATCTACCTTCCTTATGGATCATTTAAACAAAGGCAGGTCCAGTGTATGTACATATGTGGGATTTTTGTTGGATAGAATTGTGTTAGAATGATAAGCTACTTCTCCTCACCCTTTGGTAAATGATTACTCCAATGTTTACACAGTTAGCTGATTGGTCTTACTAAAAGAACCATGTTTTCTAGGCTACTTCAAGATAAGTGAGCTGCTGTTATTTCGTTCACCATGCAATGCCCTTTGACATCTTAGAAAAGTGTGCACCACAGGTGTAGCATGGAGTTTACAGTAGAGAAGGTCTTGGGTATTTTGCCTTGGGATAAGCAATAATCTGTTTGACAAAGCAACTCTTTGTTGACCATCTTATTGAAATAGCTTTTAATCTGAAAGTATTCTGTTATATTTGTGGCAGGGAGATGTGTCTAAATGTTACATATGAATTTGATTCTCCTCAATTATGATAAATGCCTGCCAACTTGCCTGTCTTGTAGGTACGGACAAATGGAGCGTGTTGTTCTGTCTAGTGAGATTGCTGGACTTGATCTTAGGGGAGTAACTTTTAGTCGCTTTGTTGGAGTCCATGGTGTCGAACTCAGTGAAACAGTTCGAAGAATGGAGGAGTCAATCCCACAAGTTATTTTACTTCTTGAAATGGCTGTTGAAAGATGCATCAACTTCACTGGAGGTTCTGAGGCAGACGAACTTATTCTTGTTCTTGATGACACAATGTTACAATATATATCAGCTTTACAAGAAATCCTAAAAGCATTGAGAACTCTTTGTGGGGTTGATTCTGTTGATGGAGTTGGGCCAAAGAAGGATCTTGGAGCAGATAGAAAGGATGGAGCTTCTCATGCACGTAAAGCTGATTTTTTGTCAAACGAGGAGGAATGGTCTTTTGTTCAAGCTACATTGCAAATTCTCACAGTTGCGGATTGTTTGTCTAGCAGATCTTCAGTCTTTGAAGCTTCTCTGAGGGCCACTCTTGCTAGATTAAACACAAATCTCTCTCTTTCAGTTTTTGGCTCCAGTATTGATCAAAACCTCTCACACATTGTTACTGATGAAAAAAGTGGAGAGTTGTCTTCGGTTGGGAGAGCCGCCTTGGATGTGGCAGCTTTAAGGCTTGTAGACGCCCCTGATAAGGCTCGGAAGCTATTCAACTTATTTGAGCAGGTATTTTGACAGTAAATTTTTAAAGATATTTGAAAGTGTGAATGAAAAGCTGTTATTACTCTGTTCGAACATCATTTAGAGTTGGCCTCGGGAGGGGTTGAGATATAAGAGAGACCGGATGATGAGCTTGTAGGTTATTGGAGAGTAAGATTCTCTAAATGAATACTTGAAGCAACATAGTTTTAAGATTAACACGAATTTGGGGGGATTATAATCTTGAGTGGAAAACTTAAGTCACAGTTATAGTCTGTGATGAGATGCTGTTTCTAACATTAAGTGGGTTCCATTGTTTTGGTTCACTCGTTGCTTTTCCCCTACTTTATGTTGCATTGCTAACAAATTTTTAATGTCCCTTGCAGTCTAAAGATCCACGGTTTCATGCACTCCCACTTACTTCTCAACGGGTTGCGGCATTTACAGATGCTGTTAATGAGCTTGTTTATGATGTTCTAATATCAAAAGTTCGGCAACAATTTAATGAACTCTCTCGTTTGCCAGTATGGTCATCTGTTGACGAACCGAGTGCCTTCCCCCTGCCGAGCTTCAGTGCATACCCTCAGTCTTATGTAACCAATGTGGGTGAATATCTTCTTACTTTGCCTCAGCAATTAGAACCACTGGCTGAGGGCATTTCCAGCAGTGATGCCAATGCTGATGAGGCTCAGTTTTTCGCCACTGAATGGATGTTCAAGGTAACTCTTAATTTATATTGTTGTTGAAAGGTTTCATTAAGAGCTGCAGATTTAGCTGTGTTTGTTTGTTCTGTCTTTATTATGAAGGTCGCGGAGGGTGCTTCGGCTCTTTACATCGAGCAGCTGCGCGGGATCCAGTTTTTAACAGATCGCGGAGCTCAACAACTGTCTGCTGATATTGAGTACTTGAATAATGTGCTTTCTGCACTGTCGATGCCGATCCCTGCGGTCCTCGCTACTTACCAAACTTGCTCATCAACCCCGAGAGATCAGCTTAAGGACGTAGTGAAATCACCTGATTCAGGTAATCAACTTGATATTCCTACTGCAAACCTTGTTTGCAAGATGAGGCGAGTTAACTTAATAGACCAGTGATGTACCGGCGGCGACCGCAAACGGTGATGATCCGTTCAATCTGGGGTTGAGTTAGGTCCAGTATTCTTCTGTAGCTCTTGTTTTGTTTTGTTTTTGGTGGGGGGTGATATTTTGTAGATTTAACCCCCCTTTGAGACTTGTAAAGTAGAAGAGAATTAGAAGGAACGGAGCCTGTGTTCAGATTCAAAACTATTTTTACCATCAAAGGAAGGATGACGTGTCAAAAGGCATTGATTAAGCGTATAGAAAACATGATAATAAGCCATTCTGGATGGATAAAGAAGTGTTGGACATTGTTCCCATATAGGGCGTTGTCTCGCTACACTATCTATCTATATGTATCATATCTCATCATCGTGTACGATTGAAAAACATAAAACCAAAGTTGGATGTAACCACCAAGATGGTGGATAGAGAGGTTGTCCGTATCTTCCAACTCTGGAACCCATCCCACACCAGATTACCTTTTCTGAGGCATACCTATATAAAACATCAAAGAATTCTTTTATAAACGAACAAACCATGGCCTTCGGCCGATCAGTAGTTACCCCGACTTGTCCGACCGACTAAGAGGAGAACTTGACGTCAACCTTTTAGATCCCATCAAGTAGAGCAGTTCAGGAACCAGCACCTGCAGTCAGCTCAGGTATGACCATAAAAACCAGAACCTCTGCATTCTGCAACATACACGTAATTAAACAAAAAACACTCCGGCGTTCAACTCTTGAGGCTTACCAAATGACCATTGCGCACTTTTCACTTCCAAAACTCGGAAGGTCTTTCATTCAAGAATACCCCAACCACCCCCCCCCCCCCCCCCCCCCAAAAAAAAAAAAAAGGCATTCTCTTTTTTCCTTCTCCTGTGATGCAGTGAAATATGGGAAGTATGCTTCACTGTTTTGTAGTGTATCCAATATAGTGATGCCGTTATTAAGGCATCAAATGCCCATACAGCTACATTGTACTAAATCTCACTTTATTCGAGTATTAGCATATCTTTCACAAAATGAAATTGTTTTACCCAATAATAAGATTTGCTTTTCCATCTTCATGGTGCCCCTGCACGGTTCAACTCATGGAGTGAACGACCAAAAGGCACATAAACAAGTAAGGAAGAGTTACCTATCCGTCACAAATCATCACGTAAAATGCCATAGATCCCTATTAAGAGCTCAGTGACATTCCTAACATAAAGAATCAAGAACAAGAATTTGAAGGGTCACAGAATAAACAAGAACAAAGCCCAAATGATTCATAGTTAGGAAGTCATTTCACGGTTGAGAAAAATCTGAATTACTTGTTACCTCACAGTTTGGCAAATTCTTATCCCCATCAGCAGCAGTACAACCCATGCAACACACAAAGAATCTGTTCTCAACTATTTGAGAAAGGATACCAGAGTAGAGGGGATGAAAAACCAGTAGACATATCATAGATGATCCAAGTGCCCAATTAGATCATTAAATAGTTACAATAATGAAGTAATACCTACCTCAACCTTTCTCTCTAAATATATTGATGATAGGGAGATGGTACAGTCTCAAAAAAGCTGTGAGAACAAAAAACAGTTTCACCCATGATTACAGTAGAACCTGGCTCCAGAAGCAAACAGTCATAAAACTGGTGAGTGGTGAAAAAGTCTACCTCTTCTCATTTATATTTCAAACACCAACCACAGGGACTTCAATCTTTACGAACTGGACTCCGGGAGGACCTCCTGTTGCCATGCCTAACAGGAGAACGTGACCTGCTTCGCTCGCGTTGGCGATACCTCTCCCTACTTCTGTCCCTTCCATTCCTGGAACTGTTGTACTTCCTGTCTGATCCTCGTACCCCATCTCGGCTTCCTCTGCCATTCCTTTCTCGGGATCTATCACGATCACCATTCCTGTAATGGTCTCGCTCCCTGTCACGATATCTATCTCTGTCAGCAGACCCACTTCTTCCCATTCTGCTTTCACTCTCTCTTTCCTTTTGCTTCCTCCTTTCTTCAACTTCTTTCTCCCTGGCCAATTTTTCCTGCTCCCTTGTCTTCTCTCTAGATTCCTGTTAATGAAAACTTAGGTCAACATTATGCCTAAAACACTTTCTCTTCTTGTAATAAACACAAGTGTGAAGAATAGTTGGAAAATCACCTTGTATTCTGCAAGGTAATCTCGGACCATACCATATCCCATATGCTGCTTACCAGTGACATGAGACTGAGTTCTCTCAGCAGCATCATTTGCAACTAGAAAAGATCCACATATTTCACAAAGAGCCATCTTTTTCTCCTGGGCCATCATCAAGATTTTATCTTGCTGAGGCGGCTTAGTCAAAATCGTCTTTTCAATGTTAAGCACTTCCACCTGTAAAGTAACATTAATCAAGTATACCTTTCCAAAACTTTCTAAAGGAATTCAAATGCAAGGAATTGGAAACATCAGGAATGCACAGTACACAGTACCTTCCTCATCAGTGCCTCAGCTTCATCTACTTTTCCTTCTTCACCAAGAGATTCCACTTGTTCCAGTAGATTCTTTATTTTTTCCTCCAAAACAGATAATTGCTCAGATTTTTCGGCTGAGATGGGAGGAGGAGGGGGAACTTCCAAGTCCTGATCAAGGCGCTCTCGACCACGCTTAACTCGCCTATCCAAGTCCATGACCTAAAATCAATTTTGTATTTTGCATTCCACAACCAAAGTTATATATAGAAAAAGTGTGCCTAGCTGAAAAGCTCTTGTAGAAACACACGAAAAGAGTAGAAGCTTTCTTAAATATATATAGAGACAGTAGCATATAGCGGTTCAAGAGAAACTCACCAACTTCTCACAGAAATGAGCCAGCTCTGCCTCAAACTTCGGAACATAAGCATCATGCCTTGGAGAGCTTTCAAAACTGAAAAAAGAAGAGAAGAGTGCCGTATCAAAATCATGAGAATGTTCAATAATACCACTCACAGATTGACAGAGAAACACTGATCCCATACAAAATTCACAAAAAGAAAGAACAGAACACCATTTGATAGGATAGATGTTTGAGAACAGTGTTCGTGCAAGTTTTTAACCATATTTTCTCTATCTCGGTGGCCTTGAAGACGGTAATTAAGAGGGTAAGAAAAAATAATGAATTTGAATTAAGCTTGACAAGCATAGTACACAACATGTGTAATTTAGAGGCCCAAAGAGATGATAAGGAAACAAACTATTAATGAGGAAAATTGTTAAGCATATGATTGAGAGGAAAGAAGGGGAACCTTGGTTCAGCGGTAAAAGTTGCTGACATGTGACACGAGGTCACGGTTTAAGGCAAGGCTGCACACCCAACCCTTCCCTGTACCCCACACATTGCCAGCTCTGCTATGTACCACACTGCTTTTTTGTATGATTTGAGAGGCAACATAAAACAAACTAAAGCCCACATTCAGTGCTTGTTTGGAGGATATAAACAAGATCAGCTTTTAGTGTATCTTGGATCTGTTGCTAATTAATGAAATTTAAGAATGAATAAAGCAACATAAATATTGCACCTTTTTTAGTTCATAAAAGTAAACTTGACTAAAGATTTAAAACTTTTTAAGGATTCATGAGCATTAAAGGAATACCTAAAGAATAGTTCTTATTATGTTTCCCCCAAATCTTCTACCATAATAAGCTTATTGTGATTAGTATGGATAACCAATTCGACCATTTTTAAGTGTGCAGTCATGGATGATGCACCAAAATAAGCTTTTAAAAACAACAGCCAAGCCTGACTTCCTAAGAAAATAGACTGAAAACAAAATTCAGCAAAAGGTTACAGAAAAAGCTTGCAAGGGAGCTTTGGGTGATAACACTGCAAGAGAACCAAATATGATTACTCCAGAAAATCCTTTTCCATTACCTTTCCTTTAACTTGGGATCATGAATCTTAGGGCATGGTCCTGACAAGAAAACAGAAGATGAATAATCATCATGAAAGGAAAAGGAAATTAATAAATTTCAAGCATTAACTAACGTCAATGAAGTGGAAAACAATCTCCTTATCTCACATGCTTATCCACGGCTGAAAACAAGAAACGCAAAGATGAACTGATCTTATGTTATAGCCTCACCTAAATCACTCCGAGTGTTGACAAACAAATCGTGTGGGCAAAACCGAACCATATAGAAACCACAAACTTCCTTGCTGTCCCATGTGATTTCTTTGTATCCCTTCCTCTCTTCGTCAGTCAAATTACGAGCTACAGATTCAACAAAAACATATCATCATCAGGGAAAATAATAGAAAACTAAGACTAAACAATAACTCAGAAAACAAACGTAATCTTCAATCACTGTAAGCAGCTGAAAACAAAATAAACTTTCTGAACCACGGCATCCCACTAAACATCCAGAAAATCCCACCCCTCCCGATCAATCGTAGCCTAGGGCTTCAAAAACCCTACCGAAATACAGTGCAACATGTCGAATTAAAGAAATCGAACAAAACAAAAACCCACAGGAATTGCTTTCGAGAAAAAAGAAAAAAAAAAAAAAACAAAACAAAACAAAACGAACGGAAGGTAAACAATTCACCTGCTCCCATGAGTTCATCGAGCAAAGCTCTTTGGGCGTCCATTGGTGAAATTTGGGGGAAGTAAACGAAGAAATCTATACAATAATTCCAACCGGAAGGTTAATCGGACGAAGGAGTGAAAGGTTCCCTTTTAATCTTATGGGTTTATTGTTGTTCAACACTCCTCATCACTATCAGTACTCAATTAGGGTTTCTTCATCAGATATTCAATAAGTTAAGGGACTCCAATGCAAATCCGTGCTAGTGAGAGCTCCAATGGCGATTAGGAAAGAACGAAACTACGTCGTTCCACCTTGAAATAAATTCTAAATACATTTATTATATATTATCATATTCGTATCAAATAAGAAGTCTTGTTATAAAATACATCATATTTTTTAAGTATTGAATATATTAATATAAGGTAAATATTTTTTTCTATATTTTTATTTGTGTGATTGTTTTTAAATTTTAAATTACTTGTATACTGTTGTATCTCCGCCAAGGCTCCTGAAATTGTCATACGCCGCGATACCTGCAGTCAGGATTAACTCCCGATTTTCACTTTACTACTTAAGTTAGTACCTTAATATCACAGTGTAAGACTAGTTAAGTGACTTCACGTAGAGGGGTGATCAAGTATTTGTAGACGAAAATGTTTTCGAGTGACTTGTAGAGCGAGCGACGAGCCACATTAACCAATGACGTCGCTTGGAAGATACGGAGGAGATCTTCCCTTATCCAAGCTTAATCGTCTCCTCGATCATCATGCAAAACCAAATTTGGAAGTTACATGTGTGCGGAACACGTGTCCACCCTAGAAAGGCCTCTTCCCCCTTCCTGGGCCTTGCGTTGAGCTACGCCCTTTGCACCCCAACTCTGGTTCTTGGCGTCGTCTCTTGTTGACCTCATACGACCTGGCATCGGCACTATTTCTATATCTAACATTTACCACATATAATAATATCAATAAATATATAAAAGATATAAAAATAAGAGTAGGACCATTTATATTTGAACCAAACAAATTAAAATAAGACTCCATAGGGAATATTATTAATTATCAATCCCGTCTTTTTCTAATATAATAAGCATTTAAATTCTAAAATACAATTTTTCATCAGAATAATTGAGCTTTGATATTTTTACTTCTTAACCCTTATTATAATTAAATGATGATTCACAATTAACTTGCTTTTCAAAAATAAAAATATTGGTGGAAAAAATTGTGACAGTTTAACTTTTTTAGATGTTGTACTTTGTAAGGCATATAAACAAATTATACTCATTATGTATCCACGGTAAGGGTGTTCTTTTAAAACTTAGTTGTGTTCCAATAAAATAGTTTACTTTCAATTTTTTTATTTATTATTCATATATTTATTATTAATATAATAATGTGTTGATGTGCATAAAATTGAAATCCCCATTGGGCCTAGCCCAGTTAATTAAAAACTAAGAAACAGTAAAAGATAGAGAAGCCCAGATCCATGTTCAGGTCAGAAAGATCACACAAAACGAGTCTCTGTTACAAATTTAGGTCGGTCATATAATCTTATATTGGTCATGAACTGAAGAAGAAAGCTCACTAAAGTTTAGGTCGGAATAAACTAATCTTAGATTGGTAAACCTTATAGCTCAGATCGGCATGATTATGTCAGTATTACTCAAGAATCCCAGGTCGGTAAAAACTTAATGAAGTTAGATTGGTCAATTGTTAACTCATCTCTATTTAGGTCGGTAATGTAAGATTAGATCGGTTAAACCGACCTGAAAATAAAGATAATAATATATCATGGTAGGACCATTATTTTAGTATGTACAGAGCAATTATGACAGTGGAGCCGAAAGCTAAAGCCAGTTTTCCCGGAAAGGCAAAAAACATCATTACACAAGGAATAAGTGGGAGCGTATGTCTCCATTACTTAACGGAACTATCAAGAATAAGTTTATAAATACTCAGGCACAAGCCTCATTCAGGCAGGTTCGAATAAGCAATTTCTAGCATTTCTTAAAGCTGTTCTCTCATTTACAATTACTGAAAACATTCTTGTTCCATATTGTTTATTCTCTTTCATATTACTGACTTGATCGTCGGAGCCTATACAGGGGGGAAAGCCCCGCTCCTTTTCTGAATTAATCATCAATTGGTGAACGGAGCAGTGCAAAATCATCAAGCTTCATCATATTGGCCAAGCTCAGCAACTTAGATCACATAATCCATCTCAATTTCGTTCATTCCCTTCACAGCACAACTTCATACAAATTGGGTTATTGTTCATTACAAACGTCTATTGGGCCGTGAAGAAGCATCGTTTCCTTCGTTGCAATTTTTGCGTCACATCAACTGGCGCCGTCTGTGGGGAAACGTTTGATCAGATCATTTCATCAAATTTTCCTCATTTAAATAAATTTGTTGAAACCATGACGCAAACTCGTTCAGGAAAAGGTGCTTCTTCTTCTGACAACCTCAATGGGCTCACCGTTACAACCGCTTTGGTCCCTACTGTTTCTGCCACCAGTTCTAATCCTCCATCTGATCCACCAACTACTACCACCCTTGTTGAAACTCTCACCCCGGAACAGGAACAGGCAGAAAAAGATAGGTTCTTCCGTTTATTTCCAGAACTATTTCACTTAATAAACCATGTTGCTCCTATCATCTCTACTCTTACTACAGAACCTCCCCTTACAACCACCACCACAGAAGCAATTAACATAGAACACTCCTATGGTTTACACTGGTCCCCAACCGTTCCCCCACCCAAGGCTATCATCAACCCTGTGTCCAACCCCTCTGCTGCTTTAATGTCTAGTCTCCCCCCACAATCTACTACTATATGTCCTCCACAACCTGGGAGAGTTAATTTTTCTTCAATCAGTCATATTGCTGGTCCTCCTGACCCTTCTGTGGCACCACCTGTTTATGCCACTGTAGCTCATACTCAGGCTAATCCTACTTTTTCGGGTCCCTTTGTGGCCCCCAATGCTCAGTTTAATAATGGTTCTTTAATGTCAGGCCTGCCCTTTCCCACTTTAGGACAACAAATGAGTCAATTGAATCAACCTGGCCATGGCCTACCAATCGGCCAAATGAATCAACCCTGTTATTACCCCGGATACACCACTACATCCAACCCCGCAATGTTTCAGCATTATGGTTTAGGCAATAACCGAGCCATACAGCCGCCCTTAGAAAATATTCCCTTGCTTAATCCAAATTATTATCCCGGGACCGGCCTAGGAAATTATTACCTCGGCCTGGGGGGACACCCCTTAGGTCAGTCCGGATATCCCCAGCTCGGCCTACCCGGATCTGGATATACTCAGATCGGACGAACTGCCCCCACGTCTCGCGTGTCTCATCCTTTTGGATGGGAGATTCAAATGGCACAATTTCCCCCTGGATACAGAGGCCTAGGTAAGGTCGACAAGTATGATGGTACCACCGACCCCACGGCACACTGGATGCAGTGCATGAGCGTCATGGATGCTGCCAACCTGTCCGACGCTAACCGATGCATGACATTCCATCTGACACTTAAAGGTCAGGCCATAAATTGGTATTGTACTTTGCCCCGAAATTCTATTCATTCTTTAGATCAGTTTGGTGACCTGTTTTTAGCCAATTTCATGGGTAATAAGATATTGTCTAAACCGATTTCACATTTAATGAACATAACACAAAAAATGGAAGAGGGATTACAGGCATATATAGATCGGTTCAATATAGAGTCTAGGCAATGTCATGAAAAAGATGATAGAATAATGATGGGATCATTTATTAACGGGTTACGGTCAGGACCTTTAGCTACTGAATTGGCCATTCGACCCCCACATTCTTATTTTGAAATGATGGTTACTGCTGTTAACTTTGCTGTTGTTGAAGACGCTACAGCTATAAAACAGGAAAGGGAAAGAAGTTTTTCCGATTTATATGGTAAGAGGAAAGCTCCTTCCCCAATTCTTACATCGGGAGGAAATAAGAAATTAAACTTTGCCAATACCACTAATTCCATTCCAAAGGCTGGGGTAAGTGTAAACACTGTGCAGGTATCCGAGCCCTTCTCAGTCCCTCGAGCTGACATATATGCTGCCATTCAGAGTCAAGGGCTGCTGCCCCCAGCTCGACCCATGACGGGTCCCACAGATCGGCTCAATCCGGGCAGGTATTGTAATTACCATAAAAACATTGGTCACAATACTAATGACTGTCGTGATTTAGCTGCAGAAATAGCTAAATTAATTCAAGCTGGGAAACTACCACAATATACACAAATAGCACCTCTACCTAAACCGGTGACTTCAGCAATCCGTGAACGACCTAACGGATGCTACCGATGTGGAGAGACCGGTCATTTTGCCCGCGAATGTTCCCAATCCGACTCCCGAGCCCCAAATGCTGGGGGTAACACCGACCTGAATATAGCAGGGATTGTAAACACCATAGCAGGAGGACCAACCCAAGGCGACTCTAACCGCCAGAGGAAACAGGTATACCGGCAAAGGAACTCTATTCTAGGTAAGCGTAAATCAGATACCATGACACCAGGCATTACTTTCGATGACACAGATACATTTCTGTCTTTCAATTGTGACGATCCACTAGTGATCGATTGCTACATTTCAAATTACCAAGTGCGTAGGACATTGTTAGACACGGGTAGTTCTAGCAATATAATTACAACCAAGGCACTGGCTGGTTGTCAATTACACAAGGCACAGTTAAGTCCAGTTCGGACACCATTGATTGGCTTCGGCAATCACCATGTTATACCTGTGGGACACTTGAGTATTCCCGTCACGTTACTGGCTGGACAGCTAAAACGTACGGAAACCATAGACTTCGTGGTCATTGATGAGCCATCACCATACAATGTATATTTGGGACGGCCTGGACTAAATCAGTTTCAGGCCATAGCATCTACTGTACACATGCTTTTAAAGTTTCCCACTATAGGTGGGGTAGCTTCTATTCGTTGTGATGTCTTGCAGGCAAAGCAGTGCTACATGGCTTCCTTGAAGGAACCGACCCCCCTGGATATGAAATCAAAAATTACTTCTACCGACAGGTCGACCTCCGTTAATATTACCGATCTAACAGGTGGCTCGGACCTGTCCATTGAAGCAGGGGCCGAGGTAAGAATTATTCCCCTCGCGGCCGATCCAAACAAGGTAATAAAAATTGGGGCTGATTTGCCCCCTCAATTACAATATGATTTACTTAACCTTTTGCGTGAATTTGTGGAAGTTTTTGCTTGGGGACCGGAGGATATGCCTGGCATTTCTCGAAATATCATTGAACACAGGTTATCCATTGATCCCAATCATAGGCCGATCCGACAACGAAAGCGTAACCTCGGGGGAGAACGTAATAGATATGTGGAGATCGAAGTCAACGCCCTGTTGGAAGTACGTATCATCCGAGAAGTAGATTATCCGGAATGGTTGGCTAACCCCGTGTTAGTTTCCAAACCAGATGGTTCATGGCGCATGTGCATAGACTTCACCGACTTAAATAAAGCATGCCCCAAAGATTGGTTCCCATTGCCTTTGATCGACGTGTTGGTTGACGCTATAGCTGGATTTCGATTCCTTAATTTCTTGGATGCATATAAGGGATATCATCAAATTTTTATGGCCAAGGAAGATGAAGAAAAAACATCTTTTATTACAGACAAAGGTACATATTGCTTCATAACCATGCCTTTTGGTTTAAAGAATGCTGGAGCTACTTTTCAACGTTTAGTGAATAAAATTTTCAAAAAACAGTTAGGTCGAAATATGGAAGCATATATCGATGATTTACTTGTAAAAAGTAAAAATGAACTTGCTTACTTATCTGATTTACGTGAAACCCTTGAAACACTAGCCCAATATAAATTAAGGTTAAATCCAAAAAAATGTGTTTTTGGAGCCACTTCAGGAAAGTTCTTAGGATACATGGTTTCTGAGGGGGGTATCTCGGTTAATCCTAAGAAAATAGAAGCTGTATTGAAAATGCACCCGCCTAGGACAATTCGGGAAGTACAACAATTAACGGGTAGATTAGCAGCTTTGAATAGGTTTTTAGCCCGATCAGCAGAACGAGCATTACCATTTTTTAACATTTTAAAGAAAACTGATAAGTTTTTGTGGACCCCGGAATGTCAAAATGCTTTTGAACAATTAAAAAAATACTTAGCTTCTTTGCCATCTTTGACTATGCCTATTCATGGAGAACAATTGTACATGTATATAGCTACTACCAAATCTGTCATTAGCTCGGTTTTGCTCCGAGAAGATAACCGGGTCCAGAGACCCATCTATTTTGTTAGTAAAGTTTTGCAGGCCGCAGAGAAAAATTATTCTAGCCTAGAAAAGCTAGTCCTAGCTCTAGTTCACTCCACACGGCGTCTTAGACCTTATTTCAACTCGCATGGAGTCACCGTTTATACTGATGCACCCCTCAAAGCCATCTTGCAAAAAGCAGGAGTTTCAGGTCGACTCACCAAATGGGCCATTGAATTAGGAGATTATGACATCACCTTTGCCCCACGCACAGCGGTCAAAGGACAGGTGTTGGCGGATTTCATAGCTGAAGGAGTACCAGACAGCCAAGAGAGCATATCTAGCCCGTCAGAAAAAACCGATCTGCTTTTAGCTATAGCCAAGGGTGACGATGCGTGGATCCTCTATGTAGATGGGGCCTCAAGCCAGTCCGGATCGGGTGCAGGGATCGTACTCACCAGCCCGGTAGGAGAAATTCACACGTATGCTTTACGATTCTGCTTCAAAGCCACAAATAATGAAGCAGAATACGAAGCTATGATAGCCGGCCTGAAGTTAGCTCGGAAATTTGGAGTCGAAAATTTAAAAATTTGTTCAGACTCTCAGCTCGTGGTTAAACAAATTTTGGGGGAGTATAAGGCTAAGGATCGACAAATGGAGGAGTATTTAACATTGGTGCAACAGCAACTAAAATTCTTTCAAAAATGGGCTATAGAACGGGTCCCGCGAAGCAAAAATACAAATGCTGATGCCTTGTCCAAATTAGCTTCTTCGGTTTTTTCTCACCTGACTAAAACCGTCCTAGTAGAAGAAGTACATACCAGGAGTACAGCCGAACCAAAAATCTTGTCTATAAGTGAAGGACAGGATTGGAGATTTCCTATATGGCAATACCTACAAGATGGCACTCTACCAGAATCACGGAAGGAAGCACAACGAATACAAAGGAAGGCTGAACACTATCAGATAATCGGGGAGGACTTATATAAAAAGGGTTTCTTGATGCCTTTACTAAAGTGTGTGGGATCGGGAGAAACAAAGGCCATGCTGAAGGAGGTACACGAAGGAGATTGCGGGTCTCACATTGGGGCTCGGAATTTGGCTAAAAAAATAATAGGGGCTGGGTTTTATTGGCCTCGGTTATTCCAAGAAGCAGTAGAGTATGTTCAACGGTGTTCCAGTTGCCAACACCACGCGACAATTCACAAGTTGCCGGCCTCCAGCTTTACGGGGATAATTGCCCCATGGCCTTTCGCAGAATGGGGGATAGATCTTATGGGTCCGTTTCCTAAGATCGGTTCATGCCATTACCTTGTTGTGGCCATAGATTATTTCACAAAGTGGGTAGAAGCAGAGGCACTTACAAATATTACGGGGCGAACCGTAGCTCGGTTTCTTTGGAGGCAAGTCATCTGTCGTTTTGGTGTGCCCAGATCGGTTATTTCGGACAATGGGACTCAATTCGAATCCAAGGAATTCACAGCCTTGTGTTCAAAACTTGGTATTACCCAGCGTTTCGCATCGGTAGCTCATCCTCCAGCAAATGGACAAGTAGAACTCACAAACCGAACTTTGTTGCATGGGCTGAAATCCAGACTAGAAGATAAAGGAAAAAATTGGGTAGAACAATTGCCCCATGTGCTCTGGTGTCACCGGACTACGCCAAAATCGGCCACAGGGAAGACCCCTTTTGAGTTGGCTTTCGGAGTTAATGCTGTAATTCCCCCAGAAATACAAAGTAGAGCCCCGCGGGTTATGCACTTCGAAAGAAATCAAAACCATAAGAACTTGGAGCTCAGCCTGGATCTGATAGAAGAAGTTCGGGACTTGGCCTATGTACATCAACTAAATTACAAAAATTTAGTTCGGCAACACTATAATGCTCGGGTCAAACATCGAGCCTTTGTACCAGGAGATTTAGTCTTGCGAAACCGATCTATCAGCAAACCACAAGAACAAGGCAAGCTATTTTCTAATTGGGAAGGGCCTTATCGGGTAATCGAAGCTCGACCTACCGGAAGTTATATTTTGGAAGACTTGCAAGGACGATTGATTCCACGAACTTGGAATACAGCACACTTAAGGAAATATTATCAGTAAAGCAGTTCGAGTTAAAGAAGTAAGAATTTGAAGGAAACAGAAAAGGTCATTTATATTGGATAATCAAGCTCGGTTACAAGGATGATCTAAAAAAAAAAATTCTACAAAATGTAAAGCCGATTACATCACTGCAACTGCATCTAGGCATGCTACCTACATTCCTCACACAGCTGGAAGGAAGGGCAAGCCCGATCTAAGAGAAGGCCGATCTTAAGAAGGAGGAGCTTGGGAAGAGGCTTCATCCGTTATCTCCTGGGGGTCGGCCACCGGATCCTCTTCGACCTTTTCTGGAATGGGAACACCGATGTCTCGGCATTCTTGCTTGATTTCTTCTACTAAGTCAAAAGGATCACGTCCCTCCGGAAGCAAAGAAGACTGGGCTATGGAGTCTTCTGGGGCATCGGATGCCGATCTGGAGCCTTTTAGCTCGTCCCAGCACAGAGTATATCCGCACTGGATCAGCTCGAGAAAACGCCGGTTCATTAACTCCAGCAAGGCCCCTTCCTTGAAAGTTTTTAGCTCGGTCTGACGAGCTGCCTCAACTTCTTCCGAGCTAACCATCCCCGCAGCTTTTTGTATAGCCTCTTCTGCAGCTTTTGTAGCTTCTTCTGCAGTCTTCTTGGCCTCTTCGGCTGCTTTTTCCAGGGCAGCTCTCTCTTTTGCCCAGAGAGACTTTTCTTCTTTCAGGGTCGTCACCTCAGCTTCCAGGCCCTGGATCTTGGTCACCTGTTGACTGGACTTCTTGCACAGATTCTGATTCTGCTTCATTAGCTCGGTCTTTTCAACCCCAAGCTTTGAAAGTTTGCTTTTCTCGAGCCCCAGCTGAAACTCTAGATCTTCAACGGCCTCGGACGGTTTCTTCGACCTCTCTAGCTCATAACTTTGGGCCAAGATGTCCAAAGCTGTTGCCCTTTTTGACGTAGCAGCATAATTATAGGCTACCTGCAAAAAATCCGAGCCAGAAGTGTCAGCCAAGGTAAATCATTATTTTCGGACTTTAGTAAATTTCTGATACTCACCCTCTTTATGTGTGAAGCAAGAAAAGCCTCCTGCTTCATCATCAGCTCCATGTTTTGCCGGAGCTGGTTGCCCACCTGTACCATTTCCTCAAAAGACCTTTCAGTTTCAGCCTCCAGCTCTTGGTAAGGCCTTACATCCTCAGGCAGGGGCTCTGGTAAATGCACTTGAAGAATGGGCCGAGCTAAGGAGATCGGCCTATCTTTCTTGTCCTTCAGCAGAAGAACCCTTTCTTTTGTTGACGGGTCCACAGGGCCCCAAAGATCATCAGGTTTCGGCAGCTCGGGATCACACGGGGGGCCCGTCAACAGTTGTGGAGCTTTAGCAGCCTTAGCTGCCTGGATTTCTTCTGGGGTTGGTTTGCTCTTTTTCGTAACCCGAGTCACCAACGCCGAGCTAGGAGGATCGGCCACCTCGACCTCTTCAGTAAGGTCGATCTCAGCTGGTCTTTTGGAAGACCCCGAAGCAGCAATAATTTTGGTGGTTTTTTTCTTCCTTCCAAATCCACCGAGACCGCCTGAAAACAGGTAAAATGCAAAAATAAAAAATTACCAATTATGAAGGATAAGGATATCATAAATAAAGAGTTCAAGGGACAGGTATTTACTCTCTACATTAGGGGATTGGCTTAGCCCGGCCGAAACAAGTAGAACCTCTGAAGGAAATTTAACCGAGTATTTGTCCGAGCTACTATGGTTTCTTAATGCCTTATAGTCTGATTGAACTCTGGGGTCGGACTTATCTCTGGATTGATCAACTGGTAAAATAAATGGGGACCAACGGTAGGGTAGGTTTGCTTCCTCAGCTTTTACCATAAAAAACCTAGCCCTCCATTGTTTATTAGTATCAGGGGAGTCGGTAATAATCACAGGGCTATTCCTACGCTTCTGAAAGGTCACCCACCATTTACCATAAGGGTATTTTCGGACTGTATAAAATTGAAAAAACAGGTCTACTGTAGGTCGAACTCCAGCCCCAAAACACATATACATGAACCCTATCAAAAACCTAAGGGAATTGGGTACTAGTTGGCTCAGCCCAATATTCAGAAAATCACACATCTCGATTAATAGATCTAGGGTCGGAAATCTCAATCCAAAACTAATATGATATTCATACACTCCGACCCAACCCTTAGAAACAGTATTTATCCTCTCTTCAGGCTCGGGTAAACGAATAGGAACAGAAGGATCTATATAATGGGTCGACCTAAGGGTTATTAAATCGGCCATAGTCATTTGTGAAATTATTTCCTCGGGTTTAAATTCGTGTGTGGCAGCCGAATCTACAGCAATCAGTGCAAATAATCATGGACAAATCACTCAAACAAGACAGATTGGAAAGAAAAATAAATCATCAGACAAGGACGCTAACCTGCTGCCGGTGCCAGACGCGATGCTTCGGTGCCTGAGCTTCTCTCGGAGGCCATTGAAGACTGATAAAAGAAAGAGAAAGGAATGACCACGGAAGGTAACAGCGGTGGGACAACAACCTTAGCGGAGATTGCAGGAATTAGGACACAACGATAGAACTCCGGCAAAATTTCGAAAAATTCCGGCGAAGGGAAGGAGAAGGAAGGTAAGAACAAATTTCTCTCTTTTCAGGAAAGTGAAATGAAGTAAGGTGCCAAATGTGTGTTGCTATCACGGTTTTTATAATGGAGCCTCGGGGAAATCGAAGAGACGTGGGCAGACCAAAAGCTGCATTCATTAATGACACCTTGAAGACACAAAACGGCCTTGGAAGTCGTATCGATAGATGTAAAGGCGTGTCCCGACCGATCCGCCTCTTCAAAATCCTGACCTAGGGGAACGTAAAGGTACGTATTTATGATTATATTTATTTGTCCGAAAACTGTTCAAATTCTTTAGATCGGAATTACACTTATTATTATACAGATGGAAGAGACTATTCTTTATAGGTCGGATTTCATATTTCATGTTTTTATATGAAGTATAGGTCGGATAAATACTGGAAAATCGCCTTTAAGTCACATACGGCTTAATAAAAATACGGAATATTGCTTAGTTCGGAAAATTGGCTCGGATTAATCTAGAAAAACATATCCTTTATGCTAGGTCTTAGCTCGGAAAACCCAAAGAGTATTAAGTTTTAGATCGGTAAAACCTAATACTGGGGGGGCTTGTTGATGTGCATAAAATTGAAATCCCCATTGGGCCTAGCCCAGTTAATTAAAAACTAAGAAACAGTAAAAGATAGAGAAGCCCAGATCCATGTTCAGGTCAGAAAGATCACACAAAACGAGTCTCTGTTACAAATTTAGGTCGGTCATATAATCTTATATTGGTCATGAACTGAAGAAGAAAGCTCACTAAAGTTTAGGTCGGAATAAACTAATCTTAGATTGGTAAACCTTATAGCTCAGATCGGCATGATTATGTCAGTATTACTCAAGAATCCCAGGTCGGTAAAAACTTAATGAAGTTAGATTGGTCAATTGTTAACTCATCTCTATTTAGGTCGGTAATGTAAGATTAGATCGGTTAACCGACCTGAAAATAAAGATAATAATATATCATGGTAGGACCATTATATTAGTATGTACAGAGCAATTATGACAGTGGAGCCGAAAGCTAAAGCCAGTTTTCCCGGAAAGGCAAAAAACATCATTACACAAGGAATAAGTGGGAGCGTATGTCTCCATTACTTAACGGAACTATCAAGAATAAGTTTATAAATACTCAGGCACAAGCCTCATTGAGGCAGGTTCGAAGAAGCAATTTCTAGCATTTCTTAAAACTGTTCTCTCATTTACAATTACTGAAAACATTCTTGTTCCATATTGTTTATTCTCTTTCATATTACTGACTTGATCGTCGGAGCCTATACAGGGGGGAAAGCCCCGCTCCTTTTCTGAATTAATTGTCAATTGGTGAACGGAGCAGTGCAAAATCATCAAGCTTCATCATATTGGCCAAGCTCAGCAACTTAGATCACATAATCCATCTCAATTTCGTTCATTCCCTTCACAGCACAACTTCATACAAATTGGGTTATTGTTCATTACAAACGTCTATTGGGCCGTGAAGAAGCATCGTTTCCTTCGTTGCAATTTTTGCGTCACATCATGTGTGATTCATAATTAATTCACGATTAAAAAGTATAGGCATTAACAAAATAAATTGTGATCAATTAGCTCTTGTGTGTATTGTAAATTGTCATTCATAATAAGTTATATATTTTTCAAAATTATACTTTTATAATAGAACAAAAGGAATTAAGAGAAAGGAATAAAAGTGATAGCTGATGGGAGGTTTGGAGCTATTCATTCAGCTACGAATAAATTAGTCCAATTCATGGAGAAATGAAGCATTTAAGCGTTAAATAGTAGTGTGGTCGAAATCCGCAAGCTTTGTAGTGCAAAGGTACACGCATGGGAAAGTGAATGTGAATTGGGGCATCTCATATACGGGAGTCGAAAATTTTATGATTAAAGGAATCTTATAATTCATTTTAGATGATATAATAGTTGAAAAGATTGGATTTATATACTTACCAAGCATAGGAATTTCAATACTAGGAATCAAATATTCATTCATTCCCTTCTTATTCCCGCGTGCCAAGTGCACCCGAAAGTATTTCAGTTACAAGTAAGTGTGGGAATACTTTCATAAATATTAAAAGAAAAAAAATTAAGTATAGATAAGTTCTTATTAAGAACAAATAAATATAATTGACTAAAAAAAAAGAGATAAAATGCACAACTTGTCTGCCTTTTTAATTGTCCAACTCTTCAAGATAAACTTTAAATTTATAAATTTTTCATTGAATTATAAGGGATTTTTTTTTTGTATTTATTATTTATTTATCAATTTTGTTTCCATGAATTCTCAAAATAAAATGAAAACTGGTGATGAAGGCCAGAAGTCAAGCTGTACACGCAAAATCCCAATGGCAGAATACAAAAGAATTGCTACTCAATTTGATTTTTTATTAATTTTTTAAAAAGTTTTTAAGAAAGAATATTCCTTATTATTATAAATAAATATATATATACGAATACAATTATTTTATATTATAATAATAATAATAATAATAAAAGTTGTTCTCTCACTAGTGGCGTCAGCAAGAAGACGGTCTCTACAATGTAGTCTTTCCTCTCCTCATTGACCTCCTAATTATTATATTATTAGAAGTCTCATTTAGGGGTGTTCAAGCGGTCGGTTAGCCGGTTAAGCGGTTAAACAGTTCCGGTTAGTACCGGTTTTGATAATTTTAATCAAAATCAGTTAACCGACCGATAAAATTATCGGTTGACCTGTTTCGATTAACCGGTATAACGGCCGGTCTACTGGTTTAACTGATAAAAAATTTTCTTTATTTTTTACTTTCTTTTTATTTTTGAACAAATATTATATTTTTTACGTAATTATCACAAGTGCATTAGAAAATATAAATGAATGTGAAATAATAAAAAATAATGAATTAAAATATTATTATATCTTTAAGATAGCTATAATATTTTAATTTTTACAAAAATCTCTAACACAAATTTATTCATGTATTTCTTTTTAACACTTTTACGCATATGAAAAAAATTACGTATCATAAACTTTTATGCATATGAAAAAAATTACGTATCATAATAGAAAAGAATGAAATAAATTTGGAGAATCATAAGTTTATTAGACATGTTAATTATAATTCATAAGTAAATAAACTCTCACATAAAAGTATAAAAAAATAAAATAAAAAAGATAATAGTATATATATACCGGTTTAAGCGATAAGAAAAAATTCAAAACTGAAACCGAACCGGTTAACCGATTAAAACCGGTTAATCAAAACCGATTAAAACCGATTAACCGACAATAACCGATTTAGCGGTTCGGTTTTCGGTCCAGTTAGCAATTCGGCGATTTTTGTGAGCACCCCTTAATTATGACCGGACGAATTTCAATATATATACACATTGTTTACGGAATTTCAGTACATTTCCTTATTAGTATAAAAAAAAAAAAAAAAAAGAAAGAAACAAACAAACAAGGCGGCGTGATGACTGTACCATAGTGATGAATTGATGATAACGGTGGTCTCTGCCTCGAAGAAAGAAGAGCTTGTGGATTGCTCTGATCTGAACTCCCCCAATAAAAGACAATTTTATTTTTCTAATTTCTCTGCCTCAAAAATGGCGGATAAAACTTGCAGGTCTGTCGAAATTTTTTGGTCCAACCATCTACAATTGTTCCTTACTATCCACGTAAACCCATTTTTTGTGGCTATCTTTCAATCGCCTTCAGCTCATTGGTAATTAACAATCCGCGATGCCCAAAAACCTGCTCAGCTCTTCATCTTCCCCATCAATTACGGTGAGATCGAGTTCTTCCCTTTTCCATGAATGACCCGGTTGACAAATTGGTCCTCTTTCTGGCGAAGAGAGACGGCATCGACAAGCTCGTCAAGACTTTTCAGTATGTTTCCAAGCTCGTCCACTGGCGCGTTCAGGCCACGCATCCAGATATTGCTCGGCGGGCAAAGCAATGGGAGGTTGCGTCCGGGTTGAGCCGGAAGGCTTTCCGGACGGGTCGGTTTCTGACGGGGTTCAATGCGCTGAGAAGGAACCCGGGTTCGACGCCCGGGCTGAGGTTCCTGGCGGTTCTCGCGAACGCAGGGGAGATGGTATACTTTTTCTTCGACCATCTTCTCTGGGTTTCGAGAATCGGGGTTTTGGATCCGAAGCTCGCCGGGAGGTTGAGCTTCGTGTCGGCGTTCGGCGAGTCGTTCGGTTACGTTTTCTTCATCGTCTCCGATTTCATCCTCATCAGGGAAGGGCTCAAGGCGGAAAGAAAAAAGTTGAAATCGGAGGATAAGGAGGACAATTGGGAGGAGATTGTGAAGAAAATCAGAGTCGACAGAGTGATGAGACTCATGGCCGTGGCGGCGAATGTGGCGGATCTTATCATCGGGTTGGCAGAGATTGAACCAAATCCATTCTGCAACCACCCTGTTTCGTTGGGAATTAGCGGATTGGTCTCCGCCTGGGCTGGTTGGTATAGAAATTGGCCATCTTGATCCACAATAAATGGAGTGTAAATTGTGTGATTAATTTTACTCATGCATGCATGAAAAAACCTGGAAACTGATTAATTATGGCTATTTACGAGAGAGTTACTGTGCTGCAAAAGCTTTAAAGAAATATGGGCCGTTCTTCAATCGATCGATCTCCACGCTCTTCCTTGATTTTCCTTAAAAGTTTCCTGCGTTTTAATGTCAAAAACCTTCATACATGTAGCTATGGAGCTTGCTTTAGCTTAACAAACTTCTGTACACTGAATTTTATTATGTTAATCCTTGAATATTATGTTAACTTCTGTACTCTGTCATGTTGCCGTAAGTCCAATCCAAGTTGGAGGATGATAAATTGGGAATCAAGAAAGGAATCCTTGCCGGAATAGAATTTCCGGTTTCCAAATCGAATACGGTTAACCAATTATATAAAAGCTGGGTTACAACTACGGAAGTATGTTCGATCACGTGCGTAGGCAACATGAATACAATTGAAAGAACTCTGCTTTCTCCGCCGGAGAGTCCGGACAATTTCTGGACAACATACTGGAATCCACGTCCCAATTATTACTTCAATTACGAAACCATGGAGAGACTGCCCATCTCCCTCAACGCCGAGGCTGAACAACACGCTCTTCCGGCCGAGGACAGACTGAAACGGTGGCTAGGTTTTTTATGCTCGCCGTTTGTTGGTTGTTTCGAACGGCTGTTTCTCGCATCAACCGAAGACTCGGCCGCGTAGCGTCGCGTCGCTGTTCAAGACTGAAGAACCTTTGGGTTTATTTAACGATATACCTTTTCTCGTTTAGACATTATGACACCATAACTTAGATGAGTGATTTACATTTTACAGCACTGCAAGGCTAAATATACATGTTTCGAACTCTTGTATGAATTTTATTTTAACTCATTTTTGTATATTTTTAATATATACTTTTTAAGCGTGTACCGTACCATACATTGTTTGAAATACAATTGCACACAAATCTCAAATATATTTCTATAGAAAATTAATTGGTAATCAAATTAGTTGACCAAAACAGGAAGATGAGAAATTATTTAGTGCACCGATTGTACCAAAACCAAAGATACTAGATGAGACATTTAGTTAGGGTGAAACAGTAACTAACTTGAAAGTCGGTTACTTTTTCCATGAAGAGTATTGGTAATATTTACCAAACAATGAGGAGATATTAGTAATATTTCTAAACTGCATGGGAGACAATTATGATTAACCCTTTTTTCAGGGGTGAAACTGAGAATATTTTCCCCTCTTTCTAAGCCAAAAGTAAAGGCGGTTAAAATTTGAATGCAACCGCAAATCGTTGCAACTCTTCTTAAACTTCAACTCCCTCCAAAGTTTATCATCATCGTCTATATAAAAAAGGAAGAAGAAAAAAACACGCAGAGGAAGTGTCTGATCCTTAATTTAGTCTGTAAATCTTACGTTGGTGTTTCTATAAATCTCTTAATCCCAACTAAAATGGCTTCGTTAACTTCCCGTTTGGAGCACTGCGTGAAACCCAACGCTCTCAGATCATATCTGGCTGAGTTCATCTCCACATTCCTCTATGTCTTTGCCGCTGTCGGATCTGCCATGTCTTCTCGTAAGCACCGTTGAATTCCTTCTTAAATTGAATTAATATATTCCTCTGTTTTTTTTAATTTTACGAAAATGTCTCCATTTTGATGGCAGGAAAATTGGAATTGAGTAATAATGTTGCTGGAACAGAACCATCGAGTTTGGTGGCTGTGGCAGTTGCCAACGCCTTCGCCTTGTCCGTCGCCGTGTTTGTTTCCGCGAATATTTCCGGCGGCCACGTGAACCCTGCCGTGACGTTCGCCATGGCCGTCGGCGGCCACATCAGCATTCCGATGTCCATCATGTACTGGATTTCGCAAATGCTTGCGGCGGTCATGGCCTGCCTTCTCCTGAGGATTATTACCGTCGGGCAGCATGTTCCGACGCACGGGATTATACCTTCGGAGATGACAGGGTTCGGAGCGTCGGTTCTCGAAGGCGTTATGACTTTCGTTTTGGTCTACACTTTCTACGCCGCCGCGGACAAAAAGCGCGGCGCCTTTGGAGTGATTGGACCCCTGGCGATAGGGTTGATTGCCGGCGCCAATGTTTTGGCATCGGCGCCGTTCACCGGCGGGTCGATGAACCCGGCGTACTCGTTTGGGTCTGCTGTCGTCGGAGGGAGTTTTAGGAATCAAGCGGTTTATTGGGTCGGACCTTTAATTGGGGCAGCCACGGCGGCGTTGCTGTACGATAACGTGGTTTTTCCTTCTCAGTCCACCCCTCCGAGTTCTCCGAGGGCGGTGACGGCGGAGGGAAGACTCTGATTTGCGTAACTAATTTCTGAGTTTATTTGTAGTAAAAACTTAGGAGGACTCTAGTGACTGATGATGCTTATAGGAAATTGTTGTAAACATATTTTTGCATTTACTTTTGAGGGAATTGTTATGTTAATATGTTGAATGACGTTTAATCCATAATATTACTAATTTCATTTCTTGTGACTCACAAAATTCGAATCATACTGTGGAAAATGATCGTGTGTGCGGTGATGATGTATGTTCTACCCGTCCGGGGTAAGGATGTAATTTTGACGGAGAGGTTGGTAGGACGTTTAACCTGTCAAAGGAAAAATAAAATATCATTAGGAGTACGCCGGGATCTTTTCCCGAGCGGACGCTCAGACGTGAAGAGAAGATAAAACCCCTTACCAATGTGGATCACGATGATATTTATATGAATAGTATCTTTGGTAGGTGATGTGAAGCAAAATGTCCGGTGTTGGATGCTCCGGCTGGCCCGATGGAAGTTTCAAGTATTCAGGCCCAAGATAGAGATTTTTGGCCGAAGCAAGCAGCAACAGAGCTCGGATCTGGGCCTCTTCAGCTCGGATCTGCGCGAATGAGAATGTATAGCTCGGATCGATCTGAAGGATGCTCCGTCACCTGAAATAAACAGTAAAACAAGCCGGGCTATCCCCCCTGTTTAACTCCGACGATCAAGTCAGTAAGGATGAAGACGATAAACAGTATTCACTGAAAGCTTAGGCGTAGAGAATATTGCGTACCTCAGTTAATCTTATGACTTAGTATTTATAACCATACTTTCACATGTCCGTTGCACTATGATGATTTGTACTTCCACTGCTCTCCCCTTTTTGTGATGACTTTTACGCTTCTGTCTATCATGGCTTGACTTTGGACTCCTTTTCCATCATTGCTCTGTGTACTTCCTGCATGAATTCAAAATGGGCTCCTGATCCTCTAATAGTTTCTATCTATTGTGTTAATGTTATCATTAAACCGACCTAACTTCCCCAAGCTTACTTTTTATGGTGTCAATAAGAAAATCCCGTAGGATCGACCTAAGCCAGCAACCGACCTAAGCATGTTTCTTTGGCTCGGTTTGTAGAGAGTTTTTCTGACATAAACTTGGGCTTGAACCTTTTATGCGTCTTTTCTTTCTTATTATTTATGTTTTCCTTCTTCGATTGGGGCAGGCCCAATGAAGACTTAGTTTTATGCACGCCAGTAGGTAAGGTATATTGGCTTTGATCTCTGCTATAGGTAAGGATGGATAGCTTGATCTCTGCCTTTTAATAGGAACATGTGTTTAGTGGAGGGAACTTTTGTTCGCCACACACTTTTATGTGGTATTTACACATTTGACCATTTTAATTTGTTAGTTGTTACTATGTCCGTTTCATTAAAAGGGTCCATCTTCACTGAGGTACAATTTATTATGAATATTAATGTACAATACCTTAATTAACTAATTTGTCCCCATTTGTTCTATTTAGTAATGACTAGTTGTAGACCACACATGACTATATAAGTAAGAATAGAAGGTATAAAAATATTGAAATGAACTCTTCTAATAGAATAAAAAATATTTATCAAATTGTACCATTCTAATGTAACGGAGGGAGTATGACATGTTTTCAACGTTAAATTTAACTCTTCGACGGAGGAGAGATTATTTGTACAAATTTTATTATAAGAAACTATACACAAAATTGCAATAAAACGTAATAAAGCATCCCAACCGAAAATTACCCGGGCTCGGACTCTCGGTAAAGTCGTGGCGCATGTTGATAAGACTTCAATAATCTTCAATTCTATCTGTCAAGTTTCTCGGTGAAAAAATGGCGCCTAAACCCTTGGCGCTATCTTCTTCCTCCTCATCTCTTTCTCCATTTCCTTTCTCTCCCCGCTTCGTGAACCCTAACACGAAGTTCAATTCCAATAACCTGAGACTGTACCCTCCAAAACCCACTTCCATAGTCATCTGTAAATCTGCAGAATCGCAAACTAGCCAAGAGACAAAACCCAGACGCTCTAAAATTATCGGTGACCCGGATGGCCCATTGGAGCCTGATGGTACCGGAGCAGCTGCTCCTACGCCTGGACAAATATTTCTCGAACGCCAGAAGTCTATGGCCAACTCGGGCATGATTTTCTCTGCTGCCGGAAAGAAGAAGAAGAAGGACAAAATAAAGGGTTTGAAGATTTCTTCGGTGATTGCCTCTTGCTACGGCTGCGGAGCTGCATTACAGACTTCGGAAACGGATGCTCCGGGTTATGTTGACCCAGATAATTACGAGTTGGTATGTATGTATGATGCTACTTGATAATTGGTAGTACTGATTAATTTGAAGTTAAACATATTTGGAATGAATTAACTTCTTATTGAGGAGAAGGAAGGCCTTGGTAGGATTTGCTTCAAATTATTGCTTAGGGTTATAGAACTATTTTTGGGGGGAAAAATAAAGCGATTTTGATATTGGATTCACACTGGGAATGGGGATAACTGATGTAATGTTTAAGTGGTATCGGATGCACTGAGGAACTCTCTACTCGGTTCCAATTTCCGAATTAAATTTCTGTTTGTGGGATGCTTCTCTGGTTTTTCAACTGCATTCCTCGCTGTGAATTTGATTTTAGAATGATAGGGTTTTAACGCTGATACTGTATATTGTTGCAGAAGAAGAAGCATCGTCAACTTAGAACTGTTATTTGTGGGAGATGCCGCCTTCTCTCTCATGGACACATGATTACCGCTGTTGGTGGTAATGGGGGTTATTCTGGAGGGAAGCAGTTTGTTACTGCTGAGGAGCTTCGTGAAAAACTCTCTCATTTGCGTTATGAGAAAGCATTGATTGTTAAATTGGTGAGCATGTTTATGAGAAAGCATATTTTTGAAAAACTCTCAGTTTGTTTCCGTCCATTTATTCTTATATTTCTAGCACGGTTGCTCCCTAGTCTGTATAAAGGGGGAGGGTGGGTTATGTCAGTTGTTGTTATTTTGACTTGCCTCGCATATAGGCTTAATCTTTTGATTTAATAGGGTATATGTTGATATTTCTGCTCTAGATAACATAATAAATTTAAGGTTTAGTTGAAACATGTTGAATTAGACCATGCTATCCAGCAATAGAATGGATTTTTTGTGACGAATTTTAAACTATAAGTTTTGGAATTGGCAATTAGCCAATGACAGTTGATCCACTTATCTATTCATTCCCTTTCTTTTTCATCCTTTGGTATCCACGGTGATTGGTGACATTGTAAGAGTTTTCTTTCCTTCCTTGTTCCTTCTCACTATCATTTGTAGGTTGATATAGTAGACTTCAATGGCAGTTTTCTTGCGCATGTCAGGGATCTTGCTGGTGCAAATCCAATTATAATGGTGGTGACTAAGGTATTGTAGATTATTTCTTCTCGACTCTTGCACTTGCTGCTACTTCTGATTTTATCATTTTGTATTTTTATATTTATTTTTCGCTTGTTCAAGGTTGATCTTCTTCCCAAAGAGACAGATCTTAATTGTATTGGTGATTGGGTTGTGGAGGCCACCATGAAGAAAAAGCTCAAGTAAGTTACTAATATACTCTACATGATTTGGTATAATCTACATGATATTGGGGTTGTACCAATATTATACCAAGAATGAAATTCAACAAGTAAAATAAAAGGCTTGCTTGTATCCAGTTGTCAGATGTGAATTATATGTAGCACAGCAAACCTTCAAGAATATATAGACCATTTGTACCAAAATTTTATGAAACCGGTTGTAAAAGTTGAGTATAAAAAAAAGAAGCTATTAACTTAAGCTTTTCATGTAACTAGGAATACAAGAGATCTAATTGTCCCTTGTTCTTGATCTTTCAAATGTGTTTTGATTTATAAATACTGGTAAAATTGCCAAGGAAGTTGAAGTTGATGGAATAATGACATCGTGCAGTGTTCTGAGCGTTCATCTAACAAGTTCGAAGTCTTTGGTTGGAATTTCTGGAGTGGTATCGGAAATTCAGAAGGAGAAAAAGGTTAGTTGCTTTGTGTAATGAATTGATTTGGTTCTCTGAATAAGCTTCCTATGGCTTTTAGTGTGTGTAAATATTTTTCCCATAGCTAATTTTAATTGTTTCTTTGCAGGGGCGGGATGTGTACATTCTGGTAAGTGAAGTTATAAGCTAGAAATCTTTGAATTCATTTTCTGGACTTTAGTTTCACTGGTTTACTGGTCATTCTTGCTGCTTATGTTTGACAAAAAAAATAAATAAATAAATAAAGTTTGTTGATCTTGCAGGGTTCAGCCAATGTAGGAAAATCTGCATTCATAAATGCTCTATTAAGTAAGTTATTCTTACTTATGTCATATCGGTCGTCATTATTACTACAATGTCTACTAGAAGAAGACTGATATCCTTGATGTTTCTTTTTCATACATCACTTGTTTATCTTTCTGGTTTTTACCTTCTCTGCCATTTAGGCCCTAGTGAAATAGATTTGCTCACATTGTGGTAGTTAAGTTAAACCCTGGGGTTGGGAGGGAGTAATAGAAAAGTAACCATTTTTGGTTTAGAATCTTGCAACCATCCATTAAGGATAACAACTAGTATGAAGTTCCCATCTAATGCTGAACTCTTAGCTGTGCAAGGATTAGATCGTGTTGCTTATTGCATTGACTTTAATGTATGTTAAAGGTAATAACTTGGAGGTTGTACTAATGTCCAGGTGTAGCAATTGAATGACTTTGAAAAGCGCAGTGTTAATGTATTCAAAATAATATTTGTCATGAAGCTACTGTAACATGGCTTAGCAATGTAGATCTGATTTGTCCAATGAAGTTTGATGCTTCTGCATTAATTATTCTACACACCTTGATACGGTTGATCCCAAAAAACAGAAATGTTATCATACAAGGACCCAGTTGCTGCAGCCGCAAGAAAATACAAGCCAATTCAATCTGCTGTTCCTGGGACTACTTTGGGTCCTATCCAGATTAATGCTTTCCTAAGTGGAGGGGTAAGGATATCTTGTTTGGAGATCTTACTTGTTTTTTCCATGTTTTAGATACATCTTGCATTACTAAATTATTTGCTACTTATGTAATTCAGAAACTGTATGACACACCTGGCGTGCATCTTCACCACAGGCAAGCTGCTGTGGTTCCTGCCGAAGATCTTCCAGCCCTTGCTCCTCAAAGTAGGCTTAGAGGTCTTTCTCTCCCTGTAAGTTTTCTTTCTATTGCCTTCTCCTTCTGTAATATGCCACTTTTTAGTAAAACAATTTTCACGTATACCATCTCATTTTCTTTTTGCTTGATTCTGTGTATGATCAAAACTCAAGTTGATTGCTGCTGAACAAGTTGGATCTGATGGTTTGAGTGGTTACTCAATTTTTTGGGGAGGCCTTGTAAGGATCGATGTCATAAAGGTCGTCCGTCCATTTCTCGTATCATGTTGTTGCTATATGGACCAGTAGGCATTGTTTGCAGCCTAACGTTTGTGGTCGCTCTTCACCTTTCAGGCTATGCCAGAGACGAGCTTGACATTTTATGGACCAAAAGCATTGAAAATCCATGTTGTTGCTACTGAAGAAGCTGATGAGTTCTATAGGGTAAATCTTGTCATATAAGATTTTGCTCATATTTTCTACTGATTTTTTAGCTGCTTATCCTAGGACACTGAGGTAATTGTGGATTATTTACATTTCTTTTTTCTGTTGATCTCATTTTCTCATATTAACAGAAAGAGGTTGGAGTTCTACTGACTCCTCCAAGCGGAAAAGAGAAGGCAGAGGATTGGATGGGACTTGAAACAAAGCGCCAATTACGAATAAGTCATGAAGACATTGAAAGGTGAGGATAATCATATGCTTAGTGAACGCGATATACTAGCTCTGTTTAGTAAGGGTTAAGGAAGCTTTATATAGTTTATGATGGATGAACCTAATGGCGTGGTTTGTTTCTGGTTTCCCCTCTCTATTTGAAGGCCTGCCTGCGATGTGGCTATATCGGGTTTGGGTTGGATATCGGTGGAACCGGTTAACAAGCCAGTCTCTACAGTGGATACAGGTTTAGGAAAAGATGGGGAGGATTTGGTTCTGGAAGTGCATGTACCTAAGCCGGTTGAGATATTTGTTCGGTCGCCAATTCCGGTGGGGAAAGCAGGAGCAAGATGGTATGATTTCAGGGAATTGAGTGAGAAAGAAGTGGAAGACAGACCCAAATGGTATTTTTGATTTGAAACCATCATGGGATGATATATTATGCTGATTCTTGTTTTGTATATAAGATTAGGTTCATTCACATATTTACTTTGCTCTCAGAGAGTGGAAATCGATACTGACCACCATTTCATCTTGTAATTTTATACTCTCTCGGTGATTGTATTAGAAGAGTCCACTTTGTGTACCAAATCAACTCGAGTTTTGTAGCCGAAATGGAATATACTGGAAAAGAGCAGGTGGAGAGATGAGATTTGCTGAGAATGAGAATAGCAATAGGCAATAATGGAGGGAGGAGGAAAACGATAATTGGGGGGACGCGGCGGAGGTTGGAACTTGGAAGGCGGAAAAAATACGTAGGAAATGGGGAATAAGAAGTGGGGATTGATTGATTGCAAGAACATGCGAAAATCTCGAAATCACATGACAGTATCATCTTCTTTTCTCGTGCCAAATACACGTCTTTTGGGCTTATCGCCGCCCAGATCCGTGACAGCGGCTCCTCCTTCTGTTTGGAGTATTGCGTTGCTTCTTTTCTCGACAAATTATTATTTGGTGCATTTGTTGCATCAGTTAAAACGAAATTGTATAACTTTTTTATACGAGCAAGTGAGAAAGTCAAATTTATTCGGCCGCCCAATTTCATATTTCCTGGACCGTGGTTTATAATAATAAGAATAATTTATACTTGCGTGTGACTCTGTTTAATAAATAATTTTAGGCTGTGTGAGGGAATTTAAAGGCCGTTAGAAGATTCTAGTGTTTTGTTTGAAAAACATCTGAGAATAACGGCCGCTGCATTCATTGCAGGGCCAAGAAAGAAAGACCCCATACAATTAACGTTGTGACTATGACGATGAAGATCGATAGAGACTTTCCAACAAATCTTCTTTTGACTTTTGCAACTCCATTCATTTCGTTTTTTTTTTTTTTTCCCCTTTTCTGTTGCATCAAATTCAATGAATCTTTTGGAAGAAAAAAAAAAAAAAACAGATTATAAATCTCAAAAAACCAGAGGCTCTGGAGTAGCTGATTCTGTTGGCGATGGAAGAATGTTACTTAATCTGGATATATGAATGTATGTAATGAAGATAATGAGGGCGATTCTGTTGAGCTATTTCACATGATTCGGGCCTCTCTCTCCCATCATCATTTGACTTTCGCAAGTGCTAATATTTTGTGTCGGAATCTGACAGGGTCGGTTTTTCTTTTCCACCGGAATTGGAAGTCAAGGGATTGACTTTTCTCTCCATAGTCAACCCTAGTATTTTTGTATCCTTGAAGTCTCACTCTCCAGTACAGCAGCAGCAGCAGGCACGCTAGCTCCAAGCCTCCAACATATATTAACGAACGAATGGAGTGGCCTTTGACTTGTGCAACAAACCAATTCAGTTCAAGAGGTTTCTCTCCTGATTATTAAAAATGGTGAGTTGACATTAATCATCAAATAGTCGGCCATTAATAACAATAATATAGTATTACAAAATGACAAGAACGTGGTTAAACAAAACCTCTGCAAAATCACCTCCCTATTTCACCTCTTGTCTTTCTTGATTATTCTTTTTATTATAATACAAAGTCAAGGAATATTATAACTTCAGTGAATCAAGTATCGGGTATCCTAATTGCTGGAGTTACAGATTTATTCTTATAAGCACCTCACCGCCTTTCAGTAATTGGCCAAGTTTGAACTCTCTCTCGATCTTTATAATGGACGTATAAGGCACACATTGTTCAACTATAGGCTTTTGCAAAAAACAACACTTTCCTTTAAAAACTCGATTTAAATGGGTCTTCATTTTGGCCCAATTTGGGTCTTCATCGGAAGAAGAAGAAAAAAAAATTGCCGATGAACTGTTCATCGGAGAAGACTATGAACAGTGTCGCACACGATTTTGCCCCTGTCTTTTTTTGGCTGTTAGTCACTTAACAGAATTGATTAACAGAGTGGTATTGGGCACAAGTTTTAAAAGTAAAGTGCTTGTAATTTGAGTTTTTAAAGAAAAATAGTATTTTTTGCAAAAATCGATAGTTAAGTGGTATTTGGTGCATTTCACCCAAACATAAATGCCTCTCCAACTTCATCAATAATGCCCTTACGTTACAACTATTTACGAGTCATGAGGTATAATTCCAAAATTTGACTGTTCTAATGAAAGTAGCGGAAGGAGTACACACTGTAGGATAGTTTCACCTTGTAGTAGTTCCTTCCTCAACCTTAGTAATTTCTTAAGGAATAAAAAGATCGCAATCTAATTTTTAACTAAGGTTGGTTGGCTCTGCCTCAGTAGTAAGCACGCAGTATGAATATAATAAGGTTTGACTTTCTAGAACAACCACATCCCTTCGTATATATATAACGTGAGAGAGATCGAAGAGAGAAGCAACTTCATCTTCTTCATGCATTCCAAAAGTGATCAGAGCAGAGAAAATATAATATGAGAAACAGGATGAAGCAGGTGATATTGAACAATGGAGTTCGGATGCCCATTCTTGGTTTCGGAACTTACTCTTACGACAACGACAAAGATATTACCCACCAAGCCGTCCGACAAGCACTCAAGGTACTTCATTAATTTCATCTATCATATCATACTATTAGAATATTCCACTTTGTAATACTAATATGACCCGGTTACAGATGGGATACCGGCACTTCGACACCGCAAAGATATACGGGTCTGAACCGGCGCTCGGTAAAGCGTTAAGAGATGCAATTGCAGATGGGATGATTCAAAGGAAAGATGTCTTTGTCACTTCCAAACTTTGGAGCGGTGATCACCATGATCCCGTCTCTGCACTTAAGCAGACTTTGCGGTGAGTACTTTTACAGTATTACAAAGTGGACTCTAAGTTCTCTCGATGATTGGTTACTGATGTTTATCTGAATCTACGTGGGTGAATTCAGGAAGCTTGGAATGGAATATGTAGACTTGTACTTGGTGCACTGGCCTGTGAAGTTGAAACCTGGGGCAGTTAATCCGGTGCCCGATGAAGCCGACTTTGATTGCCTGGACATGGAAAACACATGGTACGGAATGGAGCAATGCCTGGAAATGGGATTGTGTAGGTCGATCGGCGTCAGCAATTTCTCTACCAAAAAGCTCCGGCAACTCCTGAACTTCGCCTCTGTTCTTCCGGCTGTCAATCAGGTACGGTACGCCACATTATCATTGCGTCGATTATTCGTAAATAATCAGAACCCTAATGGTATGTGTATATAGGTTGAAATGCATCCTATGTGGAGGCAGAGAAAGCTGAGGGAGTTTTGCCGGAGACACGGCATTCACGTGAGTGCATATTCACCGCTCGGGGGCCCTGGAAACTGCTGGGGATCAACCGCGGTGGTGAATCATCCGGTTATGAAATCCATCGCTCTCAAACACGATGCTTCTCCGGCGCAGGTTGCCCTGGCTTGGGGCATGTCGAAAGGAGCCAGCGTGATCGTGAAGAGCTTTAACCGGTTAAGAATGAAGGAGAACATCGGAGCCCTTGATTTGGCCCTGGATAGCCATGACATTCTTCAAATTCAGAAGATGGAAGAGTGGAAGATAATGAGGGGTGAATTTTTCACTAATCAAACGACAAGCCCTTATAAAACCATTCAAGATCTGTGGGATGATGAGATTTGATTTTACACACAATTCTCTCCCCGACCGATCCTAAATTTAGACAGTATGGGTATAGACTTTTAAACGAGCCGAGCTAAATTCGAGCTGTACAAAGTTAGCCTACGAGGATGCAGAAAAGGAACCGAGATAGACTCGGGTCAATGTTTTTGCAAGTGTACATGGATCAAAGACACTGACTCTAATTCAATGGATTTCAAGTATTAACGTATGGTTTACAAAAGAAGAAATTTGACAGCAATAACTTCAGAACAGAACACAGCAAAACCTGGAAATACAATTAACAGCATTTACATCTATAAATGCTCATTAAGGAGCTTTCTGAGGGAGAAATGATTTCATTTCATCTCACTTCCCAACTAAATGTGGGAAGAATGCAAGTGAATATCAATCCCTAATTGAACTCGATCTCCGCTGTGCTCCCTGCTGACAGAAGATCAAGAAACACACGAATTAGACATTGTCTCAAAAGATGCTCCAAATTCTGTAATCGTATGTGCACATAACCAATCCGTCAACTTTACGCTTCTTTTCACACCACAGATCATCTTTCCATCTAACTACACCAAATCAAGGAATCACTAAAAGAAGGGGGCGGTAAAGCATATGATACCTGATTGATCTAGGCGACGACTTTTACCATCTATTTTCCAGACGAATCTCCAGATATGCCTTGCTCAATGCACTGTAATTGAAGAAAAGGTAGAGGGTCATACTCAGAATCACTCAATCACAGGAGAATACATGTAATCGTTGAATAGGGAATTTCATCCTGGTATGTTAGGCGTCAGATCAATTATTGCTTGTGATGGGTAAATTTAGCCACAGAATAGTTGCAAAGCTAGAACTAAAAGGGAATGTTCTGACCAAAACACCATCTTAAAGATTAATCACAAACCTGAAGGAGATAATTGTGCAGCCAATCAAGTGTCTGCGGGAATGTTGTCGCTGATATGTTGACAACAGTCAAGCCCTGATACCGAATAAAATAAAGTGTATATCATCACTATGCAAGTAACAGATATTCACCACTGCTCAAAGGCTGTAGATTGGTTGTCTTACATATTGATATCAGAAACAAGATATGACACAGGAAATGAGGCTCACCAGCGATGTAAATGAACAAAGATAATCCTGAATGGTCTTCAAGTTGTTTGTTAGCTTGTCTTTATCCTGGATTCCATACAAAGTTATTGACAAAAAATAAAAGCGTACTCACGGAAATGGAAATCCAATTCAAAGATTAAAAAAGTTAGACGAAATCCAATTCAAAGATTAAAAAAGTTAGATAAATTCGTTGTACTCTATCTACACGATAGGAGTACAAGAAGAATAACAGACCTGGATCTGGTATTTCTCATTATTTGTCCGAGTGCTTATCCACTCCTCTAGTAAGGCCTGCATAGAAAGAGCAAATTCTTCGTAAGTACTTAATACAGAGAAGTAATCAGAATACACACAGAAATATGTGGTTCAATCTGGACAAATATATATAGTTATTTTTTATTTATTATTATTATTATGATTACAGATTACGGACAATAGGAAATGTGATGCATAGCACAAACTTGTTTTACAATAATAATATGTGCTTTATAAAATCAAAGCGCAGAGCCTACAAAAGCCATAGCTATGTATCCACTAATTAACTGTTCGTCAAATAAGATGCCAGTATTAAAAGAAAGATTCCACACCTTATGATCAAATTCAGCCATTTTTAGGACTATTGGAACAATTATTGGTTCAGGACCAGATTTAGACTTTTCGGCAGAAGGTTTTCTATCTACTGCTGGAGCTTTCGCAGCCTCACCTGCATTGAAGAAAATCAGACACTTGCGAGGCAAATACATACTGGGACATAAATATATCAAAAACTTATGAGGAATAACCTTTTCCTGCAGACTTAGCTTCCACAACATCAATAGATTCTAGAAACTCAGTAACCTTATTCAACTGATCAGCATATACTCCTTCTCCCGATTGCTCCTTACCAGGGGATCCATCAATATTTTCCCCCTTCTGGGTAGGTGGATTATTGGAATTATTTACAGTATGCATATTCTCACCAGCTTGATTTGAAGGCTTTGACTCTTCATCTTTTGTTTGTGTCTCACTAGGTGACTTGTTCTCATCATCCATGAGGTATATACTCGGATCCAAATGCATTCCCTGTCATTATTCATTAACACAGCCATTCAGTTAAGCCAAAATACACACACGAGAATATAAATTGTTGAAGCCCTAATAATTCAAAAATATGAAAAATAACCCCAACCCACCCCACCAATAATCCCTGAAAGTTTTCTTGGAAAGTAATTAGTAGCACATAAAAGTCTATCTCTATCCAACTACTAAATTAGTATATATGATAATATTATTACAACATGACAGTGCTGGCTACAGACGAGGCAGTGAACTGCTGAAAATTCTGAAAGACACTATAAAGTACAGAGATATTTGCTAATCATAAGCCAAAATTTAGCTTAAACATGGAAAATTACCTCAATGATAATTGGTTTTCCATCTTTCATTGCTTTCCTCAAATCTCCGGCCAAACCTGTATGAAAATGCCAATAACATTAAATGGGCCATGTCATTTTGAAAGAGTAAGTTATACTGGTAGCTAGTATTACCTTTCCTAACTATTCTGCACTCTCTACAAAATTCAGTTATAAGCTCCTCGGAAGAAGTGAAATCACGTGCCCAAACAGGAGAAGATGCCAATGGTGCACTGAGATGATGCAAAAGGTATATAAGTGCTCTGATGACATAAAGGAAACCTAATAGATTCTGCATCCATTTCGTCGGATAAGCATCACAAAGTGTTAAATTAATGTGCACATCAGACAATGAACAGAACTATGTCAATGGTAACATACTCGGTTGATGTCCGCAGCAATTCATAAACCATATCTGTCTGAAGAAATGGAAGAGGTAAGAATCAGTAACCAGCTCAGATAGAGATGAAAAAAAAATTCTTTTAGCTGATGATAAAATGGAGGAGAACTTACCTGCAAAACATTTGGCAAGTTTAGCCTTTGTGCAAGTTGAGTAGCAATGGTAGATTTCCCAACAGATGCAGTACCACAGACGAGAATAACGAGAGGTACTCTCTGATGATGAAATCTAAGCGAAAGTCAGAAAGATCAAGGAGTAAACATTATAAGAAAACAATGCCTACATTTAAGATAACTTATTTTCTTATCTTGATTGGACAATATATTTCCTCTCTTTCCTATTAATTCTAATTTGATTAGACAAGAAGAAAAAGATATATATACTTCCCCTTCCACCATTCCTCTCTATCAGTGTCAGTGAAATTGCAACTACAATTTCCACTACCATCCTATGATAACCAATCTGATAAGGAGGGGAGAGAGAGAGAGCATTTCTAAAACTCCAAGGTAAGACTGCTTGCTTTATAGAAAGTCAAAACAGATACGAAACTAAGTTGAAATTCCGAACTAAACAAGCTTCAAGTAAGTCTTGCTTAAAGAAGTAAATTCAACTCTAATTTAGAAATGTGTTACGAAAAATGAATAGGATAACTGCAGTATGACTTTCACAAGCCACAGTCATAGCTGCAGAGGAACCAGTTACCCAATCTAGGATAATGAAAATGGTTTTGCTTTCAACTTATTGAAGAAATCATTCATCAAATTGTGTATCATCATTCCCACAAAGCCTATAGCTTATTTGAAATATGCAGACAGAGAGAAGAAATGAAACTGGTGGACTAAAAATGAAAGCACCAACCTTGTCATCATCTTATAACGGTTAATGTACTCAGCTCCATACCCACGCCGTTCCATGAGCTGCAAATAGGATTAAAACAGTATCTTCTGTCTTTAAGCTAGCCCAATATATAAAACGAAATAGATTCTAGTCCTTTATAAATGCATGAAAGTGAAACTGACACCTATCATTCAATGGCACAGGAACATAGGAAACCAAAGAAAAATATGTTGACAGGACAAAACATACCTTAAACAAGTTACATTCCAGATCAGACTGGGAGCTGCAGAACAAAAAATAAAGGAGATAACAAATTTCGCAAGGATAATAGGCGAATGCATTTGAACAAAGTACATATGGAAGCTAAGTAAATGAGACATGAGGACATACACATCTAAAAGGCTATTGTCTATGAGAAGCTTTTTGAGTTCTAGCGAAATCTTGATCGCCACGTGATTAGGAATCTACAAATAAGCCATGGAATCATCGTAAGAAGCAAACTACAAAAATGAATTCAGTATACTTTTCTAGTAAATTCATCTAGTGAATGAATGCATTGTAGGGCAATACTGGTTCATCATTGTTCCCTTTTTCTAGTCAAACAAAATCCCCAAAGAACATATTAAAATGAACCTTAGTGACGGTGAGCATTCTGCTAAGCAAGAATCTGGAGAGAACGTAGTAGTGATCCGCATTATCACCCAACCAAACCTTCACCTGAAATAAGTAATTGAAGAACAAAATTAACCAAATTTTCAGGGGAAAAAAGAAGAAGAAGAAATCCCTTCATGTTTACTGGACGAACGATCACATTGAATCACAAGCATCAAAGGGTAGCGGAAAATGGCGGAGAAAAAAGACGACCTTAACGAAGTCGTATTTAGAAGAGCCACCTCGACTGGGAGCTCGGACAATTGCCCTAACATTTGAAGGCCTTCTTGATCGCGTTAGTGAAAGTTCCTCGTCCTCGTCCTCGTAATCATCATCACCATCGTTGTCATCTTGCTCATCTCTGCCACTAGGGCTATCAAACACTACCACGCCCTTGTCCTTCTTCATCCCTACTTTCTCTTATTGCCTCTGCTTACTTGTGCAGAGTATAAGGGCCTCTGGGAATCGTTCTTTATTGGGTTTGTTCGCTGTTGAAGCTGATCCCAATTGTTGTTTTAAGAAGGGGATCAAAGAGGTTATAACTGAGATTAGCTCTTCACTGTGTAATAATTATGTCAAATTGTCTTAAATGATGAAGGAATCTTAGGATTAAAGTGGCAATTCAATTATATGCAGATTCACAAGTAATTTTCAATGGTACTTAACGAGAACTTACTACAACATTCTTAGAGGTAACAATTCGAATCCTATACTATAGTTAAATTATCAATTTTTCAAATGTCGTGTCAAAAATTGTCACTCCAAATTATAGCCTTGACGAACCAATAACATAAGCCATTCCCTTTTGTTAGTAAGAGTAGATCAATATAGCAACACCTACACTTCCATTAGTTCCTAATGTTGCTTTAAATGGCTTTTATTTTGCATATCTCTGGTAATTTACAAATGGTTTGTGGCTTTCTATCTCACAATTCTTTACAAATGAGGAATTACTTCAAAGCACTGGGATCAAATATTATTATTGATTATCATATCGTTAGTGAGACAAAGGCTTAATTGTTGTTGTATCAAATCGTACCCAATAAACAAAATGAAAAAATTGCTCTTTTCAGACAACAATTATATTAATTTAGTAATGCCACTGCCAACCTTCGTTTCTGCACTTGATATGAACAGAGACTGCAAAGCTAAAGCGAACAGCAAATGTATTGGGTGTTCCCATTACGTTTACATTTGATGGAAAAACACAGATTCCACCAACTTTACAAGAACAAGATCGAATTTTTGGAAGGAAAATGGCAGCAACAGTTCTTGCTACTGAGTAAGAAGTTGATGCCTACAATTACAAAGATAAAAGTACAGGCCAGCAGCTTGATCTATTAAGCACCAGGCAGAGACTTCCAGTCACAAGTTTTCTTGAAGAACTTGGCACCCCTTTTTCCCATGCCAGTTCCGGCAAGATTCGCCGCAATGAGAGATTTCGAATCTGGCCTCCACTGCAGATCTCTTAGAGTAGAGAACATATAAGAAAGCACAGGAGAGATCTCACTGTCCTTTATTTTGTTGCAGGACATAACTTTGAGGCTCTGAAGCTCCATCCATGACATAACCACCATCTCCAAACCAGCTGTTGTCAGCACTGGACAACCTTCCAATGACAATAACTTAACTTTCCTGCATATAAATAATTACAATAATTAAACTTCAGATTATAAAAGTTAGATCATCTTGATCTAAAGAACATATCTAGCTAGAAGTAGTGCAGATCGAAACTTCTAATGGCTACTGTGTGAGAAACTACAGTTTGAAAACCTGTTTGTTTTCACTTGTTTTCAAAAACAGCTCATAACGAATAATGCTTACCTCAAACTACTTGCAATGCTGAATACGTCATTGCTCAAGCCCCAGCAGTTGATGAAAATAAGGTCCTTAACTCCTTGACAAACGACAAACAATGCTCTGACACTCTGCTTATCCCTCAATAGGCATTTCTCAAACTGCAACCGTTCGAGCGTAGGACAAGATCCTAAATGTTCATGAGGCCCTGGATTCAGATCAACATTCTTACAAGACAAGAACCTCAGTGTCTTCAAATTCTCACAGTAAGAAAGAGCAGATAACCAACCATCCTCCATCTGATGATTACCCAAGGTCAACTCTTCAAGCATTTGGCAACACTGTCCGATTGCTCGAATCCCATCGTAGCTTCCCTCGCATCCATTCAGCTCAAGCTTCACTAACCTCTTGCACCCTTGTGCTAAGATTGTCAACCCAACATCCGAAACTCTCGAACAGTAAAAACCATCGAAGTTCGCAACCAACCTCAGTATCTGCAAATTTTGAAATGCGGCAATCCCGCGAAGAACCTGATCGTTACACTTGTGCAATTCCAGTTCTTGCAATGTAGGGCATTCCTCAGCGACACTCAATAGCCCCATTTCACTAGCGTTCATCACCGAAAGTCTCCTCAGATTCGGGCACCCGCTAGCTAAGTTCCTCAAGCCCGAATCAACTTCATCAACAGAAAGCATAAATCTTTCACAAACAAGAGACCCTTTTGCCTCAGTATCAGTATCAACATAAAAGGCAACAACCTTGTGAGTACACAAAACACCCGAATTTCGGGGGGAAGATGAAGACCCTTTAACTAAATCAACATGGACAAGATTCGGGAATCTGATAAACAAACGACCCGATACAAGAAATTCCCAATCAGTAAGCTTCACGGACCTCACGAGACGGCCTTGGAGATTGAGCCAGCGTTTGGACACTAGAAAATTGGAGTTCCTCTGCGACTCGGGAAGCTTGGAGAGGATCTTGAGAAGGATTTCATCAGAAATGAGTGAGGTTCTATCATCAGAGACAAGCTCCGGGAAATTGAAATCTTGGGCCTTTTTTGGTTTCGGCGACGAACAAACAGAATGAGGGGTTTGAGGCTGCTTGGCGAGAGGTTGGAGGCGCATGGTGAATAGGACTTTGTTGAGAGCTTTCTTGTTGTTGATCCATAGCTTCAATGGAGATGTGCCCTTCGGCTTTGCAGGGCTACACGACATCGTTTCAGCTTCCAACAGATGGGAAAATTTCTGGGTTTTCAGGTTGCTACAGATACAGAACTCTGTTCTGCTCCGCCATGGCTCGTTAGCTTTCTTTCTGGCTAATCAAAATCTTCGAAAACCAGAGCTTTCTTTTCCTTTCTCCTCTCTTTTTTAGCTTTTGCAGCGAGTCGTTCGGGTTTTGTTTCGTTTGTGTAGACTGTAGCCAACGGTCTTCTTGGAGTGGGTCAAACGAAAGGGAAATTATAAAATTATTATAGAAGAATTTGAATTGGTCACTAGAAGTCTAGAAGTTATAACCGGGCAGGGAGGGGAGGCTACGGTCCAACGTGGATCAGTGATTTTTATAGGAAAAGTGGGCTGGGCCTGGGCCCAATCAATATCTAGCTCATTGACGGAGCGAAGGTCCATGAACCGATGAAGTGTATTTATTCATTTTACTTCCATTCCCAAAATATTTTTTTTGAAAAATAAAATACTTCATACTCATTGGCAGAGTTACTGCCGCGCATTACATAGTTTACAGGTTTCGACAGTGTAATCCTTAAATTTCTATAAGCTTAATTTCTTAAACACTAACTGAGTTACTACTACGCACGATAAAGTTTGCGTGTTTCACTTGTACCATTTCTTAACGTTTACAAGTTTCACCTCTTCATATAAAACTAATTATTTCGCAGCTTAATAAATTACCCTAAATCTTAGTAAACAATAATAGCCGAGTGAATTCTCAATCAATATCTCATTATAAATGACAAAGTGAAATATGTTCAACCAAATCCTCTGAAGTTTTTATGCCCAAGAATTTAATTGTTAACTTTGCAACCCTTATTTAACTATACAAATATATTGCGTTTTAGTATTAGGCAATATTAGGTTTCTACAATATAAAAATATATACATGAGTATTCCAACGGCTATGATGTAATACAATACGTTAAAAATTAAGCAGTTTTTAGTTTAAAATTTGCTAACTCCATACTATTTTTTTGCATATGAAGTCATGCGTTAAATTGTATATCGTGGCTCATCGGGACAAATAAAGTAACAGTTAGGATGTTGAAAATAAAAATAGGGACTTGACCATGAAAAATTATTAGATGTATCGGTTGCATTATTAAAAATAATGCAGCAAACCTATTATAAATCGTCAATTTAGATTTATATTGATTTGTTGGCTCGAATATGTACATCAATTCCCCTCCCCCCACTTCCCCCCTCCCCTCAAAATAGCACTCTATCCACTTGTTATATAATGTGTCGATGATAAATAATGTTTAAAGGAAAATTACATTTCGGAAATGTTATTTACAGGCCACTTTTTACTATTTATAGGCCACTTTATAAAATTTTTATACGTGAATTTATATTTTTGCCCTTTATAATTTATAACTTTATAAAAAAATTACCCAACTTTTTTAACTCCAGGAAAATCGCCTGGACTGGAGAAAATCGCCTGGCCGGGCGATTTTATCCAGGAAAATCGCCTGGACTGGGCGATTTTCCCAGATAAAATTGGTGTCTTGTGGCAATTTTCCCTAAAAAAAAAGCCACAGGACGGCGTTTTTATCAGGTTTTCCGGATCAGTAGTCGGAAAATCATTTTTCCGGCGAACGACCACTAAATTTTCGAAAAAATGTTTTTTTTTAGGGAAAATTGCCTGGCCTGGGCGATTTTATTTGGGAAAATCGCCTGGAGTTAAAAAAGTTGGGTAAATTTTTTTTTATGAAGTTAGAAACTATCAAGGGTATATTTGTCTTTTCACCACTTAAAATTTTAAAAAGTGTCATGTGTTTAGTAAAATGGTACCTGCAAATAACATGCCCCTTACCATATTATGTTTGGCTAATTATAAAATTATTCCTATAATTTTACAAAATTTTAAACTATTTATTATGCTTAAAAGATTATAGATTACAAATAACACTAATTATAAAAGATACGGTTAATTTTGAAATTATACCAAAACCTCAAGGGTAAATCCGTAATTGTACTTCGCCCATATTAAAAGAGGAGAATAAATCGCACTATATAAGTGACCATTTCCTCGCTAGCATCTCATAAAATCCGTCTTCCCGCCACTTATCCCCGCGCCACTCTCAAGCTCTCGTAACGGCGTACTCGATACGCTTCCCGTGAAGAGAGAGGACGGCGCTCACATTCACGATCATCTTCGCTTCGGAAATCTTCCGCCCTAATCTGCCGGTGAGAAACCCTAATCGGGGTTTATTGCGTGATTGCGTTTAAGAATTAGCCTCACCGCCATCGAATGGCGGAGTCTAGGGTTCCTCCGGCCATAAGGCCGAGGACTATTCGCGCGGGGATTATCTCCAAGATTAGACTCCAGGATTTCATGTGCCATAGCAACCTTGAAATCGAATTGGGTGATCACGTCAATTTCATCACCGGTCAGAACGGAAGTGAGTTATAATTTCCTTTAACTCCTATCGATTGCGCTTCTGCTTTCTCATTCTGTCTATCTCTGAAGCACTCGCTGGCTATGCTGTTTTGACTAGTCAACTCTCATCAGTGCACAGCGCGAAGGTGTTTTTATGTTAATTTTCATTGAAATTCTGTTATTTAAATTCGATTGATGGATTGTAGGCGGGAAGAGTGCCATTCTGACGGCACTGTGTGTCGCATTTGGATCCCGTGCGAAAGCCACACAAAGGGCTAGCAGCATGAAGGATTTCATAAAGACGGGCTCTAGGTTTGTAATATTTTGTCGGCATGAAATTTTGATATTTATCTGTCCGGGAGTCTCCACCGGTACTGTAGTCTGCATTTCATTATTGAGGGTTGTTGGGATTACTTGTGTACACTTCATCGATTATTTTACTTAGGATTTTTTAAGGTGCAAGGATGGAAAATTCATTGTTTGCTAGGTTAAATCCCCGCACTTTGATCACCCTATTTTCACAGTACTGTATTACATTTATAGACTTTGTCAAACGGAATCATTTACTAAAATTTAAGCTAATGGATGAAACATGTTATGGGCCTTCCTAGCTACTTATACCTATGGTTCACTTTCACTTTGACATTCTGCTGGTGGATGATATTTCATTCTGTTGCATAATATTTTCACATTATTGGAGTCTTCTACATTTTCCTTGGTTTTCATAATTGTATACTTGGCTTTTTCTTATTTTCAGCTCTGCATCTGTCCATGTGGAAATAAAGAATCAAGGTGAAGATGCTTTCAAGCCTGAAATGTATGGTGACACGATAATTCTTGAACGGCAGATTTCACAGTCAGGAGCTACTACCATTTTAAAGAACTCTCAAGGTTTTACATAATTATCTTGAACTTGAATTTATTTTGAATGTCTACTGTTGTATGTGTTCTGGGAGTGTTTCTTTTTAAATGTTTATGTTCACCTTTATGGAAATGCTGAAAAGGAGAGAATAATCATGGTTACCTTGTTTGGAGAGTGAAAAGCATAATTGTTTAAGTTAACTATGTTCATCTTTTTATTAATGTCCCATTTTGATTTCATACGAAGGTCAATCCTTAATTTGCTGCTTGTCATAATTTAACTGATAATATTATATCCCAAATAAAAATAGGTATTTGTTATTAGCTTTCATACCAAGGGCGATGTACTATTTGTCAGTGTACTACTGTTATTAGTATTTCTGGCTGTTTTTTCCTTTTTTTCTTCGTGAATATATAAACAGAAAGAGATAAATGTCATGGAAATTTGTCTTGTTTATATATTTCTGATGTATGTGACAGGGAAGAAAGTGACTAGCAAAAGAGGTGAACTTGACGAGCTTGTGGCACATTTCAGCGTAAGTGTCATGCTAGGTTCATTTTTGAGGTTATTTGGTTGTTGATTTGAACTCAAGTTATTTGGTTGTAGTTAAATATTGATGATGACTTGTGAAGTCTGACAACCTTGGATTTCTCAGTCCTAGCAATGCCATATTAATGCTTTTCACTAGTGCTAATGTCTTTGGATTTTTGAGTTTTTCATTTATCTGCAGATTGATGTTGAGAATCCATGTGTGATAATGACTCAAGACAAGAGCAGAGAATTTTTACATTCGGGAAATAACAAAGACAAGTTCAATGTACGGGATCTTGAAAATTTTACTTTTTTTCTCCCTCTATTTTTGACCATTTATTTAAAGGATAATAGGGAATTATGCAAGATAATTGCATCTAAATGTCTTTATAATTAATTGTCTGATTTTTTGATGTGACATTCATATTGCCTGTTGCTGATTACCATTTGGAGACTAATGGTTATGAACTTTCCATAGTTCTTTTACAAGGCAACTCTTCTTCAACGCCTGGGGGATTTGTTAAATAATGTTGATAGAAACCTCAGTGCTGCGGATGCTCGTGTGGGTGAGATGGAAAAGTCCTTGATCCCCTTACTGAGGGAACTGGATGAATTGGAAGCTAAAATAAAAAGCATGGAACAGGTGGAAGAGATTTCCCAAGAGGTACAGCTGTTGAAAAAGAAACTTGCCTGGTCATGGGTGTATGATGTTGACAGGCAACTGGAAGGTCAAACCAAAATGATTGAAAAGCTGAATCATAGAATACCTACTTGTCAAGATAAGATAGAGAAGCAGAAGGTACAGGATGAATTTATCAAAATATTTGTTCAATGCTACATTGGTGAAATACCTACTTGTCAAGATATCTAGCCTTGTTTAGCTTGATATAGCTCAATGTCCAATTGTTCAGAAATTTCTAGTCTTGCTTATAAATTATTGTCAAATTTCCCTAGCTCTGCCGCCCCCTCTCTTAGTGCAGCAGGAGAATTCTGTTGTCACAAGTCTGACTGACACATCCTTGTTATGAAAAGCTAGTAGCTGAAGGTTATTTAAATGTCTTCTGTGAAGTTGATACCTATTGATATCATACAAGTAATATAATTTCATAACCAAATGTAGTTAATTGATAATCTCTTTATGTACGTCATAGTTTGTCAAAAAAAACAAAAAAAGGAAGACAAGGAAAAGCTTTGATAGCTGCCTACTTGCTGTTTGTAGTTTGTTTCAGCTGAATATTTCCTGCTATCAACGGTTGAGAAGATCACATTCCCTTGTCACAAGATTCTAAAACTTTGCAATTTTGCTCATGTGGTTGTGTGGATAAGTCAAGTGGACAATTTATTTTTCGTGTTTGTTTTCTATCAACTGTGATTTAATTGATAGGAGAACCTGCTGTTTGATCTTTCTGACAGTGCAAGATAGATGAATTGCGTGATCAAATTAGCAAGAGGAAAGCACTAATTCAACAAATGATGGAAAGGACATCAGAAGTGAGGAGAACGAAGGATGAAATGCAGCAGAGTCTTCAGTTGGTAAACTTTGCTATACCAAGATATCTTGGTATAGGCTGTTTTTATGGTCTGATTGAAACAAGGATATTGGTTGATGTTTTGCTTTTGCATTGGTAAAAAATCTAATGGAACATCCTTTCATACCTGTCAATTTCAAGATTGTTTCATGGTGCTGTCTGTCAGTTTTTTGGTATTGTTTGCTATTTAATTTTATTTCTGAATCTTGTCTCGGACTATTTTCTGAAAAAGTTTATGCCCTCATATATCCTGTGTTAATTGTAAAAAAGTAGCTCGTAAATGTGTGTTGATCAATTGCTGAAGTTGAATCTGTTCTAATGTTAATGGCTTATGTGCCTGAAATTTACTGTTTAGGCCGTGAAAGAGAAGTGTGAGTTGGAAGGCAACTGGCACCGTAAAAACCAACAAATACAGAAGATGATTGAACAGGTCAAGTCCCTTAATGAGCAAATTAATGAAACACAGGAGCAGCATTTAAAAGATACTCAGGTTCTCTCTGTTTTTCCCCCCTTAAATCTTTCTCCTGGCATGTTTTTGTTGTACTTCTCTGCTGTATCATTGGCTTCAGAACTGGAATATTGTATGAATTTGGTTCTTGTATTATTTGTGGTGAAATTTGTTTTCATGCCAATTCAATATTATCACTGAAGTTTGGAAGCAAGCTAGCCACGCTGCTTGTGGCTTAGCTTGCGATACCAAAGATTATTTGTAGTTCAGGTATCCATTTTAGATTTCTCTACTCCTTGGCTAACTTAAACTTTGGCTTTAAGTGACCTATTCATACTTGTCTTGGCTGGCCTCTGTTTCATTGGTAGATTTATTGGCTTTCGCTGCAGCCATACGCATATAATTGGAAGTTATTTGATTTATATGCTTACCTATGATATTTTCATTACATTTTACTGCCTAAACCAATGGGGTTCAACTCCTTTAGATGCAATCTCTCCTGACAAATTCCCCAGAAAAGCAACAATGTTTTGTAGATTAAGTTTGACTAGAATGGTTTTTTATTTTATTTTTATTTTTGAAGGTTTGTTTATAAATCTTTTTTCTGTCCACATATGATACCATTTCCATTTAGTAAAGCAACTGGTTTTCAACTGATACTGCTACTACTAAATCTTCAAATGGAGGAGATGATTAATAAAACTAATTGTAACTTATCTCCATTTGACCTCTTGCTTTTCTGTAGGCAGAAATGTTAGGGATGGAACAAAAATTAAAGGAGATTCAGAATGAAGTTGATGAAGGAGAATTGCAACTGCAAAGGTTATTCCACATATCTAGTGTGGACATTTTTGGCTCCATGCTTGTGAACCTCTTTTCATAAATAGCCCCGCCCTATCTTCGGATTTTGTAAATTTGACTTAACTGAAGTATTATGTTGCAGATTGGAGAAGGAATTTGAGTCCTTAACAACAAGTTCGATCATGTTGAAGGAGGACATGCAAACTTATGTTTCACAGGTTTGGATTCTTTTGCAACCTAAGTGAATGAGTATTGAGTGCTCGTGTTGCTTATGAACTTTTTCACAAGCTTCTTTGTTAATTTGGAAGCTTCTATGTGGTATTTAAAGTAAAGAAGGCTTTTTATCCTTTAGTTATTTTGTGTGCAGAGTCTGTTCTTAGTTTCTGTGATTTTTATCTTTTCCAGTTTAACTTCTTTTGTAAGCTCCTTATTTGTCGTTAATACCTATAGCCGATATGTGTCAAAAGTTGTTACATTCACTTTAATACCAAAATCAATAATGCAGTCTTCATGGAGGGGCAAATATTCACTTTGCTACTCAAGAATAATGATTAGATATTCAAGATAAGAGTTAATTACGGACAACCCCCACGAAGTTGGTATATTTTGCAAAATACTCCCTAAAAGACGAATTGTATCACTAAACCACCTCCATATTTTAATTTTTGCAATGTGCACCTATTTGTCTTGAAAATTCAAATTCTAAACTGATATAACTAGCCCCAAGCTCGTTGAATTGCCTAAAATGCCTACTTCTAAATCTCTTCATCTTCTGTCTGCTTCCTTATTTTCTATGCTCATCCAAACCTTATCAGGCATAGAAATGCCATAAGTTTTATGATATTTACAAATAAGTTCAAGATTGAATTGGAGGAGCTGAAGTGATACCAGGAAATTACTTATCAAATGGCAGTATTTTTGCCTGATCATAATTTGGATTTTGAATAATACTTAAAATGGTGTACACCGCCAAAATTAAAATCATAAACATGGTTAAGTGCAACAATTTAATCTTTTTGGGAGTTTTTAACGAAACAGGAAAACTTCCTTTGGGGTGGGAAGGCTTTGTTTGCAGTTAACTCTTAACATAATGTGTATTCTGATGTCCTAATATATTTCATAATGCCTATAAACATTTATTTCCTGCATTAGTTTATTTTTCGCATGGATTTCAAGATAAAAGTGTCACAGAAGTATCAGGTTTCAGAATTAAATGATGATTTTTGCAAAATGGGAAAACTTCCTTTGGGGTGGGGAGGGTTTATTTGCAGTTAACTCTTAACATAATGTGTTTTGATGTCCTAATATATCTTTTCCTGCTGCCTTTAAACATTTATTTCCTGCATTAGGTTATTTTTCGCTTGGATTTCATTATAAAAAAGTGTCACAGAAGTATCAGGTTTCACTTGGATTTCATGATAAAAAAGTGTCACAGAAGTATCAGGTTTCACTTGGATTTCATGATAAAAAAGTGTCACAGAAGTATCAGGTTTCAGAATTAAAGGATGATTATGCTGCATTCTAACTAGTGGCAATCCAGCTTGAATTTTATATCTTTTTCCTCATGTTTTTTGAATGTACTATTAGCTGTGTTCTGTTTCTTCAATTTTAGATAGAAGAGAATGAAAGGAAGCATCGTGATATTTGTTCCCAAATTCGTGGTCTCCAACAAAATCAAAAAAATAAGGTATGGGTAACTTGTAACCTGCTTCTCCATTATGTGTCTTTTCTGATATATATATACATACACACACACACACACACATATATATATATATATATATGTATGTGTATATATACATACATACATACACACACACACACACACACACACACATATATATATATATATATATATATACATACATACATATATATTTGAACATTGGCTGTTCAGACATGAACTGCAGTTCTATTTGTAGAATTATTTCATCTCGACTTTAAACAGTTGAACAATTTTCATGTTTGTTAATACATTTTTTTCTGGTATTGGATTGTGATGTCTTGTTTGACTGCATTAAAGGTTTCAGCTTTTGGAGGGAATCGGGTGATCAGTCTTTTACAGGCAATTGAGAGGCATCATCACAGATTTCGAAAGCCACCCATTGGTCCAATAGGTTCTCATTTGGTAAAGTAGTATGGAATGGCTTACTTGTGTAGAGTAGAGATTTCTTCTGGTACTTCTGCTTCTGTTTTATTTTCTGTTGATGTGGTTGACATTTGCTTAAGAACAAGTCTCGCATACAACTTTTATTTGTTTTCTGTTAGCTTGACTACTGGAAAGGTGGATACCGTTGTATCTTTTTTCTCCCTATGTATGTCAGTTATACTCTCTTCCATCTCACCATAATCAAGTTTACCTGTTTTGTTGTTTGCTGAACGCTTCTGATCATCAATATAATAATGTCTTTTAAGCTGAGGAAGGTTATTTTTGCCCTTAACTCCTCGTGTGGCATCTTTAATGCTCTTTACACTACTCAATTTGGTTTGACTTGTACTTACTGGTTTTTCCTTTCAACTCCCAGTTGTGATATAGTCTAGGTGTAATGGCTGCTGAGGTTTTTACTTAATCATCAAATGCATTAACTGACATTTTTCTTATAGATGTTTCAGAGATAATATATTACCTCTTGATGATTTAACTTATGAATGTGGTTTTCAGAGCTTGGACAATGGTGATATTTGGGGAGTTGCTGTTGAAAATGCTATTGGATCATTGCTTAATGCTTTTATTGTGACTGATCAAAAAGATTTACTTCAGTTAAGAGCATGTGCCAAGGAAGCAAACTATAGTCACCTCAGGATACTTATCTATGACTTTTCACGACCAAGGTATAGAACTAGTAGCTTGATGGATTTATGTAGGGGCTGTTCTTCGTTTTGGTTTTGTTTTTGGTTTCAACAGTAAATTTATATATTATAATCATTTTTTATCATTTCTAATACAATTTTTTACTATTCAGCTATACCTTTTTACATTTCCAATACTCTTTTTAAATTATAAAACTATTTTCCAAAAACATGTTTTCAAAACTGTTTTTAAAGCATCATAAAGAACACCCCCTTAGCTTTCCCTCCGAGTATAGTGTTCATTTTACTGAAATGCATCCTTTTTGTGCAGGTTGAATATCCCAGGTCACATGCTTCCACAGACTAATCATCCGACTGTGCTTTCTGTTTTACATTCTGATAGCCCTACTGTAATCAATGCTTTAATTGATGTGGTAACTTTTTAACAACATTTTTCTTTCATTGTGATTTTTTCCCCAGTAGTATTTTATATATATATATATATATATGCTTTCGGGCTTTTCACTTTGACTTGGTGGCTCCATGATAGAACTTGCTTGTTGCTTTCTTGTGTTTTTTAACAGTTATATCCATGAGCAATGCTTTTCAGAGTGTTTCATGATATTCCTTAGTGGTTGAAATTCTATAGTGCAATCTTCTTGGTTTAGGGAGTGCTTGGCCTTTTATAGCACCTTTGAATAATTTTCAGAAGTTGTTGGAGTCTGAACATCTGATTCATGTTGTATTCTGTAGGGCAATGCTGAGAGGCAAGTGCTTGTTAAAGACTACAATACTGGAACAGCAGTTGCTTTTGATCACAGGGTCTCAAACTTGAAGGAGGTCTTCACATCCGATGGACGTAGGATGTAAGATGGATATTAAGTATCTGTCAATACTAGAATACTTATACATAACCTTTGGTCCTTCATTTTCCTTATGGAATATTCAGTTTTATGTTTAAACATAGTAAGCTATCGGGAATTGACACAGTGAAGTATAATTTTAATTTTTTAGACCTTGTCAATTGTAATTCGTCTCTGCTTTAATTACTTAAAGTAAATGTACACACTAAGCCGTGCAATAATAACTACTAAAGCTAAACCTCTTTGTGATGTAGAATTTGTCTACCAGTAGCTTACAAAATATTTTACTTGTACCTGCTACTTTTACTAAAAGGATTTTGACAACCTGGATTCAAATGTATATAACCGTGCTTGTTTATTCCATAAAGCATCTTTTTGTAATTCCAATTATTATTTGCAAGTGATGCTGCTCTGTAAACGTGGCACTTTTTCTCTTACCGTTTTATGATCCAAATCAAAAGGAGGATGACCTTTTTTTAACTGGTGCATCTGTAGGTTTTTTCGTGGTTCTGCCCAGACCATTCTTCCCCCAAACAGGAATCTGAGGGCTGGTCGCCTGTCTGGTTCTTATGATAATCAGATTAAGAATCTTGAAGAGGAAGCTGCATATGCCAAACAGCAAGTTGAGGAAGCACGTAAAATGAAAAGAAAGAAGGAGGAAGAGCTTCAGTTTGTTGAGAACAACCTTAAGAGGACGAAGGTGATTATCTTCTTGCTTGTTCTTAGTGTATCAACCAAACCTAAATGCCAAGTTAGAAGCTTGGAGGGAGGAGGCAGTGGAATCAAAATGTTCTACCATTATCAGTGTTAAATTATAATATATGGAGGGCCAATTAAGTAATCGTAGAGTTGCAATGGCAATATGGTAAATGTGACTAATTGGTGGGCATAAACTCAATTCATCTAAGGGTTGTTTAGGATCAATCAATCCTTCCAAGAAAATGGAAATTGATAAATATGTTATGTATATGTTTCTGCAGGTTTGAACAGTTGTAGAAGCGTGTCCTCTGTTATTTGTGATCATAACGTATTGCTGAAATTGAAAGCAAAATTTGTGAAAAAGACCATAAGTTCAGCGATGTTTTACGAAGCATGGTAGGGAAGACTATATATGAATATGAATAGGTAATGAATACGTTGAATGAAAGTGGGAGTAGGCCTAATAGATGAGAAAAATGAGAGAAACATACTTAAAGTCATTTAGGCACATGGATGGGAGACCATTAGATGCCCGCTGCATGTTGAAAAGATTAAATAGGGAAGGAGATGGCCTAAAAGGAAGTGGGAAAAGCTTTCAAAATAGACATGTTGTAATTAAACTTAAATGAGAATGTGACAGTGAGATATGATTTATATAGTTGATCCCACATAGTAGAATAAAGGCTTTGTTGTACTTGTTATCAAGCTATGCAATTCATGCTGAATGGAACTAGCTGTAGAGAATTTGGAGCTCTTTGTGAGTTGGCTTTGTTAACCTGGTTTAATGGGTAGAAGTAGAACTATTGTGCCTCTCTCCTGTTTGTCTTAATTTTCTCCGACTGCTTTCATTGTTTTTTTCTTTGAGAATTAGGTTTGGCATGTACAGGTGTTATTCCAATGGTAATTTTGTTGATCCTTTTACAGAATCAATTTGATGGGTGTGTTTTTCTGTTCTGTGGTCCCAGTTGGTTTAAATACTGATCCTAAGTGAATGCATTGACCATTATTTTTCAATTCCATTTACCAGAGGAGATGCATGGAAGCAGAGCTGCATTTTAAGTCCAAGGAATTGGAATTGCAAGATACGAAGAGATCCTTTGCATCTGATGCTAGTCCAGCTCCTTCATCTACAACTGATGAGATTCTTCAAGAGATTTCTGTTTGTTCTCCTAACTCTGTTTTATTATGCCATTTTGCCATATTTTCTATCAGTAAAAAAGTTCAAGATTTGTCCTCTATTCTAATAAAATTATCTAATGGTGTATACCTTGATACACATCCAGAAAATGAAAGCTGAGATACAAGAGAGAGAAGTTGAGCTTGAAGAGCTTCAGATAAGAAAGAATGAAGCAGTACAAAAAGCTACTAGTCTGAGGACTTCATTTGAGAATTTGCGTGGTATGATAATTTTGATTTGTAGTTGTGCAGTTTCTGCATTGCATATCTAATTCTTCAAGCTTTTGGCTGTACTATGAACTAGAATCTGCAAAAGGGGATAATGATGCTTTAGGAGAAGCTGATCGTGAGCTTGCATTAATTGAGACACAGTTGAATGAAGCAAAATCGGTATTTTCTCTCACATTTTCAGTTTGAGTTTTCCTTATTGTGACTCATCTGAAATTCTTCATCTTGCCCCTTTTCAGAAAAAGAAACACTTAGAGGAAACGGTGCATAAAAAAGTCCTTTCTGAAATAGAGGAAGCAAAGGCAAAATACAGTGAGCTTGAGCGTATCCGTCAGGTGAAGTCTAAACCTTCCTCATAAGCGTTGTAAACTTTCAAATTTATGCTGAACTGAACTATGCTACATAATAGAGATCAAGGCATAGATTTTCTTCCTTTTTGGGTTCTTGGTGTCATGGCTAAAACTTGCCTTCAGAGATTTATCTGTGCGTGACATTTATCTGATTTATTTTTTGTTTCTCTTTCCGTGATGGTCTTCTCTTTTTTTGTCCTCACTTCACTGTTCCTTCTGTAAGAAAAATATATATGGCTAGCATGCTTCTTCTTGTGTTGAAGTCTCAATAGAGAATGTATACTATAATATATTTTCTGGGAGCAAAAGCATTTTACCCTGGCAGCTAGGGGTGTTTATAGTCAACTTCTTGGGAATCTTACAGGAGAGCTGCAGAAAAGCTTCAATTATATGTCCAGAGAGTGAAATTGAAGCATTAGGAGGCTGCAGTGAGAGCAACCCTGAGCAGCTTAGTGCTCGATTAAGCAGGCTAAATCAAAGACTCCAGCGTGAGAGCCAGAGGTAACTGTAGTTAATTTTTTTTTTTTCAGTTAAAATGTGCTGGATACCATTAATTTTTAACAACTCTCGATGATCAGGTTTCAAGAGTCCATTGATGATCTGAGAATGTTCCACGAGAAAAAACGTCGTAAAATTCGGAGAAAGGAGCAAACATACAAAGCCTTTAAAGACAAGTTGAATGTGAGATGTCACAACCTTTTCCATTTCTCTAGCAAATCTACTTGTCTATCTCTAGAAAAATAGCTAGGAGTTTGCCTTCTCTTCACTCAATTACTTCTTGGCTCTTGCTAAAATATTCTCCATCCTGGCATTAAACATTTAAATTTTTCTTGAGTTAAAGAGTATTTGGCAAGTATCTGCATCTATATCTCCCCAAACCTTTTGGCTTTTTTTTCACTAACTACTTGTAGGTAATGCTGACAAAACCTGTGTGCAATATTAGAAAATTAGAGAACTTTAATTGTTGTAAAAAAATGTTGAAAGTAGATAGGTGAGGAAGAAATTGTTGGTGGTTGTACAGGAGTTCAACAGTCTTTTTTTAAATACACATTTTATTTCAGTTATTAGATTCTTGAACTCGCCTTGATTGTTTCAGGCATGCAAGAAGGCCCTAGACTTGCGTCAGACAAAGTTCCAGAGGAATGCAACCCTTGCAAAGCGCGAGTTGACATGGAAGTACGGAATTTGCTTTTAATTTTTAGCTTTTCTTCCATCTCCCTTCATTTTTATATTCCCTTGTTTGCAGCAACTTCCTGATGTGTGTTTCTTTGAAATAGATTTAATGACCACTTGGGGAAGAAAGGAATTAGTGGTAAGGTTGTAGTTAGTTATGACAAACAGACCCTCTCCATAGAGGTAAGCAAATCATTTCAGTATTATGTTTGGCGATATTTTCAGTTGTGAAAATGTAATGTCTTTGCCGGAACTCACTACATTTTCCCCTAGCATTAGTTTGTTTCTGATCTACTTTGGCATCTTCCGTCATCAGGTAACAATGCCCCAAGATGCATCAAATAAGAGTGTTTGTGATACTAGAGGCCTTTCAGGTTTTTATTTATTTATCTTTTGGGTGTGTTATTGATATCTATTAGAGTCTAAAATCAAGGAACTCATGTGTGAGTGTGAATTGTTCTTTTCCTTTTCATTTTTCATGCTGTGGTAACTGTAATTAAAACCACAATATTCTGGTGAGAATTGATGGCCCACATCACTCCAGGATAAAATGCTTGGTTTTGGGTTTAAAGCTAAATCTGGGTGATGTAAAACTAGACTAGAAGCAAACTGCTATTAGTTAGATGTATTTGCCATACGGGTCTGAAGGTCAAGTAGTTGTGCAGTCTTAAGGCATTAAGCATCCATTTGGTCAGCTGCAACGTGCAATAAAAGGCTATGGTTGTTGTTACATTTAACTTACAAACCATTGTCTCAATCGTGTTGGAAGCAAATATTCCTTTGCTGTGAAAGAGTAATGAAGAGAACATTTTTAAGTCTATTATTCTCGAAGGGTAACTTGATAGATAATCATTAACTATTGAATTTTCACTGACGACGTGGTCTGCGGGCTTAAATAAGAGGCTATGGTTGTTGTTACACCCTTGTGGCCAATTTCTTTGGAAATCTTTCATTATTATAGCCATCATTTGTACTTTTCATGTGCTGCAGCTAAGCAAGTTGCTTCTCTTTTTTGCTTTGCCCTCTTGCCAATCAGGTGGGGAACGTTCATTTTCAACTCTATGTTTTGCACTGGCTCTTCATGAGATGACAGAAGCTCCTTTTCGTGCAATGGATGAATTTGATGTATTTATGGTGAGTGCTTTGTTTGTGAATTTACATCTCATTATCATCTGTAAATTACTTTTGCTCCATTGGATTGAACTTAGCTACAGTGATCAAATATTAGATTACTATTGGAGTTCTTAAGATGCTTTGAACTTAGAAGGATGTGACCTATTTGTTTAACTATAATTATATCATAGATCATAAAATAAGCACCCAAAAAAAGTACAACATTGGAACCATTTATCAATAAGTAGATTGATTGAACCTTTAATCATTGAAAGAAAAATGTTATGAGAGAGGAAGTGGCTCTAGAGAGTTAGAGAGAGAAACCTAGCATGTACCAGTCAAGAATGGTTGATAAGTTTTCTGATACCCCAGTGATTCTTATTTAGAGGGAGGGGAGGGGGTTAGGAAATGAGTGATTGACAAGTTTTGGATAATTGATGCAATTCCCATCAGACTAAACCAAGCACCAAGTAATGAAATTATTCCTGTTAACTAATTTGATTAACTAATGTAGTGAGGGGCAATGTTTTTGGAAAATTCCAGAATAGGAAGTTCATGGTGACAATTGGTCGAGATCTGGAACTGTGTGTGTAATAGTTAGACAAATTTAGCGAGGGGCATCGTTTTTGGAAAATTGCAGAATAGGAAGTTGACAGTGACACAATTAGCGGGCCAGATGGAGTAATAACTGCACTGTAACTTCTTTTATGCTTGAGAGTGAGAATGTACAGCCAACAAAAGTAATCTTACATGCCCAATGAACTCTGCGTGTAATATATATATATATATATATATATTTTTTCTTAACATCTCTTCTCCTGCTTATTTATTCTTTTTTTAACATGTCAGCCTGACGTGAAGTTCCATAATATGTTTGTAGAGATTTGGTTTCAACATTGTTTATGATGAATGATTACTGAACTAGGACCAGACTCATGGTTTAGCTTTTGCTTGTATGGGTGTATGTGTATATTCAAAATTGAGTCTGATTTTGCATATGGGCTCGTTTTGATGGGGGTCAACACAGGATGCGATTAGTAGAAAAATCAGCCTTGATACCCTTGTGGATTTTGCAATAGCCCAAGGATCCCAGTGGATTTTTATCACACCTCATGATATAAGGTAAACTTTGAGCATCAATTAGCCTTATCTACATGTTAGATAAAAAATAGCGGTAGCTCATCCTTGTCCTTGTTGTCTTTTTGAACACAAACCTCAAATATGATGGGCATTTGGTAAATTCTTTTAGCTTGCTGGTTCCTGTGTCACACTTAACAAATGATTTCTTTGTGTGTTTTTTCTGTATGGTTCAGCATGGTGAAACAGGACGAGAGGATAAAGAAGCAGCAGATGGCTGCTCCCCGGGGATGAAAGTCGTTTGCGAGCAGTTTGGCTTGGTTTTACGATGTTGTATTATATATAGTTGGGAAGTAAATTAGTAGATAGAGAAATTCATTGCAGAAATGTTCCTTCCTATTTTGCAACTAGAAATCTTTTCCCAGTTACAGTACAATATTATTATGGGAGGGATGGAATAGGAACAGAAACTTACAGATTTCTTAATTTGTAAAGTGGACATTGGGAGGGCGGCAAGTTGATGGAAAGCCTTACTTATTGAACGTGGACATAACTATATATCCTAAACGTGCTAACGACTTTCTTTCATCGGCCTGTATCCGTATGGTTGGTGGCCTGGATTCTTGGACTGACTTTTGCACTACTATTTAGTATTTATGCATTGCCTGGCTGAATCTTTCCCGTCAATTTCCTTGGAGCAAAAATCAAAATGCACCAATTGAAATCTAAGGGGTTTACGTCCTCGAATGTTTTGAAATCAAAATCTTGCAGGGCTGTAGAAGTGACTCCCGCCACGACGCCAAGAACCAAAAAGAAGAAAGTAGTTAAAGAAAGCGTGGATGATTATGCTCAGTTTCAGGTACGCCGCAAGACGTCAGAGCAGCAGCTGCCGTTGCGATCACGGTCAGCCAATAGTTCTCCGTCGGCCTGGGCTTTGTCTCCCGGCCGATCCTTGCATCCCCTGCTAGCGCCACTGCCTCTTCAGCGAGTGCCGAATTCCCCAGTCATTACTTCAATAAAATGCAAGAGGGATTTGAATTTGACTACCAATAGTAGTACTAGAAAAGGGAGTAGTACAAATGGAGTATCTGTAAGTGGGGTTCTCAAGTACTTGAGCAACAAGATGAAGAAAGTTTCCCCGGCACAAGAAGAGGACTATCACCAGTTTCGTATAATGCATAATAGGCTTTTGCAATGGAGGTTTGCGAATGCACGAGCTGATGTCTCAACGGTTGTTTTGAAGAGAGTCGCCCATAAAAAGGCCTTCAACGCTTGGTTGAAGATATCTACAATGAGAAACCACGTTGTGGAAAAAAGAATGGAATTGCAAAGGTTAAAGCTGGAGATTAAGCTGCACCGTATAATCAGCTCAGAAATCCATTTGCTAAAAGAATGGGCGAGAATAGAGGGCAGAAATTCGGAAGCAGTGGGAAGGTTGGCACGAAAATTGTCAGCAATCTCAATCTCTTTCCCTTTAGTCCAAAACGCCAAGGTTTGCCACCTATTTGCCTATTCTTATTCTTCTTTTCTGTCCAACTTTTTTACTATTGTTGGTTATTTGACTTTAAATTTTTTTTTTTTTTTTCTGGTGATGAAATAGGGCGATACAGAATCAATCCTTGACGAAATGTGCATGGCCACGGAAGTCATGGATTATATAGAATCAACGATAAAAAAATTTGAGGCACAGGTGAACTTCTCTCTCCCTTTTTTCTTTTTTTCATTCATTTGTATAAAATAGTCGATTAAATAGTTAGGAATGAGAACCCCGTTATTAATTTAAAATGTAAGGGAAAAAGAAAGTGAATTACTTTTCCAATTATCAACAAGATATACCATAATCGCATTTCATGAAGGAGTGACGTGTGATGAACATTGGACTAATGTACAGGTTGAGCAAGTATGTTTCCTGCTAACCGAGCTTTCAATCATAGTGAAAGAATACAAAGATTGCGTTGATGAGCTGGAAATCGGTTTGGCCACAATTGGAACCTTAGAGGTGAGTTTCTAGCAATATGTTTATTTATTACTCTTTCTTCCGTTCCATCAAAAGAGTTCAATGACACAATCACTTATGAGTCCAATTCAAAACATGACTTTGGAATGAAACATTGTTTGATCATTAAAGCACATTAACGTTAATTTTGTATTTCTTCTTGGATATTTAGAAGATTCTATTTAATCTATAGGCCCATTGACCATACAGGGTACATGATGTAGGACTAAGGATCCAAAATAGAGTTGAAAACAGAACTAAGAATTGTAAAGAGGGGAGATTACAGAAGAAATGGCAGAAGCTTTAGAAGAATTGAGGGAGAGAAAAGAAAAGGGGGAAGAGATTTCATTGACACGGAGAATTCAGATACAAAAATTTTCATAATCAAAAACATACTCCTTACAACCCGTCACTGCACTATATGAATATTTTCTCAACACATTTCCCTCTAATGCTAAAACGACACCGTTTAGAGGAAAGGGCATGACACATGATTTGATACATAGGGATGGACTCCTAAATGGGCTGTTCATTCCATACTATTTGGAAATGGGCTTTGCTAATGAAACATTTCAACTGGTACTACAAGGAGAATAACCAACTAACGTCATCATTAGTTAGTTGCAACTTTTTTCCAGAATTTTCAAAAACTTGGAACAGTTTCCAATCTAATTGAACGGTTTGGTGATTTGCAGGCGCAGGAGACTACCTTGCGGGTACAATGCATGGAGCTAGCTGATAAGTCAAGAACAAGCAACCTTGTCAACTACAAAGTTCAACAATAGCGTGACAATTGTAACTTGTGGCGAGCATTCATCTATACATCATGAGTTAAAACAATTAAATAAACTTTACGTAACGTTAATACTTATAAAAGAATGAAAAGAAAAGGAGAATTTTGCATCATCTTGTCTCACTTCAATTTTCAAATCCTCAAACATTGCAAGCCTAGCTCTTATCTGTAACTACATACACTTTATACCAATTTTGTCTAAAAATTTATAAATGCTGACTGATTCACTTTAACAGGCTGCCATAGAGTTGTAATGGCAATTGATATATTAGATAGGACCAACTAATACTCAAGTTGTTTAATGTTGCATATAGCGGATTATTATTTTATATGATAAATTTCTTTTTTTTATACTGTGCTCTCTCATTTCTAATGAAATGTTACATTTTGAATTGTACAATTTATCGGGGGCAGAAGTATTACTAATGGCGTTTGCAAGCATAAATGAAATCAATGTAACACTCCCAAAAGCTCAATACGCTGTGCATTAGAAACCGATAACACTTCAAAATTACATTAGTAAAAATAAGGAAACAAAAAAATTGACTTCTTCTCTCCTATACCAATCCCCACAATTTAAACTCAAGGCGCCAAAAAAGAAAAGTGAAAAAAAAACAAAAAAAAACCACCCAATCCTACTAACATTCTACTATAGGTGCTGGTTTTTGCGGCAAAGGAATTTCATCACCGCCGTTTCCGCCAATCCCTCCACCTAGACCACCGCCGGCGCTGGGGAGTTTCCTCTTCGGCCTGGCCTCTTCCAGCATGGAAACCACGTCTCTCATGGTGGGACGGTCAGCCGGATTCCGACTGGTGCATAGCAACGCAACCCTCAAGAGCAGCATCATCTCCTCCCTCACGGAGGCGCACGATGCTCCGGCGTTCTTATCAAGCACGTCGTGGACACCGTTTTTAATCTTGATCTTCGACCTCACCCAGTCCACAATGCTGTTCCCGTCGCCGAACTCCGCGTCCACCGACCGTTTTCCGGTCAAGATCTCCATCAACACCACCCCGAAACTGTAAATGTCACTCTTCTCATCCACTTGCAACGTGTAAGCATATTCTACAGAACAATTTAAACAACATTAACAAAACAAAGCAAAATCAGAGATGATTATTAAAGCCCAACCGCCAGAAAACATTTGACTTTGGATGCTTGTGTAAGGAATGTTCAAAAGCTGGGGTCAAATCAAGTACCGAAAAAATGAGAGAAACAAAATGATAAAAAGTGGGACCAAATAATAAGAGGGAAAAAATAAAGTAAAAGAAACAAAAGCAAAAGGTGTCCTCCTCACGCCTAATACTAATAGTGCGGTATGAAAATGGAAGGAGTAGCAAATCACGGCGAGAAACTTCCGAAAAAGAAAAGCCCATGCGCGGCCATTTCTGCCATGCGCAGCGCCACTGCACAGCCCTTTTGGGTTCAAGTTTAAATTTCTATATTAGCAACCAATGATTTTTGAATCATAAGGTTTTTTTTTTTTCCTTCTTCTTTTGAACTCGACACTATTGCTTAGGAGAGGCAAGAGATGTGGATAGAGAAAAAACTAGAGCAGAGAACCACCTATAGACTCATGCTAGTTCTACCAACTTCTAAATAAGTAGAACTGACAACAAAGAAAAAAAAATTAAAACTGACCTTTATGTGACATTTTATGCGTTACAACATTTGAATAACTAACTCTCTAGTTTATTATGCTCTCTGACTCTGACTTACAAGAGAGAACAAAGAGTTAAAAACAAATATTGGAAATGTTGAAAAGAGATAATTTGTTTTGGAGTGTTATAAACCAAACCATTGTTTAATAAACTTTACACACAGGAATCTGACAAAATGAATTATTCAAAACAAAACGAACAAAACCGACATTACGTACGGATAATCCAGAAACATGAATCGTTTTCAACCCAAAAAAAGAACACACAGATTTGCGCAAAAATGGAGCAACTAAAACAATGAAATTGATTATTGAACATACCTGGAGCAATGTAACCGTAAGATCCGGCTATGACGGACATTGATTCGTCGGTCTGGATCAACTTCGCCACCCCGAAATCGGCCACCCTGGCCTCCATCTCGCAGTCGAGAAGGATGTTACTAGGCTTCAAATCCCGATGTACGATGACCGGATCGCAGTCGTGATGAAGATAACAGATTCCCTGAGCCACGCCCAGTGCGATTTTATACCGGGTTACCCAATCGGCCACCAGATTTTCGCCCTTGTTCTTTCCGTGCAACAAATCGTCCAGGCTGCCGTTAGGCATGTATTCGTACAGCAACATGGTGCACTGGTTGTTGCTGCAGCAACCCAGTAATCGCACGATGTTGCGATGTCGCACGTTTCCTAGGACGTCGACCTCCGCCAACACTCCTCTCCGTTTTCTGATCGTTTCCTTGTTCTTACCCCATAGTTTCTTCACCGCTATGGTCTCGCCGCCGGGCATCTCCGCCTTGTAAACTGTCCCCGTCGACCCCATGCCTACGATCTTATCCGTCATGGTTAAACATTCCAGGACGTCCTCCGGGGTGAAGTTCAGTCTCTGGAACGCGGTTAACTTCCACGGCCCGGCTTCCCTGTCGCTGGAAAATCTCCGCCTGTAATTCGCGTGGAAACAGCGGCTCGCTGCGATCAACACGAACAGTCCCATTCCAAACGCTGCGGCCATGATCCAGATGATTGCGCCGGCGGTCTTCTTGGGTTGCTTCCGGACTTCCGTCGCGCCAGCTTCAAGCCCCTCGGCCCGGCAAGGCTTTCTGATGACCCCACCGCAGAGCCCTTCGTTGCCAACAAACGACGAGGGGTGTAAGCTCGTGAAGGTGGATCCTGAGGAGGGCACGGGCCCCGTGAGCTGGTTGTACGAGACGTTGAAATTCTCCAGCGTACTGCAGTTGCCGAAATTTGAAGGGATCGTCCCGGTGAGAAAATTGTGCGACAAATCGACGTCCATGATGGAGGGAAGCGTCGAAATTTCCCACGGGATGATCCCCGTCAACGAATTGTTCCTCAAATTCAGAGATATGAGCTTTTCACAGTGCTCAATGTCCCATGGGATGCTTCCGGTGAGATTGTTTCCTTCCATCTCGACATTGTAAATGCTTTGACAGGCCTTGAAATCGGGAATTGAGCCAATGATGTCGGAGAAACTGACCGAGAGAATCTTTAATCCCGGCGCGCTCCAGATGTTACTGGGCAACTCTGCTCGGAACGAATTTCCGGACAAATTCAAGTACTCCAACACAGCCGCGTCCCCCAAATCTTTCGGAATTGGCCCGGCCAAGTGATTCCGGCTGATGTCCATGTACGTTAAGTTCGGCAATAACCCAAAACCAAACGGAATTGAGCCGTTGAGTCGATTCATATGAACCCGAACGCGATTAAGGGCCTTACAATTTGCCAGAGACGACGGAAGCTCCCCTATGAATTGGTTGGAAAAGAGGATGAGCTTCACTAGATTGTTGCTTAAGCAGAGATTTGGTGGGATTGGGCCGGAGAGTGAATTTGAAGAGACATCAAGCTTCTGTAGCTTCGCATTTGAGCCTAACTTCTGCGGCAGAATTCCGGTGAGTGAATTGTTCCACAGAGACAATACTTCAAGGTAGGGAAGTTCACCAATGCCTTCCGGGATTTCACCGGTTAACTCGTTGTTCATCAGGGACAAGATGGTTAGCTGCTTCAAACCCGGAAGCTTGCTTGGAATTTGACCGGATAAACGATTGTCGGACAAATCAAGTTCCTTCAGAGATGTCAACATGGACAAGCTCTCTGGAATGGCGCCCTTGAATTGATTCTTGAACAACAGCAAGCTTTCCAATTTTGACAAGTTTCCCAGTTCGGATGGAATCTCGCCGGAAAGACTAGCATTCGAGACGTCGAGATAAGATAAGTTCGTCAAAATGGCCAGATGAGATGGAAGCCCACCGTGGTAAGAATTGTATCCGATCTCAATATGCTCGAGCTGACTCAGGAGGCCTAATTCAGCCGGAACTGGACCGGTCAGTGAATTTCCGGCTAAATGTAGAAATTTGAGCTTCGGAATACTTCCATAAGTCGCCGGAATAGTACCGTTGAAATAGCTCCCGCCGAGGTTGAGATACTCAAGATACCGGAGGCGTATGATTTCTTGAGGCAGAGCGCCTACAAAGCTGTTGCTGTATGCATTAAAGTGAGTGAGTGACCTCAGCCTGGAAATCCCAGGTGGGAATGTGGAATTGAAAAAGTTGTGACTAATGTCAAGAGTTCTGAGAAACGAAAATTCAAAAATGGCTAGAGGCAAAATGCCATCAAATGCATTTCTGCTCAAATTCAAATGATGCAGGTGGGAAAAGTATCTAATATCAGCCGGCAAGACACCGGAAAGATTCCGGCCGGAGAGATCAAGGGTTGTGATTTGGCTAGTTTTCTTGTCACATTTGACGCCGGACCAAGTACACCAAACGGGAGGTTGGGAGAAGGCCGGCGACGGGTCCCAATCTTGAAACGTGTTGAGAGGATCCTTCAGGGAAGACTTCAATTTAAGAAGTGAAATGAGTTGGAGAGGCAAAGTGGATGAGGCGGCGGCGGTAGTAGCGGCGGAGACGGCAGTGAAAATTGGAAGAAAAATAAAGAAAACTGCGAGAAAACTGCAGAAAGGGCGGTTCATGGTTGCGGTTGTGGGATTGGGAAACTACTACAACCGGCGGAGGCGATTGAGAAGATGGGTTTGTTAGAAGAAGGAAATTTAAGGGAAGAGAAGAAGCTTTTTGGGAGTGCAGGGAGCAGAGGTTTCATGATGATGATGATTATGATGATTGATTATTACTGCTGCCATTCTTTCTTCAGTGGGTTTTGTTTGGTGAAGAGAGAGAGAGAAGGAAACTACAAACAAACTATTCAAACTGTTGCTTCTTCTTCTTCTTCCTCCTCCTCCTCTCATCTTCAAGAACAGTTTTTTTCTTTCTTTTTTGTGTAGTCGACAATGATTTATAGTATTTCAAACTAATTTATTTATTTAAGGATTTTCGGTTGTCGTTGTTAATGTTGTTGTGTTTCTTCTTTTGCTTTATTTATTTCTGTTTGTCTCAGTACTCAACTTTGTCTGCTGTCTAAGGAGAGTAATGGTGTTAGTATACTTTTTGTTTACTTGAAATTCTTTTTGTTTTTATTTATTTTATTATTTTTCAGGAAAGATCGAGATGAGACTCCCGACCACTCCACTGAACAACAATTGAAGATCATAGGGTAGGAAAACACTTATATTTGGGAGAACCGCCTATTTGCTTATGCAGTTGGGCGTTGTTAGGATTCGATTTCTGATCTCGCACTGCCCTATGTAATGAGATGTACCGCTGGACCAAACACTCATGCACGCTTTTTGGTTTTTCTTTTATTTCCACTTTTCATGATTATTCCTTTTCTTTATGATAATATATATTTATTTTTATAGGAAGAATTTTGGTTAAAATAGGATCGCAGGATCCGAGAAAGTGATATCATCTTCCCACCAAGAATTGCCAAAACTGTGGCGACTTTGTTCAATGTAAGCCTTATTATTCTCCCTTTTTCTTTTTGCTTGTTTGTTTTTGTTTTAGTTTCTTCTTTTTTTCTTTCTTTTGTGTTATCAGAAGAAAGATAGATAGAACAGAATGGTTCATTCATATTAATATGAATATTAATGGTGACATTAGGACGTGGAGGACCACACCATCTAAATCAAAATTGTATTTAAGCAAAAACCCAATGTTCAAACTTCAAATCTTTGCTTTTTTTTTTTTCTCATCAGAAATCATTGGACTGCCACTGTGATTATCATTGGCCAGGCATGGCCTGCAAATGTTTACCTAGTTGATGATGATTGACCAAGATTAGCACCATTCGAATACACTAGTTTAGGGAAGACAATTTCTCACCTAATATAAACGAATTAGAATTGAGTTTTGACATGCTTGTAGACATAAAAAATTGAAAAAACTTAAAAAAAGTCGATACAAATAATACAAATAACGAAAGGGTAAAGTTATGGTCTGTGGATCCCGTGCGTCACACTACATATCTTGCACATGGTACATAAACGTCTTCAATGTAATAGTATTCCACTTTGGTCATTAGTGATGGGTTAGTCTTTGGTAGTGGTGTATAAATTTCGAACATAAGAGTATGTAGAAATATCTCCATTGTAATTTCCGGATAAGTTGCAGTAGTATCTATCTCAAATAATAATGTGAAAAGTACGCTAACTGAACATCCAGGGAGATGATCCAAATTGAGTTTGGTGAAGCGCATTTAAACGTTAGTTGGAGCGGTTTTGATTCCGACGGAAAGCATTTCAAATTTGTCCAAAAAAGAAACATTTGAAGATGAAAATGAAATGATGGAAAATAAAGAGCTGGGGAAGATGACAGTTGAGTGTAATTAATGAATGGGTTTTCATACATACATTCATCAAAGTACGAAAAAAGGGTACTACTACTACTCTGCCATGGCTCCTTCGATCGTTGAAACGTTTAATTGCAACAAAACGGCTAAAAGGGAAGCTGTAAACATTTAGTAACATTGAATTGAAGAAGCTTTTTTAATGCAATATTGCATGGGAATTAAAATGATAATGATACCAAATTATGAGCAACCAACGGATTCAAAAAAAGGGTTCTTTACCACTTCACCCTTGACTTTTAAATCATCACCACTAGTCACTTTGTATCATTCATGTCTCCAATCTCCATGGGATGGGATGCCAATCCAAACCATTCACGTTGCCAACGTGTTTGTTTCTTGTCGTATTACAAATCATCAAATTTTGTTTTTTTAAAATACCGATTTCGAGTCATATATGGTTGATTTTATCCAAAATATACTTAAAAGGAAAATAGACAAACACACAAGCGCTTTAAGTACAGTAAGGTATAGACTTATTCTTTGTTTCCTTCGCATTGAGCATTTTTTTTTTTTTTTTTCACGGCCTGTCGCCTACCACAAAGTGTGTGTGTGTGTGTGTTTTTTTTTTTTAACTTTTACCCGTAGCCGCTTTTCCTTTTCCCGGCTACCGTGATGATCTCAGCTCAGGTTAGGCAATATAATGCATATATGGTTCCCGGGAGGAATAATTACTGTTTCAATAATACACCTTCCATCTTCCAACTTTCTGTACACAACATTCCTTCAATTGTTTTTGCCTTTTTTTTTTTTTTCTTCCAAATGTGTTAATTAATTATGTCATCTTATACAAATCGTATTTCATCGTCGTACTACGTTCAGACACATAATATTAAGTGTTCAAATATTAAATTTATTCTACAACTTTTTTTTACCTTTCAATTTTTAAAGTTCGAATTCATTATCTCAGCGCTACAAACCTCTCCTCTCGATTATTAGATTTGCTTCTTTTTTTCCCTTTCCTTCTCATTTCATTTTGATTTGTTTTCATGAGTTCATATTTCACACATGCCAAATTGGGGCATCCAAAGGTGTGATAAACAATTCTCTAATTGTATTTCTTTCAATTTTTTTTGGCACTATTCTTGTCTTATCTTTAATGCAGTCATTATGGGGATTCTTTTTAATTGCTTAATGTGTAATTAACTATATGGAATAGCTCAAGTGAACTATATATATATATATAGTGATCTCATCATGGAATTGTTCTAATTGCTTACAACTAAAGCCTTGCCTACTGTCTTTTTAACAATGATCATTTCTAACAATGTTTTTAATAATTTATTAAATAAATAAGAATGTTAGAGTTGAGAAGTATTAACATAGAAATCCGTTTATTCAAACTTTCAAAAAAAATAGTATAACTACATTTGAAAATTGCCAAAATTCGATCACGAGAAATCTAACTGCCCAAGGCCTTAAATGTCATAAGATGTCCTCGCCTCCTCGGTTACTTTGGGCTGCTATTATCTATACATTTCTCCATGCTTACAATGTTTTTATCCATGTATGGGAAGCCTGCAATTAGAGGAGAATTGGCTTAATTGGCAGTGGTTTTTCAGCCTTTCGGCAGGAATAAAGTTTTCCACGATTTAGGTAAAATGACGGTAGTGCCCCTTTCAGTAAATGCGCCTGTACTCCTGTAGGCATGACAGAAAAAAAGGCAGGAGGAGCAGAGCAGCCCTTATAGCCCAGGTCTATTTGGTGGGCCCAAATTGGGGCCCAAAAATACTTTTGTCTCCCTCATACCCTTCACTACTGGTAGTAGGGCCCACTCCCTGCTTTGTCATCAATTGTATGTCACACGTGGACCGCTGGATTTGGCTCGCGTGAAGGTGGTGGTTGCGGACCCCACTTTTTGCTCATGAGCATGCTTACTTATAAGTCCCCCTACTCCCCACGCGTGTAATCTACTTCCCGGGTCCCTCTCTACATTTACAGTTTTATCATATATTATTCAACCCGTTTCATTTACTTGTCATATAATTTTTAATATAATAATAAGGTAGACATTTTCACTATAATCGTTACAAGGGGCGAACTCTTATAATAAAACAGAAAAAGAATTACTTTCAGCATTAAAAAATAATTACTCCATTTGTCTTATTAACAAAAAATTCAAATTGTATAAATATAATTATTTACAGGTCACATTTAAAAAAAAAATTCAAAATGATACAAAACATAGAGAATCCAGTGGTATCATATTTCAAAATTTGAGGTACAGACTACCAATCTAGAGAAGACTTTGGGTGGTCTTCAGGCTCCTAATCGTAGGACCTATGACCCAAAGTAATGGGGTCTGGACTCTGGACGGGTCCTAACTCCTAATCCCTAATCGGTAAGCATGTAAATGTCTCCTACTAAAAGGCCATGTTCATGAAGAATTTTTAAAAATATGTTATTAGAATTTAATTTTTAATGTGAAATATATATTAAAATATAAAAACGCATAATTATAAATATTTAAAAAATAATAATACTCTACTCTTAAATTTTGACTTTGGTTTGAGATTTAGTTTTAACATTAATTTTCATTATTTTCAATACAATTTTTTATTATTCAATGATATATTTTTATATTTTTAATACACTTTTTACATTATCAAATTATTTTCTCAAAATTTATTCTCAAAATAAGTTTCAAACTTATCAAAAAGAACATGCCGATACTCATGCACTAATTATTTTTGTGCATGTGGATGTAATAAGCAATGTTACACCAAGTTTCATATCAGGCTCATCTTTCCATATACCCTATGTGTTTTACTATAGACTATTATATTTTTTTTTTTTTTCGTTTTGAATTTAAAAGAGTTTGATTTCTAAAACTATAAACAAAATAAGAACAATATATTTCAGTACCCACACATAAACGTTACACAAAATTTCATATAGAAGTCCTTTTATTTTTTTTTTCCTCCATTTTACAAGACTCCAAGAGCCCACACACAAAGGTGACAGGACCTTCTTAATCGAAATTGAAGGTGAGGTGGAATGAGGATGTTTTCATGTTTGTGGAAGACACAATCATTGCCCTTTGAAGCTAGTCCGATTGCCATGTGATCCAGACATTACCTCCTTTCCTTTGTTAATTAAGTCAATATTTTGTTCTAAATAAAACTCCATCACCTTTGATATTTAAAAATTCTATAAGTCTATATTCGCTACATTTTTAAAAATATTTAAAACTAGTACAGAAACCAATAAAGTAAAAATTAAAATATAACTTTATTTCCGAACTTCTACATGTTTATTACTCTCATAAACAAATAGCACATATTCATCAAATATATTTAATTGCAACATCTTACGTGGTGCAACAAATACACTGAATAATCACACAACATTAAAATATGTAATTTTTAATATGCGCTTTTATTTTGTGACTACAATACACAAATAAACTACCAAATTGGAACAGATGATCAAATCCTATGCTCCTACTACTAATTATAAATCACAATGTACATCTTCATAGTTAAATCTTCTAATGAAATATAGATAATGCAATTTAAGAGAGAAACAAAACTCTTCTTGATGATCAAACTAAAGATTAGTTTCAAAACACAGTACTTCCATTTATATACTTCATTTGTCTCATTAAAATAATCAAAGTGATACAATCAGTTTAAGTAACAAGGTGCAACTCAAAATATGATTTTCTTATACGGGACGGAGCAATAAATTAAAAAAACTTTACATTCCCTTAAACGTCACGGATTTAGTAACAAGCAAATGATTTGGTGTTAATCATTTTATATGTAATGGATATATTAGATTCAATTATAACAAAATGACACGCTTATTTTAAACAATATCATTTTAAAGAGAACACACTAATTAATGACACATAAAAAATAAAATAAAATAAAAAATGATTGGGTATGATGAGGTTAGAAAGAGAGTAAGACAGTATCCAAGCGATCCAGTTGTAGTAATACCTTGTATTGTATCTTCAACAAAAAGATTAATTAGTGGGGTTTCGCACAGTTATTTAATTAGTTCTTTGAAGATTTCCCTTCATCTTTAATTTTCTTTAGCTTTCACTTAATGTTAAAATCTACGCAAACTCTAGTGTGCCATCGACAAGGTGCTTATCTTCTTTTTTTTTCTTCTTCTTGGCCACCCCAAAAATAAATCATTCGTATAATTTTAATTTTATAAAAAAATTGGTTTTTTACATTAAAAATAGCGATATCACTTTTAGTTTCAAAAGTATCACTAAAATCTCGTCCCTCCATTTAATACCATCATTAAGTCTCCCAAACTGGCACCCGTTTGCAACGTATCTCTCCCATTGCAACATTAAAAGAACATAATAATATAACTATTTTTCATTCACAAGCCACAACTCAAAACAATATCCTATATGTATGACGAAGCGAATATACACTATATATCACCATGACTAAAACTATAGTTATAATATATTTTTTTATTATTTTCAACATATTTCTTTATAATTTAATACCCTTTCAATATTTTTAAAATGAATTCAAACTAAGGTTTGAACCCAAATTTGATACCTTTCCAGGCCTTAGTCGCTCATGATCACGAGAAAGAAAAAAAAAACAACAAAAACAGAAAAGAAAAGTAGAGACATGTTGCTAATACGCACTAAGGGAATTTAATGATGGATTAGTGGAAACTAAATCCATCAACTTTTTAAGGTGATAAGAAATTTGAAGAGGATGGTGGTGAATGATCATTAATCATCCATGTGATCCTTCCATCCTTGAAGGCACTATTTCCCTAATAATCACACACTTTGAAACGTTGTAATTACCCAAGGGAAAAAAAGAAAAAAAGGCAAGATAAATATCAACATATATAACAAAATGAAAAAGAAATCTCCAAGAGGAGGAAGAGGAGGAGGAGGGGTCCATGCTTATCATTACATGTCATGTTATATCATTTTGCTTGTCCTTAAAATAAAGATGCCTTTGATGGAGAAGCCAAGGACTGTAGTATCTATGGGAGTGAAAGATCTTATCTTAGCTTAGCTGCGCTTGCTTTTCAAAGCAGTGTTAATATAGATGGAGAGATTTGATAAATAGACAAAGCCCAATGATTCAACACCTTCTAAAGTAGGTTAAAAGAAAAGCAATAGAAACTAACCTGACTTACATACATGCGTATTAGGAATTTTCTTATAGGAAAAAGTCTTACAACTTATGTTTTGTTGGGTAACATTTCTGGTCATTTTTCTTTGCAAATGTGGTAATTTTGGTCTATTTTATCTCGATTTCACATGTTATTTGAGCGGAGGTAAAACTGCCCAAATTTACAATAAAAAGATTAAAAATTTTAAATTAAATTGGTAGCATCTATTTTTCGAGATTCATAAATAAATTTTTTCATTTTGTGAAAAGAACTCATATTACTATTGACTGAGACATTAACCGTTGAAAACATGTAATAACATATTAAGTTAGCCAAATGTGTAACGTCAACCATCCAAAAATGACACTTTTTTTACGACGACTTAAGAAAAAGAGGTAAAAAGTGTTATAACTCCAAACAAAAGTGGCCAAAAGTATAATTTTTCCTTAAAAATCTTGTGAGACTGAGTGAAAGTTTTCGAAAAAAGAACAAGGGATGATGATGCATTAGAAACAGGCAACGCGGTGTTATTGTAGGTTGTAATTAAGTCCACAACCTTTTTGGTTTTGGGCAAAAAAACTCAAACCGCATCATCATATTGTTGTGGAAGATTGAAGTCCTTCCTTTTGTTTTTTAACGTATGTTTATCGTTATCTATCCCCTTTCTTTTTTGAGTTGGATGATAGGATTATGCTTGCTGGTATGGGTACTGCTTAGTGCTCCAAGTCTAAATCCTACTGCCATTCCATATTCTACTCCTTAATCATCAATTTCACTCACTTTCTCTACTTACTTTACCACCAACCCAACTTTTCAAACTTAATAATTGCTCACCTCACTCGGTGGTGCGATGCTGCTGCAGCCTGCCTATGCACGCTCAAGCACTGACGATGGAGGACAACCCATAATCCCGTTACAATTTATCCAATTATCCATGGAGGGTCCTGCAAATCGTAGTTAGAGGTTATAACACAAACTCAAACGGATCAATGTTCAAGCAGTTATAACACAAATTCATTGTGAATGCAACGTTTCTAGAGCTTTTGCAATAAGATGGTGTGCACTATTAGTGTGGGGTTTGGCTTCTGATTTTGAGACGGAAAAAAGAAAGAAAATAAAAACAAGAAGGGCCTTTCATAGTAAAACTCACTCTAATGGAAAAATTCCAAAATTCAGTGCCTGCCTATTTTTCACTAGTGGCACGGATAGTGATAGTGGCAGATCTATTTGAGCGAAAGCTATCCAATTCCTGGTCCTCACTTGAATCGAGCAAAATTCTTGACCAAATATGTAAAAGCAAATGGAAATGGATGGACAATCGCAATCCGAAGACAAACTCATTTTCCTAAGTGATTTATGGGTACCGTCAGTTAAAGCCGACACCCTTAACGCACTATCTATGTATCATATGGTCCCTAACGGCGCACATCAGTACTATTAGTATTTTTCCACACAGTATAAAGCAACAAGAAAATACAGTATAGGTGTATATAAATAAAAACAGGAAGAAAAAAACATAAATCTCCGCAAACTTGGAATATGCGCCCACAACACAAGGTGTCTCCAAAGACTCCAATTCATCAAATTATGCAAATCTCAACCGTGCTACAGAGACCTCCAGGGCTCATAATGTATCTCCTCTTCAGAAAAAACATGCACCAAAATACATACACTTCAGTACTAGTTATAGAATTCATGGGCCAAAACAAACTGCACAACGCTTTCAGTTAAACAACAAAACCATAGATATATATATATACTAGATTTATTTTCTGTCACTTCACGTACCTCAAATGACTTCCTCGTTTGCATGGCTGCCGAGACATTCGAAAAGTCCTGGTTTAATCAAGAGGGTACAGTATCATTACCAATACATTTTCCTGCTCGTCCACCAATATAATATGGTTGAAAATGCCCGTAAACCAGAAAATTTTAATCAAAGAGCAGAATCGAAAATATAAGATCCAGAGTATTAAAGGACCTATCTATCATACCTGAAAAACTTGGAATGCAATTGAACTCAATCAGCATGCTCACGGAAACGTATCATTTTGTTGATGAAAGGCCTCTCACCACGATAGCTGTTCATAAGCATAACATTCCAAACAATGAGTCAAAGTGTTAAATTTGGTTGGACACAGGGTTTAAAGCAGCGAAAGTTTACTTTGGCTAAATATGCCCTGACACAGACAGGTCAATCAAATGCTTACATGAAAACCACTGCTACAATGAGACAAGAAACTCCCACAGATAGGTGAACACAAAATGTCTTCCAGAAGTTATTGGGGTCTAAAAATACCCTCTCTGATATCAGAGTAACTACACATGAAAGCAGCAAAAGGGGCCAGCCTGAAGGCAAGCATCCTCGGAAGGAAAATGAGGAACCCTGAAAACACGTTATAGCATGTGTCAACCTTTAATCTTTCATCGAAGTATCCATGTCAGGTCACAAATTTTTTGATCGATAAGCTTTACCTGGAAATAACTCCTGATGAATAGAGCTGAGTAAATAATCCTAAAAGTCATATCTAAGGTTTAATTAAGGAATTCAATTTTTCTAAATGTAATTGCAAGGGTAAATGGTAACAAGCAGATGCACACTTCGACATGTAGCTGGTTTGAGAGTAGTAAATCGGGTAAGTTTAACAATTGCCTATGTGGGAAAAAGGACAGCTGAACACACACAAGCTCCCACAAGTACAAGGCCAGGTAAGGGTCAAGCCATTAACATGTAAGGCCTTATCTTATATTTTTGTAAGAGGTCATTGCCATGACTGGAACACATGACAATAGCACCCTTCTGCCAAGGCTCCTCCTTTGGCAGAGGGAAATTTTTTTAAAGAAAAGAGGTACAAGTAAAAGACTGCAGTGCAAGCTCTAATGTAAGAATCTAAATAAATGTATTGCCTTTAATGATAAAAGGATACTCAAAAGATTTGCAAGAATTAACCCAACTGCACCAATTGACCGTATCAGACAGACATTCAGCACTAGATAAATCATGGAGAATAGAAGAAGAGAATCATTCCAGCGTCTGAGTGACTTCTCTGTTGCAACTGCATGCAGAAATGCTTCAGATGTTCCTGTCATGAGAGAAACAAGGAAAAACTTCATTTTCAGTTCCCATACCACTATCAGAAGAATAAGGTTGACAATTGATTATGACACAGGAATATCACAAACCATTCATAGCCAAAACAACGACATAGAGTGCATAATATTTAAGGGCTGTTGAAGCTTCTCCATCGCTCCAATGCTGGCCATATAATATTCTGATCAGAGAGTAAGAATAGCTTGGTCCAAATGCCATAACTATGAGTCCTACAGAATGTGCAAATTGAAAGCAGGCAACATGTTAAGCAAATGACAATTTGAAGGGTCAGAAAAAGAGAAAACTGAAATGGCAGCTGAATGGCCAACTCAGACTAATAGGGCACAAAATGATAGCAATGGTATCGTGGATTCATTCATGAACCTACTAATTCAGTACTTTCAAATATCAACTATCCACTACTATCCCTAACCAGAATAATACAGGGTTGTGGTTTATGAGCACAGATTGATTGTGTGAGCACAGGTTGATTGTGTGAAATATAATAAAGTAAATGCAAGAAACTGCTAAAAAATACTCATTTTCTACTCAAGAATGTATTTAACAGATATTCATGCTGAAGTAAGTCATCCAATTCGAAATGACATTATAATCTTCACAACTTTTTAAACTCAATTTCATAGGCTATACCATATGAACTTTAGCATCACTTCTTCACATACTTGATTAAACCCGTGTTATAGCTAATGAAAAAGAAAAGAAAAAAGGAGCCCAGTTTGATTACACAATCAAATAAAAGTAGGAGAAGCTCAAACAATTGATCGGATAGGTACCTATGAGTAGAACAAGTTTCAGAGCATCTGTTAGACAACTTCCCAACTTTTGCTTTTTGTGCATAGATTCACCTAACAAAAAAATCCAAGAAAAAATGAGTGAATAATTGAATTATGAGGAAATACAAAAGAAGGGGAAAGCTATGATGAAAAAATCAAATCTAGCATCCTAAATGATTAAGAGAACAAAGATGAGGGCGAAATACACCTGATGCGAACCTTGCAAAGGTAGCAAATGAACTTTCCTCAAAGGGTAGAAAAACCAGTCTCACAACTAAACTTCCTGAAAAATTTAGGCAACTCTTCTTAAGTCATATTTTAGAGGTATAATCTCTACTTCCATATATACAATCAAGAGAACCACATATCCAAACTGTAAAAAAAATGCATAAATTTGTACAAACCATGCACTTTAATCTGTTGTATCAAAGTGAAATTATCTAGGTACCTAGTTTGTCCACAAGTCCATATACAGCCTGATTATATGGCGTGTCAAACCATACAAGGACCATCTTTTCTCCTTCTTGAAGAATCAACTTTCTAATGGACTGAAGAGTGAACAACCTACACATATCTGAGAGCTGCTTATCATAGTTCATCATGTTTCCTACACTGTAAAAGAGTTTGTTAGTAAATAGGAGAAATAAACTAATTAAGTTAACAAACAGCATATTTGTGACCCCAATATCTATATCACAAAAGATCTCATCTAAGATCACAACAAACCATGCTATCTAATACACAATGGAGGATTAAGGGTTGAAATGCTTTAGACAAATATCAAAATAGACAACAACAATAGAGACAGCAAATTGTAGTAAAAGCCCATCACAACCAGAAGCTGTTTTTCATTGGAAGAACTGGAGCATACTTAAGTTGCCATAACTTCCTCACACTCACAGAGAGTTCATTATACATCAATATCCCATGACTACCATGTGCTTGCTCCAGATTCCAAATATTTACTAGCATTCAGAAGAAAAATTAGTGACCCTATTTCAGGTGCACAAGTCTCAAGGTTACCTACATCCCTATGATTTGCATGTAGTACTAATAACCGTAAGGCAAGCATTTAATGTTATATTATCTTTAGCAATCATTCCTAAGTCCTCAAACTCTGCATGCAAAGTTTGAAAAACAGTGATAATTAGCTACATGAATAGGTAAGTTGGGGACATTCTTAAATTTGCACCAATAGTTGTGATGGTATTTTACAGTTCAGATATGCAAATGTTACTTTTCATTTATCACTTTCTTGAATAAGCCATTAATTTATTTTATACCTGAATGGAAAAAGATCAGATGCTTTATACGCTCGATTAAGAAGAAAGTAACCCCAATAACCAGCAAAGACACAAGCTCCATAAGCGGTTTGTGACAAGGCAAAGATAGTAGGTCTCTCCTGGGAAACAAACAAGAACAAGTTTGAGATCTCATGCAAAGCCTAGTCATCAAGCACGCATAGTGACACCATTACAGCATAAGATGATTCATCTAGACAAAAATAGTGATAAATTAAGAACAGAACATGCCAATTAACCAATCAACCAAAGTTCAGTGGACCATGGTTTGTTATTCTAGTTTTAGACTTTTAGTACTCTTTTATATGTAAAAGAATAAAGATTACCATGTCAGTTTGCCCCACAATCAGAGTGTATGTGGTTAAACACCGCATAAGGGTAGCTAGAGATTCTACTACCAACCGTAGTTTGAGAAGGAGCAAATTCTGAGATAATATATAAAATGGTTCAGCCAGTAGCTCCAGTACACAAGCAAAACCTGTATGATATTGTGAAGCTTATTTAGGAATTGTCAAGTCAATAACATAACATGAAGCCAATAAAATGAGTAGTTTTCAAAGGTTTAACTCATGGTATTACTCAAGATGAAGATATGTCGAGAAACCAACTCTGTGTATGTGGGTACATTATATTTCCTCCACGTTTAGCACTTTATACAACAAAATCCAAATCAATTTTGCAAAATAACAAAATTAACTTTAAGATCAATAGATAACTACTCAAAGTAATATTTACTTGGAAGTTCAGAAATTGATTATTCCCCTAACCATTGATCAAGATAGCTTGTGCATATGAACTGTGGTAACTCAACCTCTGCCACCAGAGAACAAATGCAGAACCTGCAACTGTAAAAAGTATTCCCAAGGGGAACGTCAACCAAGCTACTTTCACAAGTGCCCCTAAACTTCCTCCCCCTGAAGTTCCATCACTGCAAACAAGACAAGAAAATCGCTATGATTTCTCTGACAATAAGAAGATCGAAAAGAAATTATAGTTTTATGTTTATGATGCACTATCAAACCAAAAGAGAAACTAGGTTTTCCAAAAGATCTTATTCAGCTTGTGCAGAAGAACTGTCCACTACCCAATGAATAAAAAGTTTTGGAGGGAATGAAAAACAGTTATTTCTTTCTGCTCCCTAAATAATAAGGCAAAAGCCACCTATCCCTCCACAGTTACCCCAATTCCACATTAATTGACCATCCTCACTTTGTATTGAAGCACAATACAAACCGAAAAAGAAATCCTACTTCAAATAGAAATTTCTGAAAAGATGAGTGATGTGTGAAACTATGAGTATCATATAAAACGCATTCCATTGATAAATCTGAAAGCCATATGCATAAATATTATTCGAGTGTCATGAGAGACTACAATATACAGTATGTAGACTTCATATAACTCAATCGCCGTTCTCACTTTCCTGGTTTTCAGCTTCAAGAATTTTCTTAGCATCAAGTATGTAGCAAAGTTAACAGGCAGATTTAAAAGGAGGAAAAGGAGTAGAAAGATTAGTTCAATGACAAGAGTGCTCTGCTTCAATGGAAACTTTTCATCTAAACCAATCCCATAAATTCACATTGTCATATAGAGGGATATAACAAATGAAGAGATTAAGACAGCATAAAAGGCTTTTGTACAAGATAAATGAGAACAAACAGATATTTAAGAATTTGGACATACGATCTAATTTCCACCCTCAAACATGCACGCCGAAAACCCTCTCGACTGAGGAATAATATGCAGGTGACGAACAGTTGAAACTGTACAGCGTAAATCTGCATAGCATTAATTAAAGCTTATGTTAAACATCATAGTTGACTATAATAAAAAATTAAAGATCATATGAAACAAGAAATCAAGGAAATGTAAGGTCATTTTCAACAGAGCTTTAAGCAACACAATTTTTTCTTGTAGGATTGGAAGATCGATGAGAACACTTCTTCCCAACGAGCAGCATACATGAAGTGTCACTGACTGACAAAAACTATAGGGACTGGAGTTTAAAACATCCAAAATTTTTGAGATTTAAGTTGAAGGGAATACCAAGGTAATGTCCATTGTCGTTAGCTCGCAGAAAGCAAAAAGTGAGAAGAATTAGAATGTTCCAAATGATAGTACGAAAACTCTCTGGCGCAACTAAAATGCAACTAATTACAAGAAAAAGCTCTTCGTATTTCTGCAAAATCAAGGACTAATAGTTCCTACTCAGAACATTAAAATGCCGCTTCTAATTGCTTATGACCTGTAATAGACATCCTTTTCGGGTCACAGAATTCTCCCCAAGATTCTTCAAGGTATAATTCTTTTCATAATGACATTAATGTGTATAAATTAGGCCTTTGATCTTTACTACCAAACCATTGTGCTCGTTATCCATTCTACTCAATGTTCACAAAGTATCATACATTGACACATAAAGAGCACCAAGTAAGGACAATGACCTAAGCTACGGCATAAGCATGATTAATATAAGAAATCACCTTTGCAATTAAAATTGGCGAAAAGACACATTGCCTCCGTGATTAATTCTTGAGCATGTATGCTTTCTCATTTACGAAGGACACTACCAGCAATAAATAGAGAAAAGGCATCCGGCCCTAAAAACAGTGTTTAACACCAATAATAAGTTTTACAGTGGGTTTAGGGCACAAACTCGCACTGTCGGAATCAACTAAATGAGGCCAAATACACAAGTTGACCTAATCAACAGAAAATAGTGCACTTAGTGCTGAAAACAAAATAAACCGTAGAACAGAGAAAATATACAGCGTAGTCTTCTTCGGTGAGGTGGCGAACGATCCACGAATTGAATATAAACGGTATTCCCCTCGACAAAAACTGCGTCGCTACAATCGGAGGCGAAGATTTTAATCAGTCTCACGCGAATAAAACTCACAAATATAACGAAAGTAAGTAAGGAAATGTAGTACCTAATAAGTACTTGAAAGTGCGAGGTAGGTTAGTTTTAGGGTCACCGTCGATTACTGGCTGAGGTCGCTCAGGAGAAGCTGTGTCTTCCGGCATTTTCTTAATGTTAGTATTGTCTTCGAGTTGCTTCTCTTTCTGAGATGATAAGTATAATCAAGCATTCAAGCCGTAAAAAGATTGCACGAGGAGAACTCCGGCGAGGAGGCGTAAACCGCTGGTACTAAGAAACTACAGAGTGGTGGTAAATTGCTCCGAGAAGAAAGGGAGATCGCGACCGCGAAGTGGCTGATTGGCGCCAGAGAACGGCGGTTAAAGCCGGGCGATGAGTCGGTGGACTCGGGTTGAAAGTGAGAGACTAATAATGGAGAAAGCGTTATGTTTACGCTTTTCTTTTTTGTTTTGATTTTCACACATTTGCCGCGAGCCTTCATTCTCTTCCGTTCCACTTAAATAATTCACTTTCAAATATATACAACTTATTATGTGTTGTGAGGTACTTTTCTCGCCATCCATTAATTACGGCCATTAGGTTAATTACCACCGAAAATATTTTCTAATTCTAGGCATTAGTCAATGGGTCAACTACCAAACGGCCCAGACCTTTCGCCCGGTTAAAATTCTGTTTAATGTTATCATCAAAGGAAAAATGGCAATTTTGTACCTTTTTGTTTGGACCTGTTGCGTTTTAGTCTCTTATGTTTCACTATTATATAAATAGTCTCTTACGTTTGCATGTTGTTGCAGTTATATTATTTAGTGATTCGTGCAATAATTTTTACCAATTTAGGTATATCGCAGAGACGAACGGATTGCTAAAAACGAACCAATTGATATACAATTTGGCATGGATAAAAATGAGTAAAAATTATTACACGTGAATCAGCCACTTCACGACCCAACCCGCACATGACTCGTTAATCAACGGGTCATGCCTGTTAGATGCGGGTCAAGAATCTACCAAACCCATAACCTACTCAACCCGTCCAGTTGCCATGTCTACATTTGTTAATGACTTACACGACACATTTGCCTATGTAATTAATTATAATTTGCACACTAAAATATCCATTTTGCTTGTTATTGACTTCATTTTAATTCTTAACAATTGGTTCCCACCTTGGTAGGAAAACAATTTAAAGAAGTCAGTTACTTACTTATGAAAATAATTTAGATGTCATTAGTAATTACTCCTTTCGTATCACTCAAATAGTCTATTTTTTTTAAAAAATTTGTCACGTTTAAATAGTCTATTTTGAATTTATTTACTATATGTATCCTTTATTAATATAATAATGTGTAATTTACAATTAACCATTACTTCTAAAATAAATATATAAGTGCAAACTATGTGGTAAAGTACTTCATAACTACGGATGTCAAACGGGCTGGTTTGGCGGTTATTAAATGGGTATTAAGTTAATTGATAATGGGTACCGATTACCCATTCAATTAATGGCCTTAATTCAGGGTACTCGTAATACCCATTATGCAAAAATGTAATGCTTATGTAATGATTTATTAATACATTTTTTTTTCAAAATCTTTTAATTTCATTTTAATTCTTTTTTTTAAGCGAATTTTAATTCTTTGAATCTATTCTAAAATTTGAAATATTATATATTGTATATTTTTATATTTAATCGTATGTAGTTTTTTTTTTTCTGTCCAAACACAATTTTTTATTTTTTTATATTTATATAAACCCCGTGTATGCCCCGACCCCGAAACCCGAAACTGGACCAGACCCGAAATCAGCCTAGAATTGGGCCTGAACTATGGGCCCAAACTGAATCTGGCCGGCCCTGCCCGGCCCGAACCCAAACTCAAATTCAGCCCGAAACTCAAGCCTGAACTTGACTTTGAACTCGAACGAATTTTGAATTAGTATTTATAAGTGGGTAATTTAAAAATATTATAAAAGAATAAATGGGAAAAAATGCAAAGTAATTGTAGAACATGAAAAATAAAGAAAAAAAAAGTTTGAAGAAAAAAATAAAATAGGGCCACTAAAATAGGTAAGTTGTTGGGTTTTTGTTTATACTGTAGTTTTTGATAGGTATTTTTGGTACCCATGATGGACGGATTTTAGGGTACCGTAAAACTCGCCCACTACATACCTAAAACCCGCGCACTGCATATTTAACCCAAGCCTACCCAACCCATTATTTTTTTAGGTGGGTTTTATTGAATTAAAACACAATGGGTTTGGACGATTTTTGAGTTAATATTTTTTTATGTCACCTCTACTCAAAACCCATAATAAGTTGTACATATTTAAAATAGATTATTTAAATGGGACAGAAGGAGTATAAAATTGAGTTCAAATATTCACCAGCTGATGAAAATACTTGAAAATAAATAATACAGTAAATTTAAATTTGTTGTGGTCAAACGTATGCTGTGAATTCTATTGGATGTCATGTCCTCGTGCCACTCAGCTTAGCTGAAACGGGACGTCCGATAATTCTACAATTTCTCACTGAGTTGGTTTTTTTATATAATTTTTTAAATTATTTTAACAATCACTATATATATTGGTACTCACACAATACGGGGTGAGGTTCCCAACAATAACAATCAATGATTCGGACGTTTTAAACCAGTTGATACACTGCACATTTTTTTGTTGTGACTGGCAACCAAGAAATGCAGCACTGTGTTTATTGAGTTGATTGAAGCTAAGGCATGTTTGGAGAGAGATGATTTTGAGAATATTTTTATGAAAAAAGAATTTTTAATATAAAGATTGTAATTAAATAATAAAAAATTATATTAAAAATAATAAAAAATATTAAAAAAACAAGTGTGAAAAACTTTTTTGTAGTTCCATAAACTATTGAATAACTTATGTGATTTAAGAACTTATGAAAAGCCCCTCGCAATTTCATAAGCTATTGAATAATCCCCAATGATTTTATAAATCTGCGAAGAATTTCGCCGTGGTTTCATAAACATATGAAGAACTTCCCCGTAGGTTGCCTATATAAAATGGACAGAAATTTACTAATTAACATGAGGATTCTTTATATGTTTATAAAATTATGAGGATTTTTCATAGGATTTTAACCAGAGGGAATGAAAGTCTTCATTACTTTACAAAATAACAGAAACTCAAAGAGTTCACTTTAAAATATGTACAACTTATTATGGGTTGTGAGGTACAATGCCTAAAATAAGTTATTTACCATAATATTTTCTACTTATATCCTTACTTTAGAAGTAATGATTAATTATGAACAACACATTATTATATTAGTAAATATATATAATATAAATAAATTCAGAGTAGACTCTTCAAATGAAATAAATTTTTTTTAAAAGTAAACTCTTTGAGTGGAACGAAAAAAATATTTTACAAAATTACAAAATTTTTCACACACAACCCAAAAATAAACATAAATTTAATAATTGGGTGGTGTGACTTGAGATAGAGACATTGATATTCTTTTAATTGTCGTGGACCATGGAACACGAATCCTAATGTGAACCGGCCGATTAATCATCCGCCCGTCGTCTCGTTGAAGATACAGCGAATTTGCGATCAATTATTAAACATTTGATTTTAGCCCTAGCGTAATCCATCTTTACCCTTTTTTTTTTTTTTTTTCTTTTATAATCTTCACCCAGCTAGTATTAATAGTTTTTCTTTAAGTCTTTGCTTAAGACTCAAAACATCATGGTTGTAATACTACTTTCATTAGCCACATTTTACAAAAAAAAAATAAAAATTTGTATTACACAAAAAATACATTTAGATTATAGATTACATTGTTGGGAGAGTTCGGCACGCAAGAATGAGAATGAGAATGAGAATAAGGAGCATCTCATACTCGAAAAATGGATGAATCTTTCATTAACTTTAATCTTAGCAACCATATGCTCATTATCTCTATTCTTATTTTCGCATGTTAAAAGCACCCGATGTGTTACATCCATTTACATATTTTTAGTAACTAATTCTAAATGTTATATGAAAATAAATATTATTGGTAAAAAAAAAAATAATAATATAATAAAGAAACGTAACACAAAAGTGTAACAAATGATCGATCCAAAACGAAAAAAACCAATATCCAAGGATAAGGCGTTGATACTTGTTCCAGATTCAGAGTTCTCCTCCTATTCTTAATCCTCGAAAACCTCACAATAATCTACCCAAAAACCCCACGCTCACGCACTCACACAGTGACACGCCATTAAAATACTTCCAAAAAACAACACTTCATCTTCTCATCCACGCTCTGCCATTAAATAAACGGATAAGATCGCATTATATTATGAACAGGTCATTGGGTGGCGGTAGAGGAATCAGCGGCGGCAGCGGTAGCAGAGGAATGGGCGGCGGCAGCGGCGGTGGCAGCATCCAAATGCTCCGGAGCGTTCAGAGGGCCGTCAGGGCATCGGCGTCTCAAGAGCCCTTTTCCCACTCTAACACCAACAACACTTCAGCTTCCAAGAATTCCACTTCTGCTAGTCGGAGAGCTAGGCAAACCGCGACCTCTGCTACCAACGGCGGTGGTAATAGGGGTAATAGCCTCACGCTTTCTTCCTCTTCAAATTCGTCTCCGTTCTACCCGCATAACGGTAATCTTCCCATTGCTGCGTCTTCAACTGCTTGGCCTTCCTCGCCTACTTTTTCCGACGAGTCGTCGGATTGGCTGTACGTCGAGGGCTTGGAGGATGATAAAGCTCAGGTTTTTTGTGATGACTTTGTTTTTGGGACCGTCCCATCCAGGGACGAAGTGCATCATGCTGTTATTGCACTTCAAGAGTAATTACTTCCTAAATTTCCCTTTTCATCACTACTTTCATAAATTTCTTTCCTTTTTCGGATTTTTGTTACCTATTTTGTTGATTTGACTGATGATTGTTACTGGAATTACACTTCTCTCTTAGTGGATTACGGTCAAAAGTGTCTAGTTGGTTCAATTGCCCTATTTTTTACTGTGCTTCTTCATCAACCTAAACCTTCAAACATAGGCACCTGCGTTAGTGGTTTCCAGCACAAAACTAATTAGATAAATCTTGGATTTTACTTCGAACCCTAATGAAAGTTTCTTCTTTTATGAAATAGCCTTATCAGTTAGGAGCTTTGACACTATGAAATAAGTGATGGTAAATGATATAGAGCTACAGCCTTTTGTTTGTTGTTGATGAAGACTAGTTATTGATGGTATCAGTTTTTTTTTTGGTTTTTTATCAGTTGTTTAAAGTATGTTTGTATTTTGCAGAGTCCTTGATCCAGGGTCTCCTGCGTACCTGGCCAACTATGGATCTGTTAACAAGATGGATTCCGGTGTAGCTGGTCCAATAACTAGCTCTACTGGCTCCATCCAAGCCTCCCCATTTGGGTCCAAGTTAGACTGGATAGAGCCCCCATCTCAACTCTGGGGTTCGAGCATGTCACAGGCTCGTGGATATGACAGAGTACAAGATGCTTTCTACTTGCTGCGGAATGAGCCTTCAATTCAGGTTTATTTCGAGTATCAAAATGAGTAGTTGCGTATGAGTGCCATTTCTTTTCATTTTTCTGTTTTTGGTTAAGAAAGAGATGCATAAAGTATCCTTTGTCACTGAGCTAAGTATTCTGTGAAAGAACATTGAACTAGTAAATTGCAAGGCTCTGGTGTGCTGAAGATTCTGCATTTTGCAATTCGTATGGCTGGCTGCACGCATCTGAAGCTCTTTGAGTATGGAAATTTAACTATACATGAAAAGAAACTCGTAGGGTATGAAAATCTCGCAAAGGAGCATTTGCTGTTTTACTGTAAAATCTTGATTTATTGTTGTCCACTAAAGTTAGTTTTCTGGTCTTGGTTGCTTGTTGATAACTGTCAACTTATAAACAGTCCATCGCTTTTTTTTCCAGCATATTTCTTAAAGATTTTGACTACTTTAATTTGTAGAGAATGGTCGTATCTCTGTCTTCTGATAGAGCTGTCTGGGACGCCGTGTTGAATAATGAGGCTGTTCAAGAGCTGAGAGAGGCGTTCAATCCAGGTTTGTAGAAAGTAGCGATATAATGATTTTGTGTTTTAAGTTAGTTCCTTTTTTTGGGCTATTTACTTATTTTGCTACCTTGTACTCGATTTCATGTTTCTATTTTTCCTTTTCTTTTTTTTTTGGTATTCTAAAAGTTACTTGTTTCTTTGTGCTAATTACTTGGTTACACACTTGCTACCAGGGAGTTGAAATGCACTAATATGTGACTATTGATGTCTTGTTATTGACTTCGTACACATTGAATCTTGCCCTTTGCTTAAAAAGGTATCATGTGTAGCAAGGTATTTGTAGTACGGAAACTGCGCCACTGCCAACAAATAAATGGGTAGTTCAGAGGCAAGATTGGTTCCTCTAGTTCATAGGACATGGTTATAAGTCGAGAACATCTTGTTTAAGCTCTTAAAAAATTTAGTCTTGTCCATTACTCTTGGAGCATCTAAAGCATAAAATCTCATTTTTCTGTTGACATCTTTGTACAACAATTGCGGTTGGTTCTATCCTATGACCGTGATTAATGCTTCCTAGTCCTCATTTATAGCGCGTCATGCAGGTTCTGCAACTGGTTGTGCCTTCCCCTTTTACTTTTTCCTCGCAACTTTGTAAATGCATCTAAAGCATCAAATCTCATTTTTCGGTTGACACCTTTGTACAACAATTGCGGTTGGTTCTATCCTATGACCGTGATTAATGCTTCCCAGTCCTCATTTATAGCGCGTCATGCAGGTTCTGCAACTGGTTGTGCCTTCCCCTTTTACTTTTTCCTCGCAACTTTGTAAATGCGTATTTGATGCTTCTCTTGCTAGCTATATTGTCACAGGGTTCATAACTTGTTAAACTTTCGCCCTGGTTGCATGCATCAGATATCAGCAGTTCAGGGAAGTCGTCAGAGGATGGGGATCTTGATGCTTCTGATGTAGCAAAAAGCTTTATGAACTGGATAATCGTCAACACAAAGTCAAAAGTCATGGAGTTCATTGATAAGATTGGAAAGATAGTTAACGAATTCTTCCACGCAGAAGAAGATGGGAAGACTGCGGCCGATAAAAGTGCAGATCCTTTCGAAGAAAAACTCAGGGCCTCCTTTTTCCTGTCGATTGTGGTTATGCTTATTGTGGTCGTGTCTCGATCAAGAGCATGACTCAACAGTAATTTGACGACATAACTAACTAGTGGCATTTCCTGCCATGGAGTGTCCACAATTTTACTCTTGCTTGTTTGGAAAATGGAACTATGGTTTGTTGTACAGTTGAATGTTGGCTTTTGGGAATCTGTCAAATTTGATTTACTGAGTTTTGGTTTCTGACCTTTTCATGTTTTAATTATACTCCTTTTCAGTTGAAAAAAGACATTGTTACGACTGTTTATATGGAACGGAGAGAGTAATACTTTGGATACTTTTCCAAACACAAATGATAGTCTTTCCGAAAAAGAAACAATATTTTCCAAATAGCTGTCAATTTGCTATATGTACACATACTAATGGAGTAATGTGATAGCGATATGTGATTCATATAGTCGACCATAGTACAACGAGCACGTTTGCACTAGCTTGTTCACATTAATGCTACCACTAGATCAGATTAATCACAAGCTTCTATTGTTCACATTAATGCTACCACTATATCAGATTAATCACAAGATTCTACTTTTCATATGCGGTAATGTTGCAATCAGGTCAAACTAATCAAATGCTAATCACAGGATCCAGTAGACTATCAATGTCGGGTGTCAACACACCTCTGTTAGTGAGTTCTCCCAGTGCGCAGCAATCTCCATCCGAAGTATTGATCGCCACCACATCCTGTGCAAACGTACAATCCGAACCAGGAGATACCTGCAACCAGAAAAAATGGAAAAAGTCCAGTAGTACAATTATTTATGAGTTACAACACAACGTACAACTTCAAAATCAACTCTTCTAATGAAACATAGACTACATATGAAAGAAAGATAAATGAAACTCACATCATATAGAATATCTCCAAGCTTCAACTTAACTGCACCACTCTTATAGACCAACAATTTGCCCATACGTCCGGCCGGCAACTCTGAACCGCGTGATTCCTTGGAGAAGTTTGTCCCCATGGAAGACACTGAGTTGTCTACAATCTCTTTTCCCTTTGCACTGCCCGAAACTGCTGAAGTGGTGCCAAGAATTTCCTTTCCCTTTCCCTGGGACGAAGCTGCATTTCCACTGGCTCTGTCTTTAAAATGTTGGGCAGTTGAAGCAGCATGCCCTGGAAGTTTAAACAGGCCAGATGCCTCCTTGGAAGCTGCACGAGCAGAGCGATGATGGCCGAAGGGAAGATCAGCAGGAAGCTGAAGAAAAAGCATCTTTACTCCGATATCTTTCTCCTGTGCAGTAGTAATAAGTTAGTTTGGTGAAAGAAAAAGAACTCTGAGATTAAGCTGAATGCAGAACTTATACTTACCATCAGACCAAGGTCTGACGCAGCACTTATAGAACTTTCATCATAGTCTGGAACTGCTCCATTCTCCCCAAATTCTTCTTCATCAAGAACCTCTAAATTCCCACAAAAGGCATACAATTACGACACAAGATTTCTTAACATTCCGTATATATACACACGAATGATCAGCAAACTCATGGTAACACCACCTCAAGAACTCAACCATAGTACTTCAGGGTTCAAAATAAACCAAATTAAGAAAAGATAGATGATCTTGAGATACTAGGCTTAGAACCAACAGGATATACCTGGATCTCCAGAGTAAGGCCTTCTAAGAGGAAGCGTAATTGGGTAGTCGCTGTTGGCATAATCCTGATAATAATCAAGAAACCTGATCAGTGAGTTCTTACATTTATAAGTCAGCCTCTCCCTGACATAAGATTAAAGAGATTTAACAAGATTTAATACCCAAGGCTCTCTATAAGCTCTTTTCTTCTGCTTGGGCAAAGAACCTGTAGCATTTTGTGAATCTTCGATAACAATATCAGTGCTCGTCACGGGAGGCGAAGAAAGGATGTCCTGACTAGTATTTGCAGCAGAATCCCCTGAACCTTCCTTAGCTACACCGTCTGATACAACTCCTTGAGAAAACACAACTTGGACAGAAGCTGAAAGTTCGAAACAAGGGAATGCGTTAGTAACAAAAGATGGTCAAGAATGATAATGCAGCTGTCTACATACCTTAGAAAAACCAATAAATAAGAAAGGTAAGGCAACTCTCTTCAACAAAATACCCATTACAGAGGATTTACAACAGTTTAAATGATTGGGATATGCATTTTAAACTTCGTTCATCTACCTGAGTGATCAAAGTATCAAACAAATATACTCTCTCTGTCCTACTAAAAGAATCCAAAGATACAACTATTTATGAATCACGAGACACAACTACAGTAGTAACCAAAGCACAAGTAATGAAGTTGAAGTGTGTGAAATTACATTTTTTGTCAGCTTGAGACCGTCTTCTTCCTGTCAAATGGTCCTGTAAACACAATCAAAATATGTCATCTCATATTTTATCTCACTTCTTTAATATCTGGAAATAATTGAAAAAAAACAAATAAAAAATCTCCTTTTTTTTTTGATATCGCAACACCTTTTTGTTATCTATCTAATAATATAATAAATTTCACTAAAAAAGAAAAAGAAAAGAAATGCCGAAAAAAAGAAACAAATGCGAAATGGGTAAGTCCCTAGCCGACATGGCCTTGATTTAATCATTTAATTAATTAAATAAAATAAATAAACAGGACTACTAAATACTAATCCTACACTGCTATCCTATAAGACGCCAGCAAAAAACAATATCAACAAAATATAAAAAAGAGAGCGCGTGGTTTTTACGTTAACTTTGCGAAGAAGAGCTTCGTTAGTCTCTTCATCTTCTTCATCGTCATCATCATCGACACGAACACTCTCTCTGCAATTTACAGTTTTAAAGTATAAAAATTAAGATCCTATAGAAAGGGAATTGAGAACCAAAAAGATTGTTCACCTTTTCGGATGCAGTGGCTTTTTCCGAGTCGTCGGTGCCTTGGCCTTGGGCAGAAATTTAACCTGTCAAATTGCATAATGTTATTAATCTGTAAAAAATGAAGTCTAAATGTTGAGGTTAATCGAAGGGAACTAAAGATTCGTACACGGAAATGAAGCTAAAAATTATAAGAAAAAGAAAAGGAGGTTGTGCAGACCTTTCTAGGAGCAGGAGAGGGTTGATTTGGTTCCATGGGGGTTTCTTGATGTACTTACTCTTAGATCCTTTTAGAGAGTGGAAACGACGGAATTGAGAAGATCGGAAATGCAGGTGGCCAGAATTCTACTGCAAAATTCAGAAAACGGAGGGTTCAGATCGGACGGGAAGCGGTGGAGAAGACGAAGATGAGAAAAGAGGTTGCGAGAGGATTCGAACCTGCGACCTCGCAAAACTCAAGAACAGTTGAACCACCTTACTAGCGAAGGCTTTTGACACCTAGGGCTTAAGTAAACATCATTTAACTAGTGAAAATTGATTACAAACCCGACCCGAATAAAACTTAAGGGCGAATAACATTTACCTCCCCAAAGTTTGGTCAAATTCCAAATCAATCTTTATGGTTTTAAAAAATTTAAATACATCCTTATGGTTTGATCATAACTACATTTTCTTTATATTAAGAACGAACATAAACTTTCAAACACAAGTTTTTCATCAGATCAGTAAAAGTTCAATTCAAACACATTTATTTAATAAATAAAAAATACGAACGAAATTATAAATTCTATTATTTAATCTATGATCATAACTTAACACTCAAAATTATTGGTTCGACTCAATTCGATATCAGTAAACCTTACTGATGAGACCAAATTCGGCACTGAGATCCCAGGTTCGTCCTACCAACCATGTGCAGTCGGGAGCTAACCTCCCAAAGGCCAAAGCAACTCCAATTCTAAAGTTAATAACATGCTAATCGAATTGTTCTTTGATAAATCCAATCATAATTTACTAACCTTCTTAATATGAAGGGGAAGGGTATTTATAGGTTGAAATTCGATTTATGTCATTGCCCTGTGGTTGCCAATGCAAGGGTTCGCAAAAACTCAACAGATTGATTCCTTCCCCTCCAATCATCCAATGGTTGAACTCTACAAGAGTTTAATATATTGATTCCTTGCCAGCTATCATTAATCGATGCCTCGACCTTTGTGCAAATTTCTTATCTGATAATATCAGATAAGATAATCAAGTGATTGCTCCTTGAGTATTCTCTGTGAAACTAGTTGATGGGTCTCCTATCATTATTGGGCCTTATGGGCCTCCTATCATTATCTTATCTGACACTTGTTGTTAGTAGGAAAAAAAAAAAAAAAATGCCAACGAAAATACCATTTTGAATACTTCAGGAAGGTATTTGTAATAGGTAGAACCACAATAATTTGACCAAAATTCGGGGGAGGTAAAGTTAATTCTCCCAACTTTCAATTATCCCATTCCAACCTATAGCCGACTCATTTTAGATATCCAATTCCAACCTAAATCGTGTCTCGGCCGATATAAATAGTACCATTAAATCTGGGGCTGCCCCTCATCCAATTGCCTTCGTCTCTCCTTCGATCCCCAAATTTCACCCGCGAATTCGCGAAAGATAATTCTGCTCCCGGATTCTCAAATTCAATGGATGCGCTTCAGTCCACGTACATGGAAAATTCTCAAACTGAATCTACTCCTCCTCCTCCATCTGAAACCTCCGCGTCTCAGTACTCCTACGATCAGCCGCCGTACCCTACCCAAACCCTAGATTCATCTTACTACAACAGTTACTCCAATTATCCCCAATCTCAAGATCAAAATCAACCGGGCAGCGTTCCACAGGAAGCTCCTAATTCTTCCGACCAGAATAATAACCAGCTTGAGAATTTTGCTCCCGATGTGCGCACCGGGAAGGCCTCCAACGCTGCTGATAGCAATCCGATTCTTAGGCCCTTGCTGTCGGAGAATGGGTTGACCAACACGCATAGCGGTACTGGCACCGGAACCGATAAGGACCAGTCGGGCGGGGAAGAGGAGACCACCAGCAGGAGGAGGCGCAAGAGTAGGTGGGATCCTCCTCCCAGTGAGGCTGGTAATGATGGAAGCGGGGCTGGAGGGGGTGATGGAACTGGGGGGAGGAAGAGGAAATCCAGGTGGGCTGATGATCAGCCTCATCCGTTGATTCACCTGCCAGATTTCATGAAGGAGCTCACTGGAGGTATTGAATTTGATCCCGAGATTCAAGCTCTTAATAGTAGGTTAATTGAGATTACTAGGAAATTGCAGTCTGGTTTGCCTCTAGATGACCGACCTGAAGGCGCTAGGTCACCTTCGCCTGAGCCTATCTACGATACTTTGGGGCATAGGATTAACACCAGGGAGTATCGCGCCCGTGAGAAGTTGAATAGGGAGAGGCAAGAGATAATATCCCAAATGATCAAGAAAAACCCTGCTTTTAAGCCACCTGCTGATTATAGGCCTCCTAAACTTCAGAAGAAGCTTTACATTCCCATGAAAGAGTACCCTGGGTATAACTTTATTGGATTGATCATTGGGCCTAGAGGGAATACTCAGAAGAGGATGGAAAGAGAGACAGGTGCCAAGATTGTCATTAGGGGTAAAGGTTCTGTGAAAGAAGGCCGGTTGCAGCAGAAAAGGGATTTGAAACCAGATCCCTCTGAGAATGAAGATTTACATGTTCTGGTGGAAGCTGAAACTGAGGAGTCACTTGAAGCTGCTGCTGCAATGGTGGAAAAGCTTTTGCAGCCTGTTGATGAAGTACTCAACGAGCACAAGAGGCAACAGCTTAGGGAACTTGCTGCCTTGAATGGAACTATTAGAGACGAGGAATATTGTAGGTTATGTGGGGAGCCTGGACATAGGCAGTATGCTTGTCCCTCCAAAACATCGACTTTTAAGAGTGATGTGCTCTGTAAAATATGTGGTGATGGTGGGCATCCTACAATTGACTGTCCTGTTAAGAATACCACGGGTAAGAAGATGGATGACGAATATCAGAACTTCTTGGCAGAATTGGGTGGAACTGTTCCCGAGTCTAATACTAAATCAACTGCTCCAACTCTTGCTCTTGGCCCTGGTAGTTCAGGAAGCAATCCTCCTTGGGTCAGCACGACCAACAGTAGTGGAAGTGGCACCACTGGTGGCTTAGGGTCAAGCCTAATTAAGCCCAAGGAATTTGATGATACCAATCTCTATATTGGTTACTTGCCCCCTACCTTGGATGATGATGGTTTGATCAGCCTATTCTCACCCTTTGGTGAAATTGTTATGGCCAAGGTTATCAAGGACAGAGTAACTGGCCTGAGTAAAGGTTATGGTTTCGTCAAGTATGCTGATGTTCAACAGGCTAACAATGCTATTACTGGCATGAATGGTCATCGCTTAGATGGAAGGACAATTGCTGTGAGAGTGGCTGGTAAACCTCCTCAACCCACTGTGCCTCCCGGCCCTCCTGCCCCGGCTGTGCCATCATTCCCTGCGCCTACACCATCTGGTGCCTATCCTTCACAGCAGTATGCTGCAGGTGGTCCAATGGTAACTGGACCCCCTGGAAGCTATCCAGGAGCTCCAGTTTCATGGGGACCGCCACCTCCTTATGCCGCCCCTTACCCCCCTCCCCCTCCCGGATCATCCATTTATAGTCCACACCCTGGGCAACCTGTTCCTCCTTATGGGGTACAGTATCATCCTCCAGTACAGGCAACAGCCTCCAATGGCTCAGCTCAAAATGTTTCCTCCGTTGATACACAACAAACCTATGCATCAGCTGCTGATTCACAGCAAAGCTACCCTCCGGGTGTCCAATCTCAGAGTACAGCTCCTGTTCCTACTTATGCTTATGGTAATTCTGTAACTGCTATGCCACCAAATGCGCAGTATTCAACATCTTCATACGCCTATCAAGGTTACTATGGTATGGTACCACCCCCTCCACCTCCTTCCGTGTCTCAACCTGCTGCGGATCAGTCACAGAGTGTCAGTAACGTTCCCTGGGCTTCTAATCCACCTCTTCCGCCACCTGTACCATCTGCTGAAAAGAGCTATGGTGACTCAGAGTATGAGAAGTTCATGGCTGAGATGAAATGATACCTTAATTGATGTACTGCTTTGTCAAAGACATAAGGTAAGGTCTTTCTTGTTCCTTTTCTCAATTGATGCATTTTTGGTCATAGGGTATTTGGTTGAATCAACAGGGGCCTTTTTTTCTTAAGCATATATTGAATATATGGTTTAAACACGCCAAGTTAGGGGCTTTAGTGTCCTGATCTTCTCTACTTCTGGAAAATATTGCTTTCCACTGACTTACTAATGGTTTTCTGGAGAAATGTTTTACAGATGGAGGCGTTTTTGTAAAATCTTTGTCAAAATTAATGAGACTGATTTGTGTTGGGGAAAATTGTTTTAATGTTTACCTGAAATGTCATTGATTGAGGACCTTTTTCTTGACAGCGTGTGTAGGGCAAATCCTTTCTAGGGTAATGCTTGGCATTTTTTTCCTTGACCCGTGTTTTTGTGAATAGAATGCTTGACTCCTTTCATATAACTGCTTCTCTACGTCTAACATTGCAGCATGGACACATTTCCTTTGATAAAATATTCTTGGTTCTGTTATTTGTTTGTGTTGTTTATATTGCATCTTCTAGCAAATTTTTATCCGTCTTAACGCCACTTCATTCTTTATATTGTAATATTTTTACAGGCTGATTTCTTGGGGCACTTGTGAACCTGATTTTAACCTCTTGCCATGACTTACTTGTTGGAAGTTTGGGACTCACCTCTTTAACCTTGCAGTGCTCTTGTGACATTTGCAGAGAGTTGTGATGACAGTTCAGTTCATGTGGAAGGCTTGGAGTATCGATTGGAACGTTTTACCTGTACTGATTACTCTTTTTGTAGGACTGTCTTTGGCGTTTGGGTGGTGGTTGCTGGCCATTCAGCATACGTGTTTCAGATGTTTTTTCACGAGTTATCTGTGTCCGTTTTTCCTAACTAATTACTGACCTATTCTGGTGTTCTACTTGTGTTAATTCATATTGGGGGGTCCTTTTTTTGGTTTTTCCTTCTAACTTTTGTGTCTTATTGAACATATAATACTCTAATGTTTACTGTGATCATTCAAGATCTAGCTCTTTTGTTCTGAAAGCAGCCTGGTTATTGGCTTCGCACTTCCTGTCAAGAAGATGACCTTTTCTTGGTTCTTGAAGTTGCTGGGTATGTGAAGCTTGATACTGTGATTACTGCCTTCTTCATTGTATTTGCACTTATACAATCCATATTCCATACTGATGCCTTTTTTTGGCATGTTAAAGCACCTTGCAAACGAAGGATTGGAACCAACTTGGGGGAGCACTAGTGATTATGAATGTAGCATTTGTTTTTCTCTCAATCCATGCATAAGGAAGTCTGGTTGCCTGTTATATTTCTTGACAATACTGTATATTTTACAACTCCAAAATTAGCCTTGTCCTACCAAATAAAAAGTTGAAATTTGCTGAAGCTAAATTTCTTAGCATTTGGAAACTTCTCTGGACTTTTTCTTGATTTATTTAGTAAAATCCATCCTTGAGATATAAGAAAGTTTAGCAGTGTGATGCTATGAAGGTTGGTCATTTTACTTTGGCCTTGGGGTTGGGGATTCATTAACTGATTGAAAAGTCATTATGGTTGGTTTTGTTTCTTATGAATGGTGTTTTGTGTTGCCTTATTTTTGGTCTACATTATAAATCAGTTTTCTCCTACTTCAGCAAGTCTTTGGGCCTTATTACTTTAATCTTGTTTGGAGTTGTGTCTTATAAAATTCGTAAGGGCCTATTTTGTTTGGAAAATTTGAGGATATTTCAGTGTGATTCTTAGTTTTAAAAATGGAAAAATGTCATTTTTAGTCCCTTATATTTAGGTCTGGGGCAATTTTAGTCCTTTTTACCTGTAATTTGAAGGTTAAATAGGTCACTTGGGGTATTTTTATAAAATTTATAAATTTTGTGTTAAGACATGAACTATAAAATTAAAAAGGGTTAATTACGCAGAACCTTCTTATGATTTGTGAAAATACATGATGATCTCCTATGGTTGAAAAAGCTATACAAAACTCCTCTGTGCTTTTTAAAATGTTGTAAAGTGAATAGAAACTGTTAAACGGTCAAACTCCTAAAGTTTTTTTTTTTTTAAACTTTTGTTATAAAACGACAAAATTACCCTTACTTACAAAATAAGGTTTTTTGTTTTTTCTTAACATACTTGATAGATGTATAATTTTTAATATATGAATTAATATTACCTCCTTATTTTTTTCATTTCCATATTTGTCTCATAAATAATATAATAATTATTTTTATTTCATCTCAATAATTATTATCTATCCAGCTAATTATAATAACTATTCATCACCGGTAGACACAGTAGTCGGGAAACACCAAAACACCACCACCGGAAAATATTATCACCATCCATCACCAGTCTCATATGCATCATATTTAAACCAAAACAACCATAAAAAAGCCAACATCCTAAACCAAGTAAAATTTTTAACAAAACACTAGAAGTTTCAATCAAATCCATATCGCAAAAATAATTATCGGGTCCATACAAAATTCAGAAGAGAATAACAAAAAAAAAATTGAAAGAAAAGGAAGTGGAAGGCTTGAATGGTTACTGGGTTTCAGTAGTAATATACTAATATTCACTCCACATATCATAAACCAAGAATCAGAAAGAAAAACAAATAAATGTAAGCAGCAATCCTCAATTCATATGGGAAATTGCAGATAATAAAAAAATTATCCCTTTTCGATGCATCAAAAATTAATCAACACAATAATCATCAAATCCATCTCACGACCGATGCAGAGGGATTTTGCGATGCAATCGACAACCCAGATCAGCCACAAGCGCAAACCCAGATCCGCTAGTACTGCTCAAACGCAAACCAAGATCCGCCACAAGCTTCAATGGATAATGAAACCTAGACCCATATCTACGAAAACCCAGATTCACAAGCTTCGATGTTGAAATCACCTAGATGACAAACTCATTGCAGAGTGAGGGGATGGAACCGGCGGCGAGAGGGAGAATTCATGGAGGAGAGAGAGAGAGAGAGGAGAGAGAGAGAGAGAGAGAGCTTTTTAGGGTAAATTTGTTTTTTTAAAAGTAAAAAAGAAAAATAGTAAAATGACAAACTCACCACTCTGACCGTTAGTCATAACGAAAATTACTAACGTTATAGCATTTTTGAAAGCACCGGAGGGGGGGGGGGGGGGGGGGTCTTCTATAGCTTTTTAAACCATAAGGGGGTTATCCATAACTTTCGCAAACCACAAGACGGTTTTGCGTAATTAATCCAATTAAAAATTGCCCTTTTGATACCTATATTTACAAATTTTTTTATAAAATTGCCTTTTTCCATGTGCATTTTTGATACCCAAAAGCAATTTTTTAGTTTTACGGTTCATGTTTTAATCTAAAATTTATAAATTTTGTAAAAATGCTCCAAGTTACATGTACAACCTTTAATCACAATTAAAAGGGACTAAAATTGTCACAGTAAAAAACAAAAGGGATCGAAATCGCCACAGGCAAACAAAAGAGATTAAAATTGCCACATGTTAAAAGTAAGGGGCTAAAAATGCCATTTTTCCTTCTAAAATTTGTTTTAAAACCCAAACTTAGTATTCAGAAAATGGATATCCAAAATTTCTTTTTTTTTTTTCTCTTTTGGAACGTCAAAGATTACTTTTCTCTAAATTCAAATTTTGAGGGGAACTCTTGTTTGTTGTGTACTCCCTTACCAAACAAGATATTTGAGAAACTGTTTCTTTAAATTCCCTCACTAAAAGTAGTTTTTGAAAACATTCTTTTCCCATATGTTCATTTGCATATTTCCACAAATAAATTTTCAAAACCTCCTTTAAAACGTGCAAATGAAGATAGATAACTCCTCCTATTTTACAATAAATGTCCATTTTGACAATTACATATTAAGAAATAATAACAAAAGACTATTTATTCCTTAATAAATGTTAGCATCTTCTTTACTTTTGTATTGGAAATTGGAAAGTTAGGTGCGCTTGGTTCGTAGAGGGGAATGAGAATGAAAATGAAAATGATAGTAGTGAGGAATGAAAGCAGAGATAATCATTATATTAGTGTTGTTTGGTTTGTGAAATGGAATGACTATCATTACCATTGATAGTGTTTGGATCACAAATTAAATTTTTAGCAATAAAATTTTGATTAATTTTTTTTACATTAAACTTTTAATATATTATAAAGTATTTATATTTAAATATGTTACAATGATAATTTTTACTAATTAGAATTTTTAAAAATAAAAACTAGATAGAAAAAATAATTTTAAAGAGGAATGATTCCCACTCCCCTCAAAATGGAGGGGAATGGATGATCTATTTAAAGTAGGATTTGGGGGTGGGGGTCCAAGGAATGAATCCCCCAAACCAAACACCCCCTTTCATTTCCATTGTCATTCCCTTTTCTAAAAACCATGAAACAAGCACCTCCTTAGTAATGTGGGAGGCAAGGTAATTATTTAAAAATTTTAAAATGACGGTATCTTATCTTTTTGTAAAACAGAGAATACTATTATGTTCTTTTTGTGACCCAATTGGGGAATTCTTGTTGTGAGAAAAAATATTTTTTTGGAGTGAAATTATTTTGGAAATTTGTGTAGAAAAGAAAAGAGAAGTGTTATGATTATGTTATTTTTTTAATATATGTAAGTGAAATTTAGAGAAAATTTAAAATTTAAAATTTGAAATTTATAAAAATAATGTTGTTTCTTTATGATGATTTGTGGAGGAAAACGTGATGATTTCTCAAAAATGGATGCAAAAGAACGGAGCATTTTTATATATAAAGATGCTCTCAACATTGATCTAATAATCCAAGCTAGTAATGATACTCTTTATAATAAATTCAGGGAAAAATTACAGTTACTTCAAGTAACCATTCACCCATTAAATTTGATCCGGATAAATTAAGGATAGGCTAAATTTTAATGGCTAAATGATTTCTTAAAATGACTATAGTTTTATTCATAGATATTCTTTAATAAATGCATGTCACTATAAAAACAAAATATGTTGTAGTATGAGTATTATTATTACTCTACCCTAAGCTTGCTCGTGTCCAGTAAAAAAAGAAATTTAATTACTATATTTTTAGGTTCAAACCATGATCTCAGAGTTATAAAGTTCTCGCTTTAATCATCATCCTGGCCCTCACCGAGCATGTGTCGAGTATAACTGACGTATTGACTATGCATGTTGTTAGAGTTTAAACTAAGCTCTAAAACGTGTTTTGAAAAAAAATAAAAATAAATTAAGAAGTAAAGAATTATATTCGTATATATAATTTTTTTTTTTAATAAATAATGAGACTCATAGAGCAATACCGAATTATAATTCACTTACCCTAGGACTCAGATTTTTCAGCCCAAACTAATATTTGAACCAAGATAACATAAGCAACAATCCAGTGTCTATCGGTTATGATGCAAAGAGGGGAATGAGAGGCCAGGGACTTGGCAGAAAGCTATTTCATCCTTAAATGTATATCATTGCATCATTTTATCCCTAATTGTAATTCGTGTTCAGTAAGTTTGTGTTACTCTCATTTTGAAAAAATGTAAGATGGATATGCTATTCAAAGTGTGATGTTACAAAGATAAAGTAGTTTTTGTTCAATTTTAACTTCAATAATTATAATATTTTCTTTGAGTGCTAATTATTTATATTTTTGAACTTTTTTATTATATTTTACTAGTAATGTATTATGCTTGTTGTTTTTTCTAACACTTTGAAAGTCAACAAAAAAAAATAAAATTAATGATCTATGTTAGTCACACCTAAGATAAAAATTGTTAAATCTATCAATTTTATTACGAATACAATCTATCTTTTTTGGAAAAAATTCTCTCGTATTATCACTAAAAACGCAAAAAGCAACTATTAAAGACAAAAAAAAGTGGTAAGAAAGGGTGAAGACAGGCAGACTATAGAGACTCCGACGCCGGCTCCGACGACTTCTCCTTGGAGGTGAGGGCCCTGCCCACAACGAAAGGCCCCGTATTACTGTTCCCTCTGTTCGTTTCCCTTCCGCAGCCGTCCAAGATCGCAGTGAGGTGGAACGGCGGCGCATCGGTGGCCAACCACTGCTCCACGTAGAACACCGACTGGCTGCACGGCCGGTGAACCCCAGTCGACGTGACTTCAATGTACTCGCAGTACCAGCCGTGGTGGTACCCCGATCCGTCGGAGGTTAAATTGAGCCTGCAAATCGGCGAAGAAACGCAGGAGCCTCTCCCGGTGAAGATGTCGAGATTTCCCCTCTCGTAGTAGTCGTGATCGGGGCCCATCTGACCCCATTGTCTCAGATCTGGGATCCATACTGATCTTCCGTGGGAGTCGCCGAGAGTGACGCTGATTTTGGAGTCGGTTCCGGCCTTTATGACGCTCCCCGTCTGCACGTACAGCGTGTACACACAGTCCTGCCCCGAATCAATCAACCATTCATTCATCCATAGATGGGAGTTTCAAATTTCAATCAATATGATCTCTAATCCGATATGATTAAACACTAATTGTGATCAATGAGGAGCATAAGTAAGATTAAACTTACGTTTGAATCGGCAGGAACAGTGGCAGCTAGCGCCAGGAGGAGAATGGCGGCGAGCGTGGTGAAGTGGCGAATCGTCGTCATCGCTTTCGCTAGAGAACTATGGATCGCAGCTGAAATTTGATTAATACATAAATTTATTCATTATGGAGATGAATGATGTATTTATGTAGAATCTCGATCTCCACACTCCAGCTTGGACGGATCATTTGCATTAAACTGGGCCCCACCCTTTACTATTTCAAAAGATATTTCACTTGCACTAGTAATTGAATTGAGATTGCAACATAATATGATAATTTGGACAAATGATCCTCACATTCGTAATTAGACATGTTCTTTATGTCGGGTTGAGACCGAGTTTGAGTTTTAGGTTGAGTCCAAATGGGTTTGTGACCAAAACAAAGAAACAATGTTTTTAACCCAAAACTTAAACGCATATTCCACCACCACCCGGTCGGCCCCTCTGCCTCCTCACTGCTGCCGTCGCTGCCTCTCACAGCCACCGCCGCCGGTCTAAACCGTAAACCCCCAAAATCCAATTCTTCCTCTTCTTCTTCTTTTTCTGTTTCAAGCCAAAAAATTTGAGATTGAATTTCAGGTTTCCCCAAATCCCTAAAATGGGACGTGAACTAAAGATTCAATTTTAAATTCCAATTACAAATAAAGAGAGATTGAGTGCTTAAATTCCAATTACAAATAAAGAGAAATAAAGAGAGATTGAGTGCTTAAATTCCAATTACAAATAAAGAGAGATTGAGTGCTTAAATTCCAATTACAAATAAAGAGAAATAAAGAGAGATTGAGTGCTTAAATTCCAATTACAAATAAAGAGAGATTGAGTTACGTTGCCGGTTGAGCCGCCGGCGGCGCGAAGAAGAAGAAGAGGGCTGGCTTCGCCGGCAGGAAGAAGAAGAAGAAGAGGTCCGGCTTCGCCAGCGGGAAGAGGCCGGTGGCGATTGCAGGCGGAGGCGGCAGTGGGTCTCAAATTTTTTGAGGTGAAATTGGTCTTAGTTTTGGGGTTAAGAAATGGGTAAGAAACATTGGGTTGGTTTTGATTTTGGGTTTAAACCAAAAAAAAAAGGGCAAACCAGGTCTCAGTTCTGTCAAAAGAATAGACCCTTTGGCGGAAGGTTGAGTTTGGAAAATGAAAAAAGTGATGAGTTTTTTTTAAAAAAGTATATATTGCCCCGTGTTCATGCGTAACCTATTATTTTGGACAAACGATCCTCACATTCGTAATTAATGTGGCGGAAGGTTGAGTTTGAAAATAAAAAAAGTGATGAGTTTTTTTTAAAAAAGTATATATTACCCCGTGCCCATGCATAACCTATTCCAAACAAGGTCGAAAACAAGAACACATTGATGTTTAGATCATAAGGATTAGGATGAAATGCTAGGGTATTTCTAAAGATTACTCTATCATAAGAAAACAAATTACTTTTTTAATTTATTTTTAAGGAAAAATTTACTTTATTAATTGGGATTTCCAGCAATTTAAGATAGGAAAGCCGGAGGGCTATTCCAAGTGAAGTCTGAGGCTACATGATTCTTGGCATATTAGCCCAATTCATGTGCTACAATGTTTTCAGATAGACTAATCCAACAAATCAGCAGTCCTCTGAAGTTCTGGGATGTGGCGAATGATCGGCAGATTTGTCCCTTGCACCACAACATGTCCATTTACAGCCTGGACGACAACCAATGCATCTCTAACTATGTGGCAGTCACAAAACAGTTCGGCTTGTACCATCAGAAGGGCTTCTTTCAACGCCATGCCTTCTGTCGCCACCGGGGCCAGCAATGGTCCGATATTTGGCTAACAAATCAAAAATTGACCTGTCTCACGTGCCAAGAACTTGAGAACAAATTACTTTTTCTTAACAAATTGGTCTAGTGAACAATTTTATGCATTTAAGGCCTTGGCTTATGGAGGGTAAAGATCGAATCCCGACAACTCCGCTTGTATTGTCAAGAATTAGGATACCTTTCATTCATTAAAAAAAAAAAAAAAAAAAAGAGAAAAGAAAATTACGTTGAAAAAAAAAAATCCAAATAACATTTACTCGAAAATTAAGGGCTGAAGTTAAATATGTATATGAGATAAAAACTAGAGCCTGAATTTACCTCAAACAACAGCAAGAGGAAATTCTCAAAATCACTTTCTGTCGAACACACCTGCGCTGCGCGCATCAACAGGCTCCACAGCTCAAAAGTGGAGAAAATGGTGAACTCCTGGGACTTGTGGGTCGAGGAGGCGCTCTCAAAGCTCCAGTCTTTGAAGTTGCTTCGATCTCTCAGACCCATCCACCTTTCACCCTCCAACCACACTGAATCAGACGAGCTCCAGTTTCATGATGGGTTGCGACATTGGGATAGGGCCTCAGTTGAAGTTCAAATTTCAGAGCCCACTTTCCAGAAATGGCTTCAAGACATTCCCAGTTCCGGTACCTCTCCCTTTCTTCATTTTGCTTCCCCAATGATTTTTTTTGGGTTTAATTTTCATTTTTTGACAAGATTGATTCCTTTTGTGTCCTTCTTCTGGAGTCTGGGTTTGTTTATATCATATTGGCTTGCTGATTTATAACGCTATTTTATATGCATCGGTGTTGGTACATTGAATAGGAGATGACTTGAAGATTGGAAATATTGAGGAGGTTGATAGTGGAGCAGGAATTTCCTGCGGAAAGTTCCGGACTTTGTTGATATTCTCTGGCAATGATTACTTGGGCTTGAGTACACACCCAACAGTCATCAAGGCTGCTGCCAAGGTCTTATAGTTAGCCTATTTGCTACTGCAGAATCTTTGATTTCTCATGTTAAAATTTGGGATATTTTAGTTTATTGTTATTTCCATATTTTTGGTTTGCTTGAACTATTAGGCAGTTCAGGAGTATGGAATGGGACCAAGAGGTTCTGCTTTAATATGTGGGTATACGAATTACCACAGAATGATGGAGTCATCCTTGGCATGCTTAAAGAAGAAGGAGGTATCATTTATTCGTTCAATGTTTTTAGGGAATGCATTTTGTTTCTGGTTTAGAGAGAAATAAGAAGCAGAAATGATGGTTAATATTCTTGAAAAATCCTGTGCCCTGAGCCTTTCGAAAGGCTTGTGGTTGCATGTTTTCCTATTTTTGAAGTCGAAATCTAGTGTCTTGCATTCATTTGATATTGTCAGCCTCTGATTACTGGGTTTGACAGCATCAAATAATTCTCTATGCCATTGGTTTTGATGTTGAAACTGGTTTACCAAGCAATTTTGTCTCTAAATGGTTAAGCTTTGTTTCTCTAAGGAGTGCACTCGAGGATCTAAACTGATAAGTGTTTGCTCTAATGTTACATATTAGGATTGCCTTCTTTGTCCCACAGGCTTTTCAGCCAACATGGCATTCATGACTGCATTAGGAAGTGTTGGTTTACTCTTAGCCGAGGGAGGAAAACCAGCAAAGGATGATAGGGTTGCCATATTCTCAGATTCTCTTAATCATGCATCAATTATCGACGGTATCCGATTAGCTGAGAAGCAAGCAAATACAGTGACCTATATCTACAGACATTGTGACATGTTGCACCTTAATGCATTACTGTAAGTTGAGGTCATCATTTAGTCAGTTTGAGTTTCTGTCTTCTTGCATTTTGTTATGCATTTGCATTTCATAACTTTGAAATTGTGCTTAACAGATCAATTTGCACAATGAAGAAGAAAGTTGTTGTCACCGATAGGTCAGTCACTTCACTTGGTTGTGTTTTTTGAAAGACAAGTTGAATCATGTTTGATATTCTTTAGAATTCATGACGGAAGAAGTTGAGCCTTAATTATTTGTTGCTTTCAAAATATCGACATGATTCTTGTTATGGTGTTAACTGAAAGTTGAGTGGTTACTTTTATTTATTGGTGAAGGCTCAATTTTCTCATTTGAAAGCAGTGACAATGTAGATAAGACTAATCATGAGTTTGTGCATCGTATTGTCTTACCTATGGAGACATACAAATGCTCATGTAAATGATATTATTGTTGTTAGGATCTACTTGTTGCTTCTTATTTGTGGAACATGAGTGTGGGTAAAGCAACGGTGATCCATCAAAGGTCTGAATATTTTTCTTTTGCCACTTTTTATGCTGCTCTAACATTATTTCTAACTCTGCTTGTTTGTCACTTAATGATATAACATACGAAAGAATATGAAGTTCTTTTTAGGTAATCAGTATGTCTTCTTTACCAGCTTGTTTAGTATGGATGGAGACTTTGCACCCATTCTTGAGCTTGTGCGGCTACGCAAGAAGCATGGATTTTTGTTGGCAATTGATGATGTAAGTATACTGAAACTTGAAATGTGATGTAAATATGTAGGTGTCCTTTGCAACATGCCTTCTGTTTTATCGGATGCTTACAAAGTAATTCATCACAACTCTCTTTTGTCGCCAATGTACAGGCTCATGCAACATTGGTTTGTGGGAGAACTGGAGGGGGTGCAGCTGAGAAGTTCAATTGTGAGAAAGAAATTGATATATGCATAGGCACTATGAGTAAGGCTTTTGGTTGCCATGGTGGATTTATAGCATGCAGGTGATTAAAATCCTTCTCGCTACTTGTTTGGTTGATAATATTGAGAAATTGGGGTTGCCGGGGAGTTGCTGAAGACTAATTATATGATTTTATTTTCTTGATCGGGTCTTAAACCTATTTCTGGCAAGCAAAAGGAAGTAATATTGTTGAAGTACACAGCTGAGGACAAAAGAATTTAAATGAGAATTGAAGGGACTAGAACTTCTAATGACAGGGGAAATTAATTTCTTGTTCTTGTAATGTTATTGAATTATATTTTGTAAAGTATCAGTGCATCATGTTTGGATTACGGACTTTCCCCTTTTTATGCAAAATGAACAGCAAGAAATGGAAGCAGCTGATTCAGTCCAGGGGTCGGTCTTTTATATTTTCAACTTCTACACCAGTGCCAGTTGTTGCAGCTGCCCACGGTAAACTTGGATTATAGCATAAGAATAAGTCACTGAATCCACTCTCTTTGACAATACTTGATTCAAAATGCATTGTCTGTTGAAAAGTTGTGCTAGGTAACACCTTATCCCCATGAACTATGAACAATATTCAGCTATTGAAATTGTGTGAAATATCATGAGGCTTTACATAATTGAGCTTAATGAAGACATATTTACTCTATTTCTATATTCAAACCTTGTTTGGTAAGTTAGCTATAGGAAGTTTGGTGCATTATACATCATTAATGTTTTAATTGCATTTCTACTTCACTTATTTGTGTCTAATGGCTCTGTATTTGAATATCCTTTTGTTAGCATCTACACATCTGTATGTAGTTTATTTTTTATGCAGCTGCGATCACTGTTGCAAGAAAGGAGACATGGCGTAGGAAGGCCATATGGAATCGCGTATTGGAATTCCGAGCCATGACAGGAATTCCCATAACAAGTCCCATCGTTTCCCTCATTGTCGGGAGTGAAGCAAAGGCCCTGGAAGCTAGCAGGTACTTCCGGCCTTCCCAAACTCTTCCCTCTCTTTACCCGCGCTATGTTGACGATGGTTGGTTTGCCTGTTACTCATAAACAGCCATGTTGGTTTGATGAAACAGGCATCTTCTGAAGTCAGGTTTCCATGTAACTGCTATAAGGCCCCCAACAGTGCCTTCAAATTCATGCAGGTTCATCTCTTGTTCCTAAACTTCATTTGCGTGTACATGGTGTTTTAGACGTACTCCCATATAAAGAGTCCTATTTTCGAGTTGTACCTTGTGATTCAGAAACACTTGTCTCGTTCCATGCTGAATTAATACGTTATTCGAGAGGAAACCTTGCTATAGTTGAGTTCAACTGCTGTTATTTGTTAGGTTAAGGATAGCGCTGAGTGCTGTGCACACGGAAGATGATTTGAGGAAGCTTGTAGCTGCTCTGTTTAGTTGCATCAATTTTGAGGAGATAGGGTTTTCTTGTTCCAATTTCTCAGCTAAATTGTGATCCAATTACTGTATACCAAGGCTAAATTAGTACTCTTCAGCATCCCATTAATATTATTAATATTAATATTTGTTGTTTCAGATGAGGCAAAATGGTTTAGTGTAAATTTCAAATTTCAATACTTGCAGAGAACATACTGACTCTAAATGTGAACTTTGTATTCTTTTTTTTCAACTAATAGGAATATATTTGTATTCTTTGAGAAAAGGGATAAATGGAATCTACCCTAAAAGTTTAAACAATGAGAAAGAAGCAAACAAGGCATTTATCTATTGCAGCAAAAATAAGGTCAAACTTCGAAGCCATAATGGCATCGCCTGCAAATTCGAGCCCATAAAGCTATTTCTGGGAAAATATATAGAAAATGAGAGCTTAGGGGAATATTGAGTATCCATAGTTTTCTCTTCAGTTTGTAATATATGCTACTAAAGTTCCTCGGCCTTATTTGCAGAAGCACTTTAATGGAAGGACAAGTTTGAATTTTGAATCACCCCACTTCTCTCTCTTCTTCTTCTTCTTCTTCTATATTCTCATCACATCCATCCTTAACTGGAATTGGAATTGGAATTGGAATCATCAGACGCAGAATTTGCAGTTGCCAAAGCAAGCCATGTCCCCATTTCCTTTCCTGTGGACATGCATGAAGCTGACGAAGAGAGGCTTTTGCTTAGTTTCTTCCGCTCCCCTTCTCCAGTCATCATCACCTCCCAAGATTCACTTCTTGTCCTTTGTATTTCATCACCTCCCCCCTGAAATATAACACAATAAATCAGCCATTTTTATACATTATATATGCGGAAAAATATTGAAAAGCCCAGATCGATGAACATGAAAGGATGATGAAAAACTCACCAATGAAGGTAAAGGGTTGCCACAGTATCTGACAACAGCATTATTAGATGGGATATCGTTCAGGTTGATGTTAGGAGTCGTAGGACTAAACTTTGTGCTGGTGGTGGTATCGTTTGACAAGGTGGAAACTGTGACGGTAACAGCACGCTTCTCAGCTAAGGGCTTCACCGGAGGAGAAGCTGGACTGAGGTTGTTGTTGTTGTTGGTGGTGGTGGTGATGTTAGGGTGGTGATAAGGCAGCTGAGGAGGAGGAACCAAGGCAGAAGAGGAAGAGACTGAAGGTGGAGTTGGGACCACGAAGAGATGATCCTCAACTTGGACCACAACCTGAGGGGAACTAGTAGGTGTAGCGTTGCGGGCCATGTTTGGCCAAAGAAAAGTCCCCTGGGGCTTGCAGATCCTGAACCCGCTCTTCAGCCTTTCTATCTTTGCTGCTTTTTCTGCTGCCATTGTTGCTGCCTTTTCTGCTTTAGCTGCTACCTCTTCCATTGCATTTACTACTTGTACTTCTTGCTCTTTTGTCCCTTGCTTCAGTTCAGTACTAGGCTCTATCTCTTGTTCACCACCAGGCACCATTAATGCCAATTTGGACGTTGTTTTCCCTTCCTGATCTTTAGGCAATAGCTTCTTTATTTCTTCCTGAATATATATATTCAGTGCCAATGGTCACTTTCTGTTCTGTATCAATTGTTCATAAACAAATGTATTGTGCATGCACTAGAAAAAAGTTTAGTACTCATCTCTTTAATTGAATGCATTGAATAACATACATATATAGCATGGTCAAAAAATAGGACTAGCAATTAATGAAGATGAATGTACAATAACTTGAAAGAATTCATTTCATATAATTCAAACAAAAGTATATATAATGTCAACATTTAAGGGAATTGCTTGATTAAATCAAGGTGAATGACATGAATTGAATTCATTAACTGCAACTATGTGTACCTCTATCCCTTTGACAACATCTTGAATAACCAATAATTGTTCATGGTACTTTTCCTGCCACCAGAAGTTGCAACATTTAGGTCAGGCCGTTGTTTCTTCATGTAGATATCAATATGTTGTGTGGAAATTATTCACGTACCAGAGAAGCAGGTGCTTTGGCAGGGTCAGACTTTGAAGTAACTAGTGAATTGGCAAGCTGATTTAATTTCCGACTGATATCAGAAGGATTTGAAGAAACCTCTATCGCTAGAGTTTCCTTTTGCTGCCTGCTGGATGCAAGATTCTCAATCTCCCTGACCAAATTATGAGCAGCCAAAGAAGATATCAAGATGAAGAAGAAGAAACATGGATAGAATACAAGCATGCATTGTGAATATGTTAATTAACTTCTAGCATATATAAGGGCCCAAAAAAGGAAAAAAAAAAAAAAAAAATTTAAAACTACTTCACCTTCTTAGGTTTCCAAGTTCTTGCTCAAACTGCTTCCTGGGTACCATACCCCTGGCATTTCTGATGATGCAAGAATGTGTGCAAAAGAAAGGTTCAAAACACATGAAACCCAAGAATAGTTAAGCCCCTTATATATTATCATTTGACCAAACTAGTGCATTTTTTTTTACCTTTTGATTTGGTGAATCTCTTCTTTCAACAGCCTTAATTCCTTAGCACAAATAGGGTCCTGAGTTGGGCAGTCACCCGGTTTCCATCCTGGTGGAGGAATCCAAAAAGGATCATTTACTCCAGCCTCCTTCCTGATGTCAACAAGATCAGCATCTTCTAACCAATACTCCATTGCCCCATCCGCATTATGCCTCCTCCTGAACCGTACTTGTTCACCTGGTGCAAGCTTACCAGCCATGTGCTTGAGAAGATGATCCAAGAGCCCCGTGTCCCCAATCCTCTTCCTTGCCTCCTCCCTTAGATCAGGCCGGAGAACTGGATTACCGGCTGTTGCCCGTTTCGCTTTCATCACCGCCAGAAGGTTTTCGGTAGCAAGCTGGTACCTTTAGATATCATTGACACAGAGAAAACAACCATACAAACAGTGACTAAACCTTCAAAAATTAAGAGGTTCATGGCACAAATAACACTGTTGTTCTTTTACCTCTCAGCAGACCATCTATCTTTCGGGTTTTCAGTCAGCGACAGCTCTCTGCATCTGCCTCTTTTGCTATGAGTTCTCTTCGTCGTCGTCTTCTTCTGTTGCTGCCTCTTTTTTGCAAGTTGAATGTTCTTAGTATTTTCTCTAGTACTGTTTCTCAGCTTGTACCTCTTTCTCTTAAGGTTTCTATGCATCTCTTGGCCTTCTTCTACCATGTCTTCTTCATCTGAACATTCCTCCTCCTCTTTGTTGTCTTCTCTTTCATCATCCTCTTGTTCATCATCTTCATCTTCTTCGTCATCAGTATCACCATCGGTTTCTTCTGGGTATTCCATGCCTTGAATTTTTGCCTTCTTACTTCCTTGAGTATACAAACTAGAAGAAGACTGGACATTATCATTTATGTTCTCTTTATGCTTTTCCAGAAACTTGACCTGTCGTCTAATACCCCATCGAACCATCCCATTGCCTTTGAGCACCTCCAAACAGTTCCCCTTCTTGTAACCGTTGTCAGTTTCAGACATATCGATTGTGGCGGCGTCGACTAACCAGAAGCTCTTCAAATGCTTATTCTCAGCAAACTGTTGAGAGGGAATCTGACGGAGGAGAACCTTCGCAGCAAGTGCCGTTCCCATCACAAACTTCTCATCTAATGCTGGGTACATCTCCTCGACGCTATTGCTGAAGTAGGTTTGAAGGGAATCCATGCTCGGATATCTCACTGCCACGTTCAGCTCGGTCTTCTCGCTCACCTGACAATTGTAAAAGCAGAAAATTCAATAAAAACCTATGAATATATCTCATAATTAAGCTCATGATCACTATAAGTTACTATAGTCTGGAAGAGGGGTTTCTTGGATTGTTGATAATGAACTTACCATGGCCACCCGGATAGACCTAAGCTGTATAGGGGTCCGAGGAGGCAAGTGAAAGTGATCAATCTCGTAAACAGAGCCCACTTCGACTTGATTGTTGCTGAAAAGATACACTGCAGGTTGTTCGTGATCCACATTTTCTGGGTGCCAAAAGAGCAAGTCATCAGTATACATGATTTTGATATTTTAACCCAGATGCTCAAGTCTCAAAGAAATATATGAAATTAAATGACTCATCGGAGCTATATGTTGTTTCAATGAGGACACTGTAGTTGAGATAAAAAAAACAAAAAAACAAAAGCTCACCCTTTTCAACAACAAATGAAGGACATAACATCAATCATCAACGGTAAAAAGGGACACTTAGCAAAACACAGAGTAGTGGAGTACTACCATCGTCGAGCTGAAACATTGGACCGTGGTGATCAGATGTAGGAGACAGTGGTGAAGAAACCTGTTGGCCGTTTTTGCAGTCGTCCTGCTCCATTTCCTGAAAAAGCTAATGCACTATTCGGTTCACGCTAAACACAACACGCACATGCACAGACGTATATAATCTTTCCTTCGGTTACCAAAAGAAGCCACACAAAATCACAGCAAATCACTACCTCTAAATAAGTTTGTAGAGACACCAAGAATATACCCTTCACGTATGTGTATATATGTATAAAATTACTAATATTAGTGTATAAATATATGCATGTACTGTAGTAGTGATGATGCTCCTTAATAATTACTGCTATTTTTTTTTTTTTTCTTACCACAACCATGCGGTTTATGGTTCACAATCATCACAAAGATTTGATTTTCTTTTACTTTTGATGACTAACAGCACGTATCGCAAATACTGAAATACACACGCCCAAACTACTTTAGTCATTATTACGCCTATACTACAAAGCCAACGCCTTTTTTTTGTATTTACTTTTTAGGCGCGTGAGCTTGTGAGGCAAGAAAAACAAATGGCACGATAAAGTAGGAAAAAAAAATAAGAGGAATGAAATTAACACCGATTTGCAAAATGCGTGTTAAGAGAGAGAAGGTAGTGGTCCATGTAATTTTTACAATACATGCATAGAGATGGAGAGAATGAAATTTACCGAGTTGGCTTCTTTGCATTTCCTGAATCGCCTTCGTTGATAGGTTTCCATAATATATTCGTCGATCTGTAAACAAAACATACAGCCAGCAAAGGAATAATTTTTAGCCCAAACTGAACAAAAGGGGGGAGATAATTTGATAATAAATAAAACTGAACGACGAAGTTGAAAAAAAGTAAGAAAAAAGGACATAAATCCATGGAATTATAAATCTGGCGAAAATATCGGATAGAAAAAGTAAAAAGTGGGAGGTGAATTAATGAGCTAGGGTTTCCGATCGAAAAAAGTGGAGAGGTGTCTTAAAATGAGGACTGTGTGTGTTCCGTGTATGGTAATGCCATTAATATTGCGGCTGCAAGACAAAAAGGATAAGCCATAACAATTCATCTATACTACAAAAAAAACCCAGACATTACTCTCAGATGCTTGCACTGTTAGCAGATCAGATCGCCACTCCAGAGACTGAGAATATACGTACGCCAAACCAAACCGAACCACCCCAGTATTTGTACTACCAATTCACAACATCTTCTGCGATAAATGAAAAATTAAAAAACCCACTCACTCACACAGATACACTCACAGTCACACATTCATACTCTGGCATACATATTAATGGTTTGTTTGACTTGGAGAATCAAAAACCCTCGCAATGAAAGTTAAACAACACTGAAAGTAGCGCAGACTTAGAATCAGAAAGACCAGAAAAAGGAAGAGAAATTTAGCAGCAAAAACGTATTAAAAAAAACCACGGAATCAAGCAAATCTAGTCCGAATCATTTTCGGAGCTAGGTTTTCCATCTCTCCACGTCTCGGGAAGCTTCAAAATCAAACCATAGATAGATCGACAGGCAGCATCCTTGAAAACCACCACACACACCCACACAAACAAAAGAAGAAGAAGAAGAAGGACTACGCTCCGATCAGCAATGCAATATTACTGTCTGTATGAGTAAACCCTAAGCTGATGATGCGCTCGCCCAGTTTCAAACACAACTCTATTCTCTTGTAAAAATCCGCCCAAGTTCGCGTACTGCTCTGCGGAGAGCACACACATTCATGGAGCGAAGACTGTGGCCGGAAAAATTATGATCGGAACACAAGAACAACACTGATTGATCGGAAAATATAGACAGAGAGAGAGAGAGATCGAGAGCAGGAGATTGGAAGAGAAAATTTGCTCACCTTTTTTCCAACGATGATAATAATAATGGAAAACGAAAGAGAGAGAGAGAGAGAGAGAGAGAGAGAGAGAGAGAGAGAAAGAGGGAATTAAATGAAGATAAAAACTGTAAAAAGGAAGTGGGATTGGCCTTGGCCGCGCCATGCCTGTATGTAGTTTGGTTGCGTACGTACTGACTGAGATTTCCTGCTTTTTTTTTTAATTTTTCTTTTTTATTAATTTTAAAATCAATAATGGTATTCATTCACTGCGTTCTATTTATTCTACTAATGTCGTTGTTGTTAAATGTGCGTTAGTTATAACCCACACATTATTATGTTCATAAATGTATGAAGAGAAATTTTTTATAAATTGAATATTTTGTTGGAACAAAAATAATTTTGAAAGTCCAACGGAGGGAGTAATAATAATAGATGATAACTCCGTTGGTCTTCGATCAAACTTGGTCTCGTGTTGTACTTTCGTTCTCGAACTTGAAATTATTCCTCTTTAGTCTTCCAAACTTTGCCTTATGTTGCACTTTCATATCTGAACATGAAATTGTTTATCGCAAGTCTGGAAACTTTGATTTTTAAACTTTGGCTGCTTTCTTACTACCTGGAGAAATTTTTTTTGCAACTTTCTTACTGCCTGCATTATTATATAAAATTATTTCAATATTATGTGGGTTGTAACGTGTTCATCACATGTCTGTCGGTATTGTTGGATTGATTTTGACAATGAACTACATAGAAATGGAAAATTAAAGTTCAGGAATTAAAAAAAAAAAAGTTTTACATTTGGAAACCGATGTGCGACATGATACCAAATTTAAGCACTAAAGAAATTGTGCGACACGATATCAAATTTTAGCACTAACGAAATTGTGCGACATAAAACAAACACCAACAAAATTGTTCTCTCTAATAATAATTACTGAATAGCATTTGAGTGTGGCGCAGCCAATGAGCGGTGATAATTACTAACCGAAACGATACGTGTGTTGTCGCTAGCTCACGTGTTAATCTTTCTCATCTGTATTTACGAATATACCCCCATGCATGGATTCGGAATTAATTCCGTTGCCGTTCCTTTCCTTTCTGTTTTCTTATAGATAGGACTTAGTACTTACTAGAAGCTTCTCTCTTACAATAGCGGTGACACTCAATACCGCTTTTACCGTGTCAATTTTATGTCGTATTTTGATTTCTTTTATCGTGTCTAAAAGTATCAATTTTGTATCGTATTTTTCTTTCGTTTCAAATATTAACACCTGTAGTTTTGATTATGGAGTTAGTGAGAAGCCTCAGACATGAGAACAAACATATAAGCAATAGTGGTGGTTGGGAACAAAGCCATGAAACACTGTTAACAAAACACCATCTTTTATTCCATTTGCACTGCATAAGATAATATGATACAAGACATCATTTCATAACCCACACGAAAAGTACACTGGAAATCAAGCCATTGAACAACAGCAACAGCACCACACTGATCATCAAACACTCTATGGAACGAGAACAACTGAACCAGATGTTTTTCGGCTTTCGAGATCGGCTTGAGCTTGAGCAGCCTCCGACAAGGGATAAGTATGATTCATCCGCACCTTTAGCACACCAGAAGCAACGGTTGCAAATACTTCTCCTGCTGCTTCCAGTAGTTCATCTCGAGTCGTAGTGTACGCCATCAGGGAAGGCCTCGTCAGGAAGAGAGACTTCGCTCCAAGGACCGGCAAAGCTACCGGGTCTGGTGTCCCAGATGACTGTCCAAAACTCACCATGTATCCGCGGGGTTTTAAGCACGCTACCGACCCCTGATCATCAATGAAATCAAAATGACAAATACACAAATGTTAGCGTAGGCGGTTTCAAGATTAGAGCGAAGAAAATAGTTTACAGTGACTTTCAGTCACATAAAACAAAAGATCCAAACATCATGGTTAAACTTTTTGTTCCATTGAGGATTGATTTTCTTACCTCAAAGGTGTCTTTCCCAACAGAATCATAGACAACTTCTACTCCTTTGCCTGATGTTATCTCGTTAACACGGCTGACAAAATCCTCATCTTTATACAATATGGTGTGGTGACAGCCATCTTCTTTTGCTTGGGCTGCCTTCTCTTGAGTTGAAACAGTACCAATGACGGTTGCGCCAAGTGCATTCGCCCACTGGCACAATAGAGACCCGACTCCACCAGCAGCTGCATGAACAAGAACCGTGTGTCCAGGTTCAACCTGTGTATGTCACGACAGTCAGAAATTATTCAACGGAGACAACAGAAAATCTTCGTACATTTTCAAGACCACAACTTGAAACAAGAAACCATTGCATGATATATTCTGTAAAGACTTTGGCCTCGACGACGTTTGGAAAAAATGTTACAAGTTTTTCTCTTCAAGTAAAAGATGGATGCAAATGGAGACAACTAACACAAGAGAAGCCTTCCTTAAAACCAGATCGCATACAAATGATTCAGGTACAGGCAGAAGGTTTGGGAGAGAATTAACATAATCATACACATTATAAGATTCCAGCCAAGTGCTGTTGATGTGCAGTACTTAAAGTGTAATCAAAGTATATCACCAAAGTGCTCATGTACGAAACGAGAAAGAACTGTATAAATGATTGTTATATGACAAGAATTCACCATGTCCAATAAGTACAAGAAATTCCACTAATTTCTTCAATAACCTATGTAATGCCAACAAGTATATCACCAATTCAATATGTTCCTATCACCCAATACAGATACATATCCAACTAAGCCGGTATGCAGCACGCTCAGAAATCAACTACCAAAGATCTAAGACTGGAAATGAGAAAAGTAGCAAATCTGCAGACTCAACTACTTCAACGAAAAATGTGAATACATATGCAGCACTGCAGACGAAGAAATAGGATACTTCGATACACAATCAAAGCAGGAAGGAATAAGTGTATGATCATCCGAGCAAGTTAAAGTTAACCTACTTTGAAACAGCGACGGACTAAATAGTGAACTGTCATTCCTTTAAGCATTATTGATGCCGCAACAATGGGATCAATCGACGGAGGAACTGGTACAACTCTGTCAGCAGGAAGTATTTGCTCTTCTGCATAGGCACCCATTGGAGAACCAGCATAGGCAACAAGATCTCCAACCTTCCTACCAGTCTGCCCAGGTCCTACAGCTACCACAACACCAACTGCTTCCATACCTGTATCCAAAGCCATTGTAAACTAACTTTTGGAAGAAAGCAAATTGATTTTATCAAGCACTTTTAAACCAAAAACAAATGAAGTAGTTCAACTCCACCAAAGGAATTCTATAAAAAAAAAAAGGGTTTCCCAGCATTTCAATTATCAGCGGTCAGAATGATGAAATAGAAACAGAATTTTTATAGTACCTGGAGTAAAGGGAAATGCGGCTGCCTTGTAAACTCCTTTCCTGAAATAAACATCAATGAAATTAAGTCCAATGGCCTTATTTTTCACTCTAATCTCTCCTTCCTTCGGATCTCCAACTTCAACATCTTCCCATTTCAGAACCTATGATTCGCAAGAAAAATACATCAGCAGGTATGAATATCATCCTTCCCAATTTAATTAGCCTAAAAAAAAAATCATCTATGGTTCGAGAGACGCGGAACCGAATTCAACGTGCTATCTAAAAAATCACATTAAGTAGAGTCAATCCGCGAATTATAGAATCAGCAGGAAAATTGAAAAAATTCACCTAAAATGACTGAGCTCTACAAGATGATAAAATTTAAAAAGATCTTTGAATTGAAACTGAAAATAGGTTCTTAGTAAATGCATATCAACTGACCTCAGGGCCGCCAAATTCGTGAACTTTGATAGCCTTGACCATAGTTTTGGCGCCGGAGGAGGAAGTGGAAGTGGCGGAGGCTGATTCAGATAGAGCTCTTACTGCCGATGCTCTGCTCACAGAAGTAGTGCCTTTCCTGCTCCTACTATCAAAGAAAAATCTACTAAAATCCTCAAAGCTGCTGCTGCTCAGACAGGGCTGCCGGCGGCGGGGGCCACAGATGAACGAATTTTGTAGAAGATGGTGGCGATGTCGGATCAATTGATAGGGAATGTTGACGAATTTAGTGGGAGTGGGTAGTGTTCGCATATTCGTTTAGCAGCCCTTCTTGTCGTTGTGAATGTCAAAATTATGAAATTATTGACTTTTCTGGTTCCCAAAATTCTGTTTTGAAACGACTTCGTTTCGCTCGGACAAATGCATTTGGATCAAAACTTAAAATATGGCCCAAAGTGGGAGCTACGTCAGCCCATTCCTTTCACCAGCAGCCCATAAAGTTTTACTTTTGGGCCTAAAGTGGCCCAATCCAGCTCACCTCAGTTCGAATAAAGAAAAAGTATGGTCATATTTAATTTTTAAATAATGATAAATTAACTACTCCATCTATCCTAAAAAAAAAAAAAAAGTGTCACACACTAATTAAAAATAAAAATACTAAAATGATTATGTTAGCATGATTTAACCCAACGAAGGCCACATTTTCCTTCTCTGTGAATCGTTCTTTACAATTTATCTCTCTATTAATTCCTCCAAACTAAGAATTACTACTGCTTCCCATTTCTACTGGTTAAAAAAGGACAATAGTACGTACAATTGTTCATTAGTTACATAAAAAGTATAAAATTATTAAAGCGGTGTCTAGGTATCTATCGCCAAACCCAGAGAATGTTCAACTAACCAGATGATTCATGGGCTTGGAGATTAGCCCACCCAAATTTCCTTTTATATCACACATGAAAGTCTCATCAAATAAACGAAATTTATATTTTATTGTAGAAATAGAGCGTAGGAAAATAAGCAAGGAAGGTTTGGGAAACTTCCGATATTATACCTTCATTGTCTCAATCATGTTTACTATTTCTAATCCTGATTTTAGTCTTCTGAATACAACTTGTTGAATTGGATGCATGCGGGGAGGGGCATATACAATGCTGACTAAGTACGTAAAAGAAAAGTCCATTAATTACAAATTAAAAGCTTTGCTTTTACACTTTTTATTTGTTTTGTCATCCCATCTGAAAGAAAAAAAAAAATTCAGAATTTTTATAAATATAATTATGTTGAATTTACAATTAATACATATTTTAAGAATAGAGGTATAAATGTGGGGAAAATGGGGTAACAAATGGCTAATTGTAGGTGTAGTGAATTAAAACTCATAAAATGTTATACACGTTCAAGATGTTTATTTTTTTTAATTATTTTATTTTGGAATGAAAATAGATAATTAAGTGATTTTGTAAATCGGTGCATCTCATTTGAAACATTTAAAAAAAAAAAAACACACTAATTAGTTTTTATTTTTAAATTATCACTCTTTACCGCGTCCCGATCTATTACATGAAAAATACGGTAGGTGAGAAGTTGTCGCAATCTAAATTAGCAAAAACTGACATATATAGGAATCGAATGTCAAACTTTAAGTGTTCTCTATACATCACAACTGGTGAATCACTTACCCATTCTATTCTGCATACTAATTAGTTGAATCTGGTTGGATGGAAACTGAAAATGCAAAGTATATATTCTAATATAAACGCGTTAATAATTTGTCAAAGCTGATTATTCTTGAATAATTAACGTACTATATAATATGATCCAAACTGGAACCGTTAAAGCTGTCTCCTCTCACGTTCTCTTACCAAAGTTTTATCACAGCCAAATATGTCGACGTCGACCCTACCGCTGCCGCCCTACGGCGGCGGGAAATCCAAGCTATTATTATTAATATTCATCGGAATATTTTCTCTTACAATCATTTTCTGTCATGCTCAGGATCAATCAGGTCAGGCTTTACTCCTTCCATTTTAACCTATTCATGCATCGTCCATCGATCATCATCTTACATCTAAATTAATGTCTCTGCAGGCTTCGTAAGCATAGATTGCGGGTTGCCCGACCTGGGCGACTACGGCGACGACAACACTAGGATTCGTTACAGCACTGATAAAGCCTACGTGGACACCGGCCTCAATCAGAATATAGATAGAGATATCCTAACCGATTCGATTCCTCGCCACCTGTGGACCGTCAGGAGTTTTCCTCAGGGTACCAGAAACTGTTACAACCTCACTTCGGGACAGGGCAAGGGGAAAAAGTATTTAATTAGGGCGACGTTTATGTACGGGAACTACGACGGCCTGAATCAAACAGGGTTAACGTTCGATCTTCATCTGGGAGTTGAGCTTTGGGACACCGTGGAACTGAAGGATTCAACTTCGGTTGTTAGTAAGGAGATCATCCATGTCCCTTCCTCCGATTATATCTATGTTTGTTTAGTAAATACCGGAAAGGGAACACCTTTTATCTCCGCGTTAGAGCTTCGGCCGCTGAATCCAGATTCGTATCCCACTACTCCCGGCGATTCACTCCAAACTTATTTACGCTGGAATTTTGCTCCGGCAGATCCTAATAAAGTAATCAGGTAATTTCAGTCGGTTTTTATTTCAATATTTTACAAGCCTAACAAGCATGCATCGATCTTACAAATTTTAATACAAAAACAAACCAATTTTATATTTCATACATATATAATAAAAGAGTCTACTTTGTATTACTAATATTAAATGTTTTACCATATAATGAAAATGCTGTGAAATTTAAAGATGTCACTAAATAAATTTGTGGTCGCTTGAGAAAAAGCATCAAATATACATGTCACAAAAAAATAATTGTAACATTAGCAAAATTTGTGACGTTTTGAAGTGGCCGGCCCTTTTTAAACGAGTAAATTTGACTCATTTTAAACGAAACGCTTGTTAAAGAAGAGAACTGATCCTGAGAAGTTAAACAAATTGTCTAACGTTAATCTGTATATACATATATTAGGTTCCCGGATGACATTTATGATAGGCTATGGACGGGCTACCCCGCGACTGAAACTCAATCATTGGCTGCATTGAGCACCACGGCCAGCATTAACGTAAACAACAGCTACGATCCACCGGAGACGGTGATGCAAACAGCGATAACAACTCTAAATTCGAGTTCTTCCGAGATCAGTTTGTCTTTGAGCCCCCCTGACCCCAACGTGGCGTACTATAACTACATGCATTTTGCGGAAGTTGTTGAGCTACAGAGCAATGAACGAGAGGGTTTTATATCAATTTGGAGGGTCAAAGATGGTTTCCAAGTGCTGTTGTTCCGACCTTTCTCCTCATACAGACCATATTTCAGACGAATTTGGATAACAAAGCAACTTTTGATTATACACTCGTGGAAACTAAGAATTCAACCCTTCCACCCATCATTAATGCTTGGGAGGTTTATTCGGTTAAGCGCTTCTCGCAATCGCAAACAAATGAAAACGATGGTACGTTTATAAATTTATATATATTTTTTGTCCCGCCAATGCCATGGCTCGGCCGGCCTTCTGTATGTAAATATAATTATTGCTTTATTTTCTGTCAACCTTTTTATTTTTTCTGAAATTAAGGTTTCTTTTACTAAACGTGCATGAACGTTCGAATATGAGGAAAAATAGCATGTTTAGACCTTTTTTTTAAATTTTTTTTTTAATCCTAACCAAGATTCCAAAATAACGTGCGTACATATGATGAATTAGTCGTGAAATTAATATTTTTCTAAGTAGAAGTTTAAACAAAAACATTTAGATTTGACCAAATAGGTGTTTTATAGTGAATTGATCAATAGTGGACTCACTCAAAGAACAAATCATAATTAGAAATTCAAACGTATGCATGCCTGCATCATAAGTGCGTATTAATTAATTTTGTTTCTTGAATGTATTTTAATTAATTTCCTTTTAATTTCTTGAACTTTAATTCAGTGAGGGCTATTCTTAATATCAAGTCAACATATGGAGTCAACAGAGATTGGCAAGGGGATCCTTGTTTCCCCCAAATATTCATGTGGGATGGTCTTCATTGCATTGTCCCCGATAACACCAGCATTCCTCCCACGATCAAATCACTGTACGTTAATTTAAAACGTTGTACATTTGTCAAACTTTACTCTTTTAGTGTGACGGGTCGAGGAAATACTTAATTATACTGATGAACCTCAAATGTTATGTGTTAATAATTAAGGTTATTTTCAATTTAAACGCAGGAATTTATCCTCGACTGGATTGACTGGGAATTTGTCTTCCTATTTCTCCAATCTCACTTCCCTGGAGAACCTGTGAGTGATCAACATAATTTGTTCTTCTGTGTTCTTATACTTTGTAGCTTCATCTCAACTTTACTATGGAAATTTAATTGTATTTTACAGGGATTTGTCAAATAATAATTTGAACGGGCCGATACCAGATTTTCTTGCTGAGCTGCCGCAACTAAAATTCCTGTAAGAATTGCTAAACAAATTAATGTATAACAACTAGGCATATATAGCATATCACTATATGTGAACATTGTTTTCCATTTGCAGGAACTTGTCAGGAAACCAGTTCTCGGGTTCAGTTCCACAACAATTACTTGACAAGGCGAAGAACGGTCTTGAATTAAGGTAATTTGACCGATTGATCATCATGAATGTGACAGTTACTAGGGTTTTGGGCTTTTACTAATTAATTTTTTACTATATGAATCGGTTATTTTCCCAGAGTTGATGGAGATGATCCTTGTGCCGAGAACAAGTGTGATAAGAACAAGAAATCGAACAAGTTTGTAGTTCCACTCGTGGTGTCACTTACAACATCCTTCGTGGTCTTGGCTGCTTTAGTTGTGTTCTTGAAGATAAGAAGGAACAGAAAGAAATGTATGGCAATATTTAGTTTCTTATGTTTGGTTTTTGCAGCAATATTAATTTGCATCCTTAACTGATACCTGGGATTGATGTTTACAGTTGCAAAGTTAGGGCCAATATCCCAGAGGAAAGATGGGTTTCTGGAGACGAAAAGCATGCAGTTTACGTACTCTGATATCTTGAAGATGACAAACAATTTTCAGAGGGTTCTGGGAAAAGGAGGTTTCGGAACAGTCTACCATGGTACCACTGCTGACGGCAAACAAGTTGCCATCAAGTTTCTCTCCCAATCTTCCGCCCAAGGCTACAACGAGTTTCAGACGGAGGTAATTAATTAATTAAAGACAGAGAGCCCTGTAACTGGGGTGTGAATGATCATCCGAGCTCGATACCAAATATTTAGGCTTGTTTATAGCCAGCCCTACCTGGTACTAAATAGGGGCCAAATGTCTTAAAGTATGATATTTTTCAACTATTGCAGGCTGAGCTACTAACTAGGGTTCATCATCGTAATTTGACAATTCTGGTTGGGTATTGCTATGAAGGCACTCACATGGCGCTTGTCTACGAGTACATGGCCCATGGAAACTTAAGAGAGCACCTTTCAGATTCAGGTGTGTTATATTGCTTTCCTTTCATTCCACTAGAAAAGTTCGATTTTAAAAATATATAATTCATTTTAGATTTTAAGGTACAACTCGTAATCGGTTTAATTTGTTTATGCAAATGTTAGGTGATGACAACGTATTGAGTTGGTCAGAAAGGCTTCACATTATGTTGGATGCAGCACAAGGTCAAAATCATCTCATTTCTTCAAGATTCAATTCTTCTTAACTTCAAATTAAAGCATAAAATTTAATATAGGGAGTGTGAATTGCAGGTCTGGATTATTTACATAACGGTTGCAAACCGCCAATAATTCACAGAGACGTCAAATCTACCAATATCTTACTAAACGAAAATTTTGAAGCCAAATTGGCTGATTTTGGACTTTCTAGAGCGTTTACTATTGACGATGGATCTTTTGTCTCTACCAGAGTTGTGGGCACCCCAGGATATCTTGATCCCGAGTGAGTACATTATGGCCATTTTGTTTTTATTGTTTTATTTTTTATTTATACAGTAAACATAATATATTATAATACTTTTAATTAGGTATTATGAGACGCAGAGGCTGCATGAGAAAAGTGATATCTACAGCTTTGGAATAGTTATCTTGGAGCTAATCACCGGCCGGCCGGTGATCTCCGGGACGGAGGAGAAGCGCTACATAGTGCAGTGGGTTAGTCATTTGCTGGAAACAGGGGACATTACGAGTATTGTTGACCCGAAGTTGAGGGAAATGTACGACGTTAACACGGTGTGGAAAGCTTTGGAAATAGGCATGGCGTGCGCCTCTCCGACCTCCGTCAAAAGACCGGCCATGGCTGCCGTTTTAACGGAGTTAAAAGAGTGTTTGTTGACGGAGAAAGTGCGCGCGGAAGGGGAACAAACGGATGAAAGCTATTTGCTTGAAGTGAACTCCGGCATTCTTGAAATGGAAATCGGTGTGAGGTAGATAGATTGAATCCATAGAATGGAAGTGAATTAACCGTGGATTTATCATCTTTTTCATTCATACGATTTGCAGGTTTTGTGTTTCGGTTTATATGGATCATATCTCGCTATCAATTTGAGACTAGTTGATTCATTTATATGTAAATATAACATGTCACATTTTAAAGTTGTTTTCTAATTATTTTTGGTCTTCATCTATCTTTTTCAATATTATATAATTAATGTTTATCTGTTTTCTACCAATTTTATTGGGATATTTAAGCGTCTCCTATGTACATGTATAAATCCTCTTAGCCGTGTTTCCCTCCTTTTTATTCATCTATTGAAACTGCTCATATAAAAAGTCAAACCAACAGAAATAGATGGAAAGCAAACTTTATATTACATTAAAATTAGCAGTATATAAATGATTCTTCTATTTCATAGATTTTTTATATGCATGGGATCGGAGTATTAATTATTTCAGTCGTGTTCTAGTCTATTTATTTCACTCCGTATTAGCAGAAGCAAACAAAGTACAATTCGCATACGCCAACATAAGATAATCACCAAACTTACATAATTAAATTGCCTTAGAACAAAAAAAAAAAAAAAACTCTTTCAAACAAAACAATTAAAAAAATATGTAATTTATTATGAATGTTAAGGTATAACACTTAAAAGAGTTAATTTGACGCCAGAGTGGCATTTTGTTTTGATGTTTCGTATATTTACCTTATTAGTAGACACAAATATCAGCAAATATTCTGCAACTCATGGCTACTGATATTCTTCCGAGGAAGGATCTTTTGCAGATAGAAGGAATCAGCGAAGCTAAAGTTGATATGATGATCCCTGAGGCAGGCAAGGTTATTTTTAGTTTTGTCTGAAATTCATTTGGGGCTAGACCATACTGGAAATTATATAACTGCTGCGTATGTATTTCTTGTTGCAAAATATTGAGATGACAGATTCTGAAGTGATCAGTTCAGTTGTTTGTGTACAGTATCACGCCTAGAGAAGAGTCTTGAAATCATACAAAGATTAACTAGATCGAGAGAACTAGACAAGATCTTGGAAGGTAGTCAAAATTTATCTTGGTTTTGCTCAAGTGTGGCAAAGCAAACTCTAATGATTGGCATTCTTCGGGAGGAATTGAAACTGGTTCCATCACGGAGTTGTATGGGGAATTCCATTCAGGAAGGGAAAGACCCAACTATGTCATACTCTTTGTGTCACTAGCCAATTAAGATAGATAATTTTGTTTTACTGAACTCCCATCTACCCTTTCAAAATCCCTGTATTATAAGTAACTTTTTTTATTTTATTAAATGGAGATGATTCAAGTGTTCAGCAATGATATTGAATTGCCATGCATTTTATCAGAACAATAGTTTGGTAGTATGAGTTTCTCTGCATTCTATGATCCTCAAAGAATACAGATTCAGAATTCTGTTACCATTTATAACTAAATTATTTCTAGTTGTTCATCATCTAGTCTGCAATTTTGGTTTCAATTACTAAACCTTATTTCGGTAATGCATTTTCCACTGGACCAAGGGGGTGGTGAGAGGAAAGCACTGAAGAAGCAGTGTGCGTTGGATCGCCGGAACCTAATTCGTTTTAAAACTGAAGAAACCAAATCGAATTCGTAATTCGAATTCGGTTTGGATCGTGGAAACTGAATCACAAATTTGTTTCAAGAATTAATAGTTTAATACAGTAAGGCTTTGAAGAAAATGAAAGAGAGATAGGAGAAGGAAATATGATGAGTGAAGAAAGAAAGATAATGAAGAGAAGAAAGAAAACAGATAAAGAGAAAGAAGCACCGTCCAGTTCCAGATCCACCATCGCCGTCCCTTCCCAGATCCACAACCTCCACCATCCAACAACAACAATTAACACCACCATAACCTTCTCCCAAAAAATTAATGGCTAAGAGAATAAAAGGAAAGAGAGATGGAAGAAGGAAATAGGAAGAGTAAAAAGAAAGAAAGATAATGAAGAGAAGAAAGAAAATAGATGAAGAGAAGAAGAGGGCACAGAGGTGGGTTCGCAGGGAGAAAGAAAAGAAAGAAAAAGAAGGAGGGGGAGGGGGAGGGGGGGGGGGGGGAGAGAGATTTAGTAGGGCAGAAGAATTGAAAAAATGAGAAGTATAAAATTAAAAACATATTAATCATATATCCAATTCGATTTTCGGGTTGGATACCAAATTCGAAAACCGATTCTAAAACCGAATTCATAATTCAAATTCGGTTTCAAACCAAACCTAATTCGATTACTGAATTCGAATTTGGTTCGATTTTCGAATTGGAGTAAACCATGTCCACTCCTACCTGAACCCAGAATCTCTGAACGAAATATATAAGAAGCTACCTCCTGCATCACAAGCCAACTTTTTCATGGCTCTTAGGTCAAGTGCATAAACTGTGGAGGTAATGAAAATAATTGGGGTCTTCAAGACTTAAGAACAATATAGAGAAAGGAAATTTCTGCAAGAAATAAAATTAGAAATGTAAGAAGGAGAGAAAGACTTTTCATAAGTCACAAAAACAGAAATCTAAGGTGTGTAATCACTTTCTTTAAAGTGTTTAATACTTTTAGGATACAATAGATTTTTCGTAAATAACTAAGTAGACAGTGCTTAAATTGTTTAGATAAGAAAGAAGATGGAAATTAGTTGGTAGTAAAATCTGGCCATTTCACCCTGTATTTATAGAGATGAATGGTTGCAAACTTGGGGTGCGATAAGCCTATGAACGGATACAAAATCTATCCATTCGTTAGGATGCAACACTTCAGTTAAAGATGCATCCTTCAGTAAACAGTCACAATTTTACATAGAAGACACTGTTCAGAGGTGGTTCGAAATCGACTTGATCTTTATTCCAAATACTTAGCTGAGAGTTAAAGACCGAGGTTCAACTTTGAACCCTTGTCAAACCTTAGTAATATTTATGCTATAAACTAACTGAATTTTCAACAATCCCCCACTTAGTTTATAGTATAAACTATCAACACTCATATCTTAGGAGAAAGTGACTTTCGTATTAAACTTTCCTTTAGTTCAACTAAGTCACTAAATTGAGCAAAATTTGGTGGCGCAATGCTTAAACCAAAATTTGATCTCAATTAAAACTTAGCACACATGTGAACCTCATTTTCCATATTACAATCACAACTTGTTGTATTACTCATCTGGCCGTGTGCTCATCCTAGTTCCGTAATCATGTACTAGAGATAACTCTAAACTCTAGCCGATGCGGCACCACCCTCTATGATTACATAGGTGAAATTTATTCCATTTTATTTGTCATTCACCAAATAAACACTTAAAGAGAAATTTCATTAAAACACTTAAGTCATCCTCTCATTTAAGAGTTACTTTGTTTAACACATTTCCTTGGTATGGTCTACACAAAATTTGGTGTGCACAATTGTTCTAGTGACTTGTTGTTGTCCTTTAAACATCTTATACTAGGGATACTAGAAGGAGGTTGGGTTCCCATCATCTAGTAATTTTATATTAGAGTTTTCAATCTCATACCCAATGTTGTCTAATTTACCAACTCTCTTGTAAGAGGTTTGTCCAATGGATCCACTAGATTTTTGTGTATTCTAACAAACACAATGGTGACAACATTGTTCTTTAATATCTCTCGTATGTAGGCATGTCTCAAGCTTATATGTCTAGACTTTCCATTGTATACATTATTTAAGGTTCTAGACATAGTTGCTTTACTATCACAATAGATAGTAATAGGTGGCATTTGTTTTGGCCAAAAATCTATATCTAACAAAAGATCTCTTAACCACTCAGCCTCCTTTGATGCTGAACACAAAGCCATAAACTCAGACTCCATAGTAGAATGAGTTATAATTGTTTGTTTCTTTGATGCCCAAGAAACAGCATCATTCCCAAGCATGAATATCCATCAACTTGTAGGCTTTTGATCACTAATGCTTGTTATCCAACTTGCATTTGAGAATCCCTCAATTACACTTGGAAAATTATTGTAATAGAGTCTCAAATCCCTTATTTTCAAGAGATAACCCAAGACTCTAGTTGCAGCCTTCCAATGCCCATTGCTTAGATTCTTTGTGTACCTTGCCAATCTGCAAACTGCATATACATGAGACTTTCAATAACACTTGAGTATTCAAGTTGTGCTATTGGTTCACCTTGATTTTCAACAAGTCTAACACTTGGATCCATAGGAGTACTTACTTCTTTCACGCCCAAATGTTGATACTTCTTTAAGATTTTATCAACATAATGAGACTGAGAAAGAGCATAACCTCCACTATGCTTCTTTACTTTTATCTCTAAAATAGTATCAACCTCACCAAGATCCTTCATTTGAAACTTAGAGGCTAGATACTTTTTAGTTTCAACAATGCCTTTTAAGGTATTGCTCACAATAAGCATATCATCCACATATAGGCATATCAAAACACAATACTCACTTGTAGATTTAGAATAAATACACTTATCTACATTATTGAATTTAAAACCACTAAGTAGTATAGCATTCTCAAATTTATCATGCAATTGTTTAGGAGCTTGTTTAAGTCCATACAATGATTTAACTAATTTGCATACCTTGTGTTCATTTCCAAGAAGGACAAAACCTTCTGGTTGTTCCAGGTACACCTCTTCATGCAAATCACCATTTAAGAATGCTGTCTTTACATCCATTTGATGAACATAAAGATTAAAAACTGAAGCGAAGGCAATTACAATCCTAATAGATGCAATTCTAGCAACAGGAGCATAAGTGTCAAAGTAATCAATACCCTCTCTTTGCTTATAACCTTTTTCTACTAACCTTACTTTGTACGTGAGAATCATTCCATCTGTTGCTCTTTTCCTTCTGAACGTCCACTTGCATCCAATAGGCTTTGAACCCTGTGGTAAATCAATTAGGATCCATGTATTATTAGATAATAGTGAATCTATTTCATTATTTACAGCTCCAAAATGCAGCATCCCTTGATTTTATAGCCTCATTATATGTCTTAGGGTTATCTTCTACACTTAACAAAATAGGAATTTTATTAAGTAGAGTATCCCTACTTCCATTAACTAGGAAGACAATATATTAAGAGGAAATAAAATCTGAAGGTAGATTTTTCTCCTTCCTTTGTCTTTGACTTCTTCAAGGTTCATTAGAAGAATCAAGTTCCTTTCTTGTTGCATTTTGTGAAGTACTAGGTTCCTGAGATGGAACATCATTATCCTTTGAATTCTGTAGAAACTTATCTTTTAAGAATTTAACTTCCCTTGATTCCACGATTACATTGGAATCAACTTCTAGCAGCCTATAAGACTTAGAATTTTCTGCATATCCTAAGAACAGACACTTTAGTGCTCTAGGTCCGAACTTAGTCATCTTGAATTCAGGGACACGATAGTATGCAATACAGCCCCAAACCTTCAAGTATGAAAGGTTTGGTTTTTTGCCTTTCCAAATCTCATAAGGGAACACTTTAGTCCTCATAGAAGGAATTCTATTCTGCACATGGCAAGCAGCCAACAAGGCTTCACCCCACAAATTCTTTGGCAAACCTGAACTTGTTAACATGGCATTTTTCATGTCCTGTAAAGTTCTATTTTTTCTTTCAGCTAAGCCATTTTGCTGTGGAGTATATGGTGCACTTGTTTGATGCACAATGCCATTTTCTTCACAAAGTTTATTGAAGTCACTAGAAAGGTATTCCCCTCTTCTATCACTTTTCAAAATTTTAATCTTCTTGTTCAACTGATTTTCTACAAGAGCCTTGAATGCTTTAAACATTCCAAATACTTCATCCTTGTGTTTCATTAGATAAACATGTACAAATCTTGAGCAATCGTCTATGAAAGTAACAAAGTATTTATTTCCGCCCCTAGTTAGAAAATCATTTAACTCACACACATATGAATGAAGTAATTCAAGCAATTGTGTGTTCCTTTCCACTCTTGAAAATGGCAACTTTGTGATCTTTGCTTGTATGCAAGTCTCACATTTCTTATTTACCTGATCATTGAAGGATATGAAATCATTTTTAGAAAAAAATTACAGCACCTTATGATTTACATGTCCTAATCTACCATGCCATAAACCATAAGAACAAGACTCAAACATATAAGTAGAAGATTCAACTTTATTAATAGAGAGCATGAACATGCCATTACAAGAGTAGGCTTTTCCTAAGAAAATGCCATTCTTAGAAAATATTACATTTTCAGATTCTAAGATAGCCTTTATTCCCTTCTTGTTGAGAATATCTGCTGAAACAATATTCTTGACAACTTCCGGAACATGTAGAACATTTGTGAGAATAAGCTTTTTGCCGGGAGTGAAGACTATGTGAACATCTCCCTTTCCATGCACTTTTGCCTTCCCACCGTTAGCCATGACCACAAAATTATTTTCAAGAACTTTATAGTTCTCAAATTAGTCCTTGTCATTGCACACATGCACTGCAGCCCTGGAATCATAAAACCAATCTTTGTTGGAAGTGGTAGTGGCCATGTGTAGTTCAATCACCATCCCTAAGGATAACATGGCAATTACTTCTGTGCACTCTTCTACAATATTAGTACTTTGGGAATTTCCTGAATTTCCCTTTTGCCTCTTAGACCTGCATTCGGCCTTGTAGTGGCCTTTCTTGCCATAGTTGTAGCAGGTCCTATTTTTCTTCTTGTCCTTTGCCATAGCAAAATCAGGCTTCTTCCTCTTGTTGTTTGTTGGCTTGTTTTCCTCCACAGCATTCGCCTTGGAATCACTTGCTTTAGGATCATCCTTGTGCAAGATCCTTGTTCCCTATTCAATTCGTAGATGCTTCAACAAATTAGACAAAGTGAAAACTTCATAAGTGTGTAACATCTTCTTTTGGTAACCTTTTGAAATAATTGCTCTAATCTGAAATGGTTTAGGAAGTTCGATCCCATTGTCTTTTATTTTTTAAACTATCACTTGAAGATTGTGAACTTGATCAAGAAGAGGAGTGTTGTTCACAAACTTGAAATCTACAAACTTTTTAATTAAAAACTTATCTTGAGCCTTGCTTCTAAATTGCATATTCTTGCTCCAATGTAGCCCAGATCACCTTGGATCTTTCTCACTTGGAAACATGTCGTAAATATTGTCTAACACATTGTTGAGAATGTGCTCATGACAAAGCACTTCATCTTCATGTCGCTGTTTCCTTAGCCTCCGAATTTCATTAGTGTCTTTGTCTGAAGGGGGAGGAAGCATAGGAAGATTTTCTTCCAAGATGTATAATGACATTTAGAGCAGTTAGAAAGAAAATGACTCTTTCCAACGCCTAAAGTTGGTCCCCATGCCATCGAGTCGGTCGAGCTTCACAAAGTCTTGATACATGAACTTCATGGTTGATTCATGAGTGTTCTCTATGATAAACGAATTAAACACTTTAAGATTGAAAGTAAATGTGGTCTTCAAGACTTAAGAACAATATAGAGAAAGGAAATTTCTGCAGGAAATAAAAGTAGAAATGTAGAATGAGAGAAAGACTTTTCACAAGTCACAAAAATAGAAATCTAACGTGTGTAATCACTTTCCTTAAAGTGTTTAATGCCCCCATTATATGTCTAACTGGGAATGTGCTAAAATCACTTCTAGGATACAATATATTTTTCGTAAATAACTAAGTAAACAGTGCTTAGATTGTTTAGATAGAAAAGAAGATGAAAATTAGTTGATAGTAAAATCTGGCCATTTCACCCTCTATTTATAGAGATGAATGGTTGCAAAATTGGGGTGTGATACTATGGACGGATACAAAATCTATCCATTCGTTAGGATGTAACACTTCAGTTAAAGATGCATCCTTCAGCAAACAGTCACAACTTTACAGAGAAGACACCGTTAAGAGACAGTTCGAAACCGGCTTGATCTTTATCCCAAATACTTGGCTAAGAGTTAAACACCAAGGTTCAACAGTCAAGAGGGGGGAAATCAGATTCTCCCCCTCGACCTGTGGCCGGGTCCAGATCCAGAAAGGCGTTATGAAGTGCTCGTGTACAACTCAAAGTGCAAGAAGAATAAAGAACTGCCCCTCTAACTGTGCAATAAAACCAGTGATCACATGGCAGGTTGTCTGGGATCCATTCCCAGGATCTACAAATACTGGATCGAGGGAGGGACAAACGTTGACAGGTGTTGGATCTTTGTCAACTGGTTTGTAAACAACCAACTCAGCATTGAAATAAGGAAGGGGGTATACAAGGACCAACCGATGATCATCCGTACAATCAAGCTCCCAGTTCTGCAACTACAAGTACCAACACCACCATCAAGTCCAGTGTTTGGAGATCCAATTCAAGTTACTGTTCAGCGGCAAGAGTCTACAAGGCCCATTCCTTGATCAAATGTGCTTATTTTCTTGTGTTATCAGGTAAACAGACAACAGAAGCAAATATTTAAATGTCACTATGTTTTCTTAACTTTAATCTCTTCTGTGTTTTCAACCCTGATTTGTTTAAGGTATGAACTCTCAATACCTAGAGTGTCAACCCAATTGAAGTTGCTGCTCTCATGAAGTGTTATCTGGCATGCTTGCCTGAGCCATTGACTATTTTTGAGCTGTATAATGAAATCAAAGTTGCCCACTCCAGTAAAATTGTAATGAGAAATATTCTGAAGTGGCTAACAACTGTTAATTACCTGACGCTAGAATAGGGCTGTAAACGAGCCGAGCTGAGACCCAGCTGAGGCCTAATCAAGGTGGGCTTGTTAAAAACCAGTCAAGCTCGAGCTCAATCTAGTCTAAATATTTGGGCTCGAGCTCGGCTCGCCCAAATTATGATAGGCTCGAGCTCGGAGTAGAGCAAGCTTTTGAGTGTTTTGATTATACATTTGATAAAACTCAGAATTCAACTCTTCCACCCATCATTAACGCTTGGGAGTTTTACTCGATTAAACGCTTCTCACAATCGCAGACATATGAAAACAATGGTACATACGTTTATACTCTCTCCGTTCCATTAGAAAAGTTCACTTTCAAAAATATTAATTGTTACGTTTTCAAATTTTTAACTACTCGTACCCTTATTAATATAATCATATGTGATTTACAATTAGCTATTTTTTAGGTGTTATACCTTAACATTCATAATAATTAAATTGTAGCTATGTCAAAATGGACTTTTCTAATGTAACGGCGAATATATATATACATATAATACCCACCTAATAAGCTGCAGTCATACAATAGAGGGGAAGCAGGTACTGGAATTTTAAAATGTCCTAAAAAAAAATCTTGTCCTGTGGCAGAAAGAGTTATTTGATTTTGCGTTTTATTGACGAAAGTTGAGTGGAATGTTTTACTGCGAAACCAGAAAGAAAGAAAAAAAAAACAGTCGCAAATCAATGTAATTTCTAATTTCTGGTATGGTGTGTGTGTGTGTTCTAATTTCTGGGATACTAAATAAAATAAAAAAAAAGACCTACAGATTAGCTCAAGGACAGAGAAGCAAGAGACTTCAGGGAGGCTAATCCTTTCCAGCTCACCATTTCATCCCTATAGCATCTCCTAGTTGAAGCTGAGATGACCTCTTTTCGTTGCCAACAAAGAACAAGGGAAACCCGCGTACTGCTGTCCTCTTCACCACAAAACACCCACACTCTGCTTCTTATTTGAGGAGGAGGAGGAGGATATATGGAGGCGGAGCAGGAATAGGTAGGTTGCCTACGGCAGCGGAGAAGGCCTGTAAAAGACGAGACCACTCAAGGAATCACCGATGCAGGAGTTCCGATTCACAATTTTTACCTCGTTTTGGTTTTTGCTTTACTAAATTTTCCTTCTTTTTTTTTAATAACAAAATTTAAAATAATAATAAAATATTCTAGCTTGCTTTCACGTTTTGTAAACGTGAAAGCATATTTCCTACCATGCTTTAAAAAACAAGCATATTTTCAGCAATGTTTTCATAACAAGCGCACTTTCATCTTTTTTCCGAGAAGCGCTACATAGTGCAGTGGGTTAGTCATTTGCTGGAAACAGGAGACATTACGAGTATTGTGGACCCGAAGCTGAGGGAAATGTACGACGTTAACAGAGTGTGGAAAGCTTTGGAAATAGGCATGGCGTGCGCCTCTCCGACCTCCGTCAAAAGACCGGCCATGGCTGCCGTTTTAACGGAGTTAAAAGAGTGTTTGGTGACGGAGAAAGTGCGCGCGGAAGGGGAACAAACGGATGAAAGCTATTTGCTTGAAGCGAACTCCGGCATTCTTGAAATGGAAATCGGTGCGAGGTAGATAGATTGAATCCATAGAATAGAAGTGAATTAACCGCGCGTGGATTTATCATCTTTTTCCTTCATACGATTTGCAGACTTTGTGTTTTGCTTCTATATATGAATCACATCTCGCTATCGTGTATGATTTAAGATACTTTGATTTATTTATATGTAAATATAACATGTCACATTTTAAACTTATTTTCTAATTCATTTTTGGTCAATATCTATCCCTTTAAATATTAATTAATATTTCTCTATTTTTTACACTTTTTATTAGGATCTACGTACATGTTTAAATCCTCTTAACACGCCCAGAAGTTGACCAAGTCACGAAACAGTAACAGCCTAACAGGTGGGTTTGGAGCTGGAGCTGTTGGGTTTTCTATCACAGCTCACACTGACAGTCCACTTGCCTTGTCCAATGAATTATGACTCGATGACCCACGAATTGATTCATCGCGTCCGTATAAAATTAACTTCACATGTATGTCAAACAAATAACATTAATTTCAATAACAAGAAAATATTATCTCTTACTTATAGAAGAGTTACTTTCAAAATTTTTACTCTTAATATAAGCGGTTGTGATCCACAATTAACTCATACTTTATAAGTAATGATATAATTAAAATGAAAGGTATTAACACTCATAATACGTTGTACATTGGTTAAAGCGGAGGAACTGATAGAAAACCTTGACTTCAGTAACGAAATTAAGAGTAAAATTTCAATTTTAATCCCTTATATATGAATAAATAACTATTTCAATCCCTTGAATTTTAAAATGAATATTTTGATCCATTGCATTGGACAATGATATCTTTAAAAATTACTCCCTCCGTCCTACTCAAATATTTCACTTTGAAATATGTACAACTTATTATGGATTGTGAGATACAAAACCTAAAATAAGTAATTTACCATCATATTTTTCACTTATATCCTTACTTTAAAAGTAAGGTTTAATTGTGAACAACATATTATTATATTAATAAGAGTATTAATGTAAATAAATTTAAAATTAACTCTTTAAATGAGATAAGATTTTTTTTTTTTTTAAAGTTGACTCTACGAACGAAAAATGCCAGGGCGAGGAAAAGAGTTTCCATTTTTCGTCCGGTTCTTTTAAGGGTAGAATTTGTTTTTAAATTTAGATTTAAAAGAATTCAGTCTACAAATGCTTCCGGAAGTGGGCCGAAAAGCCCTTTACTACTTTTTGTTTTTTCCTCAACCACTTTTATAAGCTGATTATTCTTAACGTACTATATAATATGATCCAAACTGGTACCCTTAAAGCTGTCTCCTCTCACGTTCTCTTACCAAAGTTTTGTCACAGCCAAATATGTCGACGTCGACCCACGGCGGCGGGAAATCCAAGCTATTATTAATATTCATCGGAATATTTTCTCTTACAATCATTTTCTGTCATGCTCAGGATCAATCAGGTCAGGTTTTACTCCTTCCATTTTAACCTATTCATGCATCGTCCATCGATCATCATCTTACATCTAAATTAATGTCTCTGCAGGCTTCGTAAGCATAGATTGCGGGTTGCCCGACCTAGGCGACTACACCGACGGCTACACTAGGATTCGTTACAGCAGTGATAAAGCCTACGTGGACACCGGCCTCAATCAGAATATAGATAGCGATATCCTAACCAATTCGATTCCTCGCCACCTGTGGACCGTCAGGAGTTTTCCTCAGGGTACCAGAAACTGTTACAACCTCACTTCGGGACAGGGCAAGGGGAAAAAGTATTTAATTAGGGCGACGTTTATGTACGGGAACTACGACGGCCTGAATCAAACAGGGTTAACGTTCGATCTTCATCTGGGAGTTGAGCTTTGGGACACCGTGGAACTGAAGGATTCAACTTCGGTTGTTAGTAAGGAGATCATCCATGTCCCTTCCTCCGATTATATCTATGTTTGTTTAGTAAAAACCGGAAAGGGAACACCTTTTATCTCCACGTTAGAGCTTCGGCCGATGAATCCAGATTCGTATAACACTACTCCCGGCGATTCACTCCAAACTTATTTACGCTGGAATTTTGCTCCGGCAGATCCTAATAAAGTAATCAGGTAATTTCAGTCGGTTTTTATTTCAATATTTTACAAGCCTAACAAGCATGCATCGATCTTACAAATTTTAATACAAAACAAACCAATTTTATATTTTATATATGATAAAATAGTCTACTTTGTATTACTAACATTAAATGTTTCACAATATAATGAAATCCAGTGAAATTTAAAGACGTCACTAAATAAATTTGTGGTCGCTTGTGAAAATGCATCAAATATACATGTCACAAAAAAATAATTGTAACATTCCAAAGGGTCGCTATTATTGTGATTGTGACATTCTAATACTGTCATTTTGTGATAGTTGTATGAATGGCAAAATTTGTGACGTTTTGAAGTGGCCGGCCCTTTTTAAACGAGTAAATTTGACTCATTTTAAACGAAACGCCTGTTAAAGAAGAGAACTGATGAGAAGTTAAACAAATTGTCTAACGTTAATCTGTATATACATATATTAGGTTCCCGGATGACATTTATGATAGGCTATGGACGGGCTATGAAACTCAATCATTTGCTGCATTGAGCACCACGGCCAGCATTAACGTAAACAACAGCTACGATCCACCGGAGACGGTGATGCAAACAGCGATAACAACTCTAAATTCGAGTTTTTCCGGGATCAGTTTGTCTTGGAGACCCCCTGACCCCAACGTGGCGTACTATAACTACATGCATTTTGCGGAAGTTGTTGAGCTACAGAGCAATGAGACGAGAGGGTTTTATATCAATTTGGAGGGTCAAAGATGGTTTCCAAGTGCTGTTGTTCCGACCTTTCTCCTCCTAGGCACCATATTTCAGAAGAGTTTGGATAACAAAGCAACTTTTGATTATACACTCGTGGAAACTGAGAATTCAACCCTTCCACCCATCATTAACGCTTGGGAGGTTTATTCGGTTAAGCGCTTCTCGCAATCGCAAACAAATGAAAACGATGGTACGTTTATAAATTTATATACTCCCTCCGTCCCAGTCCACTTTCAAAACAAAATCTTATCCTATTTAAAGAGTCCACTTTGAATTTATTTACATTACACACTCTTACTAATATAACAATGTGTGGTTCACAATTAACCCTTATTTCTAAAGTAAGGATATAAGTGAAAAATATAGTGGTAAATTACTTATTTTAGGTGTTGTACTTCACAATCCATAATAAGGTGTACACATTTCAAAGTGGACTCTTTGAGTGGCAAGGAGGGAGTATATTTTTTGTCGCGCCAATGCCATGGCTCGGCCAGCCTTCTATTTGTAAATATAATTATTGATATATTTTCTGTCAACCTTTTTATTTTTTTTGAAATTAAGGTTTCTTTTACTAAACATGCATAAACGTTCAAATATGATGAAAAATAGCATGTTTAGACCTTTTTTTTTTTTTTTAATCCTAACCAAGATTCCAAAATGACGTGCGTACATATGATGAATTAGTCGTGAAATTAATATTTTTCTAAGTAGAAGTTTAAACAAAAACATTTAGATTTGACCAAATAGGTGTTTTATAGTGAATTGATCAATAGTGGACTCTGTCAATTTAGAAAATACGTACTCAAAGAACAAATCATAATTAGAAATTCACACGTATGCATGCCTGCATCATAAGTGCGTATTAATTAATTTTTGTTTCTTGAATGTATTTTAATTAATTTCCTTTTAATTTCTTGAACTTTAATTCAGTGAGGGCTATTCTTAATATCAAGTCAACATATGGAGTCAACAGAGATTGGCAAGGGGATCCTTGTTTCCCCCAAATATTCATGTGGGATGGTCTTCATTGCATTGTCCCCGATAACACCAGCATTCCTCCCACGATCAAATCACTGTACGTTAATTTAAAACGTTGTACATTTGTTAAACTTTACTCTTTTAGTGTGACGGGGTCGAGGAAATACTTAATTATACTGATGAACCTCAAATGTTTTGTGTTAATAATTAAGGTTATTTTCAATTTAAACGCAGGAATTTATCCTCGACTGGATTGACTGGGAATTTGTCTTCCTATTTCTCCAATCTCACTTCCCTGGAGAACCTGTGAGTGATCAACATAATATGTTCTTCTGTGTTCTTATACTTTGTAGCTTCATCTCAACTTTACTATGGAAATTTAATTGTGTTTTACAGGGATTTGTCAAATAATAATTTGAACGGGCCGATACCAGATTTTCTTGCTGAGCTGCCGCAACTAAAATGCCTGTAAGAATTGCTAAACAAATTAATGTATAACAACTAGGCATATATAGCATATCACTATATGTGAACATTGTTTTCCATTTGCAGGAACTTGTCAGGAAACCAGTTCTCGGGTTCAGTTCCACAACAATTACTTGACAAGGCGAAGAACGGTCTTGAATTAAGGTAATTTGACCGATTGATCATCATGAATGTGACAGTTACTAGGGTTTTGGGCTTTTACTAATTAATTTTTTACTATACGAATCGGTTATTTTCCCAGAGTTGATGGAGATGATCCTTGTACCGAGAACAAGTGTGATAAGAGCAAGAAATCGAACAAGTTTGTAGTTCCACTCGTGGTGTCACTTACAACATCCTTCGTCGTCTTGGCTGCTTTAGTTGTGTTCTTGAAGATAAGAAGGAACAGAAAGAAATGTATGGCAATATTTGGTTTCTTATGTTTGGTTTTTGCAGCAATATTAATTTGCATCCTTAACTGATACCCGGGATTGATGTTTACAGTTGCAAAGTTAGGGCCAATATCCCAGAGGAAAGATGGGTTTCTGGCGACGAAAAACATGCAGTTTACGTACTCTGATATCTTTAAGATGACAAACAATTTTCAGAGGGTTCTGGGAAAAGGAGGTTTCGGAACAGTCTACCATGGTACCACTACTGACGGCAAACAAGTTGCCGTCAAGTTTCTCTCCCAATCTTCGGCCCAAGGCTACAACGAGTTTCAGACAGAGGTAATTAATTAAAGACAGCTAGATACCAAATATTTAGGCTGTTTATAGCCAGCCCTACCTGGTACTAAATAGGGGCCCAATGTCTTAAAGTATGATATTTTTCAACTATTGCAGGCTGAGCTACTAACTAGGGTTCATCATCGTAATTTGACAATTCTGGTTGGGTATTGCTATGAAGGCACTCACATGGCGCTTGTCTACGAGTACATGGCCCATGGAAACTTAAGAAAGCACCTTTCAACTTCAAGTGTGTTTTATTGTTTCCTTTCGTTTCATTAAAAAAGTTAAATTTAAAAAATGTACAACTTATTTTGATTTTTAAGGTACAACCTGTAATCGATTTAATTTGTTTATGCAAATGTTAGGTGATGACAACGTATTGAGTTGGTCAGAAAGGCTTCACATTATGTTGGATGCAGCACAAGGTCAAAATCATCTCATTCAAGATTCAATTCTTCTTAACTTCAAATTAAAGCATAAAATTTAATATAGGGAGTGTGAATTGCAGGTCTGGATTATTTACATAACGGTTGTAAACCGCCAATAATTCACAGAGATGTCAAATCTACCAATATCTTACTAAACGAAAATTTTGAAGCCAAATTGGCTGATTTTGGACTTTCTAGAGCGTTTACTATTGACGATGGATCTTTTGTCTCTACCAGAGTTGTGGGCACCCCAGGATATCTTGATCCCGAGTGAGTACATTATGGCCATGTTCGTTTTTATTGTTTTATTTTTTATTTATACAGTAAACATAATATATTATAATACTTTTAATTAGGTATTATGAGACGCAGAGGCTGCATGAGAAAAGTGATATCTACAGCTTTGGAATAGTTATCTTGGAGCTAATCACCGGCCGGCCGGTGATCTCCGGGACGGAGGAGAAGCGCTACATAGTGCACTGGGTTAGTCATTTGCTGGAAACAGGGGACATTACGAGTATTGTTGACCCGAAGTTGAGGGAAATGTACAACGTTAACACAGTGTGGAAAGCTTTGGAAATAGCCATGGCGTGCGCTTCTCCCACCTCTGTCAAAAGACCGGCCATGGCTGCCGTTTTAACGGAGTTAAAAGAGTGTTTGGTGACGGAGAAAGTGCGCGCGGAAGGCGAACAAACGGATGAAAGCTATTTGCTTGAAGTGAACTCCGGCATTCTTGAAATGGAAATCGGTGTGAGGTAGATAGATTGAATCCATAGAATAGAAGTGAATTAACCGTGGATTTATCATCTTTTTCCTTCATACGATTTGCAGACTTTGTGTTTTGCTTTTATATATATAAATCACATCTCGCTATCGTGTATGATTTAACACACCTTGATTTATTTATATGTCATTTTAAAATTATTTTATAATTCATTTTTGATCTTTATCTGCCCTTTTAAATATTAATTAATATTTCTCTATTTTTTACGCGTTTTATTAAGATCTACGTACATGTTTAAATCATCTTAACACGGTCGGAAGTTGACCAAGTCACGAAACAATAACAGCCTAACAGGTGGGTTTGGAGCTGGAGCTGGAGCTGGAGCTGTTGGGTTTTCTATCACAGCTCACACTGACAGTCCACTTGCCTTGTCCAATGAATTATGACTCGATGACCCACGAATTGATTCATCGCGTCCGTATAAAATTAACTTCACATTTATGTCAAACAAATAACATTAATTTCAATAATAAGAAAATATTATCTCTTACTAATAGAAGAGTTACTTTCAAAATTTTTACTCCTTTTAATATGAGCGATTGTGATTCACAATTAACTCATACTTCATAAGTAATAATATAATTAGAATGAAGGGTTAAAGTGGAGGAACTGATAGAAAACCTTGACTTCAATAACCGAATTAAGAGTAAATTTTCAATTTTAATCCCTTATATATGAATAAATAACTATTTCAATCCCTTGAATTTTAAAATGAATATTTTGATCCATTGCATTGGACAATGATATCTTTAAAAGTTAGTCCATCCGTCCCACTCAAAGAATTCACTTTGAAATGTGTACAATTTATTATGAATTATGAGGTACAACACTTAAAATAAGTAATTTACCATCATATTTTTTACTTATATCCTTACTTTATAAGTAAAGTTTAATTGTGACCCACATATTGTTATATTAGTAAGGGTATGTAATGTAAATAAATTCAAAATAGACTCTTTAAATGGAGCAAAATTTTTTTTTAAAGTTGACTCTTTAAGTGTGACAGAGGAAATATATTTTTCGTCCTTAGGTTCTTTTAAGTGTAGAGTTTGTTTTCAAATTTAGATTTAAAAGAATTCAGTCTACAAATGCTTCCGGAAGTGGGCCGAAGACTTTAATGGACATGACACCGGACAGAAGTGGGCCAAAAAGCTCTTTACTACTTTTTGTTTTTTCCTCAACCACTTTTAATTTTCTAATAAGCGGGCCCAAGACTGCCCAAATTGCAAGCTGTTGTTTCCGGACGGAGAGACGCGTCTCTTTTAATTGGTAGATTTTAAAATACCTTCAAAATTAAATAAAAAATATAGAGTTTTTTTAATGTCCTCCTATCCCATTACAATCTCACGTTATCTTGAGCAGCTGGAAAAGGGGGAAGACTATGAATATCATGTATTTTTTAAACACACACTATTTTTAAGTGACAAAATATTGAATTTAATCTCTTACATATCACATAGACATGACCATGATTTCGGAACCTCCAGTTACAGTTCTAGAATCGCCGGTTCAATAGAAAGTATAACTGAAATCGGAACTTGGAGGAATGGTTCCGGAACCTACGGTTCCGTCACGGTTCCAATTCCGTTCAAATTGAAGTAATTTTAATTCAATAATTAGTTTATATTTATATATACTTTAATTTAATTTAATATTTACTTATATTAATAATATAGTAATGTAAATTATACCATGAGTTTATATATTATCATAATATATATATATAGTATAAAATAATTATACTGTATAGTTACGAATTTTATATATAAATAAACATATAGTACAATATTAATAATAAGAAAGATATAACAAAAAAGAAAGTAGCTGGAGTGGTTATTTACCTTTCCTTAAGATTCAATGAAAGGTTGAGGCCATGAGTTTGAAACATTCCTTCAACACATGAATATAAATTTTAATACTTTAAGTAGAGAATCGCCGGTTTTCGGTTTCGGCCGGGTCTAGAACCGGCGGTCCAATTTCAGGTCATCCCTAGTATCACGTGTATATTAAAATAAGTATAATGTGTTTTCAAAATATGCATACAATTTTTTGGTATTAAGGTTTAATGATGAAATAGTCGGACAAAAGAGTCTGTTTTAAAATTTTCCGATCGAAGAAGAGATCACATATCTTAGATATATTTTTCTAATGGGGAAATGTGCATTTTGCCACTAACGTTTTTCACAAGGTCTAATTTTGCTACTTATGTTTTTTTAAGTCCAAAAATGACACTGACGTTTTTAAAAGGGTCCAACTTTACCCCTGCCCCAAATCAAAATTGCCACGTAGGACATTTTGGGCCAATTTATAATAACTTTTGCAATTTAAAAAAATTCCAATTTCCACTGTTCATCTTCTCCAACCGATCTGTATGATTTTCTTAGAGAAATTGAGCTCGGCCATTGCCCCAGCAGCAAAGAAATGAGCCGAAGAAGCATCAACTCTGCCGCACAATAACAAATTGAAAAGTGAATACAGAGCCTTCCTTCTTGTCTTCTTCAGAGTGCAACATTAGGACAATTCTGACGATCCTGATCAACATGGAGCCAATTATAGCCCTTCTCCCCTCAAGAACACATCAAGGCCCTGGCTGATCAGTTTATGAAGGAAGGCGCAGAGGATTTATGGAATGAAGATGATGGGCCCGTTAAATCCCCGGTACCACAAATGCCTAAGGGGAGAGTTATTGGTGAGCCGATTGATTTACGGAAATTAATTTGTAAAAATACTGGCTTTTCTGATACTGCTGCTAATGATAGTAGAAATTGGAACTCATGGATTGATGATTCTATGGGAGCTCGGAAGTTTTCCAGTGCTTCTGCGGGTACTCTGATGCGGTTTGGAGAAGATGAACAGTGGAAATTGGAATTTTTTAAATTGCAAAAGTACCCATTTATTGTTATTTTATTATACAATTGCCCCAAAATGTCCTACGTGGCAATTTTGATTTGGGGCAGGGGCAAAGTTGGACCTTTTTAAAAACGTCAGTGACATTTTTAGATATAAAAAAACATAAGTGGCAAAATTAGACATTGAGAAAAACGTTAATGGCAAAAATACATCTTTGCCCTTATTCTAATTGTGTTAAGTTAATAAAATAAAGTAATTTCACTTAAACTATATGGTTTTATTTTATGATTGATCAAATATTTTAAATCCGTGATCCTCCTCTCCAAACAGGGCCATAAAGACCGAGTCAAGTCACCCAAGTCATCGCTCATGCCATACCTACCAGACTATTATGTCTAGTTGTATTTTATAAAAATGAATATTCTTGGAAGGAAACTGGAATTTATTAACGCAGTACTCTTATCTCTTTTAATATAAAGATCTACCTTGACAAATGTAGCATTTATTTTGAATGTTAATGCACAATACTCCAAAAGAAGTAAAATGTTTGACGGTAGCAAAATTGACACTAATGGAACATAACGGAGGAAGTAATGATTTTAAGCATTGTTTCAGTGTGGGCCGCTAGAGCGGTACCAAATCGAGGCAAACTCTGAATACTATATATGACCTTAAAATAATATGGGTCAAGGTCGACCATTGAGACGATGGGCAAGCACATATTCCTTTCAAAAAGCGAGACTTTCCTAAATAAGATAGAAAAGGCTTTTTATCTAGAGCGCTAACGGCAAGAAAAAGGATGCAAGCGTGAGTCTTATGTGTTGTATTTTTATCAATTGCGGATATTACGGTTTTAGATAACCCCATGGCAGTAAACCGGATCCGGCCCGAAGTTGACCAAGTCACGAAACAGTAACAAGTAGGGTTGGAGTTATCACCTCCACTTCACTTGCCTCGACCCACGAATGCATGACCAATAACAGTGTATCCAATGAATGCATGACACCTCACTTGAGTTAATTAATTTGAGGAGAAAATTTGAGGAGTGTATCATTACTTTTTCAATATATGCATACAACTTTTAGGTGTTGAGGTTTAACTGATTAAATACCTTAAAAACACAAGTACCACATAGATTGTAATATAACACGCACAAGAATTTAATTGTTAAAATGTATCGTGTCGGACATAAGATGCTCTATCTTAGAACTTTTCAATTGGAGAACAGATCACATATATATCTTAGATTTTTTTCTAGTAATTGTGTATAAGTTAATAAAATAACGTAATTTCACTAAACTATATCGTTTTATTTTATGATAGGACCAAATATTTAAAATACTTGTTCCATCCTCTCCAAACCGTATAGATTAGTTGTGGATTACTCATAATTATATTAGTAAGAGTTTGAAGTAAAAATTTGAAAGTGTGACTTTTTTATTAAAACAAAAAATATTTCTTTAAATGAACATTTTTAATCGAGCCGAAAGAGTAACAATTTTGTGTATATATATAATAATATGAACCAACAACACCATATGAGCTATGAGTTATTAACTTGTTCACGAACCAAAGATGAGGAGGTCGCCATTGTTGATCATCATCTGCCTTCAGTTCGCTCTTACAGCGATCATTTTCTGTCACGCACAGGATCAATCAGGTTAATTTCACTCTTTCTATTCTAGCTATTTTAATGTTTAAGCCAGTACAGTTGATCTCTGCATCTGCATTTGCGTGCAGGCTTCATAAGCATAGATTGCGGGTTGTCTCAGGACTCCGATAGCTATTACGAAGAAGACACCCAGATTCACTACAACGGTGACGAACCCTACGTAGACACAGGCGAGAATCAGAAAATCTCTCCAAGTTACTACACAACTGGATCTCTTCCTCGGTACCTGTGGACGGTCAGAAGTTTTCCCCAAGGTTATCGGAACTGTTACAACCTCACTTCAATACAGGGAAAGGGGAAAAAGTATTTGATCAGAGCAACGTTTATGCATGGGAACTACGACGGCCTCGAGAATCAAACGTTAACGTTCGATCTTCATCTGGGAGTTGAGCTGTGGGACACCGTGAAACTGAACGATTCATCTTCAGTTGTTACGAAGGAGATCATCCATGTCCCCTCCTCGGATTATATCTATGTGTGCCTAGTCAAGACCGGAAAGGGAACACCTTTTTATCTCCGCGTTAGAGCTTCGGCCGCTGAATCAAACTGCTTATCCCGTCAATAACACCAATGACTCCCTACAAAATTTTCGTCGCCTGAACTTCGCCCCCGCCGATCGCGACAAAGAACTCAGGTTTCCTGATGACATTTATGATAGGCTATGGAATCCCCACCCCACGCCTGGCAACTGGGGTGAATTAAGCACAACGCTGACCGTGAGCGTAGATAACGGGTACAATCCACCGGTGAAGGCGATGCAAACCGCCGTGACGCCGGAAAATGGGAGCGAGCCCTTGCAATTCTTCTGGATTCCACCTGACCCTAACGTACCGTTCTATGTGTACATGCATTTCGCCGAAGTTGAAAAGAAGGATGAATATAGAGAATTTTATGTAAAGCTCAATAACATACGCTATGGTGAATCAATCGTTCCTTCCTACCTGGAGATAACCACCGCATATGCGACGAATGAGAATAACAAAATAAAATTTGGTTATTCACTTGAAAAAGTTGCAGATCTTCGTCTTCCACCCATCATCAACGCTATCGACATTTATTCGGCTAAACGCTCCTTGCAGTCCAAAACAGATGAAAATGATGGTACGTACAGATTATATATATATATATATATATATATATGTGTGTGTCTCTCCTCTTTAGTCATGAGTCTTTTTTGCTTTGTTATTACTAATTAGATGTATTTTCTCAGTGAGGGCAACCTTAATATCAAGTCAGAATATGAAGTGAGCCTTGTATGATGTATTTAACTGTTAAAAAAAAAATTATTCATATGTTGGCCGGACTTGTGAGGAATTTCTTAAAATGTATTTTCTAGTTCCGTCACTAACCCTTGTTGGATTCCTTTCTTGCTTCATGATCAATTGTCACACAGGAATTTGTCCTCGAGCGGATTGACTGGGAACGTGTCCTCGCATTTTTCCAATCTCCATTCCCTGGAGAACTTGTGAGTTCAACATCGATCTATCTCTCTCTTCCAATAGTCGTAGTAGTCGACATGTTCATCTAAACTTGTTCATCTGATTGAATTGAAGATCACAGGGATTTGTCAAATAATAGTTTGAGTGGAACCATACCAGATTTTCTTGCCGATTAAATTAAGGTTTGACAGATCTATTTTTTGGTAGCATCTGCAAATAAACTAAATGATTCTTTCATATTCAAATTGGTTTTTGACAGAGTTGAAGGATATGATTCTTGTCCAGCGGGTCGGTGTAAGAGCAAGAAGAAATCAAACAAGTTTTTACTTCCACTGGTTATACCGTTTATAATCATCTTCGCTGCGTTAATTGTGACCCTCACATTAAGGAGGAGGAGGAGGAGGAGGACAACAACAAAGAGAATGTCAGGTATGGGAATGATTTTTTTATTGTTCTTTATGATGTTTTAAAGCCCGGTTTTGAAAGTAAATGCCCTTAACCAATACCTCTTTAACAGTTGTAAAATTGGGGAGCATACGGCACAGAGAAGATGATTTAATAGATCGGAAAAACAAGCATTATACTTACTCTGAGCTCTCGAGGATGACAAACGATTTTGAGGCCAAGAGTATTATCGGAAAGGGAGGTTTCGGAACAGTCTACCGCGGTCTAACCCAGGATGGCAAACAAGTCGCTGTGAAGTTACTCTCCCAATCTTCTTGCCAAGGGTATTCCGAGTTTCAGGCAGAGGTAATTAGCCCTACCTGAGCATGGCTATGCCTTGTACGTAATTAGTTATAGTACTATTAAACACCTAACATATATAAGATATGTTCCACAGGCAAAGGTACTTACTAGGGTTTATCATGGCAAATTGACAGAACTCGAAGGTTATTGCTATGAAGGCGATCACATGGCGCTTGTCTACGAGTACATGGCTAATGGAAACGTAAAAGAGCGGCTGAAAGGTGATGGTGACAGCGTCTTGAGTTGGTCAAAAAGGCTTAAGATTTTGTTGGATGCAGCACAAGGTAATGATTCTTCTCTGGCCTTCTCAATTATGTAAGCAAAAGATTGAGTGTAGTGTGTGATTTTCTTAATTTGCAGGATTGGATTATTTACACAACGGTTGCAAACCATCAATAATTCACAGAGATATCAAGTCTACCAATATCTTACTAAACGAAAAACTTGAGGCCAAGTTGAGTGATTTTGGTCTTTCCAGAGCATTTAATGTTGATGATGGCTCTTGTATTTCTACCGCAGTTAAAGGCACCATTGGGTACATTGATCCTGAGTGAGTAAATTATGGTTTTCGGTTTGGACATTATCGCGTATAGAAAAACAACCTTAATTTTTATGGTTGATTGTTTTCATTAATCATATAGGTACTTTGATACCGGCAGATTGAATGAGAAAAGTGATATTTATAGCTTTGGAATTGTTATCTTAGAGCTAATCACCGGCCAGCCGGTGATCCCAGGGACTGATGACACAAACCACATAAAGCAGTGGGTGGCTAATTTGCTTCAGACAGGGGACATTGCAAGTATTGTTGACCCAAAGTTGAAGGGAATGTACGACGTTAACACGGTCTGGAAAGCTTTGGAAATAGGCGTGAAATGCGCCTCTAAAACTAGTGCCGAAAGACCAACCATGACTCACGTTTCAACTGTGTTGCAAGAGTGTTTGAATGCAGAGAACCTACGCCCAGAAAACGAAGAAACATATGTAACTTGTTTACTTGAAGTGAACCCCGACATTCTCGAAACTCAAGTCGGCTCGAGATAGAACAAGATCAAACCGCAATCAAAATATGCCCAATCGCTATTGAAAACGCACTGTAACATAATTAAACTAAATTTCCTATTCGGTTTACATTTGTTTCATGTATGCATAAATTGTTTTCTTTTCAATTTTCCAGTGAAATGGTACTATTTTGTTGCCACTAATTGGTATATAGCAATGCCAATTGAAATTTATAAATATGTGTTTTTTATAATATCGTTAAAAAACTATTCGGTCATTTTCCCATACTTAATTAGCGTATTTGTAACGTAAATTGGCATGCTTTGTATTAATTTTCATTGGAAACACTATATAAGAACCACAGAACCAGATCACAGGCAAATTGCCGGATCCAAACAATCAGGGCCTAAGAACTTGATCAATTAGGTCCCTGACGTATGAAACCTAAGACTATGTAAATGATTAAATTGACGCGAACATGGGAATTTCCGAAATTGCCAGATTTCATTTAACGATCAGAGGAAGTTGACCGAGGATCCGTAAGTGCCGCCGGCCATCCATCCCGCCGGAATCACATTCCTTGCTACTAGGGTCTGCCCTGAGGAAAGTGAGGTTAATTTAATCGAAAACGGGCCACGTAAAAGTGAGCCAGCGTTAAGCAGCCACACGGCGCCCCACGAGTGTTGCATCGCCTGCCATCCCGATTTGCCGGTCGACTGCATCAAAGCAACCGCTTGGAGATCGCCGTCGCCTCCCTGGAACTCGATCGCCACCGCGATGTAGTACTGGTTCGACCCCTCGTCCACCCGGAAAGCAATTTTCGTGTTCCCGTAGCGGCACGGCACACTAATTAATTAAATTAAGATCAAATTGATGAAAAATAGTAATTAATTAAATTGTTAAAATATTAATTGAAACTAACTTATTACCGCGCATAGGTGATTCGGAGAACGCCGGCGTTACGAAGTTTGGCTTCTTGTCCTCGGACGGCCATGGCGCCGAAAGCGGTTCCGCTGAGGTCAAAATGGGCCGATTCGGACACGCATGGGCCCCCGGGGCAAAAATCTGTAATAACAACTCTCACGGGCTGGCCCGAACATGCTGCATTTTGGGCCTTGCTACATTTCACCTGGTAATTAATTAATTTAATTCATTGATTAAAGTCAAGATGTGTGTAATTAATTAAAGTTGACTTTACCATTAATGTAAATAAATGTGTTTTTTTTTTAACTCAAGTTAGTATTGCTAGGTCAAACAATTGGCAAATAGAGTGTAAAAAAGAGACAAATAGTCAACTACTACTCCTTAATCATAATCATTAATTAATCTAATCTTGAAATAATTATAATCACCATGCATGTCCATTTTATGCTAGTGTGAATATATACACGCCACTGCCACGTGTGACTGAAAGGAAAAGAAATTAAGGACTACCCAGCCGATAATATGTGTGTCCTTCAAATCAAATCACGCGTATCGTCTATTCTGGATTAAATTTTGTATATAAATGATGTGGCTCGAGAAGATTTTTTACCGTAAACTATACATAGAGAGGTAAAAATACCTGGTAACAAGCTCCACATGCTAAGCCTGATTTGTAAAGGGATGGACCTATCCCAGTAACAAGTGAAGAGTATGGTGCTCTTGACACTAGATTTCTATACCCACACGCTCCTCCTGTATACAATAGACATGCATGCATTAATTAACTAATAATACTTTGCCTCTATAATTCAAGATATTCTATCTAACCCGCTACTACACGTACACGTGTGAAACGATGTAATTTTAAAATAAAATTACTTGATTCTAGATAAAAATAACGTCGTTTCACTAATTTAAACATAATTTGACAAAATATTTTAAACGTGTGATCATTACTCAAGAACTCCTTACCATCACTTCCGGCACCGGTGGGGCTGCCATACCAAGTTGCTCCGGCCGGAAGCCAGCCGGTTGCGGCCACCGCCGACTGGTTGAAGTAGTCGGGTTCGAAGCAGCTACACAGGTGGGAGAAAAAACCCAGAGATAATACAAGAAGATGCCCAAACGAAGGCCAATGTGGCTTACTCTTCATGATAATTGTCATATTCTCTATATTAATTCCGACAAACTAAACAATAGAACTCCAATATGATATGAAGGCAAGCAACTCAAAGCTAGTATTTATAAATAATATTAAGGCATTAGATTTAGATGATCAATTAATTAATTAATGAGCAATATTTTCTCACTGTTAATTTTGATTTATAATTATTTAAACATGTCAAACTCAAAGCTAAATTCCAAAAGTAGTTACAACTTATAAGCGTTGTACATTCACTACATACGTTGAAATTTTAATTTCATTACATGTTTGTTTCGTTCTAATATTAATTCGAAATTAAATACATGATGTCACACGTGTAAATTTTTAATCACCATGTCTTGTCATTCTTGCCTAGTTATGCAAGCCACGAGAGAGGTGTTAACAAGGAATTATTGGACAATGAGTCTAAATTAGCTAGTGCATCTTTTTTCGCATTACCGGAAGCTGCGGAAATGATATATAAACCCTCGCCGTAAAAAATTTAACACTGCTTATATTGTAATCTATCTATTACGTAAAACTTCCGTATATAAAATAAGTAATTTGTTATCAATTTTCTACTAATTAATGTCATTAAAAGGTGAATTGATTGTGAACCATTTATAATTATATTAATATGAGTACGAGAAGTAAAATAATAATAATAATAATAAAATTTGAGCCTTCTAACCGAAGCAAAAGAAAATAGAAACTAGATTCTGCTACTAAAACAGAATAAGTACAGACTGTACAGTAACACTAGTGGCCTTTTTATTTTGGATGCGCGTAGTTTTCCATATATTCATTAGATTATCAATAGATTGTATCTAGTTTTTTTTTTTTATGCTTTAACATCTGTATACTGCATATTGTATCCCCTTCTATTTTTTATTTGCTTATTAATAAACAGTCTTCATGCCTCCCAACCATTTATTCGGTTGTTACTTTAAAAAATTTAAATAAAACACTAGATGAAATGTATATACAATGAAAGGACAGGCACACGTGGGATAGTGTAACAAATAGTGGAGTGATTAAGTTACCTATTATGTACTGGCTGCAACTACAATCCATATTTTGTGTGGCTTAAACAGATTCATTGCTTAGTTAATTAAGATTTAAGCATAAGTCAAATTGTGGTTGTTCTAATTTTAATTGCAATGTAGTTAAAGTGGCAACACCCATTTTGTCGGCAGGGTTAGCCGTTTCTGTCGCTTCTGGCGACGCAATTTTGCCGCTGAAAACCCGGCGTCGATGGTGGTGACTGTTGGTGGTCGCTAAAACAGTTTGGAATTTTCGTCGTCAGCTCCGCCATCGTACGGGCCAGATTCAATTTCAATTTCAATTTCCCGACAAATTTTATTTTTATAAATTTTTGTCTCATCTCAGCGTGACCTAATGAATGGCTAATGAAATGTTTTTGGCTTTACGTTACTCAAGTCTCATCAGAAGATAGGATAATAAAATCTTAATGAAAGTGAAATCTTAACCAAACGATCTTTCTTTCCTCATTTGATTTCAATTTGATGTTTATGTCCTTTTTAGATTCGATCTACTATTTTGGTACCATATACAAGATCTAGCTAAACACCCCACTTGAAGTTGTTAACGATTTTACACGAAAAAGTATTGCGTGTAAATGTTATGAAAATATGCGTATTGATTTTAGTATATAATATGTTGTATTCGTGTGTTGAGTTTAATTTATGATATATTGAGTTTGGCTTTAGATATATCGCTTTTAGTCGATTTTAGAGTCATTAATATCTCATTAATAAAGAAAACACGCGTATCAATTTCAGTAAATTTAATATGTTATAATTATTTTTAATATAATTTTTTATTATTAAGTTATATTTTTTACATTTTTAATACAATTTTTACATTATAAAATTATTTTTCCAAAAAACATATTTTGTTTTAAAAAAGAAATATCGCATTATGGGCCAAAAGTAGAGAGTCGAGCCCATTTCCAGATCAAGAGCAAAATTGTAGCATTCGGAGATAAGACTAGGGTTTTGTTACGGCCCAATTTGTTCCCTCTCAAGTTTTCACACACTTTTTTATTTAATTAAAAATTTCCGATATTGCGTGCCAAAGTTTATTACGTTGTCCCTTAATTTTCTCTTTTCTTGTGGATCTTCCCTTCTAATTTTAGTTTTTTGACCACCAAGAAAAAGACACAAATCTTTTTATAGTATTTTCTTTCACGTATGAAAGCATCATTTTTCGATAAGTTCCGTGCTATGGTTGATTACATTGTCACATTTTGATGACATGCTCCATCTCCGTTTATGATGACATTCAGCAAATTAGATGTTCGGGAATTGATTAGGTGAACCGAAAGCATAACTAGATAACGCATGTGTTAGCTCAGTTTGGGATAATCACAACATAAATGGAATCATGGAGGCCTTTGATCCCAATATGTATACATCAAACGTTGTTGAGCAATTTTTAACATCATTGTTATATTTCATTCATTTTTCCTCCAAAAACTACATGGAATAATTTTCCAAAAAATTTCTTTCTTTATATAATCGACAATTTTCAAGGATCGAATCACCTATAATTTAAAGGTTGCAATGTTGTGGCAAAAAAGAAAAAGAAAAAGAAAACCCTCTAAACAAAGACTCCAAATCGCAAAGTCCAAACATTTGACCAGATTTTGCAAGAAAATTCAGAAAAAAAGGATTACGGTTGCCTACACGTGCGCATCGCTGATTGGCTGAATTTATTCATTGACTTGGTCTTTCTTCCACATTTAAACTTGGAATTTCAACCTTAAAAATTTAAAACTCAACCTCCTTTTCCATTGATTTACTGGTTAAGACGAACAAGTAAAAGCTACTTTTATAGTTTCAGTTAATCTTTGTTTGTTAATAAGAAATATACTGCTAAGTTAAGCTGTTACAATGGCGGGAGGGGCTGGGTTTGTCACCGCCGTGGCCGACGGCGGTGGTTCTGTTGGATATAATGGCCGGGTGACGTGGTTCGTACTTCTTTCTTGTATCATGGCAGCCATGGGAGGTGCTATCTTCGGCTACGATACTGGAATTTCAGGTTTCCTTTTTTTTTTAATGTCTATTTTTTCTTACTCTACTATTCTCTTCAATTCATGAGCACAGCTGAGAAATATGTTTAGTTCCGGTGAATTTGATTGCTCTTCTCGTTCCAATTTCTGAACATTCGAGCGCATTTTACGTTTCCTGCAGATGATGTTCTTCAATTCTTTAAAGTCTTGGCTTTCCCCTTTCTGATTTGATTATGTAAGATTTTGTGAAAAATTAATGAACCCTAGTTTTTGAATACTAATGTGAAGGTGGAGTGACTTCCATGGAATCCTTTCTGAAGAAGTTCTTTCCGGAGGTGTACACTAAAATGGAGGAAGACACCGAGGTCAGCAACTATTGCAAGTTTGACAGCCAACTGCTTACCTCCTTTACCTCGTCGCTCTATGTTGCCGGCTTAATTGCTTCCTTCTTTGCTTCATCATTCACTAGGGACTTCGGACGCAAGCCCTCAATCCTAGCCGGCGGAGCTTCGTTTCTCGTCGGCGCAGTCTTAGGAGCTGCTGCTACTAATCTGTTCGTTCTCGTACTTGGTCGTGTCTTGCTTGGAGTTGGGGTCGGTTTTGCAAACCAGGTAAACTGGAATTTCATTTACCTGATTCTGATGATGCATCCTTTCAAATTGTTAATCAGTGAATGTGATTTTTCTTTTAAGTGTTTATAATGTGGCAATTCGTGACTTGTTCGGGTTATTGGGTTCGTGTTAGAAATTGCCAGTTTTAATCCTACCGGAACATGTTTTTACACTGAGTGATTGATGGCAGATTCATCCTCTGCTTGTTTTGCAGGCAGTTCCATTGTATCTGTCAGAAATGGCACCTCCCAATTACAGAGGAGCAATGAACAATGGCTTCCAATTTAGTGTAAGCCTTGGGATCTTAGTGGCAAACCTGATCAATTACGGAACAGAAAAGATCAAAGGTGGATGGGGATGGCGGATTTCATTAGGCTTGGCTGCCGTCCCAGCTTTGATTCTGACATTCGGGGCAGCGTTCTTGCCGGAGACGCCGAACAGTCTAATTCAGCGTGGCCACATTAACGAGAAGACCACGCAGATGCTGCAACGATTGCGAGGAACAGATGATGTTCAAGAAGAGCTCAATGATCTGATCAAAGCAAGCGATTTATCCAAATCTGTCAAAAACCCATTCAGGAAAATCATTCAAAGAGAATACAGGCCTCACCTGGTGATGTCGATAGCAATACCTTTTTTCCAACAAGTAACAGGGATCAATGTGATCGCTTTCTACGCTCCGATTCTTTTCCGGGTCATCGGATTGAAGGAGAGTTCGTCACTTCTGTCAGCTGTGGTCACCGGCGCTGTAGGCATGTTTACAACCTTCGTTTCAGTATTGGTTGTTGATAAAATCGGCCGGAGAGCGATGTTTTCCGTCGGGGGAATCTTGATGTTCATCTCACAAATTGTGATCGGCTCAATCATGGCCATCAATCTTGATGATCAAGGTGGATTGAGCTGGGGAAATGCAATCCTTCTCTTGCTAATGATTTGCCTGTACGTGGCTGCTTATGGCCTGTCTTGGGGTCCTTTAGGATGGTTGGTTCCGAGCGAGATATTTCCGATGGAAATCCGGTCCGCCGGCCAAAGCATTAGCGTGGCAGTGAACTTCCTCTTCACTTTCGTCGTTGCTCAGACGTTTCTGGCGATGCTCTGCCACTTCAAAGCCGGGATCTTCTTCTTTTTCGGAGGATGGGTGGCGGCGATGACCGTGTTTGTTTACGCCTTTCTGCCGGAGACTAAGGGTGTGCCGTTGGAACAGATGGACAGAATCTGGAAGAATCACTGGTTTTGGAGGAGAATGACGGGGAAGATTGAAGAACAACCTCTGTTAGGACAAGGACAAGATTGATTGGTAATGGAAGTCCAACAACGTGTGAATGCATCATAGTATCGAATTAAGATTATTTTAAGGTTTGAAGGCTTGTTAAAAGACTTATTAAAAACACTCAATTATGCTGGTAGTAGCGCTATTTTTTCCCGCTACACGCCAGAAAAGGAGTGGTTTAGTAGTAGTAATCCAGATTCCAATCCTACAAATTGTTCTTTGCTACGTTGGTATTCAAAATGTATAACCAGCTTTTGTGGGATTTTGTTCGAATATATGGTCTCGTCCACGAAATTTGATTCATACAGCGATTCCATGTAATGTAAGATTAGATTAGCGTTGTCTAAAGAACATAATTCTTTACTCTGGCATTAACACGATCTTTTTATACTTGTTGACTCTTCTAATGAAATCAATGGAGTATATATTTATGAAAATTATTGTCTACACCGAATAAACTTTCCCACGTGATGGAGTACTTAACTAATAACAACGACGCCGGATGCTCCAAAATAATGTGTGTTTGTCCAAGAAAGTCAAGTAAAACTAATGAATTAGTCAAAGATTGGACCATGTTGATGCTGATATTATTCAGACAGACAAGTTGGAAACGATTTTGATTGTTTGTCCTACTCTCTGCCTTTTTTTCCTCTTTTGTTTTTTTTTTTTTTTTTGTTGAAATACTTGTAAGAGTTGACCCAAAGCAATAGCTATACTGAAGTACTTCTTCTTCAGTTTACTTCATTTGTGGCTGTGAATTGATAATAATCTTTTGGAGAAGAAGCCATAGCCATGGCTGCCGGATTTGGAATTACCGGCGAAGGAGGAGGAGACTACAAAGGCAGGATCACAGCTTATGTAGTTTTCTCTTGCATTATGGCCACCATGGGAGGCGTCATCTTTGGATACGACATCGGAATTTCAGGTTCATTTGGCTTTTTTTTTAGCAGCCGATTAAGTGGATGGGGCGTAGCCACTCTTGGTTGGTTTTCCTTTTAGTTTTTTTGCTTTTAAACTTGTTCCGATATGATTTGTAGGAGGGGTTACTTCAATGGAGCCATTTCTGAAAGAGTTCTTCCCGGATGTTTACACTAAAATGAAGGAGGATAAAAAGGTAAGCAATTACTGCAAATTCGACAGCCAGCTTTTGACATCGTTCACTTCCTCGCTTTATCTAGCCGGCCTCGTTGCTTCCCTCTTTGCCTCGTCGCTCACGCGGGCGTTCGGGCGCAAACCATCCATTCTTGTCGGAGGTGTTGCTTTCCTCGCCGGTGCTGCACTGGGTGGTGCTGCTCAGAATGTTTATATGCTGATATTCGGCAGAGTTTTGCTCGGAATAGGCGTTGGTTTCGCAAACCAGGTTAGGCTTTATCCATGTTTATATGCTGATATTCTTGCATGACCTGACCTGTTCGTTTGGAAGTTTTACTTGTTTTTAGTTTGATTCTTAGTTTTAGAAATTATTAATAAAAAATTCAAACATTGCTTTGGCAAGGTTCAAACAATCTAATCTCCCAAACTTTGAATAGAAAACTTGTTTGCGGCATACTTACTCACTTACCAACTAATTGTCTGGAACGACGCAATTTTTAAAAGATTTTTTTTAATTTATTCATTTTTGTAAGGCTAAAAACATATTTTTGAAAATATATTTTACCGAGCAGTCTCATTTCAGGTTCTTGAAATGATAACAATGGTCTCTCCCAATTTCAGGCTGTCCCTCTGTATCTGTCAGAAATGGCTCCGGCCAGATTCAGAGGAGCGATCAATAACAGCTTTCAACTCAGCATCGGAATCGGAGTCTTGATAGCCAACTTGATTAACTTCGGCACCGAGAAGATAAATGATAACCGGGGATGGCGGATTTCCCTTTCTTTAGCCGGCGTCCCCGCAATTATCCTGACCATAGGTGCCCTGTTTCTGCCGGAAACACCAAACAGCATAATCCAACGCAGCAACGATCACGAAAAGGCGGCGAAAATCCTCAGAAAAGTCAGAGGTACAGAGGATGTTCAAGCAGAAATCGACGATCTCGTAACAGCAAGCGAGATTTCCAAAACCCTAAACCACCCATTCAAAAATATCTTGCAATTGCAATACAGACCTCAGCTCGTGATGTCCATAGCCATACCATTCTTCCAGCAAGTGACCGGAATTAACGTGATTGCGTTCTACGCGCCGATTCTGTTCAGAACAATCGGATTGGGGGAAAGTGCGTCTTTGATGTCGGCGGTGGTAACGGGGGCCGTCGGAATATGCACGACAATCTTATCAATGTTGATCGTCGACAGAGTCGGCCGGAGATTCCTGCTGATTTACGGCGGGATAGGCATGTTCGTAATGCAAATCACCGTCGGATCAGTCATGGCGGCGAAACTCGGCGATCACGGCGGATTAAACAAAGCCGACGCCTTCGTCGTTCTGGCATTGATCTGCCTTTACGTCGCTGGGTTCGGCTTGTCGTGGGGTCCGTTGGGATGGCTGATTCCCAGTGAGATTTTCCCTCTGGAAATCCGGTCGGCGGGGCAGAGTATCACGGTGGCGGTGAACTTTTTCTTCACTTTTGTGGTGGGCCAGACGTTTCTGGCGATGCTGTGCCACTTCAAGTACGGGCTTTTCTTCTTTTTCGGCGGTTGGGTGGCGGTGATGACTGCGTTTGTTTACTTCTTGTTGCCGGAGACCAAGAATCGGCCGATTGAGCAGATGGCTCTGGTTTGGAGGCAACACTGGTATTGGAGGAAATTTGTGGGAGGATATGGAGAAGACAAAGGTGATAAGGAAATTGGGATTCCAAGATGGTGAAACATTGTCATCTTCATCATCCAAAATTTCAGCTACCATGCATGCAAAGTTTTACTTACAAAATGACTTTTTGAATAGGACAGAAGGAGTAATCCTTTTCATTTTTAAGATTATATATATGTGTACACAAAAGTACATATGTAAGGTATTAAAATCGAAGTTTACGTAAATAAAAATAAATAGAAAAACTAGTAAATTATTCAGTAGAACAACAACAAACTAATGAAGATAATGATAGAGTTAAGACTTCTTTAACTTTTTGGAATTGTTATTTGCAGAAACTAAATTATTATTCATAAGAACATTTTTTGGTGAATTTACTATAATGTCCTTAGTTATTATTATTTTTTTTAAACAAGAAAGGCAGTCGACATTTTTGCCCAGTACTAGGCGATATTTTTACCAAAAATGTTGCGACATTTTTTGTTCCTTTTTTTTTTTTTTTTTTAAATAACGAAGGGCATTATAATAAATTCACAAACAAATATTTCTGTAAATAGTAATTTGGTTCTTGCAAATAGTATGCTTCTAATTTTTTTATGAACTCACAAGTTTGTTACGGGCCTGTTCTTTTTGTTCTGTTTTGAAAACGGTTTTAGTTTCAACAGTAAATTTAATATATTTTAATCATATTTCATTATTTCCAATACAATTTTTTAATATTCAGCATCTACTTTTTACATTTTCAATACACTTTTTACATTATAAAATTATTTTCCAAAATTTGTTTTCAAAATCTTTTTCAAAACGATGAAAAAGAACAGGCCCGTACATCTTTATCTTTACTACTGTTTTTCCTATGTGGTACAGTTTATGAATAATTCTCCAATGAAAAATTATTCACGTAGACCATCTTAGGTGGATTAACTGCGGACCGTTCACAATTATAATAATATGAGTAAAAAGGGTTAAAAAATTTTTTAACAAAGTGTAGACTATTATAATAAAACAAATAGATTATATTATTTTATTGAATAAAATATTCTTTAAAATGTTGAAAACTGAAAAAATTATATACTGAAATCTTTCACCGAACCATTCAGACATTAAATTTTAGCATATGCAATACATCATGGAGCATTATCATGAACTATTCGGAATCAGGTGATTTCTCTCGCATAGGAGGTGGGCCCCCACGTGGGATCCATGTGACAGGTGATCTAAAGCCAAACTATTCTATGAATGTATAATAGAGAATTACATATCCTGACATCATTAATAACCTGACCCGACCCGATTCGGTCCGCAACAAGAGAGTTTTACCCTCTGTTTGGATTGTATTTCAAATAAGAAATTTATGGTTTTTTATGAAAATTGCGTAAGAATGAAAATAAAAAGTATAATGATTTGATTATGTTTTAAAATAATGTGAGAGTAATTTTGGCGAGAACTTTAAATTTTAAAAATTAAATTTAAAGGAAATTCAATGTGTTTGGATATAGATTAGTTTTTCTAAGTGAAAAAAATATGAGTTTTCCTAGGAAAAAAACCTAAAACAAACAGAGCCTTCATTTTTAAAAGGATAAAACCACAGATAACCGCACGGCGGCGATGATACAATTACTGGAGTATTTATTAGACCATTGAACTTACAGCTGGAGCCCGGCGCGGAGATCACTTCAGCTTGGCGCAATGACGCTGGGATTACTGCACATGGCAACGATTTCTATGCAATTCGGTGGATGTGATTATGTTCCATAACCCTCACGGCATTCACCCAATTCCTTCAAATCCTGAAGCTTTAAATGCTGCCAATGCAACAACACTGAGAATCTCAACGCAACTGTTCTCTGGTCTTTTCAACTTGCTGGCTTTTGTTTTAATCTCCACTACTGTGCGTGCTTTTAAGGGAAATTGGCGGTTGGGATGGGGATAGCGAGTGAAGGTGGACAGTACAACGCCAAAATCACTTGGTTTCTGGTGCTTTCTTGTGCCGTTGCTGCAACCGGTGGACTTATTTTTGGCTATGATCTTGGAATTTCAGGTTACCATGTTCAATTAATTTTGTTATAATAATCATTTTTTTGTATGGTTGTTTTCGCCATTACCAAAAAGCTCGCGAGAATTTATTGATTGGTTGATGTTGCTTCTTGGTTTGCTTAATTGGAGTGGGATTATTAATATAATGCACATGCATCAGTGTTTGGGAAAAAGGGGGAAATAAAAAGCAGATAACTTGTAATCCCGTATCTTTTCAATGGAAGTTATTTCGAAGATAGGGTTTTCTTGGTCAGAGAAATTTAGCTACTGGACTAAAATTTTCACATCATTATGTTTGAACATGAAAGCATCTTTGGGCATATGATGACAGATTTTTTGGTGTGATTTTGAAGGTGGAGTAACCTCTATGGATCACTTTTTGAAGAAATTCTTCCCCAATGTGTATAACAGGATGAAAGGAGATAGCAAGATCAGCAACTACTGCAAATTTGAGAGTCAGTTACTGACCTCTTTCACCTCTTCTCTCTACATAGCTGGCCTTTTTGCTTCATTATGTGCTTCACCATTTACTAGAGCCTACGGTCGCAAGTCATCCATCCTTATTGGTGGAATTGCATTTCTTGCTGGTTCCGCAATGGGAGGCGCTGCGTATAATGTAGTCATGCTAATTATTGGTCGGGTTTTGCTTGGAATTGGGGTCGGCTTCGCAAACCAGGTGCATCTTACTCTTTCCCTCCCTCTTACAGTATCCACCTTGACATCTAGATGTTATTAGCAGAAATACTCTGTGCTAGATGCAACTATACCTTAAAGCAAACTTAGAACCATTGTCAAAATGTGCGACTGAGATGAGCTCTTTCGTAAAGTTGTGTAAACTAATTGCATTAAACTAAATGTATGCTGAAGTATATTTTGGAAGTTTATAATGAGGGATGTGAGGCTGTTGCCAGTTATTTGAGTTTAGAGCTACCTTCATGCATCTCCAGTATCCTGTATTGAACTTGTGAATTCCACAGGCTTGTTTATCAGATTATCTTTTGTCGGTACCCTGTGACTTACAAATACTTTTGTATTGCAGTCAATTCCCTTGTACCTCTGTGAAATGGCACCACCCCAAAAGAGAGGAGCTTTTGGCATTGGCTTTAATTTCTGCATTGCGATTGGTGTTTTACTATCTAACCTCATCAACTATGGTGATGCAAAAATCAAAGGTGGTTGGGGATGGAGAATCTCCTTAGCGCTGGCTGCTGCCCCAGCCTTGGTTCTTACTCTAGGTGCTCTTTTTCTTCCTGAAACTCCCAACAGTCTAGTTGAGCATGGCAAGAACCATGAAAAGGCTAAGAGGGTGCTGCAACAAGTCCGGGGTGTGGGTGACGTTCAAGTTGAGCTTGACGATATCATCCTAGCTAGTAACATCTCGAACAGAGTTAAGCACCCATTTAAGGACCTTACCAAAAGAAAGTATAGGCCTCAACTTGTCATGGCAATAGCAATACCATTTTTCCAACAAATAACGGGAATAAACGTTATCACCTTTTATGCTCCATTACTCTTCAGAACCATTGGTCTAGGTGAAAGTGCGTCACTCTTGTCTGCGGTGGTAATTGGAGTTGTTGGCAGCATTGCAATATTCTCGACGCTGTTGATAGTAGACAAAGTTGGTCGAAAAATTCTTTTTTTGGTAGGAGGAATTGTAATGTTGATTAGCCATTTTTTAATAGGAGGAATCTTGGCTGTAAATCTAGGGGATCATGGTGGATTGAGCAGCAGATGTGGTTCCTTGGTTTTAATTCTGGTCTTCACATTTGTTGCTGGCTTTGGTATATCATGGGGTCCTTTAGGGTGGTTAGTTCCGAGCGAAATATTTCCCCTGGAGATACGATCTGCGGCAGCAAGTATCAGAGTTGCTGTGGATTTTTTACTCCTTTTTCTTGTTGCTCAGAATTTCCTGTTAATGCTCTGCCATTTAAAGGCTGGCATTTTCTTCTTTTTCGGGGCGTGGGTGACATTGATGACCATATTCGTCTACATGTTCCTGCCTGAGACAAAGAACATCCCAATTGAAAAGATGGACAAGATTTGGAAAGAGCATTGGTTTTGGAAGAGATTCGTTGCAGATAATGATGATGAGAATTTGCAGGATGAGGCGGTGGAAGCATAACTGCTGATTTACTTGAGAGCCTCCTCAAGCCAAGATGATCAAGCAACTCCATGTCTATGTAGTGTTAATAGTGGAAAAGCTCTTCCTAGAGGTCACATTTAAGTGTAAAATGGTAATGACCTTGTTTTCTGTGTAATAACTATATGCCTTTCCAGAATTTGTAGATGATCTTTTTATTAGTCCCTTTTCCAAACCAATATAAAGTTTGTCATCTGCACATGCGTGGCGAAATTAAGTTAAGCTCGTCGCCTCTGAAATGTTGCTACTTACTATACTTATTCTGTAGTTTATCGTCTTTATAAATCTCTTCTTCGTGTTAGTTTATGCAACTGAATTTCAGGTTTCTGTTTTTTTTTTTTCTGTTTTTTTTTGAAATTCAGGTTTCTGTTGTAGAAGAAAGCTGTTGCCTGTTGGGGAGAACTGCAGTGAGGATGACCTTTCACGGAAAGCGGTAACCAGAAGGAAATGTTACTTCTAACTTCGTAGTCATGGACTTATGACAAGTTTTCAACACAAGTCGTAATCATTTGTTGCCTTAAGTCAAAGAAATGATGAGTGATAGGTAGAAGCCAAAATGGTTAGAATCTCTCATTAAGTCAAAGAAATGATGAGTGATATTCTTGCTCTTGTTATCTTATTGTGATGGCGATCTTTTGTTTTTTTTGTCCAAATTTCAGCTCCATGTGCTTTTCCTGGTCCAAGAAAGCATGAAATATCAGAGCTCAGTAACATCAGCTGCAAGTGGAAATGTAGTTCCTAGTCAATGTCGATCTCCAGCTTCCAGCTGCCAAGTTGGACCGCGCTGTTTCCAGAGAAAATCCAGAACACACAAACACTCTGTCAGTCAAGCTCTTTTCACTTCTCTCATTGTTCTGCAAGCTCTGGAGGAAAGCCATGGCGGCCGGGTTCGGGACTGAGGCTCAGCAGTATAATGGGAGGATTACCTGGTTTGTTGTGCTGTCATCAATGGTTGCTGCAACTGGAGGGATTATCTTTGGTTATGACATTGGAATATCAGGTACTACGGTTTCGTTTAATATAGGTTTCCACAATTAGATCTTTTCAAGGATTATTACATTAACATTGTTATTCTGTTTAGGTGGAGTCACTTCTATGGAACCATTCTTGAGAAAATTCTTTCCAGAAGTTTACAATAAAATGAAACATGATTCTAAGATAAGCAACTACTGCAAGTTCGACAGCCAATTGCTGACGTCCTTCACCTCTTCACTCTATGTTGCTGGCCTCATTGCTTCTTTCTTCGCTTCACCGGTCACCAGAACCTTTGGCCGCAGGCCTTCAATCCTGATTGGGGGAGCTGCATTTCTCACTGGCGCAGCGCTTGGAGGCGCTGCATATAATGTCTACATGCTAATATTTGGCCGTGTTTTGCTTGGCTTGGGGGTTGGTTTTGCCAATCAGGTAAATGTTAACTGCATCATTCATTATTGGACCCCTTGGTCATCTGTTTTTCACTTTTGCTTCTCTTTTCCCTGCAGTCTGTCCCCTTGTATCTCTCAGAAATGGCGCCTCCCCGATCCAGAGGCGCTTTCAACATCGGGTTTCAGCTTTGTGTTGGTATTGGTGTTTTATCAGCAACTCTCATCAATTATGGCGCTGAAAAGATCATAGGGGGATGGGGATGGAGAATATCCCTGGCAATGGCTGCGTTGCCGGCTGCGATTCTTACTGTGGGCTCATTGTTCCTCCCTGAAACTCCCAACAGTCTCATTCAACATGGAGATGATCACGAAAAGGCCAAGAGGAATCTGCAAAAAATCCGAGGCACCATTGATGTCCAGGCAGAACTAGACGATCTCATCAAAGCCAGCGAAATTTCGAAAACAGTGAAAACCCCATTCAAGAATCTTCTCCACAGAAGATACAGGCCTCAGTTGATCATGGCAATCTTGATTCCATTCTTCCAGCAGGTTACAGGAATCAATGTCATTTCATTCTATGCTCCCGTTCTTTTTCGAACAATCGGATTAGGCGAAAGTGCAGCATTACTCTCAGCAGTGGTTACAGGGCTCGTTGGCACAAGCCTAACCTTCTTATCACTATTGGTAGTTGATAAACTCGGCCGGAGATCCCTCTTCAAGATCGGAGGAATTCAGATGTTTGTTTCGCAGATAATGGTTGGCGCGATAATGGCGGCGAAGCTGGGGGATCACGGCGGCCTGAGCAAGACATACAGCTACTTGATCTTGATCTTGATCTGCATCTACGTTGCGGGATTCGCATTATCATGGGGTCCTTTGGGGTGGTTGGTTACGAGTGAAATCTTTCCTCTGGAAGTGAGGTCGGCGGCGCAGAGTGTAACTGTGGCGGTGGGATTTCTGTTTACTTTCCTTGTTGCTCAGACGTTCTTGGCCATGCTCTGCCACTTCAAATCTGGGATTTTCTTCTTTTTTGGTGGATGGGTTGCGATCATGACTGGGTTTGTATACTTTTTGCTGCCAGAGACCATGAACGTCCCCATTGAGAAGATGGATCAAATATGGAGAGATCATTGGTTTTGGAAGAAAATTGTAGACGAGTAAATTTAGATAGTCGACTTTATATGGTGAAATAAAAGTTTAGTTGTCGTTGTTTATTGTGAAAAGTCTAGTTATCATTGTTTATTATGAAAATCCCCATTAAGAAGATGGATCAAATATGGAGAGATCATAGGCTCCGGAAGAAAATTGTAGACGAGTAAATCTATGTAGTCGATCTTACATAGTGAAAAGTCTAGTTGTCGTTATCTATTGTCATTCCGCCATTGCTAAATACCTAAATGGTAACATTGTGCAATAACTTATAAGATATGTCAATGTGTTCAAGTGTCACATGCTATGTTCAAAAATGTCCTTATTTATTTCTTACACCTTTTGGAGAACTTTTGGAGAAGGAAAAAAATGCAAATTTTTTTTCTGAATTTTAATAGCACTACTTTTTTTGTGTTGGAAAAATGTGTAATAAGGACAACATTTTCTTATTTCAACAAGAAAATTAGAGAGCTAATACCAATAATCAAAATGTGATTAACATAACAAACAAAATTATAGAAGGTAAGAGTGCTCAGTGTTTGAATCTTGGCGACTCTCGGTATGACACCATTTTATGTTAGTACAAGTGGCTACAACAAGAAGACATCCTCACCAATTTAGTCTTTCGCTTCTCCAGTGACCCCTCAATTGTTATATTATCGAAAATCTCTCATCTCACATTATTTGAGGCATATTAATTATTGTTTGACGAATTTCAGTAACTCACCAAAATTATAAAAAATGAAAAGCACCAATAGCCTAGCTCAATTGGACACGATCATATAGGTTTTGGGGTCACAAGTTTGGATTTATCGGTTTGATATTGTATTGTCGAGACTCCAACGGTTCTGAAAATTTTAAACGCTTAACGGTTATATCAGTTGGAACCTGGCTGGCGGTATGAAACCTGGCTGGAGTAATTAGATTTTCAGATGCCTAAAATAACTCAAAAACCACTCCACGTGTCGCTGATGTATTGGCTGTTACGCGAAGACTCCAATTGTTGACCGGCTCTCAGATTCTCTCCAAAAATCTAATTACTTTAGTCTCTCTCTAATTCTAATTATTTTCTCTCTCCTCTTTTTATTAATCTCTCCATTTTTTGCCCTTTTCTTTTTCTTCTTTTACTTTCCCACAATTATTCCGTGTACAATTCAGGCATTCTTCAACGGCTTGCGCCAAGGAGGCAATTCGGAAACTCTAAAACCCTATCTATCGCTAGTGTAAGTGTATGAATTTAAGTTTTTGTAAATATGATTCGCGATTTTCTTCCTTTTTCGTGGGATTTCTGTATCAGAATTGTTGCCCTGTTTGTGTTGCTGCTGTTGATTTTGAATTTGTTAACTTTTCGGTTACTGGAAAAAAATTGATCCCTGAATCCTGATTGACGCTGAATTGCATGGGCTCTCTTCGTTTTTTCATGTTTGCTGTTGCTCTGTGTTTATGATCATTTATTATCAGTGGGAAAATCTTGCCTCCTGGATGATGACATGAATCTATGGGTTCATTGAGGGTAAAAAGACGATCTTGAAAGATTTTGAAATTTGATGCCTTTTCACGATTTTTGCCTGATTAAATGGTAATTTATGATTTACTATTGGTTCTATTTGCGTGTCCTTTTTTAGCAGGTATCCGTTTTATTCCTTGTAAATTATAGCCATTCAACTAAATGCCGTCAGCAGTTTCGCCTCAGTGGCAAGACAAAGCTAGTGGTTTCTTTCAAACCTCAGGTGATTTATGGCAAAATTTAATTTGTTTCCTTTCTAGGTGCATTTGGTCCTTTTGTTTTTATGACCTTTTTGGTTGCTTGAACTGATCAAGTCTTTTCAAATTAGGGGTGAAGCTTAGAGAAGCGAGTCAATCGGCTGGAACATTTGTAGAGGAAGTTGCCAAGGATGCAAAAGATAATGTTGCTGATGTGGCTGGAAAAGTTGGATCCATGGTTAAAAGTCGGTGGTCATTTCTACAGCAGCCATCAACAAGACAAGCAATGCAAGAGCGTCTTATTACTGCTGCCGCAACCACGAGCTTGTTCTTGAGGAAGGGGTATTCTGAAACAAAAGATAAAGTTACAGTAGGAAAGACCAAGGTTGAAGAGGTAACACCTCTCGAACAACGAAAAGGATAAAATACTGGTTCTACTTTTTTCAAATTTGTGACTTACTTGGTAGGAAATTATGGCTTAGGTGGCAAAGAAGACTGCACAAAAGAGCAAGACTCTTATAAGTGACATTGAGCGTTGGCAGAAGGTATGATGCGTTTTCATGAAAATCATTTAATTGTTACCTACTTCCTGAGTTTGAATATGTTTTGACTTTGAGCTTGATCTTTTTGCAGGGAGTTGCAAGCACTGATGGTAATCTCTAATTATTCTGATCATTAGTCAATTATTTCAAAGTTCTTTCTTTTCTCTTGAAGAATATGAAGAAAGTATATAGAACATGGATATTTGTTGCTCTGCTTGCCCTTATGAGTGGACTGACAGAGTGAGCTGTAGCTTCATCCCTATCTAAAAAGGGCTTTGCCATATCTGATTATTGTAACTGAAAGCCAACAAGAAAACAGACTATTTTACTAGTTTAAATCAATTCACTGAGATAGTTAAATGCCTTGGTTCAATCACACCATCCCACCAGTCTATAACACATCCTTAATTCTCATCATTTTAATCCTTTTGACAAGTGTACTGTGCCTTTTTGTTTCCCACGTGTTAATTGAGACTCATTCTTTAACCTTTTTCTGCTTGAATATCCAATCCCATCATAAGTTTTGGAGCCCTAAAGTGGTACCCTTTTAGATGCAGTGTGTTCTCTACCTTGTACGTTTGAGTATTCAGTTTAACCTGACTAAGATTAAAATGTCACTTGATATTCAATTCCAGTGTTTGGAGTTCCAATTCAAGTTACTGTTCAGCGACAAGAGTCTACAAGGCCCATTCCTTGTATTTTGATCAAATGTGCTGATTTTCTTGTGTTATCAGGTAAACAGACTACAAAAGCAAATATTTAATGTTACTATTACTTTAATATCTTCTGTGTTTACAACCCTGGTTTGTTTTAGGGATGAACTCTCAATACCTGTTCAAGTCTGAAGGAGACAGAAAGGTTGTTCAGCACTTAGTGTCACTATATAATCAAGGTATTTGACAGTTCAAGATTGTTTCGACTTTAGGCTTTTCTTCATTTCTTTACTCACTTGTTCAGTCTTTGTTAAAATCCAGATCTGAATGCTTCACTACCAGAGGGTGTCAACCCAATTGATGTTGCTGCTCTCATGAAGTGTTATCTTGCATGCTTGCCTGAGCCATTGACTACCTTTGAGCTGTATAATGAAATCAAAGGTGCTCGGTCCAGTATAATTGTGATGAGAAATATTCTGAAGCGGCTACCAACTGTTAATTACATGACGCTGGAATTGGTTACCGCACTACTACTACGAGTTAGCCAGAAGTCTCTACTTAACAAGGCAGGTGTCCCTTGCTTTGCATGTATACATTTTTTTCTTTCTATTTTTAAAGGATGAACAGCTGAATCATCGTTTTCTTTTTCTTCCCTGCTTGTGCATATGCCTGCGGTCTATCATTGCTAGTTTCACTCTAATTTCTTTTATCAAAGGGCTAGTTTATGTCAGAAGTCTATAAGAATTAACTTGAGAAATTTCATGACTGGTCACCTGTCTATCATCACTTCCTTGAACATCCAATGAATTGTGGTGGTGATCTGTTCCAGGATTTTAGTGTTTTCAAGATTATGAGGTGTTGTAAGTGGTTCACTTATGAGAATTTAGTGCCAAAAGAAACCATTTGTGACTGTAATTGTGTAAAGCTTGGGTTCACCTTAATATGTTATCTAGATGTGTTAAGAGTCGTTGAAATTTTAGTAATTTTTATCTTTGGCTAGCTATTTTTGAAATATGATTTCACAATTGTCAAAATTACCAGCCAATTTATGCTATCCACATTTGTTTTTTAGATGGATGCTAGAAGCATTGCCATGGAAATGGCCCCTATCATCATGTGGCCACAAGGACAGAGACCTGAACATTATATACAGTTCTCGAACAGTTCATCCCAATCTCAATCCAAAACTAGCGGGGATACTGCCCAAGGCTATAATAATAGTACCTGGGACATGCTTGAAGGTGATTTAATCTTAAATCTATTCCTTTTTGTGTTTTGCCAGAAACAGTTCGCGGTTACTGAAATTAACATGTACTTTTTCTTTTACACCTGTTTACGTGTTTTGGCATGCAGATGAAAACGAGGTGGCAGATGCATCATCTTTAATTCCATTGGATGATGGATTGCCGGTAGACTATGGAGCTATCGAGGTTATCCAATGCTTGATTGAGCAACATAATGCAATTTTCACAGATGCAAACGAAACCGTCTGGTGACAGTAGTTTGTTGTTTATGACAAATTATTGAATTCGGATTTCAGACAATGAAGGTGTTTGTTGCCAGGACGGTTGCTGAAAGATTGTATAGGAGCTCTTTTAGCTGATGGATGTTTGTATAGTAAATTTTTAGTTGGCTCCATGTTGAAAATTGAGACTCAAAATTACCCTCTGCTAATTGGAGCATTGTGTATGGGGAATAGGGATTTTTCTACGGTCTTTAGGAAAATTTATCCCACTTTTTATTTTTAATATTATTATTATTATTATTATTATTATTTTATTTTTTTTAACTGCTATCTATTTCAGTTTAGTGTTATTATAGTTCTTGAATGTACAAATTTACTGCTGTCAGAGCAATATTTTTATGGTTTTAAAACTATAATATTGTCAAACTCTGCCAAAAGGATTAAATAATGGATGGATACGCTCATGATTGTATTGAAAACATGCTAAAAAAACTTCACTTGCATAGGTTTTATATTGTTAATGTCGGATTTGTTTTTCAGCAGAAGTTTCATTCCGAGAAAAACAGATACTGATACTCTTCTGATGCGAAGAACCCAGTAATTAGTGTTGAAGTTGAAGCCGGCGACAGATTCCATGGCGACTCTATTCATCCTTGCTATACTTCTCTCTCCGGTAATGCTCTATTTCCTCTGTCTTTCTGTTGATTTGGGATTTTCACAGTTGTTATCTTGGGTTTAGGGTTTTTCATTTCTTATTTTTATATATGAATAAATACAGTAATTGCCTTGTTGGTTCTTGTTCTTTATTCTTTGAAGTAGGAGTTGGGGATTCAGGCTGAAAGATCGGAGAAATATCCTTTAGTTGTGTGCACCTGGCCTTTCAAGGCAGCTGTTAGGGCAGCCTGGAAGGCTGTCCGAGATGGCGCTTCTGCAGTGGATGCGGTGGTGGAAGGCTGTTCTGCTTGTGAGGAACTCCGGTGTGACGGTACAGGTGGGACTCTGGATTCATTATGGACATGTTATCATAGATTTTAGCAATGACTTTGAATTTTCCGAAGATTGAAATGTAATCTGCTGAATGCCATTTAAGGTTTCAATGGCTCTGTAAACATGATTAGTTGTTTATGAACATTTGCAGATGTATTCAAGATAGCTAGTATTCCTTTGCTATATTAGCTTGCAGCTCGCCGAGCGGGAGTTGATGGAACATCTATTTATCATCTTACGACATGTTACTTTAATGCTTTGGATCCTAGTTTTAATTCCTGTGGTTGTTTCTATCTCCAGTTGGACCTGGTGGAAGTCCTGATGAGAATGGGGAAACCACAATTGATGCTATGATCATGAATGGGGTAATAACCGCTTTATCTTCCTTCTAATGCTAGTATGCTTTGGTTTGGTATGAATAATGACCATTATTTTGGATTTTGCTAAGACTTGCCTAGGTGACAATGGAGGTTGGATCTGTTGCTGCTATGAGGTATGTAAAAGATGGAATCAAGGCTGCACAATTAGTGATGCAGTACACTAAGCACACTATGCTTGCTGGCGAGCAAGCCTCGATTTTCGCCATTTCAATGGGTCTTCCAGGGCCGACAAACCTTAGCTCTACAGAATCATTGGAGAAGTGGACCAAGTGGAAAGAGAATGACTGCCAACCTAATTTTAGGAGAGATGTCTACCCTGAGGATAACTGTGGTCCTTACCATCCGAAGTGTGCTGGCGACTCAGGAACGATGGCATCGTGCTCAGTTGCTAACACGATGGGCGCAAATGAGTTGGGTTCATTTGTGGATCGCCACAACCATGATACGATAGCTATGGCCGTCATTGATAATGTAAATTTTTTGTCCATTTAGTACTTTCCAATCTGATAAGTTAAGTTGTTCCTCCTGATTAAATTTGGTATTGTTATTTAGATGGGAAACATTGCTGCTGGCACATCAACTAATGGAGCCACATTCAAGATTCCTGGCAGGTGATTCACTTCATTTACGTGCAATGGATATTACAAACTTGAAAATTATCATCTTCAATTTACTTGCTGAGAATGAAATCAAGTGTCAAGGCCTTTGAGAATTGTCTCATGATTTGCAGCCATTATCGCGTTTTACTATTTTTCCTGAACTATTCTGTTGGCTTTGAGGTAGGGTGGGCGATGGACCTATTGCAGGATCATCTGCATATGCTGATGCAGAAGTTGGAGCCTGCGGTGCAAGTGGGGATGGCGATATCATGATGCGATTTCTTCCTTGGTATAACATAGTTCTCTGAAACGACTGATCTTGACTACTTATAGCTTCTTGAATCTGCATATGAAACTGTACTTGCTGCTTATGTTTGGAGTGGTTGCCATTTCTTAAGCACATTTTGGCCTGTAACATTGATTGTGTTTTGCAGCTACCAAGTGGTGGAGAGTATGAGGCTAGGAATGCAACCAGAGATTGCTGCTGAGGATGCAATAGCGCGGATCGCGAAGAAGTTTCCGGACTTTGTTGGAGCTGTTTTTGCTTTGAACAAGGAAGGTGTTCATGCAGGAGCCTGCCATGGCTGGACTTTCCAATACTCTCTGAGAAGCCCAGGAATGAATGATGTGGAGGTTTTCACTGTGTTGCCGAAAAATATACACACAGGAATATAGGAAAGATAGCAAGCCAGTCTTGACCAGTTTCATCTTAAATTCTAGAATGCAGTAGTTTTTTTTCTTCTTAACTGTGGAAAACGGTTTAGGAACCAACCCGAAATTTGAGTAATCCGTCTTATATTATAACCGCTTGAATACTAGCTCGGGACTTTTGAAATATCCCTGAAGTTTGATAGAATATCAAAATATCCTTTTAAAGTTTTGAAAATGTTAAAATTACTTTTTGAATTTATATGAATTGGTAAAATTGTCATTCCTTTGGGGGCATTTTATCCAAAAGTTAGAGAGTAATTTTATCAATTCAGAAAGTATTTTGATGTTTCCTCTAATCCTTAATTTCCATATTCCTTACCGAGAGTTTTGCGTTCTCTCGTAGACATATATTTGTTTTCCCAAATTATTGACAAGTTTGAGATCGGATGGTACGAGATTTGTCAACACAATAATAATTTTTTTATTTTACTATTTAGATCTATATGAATTAGAGATATTTCGATGTTTTTCACCAAATTCGGGTATTTTGAAATTTACCAAAAAATAAAATTGAGGAAAAAAAAATATGTAACATATTAATTATTCAAGCTTTCCGCCACTTTTATAGAATGGGCTTGTAAGAAAAAAAAGCCCATACGTATAACGGCCCAAACACATGGGTGGTACGAAAATATCTTCCGACCATTTGCCGCCAATGGTCTCCTTCCAGTTTCCCCACTCGCGCTCGCCCACCAAAAGAAATGCGTGCCTCTCCCCGTAAGGCGCCAATGGAACTCCGAGGTAAGTTCGCGCCTTCTAGACTTCTACTGTAAAAGCGCTAAACTAGTGCACCATCAACTTCCCGCTTTTAGAAGGGAAGAAGAAGAAAGGAAACCGTCCGTTGCTTTCTTTCTTCTTCCTTCGTTTCGGTTAATTTTCTTTCTTTTTATTTATTTATTTATTTTGTTAGATTATTGGTTAAATTGCCACCCCTCCTCCTTTTTCTCTGGTTTATTAATAAAGAAGATAAACCTTCGAAGACTAAAAAAGTCCAAATTATTTCCATTTTGAACGCTGAAATCTAGCAGTGTTCATAAAATTTTGACTACCAAAGCGAAAGGGATTGACAGGAGTTATATATATATTTTTCTGTCTTCCCTTTTCAGAAATTGGATGAGATTTTCAATAGTTTTCAGATGTTTTCTTTGTTTTGGGTTGGGTAATATCTGATTATCCAGAATCTTAGTAATGATCCGGGGACGAAACCAAGAATAATCCTATGGAGAGTGCAATGGATGGTCAAAAGATTGATTTGACTTCAAATTTCTTCTTGGATGGCGTTGGTGAGGTTATTCTTACCTTCGATTCTGAGGAGCTGTCATGGAAATGGCTTGATTTTGGAGATGATGTAAGCTTTCTAGAGAACCCATTTTACAATCTTTTTGCTTTCCATTGGGAAAGTTCTGCTCTTGCTTTCTGAATTGAATTTATTTGATCGTCCTCGTGAAAGTTCTCGTATTTTCTTCCCTAAATATTTGGAGCGGATGATATTTTATGCAGAGTCGGGCATGATTTCTGCTGCTTTTCCTATCATATGATTCGCTCTTTATATTGGGGGTATCGTGGGGGAGATAGATACCCTGGGTGTCCTTGTCTGCTTTGATGGGGTTTAATGTTGGACGGATAAATTTATTCATTGTAGAGTTACATTCTCCGGACCCATTACGTGGATGAGTCATTTTCACCCAAAATCAACAAAGAATTCGTACGATGTCATTTTTTCTGCTTTTGCTGTTATAAATATGTTGGCATCTTGGGCTCTGATGTTTGGTAAGAATGAAAGTGAAACTCTTAGCTGTGTTTTTATGGATTCTTTTTAGTCCTCTTTGTTTATAGGCATAGGATAGCGAAGATGGATTCCTAGTTACTTAGGCAAAATATAACCGGTCAATAAGTAATTTTGATGAGGTGAGTTTGGAAAATTAATCCACTGTCCTTCAAGTTGGAATTGCACCAGATGCCATAACTTGAATGTCTGTTAATTGTGAAAGTGGACTGCGTATATGCACGACCCTGGATCTTACCTATTTATTCTGATATTTTCATATTTTTCTGGTACGACCAGTATGGATCATCTTGTTGCGGTCTCATTTCACGTCCTGATTCTGCAATTAAGATCTCTGACATATATGCCATTGAGTTCATTGACCTTGGTATGCGATATCAATCTGCAAATGGTGATGAAGGATTCCTCTTGGGGTCTCTGTCCAAGGTTATAATTTCTCACTCAAATTTGTATGATATAATTGTTCAGTTTAATCCAATCAATCAATGGATATTTTAGTTCTTTTTGCTGTTTCAGATGTACTGTTTTAAAGTGCATAGTGTAAAGAGGTCCAAAAGCCGCCCTTCTATTTGTGTTCAGTCAGTTCACACTTTTCATCATAAAGATTTGATGACGTGCCGGATGTGGGTTAACCGACTAAATGTTTCTCTGGCTATGGAACCAGACCGTCCTAAGAACCTTTTGGTATGTTTAACTGATGCACTAGTTTATTTCTGCTAATCATTTCCTTGTCAGGAGATACAGATAAAAAACAGGTGGCCACTTTTCTGCCATGCCTTCTTTTTGTTATTGACTAGGTTTTTGTTCATCCAAGAAGTGGGAAAGGAAATGGATGTAGAACTTGGGATGTTGTGGCTCCTATATTTTTTCAAGCTAATGTCAAGACAAAGGTGAGCTGTTATCTCCTTTTGTTATTAATGATTGTTCCAGACTAAAACTTCGCAGAAAAAGTTAAAGCTTGTAAAGTAGTTATATAGTTACACTTCGGTCCTCCATACTTCATGCATTCCTTTAAGATTGTGTCTTTTATATGTTTGTAGTGTCAATTGACCTAATATCTAATATACCACTTTCCGTTCTTTGTATTAAATTTTTTTTTTATAGTTGATATGACTACTACTTAAAATACTTAAAAAGGATGGCATGTAGTCAATGGTGAGATATACTTGAAATACTTAATTATTGTTGTTGTTGTTGAGGATCTGGAGTCACAGTAATGGCAACCTTTAAAACCTGTATGCCATTGTTGTTTGCGAAAAATTATCCTGGCAACAAGTGTCTGGTTCCAGTGGTTCAATTTTAGTGTCCACGATGTGGGGTTCTCTTGGTGTGAGAAGTGATGCGGCAATTGATGACATTCCTTATTGTTCTTATTGCCATTCTGTTATGATCTGATCTGTAAAATTGCATTAATTAGGGGAAGTATAAAGAGAATGGGTGTATTTATCTATCCTCTCTGTTCTAATGAATAAAACAGACACAAAATTTCCTGTAATTGGTCATACACTGTCCCTTGATATAAATTTCCTTCAAAAAATGGTCAAATGCCACCAGAGTTTGATGTAAGATCATAGATAGCTCATTCACATCATCACCCTCTTGGCATGTGTGAATAGTTCTTTGTCATACAATTGGACTGAATTTCGAAAAATGATGTGGCGATTGGTGGTGCAGTTTCTTCAGCTTTTTGTGGGATTTTCACAGTATGGATTTCTTTTAACCTTTAAAAAAAAAAAAAATTGATCAGGTTATTGTGACTGAGAGGCCGGGACACGCTTTCGATATAATGGCCTCAACTGCAGACAAGGATCTGAATTCGTATGATGGTGTCATAGCTGTTGTAAGTAGTTTAAGTTTCTGCCTTTTGTTCTCAGTTAAAAATCTTTCAGACAATAAACTTAATTTCTGGAAATTTATGGAACTGGTGAACCTAGTGTTATATGACAAATTCTTTATTTAGTTAGATGACAAATTTTAGTTCAATGAGCACTTCCATTGTTGTAAAAATTTGATAAAATAATTTAAAAAACAACAATTTCTGGTCCTAATATATGGCTTTTTTTGTGTATTTCTCAGGGTGGTGATGGGTTATTTAGTGAAATCCTTAATGGAGTTCTTCTGTCTAGGCATAAAGTTCCCTATCCCTCACAACCTACAGATTATGAACATTATGTCGAAAATGATGGCAATTTGCCAGTTAGTGAAGCAGGTGGGATTATTATGGAGCCTCCGGATCCTTGTGAAGATTTTTCACCTCTTCTGATGAGTTCAGGAGTTATTGATGCCCGAATTCCGCATTTTCGTATGTTGATAACTAGCAAAATCTCCGCATAGCGCTTACTATATGTCAATTTTTTTATAACTGTGAAGGTTTCTTGATCTGAATGTTTCGAAGGTGCAGGGTCTGCAGATGATTCTTGCCTCACAGGTTAGTTTTAATTACTATACTTGTACATTTTCCTCCTACAACCTTTCTGAAAGGCTATTTGAGTAATTGCATTTTGTTTTACTAATGCTCTGTGTTGCTTTGAGCAGAGCATGAAAGCGAGTTTTCTCTTCCACACAAGCGGTTTAGATTTGGGATTATCCCTGCAGGATCAACTGATGCTACAGTGATTTGGTATTTTCTAACACTCTGCTTCCCCCAACCACCCCTGTAACCATGAACTCCCCCTGCCCAAAAAAACAGAATCCCCCTAGGGGGTGCTGTTTGGGATTTTGCAACGGAATGAATTTCAAAAAGACCCTATTATAAAACTGAATTCGTACAGATTTTCCTTGTTTTCCATCTTCTTCAACGTAAGATTTAGTTGTTTATGGCTTTTGCAGTACAACTGGGGCTCGAGATCCTGTAACATCTGCATTGCAAATTGTCCTTGGTAAAAGGTTGTGCCTTGATATAGCTCAAGTTGTACGATGGAAAGCAACATCTACATCAAAGGATGAACCTTATGTACGATATGCAGCCAATTTTGCTGGGTAGTTTTCTTTACTTCTACTTTTGATGATAATATGGTTCTTGCTCTTGTACACCACTTTTCCCTTGAGTATGTATATGTTTTTTTTGCTTTTAGTTTATGGTTAGTTTAGATGTTTCAGGATTTATCTGCAGTGGCATCCTTGTGTAAATTGAATCAATTTCCTGCAGAGTTATGGACCCTAAATTCTTTCTCAGCCATTAGCAATATTAGCTTCTAAAAAGTGGCATTTGTTGGTGTTTTTTTTTTTCTTTTTCAGTTTTATATTTTACTAATTTACTTGAGGATTTAGTTTGAAAGATACACTACCCCCTAAAGAAATGATCAGTTCTGGTTGTGTTTGGATGAACTAAGTTTGCTTCACTGCATTGTGTTCCTTAGAGTATACAGTGACTTGGTGATATTTTGATACACAGGATTTGATCTTTTAGTGGATACTACCATAATTCTCTTCCCATCAAGCAAGTCTGCAGAGTGTTGAGTGTTAATTTTAGAATTGATTGAGTGAAGGTTTTTACCTGTATGCATGTCAAGATGTGACAGCTTGCAGATTGGCTTACACCCTTCAACTTAGAAGTTAGTTCTGAACTGTGTTGTCTTTCCAGTCTATATATATAACCTCTTCAGATTGTTTTACTCTCTAGTTGTAATCCTACTTCAATTTAGTAGGTTTCTCAAAATTCAATTGATCAGCTAAACTAATCCTCTTTGTAGGCATTGATGATATCCAGAGTATGTTATTACAAAATATTTTGCTTCTGTCAAAAAAATTCAGAAGATGTTATTTTGTTCGTTGTGCCCCTGCCTTGAACGGTTAGAACCTGATGAAAATGTGAAAGCATGTGTGTGTGGTACATCAAATTCCATAGCTCGTATCACAATATTTTTGTGCATATCAAGATTATATATAGATGTTTCAGAAAGAAGTAGAGAGTTCCATCTGGCATGCTTGGTTTGACTCTAATAAACAGGCATCCTGTCAGTCAAGCCATCTATCATTCCAACTTTAATACTTGAATGAACATAAGTATTTCGATGCTAATTCTTTTGCGTCTTTTTCAGATATGGATTTTATGGGGATGTAATTACAGAGAGTGAGAAGTACCGTTGGATGGGCCCAAAGAGATATGATTACGCAGGAACAAAGGTGTTTCTTCAACACAGGTTTGTCCAGCTGCAGGCTGTTTTCGCTCTGTTCATACTATAGAACAATTGACTTTGGCTTGTAAGAATCTTTTGGTACGTTAGCCCTTTTTACTGAACATTCACACATTCCCCCATCCACCCTTCCTCTTCCCTCCAAAGGAATGTCATTGTGCTGCCCTCCAATCAAGCCTTTTTGTATCGTAGAAACTACTGTATATTGGCAATGAAGATAAAAAACTAATAATTATCCTGTAAAAGAAAATTCAATAAATTTTCTCTTATTGCAATTCTGTAGGTCGTATGAGGCAGAAATCGCTTATCTTGAAGTTGAATCAGAGAAAGCCAGTTATGGTCCTGAAAGAGGTCCTTGGTTTGGTAAAGTGAAAGCAGTGCTGGGCCTATCAAGGCAAGCTGACAAAGGAACTTGTGTTGCCAATTGCAAAGTTTGTAATAAGAAGCCAGTTTGTTTAGCTCCAGTATCTGCCAACCCAGCACCATACCCAGAAGTTTTAAGATGGAAGAGGTCAAAAGGGCGTTTTCTAAGTGTTGGTGCTGCAGTTATATCCTGCCGAAATGAAAGGGCACCGGATGGTCTGGTTGCCAGTGCGCACCTTGCAGATGGTTTCATGCATCTTATACTGGTCAGAGACTGTCCTCGCGCACTATATTTATGGTAATTTTCTGCAGCCTTTCTCAATCTCATGTCAAATTATAGAAGATGGGTGCAAACCATGCGAGAGATTTGTGCATGCTGTTTCTGACATCTAATTGGCATATTTGCAGTCATCTGTCCCAACTAGCAGCAAAGGGTGGTAAGCCGTTGGAGTTTCAGTTTGTTGAACATCACAAAGTACGTCTCTTCTACTACATCTCGCTTCCATTATTTTTCCTGCAACATAAAAGCTTACCTTTTCATGTATGATTTGTAGACCCCTGCGTTCATGTTCACATCTGTTGGCAAGGAGAGCGTTTGGAATGTGGATGGTGAGGTACTCCGGGGGCATCGACTTTCTGCCCAAGTTTTTCGGGGACTTATCAGTTTATTTGCTGCTGGCCCTGAAGTGTAGTAAGATCCCCCGAGTAAGAGCACTTTTGTAACTCATTGCCTGTATTCTACCACCATTGTATTGTGACATACTTTCCCCTCAAGGTTCCAATTTTGCTCCCTTGCTGCTGTAAAGTATTCATAATTTGAATAAATTCTCTGGGTTTATAAGCCAATGATTGTTATTTGGGTTCTTACCTTGTGCTATAGAGAGTTCTTATGATTATTTGATTGTACCAGGATCCTTCAAGTATATACTTCCTGTGTCACTTTTGAATTCCCGTCATCAATTGAATCTCAGGGATCTTCTTTCTTATATACGAATAGCGTCCCAGTTTATGCTTTCCGTATTAGTGGTGTTCAGAGGAGTTGGCCAGGGATATACAAGTTCTGCCAGAGGGCAGGAATATGACGTACCCTAACTAGGGGAATCTTATCCCGCATTTTGTGAGGTTACACTTGTCTTGTGTGATAAAATACAATGATTTAAACCAAAAAAAAGAAGAAAAAGTACATCTTTAACTCAGGGCTGCCCTCTTGTCTTTGTTTTACTTTCTGGTCTTCTATCCCTGACAAAGTCAATTCTATTCGTTAATCTCTAACTTATTTTAAGTGTTTGAATATTTGTAACTTGTATCGCTACTTGTTTATGTGTGGCGTTGACTTGTGTGTAATCAAAGACTTAACATAGACTTTATGGACAAGAAGAAAGTTCAAAGTTCAAACCCAGACAGACAAGCAAGAAATTGATGGGGCAAAAGCCAACAATGAGGGACCCAAGTCGCCAGGACTTGGTACTCCATCAAGAGTCTTGGAATTGTTTTGTAATGCGTCTAGACCGGCACTTACAAAGTTGGTCAACTCGAGTTTCCTCTGCATTTCCGAAGCTATATATGATTACTTTTTAGTGGGAATGTCCATTAGCTCAAGTGCTCTAAAGCAGTACTCAAAGCAACTTGGGAACTCCGTTGGTGAGTGAGGCTACCAAGAATGTCTTCGCCGTTGGAGTAAGCACTGATTTTCTCTTCCTCTTCCTCTTCCTCTTTGTTTCGTTGTTATTTGTTTATGCCTTTTGATGAGCCATGGAAGTTCTTGATTGTGAATGAATTGTCATTTGAAAAGCTACTTGAATGTCTGCAATTATGAACGCTCATTTTCAGGTATTATCGGTCCCTGCCACCGGTGACGAAAACCTACGTAGTGGTCTGTTTAATGACCACAACTGCCTATCAAATGGAACTTTACGATATCAGGAACATAGCCCTTTTCTATTCTGATGTTTTCACAAGGTTTCAGGTACATACTATAGAGCATATACTTGTAGCAATGTTATTTTAAGAATCTCAGTTTCTCAGGTCTTTTCTTTTCCTTTCCTTTCCTTTTTATTGGTTTGGAGTTGTCAACTTTGTTCTGTCTCAGCTCTGGAGGCTTATCACCAACTTCTTTTTCCTCGGGGGATTTTCATTAACCTTCGGGTTTCGGATCGTAACTATGTAAGCACTCCTCCAAAAAGAAAAACAAAAATCATACAAAGTTGTTCTTCATATAGTGATGATTAACTTACCAAGAATTCTTCTTGATAAGTCTAGACTTATGTATGGGGTTAAATTGGAGAGGGGTGCATTTGACAAAAGGACTGCAGATTACTTGTGGTTGTTCATTTTCGGAGCGGTCTCACTTCTTGTAAGTACAGTAACCTCTGAAATCAATTCTACTATGTTGGTTTTGTTTGGTTTTTGTGTAGAAATCATGATGATCTTATGAGCTTCATGACAGGTGATGGCTGCTGTTCCATTCCTGTGGTCTGCATTTAAAGGATCTTCCATTGTGTTTGTGATTGTTTACATCTGGAGCAGGGAAAACCCAAATGCTAGGGTCAACATACAAGGACTCGTGGAAATTAAGGTATGCCATTAACTATCAAATTGTTAACTGACATTATGAACCTGAAATGTCAAGTTTAGGGTAAACCCCGTAATTTCCTTAAGTATAAAAATGGAGTCTTTTGAATTTTGAAGGGATGATGATGTGTTTATGAAACAACTCGAGATTATCACTAACTCTGTACCATAGTATTTAATAACGTAAGCTCGTGTTCTAAAGCAAAATAACAAATGACCCTTAAATCGTGCCTACCTTGTGCTATTATCTTCTAGTTTGTGATCAAGTACTGTGTGTATGCATGAGGTCCGCAGGGATTCTACTTGCCATGGGTGACGCTCGGAATAGAAACGATCATCGGAAATCCATGGATGCCGTGCATTCAAGGGATAGCAGCAGGACATGTTTATTACTTCTGCACTGTGCTTTATCCACTCTCCACCGGGAAAAACTACTTCAAGACTCCTCTTTGGGTGTATCCTTTTTGTTCTGTTCTGTTCTGTTCGTTGTTTACCGTTTTCATTTTACATTCGTTGAAGCGATCCTTGATCCATTTTATAAAACAGTCACAAACTGGTTGCCTTCTGGGGCGAAGGCTACCAAATGAATTCTCCGGCGAGGCAAGATCCTGACGCTGGAGTTGCTTTTCGCGGCAGAGGCCATCGGTTGGGCGGGAGCGGGAGCAGCAGCGGCCGCGGCGCCTCAGCTGCGGCTCTGCCGCAAACTAGCGGCGCTTCTTCACGGGGACAAGAAACTAACACTGTTTTCCGTGGCAGGAGTCGCCGTTTAGGGGGCAGCTAATTAAGGCACAGTTTGTTTGTCCTTTTTTAGCAGGCTTGCAGCGTTTTTGAAAAGTCTTAATTACTTTCAACCCCCTGTATTTTAGAGAGAATTCAAACTTTGTCCTTTTTGTTTTCAGAATACATCTTTTGTAACCTGAGTTTAGGGCTGAGAACGAACATGAACGTTCACGAACAAGCTCGGGATCGACTCGTTAAAAGCTCGGTTCGAGATCGTTTATTTATTAATAAACAAACACGAACAAAATTTTAAGCTCAATTAATAAGCGAACAATAAATGAACAAAAGGGAGTTCGGCTCGATTACGTTCGTGAACAGTTTGATAAGAAAAAACAATTTTTAAGAATGATAAAATACATATATAATTTATCATTCATACATATAATATGAAAATAAATTTGGTGCAGTGGTAAGACATCAAAAGGAGAAGCAATGGAATTAGGGTTCGAATTTTCACAAAGTTAAATTTATTTTATTTCACAATTTTGAGGTGAATTTCACCCAATCTTACATCGAAAATGAGAGAAGATTTGGGAGGAAAATTCCTTATAAATAGATGAGCATGACACTTAGGGATGAGAACGAACATGAACAAGCTCGGCTCGGCTCGGCTCGATTAATAAATAAACGAACACGAACAAGATTTTAAGCTCGAACAATAAATGAACACGTCAAGGCTCGGCTCGGCTCGATTAATAAATAAACGAACATGAACAAGATTTTAAGCTCGATAAATAAATAAACAATAAATGAACACGTCAAAGCTCGCCTCGGCTCGTTATCACCCCTACCTGCGTTATTACGTTTGATCGAGAATGACATTTTTATCCCCAAATAGTAGTGTTTATGTTAGTAAACGTTGAGACAATACTGTCAATTTATGATGAATAGTGACAATGCAGGAGCCAAAAGATATATTTTGAGAATAGAGGGTCAAATATTAAAGTATCTTTAAAATGTATGGGGCCAAAAGTAATTAAGACTGTTTTGACCTGAGAAGATCTGAAGTCTTAAAATGATAACAGGCAAAAGTAGTATAAAATTAAATGGGCTATTTGAGTCTTGGGCCTGGAACTAGATGGGCCTGGAACTAGATGGGCCGAAATTGGGCTGTTTCGCCACGATTACATAAAAGGCTTCTTGGTCAATACCGTTTGTGTGCTTCTAGAATCTGTCTTAGGCAATTAGGCCTAAAATTCCAGAAATTCAATCGCAGAAGAAAAGAAAGAGATGAGAAGTATTAGAGGATGAAAAGAACAGAGAGAATTTGAGATGAAAAAAAAAAGAAGAATAAGATGAGATAAAAATAGATTACTATTTAACATGCTTATTTCTTCAACTATTACAGAATATATATATCCGTTCTCCCAAACGACACCATTTAAAAATTACTAAATTAAAAGAAAATTTCCAAATTAATTAATGACCTAATTTACCCTTATTAGCATAACAATCTAGACCGATGTATGTCATGTGGGCCTGTTTTGTGTACTGCAGAGTCCAAACCATTTGCATTACATCATCGTCATTCTAACGTCATAATTTCTTGATTAGGCAAAAGTCTAATCATGTTTCTACAATTTAAGGTAGTATTTAATTTACCTTGATTAGTAAATGTTTATTGTTTTATATTATAGATAATGAGTTCAAACCCCCAATATAATAAAATTTGTTAAAATTTTCCGTATATATTTCCTAAATCTTCCCTACATATGTGTATTTCAAATTGAAAAGTGGAACGTTAACGTTATCTAGCCAACATCTTGCTATACAAATTACAAAATAAAACCCCAAACTGAACTTTTTTCCATATATAACTACGTATGCAATTCAATGACTGAATTATTTTCTAACGATTAAAGTCCGGGTATAAATGATATGATTATCATTGCCAAAGAATATAATAAATCTTCGTAGTCTTCCTTCCGTTCCAAGATTCTCAATCAAGATGATTGGGCATCCTGGTCTGATAATGACGTATTTTGACTGGTTAAAATATGGTCCAAATGGAATAGCCTGGCCATATGGGTTGTTTGGGTTGTCATATGTGGACTGGACAAGCATAGTCCTTGCAATGCACGTTTTGGGAGGCTCTGAAAATGAATATATTTGGCATTTAATGGTCATTTTGGACAAGGTGAACAATCAAAGCATGTTTTAAAGAGTTGAAAATTCTTGGAAATTTCCAACGTTCCCACATCACACGCACATATGAATGAATATCAAATTAGCTTCGCATTTAATCTAACTATATGAATCAAATCTCGTGACTAATCAAATACAGTAAAAAAATTCATTATATTTATAGAAAAATATTAAGGTTCTTGTCCACCAAACGATGATAATTCATTGCTTTGTAGAATCACATCAATTACGTCACTTTTCATGAGGTACTTTGTGCACAATACGTGGGACTTTGACCTTGTCTGCCTTTTTCTCCTCATCTTCTTCGGTCATTACCTTGCAAAGGTAGACAAAAAGAAGCTGGTGGTTTCCATGCATACAATATTGATTCATTCTTGGGATTTGTCAATGGCCTATTCAGAATATTTCAGTTTTTTAAAAGTATAATTTTTTTCAGTATTTGTCGATAGTTTTTTAAAAATCCACGAAATGATAATAGTCAATGAAAGGAACAGGAACAGGTGAGATCCATGCTTTGATATGGACATGATTTTGTGAGTCAAGCATTCTGTGTTTGGAATTGGATCATCACTCCATTGCCTAACTCTTCTGGAGAAAGAAAAGTATTAATAAGAATTCAAAGATTAACAGAATGGAATAAACGATGATCCGTGGAAAAATTTGCAGCATTTATTACTGGAGCTCTCAAGTGGTTCACCTTCCTTCAGAGCTTCAAGACAGAGATATTAATGTAGTCGGTAAGCGAACTGTGAAAGTGGAACCCACTCTTAATCTTAACTAATTTACGCGCACACCATTTTCATATGGATTGGGACGTCGTAATTTTTATGGTGGTTAAAAAGTTCAAAATGAATCGTTATCTATCTTCATCTTTTATTTGTATTTTTTGACGTATGACTGTTATATGCTTTTGCTTGGGCTTAGTCAATGGTTTCGGAGATATTAATGCTCGGAAATTCCCAAGAATTTTTTTCTCTGTCTATCCTTCAAATTTCAATGCGTATATATCTTTCGCGAGTTTGAATTTCAAATTTTCCAGTAATTTCGCTCTTTGGCAGTTGGGTTTTGTTTTGATTTTGGTTTTACTTGGATAGAGTGAAATTCTTAAATCTTTCTTGAACTTCTTCAATAAAGGATCGCCACAAAGTCTGAATTTTGGGTTACTTTGAGGATGAATTGCGTGCAGAGATTCTTCTGAATTGTTTGCTTGAAAGCTTCATAAAATAGTAATGGAGGAGAGAATATCTGAGTTTCAAATCTTGGATTCGTTGCCGCCACTGCCATCGCCGACGGTGGTAGCGATAGCTATTAGCGGAACTAGAAAAAGCAAATTGGCGATTCGGTGGGCGCTGGAGAAATTTGTTCCGGAGGGAAAGGTTTTCTTCAAGTTGCTTCATGTCCGGCCGAAGATAACTTCAGTCCCAACTCCTAGTAAGTCATGTACATTTATTCCCTTTGAAGCAAAGGAACGATTTCTTCATTAACGTTTTTCCTCTGTTTTTTCCAGTGGGAAATTCAATTCCCATCGCTCAAGTTCGAGATGATGTTGCAGAAGCTTTCAGGAAGGAAAAGGAATGGCAAACAAGCGAAATGCTTCTTCCTTACCAAAAGTTGTGTACTGGAAAAAAGGTCCTTTGTTCTTTTAATTCCTGATGAATTATTAGTATGAAAACGTAATACCTAGTACTAGTACTTGATACTGTTATTCATGATTCTTAATTCAGGTGGAAACCGAAGTTGTGCAGATTGAATCAGATGATGTTGTCTATGTGCTGACAGAGGAGGTTTCTAAGCACAACATCAGCAAGCTTGTCATAGGTTCTTCATCTCGTGGGCTGTTTTCGCGGTATGAACACTGTTTCTTTTTTGTTTGGTTTCAATTTGTTGTGCAAAGTTTGAAAATATTTGTATCTCTAGAGGACCAAGTTTATCCTCAAAAATTGCAGAATGTGCTCCAAGCTTTTGCACTGTGTATGTTGTTTCGAAAGGAAAGCTGTCATCTGTGAGGCCATCTGATTCAGAATCAAACATAAGTGTTAAAGATGGATTCAGTGATTCAGGGCGTACAACCAGTAACTTATCAAGTGATAATTCTAGCTCTCCAACAGGTACACATTTTTGGTTGTAGTTTTGGAAAGAACAGATTTGAATGATTAGTGCACTAGGAGATTTGCAAATTTATTTGTTGCAGATCTTTTCCATCCTGTTAAACTATGGCTGTTGTCAGTTTCGCTTATTCTGTCTATTTTATCATCCAAAATCTCTGAATCTCCTTATAACATTGAGTTATTGCCGTTTGTGCATCAGCTCTGACCTTATATAGTTTACTGGTGTTCTTCAGAATGGACAGATCAAACCTCGAATGCTTCTTCATCTCATCTTTCTTCCACTTCACTGACCTCACTGCCCCGCCAGCGGCTTCAAGCTCTTTCTACTTTGAATCAAGCCTTGAATCAGAGAAGAGGGGCTACTAGTGACATTATCCATCTCTCTAGTGATCTTGGGGGAACGGATGCTGGGGCGAATTCGAGTTTCGGCAGCTCAGATGTTTATGACGCTTACACTGCAGCTTCTAGTTTCAGACATTTATCACAAGATGAAGTATCCATGGTTGATCAAGCTTCAACTTCAGATTTGACAGATTTTTCATCTGGAAGTCAGGTAGTTTATATACTATGGTTTTGGTTGCTTTTACCAATTTGACTTCTGTAAAATAAGAACTATGCCTCGGTTAATGTTGTGATTCTTGAAGATTATGTTGGCTACGTCTCAGATCTCTGACAGTTCTTTCTCATTCAATTGTGCAGAACAATATGGATTTTGAACTAGATAAGTTAAGAGTTGAACTTAGACATATTCGACAAATGTATGCAGTGGCACAAAGTGAGGCAATTGATGCTTCTAGGAAGGTAATATATTACAGGCCAGTAATGTTCTTCAAATCCAAATTCTTCTTGAGGCGTAAATTGCATAACATGCTTGTTGCTTTCCTGCAGCTGAATGGCCTTAACCAGCGCCATTTGGAAGATAGTATTAAGCTCAAGGAGACTATTCTTCAGGAGGAGGAAGCCAAGAAGTTAGCAGAAGAGGAGAAGGCACAATCTGAGGCTGCCAAGAGAGAAGCTGAATATATGAAGCAATGTGCTGAAAGAGAAGCTGCACACAGAAGAGAAGCAGAGGCTAAGGCCTTGCATGAAGCTAAAGAAAAAGTGAAATTTGAGAATGCCTTGGTTGGAAATTCATATCAATACCAGAAATTTGCTTGGGAAGACATTGAATCCGCGACATCATCATTCTCCAAGGATCTAAGAATTGGGATGGGAGCATATGGAACTGTATACAGGTGCAGTTTGCATCATACTACTGCTGCTGTAAAGGTTCTGCATTCCAAGGATGCTTACAGAACAAAGCAATTTCAGCAGGAGGTATGTGTTTATGAGAAAATTTCAGAACAAAATAGTAATATTTCATGTCTACAAAACTTGAATGTGATATCAGTTTGAGCTTGAGATACTAAATGACTTCTATTTTGTTGTTTTCAGCTCGAAATTTTGAGTAAAATTCATCATCCGCACTTGCTCATTCTCTTAGGCGCGTGCCCGGATCAAGGATGCTTAGTCTATGAGTTCATGGAGAATGGTAGCCTGGAGGAAAGATTGCTGAGGAAAAATAATTCACCTCCACTTCCCTGGTTTGAGAGGTTTCGCATTGCTTGGGAAGTAGCCTCAGCTCTTGCCTTCCTTCATAATTCGAAGCCTAACTCAATCATACATCGCGATCTAAAACCCTCAAACATATTGCTAGATCACAACTTAGTAAGCAAAATAGGTGATGTTGGCCTTGCCACAATGGTGCATTCTGATGTCACTTCTGGATCTAGCTCATATCAGGTTACCGCCCCGGCTGGGACATTTTGCTACATAGACCCCGAGTACCAAAGGACTGGACAAATCTCTCCAAAATCTGATGTTTACGCCTTTGGAATAGTTCTTTTGCAGTTGCTGACTGCAAAACCACCCATAGCATTAGCTCATATCATTGAAAAGGCCATGGAGGAAGACACTTTAATGGATGCACTGGATCAAGATGCTGGCGAATGGCCAATTAAAGCAACAAAAGAATTGGCAGTTTTAGCATTGAGATGCACAGAGCTTAGAGGTAGGGATAGACCAGATTTGAATGATCAAGTTCTCCCAGCATTAGAGAAGCTGAAAGAGATCGCTGCTAGAGCTTGCGAAGTGGCGCCAACTGCTGTTCGTTCGCCTCCTAATATATTCATCTGCCCCATTCTTAAGGTATGGATTATGGAATACTCACGTATAATTGTCATGAATTCTCTGCACAATCATGCTTTACATACATCATGTTCTTTCATCTGCAAGAAAGCGTTTGTTTCAGAGAGTTAAAGCTAAAGTTAGAGCCCATTGGAATCAGTTTGATTTTCGTTTACATCATTCAAACAGTGGCTTAGAACTATCATTTAAAAAGGCAAACTGTTGCTCGATTTTCAGAGTACAAAGTTTTGTTGCTTTGAAGGTATTTTCGCGCCAGAGAGTTCTTGTTTTCGCTCCTGAGTGAACACTTTTTTTCGCTTTTCTGGCTTCACAGGATGTGATGGAGGACCCTTGTGTTGCTGCCGATGGCTATACATATGACCGGAAGGCCATCGAATCATGGCTTGAATTAGACAGCAAATCCCCAATGACAAACTTACCACTGCTGCATAAGAACCTTCTCCCAAACTACACTCTTCTTTCTGCAATCATGGAATGGAAGTCAGGAGAACATTGACAATTTGAGGAATCTCTTGATTGTAAATAGTTGTAAATTTCTTTGTGGCATGTTTTTTTTGAAAGAACAATGGTGACAGTAGAATCACCGAATCACATTGGACATTGAATTGAGATTTTCGCATCAGAACTTCTCCCCTGGCTGTATAGAATGAGATTCCAAAACCAAGGTTGTCATTTTCCAATTTCTTCAAGCTTGCTGACAATCTGCTTCATTTCAGGCCTAAGAGAAGGTGAAGGAGAACAACAGGCCATAGCCAGTTGAAAAAATCTGAAAACCCGATCTTCGGTTAGCGCCCTCTGATCGCCACTTTGGCCAAGAACAATGTCCGGATGGTACAACTCCCTGATTTGATCATCAAGAATTGCAGTCCTTATGGCATTTGGCAAGTGAAAATCCTGATCTGGCGTTGGATTCTCGTCAATGGGTTCCTTTCCTGTTAAGAGTTCGAGTAAGATGATTCCAAAGCCGTAGATATCGCTCTCTTCGTTGACATCCTTCATCTTTATCAACTCAGGCGCCTTGTATCCCTCTGCAGCTGAAGCTTCAAGCATTTGTTGCCCTGCAGTTGGGTTCAGAAGAAGATGCAGTCCCACATCGGAAAGATACGGCTGATAATGCCGATCCACAATTACATTCTTGGACTTCAAATTTCCATGGATTATGGGCATCTCCAAATCGCTGTGAAGATAGTTTAAACCATGAGCAATGCCAAGTGATATCTTATATATGATCGGCCATGTGTGAGGTTCGCCATTTCCATCTGCAAGTAATGCACATATGGGATTCTCAGAGAAGCAAAATGGCAAGAGGGTTTTGACGTGTCTCTACCTTACACGATAGCCCGAGATATTTTTATCTATTCCATTAAAAGAATGTAATGATACAATCGTTTGAGAGTAATAAAATATAGTTCAAAAGATCTTTTAAATGATTTATCTTGAATGTGAAGTGATCTTGAATATATTTATAATAATAGTAAAAGACAAACTGTAATCCATATCCAGCTAACCAACAACTCAATAATCATGGTTTTGCCAACCACCAAGACTATAATACAGAGGCAAAAAAATTTGGAAAATTTTTGCTTTTTGTCTTCTTTGCAAAGATTGAATTTTTATGAGCAAGCAAGAAAGAAAGAGTCCATTTCTCTTCAATATTTAAAAAGAAACTTCTTTTCAGATCCCTAAATAAGACAAGAACCAAAAAGCAAGAGCCCAGATCCCCAAGCTTTTTTGCAGTACTCCAAGGTATGATCCAAAAGTAAAAGAAAAATTAAAAAAACGAAAAAAAAACAGAGTGAGAGAGAGAAAGAGAAGATTTGCCGCGCAAATTTTACTGCAAAATGTATTCCAGAATCCAGATAAAACTGCCTTAATCCATCATAAATGCAGAAAATCAAACTAAGCAAAGCAATTAAAACCAGGGATTTGGAGATTTTTTTTTTTTTCTTTTACCTCTGATGAGTTCAGCCAATGTGCCACACCGGTAAAAGGGATAAACAAGCAGTTTCTCCCCTCTTGATCCTGCGTAAAATGCTAGCAAAGGCACCAAATTTGGATGCCTTAGAGACCCCAGAAGCTCCACAATTGGCACAACTTCCTTCATCCTCAACGTACAAGTAGGCCTCACAAACCTCAGCAGAGCAAGTGAATTCGAACGCAGCAAATTAGCCCTGTACAGAGTCCCATAACCAGATTTTCCGATCACTTCCCCTGGAGCTTCAAGAATATCATACACAGTGAGATCTTCAGAGCCATGAAACCTGATCAAGCCCTCTCTATCGTTTCCCTCTTTTTCTTTGAACTCGAAACTATTGGTTTCTATGTCCTTGGAAACACTTTCTTCTTCTGTCCTCTTTCTTCTGCAACAGTAGACCGTCAGGAAAAACAGAGTGATGGCGAATCCTAAAATCGGGAGGCCGACAATTAATGTCAGCAACGTATGCTTTTGTTTCATTTTCGTGACAATTCCCTGGAGGGTTTTTTCTTATTTGTTCCGGTGTGTGAAAAAGATCGGAACTTTTCTGGATTTACAGGACAAGAAGAAAGATCCAAGATTCAGAAAGCGGTCGTTGGAGTGAAAGTGAAATGTGGTGGTTTTCACATTTCACATGGGGGGTTCGTCATTATTGACAAGAAAACATGAAAACAGAAGTGGATTTCCTTAACTTTTTGGACAATCCCATGAAAGGTTTTGGAACCACCGGAAAGAAAACAACAGCAAAAAACTGAAAAACATCTGCTCTGCAGCAATTGATGATGAATGGTGGGCTTGGAACAGGGAGAGCTGAGTTTGAGCTGCAAGAATTAATGAAATTGAGGAGAAGTCAGAGAGAGAGCGTTGCGTTGGCAGTAGAGAAAATGGAAAAAAACGGAAGGAATGGAAGGAAGCATGTGGAGTTATAGAGTAGTCTAGTCTGTCTTCGTTGGGGATAATAGTGACGTTTATGCTGCTGCCGGTTGGGGTTGGGCTACTTTCATTCATTATTATAATACTACGTTGGTTTAGTTACTCCTTCCCCTGTTACCGCCATCAATCATCATAAATTAAGAGTATTAAATTGAGAGTATTAGGAACGAGATAGTGACAATTGCATGCCACTCAAATGTCAGAGATTCGATTCTTATTTCTATCCAAAAAAAAATTGAGTATTGATTCTGATTTTTTTTTTTTTTTTTGACCGGCACAATGGGAGGTGAGACCAATTCTGAATTTCTTTTTCTGTCCAGTGAGTATGGATTTTTCAACTGGCACTATGGGAGTTGAGACTCTTAACAATATAATAATGAATGGTAACTGGGGAGAAAAAGATTATTTGGAGGGGATTGTTAGAGGTCATGGCCACAGTTCCGGTTCGAACCGGACCGATGATTTTGGAATCAAAACCGAAAACGGTGGTGGAACCGTCCCCAAATTAGAATTAATGGTTCTGGAACCGCTCCCCAATGTTCCATTTTCATTTTTCATAAATTGGACCGACGGTTAAAAAATCGGGGTCATGAGGACTATTTGGATTGGTATTGTGATTGCTTGTATCTGAAAATTATGTTATTGTATTTGGCGATTTTCAAAATTTGAGACCGCCCACCACGCCTTTAATTGACACGATATGAACTAGTTTGCCCATGCCTCATGTTCATAGTACAATTTGAATGGTATATAATTACGGAATTGATATTCGCAATAACCGTTTCGATATTTGCAGTAACATTTTCTTATAAAAAGACAAAAATACCCCTGGGCAAAAAAAAAATTACAAACCATCTGGGCTGAAAAAAAAAATTTTGAAAAAGCAACTCACGGGCTCTGTTCCGTTTAATAATTCCTGAAAAGCAGAGCCGGGTGGAATCACAAAATCGGATAAAAATCGAGACGACTCGGATCGGAAAAAGGTTAGTGGCTAAAGTTAAAATGTTTTGCGGTATTGTTTTAGATAGTTGGTTTGATTATTTTAGTTGTATTATGTCCGGATGTGTTAGTATTTTGTCGAAAATGTAAATTTTTTACCGGATTGGCGAAAATCCGTCTGGTGGTTACTGCAAATATCAAAGAAAAAAAAAACAGAAAATATCGCGGCCGCCGGCGATATTTCAGGCCAAAAATATCGCCGGCGACCGGCGATATTTTCGGTTTTTTTTTTTTTTTAAAGTTAGGGGTATTTTAGACTTTTCACAAGAAAATGTTACTGCAAATATCGAAACGGTTACTGCAAATATCATGCCCCTATAATTAACGAGGGACTTGGTAGTTGGTGGCGTGCTTTTGTATATTGGAATTGTTATTTGCAGGAACATTTTCCTGTGAATAGTTTATAATATCCCTTAGGTCTAAAAAAAAAAATTTATAAATCCTATGTAAGCAAATAATGATTCGTGTACCTGTTCTCTTTGGAGAAAAAAGGAAGCAAAAAATCGGCCAAATCGGATAAAAGTCCAAACGAATCGGATAGGCAAAGGTGAGTGCCTAAAATTCATATTTGTTTCGTTGATGTTTTGTTGGTTGTTTTGATGAATTTGTTATTAATTTGGCCGGAGTTGTTATTTTTTTGCCCTGATCTGCTATTATCTGGCCGTTTTTGGCCAGATTTGTCATTATCCGGCCGAAGAGACGGCAGAAATTGGTCTCCTCGGCCGGATTTTCACTGAAATCCCGCCAGAGAGATGTGAGATTTCAGTGAAAATCCCGCCGACGGTGAAATTCCCCGTGGGAAATACCGCCCGGCGGTATTTTCGAGAAAAAACGTGGCGGTATTATTGAGTGAAAATGAATTTTTTTTAATTTTATTTTTAGTGATTCTTGTTATGTTTTCTATTTAATGGGTGTTTTTTAATTACTTAAATAGCAGGATTTTTGTCCCAGTTTAGTATTTTTTATTTATTTTTCTCTTACATCCCCAAGAATCGAACTTATAATCTTAAGATTACAAGGATCTTACCTTACTACCACCCCAATCTTTCCCCGGATTTTTGTCCTGGTTATAGTCACGCTTTGCGGATTAAAGTGGGAAGAACGTATAAAGCTGCAAATAATTCGATTGTCCAATGCATAAATAAAGAAGGTTTTGGTCCATTACTGAAAACGACGCAAGCCTGGACGTGGAAAACGTCAATCCATCTTTATAATTAAAAAGATAAAGAGGAAAGAAACACGCTCATTTCGTCTTGTTAAAAGAGTTTAGTGTTCTAATATTTTTTCAAATCAAGTAAAACTCGAAACAAACTCGAAAAGAGTAGTGTTTTCTAGCCTCTTTAAGGTTCCAAAACATCACATTCGTAGGTTGTGCTTTAACTTACATTAAAACCTTTTTTTACCAGGAAAAAAGAAAAAGAAACAATCGAAAGTAGTCAGGGTGCATGATCGACATGGTCCTCAATCCTTTGCTTTTTTGCATCATTTTACATTGGAAGAATCGGATAACTATGTTATGTTCTGATATTTTTGCCCAATCTTTTTTCAAAAGAAGATAAAAGAACACCAACCCTTTGAACACTGTTACTTTTTCAGAAGAATTTTAGGCTATTTTGAAGTCTTTGTTAATGATCCGGTTCAAACCGACCGGTCGAACAGGTCAAAACCTTGAGCGGGTCTCGTGAACGTTTATGTTTTATTAAAAAGCCAATTTCGGTCAAATCTGATTTAAATTGAACCGAGTTTCTTATTTAGTTCTTTCTGGTTGATCCTTTGACACTTTTCTTTACGAATTCATTCGGTATGTGATTTGAATTCTGACAACACATATTACAACATCTATCGATATAGAGTTTATACAATATTATTAGAGGGTAATTTCCCCTTCTTTTTTCCACTTAAAATGCCTATAATTTGGTAGTAGTAAAAGTAGAATAATATTTAGGGTGTGTTTGTTTATGGGTGGTGGTGGGATCTAAAATTTGTGATATTGTTAAGTTGTTGGCCACCTATAATCAAATCAAACTCATGTCTGAATGATTTTCATGCCTAATCAAATAGGAAAAGTGGGTCCCTTTCTCAACCTCTTGTGGATGATTATATGCTGAAAATTCTAGACATATGGGACCTTCTAATTTTATCCACCTTATTCAATTTTTTTCATTACCAAATCTACTTTCTCATCCCCAAATAAGCCACTGTGATTGGTCAGCTTTCCAAAATTAAATGCCACACCAAAAAATAAGAGAGAGAAAAAAAAAATTTATTTTCTAAAATTTGATAATAAAAATTTATAGTATTTCCAACTGGAAAAGGGGAAGAAAAAAAATATAAACCTTTCATCCAAAAGTCACTCATTGAAATAATATGGTTTAGTTGACTTATGGTAATACCTAAGAAATAATTCCTTTGATGCACTCACTTCTTGAAGTATTGCATTATTCACATGATAAAAAGGGGACACCCACTTCACATAATTGGATTAAAAAATGTGAAAATGAAAATTGATAATTTGTGATCGTTGATTTTGAAAATATATTTTAAAAAAAAAATGTATTAAATCATAAAACAAAATAGTTGAATAATAAAAAATTATATTAAAATGGATGAAACCCATAATTTGATGTAGAAATCGAAAATAAAATCCAAACAAAAACAATGAAAGCGAACTGGGACTAAATTCCTGTACTTGTCATTTCTTGCACAACCTCAAGTCCATTAGTATTCTAGGAATGTTGACAGAGGAAACATGGAAGAAATTTTATGTACAAAATTAGAGAACAGTAGGTAGTCAATTAGGTGGAGAAATCAAGAGGGACTGGAAAAGCACATGCACTCATTTTAGGAAGTCAAAGACATTCCTCTGCTTTATTGCTGCTCTTAATTTTATTTTTAATTCCATTCTTTTTAATAAGTTTCTTCTACTTATAAAGCCCATCCAATCAAGCCTACAATGCTGCATAATCACAATAATGAACACTACATGATGAAATTTATGCTATGACTTATAAACCATTTCTAGTGAACCAAACAAACTAGAAGATGTGAGCCACATCTTGGATTCATATTCTTTGATTAGAATATGAACATGTGTTCACTCTCTCACAATAAAAGGTTGGACACAGATGTCAGTGTCACATCCAAGAACCCGCCTTTCTATTGTCAGAGAGTGAGCAGTATCCACTCGACAGAGAATTACAAGTGACATAAAAGAGCTTGCTATCTAGCCAGAGAATTAAGGTGTGGTGGATGGACCAAGAGGCCAAGGACCCTACCAGCTAGCTAAGAAGGGGAGGTTTCAACAGCTACAAATCTTCCTGCACTAAATGAGTGTCTATAAACCAATATGAAACAAGGGAATTAAAAGAGAAAGGAATGATTACACAAGGCTTAAAGTTAAAGATCACCACCAGACATGGACAAGAGTGAAAGTATTTACTTTAGAAATTCAATGCCTTGAAAGTGAAACAAGAATGATTGTCATGCCACATTTATTTACTTCTTATTTACAGCATTCCATGATACAACAACAACAGTCATTAGTTTATGCAAGAACTAGGGAATATAGTACATGGGATTCGGGAGTTTGAAAGAGCGAATCGCTACAGAAGAACCAAGTAAATCGCTCCATTGGTCACCAGAACTGCATATGATACGATAACCTTCTTTTACCATCTCATCCCTCTTTTCTGATTTGTACACAGTTGCCTGCTTGTTGTGGTCCTCTGAGGATCTGCACAGTTCGGAGGAACAACAAAAGATTAGTCAATGTTTGCTAATACCACTAAAGAGGTGGATCACCCTAAACATAAAGTAGCTCAACATCATACATATGCATCTAGGGATAATAAAACCGAGTCCTCGATAACATTGCAAAATATCAATTCTTTCTCACATAGAAAACTGTTCATGCCTGGTTTTGTGTAAAAGGAATGTTTTTACATATTTGAAGATCCTTTTATAGCAACTATATGATTTAAGCTATCTTGGATCATCATCAAGTGCATGAACAATACTACAACATAAGCCTAACACATGAAAGAGAAACCTCATATTAACTGTCACCCTAACATGAATCTTTGTCAAATAACTTCTGACCATTCATTGTAGACAGTAACATTAATGAATTTCCACCAATATCTTAGACATACACATGAAAACTAGATGCAACAAACGCCGATAAAATTCAGAACCTAGCAAGAGATTTAGTCACTAACCTACAATCACAGGATTGCTATTGAGTTAGCTATAATATTATCCACAGAGAGGGAATAAAGTGCAGTGATAATCTAAAGAAAGGCCAGCAAGGACAAAAGGGTGTCCTTTTCTACATTGTTCAATGCAAGGCATGGTATCTATTTCCAGTTGACAAAGAAAGCTATTGACAAGAATACTATTAACGAAGTATGGTGAATGTGTCAAATTAAGAGATTGCTCCGAGCAGTATTTATTTCTCAATATTGGGTCTCTCTACAGGTGTTAGGCTGCTGGCATTTTCTGTATGCCCTCTTACCCAGAAAAGAGGGCACCTTATCTCTAAGTTCAGCTTCAACTCGCAAAGATAGCATTTCATCCCCAATCCTAGGATATTGAAGTTTTAACAGTTGCAGGGCTCTGATGGATGGCCACAATTTTGCCACTATAGGGCAATGTATCACTACATGGAACTATTTACAAGATGTGCATATATACTGTCGAAGATGTATCCTTCATCATTTCCATTCCTACGAACACCCCATTGTTTTCCTGAATTGTCTACCAAGGATTAGCTTTTATTGGGTCACACTATTCTACCCAGTTAAACATAACTGTGATGACCACAACTTTACTTGAAAATCTATAGGTTAATCGTGCAGTATACATGAAAGCTTCAGTACAACAGATATAAATTATTCATCTTGTAGCAATTTTACATTTGAGAATTATATACAGGCCTAGATTCTCCCATGGGAATGCTTCAATCTATTGAAAGCATTCAATCATCTAAAGTAGTCATTAACTGCAATTCCTTATTGAAGGAAATTTCTTATTAATTGCAATTCGTCAATGAACCAAAAGCAGTCATTTGAAACTCTTGCCACTAAGTTGCATAACAGGGATACATCAATCAAATAAAAGACCTCCCACTAACCTTGTGAACAAATCAAGGAAAATTCAAATGCAGTGCAAAACTATTAAATTTAAGAGGGAACAGAGTAGGCTATGCATAATCAACTGTCTACAATATCCAAGATTGCTGTTGAAGGAAAAGTCCTAAACCCAAATTTAATGATAAGCAATCCTAGAAAGTTAAAACTGGTGCATCATCTTATTGGTAATCTATTTATAAGTAAAAAACTCACCTCAGCACAAGCTCGTCCCAATAATGGAATCCAACTTTAATCAAATTATCCTCAGTGATGTTCCTATGCCATTCTCTGCGCCCCGTCAACAAGAAAACCTTAAATCCCAATTTTAAAACGTGCTGATAAAGCTCCAAACTTGAATTAATGGCAGGTGCCGTTCCCTCCTCTACCCATTTGTCAAACTCAGGATGATCAAAAATCTCCAACCTGAAAATTTACAAAAAGGCACAAAAATCTCAACAATGGTAAACCTGAAATTTTCAATCATCGTAATCTTGAAAAGAAATGACAGACTATTCATGACTAATTCTGAGCATACAACAAAATTCAAGAGTATCACTCCAATCAGATATCAATACTTAATCAAATGCAACTAAGTATTACACCGATGAGGCTCAATGCTTAGTAAAATGCAAGTTAATCGGGCAAGTAAAATTCTGAGATAATGAGCAAATTCCGAAAAACATACCCATAACCATGCCGAGCATAATACGGAAGATTGGACAGCAGAGTCTCATCCACATCAAAAATCCAAATATCTTTCCCGTCATCAGCCAACTTCACACTATCGGCATAAATTCGAGCTTCATTTGAAACCCTTCTAAGATCATAAGTGTAAGCCTTGCCGGTCATATAGTCCTCAACATAATCGGCACACTCCGGCGGAATCGTAGGCCACGGACTTAAGTTATTAGTCTCCGCAGCGAACCTCCAACTCGTACAATGTAACCGAAGTTCTTCCAGCTCCAGGGATTCCCTCAACTCAAATTCATTGGCTTGTGGATACTCAACGATCAAAGGCCTTGGAAAGGCGCGCGAGTTATAATTTTCATTGGCCAAAGTAAACGAAACAAGCATCAAAACCAAACAAATTCGAAACAATCTCATCTTTCAAGTCAAAGATAACTGCTCCAAGAATCAAAGGTGTAGTTGTCGGAAGCAAATGGGGGCAAGGCGAGAATCTATACAGTAATCTTTCTGGATAAAAAAATGGTGGAAAAACGAAAACGAAAACTCAAAAAGGGTTTATGCTTTTCTTGATTCAGATGCTCTGCCGCTTGCTAAATACTTTCGCAGTAAACTTCGTATTCCAAAGAAAAATGTGAAAATTGGGCAATTGGGATTAGCAGGGAAGTGTATAAGAATGAATGAATGGGCTTTGGCGTGGGAGGGGAGAGGAAGAGAATTTGGACGGTGGTGACGGCAGAGTCAATCGACGGCATAGATTCGTTAACGTGTACAAGTTGCCCGGACTGCCAAACTTACTGTGTAAGATTAGCCAATTGGGTTACGTGGCTTGGGTTTGGCTGACCAATCAGATTTGTCCTCTTTATAATATGGTTTGGACGACGTTTTGTACATTGCCCCTGGTCACTATAGTTTGCAATATTGCCACGTGGTAACGATTTGGTAATAAAATCAGAATTGATATCAGATCACATGATTCTTTAAAAAAACCTACAATTTACATGTGTAAAATTATAATATATATATAATTTTTAGAATTGTAAATTCGCAAAATCCTTACCAATCGAAATTTTACAAGAAAAAAAAAATTCCTTTCTGTTCATGAGTTGAAGAAGTAATTCAATGTCGCATATGTTTTTCTAAATATTTTTATCACACTAATTTTGGTCTCTTAGACATGTTATTAGCGGTTATACATGGTCAAAGCAATAGTCAACTTGCACATGGAACATAAGATTTATCTCCTGGGTAAATTCAAATTGACTTGTACAAGTAAAAATGCACTTCAAAAATTTGTTTACACTATCTGATGAATTCAATAATCATAATAATAAAAATGTCAAACTACCTTAAATAATTTATTAAACAAATTTTTGGAGGTTTTTGGTAATTTATTCAAGTAACTATTATTATTAATTTTGGAAATTTGGTTGAGCATGCTATTTAAGTTTTGGTTTTAGTTTTAGTTTTGAATAAATTTAATATATTATAATTAATTTTTATTATTTTTAATATAATTTTTTACTATTTAATTATATATTTTTAATACACTTTTTATATTATAAAATTATTTTTTACAAACTAAAACTTAACACAATAAAAAAGAACAGCCCCAAAATACAGGAAATGGGAATCAAACACAAGAAAGGGATTCGAAGAACTGGTGACCGCAAAAGTCGTCAAATCTCAAGCCGCCGCCATTCTCTGCCTCAGCAAAATCACAGAGCTTATGGAAAGTCTGGGCGACCAGATTGCAACGAATCGCCTTTCCAGGTATCTGCAAAACCACGAATGCATCCTCCTCTTCTTCTCCCCTGATCACAGCAAGAATTGATACTGAATAGGAATCGTATGCGTTGCGCCAGGGACCGATCTCACTCCGAACCATCGCCGGAAATGCGCGACCAACGGCGGAGAGATTAACGTTGTACTTCACAAACCACCCGGAGTAGTCGCTCCTCATTTCGTTAATTTCGATCATCATATCTGGAGGACCGTACATCTCAATAAAATGCAGATGGCCGTGAGATTCCCCGAAATAGGTAAGGTCGCCGCTTAGGTACTCGGAAGTGTACAGCGGCGGCATTTCTCCGAGTCTTTCCTCGTCGACGTTGAAGTACAAGAAATTGTCGTACCGCCAATTGCAGAGCCAATGGATCGCGCCGTTACAATAAACCCCATTTTTGAAATCGTGATTGGCTTTGAACGGCTTTCCCGAAACCCTCCAATCGCCGTTCTCGGACGAGTAAATTTCAATCTGGTATAAACCCGGAACCAAGTTGGAATCCCGGATGCAAACAACTTTGTACGCCTGAGACTTGGCCGGGTCAAAAGACAGGGCTACTCCGTGAATGGTCATCCGACACGGATTCGGAATCATCGCCGACTGCTTTGTGGTGGGATTGAAAACGTGGAATTTTTTCCGGGGGCGCTGAGCTTGGGGACTTGAACATAGGAATAAGCCATTGCAAGACTGGAGAATAGTAACCACCCCTGTAGTTGATGTGTTGAATTCAAGTATTGAAAATGGCGGGGCGATTGGGTTGCAGATGTCAAAGTTGACGAAATGGAATCTGGGGTCCTTGCCATGGATTGTATTGCGCAAGAACATGCCTGTTGGTGTGGGATTGTGGCGGCGGAGGACGGCGAATCGCGGGTTGGATATGAGGGAGAGCCAGTGTTTGGAAACGGACTTGAAACGAATGAGTGATTTTATGGGAAGGCCTAGCAGGATTTGCTTCAAGAGGTCATCAATGGAGGCTACCATTTCAGCTGAAGTTGCCTGCTCGGCAGTCCTGGCGATCTTGATTCTAATCTTCATTGCTGGGAATTATTTTCTGTGCACTGTGTTCTTGGTTGGATCATAACCTTATACTATTGCTTTGGATTGACAAATTGCCTTGCAAGCTTTCAGAGTTGACTAACTAGCCAGTCAACCACCAACCATTGTTGCTCTCTAGGATGGTAACACAAGCTTTTGGATTCTTATTATATCTACACTTGTTTCCATTTGACTTCATGTATAATTGTGACCATTTCTAATACATCACTAGCTCCGTTCTCTTTGTTACCTAATTGAAATTTTTATTGAATAATAATAGACATTTCAAATAGTAGAAATAGAAGGGTAAATGTGGAACAATTAATATAATCTTGAAATGTGTAAATGACACTTATTTTGAAATAAATGGAATATGTGTTTACAAGGAATTTCTTTTGAAATTTGTATAAAAAAGAGAAGAAAAAGTTCCTTATCAACCTACTTCCTTCTTCTACGCCATAGTTTGCAATATTGCGTTACGTATGATACTACGATCCCAAAATACCAAATCGATCATACTTTCGATACTATAAAAATTTGCTAAAATAGTTCAAATAAAAGTAATTTTTATAATTTATAAGTAATTTTATATTTGCACATGTCGTGTGGGATTTTACGATCCTACAATCCAATATTATCGATATCCATCTTGCACTCAAATTAATATCACGTAAGATCGCAATTTTGTAAACTATGTCTTGCGCCATCGGGCACAGGGCATTGAGAGTTTCCCCGAACGCCTTCGTCGACATTGAAATATATCCCATCGAACATCCATCCCATCCAATTAATAGCACTAGTCCTGGGCACCCATTACAGACCGATAAATAGAGTTCAATATCAAATTTTAAACAATATTTTTATTTTATTTGGCTTATTTGGATCTTAAACCAAATAAGCTATGAATAGTTTGGCTTAGTTTTAGCTTTAAATGGTTCGCTGTTTGGTTGCATTTTTTTTTTTTTTTTTCTAAATTTGAATGAGCCAATCTAAATAAGTCATTCACCCAATTAAAACTCCAATCAACACCTCTAATCGCAGCGTCACATTTCACCATGGACAAGAATGAGATATGAGCAAATTATGTAATAGTTAAGGGCATGTTCTTTAAGTTTTAGTTTTGTTATTAATAGTCAATTTAATATATTATAATTAATTTTTATTATTCTTAATATATTTTTTTACTATTCAGTTATACTTTTTTATATTTTTAATATATTTTTTATATTATAAAATTATTTTTTTAAATCAAAACTCAACTCAACAAAAAAGAACAGGCCCAAGTATTCCAATTAAGTAGGTTCTTTGGAACTCGAACCAACCAATCCCATGCTTTACAAGATTATGTATTGTTTTTTAAAAAATATTTTTTAAAAATAATTTGTTAATGTAAAATACATAGTTAAATAGTAAAAAATTATATTTAAAATTATGAAAAATATATTATACTCTTTTTTTTTTCATTAGAGGAATTTACTTTGTAATAATATTTTTAGTATTATAAAGTTCTTATGGAACCGGGAAAGTAATATATTAAATTGACCGTAAAAAAAAAAACAATAATTTTTATCAAACTACCACGTTCAATGGGAAAATGGAATATAAAAGTATGATCAAACACAATAAAGGGACTCGATGAACTGATGATGACCGAAAAAGTTTTCAAGTCTAAAAATTCGTTTCCTTGCCTCAGCAAAATCACCGAGCTTATGGAAAGTTTGGGTCACCAGATTGAAACGAATCGCCATTCCAGGAATCTGCAAAACCAAGAACGCATCCTCCTCTTCTTCTCCGCCCCTGATCACAGCAAGAAGCGTTACTCTGTAGTATTCGATTTCGCCGTACAAGGAATCGATGTAAGTCGCAACCATGTCCGGAAATGCGCCAGCGACGGCGGAAAGATCAACCTTGTACTTGACAAACCACCCGGAGTAGCCCCTCTTCAATTCGTGAACTACGATCGTAAGCTCCGGATGAGAGTTGGTCTCAATAAAATGCAGACGGCCGCCGGATTCCCCAAAATGGGACATGTCGCCGCTCCGGAACTCGAAATTGAAAACCGGCGGGATCTCTCCGAGTCTTTCCTCGTCAACATGGAAGTAGAGGAAATTATCGTATTGCCAATAGTTGAGCCAGTGGATTGCGCCGTTGCAGTAAATCCCATATTCGAAAATGTGAGAGGCTTTGAATGGCTTTCCGGAAACCCTCCAACTCCGATCGCTTTTCTCGGATGAGTAAATTTCAATCTGATACGATCCCGGACCCATATCGGAGTCCCGGACACAGATAACCTTGTAAGCAGGGGATTTGGCCGGATCAAAATCCAACCCTACCCCACGAATGGTTCTCCGACATGGATTTGGAATCGTCGTCTACTGCTTTGTGGTGGGATTAAGAACATGGAATTTTTGCCCAGGGCGTTGAGCTGGGGGGGCATTGCAAGGCTGGAGAATCGTCGACTGCTTTGTGGTGGGATTAAGAACATGGAATTTTTGCCCTGGGCGTTGAGCTGGGGAACTTGAACATAGGAATAGGCCATTGCAAGACTGGAGAATAGTTACGTCCCCTGTAGTTGTAGTTGATGAACTATCCTTGATGAATTCAAGTTTTGAAAACGGCGGGGTGATTGGGCTGTGGATGTCAAAGTTGACGTACTCGAATTTCTGGTCGCGGTCGTTGGGTCCTTTGATGCGCAAGCGCAAGAACATGCCTGTTGGCCTGGGATTGTGGCCCCGGAGGACGGCGAATCGCGAGCTGGATATGAGGGAGAGCCAATGCTTGGAAACGGACTTGAAACGAATGAGTGATTTTATGGGAAGGCCTAGCAGGATTTGGTGTAAGAGGTCATCAATGGAGGCGACCATTTCAGCTGAAGTTGCCTGCTGCTCTGCAGTTTTGGTGATCTTCATTGTGGGGAATCAGATAAAGAGAGAGATGGTTGGCTCATAATCTTTATAGTCTACTAGTGAGGTTCATTTTCTTTGGGGAGATTGCTGTGCAAGCTTTTTTGAGTTGACCAACTATTTGAAGATTGTAACACAAGCTTTTGGAGTGTCCCAAAACGCTCATTATATCAAAATAAAGAATTAGGAGAACCAGCCTCATACCTTGTTTGTTATGTTAGGACTCCTCTGCAGTCCAACAAGAATTAGGAGAAATAAAGTAAGGAAGAAGATGACATCAGAATTCAAGAGTTTAATCATTAATGCAGTATGAAGTAGGTTTACTCGAACTCGAACCCGAACCAAATCATGCTTTACCCCCATTTTTGGAAAACATTATAGCAAAAATGGTTCTCTGAGTAACTATTCTATATATATACATTCCAGGCATTATTCATCCGAAAGAGAAAATTCTGGCCCCCAACATAAACATAACTAAAAGAAAAAGAAATAACAACCGATTCCTAATGGCGTAGCACTAACGCAAAACAATGTCCCTGTGGTCTAAAATGAGCTTCGTCGCAGGGGCTTGACAGTTTCCAGAGAATTTCTGTGACATAATATCTCTAATCTCAATTGTAGAGTATGAATTGTAGACTTGCTTACTATGTAAATGACTTGAATTTCCATCTCGTTTCTCCATGCTTCCTACTCAGGAGATCAGGTCTTTGTACTTTCTAGTGGAGCGAACATGAAGTTGCCCGAAAATATAGCTTCTTTATCTGCCCAATACAAAACCAATCATCAGTCAAAAAGCTGTCTTTCAATTCCCATTTTCTCATTTCCTCTCATGGAAAACAAACATGCGTAATCAAGCACGTTGCACACCTGTTAGTGAAAGGCAAGTAGATTGTAGACGAGCATACCTTGCCATTGCCTGCCAGTCACAAGAAGAAAATGTAATTAAGGTGTGATAAACTGACTTCATAATTTCAAAATATTTGTTGCAAACCACACATTCACCACCAGAAGGAAGGAAGAAGGTGGTCACATCCATAAGATTATTGATTATAACTTCCAATATAGATACTTCTCATTACAAAATTCCAGGAAAAACAGCACGGATGCCATTACAAACTCATAAAACTACAAGTGACTAGTTAAGATCATTTCATGTTCTGTACAACCAGTATGCACTTTTAGTCTTTATCCAAGAGCAAATGGCAATACCCTTTCCATCCACCAACCAAACCCTTTTGAACACCTATTTGTCAAAAGTAGAGAAACAAACTTGCCTGAACTGAGCTCAAGGCAGCAGAAGTGGGAGATTTAGATGATCCATCATCAGAGAAGACATTCCTACAGAACAAACATCATGAAATTATTAACGCCAGTATTTTGCAATAGTGTTGCTTCTTAGAAGACCTCTACACAGGACTCAGGAGTAGCTTGATTCCTTCAAAAACCATATTAAAATCAACCCCAAGCATATATTTTGTAATTATCTGGAAGAATGCAATTAATCATTCACTAATTTTTTATTTGTACAGTGAAAAACAGACTACAGAAAAAGTAAATTAAAAAAGCATACTGATTTCTAATTACCTCGGAACATTTGCTGGAAATCTCTTAAGTTAAACAGACTAAATACTATGAATTACAACCTCCTCCTACTGTATGACCATGTCTAATAAATTAAGATCTCAAGACCAAATAATCACAACCCTCTGGCAGTTATAGTCAAGATTAGAAGACTGAGAATCACTGATTCAGTATCATAAAGGAATATCTATACCAGAGCCTGAACTAATATCCTGCTAAATGACTCACCTCCAAATTACATTTTGCAACTCATCTGCCTTTGCTTCTGGGAGCATGGCCGCATCATAAGCAACAATATTGCCATAAAATATCCTCTCCAAATCCTTCATCCATTTGCTTAAGAGTAAGTTCACCTGCAGATTCAAAGGCAAAAGATCTGATAAATTGCAAATATCCTGGCCACTCCAACTGTTCCAAAGGACAAGTCTGAGTAAATTCTGCATTGGTTTTCACAGCATTATTCCAAATGCATTTTGTCTAAAGAAAGTGAAAGCCCTCATTTCTCTAAATGCATCAGCATAAGAACTGTCGTAACCTAAATTCAACTGTAACTGAAGTGTTAGCATCTGCGAATAATACAAATACAAAAGAACTTAAGTTAAGTCGATTGTGATGATACTCATATTATATGGATATTTGAGTCAAACAGAAAGGGCTCCTTTTGTAGATATTATATACTAAATAAAAGAATAAAAAAAATTTGTTTAAGGAAAAAAAAGTATCAAAACACTGTCCTTAACTATATTTCTGCTTTTATTCAATACAGTAACTCGCTATTAATCTGCTTCTATTTACTACAGGATCTCCTAGAGAGGGAAAAAAAAAAAAAGGAATAAGCAGCTCTCAGACCAAACGGCTAAGATTTTCAGCAACAGTCATTCAAATTTATCTTTGTTACAAGCTTCAAGAACCAAATGAATATTTGATATGATTGACACCATCAGTATGTCATTGCCCGGGAGTATGCGTACATGGTGAGGAAGTTTAAATGCTAGCCAAATCAAATAGTGAAAAAGAGATTACATGGTTTAAACAGGCTAAAAAATATAAGTTACTAACCCCGGCCTTAGAAACTCTCAATTCCACATCATGATTGTAAATCTCATACAAGTACTGCCCGAGTTCCACTCCTTCATTACCCTCTTCTTTTAAGCGCCGTAAGACAAGCCACATATGGAGTACGAGCAAGGAGTATGTGGCTTTAAAGGTTTTCTCAAGGCTAAATACTGCAGAATATCAAGAGAACTACATTGTAAATTACATGGAAGAAAAGAAGTTCAAAAATTCATTACCAAGGTTGCAAAACAGAGTGAAAGAAAGACTAACCATCATAGATAGGAGGTCGATCAACTTGAGAAGCAACACGACGGTAAATCACATTTGCCCCGCGGATAGACTTGCTCTGCTTGCTATAGAAAAGCATCAATCTAAGGATAAAACGCTTGACACCTTCGTAATTCGGCTCTTCAATCCTTAATGGTGAATCAGCAGGCAACGCCAAAGAAGAAGGCGCTGCCCAGAACATCTTATTCAAATTCACCTGCTCAATCAACAAATGGCTTGAAACCTTAGTATTGCGCTCATTTCAGCCAGCGGTCAATTACTTAAAGCTTAAATCAGGTTCTAAACTAAACCGAATTAACACAGAAAGAAAATGAGCTGAAACTAAAACTTACAGTAGCTTTATCCGAGGAAACTTTCTGCACGGGATCAGGCACGGAGGGAGCCACCCTCGCGGCGGCGCTGGAGTAGTTTAGACATGACGGAGAATACAAATGGCCACCGACTAACGAATCGTTCCTCCGCGAAGCAACCCTAAAATAATTGGTAGCCGTTCTGCAGCATCTCGACAGCATTTTTCTCACTGGTCTACCGAACTTCAATGTACAAAGATCCAATTTAAACAACAATATCACTGAGCTTTACGCTTGGGATTGAATTGCAGCGAAGGTGGCTCCCTCTGTTTTGAAGGCCTTGTTCGGTGGTTACTATAATCTTTTGTCCCTTACAAAGTAAGTTTTAAAACCCTTAATAATTTTGAACAGAAAAGAAACCCATTTCGAGCTCTCACTCACTGTAGGATTGGTTGTAGGATCGATCATAATTATTCCACGTATTTTGCTCTCTAATAAAATGATTTCGTATTTAGGGTCGGCATATCAATAATTTTTTGAGATTTAGAGACTGAAAATATAGAATAAATGACGTAGTATCACCTGATAATTATATTTAACAATTTAATTTTAAATTTTTGCTACGTACGTGAATGCCACATTAGTCGCATCGAATGTGTAACTCACTCAATTCCAATCTTGCAAACTCCGATAATTAAGTTTGGCAATGAAATAATAAAATCATAAAAAAAATTTGATTGTTTGGTCAGTGGCTTGGGAATGAATTTTCTATAATCATACCTAAAATCTTTTTTCTAAAATTTGCTATTTTGAAGTTATTTGTTCAATTTATGTCCATATTTTTAGGTGTGTTAATTATAAAACACACATAATTATTTTAGTAAAAATAAAATGAATGAAGAAAAAAAAAATTTCTTTTATTATAATAAAAATATATTTTAAAAAATAAACTCTTTTATTAAAACAGAAAATAATATTTGACTACAGAAAATATATTTTATATTATTAATATAATTTTGCATTTTCAAATTAAAAACTAAAATAAAACTAACTAAAATCGTAACAATTTGACTATATATATATCATTCACGAGATATCTGCTTAACAAAATTTGCTTCCCAATCAGTCCCACCAACTTGCGTAAAATTACAAAGAGTATGTTTGTTCTCGTACACTATTAGTATAAGTTAATGACCACAAAACTGCTTTCACAGTTGACTCAAGTGGTGACCGTAGCGTAAACCTTAACAAAAATGCTCCCTCAAGAGAGCCAGAGCTACAGCCTGCACCAGTCCCCCCTACAACCACAACGTATTAGAGTAATCTTACGTATGTACAACAAACAATCTGAATCTGGTGATTATCTACCAAAATTCGATAACTCCACTACAGAACAGAACAGAACACCACAAACTTTTCTCCAGAATCAGAGGTATTCTCTCAGACTTTCACCGCTCATAAATTCCATCTGTTTAAGTATCTCCTGCGCAAGAGTTTTCACCGGTAGTTCCACATCCTCAAGCAACTCACCCAGGAATGGAATGGTCTCCGGCAACAGTACCAGATATTCTTCTTTTAGATTCTCCAATAGATACTTGACTATTCTCAGACCCAACATCCGCGCCCGCACCCTTTCACTTCGTGTTTGCATCAATACCTGCATCACATAGAAATTAGGAACCTTTCAAATCCAAAAATCCGGTTGAAATTTCTTTACAATGATTTGTGGAAATATGTTCATTTTCCAAGAAAATACCATTAAAGATGGGAGCAACTAAAGACAATACGAATTCATCTCACTCACCTCATGATTCAATGATTTCCACAGAAGATCAGATCCAGCTGTAACGGCCATCTGGCCGACACAGGCTACCAGTGAATCATCCACTTCCTCAACAGATGGAACTTTAGGATGCTGTTCCACAGATGGTGGTGGATCTGTGACAAGCTGAGAGACTAATGGTTTCAGGAGGACCTACAGGAACAGAAGATAATGAAAAATTAGATTAAACAGAAACAGACCACAAATTATACCATACAAGAAACACCAGCTAATACTGTCTCTTAAGTTACCAAAATCCCTCAACAAGAAAAGGAGGGTACAATAAGAAGGGAGTTGTTATTGCCACAACTAATATTAGCATCCAGTGCAACATTTCATCATTTTTCCAATATTATTCCATGTAATTCTCCTACATTGAGGATGGTTTCAGAAGAGTAATTGTGAAAAAAAATGATGAAATATCACTCTGGATGCTAATGTTGGCTCTAACAAAAACAATTCCCCAATAAGAAATTAATGCCACAAAGGGAAGATATTCTTTGCTTATGACTTTTATCTGACTGAATAAAATTAATTCAACCACTCAGAAGACATCAGGAAATTCACCTGAAAATTAGAGTTGTCAAGAAACTTCTGGCTCCCAGTGTCATAAAGAAAACATTTCTGCAGCGAGGATATAATAAGCGCACGAAGGTGCCATAACCCAGGAGATAACTCGTTCCCAGTGTCTTTTTCCTCCATGCCCCCACGAACCTTCAACTTTTTTTTCTTTCGTGTTGAACCAACTTGTGCATTTTCGCAGAGATGATGAACACATCCATCGAGCAAGTACTTGAAGAATGGCACAAATAATGATCTGATGGAAAAAAAAATTTACAATCAAAAACCAAGTCGACAAATAGCAAGAAACTGATGATGGCAATCAGAGTCAAAAACCAAATATCCACCTTTAAACTTCAAATGATCACTAAACTTCAGTTTCTAGATAAAACAATGCTTGCTTTTCTACTAGCCAAGCACTCACTATGTTTTCAAGTCAGCACACAAATGCATATCTGGTTTTTTTTTCCTTAGGGCTATCCTTCTTCAGTTGCAATGTTCTATTCATATACCTAAGAAAGAGAGAGAGAGAGAGCATGTATCCTCTTCCACATTAGGTCAAGGCGTACATGTATGTTCATTTTGTTCTATTCAAAGTTCAGAAAAAAGAGATCTTTGCTTATCGGTTTATCTCATATTCCAGAAGCTTTAATCTCAGGGAGGAAAAAATGCTGCATCCTATTCATTTGGCCGACTGCTTACCATAACAGAAACCCGATGGGCGGACTCAAGACCAAGGGACAAGTAAACCATCTGTACCCCAAAATAAATATAAATTCAGCAATTGTACATGTATGCTTCAATTAGGTGCTTTTAGCCCTACTATTCAGATTTTTTTTTTCTCAAAATCAAATCTAAAAGCTGCCACAAAGGCAAGATGGCAGAGGGTAGACAGTCATTTCAACAGCTTTATCTTAAGTATCTTTTTTTCACCGATCTAAGTTTTAATTTGCTAAGCCTGGGATAAGTACCACCAAAGATCATGTGGGTGCACATACAGCAGCAAATTTGCTGATTGGTTATGGCATCAGAAACACTGGGTAACCTTTCTACAAAATCATCATTTGTGTGACACAAGGTAGCAAATAAAGCCACAACAGAACAAAACAATTCTTGAAAAAAATTACAAAACAGCATAATTACAAATACTTGTACACATCCTGACATCCGCCGCGTACAAAACTGAGATTTATTATCGATAAATTACCATAATTAGGAGTGTTGAGAAAGCAGCCAAATAACTAAAACAAACCAATCAAAATCCATTCAATTTATTTTCCAGCAACAAGCAAAAGAGTACTTATGTTGAAGCCCTATATTAAAAAGTAGACAACTTAGAGATATTACCTCAGCTACCTTGTCCTAACCTTTAATCAACTACAAAAACTTAAGATTTGAGTAACAAAAGCGCAGTCACTCGAAAACAACCTCTGTATTATGAACATCATAAAGTAGGAACTAGTTGCAGCAATCACTTGGAAGGTAAAGCCAAGTTAGGAATCTAAGTATAGGAAACAATACCAGTTTATGTATCAATCCAGACACTAAAATAAAGGACATAAAAATGAAAGTAATCTTTGAAATTACGAGCAACGAAATTACCGATGGCTTTCCACAAGCTTATTAACTAAGCCATAGAATGATAGAGAACGCTCAATGCTTTTGTTTTCCCCACTTTCGTCTATGTATGACCTTGACCACTCGATACTCTTCACAAAAAGAGGCTTAAACATAGTTTCTGTAAGTTTCATAGTCAGACAGACTATAGAACTAATTACTTTTTCCTCCACAACATGAATATCTTTGATAGAATCACTGCGCTGGCATCGAAGATCAAGAGCTAGCAGACCCAGATCAAAAATTTGCACATGATAAGCAGAAACAGAAGGTCTATCCATTGTATTAACCATATTTCCAAGCATTTCAAATGTAATAGATACACTTGATTCCCCAGATTTAATAGCATCTGAGTATATCCTCAGCAGAGCAGGAAGAAGAAGTCGAACCTGATGCAGATAACAAAAAGAATGATTCAGAAACACACCTTTTTGTTCCCATTTCTAGTGAGAAAAACTAACTCGAAAAGACTCTGCAATGGCAAGGAATCAAACAAGTGATTTAAAGGAGGGACTTACAGGGATTTTATCAGTCACAAGCTTCCGCACTACATCAGCTCTCAACTTTATCTTGACATCTGTTGTAGCAGCATAAATAGGATGCAACACAAGAAGTTCCAGAATACTACCAAGGTATGGGTTTAGGAAACCACCAAGCTTGTCGACAACTGCCTCCAAGGTAATAAGGACAGACATGGCAATAGTATCCTTTGCATTCCTTGAGGGAACAGAAGAACTGTCATCATGATTATTAAGATCTTCGGCACTACACGAAGATATATCACGTGATTTATGGAACATGTACTGCATGACACCAGGGAGCTCAGACAATGCCCTCGGACCAAGTACATGAATTACAGCACTCACTGTACGAAGGCAACCAGAGGAAACAGAGGAATTGTTTGAACTGATGTTCTTACTAACAGATTTGAGGCAAGTGACAAGAATTGAATCATCTAAGGGGAATCTATAAACCAGTGACTCCAATGTAGAAACAGCGGCAAGTTTCAAAGAAGCATGTCCCAAGTCCAAGTCAGAGTCATCAACCAACTTTAAAATCTCTAAGCACATTTTGTCGAGATACTTCTGAGCAGTCTCATCAAATTGAAGCCACAAGCTTCTAAGCCCTTTCCCCGATCCCCGTCTTTGATTGCTTTTGCTTATGGCACCACTTTCCTTTACTGTTTCACATAGAAGACCAAGAGCCTGTCGTACAGAATAATAATAAGTATTCCTAAAGCCAAAGAAACCTACAGAATTATAGATACATTCATCTTTTAAAAATGAAGGTAGAAAACCATTCATCACATCTACATCATCTGAAGAACCTATCGAGACAATTATCACCATAAACAAATGAAAAACAATGGGACTTTGGGTTCACCTAAATAAAAGAGCATAAATACTGAAACATATAAGAAAGTACAAAAAAGAAATTATATTAACTTAGAAACCTCCTTGCCTCTCTGCACTAAATCTGTCAAAATCATAGTATTGGAAAAGAGGCTACTTGAAAATCAACTAAACTGACACGTACACTACTAAATATCTCGTGGTCCAAACAAAATCATAGATAAGGTAATCACATCATTCTTTACCTTCTTTCTGACATTTTTGTCAGCATGTCTCAGCAATTGAATTGTGACTTTGAAGTATGAAACAGGTACCAGGCTCTTCACAATAGTCGCCAAGACATCATGCATCAAATCCTGTTGTCCTTTTCTTATGTCTGAAGAAACCACTAGATGTTTCTCCTTCACATTAACCCATTGTAAGATAGAAACAACTTGCTCCATGAGAGCTCCAAGTGTTACCTGCAGGGCAAACCATAATTCAGTATTTAAGAAAAAGTGAGGAAGAGAAATAAATTTGACAAAGAGTATCAGCAACATGTGAAACAATCCTCAATCCAAGAATGACACAAAAGAGCAACTCTTAACAGTCATCATTCAAATTCTCTACTAAATGATTGAGATAGAAGCATGTCCACCAAGGACACGGGAGACCCAGCTATACCAACTTCTATCAAAAGTTTTAAACATGCATCACCTGAATGGCCTGCCTTTTCCAAAAAATCCATATGAAATTGACCATGCCAACGGGTTTTTCAATCAAATCTACACGAGAGGAACTAGAATTTTAACAAAAAAATCATTTGAAAATCAGATTATGGGAATCAAGGTGTCTTTCTTCTCTGATACGTAAGACAGATGACAGGAAAAAAATGTAGGGAGTAAGAGAGTGCACTCATGCACGAGGAACAATCCAAAGACAGATAACCAGCGAAGCTTTTGCAAGCAAAAGGCAAATATGTTCAACCAACACCCCAGTAAAGGATACAAACCATAATTCTCTCTTGTAACCCAGGAAAAGAGTTCTCAAATTTCCCAGAGCATCTAGACTCCAAATAACACCCCCAGATAAAGTTAACATAAGATAGACAAACCTGAATTGCGTCAGCATCTTCTCCTGATTCAAGCTTGAACGAAACCTCAGGGGTTTGCAGTTTCTCAAGCACAAACTGCGTAGCAACTATCAGCTGCATATAATGTTCTTTGTTCCTGGGAGCTGTTCCTATTCTCTCAAGCAATATTACAAGTGAGGGAAGCCATATCATGCATGAATATTGTGCAGATAATTCCAGGGCAAATATATACTGCCATTGAGTGATAATGACAGATTTCAAGTGCATGAATGGCTCTCTGTCACCAGAGGAGAATATCCCACCCTTTGAGACTAAGGAATAAAAAAGGAGGAACATAAATGAACCAAAGCTTCCAGTCTCTCCGAGACTCCTGCAAGAGAAGTATGTCAAGAGAAGGTATAATAAAATACCTACCACAAAATAATTTTGCAGATTATACCTCAAGAGGCATGTGATGATAGGTAGCTTCTGATTCTGTGGAACCTGGGGTAGTACATCAACAAAAATCTAGAAAGAAAGAATATGACCACATCAGCATCAAGTTTATGCATAAAAATACATAGCTGTGTGGAAGATGCATGCTACAGAATGTCTTATCCCAATCACCTGAAGCAACTTTTCTACATCACCAGTCTCTGACAACCAAAACGGGACAACTGCAGATATAACCTCTTCAAAAACACGTTGCGAGTAAGCATCCCACTGTAAGATAGTTTCTAAACCTCAGATACACAAAGATAAATGTAACAATGGCAAAAAGAGGTTTACCCAACTTGCAGACTTCTAATATACACATGCACGACCTTGGGAAGAGTTTAAAATCTTTTCACAAAGAGAGTGCCATTGAAAATATGTGGAGATAGGATAAAGATAACTAAAAAAAATCATTGTTTAAGCAGCTTCAAACACAAACCTTTGTAACAGCAGATTCCCCAATGATATTGAGAATGTCTAAAATGTGGTTCAAAACTTTGTCCGGTATAACCTTTGCAAGAGTAGAGAACAATGAGAGAGCATGGTTGCGCGTGACGGCATCACTTGATAAACGAGCACACTTAACCAATAGTTCCAAGTCAAACTTATTAACAATGTCATCCTGCAATCAAGGAGCCACATAATTGACTATCAGACAGCAAAAGCAACTGCATGCGTCAAAGTTTTTAAAATTCTAAAACACCAATATGACCTTTTTTGTGACACTGGCCGACGAACAAATATCTTCCAAGATCGATAGCAATGTCTGTTGAATGTAAACTTGAGTGCTGGAAACAGAGACTCCAGATGATGATTGATCCAGAATCCGATGGGCCCACTCATCGTTCATAAAAACCAAGTGAAGAACCTCATTCAAGGGACCTATTAGAAAAGATCTACAGAGACAAAATTCAGTTTTGTACCTAACAGAATGAGCTCAAAAGTAATTATAAATAATCAACAAAAATTAGTACGCTGAGACAGAGAAAACACTAATTATGTAATAATTCGAAAAAACAAACCTGTTCTCCATATTTTTCTTTAACATCAACACGTCAAGAAGAGAGCTTAGAAAAGATAATGCACTCTCCCCTCTCTGAAACACATCCAGGTAAACATCATCCTGATGAGCAATGAATTTCTTTTTCTTCTTCCCAAGATCAGACCCACTAGAAGAACTAAGATGATGCACAACGGAATCAAGCATCTTCCCAACAACCAAATAGCTAATCTGCACAAAGCCCAATTTACAATGACTCATTCATTGGAAAAATAATTTAAGTTCTATGATTAAAAAAAATATTTTAAATCATATAAAACAAAGGAAAAGGCTGCAATATGACTCACCTATTGGCAAAATAATATAATTTCTATGATAAAAATTATTTAAAATCGTGTAAAACAAAGGAAAAGGTCACAGGCTCAATTAAAGAATTTATGAACATATAAGTATCACACCAACTCCATAGAGTGAATGTAAGTTCAACCACATGAAAAAGTATAAAATTTAGAAGTAGGGAATAACTAAAGGGGAAGACTATTAAACAGCACATTTTTAAACTTTTGTGCAATGACAGGTTCTATTGAATCAGAGCATTATGCTACATTTCATTCATTATAGGGCAAGCAAGTCATGAACAACTTGATTTCAATTTTTAATGTAACATGCTGGGCTGCACTTCACTGCCTGATATCTAGAAAGGAAAAAGACAGTTTGTTTATTTGTTGGTATATAAAGCTCAACACACAGGCAAAAGACATTAAAAGGAAGACAACACAACACAAAGCGAAAAGAAACAAACATTTATCTGCAGCAAGGCCTCTCTAGCAGAATTCTGCATGCTCGCATTCCCATTTCGCAACAGAATAACAAGATGTTGGATGAGAATTTCCTGCCAAAGATCAATCACATTAAATTGCCAGCTTGAAATACAATGATACATAACTATTATTAAGAACCCAACTGTCCATTAGGATGCCCAAACCGAAAAGCAGATAATACATATATCAAAACTAAAGTCAAAAAGGAGATCAGTTTACCCAACATCAAGCAATAATAATCATATATCGAGCAATATTACCCAACATCAAGAAATTATTTAGGGTCGGGGACACTAGATAGAAAAAAGGCCTGATGTTCCTAAAAAGGCCAATGCACCAGTCGTGCAAATGTATCAAGGAGGAGACATTAGTTTACAAACTATCCTTCACTTCAAAATAAAGCTTGCTTACTTAATTAGAAAAGGAATATTCCAGGGTAATCAAGTGATGGATCAGAATACGGACAGTTGTTTACCATAAGCATTTCAATATAATCAAGACAATCATTGAATCTAAAAGCAAGCTAATGCTAATGCCTAGAGAAAACCACAGGTGGCAAAAATCTAAAAAGATTACATAACATTCAAGACAATTATGAAACAACAAATATTTGAAACTAACAGCAACTGACAGACTGTAAAGCGACTACAGACGCCAATCAGAAGTTACACTTCAAGGCCAATCATTGAGAGAAACACTAAAAAAAAAAAAAAAAAAGGATGAAACACCAAAAAGTAAGCATTTCCATTACAATCTATCCAGCAATCATAGCAAGAACAAAATAATTCCTAAGCAAGCAAGTCCCAGAGTATTAACCAGCAGACCAAAGATAAACTTCAGAACAAAGATTACATGACATCCAGAAATAAAATCAAACCTGATTTTCCGCCTTTAAACCTAAATACAGGGAATCGCTAAGATGCTTCAAAACAGTAATGCAAGGCTCCATAACAGCTGGATCTTCAGATGTACTTCCATTTACCTAAACAACATACCGTTGATGCAAAATATTTACTCCCTCCAAAGAAAAACAAACAGTTGAGCATACCAATTTGAATAACTCACCTTCAAGGCCTTAACAAGACCCTCAAAGTAACACCCACCAGTTGATAAGGTAGGCATGGTACAGATCTAGGAAGAAAAAAATGAACTTCTCAAAAGCTTTTCATATACTTCCAAAAAGGACACACTAAGAGGAAACCACTTTAGAATTCTACCTCCAGCAGCAGGCAGAGGATATCAATATCAATCTGTGATAATTTTTGAGTTGACTTATCGTGCATAATATGGTACTGTTGGCGCCTTTGCAGAAGATTATCCAGTAATGATTTTATATCAAAAGCCTCTGTCACTTTATTTCCCAAACCTTTGAGAATAGAAAATATTTTCAGCTGTCATAAAAAAAACATTTCTTTTTCAGTTCAGCAGGCCTAAATAAGAGAATTTAAAATGGAACTCAAATATTTGTGTAACCTTTGCATAGGCAGAGAGCCCTAGAGCTGAGCTTAACAAGAAAACCAAGACTTCATCTTTTGTTGACTGATCAAACCTGAAAATGACAATCAAACAAAAATTGTTAAGCCTTAATAATTTATAATCTGCAGATTATTTTGTAAAAAGAGAGCAATGAATTTGAGCTACTAGAAAAATAATTTTCAAAGAAACAAAAAATTGCTCTAAGTTTCTGGCAGTTGCGAGCAGAACTTGAATGAGAATCAGAATGACATTCTTTCATAGAGATATCACCTAATGGTCACACTATGGATCTTCAGGAGATTCAACTCCTGAACAGGTTATGGCTATATGAATCATATCTCACCATCGGATACAGTTGATACTAGTAGCGCATCCACTACAAAAATATTGAGACTAAAAGAAACAATAAGCGAACCTCTTTCCGATGTTTTCTTGTACCAAAAGGTTCTCAGGTGAGGAGCTGAGCAAAGACTTAAAAATGGATGGAAGTACATTTTGGTCAGATAGTATTAGAGTCTTCTGCTGAACCATCAGGCCCAAGAGTTCCCCAAGAAAGTTGACTCCCACAGCACTGTTTCCTGTAAAATTTGTAGGTCAGAGATCTCACTAGAAAGAAGTTGGGGAACAGCAAAACCAACATACCAAGTAATTTTCTGACCAGAAAAACAGTAGTACCGTTTTTACTTCTTGACAGGCTAACACGGGACCATAATCTAAACAGCTCTTCAATGCAGCACATGGCAACCATCCTTACATCCTGAAAAGATAAAAATATTTTTAAGAATCCCTAAGCAAGGTAACTTCGCAAAATTACACAGCAACAATCAGAAAAAAAAGACCGCGTGATCACATGAATACAAAAGTTAGGTAAACCTCATACAGAACGTATTTAGATACTTTTCGATTTTCAATTTCAAATGGGAAATGTACAGTTTTAAGCAGAGTCAATTTTTAGAGGGCCAAAAAAATTGTGTTCTCAAACCTGATCATCGCTGGCAAGTGGTACAAGAAGTGAAGGAAACTCATTAAATAGTTGAACGGCCAGTTGAATTGGTAAATCTTTTTCAGCTTCTGCTAGAGAACAAAGATGCTCAAAATTCCGAAGACTTTCAGCCTGGACTTGACCAGGAAACCCTGCATCATTAAAAATCCAAAATCAAACCAAAATAAATTGCAAGAGGATGATTATACAGCATTCAAATAACTCATAAAGAGAAAGAAATACCATCTTGGTAAAAAAATATCCAGCCAATAGAAACGAAATTATCAATTTCAGGCTATAAGGCAAGCCCTGTTCTTCCAAATAAGTAAATGTGTTTGCTTTTGGCATGATCTAACTACCCAAGGAAGGAACAGTTAAATAATCACATTTCTACATCACCATTTCCCCACAAGTTGCGCATGCGGGCGTCAAAAGAGAGAAAAATATAGGATTTCTCTAGTTTTTCACATGGGACCCCAACAGGAAACTCCCAGACCAAGCAAATTCATCAGTGGTGGATCATGTCACTGTTAATTGCACCACTATTCAGCGCTCACTTCAAATTACCAGGCAGTAATCGCAAACAAGACCCTACTGATATTAGCCTAGACAAATCAGAGTACATTGGTCATGCAGATCTGGGATCTCATCGCATTTTACAGCTTTGGAACCCACATAAATCTCACACCAAATAAAAGCACAATTGCAAATAGCTAGCTCCAATACAGATCCTAGGGGTTCATCACAAAACACCTTGCTATATGTTCACATAATAAAGTATTGCTTCCAACAGTGAAAGGTTTCTTGTTTTCTTGTTAATATGCTCCAAAGAGTCAATAACAACCAACACCATGCTATGATTAAAACAGTTAATTGCAATTCCCAGCAACCACCAGCCTTTGCAACCATGCCAAAAGCAGGATGGCCCAAAAGAAATAACAAGCAGAACAGAAATACAAAACTTGAACTCAACAAGAATTAGTAATGTCTACAAATGTTCACATTGCAATGAATGCTCAAAAATGCATTTAATTATCTATAGCAGCTGATATGGCTAACTGCTCAGCCAAAGAACATATTAGCCATACAAATAAGTCAAACATCAAGTCACATCAAAAGCAGTATTCAAAAGTCTCATATTACCATGTGTCAAGCATTTCAAAGATGGAGTCAATGGATGTCAGACTCAAGTGGTAGGAGGAGAAGGGGAGAAACAGAATGATTTCTTATGCGAAGAACAAAATACTTTTCTACCACCAAATAAAAAAGCAGCAAATTTTGAAGAGGGAAGTAAGAAAAAACAAACATGACAGAAAAATTAAATTATGACATAGCTCGAACCTTCTTCACAAAACATTTTCGAGAGGAACCGTAACAAGGAGAACTTGCACTTTGCAACAAGGTAATGAAGATGCTTCTTGAAAACTCGACTTGCCCGAGTCACAAAGAAGACAAATAAACTCTGAAGCTTGCATAACCACATCTCATTGTTATCCTGGGAAATGAAGGGGAGGACAATCAGGACATGACGATTCCAATTAGAAAGAATCAAGCATGAAAACTAACATTTTCAGGGGTCGTGACAGCAAACCCCTCCACCAATCTCCAACATAAGCAAATAAAGATCTCAGCAATCAACTCGTCCCCCTTGGTGTTTGGTAGGTGCTTAAGAAATGTTCTGCAATCCCCATCAAGGGTTCTTAAGTTGGACTACAGATGAAGTAAACAAAATTAGACATGGAAGTCTTATACAGCAAAACCATCCAAAATATAACAAATGAAGCATATGACCCCATACCTCTTCTGCATCAACTATACTTCCAGCCAATTCCAACTTGTCCCACTCACTTTCAAGCAATTGAAAGGAAGCATCAAAAATTACAGAAAACTGAACAAAATCTGGCAACCAAAAGAAGAGAGACAACAAGCAGCATAACTTCAGCATATGGAACTGATTTAGTTTCTTTATTTCAAAATTGTAAGTTTTACTCTAAGCAGAGGCAGGATAAATAGTTTAAATGGAAGGCCGCCAAGAGAAAGTCCAGCACACTTTTGCATGGGAAGTGCATCATTCTAGGACTTTTGACATTACTTAATGGAGAAAAATGGACCAATGAAAGTCCAAAATTTCAAAATGGAATTTCCTAGATAACCGCACAGTGAAAAGGGTGAGGGGGCTACTACCAGTCACATGAGATCCCGATTCATAATCCGTGCATTTCAATCAAACCCCTTAACATGGTCTTAGAAGATTAGAGGTGAAGGTCACGAAATGGCACAAATAGATAGAATATTATAGCACTTGTGATACAATTACAAATGTGGTGAAAAGAAGATAAGTAAAGTTCCAGGAGGAAAAAAAAGACTTGTAAACTGAAACTACAAAAAAATATTCCATGCCAGCAGCTACCTACTTCAATGTGCATAAACACGGGAAAGATTGAGGATTAGCTAACTTGAACACGCATCTGCCACATCTGGCCTTTTCTGGCCCTTCCTCTCAAGGAAACGATAAATATAAAACGCAACAACAAGAAGTAAGCCTTTGTCCCACTACATGGAGTCAGCTAGAGAAATATAAAATATTGGGGGAAAAAAGGTTCTCCAAGAAATGAGATCACCATGAAAGATCGTAAAAAATTTTGATTTCTTTGGTTTGGGTAGAGGATATCTGAACACCATAAGAATATAATCTCACCCACGCACTAATTTCAAATGATATAGAGAGAGGCCAAACAGCTACTCAAGATTAATGCCTTTCATAATTAATCATACATAAACCACCTCCATTCCACAGAGAACGAAATCCGGAGCCTTTTCCACTAAAGGCATACATACTGGAAGGATTCCCATTAAGTCTAGGAGCTAAATTGTAGATAGAAACATAATGTTCTCACAGCGAATTTACACAAGACTCTAGTTATTACCATCTAATGTCTACTACATGAATCCCAAAAGATGGCTGCACACTAGGAAAGAGCTGGTTTTGGCATAAATAATTATAAAAAACGAATTTTTAAGATACTAAAACAAGATTATTTTTAATGAATAATAGTTTGTTACTTTATAAAATAGTTTTTATTTTCGAGAATCACTTCTTGGTTTAAAAGTAACTCTCAAACTTGACAAGTATTATGAATTTTACTTTGTATTATGAAATCCTTATTTTCGGGTGCTACTTTTTTCAATTCAAAAGTAATACTTTCAAACTTGACAACTATCACAGGTGTTATTTTGTATAATAAAATAAATAAATAAAAAGAAAAGGTGAAAGTATTTATTTTAGAGAGTAACACTGATACTTTTGAAAGAAATAACTTTTTTAAGTAAAAGTTGTACTTTTGAAATGAAGAGTTTATTTTAAAAAACAACACTTGTACTTATAAAAGAAAAAAAGTTAAAACTTTTGAAAGTAAAAGAGTCACTTTTAAATGAATAGTAATATGTTAGAAGAAGAGTTCATAACGTATATAATATTGGAACAAAAATTACTATCTTTGAAATTACAAGTTTATTTTAGAAAATAACACTTACTTTTGAAAGTAAAAGTGATACTTTTGAAATGAATAGTTAATGTGGTAAAGCAACACTCATACTAAAGAAAAAATGAGTATATTTCAAATGAAGAGTTTATTTTAGAAAGAAACACTTATATATTATTCGAAGTAAAGGTGATAATTTATAAATAAAAAAGTTTATTTTAAAAAGTAAAGCATATCCTTTTGAACTTAAAATGATAATATTGAGAATTAAACTTATACTTTTGAGAATTACAACTTATACTTTGAAAAAAATTAATACCTAAAAATAAAAATGATATGTTTTTAGGTTGAAATGAAGAGTTTATTTAGACAGTAACACTATAGTTTTGAGCCTAAAAGTGTTACTTTTGAAATGAATATTGATATTGAATTCTTCTTTTCTTAAATAAAGGAAACAAATAGATGAATATATGAGGGATCTCACATGGCATGTCTCATATACGAATCGGGTGCCCTACTGAAAAGAGAAAAACGAAACAAAAGCAAATGATACTTGACTGTATAATAAGGAAAAAATGAGACGATATGTTACCTGGTTTTGGGACCATAGATGACTGTAAGAGTATTAAGATAACTAGTGTCTTTGACAATTGATTCGCGTTCAAGCATTCCAGTAGCCAAGGCATCAACTCATCATGGTGCATCCAGAAAGCTTCAGCTAATTTGCTGATGTTCTTTAAATTTACTGAAGATACATGTTCGAGACCAAGTTTCTGCATAATTTTAAGATCTAAAACTTATAACCTTCATAAACTTTTAAATGATCTCTAGAAAAATAATTCCACAACAAAGCCAGTAATAAAATTTAAGGCCATTTCCATACTCTTCAATAGAACCAGCTAAACTGACTAAATAACGCCAAAAACCAAACTCATGTATAAGAGAGCTGCTATTAAAAATATATGCTCTTTAAAGACGACAATTTGCACACGCTTTAATCAGTGCTCCTCTCTCCAATAAACCTATAGCAGATAGATAGATAGATAGATAGATAGATAAAAAGAACAATAAGACCATCATCAAAGCCTCATTTATACCCATCTTCATAGCTGAAATGCAGACTATCAGCATTACAGTCGTATCAAAAAAACCTAATTGTTACCTTAAAAACTCAAAATCACATATTCGAATGATCAATCACTATAAAATGGCAAAAATTCCACAAGCAATGTACTCATTCAAATTAACCCCATGACAACTTCAATTAAGACCCTGATTATTATTTTTAAAAAAATTACCCCCAATCAGGAGTGGCACAGGGGGTTGGTCACAGAGGATCTCATGCAAGACACCCTATCCCAAAAGCAAGTAACTATAAGCTAGTTCACTTTCAAATTGTAAAATTAAACCACAACTCATGTTGATTCCTAATTGGCCTACAGTTCCGTGTCAACATTATCAGAAAAAAAAGGTTCCATATTCATTTTTCTTTTTATATACCCACTGCACCACGAAATTTTATTTTGCATAGAGGACCTTTAACCTTCAAAAGCTTTCACATCAAGATTCTTTGCCCATAAATTCATAATATTAATATGCTACTCTTGCCCAACCAGAATTAAGGAAACCGAAGATTCGAGTATAACGTAAAGAGCAAAACCAAACTAATAAATTGAATCTAAGAGCAAAACCAAACAAGCCCTTTATTAAATTACCTGTTCACCCAAAACAGAGAAGGAAAACAGACAAGATAAGGAAAATATTACCTTCTCTGGCCCAGAAAAGCCAACTAGATTCCCAAAAAGAGGCCATTTTACTTCCTTGGCGAGTTCCAGCGCTTCCAAATTTAGTTTTTGTGTCTAATTCACCAAGAGAGAGAACAATCAGGCACTAATAAAAACTAAGTAAAAACAGAAAAACTTAAATTGTGATATTCATATATGGAACCTTCGGTAGAATCAGAACTAAAGGTAAAATCATTTTTGCAAGTTTCTTCGTGAATTTATCAGTATCTTTGAAAGCCATTATTGCTTGCTGCAAGCATGACACAGCAACATCACTCGCCATAGATATATCAGATGCACCTGCAATAACCACATCAAGGCTTTCTCAAGAAAACACTCCTTAGGAATGATACCAAAGTTGTTAAAACGTAAAAAACAAGAAAACCCCAGAAACTCTTAATTCCAGCTAGCAATAGCATAAACAAAGGAATTATTTTAAGTGTCAAAATTACACTTCGAGTTACTTGAAAAAGCAAATGTTGCTGCACTTCTAAATTTCTGCTGCTTGTATAATTTATAATTTATTCAAAAATAATTAAAATTTAAAAAAGTAACAGACCATCATATTTTCAGTTGCTATCCTGTATCTTAAGTGGAGGACCAGAAAGAACAATATCATCTGAGCAGAAAAATTGAGAATCTTAATTTATGGAATGGAAGCTTTTATCCCACAACCAAAAAAATATTAAAAAATAAAACTAGAGTCTTCTCTCTAGGTTTTGTACTGTAAGCAATCACCCCAGCTCGGACGACACTTCACCTCCCATTTATACATCGTTGCAAATTTTAACTGTGCACCAATTCCAATAGCTACAAAGAAACCCCAAAAAAAATGCAAAATAAACTCACCTGACGTTAAAATAAACATGCATCTGTCGATGACACTCTGAAATGTGTCGAGAAGAACTGAAGAACTAATAATTTCATTCAGATGTTGCACAGTTAGGGCTGCTTGAACAACCATTAGATCATCATCCAGAAGGCGGCGAACTAATGCATCTTGAATGACATCAAACAACTGAACATATAATGAAAGTTGAGTACACTAGTGAAAAGGAGCAACAGATAAAAACTGACACCAATGCATAAACAGTTGCATTCTTTTAGAAACGAAGAATGTATATACACTAAAATTCACTGCCAGATGTGATGCATATGTGCACATTAAAAAGTGATATACTTCTGAGTTTTGATCAAAGAACTTTGACAACAGTCAACCAGTCATAAGATTTCTAGACCTTGCAGTCAAGCTCAGGTGCACTTTCAAGGTTACAATACAGCCAATTATGGTCAATGCTTCAATAACAAATCCTAAAAAGCTAACACACCAAATATCACAAGCGACTAATTGACGGAAGCTACAATTTTAACTCTATGAGACAAACACTACACAATATCAAACCTAAGAAAATAGATTTATCATCCTCCAAGGAATCAAGTGATTTCTTTTTCTTATAATTTCGAAAGTACTGACAGATACAGGCAAGGGCGGGTGTTCTAAATCAATTAATGAAGCCCATCAATAAAAGGAAAAAAAGGATGTCACCTCTCCTTTCCATACCAGAGTTCAGAAGTTAGAATGCAGCTAAACTTCTGGCTTTAAGTATCTCAAAGCATCAATGTCAATATTGTATTACTATTCTACCCAGTTCAGCACATGGGGAAACCATTCTCAAAAAAGTTAGGGAATTAGTAGGCCATCAAAAGCAAGAGGTAGTGACCAAGATATGGAATTGACACTAATTGAAGTGCACAAGGCTTATTAACATGTATAATTGTATCAACAATAACCATACATATGATGTCAACACTCACCTTTGAATCAACAGCTTTATCTCTAAGAATACCAACTACATCTAGCCCCATCACTGCAGAACGACGTACCTCAGCCTGTCCACATAATAAAGATGTAGCAGTCGAGAAACAAATTGTATGGAAAGATCAAGGACTATAAAATTGCTAAAAGTTTTAACAAGAAAAATAAAAGATAGGAAATTCTGATCGCATGGCATAGAAAAAGTGCTTGCACCAAAACTGAAAGCAATTCTACCAACTGGAAAGAAATGATACCTTGGGGTGTTCCAGTGCAAAGAAAATTTTTGAATCGGGTACTCCACAAGAGGAATCACCATCTCCATCTAAGATCTTTAAGAATAACTCATTATTTCCCTCCTTTCCGGACTGCATTTTAGTATCCTAGATGAAAAGGAAGATGGTAAGAACTGAGACAATAATTTGGGGGGAGAAGAGAAAATTACTCGAACATTGTATAACACAAATGCAGACCTACAAAGATATCTATGAACAAGAGTAAAGTTTGAGAGAGTATTGAAGTATTGAAACTAAAAATACCTGTAGGACCTTTTTTATAGCTTCACGCAGTTCAGTGGGATATTCTTTATAAAGTGACACCAAAATTTCCTTGGCCTGACTTTCTATTGAAAAATGGAAATTATATAATGAGACAGAAATCTAGAGGCCACAAAGACAAAATGAATCAAAGCTGGGAAAGATATGAGATTATGTATAAGAAAAAACTTATATATGCATATCCATTCACTTGTAAAATGAAGACAAACTAGCAAGTCAAAATACACTTAAAAAGCACAACCTAATTCAGATACTTTAGGCTGGTTCATGTCTTTGGATATCCTCATGCAACTTTTCAGCAACTTGGAGACCAAACAATCAACATAGAACTTCAAAGGAATTGTCTCTATTGTTGCCATTAAAGCTTGATGGTAGGTTTGGTCAGCAGAACTGCAGATGTAAACATAATAAATGATTATGTAAAAAATATGAAGGCAAAATCACACTTGCTCAAACACAGAGATCATAAAAAACAAAAAATCTCCAACCTGTACTCGAGAAGGGAATTCAGGAACACAGTCAGGAACTTATCAATGTTGAATTCCTCAGTCAGTCCACCAAGAATTTCCACAATATCCCTTCAAATTGAAAGCAGAAATAGGTTACATGATACCTCAACAAAATTTTACAGAAATAGCAACCGGATAAAATATCGGTAATTCTGAACCTTCCTGCATGCACAAGCATCTCAAAAGTTAAAATGAGGAAGGCATACCTGATTTCCAATAACATGTCCAGACTCTTCCTGGCAATCAACTCCACATGTTGCAACTACCAGCAAGAGCATTAATGGAATGAGAACACAAATTGAGAGTAGGCAAGAATAGAAATGAATAAAAGCGTCCATACTAAATGGAGGAATGATATAACCAGCATCTAAACACTTTAATCATTGATAGTATCACATGAACCATTCTCCTTAGAAAGGTACACAATTATATCAAAAATAATATTGCACAACTCTATATACAGATAACTATCTCAATTATTCTCATCTAAAATTTTGTGTGAATATTATCATCCCTGTAGCTTATAACCAGCATAATAATTACAATTAGAGCGCTACAATAAAGAATGAAGGTATTTCAGCAAGCTCAATTAAGAATACAACAGAGACCTTGTTTTTGCATGCTCAACTACAAGTTTTCAGAAGTACCTGAACAAGATTAATCAAGGCCATTAACGGCATCCGAAACCATCGCAAATCGCTCGACTCTTCTGTATGCTTTTGAACAACATCAACAACTGAGCGAATAAATCTATTAGAAACTTTAGGGGACAATTCTGCCTTTTGAGAGAGCAACCCAACAATCATTAGTGCGCCAGCCTGTAACCAGGAGATCACAGAGCCAATTTTAAAGGATTAACATTAACAATGACCAAATATTTGTCGTAGAACTATATACCATCTCAATCTAATGACTGCTAGAAAAAGAACAATGTTAATGCCCAAACCCACCTCGCCCCATAAAACACAAAGAAATCAGAAGAACAGTGAATAAAGAATGTCTTTGCAGGTGAAGCTTATTTTACTGAACCAGTGAAATGGCAAATCTTACAATATTTATATTTCTCCATTTTATTTTAGTTATACCCACGCCCTCTGGGTCATCAAACGCACTCTTCTCTCCCTCCCTCCTTTTCCCTTTTCCCTTTTCCCTTTTTCCAATATAGTATTTATGTTTCTCAGGTTAAAAGTCTCATATAATTGACAAGCATGACAAATATGGTGAAGTTTTCTGATATACTCTAAACTGACTAAACAAGTATGAACACGGAGAGAGACCTTGTGCTCAATATTCCCGATATCACCAGGTTGAAGTGCAGATTCAATATATGGAAGAATCCTTTTCACAACATCATTTTTCACAGCAGCATCACTAACATCCATCATAGAGCCCAGAACCTCAACAATAACTGCAGTACAAAATCCAGTAACAGCCTTCATCGGTTGAACCTTCTTCGCTGGCTTTGCCTAATAAATTAAAAACTTTTAGAGAATCACAAAAGGTAAAACCCGGTAACAACACAGGCAGAAATAACTACTTACGAAGTTACAAATGACCTCCAATACACCCAGATCGCAACTACACTGTTGCACAATAACCTTCCTAGGGAGCGGTGCACCCAATGCTTTAACACCATCAAGAAACTTCCATCTTACATTTCTACTCTTTCTACATCACAATCAAATATTAGAATGGGAAAGCCTAAGTATCATCACAAGTAATCTACTGAGCATAGCACATACAAGCAGGATGCACTCAAGCTCCATTCTGATAATATGAGGTACTTCAAAGACGGAATGCTAAAAGAACCCCCAAGGGTAACGTAAATGTCTCATGAGTTGAAATTCCATTCATGCATTTACAAATCGAATAATAGAAATTAGAGCAGCTTACTCTGTATCAATTAATTGTACCACTCGAACAAACTCAGGGGTATCATGGTATGGCAAGGCGCATAGAATCAGCTCTTCACTGTTGTGGTCATGAATCCTAAAAGTTCCAAAATTACAAAAGTGAATGATGATGCAGGCGAAGCTAATAAGATTAAAGGATTAACAACAACACCAAACCATACTCACTTATATCTGCGTATCAAATACTCGAGTGTCCTTTGTGCAGCAAGTAAGTTAAAATATCCTGCTAATAACTTTAAATATGAAGTAATCGTGACATCTAATCGTTTATTTTCCTCGAGGCCCATCAGGTCCCTATCCAACTCTTTGCTCTTAGGATTGAACAAATCACGTTTAAAGATACTGAACTTTTCATTTTTGCTGATTAAAACCTCCAACCCTGGAAACAATAGACAGAAATTGGAAATATTACCAACAATCAAACAAACAAAAAAAAACCCCTCAATTAGTAAGGAGTGTCTGGTTTATTTTTCCTACCAGATATAGCAAGGATAAAAATGGTGTCGATGTCAATGTCGGCAGCATCTTTGGGATTATATAGAATAGAATCACGAACGAACGGCTTCTTGAGCGGCTCAGCGTCGGCTTTTACAAGTGACTTCAGCGCCTGTAACTGGGAAGCGATAGACGTCGCCATTCGTCGTTCAATACTTCAATTCGCTTTCTTATTTCTGTTCTCCAATGTTCGTCGATAAATAAGTGAACTCGGGACTATTCCGGTCACGAATCAACTCTTGTGAGAAGTGAGGGAAGAGTGGAGCAGGTAACTAATTAAGCGAGAACCCTTCCAGTACGAGAAGGGCGGCGGAGGCTGCGGATACCTGGACGGAAAAAGGTTACCGTCGAGTCCGTGGAATGGAAGAGCAGTGGTGGAAACTGGGACTGCCGTCGAGTGTCAGCCCTTTTATATGGAAACTGAGACTGCCGCGACCGCTTTGAAGGATGGCGCGGGTTTAGGGTTTCCGAGTCTGGACTACGTCGGTTTAAAGTTTAAGCGGTTTCTTTTAAAAAGTGTGTGTTTAGTAAAATGGTCATGTAATTAACATACCTTTTTTTTTTTTGCCAAAATATCAGAGTTTCACAAAAAAATAATAATAATAATTACTCCCTTTGTTTCGTTAGAAAATTTTCATATTGCGAAATATTTTTTGTTTCAATAGAATAGTTTACTTTCAATTTTTTTACTATTTTTATCCTTATTAATATAATAATGTGTGGTTCACAAGTAATAATACTTAATAAGTGAGATATAAATGGAATAAATTATGTCAAATTATTTATTTTAAATGTTATACATTGGTGAAAGTTTACTTTTTAATGAAACAGAGAGAGCATATGCAAAAAATGCCATTTTAAAAAAAACTTTAAAAAAAGTTTATGAGAAATGCAATTTTCAAAAGGGAAAATCCTAGTTAAGGGCGTCAAAAGATTCAAAATTATAAAATTTCCATTAAAATTTTAAAATTTTTTTTAAGGACATAAAATTGTATATAATACAAATGAAGTTTGAAGGACCGAAGGACGTTTATGTATTTGACTAATTAAAATTTTTAAATGGTTATTGTAAATAGTATAATGGCTATTGCATTCAACAATTTATATTTTATTTTGCACCCATATTATATGTTTATTCTTTGTAATTACTTGCATCTTTGTTCAATTTGTGGATTTATTATTATTATTATTATTATTATTATTATTATTATTATATTATTATTATTATGATTGTGTTACCTACTCAGTCACTGTGGAACTGCTATTACTGTATCCTTGTCATACCTATGTGGATGTAAATTATTTCTTATATTAATATTTTAGGTTATGTTTGCTTTGTAATTCAAATAGGATTTTTTTTTTTTTTTAAGAAATTCTATTTTATCAATCAAATCTCAATAAATGGCAAAACCAACCAAATGACCCAATGGTTCGTGGTATAGTAGATGAGTAGGTTTTTCATGAAAAACCCTATTATACATGTAATCTTATGTGAATTATGATAAGAAAGAACACATGAAGATTAGTTTAGACTAAGGGCTTGTTCTTTAGGCTGCTTTGAATTCTAAACTAAAACCCATGTTTTGTACGCAGATCAGAAATCCAATTTTAAACCTTTTTTTTCCCAAAATCTCTTCACTCCCACCACGGCGCCGCTGCCGCCCACAACTTGCCCTCGAGGATGAAAACCCAAATAGGGCAAAATTAAATATGGAAATCGGGTCTTCTTCTTCTCTTCTTCCGATGCCCACCTCAAATATGGAAATCGGGTCTTCTTCTTCTTTCGATGCCCACGGTGGGCATCGGAAGAAGAGAAGAAGAAGACCCGATTTCCAAATTTAATTTTGGCCTATTTGGGTCTTCATCCTCGGGGGCCATCAGAAGAAGATGAAGATGATGATTTGAATTTTTAGGGTTTGGGTTGGCGGCGGCGGAAAAGGTGGTGATGAATGGAGAATTAAAAACGGGTTTGAAATATTTGTTTCTTTGTTTCGGTCTCAAACCCATTTGGATTCAAACCAGGGTTCAAAACCATCGTAAAGAACATGCCCTATATCATCCCCATAGATGCCTTAGGCTCTGTTCTCTTGTGGATTTTGTAGGAGAAATTTTGTTGGAGGGAAGTTTTTTGTTAGAAATTTTTTGGAGGAAAGTTTTTTTTGGAAAATTGTGTAAGTGAGAGATAAAAAAGTGTAATGATGGTGTTATTTTTTGAATTTATGTGAGTATGTATTTAGAGGGAATTTTAAAATTTTAATTTTGAATTGTTGAAAAAGTGAAGTTGTTTCTTTGTGTAAAGTTTTGGAAAAAAAAGTGATGATTCTTGAAAAATTGCCACAAGAGAACAGAGCCTAAGGCTCCGTTCTTTTTGTGTTTGAATTGGGAAAAATTAGATGTTCTTTTGTGGCTTGTGTAGGGGAAATTTTGTTGGAGGGAAGTTTTTTGTTAGAAATTTTTTGGAGGGAAGTTTTTTTTGAGAAATTGTGTAGGTGAGAGATTAAAAAAGTGTAATGATTGTGTTATTTTTTGAATTTATGTGAGTAGGTATTTAGAGAAAATTTTAAAATTTTAATTTTGAATTGTTGAAAAAGTAAAGTTGTTTCTTTGTGTAAAATTTTGGAAAAAAAAAGTGATGATTCTTGGGAAATTACCACAAGAGAATAGAGCCTTAGAGAAGGAATATATTTTTGAGGAAATTTTTTTAGAGATTTCTGTAGGAGAGAGAAGAAAATGTATAATGATTATGTTATTTTTTTAATTTACGTGAGTGGAAATTTAGAGAAAATTTTAAAATTTGAATTTAAAATTTAGTAAAAAATGAAGCATTTTTATTTATTTTTTTCAGTTTTTGTTTCTTTTGGCATTGTAATGCAGTTTTACTGCAACATTAGTGCGGAATTAATGGAAAAGTGTTTTCCCCCCCCCCACCCCCGAAGTGGCTCTTTTATGTTTTTGCTCTACTGCTTCTTTAGCAGTTTTAACCAATTGTTCCACTAAGTAGCATTTACAGAGAAGTAGCATTAAGTAACATTTTTAATAAAATAATTCAATTTATTTTTGCTTATAAAAATATAGAGTATTAAATTATTTATTCTAGATGACATATCTTAATCTTATAATAACTTATACGTTTTTCAAATTAAACTCCTTAAAGTTGGAATAGAGAGAGCATAATTTTACATTTTATAATGAAAGAGACTAAAGTATGTTGCCTTTATTTTATACAACATGCTTTAAACCATATTATTGGTAAAGTTTTATTTTTGCACACCAATCAATTGACACAAAATGTATACAAAAAGGGTTTAGAATAAAAAGGCAGAAAGTGGGAAAATGAATAATAAAATTTAATTATCAAATTCTAATACAAAAGTCATGATTTTTCTTCAGATTGTACATTTTTTCAACCTCAACTCCTTCAAAAATGAAAGAGACGAAATATATTTTATATTTTCTTATCAAGGAAACCATGTTATGTTTATTGTCTATAACATATTTGAAATCATTCAATTAATTTTCAATTTTATTTTCGCACACCAATTGCAAGTGACACAACATTTATATAAAGAATGTTTGAAATAAGATAGAAAATGAAAAAATAAACAATAAAATAAAATTATCACATTCTAATAAAAAATTCACGATTGAGATGAATAATATTGTATATAATTATATTGACTTATAGATTTCATTTGTATACAAATTATATTATTTATTTTCATGATTAATGAATATCACACTATCAAAATCACTACTACTATAATAATATTAGATATCACAAATGACAAAAAAGAAAAAGAAAAAGGAAGAATGACAAATTTAGTACTAAAAGTTTGGACTGTTGTAACATCAGTACTAAAAGTTTACTTAGTTATAAATTTGTGCTTTATGTTTATACTTTGTTGCATTTTTAGAACCAATACTGACTATTACAGGTTTTACGTAGTCAAACCGAAGGCAACAATAATCTGGGGTATTTTACAAAATCTACAATTTTGTGGGGCATAAAAAGATAATTTTGTATTATTATTTCCAAAACATCTTTCGTGGTTTTCTTTCTCCCCCAGTCGACTAAACATAAAGCATAAGTTATCCCACAAAATTGTAGAATTTGAAAAATATCCCAAATTAACATTGACTTCGGTTTGATTATGTAAAACCTGAAATAGCTGGTATTGGTACTAAAAATGCAACAAAATATAAATAAAAATCACAAGTTTGAAACTGAGTAAACTTTTAGTACTAAAAATGTAATTTTTTCAAAAGAGAAAAAAAAGAAGAAAAAAAGAGTATACTTTGGGGGGAAGTCAAAACTTATGGGCTGGGCCAAATTACAAGAACAGTCGAGAGAAAGCGCATTCCTCAAAACTTCTGGGCTGGGCCCAATTTATAAGCACATGAGAAAGCGCGGTCATCTTCAAAAAAAAGAAGAAGAAAGCGCGTTCTCAATGGAGCCAGCGTACAAATTCCGCAAAATGAAAAACCGCGTTTTAACGATGTTAGCGTAACCTTACCGCCAACATCTTCTATAAATACCCCGCCATTATCAAATAACCGCGAAACAATTGTCTCTCAATGTTCGTTTTAGCTTCTCTCTCGTCTCTTGACGAGTTGGATCAGGCGATCAGGAGCGCCCGCCGGTAAACATGGACAACCCTAGCCTATCACAATATGCAGGAGTAGTTTCACCATGTCCTCCGCGAATGCGGTGGTCAGGGAAGAACGATCCTGAGGTGGGGAGTTCGGATGCGATCGACAATCTAGATTCAAGATAAGGAGGCCTGATCTTCGCCGGGGAGTACCATCGCAGATAACACCATTCAGAAGGAGTCCAGTCAAGTTCCGTCCGCGGGGTGTGCAGATATTTGTCAAAACCCTAATTGGTCACCGGCAAGAGACGATCACTTTAGAGGCGAAGATTCGAGATACGGGGGATTCTTCCTCACCAACAGATTTTCTGGGAAGCAGTTGGAGGACGGGCGAAACCTAGTTGATTACAACATACAGAAGAGTCAACTCTTCATCTGGTTTTGAGGCTTCATTCGTGATGACACTTACCGCCTGGAGGTGGAGACTTCCGACACGATTGACAATAAAGTGAAGATCCAAGACAAAGAGGTCCACACTCCATCTTGTTCTCCGTGGCGGAGGTTTCTGAACATGCTTTGTATTCATTACTCCGTTGATCTTAATTTCGTTTAGGATTTAGTAATCTTTTGTTTATTGTCTTTCATACGGGGTTGCTACTGTCTCACCATTAAAAATTTATAGTGCAAGCTCTTTTGGATTTAACGTTTAATGCATTTCTCTTTTAATATTTTCATGTTTACCCTTATTTAGCGCTGTTCAATATTGAGGTATATCCTTCGGTTTTAGTCCTTACTCAAGTGGAAACTAAATTTAGCAATCAATCCAAAAACTGGGAGATTGTCGTTAGTATGGAAACAAATTAATCAAAGTATAGCAATTAAAAAAACAACCTTTATATCCAGAACAACCACATGGGATCTCATGATTGTGCTCTCAGGTATGCTGTTTGTTTCAGTTGTTTATGGTCAGAGATGACCAATCAATTTTTGTAGATAGTTCCTTGTTCAAGAGGCCAAAATTTGATTCTGTTGATTTTTGGGTTGTTGCATCTTTGATAGACATTAAATTTGGTTCCTTAAATGGATGTCATAGATATATGGATTGGGATTAAGCTTGCAGAGTTTTGTGATTCTGTCTGGAGGAGAGCTATTGGAGTTCTGGATGAGAGCTGTTCATGTCATTGCCTTTCTGGCATAGGTTTGCTTTTTCTTAATTGGTGATGATTTTAGGCGTCCTCATTCATCATTCACATTAACTTAATATCTAAATCCTTGTTCCATGAGCAGATTGCTGTGCTGGAAGTGATGAGTATGATGGTCAAGTTAAGTGTTCAAATACTTATTGAGTCCAGCAACACCATTGATAATGTCAAGGCTATGATTCAAGATAAAGAATGCCAGCCACGTATTCTTAGCTGTATTTCTATGCGAGAAATGAGAATTTAGGTTGCATGTTTTGAATTTGGTACTCGTTTGGATATTTTTAACACTAGGGTTCCTCTGGACCAGCAAAGATTAATTTTCACCGGGAAGCAGTTGGAGGATGGCTGTACCTTTCCTGAATATAGCATACAGAATGGTTTAAACTTTTCTTTGTTGTTTCTTTTCTATTTTTGGTGTTTATGTGGTTTGGATTTCGTAGATAAGGTCTATAGATATTTCTTAAGAGTAAATTCAAACTAATTTGGGATAATTGAATGGAATGTGTTTGGCAGAGTCAACATTACATCTGGTGCTGAGGCTAAGGGTGAAATCATTGAGCCTTCGTTGATGGCTTTGGCTTGGAAATACAACCAAGATGGTACGATCTGCCGCAAGTATGCTCTTTTCCGCCTTTTTGTGATTTGATTTTGTTTATTATTTGTGGATCACTTGATCTATAACGTTTTGGTGGTTTCTTAGCTGCTGTTGCAGTCATTGTAAATTCTTCTTTACTTGATTTTCTTCGTCTGTGTTCGTCACACACAGAGCTACATAGCCAACGAAGAAGACCAAGCAGATCTGTACAATCTTAAATATACATCAAACCTGTAGGGGAATGTTACCGAAGGTTGTCAAACTTGTTGGATGTTTTGGTTAGATAGAATGTCTTCAACATGTTACAATACTTGGTGGATGGCTTACTTTTGACAATTTTGAAAGGCTTCCTTATTTGCGTCTGCTCTCTGAGTTCTCATCATTCTGCTGTCCTGTATTCAATGTTTTGCCGCCTTATTATTTTGGTCGTTCAGTTTTTTCATGGAGAAAGGGCTGCCTCTATATCAACAACCTATCATATGAAGTGTCTTATCCAATACTTTCAATTCATTCCATATGAGAATAGAATGTTGTTTCTTACGGTATTCTTCTACAAAGAAAATAGACTACTTTAAATTATCTTTTTGAGGACAACAGTGAAGCTTTTCCTTTAAGATTCTGATTATGTGGGAATGTTTAGGACTGTAATACTAATAATTTTGTGTGCTTTTGCAAGTTGGTTATGATTGGAATAGCTGTTCTGGTGGTGGATAGAGTTGGTAGAAGACCTTTGCTACTTGGTAGTGTCTGTGCTAGGGTAAGTACTTTTGCTGTCTCAGTATTTCTTGCATATTCCATTTGTAGAGACATTTGGTTGCTCATCTAAATCTTTTAGGACAGTTCTCTTACTTAATTCTGCTTTCGCTGCACGTGACAACCATTATTGCCATCTGAATTCGATAGAAATTTGAACCCTAAAATGAGCAACAGAGCAACTAAGATTCAAACAGCATAAAGTGGAATGCTTGAGGTATGGATTTTGAATGTTTACTCTCATGAATAATTCTTGGTATCGTTTTCTCATATTGAAGGCTATTTTAATTTTTTCTGCATAATTTTACTTTTTTATGTCATATTATGCATGGTGTTCTTTTTTTGCCCATAGGAGAGATGGATCATTTCCTTAATTTTACAGTTAATGGCAGAGACTAGTTAGTCTTGTTTGAACACTCTGTCTAGATTTCCCAGAACTCAAATTGGTTTCACAAGAGGTTAGTGCAATACATTTTTGTTTGAAAGTATGCGTTTTCACTTCATGTGCTCAAGTATATTGTGCAACTTTAAATGACCGAAACAATTATTTGGCCTGTATTCTCTAAGGCAACTTTTGATTATGGTGGTCTGAGGTCCGAATGATATATTTCTCCCTTTGCTGATGATCTGTAGTCTGCTCTACGACCAGCTCTTAAGCAGGCATCCTTGCTTATGGCATGAAAGGTTTTTGTCTTTATATTAATAGATAGAATGGCATGCTTAATTTATTTACCACTGTTGGTGTCATTTTCTGAACTTCAATGTAGGACTCTCTTTGGTTGATTTCCGATTGTGCATTCATGCTTCTATTCTGTTAAGAGAAGAATCCCTTTCTTCTTTCTATTCCAGAGCAACATGGTGGCAAATTGTTGATTTTTCTAGAATACTAGAAGATCCAAATTATGACAGTTAAGGGTTATTTATTTATTTATTTATTTTTTCATGTATATATTGATCTGTTCCTATTTGTTTACTGCTGTGGGCGTCCGATCTGTGCTGATGATACATATTGATTTTTGAATTCCTAGGAATCTATTGATGTTTTGAAAGAGTCCTTGGGCATGGTTAAATTGTTATCCGGACTAATCATAAAAGAGTAGGGGTTTCTCGTTCTGTACTTGATCATCTTCTATGCTTTCGTCATTCAGCGTACTCTACAACTCTCTTGCGGTAATTCAACTCTTAACTTCACTCCCCTTCATCTATATGCAAGCATGTTCATCGCCTTGCATTTACAGTTGTATGTGATTTTTTATTTCAATTGCAGATTATCAGGACTAAGATGACATTGCCTAGATGAATGAATGTAAAGATGAATATATCATGATAATAACAAAATAGTTTAGGTTCAGAATGTAAGGTTAGATTCCATTTCTGAATATGGATAAAATACTTTGCATCTGGTAAGATGTGCAGGCTTCTGAAGTATGTAGTATTCATTTTTCTCTAGATTTTATCTGATAAATTATGTAGCCTAATTGTTCAAAGCTCTTCTTCACACTTTCTTGCAGTCAAGGACTGAATTATTATGAAACTGGAATGGGTAAATTAAATCAATAATCCTGTAGAAATACTATTTGTTGCTGATTGTTCTATTTAGCAATTGTCTGTTATTTGCTTTTCCGAGTTCATGTTAATTGGCACCAATTTACTTAGAGGTTCTTTTGATATATCTAGTCGGTTTGTTTTCATCTAGACACATTTATTTTAAAGTTTCAAGCTGTGCTTGCTATATATGGCATTTTGACCCAAAGTCATTTTTCTTGGTTTTAATCTGTTTTCACTTTTATTTTATCTGTGGGGAAAAGGGTTTGGCCTCTGGGTTAATTAGAAGAGGTTAATTTTGTCATTATTTTAAGATTATACTTTTCTAGTACTATTTGCAAATAGTAATAATTGTTCTGCAAATAAAATCACTTTTTTTTTTTTTTTTCCATGCAATGGTGATACGTTACTCATTTACATGAATTCATAATTTTTTATTTTCTAATTTTCTTACGTTTATTTTATATAATATATATGAAATCATTTAAATATTTTTATTTTCGCACACAAATTGCCAAAAACACAATTTATATACGAGAAAAGGATTAAAATAATAAGATAGAAAATGGGGGAAAAAAAAATTCTAATTGAGATGAATAATATTGTATAATTACATTTACTTTTCATAAACATTTATCATTTCATTATTATTATTTATATTAATAATTAATGAATGAATGTCACATAATCAAAATTACCACTATAATAATATTAGTATAAATACCATTAAGGGAGTGACAAAAAAAGAAAAACGGTACATTCTATTATGGGCTGTGGAATATGGGCTTGGCCCAATTTTATAAGTAGAGTCCAGAGAAAGCGCGTTTCTCCTCAAAAGGTAAAAAAAGAAAGCGTGTCCGCAATGGATTTACCGCCAACATCTATAAATATAACATCCGGACTTCCCCGCCATATTCAAACAACCGCACCTTTCATTCTAGTAGGGAATATGGAGAGCGCCGACGCGAAGATCAGGCGATCAGCAGCGCCTGCAGGTAAACGCGGTCGAAGCCCTAGCCGCCGATTAGAAATATGAGAAGGAGTATGTCTTCCGCGAATTGTCCTCCGCTTCAACCCTAACCGGGAAGAACGATTGGAGAGATCGGATGCAATCGACAATTTGAAGGCTAAGATTCAAGTTAAGGAGGGTATAACACAAGACCAGGTCCGCAGCGCCTTGCCTGATCTTCGCCCGGAAGCAGCTAGAGGATGGGAGGACCCTCGAGGATTATAACATTTAGACGAGGCTCCGTGGGAGTATTGCAGATCTTTGTTAAGAACCCTAACTGGCAAAACGATCACTCTAGAGGTGGAGAGTTGCGACACAATTGACAAAGTGAGGCGAAGATTCAAGATAAGGAGGTGATTCCTCCTTACCAACAGAGACTAATTTTTGCGGGAAGCAGTTGGAGAATGGACGGACGAACCCTAGCTGATGAGTGGACTCCTTCGTGTGGCATGCAGATGTTCGTGAAGACACTTACCGGTAAAACTAGCACCCTGGACGTGGAGAGTGCCTACACGACTGACAACAATGTGAAAGTGAAGATCCAAGGCAAAGAGGGAATTCCACCTGATCAACAGAGTCTAATATTTGCTGGGAAGCAGCTCGAAGATGGGGTGGTTTCTGAACATGCTTTGTATTCATTAATTTCGAATTAAGTAATCTTTTGTTAATTGTCTTTCATACGATCTAGTTAAAACAGTCTCACAATTAAACATTTATAGTACAATCTCTTTAGGAGCTTACGTTTAATGCACTTCTCTTTGAATTTTTTTTTGTGTTTACCTTTATTTAGCGCTGTACTATTTTGAGGAATATCCTGTGTCATCGGTGCTGTTATCCATCTCAGATTGATCCATCTCACATTCTAGCTATGCCATTCACTACAGCTGCTGCTTCAGAATTGAGAGAACCTATTGGAAGAGTAGCTTGGAAAGCAGCAGCTAAGGAGCTAGCAAATTTCACTTATTTTTAATTACAACTATGTCGGTCACATGCTGACAAGTATGCATATTTTTGCGTTTGTTTGACTTGAACTTTAGTTTATGCTGTTGGAGGCTTTGGTCGTTTAAATGGTTTAGTGATATCATTTTGCTGTCCCAGCTTAAGTAGGTTTGGTGCAGAGTCTTAAGTACTTGTTTCTCCATAGCTTTTCATCTGTTGCAGGTTTTAGGATTTGATATGTTGCAGTTGCAGATTCCTTTAGTTTTCATTGTTGCCTGTAGATTCTTGAACGATTAGTCTGGTGTTTGTGTCATCTGTGCTGTTATTCTACTTTGTGAGAGTTGCTTCTCGAACGGATCAATTACTATTCCTATCATCGAACTAATTAGTTTGTCCATTGAATACTGCTAATAATGCAAAATGAAATAGGTTAGATAGGACAAATGAGTTTTTGATATATGGGCACGGACAACAGAGGAGCGCTGTAATTGAGGCTGTTCGGGTATTGAGGCATTAAATCTTGAGCCAGACATTGCATGTGAAGTGTATTCAGTGAGTCCCCGCAGTATTTCAAAGATAAATCAAAGGAGTGGCTGAAATATGTAACCAAGGTAAGTAGTCAGCTGTTTTAACTCTAGTTTGATATTGTTAAATGAAACTTGTACTTGTCATCTATCAGTTGAAATATCTTTAGGATTAAGCTAAATTGTTTTTTTTTCCTTCAATATTTTGCAGTAGGTAGGTGTGATTTGTATGAAGTAGTTACAATTAGACAGACAGTGTTTCCTGTTACTCGAGGAAGTAAAAACATGTGACACTGTTAAACAAAATTTTCTGATCAGATGGGTAACCAATATTGCTGAGGGAGTTTTTAGACGTGTTATGGCCATTACACAGAAAATGCCAAACCACAGAATAGGCTTGGAAATTATGGGCCTGTTCTTTTTGTTCTGTTTTGAAAACGGTTTTGGTTTTAACAGTAAATTTAATATATTTTAATCATATTTCATCATTTCCAATACAACTTTTTACTATTCAGCATCTACTTTTTACATTTTTAATACACATTTTACATTATAAAACTATTTTCCAAAACTTGTTTTCAAAATCGTTTTCAAAACGATGAAAAAGAACAGGCCCTATGTTATCTTTTGTGTGCTCTATTTTTGCGTAAATTAATTGATGTTGTTACTTGCTCCAGCCAAATGGTAGCGATAATAGTGTCCTTATCAATGTTTCAGGCCAAAGCAGCTGGCAGGACTCCTGAAGATTAAGTCGAGTTAAAATGCTGCAAGAGGTTGGAGACCCCTTGTGGTTGTTCTGGAACCATAAAGGTTGTTTAAAAAAAATATATATATATATATTCTTCTATAGTTTGATTAATTTGTTTTCATTCTCTAAGGCTGTGAAATGCTTGCTTAAGTGTGGCTATTTTTGAAGAAAAGTGGTGTTTCTTGAAGACCTGGTGCTGAATTTCAGAAAAGATATTTACATACAAGCTGTTTACACATCCATTAACTGATAGCTGAGTGCAAATATGAAGAAGCTTTCTCTCAGCTCTACGGAGAAGTGATGTTTCTGTTGTCTCATGGTTGTGCTCTCAGGTATGCTGTTTGTTTCAGTTGTTTATGGTCAGACATAACAAACAATTTTTGCAGGCAATCCCTTGTGCAAGAGGCCAAAATTTGATTCTGTTGATTTTTGGGATGTTGCATCTTGATACACATTAACTTTGATTCCTTACATTGATGCCATAGAGATATGGATTGGGATTGATGCCATAGAGATATGGATTGGGATTAAGCTTGCAGAATTTTGTGATTCTATCTAGAGTAGAGCTTTTGGAGTTCCGGAGGAGAGCTGTTCACATAATTTCCTTTCTGGTATGGGTTTTCTTTTTCAAAATTTTTGATGATTTCAGGCATCCTCATTCATCATTCACATTAATTTAGTATCTAAATCCTTGTATCATGAGCAGATTGCTAGTGATGAGTATGATGGTCAAGTTAAGTGTTCAAATACTTGTTAAGTCCAGCTACACCATTGATAATGTCAAGGGTAAGATTCAAGATAAAGTGGGTCAGCCACGTATTCTTAGCTACATTTCTATGCTAGAAATGAGAATTTAGGTTGCATGTTTTTAATTTGGTACTTGTTTGGGTATTTTGAACATTAGGGTTCCTCTGGACCAGCAAAGATCAATTTCCACCCTGGAAGTAGTTGGAGGATGGCTGTACCTTTCCTGACTGTAGCATACAGAATGGTTTAAACTTTTCTTTCTTGTTTTTTAGTTTTTTTGGTGTTTATTTGGTTTGAATTTTGTAGATAAGGTCGATAGATATTTGGCAGAGTCAACACTACATCTGGGTGCTGAGGCTTAGGGATGAAATCATTGATCCTTCTTTGATGGCTTTGGCTAGGAAATACAACCAAGATGGTATGATCTGCCGCAAGTATTCTCTTTTCCGCCTTCTTGTTTTTTGATTTTGTTTAATATTTATGGATCATTTGATAAATAACTTTTTGGTGTTTTCTTAGTTGTTGCAGTCATTGTAACTGCTTCTTTACTTGATTTTCTTCGTCTGTGCTCTTGTCCTTCAAGAAAAACACACACACAGAACTACATAGCCAAAGAAGAAGACCTAGTAGATCTATACAATCTTAAATATCCATCAAGCCTGTAGGGGAATTTGACCGAAGGTTGTCAAGCTTGTTGGATGTTTTGGTTAGAGAAAATGTATCAACATATTACAATACTTGGTGGATGGCTTACTTTTGACAATTTTGAAAGGATTCCTTATTTGCGTCTGCTCTCTGAGTTCTCATCATTCTGCTATCCTGTCTTTGATGTTTTGACAATAGGTTAGATAGGACTTTCTCTTTTCTATTCCAGGGCAACATGGTGGCAAATTGTTGATTTTTCAAAACACAGGGTTGGTTTTTCTAGAATACTAGAAGATCCAAATTATGAGCAGTTGGCTGCTGATATATGTAAGTCCAATGTAACAGTTAAGGGTTTTTTTTTTTTTTTTTTTTCCATGAATAAATTGATCTGTTCCTATTTGTTTTCTGCCGTGGGCGTCCGATCTGTGCTGATGATGCATATTGATTTTTGAATTCACAGGAATCTATTGATGTTTTGAAAGAGTCCCTGGGCATGGTTAAATTGTTCTCTGGTTTAATCATAAGAGAGTAGGGGTTTCTTGTTCGATACATGTCGTCTTCTATGCTTTTGTCATTCAGATCACTCTACAACTCTCCTGCGGTAATTCAACTCTAACTTCACTCCCCTTCCTCCATCTATATGCAAGCATGTTCATCGCCTAGCATTTACAGTTGTATGTGATTTTTTATTTCAATTGCAGACTATCAGTCCCAGCTTTATGGTTTGCGCTAGCTGGATGGATTACTTCAGATTGTCTGTACCTGTAATGACATTACTTCAAGCTGCTAAGTTGGCTCTTTCGTTCTTTTTCCAGGATTTCTCCACTAATGGATACGTTTGCTTAATGGTTAGTTTGTTTTTTTTCTGGATTTTCCCACTTCGTTTTTTCCTTCATATTAATACATTCAGTCCTGATTTGAGTGTGTATAACCTATTTTTTGGCCGGTCTTGTTCGTATTGTAGTGCTGCTATTGAACATTCTATTGAGACAAAAGAATAGGCCGATGGTTGGGGGTCGGAAACTTCAAGTTGAGCAGCCTACGCTTCGTCCTCCTATGGAGCAGCACCAAAATAAAGGATATTAAAATTCTGTTTGTGCAGTGGTTTATGGTTGCTTCGATTTTACTACAACCTCTTGAAGATGGTACTCTAAACCCTGGGTCAGAAAAGCAAAGGTATTGTACCATTTTACCAATTTTACACAATTTTTTTGGTGGTTTAAGTTATTATACATACAAATGATTGTATGTACTGCCCAAGTTCTATTCTGTCTTGAACCAGGGGATAAATTAGTGTTTTTTTTATGCATTGTGCATGTTTGATTTAATCTCATTGTAAGTTATCGGCCTGTTCTTTAAGTTTTGGATTTAGTCTCAGTTTTGGTCTTAACAGTAAATTTAATATATTATAATCAGTTTTCATCATTTTCAATACATTTTTTGACTATTTAGCTATAACTTTTTATATTTTCAATACACTTTTTACATTATAAAACTATTTTTTTCAAACCAAAATTGAACCCAACAAAAAAGAACAGTCCATCTTCTGCTAAGTTTTTGGGTTTAGGGTAAATATGACCCCCTCCGTCTGTGCTGTGGTTTATGGTTGCTTCTATTTTTATATTTTCTTATCAAGGAAACTTTGCTTCCTTTATTTTGGGCAATGTTATTTGCAAGGACCATTTTACTATTTGTAAGTACTACTTAAAAAAAATTAATGAATGAAAGGATAAACTAACTCAGTTGTAATTTTACACACACACACACACACAAAAGGAGAGAAACCCTCTCACCAGACCAAAACTTTCCCCACAGGGCGGCTGAAGTTTTCAAAAATTTCACCCGGTCCGAGCAAGAGTTTTCAAAAACTTCCTCCAAGTCCGGAGCTTTTTGATAACTTTATACATTTTTTACAACTTTTGCTTGGTCCGGGTGGAATATTTCAAAACTTCGTTCAAGTTTGGACGAAAATTTTCAAAACTGTATTTTTAATTCTAGAAAAATAAAAATTTAGAAAAAATGAACACAAAGTTTAGACTCACATTTTAAATAGTGAAAATTGATCAATGTGTTATGAAAGACAAAATAAATTTTAGAGAGTTATGGGCACTTATGACTATTTACTCAAAAATTTTAAAATATAAATAGTATCTGCATATAAGGAATCATTTAATTATTTTTTAATGTTTATTTTCGCACACTTTTTGCAGAAGACGCAACTTATATATAAAAGAAAAGGTTTAAAATAATAAGATAGATAATGGGAAAATAAATAATAAAATTAAATTCTCATTGAGATGAATAATATTGTATACATCGACTTTTTATAAACATTTATTATTATTTATATTAATAATTAATGAATGAGTATCACACAATCAAAATTGCTACTATAAATATGTTATGAGAAAGTGACAAAAGAAAAATGAAAAACATTGTATTATGGGCTGTAGTTTCTGGGCCCAGCCCAATTTATAATGATTGATTGGGCCTGAATTATTAGGCTTTGGCAAAGGCGCGTTTTTTACGCGTTCCATTTTTTGAAAGCGCGGTTTTTACGCGTTCCATTTTATTGAAAGCGTGTTTTTTGGAAGCGCGTTAACTCGCTTGCGTTAGAAAAACGCCTCCTACACGCCTTCTATAAATACGACCTCGGTGAAAGGCTGAAAGCAAATTTCCCTCCCTTTCTATTTTTCTCTGTCGTCCGAGAAGATGATCACTCCGACACCATGCGAAGATCCGGCACTCCTTCCGATCAGCAGCGCCGGTTACGAGTTAGAGGAACCCGAACCCTAGCCGATTACCGAAGGAGTCTACCACGATCAGCAGCGCCGGTAGCGAGTTAGAGGAAGCCGAACCCTTGCCGATTACCCAAGGAGTCTACCCTTCCTCTTGTCCTCCGCCTTCGTTCTCTTTGAAATCCTCAAGTCGAGGATTTCCCTCAAGATGAAGATTTCGGATATGATCGACAATGTCAATCTATGATTCAAGATAAGGAGGGTACCAGCGGACCAACAGCGCCCGATCTTCAATTGAAGATGGTCCGGCCTCCATCATCCGGCAGCAATTTACGGTAGTAAATTGCCAGAATGTGTGGCCCTTTCCCTGTTATTTCAATTAATTGCCAGAGTTGCCTATTTAGGTTAAGTTCACAACTGCCAGCATTACTGGTGGCTAAATTCTAGCAGATCAGGGATTGCAAGTTACTGATTTGTAGCATTTCCATGTTAAGTGGCCAGTTTTAAAAGAAATGCATAAAATATTACAACTTTATTCCTAGTCTTCTGTGATCTTTTCTTCTGAAGCTAAATTGTTTTTTTCCTTTAGTATTATTATGCAGTAGGTAGGTATGATTCCTATGAAGTGTTTCCTGTTACTCAAGGGAGTTCCTGATCAAACAGGTTTACTTCTTACTTCTTGCACTCAATTGCTATTTGCATGTTCCTGAATCTGTATGCATCCTTCCATCCAGATTAAACTGAACAAAAACTACCAATCTACTCGTTTTATTGTCGAAGCTGCATCATCTCTTATTCAAAAGATGCCAGTCAAAAGATGTACTCACCGATAATTCCGTTGGGTCTTTTAGCATGAAGTAGTAGATTTGGTTTTGTCACTAGTGACCTATGTCTGGTTTTTGAATCTAGTTGCAGATTACCATCAAGGAATGTAGCAGTGAGAGTTCTCAGTGTGCATATGTTTTTGATAAAATTCTAGAAATCAATTCTGAATATTCATCTGCCAATTGCAAAATTGTCAATATTGCTGTGCTTTACAGGAGGCAAGTGGGGTTTTTCTCTTATGCTATTTTCTAATTATTATTTTCTACTTGAAAATAATATGCTCCTATTGAACATATATGAATTATTGGCGGTTGTCAGGGAAGATATTTTAAGCAACCTTTCGTGACAGAAAAATTCCATCCAACATTCATGGTGTGGCCTTCTATCGGAAAAAGGGTACATTTTACTTCTACTGATGGTAAGGTGTCACACTTCAGTAAATCCTATTGAAAACAAAGCAATGCTGAATTCTAGAGTTTGGTGAAACTGATGGAAGTCCCTTTTCAGTTGCTCAAACTTATGACTACTTGGATTTCATGTTTCAACTTGCACCATATGCTGCAGAGGGAAATTTCTCTGTGCTGAATGACTACTTTTCTCTTCTTGCAACAATAAACAACCTAAAGATTCAAAACTTCCAAAACACTGAACTTTCGTAATATCAAAGGTTATAATTTTTAAAGTTTATTGTAATTTGATTTGTCTATCATCACTTATTATCTCTTATCAACTTTACGTACTACAATGAATCTATTATTGCTTGTAGGAATCAGCTTGCACAGGGATGAAAGGTGTTATCGACTCTAGAGATGATATCCAAATTTGTTCATAGGGTAAGTGAACAAGTGAAAGCAGAAATCTCTAGAAATACCTACTAGAACAGAGAGGGCAGTTGTTGACAACAATGGAATTCAACTGGAAATATTGAATTGGTGACTTAAAATATGCTGGTGCTCCGGTATATTTGAGATGATGTCTCTGATTTTACGCAAGAGAAGTGTGATGACAGAACTGGAGGGCAAGGTTGTTTCAGCATTCTTAAAGCTTTCATTGATAATATATCTGAGAGGGAGTGAGAAGTTTTGCTCTTGAAGACATGATAATCAAAACTCCACTACGCTGATAACCATTCATCAGATATTTTCACTTATGAAGTTAGTTTTTCTGAGCAGTTGTCCATTTACATTTTCAGAGTACATATGACATATTTCTGTTTTTTGCAGTCAAAAGGCTTGGAATGGGACGTTGTTTGCATATTCTGCTCTACTGGTGGAAAGACGACTCTTTTATCTGGCAATGACAAGAGCTTTATTGTAATTTCAGATTGCCCATTATATATTCCTTTATTTTATGTTGATTGATTTTCTTTATTTTCTCTGTTCTTCTTTGCTTCATTCTGTAATTAACAGGGTGTTTGCCTTTATGCTGCAGCATTATGTTTTGTTGACATTCAGGACAGTCCTTATTAAGTTACCTTATGCACTTGACGTGTTTCGGGCTGAGGGAGTGTCGGATTTTATCTTCTCTGAGAATCTTTCTTATTTTAGCCCACTTTCTGAAGAGTTTGGAGATAAAAGCTGAGAGTTTGAAGCTTCCATTTTGGGAAGTGAACAGCTTTCTGGTTCGGTTTTGAGCGAGGGGAATAGTAATGAAGTTGAAGCTCTTCGTGTCTTCATGTGGAAGCAATTACACTTGTGGTGTTGGCTGCAACTTTAAGTGAAAATTCACATAACTTGGTCCGTTCTGATTTCTTTTCATGTATTTCCTACACCAGTCTTCTCTGCTTGTGTTGCGGCTTTATAGTTTTGCACTTGTTGATTACATTTCACATTTAATCTCTCTGTTTTCTTTCTTCTAGATGCTCCAATGTGTATGCATGTTTTGTGGCTTGGCATCTCAATGTATATTAAAAGCTGTTTGAAATTCTATAATCTGTACAGCAGACTTCAAATAATCCGAGATTTTCTGGTGTTTACTGTTCAAGTTTGAGGTATAGCCTTTGTCTTTTAATCCTTAGTCAAGTGGAAACTAATTTTAGCCCTTGGTTTTTGTCCTTGTTCCCTTCCTTTTGGCTTTGTAAGTTTAAAAACAAGAGTTGGAATCGAATGCCGGATGTAAGGATATTACTTGGTGGAAAGGATTTTCTGTTATGCTTTCTTATTCTTAGGTGACGGTGATTCTGTTTTACTTTTGAGTTTTAACTCTACGGTGACGGTGATGCGTTTTTGCCTTGAGTTTTAACTCTAGGGTGACGGTGATTCTCTTTTTCTTTTGAGTTTTAACTTTACGGTGACGGTGATATGTTTCTGCCTTTGAGTTGAACTCTAGGGTGACGGTGATTCTGTTTTACTTTTGAGTTTTAACTCTACGGTGACGGTGATGCGTTTTTGCCTTTGAGTTTTAACTCTAGGGGGACGGTGATGCGTTTTATCCTTTGAGTTCTAACTCTTACAGTCAGTGATGCGTTTTTGCCTTAGAATTAGGAACTCTTACGGTGACGGTGAGTCCTACGGATTTGGTGTTAAATGATTAGTTTTGATTTTGGATGATGTTTATTGGTTTTGTTTGCGCATTTGAATGGATGATTTGCATACGAAAGTCATGGGTAGTTAAGAGTAACTATATATGTTTTTTGATTTATTTTCCAATTCAATAATTTGTTAAGGAGTTAGTTTTGTAATTTCATGATTTGAAAATTTCAGTTGAAATGTTAAAGTTTAGCCCTAATCGGCAATATGTGTCCACTAACTGTATTGATTCAATATTTGGAGAACTAAACCTGCATATCAGATGGGAATGCAGGGAGAGAGCATATTTCTTCCGAATAAGGAGTCTCAAATTATAGTAAACCAAGAGATTTTGGATGTGGCTTGGCTATAGTATTCAGCAGGCTAGCTTGAAGATGTGGAAGTTTTTTAAGGCCCTCAAATTTCATATTCTGGAATCTTTTTACAGACTTTCAATTCCATGTTGAAATGTTGGAAACAAAAGGTAATCTTTTTTTCTTCTTTCTTCTCTTTGGTAATTGATGGCTGGTACCAGATTGCAGCAATTCCATTTGATTACTCAGATAGGTGTATGAACTGTACTTAACTAGTACAGTAAATCAGACCTTTTGTTTTCCTAACTGGTGCAGGGTGCTTAAGGGCCTGTTTGATATCGTGATTCAAGTCGTGTTTTGAAATCACTTTTAATTTTATAATATTAAAAGTGTGTTGGGAATGTAAAAAGGTGTGTTGAAAATGTAAAAAAGTTTATTGAAAATGTAAAAAGGTTATTAGGAATGATGAAAAATTATTATAAAACAAAAGTGATTTCAAAACACGTTTTGAAAACGTGATACCAAACACGCCCTAAATATCTGCAACTGTTTTCTCTTGAAATGGAAGATATGGATGCGTCATGTACTGTACCAGGCAAGGAAATCCTTCCCTTCCCTAGTTAGAAGATGTACAAGTCAATTCAAGAGTATCACCTTTTCCGTTGCAGAAAGTCTCTAATTAATGGAAGACGGAGACTGGGCTAACCTTGACCTCACTTCTTACATTTCATTTTTCTGGAAACATAGTCAAACTAGGCAGGAAGGCACGGAACTAGCATGAATAATAGTTTGATGGCCTCTGAGGAAATCCCTGTTTCTGTGACTGTGAGCACACGCCCTCTTGGGCCTTGGCCACCGTGTGCTTCTTCATCGTCTCCAAAGTACGTTACAACTCTAATCTGTACGTAATATTATATATATGATTTTTTTATTAATAATTGAATAAGCCAAATTAGCCAATAACTAACTGAAATGGTATGCCTTTTCAGCGGCTGAAGAAGCGTAGGGATAAATCCTTGTTTTATGTTTGAATTCTGCTCTTTGAGTAGATTACTGCGATGGGAGTTATGAGTATGATGGACAAGTTAAGTGTTGGAGGCTTCACCTATCAAGAAGGTGTTAACCATACGCAAACAAGAAGAAATAGCTAAGGAAGAGGCTGAATTGTCAAAGTTGAAAACTGAAGAAAAGATACTTAAGGGTATGCGTGTTTTAATCTTCTCTGAGAATCTTTTTTCATTTTGGCCCATTTTCTGTAGAGTTTGGAGATAAAAAGCTCAGACCATTTTGGGAAGTGAACAGCTTTCGCGTTCGGTTTTGAAATGAAGTTGAAACTCTTCATGTGGAAACAGTATCACTTGTGGAGTTGGCTGCAATTTTGTAGCCTAGTTCAGGAAGAGTCCTGAAAGCCCATAATTTCAGTATTTTAGAATAAATGATGTTACTTGGGTAAAAACCTCTCCATTTCGTTAAAAGGTCAAGTTTTAAATTATTATTATTTATTTATTATTATTATTATTATTATTTTTCATTAGAAAAGTCAAGTCTCATTTTATTTTTATTTATCTCAGTACCAAGTGGAGTTTTTATATTTTTTTGGGGTAACGTATTGCCAAGTGGAGTTTGATTCTCTCATTTGTTCAAACTGATAAGAACTCTATCTTCATCAAACAATGAAAATATTTATGAAGTTATGCTTCTTACCTAAAATGAAAGGAATTGCTAATGCTTTTTAAGGAGGACAAAGTTACGCTTATTTCTTACTTATAACATTATATAGAATTTTTATTGTTTTTAGAAAATTTATTTTTTTGCACGAAATTTATTAAAAGAATTGAGAATGAAAGGTAAAAATTAGGTGAACCAATAATTAAATATATTAAATTATTATGCTTAAAAACAAAAGTTATTAAGATGAATAACATTATATGATTAATTTGATTTATAGGCATCTTTTTTACAAACATATGTTATTATTATTTATATTGATAATTAATAACTCAATAAATATCACATAATTAAAATTATTAGGTATAATATTATTAGTATATATATAAATTGTTACTTGTGAAGAAAGAAAAAAAGAAAAATGCAAAAGGAAAAAGCAGCGGGAAACTTTAGGATTGATTGGGCCTGAATTATTAGGCTTTGGCGAAGGCGCGTTTTTTCGGCGTTCCTTTTCTTGAAAGCGCGGTTTGAAGCGTTCCATTTTATTGAAAGCGCGTTAACTCGCTTGCGTTATAAAAACGCCTCCTATACGCCTTCTATAAATAGGACCTCGGTGAAAGGCGGAAAGCAAATTTCCCTCCCTTTCTATTTTTCTCTGTCGTCCGAGAAGATGATCCGACACCATGCGAAGATCCGGCGCTCTTTCCGATCAGCAGCGCCGGTTACGAGTTAGAAGAACCCGAAACCTAGCCCATTACCGAAGGATTCAACCCTTCACGATCAGCAGCGCCGGTAGGGAGTTAGAGGAAGCCGATTACCCAAGGAGTCTACCCTTCCTCTTGTCCTCCGCCTTCGACTTTGAAACCCTCAAGTCGAGGATTACCCTCGAGGTGAAGAGTTTGGATACGATCGACAACGTCAATCTATGATTCAAGATAAGGAGGTCCCAGCGTACCATCAGCCCCCGACCTTCGATTCAAGATGGTCCGGCCTCCATCATCCGCAGAATGTGTGGCCCCTTTCCCTGTTAGTTCAATTACAGTAGTAATTGCCAGAGTTGCCTTTGCTTTGTGTATTTAGGTTAAGTTCACAAACTGCCAGCATTAATGGTGGCTAAATTCTAGCAGATCACGGATTACAGGTTACTGATTTGTAGCATTCCCGTGTAAAGTGGCCAGTTTTAAGAGGCCAGTTCTGTACGTTTGGAAAGCCATGGAATATTACAACCTTCTTCCTAGTCTTTTGTGATCTTTTCTTCTTTTTTTCCCTTTAGTATTATGAAGTAGGTAGGTATGATTCCTGTGAAGTAATTACAGAAAGTGTTTCCTGTTACTCAAGGGAGTAAAAAGATGAGACTCTGTTAAACAAAATTTGCTGATCAAACAGGTTTACTTCTTACTTCTTGCACTCGATTGCTATTTGCATTTTTCTGAATCTGTATACATCTTTCCGTCCAGATTAAAATGAATAAAAACTACCAATCTACTCGTTTTATTGTCGAAGCTGCACCGTCTCTTATTCAAAATAGTTTGAAACGATGCCAGTCAAAAGATGTTCTCACCGATAATATCGATGGCTCTAAGGTAACAGCTTTTAGCCTGAAGTTGTAGCTTTGGTTTTGTCACTAGTGACCAATGTCTGGTTTTTGAATCTAGTTGCAGATTACCATCAAGGAATGTAGGTAGCAGTGAGAAATCACTTCTGAATGTTCATCTGCCAAGTGCAACTTTGTCAATATTGCTGTGCTTCACAGGAGGCAGGTGGGGTTTTTCTCTTATGGTATTTTCTACTTGAAAATAATAAGCTCCTCCTATTGAACATATATGAATTATTGGCAGTTGTCAGGGAAGATGTTTCAAGCAACCTTTTGTGACAGAAAAATTCCATTCAACATTCATGGTGTGGCCTTCTATCGGGAAAAGGTAGCTAGCCGCGTGGCTTTCTTGATATTATTTTCCTGGTACATGCACATTTTACTTCTACTGACAGGAAGGTGTCACACTTCAGTAAATCCTATTGAAAACAAAGCAATGCTGAATTCTAGAGTTTGGTGAACACTTATGGAAGTCCCTTTTCAGTTGCTCAAACTTATGACTACTTGGATTTCATGTTTCAACTTGCACCATATGCTGCAGTGGGAAATTTCTCTGTGCTGAATGACTACTTTTCTCTTCTTGCAAAAATAAACAACCTAAAGATTCAAAACACTGAACTTTCGTAATATCAAAGGTTACAATTTTTAAAGTTTCTTGTAATTTGATCTGTCCATCATCACTTATATCTCTTATCAACTTTACGTACTACAGTGGATCTATTATTGCTTGTAGGAATCAGCTTGCACAGGGGCGAAGGTGTTGTCCACTCTCGAGATGATATCCAAACTTGTTCATAGGGTAAGTGAACAAGTGAAAGCAGAAATCTCTACAAATACCTACTAGAACAGAGGGCAGTTGTTGACAACAATGGAATTCAACTGGAAATATTGAATTGGTGACTTAAAATATGCAGGTGCTCCTGTATACTTTAGATGATGTCTCTGATTTTACGCAAGAGAAGTGATGACAGAATGGGAGGGCAAGGTTGTCTCAGCATTCTTAAATCTTTCATTGATAATATATCTGAGAGGGAGAGTGAGAATTTTCGCTCTATTCATCGGGTATTTCACTTATGAAGTTAATTTTTCTGCTTGTGTTGGAGCTTCTGTGCCATTGTCCATTTACATTTTGAGAGTACATATGACATATTTCGGCCATTTTTCTTGCAGTCAAAAAGCTTGGAATGGGATGTTGTTTGCATATTCTGCTCTGCAGGTTGGAAACACGACTCTTTTACGAGGCAATGACAAGATTTCGGAAAAAAACTAGATTCAAGGTGACAGTGGCATTAAAGGACTATTTACATAAAAATGTGATTTTTTCTTTTACGGGATATATAGTATAGGAAAAATGAGACTTCCATACATGCTTTTTTTTTTTTTTTTTTTTTCCATTTGAACCTAGAGCCATTTATAATTTATTTTTAAAGTTGGTGGATGAAATAAAATATTGTTTAAGTTGAAGGATCAAAGTGAAAATGTAACCAAAGTTAAGGACCAATGTGTAATAATTTAACCTTTTTATGAATTACGAGTACTATTTAAATCTCACTGGTAAAGGCAATAGCGGTAAATCAATTCAATTTCAGGCCCATAAAAATGAGCAACCCATACACTGCCCAATAGCGTTCAAACGAGCACTCCGGTGTTTTTTCGGTTCCGCACATTCTTCTGTTGTGTGTCTTGTGACTCGTGAAGTGAAGTTGAAGATCCTAGCGACACATATGATATCCAAATCGGTGTTGATGAGCAGATCCAATCTCATAAATCGTGATATCACATCACACGAACTGGAATTCGACAATGTAGTAGCAGTTGTTTAGCTGATGCACGTAGGGTTTGTAAATTTTGTACTTATTAAGTTTGAAGGATTCGATTTCATTCGTGTTTTGTGGAAATGGAGTTTACGGAGGCTTATAAACAGACCGGCCCTTGTGCTTTCTCCCCCAATGCTCGTTTTATCGCCGTTGCCGTCGATTATCGTCTCGTGATTCGCGATGTTCTCACCCTCAAGGTAATTCTCATGTTTTTCCTTAAAATTTTTTTTTTCAAAAGGGAAGATACAGCTGATCTCTGGTTTAGTTTGATGCAGCTGAGAGTCGTCTAGAGTCTGGCAAGTCCATTGTTGTTGATTTAATCCCAAAATGTGTTGGATTTTGGACATTTTAGTGTCAATGAACTTGTTAGGAGTGTACTTGATAAATTATATTGGAGGTGAAATATTGTTGAACTGAGTATGCATTTGGTATAGGGAAATTCCGCCTGTTTATATTTTACTTTTGATTGAATTTTCCCGTAGTTGAGTTTGATTTACTTTAAATGAAAGCAGGTAGTTCAACTGTACTCATGCTTGGATAAGATAACATATATTGAATGGGCCAATGATTCTGAGTATATACTTTGTGGTCTCTACAAGAGGCCTATGATTCAAGCATGGTCATTGACTCAACCGGACTGGACTTGCAAAATAGATGAAGGACCTGCGGGCATTGCTTATGCTCGGTGGAGTCCTGATAGTCGTCACATACTTACAACGTCGGAGTTTCAATTGCGTTTAACTGTGTGGTCACTGTTGAATACTGCTTGTATACATGTCCAATTGCCAAAGCATGGTTCCAAAGGGGTCTCATTCAGCAAAGATGGAAAGTATGCTGCAGTTTGTACCAGACGTGACTGCAAAGATTATGTAAATCTACTTTCTTGCCATTCATGGGAAATCATTAGTGTATTTGCTGTGGACACACTGGATTTGGCTGACATTCAGTGGTCACCAGACGATAGTGCAATTGTGATTTGGGATTCTCCTCTGGATTACAAGGTATTACTTTGCACATTTGAATTTCTAGAACTTTGTCTTTGAAATATCACAATGTAGTAAAGTATCTATATTGGAGTGGGAGGTTGGGCATATCATCTGAAAGTGGAAACCATGCTTTAATATTGCAGTTTTAATGTATTGATTCATGGAATTCATCCTTCTTTTGTACTTATAAAATGTATCAGTTATATATCTTTTCATGGTAATGGATACAGGGAATATCGATTAACTCAAACTAATCATGATTTTGTCTAATCAGTTGAAGGTTGTTTGATCCAATATGCTCATGTTGCCAGTTTGGCACAAGCTAAAAAACTATAATTTGGGTAGAAAATGTTTGTTCATCTTGTTCCTTTATGCTTATGGATTCCACAAAGGATGGCTCTGGACGTTCTTAGTTCTTCATTGTATGGATAAAGATCTCCTGCGTATTTTATGTTTGGTTGTATTAGGAAAAGTAGTTCCTGATCTATATATGGACTCAACAACAAAAAGCCTTTTATCCCACTATGTATGCATGGACTATTTATATGAAATGCTAATAGCGGTTGCATAATGGCTTTATTTAGATTTTGATATATTCCCCAGACGGGCGATGTCTCTCCAAATATCAAGCCTATGAAAGCGGACTCGGGGTGAAAAGTGTTACCTGGTCCCCTTGTAGCCAGTTTCTAGCTGTAGGAAGCTATGATCAGATGTTGCGGGTTTTGAACCACTTGACATGGAAAGTGTTTGCAGAATTTATGCACCTATCCACTGTCCGAGCACCTTGTTGTGCTGCTGTTTTCATGGTAAACTCACTGAATCTTTTAATATTGACCTCAATGGCCATTTCATTATCTTGATTTATTTTTGTTTTCTTTCTTATTTATTAGGAGGTTGATGAACCATTGCAACTTGATATGTCAGAATTAACATTGAATGATGATTTTGGGCCTCAAAATTGTGGTAAGCACGATTATTTTCCTCAATGATTTATACGGCATCTGTTTCTCGTAAATTCAATAGTTATGCTTTACTGCTCATTACTATTTTCCAGTTACTCTGCATCAGTCTGTTATAATCTCCATGCAGTATGGGTTTCTTGAATAAGTTTTGCTGTCAACTTGTATTGTAGTAGACAAAGAGACTTTAGATCCTCAGAAACTCTAAAATTCCATAACTTTCATCCAATTGTTGGAAGAATGGTTATCATAGACAAATTGCATTGTGGATAGATGGATATCTATAAAATTGGTCATTTTTATTTATTGTTATAATATGCGTTGATGTATTTTCCAATCTGTTTCCTCTTCTCAGATGATGGTCCTGAAATGCGTATTCAGGTCAGGTATGATATAATGGAACTGCCAGTTTCTCTTCCTTGCCTGAAGCCTCCTGCAGATAAACCAAATCCCAAGCAAGGAATTGGTAATCTAGAATCTCTTTCTACATTGAATTACATGATTGTGTTACAGACCTTTGCTGATGAGGCTGAAACAATATTTTTACTTTCCTTTGGTGCTGGATGTTTACATCCCTTTATCCTTTCTCGAGAATGAAAATCAATTTTAAAGATCTAGTGCCAAAAGTTTTCTGGATTCTGGAGCTCTAGTGTTTGCAGGTTTATCATTCTTATACTTTTAATTCTATTCTCTGAAAAGCAAGAACTGTTCTGGTAGTTTGATGGACACTGTTAAAACTTCTGTATAACCCTTCTTCAAAACAAATTTATAGGTCTCATGTCATGGAGCATCGACAGCCTTTACATCTGTACTCGCAACGACAGCATGCCAACCGTCCTCTGGATATGGGACATGCAACGTCTAGAGCTTGCTGCTATCTTGATTCAAAAAGAGCCTATTCGAGCTGTTGTTTGGGATCCAATATGTGCCCGCTTAGTTTTATGCACAGGCAGCTCTCACTTGTACATGTGGACGCCTTCAGGCGCCTATTGTGTAGCCGTTCCATTGCCAGATTTTCGTGTATCCGACCTGAAATGGAATACGGATGGGAGCTGTCTCCTCCTCAAGGACAAGGAATTCTTCTGCTGTGCGGCTGTACCCTTGATACAAGAATCCAGTGATTATAGCTCTGATGATTGATGCTAATGCGCCATTAATCGAAGGCCGATATGTGTGTGGATGACCACAACATCAGGTACTCAACAGGACTGCTTGATTTCTAGGTCATGTTTTGTCTACCTTGTAATTTATGTATACTTGGTTGATATTAATTCATGATGTTTTCTAAGAAACTTCCTAATTTGGCTGTAGCAATGTCTTCACTTTGGTCCTGCAAAGGAGAACCAATGACCTTAATTTTTAACCTTTACTAGAGCAGAATACGAAGGCCTCGGGTAAGAATTTTGTACACTGCCTTCTAAGAGGAAAGAAACCAACCCATAAACTACAAAAAGGTGGGTCAAATTCTATGCTTTTTCTTTGGGTAGCCCACGTGGTGTAGGACAATCTAGACTTACCGCATTAGTTGATGAAAGCACAATCATAAAACGTTAAATAAACTGGAACGGATAAGGCCACATCTTCTAGTACATTACAGATAAGCAATAGTATTATTTTTCTGACTTGTTGCATTAACATGAATTGTGAACATGAAAATGCCATTAGAATTAGTCCATTCTGTGTGTATACACGCTGGATCTGTGCATGTTAATCTTATCTATATCGTTCTAATTTTATGAAATGTCCTCATAGGATAGTGTTTAATTTCGTTACTGCTATGTTACGGGAAATGAGAATCGCATTTACTCAATCGGCCTGGAATGGTGTTAATGTTGATTGTTGTCTGCATAGTTTATAATATCGGAATTCCAAATGAGATCGATCGTTTTAGAATTGTTGAATTGGTATTATGGGATTGTAAAATCATAAATTCCTATACGAATCAAAGTTCTACAAACTATAATGGTTGTCTATAGCATTTCGACATTCTATTGGACTCTATTTATCAGATTGTTGCTAGTCTTTTTGCCTTCTATGCTTTAGATGGTAATGTTTTTGGCTTCTTCGTAACGTCGGTATCTACTTAGTAGTCCCATTATCCTAGCGGGACATGACCAGGCAAGGTAATCACATTATCATTATTAATTATTATCACGTGGCCCGGTTGATTCTCTTGCTTTTGATTTTTAGGGGCTTTTCGTCATTTTACACAAATCATAATGCCGACTAAAATTAAGATTTTTATAATTTATCCAGAATTTTATGTATACATATTTTAAAAGAATTTCACGATCTTATGATTTGATTGTATCGATTATCCTATTACACTCAAATTATCAATCTCGTGTGGATTTTACTCTTTTCGTTCCTGAATAAGTAGCCATTATAAAAAATTATTTTGTTTCCAAATAAGTGTTTATTTACACATTTTAACACAAATTTTAAATAGTTTCAATATTACCTCTTAATTAATTAATTTTTTTAATGATATTATTCTAAATGAACATACATTGCATACATTTCCATTTGAAATGTAGTCAAATAAGAAACCATAAATAGCGATAATAAAGAAATTCATTCATCTCTTTAATTTGTGTATTTTTTTTTATAATGACCACTTATTTGGAAACGGAGAGAGTAGTATAATCTTTCAAACTAGGAGTATCTTATCTATATTTAGAAAACATAAAAATGTGGTTTCATTCTAGAATGTGCGATTTGAACTTACGCAAACCGACCCAAAACGCCTGGTAAGGAAGGTAACCGGCAAGCGCATGCGAATTAGTAGTTAGTTAGGTGGTTTTCAGACTTTTTCCCCATTTCTTCTCCAAAACGCACAACCATACTCGTCATCATCATTAGTCTTCTTCAATCTTCTTTCTTGGGACGGCACCGCCGCGTTTGGATCAACATTTATTACAAATTAAGCATTATTGGCGCATTATTGTTTGGATCATTTTTTTTTCTTTCTTTTTTTTTTTGAGTATTTACCTCCTCCCGATGTTTGATTAAATTACAAATCAATCATCGTGGTTTTCAAAAATTATGAATACTTTTTTTTGAAACATTCAAAACCCTTTTGATTTGTGTATATCTATTTGAGTATAAAGGAAGTCGAGTTGAGCAGAGATTTTGAGTGTTAAAACTCTAATCGTTTATGAAATAATCGAATTTAAATTCTCGTTCATATTTTTTAATTTATTAAATAAATGAACTTAAATTGAAATTTTATCGAGTCGATCATGAAACAGAAATCAATTTTGTAAGTATTTATAATTTTTCAGAATTACAAGAACTGATTTGTAATTTAACAAAAATATTGAGGGAGGTAAATGTAACTGGTTATTTATTTTATGCGTTAAATTTTGATTTTTTTTTACTATGCGATTAATCGGTGGGAAAGAAAAATCCAAACATGGCAAATTCATACGATATTTCACTATGCTTTTTCGCCCCTGGAGATTGGATGAGTCATTAATTTGCAGCGAAGCTCAACTGTCTGTCTTAATCTTGCTCCTCTAGCCACGTCACCCGCCCCTGACTCCATATGACTTTATTCTCAACACAAATTCATCCTTGTTTATTTATTTTTTGGCTAGTTAACTGCGCATATACGTGAGCGAAACTCTTTCCCCAATCGTCGAAGAAACCGCTAATGAGAACAATATTTGAATAGGATTTTCAAAGATTTGTGGTGTAGTTTCCCTTGTCGTCGTATGATCGCTTCGGCGGTGGTTTTTTGACTCGGTGTTGAGTTAGGGAAGAATTTTCCGGAATTCCGTCGGAGGTATGGAGAAAACTGAGAACGGACGAGTCGAGAACTGCGGCGTTTGCGCGTCGGAGACGGGGAACGGAGCCGAAGATGTCTATAATTGCAAAGAATCGGATGCTTCTTCAGCTGATCATCTCGTTGTAATGGTGCACGGAATTCTTGGAAGGTACGGTATTAAATGGTCGATTTTCTTACTTTTTGCCTTTGTCATTGCCGTCATATGCTGTTGCTAACTTCCATTGTTTTGGTTAGGGGCATTAAATTCGATGAAACTCAATGCCTTTTTGAATTGATTATTGACTTTTGTTTGGTAGAATTGTGTCCTTCTGCACTTGTTTAGATAAGAAAAATATTAAGATTGTGGAGAGTGAATATGAACGACCTTCTGAATTTGAAGAATCTGTAATAGCTGTATTGAAACTTAACTCGAACCACGTTTCTCTTAATCAAAGAATCTGTAATAGCTCTGGTGGTTGATTTGAAGAAGCTTATTTACTACCAGAATTTTCTCCAATTAAGCTTAGAAACTTGAGTGCATTTGTGCTCCACTTTTTGTTTTAATTAAGATCTCGACCACCTCATTTTTTTCTATATTTCTGTTGAGTTGCAGTGCTTCAGATTGGAGGTTTGGTGCTGAACAGTTTGTCAGGCTGCTTCCTGATAAAGTTTTTGTACACTGTAAGTAACATCTTCTTCATACTCATCTTCACTCTTTTAGCGTCCATTTGTGATGTCAATTTACATGCCTGATCGCACATCTATGCCAGCAACAAAGTGGAATATTTATTGCTTAATTTATCTTCCTCTAACGTTCATCCTTTATTAGACCTTTTGGTATATTTTTCTTGTTATATTTGCCTTTCCAGATCAACTGAAACTTAAACCTCCTACACTCCAACCTAATAAGAAATGTATACACATTATTAGCTTAATGAATCAATTATTTCAAAACTTTGATGACGCATGAACCATGGCTTGGGAATGTGTGTCTGTTACTTTGTTATTTCAGGTTTGAATTATCTCAATAAAACTGGAATCTACATAGCTTAATAGCTTCTTAAGTGTAACAAAATCAACCCAACAAAAAAAATTTCGTGAAGGAGACAAATGAGGAAATTGGATATTAGCTTATCGATAGGGAGTGGTGGATGCTGTTGATGTTGGTAGTCTTGTTGTGTTCTTATTTAGCCTCGTATACTGACCTCTGGGAATCTTTTTAGTTTTTGTTATTACTAGAGATATACATGGAGAGAGACGTAGCTAGCGGCATCAATTCTTACAAAATAGTTAAGGCATGGTTCATTATTGTGTGTTTGCTTTTCCTTGTATATACTGATTTGTTCATTAATTTTCTGTGCATCTTTGAGGCACACTCGACAGCACAAACATGGCATACAGTCTCTTCGTCCGTCCTTCTTTCTCTGTATCATTCTCTTATAACCTAACTTAAAGTTCAAAGCAGGCAGCGAAAAAAATATGGCTAAACTGACATTGGATGGAGTGGATGTCATGGGTGAAAGATTAGCTGAAGAGGTTGTGCTCTTCTTCCAGTGCACAAATCTTTCCCTTCTCTTTTTATCTATTCAAATTGCCAGATAGTGATATGGGTTTATCTTTCACAAAACTGCTATTATTTACACAAATATTTAATATAGGTCCTTGAAGTAATTCAGAGAAAGCCACATTTGCGGAAAATTTCTTTTGTTGCACATTCAGTAGGAGGTTTGGTAGCAAGATACACCATTGGAAGATTATATAGACCTCCATGTAACGGAAATCCAGAGGACTCGTCAACTACTTCTGGTGAAGAAGAGACAAAGCCTACGATTGCTGGTCTTGAGCCGGTTAACTTTGTCACTGTTGCTACTCCTCATCTTGGTTCAAGGGGTAATAAGCAGGTTTGTTATCCCCTTGCATGACCCATAATTGGTTGGCTGTTTTCCAAATGGGTTGAATTGACTTTGGGAAAGGCATTTGATTGGATAGAAAAACTGTTGCTATCATGCACAGACCTTTTAGATTTTACTCACTGAGCTCTGGCACCCTGGAATGCTCATAATGTACAAAAGTAAATATCTGAACTTCAGAGCTTTACCAGTTGAAAATTTTTATAATCTAATAACTTCGATTTTATGGTGGTGTGTTGCCCAGTGACATGATTTGGTGTTTAGCGTAATATTTATTTTATCTTTTGAACTTTTTGAGATTGTTTATGTTCCTTCATTGGCTTAGCATTTGAAATATTTCAGCAGCATTTAGAGTTCAAGAATCTTATGGAAAAAGAAATTAGGGTGAGTTGAGTTGTGTTTCTCGATTAGATGCATGAAGTGACTACTGTTTGTCTGGGGTTATGCTCTCACATCTCCTGTAGTTTGCCCTTCTTGGTTTTGTTGCCAGATATTTTGAGTCTTATATGCCACATTTACTTGTTGGAAGAGAAAAAAAGAACATAGCATGTTTAGTTACTAGATTTTCTTTGTCCAATTTGGATATCTTTTTTATTCAGGTGCCCTTCCTCTTTGGTTTGCCTGCCTTGGAGAAAGTAGCTGTTCTATTGGTTCATTGGATATTTAGAAGAACCGGTCGTCACCTTTTCCTCACTGACGATGATGATGGAAAGCCTCCATTACTTACACGCCTGGTGGAAGATGACGGTGATCTGCATTTCATGTATGTTATTCCTGTCACCTTATCCACCTGAATCTACTGCACTATGCTCCATGTTATTGACACATTTAAATGCAGCTGTATTTGAGTAACATAATTGAGAGCTACATATAAATATATGCAGGTCAGCCTTACGATCATTCAAGCGCCGGGTGGTTTATTCTAATGTGGGCTATGACCGTATCCCTAATATGCTGTTGGTTTTTCCTTTATATATCTTGCTTAATTTGGCCATACCTTGTTTCCCTTAACACACAGTTGCTTAGATATTGTGGGCTGGAGGACATCATCAATTAGGCTCAATAGTGAGCTACCAAAGGTATGGTCTTTAGCCTTTCTATTGTCATTAGATTTAGATCATTTTTGTTTTTCTTTTATTTTATTATGTTGTTCTTCTGTCTTCTGGCATATAGTGGGAGGAATCTTTGAATGAAAAATATCCTCATGTTGTGTATGAAGAACGCTGCAAAGCCTGTGACACTGACCAGAGTGACTCTGTTCTAGTGGATGATGATGGGTTGGATGATATTGAAGGTCTGTATCTTAGTACAGAATTTGGACTAATGTTTTTCTTTGCAGACATTTAGATTTTAGCTTCATATGTTCATCTGCCAAAGTCAAACTACATGTTCATAAACTCTGGCAACATGATTAGGAGGGATGACTATCTAGGAGTGGTACGAGCCACCGTTCCAAAGTTTTGTCTGTGTCTGGTCCAAGTTGTACTTGAGCCATTGATACCACACTTGTAGCTGCTTTAGAGTTCATGTAACTATTTAATAGACATAAATACCAAAACACCCCTATTCTGTGTCAAAGGAATTTATGGACAGGATGCTCAGGATTTGTATCAACTAACACATTAATCTGTTCCTGGAATTTTAAGGAGTTCATAATACTAGAATTTATGCTAAGAATTGACGAATAGAATGATTCCAGCTGGATGGCTTTGGGAAAATGAAGTGGGAAACACAAATGAACTTGCAATTCTCTGTTACTCTTTAAACAATTTATTACGCTTTTGAGGTATGCTTTTGTGGATTTATAGCTGCTTCGAGTTTGGGATCCCATTGAACTTTATAGTTTGCACGTCTTTATTGCAGAGAAACTGGTGACAGCCCTATCTCGTGTGTCGTGGGAAAAGGTAGATGTCAGCTTCCATAGCAGCAGGCTGAGATTTGCTGCTCACAGTGTTATTCAGGTTGGTTGGACAATCTCTCTCTCTCTCTCTCTCTCTCTCTCTCTCTCTCTCTCTATAATTGGAATGAGTCCAAACAGAAATAATGGCCATTCTTAACATAAATTATTTTGACTTTCGAACTGGGAGCATGTCAGTAGCCGAGATGTTCACCTCAAGAAAATTTAGGATATGGTGTCAGTTTCTAGCTTGCTATTTCAATTTATGAGGATTGAAGCCTTTGAAATGCTGCAGTTAATCATCCATTATAGCAATTTCTTTGTTTTGATAGCATTGTGATTGGTTTCCTTACAGGTGAAATACCAATACATGCATTCAGAAGGGGCAGATGTTATACAGCATATGATTGATCATTTTCTTCTATAGAAGCCAAGCCTGTTGAGTGTTGACCAGAGCCAATGTTACACGGTCATTGTGTCGTAGGTAAATTAACTGAGATGTCATTTTTCTCCTCGAAAAAGAGCATATTCTGTGGCAGGCGTTGGGATCCCAACTTGCTGAACGTTATTACCTTGGCTGCTGCCGGAAAGATCCGATTACAGAAAGTTAAGGTTTGCAAGATATTACGGCGAAGAAGCCGTTCCTTCTTCAGAGAAATTTTTTTTATATTTTATTAACAGTGCATTATGGTGTATGATGATGTATATGAATGGCTCAGAAAATTCCTGTCTATAGAGTATTTTTCTGTAGATTCAGACTCAAAAGAAAGTTTTGCTTTATGTACTCTATGGTCTAATGCATATTAAGACCCCTGGACATGCCTATCTTATCAGGCGTTCTTCCTGGTGGTAAATAGTAGATATGTTAATTTCCGAAGCTAAAACATTAATTTGGTTGGATAGGTTAGAACTTAGAAGAGTCCATGGGTTCATACTTTTATTGCTTAGTTGTGCCAAAATTATATGCTCCTTGTTTATTTATTTGTCTTAATATACCAGACTTTAGTTTTATATATTTTCCATTTTCACTGCACTTTTTTTTTTTATAAAAAAAAAAAGCCCTTAAAATTATAATTATTTTTTAGAAATTTTTTAAAAATAGATTTAAATTGTGTAGAAAGTTTTAAATAATGAGAATAATAAGATTTTAGTTCCTACTTAAAATAAATAACTACTACATAGGACAGTAAAATTGCCCCTGCAAATAACCTGTCATTTTTTAAAGATATTATAAGTTACGTCTATTTCTTATAACATTATTTTGAATTTTTAATTTTTCTTAAAAAATTATTTTTCGCACATTAAATGTGTGACACGAAATTTATGAAACAAAAAGTTAGAATAGAAAGGTATAATTTAGGCGAACGAATATTAAATTAAATTATTATGTTCAAATACAAAAATTATTGAGATAAATAATCATATAAAATTAATTTAATTTATAGGTCTCATTTCTATAAATATTTATATTAATAATAATAATAATAAATATCACAAGAAAAAAAATTATTATCTGTTATATTATATAAATTGTGAGCCTATGAAACCAAAAAAAAAAAAAAATGGCAAAAGGAAAATGCATCGAGTTTTGGATTTGGGCCTGATTCCTGTTTTGTAAGGCTTCAGGATGGATTGGGCCTGATTTATAAGGCCTTGAAGAAGAAGGCGCGTCTTATGTTTTGAAAGCGAGTAAAATAGCTTGCGTTACAAAAACGCTTTCTAGCCTCTACGCGCCTTCTATAAATAGACCTGCTCCGCATTTGAAAGCCAATTTCCCTCCCTTTCTATCTCGTGGTTCGTTTCATTCCATTAGTAGCGATCGAGAAGACGATCACGCTAGAGAATCGGACACGGCGAAGGTCAGGCCTTCATCTCGATCACGGCGAAGATCCGGCCTTCATCCCGATCAGCAGCGCCTTACTCTTCTCCGGAAACCAGTTAGAGGATGCCGAACCCTAGCCGATTACAACATTCGAGGTTGTGCTCTTCTTCGATCTCTTTCCTTCTCTTTTTATCTATTCAAATTACCAGATATTGATATGGTTTTATCTTTCATAAAACTGCTATTATTTACACAAATATTTAATATAGATCCTCGAAGCAATTCAGAGAAAGACACATTTGCGGAAAACTTCTTTTGTTACGCATTCAGTAGGAGGTTTGGTACCAAGATACACCATTGGAAGGGAAATCCGGACGACTCGTCAACTACTTCTGGTGAAGAAGAGACAAACCCTACAATTATCTTGAACCGGTTAACTGAGCTCTGGCACCCTGGAAGTGCTCGTAGTGTAAATATCTGAACTGCAAAGCTTTACTATTGAGAACTTTTATAACCTAATAACTTCGATTTTATGGTGGTATGTTTTGCCGAATGACATGTTTTGTGTTTCGCCTAATATGTATTTTATCTTCTGAATTTTTTGAGATTATTTTATGTTCCAGCATTGGCTTAGCGTTTGAAATATTTCAGCAGCATTTAGGGTTTAAGAATCTTATGGACAAAGACATAAGGATGAGTTGAGTTGTGTTTCTCAACAAGGTGCATCTGTCTTTTGATCATTTGATGTGAGTACTATTTGTCTTGGGTTATGTTCTCGCATCTCCTGTAGTTTGCCCATCTAGGTTTTGTTTCCGGTTATTTTATTGTCTTATATGCCACATTTACTTGTTGGAAGAAGAAAAAAGAACATAGCATATTTATTTACTAGATTTTCTTTCCCCAATTTGGATATCTTGTTGATTTCAGGTGCCCTTCCTCTTTGGTGTGCCTGGCTTGGAGAAAGTAGCTGTTCTACGTTGCCTTTTCCTAACTGACGATGATGATGGAAAGCCTCCATTACTTACATGCCTGGGGGAAGATGATGGTTATCTACATTACATGTATGTTATTCCTGTCACCTTATCCACCTAAACCAAAGTTATTGAGGCTCCATGATATAGACACATTTAAATGCTACTGTATTTGAGTAACATAATTGAGAGCAACATATAAATATCTGCAGGTTTGCCTTAGGATCATTCAAGCGCCGGGTGGTATATTCTAATGTGGGCTATGACTGTATCCCTAATATGCTGTTGATTTTTCCTTTATATATCTTGCTTAATTTGGCTATACCTTGTTTCCCTTAACAAAGTGTTGCTTAGATATTGTTGGCTGAAGGACATCATCAATTAGGCGCAATAGTGAGCTACCAAGGGTATGATCTTAGTCTTTTTGTTGTCATTAGATCATTTTTGTTTTGCTTTTATTATATTATGATGCTCTTCTGTCTTCTGGTATATAGTGGGAGGAATCTTTGAATGAAAAATATCCTCATATTGTGTATGAAGAACACTGCAAAGCCTGTGACACCGACCAGAGTGACTCTGTTCTAGTGGAAGATGATGGGTTGGATGATATTGAAGGTTTGTATCTCAGTACAGAATTTGGACTAATGTTTTTCTCTGCAGACATTTAAATTTTAGCTTCATCTTTTCATCTGCCAAAGTCAAACTACATGTTCATAAATCGACGAGCATCTAGGAGCCACCATTACAGAGTTTTGTCTGTGTCCGGTCCAAGTTGTACTTGGGCCATTGATACCACACTTGTAGCTACTTTAGAGTTCATGTAACTGTTTAATAGACATAAATACCTAAACACTCCTACTCTGTGTCAAAGGAACTTATGGACAAGAAGCTCAGGATTTGTATCCACTAACACAATAATCTGTTCCTGATATTTTTAGGAGTTCCTAATACTAGAATTTTTTTCTTAGAATAGACTAGAATGATTCCAACTGGATTGCTTTGGTAAAATGAAGTGGGAAACACATGCGAACTTGCAATTCTCTGTTAACTTTAAACAATTCATTACGCTTTTGAGGTATGCTTTTGTGGATTTATAGCTACATCGAATTTGGGATTATATTGATGTTTGTTTTTTGCATGTGTTTATCGCAGAGAAACTGGTGACAGCCCTATCTCGTGTGCGTGGGAAAAAGTAGATGTCAGCTTCCATAGCAGTAGGCTGAGGTTTGCTGCTCACAGTGTTATTCAGGTTAGTTGGACTCTCTCTCTCTCTCTCTCTCTCTCTCTCTCTCTCTCACACACACACACACACATGGGAAAAGAGTGCAAACAGAATTAATGGCCATTCTTAGCATAAATTATTTTGGCTTTCAATAGCAGAGATTGCCCAAAATTCACCTCAAGAAAATTTAGGATATGGCGTCAATTGCTCTCTCTGTACCAGAGTATATCAAAGAATGATGGGAACACAAGAAATGCTGATTAAAACTTGCTATTTCAATTTATGAGGATTGAAGCCTTTGAAATGGCTGCAGTTAGTCATTCATTGTTACAATTTCTTTATTTTGATAGCATTGTGATTGGATTCCTTACAGGTGAAATAACATACATGCATTCAAAAGGGGCAGATGCTGATTGATCATCTCTTTCTGTCCAAAAATTTATGGAAGTGGTTCCATTAGAGCTTGTTAACTAGTAGTATTATTTTCTGCCAATAGCTGAATAACAGATTGCTGAAAATCGGATGATGCGATTGAAGGCACGAAATTTGAAGTTTTACCGTGCCTAGTGTGGTTTTGGATGTCGAGCTGTTGAATAATGATGCAACAGTTGTGTTTTATGTGTCCATGGCTGAATTTTAACTCAGCTTTGATCGCATTTAATCAGCTCAAATGACTTATGAATCCTATGTAAAAAAATGTCTATTTTGCGCATTCTTTTCATTATTTTTGAAACTTTAGGGTTAGTTTTGTATTTTGCTTAAAATTTGAGGGTTCTTTTTATGCCTTTTGAATTTTAAAGTTTGTGTTGTAAATTCATGAAAACCTAGGGGCCAGAGGGTGAAATTTTTACTTCATCTCCTGCAGTCCGGAAAAGCCTTGCCAATAGTATCGCTCCACGTGTCTATTTCGTGTTTCATTATTTAGAACTCAGGCTATATTTTTGGTTTTCCATTCCGGGTGTTCTGTAGAAATTTCTGCAAATCTTGTTTAGGAGGTCACTCCCCTTGCCCCCGTTGCATCGCATTCCCCGGAGCTCCATCATCTGAGTCCGACGTTTCAGTCTGCCGGCGATGGAGCTTTCTCTCTCTTATCCTCCCAATTCTGCTGCTCCTTCATCCTTCCTTCTCTCTAAGAACTCAATTCATCCTCGTACCACTCGCCAATATCACAGACCAATTTCCAGTTCTTCTTCTGAGTTTATCCGCCCGAATATCTTCTTAGAGTTGTCTCTTAAGCTGAAAAGGCCTTTCAACGTTCGACGCCGCTGCGTTATAGTAAAAGATCGGAGCTCAGGAGGAGTCACTAACGACGACGACGACGACGGATTTATCCTTGAAGATGTTCCTCACCTCACCGATTTCCTCCCTGATTTACCCGTATTTCTTCCTCTATATTTTACCTCAATAATAGAAATAGATGATATGTCTTAGCGTTAAGCTGTTCTTAGTTTATACTGATTAGTCTAGTGAATTTCTTAGCTCCTTTTGTCGCCTTGTTTCAACATTGTTTAACTGTAAGCGAATTTCTCTGGGTTTTAAGTTTTGAAGATAATAAACATAGAAGAAGTTTCGTAAAATTCTTATGCGGCGACCAGTACTAAAATACTGTAGTTTCAAGCACAATGTTCCACATTAATTCATTAAGTATCAATATAGTACAGAATACAAGGGATGATTCTATTTCGCAGGTTACTGAATCGTTAATGTATGTGTGGAGTCTCTAAACCTGGCAAAAGGAATGTAGGAACACTTCTAATGATAATCTTAATCGCACACAAGAAGGCATAATACTGTTCTGTTGAAGCATTAGAGCATTGTGATTTTGTTACTTTTAGCAGTAAATCAGCTAATCTTAAGTTGACTTTGTTTATTTACATTCTTTTGGTTCTCATATGCTTCCAGTCATATCCAAGTCCGCTGGAGAAGTCCCAAGCTTATGCCATAGTGAAGTAAGTTTTTATTTCTTTTCTTTTTGATGCCTTAATTTCTTTGCACTTACTATCTTAGTAATATGGTTTACATGATTTGAGGTAAAATCTTGTTGTTTTATTCCAGGAATACGTTTGTCAGCCCAGAAGACACAGTTGCTATGGATGTGAGTGAGCTTTTAGACATGTATTTGGCAGACAATTTGGATATGACTGTTACACTGTGCTTTGCTTTCAGATTGTTGTTCGAAAAGGCAGCCGTGGAGGTGTGCATTTTCGTCGTGCAGGTCCCCGAGAAAGGGTACTTAATGGATTGCTGTTCATATTTCTACCTAATAGAACTTGATAAATTAACCAGTCCTGATGATGTTTCTGATTTTAGGTTTATTTCACTCCAGAGAAAGTGCGTGCTTGCATTGTTACATGTGGAGGCTTGTGCCCTGGGATCAATACTGTGATTCGTGAAATTGTATGTGGTCTGCATAATATGTATGGTGTGGAAGATGTACTAGGAATCCAGGTGAGATTGATGAATATGCTGACAGTATTATTATATACATGTAACACACCTCTTAGTTTCTTCCCATCTATTCCTCTGAAGGAATTTTGAGCTATCTTAAGAATGTACAATGGAAAATTATAAGTACTGTGTGCCCTAGCCTGGGTTGCATGGAAGTGAAAGTTTCCTCACTTGCACTACCTGATTCTATCAAAATGCACAGGGAGGATATAGAGGATTTTACTCTCAGAACACTATTAAGTTGACACCAAAACTTGTCAATGACATCCATAAGCGTGGTGGTACCTTCCTTCAAACTTCAAGGGGAGGTCATGATACTAAGAAGATAGTTGATAACATTCAGGATCGTGGAATAAATCAGGTTGTGTTCCCTTTTGCTTTCAATTGCCAATTTTTTAAATTTTGGTAGAATTTGTTGTTGACTCTCTGTTTTTCAGGTATACATAATTGGAGGTGATGGCACTCATAAAGGAGTAGCAGCCATTTACGAGGTGATAATCTCCGTGTCACTTCAGCGCATTCTTTTGATTTCCTTTTCCAATCTTGCTTGCGAGATGCTGACTTGTTTATTTGTGTCAAGGAAGTTGAAAAACGTGGTCTGCAAGTGGCAGTTGTTGGTATCCCCAAGACGATTGACAATGATATTGCTGTAAGTTTTTTCAATTAGAACTTTGCGTCTATGTTAAATTGTTGCTTACCTTGCTTCCTTCTCTTGAAACTTCAATGCTACATTTTGTATTTTAGTTGAACGTTATTGGGTTTTAATCTTATAGTAATTCTCAATATATAAGTTGTGAATAAGAAATCTTCATTTGGAAGGGCTGTAAGGATGTGGTGCCATCTTTCTTAGGAATTGTCTGGTAAAATCTTCACTGGTTGTTGAGTGGAGTAATTTGACTTCCTTAATTTGTTCAATGAGTCGTTATATTTAAACACAATCGCGAGATATGATCCATGTAGCCGACCTTACATAGTTGGTATTGCTGTTGTTGTTCTTGATTTGTTTATTGAATGTCTGTTAATGCAGATTTATTCACTGCTTATGTATATGTTTCATCAGAAACTTAAATTCAATGTTTCTTCTTTACTCTAGACAACAGAGGATAAGAATAAATGCATTTCTTTTGCTTCATTGCGTAGGACATGCTGATCTTCTCACTTAGATTAAAGTATCCTTGTCATGGCTAGGCTGGTTGCATTAGTTTGACCTTTTTCATTGGGGGAAGTTGTTCTTGATATTTGTGGTTCTCATGCCAAAGCCGATTTTATCTGTATCCTATTGAAGAGGCACTTACTGTTGATGGAAGAAGCTTCATTGTTATGCTGCTTAATTGCCACATGTAATAGGTTTCTGTGGTGTGGTTGCATTGTTTAGGTGATTGATAAGTCTTTTGGCTTTGATACGGCTGTCGAGGAGGCTCAGCGAGCCATTAATGCAGCACATGTGGAGGCTGAGTGTGTAGAAAATGGTGTTGGAATTGTAAAGCTCATGGGTCGATATAGTGGTTAGTAGATTATATGTTTAGATGGTTTTCTTGAGTCTTCTTGAGTTTCACCTCAGCTTAAAATATACTTGTCTATTGCAGGGTTCATCGCTATGTTTGCAACTTTGGCTAACCGAGATGTGGTAAAACCTTAGAAAGATCATTATTTCATATGTTCTCTCTATATTTTGCTGTTACTTTGGCCTTAATTTTTGAATTCAGCTGCTGTTAGTGCTATTTGAAAAAATGTAATTGCGATTCTTTATCTGATGGCCTAAGTTGTCAGGGGAAATTCTTTTCCAAATTGGAACTCTTTCAAATTTTCTGCTCTATGATTGGCGTCTCCACTTAGATGATAGTTAGACTATAGCTTGAACTGCTTTGACTACCTTACAAGTTACAGTTACCGTATATTCTAACCTAGTGCTGACTTCTGCTCTGATGAGACTACTGCTCTTTAGTAAAAGCTAAATCTGTATAAATTGTCAGAGAAGTTCAGCACATTTGTTGTAATTGAGCAGAAAAAATAAAATAATTTGATTTCTTCTTTTTAGCTCACTGTTACTTTTTACAATTTCTTATTTCCTTGTTAACATCATTTTGTCAATATCTTAAATACATTATACATTGAATGTGCATTTATTACTGCTCTCCAATTAAAGATGTAATACTGGTTAATTTGCATGGAGAGTAGTTGTAAGCTTCATCAATTAAACAATGTACTGAAATGTTTTAAGCCCGGTATTTGTTTTCACAGGATTGTTGCTTGATTCCAGAGTCACCATTCTATTTGGAAGGCCCAGGTGGACTTTTCGAATATATTGAACAGCGTCTTAAAGAAAATGGGCATGTAGTGATTGTGTTGGCGGAGGGTGCTGGGCAAGAATATGTTGCCCACATTATGCAGGCTGATAATGGGACAGATGCATCAGGAAACAGGCTACTTTTGGATGTTGGTCTTTGGCTGACCCAACAAGTGAAGGTAGTATTTGCCTTTGTTTTTACTTCCTTCTATCCTGCTGGCTGCATGAGGCTTCCTCTTGTTGGATGGTTATGAATTGCCATTTTAACAATGACTGCAACTTCTGTATCGTGTGTCCTGTGAAGTTTGTCAGTTTAACATCTTTCTTTTACGCGTGGGTACTGCGAGCCTTCTTTAAGTTTCTATTTTCTGAATCATTATATTATTTGTTTTATTTGGAAACAATTACATTAAATAAATACTCTTTGTCCTAGTTCATCTGGAAAATATCTTTTCAGAAACCCACCCTTTATGCAATCCTGATAAACTGGGCTTGTTTACTTCCTTCTTCAACAAGGGATATGTTGGCGTCAATGCAAGTTTAATAGGTGTTTCCAACGCCAAATATCAGACCTTGGTTGCTTGATAAGAAACTCTTGCCATTCACCACAGCACTTCAATTTGTTGCTTCAAACTGTACTCCAATCAGCATTTCTAATATGATGGTTTTCGTGTAACAGGATCATTTTACAGATGTCCGGAAAATGGGAATAAACATGAAATATATTGGTATGCTCAAGACCTTTCAATTTTATCTTACTTTCTTATTGAATAGTTTGTCTTGGAGCGAAACGCAAGTGCATATCAGTTTTAAAGCTGTTTTAGGTAATGGATAAATTCTCTTTCTGCAAGTTGATATCATGGCAGCAAACCATTCAGAAGTTTGTATGATCCAAAATCTACAAATAAGAACTGACATTTCTCCATAGTCACTATTGGCATCATATTTGTTGGCGCCTGTAGTACTTAATTATGCTAAGACCATGTTTTAGTCAGGGCTGGTGCAGTTATAGAGTCAAAGATGTTTCCTCTGTTTACGTGTTTGTCGCTTTTAACGATAACATCAATGAAGCTTATACATAGTTTAGTAAGTTGATAGTTATTCAATTTTCTAGTGAAGAGAGAGCGCTGATTGATTCATCCTCTGGTCCTGCATCTATTTCTTTTTTCCCTCTCCTAATTTTTATGCAGTCTTCTGAATAGTTGGCCTATTTCTTTTATGATATATTTAGGACTCTCACTGGAAATGCTATTCTTTTTCTCTTGTAGATCCCACATACATGATACGAGCTATTCCGAGTAATGCATATGATAATATCTACTGCACGCTCCTTGCTCAGAGTGCTGTTCATGGAACCATGGCTGGATATACAGGCTTCACAGTTGGACCAGTAAACAGTAGGCATGCTTATATTCCAATTAATGTAAGCAATTCTAAGTTTAGAATGTAGATAGCTTCCCTCTTTTCCCATGAATAAAGAATCCATACCGCAGAGGCTATGTTGCTAACTAATTGTGAGTTGTAATTGCAGCGTGTTACAGAGAGCACAAACACTGTCAAGTTGACAGACAGGATGTGGGCTCGGCTACTCGCCTCAACAAATCAGCCTAGCTTTCTGCAGAAGTGTGAAATTCTGCAACTGCGAGAAAGATTGTAAAGAAACTATGGATGTAACCGACGACACGAGGATTACTTCTACTATCTAGATCCTATGATTGCTTGGTCTTCGCTTGCAGAGAAATATCAACGCATAAAAGAGTATCCAATGTTCAAAAGTTCTTGATTCTTTTAAAAGAGTTCTTATTTCTTTTTGGGGACTTCATGGCGGTACATCCATGACATTTTGGTAGAGATACTCATACATTATCATCCTTTGCATAGGTCATGGGTGGTGAATCTGAATCAGCTGTTGAACGACTCGTGCATTGGCCGGTGGGCTGACAGTTTTTGTTAATTGTTCACGTGGAATTCTTACGTCCGTAACTAACTTTTCATGCCTTTAAATGAAAAGTTGGAAATTTTATAATCTTGACTTGTCAGTAGATTAGAATGTAAAATGGACAACAATTAAGACTTGTTGCTTGTGTACTATGTTTTCTCTTTTCACCTTTCTCCCATGGTTATCTCCAGGAAATGCACTCCCAGGAGATTGTTCTGTCATTCGAGTTGACGGCGACGGCCCGACGGGACTGCCAACTTGGTGATGCAGCATTTATATATGATTGCTCAACTTATATGTGTATATTCATGAACAAAGGTTGGTTAAACTTTTACATTACATGTGCAAGTGGTGGATGAACTGGTCTGGTCTGGTCTGGTCATAAATGATACATATACAGCTTTGCAACGTACAGGCTGGTTGATAATATCGGCTATTTACATGCATCCATCCTCTTTGTAATGAAGAGGGGACAATTTTCCATAGTCAATTACTTTCATTTATTATGTAGAGAAAGATATCCATCTTGAATTGTCACTGGGTGTCTTTATCATGCAATTTCAACCCTTTATCATTCTGCATGGCCCCAAAGTGTAGAGGCTCCTAATTTCTGAAAGGCAAGAAGTTTGAATTTTGACTTAGATTTGTTGATTTGTACATAATGGCGAGATGTTATCCATATAGCCGACCTCACATAGTGAAATAAGGGCTTAGTTGTTGTTGTAGATTTTAATCTCATTTATGACACTACAATTATACCATGCATAATCACAGCACATGTTCGTTTGTGCATTTTATGAAAACATATTATATGGTAATGAACAAACATTTATTCTGTATTCAATTTATGCCATATAGGAAATTAACACCATTTAGTAATTTAGGGGTGATATATATTTGATGAGTTACTTTTCTGAGTATATAAATTGGTGTTATGTTTCCGTATTAGATTGTATATGGAGTGCCAGATGCGTATCTGCGCTAGAAATTAACTCCACTCATTATGTCATTATGGAGGATGATAATAGGTTCGTATTAAGAGATTATTACGTACAGAACTGTGTTAGGGAGAGATACATAAGGCTGGTAATCTTTGACACGATACGATATAAGCGGGTTATGGTTGAGTGTTAACGGGTTTGTGAGTTATATGGGTCGACACGAATGTCACGAAAAATTAAAAGATAAGATTAGGATTGAGAAGATCGATATATGAATTTATCAACCCAAACCCGACACGAGAAATTAATACTATAATATGAAAATGCGACACGAACAAGAAATTTTCGCGGGTTAAATGGATTTACACGAATAATTAAACGGGGAAGGTTAAATTTGAGTGGCGTAGATAGAGGAATTTGCTAACTCGAACCTGATAACTCGGGCATGACACGGATTGTCATCCCTAAATATACAGTATTAAAAAAAAGGTAAAAAGAAGACACTGCCGCTGTTGTGTCTCAAAAGTGGGGCAGTTGAAATCGATAGAAACAAAGATTTCTGTTCTCTTGTGGTAATTTTTCAAGAATCATCATTTTTTTTTTTCAAAATTTTACACAAAAAAAACAACTTTACTTTTTCAACAATTCAAAATTAAAATTTTAAAATTCCCTCTAAATACTTACTCACATAAATTCAAAAAATAACACAATCATTACACTTTTTTAATCTCTCACCTACACAATTTTCCAAAAAAAACTTCCTTCTAAAAAATTTCCAACAAAAAACTTTCCTCCAACAAAACTTTCACTACACAAGTCACAAAAAAACAGAGCAAGGTTGAGCCATATTAGATATTTTGTCTGTACCAACATTTATCAAACGATATCTCTTTGCTTGTGGGACGTCATTGAATATTGATCCTCTTGGGCGTTTTGTTTCTTTCTCCGTTACGGTACCAAAGTCAACACACAGAAATACAACAGTTACAAACTTACAACATCAAACAAAGTGTATACATATTCAACTTAAAAAAAATTCTATTGAAAATTAAGACTTATTATTATACACAACCTGTAATAATAATAATAATAATAATAATAATCTGTTTGATATTCATCCTATACATAATTCCGCTTCTTTTTTTCTTTTTTAACATTTTTGAGCAAAACTTTTCATGCTACTTTTCGTAGTTATCTTATCTGCTAAATAAAGCTTTGCTTTGTACTTTTGTAGCAGCATCAAGTTTTCAACTTTTTTGTATGAACGTACGAATCGAAATTACATTCGTACTTCATGAAACAAGTGATCTCTGCTTTTCGGCCGCCGTGAACAGCAAAAAAACTTGCCGCCATTAACCCAACGCCACTGGGCGGTCGAATTTCCCGACGATCGACCCGATCCGTTTTTCACAGCTCTCTTCTGCTTTTCCGGCCACAATTCACAGGCGGTGACGACCTTCCGGCGTCCAAAGGGAAATTCAGGATGGCTTTCCTCCCTCTCATCTTGAAAGCTGCACAGTCGTAAGCTCTTGCAGCATCAACCGCCGTGTCAAAAGTTCCCAACCAGAGCCGAGAACCCCTCCGGTTCGGGTCCCGGATCTCCGCCGCGTACTTCCCCCAGGGTCTCCTCCTCACACCTCTGAAGTGCTTGCTTTCCCTTTCTCTTTCTCTGTTCCCGAACAACCCATTTTCAAACGGGTCGGGAGAACCAGAAACTTTTGTACCCGGCGAGGGGCTCTGAGATGATGAGGCTGAGCCGATTTTTACGTCGAATTCGAAAAAATCAGGCTCGAGCTTTAAGTGACGAGAAACAGAGGAGGCTTCGGGTTGCTTCGGTTCGGAAACGAAAGAACTCGATTCCGACTCTGATGAACTATGGCCGGACTTACCAGGGCTAATTACGGATTTATCCTCATCGGTAGTGAAACAAAAGGCGAGATCATTTAAGAAGGATTCTGTGTCCGTACAATTAAAGTCTCCTAACAAATGCTCTCTGATGATCTCCAACGTTGTTGACTCCTCGGCCGACGCCATAGCTAGCAAGATGATGGAGAGAAGACTTTCTAGTTGAGTTGCACTTAATTTTACTACTAAATTGAGAGCAGAGCATTTGGCTAAAACTGGGATTTAATTTAAGGGAAGCACTAGTGAAATGGTGCCCAATATATAGGACTCCTACTGGCCCCCACCGCATTTATATATTTAGTTGAATTTTTTTTTAATTTGTTAAATTAATATGTTGTGTCCTATTATTTTTTTAATTATAAATTAAATATAAATAATACACAACACATAACTAAATTATATTAAGGTTATGATTTTATTTTTTTTAGAGTATTAGTAAGATTCACAATACATAATCAAATTATATTAATGTTGTGATTTTTTTTTTTTAAATATTAGTAAGATTTGAATTGATCATAACTAAAATTACATTTAAAGCGAAAAACATAACGAATTACTAAATAAATTTTGTTTTTTTTCTCTATTATTATTTTTGTAATTTATTTTTATAATTTAACCTTATTTTAAAATATAATCTTTTGGTCGTACAATATATATTTTGAACCAGTTAAAATAAATTTTTGGTTCCGTCACTACCCTACTCCCTCTAATCAATTACATTCTACGGCGATATAATTGTTTATAGTAAGCTATAATGTCTATTCACGACTTAAAATACGACTTTTAGTGTGAGACGGAAAATGAAAAGGATTTCCATCAGAGTGTGTGCTCTACGTGTGTGAGAGTTGGAAAATAAAACGGATTTCACGCTGGATATAGTCAATGGTTGGATAGTGACGGATTATGATGCTGCATTTATATATTTGGTTTTTGGTTGTTACAAAATTAGCACAAAAAAGAAAGTGCAGTTGTTACAAGCTTCTTGAAAAATTATGGGGTAGATAATGTATAAACTATAAAATTTGTTTCTTTCCTTCCATGACGTACGTTGAAACTTGAAACCCATGAAGATTATTATGGGTGACCACTGTTCAGTTAGAATCAAAACTGAACCGACAGCTCTAATTCCGAAACCAAAACTGTGGGAATGGTTTTTTGAATCGTAACCAAAATTGTAACTTACAGTTTGGTTCAAGTTCTTAATTTTATGAACCATAGCTGAAAGTAACAGTTCAGAATCATCCAAATATATATATTTATTTATAAATATATTTATATTCTTGTTATTTTTGTTTTATATTTATATACTTCATCCGTATTCATAGTTGTTAGTATCGTACGATACGTATCAAGAAAGGTAATTTTCGATACGTATCGTAAGTGGTAGTGAATCGTGCAATTGTGTGCGATACGTTAAATATGTCTAAAATTCAAATTTAAATGTCTAATTTTAATTTTTTCACTTATAAAAGTAACTTTTACTCTATATTAAATAGAAGATATTATTTCAATTATTATAAAAATGTTATTTTTATTTAAAATTTGTTTATAATTATTATCTCACATTTTTCCTATTTGGTAGTATTGGTTTTTGTTTCGCCTTTGTTTTGTAAAATATATTTAAAATTTTTTAACAATTTTCATCATTTTTAATATATTTTTTACATCTCAAATACAAATTTTACATTTTTACTACACCTTAAAATTTTTAAAATTCATTTTTAAAGCATACTTTCATCCCAAATACATTTTCGAAATAGAGATACCATACTAATCATCTTTATATTTGTTTACTGATTAAAAATAATAATGTCACTAGTATATTTATTTTGATGAGAATATTAATTATTTAATTTAATAATATAATATGTTTTTAATTTAATTTAAAAAAGATTGTGGACTGTATTATAAATTTATGATATGATTCAAATAATACTATTTAAGTTCAAGTTTTACTTATAGTTTTTATGATTTTCACATAAAAGTTCATTTTTATAAACTTATAAAAGTTTATTTTAAAGTAAATATTTATTCTTATATGTAATTCATAATATATAATAAAAAATATATACAGTTTTAATTTATTTTAATAATATATAAAATTTATATTATCTACCCTATATAATATAAACTAATATATGTTTGATATTAGAGTGTCATGTGGGTGCCACATTGAATTTTAATTTAATAAGCATCTTTCTAATTTATGTCTAATAGAATTTTAATTTAACTATTTATGTGGATGCCACATAAGCTTAATATCTAATAGTTAAATATTGAGTGAACTTATTTTATTTTCTACCATTCAATTAAATAATTTCTTTATTTATTTATTTTTACTTGTGGCTCTTTCACTCATTTATAGGGGCACTGCACTTTTATTCTTCCACTTTTTTATATATTTATTAAAAGCACATCTCACAAAAATTATATATATACACCAACAGGTCAACAAAAATTTAAACTTTAATTATATAATTTAAGGATTTTATTTATTAAAAAAAAGGCATGAGACCAACTTTCAGGTTCCGTACACTTTTTTTATAAAAATAAAACTTTATTTTTTTTCTTTTTTAGACTTATAATCTTAAATTCACAACTTTACATTTTCTAAACATTTTCATCGTGAAGTTAATTACTCAATTGATAATTGAGAGTATTAGTTTTTAACTCCTAAAGAATAGGAAAAGTCTACTGTCTCTTTGTTTCACCATTTATTTATTACAAATAGAAATAATATGTTGTATGCCTCTTTGCTTCACCTTCTATCATTATAAATATGAACAAACTATTGCTTTTCTTTCACCTTCTGTTAGTTACAATCAATAAGTTGTATATTTTTCTTCCCTGATCCATTCTATGAATGGCATTTTGAAATATTCTCTCAATCTTAAACAACACTGAAATTCTCTTTTAAATTGTTGTGAAGTGCATCAAGGTTAGTGAGTTATTATGTTCTAGATATGTTAACTAATTTCTCGAAATGAGAAATTTTATTCTTATATTTTACTATTAAAAATTATGACATTTTACACATCTAATAATATGTGATTTACATAGATCCTTTCTTGAATTTTCTTTTCCCATTAAGTTTTTTGTTGATTACTTTAATTTGTTGTTTTGTTTAAATTGTTTTGTTGTTGGTGCAAATTTTTTATGTGAAAACTTTTAGTTATCAAGAGTTGAAGGATTATTGTGTTAAAATTCTCTTTCCTATTAGTTCACAATGTATCATGTATGTGAAATTGTAAATCTTGATGTATTCTCTAGACTGTTCCTTTCTTTTACAGGCTTTTGTTATATTAATTTCTTGTTTTTAAAAAAAGTAGAGAAGTAAGTTTAAATGTGAAAAAAAAAAAATCATTTTTTTTTCCAACAACCTCAAAATTTTTCACAATTCTAAAGTAAATCCTTAATGGAAGGATGTTAAGTTACATACAAAAACAACAAGAATATGTTGGATGAAGGTAGTGTACCGGTAACCATATACTATTAAGGATGGAAAATTTCTTCCTTGATTTTGATATTTTTTTGTAGACTCCAATTGTTCTAAAAATGTATTGAATTAAGTTAATAGATGATAAATTTAAATCAACTCTCATATTCGTTGTTCTATTTGTATGCTAGCATGTGCACAATTAAACTTTTTATTATTATGATACAAATTAATATTTTATTGGGCATAAGCCGTGCATTGCACGGATGTACCGTCTAGTATTATTATATATAAACGTATCTTACGATACGATACGCGTATCATAAATTTGATTTTCGATACAAGATACGTATCGCGATTCGACAACTATGCCTGTATTATACTAAAATTTATTAGTTCATGAATTATTATTAATGTATTTATTTTTAAATTAAGAATCTTGTGAGTATGAATATTATTTTCTCTTTAAACTTCATTTGTAATTAAATTTTATTATTAAAAAATTAATTATTACAATTTTTTTGTTGTTGTAAATATAATCTTTTTAATGATCAACTTGAGTCCGCATTACTAAATTTGAAATTGAAATCATCAAAAATAATTGCAACCGTTATTGAATTCGAAGTTGAAACTGAAACCATCTGAAATCAAAACCGTCTAAAACCATTCTATAAAAGGTTCGATTCATCTTTCGGATAAAAAATAAAAAAGAAAAGAAGATTCAATTCAGTTTCCATCATTTATGGAATCGGAGACCAACGGTTATTGAATCGTAAGTGACGATTTTGAAACCGTGTTCACCCCTAAAAATTAGTAATGGTAGGAAAAAGAAGCGACATATGACATGGCCCATCATTTCATTATAAGTTTACATTCTAAAATTTCATTGCCCGATCATTTTCCTACACGGAATTTGTTGATTGTAGAATTGGGATTTGCAAGTAATTATAAGTTTGTGGAATCTTTGAGGGACATGATGTTTCTCTTGAATTTTGATTAACATGTGAAATGCGTGCATGATTCATGTTAAAGAAAAACGTGACCTACAAATCACAACTTTATGAAAAAGTATTGCTAAATCCACGCTGCAAACATTAACTTTGTGAGTACTTCGGTGATTAGCGGATCATTCTTTCATTTCATGTCTGAATTGTGCGAGATTATTGGGTGTAACAGTCACGGAAGAAGATGCTACAGTTCATGGTTGTTAAACTCGTATGTAGACTCGGACGAGTCTACGAGTCAAACGCACACAATTGATCCAAACTCGGTTTGGATGCTTTTCAACTTAGACTCGGTCCAAACTCAGTAGACTCAGTCAGAATCGGTAAACTCGTCCGATTCTACGAATGTAGTCCGAGTCAAAAAATTTTATTTTACTTTGCATATTTGGGCCACAAAACTCATTATGAGAACATTGCCCCGCCACGGTGGCCCGGAAGTTAAGTATCACTCCCTTCCCCCTTTGCTGCTTTTATAAGGAGTTTTATCTCCCCAAATGTTTCTACTAGCCGATGTGGGAACTAAGAAATCAGCAATGAAGGCAAAAATCTTTAATTGTACCAGGCAAGACTCGAACCCATACGCACAGTAAGTTATGTAGTTGGTTTTCCACCAAGCAAAGCATGCTTATGCATAGGGGTGATATCGAGCCGAGCCGAGCCCGAACTTCAGTGTGTTCGAGCTCGGCTCGGCTAAATATTACTAAGCTCGAGCTCGAGCTCGAGCTCGATTCGAGCCCAAAACTTAAGCTCGAGCTCGAGCTCGGCTAATTATTCAAAACTCGAGCTCGGCTCGAGCTCGGCTCGAGCTCAAAATTTAACTTCAAACTCAAGCTCGTTTCAAAGCTTAGCTCGGCTTAATTTTCCTAAGCTCAAGCCCAAGCTCAAGTTTGATTGTGTAGGAAGGGAGCAGCCTGCCTTCCCCTTTTTATAAGCATTGAACATACACAACAACTCACAAAATCTAGATGTGGACAAACAAAGTTGGCAGCGCTCCCACTTTCCTATATATTTAATATGCTCAGACTTATATAACCAAACATGTGGCTGGCTGAGTGGTTGGTGTTCAACTTTCACATACAACCCACATGGGTTCGAATCCCATTACCATCAAATTGGGAAGGCTTTTTTAATATGCTCAAATTTATATCTTTCATTTAATTTCCTTTCTAATTTTCTTAATTCATTGTTTCATTTTATTCTTTTTATACTTATTTATATACAATAAAAAAATATAATTATGACATCTTTTTTAACATATGTTCAATATCTATAATGAGCTTCTTATCGAGCCGAGCTGTTCACGAACGTAATCGAGCCGAGCTCCTTTCTGTTCATTTATTGTTCGTTTATTAATCGAGCCTAAAATTTTGTTCGTGTTCGTTTATTAATAAATAAACGATCTCGAACCGAGCTTTTAACGAGCCGATCCCGAGCTTGTTTGTGAACGTTCGTGTTCGTTCTCAGCCTTATGCATTTAAGAGCAGAATTGAGATTATATGTTTTTTTACTTTTAAAACTCTTGGATTTTATTACTCTAGTAATTTTCTCTTTGGGTTTCAAAGTCAAAATATTATGAATTTATGAGGCAATTTTAGAGTATTGTTTCAACCTCAACAAATTTTCAATATTCTTCATTTCTTTTTCAGGTCAATTGCTTCTTTTTTTTTTCCCTATAAAACATGTGTATTCCTGTTAAATTTATAATTTCTCACAATTAATTAATAATTTAGTAAAATAATTGGAAATATTAGTTAATTTAATTTATTTTCAAATATTAATCATAATAATTCTATCTATATTTATTTCAAACATGCACATTTAACCTTTATAATTATATTTAAATTAATTATACAATTTTAAGTTATTTTTCGATTCTACATCCGATTTTACGATTCTGATTCTAGACCTAAAACGAGTCTAGCTAAAAATACGAGTTTAACAACCTTGCTACGGTCAGTAGTGGAACTTAACTTAATAAAAGATGAGCCAAATTGTAGAAACCTCCTAATTAATATAATATATATCTATATTTTTTGTACGGGCCAAATATATGTGGGTGTGTGTGTGTGTGTGTGTGAAACATATATACCAAATAAATAATTTCTTGTAGGGGCCAGACCTATCCTTGTTCCCACTAAGATCCACCTCTCACTAAAATTGGAGACAATTAGTGGAGGTGAGGGTACAACTAACTTGTGAGTTCATTAAAAAAAAAAAAAAAAAACACCGTGATCATAATTTTATCCCTAGACTCGTTAGTATGTTGCACTATTATCAAGCACGCATCTATTACATTGAATAAATTCATCCTGAATTGTGATCATGGCAATAAAAAAAAAGGAGGCATATTTACTTGTCGCTCCTTGTATTTTAAGTTGTTTTTTTTTTTGGCCCCTTATTTCAAATGGGCAAAGGTGCAAAATTGCCCCTAACGTTTTCTGTTAGGGGCAATTTTGCCACTAACGTTTATTTTGGGGCAATTTTGCCCCTAACGTTTTCTGTTAGGGGCAATTTTGCCACTAACGTTTATTTTGGGGCAAAATTGCCCCTAACGTTTTGTGTTAGGGCCAAATTTACCCTTTAATTTTTTCTCAAATTACATTTACCTCCTTCAAAGTTTGTTTAAATAACAAATAGATATCTTAAGTTTTAAAAAATAACATTTTAGTCCCTTAACCATCCAAATTTGGAGTAAAATATTTTTATCTAATAAGAAAATACATTTAACACGAATAATAATTAATTATTATTGTTCCAAATAAAAATATTCATAAATATCTAAACTTTTAAAAATATTAATTTAAAATGTATATATATTTTTAAAAAATTGAAAAAACATTAAAAAAAAGAAAAAGAAAAAGAACACCCCAGGCCGTGGCCTGGGCATGTTTTTTCATTTTTGTTTTTTTTTTCTTTGTTTTTAAATTTTTTACTTATAAATACATTTTAAATTAGTATTTTTTTTAATTTAGACATTAATGAATATTTTTTATTTAGGATTTTAAAAAACTGGAAAAAAACCATAATAAAGGGAAGAAAAAAATTAAGGAAAAAAAATCCTTAAAATACTATTGGGGTGGGGGTGGGGAGAGAGAGAACTAATTTTAAATACATTTTAAATACATTTATATGTAAAAAATTGAAAAAACCTGGGCATGTTTTTTCATTTTTGTTTTTTTTTTCTTTGTTTTTAAATTTTTTAAAATATATATGCATTTTAAATTAATATTTTTAAAAGTTTAGATATTTATGAATATTTTTATTTGGAACAATAATAATTAATTATTATTCGTGTTAAATGTATTTTCTTATTAGATAAAAATATTTTACTCCAAGTTTGGATGGTTAAGGGACTAAAATGTTATTTTTTAAAACTTAAGATATCTATTTATTATTTAAACAAACTTTGGAGGAGGTAAATGTAATTTGAGAAAAAATTAAAGGGTAAATTTGGCCCTAACACGAAACGTTAGGGGCAATTTTGCCCCAAAATAAACGTTAGTGGCAAAATTGCCCCTAACAAAAAACGTTAGGGGCAAAATTGCCCCAAAATAAACGTTAGTGGCAAAATTGCCCCTAACAGAAAACGTTAGGGGCAATTTTGCACCTTTGCCCTATTTCAAATTCTTCGCGTTTTGCAGTCACCATTTATCATGAAATGACATTATTACCCTTAACTTGAATGATACTAATAATATATTTTGAGAGGCAAATGTGGCATTTCTAATTTCACTCTAAATATACTGACGATACATAGATCAGAAAATTAAACGGACAAAATTGAAACTACCCAAATCAAACACTCAAAGAAAAGTAATTAAGCCTAAAGAAGTATAATAATAAACAAATAAATATCTAATCAAATCAATGAGAAGAGGGTTGAAACAGCAAATCTAAGAGAAAAAAATTATGGGACCCTTAAATTAATGAAAAAAATGAGGATGATGATGATCAAATGGAGATGCAACTTCCAAGTTACAAGTTTAAATTTCACCAAAAAACGGCATTTAAAGGCTTGAAGTTGAGGTGGTCTTTTCTTATCAACTTGTTGGAGGCATTTTGGTTGGGCGTGGGCCCGATGGCTTTTGCATGGGCCCCAGTGGGGCTCCGATTGTGGGTCAATCCATAATAATTACTCAATTATTTATGTTTTTAATTTATATATATATAAATCAACTAGGGAAGTTAATATTACTTAATTCGGGGCACCCAATTATATAACTCACGTTGAGATATCTAAATACAATTCACATTGAGTTACTATATACATTGGAGAATATTTTCTTTTATAATTGGGGTACCACTTTATTACACAATGGCGTAGCCAAAAAAAATATCAAAGGGTCTAGTGCTAATGTTTTTAGTTGTAGGATTGAAAGATATTATAAAATACTAGAATTATATACGCATATATGCGACCAGGGGAGGGTTTGGAGATTTTTAGACCCCCTTTAGAACCGCCAATGTTGGGACATCACTGTTGCTTACAACATGTGCGACTGATAGCGTCTCTACACTATGTTCGGAACAGAAACCAAACACCAGTAGCGAGGATCACGTCAATGGGACTTGCACCTCACACATCACTACACCATAATTAGGGATAGGGAGCAGCCCCATAATGGTTGAAAAGCATTTTCTTAAATTTCGCAATTCTTGTGAAATGTGCTATTTAAACCATTGATCTAATGATTTGTGCACTAAGTATTTTACCAATTGAAGTGGCCTGATTCGGTTTCTCCCTAAAAGTTTGTCTGTGTGAATGTTTCAGTTTTGTCTTCTGATTAATGTTCATTTAGAAATATGTTATTTTCCACTTTCAATTTCTTTGAAAGTATGCCAGTGTCTCTAACACAACACCTTATTGAAATTGAACTCATGAATTCTAAATAACAATAATAAATAAATAAAACTCATGAAGTCCAACTTTTGCATGAACCGGAGAATTGTGTCTCTCTATTTTAGATAAATTACGTTTACTTTTGAAAATCGTCCAACAGCATTTGAAATACAAAAGTCAGAGCAGAGTACTCTAGTGACGCTCCAATGTAGGCCCATATTGGAACAGCAAGTGTAAGATAACATTCCAACCTCTATCCACCCAATAACTTCCATAAATTCCCAACTCCCTTATCCAGGCTGCAGCCCCGGGCCCATCCTTATGAGCAAGTGCCGTTGTTGCTACTGCCTCTTCTGGAGAGCATACGTGGGAGTAGGGGTGATATCGAGCCGAGTCCGAACAGCAGTGTGTTCGAGCTCGGCTAAGCTAATAATTTCAAGGCTCGAGCTTGATTGGAGCCCAAAATTGGAGCTTGAGCTCGAGCTCATTTAAGGGGTCCCAGGAAATTTCCATTTTTTCCCCTTAATAATAAAATTTTTTACTTTTTTTTAAAATTATTTATATTCACAGGCCAACGAAATACAATAATTGAACATTGGCCTGCCAAAAAAGGCTTGTAAACTACGAAGCGCTTCTGTTTTTTTTATAAAGGAGGAGCATGTCCAGAAGGTTGTCTATAGGTGATGTGAGATTTTGAAAGCTGCAGGAAGAAGGAAAAAACTGAAAAACTTAGGGTGCGCTTGGTTTGTAGAGGGAAATGAAAATGGGAATGAGAATAATAATAGTGGAGAATGATAGTAGAATGAATGATAGCATTGGTGTTGTTTGGTTTGTGATAGGGAAGACTATCATACCATTGATGGTGTTTGGTTCACAAATAAACTTTTAGGAATAAAATTTATTTTAATTTTTTTTTACATTTAAATTTTAATATATTATAAACTATTTGTGTTAAAATATATTATGATGATGAATTTTAGCACTTAAAATTTTAAAAAATAAAAAATACACATAAAAAATTATTGCATAGGGGAATGATTCCTATTTCTCCCAAAATGGAGGGGAATGGATGATTGGAAAAAAATGGGGTTTGAAAGTGGGGCTCGAGGAATGAAAACCCTCAACCAAACACCTATTTTTATTTCCATTTCCATTCCCATTCCCCACTCCCAAATTCCCAACCAAGCACACCCTTAAAATACTTTTAACATGATTCAAACCCACGTAGATAGTTTTCTATCAGCCTAGCTTACCACTAAGCTAAGGATGCTTATATGTTTATTATCTAAATTAAAAGTTAAAATATATTATTTTTCTTTTAAAACTTGTGGGTTTTTAATACCTACTAATTTTCTCTCTTTGAACAAATTTTTTATCGAGCTATTCACAAACATAATCGAGTTTTTATTCCCCTTGTTCATTTATTGTTCGTTTATTAAACGAGCCTAAAAATTTGTTCGTATTCGTTTATTAATAAATAAACGATCTCAAACCGAACTTTTAACGAATCGATCCCGAATTTATTCGTGAACGTTCGTGTTCGTTCTCAGGCCTATGTGGGAGATTCACCTACCCACCCCACGGGCCTAAGACTCCGACTAGGCCTGTGGAGGGAGATATTTGTTTAAATTCAGAATCCTCACATCACTTATTCATAAAAAAATAATAAAAGATTTCATTTTCATCTTGACTTTTCTTCCTTCTACAGTTGTGATCTGTGGAAATTGGACACACTCGCGCTTTCATTAATTATACTTCTTTGTTTTTCTCTTCTTTTGGTAAAAAATTCTAACTTCAAATCTTGGAATTTCAAAAGGAAAATCAAGGAGTAAAATCTTCCTAGCTAGCAGCTAATCAATCAGAAGGTAACGTCCAAGGACATCGATGATCAAGTGTATTGTGACGTGAGAGAGTGGAAATTAATAGTTATTATACATATATATATAATATTTATATATGTTAATTATGAAATATACATAATTATATTAATTAAAATATAAAGGTCTGTTCTTTTTGTTTCGTTTTAAAAACGGTTTTGGTTTTAACAGTAAATTTAATATATTTTAATCATATTTCATCATTTTCAATACAACTTTTTACTATCCAGCATCTACTTTTTAAATTTTCAATACACTTTTTATATTATAAAACTTATTTTCAAAATCGTTTTCAAAACGCTCAAATAGTTTTCAATATATTACAAACACAATTCTTTTAATATACTACATACGTTCTACTAAAAGCGTCAATTGGTACAAATATCTATAAATCATAATGTAAAAATCTAAAGTATATTTTTCTAATGAAACGGAGGGAGTGTAAGAAGAAGTATATGAAAGGAAGGTGGTCCTAAGGACATGGGAAATTAGCATAAGAAGACGTCGTTGTTGGACGAGAAATTTGATTGTGGACAAAACCAAATTGAAATGGTTAGGTTTCCCACCTTTAATTCAATAACCCAAAACTAAAAGAGTAAAGTGTCAAAAATGTCATTATATTTTTTCAAAATCTCCCGTTTGGTTACTAAACCTTTTTTTTCCCCAGAAACGTCACCATACTTTCGAAAATGGGCCAGAAATATCATTCTGTTAGAGCTAATGAAATAGTCAACATGTGCCTCTCACATGTTTTCTTTCATGGTATTTTGGCATGTTTACTGTTCATTTCTTTTTCTTTTCTTTTTTGCTTCTTCGCCAATAGTTCAGACCATCTTATTCTTTTCTTGTTTTTTTTTCTTTCTTCTTCTCCGACAGTTCAGACCAAATTTTTATTTTTTTCCCTTTATTTTCTCCGACAGTTCAGACAGTTTTCTTCGTGCTGCCGCAACTTCAAGCTGCGTTCGCTTGTTGTGCGCCTGGGGGGGAGGAGCGGCGGAGGGAGTGGGAGGGGAGGCGGACAGAAGCGGAGAAGGAAGGAGGGATTTGGGGGAGAAGATAAATAGTAAAAATATGGAAGAAGGAAAAAAAAAAAAAAAAAACAAACAAACAGTAAAATAATAAAAATACCTGCGAAAAAAGCATGTAGCATGCACATGATGCCTATTATGTTAGCTCTAACGGAATGATATAAACAACTGATTAATCTCATCCATGATCAAACCTAACCTAAAATCGCATGCAAACTCATTCCTCACGTTTTGTACTGATCATTAATTGATGCATAAATGTACTCATATAGCAATGAAGAGGTCACTCGTGAAGAGTTCGTTTGCGATCACTCAGTATAGTAACATCTTAGCAGGTTGCCAAAATTCGATCTATAACCTTCACGTACCTTGAAACCCCTTTAATAATGGGTGTGGTGTGCATAAAACTAAGACTTCATTGGGTCTGGCCCAATCGAAGAAAGGAATACATAAACAGTAAGAAAGAAAAGACGCATATATAAAAGGTTCAAGCTCAATCTCAGGTCGGAAAAACTCTCTAAAAACCGAGTCAAAAAAACATACTTAGGTCGGTTGCTAGCTTAGGTCGGTCCCACGGGATTTCCTTATTGACACCACAAAAACCGAGCTCGGGAAAGTTAGGTCGGTTTAATGATAACATTGACACAATAGATAGAAATCATTAGAGGACCAGGAGCCCATTTTGAATTCATGCAGGAAGTACACAGAGCAATGATGTAAAAGAAGTTCGAAGTCAGACTATGATAGACAAAGCGTAAAAGTCATCGCAAAAAGGGGAGAGCAGTTGAAAGTACAGATCATCGTGGTGCAACGGACATGCAAAAGTATGGCTATAAATACTAAGTCATGAGACTAACTGAGGCACGCAATCTATTCTATATTTAAGCTCTCAGTGAATACCGTTTATCATCTTCATCCTTACTGACTTGATCGTCGGAGTTACACCGGGGGGATAGCCCCGCTCGTTTTGCTACTTATTTCCGATGACGGAGCACCTTTTAGGTCGATTCGAGCTATACCTTCTCATCCGCGTAGATCCGAGCTGAAGAAGCCCAGAACCGATCCCTGTTGCTGCTTGCTTCCGCCAAAGATCTCTACTTTGGGCGGCCTGAATACTCGAGACTTCCATTGGGCCAGCCGGAGCATCTAATACCGAATATTTTGCGGCACATCAGAGAGTATCGTTAAACATATGTGATGAGTACGTGCGGCTCTGTTCTTTTCCATTCCATTTCAAAAACTACTCCCTCTAAACCCTTCTAATGGAACGGAAAGTATCACTTTTTTCTCTAAAATTTTACACAAAGAAACGACTTCATTTTTTACTCAATTTAAAATTCAAAATTCCCTCTAATTCTACAACAACATAAATTCAAAAAATAACATACTCATTACTTTTTTTCTTCTCTTTCTTACTCAAATCTGAAAAAGAAATTCCTTCCATACAAATATTTATTCTCTAAAGTTAAAATTTTCCAATTGGGTAACCAAAAGAATGAATACTTTTAAAATAGCCTCGTTAGCATTGTCATCTTGTTTTGTAGTATTAATTAAATCTATATCTGCCAAATGAATCTGAGAATAAAGAGTTATTTTTTATGCTATCAATTGACACGTGTATATATATATACTAGATGGGAATATTGTGCGATTGCATGGTGAATGCCCGATAATATTATCATGTGACAGCATAAAAATTATTAAAAAAATAAAAATTATAATAGTAATCAATTTTTGATTGTAAATACAGAGTTAAAAAGAAGAAATATATGTCAAATATAATACAAATACTGGAAATCTTCTCTCAAATATATAGATTGGCATGCCTACTATATTTGCTTCCTTTTTCCTCGCCTCTTGTCAACTTCTTCTTCTTCTTCTTCTGCTGATGAGGTGAATTTAGAGACATATTTCGTAGATTTGGATAGGGAAACATCATTTTTCATTGGAGTAGAACATGCACAAACTTGCAAATTCGAAGAAGAGATTGAGAAAAATATATTCTAAATGAAAGTACATATATTACGAAAAGTTGCCCAGTTAACGTGATTTGGACATGCACATAAGCATTCTAAACAAGAAGAAAGTTATTTTTGATCTTAATGGATTGAAGATAGATATATATATATATATATATATATATAGATTGTAAAGTGTCTATTCATTCTCTTGTGTGAATTACCAAAAGTTTTCAAATAGTTAATCATTTACTAATTGCAAATTAAATAAAGGAAGTTGATGTGAACAAAGTAAATAATCATTATATAACCAAGAGTCTTTTTGTAACTTAATAGTACATGAAAAGTCACAAAATTAAAAAGAGTTAGTGGATAACAATAATAAAAAGTATAGAAAATAAAAATGAATTTAAATGAACTAATTTTACATTTCACTCATCCTTACATATACAGAAACATGCATCACATAAAAAGTCATTTATTTATAATAATGTATTTATTAGTAATAAAATAAACTATATATCAATATAAACGTTCGATAATTTACATACATTTCTAACCCAAAATTTATATTAAGTTATATACATATTAATAGAAAAGATATATGCATATATATATATATATATACACACACACACACACTTACGATTATTAATATTTTTTTGACGAATATGATTATTTATACATATGGATGATCCTTATATAATGCGAAGTTAATCTAATATAGAAATTGAAAAAATAAATTAAGAAGTTAGTAAAGACAAAGAAAAATATTATTTAATTAAAAAAGAGAAAATAAAATTTGTGCATTCAATAAATTTAAATATTAATCTGACGTGGTATTCATATGGATGGTTAAATTAAAGATCTAATATGGACATAAAAAAGCAAAATTATTTATTAAATTATTTGTTAATGTGGCAGCCATATCAGCTTTAACATTATTAATTATAGGCTAGATGTGACAGTCACGTGGAACCCTCATATAATATAGATATGTTACTTTCTATATTATATAGAGTAGATATAATTTATTATTGTAAGAGCATAAATTAGGCTTTCTAAACAATATTCTAACACAACCGCATTATACGCGATGAAATCATGCATGCATGCACGTGTGTGTGTCTTATATATATAAGTATGTATCTTACTGGACGCATTGCAACATCATTTTAATTAAATACTCCGTATTAGTTTCCTTTGTTTCAAAAAAATAATAATAATAATTAACGCATCTGTACCAGATATCCAAAAAAAAAAGAAAAGAAAACCTTGTAACTTAATTAATTTGCAACATTTAATTAGGTCAATAGTGTAGAATTAATTGTGATTATATCAAGTGATGGAGCAAGACATGGATTCAATTTCAAGTTTTTCCAACTTTTTTTTACTTTTAACATTTTACCTATTCAACTTCAACCTCGTAAATAAAGCCAATCTACGTTACGTATGTGAAATGCAATTCGATTGCTTGAAAAATTATTTTTCTTCTTCTTCTGGAAAGGAAAGGGCATTCAGTTAAATAAAGAATTAATTATGACTTTTACTTGATATGCAATTATGATTTCCATTTCAGACCTCTATTTATTGACCTCTAGTGTCCAAATTTTGTACTGCTATGGGCTATAGGTATGCTTAACTCTACAAGCTAATTAATTATTATACAAGTGCCATTTAGTTGAGGTAACTTATAATATGAGTTAATTAAGAATAAAAAGCCATAAGTTCCCGCTTTCAATCCACATTCTCCAGAAACTGAGCTAATTTTCCAACCCTCACTACCACAGAAATGATCAAAGGATGCGCCGGCCTTTGGAGGCAGGTGTTCTCCAAAGGGGCCGGTAAAGCCTTTGGAGGCGGGTGCATAAATGCCTCCAATAGATTATTCTATTGGCCCCAAAGAGCTTTGGAGGCGGGTGCAACTATTGGAGTTGCACCTGCCTCCAATATCGTGTTTATTGGATGCGGGTGTATTTCTGCAAATTTTAATTAATACTGGGTCAAAAATTCTCTTTGTTTTGGATCGTTAAAAGTTGAAAATAAATTTGAAAATAATATATTAGGATAATTTTGAAAGTTGAAAATTATTTTGAAAAAGGCGATAAATTGTTAATAAATAAAACCCACAAGTTTTAGAAGAAAATATATAAATATATACTTTCGATTTTAATTATATATATATGAGTATATATAGCCTAGTGATAATTTAATGTGCAAGAGTCAAGTTATTCAGCATGCGTAAGTTCGATTCCTACCGAAACCATAAATTGAAAAAAATTAAATTAAATTTTGTATTGTACGGGTGTAGTGGAAGGGTTATTCCTCCAATAACCCCTCACTAAGGAGGCTGTGCGGGCCCCTCCTTTTGGAGGCGCCCGCACCGGAGGCGAGTACACACACTGTACACCCGCCTCCAATGTCCCATTTTGCACTAGTGCCTAAATAATATGGTGTTTGGCCAATCCGTACTCAACGGCTGAGATTCGATTCCTATTCTTACTCAAACGTTGTAATATTAACACGCAATTTTCTCCTTTTCAATCCCTCGTTGTAATAGGGTAATTAGTTGCAAATTATAGAAATTCCCATGATACTTGTTAAATTACCGATTAAACATATCACATTATCAACCAAGTGTTTTTTTTTTTTTTTTAATAGTAATTTCATCAAACCACAACATTCATTTATAATTTCAACGGTTAATTTACCCTTTGAAATAAAATTTTCCTGCCCATAATTCTTGCCGATTGAGTTTTCATTTTACAAAAAGAATCTGCAAGAAATTCAACCCTTTTGGATTTCTCTGCATTTTCTTTGACTATGAAGAACTGCTTCCAGCGATCTGTAATGGGAAATGATAGTTAGTTAATGGTGTTTCAGCCCAACCATCTTAATCAATTACTGTTTTTTTTTTTTAATAGTAATTTCATCAAACCACAACATTCATTTATAATTTCAACGGTTAATTTACCCTTTGAAATAAAATTTTCCTGCCCACAATTCTTGCCGATTGAGTTTTCATTTTACAAAAAGAATCTGCAAGAAATTCAACCCTTTTGGATTTCTCTGCATTTTCTTTGACTATGAAGAACTGCTTCCAGCGATCTGTAATGGGAAATGATAGTTAGTTAATGGTGTTTCAGCCCAACCATCTTAATCAATTACTGTTTTTTTTTTAATAATGTGAGAATTCGATTTTCATTCCCCCTCGATGAAGTACCCATTTGGATTTACTATTCATATAGATTAGCTATAAAAAAAAAATTCCAATTTATTCTTGTTTTAATTTATCTAATTAAAAGTTAATAGTTATCTTAATTAAATAGCCTAATAATATTAACTGGATTACAAGTTATGGGTATTTTTTTAATTATAATTTGTCTTAAAAATATTCTAAAACGTCTATTATTTTGTAACGAGAAAGTATTCACCATGATTTTGTGTTTTGTGTTTGTGTTTTTCACTGTCTGAATCTGAACCCTGGACCGGATAAGGGATAAGTGATGAGGAGAGGAGGCAGGCTGTCCAGTCCTGAGTTGCAAAAAATATTGTACGCAATGAAAAGTGAACCTGTGTCCACTTCTCTTTCGCTAACCCAACTCCATCAAACCATTTACTTTTTTCTTAAAGAAATAGAGAAAATAATTGGCACGATGTCTCATTTATTACATAGAAAACATAGCTTAGGCCACATAGAATAAGAGGAAGAACCACAGAAGCCGCCTGCAAGATTTTGCTAGCAAAAGCAGAAAGAGGTATAAATCGAACTTTCGACTTTTAAGTGGCTCCTATGCGTCTCAACCGATGAGGTACCTACTCGTTCCTTAGACTTGTGACTTTTTGGTGGTTTGGTTGAGGAGTGGGGACTAGACTAGAGATTAACCAACAGTAAATGGTGCATCCATTGATTCAGCTAAATTCCAACCTCCAAGTTGGCCAAACAAAAAGTTATTGTCGATTCTAAATAATGGATGGGGGGGGGGGGGGGGGTGGGCCTTAGTGCACTGAATTACAAATTACCAGACGCAACCATATAAAAGATTGTCGATTGTCCCACCATTGAATCGATCACACAAGTGGACAATGTCTTCTTCTTCTTCTTCAATCGTCTTCTCAATTGTTGTTTGTAAGTGAGGCAACTTTTGGTTGTTTCCCATTGATGCGTCACGGCCCAACTTGAGCAATACCGCCATGTCCGATCGCTTCTAAATACCAAAATTCGTGTGTATGTGTGTGTATATATATATATATATATCATTTCATAAATATGTTTTTAGAGTTTTGAATAAAATTAGTATGGATGAGCGCAAAGTCAATGTTATTTGCTCACCCGACGAAGAAGATATCTAGCATTAAAAACTACTGTCATTTTAATTCTTCGCATCTACGCACGTTAGCCCAATCGGCTTTATGGTCCCTGCTGATGAATGAGATGGATGAAATGAGTATTTATATATATGTGTATTTCAGCTACGCGTCGATAGTCAAGAGAAAAATGAATTTACATTAACTTCTTATCATTTTTAACACACTTTCTCCTTTTTAATTATGTTATTTTATATTTTTAATTAATACACTTTTTTATATTTTAGAAATCATTTAGAAAATCAAATTTAAAAACATATTTTCGAAACGCTCCAAAACAAACCGAGTATGTGGACTTTAATATATCTTCAAGTGGAGGTATGATTCTACTATTGTGTTGGTAGGTTCACGTACTATATCTGAAATTGCTGTTACTAGAGATGGCCATGGTTCTGGTTCAAACCGACCCGGAACCGGACCGCCGGTTTTGAAACCGGAACCGTGGCCCCTGGTTCCAGAACCTAAACTGGACCCGCCTTTGGCGGTTAAGGTTCCGATTCCTCTTGTCTGAGAATCGGGAACCGGCGGGTTGGAACCAACCGGTTCCAAAGGGTCCAACCCTCCGATTCTAATGTGAGAACCATAAAAATAATAATTTTTACATTCCTCTTGCACAGATTCAAACACAGAACCCTTTGTTAAAATTGAAAGGTTTTAAGCAAAGTTGATTAACCACTTCAACTATTTGCTTTTTTTGAACTTCTTTCTTATAATTATAATTATATTATATGTTTAACATATAATATATAAAACTATTTTTAAATATATATTATAATAATATATAAACTAATAGTATACTTTTTATATATTATTAATATAATATAAATAAGCATTAAATTAAATTAAAATTAATTAATTATTAAATTAAATTACATCCAACCGCAACTTCCGCAAATGATGAAGATGAATTATATTAAATATTCAAGATGCATTTATTTTGTAAAAGTTTCAATGCTTCAAAGTTCAAACTCTGATTTCTCACGATTTATAACAAGGCATCACTCTCTTGATTTTTTTTAAATAATATATTGAGATATTATTCATCTGTATATATATTTTTTTTTCACAATTTATTTTTGTATATTTTATTATATAAATCATTTAATTGTTTAAATGTATGTACCGTCGCTACAGATTTTATTTTATTTATATAATTTTAATTATTTATAAATAATTGAGTTATTAATTGAGTCAAAATAAAATAACATTTATAATTTAAAATTTTTAAATAAACGAAAAAATTGTTAAATAAACAGAAGAGATTGGAATCGGAATGGGAACCTTGACAGAACCGGAACCGTGACAAAACCGGAATTGGAACCGGAACCGGCAGTTCTAGAACCGGTACAGAACCGTCCCCCCAAGGTTCCGGTTCCGGTTCCGGTTCCACTGATTTATGAACCGTAACCGACAGTTTTGGAACCGTGACCATCCCTAGCTGTTACTATCAAAGTAATTAGTCCATTCCAATTTCCATGTATGCTTTCCGTCACTTATAAATATGCCATGTCGATGAAGAAAGGCTGGGAGAGGCAATTGATAATCTTGTTATGTCTTCGTATTATTTTTAATTTAATATTAATTATTTTCTATTTTTTTTATATATAATATACCAAGATGCGAAAAAAAAAGAGAAAATATATAAAGAAAACAATTAATAGAAATAGATAAGATTAAATTGATGAAGAAAAAGAGACTCGAGAATTAAAGAAAGTGGAATAGATTGATAGCAAATCAAGGGGACAAACCACTTGCAATAAACTTTATAAAGAAGAAATCAAATCTTAACATTTGGAGGACTTTTTGCCACTCAAAAACTTATAGGAGCTATTGTATGTATAAATATAATTCAATGCGCTACCGGTACTGATGTGTTCGCTTTGTCCTTCAGCCTAACGGAAGTAAACATGCTACGTATTCCCTTTTTAGGGTCACGGATCAAGTCCCTATATTTTTTTACCATGAAGTGGTAGGTCTCTTTGCATGCTTATGACTGACTTTGACATCGAAATTTAATCTAAAAATAATTTTTAATCGTATGAGTTTACAGGGAATAATGTATTGGAATAGATTAGATTTGAAAATTTTCGACAAACTCAACTTTATCGGGTATAATTTATTAATATACTCTACTTATTCTCATTTTATTATTTTTTTGATCCACGACAAATAATAATACAACAAATTAGTGAAGTCAATAATTACTTCAATTCCAAGAAAATAAAAAACAAATACAAAGTATTAAAATAATGGAAATTTTGGTTTCAAACTACAAACATCAATTCATTCGATTCTGATGGGTCTCAGTTCTGTATTTTAGCTGGACCATTATTGTCGTTGAATGTAGAGTATTGAACGATTTGGTTTGTTGAATCCATTTATAAAGTAATAAAAAAAAAATAGTAATAGTTGTTATAAAAATATAATTAACAAGTTTAAATTCAATCCTCGTTAAAATCTTTTAAAAAATCAGCTTTTTTTTTTATTGTAAAATCTTCTGTTATATTTTGGCTCAAAATAGAAATTTGTGCAACTTGGTGGGGATGATGTCCTTCCTAAAGTATACATATATATACTAATAAGATACTATATATTTGAGTTATATAAATAGAAGAAAATTCATTTTGAATGATATTATTGCACAAAAAATTAAAATTGGGGTCTATGATGTCCGCTATGACAGTTGGTAAGTCAACATATTAGGGCAAATTACATTTAATTTTCAAGATTTTGCAAAACTATCGTGTTATCCTATCCTATCGAGATTTTGAACGAGCCAATAGAAAGTCATTGATGACCATAAATTTTCAAACTACCAAATAATAATATCACTTTTCTGAAATTTGGAGAGCGAAAGACGTATTTTAAGAATTTTTATGTTAAACATAAAATGAAGGAAAATTGTTGCGCTGAGTATATATATGATTAACGGTACATTTTTCAACCTTATAATGCCAATAATTTGAAGATTATAATGCTCAAATAATTTGTTTCAATCAAATACTACAATGATGATGAGATATAACCTATAAAATTAACCTTACTTACGTACTCCTTGTCATCATTCAACGTTCATAGTGATCAAACAAAAATATCATAAAAAAAATATTATGAAATATACAAAGCTCCATCGATCACTCTATGATTAATATTTTAAACTTTAAGAATTATAAATTAAGTTGTTGTTCTTATTCATTGATTAAATATTAAATTAATTAATTATAGTTTATTTGTGAGAAAAGTCAATGATTCAATCAACTGTTTTTATAATACACTAACAAACAAGTTTCATAGTTATCTTTCAATTTCATGTAGTATAATTATTCCGGACAAAAGAATATACATAACTGCTTGACATTTCAACGTTGTACGTTCATATTGCTGGATTATTCTGTGGTGATGCATGTACCCAAGAGCTCGTATTATTTATTATTGGAGAAATTCTAATTTAGCCTACCTTTTTTTTTTTAATAATAAAAAGTTTAATTTACCGTCTTTCAAAACTGATTAATCATTTACGAATAAAAATTTTAAAAATTGATTAATTACTCTACGTAATTTCAATTGATGACAATTTTAGGTTAATTAACTAATAGCTTATGCATACTCTCATATTCCACTAGAATAGTTCAATAATACAACTAATAACTTATGCTCTCATATTTCACGAAAAGAGTTCAATGGTACAATTATTTATAAGTCACGAGTTACAATTTCAACGTAGTTACTTTTAAAGGAACGGAGTAATAAAAATAATGTGACCAATTTATTTATATTTATTTTCTCACAACAATACGTAAAAGATTCTCCTTTTAAAGATTGCTTCCTTGATTTGTTTATAGAGTTTCATACGTGCAATTTTAAAAACATTATATTTTACGGTATCAAGTGGAAAATAATCTCTAGTTTGATTGGGCTTAACGTTAATAAATTTTCTCTTTTCTCATTTATTTCCTTTTCATTGATTAGCATGTTTGAATTTTACAAGTTCACGGCTGGAAATTTGAATGTCATTGTAGATCATTTTGTATACTGCTGCTTCATTCGTTTTATTAAAAAAGTTTAATTTTTATATTTTTTTCTCTTGTTAAAACTTTAATTTCTATATTTTTTTCTCTTGTTAAAAGAGTCGAATTTTAATTTTTATTAATTACTTATCATACTTTTACTGATAATATGTACAATACTTTTTGAATGTTGTACTCAACAGTTGTACATTTAATTTTTCTAATGAATCCAAAGAAATAAACGTATACTCATAAGAAGTGAAAATCAAATTTGATATTCATATGCGAACGAATGAAGAAATCAAAGAAATGCCACAGTTTTTAGGTCTAATATGTGCATGGATTTCACCCTTACAACTTTTAAGAAAGAAATACATACTGAATCTGAATTGGTTTCCTACGTAGTCCTAAATCACCTCGGACTTATCACTTAATTGTCAGGTGCATCTCTAAGCACTAATAATTCTAGTTTTACCCCCCATAACTTATCTTTTTCGTCCTCATCATTTCAATTTGGTGAAATGATCTTAAGACTTTAGTCTTCTTTTTTTTTTTTTTTTTTTCTTTCTTGGGGAAAATTCAGAAATTTTAATTTTAGGTGACCATAAGCTGAGAATAGCCTAAGCATGGATGAGGTGATAAAGGGGTGACAAAGGCGGAATCTCGAAAATGCCCTTAACATCTCCGTTGTCCCAAACCGCCGTCCAACTCGACGGCGTCAACGGCCCATCCACCGCCACCGCTGCGCTGCGATCGTCAGCTTTGGTGGCGGAGGACGGCGACGCATCCTCCTCCCTCTTAACTTCTTTTTTCACAATTTCCTGATTCTCCGTCGACCTGGCCCTTTTCCGGCCAGTGGAAACGGCCAGCTCAGTTTCCGCCAAAGTGTTGTTGGAAACCTCGTGCGGGAAATTCAATATGGCTTTGCTCCCTCTGAGGCGGAACGCCGCCCTATCGTAGGCTTTCGCGGCCTCCACGGCTGTGTCAAAAGTCCCTAGCCAAACCCGTGACCCCTTTCGGTTGGGGTCGCGAATCTCAGCCGCGAACTTCCCCCAGGGGCGCTGCCTGACTCCCCTGTAATGCTTCTTCTCACCGGAATCTTGAACTACTTGATCAACCTCCGAAACGACGACGTTAGGCACCTGGTTGTTCTTGTTAAACTCCAGGACATTCTTCATCGGAGGAATCGCAATGTTCAGAGCCGGCTTCCTCTCGTTGAAGCTGGGTTTTCGAGGAGTCGAATTGGTATCAGTCATCACCGGCGTAGAAAATTCAAATTCTTTGAAATCAAAGCAATTCGGGCGAGGAAATCTGAAACTATTGGCTGGGTTGAAGGTGAACGAAGTTTGAGTAGAATCGGTGCTTGAAGTTCGAGACAACTGGGGAATATTGTCGGAAACACAGCCGTAATTTTCCGCGAAGGCGAAATCGTCGAGGAGGTGTTGTTTGATCAGCTCCAGAGCTGAGGTTTCACTACTACCGGATGGTGAGGCCATTTCGGGATTTCGAGTTCTGAGTAGTAAAAAATTATCCGATAAAGGGAGAAAGTTAAGGGAGGAAGATTGCTTGATGGTTATGAGAGTCCAAATGGGGTTGGATTTGAGTGGAAAAGAGGGAGTGTGGTGGGGGTCGTTATAAAGGGAGGGGAAATTTGAAATGATGAGGGAAGAGGAGGATGGTTCCGGCGATGGTTCTGGGCTCGTGGGAGGAGACTTCCTCGCTTTTCTTTCTGCTGGTCCCTCCGTTTGACATGTGGGTTACAATTACAAAAAGATCGTGTTTTTTTTTTTTTTAATTGGTTATTATAACAGAAAATAAGACCAAAAAAAAAAAAAACTCAGATATGGATTGGAACGAGCATTAAGATATATTTATATTTACTCTATTTACAATGAGATGATTCAAGGAAGAAAACAAAAACACTATTTTGTATCTTAAGATAAGAGTATAATGATATTTGTTGGATATAGAAATATGGTCGAGGTCGAAAGGTTGTCGATGCCAAGATAAAGACGACGCTCTGTTAATAGATGTGCCTTGAAAGGGCAGCCCAAATCAGGCGAGGAACATGGAACCTTCCAGAAGGGATGTGTAACCCCAATACGTGTTTTTATTCGATTGGTTTGGCATAAGGATTGATGAAGCGGTTATTACTATATAAGCGGTTAAAATTATACTGCGAGCATCCCTGTCTATAAATACTTGATCATATCAGCAAAGGAAGCTAATAACAAACACTATACTTGTCTAATACTGTGATATTTGCTAAGAAACTAACTTAGCTATCATAGTGGCATCGAATAGTTAGTACCAACTGCAGGTGTCATGGAAGAGGACAAATACCATAGCCTCAGTGTAGAAGAGAGCTTCAACAATATTCACAGTTACATAGTATTTTTGTTAGATTCTAATATGATCGTCAGTCAATAATATTTTAATTTTATTTGTTTAAAAAAAGTAAATTGATTATTAAGGTTTTTTTTTTTTTCTCTTTTATCTTTGGCATTCTCAAAGTTCAAACACAGGTTCTCACAATTACAGAACTCTCTCATTAAATGAATAATATAGTATTTAACTATGAAATCATAGTTATGAATATCATTATTCTTATTCATAGACAATAAGATCTATGTTAAGTTTTATTTTCCCCTATAATAAGAGAATTTGAAAAGAAACATACTACAATGATCCATGAATGTCACCTCGTGTTTTGATTTTATCTTCATTTTTTATATTTAATAATAGTTTCTATATAATTTTTTTTTATATAATTTTCAATAGACTCCTAATATTTAAAAATTAGTTTCCAAAAAATACACTAATATGCTGCCTTACCAAAAACGATCATATAAGGTTCGAACCTTTATTCTCAAATTAATTCACGAAACACCTCATCGTTTGAACATGAACTCGATAATTATTATTTGAAGCTATCAAATAAATGTAAGTGATTTGACATAGATTATCATTATTGAAGCTATATCCTCTATTGATGTTATCCAAAATTGGCACTAGCGGGGAGGATGAAGATGCGAGTCACACCAGAAATAACAATAAAAAAAAGGGTAGCTGCTGTTTTGATGTGTTGTCCTTTTCGAAAGGGATAATATATAATAAGAATATGGTGCAAATCTAAACTGTGAGCGTAAGCAAAAATGAAAAAATGGCTTTTACTTTACTGCAACTTATCACGTTGGACCATCCCGTCCGTTTCCGGGATAGTTCATTAGTCATTTAGCTCTAGAAAAATAACAACGTCCGTGCAACGACTTTCTTAGTCAGCTAGTCAATGGATTGGGAAAAACGGGAAACATGGTGGAAACTGGCGCCAAACCCAATCATTTCTCACTTCAATTCACCCATCAAAATTAAATTTTAATTAGATCAATTTTTGTTACTCTTCATTCAGTCTAAAATAGAAGACGTTTTCGAAGAGGGAGTAAAGTAAATGACGTTTTAATTGAAAAAAGAAAAAGAAAATTTTAACTTATTATTGTCTTAATTTATCTACATAAGAGTTCGTGATTATTTTAAATTCACTAAGGCTTTGTTTGTTTTCAATATAATTGGAATGCTAGTGTTTGTTAGCGCATTGAATTCCAATTTCAAAAAAACTCCATGTTACCAAATGTACTTTGAAACTATTAATGGGTTAACATTTTAATTTTCATATAATATGTTCAAATCATGTGATTTATTTGACAGTTTTACAAACTATGAGATTAATTTAGTAATTTGAAAAGATGTAGGGAGTTTTCGATAATTTACTAAAAAGTAATGATTTGAGATGAGGTTGCCACTTGTTTACGTTTTCGTTACTAATTTTAGTGATTTTAATGTGTAAATTTTAACTTCTAGATTTGAGCCAATAAATATAAGCGTTTGCCCAATGAAACTTTGATATTTGATCAAATTTATTGAAACTTTTATAACTCAATTAACAGAAATATTCAATATATGAGTGGAAATCATAAATTAATGTACATTTATGCCTTCAAATTCATTAAAAAATTGTAGTGAGTCGTATTTGAAGAAAACAATAAGAAAATGAGTTGTTTGTCTACTATTAGTAGTATTATTATTATTATTATTATCGTCTCTTTGACTAAGGATTAGAGTACTATCACTCTGGTTGTTGCACATGTTTGGTCATTTTGATAGACTTTTTTATTCATTACTCTCTGTTTTATTATAAAAGTTAACGATAAAATGGTATATGAGTCACAATGTAATACTCTTTTTGTTCCACTTTAAAATTTATTTTTGTTTCGATAGAATAGTTTACTTTCAAAAAAATTAAATTTCTTATTTTTACTAATATAATAATGTATCCTCACTTTGAAAGATAAGAATATTAGTGAAATAAATAATAGCAAATTAACTATTTTAGGTATTATACTTTAAAATCTATAATAAGACATAATTTTGAATTCAAACTCTTCTAATGAAAAATGAGTAGAACATAAGAGTATTTTTTTCATTTTGATTTGTTGAATCTTGACCTTTTTAACACAAGAGTTTGATTCCAAATCCCCGTAGAAATTTTAGCCCTTATTATGTCACATAGTTTTCAAATCATTTTATATTTTTAATAAAATTACATCACTTTCACTATATAATTTTATATGTAAATGTAGCATATTTTCTCTTTTAGGCCTTTTTTAAATTTTTATTTTATAATATCAATTAAAGTCTCTCTATTTTTTATACGTCTTATTGGGTCTCGTCCGTGGAGCTGCTCCTACGTTCTCTTTAATATTTGCATTACTTATTTTATCTCACTTAATAAGTCCACACATACATCTCAACATTTTCATTCTACCACCTTCACTATTTGTTGGCGTTCATATTTCATTCACCTTACACTCTGAACTGTACAGTATTGTCGAGAGTACGAGATTGATTTAACATTTTAAATTAATGAAAACTTACAAGTAAAGTAAGAGTGAAAATGATGATTAAAAGGAAATGATTCCACAACAGAAAAGGCAAAAGTTGCACGCAAGCAAAATCAGGACCATAGACTTTAGTGAGTCATTGTGTAAATTACGTCTATGGACTTTTATTTATTTGAATAATAAAGTTTCTAATTTTCCATTACCATCAAATCATCCATTTCAGCACGTACTTATGCTCTTGTGGACTGGAAATTAATTCTAAATAAACAATCAATTCAAACCCAGCCCACGTGATACATTCCCTTAGCACCTAAGCGGTAGAGAAATTATCGTCAATGTTGTTTTATTTTTTTACAGTAAATTTAATATATTATAATTTTTAAATTATTTTTAATATCTAATTATATTTTTTAATATTTTTAATACAATTTATGTAATAAAAATTATTTCTCAAAATATTTTCTTAGTATTAAAGAATAGATAAATTATTTTAGTGAAACAAAAAAAGTATATACTAATGGTGATTTACTGTAGTCAAATAATGCAGCAGTAGGTGTCAATAGTGAAGGTTCAATATTCAACAGCACGAACATTCCAGTCTTCCACTGAGGGGACCGACCTTGGAATTCAAGCTTAATATACGTAATAAATTGGGCATATTCTTTTTTTTCGTTTTAAAAACTGTTTTGGTTTCAACAGTAAATTTAATATATTTTAATCATATTCCATTATTTTTAATACAACTTTTTACTATTCAATATCTACTTTTTATATTTTCAATACACTTTTTACATTTTAAAACTATTTTCCAAAATTTATTTTCAAAACTGTTTTTAAAACGTTCAAAAAGAACAGGCTCGTTTGTCACGTTGTTCATTTTATAATTTTTATTATCACTATCATTGGTACTAAAATTGAATTAATGTGGAGAATATCCCTTTAGTGGGGTTTATCATAAAGAGAAAAAATTCTCACCACTCCAAGTTGAACTTGCAAATTCACATCAATTCATTAAATGCAATTGACTAATTTTTGCGAGTTAAAATATTACATGTTTGTTCCTTTATATATGTAAGATGGGATAGTGTTCTACCCGATAGTACAGGAATCAACCGAGTGATTTATACCGTGCATTGGTTGCATATGTGTGGCTAGTTCTTCAATCTTTGACTAATATGCTTATTTTTCCTTTTTTTTTTTTGGGGGGGGGATAAAAGTGAAAGAAATGTTTTATTTTTAAACATTAAGAATATAGATCAAATTAAGCTAATCATCCTGGTGCAGTTCGGACCACGTGAATTGACCAAAGAACATTGAACTTTGACTTTTCAGTTTTTAATTCAACTTTTTCCTTAATATTATTTCATTTGGATGGTTACTTACTAGCTAGCTATCATGAGTCCTGACCGACTGAAGTTTTGCAATCTGGCTTGGCATGCAACTGTACGTGTGTAACTACTCTAGCTACAATTTGACTAACCATCACGGTGTTCGGTACGCTGGAATGAAAATGACGAATGAACATTTAATTTATAAGATCGAAATTTATATATTTGTTACGCTTATGAATTTAATAATTTAAAATATTATATAATTTTCAAAAAAATATTGAAATTCTTTTAATGATGGGTTTAACTCATTTCTTAGATATAAGATGCACGTTATTCTCATTCACGAGCCCGCATAATGCACCCTAAACAGTAAACAGCGCATTTCGTCAATGATCAAACAAAAAGTATAACTTTACTTACTATTCATATCGAGGACCACACAAAAGTGTACAACTTGTCTGTTCTTGCTTTGCAATTCCTTGTTTATAATTATAACCAATTGATTTAAAATCAGTGGAATAGTGAATTGCACTTTTTGTTAGAAAGTGGGAGTTCCAAACCCTAATTAACTACCCTCTCCGGCTAATTAAAACAATTCAGAATTACGTACAACTTATTTTGGATAATAAAGTATAACATTTAAAATAATTAAATTTAATATTATATTTTTTTATTTATATTTTTACTTTTTTTTCTTATGAAACCAAAAATATATATTTTAAAAATTAAACTTCTTCCTCTAAGATAACACGTATACAAAATTTCCCATCTCATTCAACTTCTTCCTCTAAGATATTTTATATACTATCTTTATTGAAATGTCTCGTTCTATGTCACGTGAAATAACATTATCACAATGAAATTTAATTTCATGATTGATAAAGATAAAAATAAATAAATCAATAGAACCAGAAGTATATACTCGTATATTACAACGAGGTAGTAATGTTCTTGTTGACATGGTTTTGACCAAAAAAAAAAAAGATTTAATATAAAACTATAAAATTAAATAGTAAAAATTACAAATAATTAAAATATTCTAATATATTAAATTTATTATATAAACAAAAATAAAATAAAAAATAATGAAAACGAGGTGGCGAGAACCTAACTGGTAAGTACGTTACATATAACAGTGGGGTCCCTTGGACAGACTAAAATACAGCCAACTCATTAGTCATTACCTTTTGTAATGGAGACAAATTTAAGGGTCACGATCACATTACATACAGGCTTACGTCATCAAAGTGAGTACATGGGGCATTTTTGTTTAGTTTAGTTTATGAGGGATCCTGGCTGTCGTTGCAACTTGCACACTCAATTATATGTTTAGACGTGTCAACTAGTTCGTGTTTTAAATTTACAAATTATTTATAACGTGTTAAATTTAATTTGATTTATAATATCATGTGAGAGATTATAAAAAATTATCCACTAAAAATAAAAATTGTATCAATTTTTAAATTAATAAAAGATTGAACGATATCATGATCGATCGATGGATCGCCTACAATATATCTGCCGACATGACAATAATGGAACATCGATTGATGTAAAGTTAAAAGTTGTGCTATACTCCGACTTTGAGGATTAGCAATTCACTGTCCTAAAGATTAGCAAGCCGACTTTGAGGATTCAAACCCGGTCCAACCAGAAGCAAACTTGGGTAGTTTATTTTGTCGATGCGGAAACAGGTTCAATCAACTGCCTGCATTGGTTTAATTTAGGACGGTAATTAATTGAAGTACTTTCCATCAATTATTTCATTAATTTAATGAAAATTTTAATTTTCAAAAAAAAATATTTCATTAATTTGTGACATTATTGTAGGGTTTTGTGATTGTCCATGGACAATCAAGAAGATTGACTTCCTAGTCCTACACATTTGTTCATACATGTCGGGAACACAATTTCATTGCCTTTGCCTATTGCCATATATAATAGATCAAGATATTGCGCGGAATTGATTATTCTATTTTTCGATGCGAGCAGAAAAGTGGAAATAACTCTGTGGTAGATTGTCACATTGACATGGCGGAAGCCATTAGTTAGAGTTTGCTTATCTGTGAACTCAATGTGAGTTTTTTAATTTGCCCCCTGTCGTGATTCAATTATATTGGATAAAAGACTCGCGGGATTGTGGTAAAGGGGGTAGGAATGGATATATTTTTGGGAGCAAACTCCAAGCGAATATGAAGTGTGGATATGAGACTAGAAATGATAGATTATTCAAATAGTAGAATCGTAAAATCTTATATAAAAATAAAAAAAAAGAATACTTACATGTGTAAAATTGATGGACTTTTTTCCTTACGGAAGAATGATATATAGCAGCATATATATTAAAAATAAGTAATGATATACTCAGCAACAAATCATAGCAATTTTTTGATAGCAACTCATGTGGCATGCATTCATTGGCCAATTATTTGATATTAATAAAAATGTAACTGATGCGACGCAAATTGTCCGTCTATGGATGCTTCTTGCGGCCCAATAAGTATTCTGGTGCAGCAAGGTCCACCCGGCTATCTGCTGACCCAAGAGAAGGGAAGAAGCGTTGGAAACCGGGCTAGATGGCTCGGATCGACTCAGATGAACGGGAAACTTGATGCTGTGGATAACTCCGATAACCAATGCAAAAACGCAAGAGAGAAGCGGGGCTTTCCCCCCGGTGTAACTCCGACGATCAAGTTAGTATATTTGAAGAAGATAAACAGTATGCACTAAGAGCGACGTAAATAGTTGCGTACCTCACTAAGTCTCAGGACTTAGTATTTATATCAAGACTCGGTCATGCCCGTTGAACCTTCATGATTTGCACTTTCACCTGCTCCCCTCTATTTGCCGTGACGTGCACGCCTTATGCCATCATGACCTGATTTCATAACCTCTTTTATGTCGAAGATCTAGAAAATCTCTGCATATATTCAAAATTATATCTAATCCTTTAATGATTTCTACCTACTGTGTCAGAGTAACATCTTGGTCCGACTTAACTTCTATGGCTCGGTAGCGATGACCGTTGGGAGGAATAAAGGAAAACTTAGTGAGACTGACCTAAGGGTTAAACCGATCTAACCTCATGTCTTTGGCTCGGTTTTATGGCACTTTCCGACCTAAACTTGGGTTTAGATCTTTTCAGATATCTTTATCTTTTAACTGTTAATCCTTTCTTTTGTTCATTGGGTCTGGCCCAATGAAGGCCTATTTTTATGCACACCAGTAACCAATGAATGTATGCCACATGAGTTGCTATCAAAAAGTTGCTATGATTTGTTGCTAAAACTATCATTACTCACTCATATTAAAAAGTAGTGCCTCTTCTGAAAAACAGTAAACCTTAGTTTTAACACAGGCCTTTGGAAAATAAATTCACTATATGTCTACTTAATTACAAATATATATATGTATATTATGGGCTTTTTTTAATGGGACAAAAAAGGATGTGATTTAGGAAATATTATTATGTGACTAAAACCATTGTTCAAACCAAAATAGCGTACCAATCTTTTTTTTTTTTTTTTTTTGATATTAGTACCAATCTTGATTCTACAAATACCTTTCAATTAAATTTAATTATAGTTTACATTCATGTATTTTATATGTGGAAAGCACTGAAAATTATTTAAAATATCCGTTAAATCTTTAAAAATAGTATTAAAACAAAATTTATCTTTATTTCTAGACCGATTACATGTTCATCTACCTTCGAATAAAATAGTATTTATATGAAATTTATTTAGCAGCATATTCTACGTGGTGCAACATATACACCGAATAATCTTCAAAAAAAGACCCGTCCAAAGATAACACCAACCAAATCGAAAAATAAAGCTAGAACTAGACACCTAAACCCTAAACTGCTAAACCGATTCCTTCATATTTTATCGGTACTCTATAATTTAGTAAAAAATAAAAAAATTTAAATAAGTAATGATGTGATGCAAATTGTCCGTCAATGGATGCTTCTTGTGGCTCAATACGAAATCTTGAACAGTAAGGTCCACCCTTGTAGCCGCTAACCAAGGAGAAATGAAGCAACACTGGAAACCGGGCTGGATGGCTCGAATTCACGCAGATGAAGGGGAAACTGAAGACTGTGGAGTATTCTGACGACAAATGTAAACGCATAGGAGAAATGCGGGGCTTTCCTCCCGGTGTAATTCCGACGGTCAAGTTAGTAAGGTTGAAGAAGATGAACAGTATGCACTAAGATCTCAAATGTAAATGATCGCGTACCTCTCTAAGTCTGAAGACTTAGTATTTATATCAAGACCCAGATTATGCCCGTTGCAATGTAATGATCAGCATTTCCAACTGTTCCGTCTCTCTGCATATCCAACTGCTCCTGTCATCATAATTTGACTTATGACTTCTTTCATGCTATCGTTCTGAGTAATTTTTGCATGCATTCAAAATATATGTCTAATCCTATTATGACTTCTACCTACTGTGTCAGAGCCTTTATTTGTTCCGACCTAACCTCTATGGCTCGGTGGTGATGACCGTTGGGATGAATATAGGAAAACTTAGTGGGACCGACCTAAGGTTTAAACAGATCTAAGCTTATATCTTTGGTTCGGCTTTATGGAACTTTCCGACCTAAACTTGGTTTTAGACCTTTCAGATATCTTTACCTTTTTAACTGTTTATCATTTCTTTTGTTCATTGGGCCAGGCCCAATGAAAGCTTATTTTTATGCACACCAAGTAACAAATACGAATGGTGGTGATCATTTCTAATCAGTTATTTGGATTATTCGAAAAACAGGAGACACCAAAATAATATTTTTGCTAGATCTTAGAGATTTTATTTTATTTCATTTCATATTATCTAAAAAGAGTGAAACTATTATATGTTTGGTCCATCATTAATCCATCTTATGTGCTTGGCGTATGAGAATGAGACTGAAAATGTGAGACATCTTATATTCAAAAATGGATAAGTTCCTCAATTAAGAAATCTTATATTGTCTTTTGGATTCAATTTTTTTTTAAAATTTTATATTTCACTATTATAATACAAATTAATCAAATATATATATATATATATCGATACATCGTAGTTATGTTTTCCATTGTGGCCCATTTTTGTGGAATGGATTGGACATTTGTCTTGATTGTAAAAATTCTTCGGTCTGCCATTATCTATTGAATAAAATAATTGATAAGGTAATCTCCATTTCATAAATCATAATCATCCTCAATTTCCAATTCCCGTTGAAAATTCAGTGAAAAAGGAATCTTGGATTTCCATTGATTTCCCAAGGCTTGATATTTTACTCTAAATTTCCACAAAAGTGTGCTCGCAATTATTGATTTCATCAATTACATTGACACACTTTAATCAAAGGGTAAAAGATAATGGTAATGTTAAAACTTAAAAGAGTCATGGTAGTTTAAAAGAGTTACTTTCTCAACTCCATAATAATAGTCAGGTTCGAATATGTATAACTTATTTATAATATATTTTAATGTACAATATTTATAATAACTAATTTGCTAACATTCATTCCATTAATGTCTTTAGTGTAGATTAGTTATGAACCACTGATTATTATACTAATAAAGGTAAGAAGAGTAATAATTGAAAGTTGAGTCTTCTATTAAAACAAAAATATATTTTGAATGTAAACTTTGTTAATGGAATTGAAGTAATACTATTTTTTTTTCTTTACTATTGCATCCCCAATATTTAAACTGGTGACAAATTTTCATTATTGGAATTGCCAAAAAAAGCAAATTTAGTAAATTTTTTTAAAAAATTCAGTAAGTAGCTTAACCTCGTTCCAAAAAAAAGAAAAAAAAAAAAGTAGTCGTTTAAATAATTATTCTAACTTGAATTTAAAAAAGTATTAAAAAGCGTAGAAGACTCAAACATTGCGGTGGTGCACGAGGGAACGGTCAAAGACAACTGCTGAAGTTGATGAGAATTAGACCATTTGAATTTTTAAACCGCTACAACCCTAAAAGGCTAGCCACATACTCTATTTTCTATAAATATTACTATATTTGTCTTTTCTTTTCTTTTTTTATTCTGTTTATGAATATTACAAAGTAGAATTATCATTTTTTAAATTCTGTGTACATTAAATAGATCGGTCCATTCCTGCGACGGACGAACGAATAAAAAAAGTCAAATTTCAAAGGTTGACTGTTGAAATTGCTGTGGGCCGTCCGATGCTATCAGATCTTGAATCAGTACTCGACTCTTTTAGAGGCATACTAACCGCAGTAACCGTTTTACTATTCGCAATAACATTTCTCTATAAAAAGACAAAAATGTCCTTGGCCAAAAAAAGAAACTGGTACTGTTCACCGGTGCGTGAACAGTACCTGGTTAAAAAAAAATTGAAGAAATACCGCTGACCGCCGGCGGTATTTTCGCCGAAAAATATCGCCGGCGGTCGGAGGTATTTTCCTGAAAATAGTATGGGGAGACAGTTTCTCCGGCTGAAATGTTGCAAAAATAGAAAAAAACGTCCGGATAATCGCAGATCCGGGAAAAAAATCCCCCCCGAATGGGTTTTTTTTCCGAAAATTATAATGAAGGGGTATATAGAGAATTTATGCAAACTAATTTAAAGTAAAAAAATAAATATAGTGTTTACTTATAGTGTAATATGGATCGTACTCGGGTAATTCGGACTTTTTACAGAAGAATGTTACTGCGTTTAGTAAAACGGTTACGGGGACACCGGCAGTATTTCTTCAGTTTTTTTCTAATCGGGTACTGTTCAACGTGCGTGAACAGTACACAGTACCCGGTTTTATTATTTTTCTTTTTCATTTTAGGTCAGGAGCATTTTTGTATTTTCACAGGAAAATGTTAATGCGAATAGTAAAACGGTTAATGCGTAGAATAAATTCGCTCTTTTATTCTCTTATTGACTTGACGATCAAGTTTATATTATATTAAATTAATACTGCAAGCTTAGTAAATGGCACATGTTAAAAAATTAAAAAATTCAAATTTTTTGAACTTCAAAGCCTGTATTGGAATTTTTTAACTTTAAAATTTCAACAAGGAGCAATTTGAAAGGAAAAAAACAAAGAGGAAGGTGGCTGGTACTCTGAACCTAAAGCTTTAGGATTAGATGGTTAATCAATGCATGCATGCAGAAGAAGAAGAATAATAATAATACAAACCACGCAAGTGGCAGGTGCTTTGAATCTGAGCTTTAATTGGCTAATTGACTACTAAACGAAATGATTATATATATTTTTTAATCACTTCAAAAATCGTTTTTTACTATCACCTTAATTTGATGTAGACATGGCCACGATTCTACTTTGGTCCGAAATTGGACCTGAACTAGAAATGCGTTCCACTGTTCATGGAACCGAAATCATAATCAGCGAGGTAGGTATGGTTACGGTGTCACCATATGAGAAATCGGGACTGAAGATTTCAGTTTTGAATTGTCTTAATATAATTAATAATGTGTGATTCACAATGAATTTTTACTTAAATTGTAAGAGTGTAAGTGTAAAATATAGTGCACACTTATTTATGTGTTATACTTTAATTAGAGTATATAATTTTTCTCTGTATTATTTTAATTTTGTGTTTTTTCTAAGTGAACTTTTTATGATAAACTATAATTTATAATTTATTTATTTATTTATGATTTACAGTAAATTATATATTTTTCTAGTGTGACGGAAAGTACATTTTATAATTTCCAAAGTGAACGGAGAGTACCGCACTTGCTAAAAGCTAACTATCCTGGTATGATCAAAGTGGCGGAGATAGGAATGAACCAGTGCTTTAACGGTTGTAATGCATAGTAAGTCACCTAAGGATTAGAAGTTCGATTTCTATTATTTTTAATGTAATAGATAATAGAATTATGAAATAATATTAAATTATAAAAATAAATAAATAAAAAATGGCAGCAGAGATCGAATTGTGTAGAATGAGCTAACGAAAAGTCTAATTTTAGATATTACTCGAATAAATAGACAAGTACGGCGTCGGTTTGCCAAAAATTCTAGTGGTTTGACGGATGATGCCCTGATTCAATTTGGTTTCTTGAAGGCCTCACCTTTCATAATTCAATATATAAATTTTAGCAGCTGAAATAGACCGTCTTCTTCTAAAGTCGGCTGACAAATTAACAAATACTACCGCTACTGGTTATTTCGCAAATTTTCTTAGGGGCATGATATTTGCAGCGACGGTTTCAATATTTGCAGCGATATTTTTTGTGAAAATACCGAAATATCCTTGGGGAAAAAAAAATTTAAAATTTTCCAATCCACCCGAGAGGGCTGCTGGAAAAATTTAAAAAAAAAAAAAAAAAGGTAAAACCATCGCCGGTCCGGCGATGGTTTTTCTCACAACCATCGCCAGCGACTGGCGATGGTTACCCCCCCCTTAAAAGTTCAAATTTTTTTTTTCCGGGTGTAATCACAAAATCAGATAAAAATCGAGACGACTCGGATCGGAAAAAATGTTAGTGGCGAAAGTTAAAATGTTTTGCGGTATTGTTTTAGATAGTTGGTTTGATTATTTTAGTTGTATTATGTCCGAATTTGTTAGTATTTTTGTCGAAAATTTTAATTTTTTACTGGATTGGCAAAGATCCGCCCGGTGGTCGCTTCAAATATAAAAAATGTGAAGTTTTAAGCAATGTTGTTAAGCCCGGACCGGACCGGCAGGTTGACCCGGTCCGACCGCGACCCGGCAGCCTGTCCGGTCCGAGCTAATCCCCAAACCCAGAAATGTATAAAACCGGGGTTTGACTGGTCAAACCCGGGTTTACCCGGGACCCGGGTAAACCAGTCAACCCCGATTTATTAATTTTTTTTGAAAAAAAATATTTTAACTTTTTTTTTTTATGGGCTAGGCTTCCAATCAGCCCATTAATTAACCCTATAAGCTATTGATAAACCATGACCCTCCTTGTCTATTTATAGGATTAAAATCACATTACTTTTAACTATTCTTCCAATGTGGGACAAAGGTTATTTATTTATTATTTTTTTTTTTTCCCCCTTTCTGCAAGAATCAAAGGCATGAGTTTTTTTTCCCCTTCCGTGGACCCTAAGTCATTGAAAGTTGATGACAAATGTCTCATGCTCAAGTAATTTTCTGCATGAGTTTTTTTATAAAAAATAATCTTAATTTTTTTTATAGTTTTTTTTTAAGGCAATTTTTTAGTAGTTATTCTCTTTTAAAGTAAAGTTTGTTTAATTTTTTTAAAGTATTAATTTAAAACACTTCCATATTTATTATAATATCAAATTTTATTTTTTTAATAAAAATGCAATACTATAATTTTATATTTTAAAAGAAAGCTAATATATTCTTTTTTTAATTTATTTATCAAATTCTTTCTTTAATTTTTATTTTATAGTATCGAATTTTGATGTTTAACTGTAAATTTTGAAAAAATATATATAATTGTTACAAAAAAAAATATTTTTAAATGTTAAAAATGATAAAATTAAAGTATATTAATTATTAATATATTTATTATGTCATAATGACGTCATCCGGGTTGACCCCCGGTTGACCTGGGTCGTGCGACCCTTTGGTCTCGCGGGGTCGGTGTCCGGGCCGGGCCAAACAACATTGGTTTTAAGGGGGGGGGCAGAACCATCGCCGATCGCCGGCGATGGTTTTGTGGATAACCATTGCCGGCGCCCGGCGATGGTTAAACCATAGCCGGTCGCCGGCGATGGTTTTGTAGAAAATCATCGCCCGGCGATGGTTTTACACAAAACCATCGCCCTCGACCAGCGATGGTTCTGGATTTTTTTTTTTTTTTTTAAATTATTCCAGCAGATTGGAAAATTTTAATTTTTTATATTTTTTTTACCCCAAGGATATTTCGGTCTTTTCACGCAAAAATGTCGCTGCAAATATCGAAACCGTCGCTGCAAATATCAATTCCGTTTTCTTATTTACAAGGTTACAACTGTACTATTTAATTAAGGTTCTTCTTGGGTGAAAAATGACACTCACAATAAAAAGTTAGCAAGTTGTTATTGCTATAGGCTGATCTTTGAATAGGAAAAATAGTGGATATGTAAGGTTCCAAACGAGAATGGAACCGACCTTGAGTTTATTCCTTGGATCGAGCATGAAGAAATTAACAATCCTTCTTTATCTTTCAAATTGTTCTGCCACGTACATGAACGGTAGTTAATAATAAGCCAATTACTTGATGGATCTATTTTTCAATTTCTTTGCTTCATAATTGAGATTCTTTGGCTTTCTTGCAATTTCCCATTTTGTTTAGTTAATAATAATTATTAAAAAAAGAAGTGTAATGATTAACTTCATATAATCAATTTTCGGCTTGTTATTTAAGTTTTGGTTTTGATCTCAACAGTAAATTTAATATATTATAATTAATTTTTATCAACTTTTTACTATTCAGCTATAACTTTACATTATAAAACTATTTTTTTAAAATTTAAAACTCAACCCAAAACAGGTTTATGTTTTGACTTCTCGAATAAATTATACTATATCTTTAAATTTTAATTCTTTTTTTTATTAGAGGCAGAGAGACAACTCAAATTTACACTTAAAGAAGCACGTAATATTGCGATGTAATTAGAAATTTTGCTCTTTCAAAAAGGAAATATCGCGTCATTTATTGACTTCATTATGATGTCATTAGTGAAAGGACTTTTGGAAAATAGAAAGTGAAAATATACAGTATAGGAACATGAATGCACATTTTCCATGGAAATATTACTTTTCCACCACGACTTCCCATCAACAAATGATCAAAGTCGTGTCTCAGACCATAAAGTCGTCCAATACCTCCTTCCAACCCCGCGCTGGTACTGTTACGTGTATACGCTGCAGATTCAGGAGACGTTTGATTTGAGTGACTGAAATGAAAAATAAATATAAGGTTGATAGTATGTTGAATCGAATGTGAATTAAACTGATATATTTGATACATTTCCGGTCATATGTGTATAATTCTTGAAATTTCATTCCAAATTCATAATGTCTCATTTTATAAAAATTATCCATGTCGTTCATTCTCAATAGAAATCATTCTTTTTATTTTTTTATTTTTTTATTGTTCTATTTACCTTTCTCGTGCCCTAATAGTAACTAATAAAAAAAAAATTCAATTGAAGGGTCATATATTTTTTATTTTTTACTTTCCATATATTTACTAACATAATTAATTATTTATAATCAACAATTAATCCATCTTTAAAAAAATAATTGCCCAAATATAAAAAATAGTACCAAAATTATGATTATGACCCTTACAGTGATTTTAATTATGATTTTAGTATTACATTTAGGGTTATTATTAAGTGACTGAATAGTTTCATTATAGGATTATAGTCTTTTATACTGACAATAATTTTAATTGAAAAGGATTAACTCGAGAAATCAGGAAACATACGCACAAACTGGGGCGAAATTTTTAGGTACGACCTAACAAAAACGTATCAGATTACCATGAGTACGTACGATCCAACTTGCTATAAGTTACATAATTTTGATAATCTTATAAGATTTTAAAATAAATTTAACACGTTATAAGTGATTTATCAACTCATATATAACCTGAATTATCGTATCCAAGTAAAAGGATGGAGGAGGGGTGGGAATGGAATGACCAAATGCAGAAGTGCGCAAACCTTGCACAAATCAAATTGCTTAATTTGTAACACAAAATGATTAAACTATCGACAGCCAATTAATTTGTTGTTAAACACAAAGGAGAGGATGATTCCTGCGCAAACTTCAAGTTAATTGGTATCGCTCGCAATCTTTTTCATTTTTTATTTAAATATGTGCACGATGGACAAATGCTTGAAAATTAGAAAGAGGATGCTTCTTACCTACTTCCATCGTAATTGATAAAGTAGTGAGTCCTAAATTAGAAATTTCGAAAGATTATTTCGTATATTCATCTCATCACCTAATATGAACATGGATAAATCTTATTTTGTCGGGAGAGTAATGAACATGGAATCCGAAAATCAAAATAAATTTCAATTCTTATTTTACTATGCGTTTGTTGCACTGTTTGTAAGAATGTAGCGGATGTATAGAATAATTTGAGTAGTAATCACTAGGCTAATTGTTTATAATTTTTGTAGGTAAAGTAGATTACAGGCACAATATCCAATAAGAAAGAGGTGGATTTCCAATTGAACATTTGAAAATTTTAAGAGAGAAACCACCTGCTTTATCTTCGACAAAGACAAAAGCGTATCACGTCTGGACACATAATTAACCATCATTGTCCCTACTAATTACATCATCTGTGACGACTAATTATCCCATTTATTATTTTCTTAATCTCCCGAGGTCTGACAATTTGAGCATATTATATTTTTGTTCATCGCCTTTTGTTAAATTACATGTTGGTTTATGAAGTTTTAACAAATTACGTTTTGATCCCTATAATATTTGAAATGTTATCTTTAAATTTCATAATCGCCCTTAAAATTTCTTTAAAGGTAGCATTTTGATCTCTACAATTTTATTCTAAAATAACAGTACGTTTCCTATCAATGAATTCAAATTTAATTTCATAAAATTTAGTGATTTTAATACGTTGTTAAAAACTGACATATCTATAAAGATATCTGGCATTTCCATGACAATTCATCTCGATTCACCGGCTCACCGCTTTCTTTCCCCTCCAGATCTCACTTTTCATGTTCTTAAGTAATTTTCTTTTTTCTTAACATGAACTTTTAACATATTTTGAACGAACCCTCTATTTTAGTTTAATTTAAGAATTGTATTCACCATGTGTGTGTAAATTACATTTACCCTCTCGAGTTTTAATAAAATTACATATACTTCCTCAAATTTCTTAACAATTGCAATCATCTCTTGATTTATTCAAAAATTTTCAAGATAATAAATAGACACATAAAAATAAAGTTCATTCCTTTGCTTAAAATTAGGTATTGTATTTGTAATTCTGCTAAAATTCGAGGAAAGTGATATAATTGTTAAAAAAAACTTAGAAAATATTCATAATTTCAATAAAATTTGAGGAGGTAAATGTATTTCGTCCAATATTATTTAAGTGATAACAGAAAGATAAAAAATGGGTGGGTGGGTGGGTGGGTGGGTGGGTGGGGGGAGAGGATTGTTAGTCCTACCAGTGGTGGAGTCATCAGGCTCCAAATGTCTAGAGGGCTAAAATTATTTATTATAAGTATTATTATTTTTATTTTTGATAAGACAAAATATAAATATTTTCAAAATATTGTATAATAAATTTGATTAATTGCCCCACTAGCACATAATGGCTCCGCCACTGAGTCATACAGGCTGGTGGCAACATGGTTAGTAGTTAGTACCACTACTAATTAAGTATAAATTACATAATGCCGACTTCCTAATTCATATTTTGATTGAAGATCTGTAAAGCACAACATTCCCTTTGTTTGCTATACTTTATTTTCTTCTGGGGTGGGCGTTGATCCTCCCTTTTACACTAACCCAAAAAAAGCAGCCAAAACATAATTGAAAACATACACTATCCTCCGCCGCATATTTTATATAAAAAAATAAAAATAATACTTTTTTTTTTTTTGAAAAGTAAAAACTTTATATTAATACTACTGGAAATAGTCCAGCAACAATTTGAGATACAACCAAATTTCTATTCCCCACAATTGGTCCCCAAAACAAACTTCTTGCCCATTCTTCCCCGACCCAGCATTCTCCAAACCAATTTCCTCACATTCTCCAAACCAAAACAACACCCAACCCATGAAATAGCCGCAGAACAGCAGCCACCTTCCACCGGCAAAACAAGCCGCCACCCTCCATCGGCAAGATAGCCGATTCCACCTTTCTCTCCCACCGCGTTGCCACCAACGTCACAGCCATATGCAACTCCAGTCTTCACCTTCTTTTTCTTCCTCTTCCTCTCCCAAAAAACTCTCCAAAAGAGAGGCCAATAAACCTTACAAATAAGGGATAAACCCTTAGAAGAAAGAAACAAAACTTAACCTAAAGAAAACAAAACAGAAAATAAAACAAACAAATGAAGAAAACAAAAGAAAAAACAAAATATTTCAAAGGTTCATTCCCCCCTTCTCCCGAAGAAAAGAGAAGGGGGGAAGAAGAAAAGTGAGGCGGCGGCTAGGGTTTTTAGAGAGAAGGGGGAGAATAGTATATGGAGAGAGAGAGAATTAGGCCAAATATGAATCTGAATATAAAAAATAAAAATAATACTAGAGTCACCTGAGTAACAAACTAATTAAAGTAGCCTTTCCAATAATCCTGCTCACTACTAAGTCCCTTTCATACTCTTCAAAGAAAGATTCATCTATGAAACGATTCAAATGTTTAAACAATTGTGTTGCATAACAATTAATTCATGAGTCGATGAATCGATTTCTATATATGTTAGTTTCAGTCATATTTACAATTTTCTCCAAAATCCCGAATGGCAAGATTAGTTAAGGAGTCATGCCAGCGTCAGCGAGTGACGTCATCGTACCGACTCGCGTGAATGGGCATTGTAGTTGTGAAAAATAACATTAATAAATGGGAATCGTTATCACGCACGTGATAAATAACACTTTGGTGCAACTTGCCCACTTGGTACTAGAAATTGCAGAGAACCTCACTATATTATTATAAAACTAAAAAAAATTCACAAAAGGACAAACCAAATCTCTGGAGCTAATCCACAATCCACACAGATTCATGCACCATCCCCACTTTTTTTTCTCTCTTCCACCCTATATATTTCCTTCCTTCCTCTTCTCTTCCGAAAAGTTCAACAACTTTAAACCCTCAATCTCATCTTTCCACAATCATCTCTCACTCTGTGAGTAAAATTTCACTAATTTTTGGAAAAAAAAAAAAAATGTATCAGCCCGTTACGAATGATCACTTCCTTCCAGCTGGGGATTTCCCGGTGTACCGCCGGAGCTCCAGCTTCAGTAGCCTCATGCCGTGCTTGACGGAAACCTGGGGCGACTTGCCTTTGAAGGTTGATGATTCGGAGGACATGGTTATTTACTGGCTGTTACGCGACGCCGTTAATGTTGGATGGAATCCGTTTGGTTTGGCATCTGGTGACGTCGGCGTCGACGTTAGCGTTAAAGCCGAGCCGAGAGATGAAATCGAACCCACTACGATGGCGGCTACGGCTGGAATTGAATCGATTGATCATTACTTGGCTCCAACTCCGGTGGCTGAGGCTCCGGCCAAGCCGAAAGGCAGGCATTTCAGGGGGGTGAGGCAGCGGCCTTGGGGGAAGTTCGCGGCGGAGATTAGGGATCCGGCGAAGAACGGCGCGAGGGTTTGGCTTGGTACTTATGAGACGGCGGAGGAAGCGGCTCTGGCTTACGACAGAGCGGCTTACAGGATGAGGGGTTCAAAGGCTTTATTGAATTTCCCTCACAGAGCCGGCTTGGATGAGCCGGAACCGGTGAGGGTGACGGCTAAGAGAAGGTCGCCTGAACCGGCTGTGTCGGGTGTTTCATGTGTTTCATCGGCTTCTGAGAGTGGCTCGCCGAAGCGGAGGAGGAAAGTGGCAATGGCGGAACAAGCTGAGTCGGAAGTGGAGAGCCAATCAAATGCGTTTCCCTTAATTTGTCAAATGGCACAACTGCCAGCTGGCGAGCAATTATTGGTGAGCTAGAGGAAGGAATAGTAATGTAGTTTGGGTTTGTGTGTAAATACAAAGATTTTTGGACTTTTAGTTGGGCCTCCCAAGGACCATTTAAACGATGAAATGAATTATCCATGAGCATTGAGATGGTAATTTCCGATGACTTTAGTTACAAAAGTATTAAACGAACCACCTCAAAAATAACCTATGCAAATGATACGAGGTATTCTCTCACATTCGACATGAAAATTACATTTGTATTCCCGTTAAATGGGAAATGAAATGTATCATCGGTATAGGTGATTTGTACTCAGAATAAAGAATAGCAATGTGCGGTGAAGAAAGAATAGCAATGCGCGGTGACATTAACGTCCCTAGCAACTGGTCCATAGTGGCTTTGTGGATGAATACTGAGCTTGGCCCTAGTTGAGCAGGTTTGGGCCTCAATCCCGTACTAGTGGATTTTAGTACTCTTTCTGTTTCATTAGAATAGTTTATGTTATTGTACTAAAACAGTTAAACAAAATAAACTCTTCTAATAGAACAGATGAAGTACTTAGTAACTTATAACGCTCAAATATCACTGTTATGCAGGTACATTTCATTCCATAATAGTTCTTTGGTACTGCTGATATAAGGTTGTGAAATACGGCTATTATCATTAATTTTGGTCCTGAAATGGTTACTTCATCCGTTATATTAAAAGAGTCAAGTGATACAATTGGTTACGAGTCACAATGAATAAAAGCACATCACAGTGGCTGTTGTGCTGTTTTCCTCTCTCACCAACCAAAAACTAGAAAAGGGTATGTACCCAATAGTGCCTGTCGGATATGGGTGAATAACCATTTACAAGTGGAGTATCTTATAATTTGTATACCAATGTGTCTCATTTTTTTTTTAAAAAATAAAGTCATTTTATTTTGTCGTTAGATAATACGATAATATCTCACATATTAAGGGAAAAGATTGGGAGAAAAAAAATATATTTCGTGAAAAAATAGAGTGACTTGTGTAGCATCACTTGACAGTTATAGGTCCAGTTTGTTTTGTTTTTGAGTAAAAAAAAAAAAATGAAAATACAAAAATGTGTACTTAATAATAAAGAGTTGTATTAGAAATGTTAAAAAAAAAATTATAATACTATATAAACAAAGAAATAAAAGCAAAACACAAATAAAAACGTTAAAAACAAAAAGAACTTAAGTATCTAATAATTTTTCGTTTATGTGAATGTGTCACATTAAGAGAATTCATCGTAAATTTTCATTATGTATATCCTCACTTCCATAATCTAATTTGAACACTATTAGCTGGCCCTCGTTGGCACTTCCCTAATCCAATCTAAAATATAAATGAATGGCGAAGAACTACAATCGAAATTTATTCAAAAGTATACAATTCAATCTCGTCATCAATAAGGAGTTACCTATCATTCCATTAGAAGCGTCCCTAAGTATATTTGATGGTGAATAATAACCTGAAATTTTAAAATAGACTTCTATAATAGAACGAATGTAAAATTAGACTTCTTAATTTTCATTATTCCACGCCTCGAAAAATAAAATAGTAGAAGATATTAATATATGTTCGTAGAAGTTCAGATGACATGACCATGAGGAAAGAATATAAGCTTGTGGATGTAGGTCATGTAAGTATTCTTTCTTCTTGGCTGCTCCCTTGAGTTTTGGTTGGTATGGATTTCTCTTTAGAAAATCAACTCTTCCTTTTTTGAATAAATAAAATATCTAAAACAACTTTTCTTCTCCATTCAAACTCAAACTTCCTTACAATATACTTTTAACAAAAAAAATAAAAAAGAACAAACACAAATATGAATTTCATGCCGCTAAATCATTTAACGTTACATTGGCTGCAGAGTGATGCATAGATGGCAAGCCGCTTCACCTACAACTACTAAGTCGTTGGTTTAAGTCACCAAAGGGTAGATGGGGAACCATGAAAAATTATTCATAAATTTAATATATATATATATATAATATTTAAAATAATTAATTGATGATTATTTATTTCTCTTATATCTTTACTCACAATTTTATCATTATAAAAATGATTTATTTCAACACAACAATATTAAAACCCAAGAAAAGGGATGAGCGGCACCTGTGTGTTGAAATGTCATTTCCAGTTTTCTTATAAGTAAAATTTCTTTGTGTGCATGAATGAGGCAAAATTGACATGTTTGCCATTTGCTAAGACCCTTGTTCAACATGGAAAATGTGGCAATAATAGTCCTGAACAAGACAAACTCTATACTATAGCGGCTCATCGACATCAACGTCTAAAGATATATTTTTCAGTAAGTAAGTATTTGAGCGATTGTGACATAAAACGCATTAGTCAGAGGTTAGAGAGTTAATTTTTACTTTAATTTGTGAGTTGTCAAGACTCTAAATCTCTATCACATGATGTAATCAATACGGCACGACGTTTTCATAGTTAGTTCATGCATTTTAATTTCTTCAGAAAATAAAGACAAGCTCCACAAGTCACGATATTGACTAGTTAAAGGATTATGAGGGACAAATTTTTCTTAAAGTAAGATTAAATTAAACCGGTATAGTGATTAGAGGCGAAAATTAGGGGCAATGCCTGGAAAACCAAAACACTAAAAAACTTGTAATCAGTTTAATATAAAATGCTTAGTTTGTGCACGAATGTCAAACTGATATATTTTAACCAAAAGTTAAGGAAATGGTCAATTTGAGAGTATGTAATTCAACACAAACCCTTCAAATTTAAATGCTAGACATGACTTTTAATCCATTTGTGTGCACTGATTTTGGTAGTTCATTATATTATAGTATATGGGTCAAGCACAGATTTTATTTTAATATAAGCTAAGAATAATTAGTGAGGCTATTAATTAGTTTAAGTAAAGTTCAAACTTGGCTTTGGTTGGGTCATATCATTTATGTTTGCCAAGTCTCTATGTAGAGTTCTTCTGTCTACTATTATCATGTCTTTCATGTTTACTTTATACGAAACTCACACGTTGTGTTATGGAAGCCACTCATCCACTATGAAATAATAGACAAGGAATAGAAAACGATAGTAAACAAAAGATCTCAAGAGCTTGATCAGCCAATTCTACATTAACGCATTTGCGATAGTTGGATCTTAATCCAGTCTAACTTACTTAGCAGAGAGATGATTTTGAGATATTTATGGGCAATGGAAGGAGACTAGGTGGAATATCTAAGATCTCGCCTTTTGCATATTCGAGATATTATAGATCATACTTCTTAAATATTCAAGACGTGTCATACTATTCAAATTTCCACTAACTGAGCCTACTTCATAAGTCCAATTCAACAGTGGGTCTTGATTCTGACATTATAAATTTATAGGGTTTGAACTCATGACTAAATAGATTTAGGGTCTAAACCCATACTCATTAATAACCTTTATATCATTACTCTATTATTATTATTATTTTTCTTGTTTACCTTTGCATTTTCAAGAATCGAATCCATGACTTTGGAGTTACTTAATTTTGTAAAGAACTAAAATTTGAAACTTCGTAAATGCGGTGGAGATGGTTTAGAATTAGAGTTTAGACTCGTAAACGTGCTAAACTAGCATTGATTAATTTAGCTTATTATTCAGTTTATCATCAAGACTTCAATAACCAAAATTTCAAATGACAATAATTATATTAATGCATTAAGCATTGAGACGTACGTGATCAGCTACTTAACTGCTCCTACTAATCAACGGAAAGTCAAACCGAAAACCATAAATTATCGTTGCCATTCTTGCACGATTGCCTTTGCTTTTAGTGCAAAATTTACCCATCAAAAAGAGTTTTCTTTTGAATCTTATCTTCTTCTTGGAATGACACATGTGCACGCTTTATATAATATAGATCAATTTAGCGAGATCGGATCTTTTGTCTGCTCAACTCTTGTTTACTTTCTCACAATAAAGGGCGCGGGATTCACATGAGACATCATACCATTCATTCTGTGGATAATGATTTATGTAATTACACCGGTAATTGCATCATAGGCTATTATTCACTGAAAGAATTGTTCTGTAAAGATACTAGTATTATATTTTTTTTTAATAAAACACTAATTTTTTTCCCTTTATTTTTATTTATTTATTTTATTTTATCCGCTTTCTGAATTCCATATAAAGAATAAAAATATGACTCTTTATGACATAGGAATATATAAATGTAATTGTTCAATAATATAAAACTAAAAAAAAAAAGAACAAAAACAAAAACCTCAATCATTATAAAAGGTAAACGCACACAAAGTGAAAATAATTGGGCCTTGCCTTTTCACAGTTAAAGGCCCAATAACTACTGGATTTGGGCATTTCAGGAAAAGCGATAATTCGTGGAGGCCTATTCTCAGAAATCATTTGGGCTTGCTACAGAAAACCACAATCATATTAGATTGGGCCAAACTGGGATCCGCTATCACCAACAGCTAGGTAATCCAAGTAAAGGGCTATTGGGCTAGAAATACACAAATTTAGTGGTCATCCAGCCCAAACACAAGCCCAATACACACATTCATGTAAGAGTGAACTGGAAACCTCCAGGACCGCTGTTTAACTGTCCTCCGTCAGCAGCAACAGAAATCAATAAATTCTAGCAACAACGTGTCGCACCGCTTTGTACATGCAAACCCTGCATGGCAAGCGATGTAACACGTTACACAAGCCATTCAACACGTACCTCCTTTTTGCCGCTTCACCCATATCTCCTCTCTCTCTATATTTACCACCCCAACTTCACTCTCCCTTTTCCTCATCAGATTTCCATTCTCATTTCTTCTTCCTCCGATCATCAATCATCTTCAATGGCGGATACTCGGCCACACTATCAGCCTCAGCACACTCAGCAGCAGCCCCTCTATCAGACTCAGCATCAGCAGACGCAGCAGCAGCAGCCGATGTCGCACCAAATAGTGAAGGCGGCCACGGCCGCCACCGCCGGAGGGTCCCTCCTGGTTCTCTCCGGTTTGACTCTCGCCGGGACCGTGATTGCCCTCACCCTGGCCACTCCTCTCCTGGTGATCTTCAGCCCGGTGCTCGTGCCGGCGGCGATCACCGTGTTCCTGATCCTGACTGGGTTCTTGGCTTCTGGAGGATTCGGGGTGGCCGCCATCAGCGTGATCTCGTGGATTTATCAGTACGTGACTGGAAAGCACCCGCCGGGAGCGAACCAGCTGGACTATGCCCGCCAGAAATTGAGTCACACAGCAAAGGACGTGAAGGACAAGGCCGAACAGCAATTTGGGCAGCATCAGCAGCACGTCACTGGGACTCATCATCAGACTTCTTGAAATTAAACATGCATGACTGCATCTTTGATGGGGTTTTGAATTTGGTCTCTTAATCTGATGTTAATTCTGGGTTTCAATTAACGTAGGTCAGAGAGATGATTAATCTTGTTTGTGTTGTTCATGTCGTTTCTGCAGGTGTTTTTCTTTTGTTTTGTTAAAGTTTGGGAGTATATGTCATGTCTGGGTTTGATTACCTATTGAGTTAGTTTCTGTGTCATGCATCTCTCTCTCCAGTGTAAATGTCCGGAAAGAATAAAACTTTTGTTACCTTTTTTTTAAGTATTAATTCTCTGCTCAATTTCTTCCCGAATTGCTAATGTTTTGTTTGCTCATTAATCAAACGGTGAGAGATCAATGAACATATGTTAAGAATGCTTACTTAACAAACGAACAAAATAAGTAAATATTTCGAAGGATATTTTTTTATAAATCAGGACATATAATATTATATTTCAGAATTATAAATGCAATGTTCTATTTATCTTTTTGAAATTTGGTCAAATTATAAATTAGTTCATATAATTTAAAAAACTACGGAGACAATTCTCGAATTTGGTTATAATTACAAAATTTATATGTTAAATATTATATTTGAAAACATGACTCAACTATTACAATTAAGTTTAGAATGAACTATGAACTACTACAAATAAGTTTAACTATGAACTACAAATGAGTTTAGAATGAACTATGAATTATTACAAACAAGTTTAGAATCTCACAAATAGGTTTAGAATTAAATAAGTTCTAAGTTCATTTATAGGTTTAGAATTAAATAAGTTCAAGTTCTTTTGTCAATCAAACTTATTATATAATAAATAATCGAATATAAATAAAATTTTAGACTCAATTATTAATAAATAATAATTTTTTTTAGGTATTTGTAAATTTTAAACTATGGTAACTAATTTGTAAAGGAAAAATGACACTTTTGGTTCTTAACGTTTGGAGGTGTGATAATTTTGGTCACTAATGTTTCAACTTTGGCATTTATAACCTTAATAGTGGCACTTTTGGTCCATACAACCTACTATTACAAGTTTTGTAGGTACTTGGGGTCAAAATATAAATTATTTAAAATATTAGGTAAAACAATAATATTTGAAAAATTCACCACCATAGCCAAACCAAATCAATTGATTGGCATGAGGAAATAAAATAGAACGGTAAATCTTTATGTTTCCGTTACTGTAGTAAACACAGTTAAGAGTCTGAAATAGCGGACCTGGGCATCTTGAACCACAGTTTTCACCACCGATACCAATAATTTCTGGCAAATGGTTCAGGAATTCACAGAGATTTCGACCGCCTCCTTTTCCGCCGGATCCCCTTATTCAAGAAGGCTCGATCTTTTCTCCACCGGAACATCGAACACGCTCGACCCTCTTTACCCCGCCATTGGCAAAAAAGGTTCATCAGCTTTCTCCATGATTGATTCAGAAAACAACACTCCTCATAACATCAAACCTAATTTTGAGAGTATGGAGTCATTGCTCCGGTTCGACTCGATTGTGCTCAATTCCCTGATCACCTTATATTCTGTATTCTAAGAACAATGACTGGACAACGGTCATAAGTAGTTTTTAATCTATGGGTGATGATGGAGACTTGATTTCTTGGAGCGCTTGATTTCGTGGTAAGCGCATAATGGCTTGGAATTAGAAGCCATTTCATTCTTTCAAATGGTTGAATGTGGGGATCATCTTAATGAGTTTTGCTTTTCGGCCTACTGCAAGCTTGTTCTAAAGCTGAATATGGTTTCATAGGGCTGGTAATTTTCGGACTTACTATCAAAACTTGGTATTTTGCGTCCGGTGTGAACTTGGAGTTTGGGGATTTGAATTTTGCCAAGAAAGTGCTCGATCAAATGCCCGAGAAGAACTATGTCTCATGGACTCTCTTGATTACTAGATTTTCTCAATTATGTGACCCGGATTGAGCTGTTTTTGGATATGGTGTTGGCATGTTTTGGCCTTGACATATTTACGTTTAGTAAGGGTTTTATAACTTTGATTAGCTTGGCTCTAGATATATTCACGTTTGTCTAAAATATTGGGTCAAAATGAATGCTTTAACAATGCTATAGGGATTCATGCTGGTTTTTTTTATTCTTCAATAAGTTGTGAATTTTTTAAAAACTACTATTTCACATAATATTTTAAACAATTCATATTTTGACCCTAATTACTTACAAAACCTGCAATAACAGGTTGTATGGACCAAAATGCCACTACAATCAAACTTTAAAGCTAGAAATGACAAAGTTTAAACATTATGGACTAAAAGTGTTACATCCCCAATCAAAAGTGTAATTTTTCCAATTTCCAAGAATAATATTACCTTGATTGAGTATCGAACTAAAGCAAGCACAGAACTAACAAAAACAACCTTGAAGAAATAGACATAAAAAGCAAACGTACGTAGATTTTGAATCGAATTAAGCATCAATGTTGAGGCCAGAACCCTCAAATTTGCTGCGAGCAGTTTCATCGATTCGCTCTTCCATCTCCGGCGTCAAGAAATTATTCCAATCTCCGACCACCCCACGTCGGAAATACGAAGTATTAGGCACCCCATACAAAATCGAACCGGTCTTGTTCACTTCCAGGTTCCTAAGCCTCTCCAAGCTACACCTCCACAGCACTTCCTCAACCTCCTCTTCATTATCCCCAAACGGCTTCCCCAGAAACATCGCAAGTCTTCTCACCTCTTCTTTAGGCCGTCTCTGTAAATTTTCATACTTCAAGAACAGAATCTTGTTAGGCCTCTTTTGACTCTCTTGCCAGAACTCCAAAACGTGGTCGAAAAACGGCCCGTACTGATGGACCCCGCTACAGAAGCACTCCACCGCTTTCTCTAAAGGGAACGGCTCCAGATTTGGCCGGAAAATGGAGTTGAAGAAATGCCACAGCGAAACCACCGTGTCTTTTGGGTTCCGAGTGATGTAAACGATTTTGCAGTCCGAACGCTTGATTGAATCGGGGAGGACTTTGTAAGGCAAATGGGTGTGGAAAAGTCTCGGAGAAGGCGCAGAGTAAAGATCGGGATGAGGTTTGGTAGCGTAAATCATGCTCTCTATGGTTTGGATGTTGAAATGGGGATTGTCTTTGACCAGAATGTCATCATCGGCCGATTCCGGTAAGGTGTGGTTTTTTTTCAGGATGCAGAGACAGAGTGCTTTGAGCCACGTCGTACCTGTTTTCGGCGGGGAGGCGAGGAGGACGTCGTCGTCGTGGGCTTCGAAGGTTGTCCGGAAGTTCATGGCGGGCTTCACCAGACCCGGTTCGAACCAGCCGCCTTCCCATTGACAAATGTCCATGGCGTCCCAGAAACGAGCTCTGGGAAGCTCGCTGGTCTGCAAATGAGCATTAGTGTCTTGAGAATTGTCGGAGCTTGGGGTTGAAGAAGATCCTTGAGCTGCGGCCATGGTGGCGATGGTGCTAGCTAGGACAAATATTTTTTAGTACAAAAGAGTGAGATTTGTGATCCAATTCCAATGTGATATTGTTTTATAATGGTTTTTAGAGGCAAGTAGGGCTTTGGATACCCTGTCCCCCTGCCCACTTAATTTAAGTACAGAAGAGATGGGATTACAATAAACAGTATAATTTGTTCACTCCCCATTTATGAGAACTTGGAAGACTCTATACTTGAATACTTTGCTACACCACCTCCTATAAAAATAAAAATAAAAATAAAAATAAAAATAAAAATAAAAATAGTTAGTGGTATACTGAGTTACAAACTACAAATTTAAAGTTGATGGGACAAAGGGAATAATGATACTCTGTGTATCAGTTTCTTCATCTTCTGTATCCATGGAATGTATGCTCAAGTTGAAAGAGTCAAAAAGAGTCCAACTTTTAGGGTTTAAATAAAACTACTGTGGAAGAGTTTATTCATCCTAGAGTTAAGAAAATAGAAATATAATCATTCTAATGATGTGAAAAGTTCAATTTTCTTACCTATTTTATCTGTTGACAGAAAGTGTCCATTCCAAATCACCAATTCCAATTCCAATTCATGCATGATGTTTTATATCCTTCATGAATCAGGCAGCTCAGGTTTGAAAAACAAGAATGTAAAAGCAAGCAAAATAGAGATGTAATACAAGAGTGGCTAAGCAGATGGACTTCGTACCTCCTTTCCCAAATTGAAGAGAGTGATTCTCATCGATCCCCACTAGAACTCAGGTTCCAAAATTCCTTAGCTTCGGATTCCGCATAAGAGTTTTCACTTAATGAGTCAGAAAACCAGTGATAGAACGAATTCAGATCCTCTACCCAATATACTCTCTTATTATGTCCAGTTTCACTTAAAAGGATATGAACTCATGATAGAACACATTCCGCAGCCCACATTATGGCACAGGAAAACTACAGAAACTAGGCTGGCTAGGCTAGTGATGCCCTTCCTATTGCATTTACCAGAAATCACCGCAAGAGCATTCACCGTCTTTGAAATGGTGATAGCGGTTGACATCTCTGACAGTGATTTCCCTCAGTGTTATCTTCGAGATGAACTTTATGGCAACATGGCAGTCCTCACACACCCTTATATTCTTGGTTATCAACAGCTTAGTTCCCGGCGGGGTGCTTATTAGGCCGAAAGCAATCGCCAGCCTTTCGCTGTGGCTGCATATCATCATCCTCTTCTCGTCGTCATCAACATCATGGAAAACAGGTTCAGTGTTGGGAACATAGCCAGCCAGTTCCATTAACCTCCCTATCCTGTCAAGCTCTGCGTATATCTCATCACCCATGGGATGAGATGTGTCTCCAGAAAGAAATCCATGGACTTTACTCTTCACTTCAATCCAACTGCAAGCTGTACTTTTCTTCAATCCTTTTTCTGTCATCATTTTTCTTAACTTTGCAACTCCATCCCACCTTCCAGCTTGTGCATACATGTTTGACAGTATCACTAAATTGCCGGCATCATCAGGCTCGAGTTCGCTTAGCTTCTCCACCGCCAACTCGGCTAACTCCAAGTGTTTGTGTATCTTGCAGGAGTTGAGCAGAGAACCCCAGACGCCCGAATCGGGCTTTACTTTCATCTGCATTATGAGACTGTAAGCCTCATCCAAGCGGTTACAATGGCCTAGGAGATCAATCATGCAGGTATAATGTTGAACTGTAGGTTGTATTTGATAATCTCTAGTCATTGCTTCAAAATACCTCCTCCCTTCATCCACCATTCCACCATGGTTGCAAGCCGATAGAACTCCAACGAAAGTAATGTGGTCCGGATGAGTTTCCCCAACCATCCAGTTAAACAAAGACAAAGCTGCACGAGCATGACCGTGCATTGCATATCCTGTAATCATAGCATTCCAAGCGACAACCCTCTTTTCAACAAGGCGTTCGAACAATCCCCGAGCTACCTCCACCGATCCACATTTAGCGTACATATCCACGAGTGCAGTCTGCACCTTGTCCTCCGATTCAAACCCGTGTCTCCAACCATAACCGTGAAGCTCTTTTCCTTTTGTACTCGCCGCAATGTCAGCAGAAGCTGATACAGCAGTCACCAGCGTAGCCACGGTCGGCCTTACACCCGCGAAAGCCATTTCACCGGTTAACAGCAAACACTCCTCGGCATGGCCATTTTGGGAGTAAGCAGCAAGCATAGAATTCCAAAGCACGACGTCCCTGTCCATGATCTCATCAAAAACCAGTTTAGATTTCCTAACAAAACCACACTTAGCATACATATCAAGAAGTGCAGCACCTACGAACACATCCGATTCGCATCCAGTTTTGATGACGAGTTGGTGGACACTCATCCCTACATTAACATCGGAGAGGGAAGAACAAGCTTTCAAAACAAAAGGGAATGTGAAATTATCAGGCACGAGTCCATACTCAAGCATCCCAGAGTACAATGAAATGGCAGCTTCGTAAGGTCCAGACCAAGCATAGCCACGGATCAACACGTTCCAAAGAAAAATATTCCTTTTCGGAATTCTGTCGAACAGCTTATGTGCATTCGATATACTGTCGCATAATGTATACAGATTAACTAGTTTTGTGGCCAAATTAACGTTGTAAGCTAAGCGAATGAAGTGAAGTCGGGCATGGATCTTTTTCCCATCCTCAAGCGCTCTTCGAGCAATTACAGACTGGAGGAGAGACCCATAGTATTGAGATGGGTATGCAGTTATGTCATCGCGATTACGAGGGCGCTGAATGATAGCAGCAGTACCGTAGAATTTGAAATGGGTAGCTTTCAGTAGGGACGCGGGTGTTTTACTTCTGATAAGCATTTGTAAGTGGAGAAATATCGATGGAAGCAGTGGTTGAAGTTGGAGGAATATTTGAAAAACTGTTGGGCAATGCAACGGCTACTTATAGTCACTCGGGATGTGATGCCGCGGGAACCTGCCGGAGTTGGCCGACGGCTGTGCCACCTCACCACTTCTGCTAATGGCAGCCTCCATAGGCCAAAATGTTGCCGGCCATTTTCAATTTCCGACAACCACCAGAATTGACCTTGTTTTTGATCGATCTTTGTGCTCAAGGTCAGATCGTCAAAGTATTAGTGTTTCTTCTATTTTTTGTTTTCCATTTTTGCTGCAGGAGCTCTACCTTTATAGTGCTTAGTTATAGGACTGAAAAACAAACACGAACAAACTTGTTATCAGCTCGATAACAAACAGAGTCAGTTAAATACATAGTCAGAAAATGTCACTCAGAATGAACCAAGCACCATGCAAATATGACATTTGCCATCCCTTTTGCTCTTAAACTGTAGTATGCAGTTAGCTATCAGCGTAAAAAAATCCGAAAACTACGGTAAGGTTTTGCAAATTTCCTCAGAAATTCCTACATTGAGCGATCTATTAGCTATCCATCCAGATAGCGCAAACCATAAAGCTGGGACTGATAATCTGCAATTGGGAAAAAAAAAAAAAAATAAAATCACATACCACTGTAAATGAAAGGCGCGATGAACATGCTTGCATATAGATGGAGGGAGGGGAGTGAAGTTAAGAGTTGAATTACCGCAGGAGAGTTGTAGAGTGCGATGAATGACGAAAGCATAGAAGACGATCGCGTATAGAACGAGAAACCCCAACTCTCTTCTGATTAATCCGGAGAACAATTTAACCATGCCCAGGGACTCTTTCAAAACATCAGTAGATTCCTGTGAATTCAAAATTCAATATGTATCATCAGCACAAGATCGGACGCTCACGGCAGAAAACAAATAGGAACAGATCAATTTATACATGGGAAAAAAAAGAAAAAAAAACCCTTAACTGTTACATTGGATTTATAGATATCAGCAGCCAACTGCTCATAATTTGGATCTTCTAGTATTCTAGAAAAACCAACCATGTGTTTTGAAAAATAAACAATTTGCCACCATGTTGCTCTGGAATAGAAAGAAGAAAGGGGTTCTTCTCTAACAAAATAGAAGTATGAATGCACAATCAGAAATCGACCAAAGAGAGTCCTACATTGAAGTTCAGTAAATGACACCAACAGTGGTAAATGACTGAAGCATGTCATTCTATATATTAATATAAAGACAAAAACCTTTCATATCGTAAGCAAGGATGCTGCTTGAGAGCTGGTCGGAGAGCAGACTCCAGATCATCTGCAAGGGAGAAATATATCATTCAGACCTCAAACCACCATAATCAATGGTTACCTTAAGAGAATACTGGCCAAAAAATTGTTTGGCTCATTTAAAGTTGCACAATATACTTGAGGACATGAAGTGAAAAGGCATACTTTCAAACAAAAATGTATTATGCTATGCTCTTGTGAACCAAATTTGGGATCTGGGAAATCCACACAGATTGTTCAAACAAGACTAAATAATCTCTGCCATTAACTGCAAAATTAAGGAAATGATCCATCTGTCCTATGGAAAGAAAAAGAAAATCATGCATAATATGACATAAAAAAGTAAAATTATGCAGAAAAATTAAAATAGCCTTCAATATGAGAAAACGATACCAAGAATTATTCGTGATACCTCAAAAGCATTCCACTCTATGCTGTGTGAATCTTAGTTGCTCTGCTGCAGATTTCAATGGAATTCAGATGGCAATAATGGTTGTCATGTGCAGCGAAAACGGAATTAAGTAAGAGAACTGTACTAACACATTTAGTTGAGCAAGAAAATGTCTCTTCAAATGTAATATGCAAGAAATACTGAGACAGCAAAAATACTTACCCTAGCAGAGACACCACCAAGTAGCAAAGGTCTTCTACCAACTCTATCCACAACCAGAACAGCTATTCCAGTCATAACCAACTTGCAAAAGCACACAAAGTTATTAGTATTACCAAACAATGAAGAAAGCAAACATTCCCACTGAATCAGAATCTTAAAGGAAAAGCTTCACTGTTCTCAAAATGAAATTTTAAAGTAGTCTATTTTCTTTGTAGAAGAATACCGTAAGAAACAACATTCTATTCTCATATGAAATGAATTGAAAGTATTGGATAAGAAACTTGATAGGATAGGTCATTGATATACAGGCAGCCCTTTCTTCATGTAAAACTGAACCACCAAAATAATAAGAAGGCAAAACATCGAAGACAGTATAGCAGAATGATGAGAACTCAGAGAGCAGACGCAAATAAGGAATCCTTTCAAAATTGTCAAAAGTAAGCCATCCACCAAGTATTGTACCGTGTTGAAGACATTTCATCTAACCAAAACATCCAACAGGTTTGACGACCTTCAGTAAAATTCCCCTACAGGCTTGATGGATATTTAAGATCGTATAGATCTACTCGATCTCCTTCTTTGGCTATGTAGCTGTGTGTGTGTTTTTCTCTTGAAGGACAAGAACATAGATGAAGAAAATCAAGTAAAGAAGCAGTCACAATGACTGCAACAACAACAACAAAGAAAACACCAAAATGTAATTTATCAAGTGATCCACAAATATTAAACAAAATCAAACAATAAGGCGGCGGAAAAGAGTATACTTGCTGCAGATCGTACCATCTTGGTTGTATTTCCTAGCGAAAGCCATCAAAGAAGGATCAATGATTTCACCCCTAAGCCTCAGCACCATATTTAGTGTTGACTCTGGTAAATATATTCCATTCAGTTAACCAAAATTAGTTTGAATTTACTCCTCACAAATATCAATAGATGTTATCTACGAAATCCAAACCAAATAAACACAAAAAAAAAAAAAAAAAAAAAACTAAAATACATGAAAGAAAAGTATAAACCATTCTGTATGCTATACAGTCAGGAAAGGTACATCCATCCACCAACTGCTTCTCGGTGAGAATTAACCTTTGCTGGTCCAGAGTAACCCTAATGTTCAAAATATGGAAACAAGTACAAAAATAAAAAACTTGCAACCTATATTCTCATTTCTTGCATAGAAATGTAGTTAAGAATCCGTGGCTGACCTTCTTTATTTTGAATCTTAGCCTTGACATGATCAATGGTGTTGCTGGATCAACAAGTATTTGAACACTAAACCTGAGAGCACAATCATGAGACAACAGAAACATAACTACTCTGTAGAGCAGCAGAGAAAGCTTCTTCATATATGCGTTCAGCTATCAATTAATGGATGTGTAAACAGCTTGTTAGTAAACATCTTTTCTGAAGTTCACTACCAGGTCTTCAAGAAACACCACTTACTCTTCAAAAACAGACACTTTAGCAAGCATTTCATGGTCTTAGAGAATGGAAACAAATGAATCAGAGTATAGCAATAAAAAAAACAACCTTTACGGTTCCAGAACCACATGGGGTCTCCAACCTCTTGCAGCTTTTACCGAGATTTTTGCAAGATCTAACGACAATCCTCCTAGTTTTTGGATTGATTGCTAAAATTAGTTTCCACTTGAGTAAGGACAAAAACCGAAGGATATACCTCAAAATTGAACAGCGCTAAATAAGGGTAAATACGAAAATATTAAAAGAGAAATGCATTAAACGTTAAATCCAAAAGATCTTGTACCATAAATTTTTAAAATTTTAATGGTGAGACGATAGTAATATCGTATGAAAGACAATTAACAAAAGACTACTAAATCTTGAACAAAATTTAGATCAATGGAGTAATGAATACAAAGCATGTTCAGAAACCTCCGCCACGGAGACGGAGACCAAGGTGGGGTGTGGCTCTTTCTAAATAATATAATCGCCGAGGGTGCGCCCATCTTCGAGATGCTTTGAACTAGGTGGAGTGTGGACTCTTTCGGTTCGTCGGGTGGGATTCCCTCTTTGTCTTGAATCTTCACTTTATTGTCAATCGTATCGGAACTCTGGAGAGGCGGTAAGTGTCACCACGAATGAAGCCTCAAAACCAGATGAAGAATCGATTCTTCTGTATGTTGTTATCAACTAGGGTTCGCCGTCCTCGAACTGCTTCCCATCAACAATTAGTCCCTGTTGGTCGTGAGGAATCCCGCTTATCTCGAATCTTCGCCTCTAAAGTGATGCCGGTAAGGGTTTTGACAAATATCTGCATACCCCACGGGCAGAGCTTGACCGAACTCCTTCTGAATGTTGTTATCTGCGATAGTACTCCCCGGCGAAGATAAGGCCTCCTTATATTGTCGATCACATCCGAACTCCCCACCTCGAGGGTGACCGTTCTTCCCGGTTAGGGTTGGTTTGACTAAGATATGCAGGGTCTTCGCGGAGGACATGGTGAATGTTGTAATTGGCTATCGGCTAGGGTTCGTCCGTGTTCACCGTCGAAGAATCTGCATACCACCGCCTTCGCGGATGACATGGTGAAGCTCTGAGTATTGCAATCGGCTATCGGCTAGGGTTCAATCGTGTTTACCGCCGAAGAAGGGCAGCTCCTGATCGCCTGATCCAACTCGTCAAAAGACGAGAGAGAAGCTAAAACTAAAAGTGAAGAGACAACTTTTGTTTCGCGGTTGTTTCATAATGGCGGGAAGATGTTGGCGGTAAGTTTACGCTAACTTCGTTGAAAGGCGGTTTTCCATTGAGAACGCGCTTTCTTCTTTTTTTGTTTGAATTCTCTTGACTGGGCTTATAAATTGGGCCCAGCCCATAGGTTTTGAAATTTCCACCCAAAATAGAATGTGTTTTTTTTATGTTTTTCACTTTTTTCTTTTCTCACTTGTGAGATTTATACTAATATTATTATAGTAGTAGTAATTTTGATTGTGTGATATTCACTCATTAATTATTAAAATAAACAATAATAATTTTTTATGAAAATAAAAGCTGTAAGTCAATACAATATTATTCATCTCAATGATGACTTTTGTATTAGAATGTGATAATTTTATTTTATTATTTCTTTTTCCATTTTCTATCTTAGTATTTCAAACATTTTTTAATACAACTTTTTTGTCACTTTCAATTAGTGTGCGAAAATAAAATTGGAAAAATAATTGAATGATTTCAAATATGTAATAGAAAATAAACATAACATAGTTTCCTTTATAAGAAAATATAAAATTATACTCCCTCCCTTTCCATTTTTCAAGGAGTTCTGGTTGAAAAAACGTACAACCTGTAGATAAATCATGACCTTTTGTATTAGAATTTGATAATTAAATTTTATCATTCATTATCCATTTTCTATCTTCTTATTTTAAACCCTTTTTTTTATTATTATAAATTTTCCCGTACTAAAAAAACAGAAAATTTCTCTATTTAAATTATTACAATCCAAATAAAACTTTAATTTTCAAACCAGTGTGCTATACTCCCTCTGTAGAATCCGAATAACACCTGTTTATGACTGTTGGAATAAACGAGTAATTACTAAGCTGTCCATCATTTTAAAAACCAGAATATTTGTGCCAAATGCTGCTTAATGAAACAATTGGTTAAAAATGCAAATGAAGCATTACAGCAAAAACACAAAAGAGCCACTTCGGTGTAAGACTTTAGAAACAAATATAAACCACTTCTCCATTAGTTCCGCACTAATGTTGCAGTAAAACTGCTTTACAATGCCAAAAGAAAGAAAAATAGAAAAAAATTTAAGGCTTTGAAGCCTAGTAAAAGTCAAAAGAAAATCTGTGAAGTATGTTTGGGTAAGTTGTCTAAAAATCAGCATCTATGGGGATGATATAGTCTGGACTAAGCTTACAAGTATAGGGTCGACAAAAAGCCTACTCGTCAGCTGTACCGATAACCATTGGGTCATTTGGCTGGTTTTGCCATTTATCGAGGATCTGGTTACAGTTATTCATAGAGCGTGCGTCAAGGAGACCATGGTTCCACAGCTTCACCAAGAACAGTCTCCAACACCTGCAACAAGAAGCATGGAAAACAACTATAAAACGTTGGGCATGCAAAAAGAACAGCTTCAATGCAACTTGCAGAAAGCAGAAAACTAAGTCTCACAGCCAGCTAGCCAATAGGGTATACAATTACAAGCAATGTTAACTACAACTGAACCAGAAAATCTAAAATCAGCAAAAGCCTTCCCAAGATTTTAAAACATCAAGGGACAGATAAATTTGTAAATAATAAACAGTTCGATGCAAACAAGAAAGATTTCTTATAGCTATCAGATCTTTGGACCCCTACATCCATGTAATCATATAAAATATAGTAAATGAATATACAACCAACTTTACCAAAGATATGGATAAAACGCTAAGCAGTAAATTAATATAAGCATATTAAACAAAAAATATAAATTTCTCATAGCTGAAGAAAGAATTGCATAAGAGAACAGAGAATAGACTAAAGAGATCAGCTACCAAAGTAATGCAGGTGTTTGGGCAAGATCCCTGGCATGCATTATTGAGAAGGCCTCACAAGCCCAAGGGGTGTGTCCATCAGCAAGCACCCTGCAATAATCATGAAACAAGGGGGTTACTTGACATAAGAAAACAAGTACGAGCATCAACACAGCATACCAGGATGTCGTATATCATATTAGACCAACCTATATCTTGAGAAACCACACCACACCTAGGTCAGGGCTGAAGGTAAAGTTGCCACAAAACAAATGCAAAATAAAAGCACATGCAAAAGAGTAATTTACCTCTGTTTTCGAACAAAAGAGTTCCAAAGATGCATGACCTGTTTCTCATCTTTTGTGACGTCCACAAAATCATCTAACATCTGCAATGAAAATAAAGGATACTAGTATCAGAAAGTTATAATATACATCCACACAGGTATGACAAGGATACAGTAATAGCAGTTCCACAGTGACTGAGCAGGTAACATAATTATTATAATTACTAACCCACAAATTGAACAAAGATGCAAATAATTACAAAATAAGAATAAACATATAACAACACTAAATATACCCTTCGATCCTCAAAATCAGCTACATCATCATCAACTTCATCTTCACTATCCCGATCTGACAGAACTTGCTCCAATGCCATTGGCTGAATAGAGGACCCAAAAAACAAAAACAAAAAATCAGATACGTAATTGGGTCATTTTAAAGCAGCAGCTCAGCATAGTTTCATAAGCACATGAGCTGATCAAGTCTACCACAGTGAAACATGAGTTGAGCTCAAACAGAACTGCAAAGGCAGCTAGGAAGTTCAAACTTGTCAAGGAATAGAAAAGCAGACCTCAAATAGCATGTATTTTGAAACAAGAAATTTGGTTAGTGGGTGTAAGGGTGAGAATGAACATGAAGGCTCACGAACAAACTCGGGTTTGGTTTGGTTAAAACTTGACTCAAGGTCGAGCTGAGGGAGAATTAAAAATGGCTAACTGTTTATTCAAAATACATTGCCTCTTCCAATTGGGAATATAGCCCTACCATTTCCAAATTATGGATTCCATTCTAACTAATAAAACAATTCAAAAAGGTCCAGTAACAGCTCATAACATGGGTAGATATCAAGTTGTACTCAGAGAAAATCAAATCTTTTTGTAACAGCTCTAAACAGGCAATTTAACAATGTTTGCAAATGAATTGAGAATTACATTTTGCATTTCATGTAAATATATACACTACTCATTCCTTTTCCACATGGGGGTTGTTCTGGGGAGTGTGCGTGTGTGCACACAAATGAGAGAGTGAAATTGTTCATAAAGCAGCATACACAAAAACAACAACAACAAAGATGTCTCCTCTATGTGGGGTCAGCTGTATGAACCATATCTTGTTATTGTGTATGAGACATATTGTTTCATCTATATACGCTGCAATGCTGCATAGACCTCACTCAAAAATATCAGGGCAGAAATGAGCTCTACGTCAATAACACATCACAAAAAGAATGATGGATCACCTGAGCTCTATGTGAATGGAAGAACTGCCTCTTCTGCAACTGCAAACGGCTGGGGAACAAGGGAAGGGAAACAGGCACACCAGATGAGATTAAAATAATAAGAGATGAACTATTTCTTTGGCTGGGACTTACACTTTGACCCATAAATCATAATAGTTATTGTCAAGAGGCCAAACCCTTTTCCCCAATAAATGAAATAAAAGTGAAAACAGATAAAAAGAAAGGAAAATGCCTTAGGTCAGAATAACCAAGCCTTTACCACAGCTTCAGACTTTAAGATAAATGTGTCTAGATGAAAAAAAAGAGAAGGAAACAGACTAGATATTCCACAAGACTTGAAAGAACCTCTAAGTAAATTGGTGCCAATCAACATGAACTCAGAAAAGTAAATAAGCCTCCAGTAAAATACATTATAAAATGTGGACGGACTCAGCCCAACAGATAAGGGCTTGAACAACTGAGCAACAGTTTCAAGTAAAAGCGATTTAAACCATGTAACACCAAGCGTTTAAGCATACTTTTTCGGATCAGATCGTTCAACTGACAACTTCCTTGTTTTCGCAAATTGCAGCATGGTAGGAGGGGCTAGGTTGCTTCCAGGCAACAACTGGGCAGACTCAGGATCCACATACGATTGACCAGCTGAAGACACTCCTGAGAAAGTAGAACAGAGTTTGTGAAATTCTAGACAATCTGGGGTAATGTCATTACAGGTACAGGCAATCCCTAAATCGAATGATGATAAAAGCTTATTAAATAATTTGGCGCAAAGTATTGAACAGTGCACAGAAACATTAGCAACAAATAGTATTTCTGCATGAATATTGATTTAATTTACCCATTCCAGTTTCATAATAATTTAGTCCTTGACAGCAAGAAAAGTGAAGAAGAGCTTTGAACAATTAGGTTACATAATTTATCAGATAGAATCCAGAAAAAAATGAATACTACATACTACTTTTAGTATACATATCAAATCCTATAACCTGAATGTCAAAAAATAGTTTCCCCTTCAGAAGCCTGCATATCTTACCAGATGCAAGTATCTTATCCATATTCAAAAATGGATTATAACCATACATTCTGAACCTTAACTATCTTTTTATTATCATGATATATTCACCTTTACATTCATCTAGGCAAGCTAGCATTCACACTGTCATCTTAGGCCTTCACCCTTACATGTGTATTTTATGTTACTTGTGGTGATCAAGTCAACTACTTCCTTCTTTGAGCAAGACTAAAGTATCAGTCCTTGCTAAACCAACTTCTTGAGTAATTAGAGTAAGCGATGACTACCAAGAAACAGTCTGCTTAGAGTGGATGAGAAAGCTTATGATAGTCAATTCATTTTTTTACTAGCATTATGAGGTTCATTTGAGACTCCAATTAAGGAGCCACTGCTGCCTACCTTGGGCAGGAAGATACAAAACATAGAAAAGAGTTATAATCTCCAAAGAGCCGGGACTGACTAGCCCGTGTATATGGAGAAACAAAATTCATCTTCCCTTAAATATAATCCATTTCTTACTAATTTAGGAATCTGCAAATGTAATTTCTTCAACACAAGAAAGAACCCCAGAAGTTAAAAAAGATTATCTTTCACAATTTTTACAATGTCATCTAATTTACAATTCTTATCCAAATTTCCCATAATGATGGAATAAGCCAGATATAAAAGAAAACTTAGCTTAGGTCACTTCATACCATCAGTCTTGTCCAGAAGTTCATTCAATGAAGCTAGGGCAAGTGGATGCACATGGATTGCATTCTGAGCAAGGTTCTTTGGTCTTCTGCGCCTCAAAGGTCTTGAACTGCACATGAATTGCATAACCTTGTCATTACTTACTTTGGCAGAGGTCACCTCACGGGCACTCTACAACATACCAAGAACAAGCTTAGCAGGTAACATACCAATAGAAGAATGTTTGCGTTTGCGGATCAACTCCATCTGCAATAATCTGTAAAAATCGTGAAAGAAAACTCAGATATGTTTACAAATAATGATAAATTACCTTCAGAAAACCAAATGCATACAGTACACAAAGACTAGGCAATAATATGTACTTCCCAATGATCTAAATTTGTGATAAATAACAATTTTCATTATAACACGAAATTCATGAATGTAATTGACAGCATTGCATAAATAGTTATTATATTTAACATAAAACAACTAATGGTCTAAAACAATAAAATTTAAAAAAAGGACGAAAGTCAAGATCCTCTCACATCCCACAGGGATGCAGCATGCTAATTACACAAAAGATGAAGTGTCTAACAAAATCCCTCAAGAAGGCAATCGTCCTAAAAACCTAAGCACCATGACAGAAACTAACATAACTTCGAGATTAAGCAGACTTCATATTTTACTAGGGTAAAAATCATTGACAGCAAAATAAATCCTGGGTTTAGGGTTATCAATGTCATTTCAAAATTTCAGCACATCTTATATGTACTCTGCAACACGTTCTTCCTCTTTTTTCATACTGATTTCACAATTAAAAAACATAAAGGGCAAGATAATTATTCAATCCTAAAGCAAAGAGCTTACCAGCCACATTTTTAATGATCAAACAAACTATACAGCAACAAGAGGCCAAAAATCACATAGTACATACATAGCACGAGACCCAGATGCTTAGGTTACACATGAATGCCACTTATTTGCTCTATATAGCATAACAGTTTTCACAGCCTATAGGAAGATACCAAATGCAGAATCGAGATTCCAACCACATGTTTCCAAGCACACAAACATAAGCCAAAGAGCTACTTGCAACATCTCCATCAAGATTTAGAACACAAAAATTACAAACATTCTAGAAATGCAACTTTCCAATCAACCAATGTCCTAACCTCAGCCCTCCATATGTCAGTTTTCATAGATACATTCACAGCTTGGTACTCTTCAGTCACCTACAAATTAACAGAAATCGATTTAGATGGTTCTGAGACAAATATTATCAAACTCGAGAAGATAGCACAATTTAACTAACCCAGAATTCGAAGTTGAAGAGATCATGAGATGTAGTCAAGTGATGTCTCACGCCCTGAAGAGAAATACAATACTAATAAGAAACAATTCAAAGAACTTCAACTATTTTACCAGCATTCATTAATCAAACACAAGTAACAAAATATACAATTAGAAAAACCATTACCTTGAAGCTTGCACATTTTACCAAGCAGAAAGGACACGCAAAGTCTTCTGTAACTGCAAATATAACACAAGTTTATACCTTGGGCAAATTAGGGAAGAAAGGATGTTGATGGATCTCAGTTAAGGTACAATCAATATCTTACAAAGCTTGTTTCATTCTCCTAAGTGCGAAACAATAAGGTAGATTAGGTAGCAAATTTCCAAATCTACATAACTATTTTAAAAAATATGAAATAAAATAAAATACCATTACTATACAATTGCTCAACAGAGGAGAATCCAATGCCTTACAATACACATGACCAAGGTGGAGTTTCTTTTCAGTATTTTCCACATCACATGCTCTTACAAGTAGTACTATGTTAACAAAACAAAATATTTAATAAGCACACTAGTTTTGATTCAAGACATAAACATTTCATGATTAGTTTTGATTCAAGACATAAACATTTCATGAGATCAGGATATGATAACTCAGTCCAAGATATCAGGATTATACATTCTACATATTTAATTCATAGAAAGTAGACAAAACAAGTCAACTTCCATATCAGAAAACAGCAAACAAATGTTCAAATAACACATAAATGAAAACACATATTCAAATTTCTTAAAGATGTAAACAAGTCCATTTGTTAGACATTTCTAGAATTCATATTCAAGTTGCATCTTTCAAGGGCCTTGAAATACTAAAATTTGAGATTTTAACATTTTAAACTACAGCAGCAACTTGAAGGTCTTCTCACACTACTGAAAGAATCCACAAAAGGTACAAAAAGATATGAATATTACCTTCAGTCTTTTGCAGCTTATTGTTATAGTACTTGTAGTTGAAAACTACATTTCCAGTCCTCAACCTAGATGGTGCAAAATAAGAGCCAAATATTTACGTGTTACTCCCATGAGATCATAAAAATAACTAAAGAATAATAAAACAACAGTCCTGAAAAAGTAGATCAACTTAAGGACAGATGATTTGAGGTGGTGGAAAGATGAGATCTGAACGTTATGAAAGTATCCACCTCTAAACAGAAGATATCTGACATTAAGCTCAAAGCACAGCCATGAGATTGTAGAGCAAATATTCTCAATTAAGCCCACTTTCCCCCATAAACTTGAGTAAACTTAAATATTTCCTTCTATTTGAGGTCCACTGAAAGGAACCACAATCATTTCACAGTTGAAGCTAATCTAACCACTGAACTGCGAGACTTGCATATGGGGTGAATGCCAAAAAGGACCATGGAATCACCTTGTAGAAAATCAAAGAAGCTAATTCTAGCTTAAGCAGTAGATGCTTGTCATTACAAACTAATCTCAAAAGGAGTTTAGTGGTCTTAAGAGGATACATGCAATGGGATGGATAGTAAATTGCAGAAAAGAAAAATTGGCTGCCAGGAATATAAAACCATACTGAAAATCATTTTCATTCCACAAGAAGCCGCTATGTGTACGGTCAAGAGCAAATGTTAAATGAAAATATATGTGAATGCAAGATTGTAGTGAGATAAGTTAGAAAAAATAACTAGTCATGTCATAGATAGAAGAAAAGGAGCTTCACCGCATAATATGAGGCAGTGAGGAGGATGGGATGTCATTATATGAGTATGAATCATATGGTGTTCTATCCTTGGCCCCGACTTCCTCTGCTGTAACTATGATTTGCAATTGCTGCAACAAAGACTTCACCAACCCAAGCAATTAAATAAAAAGAAAGTAACAACAACCATTAAAGCTAGAAGTTGCTGGTGCCAAATAACATAGTCAGAAACCAGGACTACCTGAGATCCAGAGGCAAGGGCCGTTTGAAAAGATACACATCTATCTTCTCCCAAAATAGTTGGCTGTCCATAAAGGCCAAAATTCATCAGAGAGAGAAAGAGAGAATAATAATTAAGCGTATGAATTCCTTTGCACCAGAGATTAAACATAAACTACGAGAGAGCAACCAGTACGACAACAGAGGAAAATTTCCTTCATCCTGCATCTATTACAAAAGACTACCCTAAAGAAGGATTTTTCCTAACCATTGATTGTCTATGGGTCAAATAGCATTTGCACAGAAACACAGAACTAGTTCTGTAACAATCCTCTAAGGTATAAAGACAAGAAAATATAATTATGCAGAAAGCTAAATAATTTCTATGTTATGACTTGAATGAAAATAGAACAGAAAGAGCAGATGAATATATAAAGAGCAACAACCTTCCCAGATCTATGTTTAAACCAACCAATCTGCATAAGTGAATCCCCTTTTTCATTAGAAAAAAAAATTTTATTTTTTATTAGGTATGAGCCGTTCACAAACCTTCATCTAATGTAATATCAGTACTCCTTCCAATCTGCGTGGTACTCTTTTTAGTTTTCAGCAAAAATCAAAGTTTTATTAAGGGCCTGTTCATTTTGTTTCGTTTTGAAAACGGTTTTGGTTTCAACAGTAAATTTAATATATTTTAATCATATTCCATCATTTCCAATACAACTTTTTACTATTCAGCATCTACTTTTTACATTTTCAATACACTTTTTACATTATAAAATCAAAACTTGTTTTCAAAACGTTCAAAAAGAACAGGCCCTAAGGTATTAGCTATTCACAAACCTTAAACTAATGTAAAATCAGTATTTGAAGCTCTATTAAACCTCAACGGTGCAGTGTGGAGCAAACTTATTAAGCCTTTTTCTTTGGTTTGAAACATAACTTACCACATTGAATGGGAAATTTATTAATGATTCATCAACAGTACCGAATACAACAAATTGATGAAGTTCTTACGAATCATAAATCAAAAGGTGAACATCATTTCAAGATAGACAAAATTGAGACATTAATCCACTTAAAGAATTAGAAAAAATCACTAAACTCTTTAACAAGCTAATTGAGCAAATCAACGTTGATAACTATGCAATCATGTAGGCTGTCCTGGGCAGGGCCCCATATGACATTGAAATTGCTAACCAACTGTAATTTTTGGGTTCAACATACCTTCATGATGCAAGGGCGCATGTCAACAGTAGATAGCATTTCAGCTCTCTCACCTAAACTCAAGTTTGGAGACTTCTCCCAGGATAAATGTACTAACTCCAATGGTATCTTTCCCAACAAGCACTGCCCTTCAACATTAGCTATCACATATACAAAACAAATAATTAAACTGAATATATGTAAAGGAGAAACTGAAACACAGTTAAAAGCTTCTGTCCTTTTCAAGTGAGGAAAGAGAAGCCTTATGTTGCACAAGAGTGGGAGTTAAGGACTTTGACCAGTGGGAGCAACAAGTAATAAACTATAAGCAGAGAAGATTCAAATCCATCCTTGCTTATAAAGCAGAACAAAATCATACAATCACCTGAGTACAAAGAGCTTATCCTGACACATACAGGTCAAAGGCATTCTCCACTTCAGTTTATTTAAAATATCCTTTGCAGGAGTAACTCATCTTTAAAGATCTAATTCATTTAAAAAAATGGAATTTAACTCATTTCAAAAGTTGGAAATTCCGAGGTAGTGAACATCAATGTTCAAAATATGGTTAGTAATTTGTCATAAATTACAGTTGGAGGAAAAGGAAAATCTATTTTAGGAACTGAGTAACACATGAGATGGGTAAAAGGGCATTATCTTGTGCTTGAAATTGCATCAAAAAATTGATGGATGCACGGAGAACGGAGATTGTACAACATGATAATACTGACAGAAGAAGATGAGCGTATAGGTAATAATACTATCTTAACTTCCAAGGCATTATCAGCTTTTTAACTTCAACAAGCCATTCAACACTCAGAGTCAATAATCTCAAGTCTAGCATTATCAATGCCTATTTGAGAGAGACTAGAACATCAAACTGCAGTGAAGTGCTTATGACATCAAAATCCATGAATTCACCACAAGGAAATCCTTGTTCAAACAATATGAAAACATGCCAGCGAACGAAAATTGAAAGATGCATTTAACTTATTCCAGGCACTGAGCACCTTTAGCAAGACTTAACATAAAGAAAAAGTTCTAGGCCAACTAAGTTTATTCATGAGTAGAACAAAAAAGTTTTCCAGCTTACATTGAATTGAAGATGAACTACTCATGGGGTCCTTGGTTGGCTCCACTGAAACAAACAGCATAAAAAATATAAATTACTGCATTAAGTTTTTAACATTGCCAAATGAAACATAATAAAGACAATCACCTACCAGGGCTGATAAACAATATAGAAAGAGAACCAGATTTTATTTCTGTAGATAGTTTATTCATATCAGGGAGAATAAACTTGGCTTGAGTTCCACTATTTGCTTCATCTCCAGCACAAGAGGTTAGTGTGCAAAAGCGATTGAAGTGAAAACAAGCATAATCCTGCATGATTTCAAAAAGTAAGGAAGTCAAGGATCCTGAGAGAGAAAAAAAAATAGGTTGAAATATTTGATCATAAATAATACTTTTCTACCTCTGGAATACCACTACTAGAAGCAGGTCTGGCTAATAGTATGCACAAAGGGAACAGATTTTGAGTTTGCGAGGCAGAATTTACAGTTGCAGGAAGAGAAATTGTCATTTGTATCCTAGGAGTTCAAACAGTGAAGCAAAATAAAACAAAATGTTAATGGCTAGTGCCCCAGAAAGATAAATGCATACTTCAGGAACAGAAAAGCGATCATCAACATATTCAGGGGGATAGCAGACACATTTAAAAACTAGATGAGATTAAAGAGCAAATTAAGCTTGAAATACAACACAAGACAAACCACCCAAACTGGGAAGTTCGACAAATTGCTCACAGCTTCAACTTTGACAAACCAGATTCCAAGTTCTGGTTCAAAATTGGTTGGTATTCTACCAAATCATTACGAAATCCATGTTACATGAAATCATTAAGCTAGGATACTAATCCGTGACCAGGACAACTTTGTATATGTACATACAAGTGAATGAGAAACACCGTATCAATGCAAGAACCGCTCCAAGGTGCCACCTTCTTCAAGCGATCTTATTGCAGCTTAGAAGAAATAGATTAGGAGCAGAGGGAGCCAAAAGGGTTTCCTCACAGTATCACACAAAAACCAATACTTCTGCTTTCTAGTTTCACTTTAATTTCCATGTCCTTTACCCTTTTAAGCACATAGTTGCATTTCACCCACTGATGTGTATCTTTCTTTGATAAAATAATCTCTTCAATACTACAAATCAAAACAATGAGTTTGGCACACACAGGAACCCCAAAATCTGAAGTACAAAGCTGTGAATTGCAATAAGTAAATTTCCAAAAGACTGCAGCCTTAACAGAGTTGCAATTTTGTTAAACGAAAAAAAACACTGAGATATTTGAGGAACACTGGAAAATAATAAAAAGATTTAGGTCGATATGGGTACACCCAGTCCAACTTGATCTGTACTATATAACTGCAATTTAGTACTATATCCATAGTAATCCCAAGCTCATCAGTTGATTATGGACATTTATCAAACCACATAGCCTATGTTTCAATTAGGTCATAAACATTATAAATGAACAGGAAACTGGAATAGGGAATATGAAAAAGTCAATGAAGTTGCACATAAGTGATAGAATGATACCTTCTTTTGTTCTTTGCCTGTATTTTGTAACGCAAACATCTTTGAAGAAACAAAGGCTGCATAAGTCCCAGGATGTAATTAGAATCAGAAGAGTGTTTTGAGAGAATGCCATAAGTCATGCACAAAATTTTAATCAATCAGAAATCTCTAAAAGAACTATTTGAGCATTCAGCAATCAGCATATAAAAAATAACATGCCTATTTCATGAAATTTCTGGAGGAAAAAAAACATCCTTTTAAAATCACTAAGCATCTCTAATCAAAGAACTAGGGTAAAATTAATACAAGGAGGGAAGTGAAAAGCTAAAAATCAAAATAGAACTTTGCAACAGGTGGTTTACATTTCTAGTCGAACGACGCTGAAGAATGTTGTAGAGTTCAACAGGTTTGCAATATATTGAGAGGCTTTCTTCAGCTGCCACTTCCTCCTCGGCAGACAAATGTGCACGAGAATCTTGACGGCACATCTGATCTGTCCCCCTAGAACAACTGCAATTGCAAAGAGAATTCCTGTTCCACGAATTAGAATGTGATAATGATGTTTCTCTAACAGCCATGTTCAAAGGATATATTTTGCAAAACTAACAATATAATTCTTCATTAAATAACATAGCAGAATGGTTAGGCAGTGAATCTTTGGTAAAGAGAATAGGTACACTAAAATGCCACTTAAGAAAATAATGAATATGGCAAATAAAACTGCAAAGAGAGCATCAACTAAATTGCACCACCCTCCGCACACACCAAAAAGTACAGAATTTTTTGAATAATTGTTAACTTTGTCGGGAAATCAGAGCAGTACATAAAGCTCAATAAACAAAGCTTACGTGGTTTCACGAGCCACTAGAGGTATGCCTGGCATCCTTATTAGAAAATATCAAGATAGACAAGCATAGCTCCACAAAACCTCAAAAATGTAAGTTAATCAGCTTTAAGCCTGTAATAAATAAGCCAAGTCAAAATGTATACGTGGTAACGTGGTAAAGAAAGTGAAAATTAAAAAGGTATCAAATATCCCTTCAAACAGGACTCAGAACAGCCAACAGCATCTGGGTAATAAAAAGACAAGAACAAGGCAAAATTGAATAACACCCTGACGTTTGGTAAATTTCCAATACCCTTGAAGTTGTCTCAAAAGGCAAAAATACCCTTCACTTCCTTACTATTGATAACTTTGAGGGTAGTGCCTTTTCATACAAACTCATGGAGGCAATGGTATTTTTACCAAACTTCTGAGGGGTTTTTGTACTTCCCAAAATCTCAGGGGAATTTTTGACCTCTCCCTAAAACTAAAAATACATAACAAAAACCCCTCTATGAACTACAACACATCGTCTGCTTGACCACAGCCTTGTAGCCATTCCTTTCTGTCAATAACACAGAAGTGAGCACATAGCTACAGCTGGCATAAAACGAGATTCAAATACGTAACTATAGGCATTCTTAAAAAAAAATGGAACATCAAAATCGCACAAAATGAAAAAAAATGTGCAGCAAGCGCGCGTGGTTTCTTTAAGGCTTTTTTTTTTTTTTTGGGAAGATGCATCTAATAAGGAAACAAACATAACAAAGAGGTATCTAATAGGAAAGATATTCATGATGCTACGCTATATGCTACTTTGTTTAAACAGTTTCATTAACCCAAATGGCATTCATTTACTTTGCCCCTCAAACCATAACCCCCATTCCGCCACTGATATTTATTCACTGAACAAATCAAAGCAACATTGACTGACCTCCCGAACCCAACCCCTCGCCCCCGGAAGAAAAAGAAACAAGAGAGAAACAAAAAAACAAACCTAATGCAAGACAACAACTAAAATCCCTACTCAATTCAAAGGCTTTTGCTTACCCGTTTTTCACAAAATTGAGTTTTTGTGCCCTTATTGTCGACGTAACCACTTTAACGACGTGAAACAATGCACATCGTATGTCGGTGGTAATCAACGGACACGGAAAACACAGACACAACATACAAAACTAAAATTAATGAAATAAAATCGGTAAGAAAAAAAACACGTAGGAATCCGAACACATTCCGAAGAACATTCAGCAAAAGAATCACGGTAATTGATGAAAGAAAACGCGGCAACAATCAAGACAAAAAATCTCACAAGAACTTACTCAAATTAAATAATCTAAAGCCCTAATTCGGGTTATTTCCTCCTAGATTTTGAAACTGTTGGGGGGAAAAGACTGAAGAGAAAACGAGAAAGAGAACGACAGAAAGAGGGAGAAAGACTGAAATAGGGGATAAGAATAATTTGTTAAGAGTGAAAACGGAATTTCGTATTTATATCTGTAGACAAATTGACCTCGTAGGGAAATAAAAATGTTCAAAAAAATAATACCATCCTATGCCCTAATAGTTTTCTAAAATATCAAAATCATCCCCCAATCCCAATATCAATGTAACTGATTCTAATCAATTTATAGGGTGTGCTTGGCGCGCGGGAATGGGAATGGGAATGGGGGGAATGAACATTTGATTCCTATAATTAATATTCATATGTTTGGTACGTATAGGAATCTAACAATTTCAACTATTATATTATTTATTGGCAATCTAAGATTCCTTTAATGAGTAATTCATCGATTCCCGAATATGAGATGTCCCCTTCTCATTCCCTTTCCCGTGCGCCAAATGCATCCATAGGGTTTAGGTATAGCTAATCGATCGATGTGTTGTGTTCGGGTCAGTGGGTTTGGATGATGTACTCTTGTATCAACATTTTTTTACCCTATTTTTTCCTGTTTAATTATGTGTGTCTAACTACCCTTATAAGGCTGATTAACTATATTCTAAGGCTTTGTTTTTTTTCAATTTCATCCAAGGAAAATCGAGAAATAATTCATTTTCTACTAAATTCAAATTTCAAATCTTAAAATTCTCTAAATCTACATTTAAGTAAATTCAGAAAATAACATGATCATTACAATTTTCCTTCTCTCTCCTGCAAAAATCTCCAAAAAAAAAAAAAAAAAAACAATTTTTTTTCCCTAAAACTCAAATTTTCCAATTGGGCCACAAACAACAGATCATAACCTAATACTCATCTCCTTACTATGCCAATTATCAAAATAAATATTCATGTCATAGTTTCGATCACTTAGTTCTACGAATAGTTCACATGTATTCATGTCATAGGTTTTGTCGCTGGTTTTGTTCTCTTGTGGCTTGTGTAGGGGAAATTTTGTTGGAGGGAAGTTTTTTGTTAGAAATTTTTTGGAGGGAAGTTTTTTTTGGAAAATTGTGTAGGTGAGAGACAAAAAAGTGTAATGATTGTGTTATTTTTTGAATTTATGTGAGTAGGTATTTAGAGGGAATTTAAAAATTTTAATTTTGAATTGTTGAAAAAGTGAAGTTATTTCTTTGTGTAAAGTTTTAAAAAAAAAAGTGATGATTCTTGAGAAATTAGCACAAGAGAACAGAGCCTTAGTTTAATCATTTAATTCTATTCACATGTATTCATGTCATAGGTCCTGTCACTTAGTTTAATCATTTAATTCTGCGGATAGTTCACATGTATCCATATCATAGGTTTCATCACTTAGTTTAAACGTGAGTTTACATGTGAACTACTTCAAAAAGTATGCGGTGTCGAAATCCATGGGACGAGAGAGAAAATTTTAGTTGTAAGGGCGAGTAGTGGATCCCAATACTCCAAAAAAGAAAAAAAACATATAAAAATGTCATGCATCTAAACGTAAACGATGAATGTAAATGCATGTATACCGATTATCAAAGGGGGCAGCACCGTCTGTTCTCTGTGTGAAGTGGGCTTTTCGTTTGTAGCTCATGGGTTTCTTTCCTTTGTTGATCGTGGGTTTCTTTCCTTTGTTGATCCTGAGTTTCTTCCCTTTGTCGGCCATGAGTTCCGGCGATGACTTCTCTGGGTAAGAAGCGGCTGTGACGGCACTGAAAGAATATCTGCAGAGGTGGCGAGAGAAGGCTTCAGCAGGACGGAGGCGAACGGCCGCGATGGCAGAAGCGAAGAGAATCTCTTCGATCGGCGGCGTGAGTTTGGATGAAAGTTGCAGCTATCAAATTGCAGCGGCCACTGAAGAGTTTAATTTTCCAGTTTCAGTACTCCAATCACTGTGCTTGGTTTGATTACAAAAGTGAGAATTTGATTATTCTCTCGCAATCTTCTGATTTTGCAATGAATTACTAACAAAAAGTAAGATGAATGGGGAAGTTTTAGGGTTGAAACATGAGCAGGAGAAGCAGAAAATGGGTTGGAAAGAGTACTTTATAAGAAAAAAAATATATGTTTGAGGATGGGTTTGTCTTTATATGTCATAAATTCAGCGTGACAGGTAAAATGTAACGTAAGTTTGACCTGACCAACAATTACGTATAAATCGATAAAACCATTAACGTGTATGCGTTACGATGTATAATTAATAACGATTCAATGTTTATGGTAAGAAACATTTCGTAAGACTGTATAGTGTTGTTTGAAATAAATCGTTTTAAATACATTGTTTCCGAATTAATATCTCGTTAATTAACAACCCACGACTTATGAACAACATCCATATTCAAACTACTATTTTAATCGGGAGAACTTGTGGTATTTCGTATTTTGTTTTCAAAACAGATTATTGAAACATATATTTGTAGGATATGTGGTATTTATGAGAATAAAACGATTTAAATAAGTTAGTATTGAGTTTTGTTAGGTTCACAAATTAGATAAGTTGATATAAATAAACTGATTTTTGGTGGCTTCACAAGAAAGAGGACTAGTTTATAAGAAAACATATATTTTTGAAGATAAAATTGTCTTTCTATCATACAAATATTTGGTATACAGCTAAAATGAAACGTAAGTTTGACCTGACCAATAATTATGTATAGATACTTAAAAGTAAGAAATTAAACGTGTTATAAATATTACGAGACAATGTATAATTAATAACGGATCGATGTTTATGGTAAGAAATCTTTTGCGATAGAGTATAATCTGATTTGGAATAAATAGCTTTAAGTACATTTTTTGCGAATTAATATCTCATTAATTAACAACCTTAGGCTTATGACCAACATCCAGATTCACCATGTACACTACTCTTTTAATCGGGAGAACTTCTGGTATTTTTTCAAAACATTCTTGAAACATATATTTTATAGGATATGTGGTACTTCTTAACACAATGAGAAATTTTATTTTATTTTTTAAAAAAACAATTTAAATAAGTTAACATTGAGTTTTAGTGGGTTCACCAGGTAAGGTATAAATGAGTTGATACAAATAAACGAATAAAATTAGGGTTGAACATGTCAATCAACGAATCTACCAACCCGAATTCAAACACAAATCATTTCTAATAACATGAAAATATGCTAACAAAGTGTTAAGGTTGAATCTTGATAAGTTCATAAGTTAAACAAGTCAACACAAATAATAAGAATGAATATATAGATATATATAACAACACACATGGACCCAACTAACCCGAACACAAGATAAATAGTCTCCTTAAACTTTTCACTTTAAAATCTCATTTTCTTTTATGCATCTCTTACATTTTCCATACGTATTTTATGTTCAAAAATGAATTTTTAAAACCTACTTCTAAAACATGTTTTGAGAACGAAGGTACACGTACCACACATCTGCAAATTAAAGTTTGGGTTTAAATTATCCACTAAATCACATCGCAAAATTTTTTGTTTAATTTTTGACATTATAGATTTACATTTAAAATTTTGAAAGGCCATGTGAAAATCACAATCAACGGTAACTTACAAGGTAAATTTTAAGTACAAAATTAGAGACGATGCCATTTTTTCACGCAGACATAACATTAAAAACAAGGAGAATAATAGCTATAACACGAAGTTCTACAGTACTGTACTAACCTCGTATTGATGAAAACTTCAACAGCGATATGGAGTTAAAATTTGCTACCCGGAAACTTTAAACGGCCCGTAAATTTCAGCGTTCCATTTAGCTTGGTGTCACTGGCGTATGGAATAATTAGATAAAATCATTGAATTAATCAAAAGAAAGTAAGAGATAAATCGATCTTGCAAACTACTATATCAGTGGAAAAGGAAATTTACCTTCAATTTAAAATGATGCATACGATGAGAAATGAGTAATATTTTCCCCTAAATAAATAGCAAAAATTGAGACTGGCCTTTTATTTGTGCTAGATGATGATGAACGGTCACGATGATTTTCACTTTTAACGAGGTTAGTAAATGCCATTAATAAAATTTTAATGACCAAAATGCTGATACGTTTTCGAATTTTTGTGGCGCTTACGTAACATTCAAATGACATAATCGAAGAATGAAGTTATTTTTTATATATATATATATATATATATAATCTTATTAATTAATTTATCTATCGATATCCTCGAAATCCATAACTATACCTCTACAATACTATTATTTTTTTAATTTAATATAGATATATACATATATGTACGTTGAGATAAAAAAAGATTTTAATATGTCGAAAAGCTACTACATGTATATATAGTATTAAGTCTCAAATCATTATTTGAAGCTTAATTTTTAATTTATCATAATTTAAAATACATAATTTTATATTTTCAAAACGTTTATTTAAATGTATATTTTACTTTTTTTTTTTCTCTAAAATGTATTTCGGCTCCGCTAGTGATTATCATTCCCTACTACTACCAATACCATATTGCTGCAAAAATGTTCGCATTAGCCGCACACAAACTCCAGAACATGCATGTAATTATCAACAAATAAATCAAATTTAATATGTTGAGGCGTAAGCGATTTTATCGGAAGCGACTACAATTACATGCATGCAGTAGGGTACGTAATAACGTTATCGATCGGTTTGCTTAATTTCCACGCCATTTGAAGACACAAAACCCATTTAATCTCTTTAGAATTAAAGGGTAAAACAAGATGGAAGTCCTGTTTCAAATCTTGTAGGTTAAAGGGTCAAAAAAAAAAAAAAAAATAAAAAAAAGGTTAGTAATAGTTTATCATATACTTTCTCCGTTCAATTAAAAAAGTCTGATTTCAAGATTGTACAACTTATCACGGATTTCAAGATATAACACATAAAATAGCTAATTTCCTACCAATTATTTCACTATTGTCCTTACTTTTTAAGTGTGTATTAATTATAGACGACATATTATTATATTAGTAAGGGATAAAAAGATGAAAAAAAAATTGAAAAATCGACTCCTCCTATATTGAAACAAAAATAAGTTTCGAGACTGCGGAGCTCTTTTAATAGAAGAGAAGGAGTATCTAGTCTCATTCGTTTCTAAAATAATTGTTTATTTTCTGTATGAAAACTGTGACAGGAATATGCAAATTCTCAACCCTCCTCTACTTCCCCTTCACCAAAGGTAATCCATTCCGTGCATTTTCCAAGACTAAAAACAAAGCATTATATTTAACGTAACTTATCCTTTCGATTCATTAAAAAAAGTCGTGTTTTTTATACTATTTTACGAACAAACGAATCAGCTAGCAAGGACGGTAATGCTCGGTATCGATCGCATTAGCGTTGGACCTGGTGCTTTTACATCGTGATTCTGAACTGAACCTTACATATATCTACTACGATATATACTACGATGATGATAATAAAAAATCGATTTTTATCACTAAAGATCGATTTTACGTCCTCTCGTCCTCTCGTCAATTAAAATTTTGACGCGGGTTTTGGAATGTAGTAGAAATATAAAAATTATATTGAAAATTATGAGAATTTATTATAAAGTGTATATATATATATATATAATGTAGGTTTTTAAATTTTTTTATTTATATTAATGTAGGTTGAGATAGCATAGAAGGTTGATTACATTTTTGCTCCCCGAAGATTTGCAAAAATTATCAATACTTCATGTGACTTGATAATGTTACACGTTCTTCCAAAATCATTCGAATTACAAATGGCTATTGAGGTTTATATATAGAAAACCTCAATAAGCATTTGTAACATATATTTCAACTGACATAATTAGAATGGTAAAATGACCAAACTAGGAGAGATATAGTCATATATATTAACCAAACAAAACAATATGGGAGATATTGGTAATATTTTTAAACATAATAAGTTTTGCAAAACTCAAGGGAGATAATGTAATAAACCCTAACATATAGGGTTGTTTTGTAGATACTACAAATTTTGCTGGCATTTGGGCTTATATTATGCTGTTTCGACTTCAGAGTTGCTCAACTGCGCCTCTGCTAGTTTGGGCTCATTACAAGGTGGGCGATAGGAATTTCAGTGACGAGTAAGCCAGATTACACACATAATTCGAAATTCACGAGATTAGTCACAAATCAACCCAATACAAAAGTCGCGAGATCAAATTACACCCAAAGCAAAGGGAGAGGAATTCAGGTGTAGGACCCGTTAGCCGCATTCCATTGTAAAAAGGCCAGTTTACGGCAATGACCATGGAATCCAGGAAAAAAAAAAAAAAAAATCCCTACATTATTGAGTTTTCCTAATACTTTTATGGAAACTATCATCATCACTCAACTAATCAAAGTATATTAAACAAGTTTGAAAGAATAAAAACATACATTAGTTTTAAATAAAACTAATGCAAAGAAATATTGAATGAAATCAAAGCATTGAATGAAATCAAAGCTAAAGTGAAGTGTTCAATGAATTTGAAAGAATAACAAACAAAAGAACTGAGAGGGGGCCGGTTTGGACAGCATCTATTAAGACGGCGTTACTGTACTAGGAAGTAGGACCTAGGTAGAGCAGCAACCACCTTTTTGGTTAACTGGTTGACCCTTAATTTGCACAGTTGGTGGCCTAGCAGTGTTTGCAGAAGGTTGACTTGCCATCCTGCACACCATTAATGACCCAAATGTAAGATCTTAATGAAAACACCACAGTTTGAAGCACCACAGCTGATCCTTTTAGACAGATTAATGATACTAAAAGCTTAGGAAATAAATACCTATTCTTGATTTCAGATGCCATTGCCATGAAAGCTTGTTCAACGTTACTTGCATTCTTCGCACTTGTCTCCATGAAAGGGATGCCGATTTCATCGGCAAAAGCCTTTTAACAACAGCAGAAAAGCAGGTGCCTTGATGAGTATGTATAGAATGAGAATATAGAGAGCAACCAAACAAAACAACACAAGATGTTTCTACCTTGGCTGTATCGTAAGATACGGCTCTGTTATCAGCCATATCAGACTTGTTTCCAACCAAAAGCTTATTTACATTCTCGCTAGCATAACGATCAATTTCATTCAACCATTGCTTGACGTTGTTGAAGCTATCTTGGTCAGTTATGTCATACACTATCTGCCAGGATTGCCAAATATCAGTTCAAGAATTAAAAGTAAGGAATCCAGTACGCAAAGAAACCAATGCTAGCCAATTGAATTATATAAATTTCAAAATACATACAATGATGCCATGTGCTCCACGGTAGTAGCTACTTGTTATTGTTCTAAAACGCTCTTGCCCAGCCGTATCCCACTGCATGCAGCAAACAAATGACAGGAACAAAAATACACATTTCAAATTTTTATCAAAGTACGATCAAAGAAACAGGAAACATGAGTTATGTAGCATAAATATGCATCTGTATGAAACAGCATATGACAAACTATATTGTAAGCTTCAAATCAACATACAGGAGATGCAATTTTGAACAAATTTTTGAAAAAAAAAAGTACAAGAATGACCCTTAAAATACCAGGTTCCTTGCATTTAAGATCTCTATAAGCTAGGGGTTTAAATGGGTGAACAAATTAAACAGAGTACTACTCTGACAGATATATGAAGAAAGGATAAATCATAGAATCTCACAATCTGAAGTTTAATGGTCTTTCCATCTTGCTCAACAGTTCGTATTTTCTGCCAAAGTTCACAAACTATATTAGGGGAAACTGCTAAACAAGCTAAAAGCACTTTTAGCAATACATTGAGTATAAGAGCTTACAAAATCAACACCAATTGTGCTGATATAGCTATCCAAATATGAATCATCCTGGAGAAAACAGAAACCAAGGGAATTAATACTTGGACAGAAAATTTTTGTTAAACATTAAAGGGACAAGAGATTAATATAAAATCCTACATAAACAAGTCATTAACGCAACTCATCCTAGAAATTTGAAATCAGGACAATAAATCGACAATCCTTGCCGAAGACCTTTTATAAACCATGGAGAATTCAACACAAAATTAACTGTCCAAATGAATGCATAATCATAATGTTTGATAAAAATAACCAGAATATTGATAAAAACCAACTTAGCTGTAGCAAAGGTCTTACATGGTCAACATCAACCACAGAAGTTATTCTTTAAAGCCTGAGATCAGAAACTTGTAGGTGATTCTTACAAACTACAGAACAAAGGACTACTCATAGGTTTTAGGATAAAACTTACAGATTACTCTACTGTACCTGGATTTTCCACAAAAAATAAAGATAGAATTTGGTCCCATAATTTACATGCAAAATTTGACCCCCTTGTAATATCTCAAGTTGTACCATTTTACATGGTACAACCGGAATACTAAATAATTTCTCCACAGATAAGAAACATAAGTAGATAGGCATTGTGTACGCATTATTGGGCACATTGGTCAATACTCGTGAGTTGCGATAGAAAATATATGAGCAGCTCTGAAACTTGTACATACAAGAGGCACATCTAATCCTCATTTCATTCCACGTGCCAACATCTGGTATAACATGCGTAATGTGTAGATGCAAAAGGTAAAATTTGTATATTAAGTTAATGCATATTGTAGGCGGCACACCACTAACGTCATACTTCTCAAATTAGTGGGTTACATTGCAAACTTGGTTGATTCAGAACTGCAAGACGTCAACCAATTGCAACAATCATACCTTTAAAAGATGCATGTGACAATCTAACAAAGACCTGCACAGATCTCAATCTTATTTTGGCAGGTAGGTCTAGTCATCTGATCAAGAGTAATGAGATCGTACACCACAAACAAAGGAATTTTGGCCCAAATAGACACATGACACGATTAAAACGTGGTCTAATACTCGCAACACAATTATGATTTTGGCTCTCACGTGCAATAATAGTATGAGTAAAACCATCAATTTCCTTATTTAAGAGCGTACTTATTTAATTGTATGCAAATCATTACCTAGACCATACAATAAACTTTTGGCACTCACATTTGCAATTTTCCACCAAATTTAAAAACAGTTGTAGTTGAGTTCAACATGTACAGGCTAACAGCAGACCCCTTCTCCCTCTCATGGCAATTGCAGGGAAAGACAAAAAAGTATAGCATGAGAAATATGAATAAGCAAGAGACAAACCGCAAATCTCAGAAGAAGACATGACTTGCCAACACCAGAATCTCCAATCAACAGAAGTTTGAACAAATAGTCGCTGCCATACACATGAAACAAAAAACGACCAAGTATGAATATAATACAAAATAAGCTTACAAACTTAGCCAATAAACAGACAGCTTTCTTTCTCAGAATCTTCTAAACTAAACAATCCATTCCTATAAGCTCAGCCACAATGACATGAGAAATGGCCAACAGAAATTGGAATTCAGATCATAGCTGTACTATATAGTGTCATTACAGACCATGTGAAAAACAACACACCTAGCATAAAAACTAAAACAACGTGAGCGTCCGCGAATTATCATCATTATTATTATTTACAAAAAAAAAGCCGATTCGAAATATGCCATGCCCTAACATTAATGCACGTGTAGCAAGATCGAAGGCTTACTATTCGGGACTCATGATTCGGAATGCGAATTGAGGATTGATCCAAACTAATTGGAGCCGGAATAAGTGTTTCCGGCGTTCAGAAATTCACCGCGGATCGTTGCTGGAGAAGCTGACCGGAGGGGGCGCAGAAGCGATAGGCGGTGGATCTTCCTTCAGGCGACGTGATCAATAACCAAACTGTGAAAATCAAATGTGTTGCAGTGATCTGCTATTTATGTACACCGACAGGTAGGAGCTGTGTTCTATTTACTATTTAGGGTGCCTTCCGGTATTCATCAATTTTAATTTGTACACGGACAACATTTTTGTTTTTGCCTTTTATTTTGGGTGAATTACATTTACATCCTGGAGTTTGGTCAAATTATGAATTAGTCCATGTTCTCAAAGTTACAAATAACTCCCTCCCTGAACTATTCAAAAATATATTTATTTGCGTTTTTTTTTTTTTTACTAACATTATTAGAGATATTGAGTCGCGTCGAGCCAAGAGTTGAATTTGCCCAAATTTGACCGTTAATTAAATAATTAAGTTTAAAATTATGTTTGTGTCTGTCTAGTTATTACATAAATGAGTTCAAACTAAACCTTTATATAGTTAATGCTGAATTTATTTGTGAAAGTTCGTGTATGTTCTCAGTCATGCTTAATAAATATTGGTACTTATAGTATTTACAATCAAACCAAAGAGATGTGTTTGTAATTTTTGAAATCGCATATTTGTAATTGCAAGTGTGCCTATGTTATTTCTATATTTTCTTTCTTTTTGACAATTTACATTTAACTCCCCATGGTTTTTACAATTACATGTACGCCCCTTGTGATTTAGCACAATTATAAATTCCCTATGTTAGGCAACAAAAAAAAAAGAATTTTGTAGGCCTTCTAGATATCTTAGAATTTGAACAAATCATGGGGTATTTATAATTGTAGACAACTTTAGAGAGATGTTTATGATTTCACCAAAATATGAGTAAGGGCATGTCTTTTATTGAAGGTTTGAATTTTGATTTTTGAAAAATAATTTTATAATTTAAATGATGTATTAAAATGTAAAAAGGTATAACTAAATAATAAAAAGTTGTATTGAAAATGATGAAAGCTGATTATAATATATTAAATTTACTGTTGAAATTAAAACCAAAACGTAAAGAACAGACCCTAAATGTAATTTATCTATTTTCGTTTCATTTTTTTTTTTGTATGTTGTCATCAATCGTCAAGTTATCATATGCCACTGATATAAGCATAATTATATTTTGTCCCAAGGTTACTTTTAACGTTATTCTTTTAAGTTTTAAGATACATAATTTATAGTATATTGTAAAATAACACTTATGCCTTTATAAAATAGTATTGATAATTTGATATGAACAACTTAATGTAAAAATGTTATTTCACAATGAATAATAACAATAAAAGATAGTTTAGATGGTGAATATATTCAATGAAAAATCACGGTAAGTGATGTGACATCACGTAAGTTATTTAAAAAGCAAATATGGGAAGTAAAAAACTCGATCTCATTTCAATTTCCATTCCCGCTATTGGACATAAGCCCTTTTTTCGTTCATACTTTCTTCTGTGTCCCAATAAAAGAGTTTGAAAGTGAATCTTAATTATTGTCGATTGTTTGAAGTAATTAGCATCTATAAATTTATAATGTATACATAAAATGTACTCAAAAATGGCTGAGATCGATCATCAATAACAGTCACTCAAAATAAAAATTGGAGAGGAAAAAAAAAAGGTTTGATGTTATGTGCTGTTACAAATTAATTAAGACACAAATTAATGTGTAACAAATGGAGGTGGAAAAACGTAAATTCATAAAAATTAAGGTTATTATCATGTCATGTACGTTTGGCACGTACAACTGAGCCCGCGTGGCCAACGACACGTGTCGTTCCTCCGGATCCCATTTCTCCCAACTCGATGGCCATATTTGCCGTTTGAGTTCCGTCGCTGTCAACGTCTCCTTCGATAGTCAACCCTTCAATTTTTGAAGCAGCTGGGTTACTCTTCCCTTGCATGTCAATATCTGTTCATATATGCCGCCCAGTCCAAATTAACGTTAATTTTATCAAACACAAGGGAAAAAAAAGACCACAAAATGTGAATAGAATTACTACTTTTCTTTCTTACAAGACAAAAATTTAAAGAAAATATCGGTTACAAATAACTAGAATATATATGTATGGAAACTACAAAATGTTTTCTGTCGCAAAATTCATCGTAATTAATCAAAATTGGGTCAAAGCCTTTAACAAGCAAATCAACAATGGCGGACCAGTCGCTCCTCATCAGCCATTAAAAATAGAGAAGAGACAAGATTATACTAATTTCAAATGCCTAAGTTAGGAAGCTTTCTTGCATCACAAATTTTGATCCCAGTTTGTCAATTGTGTCTACCCTTCCATAATGAAGAAGTGAGTTCTACAATATAATATGTGATGTTATCTCCCATTGTAAAAAAATAGGCATTGGGAATATATAAATGTAATAATAGACAGAAGATTTGATCTCCACTACAAAATATCAACATCAATAAAAATCGTACATCCCATCCGACCTAGCTACAAAGGGTTTAGAATGAGAAATCAAGAACATGGCAATGATTTCAATTTGGTTATTCTTCTATTTTAGTCACCGGTCTATTTATACTCATTCGTATTTCAGCCACTCAAACTAAACATTTCCGAATGATCCAAAACTCCCTAAACCATAAAAGGATCATAAAAGTTTGTTGAATTTCATCAGAAAAACATAAGAAAAGTGAGAGGGAGGGAGAGAGAAGGGCAATTATTACTTGGATTAGAAAAAAACCAAAGAACCAAGGCACAAAGGAGGAGGACGAGCGGGATGAGGTGAACGGCGTTCTCTGCAAATTTGGCGCGACTTCTCTCCTTCTTGATGGTCTCCGACAGCGATTCGTAAACCGGTAACTCGTTGGCCTCCAGCGACAGCGCTCTGAGGGCGCTCGACACTTTCGCCGACGGAGCCGCCGAGAAGTAGCTACTAAAGTGGTTGTCGGTGACTCGGTTCGTGCTCGCCGACCTATACATCTTTGGATATCGATCGATCGGTGTTGATGATGGAGAAAATTAGCGAAGGAAAGAGAGACTAAAGGGAACAGAACAGGGTTTCGATCTGAAACTGAATCATGCGAATGCGGATCCTCTTTAGTTTAAGGAAAGGCATTTAGATTTGGACCAAATCCTTAAACTGTCACCGAATATTTTGGGACGACTATTTTTTTACTTTCCTTGGAATATTAATATTAAATCAATCAATCAATGATGATCAAGAAAATATGTTACCTTAATTCATTTCCAAATTTTAAGATACTATGTTACCTTAATCAATGATAAAAATGTTTATCATTTCAAAATTTGTGACGATATCGATGACATCTTACTCAAAAATATTCACACGTCATTTCACTGGCTTAACATGATTGAACACAATAATATACTTGATATATAAATTATCTTATCTCTTTAAATACAAAATAAAACCACAAAATTGATCATTTCAATTAGTTTTCAATCAGGTATACTTGTTGGAACAATTAATATTCATGACTAATGTGATCATTCCATTGCAAAGTTAAGAGAGAATAGCTAATTTTCATCAATATCCTTTTATAAATAGGAGAAACTTATATAGGCCCTATTTGGTAAAAAGACTCAAACCATGATTTGAGTTTCATTTTAATTTTATAATATTAAAAAAGTGTGTTGAAAATGCAAAAAATGTTTATTGAAGATGTAAAAAGGCTTATTGAAAATGACGAAAAACTATTATAAAATCAAAATGAGAGCCATAAACTCTCATGCATAGTGAGAGCCAAAAATAAGTAAAAAACAAACTTCACACTCCATAAAAGAGGCTGAAAATCCCACCAAGGAGATCGACCTAGAAACAGAATTAATAGAAATAAAAATAAAGGAGATCCTACAAAAAGAAAAAGAGTTTCTTTGAGCAGATCGAATGGGGGAGCAGAGAAAAGATCGAGATAGCTAGTCCCATATCCAACACTTCTCGTCACAATTTAATTGAAGGTAAAAAAACATGTAAGAAATATTTTCAGGGTTTGCCAATCATTACTTCACTCGCGTGGAAGATCGATCCAATTAGCATTGTTAAGCCTGCCTGAGAGTGTCGATGAAGGTCTTCCCTTCCGAAATATCATTCTGAGAAATGAAATTCAGAAAGTCTGTAAAGCTGCTTTCTTTGTAACCCGCCGTCGTCGAACTTTTCCGATCATCATTATCAAGAAGAAGCAGCTCTTTGGCAGTCCGCATCTTCACATCCAATGCCAGGCCATGAAGGCTACCAATCGATATTCTAGTTGTGTCGCAGCTGAGTTTGACTCGGTGAACCACGCTTTTGTACAGCCCATTGGTGAGCACCTCAATGCAATCGCCAACGTTCACCTGCAGTGACGGAACCAGAGAAAAAATCCACCTAACATATAAATAAATTTTCTTTTCTTACAATTAAAAATTTACATAGTTTTTTCTTGATAGCTAAATATTTACTTGCTCTGTCTTATTAGAACATCTCCAAGGGTGGATGCTATTTTTAGCATCAAATGCCAAAATTTTGGCATTTAAAATGGCATCAACCATGGTGAGAGACCAATGGTTGATGCCATTTTTAATGCCATTTTATAAATATTATTATTTTAATGCTTTTGTTAACTTTTATGCATTTTAAATATGTCCTTAAATATTTATTGTTAATACTACCATTTTAAGAATAAAATATCTTTATAATTTTATTCATCGCTTGTCATAAAATGTAAAAAAAAAAATTGTACAAACAATAAAATTACGGAATAAAAAAATAATTCAATTCAATAACTATTTAATAAAACATAGGAAAATTTGTAAAAAACACAATAATATTGGGAATACATCGCACTACATTAAAAACAACAATTACAATACGAACAGTGCATAAATAAAAATAAAAACTTCATTAATATGCATTAGAATACTTTTCACACAAGTGTTCAATCAGTGCGTTACGAAGTGTTCAACAAGATGCGTATGGCGGTTTTTTCCGAAACTACCCCAGATCTGGGAGCGATTTACCGGAGTATTAAAATATTTTCGTCTCATTGTTGTATGGTATTAATTATTGTTATGTTTGTTGTATGTTTTTATTTTCCGTTTTAGTTTTTGTTTAGTATGAATGTTTTTTGTGCTTGTATTAATTTTCTCCTCCATTAATGAATGTGTGAAGTTTTTGTATTTTTATTACAATATTATTCAATTTAAATTATTGTATTTTTACTAAAAATTATTTTTTAGTCCATTAATAATTGTAGTTTATTAACATTTATAATTTCAAAAAAAAATGTCATTTAATTTGAAAAATAAAAGTATAAAAAAAATTGAACTATTCACAGTATTTAATTATCATAAATTAATTAATATATTTAAGTAATTATAAAGATAAAAAAACTCATCTTTCAAAGTTAAAAAAAAAAAAAAAACTGAATAAAATAATAATATGCCAGAAATGGCTCCAGCTTTTGCGGGAGCCATTTCTGGCGTTGAGTTGATTTCCGCTGCTATAATAGCAACCGTTGCTATTATAGCAACCGTTGGAGTTGGTCTTAGAAGAGGTTATTTTGTAATATCATAAAAACAATATTACAAAATAAACTTTTCTAACTAAACGAAAGAAATATATACTTCTAATAAAAGTAGGAAAGCATTAGAGGATCCTGAAACCGGCAGGAGATCATTTGTTTCCAAAAATTTTGGGACCACACTGTCTCCTGCCATAAATGGCAAGAGACACCATGATCCCAAAAAAATTGGACCATAGGATCTGTATTCTCCGGAACCACCCTACTCCTCGAATCCGCCACTGCTCACCTGCAAAGCGCCCTTAATATTTGGAACATCCCTCCAATCCCCGGTCGTGGGATCCAGAATTTGTAGGCCGGAGGAGCTCTGGAGGACGATGGTCAAGCAAGAGTAGTCGGAATGCGGCGGAAGTCCCAGCGCCAGATCCGGCTCCGAGCACGGCGGATAGCAGTTGGCGACGATCGCCTGCGTGCCTTCCGCCATTTTTCGGGTCAAGTAGTCCCGCCCGAGGCCCAGCGCCTCTGTGATGACGCCCGTGAGTTGTACTCCTAACTCACACGCTGCCTTTGAATATTCACTCATATTTTTCCTGTCAAATTAATTAACACCGACGTCATATTTTAGTCTAGTCGAATTATGACGTGTGGTGTCGACATGCATACGTATTACTTAAGCATTGGGACACGGTGTGCCGCCTCCGGACTCCCCGGCCCCGCCGCTAATTAAAACACTGAAATTGTGTATTTGTTGCTGCACCGATAAAATGGTGTCGTCTAAATAAATTAATAACGATCATTAATTTTTATATTCCAATGGAATTTATTTTATAGTGTGAATTCCATTTGATCACGTAATAGTGTATGAGGACCTTCAGTGGGCCCCTTGTCGGGCCCCTTGTCTATTAGAATGTTATCTCAAGAAGGGGATCATCAGGCTCCAACTAAAGGACAGAGGATCTTTCTGGAAGAACACTCCTATCTACCAAATTCTCACAAAGATCTTCTATAAATACTCATGATATTCGTATGACGTTCCGCTCCCTATTTTAGTATTGATTGACAAACATATTGTTCATGATTTGATCGTCAGAGTTTATCCGAAGACAAATTTTTAGAACTTTTGAACTATTTTCCTTTGTTAGTAAGTTTCCCAACTTTCATCTATCCATTCAATTACCTGACACATCCGAGACAATGGATCAAACCCATCCATAATTTTTAAAATATAACTTTTTTAATGGGATAGAAATAAACAGTATTGAATGATATCTTTGGGAGAAACAACAATAATCAGAGAGAGTAGCAAGAAATTGTTCATGAAGTACTTGTCTAGAATTCCCCTCTCTTTTTCTTACCTGAAATGAGGCTGGTGCCTGAGTATTTATAAGCCCACTTTGATAGTTCCGTTGGATTGTGATGTCATACGCTCCCACTTATTCTTTTCTTTAATGATACTTTAGCCGTTCCGGGAAAACTGGCTTTAACTTTGGCTCCTTTGTCATCATTGCTCTGCATATATTAAGATAATGGTCCTACCATGATGTCTAACTGTTTCGAATATATTATCTTTATCTCGGATCGGTTTACTCTTTACCGATCTAAGCTTTTAGGTGTTTTAGTTACTTACCGACCTGAGCTTTAACATTGTTGACCGATCTAACTTCTCTTAAGCATTTACCGACCTGGGCTTCTTGAGTATAGTTACATTTTGACTGACCCATTCTTACTGAGCTGAATTATAAGTTTTACCGATCTAAGATTCACCAATTGTTTTATAATGTTTTCCGGCCTAAGCTTTCATGAGTCATTACTGATCTAAGTCTTCATAACCGATCTGAAGTTGTAACACAGATTTGTACGATATTTCCGATCTGAGCATGGCTCTAGGCCTCTTCATCTTTTACTGTTTCTTTGTTTTAATTCATTGGGCTAGGCCCAATGGGGATTTCAATTTTATGCACATCAACAAGCCCCCCCAGTATTAGGTTTTACCGATTTAAAACTTAATACTCTTTGGGTTTTCCGAGCTAAGACCTTGCGTAAAGGACATCATGAATTCCTAGATATTAATACGAGCCAATTTTCCGAGCCAAGTGTGATTCTATGTTTTAATGAGGCTAAAGATTCATCCGACCTATAACTTATCGAACAAGACAAATGTGAGTCATGACTGAGAGATCCAGCTTTGAAGAGAATATGGTGTCAGCCAGTGTATAGGTTATAATTGTAATACCGATCTAAAGAATTTGAATAGTTTTCGGACAAATAAATGTAACCATAAAGGCGTACCTTTGCGTTACCCTAGATCGGGATTTCGAAGAGGCGGACTTGTCAGAACACGCCTTCTCAAACGATACGACTTCAGAGGTCGTTTATGTTCTCGAAGCATCATTAATGACTACAGCTTTTGGTCTGCCCACGTCTCTTCAATTTCTTCGAGGCTCCTCTATAAAACCGTGAGAACCACAAGCATTTGGCACCATTTGATATTTGCTTTCCTGAAAGAACGAGAGAGACAGAAAGAAAAAGATTTTTTACTTCCCTGCCTACCACCGGAATCTTCGTACTTCGCCGGAATCCGAAGGTGTCATCTCCCCAATCCGTTGATCTCGTCTGTGTTGTGGCTCCATTGTCACCGTCATTCCGTCACCGCATCTTTTTACCCGTTCGTCTATTCGCAATGGCCTCCGAAAAGAGTTCGGGTACCGGAGCATCGCGTCAGGCACCGGCAGCAGGTTAGCATCCTTGACCCTTTCTTTTCTGATGATTTATTTTCCGTTCAAATCTGTCTTGTTTGAGCATTTCTGTCGGAGTGATTTGTCCATGATTATTTGAATTGATTGCTGTAGATTCGGCTGCTACACACGAATTTAAACCCGAGGAAATAATTTCACAAATGACTATGGCAGATTTAGTAAGACTTAGGTCGACCCATTATATAGATCCTTCTGTTCCTATTCGTCTACCCGAGCCCGAAGAGAGGATAAATATTGCATCTGAGGGTTAGGTTGGGGTTTATGAGTATCATATTAATTTTGGACTGAGGTTTCCGACCCTAGATCTGTTGAACGAAATGTGTGACTTCCTTAATATCGGGTTGAGCCAACTAGTACCTAATGCCCTTAGGTTTCTGATAGGGTTCACATATGTGTGTTTTGGGGCTGGGGTTCGGCCTACGGTAGACTTGTTTTTTCAATTTTATACTGTTCGTAAATACCCTTATGGCAAATGGTGGGTGACCTTCCAGAAGCGTAGAAATAGCCCTGTACTTATTACCGATTCCCCTGATACCAACAAACAATGGAGGGATAGATTTTTTATGGTGGGGCTGAGGAAGCGAACCTACCCTGCCGTTGGTCTCAGTTTATTTTACCAGTCGAACAATCCCGAGACAAGTCCGACCCCAGAATTCAATCGGACTATAAGGTGCTAAAAAACTATAGTAGCTCGGCTAAATATTCGGTTAAATTTCCTTCAGAGGATCTTCTTGTTTCGGCCGGGCTGAGCCAATCCCCCAATGTAGAAAGTAAATACCTGTTCCTTGAACTCTTTATCATAGTATCCTCACCCTGGCTCGGTAATTTTGATTCATTCATGTTGCTTATTTTCAGGTAGTCTCGGCGGGTTCGGAAGGAAGAAAAAAGCCAACAAGCCTGCTGCAGCTTCAGGATCTTCCAAAAGATCAGCTGAGATCGATCTCACGGAAGAGGTTGAGGTGGCCGATCCTCCCAGATCGGAATTGGTGACCCGGGTCGCGAAAAAGAGCAGGCCGACCCCGGAAGAAGTCCAGGCAGCTAAGGCTGCCAAAGCTCCACAATTGTTGACGGGCCCCACGCGTGATCCCGAGCTGCCGAAGCCTGATGACCTTTGGGGACCCGTGGACCCCTTAACAAAAGAAAGAGTTCTTCTGCTGAAAGATAAAAAAGATAGGCCGATCTCCCTAGCTCGGCCCATACTTCAAGTGCATTTGCCTGAACCTTTGCCTGAGGACGTAAGGCCTTACCAAGAGTTGGAGGCTGAAACTGAAAGATCTTTTGAGGAGATGGTACAGGTGGGCAACCAGCTCCGGCAAAATATGGAGCTGATGATGAAGCATGAGGCCTTTCTCGCTTCGCATGTAAAAAGGGTGAGCATCGATACTAAATTAATTTATCTGAAAATAATGATTACCTCATATGACACTCTTGGATCGGTTTTTTGCAGGTAGCTTATAATTATGCCGCTACGTCAAAAAGGGCAACGGCTTTGGACATCTTGGCCCAAAGTTACGAGCTGGAAAGGTCGAAGAAACCGTCCGAGGCCGTTGAGGATCTGGAGTTTCGGCTAGGGCTCGAAAAGAGCAAGATTTCAGAGCTCGAAGTTGAAAAAACCGGGCTAATGAAGCAAAACCAGGATCTGTGCAAGAAGTCTAGCCAACTGCTGACCAAGGTCCAGGGCCTGGAAGCCGATGTGAAGACCCTGAAGGAAGAAAAAGCTTCCTGGGTGAAGGAAAAAGCTGACTTGGAGAAAGTTGCAGCAGAAGCTAAGAAAGCTGCAGAAGAGGCTACAAAAGCTGCAGAAGAGGCTACAAAGAAAGCTGCTGGGATGGTTAGCTCGGATGATGTTGAAGCAGCTCGTCAGGCCGAGCTAAAAACTTTCAAAGAAGGGACCCTGCTGGAGTTAATGAACCGGCATTTTTTCGAGCTAATCCAGTGCGGATATACTCTGTGCTGGGACGAGCTGAAAACTTCCAGATCGGTAGAGGATGTCCCTGAAGATTCCATAGCTCCAAACACTTTGCTTCCTCAAGGTCGCGATCCGTTTGATATGGTTGAGGAGATCAAACAGGAATGCCGAACCATCGGTGTTCCTATTCCGGAAAAGAATGACGAACCGGAAACTGATCCCCAGGAAACAGCGGACGAAGCGACTTCCCAAGCACCTCCTTGATGCCGAGCTGTCCAATTATTTTGAAGAAATTTTTTGTAATTTCTCAGATCGGATTTGTACTTTTGAATTTTTATGGAATAGAAAATCCCTTTTTCTTTCTTTCGTTGTCTTTAATCTTTTTTCCAACTTTTGACTTTTACCGATAAGGCCCTTCCCAATAATAACTTGCCCTGTTCTTGTGTTTTCCTGATAGATCGGTTTCGCAAGACTAAATCTCCAGGTACAATGGCTCGATGTTTGACCCGAGCATCATAGTGTTGCCGAACTAAATTTTTGTAATTTAGTTGATGTACATAAGCCGAGTCCCGGACTTCTTCTATCAGATCTAAGCTGAGCTCCAAGTTTTTCTGGTTTTGATCCCTTTCGAAGTGCATAACTCGTGGGGCTCCACTTTGTATTTCTGGAGGATGAACTACCGATGCGAAACGTTGGGTGATGCCAAGTCTTGAACACAAGGCTGTGAACTTCTTAGATTCGAACTGAGTTCCATTGTCCGAAATAACCGAGGCCAATAAAACCCAGCCACAATTATTTTCTTGGCCAAATCCCGAGCCCCAATGTAAGACCCTCAATCCCCTTGATGTACTTCAACATGGCCTCTGCTTCTCCCGATCCCAAGCATTTAAGCAAAGGCGTCAAAAAACCCTTCTTATACAGGTTCTCTCCAATTATCTGTGGTAGTGTTTAGCCTCCTTTGTATTCGTTGTGCTTCCTTTCGTGAATCTGGTAAAATGCCATCTTGTAGGTATTGCCACATAGGAAACTTCCAATCCCGATCCTCTCTTATAGACGAGATTGCTGGTTCGGCTGTGCTCCGAGTCTGTACCTCTCTACTAGAATGCTTTTAGTCATGTGAGAGAAAACCGAAGAATGCTGCACCAGTGCTTAATATTTCTCTATTGCCGATCCTTAGCCTTATACTCCCCCAAAATTTGTTTAACTACAAGCTGGGAGTCTGAACAAATTTTGAGATTTTCGATCCCGAGTTTCCGAGCTAACTTTAGACCGGCTATCATGGCTTCGTATTCTGCTTCATTATTTGTGGCTTTGAAGTGGAATCGTAGAGCATAAGTGTGAATTTCTCCTTCTGGGCTGGTGAGGATGATCCCCGAACCCGATCCGGACTGGCTTGAGGCACCATCCACGTTGAGAGTCATGCGCAGTCAGCTTCTGTTTAAAAGCAAATCGGTTTCTTCTGATGGGCTGAATATGTTCTCTTGGTTGTTTGGCACTTCTTCAGCTATGAAATCTGCCAACACATGTCCTTTGACTGTTGTGGTGCAAAGGTGATGCCATATTCCCCTAATTCGATGGCCCATTTGGTAAGTCGACCTGAGACTCCTGCCTTTTGTAAGATGGCTTTAAGGGATGTATCGGTATAAACGGTAACTCCATGAGAATTGAAATAAGGTCGGAGATGCCGAGTAGTTTGAACTAAAGCCAAAACCAGCTTTTCTAAGCTAGAATAGTTCTTTTCAGCTGCCTGCAAAACTTTGCTAACAAAATAGATGGATCTTTGAACCCGGTTATCTTCTCTAAGTAAAAACGAGCTAATTACAGATGTAGTAGTGGCTATGTATATGTACAATTATTCTCCATAAATAGGTATGGTCAAAGATGGCAAAGAATCGTTCAAGAGTAATTTGTTCAGCCGACCGAGATAGAAACCGATCTAAAACTGTTGTTCTTCCGTTAACTGTGGTACTTAACGAATTGACTTAGGCGGATGTATTTGTAATTAACCGAGATACCCCATTAAAACCATGTAACCTAAGAATTTCCCGAATTTTCCCCAAAAACACATTTTTTCGAATTTATCCTTAATTGATATTGAACAAGATCTTCTAGTGTTTTCGCATAAGTCAAGCAAACAGGCAGTGTCATTTTTACTTTTAACAAGCAACTAATCAATATATGCTTCCATGTTCCGTCCTAACTGATTTTTGGAGATCTTACCAAATGCTGAAATGTAATTAAGCATAGTAATAAAGCAATAAGTACCTTTTATCCGCGATGAAAGATGTTTTCTCATCGTCCTTTTTAGCCATGAAGATCTGATGATAACCTTTGTAAGCATCTTAATAAGTTTTTGTATGACCTTGACTCTGGTGAGTTATCCGGTCAAATGCTATCCCTTCCTGTGTCTCAGCCAGCTGCTTAGCCTTTCTTATGATTTGTCTCGGCCATATACACAATCCTGCCTACGTTTGTCTCAGCTAACATATTGACGTTGCCCCTGGTTTGCCCTGATCAACGTATTGATCATGTACATGGTTTGTCCCGTCCAATGTATTGACCCTGTTCCTGGTTTGCCCTGATCAACGTATTGATCCTGTACATGGTTTGTCCTGTCCAATGTATTGTACTTGCCTATGTAACATTGCCTTGCCTGTTTAATATTAACAAATAGGAGCCATCCTATACATGATAGACAAAACATATGCAAAATTGAAGTCATGGCTTAAGAACGGTTTGAGCCTTCCAAGGTATACATGGTAAGGTGATCACATGATTCCTGTAAGTAGTAGCTGGCCAGCTATCATGGTTACTGGTATAATACTCAACCGTCCTGTGAGTATAACATGGTGATTGCCGAAGCCAATCAATGGTGTCCGAACTGGACTTAACTGTGCCTTGTGTAATTGATAACTAGCCAGTGCCTGGTTGTAATTATATTGTTAGAACTACTCGTGTCTAACAATGTCCTACGTTCTTTGAAAGCGGTTCCAAACCGTGTCTTTCAGTAATAATGAAAATCATGATGTGAAAGCGGTTCCAAACCGTGTCTTTCAGTAATAATGAAAATCATGATGTGAAAGCGGTTCCCAACCGTGTCTTTCGCAATACATACTGAATAATGAACATAGTAACTTGAGCATCTAAGATATTTTATCGTCCTATAGACCGTACCTGATGGCCTCCATGTCCTACTCAGAGTGTCTAACCTGACTTCATGATTTGAATGCGTGTCCCGGGGTCGTCCCTTAGATCGTCAACTGATGGGGTCCTCCAGGTCGTCCACTGATGGGGTTGTCTACTAATCCAGGTCGTCCACTAGTGGGTTTTGCCTTTTGGGGTCATCCACCGCTGGGGTCTACCCTCTAGGTCGTCTTCTACTGGGTCGGCTTCTAAGGTCATCCTCTGCTGGATCGATCTCCAAGGTCATCTTCTGCTGGATCGGTCTTTGAGGTCATCCTCCGCTGGATCGGTCTTTGAGGTCATCCTCTAGAATGTCTTTCTGATTGCCATTCTTTCATTTCTCGATATTCATGCGCCACAAAGAACAAAAAATGCAACAAAAATTATAGTATACATCCAAGAAAACAAGAGACATGGTATACAATTTCAGAACATATTTTTAATTGTTTCAACGGATGCCCTTTGAGGCGTTCCTCGCGAAATATTAATGACCAGATAAATGCACGCGGTATGCTGGTTGGAAGCGGTTCATGAACCTGGCCTTCCCAAATGTACATGATATGCTGCTTGGAAGCGGTTTAAAAGCCAGGCCTTCCCAGATGTATACGATATGATGTCGATTCATTGATGCCAACCAAATTTGTATTTCTATGTGTCAGTTAAGAAATTAATTGTCCCAAAAACAGTACCTCATTGGAGAATTATTTCCTTATTGCAAACTGCTACTCTGAAAGAGGAAGCATCCGTTCCCGAACTTCTTGCGTCATGTCTTCAACAAATTTCTTTGATTGTGAAGAAAATTGATGAAGAAGATCGATCAAATCGTTCCCCACAGACGGCGCCAGTTGATGTGACGTAAAAAGTCCACTTCAGGAATGATGCTTCTTCACAGCCCAATGAATTCTTGTAAACAGCAATTGTCCAATCCAAATGAAGCCTCGCAGGAAAATGAGGAGTAATAAAAGGCCCAATCTTTGGATGAAGCTTTTTAATGTGTAGTAGAATGGATCACTTGATTTGGTAATGGTGATGAAGCTTGAGGATTTAGCACTGTTCAGGTGACAACAATGGAAACTGACCAAGAAAAGAGGCGGGGCTTTCCCCCCTGTATAGGCTCCGACGATCAAGTCAATAATATGAAAGAAATAAACAGTATTGAATGATATCTTTGGGAGAAACAACAATAATCAGAGAGAGTAGCAAGAAATTGTTCATGAAGTACTTGTCTAGAATTTCCCTCTCTTTTTCTTACCTGAAATGAGGCTGGTGCCTGAGTATTTATAAGCCCACTTTGATAGTTCCGTTGGATTGTGATGTCATACGCTCCCACTTATTCTTTTCTTTAATGATACTTTAGCCGTTCCGGGAAAACTGGCTTTAACTTTGGCTCCTTTGTCATCATTGCTCTGCATATATTAAGATAATGGTCCTACCATGATGTCTAACTGTTTCGAATATATTATCTTTATCTCGGATCGGTTTACTCTTTACCGATCTAAGCTTTTAGGTGTTTTAGTTACTTACCGACCTGAGCTTTAACATTGTTGACCGATCTAACTTCTCTTAAGCATTTACCGACCTGGGCTTCTTGAGTATAGTTACATTTTGACTGACCCATTCTTACTGAGCTGAATTATAAGTTTTACCGATCTAAGATTCACCAATTGTTTTATAATGTTTTCCGGCCTAAGCTTTCATGAGTCATTACTGATCTAAGTCTTCATAACCGATCTGAAGTTGTAACACAGATTTGTACGATATTTCCGATCTGAGCATGGCTCTAGGCCTCTTCATCTTTTACTGTTTCTTTGTTTTAATTCATTGGGCTAGGCCCAATGGGGATTTCAATTTTATGCACATCAATATATATTCCAGTTCCTCAGACTCGGTGCATTTGTAGGTGAAACTACGCAGAATTCAATAACAACAGCTTGCATGGTGTCAGCAACTAACGAGAATTATGGGAATTATCTATTTTTTAATTTTTCTTTTTTCTTTTAGATTCGTTTTATAAGCTCATTTCAATGATATTTACTCACTTTTCAAGCACCTTCTGTCCTATTCAAAAACTTAACTTTATATTATTATTTTTGGTAATACAAACGAACTTTTTGAATAAAACGAAAATAATACAATTTATCATACATAAAGAGAATGTAAAGTAAAATCGATTTAATTGTGAATCATATATTATTACATTTTATAATTCGGTGGTAATAAGTTACCTGTAATCGGGAGGGTTTTGGGGCCAGAGATGCAAGTACTTATCCAAGGGATTGGCATAGAGCTTGAGAAATATCCTCCAACATTGAACCTTATCCACCCCGTCTTTTAGGCTGGTACCGTATCTGATGGGGCTATGAACGTCATTTGACATGAATTTCTCCTTGTCTTTTCTCGACAAGTTGAAAAACTGGGACGTGGCCGAAAGGGCTCCATCCAGAACCGCTTGCGGTATCCCGTGGTTCACAATCTTCCAAAAAAATGAAATTAAGAATTCCAAAATTAATTAAGTTCAATTTTCAACGTAAAGATGTAATTAAATTATATTAAAAATAAATTTAAAAATATTATAATATATTAAATTTAACATAGAAATGAAGAGCAGAATCAAAATACAAACAAAATCAAAGAAGGATCCTGCATGTGTTTCTGCGAATGCATGCACGTACGTAAGCAATGATGAAGAATGTTTCAGCTAAAATATTCAGCACATGGGCATGATTTATGTAACAAAAATAAATGATTTAGCTTCTATTTATACGCAATTTCAAAAATAGAGTAGTTACATTCTAATTGTTAAAAGATTTATAAACTTTTATTTTTTTAAAAAAAAAAACACTGAAATTGAGAAACGTGAAATTATTATAAAATACAAAATGCATGCTATTCAAACACTTACTTGGAACAAGCCGCAAGTTTTACAGGCATTTGAAATTTCTTGGATGATAAAAGAACGTCGAGCATCATCAACATTCATCCCTTCCAAGTCCACAACTGGAATTTCAGCGGAATGATCAGTACTTGAAGCTGCATTAACTTTATAACGCTCAGGAACATGCTCAAAACCCCCCTTTTCCTGAGCAGTTTCTCCCTTCGGAAAAGAATCCGAACTCTCATTTCCGCCCTCCATGACGACTCACTATCAGCTCGTCAACTACTCGAGTCAAGTTTTTGTCGATCGAAAGAAACAGTTGGAGATCGAGGAGAAATTATATGCAGCCCACACTATGGTTTTAGCTAGGTACTTATATATAGTATTCGAAATCCGATCAAGTGGTCATGCAAGTTGGGTGCAGGGATGTTGTACGTGTTAATTGGCGGCGAAAAAGCGTAGCTTGTAAGTCGAACCACAGGACCATAGTAGCTAAGGTGTAGTACGTTGCATGAACATGCAGAAATATGGTTGCACGTAGTTAATTTGAATGTAACAAATTTCGCCAACGTTAAATAACGGAAAAAAAATGCATTTTCAGTCTACATTCTTTATTTAAGGGGTAAATGTAGTCCATTTTTTTTTTTTTCAAAAACTAGCTAATATAGTCTACAATCTTTTCATTTTTGTCGTAATTTTAGTCCAAGTGACGGATAATTGAATGAAACTAATTGGACTAAAATTACAGAAAAAAAAAAGGAAAAAGAAAAGATTGTGAACTACATTTGCTAGTTTTTAGATAATGTAAACTACATTTGCTAATTTTTAGAAACGTGTGGACTATATTTGTCATTTAGGAAAAGAATGCTGACTAAAAATACAATTTTTTCCGTTAGTTAACTTGGTCCATTTTTGTGAAATAGGTTACAGACTTTACCAATTTGGTCTGGTTGCATACGGTGCACACTACGTAGTACGTACTTAGACAGTGTGAGGGAGAAGACAAAATTTTGCTTTTTGTTTGACTTTTATTATACTGTGGTCATTCGTTATTCTAATATAATAATGAGTAGTTTATAACTGATTTACATTTAAAAAATAAAAAAATTAACAAAATAAATTATGATAAATTAAGTGTTTTAAGTGTTTTATATATTAAAATTCATATTAAGTTATACATGTATCAAATCGAATTATTATGATGGAAAGGATGAGAGTAACATAATATAGGCCTACAGTCTCATGCTGTGTCGCATGGGGATCTTAGGCTTTGAAAGTTGAAATGAGACTGGGACGACGGACGAGGTTTTTCAAACCTTGGACCTTAGCTTGTCGTATCTCAGCGGGATCTCGGTTCGGTCAGGAAATTTCATGGTGGGTGCGCTATAGAGAGATTCATATCTTTTAAAAACGTGATTCATATCATCATTTAAATATTAATTTTATTTTATAATAATTTTTTATTATTTTTAACATATTTTTTATATTTTTTTAATACAAAATTTTATATTCTTAATGCAATTTTAATATTTAAAATAAAAATAAAATTTAATCATAATTTGGATCACATTTTTAAAGAGGAGATGAATCTCTCTATATTTTAGACTAGTAGTCCAGATCCCTAAACGACAATGTTCCACTTTTTTTTTGTTTCTTGTTTCTGTTTAAGGTATTTTATTAAACAGAAGGCACAAAATTGGGAGACACTTGCTCGAAGCCGAACGCTGAATATAAGCAAGTGTTAATTACACGTGTTAAATATCCCTTTACATTGGCTGAAAGTTTGAAATAATAATGAACTACTATATTACTCTCTCAGTTTATTTAGAAGTTTCAATTTGAAAAATATATAATTTTTTATAGGTTACAATGTACATTATTTAAAATAAATAATTTGTCAATATTTTTTTTTATTAATGTCCTTTATTGTTTAAAGAAAAAATTACAAAAATAGTCCACAATATTTATCCCTGTTTCAAATGTAGTCTACAATCTTTAGTAAGCATCAAATGTAGTCCACAATCTTTAGTAAGCATCAAATGTAGTCCACAATGTATCCATTTTGTTTCAATTTCAGTCCAAAAGACCGAAATTGGACCAAATTAACAGTCAACTAGTTTGACCGTTAGTCAAATGCGGTTTTGACCTCCTGAAACCACCCTCAAAGATTGTGGACTACATTTGAAACATGGGTAAAGATTGTGGATTACTATTGATTTTCTTTCGAAATTGTTGGTGGAAAATTTTAGAATTATCAGAATGAGAATTGTTGAAATGAGAATTTAGGAAATTAAATTGTTGAAATGAGAAGAAGACCCGATTTAATTGGGTCTTCATCGGAGGAGGATGAAGAAGAAAAAAAAAATTGCTGATGAACACTGCCGGAACTGTTCATTGGAGAAGACGATGAACATTGACGCACGTCTGAAATGACGATTTTGCCTCTATTTTTTTTTGACTGTTAGTTACTTAACGGAATTGACTAACAGAGTGGTACTGGGCACACGTTTTGAAAGTAAAGTGCTTGTAATTTGAGTTTTTAAAGAAAAGTAGTATTTTTTGCAAAAGCCGATAGTTATGTGGTATTTGGTGCATTTCACCCTTATTATATTAGTAAGAGTATGAAGAATCAAAAATTTTAAAAGTTTACTATTCTATTAGAACAAGAAATATTTTTCAAAATGGATTATTCTGATGGAACAGATGGAGTAATTAATTTTTTAAAAATGCAAACTTGAAATGAATATAATACAATTATAACATAATTTTTTGTGACTTTGGAAGCTCCTATAATAAGTAAAAGGAATCAAAATTGTTAATATCTTAAAAAGTAAGATAAATGTGTTATTATTAAATAATATGGAAAAAAAATCAATAGTAGTCCACAATCTTTACCCATGTTTCAAATATAGTCTACAATCTTTGGGGGTAATTTCAGGAGGTCAAAACCGCTTTTGACTAACAGTCAAATTCGTTGACCGTTAATTTGGTCCAATTTTTGTCTTTTGGACTGAAATTGAAACAAAACAGATACATTATGGACTACATTTTATACTTACTAAAGATTGTGGACTACATTTAAAATAGAGCTAAAGATTGTGAACTACTTTTGCAATTTCTCCATTGTTTAAATGTAGATTAGTTATGAACCACAAATTATTTTATTAATAAGGATATAATAAATAAATAAGTCAAAACTTAATTCTTTTGAAGAAACAAAAAATATTTTAAAATTTGACTCTACTTTACTTCCTATTTGAAATTACACTTATTTGAAAATAAAATGTTGTAACTTAAAAATCTTTTTTATTTATTTATTAAAGTAGTAAGGGAGTATACTCTTCCTAACAAAATTATAATATACAAACATTTATTGAAAGTTTTTCATATGTTCAAAAGCATAAATTTCAATCAATATCTGCAATTATTCAATTATTGTAGTTCTTGCGACCATAATAAATTTTCGAATAAAAAGGAAAATATGCAATTAGCCTTGAGATCTTTACAACGTTTGATATATATGCAATCATTGTTTAAATGGGCCCGTTACAATATCGAGCCCATTCAGCGATGGGCAAGGAGGCCACATAGTGGAAGTGATGTGAACTCTCTCTATATATAGAGCGAAAAAATATTAGAAGTTTAATAATCATCACGTCATTGCTTATGTGAACTGCTCCTTATGTTCTTCCTTGTTTTTGTATTTTCTTCTGTGAACTGTGTTGGATATGGAAAAGAGGCCGAAGTCAAGACCGGCAGAGGTCAGCCCAGGCCAATTTCCATAAACTTGGGCGCAAGCTAGTAATATCACTATGACAACCTAAGACTAACACTGTACCTATAAGAAATCAACACGTGTCGGACTGTAGTCATGACGACCGAGGAGATGGTTATCTAGGGATAAGGATGATCCTACCCACGTGAAGGACGCCACATTATCAACTGACGTGGCACACCCTTCACTTAACGCCTATAAATACTCTATTCAAAATCATTTGAAAGGTATGGAATTCCTGATTAATCTTACTTATACTTCTCTATTCCAACTTAAGCTTCGGAGTGGAATTGGAGAATTAGTCCCAAAAGTAGGTTCGCTAACCAAATGACACAGTCGGCTGAGCTCGGCACGAATCAGGATTCAACAAACTGCTCCCATTTTTTTTGCTTTCTAAATTACAGTTTTGGCTATATTTTGTATGGGGCATACTAAACGCAGTAACCGTTTTACTATTCGCAGTAACATTCCCCTGTGAAAATACTAAATTGCTCTTTTTGGTTAAAAATTATATTTCTTCCATTTTTTCATCTATAAGTAAGGTGACTTGTTTCCTTCTTTTTTCCACCTGCAGAGTGAGTTGTTTTCCATTTACATTAAATTGCAGAAACACTTGTTCTCCATTTCATCACTGACACGTTTATTCAAATATGGCCGGCATACCCGAGTACGATCCATATTATACTGTAAGTAAACACTGTATATATATTTTTTTACTTGAAATTAGTTTGTCTAAATAAATACTCTATATACCCCTTCATTTTCGAGAAAAAAATCCATTATGGGGGATTGTTTTCCCTGATCTGTGATTATCCGGCAGTTTTTTTGCTGTTTTTGTAACATTTCTGCCGCGGAAATCGGAATTTTCGTGGGAAATACCGATGGTATTTTCCGGCCGCAGTCGACTGGAGGTATTTCCCACTGAAATACCGCCATGCACATAGCGATATTTCGCCTAGAAATACTGCCAGTGCCCTGCGGTATTTTGCCGGAAAAAAATCGCCGGCAGCCGTCCTTTTTTTCCGGTGGTATTCGGTATTTCCAGCAATGTTTCCGGCCGAAAATACCGTGTCATTCGCAATATCCCTCCAACCTATAGTAATCATAATTCTGTCAAAACTTCGGCGCTCGCCGTCAAGATTATTGCGCTATTTATTTGTTGTATCGAAATTTTTAGTTTTAAGTATGCTGAACCAGTTTTTTTGTATTAACAGGATTTTCGTGTTGAGAGTGATGCCATTTATGCCGACCAAACCGAAGTATTTCAGACGAGCGAAGAGTTTAGAAGTAAAGAAGATATGATTGCATGGGTTAAAGCACGAGCTGTTGAAAACAATATGACGGCAAAAATTACTTTCTCTTCGAAAATGTTGGGGTTGTTCCTTACAAGAGGGAGAAAAGGCAGAGTTGAGATAGGGTGCGATATATCAGAAAAAGTTAGAGAGAATGCACCCCTACCTGAAGGGAAAAGCAGGTAGAGCAATACAAGCAGCAAGATGATAAACTGTCCATTTCACCTGAAGGGACGAGAAATTGATGGCGGACATTGGAAGGTAGAGGTCAGAACGGAATGCACAATCATGAATTAGAAGAAGTTCAAAATTGGTATTCAGTGCAGTCACGGTTAACAGAATTGGAGAAGAAGAAGATTGCAGAAATGTCCAGTATTAACATCAGGCCGAAGCATATATTGGCCCAATTACGCGCGGATGATCCCAAAAATGTCAGCCACATAAGACAAGTGTACAATAAATCAGTAAAAAGTAAAAGGGATGCGAGGGAGGGAAGGTATGACGAACATGCAGTATTTCTTCAAACTTCTGTATGATCACGAATACTTCTATGCGTACTCAGGTGATGACGACAGTAATGCAGTGGGGCACATCTTCTGTGCACAAGAAGTCGCCTCGTCTGCTTGTTCTGTTTCCGTACGTGTTGTTTATGGATACGACGTATAAGACAAACAGGTACGATATGCCTCTGCTGCGGATAGTTGCTCATGTACCAACAGCTCAGTATGTTCATATCGTGTTCGTTATCATGAGGGATGAGACTACCCCGAATTATTACTGGAGATTAGCGCAATTGAGCACTTTATTCGAGCGAAACAAGTACCCACACGTGGTCATCACTGATAGAGGATTACCTTAATGAATGCTGTGGAACTAGTATACCCACATTCTACCCAACTACTGTGTAGCAGACACATTGAAATGGATGTCAAGAAACATGTCGTATCAGCTGGTAATGACAAAACTACGACAGATGTGTTTCTATATCGTTGGGGGCAAATGGTTAAAGCATTGACATATGAACAGTTCAAGAAAGCTGTGGATTATATTGATACTAAATATGGAAATAAATCTAGATTCTGCAATGTTATACCGTATTTGAAGAAAACATGGTTAGATCCCCACAATGACAATTTTGTGTCTTGTTGGACGAAAAGTATAAAGCATTACGGGGGTCATACGACGAAAATGTAAGTTATATATTTATTTCATTTATGCTTTGTATATTGTATAATTATATGATATTTTATAGAATGTTTATGTAATTTGAAGAATTTGACTGTCAACTCTCTTTCAGGGTTGAGAGTGTACATGCACAGTTGAAGAAGGCTATTGGTACGGATAGAAAGGCGTTTTTAAGTATTTTCCAAGACATTAATATTATGATAGGGATGCACCTCAATGAAATTCGCACTAAAATGGAATCTTTGCTCAGCAAAACATACCGGAAGAACGACTACCTACTGTATAGTAGGCTTAACGGTAGAATGTCTTTCGCTGGTATTACAATGGTGGAGGATGAATATACAAAAAGAATTGGCCTTATCGAGGACGATGGTGAGCTTTGTAGTTGCGAACACCGGACAAGCTGCGGTCTTCCATGTGCACGTGAGATGCAAAAGTTGGCGCGTTCGTACTGTCCAATTGATCCTATCGACGTCGACGCGTTCTGGAAGACACTGCATTTGTGGATATAATGCCGCGTTCGAGCGCTAAGATATACAGGGTCATGGGTGTGGTGCATTCGACGCTTTATCCGGAAACTATTGATCTAGCTGAGCCGGTTAATAGGCCACACAGGGGACGGCCCAGACACAATTCAACCCAACGAGATCTATCAGGGTTCGAACATGCCGAAAGGAATGCACTACAACGCGGTACGAATATATGTATTTACTTTTAACATGTTATTGTGGTTAAATGCATATACACACACTCAATTTAATATGTTTTACACGCGCAGGTCGTCGATCCACAGGCTGGCAGAGAAGAAGAAGGGTTGTGCGGGCCCACGCTTCTGAATGGCTTTACGACCTTCCCGTATTTCTGAAGCAGTTCGTGTTCGAATACATTACCGTACACGTTAATGTAGTGCCCGATGGGCATTATGGTTTTAGGGTAATTGCCTATTTTGCACATGAAGCAGATGAGGCGCAGTGGCCCCAAGTGCGCAGAGACCTACACCAAGAACTCCGGGATGAAGCTACTTTTTGGCGCTTCGTTCTTGGGGCAGTCGATTACGATTTAGCGGTCAGGTTGCTAGATTGTTATGCAGTTCCGGTAGATGATGAATTCTGGTTTGATTCTCATCTTATGTGAATACTTGTCGCAACGAAGTACCAGAGGGTGGTTACATTATATGCACAACAGAGTAATACTTTCCTTCCGGTTGTGTGGCGGGTGCCGGCGTCTCTACTGATCCGAGCAGTTTCATCAACATGGGTTTAATAAGACAAAATCATTTAATTGCCTTGTTAACGACAGGGGAGGTCTTGCTACCCCCAATCTATCCAACGTAGAGAAACAGGGTCTCAGAACAAATGCAGCTGTGGAAATCACATTTGGATAAAAAATTTGATGTATTCCGGAATAAATCGACTGCTGAGTGTTAGTATACGATGTTTTTCATTTGAACAGTTTCTCGTTAACTTTCGTATGTAAATAATCGTTAACAGTCATGAAGTCAAATACAATATATATATTTATCATCCGGAATGAAATGTTACTATATACAATGCATAAAAGAAAGGGAATAAAACAAGTGAATACAGCACATGGGACCTTGTCGCAAGCTACTCCAATGCAGGCATCAAATCCTCCAAATGGTGAGTCACCTCCTCTATGGCACTCTCCCTCACGTCACTGGGGACGGTATGCCGGTTTTGGGGATGAGCATAATACATCTTACTTGCTATATATTGCAAACACTGCATTTGAAAGAAATATCGAAATATAGTAAAAAATATTGTCGCAATTATATAATAAAGTGACAGAAATAAGCATAAATATGTACTTCTTAGCGTAACCGCAAATAGCTTTTTGGGGTCCACTGGCTCGTCCACTTCCATGTCGTCGGGATTAACACGAACGTGCGTGCACTGATGGAAGTAGTCGAGGTACTCAAAGCATGATTGATCGGGCCAATGAGCCCTCTCCATCCCCCTTATCACCTTACTCCTGTACATTTGCGGCGTCTTAAGACTTGTATCATACACGCACGAGTACCTTTTTATTTCAGCTCCTCTGTAACAGTTCTTTGGCTCTAAAACTGCTTAAGGGATCGACTAAATGAATCCAAATTGCCGCAGGAACCGGTCTGGCATGTAAGGCTCTACGACGCCAGGGCAATGAATAAGACCCCTGTACAAGGTTATTGGATGCACTCGCGCAAGATTTGGCCCAAAAGGAAACCAACAGACCTAGTTCATGTGCAACATAATAAGCGGATAATCGACTAAATTGGATATTTCACTAATAAACAGTAAAAAATTTAAATGACATAGAAATATTACCTCTTCGAATTTTATTCCGTCCAGTGCGCGTCTGTATGTCACCAAGTCCCAGTTAGGATCGCGCTTCCTACCGGTTCCGATGTGCCACTTGGTTGCAGCTCCACTCGACACTCCAGAATCTCATTGGCGGGGGACTAAACACGGGAAAGTACTCGTGTACCCAGCTCTATTAAAAAAAATTGAAAACAAATTAGTCATTTTGATGTACCGGTATAAAGTATAGAAATAAAGTATAAACAATAATTACAAACCTGCAATAATGTCAGACACCCGCCTAACTGGGCACCGTCCGCCCTAGAGGTCCTACCAAGATTGCGATAAAGGATTGCCAAACAAGCTGCACCCCAAGCAAATCCGCTTACGCTTTCTGCATCGCGGAGGTAGGGCAGAACATGACCAAGCACGTGGGTTTTTTTCTTATCCACGAACAAGGTGTTTCCAACTAACCACAACAAATACCCTGCAGTAGCATTGGAGTCCTCCACCTATCTACTGACACAGTGCTCGCGAAGGAGGGACATTTTAAGGCTTGCAAATTCTCGATCCCCGAGCTGGACTTCCTCAATCCCAACATTTCTAACAGCAGTTCCTTCATCTCTGCCGGTTTAAGTTTCCAACCAATTGGCGTCCCGCCAATAGGAATCCGCAATATGTACACAACATCGTGGAGAGTGATACTCATCTCTCCGAATGACACGTGGAATGAATTAGTTTCCGGATGCCATCTCTCAACAAAGGCATTTAGGAGTGCAGAATCTAATTCTGGATGCATGGACCAACCCAAATGTGCCAACCCGGACTGGTCAACTATACTTTTTATTTCTCCTTCGGCTAACTCCCACCTTTGCAAATTATTGTAGCCATTACGGCACAACAATGCACCACGTTCCTACGTTATTGAGTAAATAAAATAACAAATTTTAAAAGGCAACTTATTAATCATATATCGAAAATAAATAAAAATTACAGCAAGAAATATGTAATAATGCATAAAACGATACCTGTCGATGCCATACATAGTAGGCAACATGACATTTGAAACTCCTTAACAACTCTGGATCTGAAAGTCCACCGTCAATCGAACCATCTAGAGGCCGGTAAGCCTTTCACCCGGCATCCCTCCCGGAGCAAGAACCGGACCCAGCCCCTGGCACTGACCTACGCAAGGAGCCCATTATTTTTTTGCCTTTTTTGCTCCTTCGTTGGTTCTCTGCATTTTCCCCTTCATTTTCATCCTCCATCCGCCCCGAATTTCCTCCAATGTACCCCTGCGATTGAGACATGTCCATCTCAAATCTTTCCGCATTTTCCCGAGCTTCCTCCTCCTCCGCATTTCCGATGTAGGGCTCTCTTTCGCCGTACGCATTGCTACTCTCCCTCGTCGCATTTGATAAGCGCGAAGAGCCATGCGCTCTTCCTGCCACTCTTCTCTCCCGCTCGGATGCGGTGGGAGGTATTCGGCCACTTAATTCCTCTGAGGAGGACTGTGTCGCCTTAGTGCATCTCTCAACCAATTGCAAATTGTTATCCTTTTTGCTTTTGGTTAATTTCAATTTTAGTTTCCTAAATGCTTCTGCCATCTGTATTAATATAAACACGCATTTAGCAATACGAAAGCAAATTATAACATATAAGGAACAAGAACAAAATTAGATTTAAGAAAAATTTACAATTTTTCTCGAAAAGTACCGCCGGCGACCGGCGCCCGGATCTGCGCAGATCCAGGCAAAAAATTAACACTTTTAGGTAAATACTAACAAATTCGGACATATTAAAACTAAATTAGGCAAAACAACAGATAAAACAATACCGAAATAGATATTAATTTTAGTCACTCACCTTTTGTCGCTCCGATTCTTGTCGACTTTTATCCGATTTAGCCAAATTTGTGATCGCTTATTCTCCAAACAGCTCCGTAGCCTCACAATTTTCCTCTGCTTTCTTTTCCTTTACTGTGCTTTCCTCTGCTGCAGCCTATTTATAGACTACAGCAGAGGAATCGTTTTACTTTTGCTTTTTAGTATGCTTTTTCTTTTTTTTTTTTTTTTTTTCTCAGTGGTATGTTAGTCTTCTCACAGGAGAATGTTACTGCGAATCGTAAAACGGTTACTACGAATAACAATTCCGTTTTGTTTTTGAGAGCTCGTCATATCCTCCCATCTATTTTTGCTTTTTTTTTAAAAAACATTTTTAAATTAATATAAATCAAACTTGTAAGAACAATTGTAATACCATATAGGCCACTAAACTTGCATTTGTAGAAGAACTTGTGGTTTTTTTTAAGCTCGTATACTAAGTGAGATAAATGATCGAGAATGAGTTTGATATTGCAACATTTTACACGAACTTATTTTCTTCTCCACTAGATGTCTAGAACATTCAGTGAGCAAATAGCACAACCACCAAGTGATTGGTGGAATCACTCCCACGGACGATCCTACTTCCAACCTTTCCATACCACGCATGATTTTTTTTATTGTATTTCATTCACACATTCTTTTGGGTTTTGGTATCTATAATCAATATCAATAATCAAATCAAATGGTATCATAAAACGTTGTACTCTTTTGGAAACCTTTGTCCTATATTAATTAGGGGTAGAGCAAAAGACAAACCGATCCGAATCTGCTCCAAATCAATCCGAATCCGAAGGTTCAGATTTTAATCCGATGGCGCGGTTTCGGATAAGTTTTTATCCGAAACCGAGTTCTATCCGAAATCCGTGATTCTTTTTGTTTTTGAAAAAAAATAAAATTTCATTTTAGTTTTTTTTTTTTTTTTTTTTTTGTGAATTTTGGTTTTGGATCAGTTTCGGATTATCCAAAAAAAAATCCGAAATCAAACATTATCCTGAAAAAAAATCCAATCCAAAATTTCGAATCAGATTCGGATCGAATCAACGGTTCGGACGATTTTTGGATTATTTTGCTCACCCTAATATTAATCAAACGTTGCACTTTTTTTCTCAATTTAAAACCCTAAGCAAAAAACTAAAAACATATGAAAACAATGTCTTAACGGTGCAGCTTAGTGATAATTTATGGTGACATTAATTTGAAGGTCTTAAGTTTGAATTTTATCAACTATAACCAATATAGCTAATGTCGGGATTGAAGCGACTAACCTGACTCCAAATTTCTTAAATAATATGGGACGATCGTATAAAATGGTCTTGTGAGCCTGAAAATGCATTTGAACTTTTACAAGAGAGTTAAATAAATAAAGAAATGAAAGTAAAAAATAAATTTGATAAAAGAAGAAAAAAACTATAGTATGTGCTAGAATCTGGATAAAGCTTGTCAGTTGTCACTCACATAATTCGCACGTCAGCTCAAGAAAATTCTCATTCTTTTCCCTTTATGCATCCACGGCTAAACTTTAATTAATTCTATAATTACTTGTAACGATCAAAATGTTCCTCCTCAAATCCACCACCGCCACCAGCACCAGCGCCATCTTCACGAGCTCCTCCCTTCCTTCCGCCGCCCTCCGCCATTACCTCCCAAAAACCTCAGTCTCTCTTCCAAAGCCCACCTCCAATTTCCCCCACACAACCGTCCACAGGTCCAATTCTATCTATTCCTCCCCAAAAATGAGCTGGCTCAACAAATTAGGCTTCGGAACGCGCACGCCCACCGAATCCTCCATGGACTCCTCTATTGCCCAAGGCCCCGACGACGACATCCCCGCCCCGGGTCAGCAGTTCGCTCAATTCGGGGCGGGTTGCTTCTGGGGCGTGGAATTAGCGTTCCAGAGAGTGCCGGGTGTTACCAAGACTGAGGTTGGGTATTCGCAGGGGTATCTACACAATCCGAGCTACGAGGACATCTGCTCCGGGACGACCAATCATTCTGAAGTGGTTAGAGTTCAGTATGATCCTAAGGAGTGTAGCTTTGATTCTTTGCTTGATGTTTTCTGGGCTCGCCATGACCCCACCACTCTTAATCGCCAGGTAATTTGCTCTGTGACTTTATAAATTTCAGTTGGTTTGGCGAATTCTGATGGTGTATTGTGGAGTCGAATTCTGGATGAGCTTCGTATGCTCATCTGTTCCATTATTGCGTGGTTGAGTTTAAAAATTGGAGCTGTTCGTTTATGCATGTATAGCTTTGTGTGTGTGTCCTGTTCTATACGGAGGATTTGGATGACATATTATCAGTCATGATTGTTGTTTTCTTGCCCAGAAACAGCACGCAACAGGAAGATGGAAAATGACCATTATCTTTGGATTTAGTCTTTGTTTTATATTATACTTAATTGTGTCCAAACTAGGAAAAGAAAAGAGTTCTTATCATGGTTTCATCTGGTTGTTTATTGAGTCGGGATTATCAGTTATGACACTGAATTTTTGGTGAAATGAACTTTGTTTTAAGTGTATGTTAGCTCATATTGGCCCTTTCCAGTTTCCAGCTGTTCTGCTGTTTTGGCCTCTGATACGCAATTGTATATCTTTTATGGTTTCAGTCTGGACTATTTAAAGAGGGAGAATGGTAGAAGTGATGCAGGTTAAATGTTGAATGCCTTTTTTGACTTTAAACAAGTATTACCACCAGACTAGGATCAGGAAGTAAAACTTTAGGATGAAATGGTGAACGGTTGTATAGATGAGACACCGCAGCTCTCTTGATGGTCTGTGAAAGCATTATATCTGATACTGGACTGTAGAAATGGCATTACTGAAACTTGTATAAGGGTTGTGCAGGGCTTCTGTTTCGTAGGGTCAAAAGAAGGCTGTCTCGATGTATAAAGCTTCAAGTTGTTCACCTCAAAAGTAAATATTTTCCTTGCTATTGGCTTTAAGAAGTATTGACAATATACTGAATCAACTGGTAGTACTGTTATAGGCTTATAGATGAATTCATTACATCCACTATGGAGTACCAATAAAATGTTAAAAAGTTAACCTTGATTGGCACCCGGGTAAAACCCTATTCTACGTTAAGTTGATTTTGTAATGCTTATGGTCCATGGTTGAGGATCTTACGCTGTTTGCTGAAATGAAATGCCTTTGCTGCTTGCTGTTCATTTCAGTTATTTGCATTGCACAGATATCTTCTTATCAGTTTTAGCTTCCACAGTTAATGGTGTGATACTCCCTCTTTTTTCGGGACAAAGGGAGTATCAAATTTGTACTTGTTTTATTTGAAGCTTTATCACTTTTCTTACCAGCTTCTTACCTCTTTTCCCTCGTCCTATTGTTCATGCCATCCCGGAAAATCCATTTTATGACAAGTGAAATTCCTGCTTCCGTGATGTTGCCATGTTCAATCTCTTAACCTCGCATCTGTTACGTTCTCCTTCCTTACACAGGCCTTATATTCATAAAAGCATTTATGAGTTTGTCCTCATTCAATGTCATCGTGTGTAACAGCTTATCTTGTATTGTGCAGGGCAATGATGTTGGAACTCAATACAGATCTGGAATATACGTTTACACGACAGAACAAGAGAAAGCTGCACTTGAATCACTGGAACGCCAGCAGAAGCTCCTGAACAGGAAGATTGTCACTGAGATTTTGCCTGCCAAGAAGTTTTACAGAGCAGAGGAGTACCACCAGCAGTACCTTGAGAAAGGCGGCCGGTTCGGCTTCCAGCAATCTGCTTCTAAAGGATGCAATGATCCCATTAGATGCTACGGTTGAAACTCACGAATTTAGAACGTCCTGCATGCATTATGGTTGTCTATACTCAATAGGTTTCTTTATGCTTTAGCTGTGCTTTATTTTTTTGCATCTTTTCTTGTCTAGTTGATGCAGAAGAGGGAAGGGAACTCCTAATGTATGTATTATGTAGTTTCTGGATATGGCTGGAGCCTGGTTTCCCTAATACAGTATTATATTGTGAAGGATGAAGATTTTTTCTTGTTTTCTTTAGTGAATCACTTTGTATTGTATGCATTATCGTGTATTACCCAACAAGGTGAATCTCTCGTTAATATGAATTTTTTTTCAGTGGGTGCATAATGCGCATTTTGTACAGCAACTCCAGAAATACCGAGCGTTACAAAATACGGGAAGCTTCATTTTCGTTGTATAGTTGTGCCTTCTCTGAGTCATGTTACTCCGTCCATTTCCTCATGGAAGCTTCCAACTACTGGAAAAATAAAACAAAAGGCATAATTCTCACATGCTTTTCTTTTTTTCTTTTTTTTTTTTTTTTTTTTGGGAATACAATTCTCACATGCTTAGTTATTATCATAAAAGCACATGAATTTTGTAGTTTCTACTCTCAACGTAATTCATTTTATAGTTTTTACATCATATCGACTTCATTTCTTTCGTGTAAAATTTTTTTTAGGAGGGGTGTAAATGTAATAAAGCACAAAATAGGGTTAATTTTGAATAGTGATGATTGCGTAATCTCTGGGTAAATAATCACCAATGGTAACTTTAATGCAAATTATTACCAGTTCTGGTGGTTTATTCTTCTTTGGAATTTTTTTGAGGTTTATTCTTCTTCGGAATTTGGTTGCCTCATCTTTAAGCAAAACCAAACATGATTTGGAAAGGAATCCACCAAATTTCCCCAACGGCTGGTTTAACCAAATTACCTCCATTATGCAAGTTGTAACCACCTCAAGAATATACCCTTATATTGCTTGTCCGTTTTATTTATTTATTTATTATTTTTTTAACTCGATACTATTACGTAGTTATTATATTTAGTAGATTGAGGCACTCAAAACATGTAGAACTGATAGAAGTATTAATCGAACTCTCGACCATTGAATAACCCTCTATACGTCACATCTGTTAGTGTACTGACTCGTTCTCTCTTGCCGATTGATTTTTAGTTACACTGGTGGGTATTTTTTTTTTTTTTGGAGGGGTGGTGGAATTAATAATTATTGGTTGAAATGTAAAATTAAATTTGCTAAAAGAAGCAAATACCATTACTATAGGCTGCCGCCAATAACAGAATATCCGAAACCGTGGGCTCTTTCCATTTCAATTTTAAAGTCATTTTCATTTGATTTAGCAAAATGATGATGATTAAGTACGATGACGACGTGAGCACACGAGTTTTAACTTCTTTTTAACCTTTTAACAGTCAAGTGTCCATTTTGTTTTACCTTTGCTCGAGGGTCAGCATCTATTTTCTAATCAACTCTTGATTGGTAAATATGCAAAAGTTCTTTTAAGTTTCTTTTTTTCCAATGGAGTCAAGATTTGTCAATTGCGACACTAATCTCTCCTTCAAATGTGGCCAAAAACAAGAAAAGTATGAGGCTGAACGGCTCAACCCTCTTTCCTCTTTCAAAGGTAAGTAGTCCAAAACCAAACTCTAATAATATACTCGATTTTTTTGGAGTAAAAATGAAGAAATCCTCATTTCTCATCATATTATTACCAAAATGACATAACCTACCTTTTCAATCGACACTAAAGTGCTGTTTGGTTTATCAACCGAAATGAAGGTACAAATGGATATAATCGTGTATTGAATTGAAGTGAAAATGAAATTAGATTTTGAATCTAATCTAAAGAAGCAAGTTCGATAAAATTCATGTTATTATATACGGGTGTAAAAGACAAGTTCCCATTTATTTTATTAAAATACCACAAAACATAATGAATGCATTCCTCATTTTAGTGGCGTAGCTATGACCTCAAAAAATGTCCGAGTACGCTTCCAACCTCCACCGCACTCTATAAATATGGGAAAAAAAATTGCATTAAACCCTTAATACTTTTTTTTTCTTTTGGTGTAAAATTGAGTATAATTTTATTTTTAACCGTAGCGGTTAAGGCTTTGTTCTTTTACGAACATAATCAGGAAAATCATTACTTTTTTTTCAAAAATATTACACAAAGAAACAACATTATTTTTATAAAATTCACAATTCAAATTTAAAAATTCATTCTAAATTCTCACTCACATAAATTCAAAAAAAACATAATCATTACACTTTTTCTTCTCTTTCCTACACAGATCCCCAAAAGAAATTCCCTCCAAAATAAAATTCTTTCCTAACTAAAAAATTTTCTATCCATAATACTAAGAGAACAGAGCCTAAGTGAACAAAAAGCCAGAACAATTGACTTCCCCTAGTTAATTTGGTCAAATCAACAGCTCATGCACACCTCACCACAAGCTCCGCGTGATTTTTTAGACAAAACCCATATATTCATCGGACAATTCCTTCACACATTTATACGCACCAGACGTGCTAATGCCAAGTGTTTAATTTGCACTTTACATTCACTTCTCATCCATCCAAGATCAAACTTCTCCGGCCGACCCACCGACAAACCGATCAGTAGCCTTCGCCGCACCACCTCGATCGTTCATTAATGGCGGAACTGGCGAATCCTGAGGTGATGCGTAAAGCGATAACTCTGCTCTCTTCTGTTCTCCAAAGAGTCTCCGAGGCAAACGACGTTAACGGAAGATCTCGTCCGCCGAGAATATCCGTCTTCAACGGCGTTAACAGAGCGCCCATCTCCATTCAAAGCTACCTCGAGAGGATTTTCACGTACGCCAAGTGCAGCCCTTCGTGTTTGATCGTGGCCTACATTTATCTCGATCGGTTTTCCCAGAAGCAGCCATTTTTCCCGATCAATTCTCTCAACGTGCACCGGTTGATCATCACCAGCGTCATGGTTTCCGCTAAATTCATGGATGATATGTGAGTTTCATTCATTCCCTTTTCCCATTCATTAATTTAATTTCTCTTGATCATGTGAATTTTGCAAATTAATTATTGGATTAATTAGCTTAATTGATTAATATTGTTAGGCTTTCATCAGAAGTTTCTTCCAGTTGGATGTTTTGCTTAGTCCAAAGAAGATACTAGAAAATAAAAAGTGCACCACAAATTAGCTTTAGAAACAATATAAAATTAACTTTGGATTTGTAATTAATTACTAGTAGTTAGTACTTAATAATAATGAATCTAGACTTTAAGCAAGTAATTATTCATACAAATAGGATAGTGATTAGTTTTCATCCCCCAATGTGGGGGGTGAATCTTTGTGGGCACCAGGCACTGGTCTTCTTGCCAAGGTTACTGTTGAGTCACCATAATTTACCTCTCACACGAGGCTCATGGGGCTGGGCGGTGTAGGCCCTGCGGGCGAGGGATATCGTCTTTTGCACCCAAGGATAGTGATTAGTGACCCCCAACCATTTATTGGTGAATAATGAATATAATACGTCGCGAACCGCCGGGGAGCATGACGTCATTATTCCCTAGAAGTATCAAGTAATTAATTAAAAAATATATTTAAAGTAAATAGAGAAATTTTGAGATCTAAATATTCTAACTACAGATTACTTGAATTAAGGATTCAGATGTACATTGTCTCACATTCAACAAGATAAATCAAAATATTCTAAATACAAATTATCTGTATCAAGAATTCAGATGCATATCGGCTTACATTCAACAAGATAAAAAAATAATTTTTATCATGAGACGATACACATTTATTTCCCGTATAAGGAATATTCTATCCTCCCTGATTAACAAGAGCCAAAGCCGCCTCGTACGAGGCGTCCCGTGTGTTCATTGTCCCATGAATGTATTCATGACAATTTTTCGGTGATATCTATGATTCGAAAAACAATGCCCCACACACACATGAAAAATTTCGCACCGTTTCTAATGCTTTTTGTCTTTTTTTGGCCAGATTTTACAATAACGCTTTCTATGCAAGAGTTGGAGGAGTTGGCACAGTGGAGATGAACATGCTGGAAATGGACTTCTTGTTCGGGTTGGAATTTCAGCTAAACGTAACGCCAACCACGTTCTACGCTTACTGTTCTTGTATCCAGAGAGAAACTATGCTAATTTGTCCTCCTTTGTGTCAACTGCCGCCGTCCACTAATCCCGGGAACGGCGCCAATGGCAGGCCACAAGATCTCCATCGTTGCACCGCCGACGATGAATCTGCTCGTCAACAGCAATTAGTCGTTTGATCGGTGGCTGCACAGTGTCGATTTATGTATCGAATACATAGAATAATTTCTGTATTCTAACGTCCCAGCCCATGGTTTTTCAAAATTAAAGATTTGGAGAAGTAATTTAATCGAGTATAATATATCTCATATATAGCTATATCTTTGAATGGTTTTGGTTCTTGAGGAAATACACTAATTTGATGCAGCCTAAGATTTTATTTGAAAAAACTAATGCCAGTGCCGATATTTTGTCTCGCAAGGTTGACATTGTTGTGTGAAATCACTGAAAATGTGCACACTTCTGCAAGGCAAGACATGAATTTGGTCCCCACCGAAAATGTGCTCCTAAATAATTTGTACCAATCATGCGTTACAATAAAGTCAGTAAACTTTATCAATATGATACATGATTAATACAAAATTAATGTCACGTGCTAAACGACCCATCGCGGTTCTTAGTGGCACTATCATTGTCAAATTGGTTGAGCAGCCAACATTCAAGGACTTCATTAGAATTAAAGTAGTGAGACTTTTTGTTCTCTTAGTGCTATGGATAAGAAATCTTTTGGTTATAGAAGAATTTTGTTTTGGAGGGAATTTCTTTTGAGAATTTGTGTAGGAAATAGAAGAAAAAGTGTAATGATTATGTTTTTTTTTCGAATTTATGTGAGTGAGTATTTAGAGGAAATTTTTAAATTTGAATTGTGAATTTTTTTAAAATGATGTTGTTTCTTTGTGTAATATTTTTGAGAAAAAAATAATATTTTTCCTGTTTGAGAAAAAACAGGGTCCTTTAATTTGTCGATCATCATTCAATTGCCTTATTGTAAGAATGCTATATTTGCTTACACAAGGACACATAATACTGCAGATTCTTTTGAGCCCATAGAAAAAACTAGGCCCTGTTTGGCAAGTTTCTCAAAACCATGTTTTGAGAAAAGTTTGAATTTTATAATAATTTTTCATCATTTTCAATACACCTTTTTACATTTTTTAATATACCTTTTTACATTCTCAATACAATTTTAATATTATAAAATCAAAATAAATCTCAAATCATGTTTTGAAAATCATACCACACAGGGCCTAGATGAGCCCGAAGTCACTCCATGATTTCCAGGATCTTCTAGATGTTCTTCTTCGTTTTGTATTGAAACAAATAACTTATTTTTTCTTTCAAAAGTTCATTAACAACGTTAAAGTCCTCTAATAACACTAGAGAAAAATTAGAAAACAGTAAGTAGAACAGATTACAAAAGAAATCTCCTTTTATCACTCGTATTTCGATAAGAAATAGTTTAAACTAATTTCTCTCGTTCTCCTGTGTGAAAGAAGCCGAGGAAAGAAGAGAAAAAAAATATTTACGGTTTGAGAGGGAGAAAGAACACGAAAACAAATAACTATATCAAAATACCAATTAGATTTAGTAGTAAACAAGCATTCCACACTTCTGAGAAGAAACAAAACCTTTAATACACAATACACACACTCATGACTCACCCTATATAAGAGCCATTGGCCGTGGATATTGCTATATTTCATAGTTTTCAAATATAGCTCGACTCATACATATATGTAATGAAAGCTCTTAATACTTTCAAACTGCTGCTATATAGTAGACTATACTATAGTCACATACAATTTAATGCCCTTTTACCCACGGCTGGCTGATTTCTATCCGTCAACGGTGGGATATCTATCAAGGTCGACCACCTCCCCTACCGTATCCAAAACCACCGGCGCCAGCGCCGCCAGACGACCCAAAACCGTAACCGGATCCCGAACCAGAACCGAACCGGAACCCTTGCCCCATCCGAAACCAAAACCCATGGCCCGACCACCATCGGGCGAGCGGGCGGAGCCGGAGCCATAGCCCCATCCACTTCCAGGACTGGAGCCCCATCCCCAGTTAGCGTCCCAGTTTGAACCGTGAGCCGAACCGGTATTCCCAGCCGGAGGAGCCCCACTCGGACCGGCAGCCTGGTCCGGTGGCAAATCCGTCTTTTGCCCTCCTCTTGCTTCTTCACCATCCGCATGAATCCTCCACGAGATCATCAAGAACACAAGCGCGAGGGCAACAATATTCTGGGAAATTTTCTGCTTCATCGTTGCTTAAGGGTGTAAATTGAAATTGAATTAACTAAGAGAGACGAATGTAGAAGCTCTGAGTGGGGACTTTCGGTTTCTGGTGACATGCAGCTCATTTGGGTGTCCTTTTATAGAAGAAGCATGAGGTGGGAATCCCATTTTAAGTGTTGGGTTTCATTTTCTCTTGAGTTTGACTGAAAGGTTGAACATGTCCGTGAATCGTGAATAGGGAAATCGAAGCAGTGCCGGGGGGCACTTGTCAAAACAAGACATGACTCCAGAAAAAGGTTCGATCCAATACACAGTGCTCTCTATTCTTACCTCCACAATTATACTCACGCACTTAAAAGATATCATTTCATTTATTTAGTCACGGAACAGGTAGGTTGGTGTAGTTCGAGATAATGTAAAATGTATTTTATTTGTCACGTCATTATTAAAATTATCTACTTACCATTTATGAAATTTTCTGTTTAATTTATTCTTTTATTTTTATTTATTCTCATATAAAAGAAAAGTAAATCACATGATATAATATATGAGTCTCATTTTTTATTAACTTTTTATTATCAGAAAAGTAAACAGGAAATACATGAATAAGTTAGATAAAAATTTTGATTTTATCTATTGTGTTTTATTATGTCAGTGCCAAAAACTAAATAATTTTACTTAAAATTTATACTGACAAAATTTGCTCTCATTTTCTTTGTTAAGTGAAAGTTTTAGATGCGGGACACAATAATTTAGAATGATGCATAATTTTTCCATGCACTTGGGGATTTAAAACAAGAATTTCGTTTTTTTTTTTTTTCTTCTTCTTTATTTCGACCCGTAAGAAAATATCTCTACTTTGGAACAGCACGCCAGGTTTAATGTGTTACAATTGGCCGTTGTTTTATAAAGAAAGACAAAAGTGAAAAATATGGAACACAAAATGGAAGGGGCAAAATAACATCAGATTTTGCAAGTGGTAATGGTATTGGGCGAATGGGCAACTTTTAACCGTCCATGCCACTGCTTCCACGTACACGTTGCATCATGGGCGACCCAACTTGATAAACATCAATCAAACTATAGATGACATGGACTTTCTGTGGGGACCCTGCCTATGGCTATGTTTCATAACGATTTGTTTTTACAAAAATCGTCATTTCAAGAAAAATAAAATAAAAAAAACAAAAGAAGAGTCCGTATTTCAGCGATTGTGCACTTCTACATTTGCCAATTTTGTGAGCGCAGGCTAACAATACTTTACAAACGGTTTCCTTACTTCGTTTTTTTCTCTCTGCAGTCCTTGCTTTCAATGTAACAGATGATAAGACAGTGAAATAGTATTGAATTAAAAGGAAAAAATAAAAAATAAAATTACAAATTGATATGCTATGAATTATGATGACCGTAAAATACTATTGGGCTGGACATTAGTTTAAGCCCAAGTTTCACACTTATAACTCATTTCTATATTAGACTTTGATAAAATGAATCCAATATACATTAGCGGGTTGATCCTTTGGGTCTCTATAGGGCCGATGTGGGGTGTGATGAAGCACTGTTTGTCAGTCGAGCCTCGAGTAGCGGATCTTCCCCGGAGGCGGCTTGAGGGCTTAGATACATTTCCGGTGGTGGGCCTCCCTATTATACTCAATGTCCCAGTTAAATATTTGTAGGCCATAATAAGGGTTTTGCGATTAAGAGAATCAAGAGAGTGGTGGAAGTTATGCCCTAATATAACGGGTGCTGGGTTGACTCGGTCTTACTCAATTGACCCTACCCAGTAAACTGTGTTGGCCCTTTAGTTATGGCAATTTGATTGAACCTTGTATATTTGGGCTGCATTTCGATTCGCTAGGACATTTCGGGCTCATCATGGAGCTTCAGTCGAGTTTGATTGACTAAGGAAACTTTTTGTTCGATTGCCAATTACCTTAATTTCGGTAACCATTGGGCCAATTGTATGTAATTATCATTTTACCCACTAATTTCTTCATGGTACTTATCTCAATAATAATGATAATTGCAAATAACACACTTATTTCGTGTCACGTGTTTGAATCCTATTTGAACACAAAAACTAACCCCATTTACATACGAGTGATGCATCTTCAATATTCGATATGCAATTTCTCTATATAAAAATACTTATATAATTACTTGAATTTGGAAATATAATTGGAGAGCAATCTCACATCAAAATTTTCTTAAAAGCTATTGTATAATTTTATTCTACATAAGTCACAAATAAGAATTTATTAGAAAGTGTTGAACCTTATTGTTGATGTGGTCAGTAATTTTAATATTTTATTTTATTATTTATAATGGAAACGTTTTAGTGTTTTACGAACAAACAAATTAGCCAAAAAGAAGAAGAAGGGAAGAAATAAATAAATAAAAAAGCTATTTTATTGTGATGAAATATGAATAAAAAAACAAGGGTGGAGATACAATTACTATTAACTACAAGGGTAGCCTGTATAAATAAGGTATTTTTACCTCCTGTAAACCCTAGCCGCCGGCCTAATTTCATCTATAAATACACACGGCCAATTGATGTTTCATATGCCGCTGCAATCTTCACTATTCCCCTCCTTCACGGAGGATATGGTTCTTCACGATTTGAGGTGCCGAAGCTTTTGATTATGCTTTGCTGCTCTTAAATTAGGGATAGGAATAGGATTACTTCTTCAGATTCATGATGATGATTCTTTTCCTTGTCGTTTTATTTTCTCCGATTTTGAATTCTTTCCGCTTTCATAGAATAGATCGCGGTGACGACTCACAAATTTCAAGCTCAACAGACCGGATTGCGGGTATCTCCATTAACACGGAGATTCACGCGTGTCGATAACCCCGCTGAACTGAGCGATCTTTTGATTTTTGTTTTTTTTTTTTTTGGAAATTGTTTTTATTTCAATTCATTGGTTTTAAAACTGTATCTATTGGGAAAAAGGTAGAAATGCTGCTATGAGGATATCAAAGCTCCCTCTTCTGATTATGAAGCTGAGGACACTGCTGGCAGAATCGAACCAATCACTAAATTGCCATCACTGAGCACTCTTTTCCCCTAAATTTTTTCGAGTGATTTTACCCTTTTTATTTAATTTATTGCTATTTTTTCTAATATATTGTTTTCTGATGGTCGTCTGGATGAGGATGAAGCTAAATCTAAAATTCCAACACTTGGACTGAGAATTAATTTTCAAGTGATGTACTAAAGATTATGCGGCTGAATCACATCTGCCTTGTTTTTAAGTTTCTTGTTTTGTTTTTTGAAATCCGCTTTTGTCTTGCAAATCTGTTTGAAATGTATTAGAGTTCTAAAGATCATCAAATGATGATATACAATACATCTTAGGACACCATTGGACACTTCCCTTGTTGGTTGTGGATGAAAATGACTTTGTTCTGATGATGATCTTTCCTTTAGTGTTTTTGTGGATCATTTAGCCTGTCGGCATGTTTGGCTATTACAAAATTCTTTCAACTTTTGTTTTTCTTTTGCTGGATTCAATCTGACTTCTTAAAAGAAATATTACTTTCTTCTAAATTTGGGCGATTCTGAATTGGTTAACAATAGTAATTGTTGTCTAAAAGAATTTGAAAGTTGCCTACTTCAATTGAGATTTGGGATTTACTTTCTTGGTAATTGCTAGGATTGATCATGTAACTGAACCCAAGAGTGCATTGGATGCAATTAACCCGTGAGTTTTGATATGATTCTACAATGTCTACATCGTGCTGTTCGAATGGTTGGTATGAAAAGCAAGAATTGTAATTGATTTCACGGAAGAAGAATGTTCAAAGGTTGACTGAAGAAGAGCTTCTGTTGTTTATAAGGTCAAATTTCATAGTGCAATTGTTTGAGTGTTAGCAAAATTATAAAGGAATGTTGGTAATTTTATGAATGTATTTTGTAATTTCTTAAATGAGTTATTAAATTAGCCTTTTTTGGTCTGTTCAATCTGGAATGAAAATTCGACTTAGAATGAAAGGATACCTCTGCTGCAGACGCCAGCCCAGTGGGTTCTTTTTCTGCTTTGTTAAATGACAATTTCTTGTTCAGCTTTGGGTTCCCATTCAAATTTGTATTCTCAAACGTAATAGATCGGGAGTATTACAAGAAGGTAATCTTGTACATTAACATTGAGAGAAAAGTTGTTTACCAATGGAATGAGGCGAAAGCCGGCCAGATTTTCCATAGTCAATTGAAGAAATGTGAATTTTTTTAATGCCTTCCTTTATGGTTGAGTTCGGGTTCAGATATGTTGTCTCAAATGCAATGCCGGGTTCAAATGTGATGTCACCAAATACAATGTCTAATATGTGATGGGCTCACTAATATGTGATGGACTCACTAATAGATTTACTAGTGGCATATTTACATATGATTATATATGCGAGGATGACACAATAGAAAATATAGGATCTTACGTAGGAGAGGAGGATACAATATGGACACAATAGGGAGTCATTGTACATGAGGCCTCTGTGCCCGTCCTCCGCTTTTTTGTTACCATTAGTGAAAGGCCTCAACAATATTTATATTTTCAACAAGTTTCGCTCCACTTTTTCACACCAGCGAAAATGGTTGGAAAATAATATTTACCTGAATTATTAACATTCTTTACTGAATAATAAATTGCTCAAAAATTGAAGAAGAAAAATCACCCGAAAGAAGTCTGGCAAAAGTGCCAGGTAGCATTAGCTATGGAGAAAAACCAGCAAAACACGACAAAAGAAACGATATCTCAAGTTTATCCATTCATTTCGAAGTTGGCAAATGCATAAAAACTAATTTTGGAGTATTGCTTTTTGAAAGGGCCGACGCGGAATATTGCATCCACTAAAAAATTAGGCTTCTAATTAAAAAAACGGAAGAATTAATTTCATAACATGTGACCAACACCCTCTTGCCACGTAGCAAGCCATGTCAATTTTCCCACCAATTTTTTTATTCTAAATAATATATATATGCACTCTCCACTCCTCCAGCTTGCTATATTTCACCTGCAGCTCGGTGTCTCGTTTCTTTCTCTGTACTCGCCCCCTTTTTTCAAAATTTTATGTGAGGAGCGATTCTGTGAATCGCAGTCCGCCGGATACGGAGGCGATGCTTTGTACGGGGAGAATTTTGGCTGCGTCGCAGTCGAGGACGCCGTTTCTACCGTACAGTTCATCCTTCGATAGCTCTCGGAGATACGATTTAGGAAAAGTCAAGTCAAATGCTAAATGGCGATGCGCGGCCTCGGACGCCGACTCTTCTTCATTCGCGCCGTCTATCGACACTGAATCCTCAACCGATAAAAGCGCTTCGGCGTAAGTGTTTTTCCGATCGCTGAATTCTACCTCGTCGAAAATAGATTATTAACTTTCGAAGCGTTTTCTGGCGCAGGTTTTGTATAATCGAAGGTCCTGAAACGGTTCAGGATTTCGCTAAAATGGAGTTGCAAGAGATTCGAGATAATATTCGGAGTCGTCGTAACAAAATATTCTTACAGATGGAGGAGGTCAGTTAAAATTCATAAGAGTTCATTTTATACTTTCATATAAGTCGATGATTGATCAGAGATGCTTAATTTATTCGTTCGTTTTGCTGATGTTAGTTTTTGTGGTTGAATTGCTGAATCTCGGGGAAGCACTGCAAAAAACTGTAAATAATCAGTGCTAGTAAAATAATTCTAACAGTAATCTTGTTCTCTGTGTACTATCTATGCGAATAGGTTGAATGGTGCTAAGTTTCGACCTTATAATTCTCTTTTGCGAGGGGGACTACTTAATCTATTACTGAGTAGATCATTGTAAAATTGCAAATAGTCCTCCTTAAATGTTTTCTGTCTATGAGATTAAAATATATGAACAGCGTTTGTGTAGTTTCTCGTGATTTCAAATTGGTGTACATTTGAGTTTTGACATATTAACAAGTAATGGATTTTCACCATCATTTTGTCCATTATGGTTTCATCATGTTCATACATTTACTTTCAAAGTTCTGTAGGTTCGCCGGCTAAGGATACAGGAGCGACTCAAATGTGCTGAGCTTGGAATTCTAAAGGAAGAACAGGAAGCTGAGCTTCCTAATTTCCCATCATTCATTCCATTCTTGCCTCCTTTGGTAAGCTGTTTTGCTGTAACATAGTAGTCCTTTTGCAGTTAATGATCATTACTTTGTTCATGCACCGATATCAAAATGTTGTTTATTTCTCTTACTTAATTTTGCTGCCTTTTGCTGAAACTAAGTTAAACTATTAATTTTGGTGGCTTCTTATCTGTATGTGATTTATGCAGAATTCATCTAACCTAAGGATATATTATGCTACTTGCTTCTCTCTCATTGCTGGAGTCATGATTTTTGGTGGACTTCTTGCTCCAGCTGTAAGTTACTGCTCCATTACTTTCAAGAATTGAACAGATACTGCTGAGCTTTTTCCTTTTTAATGGTTTTTTATTTTATTTTTATTGAAATATTCTGTCGGGTAAATACACAATTACCCCCCTGTGGTTTCGGAAACTTATACATCACCTCCTTATGGTTCAAAAAGCTACCATGCACCCCCCTTAACTTTCGTGAACTATGTAAAGTGGACAAAAATGACCAAAATACCCCCGCATCTAAACTGTAATTCACAACTAGAATAAGGGCATTTTGGGGGTATTTCGGTCATTTTTGTTCACTTTACATAGTTCACAAAAGTTAAGGGGGGTGCATGGTAGCTTTTTAAACTATAAGGGGGTGATGCATAAGTTTTCGAAACCACAGGGGGGTAATTGTGTATTTACCCTATTCTGTCTAACATAGCCAGTTGTTGATGTTTGTGCATATCAATCTTTGTAATGATACCTATATGTCTTCTCATCCATATTCTGGATTGGATTTTTCATTTTTGTTTATATGTCAGTTAAGTCTTGGTGTGAATACACGAAAAAAGGAGTCCCAGCTTTAATGTCAAATAGATTCATTTAGACTTGTGCTGTCTAGCCATTAATTGCATTTGTTTTGGCATATACTAAGTGTGACTGTTCTGCTTTTCACGCATGCTTAGATTATTTACAAGTTCATTCCATTAAAAAATGGAACTGTACATGCAGTTTCAGATTTTTTGGATGACGAAATGAATTTTGCATGTAATACTTATATGCTTGATCTCTAAAACTGAAATATACGTTCAAGTTTAACCTTGAATTCCGTGATGTCATGGTTTTCACCAGTTTCTGCATGTTAAAATACCATTACAATCTCTCCAAGGTTCTAAGCTGTCTTTCATTGTATTCAGTTGGAGCTGAAGCTGGGAATAGGAGGAACATCATATGCTGATTTCATTAGTAGTGTTCATCTGCCTATGCAATTGAGGTATGGCCTGTGGTATATATCATTGAAGTTAGCCTTACTGCAATTGTTTGCAATGGATAATGACTTAATTTCTTATGTTCTACCGCATAACTTATAAATAGATCATGGTGGAACATGAAGTTATTCCCACAAGCTGGGCACAAGCACTAATTGATTCAATTGGCACACTAGTTTCTTTAGGTTTGGAATGATGACTAACTTGATACACTGATGAGGAACAAGAAATAGAGAGTTGCACAGTTATGTCTTAAATAGACAAAGTAAAATGAAAGTAGCGTGTCAGTCATTTATTTGTTGCAAGGGAATGCTCTTAAGTATTTTTTTGTTGTTTGACTGTTTTCAGATTGTTATTTTCTTCTACTTGGGAGAATACAGATGTTTTCCATTTTCATTGTCTATGCTTCACTTCTTAGTAAACCATTTCCCTAAATTTTCGTAGCCCAAAATAGTTTGTTGGATTGTTGATAGTGAAATGTATGTTTTGTTCAAATGAAGCTGTGTCTATGCATGTGTGTGTACCTGTAATTTACCCTGTTTACTTCATTTTGATGAAGTATTTAATGACAAATTGCAGTGTGTTATTGACTTGGCTTGGGTAGTATATTTGGTGTAACCAGTAAGTATAAAATATGATAGACATGAGGGTAGGGTTGGGATGGGTGGTAATGGGGGGACATTTGGTTCCGAGATGTCTGGGTTTGAGACTTCCTAGTTACTCCCAAAATAAGAAAAAGGAAGTTAATAAACACTAGTAAACCTATGAATTGCAATCTCTTAACTGATATCTATAGTTGATATGAGTGTTTTCAAGTGTCCGTCACCACTTTCCCATCATTTAATCAACTTATACATTTTCCCTCCATGCTGGCTCCAGTTTTGTGATTATACATACATTTTTGATAAATTCAGCGAGGTTGATCCCATTGTGGCTTCATTTTCTGGAGGAGCAGTTGGAGTGATTTCGGCCTTGATGGTTGTTGAAATAAACAATGTTCAACAACAGGAACATAAGAGGTGCAAGTACTGCCTTGGAACAGGTGCTGTCTTGAATATCCTGGGAAATGCTTTCCTTTTTCTTCCATTGTGTGACATTGTTGTATCATGTAGGGTGTCGGACTTGAATGTTTTCCTCTCATTGAACTAATATCATTAACATAATTTTTCCGACTACAGTTTCTAAAGGAATTCTGTCTGTCTTTCTGCGTTTATTATCTGTAAGATCAACAAGTGTTCTTAGACAAAAGCCATGTAATTAACTACACTCTATGTGCAGGATATCTTGCTTGCGCTCGCTGTTCAAGCACTGGTTCTCTTGTCCTTATTGAACCTGTTTCAACCCATAATGTCGGGGATTTGCCTGTGTCTCCTCCAAAAACAGAGAGATGCCCCAACTGTTCTGGAGCTGGAAAGGTCCGACTCTCACTAATCAATTTCGTCTCCGCATTTTCTTTTATATCTGACACTTTTGCTTCCCTAATCGCTACCCACTAAACTTTAAGTATTATCTTGAAATTTTGTTTCAGTGATGTCCTTTTAGTAGGAGATGATTTTGAATTATTATTTCACTGGGGTGCGTTTTTGTACCTAATATTGCTTCTATAATTAAATGAATTTTACTATGCAGGTTATGTGCCCCACGTGTCTCTGTACAGGAATGGCAATGGCAAGTGAACATGATCCTAGAATTGATCCTTTTGATTAATGCTGACTCTCTCTGAAAGGTTAGTTTCTCATGTAATTGCTCCGTTTAGTAATTGTTCGGGCATTAGAGGGTTTATACTTCATACTTGTGTGTCCTACTTTCTAAATGGCCTGTCTTAAAACGTTTCTCCTTTGTCTTTACACACGATTGTAAAACTATTCTTTCCCCCTTTTAGATTTTACTTAAAATAAAAAGGAAAATTTGTACTGAGATTTGAATTCCTTTAGTTCGATCAATTTTCCATTTTAAATTATAAAGGTCCATGGAGAAAACTCAAAAACTAATTGGTTACTTGCAGCTGTAATTAAGCTCATGCTTGTAGCATATGCACAAACAAAATTCTATTAGTCGAGGGTGTTGATGTTGCCACAAATCTGATAGGAGTGAATTTATGAATGAAAAATTAGTACGAAAGGCACAAAGAGACAAATAGACTGGGCAGAGAGATAAAAATAAAAATAAAATATGTGTAAAAGCAAAAGTATTGTGATTTGATTTGCAAATATGTAAAAATGATAAAAATAAAATAAAAATGAAAGGCTAAAAAAAGAACGATATTTTGAAACGTAAAGTTAAGCTACAAAATATATGATCTCTTGTATCTTTACGATACTTTTGCATATGAACATTTACTTCTTTGTTAGGAAGGGAGTGATTTTAAAATATTATATTGATATCACAATTTATACTTTTTAAGGCGAGAATGTTTAATAAAAATTGAAGTAAAAGAAATACTTTTAAAAGTACGGATTCCTTTTATATGAACACTTACCGAAGCTCATTAGAATACGAACCATTTCTTTTAAGCTCAAATCAGAAACTGAATAATATCTCATAGTTTGGAGTCCCAAATCAACTCTCTCGTTAAATTAGATACTTCTTAAACAATTTGTACAAGCAGCTGCTCCTTTCTCCCTTTCTCTTACCTAATTTAGTTCACAGTCATTTTTCCATATGATAATCTTGGTGGTTTTTTAGATTTGGGTAATAATTTATGCAAGAGTAATTCATTCCAGAATCGTCACTATAATGATTTGTATTGTTCAATCAAACGAGAAGCATGAAGGCGAGATGAAGGGGTCACAGTGCATCCTAAATTCTGCAAATAGGCAACCTGCATTCAGAAACGACAAGTGTTATCGCAAAATGAAAAATAGAAAATTTCTAAACTTAAAGAGTTCAGCGGATGAAAGTGATGTTTTATAATTTTAATCTTAAAAAATAAACTTTTAAAAAGCAGCATTTATAAGTATTACTTTTGTATGAAAACTAAATTTTATGAGGTAATATGTATATTTTTAATTTGAAAATGATATTTTTTATAGTTAAATTTCTATTTCAAAAATGAAAAATTCATTTACCAAAGTAATATGTATACTTTTAAAATAAAAAATTATTTTAAAAAATAATACTTATACTTTTAATAGAAAAAAGTGACACTTTCAATTATAAAAATGATATATTGAATCTGAAATTTATATTTTCAGACACGAAAATGAAAATTTTATTTTAAAAGTTGCAATTATATTTTTGACCATAAAGATGACACTTTATTTGTTGAAAATTAAGTTTACATTTTTAGAATGAGAATATTATTTTTCAGACATAAAAGTGATCTCTTAATAAGAATTAAATTTAGTCTCGAACATAAAACGATACTTCCAACAAGTTTACTTTAAAAATAGCACTTACAGTTTTGGACTAACTAGTTGTATCTTTGAAAATTAAACTTGTATTCATGAAATAAATAATTTATTTTCGATTTTGCAAGTATTAGATTTGAAATGAAAGTTTATGTTAAAAATACAAAAAAGACCAGAATGCATTGCTTCAAAAAATTTAGGCTCTATTTGGACAAGTACTTCAAAAATATTTTTATAAAAGTGTTTTTCAAAAACATTTTATAAAATGTGTTTTTGAAGTTTTTTTTTAATGAAATATGTGTTTTGTCAACTATTTCATAAAAACGTTTTTTGAGTTAAAAATATTTAAAAGATGTGTAGACAAGTGTTTGAAAAAAACATTTTAAAATTATATGTTTGTTGCGGGAAATTATATAAAAATTATGTTTATGGTACATAAACAATTTTTTATTTTTTGAGTGGGTTAAGGGTGGGGTTAGGGCCAAGTTGGGTAGGGGTTGGCTCCAGGGCTGGGTTGTTGTTGGGTCCGAGGCTGGGGGCCAGGTCAGAACCGCGGCGAGGTTGAAGTAGAGGTTTAGGACCGAGGTCTAGTATGAGGCGATTGAGGTCGGAACGGGGGTGGGGCCGAGGTCGGGGCCTGGCCGTAGTAGGGCCGATATCGGGTCAAGGGATCGAAATGGGGGTGGGGCCAGGGCCGAAGACCAATCAAACTAGCCCACGGGTAGGGGCGGGCTAGTTGGCCCGACCCTAATCGACCCTAACGGGTCGGTTAGGTTTGGCCCTAAGGGCCAGCATGGGTTTTGGTCCAAGTCGGTTAGGGCCAAGACTTGACCCTAATTGACCCCCTTTTTTCTTTTTCCTTTTTTTTCCAATTATTTTCCCTTTTCTTTTTCTCTTTATTTTTTCATGTTTTCCAATTTAACTTCTGGTTTTTATTTTCTTTCTTTCAAATTTTTTTAATTAACTTCTTAACTTTCTTGAATATTTTTTTCAATCTATATTTTTTTAGTAATTTTTTATAATAATAATAATAACATTTTTTATTTGAAAATTTTGTGTGAATTGTACTCCAAATATTAATTTTTTACGTATATATATATATTTTAAATTATTTTTTAAAAACATTTCAATTTTGTTTAAATAATTATTTCAAAAAATAGTTTTATAAACTAGAAGGCTGGGGTTGGGGGGTGGGCTGGGGGAGGGGGTGGAGGGTGGGGGGGGGGGGGGGGGAGGGAGGAGAGAGGATACGGGATGGGATGGTTGGGGGGATTACATGACGGGAAGGGAAGGGAAAGGGGGGCGGGGGTGGGAGAGGATACGGGGACTTGGGTGGGTTTTTTTATTTTTGGTTGGGCATAGGGGGTGCATCAAAATAAAAATATTTATTTATTTATTTTTGCATGGTGAAGAAAAAGAGAAAAAAGAAAAAAGGTCAGTCAGGGTCGCGGCCAGGACCGGATCGAATTTGGCCCGGACTGAATCGGTTCGAACATTATCATTAGGGCCATGTCTCTATATGACCCTACCCATTAGGGTCGGGCCGGGTAGGGACGGTAGGGGCGAGTTTTGTATTTTGAGCAAGCCTAGCCGAGGTCATGGTCAGGGCCTGGGTGGAGTCGGGGTTGGGGCGGGGCGGGTCCAGGGTTGGGGGTGAATCGGGGGTAGGACAAGCCGACCTACGAGTTTAACTTAACATGACTTTAAAATATTTTGTAAAACATGTTCAATGTGTCTTAAAAAATTGTATTACAAATACATTTTACTTAAAATTATTTTTTAAAAACATTTTAAAATATCTTGCTCAATCACAATTTTTAAGTTTTTTATACTCTTAAAACACTAAAATGTTTTTGAAGTACTTGTCCAAACATTACCTTAATTTCAAAGATAACACAATTTCATTTATATTTCAAATTAGTATTTCTCCTTAGAATTTTTTAGGTCCACTATTCTTTTAAATAGAGTTAATGTTTCTTCATTTTTCACATGAGCAGACATCTAAGTGCCTTTCAACAGAACATGTCCAAATCATTCTAACATTTTCCTATTTTAGCTTTTTATATGTCAATTTTATTTCTAATGTATTGTTCATACTAAGTTATCTAATATTTAAAATCATAGAGAACAAAGTAATTGAAATGTTACAATGATTTTAGGTATTAAAACCTTATCATATCTAGTATCTTTATCATTTATTGAATCTTTATCATTTTTACTAGATCCTAGAAATTAAAAAACTTTTAATAAGTTACTCAGCTTATATTCACCAAATTTTATAATTGTTAAAGTGAAAAATAAATAAATAAATATACACACACACACAAAATTTTGACTCATAAATTTCAATTCTAGAAAAAGTTTCTAATGTAGCTTTTCTTCACTACATGTATGACCTCGCATTAAGCTGTATATTTATGTATTTTTTGGTTCCCTCTATAGCAAACCTAACTGCCTTCTACATTCTGGATTCCAGGTATGAAGATCTACAAGGACTCAGAAATTCCCGGAGGATTAGCCAAAATGAGGCATCCGCTGAAGCTAATTATATAATTTATATGCATTCTGGTGAATCCAAATGCTGTTGGTATAAACTCTTAAAGTGGTCCTACTTTGATTACTCTCTCCTATTGTGCCCCCACAGCTAGGCTTCATTCCACTGGAAAAACACTACCCACACGGATCACTCCTTGATTTTTATTTTCACTAGTTAGTATATTTATATTTTCTACTCTGCATTAATAGAATGCTGGCTTAGAGGTGGCACAAGGGAAAAAGAGTTTGTAATAGTTTTACCTCTTAATGTTATTAACTCCATAAATCTTGTACAATTTTATCTGGAAAAAAAAAACGTAATGTTCTAAGGGATTTTAGATGAGTCTTGTCACATCAACATAATATATACACTTGAATCGCAAAAGTCAGTTAATGTTGTTATAGAAAAAATAATATATATTTCATATATCGTCTAATAATGCATCATGTTAAAAACAATTTTTGATTTTTTTTTTACCGCATAATTATTGGACTTGGATTCCAGATAAAAATCTAAAATGAAATTAAAGCAACTATCACGAAAAGATATCACTTACCTGTTTAGTAGTGGCCATTGAAGAACTCATTGCAGTCTCAATTCGTTGTTTTAGAAAATGTTCCTAAAAGAGAAAAGGGAACAGCGAAGAAATGTGAACAACAAGAAAGAAAATGTGCGATGATGATACTAACAAGTGTGTACGGAGTAGTCTATAGAAATTTGTACCTGTTTTTCTCTCATTAAGTGAGCACGCTGGTCAGCCGGAATTTGCTCCCATTTCAGAACCTATTGCAGATAGAAAGATCTTTAATCAGTAAACAAGATTGTTTCCCCCTTATATTATTGAAAGAAGTAACACGATTATAAGTATGAAAGACAGAAATATTGACTTACAGATATTGCATACTGGAGGGCTTCGTCACACTGTAAGCAGGACTTAAGGGTGCGCAAAACATCCTGAAATTTAACCAAAAGTCAATTCTTCTAAGCTTTGAAAATCTACCAACAATTAACCACAAGAGTGACATTAATGTATGAATCCTATGCAAAAAGACAACGTGTATGTATTAATCTGTAACCAACCATGACTAGGAATTATCTGAACCAAAGCTCAGCTAAATACAGACTACAACAGGTACAACATGAGGGGCTCAAATAAAAAACACAAGATTCGTCGGAAGCAAGTTCAATGGTCAAAGTGGGAGCAATCTATCGATGTGTGATCTCAGTACTTAGAAATTAATAAGAACAATGTTTCCAGTATTGCATTATTTCCTTTTCTTAGGGCGAATGGGAATGGGTGCTCACAGATATATCACATGTAAGCAGCTTGAATTTAACATCAATCCAGAAGGAATACAAAATACAGGTCATATAGAGAAGCAGTACAACAATTAGTTTGTGTGAACAAACAGCAGCATTACATCTAAGATAAAAAAGGACAAAGTGTATTGGTACCTTGCGGTTGCACTTCTTGGCTCTCAGACGTTCATCAATTATGAAAGAAACCTGTAATGTAGTGAAATGAAATTGATGTAATAATCCATTTAATGTGTTGGACTCTCACTGACAAAGTGCAATAAGAACCAATAGTACTAAACTGCAACTAGATTCCTTTAAGTAATTTATAGCTGAAAATAGGACTGACAAAGAATGCTGAAAAAGCTCTAGACTGCTAAGAAACAATCACTCGTCATTTTTCAAAAGCTAAATTATCTTTTGCCCTGAGTATTTGTAGGGTAGTTTTGACTTTACCCCTATTTTCTCAAAATATATTACTTGCATGGCTAACAAGCAGAAGAGCTGAACACAGAAATGGCCAAATTCATGGCCACCAATTAATGACAAGCTCTCAGCAAAAGTATTTACATGAACTAATTGGAAGAAAAAAGAAGCAAATACCTTGTTGAGTAACCTCTTAGGGTCCTGAAATGCAGGCTTTTTAGCCCACTGATGAAATAACTGGGACACAGTAGCTCGGTCCTCCACATTGAATCTGAAAATATGAGATGCAAAAGTTGGTAAGGATAAGTGCTCAACACCATTAAGGTATCCCATAGCCTTATTCTTATAAACAGATCTAGAGCATGACAAGCATCAAAAGAGAACCTTCTTAAAAAGCCATTACTATTACACGCCCCCGTGACTTCAAGTTCGTCCTTGGACAAATGACTGTGAGGGTCATCATTGGGCATGATATTGGCTTCAACTAATTCTGTGGTGGCCGACACGTCAGCAATTTGAGGATTTTCTTGATGAAGTTGCTGATTATCCCCCGGCAATCTCTGTAGGCTGGGATCATCCTACAAAAGCAGGAAGAAAAAAAAAGAAGAATGAATAACCACAGCGATATATCAGGTAAAACATAGAAATTCTAACTAGAATTGAAAAACAGAGCAACTCATAAAAGGAAAATGGTCAAATGAGCTAATATCTCATCTAGTAAATCAAACCAGAGAAATAAGAGGATTGACATCTTATTCAAGTCTTCAACAGCAGTGAATTCTCCAAATTCTCAAATTTCTTCTTCACTAGTTACGAGACATTCCTTGCAAAAGATTCTTCTTCCACAAAGTTGTTCAAAAATCAGTTTCCAGCTCAAAAATATACTCTAATTCAGTAATTCTTAATCATAGATGAGCTTCAGCCATATCATATATGAAGTTGCGTATCAGAACAAAGAGTTGCAAAAATTTATCAAGCAAAAGAAGAAAAATGAAAGGAAAGCAAATATTGAAGTACTAAATTTTATTTAATGTTACAAAACCCTGTAACAGAGAAGAAATTAATATAAAAAGGGGCAGAGAAAGACCTAAAAAGAATTAAAAAACAACTTTAAAATATGATATGTCATATTTTAATATAAATGAATCGATGTGCCATGACCGTACACGATGGCGATATATGATCCATATAGCCGACCCCACATAGTGGGACAAAGGCTTAGTTGTTGTTGTTGTTGTTGTTACAAAACCCTGTCAGATGTAAAATCTTCTTCCTTTATTTATTTATTTTTTTTGGTGGTAGAGGCATGTTAACCACAGTCCTCTCAATAACCAAGAAGTGAAAGAAAGTTTAACTATGCATCTCCAAATTCGCAAGTAAGCTTACTTGGGTATCTCGGAGACGAAGTGGAATTTCTCTTATAAATCGAGAAGGTTGAAGAACCTGAAAACAAGCATGAAAAAGTTGAGAGCCCTGAAAATTTGATTCAAGGCGACATTAAAAATAAAAAAAAAAGGGACCTGCCAACTTGAATCTGTAAGCGTATATAGAATGAAAAGCTTTTTCCGAGCTCTTGTCATTGCCACATAAAAGAGTCGTCTTTCCTCCTGTAAAGCAGAATATGGAGAGGTTTTGAGACTTTTGAAGAAAATAAAAACTCTACAAGACCACTACAATGAATCAAGTTTCTTATCCACGAGCATACTTGCCTCAATTGATGAATCACTTTCAATTGTCATACCATTTGAATCATGCAATAACGGGATCTCTGATTCATTAACCTGAATCATTGATCCAAAAATTAGTGTTGAACTGGCACACATAAAGAAATTCCATGCATAAATCTTCCTTTCCTTTTCGCTTGCTAAGTGTCAATCCCACAATATATCATTTATCTTATTATTTCAGAAAAAATTCATATCCTGTCTTCACACTGAAACATTTTTGGATTATTGTGTTGACATAGGCTCAAGGTGGCAACATCTCAAGTTTTGAAGGAACATCACGTATGCAATTGAAGAAGATCCATTATTCTTTCAAGTGTAAAACTTGTACAGTATGCAGTTACCATGAAAAGTAGAGTCTTGGATAATTATGATTTGAAAGCCAGGAATTCATATGATACCTTTACAATGAAAACAACATCCCATTCCAAGCCTTTTGACTGCAAGAAAACAGAATAAAAAATATATATAATTCAATAGAAAAAGTGCCGAAATATGCCATATGTACTCTCAAAATGTAAATGGACAATTGCATACAAGCTCCAACACAAGCAGAAAAAACTAACTTCATAAGTGAAAATACCTGATGAATAGTTGTCAGCGTAATGGAGTTTTCATTATCATGTCTTCTAGAGCGAAAATTCTCACTCTCCCTCTCAGATATATAATCAATGAAAGCTTTAAGTATACTGAGACAACCTTGCTCTCCCATTCTGTCATCACTCTTCTCTTGCGTAAAAGATTGACTTGTTAAAAAATCAGAGACATCATCTAACATATACTGGAGCACCTGCATATTTTAAGTCACTAATTAAATATCACCAATTGAATTCCACTGTTCATATCATACCAATAATTTACCCAACAAGCCAATTCATAACTACAAAAATGAAAAACAAACACACTTACAGGTCTAAAGTCACTGTTTTCATTGAGCAATTTTCCACCATCATTGTCAACAACTGCCCTTTGTTCAAGTAGGTATTTCTAGACAAAAATAAATAAACAAATAAATAAATTACAGAGTGAATGTGAAGGCAAGCAAAATCTTGGTGCACAAAAGGTGCATATGTGGGCCGTAGTATCACAAACTAAAAGCTACTTCAGCCCCTATAGATTTTTTAACCACATTAACAGCCAAAGACAAACAAGGTTAGAGAAAGACGAACCTGTGGTATCATGTTTGCCACAGATGTGATAACAGCAGTAATTGACTGTTCCTGCAAGCATCAGCACAATCAGTCTCAAGGTAGAACATGTTCATTGAGACACATTTCAGAACCCGTGATAAAAAAAGTCAACAATAAGAAATAACTGCCTCTTAAGAAATTTTTGCTGCAAAGTAGAAATGTTATGTTTGCAATCTACAAGATTCACTTCTATCACAGATTAGCAAAAAGTTATATGCTTTGAAGACATTTCTACTTTCACTTCTTACCCTATGAACAAGTTTGGATATCATCTCTAGAGTGGACAACACCTTTCGCCCTGGGGCAAGCTGATTCCTATAAGCAATAATAGTCATTGTAGTACATAAAGTTGATAGTGATGCTGAACAGAATAAATTACAAGAAACTTTTACACTTATAATATTTGATATTACAGAAGTTTAGTGTTTTAGAAGTTTTGAATCTTTTGGTTGTTTATTGTTCCAAGAAGAAAAAAGTAAAGGCATAAGGTCTTTGATTAGATAGGTATTTAAGCGGAAACAATGTAGTGAGTATTCAATGAATAAGAACTACTGAAAGAAGAGTCGGCTTCGAGCTTGTTCATGGTTTTCCCTATAATACCTAGTTTAAGATCATTGATCAGAGTCGTATTTTGTCTTTTCATCCTTCAGGTAGACCATTACGCTACTAAATGAAAAGGTGCCAATTTTATAAAAGCGAAAAAAAAAGGTTTTGCATGTAACAAAAATAAACTTGCACGATCGCCTTTCTGGCAGAAAACATGATATATAATCACCAAATATTAAATTTTGCTTCATTTAGAGAAGTTTTGGATCCTGTTACTTCCTGAAAAGTCCACAATTTTGCAAGCTACTTGAAACAATGTCTTAAAGTTCTTCCTTATGAGTATTATATCAATGTCCTAGGAGATAAACAATAAATTTACTCACATGCATATTAGACTAACTAGAAGAACCAATTGCTGATTAGATCCCAAAAAAGGATTTCCCAAAAGGACATAAAACTGCTTTTTTTTCTGAAAAAAGATGCATCTCCTACAATTTAAAAGTAAATATAGTTAGACAAACATTATAAACAGTTGCAGATTATGGTGTTAAGAGTACCTCTTTAGTGAACCAGATACCTTTGCACTGAATATATCAGTTGCTGCAGATATAAAGCTACATTTTCTTACTGTCAAAACTTTTTCTACATGTTCAATCACCTGAAAGAACCAAAAGCAGAGGATTTGGTTACAGAAAACAAAGCAACAATCAAAAAAGAATACCGAAACATAGGAACACCAGCAAAGGATATACCTTCTTCCTTTCATCTTTCTCAAAAGGTAGCAAAGCTTTGAATACTTTACGATATGGGTCATCACCACAAGCAGGCAATGCTGTTCTAAGCATAGCCATAATAGCTCGTACTACCTGTCACAAAATTCAAATATGAAAAAGCAGGGTCTTAACTTAACTATTAGCCTAATACACTAAGGCTAGGCATAATGCAAAGTAGCAAGAAAAGAATGTGTAGTAAAAACTGCTCCTTCAGCCGATGAGCAGAGAGCTATCATATAAGGGCAATGTGAGAATTAAAAAATAGGAGCAAAGTAGCTTCCTTAAGTAGATATGATATCATGCTAACTCCATACATTTTCCACCGAAGCGCCTCTCATCGAATTCAACATACTATCAAGCTTAATTATGCATTAAATTTTTCTGAACAAAAAAAATACCTCAATGATAAATCAAACAAACATAAAACATCCTCTGTGAGGATATAAATACATCAGAAAAATCACAAAGAAAGAGCAGAAATTCACTGCAAAATTTTCAAATATTGTGTGAGAAAGATATAAAAAATGTAAATTCAAATATTAGCCAAAGAAAATAATTTATTCTAGTAAGCTCACATAAGAGTTGCTCTTCCACTCTTAAAGCCACATTTAATCAATAAGAAGAAAATATAACTTCATCCTGATAAGTTATGCTTTTGAAAAATTCATTTGTCATTCAGGATTGTCATCAAGAAATTCCACCCAAAATCAGTGAGAAGTTCATTCAGCCCAGAGAATTTCCCTCTCCAGCATGAAACTAAAAAGAGAATCAGGTGCAAGTTGCAACATGAAATCCAAGTAGTCATTAGTTTGAGCAACTGAAGAGGGACTTCCATAATGTGTTCACCAATCTCTGGAATCCAGCATTGCTTTGTTTTCAATAGAATTTACTGAAGTGTGAAACCTTACTATCAATAGAAGTAAAATGTACATGTAACAGAAAAAACAATATCAAGAAAGACTGGTGGTAACAACCTTTTTCCGATAGAAGGCCACACCATGAATGTTGAATGGAATTTTTCTGTCACGAAAGGTTGATTGAAATATCTTCCCTGACACCTACCAATAATTCATATATGTTCAATAGAAAGAGCTTACTATTTTCAAGTAGAAAATAAAAATAAACAAAATAGCATAAGAGAAACCTCACCTGCCTCCTATAAAGCACTGCAATATTGCCAAAGTTGGACTTGGTAGATGAACCTTCAGAAGTGATTTCCAAAATTTTATCAACAACATATGCACACTGAGAATTCTCATTGCTACATTCCTTGATGGTAATCTGCAACAAGATTCAAGAAACAGAAATTGGTCACTAGTGACAAAACCAAAGCTACAACTTCATGCTAAAAGCTGTTACCTTAGACCCATCGGAATTATCGGTGAGAACATCTTTTGACTGGCATCGTTTCACATTATTTTGAATAAGAGATGATGCAGCTTCAACAATAAAACGAGTAGATCGGTAGTTTTTGTTCAGTTTAATCTGGATGGAAGGATGTATACAGATTCAGAAAAAAATGCAAATAGCAATATCTCAAAATTAAGAACTCAAAGGAGGCTCATCTAGTAAAAATAGCAGCGGAAAGGTTTGGTATACCTCTTTGTGCATCTGAAAATCTTTGCGGAATGAATCAAATCCAGAGGCATCAGCACCATTGAAACTAAAAATAGACTGCACAATTGTAGATCATGAACAGATTAATTGAACATGAATAATCAAAAAATTGCATCCAGAAAAATTGCTCTATAAAGGTATCAAATGAATTCCAAAAGCAGATAGTTTGGGAAAACAAAAACCTGATCTTCATCACCAACAATAGTTATTCGTTTATGGGATGCAAGAATCCGTAATAGACTGTATTGCATTGGGCTTGTGTCCTGAAATTCATCAATTATAATGGCCTTCCATGACTCCTGGGATTCCTTGAACACTTCAAGCAGAATAACAATCAGGAACAAGAAAAAGTTTAAGCTGCTTACACCAAAATAACAGTAATAAGACACAAACCTGTAGGAAACTCAGTGAGTAACTTCAACGAACAGTTGATTAAGTCATGGTAATCCAAGGCATTACATGATTTTAGTATATCATCGTAGTTGTGGAGAATCTCAGCCTAATCAATTTTTCAATAGGATTTTCAACACAAATTAGTAAGATGCTAAAAAAGAGTTCTAAGATTAATGCCAGCATGTTCTAAAAAGTTAAGTCTATAAGCTTACCCCTATATCATCACCAATTCTGCGGCAATCTTCAGGAGTCCTGCCAGCTGCTTTGGCCTGAAACATTGATAAGGACACTATTATCGCTACCATTTGGATGGAGCAAATAACAACATCAGATAATTTACCCAAAAATAGGCCACACAAAAGATAACATAATTTCCAAGCCTACTCTGTGGTTATGGAACTTTCTGTGTAATGGCCATAACACGTCTAAAATCTCCCTGAGCAAATTTTGTTTAACAGCACAACCTTGATTAACAGGAAACACTTTCTAACTGTAATTACTTCATACAAATCATACCTGCCTACTGCAAAATAGTAAAAGGAAGTAACAATTTAGCTTATCCTATAAAAATGTCAACTTATAGATGACAGGTGCAAGTCCCATTCAACAATATCAAACTAGAGTTAAAACAGCCGGCTACTTACCATGGTTACATATTTCAGCCACTTCTTTGATTTATCTTTGAAATACTGCGGGGAGCTCACTGAAGACACTTCACCTGCCATGTCTGGCTCAAGATTCAATGCTTTCTTCCCATCCGTCAATACCCGAACAGCCTCAATTACAGCTCTCCTCTGTTGTCCGTGCCCATATATCAAAAACTCAGCTGTCCTATCTAACCTATTTCAAAAGCTAAGGTGTAAGCAATTTGACTCAGATTGCAATACATGTGCTTAAATATCAGCAAAGGAAATAGGCTTCACTAACAGGCAATCAACTAAAATCTCAAGGGAGTCAAAACATTTTGCATTATTAGCAGTATTCAATGATCCATTCCAAAAAGATGACACAAACACCAGGTGAAGCGGTCAAGAATCTACAGGCAACAATGAAGGCTAAAGGAGTCTGTAACTGCTACATATCATCAAATCCTAAAATGTACGACAGATGAAAGTTATGGAGAAACAAGTACTTAAGACTCTGCTACACAAAAGCTAACACCATTATAGATAACTTCAGTGTTCACACCAGGTGAATTATCAACTTATAGATAACTTGCACCAAACCTACTTAAGCTGGGACAGTAAAATGGACACTGGTTTACGCAGCAAGAAGGCTATCACTAAACCATTTAAAGGACCAAAGCCTCCAACAGCACAAACAAAAGTTCAGAATGGAAACAACAACGCAAGAATATGCATACTTGTCAGCATGTGACCGACATAGTTGTAAGGAAAAGGAGTGAAATGTGCTAATTGTCAGCTCCTTAGCTGCTGCTTTCCCAGTTACTCTTCCAATACGCTCTCTCATTTCTGAAGCAGCAGCTGTAGTGAATGTCATAGCCAGAATGTGAGATGGATCAATGCCCTATACAAAGATGTTGATACTCTATAAGTCTAATATCTACCGCAACAAGACCTCCAGCATTGTCATTTACAATATTATACAAAACTTTGCTTAAAGGTACTGAAACTAGATAGCAATGAAAGGCAAGACGCACCTCATGCATCAGCATCAAAACTCGCCCAACCATTGTAGAAGTCTGTTATTAACAGTACAAACATCAAGCTATAGCAAAAGAAGACAAAAAAAAAAATTTAACCTCTGAACCAATGGAGATTGGAGGGTACTGACCTTGCCACTCCCTGGTCCAGCAACAATCATTAAGGGGGTTGAAATATCACTACAAGCTGCTTCCCTCTGCCTGTCATTTAGAGACTCCACATACTTAGAATACTCTTGAGGCATGCTCTTAATATGAGTCTCAAAATTCCTCACAATTTCTGGCCCACGCTCAAGTTTGCAACCAGAATTTGACATGCTCGCATCATTTATCTTCTCATCGGAAAGAAGATGATTAAGGCAACCATTGTCCTCCCCAGTACTCTTGTCATCAAGCAGACTCTTTACTGGAGTATTTTCAGACACCACCTTTTCTGATTTCACAACTGAGTTCTGACATAAAGTGTCAATTTCCTCCAAAATAGAATCATCAAAAACATCATCTGGAACAGTAGACAATGATGAGGTCTGACTCAAGCCAGAGCAACCAAGTTGCCTCACTGGAGTAACAGATTGATTGAATTCTGCCCCTCCTTCCGTGAAAACACTCTTTCCATTCTCACTCGGATCATCACCAGGACCAACATAGATGTTAATACAATTATCTGCTTGTTTCGAAGGGGTTAAGAAAGGTGAACGAAATCCATTCTCAGTCTCTAAGGTTGAATGCTCATCAGTCTTATCTGCAGCCAGAACCTTGGGCCATGTATCAGCAAGACAATCACGATTTAACTTAGCACCTCTTTCCAAACCGGAGTTTTCCACATTTGTAGTAATCTCAGAGAGCGGAGGTCTTTTGGTGCCAATAATTTGAGCTTGAGGCTCAATTTCGCAAGTGTCTCCCGCCCTAATACAAAGAAATAGCCATAATTATCACGCTAATGTAGACATCAACCCCCAGTCCACTCTATGAATTAAAAACTAACAGGCCGAAGCATAAATTACGTTTTAATACAGCCTCAATTTTACAGAGATATCTCCAGTACGTGCCCTAAGCTTTTAACTCCTCTTTCTCTCCATAACTTCCTCAAAACTTAAGCACATTTGATTTAGTATCTTCTTAACTTGTATATATTCGTGGAAACGAAACAAAATTCAGTGACATTATGTTATCTTCCTTGGCCAAATATGCACGAAAATAAACGGAACAATGAATTCTACAGAATTTTTCCAAACTGATTCCGATTATTACGTTTATGAACTGTGACTTTCACTGTAATGAAAAAAGAAGAGCACCTTCGAGAACATTGATCCGAGGAGTTTACCGCTTCGCGAGGTCTCTTGCGAGCGAACAACGCCTTCGCAGCCCTAAAATTTCGCGTTATTCGAGCTCTCTGTTCCGCCGACAATCCACCCCCGCAGACGATTAGGTTTTCCTTGTCGTTCATCTCTAGCTCTAGCCTCTGCTACAAACTACAAATAGAAAGTAAATAAACGAAAACAGAACATGACTGTGGGGGAGAATGGGAATGAATAGCCGGTAAGGGAGAGTGGAGGTGGAATTTATAGCGGGAATGGGATTTTCAAACAGAGCAATAAGGCGGCGTTGTATATTTACGCGGCGTCGTATTGTTTACGCGACGCGGTCAAAATCACGTGTCCCGGGCCCAGGCCTGTAAATATTGAAGTTAAATTACAAAAAAGCCCTCATAATTTAATATATTATTCAATTAATCTTATAAACTTTATTTAACGAAAACAAGCTTAAATTTTCAGTTGTCTTTCAAAAAAAAAATTTGTCATTTTTAAAAATCTCATAGTTGAATTTTAAATTTAATGTAATGATTTTTTTAAATAAAAAATTTAAAGGTAATTTATAATTTAAATAAACTTTCTGTTCTCTTGTGGCTTTGGTAGAGAATCATCACTTTTTTTTTTCAAAACTTTACACAAAGAAACAACTTCACTTTTTCAACAATTTAAAATTAAAATTTTAAAATTCCTTCTAAATACCTACTCACATAAATTCAAAAAATAACACAATCATTATACTTTTTTATCTCTCACCTACACAATTTCCCAAAAAAAACTTCCCTCCAAAAAATTTATAACAAAAAACTTCCCTCTAATAAAATTTCCTCTACCAAAGCCACAAGAGAACAGAGCCTTAAGGGACCTCCCTAACCTTTGTTCCCTTTACTTACACAGAAATTTGGTTAATTGCGTTTTCTTCTTAAATATTAATTCTTTTTGCCTTTTTAGTAAATATTATCACCAAACAAATTATTAAAAACAATACCATAGCTTCTGTTTTATTTAATGTGCCGAACTATTATAACTATATTTTGTACAAATTATAATAAAAAATATTTAGGAAAGAAAAACATTTACTGAAAATGCAAATAACTAATGTCATCATATGATAATACTATATAACAATTTTAATTTTAAGTATTTAAGGCGTGTTCGGTTAGTTTTAATAATGTGTTTTAGAAAATATTTTTTTAAAAAATATATTAAAAATGTAAAAACTGTAATTAAAGAGTAAAAAATTATATTAAATATAATAAAAAATATTATAACCTATATAATTTGTTGTATAAATAAAAATTAAAACTAAAACACGAACAAAATAAAAAAAAAAAAAAAACGAATTTAAACAGTTTTTGCATTTTATATTTTGGCAATAAAGAATGGTACTGAAGAGAAATAAAAGAAAATGTACAGACAAGTGAAGCAGGAAAGGACATGGATGCCCTGAGAGCTTCATACGGCGGCGATTCCGACTCGGATTCCGACTCAGACTCCGCCAACCCCACAGAGACACCGGCGGTACCAATACAAGCCTCTAATCACGATCCCACTCAACCATCAACAGTACTACCTCCGCCACCTCTGGCTCTTCTGGAAGCTCCCAATTCTTTTAGTAGCTTCTCCTCTCTTATGCAAATTATCTGCTTTAGGTTATGCAATTTACTGCCATAGTAGTAACCAAATTTTTGATGATTTGATTGTGCAGATACACTTGACTCCTTGCGAACCGAGCAACCCAATCGAGTTCGAAACTTCCCCCACGTGGAGGGAAATTATGCTCTGCACGTATACATTCCCGGTAATTTTTAAGTCTTGCGCTTTAGCTTATTTGTTCTTTATCCAAATAGGACATCTTTTTATCTGATTTTGTGAATTCTTTGTGGAATGCATTGTTCTATGTTAAAACTGTGTCAAGAAGTTATAGCTGAGAACTTTGGGCAAAGTTTTAACCCAGAAGGTTTACTTTTAATCATTTCATGTGCTGAATTGCTCATGTACATCAGTTTTATATTTTACATGCTTTTAAATTGTTCATAGATTGAGGTATGTGTTGTACTCTTCTAATAGAAAGGAGGGACTAGTATAGTATGTATGTGCAAGAAGTGTGCCTTTTGTTTTCCTCTATTCATATTGTGGTCATTCCCACTTCTACAGTGTGGTTGTTGATGATGAAGACATTGTTTATGCTGCAGTTTATATTCCGCCTTCGTCAAGGAAGGAGCTGGTTCAGTTTTTGAAGAAGGTTACTGCTTTTGTACCGGGTCTTCATGCTGTTGACATAGACCTCCCGTTTAATACTATGTTACTAGATGAGAATAAATTTGAGCAACTTGCTCTAGGAAGGGAATTTCATATTAGCCTAGGAAGAACTGTTCCAATACGAGTGCATCAAAGAGATTCGATGTTGACAATGCTTCGCCAGAAGCTTCAATGGCAGAGGAGGTAAAATTGAAACTTGCACTCTTTGTTGTCAAGTTAGAATTGTGCTTCATTGCTCACCCTGAGTTGCTGCAATGGAATTGGAACAGGTACTGGATTGATTTCAATAAGTGGGAGGTATTTGTTAATGATGATCATACGCGCACTTTCCTGTCAATGGAAGTTAAAGCTGGAGGCTTGGCTGAGGTTAACTGGCATTTCTATGGCAGCAGATTTATGCTAAATTTACTTTTGGCTGTCATTTGAGAACTTTGAACTTGGCCTTTACAATTATGCTGGTGTTTATATTAAAAATTATATGTATCCTAGCTGCTTTTAGGGTTCAAATTTTGCTATCCTTTCAACAGGCTTTTAGATTACTTTATGTTTGTTGGGTTAAATTTCTCATTTCAATTTTCTCTTCGGAACAGATAACAAAGCAAATTGAAGCTGTTAATGAGGTCTACAAGCTTCACAATCTGCCAGAGTTCTACAAGGTTAGTTTTGTATAAAGATACTTTACTTGATTACAGAAGTAGCTATGTTCAGTGTTTTTAATCTTCTGTGAAGATATTCATCGATGTTACTGTGTGCGTGCTGGTGACAGGATCCGCGGCCTCATATATCTTTAGCGTGGGTGTTAGGCAACGTGAGTGAAGAAATGAAGAAATACGCGAGCCTTGGAGTTTCCTCTCATAAACCTACTTTTACCTGCAAGTTTGGTGGTATTTTATGCAGAATAGGTAAACAAGTTCACAGGATTTGCAAAGTTCAGGAGCAATAATAAGTTATCTGTGAAAAATGGAGAACCTTCTTTCCTTCGTTATGGACCAATGAAGAAGGCATTTTGGTCTTGGATACGAAGATTGAGGGCTTATATGGCGTCTATAGGATGTGTTCGCTCCAAATGACTGAATGATTCTTGTAACGGGACCATTAGTCTCTCCCTAAATCTAATGCTGTATACTTCAAAGAGGGAAAAGTTTATGCTATGATTTGATAGGGGGACTATAGGGGTTGTGAAACATAAAATTTAAATGAAATTTTCCGTCAATAAGCATCTATATGTTCAAAATATTACAGGCAATGATCATTTACAGTGCATGAGCTTTTCCAAATCTTCTTTATTACTTCACCAACAATAATTAAGGAAGATGAAGCAAACAATCTTTTAGAATCTCAGGGCAGAGGACGCCATGCGGATGCTGAAACTCCATCGTCAAATACAGTATCTAATTACTTCCCGGATCCCTCTCTTCAGGCAGAATACATAATCAGCAGAATCCCGCTGCTGCTTATAAATGAGGAATCAAATATATATTAGAAAACAAATGGTACCCTCAGCTATAGGTAATTCGCGTGAGCAATGAAAAAACAGCTCAAAGACCGGGTATAGACTCGAGATTGTATTTCTCTGAAGCTGAAGCTTCGTTTTCATGGTTCTCCTGGAGTTTGGGCTTATTCATGGCGTCGAGAGTTTGAAGATAAGAATAAGAAGCACTTCTTTTTGATGAAGGTCCAGGATTGCTAATTCTGCTAGCAAGGAAACGACGAATCAAGCCTCTGAGGAATGGAGCCATTGTGTCTGGTTCATGTTCCAGGTAGTACATAATTCCACCCATACAAGCACAAAAGAGGGCTACCTGCGAACAGAAATTAGGAATGATAAGATTAAAACAAATGTTTCAGAAATCGGGTAAAATATCACTTGCACAACATATTAGAAAACACCACCATGGCTCAGGGATCAGAAAACCAAACACAAACCCAGATCACATAAAGCAGATTCATAAGAAAATACCTCGGCATTCTTGATGTCAGGCAGCAAGCGTCTGTTCACCAAGATATACCACAAAGATTCTCCAGCCCGTGGTAGAACATATAACGCAAGTTCTTTACGTCTTGCTTTCTTCTCTAACATAACAGAAAGGCCAGATGACAAGCCTGCAACCCAATACACAAGCTTGTGGTCCTTGGATGCTACTTTTCTGTGCAAACAGATGACAGCCTTTCACAGATCAACAGAAATTGATTAATGATGCCATCAAAGGTGCTAGACTGTAACACCAATATATGGAAAACAAGCTACCTGAAAGATTCCCACAAAAGCAGACAAGAAGCATGTTGAGCGGACAGCCCCTGTAACAGCATGCCAGCAGGTGCGTATTGGAGCATCCATAAACTGTAATAAAGTCGAGCGTGATTAAAAATAATTCAAACACTAGACATAGTACCCATGAAAAATCTTAAAAAGCATCCTCATTCTAGAAAATGCAGACTAGGTATGTCACAGATAATGAACATTAGAAAGTCAAGTAATAAAAAAAAACCTGGTATACAGGATTAACAAGGAAAAGGTTGGTGAAGTAACACCCTTCGTGTAATTTTACAGTTTACTCAATAACCAACTTTTCTCATCTCAATACAACACACTCATAACTACAATCAAGATCTGAAGAATGTAAAATCATTTACCTTTTGCAGGCGCAGAACGACAAATGGGACAAAAGTCAGAGAGAAATAAAGAGGAAATGTTTTCCTGAAAGTATCTGTTAGTGCATTGGCATTGTGCACTAAACACGAGTTTGAATTTGGATGAATTATAGAGCAAGGAATGATGGAAGGAAATTCATTCAATTTTATGCTGCCGGAAGCCCTTCTCCCAGACAAGTAAGAAGATAGGGCAGTGACATCAACTGGAGAACCTCTACAGCAATCCCTGACAGCTTTGTATACAGGTGCTGCAACCGGCCCAGTTTTTTGAATGAAATCTTGATATGATTTTGGCAAGCTCTCTGGGCGCATCACAAAAGCATACATGACCTGGAAATCCAATTGATTACGAATAGGATGATAAATATGTATGGGTGACGTCAAACATCAAACTGTATCTTTTTTCATCCACAACAAAATTAACAATTGATCAAAGCCTTTATAACAGAATCACTCCATCCGTGATTTGATAATTGATTGACCGAACTTTGTCATTCTTGGAAATGATTTCATGTACATTTATAAATAAATAAACTTGAAGATGATGGGAAATTTGTAAATTATTCTCTGCCAACAGTTGAAAATTTAAGAGACGGCAGCACCATCGAAATGTTTTACAAGGATTCTATTAAAAAGTGGACATAATCAATTTATTATGATAAAAAAAATTTGCAATTGAAAGGCATAGCCCGTGTGGTAGCATGGTTCAAACCAACACCAATTTGCATTTTACAATAACTTTTTTCTTATTCCCACACATTTTTAAATTTCTAATATACATTTTTACATTTCCAGTACTCATTTAATATTTTTAATATCAATTCAAACCAAATTTTGAATCAAACTCTGATACCATACAGGGCATAGTAATTACCTGTGCACAGGCTAATGAAAAGAGTAAAGAATCTCCATGACCCCAGTGGCTCCCCCAGAGATGAAATTTGTTCTTTGATTTTGCAGAGTTATATGCACACTGCAGAAGTAAGCATATTAATTACACACCCAAAACAAAAACAGTGAAAATAAGAGGAGAATAAATAACACAGTTACCTATTATCTAGTAAACAATCTATCTATACTTTAACTAATTTGAAGGGAAAAAACTTTCCCTCCACTTTTGCCCCTCTTGCCCCAGCCCCGACGCCACCTCCAAAACTATTCGTTTGAGGAGAAGGGGGGATGAAGTAAAGTAGCAAAAGCCTTAGACATTTAGCGTATTTATGTACCTGCGCAAGCCTGGCTAACAGATACAATGCAAGAGTGCGCCTCCGACTGGAATCATCTAACGCTAAAATAGACAATCCAGCTACTGAACCTGCTAAAATTCTGCTCCATCACCCCTCTAAGAATGTCACATATATGGAAAATTGTACAATATGCATCAAAAAGATTACTGTAGTATTATGTACAATATGCATAGAAAAGTTTTGAAATTAACACATAATTAGAAAGGTATAGTATCTAGGAGAAACACTTACACATTCATTGGTGTCTCTTTCCTTCTAAACTTCCTTAATAAACACCTAAGAGCATGATATGAACCAGTAAATCCACCAAAAAGCAAACCAACTCGGCATGCTTCCTCTCTTACTATTAGATCTTTCTCCGAGACAAGTTGCTGCATGAAAACTTCAAGCTAGTAAATAACCTTAAGTGTAGAAAAGGTATGCTAAGGCCGTATTTTAGCATAACACAGTACAATCCTGTTGCATGATGCACCGGGACTTTAATCTAGCCATTTATTATCCTACATCTAAATCAAGAAGTAGCTCGTAAAATTTCAACAAATAGAAGTCCATAAGGATGTACCTTAGTACCTATGGTCTCTAGAAACACTATATCAACCTATCACCTAATGCGCATCACTCGGAAACAACCAATAGAGCCAACCTCCATAAAGCTTGAACCTATAGTCTCCAGATATCTTATCACAACTATCAATTTATCCACATCCCTTGATGACCAGCTACACATGCCTTGATTACTGCCTACATGTAACTTCCTTTCATTGTTGAGCCTGAGTTTTGCAGTTTCTTTATTTCCACATCCCGAATGAATTTCGTAAGAATAGCAAACTGATACCTATAGTTACTGGGAGGAATTGTAATGCTACGCGAAGAACATAAGAGCGCTAAATTGTCAATTAACTCTGAACAATATAAAATCAGTACATAAATGCCCTAATTCAGACAAATCAAGCTTATCATTAAGTTCATCAGCAGTCCCCAAATAACAACACACTAAACAGGAAGAGATGGAACAACATAAATTTGAAAAACGTACATGCAAACAGACCTATCGGAAAACATACATAGAGAAGAAGGAAAATAAACCTTGAGGTCAAGCAGGGAAGAATAAGACTGCCGGCGAGCTAGCTTGAAGGCGCGAAGGAGGATTCCGATGCCGACGCGGACGCCATAAGAGAGGAGGAAACTCTGACAGAGGTTACCAATGGCGTTAGCGACGCAGGACTCATCGGCATGGTCGCACGGCGGATGGAGGCCGCGAGCCGATCGCTGACGGCGCTGAAGCTCCTCTATAGCATCTCTCAGTCGTTCCTCGGCCTCGCGGAGTCGCCGGTCGGCAGCAGCTCCACCTTCAAAAGGCTCAGCTGGCTGGGGTGGCGGAGGAGCAGCGGAAGAGGACAAGGAATGCATTTTGGGGTGCGTGAAATTGGGGATTTCTGCATCAGACAGTAATCCGAGTATTGAGAGAAAGAAAACTTGTGATGCACTAAATGAGTCGCAGTTTCGGATCCAACACAAAAAGGTGAAGGGGGAAAAAAGAAACAGTGCTGGGGAATGAAAACGAAAGTTGATGTGTGCTAATTTGCGCCTCCGTAAGTGCAACGGAACGGAACGGGGATGAGAAATGGGGTGAAAGTTATGGGCGGCGATTATGGGGGGACGTGGACGTTTTTATCTGGCTCACTTGCCGTTTTTGTATCCTAGGCTGCTATTATGGACCAGCACTTTTCCTTTTTTCTTGAGACAAATGGATTATGAAAAAATGAAATGATCAAATGAACCAAGATATTTACTTTATGGGCCGATTATGATTTGGTTTTAACCTTTTTGTGAGTAATAAATAGGGGTGGACATGGTTTGGGCCAATTCGAAATTCGAACCGAATTCGAATTTACCGAATTCGAAAAAACCTAATTCGAATTCTGAATTCGAATTAGGTTTGGTTTGAAACCGAATTCGAATTATGAAATCGGTTTTCGAATTAATTTTCGAATTCGGTATTCAAACCAAAAACCGAACCGAAAACCGAATTCATATTCTCCCTTCCACTTTGATTTTCCAACTTTGTAATATTTATATGGTACTTTTATAAAAAAGTTTCCTTCAATCACGTGGATGCTCATTCATTCATTGTGACTTGTGTGGCTAATTAATATTAATAATGCTCTCTCTTTTCTTTCAATCACGCAAAATGTTTCCACTTTGATTTTCCAACTCACACTACTGCACTACACTAGGATAATTAATATTAATAATGTTCTCTCTTTTCCTTCAATCAAGTAAAATGTTTCCACTTTGATTTTCCAACTCACACTTACACTAGGACTGCTGATCTTCAGTTCTTCACCGCCACCCTCTGCCTCCCTTCTTCTCCTTATTTCTTCAACTCTGGACAAATCAAGTCAAAAAGGCAAATCCCGGCCGATGGAGAGCTCCAAGGGAGGAGACTTGAGAGATGGAGGGCGATGGTCCGGCCGATTCCCCTTGAGCCGCCTGTGACCATGGCTACTCTATCTTGGGGGAAGCTAGATTGAGAACTGGTAACCAAGCTGCCATTGGATTTAAAGCTTTTTTTATTTGTTTTTTAATTTAATTTGGCAAAAGAGAAAGAGGAAGAGATTGAAATGAATGACTTGATTTGTTTGTTTTTACCTTTTATCGATAGATCTATGTATGGCAACTTCACTGCTCTCCTTCGTTCCTTCCTTTGACTCGCCGACCGAGTCCCTGCTGTCGTCCCCTCCCTCTTCTTCTGATTCATCTTCTTAATAAAGTTTGAATTTGGTTTTCACGGTTTCAAACCGAATTCGAATTGCGAATTCGGTTTGGTTTCTTCGAATTTTAAACGAATTAGGTTCGGTTTTCGAATTGGAAAAAAAAAAAAAAAAACCGAATAAACCGATTCGAAGAAACCGAGGAAACCACAAACCGAACCGATGCCCACCCCACTAATAAACTAGTAGTTTCAGTTCTCTGAAATATTATTTGTAAAGTACGTTATGACTGGACAAACTTCAAAAATGTCAATAATTATCTCAAATGAACAATTATCAGTTGAGAGAATGTGTCCCAATTATATTATGAAGTTTTGAGAATAATTAGTGTACCTTCAACAAGTGTTCGGATTTAGGGCATGTTCTTTTTGGGCGTTTTGAAAACGATTTTGAAAACAAGTTTTGGAAAATAATTTTATAATGTAAAAAGTGTATTAAAAATGTAAAAAGTAGATGTTGAATAGTAAAAAGTTGTATTGAAAATGATAAAATATAATTAAAATATATTAAATTTACTGTTAAAACCAAAACCGTTTTCAAACGAAACAAAAAGAACATGCCCTTAGTATTTTATGTAGGAATGTGAAACGTATGCCCTTTAGGAGCCTTTGAGTTTTTAAATACTTTTTCACGATCTCACTACCCGATACCTTAAGCAATGGAAGTCAATTCCGAGATTTATAAGACCCTTTCTTCCTAGCCGATGCCACCACATCAGCCACAAGACCCACACCATCCATTTCTTCGACCAAATGCGCTAGTTGTTTACTTGTTGTCTTGGGCATGAAACTGGACCTGGACATTTGGGTCGATTCTACGCCAAGTAACAAGTCGAACATACTACTGTTGTTTATAATTTTATTAAAATTAATAATCATTATTCATAATTAGATTATTGACTTTGACTATGGATATTATATGATAATAAATATTTTGATGAAAATTTAATTAATAAATGAATGTCATGACACTCAATTATCTATAAAAGGCAATGTAAATTTACAAATAATTATATACCAATAATAATAATAATAAAATCTTATACCTATATTTACCCTTTAACATTATATATATATATATATAAATAAAGTTCAAAAAAATGAGTTTCTTCTTCTAAAGACACGATTCTTCCAATTGTCTACTCATTTTGCAACAAGAATAAAAGTAGAAAATGGCCATTAAAGAAAAGGTAAAACTTGTAAGAACGAGGGATACATAAACAGTGAAATTAATAAACATGCCAGCAATTTACAAGTAATCCATGAAAGCTTCACTACAAAAACGTTGAAGGGTTATCACTAATTACAATCTGCAGCATTAATAAATTAAATTAATCATGTTGATCTTTCCACGACGATTGCCACTGTTCGTCGTAAAATGTGGCCTCGTCAGCCAGCTTTTGTAGGTTCTCAACGTCGTCTTTCCGTCGGAAAAAGACGACTCCGGCGACCGTGACGAAAAGGGCAGCCTTGCACACGAAGTTTCCCGCTTGGCCTACCACGTCAAGCCCCGTCAAAGCATCCACCAAATACGACATGAAAAATCCCACCATTGCAGCCCTACCTGAAAATCAAAGTTTATCTGTTACGTTGTGTGGTCGGTTATATAGATCATATCTCAATATCACGTTATCGAATCAAAGGATGACGATAGCTACCGCCTACCATTGAGAAGCTCAGCCTCGGGAAGGTGGGAATGTGTGATCCACGCCCACCAGGGTATGATGGAGCTTCTAAACACAACTGGCTCCTGATTTGTGGCTGCTTCTGGGTATAATTCAAGAAATCTTCTCCTCCTTGCTTCTATATATATAAAGGATAAACATAAATTAATTTATTTCTTGAAGCAAAAAACTACGAACTTAAAAGATTTTAAGTATTTACAAAGTAAACTCTTTTAACAAAACGAAAAGAGCAAGATAACCATATATATATATATACTTCACCTGCAGAGATCACTCCGTGCCAGTCAATCTTGCCACGCTTAACGAACATAATCAGATCCCACGTCCCATTCTTCCAACGTTCATCGGAAAATCTTGGACCAGAAGATTCCGGCGCGGTAAGATTCGGCCTTTCATTCTCAGCTTGCATGGATTTGTCAGTGACGACCGAAAGAGGAGGATTATCCTCCTCTTTCTCTATCGCTTCGGTAAGATGTCGATGACCTTCAATGGTGGACTCAAGAACATGGGTCTCCTGCTGTGTCCCTAACGAGCTTACCCTTGCCCCTTTAGCCAGAGGTTGTTTCCGGCCGGCGATGCAAGGGAACCGGCGAGCCGAAGATATCGAGCCACAGATGCCAATTGATGCCATGAATGAAGATATCTTACCCCTTTTGGCCTTAGAAATATATGCAGGAAAGTTAGAATAAATAACCTTATCCTTCCTGTAGTCATGGGCGCGGCAGAAAGGCCACTCTCTGCACACCTGCCTGTTTCAGTTTTCTTGAGTTCATTGAATGAAAACGACAGCAATAATATAGTAATATCAAACAAAACAAACACATTCATTTTAAGATAAGGAATTCATGTTGTGAAGTTTAATGCAAAGTTTCCTAATAATCACAATGTCAACAATGTACATTGTGTACTTAACAATCAATGTAGGAGGAAGGCCGCTAAAAATGGTGTCCTAAATGTTCAGAGTTTGCTTATATAAACCAAAAGAAAAGGTAAAAAAGATCGATAACAAAGACAGCAACAGAATTAATCCGCAATTATCTTTGGGTTAATTAATAGCTAGCTGCCTCATTAGTCTTGATATATAGCTAGACCTCCTCCCACATGTGTATACAGAATGCTTCATGCTTCCCAACCCCTTAAAATGGTGGCACGCGCAACCCGGCTCACTCCAAGAGAGAATGCACCCATGCGGAGGTTGCAATCATGGGTCTGGCACATATCCTTGATGGCATACAAGGATTTTGCCATGTATTTCCTCAGCTCGTTGTTTATTTTTTCTTCGTCCCACTTAAAACCTTGTACATTCTGCAAAACAAACAAGTCATATTAGTCAGTTCAAACTAGGATGAAAGGCCAAATGGCGATACCAATTACGTAGTACAGAAGCATTGATACTAGATTAGAACCAGAACAAACATGAATACCGAATATTGTAGCATATTCAGTAAACATATTGTTAAGTTCCAGCGACGTTATGATAAGTCCAGTCAGGTTAAAATAAATCTGCTGAATTACCAGAGACAGATTTGATAAACAATGTTCTCTGTTGCTTGCAATAATGATGCTTTAGTTTAAAACTATCCACTCAAATGTTAGGAAAGTGAGTTATATCATCCTAAATTGTAGAAATCAACTAATTAGCACGCTACCTGAACCCACTCAAAATAGCTGACGGTGACACCTCCAGCATTAGCATATATATCAGGAAGTGTTATGACACCTTTCTTCGACAAAATCTGCAAGTATTTTGAGACTATGTTTATAAACAGTACAGGAAAAAAAGCTTGCTCAATGAACCGAAAAAGCTTGGCAGCAGTTATACCTCATCAGCTTCTGGATCCAGAGGATGGTTAGCTGCTTCGATGATGAACTTTGCCTTCACATCCTTTGCATTTTCTCTTGAATAGTTAAACACGAAAACGGGGACAAGGTTACATCGTAATCTCTTTATTCCTTCTCAAAAAAGTGCACGGCTTCCAACATTTATGAAAGACTAAAACTGAAGAAGCATGAAATGTGCCTTCATTACCTTCACAATTTTGCTTCCAGAATGAGCTTACTGACTTAGTATCAAGATCAATTATTTTAAAATGTGAATAACCAAAACCAAAGACTACCATCAAAAAACAGCAGACAGGAAAAACTACTTCAGGTATGTCAACAAGAAGTCGGGAAAATAAATTAACTGGAGGCATATTTACTTTTCTGCCAAAAAAATCAGAAACAGAAAAGTGGTTTTTTTTTTATTTATTTTATATTTAAAAAAAAAAAGGAGGAGGTGGGGGTTGTGTGTGGAGGGAGGAGGAGATAGACAGCACATGCCATAAACAAGGAGTCTTTGAGGCAGACCTGTTCAGAACTCCACCCAAAGCACAAGGGATTAGAACATTGCATTCATGTACAAGCAATTCTTTTGGATCCAGGGCATCTCCCCCACTGAAATCAGCTAAAACCTTTGTTTTTTCCTTATGAGTTAGCAGTGCTGGAATATCAAGGCCATTAGGGTTTTTAACTGCTCCAGTTATGTCACTCACAGCAACAACTTTGCCACCCATCTCATGAATAAGCTTTGCGGCCCAAGATCCAACATTTCCAAAACCCTAAACATTGCAAGGTTCCTAACTAAATTAGCTTATGAGTAAATTTTATCTATTCCCTGTTTTGCTATATGATGTAAAATATAAGGAAATGATTCAACATAATACCTGAATGGCAAATGTCATATCTTTAATTGACTTCCCATATTCAGCAAGCAAAGCTTCAGTGCCGAAGACAACACCACGCCCAGTGGCAGCATCCCGGCCCAGTGATCCACCCAGGTCCTGACATAAGAAATATATACAAGTTATACCTACAGTTCAGATTGGTAATTAAATCATCTCTCTGTTTATCCAACGCAATGCAGTCTGAATGTCCTTTCTGATACGGAAGTACTTACTATGGGCTTTCCAGTCACAACAGCCGGTGAATATCCATGAAATTTTGAGTACTCATCCAAAATCCATGCCATAGTCTGGTCATTCAAGTAACCACAGATGCTAAGATTTCCAGGAGAGGAAATTGAGACTCAAATGACAAGGAAAGCAACTATAAAAGACTGTCTATTAGTAGGTAATTAGGTCTATCTAAACCTGGGAATTAGTGCCCATGTCTGGTGCAGGGACGTCAGTATTAACTCCAATAAGATCATGAATCTTCTGCGTGAAGACACGCGTTAGTCGTTCCAGCTCGCTTCTACTTAGTTCCTTGGGGTCACATCCAATGCCACCTTTAGCTCCACCATATGGTAAATCAGCCACAGCAGTCTTCCAAGTCATTAATTGAGCAAGGGCATTAACTTCATCCAGGTCAACCTTGTATAAGCAGTACACAAAACATATATGAAACCAAGACTACACTCTGGGACGCTTAACATCTTTTATGTTTCAGTGCTTTTTCAGTATAGTGAAATAAAATGTATGGTCAAAACCTGAGGTGAAACCTAAAATAAAAGAGAAACCTGCATGTAAGTTGAAACAGAAGCATGAATAGAAAAACTTGTACCAACATGTTAAGTTACCTCTCCAACCAAAAAGAACGTGGCATTCAAAGAAATACTTACTAGGACTTACAGACTCCAAAACATGATTTTTGAAATTGAAGCAATATGTTTACTGGATATTAAATATTTTTTAGCTAAATGCAGAATAAACTCAATAAATTCCAAAACTGCAAAAGGCAACCTAATTGAATGTTGTCTGACTGCCTAAACAGCACATCCATGCATGATATATTACAAGGACTAACATACTTCATGAGTGATGAGGATTAATTCTAGAGACAGCACATAATGGACGATCATATGGAAAAAGGATTATTAACATAAACCTTTCTATTAAATTAACTGCAGTACATGAGTATATATATATATATATATATAATTCTAGAGACACCACATAATGGACGATCATATGGAAAAAGGATTATTAACATAAACCTTTCTATTAAATTAACTGCAGTACATGAGTATATATATATATATATATATATATATATATATATATATATATATACAAAACAGTGCCTGAATGCAACAGAAGAAATATTGGATATCCTTCAGTCATGATAAACTGTGATCAGGAAACTGATCTAAAGGTGGTGCTCCGCAAGGTTCCCACCACTGTGGGGAATTAACCACCAATGCAGGGAATTCCTCCTTTCATGGGATACGAGCATTCACCCAGTTAGAAAATAATCCAATCATGAGAGAAAGGAGCTGAAATTGAATTCAACTAAATGATAAATTATACACAGTATGGCATCTAATTCCTCCTTTCATGTGATACAGGCATTCAATCAGGTAGACAAGAATCAAATCATGAAATTAAGGCACAGGGAAGTGGCAAAGCGAAAAACAACTTTAGAAGGAATTGATTTCAACAAAATCATAAATTAGACATAAAACTGGAGGAAAAATGCATAAACTCAGGATGGTATCTAATTCCTACTTCAACAGGACACGAGCATTCAACCAGGTAGGCAAGAATCAAATCATGAAACAAAGGGGCATGAAATGAAAGTGGTGAAATTTTAAAAAATCTGATTTCAACTGACTCACAAGTTAGATAGATAAAACTGGGGGCAAGAAAAAAAACTCAGGATGGTATCTAATCCCTACTTCCAGCATGGGATCAATCAGCCAGACAATAATCAAATCATGAAACAAAGGCACAGGAAAGCCGCAAAACTCTAAAACAATTTTTAAAATTCGATTTCAACTAAATCAAGAATTATATCCATAAAACTGGAGGGAAAAAACATAACCTCAGGATGATATTCAATTCCTCCTTTCATGGGACACAAGCAGTCAACCATGTAGACAGGAATGAAATCATGAAAAAGGGCGCAATAAAGCGGCAAACCCCAAAAACAATTTTTCAAAAAATTTGAATTCAACTCAATCATAAATTAGGCAGATAAAACTAGGGGCAAAAGTTAAACCTCGTGATGATATCTAATCCCTCCTTTCATGGGACCACGAGCATTATCATGCTGCACCCTGAATCCAACGAAAGACGCCAACGTTCCATCATCCTTCGGAATAGTACACTCCACCTGATCAAAACGAAACGTAACATAAACCAAAAATTAAAACACCAACAAAACCTTGTCAAACAACAAGCGGTCCCCCCTCCACCCAAACACAAAAACAACAAAATCGAAATGAAAAACAAAATTCACATATCCCCATTCGCGATCAAAAGCGCAGAACCTTGATTTCCCTGAACGGAATCAAAAGGCTCTGCTCAAGCTTTGAATCCAGGCCGAGAATACGAGCCGCCTGGCGGAAGTTACGAGTTGTGGCTACAAGTGCATTCATGACTGCCCCTCCAAAAATCACAGTTAAAAAAAAAAAGAAAAACCACGCAAACAAGCAAAAGTGAAACTGAAACCGACACAGCTTAATCAGACGAATGCACCGCTAAACTCTGAGTAAACGCTCAAGGCGGAGGAGTGTACGAATACGTATACGTATTTATAGAGGAAAATGGGGGGGATGCGGTGGGACCCGGGCGGGGCGGGGCGGGAAGGAAGAATGAGATTTTCGTCATCTGGTTTTGGGAAATGCTGAGTTGAGCAATCTGAGAGAGTTATTGACTAAGGTTGAACGAAGGATCACACTGAGGTCAAGTTGGACCGAATTGTGTCAACCTTTTTTTGCCGCCGATCCTTAAACAAAGGAGGATAAATGACAGATTTACCATAGTAGACAATTATCCGTTTGTTTTATAAAATAAATAAATTATTATCCCGATCAAATAGTCGACTTTCTATTTAGTTATGGATAAGATTACAGTTCATTCACAGAACCTGACGTATGCATTTGCAGTAGTAATGTATCATACTCCCTCCGTTCCATAAAAAAAAAACGTCCACTTTATTGTACTAAAACAATACATCAAAGTTGACTCTTTTAATGAAACAGAATGGTATAACATTATCAATGAAAAAATAATTATGTTATATTCGAAGAGCTCGCTTTGTAATACTGTTTTTAGTAATATAAAAGTGAACGGCAACGGAGGGAGTATGTAAAGGGACATTGATGGATTACCATCCATTGAGTGCAAAATTAGCTCTCATCAATGGAGTAATTTCGCTTCATCATGTCTAATATGATAATGATATTCACTAAATCTTGTAATTTAATAATACTAATAAATAAGATAAACAAATTCTCTATCCGCATTTACATTTACAGTCAAACACTACGTACAATAATTATTGATATTTCACTCGATATGTTATTTATGAAGGGTTGAATAGTTATTTAAATGATTTTTTTTAGTATGTGTGTAAAAAGATAAAGGGCATGTTCTTTTTCATCGTTTTGAAAACGATTTTGAAAATAAGTTTTGAAAAATAGTTTTATAATGTAAAAAGTGTATTGAAAATATAAAAAGTAGATGCTGAATAGTAAAAAGTTGTATTGAAAATGATGAAATATGATTAAAATATATTAAATTTACTGTTGAAACCAAAACCGTTTTCAAAACAGAACAAAAATAACAGGCCCAAAATAATTTAGTATGTGTGAAAAGATAGGAGTATTTTGGATTATATTTTACTAATATTACCAAGTTGCTACGTAGAAATGTGCTATGTGCGACAAATGTCAGTTGAATTGCATTAAGTGTCGTCGACGAAATAAAAATGTCACAAAAGGAAAATAAAATAAACCAGGCAAGCTCTCCACTCACACATTATGGAAAGTCGAAGGAGTGACGTCCAGATTTGTTTAAATACTTTAATTCACAATTAACGCGGGCGGGAGCTGGCGTATCTATCTCTACAGCCCAAATTTCTGTGGGACCCACAAATTACATTTGTATTCTTAAAAAACTTCCCAGAGGTTTGAAAGTATTATAAGAGGACCCCCATATTTTGGAATATTACAGTTCAACCTCTTGGTTGGCAATATATTTCACAATTAGCGCCTTATCACTTGCTTTTGTTTGTCTTTGTCACACAAATATCACTTTTTCTCTTAAATTTTGTGAGTACTGCTTTTATAAATGTACCACTATAGCATTAACTATATACTAACAATCTTTATCTAATAGTTGTCGCATTTATTATCAAACTTGAAAATTTTGAACCTTATTGACACACAATCTTTATCTAATAGTTGTCACATTTATTACTAAGCTTAAAAATGTTGAGATTCTCTTCAAGCTTATTGACACACAGTCTTTATCTAATAGTTATCGCATTTATTATCAAATTTAAAATGTTGAGATTTTCTTCGAGCTTATTAACACGAAATTTGTATCGAATAGTCATCTCATTTTTAGCTGGATCTGCACATACTTCCTCTGTACCATTAAAAGAATACATCGATACAACTATTTTTAAATCACAAAATACAACTCGAAACATAATTCTTATATGAACGGATGGATGGAGTAGATTTATTACTGCCACGCATACGAATATCATTGCTAGTCTCATTTAAATCAGGACCAAAGCAACTAGGTTGCCAGATTATACAGGTATAAAATGATTCAGAAGCAATGGAAAACCAGCCTCCCACATCAACTTGCAAAATACTACTTGTGCTTTTCACTTTCTTGTCAGAGTGAAAATATTGCCATCTACAAAGCAATATTATCTCAAATTGTAGGATGATTAACATTACTCAAACTGCAGCCACAGCAAACCCTGCACTGTAACAGAAGCACACCATTACTCAACCAAGCAAACCACGAATCCCACCTTCACGACTCCCTTAATCTAAAAAGCACGCTAACTCAAGGTCCCACTGTCACAACAAGCGTGCTGACAGCATCAATGGAATATCTCTCTAACTTCTCTTCAACTGAGAAATAACCGAAAACCTGAGGTCAACTTCACACATTTAGCATAACCAACTTAACATGATTGTATTGGAGAAACGAGAAAGAAGAAAACCTAGCCAACATAAACAAACTCCATTATTTTGAGAGGAAAGAAAATCGAGAGAAGACATTCATCATAAAACTACCACATTTGTAATATATGATATGACCATAAGTTCAAATGTTTCTCTTGAAAAGCAAAGAACCTGTTCTGGTATGAGAGAAAATATAAAGAAGCGAACCACATTGTATACATAATGAGTATATCATTTGACTTCAACATACTATGGCTCAAATCCATGTCCAACCCCAATGTACAAAAAGAATAAGAACCAAAATTCAAACTTTTTTCGTGCTAGAAGAACAAAAATGTCAGTGTCTGGCTGTCAGCAGATATGATAATATAAACCACAAATCCCTTTTCTACTTGATTACAATATAAATAAATGATAAACAAGGAATTAGCTGATAATCATCCTCAATATCACAAACTGAAAGGTACTATGATTATTACCTTCACTGGTCTGTAGCATGAATTAAATGGTTAAATAGGCCCTCATCCATCTTTCCTATAAAAGTAAAAAAAAAAAAAAAAAGGGTCAAAAAGGAAGGTATCATGAGGAAGAGAGCTGTTCAATGTGTTATCAAAATTTAAAATGTGAAAAATGCTAATAATAAAAAAGAAAGTACTTACTTTCTCTTTCTCCGGTCAATCCCACTATTCCTTGGATCATTCTTTGGGAGATTAGATACAGATTGGATACCATACTGGATTGGAGAGAGTGCTGAACTAACAGGCGAGGGGACAGGCCCAGGAGCAGGAGCAGGAGCAGGAGCAGATAAAGTTGTTGGAGGTACAGGAGGTGGAGCTGCAGTCGAAGATGGAGGAGCAACACTTGGTTCCGGAAGAGGCCTAGGTAAGATATGCTTCAATCGGTTGCTTCGGTAGCTTTTCCAGAAATAGAATTGCTGCCTATGTGCCACTTCCTATGATTTCCGGGAAAAACATCAAACAATATCATTTTCCCTCCAAAGGTTCAAGGACCCAGAAATTACCTCAACAATACATGCAAAACGCATCTAACAGTTTAGTATCAGTTCCCTTGTTACATTCTATTCATGCTTTTATTATGAATTGATGTTCTTGTGTCGTCAAGTTCCAAACTGCACCCATAGGGTGGAATTGTGTTGAATGTAGAGAAACAAAACTTTAAGGATATGACAAACCATGATAAGTTTTTGTGCTTTAACATATTCAGTTCAAGACCTCAAAGCTAAATTATGACGGAAAGACACAAATGTCAGTGTTAAGCACAAGATTATGATACTCTTTTTCCCTCCAAAGGTTCAAACCTTGCTGGCAGGATGGGCCATTGCATTTCTGAAGTTGGCATTTTGGAGAAGCTCAAGAAAGAAAAGGCAATGAGGATACCTGAAGTCAATCAAAAAATTTGAGCAAGAAAAGAGTTCAAGTCTGAAGCATAAAGGTATTGAAAGAACTACTACACTCACATTATAAACTTAGTGTACTGGGGCTGTTGCCAATACTGGAGGTATTTCAAATACCCAATAAAAGCTTCATCCTCGAAATATCGATTCTGAGCCAAATCTACACCAGAAATTCAAAGCAGACTTCATCAAAGGACGCTATTATAACTTTCATAAACACAATAAATCAGGTTTTTGAACAAATGCCTAGCCAACGAGATCCACTGTAAATCATACACATGCAGGGGCAGAACCCAGCACTCAAATTACGTTATTCTATTTTCCAAACTACCAGAAACAGAAGCAGTGAAGCACCATTACAGTAGAAAATTCGGACAACTTACCTATATATGAAAGGATAACTGTTACAATTCACACAAGCAAAACAAAAGTGAAAAAAAAAAAAAAAAAACATACAGTGGATGTAGGTCGGATTAGCGAGGCATTGAACAAATTCCAGTTCAAGTAGGAAGCGCTGGCGCCCGTCGTCCGGATCCTTGTAAATTTTCTTGGGCCTGCAATAAAGATTATTATTATGTTGCAAGAGGCTCGAAGGAACTGATAAAATTGGGTTTTTAATCAGATTGCAAAGAGATTGGACAGGCTTAAACGAGACGCACGAGGATAATTTGAGGGCGAATAAGAAGACTCACGAGGAAGATGGATTGTCGGAGTCGCCGCTTTCTTGGTTGGAAGCCATTGGGTTCCCCACTGTGCTAAAGCCCTAGAAAATTGGAACCTTAATTCACCTGAACCGCTTTCCCTTCTCAGGTTTGTGTCCGGGCACACGAATTCCTTCGGAGGTTTGTAAGGTCACGCAAGTGTTCCTCGCCGGAGAATCGCAAATTTGCAATTTTATGATATCCTTAAAATATGATGATCACTCAGTGAGGAAAGAAGTAAAAACACGGAAAAAGCGGCGTTGTCCGACGGGAAATTCATATTTACTTTTCAATTTGTTTTGTTTTTATTTTTTATTTTTATATGTATATTAAAATACTTTTTCATTATTTCGAATATAATATTTTTGTATTCAATTACATCCTCTTACATTTTATTTTTTTATTTTTATTTTTTATAAAAATAACATGTTTTAAAAAGTGGACATAAAATTATTATACACAAAAAAAAAAAAAATAATAATAATAATAATACAGTATACCTTTAAGAACAGAGAGAAAAAACTACAAAAGTAATAACAATTCAAAGACATAATGTAATGAAACCTACTAATTTCTATCTCATTTTCAACTTTAACAGCAAACCTGCAGCCTGCAACTACATCAAACCTGCATTCAAATAGGTAAATTCTGGCAACTCATAGTTGTGCATCTCCAAGCCCTAATCAATGTAGAACTGGTTGATTTATGAAATGATGATTCCTGAGTAACAACATAACCAGAAACCTTTACAAGACAGAAGAAGAGAGCAGAGATTCAACTACAAAGTACAAAGTATAAAATGCCATCAACTTAGAACTGAAGCTATATCAGGCATAGCAGCCTTAAGACTGATACAATTCTCAACGCAACTGAAGCTATAGCAGGCATAGCATGCCATTCTGCTTTCGAATGCAACTCTCAACGCGACTCCCAATCCTTGATCTTCTTACTTCCCTTGGGTTTTGTTATAGGTGCATTCATTCCAGCCATCTTTGCATCATATTTCATTCGGAGTTGATCGCTAAAAGTCCAACTGCAGAATAAATTTTATGTTAGGGCCAATCACAGAAATAAATATGGACCAAAAATTTCAGTATTTCTACGCAGACAAATCCAAATAATCAAATATTGGATGCAAACATAAAAAATGAACAAAATTAGTAAGCTTATAGCAAGATGATGAAAACCCTGTTCATTTCATCCTCTCCTCGGATCCATACAAGTGTAAACATTAAACACAAAACAAAACTAATAACAAAGGCATAAGCAAGATATTCAAGTACAACTAAAAACAAAAAGAGACATAGCTCACTACAAGAAGCCATGTAGCTGGATAGCTCTAGCAGAAATGTGAATCTTGAAAGTCACATTTGGAAGATGTGTTGCACTATGATCAAAAAGCCCTCCTTCAGGGGAAACAATGAACTTCTTTTCCCCTGAAAATACTAATTCTTCTATAAAATTGGGGAAAAACATGACTTGCTTATTGGTCGAGCAATACGTGACATGTGGTCACACTAATGAACTTAGATTGGCTTATAAGCAAATGATATAGCTTCTTTCTTGATAATACAAGGGAAAATAAGGTATGGAAGTGCAAGTACATAACATAACATAAGTTCCAGAAATGCACACAATCTCAGATCATTATGATCTGACTGGAACAGTTACAAATAGGTTATTATTTTTTCTTGGTCCACAAACAGAACTTCACAGTCGACCTCAAAGTTACATAAATTCAAGCATCTCCTGAAACGGCCAGAGGCACCAGAGCAGAACTTCATGTAGAATTGCTTATCCTAATGGAAATGAACCCGCAGAAATATTATGTTAAGTACAATGACTCTCACAAATTAGACATGGATACTCTGTATTCAATCTGTATTCGTCGGTTGATGCAAATATTTCGTCAAAGCAAACAATTTGTGAAAGGAGACAAATTCAGAATGAGCAGAAAAAACCAGAATTAGCCTGTTTTAAAGTTACTTAGACTAAGCTTTTTACTCACTAGCAACATAACCTAATAGCAAATCATGAAGAGGAACAAGTAGTTTAGTGAATACTTCATTAAGAAGTGATTGCTAAACCAATACTGATTCAGAAAATCAATACCCAATTGAGTAAAATTCAGTTTGAGGTTCTAACAGCAGTAAATAAGGAAATTTCTGAGAGGAAGTACTTACGGATTATTCCAATCAGTTGTGTCCTCATTGACAAGATGAGTCCATTTGGTTCTTCCACTCCGACCAAAGTGCTTAACTTGCATAACTTTGGGCAGTATGGTTTTGTCCATCTTATCCTCCCCAGTTGGAGCAGAGAAATCACGATGGAAAATACCGTCCGCACCCACAGTTCCAGAAGGATCATCAGCATCATTTTGGAAGAAAGCACCTTTGTGGTAGTATTTCTGCATGAACGCCCATTTTTTCTTCCCAGCTGCAGCAGGTTTAGGATTTTTCCTCTCCCATTCCCTCCTTTCCTCCTCTGTCATGTTCCTAACCCTCTCAATCTCTTCCTTCTCCTTCAATGCAGCATCCCTGTCCTCCCTATCCCTCTTGATCCTTGCAATCTCCCGAGCCTTCCAAGTCTCGTACTCTTCAGCCTCATTGATGTCATCATCAGTATCCACATCAGCAACATTAGCTTCTGACTCCATGTTCCTCTGAATCTCTTCATCCTCGCGGATCTTCTCGACCACAAGTTGCTTTGTCTCGACCCTCCTCTCTTCCAACCTCCTCTTAACTAATTCCTCGAGGGCCCTTTCTTCCTCCTCGAGCCTTTCGCGCTCGGCTATAGTATCTCGCTCTGACTTGGGGACAAAAACTGGCTTGATCATGGCAATGCCTCCTGGTTCTTCATCAGAGTCAGTCTCGTACTCGGACTCCTCTTCCTCTTCCTCCTCCACTTCCTCCTCATCTTCTTCCTCCACAGGAAGAAGTGCAGCTTCTTCTTGCTGCCTCCGAAGCAACTTCTCCCTAATTCTCCTCCTCCTCTCTTCTAATGCATCTTCATCTTCTTCATCTACATCCATCAAATCGTGCCCCCCATTATCCTCCTCATCAGCTGTGGAAACAATCTCAGCTTGGCGAATTCGCCTATGATCAGCCCTAACTTCCTCGCGATTATCAATCCTACTCTCCGCCAAACGACGCAGCCTAGGATCATCTTTCCTAACAGGATCAAAAGCAGAATCATCCTGCGCAGGGAACGCTTTGTCAAGGGCATCGACCCTTGCCATTCTAATATCCCCATCCTCTTCATTATCATCAGCCCACTCGGGAGCTTTTCCAGGCCAGTACCTCTTGACTTTCGTCTGCCCAATCTTACCCCTAAGCTTATCCCTAACTGCAATCACAGCATCACTAACCCCTGCCGTCACAGACATGGCTAAAACGCTTTCCTTTTACCTAATCCTAGGGTTTTAAATTCTGTCCGATGCGTAGTTAACAAAATTACACCGTCTCGGTGAAAACCCAACAGAAATTTTGGGATGATAAGATAACAGATATTACCCGGGAGAAGGAGACTCCGACCAAATCCTTGCCTTCAGGATCAGCCAAAACGCGAACCGATAGATGCCCGGCGTAAGAACGGGGGAAAAGTCTGCCGTTTCAGGCAGGGTATGGGCTTCTGCGAATAGGGCAAGTTTTTGTTTGGGATACAAATCGCGATTCTTCGGTCCCTCATTAGTCGCGCGGCTACGGCCCGGTGGGCAAAACGAGGGTGGAGACTGCGTTTTAGTAAAGCGCTGCCCTTTCTAGTTGTGATTTGGGCCTGATGCTTTGTGGCTTATTTGGACTTAAATTTTGGTTTTATGATATAGAGTATTTTGTATTTATTTTCAAATATTAAAGTTGTATTGAAAATTTTGAAAACATCTTAAATAGCTGCCTGTCCCAACAAAAAAATTGTTTCCTAAATTACAATTTATGACTAGTATAAGTTTAAAATATAATATGTTAAATTATTTATTATTTATTAAGTCCCGTATAAAAATTCATATTTTTAAAAGTTACAATTTTTTATGAATTGTAAAATACGACACTTAAAATAAGTAATTTGGTATCATTTTTTATTCATACTTATATTTTCTAAGTATGGATTAGTTGTGAACCTCACGTAATAATATTGGTAAATGTATATAGTCTAAATAAATCAAAATATGATATTAGGATACATTTTTTATAAATATAGATGAATCGTTTAATATTTATACTTATAATCTTTCTTTTTAAACTATGGATAATACGTAATTAGATTACATTAAAAGTGAACCAATAAAGAGAAAACGACTTTTGTTTTATTTTGATGTACATCGTAATAATCAGTTGGACACTTTATGCAAAATGTAAAATTTTGAAAGTCCAAATATAATAAAAATAATCTATACAATGAAAAAATGACTAAAACAATCAACGTTTGGGGTGTGTTCATTTTGATCTACAGCCCAATCTTAAGCCCAAATGTTTATACCCAGTTCGAGACCCAATGACATTTGTAGCGATAATAGTTTATGAGTTCGAGAACCAATAACAATATCAACAAAGGATTCATCATGGTTTGAGATTTAGGTGGCACCTCACCCACTTCCCATCAGTGAGTGGATAAGGATATTTGATAAATTCGAGGTCGGCTCCAACCATTTACCCACGATCTTACTACTCTCGATCGTCGATTGATGCCCAAAATACTTCGAGACGACTCTAAGATATTTAGGGCTAACCAACAAGCACAATTCAATTATTTATCCCCAACTCAATTGGAAGGGACGTTTTTATTCAATATAACAATATCCTGCCAAATTCACTCAAACTTTATACTAACATGTTTGGAGTGCTAACATATACTTCCCTCAAATACATTTACTCGTTCTCAAATGTTCTACTATTGTCCCACCCATATTGTGGTTCATCAATTTGTGTATGAGACAAAAATGTCTTATTTAAAAACCTCATTGCCGAATATATATAATATAAAAAAATTTTAAAAAATGCAATTTTGGGATGACATCATAATATAACATTTGGTTCTCTAAAGTAAGATGCCAATTCGTCTGATTCTGTTGTAATTTAGAATCATCTCGTCAATGCACCGGCCTCCATCCTCCATTTGTTCTTCTCTTGTATGGAGCAATTTTGTGTGTTAATTTAATCACCGTCCCCATCTTCTTAATTATAAATTCAGCCTTCTTCCATTGATCATACTCCTCCTCGATCGAAGACCATGGAAATTCCCCCAAATTTCATAGAGCTCAATGAATCCAGAGGAGAACTCCCATGGCTGGCCCTGTCTCTAACTACTATTTCAGCCCTCCTGGGATTCTACTGCTTCAAACACATCCTCCAAAATTTCAGAAAACATCTTCCGCCGGGGAGACTGGGATTTCCGGTGATCGGAGAAACCATAAGCTACATCAAAGCAGTGAAACAGGACAGGGTTTACGAGTGGGTTAAGACCCGCCGGAGCAAGTACGGACCGGTGTTTAAGACTTCACTCATGGGTGCTAAGACGGTGGTGATAACCGGTTCAGCCGGAAATCGGTTCATTCTCGGTGGAAGCGATAATGGGATTGTAAACCACCTCCCAGCATCGGCGCTGCTAGTGATAGGAAAGAAGAGCCTCTCTGCTTTATCCGGGCCGGCTCATAAACCGGTTAGAGCGGCAATCATGAGCTTCCTCAAACCGGAAAGCATCCAAAGATTTGTCGATATTATGAATTCGTTGATCCAGCAAGAGCTAGTTGAGGTACGTACTACTTGATTAATATTAACAGAATTGTTATTTGCAGTGACAATTTTACTATTTATAGTAACATTTTTTGTGAAAAATCTATAATGCCCCTTAGGTTTTAAAAAAATAAAAGAAATTATTTTCAATCTAATTATGTCACTTAGTCACGAGGACAATTCATATTACACGGTAAATAAATAATATATATATTTTTTGTACGTAAAATTGGTTTTTTAACAAAAAAAAAAAAAAACAATCTATACATTTTTCATGTTGGATTGAGGTTCTTTCAAAATACCGCTCAAAGTAGACGGTATTTTGGATCAAAATACCGCCCACTTTGAGCGGATTTTGGACCAAAATTGGGCAGTACTTTGATATCAAATTACTGCCCAATTTGGGCGGTGGGTCAAAATATCGCTCACTTTGGATAGTATTTTGGTAATGTTACTGTAAATAGCTAAAAAAAAATGTATAGATTGTTTACTTACAGTGTAATATGAAAGATATAAAAAAAAAAAATTTAGCTAAAGGGTAAAATAGAATTTTCACAGAAAATTTTTACTGCAAATAGTAAAATTGTCACTGCAAATAGTATGCCCCAATATTAATTGCACCTCTATTTGCTTGAATCGTATATGAGTTGTTTTTGTTTAATATAGATGGCAAATTATATAGGCTTTGTTTGAAAACTTGATCAAAATCATGTTTTTACATTTTCAACTCATCTTTTTACATTTTCAATACATTTTTTTATATTTTTAATTTTTTTTAATTTTTTTTTTTAATATAATTTTAATATTTTAAAACGAAAATGAGATACAAATCATGATGTGAATCACATTTTTAAACAGGGCATAAATTGCCATTAACTTAGTACAAAAGTCCACTTTTGGCCAATAAATATCTTTTTCTCAATTTTTGACCACTAAATTAATGAAAGTGACCGCTAGTGACCACTTCTTTCAAAATATGAGTTATTTCGCTCAACTCTAAAATCGCATTTGCAAATTCATGTTCTATTACTATTCTTCTAGTTGCAACGATTTGAATTTGTGTTTGATGAAATTATTTCCCACTTCAGCTTTTGCTTTCGTCACATGTGTTCGTAATATGCATCTTGGCCGTCCTTACTTTTTTGTGTGATTTATTTTTATTTTTTATTTTTAGTTCATTTGGTGTGGATTTACTTGACAAAATTAGATAATAAGAAATTAACAACAAACATATATCGATGTTGACGTTTTGGCCCTCAAGAACAGCACACAAATGACAAGTTTAATGGTTTCTATTAATGGAATAACAACTAGTGACCACTTTTAATAATTTGGCCAAAAGTGCGGGAAAATAAATAAGTAACCAAAAGTGAACTTCACAATAGTTTAATGGCCATGGATATAATTTGACTTTAGAAAATTTAGTGTAAAAAATGTACTAAATATATAAAAATATGCAGTTAAATAGTAAAGCTGTATTAAAAAAAATAATAAAACATTATGCTATATTAGATTCACAGTAAAAATAAAAACGAACAAGGTATTTGTCGGTAAATTACCAAAACTCTCCGAGCATTGTCTAAATTACCGAGCGAATTCTGAAATTTTGAAATTGAAAGAGATTTGCGAATTATCATTGCAGGAGCTTAGCGGAAAAGATTCTTTATGTGTTGCTCCACTAATGAGGAAGATTACTTTCAAAGTTTCTTCTTCTTTGCTCTTTGGACTACGCGGAGCTAAAGAACTAGACGAGCTCTTGAAAAGTTATGCTATCGTCTTGAACGGAGCATGGTCTTTTCCGATCAACATTCCGGGAACTTCCTTCGCCAAAGCCATGAAAGCTCGAGCCAGAATTTTCAGATATTTTTCGGGTCTGGTCGAGGAAAAGAAGCGAATGTTTGAAGCTGGAGAATTCATCGCCCCGCAAGATGACGTAATATCCAAATTTATCAGTGAAAATTTTTCTGACGAAGAGATTTTTGATAACATAATCTCCCTTATGATTGCCGGCCATGAAACGACGTCGGCTGTTGTAACCCTATGCATGTGGCAACTTGGAAGAGACTCTGCCATTTTCAAAGAGGTGCTTCGAGGTAATCCAAATTCATTATTAGTGAAATATTCCATTCGTTCCATCATAATTGTCTAATTTTTAATACTATTTTAAAATTTTTTCTTCTCTAATTGAATCGTTTTAAATGGTTCTGGAATGAATGGAACAGAGCAAAAAGAAGTTGCTAAGGTGAAAAAGGAAAATGGAGGAGGAGAAATTAGATGGAGTGAAATACAAATGATGAAGTATACATGGAGATTTGCACTAGAAGTGATGAGATTGATCCCTCCTGTTACTGGAACTTTTAAACTTGCTGAAAGGAACACATCATTTGGTGGATTTGTGATACCCAAAGGGTGGCAGGTGAACGTACATTTTATATTTTATATATTTTTAAAAATATATATTTTAGAGAATGTCCTTTAAAATGAACTAACGAAATTTTTGACAGTTAGATGAATTTGTAATTTTACCAAAATTTGATGGATGTAAATATAATTTTAAAAAATATTTTGAGGAGATATTTATAGTTTGCAAAAGTTAGGGGAGGTAAATGTAATTTACCCTTAAATTTTTGACAGGTGCTGTGGGCTGCTCATAGCACACATATGGACGAGAATATATTTAAGGATCCGGAGAAGTTTGATCCGACCCGCTTTGAGAATGCTTCAGGAATTCCACCGTATTCTTATGTACCTTTTGGAGCAGGTCCACGAGTTTGTCCCGGGTCGGAATACGGTCGGATTCAAGTATTACTGATTCTACATTACATGCTAACTAATTACCATTGGGAAAAAGAATGCCCCAACGAGCCTATTGAACGTGCAGGCATGCCTTACCCTGCAATGGGCCTTCCCATCAAGATTCGGCCCAGGAAATTATGAGCTTTGCTATTTGATGCCAATTGAGTCAGGCCCAAATTCTGAGGGTGATTAGGAAGAACTCCCAAGGAAACTAGGCCCTGTTTGTTTTGATTATCAAAACATGGTTTTGAGAAAAATTTTAATTTTATAATAATTTTTCATCATTTTCAATACACTTTTTTACATTTTTAATACAATTTTAATATTATAAAATCAAAATAAATCTCAAAACCATGTTTTGAAAATCATACCACATAGGGCCAATATTCACGTATTAGTAATGATAGACATCTCAACGAATTTATTATAATTTTTTCATAACAGTTCATGTGACATGTATTATCAATTACATTTTGTGAAATAATTAGTAATATCATATATTGACCAATGAATAATTACTTAATATTTCTGTCATTACTCATAGTAAAATGTGTTAATTTTTTATTTGTCGGTTTTCTAAATCAATTTGTAGTTGTTATAGTGTATACATATACACACATATATATATATATATATTTCTATTGTCAATGTTTATTTATTTATTAATATTCAAATACTTCCATGCAAGAATTATTTCTAATTATATATGTGTGCAGAGCAGGTGGTGAATTGAGAGAAACAAATAAATATTTATTTATAATAAAAGGAAAAAAAAAATTGGATCAACTATGGCAAGCCGATAAATAAATTTCTCAATGTCATTACACTTAAGATGGATGATATATACAAAAAAATGTAATTTTCGTCCCATTAGAAGAATCTATTTTCTAATACTGTTTTCAGTAATAGAAAGTGGACTTTTCTAATGTAACAGAAGGAGTATTAATTAAGAGCCTTTGAGTTTGATATGGTAATAGTTTATACTCCCTATGTTTTTTTTATTAAGTGTTCAAATTGAGTGAGGTAATTTAATAGTTAAATATAGAAAAATACACTTTAAATTAACAACGTTTTAGTTATAATAACTGACACTACGTAAAAAGAAAATGATTATTAACATTAATGACAGAGAAATACTTCCATCTGATCTTCAATAAGTCTCCAATTTTTTTTTATTTTTTATTTTTATTTCTCAAAGTGTTATTATACTATTTCAATAAAAGAAAGTACAACTCTTTTCAACCATCCTTAATAAATTAATATACCATAAGTGTCTTAAACGACACTTATTATGGAACGAATAGACTAAAAACGACCATCTTGATCTGTCTTCTGTCGTGCGTCGTGGTCAAGAAAATTGGGAATATTAAATGTTATATAATTTGCTTCGCCTCATTTCCTTAAACCTGAGGTGGAGGAAGTAGCCATTTAGAAGCCTCAATCCAACCCAAACACAAAAATGGTTTGGCTTCCGCTTCAGTAAGCATCTTCGCGAACGGAGCCCGACCCGTTGGGGATCCTCTCGGTCCTTTATTTTGGTATTCCGCGAAGAACGCAGTCCTGCGATTAATCAAATCACACTCAAATATTAGTAAAAGTGACTTTTATAATGTAACAGATGGAGTAATTAAGTCACGTCGCTTACTTTTGGGTATCGGGCATTTTGTTGTCGGACCATCCTTCGGGGCGAATGGCCTCGCCTATGTCGGTGTAGGAAAACACGACTCTGGCGAAAGGCATCCATGATCGGCCTAAGAAAGCGTTGCCACCGGTGCCGGTAATGCTGCCGTGGATGAATGAAAATCCGGTTTCCTCCTTGTCGTTAAACCTTGCTTGTGCAGTGACCCAAGCCTCGTTGTCACCTGGAATAACGTGTGTCTCAACATTCTGCGTAAAAATGATATCAACAATGAGTTATTAAGACGTGTAACGGAACATTCAAAGCGATAGATAATTAGTATCTCTTATGTACCAAATAGATGGATTTGCCTTTGCCAAAAATGAAATCCACGGTGCCCTCAATGTAGCAATCTTTGTACAAATGCAACCCACTATAATCACAAAGGGTGTCTTGAAACCCGTAAAATTTGCAGTTATATAAGGCAGCTTTAGTTCCTTCCATTTTCAAAGCCTCTGCCTGACCTCCTTTTAGCGTCCAACTTGGCCTTGGAGCTGAGTTCTATTTCAAGAAAATAATAGAGTTTCAATCAAATTAGAGAAAAGCGAGAAATCACCTGTCAAAATATTTTAAAGTGAAACGACATAAATACATGATCAGACATAATACTTTGGACAGGTGAAAAAGATAAACCTACCGCCATAATGATGTTGACGGCGACGAAATAATCGGATTCAACGATCAGCGAAGCGCTATTTACGGTGCCGAATTGCGCAGCGGTACCGCCGAACACTATAATCGGCATGTTCTTCGGATCTCCGATTAGGGTTACAAATGGTTTGTTTCGCGGAATGGTCACTTTCTCGGTATAGTTTCCGGGTCCGAGTTTAATAATGACCCGGCCTTTATTATTATCCGGGATGCTCTTGATGGCGTCTGTGAGGGTCTTGAAGTCGGCGGGGCCGTCGGCCTTAACGTTAATGGTTTTGGGAGCGGCTTCGGCGGCGACAAGAGCCGGGTCTAAAGTCGCTTTCCGAGTCTCGAGAGGCCCGACGTTCTTGTTGAACCATTCGTTCAGCTGGGCTTCGTCGGGAGGAGCCGGCACAGTGTCATCGGCGACGACTACCAGAAATGCCGCAGAAATGATAATGGCTTCTAACAAGATATTAATTCTTCCCATTTTTCTTGACTTGTTTTCTGTGCTTTGAGCTTGGTTAGTGATGATTTTTGTTACAATGTAAAATGACGATACATATATATGTATAGGCGGAGGAGAAAAAGGTGAAAAATATAACTAATGGAGATCTAGAATAGAGAGGAGGAGATGAAGTTGCGGCAATGGCGACTAATTAGTTTGACGACGTTGAGGATGTTCTGTGGCTTCTAGAAACCAAATCCATGCAGCCATTTTGTACCGGAATTAGTTAATATTTGTATTTTTTTTTTTAAAAGATATTGCTTATTCTAGATCGATGGTTAATTTTGAGATATATTGCTTCGCTGGTATCCAAATTTGGTATCAGGTTGTACTTTCGTTTTTGAATTTAAAATTTGTTTTTCTTTAGTTCTCGATCAACTTGAGTTTTTCATCTTTATGTAGTCTACTGTAAAATTTTGATCAAAATTAACTCATCCAACGCCAACATACATGTGATGAATGAGACCCTAAAATATTGAAACCTTCGAGGATATTAATATAAGTGGTGACGAAATTGCATCAATATTGACATAATTTACAAATATGTTGGCGTTGGGTTAGATTTTGTCAAACTTTGGTGGACGAATTATGTGGGAATCAAAATCCCAAATTGGATGACATAAAAAGACATTTTCAAATTTGGGGACGAAAATACGTCATGTTAAGTTTAGGCACCAACACTATAATCTCTAATTTCTCAATAAAACAGCAAAACGGTCTTAATTAATCGTGTGCATGGATTTCATCTCAAAAATAAATGTTAAATCACGCTATTGGAGCCTTACAACTTATAAGTTGCAAATCTTACGATGTTATATTTCATTTAGTCCCTTAACTTGAAGTGTTTCATTTTGATCCACATGAGATATTTTCTCTGTTTAACTCCTATATTTCTTGTCTAACATCTCACAATGGAGATGTGATCCCCATAATGTCTGCCCAACCCCTAGCAAAATTAATTGTTTTAAAATAGTCTTAATCCAAATTTTAATAGTATTTGAAATATTTTCGACCAACACGTAAGATTAACACATTTTAACAAGGATAACAAATGAAAAAAATAAATGTTAAGTCATTTTTATTCACTCTTTAATTTAACTTTAAACATCTCACGTGTGAGTAAAAAATATCTCAAATATTGTAAGATTTTAGGGTTGGGGCCAATTTGAAACAATTTTTTAAGTTAAGAGGATAAAATAAAACAATTTTAAATTAAGAAAACAAATGAAGACAATATCCCTACTTAAAGGGATCAATAAAGTAATTTAATCAATTTGAATATTATTTTTTATATTAAATTTTTGTTCTTAGTGATTCATTTTCATTCTATTTTCTTTTTATTACAATTTTCATTCTATTGGGTTTAGGCATTGTTCGGACAAGAAAAGGAGTTTGTTGGTTCGAATTATTATTTTTTTTGGGTTCGAACTTTTAGTTCGATACAAGTGTTGGTGACAGAAGGAAAAACAAAGGCAGTAAATGAAAGAAAGCACAAAAAAAACCGTTGGTAAAGATATTAAATGAAAACGACGCCGTATAGACGTTTGGATAGAAATGGGTAGAGTTTTATCTCATGGATAAAGGATCCGCTCTTTGTATAAAGCACTGCTATATAATGACAGCACTTACATATCTGCCGTGGTGAGAATCAAAAATACATTCCATCCCCTCTATTACGAGAGTTTAATTTAAAATTGTATCTTACGACACAAAAATAATTATACTTCCGGACCAACGGACCGACTAAAGCCAACCATCTTGATCTGTCTTCTGTCCCGCTTGGTCAAGAAAACTGGGAGTATATATATATATATATATATATACATATATATATATATATATATATATCCTCCTCAAGTCTTTAAATCTTAGGTGGAGGAAGAAGCCATTTAGAAGCCTCAATCCACCCCAAACACAAAAATGGTTTGGCCTCCGCTTCAGTAAGCTTCTTCGTGAACGGAGCCCGACCGGCTAGGTTTGATCCCACTCCTTTATTTTGGTATTCTCCGAAGAACGCAGTCCTGCAATTGATTAAATCAAAATCAATTACTAATAAAGTGAATTTTTTTAATGAAATCGAATGAGTAATTAAGTAGCATCGCTTACTTTTGGGTCTCGGGATGTTTGTTATCGGACCATCCTTCGGGGTGAATGGCCTCACCAATGTCGGTGTAGGAAAACACGACTCTGGCGTAAGGCATCCATGATCTGCCCAAGAAAGCTTTGCCGGTACCGGTACCGGTAATACTGCCGTGGATAAATGAAAATCCGGTGTCATTCTGTTCGTTAAACCTTGCTTGTGCAGTAACCCAAGCCTCGTTGTCACCTGGAATAACGTGTGTCTCAATATTCTACATGCATGCATGCAACGTCGTTATAATCAGAATTTATATGAGCCAAGAAAGAGAAATAATTGGATTTGAGAATCCGTCACACTTTACCCCTAAAAAATGATATTTATAATGAGTTATTAATACGGTCGTGTATCTCTTACCAAATAGATGGATTTGGCTTTGCCAAAAATGAAATCCACGGTGCCCTCAATGTAGCAATCTTTGTACAAATGTAATCCGGTATAATCACAAAGGGTATCTTGAAACCCGATAAATTTGCTGTTATATATGGCAGCCTTAGTTCCTTCCATTTTCAAAGCCTCTGCCTGACCTCCTTTTAGCGTCCAACCTGGCCTTGGAGCTGAGTTCTATTTCAACAAAAATAATATAGTTTCAATCAAAATAGAGAAAGTGGCCGGTAAAGCATGCAAGATATTTAGTCAAATCATTTTCGGGTTACTAATGGACAAGTGATCAAAACCCTACCGCAAAAATGATGTTGAGGGCTACGAAATAATCAGATTCAACGATCAGCGAAGCGCTATTTACTGTGCCGTATTGCGCAGCGGTACCGCCGAAAATAACAGTCGGCATGTTCTTCGGGTCTCCGATTAGGGTTACAAATGGTTTGTTTCGCGGAATTGTCACTTTCTCGGTATAGTTTCCGGGTCCCAGTTTAATAATGACCCGGCCTTTATTATTATCCGGGATGCTCTTGATGGCATCGGTGAGCGTCTTGAAGTCGCCGCTCCCGTCGGCCTTGAGGTTAATGGTTTTGGGGGTGGCTTCGGCGGCCACCAGAGCAGGGTCTAAAGTCGCTTTCCGGGACTCGAGAGGCCCGACGTTCTTGTTGAACCATTCGTTCAGCTTGGCTTCGTCGGAGGGAGCCGGATCATTGTCGTCGGCGAGGACTAGCAGAAATGCCGCGGCGAGAAACGCATAAAAGGTAATGGCTTCCCATGAGATATTATTTCTTCCCATTTTTCTTGACTTGATTTGTTTTACAGGCGAAATGATGAGATATATATGCGCAGGAGAAAAGGTGAAAATATAGTTAATGGAGAATTGAGAGGAGGAGAAGAAGTCGCGGTAAAAAGGCTACTAATTAGTTGGACGACGTTGAGGATGTTTTGTGGCTTCAAGACTACTTGAGGTCTAGAAATGGGTCCAGATATTCTGTCTAGCTCTTCCCTGTCCACCCCCGGCTACCATCTAATACGGTACCCAATTCCATTTATAATAAACTCCGGTAAATTTGGTTTCGAGTGGACACGAGGGAATTAGACAGAAGATTTGAATCCCTAGAAACCAAATGCATGCATGGTATCATTTTTAAGGAAATTAGTTAATATTTGTGTTTTTTTTTTAACCTTACTAATTCTGGATGTTTGATTTTGGGATACATTAACCCCGTTGGTTGCTAAAATTTGTATCATGTTGTACTTTCGTGTTCGAATTTGAAATTGTTTCTCTTTAGTTTCTAACTTGAGTTTTCCATCCTTATGTGATTTATCGCAAAATTTTGACTACAACTTGTCCAACGCCAACAAACTCGTGATGAATGAGACTCGCGAAATATTGAAAAGCTTAGAGAATAATATAGGTGATCACAATTTAAAAATATAAAAAATTCTAACTAATTAAATATAAAAATATAAAAAATTCTTAACTTAAATTCTAACTAAAAATCTGGTTTTAAGTATTGATCGACAAACATAACCAACCATGAAAAATTAGGTAGAAAATTTGAATCTCGATCCAATCCATCACCACGCTAAAAATATCATTTGTGGGAAATGCCATGAATGTATTAAGAATAACGTCTAAATAAAATGTTTTTGTATATATATATTTTTTAACTTTTATTATGATTACGTATGATTTATAATTAATTTATATTTAAAAAGAATATAAGTAAAAAAAAATATTTCTTTTAAATGTTATATTTTAAAATTTCATAAAAATTATATATTTTGTAAATAAGTTCTTTCATTAGGATGGACGGTTTAATAGTCGTATTATAAATTAATACATTTATTTTGGTCCTTTTCCCAGTGTGCTGCTAACGTATAGTAAAAGCGTAAGAAAACTAGATTAAGCAAATCTGAAAAAACACCATAAAGTACTCCATCAAAGCTCAAAATTAAGTAACAATTTTTCATTGAAGATATTATAATATATATTACACATGGCTATATCTTATTAATTTATAGATGAAATAAACTAGATACAAATTCAATAGTATTTGATATTAATTTACTAAAACGTACAACATGAAAAACTAACAAATTATATTGAAATAAAAGCTTCTAGATAACTAACTAAAATCCAAATTATACTATAATTATTATTAGTATTATAATTAATAATATTGAAAAATATGTACAAAACCATCTTTTATCTGTCTCGTATAAAGTGTTCAGTCAATTTCATTATAAGAGTTCAGTTTGAAATTATATGTATTTTATGATTTAAAAATTGTTATAGTCTGTATATATGTCTTCAAATCTGAGGGGGAGGAAGCAGCCATTTAGAACCTTGAATAAAGTCAAGACTCAAAAATGGTTGGACATCTGCATCAGTAAGGTTTTTGACGAACCGAGGCCGACCAGATAGCTTCCCTCCCGGTCCTTTAGAACGGTATTCTCCAAAGAAGGCAGTCCTGCATGCAATTAACATGTATTAGAAAGTGAACTATTATAATGGAACTAAGAGAGTCGTGTTGCTTACTTTTGGGTTTCGGGATGTTTGTTATCGGACCATCCTTGAGGATGAATGGCGTTACTCATATTTGTGTAGGCAAACACGACTCTGGCGTAAGGGATCCATGTTCTGCCTAAGTAAGCTTTGCCGCCGGTGCCGGTAACGCTGCCGTGGATAAACGAAAATCCGGTGTCCTCGTTATCGTCATGCCTTGATTGCGCTGTGATCCAAGACTCGTTACTTCCGGGTACAACGTGTGTTTCAACATTCTGCATTCATGCACCAGTTCCATTAGAGTTTCATTATCGTATTTTAAAATATGATTTTGAAAATCGAAACACAAACAACAGCGATGAAAACAAACTCACCAGGAAGATGGATTTCCCTTTGCCGAAAATGAAATCGGCAGTGCCCTCAATGTAGCAATCTTTGTAAAAATGCAACCCACTATAATCACAAAGGGTGTTTTGATACCCATGAAATTTGCAGTTATACAAGGCAGCTTTACTTCCTTCCATTTTCAAAGCCAGTCCCTGACCTCCTTGCATCATCCCGGTTGGCCTCGGGGCCGAGTTCTATTTCAAGAAATCAAAAGTTAGATAATCAGAAAAATCATACGAACAATCCCGTTAATGAACCGTTCGATTATTCAGCGATCGAATGATTCCGGGATTATGAATGATCATCAAGAAAGAAACGTACCGCCACGACGACGTTGACGGCAACGAAGTAATCAGATTCAACAGTTAGAGAAGCGCTATCGACGGGGCCGTACGAGGCCGCCGTACCGCCGTAAACAATAACCGGCATGTTCTTCGGATCTCCGTACAGAGTTACAAACGGTTTCGTCGGCGGAATCGTCACTTTCTCGGTGTAGTTCCCGGGTCCAAGTTTAATAACGACCCGGGCTTTATTCCCCTCCGGAATGCTATTCAACGCATCGGAAAGTGTCGCGAAATCGCCTTTTCCGTCGGCCTTAAGGTTAATGATCTTCGGCGACCCTTCTTCCGCCGCCACCAATTCCGCGTCCAAACTCGCTTTCCGCGACGCCAGAGGTTCAACATTCCGATGAAACCAGTCGTCCAATTGGGCTTCATCCGCCGGTACGGGCTCATTACCACCAGCTGATCCTGGCCCGGGCGCGGGCGCATAGCCATAGGGTGCGGGTGCGGGTGCAGGTGCAGGCCCATCGTAACTGCGAGACGGCGCATTCCCATTAGGTGCGGGTGCATGCACACGGCCACCGTGTGCGGGTGCGGGCGACAGCGCGTGCGCTCCATGGGCCGGTGCCGGCCCAGGCAATGTATCGGCCGGTGTGGGTGCGAGTGCGGGTGGGAGTCCGATCGACGCTGTATGTGAAGGTGGATGCGATTTCGCGATGACGGAAAATGGCATGCAGAGAAATGCTGATGAGAGAAAAAGTATGGCTTTGAACGAAATATTTGGGGCCATTTTTTTCTGGGCGTGTTCGTGCTTTGCAAATTGCAACAAATTAGAATGAATTTTGCAACAAATTCTATTATGTGTATATATATGCAGGAAATTAAAGGGTGAAAGAATGAGTAATTATTGCGTATAAATGGAAGTCATGAGGAACCATTATAACCTAACCAGCGTGGACGCTTTACCGCAGTTGCCGGAATTAATATTGATTAATTAATGACCTCTAGAAACAAAAATAATAGTCGTCGCTTATTACATTACTTAATTAATTAACTCTTTTTTCTTGTCTTTTTTTTTTTTTTTGGGGTGGGGGGTGGGGGGTGGCGGGCTAGTAAATGAAGGAGCAAAGTTCACTAACTAGGGTGGCAATTCAAATAGTAAATAGGTGGGTGAATCATTATTAATTAACGTGTTTGGTTTGTATTTTTTAAAGCCATAAATCATCCAAAGTTGTTTTTAAGGGCTGGTGGTTTGATAGATCGATCACTTTAATTTATTGGATTCGTGACGCGTTTTTGTATCTTATCAAATATTATCAACTCTTGAATATATAGGTTTACAGCGGTTATACATACGATATTAACTTGTTTGATAAGTTTTCATTTATCAAATTAAAAAATTCAAACATCTCTCGTTTTCCCCCTTTTTTTTGGCTCTCCATTTTCGTAATTTGTACATCACGTTTCTATCGATTTTTCTATCATTTGCTTGTGATTCCATTTCCATAAGGCGACAATAAGGCATCCTCATGTTGTTATTATCTTTATTTCATATATTTGAGTGAATTTGTGAAGTTTGAGTTGCTTGTTTAATTAATGTTGGCCAATTTTTAATAATTTTTTTCTCGATTGTTGGTTTTTTTGGTTATTGTGGGATATTTAATTGTTGGTTCGTTTATTATATGGGTTGATAAAAAAAATTTAAGTTTTACACTTAAGAACGGCCATAGATCTACAACTTTTGTGAAATTACTGTAGTATTGCGATGTCAACTTCCAAATATCATAATTTTTAAGTGATGGTATTAGCTTCGAACAAATAATATATCATTTTGAAACTCTCCACGGGATCTATAAAAATGTTGGGAAATGTACATTTAAAATTTTTTTTAAAATAAAAAAATAAGACATTTTGTATGGACGGTGGTTTATACTTTATACATATTTGTTTAATTGGTGTCTTATTTTCAATTAATTACTTGTTTAGAGGGTTTTAAATGAAGATTCGTACAGGTCCATGAGATTTAGTCATTGGAATTTTATACACCCGATTAGTTAATTGGAAAGTCTTGTTTCTAATTTTTGTGTATTCTAATAGAAATGTCAATATTTTCAATTTTTTTTAAACATTTGATACGCCGTTATTAATATAACTGTGTATAATTCACAATGAATTTACTTTTAAAAATTACAGATATAAGTTAAAAATTTGTAACAAGTTAATGTTTTAGATGTTTGTATTTTAATATTTATAAAAAATTATACATTTTTTAAACACCTAATGTCATTGTTAGAGTAATTACTTACCAAATGACTTTATTGTCAGAGCAAATATACATGTTTTTACGTACAATTTATATTTTGGATAGTGAATTATTGCCCTGACAATAACATCACAATTTTTCAAACATGACTTTTCGGTTGAAACCGATGGAGTAGTTATTTTTATGTCTTTCCTCCTTGACAACCAGTTTGTCGTCACTAAAGGGTTTTGGTGACGATTTTTGGACTTTACTTAGGACTTTTAGTCCTCACTAAAGCTTTTTTTTTTCTTTTTTTTGGTAGTGAAAGTAAGTTTATCACAACTTACATTATTTTGGAAATTTTCGAATTTTTTCATTCAAATCTTTGGTTGGGTGTGGTGAGCATGTGTGAATTGTGATTTACAAAATCACAATAATAAATAATAGAACAGACGCCAATAATTATAATGATTCAAAAGACCAACAAATACAATGGAGATTAAGAAGGAAACAAAAGAGACAACGAAAATTCTATATTTATAAAACAAAGACGCGCCAACCTCTTCAAATTATAAAACAAAGACATTTGGACTTTTAAGATATTAATTAGACTGGTCCATAGATCACTATAGTAAACTTAACCTAATATTAATAATGAAGTAAACTAGTGCGCTTGGTTCGTAGATGGGAATGTAAATGGGAATGAGAATGATAATAGTGGAGAATGACAGTAGAGGGAATGATAGCATTGGTGTTGTTTAGTTTGTGATAGAAAATGACTATCATTACCATTGATGGTATTTGGTTCATAAATAAACTTTTAAAAATAAAATTTATTTTAATTTTTTTTTACATTTAAATTTTAATATATTATAAACTATTTGTGTTAAAATATATTGTAATGATGAATTTTAGCACTTGAAATTTTAAAAAAATAAAAAATATACACAAAAAATTATTTCATACGGGAATGATTCCCATTCCCTCAAAAATGGAGGGGAATGGATTATTGGAGAAAAGTGAGGTTTGGAAGTGGGGCTCGGAGAATGAAAACCCTACCAAACACCCATTTTTATTTTCATTCCCACTCCCAAACCCCCCAACCAATCACATCCTAAATCTAAAAAAAAAAAAAAAAAAAAATTATTATCAGGTTCTTGGGTTTCATTGTTTTTTTTTCTCCCAAACAACCCATAAATATTAATCAATTAATACATAATTAATGCTCATAAAATTGTTGTTTTGGATTTTAAATATGTCCTCGTTGATTTAAGACGGTGGAGGAAGCAGCCATTTAGAAGCTTCAATGTAATCAAGAGTCAAAAATGGCTTGGCATCCGCTTCGGTAAGCTTCTTGGTGCTCGGAGCACGTTTATCCATGTTTGCTCCCGCTCCCGTACAACCGAATTCTCCAAAGAAAGGCGTCTCCCTGCAATATTCAAAAAACAATTAACCAAGTTAATTAAGACCCAAGAAAGTCCCCGAATCTTCTGTATGTTCTCTCACAATAAGAAATTGGGTCCCAAGATATGATACGCGGGTTCCACTCTCTGTCGTGACAGAGTATAGACATGTTAGAACGAATAAGGAGGATATTTGAACTTGAAATAATAATCGAAGTAAGTATCATGATGTGGCATGTATGTCTCGCTTTTCATTGTGAGAGAGTGAACAAATCTTCCGTATGCTTTCTCACACTAGGAAAGTGGGCCACATAATTTGATATGCAGGTCTCACTCTCCATTGTGAGAGGATAGATCGAGCTAGCAGGATATCTGATCTTGAAATAATAATTGAAATTGAGTAATTAAATCCGGCCCAATGATCTTCTACTATCTACCCTATCCCCGTTTTACCAATTGTGAGAAGTGAATATTATGATGTGATATGTGAGTTCCTTTCTCCATTTTAGGAAGGTAAATATGAAAGATATGAGTATAATATATGGAAGATTTGATCTGGTAATTAACTACGTACTTTTGGTCATGGAAGGTATCGGACCATCCGACGGGAATGACAACGTCACTCATTTCGGTGTAAACAAACACGACTCTGGAGAAAGGCATCCACGCTCTGCCTAAGTAAGCATTGCCACCTGTACCCGTGAGGGAGCAGTGCATGAATAAGTATCCTGTGTCCTCCGCAGCGGTATGTCTTGCTTGTGCAGTGATCCAAGCCTGGTTATCCCCTGGTATAACATGGAGCTCATTGTTCTGCATGCATGCAATCATCGTAGTCAGATAATTATTAATGGCTCGGGAAACCATTCATTCACTAGATAATGGTTCGGAAAAGATAGATATATATTACCAAATAGATGGATTTTCCGTTGCCGAAAATGAAATCCACGGTGCCTTCAATGTAGCAATCTTTGAAAAGATGTAACCCTTTGTCATCACAAAGGGTGTCTTGAAAGCCATAGAATTTGCAGCTGTAGAAGGCAGCTTTATCTCCTCCGATTCTTAAAGCCGCTGCCTGACCTCCTTGTAGTTGCATGTTTGGCCTTGGGGCTGAGTTCTATTCATTCAAGAAATGAAAGAAAACAGTTAATTAATTTCATTATATACTGGTAAAACTATAGTTCATTCACAATAATTCAGTCAATGAATAATGGTTTATGAAAATTTTTAAAATTAAGCAACGTCATGTTACGTACCACTATAATGAGATTGACAGCGACGAAGTAATCGCCGTCAGCCTGCAAAGTAGCGCTCTCCACGGTGCCGTACTTCGCCGCCGTGCCGCCGAAAACTAGAATGGTCTTCTCCTTAGGATCTCCCATCATAGTCACGAAATGTTTGGTTCGCGGAATCGCAACTTTCTCGGTGTAGTTTCCCGGCCCGAGCTTGATAATCACGCGGGCTTTGTTATTTTCCGGGATGCTCGCGATGGCTTCCGTGAGCGTCTTGAAATCGCCGCTCCCGTCGGCCTTCATGTTAATGGTTTTAGGAGGAGCGGATTCCGCTGCCACCAGGGCCGGATCCAAAGTCGCTTTCCGGGCCGACAGAGGCCCGATGTTCTTATCAAACCAAGCGTTCACCTCCGCTTTTTCCTTAGGTACAGGCGTACCCGCGCCTGCGGCCGCAGCCGGTGCGCCGGGAGTAGGTACGGGGTCCACACCGACTACTATGAATGGCGAGGAGAGGATTAACGTAGAAAAGATTATGGCTTCCAAGAAAATATTAATTCTCGCCATTTTTTTTTAATTTGTTTTTTTTTTCCTTCTGGGCTAACTTGTTTTTCTTTCTAGTAGGCAAGATGATAGTATATAAAGGCGTAAATGGAGAATTAATCAATGGTGGAGAAGATGAATATGCGGCAAAATGAACTTCTCTTGTGGCTTTCCCAGTGGAAGCGGAATGTATATTGGCCTTCTTTTTTCCTTTCTATATTTAGATAATTTTGACTGGAATGTGGACATTAGCTTTCACTAATTAGTAAAATGTTTTTTTATTTTTTTTATTTTTATGGTATAATAATAAAGGATAAGAACAGGAGTAAAGGTGTTACAAGTTAACATATACGAAAAAAAAAAAGTTAGATATTTACGTAACTGAATATGAATTTTATTACAAGTCGAGTTACTTGAATATTAATGAACATTCTAAATATAAGATAAGCTACTATCTTAATTGAACTAATGTAGCCGCATTATGACACTATCTTACTTTATGAGATTTTCGTACAGAATTTATATCACTTTATTAACTGGAGATTTTTAACATATGACATGTCATTATAAATGTCACATATCGAAGTGTCACTTAGTTAATTTTACTTTTTATTCAGAATTTATTTTTTTAAAAAAATATGTTTTGAAAGTTATATTTATACTATAAATGAACTTTAAAATTTTAAATAATCATTCAGTAAAGTTAAAATTTCAAGTAACGTTCTCAAATGAACTATGAAGTTTTAGGCTTTGTTCTCTTGTGGTTTTGGTAGAGAATCATCACTTTTTTTTTTTCAAAACTTTACACAAATAAACAACTTTACTTTTTCAACAATTTAAAATTAAAATTTAAAATTTACTCTAAATACCTACTCACATAAATTCAAAAAATAACACAATCATTACACTTTTTTATCTCTCACCTACACAATTTCCCAAAAAAACTTCCCTCCAAAAAATTTCTAATAAAAAACTTCCCTTTAATAAAATTTTCTCTACCAAAACCACAAGAGAACATAGCCTAAAGAAAATTACGAAAGTCGGTTAAATTTTAGGGAACCAAAGCGAAAAGAACATGGTCTAAGGTTTATGTCATTAAATGAATTTTATAAGATTAATTTAATACTCTAATATATCAAACTCGGTTTAGCTGTAATATTTATAGGGCGGGGAGGGACACCAGGGCCCTGTGTGGTATGATTTCTAAAATATGGTTTTGAGATTTATTTTGATTTTATAATATTAAAATTGTATTGAGAATGTAAAAAGTTGTATTGAAAAATATAAAAAGGTGTATTAAAAATGATGAAAAATTATTATAAAATTAAAACTTTTCTCAAAACCATGTTTTGAGAATCAAAACAAACAGGGCCCTTCAATTAACGCGCCACGTAAATTTTGAGGGTTATTTTGTAATTTACCATTTTCACTTCCTAGACCGCTTAGCGTCAACTATCGCGTTGTTTTGAAATTTTCATTCCCGCTTGTTCCTATAAATTACACACTCCCGTCTCCCTTACCCGCCATTCTTCCGATTCTCTCTTCCACATTCATGCTCTGCTTGCTTTTATTTACTTTTTGCTAGTTCTAGTTGTAGCAGCGGAGCACTAGAGATTAACAACAGCGAAAGACTAATCGCCGGCGAGGATGATCATCGGCGGAACAGAGAGCTCGATTACGCGGAATTTTAGGGCTGCGAAGGCTCGCAAAATTCCTCGGCTGACTGTGAATGCGTCGAATCAATGTTCTCGAAAGTACTCTCTTCGCTTTTCATTCTAGTGAAATTTACGGTTTATGAAAGTAATCAATCAGTTGAGAAAAATTTATGCAGAATTCCCGCTCGTTCCTATAAATTTCACACTCTGGTCTCTCTTAACGATTCATTATGATTCTCTCTCACATTGTTTTGCTTACTTTTTTATTTACTTTTGTTTGTAGCCGGAGGCACTAGAGATGAAAAACAAGGAAAACCTAATCGTCGGTGAGGGTGGATTATCGGCGGAACAGAGAACTCGAATATCGCGAAATTTAGGGCGGCAAAGGGGTTGCTCGCTCGCAAGATACCTCGGCTAATTGTAAACGCGTCGAATCAATGTTCTCGAAAGTAATCTCTTCACTTTCATTCATTCTAGTGAAATTTACAGTTTATAAACGTAATCATTGGAATCAGTCGAGAAAAATTATATTGCGAATTCCTGCTCGTTCCTTGAAATTCCACACTCCAGTCTCTCTTAACGATTCATTCTGATTCTCTCTGACACTGTTCTTCTTACATTTTTGTTTAATTTCCTTTTGTAGCCGGAGGCACTAGAGATGAACAACAAGGAAAACCTAATCGTCGGCGAGGGTGGATTATCGGCGGAACAGAGAGCTCGAATGTCGCGAAATTTAGGGCTAACGGTAAACGCGTCGGAACAATGTTCTCGAAGGTACTTTTCATTTTTCATTATAGTCATTGGAATCAGTTGAGAAAAAACTATGTGGAATTGATTGTTTCGTTTATTTTCGCACATATTTGGCCAAGTATGACAACAATGTCACTGTATTTTACTTCGTTGCCACGAATATATACAAGTTAAGAGATACTAAATCAAATGCACCTGAAGATTTTTGTGGAAGTTATGGAAAGTAAAAAGGATTTAGAGGTTATGGCTGGTAGTGCAGATCTCTGGAAATTGAGGCTGTATTAAAACTAATTTATGCTTCATCAGGTTAGTTATTGAAACTAATTTATGTCTACAGTAGCGTAGTAATTATGGCTTTTTTTTTCGTATTAGGGCTGGAGACACTTGCGAAATTGAGCCACATGCCCAAATTATTGTTACCAAAAGATCTCCTCTCTGAATGGATTTCGTTCAACTTTCTTAAACCATCTGAAACAAGCAGATAATTGTATTAACATCTCTGTCGATCCGGGTGATGATCCAAATGAGGATGGAAAATGTGGTTTTCACGGAAGGAGGGGCGGAATTCAACCCATCTGATACTCCAGTGAGGTAACCTGGTTACTCAGGCTTTAGTCAGACGTCATCGCTGTCTACTGTTCCAGATGATGTTTGTGAAGTCAGAAAAGGTGGCGTCTGAAATTACTCCGGGAAAGAGTCTGTATGATGACAAGAGTACTGGGGAGGACAATTCTTGCCTTAATCTTCTTCTTTTGTTATAGCTTGATGTTTGTACTGTTTATTATAGACTTCTACAATGGTTGGGCGAGTTCTGATGCTGATGCATGAGGTGCGTCTTGCCTTTTGGTTGCTATCTAGTTTTAGTACCTTTAAGCAAAGTTTTGTGAAATATTGTAAATGACAATGCGGTAGATTTTAGACTTACAGAGTATCAACTTCTTTGTGTATAGGGCATTGATCCATCTCACATTCGCTTCAGAAATGATAGAGTGTATTGGAAGAGTAGCTGAGAAATCAGCAGCGAAGGAGCTGACAATTAGCACATTTCCCTCCTTTTCCTTACAACTATGTCGGTCACATGCTGACAAGTACGCATATTTTTGCATTGTTGTTTCCATTTTGAATTTTAGATTGTGCTGTTGGAGGCTTTGGTCCTTTAAATGGTTTAGTGATAGCCTTCTTGAGGCATAAACTGATGTCCATTTTACTGTCTCTGCATAAGTAGGTTTGGTGCATGTTATCCCTTAAGTTGATGATTCACCTGGTGTAAACTCTGAAGTTATCTGCATGGTGTTAGCTTTTGTGTATCAGAGTCTTAAGTACTTGTTTCTCCTTAATTTTCATCTGTCATACATTTTGGGATTTGAAATGTTGCAGTTTAAGGCTCCTTTAGGTTTCATTGTTACCTGTAGATTCTTGAACGCTTCCACTGGTGTTTGTGTCATCTGTGCTGCCATTCTAATTCGTCAAAGATGCTCCTTGAATGGATCCTTTACTATTTTTATCATCAAATCAAATAGTTTGTCCATTGAATACTTCTAATAATGCAAAATGTTTTGACTCCCTGAAGATTTTAGTTGAATGTCTGTTAGTGAAGCCTATTTCCTTTGCAGATAATTAAGCACTTGTATAACAATCTGAGTCAAATTGCTTATGCCTTGAAATGGGTTAGATAGGACAGCTGAGTTTTTGGATATATGGGCACGGACAACAGAGGAGTTTTTGGTAATTGAGGCTGTTCGGGTATTGACGGATGGGAAGAAAGCATTAAATCTTGAGCCAAACATGGAAGGTGAAGTGTCTGCGGTGAGTTCCCCGCAGTATTTCAAAGATAATTCAAAGAAGTGGCTAAAATATGTAACTAAGGTAAGTAGTTGGCTGTTTGAACTCTATTGTTGAATGGAACTTGTACCTGTCATCTATCAGTCGAAATATTTATATTTTATAGGACTAAGCTAAATTGTTTTTTTGCTTCAGTATTTTGCAGTAGGTAGGGTAGGTATGATTCGTATGAAGTAATTACAGTTAGACAGAAAGCGTTTCCTGTTACTCAAGGGAGTAAAAAGTTGTGACTCTATTAACAAAATTTGCTGATCAGATAGGTAACCAATATTTTGCTCAGGAAGTTTTTTAGATGTGTTATGGTCATTACACAAAAAGTTCCAAAACCGCAGAGTAGGTTTGGAAATTATGTTATCTTTTGTGTGCTCCATTTTTGGGTAAATGAATTGATGTTGTTACTTGCTTCATCCAAATGGTAGCAATAATAGTGTCCTTATCAATGTTTCAGGCCAAAGCAGCTGGCTGGACTCCTGATGGTTGCCGCATAACTGGTGACGAGATATGGGTAAGCGTATAAACTTAACTTTTTAGAATATGCTGGCATTGATCTTAGAACTTTTTACGATTGTGACTCTATGGGTAAGAGTAAAAAGTTGTGACTCTATTAACAAAATTTGCTGATCAGATAGGTAACCAATATTTTGCTCAGGAAGTTTTTTAGATGTGTTATGGTCATTACACAAAAAGTTCCAAAACCGCAGAGTAGGTTTGGAAATTATGTTATCTTTTGTGTGCTCCATTTTTGGGTAAATGAATTGATGTTGTTACTTGCTTCATCCAAATGGTAGCAATAATAGTGTCCTTATCAATGTTTCAGGCCAAAGCAGCTGGCTGGACTCCTGATGGTTGCCGCATAACTGGTGACGAGATATGGGTAAGCGTATAAACTTAACTTTTTAGAATATGCTGGCATTGATCTTAGAACTTTTTACGATTGTTGGTGATGAAAATCAGGTTTCTGATTTCTCCAACTTTCTGCGTTTTGAATACATTTGATACCTTTATAGAGCAATTTTTCTGAATGCTACTTTCTGATGATTATTCATGTTCATTTTATCTGTCCATGATCTACAATTGTGCAGTCTATTTGTAGTTTCAATGGTGCCTGATGTTTCTGGGTTTGATCTGTTTCGCAAAGATTTTCAGATGCACAAAGAGGGTTTACACAGATGAGCCTCCTTCTTTAAGTTCTTACTTTTTTCACTCAAATTGCCATGGTTCAATAAAATTTTAATTTAAACCATTATTTCAAACTACAATTTAAAATGTGATAAGATACTACGGGCCTGTTCTCATTTTGGTTTTTGTTTTGATTTTTTTTTTCTCGTTCTATAATATATTTACTATATTATAGTCAAAATAAAATTTTAAAACATTATAAAGAACAAATTTTAGTGTACTCCAAAAGTGATACATAATGGCTAGTAGTACATTTTGAAAATGGAAGTAAAAATAAGAGCACTGTGCGTGCTCTTGCCTCTAGGCTGTCAAACATCTTTTTTACCTTCAAAACTACTCGACGCCCACGCTGGCTATAACATGGCAACTTGCGTTGTACTTTAATTAATTTCAAAATTTTCAGCTTAGGCATAGAGGAGACTTTGGATAAAAGTCAACTAGAGCCGGCGACTTGTTTTTGTTTTAAAAATATATTTTAAGGAAAAAAAAATTTTAATGTGAAAAATATATAGTCAAAAGTAAAATATATATATATATATATTATAAATTATGATAACGAACATAACCTTAGTTTGCACTTGAATATTACCGTAATATTAATATATTTTTTTTGGAACAATTACAAAACTCACAAAGTTTGATCATATTACGAAATAAGTTAAGTGATTTTAAAAAACTACAAAATACCCTTCTAATTTTGCTCACCATGACAAAAAATTTCATAATTTGGTTAAATTACGAAACAAACTTTGTTACTTCTAATAATAAAAACAAATTTGGGGAGTATTAAGATATTTTGTAGTTTTTCTAAACTACGGAATTTATTTGGTGCTATGATCAAAATTCGGGGTTTTGTAACTATATATATTACCTCAACTTGCGGAATCTATTGAATATAAAAGTGCATCACTTAATTGTTTTTGACTTTCATGAAAAACCAATTTTCTAGCAAGTCAACCAGCTAAAACGTTATTTTGTCATCATCCCTTAAGAATTGAAAATTTCTAATTTTTCATCAAATATTTAGCCCGGTATGACTTTGTATGTTTTGATTTTACTTTTGTTTTATACTTGTTCATTTCATATTATACAGTAATTTCTTATCATTTTTAATAGAGTGCTATACACTTTTCACACTAAAATTTCATTTTCGAAACACTTTTAAGCATAGTACATATGCAGCCTAATATAACAATTAACTCTCCTGATTTGGTTAAATTGTTGTTATTTGATAAAAATTGAACATTTAGAGATGTAATGATAATTTTCCAAACTTTTGGGGATAATAGTAGTCTTGAGAAATTTTGAGGGACTAAATATAATTTATACAAAATAAAAAGATGATTTAATACTACTGAATTTTCCCTCCCTCCTCCTTCAGAGTCAGAAGTCAGCTGTTCTATGTCATCATCCTTCGTACATCGTTTGTTTCTTACCCAGTTCTTTCTTTTCTTACCAACTTTCTGCTTCCAATCTTCATCATTCATTAATCTCCCCGAAGAAGCCTTAAATTCTCTCGAACACGACCTTAACTCATCGGCCATCTCTGTTTCGATCTTAGTTTCCTTAATTTGTTCAAAGAAATGTTGATGCTTGTCAACTGTTCCAACTGCCACACGCCATTAGAGCTTCCGCAGGGTGCCAAGTCCATCAGATGTGCTGTATGCCATGCCGTCACTCTTATTGCTGACCCAAGGGTCGTCCCGCCGCCGCTGCAGACTCCGGCTCCTCCTCACTACCAGCCGCCGCATCCGCCCCCTTCGCCGTACAACCACGCCCCGTCGGGTCAACTCCCTTCCATCCGCAGTCGGAAAAGAGCCGTAATTTGTGGGATTTCGTACAAGAATACGAAACAAGAACTCAAAGGTTGCATCAATGACGCTAAGTGCATGAGGTTTTTGTTGATCAATCGCTTCAAGTTTCCTGCTGATTCGATTCTCATGCTCACTGGTAAACCATTAAACCTTCATTTGAATTTTTTTTTTTTTTGGTTATATTCCCCTGCTTCCAATATAGCTCTGCCTATTATATTGTCATTGCTTTCTGTTTTTGCGTTTTTGTTGCAATGCAATGGATTATAGCTGAATTAATTCATTCATTGACTATCGAGATTTAAGTGTCTAATTCCTGAAAGCCCTGCATTTTTGGGAAATTTGATTTCTCATGGCCGAAATCCTTAGCTTGGATTGTTTGATTTGGAATTATCTATGATTTTGCCGTGTTTTTTTTTTTTGTTGCTTGTGTTATTCTGAATTAAAAAGTAGTTCAATTCTTGTGATATTCATTTCAAGTTGCTAAAAGTATGCAAAATTTTAACCTTCTGGGAGACAGGGTAAGAAAAATTGAATCTAGAAAGTTATACAATAATTCACACAGAAAAAAAAAAGAAAAGAAACTGAATAATTGTTGCTTCCTGAATCGCCACTTCTGTTGTCCGTAGGGGCTTCGTTTGCGGGTGTCTATCAATGTCATTGTTGTAAGATTCTTAATCAGTTGAATGACAGCTGAGAGAGATTGGAAATTAATCTAGAATGCTGGGAAAAATTGGAACGAGCTCGAATACCTCTAGTTTCAAACTTGTCACTTTAGGAATTGATTCCATGTTGAAAATTTGCTTTCTGAAACTGAAATCTTAATCCAAAAAGGTTCTGAATCTCACATCTAAGTGCCTTTTACAAATAGAAAATGGATACTGTTGAATATGCTTTGGAACACTAGGCCATCATAAAGAAATTTGCTAAAGTTGAGGCACGCTGTCCTGGAATACTCATCAAAGCAATCCCTTTTGAGGGTCCCGGATACCAATTATGGGGAAGATGTAACTTATGGAAGAAAATTTGGTGCTTAGGATAGTGGAATATCACCCCTAGCAAGTATGCGAAGGCTTTTCTATCGGCCTTAAACAAAAATAAAATAGACTCAACCTGTTTGCATGCTTAATGAAATGTGTATGACGTAAAGTCTCATTATCTGCAACAGTTGTTTTAATATGGTTTCTAAGTGGTCCAACCTTAATTTTCTGTTTCAAAATAGAATTATTAGTTTGTTGATGGTGTCAAAGGAGTACCTTTATCTTTAGATTTGAATGATGGAAACAATATTTTGAAGATGTAGTAAATTGAATTATTGTGGTTGAAAAATTCAAAAGTTTAGTTAGTCATTAATCTCATTCTGCAATATTGGAAGTGTTTTTCCAGATGAAGAAACAGATCCTTATCGGATTCCAACAAAACACAACATCAGAATGGCGATGTATTGGCTTGTACAAGGTTGTCAGCCAGGCGATTCCCTTGTATTCCATTATTCTGGTCATGGTTCGCAACAAAAGAACTACAACGGTGATGAGATCGATGGATATGATGAAACACTCTGTCCTCTGGATTATGAAACACAAGGAATGATAGTTGACGATGAAATCAATGCCACAATTGTTAGGCCTCTTCCTCGTGGGGCTAAGCTTCATGCAATAATAGATGCTTGTCACAGTGGCACCGTGTTGGATTTACCATTTCTTTGCAGGATGGACAGGTATGTCAGATTTGAATAGTTTCATGCTTGTTTAGCAGAGAATATATGATGGAATTTGCATAGCTTCTTCATTAAAAGGTGGATTTTTTACCTGTTTAGTTGCTCAGTTTCTTTTCCAGACTCTCATTTGAAAACATTCAAGCTTTTAAAATCCCTTTTCTTGCAGAACTGGGAGGTATACTTGGGAGGACCATCGCCCTCGATCAGGTGCATGGAAAGGAACAAGTGGTGGAGAAGTAATATCATTTAGTGGTTGTGATGATGATCAAACTGCCGCAGAAGCACCTGTAAACTCAACACGAAAACCTTCTCTTTTGAAATTAAATTAGAGCTTGCTATGTGTGTATATACATATATGTACATGGTATGTATTTTCATATGAAAACTCACTACTTTATTCCATCTAAATGCTGGACAGACTCTTTCCAAAGTCACTTCAACCGGGGCCATGACTTATTCATTCATCCAAGCAATTGAGCGCGGGCAGGCAACCACATACGGCAGCATGTTGAGCGCGATGAAATCAACCATCACCACCAACGAGGATGGTTTAGGAGGCGGCATTGTGACATCACTTCTCACAATGCTTGTGACAGGGGGGAGTCTTTCTGGAAGGAGACAGGTATGTTTGTCTTGTCTCTTCAAGTTGATGCAAACAAACTGTGGATTTTGACACAGAATATTGTGTCAAATTTTCTTGCTTAAATTACTTACACGCGATTTGTTCCCACATAAAACTCGTAGATATGTATACATTTCACTCCAATGATCTAGTATACTGTCAACTCGAGCCATTTGATTGAGTTTGTTAATTTGAATTGTTGCAGGAACCACAATTAAGCTCTAATGAACCATTCGATGTTTACACGAAGCAGTTCTCACTTTAACAAGTACAATATAATCTCAAGTCTTCTGAATTTGTAAATGGCATCACAGACAGACTCTGTACAGTTAAGGTGAAGTATATAGTGCATTGCTGCAAGCTATTATTCATTTCAAAATGCCTTCTGTTACAAAAGGTTCAAATGACTTGGAACTGTGGTCTGTTTGATCTTTGTAATTATTTGGTCTGAACATTATATTTATTGAATGACTTCAATCTTGGGGCAGTTTGCGCTGCATCCGACTTGATTTCTTGTTTGTTTTGATTGAAATCAACACTTGACACTCATTATATATCCCAGTATATGTAATTTAGACAGATGATCTTTCTCGTGAATTCATTGGCCTTGATAGCGAAGGGGTACTGTCTGAATTCCTTGTGTTATGGAAGGTAATTGTGACCCTTAATGTGGGATTATTCCACACAATTGCCATCATTCATGGTGGGTCCTATAGGTTCATCAATATTACGAAATGAACCCTAAAATTTTAGAAACTTACCAAATAAACCCCAAATCAACAGTTTATTGGAGGCTTTATTTTTTATTGGTAATTTCGTGAAATCTTGTATAATAAGTTAACCTTTTGGATATTTAAATTCAGGCTCTGTTTGATTCTCATGAAATTGAGGTATGGAAATGGAATTGGACCTTCAATTCCAATTCTTGTGTTTGTTTGTATATAGGGCTTGTTCTCTTTGTTTCGTTTTGAAAATGGTTTTAGTTTCAACAGTAAATTTAATATATTTTAATCATATTTCATCATTTTCAATACAATTTTTTATTATTCAGCATCTACTTTTTACATTTTCAATACACTTTTTACATTATAAAACTATTTTTCAAAATTTGTTTTCAAAATCGTTTTCAAAACGCTCAAAAAGAACAGGCCCATAATAATTTTAAGAAATAGAATTGAATTCCAATTCCAAGTAACTCTAACTCTACAATTTCAATTTTTTAGTTAGACCTAAGAATTTTAATTATAATTCTATTCTGTGTGTTTCTTTTTTTTTTATGTGTGTGTATGTGTGTGCTGTGTTGTTTGTGTGTGCGTGTGTGTGTGTGTGTGTGTGCGCGTGAGAGAGAGAGAGAGAGAGTGTGTGCTGTGTTGCTCTGTGTGTGTGTGTGTGTGAGAGAGAGAGAGAGAGATATATATGTATATATATATATATATGTTTTTTAATAAAAAAAATTTATTTGAATTTTTTTCATCCCAAATATGTATATATGAGTAATACTTTTTTTGAAATAATAAATTTTTCACCATTGTGTTTAAGAATTTTTTAAAAAATATTTAAAAAGTATTTTAACTCGTATTTCATAAAAATATTTTTTATTTTTCTTATAATACATGTAATTATCTAAAATTATATTTTAATATATGCAAAATAATGATAATTTATATTTTCTTAAATAAAATAATTTAAAAAATTTTATTTATAATTTTTGAAACTAGAAAATTAAAATTAAACGTTGTAGAAAAAACTTCGAAGTTACGGGTTTTTTTATTTCCTTTGATGGCTGAAAAAAAAAGAAGAAGAAGGGGGGTGGCTAGGGGCACCCGGGGGGGGGGGGGGTGGGGTCGGTGGTTTTTTTTTTTCATTTGCCTAGACATTTTTGTCTTCTTTTATTTATTTATTTATTTTGACATTTTAATTTTTAGGTCGTGTCTCGAAATTGACCGAACATTTCGATTCGGTCGGGTGTCGGTTTAGACACGCCAATTATTAATAACACCAAAAAAAATAGAAATATGACTATTTTACAATTATAAAATGAATTCTAATTCTACATAAAATTATCCAAACAAAAAAATTAGAATTGCAATTCAATTTGTACATAATTCTATCATTTTACCAAACAAAAGAATTCAAGTGGATTTGTAATTCTAATTCTATAATTCAATTATATAGAAATCCAATTCCATTTCACCAGACGGACCCTCACATCTTTTAGAACAGCCATTAGATGGACAAAGATAAATAAATAAAATTGCAGCAATATTTTGAAAAAAAAAATAATAATAATGCAAAGGAAATAACTTCATGAGCTCTCATCCATTAATTGAACACCAAAACATTCATAATCTTAGTTCCGATCTTATACGTCGATCAACTGTCCTTCTTATGTAATTCTTTACATGCAATTATTCATGTAAAACCCAAAACAATAGGAGTGGGCATAGTTTAGTCCAATTCGAAAATCGAACCGAATTCGAATAACCCAATTTTAATTCAGTATTCGAATTAGGTTTGGTTTGAAACCGAATTCGAATTATGAATTCGGTTTTAGAATTGGTTTTCGAATTTGGAATCCAACTCGAAAACCAATTCGAAAATCGAATTGGGATATATGATTTATATTTTTTTAATTTTATAATTCTCATTTTACTCTTCCTATTTCCTTCTTCCATCTTTCTTTCATTTTCTTCTATTAACCATCAAGTTTTTGGGAGAAGGTTATAGTGGTGTTGATTGTTGTTGTTGGATGGTGGAGGTTGTGGATCTGGGAAGAGGCGGCAATAGTGGATTTAGAACTGGACGATGCTTCTTTTCTTAATCTATTTTCTTTCTTCTCTTCATTATCTTTCTTTCTTTACTCTTCCTATTTCCTTCTCCCATCTCTCTTTCATTTTCTTTAAAGCCTTATTGTGTTAAACTATTAATTCTAGAAACAAATTTGTGAATTTGGTTTCCACGGTCCCAACCGAATTCGAATTACGAATTCGATTTGGTTTCTTCAGTTTTAAAACGAATTAGGTTTGGTTTTCGAATTGGCCAAAAAAATTTAAAATTCGAGGAAACCAATTCGAGAAAACCACAATTCGAGGAAACCAATTCGTGCCCACCCCTACAAAACAAAGGGAGCCCAATGCCAATAATTTGTTTTGCCCATTTGGTCATTTTGAAACCGACTCCCTTCAAACTCCCCATCCACCTTTATTATACGTGTGAATGTATAAAAGGTGACCGATTTAATTATTAAATATATGTATTGCTTGTCGATTTTGTTTTTCTTTCTTTAGGGAGTTTTTTTTTTCCCTTCTGTTTCTGCCATTGATATACGGATACAAGAGCCTTCAAAATTGAGGTGGTGGAAGCAGCCATTTAGAAGCCTGAATGAAGCCCAAAGTCAAAAATGGATGGGCCTGCGGTGCCGTAAGTCTCTTGACGAACGGAGCCCGAGTAGCTAAGTTTGATCCCGCCCCTTTACATGCAAATTCTCCAAAGTAAGTCGTCCTGCAAAAGACACGTTTTTAATAGTTTATTAGTCAAAAGTCACACATAACAGAAAGTGATCAGTGGCCAACGCTGTCATTTGTCCTTTCATTAATTAAGCAAACAAATATTAATTTCCCTCAAAAAAGTTTAAGTGTATATGGCACTTACTTTTGAGTCGCAGGCTTGTGATTATCAGACCATCCCAGAGGTTGAATGACGTCACTCATTTCAGCATAAGCAAACACGGTTTTAGCGTAAGGCATCCACGATCGACCTAAGAAAGTGTTGCGACCCGAACCCGTAATCGTGGCGTGGAGAAACGAAAATCCAGTGTCTTGTTGCGCGTTTTGCCTTGCTTGTGCTGTAATCCAACATTCCTTCTCTCCTGGTATAACATGGATATGATTGTTCTGCATGCAGAAAATAATTAAAAATTAAAACTAGACAACGAGTTATATGGGTAATACTACAGCCCCTTTACGAAATTATTCATTCACCAAAATAATGATCTATATAATAAAATTAGTAATGCATCATAAACCATCTATGGCTAACCAAATAGATGGATCGGCCGTTGCCGAAAATGAAATCAACGGTGCCTTCAATGAAGCAATCTTTGAAAAGATGCATTCCTTTGTCATCACAGAAGGTGTCTTGAAATCCATGGAGTTTGCAGTTGTAGACGGCAGATTTATCTCCTGCGATTCTTAAAGCCAATGCCTGACCTCCTTGTAGTTGCCTCACTGGCCTTGGGGCTGAGTTCTATATACATACAATGGCGTAGTCAAGAAAAAACGTGTAAGGTGGGGATTGGAGAGTCCCGGCATACACCCACTGTATACGGGGTCGGATCCTCTGGTCTCGGACTAGAGTGTGGCCCTGGACTTTCTGAACTGTGTTATAAATTCAGGCGCACACTCTGGTCGCACGGGGACCAGAGAACCCCAGCCCCTGTATACATACATATATATTTCAAGAATTAATTTTGTTTGTTTGTTTTTTTTTAAAATAATAAATTTAATGTATTATAAAAATTTTCCATGGTTTTTGCGAAATTATTTTTTAAAAACATGTTTTTAAAATCATGAAATCCATAACGAACCAGAAACATGAAGTAAAGAAAACGTACCACAAAAATGATATTGGCAGCAACGAAGTGATCAGATTCAACAGCCAAAGTAGCGCTATCATCGATGCCAAACTTTGCAGCCGTACCACTAGAAACGATAACCGGCATGTTCTTCGGATCTCCGATTAAAGTTATGAACGGTTTGGTATACGGAATCGTCAATTTCTCGGTATAATTTCCCGGTCCGAGTTTAATAACGACGCGGGCTTTATTCCCGACCGGAATGCTCTTCACAGCGTCAGTGAGAGTCTTGAAATTGCCACCTCCCTTGGCCTTCACGGTAATGATTTTGCCCGGAGCGGCCTCTGCGGCCACCAGGGCAGGGTCTAGAGTCGCTTTCCGAGATGCCAGAGGCCCAATGTTTTTACTAAACCAAGCGTTCACCTGGGCTTTATCGGCCGGCACCGCCACAGTATCATCGCCGATCACTACAAATGGCATACACAGAATTACAGAAAAGATGATGGCTTCCAAGAAAATAATACTAATTCTCGCCATTTTCTTGCAACTTTTATTTTTTTAATTTCTTGCAATTTTTTTTATTTTAATTTTTTAAATTTTCATTCAACTCTTTTTCTTTTTTAAAATTTTCTTGATTTTTCTTTTTTTTAAAAATTTTCTTTATTTATTTTTTAAAAGTTATTTTTTGCAGCTTTTAGTAACTATGCTATCTTTTATGTATATATATACATACGTATGGGGGAAGAATAGAGGAGGAGATGAACATGCGGCAGAGGCAACGGCAAAGGGATGTGTTCACCAGACTAAATTGAGTTAAGGTTCTAAATTTAGTTCACATTCAAGAAGCTTGCCATTATATATATATATATATATATATATATATATATATTTATAATCGATCGATATAGTTAATACCAAAAAAATGTCATTACAACTGATTACAAAAAATATCGATGGAATATGAAATATTATACTCATTAATAATATTCATTTGTGAAATTGGAAAATATGTCACTGGTTTTAATTACTTAATTATTTATCACCTCTAGTTAATTAGACCAAATAGATGATATATAGATAGGTACAAAAGTAATTAACCCAAATTAAGTTACATCTCTCTTCGAGGCTTATTTTTTGTTTATAAATTTTTTAAAATGAAAGTATGAGTCTTAATTTTAAAAATATAAGTTTTAATTTTGAAAGTAAGATCTTTATATAAAATTTAATATTTTTATACAGAAGTATGAGATTTTATTTTCAAAGTATGTGTCTTATACTTTGAAAAGTATAAGTTTTCATTTTTAAAATATATACCTTAGTTATATGTTACTCGCAAAGATAATATTTTTATATGAAAAGTTATTGCTTTTAACTTGAAGTATGAGTTTTATATATATCTTTCAAAAGCATTAGTTTTGAAAACAAATTTTATATGAAAAGTAATGTTTTTAACCAGAAGTATGAGCTTTTATCATCAATATATGTCTTACTTCTAATAGGATGTTTAATTTATAGAATATGCATATGGATTTTAAAATTATATATACTCCATATGTTTTATTAACATTAAGGAATGATTCCATGAAAGGGTTCATAATTCTACCTTTGTTTAATTGGTACAATAAAATTACCAATTTAGAAGACGATTGGGTAGAGCGATGCGTCTTTTAGAACCGCGCTGCCATTAGATGTGACCAAAAAAAAAAAAAATTTAAATTGCAGCTATATATATATTGAAAAAAATAAATAATGCAAAGGAAATAATTAACTTCATGAGTTCTCTCATCCATTAATTGAACACCAAAACGTTCACAATCTTAATTCCGATCTTATTCATCGATCAATTGTCCTTCCTTTTGCAATTCCTTACATGCAGTTATTGATGTAAACTCCGAAACAAAGAGAGCCTACTGCCAATAATTTGTTAATTCTGAGCATTTGGTCATTTTGGAACGACGCCCTCCAAACCCCTCGTCCACCTTTATCATATGTATATATATATAAAAGGTGTTTTAGTTATTAAATATGCGTATTTAACAGTCAACCATTTTTTTTTTTAGGGATTTTTTTTTTCTGTTTCTGCCGCGACCCGTAGACATACGAATACCATAAGCCTTCAAAATTGAGGTGGCTGAAGCAGCCATTTAGAAGCCTGAATGAAACCGAGAGTCAAAAATGGTTGGGCTTCCGGTGCAGTAAGTTTCTTCGTGAACGGAGCACGAGTAGCTAAGTTTGATCCCGCTCCTTTACAAGCGAATTCTCCAAAGTAAGCTGTCCTGCAACAATAAATTAAGTCAGCAATATTATTCACCCCCTCCCTCCCACAAACAAAAAAATAAAATTAAATAGTTATAACAAGTTCAGATCATCTACTCAAATTATTAGATCTTATTGTGTCAATGTTCAAAACTACGGCACTTACTTTTGAGTCGCGGGGTTGTGATTATCAGACCATCCCAGAGGTTGCACAACGTCACTCATTTCTGAATAAGCGAACACGACTTTAGCGTAAGGCATCCACGATCGACCTAAGAAAGCGTTGCGACCCGAACCCGTAATGGTGGAGTGGAGAATCGAATACCCAGTGTCTTCTTGCGCATTATGCCTTGCTTGTGCTGTAATCCAACATTCCTTCTCCCCTGGTATAACGTGGATCTCATTGTTCTGCATGCAAGAAAAAATTAAAAATAATTAGAGATCGAATTATACGAGTAATGCTATATTCTCTTTACGGAATTATTCATCGCTTACCAAATAGATGGATTTGCCGTTGCCAAAAATGAAATCCACAGTGCCTTCAATGTAGCAATCTTTGAAAAGATGTAACCCTTTGTCATCACAAAGGGTGTCTTGAAACCCATAAAGTTTGCAGTTATAGAAGGCAGCTTTATCACCTCCAATTCTTAAAGCCTCTGCTTGACCTCCTTTCACTTGCCCGACTGGCCTTGGGGCTGAATTCTATATACATTTAAAATTCGAAAAAAACATGTTTTTAAAATCACGTTGTTTAATAAGTTTATTTGAAAAAAACGTATTTTTAAAATCATGCTAGAAATGAACTAAAATACCTACCACCATCATGATATTGGCGGCAATGAAGTAATCAGATTCAACAATCAAAGAAGCGCTATCCACGGTGCCGTACTTGGCGGCCGTACCACCAAAAACGATAACCGGCATGCTCTTCAGATCTCCGATCAAAGTCACGAACGGTTTGGTTTTCGGAATCGTCACTTTCTCGGTGTACTTTCCTGGTCCGAGTTTAATAACGACGCGGGCTTTATTCCCGACCGGAATGCTGTTCACCGCGTCAGTGAGAGTCTTGAAATTGCCACCTCCGTTGGCCATGACGGTAATGATTTTGGCCGGAGTAGCTTCGGCGGCCACGAGAGAAGGGTCTAGAGTCGCTTTCCGAGACGCCGGAGGCCCAATATTTTTAGTAAACCAAGCGTTCACCTGGGCTTTATCGACAGGTACCGGCACGGTATCATCACCGACCACTACAAATGGCATACAAAGAATTACATAAAAGATTATAGCTTCCAAGAAAATGATACTAATTCTCGCCATTTTCTTGCAACTTTTTTTTTTAAAAAAAATTTTCTTGCAACTTTTTTTTTTTAAAAAAAATTTCTTGCAACTTTTAAATATTTTTTTTGTTTGTAAAAAATTTCTTGCAACTTTTGTTCGTAACTATGCAATATTTGTGTGTGTGTGTGTGTATATATATATATACACACACACACATCCGTGTGGGGGAAAGAATAGAGGAGGAGATGAACATGCGGCAGCGGCAGCGGCGACGGCAAGGGGATATGGTCAATTTAGACTAAACCGTCATGGTCAACGAGAATTTGCGTTTGGTCAAAGTCAATCAGCTAAACTAAGTTTAATTAGAGGTCGTTTGGCTGGCAATTAATTGTGAGTTTTGGAACACTCCCATTAAAATGTTTGATTTCTTAAATTTAAACTAGTTAATTGTGTGTTAATGTGACAAGATTTTAACTCCAACTTTTATTTGGATTATATAAGTTTCAAATGATTTCGATAGCGTATTAGAAAGTCGAGATGTTGGGAATCAATTTATTGTAGCGCCATGCATGTTGTGAATTTTTGTTTCTAAGCCTCGCTAATTTATTTTGGAATATATTTTCGAGTTTTTAAAAGGAGGTTTCGGTTTTATATCATTCCCTGTTTCTTTTGAGTAAATGTTACTTGTTAATAATCATTGTTGTTAATAATCATTGCATTATTGTTGATGTGGTAATTATAATTATTTATTAACTCATTTAAATGTAGACAAGTGTAATTTTTTTCTAAATTTCTAATATTATTGAAATTAATTAATTATAAATTTTTTTATTAATTAATTCATTATTTGTATATTTTATTTAGTTCAATGCTACATATATATAATACATTAATTGCAGGTAAAAAATAAGTAACAAAATTACAAATTTCTAGGAATTAATAAGAACTAACAAAAAAAATACTGATCCACCTAACCAAACGCAAACATAAAATGAAAATGAACACTTCTTCTTCTCTTCAACAAAAAATAAAATTGAAACATAGCCAGCAGCATCAGGTCGGACTCAGGGGTGCAAGTCGGGAGAATCTTCATTTTCCTTGTCGACCTCTCCGCCGTTCACCACCGAGCCCTCTGCCGCCAACTCCGCCTTCCTCCATCTCTCCATGGCTTCCTGAAGTTGAGCTTTCAACGAAACCGCCCTTTCCTCCAAGAAAGTCACCTTCTGCTGCAACTCTAGGTTCTGACTCTGAAGCTCCAACTCTCTCTCCACCATTTCTTGGTGCTTCAGCTTCAATTTGTTCAGCTCCGACTCCTTCGCGTTTAGGATCGGCGCCGCCTTCTGCTTCTCCTCCATCTCCGCCACAATATACTCCCTCCGAAGAACGTCCTTCGTGGCTTGCCGCAACATTTCCGCCTGTAGATAATTTTGTAGCCATTTTAATTTTGATAAAATAAATTTTTTTTTTTTTTTAAAGAAGAAAAGATAGGTTAATTTATACACCTGTTTTGCAATGAGTTTTTCGAGGTTGTCTATTTGTTCCCTGACATGTGCCGGGTAATAGTCCTGGTCATGGCCGGAAGCCGGCAGGGAAGTATTGGAAGTCGCCGGGCTTTCCATGGTGGACAGAAGGTTAGCGGTATGACTGGGTGGCGGACGGTAAGCGAAACCTGGTGGTGGTGGCAGGTCGTGCTGCGGAGGAAAGATACAGTCAGGCGCCGGGAGGATAAGACCTTTCGGCACCCCAGCCGGCGGTGGCATCACCGGCGCCTCTGAAGCTTCTGTGGCGGTAGGGTTGGGCGGCGGACTGTAAGCGAAACCCGGTGGTGGTGGCAGGTCATGCTGCGGGGGAAAGACACGGTCAGGCGCCGGGAGGATAAGACCTTTCGGCAACCCTGCCGGCCGTGGCATCACCGCCGCCTCTGGAGCTTCTGTCTTGACCACTTTCAGCTTCCGTTTCCGTGAATTCTCGGCTGCAACAAACGTCTTCTACATTAGAATAAGTACTACAATCTAGTTTTAAGCGCCGGAAGAAAAAGAGAAAAAAAAATTAAAACACCTTCGTTGGTCTGAGGCTGGTTCGTTTCTGATTGAACGGCGGGCTGATTCTCCGGCCGACGCTCTTCTTCTACATGAGAGACAAACAGAAAAATTAATTTAGAAAACATCAGAAACCGCTTTCCGAATTGAAAGAAGCGCAAATAATTACCACCGGTGGCGGAAGAGACGAAATTGATCATATTTTGGCCCTCTTCTCCAGCCATTTTGCAGAATAAATTGATATTAAACACCAAAGAATGCGTTGAATTAAGAACCGAAACTGGAATGCAGCTCTTTGTTGTTTGTTGTGTGTAAAAATATGGCTGTGAGGACCCCTTTATATAGTTGTAGGAGGAGCGTTTTAGTCGAATTTGTCAACATGAAAACGCCCAACATGATTACGATATCTTTAGATTAGTCATATTATATTTAAGTACATTGAATCAAAAAATTTGTCAATGATGTGTATTTTTATTAATTTTTAAAGTGTGAATGTGTAAGGATCTGTAGAAGTAAAATCACAACGGAACTATTTTCTCCACTGTTAGATTTAAATGTATGGTAAAGATTGCATAAGATTGAATATTTTGTATTAATTACCATTGACCAAAATGTGTAAGTCAAAATGTAAGTACAAAAACGTATGCTAAAAAATGTACATACAGAAGATTTAGATATTTTTTAAAAGTTAATAATCACCCAATATGCACATTTCACAATTATCTATATTGGCATCGAATGATTATTTCATGTTTTATTTAGCACCTAATTACATTATTATTAGGATATGTAATTTGAGTTCGTTGTTTGAAAATTGGAACTTTTCTTGTGTTTCGTTAAAAGTAAAAAATGAAAATCATTGTCTTATTTATAACTTAATTATCACGGTTAAAACTCAAAACTAAAAATTCATTATCTTTTTTTTTTTTTTTAATTTTAAATAAGAGTTATAATGTACCAAGTAGTTATTTGGTATCAAAATATATACGATCGAGTTCTTGACAAGTAGTTAAAAATGATTAGCAAAAATGTTGGGATAATTGTAAGGGGAGGAGGGTATTGTGATTCCAAAGTTATAAATTCAAACTTTGTAGGTTTAATTAGTTAAAAATAATTGACGAAGAGCCGAATAAAATAAAATAATTATCGGTGAGAATTTTAAAATATGAAAATATTGAGAAAACTAACAAAAATTTAAGAGATTTTAGACGGTAGAGTTGTGTGAAAAATAGTTTCCGTACCCTTAAATTTTCAGTTTTCGTGATGATTATAATTTTTTAATTAAGAACTTAATTTCCTTTACCAAAACACGAAAAATTTATCAATTTTCACTCGACGAAACTCAAATTATATCCTAATAATAATGTAATTATAATTAAGCGCAGAATGAAACATGAAATAGGGTTGGATTGACATTTTTTTATTTTTATGTTTTCATATAAGTTTAATTACTGGACAAAATTAAACAAAGTGAACTTAAATTCTCAACAAAATCCCATTAGGAATTAGTTATAAATTTTCAGAAAATTACAACATAAAATCAAATCCACAAAAAAAATACAATAAAGAACGGATGAACTAGCCAGCAAGCCGCAGGAATAAAATTTACATTAAGCCTGATGGGGCAAGGCAGGTTTGATAATTTTTTTATAAAAATAGCTAGCATTGATGTTTACAAAATTTACAAAAATGTTAAGAGTATTATCTATCCCCTTAAGGCGTTCAAAAAAATATCGTATAAATATTTTGTCCCACTAGACTTGCGGGTGAACAGAATGAAAAATAAAATCCTAGCTGCATTCTCATCTCATTTGGTCTCTCTTTCTCTCTACGAAGGAGGAGCATCAATGGTGAATGTTTTTTCTAAGTTACTGACCGTGCAGACGTCCATTGCATGCGTCCACACGGTTCCGACAAGTACACAGGTGGTGGCACGGCATCAGCACCACGTCCGCCGCTTTCCCGCACGCCTTACAAGGATGCGAGAAGTGCTCCACCTGTTAGCCACCGCCGAGAACCCTGCCCCGCCTTCCCCGTCAACTCTGCCACCATCTGCTCCAGGACCTTGGCAAGATGTTGCCAAAAGCATTCACAGTGGAATATATGAGATTTAAAATGTTAATTATGTCTATTCACATTTTGGTACAAAGAAATTTAGGCCAATTTTAAAGTTTAAATATAAATTTAGGTCAAACAATTTTGACGGCTACTAAATTTTTTATGCCTTACTTTTGGTTATTTAACTTCTTCTGTTTTTAAAACCAATTTATCTATTTAAAATGATCGTTTTCTGGTCATTTGATTATCTCAACATTTGGATGTATGGAAATTTTGGTGAGACAATCCTAGCTCCTTAATCCAAAAGTTGAAAGTCTTGAAATGAACAAAAACGATCATTTTAAATAGTTGAATTATCTAAATATTGTTAAAAAAATAAAATTTGGTGATCAAAATTATACGTTTCAAATAGTTTAATGATTGTGTAAATAATCTAACTTTAAATTACAAATTAAAAAAATTAAAATAAAAAACACTGATCTAGCTAGGCAAACATAGATGGAGAATGAACCCTAACTAGCTCATCGATCTGTAAGACTGTATCTGCATGGTACATATCTTCTCCGCGCCACAAACAGGGCAAGCACTCATGCCGCCGGCGCAATTCCGGCAAGCACACAGATGGTGGCACGGCAGCAGCACCACGTCGGACTCTTTCCCGCACCCCTTACATGGACGGAGGACGGGAGGATCTTCCTTTTCCTCGTCGGCCTCTCCGTCGTTCACCACCGAGCACTCGGCAGGCAACTCCGCCTTCCCAAATCTCGCCGCGGCTTCCTGAATTTCAACCTTCAACACAGCCGCCCTTCGCTCGAAGAAACTCGCCCTCCGCTGCCACGCTTGGTTCTCACTCTGAAGCTCGGCCTCATTCCTCACCAACTCTTGGTGCTTGAGCTTCAGAGCGTTCAGCTCCGACTCCTTGGCGTTCAGGATCGGCGCCAGCTTCTGCTCCGCCTCCATCCTCGCCGCAACATACTGCCGCCGCATATCGTCCGTCGCGGCTTTCCGCAGCATTTCCGCCTGTGATGCAAGCAGTGATTCAATGCTCTCGGTCTGTTCCTGGCTGGAAACCAGAAAGGACGTATAGGATGACGCCGGCGGCCTGTACATGGTGGACAGCTGGCCTGTGGTAGGGTTAGGCGGATGGAATGCAAAACCCGGCTGTGGTGGCAGGTAGTGCTGCTGAGGAAAGACACTGACAGGCGCCGCCGGGAGGAGGAGACGTTCTGGAGCCCCCGTCGGCAGCCGTGCAATCACCGGCGCCGCCTCTGAAGGTTCCGTCACGACCCATTTCATTTTTCTCCTTCGTGCGCTCTCCGCTGCAACAAACCAACAAAGTATTTATGCTTATATTAAATTTAAAAAAAACAAAAATGAACTAATTTTAATAACGGGAATTAAAAATTTTGAAATAAAAAAAGAAAAAACACCTTCGTTAATCTGAGGGCTGTTCATTTCAGATTGAAGGGGGCGATTCTCTTGCTGCCGCTCTTCTTCTACATGCGAAAGAAACACAAAAATTTAATCGAAAGAACTTCAAGAAAAAGCCGCACGAATTGAAGGAAGTGAAAATCAAATAAACTAATTACTAAGGGCAGAGGAGGGGAGGAAATTGATGATGTTTTTCCCCTTTTCACCAGCCATTTAATTTGCAAAAATGAACCGAAAGTAAAATACAAACAAAATGAGATGAATTCAGAACTGAAACTGGATTTTTGCAGTTCTTTGTGTGAAGAAATGAGACTGTGACGACCCCATTTTATAGTGGTAGGGAGGAGCATTTCAGTCAAATTCATCGATACGTAAATGCCCAATAAGGTTACATAATCTTAGGTTAATCATATTATATTTAAGAGCATACATATACAAGGAATTAAAAAATTAGTCAATCGTGTGTATTTTGTTAAATTCAAAGTGTGACATGTCGAAATTAAAATCACAACGGAACTATTTTTCCCGCCGTTAGATATTACAATGTGAGGTAAACATTACGTAAGAATGATCTTACAATGTGATGTAAGTATCGCGTAAGAATGAATGTTTTGTATTAATTAAAATGTATCTGACTAAATGTATATACAAAGAATTCAATACGTTTTTTAATAGCCAATAACGGTAACGCCATATGTACATTTTACAACTATCTAAATTAACACTGAATGATTATTTTACATCTAATTCGAGTTCCTTGTGTGAAAATTTAAAATTTCCTCCTGTTTTGTTAAGAAAGTTTTTTTTTTTTTTTTAAATCATAAATTTTTTTTTACTTATATCACAGTTGCGATTCAACCCGAGGGCAAAATATAACTATTATTCAAAATATTATAAGTTATCTTATTTCAACAGCCAAAATATCTTATTTTTACATGAAAAAGGTAACGCTTTTAACCAGAAATATGAGATTTAATTTTAAAGTATATATATATATTACTTGTAAAAGATATTTCTAAAGTATATGTTTTAAATCATAAAAGTATCAATCTCAGATTGAAAATAATTTTTTATATGAAAACTATTGTTTTGAACCAAAAGTATGAGTTTTTATCATCAAAATATATGTAACGATTTTAAAAGTATAACGATCTTATTACTTTCAAAAAGTAATTTTGTATGTATAAAAAAGGTAGAGTTCGTCTCACTTTTAAATGAATATTTTTTCATTTTTAAAATTATAAGTCTTACTTGAAGATTATATATATATATATATATATATATATATAAAGTTATATTTCTATCGGAATTTGTTTTAATATATTATAATCATTTTTTATCATTTTTAATATAATTTTTTATTATTCATGTATTTTTTTTAATATTTTCAATATACTTCTTACATTATAAACTCATTTGAGATTTGAGAATTAAAAATTTTATTCAGTAATATAAAATAAAATAAAATAAAAAGTCAAAATTTTGTATTTATCTCCATTTAAATTAGCTATGTATATATTTAGGGCATGTTCTTTTTTGTTGGATTAAGTTTTGATTTGAAAAAAATAGTTTTATAATGTAAAAAGTGTATTGAAAATGTAAAAAGTATAGCTGAATACTAAAAAGCTGTATTAAAAATAATAAAAACTGATTATAATATATTAAATCTACTGTTGAGATCAGAACTGAGATCAAAACCAAAACTTAAAGAGCAGGCACTTAGACTGCTTTTAAAATATAAATTTACAATCATTCCAAGCTCTCAATATATATTCAATTATTTCAAGATAAAATTATTATTTTGATAGAAAATACTAAAAATAATTTTAATTACTCAACCGATGTTGGGTTTGGATGGTCGTACCACGAAGTACAACCATGAGTAGAGGTACAATTTTTAAGTTGTACTTTCTCGATTCGCGGTCACGGCATAAAATACAGAAACGGCGTGTGGTGACCGCCGCATTTTCGCTCTCTAATCCCAATTTAAAATATCATTAGGCAGAGCCCCAGAGCCAAGTGATGGCGGCTGCTACGACGACGATGGCTGCTCTTCTAAGTCCGACAACTTTCTCATTCCCTACCCACCGAGGTCTGCGTTTTCATCCCTTTGCATTTTCATGGTTGCGCTTATCTAGTTAGTTAGCTCTCTAAGAAAATTTGAATTTTCCCGATATAATTCGTGCCGCAGGATTGCGAGTGTCGACTGGTGGTTTGCGGCGGAACAATATCGAGGTGGGCTGCCGCATTTCCCTTTATTCTATCGTTAGGGTGAACGACGGTAGTTTGTAAAGCTGCTTTCAATCTAGTAGGAGTACTGGTATTGCTGTTATTTTTACAGTCGAACGAAAGTGAATAACTCCGTAATGAACAGGAACAGGGTGTATGGCTAGTGTTTGATTAAATGTTTATGTGAGAATGTAATTTTTTATTTTTTTTTTTTCCTAAAGAAGGCCAATTCTTAGTTGTTCTTATGGTATGTAACGTTGATTGTGTCCTTGTGCAGAAAAATTGTGTAAGAAAGACTGCTCTTGCTCAAATTACTGCCAAATTTGAGTTGAAGCCTCCACCATATCCATTGGTAAGTGTTGAGGATAGTATTTGAAACATTGCTCTTTTAATGGTTGAGAATAATATTAGAAATACGGCTCTTTTTAGTGGAATGGAGGAAATATATGTTGATCCACTGGTGAATCTAATGAATATTTCTCTCACAAACACACACATGCATGTAACACAGAATATAGAATTTTACAGTGGTTTCGACTTTCCATTCGTTGATGCTTTGTTTCCTCATTTTTGTTGGATAAGGATGCTTTGGAGCCTCACATGAGTCGGGAAACCCTGGAATATCACTGGGGAAAGCATCACAGGGCTTATGTGGATAATTTAAACAAGCAAATAGTAGGAACAGGACTGGAGGGAATGACGTTAGAAGATATAGTACTTTCTACTTATAATAAGGGAAATCTCCTTCCAGCCTTCAATAATGCAGCACAGGTGTGAAATTTAGAGATCTCTGTTTCACTTTCAATACTTCGTCTTTCATATGATTCAGGACCTATGGATGCTTGAAGCTACCATCTTCTGACTTGTCTCCCGTCTTTTGATAGTCTATGCTTATATACACCTGCAGGCCTGGAATCACGCGTTTTTCTGGGAATCTATGAAACCAGGAGGCGGAGGAGAGCCCTCTGGGGAGCTTTCAAGACTAATAGAAAGGGACTTTGGTTCTTTTGAAGGATTTGTGACAGAATTCAAGGCAGCTGCAGCAACTCAGTTTGGTTCTGGTTGGGCTTGGCTGACATGTAAGCAGTTTATTGCTACACATTCTCCTCATCTTGCGTTTTCCCCACCAAACCCTCCAAAATCCAGGAAGAAAACCTATTGTAGCCTTCATAGTGAAGTTTTTTGGAGCATATATTCTCATACAGCTAGAGGCGGCATAAGTTTACATCTGAATTTTTTTCTTAGACAAAGCAAATACACTCGAGGTGGGGAACTCCAAGAATCCCCGTCCGTCGGAGGAGGACAAGAAACTCGTAGTGGTGAAGAGTCCTAATGCCGTAAACCCTCTGGTGTGGAATCACCTGGTGAGTATTTTCATGCCTGAAACTTCATTTGTTGATTGCACAATCCTGACAATGTTCTTTACTGCTTGCAGCCACTCCTCACTATCGACGTTTGGGAGGTAACTAAACATTGAAAATTCTGACTTCATTTTTGATTTATTCTTTCTAAATTTCCCATGTCTTAATGTATCCTCACCGTTTTCCTTCTTGTGGCAGCATGCTTACTACCTTGACTTTCAGGTAAGGCCGATTTTTTTTGATGAAAAGAGTGATTATCTATGGTAAACTTCTGAGAATAACAATGCGTATGGTCTTCTTTGTTCCAGAATCGGAGGCCAGATTATATATCAATCTTTATGGAGAAGCTTGTATCGTGGGAAGTGGTCAGTTCTCGGCTTGAGGCGGCCAAAGCTACAGTCGCAGAGAGGGAAAGAGAGGAAGAGAGAAGAGAGAAAGAGGAGGAAGAGAAACTTCTCCCCAATGTGGAAATGTATCTAGATAGCGATGATGATGATGAGTCTCAGTCCGAGGCTGAAGCTGAATGATACGTTTATAATAGTATTATTATCAATTTTTCACTGCTAAATTCTAATGAGTTTATTTGAGTTGCCTAGAAAGGAGATTGTTGCTTATTTTTTAAAGTGCACTGTAATGTCCTTCCCCACGCATAGAAGTATATCAACAAATACTGAAAAATGAACTCTTTTAGTGAAACGGAGATAGTATAATTGATATTAGAAACGAGACTCTTTACACTATACAAGCATGGGTTTCTTCAAGTTCTATTGATTTCAAACACAATCCAAATAAAATTCAAATGCACCCACAACAGCAAACTCCACAGCTAAAAGCATATTATACATCACTTGGATGCCTCAATTTTAGTGCAAAAGGTGCCAGGAGAAGAACACGTAAATGTTATTCAGTTTGATCCTAAAATTTATTGAAAACCAAGTATGAGACTCCATGATAGTGGCGCAGATAAAAACAAATGGAAAACTGCCTTTCCCAATTAGGTACACGAGTCAATTTGGTGAAAACAAAAACAAAACATAAAATGGCTAGGATGCATATCAGCAAGCTTTAACCTGTAAGAGCAGCATTAAGAGCACTGTGAACGTCAACCCCGATTTGGGCTTCAGCTTTCTCCACATCTGTTGATGCAGAACCTAGTTTCTGCGTAAACTCTGCAAGGCCCTTTTGGACTAGGCTTTGATCGAATTGGTCAATTGGCACAGCTTCAACTGCAATCACATCCGCGACAGAATTTGCATGAATGAATGCAAATCCACCACTTACGAAATATTTCTTCACGTCACTGCCAGAATGGACTGATAAAACACCAGGTTTGAGCTCAGCAATTGTCGCAACATGCCCTGGTAAAACACCCATATGCCCTGTAGTTGCAGGGATTATGACCATGTCAACCTGAAAGAAAGGAACAGAATCTGTTATGTCCCAATACTAAACAGCCAATCTTCTTCAAAGTAATAAGTTTGCTGATTATCAGCTTGTGAATGATGATTCAAAACAAAAAGGTTTTGAATTAGTGCAATAATTAGCAAGCCAGAGGGGACTAACATAAGGCTGAGAAACATTTAGGAAATTCCAGCTTCCTAACACATACTCCTTTTTAATTTTCCATTCACTAATCAAAAAATAAATCAGCTTTTGGGGGGGACCTTGATCATGTCTGTAATGGAAACCTAAGGTTGATGGCAAAAACTACATCCCCAATACATGTTTTGAGCATCTGAAACTGATCCTTTATGCAATCAAAAACAGGGCAGAACTGCCATCACTAGGAACACCTGTGACATTTTACCTGTCAAAAATAGAGCTGGTATACAATATTCCTAGGTAAGTCAGGAAACAACTAAACTCTGTATATAATAATCTCTTGCGGCATTCTGCCTTCCGGTTCATTTTAACCCTCAGCGTTTACATATCTACAATGTGTTGGTTACTTTATTTCATGCCACCCCAGCACTTCCCATTTCAAACAAAGACAAAGGAAAAAAGAAGAAATGAAAATTACAATCACATAAGATAAGAGTTCAGACCTATGAAGTAGATAAATCATAATACAAATAATAACAATGAATAACTCTGAGAACCAAAGAGATGTCAAAAGGCAATGTCCCCTTATAAGCTGAAAGAGAACCTATGACGAGGCTAGTGACAGCATACAACCCAACAGGATAACATATAATGTGGCTGAAAGAGACTTTGAGCCTCTTATCCACCGCATTCATAGTCGACAGTTCTGTGCTGCCTAGGTAGATTCATCACAAAACAACCAAACTTTATACCGTCCTAATCCTTCAGAATTGCAGCTACAAATATTACTAAAACCAATCAAAAGGAAAGCTTCTTAAATGACAAGAACAGCACACATAAAGATATACTTTTTGAGAAGGATACATCGCCCGTATACTTGGAATGACAGTTAAGTTCCAAAGATACACGTGGACGTGTATGTTATTCCACAACAGATAATTGAAGCTTCCATTAAAATGCAGCTAATCTGGAATCCCGCTTGCATAATTGCTCAACATTTTACAAATAGATCGTTTATTACCCCAGTCTTCAAAATAATAGGCTAGGACGAAGAAATCGCGATAAAAAAAAAACATTTGAAATCAAAGCCAGAAAATCGTCTACATTCCCAAATCAATGGAAAAATTCAAAAAAAAAACTTTCTTTGACAAAGCTAAGAATTCCAAGAGCATATTAAATCTAATAACCGATTAACCGCAATTGAGACAGCAATTCATCACAGAGCATAAATAGCAAGAAATGAGTAACATTTTGCGAGCTAATGAAATTCCGATTCATAATAAAGTTTACCTCCTCCCCGGAAAAAACAGAGTTGTAAGGCAGGACGACGTTGATAGTGAGCTTAGAGGGGATTGTGGACGGCGTAGGTGGCCGAGGATTCATGAACGCCGAGGGCGTCTTTGGAGGATCGATATTGGGGACGACTGATTTCCAGGCATCGACAAATTTCGAGTCAACAGGAGTTTCGACCGGAAGATCCGTGGAGAAGGGACGGCGCCCCCTCACCGCCGCGGCGGTGGCTCTAGACATCAACCTTGGAGCGTATCTGAACATGATTGAGTCGGGTTATCGGCGGATCTTTTGGTCGATTCCGGCGGCAAGCGGAGATGGTAGAAGGCGAAAGAAAATGAGAAACAGCTCACTGAACTGCAGCCTGCGCTTAGTAAAGGGCTCTGGGATGATTCGGATTTCGGATGGAAAAAGTGTTGGATTTGATGGGCTTCTTTATGGGCCAGATTTTGGGCTTTTATGGATTTCGTTAAAAAAAAAAAAACTCCTATTCTTCCTTCTTCTTTTTTCCCTCTACTTTTTAGCATATACAATATCGCATATAACTAATTATCGCACTTTAGAAAATCCAAAATATTTATTGTAATAATTTTGTAGGGGGATGGCTGATGAAGCACATTGTGACAGGTCGGGTTTTGAAATTCGGTAACTTTGACTGAAGTGTCTATCGCTAGCACTCTAAATATTTAGTATAAGTTATAGTTATTATTTATGTAGAGTTTTAGTATAATAACTAATTGTGTACTTTTTAACATGGTAGGATGCTAGTATCTATATAAACAATAACACTTCGCATGTGGGACAACACTAAGGAAATTGGAGCTGCCTCTAAATATTTCATTTCTCCATAATCAGAATCACAGGATAGTTGGTCAAAACCAATCCTGAAATTACCACAACCGTCCACCTGCGAAACATGAACAACATGACCCTTATATTCTCAAATCAGGTGGGACTGTGTGATAACGTCAAATGGGACCCACCAATTCACTCTGGTAGGCCCTACTAGGCCTCAGCGATAAGATCAAATTTGGGTTGGAATCCAAACCGAACACACCAATAATTGAAATACTTCTTTTAAGCTATAGACCTAATTTCATTTAGTCCCTGAAGTTCTCCAAAAATTAAAAACTAAATAGTACCTCAAGTTGGACATGTTTATATTTTTTGTACTAAAATTGGTTTAAGGACCATTTAAAGTGATCGTTAAACATCAGGGACTATAATGCAATTTTTCGTGAGTAAAAATCAGATTGTTTTAAACTCAATAAAATAAAGAGTCAGTTACAAAATAAAGAGATCAGTTACAAACTCAATAAATAAACTGCTCGTCGTCATCTTCAAGTTATCAACGCGTGTCAATCATGGCCCCTCTCCCAATTCGCTATAAATCCCCGACGGTAACTCAGGCCACTCTCACAAATCACAAAACACACTCTCATTCACCATTCGATTAAGTGAATTCTTACTTTCAAACTCATCGTCGGAATCGGAGGAAAAAAATGAAGGCTTCAATCTGCTGCGCTGCGGTGGTGCTGTGCCTGGTTTTTCTGGGCGGAATTGAGAAGACGGAGGCGGCTAATTGCTCGGTAGCGGAGCTGAGTCCGTGCATGAATTCGGTGCTATTTGGTACACCTCCGACACCGGAATGCTGCCAGAAGGCGAAAGAGCAAGAGCCCTGTTTTTGCCAGTACATCAATGATCCGACGTACGGCCCCATCATGAAGGGTCCCAACGCAAGGAAGACCGTCGAAGCCTGCGGTTTGAAATGGCCGACTTGCTAACTTTTTAGCTTTGAGTCCCGTCGGAAAAAATAAAGCCAGTATCAGTTTGTATTGCCTTTTATTTTTTTTTTTGGGGTTCATAAACCTATTGTATCATGATCTGGAAATTGGAAATTAATATGAAGATTTAGTTATCTCATCTGCTGTGACTGAATCAAATTCCTTAATTTTACCAATCACAATTTTGACTGAAAAAAACGAAGGGAATAACTCCATCGACGATATTTGTGAAAACTATCACATGCACATTGAGATTGATCCGGCGGAACTACCAATATTTCCCTGAATGTGTAGTTTTAATTTTTCTGTTTCTAAGTTATCCAATTATATCACTCAACATGATTTCATGTCAAAATGACATATTTACTAAATGGGTTAATTAGAACAAGCGGGTTAAAACGAATTCGACATGTTTATTGTTGTGTCATTCATGTTCAATCCAGATTTGACCCATGGTCATACATGATTTGCTAAATTTGCGTTAGATTCGTATCAGATTTAGTCACGGGTCACAAATTAACACCCCTCCTTATATCTAACTAATAAAATGACAATTGTAATTTTACCAACTAGAAGGGATGATCGCTATGTTACGTTACGGTCAAGGTAGTTGACCGTAAGTTTATAAAATCCTATGGTGTATTTGGTAGCTTGTACAAACCTCAAGGGGTAAGTGTAATCTACCCCAAAAAAAAAAAAAAAAATTTTGATCGAAACGATGTCGTTTCCCCACCTTTTTTCGTTTTTCGAATTTTTTTGCGCTATACGAATTCATCCTCTCCAGAAAAAGAACGCATTTGAAGATGGCTACCCGGCTCAGTTCGCAGACCCAAGCATTCAGCAATGGCAAACTACCATTATTACAGCCATTATCGCCATTCATCAAACCGTATTCATCTAAACCAATAACCACCGTTGAAGACGGCAGCCATGTCGGCTCCGACGACAACGGCCGCCTGAAGGAACCCAGTTCGAAAAGATCATCTTCATCAACCAAAACCAAGCGAGCCCGAAGCATGGCTGGACTGATCAACACTAGGCCATGGTCGCCCGACCTCGAAGCCTCACTCACCACCCTCGCCCCACCATCCTCCCTTTCGCAAACCACCGTCCTCCACACCCTCCGCCTCATCAAAGCCCCTCCCAGAGCGCTCCGTTTCTTTTACTGGGCCCATCGTTCGGGATTCATCCACACCCCTCAATCCTACCTCCTCACGCTTCAACTCCTCTGTCAGGGTCGAAACTTCAATTCTGCTCGAAATTTCCTCTTTTCCATCCCTAAGAAGTCCGGTGGGGCTGTCAAACTCGATGACAAACACTTCAACAGTTTGATTCGGGCCTTCGGCGAAGCTGGGCTCTTTAAAGAATCATTAAAGGTATTCAGTACCATGAAATCCATTGGCGTTTCGCCCTCTGTGCTTACGTTTAATAATTTATTCTCGATGTTGCTCAAGAGGGGTCGAACAGGAATGGTGTTTAAACTGTTTGATGAAATGCTTAAGACGTTTGGTGTGAAGCCTGATTTGTATAGTTTCAATATTTTGATAAGAGGGTTTTGTAAGAACTCAATGATTGACGAGGCCTTCAGATTCTTTAAGGAAATGGAGAAGTTCCATCTCGAGCCCGACGTAATCACGTACAACACCATTGTGGACGGGTTGTGTAGAGATGGTAGAGTGAAAATTGCGCATAATGTGGTGAAGGGGATGGAAAATAAAGGTCCAAATTTGTCTCCTAATGCTATTACTTACACCACTTTGATTAGAGGATACTGTGGGAAGCAACAGATGCATGAGGCTTTGCATCTTTTCGAGGAGATGATTCGCCGAGGGCAGAAGCCTAATGAGATCACGTTCAACACTCTTATACAAGGGCTTTGCGAAGCACGAATGCTTGACAAGGTAAAGGAGATATTGGATGGCTGCAATGGAGAGGTTGGTGGATTTGTTCCGGACACTTGTACATTTAATACCCTGATGAATGCTCATTGCAACGACAGAAATTTGGATGGAGCTATGAAGATCTTTGAGAAGATGGCAGAGTTGAATGTCCAACCAGATTCTGTGACATATAGTACATTAATTCGTAGTTTCTCAGAGAAAGGGAAATTTGAGCTGGCAGAGAGATTGTTTCAGGAGTTATCTGAGAAGGAGATCTTATTGCACGACGATGGATGCACGCCTCTTGTTGCATCGTATAACTCCATGTTCGTCTACTTGTCTGCAAGAGGGAAAACACAGATGGCCGATATAGTGTTCAGGCAGTTATTGAAGAGAGGAAAACAGGATGCTTCTGCTTTCAAAACGTTGATCAAGGGCCACTGCAGAGAAGGTGCAGTCAAGGATGGTTTTGATATCTTGGAAGTGATGCTAAGGAGAGATTTTCTTCCAGATGTTGAGACATTTGAACTTCTGATTGATGGTCTTTTGCAGAAGTATGAACCAGTTCTCGCTCATCAAACGTTAGTTATGATGTTAAAGTGCTCTCATCTTCCTCGGGCGTCCATTTTCCATCACATTCTAGCCGAGCTTGTTAAAAATGGCCATGCTGGAGAATCCTACAGTCTGGTTAATTTGATGCTGGAGAGAAAGATAAGGCACAATGCCAAGATTGCAACAGATACTGTGAGGATGTTGTTTAAAGCTGGCTTGAAGGATAAAGCTTTAGATATTGTTCGGTGTCTGTATGAAAATGGCTATTTGGTTCATATGGAAGAACTAATTATCTCACTCTGCCAGCAGAGAAAGCTACTGGAGGCTCAGGAATTGTTGGTTTTTGGTACAAAGAATGGCCAGAGATTTGATAAGCATGTCTATGACACGCTTTTAATCTGTCTGTGTAAAATACGAAGAGTTCTTGAGGCATTTGAAGTTTACTATGAACTGTTAGAACAAGGAATTCAGCAGCCTTTAACCTGTCTTGAAGATTTAAGAGTTGCTCTTGAAGCCGAAGGCAAATCTAAAGAAGCCGAATTCGTTTCCAAGAGAATGCCGAGTCATTCGCCCTCAAATCGATATGTTTCAAACTCAAGATCCATGAAAACATTGAAAAGAAGTCCAGATTTATGATATTTGTACAAAACTTTTCCTCAGTTGGATGAGAAATGACTAGTGTTTTTCTGGCATTTTCTCTGTAAGAATCTCTATTTTCACAATCTGTAACTTCTAATGATGCATCTATCTACCTTATTGGGGATGTCTTGAAAGATAACAAACCATCCAACCATGAACTTGGTTCATTGTCCACAGATTGTCCAAAAGCTTCCCACAAACGAATTGTCTGATCAACTCCAGCCGATGCCACCGTCGATCCATCCGGGCTCTGAGTAAAAATCAAAACAAGAACGTTGTTGAGCTTTCAAGTACTCAAAATGCTATTCAGTTCTCAGTTTTCTTAGTCAGAAGACACAATTTGGCACCTGTGCGAGCTGCAGAAGTCTGGATTGTTGTTTCATCGACGCCCCAATTTTCGCCATGGATGGATACTTCCACAAACACAGCTGGTTTTCGCACGTTGAACTCCCATCCCCCCGGCCATAGCCATGTCCACTCAATATCTCTTTCCGGTTCCTGTTCCACACCAAACCACATATCTGAGCATGGGTGCCAATGCTGTTGATGCAAAGTCCTTTCTGCACATCCCATAACTTCAGTGAGCCGTCGTTGAAGCCGCCACCGGAAGCTAGAACATCACTGTTAAAAGGGCACCAATCCAGAGCTTTTACTGCAGCATTATGAGCTTTGAGGCGATGCACGTAATGCGAAGAACTCATTTTGGATGCGTTCCAAATGTATACAAGATTGTCATCTCCACCGCTTGCTAGAATGTTGCCTGTTTGTGACCATTTCAAACTGCAAATTTGCTTGGTGTGGACTCTCATGTAACATGTCAAACTGTTTTTCGCTCTCACTGCAGGAAAAACAGTGAGGAAATCAATAACTCCGAAGAATTCGAGTCGAGGCGGCGACAGTAATCAACGAAAACACAACGAAAACAGTACCATCATGATTGATGATTGTTCTGTCTTCGCCGCCGGAAGTTAAAATGTGACCATTCCATGCTAAAGATCCCACTTTTCTATGATGGCCTCTTAGGCTTCTGACCTGAAAATGAAGATGTTCAGAACAGATAAAAAGGCAATAACAGAGGTGTTTATCCATGGCAGCTTACAAGCTTCGAAGTCTCGGCATCCCGGAGCTGGATGTCGGAGCACATAAATCCCACAGCGATCCTTTTTCCGTCGCCAGACCAGGCTACACTGGTGGGACAATCAATGCCGCTGACCACATGCAATAACTTATGAGTTGCTTTGTTAAAAGCATTCCAGGTGTATAAGGCAGGGCCCAAAGCAACAGCAAGCAAATTGCTTCTTCCCCAATCCATGATATTCCTGTAGAAATCATCCTTCAATTCTGGTGCATCCAAAATGCACGACTCCTTCTGCAGTAGAAAACATCAGAATTAATTTCCCTTCCTGTAAGAAACTGTGTCCAAAAACATCAGAATTTTCTCTCTCATAATTCTCACCTTGGGGAACGATCGAGTTCGGTTAATGGTCAAATTAACCTCTTCATCACTTCGCCGCATTTCGTCGATGAGGCGGGCTGATTTTCTGCTTGATTTGGGGCTTCCTCTGAAGACTAGCATTCTGAACGGTCTCCCTTCTGCATCCAAAGTCAGATTTTCTTTCAATTTCCTGCGGTACACTTCCTGTCAGATAGAACCCGCCGTTAAATGTTTATAACCAACTCTAAATTAAAAAACATGGGTCGAATTCTTCACTAAACCCAGAAAATGGAAGTTCATAGGAACTCATGGAAACCTAGAATCAGAATCTGAATATTTTATATTCATGAATTCAAATGCCAGGGGTTCAAGAAACTTAACAACACCAGTTCATACCCAAAGAAAAATGGAAAAAATTGGAAACCCAGAACCAGAATAGAAGAATACAGTTACTGACATTGAATTTAGGGTTTGCAAACTGCTTATCATTCCGGTTCGTCAATAAAGTGCGAGCTTGATCAAGATCCATCAGGCTCCGACTCGGTATAAATCTATCTCCCTTCCGAAGGAAATGATTCAAGAACTTACTTTCAGTAGAGTATCAAGAATCGAAATACAAAGAAGTCGTAAAATAAAATAAACTTTAAAAGTGATGAATTCCTCAAAGAAGGAATGAAGCAAACAAGAGGTAGTCCCATTACCCGAAAATCATACTCGACAGGACTGCTACGGAGGCGTGTTGGAGAGTGCCAATCAGATTGAGGAAATCCCATCTCGAAATTCTCTCCCATTTCCCGAAACTTCCGAACAAACCCAGATGAGGAGAGCAAATCTGCACCATAAATTTTCAAAGAAAGATGACGACGAAGACAATTCCGACGATCATGAATCTTGAGAGAGGGAGAGTTCTCTGCAATTCGTTCGCTTCGCGCCACAGAGAGGGAAGTGTCCGTTGCCTATTGAAAAGTTACTGTTATTATAGTAGTTGTAGGCTCGCGTTTTCCCTTTTCTGCCCTTTATATGAGTATATGGACCAGATTAGTGGGAGGAGATGGGCTGATAACAGGCCCAAGTAAAGTAGACTGGGCCATAAGTTGCTGGGCTCTATAATTAATCTTATTACTATTTTTTGATACCTCCATAATTAATATAATTTAATACTTAGGTATTCATTTTATGTTTGGTTCCTTAATTATTTAATCCCAAATAGTCAACCAATTATTTTAATTTTAAATATCGAACAACAACGACAAATAAACCTCAGATTCACTACAAGAAGTCAACTATATATAGATCATATTTCGGTATGACGCACGATCCAGACACATTTATTCATTTATATTCATATACAACATTCATAGTTATTTTACAAATTGTTACAACAACTAAATCAAATACAATTCAAAATTTATGAACTTTCGATCCCAAGCCTACAAAAAATTTGATGAGGGAGTCCTATTCAACAGTCCACCAATTCATCCACCAATCCGAAGTTAAACTCAATACACATGCTTAGTTTGGTACGAAAGTTTCAAAACTCAATACACATGCTAAGTTTGTTACGCAAGTTTCAAAACATAACTACAGTACATCGGTAAACTCGATACAGACAACGTTAGACAATCACATACAAGTTTGAGAATATCTGAATTTCACTACAGATAGTTTGCTTCATTAGGCACCACAGGAAATATGAAAAGATGTAAACGGGTCAGAATTCCCAAGACTACCATATACTATGCACTTTTGAACAATAGATAACAAGAAGATTCGAATGAGAAGACTGATAAAAACTCAGAACTCGTAGCTTCTAACCAAGACTGCAACACAAGTGTTAACAAAGAATTCAAAGCTGTTCGGTAAAACTTGGAACCTTGTACACAAACTAGTGCTCTGAAAACAAAAACAACTCAAAAGCCGCAAATCACTGATTTCACCAGCTGAATACTTAATCAGACACCAAAAAACAGACCCCGCAGATATCCGTAATAACTCAAGCCCATGATGGTAAAACCTCTTGCGAAATATCATCTGCAATCCACTTCTTAATCTGACCCACAACCAAGAAATACTGTCGAAACATATGTAAGGAGGGCAAATCAGATGTTTTTGCAGAAAACCAAACCAGACTTTCTTTTTTAATGAATAAGAATAAGGCTTACTTGGGCTGCTAAAATGAAAGGAATGAAAATCTTCCCCTTGGCATTTGGGTTTGGCCCCTCGATCAACTTTTTATCAACTAAAATGCCCTTGCCTCCGCTCAAAACAACATCAGTGATAGTTTTAACTAAATTTGGAATCCACGGAGTACCATCAGGTAGAATCTGTAATCCAAATAAACTACCTCAACACACCAAATGTAGAATAGAGAATCATGAACCATGAAGACGATTAACAGGTGAAAAGAAAACCAAATAGACAACAAACCTTCTCATCACTTTCATTCTTGTTACATCTCCCACTATTCTCAACCAAGACAACAGGTATATTTGATTTCTGAAAGCAGAAATTAGTTAAAGAGATTAAGAAGAAAATATTCAAATAGGAATTCTTTAATCAACAACAACTAAACCTTTATCCCACTATGTGGGATCCCAAGTTAGGTTTTTGGGCATGGCCACACTGACAACTTTCCCTTAATTTATTACTTTTTTTATTATATAATACATTTTAGTAATGAGGTTGGTTGCAGTTTACTCATAAAAGATAACCCAAAGTTCAAGACACCAATAGTTCTTGCATGTACATTTGCATCAAAGAACTACTAAAGAAAAAGAGACAAATAAGAGTAATACATTAACCAAGTATTAAAAGTTTGAATAATCCTTAGTGAAGTGAAAAATAACCACTACATATCTACACATAAGCCCCAAAATCCAATAGCTATAAAATCCAGGATAAGTCAAGCATTGTACAAGACCCAAAAAGACAGCAGTAAGTACGGATAACGTTTATGTAATATAATTTCGTTCTGGACAGTTACCTTGCTTATAATATCAAACTCAGTACACTTACTAATTTCCCTCACCCCACTCTTCTCACATATGAACAGATGATGCCTTTAAAGAGAACAAATTTAGTCAATACAAACGAAAAGAAACACACCTGAATGTCTTGTTTCCTTAACTTAGCCCCAGAGCGAACAACTTTAAGAAGGGACTCAGATCTTCTGGAGAAGAAGTCGTCATAAAGCAATCCATCAGGAGGTGAAAGCTGAGCATGTGTAAGGACCACTAATGCTCTTTGCCATATTTCTTTCCCGAAACTATCAGTTATAGCTTTCACAATTTGTTTATCCAAATTATCAACTCGGTATGCATCCAGACGGTCCACATAGAGCAAAACATCTATGGTCTTGTTCAGAATGAAACTGTTCAGACAGTCCAATTCAGAGTTATTACCAAAACTAAGCTTTGTCTTTTTGCGAAAAAAAAGGTGCAAATTATATATGATTATTGCTTATGAAGGCAAAAAAGGTTGAGACTTCAAACTTTAAAAATTATTTTCAAGCATGAAATAAATGAGAACATTTAAAACTCTCTATGTGCAAGCCGTAGAAGGGAAGGGGATATTTAGAATATAAACGTAACACTGACTTTTTTATGATATCAAGGGCTTGCTCATTGACATATCCTCCTTCAACAAGGCCAGGAGTATCAACAATGTTCAAAGTGAATCCTGCTTGTGTTCGAGAAACCATCATTGGCCTGGGGGTCTCTGACTAGAAAAATCAACAAAGAAGCGAACCAAAGTGAATAACACTAGCAACATCAATTAACATTCTCCAGCTCATTTTGAGAAAAAAAGCAAGAATACACTATGTACCTGGAAAGCACTGACAGGAACTACTCTTTCCCCAATAATTGAGTTCACAAGGGAAGATTTTCCAACACCGCCTTTTCCCATGACAAGGATGGTCAACGTGCTAACATTCTACAAAAGGAATTCGATGCAAACTTTATCCAAAGTTTAAACACAGAATTGTGCATAACTAGAATTAAAAAGTTAGGCCATTTTCTTTCCTGGATATGTTTTCTAGCTTTGATATCTAGGCATTAACGTGGGGAATGGGGAATGAATTGTGCAAAAACGTAGATAAAAAATAAACAAAAGGGAGAAAACCAAACCTCCTGCTTCAATTTACTCAACAACTCGTGCAATTTATTCTGTGTGGCAGCAGGAAACTGCTGTATTCCAGTCCATTCTCTTCCTAAATGGGCCGCCATTCAATAGCTGCATCCACAATTCCAATTATGAAAACACATGTAAGCAATGAAGAGCAGAAACGCTGAAAAATAATAAAAAACCGAAAACAGAGAGCTAAGGAAAAAAAAATTTATCCAGAAACCCTAATGATATAACACGAAAGTAACCCAATTTCCAAATATAGCAACTTAAATGGTTGATAAAAACAACATAATTCAGAAACCTAGAAACAATGCAAACTGTGAAGGCGGAGAAGTCAAGTTACTTCAAGAAGCGAAAAACAGAGAGAATATATATTAAAAAAATGCTCCAAGAATTTTGAGAAGAACCCACCGAAGAATATAGGATTAGGCAGCAGAAGAAGAAGAGAGAAAGGGTTTTGGAGTTTGACAATGAAAACCCTCTTTGACCAGAAGAGAAGAGAACATACCAGAGTTGGTTATCTATCACCTTATCGCCTTCAATCGTTGTTTCTAAATTTGTACAAAAAAATTAATTGTGTATATATATATATATTTACAATGTGCCTTTTCTTTTTTATTTTTATTTTTCTTTTGTAAGAAGAGAGGGATTTATCTAAATATTTAACTGAAAACTAGGGCTTTACAAAAGAGAGGGAATTATCTAAATATTTAACTGAAAACTAGGGCTTTACAAAAGAGAGGGATTTATCTAAATATTTAACTGAAAACTAGGGCTTTACAAAAGAGAGGGATTTATCTAAATATTTAACTGAAAACTAGGGCTGACAATTCGTGTCATGTTTGGATTGTCGAGTTTGGATTACTAAGATTAGTGGGTTCCCTTGTCGACACCACTTAACCCTAAACATAACCGTTTGATTATTAGTGTTATTTGGGTTGACCAATTTAATTCACGAACATTTCGGGTTTATGTCATGTTTTTGTATAAATTATTCGTCTCTAGTTTGGTTGGTGGGTTTACGTGTTGATATTCTCAACTCTAAACTTATCAGTTTAATTATTTGTGTAATTCAGATAGATCAATGTAACCCGCCAAGACTCATTCATAATTCGTTTATATCTTGTCGAATTCGTGTTGTATTTCTGTATCGTGTTAAAAATTGTCAACCTTCCAGGAAATAGAATTTTATTTATTTATTAATGTCGAAAGCATTTAAAAGCTTAAAGAAAGCAGTTTTAAATAATTATAACATTTTATAATTAAAAAAAAAATTATTTGGCAAGAATTCTTTTTTTCTTTTCTCCGTATGTGTATAAAGTTGTTGTTGGGCCTCTTGGTCCTTAAATTGGGCCTTAAACTTTTTGGGCTTTGACGCGTTGAATCTTGCTCGTCATTTTTTTCGTAAACTTAATTTTGGGCCTCTTACTACATTTGGCCTCAAAACTATTTGGGCTTTGACGCGTTTGAATCTTGGATTTCGGTTGGGTCCTATTCGCGTTTGAAGAGCCTATAAATAAAAATCAATCGAACGGATTGCGCGCCATTGCTTTCTTTTCCCGCAGTTCCTCACTCGGGGTGTTCTGGCGGTTTCCACTGGTGGATTTATAGGGTTTCCCGGCGTCTCGCTCCGGAGGCATGGAGAAGTTGAAATCGGTAGTCCCAGAAACCCTAAAGCGGAGAATCGGTGAAAGCTCCCCCGATGATCTCCAATCTACTTCCTCTGCCCTCCTCCGCTTCTTTGATAATCTCCCCCTTATTCACCAAGTAATGCAGTGCTCCTCTTTTTTCTATGGACCAATTTTTGTTGTTTGTCTTGATTTTCAATGCGGGCTTAGAGTGTTTTCGTGGCGCTTAAGTATTCTTTACGGGATGGTTAAAATTTTGTGTTCAGCGCTAGTGGTGCGATAAAATTATGGAATTGTAGGCTCTGGGATTGTTGTCTCTTTATTAGGGTTTTGTTTGTTTGTTTCTTATTGTGTTAGTCCTTTTTAGGTTCTTGGGGAGTTGACAGATGCAGGAAGGGGTCTGTGTAGAAAGAACCAGAGCGCTGCTATGGAATTTAAGCTCAAGGGCAATGACGGCTTCTCCAGAGGAGATTTTTCTGAGGCGGTGAAATTTTACACGAAGGTTTTTTTTTTTAAAAATTTCCTTCCTCCTTTCTCTTTTGTCAAAATTGTTTTGGGGAAGGGAACATGTGGGCTCTATTTGCTTTTTCGCCCAGGATGATTAGGGCGCCTCCTTTGGGACAAGAAGCTTATGTATATGCTTATGCATCTCTCTTTTACTGAACAGGCCTTGCGTTTTGCTCCAACAGATGTAGATGACATGGTGAAGAGCGTAGTACCAGTGCTATATGTTAATCGTGCATTTGCATTCTATGTGAGTTTTACGTCTGTTACGAAAGTCCATTCTATGTGCATTTGCAGTCTCTTACGAAAGTTCATACTTTTGATTAGAATGCTTGTATTTGTTTATAGACTTGGATCACAAAAGTTTTTCTTTCTTAGCTGGTTTGGATTACATTTAGTGGAAAAAGACAATCGAAAAATATTATAGAAGCTCTTTGAGTATGCATATTTATCTACTTATGTTTACTGGTGCATTCAAGAGGTTGAAGTTACATTATATTACTCGTAAGAACTTCATTCCACACTAAACATATGTTCTCTTATTCAGAAAATGGGTCTTCTGGCAGAGTCCTTACGAGATTCTAGCAGGGCTTTATCGATTTCTCCAGGCTATGCAAAGGTAATTATGCTCCATCTCAAAGTATTTGATTTGGCAACTAGTTCTATGATTTGTTGTTGACATTAAAGAAGAATGTGTCTATCCAGGCATGGTTTAGGAGAGGTAAAGCAAATGCTTCCTTGGGACATCATCATGATGCACTGCAAGACTTGAGTGTGTCATTGAAGCTAGAGTCGTCTTCAAATGGTAAAAGAATGATAGAAAATGAGATGAACATGATAGTCAATCAGTATAAGGAGACAGACGGTTCATTTCGGAAATCTGAGAAGCTGATATCGGAAATTTGTGGTATTGCTCTATCTGTTCTCCTCCTCTTGTCTCATGTCTCAGTTCTAATCACTAGCTGTTAGTAACCTTTTTCTATAAATCATGTGCTTAATTATCACAAGTCAGAGTTGTTATTTTTCAGTGTTTTCCTGTTTAATGCTATACAAATAAAAAAAATAGAGGTTGATTATTATCTAAGCAGTGTAGTTAATGATATTGGTCATTTGAATCCAACCTTTTGAAACTTCACATTTAGTGGGTAACTTTTGTGTACTTCACAATCTTACATTGCTTTTTTACTGGCATCATGCCATCTTTGTACTTCTTTACTATCAACATGTATAAGTGAAAAGTCTTCCTTGAAATGGTTCGTTTGTCTTTGTTTTCGACCTTTATTTTGAAATTTTTGAGATTTGTCTTCATTCAGCATGCATAAGCTGAAGTTGCGGTTAATCTCATAAACCTATGTCTTCTTTCAGGATATTCTCCTATTTCCCCTAAGTTAATTTTGCCGAATAACTGTGTATTACCCTAGCTGGAACGTAAATCTAAGTGTCCTGATTATGAACTTTCTTCGCTCGGGTGCATCCTGCTAAGGTGTCAGTTTTGTATGTAACTGTTATCTTCTCTACATGTTTCCTTAGATTCCTTATTCTATTTGTAACAATTGCTCTCTGCCTTTATTTCTTACAATGTAGGTCTTATGTGACAGATGAGTCCCATCAAATAGAACTTCAGTGTGCCTCTACAATATCTAAGGGAAGGGGATTGATTACTCTGGCTGAAATACCTGAAGCATCTTTAGTTCACAAAGAAGATCCCTATGCTGCGGTATGAACTGGAACCTTTCATCCTGACAATGATGAGTATGCCAGTCACTGAAGTTTGCTCAACTTTTCATCTCTTTATGCTGCTTCTTTTAATACTTTAATATATGCACTACAGTTTTTTTTTCTCCATGTAGAGACACAGACTTTGATCCTACTCATCTCATTCTGCTTCCTGAAATTCATCAACATCTTTTTACCATATTGAGTTATTTTCATTTGGAGATGTCAAGTTTGACTTGGGGACTACCTTAAAACTTTCCTCCAGATTTCGGGTTTGTGATATTCCATTAAAATAATGCGATTCTGAAATAAAATGTATTGAAAGCTAAATGTAGAAAGATATGAGGGATGATGGAAAGTAACTACTCGCTCTTTTCAAAATCGATTCTGTATTTCGCATTTTCCCTATGACATACTTTGTGTACTATTGACTATGTTGTAATGGAAAAAGTAAGAACAAAACGGAAATTTTATATGGTTAACATTCCACTTTGTGTTTTGTACCTTATAACTCTCAATAAGTTGTATTCTTTATTTTAGAACTCTTTCTTTGGGATGGAGGAAATGTTACTTACAATTTACAATCTTTTGCAGATCATATTGAAGCATTGTCGGGAAACTCATTGTCATTTCTGCTTCAATGAATTACCAATGGATGCAGTGCCTTGTTCATCGTGTTATATACCATTGTACTGCTCTCGTCTATGTCGAGTGCAAGCAGGAGAAGAACAAATACGTGAATCTCCTGTGGATGTTTCCATCTATGATGAAATATCTGAGGATCTACAAAAGTACATTTCAGATGTCATTTCAGTTGAGATTTCTAGGCCATGCATTAGGAACTTTACTGAGCATTTCCATGAGTGTCAAGGCGTGCATTGGCCTGTGGTATTGCCATCTGATGTAGTTTTGGCTGGTCGGGTCCTTGTGAAGTATATTGAACAACAAAGGCACTCTGGCTTGACGTTTAGCTTTTTAGGAATTTGGGTATCTTCTTATTCTTTTGTGTTAGTTTTCTGAGTCAAATCATCTTATTGAAGCTGCTTACACCGGCATTTGTTTACCCAGGATCTTTGCCACAACTATGCTCAACTCCCTCCAGATGATAAGTTGGAGTTCCACATATATTCAATTATATTGATGAACTGTCTTCAGGATTCTTATGGTGTGGAACTTCCGATCGATGGAAATACTACTTCACAGGTATATTGTTTCCGCCTGGTAAATTCTGCCAACTAAAAGATAATTAATGTCTGTCGATTCTCAAGTCAAGATATATGTCACCAAGAAAATTGAGTTTTATCATGCACTTGTGAAGAACAAATTTATAGATGAAAGTTTATTAAAACCATTATTTGCAGAAGAGTAGTTTTTCAACAGCCTACATGCTTTATTTATCATAACATCGAAACAGGGTTTACATTGTTGATTCTTGATACTTCTTATGTAGTTAGCTACTTGCTTACTATGATTTGTTCATTAAATGCAGCTTATTATACTTCTATCTCAAGTTAGGGTTAATTCCATGGCAGTTGTACGTCTGACATCCTTTGATATGATGGGATCTGTCAGTCAGCAAACAGAGCTGTCTCTAGCTGGAGGTGCTTCAACTACAGCTGTGAATCAGGTAGCAAGTGGATTTAATTTCATTGTGCATTTTCTAGAGAAATTTCCCTATTAAGGATGATTAGTAGATAGTTGCACTAGCCACACTGTCTGTTACCCTTTGCTAATTCAGTCCTAGTTTAGAGATTATTTTGCATGTTATGTACAGTTCAATTGAGTATGAGATTTTTAGAATATTTATCCTTATAGTCTGTTAGTTTCTTCTCTGGTGTTTGAAGGGTTATTTAGTATGGATGCTTAATCTTTTCTTTGCTTTTAGTAAATTTGTATGGCTCTATTGTTAGGCGAGCATGGGTAGTTGCTTTTTCTTGATCTAAATTAATTAATCCATCAGAAAGCATGCTCATAATTGTACTAAGTATAAAGAGATGGAATTTCGTATAACTGTTATCTGTTTATTTGTTCTATCTTTTCTCACATCATTCCACAGATCAGAGTTGGTCAAGCAGTTTATTCAGCTGGTAGTTTGTTTAACCATTCTTGCCAGCCAAACATCCATGCGTATTTTGTTTCCCGCACTATTTATGTTAGAGCTACAGAATTCATTGCAAGTGGATGTGAGCTTGAGCTGTCATATGGTGCACAGGTTCTAATTCTATATTGCTGGTGCCTTTTTTCATCTGGGTTTTAATTTTTGTAAAATTCTGCTGCAATTGTCTCCCAAAAGTCTTATTGATGCTAAAAAGTGAGTCTTTCTCCAGATTTTTGGCAGAGTTCTTGGTTGCTTGGCATTTCTATGCCTATGCATCGTTTATGCCTTACCTTTTTTTTTTTTTTTCCTTCATTTTATTATTCAGGTAGGACAGTGGAACTGCAAGGACCGAAAACAGTTTTTGGAGGACCGGTACTCATTTAGTTGTGAGTGTAGAGGTTGCTCTCAGCTGAATCTGTCAGACCTTGTTCTTGATGCTTATCAATGTATTAAAATGAATTGCTTGGGGGTAGTCCTAGATAATGGTGTAGCTAAATATGAGAATCAAAAGCTTCACCGCTTCAGTGTTGATCCAAGAAGCGAGGATTCCGGCAATCTCAATCAGGTTATTCTGGACGCCCTCTTTTCCAATATAAGCTGGATCCAGAAATATTTGCCATGGATGGGTGTTCTAGAACACGTTTACGATGTGTTACAACTGTTGCAATTATCCTGTTTTCTTATCATATCTGATTTTGATTGCCGATGAAATACAGGTTGACGAGCGCAACATTGATGACATCAGGAAGGTTGCTAGTAAAGTACTCAAAGGCTTCCATCTATTCCAACCTGGGTATTGCTTGAATTGCACTACTAAGCGTGATCTGGAAGCCTCTCATTCAGCAATCAGAAAAGCTGAGATACATCTAAGAAGGTGCATCAATTCATGACATCAAAACATGGCCTAATTGCCATTCTGACGTATATTTAGAACTACTGAATAAGGAGAACTTGATTGGGGTTCAGACATTCAATTGTTCTATCGCCTAGATTTACATTTTTATGCATAATCACACCATATGCTGCATATACAGGATTTCTAATCTTTTCACTTCGTGTTTTTTATATGACTTACCACAAGAATTTCACCTGTCTTCATAGTTTTAACAATATAAGTTTGCAGGTTGCGGGATGCAATTTCTTCCAATGATGTCCCAACTGATTTACTGCTGGAGGCTACGAGATCTGTTGACCTCCTTGCCAAAGTATTTCACCCTCTCAACAAGAGAAGAGCTGAGGTGAGTTTTCAATTACTTCCACTCTGGCTCCTGCAAAGTACTTTCATTTCTGTGAGAAAAGCAAATAGTTCTTTGTTTACAAATCATCAAATACGTGATATATGGATGTATATCATTATATTTTCATACCACCAGGTGAATTCTTCTCTGAATTGTTGACCATAGATGTACTGATACCCTCAGGTGGAAGACTATCTTGCACAAGCATTTTGTTTGGTTGGTGAACTTCACGCTTCCGGGGGCCATTGTCAAAAATCTATTGAGGTTTGATTTACTGAAGACTAATCTTTCTCAATTTAGGGTTTTAAGGTTTGGCTATTTTCAAGGCGTGGCGCGGGTCTTTACCGCCTTAAGATTTGATATCACTCCTTATACTGCCTGGTTTATCTCTTTTTTGGGCAGATCCTGGAAAAGCTCTATGGTCCAAATCACATTGTCATTGGAAACGAATTACTAAAGCTCATATCGATCCAACTTGCATCAAGAGATCCTGCTGCTGCAGACAACCTTAATCGAGTCGTTGCCATATTTTCCCGCTACTATGGATCACATGCAAGTCGCTTGTTCCCGCTTCTGCAAGATCTTGCGCAGGAAGCTCGTCAGATTAAGTGAAAGAACGTTGCTGGCGCTGTATTTCGCCACGGTATCTGAACTTTCTTAGATTGTACTGAGATATGGTTCTGTATCAGCTGTAGTTTATGCGTATTGATTTCTTACATTGCTCTCTGTAATGGATGAATTTACTTCACTGCTTTTGGTTTCCAGCAATCAGGAACTCATAAATTTTCATTGATACAAATGAACCCCAAAGAATAGAGTGCGAGATTTCTGGAAAAGTGTCAATATACAAACACAAAGTTGATGTATCAGCAAATTACACATAGTTGTAGTTCCTGATCCTACAAAACTCGGAAGCTCAATTCTGCATCTGACGAAAACCAATTGAAAATACGAGTCTACACTACACTAAAAGCCCAGTAGGGCGAGCTCCTGCAGCTGTTCAATACGATCAGGTGCCCTAGAGTTTGTCCGGGAGGAGGGAAAAATGTCCTCTCAGTTACAAATTCAATGAATATGGCCAAGAACCACCCGAAAGACACGGCGGCTTTGAGTTAAAATTGTCACCGGAACTTGGCATCATTGTGCTTGCCACCCTTGAATGCTGAAAGAGAGAAGAATGACCTTGTTGCTGAAAAACCAAAAAAGCAAGCAAATTGCAATTTAAGGAGACTAAAGAGAAGATGATGCAACCACCATAGAGTCCGAGCAACTTCAAGGGTCACAAAAAGAAAGGAAAAAAAACATCAAGCAAGATCGCAGAGATAACCTTTAGTAGTATTTGGAGCAGATATTTGCTCCTCCAGAAACTTGATGTGAGCTGCAAGAATACTTCACTATCAGATGGGTGCAATTTGCATAGCATAACTCCATGTCAAACATGAAACATAAAGACTGCCCTATGAATGCTGGGAAAATATCACCTGTGCTACATAGCATACGTGCCACTCTCACATAAGGATGGAAATTGCATTTTTACCTCCCTAGTTTGTGAGAGTGGCACATGTGCTATGTAGCACAGGTGATCTCACCGCTATGAATGCCTGCCTAAATGAAGCTACGAAAGACACTTGGAAAATGAAATAACATTCTGAAACATAGTCATAGTCAGGTGAAGGTGTAAACATACCAAAATTTGCTGGATTCTTGTCTTGTGCTGAGGCTTTCTGATGTCCTAAATTTTTTGCATGCAGGGTTGCCTTCTTCAACAGATTTTCCGCAATCCTCTTGCTGCCAACTTTAGACTCATCAGCATCATCTTCTCCTTCAGAAAAGACAGATGGACTAGACCAACCGCTTGAATTTGCATCAGTCTTACTCTTTCGAGCAAACTTCAGAAGCCTCTTCAATCCTTTGGGCTCATCTTTTTGGTAGACCAGAGCAGGAGGGTTCTCTGCATTGCCCCATTCAATTACATCAGGTTCACTACTCTCTTCCAATAGCATCTGAGAGAGAGAATGACGAACACGTGGACTGGGCATTCCAACTGGAGTAACAATATGTGGCAATTCAGTTTGGTAAACACTATCACCACATGGAGCTGGTTGTTCTTCATGCTCTTCAATTTCCACCCAGGCTGTAGGAGAAATCATTGATTCTTCTACATCCTTGGTGCTTAATGCAGGCTTTGATGGGGAACAATCCTCACGAAAAGTAACCTCGTCAGAAGTTTCTACAAGTTCATTCTTCTGCTGGATTGTCTGAGAATTTGAGATGATTTCCTCTTGATCTTTCAAAGGCTCAATATTCATTTCAAGTTCATTTACGCGGTCAGAAGAGCTGGAAACTATTTCAATCTCCTCAGCGTGCTTTAGATCTCCACTGTGAGTCGAGGCTTCCTCGTGCTGAGAAGATACTTTGGTTCTTGAAACTGGACTAACACCAGAGCCCTTACGGAGAAAAGGCTTAGATTCAACAGGAACAACACTGCTTTTCTTGGCTGCCTTGCCATAGATTCTAGGCTTTGCTGAGGTAGTAGAATCCACATTAGCAGACTGAGCTTTTGGTTTTGTTGGTTTGGTAGGTTTCTTTGCTGGCTGTTGCTTCTTTTCACTAACATCTTTAATACTCTTCTTAGTGTCATTCAGCGTTGACTTGATAGACTTTGGCTGTGGTCTCTCCACTTTTGGGCTTGATCGAGGAGCTGAAGGTGCTTGCAGCGGTTTTTTTCGTGTAGGCGCAACACCTGAAGAAGTTACTGCAGGAGGTGTTTTAGCAGGTGATGTTCCTGCAAGCCTTGGAGATGGTGTAGATGGCCAAGACTTGCGGGTGGCAGGCAAAGGAGATGATGATTTCAACGACGCTTTCTTAACAACAGATGGTTTAGATATTTCCTTGTTCTGATTTGCAGGCTGTAATGAAGTCTTTAGTGGATTCTGAGCCTTCACGGTACGCTTCTTACCAGCTTCACTCCCCTTTGCAGATGCCATTTCAGCTTTTCTCTTATCGAGAACTTGTTGCATAACTTTAAATTGTTTTTCCTTCTCTTCTCGCTTTCCAATAGTTTCTTGCCGGAGTTTTTCATTCCGCTTTTCTCTGTATTGATCATAGAAACCACCCTTCTGTTCACTGGGAAGGCTCTGCCTTTTCTTATTGTCTGGGGCCCTGCTTTGGTATTTAACAGGCTTAGTTTCCATCATTTTCATTAGTAACTGGTTTAATTCTGCTTCCTTCTGTCGACTCCATTCAGCCGAGTCAATCAACTCTTCACTAGTTTCTGCTGTTCGACTGAGATCAGCATTCTCCTGAAAGCCAGATGACCTTTGTTCAGGGGAGTCTGACCTAATTTCAACTTCAGTCTGCAGAACTTGGTCACTGTCAGATGATAGATCACACACTGGTTTTGCTTCTGATGAACCATTTTTCGGGTCACTGCTCTCCATATCATTTGAAGGCAAGGAATCAGAATTCTCATGCGCAATACTTTGGGGATCATGAGAAAAATTTTCACCTGCTCCAGAACTCCATCTTCTCAGCACTGATTTATTTGCACCAACTGCAGCACTGGCCAATGGTTTTGTTTTCTGACCATCTACTGTTTGATCTTTCTGTTTACTTTCAAAAAGACTGATTGCATCTTGCACACTCATTCTCATCACATTACTCTCAGGTTTTTTTGACAGTTGTTCAGACGATTCCTCATCACTACTTTGCCCAGCAACATCTCTTTGAGAGAATAACCTATCTCTAGGAATACAGTTCAGACTTTTGATTGTTAAGGCGGTGGATCTTCGGGATCCAGATCGTCCTATTTGAACCCTCCTCATTGGAGAGGCTGATCTTCTGGGTGAAGCAGATCTTATTAGAGTCCTGCTTCTTTCCACAGATGGTTGATCCTCCTCGCTTGAGCAAGATGATTCTCCACAATCTGATGAGCTCTCTCTCTCAACCTGTGCAGCTTTTGCAGGAGAGGCATTGTACTGTACTGGAATCTCTGATTGTAATGGTTTGGAGTTCTGACTCGTCTTCTCTTGATTTCTACCCGTTCTACTTTTCCCTGAACAATTTTTTGCAAGATTTGGACCGTCACAATCAGCCAGAGACTTCTCTTGATTCAGCTCTACCAGTTTGCAAAATGAATCCCTGCAGTGGACATGGATTCTTAATGCTAGTTAGGACAAATCTTATCCTGTCTGAGGAGCAATCTGATGAAGTACGAAAATATTCTCACATTTCGTTTAAGTAATCCATTTCCTCATGAAACTATTCCAAAGTTAAGAGAAGAACGAGCTAGGGTTACCTCAAGTCCGTAGCTCCAAAATGATGAGAAAACTTTTCCAAGTAATCGATCTCCTTGTTTGAGCAGGTAGTCCCAGCAGCTTCAGCAAATGCAGCAGCCAATTCCCCTCTCAAAGCTGTAAGCCTCAAGTCAATTGCTCGAAGTAATTCATTCCTGTGCCAATCATTTTGCATATTAATAAAGATGTCAAAATTTAGTGAATTCAAATGCATAACTGAAGGGTTTCAGAATTTACTTGGAATCATTTGCGGAGGAAGAACTGATTCCATCCTGTTCAGACACCATTATCACATAAACTCACAAATATAACATATCTTTGGGCTTCTAAAGTAAAATTTGAATACGAAAATAAAAAGGGAAGAACAATTACTTCCAGGTCTGGTGCATCGCCATTGGAAGAATTGCCTGTCAGAGTTGCAAATAATTAGCTCCCAGTATGAGGTTGATAAGATTGTCATAAGAGGTCAGTATATAAAAGAAATACTATACGTATCAGCAATTCAGGGTTAAGAGAAAAATGGGCATGATGAGCCAACTGTACAGCATATCGACAAATGGAAAACACACACTCAAAACCTTTAATAAAAGTCCAAAGCTGAGATTGTAAAACAGAGCCCATTGATGCTCTTGATATCAGCTGTGGGTTGAATTTCAAGAACTGAAGGCAGCAGGCTCTATACTTTGGAGGATAAACTTCAGTTGTATCCAAATATTGGTTTGAACTTGAACCTTGTGTTGTGCAATTTATCAGTGCATTTTGCTGTTACGTGGAAAAGAATGGTGTTACTGGATCCAAAGCATTTTGAAGACCAAAAAGCAGGACATCCATGCAGGAGAGGGAAATTAAAAGGCTAGCCATTTACACCGCAAAAGTGACATTCCTTTAAATCATGTAAAACATAATGTGAAAGCTGTCTTTCTCTTAGGCTAGTCCTATGTATTGTCTGGGAGAAGGCTGGGCAAGTCATTATAGATCCTTCAAATCAGAAGGTGGTCTTCAGATAATATCCAATTCACTGATTATTGGCATTGAGCAAATTAATCACTTTCAAGACTACAGATAATAAGTAATACAAACCTGCTTTCCCACTGTCAAATATATTCTGGCCCTGAAATAAGAAACAAAATATAGTCATGCAAAGAATAAATTGAGACTTGAATTTGAGGGATGTAACTGTAAAACCTTGGCATATAACGAGGAGTGAAACTTTCGGGCCTCCTCTAGCTGAGATATCTCATTTCTTGTAGCATCGGTTGCCTTTACTACTACTGGTAAACCAACCACAAGCAAAAATCTGCCAAGAACACAAATTGCAGTGAAAAAATAGAAAGAAAGAAAAAAATACAAAATGTCCTACAGCAGAATGCAAAGTGATGAATGATGATGCAGGAATTCAAGCGAATATGCACCTCAATAGTGTTGATTTAGTAAACCATTTAACCCCAGTGGTTGCAGCAGGTGCAATAAGTTTATATTTGGCATCAGACCCTTTGGAGTGCAACTCCCTAATAGCAGGCAAATGCAGCAACAGTGGCTCAAGAGTTGCAGATTTTACCAGTTCTGTATTGTTTCCCCGGCCTATGTGAGACTCATACCTGTTATAGGAAAATCAGAGCAGAGTATTTAACCTAAGTGGAAAAGAAAGAATCATGTCATATAATCGAACCGAAAGAATAAAAGAACCTGTTCTGATTTGGGAAAATCTGAAACTCAATGTAGTCAAGTGGTACTGAGTCATCTATCCCTCCCTCCATGGTAGCAAGATCAAATCAAATAATGCACAAGAACCTGTCAAAAGAAAGGGAGACAAAGCCATTTCTACTATATCATCAGAGTCAAAAATTATATCATGCCCTTCTTCTTCAAATAGAAACATGTACACAAACCTGGAATCAGACAATTCAATGAGGCTTCAGCAATTTAAACCTCGCTTCCATTGCACTGAGCCAAAAATGGAAAGATCATTAGGCTAACAATTCGAAGGTTTCTACATTTGCCAAACAACAACACCCACCAAAAATAGAAGGTTTCTGAATCTTTTTCCAGGTACGCAATTAAAATTATTCAAAGATACAATTCAGTCAATACTGAAATAATTGCCACAAACATCGCATTCATCAGTTAACCAAGTGGGTCACTTAGAAAGAACAAAACAAAATCTTCCGCGAAGAACCAATATCAGATCTTGCATTCGAAAAAGAAAAATTAATAACAACAGCTTTGTCAACCACCGGAAAGGTCAAATGCAATGCTAAATCTACCGACATGAAATTTGAAATTTGATACCGAACGTCCAAATCTCCAAGCACTGCGGCTTTAAAACACACTCAAACAACAAGCATTGCAATAAAATAAACGAAATAAAAACGCATAAACAAAGACAGCTTACATCAACAACAGCAGCAGCTCGATATAGTACACCCCGGAGGAAATGAGAAAAAGGACTAAATGCCGGGAGTGAGTGAGGAACACGAAAGGCGATTTCACGCTGGTTGAAGAGATCTAAATTCCTCTTTAAAAAAACCACTGTTAAACATTCATTGATTAAAGAAATGGTTGCTTTTTCCGATTTGATTTCCTTTTGTTCTGAGGGATGTATGAACTGGATTTGAAGTGGTGGAGGGAGTGAGCTCAGTGGGGAAAAGGAAAAAAGCAGAGAGAGATAGAGACACCTTTGAGTGTGTGAGAGAGAAACAGAGAGAGAGAGAGCGTGGCTTAAGATGCGGAAACGTGTAAGGGAAGAAGGGCAATAAGAAGACAATGGACCACCGGCCGAGAGGACCGGACCGGATTCTGATGCCACGCGTCCCTACCCGACATGTGTGGGGCGCGTGAGATGCCAATTCCATATATTTCTTTTGGTTTTTCTGGAGAGAAAAAAAAAAAAAAAAGTAAATAATTAATGAATTTTATTTCAAATTTGTGATGAATTGAATGACAATGAGAGATGAAGATTTTTTTAATTTGGTAGTAGTCACTGTCCCCACTCCATGAGATTAGTGGTCAAAACTTTCAGCTAAAATAATTAAAAAATTTTACTTTTCTTATCTTATTAGTAATTAATTCACGTTTGAAAAGTAAGACTTAAACAAAATATATATTGCATATTTTCAAAACCAAAAAGAGTAATTCGAATAATAGTCAATTTTGGATTTAGAAATAAAATAAAATTTTAAATGTAAAAGAATAATGAAAATTTGTTAGAAAACAAAAATAATAATGTTACAAAGCTGTTACACGCGAGTCTTTATAGTACGCCGTATTTATTGAAACATATTACTATCTCTTAACATAACCATTCATTCATTGATAATAATCTATGATACGTTACTAATGCAATTGTATAAACTATTATTCACTGAACCAATGGTTCCGTAAAGGGAATACGATTCACTCTTATTTATGTTGTATTTTGTGGGAGGTTTTGAAGATGAATACTTTATTATATTATCCTATATATTAAATCTGGTTATGGTATGAGTATTAATTGTACTATTTTTACTCCATTGATTTCCCAACATAAACACACTCAAAAACTCATATTTAATGTGTCTACAACGGGAGACATATCAAGTTTAGTATATAATAAATCGCGTTATAAAATTTAATTGATAATATGTCACGTGTTAAAGTATCTCTTTCAGATCGTGATATTACCATGGAGGGCAAAGATTCAAAGAAAAGTCAATAAAAGCAATAAGACTTTAGTAGGAGCATCCAATTAAAGGTACAGTATTATACTAATAGTAACTAATTGCATGGATTTGGAACAGCCTCAATGACATAATTATCATCTTCAAATCATCACAAAATGATCGTTTCTTACGTCATAGTTGGCAAATTTTGAAATAAATGTGCCCAAAAATAAATAAATAAATAAAAATCATATATAATAATAATAATATGCTATCGTGGGCCTAAAGACTTTTAAATTAATCATGATAGGCATATTACTTTTAGTTTTTTCACTTTCGATTTGTATGTAAGGATAACTACTTGATTAAGACTACCTTAAAACACCGACAATAAAAAGAGAAACATATAAGCGATGTAGCACTTTTGTTTTCTTGTTAAGTTTTCTACAATTAAATGCGTGACACAATTGTATTGGTTTTTCAAATCGTACACAAAGAAATTAGTGACAGCGATTTAACCAACAATTACCAAAAGTTTGTGAATAACGTTATTTTATGTTATTGTCACATCAGTCACCGTAAAAATGAAAACAGATTTTTCATAGCGTATCATTCATTACTCAATTTTGTGGAACAAATTCCTTGAATCCACAGTAACCAAAAAGAAAAGAACTTTAATGCAAAAATAAAGTTACTCATTTATTTGTTACCTTACCTTGAAGTTGAAGGTTCACATTAACAGAAAGGTTGGAAAATCTTGAAGCAACATCTTACTCTTTCTTTAGGTTCAAAAGCTGCACTCTTCATTTCAGTTCATGAATATAACACATTTCTCCCTTTCTTCACAGTTTTTTCTTCATCGTCTTCTAAACATTTATGGCTGTCACGCGGCACCGTGTCGTGTTAGCCACAATACACGTATACAATACAAGTTAACGATATTCAAAGAAAAGAACACAGCACCACAAAGATCTCACTCCTATATACAACTCCTGGGGTACTGCAAAGGCATATAACTCTTGTTAGACCACACATGCACCAGGCCTAGCCTATTGCCTGTGTATATTTCATTGCGCTCTTCATCGTAGAAAAGTGCAGTGATGTCTTCCAGAGCTTCTCCAATGGTGCTCCTCGCTTTAGAACCTTGAGCAGCCTGAAACTGTTTCCGCGAGTTGCAAATCCTTCCCCCACAACTAGCACTGCAACAGCAATCGTCCCGCACTTTTATTTTAGCAAGGCATTTCCCTGTCAGGATGTTGCTAACATTGATTGAACCTGCTGAAAGACACAATGTTCACACAATCAGACATTATCTACAGGCAACTAAAGTCAAAATAATTCTAAACAAGAACATTGATCCACATCTCATCATTTTTTCCCCATCACTGGCAGTGATCCATTCCTGACAGAATGCTTACCGTTTCCTTCAGACAGAGGATCATCAGAATCAGCCTTGCAGTAGGAAATAATCAGGTCTTGATCACTAGTTACGTAAATGTTATTAGTATTGCAATCGGGATGCCACAGAAGGTGATTCTCAAACGAAGTAACCAATTCCCCCCTGAAATTCCAAACAGCCACCGTTCGGTTCCTGAATGTCAAGAATAGTTGGTTTTCGTACAAAAATATGAATGCAGATGGGGTCATGAACTCAGTCTTGCTAACTTCAGTCAACTCAGAATTGCGGACCTAAAATGATAGTAGACAGACATCGTGAGTTTTCTTAATAGCGAAACAAAGGCATCACAACATTGTCTGAAATAAACTTACATCAAGAATTTGAAGATCCTCATTTTCTTGCTTGATGAGAAGTTTTTCATTGAACTGTTCAATGAAATCCACTTTCTTGTTCCGGTGGATGAGATGATTGAAAGATTTAAGAACAGTCCCATCCTCAATTGACAAAATCTTCAGCGGAACATGACCACTTGCTTTGGTAAATATCAACAACATTATTCCTGGACTGTTATCCAAGTAAAAAACAGCCATTTTAATTGCATACTTAAAACGGGAATCACAATTGGCATCAGAGTCCAGAAGCAAACAAAAATAAGACCAATCTAAGTAAACATCAAAGCTACAGTTATCAGCTTCAACCATGAAAGCGTGCCTATTGAAGAATGAGCTGGCGACTCATAATCATGCTATCTCATTGTAGGTTCAGCCTGAGGTTTCCAAGCCATGTAGAGCAATAATCAAAAAAAACCTAGGCGGTAATAATTTACCTTATTTTAATCTCTTGAACATTCTTGTCAGAAATTGAGTACAACATTGTGTAGTTTTTCAGGTCAAAAACTTTGTATATGCTGAAACAGATAACCATGGTCAGAACAGCATTTCCCAACTTTAACTTCAAAGTAGAACAGTATGAAAAACTAATACGGTACAGCCTTTTGAATAGTTACCTATCCTGTGCAGAGTAAGTGAGAACCTTTCCATTCACGTCATCAAACTCAACAAAACCAGGCCACTTCAATGACTCCGATTCAAAGAGAGGAAAACGGCATCGGGTTTGCCCCTCCGGACGTATCTGCAAAACGATATAGTCCTGTTGTATGAGAGAGAGAGAGAAACAATAATGGAAACAGGGGATGCTCTCAAAACAAAAGAGACAAGTTCATACTCAATTCTTGTGGTTCTGCACTTCAACGAGCTGAAATTATCGGAAGCATATACAGAAACAGTTATAAGCGAATCATTGTTTTTATTATAAAACAAGCTCCTTATAACCTCATCAGGGCTGACGTTCAGAAAGCATATCCGTTCATTGGTCTCTGCATTCAACAATTCCAAATGTTTTAGTTCTGAATAACCAAGTGCAAAAGTGTACACGTGAAGATTTCACACAACTTGATTTTGGATATCTCAGGCCATACCACGGCTAAATGCTGCACAAGCCCCTGATTGTGCAAGAGCAAACACAATATCACGAGCAGATACTATTTCAACAATTTTTGACCGCTTCTGGAGAAAGGAGAGTACCACAGCAGATTGTCCCTTTGGATCATGTGTATCATACTCCTCCTGAAAAAGGAAAAAAAGAAAGAAAATCCACTTCAGAATCATAAGGAAGTCAATGTGAAAAGTAATCGCTCAGTTATGGTAACCGATGTAATAGCATAGCATACATAGATTTAAATTATAGATAATTTACACTATTAAATGACTGCCATAAAAAGAAGGTCGTGCCGATCCATGTCTGAAACCCCAACGGCCAATTTTAGAAAGTTTTTCGACACAAAATCCATCTTCTCATTGACAGGCTAACCCTCGGAAACCAACAAAGTCGCATCCTAATAAGCAATTTTGTTCTTTCAAGAAGCTGAAGAAAATGACAGAACCTTGAGACATCAATTGTCACAACAAAGGTATACCAAAACATATTATTACTTTTGTAGTGAGCATTGGTTTTCTATCTGATAAACTTTCTTTAACAGGTATAACACATGCTTGGAGAAATTAGGTTTAGACGAGCACTAGGGCTGGCTTCAGCAGATATTCCTGAAAAATCAGAAGAAGCTCCAAAAACCTAGATTTCAACGGCCAAAACAATCATTAGATTCATAAATCAACCAGGTGGTTCGTTCGTGATAATTCTCAGACCAATACAGTAGCAGTAAGGCCAAAGTTGAATGAATCACGAAAGCCCAGCTACAACAAAATTCAAATAAGTGATTAAGCTTCAAATAACGAGATCAACCCTAGAATTTCCGCAGATGTCCCTGCAAAAAGGTGGATCAGGTACCAAAGACCCTAACTTTTATCATCAGTAAACAGAATAACTCAATTCACATATATTATTCCATTGATCAGCCAAGAAATCATGCATACCTAAATGGATAGACCAACAAGAAGTAAATACCCCCACCGCCACCCAACCACCAAAGAGAATAAACAAAAATTAGTAAAGAGAAAAACAAAAAATCAGTAACCCGAGACCTGTAAGCGGATGTTTCTGAACCGTTCTTGGGCGTCACTCATGCTGAAAATCTTGAAGCAACTGTTTACTCTTTGTTAGTGATGAGTCATGAATTCCCAGTTTCGACTCTTTTGAGCTTAAACTTCAGTTTTGGTCCTTAGCCATTTTCTTTTTCCAAACCAACTTTTGGTCCCATTGACGTCTAATATGCTAAACAATGGCATGAGGGGCTCACATGAATATTACGAATAGCAATTTTGTCCAAATATGTTTCTCTCCTTCCAGAACCCAAAGCTCCTTAATCACGTTCAGTATCCCCAACAAAACAAAACCTTTACTGGACATGAGTGCATATTCCTTCAACTTAAACATATGAAAATTCAGTTCACATTGGACTATTAGAAGCAATAGTTTCTTCCATCTTGCCATTTGAACAAATGCTCTGTATAGGGACGTATAAGGACATTGGCCAGCAATACTCCATGATTCAAATTGCCAAAATCTGATGTTTCCATCGATGGATGAACTATGGCGAGGTACTTCAAACCTTGCGACGACACAAATTCCTAAACGGATCTCCATCCTCGCCTTTCAAAGATAATTCCTAGTTGGTATTCCTTGTGCAGCCCCTGATTATATTTGTCGACACAACAACGAGAGTAGAAGTCGAAAATTTTCAAGATCCCGATATCATCAAACATAAGAGAGAAATTTCTCCTTCTCAAGTAGCTGAATCGCAATTCTCACCAGTTCTTCATTGTTCGAAAGTAGCAGCTAAATCTATCAGCAATTTCCTTCTGAATCTTGCCACAGCCGATTAGCCTCCAATTGATATTTTTTTGCTCCTTCAATTTTTCCATCGCTGCGTTCAAAGTTTTTGGAATTACAGATTAGGGCTTTTATTAGGGGCGATAAAAGTTGGGATCGATCTCCTTACTTTGTCGGAAGAACATAAAAAGTGCTGGATAAAATTGCGTGGCATTTATATTGGGGTGTTCATTCGGTTTGATTGGCTTATTCGAGCTTCAAAAAAATAAATAAATAAATTATAACCCAAACACCAAACCGTTTAAATAAAAATTAAACTAAAACAAATTAGTTAAGCCATAACTTATTTGGTTTGAGACCCAAATAAGCCAAATAAGAATGAAAAAAAAAATTTCCTTCCAAAATACATTATTAAAAAAAGAACATATTCATCCAATAATTCAAATCTTACAACCATAAAATAGTCAAATACAAAAGATTAATATTTTAAACACTAACATTAATTTGTCAATCACAAAGTTTTCTCCTAAGTTAAAAACTTAAATAATAGTCACTAATAATTTTAAAAAACAACAAAATAATACAAAGGGCTTAGACTGGCAATAATTAAAATATTGATAAAACCATATAAAATTTTATCAATACCATAAATTTGATAAAAGTGTATAAATGATATTGATATCTATATATATATTGATGAACAAGTTACATTACAATTTTTCAAAAAGTAAAGTATACTATTCAACAATGTAATCCTATACCTGAAATCATGTGAGGGATTTCGATCCTGATTACAGCAAAAAGTTTTTAACATAAAAGTTGAGGATAAAAAGTAAAAATAAAACGTTTTAAATGTTAGATTTTAAATTATAACAGATACTCCTATGTAAATAACCAAAATTAAGTTGTAGTAATAATAATAATAATAAGTTATTAGAGCCAGTTTTAACAGAATATTTCAACTATATCCTACAATTCCCCCTATCATCAGTAAATCTCTCTGTTCCATTAAAAAGTCTAATTTTTAATAACTAAAAACAACATTAGAAACTCGACTCGGAAGTCAGATAACCATTAACCTACAATCATATCTGTACAAGAAAAAGAACATGAAACCCAGAAGACAAACAAATTATATTGCTGGTGGTATGATCATAATGCCTAAATCATCCCCAACATGAAACTAGTTACACAAATATTAACAAGCATCAGCATGTTAAATTCCAATACACAGCACCACAAAGATCTCACTCTTCTGCTACACACACCCCCCCCAAAGGTTAATTATCAAGCTAACATTAAATAGAGTTTTGACACCAAAGACAATCCCCCCAGATTCAGGGCCACAATAGTAACAACATAGTCTCAACACATCAAGATAATCAAATTAAGAAGAAAAAAAATATATGAAAAGAAAGCCTAAATCACTGTGAAATCATAAACTGTTCTTGTAATAGAGGGTTCTGAGACTCCTCCAACCATCTGCAAAGGCATGTTTCTCTAGTTAGACCACACGTGCACCAGGCCAAGCCTATTGCCTGTATATATTTCATTGCGCTCTTCATCGTAGAACAGGGCAGTGATGTCTTCCAGAGCTTCCCCAACGGTGCTCCTCACTTTAAAACCTCTAGCAGCCAGAACCCGTTTCCGCGAGTTGCACATCTTCCCCCCACAACTAGCACTGCAAGAGCAATCATCCCAAGGAGAGCCGTTGTTTGCTTTTATTTTAGCAAGGCATTTCCCTGTCAGGATGTTGCTAATATTGATTGAACCTGCTGCAAGCCACCATGTTCATATAATCAGACATAGAAACTAAAGTCAAAATAAATTATAATCAAGAACATTGCTCCACATCTCATAATCTCTATCCCAGTTACTAGTCTATCACTCACAAATGATCCATTCCTGACAGAATGCTTACCGTTTCCTTCAGACACAGGATCATCAGAATCAGCCTTGCAGTAGGAAATAATCAGGTCTTGATCACTAGTTATGTAAATGTTATTAGTATTGCAATCGGGATGCCACAGAAGGTGATCCTCAAACGAAGTAACCAATTCCCCCCTGAAATTCCAAACAGCCACCGTCCGGTTCCTGAATGTCAAGAATAGTTGGTTTTCGTACAAAAATATGAATGCAGATGGGGTCATGAACTCAGTCTTGCTAACTTCAGTCAACTCAGAATTGCGGACCTAAAATGATAGTAGACAGACATCGTGAGTTTACTCAATAGTTAAATAAGGCATCACAAGATCGTCTGAAATAAACTTACATCAAGAATTTGCAGATTCTCATTTTCTTGCTTGACAAGAAGTTTTTCATTGAACTGTTCAATGAAATCCACTTTCTTGTTCCGGTGAAGGAGATGATTGAAAGATTTGAGAACAGTCCCATCCTCAATTGACAAAATCTTCAGCGGAACATGACCACTTGCTTTGGTAAATATCAACAGCATTATTCCTGGACTGTTATCCAAGTAAAAACAGCCATTTTAATTGCATACTTAAAACGGGAATCACAATTGGCATCACAATCCAGAAGCAAACAAAAATAAGACCAATCTAAGTAAACATCAAAGCTACAGTTATCAGCTTCAACCATGAAAGCGTGTCTATTGAAGAATGAGCTGGCGACTCATAATCATGCTATCTCATTGTAGGTTCAGCCGGAGGTTTCCAAGCTATGTAGAGTAATAATCAAAAAAACCTAGGCGGTAATAATTTACCTTATTTTAATCTCTTGAACATTCTTGTCAGAAATTGAGTACAACATTGTGTAGTTTTTCAGGTCAAAAACTTTGTATATGCTGAAAAAGATAACCATGGTCAGAACAGCATTTCCCAACTTTAACTTCAAAGTAGAACAGTATGAAAAACTAATACGGTACAGCCTTTTGAATAGTTACCTATCCTGTGCAGAGTAAGTGAGAACCTTTCCATTCACGTCATCAAACTCAACAAAACCAGGCCACTTCAATGACTCCGATTCAAAGAGAGGAAAACCGGCATCAGGTTTGCCCCTCCGGGTGTATCTGCAAAACGATATAGTCCTGTTGTATGAGAGAGAGAAACAATAATGGAAACAGGGGATGCTCTCAAAACAAAAGAGAAGTTCATACTCAATTCTTGTGGTTCTGCACTTCAACGAGCTGAAATTATCGGAAGCATATACAGAAACAGTTATAAGTGAATCATTGTTTTTGTTGTAAAACAAGCTCCTTATAACCTCATCGGGGCTGACGTTCAAAAAGCATATCCGGTCATTGGTCTCTGCATTCAACAATTCCAATTGTTTTAAGTTCTGAATAACCAAGTGCATAAGTGTACACAAAATTATTTTGGATATCTCAGGGCCATACCACGGCTAAATGCTGCACAAACCCCAGATTGTGCAAGAGCAAACACAATATCACGAGCAGCTACTATTTCAATAATCTTTGACCGTTTCCGGAGAAAGGGGAGTACTACAGAAGATTGTCCCTTTGGATCATGTGTATCATATTCCTCCTGAAAAAGGAAAAAGAAGAGAAAATCCACTTCAGAATGATAAGTCAATATGAAAAGTAACTGCTCAATTATGGTAATCGATTTAATAGCATACATGGATTTAAATTATAAACAAGTTACACTAGTAAATTACTGCCATAAAAAGGAAATCATGCCGATCCACGTTTGACACCCCAACGACCAATTATTGAAAGTTTTTCGACACAAAATCCATTTTCTCATTGACGAGACAGACTATCACTCGAAAACCGACAAAGTCACAGCTTAATAGGTAATTCTGTTCTATCAAGAAGCTGAAGAAAATGATAGAATAATGAGCCAGTAATTGTCACAACAAAGGTACACTAAACCATATAACTTTGTTGTGGCCTTTTTTTTCTTTTTCACAAAGAAGGTATATTAAAACATGTACCATCATTCATTGGTCTTTTATCTGATAAACTTTCTTTAAAAGGTATAACAGAGGCTTGAACTGCACTGGAGAAAAGTTAGGTTTAGTTCAGCACTAGGGCTTCCACAGATATTCCTAAAAAACCAGATGAAGCTCCAAAAACCTAGATTTCAACTGCCAAACAATCAATAGATACATAAACCAACCAGGTGGGTAGTTCATGATAATTTTCAGACCGACATAGCAGCAGTAAGGCCAAATTCAAATTAATCACTAAAACCCAGCTGCAACAAAATTCAAATAAGTGATTAAGCTTGGAATAACGAGATCACCCCTATTATTTAAACAGATGTCCCTGCAAAAAGGCGAATCAGGTGCCGAAAACCCTAACTTTTATAATCAGTAAACAGAGTAACTCAATTCACCTATATTTTTCCATTGATCAGCCAATAAATCATGCATAACCAACAAGAAGTAAATTACCCCCACCGCCTCCCTTTCTGAAAGAGAACAAACAAAAGAAATAGTAAAGAGAAAAAACAGAGAAAATCAGTAACCCGAACCTGTAACCGGATGTTTCTGAAGCGTTCCTGGGCGTCACTCATGCTGAAAGCACGGTCACGCTTGGATGAAATCTCCCGCCGTTGAAGCTTCTTGACGCTGTTCACAAACCCATCCATACCTCCACGCGGTCGCTTCTTGGCCACCACACGGCGCCCAGAGCACGGCCGAGGACTCGCCGTTATTCGCCTACCGTCCATTGTATGATTGTAAAACCTAAAATGGGGGAAAAATTTTTGATACAACAAGAAGCTGTGCACAAAAACCCCCCCTCCAAAAAGACCAAAAATAAATAAAAATCCCCCAAACCCAACCCTAAATTATACACAAGGATTTCCCACAAACGAAAAGCGAGAACAAGCACATGATTATATCTATTGCATCTCTATGTATACACTAAAGGGCTCCTCCACCTGTGGCTAATTCTCAGTGACTGTATAAAACCCTCGTAAATCCCAGAACCCCAATTCGAAAAATTAGGGATTTTGTTGCCCCCAGGTGCTGAGAAATTTATAATCCCTGATATGAAAATCAGAGAATTAATTTAAATTCTTCGACTCTCTACATATATAAGAAGATTTTCTAGGCCAAATCAATTCGGTGGGAAAAAGGGAGGTCGCAGAATTTTGCGAAAAATTGATTTGCAATTTGGCTCTGAATTTATATATACATGTGTGAGAGTGACACACACACACTGGGAGGTGGAGTATGAGAACCGACGAAGAGAAGCGATGAGGAGGGGTGTCGACGGAGGGCCGAAGCGGTGTCCTAATTCCTAATTGTGACAAATAATAGGAATTTTGTCCGAATTTTGAAATCGATTCACGTCCGTCGATTTGCTTTTCGTAGATCCGGATTCAAATTTGTTTGACGGTCTTTTTTTTAATTTTATTATTATTTTCGTAATGATCTCCATACAATTTTTATTTTTTACATTTTAAATTTACTTTAATCAAATAACTCTCACAATATTATATAATTGTGTAATTTCGAACAAAAATCTACATTTTATATAAAATATAAAAAAAAATTAACTGAAAAAACAAAAGCAATTTTGAACGGAAGGTTGGCTCGCTTTTATGACTCATTATTTGTTACTGGTGTCTCTCATTATCATGCACATACGGAGTCTTTTGAAACGAGTGGTAATTACTTTGGTTTTATGCATTAAAAGTTAAGCAAATGCATGATTTGTGTGAGCCAAAACAGTCATAGCTCACGTAACAGTTACACTTGAGCAAGTGATATTGCGATAGCGGTACTATTTTTAAACCGTTGACTTCTTTATTTACATTTCAAGTTTTTACTATTCTCTTTTATTTAAGTTATTTGATAATTTCATAACGTATGTTTACATTCCCAATGAAAATTTTTTGTTGTTTGAATGTATCATACATATTTTATTTAATACTTATATTAGAAAAACCTAAATCAATTTTTCCAATCAAAATAATAAAATAGTGAGTTAGCCCATAATAAATGGAGTTGGATCAACAGTAATGGGCCAGTAGCGTTGATCACTATGCTTTGCCTTCCAGCCCAATTTTTGTAAAAGGGTTGATACTGCCTTCACTATCTATGCTGCCTTGTTGTGGGCTGTTACTATTAGCATATTCCAAAGTCCAAACTCGAAGCCTCCAATGAAAATACTACAGTTTTGTTACGGAACTATTTATTCGTTTGATAATAATAGCCTCGATGCATTATTAATGATATTGCAAAGGCTATTACGTGAGTCGTTATCCAATAAGCGAATTTTCTCTCAATGAAAATAGAGTATCTCGCATTTATATACACGTGTGTGCTGGTACGTACTCTCAAATGTTAAGACTCAACAGGTAACATTTCTGGTACTCAAATCATATATGTTGATAAGATTCGTCAATTTTTTAATAAATTTTTGTCAAGACTTTAGAGATATGTCTTCGGTGGTGGTGTACGTGCCTTGAACATTTTAATTCACGCTTTCAGTATACTCCTTACATTCAAAATTTCTTCTCAAATAACATGTTTTAAAAAAATATATTTTAAAATAAGGTAACGTACATGCCAAGTATTCTTTTTCTTTAGGAAGAGAAAATTTCATATTGAAACTCCTTTAAGTAGAGGATTAAAAATAAAAAATAAATCTAGTAGATATGAAATTTGTCCATCTTGATAGAAATTTATTCATTCTCTCCCTTAAAAGGAGTTCATTTAAAAAAATATATAATTTATTATGAGACAGAATGAGTATATGCTTTTGCTTTTTGTGACACCAACGAAGCTGAATACGAAGAATACGATTAAATCACAACGAAGCAAAGTACACTAAACAAGCTTAGAAAATTACAGAAAAGTTTAATAATTTTGCTAATATTGAAACTTTTTTAAAAGTTTATTAGGACTCCTATTAGTTGGAACTTCGAATTATCTTGAGAGAAGTGAATATATATATATATATATATATATATATATATATCTATTGTAAGGGATCATAATGTCTTTATACACAGGATCTCTTGATTAGCTCCTGTTTGTGGTGCACAAATTAATACAATGTAGGGAGTAGATATGATCAACTCGATATATATACATATATAGTATATGTGTGTATATATATAGTGAGAAAACAATTCAAGAAAAATAAAAATATGAGATAAAGACGAAAGCTGGTATTTATTAGGGGAAAAATATATATATTTATAAGGGAAGAAATATGATATTTATTCTAACATAAAATCAATATGGGATTTGAATTGAATTTGTGGATGTGGTTATGGCTATGGCTGTGGCTATAATTAGTAAAGGCTGGATATTTGGAGATGGAAGATGTACGCTAACATAAGTACATTTCCATGTGCTTTCATGTTGAATTTCATTCATTATTCTCACAACTCAAGCACGCAGGACTAGGAAGGTACATATAATTGCTTTGAATTGGCTGTCAAAAGTTAGGATGTCACGTCAGACACATGTACGTTTAGCATTTTAGTTACGATAAACTTTTCACGATTTTATATTAAGTTTGATCCAATTCACATGTAGAGTGACTATAAGGCAACTTGGCTAGAAAGGAGTTTGATGATGGGGTGGAATTCATATGGACCTAGCACTAATAAGGAAATTTTAGTTTGAAGGGCCTGTTCTTTTTCATCGTTTTGAAAACGATTTTAAAAATAAGTTTTAGAAAATAGTTTTATAATGTAAAAAGTATATTGAAAATGTAAAAAGTAGATGCTGAATAGTAAAAAGTTGTATTAAAATTGATGAAATATGATTAAAATATATTAAATTTACTGTTAAAACAAAATCGTTTTCAAAACAGAACAAAAAGAACATGCCCTTGATTTATAGAAGTAATATCAAGGTTTTAGATTTCACGTGGTTTATACATAATAATTACCTTTATCAATATAGTTTTCTTAGGTTTATTATCTAGCACGAGCACACAATTTTGATTCACAATCTTATAACTTTATAGAACTTTTATTGACTTGGAAATTGGAGCGGTTTTATAGATTATTTCTTGCATTATCTTTTGTCGATCTTAAGTCAATTTAACAAAATATCTAAAGGTTTCTCTCATGTGACTAAACTAGCTAGTTCATTCAAAATTTTTTGTTGCCTTTTTATATTAAATTTGGGGTTTTTCTGATCTCTTGGGGCCTTGGAGATCTGCTGGGGTGCGATGTTTTCGTGCCGACTAATTATTAAATGAATAGGCTAAATATTTTAAAATACTACAATAAAGTAAAAACAAATTACTAAATTTATATTTATATTTATTTATGGGTTAAATGTATCAAATAATCTCTCTTATCTGCCGCATAGAAATTGTGGTTCACGTGTCACGAGTCCTAACCAACAGCTCAATGTGCCTTCGTAGCTCATCGAGTAAGTAAGTGTTTCTATTATAAGTCTAAGGGGAATGTATTTGAATAGGGACATGATATTTGCAGTAACCGTTTCGATATTTGTAGTAACATTTTCTTGTAAAAAGTTTAAAATACCCCTAACACTTAAAAATATATATATATATATATATATATATCGCCGGGCGATATTTTGGTATTTCACCCCCCTTCAGTTTGATATTTGCAGTAACCACCGGGCGGATCTTCGCCAATCCGGTAAAAAATTCACATTTTCGACAAAAATACTAACAAATCCGGACATAATACAACTAAAATAATCAAACAAACTATCTAAAACAATACGGCAAAACATTTTAACTTTATCCACTAACCTTTTTCCGATCCGAGTCCTCTCGATTTTTATCCGACTTTGTGATTCCACCCGGCTCTGCTTTGCAGGAATTATTAAACGGAACAGAGCCCGTGAGTTGCTTTTTTAATTTTTTTTTTTTTGCAGCCTGTGGTTTTTAAATTTTTTTTTATCCAGGAACATTTTTATCTTTTTACAGAGGAATGTTACTGCAAATATCGAAACGGTTACTGCGAATATCAATTCCGTTTGAATATTCAAGTGAATCAAAGCCCACGACATGATCTCTGGACCCGTCCATATCACAACCTCACCATCATCATTTGATCATACTCTCACCTTGCCTGGGCACCTTTGTTTCTTTTTTAGCTGTCCTCCCCCTAAACTATCATTCACAGTCTTATATAAATGACACCCATAACATTTTAAATGGTTGAATTTTAATTTTTTGTTGTTAAGATTTAGAGTTTAGGGTTTAAATGATTGAATTTTAATTACCAAAAGGGTCCGGAGACCACCCGTCCCCTTGGTTCCGTCCGTGGCTTAGTTGAGGTAGATAAACGTTTGATTGCTTTGCTTTCTAAAAGGCAAGGCGATTATTTCCCCTCATTTCTTTGTAACAAATTTTATTTTATTTTCAAAAAATATTTTAAGTCCCACAACTACTTAATTGGATGTTCTTCAAAAAAGATAATAAATACTTATTTTAAATATTGTAATTTATGATTTTCTAAAATGTTGTGCTTTTTAAAAATCTAATTCTTTACATAGGACGGAAAAAGAAAACTTTGGAATGTGAATAATTTATAAAAATTACTTCCTTTGTTCTACTAGTAAGAAGAGTCTACTTTCAACATTAATTTTTGTTCTGATAGAAGAGTTTATTTTCAAATTTTATATTTTTCTTATCCTTTTTTTTTTTTTTTGAACGGGAAATTTTATAAATTTAGTTGGGATTTCCAGCACTGAAAGACAGGAAGCCCGGAGGACTATCCCAAACATGATCGAGGGGTACATTTAGTATGGCATACTGCGCCAACTCATGTGCTGCTAAATTCTCTCCCCGGCTAACCTAGAATACCCCCCCTACATCTAGTACCAGAGAGTAGCTACTTAATGTCCAAGAGTACTGGTTGTGATGGCCCCTGGACCCTCGTTTCTTATCCTTATTAATATAATAGTATAGGGTTCATAATTAATTCACATAAAAAATATATAAATATTAGTGGACTAAATAATATTAAATTAATTATTTTAATAAGTATTGTATATTGAAATATATAATAGTTATATATATATATATATTTTTTTTAAATTAAACTCTCCTAATTAAAAAGGAAAAATAATTGTCACGCATGCATATGGTATCCAAATCAATGACTTTACTAGTTTCACTTTATATCCATCACTCCCATATAGATTGAATCCTGAGCAGCCAATAGAATAGAGGCAGGGTTAATGATGTTCAAACTGAAATTCTAATTTGCAAGCAATTTATAGAAGACACTAACTAAAGTCGATCGACAAATTCATAACCCTACAATAGATTAGATTACAAAGCTAGAAATGTGATGTTTTTATTCACCTATTATTAGAGTAAACTCAATATATTATCCGTTAACTTTTTTTAATTCTTTTAGTTCTTAACTTTTTCAAATTGATTTTTTTAGTTCCCACCGTTGAAGCCTGGTTCTCTGTCGAGGCTCCTGAACTTGTCCTCCGCTGCGATAACTATAGTAGGGACTAGCTTACAGATTCTACTCCAATGCAAAAGTTAGTACTTTAGCAAATATCACAGTGTAAGACTTGTAAAATGATAATACGTTACCTTGACATAGTAAGGCGATCGAGTATTGACATAGTGAGGCGATCGAGTATTGGTAGGCGGAAATGCCTCAGGTGGCTTATAGAGCAAACAACGTCAGCTTCTGATGTTGCAAGAAAGATTCGGAGGAGATTTTACCTTATCCAAACTTAACCACCTCCTCAATCATCGTGCATAATCAATCCATGAGCTACACATGCTTAGGACACGTGTCCATTTCAGAAGGTTCTGCTAACCTTACTTGGGCCTTACTGTGGCCCAATCCAGAGTTGCGGGCGTTGTCTTCTCCTGGTCTCCGTCGACCTGGCCTCGGCGATATTTATATATCCAACACCTACTATATACTCTCTCTGTTATATTAGAAGGGTTCATATTGATTTAAGTATAACTTAGTATGAATGTCAATGTACAATATATAAAAGAGTGAACAACCAAAAATATACCTAGAATTTTCGATTGTGTCCGCTTTGGTACCTATATATTTTTTTTGCCACGAATGTCACTATATTAATTTAAAAGGGCCAAAAATATACTGAAGCTGTTAGGAGCCGTTAGCCTTAACAGAATGGTTATCATGTGCCTGGCATATGTATTTTTCAAGGCTATTTTTGTCAATTCACTGTTGATTGTTTACCCTTTTTTTTTTCTATTCTTTCCCCACTAAAAATTACTGTTCGGCTTCTTGTCTTCCGCCGCCTCACTCCTCCCTCCTCCAAACCCAGAAACTCATAAAACCACTATCCCCATTGCAGTCCCACAATAATAAAATCCCCATTGCAGCCCCCAACAGAGCTATAAAGATGAACTAGTTCATCTGCATTTGAACGAGTCCACTTTGTACTGAGAGATTTGAGATTTTCTTGAGGAGGGTTGCCCCCCTGTTCAGTCAATGATTTCCATTTTTCTCTAATTAATCAAACCAATAGCCTTTCAACCAGCACCACAACTTTGTTTAAATGTTCTTCTGCTGCTGATTGTGTCGTCAAACAGCCCAGAAAAGAAGAGGAAAAAAAAATGTCAAGCAAGAAAATAGGAAAGTATCAATTTGAGGCTCTGATGATGGAAGCTCCGAACAAAAATGGGCATCTAGGCGTTTTGTTCTTGAGCAAAATGGGCATCAATTTGAATATTCTCGGCGGAATTTTGGACGCAGCGGTGGAGGAGGAAGGGAGGAAGATAACCCTAAAGATAACAGTAAAACTGTAAAAGAAAAAAATTGAACAGTGAATTGACAAAAATAACCCTAAAAATGCATGTGATTATTCCGCTAAGGCTAACGAAGCCTAACAGTTCCAGTATATTTTTGGTCCATTTAAATTAGTATAGTGACATTTGTGGCTATAAAAAAGTATAAGTACCAAAGATGACACAATCAAAAAGTATAAGTATATTTTGGCCGTTCACTTTATATAAAATAGCTAATTTATCACAATTTATTCCACTTATATTCTTACTTTTTAAGTAAAGTGAACTACCTTTAATATACTTATATTTTTTTATTGTGTTCACTTTGATACCTATACCTTTTTTTAGCAAAAAATGGACCAAAAATATACTTCCGCCGTTAACTCTAGTTAGTTTTGACGGAATAGCTATCATGTGCACCTCACATGACATATTTCAAGAATATTTTTGTCTGTTTACTATTTATCATCTTCTTTCTCTCTTTTTCATTTATTTATTTATTTTTCTTCTTCTCCCTTCTCCAATTTTACTGTACATATTATTCCCAAATTCATCCACCCTCCATCTTCCTCCCCCCTCATCCCTCTTCCCAAAATAACCCACCACCATTGTCGTTGCCCCGCATCACTGCAGATGCAGTCCCCAAGGGAATAGATCTCCGCTGCCGTGCAACCCCTTGCCGGAGGAAGAAATGGTGAAGAAAGTCCTCTCGGAGACTCCGTCTCTCCCGAAGAAGCCCGCCGTTTTCAGAAGTGACGTCGCGAAGCGGATCGTCAAGCCTTTCTTCCCCACTATTTAAAGTTTCAACTCGGAAGAGGCCTCCGAGATTTGTTTCAATGTTAAATTGCTTTATGATAGTCTTGATCTATGTGTTTTGATTTGTGTGTGAGGATGGCTTTAGAGAAATGTGTTTGTTGTTTTTTTAATGTTTTTAAAGTTAATGGGTAAAAAAGCATTGACAAACCCCCCCCCCAGGTTTTATAAAATGGTAATGACACCCCTTCACATTTCATAAAGTGGCAAAAAGATCCATTTTTTAACATTTCCGTTAACTTTTCTGTTAAAAATGTATAAATTGACAAAATTACCCCTATTTTTAAATTTTAGATTAAGGAAAAAATCAAAAACCCCCCATGAGTTTTAGACAAAAATCAAAAACATCTCTGAGATTTCCAAAAAATTTCAAATAGTTCTTTGACCAACATATGACTTCCCATTAATCAACATCTTTTTCTTTATAATCATTGTCGGTATTATTATCATCATCGTCGACATCATTTTCATCACCGTTGTCGGTATATGATACCAATGAATCAGCCGATGAAGATGATGCCACCGATGGTGATGAAAATTATGCAGATAACGGCGATGAAAATGATGTTGACGACGATGATTATAATACCGACAATAATGATGAAATGAAGATGTCGGTCAATGGGAAGTAATATGTTGGTCAAATGACTATTTAGTTTTTTTTTTTTGAAATCTCATGGATGTTTTTTATTTTTGTCCAACCCTCATGGGGTTTTTTTATTTTTCTCCTAATTTAAAATTTAAAAATAGGGGTAATTTTGTCAATTTATACATTTTTAACAGAAAAGTTAACGAAAATGTTAAAAAAGGAGTCTTTTTGCCATTTTATGAAATGTGAGAAGGTGTCATTGCCAATTTATGAAACCTGAGGGGGTGTCAATGCTTTTTACCCTAAAGTTAATTGCTGTGAAGTTGCAAGTGGGTTTTCTGGGTAAATGGAATTCATACATAGATCAGTCTTTGAGTTGGGTTAAGACTGGACCCGGGAATGGCTCTCGCGGATCGGGAGATAATGGGCAGAAGAGGGACTCAGTGGCGGAGAGCTCCAGCAGCAGGTCAAGGTCTTCGGCGAAGTTGACCGACAACGGCGGGGTGAAAACAGCGACAATGGTGGTGGTTATTTTGGGAAGAGGGAGGAGGAAGGTGGAGGATGGATGAATTTGGGGAATATGATGTACAGTAAAATTAGAGAAGGAGAAGAATAAAAATAAAATAAAAAAGAGAGGAAGAAGATGATGAATATGTCATGTGAGGCGCACATGATAGCCATTCCGTCAAAACTAACCGGAGTTAATGGCGGAAGTATATTTTTGGCCAATTTCAATTAGTATAGGTACATTCGTGGCTAAAAAAAATATATATGTACTAAAGCGGACACAATCGAAAATTATAGGTATATTAAATGTTGTTCATTCTTTTAAGTAAGATCTAATTATAAACCACACATGATTATATTAGTGAGGGTATGAGGTATCAAAAAAATTGAAAGTGGATTATTATAGTGAAACAAAAAATATTTCTCAAACTAGATATTTCTAATGGGACAGAGTTAGTATTACATTTTGAACATCTCTTGATTCCCTTACTTTTTAAAATAACTTTATTATTTCTTAATTTATAAAATGATCTTTTTAGGTCCACTATTCCAAACGCCAAAAAATTAAAATATTTACAATGTAAATATTAGAAACCAAAAAACTCATTTGAAAAGTGAAAGACTAAAAGAATTAAAAATATCAAAGAATCAAAATTGGAGTTTATATTTAGAGTGATAATACATTCCGTCAAAATTTATAGTGAAATTATAGAATTGTTAAATGTAACATAGTCACATCACTCATTTATTTTAAATATGGTACATTGTAACCCATTAAAAGTTGTTAATTTTCCATAACCGATATCTTCTAGTGTACAAGAGGGGTTCCTTATCAGAAGCCATAGATTTTCCCTATATTTATTACTCTCTCGATTATATTATAAAAGTTTACTTTATAATACTGAACAAAAAAATTATTTCATCCGTCACATTCAAAAAATTCACTTTAAAATGTGTATAAGTTATTATAGGCTGTGAGGCCCAACACGAAATTGTTATACGCAGTAACCGTTTTACTATTCGCAGTAACATTCCCCTATGAAAATACAAAAATGCCCCTGGCCTAAAATAAAAAAGAAAAAGAAGAAAACCGGGTACTGTTCAACGTGCTTGAACAGTACTGTTCACGCACGGGTGCACAGTACCCGGTTAGAAAAAAAACTGAAGAAATACCGCCGGTCTCCCCGTAACCGTTTTACTAAACGTAGTAACATTCCCCTGTAAAAAGTCTGAATTACCCGAGTACGATCCATATTACACTATAAGTAAACACTATATTTATTTTTTTACTTTAAATTAGTTTGCATAAATTCTCTATATACCCCTTCATTATAATTTTCGGGGAAAAAAACCTATTTGGAGGGGATTTTTTTCCCGAATCTGCGATTATCCGGATGTTTTTTTCTGTTTCTGCAACATTTCTGCCGGGGAGACTGTCTCCCCGGACGGAATTCCGGGAAAATACCGCCGACCGCCGGCGGTATTTTCGGGGCGAAAAATACCGCCGGCCGGCAGCGGTATTTCTTCACTTTTTTTTTAACCGGGTACTGTTCACGCACGGGTGAACAATACCCGGTTTTCTTCTTTTTGGCCAGGGGTATTTTTGTCTTTCACAGGGGAATATTATTGCGAATAGTAAAACGGTTACTGCTTTAGTATGCCTCTTTACTATTTACAAACATGATGAATTGATTTGACCCATTAACCCTTCATAATTGGATCCCATTTTAGATAATATTGGAATTAATACGTAACTAAACACTCGGGATTATAATTAATTACTTAAAGGATCACCGGCTGAAAATATCATTCTCATTTGCTGATCCTTATTGTTTGTCCTCTTCTGCGGCAACGCATAAATGGACTCTCCTCACCACTGCAAAGCTAAGCAAAAGCAACAAAGGAAAAGATGAAGCCCCTTTTCTTCTTCTTCTTTTTCCTCCTTCCTCTCCTTCTCCCCCTTTCTACAAAGGGCTTTTCTTTGACGGCGGCCGTCGGATTAACACTCGCGATTATTACCTTCGCGGCGGTGTCGTATTTAGCGACCGTGGTGTGGGTGAAACCCGGAAGGGTGAGATGGAAACTTCAAAGGCAAGGCATTAAAGGACCTCGCCCTTCTCTGTTTTACGGCAACGTTAAAGAGATGCAGACGATTCAGGCCGGAGCTACGAAAGCGGCGAATTCCGGCGAGTTCGTGGCTCATGATTACACTTCCACTATCTTCCCGTATTTTGAACAATGGAGGAAACAATACGGTACGCCCTTTTCCAGTACTTCCATCGAATATCCTTGCTGTTTATTAATATTAATTAAAGAAGCATTCGTATATAGTACGACGTCGATCGATCTTCTTTAATTTATGATTAATTATAAGTTTGTTAAAGAAGCTTACACTTTTGCAGACGTACACCAAAAGCCGACTTTTTTGCTTCCTTTTGCACCAGTTTATTAATCGATCTAGTTTAAGAATTTTTGTGCGATTCTGAGTTGTTTGGAGATGCTTTTGAACTTAAGGGCTGTTCTTTTAAGTTTTAATTTTGGTTTCAGCTCTATTTTTTTACATTTTCAATGCATTTCTTACATTATAAAATTATTTTTTAAAAATTAAAACTCAAACCAAAATTTAAACATTTCTAAAAGCACATGCCCTAAATAATCTATCTCAAATTTGTCGTATAGAGTACCTGATCCGTTTTCTAAATGTAGAACTTATTATAAGTACAAATATAAACACTTAATACGATTAATTTGATATATTTTTTCATTTCTATGTATGAGTTGATTGTGAATTACACATGTTACACATTATCATGTGTATGCAAGGTAAGAGAAATATAGAAACTCGAATATTTTATTAAGATTTTTTTTTTTTTTGAGAAAAATGATACGCTGACTCTTTTAATCGAACAGAAAACGAAAAAATGGAAATAATCGATCAACCAAAGCTATGTGTTTTTAGAGGTCATTGATAATTTGATTTGGAGTTGGGCAGAAAAAAATTTCCCACAAAGAGGGAGTAATTTGGTAGGGGAGACTCCAGTCCAACTTGAACTTGGTAGTCCTTTTCAATGTCCCATACCACCACCTGTATACCTTCATTATTGGGACTCACTCAGGACTTGTGTCTACACACTACACTCTATTCTTGTACTAGAAAACTATGATGTTTTATAAATCACGTGTATTTTAATAACGAATAATTGGTTCATCCGTTTCAATAAAAGAGTTATATTTAAAAACGTATAAGTTATATCCTAATGAAAAAGTCTAATATAACTATTTACTAGCCATAATATATAATTTTAAACATGTTTCTCTCATATATCTTCTGAAAAATGCCCACCAACCAGGGTAGACGTTACACTGCATGTCATTTTTCAATGGTACATTTGGAGCCATATATATATATATATATATGTATGGCAGCTCAATTATTAAGGTTGAAATGGCCACATGGAAATAAAATAATTGAAACCACAAGCTGACAGGAGTAACAAAGATGGTAATCCATGTCAATTGTGGTCATCAACTTTAGTGCAGAACTGCCCATGACAATACTTTTTCATTATTAGAACTCAAAAATATCACAAGATGAAACATTGAAATTTTCCTTTTCTTTTTTTCTTTCTTTCTATCTTCTTGGTGGATAAGAAATGTTCAAATATGGGATGATTTGCTTCTAATAACCTTAACTACTTTGACTACAAATTTGCATATGGATCCATAAAATGCTTCTAAATTTATACTAGGTTGTATGTCACTTGTTAAAACGAATATCATAAAACCGTGGAACGCAAGTGACAAATTGAGACAACAGAAAGTGACATTTCACTAAACTTTGAAATAATGCATAATACATGAGAGAGTAAACCAAAGTAGGCATGTGTAGACTCCTATGCCACAGAAAGCTTCCGACATCTTTCAGAGAATTGGAAAATCAATTAAAAGCTAACAGTAGGACCGATAGCAGCTCGACCCGGCTGTAATGGAAAACACACACTTCCTCCTCGTACCTTGAATGGGATTGGTGCTTCCTGTTGTATTATGACAATTTTCCTTTGATGTATACATACGTACAGGTTCTGTATATACATATTCAACAGGAAACAAACAGCATTTGTATCTGAACCATCCGGAGCTTGTTAAGGAAATGAACCAGAGTGTTAGTTTGAGTCTCGGGAAACCTTCTTATGTTACCAAAAGGCTTGAACCCATGCTTGGCAATGGAATCTTGAGGTCTAATGGACATTTCTGGGCACAGCAGAGGAAGATTATCGCACCTGAATTCTACATGGACAAGGTCAAGGTAATAGAGAGAAATACGAGCTACTCCCTCTCCGTATTTATTAATGTCCTAGATGTTAAAATTAACATAATGGATTGTATATAATTACAGGGCATGATAGGTTTGATGTTGGAATCAGTAGAACCATTAGTGACCAAATGGGATGCAAAGATTGATGCCGACGGCGGAAAATTTGCAGAGATCAGAGTGGATGAAGATATTAGGTGCGTTTCAGGGGATGTTATCTCCAGGGCTTGTTTTGGAAGCTCTTATTTCAAAGGCAAAGACATTTTCGCCAAGCTCAGAACTCTTCAGAAAACCATGGCCAATCAAAGCATTCTTTTTGGTATCTCCAAGCTTGGGTAAGGTTTCCCTGCTCTAGTCATGGCGACACACCGTGACAGTAAAGAACTAAGGGGTTCTTTTACGCATGCAGGTTTCTTCCGAGCAAGCGGCAAAAGGAGATTCAGGCTTTGGAGAAGGAGATAGAGTCATTGATTTTGGAAACAATTGCTCAACGGAGGGAAGAGTGCTCGGAGGAAACTTCTTCAACAGAAAATGATCTATTGCAGTTAATCCTAGAAAGCGCCATTAGTGACGTTGGCCAAGCTTCATCGAAGAACTTCCTAGTGGACAACTGCAAGAACATATATTTCGCGGGACACGAATCTACAGCCGTTGCTATATCATGGTGCTTGATGCTTCTTGCTCTGCACCCGGAGTGGCAACAACGTATTCGTGATGAAATGAAACAAGTTTGTCCCAATGGCTCCCTGGATTTCGATTCACTCTCAAAGATGAAAATGGTATGTAACAACTTATCCATCACAACTTTTTTTAACAAAAGATGTGACATGCATAATACCATGACCAACCAATGAAAGCGTGACACATCAATTGTTATGAAAAGTTAAAAGTACGTATTATTATTCATATATAAACTAGGCAAACATATTTTTTTCGTCAAAATTACATGTATGCATAACGGATACATTTAACAACACGACGACATGCAGGTACTTTAAAAAAAAAGTTAAGTGGTCAAAAATGGCCTAAAAGTGATCGAAAAAGTTTATACAGAAGGAAAATGCCCACATTATTAACTTGTTGCTATTCCCGGCTGCAGGTGACAATGGTGATTCATGAAGTGTTGAGGCTATATCCGCCGGCGGCGTTCGTTTCCCGGGAGGCGCTCGAAGAGTCCCAAGTCGGACCCCTTTCCGTGCCAAAAGGCGTGTGCGTATGGACATTGATTCCGACGCTGCATCGCGACCCGGACATTTGGGGAGCGGACGCGAACGGATTCAAGCCGGAGCGATTCGCGAACGGAATTTCCGGCGCCTGCAAGTTGCCCCAGGTGTACATTCCGTTCGGGCTGGGCCCGAGGTTGTGCTTGGGCCGAAATTTCGCATTGGTACAAATGAAAGTGGTGATCTCGCTCATCGTCTTCAACTTCAGTTTCTCCTTGTCCCCTAAGTATCGACATTGCCCGGCTTACCGGATGATTGTGGAACCGGGTCAAGGGGTCCAAATTCTCATCCAAAGAATCCAAGGTTTGGTTTCAGAAGTTTGAAATTTTTAGATAAATAGTTGGTCGATGGGATTTGTTAAATGGGCTCACGCATGTCCAGTCCCAACTTTATTTGTTGGCTTGTACCATTTTGGTCAAGTACAGTTGTGATTGTGTCATGAACTTGGGATTAACGAGTTCCGTTCATTCTACCTAAATTCACGACATATTGTTAGTCTTATGTGTCTTGTGTGATCGTATAGCGTATGTGGAAGAAGAAATCTTGGTTTTCTACAGTAGTTTATGTAATTTTGTAGTATTGTTCTTAATGCAAAAACTTATATCTGATATAAGTTTAGCATTATATTTTAGTTTGGTGGATATAAGTTCAGAATCGTGTTTTAATTTTGACAAGTTCAATATTCTAAAAGTACTGCATTTATATTAAATAATAAATATTAAAACTACTTTTATCAAGTTTAATCGTTGAAATATAACAGTTATGATAAATAATAAATATTGATAACGCGCTCATCAAATTTAGTCAGAGGTAAAGTATCTATAGTTTAAACTTGCTCACTCACTTTTGTTACTATAATATCTAATCTTGCATGGGAGAATGTATGGAAGACGAATATTGATGTGACGCAAAAAATAGCCTTCAGGAAGTGCTTCTCGCGGCTCAGCAAAGCTTCTCGAATGGCAAGGCCTAATCAGGATAAAACTTCACTGCAAGGGAAAATGAGCAAGCAAAGAGCCGATCTGGGTAGCTCGGATCAGCAAGGTTGATGAAGAGAAGTGGATCGCACTGTTCCGGTGACAAATGGTAGATAATCAGGAAAAGGAGCGGGGCTTTCCCCCCTGTATAGGCTCCGACGGTCAAGTTAGAATAGTTGGAGAAGATAAACAGTAAAAGACAATTGCTTGAAATGGTAAAAATTGCGTACCTCACTAAGTCTGAAGACTTAGTATATATACCTCCAAGTTGAAATGTGTCCGTTGGACCTTCATGATTGACTTGTTCACCTGCTCCTTCTGTTTAGCGTGGCGTGGACGCTATGGTCTTGACCGGATTTCATGGATTTCTTCCTCTCTTAGAAGATCTGGAAATCTCTGCGTGTAATAGAAAAGACATACCTAATCTATGACAAATTTCACCTACTGTGTCAGTGGAATAGCGTAGTCCGGTCTAACTATCTTAGCTCGGTTAGGCCAATTATCATGATAGAAACGCGAGGAACTAATCAAGGCATTCTAAAGTATATAGTCCGACCTAAACTTTTTACGAGATACACTGTCCGGCTCGGTTTTATGGTTATGACCGACCTAAGTTTGTAACAAAAATACTCCTTGACTTGGTTTCGACGATCTTTCCGACCTAAGCATGGTTCTTGGCTCTATATGTGTCTTTTTTATCCTTCACTGTTTATCTTTGTTTTAGTCCATTGGGCTAGGCCCAATGGAGATTCAATTTTATGCACACCAAATATATATATATATATATATATATATATTTCATAACCTTCAATCAAGTGAAATTTCTTGACGAGCATATTTATGGACCCGTTCTTTACTATGTTCTGATAACAGATTTCAGAACATGTTCTCAACCCAAATGGGTAAAAATAAAGTTCTGAGAACTGGATAAAGAATCAGTTCTCAACCCATGGTAAAAAATATGAGGTTTAAACCCAAATTTTTTTTCAAAACTTTTACTTTTATTAGTGGTGTGCATAAAAATAGGCCTTCATTGGGCCAGGCCCAATGAACGAAAGAAATGATAAATAGTTAAAAATGTAAAGATATTTGCAAGGTCTAAAACCAAGTTTAGGCTGAAAAATTCCATAAAGCCAAGCCAAAGACATAAGCTTAGATCGGTTTAAACCTTAGGTCGGTCCCACTAAGTTTTCTTATAATCATCCCAACGGCTCCATAAAGCCGAGCCAAAGACATAAGTTTAGATCGGTTTAAACCTTAGGTCGGTCCCACTAAGTTTTCCTATATTCATCCCAACGGTCATCACCACCGAGCAATAGAAGTTAGGTCGGAATGAGTAAGGGCACTGACACAGTAGGTAGAAGTCATAATAGGATTAGACATATATTTTGAATGCATGCAGAAATCTCTCAGAACGATGCCGTGAAGGAAGCCATAAGTCAGATTATGATGACAGGAGCAATTGGACATGCAGAGAGACGGGCACTGACACAGTAGGTAGAAGTTAGGTCGAAATGAGTAAGGGCACTGACACAGTAGGTAGAAGTCATAATAGGATTAGACATATATTTTGAATGTATGCAGAAATCTCTCAGAACGATGCCGTGAAGGAAGCCATAAGTCAGATTATGATGACAGGAGCAATTGGACATGCAGAGAGACGGAGCAGTTGGAAATACTGATCAGTACATTGCAACGGGTTTAATCTGAGTTTTGATATAAATACTAAGTCTTCAGACTTAGGGAGGTACGCAATCTTTTACATTTGATCTCTTAGTGCATACTGTTTACCTTCTTCAACCTTACTAACTTGACCGTCAGAGTTACACCGGGGGGAAAGCCCTGCATTTCTCCTGCGCGTTTACATTTGTCATCAGAATACTCCACAGTCTTCAGTTTCCCCTTCATCTGAGTTAATCCGAGCCATCCAGCCCGGTTTCCAGCGTTGCTTCCTTTCTCTTTGGTTAGCAGCTACAGGAGTGGACCTTGCCGCACAAGATTTCCTATTGGGCCACAAGAATCATCCATTGACGGACGATTTGCGTCACATCAATTAGCAAATAAAACCCCAATCTTTCATTTTTTACATATTCAACCAAAAACTAATTTTTGCAATATAATAATATTTCAGCCCATAGTAATTGTTCTTAATGTTAATGATATATTTAAGTTTACATAATATTTTTAGTTTAAGATAGTTTAATATTTAATTTTAAAAAAAAAAAAGTTGCGACCTATTTATAAAAGATTTTGATGAACAGTGTCAGTGACACTGTTCATCTTCTTCCCCAACACACTTTTTTTTTTTTTTTTTTTTCTCTTCATCGCATCTTCCTCATTTTTTTTTTCTCTGCTTTCTTCTTCATCCCTTCTTCCCCACTTTCGGCGGATCTACAAATTGCAGAACCAAAGTTCGTCAATTTGCAAAACTCAATTGCAGAACCAAAAAAAAAAAAAAAAAGCTTCGCAGACGAAAAAAAATGGCAACTCTTCGGTTCTGCAGCAATTGCAGAACCGAAATTTTACAATTGTTGCAGAACCAGGAAAAAAAAAAAAAAAAGGGAGAAGCTTCGCAGAACCAAAAAAAAAAAAAAAAAGGCCAACTCTTCAGTTCTGCAATTCGTCTGAAAGCAGGATGGAAGAAGACGAAGGCCCGAAGGAAGGGAGAAGGTTGAAGGATATCGCGAAGGAAGAAGACGACGGACGCGGGGGAGATGACAACAGGCGAAGGAAGAAGATAACGGGCGCGGAGGAGGAAGAAGAAAGAAGAGGGGAAAAAAAAAATGAGACCTGGAATGGGGTTTGTTTTTTGGTCTTAAACCAAAAACTGAGACCCGATTCTTCTTCCATTTTGCAGAACATGGGGTTCAGCACATTTTGGGGGAATTTTTGGTCTTAAGCCCAAAAATTGACTAGAACCAGTTCTTAGAACTGTGTAAAGAACATGCCGCTTCAAGATTGGAGAAAATGTTTTTTTTTTTGTTTGATTTTTTTATTATTGTGCAAATGCACAGTACAAATTTTTTCTAAATAAACTAAAGATTTGAAAACAAATTTTATTCGAAAATATTATACTTTTTAATTTTATATTTTAAAAATGATATTTTTATGATCCTTCTGCTAAAGATTGTGAGCTGTGACAAAGCAAATTGATAAATCAGGGGACAAGTGGGAGGAGCAGAATAGCAGCAGCTAACAAGCATGGCCGTTGCAACCGCCGCGTACGGCAGTTACGTTCCCTCCAAATTTCTCCATTCGCCGCTCAAAATTACATCCCGGAGTGGACCGCCGCCGCCCTTATACATATCCACCGACCCATCTCACGTGAATACCCTCCATCTTCAAGACCTCTACGCGCTCTGCAACCACTCCTGCCATCGCTTCCCCAACATCGACTCCCACGGCCGTGTCGATCAAGTCGACGCCGGTAAGCTCCGCACGGCTCTCCTTCACAGTGCCGTCGTCGTTTCGGTTTTCACGAAACCGGAATTCGTCTCTAATTTTTCGTCCGGAACTGAAGCAATGCCTCGATCAATAGGCATCGGTGGAGAGTGGATTCAGAGAGTGATCATGCCGGTGACGCCGGATAATGGTCGTCTTGTGGGTTTCGGACGTGCAGTTTCGGATTTGGGGCTAACTGCGTCCATTCACGATGTGATGGTGGGAAATTTTCGTCTTAAAGAAAATTACGCCCTAAGTTAGGACTTAGGATTATTGTTATTTTCTTTCTTTCTAAATACGTTACTGACTTGATTGTGTTTCAGTGCATTCCAGGTGATTCCTTCTCTCCGAGGTAGAGGAATCGGCAGGAGGATAGTTCAAAGAATTGTAAGGTCGTGGCAAGATTTCAATCTTTGATGTATGATTATGAGGTCCATTTCACCTTTCAAGTTTGAAATTTGAGATTCATTCAGGGAAAGTATTTACTTCTGTATGTAGTTTATGAGAAGTTTTGGAAGTGTGATGGTTTAATTTTGTTTCCATAAATCCTGTATGGGTCAAAAATGGTAAAGAAACTAGATTTTTTAGAGGGTAGACAATGTGTCACTGGCCAAGCTTCCGTGGGCATCAGTAGGGTTGCGGGGCAAGCGTGAGATGCTTGGCCCGTAACACAATGGAAAGCTGAAACATTCTGTGATAGTCATTTTGGTAAAATTTGATATCTAACCTGGAAAGATGCTTCCAATCTTTACCGCAGAATGCTGACAAGCAGAGAGGTGTATGATATTTCTGCCCTTTGCTCTGACCAAGAAAGGTAAAAGATTAGTATGAATTTGTGATTCAATATAATTGCTTTGTTAGCTTCTATGTTCTTATGCAACCTCTTGGTCCTCCTTTAAGGAAGACACATAGTCTTTTACAGCTAAGTATGGTGCCTCTGTATTTCCCCCCTCAGGCTGTTCTTTAGAGCTTGTGGATTTGGAGAAGATGTTCTGAGTTCGACTACGATGATGTATACCGGGACATCTACAACTCCAGAGGTTGAGCAGATGGTTATATTCGCGGGGAAAAGAAAGCTGCATTTCCCACTTTAAGAAAATTAAAAAACAGCTTAATCTCTATGTTCATACTCTTGAAGATGCAGGATGCCTGTGGCTTCTTATTAATGTCTATTTTGATCATCTTTAAGATGAATATATTGCAGAGTGCATTCTTCCCCAGATAATGCATAGAAATCCTCCAGGTGCACATTCTTTTGGTATTGTCCCTTGAATTGAACATCTCATTCTTGAAGATTCAGGCAAAAAGATGAGAATGTAAAGTTATGCACATCTGATAGGGATACCTTGCTTCGTTAAACTGTTTAGTATTACCTTCTTGTTGGTAGTAAACAAGCATTTGTTTGGATGTTGAAAATTGTCGACATGAGTGGGACATCCATCTCTTTTTCTGCCACTTTAAACTGCACAAACTTTTGACTTTTAGTGGGATTCCTCTCCTCTCGCAACGGTGATTTATGAGTCATATTGTTGGGAAAAGCAATGGGATTAGGGGCGAGGCGACCGAACTTTGACATGTTAATTTATTGGTCATTTATTTATCGATCTTAAAATCTTGTTTATGTTCATTTATTTATTAATCGAGTCGAGCAGAAACCCTAATTCCCTTGTTTCTCCTTTTGATGTCTTACCACTACACCAAATTTATTTTCATGTTATATGTATGAATGATAAATTATATATGTATTTTATCCTTCTTAAAAATTGTTTTTTCTTATCGAGCTGTTCACGAACGTAATCAAGCCGAGCTCCTTTTTATTCATTTTATTGTTCGTTTATTAATCGAGCATAAAATTTTGTTCGTGTTCGTTTATTAATAAATAAACGATCTCAAATCGAGCTTTTAACGAGTCGATTCCGATTTTGTTCTTGAACGTTCGTGTTCGTTCACATACCTAAATGGGATTATAGAATTCCAGAGATTGATGATAATAAAGTATTTGCTGTTGGCCTTGGCTTTTTTGTCTGTAAAGTTGTCAAGCCTTTCTCCCTTCCTTTCATTATCAACTTTACAAGAAAAGAACCGGCCTTTTGCCATTTCCTTATCGTTTCGACGATTGAAGCTCGACCGCGATGGGGAAAATACGGGTGGAGGTCTGCCTGATCTCGGCTAGGGGGCTGCGACGATCATCTTCGCTGTGGAAGCTTCAGTGGTATGCTGTTGGATGGATTGATGCCAACAACAAATATTGCACCAGGATAGATGCTTCTGGGAAACCAGATTGGAAAACCAAATTCTCAACACTGATTGATCCTTCTGAACCCAACTTCCAAGAGATGTCCCTCCATGTTGAAGTCTACAGTAGGGAGCCTGTGTTTCTCAGAGAAAGACTCTTGGGAACAGCCACCGTTGTTCTGAAAGAGTTTCTGGAGAAGTACTGGAAGAGCTCCTCCGATGTTCCAAAACCAGTGGAAGAAGTGGGAAGTTTTCAGCTGAGGAAGAAGAACTCCAACAAACCTCAAGGATTTATCGACATCTCGATCCAGATTTTGGAAGACAGGGAAGTCCCTAGTTCATCATACCAAGGTACAAAAACTCGTCCCTGCAAATTGTTTTTCCTTTTCAGCTGGAAATGCTTTGGTAGAAATTTACAGGTTCTCTATAAATTTTACTTGCTTAGGTGATCTGGAGGGATTTAAGCCCATGGAAAACAGCAGTGGCATTAACTTGGATGATGGGTATCGGCCGACGCATTCACAATTTCCTCCAGCTATGCCTCAGCAGCAGGGAAATCAGCCACAGACAACCAGCCAGTATACTCATCCACTGCCATTTCCTGGAAATTATCCTAATTTACCAGCTGGGCCGAGCTATGCGCCTGTAGCCGGAACTAGCTATCAACCACCGAGAACTCCACTGCCTCCTCCTCCACCTTCGAATGTTGGATATGTACCTACATTTCTGCCAAGAACAGAGAATTCGCAGCCTAGTTACATAAACATGCCATCATCTGGACCAACAGCCGGACGCGGTAGTAGACCTGGTTTTGGAATGGGACTTGGCGCCGGAGCTTTAGCAGCCGGTGCAGTTATCTTTGGGGATGATTTCATGTCGGGTTATGATTTTCCCCGCGGTATGCAAGTTCCGAGTCTCACCATATCCACTGATCCTCCCTTCTGAAAACATGGAGGAGTGATCTACGTTTTACCTGTAGAAAAGACATGTTTTCAAACTATTTTCTTTATGTCTTGAGTTCTTGTACATTGATGAACACAATTAAATATCAATCATTTCTGGTCTAATCTATTTCTACTAAGAACTGGGTTTACTAGGAAGACCCAGCCTTAACTCTTCAAGTCACTCCTTGCAAGTGCGGTCGCTTTTCTGAATCACCGATATTTTGCTGAAGAAATTTCTCAACTGCTACGAACTCTTTGGGCTTTTCTTCATGCGGTAAATGGCCACAATTCTTGATAACCTCAAGGGACGATCCTGGAATGATTTGTGCCAGCTTTTGAGAATTCCACGGAGGAACGAGCCGGTCACTATCTCCAGTAACAATTAGAACTGATTGATATTCAAAAATATGTCAGCATAGGTAGAATGTGAGATCAATGCAGAGTAGCAGATACTAGTTCAACAAAAGTAGTACCCCCAACATAACAAATTGTACCAAAATCTTGAATAGCAAACTGCGATTTCTCGATATGTGATCTGCTGCTGGAGAAATTAGTAATCTCAAAGGGTTAAAAGAGGCAAGCAATTGCAGTACCTGGACAGGAGATTTTGCTTAAACTTTTAGACAGCGGTGGCTTTGACCGAGAAGAATCATCCGTAAGCATCGCAATTGTATATTCCACAAGAGCCTTGTCCCATCCTTTCACCCTCAGTGGCTGCAAATGCAAGCATGAACTATGCCTGTGGTTAGAAAAATTTTCCAACTTTGTGAAAAATGGAAACAGAACTTTGAAGAGGTCACCTTCACATAACCTTGCAGAACATGGTCTGTAACTTGATTGGAATCATACCATGCATTTCGAACAGCAGCAACGCCGAATTTATTGATTATCAACCTTATCTAAAACCATGACGAAAAGTGCGTGAACCATTCATCAAAACAAAATTAATCTACTAATGCCATAGAACATATCCTGAAGAAAATTCAGTACCAGCATCACACCGATGGCAGACCGGAGGAATGTGGATAAAGCTCTCCTGTAAAGAGAATTGATCATATCTGTCATGCCCTTTAAAACTTTCATTATTGCCTGAGCAATATATTTGGCGGACTTTGACAAGATGCTGAAAATCGAGATTATTGGAATCTGACGATTGGTTGAAGCCGAGCTTTCTTCTTGTTTCTGACTGATTCTTTCTCTGTGATCATCTTTGGCAGAATTCTGTGTCCTGAGAGGTGCAAAAATTGCTGGAGCAACCAGAACCATAGCAGCAACTCTCTCAGGCGCCTCGAAATATGTATCAACAGCTACAAGGGAACCAGCTGAATGCCTGCCATCTGTTAACTGTTAGCACGAATATGCAGCATGGAAATTGCCATAAATCCATTAAGTTATCAAATGGTTAAATAAAAGGAGCAATGGACAGAAGATTGTATGTTCATCGTACCCCACCAGAACTGCTTTATGAGCTCCTAAGAAGTCCATAAAGTATAGTGATGCCAGCACAGAAAACATAATTGAGTATGGATTCAGAGGCCTAGTATCTTCCCTGCCAGGAGGTGAGTGTTTCCTCGGATCCACCCTCGATGTCAACCCGAAGGCCGGTCTATCAAAGGCAAGAACTTTTGAACCACTGACACGGGCCAAAGGCTTCATGACTCGATTCCATGAAAAAACAGAAGCTCCAAAACCATGCAGCAGAATGATGGGAAGACCAAGGCCAACTCTCTTAGTGCTATCAGAAATTTGATCGGACAAGTCTGTTTCCAATGATTCAGCATCACATATTTTGTGGTGTATCTGTATCCCTTTAAACTCACAAAAACAACTGTCTGAATCAGCTAGAATAGACGGATCCTCTAATTCTTCCTGATCTATGCCTGCTATTTTTCGCCTTTTCTGCTCTGGTTCCACCCCCAGTAGTTGCTCTGGACAAAACAACCAATCGTAGGAATAAGCATTATCATCCAACCCAAGGGGTCGGACAGATCAACAAGTTAAAGAAAATAGCAACAAGTAGTATGAAGTTAGTACTACTAAAAGAACACCAGCAGAAGTTACCCTTTACCGGAATATTCGGCTGGGGCGGGAGAAGAAGAGGCGGCAGCAGCGGCTTTAGCAACAAATTTGAAGGTGGAATCATGTTTCAAAGGCAGATGGGGTTTTCCACTTCTTCCTCCTAGTTTTAACTGCAACACCGGTGGACATTTGCAGTGCAGAAACTTCTGCAATTGAGGGCAGAAGCTGAAGCTAAAGCCCACTCCAAGGATGCTCATGCGTGAAAATGGATAAACCACACGCACCATTACCAATCGCCTACAGACACAAACAGATGAATGGAAAAAATATGATAGATTCTGCCACTGAAATGAAGATGGAATTCTCGAGCATCATTTCCTCAGTCCTCGGAGGCAGAGAGAGACCCAAAAATACGCGACACAGCCACTCTCTGTGGTCTATCAATGGTGTGGCATTCTGTGATTCAACCATTGTTAAACTATAAATACAGATAATAATGCAAAAATAGTTTTTTTTTTTTTTTGGCATCAACTCGAACAAACGAAACTAAACCGATGAAACAAATTCTCGATCTCAACTCCAGTTGAAAAATGAATTAATGAATAAATAAACCATTAGCCACACTTAGAAATGATCCAGATATGCTAGTTCTTGAACTGGAAACCAAAATTTGCTTCGACCAAAAGCGGAAAGCATAAGCAAGCCCTCAACAAATTTAGAAAACCCAATAGAAAAAAAAAAAAAAAAAAAAAAACTTAAAACTAATGAATGGTCCGATTCAAGTTAAACCCATCCAAGAAGATAAAAGAGAAGGTTGAATTTACCGTATTGCTATCGCTTCTGGGCAACAACCATCAATCTCTGACGCACTTAGGCTCCTCCTCTGTTGTGGGTAAGAACAAGAAATCAAAGAAAGAGAGAAAGTGGCGAATTAACGCGGCCTCTGTATTTTGGAGGGAGATAGAGAGAGTCTCCAATTATAAGGCAGAAAATAATACACGTTATAGTTCTAATTTCTCAAATGTGGGGAATCGTTTTGTAATTAAGTCAAACCTCAGGGGGTGGATGTAATTAATCAATAAAAGCAACAGATAAGTTTTTGGGTAAATTTTATTTACCTCCCTCGAAGTGTTTGGAAACTACCAACACCACCTGAGATTTTGTAAAACTACAGTCACCCCTTGACTGAATAATAGTACAACAATTACCTTCTCTGGTTTGATAAAATTTCATTTTCCCTCTTGTGAGTCGAAAAATTAAACTCAAATCAGACCTTTTTGAGTGGAAAAACATAGAGGGACCTGATCAGGATCGTAAGACAATTTGACATGCGATATTTTCGCCCTTAAAATATTAGACATTCAATATTTCATACTCTTTCTGTTCCATTAAACTTCCTAATTTGACCAATATACAATTTATTATGAGTGTCAAGGCGTAACATCTAGAATAGCTAATTTGACGTTATTTATTTCATTTATATCTTTACTTATTAAGTATATGCTAATTGTGGACTATACATTTATATTACCAAAGGTAGAAGGAGTAAAAAAAAAATTAAAAAAAGTGGACTCTTTTATTGTAACAAAAAATATTTAAAAAAAATTTTGACCTTTCTAATGGAACAGATGAAGTAACATACACGTGATGCTTTTGAGCCTATACTCAATACTCATGTTCTTAAAAAAGAAAAGTACAATACAATATTTTTCTAAAATGAGTACAAGTTTTTGCCAAAATTTGAACTTTCAGAGGGTGTTGTTAGTTGGGAAAATGACATTTTTGGTATTCAAAATTTGGGTTGTTTGCAACTTTGGTACTAAAAGTTTACTCAGTTTTAAACTTGTATTTTATGTTTATACTTTGTTGCATTTTTAGTACCAACACCAGCTATAGCATGTTTTATGTAGTCAAACCAAAGTCAAAGGTAGTTTTGAGATATTTTATAAATTCTCCAATTTTGTGGGGGTTGAAAAGATAATTTTACTAATATTATTTCTAAAACATTTTCACAATTTTTTTCTCTCCTCATTCTACATTCTTCCGACTAACAAGAAAGAAAACCGTGAAAATGTTTTGAAAATTATATTAGAAAAATTATATTTTCAGCTCCCACAAATTTTAGAATTATAAAATACTTTTAAATTACTGTTGACTTCAGTTTGACCACGTAAGACCTGCTATAGCAAGTATTGGTACTAAAAATGTAATAAAATATAAATATAAGACACGGATTTAAAACTGAGTAAACTTTTAGTACCAAAGTTGCAAACAACCCATACTTTTATTACTAAAAATGACATTCTTCCGTTGTTAGTTTTATAAAACATCAGGGGAGTGTTGGTGGTTTTCAGGACCCTTGAGGGAGGTGAATGTAATTTACGCTAAGTTTTTTCTTGGTTTTCTCAATCAGGAGTCAGCCGTATCAGTTTAAAAAAGAGTACATTTATGGACAACGATTTCCTTGTCTTCCTTTCTGATACGATTCTGTTCCATCAATTTCATTTTCTCTGCAAAGATGGAAGCTTTGCTCTGCAAAAAACTGGGCGATCCCACGGTGCCTTTGAGCCACTCCGATGCCCTTACTCTCTCGACCACCCACCCGATCCCGGAGCTCGACTCGCCCACCGCTGTCCGAGTCCAAGTCAAAGCCACCAGCTTGAACTACGCTAATTACCTCCAGATTCTCGGCAAGTACCAGGAAAAGCCCCCTTTACCCTTCATTCCGGGCTCTGATTACTCCGGCGTCGTCGATTCTGTTGGTCCCAAAGTTACCAAGTTCAAAGTCGGTGATGCTGTTTGCTCCCTTGCCGCTCTTGGCTCTTTCGCGCAATTTATCGTCGCCGATCAATCGGAGTTGTTAGTGCTCGCTCTCCTGTTCCTTCAATTTTATATTTTTCTGTTCTTATCGGCAATTAGTTGGATGTTCTGTTCTTATTGGCAATTAATAGGTTTGCTGTGCCGGATGGGTGTGATTTAGTAGCTGCCGGTGCACTTCCGGTGGCATATGGGACCTCCCACGTTGCCCTGGTTCACAGAGCTCAGTTGCAGTCTAATCAGGTAATGCTTATTTCTTTCTCCATTTGGTTATAATTATACTCGAATTGAGTGTAATGAATATAGTAAATAGGTATTGTTGGTCCTTGGTGCTGCTGGAGGTGTTGGGCTTGCAGCTGTACAAATTGGAAAAGCTTGTGGCGCCATTGTTATTGCTGTTGCTAGGTATGATATTCTGTTGTTACTCTAACTTGATTCGGGTGCTTTTTTCATCATGATTTAAACTTGTAATTCTGTTCATTTGTATTTTAGAGGAGATGAGAAGGTGCAGCTTTTGAAGAATGTAGGTGTTGATTATGTTGTTGACTTGAGTAAAGCGAGTGTTATAGATAGTGTGAAGGGATTCCTTAAGGCAAGAAAGCTGAAAGGAGTTGATGTGTTGTATGATCCGGTAGGCGGTAAGATTACGAAGGAATCTATGAAGTTGCTTAACTGGGGAGCACATATTTTGGTTATAGGCTTTGCTAGTGGAGAAGTGCCTGTTATTCCAGCCAATATCGCTCTAGTTAAGGTATTCACTAAGAACAGCTTTCCTCCTCTTTGAACGTTTGCTCTTCTTGTTTGGCTGTATTGAAGCTTTTCTATTCTGGACTGTCTTGTTTACTTGGATTCGAATGTGCTATTCATGGTGTTTGACCGTTTTCAACATTGGATGATTGAGGTAATGTGCTAGTCATGGTATTCGACTGTTTCCAAAATTGCTTGTTCGATTGTTCCATTCATTGTTTTGAGGAAACTTCTGGTTTTAGATTCATTGGTTCATCATTTGAAGTATTTGGAAAAGTTAAGTGAAGAAATGCTTGGATTAGGAGAATTGGTAAATATGTGAAATGCAGACTCCGAATAGGTTGAGCTTTAGTAAGCCATAATGTTTAGCTATATAAGTTATAGAAATCATCTGTTCCTGCTTCTTCTGAAAATGCTTACACTTATAGTCATCGTGCATGTCTAGTACCGTTTCTCCACCTATGGCTTCTCTGTAGGGCTTGTCTTTCTAGTGAAGGAATTGTTGTGTTTCAGAATTGGACTGTTCATGGACTCTATTGGGGGAGTTACAGGATACATCGACCAGCTGTACTCGAAGATTCTCTGAAGGAGCTGCTGTCCTGGTTGGCAACTGGAAAGATTACCATCAACCTTTCTCATGCCTTCAGCCTTTCGGAAGTGAGAATCTCCGCCTCTTTCCTTAGTCTTTAATTTAGCTTTTCTGAAATCTAAATGGAACTTTGCTTCAATGCTAGCAAGAAAATGCAAGATTTTGCCATATGGTTATGATTTTGCTTTCAATGTTATGCATAAGTTTACCAAATTGATTCTCATGGCTTGATGGCGTGATTTTGTCCTTTCGACAGGCAAACCTCGCTTTCGCTGCCCTGAAAGATAGGAAAGCAATCGGGAAGGTGGTGATTGTATTTGAAGATCAGAAGACCGTCAGATCTAAGCTTTAATAGCCAGAAATAGCGTTGGAAACTTTGGCCGGGTGATGTATAGAGCTAATAAGTTCAAAGAAATGGTAAAGATGATGTTACTTCTGTTATAGAGAGAAATATTGGAAATCTTCTTTTCATTTCCTTAGCAAAAGAATGTTTTCTAGTCAATATCTGCTGGAACAATATATTTATGTTTTCAATGAAAACGAGTTTGAAAAAAAAGTAGCACCCAACTTGCTAAACAAAATGTTTGAAAATGAGTTCTGAAACTCAAAACTTAACAAAACGAACAGGGCCTGAATGAAAAGTCCCCAACAATAACTACAGGCAAGAATGGACTCATCTGACTGAAATTCATCATTAATTTTAGGGTATTAATACAACAAAAGTCCATCAAACAGTACCATAAACTGAGCATCAGATTTCCATTTACATGATTCAGAGGACAGCTTGTATCTCCAGAAACCATCTTAAATAATTACAGCATGAGCAAACATATGCATATTTGTTCAATCTATACATTTTATATACAATTATATGCACAATAGAGTGACAGAAGGCAGCACTTGTAAAGAAGAAGAGGAAGCTCTTCATGCTTAATCAGTGTGTAATCATGAGGGTGTTATCTCGATCTAGTTTCTGTTTTCAGAAAGCGAAAATATTCCTGCTGCACCATCTGCCCTCCGTTAACTGGATCAAACTTGCACCTATAGAAACTGTTAATGCCAGCCAAGAACGATACAAAATTAGACGAATCAATCATTTCTAGAGGATAGAGGCACCCATATAGAAGAAACATGGCTGAACCATACCACATCCAGATAGGGCACACTAGTTCACATTTTAGATAAGTTATTTACATACCTCCCATCCGTGCCAACAATGATAACACTATTCTGCGAACCAAATGCTGCGATGAATTGTGTACTTTCTGATAAGTGAAACTGTGCAAATGACCACTCTGAACTGAAATATTTCGGCAATACCCCTGAAAAATTTTCGTTAACTAAGAATTACAAATCTATTCCACTGATATTTAGTAAGGTGTTTCGTAACTGTTGGAAAATAATTAAAATCTTTCCCATTCAAGTGCACTGTGGTGACAACAGGAGATGTGAAAATAGGCAGAGAATAATGTATTGAAAGCGGGTTAAATTAGTAAGAACGTTTCCTAAATAAAATTGTCACTCTACAATAAGTGTGTGTTTAAATAATAGGTTTGCAAAGACCGGAAAAGTGTCCACAGATCTTATCACACTGCCTGATATGCTCCTAATTCAGAAATTTAGCTTTGATGCACAAACTTTATCAAGCAATGTAGTGTTCAAGAATTTGCATGAAATCTACTAAGCATTTTGATTTCTCATGCACAATTAACCTAAAATTACTTTTACCTTTCATAAAAGACAATGATGAACCAGGGTTCGCAGCAGTACTAGGAGAAATGAGAGCATCAAGAGAAGAAGAATTCTGATGAAATAGACTAGGACTCTTAGGAGTGCCTGGATCAGTTGCAAGGTCCTCCCCAAAAAACCGTACTCTAAGACCAAATATATGTACAGTCCTTTTGTCACTGGCCACAGCCAACCATTGAACATTAGGGGAGAGAGCAATACTGTATATATCGGCTCTGTCAACTCCTCTGCGTACCTAAATAAATAAAAATGACAGCCAATAAGTAAGCTTTGAAACAACAATTTAGATACTATTACACACATTAATAATGTGACGGAACAAATAGGATGACAAAGAGAAGTCGTTTACTAGGTGCTTGAAGTTGTGCGTTGACTAAAACAATGAATTAAGTTAATACAACAGTCCACGAGCCATGGACAATAGAAGGCAAACAGGTAGAATTTGCATGTAGTGCAGCATGAAATAGAATGTTCACGCCATACAAGATTCTGAACTCCTAATATTACCCTTTATTTTAATCCTAACTTCACTTCTTTCTCAGAGTAAATAAAAACAGACCGAATATGGAGCAGAAAAACAGACGTTAAGTCTCCACGTGGAACGTGGCTTGGTGCTATCTGTAAAGATATTTTACATGTGCCCTATTACCAAAAAGGCTGATTAGTCTAGTTACAACCATGAAAGTACAATGTTTACAAAATCTTTTTCCATATATGCAAGAATGAAAATCGAAGGTGGGTGGGGGTGGGGATTGGGAAGAAATCCAACAACAAAGCTTTTTCTCGATATTACAGTTTATTTTGTTTGAATAACAGTGCTACTTAGTCAGATGTTTAAAAAAACAGTTACAAATTTCATGTACTATAACCGATTCACAGTCCTTTAGATTAACAATGAGGGTCCATGACCTGAAAGATAAAAAATAAAAATAAAAAAGATGAAGATTAGGAAATTACCTCTTGTAATTGAGTACCATCCATTGTATTGAAAATCCTAACTAAAGTGCCTCTAGTGCTGGCAGTTGCAAGCAGCAGGCCATCCATTGTTAATGTAAGGCAAGCTAACTGTGAATCATGGGCTTTGATTAGTTTTGTCATGTTTAGGCCAAAATGTTCAACACGAACTTGTCCCCAACGAAGTCCAGGACAAGCCAGCACAGAAGTATTTAAGTGCTGTGAGAGGCAACAAAGCCCCCTGGGATTGGCCAAAGTCTCTATTTGATGGAGAAGCTTCAGATCCATAAAATTATATACATATATCTTATGCTCAAGGACGACAGCAACACGATCCCGCCTTAATTTAACAGCGCGAACCTCAGACCTAAAAGAAAATTCACCAATGCACCGGCTTTGATGATCATCCCAGATAATAACTTTATTTGGAGGGTACTGGGAATTGGATTTACTACCAACAAGAGCTAAAATGTTGCACCGAAACATCATCTCCACTATTCCAAATCCCCCACTTTTGAGATCACGCCTTAAGGTTTCTTTGAATGGATCACAGTTATAAATGCGAAAACCACGACTTGTGCCAGCAGCAAAGCAACCATAATCCTGATTCCATGACACAGAGAGCAGTTCTGCATCTTCATTGTCATTAGACTCTGGTTCAGGATGGGCAAAGGGACCAGAAGCCCCAGCAGCTGTGGAACCGTAATCACCAAAACCTGAAGGTGGAAGTATTCCTCGTGATGTTGAAACAACAGAACTCATGGAAGTAGATGAAAGAACGGTCATCAGAGGTCAAGCAGCTAGAACCAAAAAAACATATATTGGCCAAGTCAGAATTCCATAACAGTTCTGAGAAGATTTGAAAGATATAAATAAATAGCAATATTCTTAGCTCAATAGCACAAATGTCACTCCATTTCAGATTACTGAGAAGTCATACGCCAAAAGAAACATGGATGAAACACAAGACAATACTTTTACCAGTCTCACGCTCATCCGTGAAGCGATCAAAACTCTAGTATTAGGAAAACTCAATAAAGCATCTCAATTACAATTACTCACGGATAGAAATCAAGATCATCAATCCCAGCCAAGAACTGAACTGATTACATTAACAAGTAAACAACCACAAATTCTCCAGTGAAGAAAATGATTCAATTCCACGTAAGGTGCGCATTCTCCAGACATCAAATTACGATCATTCAAAAGGGTTTCTCGCGAATCGATTCCAAAAAAAAAAAACACGTAATTCAACACAGAAACAGAATTAACACGAAGCAAACTCTTAGTCAAAAACCCTAAAATCTCAATCTTCAGGCAAAATCCTTCATAACACAGATTTCTAAAAACATAGAGCTGAACTAATTTACATGCAGAGGAGATTCACCTGAGGGGTACAGAAGCTTGAATCTGGAGGAGAGATCTCTCCCGATTTTATTAGGGATTTACGCATGAACGCAGCAGATATTTGTAAACGTGATCGCCCCGAAGGAATTCTTTGAAGCCATCAGAATAGAAAGGGAGAGATGCGTCGCGTTTGGTGCGACAGCAAGGGAGTAGTAATAATTAGGGAATAAGTGAGTAAGCATTTTTTTTCTATTATTAAAAAAAAAAAAAAAGCAAACAAACAAACAAACAAAATTTCTTTAGGGGAATGTACTATGATTAGTCAATTATTCTTTAATTTAATACATATTTTCTCTTTAAAAGAAAAAAAAAAAAGAGACTAAATTATCAAAGACCCCTAAAGTTTATAGAAATTACTTAAGGGAACATAATCTCAAAAAGTATTACTAAAATCGATCCTAAAAACCCAAAAAAATAATCTTTCATAAGATAGTAGACGAGTGACGAGTCATATAAAATATATACTTCAAAATATACATATTTATTTTATTTCATTAAAATAGTTCACATTGACAGTTGAAAAAAGAAAATGATAACTTTATATTATCGTTTGATATTGTTAATTATTCTTGCACCCATAATTATAAGAAAACCCGCAAGTTATGTTAATCTACGCGATTGAATTAAAAATATAATAATAATAAATGAATGAATGGATGAATTAATTGTCTTTATTATTCTTACTAATTAATTATAGATTATATATATGTAATCGAGTTTAAAATGTAGGATGAATTATATTTTTTCTTCTTCCTGAGCTTCCTTTAAGCTAATATTGACAGCCCTTAAAATTGGGAATTTCACAGGCTAATCTGACACAATTCATCGTACAGGCCCAAAATAGTTCATTAATAGTACAGGCCAACTAGTGTAATGGGCTTTTGCCTCTGTCAGAGTCCAGCCCAATACTTGGTAGTCGATATTTATGAAGCAGGCCTTAGTTTAGTCGGTAAAAAAGTGACAATAGTTTAACTGAAATTTGTAACGTAATTTAACTTCTTTTTATATATATTTTTAATATACAAACTATATATATATATATATATGTGTGTGTGTGTGTGTGTGTGTGTGTGTGATAAAATATACAAAATATATTCATTTTATGCATTATCTCGTCTCAAATAATTTCATTATAAAGCATTTTGTGTAGGGATTTTATTTTATTTTAATTCCAAAATTGCTACCTTTCCTTACATGCTAGTGATGCCACTAAAATTCCATTGTTTATATGTTTACCCACTCATATACAAGAGAATTGATCCCATCCAACATTCAAACTTCACTGGCTTCAAGTTGATATTTTGGGTTCGAGATGATACTTTGGCAATAAAATCACAAACAGGCTTTCTACAATGTTGTGAAATTGAAATCCACTAAAGAGAGTGACAAAAAATTGTAGTGTAAGAAGTGAGCCTCTACAATATTGTGAAATCGAAATCCAGCGAAGAGAGTGATAATAAATTGTAGTTTAAGGAGTGAGTCCCACAAAGGACCCCACTATATATATATATTTGATATTTTCACTTATTATATATATATATATATTTGATATTTTCACTTATTAACACGGGTCTGATTGATTTAAGTCCTCGCAGCTCTTCCCATCATCATACTGTGTTGACCATTAAGCTGCATGGAGCAGTCATAAAACCCAACACAAGAGGCACTGAAGCCTAAAGGGAAACTCATTATTAAAGCGAAGAAAAAAAACCAAGGTTTCAACGGCACACAAACGAAGAACAACGTCATGATTCCAGAATCACTAAGGTTGGAAGACATTAATTTCGTTGAGGCATTTTGTCGAACACAGAATGGTTATGATTGAGAATTCAAGCAAAAGGATAAGTTTAAGTTAGGTTCCAAACATTAATTAATGCTACCGTAGGTTACAAGGAAAGGTGTACTACTATATGAATGAGCACACGCTTATATTTTAGTAGAATCTAATCTCCCCAAATGGGAAATATCATAAAAGAGCAATGTGATAGCAAAAGCACAATAGAGTTCATTACGCCTAGGGGACCACACTTTACTAAGACCAAACAAAGACTAGCAAAAGCTTCTTTTAGTCCTAATTAATCTTAACCAAACATACAACTAGTAGTGAAAAGAGTCGTGTTTGAAAGTGCACTCAAACTTCTAACACGACATATACATACATACATAAGGATGTAGTGAAAAGAGTCGTGTTTAAAATTGCACTCTTCTAACATAACAGACACATACATACATACACATGTAGTGAAAAGAGTCTGTGTTTGAAACTGCACTCTTCTAACACGACATATAGAAAGCAAATATACTCAAAAGTCACCAAATTTAGAAGAGAAAATAAGGGGAAGGGTCTGCCTTTGCCTGAGTGCCCCTTGGTTTAGTTCTTGGTTAAAAAGGCAGCCAGCAAAGGGTAAGCCTTTTTTGAGTTTATTATTGAATTTGATTCCAGTGCAGTCCAGAAACATGGTGGAGGTAGAAATTTGGGACCACCACCACAACCCTGCAGGAGGAAAGAGGAATCTTATTGGTTTTCTCAATGAAAATGAATATGAGAATGGGGTTACATAAACACACATTTAAGCATAATAGATTATTGTTTCAAACTCAAAAGCAAATTTCCCTAACAGGGTTCTCACCTTGTAACAAGTCCACATCCATATTTGGCAAAATCAATTTTTGTATCATTTCCAGGCAGTAAAGCAAAAGAACAAATTCCTCCTCAAAATGATACTTGTACTAGAATTGAATAACAACAACAAAGATAGTGCTGTTTTTACTTACTTTTTATTTGGCCAAGAAAGAGAGGCTTCAACTTCAAGTGTACTTTCCCAATAAAAACTAACTAGTTTAAGGCTTTAAGCTCAGTTTAAGCTCTTGGCCCCATACTACTTCTGTACTTCCCATCACCAACTTGGTATTTAAAATTCATGGCCCTAGAACAAAAGAAAAAGCAACAAATGGTCCTGCCTCCTCCCTCAATCAATATGAGTATTTAAATTCCAACATTGTTGAGAAAAGCCATGCAAAATATACACTTGCTTGCTTCCTTCCCTCCTTTTAACCAGTCCTTAGCAGAAATGCCTCCCCAAGATGAAGAAGCCTAGGAACACTTCAAATTTCTTCAAGAAATGATAAGACTTCTAACCTAGTCATGAACCAACAACTTAAGCCTGTTATATAACTCGACAAAGAGGAAATGAAAATATAGTAACAAATGGCAAGAACTAACACCTACCATGAATGAAAGCCATCACTAACAATAGCAATGGACGGTTCAGAATGAGTAATGAGTAATGGAACAGGAACAGCCTCCATTGTTTGCTTTTCACATACAGCCAAGTGCTACTTCATAACCAGACACAAACTTCTTAATTAGCTGACACACTTTTGCAGCATTCCAGTTTGCATGCACTATGCTATGCAGGCCCCTCGGTAACATGTTTCTGCGCAACTATGGCTGTTCACTAGACACAACATGTGGTAATGAATTGATCTGAAAAGGTATATATGATCAAATAAAGTCTCCAGGAGACCATATTGCCTGCCAGATGAAGAAATTCATTAATCACTGATATACCATAAACACAGGGAACTTGAAGAAGATTCCTCCTGCAAGAGATCGATCGTTGTTATTTGGAAACAAAGAAACAAGATCTTGGGTAGAAACTATCTCCCGTACAAATAATAGAGGGAGCTCCCTTCAGTCCAAGCATAGACGGAGCTGGAAGAAACTATCTCCCGCATCATTCTTTCAATCACAGTAGCATAAACTTCATCCTTTTCTACTGAGTGGTTAAATGAATGAGTCGGCAGCTAATTCAACCCCTGATCTCATCCATGAGTGGGCTGAAGGAAGCTCTCTCGAAACATTTCATATAAGCAACCAAACTCTTCACTAAACAGCAATGACCACTTAGCATGTAACAACAATTATTCAACCATAATATGCAGTTTTGCAATCTTAATTTCGAAAAACAAACATCTTACCAGGAATCACCATCAGAAACAACTTACCCAGCATCACCATCAGAAACCACAATTAAAGAACAACAGTTAAAAGGCAAATAGAGGGACGACGAGGAAGAAGAAAACATAGACAATGCAACATCCTACTAGTTCAGGTGTACTTTGTTCTGATGGGCCTTAAAAGGTTATCGACATACATGAGATTCACAACTCGGGGAGATTTACATCCAAATAATGAAATATCTAACAACAGAAAATGCTAAGCTAGATGAAAAGTAATACTTCATCACAAAAACTCATACTTGGAATAAGATTGGTATTGGAGTTGTGAGTAAAGCTAGAAAGATTGGTGTTTTGAGTAAATGATGAAAGTTCCTAAAATGGCTTTCTGAAGACTACATTTTGCAATTGAAACCTAATTTTTCTACGTGCATTGATGAGACGTCACAAATTCCATATCTTTGGGTCGATACTTCGAAGGGAAAGGACACAGGAGTACTACATGAATACAGTCAAGACTTTTACCAAAACAAGAGATACGTGGACTGGTGGCTACTTTTTCATTCTTTTCTTCCTTTTGTGTGCAAATAAATTCAAACTATATTAGTAAACAGTAACCCTTCCTCTACCTGGCAAGGTCGACTCTTCTGCAAAACCCTAATATCAGTAATTACCCTGAACAACAGTGAAAGATATCAAAGAAGGTAACAGAACCATATTGCAGCTATCCTAATTAAGATAAATCATCAAAAACTAAAATCAATGGCAGACAAATACTTTGGCTTAACTCAGCTGGTTGTGTTTCTTCTTGATCATGTCATGGATTCAATGAATACGATTTATCGTTTCTGTAAACTAAAAAACTTTAACAGATAGAATGTACCTTGAAGGTGGAACTGGGAACACAGAAGCACTAACAACTTCTGAGCAAATAACTTTATCAATCTAAAGAGTAGCGATGAGAAAAATAAGTTCTGTAATCAATTGAATAACAAACCAATAGACTTTTACTGATCCCAGTACCATTTGTGGTCCTTCTGGGCTCTGAATATATGCTAAAAACCCTAAGTTATATACTTAATTCAACTGGGTAAGCTTTCAGATTTCAGTACACTTGAAAACCAAAGAAAATTGAAAAAGAAACCCAGAGTGATACTTTTAGGATGCAATAGGATAAGATATTTGCATATGTACATGTATTATGTACACACATGACATATGAAGAGGGCCTGGCCTGGCCTCGCATGAAATACGGAAGACCAATTGTTCGTATTAATTCAGAGAAAGAAGGATGATGGGTCGCTTTCTTCGTGAGAGTGAGGGAAAAGAAAGCGACTTTGAGATCTAGTGTAAAATCTTTTACACACAGTCACATAAGAGAAAAGAGATTGAATGAACAGTTGAACACATTGAAAAAAGATGCAAGCAAGGAAAAAAAAGAAAGAAAAGCATCCAGAATCCAAATGGATTTTACAGTTCATCACAGCTGCAGTGAGTACACTTAACACTGCAAATTGGTCTGAAAAAGGAGATGGACAAAAGAATCCAGCTCCATCTCTGGTCTGCTCTGGAGCAAGACACAGCAGTGAGCAGGACTCTCTTTCTCCTTTGTTTTCTTTTCAGAAATTGAGCATCACTGCACTATCTTATAAGGGGTTGGGAGGATATGGGCAATGGGTTTGGTGGTTGTTGGTTGGCTTGGTTGTGGGCTGGCTGTGGCTGGCTTCTTTCTTTCTTTCTTCATTACTTTTTGTATACAGTATACTATACAGCAGGAGCAAGTAGCAAGTTGCGTGTGCTTTTTTGGGGAAAACCCATGTCAAAATGGTTAATCCATGATAACATAAACCAACGTAACAAAAAGTAATACGGGTCAACATTTTAGGAGTACACTATACACACACACTATGAGTATAACCATACCCTACCAGTAATTGTTGCATTCGCTGAGCATCAACAGTAATGTGTAACAATTGACCTGTACATTTTGCTTGTCGGAGGTTGGTCCGTCGGAAACAACCTACTTGATCTTCCACCAAACTTGAAGGATTGTTAGCAACAGTAATGTGGAACATCACCAAAGCTTGCAAAATTTAACAAAAGTATACAAAAATTGATCCTTGATGAGCTTAATAACTGTACCTAAAATGGACTGGTTAAGAGTAAATTAGGTCAAGTTGTAACCTTCTTTTTCAATTGACAAAGCTGCACCTTTCTTTCATCCTGATGAACGTTCAGCTTTTCTCTTTAAAGTCAAGAATCTGCAGACAATGGTATGAACATGTGTCGGCAATGCCTGAATAGTAAACAGTAGTCATTCATTCCCAATATTAGCCAAGTAAGGCGATGAAATGCTGAAGCAAAAGGAAAGGCCTTTTGTTTTTTGGGGAAGAAAAAAAAACACAAAAGGGAGAAAGAGTACCGGAGCCGGTGTAATTGAATTGACCGTGTGTTACTGTGTTGAGGAACACCTGAGTTGTAAATGGGACCCCTCCTTCTACACTTTTTCCAAATACCTCCAAAAATTACTTAAGAAATTACCCGGCGATGCCGCTGTCCCCATGTCCACAAATTTAAAGCTTCAACTCCGTGCGTTGCCAATTTTATTCGCGGTTGTTGAGAATCGGTGCCGAAAAGCTCGGCTATAGCCTTTAATCCAAATCATCAAAGTAAATGCCGCCGGTTTCGACGGAATCCAAATCAAAGGTTTGAATTTAGAACATCATCGCAAAAAGTGGGAAAGAAAAAGGTACGCAATCAAGAGACAACCAAATCAGGAGGATATTCCTTAAATTCACACACTGTAATTACGTGATCGGTCGTGGTTAATTTCTTTGATGATTGACCGATCACTGTGCCCTAGTCCGTTCAGACGCTGACGTTGCTCTGAAGCAGCACTCGTGCTGCATTAACAACGTTGTCTCCCGCGTTGCATTCTCTCCGGTCCACAATTTTCCCTGTTTTTTTCACCTCCGATGGAGACGCACATTTTCGCAAATAATAATGCAGCTTCAACCTTCCACGAAATTAGTTTCGCAAAAATTAGTTTTGAAAACACGTTTTTGAAAAATAAGTTTTTAATGTTAGAATGGATGTTAAAATATAAAATGTGTATTTAGTAGTAAATATGTGTACTGAAAATATAAAATACAAATATTCCAAAACATTTTTTTTGAAAATATACTTAGAACGGGCCCTTAATTTGATTTGTGTGCAAGAATCTAAAGCAATTGAAAGAAGTAACAATTAAGTTAAAAGTATTCCTTTTTCCAGTTTTCCTAGGCTCCTATAACCCCCCAACAAAAGTCAAAGTAAATGAATCGGATCCGGACGTAAATTTGACTATTGGTTTGATTGCATGTGAATGTTGACAAACAAAAACAAGATATATATAATTGATATTAGTTTATTGTGAGATTAATTATTTGACAAATAACTAAATATCAATTATAAATAGATTTATTTTAAATAATAAATTATTATTCTGACAAAAATATATCTCGCATCAAATTCATAAAAATACATTGTCTCGGAGAAAACCAACTTTCCTCTAATAGGGAATACTATGGGAATATATCATTTAGAAAGGTCGATGTTATTATCAAATCAATAATTTATTGATAAATTTATGTCAGAAATCATGTTAATTTTCTATCGTAATTAAATTTACTTGGCACAATTTTATTTTGGAAATGTCTATAACAGTGACACTAAATAATGTTTTATTGTTTAAAATGCAGGATTAAATACTTGTAGACCCATGTACGTATTATTTCGCATCAATGAAATAATTTTTGTAAGGGTAAAGATTGACATTCCTTATTGAATAGTAACAATATAAGAAAGACAAAGAATAATATTTTGAAAATTAATAGAACATTTTGGATTCAATATTAAAAATAGAAAAATGTGCATTAAAAATTATTTATAAAATAGTTATGAAAGTGACAAACGGAAGAAAGGACATAGGGTTCCATGACCCCATTTGGGTTATAATAGGAAAATGACAAGAAAAGGCATCTCTAAATAGTAATTTACCATTATAATATTGCATTTAAATAAGGCAAAACATTTTCCATGCGACCACTTAATTACTAATTTACTATTATAATATTTGCATTTGATACATTATCCTAAGCTTCGGCAGCCTGCAATTAATACTTTTTATATTTTTTTTAAAAAAAAAAACGAAAAGAAAAGAATGGGGGCAATTTGTAATTTTGTATGGTGGATACAGAATTTTATAGTACCAAACAAATGCTACCTACGTATATCGAAATCGACAAATCAAATTGTTCCATTTTTTCATTTTCTAGGACAAAAGCATTTTCCTTTTTCTATTCATTGAAATATTTATATAATTTTCTATAATAATGTCCGTCCTTGTGCATTTAAAGTTTAAGTACCTCTCAATAATAGTGGAGTCAGAAAAAGAATTTAGTGAAAGCACATTTATATTTATAACACATATTAGAAAATAATTTAATAATTTATATATATATTTCATATTTTCTTGAGAAAAATTACGATCCAGTAATTGAATTTAAGGTCCTTCAGCAAAAACTCCATCCATCCCAACCACTTCCTTCTCTCACAGATTCAATTTTATCGGATGTCGCCGGAGAGACCTCCGGTTCGATCTGTCGAACAAGAAAAATTAGTTATCAACACAACAGAGCAGCAGGCATTACAGCTAGCTCAGCCTCATCCCTGCAACTCTACGGTAACAGAATTCACTGCCCAACAAATAACTAAGCAGGAGTACTTAATATATCTTTCTTTACAGAGTCATTTTTTAAAACAGTTTTCTGCTCTTTAATCAATATCTCTATCTCTATGGACAGAACATAATAATATGGGAGTCCACAAAAAAGCTAACAATATGCAAAATAAAATGAGGATTACTCTTTTCCTCGTTTGCTATAAAAATTTACATGTACACTTGTTTGATTGCATACGCATATTCCTTAACCCATAACAACATCCTTCCTTCTTAACCCATAACAACATCCTTCCTTCCTATATACGGCCATGGATCCGATCCGATCCTTCATCACTTCAGGCAGCGGCACGACAATGAGAGGTAGACTATCCGAAAATGCCACCACTGCAGAGAGACACACTACGCTTCTAACAAAAATTCTCAGAACATTTGGATGGACAAGCTTGTTGAACCATCACCAAATGACCTCAAATCAGCTGGTCTAACCAGGGCCCTGCATAATGGGCAAGTTCTTTCCCTTTCAAACCTGAAAAATACATGCACTCCAAACTGGTCAGGTAAGTGTTTGCCTATAGCTGATCACCACTTACATACAGTTCTTCAGGGTAATAGAAAACTGCCAACCCAACACGTAGAATTTGAACTTAATGTGAGAGGCTGGAAATTAAAGAAGGGACAGAGGTGGGTGTTGCATTCACAGTTCCAATCTCATATTATAGACAACCCAAAACTACAATTCCTTAAACCATATGAAAACTAACAACTAAGACGTCACTTGTTGAACAAGATTAAAAACAATGATAGTCACCCTATCCAAAATTCAAATAATAAATACCCAAAATATGCTATTATATGTATGAACAATAAATAGCAAGCTGGCATGTTGATGAAATGAAAATACCAGAAAAGAATATGACAAACTACAACATATCACTAACCATTCAGAAACGCAGTCTTCACAAAAGATGTGTTTACAGCGCAGCAAAATTGGAATGTGCATCTTCTCCTGGCAAATGGCACACAAATCCCCTGCTTCATTTACCTGTGTCGCATAGTCATGCAACATTCCAAAGCAGCATGTTAGTCCTCATTATTTTAGGAAACAAATCTCATTCTGAATGTAACTACTCCCAATCCAACAACCCACTACCAAAAAAAATAACTCCAAAGGATAGTCATCCCAAGAACCACCACCATCAAGTGTCAGGCAAAGAGAAGGATACAGGGATATCTAAAGAGACTTTCGTACAGATATCCAAAAAAGTATTTAAGAAGTAACCAAATAGAATGCCACATTTAAGATAATAAGATAAGTTGTTACATTCAGTTATTCAATACTACCAAAGACTAAGATACATCACCTGCTCTGAAGAGGCATAAGATCCATAATTGATTTCCTTTTTAGATAATGCCTTCAAGGCTGCCAAAAAAGATTGGACCTGAAAGTAACAGCAAAAAAGTATGTGTGATTAACAAACACTTCCAAAATTTGGATATGGATAGCTGAGAGGTTGAAGAAATTCTGGGAAGCCGTACCTTCTCAACAATTGATGTAAGCTTAAATGTCAGATACAACCCTGTTGTCAATGATGAAAAAAGACTACCATAGTCTTTGTTCAAGAAGAAGCGATACCACACAGGAGTGGGTAATAATGCACGGTATAGCAACAATGTGTACTCGACTAAAGTTAACATTTGACCCTGAAAGATCAAAATTTGGTGATCAGATTGCAAGAATCAGAAGCCAAATATTATTCAATATACCTTGAAGATCCGCCGTACCTGTCTCCGGAAATTATGGCCCCTACCATTCTTGTAATACATCAGCAACAACAGTTTCAAGGCCATAGCAGTTTGCCTCACCATTGTATCTGGAAGCAGAGAGATAATAATGTTAATGGTACATGACAGAAAGAGAGTAGGAACCCATAGAAACCAAAAGACTCCTTAAACAAATTTTCCCTTGTTCCAAAACTTAAAAGCTTACTTGCCACAGATTACCAAATAAAATGTGCTTCTGTATCTAAACAAATGTTTGTTTCTGTCACAGAAAACCATGTAAAAAAAGAAAAGTAATTCCAATATTTGAACCTGACATGAAGGGTGGATATGGGCAATGGTGTGTATACTAACTACTGTATAAGGATGAGCCTAGCTATATGAATAGAAAAAGAAAAAGGGGAAAAAAAAAAAAAAAAAAAAAAAAGCATAAGACTTAACCATTCTCTTTTAAGGGAAAAACGTGTTTCATACCATTGACAAGGATGATGAAAATTGCATGCCAAAAAGGCGGGATTGACTTTGGAGGAACCATGAACAGAGGATAGTAAATATCATCATTCCGATACCACCAGTAGATTCCAAATACGTGGAGAATAAAAACCGCGAAATAACTGATGAGGACAAACATCTTCCTCTCACCCTACAAAAGCCAGAATTAGTAAGGAAAGCTCTCTTGTTGTCTCATAACTTTTGAAGAATAAGCATATGGCAAGAAAAAGAATAGAACCTTCAGAGCTGTCTGCTTCTTAACAATGTCATTTGACTTGAACACGAAGGCAGTGATCCAAATTGTGACAAAAAAACCTGCAAATGATATTAGGAGAAGCAATATTTAGGTTTAGAATGACATCTGAAAGTGCCCATGTAAAAGAATACAATAATAGTGTTGCAAAAACTTCTAAACAAAGGAAAACCAACAGGGTGGATGTAACTAACTAAAGAAGACAAGCAAATTTTTATATCATTGGGTCAGATAACAAAAATCAGACAAATGACAAGGCTGAATCAAGAGACAATGCCTTCCTCTTTAACAGTAGAACCACTTTACTTCAGAAAGATGGGAAACTTTTGAATATGAAATATGTCGTCATGCTAATGTTATTAAAAACATGATTTCTGAATTTGCGCACAGATAATACAAATTTAACTCACTGGCGGAAATAAACGAGGCAAATACATTAATAAATGATAACCAACATTAAAGGGGATTGAACTACCGTGTCGATGCACTTTATCTTGGTAACTTCAGTTATTATATGCCCATGTGCATAATATTGCTCAAATGCTCATGCAGGTAGGGATATGCAGAAAAAGGTAAATATTAGTTACCAAGATAAGACAAATGTACTCAAACATCAATCAAGTAACAGAAAGCATCATGCATTGCTTGAAGGCTTAAGCATACCCCACAATATCACTGTCAGTTCAGAGAATGCACACTATCAACTTTTAGCTAATGTAAGCCCTGGAAAAAAATGATACGCACAAACGACACCAAGATCATTAGGAAGAATGGAGAGGTAAACAGCTATCTCAGCGTAGGGAATAACTTATCCGGGACAATTCTCACACCTAATTGTAACTCATCCCACACATTCTAAGTTGCTTTGAACACAAGAGAGCCAATTATTCATACCGAATATATTTTTCACATATCGTTGCAATGTCTTTTTGTACAAGCTCATACACCAAAAATTAAAACCAAACTATATAGAGCAAATTCAAGTATGCCTTCCCCGCAAGAAACCAATGATCCTTTCCTAAAAAAAGAATAGTCTAAACAAAAACGGAATTAAGAATACCTTGCAAATGTTGGCGAATGAAAACGACCAATAACAACAAAGAGAAGGGAAGAATCTGCTCAACCCATCTGGCGAATTGCTGAATATCATATCTCTGATACGAATTCTCCCCTCTATTGCTTCCATTAGCCCCATTCCCATCGATCGAGGAATCCCCCGCAACCGCAACCGCAGCCCCATCCGAACCTCTATGTTGACCAACTCCATCCACCGCACCGACTGCCGACTCAGAATCATCGTCGCCGTCGTCCGACCCAACACGATCCCCTTCCCCAGGCCCGATAATCCGAATGGAAACCTCCCCGTTACTGGAAGTCAAAGAAGTGGTAGTATTAGTAGCACCACTGCTAACATTACTACTCCTCGAAGCGGTTGCCGTGGAAGAGACGGCACCGTTGGAATTAAAATTTCTGTCACTATTGCTTCCGCCGAAAACAAGAGGGTCCGCTTCGGAATGATCGGGTCGGACCCTCAATAACCCGGAATGTTCGAGCAGGGAAGAGAGCGGCGAGTGAAGGTACCGGAGCGCGGGAGGGAATTGAATCCCATAGCTTCTCGAAGACGGACCGGTGATGGAATCCCTAGGAGACACCGGCGATGAACCGGAACTCGCACGAGAATCAGGAGAATTTGACGTTTCCATCCTTGATAACCTCCAACCCCGCACGAATGAAATTGAAGGCCAAAACCTAGAAATTCTTGGCCGGAAATCGAAAGGAATGGTGGAATTTCTTGGAGATGAAGAAATGGGAAAGATATTTGTTGGTGGTGGGAGTGGGGGGAAGAAAGGTTCTCCTGAGGAGGGAGGAGAGAACAAGTCAGAGGAGTGAGAGAGAAATAGAGAGAAAAGATAGCGATGATAATAAGATTAGTCGGTCTATACGATGCCGTATAGTAAGTGGGCTATTACTATTAGTAATTGGATTTGGATCGTGTTTGGTTAGTGTGTTGACCTTGATTAGTTGACTTTTCTTTCTTTTTCTTTGTTTTTTTTTTTTTTCCCCTTTTTAGATGCCTCTCTTCGTTCTCTAAAAAGTATCATTTGAAAAGAAAGAAAACGCACAAATTAAGAAAATTTTAATTAATTAGTGTTGGAATTTTTCTCACTCTCATTTAATAAAAAAATTCTCTTAATTTATTTCCAAATAAAACTCTAAAAAAATTATCATTCTTAATTTATTTCCAAATAAAACTCTAAAAAAATTCTCTTTCTCTCGAGAAGGGCTTCTCTCTTCTCTTTCTTTCTCTGCCATCTCTCCGCTTCTCAATTTTCCTTTCCCCCCCCCCCCCCCCCCCAATCTAATAGAGTTTTTCGTTTTAATAGAGTTTTGTTCACTCCGTTTTCAGATGATCTGCTCAGTTATTTGTAATTTTGCTGCTCTGTGCTTAGCTATAGGCTAGATTTGTAGTTTGTAGATTTGTTTTTCAGATAAACTTTGATTTTAGATGGTAGATCTGATTTTCAGATCTACTTTACTTCTAGATTGTATTGGTTGGCTCATGGCCTACTATCAAATCGCTGCTGGACGATATTTCCAGCCCGTTAATTTAAGTATTTTATTTTTGTTTCAAAAAAAAAAAAAAACTCTTGAGAACAAAATTATGGTTGATATTGCTTTTTTGGTGTTGGATATGGGCTGCCGAGATTAGAAGGTTCACCATCGCTAAAAGGCCCAAAACGGGGTCCTGTCAACTGGCTATCTTATTCTCCCATTTCATTCAATTTGAGAAAACGATTATTGGAGGATAAGATAGAATCAATACGTCAAAAATCTGTTGAGGTCAAGATGAAATATCGTGTAGCTTGACGGAAAATATACCCACGATCTTTAGCTATAAATACGTATCCTATTTATACACGTAAAAAGGTAATGGAATCCTAATTAGTAAATCTGCTATTATATTTTTGACTGGTTAATGACTTTACCATTAAAGTTAGTTCACAACGCAGGTTCTACGTAGCGAACGAGGTCAGGGTCTCGACGAGATGGAACTTCATCACTTGCCATTTGATAAATTAAATGTGTAAAGTAGTTATTGTTCTCTCTTTTCTTTTTCTTTTTCTTTTTATTGAGAAAAAAACTATAAAGAAAATCCAGTGGAAATTATTACGAAAATTGGGCTTCTTCTTTTAAGAAAAAAGAGAATATAAAATTGGGCTTCTTCTTTTTATGTGGAGACTTTAATTCCCTCTTCTTCTTTTTTTTTTTTTTTGGAAAATTCAGAATCTATTAATATACATAAAAGCACATAACACTTTGCTTAAGGCCAAAGAATAGCAAATGCAGTAAATATATGAGATTCCATTCATTATGCATCAAGAAGGAAAAATAAAGAAAAAGAAAAAGGAAAAGGAAAATGATTAGGTATGTTAGAAACCTTAGTGAGCTTAATAACTATCTGTTTCTTGAATTATCACTGCTTTTGCCATTTATTTTTATTGTATTTAAAAATTATAATTAATTATGTAAGACTACAATTTCGTTACTAAATCTCATTAAAAGTCACGAGATAATGGACCATTAATAACTTATGCAATAACGATTACCATGAAATTAACAATATATCAAATTCTATTATCTCGTGATTGAATGGCTCCATAGTTTTTATGAGAGTTTTAAATTTAATCAATTGAGAAAGTATAAATTTCAAAAGGTTACCTTTGTTTTAGAAAAAAATAAAAATAAAATAAAAACAGGGAGCTTAGCTTTTGTTACAATCCTTTCTGGTAAATGGTCATAATCGGATAATGATTTATGACTTGACACCGTGGAATTTATGATCCAATAATCCCGGTTGAAAGAAACAAAAATAATAATAATAAAAATTCGAAATTGTTAAACGCAGTAACAGTTTTACTAAACGCAATAACATTTCCCTGTAAAAAGACTAAAATGCCTCTTAAACAAAAAAATAAAAAAAGTCACTGTTTAATCACGGGGTACTGTTCATGAACAGTGACCTGCGTGGGAAAATTGAAAAAGTAACCCACGCGGTTTACTGTTCACCCACGGGTGAACAGTAACCCCGGGGGGGTAAAAAAAAAAAAAAAGGGAAACATGTCCCCGGGTTGCGCCTATAAATAGGCACAACCAGAGGAAGTGAAATGCAAGTTAGGCTAAGAAAACTCTAAATTAGCTAAATCGGATAAAACGGTTACTGCAATTACGATTGATTAAAGGTTAGTGCCTCAATTTAAAATTTCTTTCGGTACTGTTTTATTTGTGAGATTATTTGTTTGTTTCATTAATTTAGTTAGAGGCATACCGAAGTTTTGTTAGAGGTTATAATATATCCGAATTTGTTAGTATTGAACCCGAAAATAATATTTTTTTCCTCGGATCGTCGTAGATCCGGGAGATTGTCCCCGGAATGGAATAAAAACGGTTACTGCAACCATCATTGATTTTCTGCCGGAATACCGCCGGAATCCGGTGGTATTTTCCAAGAAAAATACCGCTGCCGGACGGAGGTATTTTCGGAGAAATACCGCCGTCCTGCAGCGGTATTTTTTCTGGAAATACTGCCGGCCGGCGGCGGTATTTCGCCGGAAAAACCGCCGGCCGCCGGCTGTCTTTCTCCGGAGAATAGAAACTGTCCTGCGGCTGGCCATATTTTTCGCAAGACGGCGGGATATATCCGGATGTTTTATGCCCGAACGGGGCGAATTTTGCGACGATACCTTAAAATTTTTGTAACTGTAAACGTTTTCTGGTTTTTTATATGTTAGCAATTAATTTCGTATTGATACATGTGTGTTTTTATGATTGCAGATGACAGAAGCATTGAAGAAATTGAAATTGAAATTTACCAAAAGCAAAAGCAGAAATGATGACAGTATGCTATTGGTTGATAGAATCACTGATGCGACGCAGTCCTCGTCTGAGGAAGTAGGTGGCAGAATACATCCCACTGTATCCGAGCGGCAGAGAAAAGTGGTAGGAAGAACGCAGGGATCTTCTCGCTTATCAAATGCGACAAGGGAAAATAACGTTGATTACCGCGAAATTCCATTTGCTCCGCCATACATTGGAAATGCGGAGGAGTAGGAAGCTAGGAAAAATGCGAAAAGATTTGAGTGGACATGTCCCAGTCGCAGGGGTACTTGGGAGGGAACTCGGGGCGGTTGGGGGATGAAAATGAAGGGGAAAATGATTCCAACCGACGGAGGAGCAAAAAAGGCAAAGAAGTAATAGGCTCCGCGCGTAGGTCAATGTCAGGGGCTGGGTCCGGTTCTGACTACAGAGGGGATGCCGGGTGGAAGGCTTACTGGCCTCTAGATGGTCCGATTGACGGTAGATCGTCAGATCCGGAGTTGCTACAGAGTTTTAAAGGTCATGTTGCCTACTACGTATGGCATCGACAGGTATCGTTTTCACGATTTATTACATATTTCTTGATATGATTATTATTAATTTTTTATTTATGATTAATAAGTTGGGTTAGTAAAAGTGTTATGTTATTCATTCCATTACATAGGAACGTGATGCATTGTTGTGCCATAATGGCTATAACAATATGCAAAAGTGGGCTTTAGACGAAGGAGAAATGAAAACTCTAGTTGATCAGTCCGGGTTGGCACATTTGTGTTGGTTTATGTATCCAGAGCTAGACTCTGCACTCCTAAGTGCCTTTGTTGAGAGATGGCAGCCGAAAACTAATACATTCCACATGCCATTCGGAGATATGAGTATCAGTCTTCACGACGTTGCGTACATATTGCGTGTTCTGATTGGGAGTTTTCCGACAGAGATGAAGGTACTACTGTTAGAGACGTTGGGGATTCATGAAGACCAGCTCGGGGATCGAGATTTTGCCACTGTTAAAATGTCCCTCCTCCGCGAGCAATGTCTCAATGGACAGGTGGACGCCTCCAATACTGCAGCAGGTTATTTGCTGTGGTTAGTTGGGAACACCCTGTTCGTGGATAAGAAAAAAACCCACGTCCTTGGGCACTTCTTGCCTTACCTCCAAGATGTAGAAAGCCTAGGCAGACTTGCGTGGGGGGCAGCATGTTTGGCGAGCCTGTATCGCAACCTTGGTCGGGCCTCTAGAGCGGACGGTGCCCAGTTAGGCGGGTGTCTGACTTTATTGCAGGTTTGTAAGAATCGTTTATAAATTATTTCATTCCTTATACCTGCGGAAAAAAATGACTAATTTGTTTTTCAATTTTTTTAATAGAGCTGGATATACGAATATTTTCCCGCGTTTAGTCCGGCAAAGCAGAGATCTTGGGATGCCGATTGGCCAGCATCGGTTAAGTGGCACGTCGAAACCGGAAGGAAGCGGGAGCCTAACTGGGATCTGTTGAAATACAGACATGCCCTGGACGAAATGAAATCCGAAGAGGTAATATTTCTCGTGTCATTTAAATTTTCTTATGTTTATTATTGTAATTTCCGACCTAGTCGATTATCCACTGACTATGTTCACACGCACTAGATCAATTGGCTTCCTTTTGGGCTGAATCCCGCAGGAACGCACGCAATAACCTTGTATAGGGGTCTTATTCATTGCCCTGGGGTCGCAGAGCCATGCATGCCAGATCGGTTCCTGCGGCAATTTGGATTCATTTAGACGATCCCTCACCCAGTTCTACAGCCAAAGAGCTGTTACAGAGACCCTGAAATAAAAAGGTACTCCTGCGTGTTTGATACGAATCTTAAGATCCCGCAAATGTACCCCAAGAATAAGGTGTTAAGGGGGATGGGGAGGGCTAATTGAGCCGATCAGACGTGTCCTGAGTACCTTGAGTACTTCCTTCCGCGGACGCACGTTCGTGTTAGTTCCGACGATATGCCTACGGCTGAGCCAATGGACCCGAAACAGCTATCTGCGGTTGTGGTAAGAACTACATATTTATGTTTTTTTTCTGCTGATTAAGTATATAATTGCGTCAATCTTTTTAACATTCAGTCGATATTTATTCCAAACGCAGCGCTTGCAATATATAGCAAGTAAAATGTATTATGCTCATCCTCGAAACCAAGATACCGTCCCAACTGAAGTGAGGGAGAGTGCTATAGAGGAAGTGGCCCGTCATTTGGAGGATTTGATGCCGGCACTGTAGTACATTTAGCCCGAGTGCCACTGTTGTAATCTTTGTTTTTAATCTGTTTTTAAATGCACTGTCTAGGGAGATACCATCAATCGCAATGATGTATAGATATTTTATTTAAATTCTGTAATGATAAAATGTATTACACCAAAATATTGAAGATAAGGATCTTATGTTTCGAGCGTAAAAATGTACAAAAAATAAGTTGCTTTTAACGTTAAGCCGTACATATTGAAAAACTATCGTATACTAACACTCAGCAGTCGCTTTATTCCGGAATGCACCTAATTTTTCATCCAAATGCGATTTCCAAAGCTGCATTTGTTCTGAGGCCCGGCTACTCCACGTCGGATAGATTGGGGGTAGCAATACCTCCCCTGTAGTTAACAAAGCAAAGAAATGATTTTGTCTTATTAACCCCATATTGATGAAACTGTTCGGATCAGTGGAGACGCCACCCCCCCGCCACAGGAGCGAAAGGAAAGTATTACTCTGCTGGGCATATAATGTAACCACCCTCTGGTACTTCGTTGCGACAAGTATTCCCATAAGATGAGAATTAAACCAGAAATCCTCTTCTGCCGGAACTACATACCAATCTAGCAGCCTGCATGCTAAATCGTAATCGACTGCCCCAAGAACGAAGCGCCAAAAATTAGCTTCATCCCGGAGTTCTTGGCGCAGGTCTCTACGCACTTGGTGCCACTGCTCCTGATCTGCATCGTGTATGAAATAGACAATTACCCTAAAACCACAATGTCCATCGGGCACAACATTAACGTGCCCGATAATGTATTCGAACACGAACTGCTTCAGAAATACGGGAAGGTCGTAAGGCCACTCAGAAGCGTGGGGCCTCACAACCCTTCGTCTTCTCTGCCCGCCTGTGGATCGCCGGCCTGCAAGTGTAAATCATATTAAATTCAGTAGGTGTATATGTATTTGACAACAATGAAATATTAAAAGTAAATACATATATTCGTACCTCGTTGTAGCGCATTCCTTTCGGCGTGCTCGAACCCTGATAGATCTCGTTGGGTTGAATTGTGTCTGGGACGTCCCCTGTGTGGCCTACTAACCGGCTCAGCTACATCAACAGTTTCCGGATAAAGCGTCGAATGCACAACACCCATGATCCTGTATATCTCAGCGCTCGGACGTGCCATGACATCCAGAAACATTTCATGCAGTCGCCCTTCAGCGGTTTGCCTCTCTTCCTGGGTTTCTGGAATATCAGTATCTCCCAAGTGCAGCGTCTTCCAGAAGGCGTCAATGTCAATAGGATCAATCGGTTGGTACGCGCGCACCAACTGTTGCATCTCACATGCACATGGCAGACAACAACTTGTTCGGAGTTCGCAACCACAAAGCACACCGTCGTCCCCGATAAGGGCAACTCTTTTTGTATATTCGTCCTCTATCATTGTAATTCCAGCGAACGACATTCTACCGTTCAAACGACTATACAGTAGGTAGTCGCTCTTCCGGTATGTTTTGCTGCGCGAAGCTTCCATTTTAGTCCGAATTTCATCGAGGTGCAACCCTATCATAATATAAATGTCGTGAAAAATACTTGGGAACGCCTTTCTATCCGTACCAATAGCCTTCTTCACCTGTGCATGAGCACTCTTAACCCTGAATGACAATTGACATTAACATTCTGCATAGAACATAAATCCTTATATAAAACATCGCGTAATTATACAACGTACGAATCATAAATGAAATCAATAAATAACTTACATGTTCGTTGTGAGCCCGCCGTAATGCTTTATACTTTTCGTCCAGTAAAACACAAATTTCTCCTTGTGATGATCCAACCATGTATTCTTCAAGTAAGGAATAACATTTCTGAATCTAGATTTATTCTCATATTTAGTATCAATATAATCCACAGCTTCCGTGAACTGTTCATATGTCAGAGCTTTCACAACTTGCCCCCAACGATATAGAAAGACATCCGTCGTAGTTTTGTCGTTCCCAGCTGACACTACATGTTTCTTGACATCCATTTCAATGTGTCTTCTACAAAGTAGCTGGGTAGCATGTGGGAAAACTAGTGTCATAGCATTCAGTAATGCGATCTCTCGATCAGTCATGACCACGTGGGGGAATCTGTTTTCCTCGAATAAAGTGCTCAATTGCGTCAATCCCCAGTAATAACTCGGAGTAGTCTCATCCCTCAGGAAAATGAACGCGATATGAACATACTGAGCTGTAGGTACATGAGATACAATTTGCAGCAGAGGCATGTCATACCTGTTTGTCTTATACGTTGTATCCATAAACAAAACGTACGGAAACAGAACAAGTAGACGACGCGCCTTCTTGTGCGCAAAGAAGATGTGGCCCACTGCATTGCTTCCGTCATCGCCTGAGTACGCATAGAAGTATTCGTGATCATGCAGAAGTTTGAAGAAATACTGCATGTTAGTCATACCTCCCCTCGCATCCCTTTTACTTTTTGCTGATTCGTTGTAAACCTGTCTTATGTGGCTGACATTTTCAGGATCATCTGCGCGCAATTGGGCCAATATATGCTTCGGCCTGATGTTAATATTGGACATTTCTGCAATCTTCTTCTTCTCCGCTTCTGTTAAACGTGTCTGCGCTGAATGCTAATTTCTCACTTCTTCTAATTCATGATTGTGCGTACCGTTTCTGACCTCTAACTTCCACTTTTCCCCATCAATTTCTTGTCCCTTCAGGTGAAATGGACAGTTTGTCATCTTGCTGCTTGTATTGCTCCGTCTGCTTCTCCCTTCCGGTATGGGTGCCTTATCCCTAACTTTTCCTGATTTATCGCACCCAATCTCAACTCTACCTTTTCTCCCTCTTGTTAGGAACAACCCCAACATTTTCGAAGAAGATGTAATTTTTGTCGTCATATTATTTTCAGCTGCTCGTGCTTTAACCCATGCAATCATACCTTCCTTACTGATAAACTCTTCGGTCGTCTGAAATACTTCGGTGTGGTCAGCATAAATGTCATCACTCTCAACGCGGAAATCCTTTCAACAACATAAAAATACCTCGTTCAGCATATTTAAACACTAAAATTTCTATTCAACAAATACATTGCGCAATCATATTATCGCCCAGATCCAAAGTTCTGACACAATTATGATTAGCATAGGTTGGATGGATATTGCGACTGTCCCGGGATTTTCTCCCGGGAAAATAGCAGGAAAAACGCCCGCCCGCCCGCCGGAAATACGGCCGGCTGCCGGACCTGGCGTTTTGGCCGGAAATATCGCCTCCAGCCGGCAATATTTCTGGCCAAAATATCGCCGGCCGGGGGCGATATTTCAGGGCAAAATACCGCCTGCTGGAGGCGGTATTTCGGCGATTTCGGACTGGGGGACAGTCTCCCAGTCCGAAATGTTGCAAAACCGGCAAAAAAACGTCCGGATAATCGCAGATCCGAAAAAAAAATCCCCCATAATGAATTTTTTTCCCCGAAAATTAAAGTGAAGCGGTATATACATAAATTACGCACACTGCTATAAATTAAAAAAATAAATACAGTGTTACTTACAGTGTAATATGGATCGTACTCGGGTATATCGGCCATATTTGAATGAACGTGTCAGTGATGAAATGAAAAATAAGTGTTTCTGCAGTTTAATGTAAATAGAAAACAACTAACTCTGAACGTTTTAAAAAAAAATTCTGAACTTCACACCTTACTTGTGAAAAAATAGAAAAAAAAAAAATTTATTCATAAAGGGCAATTTAGTCTTTTTACAGGGGAATGCTACTGCGTTTAGTAAAACCATTACTGCGTATAGTATGCCTCTAATAATTTGGGCTTTATTTGTTTGCAATTTTTTTATTTTCCAATTTCTGCGGTAAACCTAATATATTATATTATTATTTTATTATTTTCAATACAATTTTTATTACTAAATTACACGTTTTTACATTTTCAATTTATTTTTTTATATTACAAAATACTTTTATTAAAACATATTTTCATGATAAAGAACAAGAACAACTGCAGCAAGAAGATACATGAAGACAAACAATTGCTTAGAAGCAAAAGCAAAATATCTTTCAACATTGTATTAAGACTACACAATATGGCTTTAGCATTTTCATTTCATTTGGACAAAGCACACATAAATTCCTGCTTATTATTACATTACATTACATTTCTTGAAGATCCATTTTCATGGCTTCCAGTTATCCTTGCGCTGCCTGATCTCCTTTATGGTGTCGACCGGGGACTTGCAGCCAACCTTCGCCTGCAAAACAATCACGGCTTTCTATCAATGATCGGAATCTAAACAATGCAAAGGAAAATTAACATTTGGAACTCAGATGCACCACCTGAACCTCTGGAAGATCGACTCGGATGAAGGGATTCGTCTCCAGTTCTTCCTCAATAGTTGACGGAATAGTTGGAAGGCCTGTCCTTCGTTGTTGCTGAGCCCAGAGGAACTTCTGCTTTGTCTTCTCATTATCCGGCTCAACGGTCAATGCAAACTGCAGGTTCTTTTCTGTGTACTGCAAAAATATACTAGGTTGCAGGACAGGTTGAAACATAAATAGCACAGATTGAAAAACATCCTACCAGAATCCTCAGTTGTAATAACTTTTCAAGCACACAGAGCTGACACAAAATCAGAGATGACATTTTTATGAACAGTTAGCAGAATCTCTGAATTACAAAGAATGAGTAATTAGTTTCTGATAGCATCAGAGGGAAAAAGAAAAGGCGATTGATCACGGCTCAGAATAGCATAATGACAGTCCTTTGTGCAGATTTGTGTAAATATTTTCCACACCACAAAATCCCTTACAAGAATACAAAGTTGTGAAATTTTCATAAATTACCTCATGACCGCAATAAACTTTAGTTGGCTTCGGTAGTGAACCCAATGTCACACATAGGGATTGGTACATCTGTTCTGCAGTACCTTCAAAAAACTTACCACAACCAGCAATAAACTGCACATTGAAAGATTATCAAAAGATTAGAGTTACTCTTACCAGACAATAGAAGTAAACCTTTATGTAGGTATAGGATACAATAATGTGAGAAATACAAGAAATATCCCACCACATATACTTTCTACTAAAAGCAACAAAGAAATGCAAGGTCTAATAGACAGCAACAACAACGGCATGAGCAACTATACTTTCTCAATTGCAAAAGCTGAGATATCAAATTAACAATTTTAAGGCTGAAAAAACATGCACACATCTAAACCATGGAACTAGATAAACCAAACATCATTAGAAAGCCCTTCACACACAGAAGGTGGACGGCTGTAATTGATTTGCTAATGTGCATAACAACTTCTAGAATCACATAGTTTATGCAGAAAATATAAGGATACAAAAATTTGATTAAGCGCTAGCGCATGTTAAACAGAATTATGGTCCATATTCCAAATATGCATCTCCTTATCTTTGCTCATTGGCACCGAATGACCTTTACAAATCAAAAGCATTCTACAACGGAATAGTATATGTGAATCAAAAATGACATTGACATCAACTGACCAGTGTATCTCCAGTGAAGACAGCTGGATCTTCTCCATCTTTACCAGTAACATAATAACTTATGTGTCCTCGTGTATGGCTGAAAAAATTGCAAGTAAAAAAGAAAAATTATGAGCGCAATTTAGTCTATAGACTCCATAAATCCATAATTCCTTTAAAACTAACCAGGAGAATAAGAATTTTAAAGGATTACTGGCATCAACAACATTCCAAGGATGGAAAGGTTTCAATGGTGCACAGCCTCCATTCAAAGGAAAGGGGATATAGCCTAGACTATGTATAAAGCATCAAGCTTACATAGAAATTTTACATTCACTATCAAATTAGTCAGCCAATAAAGCCCTTTAGAAAAGGCCAAGTCACCAATAACTGTAAACACATTAAGCATATAAAACTCTAATGTAACACATAGAATCACAAGAATCCAATAGCACAGATACTCCACAATAAGCACATGTTGCACAGAAGAATGTCGCATTAAACAAATTTTCATGATGTGATACGATTTGAGGCAACCTTACTCTCTAGCACATACCAAGGGGTGTGAAGGGACAATACACTGATATCAGCCCCAAGTGAAATTTTATCACCATTTTCCAATTTATCTGTACAACCCCTAACATTATCAACTGAACCACCATAAACCTTGATCCCAGGAACCAGCTGCTTTATCTTGTCATTTCCACCAGCATGATCCCTGTTCCAATATCATGATTAACCACTCATCAAACAAATAATCAACCAAACATACTAACAACAACAACAACAACTAAGCAGTTGTCCCACTAAGTGGGTCGGCTATATGGATCATACCTCGCCGTGTACGGTCGAGACCAAACATACTAACAAATTCAGCTTAAATAATCAGTTAAATTACAACTTTACAAAAGGCTGCTATACTCATTTCTCAGGGCATATCATCGGAATCAGTAACAACAGGGAACAAAAAAAAAAAAAGTAACTGAGACTGACCAGTGATGGTGGGTAGTGAGGACGAACTTGAGGTCAACGCCATTCTCTTGGGCAACCCCAAAAACTTTATGAGGTTCAACCGGGTCGACTGCTGCTGCCTGTTTTGTGGTCTCGTCAATTAGCCTGAAATCACGCAATTTTTACATCAAAATTCGATCTTTTCTTAACCCTTTACAGTTAAGAGTTCTGAGAGGATCCCTCTCGAGCTAATTCTTCAGTTCTGATTTTACTAGGAAAAAAAGAATTATATGTTTAGAAATTGCAAGAAGGCCAAAGGAAAACCCAACAACAAAAAAGAAAAAGACGACATGAAGGCGGATATGGGGTGAAGGATTACAAGTAGGAATAGTTATCTTCGAGGCATGGGATGTGAAGAATCTTCATCTCCGGCTTCTTATCACTCTTCCTTTCTCCTATTCTCCGTCTCCAGGCGGTGCAGTGGAAATGGAAGTTCTCAGTTCCTTCTATTCTTCATGGATCGGTTATTTATACCTCCCTAAATTTTTGTGGAATTACTTACAAATATTTTTCCTGTATTTTCTACAATTACATTTTGATTTGGTCATAATTACGTATATATATCCAACGAAGAATAAAAAATAAATTGAACGTTATATATATATTTTTATAGAGGGACAATTTGTGCCATGTTCTGTTATCGGGTTCGACTTAACAGGTTCCGTGTCGATACCCTTCAACTCTAACCTTACTTGTTTAATTATTTAAGTTATTCGTGTCAACATATTTAATCCATGAACATTTCAGGGTGGTATCATGCATTCGTACTGTAATATAAAATACTCGTGTTAGGTTTGAGTTGACGGATTCACGTATTAATATTTTCAATAATCTTTTTACCCATTCAATCCGTGTTATTTAGGTCAATCATATATTTGCAAACCAAGATCAATTTTATCCCTCTTTTATCGTATCGGGTTCACAAATTGGATTGCCTAATATTTTGTACAGTAAAATTTTACACAATTAAAAGGTTCGTGGGCCTTCAAGAATGGGCCGATGATGGCCTGTAGAATTGCTGGGCCGGGTGGCTAATGCGATTCGGAAATTAGCGACAATTTTAAGTTTGTAGCAAGATGCTTCAAAAAACGACGTTTCGTCCCTGACCGAGCTCTTTCACCTAAGAAAGAATTCATTTGACTTGATGGGGGTTTAAACTTTAACGCCCCCTTCAATTGATTTCGTTTCACTGCTTCATGGGTTTCTATGTTTCCTAATCGCAGGTTATATTGCATTTGATTTTCTTCCTCCAATCGTTTGAATTTCTGCATTTCGTGAATCTAATCAGCTTAGCTTTGGAGTTTGGACGGTAGAGACGAAGAAGATGTCAAAACCCTCATCATCAAGATTGATCCTAACGTACCTTCGTGGCATTTCGGAAAAAGGTTCATCCCTCGCTAACTCAAATGGCGTCGGTGGCATATCCCAGTTGATATCCCATCAGTCGAAAGTGAGTCGGAATCCTATTTTCTCACAATGGCTTGGCAATTCTCAGAGAAGCCAATTTTCTTCGACTTCAACTTCTAGGATTCTTCAAAGCCCTGCTCAGAAGATCGAAAACCCAGCGAGTAATTTGTTGCGGAATAGTAGGAGCTTTATTGGGCTTAGGTACTTCTCTGCTTTGAAGAATGATGCGGGGAAAAGAGCGGTGAGAGATCCCGCGGGAGCTTTGAAGGATGCTGTTTCTAGGTACAGGGAGGCAGTCGGTCTGCAGATTGAGGCTTTCTGGAAAAGGAACTCTTTGGTTCTTGTGGGTGCAGTTGGGGTTATGGTTTGCATTTTGCTTTGGAGGATTATGTTCGGGATTGCTAATACTTTCGTTGGATTGTCCGAAGGCATGGCTAAATATGGTTTTCTTGCTCTTTCCACTGCTATAGTCTCTTTTGCTGTGAGTGATTCTTTACCATTTGTGGTTATTTGAGTGTTTGGTTGCTGAAAGTATGCATTCTACAATTAAGCGGAAAGTATAGTTTATTTAGTTTCATTCTACAAATGTCACAATGTTTATATGTTTACAGTATGTTGGTCGTGGATAATTCAGTCCTTTGGTGCTGTGTTTTGAACAAATGCAATTCTAGGTCCCTGTTTTGAGTAGCTTCATTGTTTGCGAGGATAGTTGCTGAATTTGTTTGTAACTTTTCAGAAGACTTCTATTATTGCAGGATTTCGAACCATCTGCTTAGTTGAAAAATGAATGGTTTTGCTTTACAAAAGTTGTTGGTTCAGCATGCTTTTGTTTTCCCTTATTCATTCTTATGCTACAACTGTGTTCTATGGTATGTCCTAGTCAACTATGTTATATTGTGGAGTTTTTTCTAGCAGTAGATATCGCATTTTGAGTCTGATGCTAAATTTAAGTGCTTTATTGTTGGCGAGCTCAATGTCCGCTGTTGGAATATTTCCCCAGTTGATTATCCTCATTTTCTACTTGAGTTTGGGTCTCATGGCCTCAAAAGTTTGTTTCAATGGCTGAATTTTGTTATTCTTCAGATGAAGAGGGTTCCTTATTTCTGTTTGTCATAAAAGCATTCTTGATTTTGTATATGATTTTGTCTTTCCTGTAATGTTAAGGGCTTGTATCTCCGTTCAAGATACACAATCAATCCCGACAGGGTTTACAGGATTGCCATGAGAAAACTCAATACATCTGCTGGAATTCTTGAGGTTATGGGTGCTCCACTGACTGGTACAGACTTGAGAGCATATGTGATGTCAGGAGGTGGTTTTACACTGAAGAACTTCAAGCCAAGGTTTAGGAGCAAAAGATGTTTTCTCATTTTTCCAATAACAGGTTCCGAGAGGAGAGGCTTAGTGAGTGTTGAGGTCAAGAACAAGAAAGGCCAGGTTTTCTTCTGAACTTACTGAATGTGATTCTTTATTGAGAAATTCATTATGCTTAAGATAGAACACTGCATTGACTTGATTATATACGCGTTGGTGGTGCATTTGGATATGGTTCTTTGTTTATTCTAGGATGACTTTATGAGTGCTAGTTGAAATAAACTGCATGGCTGCATCTGAGTGAATTTTTTTTTTTTACTACAAACAAGGTTAGAGTGCAGAATGTGTTTCTGAGTGTATGTTTTCTCAAACTACAGACTGCGAAGACAAATAAGATTACTCAAACTTTCACCTTAGCTAATACACAGAGAGATAGCATGATATGATCCATATAGCCCGACACTTGGTGTGACAAAGGCTTAGTTGTTGGTTTAATATATACAGAGAGAGTTTTATGCTTTTAAGTCTGTCATAGTAAGGAGAACTGTGGTGGTGGAAGAAAGATGAACATTCAGTTACAATGTTGCATTTCTGCCCCAGTAAATTTATTCTGATTGTTTGATCCTCTGCAGTACGATGTCAAATTACTGGCTGTGGACATCCCAATGTCAGCAGGACCCGATCAGCGCCTTTACCTAGTTGGCGATGAAGAAGAATATAGGGTTGGCGGTGGCCTCATTTCTGAACTGAGAGATCCTGTTGTAAAAGCAATGGCTGCAACTAAGGAATTTGAACACCGCGACGACCAAGAGGATGAGGAGGACGCTGAAAGAGAACTTCAAGAAGCAGAACGAAAGCAGCGCGAAGAAATCGAAAAGCTTGAAAACTCTTCTAAATTGTGACCGGTCTCGCGGCTGCTTCTGTTTACCCTCTTAACCTTTGTTTTACACACTGGTTTTTAAAGACAAGAATGGTTCCTGACAAGCAAAGAGGAATACAAATAAACCATTTGCCAAATGGTTTTGGCAAGCTTGTGAGAATTAAGCTGCAGTGCTTTTACATCTTGGTTAACTATTTTTTGCCACCGAAAAATAACATCAGACGGTTTACTAACGTTCACTTCTTTTGGAAATGCAATGGTCGAAGTGTACATTTGATTTCTGGGATGTTTTGACTTTGTTCGAATGTAAAGGGAAATGCAGCTTTGTTTACATGATATATTCCTGACACGACATGAATTCCAGAAAGAAAACGTGTAAACTTCAAAAATGGGCATAAGTCGTTATTCAGTGAAGAACATGAGTAAATATTTCGCTGTACAACAACAGATGTTGGGGCTGGCTCTTCATATCGTATTGCTAATCTTCATCGTTTTGCCAAAGAAAAGCAAGAAGATGGAAAAGACTGCATTTCTGGAAAGGAAATCTGAAACGTCTCATATCTCACTCATTGCAGCCCACAGCAGAGAGCGCAGAGGTTAATCGATGAGAAGAGCACAGGTTCAACAGAGGCATCCGCGTTCAGATAGCTTGAAATTTCTGGTAACCTTCCTTATCGATGATATCAACAATGGATTTATCTCCAGTCTCCACAATTCTACCATTCGCCTATAATCACCGATGGAGGACATAAGATTATCATTATTCAACAAACTAATATCAAATAAGACTGGTGCCTCTCCAGATTATTGTGCATCACTTATAGTATCCCACTGGAGAACATTTGAACAAGATACAAAAGCTTGCTTACCATCACATGGACAAAGGTTGGCACAATGAAGTCCACAAGTCGCTTATAATGGGTAATCATCAAAACCGATTTCTTGGGAGTCAGGAGGCCATTGACTGCTGCTGTGACATCACGAAGAGCATCTACATCTAGACCAGAGTCGATTTCATCTAAGATAGCCAAATCTGCACCAAGAACCTGACTCCAGAAGTTAGCACCTTTCAAGTTGATATTACCCCAAAAAAAAAAAAAACGAAACATAAATAGAAGTAGCTAAACAGCACGAAAGTGGCAAATAACAATTCATGTTCTGAGGAGGAGGAAAATGACAGAATATATCATGACAACAAACGGAAGGTGGAAAGAGGAGTTCGAGTGCCCCATTCACTCTCTTACCATATCCAGAAATCAAAGTTACTGGTGACACACCAGCTGCAAATGTTTTACAGATGATCTACTTTTTACTGCCAAATACTTCCATGATAATGAATTACAGGTAATTAATCCCTGTCCTAATATTTGCAGTGTCAAACTATACAGGACAGAAAATGTAGGTTCTTACCAAACACAAAAGAGAAGAGAAGAAACAATTACCATTTATCAAGCAAAAGTTGGAATGAAAAGAAAAGTATAAGACTGTAAATGACAGATACATACTGCAAGTTGTAAAATCTCATTCCGCTTCCTTTCTCCACCACTGAATCCTTCATTAACATTCCTGTTCAAAAAGTATACCTTCATATTGACAAGTTCAAGCTTTGGCGCAAGATAGCCATAGAACTGCAGTGAAGGATAATATTTGTCAGCCACTGTTGCCCAGATGAAACATCCCAAGATTTAAGATTACAATGCATAATAGTACTAATATTATAAGCTCGAGCAAAATATGATGGGAAAGAGTAACAAACCTCAATTGGTCCAAGCTCTTCCAATCCAAGTTTCCTTCTTCTAGCATTGTATGCCATGTTCAAAAAGTCAATATTGCTCACCCCTGGAATTGCAACAGGGGACTGGAAACTCATAAAAAGCCCTGCAACAGCTCTTTCCTCAGGTACCATCTCAAGCAAATTCTCACCCTTATATGTCACACTGCCGCCTGTAATCTCATAATCTGGGTGCCCAACAAGGACCTACAATCATTAGGCTATTCACTTCAATTAAAGCAGAGTATAGTCAAGAAAGGCAGCAACTAACTTAATGCCAACAAAAAGGAGGCTTTGCAAGATTACTCTAAGTAGCCTGAATGGGCAAAACAGTAAGCGTAGGAAGAATTAATTACTCTCTTGTTACCATTTTCTCACGCATTCTCAACAGCAAAGTCGCCCACTGACATATTTCACGTTGCACACTGCTTATTATTCTTAAAGAAATTGTACAACCAGTATTCAACCTTGACATTGCTAATATCAAACTAAACACCAACCGAAGATTCAAACATCCAGAATATCATGGTTATAATAGCCAATGTGTACTTCTTAAGAATGAGCAACAACTGAGCAGACAATACAACCAGCTGAACGAATAATTCCGAAAGAAACAATCACTGACCTTCGCAAAAGTGCTCTTTCCAGAACCATTCGGCCCCATAACAACATGAACCTGACAGGATTCAGTTTGAAAAAATACGATTAAAAAGTCAAGGAATTCCAAATTTAATCAAGAACAACATAGAGCTACCGGTTAAATAATACATAATTAAGAGAAAATTGATGAAATTCTGTACAAAGTATATTCTATTGTACTCAATATTAGCTTACTTCGCCTTCGTGGAGAGTAAGGTTCACGCCTTTGAGAACCGGCTGTCTTGATTCGGAGATGACAGCTGAGAGATCATTAACTTCCAGTAGAAGCTTCCGGGAGTCACTGGAACCGGACGCCGGAGAAGACGGAGACTCGTAGGCTACCGAGCTTCTGACTCTCAAACCGCGGCAACCACCGATTAAACGACATCTCTTAAAATGAACGGCCAAGAATAAATCCGATTGAGAATTCGATACGGAGGTTCTGAAAGACAACGGGGAAGAAGCTGAAGAACACGGAGGACTGAAGAGCGCCATTGTTGAAGCTCTGGAATCAAAATTGACCAGAGATGGAATGAATCGAAACAGCAAACGTAATCGAAGGGGCTTATTTGTATTTTTCGCCTCATTTCCTGTTATTCCAAATTTCCAACCCTCGTGCGCCATTTTGCTCTTATTGGGCCCAAAATATTTGGGCTTTGAATTTTCGACAAAATTTTCTGTGGATCGTGGAACATTATTTTGGGCCTACGAAGGGCCTTTTAAAATAATGGGCCTGGGGTAATATAATTACGCCCAAATGTCTGGCGACCACCGATTTTGTGGGCCCCACCAATTGGTTTCATGATTTCAATTTATTTTTTTTCAAAAGTAAAAAGGAAAAAATAATTATGTTTTGACATGCATTTGAAAATGAAAGTTTAGAAACTATTATTACCCCTAAAGTTTAGAAATTTATTATTACCAAATATAGTTTCTAACTTGTATAACAATTAACTCTCTAATTTGACCAAATTATTAATTATTGAACATTAATTCAGGGATACATGTTGGTTACTCAACAGGGAATAATGTTATTTTTGCGAAACTTGAGGAGGTAAATGCAATTTATCAAAAATTAAAAAAAGGATACTAATTTGTTAATCATCTCATTCCATTATAAGAGTTTAGTTTTAAAATTTGTAAGGTGCTAGTTTTAAAACAAATAATTTATCAAAATCAAGTCTAGACAAAGTAAAGACATTAAATTGTGTCGCACCATAACATCGGTAACAAGTTGTATGATAAGACTGAATTCTAATAATGGGACGGGTGAGAATACAACTCTAGTACAAATATTAACGCAAATTCTGCTGGTTTGATGACACATAATACATTAGACAAGGACGTGGAATTGGTTGGAAACATGATAATTAAGAGGGAGTAGGAAGTAAACTACCCAACTTGATAAATTCAAGGCTTTCATCATCTTCATCTACATCATCGTCAACGTTTACAGCTAACCAGATGAGATGGTGCAGCCAGCAAGTAATTATGGACGATGGTGGGGAAGTGGGTCTTCTTGGTTGTCAACATTAATCCCATTCCAAAAATTTTAACCAGAAAAGGAAATTCCAGGGCACCCATGCCCATGAAGAAACGAATTTGATTGATCTACAGGGACGTCAAAACCCAACTATAATTCATTTATGAGTTTTCATCCAACAATTCTCGAGGGAAAGGGAAATTTCAATGCCCTGTTTTTGCTACGAATTAACTCTGACAAGTGGTGATGAACATGGGATTTGCTTAGAAAAGGAATATACGCCCAAAAAAAGGAATCCCAACCACTGAAGATTTGAGCTTTCTGGAACTTCATCGGAAGACGAAAATGGCGTGTAACTGAAAGGTATATGTTCATGACGTTTTCTTTGATTCATTCATTCAGTCTTTTGATGATGTACGTAGGAGAAGGACCACATTGTCTGTTTGTTTGTTCTTACTAATAATCCTACCTAGAAATTTGCTAAAAGCCTTTAATGTTAATCCCAATTTTTGTTTGCTGCCGACACTGCTCTGTTCAGAAGAGCTGGAAAAACAACAAAATAAATAAAGGGAAACCCTGCATTGAATTTTGGCTTAGAAATGGAGGCTTTTAATGTAGGAAGAAGTACAGCTTTCTTCTGCATAATGACGTTGCCCGTTGGGTCTCCTCATCTTCTTTAAAAACAAAAATTCCCAGCATTTACGGGTTCCGTTATTTATGACCCTGTATTTAATCTCCCTCGTAGATCAAATCCCTTTCAGTAATATACTCTGGGAGTCGAAGATCAATCTCCAGGTTTCTTTCTTCGTTTTGATGTGTTTTATTTGAAGGTTCGAGTTTCAAGAACTGTGGATGATCTGTTTTTTATTTTGTTCTTATTTGCCTTCAATTCTTCCTCGTGAAGCAACTAGTTGAGAACATCTATGACATTAAGGTTGGAAAAAGGCCTAATTGTCTTTGTCAACAAACACAAATTATTGTTTAAAGAACACAAATGGCTGACAATTTCATGGTTGTGGATGAGTTTGGTCTACTTTCTGGCCTTGTATTCCTTGCTTTTTTTACTTGAAAGATAATAAAAGGGATGGGTTTTGCTTTTGCTTTATATGGGCTCTTTTTCTTTTCTTTTTTCTTTTCTTTTTTTTTTCGCGTTTGGATTCTCCATGATTTCTCAACTTTTCATTTAGATTGGCCATTATCATTGTCTTTTCAAAATTTTAAGTGTTTTTGTTCTAATTCTATTATATAGCTAAAGGGACCTCTGCTTTTGTAGCCTTCTTTAGCTGCTTTCATTTTTATCTTTTTTGGATTCGGGGAGAAGGGAAAGGGTTGCTACATTTTGCAGCCGGTGAGATTTGAACTCGTGACCTCTAGGAGAACCGTCACACGGCACGCCAAACTTTTACCCGTGGTTACATTGGCTATAATGCAATAATTTTAGTGCCTAATGGTGTCCACTAAAGTGGAGTCTTTACAGCAGTGGGCATCTGCTTTTGGCCCTTTTCTATTTTTTTTGCTTGTTTTGATTAAAGTCAATTGCTTTTTGCCACTGTGTCTATTGAAATGGGAGTTTCAATAGGAGTAATTGCAAAATTTAAATTTTTTTGTTGGCATAGAGCCAAGAGTTAGAAAGAAAAAAAAAAAAAAAAAAAAAAGTAGTTCAAAACTTGTAGAAGAGATATTTAACCATGGCTTGGTTCTTGTCTCTTGTCTATCTGCAAATAGAAGAGTCTGAAACAAGAAAAGAATTTTCATTTTGGAATGTGAAAAAAAGCTGCAAAAGACTTGAGTGTGGCCTTTCTTTTTATCTTCTCAATCACTCCTTCAAATCTTCAGTACTTCCACTTGAGTTAGTTCTGCAAACTCATACTGTAGCTTTTTGCTTCTTCTGGGAGTATATAGTATATATAATCACTGCTAAATGATCTATGAAGTATGAATGATTGTAGATAAAACCTGTATTTGTTTTCTGTATATTCTGCATTCATGCTTCTTTCAGAATGAAGTTCTAAACAATTCTGACTTCTGAGCCTCAATTTGCAATGTTAGCTGATCCTTTTCTTGATATTTTTGGATGGTGATTCAGGAGTAGCTAGAAGTTAAAGAGAGCGTGGTGAGATCGCGCCGTGACACGATCAAATGAGGATCCAATTCTTGTTTGCAGCACATTTTCTCCTTGTGCTTCAGCTACTAACTCTGCCAAAGATCATTGCCGATCTCAACTCTGATAGGCAGGCTCTGTTGGACTTTGCTGCAGGTGTTCCTCATCTTCGAAAACTCAACTGGAGTTCTAGGAATGGCATTTGCAGTTCTTGGGTTGGAATCAAATGCAACAAAGAAGGAGACAGAGTGACGGCGATTCGCCTCCCGGCTGTTGGTCTTTTCGGTCCAATCCCAGAAAACACCATTGGGAAATTAGATGCTCTTCGGAGCCTTAGTTTGAGGTCCAATTACCTAAATGGAACAATCCCTTCTGATATCTACGCACTCCCTTCCCTTCAGTCCCTTTACCTTCATCACAATAACTTCTCTGGAAACCTTCCTGAGTCTTTCCCTCCTCACCTCGGAGTGATGGATCTTTCTTTCAATATCTTCGGTGGACCAATCCCGTACGCAATGGCCAATTTGACGCGGTTGTCTGTGTTGAATCTCCAGTCCAACATGTTTTCTGGAGAAATTCCCAGTTTAAATCTGCCAAGACTCCAGATGTTGAACTTGAGTGATAACTTGCTTAATGGCTCAATTCCAATTCCCCTCCAGAAGTTCCCCAACTCTTCGTTTGCAGGAAACTCACATTTGTGTGGACCTCCTCTGGCTGATTGCTCTGCTCTGTCTCTGCCATCGCCTTCTCCTCTCCCAGATTCTTCTCCTATGATCCCTGCAAAACAGAATGTGGCTTCTTCAAGGAAGCTAAACACAGGATCCATTGTTGCCATTGTGATTGGGGGATCTGCCATTCTTCTTCTTATCTGTGTAGTGCTCTTCTTCTTCTGTCTGAAGAAGAAAGACAATGGAAGCACTATTGCGAAGAAAGGAAAGCTGTCCAATGCTGGAAAATCCCAGAAACCCGAAGATTTTGGAAGTGGAGTTCAAGAAGCTGAGAAGAACAAATTGGTGTTTTTCGAAGGAAGCTCTTATAACTTCGATCTTGAAGATTTACTAAGAGCTTCTGCAGAAGTTCTTGGAAAGGGGACTTATGGAACAACGTACAAAGCTGCTCTGGACGAAGGAACAATGGTGGTGGTGAAAAGATTGAGGGAAGTTGGGATCGGAAAGAAGGAATTCGAACAACACATGGAAGTTCTTCACAGAATCGGACAGCATTCCAACATCGTCCCGCTGCGCGCTTATTACTATTCCAAAGATGAAAAGCTTGTAGTTCATGAGTACATGCCCGCTGGCAGCTTATCCGCCGCCTTACACGGTACCTTCTTCGCCTTCTTCCTTCCATTTTTCCGATTAGGTCAATTACTGATGATTACGTCAATTTTGCAGGTAATAGAGGTGTAGGGAGAAATGTACTAGACTGGGAATCGAGAATGAAGATTTCCACCGGAGTCGCTCGAGGAATCGCGCACTTGCATTCCGAATCCGGCGCCAGATTTTCCCACGGAAACATCAAATCTTCAAACGTCCTCTTCAGCAAAGATCTGGAGGGATGCATCACCGACATCGGCCTGAACGCCGTGATGAATTACCTCGGCGTCAAAACCCGGGGGATCGGTTACCACGCGCCGGAAGTAATCGAAACGCGTAAAGTCTCGCAGAAATCCGATGTCTACAGCTTCGGCGTGCTCCTCCTGGAAATGCTAACCGGCAAATCCCCGATCCCTTCCTCGGGAGGGCACGACGACGTGATCGATCTCCCCCGGTGGGTGCGATCCGTCGTCCGGGAGGAATGGACCGCCGAAGTATTCGATGTGGAACTGATGACGTACCAGAACGTCGAAGAAGAGATGGTGCAGATGCTCCAGATCGCGCTGTCCTGCGTGGCGAAGGCGCCGGAGATGAGGCCCGCCATGGACGAAGTTGTGAGGATGATGGAGGATATCAGGCAATCGGAGATAGAAAACAGGCCTTCCTCGGAGGATAATCGGTCGAAGAGCTCAAACGTGAATACGCCGTAAAATTGAAATTCTTCATTGTAGAGAGCTCAGAATCAGCTTGAAGATTAGTAGCAATTTAGCGATTTGCATGAGTTTCCATTTTAGTGCGCTATCGAACTTTTGTGGCTTAAAGGATCTGGAAATGAAGATCGATGCTTTTTTATCCCAAATTTTTAAATGCTAGTTTTGTTCCCTGCATTCCCTCGTCAATCTTTCATCTCTACCATTAAACACCCGGAAGATAATGCTAGGGGTGATAATTCATATACCGTGTTCGGATTATCAGAGGTTAACTGATTCCCGTGTCGTTACTTCTCAACCTTCCTATGGTCATATCGGATTCATATTGTATTTTCGTGTTGATCAGAAATTTCCGACCTAGATAATGGTAGTTTCCAAAATATCACGGCAGAAGGGGAGTTTAGCCAAATCTTAAAGATATTCAATTTCTACAATTTCTACCTTTAAAATAGTGTCCAGTTAAGGGGTCAAAACTCAGGGTCTACATTCCCATTTGCGCTCACCGGTTCAAACTAAGGTCATTGTTGAACTGTCGGAATAGTTCACCGGATAGTCCGCAAATGAACTACTGCAAGCATGTGGACCCCATATTCAAGAAAACATATGCGATTTATTAGAAGGGCTCCATGTCCATAGAACATCAAATCATCTCAAGAAACAAACAAGATAAATACTCAAGATCAAAAGTGGCTCAAAGAGTTTGAACATAAAATTTTAAGTAGATTTCAAAAATGAAGCAGCCGGCCTCTCATAAGTGAAACCCAAGAAGGGATTCTCAGCACATTTTGGACTTGCAGCTGGAGAATCTATGACAGGCATGTTCGTCCAGCATTCCTCAAAGTTTGCAGTACACCGCATTCCATCGATTTCTGGGAGAAAACTCCGTTGAATCGCTCGCGCCTCCAACTTCTTCCATTTGATGGACTTGAACCATTTGTGGGCTCTTATCGCTTCACTACCTCCTTCCCCGCTTCCAAGCCGTCTGCTTGCATCCTTCTGCAGCAACTGAAACCGGAAAAAAGAAACAACTAAATAACTGCAAACGTTCAATTCGTCTTGACTGCCGGCACCAGTCACATCAACACTCTCTAATGACACCAGTTTTTGTAAGCAAAAAAGTATATTTATCGTGATCATGTTCATCCTAGGCCGACTCAACGTAGAATTGTTATAGATATGGAACAACAAGATTACCCCTTTCAGTAGTGAATGTGCATCACTTGACAGAAATGTTGGGAGCTTGATCTTGTCCTTGATAATCTTTTGCTGAATCTTCTGTCGGTTCCCTCCAGTAAACGGTGGCTGCAAACAAGGTAATTGAAGAGCCATACAGCATTAGTTAGTAACTTCTATATTCAATAACTGCAGCCAATGTGTCTAACAAAGATGAGAAAGGTCATTTTGTATTCACGTATATCATCAATATGACATGCCAAGTTAGACTAGTTATTTCCAGTATGAAGGAAATAACAACATTCTCAAGCTTCAGATATGCCAACAAAGAATTTAGGGAAGTGAAAGAAGAAAAATAACCTTTCCCGTTAGCATCTCATACAACAATATTCCCACACTCCACCAGTCAGCAGCCTTATCATGCCCTTTGGCAAGAAGAATTTCAGGAGCCATGTATTCTAAAGTTCCACACATGGAGTTGGATCTGGTAGTTTCGTCAAATTGCTTTGCAAGGCCAAAATCAGTTAACATAGCCTGCACACAACAGATGGGGCAAAATACATCGTGCATTAGCATTTGATTAATGAAACAAGCGATACCCACATGCCTATGTATACAGGAGCAAGAGAGAAATGTCTTACGTGTCCCTCTGCATCCAGGAGTATATTCTCAGGCTTAAGGTCCCTGTGCATTATTCCATTTGTGTGGAGATGAGATACTGCAGAGACAATCTCAGCAGCATAGATACGGGCCAAATCCTCTCTAAACGATATACATGTGTTAGACGGCTTTTCAACATCCTAACTAACTTTAATAAAGTAATTTCACGATACCTGAACAAGCCTTGGCGATATAGTTGAAAGAAAAGGTGACCTCCATTAACAAAGTCAAGCACAAGGTAAAGTCTATACTTTGTCTACAAGAAAATAAGAGAGTGTGTGTCATAATCAACTAGACAGAGATGTAAGAATCAACTTGACATTTGAATCTCTAACAACATTTAAATCAAGGACAGCTCTTTTAGTGTAGTGTCACACTTTTTTCTTCCAAATTCTCCTTAGTCCTGGGGGTAAAATTAAAAGCCAATTAACCACCATGCACAATCATTAATGGCCTCCACATCAAGCACTCACTTTTCTATTATGATTTTCTTAGAGCAAAATGAAATGACATTAATTTTTCATTCACAGACAAAGATATATGTATATATTGGAAAACTTTTTCCTTCTAATATTGCAAAACATAAATGTGGCTTTTCCAGTAGTTTCTATTCAGTGCTTAATAAGTTAATGTGCCAAAAGATACTGGCTCTAATTATAGGATTTTTAGAAGTACTGGTCCGAAGCACAAAACGTTTGAGAATTATAATTTCCTAAGAATGGACTTATTCAGGTTCTTCCAATTTTCATAAATAAGTTCTCAACCTCGAATGCAAGATGTTAACACTGACAAACAAAGAGAAACAGTTGCAACAGTGCAATATCTTTAGACAAGAAGCCTGACATGTGACTATTATTAGTGGCACTAAAAGGTTGAAATCATTACCTGGAAAGAGTACCTAAGCTTGACAATGTAGGGATGATCAACCATAGTCAATATTTCCCTCTCAGCATTCATATACTCAACATGATTTTTCTCAACGATCTTATCTTTTCGCATGACCTTCATGGCAAATATATCTTCTGAACCAATCTTCCTCACTTGATATACTTTTGCAAATGCACCCTGACCAACAACTTTCAGAACCTCAAAGTCCTCAAGCCCTATTGCCTTCAAAGACACACCATTGTCTTCAATATCCTTCTTCAGAACAGCAGTTTCATGGGACAATTCCTTGAGTTTTTCTTCAGCCTCACCATTAGCTCCCTCACCAAAATGAACTGACTCCCCGCTCTCATGTAATGCAAGCTGGCCGAGTTTCAGAGCTTCACTGCCGCAAGGTGTGGGGCCCACCAGAGAGTGGGAGCGCCTGCAAATTACAGCTGGGTTTTCATAACCCAATTCGCTTGCAATAGGAGAAACAAGCACACTCTTGGAATCATCACAGTCTACATTGTCGGGTGCTTGGGTCGAAAGAGGACCAAACACATCAGAAAATTCCAAATCAACATCATCCTCAGGAAGGACATCAAGTGGTGTCACTGGAAAACGCAGGATATCCTGGAATGGCTTCATCAAGGTGTTCCCACCATTCAACCTTGAAATCTGAACCATGTTTCCAACAACTAGACAATAGGGTACAGAACTTCAAATCTAACTACATCAAGAAATCCAGTTCAAGAAGCAAGGATGTGGTTTGAGGATGAAGGACAGCGAACAACGGCCTTGAACAATAGGAAATCCTCAAACACAACAGTGACTCCAAGAAAACTAGGGAATATGCAAATCACGATCCAGAAGAGCAAATTCTTGTTGTTTCCCGAGGCGCAGGAAACAGTTGATGCAGCAGAGCTTCTTGAATTCATTAAGACCAGGCAAACCAAGCTGTTAATCAAACCCCAAAAACAACAGTCAGGAAGGACTTTCCTATAAGCACATCCCGACGAACAACAAACATCGCATAGAAAGTTACTAATAAATTTTTTAAATTTTTTTTTTTTTTTAAAGTCGAACATCTCCCAATTATTTACCTACGGCCACGAAGAAAAAAGAATTTGAAAACAAATTCATCACTAAGAAACAAAAAGAAGAAAAAAAAGAAGCACAACGCTCGAAATAGAACAAGGATCTACACACGCAAAATTCAATAAATCGAAAGGGTTCTGCAATCAAGTCGCGCCAAAACACAACAGATGAATTCTCGCCTACAAAAAATCGAATTAAATCCACAGAAATCAAAGCAAACCCCATCTAGTCAAATCTAACACAGAATTCTTAGGGAAAAAAAAGTAATAGAAAGCAGCGAGAGGAGGGGACGACCTGAGATCCAATCGCAAAAGGGGCAAAAACCCAATAAGAGCCACAATTAATAATGGTGGAGAGCAGAATTGTACCTGGAGGAGGATGCAGAGGGAAAACCGAAGAAGGGAGCCAAGGGGAGGCAGCGAGTGAAGACAGAGAACGAGCGAGAGTCGTGTGGCCGCAGCTTACAGTTATAACCAAAGTTTAGAGGTTAGGCAGTTGGCAGATGACGTGGCGTGAGGGGATTGGTTGTCAATTTTGGATTGCCGTCAACGTTGTCCACCATATCAGCATATTCTCGCCCTCCGCTTCCCTATTTTATAGTATCCTAGCTTTATTCCTTATATTCTCCTAACTTATTTGTTACATTAAAATAGTTCATCCTAAAAGAAAATTTATTGTAATATAAGTGTTTTTTTTTTTTTTTTACTTTTCTTAATGTTACTAGGTTCTTTATGATGGTTTAAAAATTTGTTTTGAAAAAATGTTTTGGAAGAAAAAAAATTTAGTGTAAAAAATATATTGGAAATGTAAAAATGTATAGCTGAATAATAAAAACTTGAATTGAAAATGATGAAAAATTATTATAATATATTAAGTTTACAGTTAAAACAAAAAATAAAACCAAAAGAAAAAGAGCGGGCTATATAATAATGTGTAATCTATAATTAATCAACTTAAAAAATAATGACATGAGTAAAATAAACAATGACAAATTGAAAAATGTTGTGTCTTGAAATTCATAATAAGATATTTACTCTCTGATCCATAATAAAATTCGTTTTAGAGTTTTTCAAACAAATTAAGAAATTTATTTAAGTGACAATAAAACTCTTGACAATTGTAAGTTATTACTACTAAGAGTATTGGCGTTTTAATCGAATTAATACTCAGTATATATTAACAACTCTAATTAATACTCAGTTGGATAATTACTAACTATTCAATATAATCACAAACTAAAGATTGTTACTGTCTCAATGATGACTTTTATTCTGGATCAGAGGGCGTACATTTTAGAAATCGGACTCTTCTAATATAATTGAGAGAATATTTGTTTTCTTTCCAAATTTTTTTGTAGTGGTTATGATTTTTCCAGCAATATTATTAATTAGGGAAAATAATTTAGATGGATGATGTATGATCAAAGTAAGGCCTATTATTTTTTGTTGTTTTAAAAGGGTTTTGCAAACATGTTTTTGAAAAATAGTTTTATAATATAAAAAATGCATTGGAAATGTAAAAAGCTAGGAGTGGGCATGGTTTGGTCTAATTCAAAAATCGAACCGAATTCGAATAACCCAATTCGAATTCCGTATTCGAACTAGGTTTGGTTTGAAACTGAATTCGAATTATGAATTCGGTTATTGAATTTGCTATCCAACCCAAAAACTGAATTGGGATATATGATTTATATGTTTTTAATTATTCTGCCCCACTACATCTCTCTCCTCCACCCCCCCCCCCCCCCCCAACCTCCTCCCTTCTATTTCTTTCTTTTATTTCTCCGTGCGAACCCACATCTGTTCCCTTTCATCTATTTTCTTTATTCTCTTCATTATCTTTCTTTCTTTACTCTTCCTATTTCCTTCTCCCACCTCTCTTTCATTTTCTTCTCTTAGCCATTAAATTTTTGGGAGAAGGTTATGGCGATGTTGATTGTTGTTGTTGGATGGTAGAGGTTGTGGATATGGGAAGGGGCGGGTGATTGTGGATCTGGAACTGGATCTATTTTATTTATTCTCATCATTATCTTTATTTCTTTACTCATCTCATTTCCTTCCCCCATCTCTCTCTCAATTTCTTCAAAGCATTACCGTGTTAAACTATTAATTCTGAAAACAAATTTGTGAATTCGGTTTCCACGGTCCAAACCGAATTCGATTTGGTTTTTCAGTTTTAAAACGAATTAGGTTCGATTTTCGAATTGGCCAAAAAAATTAAAATTCGAGGAAACCGATTCGTGCCCACCCCTATAAAAAAGTATAGTTGAATAGTAAAAAATTGTATTACAAACTATGAAAAATGATTATGATATACTCGGTATTAAATTTACTGTTGAAACAAGTACCAAAACGATAAGAACAGGCCCTAAGTGACCTTAAGTCCATTCTCATTAATTTGTCTCGTTTCTAGTAATTGCATTATATGTTTTTTGGACATAAATAAACTCCTTCTCTTTCCAATTGATGCTCGCGGCTAACATGAATGGGCGAATTGCATTGAAGTTTTGTCAAATTACAGATTCATTTTTATTGTTTTAAAAACGACAGAATACATCTCATAGTTTGGTTATAATTATAAATTAATTTATGTTAATTATAGATAAGAATTCAAATTTTTACAAACAAGTTCATGATCGAATGGGGAAAAGTTTAGCTTGACCTCAATTATTTAATAAATAAATGAACAAATAATTTTAAACTCATATCATTTAATAAATGATCAAATTTTTGAATCCAACTCAGTCAATAATGGCAAAGTCCAAATTCACTCTGTGAACTGAACGCAATTTCATCGGTAAGTTCGCCGGAGATAATGGGGTTGAATCTGGAATCACAGCGAAGCTACGGCCTTGACGAGCAAACCGAAGAGCATGAATGGAGAGGAGAAGAACGGGCTGTGATCGCTATCCAAAGCGTACACTTCCGCCGGAGGCCACCGCTTCAGCATCGCGTCTTGTTGCTCCGGCTTGATAGCCCGATCCTTCAAGGTTTTTATGTAAATCCGCGGTACTTTATCCACGGCGTCTTCCGACTGCGACCCGCCTTTCCCTTCCTTAAATTGTGCAGAAGTTATGGCTCGAATGGGTCCTGGCCGGACCAGCATTGCCGCCAATGTCCAATCCTACGGCCACCAAATCAACAAGATCGATCAATTGATTCAATTCCCCAAGCATATGAAAATTGATATTCGAATAAGACTAAGACCTACCTCCGGTGGGCTCATCTGATAATTGATTTGCCGGAGGAGCTCTTTCTTGATAACTATGCTGGTCGGCGGCTCATGTGCTCCGGCACCGAATCCGACTTCGAATACATCGCCGAATTCTCCGATGTCGGAGAAATCAGGCACACCCTGTTATATTCAAACGGCAACTAATCATTCTACAAGATCTGTTCGCACGTGGTTCATCGGAGATACCATAGAATTCACCAAAAAAAAAGTTGTCCTTAAAAGTATAAACAGTACTGATGACGATGATGGCATATCACTATAGTGGATTTCCACAACAACAAAATATGACCCGATTATCATATGGTCTGTTCTTTTTGTTTCGTCTTGAAAACGGTTTTTGTTTCAACAGTAAATTTAATATATTTTAATTATATTTTATTATTTTTAATATAATTTTTTACTATTCAGCATCTATTTTTTACATTTTCAATACACTTTTTATGTTATAAAACTATTTTTCAAAACTTGTTTTCAAAATCATTTTCAAAACGTCTAAAAAGAACATGCCCATAATATTTGGTCATTTATAACGCAACACGAAAACATATCGAAAACATAACACGTTTTCGGTGGAAGCTTATCCATACATTTAGTTGGAGCAGATAATGGATGCATAGGGTGTAAACACAAAGGCTAATGAAGACAGTTGGCAGGCAAATCCTCACCATCGTATATCCAAAACCTTTGACTCTACACTGTTAAATAAATTAATCCCTTTATTTATTCCTCTGTTTTTTTGTTTTTTTTTTTTTTGCAGTTCAATTATTGAAATATAATCTGGGAAACAAAACAAAAGCAGTGAAGAAGAAGAAAGAGATCGATGAACTTACGTCTTTAAAGTCTTGCTCATCCAGGTACCCTCTTTTCAACATGGTCGCCGCGACATAAACGACGAGCCTGATTTTTTGGGGGAATTTGTACGTTGCATCGGTAACATTAAGACCTCCCGCGCTGTGTCCGACCAAAATCACCTGCATCAAATAAGCAATTTCAATTTCAATTTAAAAATTTTTTTTTTTTGCCGGCCGCCATTTCCAGGGCTTGAAGTTAATTTATACCTGTTCGTCGTCGGGTAAAGCGGAGAAGAAGTCCAGGAGAGGGCGGTTGTAATCCTGAAAGGACAAAATGGTGTCGGGATCGGTTTGATCGATTCCGGCTCCTTTGAGGTCGACGCAGGTGACTCTGTAGCCGGAATTCTCCATGAGGGATCGGAGTTTGTACCAGCACCATGCGCCGTGATTAATTCCGTGAACCAGAACGAAATGGGATTGGTTTTTCTTGGTATTGGGCTCGTCTTTTTCCGGGTTCAGAACTACTGCCACAGATTCCTCTTCCTCTTCTCCGTTTTGTTCATCATGTCTGGGATTTGTTTCTTGCTGGGGTTCCGCCATGAATGACGGATGATACTGTTGATTGTCAACTGTTTTCTCTCGACTGGGAAGGGAAATGGCAGGCCTTTCTCAGTTCTTGGTGGATTGTCTAACTTATAACAAAGTCGCAACCCAATATATCCAATTATTTTTATTTTATTAAAATTTTTCTATTGGATTAGACATATCATATATAGGTGTGTCTTTTAGTCTCCCACGTCATATGTGTCTTTTATTGCTAGTGGTTTTTTTTTTTTTAAATATATAATATTTACTTAATGTGACATTTAAGTGTTGATTAAACTTTCACCTAACTTAAACATGTGTCAGATTATAGTCTATTCACAAAACTATTCAGCAATTACATTAGTAATGGATCATAAACTATTATTTAGTGATCGAATAATTCTATAAATGAACTATAGTATTTTCCATTAAAATAGTTATATCGATGAAATAGTTGAATACGATACGGAGAGTTTACATTTACTCTCCTCAGATTTGTGAAAACTATCAAATGAATCATTTAGTTTTGTGAAACTATCGATACTCTTGAATGTTCTTCAAATCTTTTTCGTATAACGAAAATGTCCATCAAGTTTGTGTTCATTTCTTTTGACGGACCAATCCAACAAACAAATATAAATAGTTAGTTGAAAAATGTTGGTCTGCTGAATTCAGGTGATAGTGTTAGCCTGCAACGACAACTGGAAGCTCAAAATCGTCACTACCAATTTGATTGTCTGGGAATATTGAGAACAAGAAATATGGCCTTTTATTGAGTTTTCCTCACAAGTTGGAAACCATGCAGTCTTAGCGTGCGCAACAAAAAGTTATAACGATCTCCCATACATGATCCTCGGGCTACACACGCTCACACGACACGAGTTTGACATGTTTAAAATTATTTAATAATTTTCGTCTTGAATTTAAGAGTAATTTGTCAAAATATACACAATTCAAATTGTCATGCATTGTTATATACATTTTGGAGAAGGGGTGATACTGAGCCGAGCTTGAGTCTATGTTTTATCGGGCCGAGTCAAACCCGAATTGATTAATAACCAGCCTAGCTAGTTCATTGCAGGCAGACAATAGCTGTCTTTTTTATGCTACAAGATAGACTTATTTTATTTTATATTTTGTTTTGTTTCGTCAAAGGAGATAATTTGTTTACTCATAAATTGTCTTTTTCTGCTACAAGGTAGCTCGCTAGCTGTTTTCATTTCTCCCTTTGATGCTACGGCCGGGTTTTTTTTTTTCCCCTCACAATTAAAAAAAAGATGCACAAATTGCCAGCAATTTCCCACAATTCGATATCAGTAGCTAATTAAGTTAAAAACATGAAAAAGTTTTAGAATATTTATGTTATTTGAATAATTTGTTGAAACACACAAGATGAGACTTTATCACTAGAGCGATTTTGTGCAAAAAGATGAGGTTGTTGTCTATAAACGTCATCTAAAGACAGGCAGAAGGTCTCTCTTAGTTTCAAGGAAGGCCGCAAATAGTTGACACAGAGCAACTCGACTGGTAAAAAAGAAGATGGTACCGAAGTGGGAAGTCCCCCAACCATTAAACGAAAGGGCTCGGCGAAGGGAGTGAGATGCTTCGGGGTAGGGAAAGGAAAACGCTTTCGGATATCGAGATTGGATGTATTGACTCGTAACTTCGACTTTACAATGTCTTTTCTATTATCACTATTCAACTCTCTCTTCCGTGTTTTAATACATACTAGATTGTTTTCAATTTTTCACCACTATTCTAATTATTCTTATAACAACTTAATTTTACATTAAAACGATATTCTTACGCTATTAAGGATGGATTAATTGACGATGCCAATGATTAAACATGATTAGCGACTTTTCAAAGTACGGAGCTGACCCTGTTGATTTAGTAATGGGATTTGCCTTGGGAGAAGCACTATCAATAATTTAAACCTAATTTTTTATGATTCACAGCTGGCTGCCTAGTACCTTTTATCACTTCATTTTTTGTACTTACAAGTTACAGTAACTATTCACAGCTGACAACACCACCATTACGTTTCAATGAATTTAATCTTCTCACTTTTATTCAAAGTACAGGTCTGTCACGATTTTTCATAGCAAGTGACTCGACACATATTTATTGATCAATAATATAATATTAATAATTATTTTTGTAAGAAAGTAATCAACGAAAATTTTGATTAATTAGTTAATATGAGTTCGTTACTCTAATGGCTTATACAATGATATTAATAATACATCATAAACCATTGTTATTTGATGGATTGTTTTTTGAAAGATACACTAGTTATGTAGATAGATATATAGTTGATAAAATTTGAAATCATACTTAATATTGTTGAAGCATGATTTTGTCAGTGAGAGTTATCGGGTCGGACTTGTTTCGATACACTAATTATGGGTATATGTATGTCATCTTCGAGGTACATGAGGAACCCACCCTTAAGTTTCTATGCTAAAGTCAATATTTAAGCGAGGAGATAGTTTAGCCTGGCTAGAGAAAGTTCAAACATTTGCCTCGTGGTGTAGGGAGTATTAATAGGAAATGTCTCCCAAGCCCTAACGGTGCATTTGACGCACAAAATAGAGTAATGAATATTTGATTTTTAAGATTAAGGCTTTGTTTGATAAACAAGATTCAATACTTAAAATGAATGATTAAGAGCTTATTCGCATTAAGTGTGTTTGATAACTGTTAATCATAAGTTTTAATGAATTAAGTGGTTCTGAACTTAAGTGCTTATTCGATTAAGTGTGTTTGATAACGAAAACTCGAGTTACTTAATTAAATAAGTGAGCTTGAAAAACAAGTATAATTACAGCATAACAAATAAGTAATGAGCGAATCACTTATGACTAAATCTTAATCGAAATTTTTTTTTTCTCTTTAAATTTTCTCATTTTTTGTATAATTTTTTATTTTTTAATGTTTTTAATACTTTTTAAATTTGATCAATTAAAAAAAATCAAAATAAATTAATTTTATAACTATAAAAAAAATTTTAAAATAAATCATCATCTATTTTTATAACTTTATTAAAAATAATTTAATGTTAAAATAAATTTTTTTATTTTTAATAATTTAATAAGATTCAAACTTAAGTTTTTAGATTCAGACTTCAGTTCTAATTTCAAATCTTAAATTTCAAATTTTATCAAACAGAGTCATCTAATGAATTCAGATTTCAGACTTTAAATTTAAATTTTATCAAACGAAGCCTAAAACACATATGCTCATCATTCCCATTTTCATTCATGCACGCCAAACACAGCCTCACCTTGCTTATGGGCCGGGTTGGCTGGGCCGCATTGTAGTCCTATGGTCTTTGGTCCTCGGATTGGGCCGCATAGCAAACCGGGCACACCAATATATTTTTTTATCACATTATTAAATCATTTCCATTATCGAAATGATTGAATCAAATTATTGGAGTGTATGTTATTTGCCTTGGCTAGGCCTGTTTGGAAACATAATTCAAACTAATTTTATATTTTATAATAATTTTTCATCATACTTAATAAGTATTTTTTCTTATATTTTTAATAAATATTTTTATATTTTAATATTTAAAATTTTAATTTAATTTTAATATTTTAAAATTACAATCCAAACTAAAGTTTAAACCCAACCTTGATACCAAATGAGATTGTAAACTTTCACAGCCACTACTTTTTCTTTTCCACATTTGGGGGCCACTGGCTGGCTCAATAATTTAGGTAAGGAAATATAGATAAGCGAAATGACTTGTATGATAAGTCACATTTATAATTATTATTAATATAGACGTTATATTTTCCACAAAAGAAAATTATATTTTTCAAAAAGTTTCATATAGGGTCTATTTGGGGAAAATTAGTGTACATTTCGTAAACAAAACTCTTTCGTGAAAACATATAAACAACAACTTATGTGTTACACTTGAAAATAATAGATTATTATAATTGTATTTAACTAAACAAAATTATATTATAAATGGATTAGTCGTTTTTGAGCTAAGAAAAGTGCCATTTGAACATCATTAGTAAGTGTGACACAACTATTTTATAGGGGTGATGTAGTTATGAAAAGGTTAGTTGTTGTTATAATTTTTCAAATGGCGCGAGTTATTAATCACCACGTCAGCAATGATCCAATGAATACCTTTTCGTTACATTCTACAACCAACAATATTGAAATTTCCAATTTTTAAAATTATCGTACAAATTACTCAGCCTCTAAAATGGCGTACACTCTTATCAATTATCACCTTTAAAATAAACGCATAAAACACAATCGTTATGCCAATTCCGTAAAAACTCGAATGGTATTGGGGCAGTACTTGGGAAACACAAAGGTTATGGGCCTTAGTGCCGGTGAGTGCCCCCTTTGATGATAATGGATAGAAAAGAAAACTGAGGTGAAGAAAACCTGTCCTCTCCATTGCTTTTCAGATTGTTACTTTACTACATCCTTATTTCTTGAACCAATCTTTCGTTCCAAATATGCCGTTTGGTTAGGGGTATTCAGAGGAATCAATAGGAATGGAAAGAAATCATTGCCATTGTTAATGTTAAGTATAGGGGTATAGAAATAAATATAAAGGAATCATATTGTCAATCCTGACATAGTACTCACTTTGTTTCATTAGAAAGATCCAGTTTGTTGTACTAAAACATCGAGTTAGAACTATTCCGGGACATGGTGGTAAACATATTGTCAAAAGTTTATGATTTCTTTGGCATCAGTGAAGCAAATATTTACTTTTAATGAATCAGTAGTATGTATCAGCCTGTTGTGTTCCAAATATTGATCAGTCTCAATTAGGTGTTTTTTTCTCTTTCTCCAATAGCTCCTTGGATATGAAACCTCCAGTTAAATGAATAGTACAGGCCATCAACAAAAAATTTCATGTCGTTTTTGTATTCTATGCATAAATTTTATAGAACTCTTTGTTTTATATATACTTTTTATAAAAATCCTAAGCTTGATAGTTGATGTGTTTTTAAGGAAATTATTAGGACGGTGAACAATAGATTGAAAACATTTAGTAAATAATGTGGCATCACATGATTTGAGACGCTTAAAAATTACAATTCTTGTTGGTTCGAAAAATAATTAAAACCATGTACACTTCTTGTTGGTTCTTCCCCATTTTTCTTTCCCTCCCTTTTTACTATCCCGTGATTTTAGCTTCAATTGAATGTGTTTGATTTAGGTCTATTTCGTAGTTTATTGAAGTTTTAAAGGGGTTGATATTTGATAATGTTGCTTTTTTAATCTAAATTTAAACAAAGTTGAACATTTAAAAAATATATATATATATTCTATAAAATAATTATTTTTAAAATATAGAAAATAATTTGTAAAATAATGTGTATTAGAAGTAAATGTGTTTTAGTTCTAGGTCATTTATTATCAATTGTAGAGTAGCTTTATATGAAGTGAATTAGTGACGTTTTGTTGTATTAGAATAGAATATCAACATATATGTTGACAGATATTTATTTATGAAGTAATCCAAACATAAAACTGTTTAGATTATTCAAAAAAAAACAATTCTATGCAAAATGATAGCATGTATTTCATCTTTATCAGAATACTCATGTTTAAAAATATACAACTTGTTATGAATTTCAACGTAAAACACCTAAAATAACTATTTTATCATTATTTATTTAACTCATGCTGTTACTTTTTAAATGCATGATAATTATGATTTACGTATTATTATATTAAGAGTGAAATACATGAAACATTACTTAACTATGAATTTTTGCAAAAAAAATGACACTTTAAAAAAAAAAAAAAAAAAGCCCTTTTTTAGACACTTAACTTCAAAAATGCTCAAAAAATGACACTCCGTGAGTGTCAGCCGTTAAATCACTAACGGGGCAAAAAACTCAGGGGCAATTTCATCATTTCGCACTGTTCATCTTCCTCAAAAAAAATTTTAAAAACAGTCTGAAGAAACAAAAAAAAAATCGGGGAAGATGAACAGTGCCGGCGACGTGCGAAATGACGAAATTGCCCTTGAGTTTTTTCCCCGTTAGTGAGATAACGCAGAACCCGACGGAGTGTCATTTTTTGAGCATTTTTGAAGTTAAGTGTCTAAAAAAGAGCATTTTTTTTAAAGTATCATTTTTTGCAAAAGTTCATAGTTATGTGATGTTTCATGCATTTCACCCCTTATATTAATTAATAATGCTATAAAAACTGAAAGTGGGAAAAAAAAAAAAAAGAAACGTAATGTTATAGTGGAACGAAGAAGTCTACATTCAATTGTCCTCCGCGAAACCCTCAGATTCGATCGACAGCGTTCAGGCTAGGATTCAAGATAGGAAGGGTACACCAGCGTAGCACTGTAAGCGAGCCGAGCTGAGTCCAAGATGGGGTCTTATCAAGTTAGGTTTGATAAAAACCAGTTAGCTCGAGCTCGATCAAGTTTAAATATTTAGCCTCGAGCTCGAGCAAGCTTTTGAGTTCGAACTCAAACCCGAGCTCGAACTAATTTTTTTAATTTATACTAAAAAACTATTAAAATATTATAAAATATATTATAAAATTATATAAAAAGGGCTCGACCAGTCCTCAAGCCAGTGATAATTGGGCTCGAGCCGAGCTCGAGCTCGAGTTTGACCAAGCTCTAACCAAGCTTTGACCGAGCGGCTCGCGAGTAGCTCGGTTCATTTACACCCTCTTACTAGCGCTTGATCGTTGATTCAAGATAAATTATTCTTGTTTCAGTAGTGTTTTACAATGGGTCTTTCAAATACTGCTCCTTTAAATGTCACATTTTTCAATTTTTTTCTTTCTTCCAGGAGCTATTTAGAAAGAAAGAGACAGAATCTTGTGTCCCAAAATATCAAAGAAATGCGATGATTCAAAATTATATTCTTCGTGTGCTTCTTGTAACAGGGTTGGTTACCAAAATCTTGTGTCCTAATTTTTTTGCCCATTGCAGTTGAAGAAACTGAAGCATTACTGTGACATATGCAAAAAGTTCGAAATAATTCAGACAGGGGGACTTGGGTGAGACCGTTGAACTTTATACTAAATTGTTGCACTTAAATCCATAAGATTACTTTTTGTACTTTTTAAAACTTTTATTTCCTTAATCTCATACAATTCATTTTTTTTTTTTTTTCCTTTCTTTTATACCTAATTAGGTACGCTGCAATGGCTGTAAAGTTTGGGTGCGCGCTGAGTGTGACAAAATTTTGAAATAGGAGTTTCAAGGTCTTCCTTCATATAGTGTCTTCAGTGTGGTGGCCTTTGCTTATTTTAAAAGAGTCATTGGTTTACCATTTTTGTAAATGAAAAATGAATTGGTCTTTGAACCTCTTTTCTGTTTTGCACTATTTCTGAATTTTCTACCTTCAGGGAACGCATTTGTCATTTGCAAGCAATTTTACAATACTTCTTTCTCAAGTAATGTCAGTTTAAGAATGTGAACTAAAAATGTAATTTTTCTTTTTTTAATAAAATTGTAAACATCCTTAGATTAAATAATATCATACATGGGCCTTATGGGTTGTAACCCATTATGCTCCTGACGGCCCACTACGTTATTCGGAGAAAAATAGAATAATAAAAACGAGAAGTCAAAAAAGGCCCAGCCAGGAAACATAAAAAAAGGTCGACATCGAGAATCAAAAGGCGGGCATTTTGAAATTGAACTCCACGGGGGACGGGCGGGAACATCGAGTGCCCTAGTCACTTTCCAGAGCACCTTTATTGATTGATGATCCCCATTTTCCCCTCAATCCCCACCAACTCTCCAAACCCCATTCCTCGTTTTCCTCCGTCTCTCGCCGCGAATTCAAATTTGCGAGATTTCCTGTCTTCTTCGATTTCTTCATTTACTGCAGGTTTACATTTTGCTTCCAAATTTAAGGTCAGTGCTTATCGCTTCTACATTTCGTTTGCAGGTTTTGTTTTGTGTTAGCATTGACGTTTTAATTCCCCGGTTACTGTTAATGAATTTTTTCTGTGGTGGATTTTTGGTTAGCTGTTGTTAATCAGGAAGAAAAACCAGTTTTCCTGATAATTCTGGGTTTAGTGTTTTTGATATTTTCTTATAAGTTCTTATTCGAGGCATATGTTGATTAATAGGAATTCCCCATATGACATAGACTCTTGTTTTGGGATGTATTAGAATTCTGTCTTAATTAGCCTTGTGATTCATTGAATGATGTTGTCTAGTTATCTACTTAGCATATTTGAACTGCAGTTCAGTTTCTTCAGGGCCTAATTTTGGTTGGGTTTCTGCTTGACCAGGTATTTCAGGTCGATAATTTTGTTTCTCAAGACGCACTGAACAAAGATGGAGAATGAATGGGAGAACTCAGATCTGGCCTGTTGCAGTAAGGAAATCAGTTCTGCTCAAACTCATTTGATTGCAGAGAATGTTGAAGGTGAGGTTATTGAGCTCTGATTATTTCGCATACAGTTGAATTTCAATGTTGCTAGGGTTTTGCTCCGTAGAAAAGCGTTTTAAGTCCTTATTAGAATTAAATGCAATTATGCACTAGTCACGTCAAGTGAGATAGGGCTATATGGTTGAGGATGCTTATGGGTTTTCTCTATGTAGGGTTTGATCAGATTATCAAGAAAATGCTGAAGATAATTGAAGACGGGAATGGTTCTGATGATGGATCACATATTAATCGTTCAAAGCGTGATCAGTTGATTGCCTTTCTTAAGGAAATTAACCAAAAGCATCAGTTGCTGGCTGAGCAATGTGATCACATGGTTGACGAATTGCATACCTCATCAAAAACCCAGAAGGAAAATTTGGTAGCAACGTTTGATCAAGCCTGTCAAGACTCTTCCCTGCTGACCCCTGATCAGAAGTTGGTTGTGCAGAAAAATGAAACGCAAGCAGTCGCGTTTGATTTTCCTATGAACTCTGGTGGCAGCAGCTCTATTAATTCGGGAAAGGAAGGTTATGAATCTTCAGCACTCATATCATCATCATCATCATCGTCAGATTCTGATTCAGAATCTTATTATTTAACTCCAAACAAAGGCTTCACCCCAAATTCTGTAGAACTCCCAACTGGAAAATTTGCGGGAATGGAGACTGGCTTTACAGGTGTTGATCTGGCAAATGGTTTGTCTGATCTAAGAGAGACTGAAGGATACGATCTGATGCTCTTGAGGATGACCAAACACGAGGAAGAGTTGAAGGATTCAAAAAGACAACTTCTATCTTCAAAGCAAGAGGTTATGAGGCTGCATAGTGAGCTCAAGAATGCGTTGGTGACCAGGGATGATTTGGAAGCGAAACTTGAGAAAGCTAAGAATGAGGTGAAAATGAGGGAAGGTGATCTTGATTTGGAGAAAAGGAATGTGTCAGAGCTTCAAGAACAAGTTGCACTGCTTAAAACTGAGGTTCTAGACTCGAGTTACAAGATTGGAAAACTGGAGCAAGAAAAGGAATCAACTAGTGCAAAACTGGAGAGTTCAGAGGGAAAGCTTGCCGAGCTAAACCACATGATAACTGAAAGAAATTTTGAAATCAAGAAACTGAATGTTGTACTGCAGGATGCCTTGAGAGACTCTGAAAAAGAGAAAGCCGAGTTTCAGTCCCACAATTCTAGATTATCAGAAAATTTGACCATTCTGGAGGCAAAGTTTAAAGAGCGTGATGAGCAAATTAGAGTACTGGAGAATGAAGTCAAGAAATGCGAAACCTCAAAAATGGAATTGAAGAGTTTATATGAAGCCCAGGAGATCAGATGGCAAGCTGAGATGAAGGGATTGAACGTACAGCTGCTTGAGAAACGTGATTTAGTGGAATCTTTAAATAAAGCCCAAGATAGGTTAACACTTAAGTATGATATGGTAATAGCAGAGAAAGATGGGCTTAATGCCAAAGCACAGACGCTTGGTGCAGAGCTTTGTTCGGCTGGGTACAACATTCAGCAAATGGAGATCCAACTTCACAAGTTACAAGTGCAAAATGCGGAGTTAGTTGCAGCATCTGAGACTGCGCTGAAGCTTAGAGAGGAACTTGGATTGAAAGTGGAGAAACTAGAAAAAGAGGTAGAAAAGCAGGCAGCCTTGATTGAAGATAGAGCTGAGGAGAAAAGAGAGGCCATACGACAGCTATGTTTCTCATTGGAGCATTACAGAAGCGGGTATAAGGAGCTTCATCAGGCTTGGATTGGGCAAACCAGGCCCCCATTGATGGCTTCATAATCTCTGAATTTCATCATGTTAAATGCTTGGTGTAAGTTGTCTACATTTTCTTGTTGCATTGCATGTCTAAGTATTTGTTTGTTGTATTTACAACTGAACTCTAAATTAAGGTGTTTCTTCATTAAACTGTATCATGATGTTGTCTTTGAAACTATGGTCATGTGAAGGCCTTCTTGTTTAAGCTGCCATTGTTTATAGTCCTCTTGTCCAGGCTTGCTTAGAGGATACATACATAATTGCTGATCCTCTTGTTTCTGTTTGAATTGATTATGTGAAGCCCTTTTCAAAAAATGAATACAAATTGAAGATAGAAATGTAGGTTATTGATGGGAAGAAAACCATTTTAAAACTAGATGGAAATCCTTAGAAATGGATTTCAAGCTGTCAAAAGTCTTGAGTATTGACCAGGTAGATAGCAGAAATGAATTAGCTTTCTTTCAAGTTTGAGATAGCAAATTAATATGAGAATTAGGTGCAAACATCACCTATTCTATTGTAGACAAATGAATGAACTGATAACTGATGGTAGTAACTGTGTCTAATTTGTTCCTTATTCTGCTTTCACATCAAAGCATAGCCATAGCCCCATGAAGAGAGTCTAATAAATAATGGTGAGCAATGAATGATTGTGCAACATCTACCTAAAATTGGAGTGGTAATGGATTGCCATTTGTTCTTAATGTCAACCACCAAATGCAAATAGGAAATAGGTTTACTTTCCTTTGCAGCCTCTACTTTATTGGTATAATTTACTTGCTTATTTTATCCCTTCACTAGTGGCCAATTCAGTGAGGATCAGTTTTGACTTGTGATGATTTCCAGAAGCAGTTAATATTTCTTCAGTTCCAAACCCCACTCTGTTGACTTTGTCCTGGTCCATTCACATTTCACAATCTATATAACCAGCTTGATATTAACCCCCATTCTCTTCAGACATCTCCAAAATAGGTCAACCATGTAATGCGCAATTGAAATTAACGTGTCACTATTAAAACGATATTATTTTGTCTGTAAAAAACATAAAAAAGTGTATTAAAAATGTATATTAATAAATTCTTTGAATGTGCTAGTAGGTGGTGAGTTCAAGTGGTATGGTTGGAGCTTTGTGAGACATATTTATTTAATTTTTTTCCTAAAGCTGAGATATTACGTCATAAGAATGAAATCAGGTGGGGGGACTTCCAGCTGGCGTGAGGTGATTGGTCGGGATAGTGATCCGCTTTAATAGCGTGGCTGTGCTGGTGTTGGTCGGCCGTTCTGCATTTACTCATGGGTATGGCTGGCGCTTATGATTTCTCATTTCTGGGCAAAGCTTGGATAAAGATTAGCCGTTGAAAGTGGTCCCACAAAAAACGTGGGGTCCAGTTACAAAATTACAATTAGGCCCAAACTTTATTTTAATTTACATTTTTTTTTAATTTATTCAAAGTGCATAGCCGTGACGTGATCCTAATTGCAACCCCGTATTCACAAGGGAAATTGAATGATCCTAATTACAGCTGTGATTGATGATTTGGTCGCAAGTCAACGCCAGTCTTCACACGCCCCCGACCCGACTTGATGTCCATTTCGATTCGATTGACTTCGTCCGCTGCTTCTATTTCTAATTTCCAATTTTAGAGTTTGGAGTCTTATTAATAATTTAAAACAATTTTTTGTCCTCCTAACTAGAGTTAATTAATTTTGGCTTTGTTTATATAAAAGTAATGATAAATATTCAACCCTGTGTTTCCGCCGAGGCTCCTGGGCTCGTCTTTCGCTGCAATAGTTCCACTCTGATACCTAAGTTAGTACCTTAGCAAATATTACAGTGTAAGACTTTACTTTGACACAGTATTTATAGGAGGAAATTCCCCGAGTGTAGAGCAAGTACTTAACGGTTGTAGAGTAAGCGACGAGCAATCTGGCGGAGACCTTTCCTTATCCAAGCTTAACCGCATTCTCGATCTCCTCGACAGTATTCATATATCCAACCATGTGATACTCTTTCCGTTCTATTAGAATAGTCATTTGTCAATATGGACTTTTTTTTTTTTTAATGGAATAGATGGTGAATATATTTATTGAAAAATGAAAAATATATATTGTTTGGGATAAAAAAAGAAAAGGAAAAAAGTATAGGCGGTCAAAAGTATTCGATTAATAGAATGGAACATTCACACGAATACTAATACTAATACTATTATATATGTATTTTCTTTCTTCTGAAAGATTTTAGGGGTTGTGGAAATCTTTTCCTTTTTGTCTGAAATTCTTCGTTTCTTGTTCACAACAACGTACAGCGACACTGTGCTGGAGCTGGAAAAGAGCTAAAGCGAGTTTGCGCAAGACCCGACTCCGATTTTAGACTTTTCGGAAGCTTCCCCAACACGCCTTTTAAAATTTTTACACACTGTTTTACCAATGACTATTATGTGAAGAAGAAGAAGAAGAAGAAGCAGCAGCAGAAGAATGCTTGGAATTCACATACTTTGCGTGAAAGAACAAACTTTGATGAAATGAATTTTCCATTTTCTTCCGTCAAGCCCAAGGTGTGTATGTGCCTCTTTATTTCTCTTCTAGACTTTCTCGCATTTAATGATCTTCTCTCTCTCTCTCTCTCTCTCTCTTGTTTGTGTTTCTTCCGTCTGCATTTTTTATAATTTTTTTGTAATCTCCCAACCTATCATTTTATATGCCATTTTGAATTTGCGTGTTGGATTGATGAGGAGTGCTAGCTGTATGTTCAAGGAGGTTAGTTTTGAACTACTGAATTTGGAAATGAAATTTGTTATTTTGATCTGATTTTTGTCATTTTTCTGGTTGAATTGTGGTGTGGCTGGCTTTGGTTTTCTCACTTTCTGATGGTGATTCCAATGCGTAGCTCAGAGTTGTTCTTCTGTTTTTCTTCCTGCAATTTCGAGTGGGCTTGCGAATTTGTATTCAACGTTCTGTTTCGATTTTCATTCAGTTTCTGTGTTGATAATTTATTTTTGTTGGTTTACGGTGGTTCACAATTTTCCTTTTTTTTCTTTTTTTCTTCTCTCTCTCTCTCGAACTTTAACTCCCAACACTGGCTAATGAATAGTTCTTCTCTTTGTTTCAAACTTCATCTTTCGATTGAACAACAATTAAGCATTAATATTGTAAATTGCGACCATAATCGCAAATATCAGCTTTGAATATGAACAATGACTAAAGGATGGCTTCAAATGCACCAAAAATAATCTAAATATGCCAGAGAAAGCTTGTCGTTTCTGTTTTTTCTGAGTCAATCTTGTCATTTCGTGCCTGGTATTTCTTCCTTTTTAGTAGTTAATATCTCAAATTTACCTGCTTACTTGGATAGTTTGATTATTAAAATCGATTCAACTGGGGGAGCCTTCATATTTACGAGATGTATATTGCTCTTTCATGACAGATTTTGGTGATTTGAGCGCTCTTGTACATCTGTTGGAACTTGGAGCCCAGTAATTGGAAGAACATGACTACTCAAACCAATACGAAAATTCGATTTGTTAGATGTCCCAAATGCAAATTGGTTCTTCCAGAACCAGATACTCCTATATTATACATATGTGGAGGATGTGGTGCTGTCCTACAAGGTACTTGCTTATGTTTCACATTCTGTTTGATTGTGCTGTAATTTTGTTTCGTTTTGGAATCAAACTATTCTATTACACGGGGAGGGGGATAATTTCACTGGGGACTTTTCGTGCTCGGCTTGTCTGCCTGCTGCTGCCCTCTCCTGTAGAATGCCACTAGCAGTCCTGTAATTCACAATACAGTAGATTAATATGCTGCTATGTTGTAGGCCAAGTAATTTGAAGTTTAACCTGACAATGGGAAATGTAAACACTTACATGTATACAGTGCTAAAAGAAAAGAACATAGCATCTAGTAATTTCTGAGGTTAACCATCAAAATGCTATATTAGCTTAACTCCTACATTTCAAGAAGCTCATTGAGGTTATAACCGTCTAGGCATTACTGATGTGTTGATGTTCTTCCCTCCCTCCTTTTTCTTTATGCATTTGGACAAGATTTGGTTTTGAATAAATATTTTCACTTGGAATTTTCAAGAAAAGTTACTGTGTCTGATTAGACTATATTCTTTATTCAGTCAGCAGGAATGATCTGCATTATCTAATGATATTACATTTATGCATTTATGTCGACAGCTAAAGATAGGAAAACCAAAGCCAAAGCCACAGGGTTGAACCATGATGGAGGCGATGTTAATGGAAAAGGGAACATGGATGGCGGGGTAGATGGCCCTAGTCAAGAAGCTGCTATATTTGCCAGAGGAGACTCTTTATCAGAGTCTGGGAGTAACAGGAATCAAGATAATGGCCTAAATCAAGAAACTACTGATCCTGCCGGGGGAGAGCATTTACCGAGTACTGGCAGTATTAGGAACCAAGGCAACTGCCTGAATGAAGAAACTATGTCTGAAAGAGAAGAGTCTTCATCAGATTCTGGCAGTAACAGGAATCAAGATAATGGCCTAACTCAAGAAACTACTGATCTTGCCGGGGGAGTGCCTTTACTAGGTACTGACGGTATCAGGAAGCGCGACAACCGCCTGGATGAAGAAACTATGTCTGAAAGAGAAGAGTCTTTATCAGATTCTGGCAGTAGCAGAAATCATCAAGATAACGGCCTAGCTCAAGAAAGTACTGATCCTGCCAGAGGAGAGCCTTTACCAGGTGCTGAGGGTATCAGGAAGCGCGACAACTGCCTGGATGAAGAGACTATGTCCGGAAGAGGAGAGCCTTTATCAGGTTCTGACAGTGACAGGAATCAAGATATTGGCCTAAATCAGGCAACTCCTGATCCTACAAGAGGAGAGCCTTTACCAGGTGCTGACAGTATCAGGAAGCACGACAACTGCCTGGATGAAGAGACTATATCTGGAAGAGGAGAGTCTTTATCAGGTTCTGACAGTTACAAGAATCAAGATAATGGCCTAAATCAAGAAATTCCTGATCCTGCAAGAGGAGAGCCTTTACCGGGGGCTGGTGTCAGGAAGCAAGACAACTGCCTGGATGAAGAAACTATATCTGAAAGAGGGGAGTCCTTATCAGATATAGGCAGTAACAGCCATCGGGATATCTGCCCGAATCAAGAAACCACCATTTCTGCTGGGGGAGAGTCACCGGAAGATCTAAGCAGCAAAAGGGATGAGAACAATTTTCATAATGACAGTGGAAGGCAACCTGGTGCAGAAAACTTCTCTCCTCAGCGTCCTAATTCATCGGAATTGGCATTGGAAAGTGCAGAAAATATGGAACAAGTTCAATCCGATTCTAATGCATACCAAACTATGAAAGAATATGAAAATGAATCTGGTGATTCAGATAGGCATTGTTTAAGTGGTAGAAGCTTTTCAGATGATTTTTTCAGCTCAACTGAGTTCCTAGGCCGCGAGACAGAAGATTCATCCTCAGAACTTGAACCAAACATGGCAATTCGTGAAACCCAAAGTACTTCTTCATATCAGGACAGAGTGGATAAGACTGAATCTGAAAATTGCAGAAGGGAGCAGACTGAGCACAGCAATATGTATCTTGCACAACATGTTGGCAATGTTAATGAAAGCAAGTTTGAAGATCACGGAAGGACGATTCCACATGTTCCATCCTCCACTGAGATTGTCCCTGTGATCCTTTCACCAGTTGTAGATAGAAGCACACCAGTGAATGAGAACTTAAGGGTTCATAATTTTGGTAGCTTGGAGAAAGAAAGTCTGAAGAAAGATGAAAGTGGCCTCCATGATGCTGACGAAAATCCCTCGAGTGGGAGTATTTTATCACACAATGCCGACTCCCCTGATGATCAACACCTGGTGGCCTCCCCCAGATCTATTCCTGAAGGATTCGGACGAGATTACACTTGCATTACAGTGACTCCGGATAATCATCAGCCTCTTGGAAATTCTGGCTCAGAGTTTGGTCTTAGACACAGAGAACTGTCCAAGTCTCCAACCAAATGTTACTATGGTTATGATGGTAGTGATGGATTCGAGGGCGGGATCGCTGGCAGGTTCTCGAAACACCCCAGAAGAAAAGCCAAACATGCAAACTTTAACAACTCCAGCGGATTGCACATAGAAGATGGACCTCCCTCGAATTATTCGCGTTCTGGAAACCTTGAGATGCAATACAAGCCAATTCTGGGGTATGGTCTAAATGACATGCTGAGCAAAGAGCCCGAAGTAAGACAACAAGCAAGAAAGCCCTCAATTTTGCCACACAGAAATCATCCTTCCATCAGAACTAACCATGATGATTTGCATGATCCCAGAAGTTTTGGGCACAGGGAAGAGCAAGTTTCTAGCCTTCCCTTTTTCCCTGTCTATCCTCATTCAGGCCAAAGGACAGCAAATTCCCCACCTTATCCTGTCAATTCCTTTCAATACTATTCGAGTTTTGGTTCGGCCGATGTGCTGCCATCATACACTGAACCAGCCAAAATGGAGCTGCTGAGAGTGGTAAATGAGCTGAAAGAGGAGCTCAAAAGAATGCACATATCAAACAGCAGGTTTCCTCTCACAGTGACAAGGGAGGAAAAGTATACTCCACTGTACCACCATGATCATCATATTCCACCTGTGGAAACATTTTCTGACGCGAGATATTCCAGATATCCTCGAAGATACAGTCAAGAGAAAAGTTTGCACCAGTTGAATCATCTCCCCCCAAGAATGGCCTTTTCAGGAGAGGTTGCAGATTACACGCGGAGCGCCGCCGATTATCCTTGTCTGCACTGTCATCCACAGGATTGGCGCCATTGCCATTGTAGTACCAGTTACAATAGCCCCCGTTCCTCATCTTCAAGTCCTCACCGTTACAAAAGCTCTGAGTTTTCTACCTGGGATCGTGAAACCATGTACAGAGATAAGGGGATAAGAAATATGCAATCAAGAGAAAGATATCAGTCGGCGAAGCGCCATGTTCGGCCGGTCGCCGGAGGGAACCCCATTGTTGCATGCTATCATTGCTCTGTACTGCTCCATCTACCTGCAGATTTTCTTCTCCTGGGAAAGAAATGCCATAAGTTGAGGTGCAATGCCTGCGGGAAGATTCTCAAGTTTTCACTCAACAGGGGGAAACACATAGCTCCATACATCCCGGACGCCGCCGTAGCGCCTCCTCCGAGTATGGTCGACGGCAGCAGCGGATATATTCCCCAAGGGAATTGGGTTTCAGCCTCACATTCCAATGGCAATGGCAACCCTGACGTTGACCCCATGTCGTATACTGACGATTATGGAGTATCCTTCGAAAGAAGCTACTCTACCGAAGGCGAGCCCTCCTCTGTATTAGCACCTCCCCTTCATCCTGCCATGGCGGTGGAAGATCGGAAAATGAAGTCTGTGTTGGATGATCGGACCACCAAATCTCTGGAAAACCTTGGGAAATCATCGCCTGAGATCAAGGAACTTGCTGCAAATGGAGGATCTCCACTTCACCGGCTTATGGGCTATTCATCACCAAGTGCTGTTATGAAAAATTGAAAGTTTTGTTTTTAACTTTTTCTTTGTAGAGAACAATACTGTGTTGTCATGCTGTATAGGATGCAAGGTTGAGTGTTGTATAAAACTATGTATAAACTCAAGATTTTCTGACAGCTAAATATATGATGATTCTTTACGCATTAGTTTCAATAGCTATCTTTTCAGGTGGCTGTTGATTGCTAGAGTAGTCGGTACAGAAGATTTAACGTGCCATTAAAACTCGTCCTCGGGAAGGAGGAACGAGGACACCTTTAAGAATGTTTGAACAATCCCATATATTGACATTGTTAACTTGCCTAAGATTCTTTCTTGTATGAACAATAAGGTATAATGCTCCAATTCTATACAAAACAAGGATGATTGATTCCCCAGCATAAAATCTGCAGAACAACAAGGTCACTGGTAGATATTCCTGCTTCTTTGGTTTGAGACGATGGTGATTCTCTGATCCCGGAGCATATTCATATTCGGCGCGAGCAACCGGGTGTATCGATCAAAGTAAAGAAGTTGTTTCATCAACAGCGCGAATTCCCGAGGAAATTTCAATCCATAAGATTCACTAACTCTAACCTGTTGAACAGACAGAAGATCATAACAACACTCAGCCTTCTAAAGGAGGACTAAAGCCAGCCTACAGATTTTCAGAACTGAAAATAATGCTTACCAAATCAAGAAACAGGGCATTCATCTGCCTCTCGTCGACAATCACATTTGCCGAGACAGCTGTTGCATTCGTGTTTGGTCCCCTGGCGGTTGCAACAACGACTTGTGTATCTAGATCCTGCATCACAATGAGGGAAAATTTCTCAGGACTGAACAAAATGGTTAAAGAAAAGAAAGAGAACTACTAGAATGCATACTTGGAGTGAAGAAAATATCTTTTCGAGATCTCTTGCAAAGGCTGTAGAATTAACATCCTTATCTGTGGCACCCATGTCAATCAAGGCAGCAGCCATTGAGTTGTACTCTTCTGTTGCCAGTGATTGCAAGAAAATCTCCATTGCAGACCATGTTTTCGGAGATATGCGGCCGACAATTCCTGCGTGACGATTTTCACTATCATTCATCATACTTTTCATACACAAAAATGTGTCAGTCGGCAGCAAAAATCACAAACAGACAAAGATGGGAGAACAAACGAGTCAGATGTATACCAAAGTCAAGAAACCCGATGCGACCATCACGAAGCTGCCACAGATTTCCTGCATGGACATCAGCATGAAAGGTCTCACAGGCGAGCAAGCTACCGAACCTACAGATACATATTTAGGGATCAGATGCTGATATCAAGCATTTTCACAGTGAACCAAATGGAATTATGACTGTTACCAAACGTTTAATGCAGTGATAAGACTGGATTCAGGATTCGCTACAAGTGAGTTTATGGAATCTAAATCAGTAAGTGGAACTCCATAAAGCCTCTCCATGGTCAGAACTCGTCGGGCGCTGTATTGCTGGTATACTTTTGGAGCAGTGGCCTGTCTTGTAAGTCCCATAGCCTCTAAATATCTTCTAAATGACTCGATATTTGCAGCCTCTTTGTTGAAATCAACTTCTTCAAGCATTGATTCTCTAATATCTTTGACAATAGCAACCTACACTTGTCATGAATTGAACAGATATTTATTGCAGCACGAAAGGTAAATGATAGCAAACTCAAAATCCTGTAAACATGTGTTCTTTGCATTATAACAACACTCAAAGCAGGCTCAGGAGACACAAAATCAACCATTGAATCGAACTTGCAGACTAAAGAAATGGTCTTACCAGAGATGCACGGTTCAAATCAGGACTCAAAAACTCCAAGATGCGTGCAACAACGTAGACAAAATTCAGATCAGCAACCAATATGTCTTCCATTCCAGGTTTCAATACCTTGATCACTACATCTTCCTGGGTACCTTTTATTCTTGCACCGTGTACCTGGAAGTTAGGAAACACAGGCACAATGATATATAATGGTCAAACATTCATGCCTTAAGCACTACATAAGAAGTACAGCAAAGGCAGGATTAAGGAAGGGAAAAAGTAGAGCAAACCTGAGCTATAGATGCAGAGGCAAGTGGAGTAGGATCAACATACTCAAACATAGTGTCAATTGGCCTGCCTAATTCTTCCCGTAAGATTGCCTGAATCTCTTCGAATGGAACTGCAGGTGCCCTATCAAAACAATACTGAAATTCCTCGACGTATTCTGGTGGGAAGAATGTGGGTGCAGAGGCAATGAACTACCATCATTCAAATGGAAAAAGAATGCATAAGCGATCATATAATCAGATAGAAAAGGCAAACTACAGGCTGGTTGCAGCATAGTTCAATTATACTCTTAAGGAAAAGGACAGAAACATACAAACTTTGAGTTTTAAGTCAAAAGAAGAAATAAAGCCTTTCCAGTTACTTACTTGGCCTAGTTTGATGTAAGTTGCACCCATTCGTTCAAACAATCTCCTCAAATAAATAGGTGACAACAATCCAAGCTGCAACTCAGTTGGTAATCTGCTTGATGAGTTCGCAGCCTAGAAAATTAACCAGAATTACAAGTATTCAAATGAAAATGAAAATGCTAGCTCATTCCTTCCACTGTTTATGAAAATGTTAGATACTCTCTTCTATCAATGGAGCCCAGTTTAAGAATATCAAACACAAAATTTTCAAGAATTTAAATAGAGTAATTGAAAATGAACTGCTCATACGGTCATACCTTAGACACATCTGCCAGCCACTCGCTACCCACCCCAATAACTGCTTGAACCCCTTGAGCTAGCCGAAGTGCTCCCCTTGGACCTGTGTTTAAAGAAGTCTGGACGATATCCTCCACGAGTTTGGGCAAGTTCTGAATGCTGTCTGCAGAAAAAAGTTCTTCAGAGTGCTACACAACCAAAGTAACACTGGATTGCAGTAACCAAGTTCCTCCATAGAAATTACACCTTTCATCTTAATATCTCACTATTGCAAGGGCTCAGAATAGCAAAAGTACCAATTATATATGAAACTCCACAAAAACTTCACCCAGAAGAACATAAAAAATCAAATAAACTAATAGGAGAGCAGAATGCATTTCTTGGACAGTACAATCAGAGCCTAAAGCTAGGATTATAGGAACATACTCATATTAACCTAAGACAGACCATAAAGAAAATAAATTTATTTTGGGGACAAGGAAAAAAATAATTTTTTTTAAAAAAAGAATAGATTATTGATAGACCTTGAACACGAGCGGTAAAGAGTTCTTGCGCCTGAGAATAGCGAGCCAAAAGGGTAAATCTTTTAGGCTGGAAATGAAGCTTCGTCATTGTTGATCGTCTTGAGACACTTACGCTTACACCAGGCAGCTGCAATCAAGATATGCATAATAATCTCGCACTTACAGCTTTCACAAGCTAAAATTAAAACATTCATTTGTATTGAAAACAAAGCATAAATGACAGATAATTGAGTACCTTGGATAAGCGGCCATGACTAGCCATGCTTCTCATCACTGATACACCGGCCATTTGATTTGCCCGCTCTTTCTTGAAAAGAGAAGGGAAACCCTCCACTGGAATTTCCGAATTGAGTAGTCCCTAGTCCCCTAATAGGAATCCTTAGTCCACTCCCAAGTCCGAACTCTTGCAGTTTCAGACTCGAAGTTCCTGTCTTTTTCCAGGGAAACGGTTTAATATTGAACAATTTTTCCGTCCATTCTCGCTATATATACTTGTGTTGGATGGTTGAAAACAAATCTTGCGTGAATAATCCCCACATAGAGTGATGCAGGTGCCAACACGTAACACCAATAGTAAATGAAACGGCTATTATGCTGTTTCATTGTCATAAAGTGTGTTCGAGATTTAAGGTGATGCCTCGGTGGAAAATTCACTCACAAACAATTTTTTTTTTTTTTTTTTTGAAAAGCACAAACATGTTTATGTAGTGCACACTCAATCTCCTTTAAAAGAGTCATATTTCAAGTTGTTCGATTATACAACTGAATTCTTTTATTGAGACACGTAGAGTATATAATTTAGTTCTTCTGTCAGACAAATGGCCGGAATCTAATAGCCAGAATCATCATTTGAATAAGAGATGAAGAAAATCACAATCTTGTCTCAATTGATCAAACACAGACAGATTATGAATTCACACTCCATGGCTTTCACTTATAACCCGTACAAATTACATTTGCTCTTCCAAAGAAAATAAGTGACCTTACTGAGGGGAAAGTCAAAGTGTTCCAAACACATACAATAGATAATTTAGCATTTCTCTAGCTTTTCAAGACTTGGATGATTCTTTTTCAAACTTAATGAATATTATGTGAGAGGATCAGAAAAGTGGCATCTGTTGAAGCTAAAGATGCATGGATCAGGAATCAGATTCTGAATCAGACTCTGTATCTGCATGAGATTGAGATGGTCTCAATCTGTTTGTGTTGGCTTCTAATGGGGGAAGTCCATCATCATCACTGGAGTTTTCATTCTCCTCTGTCTTGGAAGTTTGTGACTGCAAATGCAAATCTTGGTGGGAATTTGATGCCTTAAAGACTTCAGGCCTGCATCAGTGCAAGTAACATATATAAGATGCAAGATTTTGTAAGAGAAAACCACAAAAACATTTACTCAAACATTCTAAAACACTCATCAGGAGCTCAGTTTAGCAAGATAGCCCAAATATCACGATTGCAGCTTTCTCAAAGAAGATAACATAATCAATCATAATTTGAATTTGCTTTAGCAGATACAACAGAAAACTGGCAAAATCCACGCAATGTTTATACGTAGCAGTTGACAGAAGGTTGAAACAAAACTTTAGAGGTCTGATCTATTTCGATGCGTGTAAACCTTGTCAATGATGCATATAACCATCAAGAAGCTACATTTGCATACGATAGGTGTCCAATAAAATCAGTTCTCCAACCAAGAACGCCCTGTGCTCTGTGACTAAGGAAGCATAGGAATCATCTAGGGAAGTAATGATTCAAAAAATATGAAACATGAAAAGAGAAGCAAACATGAATTCAACAATACACACCATTCAGGAGATTTCTGAAGCACCCTAACTTGTTCATGAAAGAGCACTTGAACAACGACACATCCTACCTTCCTACCAGACTCAACTGCTTCCTCCCTTCCACTCTCATCAACCACCACAAAGTTCCCTGTACATACAATTAACAAAATAAAGAAACAACTTCATTAAAAATTCAATCAAGTTGCAACATTTAGCACAAAATGACAGTAGTATATACAAAAGAACCGACCTCGCTTAATCCACATGCTCTTTTGGAATTTTGCAGGAAACAATGCCAATGATTTTTCACCTTTTGCATCCATTACCTTTCAATGTCGAAAACCACATCAACAATTAGCACAAAATCCAACAATACAATTACATGCATAACTATGAGTTCAGAAAGGGGGGAAAAAAAAAAAAAAATTAAGAATAATCGGATGCGGGGTCTACCTCTATTGAATTGGAGCCCCGCAAGTCCAGAACTTGCATGATGCTTTGGCCCTGTTGAAGCGTGAAGTCCCTTTCCTCAACTGCCCTCATCAAATTTTTCCTCCCGCCTCCCATTGCAACCTCCCTCTGCTTCACCTCTTACCTTCTTACACCCGAAACCCAATAGGAAGTAGGAACCCGCAACTTCAAAAATCCTTCTCAATTTTAATGGCACAAAAACACAAAACGAAAGCTACTACTTCTGGATAACTATATCCCAATCCTGCAAGAAACAGTATATCTTATTCACCCGTAAAAGTTGCAAAGCACAGTAATAATCGATGAAAGACATGAAAAGGAGTGGATGGGAAAAAAGAGAGCCATGGAATGCAATCAAAAGACAGCACAGTTAGCAGCCACCGTCCCCTACCTAGGTTCCGAGGGCTCTAATAGGGCTACTCCGTTCGCCGTAGCCGTCGTCGTCTGCCAATGGGAAAAGTAGCGATGAACTGAGAGCCGAGAGGGAGCTGTTGAGCTTCTTTTTCTTCTAAATTGGGCTTTGCTTCGGTTAATTTCCCTAACGCCGTTATGTTAAATTGGGCTCTGCTCCTGTTAGTCCAATAAGATAGGGTCCGTTAAGCCCATCTTAAATTGGGCTGTGCTGCGGTCAATACAATAAGCCCAAGTTAAAGAGAAAAGCAAACAAATAAAACATATTATCTCTCTTTAACAGACTTTTGCATATATTTGGCTTTTATTATTTTTACTAATATTAGTAAGGATAGGAGAAGTAAAAAAATTGAAATTGAGCTGTTTTATTAAAGCAAAAAATATTTTTTCAATAATATAACATTATAGGAAATTTTTAGTTTTTTTTAGAAAAATTATTTTCGCACACCAAATTGTGTGACACGAAATTTATAGAAAAACTTTATAATAAAAAAGTAAAAGTTAGGCATGTAAGGGTGAAGGCCTAAGATGACATTGTGAACACTAGCTTTCCTAGATGAATATATCAAGATAATAACAAATTAGTTTAAGTTCTATGAATAATGTTGTATAATTACATTGACTTTTCATAAACATTTATTATTATTTATATTAATAATTTATTAATGAATATCACACAATCAAAATTATTACTATAGCAGTATTAATGACATGTTCTTTTTGATGAGTTTGAGACTTGTTTTGAAAACAAATTTTAAAAAAATAATTTTATAATGTAAAAAATATATTAAAAATATATCATTAAATAATAAAAAATTATATTAAAAATAATAAAAATTAATTATAATATACTATGGTCTGAGCCCAATTTAAAGAATAGGCCCTATGATAAATATCTTTATGAGAAAGTGAAAAAAAAAAAAAAAACACACACACACACACACACGTTTTATTATGGGCTGTGTTTTCTGGGCGGGGCCCAATTTTATTATGAGAAAGCGCGTTCTCAAAGGAGCCAGCGTACAAATGCCGCAAAATAAAAACCGCGTCTATAAATACAACATCCGGACTTGGCCCGCCATAATCAAACAAGCGCGAAACAAAAACATCTTTTTCAATTTGAACTCAAGTCTTCTTTTCATTCCAGTAGGGAATTTGTATATTTTTGCTCCGACACCCTATGGATGACGACTGCGGAGAGCTCCGACTCGAAGATCCAGGATCAGGCGATCAGTACGGTCGAAGCCCTAGCCGCCGATTAAAATGTTGAGGAGGAGTAATTCACTATGTCTTCCTCGAAGTGTCCACCGCCTTCATTCGCGCGGTGGTATATCTTCGTCGAAACAACCCTAACCGGGAAGAACGATGACCCTCGAGGTGGAGAGTTTGGATGCGATCGACAATTTGAAGGCTAAGATTCAAGTTAAGGAGGGTATACCACCTGACCAGGTCCGCAGCGCCTGATCTTAGCCCGGAAGCAGCTTGAGGATGGGAGGACCCTCGCGGATTACAACATTTAGAAGGAGCCCACCCTTCACCTCATCTTGAGGCTCCGTGGAAGTATGCAGATCTTTGTTAAGAACCCTAACTGGCAAGACGATCACACTAGGGCTGGAGAGTTGCGACACAATTGACAGAGTGAAGCGAAGGTTCAAGATGAGGAGGGGATTTCCTCCTTACCAACAGAGAGTAATTTTTGCTGGGAAGCAGTTGGAGGAACGACGCTCGAACTCTAGCTGATGAGTGGACTCTTCATATGGTTTTGAGGCTTCGTGTGGCATGCAGATGTTCGTGAAGACACTTACCGGTAAAACTATCACCCTGGACGTGGATAGTTCCGACATCGACTGACAACAATGTGAAAGTGAAGATCCAAGACAAAGAGGGAATTCCACCTCACCAACAGAGGTTAATATTTGCTGGGAACTAGGAAGCAGCTCGAAGATGGGGTGGTTTCTGAACATGCTTTGTATTCATTACTACGTTGATCTGAATTTCGAAATAAGTACTCTTTTGTTAGTTGTCTTTCATACTATGTGGTTAAAACACTCACAATTAAACATTTATAGTACAATCTCTTTTGGAGCTTACATTTAATGCACTTCTCTTTGAATATTTCAGTGTTTACCTTTATTTGGCGCAGTACAATTTTGAGGAATATCCTCTGTTATCGGTGCTGTTATCCATCTCAGATTGGTCCATCTCACATTCTAGCTATGCCATTCACTACAGCTGCTGCTTCAGAATTGAGATAACGTATTGGAAGAGTAGTTTGGAAAGCAGCTGCTAAGTAGCAAATTTCACTTATTTTTAATTACAACTATGTCGGTCACATGCTGATAAGTATGCATATTTTTGCGTTTGTTTGACTTTTGAACTTTAGTTTGTGTTGTTGGAGGCTTTGGTCCTTTAAATGGTTTAGTGATATCATTTTACCGTCCCAGCTTAAGTAGGTTTGGTGCAGAGTCTTAAGTACTTGTTTCTCTATAGCTTTTCATCTGTTGTAGGTTTTAGGATTTGATATGTTGTAGTTACAGACTCCTTTAGTTTTCATTGTTGCTGTAGATTCTTGAATGCTTCGCCTGGTGTTTGTGTCATCTGTGCTGTTATTCTACTTTGTAAAAGATGCTTCTTGAATGGATCATTTACTATTCCTATCAACGAATTAAATAGTTTGTCCATTGAAAACTGCTAATTATGCAAAATGTTTGACTCCCTGAAGATTTTAGTTGAATTTCTGCTAGTGAAGCCTATTTCCTTTGCTGATATTTAGGCACATGTATAACAATCCGGTCAAATTGCTTACGCCTTAGCTTTTGAAATAGATTAGATAAGACAGATGAGTTTTTACCATACGCAAACATGAAATTGTTCAAATTCTTTCTTATTTATTTTTTCTTTTTTCTTTTTGGTGTTTATTTCGTTTGGATTTCTTAGATAAGGTCTATAGATATTTCTTAAGAGTAAATTCAAACTAATTTGGGATAACTGAATGGAAGGTATTTGGCAGAGTCAACACTGCATTTGGTGCTGAGGCTTAGGGGTGATATTATTGAGCCTTCTTTGATGGCTTTTGGTAGGAAATACAACCAAGATGGTACGATCTGCTGCAAATATGCTCTTTTCCGCCTTTATGTTATTTGATTTTGTCTAATATTTGTGGTTCACTTGAAATATAACATTTGGTGTTTTCTTAGTTCTTGTTACAGCCATTGTACCTGCTTCTTTACTTGATTTTCTTCGTCTGTGCTCTTGTCCTTTAGGAACAAACACACAGAGAGCTACATAGCCAAAGAAGAAGATCAAGTAGATCTATACAATCTTAAATATCCATCATGCATGTAGGGTTATGTTACTGAAGGTCGTCAAACTTGTTGGATGTTTTAAAATGTCTTCAACATGTTTCAATATTTGGTGGTTGGCTTATTTTTGACTATTTTGAAAGGATTCCTTATTTGCATCTGCTCTCTAAGTTCTCATCATTCTGCTATCCTGTCTTTGATGCCTTTTTATTATTTTGGTTGTTCAGTTTTTCCTTCTCTTGCATCCTGCCAAATTTGTTGCTATGGATCCTGTTGCAGCTAACCAGTTTGTTTCCTATGAAGTTGGGAAAGGAGAATTTCAGTAATTTATTTTCGTAGTTGAACACATTTGTAACTACTTAAATTGCTTTAATCACTCGTTAGTTACATTGCGAGATATTCACTGGGATGGCATCTTTATTTGCTTGGTAACGAAACCTTTTTCTTTGGCTACCGAGTATTTTCATTTCAGGTACTTTTGACTGTCATATATTCAGTGGTAAAAGGATTTGTGGCTGCTTCTTTTTTCACTTCAAGTTGTTTGTTGTGTTTGTTTGATTCCATTAAGATTTCAGCAGCTATTAAGATTTTGGCTGGTTCAAGTAGTGAGCCAGGGAAGAAGAGAAAAGAAGTGAAGATGCTGGAGTAAGCTTTTGAGTAGCCAAGCAATTCATGTTCTAAGTTATTGTCTTCTTATCCATTTACTCACCCATTATTTCATGATTTTCAGTCTTCGTCAGCATTCTGTTTGATGGAATATACTCCAGCTAGCATTGACAAAGAAACTCTGATAGAAAATTAAGGTTCCTGTCTCGCACAACATCTGCTTTGAGTCCAAAACTTTCGAAGCGCCAAGTTTGTTTGAAGCCTTGTTTCCGCATCTCTCAGGGCATAATGGACCTGAAATCGAAACACACGGTCCCCCCCCCGTTCTTGCTGATCGTGCTCGTATGAATGGCACAGCTTTCTCTTCCTGGCAATTTCAAGGAGAAAGCCTGGAATACTGGATGATGTAAAGGCTGGAGCTTTTGCTGGATGCTATGAACAGCGTTCAAATGATAGTGACATTGCATTTCGTAGCTGGATGGTACTGTTCTTTTAAGTTTTAGCTCTTTGGAAATATTTCAATTGAACACAAAGTTCAAAAGAACCTCTTCTTGTATATGAGGTGTGATGATTATTTCTCTGGTTAAAAAAGTGAAAAGAGGCCAAAACATTTGTAAAATTTTATTTTGAACATATGAATTTGAGATGTGTCTCCGGTACTGGCACAACCAGCTCCATTGCCATCTTTTTTTACTTTTTAGATATGAGATAAGAGTATTTTTTTCGTTCAAAATTGAATCCTATGACAACTTTCAAATCTAAATGTGTCACCGGCTAAAAAAAAATATATTCAGGGTCATATGTAATTTTGAAAAATTGGGCGCCTATATATAATTTTTTACTCTTTTATCTCCCCAACCGACTCACCATCTGCCATATCTATATATTTTCCTTCAGTGGGCTCGCGTAGCGGGTGCGTTCTGTTTTCGGTTGAACTCGCGGGATATTTTTAGGTTTCACCGTTTGAACTCAAGCAGCCTTGAAGTAGTAAATTTCTTCTACGATTTTGTGTTCTTCGGATGGTATTAGATGTTTGAAGTCAGTTGCTTGTGAATTAATCGTTCTTGCGTTGCGCGGATAATGATGAATTTCGCATCGTTCTGAGTGAGGTTGGATACTCAAATTCGAGCTTTCTTCTGGACCCCCCCGGTTTTCTCGGAGTTTATGGGGCGGAGGAAGCGACGGCCTCGTCGAGCAGTAGGGTTACAACAAGGGCACGGTTGGGAAGCAGAATTGAATGACCCGAATGTCGCCACTGAACCTCAGAAAGATGACGGTTTGGTCAAAACGGATAATCCATTCTTTGTTGAAGTAGATAAGTCTAATTGGATAGCTTCCGGGGAGCATTTTGATATTTCCGAAATTGTTTTATCGAATTTAGAGACAAATCCAGAGTTTCTTCGTCGTGATTTGAACGAGGAATTTTGCCACGACTCTCGGTATTCTTTGAGGTTTAGGATGAATAATGTCGATGAGTTTCTTAGCAGAATCAAATTAGGGCATTGGCCGGAATTGTCTGCCTCCAGTATACATTTGCAATTCGTTGAAAGAAATATTTCCGAGGGCAAGGATGATGTTTCTGTTATGGTGTCTGGGAATTTTGACGGCCCCGATGAGGCTGTCTCAAGTCTCGTTCATTTAGCAAGTATGAATTTTTTGACACTCAGACCGCTGATGGGGTTCATACTATCGGAAGATTTACAGTCTGTGAGGATGAGGGTTGAGATTTTGAAGAGTGCATTTGATGCTTGCGGTTCGCTTGTTGATGAGACGAGGAAACTTTGGAAGAAGAGTATGATGTGTGTCATGGCTTGGCTGCGCCCAGAAGTCTTGACTTCAGATGCTAGATACCGATATGTAGGAGCTGCTAAGCTGAGTTTTGATACGACCACGGAAGCAGGAGATCATCCATCTAGTTCAAGAAAGCAAGCTCGGTTTGATATAAGAGGGCTTTATGAAGCAATTAGGCCATCAAAGTGAGTAAAATTGCACATTGAACTTTATAATGTGTTATTTGGCTTTCCGTATTTTTTCCCAAGTTCTGAATGTTGTATGAAATTGATGTATGATGTGCATAAGGGTCTTACCGTAGGGAGGAGCCTATGCTTTATGTGCATTTGCCTGCTTTGCTTCCAGAACTTAGGCCGTACCAACGTCGTGCGGCTTACTGGATGATACAGCGGGAGAAAGGAGCTTCTGGGAATGAAAGGGATCAGCTTGTTTATCCTCTTTGTGTGCCACTCAATTTCATTGAAGGATGTTCAACAATGTATTACAATCCATTTTGGTATGTTTTCAGTCCTCCATAACATGGGAAGCTTTCTACTATCGTGTTCTTGTGTTTTACAATAACCTCCTTTGTATATCAATAATGCAACGTCAATAGGGTGTTGAATCTGAAGTTTCAAGAAATGCTGAACCTCTCTATGTGTTGCTTTTTAGTCTCTTATAGCCTTGAATTAACTTCTTATGACGCCATTTCTATTCATTTACGATTCCAGTGGGAACGTTTCTTTGCATCCTGAACCTCTCTCTTCTTATGTTTCTGGTGGTATCCTTGCTGGTGAGTCACTTTGAATGTCATTTATACCAGCAAGAATCTTTTGGTACTCCCATTGTTCACTGTCTTTTCTTTTTCATATTCTATGTGGAAATCTACATTGTGATAAACTGATTTGGTTTTGGTTGCTTTACTTCTGTTAATTGTGAAATTGCAGATGAAATGGGTTTAGGTAAAACAGTTGAGTTGCTTGCTTGTGTTTTTGCTCATCAGATGTCATCTTCTGAGGTTTTGGGTTCGCCTCACATAGAAATGCATGCATATGAGAATAAAAGCAGTAATTTGAAAAGACTGAAGAGGGAGCGGGTGGAATGTGTATGTGGTGCTGTCACTGAGAGCATCCGATACAAAGGGCTATGGGTGCAATGTGATATCTGTGATGCTTGGCAACATGCCTCTTGTGTTGGTTTTTCAGCAAAAAGGAGATCACCGATATCCTTAAACATTTCAGAGGAAACAAGGAATGCAGCAAAGCATACTAAAAAGACAAATAATAGCAAAATAGTTGTCATGGAAGGAGTTCATATTTGTAGTATCTGTTCAGAATTGATCCAAGCTACTGAATCTCCAGTTGCTACACGTGCTACTCTTATAGTATGTCCTACTCCTATCTTGTCCCAATGGCATGCTGAGATAGAACGGTACTGATCAAGACCTTCTGCTGCAACTTTTTTTCTGTTATTTTTTTGGAGAAAAACAAAAACTACACTTCCTTGTCAATTTTCATTTGGCAGTTGGTTTGTATTTTCTAATGGGGAGTAGTGTGTGGGGCAGAGGGGATGCAGAGGCTATGCTTCCTTCTCAGTTTTCATTCTCTTGCTTCTTGTTTTTGGCATAATGTGTGTGTATGTGTGTCGTTCACATGCCATATCTACTTTTTCTTCCTTCATCTTTATTTATTGACATTCTGTAACTTGCAGTCATACAACTCCTGCTTCTCTTCGAATCTGTGTATATGATGGCATCAAGAATACTCTGTGTTCGGATACCCCTTTTGTGGACATAAGTGAACTTGTTAATGCTGATATTGTCTTGACAACCTATGATGTACTTAAAGATGACTTGTCACATGACTCTGATAGACATGAAGGCGATCGTCGCTCCTTGAGATTTGAGAAGAGGTACCTTTGGACTTCCGTTTTATTTGTTTTCTTAGAATTTCTTGGTTCTTTTTTCATGCAATGAATAGTGACTTTCACAAAATGCTTCCTTTTGGTAATCAATCTGGATTTGTTTTATGTTTACTAAATATGCACTGCTTAACACCGATAAAAAAATTCGATGGGAATAGAAGTTGATGCTTTGAATGTTTTGTGAATATGTTCTTCTGCTTGATTCTTTTGTTGATGCATTTGGGAGGAGATATGTTACCTGATCTTGTGGTCTGTATAACTAAGTGGATCCCTTGCAACTATCAAGATTCAAAGTGGAGATGCTTTGGAAAATCTTGATTTGTTGATCTTGAACTTTGTCTGGAGCTATTTGTTGTCTTTTGATAACCGTAATTTACCACGTATAGGTATAATGATATAAGAGAAATTGGGTCGTCGAGCCAACCTTTTGGACCTGAAACCAATTCTTGACTCTATACTTTGTTTGTATTCTTTTCTGTTTGCTTCTCCATGGTGTGACAGCAAAATTTCATTTGTTGGTATTTCTGGTTTTTGAGAGACATGCCTTTCGGAATGGAGTTACTTATGTTGTTGGTTTTGGGTATGCAGATACCCTGTCATTCCAACTCCCCTGACTAGAATACTATGGTGGAGAATATGTCTGGATGAAGCTCAAATGGTAGAGAGTAATGCTGCTGCGGCAACAGAAATGGCATTAAGACTACATGCTAAGCATCGTTGGTGTATTACTGGGACTCCCATACAGAGAAAGCTTGATGACTTGTATGGACTCTTGAAATTCCTTAGAGCAAGTCCCTTTGATGTTTTCAGGTGGTGGGCTGAAGTCATACGTGATCCTTATGAGGTGCCTTTCTCTAACTTTTATCTAAACCTTACAATGATGAGTAGCGTTAGTAGAAAATCTTAATGTTTTCCATGCCCTACTCTGTAATGAACATGTACAATAATAACCTTTTATAGGCGTAAAGTGATTGCAACAAGGTAACTACTAATAAGGTGAGTTGTGTTATTCAAGTATAAGTAACTCATAGCACTATAGGACAATACTTCAAACACTCCCCTGCAAACTCAAGGTTGCAATGGCTTGAGTGTGGATACAAATAAATTGATAGGTTGAGTTAGATCTGCTTGTGAATGGTAGTATCCCATAATAAGCAGTAAGTCAGTAGGCTGTAGCAAATTAGACAGCAACAGAAAGGCAGACCTGTAGCAGTTCAGATGGTAGAAAGTAAACCAGCAGCAGTAGTAGCAGCATCAGCTACAGCATTAGAAGAATAAGCAAGAATTTAGCATCTGTAGCATCAGTGGTAGTGGCAGAGTCCACCTATGCATTAACTCCAAGTGTTGTGTTGACATGCATGGATATTCTACTTCCCACGGATCTAAAGTGGGTGCATATAGCATGTGGAGATCACTCTTCATGAAGGAGATTTCAATATAAGAGATTTCTGATGTAGCTAATTTTGTAGATATCCACGAGTTGGACATTGCTGTATACCGTTCTTATACATCTTGTTGTTTGGATTCAATGGGTGTAGATCTGCATGCTGAAGTTTTCCAGGATTTACCTTGATATTAATAAATATGGTATAGATAATGTTTGGAATAAGTTCTATCCATTGATTGATGTGCAATTAGTGTTCATTCTTATTCTGTACCTTTCGATTTGCAGGCTGGAGATACAGGAGCTATAATATTCACGCATAATTTTTTCAAGAATATTATGTGGCGTTCTTCAAAGTTGCATGTTGCAGAAGAACTACAGATACCTGCACAGGAAGAATGCATCTCTTGGCTTACTCTTTCACCCATTGAGGAGCATTTTTACCAAAGACAGCATGATACTTGTCTAAAAGATGCACATGAGGTCATTAAAAATTTGAAACATGATGTTCTCAAGAGAAATGCACAAGGTAGTTGACATGTATTTTACTTTCTCGTTGTTGAATGTATTTAACTGCATTATAAAAGGTTTTATCCCTTTCACAGGTTCTGAAAGATCTGATTTCTCATCTGATCAGTTTATTACACATTTGGAGGCTGCAAAGCTGTTTAATTCTCTATTGAAGCTTCGTCAAGCTTGTTGTCATCCTCAAGTGGGAAGTTCTGGTCTACGTTCTTTGCAACGATCTCCCATGACCATGGAGGAGATACTTTCGGTAGGTTTGCCTCTGGATTAGAATTTCTGTAAGTTATAGCCACAAATTATCAAATGTCAAAGTAGATGTTGTGATCTCCTTGCTGGAAATTTTTTTTTGGTTCCTTTGCAGGCTCTCATAGGTAAAACGAAGATAGAAGGAGAGGAGGAATTAAGGAAATTAGTTTCTGCCATAAATGGACTTGCTGGTATAGCTATACTTCAGCAAGATGTAATGCAAGCAGTTTCACTGTACAAAGAAGCGCTGGCTGTGGCAGAAGAAAACTCTGAAGATTTTCGCTTAGACCCTTTATTGAACATTCATGTTCATCATAACCTTGCTGATATACTTCTGCTGTTCCCTGACAACATACAACAATTGGAGGACGCCACTGGAAACTCTTCAGAAGATGGCTTCAGGATGTGCGAACTTGAACAGAATGATCATCGTCCTCTGAAAAGGGCTAGAATAGCTACTGGGGACTCTAATGAGATAAGTGATTCTCAGAATTCGCCAGAGTGTCAATCTTATGCCGAGGCAAATGTGTCTAATGAGGAGAGATGCAATGGGAAGGCAAATGTTTCATCACGATTGACAACTTATCAATATTACAGAGAAATGTGTGATAATTTAAAGCAGAAATTTTTATCCGTGTTCTATTCAAAATGGTCGGTGGTTCAACATGAGTTCAGGAAGTCCTATGATCAGGTAATAGTTGTTTCAAGTTATTTGAGTATGTTATTAATGACTCTTATGTTTCTAATACAGAACTTACTATCTGAGCTTTTCAACTTTCAAGCCTTCTTTTGATAACTCTGTTATTTATTTGCTTGGTGGGCAAGTAAATAGTGTGTTTCCATGCAAAATTGAGACTGCCCACGCATAGCCTTTCCCATATCATATGTTTCTGGGAATGATAACAGCAATGCTTTAGAAACAGATGAGATGAGCATATTGTGGAGTCCCATGAGAAAATTTGTTTTGTTTTTTTGGTTCGACAGTGGTGTGTACTTTAAAGGGGATAATTGAAGGTGGTTGTATGTGTGTATTCATTTTCTCTCCAAGTCTTCTGAGAGTCGACATTTATTTAATACTATTCATTTTCTCTTTGAAGATTTGTTCTGAGTTTAGCAGCAGAAAAGGTCACCAGACAACTTGGTGGCTGGAAGCCTTGCACTATACTGAGCAAGACAAGGACTTCTCTATTGATTTAATCCGGAAAATAAGAGAAACGCTGTCTGTTACCCTGAATACTTCACGTACATCAAAAGTTGCATCCTGGTTAGTCACGCTTCAACTCTTCTACTGTATATTGTGTACTGCTATGTTGTTTCAGTTATAATAGTAATAACCACTATTATCCTTGGAAAGAAAAGAGATTTAAGTTTTTATGATCTCATGTGCTTATTTCGAATTGTTAGTCAAAATTTTTCTGTTACTTAATGCAGCTTTGGTAGCATAACAACTCTAAAATATTACATTCAGACTGGTCTGGATTCTTTGGAAGAGTCAAGGAAGAGCCTGCTTAACAGAGTTTTGGAGATAGACTGCACAATGGAACATCCAAGTGAGAATGATATTCAGCGAGTAAGGCATTGTCCAAACTGTCAAGAAAATGGAGACGGTGTTCTGTGCGTCCACTGTGAGCTGGATGAATTATTTCAGGTTTTTATTTAAGTTCGAATTGGAATGTGTTTCATCCTTTTTTAACTAAAGGTGGAAGTGGAATTAACTTTTTCTTATATCATCACTGTGGTCCCTAGGCTTATGAGGCCAGGCTTTTTAAAAAATTAGGTAATAATGGGGAAGTCATTACATCTGCTGAAGAGGCAGTAGATTTGCAAAGGAAGAAATCTGCACTGAATCAATTTTATCGGAGTCTGTCACAACCTGACAAGAAGTCTGCTTCTGCTAATTTCCAACATGAAGATGATGGGAAAAAGAGGGATGTCACAGAGAGAGTCACGGTGAGTCGTAACATTTTTGTTTGAAGTTTTTAAGTGTTTGTTCCCCCACCCCTAACTTTCCCCGTGTTATTAGAATGCATGCTGAGTGCTGAAACACCTGAGGAGAAACACTGTTGAGGATTAGTGATGACTATGAACACTTTTAAATTGTCCTAGTGTCTTTGTAAATATTTTTCAATTGGTTATGGGAAAGGTTAGATCCTAGTGACGGTGTTTGTTTGGTACAGACAAACATTAGATTGTAAGAAATGAAAAGGTAGCAAACATGTGTACCAAACTTCATAAACTGTATATATGCATATCTACTCCACGTATTTTCATGAGATGTTGATTAGTAATGCCAATGTTGATTAGTAATGCCAATTTCTTTTGTGCTATAGAAAATAGCTTTCTCATCAATACTACACCTGCTAGAGATTTCTAACCTATAGATATTAATTATAGTTCACATCTGTTGGCTGTTTGTCAACCTTTTTTATGTCTTCTGATCCTTTTAGCATGGTCAAAATGATGGCTTAAGATTGTCATTTCTCTATTTTAGGTTTCGAAGTCTCCCTCTGATTTGGAGGTGGTGCTTGGGATCATCAGGAATAACTCCAAGGGCTTTTTAGATAGAGAAGGTAAATCAGCAGCTTCAAAGCAGCTACTTCTTCTTGAGGTAAATCTGAAATTGGAAAATTTTCTCTCTTTTGTGTCTGTGAGGTTCAAGCATAACTATTGCTCTCTTAATTTACTATATGTAAAAGCACTGAGCTAATAAGAATAAACTGTCATAGCTTAATGTTCAGATATCGTTCCACCTCATCTGCTGGTTATTCCATATCTTCTAGTTTGGTGTCTAGATTGGTTAATAAGAATCCTATGGTTCAGTGTCATCCATTGCACGAGGGGAGGGATGGGTTTTTTTTTTTTTTTTTTTTTTTTGTTTTTGTTTTCAATTTCGTTACTTGCATAGCTTATCATTCAGTTTCACATTACTGGCTTTGCTGTACATTGCATGAGCTGATTTTTCAATTGTCAAAAATACTGAAGGGAATGCGCAAGGAATATGCCCATGCAAGATCCTTGGCTCGTGCCCAGGCTCAAGTGCTCCGTGCTCATGATGAAGTAAAAATGGCAGTCTCACGATTGCGTCTAAAAGAAGATGATAAAGATGATTCTGTTGATGCCTTAAGTTCTGAGGAACTAGATGTAGCAAGTATTCAAAATTCTAGTGATAAATTTTTGGCACTATCTTCATTATCACGCATCAAAGGACAACTTCGTTATTTGAAGGTAATGACAAATGTTCATGTATTATACCTCTATTAGTTTCATTTTCCAGCTTCACTTGCAGAAGGTGCAATAGATTAATTTACTCAGAGGTGCAGTTTGTCTGGAAGTTTTTGTTTATCTTTGAAGCATATTGTCCTGTTATGCAATTCTCAGTTTCTCCTCAGTCTAGACTTTTCTTTTTTTTTTTTTTTTTTACTTCATCTGTGGAATACTTTTCCTCTTTTCGACACGTGTCTATTTGACCTTGTAGCTACATTTTCAGATCACAACCAGATTTTCTCTTTAACGAGTGATGGCAGAAAACGCAGTTGCTAGATGTGCCTAATACACAAATTTATTGATTAATTGGTTGGCCTTCAATAGGTTATATATTTTGGTTGTCAGATAAATCTGGAATCCTCCTACCTGAAGTCCTTTTGGGAGTTTTGTTGAGTAAATTAATATATGAGGCCAAACTCAAATTATTAGCAACATAATATATTTAGCCATTAATGTCCTTTTGCAAGTATTTGGGTCCTTTGCTCTTCTATTTGTATGGAATACTTTCTACTCCTTTTCTTGATCTTCCATCCTCTTTGGTTCTTTTGCAGGGTTTGGTGGAATCTAAACAGTGTTTACCCTCAGAAGCTACAAATGAATCAAGTTTAGCCAATGCCACTGAGCCTGTTGTTTCTACCCCAGAAAATAAATGTTTATCTGAAGCTAAAGTTGCTGAGGAATCCTGCCCAGTTTGTCAAGAGAAGCTCAAGGGTCAAAGGATGGTATTCCAATGTGGGCATATTGTGTGTTGTAAATGTAAGCTTCGGTCTCATGATTCTTGTTGCTAGTGAAAGTGATGTTGTGGAGGAATTATGTGTCAAAGTCAAGGTCATGTTTCTTCAAGTGAAGATAGAGTTAGGATGGTTTTCTTGGGCCGAATTTCATGTGTTGTCTAATAAATCTAATGCTAAGTTGAGATTGTATGATGCTCTAGGAATTGAAAATTTACTACATCCGTTGTTTATTGTTCCATTTTGTCTTATCATTGGCAATATGTTGATAGCCACTCTGCTAACAGATAATTTGTCTGCTCGGACGCATCTGCTTTGTTTTTGCTTTCAGGTTTATTTGCAATGACAGAACGAAGATATGGTCATCACGGAAACAATTGGGTGATGTGCCCAACATGTCGGCAGCATAGTGATTGTGAAAGTATTGCTTTTGCTGATGATAGTAAATATGGTGCCTCTCATGTAACTTCCTCAATTGCCTGTGCTAACCCTGACACTTGTATCAGAGTAGAAGGTTCATACAGTACAAAGGTATACTTTAATGCTTCTCTACCCAGTAAAGTTTAGTCAAGCTTCCAAATTCTTCAATTAAACTGTGGATTATCTATTAGGCTCTTTTATATTAATTGTGTGTTTTATGTTCCTTGGTTATGGATGGTTACTTCAGATAGAAGCGGTGACTAGGAGAATTTTGTCGATCAAGTCAAAAGATCCAAGAGCAAAGGTCCTTGTTTTCACCAGTTGGAATGATGTTCTTGATGTGTTAGAGCATGCTTTTGCGGCCAACAACATAAGCTACATTAGGATGAAAGGAGGCAGGTAAGGATTAATGGAATTCTGCCAAGTTTAGCTGTGGTTGATTCTTATGAAGAAGGTCAAGTGATTAACTATGCCTCAATGCCTGCAGGAAATCTCATGTTGCTATCAGCCATTTCAGAGGACAGAACAGTGAGATAACGGGAAGTGGGAAGAAACAGAACCGGCAACCACAGCCGGACTTTGTGCAGGTCCTATTGCTCCTAATCCAACATGGTGCAAATGGCCTTAATCTTTTAGAAGCGCAGCATGTAATCCTTGTTGAGCCACTTCTCAATCCTGCAGCAGAAGCACAAGCAATCGGAAGGGTTCATCGAATTGGACAGGAGAAGAAGACACTAGTTCATCGTTTCCTAGTAAGTTATCTTGTCTCCTTACATCACTGACAATGGGAAAAGGGCGGGGGGCTTTGTCGTTGAATCTCAATCTAATCCCTTTTTTTTTTTTTTTCTGTTTGTGTTGTAATAGGTGAAAGATACCGTAGAAGAAAGTATATATAAACTGAACAGAAGTCGGAACACAGGTTCATTCATCAGCGGTAACAGAAAAAATCAAGATGAGCCAGTTTTGACACTGAAGGATGTTGAATCTTTATTCAGAGTGGCTCCCTCTTCAGAGACAGAGGACCAGAAGGCAAATGGAAACTCGTCATTGTCGCACTTACCACCTTCCGCTGCTGCGGCCATAGCTGCTGAGAGGAGGCTATCGGAGAGCAAGGCGTGACTTTGATCTTGATCTGAAATAATATTAACATTTGCAGGGGGTAGTAGTTGACTAGTTGTGTATGGGTCTATTATTTTACAACATTCTTGTTGTATGTATAGTAGCGGGCTTGTTTATTACTCTGGCCGTCCCTTCCATTGAAAGAGTCCTCTTTGTGATGCTCCGTATTCATTTGGAGCATTTATAATTATACTTTTTCCTTTGGGGATTGTGTTGTAGAAACTTCTGTAACAATAAATCTTAGCAGAAAGAAACTAGAAATTGATTATACATTACGTTGTAAATTATAAGGCACTTTCCAGAACTGGCGTTTTTTGGTTGCGGTTAACGTCTGGGATTATAATGTTATGAGCATTACAGTTACAGGTCATACGGAGATTCGATTCTTATATTTTGCTGGTTTATGCTCTCTCCTTTTTTCTTTTTTTTTTTTTTTTTGGGATTTGTTATTTACATGAATGTATTTACTATTTACAGGAATAATTTAAAATGTTTGCAGTGAAAACACTGAAATGCCCTTCACTTTATAAAAATAAAATAAAATAAAAAACAGCAGCATTTTTGTAAAAATGCCGCCAGCTCCTGGCTACATTTTTAGTAAAATGCCGCCAACTCCTGGCGGCATTTTTGCCAGGAGCTGGCGGCATTTTACAAAATTGCTGCCCAGGCGACATTTTACGCTGGCGTCCTGTTACGGCATTTCTACAAAGTTTCGCCCGCGTCTGGCAAGATTGTATACAGGCAATAATTTTGAAAAAAACTCCCAACTTTAAGCAAAAAAAATGTGTACATTGTTTACTAATAGTGAAATATGGATCATTCTCGTAGTTTTTGTCAAAATATAGGAAATGTTATTTTTGTCTTTTCAATACAAAAAATTTTAAATTGTCCCTGCAAATTACATGCCCATGTTTTTTTAGCGTAAATTGACAAGACTTTGCGCTCAAAAACTTTATTACTTTCTCCTTATCTCCAGTTGTTTTCTCTACCAAATAGAACATTGTAATAGTTGATTGCTAAAATTTTAAAGGAGAAAAAGTGTTAGTGGTCGGCGGCCATTGGCAAAATTTGGAATCACAGTTCGTGTTGTATCTGAGTTCGAGTTAGCAAACTTTTATGTCAGCACTTCTCAACCTTATTCTTACTCATTTAGTTATTCGTGTTGACTTATTTCCCGCAAAGATTTTAAGTTTGTGTCGTATTTTGGTATTGTTGTGTAAATTACTTGTGTTGGGTTCCAGTTGCTCGACGAGTTCACATGTCGATATTTTTAACTTTAACCTTACTCGTTTAATTATTTGTGTTGGTATTTGCCCGCGAATCCACTAACTCGTTTATTCGGTTTGGATTCGTGTTGTGTCGGAAATTGTCAAGTCCCAAAATTATTATAGAAGCCACCGCTTTTCTAACGCATGACGTGAGCAGAGCAGCAAGTTGACCAACTTGCAAACCGTCAAATGTCGAAAATCCTCCCAGTGTCGTATCCCAAAACTCACACGTACTGGTCTATTCTGGGCACGTGTTTCAAAGCTGCCCCTAACACGTTTCAGGCATCCATACTCTTCTTTCTCCTACCAAATTCTTCTTTCCATTTTTCAACGGACGGACACGTGAGAAGACATCTCACGTAAGACCTTTTTTTCCGATAAAAAGTCCCCTTCCTTCGAGACTCCAATGTCTTTCCACATTGCCCCAATTTTCCAAAAACGTTGCTTGCAAGGAATGGAGAGCTCCATTGCCCAAGTTCTCAAACCCAACCGCCACCTCTGTTCGTCTCTGTTAACGGCCACGGCCAATGCTAAAAATCCCAGCAAGATTGATTCGTGTTTCTTGCCGTCGTCGTCGTCGCTTCGTTTGCAGCAGCCTCATGGTGGGAGATTGAGGGTGCAGAAGGAAGTGAAGTGTGCCTCTGTTTCTTGGGGGAGGGAGTTCGGAGATGAGGAGGTTATAACAGAGGAAGAGATCATGCGACTGGGGAATCTAGGACACAAGTGTAAAGAGGCTAGAGGGATAGCTGAGTTGTTGGAGTGCCTGGAAAGCGAAGCCATCATGGGGGAAGATGAAGGCAGAGAGGCCACTGATTATAATCGGAGAGCTCAGATTTTCGACAAGAGTTCCAGAGTTTTCCAAGCTCTTAAACAGAGTTCTACCACTGCCAATGCCACCCCTGTTGTTGATTAATGATTAATGATACTGTACACTTTGATTCTAGGCAAGAGTTCGGGGATAAATAATCACTAAAATAGTAGGCATTATGTAGTTTTTCTCCTTGAATGGCTGAATCATACTTGTTCAAATTCATGTACAACTTGTTTTGATGTATACTTTTTGGTTTCCTCCGAAATATAATTCATATAATCGGCTCGGCTCGAGACAAAGATCAGTTGTTGTTGTTGTTGTTGCATAGTAAAGATGGTAGGAGATTGTGTTTCAGGTAGGTTTCCCTCAAAAACTCCCAAATAAATTTAAGGTTGAAGTGCATCATCTCAAGCTATCCAGAGCTCCAGAACCTTCATAATCAAAGCAAAGATTTGAATAAAGCATCCAATAATACAGTATCTTTAAATGATCCTGAGCAGATCCTAATGAAAAATCGTACAAATTATGAACCTAAACTACTACACAAATGGACTGACTTACTGACTACTACTCTTAACACGAGCTCTCACTGTTTTAGGACAATGAATCATCATCACAAAATGTCTTCTTTAACAGAATTTCCAGCGGTTGCCGCAGTTCACACAAGTTACATACGTTGTCATTGGTTCATCAGCACTCCGAGTCTGCATCTGATAATAGGTAGTCTCCTTTTTCTTGCATCTACCGCAGGTGAACTGATCCGTACTGGCCTGCGGAGGTTTTCCACGTTCGCATTCGAATAACGCTTTCTCCTTTATTTTCTCATTCTCCTTCTGCCTCTCGTCACTCGCCATCTCATCAGGGGTCAACTCAGTGATCGACTTTGGCGGATACCGCCCAATAAGGACTTTCCTGCGGAAATCTGGGTTGTTTGGATCCTTAATGTTGAACATAATGGACCTATACTTCACTTTCTGGGCGCCATTGAATAAACCCCACTTGCTGAACATTGCAGATTCCACTTCAGTAGCCACACGGAAAGGATCGCATGCAGCGACTTCCTTACTCAGGTTCTCGATAGCCTCACCAGCGACCTTGCCCAGGGCCTCTGCGAGAAGCTCCCTGATTTTGTCCCTGTTTTTGTCCTTGGTCAAAGGCAGAGAACTAAGCTTTGGAGGACCAATAGGAACTGGTGCTGGTTTCTTTGAATCAGAATATGATTTCTCTTCCTTCTTAACACTTTCGACTTTAACATCCCTGGAAGAATAACTTCTCCCGGCCTTGCCAGCATCCCCATTTTCAGCAGTTTTGTCTGAATTCGATGAACTAGAGCGGTCAATTTTCTCAACCTTCCCAGAGCTCACTTTCTGGATCTTCTTCCTATCATCGTACTCTGCACGTTCAGGCTCAGCTTTTACACCATCCTCAACTTTGACAGAGTTTGTTCTCTTAAACTTCTTCTCTTCACCACCTGCAGATTCCTCTTGAACAGGACCCTCATTTCCAATGTTCCCATTCTTTTGTTTTTTCACTGTTTCTTTAACGATAATAGCCTTCCACATCTCAACCACGTCAGAAGCCAGAGACTGAATCTTGTTCCTTGGATGTTTGGTCAGTTGCCGGAGGCGTTTCCCAACCTAAAGTGGATTCCATTTGTATCAGAAGAACAAAAATAATCTTTTAAAGAATAGGGAATTATTCTAAGGGAGAAAGTAACCAGACGTAACTAAGTATAAAACTGAAATCTTTACTGCATCAATGTGAATAGAAAAAAGAGAGAAAATATAGCAATTCATTATTTTGCAACCTTACCGAAAAGATGGAATCTTCTTATCAAAATTCCACTCTAAACTAGCTTTTCTAAACAAATAATGAAACACAGTTAGCCAGTTAGGCAATCAGTAGAAACTGATGACTAAAACAGTGCAACATCAAATGTCAATCACACTTTTTTCAGACCAGAAAGGGTTATTTCTCACAACTTTTGCCTCAGTGCTGATGGAAATTCTTATCTAGCCAACTAACAACAGCTTCATTATCAATTATACACCTGAGTTATCCAAGATTGAACATTATACACGTGCAGCCACAATAAACAAATTGGAAAAAGGGCAACCGGTTGCATAGAAGCTCCTACATATGCGGGGTCCAAGGAAAGCCTGACGCACGCTATCCCACCTAATATTTCTATGAGATTATGATGTTCAGAACCATTGACTTTAGGTCACATGGCAACAGCCTTTTACCACAACAAAAGATGTGTACACTTAATTATAAAATGGGGTAAAAGTGAGATCTAGTCATCACAACGAAGGATGCAGTACACAGTTCTCTTTCTTCTACCCCACAGTTCATTCAAAAAATTTACTTTCATATCAAAATTAACTGAGACGAAAACAATAGATTGGAATGCTGTTTCAAAAGTAAAATAAAGTTAACTTAAACTCCCATTGCAACCAATTAAGACCCCAATTTTAATCATCTCTATAATTCATTGACCCTCATCTGAACTCAGTTAGTAGCTTTAGGTCTCTTCTACCTTTCTTGTTATACTCTTCAACCAGTGCTTTATTCTCCTAGGGTTGAGTCAGCTCATCACACCAAAAAGTAAGTTATGCAAAGCAGGACTAAGTGGTATAACAGAGGCTGAAATTAAAGACCACCTGCTTATAGAATAGTGATGCCCCTTCACAAGGATAAGCTTTGTGTGCGGAACTAAGGCAAGGAGGATCATGCCCCTTGCATTGCTGTGAGGGATCTTACCAATAGCATTCACTCACTGGTGTCAAAACAAAGTGGAAAGAAAACGAATCTCATTGAATGCAACGACACAAATCAATTGTAAATTAACAGCTTCAACGAGAAGTCAATCACAAAAAAAAAAAAAAAAGGTTCTTTGCTTCCAAACGATTAGTTCAATTAGGGCAGCTATGAAATAACTCGCTAAATATTTCGTGAAAAGCACTCACGCTTCAGAAACAACCCAAGAAATAAAAAAGGCAAAGCATCAACAGATTGCATACAATTAAAGACAAATGCAAATAGTTCAGAAGAAGGTCAAATCATCCTTACCCTTTGAAAGAGCAAATAACACAACGAAAAGATTCAAAATTGAAAGTAAAAAAAATTTATGGAAAGAATTAGAAAAACATGCAGACAAAGATGACATTGATATTTTGCACACAATAATGAACGGAACAAAGGGAAGGAAGGAAGGACATCGGCAACGAAGACAAATCTGCAGTACCTGGGTTGAGACGAGGACATCATAATTTATTGGAAGCCCCTTGAGCCGCTTTAAGGCATCGAGACAGCGGTCCTCCTCCGCAGACAACTCGGGTTCAATATCAGCTGCGGCGGCATCCGCCGCTTTCTTCGCCCTCTCGAAGAGGGATACCAATTCCTTCTCCATAACCTCTGAAAACCACCAAAAAAAACGAAAAGGAAACGAATTGCATTCAAATACCAATCTAATCCAAATAAAAATCGCATCTTGAACCAAGAATCAACAATTAACAACGGCAAAGAAAAAAACTGAAAAAAGAATATAGTAATTCTTCGTCGACATAAAAAAAACCTGGGAAAGGGAAGCAGATCAATCCAAGTTCAGCTCAATGAGAGTAATTGCATCAGTGCCGGCCGGCTGCAATCGAAACCCTAGTTTTTGGTACAGCTATCGGAGCAGTAGAAGAAGAAAAATAAGGAATTCTCACACGACGGAGTGACGGAGGTTGCAGTATATTTTCACCAGGGGCGGATGGATAACGGAGGTTGTTATAGCACGTGTGAAAGGATCGGACAGTCAGTAGTAGGGAAGGAAATCTTCATCAACGGTTAGGATTTTTGCGGGTAAGGAAAGAATTGTGTATACATAGACTAGTCAGAAAAGGTGAAAGGAAAGAATTACCAAATATAATACGACGGCGTTTCTGTTTTTGTTTTTTTTTTTTTTGCCTTTTTTGAGTTTTGCGCTTGTCGGCCACGTAACCTGAAGTCACGGGCCCGGGATGGAAAATGGAATTGGAATCGACGGTTGCGATCCGCAAAAACAGAATTAACGGAAACAACGCATTTTGCATCTTCAGCTGTGTTTCGAGAATCAATTATTGACGTTGACCACATCGGAATCCTAGGAATCTCCACTCAGTGCCTTTCATGACCAAACTAGAAGATTCTTTCCTTTCTCGGAGAAACGGCCAATTTCCATGTTCATTAAAATTTGCTATGCGACTAATGGAGTGAAAACAATGTTGTCATCAGATCACAAAACTAAACTACATTAATAAAAATCAGTGTTAGAAGAATAGAAATTTCTGTACACAAAGGCTTTTTGTCAATCCATAAAATAAACACACACTAACTCCCTAATTTGATATCTAGTACTCCCTCCCTCCCTCCGTTCTGTTCCTTTCAAAGATTCTACTTTGAGTCTGCTTTTTTCTGACGGAACAAAATGAATACTAAGACTTGAGACAATAGTTGAGCAAATTTCGTCTTCTTTGGCCTGTAGAAATGAATGGCTACAGACTCCTCCAAAGCGAAATGGGAATAAAAAACACTTCGTGAAAACCAATGCTCTTTGAGTATATGACCAGTTGCAATAAACTTCTCCATACTCAACCTGTAGACCAATATGTTTTGAGTAACACCAATCCACACTCAAAATGTGTTTAAAAAACGCATTCCAAACACATTTTGAGTGTGGAGTCCACATTTTTTCTACCAAAAACATGTTTTAAGAATAGGTACCAAAACTCAAAATTCATACAAAACACATTTTAACTGTGAAGCCCACAATTTTACTCTCAATACATGTTTTGAGAAAGGCTTCCAAACATGGCCGACTTCTGATTGCTATTGTCTTGTTTCCTCTGTCTACCATCTCACAATAGAGGGTGAACCCACATGTCACAACATGAGGCTCACCACCCAATTGTAAGATATTAGACGAAAAAGATAGGACAGTATTAGACGGAAGATCTCAAATCAAGGGAACACCAAAACCTATATACACATTTATAGACTGCATAATGATATTCAGAGTGAATTATGAGGGAATCATCCCAGTAATAGATGTGACAATCACTTACATGGAAAATTTTCAGTGCATAATCAATTTGAAAAACATGCAGAATATGTTTCCATGATTCCATCTCTTTCAAAGGAACACATGTGATCAATAACAAAACCTAAGAGTTTAATGATATTGATGAAGACACAATGCTGAGAGCCCAAGAGGAGCACGTCGAATCTCCAACTCCTGCCTCTAAATTCTCAGATATCAAAATTCATCTGCAAATATGAAATTCTACATTTCCTACTCAAAAATGTCAATTGAATGAGGTAGAACAAGCTCGAGGATTGGATGATGGGAAACTGTATTGTCTGTAAGTAGCTCCAGAAATGAAATTCATATCGGAGGAATTGCAGAAAAACATGTATCAGACTTTATTCTGCATGTATCGGAGGATATCAGGTGATGGGAAACTGTATTGGCTCTAACTATACAAGGAGGAATCAGACTTTATGCACAAAAGCTTCAAGAATAGCTGCAAAATATTGCCTCTGCGGTAATGAACAGCTTCAACAATGCAAATGACAAGTCATGCATCCATTTGAAACAACACTGGAAATCAGAATGCCTTTGAGAATAACCAATTAACAGAAAATGATAAAGCTATACCATTTGATTTTCATTATGTTGCAAACTAAGACCACAAAAATGCAGTAAGGATCAAATCAAATATACAGAAGTAAAAGTGCACAATAGAGAGAGAGAGAGAGCTGAGACTCAGGTTAACACTGAGTTTGCCATTTGAGTAGTTCCAAAATTAAAGGCAAAAACTCCAATTTGGCAAAAATCATAAAAGGAAAGAGGGAAATACATTATTAAACTCAGCAGTGATTAAAGTTTCCGCATCAGCAACAATGATATCAATCATCAATCCTACTATTAGTTTCCCTCAGGCTCTGGTTTCTCGAAAAAAGTCTTCTTTATCCAATTGAATGGCTGCACAGAACAAGAAGAAAACAAACAGAATAAGAACAAGTTGGCATAACCAGAAAGTACAGAATGAGAACGAGTCATCCACAGCCTCAAACATATAGATATACAGAACCTTAAACATCCTTGTGCTCCAAAAGAAGAAATACTTAGAAACTACTAATCAGCAGCAAAAGTATATTCAAGCCAGGGATATAAGCAACAACCAAAAAAAAAAACCCATCCGGCCATAGAATTTTAAACAACTCTTGAAAGACACCGGCGGTCAAAACTCAATAAAAAAATTATGGAAATGTAAATTTCTTGTTATAAATCCACAATTTCAGACAATCCAACAAAGACGACTAAAATTACCCTTGATACTACTACTAAAACTAGTTAACTATTTGGAATCAGTTTGAATATTTAAGTCTCGCATTAAATTGTTCATGCAAATAGGCAGATCCAGTAAGAGTGATAGAAACTAAAACTAAATTCAGGAGTTGAAGAATCAAAGATAACAGAATTGAGAAATCCGAAACGCGGAGAGGTTCACAACCTGGACGACCCAAAGGGCAGTGGTGCCGGCGGCAACTCCCCACATGGCAGCGGCCTGAACATCGGTCTGTTGAATTCGGAGTTTCGGCGTGAGGGACCTGAAAACTCCTGATGCAGCTGGGCTCGCCATCTTTCCGATCAATGAAATCGTGCGTATTCACCTGCGATCAATTGAAAGCCCTAAGTTTTGGTGGTCTTAGAATTTCGCCTTCCTTCCGGGGATTCAACGCGAGATGAAAACGATGGCGTCTGAAATATACTAGTATTAAATGCTCGCGGGTCAGACTTGGGCTCATAATTGTACGAATATTTGTTCAAACCAAATCCACGGTTGATGTGACTTTTACTTGGCGGCCCATTAAGGAAAACAACGGTGGACACCACGTGATTTTGAGCCCAATATATGAAATATGGTCTTCCCATCCCTGATAAGGGCGGCAACATGGTGTCAAATGAGTTGACAGATCACTGTTTATAACGTGTCATAGTTGTCTCCTAGAGATAGTAATTTTGGATTGTATATGGCTTGACGGGTCACTTTAACGTACCGAGTTCGTATCATGTATTCGTATCGTGTCAAACATTATTAGACACCAACAAAAAGCAGGACTAATGACATTAACTGAACATTATCCGGTAAACAAATGCCATATGACTGTAATGTCTCCCCATCCGTGGGTTATATTGCAGCACAAATTCATATACTTCTTAGTTTTCATTACATGAGCCGAGTAAAACTGCTGTTTTTCCAGTGTGATACTGATGAACAAAATCAGCACTCTTCAACCTTCCTCTAATGTAGTCAATGACACGAGTTTGAAGTTCATCCTTGCTATAAAACTTGAGCCACAGAGAGCTCATTGTGCCGGCTTTGCGGGATTTGACTTCTGCCCGGAGTTCTCTGCTGTACTCACTGGCGGCGGCCCTTGTCTGGACCACCGATAATTCCCCATCTCTCAAACTGCCTTTGTCGAGCTCTAGCCCGCTCTTTCTCTTCTTCAGTTTTTGATGAGTAGCAGTATGGACAGGTAACCCCGTATTCCCATTCCGGTGACTCCATATCTGCATCGCTCACTGGTTGCTTGCAGCCATAGCAAAGTTTGAAGGTTCCCTGAACTAATCCATGTTCAACCGAGACTCGCTTGTCAAACACAAAGCATTCTCCCTCCCAGAGGCTCTCAGCCTTTGGAACTTCCTCCAGATATTTCAATATTCCACCTTTCAGGTGATAAACCTGGTAAAGAATCAGATACCAAACACAAAAACAAGTCCATCACCTCAGGATTTCTAAACGAGTTCATCTCAGGTGATTCAAGTACCATTACAGAAACTACGATACATGATCAAAAAAAACAATAATAGGTAACAAATGGTTAATTTGCAAAGCAAGATAGCCTTAGAGCTTTACCCCTATCCACGAGGAAACCAACAGTAAAGTAAATTACCTCCTTGAAACCTTTACTCAGGAGATAACTTGAAGCTTTTTCACATCGAATTCCACCTGTACAATACATTGCCACTCTGGGTAGTGTCTCCCTCCCCTTTTCTGCTGCCTCCTCACTTCCATCTGAAGTCACAGTCTCAACCTCGTCATCTGGTTTGGCAAGTCCAAATCTATCCTCCACCCAAGATGGAAAATCCCGAAATGCTGCAGTACATGGATCTACTGCTCCTTTGAACTTTCCAATTCTAGATTCATAATCATTGCGGACATCAATCACCACTAAACGTTGAGCCAAAAAAAACTTTAGAAGAAGGCCAGACAGTGCTACAGTTACATATGTTTAAACATATGCATGTATCACTGTCGAAAGATGCACGGTCTACTATCGCATAAGCAAATCATTATGAATTTTGCTTAAGTTGTGATCCATCAACAACTCTTCTCCATTCTTTTCAGGTAAAGTCTAAAAGCCACTACCACATATGCTTATTTAAAAATAAGAGAATGAAATTTTTGCTTCATCTTACTATGACAACTATGATCATATGACAATAAAGTGAAAATATCCTGATATAAATAGCTCGAAACAGAAATGGTGAAATAATAATTGAGGCACTACAGGGTCGAATAAGATATTGAGGAATTTGAAAGGCTAAAATCACATCAAACTACTTACAACATCTGGATCACTAACAAGTGCATTCCAATCCTTGGGGCTAATGTACTCCCCAACTCTATCCATCGGCGAAACAGAGGGCATCCCAAGGGTAACAATCTGTTTAGAATTTAAGAATTATCAGCAACAAAAACAAGCAGCTTTTTTAAAACAGAGAGATCTCATTTTTAAATGAGAACATGCGAAGGATCATTTGCTCTAGCAAAAGGATGGCACCTCTTTTTTCAATTTCACCCTCACATGATCCCATCTGAAAGGAGCATCTTCCCCTGCTGCAAGAGGAGAAGCGTTCATGTGTCCATGATGAATAGCTTCCTCCTCAGGACTTACAGGTGACTCCACCCGCCGGAGACCCTTTAGGCGGTCGTCTTTTTGAATAAACGCGAGAACATTCTCCACTGAATCTCGTGTTCCACATATACTCCCATTGATTCCTTCAGGAGCAAGAATGATGCCACCTGAAACGCGCTGGACAATATCAGCTCAGTAAGGCATGAATCGACTAAAAAGCTTAAGATTTCACTACAGTAAAATGGACCGCCTACTAAAAGCTCCTAACTAGTACAAAAACAAATAAATCGAAGATAAATGCGCCCATTTTCCCAACTTTAAACCAAAATTATAAAAAATATATTTTGGTTTGGAAATACCAGGCGCTCGCAGAGCTCCTTCAATGGGTTCCGCAAATCGGCGTGGTCTGTAAAATCAGCAAATTTGTAGAATGAAACCACCACCAGCGGCGGGTCAGTGGAGGCTTCACTCTTCTCAATCTTCAGTTCAATTGAGTTCGAAATGGGTGTTGAGCTCATTGCCGAAGACGAAGAGAAGCACTTCACGGGGGCAATAATTTGAGGGAAATTCTGGGAATTCGAGAGGGCAATTCTTGGATTTGAAAACCGGGCAAGGTTTGGGGTTCTGCAAGACGAAGAGAGATCACTGGCGGCGGCGGCGGCGGAGGATTTCATTGCGCGGTCCAGTAAACGACAGTACTTTTCAGGGTTTATGCCAATCTTTAACGAGGAGGCGCAAGATAGCATTCTCAGCCCCGCCAACGGATTAGGGCGGAGGAACAGCGGCGGAGCAGCTAGTTGCATTGAGACATGGCAGGGTTTTTTGGAAGCGCAATTCTGACGGCGCTTTTTAGGAAGTTGACGGAATTCGTTATCGCAATCGTAGAACGGCGCATTTTACGAAGTACGATGCTTATGCGTTTTTCGAAGAAACAAGGCGCGAAACTTAGCGGCAGGTACTGTCACGCCTTCGGTTAAATTTGACCAATCTGTAAAATAAAATTTGCATTTTGGTCCTTCATAGATAGTCAAGTTCATAGTTTGCAAAATAGGAATCCCGCGTTAGATCGTTTTGGCGATAAGATTGGATCGTAGGATTGCAAAACCCTACACAAAATATGCTGATTTAAAATTACTGATAAATTATAAAAATTAATTTTATTTAAGTTATTTATAAAAATTTTGTAAGACCGCATAGAATGAAAAGTAGATAAATTTGTTATTTTTGGATCGTAAAATGATATGATTTTACTATATGTATTGAGATTTTGCAAACTATAATCAAGTTACAATTGCTTTTTGAAATTAACTTCTACTTACTGAAATTTCTCTAACTTAGAAAATGATTTATGTAATTTAGCAAAACTATCAAATAAACTCTATATTTGATAGAGGGGTTCGTTTTTACCAGCCAAAAAATAAGGGGCAGTAATTTACGACTCGGTATAAACAAATATAGGTTGAGCCTTAGCGAGTTCGCAGGTTATACAGGTTTACCTGAATAACATTAATAATTAAGGGGTAATGTTAGGGTTGAAAATATCGACACGTAAACCCACTAGTTAGACCAGATATGAGTAATTTATACTACACACGAAAACACTGAACGAATCTAAAATGTGTGTGTATTAAATGGGTCAACACGAATAGCACGACTAATTAAAACGGTAAATTTAGGGTTGAGAGGTGTCATCACGAGAACTCGCCAACTCAAACTCGAACACGACATAAATTGCCTCCCCTATAAAAAATATAAGTGGAATAAATAGTGTCAAATTAATTATTTTATATATGTATTACATGTTGAAACTTATAAAAAGTTATAAATTTTTATAAGAAATTAACCGACAAATAGTTAAATAAACTGCTGCATGGAATTAATATTGGTCAGCTGCTGTTCGTAGTAAATAGTAATTAAATGATGCTGTAAGAATCAATATAATTGTGTGAGGTGAGGTAAGATACTCATTTAATTTTACTATATCATGTACAATAAATTCCAATTATTGATCATCTTTGAAGATTAATCAAAATCTAGTGCAAACATCACCCTAGATCCAAAATTGACACTTTGATGTTAACATCCCCATCAATTAAACTCACTTTCATTAATTTAATTTGTTTAATGAACCAATAAATTATTATTTAATATCCAAATGCATCAAATACTTGATCCATACGTCCATCTTCTCAAATATTTCAATTATTTTTCAACCATTGAAAAAAAAAATATATATATATATATATATATACTAACGGAATAAGTACATACCGCAAACAATCGATTCAGTGTCTGAGACATGAAGACTCTTTGTTAGAAAAACCTCTCATTTGAGTAAAAGACTTTTAACATGACATAATAATTAATCCATTTGTTCCATTAGAAAAGTTCATTTCTAAATTTATTTTTATTATGGTAAATTAGCTATTTTAGATGTTGTACGTTAAAATTCATAATAAGTTATAGTTTTTAAAACTTGACCATTATAATGAAGCAGAGGAAGTATAACGTAAAATTATAGTAACTCTGAGGATTTTCATTTTGTTATTGTATAATAAAGTAATAAACAACCGAGTTATGGGCCTGGTCTTTTTGTTTCGTTTTGAAAATGGTTTTGGTTTCAACAATAAATTTAATATATTTTAATCATATTTCATCATTTTTAATACAACTTTTTACTATTCAGCATCTACTTTTTACATTTTTAATACACTTTTTACATTATAAAACTATTTTCCAAAATTTGTTTTCAAAATCGTTTTCAAAACGCCAAAAAAAACAGAAATTAATAACGCATCTAAAACCAAATTCAATACAAAAATGATTCGTTAAGGAAAGACGTGATTCTATCAGATTAAAATCACGTATAAATTGACCACTCGACAGCTTGGGTGCTGGAGTGTAGTGAATTCTCACAACCAATAACAACATTTCTTTATTTTTTTTATTGTGTAATGACCGATACACAACTCAACTAATTTTCACAACTTTCTAATAGCAAGTGAGGTGTCATGTATTCATTGGTTAATATTGTAGTATTAATAATTATTTTATAAAAGTGTAGTCAATGAATTCGTGACGAGTAATGTACTCTACTCAAATAATTTTCTCAATTTTTTTAACTCAAATGAGGTGTCATGCATTCATTGGTCAATAATATAATATTAATAATTATTTTATAAAACTGTATCAATAAATGTATGACACTTCACTTAAGTTAAGAAAATTAAGAAGATTATTTGAGGAGTGTATCATTACTCATTCGTGATATCACTTACGATGAAAAAGTTGTGAAAATTAGTTGAGTAGTATATTATTACTTACGTCTGTTCATTTTGGATTTTAAACGTGCAGACAAGTTGGTACCACATAGCCCTCCAATTTTGACCAGTTGCTATTTCTTCGATTTCCATTTGACCGGCTTCCACTGGCCCCTCACACACTCACTAGGGTTTCAACGTGACATACACACACACGTCATTTTTTGTTTTGCCAGCTTCATCCTCACATTCATAATGGTTCCAAATAACTTTTAATGTGGTTCATTTTTTTTTTGTCCTAATATATAATTAAGGGCAATATAATTACGAGTTTTCGGGACTTTTTTTTGGTGGTTGTCATATTTTGGAATAAATGGGTATATACGATATTATATTTCGGAATAAATAAATGGGTATATACAATGGCAAGCGAATGTATAAGCGCACATAAAAGTTATTTTCAGTGTAAAACGTCGTCTCTCTTCCTATTAACATGTACAATCTAATGCATTAGAATAATTAATATCTACTCGTAGGATAACATGTCAATTTGCAAACTTCAAATTAATAATAACACTCTGGATCGATCATGCAATGGCAAGTTGACAACTTCGACAAATATAACGTAAGGGTTATCAAATAATTAATTTTTGATATTTATGTTTTAATTTGATAAGTACAGTTCAAGGTTGTATCATTTCAAAACCCAAATAACGAATCAAAGTCAAAGGCACTATTTAAAACCGCTAAACATGAACCCAGCTAGGGCTGAGAACGAACACGAACGTTCACGAACAAACTCGGGATCGACTCGTTAAAAGCTCGGTTCGAGATCGTTTATTTATTAATAAACGAATACGAACAAAATTTTAGGCTCGATTAATAAACGAACAATAAATGAACAAAAGGGAGCTCGGCTCGATTACGTTCGTGAACAGCTCGATAAGAAAAAATAATTTTTAAGAATGATAAAATACATATATAATATGAAAATAAATTTGGTGCAGTGGTAAGATATCAAAAGGAGAAGCAAGGGAACTAAGGTTTGAATCTTCACAAGGCCAAATTTATTTTATTTCATAATTTTGAGGTGAATTTCACCAAATCCCACATCGGAAATGAGAGAAGATTTGGGAGGAAAATTCCTTATAAATAGATGAGCATGACACTTAGGGCTGAGAACGAACATGAACAAGCTCGGCTCGGCTCGATTAATAAATAAACGAACACGAACAAGATTTTAAGCTCGATAATTAAATGAACAATAAATGAACACGTCTCGGCTCGGCTCGGCTCGATTAATAAATAAACGAACATGAACAAGATTTTAAGCTCGATAAATAAATGAACACGTCAAAACTCGGCTCGGCTCGGCTCGGCTCGTTATCACCCCTAACCCTAGCTAGCTACATAATACTCATCAATTAGAAAAAAAAAAATCATAAGGTTCTGACAGTCTCTAAAAACTGGGTCAACCCGATTCGATTATTCAATAAAGGGTTTATTAATACGCGATTATTTAAATCTAAATTACATATAATTTTTTCTAGAAATAAAATTATGATGATCTCTTGGTGATGCAAAGGGTAGAAGAGACAAGGTGTCCTTTGGGGGGGATCTGATCTGCAATTCTTCTCCCCCATTTGCTTGTACTACTCTCTTTTCTCATAATAACTAAATAAATTGTCTGTCTTGACGGAATCAATCCAACAACTTAATATTTAATATTCTGTCACCCCACAAGGGTTTGCTAATATATATATATATAGTACTATCCAGCTAAATATAAATAGGGATCTTATCTTTTGGTTCCATATATAATCTTATCATTAGTTGTTATATTATTACTTTAATGATCGAACGAACGAAGATATCCAACTCTTCATATCCTTACTAATATATGATCATCAACAAGACTGTTCTTGTATGCACTAATTCAATATTCAACTACCCAGTGCCCAACTCCTATCTCAATTACTTGGTTTTTCTATAATATATATAGAGAGAGACGGAAAGATATACGTACAGTGAGAATGGAAAGCACGGTTCTTTTTTTGGAACAGAAGGACAAGGCGTGATTACAGTTTCATGTATAAATATGATTAATTTCTCTAAACCTAACAAATGTTGTAGTAACTGGGATTTAGATGCTAATAATTAAGATAAAAAAGAATTCTAAATCTTATTAAATGATATTTTGGGGGGAAGAAATTCGAAAGTGAAGTCTTTGTCTGTCACTGTAACGTGTTTAGCCCGTTGAAGATGAAGATGATGAAGATGCCCTTGTCGGTTTCGGCCGATTTTAACTAAAAAATGTATGCCCTTAAAAGTGATGGGGTTTGGAGAGATTCTGTACAGCCTGGCTTTTGAATTGGATGATGGCTGCCCCTTGGAAACCCTGAAACTGTGAATACCTTGTCCGTACTATGTATGTCGATCCTATCTGCCTAGGTTTGTTTGGATGGAGGAGTTGGACTATTTGTACACTCCTCTATTCTATTAAAATAGCGTACAACTTATTATGAATTTTAAGGTTAGAGCTGACAATCTCTTACATAATACGAAAAGACGACACGATATAAGTTGGTTAGAGTTCAGTCTTAGCGGGTTCGTGGGTTATATGGATCGACTAAAATAACACGAATAATTAAACAGGTAAGGTTAGGGTTGAAAAAATCGACACGTTAACCCACCAACCCAAACCCGACACGAGAAATGTTCGCGAGTTAAATAGGTCGACACGAATAACTAAAACGGTTAAGGTTGAGGGGAGTCGACACGGGAACCCACCAACCGAATTCAATAACTCGGACACGACACAAATTGCCACCCATTAGGTACGACACTTAAAATTGTTATTTTGTCACAATTTTAGTCCATTAATAGCTTAACTTTTTAAGTGTGGGTTGATTATGGACCAACTATTATTATATTAGTAAGAATAGAAAAAGTAAAAAAATGTGAAAATTTATCATCATCAGAGTTTTGTCAACCTGCTCTCTAAATAGAGCGAACTGATAGAGGTATAATTAAACTCCTAATCTCTGAATGGCTGACTATGCGTCACAACCGTTGGAATACTGGCTCGTTCTTATCCTTACTAGTTATTGATAACAAATTAATGATTATTTTCACGGTGTGTTTATCATCATTTCTTTTTAAACAACTAGCTAGTGAGATCAAAGAAAGCTATAAATCCCAACAAACTTGAATTGGGATCATAATTATAAATAAGCTGAGATCCCAGCTTGGAACCACGAATTAATAAGCATATATGGAAATATGAAATTCAAGTAAATAAATTAAAAGCAGTAGTTGAGAGATCCTCTTCTGAATTAGGAGGATTAAAACATGGGATTATTCACTTAATTGGTTGTCCCATTTAATTAATATTCACAACTGGCACTAATTAGATCAAATTAAATGATTAACGTACGTTGTTTACTGTAATTAATATTAAGGAGGACCACTTATATATATATATATGTATATTATAAAAATGGACATTTGTCAAGTTACCAATGTTGTTGTTGGCACATATATATTTAGGACCACTAATTACTTTAATCTTAATGACTTTTCAGCACTGCCTTATATCGATAATCTAATGTTTAAAATTTTAAATTTGATTAGCATTTGTCTACTTTGAGACTAAATTGAAAATTTTTATTTTAGAAAGAAATATTTTTTGGAAGAAATTTTTGTTAGGATTAGTGTAAGAAAGAGGAGGGGGGAAAAAATTGTAATGCTTATGTTACTTTAGAAATTACGTGAATAGGATTTAAAAAGAATTTTAAAATTTAAAACTTGAATTGGAGGAAAAATGAAGTCATTTTTTGGAATAGTGGCTCCTTTTCCTACCCCTATCCTCCTCATCTCTCTCAAACCCTAAATTTCATAATCTTCTTCCCTTATCCTCCGAATCATTGGAGACGAGGGAAGCAATTTTGCTTTTGTTCTTGCTATCTTTTATTTAGTTTACTTTAGTTTTAGTTTTATCCATGTTTATGTTATTTTTCTCTCCATCTATAGTGTTTCGCTCTTCATCTATGATGATTTTTTCCCTGCCTATGGTGATTTCATTCATTGCTATAGTGTATGACTACTCAGTTGAAGATGCAGTATCGAAACTCTCATCAACAATTAGTGGCAGATCCGTGACTATCGATACGAAATTTGTTCAATAATATAATTCTATTAGGTATAGATTTGCAATTTAATATATTATATACACTCTTGTGGTTCAGATACGTTAATTATCAGATTAAATATATTGTAATTAGTTGTATTAACAGCTTCATTGTCTATCGAATTCCAACACCATTAATAAAAATTTTAATTTAAAAAGAAAAAAACTGTCTTAATTATCAATTCCCACAAAATCGAAATGAATTATGGCTTGTCAGTTAGCCTTATGTTACATGTCGTATCGTATGTATTCCCCAAACTATACGGAGGAGATCCGGAGGCAGAGAGGGGCCCCTACATGTCCAACCTATAGTTTTATCGATTAGCATCATCCATCCACCATCCTAGAGAAAATTTGGAACCATTGATTAATGTAGGGCCTGTTTCTTTTTGGTATTTTGAAAATAATTTTAAAAATAAGTTTTAAAAAATAGTTTTATAATATAAAAAGTGTATTAAAAATATAAAAAGTAAATGTTAAATAGTGAAAAGTTATATTAAAAATGATAAAATATAATTAAAATATATTAAATTTACTGTTGAAACTAAAACCGTTTTCAAAACGAAACAAAAAGAACATGTCCGTAATCTATAATTTCTGATTGTATGTGCATGTGTGATACTGTAATTATGTAATTGCAAAAATAATAATTTATCGTAATTATTTTTCACTTATTACTCGAACAATAATATTAGCCTTAGTGAGTGATTAATATCGAACTACCACATCAACAAATTATCCTCACATTAACTATGAGACCAAATGTATGTATTCCTGTATTCTTTTATATCTAGTAAAAAAATTAATTTTACCTCGTATTCCGTTACAATGTGCACAACGACTATACGTAAGATCACAGAAATTAAGCTAATGGGAAAGTCGCACTATTAAAATCATTGAACAAATCATTACTCTGATGGCAAAACAAGATTTTAGATACGCGTGAATAATTAGTGGGGACAAATTGTTCATAAACGAAAACTGTGGTGCCAAAATCAATAATGGCATAATTCAAGGACGCAAACCGATTTTAACTTTTATTACAAAAACGATAAAAATAAATAAAGAATTCCACCCACGAAAAACGTCAATTACGGTATTGTCCCCGTGTGAAAAGGAAAATTAAAGATGCCGCCCCCATCACAGAGACCCTAATCCAGGGCTATAAACGGAAATAGAAAAAGTAGAATTGCCAGCAAGATAGAAATTGCTTACGTCAGCCGGTATACGCAGCCCTCATGACCTCATCGGAAATACGTCACCCCCCCCCTCCTAATTGCGAAATAATAACAATTTTCTACGCTTATAATTTCACCACAATTTCTCTCTTTCTTCTGCCCCTTTACCTCCCTCTTTCCTTTGTCCCACTCTACTCCCAAATCTTCTTAATCTTCCTCTCCAAAAAACCCAAAAGCAAACTACACCACCCCCTCCCCCCAACTCTCTTCCTTCTTAACCTCACTCTCCCCTTCCCACTTTGGATAAGCACAAGAAGATCGATGGAATCCACCCCGGTTCTGCGCGACCCGCTCCGAAAATCTGTGATCGGGAGGCTACTGAAAGGGCGAGATTCGATGACCCGGCTCCAAACCCTACTCCAGAAACCCTTGGGAGAAACTGGGTCGGGTTTAGCTAAGGAGCTCGTGATGGAGGCGGAGAGATCTTTCTCTGAAAGTATCGATGTTTTGAACGACTGCGAGATCAATGAGCTGTCCCAGATCGGCGGCGGAAAACGGGCGGCTGCCGTTGACCGGAGCTCGAAAGGCTCCGACAACGGCAAGAAGCGTTCTGGGTTCAAAGATCGGCGAGGATGTTATAGGAGAAGGTGAGACGATAATTTATTTATTTTTCATTATTATTTTATATAGTACTTTTTTCACTGTTCATCACATATCTTTTTGGCATATATTCGATTTAATTAAATTAATTGTCGCGAATCATGATTAATCCAAACGTGTTATTATTCGTCGGATTCATATCAATATTGCTTTACTATTCTTTTTCTTTTTTCTGGAATTAATATAAGGATTTATATATATGTATATAGATCTTTTTGTTTTTTACTTTGATTAATCGACAGAAAAGGGTTCATTAATTTATATTGCCGACAAGAACAAAAAAAATCAAAGTTCCTTTGGAAATATATATTTATTTCCAAAAATAAAGTGTATATTTTCTGGATTAATTCTCAGCATGTTTAAAGATTCATATGGATACAAGATCGATGTTGTCATGCATTATATGTCTCTCTCTTTGTGTCCTTTCTTTTTCCCCTTCAATTATTTTCTTTAATTTCTTGCAACTTTTTTTTTTTTTTGGCCTTTTTGGGTATATACAGGTAAAAAGTACTTGTATTTTTCATGCACGTGAGGTTTCCATTATTGACAAAAATCATTACCATTTTTTTCATCAAATTTCTGTAGGAACTCTGCTCAATCATGGATCACTGTCTCTCCCACCACTGAAGATGGATATGCGTGGCGCAAATATGGCCAAAAGGAAATCCTCAACACCAAATTCCCAAGGTATACACTAAAATCGAACAATCAAGTTGCACTAGTATCTGTCCTTAGCCTTTAACCATAGTACATACCAGGTTAAATCACTTTATTGGTCCGGCCGGCGCGGCACCTACTTTGAGATGTCATTTCAAAATGATATCGAACTCAAATTCTGACAATTACCCCCAATTCAATACGATTAGATTGGGAAATTTTACTGGCAAATAAGGACAAAAGGGGTTATATTCCCCCATTTTTAGGGGAATAGTCTTCCTTTTATAACCTTTTTTCCTATTTGATGGTTGCAGGTGCTATTTCAGATGCACTCACAAGCATGACCAATCATGCAAGGCCACAAGGCAAGTCCAGAGGGTTAAAGAAGAGCCTCATCTCTACCAAATCACATACTTTGGTCACCACACTTGCCAAAACACACTCATGAGGACCCCACAGATCATGATCTCACCAGACCTTCATGATGAACCCATGGAAGCCTTCATTCTCAGCTTCGGAACTCCTCCGAGCAAAAACAACACCATTAATCAGCGTCCTCGTCCGGCCAAGGAAGAGGCTCACAGTGACGTCACGGACAGCAAGTCTTGCTTGGGTTCCTCCATGTGGCATGACATCGCCACGGATTCCAGATTGGAGGGTTCCAACACCAACAGCGCCAGCGGTGTCTATAACAGCAACAACAACAACAACAACGAGCAGGAAGTGGTTTCCGGCGTGCATTCTTGCTCGTCGACGCCTATGCCGTTGCAGGATCTGGACATGGCGGCTTTCGGGACCAAATTCGGCGATTTGGATGACCAGGATCTCTATAGCATGGATGGTGACATGGAGATGTTTTGAAACTAGATTTGAAGTATAGCTAGCTATGTATTTAGTATCAGTAATAGTAGTAGGAGTGTTCAATGGGTCGGTTAACCTTGGTAGTAGTAGTGTTCAACGGTTCGGTTAACCTTTGTATGTATGATGGATTGTGATAACCATAAAACCCCACCACGCACTGTGATCTCTCACACTTGGGTTGGCTGTGTTTGGCTGCCCTTTTCTATGGGGGATTTACAATGATGCACGACGTGGGTGCTTTATTTCATCGACTTTTTCCTCCTCCATTTATGTAACAACAGTGATTTGTAAAACAGACACTGATTGTCTTTTTAGCTACTTCTTTTACAACTGTATATAATGTCTTGTATCGTCATCTTCCACGAGTTCATATTACAACTGTGATAACTAAAATTTGTTTCACTTTGTAAGTGATCAGTTTGTTTAGTTGGTCAGGTATATAAACCATATCTCCTTCTATATATATATATATATATATATATAAACCCTAAAAAAAATTTAGATGGGTATATGAATCATTTCTCAATATATACATATATATATATATATATAAACCTAAACTAAGTATGAGAAAACGTTAAAGCGTTGTGGTTCCTGTTATTTCACACCTTTTAAACAAAAATCTCTTTTTCCAATCGTACAAATACATTTTAATTTTACTAAAAGAAATACATATATATGTATATATATATATATATTTGCTACTTTTAATATAAAAATGATATATTTAATAATATTTTTAAGTTAAATTACTTCATTGGTATTTTGATTTTGCTTGTTCTACGTTTTTCTTGGTTCCTCTACTTCAAGGCTATGTTCGTTTGGAGGTCTTGCAGGCTGGTTTTGTAAAATTATGGATTTCAAAAATTGTTTTAAAACCAAAACCTCGTTCACGACAGGTTCAAAACTTTGTTCTGCAAAACCTTATTTCAAAATTATTTTTTTTGTTTTTAACACTAAATTTTTTGCTACCTTACCAAACAAAATATTAATTCTCAAAAGTCTTTTACTAAACAAAGTTTTTGAAAACCTTGTTCGATTGCTTGTCTTTGAAAACATATTTTCCAAAACCTCTATCAAACGAACAAGCCTAAAAGTTTCATTGTCCAAAACTCAAATTCTGATGAAATCAATTTTTCGTCTAACACTTGAGATTCTCACACATTAATATAGACAACTAATTAAAAAAATATATATATTTATCATTGTAAATATAACTTTTACTATTTAATTACATTTCTAATACATATTATTACACTGAAACAGTTATATCTAAAAACAGCTCATAATTAACGAACCAACAGAGGATACTATTTATGTACGATCTATCCTTTTTCCCCCATGTGGGGATCATTGATGAATCTCTGTGTGAGTACGTACTGCTGTCCCCGCCATTTTACATAATAATAATAATGTATGTCCGCGTACGGGTTCAATGTGTTGGGGCAATTCCTATTACTTTTTCGATTTTATTTACTACTTTTGATATTTGCTGCGTTATCTTCTTCGATCTGGGTTGGGTGGGCATTAATACTTCTAATTTCTATTTCTTCATTCTCTTTTCTCCTTTTGGAGTTTTATCATCATTGCACCCTAGCTCACTTTACATCATCCATCCACTTGGGCCTTTCAACAAAATTTTTTTTTATTTCTTTTATTTTTAATTGCGTACCAAGACAACAAACGGGGTGAGATGAGTGTGCGACAATGGAACCTCTAATACAGCTAGTTAGTGGTCCCCACAGAAACCTCTAATACATCTAGTGGGGCCCACTAGCGGTATTAGAGGTTCCACTGTCGCGCGTATTTGAAGCCGACAAAACCACTTGCAATTTACAAATTATATTGAATTTCTAAGTTACTAATTTATTATGTATAACTTAAATTTTGGTTTTTACTTTTTTTTTTTTTTTTTTCTATCTTCTTCTCTCATCCCTAGCATTTGAAGGATGTGGAAAATATTTTATAATGTTCTGTCGAAAGTTTCAAAAATATACAACTTTTTATTGGTAGTAGGTACAACACCTAAAATAAGTAATTTTTGACATCATTTGTTTCACTAATATCCTTATTTTTTATTGATGGATTCATTGTGAACCAGTCACGATTTTATTAATGATGGTATGAGAAGTAAATAAATATAAACTTGACTTTCCTGCTGGAACAAAAAAATATTTTAAGAATTGACTCTTCAAGTGAAACGGAGAGAGTAATAATTTCTCTATCGATCTCAATATATAGTGGGAGATTTTTAATTCAAATAAGCAAATTGAAATGTGTTATTATTTTTATGTGAAAATTCAGTCATAAATTATAATTAGCACATCTAATTAAAATAATCCATTGACCAATTATGGAGAGTTCCTCAACCTTAAGACATCATTATTATGCAACTAGGAGCTAATTAATAAATCGATTTTGCAAGTTGAACTTTTTCAACTTTTTAATTCATTCTAGCTATTTCAATGCATGAACCAACCTTTTTTTTTTTTTCTTCCAAATAATATTCTGATAAAATAATAGTGGTCTCCCTTATTATTATATTTTTTCATTTATTAATTATTTGGTTTTTTTTGAAACCGACCATTAACCATTGATTACTCTAGTTGGACAATTGTATGTTGCTCACTTTTTTTAGTTAATAATAATTGATGGGAAAAAAAATCTATACACAAAATTATTGATAATAAGCCATATATTGGTCAAAATGTCACGGATCTATCAGTTTGCCACTCTATCAATGGCCGGATTTTCGATAAATATCCTCCCCATTTTTTAAATTAAAAGGATAATTGAAGTAATCATTTTAAGAATATATATAGTTTAGGTTTTAATATAATGAACAATTACATGATTATAATTGTATTAATGTTTGATTTGTCATTAAAAAAAAAAAAAACTAATACTCGTTGGTTGGTTCAAAATTTGATTTCATGTTGCATTTTTGTTTTGGATTTGATACTGTTTTACTTCATTTCCAAACTTAGGGTTTTCATCCTGGTCCTGGTGTGTAGTCCATCACCCAAATTACGACCAAGATCAGCCTCACGTCCATAATTTTGGAAATTTTAATTTGTTAAATTTTCTTGTAATTTTGTCATCTCCTGTACTTTTTTTTTTATCATATTTTATTATTTTGAAGGCTCTGTTCACCATATTCTTGTTAGCATTAGGCTGATTTTGGTCGAGATTTAGGTGATGAACCACACACGAGGATGGAAAATCTAATCTTGGAAATTGAGGAGAAATAATTTCAAATTTAAGAATAAAAGTAGAGGGACAGCAAGAGATAATGGAAGCCCTGCATAAATCGAAGTAATGTTCACTTCATATAAAGACAAAACGCGAGAAATTTACGCTAATGCACGTATTAAAAAGTATAAAACGACAAATATGTGCAACTTTTAAAATAATCTCAGGCATGGCAGCGCATTTGGATAGCGACGCTGTCCTATATTATGCCCCAAAAAGTAAACTACGGGTGCTCTTTAATAAAATAAATTTTTGAAAAATAAATTTTATAATGTTAAAAGTATATTAAAAATATAAAAAATATAATTAAATAGTAAAAATTGTATTAAAAATAATTATAATATACATTATTAAATTTACCGTTGAAATCAAAATCAAAACGAAGATTTGGCTCTTAATATACTTTTGGTAAAGAAATTAAAATCAATTTATATTCATATATAGGAATAAAAGATATAAATTTACTATATGTTTTTGGTACATTTCAAAATAACACATATTCAATTTTATAATAATTTTATGTTATATCTAAATACCTTCTCATAATTAAGGGCGGAATTAGGGTAAAACATGAACCGCAAGTGACAAATACAACTAAATATAATTTTTTTACCTCTCCCTCATCTCTCTCCAAACCCTAAATTTCGTCATCTTCTTCCCTCATCCTCCTTCATCGGAGGATGACGGGAAACAGTTCTATTTTTGTTCTTGCTATCTTTTATTTGGTTTGCTTTAGTTTAATTTTATTCATGTTTATGTTATTTTTCTCTCCGTTTCTGGAGTTTTTCTCTCAATCTATGGTGTTTCGCTCTCCATTTAGGGTGATTTTCTCCCTGGTTATGGTGATTCCATTCATGACCATGGTGTATGAAGACTCGATTGAAGATGCAGTCTCGAAACTTTTATCAGCAATTAGTAGCATATCCGTGACTATCGGTACGAGATTTGTTCAGCAACATAATTCTACTATGTTGTTAGGGTCATAATTTAGGGGATACTAATATAAGGAAGAATTAAGGAAGAAGAATAATTAGAAGGGAGAAAGATGAAGAATCAGACGATAATTACTTCATAGAAGGGAAAATAATTAATACTTGACCCTTAACTAAAACAAGATGAGCCTATTTATACTAGTCTCCTAACTCTAACCTCTCAAAGAAAATACGTGGATCAACTAATTATTAAAGAAATAAACAACATGTAGATTAAATACATTGTTGTTGTTTAGATCTGTTAATTATCAGATCAAATATATTGTAATCAATTGTATTGACTGCTTCATTGTCTTCTGTCAATTTGGACGATTTTCAACGCCATTAATGAAATTTTTAATTTAAAAAAAAAATGTACGGCAAGTGACAACTCTTTTTTACTCCGGTGAAAAAATGAGAGTATATAAACCTGATCGTCTTTTTTTTTATTTTTTATCATTGCATCATCAATAATCAAATCCATAACCTCGGAGTTAGAAGGTCATTCCCTTACTACCACCCAACCCTCCCCCGATAGTAACCTGATCGTCTAAATTTGCCAGCTTTTACAATCTTTCACCTAACGGAAACGATACGAAGAACCTTGTTTGATTTCTTTTTTTCCTTCAAATTTCTTTCAAGTGTAACTATGTAGTTTTACTTAAGAGCAATAAAGAAAATAAGAAAACGACATTTGTAACATATAAAATATTATTAGTTTTGAAACATAAAAACCAATACTTAAAAATTTAACACTCACCAGCAAAACGAAAATTGAATATATATATAAAAGAATTATTAATTTGCAATTATAATTAATATGGTATTTAACAGCTGGTCAATATTGTACAACACTAAAAACTCAAATTAATGAAGGACTAACTTTGACCGTCCAAATTCGGATTAATCGCTAACAAATATTTTATACTTTAACCTACCTACCCACTTAATTAACTCTCTATTTGACTAATTAAATAATGAATCAGAGATTAATGGACCATATTAATACATTAATTCCTGTGCTTAACAATAATTAATTCATCAAATTAAACTTTTTAAATTATGTGTTTGATTAATTAATTAGTTTTAATGGGATGAATTTGATTCATTTTTGTTTTCTCCAGAATCCCATTTGTTATCCATGGAAGAAAAGATTAAATCCATGCTATTGTTGCTGCTACTCCCTGAATTAAACATGGCGTCCGCCATGTCCGCCACCGGCTGCTGCGGCGGCTGCAGGTACTCCACGTTACCGGGTTCTTCTCCGAACGCCGTCCTCGACGTGGACGGCCCAGCGCCCAAATTAATGATGTGGGAGGCGACGTCGCGGCCGCCTGTGCCCATGGAAAGCCACTGGCTCATTAAAAACGCTGGCGCCGGCGCCGGAGTGAGATCGAGGCCGTGAAGTTGTTGTTGTTGTAGTTGTTGCTGGTGATGAATGGCGTTGACGTGATCCTGTTGGGTGATCAGTTGTTGATGAGGATGTGAGGGTGGTGGCGGTGGTGGAGGAGGAGGAGGAGGCGCTGCGGACGGGGCGGTGGAAGAATAATGGCAGGTGTGGTCGCCGCGGTAAGTGATCTCGAAGGAGTTGGGATCGTCGTTCAGTCGCTGGACTTGCTTCTTTGCTGGACAGTTGTATAGCTTTTGGTGGGTGCATCTGAAGTAACTCCTGAAAGTGAAAGTTACATCCATTAATGAATATTTTTCTTTTCTTGTATGGTGAAAAGAAAAAGTATAGAATAACATATAAAGGGAATGATGTCTCCACTCCCAGAATACGATACTAGCTAGATCTCCAGTATGTTATTGTCATGTTTTTTTTTTATCCTCTTACGATCCATATGTCATATCAAGATATTCACTCTTTCATTGTGAGAAAAGAAAACATGACAATAATGTCATAAAATTTCAATGATTTATGATCATTAAAAGTCTTTGCTTTTTGTCCGAGTACAATTGTATGATTTATGGTTTGTACAACGATCCCATATTTTCACTTATTTTCACTTAAAAAGTAAAAATATAAGTAAAAATAACAATGAAGATATATTATAAAAAAATTTCTGACAAGAGATAGCCTCATTTTAGGGTTTTAGGTGGTTTTGGGACTTGTCTTACGTGAACTGGGTTTTGGTCATCAGTTTGACCACAGCTTCAAACGTTTAGCTCATGTTCTTTGGATGGAGTCAAACAACCCAAAATTCAAGTTAATTTATCTATTGAAATTGAAAGGGTCTTTGGTTTTGTGAAATTCAGTACTTATGATTTCATACTTTTTGCTCTTTCTTCATCAAAGATGGCTATCTGATAAGTACTTTCTAATGCACGCACAGTTTGTTATCACATGGTCTTGAAAACGTGCAATGTAAAAGGTGTATTAGAGAAAATGCAAATTAAATAGTACGGAATAGAAACTGTATTGTATTAAAAACGATGAAAAAGTACCTGGGAAAGCTAGAATTAAGAATGACTTTCTGGCCGTATTTTCTCCAAGTGTGACCATCCTCCGGTGGAATCTCGGTGTTCCCCATCTGAGGAGCAGGTACCCTCACCACCCTTCTAAACCCACCATTATCACTCCTACAACCATGCACATTCATCATCATCATCAATATATATTCTTGAACTAATAAATTTTATTAATGACGTCATAATTTTAGAGACTAATTAGTTAATTTTGTAATCTGAATCAATTAAGCTCCAAATTTTATGAGAAACCCACGCTTCAAACCTCCCGTTATAATCAACGGTACTATTTCTTACTTACGTTCTTCTAATAATAAAAAAGTTATATTTACGAATTACAATTATATCGTAAAACTAATTTAAATAACTATACATTTGAACTCTAATAATCGAGCTAAGAATTTGATAGATCGAGTATCCTCATTCTTAGAAACATGTGGTTTTACCATAAACTTAATTTTAGGGTTCCCTTTCATTTCATGTGCGTTTATAATTGACTAATAACTTTTCCTCTGCATTCTTAATTCAAAATAATAGCTATAATAATAGTAATAAAATCACATTTCACATATATAATTAAGTGGTAGATTCATGCATTTATAGTAGAGAACGTTTCATTCATATATAGTAAAACAAATTCTATTAAAACCCACAAAAATATATCTTAATTTCCTTTTTGCTGAATCAAATTTGGGAATCTGTCAGGAAACCTTAGAGAATCAAAAGTCCCGCCACTAGATTTGACGTATGCAATTGCATTAGTAATTCATAAAAGATCAAATTCAATGATTGAATAATTCGGTGTAGTTTTTTTTTCATAAATTAATACTGTTGCATGAAAATAACAATTTGAAAAAAAAAAAAAAAAACTACTCCTATTTCATGGTGTAAATGTAATTAATCTGTATACATACACATATATATATGATCGGAAATTTCGGTGTAAATCCATGAGAAATTTCGGTGTGAATACGTCTTGACATGATCGGAAACTTGCTTTCTAATTAAACGCGCAGTCGCGCACTGACTTTTTTGAGCATTTTCGAGATCGGGAAATTTCTTACCTTCTTCGCTGTCTTGGGCCGGAAGAAGCAGCTCCGCCGCCGTGATCACCTGATCCGCCGCTCCCCAGAAGGCTTCTCGTCCCGACCACCTCCGCTAAAGTACCCCCGGCAGCGGCGCTTGCTTCTTGAGCCTCATATCTCACCACTCCCTTCATCTTCGCATCACCCGCCGGGAACACCGGCCCCAAAGGGTGGGCCACGTTAAGCAAATCCATCGCCGGCGTGTGGCTGCTGCTCTGAAGCCATTGTTGGACCCCAGAAGCAGAAGGAACTGGCATAATAGTATTATTATGATCATCCCTTTTTGAAATGGTATCTTTGGCTTTTGTGAAGATTCTAATGATTTCGTCGCATGAGGCGAGGATGTGATCGGAATAATGGTGGTTTGCCATGTTGTTGGCGGGAAGATTTTCTTCGAGGATTTTAGCCAATCTATAACATTCGTCGATTATTGTTCTTGCTTCATCCATCGTCTCTCTCTCTCTCTCTCTTTAACTTTAACTAACTAACTCTGCATGCAATTGATTTATATATATATATGTATATATATATACATACTATATATGGTTAATTGTCTTATTATTAAATGCCGTAAGCTGTGAGAGAGTGTAGACAGAAAAAAACGTGACTATAGTAGATAGAAGATATCAACGGGGCGAACAAGCATATTAAGGTAGTTGAGGGAGTTCGGTAATTGGTAAAAAAAAAAAAAGGTTTCTTTAAATTAAAAAATAAAAAAGGGAAGATATGGAGAGAATAAATAAAAGGGTTAAAAATGAAAGTTTTGGACACGGTGAAGGGGGAAGAAGGTTAGGAAGATACATATAAGACTAAGTCAGGTCATTTGTAGTTGTTTTAAATTGCGTTTTGGAGTCTACGAGAAGACTTGGCCCCCATTGAAAACCAAAACTTTTGGACCATGGAATTTTCTCATCTTTGAAGATACGACTCATGTCTTGAATCTTGATTATTTTCTCGAAGTACAGGAATGAAAATTAACACACTTATTTAATTAATTAATTACTATATTATATCACGAATAGATTTTCTAAAAATAAAAAATTAGGAATATATATATCTGGAGTTGTTTAATTAATGTTGAATTAATTATATAATAGTGTGATTAACGTAGTATAAACAAAGTTAATTAGTCCTAACTTATAAGTATGTTTTGAGCTGCATGTAAAAGGTGGTCTGAAAGGAAAACCCTTGACTGATCAGAGGAATTAGACCTTCTGGATAAGTATTTTTTTTGTTTAGTTTGACGTTTGAAACTTGAAGAGATTCATTGGTCCATGGCGTATATTGAGTGGAGGATACAATTTAGGATTAACTTTTCCAGTCAAAAAGTGGAAGTAATTAAGGTTCTAAACTACAGTATCATTTATAAATGGAATGAATACTGACTGTGCTATTAATATTCATGTATAGGGGATTGCGACTGTAAGTAAGGGTATTATCAGTATTGAATTTATTTTCGTCCCTGCAAAATCTCACGTCAATTTTTAGAAATCGCCCCTTAAATCCTATCTTATACTATTGAGCCTTTCCTCAATTTTAGTTCTGACTTCGCCATTATATATACACACATATATATATATTCAAATGCAATATTATTAAAGATAAAGAAGAAAAAATGCAATATTATTACGATATGTAAATATAAATGAGATTGAAGGATTTATGGGGCTGTAAAACGAGTTTCAACAACGTTGACTGCCTACGTAGTTACGTACGTCCAACACCAACTAAATTAACCAAAACGAGAAAAGTAACTTATTAAAGAAGCATTTAAGTTTGTCAAACTTCTCCAACAAACAGGTTTTTGTCATATAAACAATTAATTTTCCAAACTAATTAATTAACGTCAAATATAGATTATGGACTTATATGTTGTACTTAAGTTAAGGATCAAAATTTATTAAGTGCAAAGCGAACTACGAGTTTAGCTTAAGTGGTTCACCTGTATCTTGTTTAAGGATAAGCGGACTTATTCGGGAATCGAATCCGAAATTCTTAATAAATTAAGTAACGCATGATGCACCATCTCAGGCAAAACAAAGAGAAAAGAGAGGAGACAACAAGTCTTTAAAGAAACTCGAACGCGTCCAAGGCTCCCACCATCACATCTACAAGCCTTTTTATTAAGTTATAATATTTAAATAAAAATAAAAATAATTTTAGAAAAAGGTAACGAGACCCTCTGAGCTTAGTTCTTATGTCTGTTCTACTCATATATATATATATATATATATATTATGTACGTATATCTTTTCACGACATAAAATATGATATATTTTCTATTGTGAGAATATAAAAAGATAAGATAGAAGTAAGGTATCACTAGTCATGATATCGGAGCCGATTAATTTTGTGTAATAATTGATGAATGAAAACGTACAGCCTCTAGAATCGATCTGACTGGCAAAATCTGTCTCCCACTGAGTACTATTATTTGAAATGAATCCCAGAAAAAGAAAGTCTATGAGAAGAGAACATGCGATGACTTCGATTTCCCACTATAATTAGACTTTTTCTCTTTTATTAAATGAAAATAAAAGTAAAAGTACGTAGCACTAAATACTATATATAGCTTTCTTATTAATTTTTGTAGCTACTTGTTTGAACTCTCTATGTTGTTCCCAATCCCAATCATAAGGGGGCCGGGCAACACTTACCATTAATTGATAGTAACACATTCGTGAATTTAGTGATACTTTTGGAATTACATCTATATTCATAGCACCACCACAAAAGCCCCCTAGCTAGCAACACTTCATACGTTCTTTCTTATTGCCTTATTGGGTTATATTCGAGGATTCTACGTACAATCATCCCTCCTGACCGTCGTGTAAAATTTTTCTTGGAAGTAAGACTATTACACGTACTACCAGATTTAAGGGGATAATTGTTAAACTTTTTAACAATCAATGGGGTTTGACAGTAGAACTTTCAAACATCGGAAAGGTATTGGTAAGTAACAAAAACTTCGAGGGAAGTGGATGTAATTAACCCCGAATATTTTTGTAGCGATAGTCGGTTAATGGAACAAACACATTCATTCTGCAAATATAAAATACCAAACAAAAAGATTGTTTTTAAATGTAAGGGACGAAAAATATTATTCATGAATTTAATTAGTGGTCCCTTTGGAATTACATCTATATTCGTAGCACGACATGTATATGTTCTTATTGTATTAATTACGTTACTTGAAATATATATATATATATATATATATATACTTATTGATTTTCTATGTTGATCGAAGACTTATAACGTATGATATGTGTGTAAACGGACTTTATTTGCCTTTTTGTTTTTGTTCATACTTAACTATAATTAAAGTTGATGAAACTTCAATCTAGGTCGGTGATCCGTCAAACATTATGTAGTCCGTTCGTGAGAAAGTGATACTTCTTTCGCCTCATTAAAAAAAATTCATTTTAAAATTATACATTAATACCATTAAACTCTTTTAATTGAACGAAATAAGTAATTGATTCGTTCAGTAATTAATCAATTTGAATCCTCCATCATCGATCATGAACTATAGAATTGTATCATTTAGAATTTAATACACGTGTTTTATTTATTGTGATTAGTTGTTCTTATTAGTGTTCGAATCAATGACTTCAAAGTTGCAAAACTCTTAGTCTTGCTTGAGGTGAGGTAAATTTTACCATTTATCCCGTTTTTAAACTAACAACTTACTCACTTATATTTCTAAAACTAACACTTTGCCACGCCACCATTTACTCTTTATAACTAACACGTTTCTCCCATTCATAAATTTGGATTCTACATATAAAATTAACGATTGAGTTACTCCATACTTTATACTATGTAGTGAAGAATATAAGGGGTTCTTCGTGTGAAAACACTTTCTTTAAAGTGTTTAATGCCTCCACTATCTGACTAACTGGGAATATGGCAATATCCCTTTTAAGATAAAATAGATTGATCATAAACAACTAAGTTGGCAGTGCTTAGATTGTTTAGACAATAAAGAAAATAGAAATTAGTTGATTTGATCTATGGCCAATCATCCTCTATTTTTAGAGTTGAAAGGTTGCAAACATGGGATACGATCATCCTATGAATGGATGCAATTATTCATTCATCTGTTAGAATGCAACACTTCAACTAAAGATGCATCTTTTAGCAAACAGTGACAACTTTACAGAGAAGATACCGTTCAGAGGTGGTTTAAAATCAGCTTGAGAAAACACCGTTCTACATGATCTTTTCCCAAATATATTACTTCATTTCTATACTATAAACTACAAGAATCTTCGTAATCCTGTATCCAATCATAAGGGAAACACTAACTTTTTTTTAACCATTATAAATTCGACCCTTCTTTCATATGTTGATCGAAGACTTGGAACACGTACATTCGATGTATGTGTGTGTAAATTAAAGGGGTTTTTTTTTTTTTTTTTTTGCGTCTTTTATTTGTTCATATTTCATTATAATTAAAGTTGTGATCGAGTCACTAAGACTTTTCCCCTTTTAATGAAAAAGAAAGTCTGAGAAGAGAACATGCGAGGACTTCGATGTCCCACTACAATTAACGATAGACTTTTCTTATTTTGCTACCTACTTGTTTGAAACTCACTCCCAATCATAAGGGCGACATGCACTTTACCATTAATTAATATTTCTTACGTCACATTCAAATAGTTTACTTTAAAAAATGTATAATTTATTATGAATTGTGAGGTAAGACACCTCAAATAACTAATTTGACGCTATATTTTTCACTTATTAGTAATGATATATAATATAAACGAAGTTTTTAAAAAGTGAACTCTTTAAATAAGACGGGAGTAACACATTCATGAATTGAGTGGTCCTTTTGGGATTACATCTATATTCATAGCAGATAGCACCATGCATGCATATTCAAACTAAAGTCCTTTCCGGGCATATTCAAACTAAAGTCCTTTCCGGGCACCGGGGAGCAGCACTTATACATGTTCTTATTATTGTATTAATTACATTAGTTGCAAAAATATATGTTTATTTGTTGACTTTATATGCATGTTGTTCGAAGACTTATAACATTAATTTGATATGTGTGTGTAAACGGATTTGTGTGTAGGGATGAAACCTCCGTCGTCTAGAGGCGCAGTGGTGCACGAGAAAGTGATACTTCTTCTACCTCATTGAAAAAATCTATTTTAAAATTGTATGTTATCATGGTTCATTAAAGTTATATAACTGAATTCTTCTAATATAACGAAATACGTAATTGATTCGTTCAGTGTGCCACTTATCATTTATAATTTAATACACTTTTTTAGTTATATCCACTACTACGCAAAGGGTCATTGGAGACGCCCATTTTGAGGCGAGTTTTCTCCTAGTGGAGCATTCGAGACGGGTTTCCAAAAATCTGCCTCCAAAGGCGGTGAAAATTTTCGCCTATAGTATTTGATGCGGGATTTCCCGGCATCCGCCTCCAATACTCCAGTTGCAATTTTGGAGGTGGCTTTTCCAAACTTTTATAATAAGCAAATAAATGAAAAATTAAAAATTTAAAAAAAAAAAAAATTTAAAAATTTGTCGAGGTTCGAGTTAGGGCGATAAATTAGTAAGTAATAAAAACCAAAAGTTTTAAGAGGAAATATATACTTTCAATTTTAACTTTAAATACATGAGTATATGTAGCCTGGTGGTTTAGTATGCAAGAGTCAAGTGTTTTTGCATGCGCGAATTCGATTCCTACTGGAACCATAAATTGAAGTAAGGAAAATAGATTTTGCACTATGCACCAGCCTCCAAAATCTCGAAAGGCGCAGGTGCCAGGTCGCGAAAACCGCCTCCAAAACCTCAAACGTAACACCCGCCTCCAACATCACCCTTGAGGCGCAGGTGCCAAGTTGTCCGCAATTTTGGGTAGTGACCATCAATAAATAACACACATTCATGAATGAATTTAGTGGTCCTTTTTGGACGGACATCTACCTATATTCATAGCACCATGCCTATTCAAACTACGGTCCTTTCCGGGGGCAGTATTTATTACATTAGTTTATCACATGTCGATCTCGATTACTTTCCTATGGTGATCGAAGACTTGGAACACATGTACATTCGATATATATGTGTGTAAATTAAAGGTGTTTTTTGTCTTCTATTTATTGGCAATTAAAGTTGTGATAGATCTTCTTTAAATGTGAGAAAAATTATTCTATATAATCGTTGGATCAACAGTTTAGTGTAGCAGATCAATCAAAATTAAAATAAGTACATATGACTTGTCACCCCCATCCCCCTTCCCCCAACCCAAATATTTTTTTTTATAACTTTGACAAAAAATTTACATTTTTATCATTAATTTGTACATGTTACGTAGTATCAATGTATGTAGTAGATGCATGAAATCAATTTTCCAACTCTAGGGATCAATCAATTAAACCTTCATATTAAGGTGATTCGTAAAGCATTTTATAGTTCGAATTCATGAGAAAGTGATGTTTCTTCCATTTCGCTAGAATGGTTCAGTTTTAAAACATTTTTCTCTTTCACAAGAATAGTCAAAATTTGATTTATTTACTTCTCAAATCGTTACTAATATAATTATGCATGTGTAATTTATAATTAATCCATATTTGGAAAGTAAAGTCATTAGTAAAAAAAATAGTGATAAATAACTTATTTTAAATCGATGTTGTACATTGTAACTCATAAAAAAATTGTACGTTTTCCAACTTAGACTCTTCTTCTATTTCATAGTGATTAATTGTAACTGCGAATTTTCGCTTGCACGACTTAAAAGGGCCTGTTCTTTTACCGGGTTGAGACCCGGGTCTGGGTTTTTAGGTAGAGACCGAATGGGTTGAGACCCAGAACAAAGAAACGTCGTTCTCAGACCCGGGTCCATAACACAAATTCCACCACCACCCGGTCCGCCCTGCCGCCGCGTCGCCACCGCCGGAGAGGGCAAAAACCTAAATCCCCAAAATCAACTTCTTCTTCTTCTTCTTTTTTCTGTTTAGGCCAGACCCATTTGATTCCCTTGTTTTAATTCTCCCCAAATTTGGGATTTGTGAACCCTTGGTTGAACATGACTCTCACAAATGGGTTTGTGATTAATTAGAGGAGGAGGAAGCGACGCGGGTGAAAGGAAGAAGATTTTGACGAAGAATTGCTGGACGATGAATTGCTGGACTTTGACTTCGATCTTCGGCCTTCGACTTCGATCTTCGGCCTTCGACTTCCGTCTTCGATCTTCGACTTCGATCTTCGACTTCGAAGAATTGAAGAAATTGCAGCAGCTCCTCTTCATCGACTTCGATCTTCAAAACCCAAAATATTGGAAGAAGAAGAAGAAGAAGAAGAGGAGGAGGAAGGGAAGAATTGCGAAGAATAAGAACACAGTACCAGGAAGAAGAAGAAGAAGAAGAAGAAGAAGAAGAAGAAGAAGGAGAAGAAGAGAAGAAATGGGTGGCACTGGCGGCGGCGGGAGGAGGTCAGCGGCAGCGGAAGGGCGGCGGCGGAAGTGGGAATTGGGTTTGTGACCCGGGTTTGAGAATTGGGAAAAGAACATGGGGTCTGGCCTTTTTTTGGGTTGAGACCCAAAAAAAGGCCAGACCCGGGTCTCAACCCGGATAAAAGAACAGCCCTTATTCCGACCTAAATGGATGGGGTCTAGCTTACTCTAAAGTCGACCTAGGACTAGGAGAGACCCTTAGCCGGCGAAGGACTCAACATTTTACTATTTATCTCCTCTATTTTTAAATTGATAATTTACTTTTTTAGTATTTTTAAAACTAGCACTTCGCCTCTGTTTATTATCGAAAAAACTAACAATTTTCTCCTTATACAACCAACACGTTTATCCCCTCGACCAATGATCAAAGAGGGCGAATGTTAGTTTTAAGAACATAAACGGGTAAGTTTGTAAGTTCAAACAACGCAGAAGGAGTAAATGGTAAAATATTAATGACATATGGGATAAAATGCAATTAGTAAGCCTTTAAAATAAAATTATACATATATATTTTAAATAAATGCTTCATTCTCATTAAGTTTTGCATCAGCTGTGGGAAGGGAAAGAACGAAGTGGGGAGAGAGGTAGGAAACGAAGGGGAAGAACGAAGTGGAGAGAGACGTGATAATCGAACCCCCGACTGGCCCGCTCTGCGCATTAACCGATGGGGCACTAACTTGTTTTACACTTTTAGAAACGACAATACTTCTTGAATCCAAAGTAGGAGCCTCTTATTTCTAAATTAATTTTGTTCCAATAGAAGGATTATCTTTTAATTTTTTTTATTATACCCTTATTAAAATATTTATGTTAATGTCTATAGGATTATAGAATGTTTATTTTAAGCGCGATAAATGTTCCAAACATGACAAATTCTATAATTTTCTCTCTAAAAGGGAAATGAAAAAACAAAACAAGGTTCGCGACAGCGGTGCGCACATTAAATTGCATACGTCGATGGGTTGATGAACGGTGCAGATTCCGCTGAACCAAGATCCGCAATACGCAGCGAAGCACCCAATAAAATTGCATTATACTGTGATTTTCTCCACTGTCTTTCCCCGTTCTGTTATTCCTCACTTCTCCCCTGTTCCCCATACTCTGTCGCTCTGTCTCAGTCGCAGCTCCGTCCTTCTCCCTCCCCGGCGAGCTTCGGGAGAGAATTTCCGTGAGAGAGAGATCGCATTAGTAGACAGAAGCAATGTTTAAATTCTTGAAAGGTGTGGTGGCCGGATCTGGTACTGGCATCAAAGATCTGCCCTACAACATCGGCGAGCCATATTCCTCTGCTTGGGGTTCTTGGGTTCACCATCGTGGCACTTCCAAGGTCCAGTTGTTCCTCACTTTCTATTTTTGTTACCACTACAAATTATTATGTTCTCCTCAGCTTAGAAATACGTTAGATTTTGTGGTATTATTGGTGAAACTTGATTTCTACTTAATTGCCTCGAATATTTTAGGGTTTAGTTTGAGCTATTTCAATTTCGAGGAATCTTGTTATTCCGCGTCGAGATAGTGATTTACTAATCCAAATTTGTCGGAAGTGATCGCATGGTTATCCTGGATTGGGTGTAGATGCCACAGGCTCTTGTTTGATGCATTGTGGGGAATGGGAATTTAGGCGAATGCCATAGAAGAAATTGAACCCGTTGGGTTGTTCCCAATTTAGGTTAATACTAGTGGAGGTGTTGTGATTTGTGATTTTGCCACTTGAATGTTTGTTCATATCCTCTTTCTTTCCTGGAATGACTCTAAACATATGACAATTCGTTGGCTCCTCCATTGAGATTCGACAGTAGCCTGCAGCTTTGACATGGTACTTGCACTTGCACAGACTAGTAAATCAAAAGCTTTCAATGTCCGTGATCCTTTAATCTGATAGGTCATTTGCTTTGTTTTGATGGTTTTTTTTTTTTTTTGGGGGGGCGGGGTGAGGGGTTTGTGTGTGTGTGTGTGTGTGTGTGTGTTCACCCTCTCTAGAGCTTATGCCAGAGTTCCCCACCAGATTTGATTTGGTGTTTCTAGTAGACTCTTACTTCCAGTTAGTTGGTCTCCTAGCATTTTGATGATTCCCGTACTTGGAGCTCAATTTTAAGTTCTGGGGTTTTGTCTTATTTGTGAATATGTCTTCAAATTTTATGCCATGCCGCCTGGTACTGACAATTATCTAGTGGAGGATAAATGTGCATATCTTACTCTACACATACTAGCTGTTTTGCAAGGATAAAAAGGTGAATATAGGCCATAAACTGTGTATGTAGATACCAATTGATTGAAATCTATTATTGGGTAGATGAACCTCAGCCTTTCCTGAGGTAGGCAGTTTTCTGTTGGGGTAAAATTATGTACACAAGTTATGTGAAGGGGCTGCGTATATTTTTACTAACCTGTAAACCATAGAAAAGTCTTACTTAATTTTCAGCCTTGCACACAGTTGCTGCTTCAAGTTTCTTGGCTTCTGATTTTTCAATTGTGAATGCATCTTAATCTGACAGGATGATGGGTCTCCCGTGTCAATATTTTCCTTACAAGGAAGTAACGCAAATGATGGACACTTGGCTGCTGGTCGTAATGGTGTCAAGCGGTTACGTACAGTAAGTCTACACCATGCTAAAACTGTTAATTAAGTTGATAATTTTTGTTGTATATTTAGTTTTCTGGTATGTTCAGAGCTGCAAGCTCAGTTTCAACTAATTATCACGGATTCACTAACTTTGAAGAAATTCATATTCCCTTTCCAGTAACCACAAGGATGTCCTAGTTGGCATGGGTGAGCTTTTGATATTGCCGTGCATTTATTTGCTCTTGAAATACTGTGTTTAGGAGTTGTTGAAAGCATATTTTAAATGCCAAAACATACTTTCCTTTGTCCCTAATATAAGGGCATAAAGGTTCTTGCACCTACCTATTAAGAGTCTGTTCTGGTTGTTGATATTAACTGTAGTATAGCCAAACAGAAGCTATGAATAGTTAGTTTGCTTTATTTTCTATTTGCTTGTATTTTAGGACTTCAGTGCATTTTGCTCTTTCTTTCCATAAATAATATTCGTTTTTTGCCTACAAAATCCGCGAATACTTGGTCTGCTTTTATTTCTATGTTCTTGTGTCTTAGGATTCAGGTTTGTTTTTCTCATTTCCTTAAAATAATATTCATTCACTTATTTTATATTCCCTATGTTGACTTTGTCCCTGGTAAATTTCAATAAGGAATTGTATCATAAAACTTAGGTTTCTCTTTGGATCAGGATGTATATAAGATGACCTTTTCTTTGAGGTTTTTGCTTTCCCCGTTAGACTGGTTAAAGTAGCTCCAAAATTGCATCCTGATTCTTTGATATTATAGCTACTCTAATTTGTTAACTGTTTCTTGTTGCTTCTCAATTGGCTAGCTCTGGGGTTCATTTAGCCTTTTCATTTGTCTGCCTTTTCTTTTTTCCATAAGGCATGACATACAAAACTTGAGAAATTCATCTATTATATTCTTTTTTTCATCTTGGTTTTTGAGCCTATTTTGTGTTTGCATGCTTATCCAGCCAGATCTGGTGTTGGAGCAGGTTTGAGTCTCATCGCTGTCCTTTGTTGAATAAAATAAACATTTTATATATTTCTCCATTGTAATTGGTGCTTGTTTTACACAAGAAGGATTGAAAAACAACCCGAGCAGGGTGGGAGAAACCACTGCTTGATTATCTTGACCATCACTAGTGTTATGTTGTATGATATATCATCATGTCTCCTCTTGCACTCTATTAGACCTGCATGCTATCTAAAATGTGATTTGACTTCACTTTCAGGTCAGGCATCCAAATATACTGTCATTCCTTCACAGCACTGAAGCTGAAACTTTTGATGGTACTACGACAAAGGTTACTGTCTACATAGTTACTGAGCCTGTTATGCCTTTGTCAGAAAAGATCAAGGAATTAGGATTAAAAGGTACCCAAAGGTACACACCATAGCTGGTTACTTATTTCTTGTTACATTTTCCTCTCTCAGATGACATTGTTTTATCATGTTTAATAATGTGGTTTGTCATATGCTCATTAATACACTCCGTTCTGTTTCATGGTTATTGTTGTTTATCATCCTTCTTCCAAATATCTGGTTATATTTTACTACCAGCTGCATGTCATTTGCATTTTAACCTCTAGGTTGAATATATATACTTGTCTGTGGCTTACCTCTCCGTTCAAAGGATAATTTCTGGGCTCTCCAATTATGTTTTCTCCTCTATAGATTCTCAACATTATTAGTCTTACCCTTTATTTATGATTAGTACCTTTTTAACTTTCTTTTGGTTACAGAGATGAGTATTTTGCTTGGGGACTGCACCGGATAGCTAAAGCTGTTAGCTTCTTGAATAATGACTGTAAATTAGTAAGTATACTGCGATTTTGTGTTACTACAAAGTTTGTTTTACAATCAATCTTCCTTGTGCAAAGTAGAATGATTTGCCTAAAACGTTGAGCTTTTGTCTACATGAAGTAGTCTAATTTTTGGTACTTATATCTGGACTCTTGCTCTCTTTAGAATCTCGCTGTTAATTAATTAACTGAGAACAGTAACAGCCTAGCCTTCTTATTACCTTTAGCCTGGTGACAGTGAGTTGAAAATCAATTTGTATATAGTGTTTGCATGGCTTGTAGAGATCCTGAGATCCTTTCTGTCTTCTTTAATACTGAAAATTGTGATATTAAAAGAAGTTTGGATTTGACACAATCTGTTGTGTAATTATATTCTGGGCATTCTACATATGTTTTTTAGTATGCTGCTTTCTTATTTTGCTTTCTAAAGAGTTCATTTTTTTAGTGTTTGAATATTAACTTTTGAATTGTTTTTATGGCATGACAGGTTCATGGTAATGTATGTACGGATAGTGTTGTAGTCACTCAAACTTTGGACTGGAAGCTGCATGCTTTTGATGTTCTATCTGAGTTTGATGGGAACAGTGAAGCTTCTACTGGACCAATGCTGGTATACTATGGATCTGAGTGAGATGATGACACACCATAGAATCATTTTGTAGCTTATGTGATATGAATGTAAAATCTTGCTACTTCTGTTAAAGTGAAATAACATCGTACTTTTGGTGGTTCATCATAGAATTAAGAAAGCTACAGATAAAAGCATCATAAAAAAATTTTATAAAAGAAGAAGAGAGAGGAATAAGGACTAAATTGGCCTGGTTTGACATTACATGTGTTATTTGGATCTCTTTATTGTAAGAGTTAGCATTTTTATTTTGCTTGTCTTGAAATTGGCTTTGTTTATATTTGTATTGTTGGGAATTCTTGATCTTTCAACTGGTTATTCATGAGATATGTGTCTTAACTTTTTCCCATTCTTGTATAGCAATATGAGTGGCTTATTGGTTCGCAATACAAACCTATGGAGCTGCAGAAATCTGACTGGAAACTAATTAGACAATCTCCACCTTGGTCTATTGATTCCTGGGGTTTGGGTAGGTACTTTCTTTGATTATTGTGAGGGTGATGAATTTAGGATTAGGTTGAATATGAGAAATGGTAGCTTTTTTTTTTTTGTCACAGTTCAGACTTATCTTTTGTGTCTAGATAAGTTATTTCTGTTCTATTTTCTGGTAATGTTGGAAAATTTTCATAATCTTGTTGCTTCACTTGTACTAATCGCAGTTTATTTGGTTTCTTCTTTAAACCTTTCTTAAATAGGATGTTTTATTTATGAACTTTTCTCTGGACAAAAGATGGTAAAATCAGATGAGCTACGCAATACTGCTTCTATACCAAAGGTATTTGTGTTATTTTGGATATCCATTATCTCATGTTCTTTAATGTTTCTAAAACTTGTAGTAGATGTATATATACACACACATATATTTGTGTTATTCCCAGTGAAATTTTTTTCATTTGCTTTTCTTATTTTCCTTTCTCACAGTCTCTACTTCCAGATTATCCGCGGCTCTTGAGTTCTACACCCTCTCGCAGGTTAAATTCGTCCAAGCTTTTGGAAAGCGGTTAGTCTCCACTAACCACTTCGTATCTCTTTTGCCTCAATTCATTCTTTAGAATGTCTTGATTCCTTATTTTATTTAGTATCTCTTTCTTTAACTTTCTTTGAGATGGAAGAATTGAAATTATGCATCTCGACGATACATGATGCCGAGATATGATCCATACAGCCGACCCCACAGTGGGATAAAGGCTTAGTTTTTGTTATTGTTGTGAGATGGAAGAAGGAAGAGAGTGGCTATATGTAAAAACCACGTAACTATTTACAGTGTCTTATGATTTTCTATTTCCTTTTTTCAATCTTTTTGACTGGTGGATAAGTGAAAAAGCTCTGGACTTGTATTTATGAACAGAAATCAAAGAAGAGTAGGTAGACAAAATGTAGGCCTGCTGTAGGTTTTAAAAAGTGATTAATTTTTCAATATTTCTTTAGAATTTGTTATGCACCTTTTTTTATCAGAAGTTTGGGCCTTTGGTTAAATGTTGACAGTCTTATGTCTGTTTGATTGGTAGTATCAGTAACCGGTAATCCTAAAATTGGTCTTCTTGGAAGTTTTATTTTATTTTTATTGTGGTTGCAGTCTTAATGAGTTTTTATTTAGTCAGATTTATTTTCCTACTGCATAATGTTTATCTGACTAATGTGGGAAGATTAAACCCCTACATGTCTGGTTTTTTAAAATTTTACTCAGAGTTGTCATGTTATTGTTTGTTGGTAGGGTTCATTTATTTTTCAATTGGTGGTTTTTGTTAGACACTTACATTCACGTGCGCACCGTTTGTTCCCTGTCTTCCCCTCCTCTCCCCCTTTCCTTGTTTTGTTGAATTTTATGAGCATTGGAGGTTGACAGCAGTCTGATAGTTTAGTATTGGATTCCCTGTGTTAGGATCAGTGAAACTGCTTGTATCTAGACAGATATGTATACCTTGGCTTTCAATTAGCTGAGGACCTAGTGAATTGGAATAAAGTTTGTTGCAGAAAGGATGAGTACAAAACTAAAGAGCTGATTGCTAGTCATAGATGATAATGTTAAAGTTGGATGGTTGCTTTCCTGAGTAAGGAGTATGATCAATTGTAGAGAATCCTCCTTTCTTCATACATCTTCTGTCCTGTCTCCATAGTCCTTAAACAGGAAGGGGAAATGAAGGGGGTCGATGAGATGGCAGCTGTTTATTAGCTTTACTGAAATATACTTTAATTTTTTAGTTATTTGGTGTTTCGCATATTATCTTCTCTTCAGCAAGTCTATTCTTTCTCCATATATCATTATTTTCTTAGAATTGTAAGGTTTGCATTTGCAGAATATTTCCAGAATAAGTTGGTGGAGACCATTCATTTCATGGAAATCCTTAATTTGAAGGACAGTGTAGAAAAAGATACTTTCTTCCGTAAGCTTCCTAGTCTAGCAGAGCAGCTTCCTCGTGAGATTGTTTTGAAAAAGGTTCCCACGAATGTTTCAAGATTAACTTGTTAGTATTAGTTTATCATTAATCAAATATATGACAATTTTCTTGTTACTACAGTTACTTCCTTTGCTGGCATCAGCTTTAGAGTTTGGTTCAGCTGCCGCACCTGCTTTGACGGCATTTCTTAAAATGGGTTCTTGGGTCCCTGCTGATGAATTTGGTTCCAAGGTCAGAATCTTGGTTTCTTTCCCTTAATTATTTCTTCTGCATTAACATGTTTATTGACTATGCTATATCCATATGCATTCCGTATCTCTGGTTAACATAAATTTCTTTCTTTCATCAGGTGCTACCAACAGTGGTCAAATTATTTGCATCTAATGATCGGGCAATTCGAGTTGGTTTATTGCAGCATATCGAACAATTTGGTGAATCATTGTCTTCACAAATTGTTGATGAGCAGGTATGCAATGGATGATTTGTTTTTTTTCTTATCCCAGTTCATTAAAATTCAGCTAAGGTTAGATGCCTATGGTAAAGTGAAACTACTTACGAAACTTTCTGATCAGGTGTTTCCTCATGTTGCTACTGGCTTCTCTGATACATCTGCTTTTCTAAGGGAGTTGACACTTAAATCTATGCTGGTTCTAGCTCCTAAGGTATGATAGATCCTGACTTTCCTGTTACCATAGTTGGTTTGAATACAAAGACATAAGATTTGTGTACGAAAATGAATGATATTGCCAGCCTCCTGTGAGAAGTTGGTGCTTGTTTGTTTACAATTTCTGCTGACTAATCTAATATGAGAGATATACATCATGGCAGAACACATTTTCTTGTTTGGAGTTCAGGAACTTCTATTTTTCGGAAAAAAGAAACAACAGTTAGACAAAATTAAGCAGTCATCAATTAAGTTATTGACTGCTACTAGTGATTTTTCTATGATAATCATTGAAATCCTTAGTATGCATATTTTACTGATGAGTGTGACATGATAGTTATTGTTCAATATTTGTTATCAATCTATTTCATATGAATGCTTTGCATTTCATATTGGACTGGTAACATATGGTTAGTTTGAAAATGAATTTTCTATAGAATCTCTAGTAATTTGTTTGCGACTATGAATTTCTTGGGGTTGATAGGCACTCACATTCAATACGATAAAAGTTAAAATTTGGCGGATATGAATTAAATGAATATAAAAGTTTCAAATATAGACCCAAAGAAAATGGAGGAATTGATAAAAATGTAATGCATAGGATTCAAGCAGGGTGGAACATATGGAGAAGTGCGACCTCTATATTTTGTGATAGTGACGTGCCGCAAAAACTAGAAGGAATATTTTATACAACTGCTATAAGACAGGCTATGCTTTTCGATTGGGGGTGTTTGGTGACTGAAAATGAACATGAACAAAAAATGAAGGTTGCGTAAATGAGAATTTTGAGATAGATGCGCGGGCATACTAGGTTAGATAGAATAAGTAATACAAGTATTAGGAAGAAACTAGGAGTAACTCCAGTAGATCAAGAAAAATGAGAGAAACATGCCAAAGATGGTTTGTCACATGCAGAGGAGACCCCTAGATGCCCCACTACAGCGGGTAAAAAGCAGAGAGGAAGGCTAAAAAAGAATTGGTAAGCAACTTTTAAAAATGACATGTTATATTTAAACAGAAGTAAATCAAATGTGTCTCAAACATACACGATGACGAGATATGATTCATATAGCTGACCTCACATAAAGGTATAAAGGGTTAGTTGTTGTTGATGGGAAATCACATTAACATTTCCAATAAAACTTTGTCAGATTGTCCCCCTGGATGGCCAACAACTTTGATCTAGTTCTTGTATTTCCTTTATATATAACTAGCTTATGAGTGCGTTGGTGGCTTAGTTTGAAATTTCTTGTGAATAAATTTATATCTTACTATTTGACTATTTTTTGCAGCTTTCTCAACGTACCATCTCTGGATCATTGTTGAAGTATCTCTCGAAGCTACAGGTTCTTCATTGCAGAACAATGTTAATAAGAAATAGAGCTGCTAGCTGCATAACATTGAAAAGTTCATAAATATATTCTATCTTGTTTGTGGCTTCAGTTTCTGACTTTTGAAGGTTGTGCAGGTTGATGAAGAACCAGCAATCAGAACAAACACTACTATTTTGCTTGGAAATATTGCAAGTCATCTTAATGAAGGGGTTAGTTAAAGTGTCTATTGCATATTGTTTTGACTAGAAACTTCATTGCTTGTGGATGTGGTAAATTTGATTGATATTCTGTAGGGTTTAGACTTTTAGTCAACATAATTAATTTTGTCACTTTATGGTCGAATTTGTTTTTTCCCTATTGGTAAATGTAGTAGTTTGCATTTTTTTTCCTTTCCTTTCTGCAGTCTTTAATGGAGTGATTTGTCTAATATAAATGTTATGTGGTGTATTGGCTATGAATGCAGATGAGGAAAAGAGTTCTGATAAATGCATTTACAGCTCGTGCTTTACGTGATACATTTTCACCAGCTAGAGGAGCAGGTGGACTTGCTTTTCAAAACTGTTCTTCTATTTCTTTTTTTTGCGGCGGCCTCACCCCCCCCCCCTTTCTTACGATGGGATTCTTGCTCCAGCTGCATTTATTTTCCCATAAGTACTAAGCAAGAAGTTGTATGGGGTGTCAGGTATCATGGCTTTATGCGCGACCAGCTCTTATTACGATGTGACTGAGATTGCAACCCGGATTTTACCTAATCTTGTTGTACTTACCATTGATCCTGACAGGTGACCTTTCTTGCATTGATTACTGTGTTACTTAGTTACAGTTGACCTGCCAAATTCTGACATTTGTTTTGCTTAGCTGTTTTCTGAAAGGGCAGCCCAGTGCATAAAAGCTCTTGCATGTGTTGGGGGGGGGGGGTGGGGTGGTGGTGTCTGGGAAAATATTAGGCCATGAAGGCCTAACGCACACAGCCTTACTTTATATTTCTATATGAGGGTCCTTTTGAGACTCATACCCATGATCGCTCTGTGAAACAGCTCTTGCTTCTTAGTTACCTTTTGTTAATATTCAGCATTATTTTGGCAATGCCAGCTTGATGCAAAATGATTCTGTATCTTCATTTATAAGAGCAAGACTCATGCTATCAAGTAAATTGATTACTGCATATTGTTCTCTCACTTGGCATTTCCTCTTGTTTCCAACACATGACTTGTGCTTTCAGTGTTCACCTATTTCTTTCATGCTTCTAGTGCATTCATCAGTAATTAGCGTTTAGTAGTTTAGAACCTTTATTTTTATTTTTATTATTATTTATCTTTCACAATTGAGCTGTTTCTTTTGAGCAGTGAAGTTCAATCAAAGGCATTCCAAGCGGTTGAGCAATTTTTGCAAATAGTGAGGCAAAGTCATGAGAAGGTTTGTCTTGTGATTTTCTCTTCATTTTACTTTGGTCTGCTGATGGTGATTTGTGTTCTGAGGAGAGCTATATTAATGAATGAATCTTGCCTGAATTTATTATAATTGTGGAAAACAGACTTCTCCCCTTTTAGTGCCATAAGTTGTCATCTGATTAACTGTATTCTTGTTGCATGCTCTTACTTTGGAAGATACATTCCAAACCTGAGTTGTCTATAAGTTTTAAAGTCAAAACAGTTTGTGCCATGATTAAGCTAAAAAGCTCATAGATTTTACAGTCCTTTGAAGTGCTAGTTGCACATTCTGCTTCCCGTATGCACTTCATTTTGGGGTGTGAAGTTGCATATGGAGACCATAAGCTTAACACATTTTCTTTCTAATGTGTAACTTTGATGGCCATTGCATGTTCTTAACTCTGCTTTCATTTGTACATCTATCTGTAGCTTGCTATGACTAATATGCCTTTGCCTTGAAAATTTGTCTCCTCGTGTTTTCCTATAAACAAACTGTTTTTTCTCTTATTGCTTTGTCATTGACTTTGTATTCGTTGTCCCCTTTTACGTTCTGAAGGCAAATGCTGGGGAAACAGGGGCAGGAACTGCTGGAAGTTTTCACCTTCCTGGAAATGCAGGTTTGCTTGGGTATGTCAAGGGTTTGAAATATTTTGTCAACATTGTTTGGGTATTGTTGATTGAGAAAGTGATTTTTTTTCCTCTTTTGATTTATTGCTTTAGCTTATTGTTTAATCGCTAGATTCTTAGCATGGGACCTGTTACTGCATGAAGTAGCATAATCTCATGGTAGTTTTTTTATATAGATAAGGTTTGGCAGTTTGGCTAATTGTGCTCACAGTGGTGAGTTATCTTTTTTGGATGGTTGGCTTACAGTTGGTTGGCTTTTTGTAGTTTATTATTGGGAATGCCTTTTCAGATCTCTGCCAGATGATTTCCATAATTGCATGCCTGAGAAGATTGCAAATCTATCCTCCTGTGCTTGACATTTTCTGAGTTTCTTTTACCTTTTATCTGAATTCTCTTTTAGGCCAATGGGAGATAGTTTATTAGAGTGGCACTTAGTCTCATTTCATTTTATTTTAATGATTTCGGTTTTTGTTTATTTTATGAGTGGTGAAGGAATTTTAGTTTATTGCAATTATTTTGGCATGCATATATTTGCCCAAAGCATTGGATCAATAACCAATGCCACCATTATTATGCAGATGGGCTATGAGCTCGTTGACTGCAAAAGGAAAACCTAGTGAACCAGTTCATGATTCTTCTGCAAACTCCAGTGCACCTCTTAGTTCCGTGGCCTCTAATACTTCCTCAGGTAAGCACAAAAATAAATGCGTTGTGTACTTTTTTGGTGGGTGAAAATGGCTTAACACAGAGCAACGGCCTTGTACAGTTGTACCCCCCGCTGGTTGGTGCTGCACTGCTGAGCAATTTTCTGTTGGGTTATTGTTGAAGGGAAAGGGCTGTAGCTTTTTAGCTTAAATGAAGAAAATGAGAAAGATTAAGATGATGTCAGTGTGATCCATCAGAACTAGTTAGGAAAGGGTGTTTAAATTTCAAAGATTCTTCTTGGGCCCCTCATTAACAAAATGATCAGACAGATAAAATGGATACTGAGTAATCTCATCTGTTGGTTTTTCTTTTGTTTTGAAATCTGACAAGCATAACATTACTCCCGGGTCAGAAGAATACGATTTCGAGAATGCTTTTGTGATCATAATCTGCTATGGTTCTGCATCTGATTTTGGTTCACAATTATCATTGTAGTGATGGACAGCGGAAGTCTAACACCAGTGCATACAAGTTCTAGTGGCATTACAGCAAATCGACCTGATCCTGATTCCCCAACATCAACTGATGGATGGGGAGAACTTGAAAATGGAATTGATGTGGATAACGAAAATGACAAGGATGGGTGGGATTTGGAGCCTCTTGAAGATCCAAAACCATCTACTGTTCTTGCAAATATTCAAGCAGCTCAGAAGCGGCCTGTTGTACAGCAGCCCAAACAACAAGGTAACTGCATCTCCAGTTACATGTTTATGCTGTGGTTTTTTTTTTTCGTTTTTTCTTTTTTTTTGCCTGTGGATATTAAACAAGTATTAAGAAATCAAGGGTTGAGTGGGGTCCGAGGGGGTGGTGTCGGTCAATTTCTGTTGTATTTGATATTTAAGCCATAATTTTAGAGGTGGAGACCTGTTTTAAAATATCTTACCTTGTGAGATGTTATGCTTGATTCAGTTACAAGTTTGCAACCAAAAGGTGTATCGAAGGGGAGCAAAGGTGAAGATGATGATTTGTGGGGATCCATAGCTGCTGCTCCTCCAAAATCAACATCTAGACCTTTGAGCTCGAGAAGTAGCGAAGCAATAGATGAAGATGATCCATGGGGTGCCATTGCAGCCCCGGTGCCAAAAAGTTCAATTAGATCTGCAAGCTCTAGATCAAGTGGTTCTATAGCTGATAGTAGTGACCCGTGGGCATCTATTGCAGCCCCTCCTCCGAGCACAAGAGCAAAGCCTTTGTCGGCCGGAAGAGGCCGGGGAAATAAGCCCGCTGCTCCCAGATTGGGTGCTCAAAGGATAAACAGAACATCGTCTGGTGGGATGTAAAGTAGCAGTATGAACATATACTACCAAAATGGCAAGTGTTGGAAAATAGGATGTAAGAAACTACAGAAGAGGGGTTTTTGTAGATTTGTTTAGGCCGCCTGAGCTGAATTATTACAACCATTTGATTTGTAATATTATTGTTTTTATGATGGTCGGTTTGTTTCTGTTCCTGCTATTATTTTATGTGTAAGAAAAGGGAAAATGTGTAAATTTTTTTTTTCAATGAAATGGTATAAAAATTGGATCTATGATAAAAATGAATGGAACAGGCTTGTTTTTGTTGTCCCTTCTTCTGTCTGCCTTCATTTCATCAGCTGCTATTGATGGCAATGTTAAGGGGAGGATGAAGATTTATGGTACTTTTGTCAATTGGTCAGGTTTGAGAATTGACAATCTATTAGAGTAATAATAGACTTAATAATAAATTATAGCAATTTTTTTTTTTTAATTTTATAGCAATTTATGTGCTATTGTTATATTTTTATTAATATTACATAATTGGTTATTGGATGAAGAAACTCTATACTCCCTTTTCATCGAGAAACTCTTCCACATTATATTATAACAACGAGAGAAAAGAAATTGAAAGGGTACGGCAAATGCATAAAAGAATTTTTTTCGGTTCTTAAATAAATGTCTCATTAGAGAAATAACTGTGTGTTCATTGATAGTACAACAATCCCTACAATCCAATATCTAAAATGTCATTCGATGTACCACACTACCACTGAACTATATTGGGCACAGAAAAAATGAATTATGTATGAGTTTTAAGACTTTCATAGTTTTTTTTTTTGTTTTTTAAATATTGTCTCTCTTGCTTTTCTACCATTAATTACTTGGAAAGAAAAATAAAATTAAAAATTAAAAAAAAAAAAAAGAAAGAAAGAATTTGGTATTTTGGCATTATATGTAGTTTCATTACTAGGATCCATGAAAATCGGAATCGAATTTTTTACTTCCTGAGCCTTCACACACACAGGCCGGGGTGATTGCACAAAGTTGAAAAAAAGAAGATAAAACGGTAACAGTAACAAAGCAACCACCGTCACTTTCATCTTCTTCTTCTTTCAACTCTCCCTTCTTCTCTATCTTCCTCTGCTGCATTCATCACAATCCGAATTCTCTTGCTCTCGTTCCTGGCTGTTTGAGTTGAATACATTTAGGTTGAAGCGCACAGAAAGAAAGAGGAACGAGACACAGCCTCGGAGACTGGCGATTGCTTTGATCTGGGATGCGCGATGAACAACGGACTAGGGATTGGGTTTTTACTCGGATTCTTTTTGCTGCTGTCCAATTGGATGACTGTGCAAGTAAGGGGCTCGATCCATGAGTACAGGAACGGCGCTTTCATTCCCCAGTACAATTCTTACTTCTTTCTCGGCGGCAATGAAGGTCTTTATGCTTCAAGGGTCCTCAATGTTGCTCGCAGAAACTCTTCTGATGATGATGATACAGTTAATCCCCTTGATGGCAAGTCCTTTATCAGGTAAATTAATTTATATTCGAACCAAAAACACTTGTTGTTTCGTGTTTTTTCTTCAATTTCTGTTTATCAACGTAAAGGGTACAAATGTGATATTTCTCCCTTGCTTGTCCCTTAACTGAAACTTGACTTTTGCCGTGCTTTTCACTGCAATTTGGAGTTATTTTAGGGTTTCTGATACTCTTCTAGTTGTTAATGGTTAGGCAGGCATCATTTAATTGCGCAAAATGAATTTGTTTTTACCGTGTGAAGTTTCTCCTTCAGCTGATTCTATCGCCACAAAATAGCATTTTCATGTATCCATGCTTGTAATGGATCATGGTAAATGTAGCCATCTTGTTCAGATTTTTATGAAGATAATAAGAGTTTTTAGGAGGTTTATCTGGCTTAAGAATTCCGACATTCTTTCAGGTTTGACTCCATCTCTTTTAGGAGAACCACGGAGTCTGCTAGCAAGCAGAATGAGATGCAGCCTAGTACTGGTGTAGTCGAAGCCATTATAGTCGAAGTGAAGGACAGGGATAAGATTGGAGGTTCCTATCTGAACAATGAAGCTATATGCTGTACTCCTGCTCTTTCTAAGGATGGCTCCTGCAAGGTAGGAGAGGTCATAATTCGCCAGGACCCTAATAACCCTGGTTGGCCAAAGCGGTTCCAAGCCTCCTTTGCTGGGAAAAGTGAAGAAGCCACAATGGCTCTTGAAACTGTAGAGATCAATAAAACTGGGATGTACTATCTCTATTTCATGTTCTGCAATCCTGAACTTAGAGGCACATTGATTAGCGGGAAAACTGTCTGGCATAATCCCTATGGTTATTTACCTGGGAAGATGGCGCCACTGATGACATTTTATGGTTTCATGTCTCTGGCATATCTTTTCCTCGGTCTATTCTGGTTTGTTCGATTTGTGCAGTATTGGAAAGATGTCATACATCTGCATTACCATATCACTGCTGTGATTGGTCTCGGAATGTGTGAAATGGCTCTTTGGTATTTTGAATATTCAAATTTTAATGCTGTTGGTTACAGACCTATGGGAATTACTCTTTGGGCCGTTTCCTTTAGTGCTATCAAGAAGACTGTTTCTCGGCTTCTTCTTCTGGTTGTCGCAATGGGTTATGGTGTCATGCAGCCCACCCTTGGTGCCATCAAATCAAAAGTATTTCTTCTGGGTGCAGTATATTTTATGGCTTCAGAAGCCCTTGAGCTCGTCGAGCATTTGGGAAACATCAATGACTTTTCGGGGAAAGCAAGACTTTTTTTAGTGCTTCCTGTGGCCATGTTGGATGCCTTCTTCATACTTTGGATTTTTTCTTCATTATCTAAAAGTTTGGAGAAACTTCAGGTAATAATCATACTTTTTACTAGTTTTTTGAGCAAATGTTGAAGTAACTACTTGCATCCGTGAATCATGCTTTCTCTCAACTATTTGCCAGAAATTATGGTATATGTTCTATGCTGGAAGAAGTATTATATGATTAGAAAGTTTGTGTTGGTTTGCAAGTTTTTGCCGATGAGATGTTCATTGTAAATGGGAGCACAGCTGCCTCCTTGGTTCGTTTTCATGGACCACAAATAGTAGTATGATCACATGCATAGAAATTGGATTTGGTCAAGTTTTAATGTATGGTAGAGAACTTTTGCTTACCAATTTTTCTGTAATCTTGACGCCTTGAACTTATACTGTAACAATCAGAGGCTAGTGTGATCAGTTTTCAGCTTATTAATTTTTGCTACAAAAAAAGCTTATTTACTTATTTTCTTGACAATTTGTTTTTCCGAACTCAGGTTGAGTGAATAATGCATAACTTAAAGCAGAAGAAATTTAAAAATCACTGAAAAATTATATCATTGAAGTACCCATACTAAGCTACCAATACTAAGCTTTTCAATGCTACTTCCTCAGATTAAAAGGAGCATGGCCAAACTTGAGCTCTACCGAAAGTTTACAAATGCTCTAGCAGTATCTGTTCTGCTTTCTGTTGCTTGGATTGGCTATGAGGTATGTGTTTTGCCTTGCTTCATGCTTATCTTACTTTAAATCCTGGCTGGCAGAATTGCAAGTAGGAATCTCTTGAGGATGCAAGCCTCCTAAATTTTATTTAACAAGACATGCAGTTCCTTTTCTTTTCTTTTTTCTTTAAAGGAATCCCCATCTTCTAAAATTTCAAATGATGACAAAAAGAACATCGTAAAGGTTTCACTTTTAGATTTATCGGCATTTCAAATTTGTCACTCTCTGAAAGTGAATCTGGTTGATTTTTGGTGGTTCAGTTATACTTTAATGCAAATGATCCTTATAGTGAAAGTTGGCAAAGATCCTGGATTATCCCTGCTTTTTGGACTTTGCTGGCGTACTTGCTATTGATGGTAATTTGTATCCTTTGGGCACCGTCACGAAATCCTACAAGGTAAACTCTCAATTTTGATACTTTGATACAGAAATTTACTTGTCAGCACTGATAAATTTGGCATTTAATACCATGAAGTTCTAAACTTTGCTACTTATTTGTAAAGGTTTACTTGGTGCTACTTTTGGCTTCAAGCATCATGGAATGTTGAAAGTACCTTAGTTTTTTATAATCATATTGTATTAACCTAAAAGTAATGCTAAACCTTCTACAATTCATAATGCGTTGAGACTTCTTCCTGGTAATCCCATTCCTGGTAATGCGAAAGTTCTCAAATAATGGAGGTGTATACTTTCAACAACAGTTCTTTATGATATTAATATGATATTGCAGATACACATACTCAGACGAAACAGCTGATGATGAAGAGGAAGGCTTAGCCCTGACGGTCAGTGGAGGAAAAGTTGCTGGAGATTCAGCAACAAAATTGGACAGAAAGGAAAGGAAAGCTACAATTACATCTGATTATGTAATTGGACTAGGGGAAGAACTCGAGGAGGACAAAAGGGAATAGTGAGAGCTACAATGTTGTATCGCCTACGGATTATAGCTTATTTTACACGCTGAAGTATGTCCAGATCCTTGTGAATTCGTGTTAGATTGGAAAGGGTGCAGAGGGATATGACATCACAGAATCGAGAGAGAGTTTCTGCCCTGGGTTTTGTCTTGTGCCATAGTTTCTTCAAGGTTGGGAAGCTCAGGAGTTTCACATACCGAAATGCCCTAAAACATTTGAGTTTATTTTTGGCTGTGGAGAAAGGCGAAAACATGGTTGATCTGGTAACCTCTCCGTATGAAAGTTCAGAGCTTCCTAAAGGAAGTTCAGTTGTTTGAACCTTGAACGATGAACTAGAGAGTTATATTTTGCTCAACTGAATTGTATAATAATTATAGGACGATACAATGATCACAACAAATTTGTCAGAATTGGAAGCTTTGTTTTTTTTTTTTTTTTTAATTTAATAGATCCTTGTGAATGGCTAATCTTATTCCCAGATTTCCTCCACAGATTCAAGAGAATCTTGCGTCTTCTTCATGTTACAGGTTAGATTTCTCAGGGCTCCAAAGATTTGAACTGTCTCATTAGAGGATGAATCGCCTGAGAAGAAAACGTCAATCTTGTTTTTGACCTCAATCCAACTGCATCCTGGGCTCTTCTTTATTCCCTTCTGCCTCATTAAAACCCTCACATTTGCTGCCTTTTCTTGTAAACCAGCTTCCACATACAAGTTCAGCAGTTGTATGTAATTGCTGCCCCTGCTGGGATCCATCTTCAACAGGTTCTTCGCCGCCATTTCCCCGAGCTCTACGTCGCGATGAACTCGACAGGCTGACAATAGACATAGCCATACGTTCTGGTCAGCTTCAATGTGCATTTTCTGTATGAAACCATAAGCATCATTCAACAATCCAGCACGACCCAAGAGATCCACCATGATAACATAATGCTCCATTCTGGGCTCAACTCTCTGTTCCCTCATCAATTCAAAAATGTTCAGGCCTTCATAGACCATACCTGAGTGGTTGCAGGAAGAAATCAAGGACAGAAATGTCACCTCGTCCGGGGAGACACCGGAGTTTCTCATCTCCTCGAAGGCGCGGATCGCTTTCAGACATTGTCCGTGAGATCCATAACCAGAAATCATGGAATTCCATGTCACTAAATTTCTACAAGACATGTTCTGAAGCACATTCTCCGCGTATGATAAGAATCCGCACTTCATATACATGTCGATGAATGCATTCTCCATTTGAACATCATCTGGAATCTGAAGTCTTATTTTGTAGCCATGAATTGCCTTTCCCTTGAGCAATGCTGCTGCAGATGAGACCGCGAGGAGAACAGTGGTAACCGAAACAGAATCGGGATACAAGCCGTCCTCCATGATTCGAGGAATAACACTGATCGACAGATCTGTGAGCTCATTCTGGCAATAGCAAGAAATCAAAGAGTTCCAAACCACCAAATTCTTCTGCGAAATCTCGGAAAACACATATGTAACTGAGTTCGATTGCTTAAACTTCGAGTAAATGTCCATAAGAGCAGTACCTACGTAGGCATCAGATTGCAGCCCTCTCTTTACTACAATCCCATGCATACAGAGACCAAGATCCATACTTTCAGTTTTGGCCGATGCATTTATAACCGTTGCTACTATATCAGGATCAGGCTCCAATCCATCAGATTCCATTGCTTTGAACAAATCCAGAGCTTCCTTGAATTTCCCATACTGGTAATGACATGATATTATGGAACCCCAAGCAATAACATCCTTTCTCTCCATGCTGCTGAAAACATCAACTGCACTTGCTAAATTCCCACACTTTGAGTACATAGTCAAAAGAGAACTCTGGATAGCAACATTGTTCTGAATCGGTCTTTTAACGATTTCTGCATGCAGTGTCCTCCCAAAATCATACAATTCCATCGTACTGCAACATGCTAGAATATCCAACAGTGTGAATGAATCGGAAGGAACTGCGCCCGACAGCATTCGCCTATAAGTTTCCAAAGCATCACAGACACGGTGGTTGTCCACATAAGCTGAGATCATGGAGTTGCATATTTCAACTTGTTTGTTTCCTACTGAATGGAAAACCTTCTCTGCATCTTCAACCTGTCGACACTTCGAATGCATGGTCAGAAGAGAAGTACAGACGTATGGTTCCTCCTCAAAGCCTAATTTGACAGCATCACACTGCACCTGTCGACCGAAAACCGAGGATTCAACTTGAGAAGCAGCAGCCAATGCACTCGAAAGTGTTGCCGGGACGAGGAGGCAACCTTCATTCTTGGAAAATGAGTATAGTTCCAAACTCTTTCTCCACAATCTGCTCTCGTTAAACCCATTAATCATCACATTCCATACTACTATAGTGCGAATCCTATCCTCCAGCCTCACAAAAATGTACCAAGCATCCATTGGCCGACCGAATTTGGAGTACATATCAATCAAGGCAGTGACAACAAAGCTATCATAAACCCAGTTTCTAACAACAAAACCATGAACTTCCTGTCCACTTCGAACATTCCCGCAGTCACTATCAAACAGCCCGAGAAGAATACAAAGAGAATAGCCATCAGGAGCCACACCCGAAAGCTGCATTCGACGAAACTGGAGTAAACCCTCATAGATCAGCCCACTTTTAATAAACCCATCAATCATAGAGTTCCAAAGCGTAACATCTTCAGCCAATGCTTTACAGTGGGACACATTATCAAACACCTGGAATGCATCACGGAGAACCCCACATTTAACGTACATATCCACGAGTGAAGTGACGATGAAAGGGTCGAAATGTAGACCCAGGGTGATGACTGTACCATGAATTGCCCTTCCATACCAGGGATTTGAGAGGGAAGCGCAGGCTTTGAGGAGAGAAGGGAAGGTGAATTTGGAGACGTCGAGCTGCCGGCAACAAGATTCCTGGGCATATATTTGAAGGGCTTCCCGGTAGCGTTCTTGTTTAACGAGAACCTTAATTATGGAGTTGAGCGAAGACGATAAATGGGGTCGTAGCAGAGTAGAAAAGCTTCGGAAATTCAACAGATTGAAGCACATTTCATAATAATAGCTCAAGGTTTACAAATGTATTGATAAACAATATCCTAACTATCTCTGAATCCACCGTGCTTTATGAGGGTGTTAAAACCTTAATAACCTCGTATTATATCCGGGCGTAGCCTTTGTAACTTCGTACGTCGATGCAACTGTTAAACTTCTTCCACCTGCCAGAAAATAACGATGAATAATGTCCTGATAAGTGCATCTCCTTACTCAACAATGCTGATCAGGGGCATGTGCAATTGTGCAAACCTGAGGGAGGTTCATTAATTCATATACAGCTTTTGTCGGCGTCAGCTCGTTGTCAATGATCCGAGCTACTGCTGTCAAAACTGGCATTTTAACCTTATATTTCTGGGCTAGGGTAATGACTGCTCCAGCTGTTGATACACCTTCGGCCACCTGAACCATTGCCGGGGTTAAATATCCAGAAAATTTTAAACACACAAGATGTGAGTGGGAATCTAAGAGACCTGATTCATGGAACTAAGTATATCGTTGAGATTTTCCCCTGAACCCAATCGAACTCCAACTGTTCTGTTTCTTGAAAGATTCACAAAACAAGTCAGCATAATGTCTCCAGTTCCTGATAAACCAGTCAGTGTCGTTGCTTTGGCGCCCATCTTCATTCAAATTATAAGAGAATTACATACTATTCCAGAAAGAAAAAATGGTTAGGAAGCACTGACAAGCATGCAACAACATTCAAGCCATGAGAGCAGGTGCAGGCTTGCAAAGTGAGCAAAGTAGAAAGGAAAAAAAAGTGTACTTTAGGCAGCAGCCAAAACTGAAGCAAAACATCAAACTCCAGACTCAATGAGAAGGATTCTCTTATGAAAGAAGATCAATGGAAATGTTATTGCACAAAGAAACAGCTTCACAAAGCACCAAATTCTGGATGTGCAATCCCGTATGCTTACCTTTGTTGCCAACCAACGTATCTCAGAGCAGCCTTGTGAAACAAGAGCCGCCATTGAATTGTTTCCAAGATTTAATCCTACCACAATTCCAGCTGCTATAGCCAGTACGTTTTTCAGTGCACCAGCGATTTCAACCCCTGTGACATCACTGAAAATCAGTGTAACAAGCTTAAAGGCATGGGTGTAAAATTCAGCATAATAAACATTTCCTATTGCTAATGAAGGGAAAATGTAACGAAGGTTACCAAAACGTACATAAGTCAATGTTAAGCTTAATAAACATTTCCCATTATTTATGAAACTCCAACAGACCCAGCATATGTTAAGTCATATAAACAAGATTTAAAATGAAGTCACAAACCTGGAAGTATTAATTCTCAGGTTTCTGGAAGCTAAAAGTTGCTGAACTGCATCTGCCATCTTCTTGTCTTTTGAGGCAACCACCATTGCTGCACGTACATAGATGCATCAGTAAGATCAACCAGAAACCAGACTAAAATATAATAGTCAGCAGAATTCATTGCTCTGAAACATATTTAACTGACCTGTTGGCAATTTATTCATCAACTCGAGTGCAAAAGAAGGTCCTGATAGGACAACAACAGGCTAGCGAGGATTTTTTAGAGCTTTTGGAATGATTTGAGACATCATTCGTAATGTATTCAGCTCCAAACCCTTGCTGAGGGATATAAAAGGTAAGCTCGGATCAACATATGCAGCAATCTCCTCAAGGAAAGACGAGCTAAACTGCAATCAATGGAGCTCCTCGGTCCATATGATAATATTGAAGAGAAGGAGGAATGAAGTTATAGTGCTCAATCTAATCTTGTAAAGAAAACAGGAAGGTTGAATTTCAGGTAATTATCCTTATCCGATTGAATCAAACAAGGAATCTGCCTTTTTAGGTCTCCATAAAAGCAGAACCCGATAGGATAATTTGGCAATCTTAAAATGAAGCACCACCATACAGTCAACCAGAGTGTATGTGGAGGAAAGTACCTGCACAGGTACAGCATGAAAGCAGAAATTTGCATCCAGCAGAGCTGCTTTGGCGTCAGTTGTTGCAATGACATTTTCTGGTAACTGGTGTTCTGGAAAATACTTACTGAGATAAAAGAAAAAAGGGGGTGACTCGAGAGACCTCTCAGAACTGATATTGAATCTTCAAAAAAGAACATGCTAAATTCACGTGAAATTATTACATTTCATCAGAATGAAGATCAAGAAAGGACAGTAGACTTGGAATACTAAGTACAACTATGCCAGCAGTAGACAAACAACAATAGTAAAATACAGCAGCAATAGAGAGAGGAAACTCACCAGTTATAGTGTTTCTCATTAATAGACTCACATACTTGAGGATCTCGTACAAGCATATTGACTTCTATTTGGGATTTTCTTTCTGCAACATGGGCAGCCATAGCTGTTCCAAAAGATCCACCTCCAAGCACCACCACCTAAAGCCAAACAGCAGCAAGAGTTAAAAAGCTGTTTTTACTCCATCCCAAACAGAAAGTCACTATAACAACTTAAAAAACAAAAGCTCAAAATGAAAAGTGGATCTAATAATAAACAACAGAAATGTGGAAAACCTAAGAATCTACTGAATCGAGAATTGGAAAAAGGTAAGATCAGAAAACACTAATTATCATACGAAACACACCAACCCAAAGCTTAGTAATGACTGATGAATGTAACTCAACTGAAAATTCAATCAAGCAAGACAGTCGCCAAATTACTCGTATTTAGACCCAAAAAAAAAACATTTGCCTCATATTTTTACTGAATGTAGATAAGCAACTACAATGAAGAAAATATAATTAATTGAATACCCGTTACAAATGAAAGATGGGGATAGTATAAAGAAAGATAAATTAAAGTAACCTTGCGAGTGCGCTCAAGAACGTCTGTCTTGGCTTTGGAGCGCCACGAGCGGGACCATCTGACCAGCTTCTCCCAAGCCACTCGCACCACTTTGCGACTGTCCTTGGAGTTGGAAGAAGAGGCGTCAGCTGTACTGCTAGGGCTAATTCCACCAGGCGGCGCCGACGACGGAGGTTCTGCATTTTCTGCATCTGCCGTCCCACTGGTAGAGCTGGTGGCGGAAACAACAGCACCGGCAGCAGGAGGAGAGTGAAGGGCATAACGATAATTCAGCGGAAACTTTCGCGGCACTAAAATCAAACTTTTACCTGTTTGAATCGGCTGTTGGTAGAGACAATGATAATTATGTGAATCACTGTTACCAGCTCGAACGGAAGAGAAGACTTGAGGCGACGAACACGGCGGCGCCCGTAATCGGAGAGACATATCTTTTGCTCCTTTTGAAATAGCGGAGGAAAATGGAAATGGTGTTTCGTCTAGTTTAACTTCTACTTCTATGCCGTGAGTACTTGTACCGTACGCTCCGAGATTTGTACATTTGGGAACGTCCACAAATTTGGTGCCGCTTTGTACAACAGAAAAAACCGTTTGGATTTTCCACCTATGACGGCCAGGCGCGTGGACCCTCTTCTTCTTTTTTCCTCCCTTGAAGAAATGGGCCAGAGTAAGACAATGTCATGCCAGGAAAGTGAGGTATAACTTACCCTCAAAAGCTAGCTCAAGAGGGGAAGGTGTCACACTCCCCCTTTAAACCACACATTGGTAGCCCACACTACCAATGTGGGATGGCTCATTGCCTGACACCACCACGCTTCCGCACCGCCGTCCACGGCGATCCTTTGATCACAGTGGGAATCGAACTCCACTACGGTATGGGAAGGGTGGGGCTCTGGCTCTGATACCATGTCAGGACTTAAAGCCTGAATTAGTACAAAAGAGTAAGTAACCAGAAAGAATTGTAAAGAGATGAGAAGAGAAGATGAGAAGAGAAGAAATAAAGGGGAAGAAAGGAAGAATTTTAGATAAGAAAATCAGAATCAATCCCTAATGCCCTCATATGAATTGAACTGTGAATATAAGCTAGCTCCCAATCTACACTATTACATAATTGCCCTCCTAACTATTTAGGGTCATGACAATCCATTTCCCTTAAAACAAGCTTGTCCTCAAGCTTGGTAGATGGAATCCTGAGTCCTCCCTATGATTCTTGCATGATAAACACTGTAAAATCCAGTATTTTTCTGCATTTGTCCAACCCCCTACTGATCCTTAGTACCTCCTTTGAATGTAGTTACTAACTTATCCCAAGATTTTGGAATATAGTTGTCTCCCTAATAGCTAATCAAATTCAGATGCTTTGATCAGAGCCAGAGCCCCACCCTTCCCATATCGTAGTGGAGTTCGATTCCCACTGTGATCAAACGATCGCCGTGGACGGCGGTGCGGAAGCGTGGTGGTGTCAGGCAATGAGCCATCCCACATTGGTAGTGTGGGCTACCAATGTGTGGTTTAAAGGGGGAGTGTGGCACCCTCTCCTCTTGAGCTAGCTTTTGAGGGTGAGTTCTACCTCACTTCCCTGGCATGACAGTGGTATCAGAGCCAGAGCCCCACCCTTCCCATACCGTAGTGGAGTTCGATTCCCTTCCCATACCGTAGTGGAGTTCGATTCCCACTGTGATCAAAGGATCGCCGTGGACGGCGGTGCGGAAGCGTGGTGGTGTCAGGCAATGAGCCATCCCACATTGGTAGTGTGGGCTACCAATGTGTGGTTTAAAGGGGGAGTGTGGCACCCTCCCCTCTTGAGCTAGCTTTTGAGGGTGAGTTCTACCTCACTTCCCTGGCATGACAGACAACATATGGGCCCAAATTGCCCAATTGTCCCATGACATGTGGGCTTTATATCGAGTGAATTCTCCATCAATGATCAACCCAACCCAAATTGCCAAAGGGAACTACTCCTTGTAAGTATACAGGCTTGACATCAATGCAAGTTACTTCTACATCAATTCTAATGTTACTCTGTCAAAATAGTTCCAGCTGTATATTGACTTAGGGCCTATTCTTTTTGAACGTTTTGAAAACGATTTTGAAAACAAGTTTTGAAAAATAGTTTTATAATGTAAAAAGTGTATTGAAAATATAAAAAGTAGATGCTGAATAGTAAAAAGTTGTATTGGAAATGATGGAATATGATTAAAATATATTAAATTTACTGTTGAAACCAAAACCGTTTTCAAAACGAAACAAAAAGAACAGACCCTTAACCTTATCGACGAGGGATAGTTTCCTCAAGTGCAAAATAGTTCCAGCTGTATATTGACTTAACCTTGTCGACGAGGGATAGTTTCCTCAAGTGCAGGTAATGATATGGTTTTATATTTGGCGAATCCTAATACTCATTGATATTTGACGAATCACAACGTTAAACTGACATAACGTAATTTATCGTTATTTCATAACCATGTAAAGTTTGAAATAAAAAAATGAATGACGTGGCATTAATAACTTGACGGAAAATCGTTTCACCCTTAAAAAATGCAAGCCTACTTATATAGTACCATTAGTAATTATATATAGTGAGTAAACGAGGCATAGCATAGCATAATACGCACGCAATTAAGTAGTAGTAAACTAAATGGAATCCTGCTAGGCTAGCTATCCACAATCCACGCGCTTTTAAAATCTCAAACCAATTAAAAGAGTTCTTTGATTGGCTTAGGCTACCCTTGTTCTTCTTCTTCTTCTTCTTCTTCTTCTTCTTCAATAATTTGTTAATCCAAAGAATATTCCCTCTTCCATTAATCCTAATTTCCTAACCCCTTTTGGCTGTTCCAAAATCCAAACTGAGGTTTGCTAATATTCTTCATGATTACTGTTCGTTGATTCTATTGTCTGTTGTACTCTGTAGTTCTGTACCGCATAATTCTTTCGAGTCAAAAAAGAAGCTGAAGCTAATCGGCAATAGCAAGCACCCAAAGCTCATCGCAACAGAATTCCAGAAGGTATGCTACGCTTTGCTTTTGGTCGTGAAATTCAACTTTGGCTTCTTCTTTTTGTTGGCCCCCCTTTTTTGTGTTTTTGTTGAATTCTGGGCCGTGAAGTTAATTGATCAATTAGGTATTAGGTTGAGTAGGGAGATGGGTCGCCTCCGTGGCAGCCTCCTCCGCCGCCACCACACCCAAAGCGAAAGGGGGGAAGGCCCATATGATGATCATTGCCGCCCGTGTTTGGTAGTAAGCAGTGCATTGAGAGTGGCGAAGAGGTGCATGTTTGTAGCGTGTTATCCCCTGTTGCAGTGCTTTGGATGGGATGAGCGCAGACACCACCACCACCATCATCACAAGTTCAGGCATTTTCATTGACTCACAAACAAATACATGTTTATTTAGAGGTCATTCATGATCAATTGTTTCGTACAACTTGAATTGAATTACATGAAAATGTAAGGAAATCGTTTCGATCTCTCAGCCATTTGCTGCACTTGCGTAAGCTTTCGTTGTTTGTTAATCAAGTTGCCCGCCTCATTGAGTTTTTGATTGGTGGTCGGTCGGTCGTGGTCGTTAAAGTCAAACATTTGATGAGATCAATTTGTTCATCCATCACTATGTGAACCTTTACACTTACCAGGGACGGTGTTATTTATTAGCTGTCTTTGCTATAGTCGTAAACTGAATTTAAGGAAAGAATTGTGCGTGCTTCTATACCATTTTCGTCTCATTACAAGAATCTGATTTGACAAAAAATACACAACTTATTATACAAACTAGTAGACGCCCGTAGTTGACATTTGAGGTCCCGTGGTGTAGTAAATGAGTAGGTTGGTTGGGTGGATCATTGTCGTCGTTAAAAATTGAAAACAATTAGTCAATGAATCTATCATTAGGCTTTGGAACATGCATTAGGCAATTAGAGACACAGAAAGCGCTATCATCATTAACTTACACAAGTTGATGGCATCCTAACCAGATTCCATTGACAAGGTGATGGATAATCTTGTTTGGGATTGGAAGTTTCGTTTCTCCTTCCGGCCATCCACAAGAAGAAGTTGACCTAACTTTCCAACGACATATTTCAATTCCGTAAAGTTTGACCAACGAACAGTCGTCATGCACAAGTTGCCCCCTTACGTAAGACCCATGTTTTCTATTTTCCATGTCTCTCAACTTGTACACAATATCATACTCAAGAGTGCAGACCGGAGTTATCTTCTTCAGGTTTAGAACATCAAAGCAATTTGAATGTTAATGAATATGATTTCAGTATGTACTGAGAAAGAAACCTCAAAATTTCATCCATCAAACACGCGTTAAGCACACTACTACCACTGAGGAGAATGGAGTCTACAACATGAAAACACGAAACCAAACTTCTTCCTGAAAACAGCAGCTTTTGCTAAGCTCAATAAGTATAATGACAAATTCAAATGGAAAACTGGCAGAAATTTAAAGCAGAACAGCACTGCATGTGTAGATTCCATCTAAAATAAAAGTAGCATCATTCTCAGAAGCTAATAAATCAACGCCGAATCTCTAAACCAGACGAGCAAAACAGCCAAGAAGAATGAAGAAAGACGAGTCAGTTAATATGCACCACTTAAACTTAACTAGGCACAAGGGAGAAAAAATGCGTTGTTTATCACTTAACCAGACTACAACAATGAATAGAGTGCATTGATTTGTAAAACCATGGGGGAAGGTGTTCATAGGTATCCATACACACTTTATGATAGACTTGACATTAAACACATACCCAGAAAATGCAACACATTCTCCAATTTTTGCCCCCTTAGGAACTATGAGTTGCTCCACAACTTAGTGATCCTGATTGGAAGCACATAATACCTGCAAAACAATGAAGTTGCATAAGAATCACAGGCAATCTAGTAGATGATGAAATGTGATATTCAGAATCCAGCACATGGTTACAAGTTCAACCCATGAACAAGCATCCAGCTTTTTTTCACATCTAATAGGATGAATTAAAACAAAGAGTCTTATACGTGCAAGCACTTAGCATTCCTTTTTTGGAATACAATAAACCACTGCCTTACTTGATTTCTAACCATAATTTCAGTCAATCTAGCCAGATCAGAGAGAGTATAAAATGCCCAAAATATATGCGAAGGAGCAATACCAGCCCCTCTGACATGACATCTTGAAGCTTTGAAGGTTTTACATTTGTTATCAGTACAACATAACGATTCTGCAAAATACAAAGAAATAGCAACAAAAGTTTAGGCAAATTAAGAATTCTACACGAAAACTCAACAAACACAGATGCATACACAAGATTGATACCGTCAATTGCTCAGGACTATGTTTTGCCAGACTACTGACCACCTGTCGTTTTTTACTCTTTCCAATATCTACTTCCTCAACCAGTAAGCTGCACCAAAGAATGAATTGGAGAAAAAATGTTTTAATGCATCTGCATTCGCAGGACATGGTCAACATCAACAGGATGTTTACCTGTCTTCTGATGGATGTTGAGATGCTTTACGAACAAAGGCCAATCTGTATCTTCAGAAAACTAACAGGGACATCACTATCTTTACCAACTGTTTCCTTTTCATTCGACTTTTTCTTGTCTGTAGCAGCTTGGTTTCCAGCTGCGACCTCCTTCTTCAAATTTATAAGCACAAAGAAAGAGCATCCAGTGAGTGAAAATTCACATTAGAACTACAGAATGAGAAATAGAGCAATACGTAAATCAATATTCTTTTTCATCAGTTATCATTGAAACTCTTTTATCTTTCTTATCAACACAAAGTTAGTTAATGGACATTTTTTAGCCGCTCTGAAAAGGTCCCCATGGAAAAATCATGTTAACACAAAGGTTTCTGCCTTTGATTTTCACATGCAAACTTGCCATAGCATCACCTAAGATAGTGCTACTCTAAATTGTTCCGTGCAACTCAAATAAGTTGAAAAAAAGATATTTCAAAGTAAAAGATATTAGCTACTGGTCCTCATCTTCACCAATAATGAGAAAATCCCCACAGAAATTGAAATTTCACCAAAATAGAATCAGATACCCACAACAAAAAAAGTTGTTTGTGGAAGCAAATATCAACTTACGGAAATCCTCAAAAGCCAAAAGCTAGAATAATAAAAACTAGCTTCAGCTTAATTTACAATAGTCCCAGAAAGGCATTCCATGAATCTTAAAATTTTAACAACCCTTTTCTCTATCCCGGAACTACAGCAGAAACGATAACATGCCCATTTAATCCCGCGTTAACAGATTAGAAGAGTAGTCAACAGCTTTTACTGCTTTTGACTCTGCTTTGACATTAGTGGCCTCTTTTGTTTCTTGCACTGTTTTCTTTGCAGTTGACTCTGGTTCCACCTTCTTTACATTTTTTACCGCCTGAAACATCAATGCCAGATCATGGTACAGAAACAGATGTAGCACAGACTCCAAATCTTAAAATTCACCACTAAACACCCAGCCTCGTGGTGATATGTTCAAAAGCAAGCATAGAAACATCAGAGAAACATGTTGACTGACAGCATTGGACTGAGCTCAGCTAAAGCTTGAGAACAAATGTCAAAACTCAATTCCTTTTCATATGACAGTCAAAAGTTTAGGAATTAACCATGATAGAATTCTCACCTGAGGCTCAAATTGGACTTTATCTGACAAAATTGTTTTAAACAAATCCCCAAATTCCACCTTGTTCTGCACCAACAGAAAAAGGATCAGACCAACTAAAAAGTGTGACATCATTCAATTCATTCCATATTCAAGAAATGCTAAGTAGGATTCACTAGTGGAGAACCAGAATATTCCACTTTAAAAAGGGACATGAAGGTCTCTACAATAAGTAATGAATGAAGGCCATGTAGACAAAAACATCCACAAATATAAACAGTAATCAGTAAACTTCAATTTATGAGTTCCCAGCTATATCTATGATTTTATTAAGTAAACTGGCCATACTCCCACCAGGTACATAAAAGATCAGTCCAAAAACTGATGCAGGTTGCTAACGAGTTAGATATTTACATGCATTTTAACCCCCAGAGCTTTGAAACAGACAGAATATATAATGTGGTTTATCTCTCTTTCAATCCACTTCCCTTTCTGAGAAACTTTAAAAACATTAAAAAGTCTCAAAAGTTACAAAAATAAAAGCCAACATATGGCTGAAATACAATTAACAAAATAGTAGATAATCGTGATCAAAATTCAGATAAACAGAGTAATGAATACAAAGCATGTTCAGAAACCACCGCCACGAAACAAGGTGCACTGTGGACTCTTTCTGAGTATTATAATCGGCAGGCCTTCGCCCATCTTCGATCTGCTTCTAGTCTCTGTTGGTTATCTTGAATCTTCGCCTTCACTCTCGACAATCGTCTTGCAAGTTAGGGTTTTGACAAAGATCCGCATATCCCCACGGAGCCTCAAGACGAACAGTGGAAGGATTCCTTCTGAACGTTGTAATCCCCGAGAGTCCTCCCATCCTCTAGAACTAGAAGCTTCCCGGCGAAGATCAGGCTCTGCTGGGCGGGTGGAATACCATCCTTTCTTGAATTTTAGCCTTGAGGGTCGTCGATCCTCTCCGAATTCTCCACGGCTAGGGTTCGACCGAGTTTACCGGCGAATTTCGCCGCTGATCGGAAGGAATGCCCTCCGGATAACGAAACTCGGCATATTAGCTAATGGAATGAGAGAAGAAGACAAAAGAATAGGAAAGGGAAATTGTGGATTATGGCGGGCAAGGCGGCCTGTTTACGCTAGATTCAGAACGCGCTTTCGTTCTTCTGCGCTATCTTTACACTGATTAAACGCGCTTTCTCTTATTTTATTTTTTTTTTAGGAAAGGTAAATGATTTCATTCCCCGAAAAATACCGGATCAAACCCGCGAGATCAACAATACAACAGTTCAGTAATACATCAAAATAGGGGCATATCCCTAATCAAAAGCTTTACATTCAAAATTAGCATCACTAGCTACAAAGGAGCTAACAAAGGCTATGTTTCAACAGTTAGAAGAAATCCCCTAACTAAGTTCGTCCGAAGTTCAGCAGCAGTATAGCAAGCTAACATCATTCTCCAAATCTTCAGATTTTTCAGCAGACTAATGTCTTCAAAACAACACAAAATACCCGAATTTTCTACACCTAGTTCAGCCAAGGAAAGCACAAAGCTCACTCCAACCAAACCAGCTATCAAAAAAATTCAGCACTTCCCTCAAATTTCCATCCTTCTCCAGCAAACCTGTGAATCTTCAAATTTTTCCAGCAACTAATGTCTTCAAACAATACAAAATACCTGAATTTTCTATGCCTAGTTCAGCCAAGGAAAGCACAAGTCTCACTCCAACAAAACCAGCAATAAAAAATTCAGCACTTCCTCAAATTTCCACATCCTGGATCAGCCAAAGAAAGCAAACAGCCTACTACAACAGATCCAGAACAGAATTCCAGCAACATCAAGAGCAATCAGCAAATAAATTCACCCAAAAAAATACCCAAACAGCAGAAAAAACAGCTGCATCAATTCTCCCAATTTGTAGCCGAAACAGGACAGCCCCAAGAGAAGTACTAAGTCTCAATTGCCAACAAGATCAAATGCAGTGAAAGATTCATGAAATTAATCACCATGCTAGGCAAAACAGGTATCCCGAAATTCCAGTAGTATCACACTCCAAATTCCGTTACCCAACCCATCCATGATGCTAATTTAACACAAATTCCAGCAGCACCGTCACCCATCAGAGCAAATCTTAACCAAGACAACCATAAAGCCCCATCCCTAAACTAGCCCAAGATGACCGAAAGTAGCTCCAGCAGTCAAACAGCAAACAAACTCAAATTTTTAGCTCTTAAATTCCAGAAGAAAATTAAGGGCATAAAAATTCAGCCTCTCCATTTAATTCCATTCAGCACATCCATTCCAAATTTCACGAGAACAGCACACAATTTCAGCACATACATTTCCAAAGAAATTTCAGCATCCAGTGAAATTAAAAAGAAAATACTTAGCTGGCCAAGCTTCTACCCCTTCCAAGAAACAGAAAGAGCATTCTGTTTTCCAGCATCCATCCTTTGTTTCGTGTCAATTATCCCCTCCAATTTCAGCAACCCAATCCCCACCGGTAAGAAGAAGTCCCTTGAATTACCTTAACCCACCAAGAAATTCCGGCAGCAAGCTAACACGAAACTTCTGGCAGCAAGACTTCATCCCCAACCGGAAGATAAACACCCAAAAGCCAGCTGGACCTCCTCTTTGACCGACCTTCAACCCACAGCCCGTAGCCTTTCCTTCCTGAAATCCAGTAAAGTCCCAAATCGGCAGTGACCCAAACTCGGAAAAGCTTCACCTTTTTTCCAGATTTGGACATCCGATGTTCATTCAGGCAACTCCTCAAAGGTGCTTTCGATCTTCATCAGATTTTTGCATTCACGGTGGAGAAGCAGCTCTTCAATGGAGTTCAACCCAACGCACTTCGGCGGTTCTCGGTTAAGCCCACCAGAAAAAAGACAGTCACTCCCACCTTTATGAAAACCCAATACCGGAAGAACCCACACAGTTGCTAGAACGAACCAAGCGCTCAATATTGAAGACCCCGTGGAAGTAGAAATCCAGAAAAAGACCCACCTTTTTTCGTCTTTTACCCTCAACCAGTCGCGATGGTCCAGTTATCTCACTTCTATTTCAAACCCAAAGAATTGGTGAAAATCCTTGGTAGTAATTTCAGTTTTTGATTAAATGAAATCTGAGAACTCAAATTTCACAGAACCAAAATTTTCCAAAAACACAAAAAAGTCCAGTCCGACAGTCCACCAACATCCCATGAAAACATTATTAAGATTCAGTTAAGAACCTCAAACCTGATTCATTTGATATGGGGGAACCATCGGTGAAGAAGAGCTCGGTGAGTGGGAGCATTCCGCTCAAAACCCTACTGAGAAAGGAAACGCGCTTTCTCTTGACGGTACTTTATAAATTGGGTTTCGGTTTCTCACAGGAACGGCAAGTTACTATATGAATTAAGGTTAAGATTAAGATTAGGATTAGGATTAGAAACTAATTCCTATATATAAGGTGAGGATTGGATACTTCAGAACTCGTTGTTGATCGATTTCATTATGTCAGAGCTCTTATCAAAGTTATGGCAGTATAAGAAAAAGAAGCTAACGCAGTTTCTTTCGAACTTGTGTCTAGTTAGCCACCGCCGAAAAGGAGATCCCGACTGGACTTGTTTCCCCGATGATCTTCTAGCATTAATCCAATCAAATCTTCATCTTATTGACGATTTCAATCGATTTAGGCTCGTCTGTCAAGCATGGAAATTCGCTGCCTATCCCATTGATCATATTTCACAATTTCAGTTTCTCCTCGAGAAAAGACGGAACCAATCTTTTGTAACATTCCATCAGCCATTGGCTAGGGGTAGGCATCGCATGGATAATCCGATGCTGCGTGGCGCTTCCATGCTCTGCTCTAGGGATGGATGGCTACTCATGTCCGGAAGAAGAAATGATGTATTATTTTTTTTCAATCCCTTCTCTAACTCCATCATTCAATGGAAAAAACTGCCTCCGCCTTGTTATCGCTTGAGGGGTGTTACCTTCACTTCTAATCCCACATCGGATGATTGCTCGGTTATTGCCGTTATAGATATTGATTATATTTCAGTGATTACGACTCGTCGTGACCAAAATTTTTGGTCAGTTCTCGTATTGGAAAATATACATCCCACCATCATTCCTTCCCACACTAGCCCTGTCTACCTCCTCAATGGGAATCTACTATGGGGCTTGTCCTGCCATGGAAGAGTTATGGTTGTTGATCTCAATGTTCTTCATAAATTTACCCGTCCTCTCCCAAGTGCAATAGGAGAAGCACATTCTTCTTATGAAATCTACCTTTTAGATTTCAATGGTAAAGTCATGTCTGTGTTTGTATCCCGTGAAAATGGACGTTTTATTTATATGTTTAAATGGAATGATGTATTGATGGAATGGGAGGTAGTACATGATTTGGGAGATTACATGTTATTTCTGAGTGAAACAACTTCATTTGCAAGGAAAAGTGTAAGAGAATACATGAAAAATAAAATATATTTTCCTCGTTTTCACGGCAAGTATGGAGTTTTTTATTCTTTAGAAGATAATTTGTACCATACTTTTGGCGATAATTTCTCAAGTGAAGACCTTAAGCAGACTGTGCACCATCCCAAGTTGGAGTGCTGTTGGATTGTAGGATCGAGTTGAGTTGACGATAGAGATTCGATCAGAAAGACGATCCATAGATTACTAAATGTATGAATATGCGTTAATTATTGCCTAGCTACATTTTTTTTGTATGGACAACTTTTTTTTATGCATATATATTAATTTCCTCGTCAAAATATCAATTTGATGTTGCTTGATTATAACACAGGTTGAATTAAGCCCTCGTCCTGAATGTGAGGGGGACACGGGAACAACTGATCTTCCCCATTTAGTAGTGCCTCGTATCTTCAATAAAGAACAATATATCCTGGGTCCGAAAGAAGAAAAAACAAAGAAAGACGGCAAAAATATAATACTCAAGAAATGGTTGCATCTTTGAACACCCAAATAAATCTTAATATAGGAAGAGAAGTCCATTGAAATTGTACGTGAGTAGGTTAATCACTTAATGGGCCATCATTTGATGCTGGCATTGGGAATTGAAGACTTGCAAGGCCCAGCAGAAGTCATAAATGGAACCCCTTTATATGTGGCCACGCCGCTGCCGTCGGTTGAAAGATGCTGCATCCACAGTTAGTAATTTCCGGTTCAATTCAATCACATACTATTACCGAGTGATGATACGATCAGGAAAAATTCATAATATAACTCTCAATATCCACATACTCAAAACAGTACATACCGGAGTTATCTTCTCCAATTGTTTCTTTTTCGGGTTTAGAACATCTTCTGGTTTTCCCTCAAATCTGCATGGAATCATCCAACCAATTTGAATGTTAATCAATATGATTTCAGAAAGAAACCTCAATATTTCATCCAACAAACATGCTTTAAGCACACTACTACCACTGAGGAGAATGGAGTCTACAACATGAAAACACGAAACGAAACTTCTTGCTGAAAACAGCAGCTTTGCTAAGCTAATAAGTATAATGACAAATTCAAATGGAAAATTGGCACAAATCTAAAGCAGAACAAAACTGCACATGTAGATTCCATCTAAAATAAAGTAGCATCATTCTCAGAAGCTAATAAATCAATGCTGTATCTCTTAACCAGAAAAGCAAAACAGCCAAGAAGAATGAAGAAAGACGAGTCAGTTAATATGCACCACTTAAGACTTAACTAGGCACAAGGGAGAAAAAATGCATTATATATCCAGAAAATGAATAGAGTGCATTAATTTGTAAAGCCATGAGGGAAGTTGTTCATAGGCATCCATACACACTTTATGAAAGACTTGACATTAAACACATACCCTGAAAATGCAACACATTCTCCAATTTTTCCCCCCTCAGGAACTATGAGTGGCTCCACGACTGAATGATCCTGATTGGAAGCACATAATACCTGGAAAACAATAAGTTGCATAAGAAACACAAGGAAGCTAGTGTATGATGAAGGATGAAATTCAGAATCCAGAACATGGTTAGAAGTTCAGCCCCATGAACAAGCATCCAGCTTTTCTTCACATCTAATAGGATGAATTCAAACAAAATGATTTATATGTGCAGGCACTTAGCATTCTTTTTCTGGAATATAATAAACCACTGCCTTTCCTTGATTTCTAAACAGAATTTCTAGTTAAACTGCAGGAATATATTGATAAGTGTCAATCTAGCCAGATCAGAGAGAGTATAAAATGCCCAAGGCCAAATATATAGCAAAGGAGCAATATGAGCCAAGATGTAGAGAAAAATAGGATAAAAATGTACCAGCCCCTCTGAAATGACATCTCGCAGCTTTGAAGGTTTCACATTTGTTATCAATACAACATAACGATTCTGCAAAATACAACAAACAGCAACAAAAGCTTAGGCAAATTAAGAATTCTATATGAAAACTCCAGCTAATATCAACAAACACAGATGCACACATGATTGATACCGTCAATTGCTCAGGACTAATGTGTTTTGCCAGACCACTGACCACCTGTCGATTTTTACTCTCTCCAATATCTATTTCCTCAACCAGTAAGCTGCACCAAAGGATGAGTTGGAGAAAAAATGTTCAATGCATCTGCATTTGCAGGACATGTTCCAACATTAACAGGATGTTTTACCTGTCTGCTGATGGATGTTGAGATGCTTTACGAACAAGGCCAATCTGTATCTTCAGCAAACTAACAGGGACATCACTATCTTTACCAACTGTTTCCTTCTCATTCAACTTTTTCTTGTCTGTAGCAGCTTGATTTCCAGCTGCGTCCTCCTTCTAATTTATAAGCACAAAGAAAGAGCATCCAGTGAATAAAAATTCACTTTAGAACTTCAAAATGAGAAATATAGCCACATGTAAATGAATATTCTTTTTCATCAACTATCACTGAAACTCTTTTACCTTTCTTATCAACACAAAGTTAGTTAACGAACATTTTTTAGATGCTATCAAAAGGTCCATGGCAAAATCAAGTCAACACAAAGGTTTCTGCCTTTGATCTTCACAGGCAAACTTGCCATAGCATCACCTAAGATGTGCTACTCTAACTCGTTCCGTGCACCTCCAATAAGTTGGAGAAAGGGTATTTCAAATTAAAAGATATTAGCTTCTGGTCCTCATCTTCACAAATAATGAGCTAATCCCCACAGAAATTGAAATTTCAACAAAATAGAGTCAGAGACCCTCGATAAAAAATGTTGTTTGAGGAAGTAAATATCAACTGATGGAAATCCTCAAAAGTCAAAAGCTAGAAGCATAGCAAACTAGCTTCAGCTTAATTTACAATAGGCCCAGAAAGGCATTCCATGAAGCTTAAATTTTAACAACCCTTTTCTCTATCCCGTAACTACAGCTAAAAAGATAACATGCCCATTTAATCCTGCGTTAACAGATTAGAAGAGTAGCATACCGTTTCAACAGTTTTTACTGCTTTTGACTCTGCTTTGACATTAGTGGCCTCTTTTGTTTCTTGCACTGTTTTCTTTGCAGTTGACTCTGGTTCCACCTTCTTTACATTTTTAACCACCTGAAACATCAATGACAGATTATGGTGTTTCTTAATAGTGTAAGTAAGCTTCCATATCCACATCAGAAAAGACCTTTTAAGTACAGAAACAGATGTAACACAGACTCCAAATCTTAAAATTCACCACTAAACACCCATCCTCATGGTGCTATGTTCAAAAGCAAACATAGAAACATCAGAGAAACATGTTGAATGACAGCATTGGTCTGAGCTCGACCCAATTCCTTTTCATGGCAGTCAAATGCCAAAACTCAATTCCTTTTCATATGACAGTCAAAGTTTAGGAATTAACCGTAATAGAATGCTCACCGGAGGCTCAAATTGGACTTTCTCTGACAAAATTGTTTTAAACAAATCCCCAAATTCCACCTTGTTCTGCACCAAGAAAAAAAGGATCAGGCCAACTAAAAGGTGTGCCATCATTCAATTCATTCCATATTCAAGAAATGCCAAGTAGGATCACTAATGAACAACCAGAAATATTCCTCTTTAGAAAGGGAAATTAAGGTCTCTACAATAAGTAATGAATAAAGGCCATGTAGACAAAAACATCCACAAGTATAAACAGTAAACTTCAGTCTATGAGTTCCCAACAATATTTATGATTTTATTAAGTAAACTGACCATACTCTGAAGTCTAAAGCCCTCCAGGTACATAAAATATCAGTCCAAAAATTGATGCAAAAGTTGCAAAAGTAAGTCCAACATATGGATGTTTGAGCTATAATTAGGAGGGAATATTAAATGCTGCCTTACCTGGATGTAATCTATCCATCTTATCAAATGTGGCAGTTTCACTCTATCAGAATTTGGTAAACCAACCTAAAAAAGCCAGAATGAAAAGAGTCAAACTCATTCAAATTGTAAATCTCTAAACTACGGCCATCCCACCTCCCGCCAAAAAAATAATAATAATAATAATAATGAAGAGAAAGGCTGGCAGGTGCTTTTAAATTACACCAAAATCGCCAGCTGTGGCCAAAATCAATAAAACTAAATAATCATCAGTTATTCATAATCAATTATTATTTTTAAAAACAAAATTTCAGCCCAGTTCAAGCAGTTATTGACAGCAATCTGCAATTATCAACAGCAAAAGCATATTGATTCAGAACCAATACCACAACAGAATGAACTGCTGCGAAGACAATAACATCAGCTGCAGAAGGCTTCAAGCCATTGCCCAGAAGAACGGACTTCTTGAGCAAGTCATCGTTTAAGTCGCTGAGAACCTTCGAAGACGGACCAGAATCCGCAGGAAGACTTTCCACGAATGCTACCCACTTTGTCAACTGCACCAAAGTTCACATTCCATAATCAGGTAACATTATTTACTAGATGGTTACCAACAGAATACTGGTCCAAGATGTCCACCAGCACGTCATGCAAACATTACCAGACAATAATCGACACGGCCGTGAACCATAATGCTTCAACTTGGGGCTTTTAGATATTTCTACTAGCAATGCAAGTTCATCAAATTTCCCGGACAATATACACTAATACTCAACAGAACCTACCTCGGAATCATTGTTCAGAGCATCCCCGTCTCCTGATGACTTCAAAATCTTCGCGCACAAGCTCTTTAGGTCACTCTCTGCATCACCCAGGTAGTCATTCTGCATTTAGCATTCACAAATGAAGACGTAACCATCACCAACAACAATTGAGCTACTTAGGAGTACAAAATCAGTAAAGAGTAGCGAGTCCAGCAACAATCAATCGTGAGTATAGTTAGTTAACATCAATAATCTGCTCAATTTGCGAATAACAGCAAGAATCAAGTACAATCGTGGGAAAAATTGGGCAACAAAGAAACAACATGATCTTGAAGATTATGATGCGAATCAGTTTAGAACTTACCGAGTCTACAGAGAAATGTTTACAGAGTGCCGAAACAACATTTTGCTTAAGACTCGCGGATGCCATTTTTTCTGGTTCGATTCCTCTCTCCTTCGTCCCGATTTTGCTCAGTGCCAGAATGGAAATGGCTTCTAAATCAAGTCCACCAAGAAAAAATTACGAGCTGTAGGGTTTTAGAAAAGTCCAAATCTTTGTCCTCAGTTGGGCTTTGACTGTGAGATTATCTTGTTAAGCCCAGCCCGTACATTTTCTTTTTTTTTCTTTTGGGCCGCTGAGAGTCTGTGCCCAATGATAGCAAATGTCATCCTCAAATACAATTTGAAGTCCTAGGTCGCCCATTCCGCTTCACTGGGGCTAACTCTGAGCGATCCACTCTATCTCCCTTATGTCCCTTATGTCGCCTCTTTCGCAACATAAACGAAGAATGGGATTGTCTCCAATACCATTTGTTTGAACTTAGGTGAACTTATCTCAAAAGCTAGCTTATAGAAGAGCACAAAAGACAATTTGTACCACCTATAGAAATCTCATATTTTCCATGTGAAATATATTATTCATGACAAAACATCACCGATCAATCTTTTGTAAAAGGTATTAGTAAGATTAGGAAATATATATGTATAACACTTTTTAGTATAACTATTAGTAATGCAAATAGTGAATTATATTGTATATATAAAAAACGCTGAGGTCAGCGCAGACGACGTCTGCCTAAGAAAGTGCGGGCATGGAAGTTGTGGCCCTCACTGCAAATCGACTCTGAAGAGAAGATCTATGAGCAGCAGACACGTGTCTTGTCCAATTGGAATGCGCTCATTGGTTCGACATGGTGATCGAGTAAGCGGTTACAACTGCATCAATGAAGATATTATCATGATTGTTCTGCCACGTGAGTGGCACGCGATTTCAACGGCAAGCTTCAAAGGAGTTTGCTTCATCTATAAATACTCGATCGCGTCCATATTCAAGCGGTATTGAGTTCATACTTAGACTTGCTTTTGAATATTTGTTACTCTTCTAACTTAAGCATTAGAGTGAAATTTGAAATTAAGTCCCAAAAGCAGGTATCTGAAATCATGCCGAATTCAGCTAGGTTCGGCACGGACAGTAGCTTCAACAAATTACTAAATAATGCAGATTGTGTTACGCACTTTGGGCTGGGTGAGTCTGAGCGAGAGAAGATGGACAATGGGTAATGGGCACTGAACAGAGAGAAGCAGTAAAGAATGGCGGGAATCTGAATATCGTTAACGTTGAAATTCGAGGCGAGAAATGGACGTAACGGCGGGTTTTGCCCTATTGGTCTTGTCTCGAGGCATTTGTATTTGTTGGTGCTTCACGACGTTTTGACTTTCCTTCTCAACTTCATTCCTCCGCACCACACTCCATCCATAAAAAACAATGTAGATGACGTCGTACGTTATTGAACGTTTGTTTTTGTAGTTACTCTTCTTCACTTTCCAATGTGTTCATCCACAAAGAAAATTTTCCATTAATTGTGTATGAATCACCTTTCTCAATACTTTCTGGTTTAGGACTGATCTGCTCGTTAAAAGTTTTTTTTTTTTTTTTTCTTTTTAGGGCCGATGGCCAACGCGTATTATAGGGGGTGTTGGGGTGGAATGGAATGGTATAGTCGGGAGAAGTCTCCTAAATGTGAAAATCAATGGCATATAGTTTGTCGTAAGCAACTAGGCTATGAGCTAAATAGTTGTATGTGCGCCGGATCCATAAGAGGGAGGGGAGGCGTGAGCTTGTCATGAGGCAGCGGATCTAGGTCATTATGGCGCCAAGATCCGAGTGGTAATCAGCTCCAGAGTTGGCCTTGTGTGCAATGGTCTTTGCGTCACCAGCCATTTTTGCTGGAAAGAGTTGAAGCCCGTTACAAAGCAGCCTGCGGCGTAGCTTTGGCGATTGTTGTTGTCCACCACCACGTCGAATTAAAGCATTAGCCCATCCAGTGGCCTAGGGATGCCTCGATGGCGGGTGGGCGGGCGGGTTGGGCTGATTGAAAGCAGTTGCTCGTTAAAAGTTGTTAAACCTTACTCATATGGGATAAATTTTGAGATATAATCAATTAGACAGAAGCATTCATTGGCTACACTTTTATAAAAATAATTATTAATGCTACATTATTGACCAATGAATGCATGACACCTCCCTTGAATTAAGAAAATTGAAAAGATTATTTAAAAAGTGTATAATTACTCTTTAGTATAATAACTTAGAGACAGAGCTTAACTAATGAGATTACGAGTCGCACAATATATAATAGTGTGGTTGTCTTTCTTGAAAATCCATACTCTAATAGAGGGATCTCCATGTTAAGACATTGGAAATGTATATTACATTTATTTAGTGAAAAATATGGTCTAGATAAATGACTTAATTATATTTTTTATAAGTATAATCAATTATTTGTTTGTAATGGAGAAAATATATTAAAACATAATTAAGGGACATCATATGTTACGCAACCTTAACAATTTTTGAGTTTTTTTTTTTTTTTTAAATATTTTTTTCTTGTAATGGAGAACACATAATTTTGTTAAGAATGGACAGACTTTAGACACAAGCTAGCATATATTATAATTGAGCATGACAAGGCTAAAATTAATGCACATAAACTAGTGTAGTTGATGTTGCTTCGTAATCAAACCATCACACCACTCCTTTCTCCTTTGTAGAAGTGGGAAATTCAATCATCTCTGTTCAAATAAAAGCGAGTCAGTGTTTAAACGATAGAGTATTTAAATATCGGAGGCTCGATTTCTATTTATGCCCGATCATATCAAATTGCCTTGCGTTGCTTGTTTATAAAGCTTGCCGGATATATGATTAAGCCAAAGAAGTTTTATTTTATTACCTTTTCCTATTCAGGGCATCGCCATGATGAAACACAACCACTTTATTGATTTGGAATTTGGAAATGTCAAACGTTAATCATATCTATTTTACGTCTCTCATTAATCTAACCAAAACTTGTATAAAAAAGATAAGTTCTAAGTTTATAACGCAATGTGAGATTGAATAAATATGTATAACACGGGCGAGATCGTTTTAATTTAATGTGACAACTAGCATGACAACACGTCAACGACATATCTTTAGACGATAGACAGTGAAGTGAGGTAGATTATAGAAAGAATTGAACAGGTCGGGCAGAGTCTTGTCAACTTACACTCTAAATATGCTCATGATTCTCTGTTACACTTTCATGTTACATATTTTAATTACTTAACGTAAATATTAATTTTTATTTTAATATTTCACTAATGATATTAATTAGCATTATATTAAATTTTTGGACTAAGGGTTCACCTATTTTAGTGTATGTTATATTTATTTTAATTTATTGAAATTAAATAATCAGAAAAATACTATAAAATTATATTAAAATACAAGATTAATGTCAAAAAAAATTATATTAAAATTACGTAAAACTCCAATAAGTAGCATTAGTAAAAAAATAATATTTACATTGAGTTATTAAGATATGTAACCGAGAATGTAACAGAGAAATATAACAAAAGATCCGAGCCCTCTAAATAGTCAAAATTAACAGAGATATAAATCGAACCTTGACATCTAGAGTATTGAAATTGAAAACTGAAACGAATTTACTAATTTGGAAGGAGAGGAAAGGATAGTAAAGGCAGATGGGAAATGGGAAAAAGCAAAAGTAGGGTCACTCTCCAACTCCTGCAAAAATAGACATCCTTCTTTATTACTCTCCACCCAACCATATCCGTATTCTCACTTCCCTCCCACACCCCCCACCTACCTTTTGCAGCTGCTCTCTTCTTCTTTTTTCATTTCCCTTGCATGTATGGACCACGCATTCTTTACATAAATTGACACTACGCAACACGTATAATTTAAGGGTATAAGCGTTAATTTTTTGCCAAAGTGATAAAAAGAAAATCATCATATTTATTGATTTTAATTCTAATTGGAATATTACACTAAAATGTATGTAAATTCTACGGTTGTATGAAACAAGTTTTCATTTATACAAGCACACGAGTAGCAATTACTAAATCTTTGTACCATTAGGTAAAGTCGATTATATAGATCATAAATTGTCATTGTGTGATATGGATACTCTTTTTAGTTATTTATTTCCGGGTCTCCACGCAATATATGAAATTTATTACAATTACTCATAGCATTTAATTTCCCTCCTGCTTCCCCGTCCATCATGTGTCTCGGGCATCAATTGATTTCACCTTCTAAAGTTTCCAAAGCCAAGGAGAAGACCGACCACAAAAGCCTTCCCAATGCAAATTCAACTTTCCTAGGATTTTTTATCTCTATTTTTTTAATGATTCATGTCCGTAAGCAGTAAAAAAAACTTAAATGCCGTGGCGTGGAGTAGCATTCATAAACACCTAGAGCATTGTTTGTAAGATCGAGATTTCATGTTGATTAATTTGGATATAGAATAAGATTGTAGAATCGTAAAATTTTACATAAAATATGCATGTGTAAAATTACAGATAAATTATAAAAATTATTATAATTTGTGCCATTTTAATAAAAAGATTTAAGATCAGACATAATCGGAAGTATGATCAATTTGGTATTTTGAATCGTATAATCGTAAGATCGTGTGATCCGAACTGAGGATTTGGAGTATCTCTTAAGATTTTTTATATACAATTGACACTCGTAAAGTGGTTTGATAGGAATATGAGGTATAGTTCGTACCTCGGTTAAACACATGATTTCATTGTTATTAGGCTTAATTACATTTTACTCCTTATATTATCATTAATTTATACTTGATCTGATATGTTTTAAAAATTAATACTTTATCCCTTTTACCACTAATGGAATGGTATTATAATGCCATTATTTTATTAGTTTATGCTTTTGATAAATGGTCAAAGTGTAAAATGTTAGTTCTAGAAATAAAGGGGCAACTCAAAAATTGACAATAAATGTAGGTAATAAAATGTAATTAAGCCTTATTATTACTACTTGTAACTGTAAGGGCCACCGCGGTAAAAAAAATAAAAATGAAACTTTGGCCACTCCTGATTTGTTTCGCTCTGTCGGAGGGGCCACGTGTATGCCATGTAGGAAGAGTTTCCACCTACCGTAAACAGACACGTGTCCACCCAGTAAAAAAGCGGGGCCTCCACTCCGCTCCCGTCCCCCACTTCTTTCTTTTTGGCCGTTATTAAAAGTCTGAGAGTCTCCCAGACAGAGAAATAAAGAAACAGAGAGAAAAAGGAAAAAGAGTGAGAGAGTGCTTTAAATGCCTCACTGACTCACCGTTGCCGGAAACTTCTCCATTCCCCATCCCCTCTCCCCCCTTCCCCCAACCTTTCCCGGCGACTTTTCCGGTCACTCTACTCTTTTAAAACCCTTGCCCCCGCCCCTTCATCCGCCGAGAGCCTCATTTCGGCAAAATCCCAAAGAACAGCAAGTGTTCTCCATTCCTCTGCTTGCTTCACTCGCAGATCGAACTCTCTGAGCTCCTTCTCAGTACATTTCTCCCTTTCTTGTTCAGTTTTTAAGCTGCAGTTTCCGAAGCCGTTTTCTTTTCAGTATTTCGTTTCTTGTTTGGCGGTGGTTTGTTGCTTTTGAATGATTATGTCATTCTGAAACTACTGCTCAATTGCAGCATCTCTGTTTAGCTTCTAGGGTTTTAAATTTGATAATGTGGCTCCAATTCTTGGTTTCTTTCTAATGTTCTTTGTTCCTTAATGAGAAAAGCTTTTTGTTCTAAAAGCATTTGCGGATAGAATGCCGACTGTGTGTAATTTTGGTGAAAGCTTATGAACGAAATTTCTGAATTTTAGCTCTGGGGAAAGTTCAAAACTTGTCCATTGTGAAGTACCCAAGTTCTTGACTTTTGTTCATAAAAATCCAACTTTTTGGCAAGACTCAGAGAGTATACTGGTACAACTACCCCCCTCTCGTCTTTTCCTTTTCATTCTCTCTACTTGCAACAGTTTTAACTTTTTATTTTTTCCTCTTTTCGAATGGAAATTTGAGAGGAAGAAATTTGTTTGTTGAGCCGGGGATTGGAAATGAGAAGGTTTTTCGGTGGTTTGCTGGTTTTTGTTCTTTTGGCTGCTCCATTGCTTGTGAATGCTTTGAACCCATCTCTCAATGATGACGTTCTGGGGTTGATTGTGTTCAAGGCGGATGTTCAAGACCCCCTTGGAAAGTTGACTTCTTGGAACGAAGATGATGACAGTCCCTGCAACTGGGATGGGATTCTTTGCAACCCCAGATCCAACTGGGTCTCCGAGCTTGTTCTTGATGGGTTCTCTCTTTCAGGGAAGTTAAGCAGAGGCCTTCTTCAACTACAGTTCCTTCATAAGCTTTCGCTTGCTAACAACAACCTCACAGGCAGCCTTAGCCTCAGGCTTGGCCAACTTACTAACCTCCGGACAGTAGATTTGAGTCGGAATAGTTTTTCCGGACCTATTGTCGGTGACTTCTTTCAGCAATGTGGGTCTTTAAGATCAATTTCGTTGGCTAAAAACAAGTTTTCAGGTGAAATTCCTCAAAGCTTGAGTTCCTGCTCAATGCTTGCTTCCCTGAACATCTCCTCCAACCAGTTTTCAGGGAAGTTACCCGCCGGGATTTGGGCTTTACGCGGGCTTAGGTCACTTGATCTGTCAGACAATTTGCTAGAGGGTGACATTCCCGAGGGCATTGAAGTTTTGAACAATCTGAGGGTGATAAACTTGCGGAAGAATAAGTTCGTTGGTGAAATTCCTAGTGGAATTGGGGGTTGCATGCTGTTGAGGACAGTCGATTTGAGCGGAAATTCTTTATCCGGAGGGCTTCCCATCTCTATGCAGAAGCTTAGCTTATGCAATGATCTTGGTTTGCAGGATAATGCATTTACCGGCGACATTCCAGATTGGGTTGGAGAAATGAGAAGCCTCGAGGTTCTGGATCTCTCTGCAAATAACTTTTCCGGCCAGCTGCCAACTTCAATAGGGTCACTTCCCTCGTTAAAGGTACTAAATTTATCCAGAAACACTTTTAGTGGAATCTTGCCGGACTCCATGGGCAGCTGCCAAAACCTTCTGATTTTGGATGTCAGTCAAAACTCTTTGAGTGGAAACTTCCCTTCTTGGGCTTTTAGATTGGGTTTACAGCAACTTGTGTTTTCGGGAAATAGATTGAAAGGGAGTTTGGATAATGCTTTCGCCGCATCAATGGAGAATTCTCGCCAAAAGCTGCTCCTTTTGGATATCTCCCACAACACATTATCTGGTGGAATCCCTTCAGCCATTGGTGATTTTAGGAGTTTGCAAGTTTTGAATTTGTCTAGAAACTCGTTGGTTGGTTCTGTTCCATCCAGTATTGGACAGTTGAAGTCATTAGATATTATGGATATAAGTGAGAATCAGTTGAACGGAAGCATCCCCATGGCAATTGGAGGAGCTACTTCTCTTAAGGAACTGATGCTGGAGAAAAATTTTCTGGATGGGAACATCCCGGCGTCCTTTGGCAACTGTTCGTTGTTAACATCTTGGTAAGCTCTCTCTCAGATGCCTTATACTCTATTTTGCTGAACTGCCTTCTTATAGTGACATAATTTTGAAGTTTCTTCTTTTTACTCAAATTTTTTGGATTTTATCTCATACTGTTGATTCTCAAACATGTACTACTGTCATATCTGTTGAAGGATCTTAAGCACAGTCAAGGGAGGGCCTTTAAATGTCATACCTTTGTGGAAATTGGTTTGGTTCTGTATGTATAAGTAGTTTTGGCTCCATTTATGGTTGGTATGTTTTAGTAGACACACTTTGAACGTAATGAGTTGCAAACTAGCTAATCTTTAGTCCTTTGAAGGCTTACATTGATGATACTGTGAAGACTGTTTATTTCAGATCTTCGCAGTTTACCCTGAAATGGATAGTGTTTCCATGTTCTAAATTCCTTTTGTTGCATTCGGCAGGTCTCTCTCGCAGAATGATCTAACTGGCCCTATACCAGCATCCATATCACAACTTACCTACCTTCAATATGTTGACTTATCTTTCAACAAACTCACTGGAACCCTACCAAAGCAACTTGTAAATCTTGGCCATCTCATTTCCTTCAACATTTCACACAACCAACTACAGGGTGAACTACCTACCGGTGCATTTTTCAACACCATATCTCCTTCTTCCGTATCTGGTAATCCAGCACTTTGTGGTGCTTCAGTCAATAGAACATGCCCAACCGTCCTTCCTAAACCCATTGTACTCAATCCAAACTCTTCGGATTCTACTCCGGGTTCTATGCCTGAGAACTTTGGCCATGAAAAGAAAATCCTCAGCATTTCTGCCCTTATTGCCATTGGTGCTGCTGCTGTTATTGTTATCGGTGTAATTGCTATAACTGTGCTCAATCTTCGTGTACGCTCTTCTCCATCTCCTTCTGCTGTTGCTCTCACATTTTCTGGTGGGGATGACTTTAGCCATTCACCAAGTACAGATGCCAACTCCGGCAAACTTGTCATGTTTTCTGGTGATCCTGACTTCAGTACGGGGACTCATGCTCTGCTCAACAAGGATTGCGAGCTTGGGCGTGGTGGATTTGGAGCCGTCTACCGGACTGTTCTTAAAGATGGTCGTTCAGTTGCCATTAAGAAACTTACTGTCTCCAGTCTTGTGAAGTCTCAAGATGATTTTGAGAGGGAAGTTAAGAAATTGGGGAAAGCTCGCCATGGTAATCTTGTTAATCTTGAAGGTTATTACTGGACTTCATCACTGCAGCTTCTTATTTATGAATATGTTCCTGGTGGAAATTTGTACAAGCACCTTCATGAAGGATCTGGTGGAACCTACATCTCATGGAATGAGAGGTTCAATATAATTCTTGGAACTGCCAAAAGTTTAGCTTACCTGCACCAAATGGACATAATCCACTATAACTTAAAGTCTAGCAATATTCTGATTGATGGCTCAGGTGAAGCTAAAGTTGCAGATTACGGCTTAGCAAGGTTGCTGCCAATGTTGGATCGGTATGTTTTGAGTAGCAAGATTCAAAGTGCACTAGGTTACATGGCTCCTGAATTCGCTTGCAAAACCGTGAAGATAACTGAGAAGTGTGATGTGTACGGCTTTGGAGTTCTGATCCTGGAGATAGTTACTGGGAAAAGGCCAGTTGAGTACATGGAGGATGATGTTGTAGTACTCTGTGACATGGTCAGAGGAGCGCTGGAAGAAGGACGGGTGGAGGAATGCGTTGATGGTAGGCTGCAGGGGAAGTTTCCAGCAGAGGAGGCAATTCCAGTGATGAAACTCGGCTTAATATGCACATCCCAAGTGCCATCAAACAGACCAGACATGGCAGAAGTGGTTAACATTTTGGAGCTGATCAGATGTCCTTCTGAAGGTCAAGATGAATTGGGATGATTCCATTTCAGCTGAATGCATTTCGCGAAGGCATAATCGGGGGAAAAGGAATCCGGTTGGTTGGTTGGTTTTATCTAACTGTAGGGAAGTCTTCTTTGTTAGAGATTCTTTTTCCTTGTTCTTTTTGCTGTTTTTACAACTTCTGGTCCTATTGTAGCCTCTTTATGTTTTCATTCAATTGCCGGATTCCTTTTCACCGGGTTCCCATTCGGTACCCTGTTAATTATCTCTCTTTGTTAATCCTATTTTTGTAGCTGCTGAAGCTAGCTAGCCTTTTCAAGTTCTGCATTGTGTTCTTGATCTGGATTAACCAGAGGAGTCAAAAATATTGTTCTAATGGCAACAAAACTGATAATGTGGGTTGATAGTATAACTATTGTAACTTAACTTTGGCAGAGCCTTTATATTTTGTTAATTGCTACAGCATCCCACAGAGTGTAATATCTGAGTTGTATCCATTGTCTGTATTATTCCTTGTTGTGCAGAAGTCAAGCTTGAATTGGCTTAAGTTTTTAGTTTAGACTTTAGTTTTTGTCTGAAGCAGACAATTGGATGTGTCTTAAGAGACACAGTTGGAAGAATAATTTTGTAAGTCAAAAGGTGAGTTGATAGTTTGAGGATTTCAAGACAAGCAATCTGAGTGATGAATATAATACTACTGAGTAGTAGTAAAAAGTTAGGGGGAATGGAAATAGAATATTGCTGCCAGCCCATGTCTTTAGGTGACTTTAATAATCCACTTGTTTAATATTACCCTTTTTATGTTTCTTTCCTGTTGGACTTAACTCTTTACTGAAATTACAATTCGGGTCACAAATGAGTTCAAAAAAAAAAAAACTCTTAGAAGTATAATTTCTGATTATATATGAATTAACGAGTCACTTGTTGAAATTAGGGCATGGTCTTTTTTTGTGCTTGAGTTTCCAAGTTTTGCTTTAGTTTGATTAATTTAAGGTAGGACTACAAATGGTGCATTTATTAGAGTGAAAGTGGTTTTAATTAAGGGTAATTGAAAATGATGAAGCAAGACCATGTGCATTGATAACTAACATGAGTTGTCTCCATTGTAGGAATAAGTGATTAAAGAAGGCTTCAACAAACCTAATTATGAAAGCTTGTAGTTGTAGGCACATGGGATAATCAAGTGAAGGAGGGAAACTTTTAATTATAATCTATCAAGTCCTTTCATCATTCATCACTAATAATTAGCCACATTTCCTTGTGTTCTTCCATTCCATTCCATTCCGAGGTTGCAAGCATGAGCCATCTACCCATCATGTTCTCTTGTGTTCTTGTGAAAGTAGAATACTCAGATAGTTCAGATTTTTTGTTTAATTTGTAATGTTAAAAAATATATTATATGGTGATATAGAAACTAATGTAATGGTCAAAAGCATTTATAGAGGTGTGGGCAACCTCGATTATTGGGCATTAAGCCATATGCACGCTTAGTAGTAATAGAGTTTAAACATTTGACCAGCTCAAATACACAGTGTTACCCCAATTCTTACCTAGTACTCCTAGGTAAAACCGTTAATCATTATTTTTTAATTCTATTACAAAAATTCACTTTCAAACGGATTTTTTTTTTTTTCAATAAAATAGTGATAATAAACGATACCCTTTTCCCTATTTTGAAATCCTAAGATCCTAGGAAAACTAAAACCAAAAGAAAAGAATAGAAAAAGCGATGTCGAATGAAGATAAAAGGGTGTGTGAGGGAAGCAAAGCCACCCACCACCATGACTAGCTTTTTTTCTTTGGCCAACAAAAGACATCGATTTTCATTTGCTTTATTGAAGGACGACACGATGATAACGATACCAACAATTTGTGCTCTCTCTCTCTCTCTCTTTTTTCCTTTTTGTTGAGCATACTGAATTTGCTGTGGCAGTGGAATGGAATACAGAAAGTAAAAATAATATTCATGTTATTACGGTGACCTTGGCAGGGAAAGTTGTAATTCGTGTCGTGTTTCATAGAAAAAAATAATTATAGACAAACACTTTTCTAATTCACTTTGGGAGGATTAAACTAGGGTGTAAACGAGTTAAATTTGACCTAAGTCAATGAATTTCACTTCGAGTTCAGTCAAAATCAAACTCAAATCAATGTTGATCGAACCATTCGAGAGGGGATGGAGTTGTTTATAGTCCTAGAATAAACCCATTCCTTTTTAGGTGACCTGGAATTTGCATTCGCTTTTGTTTTCAAGTTGAGGAACGAGTTAGTTAGTGACTACATACATCATTCACTGCTTTTTTTTTTTTAATGTAATAGTAGCGAGTTAAAAAATAAAAAAATAAAAAAACGTTTTCAGGCTAAACCCACACAAAATCCAGAACTTCGTGGGACGAAAATTGAGGTCTCCAAGACAAAAACAGGTCCAAAATATTTGGGCCATTTCGCAGGCTTGAGTCACCTTCATGTATTAGTTAAACCAGAGAAAAAACATCAAAACTGGGCCCAAAACTATGCACTATTACGTTGGGCCTTCTTACATCAAAACTGGGCTCATTTCCGCCAAACCAAACCAAGGCCCAACTTAGCCAGATTATGGACTGTCCACTTACATTTCGGCCCAAAAGTTTAAAATGTACTTCTCAGCTACCATTGCTGTTGTATTAAGTTGCACTAGTAGGCCCAAGCTTTTCCTCCCAGCTAAAAGCCTTACAACCAAGAAACAAAAGCAGCAGCAATTTCCTCCTATTCTCATTTCCGAGCGCTAAACGCCCGGATAAAAGACTACAAGTTCTCTTTATACACGTAAACATACAAAACCAAAGCAAGAAGGAGAATCTCTGCATTTTGATCCAAAAAACAGAAGCTAAGGGTATTTTTACAAAGTACCAAAATTGTGGAAATTACATTCCTCTTCAACTTGAACTATGTATATCTTCCTATTCCTCTTCAACTTCCTGTTGTTGTTCTACATCTGCTATTTCTACTGCCCCTCCAGTTTTTCCCGGTTTTCCAGGATCACGGCGAGGATCTATCCGTCCTTTATTACTCATTCCATTCACTCCCCCATCCATTACCGTTGCCATTACCATCAGCAGACTTAGAACTAACACCATTTACCTGTCCGTTTCCTTCATGACTTTCACCAGGTGGCTTCACTGTCATTTCTAAGTCCCAGTCATCGTCATCGTCCCAACCATGGTCCCAACCGTCTACTGTTTCCACATTCGTAGATGCAGCAGTCTCTTGCTGCCCCATCTCGAGCTCCTGATATGGAACTCCTCCATCGAGATGCCGGGCATCTGTCCCCCACTTGCAACACGCCCAAATAACTCCTATAAGCAGAACTGTCCCAAAACCAAAGTATATCCCATATATGGGCTTTATGCTTTCCATATAAAAGGGGAAACTCAGTGGAAACCGAACATTTTTCCGATTCTGCAAGTCCAGTTAGCAGCATTCAATACAATCGCTGAGCTCCTGCTAGCATCCAATGAGACATTGATCTGATAAGAAACAAGCCGATACAAGTCATCACATTTAGGAGCTCCTAACATTGTACCCTCAGTTTTGAGGCCACCTACTAAGCTGAAAAATAAAGGCCTGGTTTAAGATTATCATAAGGTTATTGAAATATAAGGAGTCAAACCTTCTTATCTCTGTGCGCAAGTACTTCTCCAATGTCCAAGGTTGTGTTCACTGGAAGCACTGTTACATTTAGTTGCAAAGAGTTCTCGCCGTCATTGAGGACAAAAAGGAACATTCCATCGGAAACTGCAGTAAAAAAGTTTTCGGGGGAAGCTGGTCATACAACTAGATATAAATTTACTACCAAATATTGAACCAACTGGACAATGATTTAACAAGTATAACATCACAGATGTAGGTGTTCTCTAACTTTTTCAGCCCTAGAGTATGCATTCATGCATATCTTACTCCAATTAGCAAGTAAGTAGAAGAGAAGGACTCAATCCCCCAACCTACACTTTACTTTTCCTTTCCTTTTTCAATAAAGAAAAGGATCATATGGACCTATTGTGCAACAAACACAAGCAGATGAATATCAACTAACTGAAAACTATCTCAACAGAGAATGGATGGGTTTAAATGATTAGTCAAAAATAGAACATCCCAACAAATGAAAGTAAAAATAAAGCTCCAAGAATGTAATGTGAAATGAGGATAATAATGGAAAACAAAGGTAATTATATTTAAAGATCAGAAACAGGAAAGAAATCACAACTGAAATCCCTCAACTCCCTTTGCATTTCTCTGTTATTGCCCTATTTTCCCCAACCAGGCAACCAGAAACTCTCAACCAAAATTCTGGTATATCCCATTCAAATAACAATTCTAGCTCACTAACCATCAAATCAGTACAGAACTTCTAAGCCTCCTCCATCTTCGAAAAAATGATAAATTTGCACAAATTCCTCTATGTTTCAGCCTGCAGATTTCATCAACCCCCTTCCTTCACTGCTAACAACCAAGCTCTACAGAGCTGAAACTGAATAAAGCCCCTTTATCCCCTTCCCCTCCCTTATAAATCACTTGCCAACTACTTTTAAGTTCTATACTCTTCCTCACCATTGTCATTGCAGAAAACATCATAAAGAAAGCAACATGGTTAAGTTGAACACTGTATCAATTCAACCCTGGATATTTCAGCTCAAGCTCGTGACAAAAACCAAACCTTTCTACTCATTATTTGTATCGTTACAACTGCAAGATTATTCCTTTTTCCCAATCTCCAAATAACAACCTCATCATGTGGAGAAAAAAATGTTCAACTGCACCATTTTCACAATTATGGAAGGCATATATAGGCAAGATTATAGCAACAAAAATACAAGGAAAATTAAAAAACCGTAAACTGATGTATGATCACCACCTCCGTTTTCAGCAACCAGGCAGGCTGTGATATTCTGAACATAATAATGGCATTGGTTGAAACTCCGGTCACACGTGGCCTTCGGAACAACAGGAGTCTCCGGTGGATTGGCCTCGACTGCACCCTGGTCGGAGCTGGGAGACGGGCTAATCTGTACAACAAAACTCATGCATATTCCTCATCAAAAATTCGGATTTCAACCACTCCACATCGAATAATATCATATAGATACAAACTAGAAAAGGGTACCTCTTTTGGGTTAGATTCATCACCTTCCTGGGCTAGGTTTCGGCCATGTTGGACAAGACTCGCAGCGGAGGCCGGCGGCCAAATCAGACACAGCAAGAACAAGGCTTTCTTCCAATTCATGTGTTTTTCCGCTGAATTCTGCATGCGGGTAGATGAATTGGTTCTAGAAGGTGTAGCACAATGTGGGAGAAGAGGAGGAAGGAGCCCTGCCCGTGCCACTTGGGTCCGGGAAATGATCAAGTTGAAGTCTTGAAGTCGTCTCCGCCTGCTTATCACGCATAGTACCTTTTTTTTTTTTTCTTTTTCTTTTTTTTAATACTAAATAGAAAATTGAAATGAAGTACCAATGAGATCAAAATTGGAGAATTACAATGACGAGGAATTAATACAGGTTGGACTTTTGAAGCCTAACTCCTAAGTATGTGGGAGGCAACTTCCATGAAAGGAACATAAATGGTCAAAGATAAAATATCAAGAGGGAGGAATGGGAGGAATGAACTTTACTAATATAGATGAGGCCAACAAGAAACACATCACAATAGAATTACTCATAAAAGCATTGATACCTTCTCTTAATTAGTTTTATGGGAATTTGAAAATGTCTCTAAATAGAAACTAGTGTTTCACTACATAAGATTGACTATATAAATTATATATTACTATTATGTACGATTTTAATACATATTTAAGTATTTAAGTCAAATATAAGAAAATTTTATATGAAGAAAGTATCATTAACTAAACTTTACAACTTCCATTCTTGGAAGTACGCTACAGATGAGAAAAAGAAGTTAAAGAAGGCATGTAATGTAATGTAAAACTACCATTCTTAAAAAAATCAAAATGAATGAAGAGAATAGCATGGCCTCCGTCTCTTTAGTGTAGACTTTACTTACTGTTCCTAAAATGATCAACAGCCCCACAATTATATGCAAACATCCAGGTCATCGGCTGATGTCAGCAGTCCTTGATCGTTGACTTTTGCCCTAGTCAGTATTCACTATTCAGTAACTTAACATAGTTTACTCCAACATTCAACAACCACCTTCTTCAACTCTCTCTTTCCCCCAAAAGGCCACAAACAGCCCACAAAACCAGTCTACTCAGTAGCATCTCTAGTCTGTACTTTAAGAGTTCCATTTGCCGTATGTTAGAATGAGTTAAATCCATCTGTCAATTCCATTTCACGTCGGCGCCGGTAAGGCCGGAATAAAACAAAACAACTGAAAGCCAGGCGGCCTGAGCTCAATCTGCACATTCAACTAAACGCCGTGCTGAAATTCTCACCCTCCCAACCAAAACTTTTGCTTGAATCCTCAAATTTCCATGAAAATGAAGTGAACCCACCACTCATTTCTCCGAATTTCGTCGTTTTAAGAGATAAAGCTTCAATCTTTACCATCCATGGCCTCGGAAGATATGGGCCTCGTTCAAGCCCAACAACGCCTTGACGATGGGCTCAACCACCCCCAACTCGTTTTCCAAGACACTTTCAACTGCGGCCCGCCACCAGCTCAACGCCGTGCCTCCGCCACCGCCAGCTCCGTCGGCGAACCCAAGGCCACTACTCGGGAGCTCACCGGTGGCTTCATCGACCACCATCAACCGCAACACCCTACTTCCACCAACCTACGACCACCGACTTCCGCCGCTCTATATTCTCCGCCGCAGCTGCCGGGGACCGCCCTCACCAGAACAATAGCCCCAATTGGAACCTCCGGGCCTCCGCCACCCCAGCGGTGATGGATCGGAAGAAGACGATGACGATGAAGAGGATGATAATGATGATGATGAAAGTGAGGTGGAAGGCCTTGTTCGCGTTAATAATGGCAGCAATAGCAATGAGAAAAGCAACAACGATAGAAATAAGATGGGATATCAAAGGTCTAAGCAGAGCACCTCATTTGGTAAACCTTAAAAGACTAATATTTTCAATTCTTATTCGTTTTTATGAGTAGTAGTTAATTTTGTGGAATTTTTTAATTCATTTCTAAGGCTTGAAGGAGGGAGATGTTGTGGGACGGAGTGGTAGTACTAATGAGGACAATGGTATGAGGAGTGCAGTGACTGTAGCTAATGCTGATGGGGAACTATACTACTCACAGTATACGCAGGGGACGGCGGAGACAGGGCCTAATGCAGGGCAGAAAGATGTTATGGTGGCGGAAAATGGTTGTGATTTTAGTGGAAGAAAGAAGGTTTATACTTGAGTGAATCTGGGGAGTCATTGAGGACAATCCTTTCTGATCCTTTGACGTAAGTTTTGCAATGCTTATCTCTATACTAGGTGTAAATATTTTCTATAGAAACTTGACCTTTTGATTTGGCAGTTTTGGTGTCTTGGTTTTGTTTGGGTTCAAATATGAATGAATGTGGGTAAATCATTACTAGAAAAAACTTGTTTTAGTAATAGTGGTTTTCTGGGATGTGTCTCGACCTTACACGATGGCGTCGGCGAGATATGATCATATAGACGACAGCAAGAAAGGCTTAGTTGTTGTTGTTGTTGTTGTTAATAGTGGTTTCTGGTTTTGCTGGGAGGCACAGCATTGGGTGAGTGACATAGCTATGATTGTACTTGGATCTTCATCAGTGTTCTGAACGTGGGAATAGATGACTTCAGTTTGACGAACTTGGTTATTGTTCATTCACAGAGATTTTGTTTAGTTTACTTGTGACACATCATTTGTTGTCCAGGAGAAACTCTGTAGAGTGTAGGTATCAGTTGCTTTTTATCTCAACTAGTCCTTGATGAACTGACTCTTCTGCAAGCAAGAGAAGCATTTTTCCAGTCCAATTTACGATGGCGAGATATGATCTATATAGCCGACAAAGGCTTAGTTGTTGTTGTGTTGTTTGTTGTCATTGCCAACTACATGGTTGATACACAATAAATATATTTCTTGGGATGTCCAAGCTTTGTAAGAAAAGAGACTTAGGGGATGATGCTCGTTTAGGGTACTTGACAACTGCTATTAGGCTTTCATGTTGAAACCTGTGATCTTGTTAGTTATATCTTGATGCAGACTTATACGAGCCATGGTTCGCCTTTATGTAAAGAAAATTAGTTTATATGACTTGTTGATCAAATGAATCTGCTATTACTTTTAGATTATCTTCTGTGATTCATGATGATTCCCTTTAGTACTTTGTTGAAGCATTCCTTAATTGTGAAATCTGTAAAGCAATTGAAGTAGATTTTCCTTTTCAGCGGATCGCTCATGGATGATGCAATGATATTGCCTTGTGGGCATTCATTTGGCAGTGATGGGATACAGGCATTACTTCGAACTGTGAGTGTTTAAATAATTATCTTCTGTACCTCTCATTAACACCATCAAAAATTGTCAAAGGGAATCTAGTGTTCCACTTTCCTGATTTAACTCAACAGAAGCCAGAAATTCATGAAAATTGTAGGTGGAATTGCATTTGCTGTAATACATTCTTGGAGGTATTCAAGTAGAAGGACACAAGGATTGCCCCATAGAATCCTATTGTGAATATTTGCAATTTTCATTCACAAACAATTCAAGTTGCTATTAGGCAGAAGCACTTGTATCATGTTCTTTTCATGCTTTGGAAAAATCATCTCTTCTGTTTTTCACTTTCTGTTTTTTCCCTTTTTCCCATTCTGGGAAAGAGAAACTTTTATTTAAAGTTTCAACATTGAGACTCATTGGGTAATGTGGTGACGTCTGTTTTCTTTTATACATTTCTAATCTTAATTTCCATGATTTTCATTTCCAGAAATTATGCCATACTTGTTTTAAAGCAGTGTCAGAAGATTCCATCTCACCAAATCTCTGTAAGTGAAACTCCCCAATTTGATATAGAGTTCATTTTTCTTGCCACTTTAACATGGATTGAAATCTCTCACCCATTGTATCTTAAAAATCTGAGAGATCTTTAGGTTATCTCCAATGTATATATCAGTTCATGATGTCTTTCTTTGATATTTGGGAATGGTTGCACATAGTGTCTGTGATTGTCGAGGTGTTAATTTGTTGGTATTCTTGAACTGTTTTAGAAGTTTGGTGACATTGTGGGTAAAATGCTTCTAGGTATAGGGTAAAGGTGGCTTGTTTGGGTAGTAAATGCTAGACTTAGCATTGTTCTACTGTAGGGAATGATGGCTTTTCTGTTGTTGATTCTGCACACATAGAAAGAGAGTTTATGAGGAAATTATGGTGTTATATTATCCTCATTATTTATCTACCTTCACTTTTGGTAACTTCATCTTTCTCCTTTGCTTCTTTAGCTCTTCGTGCCGCTGTTCATTCATTTCGTCGAGAAGAGGAAATACAGGTCCATCGTGCATCAAAAAGGCGGAAGGAACGATGTGAACAGGTTTGCCTCTTTTTTTTAGCAGACCAATAAAAGCTTGATTGTCCTTCAAAATGATAGATGGTTTACATGTGTTAAACGTTCAAGTTCATTCTTCATCATTGCTAACCTCTCATGCAGGATCGGGGGACCTATGGTGAGTCAGTGCAGACAGATCATTCGAGGGGAAAAGGCGTTCAATTCCCTTTTGTTGTGACTGATAGAGTTATAATAAAGGTTTGCTTCCAAATCCTGAGCTTTATAGCAGTTCTTGATCAGTTTCTGATGTGGATCACTAAGAAGAGAAAATATGTGCCAGGGTAACAAGAGGACACCCCCACGTTTTGTTGGTCGCGAGGCTATTGTTACCACTCAGTGCTTGAATGGATGGTATCTCTTTGTTTCCTTGCAATTATCATTTCGTATATACATATTTTATTGAATTGCGTAGACTTTCTGTTAGTATTACTTATCATCTCATCTGCCTTGGATGTTCACATGGAACTAGGAATTATCAGTTATGTTCTGGTTTTTGAGCATTTCTAATCTTCATTAACCTTGTCAAAACGCATGGATGAATTTCAAAGAAAGTTTTGCGCATAGAATTTGCCTTTATGAAGCTTGACATTTTCAATGCAAATACATTTGTTTCGTTTTTCTGGGGTACTCTTAATGGCAAGGATCCTTAAAACCTGTGCTTCTTCTGGGAATGTGAACGGATACAGGTACGTAGTGAAGACATTGGACAATGCAGAGAGCGTAAAACTGCAGTATCGGTCCCTTGCCAAGGTTCCAGACAACGCTTCTCCGAAGCCAGTATCGAGTAAGATGACCACACCGAACTGGCTACAGAATCAGCATTTAACATGATCATCTGTTGGTTGTAGCAATACTTCATCAAAGATTGCCTTTTTCCCTCCTAACCACCATCTATAGCAGGCAGGTAGAAAGAACTTGAGCTAGAGCTGCTGTGTTTGTGTTTGTGTTTGTATTTGTAGTTGCCTCTGAAAAGTGTACTTATAGTTTTGTGTATATTGTAGAGTAACATTCAACATAGGGGTAGAGGTAGATAGTTGCATTTAGGGGGATGTGAACAGCATCATAATTTTTGGCCCCTCAACTTCGTTTTTTCCCTCCCACATCCCTTGCTTTCTATGTAATAGATATGTAATAGTGCCGAGTTTTTTAAAAAACACTTTTAGTTTTTGCTTGTATATGACTTTAGTAAATAGCTGTTTCTTACCATTTCCCTTTGTAATTAGCAATATCCCAAGCAATCTCTCTCTCTCGCCCAAGTATTGAGTTTCCCATTATTTTCTTTCTCCCTAAAGATAATATATATATATATATATATAATCGCATACATTCGAGTTTTCAACTGTAACAAATAACAGCACATACGTCGCCTGGCTGGTCCGAGCATGTTAAAGAAAAAAAAAAAAAAAATCTGGTTCGAATCTCGGTGTGGGCCGAATTTTCCTGAAACCTGGCGCAAAAGAAAACAAATGACTAAAGCCTCTTGGCCCAATTATTATTTCTGGGCCTGAAAACTAACGGACTCTAATTTTATGTCGATCTTATTTGTCCTCTTATCTCTTCTTGTTCATCTTTTACTATTTTATAGTTTTGTTTATCTTTATCATTTTTATTTTGTTTATAGAGTTTTTTTTTTAAAAAATTATTTCTTTTTTATGATTAAAGAATACAATATGGTAATTTTTTGTTTAAAAATCACAACAAATTTTCTTTTTCACAAAAGAAATTCATTAAAGCTTTTCATTTTGCCCATTGTTTCATAAGTCTTCTCAAAACATGTTTGAAAAAAAATGTATGCTTTTTATAATATTTTTTCGTCATTTCCAACGTAACTTTACACTTTCAAAATCAATCCAAGCCGAAACTTAGATAATATGATTGATTAAATGAATGAACAAAAACTAAACAAGAAGATACAAAGAAATTATTGACTATAGTTCTCAGCTTCATGATCACCACAAAACAGAACTAAAAGGAGAATCTGATCAAACCCTACTACTATTACACAATTTCAGTAATCCCTCCTAATCTATCATGCCAGCCAATGCTGCTGCTGCAGGTATATTAAGAAATACAGTGTGATTAGGTAATCAATACTACAAGGGGCTGAGGTGTGTTTAGATTGATCAGCAACAGGGCAAATTTTCCTTTGACATCAAGAAGTTGCACGTTGAATAAATGGAAGCCGCGGCAGCTCTGACTGCCAAATCCCTCTCTGAACTATCAGCCTGCACACTGCAAATGCAAAGCAAGCCATTTTCTAGTAAATACTATGAACTGAGAGTACAAGAGTTAATGGCATGGATTGCAGCTCTTGAACAACTATGCTAAGGGGATTGTAACTCAGAGATACGGGTTCAAAACCTGCCCACTAGCCGCACACAGAAATGGGAACAATGACAATCAGACTACAATGTCTTCCTGCTAATAGAAACACAAACTACAATTTCTCTACATATATAACAGTACCTCTTGCACTTTATTACATGCTTTATTAAGTATGCTTCAAAGCACAAAGTAACATTCTTTCATTAATTTTCAAACTATTATGGTCATAACTTACCAAAATCTAACCAAAGAAGAGGTTCTTACTAAGATCCAGACACCAAAACAAGGTGCACTGTGTAAACCTAAACTGGTACCTAAGTAGTTATTGACTCTTGCAACCAAAACAATCGTATACTTGTGTAAGAAGCTTGCAGATGATTCATTGTTTTCACTAGTTCTGTACATGGATGTGAAGGAACCACTATGACAAGAGTGAGTTTTTGTTTAAGAGGGATACTAATGGCTCTGTAAACGAGTACCCAATAAATATCCTGTCAACAAAGTATTCTACATAACTACAGAAAGCAGAGAAACAGTGGTTCAAGACTGCACCTCTGAGTTCACCTTCACCATTCCTTCAGGAAAAAAAAGAAAATAAAAAAAAGAAATGGCATCCTGGGAGTGCTACATCAAAATGAGTATGTGAGTTTCAAATGAGACTCAACTACATTGAGTGCAAGGAAACAGAGGGAAAGCAGAGGGACTGCAAAGAACAATTATGGCAATTTAAGTTCTACCCCATCCATCTTCAGATTTTCAATTAAAGAAATGATAAAAAGAAGTTGACAAGAAACACCTAAAATGATGATAACTTGTATGATATTACTTCACAATCCAAAGTGGCTGCCTGTTTTTCTTAATTGACCATTAATGAGCAATATAGGAAGCATAAATATACAGAAAAGCTGAAGGACCCTCAAGTTCCCCAATTCTCTTTCAGTTCCAATTAACCTAGATACAATAGATCCTCCGTACCTATACCAGGTGTCCCTTAGTTAAACAATGTTATTTCAGTACCCAACCAAAATCTAACCTTAATAACTCATTAAGTTAAGCAATGTTTAACTACTGGAACAAGGGAGGGAGACGAGGATCCACACATCCCTAATTACCTTTTTTGTCGTGCTGGTGTGTTTCATATCATATGTAATATGTTTCAGTTTTATATAGTCAAAGTAGGACAAGTATTCCAAAAATTTCAGGTAGCATTATTTAGCTAGTATAGTAGTAGTTCTAAAATGGCCATCTGAAATAACCACAATAAAAAGTAACACATGATTTCCAGCAATAACAATTAGAATAAGATGCATCTAATTCCGCAAACATCTACCTCTTGTCAACTCCAAAAGGATCAACCAAAGCATAAGGAGCATTATATTTGAAAAGACCCCTTTCACAGTGAAACTGCATTTCCCTTACTTGTTTCAACCAACTTTCCTGAAATAAAAAATCATGCACCTATAAATATCCGTACAAAGGAAAAACATGTCAGATAAGTTTTGGTTTCGATGGCTATCTAAATAAGGATGTGTTCTAGGAGATATGGCAGAACTGCCAGGCAACATTAAGTGGAAATTTTCACAAGAAGCTAACTCTTGAAAGCAGAAAGAATGACAATGTGTTAATACATTCAGATTAGACAAATTTTCAAGCAAATTCTTAAATGAATAAGGACGAGAAAATGTTAAACCAACTGACCATTTGTTTCTCCTCTTCACAGAGTGTTTGATCCATCTGATCAAACAGTGAATTCCACTTAGCACGATGTGCATCAGCTAAATTGGGAGTATGACCAGCAGTAGATCTCTTATTTTCTTGCATAGATGGAAATTCTTTTGAAAATAGGAACGGTAATTCTGTTTGAATAACAGCCCGAACTCTCTTCTTACTACGTTGTAGTGCTACATTGAAAAGAAACACAGAGACAAAAGGTTAGATGCTTATTTACTCACTCAAGAAACTAAAGAGGATATTTTAAGAATAGTAGTTGCAAAGTAGAGCACACCTGCAAGACGCCCTTTGATATCCAGATGAAGAAGTTCCAGCCACTGGGAAGCTACACTAGCCGCTGAATGTCAAAAGAAAAGTATATCTTGCTTAAATTATGATTATCTTTGTCATGCAAGGGCAGAAATAATTATTTGAGTTTATAGATTCAGAGATATCAAATGTAGAACCTTCAGTGAGTTGACAGCCCACCAGCGAAAAGGGGAGAAAAAAATGTATGATTGCTTTTTTCCTGGACATTAATATGAAGACTCAAAACATTTGAAAGAATAAAAGACAAACCTTTTATAGAGAGTGAATCTACACTTGTTAAATTAGCTGAATCTTCATTCGACAAAGAACTAGCATTATCTGATGGGATAGCTGTAGACAACTTCAGTGCAAGTATGTCATCCTCACTTTCTAGGTTTAGATGTGCCTTAGTACTTCCAAAACCTCTTCCATCAACCATGCACAACTCATTATCTACACCTGTAAGCATTGAGGGAAAAGAAATCGGGTTGTTAATGGATGCAGGATGTTCACTTGTCTGCCTGCTATCTACCAAAGGAACAACTGAACCAGCTTCTTGAAAGGCGGAGTAACCGCCCATTTCTAATCTCTCCAGAGGTGGCAAGTCTTTCCTTCCACTACAATCAGTTGTCCCCCAGTTTGCTTGAACTCCCTGTTTCATTCCTGAGTGACAATTCTCATTTTTTTCAGACTTCACAAGAGCTTCTATGATTGAATGAACTTGCCTTTTGTTTCTGACATGGTTTATGATCCCAGGATTCAAGTCATTTAGCAACCCACTAGGAGCTGCCATCTTAGCGAATCTGTCTACTTGTTCTTTTCTGGCAAGTTCCATCTTCCTCTTGATCCCATCAGATTTGCTTTTTCTTCCACGCGGCTTTGGCATGGGCACACCTCCATGAGATGATGATAGAAACCCGTTTTGTTTCATCTCTTTCCAAACCTTCATTGGATTTTTCCCCTCCAATGGGCCAATGGAACTCCCACAGTCGTCATCAACAGGTTTCACTTGTCCATGAACTTTGTAAGCATCACAATCATAAATGACGGTGTTAGAGTTATCTTCTGCATTAAGATCGAGACCAAAGCCTCTTGACATTGATGTATTAACATCACACTCCATCTCTGACTTTCTAAATGAACAGACAGGATTCGTTTCCCTGTCACTAGCCATTGTATCATTAACAACCACATTGCTACTAGCAACAAGTTTAGTGTTGAGATCAATTGCTTTATGTACAGGATGCTCCCTCTCCTTTGAGGTCCTTCCTGCAGCAGCAACAAAAATTATTAAACGTTTTGTTTTTCATCATCCAACAAATATATAGCCAAGCAAATGCTAGCAAAATGTTTCAGGGGTCATCCACCATTCCCTCACAAATTAATGATAAATATCTCAAAGTTGCATAAATTTCAAAAAGCTCCAGAAGAACCGGTCATCACAACAGCAAAACGTTTTCTATAACTTCAACATGGGAAAAACACTCACAAAATTAGAGTGGAAACCCACATTTCAGCAACGGGTCATGACTATTACAGCATAAAACTACATTTCAAAGAAGGGGGATAAAAAGAGGGATCTTTTTTAGATGTGCAGAGCTCTAATTTCTATATCTACTCAGATATTAATCATCATGAAGAATAGGACACTTTAAAATCCTTACCTTCTGAACGAATGACGGAATCAAGATCCTTCATTTTCACTCTCTTCTGGTCAAATTTGGGTCTTCCATCCCCCCGGGATGAGCCCTTTTCTCTCCCGCCAATACCTGTAAAAATTAAGAGCGTCAAACATTCTTTCTCCTAATGGATAAACTATTACCCAAAAAAAAAAAAAAAACCCCCCAAGAACGAGCGGACAAAAATAAGGGGCTGAAAAAAATAAAATCAAGAAACACCCAATATTGAAGTTCAAAAGACCCCAAACCTTGACTTCAGATCTGGGCCCTCCCAAGACTTCATCAGAAACCCCACCCTTATCGCCCATTGATTGAAGGGTCAAGCAATATTCAAAATCTCAAGCTATCAAACCAGAAGAAAGCCCCCAAAAAGCCCGGATGCGAAACACGGGCGGAAACCCTTCTTGGTAACGCCAAGAAAAAAAAGAAAAAGAACTTTTATTTCGCTCAAATGCCTCTACATCCCCCGATTCACACTCTCTCGATGAACAAACAAGATTCAAACGACTAGGGGAAGAAGGCAAACAAAAGACTGATAAAGACCTTTCTTATGAGAGAGAGAGAGAGTGGATTTGAAATTGCAGAAGAGCGCGCTGAGCGCTGACACAGGAGAAGAAATGTTCAATTCCGTTTGAAATACAAAAAAGAAAAACAAAAAGGGGGAATCTTTGCGAGGGGTTTATATATAGTTATTAGTAGCAAAGAAAGAGGGAATTGAACACACACAAAACTAAACTACAAAGAGAGAAGCAGCAACGTTATACTAGGAATATGGATGTGTGTGTCAGAAGGTGAGTGAGTGATGATGGCGTAGCGTGTTTTCTCTTTCTGGGTTTTGATTTTGGTTGGGTGTGAGTTTTCAAATTCAAATGGGATGGAGCCATGGAATGGAGGGTTTCCGGGGCTTACGCTAATACAGATTTGGAATATTGCCGCCGTTTTCCTTTGAGCTTTATTTTTTACTTTACTTTTCGAGGGTGGCTCCTCCCTTCCCCTCTCTCTCTCTCTCTCTCTCTCTCTCTCTCTCTCTCTCTCTCTCTCACTCTCTCACCAAATATTAAAGCCCAATTATTTATAGCTCCTTTCATTTTCATTAAATTATACATACCTACCCCATAATTTATTGTAATTACTCATACCTCCATTTTAGGCAAAACAAAATATAAAAAATAATGAACTTGAGTTTTTTAGATATAAATGTTATATTATAAATTCATTCAACAAATTATGGGGTGTTTATTTGTAGTTATTGAAAAAAACATAGGGAGGTATTAGTAATTTTACGTAGTATCAGGGGAGGTATATGTAATTTGCACAAATATTAAACGCAAATCTTTTACACTTAATTTTGAATGCTCCTACTACTATTAAGTTTTACTGCCTTGATTTTCTTCTTCTTGTTATTATCATTATTATTATTAATTTCCCTCTATTTATCTGAATGCATATGGAAATGGAATGTTGAATTGTCATTATTCTAGCTACCAACTATAATAAGGTAGGTGGTCATCAATAAATTGAAAATTTTCAAATTTTTGTACAAAATGTGCTAGAATTTGTCCAATCACGATTGATACTCGTGTCTACATTTGATAATGTTTCGTCCACTTTGAAACATTTATATACAACTCACACAAAACACTACATAATGTCAAGACTTGCACTTGCACGCCACGTGCACTATCTTGCATACAACTTTAAATGATATATTTGGGGGAGTAAACTTTTGCCATACAAATTTGTTTATAGCGGGGAAAAACATGATTTTAGCTCTCAATTATGTAAAACCTAGCTAGTAATCGAATCGATGCTAAACGATTTCTACGCAAAGAAAAACAAATGATTTTACTACTAAGTTTAGCCAAACCTAGTAATCAGCGACGCTGAACGATTTCAAGTAAAAGAAAAAAATATTAGTAAAAGAATATTTTAGCACCCAATTCCGCCAAACTCAGTAATCAGCGACGCTGAATGATTCATAATAAAAGAGTCAATTATAATAAACGAATAACAAAATATTTACATGATCAAATTATAAACAACTCAAGCACGATATTCTACAAAACATAGCACAATAATCTACAAAACTTAGCACAACTAAACAAATTTATTAATATTTTTATAACAAATAAAAAAATGTTGTACCTTCTAGGAGACGTTTTGTAATAATTATTATTATTATTATTATTTTGTAACGTACTTTGTAATTATTTAAAACCAAGATATAGATGACCATTACCCCCATTTCTATTTGTATTTTTGTGGAGAAAATGACACTTTTGGTACCAAAAGTTTGGACTATTTGTAATTTTGGTACTAAAAGTTTACTAAGTTCCAAATTATACTTTGTTGTATTTTTAGTACCAATACCTGCTATAACAGATTTCATGTAGTCAAACCAAAGTTAAAGGTAATTTGGGGGTATTTTACAAATTCTACAATTTTGTAGAGGTTGAAAAGATATTTTCTAATATTATTTCTAAAACATTTTCGTGGTTTTTTTCTCCTCAGTCGACGTACAAGTTTTCTTATGACTAAGGAGAAAGAAAACTGCAAAAATTTTGAAAATTATATTAAAAAAATTATATTTTCAGCCCCACAAAATTGGAGAATTGTAAAAAAACATCAAATTACCGTTGATTTCAGTTTGGCTACGTAAAACCTGCTATAGTATGTACTAGTACTAAAAATACAACAAAGTATAAACATAAAGTACAAGATTGGAACTGTCAAACTGAGTAAACTTTTAGTATCAAAGTTGCAAACAGTCTAAACTTTTAGTAATAAAAATGTAATTCTTCCTATTTTTATGCACAGAACACGCACTCTAAATTTATTTTAGGATCTTATTGTTTGGACTGGGTATTTACAAATCGACCTACCGAGCCGAAAATTCGGTTCGAGTCGATAGGTCAACCTGGTTCGCAAGTTTTGGTTAGTCCTTTGAACTTTAAGGCCGTATTTAGAAAGGTGATCAAACATTTTGATCTCATTTTTATTTTGAATACAACTCCGAATAATTTGGGCCGTTTTTTGAGTTAAAGATGAACAGCTTATAATTGTATGGGTCTTGTCTGTTTGTGTAAAGCCTGCTTACCAATTTGAAATGGTTGTACTTTTGGGTCAGATTTACTTGCAATGCCAATCCTATGCGAAAAGGTCCCAACCCATTATTTTAGCCCCCCTTTTGGTTTTTCCTTCCCCCCCCCCACCCCGCTAAATTTTTGTTTTACCTATGACTGTCTCGGTTCCACTGAAATAGTTCAGTTAAAAAACGTAAAGTTTTGTAGATGAGAAGGATTATTTTAGCCCCCCTTTTGGTTTTTCCTTCCCCCACCCCCCCTTAAAATTTTTGTTTTACCTATGACTGTCTCGGTTCCATTGAAATAGTTCAGTTAAAAAACGTAAAGTTTTGTAGATGAGAGGGTACAAGATTTAAAATAAGTAATTTGATACAATATTTTCAATTTATATCTTACTATGATTAATTGTAAATTGCACATTATTATATTAGTATAAGTACGTTATGTAAATAAATTCAAACTGGACTATTTTAATAAAACAAATTTTTTTAATACAAAAAATAAAATTTGAAGGAAAGATGCTATAATTCGTCCAGCAACGATTAATGTCTGACACAACGGGGAGTGAGACTTTCGACAGAACAATAATTTGGGGGCCACTAGGACAGGAAAAAGGTTAATTCGATGAGAACCGTCTGCTTGCAGCTGCCGTTAATACCTACATAAAAACAAGAGTGTCATTGTACCTGAGAATTGCCATAGATAAAAACTGATTTCCCAAAGTCAAAAGTTTTAAATCCCTTGAATGTACCACTGAGTCAACCCATTGGGTACAATAAAAAAAACATACTCTTTATATAAGATGAACGAATGTATTAAATGGGGCTTGTTCTTTATCTCATGTTTAAAACTAAGTTTGAAAACATGTTTTGAAAAATAGTTTTATAATGTAAAAAGTGTATTAGAAATGTAAAAAGTAGATGCTGAAGTAAAAAATTATATTGGAAATGATAAAAAATGATTAAAATATATTATATTTACTGTTAAAACCAAAACCGTTTTCAAAACCAAAACCAAAATAATTACAATGACTTGTTTTGATGCTTATAATGGATAGAAATAAGGTCTAATCACATTTTTCCCTCTCAATTATTTATACGTTTATAAATTGGTCTCTTTTTATTTTTATTTCTATTTCACAATTCTATAACTAAAAATATGAATGGCACCAACTATTTTTAGTTTGGCAGGATGTTTTTCAATGCATTTTATGTTGTTTGTTGTTACGCATCTATGTAAATGCTAAGTAAATTACGCACAAAAGTTGGATAAATTACCAAAATTCTATGTGAGTAGAGCGAATAACGTGGCTTTTGTTAAAAAAAAAAAGAAAAAAAAAAAACTTATCCATTAATATGTATACAACAATAATTCAATATTGTGTTGTCGTGTATATATTGATTTTGTCTTTTTAATCTATGTTATGTCATTCACTTTACCCAATTTTTAAAATATATTTTTGAAAAAAATAATTTTTAATATGTAAATAATGTATAAGAAACATAAAAATATGTATAAAATAATGAATATTTATTAAAATATATATATATATAGTAAAAGAATGGGATAACAAGAGAGACTAAGGTATTATAGTTTAGTAAGTCTAACTTCAAATATGTGTGGTTTATTCTTTAGATGCGATTTTTTATTGTTTTAATATAGCCCGTGCTCGCAATGCATAACCAATTAAACTCGATATACGATACATTAACAATTGAATTCAAACTTATGATATATTAGTAACGCACTCAATACATCACAGGATAGTTTAAGTACACAATATTTGTTGTTTTAATACAGTTGCGCCCGCAATGCATAACCAATTAAACTTGATACATGATACGTCAACAACAGCTAAATTCAAACCTATGGTACATTAGTTACCACACTCAAGATAATTTCAGTACGCAATACAACACACATCAACAACTAAATTAATAACTCATATATAATTCATTAAAGACGAAACTCGATATGCAGGTCCTCAAATACGTAAATGCAAACATAGGTGCCTGTAATTTCGTATGGGACTCTCACACATAAATTCGGTGAATCCACAACCAAACGATCTACCTAACCCCCGTGAATCCACGACGTCAGTACGAGTGGCAGATGAAGTCTATTAAGCGGTACAGTAGCCGGTGGCGGTTGGTGCCACTCACAAACACTTCCACCGCTCTATAAAAACAACAGACACTGTCTCTTGGTTCGATCACTGGCGTTTGTTCTCATCAGAATCTGCACCGCCGTGTGCCGCCCGCTGCTTCGTCCCTGAATTTTCACTAACATTTGAAGAGTAAACTGAGTAAGCAACCCCAATTCTCTTAATAAATCCATGGATCTTATTCTCACTGTTATTATATACTAATTGGTTTGGTTGCAAGTGCAGTGGGTACCGAGGTTTTCATGGTGGAGGACATTCCGTTTCCTCCGCAGCTCACCGTTTCCGACAAACCTTTATCTTTGCTCGGCCATGGTACTAAAACGCATGATTAATTATTTACTTTCAATTGCTTAATTCCGATGATATTTTCAAATTTTCCGGTGATAATCATAGAATTGTACGACGTCGCTCTGCGCGCAGGTATCACCGACCTGGAGATTCACTTCCTTCAAGTTAAGTTCACTGCAATTGGGGTTTATTTGGATCCCCAAATCTTGCCACATTTGCATCCATGGAAAGGCAAAACCGGAACTGATCTCGCACAGGATGACAAATTCTTCGAGGCTATCGTCTCAAGTATGATCAAACGTAAACAAAATTGACCTTAATTCGAGTTTAGTACTACGATGAACTCATGATCTGGGGTTTAATTTTTGGTAGGTCCGGTGGATAAGTTCATGAGGATCGTGGTGATTAAGGAGATTAAAGGATCGCAGTACGGAGGGCTTCTGGAAGGCACCGTGAGGGACGCTCTGGCCGCCGTTGATAAATACGAAGACGAAGAGGAAGAAGCTCTCGAACAAGTCGTCGAGTTTTTCCAGCACAAATATTTCAGCAAAGACTCCACTGTCACATTCTATTTCCCCGCTTCTTCTCCTGCAACTGCTGAGGTCAGTTATGAAATATCACTACTAACTGAATAATTGTGCAGAATTTTTCTTCAATTTCATCGATTTTGATTTTGATCTGCAGATTACATTCTCAAACGAGAAGAAAGAGGAATCAAAGATGAATGTGGAGAATGCAAATGTGGTGGAGATGATCAAGAAATGGTACTTGGGTGGAACCAGAGGAGTTTCTCAGACAACCATTTCCTCCTTGGCCGACAATCTTTCTGCAGAGTTATCTAAGTGAAAATATCAGAAATCAAAATGCAGTCTTTCTTCTGGGATCTCCTGGAATTGAATGAAACTTTTGTATTGCTTGTTTTTTATGGTTCCAATTCATATAATCAAACGTTTATCTTGTTCATCCAGTTTCGATTGCCAATGTTAATCAAATCAAACATCCCTGCAATCTTCTTCCAGTTTGAAGAAAAATCTAGGAGACAGATTAAGATGTGACAAGGATTGGTCCAATGATGAGATAGTCATTAATCATATGTAGAAGTCATTTGTGGATGAGATTTGATCTTTGGCGTGGCTGTTTGTAGGCCTGAAAAACGTAGAAGGATTCCATTCCATGAACCATAAGCACATTGGAGAGTATTCTCCTAGTACAAATTGCCTGTTAAATCATGTTTGAACTTTGAAGGTGACCAATTAAAATTAGTGCCAAATCCCACCATGATTCCATTCCAAAGCTTGTTATATAAATAATATTCCATTCCCTCTCTCATGCTTATTGGTTACTAGTAACTAGAGGGTTCAGATGCTTGAAGCAGTCGACTATATAGATCACATTTTAACGAGGTTTAATATTTCATATAAGACGCAACGATCTGAGACCTAAAAAACATAAATGGTTAATCGCTATACAAAAAAGAAAGGCGAACACTCGTATCAAAAGAGAAGATAAAGACATAACGATCTCAAGTCTACAACAAACACACATGGTTGATCGCTACACACGAAGGAAAAAAAAGAGAAAAAAGTGACACTTGAATCGAAATTAATTTGAAGAGAAAGACACACCAATTTCAAGCCTACAAGTACAAATGGCTAACAGCTACACAAAAAAAGAAAGATGAACACTCGAATCAAAAGGACAAAGCCTACAAGCACAGATAATTGGTCACTACACAAGAAAGAAAGACTAACACTTGAATCAAAAGGAGAAGAGAAAGACATAACAATCTCAAGCCTACTAGCACATATGATTGAGACGAACTGTTTAATCAAAAGGACAAGAGAAGGAAGGCTAAATTCAAGAAAGAAAAAGACAAAAAAATCAAACTCAGAAATCCCTTTCCATCAGAGTTGATTTACCAAAACAGTAGTTAGAATTCTGTAAATTTCGTCTTATTTATAGCAAAGTTCCACTTTCAGTCACAGTTATAATCAAAAGCCAACCAAATCATTTTCCAGAAAGATAACTGCTTTTTTATAGCAGCCAAGCTCAGCACACTCAATACTTAATTATAGTATTCAGCTTTGAGGTTTCAACCAACACTAGTACCAACAACCAACAACCAACAACCAATAGAAACTATTCTTTTGTCTAAAAGCTAAACAAACCAAAATCCACAAAAGAAAAAACAACACTTCAAACTCCAAACCTTAATTTTTAACATAAATATTCTTTCCTTTTTTCCCAGAATAGGAAGTGAACTATAAACTAAACTAAACAATCTCCTCGGCAACGGGGACAGGGGTGGCATCAGCACCATCATGACTTGCCGCCGGCTGCCTCATCCCAGCCTCGGTCCCAGCGCCGCCATCAAAAGTCTCCGGGAACGGTTCCAGAAGTGACTGCCGGCATGTAGGGCAGGAGGAGTGTGAGGCCAGCCAGGTGTCAATGCACGTCACGTGATAGCCATGGTTGCACCACGGCAGGAGCCTAACCTTGTCGCCCTCGCAGAATTCAGTAAGGCAAATTGGACACTCTGTTCCTGACATCTGAGTGCCAGTGCCCCCGAACACCAGAACTGGAATCCGGCGGAGGATGCTCCTTTTCAGCCCGCCTGAACTCCGCCGCCCACCCGCCGCCTCACCGGCAGTGAACCTCCAGGTGCATCTCATGGCACACCTCACAAATGTGTTCAGTCCAAGAACGCAAACCAATGCACAGAGCAGAGCAGCGAGGATGATAATCATATTACCATCGAGATTAGCGTCACTATTGCTGGACTTGGTATGGTTACTCGGTGGCCCTTGAGGCGGAGATGCCAGAAGGAAACGGCTAGGGTGTTGATTCCCAGTCGCAGCCATCAATTTCAATTCAATTCCAACAGAAGATTTGGGAATTTTGGATTATGTTTTACTGGGATTGGAGCTTCTTGAGTCTTGAACATATATATAGAGCTTCAGACAACAGAAAGAAGCACGCGTTCCGCACGAAAGATCATAGCTTTTTTCTACCAGTCCACCATAATTCAGAAGCGTATCGCACAACAAATGAAATGGAAAGTAGCTGCATCTGATTCATGAGGAGGCAAATGTTTTTCTCGCTTAGGGAACGGTTTCTTGTTTTTCTGAGGGAAAGAAAGGCGCAGATGTAGAAGAGTCTTCTTCCTTTTTCCTAATTTTCCTCGGCCGGAGTTCCGGGTGCGTTTCTCAAGCTCTCCAGTAGTTTGGAGCCTCGCAAGTGATGAGGGATATGCATAGATCGAGCAAAAACCTTATCTTTGGAGCTTTTTCTTCAACTTTTGGAAAAGCTTGCAGCAACCAAAAAGTCCCCGGAAATTAGTCTCGGAGAGGAAACCGAAAGAAGCGGAGAAAGGGCCACAGTTAGACAAATGATTTCAAGAGGGGAGTTGAAGGAAAGTTAAAATTGGCGAATATTTCAGCAAAAAAAATCGTGTGAAAAAATTCAAGGAAGCTTCATTTGTAGGACTAAGCTTTATTGGCAAAAGTAGCAAATGAAGAGGATGCTTCACACTAGTATGACACAGACAGACAGTTGATTAACGCACTTAAATCTCATGACAATTAGTCTAGGACAGAAAATGCTGATTCTTTGCACCAAATCCCTTTTCCACTCAAAGAGTCTTTGAAGGCCAATTAAGCTCTCCTAAATTGAGCCAAATTTTCATGATTCTAGTCCCATCCCACTTGATATCTGAACTCTAAAGCTGTCAAAATGATGCATTTAACCTCAAAAACTCTTCAAAAGTCGCAATGATGATGGAGTTATTGTTCCATTATACTTGTTAGTTAGGAAATATAAAGCGTTTCTAATGATTTATGGTGAGTTAATATTTCAAATGATTCAAGTTGTTAACACAGGAAATTGCCAAAGGCTTAAGAGCCAAAATTTGTGCCTAATCTTTCAGGAAAATGACATATTCCTGTGCAAGAATGGTCCCAAATATGCACAAAACCCATGTGGCAAACATAGTATGAAGAAGGGTTTTAGCTGAGTAGATCGAAGAACCAGTGAATCAGACAAAGTATTAAAGATATGCCTCAAAGTGTCCCGTCTACTTCAGGGCTGGACCCTGTAAAGTTATAGGTTGCCATGAACGGTGCTGGAGAAAAAAGCTTTGATCTTTAGGCGTTCTGCTACCTAGTCAAGAACAAAAGACAATCGATTATGTTATAATCAACTACCTAATTAACTCGATTGAAACCCTAATCAACTGGGAGTAGTTTCAAGAATGCAAATAATTTTGCAGCAAGAAAAGGAAATGAAATGATGATCAGCTCAGCAGTGATGGTGGAGCTAGGACTGTTTCTGAGAAATTTTTGCTGCCCAAAACTGAGCTTGCTTGCCTTGGTTCCACCGAATGCTGAATTTCTCCCTGTAGTTTAACAAGTGATTTTAGCAAGCAATTCCACCGATTCGAGTTAACAAATAGCAGCTGAACAATTTCTAGCGGAAAAAAAAAAAAAAAAACAAGCACGGATTTAGCACGCGATTCGACCGAACTTAGCCAGTGATCGAATTGATGCTAAGTGATTTTTACCGAAGGAAAAACAATGATTTTAGTACTGGGTTTTCACCGAACCTAGTAATGAAATCGCCGCTCAACGATTTCTAGTGAAAGGAAAAAAGAAATAGCACTTTCGCCGAACATACGAATGAAATCGGCGCTAAATGGTTTATAGTGACCAAATCGGCGCTGAACCATTTCTAATATAAAAAAGAAGATTTTAGCACCCAATTTCGCGGAACCTAGTAATGATATCGCGCTGATTGATTCATAGTAAAAGAGTAATTTTTAGTAAACGAAAAAGAATTTATCACCTAGTTTCGCCGAACTTAGTCATGAAATCGACGCTGAATGATTTCTAGTAAAAGAAAAAAAATATATGAAAGAAAAATAAATGATTTCCCCACTCAGTTCCGTGGAATATAATAATCAAATCGTAGCTAAAATTGGTCATTTATGTGCCCAAATTATGAACAAGTCATGCACAATATTCTCCAAAACTTTGCACATCTAAAAAAAATATATTGCCCATTTCATGCACGATATTCTACAAAACTTAGCACAGCTAAAATTTCAATATTGAAATTTATGGATTTGGATCTGTAAATATATATAAAAAGTTGGTCATTTATGTGATTAAATTATCAACAAGCTAAGCACGATATTCAACTAATTATATATTTGTCAAAATAATTTTTTCTGATGGGACGGAGATAATATTTTTATTCCTGTGAATATAAATCGACCTAGTTTTATTTTAGGATCTTCCAATCCATCCTTGTACCTTAAAGCCTTCATTTAGTACTAAGTTCTAAAGTTGAATTTGTTGTCATTATTGTCGGGCAAATGGTTGCCCTTAACGTTTTATTGAAAATCTAATTTTGCCGCTAACATTTATTTGGATTCAAAATTATCATCAACATTGGTCCAACTTTCTCTCTTCCCCAAAGAATTTTACCATGTAGGACATATGCGATGAAAATTGATGAGTTGACCCAATGGGTTTGACTAATACACTATGGCATCTAATTACGTGACACTAATTAATATTTGTTAACTAAATAGTTTATTTTCTCAGTACAATTGCAGACGAATTTGGGTACAAATTAGAGATTTGTTTTTCTTCCGCCTTCAACATTAAGAATCACTGGTTATTGTCACTTAGTCTATTAATCCATGTCATTATGCCAACTCATCAGTTTTATTCACAATTGTTCTAAATGACAATTCCATTTGATGGAAAGACAAAAGAGAAACAAATATCGGTGTCAATTTTGGACCCAAATAAAAATTACGGGCAAAGTTATATTTTGAGGAAAATTGGATACCTGGCCCAATTCCCATAATTCTCATTATCAGATAAATAATGGGCCCAGGCCCATTAACAGATGGACTGACATTAGCCTACTATTGTATTACCCATTTCTGGAGGGCCCATCGAACCCAACATTTGAAATGATTAGCTCAGCATGGGCCCCCTCAGGTGAAGTCCACCATCTCGCCGGACGGCCCGGACCCATTCCCATTTCCTACATAGTCTCGTAGTCAAAATCCCGATCCAATTTTACCGATCTTATTATGATTTTACGATCCAAATTTATTAAAACGATCCAGATCTTGAAACAATTCCTTTTTGTTTTTTTGCTCTTTTAAAGACGATCTTGAAACAATTCCGATGATAAACATAAATATGGATATAAATGTATTATAATGAAATTTATATAAATTCTGAATATAGGTGTATTGAAAGTCTTATCATTATATAATAATTAATCTAGTTTTAATAAATGAATGTACTAACTTACTTCATAATGCGCGTCAATAATTTAAATATTGATAAAATAAAATAAAATAGGAAAAAATGATATTAATATTTTGTATATATCCATCGATAAATAATTTATTGTAAATGATTATTAATCCCGATTTTATCATTACAATAAAATATTATATATGTTTTATTTGTGTATTTTTTATCTATTCTTTTACAATAGAATGTGAGATCTACAAGTCACATCATGAATTTTACTGTTTTACGGTGACAGGACAGACAACGAAGATATAGGTAAATAAGGCAGAAGATATCATGAATTAAAAATCAATCTCATGCAGAATCTCGATCTTAAATACTTAAAAAATTATTTGATACATTCAAAACATGCATAAAAATAGTGCATCAAACAAATGATGGATCACTATTCATATGACGGGCACCCCATATGTACATTAATAATTTCCTAATTTTCCTCAAAACAATACATTATTTCATAAATATATCTAAATACACTACCTTACACGCTACCTCAGCTCCGATGTACTAAATAATTTCTCAGAAATACTTTGACTCCATGCATGAATCACGAATGATGATCTATAATTCTTCAATCCCAAGTAAATCCGGTTTTCCCCACCATTTCCACATCGTCAACTTTTAACTGTTTGTTTCGCCGAAAAAAGAAAGGAACAGAGTCGCCCACTCCTTTTTAAACAATCAACTAATCTTACTGCTGTCCTGTTCTTCCCGGCTTCTCTGTTACAGTTTCAGTTTAGTAGTATTATTATCACTACACTTCTTCATCTCTAATTACGTACTAGATTTTTCTGAATCCATTGATTTCCTTCTAATCTCAGTAACTGAAACTAACCAAAAAGACTCGAGCTTGGTTGCTTGCTTGAGGAGGAGGAATGCAAGATCCAAACTCCAAGCAGGGGGCTCCGAATGGGCCGCCATTTGCATTCCGCCCCACGAATCACCGGAGAGCCCATTCGGAGGTCAACTTTCGGCTGCCGGAGGATTTAGATCTGGTGTCCGACCCCTTTGATGCGCCGGTCGGGAGTAGCTTCGACGAGATGGGATCCGAGGATGATCTCTTCTCTACCTACATGGACATCGAGAAACTCGGCGGATCTAATTCCAATTCTAATGTAAACGACGGTGACAATGCCGGCGGCGGGGGGTTGCTGGAGAACGGGGTCGACGGGGATAAGGGCTCCACGCCGGTGGGAACTATGAGGCCCAGGCACAGGTACAGCAATTCCATGGATAGCTCGAGTTTGTCGCTGAGCGAAAGTATTGAAGCTAAAAAAGCTATGGCTCCTGACAAGCTTGCTGAGCTTTGGACCATTGATCCAAAACGTGCCAAAAGGTACCTTACATTTCCCGCTTGAATTCGATTGGATTTGGTGATTTGCGTGCTTATAGAATTTTGAATTTCAGTTAAGATCTTGAAAGTTTAGATCTTTGTGGATCTTGATAATTTCAGTCAACTTTAATTCACTCTGGTAATGGCGAGCTTCAATATACTTGGGCGGGAATTTCCTTTTATTTCAATGCTTGTGATTATGGTTGGATTTTGGCTATTTATTTATCCATTTCTAATCTTTAAAGCAGAAAATTTTGACCTTTTCTTTTATGTCATAACTAATTTTACGGTGAAGTAGCTAATTATGACGTTCTTAACTGAGCACTGCTCATTGGATGCATTAAACCTTCGATTTCCCTTTCAAGATCCATGTCCACAGAGATTATACTAAGATTATGCATACCATTTTTTTTATTTAATACACTAGATGAGGACTGGTTAGAACCTTAACAGCAATTGCTTTAAAATGCGCATTTTTTGTCAGTAATGGTACACAAACTCTATGGCTCGTGTTTTTAAGCGTGTTACTGCCTGAACGATGTTTCTTTAGCAACACCAATGATCTGTTTGATGATTACTTGTTTCTGAATGTATTCATCAGCATGATGAAACGAAGTAAATTATGATTATTTTTCTTTTCTTAACCTAAAAAAAAGTAAGCAATGTAATGTATAATGCTACTAATAGTAACTGATATTGGAGCTGTAATTACTCCTTTTGACTATATATGTATTGTATCTATGTGATTATAAATTTGACTCATTGAAATTGCATAGAAAGCAAGTTTTTCTTGCTTTAAGCAAACTGAGGATCCTAGTTTGAGTTCTTGGCATGTTACATAAGATAACCTTGCTATTCGTTAATTTGTATTCTTGGAGCTTTGTTGAGCTTTTTGTCCATAAGATTGAAAGATATTGCACAAAGATTGACCAATTTTATCATCTCACAAGCAGTGAGAAAGGTTTGTGCTATTAAGGTCATCTCACGACTCTGAAAATGGTTTGCAGAATTTTGGCCAATAGACAGTCTGCTGCTCGATCGAAAGAGAGGAAAGCCCGTTATATAAATGAACTTGAGAGAAAAGTTCAGACACTTCAAACGGAAGCAACCACTCTTTCTGCACAACTCACTCTATTTCAGGTAATTCTCATACCTTTGGAGTCTCAGTTTTACACAAATTTACTTTTGTGCTTGACTCTTCAAACTATGCATCCAGTTCATATTCAGAACCTTCCAACGTTAAGAATGAACACCTGTGGGGGGATTTCTGTTGGAGTCCCATCACTCATTCTCATGCTTCAATCCTTTTAGGCTGTGATGAGTTATGATAAGATTGCTTTCCATTGCCATTTAATTGTCAAGTAGTTTGCAACATTAATGTCTGCAGCAGCATTCTCAAAATTTACCTGAAGCACGCTGTTTTTAGCAGTTACATGTAAATGATTCTTCTTTCTTTGCAAAAGAAAAATCGGGACCACCTTTCGTAGGTTCTGCAGCTGTTCTGCATATGCCATTAGTAGAAAAGTATGAAACTGGTAGTAAGAGCTTTTAGTTGGAAACTTTTGTCTTTAAATGATTGCATTCAAAGTAGGATGAATCAATCATCTTTCATTTCTCATTTCATATGGTTTTTTTCCTCTCTTTATGACTTATTCAAAACTCTTTTGGATTTTGTAATCATGGGTTGTTTTCTTTTGGCAGAGGGACACAACAGGACTAACCACTGAAAACACAGAGCTTAAGCTTCGATTACAAGCTATGGAACAGCAAGCTCAGTTGCGCGATGGTATGAATCCCTCTGCGGTTGAATAGTTGATATATCCATTCCTCCTGAATCCTTGTTAATATTTCACTAATGATACTGTTATGATCGTAAATGCAGCACTGAATGAAGCACTGAAGCAAGAAGTAGAGCGGCTTAGAATTGCAACTGGAGAAATAGCAGGTTCATCAGATGCATACAACTTGGGGATGCAACACGTTCCATATAACCAATCTGCCTTCTTTTCACACCAGCATCAGCAGCAGCAGCAGCAGGCGGGGCCGAATGACTCCCAAAATGCGCAGATGGTGGCCCAGTTTAACGCGCTCCAGGCAAAAATGTCGAATCACCATCACCACTCTCTGATTGCAGCTTCTCAAGGGCAGCAGCCATTCTCATCATCAGATACGTTGCAGCAGGATCCCCTTGGCCGTTTCCAGGGTCTTGACATCGGTAGCAGAACCTCCCACGCAGTAAAATCCGAAGGGCCCTCGATTTCCGCCAGTGAAAGCAGCAGTACATTCTGATCTGATGAAGGAAAGAAGAAAGACTCTATTTGTTAAATGTTAATAGACTGACAAAACCAGGTGAAGCATCCATCCAGGTCCACTGATGATATTCTTCAATTTTTTGATTGTTTATTGGATTTTTAGTAGCATTGACTTGTTTTTTTTGGTGGTCTTATGGTTCGTTTCTTGTTCGTCCTAATTTTCTTTTTTTTTTTTTTTTGGATTCAACTCATGATAAAGCAAAATAGTTGCACTTCTTGTGTGAGGTTATAGTTAAGTTATGCTCAGTCCCAGTGTACTTGTAATAGGTTAATTAATTGGAGTCCTTTGTCTGAAACGGAAATTGTGCTGTATTTACTGTGTTTTTCGTTGGTCAAACAAAAGACTAGTGTATAATCTTTTATCTTTATGGGCTTGGTTTGCATTGATCATTAATCTTCTAAATAAGTTAATGTTGAATATTTTATATAAATTAGAATTATATTTCTTGAATTTTATGTTAGTTATCTAATCTTATTGGGTAACTATCATTATCTATGAAGTCATGTAAATCTACTCGAACAATAAGTTAATTTTGTTCTGCCATTCTGATTTGATAATTGATCGTCACTTCCCTTCCAATAAAAATAAGTCACACAAATCTTTTAGGGCTTGTTTGGTTGACGGAAAAGTAAAGTTTATGAGGAATATGATTTCTAGGAATTTAATGATAAGGAAAGTAAAGTAAAACAAAATATTTTGTTGTGTTTGGATTGGTTAAGAAATGTAATTGGGAATTTAAACGTGAACTAAACTAAATGTCAAAACTACCCTCATATTAAGCTTAATCACTTTCTCATAAAAATATTATTAAACTAAATAATATTTAATTATAAATTGAACTACAGCTTTAAAAATTAAATAACATGCCAATTAAACTCATCCAACATTAAATAAACTATATATTTGATTATTGATCTATAATGAAGTTATTAGTCTAGCGAGAATTCGGATGAGTAAGAAAATAACTGGAAAAACAAATTTTCTTACTGTAAAATAAAATATAAATTTGTCACTCGATTTTTTTCAAATTTAAAAGGTGGAAATTAGAACATTTAAATATGATACATTAATTTTCATTAAAATATTAATTTTATAGCTAATAAAAGTTAACTATAAATAATATTATATATATGAAAAGTATATATGTTGTTTTAAATATATATATATATATATAAATATATGGACATAAAAATTAATATAAACAAAGTTTAGTTTGATACAACATATACTAAAGTAAGTTGTGATATCGTGGACAATTAGTTGCAACCAATTAGTCAAACGACTTTTATACATAGACAATCTTTTACTTTTTTCAGGAAAACATACAAACACACACACACCTATACTTTTTTCTTTTTTTTTTTTTCATTTTATGGTTGATATCACAAAAATATAAGGGTATTTAGTGTCTTTTTTGAAAATTTGTGACCGAAGAAAAAGAATACCAGATTAGAACAAGGATTCTTTTTCCAGGAAAATAACACTTATTTTTATTTTCCTTGCATCAGGGAATTATTTTCCTTTTACAGCCAATTAAAATCAATTCCAAACAAAGGAATTTAAAATTGAGGAATCAAATTACTTTTCCTGACCAGAATCCTTGTAAACCAAACATGCCCTTAGTGCTTTTATTGTCTAATTCTTTTTTTAACATGTAAGAAATAAAGATAAAGGAGTCGCTCTTGATAAGAGCGGACAGTAACATGACTCGTTGTTTAAAAGGAAAACCCTCCTCGACCTTGAGTTCTTTGGCCGGTCTCTCATTTTATGGTCGCTTTCGCTGAACAATGGAGAAAGATGTTCGGAAAACAAGCAAGGAAGGTTTGGGGAAACTTCAGAACGTAACCCCTACCCCTAGAATAAGCCTTCGACGAGTATAGTTTATCTAGAGTGGTGGGAAACTTGCTATCAGCATTTATAGAAAACATGTTAGGCCTGAATTTGATGATCACTTTGAGGCAAAACATAAATTTGATGGATGCTGATGGGTCTCTCTCCCCCCTTGTCTACAACCAATCTGATCTAATCCAATCTAATCGGATTGATAAACAAAACTCGAAATTTTTGCTACACACAAATTTCGATGTTTCAGTTAGGCAATAAGCGAGCCGAGTTGCTTGCGAGCAGCTCCTAAGCAATTAGGTCAAAATTTGGTTTAGATTCGATTTTGACCGATTTCAAATTCACTTATTACTAACTCGATACTTCGTCGAACCAATTGAACTAAGCTAATTGTTACTCTTTTTTAATAATGAAATTAAAATAAAATTTGATTCGATCTCAAAAGCTTTACTATAGTTCGAGCTCAAATCCGAGCCAATTATAATTTTGTCGAATCGAGTTTGAGTCCAAATCTATAGGCTCGATCCAGCTAGAGCCGAGCTCGAGCTCAACTTGACTTGTTTATCAGTAGCGGAGCCACATAGTAGTCTGGTGGAACACTCACTTTTTTTTAAACTACCCCTATTACTGTATAAAAATTATAAAAAGAATTAATTTTGACCAACTAAATTTTTTTAAAATGAGGACTCTGACTACGCCACTACATGTACGAACATAATTACATATATATATATATATTTGATGTATTTTGTAACACATAAACTATTGTATCGGTGACATGAATCTTTCATTGGATCCGAACCCAACTTTCCGGTCCCGTAAGTAACGATGGGCTACTAACCAACGAGGGACCATAAATTGCCAAATCCTTAGATCCATCCATTTATTTACCTCTCAAAGAAACTGACCCTTGTGTGAAGTGTGACAATCCCGATTCCTATTTCCTAATAATGGCAAAGCCCTAAAGCACATGGCAAACATCAGCACTTTGATTTGGAATGCAACTTCTTGTGGGGCAATCTTTGGCTGCTAAACATGAACAAAGCCAATAAATATTGACAACAAGTTGTTTGGGAAAAAAAATTGGGATTTTGAGAACAGCCCTTCATTTTTGCCTTATTTTTCTTGCAAATGTATAAATGCTTATGGTTTTTTGTGTGTTTGAAGGTCTATTTCATGTTTGCAAAGGGTCTTATTCTTGATAGGGTGAACAAGTGGGGCTTGTGGGTAGCAGACAGCCCTTTTGAAGGACACTTCCCTTTGTTCCTCTCACTTTCCATCCCTAACCATCAAACATTTTGGATAAAATCTCGTCACATGCTTTCTTGTGGATGTTATTTCAATGTGTGATTTAGTGTGCCCCCCCTTATATTAGATTAGGGATGTTAGAATCCTGTCCATTGCAATTTGGGTACGTTATTCAAATTCGGATAATTTTTAACGAGCGTTAGTTAAAGCAATATCATTCTGAAAGCGATAATTAACTACGAAAAAGGAAAAGTATAACAGAAAATTCATTTGACTGGCGTGAGAAGTTGAGAATGGAAAAGTTGGCAGACAAGTTGTGAAATGGGAAGAGTTTTTTAACGCTGAAAATAATTACACTACAAGTAGTATAAAATATCTGTCTGATTTTATATGGTGCACATTCCTGTTGCAGATGGCACCACCAATTTAAGAGCCATCTGCAACAGGTTTAAGGAAATAATGTTGAGAATTGGGTGGAATCGTTTGTTTGCTCCTTCAACTAACTATAAACTTACGTGATTGGGCAGTTGTATCCCTCCCTTATTAGGAGGAGTAGGACTTTCTACTTGGTAGCATTTTAAATACTTGCCCAACAAAATACATATACTGTAAAAAAAAAAAAAAAAACCTTGAGATTTGAAGAAAGTACGAGAATACTTTCATGTATTGATACAATTTTTATATAAGTACAAACGACAACTAACCAATCTTTCCCTCTGACTCAGGTGGTCAAAGCTCGTAAGATTTGTACTTTCCAAGCCGTCTTCTCTTCTGTCTAACTGCAAAACTTTGGCAGTTAAATTTGATGTACATATTTTCACCAACACGTAATATACCAAGATGTTAAACTCGATAAATGATACTTCAGCCGCTAATTTAAAACCGCAATACACGAAAAGGTAAACTTAATATGTAATACAATCAGCTGTTAAAATCGATTTAGTATACTAAAATTAAATAGACTCCTTAAAATAACATTTCGACTAGAAAATTAATGGGATTGACCTTGCGATTACTTACTCTGGTTTCCTGGCGAGCAATCTTATTCCGACAAACGAAACCCATTATCTACGCCTTTTTTTCCTCTTTTACTTTTGTTTTCGGTACCGCCTTTTACTACTCCCTCTTTCCCATTCAATCTGTCCCATTCAAAGAGTCCTGTTTGTAATATTTTGTTCCATTCAAGGACGGAGGGAGTATAATTTTTATGCGACCCTTCGATTTCGCCTCCGAGCAAAATCACATGTGGACCAACAAAAACTAAAAAGAAATTATTTTCTCTAGAAATTCAAACATCAATTGGCCTGTTCCTTAAGTTAACTATTTTTTTCTTTCTTTTTTTAAATTTTAAATTATAATAAATGTCATATTTCATTACTCAAGAGAGAATTGGTGATACAACATAATAATCAGATACAATATCAGATACAAAGAGTTGAAAGTAAACTAAATCAAACTTATACAGATTTAAACAAGTAGTAATCCTTACCGATCTAACTAGTAGAACAAAAAATCACCATCGCACTGGACAAATCATGTACCGAAATATGAATCTGATCTCGAATCTGCCACTAATTTTCTGATAAAAGCCCCTAACCAACTAAATATTCACTTGATAATAATAAAATAATCATTTATTTATGGGGGAGAAACTCCCGTTTATTTAGATCTCTACTATGAGAGAACAAAAAACTCCCATCATAGAAGAATACAAAAATAAACTAAATAGAAAGTAATAGAAAATAAATCTATTTCCCAAAAGAGATTAGAGAAAATAGAGGCTAGGGTTTGAGAGGAGGAGAACTAATTTGTTGTTCCTTAAGTTAACTTTGATTTGTTTTAATTATATATAATTAAATAGTAAAAAATTATATTAAAAATGATGAAAAATTATTACTACCTCTGTTTCATCAAAAGTGTTAATTTTATATAATTAAAATAGTAAAAACGTGAAAGGAGAGAGGTAAAAAAATTTATTGAAAAGCAAGTGTAATTAAACTTACTACAAAAATTAAAAATAAAATCAATGAAAACGAACAAGCTTGTAACGTGAAATGAGAGTGGTAGAAAAATCGGAAATTCAATGCCTTGTAACTTGGATTAAGTAACGCAGATAATCAAATTCATAAACAACAAAATTGCAAAGTGTATTTTAATCGCTTGTTTAACAATAAGACAAAGCAATAACTAATGCCGAGTGATATATCAATATTCCTCTCTCATGCCTCTCTCTCTCTTCCTCTCAAAACGTAACCTCCATCATCTGTAATATTCTTCCCCCATCTCACGCCGATGAGAGATGGGGGAAATAGATTTCTTGTATGTTATTTTCTTTTTAGTTTATTTTTGTCTTCTTTCATGATAGGAGTTTTTCATTCTCTCATAGTGATAGATATTGTCTTCCCGAATAAACGAGAGTTTCTCCCTCATATTAATAAATTTGTATTTTATTATTATCAAGTGAAGATTCAGTCGATTGGAAGCTTTCATCAGAAGATTAGTGGCAGATTCGATATCGGATTCATACTTCGGTACTTGATTTGTTCAGCGCAATGGCGATTTTTTGTTCTACTAGATAGATATATACGGATTACTACTTGTTTAGATCTGTATAGGTTTGATTTAGTTTATTTTTAAATGTTTTTATCTTATTATTATTAGATCCAGTTATATCACCGATTCTCTTTTGAGTAATCAAATATGAAATTTATTATCACAAGCAATAAGACAAAGCATTGTGTACATATTCTAATCACACATCCATGCTTCTACGTACTTTTTAATTTATTGGAACGTAAAACATTTTATTAGCTGTGTCGAAAATCGTCTAGTAACAATAAAGATAATATAACAAGGCTGTCAACAAGATTAATTTCTGCAATTATCAAAACATATTATTATTATTATAAATTATAAATAAATAGTTAAATACAATCCCACCTCCCCATGTCTTAGAAACATTATTTTGTAACTAAGTCTCCTCTACAAAATTCCAAATTGACTTTCATTAGAGCCATTCTCGTGAAGTCACAGTAACAAATACTAATACTAAAGTTTTTCAATTCAATTTTTTTTTCCTTACTTTTCAGGAAAAAGAAAAAAAAAAAAAATCTTTTCGCCGGCCATTGCTTTCTGAGAATAGACAAATTTGAAGATATGGCAAGAGAAGAAAATAAATAAATAAAAATATTTAATTGTTTGGTTAGAGAATACTTCCAAAGCATCAACGGCGTCCCCGGTTGTTTTATTAGTTTAATTGCGGTGAATATTAATTTTGTTTTCTCTACAATTAGACTTAGAGGGAGGGAAACATACCTCCCGAGGTTTAGTTAAATTACGAATCAATTCCTATATTATAAAAGTAACAAATATTTTTCTAAAATCAAGTATAAAATTTTGATCATATTCGTTTATTTATTACATAAATCATTTGAGCTGAACTTTTACTGAACTGATTCAGAATATATATATATATTTTTTAAATTGTAAGGATTGATTTGTAATTTGATCAAACATCAAGGAGGGAAATGTAATTGGGCGTAGAAAATGATGCCAAATTGTGGAAGAAAAAAGATGAAGAGAGATTAATTAAGAGGATAACGACGCACGTAAACAACGGGACCGTGATGTCCGGTTCTTGCATGTGCCCCGAACATGGTAGGCCCCTTAATCGGATCCCCCACCAATAAATAAACCTTTTCAACTAATTAAACCTACGCCATTTCTACTTCTGCTTCCACCTTTGACGTGGAACTTTGAACAAACACATTTCTTTCATTAATTAGGTTAATTATCCCTTTTTATTATTACTACTATCTTTTAATATTTACGGTATGTATCACCGCGCGCTCTGAGTTACTATCACGCACTTGTGGGTTTTGCCCGTGTCGTACCACCCTTATTAATCTAGTTAAGGTGCTTCACTTTTCAAAAAATACATACCGCAACTGTGTGAGTTTCGCTTGTTATTACCGTGAACTACTTGTGGGTTTTGCCGGTGGCACCCCGATTAGCTAGCCTAGGGGCTTCATTCGTCCAGAAAATGTCATTCGCGGCTGAATGAATCACTTTAAACTCATAGTAAAAATAACAATCAAGGGTGCTTCACTTCTCAAAAAAAAATGGCATACGCAACTGAATGGTAGGTCACTCTAAACCTATATCAACAACAGTGAGAGGTTTCGCCCGTTACTGTGTGGGTTTCTCTCGTGCCACCTCAATTAGTTAGGCTAGGGGCTTCACTCGTCCAAAAAGAGTTATTCACGGCTGAATGAGTCACTCTAAACTCACATCAACAACCGTAGGCAACTGAATGAGTCACCTTAAACTCATATCAGTAACGGTAAAACTCATCGTCATCGTAATTTGATTGATTTGTGGTCCACTTATGCCAAGTAACTGATTACTTAATCACGGGGGCTAAAATTGAAAATCAATCATCAGAAAAATGATTCCGATGGTAGTAATCTTTTACACTAACTTTCAAGTAAACCCTTGTTTGATTAATGATTCATATGTGTGTGTGTTTGAGACTGCCCACGTAGGTGTATATATATATATGTCCAACAAATTCTATTAATAAAATTAAGGATGCAATGTGACGGTTACCAATCTTAAAGTGCGGCTTGGACTTTTAAGGGATGATTATTTGATAATTTGTAAATGATTCGGTTTAAATGTCGTGATCAGATAAAGTCTATTTCCTTGGTTAATTTATTTATTTATAGTACTATTAGAAATTAAGAACCGACCCTATCCACCCCTTGTGTACTTTTATGCCTGGTCAATTTTAGCAAGCCAGGGTTGGTGCACTTTTTTTTGTTTAATAATGTAAATGTAAAGTTTTGTTTTAAAGGTCGATAAGTTCTGATACGATATGAAATTTGATATGAGTCTAGCACGTGATAAGTGGATTTGTTTATGTAGATGGAGACACAATTGTAATTATCGCGTCTATAATAACTTTTTACACGATAAATTATAAGTGAGACATGTCTGAATTGTCATCACGTATAAAGTACTAACAAGAATAGCATTGCCCAAAATATAGTAAAATTTGAAATTGGCACAATGACTATTGGGATCACTCAGTCAATGTTGATTTAGTAAATCATTGACCTTCCAAAACATTATTATTTTTAAAATCACAAAAAGTTCACCTTTTTTTTCCCCTCAAAATTCAAAAACGCTTTTCAACCGTTGATTTGGGAGCAATTATATATGTCAATCACGTAACACACACTTAACCACCGTTGAATAAGAATGGGATTAATCAATTTTTGTCTTTTTATTAGTCACATTATAGTCACTCAAACCTTATGGCCCTGTTTGTTTTGATTCTCAAAACATGATTTTGAGAAAAATTTTAATTTTATAATAATTTTTCATCATTTTCAATACATCTTTTTACATTTTTCAATACACCTTTTTACATTCCCAATACAATTTTAATATTATAAAATCAAAATAAATCTCAAAACCATGTTTTGGAAATCATACCACACATGGCCTATTACTTCATAATTTCATCCGATACAACGTGACAACATTGTTTTTACTATATGATGCAATATCAGTCGATAAATTTCTCACATAACATATTATTATAGGTCAACTAATCTCAACGATTACTTCTCAGTTAATCTCACTCCACTTCCCGTGCTTGAATGAAATAACCATGTTTTCGTAAAACATACAATTTCTTTTATTTTATAATGTATAATATTTAAAATAAGTAGTTTATCGTTACTTTTTTTTGCTTTCTAATTGAAGCAGAAAAAGTATATTGGTACAACTGCGTATTTGGAATAGCGTACAAAGTAGTATGCAATAATTTGCTATGAAAATAAATGAAAGTCCCACTTAAGAGCAAAGGAAAAAGAAAAAGCAGCCAAGAAGGCAAATGTATCAAAGTCCAAATTCTAAATAAAATTTCAAACTCCGTATCTCCGTAATCAAAGGTTTAGAGGAAGAAGACAAAAATGCCACGGAAGATATGTAACTGACTAGCGTAATCTGGGGCAAATCTGGGCAAAATCCGACGAAAACAACGTTTGTATTGAGCCTAGAAAACAACACAACAAACGTAACCATAAAAATATTTATTTGGATGGAAATGCAATAACAAAAAACGGTGAAGAAAATGCATGTGCATGGTAGGACCCTATTCCCTTTTAGCTTGGCAGTTGGTGGTAGTTCAAGTGGAACACCTGCATGTGCATGTTGGTCGTTATTTTTTTTTCTTCTTGCCTCAAATTATAAGATTCGCAGACTTTTAAGTAAATTTTTGTTTTGTATGTGGTGCTACGTTGATGTGTGACGTGCAGATTTCAGTAATAATGTTATGGTCCTAACGTGGCGCATAAGTCTATGGGGGCAGAGCTACTTTTTAGTCTGGTGAGACAATTGCTCAACTTCACTCTTTTAAAGGTACTCAAAATTTTGAGTACAAATTATAAAAATAACTACTTTTGCTCCATTAAAATTAAAAAAGAAAAAAAACGAGGTAAAAGCAAAGATAAATTAAATTAGTAGTTGAACATGAAGTTTTTCAAAATTTTACTGCACCAAAAATAAAGGGCCTAACTTCGCCACTCATTCTTCAGTAGTGGCATTTGTTCTCTGATGTGATGTAATAACAAAGGTGGTACTCTAAAAATATTACGAGGTGTTATCTAGTGCTTAAAAGTGGACTGTATTTCGGTGCTTGAGGTGAGTTATATTTTAATATCTGAAGAAGTAACGTTATAACTTGTTAGGATTATATTTTTAAAAATGATACTAAATATACTATTTTCTTGTGGCCTTGGCATACCCAAGACGTGACCACTTCTAAGAAGTCGTTTTCCACTTCACTATTTGTTGCAAATTCACAATGTCCCATTTGCCATGTCTGTTTTTCCTATATAAATAGGGGTACCTTAACCCCATTTTACAACAAGCTCACCTGCCTCTTTCTTTCTTTCAGCAAAATCAATTCCCAGTTTTTCTTTCCCCAACAACAATGGCTTCTCCAGCATTGTCCCTTTTCTTCTTCCTCTTCACACTGATCCTGAGCACAACTCTTGCTCAATACGGAGGGTGGCAAACTGCTCATGCTACGTTCTACGGTGGCGGCGATGCATCCGGCACAATGGGTACGCATATCTGAAAAGCTCTCATCTTTATTTATTTATTTATTTATTTGTTGTGTTTTTTTCGTTAGATTCTGAGAAATTAATGAAGAATGGTGAATAATGCAGGTGGTGCTTGCGGATATGGTAATTTGTACAGCCAAGGCTATGGCACCAACACTGCTGCGTTGAGCACTGCTCTGTTCAACAATGGCTTGAGCTGCGGTTCATGCTACCAGATCAAATGCGCGGACCCAAAATACTGCGTGGGAGGCGTTATTACAGTGACGGCAACGAATTTCTGTCCCCCGAATCCTTCTTTGCCTAACGACAATGGCGGATGGTGCAATCCTCCCCGCCAACACTTCGATTTGGCAGAGCCTGCTTTCTTGCAAATAGCCCAGTACAGAGCAGGGATTGTTCCCGTCGCTTTCCAGAGGTGAATATAAATTATATACTCCCCCACCCACCCTCCCGAATCCAACTTTTAAAAAAAAACTCATCCCAAGTTCACTTTGAATTTGTTTACATTATACCCTTACTGGTTACCATTTTCTGAAATGCTCTGTTTTCTTTTTTACAGAGTTCCGTGCAGGAAGAAGGGAGGAATAAGGTTCACCATCAATGGACATTCCTACTTCAACTTGGTTTTGGTTACGAACGTTGGCGGAGCAGGGGACGTTCACACTGTTTCGATTAAGGGATCAAAAACAGGATGGCAAACCATGTCCAGAAACTGGGGACAGAACTGGCAGAGCAATTCTTACCTTAATGGCCAGAGTCTTTCGATCCAGGTCACGACCAGCGACGGAAGAACATTGACCAGCAACAACGTTGCTCCGGCGAACTGGCAGTTCGGTCAAACCTACGAAGGGGCACAGTTCTAAATTGACGTCGAAACTGTGTTGAATTTGTATATGGCGGTAAAGGGTGTTTAGGGATGGAGAATTGGAGGTGGAAGAGGAAGAGGAAGAGAAAGGCGGCGCGGCCTCTCTCAGGGACGGTGGCTCTATTGCAGTGGTGGCAAGTCAGCACCCGCTTAGGCCTAATATAAGAATTAATTAATGGTTTGAGTTTTTTATTTTTATTTTTATTTATATATAGCTATAAATAGGTATTTCTTTTTAAGTTTTTTTTTTTTTTTTTTTGGGGGTATTTCTTAAGGGGTGATTAATCTGCGGTGGATGTAATTCAAATTAAGCCGCTCGATTATATAGCAAGGATGTAATTAAAATTTGATCCTTGATTTTCTGCAATATTGCAGAAGCCAGATTAAGGCAGCAAAATAATAGTATTGTTTTTTTTTTTCTTCTGTAGCAACCATTTCTTTTTTTTACATTTAAAGCATTACGAATATGTACCGATGTTTCAATAAGTAAAATGACACTGTTTAATACGCGGATAGAATGGTTGCCTTTACTCCACTGGCTTCAACTGGGAAGGGAAAGAAAGGTGTTTGATGAAATAGTAGTAATGTTTTGCACCAAGAATTGTGATTTGTTAAAACAAGTTGGAAGCGACATTGATGTTATGAGCTTTGGTGTACACAGTTTGTAGAAACGTAATTGTATACGATGCTAAAATACAAAATTAATTTAATTATGTGATTTTAATACAAATTAATGTTTTGCAGCAAGAATTGTGACTCGTTAAAGCGCGTTGTAAATGGCATTGACGCTATGAGCTCTGGTGTACATAGTTTGTAGGATTGTGATTCGTATACGATCTTAAAAAACCAAATTAATCTTAATACACATTATTAAAGTGAAACGAGTGAGTTTTATAATTTCTCAATAATTTTTCATATATATTTGTAATCTTTTATAATTTTATTCTCCGATCCTATAGAATTAGATCATAATCCGATACTAAAAGAATTTCGTGTGAAATTTACGAACTTACAAACTATGATGTGCCGTAGTTTTCCACTCCATGTGATTTGGTCTTTGTCTTCCTCTCTTAACGGGTAATGCCCTCACAAGTCAAAATCAAGTATTTATTATTTAGGTGCCCCTTTTACCGAATTGTTTTAGAAATTCAACGATCACTTTAAGACTAAATAAATACTCTTCAGGATTCAACGATCACTTTTAGACTTCTACATTGTTTTGAATCAATACTATTTCATTATCTTATCAACTATTACATTGAAGGCAAGGGCTATGGAGAGGAGAAGAACGAAGTTCCAACCGCCTACAGAGTCCTGTCAGTCTGCGCTCTAAATAAGCAGAACTGACAGATGTAAAAATCAAACTCCTGCCCTTTGTGTTGCTCACCATGCATCATAATCTTTGGAGACATGACGTTTTATATCTCTTTTCTCTTCTTGGTTATACTTGTCTTATTGAATGCGACATGAGGATTTCAAAAGGTTTTAAGATTACTAATTATGTATTAATTATATGACACAACAATAAAGCACATGCACTTTTTTTTAATGATTGAAAAAATGAAAATACAATCGTACTTTAATATTGTAACGTAATGTTGATATAGAATAACGAAGTACAAATATGAGTTAAATTCAGCTCACAAGCAATTGAGATCAAATTTTCTACAAATTAGAGTAGTCTTGAAAAAAAGGTTTTAATGCTTAGCCTGTTCTTTTAGGCATGGTTGAGTTTTGATTTTTAAAAAAATAACTTTATAATGTAAAAAGTGTGTTAAAAATGTAAAAAAGTATAGCTGAATAATAAAAAATTGTATTAAAAATGATAAAAATTGATTACAATATACTCTCTCCGTCCCACTCAAAGAGTCCACTTTGAAATGTGTAAATCTTATTATGGGTTGTGAGGTACAATACCTAAAATAAGTAATTTACCACTATATTTTTAACTTATATCCTTACTTTAAAAGTAAGAGATAATTATGTGACAGCCCAGCCCCGACCTCCATGTTTCACACGAGAGACGCGGCCGAGATACCTGCCTGATTCGCACCAGGATTCATTTACGATATACAGAGTAATTATAGTAATTATTAAATAAGTGAACGACTAAAGTGAATTATCAAATTTCAAGCTCTATTATATATTACAAAGATACAAGCACTATTTCACATTACTACAATAATACTTCAAGACGCTAAAACTAAATTATTAAATAATACTACATTACTATCTTCAGTGACGAACGCAGAACAATATTCGGGAGGGGACGAAAGGGTAATTTTTTTTTTTGTCATTAAATAAAATACATATAACTAAAGTATCAAAATACCCATAATAATATATGTCCAAAAAAAGTCTTATAGAACTATCATACTCTGTGATTGGTTTCCGTAGGCCTGGGTTCATGACAATATTATTTCGGTTAAATTTCACACTAAAATGTTTTTCTTTACTTTTTTTCCTGATGAGATTTTTTAGAAACTTCTACACCGCGTTTTAAAAATTTATCTATAACCTATCAAAATTTCAAACTTACCAAATTAAAATTTTATCATTCAATATAAACCCAACAACAGAATGCTATAAAAAAACCAATCGCCACACTCACATTAATTATTAAATAAATTAAAACATATTAAAATTAATTAATCAAGAAAAAATCAATCACAATGGCAATCACAATTATATACATAAACATTCAATTATAAATTAATAAACATTAAAACATTACTAAAATTTAAAATTCCATTGCTATTACCTATAATCATTATCACATATATTACAAAATTAAACAATTAACTATAAAAATTTACAAACAAATAATCACTTACAATCTTTTAATTAGGTAGCAACTAGCAAGAAAGGGAGCTATGGAGGTAATGGCGGTCGGCGGCATCACGAAGCGGCGAAGATAACTTGACTGCTGTGTTTTTCTTCTTCGTTCGGTCGGACTTGGAAGGGAAGCCAAAGAGAAGAGAGGGAGGGAATGATTGAATGGATTGGGTTCATTGATTTAGGGATGCTCTAATTTGGGAGAGGGGTTTAGTTGCAATTCGCATTTTTTCCACAAGGGCAATTCAGTTTTTTTAAAAAAAATTTTAAGCCCTTATTAAAACGACGTCGTTTTAATAAGGGCTTAAAAATAAAAAAAATTAAGGCCCTTAGTAAAACGTTTTACCAAGGGCAAAAAAAAAAAAAATGCAATCACTGATTCAGTCGTCTTCTTCCTCGCGACAGAAGGGGCGCAGCTGAAACCTAGCTGGCGGGGCGGAGGCTGAAGGGTAGTATACTACTACCCTTCGCTCCCGGAGAAAAGAGGGGCGTCGGCACCCCTTCGCCCCTCCCTGTCTCCGCCGCTGACTATCTTCCAAAACCTAATCAAAAGGTCCTTCGTCAGCTTCCCACTAACAGCGATTGCTTCCCCAAATCTGTTACATGCAAAAGGTCTAGGTCTAGGTCTAGGGGTGAGCTTCCATAAGTTCAGTGAGGTCGCAGTATTAAAACATTACCGAATAACCATTTACCGACACATAGCAAATATTTCTTAAGCACACAAGGGAAAACACGTAAGGGATAAAAAGAGTATAATCAGCAAACTATAACGAAGATCTATGTGACCATTCAATAAACATTACTAATTATACTTTACCTGTGTTGAAATGGACGGCGAACACAATACACGGTGTGTCGCATCGTCAACTACACCAATGAACTAGTGCATATACAGGGGTGCACGGGACAGGGTGACATACCTCGAGATAATACTGGAACAGGACCTCTTCAATCATTGAGCCAAGCACTCAAGCCCGACGCCGACATGCTCGATCCCAACAACTAATCAGGCTTTGGGGATCCCAAATATGACTCGCAAGTAACAAGAAATACGCAAGTAGCAAATAACAAGGTGCACAAACACGGGTGCACAGGACACGAACATTTCATGCTTGACTCTTAGCTCAGGAATACATGATACATTGCATTAACACGACAACTATTAACAGGCATTTCACTTATTCACGCAACTCAACAATTAAGAACATTTATAAGACGTGGCATAATAATTACATCAAGAGACATTTCACAACAGGACTTTGAATAACTCTCACACATAAACATTATCGTAAGTAAAACATTATCGTAATTAACCCCTTTAGTGAGAACACTTACCTTGAGTCTCTAGTACTTTTGGAGCAAATCTGCATATAGTTTAAAACTAATTATCAATAATAGAGTTGCAATGAGGTGTAGATGCAATTTAACATATTTCTAAATGATCCAACATGTTCTTAAGTTGAATTGTAAGATTTGAAGTTCAAACTTATGAAACATGGCATTTCTAAGAGCTGATTTTAGCTTTAACCAATTCTTATTTAGTTTTCTTCCTTATTCAAAGATTTGGACAAAAGTATATTTTCAAGGAAGATAAATCTCAATACCCTTTTAGCAATCATTGATAGTCACAAAGGATATAGTTTAAGAATTTCTTAAGCAAACACGTGTTTCGTGTGGTTCAAAAACATTTCAAGACGGTTTTAGCTTAACTTAGATCCAATTCAAAAATTCCTAGTTCGAATTCAGATTGATGAGTTTCTAATAACCAAGAACTCAACTACTTTGAGAAAACTTGCAGCACTAAAGTAAGTCACAAATACATTTACCAAAAGAGTTAACTTTCTCCAAATTCCAAGTTTTAAGTTTCCAAACATCACAATTCAGGATTTTCGCATTCAGAATGGCATTCTAATTGACAAAGACTTCAAACTATAGCATTTCCCATAATTTTAGCATTTCCCATCATTTTAGAACAATCAAAAACAGAGAATGGTTTCTTAATCATACTCTAAGCCTACTTTAACATTTTCAGTTTCAAAACCACTTGGTAAAACAGAATTTCATCTCCCCGATTCGCTATATCCAATCAAAACCGCATCAATATATAACCATTATTAAAATATCATAAGATTTTTCATAGCTAATCATTAATGGATCATTTGTAATATATTAAAGCACAGAAAACCGTACCTTAAACTCATTTGGATTTACAATAATTGCTTTTATGCACCAACTTGCAAAACAGAGCCTAATAATCTGCAGTACCTAATTTTCAAGATAACCCATTAACATGCATGCCATTTTACCATATAAAGGAGTGAGTTCAAACAAAGCTTACCTCTTGAGGATAAAATTCACTCAAAAATTTGTATTTCTAGAAAGACTAAACACCCAAATCCTCAGGATTCAATCTTTCTAAGCGTTTCCTTTGTCTGTAGTTGAATCCGATTTTCCTTTGAAATAGGTCAAGGTGATCTTTGGCTCGGTGGACTGTGTGGAAATAAGGAGATGTTTTCAAAATATTCTCAGAAAAAGCAAGAGCTGGGCTCCGATTGAACTAAGGGAAGAAAGAAAAGAAGAACACGGTTCAAATTTTTGGGAGAAATATGGAAGGGGAAAAAGAATTGAGGGCTTCTTTGATTTTGGGAGAGAGATAGGCGTGAAATGGGGAATGGGAAAGGTTTTGTTCCAGATTTTGGGAGAAAGGAGTTTTAATTATAATTTGCTATTACATATCTTTCTTTGCCACCTGCCAGGCTGCCACTAATCTATGATATTACACTAACAACCATTTGGTGAAGCCATCTTTCAGGCTTCACCAAAAACTTACACCTTTTTTTTTTAAAATTTTTTATTTCTCTTTATTTATTTATTTCTTCCTTATCCCTTCGTTTTGCCTCACTGCAAATTTATATATATATATATATTTATAATATATTTATTTTAATTATAATTCTGTCTATTTAAATTTCTAATATTTCGTCGTACCGAATCTTATATGACAAGAGTCGTGTTATTTTTTTTTCTATTATTCATTTAACTAGTTTTCTACATTTATAAATCTTAGAAACCCTAAAATATTTTTAATCTTCCTAATAGTTCAAAATTTGACTTTAAATGAAATATCTCAACTCTATTTGTCGAAAAATTGAAATTCTAGTTAATGATAATTTTCGGTTAAGCAATTATTATAATTTGAATAATAAAATTTTACGTTAAAATTCTTAAGGAAATCATACGGCTTTACGGCTATTTAAGGTTTACATTTAGTGTTTAAAAGTACGGGGTCTTACAAATTATGAACCACACATTGTTATATTAGTAAGGTATGTAATATAAATAAATTCAAAGTGAACTCTTTAAATGAGACAAATTTTTTTTTTAAGGTGAACTCTTTGAGTGGGACGGAAGGAGTATTAAATTTACTGTTGAAACAAAAACTGAAACCAAAAACAAAACTTAACGAAGAGGCCATCGCTTGATGGTCAGGAATGGGAATGGGAATGGGAACGGACATGTGATTCTTAGGATTGAGATTCCTATACTTGGTAAGTATAAGAATCTAATATTTTCAACTATTATATCCTCTAAAGAGCTTCGATGATGAAATTATTGTCATTATCATTCTCTTTCTCATGCGCCAAGCTCACCTTAAGTCAATAAGGAGTATTTGAGGGTTTTGGATCTTCGAGAACATCCCAGCTTAACCCATCTAAGCTCCAGAAACATCCACCAGATATGTGAAACGCTAACAGTGTTGACTCTGAAGGAAAGAAGGAGATGATAGTCTGCTCCTCGGGTGCACTCAGTATCAGGTGTGTCGGACTGGGACTGGGACTGGGAGTGCGATTCCTCCGCCGTCTCTCATCCGTAAATACCGCTGCCAACTCCCCAAATTTACACTTTCACCACTACCACAGCCACCCCAACACCACTCACAAGCCTTTCTTCTCCCCGCAATTCCCGCTCAGGCCCTCCCCGGGTGTCTCGAGAATGGAGAATCACAGCGCCGCCGCTATGGCCTCGACTCAGTCCAACGGTCGCGATGACAGCTCCGGATTAGTCAGTTTCCAGCTGTCTCCGACGAGCTTCCTAAAAATTCAGAAAGGGGATATCACTCTGTGGTCCGTCGATGGATCCTCCGACGCCATCGTAAGTCGTAATTCTCTCTCGAGTCTCCCTGTCTAGGCGTTGCTTCGTTGTTTTGTGATTCTTACTCATTGAATAGCTTTCCCGATTTTATTTTATTTTTCGATCGGTTTAATTAGGTTAATCCAGCCAATGAGCGTATGCTTGGAGGTGGCGGTGCTGATGGAGGTAAAATTCCAGACGCTTTGCTTGCGATTATCACTTACATGTATTCCGTAATTCCCCCATTTCATTAACGGACGTAATTTCGCAGCCATACATCGAGCTGCGGGACCAGAGCTGAAAGAAGCGTGCTACCAAGTCCCTGAAGTGCGACCAGGAGTTCGCTGCCCTACGGGTGAAGCAAGGATTACAGCGTAATCATCTATTGTTCTTCTTCCGCTTCAACTATTAGTATCTTACTGTTATTATTTGCTAACGAATGCAGTAATGCAGTGGTTTTAGATTGCCTGCATCTCATGTGATTCACACTGTTGGACCCATATACGATACTGATAGTAATCCCCAGGCTTCGTTGAGCAGTGCGTATAGGTATATGTTTGTGTACACTTTCATAATCTATTGCAAGGACTTGCACCACAATTGTTAAACTCTTCCTTTTCTTCATCGCATTTTGTTGCAGGAATAGTCTGCGCGTTGCTAAAGAGAACAACATTCAGTATATTGCTTTTCCTGCCATATCTTGTGGGGTCTATAGGTAAATCCTTTTGATGAAGACCTTGTTTTTGTTCCTTCCCTAATAGCTTTTTATGAAATTCTTATTTTATATTGTTTCTGTAATTAATATGGACCACTCAGCATACGGATTATTATATGATTTAGATGTGTTATGAAGTATTCTAATTACTCAAAGTTTATTGGAAATGCTTCTGCTCTGTGGAAGCTTTTATTATATTGGTTTGTGTTTTTGCTTTCCATGGACATCAATTTCAACAAACTAGTTGGTCATTTGCAAGATGCACCCTAGATATGCAGTTTGGTATGTAAAATCAAGAAAACAGTTATACTTCCTTCATCGAAACCATTTGTTTGTCATTCATAGAGAGTGAATACAATCAGATTATGCTGTGTTGGGTTTGAGAAAGTAATGTCGGCTTGTGCATCTTAGTTAGTTAGTGGGATCAAATTTCAATTGTGTATACATTTTTACCCCATGAGGCAGGGAGTTGATATGTTGGTGTTTTTTGGCTGCACGTGTTGGGGTGTACTTAGAGGAACATATATGTTTGTGGATTTTAATTTGTTAATGAGCCTCCAAGTTGTTCTCACTCATTGTATGCTTTAGGTACCCTCTTGATGAAGCTGCCACTGTGGCCATAGCCACGATAAAGGGATTTGCAGATGGTCTCAAAGAGGTATTACTTACTGATCTTGCCCCTTGTAGGTTTTAAAATCATCTGCTGCATGCAGTTTGACAATTGAGGATTAAAATTTTAATTTGTGCTATGAAGGTTCTCAAAATGTTGTGCAATGTAGAAGATAAGTCCTATCATTGAAGAATTTGGTAATAGTGTGAGATGTAGTGGCAAGAAAGAATGCGTTGATTGAAATAACGGCTACCGTGGATCAGTCGATTCAGTCCCCTTCTGGTTGTTGTTAAATTGATGCTTTCTGGGGCACGCTTTCTTTAGGTTGAAATAGTTAAGATTTGGAAGAAATGATGAATGTGTTAAGATCCTTAAATGTGTTTGCAGGTCCACTTCGTCCTGTTTTCAGATGATATTTATGATGCTTGGGTGAAGGCAGCTAGAGAACTAATCACAGATTAATGACCTGGTTTCTTGGTGATGCTGTCCCTGGTATTGCTGGCCTTCAATACCAAAAAATAGTTAGAGAAAACCTGAAGTGGTATGTCCAAAATATGTTAATACTGTGTTTGATGTTAATGTATTCAAACTGTTTGGCTTGTAAGTGCTTTGCTGGAGTATTAGTAGAACTTTGTCTGTTTCGTGGCAAGAGTAAGTCATATAACTGCGTATGGAATGGAATCATGTTCCAGCGTCTCCCAGGGTTGTGCTCGAGAATGAATATTAAACGCGGAAAGGTTCGAGTAATAAACCATAATCATGGTGATTTTCAAGTGCTTTTAATGTCAAATGTCACAAGTTTGATCTGTAAGTGTTACCTATTGATCTTCAAGTATTTTATTTGATGTTCTCACTTCAAGTATAAAACTTAAAAGTAATAGTATAATTCAAGGCTGATAATGTATGACACGGTTTGACAGGTAAAGTGATTCTTCAATTTATATATGATCTAAAATTGAAACTTTTGATTATTTATAACACTAAACAAATACGGTTGTCACGTGTTAATCCATGTATGACCCAAATCAAAGCACAATTAAGAAAGAAACGAAAATTGATTTTTTTCATTCCAGCACTACAAGCATTTTTATACGTAAGAGTACCCTTTGCCTCTTCGTGATAGACGAACATGGATATGGATGTGTGTGGGCAATAGGGGAAGGGATTTAACAAAACCTTTTTTTGGTTTAAGGGCCCGGCAGCCATATATGACACAACATAAATTAGGCGCCCTCGCCAATGATATGTCAACTCGTGGATGACCCAAATCCAGGTATAATTAAAAGAAAATGATGATTAATTACATTTTAACCTTTGTGTTATCAGTGGTATTCTAAAAACTAACACATAATAATTCTTTTTGTCAATTGTCAAGCAAAATAAGTATAAAAATATTCAAAATGCCTCAAATGAGAGATAGACATGCGTACCGTCGCCTTCCTTGTGCGGACCTCGACTACAAAAAAGTTTATGAGCGGCAAAAAGAATGCCATATCTAAATGGATGGATGATGTTCGATGTTGGGCGATTAGAGCATAAATGAGACAACAACGGAGAACGGACATCGGGTGGTGGATGAAAACAACAATGATATTTTGTGAAAACTGCATAGATCAGGAGCATCTTGGTATGTTCTAAGTTTATTTTAAGTGTTAATTTCTATAAGGAAATAGAGGGGTAAAATGTATTTAAGCCCTAAGAAGAAAAATAGAAAAGAAAACCTTTTTGGTTGGCTTTAGGTTTCGGCTCCCGCACGCGCTTTCCGTGTATATGCAATCTAATTTTGTCACCGCACGGCCCGCTTTCCCCGGTGGGTGGGAGTGAGTGAGAGAACTGAAGTTGCAAGGTTACACCACGCCTTCTCTTTGTCATTCTGATTCTGTTCCATTTCGCCTTGCTTTCCTTTCGAGTCGGATAAAGATTTGATTTGACTGCCATGAATCCTAGTCTTAACTTTAACGCTAAAAATATCAAGTATAGAAAAATTCGACACGCTTTTGCACTACGAAAGTATGAACTGTAATTGAACTGGCCACTGCCACTGAAAAGGGTAAAAAATTGCTTTAACAGTGACGTCCTAACTTTCGCCCTAAATCAAGTCCTCACTTGTTTGAAAGAAAGATTCCTCAATTTCAACTAATTTTAATAAATAAATTTCTCTCAACTTCCAAATCCCAACCTCTGCTCGGCTGCAGTACCTGCATTTGAAGCTTTTTACGAAATTCGGATCAGATCTCGGAGGTTCTGCTATTGTTGGTGTTTCAAGGTTTGATGCTTTGCTTTTTTCTTTTTTTTTTGGATTTAAAGCTCTTTTTTTTATTTTATTTTATCAGGTAGTGGATTTTGTTTTGCTGAAATTGTGTTGGTAATGCTTGTGATACGGTAGAGCGGAAGTGGAAAGATGAGTGAGAGCAAAAGTTTTCAGCTTGGGACCGTTGGAGCTCTGAGCTTGTCGGTGGTTTCATCTGTGTCGATCGTGATATGCAATAAAGCGCTCATGAGCAATTTAGGTTTCATTTTTGGTGAGTTGCTGAAATTCTACTCTGTTTTTGATGATTTTGCGCCGCAAATTTGAGGATTTTTTTTAACGATCTTGCTGTGATTTCCTTGTTTTGAGTTGATGATAAGATACTTGTCTAGTCTGAACATTAAGCTTACCAAGTTTGATAATGAAGGAATGTTCGCCTGACTTTGGTTTACTGGCGTTTTCAATGCAGCTACAACTCTAACAAGCTGGCATTTACTCGTCACCTTCTGCTCTCTTCATGTGGCATTGTGGTTGAAATTGTTTGAACATAGACCTTTTGATCCGCGGACAGTCATTGGATTTGGTCTTCTCAATGGAATTTCAATTGGATTATTGAACCTTAGCCTGGGATTCAATTCGGTTGGTTTTTATCAGGTAGAGTTTTTAGTTGAATCGTTTGCTAGTCACCATATTTCAAACTTGATTATTGGATTTGAGTTTTATTGGTTTTCCCACATGCTTCCTTACAATGTTTGATAGATGACGAAGCTGGCAATTATCCCTTGCACTGTTTTACTGGAGACCATTTTCTTGAGCAAGAGATTCAGGTTAGTGATGAAACAGGGCTTTGAATTTGACTTAAGGCATGCAATGTTCATCTTTTTAAATGTGAACTAGTTGAAGCAAAAGAATCTCAATTTGAATGTCTCGTTGTTCAAAATAATCGCTAGTCAATTCCTGAAAGAGTTGTTTTTAGTGGTTGAAAAATCTTGTTTGTTGGCAGCTCTTGATACTTGAATGCTTCTCATTCCTTTTATTTCCCCCATTATACTGTGTTACTGGATGTGTTCCTCTCCGACAAGTTTAAGTTTTGTTTACAGTTGCCTAGTCTCTCATGATTGAATATTTCTCCTTTGATTCATAAAGCATGACTTTTAAAATCGCTTTTAAGTTGATATCCTTTGAACTGTTATAAAAATATCACTTATAACTTTCTAACTTCTTTTATTCTTCAAATCCGATATCTCTTCTGTTATTGGTTGATTCATGATTCTTCTCATATTCAGTTCAGTTAAACTTTTTTTGGTTTGTTGTTTGTGAATGCAGTAACAGCATTAAATTTTCTCTTGTCATCCTACTCCTTGGTGTTGGAATTGCTACAGTTACAGATCTGCAGCTCAACGTTCTTGGTTCCGTGTTGTCCTTGCTTGCAGTTGTTACAACATGCGTTGCCCAGATTGTATCCTTTGATATCAATATCTCAGTTTTTATTGTGGTTATCATATTTGATGAATCCAGCAGAGTTCGGCTATGCATGCAATAACTTATGATAATTAAAAGATATCACATTATATCACATGTTTGATACCTTAACCATTTCCTTTCAGATGACTAACACAATTCAGAAAAAATATAAAGTTTCTTCAACTCAACTGTTGTATCAATCTTGTCCATATCAAGCGCTGGCCTTGTTCATATCTGGTCCATTTCTGGATAAATTTTTGACAAATCAAAATGTGTTTGCATTCAAATATACACCAGAAGTACTGGTAAGAGAGTGGTACTGACTATTGATAGCAGTTCTTTCATTCACGGCTTTACCTAATTCCTTGTTTGCATTGCAGGCATTTATTGTCCTATCCTGCATGATCTCCGTCTCTGTAAATTTTAGCACATTTCTTGTAATTGGAAAGACATCTCCAGTCACATACCAGGTTCTTGGGCATCTAAAAACTTGCCTGGTACTAGCATTTGGTTTTGTATTGTTACATGATCCCTTTAGCTGGAGGAACATTATGGGGATTGTAATTGCACTACTTGGGATGATTTTGTATTCGTATTATTTTACTCGTGAGAATCAGAAGAAGACTATTGAATCCTCAGGGAAACCTCAGGTAAAGTTATCATATCTCCTCTTGGCATAATATTTTCTCTTCAGTTTTTGAGGTCGAATTCTGAGAATTGCCATTCCAAGATATTTTGTTGATTTACTTGTACACTTTCTGGTCCAGACTAAAGAAGGTGAATCTGAACCTCTAGTACAAGCCGAAAATGGTGCTGCAGCAGGGAATGATATTGCTGTTACAATGGCGGCTGCACGGAAATTTGAGCGGTACACGCATTCTTAATTGCTTCCCCTCCTTGTAGAGTACTTGTGTACACAAATGTATTGGAGCTGTTTCTGCCACAAAAGCTGAGACAATGCCAATGATATTTGATGAGATAAGGATCAAAGCTTCCTCCTGAGCAAGACAAGAAATCATGTGAGCAAACCAGTTATTGCAACAAGTATATACATTTGACATGGCTATGATATTTTTTTTGTTGAATGCATATAGGGGGATTCATATATTTGAGAGCAATAGGATTACTTCTTCATTTTGTAGTTTTGCTAGTGTGATAGTAACATTTTGTATGAAAAGGAAATCCCCTCTAGAACCATGCAGATTTTCCTTCCTTTTTTTTCTTGTTTGAAGCCTTCAATTCTGCTGTTGTATCTCTTTCTTCAGCAATTATTATATTTAGGGTGAAATACACCAAATACCACTTAACTATCGCGTTTTGCAAAAAACACCACTTCCCCTTAAAAACTCTAAATACAAGCACTTTACTTTCAAAACGTGCTCCCAGTACCATTTTCGCTCTAACGGCCGTTAACTCGATGACGGGATGAAAAATTCAAGGGCAAAACCGTCTCTTCAATAAATTACCGTGTAAAACCGTTGGAGGTTAATTTTTTTGGGTGAAAAATTTACGTGACTTTTTCATAATTAAGGAATGGAGCCTTTGCAAATTAAAAAGTAGACCCCTAAAAAACCCTAGCTCCAAGAAATCATGTCTTCTTCCTCCTCTTACAACTTCTACGGCAATTGCCGTTGCCGGTTTGCGGCGAGGACGGTGACCTCATGGACAGACGAAAACCCGGGTAGGCGTTTCGCCGTCTGCCCGTTTTCAGAACTGCGATCAACAAGAAGACCCGGCAGAAGAAGGCAATCGGGTTTTGTTTATGCACAATCCAAAGAGGGCTGCGGGTTCTGGGTAGACCCTTATGATCGGGCAAAACAAATTATACCAGGGCTGCTAAGAAGACTTAACAATTTGGAAGTGATGTGCATAAAATTGAAATCCCCATTGGGCCTAGCCCTATTAATTAAAAACTAAGAAACAGTAAAAGATAAAGAAGCCCAGATCCATGTTCAGGTCAGAAAGATCACACAAAATGAGTCTCTGTTACAAAGTTAGGTCGGTCATATAATCTTATATTAGTCATGAAGAATTGAACAAGAAAACTCACTAAAGCTTAGGTCGGAATAAACTAATCTTAGATCGATAGACCTTATAGCCCAGATCGGTATGATTATGTCAGTATTATTCAAGAATCTCAGGTCGGTAAAAGCTTAATGAAGTTAGATCGGTCAAATGTTATAACTCATCCCTATTTAGGTCGGTAATTTATGTAAGATTAGATCGGTGAAGCCGACCTGAAATAAAGATAATAATATAAAATATCATGGTAGGGCCATTATTTTAATGTGTGCAGATCAATTATGACAAAGGGGCCAAAGTTAAAGCCAGTTTTCCCGGAAAAGCAAAAAACATCATTGCAAAAGGAATAATTAGGAGCGTATGTCTCCATTACTCAACGGAACCATCAAGAGTAGCTTATAAATACTCAGGCACAAGCCTCATTCTGGTAGGTTCCAATAAGTAATTTCTGGCAATTCTCACTAGCAATTCTGAAGCTATTCTCTCATTTACAATTTCTTTGAACACTCTTGTTCTATAATGCTTATCTCTTTCATATTGCTGACTTGATCGTCGGAGCCTATACAGGGGGGAAAGCCCCGCTCCTTTTCTGAATTAATTATCAATTGGTGAAAGGAGGAGTGCAAGATCATCAAGCTTCATCATCTTGGCCGAGCTCAGCAACTCAGATTATTCCATCATTTTCAATTTTGTTCATTCCCTTCACAGCACAACTTCATACAAATTGGGCTATTACTGTCTTCAAGAGTTCATTGGGCCGTGAAGAAGCATCGCTCCCTTATTGTAATTTTTGCGTCACATCAACTGGCGCCGACTGTGGGGAACGTTTGATCAGATTATTTCATCAAATTTTCCTCATTTAAATAAATTTGTTGAAACCATGACGCAAACTCGTTCAGGAAAGGGTGCTTCTTCTTCTGACAACCTCAATGGGCTCACCGTTACAACCGCTTTGATCCCTACCGTTTCTGTCACCAGTTCTAATCCTCCATCTGATCCACCAACTACTACCACCCTTGTTGAAACTCTCACCTCCGAACAGGAACAGGCAGAAAAAGATAGGTTCTTCCGTTTATTTCCAGAAATATTTCACTTAATAAACCATGTTGCTCCTATCATCTCTACTCTTAATACAGAACCTCCCATTACAACCACCACCACAGAAGCAGTTAACACAGAACACCCCTATGGTTTACATTGGTCCCCAACCGTTCCCCCACCTAGGGCTGTCATCAACCCTGTGTCCAACCCCTCTGCTGCTTTAATGTCTAGTCTCCCCCCACAATCTATATGTCCTCCACAACCTGGGAGAGTTAATTTTTCTTCAATCAGTCATATTGCTGGTCCTCCTAACCCTTCTGTGGCACCACCTGTTTATACCACTGTAGCTCATACTCAGGCTAATCTTACTTTTCCGGATCCCTTTATGGCCCCCAATGCTCAGTTCAATAACGGTTCTCTTATGTCAGGCCTGCCCTTTTCCACTTTAGGACAACAAATAAGTCAATTGAATCAACCTGGCCATGGCATACAAATCGGCCAAATGAATCAACCCTGTTATTACCCCGGATACACCACTACAGCCAACCCTGCAATGTTTCAGCATTATGGTTTAGGCAATAACCGAGTCATGCAGCCGCCCTTAGAAAATATTCCTTTACTTAATCCAAATTATTATCCCGGGCCCGGCCTAGGAAACTATTACCTCGGCCTGGGGGGACACCCCTTAGGTCAGTCCGGATACCCCCAGCTCGGCCTACCCGGATCTGGATATACTCAAATCGGACGAACTGCCCCCACGTCTCGCGTGTCTCATCCTTTTGGATGGGAGATTCAAATGGCACAATTTCCCCCTGGATACAGAGGCCTAGGTAAGGTTGACAAGTATGACGGTACCACCGACCCCACGGCTCACTGGATGCAGTGCATGAGCGTCATGGATGCTGCCAATTTGTCCGACGCTAACCGATGCATGACATTCCATCTGACACTTAAAGGTCAGGCCATAAATTGGTATTGTACTTTGCCCCGAAATTCTATTCATTCTTTAGATCAGTTTGGTGACCTGTTTTTAGCCAATTTCATGGGTAATAAGATATTGTCTAAACCAATTTCACATTTAATGAACATAACACAAAAAATGGGAGAGGGATTACAGGCATACATAGATCGGTTCAATATAGAGTCTAGGCAATGTCATGAAAAAGATGATAGAATAATGATGGGATCATTTATTAATGGGTTACGGTCAGGACCTTTAGCTACTGAATTGGCCATTCGACCCCCACATTCTTATTTTGAAATGATGGTTACTGCTGTTAACTTTGCTGTTGTTGAAGATGCTACAGCTATAAAACAGGAAAGGGAAAGAAGTTTTTCCGATTTATATGGTAAGAGGAAAGCTTCTTCCCCAATTATTACATCGGGAGGAAATAAGAAATTAAACTTTGCCAATACCACTAATTCCATTCCAAAGGCCGGGGTAAGTGTAAACACTGTGCAGGTAGCCGAGCCCTTCTCAGTCCCCCGAGCTGACATATATGCTGCCATTCAGAGTCAAGGGCTGCTGCCCCCAGCTCGACCCATGACGGGTCCCACAGATCGGCTCAATCCGAGCAGGTATTGTAATTACCATAAAAACATTGGTCACAATACTAATGACTGTCGTGATTTAGCTGCAGAAATAGCTAAATTAATTCAAGCTGGGAAACTACCACAATATACACAAGTAGCACCTCTACCTAAACCGGTGACTTCAGCAATCCGTGAACGACCTAGCGGATGCTACCGATGTGGAGAGACCGGTCATTTTGCCCGCGAATGTCCCCAATCCGACTCCCGAGCCCCAAATACTGGGGGTAACACCGACCTGAATATAGCGGGGATTGTAAACACCATAGCAGGAGGACCAACCCAAGGCGACTCTAACCGCCAAAGGAAACAGGTATACCGGCAAAGGAACTCTATTCTAGGTAAGCGTAAATCAGATACCATGACACCAGGCATTACTTTCGATGACACGGATACATTTCTGTCTTTCAATTGTGACGATCCACTAGTGATCGATTGCTACATTTCAAATTACCAAGTACGTAGGACATTGTTAGACACGGGTAGTTCTAGCAATATAATTACAACCAATGCACTGGCTGGTTGTCAATTACACAAGTCACAGTTAAGTCCAGTTCGGACACCATTGATTGGCTTCGGCAATCACCATGTTATACCTGTGGGACACTTGAGTATTCCCGTCACGTTACTGGCTGGACAGCTAAAACGTACGGAAACCATAGACTTCGTGGTCATTGATGAGCCATCACCATACAATGTATATTTGGGACGACCTGGACTAAATCAGTTCCAGGCCATAGCATCTACTGTACACATGCTTTTAAAGTTCCCCACCATAGGTGGGGTAGCTTCTATTCGTTGTGATGTCTTGCAGGCAAAACAGTGCTACATGGCTTCCTTGAAGGAACCGACCCCCGTAGATCTGAAATCAAAAATTACTTCTACAATCAGGCCGACCTCCGTTAACATTACCGATTTAACAGGTGGCTCGGACCTGTCCATTGAAGCAGGGGCCGAGGTAAGAATTATTCCCCTCGCGGCCGATCCAAACAAGGTAATAAAAATTGGGGCTGATTTGCCCCCTCAATTACAATATGATTTGCTTAACCTTTTGCGTGAATTTGCGGAAGTTTTTGCTTGGGGACCGGAGGATATGCCTGGCATTTCTCGAAATATCATTGAACACAGGTTATCCATTGATCCCAATCATAGGCCGATCCGACAGCGAAAGCGTAATCTCGGGGGAGAACGTAATAGATACGTGGAGATCGAAGTCAACGCCCTGTTGGAAGTACGTATCATCCGAGAAGTAGATTATCCGGAATGGTTGGCTAACCCCGTGTTAGTTTCCAAACCAGATGGTTCATGGCGCATGTGCATAGACTTCACCGACTTAAATAAAGCATGCCCCAAAGATTGGTTCCCATTGCCTTTGATCGACGTGTTGGTTGACGCTATAGCTGGATTTCGATTCCTTAATTTCTTGGATGCATATAAGGGATATCATCAAATCTTCATGGCCAAAGAAGATGAAGAAAAAACATCTTTTATTACAGACAAAGGTACATATTGCTTCATAACCATGCCTTTCGGTTTAAAGAATGCTGGAGCTACTTTTCAACGTTTAGTGAATAAAATTTTCAAAAAACAGTTAGGTCGAAATATGGAAGCATATATTGATGATTTACTTGTAAAAAGTAAAAATGAACTTGCTTACTTATCTGATTTACGTGAAACCCTTGAAACACTAGCCCAATATAAATTAAGGTTAAATCCAAAAAAATGTGTTTTTGGAGCCACTTCAGGAAAGTTCTTAGGATACATGGTTTCTGAGGGGGGTATCTCGGTTAATCCTAAGAAAGTAGAAGCTGTATTGAAAATGCACCCGCCTAGGACAATTCGGGAAGTACAACAATTAACGGGTAGATTAGCAGCTTTGAATAGGTTTTTAGCCCGATCAGCAGAACGAGCATTACCATTTTTTAACATTTTAAAGAAAACTGATAAGTTTTTGTGGACCCCGGAATGTCAAAATGCTTTTGAACAATTAAAAAAATACTTAGCTTCTTTGCCATCTTTGACTATGCCTATTCATGGAGAACAATTGTACATGTATATAGCTACTACCAAATCTGTCATTAGCTCGGTTTTGCTCCGAGAAGATAACCGGGTCCAGAGACCCATCTATTTTGTTAGTAAAGTTTTGCAGGCCGCAGAGAAAAATTATTCTAGCCTAGAAAAGCTAGTCCTGGCTCTAGTTCACTCCACACGGCGTCTTAGACCTTATTTCAACTCGCATGGAGTCACCGTTTATACTGACGCACCCCTCAAAGCCATCTTGCAAAAAGCAGGAGTTTCAGGTCGACTCACCAAATGGGCCATTGAATTAGGAGATTATGACATCACCTTTGCCCCACGCACAGCAGTCAAAGGACAGGTGTTGGCGGATTTCATAGCTGAAGGAGTACCAGACAGCCAAGAGAGCATATCTAGCCCGTCAGAAAAAACCGATCTGCTTTTAGCTATAGCCGAGGGTGACGATGCGTGGATCCTCTATGTAGATGGGGCTTCAAGCCAGTCCGGATCGGGTGCAGGGATCGTACTCACCAGCCCGGGAGGAGAAATTCACACGTATGCTTTACGATTCTGCTTCACAGCCACAAATAATGAAGCAGAATACGAAGCTATGATAGCCGGCCTGAAGCTAGCTCGGAAATTTGGAGTCGAAAATCTAAAAATTTGTTCAGACTCTCAGCTCGTGGTTAAACAAATTTTGGGGGAGTATAAGGCTAAGGATCGACAAATGGAGGAGTATTTAACATTGGTGCAACAGCAACTAAAATTCTTTCAAAAATGGGCTATAGAGCGGGTCCCGCGAAGCAAAAATACAAATGCTGATGCCTTGTCCAAATTAGCTTCTTCGGTTTTTTCTCACCTGACTAAAACCGTCCTAGTAGAAGAAATACATAACAGGAGTACAGCTGAACCAATAATATTGTCTATAAGTGAAGGACAGGATTGGAAATTTCCTATATGGCAATACCTACAAGATGGCACTTTACCAGAATCCCGGAAGGAAGCACAACGGATACAAAAGAAGGCTGAATACTATCAAATAATTGGAGAAGACTTGTATAAAAAGGGTTTCTTGATGCCTTTGCTGAAATGCTTGGGATCGGGAGAAGCAAAGGCCATGCTGAAGGAAGTACACGAAGGAGATTGCGGGTCTCACATTGGGGCTCGGAATTTGGCTAAAAAAATAATCGGGGCTGGGTTTTATTGGCCTCGGTTATTCCAAGAAGCAGTAGAGTATGTTCAACGGTGTTCCAGTTGCCAACACAACGCGACAATTCACAAATTGCCGGCCTCCAGCTTTACGGGGATAATTGCCCCATGGCCTTTCGCAGAGTGGGGGATAGATCTTATGGGCCCGTTTCCTAAGGTCGGTTCATGCCATTACCTTGTTGTGGCCATAGATTATTTCACAAAGTGGGTAGAAGCCGAGGCACTTACAAGTATTACGGGGCGAACCGTAGCTCGGTTTCTTTGGAGGCAAGTCATTTGTCGTTTCGGTGTGCCCAGATCGGTTATTTCGGACAATGGAACTCAGTTCGAATCTAAGGAGTTCACAGCCTTGTGTTCAAAACTTGGCATCACCCAACGTTTCGCATCGGTAGCCCATCCTCCAGCAAATGGACAAGTAGAACTAACAAATCGAACTTTGTTGCACGGGCTGAAATCCAGACTAGAAGATAAAGGTAAAAATTGGGTAGAACAGCTGCCCCATGTACTTTGGTGCCACCGGACTACTCCAAAATCAGCCACAGGAAAGACCCCTTTTGAGTTAGCCTTCGGGGTCAATGCTGTCATCCCTCCAGAAATACAAAGTGGAGCCCCGCGAGTTATGCACTTCGAAAGAGATCAAAATCAGAAAAACTTGGAGCTTGGTCTGGATCTGATAGAAGAAGTTCGGGACTCGGCCTATGTACATCAACTAAATTACAAAAATTTAGTTCGGCAACACTATGATGCTCAGGTCAAACATCGAGCCTTTGTACCAGGAGATTTAGTTTTACGAAACCGATCTATCAGCAAACCACAAGAACAAGGAAAGTTATTTTCTAATTGGGAAGGGCCTTATCGGATAATCGAAGCCCGACCTACCGGAAGTTATGTTTTGGAAGACTTGCAAGGACGATTGATTCCACGAACTTGGAATGCAGTACACTTGAGAAAATATTATCAATAAAGCAGTTCGAGTCAACTTCTCATTCAAATGTTTGAAGGAAATAGAAAAGATCATTCTCATTCAATAATTCAGCTCGGTTACAAAGACGATCTGAAAAGTACAAAAGTTCTTCGAAAGGGATCAGAATCAGAAAAAATTCTACAAAGTATAAAACCAAGTACATCACTGCAACTGCATCTAGGCATGCTACCTACATTCCTCACACAGCTGGAAGGAAGAGCAAGCCCGATCTAAAGAAAGGCCGATCTCAGGAAGGAGGAGCTTGAGAAGAAGCTTCATCTGCTGTCTCTTGGGGGTCGACCACAGGATCCTCCTCGACCTTTTCTGGGATTGGAACACCGATGTCTCGGCATTCTTGCTTGATTTCTTCTACTAGGTCGTAAGGATCGCGTCCCTCCGGAAGCAAAGAACCCTGGGCTATGGAGTCTTCTGGAGCACCTTCCACCGACCTGGAGCTCTTTAGCTCATCCCAGCACAGAGTATACCCGCACTGGATTAACTCAAAAAAGCGCCGATTCATCAACTCCAGCAGGGTCCCTTCCTTGAAAGTTTTTAGCTCGGCTTGACGAGCTGCTTCAACATCATCCGGGCTAACCATCTCGGCAGCTCTCTTTGTAGCCTCTTCTGCAGTTTTTTTAGCTTCATCGGCAGCTTTCTCCAGGGCAGTTTTCTCCTTCCCCCAAGAAGACTTTTCTTCTTTCAGGGCCTTTATCTCTGCTTCTAGGCCCTGGATTTTGGTCACCAGTTGGCTGGACTTCGTGCTCAGGTCTTGGTTTTGCTGCATTAGCCCGGTTTTTTCAACTTCAAGACCTGAAATCTTGCTTTTCTCAAGCCCCAGCTGAAACTCTAGTTCCTCCACGGCCTTGTTCGGATTCTTTGATCTCTCCAGTTCATAGCTTTGGGCTAAGACATCCAAAGCTGTTATTCTTCTATTTGTGGCCGCATAATTGAACAAGACCTGCAAAGATCCGAGACAAGGATATTATGAGAATAATGTCCCAGGAAACCATTTATTTCAGAAAAACCTTAATGTTTGGAAAATGACCTTTTTGATGTGTGCGGCTATAAGGGCCTCCTGCGCCACCGCTCCATTCAAATGGTCCCGGAGTTTGTCGCCAGCTCGGATAATCTCCTCAAAAGATTGAGAAGATTCGACCGCCACTTCTTGAAATGGCATAAGGTCCTCCGGGGGTGGCTCCAACGAATCAACCTGGTGAATTGGCCGAGCTAAGGAGATCGGTCTTTCCTTTTGATCCCTTAGAAACAGGACCCTTTCTTTGGTCACCGGGTCTGCAGGTCCTAACAGATCTTCTGGACTTGGCAGCTCAGCTCTAGAAGTAGGGCCGGACAGGGTTTGTGGAGCTTTGGCAGCTTTAGCTGCCTGAATTTCTTCCGGGGTCGGCCTGCTCTTTTTTGAGACCCGGGTTAACAATGCCGAGCTAGGAGGATCGGCCACTTCGACCTCTTCAGTAAGGTCGATCTCAGCTGCTCTTTTGGAAGACCCCGAAGCAGCAACAGGTTTGTTGGCTTTTTTCTTCCTTCCGAACCCACTGAGACCACCTGAAAATAAGCAACTTGCAGAAATCAAAATTACCGAGCTATGAAAGATGAGGATACCATAAATAAAGAGTTCAAGGGACAGGTATTTACTTTCTACATTGGGGGATTGGCTTAGCCCGGCTGAAACAAGTAGAACCTCTGAAGGAAATTTAACTGAGTATTTGTCCGAGCTACTATGGATTCTTAACGCCTTATAGTCCGATTGAATTCTGGGGTCGGACTTATCCCGGGATTGTTCAACTGGTAAAATAAATGGGGACCAACGGTAGGGTAGGTTTGCTTCCTCAGCCTTTACCATAAAAAACCTAGCCCTCCATTGTTTATTGGTATCGGGGGAGTCGGTAATTATTACAGGACTATTCCTACGCTTCTGGAAGGTCACCCACCATTTACCATAGGGGTATTTACGGACTGTATAAAATTGAAAAAACAGGTCTACTGTAGGTCGGACCCCAGCCCCGAAACACATATACATGAACCCTATCAAAAACCTAAGGGAATTGGGTACTAGTTGGCTCAGCCCAATATTCAGAAAGTCACATATCTCGATCAACAGGTCTAGGGTCGGAAACCTCAGTCCAAAGTTAATATGATATTCATACACCCCGACCCAACCTTCAGAAACAGTATTTATCCTCTCCTCAGGCTCGGGTAAACGAATAGGAACAGAAGGATCTATATAATGGGTCGACCTAAGGTTTATTAAATCGGCCATAGTCATTTGTGAAATTATTTCCTCGGGTTTAAATTCGTGTGTGGCAGCTGAATCTACAAATAATCATAGGTAAATCAATCCTATGCTCAAACAGGATAGAAAATAAATCATCAGAAAGGAAAGGTACAAGGATACTAACCTGCTGCCGGAGTCTGGCGCGATGCTCCGGTACCTGAGCTTCTCTCGGAGGCCATTGCAGACTGATAAAAGGAAGAAAAGGTATGGCAACGGAAGGTAACAGCGGCGGGACAACAATCTTAGCGAAGATTGCAGGAACTAGGACACGACGATAGAACTCCGGCAAAATTTCGAAAAATTCCGGCGAAGGGAAGGAGAAGGAAGGTAAGAACAAATTTCTCTCTTTTCAGGAAAGCAAATAATGTTAGGGTGCCAAATGTGTGTTGCTATCACGGTTTTTATAATGGAGCCTCGGGGAAATCGAAGAGACGTGGGCAGACCAAAAGCTGCATTCATTAATGACGCTTTGAGGACACAAAATGGCCTTGGAAGTCGTATCGATTGATAAATGTAAAGGCGTGTCCCGACCGGTCCGCCTCTTCAAAATCCCGACCTAGGGTAACGCAAAGGTACGTATTTATGATTACATTTATTTGTCCGAAAACTGTTCAAATTCTTTAGATCGAAATTACACTTATTACACAGTCGGAGGAGACTCTTCTTTGTAGGTCGGATTTCATATTTCATGTTTTTATATGAAGTATAGGTCGGATAAATACTGGAAAATCGCCTTAGTCACATACGGTTTAGTAAAAATACGGTATGTTGCTTAGTTCGGAAAATTGGCTCGGATTAATCTAGAAAATCATATCCTTTATGCTAGGTCTTAGCTCGGAAAACCCAAAGAGTATTAAGTTTTAGATCGGTAAAACCTAATACTGAGGGGGCTTGTTGATGTGCATAAAATTGAAATCCCCATTGGGCCTAGCCCTATTAATTAAAAACTAAGAAACAGTAAAAGATAAAGAAGCCCAGATCCATGTTCAGGTCAGAAAGATCACACAAAATGAGTCTCTGTTACAAAGTTAGGTCGGTCATATAATCTTATATTAGTCATGAAGAATTGAACAAGAAAACTCACTAAAGCTTAGGTCGGAATAAACTAATCTTAGATCGATAGACCTTATAGCCCAGATCGGTATGATTATGTCAGTATTATTCAAGAATCTCAGGTCGGTAAAAGCTTAATGAAGTTAGATCGGTCAAATGTTATAACTCATCCCTATTTAGGTCGGTAATTTATGTAAGATTAGATCGGTGAAGCCGACCTGAAATAAAGATAATAATATAAAATATCATGGTAGGGCCATTATTTTAATGTGTGCAGATCAATTATGACAAAGGGGCCAAAGTTAAAGCCAGTTTTCCCGGAAAAGCAAAAAACATCATTGCAAAAGGAATAATTAGGAGCGTATGTCTCCATTACTCAACGGAACCATCAAGAGTAGCTTATAAATACTCAGGCACAAGCCTCATTCTGGTAGGTTCCAATAAGTAATTTCTGGCAATTCTCACTAGCAATTCTGAAGCTATTCTCTCATTTACAATTTCTTTGAACACTCTTGTTCTATAATGCTTATCTCTTTCATATTGCTGACTTGATCGTCGGAGCCTATACAGGGGGGAAAGCCCCGCTCCTTTTCTGAATTAATTATCAATTGGTGAAAGGAGGAGTGCAAGATCATCAAGCTTCATCATCTTGGCCGAGCTCAGCAACTCAGATTATTCCATCATTTTCAATTTTGTTCATTCCCTTCACAGCACAACTTCATACAAATTGGGCTATTACTGTCTTCAAGAGTTCATTGGGCCGTGAAGAAGCATCGCTCCCTTATTGTAATTTTTGCGTCACATCAGGAAGAAGGAAATGAAAAGGTAGTGCAGAATCTACAAAACGCGTTGGAAATGATTGAGAATTTGAGGTCAGAAAAACGTGAATTGCAGTACAAATTGGAAACGCTCGAAAAAGCTATGATGCGAAGAAATTTAATTGGTGTTTTGATGATGTTCTTGGTCTGTTGCATTTCATTTCCCAAAATTGCGTAGTGATAAAGGGGCTAAAGTTGGCTTTGAATGAGTAATTTCGGGTACTGTGCCCAAAATATTGTTAATTAGTTGTATTGCAATATATGTTTTAATTATTGCTTAGCGGAAGAATTGTTCAATTATTATTTATTGGAATGAAGTTGTTTCAGGATCATTTAGGAAGAATTGAATGGAAACAAGTGCTTGAATGTTTTTGGAAGCACTGTATGAAGAAATGTATGGAGCATGTTTTGGAGGAAATATTTTCTGTTGTAGGAAGCAATGTATTATCCTTAAGTATATGAGGTAATTCACAAGGAGAATGGCATGTTGGGATGGCATTTTTGTTTGAATGATACAACCCCAAGTGAGCACAAAAAAAAAAAACCTGTATAACTCGGCTAAAACAGCACAAACACACTCCTAAAAACTCAGAAGCCATTACATTGAAGCAAAAAATGAAAATTCCATAAATCAGAAGCACACGTTTGAAGCAAATCAGAAATCCAGAAACAACAGCAGACCATTTCATAAGTTTAATCATGATATATTGCATTCAAATCTCCAAAAGCACCAATATTCACATTACTGCACATCCCCAAAACATACCCTCATAGTGCAGAATTCAAAATGCAACTGAAAATGAGGTAATTCAAAGTATCCACTACAAGCTAGATAAATTAACATCAAAAGATTGTATTCACATTTCCACCATCCTATTAGATATGTTCACAATCATCTAATCAACCCTTGCCCTCCGGACTGCCATCGTCCAACATTGTAGGGAATCGGGTTACCAAGCCACTCCGCATTCCGGTTGATCTCCATTTTTTCAGCCTTTATTAACGATTTAGTTCTCTTTGCCTCGGTACCTCTAGAGCTCGAAGCATTAGTATCTTTTACCTAGGAATAATACCCTACATTTCACATAAATAATCAATAAATATATAGCAAACACATTTAAATATAGCCGAAATACCCTAATAAAAACTTGAACCTGTTCAGTTTTGTTGGACTGTATTTGAGAATTTCCCACCGTTCGAACTTGTTGTGGAGTTTCGGATGGTACAACTCTCTTTTTCCCCTTGGCAGTTCTTTCAGGTGCCTATTCAAGAAAAACAAATATACGAGACACATAATATGGCTTTTCGCACTGCCATGTACGTCATCTTCATCCGAACATGGGTTGCTATGCAATTGTACATTCACTTGATCTTCTTCTAGATCTGACTGTAATTCATGATTTAATTGTAGACCAAATCCATGGCCAATCCGATCAGAAGCACTAGACTCAGCAGGACCACTTTCATTACCAACCTCTCCTTGCACTGCCGGATCTGCCTCATACGCAAAGTGATAGTCATCTACATCATCTTCTTCATCACCAAATTCGTATTCATCTTCTGAGCAAACATCATCCCCAACATATGATTCATCTCTAAGCTCATCATCATCCCCTGAACAAACTTCATCTCCATCAGATTCTTAAGCACAAATTCTGGTTCTACCAGATCAGTTGGTGATATAGCCTTAAATGCGTTTTCTTCTTCTACAATATGGTATCTGAATTGTTCTTCTTCAATGTGGTCAGTGGCGTCATCTCCTACCGCCTGCATCAAGTCATTCATTTCTTGAGTCTTGAAACACTGCGAATAGCTAAACTGACCTACATAATTCAATTCATTCTCTGCTTGAGTGACCCCCTCCTGCCCATCTCCTTCTTTGGTTTCAATTACTTCCAATAGACTCTGCCAACCTAATTTTTTACCCACATCCTTTGTACTATCGGCAAGCTGACTCAGTGAAAGAAGCTCGAATTCATAGTCATGATCAGCACCTTCGTACGCAGCCTCATGAATTGTCTCAGCTTTCCTTTCAAATTTTCCATCCTCTTCAACCTCTTTAGAACACTCACCTTCACCTTCTACTGGATACCAAGGCAGTGCCAACAGTTGCTGGCCTTTCAGCTACTCAATCTTACTTTTAATTATGAAATTAAGCTGTGCCAACTTCAAATTAATCTCCTCATCCAGTTCTTATATCACCACATAGCTCTTCAACTTCTTTCTCACAATCGGCTCCCACTCTCTTGCTCTTGCTTGTTTCATCAGCCTTTTAATTTCTTGCCTACTCCCATGATGACAGTAAACATTCATGAACCGTGTTTTATCAGTGTCCCCCATAAACTCTGCCACATGCATATATGTCTGTAACTCCTTCAAACCAGTGCTCAATGTGTTGTAACAAAACATACAACACTCAGATTTTGGGTATCCAAGGGCTCGCAACATTGCGTTCAGATCATCCATATCGAATCTCAAGTAATGACACTTGTCAAAAAAGGTAAGCTCCCCCCTACGTATTCTGGTTCCACGCCATGAATCAACTTTCCACCATGATGAAGGCACACTGTGAATAAATAATCATCTTCATCTACACAAACAAACAAAAACTTTCATGATGTATCAACAAATTGCACATTCAAAAACTCTACAGCTTGCCATAATTCTCAACAATCTGAACAAAAGATTGAAAAAGTAACGAGAAAAATTATGATTCAGAATGAGATCATCTTTTCCTTATTGAAACTAGGTGTGAGGAAATATTTTGCATAAGAAAATCCTACTCATGCACGCATAGAAATTTCTGACTTTTACCAAAGTGAACTCCACCCAAAGCCATTCAATTTCTCACTTTTTTTTTAAAAAACTCTAAATTAGTCCTTTTTGCATTAAAAAAAAAAAACGAATAAATTTTATTGGCGCAAAATAGTAAACGGATCGAGATCGATGAATTTGAATGTCAAAGGATTCAAAAGAAAACCAAATGGCATACTGAAAATTAAGAAGCAGATCAACAAGTAGCTAGCTATTGTTGGCAAATGAGTCTTTTGGTGAGTTCTGTCTTCTTTCCTAACAATTAAAATATTACCAACTTGTGAGGATAAAGAAAGACTCACCAAACATAGGAGCACGTTAACAGCCATAGATGCCAGTGCAAACTATTGACTTTTTGCATTGGAGAAGCAAATAAGAAATAAACTTGATTCTTCTAGTCTTCGCTATGCAATTCATCGACAACAACATAAACAAAAGCTAAACAAAAAAGGATTTTGCCTTTTTAAAGTATATTATGAAAGAAACAAAATTACTACATATATATATATATATATATATATACATTTAATTAAAGAGTGATATTAGGTACCCGGTTTATTAGTGTAGTGAAAAGGGGAAAATTGCAAAAGGAAAGAAAAGTAATACATGAACAGGAAAGTAAACCCTCCCCTGCAATCATGAACAGGAAAGTAAACCATGAATAGGAAAGTAATTCATGCACTGCTTACCATAATTATATATAAAAACACAGTTATGACAGAGAACAAACACTTAATAAGCAACTCTAAATCAACACAATTATAACTCAAAAACAAGCTATTCACAACAAAAACATAAATAAAATCTCAGTGCCACCAACTGAATCTAAAGTGCACAAGAATTTGTTGTGGTACAAATAGCAATTACGTCAATCAAACCAAAACCACAAACAAACAACAGAAATTAGTAATCACATAGAACATGGGGACACATTTTCTGAACATAAAACAATAGGTCAAGCATTACAAAGCAACAAATACATAGTCAATCTCATGAATACGCTCAAAAAGAGAAATTCCAACTTATTTCTCCATAACTCTAAGTTTACTAACCGTATTCATCTTTGAATTCGAATGGACTGCCAGCGGGTCGAATAATCCATCTTGAAACCCCACTCCAATGGCCTTTTTCCCTGTTTGAATGACTCGGTAAGCAAGATGGGGGTTCTTCATAATCGCTTTCAAACATCCAGGCGAAATCATCTTTTGATTCACTCTCCATCCACCATAGTTTTTCCTGTGCTCCTTCATTTTTTCCGGTGGTCTTTGACGACGCTTCCGTTTGCTTGGCCTTCCGCTTTTTTCCTTTCCCGACTTTCTCAACTGGAGAAGGTGCTTTCTGCTTGCCCTGATTACGGGTGTGCCGTTTCCCCATTTTCTTTGCTTTCCCTAATTCCCAATCGGATTGCAGCCGATATTTCCCAATCGGTCGCCCTAATCGAAGGTGAAGACTGGAAGTCTAATTGTCGGGGGTTGAGGTTGAAGAATGCCTTCAAACTTTCGTGGGAAGAAGATGGTAAAAAAAATGGAGTTCGGTGAATTTGGGGGTTTTACACGGTAATTTATTGAAAAGACGGTTTTGCCCCTGGCAGTTAGGGCGAAAATGGTACTGGGCGTACATTTTGAAAGTAAAGTGCTTGTATTTGGAGTTTTTAAAGGAAAGTGATGTTTTTTGCATAACGCGATAGTTAAGTGGTATTTGGTGCATTTCACCCTTATATTTATATTTTTGATATTGGGGACACCAGGGCCTATCCCTATTACAACTTTTTTCTCTTTCTCGAGTGAGTTTCGATCCCGCATCATGCAACCTCCTGTCAACGGTTCCACCGCTAGCCTATCCTCGGACACTTGCTCAGCAATTATGAGTTCCTTCTGTGAACTGCGTGATATACTCCTGGGAAGTAGACAGAGCGAATGCTTTTGGTCAAGCTTTCGAACCATTATTACACAAAAAGGCATTGGGAAGGAGAAGATGTTCATTGTTTTGTTTTGATGTGAGAGTGATGAACATGGATGGAGGTTTAAAAATAAAAATAAAAATAAAAATAAATTTTAATTCATATTTTATTATCGACTTGCTTTGCCGCACAGATGAAAGCTATGAAACTAGAGTGTTCACACCCCAGATGAATAATCGACTTACAGATAAGTTGCACCAAACCTACTTAAGCTGTGACAGTAAAATGGACATTGGTTTATGCAGCAAGAAGACCATCACTTAGCCATTTAAAGGACCAAAGCCTCCAACAGCACGAAAAACTTCAATTATGGATAATTTCCTCTGTTCTTGGTCTCTCAGAGACCAGAAGGAATTAATGAAGCCTAACTGAAGGGGCTATAGTGAGGTTGCAAGCATCAGTTCGAGCTCGCAGAGTCCAGTTAGCCTCGGGTGAGCCTGTAATAACAACAACCGTATGGAATACAATTAATAAACGAGTAGTTAATCATGATCGAAATTCAGATAACAGAGTAATGAACACAAAGTATGTTCAGAAACCACCGCCAGGAACAAGGTGAACTGTGGACTCATTCTGTGCATTAAAATCGGCAAGCCTTCGATCTGCTTCTAGTCTCTGTTGGTTATCTTGAATCTTCGCCTTCACTCTCGACCTCTGTAGTAATCGTCTTGCAAGTTAGGGTTTTCACAAAGATCTGCATATCCCCACGGAGCCTCAAGATGAACAGTGGGTCCTCCCACCCCCACGGAGCTTCCCGGCGAAGATCAGGCTCTGCTGGTCGGGTAGTATGCCATCCTTATCTTGAATTTTAGCCTTGACGTCGTCCACAGTCTCCGAGTTCTCCATCCTCGATCGTCTTGCCGGTTAGGGCCTTGACGAAGATTCGCATACCTCCGCGAAGGCGGATGCTCAGTAATCGTCAGTTCGACCGAATTTACCGGCGTCGGAAGGAATGCCCTCCGAAAATCTGCATATTCCTTCCCTAATCGAAAGAAAAGAAAAGACGAGAGGGAGAAAAGACAAAATTGTGGATTATGGCGGGCAAGTCGAGTGTTTGTATTTATAGAATTTGTTGGCGGACACTTCACGCGGGCTTCGTTAAACGCGCTTTCTATTTTCTTGTTTCAATGGAAACGCGCTTTTATATAAATCCCAAAGCTTGTGGGCTGGGCCCAAATTATATGAAAGCGTGATTCCCTTCAAACAAAAATAGAAAGCGCGTTTCAAAGAAAAGTGAAAGCGCGTTCGGAGGCTAGCGTAAAGATGCCGCAGAAAAACGAAAGCGCGTTTAAACGAAGTTCGCGTAAAGTGGCCGCCAACAAATTCTATAAATACAAACACTCGACTTCCCCGCGACAATCCACAATTTTGTCTTCTTCTCTCTCGTCTTTTCATTTTCATTCAATTAGGGAAGAAATATGTAGATTTTCGTTGTACGGAGGGCATTCCTTCCGATCAGCGGCGAAGATTCGCCCGTCGACTCGGTCGAACCCGATTACAAAATTCAGAATGGGCCTCCGCCTTCGCCTTCGCGGTGGTATGCCAATTCGTCAAAGCCCTAACCTGAAAGACGATCGAGGTGGAGAATTTGGAGACGATCGACGACGTCAAGGCTAAAGTTGGATGGTATACCACCCGAGGCTAAAGTTCAAGATAAGGATGGTATACCACCCGACCAGCAGGAGCAGAGCCTGATCTTCGCCGGGAAGCTTCTAGAGGATGGGAGGAGCCTTGCGGATTACAACATTCAGAAGGTTTCCACAGATGGGAAACAGATCGAAGATGGGCGCAGGCTTGCCGATTATAATACTCAGATTAACTACTCGTTTGTTAATTGTATTTCATACGATTGCTGTTACTACAGGCTCACTATTAAAAATTTTAAAGTACAAGATCTTTTGGAGTTTACGTTTTAATGCACTTCTCTTTGAATATTTTTAGTGTTTACCTTTATTTAGCTCTTCAATTTTGAGGTATATGCGTTGGGCTTGCTTCCTCACGTTATGACCCCTTACGAGCGCAGTGCCATCAAAAGCACGCCTTGCCTACGCAAATTAAGCTTCATATATGTACTGAAACTAGTAAGGATTAATGATTTTTTTTACTATTTGAGGGGCCATGGTTGAACTTTACTTAGAACAACTATTCCACCTGACTATCGTGAACAAATCAACGAGGCATTAATGGCAGTAGATTGGGTTTTCGGAGGGGAAAGAAAGTTATGTCCTGTTCATTTTCATTGTTTTTTTCGTGCTTTGGTTTTGTTTTTATTTTGTGAAGTAAATTTAATATATTATAATATGTACCAAATATCCCCTGTAATGCGATTGTCTGAGAACAACAGCCATGTCTTCCTTAGATTGGCGTATCAAATTCCAGTTGCAAACTTGAGTGTGGGCTAGAAATTCCAGTTCCTTAAGAGCTTGCCTGAAGAGTATTCTAAGTATATTGAGTCTCTAAATGACAGGCAGAGGGAAGCAGCTTGTGGTGATATTTCAACCCATTGAATGATTGTTGCTGGACTAGGGAGTGGCAAGGTCAGTACCCTCCACTAGTTCAGAGTATAAATTTTTTTGTGTTCTTTGGTTATAGCTTGATGTTTGTAGTATTAATAACAGACTTCTACAATGGTTGGGCGAGTTTTGATGCTGATACTTGAGGTGCGTCTTGCCTTTTGGTTGCTATCTAGTTTCAGTACCTTTTAACCTAAGTTTTGTAAAATATTGTAAATGAGAATGCTGGAGGTCTTGTCTTGGGTAGATATTAGACTTATAGAGTATCAACATCTTTGTACAGGGCATTGATTCATCTCACATTCTGGCTATGACATTCACTACAGCTGCTGCTTCAGAAATGAGTGAGCATACTTGAAGAGTAGCTGGTAAAGCAGCAGCTAAGGAGCTGACAATTAGCACATTCCATTCCTTTTCCTTGCAACTATGTCGGTCACATGCTGACAAGTATGCATATTTTTGTTGTTGTTTCCATTTTGAACTTTAGTTTGTGCTGTTGGAGGATTTGGTCCTTTAAATGGTTTAGTGATAGCCTTCTTGCTGCATAAACCAATGTCCATTTTACTGTCCCCGCTTAAGTACGTTTGGTGCAAGTTATCTATAAGTTGATAATTACCTGGTGTGAACACTGAAGTTATCTATAATGGTGTTAGCTTTTGTGTAGCAGAGTCTTAATTACTTGTTTCTTCATAACTTTCATATGTTGTTGTATGCTTAGGATTTGATATGTTGCAGTTACAGACTCCTTTAGCTTTCATTGTTGCCTATAGATTCTTGAATGGCTTCGCCTGGTGTTTGTGTTGTCATCTGTGCTGTTATTCTACTTCGTGACACATGCTTATCAAACGGATCATTTACTATTCCTACCATCAAATTAAATAGTTTGTCCATTGAATACTGCTAATAATGCAAAGTGTTTTGAGATGGGTCAATTTTTTGAAGCTGCATCATCTCCTATTCAAAATAATTTAAAACGGGGCCAGTCAAAAGATGTTCTCACCGATAACTGAGATGGGTCTAAGGTAACAGCTTTTAGCATGAAGTTGTAGGTTTGCTTTTGTCACTAGTGACCAATTTCTTGTTTTTGAATCTCGTTGCAGATTACCATCAGGGAATGTAGCAAAGAATTCTTTGTGTGCATATGTTGTTGATAAAATTTTAGAGAGCACTTCTGAAGGCTCATCTACCAAGTGCAACTTTGGCAATATTGCAGTGATTTACAGGAGGCAGGTGAGGTTTTTCTCTTATGCAATTTCCTTATTATTATTCTCTACTGAAAACTAATAAGCTCCTCCGATTGAACATATATGAATTATTCGCAGGTGTCAAGGAAGATATTTCAAGCAACCTTTCGTGACAGAAGAATTCCTTTCAACATTCATGGTGTGGCCTTCTATCGGAAAAAGGTAGCTAGCCGCATGTCTTTCTTGATATTATTTCTTCTGGTACGTATACATTTTACTTCTACTGATAGTACGGTGTGACACTTGAGTAAATCCTATTGAAAACAAAGCAATGCTGGATTTCATGTACCTGATTCTCTTTTTAGTTTCCTGCTGCAGAGGGAAATTTCTCTGTGCTGAATGAACTTCTCACTGATTTTGGGTGGAATTTCTTGATGAGAATCCTGAATGACAAATGACATTTTTCAAAGACAACTTATCAGGATGAAGTTATATGTGGCTTTTGAGATCCGTCCGTGGAAGAGAAACTCTTATGTGAGCTTACTAGATAAACTATTTTCTAAGGCTAATATACACTTTTATATCTTTCTCACTCTAAAGTTTGAAGTTTTTCTTGTAAATTTCTGCTCTTTCTTTCTGATGTATTTATATCCTTATAGGTGATGTTATTTGTTTGTTCAGACAAAAATTTTACATATGCTTGATTGATAGCATGTTAAATTTGATGAGAGGCGATCTTCGTTTTTTACTTTTGGGGTTTCCTATAACTTTTTCCTATTCGATACCTGCAAAAATAGTTTACATATTGGGCTTTCCTGTGTCCATCAAATAGTTTACTTTTAGGCTTTCATTTAATATATTAATATTTTCATGACTTATATTTTAAAAAGAAGTTTTAAATCTCTCATATTACACCAAAAGGAATATTATTCTATATCTCTTATACTATTATTTTTTAAATTAATTTGATAAAAATATAAAAGAAAAGATTTGTTGAATAATGATTTTATTGTGTGTATAACATTGTACAAAGAGAGCCTATATATAGACTAGGTATAGGTTAAGTGTAGTACAAGTAGTACAATAGTGCAAGTAGTACAAGTAGGATACTGGGTTAAGCCCATTGGACTAATCTATACACTAACAGCCCATTGGGCTAATTTATACACTAACATCCCCCCTCAAACTCAAGGTGGCAAGGAGGAAGCCAACTGGAGTTTGGATATAAGATCTCGAAGACGACCAGGTGGGTGAGATTTGGTGAAAATATCAGCAGGCTGGTCAGCAGATGATATGGAGAATAACTTGAGAGTGCCTTTCTTGAGATGCATGCGAGTAATGTGGCAGTCGATCTCAATGTGCTTGGTACGTTCGTGGAAGACATCATTGTGAGCAATGTAGATAGCACTACGATTGTCACAATAAAGAGGAGTAGCAATGGGTTGTGGAGCATCCATGTCAGCCAAGAGCCAGCGCAGCCAGACAAGCTCACAGGTGGTATCGGCAAGGGCACGATACTCAGCCTCAGTACTGGAACGGGAAACAACTTCCTGCTTTTTGCTACGCCATGAGACAAGAGAAGTACCCAACAGGAAACAGAAGCCTGTGATAGAGCATCGATCAGTCGGATCACCAGCCCAGTCCGCATCTGAATAAGCATGAAGCTCAAGTGAAGACTGAGAGGAATAGTGGAGACCATGATAAAGTGTACCCTTGACATATCGGAGTATCCGAAGAACAGCAGCATAGTGAACAGAACGAGGGGCCTCCATGAATTTACTAACCATACCCACAGCATGTGAAATATCGGGACGAGTAACAATGAGATAGATTAGACTACCAACCAACTGACGATAGCGAGTAGCATCAGATAAAGGTTCACCGTCTAAGGGTGTGAGCTTGGCATTATATTCCAAAGGAGTGGAAGCAGTCTTGTTGTCAGTGATACCGGCTTTGGAGAGAAGATCAGAAGCATATTTAGCTTGGGAAAGATAGTATCCATCAGAGGATGAGGTAACCTCAAGCCCAAGAAAATAGCTGAGAGTGCCCAAATCTTTCATCTCAAAATGCTGACTGAGAAAGAACTGGAGAGAGCGGATACCTGCAGAATCATCTCCAGTAATAATCATATCATCAACATAGAGAAGAACAAGAGTGATACCAGCAGAGGATTTGCGAACGAAGAGAGCAGTGTCATGTGGACTTGAAGTGAAACCCTGCTGAGCAACAACTGAGCTGAACTTTTCAAACCAAGCTCGAGGAGCCTGCTTGAGGCCATAAAGAGCACGGCAAAGACGACAAACTTGACTGCCTAAATGTGGATAACCAGGGGGTGGTTGCATGTACACTTCTTCATTAAGGTCACCATTGAGGAAAGCATTTTTCACGTCCATTTGATAAAGAGGCCAACGGCGAACAGCAGCCACAGCAATGAGACAGCGGACAGATGTAAGGCGAGCAACAGGAGCAAATGTTTCCTCATAGTCAATGCCATACTGTTGGGTAAAACCCTTGGCAACTAGGCGAGCCTTGTAGCGTTCAACAGATCCATCAGCCTTGGTCTTGATCTTGTAGACCCACCTACAACCTACTACAGTCTGACCAGGAGGCAAATCAACCATATCCCAAGTGTGATTTTTATTAAGGGCATCTAGTTCATCATTCATAGCTTGCTGCCAAAGAGGGTCAGTATGTGCCTCACGATAGGTGCGAGGTTCATAGAGGGTGGCAAGGGCAAAAGAGCAGTGATAATCAGAGAGATAAGAGGGAGGAATGCTTACCCGAGTGGAACGACGAAGTTCTGGACCATCAAGAGATTCAGGAGATGGTGGTGCCACAGGATCCAAGACAGGCAGGTCATGTGCCGAGGACAGAACCGTAGATGAGTCGTCTGGAGAGGCATCCGATGTTGAAGAATCCTCCACAAGTTTAGGATAGAGAGGGAGAAGAAGATCAGTAAAAATGGGAGACTCGGAGGAAGAGGATGTAGGAAACTGCTGGAGACTCGTAAAAGGACGATGTTCCCAAAACTCAACATGACGGGAGACACGAATACGACGAGAAATGGGATCATAGCAGCGAAATCCCTTTTGAGATACACCATAACCAAGGAAACAACAGAGACGAGCACAAGGTTGGAGCTTTGTTCGTTCATGAGTAGGAAGAGAGACAAAGCAAGCACAACCAAAAACCCGAAGAGATGAGTAGTCAGGGGTTTGACCATAGAGAAGCTCAAATGGTGATTTGTTGTGTGTAGTTGGTGAAGGGATGCGATTAATGGTGTATACAGCAGTGAGGGCAGCCTCACCCCAAAAACGTTCAGGAAGAGAGGCAGAAATGAGAAGGGTACGGACAACATCAAGAATGTGACGATGTTTTCGTTCTGCACGACCATTTTGTTGGGAGGTATAAGGACAAGACCGCTGAGTAAGGGTACCATGATTGTCTAAAAAGAATAGGAAAGACTTATCATTATATTCTTGAGCATTATCTGATCGAAAAACTTTGACAGTGCGATTAAACTGTGTTTGAATCATTTTATGAAATGTTTGATAAACAGACACAAGTTCAGACCTATGATGAAGCAGATAAATCCAAGTATATCGAGAAAAATCATCCACAAATATGACAAAATATCTAGATCCCCCCTCAGTAGGAACAGGTGCAGGACCCCAAATATCAGAATGTATAAGATCAAAGGGTGCGGAAGAAAAGGATTCACTATTATTAAAGGGCAATTTTGTTTGTTTGCCAAAATGACAAGAAGTACAATCAAATTTTTGAAACTGAACCGAAACCTAAATGACCTTGAGAAGCCAACAGCTGAAGACGAGATAAGGATGGATGACCAAGACGAGCATGCCATAGATCAGGTGAGGAGGTAATAGTGGCAGCAGCTGCAGAAACGACTCGGGAAGGAATTTTCAGGTCATGAACCTCAAACATGCGACCAACCTTACGGCCTGTCCCAAGCACTTGACCTGTCCGGGGATCCTGCACTTCCACACCATGATTAGTAAAGAGAACATCTACGCCTAATTCACAAAGTTGGCCAACAGACAGCAAATTGAGGGATAACTTTGGGATATGAAAAGTGTCACTAAGGGATAAACAAGGAGAAGAGATTGTTCCTTTATGACTAACAGGCATAGGAGTTCCATCAGCAGTGTAAATGGTGATTGGATGTTCTAAGAGTGCCTTATCAGAAAATTGGGATTCATCAGGAGTCATATGGTTACAACAAGCAGTATCAAAAAACCAAGAATGGTTACCTGAGATGACAGATAGAGCAGTGGAAGTACGGGATAAAACCTGTTGAACAACTGCCTCAATATCAGCCGTAGTAAGTGAGGAAGTCGAAGGTGGACCGGTAGGAACCGATGGATCAGAAGGAGATACAGCAGCTGCCCGAGGAAGAGAAGCTTTATTCTGCTCTTGCATAAATTTCTGCAGTTTGCGACAAACGGAGATGTCATGCCCTTTAGCACGGCAAAACTCACAGCGAATACCTTTGGAAGACTGAGAGGTGGGACGCCCAGAGTTTATCCGTGGAGGAGCAGTGAATGCAGCAATGGGAGGCTGTGGAGATGGTGTAGCCAATACATGGTCAGATGATGACATGTGATAAGCAGGCCGGCGGTTTTCCTCAGATATGAGCTCCTTCACTGCAGCATCAAGAGAAGGAGTAGGAGAGCGGCTAAGCAAAGAAGCCCTAGTAGGTTCAAAATCTTCACGCAAACCCATCATGAAGTGCATAAATTTACGGCGATCCCGATATTTGGCAAAAAGCTCAGACACACGAGTGGAGAATTTGCAGCAGAGAGTTGTTCCCACATAATAGAAGTCTGAGAATAAAAATCAGAAATGGACTGACCTGTCTCTTGTCGCATTTGATAAAGTTTTGATTCAATTTGGAACTCCAAGCTTGAATCATTAGTACAATTATAGCGATTGGCCAAAAATTTCCAAGCAGCTTCAGCAGTTTCAAGACGAGGAAGAAGATTATGAATGGAGGGAATAGAGGTATTAATAAACCAAGACAAGATCTTACTCTGAATACTCTCCCATTCCTCTAGGCGATCTTCATAATCATCTGTTGTAACAGTAGTCGTGGAAGACTCCTCAGCAGCTATGTCTTTGGACTTAGGGTTTGGTACCGGCTTAGGAATTGAACCAGTCACATATCTCCACAGTTTACGACCCTTGAGAAAAATAGTCATATTCTGAGACCATTCATGATAGTTAGTAGGACCATCCAACATAATGTTGATAGGACGTATGATGTCGCGATCACTTTGTTGAGCCATATGATGTATGTTTGCTGAAGTGGCAGACGTGCGCTGGTGGTGCAGAGGCGACTCGAGGCGCGTGAAGGCGCGTGGTGTCAGGCACAGAACCGGCTGTCGGCGCGTGGGAGACCGAGTTCTGGAAAGAGTTGTGGGCGTGACGGCGGGACTATTCTTCTGACCGGATTACCGGATGAAGATGAGGGCAGCGGAAGAACGCCGGAAATATCCACAGGAACCAAAAGAATTAGAGCAATGGCTCTGATACCATGATAAAAATATAAAAGAAAAGATTTGTTGAACAATTATTTTATTGTGTGTATAATATTGTACAAAGAGAGCCTATATATAGACTAGGTATAGGCTAAGTGTAGTATAATAGTACAAGTAGGATACTGGGTTAAGCCCATTGGACTAATCTATACACTAACAGCCCATTGGGCTAATCTATACACTAACATAATTTAAAGAAAAATAAATTTTAGGTGAAAAAAGAAAAAAAAAAAAAAAAAAAAGGATTGTGGTTTACCCAGAATAGTGGGATGGGGCATAAAGCCCAAAATTGTTAGGACCAAATTATACTTTTCCAAACCTCGAGGGACCTCTATGAAAAAATTATCTGCCAAGTCATTATAAATTCCAGAAGCCTCGGAGAGAGTACAGGTCATTCGTAACATCAGAGAGTCTCTAAGCGAAATTCACCTTTGCAGTGTGCGCTGAATTTCCCCCCTCAAATGGCGCTGAGAACCCTAATTACCAGGAAGGTCCTATCAGGGAGCTCGCCGGGGCTCTGCCGGCAGCTTCGTGGATTGCAGACCTTCACGCTGCCTGATCTTTCTTACGACTATGGAGCTCTTGAACCCGCCATAAGCGGCGAAATCATGCAACTCCACCACCAGAAGCATCACCAGACTTACGTCACTAATTACAACAAAGCTCTTGAGCAGCTCGATGATGCTATCAATAAGGGCGACGCTCCCACTGCTGTCAAATTGCAGAGCGCTATCAAGTTCAATGGCGGAGGTCCATCCTTCTTCCCCCTTTGTATAATTGTTACATTTCAGCATTTCGTTTGGCCAATTTGGTGTTTTATTTGTTAGTATGTAGTTGTGTAATAAAATTGAAATTATTAGTTTTAATAGACGAAAGATAACTATATTGCCTCACTCAATTCATAATTATGGATGATTTTTTTGCTATCTGCCTACTTGCCGTAAGTTCAAATCTCGGAAGAATCCAGCATCAGGCATTCTTTGAGCTAAGTGCAGTATGGTCTATGCAATCAAATACTTGTCTAACAAGAAGGAAACACTTAAAGTAATGCGAGATCCATTTAATTGCAACTGATGGGTGCCCTAATTAAATTCCACAATTGATAGCCCTAAGAAGTGTGAACGAGCTCCTGCAGGGGCAGAGCTCATGGATGTGAGTTTTTTTTTTTTTTTTTGATAGTGTGAAGTACTATATATATACTTACTATGTGTAAACAGCAATGATTCATAATTAAAGTCTAATGTGACACTCATTTACATGCTAAATTTTCATTAAACTTTTATTATAATCAAATTGATAGCTATTGAATAACTGTCAGATCAATCAAGTTGTTAAGTCTGTCATTATGAAAAATAGTTACTCATATGTAATACATTTGGATGAGCAGACGTGTGAAGTCAATATACTTTATATGAAAATTTTGTGGTGGTCTTGAATTTATCTGAGAATAAAACATTTGATCAATGGAATGTCTGTCTGATGGTGTGAGAGTAAGATATTTATAAAAAATCAGTTTTAACTTTTTCGACATTGAAACTAACACTACATGTTTTTGAGCAGGTCACATCAATCACTCAATATTCTGGAAAAATCTAGCCCCTACTCGTGTGAGTTTCTGATCATTGTTGGTCTACTTGTTCTTTTGACCAATCGTCATTCTAATATGCGCCCAAAAAATGCTGCAATCCAATTGCAGGAAGGTGGTGGTGAGCCTCCACAGGGTTCTTTGGCAGGGGCTATTGACACCAGTTTTGGCTCTTTGGAAGCTTTGATTCAAAAGATGAATGCAGAGGGTGCTGCTCTACAGGGATCTGGATGGGTGGTAAGTTGCATGGAGTGTTTCTGTCATTGGAAACTGCAATTGATTGCTGATGCATAAGGGTACGGTATAATGTTTACTTGACCTCTGCATATTTTGTGAACTTGACAGTGGCTTGGAGTGGACAAAGAGCTGAAGCGCCTTGTGGTTGAAGCCACAGCAAATCAGGTAATTAATTCCGAGTTATCTGTGGTCTGCTGATAACTTCAAATTTAGTGTGCGAATGGATTACTCAATCTTTTGCTAACTATGTTCTACAGTAGCATCTATATTCTTATTCATTTCTCAATACTTCCTCTACAGGACCCTCTAGTTACTAAAGGATCCACTTTGGTTCCTCTGCTTGGTATTGATGTTTGGGAGCATGCATACTACTTGCAGGTTATTTATCTGCTTCATTACTTTTGTACCTCGATTGGATTCTCTTATAAATCATGCTTTTATAATTTCCATGTTATGGGTGAGGTTGGTGGTGTTGGATTGAGAAGATGTCGAACATGATAGGTTTTGAGATTTAACTCATCTTGGCATAAAGAGGCTGTTTTAGTTTCTAAATGAGTTCGCTCGAGGCATTCCTAGTACGTTTTCTCGAATAATACTAAATGAATTCCTTGTTTTACTTTGATACAGTACAAAAACGTCAGGCCTGATTACTTGAAGAACGTCTGGAAAGTCATCAACTGGAAATATGCAGCTGAGGTTTATGAGAAAGAGAGCTAAAAGATATTGTATCAGCTTTACACCCCCTTTCAAGGAGGCAATAAAATGTGCGGCATGTACATCTCCAAAAGTTCCAGTATGATAGTTACCAATCTGATCATGTATTTGTATACATGGTCTAAATGGTTCCTGGAATTTGCCAATGGTATTTTGGCCCCGGCTTGTTCAAAACATATATGTAGCGTTTGGTGACAGGAAAATTTATACTTTTGGTACATGATGTTTAGTTTCGTAACATTATGTTTGATACTTTTTCCCTTCAGCACCAAGAAATTTTGATTTTCTAGTGTTCCACATGGGCTTAAATTAATGGCTCAAAATTTTTTTGAAAAAATAGGTTTAAAAACATTGAGCTTGAATCAAATTACCTTCACATATGGGCTGCTGAACAAATAACTACCAGTAGGAACTCCATTAATTGGACTACATATTCACAAGGTTGGACTTGGATTTAGACCAAATGAACTTGAACTTGAATCCTTTTAATGCCTAACCTATACAGGTGACACAAAACCTACCATACTGGATTGCCTGAAACTCAGACAGCTCAAAATTTCCATCCATGTCTGAATTGGGTGGGATCTTCAGAACTAACAAATTGCTGATACATATGGATTGAGAAGACCTTCAAAGGAGAGTGAACTGCCCTTCTGTAGCACTAGGAGCCCGTAGTTCGTAGTCCCGTTGCTTCTACGGTCATCAAAACCTGATGAAATCGTTCTCAGCTTAACACACGCAGAATAATAAAATTTGCAGGGAAAAATGGATTCAGTAACTAAAGGATGTCATGTCATACATACATACATACCTGCTAGATAAAATCTTTGGTACACCTGCATCAGTGCATTGTTTTTTTTTTTTTTTTTTTTTTTTTAAACTCAAAGTATCTATCTTAACGTACACTGTTTTAGCTCTTTAGCAATCTTTACACATTCTATCATGGGGCAGTTTGTCTTGATCGCATTCGGGGTGATATGAGATCTACTGGCTGCATATCCTACCTGTCATCAGTACTAAGTAGTTAGATCAGGATTCTGCAAACTAAATACTTCCACAGTTCAGACATAGAAAGCATATTCTTCAAGGTCTGAGTTGACATAGTTCTTTCATTATCTTTTTTAAGTCAAGACAACGGTTTACCATATTTTGACCTGCCATCAGAATAAAATGTTCTAGAGGAGAAAGAAATGTAACATATATCTAGAATGAAAAATAAGCACACGAGAATTGCACCTTATGCAAGGAGTTCATCACCCCTTCAATGGTTGGAGAATTAACTTTAGCGCGGCTGGATATCTGAAACATCAACCAACAAGACAAGAAGGAACAAATGATCGATAACAAATTGCAATGACATGTTATAGGTTTAACAGAAGCAAAAACATGAGGATCCACTAAAAACCTCAGCCATCTTGATATATCCAAATGGCAAATTCGGATCACTTTCATCGATCATCAACTCAAGTAGCTTTTTGAGGTGCCTTCCACCACCATCACTAATCCACCCCCACTGCTCAGCCAAATTTAGCATTTTTTCGAGGTGGGATGTTTTGTGAAGAGGCCCTGTCCAAAGCGGCCCTGAAACAATAAGGGATCGCGGAACCTGAAACGAGTAAACTGAAATTCAGCATAGATGAAATTGAATGGAAAATCATCACGGAGAGAAATAGCCTCTTTAACTAGTAAATCCTTCCTCACAGACCATGTATACTTCAATTCATAATGAAATGGACTAATTGACAGCCAAATAAGACTCATGTAATACATTAGAGGACAAGAAAGTTGAAGCCATTAAAAAGATTGATGAGTTGAAACAGCATAAACTATGGTTACAAAGAATGCCAAGATACCGAAGGACTACTACTAGTCTAACCAAAGACAGAAAAGCGTTTAGACCTACATTTGTATTGCAGGGGCATCTGATCTCACCAAGTTGATTCCAACAAAGCGTTTGGGAATCTCCACACTCAACGCAGTAGCTGATGAAACTATAGTTGCTGCAACATAAGCCACCAATTAAAACCAATAGAAATGAAAGAATACAGTTTAAAAAGCATTACAATCATTCTTCACCTAGTATCAGGAAGCTTTCCACGCTTAACTTGAAGCATTACTCTAAAAACAGGACCATGGTACGAGTAGTACGAGAAAAGCGGTTCGACACGGTAACCAAGCACAGAAGCCTCCCTTACCGCCCCACCTATAAGCATTCGCAAACCCACCTCATTCGAGAATGGCATAGGCCGAATATAAGATCCATATGCAGCTAACGACCTAGAACAGCAGAAAATATTAACAATTTCCTCATAGAAGAAAACAAAACAATACATTCAAATTTCAGTGATGCAATGCAGAATGAAGCATTCACGTAAACTGTGAAACACAGATATACTGCAAGAATAGGAAAGTGGGCTAAAACTTACTGATGAGGTCGGTGGCCGCCGGATGAATATCCATCGGTAGAGGTAATGTACAGCAAGCCGTCCAATTTGACAGCACTTATAGCAGCCCTCAAGAAGGTGGATTCACTCCCAAACGAGTCAATGTCAATGAGATCAAAATAATCCCTCTGCAAATAACATTCCGCCATGACCCTATTTGCATCCTTGTGGGTCACAACCCATCTTCTCTCCTCCCCGGAACCTCTCGAAACCCGCGACAAGTTTTCCGTAATAACCCTTCTGGACTCTTCGTTACCGTCATTGGCCAGGACAAAATCTGCTTTAGCTTCCGCTAAGTACCTAAGGGACCGAATTCCGCAGCCGCACAAAGCGTCAAGAACACGCAGGCTACCATTCGACTCCTTGTAGAGGGCCGCCGAAAGCACGCCGAGGTCGCGGCCGGTGGCGCTCTCTTGGCGGAAGAAGCTATCTCCCGCGTCAAATTGCAGACCTCTCTCCTCATACTGTTGAGATTTGCAGATTATAGGAGGGTTGAAGAAGCACTTCCGGGGAAGAGAAGTGATGAGCGGAGAAGAAAGTAGAAATGGCGGTTTGAGGGAGAAGGATAACATGGCGGGAAGGAAATGGCCGGAAGTGTTGGCGGTTTTTGGCTATGGAGTTGCAGGAGTTTATTGTTGGCTATTAATGGGCCTAACTATTATGGGTCGGGTTGAATGTCCAATTCTTTATTTAGCGGGCCTAAGATGTCAATTTGGGCCGTAATACACAAAGCCCATATTTCTTTTGTTTTTCCAGGGGGGCTCCACGGTAATTATTATGGACTCTCTCACACACGATCCGGAATGGGAATGTCAGGATCTTAGATCCTAAATTCCAAACCAGAATTGTAAATGTGAGAGAAGCAGAAGAAATGGGAGAATATCACAGAAGAAAAGGGCAGAAATAAGAAAGAAAAGGGGGGAGATTGTATTGAGGGAGAAGAAGAGTTCAGATACAGAATTTTTCATCATCAAAAATCATAATCTCAACTTCCTATCATTTCTATATTTATACACGATGAAGAACTAACAATGGCAAGAACAATAAATTGCACAAATACCCCTCACTGTGTATCTATTTCTAATTTGACCCTTGGGGCATGACAAACCCCACTCCTTAAAAGAAGGCTTGCCCCCAAGCCTTGTAAGTGGCAAAATGATTCTACACAAGAAGCTTGCAAAGGTTCTGCACAAACTATCTAGAAATTTGCCTTGAAAGGTGAAGAAAATCTTGATCTGCAAGATGTTGGAAGATGGTTGAGACTGCAATGCTTTTTCTTTTTTTTTTTTCCATGTGCCTCCCTTAAAATTGGTCACCAACTTGTCCCATGGTTTGAAGAGCTCCCACACCAAAATTAGATAAACCAAACTCAGATTCAGCCCTTTGCATTCACTAATAAACACATTCAGCTCATTGTTGCTCTTGAATATCCCAAGATTTGCAAAATCTTTCCAACCATCCAGCACAAGTTTGAAAAGCAACACAATACCAGCACTTGGCCCCTTCTTGTGTTTTACTGCTAACATTGTCAAATCAACATCAAACATTTTAATGCTAGTGATGAGCTGTGTTATGGCTTCACTTGGAAACTCCTGTACAAAGCTCAGCAACCATGGAGTCAACTTATGCATAATCTCATGAGATAACACTTTCAAATGGCTTGAAATAAGAAGCATGCACCGGAAGACTACCCAATGCTCTTTACTGAACAGAACTCTAAACAATGTTTCCCATATCACAAACACATCCCCAATTTCCAAACCTGAAGTATGCAAATTATGGCAAACTAAGAGATGGGTTTCTTCAGCACAATATTCCCAATCACATCTTTTTTTCTTCCTATCACATTCATTTGAAGCTTCTGTGTGTATACAGTCTTCCAACATTTCCAAAGTAGCACCATGTGTGCAGTAATTTCCTGGTGAGTTATTAACTTTTTGTTCCACCAAATTATCAGAATTTTGACTTCTTCTGCTCCCACCAATGTTTCCCAATTGACCTGCAGCAACTTCATCATCAATATTAGAGATTAACATCCCCATTGCATGATCCAAAACCTTTAGAACTTGGAGCCAGGGAATAGAAATTAGCTTCCCAACTAAACAAGCTAAAAATAATGATACAGAGCCCAAAGAATCATCAACTAAATCTAGCTCATTAATTAGCCCCAAGTCTGTCAATATAGTCACAGATACTTCCTCGAATATGGTCACACATTTATTCCATGATTTATAACTAATTCTAATTTTACTTTGACTAAATCTCTCAAAGTTCAACCCTTCAAAATTTTCAGTCAAAACATTCAAGTTCTTGTAATCCTTGTGTGTTGCCAAACTCTTAAAATCTATAAATCCTTCTAGACAAAACTGCAAGGAGTACTCCTGCTCATCACGTAGTATAGCGAAGGTATTTTCTCCAGCATCAACAAAAATTAAAGGGGCAAAACACTTGTCTGCAATCAGTATTTTAACAACTCTTCTTGAGTTGATGCTGAAATATTTGTAATTTTTAGTTTCCTTTCTCCAACTTCCTTGGACAACAAATTCAGAGTTGCTGCTAAAAACCTTAGGAAATAAACTAGAATCTGCAGAAACTTTTCTTACAAATACCACCCGTTTTGTCAATTCAGTGCCACTATTCAAGAAAACATCCCCAACTTCTGAAAACTTTAAAAGCTTACCACACAAGCTCTTAAGATCACTTTCTGCATAATCTAGTAAGCCATTCTTAGCTGGAACAGTTGCTGATATCTTCTCTGAGTCAGGTAAGAGAGACTTCTCAAGGTGGTTTGCTTTAAAGAGTTCACAATCAATCGTTCGACAATGCTGTTGCCAATTGTCATATCTAGCAAAAGTATAAGGGGGTGCATTTGTGCTAACTGTAGCAAGAAGACCCCAAACAACTTCTAAAAACCCCTTCAATACCAAACTCAGGCTTAAAATCCTAGTTGTAAATCTGTAAGAACCATTCCCAATGAGATTTAAGACAACTTTTCCCTCAAGTGAAACCATTCCTACATAGCTTCCATCCTTGTTAACAGCAAATTCCCCAGCAGATTGAAAATCCAATAAACTAACCGAAAACAGTTTATCAGCAATCCTCCCTAAAACATAGGGCGAGTTCCCAAGTAATTCCCTACTACTATCAGTGCCACCTTTAAAACAAGTAACCAAACTAACCCATGATATTGTTTGTCTCTGTTTATCAATCAATGCTCCGAAGATGTATGCCCCATGAATTCTATCATAACAATGATTCTCATGCACTGCAAGTTTCCTATAGGATTTGAGCTCTCTGAAAACTCCAACATTCACAATCACAGAAACATTATCTATACCCTTCAAACACACAATCGCAGCAAATGGAGATTCTAAGGAATTAACATTAAAAATGTTTTGAACAGAATTATCAGTTTGTACACAAGATTGCACAGATTCACAACTTCCATACTTAGTTTCAACACTATCCTCATCCAACTCATAATGAAAGCCAGCAGAATTAACTCCATTTTCAGAATTCAGATCAACCGAGATTTCTAGGCTATCAGAAGGAGGAATAAGGATTTTACCATTAGAAGTTTCGACAGAAAATGACTCTGCATCCCGTTCATCTTCTTCCATTGCCATCCTAATTTCGTCTAATTCGTCGAAGAGCTCCTCTTCGGCAGTTTTGGATGATTCCGATCGTTCAAATTCATCCATGGCCTCCCAAATTTCTGAAACTTCCAAGCAACCCGTCACTTTATATTCATGCCCGCAAAATCGATCGAAATAGCTGCCAAATTGCTTGATGATGAGTTCTGCAAAAGTGTCCCAAGAATTTTGTTCTATCCCCAACTCTACGGCTTCAAACCATAATTCTGCCTTGCCCTTCAAATAGGGTTTAACCAACCTGATTCTGGAAGTCTCAGGAACTGAATTTACTGAGAATAAACTGTCGAATTTCAGAAGCCACGCTCTAGGGTTTTGGCCACAAAAATAGGGAAATTCCATTATCGCAACCGGAGAAGAAGAGGAAGTAGATTGCGGAACAAAATTAAATTCAGAGCAGAAACGGCAGTCCAAGGACAGATGGCTCTGATACCACTGTCAGGATCTTAGATCCAAAATTCCAAACCAGAATTGTAAATGTGAGAGAAGCAGAAGAAATGGGAGAATATCACAGAAGAAAAGGGCAGAAATAAGAAAGAAAGGGGGGAGATTGTATTGAGGGAGAAGAAGAGTTCAGATACAGAATTTTTCATCATCAAAAATCATAATCTCAACTTCCTATCATTTCTATATTTATACACGATGAAGAACTAACAATGGCAAGAACAATAAATTGCACAAATACCCCTCACTGTGTATCTATTTCTAATTTGACCCTTGGGGCATGACAGGGAAGAAGAAACAAAATAGGGCGCATAATTTGAAGAAGAGGATCAAAATTGAGCAGAGCTCCGCGGGTGATTACGTCTGATCTGACATCATCGTCTTCTCAACCTCTCTGCAATCGTGGAATGCGTTTACTTGGTTGTTGAGGAAGAGAGAGAACGGTCGCTCCTTCGGTTCGGTGGGTATCACTCGCTTACAGACGCAAACAAAACAATGCAATTTCAGTTTCGAGACGCAATTATGATGGTTGAAAAAGTTGGAAGAAATCCGGGGAAGAAGACAAAGATGAAGAAAAGGAGAAGGAGAAAACCGTTTATGGTGCAGCATTCAATACGAGGTGAAAATTGGACACTTGTTTGTTTGATATATTACGAGAATCTTGTAAAGCGTTTCTTGATTACTGCAAATAATTTATGAACTTACCATATATTGATTCATCTATTTACATTATGACCATTATATCAAGCACTAGCAACCAATTTAGCCTTCAAAGTAACCGTAACAAGAAAGGAAGTTAGAGGAAAGATGTTGGACATTTGTCCTGGCATTTCATTTGGCTATTACAGATTGGCTTTAAAATGTTTGAGTTAAATTACGCCTAATTCCTTGTGTTGTTGATAGTTTTACTTTTTGAACAGGAGTGAAAAACAAGTTGTAGAATATGTTATAAGTCTTCAAAATAAGTGAAATTTAACTGGAATTTTTGCGCTGACTACTTCATTTAATTTGGGAACAGAACAGTAACTAGTATTTTGTTTTGGTAACTTCATTGAATTTGGGAATAGAATGGTCACTAGTATCTTGTTTTGGTTAATGCACTAATACTTTTGCTTCTTAATGTTAAATGGAGATTGTAACTTAACCCCATTGATTGGATTATTACTGTCAGTGGTAAATGGGACCTTGACATATCTAGAAGTTGACTTGAAGTCAAAAGTATGATGCATTGCTCTATTTATGATGACCATTTACTTTTTTCTAATTTATGTGTTCAACCTATAGAGTAAGTTCAGGCTTATGTCCAAAATGACTAGCATTATGCTAAGTCCCTCCTGGTTTTAATTAAGCTTAGATCCACCTCTTCGGCTTAAAACAAGTTGTAACCTTGCAATTCAACAATGTCATGATTGCCCTCAAACATGATTGACTTAGGAAGGTATTGAGTTGTTAATGGCATAATAATTGCGTAAGTTTCCTACTACATTGTTTTGAACGAAAAAAAAAATGTTATTGTGCTCGTATAATGAGCACAAGTGCAATTGGGAACACAGGACAATTGAAAATTTTACATAATTAGTTGCATCTGTAATGCCTAATCAGTTACACGTGTATGTTTGAACTGCACCATACAAGGTATTGAGTTAAGATATAGTATGTGGTACAATGTCGCTTATAGCTAACAATATGGTCCAACTCATCCAAGTTCTTTAGTTGATCTTAAACTTGCAACTTGTTATGCCCTTTCCCTCTATTTAACATCATTGACCCCCAGTTAAGTGGTAATTAAGGGAGATATTCATTTTCCTCCAAATTTAGAAGAAAACCAATGCAGTTTGACTATATGTATGTTTCTATCAATTTCTGTGTTGCATTTAGATCATTCCCAAAGCTACATCTCTCTTCTCTTGTTTTGTTTCTAAATTAAGCAGGTATTGGTACTTCTAGATGTTGTAGAATATTTACTGTAAAGGATGTTGTCTATTATGTCTATGTTTTTCTGTAGAAGTGCCATAATGAGGTGTCAGGTACTGGTTATACAAATTTTCTAGAGATAGTGTAGTTCAGTAGAGGAGCCGCACATAATTTTGGAAATGTATCTGGGGTATTTAGTAAAAACTGCGTCAACTTCTGTGAAAGTGCTTGATTGAAATCGTGGCTTTGGCTGCCTGTATTTTCCTTTTTAGGGGTACATTAAATGCGCCAGTTATGGGGTTGCTCAAATTCTTTGCTTTTTATTTTCTTTACTGGCGTAGTTTATAATTTTTTCTATAAACTTCGTATTTTTCTTTTCAATTAATTTTTTAAAACTGTTTATCTTTAAGATGTGGAGATTCTTGAAATCTTGAGTATTGAACTTTTATCTGAATGAATTATAAAAGCTTCTTCTACCTACTTTTTGTCAATTGGTCTTTCAGATCTGTGAAAAAGTTTTATCCTTTCTGTGGAATTTTTGTATTGCAAAAAAGTTTACTTTTCTTTAATTGTGATGAGTCAAGAATAAAGCAAGAAAGTGAAGGAGGAATTTAATAATTTGTACAAGATTTGTAGATCTTCCTTCTATAGTTGGTGCGTCTGAGTTGAAGGTTCGAACTTTTTTTTTGCACACATTTTTAGGTTTATTTCTGAATGTATTTTTTTGAGTTTTATTTCCCTAGGTGAGCATCTGAATTGCAGTTTCCTGATTCATTAGATGATATTGACACTAAATGATTGGTCTTGGTCATAGTTTTAAGATTCTTTTTCCTCATTATTTTGTATTCCAGATTTGATTTCTTATCTGTTGTTATCTGTATTCCAGACTTGGTAAATCCTTCCTGGTTACTTAATTAAGTTTAGGTCCATCTCTCTAGTTTAAAACAATTTGTAATTTTTAACACCATGATTGCCCTCACGCGTGATTGACTTGGGGAGGTATTGAGTTGTTAATGGCATGATAATTGCAAAAGTTTCCTACTCCATTGTTGTGAATGGAAAATTTCGTTGTGATCATTTAATGCTCAGTTGCAGTTGGATACTTGGGACAATTGAATTTTTTTTTGTGAAATTTAGTTTCGTCTACAATGCTGAATCAGTTATTTATATATGTTTGAACTGCTTCATGCAAAGTATTGAGTTCAGCTATAGTATGCGGTACAATGTTGTTCATAGCTAACAGTATGATGAGGCTCATCCAAGTTCTTTAGTTGATGTTTGCAACTTGTTATGCCCTTGCCGCTATTTAAACATTATTTCCAAGTGATAATTAGCTGAGTATATTCATTTTCCTCCGAATTTGGAAGAGAATCAATGCAGTTTGACTAGAGATTTAACCATCTATGAGATTCTGTGTTGCATGTAGATCATTCCAAAAGCTCTACTATACTTTTGCTTCTAAGCTGAGCAGATATTCATACTTCTAGATCTTGTATAAAACCTAGAAGTACGAATGTATTTTTTTGAGTTTTGTTTCACTCGGTAAGCATGTGCACTTACTTGATTCATTAGATGATATTGACATTAATTGATTGTTCTTGGTCATCATTGCAGATTCTTTTTCCTCATTATTTGTATTCCAGATTTGATTGACTTATCTGTTTTTATCTGTATTCCAGACTTGGTAAGTCCTTCCTGGTTACTTGATTAAGTTTAGGCCATTGTTACTTTGCGAATCAATTAACGCCATGATTGCCCTCACACATGATTGACTTGGGGAGGTATTGAGTTGTTAATGGCATGATGATTGCAAAAGTTTCCTACTCCATTGTTGTGAACAAAAATTTTCATTGTGCTCATGTACTGAGCATAGTTGCAGTTGGGTACTTTGGACAACTGAATTTTTTTGTGAAATTTGGTTGTCTGTAATGCTGAATCAGGATTATATATGTTTGAACTGCACCATACAAAGTATTGAGTTCAGCTATAATATGTGGTGCGCTGTTGTTCATAGCTAACAATATGATGCGCTCATCCAATGTCTTTAGTTGATGTTTGCAACTTGTTATTCCCTTGCCACTATTTAAACATTATTGCCCCCCCCCCCCCCCCCCCCCCCCCCCCTTTTTAAGTGGTAATTAGCTGAATATATTCATTTTCCTCCAAATTTGGAGGAGAATCAATGCAGTTTGACTAGATTTAACTATCTATGAGATTATGGGTTGCATTTTAGATCACTCTGAAAGCTACATCTCTCTACTATACTTTTGCTTCTAAGCTGAGCTGATATTCATACTTCTAGATCTTGCACAAAATCTAGGAGTACGAATGTATTTTTTGAGTTTTATTTCCCTTGGTGAGCATCTGAATTGCAGTTACTCGATTCATTAGATGATATTGACATTAATTGATTGTTCTTGGTCATCATTGCAGATTCTTTTCCCTCATTATTTGTATTCCAAATTTGATTTTCTTATCTGTTTTTATCTGTATGCCAAACTTGGTAAGTCCTCCCTGGCTACTTAATTAAGTTTAGGTCCATCTTTTTAGTATAAAACAAATTGTAATTTTGCAAATCATAATGCCAGGATTTCCCTCACACGTGATTGACTTGGGGAGGTATTGAGTTGTTAATGGCATGATGATTGCAAAAGTTTCCTACTCCATTGTTGGGAACGAAAATTTTTATTGTGATCGTGTAATGAGCATAGTTGCAGTTGGGTACTTTGGACAACTGAATTCTTTTTGTGAAATTTAGTTGTGTCTGTAATGCTGAATCAGGGTTATATATGTTTGAACTGCACCATACAAAGTATTGAGTTCAACTATAGTATGAGGTGCAATGTTGTTCATAGCTAACAATATGATGCGGCTCATCCAATTTCTTTAGTTGATGTTTACAACTTGTTATGCCCTTGCCGCTATTTTAACATCCACACACCCCCCCCCCCCCCCCCCCCCCCCCCCCTTTCTCCCCTCCCCTCCTCTCTTCTCTAAGTGGTAATTAACTGAGTATATTCATTTTCCTCCAAATTTGGAAGAGAATCAATGCAGTTTGACTAGATTTAACTATCTATGAAATTCTGTGTTGCATTTAGAACATTCCAAAAGCTACATCTCTCTACTTTTCTTTTGCTTCTAAGCTGAGCAGATATTCGTACTTCTAGATCTTGTATAACCGTTAAAATGTTTATTATGCCTATGTTTTTCTATAGAAGTGCCATAATGAGGTGTCTGAATACTAGTTACACAAATTTTCTTGAGATAGTGTAGTTCAGTAGAGGGGCTGCTAATAATTTTGGAAATTCATCTGGGGTAATGTTGTGAAAACCGTGTCATCGTCTGTAGAAGTGCTTGATTGAAATATTGGCTTTGTCTACTTGTATTCCTCTTATAAAGTCTTTCAATTTGTATATCTTTCTTTAGGCTCAGGGGATATGGAATTCGTAACCTGTATAATAGAATCATGGGATCTAGGTCTTTATGCTCTCGATTTCAAATCGCTGTGATATGCTATCTTATTTTGTTCTGAAATTGGCTGAGAATCTTGACCTGGAAATCCTATTAGTAGAGTCTGTTTGCCCGGTTATGTTTGTATATTTCCTTCATTTGTGATCTTTTTTTAACTTTTCAGTGCAGGAGTTTTGGGCATCTTCATTTTGTCCCTTGGTCATAAGGCTCTCTGAGTGGGTATATCATGGAGAATTCTCTGGTTGGTTCCTTGTCTTCCCCTTCATGTTTATAACATAAATGCTATTTGAACATTGGGGTTGAACACTGGCGGGTGGCTGAAGATACAACCAATGAGATATTATCTGCTGTACAGCCTAGTGTGGTTTCTTATAAGAAAAGATATGCGATTATCAACTACATTTGGAGACTTATTAGAGGACTTGTTGGGGATAAGGTTAGACCTCTTTTTTTATGTTTACTTATTTATTTGTTTGTATTGTTTTGTCTCATTTATGCTGTTAGATATGTTTCTACTTTAAAGTGTATTTTATGTACCTTTTTCCACTATTGAATTCATTTTGCAAAGTTACAGTTCTGATATCTGAGTGTAACTTTTTCTTATTCTTATTTTTATTGGAAAACCTAACTCTTTTTACAGTTCATGCTACCGTGTTCAGTTTTTCTTTTGTTTGTACATGTTAGAAAATTTCTGTATAACTAATTTTTCCAAGAATCTCTTTTTGATGCATGACATTTGTGTAAAATTATCTGATCCAGATTAACTGCTAAATTGCCTGCAACTTTGAGTTAATGAACTTTTGTCATAAATTTGTGAATTGACTGACTGAATGATTCATGAAATATGGATGTCAATAATTAGAATATTTTACTAAAAATATTTACTGATTGTTAAATATTCGTAGATATTTATCTCATGTAAGGAAGCCTTTATGTATATTCAGGTTGAATGTCAGGTTATGGTATATGGTTCAATGCCTCTCAGGACATATCTGCCTGATGGAGATATCGATGTTTCAGTGTTCTGTTCAGAGGACAATGTGGAGTATTTGGCTTCATCTATCCTTGAAACTCTTACAGAGCAGAAATCTGCTGGGTCCTCAATTATGGATGTTGCATTTGTTGATGCAAAACTGGTATGTTATCATAACCTCTCTCCTATATATGGAAGGGAACATGACTGTTGAACTTTGAGTTGTGATGACTTGTGCGTGCTTAGTTGTTATTTCTCGTTGGGACCCTTCCCCCTCCCATCCTTTGATCTTTTTTTTTTTTTTTTTCTCTGATTCATGTTTCAATTCTTTGAATGAAACTGTATCTTGTTCATTGCTAAGATCAGGAACTCTGAAAGTTCAAATGCTAAACAAATTTTGGGTATTCATTAGCTGTCAGATCCAAACTTTTAAGTTACTGACAGATTAGAAGTCACACCTGCTTAGTTCTAGAATCTTTACATTTGACATTGGAAGAGGGAACTATAATTGCACATATCTCATTGAATATTTACTTTGAGTTGTTAACACTAAATTAGTGGAATGCATTGGGCTTGATTCAAGAATTTCAATCATGAAGATTATTTCTTATATGTTCGCTCTATTATGTAGTTTAGCTGGTTAATGTCTTGGAGGATATTTCTTTCATACAGTTGATGTCATCATTTTGGATAATAGGTCAAGATTGTGAAATGCTTGGTGCAGCATGTTCCAGTGGACATTTCGTTTAACCAGTTCGGCGGATTAAAGTCTTACTGCTTCCTGGAGCAGGTTTGATATTAACTGACCTGTAGAACTTTAAGGGAAAAACTGATCTGTTTATTTCTTCCATTCAACTAGGAGGAGACTAGATTAAATAGAGAACCTATTCTAGTTTCATACCATAACAGACCCATCTCAATTATAGTAACTCCTATCAATCAGGGCTACCATAATTAAGATTGATTCTACTTTCCTTACTAATCAAATAAGGTAATTATTGTAATTAGCAACTAATCAGGAATCAATCCTTATTCTTTAACTTTCAACACTCCCCCTCAAGTTGGAGCAAAAATGTCTAACATGCCCAACTTGCTTATATGACGATCAAATGGTAGTCGTAGTAGCCCCTTGGTTAGGACATCTGCCACTTGTTGAGTTGAAGGTACAAACGGGGTGCAAATTATTCCCTTCTCTAGGTTCTCCCTTATGAAATGCTTATCAATTTCAACATGCTTGGTCCTCTCATGTTGAACAGGATTTTGAGCAATGCTAATAGCCGCCTGGTTATCACAATACAACTTCGTAGGTAGAAGAACAGGTCTGTTCAGCTCTTGCATCAACATCTTGAGCCATAAAACTTCTTTAATTCCATGGCTCATTGCCCGAAATTCAGCTTCTGCACTACTAGTTGCTACCACTTTTTGCTTCTTACTTTTCCAAGACACCAAATTGCCCCAGAGAAAGGTACAATAGCCTGTGGTAGATCTCCTATCTGAGACAGAACCAGCCCAATCAGCATCTGTAAACACCTCAATGCCCCTCTCCTCACCTTTACCAAAAAACAGTCCTTTCCCGGGGCTCCCTTTCAGATATCTCAGAATCCTATAAGCAGCTTCTAGGTGTTCTTCATAAGGAGAATGCATGAATCGTGAAACCAAACTCACAGCAAATGCAATGTCAGGTCGAGTGTGGGACAAGTAAATTAATTTTCCCACCAACCTTTGATATCTTCCCTTCTCAGTGGAAACTCCATCCTTGATATCTCCTAGTTTGATGCTCACATCAACTGGAGTGTCTGAAGGTTTGCAGCCACTCATTCCAGTCTCTTTCAAGAGATCTAGAATGTATTTTCTTTGAGATACTGTGATACCTTTCTTGGACCTAGCGACCTCCATTCCAAGGAAGTATTTCAATTGTCCCAGATCTTTGATCTCAAATTCTATAGCCAGATTCTGCTTTAGTCTTCCCATTTCTTCAAAATCATCACCAGTTAAGATTATGTCATCCACGTAAACAATCAGGACTGAAACTCTCCCTTTGGAATGTTTTGTAAACAAGGTATCATCTGAGTGCCCCTGTTTATATCCTTGGCCTTTAACAAATTTGGTGAATCTGTCGAACCAAGCTCGGGGGGATTGTTTCAGTCCATAAATGGACCTTTTTAGCCTGCACACCTTCTTCCCAAACTTCTCAACGAACCCAGGCGGTGGTTCCATATATACCTCTTCTTGCAAATCACCATTTAGGAAAGCATTTTTGACATCTAGCTGGAACAATGGCCAATCAAGATTAGCAGCCACAGATAGTAATACCCGAATTGAGTTTACCTTAGCTACTGGTGAGAAAGTTTCAGAATAGTCCACACCATAAGTTTGAGTAAATCCTTTTGCTACAAGGCGAGCCTTGTATCTTTCTAAGGATCCATCCGAGTGGTATTTCACAGTGAATACCCACTTGCATCCAACTGGCTTCTTCCCATGGGGTAGGTCCACTGTCTCCCAAGTATAATTCTTTTCCAAAGCACTCATCTCTTCGAACACAGCTTTCCTCCAATTTTTATCATGTAGGGCCTCCTGAATAGTGTTAGAAATGTACACACTAGACAATTGTGAAATAAATGAGCAATGGTGAGGTGAAATGTTCTCATAAGACACAAAATTAGATAGTGGATGTTGTGTGCATGATCCTACTCCTTTTCTAAGTGCAATAGGAAGCTCCAAGTGATTAGAAGAACCTGAATTTTCTGAAGGAGTAGTTGCAGGACTTTGCGAGTCAATGTCATGACCTTGGAGTTCAGGATCCAACCTTGGTGGAGATGATTGATGATGCTGAGGATTGGTGCTCTTTCTCCTGGAGTAGACCAGACCTTTGAATCTGTTCTGATCAGTTGTTGGTAGTTCTACCTCTAACTGGTGTTGCTGGGATGGCACTTTTTGTGGTTCAGGTTCAAAGCTTTCAGGCTGTGTGACAGTGGTTGGTTCAGGGATCAGAATTTTTGGTGGCCAGAAAACCTCATCTTGACTTTGATTCTCCCCCTGAAGATGAGGGGGACTGTGGGAAGATGTACCTTCAAGAAAGGTAACATCCATAGACACATACATTTTCTTAGAAGTAGGGTCATAGCATTTGTATCCCTTTTGATGGGCTGAGTATCCTACAAATATACAACGGTGTGCCTGAGGGTCAAATTGGGGAATAGTGTATTGAGCTGTTGAATGGGAGTACTGAATTTTAAGGTACGAGTAGGCAACCTATTTATTAGATATGCTGCAGTTAATACAGCTTCCCCCCACAAAAATTTTGGGACCTTAGTTGTAAGAATTAAGGCCCGAGCTGTTTCAAGAAGATGGCGGTTCTTCCGTTCTGCTACCCCATTTTGTTGAGGTGTATAACTACAAGAACTTTGATGCACAATGCCATTGGTAGAGAAGAACTGCCCTAACACATGATTAAAGAATTCTTTCCCATTGTCACTTCTAAAAATCTTTATGGGAGTTTGAAATTGAGTTAGGATCATGGCATAAAAGTGTTTAAACACTAGTGCAACATCAGATTTTTCTTTTAATAAGAACACCCAAGATACTCTAGTATGGTCATCAATAAAAGTGACAAACCAACGTTTCCCGGATAGGGTGGATACTCTAGAGGGTCCCCAAACATCACTGTGAATCATAGAAAATGGTGCAGATGGTTTGTATGGTTGAGATGAAAATGTAGCACGATGATGTTTTGCCAATTCACAAGACTCACATTTCAGGAGTGAAAATTGTTTATTCATAAACAACTTAGGAAACAGTAGCTTTAAGTAGCTGAAACTAGGGTACCCTAACCTATAATGCCAAAGCATCATTTCATTATTTTCAGAAACTGAAGTTGAAGCAACACATGTTCTCCTATCTAGCATACCCATAGGTCTTGTGTTTAGGAGATATAAGCCACCAGCTTGTTCAGCATCCCCAATCATCTCCCCCGAGGTTAAATCCTGAAAAACACAACGAGAGGAGCAAAAATTAGCCGTGCAATGGTGGTGATGTGTGAATTTGCTGATAGATACCAAATTATAAGAGAGAGGGGGGATATGAAGAACATCTTTCAGAGTCAGGTTGGAAGACATGGGTATAGGCCCTTTGCCGACAACAGTAGCAAATGAACCATCAGCAATTTTTACTTTGAAATTACCTGCAACAGGTGTGTAAGAAGAAAAATATTTCGAAGACCCAGTCATGTGATCTGTGGCTCCTGAATCTAAAATCCAGTAGTCATTAGATTTGGTACAAGCAATTGTACCAACAAGGACTGTACCTGATTGTGCTAAGGAAGCTGAGGCTGAGTTGTTTCCCATAGATTGGGACTGAAATAACTTTTGAAGATGTTCCATCTGCTCCTTAGTGAAGGGGGAAGACTCATGAATCTGCTGGCCAGAATCTGAGGCACCAATAACAAGTGCCTGCGGATCTCCCCCAAGTTTTGGACCTCCCTGTTTCTTCTTGGAATTCCCTGTTGCTGGTTTTCCATGTAATTTCCAGCAAGTGTCACGAATATGCCATGCCCTTTTGCAATAGTCACACCAAGGCCTTTGCTTGCCTTGTCTTTCTCCTTCAAACATTGGACTTTTAACCACGAGTGCTGAACTTTCTACTTCAGTTTTTGGTTCATGGCTATGCCTCAACATCACCAATTTTCTGGCCTCTTCTCTACGCACCTCTGAAAAAACTTCTCGGACTGAGGGTAGAGGGTTTTTCCCCAGAATTCTGCCTCTAACCTCATCGAGGTTCTGATTCAGTCCAGCCAACAAAACAAAGACTCTTCCTCTCTCGATCTTTTTCTTGTATCTGGCACTATCATTCTGACATTCCCATGTCTCTTCTTCAAAGAGATCTAGCTCCTGCCACAGAGTTATCATCTCATTGTAGTAATTGGTTACATCACGATCGCCTTGCTGCAATTTCCAAACCTTAGAATTCAGTTCAAACAACTGAGAGTGGTTGTCCAAGTCTGAGTAGGTTTCTCTGATTGCCTCCCAGACGTCACGTGCAGTTGGCAGGAAGATGAAGGCCTTTCCGATCAAGGGATCCATGGAGTTGATCAGCCATGATGTGACCATGGAATTTTCAGATCTCCACTGTTGAAACTTTGGATCCAATGAACTCAGAGGTTGGATCTCCCCATTCAGGTAGCCAAGTTTCCCTTTGCCGTCAATTGCCAGACGGACTGTTTGAGACCATTCTAAGTAATTCTTCCCATTCAGTTTGTGAGGAGTGATCTGTAAGGTATTGTCTGAACCCGTCTGTGAAACAGATCCACTCACAGCCCATGCGGCTGTGGATGTTGTTGTGGGTTGACTTGCGCTACTAGTGGCTCCGGAAGTAGCTGCTGATGAACCCACCATGGCTGCCTTAAAGTTCATGTCTGAACCCTAGCTCTGATACCATGTAGAACTTTAAGGGAAAAACTGATCTGTTTATTTCTTCCGTTCAACTAGGAGGAGACTAGATTAAATAGAGAACCTATTCTAGTTTCATACCATAACAGACCCATCTCAATTATAGTAACTCCTATCAATCAGGGCTACCATAATTAAGATTGATTCTACTTTCCTTACTAATCAAATAAGGTAATTATTGTAATTAGCAACTAATCAGGAATCAATCCTTATTCTATAACTTTCAACATGACCCTTTATGATTTGTCTTGTTAGATTTGTTGGCAAAAACAGCACATCAAGAAGTTATGTTTTCTCAAAATAGTTTTTCTGTATCATGTGGTTTAGTTCTCTCCCTCTCATCATTGATTTGCATGCTTTATTTTTGTAATGTATGACATATCTTGTTTATATACAATAGATTGACCGGCATATTGGAAGGGACCACCTTTTCAAGAGAAGCATTATCTTAGTCAAAGCTTGGTGCCTGTATGAAAGCCGTGTCCTTGGTTCACGCTATGGCTTGTTGGGAACCTATGCTTTAGATATTTTGGTCTTATACATTATTAATGTCTTTCACTCTTCCTTGACCGGACCTTTTGCGGTTAGTTTTTGCTCTTCATTTCAACTAGTTAATCTTGTTAATAACATTTGGTTAGTATTATCATTCTTATTCTTTTATTGCAGGTCCTGCACAAGTTTTTGCGTTACTATAGCACATTTGATTGGGATAGATTCTGTATTACCTTGAATGGTCCAGTTGACTTAAATTCTCTCCCAGCACTTATTGGTAAGTAGTATTTAATGATTATGATATGCCTGAAAGTATCTTTTTATTACAAAGAGTTTTATGCTCTTGCTGGTTCTACATTGTAGGATCCTATCAAAATCTAACTTGTGAGCCTGGGCAGGCTTTCTCCCTGTAGCATTTGATTTTGTGTCTTAATTTTCGTTTGCACAATGCTAGGTTTTGAGAGTTTTTGGATGTGTTATATTCTTTCAATTTGTTTTTATATGCATTTTGTCTTTTTCAGGAATGTGCCTTATGCACATTTGGATTTTGAAAAGTTTTTAGCATGCTATATTCTTGTTGGTTGTTCCATCTAGTTTTTCCTGGTTTGGTTGTGTCAGCGTTTCAGTTAGTAAATTATCAACTCGTATACTAGTCGTACTTAGGACCAATACCGCGCTTGTTTTCCGTTGTTTTGAAGTTGTGATGCTTTAGTAAACTCTTAGTGCTGTGAAATTCCGTGTTATCTTTATTTTTTTTTAATGTTTTTGGTGGGTGTACATTTTAGCATATACCAGTTAATTTTCTGACATAACACTTACTCCCCTTTGTTATTTTCCTTTTGCCTTCCCCTCCTCCTCCTCCTCCTCTTTTATTACCAGTTGAGACATCTGCGATCCAAGATAATGACTTGTTACTTTGTGAGGGTCTTCTTGAAATCTGCATCAGGTCTTCCTATGTTCCAGCGGATGTATATCAAACTGAAACAAAAGAATTCAAGAGAAAGCACATGAATATAGTTGATCCACTGAATGTCAACAATAACTTGGGTTTCTGCGTAAGCCAAGGTACCCTACATTTCTTTTTCCTTTTGTACTGTTAATGTGCCTATATGATGAGAGCACTGTGCACTACTGCAGTACTACAAATTTATCATCTTATTCTGTGGTGACACATATTTTGTTATTTTAAGTCTCTCACACTGATGGGTAGCTGAGAGGAGATGAGGACAGATTTACGGTACACGGTTGCAATTTAGGGACTAGAATCACAACAATGCTATGTCACAGGCAACTGTCTGATAATAAACATGGTCAGAGATTAAAGATACATTAGTCATGTGAACTATTATATACTTGGATAATTCCGCCGTTGAAAAGTCACACATGTAATGTATAGAGTGGGAGAGATGCCAATTTACATTTCCCTTTCTACCATTCTATTAATATCACAAGTGCCTAATCTATCACACTTTCCATGTTTAAGTTGATTTTGTCTGTTTATATTACACAGACAAATTTTGAAATGATAGTAAGTTATTGGTCAGTGAAGAAATGAAATGGCAGTAGGAAGATACTTCTGTTTATTGGTAAGAGTTAGCAGCAGTAATTGAAAGTAAAGTGAATCGTCTTGGCACTAATTCTGTTGTGAATCTTTAGTTTATTATTATCATTTTTATACAGTTTCTTTTACGGTTTATTATTCTTTGTGAACTATAAACTTATCCAGTGCTTATCAATTGTATGTAATTCTCGCAGGCAGTTTCTATCGCATAAAACTTGCATTTGCTGATGGGTATCAACGGCTAAGAGCCTGTCTCCAGCAACCCGCAGCAAGAATTGGTGATTGGGTAATGAGATTATTTACCAACACCACTGGAGCGGGTCTGAGGAGGAAAATGCTTGAGGGAGAAGTTACTGAGTTGCCTAATCTCACAGGGTGTTATTATGGTCCCATAGAGTCCTTATGCTACACCATACCCCCACCCCCAGTGGGTACCAAGGGCAAGTCTAAACTCAGGGCATCTGCTCCAACATTTTTGAGTTCAAAGGCGAAGGAAACTGGTGGGAGTTCGTCTAAGGTGAGAAATGTCTCCTCTCTTGCCTTCTTTCAACCTGAGGCAATTGATGCTTTTTTTCACGTGTTGTAGTTTTTAAATTTTTCTTCAGAAGCAATGGTCTGAGAATCGAAGAGGACCAGCACAGAGAGGCCTAATGGTGAATCAGCGGGTGAATACTCGCGCGAGGGTTGAGTTAAAACCTCTTCCTTCCTGTGAAAACCCATCTGAATCGAGCAAGGACAGTGGAAGTGGCTGCTTTAGTCTGTCACCAGAAGAGTTTCCTCCCCTTTCGGGCTGCAGAAAAGGTAATGGTGCTCAACTTAGTACAGATTCATGGGGAAGATCTGCCCCCGAATCTGGAACGGGAGTTGGAAGTGGGAGCTTGCTTCTGACATTAGAAGAGTTTCCTCCCCTTCCAAGCTGCAAGGAGGCCACTATGTCAAGGTCTGGAAGGTGAAGGTTGACGGGAGACTCTCCATCTGCTAAATAGGTTACATGCATGTTCTTCAGTAAATATTTTTGTCTTTGAAAGAAAATATTATAGGAGAAATAGAGAGAAGCGAAGAGAAAAGTAATTAGTCGCAAATCGCAAAAGCTTTAGGGCCTGTTTTGTAAGTGGTCTAGAAATATGCTTTGAGATAAATTTTGTGGGCCTAAGTTAAAATATTATATGATTCAAGGGGCCTTGAAAAGTAGAGCCCGTTTTGGATTATATTTAGTTTTTAAACTTGAGCCCAAAATGTGTGTTATGACAAAACCCATTTTGGATTGGTTTTAAAAGGGTATTCAGAATGTAAAAACCTGTATTAGAAAGGTTAAAAATTATTTTGAGAATTCTGAAAAATTATTATAAATGAAAAACATGGTTCATGATAATGTATAAATGATTAAATATGTTTTTAAAAAATATTCTTTTAAATGTAGAAAAATTATGTTTAAAAAAGTGTAAAAAATATGTAATTGGCCCTAAGAATAATAAAACAATTAGAATACAATGCAAAAAACAAAATGAGATTCAAATAAAATTTATTTAACAAAATTTTTTTTTGTAGTTATGAGTATAATTATTCTTAAAATTTATTATCACAATAAAATGATAATTTTGCTTCGTTGTTGTTCATTCACGATAGGTTGGTAATTTCTAACACAACACGAATTCGACATGATATAAATGAGCTAGGGTTGAGTCTTGGCGAGTTCGCGGGTTATGTGGATTGACCCAAATAACATGAATAACTAAATGGGTAAGATTAAGGTTAAAAATATCTGTATGTGAACATGTCAACTCGAACTCGACACGAGTAATTTGTACTACAACGTGAAAACACAACACAAACTCGAAATGTGCGCAAATCAAATGGGTTGATACGAATAACATGAATAATTAAACGGGTAAGGTTAGGGTTGAAGGGTGTCGACAAGGGAACTCGCCTACCCCAACCCAATAACCTGGACACGACATGAATTGCCACCCATAATTCAGGTGTGGAAAGCGTTATCCATCCGTCTAATATACCTTTTACACTAAAAGACTATTTTTCAAAAACATGTTTTCAAAACCTCAAACAAAACCGAACAAAGCTTTCTCACTATCCGCTCCTGAAGTTGCTTGCATCAAGACTTGGAATTATATAGTTTTAGGAAATTAGACTAGAAAAAGCATCCGTACTCCTGTGGATCTTTTAGAAATTTCACAAAATGGACTTTTTGAAAGAAAAAAAAATTTAGGGTTTGAGTCGAACTTATTTATTAATAAATGAGTCATACTATTCACAGGAACAAAATTACTATTCACAGGAATATTTTCATGTGAATGGTCTATTTTGCCCCTTAGGTATAAAAAAAAAATTCCTTTTCACTCAATAATACCGCTGGCGGGATTTCAGCTAAAAATCCCACCACAGGACGATGGGATTTACACTAAAATCCAGCCGGAGAGAGGCGGGATTTTCAGCTGAAATCCCGCTGGATAGAGGAGGGATTTTCAATGAAATCCCACCTCTCTCCGACGGGATTTCAGTGAAAATTCGGCTGAGGAGACCAATTTCTGTCGTCTCCTCGGCCGGTAATGACAGATCCGGCCAAAAACGGCTGAATAATCGCAGATCCGGGCAAAAAAAATAACAAATTCGGCCAAATTATTAACAAATTCATCAAATCAACCAACAAAACATCAACAAAACAAATATGAATTTTATGCACTCACCTTTGCCCATCCGATTCGTCTAGACTTTTATCCGATTTGGCAGATTTTTTGCTTCCTTTTTTCTCCAAAGAGAACAGGTACACAAATCGTTATTTGCTTGCATAGGATTTATAGGATTTTTTAGTATTATTTAGACCTAAGGAGTATTATTTACTATTCACAGAAAAATATTTCTGTGAATAGTAAAAATATTCCTGCAAATAACAATTCCGTATTAAATAACCAATGGGGGATATTTAATCCATGACTTTCAACAGAGAAATCATGGGTAGCCCATTACATTAAGCCCAACACCCTTGAAACCTATAATCAAACCCATTCCTACCATTGACAAAGAAAGATAACTTGCTAGTAAACGGGTCAATACCAAACTCGTATTTATTTCGAACAAAGAAATGCTAATAAGTAGATGGGTTAACTGAAAGATAGACATCTGATACAACTATTAAAACCTTGGTCTATGATACCATTTGTTAGAGAGATTTTTTTTTCAAATAAAAAAGTTAGTGTATTAAAGTCAAAATTTCCAAAATAGTAGTGCAAACACAAATATTCCATAAAAACAAATCCAGGTTTTATTTTATTGTGGAAATTATTTACCATATGCTCCCTCAATCCTACTCAAATAGTCCACTTCGAAATGTGTACAATTTATTATGGGTTGTGAGGTACAACACCTAAAATATGTAATTTATCACCATATTTTTCACTTATATCCTTACTTTAGAAGTAAGAGTTATATTAGTAAGGGTATGTAATGTAAATAAATTCAAAGTAACTCTTTAAATGTGACAAGAATTTTTTTTTTTTTTTTGAATGGATTTTTTGAGTGGAACGGATGAAGTGTGTTTTAATTACAAGACCCATTATTAAATTGAGAATTCAACTTAACGAGCCCAATAAGAGATCGTTTTCTGTTGTTAAGAACTTAGGGAATAATCCACCTCAAAAGCTAACTCATGAGGGAAGCAACCCCAAGTTCATTTTATACCACACATAAAAGTTTCATATCTTTCATGTAAAAACATAATTTCATGACACTCTTCTCCGCTATTTATTTTCGCCACAAGAGGTGGGCTTAATGTGGTGATGGCCTCTCTAGTATGGGGATGCTCCATCGTGAATAGGGGTGTTAAACGGGCAGGTTGGACGAGTATTAAATGGGTATTAAGTTAATGGGTATTCATTACCCATCCAATTAATGATCTTAATTCAAATGGTTAATGGGTACCCATGGGTGCCCATAATACCCATTGTACAAATATAAATGTTATTTAATGGGTATTATAACAGGTACCCAACGAATACCCATAATGGGTAGCCATAATAAACCGTCTATAATATTTGAAATTATTTATTAATAATTTTTTATTATTTCATTTTAATTCTTTCAATCTATTTTAAAATTTGAAATACTATATATTGTATACTTTTATATTTAATCGTATTTGTTTTTTGGTCCAAACACAATTTTTAATTTTTTTATACCTTATATAAAACCCGCGCCTTGCTCCTGCTCCGACCCCCGACCCAAACCCAGACACCGCTCTCAACCTCGACCCGAGGCCCGAATCCCGACCCAGGGCACGAACCTCGACCAGAGGCCCAAACCTCGGCTCAGAGCCCAAACCCAGACCCGGGGGGCAAACCCCGACCCAAGGGCCGAACACCTACCCGGGGCTCGAACCCTGACCCTATACCCAAACCCCAAACCTAGACCTGAACCTCGAGCCCAACCAGGGATGCGAACCCGAACCCCGAGTGCTACTCGAGAGCCGGACTTGCTCCCCAAACCCAGACCTGAACCCCGAGCCCTACCTGGGACACGGACCTAAACCCCGAGCCCGACCCGGGACCCGGACCCAAACCCAAACCCCGAGCCCGACCTGGGATCCGCACCAATCTTGAATTAGTATTTATAAGTGGATAATTTAAAATATTATAAAAAAATAAATGAGAAAGAAAAAATAAATAAAAAGTAATTGAATGACACGAAAAAAGAAAGAATAAAAAAAAGTAAATGCACGTGGAGTTTTTTTTTTAAGTTCAACAAAACTGGGCCCAATAAAATAGGTGAGCTGTTGGGTTTTTCCTTATACTGTTGAGGGTAGTTTTTAATGAGTATTTTTTATACCCATGATGAGCGGGTTTTAAGGTACCCAATGAACTACCCTAAATTCACCCATTACTTTTTTAGCCCATACCCGTTCAAACCCAACATGTTTATGAATGAAAATCTTTTGTTTAAAACCCAATGGGCTTGGGCGTGTTTTGGGCTATTGAATTTTTTTGACACCCCTTATCGTGACTAATTAAATTTGAAACTACTGTTAGAAATGGTTTGTGTGTGACAGTAATGCTTGCTATATTTTCCTAAGTCTACTTGAAGTCTCAAAATCTTAGGGTATATTTCACACACACACACACACACACACACATATATATATATATATATATATTGGGTAAAATTTGTTTAATTCGCTCTAAATTTTATAATTCTTTCAAGGAAATTAAATCAAATACATGTAAATCAAAGAAATTTTACAAGTCTTTCGATGAAGTGGCCTCAAAAAGGCCGTCCAGATTGGAGCCCAGGCAAGGCGGAGAACCTTCGAGGAAGTGCATGTGTAAGGGACATGTGTCCCTTCTTGAAGGTTCTCCGCCTTGCCTGGACTCCAATCTAGGCCGGTCCTTTTGAGGCCCATTTGATTTCTAGGAAGTCGTCTTTGACTGGTAGAGGCCAGCGATATTTATATATCCAACAAGATCTTAGATATCTAAGGTCTGCATGCATCAGTTTTTAGCTGATACCCGCTCATCCATTTTTTCCCATCCCCCTTTCCTATTGACAACCCTAAGTGCCGTCTCCATCGCCATCTTCAATTCCATCCCTCCCTCTCATCGCCATCTCCATTATGCAATAATCCAACCATGACTCCATTTGATCATCTCCGATCTCTCCTCTGATCTTTCTGTTGTTCAAAATCAGAAGAAAAAAAAAAAAATGTAAGAATGGACCTAAAAAAAATTTAATCTCTCATTGAAGTCTAAATCTTTTCTGTTGAATCAAAAGTTATTTTCTTTTCTAGGTGACTCATCAATCTTCTCTTTTACTTCTTACTTGCTAGATATGTAAAGTTTAATTTTTACTATAGTTCTACTAAGTATATATGGAAAGGTAGAAGACACACGTCTTTTTAGGTTCAATCAAGTACCAGTTTTCTCTAAAGGTAGAAGACACACATGTCTTTTTAGGTTCAATCAAGTCCATCTTATTATTAAAAACATTTGGTTTATTTATCTTTCTTATTCTTGTATTGCAGGTCTTCTACAAGTTGGCAGGCACATTTGATTGGGATAGATTATGTATGTACTACTAGCATATGACAACTCCTTCTTCACCTTTACCTTCCAGAGAGCTTTACATCAGATGATTGAATGGCCTTTCTTGCAGCTGGAATGGGGAGGAAAATCTTCTAACGACGGAATCAAGCTCCCACTTCCAACTCCCTTTCCGGATTCGGGAGTAGATCTTTGCTAAGTGAATCGCTTTTCTGCCAAAATAAATAAAACTATTCCTCGGCAAAGACTAGTGAAACTCAACTAAGTAGAGATTCTTGGGAAAGATCTACCACCGAATCCAGAAAGGGAGTTGGAAGGGAAGTTTGATTCCGTAAGTAGATTTTCCTCTCCTTTCCAGCTGCAAGAAGGCCACTGAATCATCTGATAAAGCTTTGAAAGGTAAAGATTAAGGGGGGAGTCTTCATCTGCTAAATAGCTTGAATGATCTACTAACCACTAATAGTTCAGCGGAAGAACGCAGAGGAGCTTTCACGCAGCATGCGGGGTCAAATCCCGGAAAGGGGAAAAAAAAAAAAATTTCCTACTGATCTGAAACCCAGAGACTGTCTATGGAGAAAAAAGAGATTCCATCTGCTCAAAAGTAGTTACATATCCATCAGAAGAATAGAAAAACAGTAAAATCTGAGCTTTGATGTTCCCGCCTCTTATGGTATTTTTGCCTTTAAAATAGATTCACAAGGCATTTCATGAAGTTTAGTGATTTCTCAATGGAATTTTCTCTTCTTTTTTTCTTTTTTTTTTCTGGCCATTCCTCTCGAATACATGACATTCATCCTCAATGGAATTTCTCTTTGTATGCAAATAAGATGATGATTTTGTATGCAAATAATACATCAATGGCTGGTATCGACCAGTTACTGTAACCTTACAAGTACACCCAGCAATGAGCTCACTTGAATATTTATCAAATAGCAGAATGAGTAATAATTTGAGGTTTTAAAATGAACATTTCACATGCATGAGCTTCAACTCGAACACTTAGTAATGCCACCTTCATCACCGAAACAACTTCATGCTGCAGTTTGTCCAAAAAATGAAGAAGAAGAGGTTTCAGTAAATGCATTTGAAAATCCATGAACCGCGTAAAATGAGGATAAGAAACCTTGAAAGAACACTAACAACAATAGTGCAGAGTTATATCAAAGGACTTGGCTTAATTACCTTCCACAAATCTCTAACAGACACGGGTGTTGAAGATTCAAGTCCAAGGGCGGGCCATCTAGCAGTAATGTTCTCCGGCCCTGTACACCGATTCCAGAGCGCAACCACCAAACGTTTCTCAGACAATGGGCCAGCCCAAACCTGACAACATCCATAGGCAAATGTATACAGATATACTTCCCCATGAATAATGTGTTCTCATTTGTAGCCATCCAAATTGAGTTGGCAAATAATGTCGATGCATACAAAGAAAATGTGTGCAATGTATTCATATAGGACTGAAGCGAGTTGAAACGCAGGCAGATGTCAAAATTATGGTGGGTTGGCTACAGGAAAATATTTCCACGATGTTAGGAGAGTAATACCCAACAATGGTTAGATAAAGCCTTGATGGCTACTTCTTGTTTGTCTACTGATAACCTTTGCTACTTTCACCTGCTTTTATACAATTAAAAGCCAAGCAAGCCTAATGATAAACAACCTACAGATGCTTTTTTATTTAGAAACTTTGAAAAAAGAGTTCCCCTAGTGCAGGGGAGAGGCGAGAAAGACTAGAAAAGAAGACAATCAAAAGAGTATCAGACCTGGCGGCAGCCATTGGTTCCAGATGCACTAACTCTTCTCCCCTGAACTCCAAGTGGGTCTGCAAAGAGAGTCAACCACAAGTATTCTTTCAGTGACGTGAAGCCCACAGAAGATGGCATGTAGAAATGTTTGTGCAGCAAAAGGAAACTCATTGATCAAGGCAGACTAGCAAGTGATTTGAGTTTTGACAAAGTTTCATTTTCATTACCTAAAAGTGACAAAGAAAGAAGATGAAAGTAAGCATTTTACCTTGATTTATGGCAATAACCTCCTTGTTGCTTAGAATTTCAAATGTTTCAGTAGTCAGATTCCTTACATCACAACCAACCACAAGAGGAGCCTGTGAGAATAAAATGATCAGTTCAAAGTTATGTAACCAGTAAACAAAAAGGTGTAAAGATTTGCATGACAACCTTCATTAATGCCCAAATGCTAAAATGTGCCCGATACTCCTGGTAAGTCATTCCCCCATTTCCAACTTCTAACATATCAGGATCTGCCAGAAGATCAAATGACTTCATAAGAAACTAAGAAAATCTTGTAATGGGTAATAAGGAAAGCAACTTTATTTGATATTGATTACACAGAATAATTATCCCTACCATTCCATCCACCAGGTCCAGCGTATGATGCCCATTTGTCATTTAGGTCCGCTATAGTAGTCATGCTAGAAAACAAAGTACAGAAGCTTGGTCAGCATTAACATGTTAAGCAAGTATCAGTGCAAAGGAAACAAATTCAAACTATTAAATCAGCTTCTGATGCTTCTAAGTTCTATGAATGTATGTATATTTTTTTTTCCCTGTTCTGTATAATTATACCAACTAACGTGCGCCTGCTGCTTTTGACCAAGTTCCAAATTTTATTGATTGGCCAATTTCAGCATTTTACATAAGGTAAATGTCAATGATTTCTCTAATTTGTTGTACTGTTTTCCCTGCTTCTTGATGTCACCATGAATAATGATATTCAAAGTCAAATTACAAGGTTCATCTCGTACCACGCAATGCAAAAGCACAATTATTCTGGTGTTGACTGGAGTAGAAGAATATAACCAATCTCATACACTGGAGTTAGAAAGACAAAGAGATGCTTGTACAGAAGAATGAAAAACACTCATCACACAGCAATGAGATGGAAACTAATTGTACCATAATTCGACTTACTCTAAAGGAAAATTGAAATAAAGAAACCATCCGTGGATTATATTCAATGTTTTGAACTGAGAATCTTTTTTAAATCCCAATTTTTCTTAACAGAAGCAAAGAGGTACCTTGCCCATGTGTCATTGATATCATCAGTTGTTCGCCAGCTATTCCCAACTTTGCCAGCCCACAGTGCAGGATCATCAACACCCCTGACATGTACAAAGTTGAAATTCGAATTCCCTCTTTCAGGCATAGGTTTATAATCTGAAAATCAGGCAAACAAACAAAGAAACGGAAGAATACCATTCACACAATGAGTAGAATATTGTGCGTCCAGTAGCATTTAGGGCATCACGCATTGGTGGGTATCTGGAGTGAAGGAACCATAAATTAGTATGTATCAACCTTTTGAATTGCAATGTGATTGAAATAGAAATGGGTACAGATAGAACCTTTTCTGTGGCGGGATACCCAAGTTGAAGCAGTTATCATATTTCAAATAGTCTACATCCTGAAAAATAAACAAATCTAACGCATCAAGTAGATATTTCAACATAAGAGTGTTAATGAACCCAAAAACACATGGAAATTAACAGACTTAATAGATCCATTTAAGTTCTCATCAGTGTTTGATGTTCTGACAGCAGTTTACACAATTATTGTGCAAAGGATGAATTCTGCTTAAGTGTGGCATGGCGGTAGGATTTGCAAATCTCATGGCCAAGAAATCCTTCAGCTATTTCCCATAAAACTCTTGATCCAAGACTCTTGGGTACCTTGTTTCATCCGGCCATGGGCCATGGCAAGCCATGAAAAGGTTTTTTGAAATATTCATTACATGAGAAAAAAATCACTATGAATGTGGGGAAAATGTCAATCTGAAACACTGAAAGAAAAGATAGAATTCATAAGTGGTTCACAAGCCAACCCACCGGGTGTCCTGAATCCTGATCAAAAGCCATAAATCAAAATTTCTTTTCCATTACATAAACACAGTGCAGTGAGACCAGGAGAAAAAAATATATCATTCCCTCTCCTCTCTTAAGAGGGAAATTAGATGTTGCAAGAAACAAAAGAAAACTAAAACTCGTAGCATATATGACCTTGAAGATCATAATTACCCCATCATCCCTTCACAAGATGTGATACCTCAAAATAAGATCATAATTATATACTTCTCAAGAACCACTTACGACAATATGCAGCTTAATCGATAATGCATGCAAACTTACCCAAGATGCAAAGAGAGCTGCATCATCATTTTCGTGGTTAAGTGATCCAGGGCGGACTTGACAAGTAAAAACTCTACAAAATTCACTTGTATGTATCAATAAGTTATAAAAAATAATATGCAATTTGAAAACAGATGTCATACTTTAGAACAATTCAGTGATCATTTAGCAATGGTACAACCATAATCACTCTAACCATTCATTAGGAAATTGGTCCTACCCAGCATCGGAATAGATACCAAGCTTTAGCCCTTTAGAATGCACATAATCTGCTAAAGCTTTGATTCCGGATGGAAAAGTTTTAGGATCAGGAACTAATTGACCCTGCAGAACCATGCAAATCTATAATAAGCTTTTCTTTTTCGTTTATATTAGCATTATACATTATGCTCGCTAACTTCAGCCTAAGAAAGCATTATCTGCTTCATTACACAATGAGGTGTCTAATTAAAATCAGTACAAAGGGTAGAGGAAATCTCCGATCTGACCTCTGGATTTCGGGACCAACTGGACCAGCAATCATCTGCAGTTGATATTAGTGAGTGCTTCTACAGGCCTTATGATGTCAATGTAAAGCCAACCAGGGGAAGATATCAAATGAATACCTATGTTAACGTAGTTGTAACCTAGGTCAGCCAAACCAGTGGAGACGAGTGCGTCAGCTGTAAAAGAAGACCAATGCATGTCAGTTAACCAGGGGTTTTGTTAAAGTTGGAAAAATGATTTCCTCCTCGGCAACCATATCTAAGATTCTAAGCAACAAGATCAAAGCTTCACCTGTTTCCTTGATCACAGTTTCATTGATATTGCAGGCGAAAAAATTCCAGCTACTCCATCTGCCCGATACATACAATACAAGCATGAGAACAATGATAATCGTTAAGACAACAAAAACTTAAAAAAGGAGAATGAGGAAATAATTAGAGTCGTAGAATGAGAGTTTAGTTTCCAAACTTTTCCTAGTCCAATTTCTACTTTCTCTTAAGTTAGATACGTTCAATCAAACTTCTTTTTGGACAGAAGAGCAATTAGTTTTGAAATTAGAACCCCGATGCCAAGGAGAATTACAGTAATAAAGCAAATTTGACAAGCATTAGCAAAACCAACTCCCAATTTCATCGGGCATTAGAATCCCAATTCTATGTACAGCATACCCAGATATGAAATTTTGCGAAAAAAGGAAATCAAACCGCCACCGTAACGAGAAAGAACCCAAAAAATTAATACACAAAGAAGAGAAGATAAAATGCAGAAGACGAAAAGCAGTTACCCCATCTGAGGAGTCCGAGCCAAGCCATTGTCAAGCTGAAGAAAACCATACTTGGAAGTATCAAAGATAGCGGAGATGGGTCCTTGTTCAACTCTAGCAAAGGGATGAACAGGCAAAACTCTCGCACTGACAACCGCCGCCACTGACATCACGCACACCCACATAACCGCTCCAAGTACAGTCGTCATGGCTGAAGCTCCGGCTCTGTACGTAACGGCTTACTTCCTCCGTTTAATTCCTGCGAACTTTTGCGTTGAACGTTCGTGGCCGGGGTTGAGGGAAAAGACAATCGATCATCAATTATAGAGAGAGATTATTCTTCAACTGTTCTTGCGTTTTATAATGCTAATTGCACAGTCCCAAGTCCCACTTCCACTTAGTATATAATAAGCTCGTTTATTTGGATCATAATTCCGATGATGGTGTTAGAAAGTTTGAAATTTTTGGATTGATTAAGAAGAAAAGTATCGGGGTGCAATTAAGGATAGTTTAATGTGCGGATTATGATGTCTGCAACCTTATCTGTTTCCCCGCTAATGCTGCGTTTTCCATTTCGCCTTAATCGTCGTTGTCATAATTCCTACTAAAAGTATCATTGGACTTAAACGAGTTAGTTGTAAACGTTGATGTCAACGAATAATTGGAGGAGTAACATCGAAAAATTATACAAGTAATATCATAATTAAGAATATCGACATCTGAACACCGATATGAGTAATTTCTAACATAACAACAAAATACGAAACGATATAAACAAGTTAAACTACCAACACGAATAATTTAATGGGTACTATTAGAGTTTAATGTGTCGACAATAGAATTAGCTAATTTTGACACTACATAGACGGCCAGAGCCAACTTTAAATGTGTGGTTCATAATTCAATATCTAAAAATTAATGACATAAATAAATAACAAATAGCGACATCATTTAACTATTTTACCTTTAAAGCAATAAAAAATTATTTTTAAAATAAAAATATTTTGTTGGTACACTGTCATAAAAAGATTATAATCAATGAAGAATGATAGACATATTAACTAATTATCACAATTTTTTATAACAACTTACGTGACGTATATTCATTGGCCAATTATGTAATATTAATAAATATTTTATAAAAATATAACTAATAAATATATGTCACATAAGTTGCAACAAAAAAATTTAATTTGTTGAGATGTCTATCGTCACTCATTATATATATGACTAATAATATTTTCTCCTCTTCTTTATAACCGTCTGTTTTAAGATTGTGAATGTTAACTCGTAAACAGTCGTACAACTAAATTCTTGTAAGACGGAAGGAACAATTGTGACAAGGTTGTGTTGGATGGATTTATTCCATTTTTTTTCAAGTGTCGTGTTGGAAGCTGAAACATATGCATATTATATACACGTATCAAATTAATTTTAAATTTGTGATTGCTTGTAGTTTGTTGTGACCTCAATCAATTGTTTCAGTTACGGACACACATCTCAAATCTGATTATTTTGCTCTTGTACAGTATTATTTTAATTTGTTATTATTCACAATTATGAATTCAAACCGTCCACGTGGGAGAAGTTAACGTAGGATTCCAAAGGAGTTCCCACAAGACAAAAATGGTCAATATATACTCCAGAATATTCGTCAAAACTATTCTATTCTGTAATTAATATATATTATAATTTTCTCAAAAATATATATATTATAATATTGGTCTTCAATTTTTATTATAATTTATTTATTCATTCATTTGTGGATATGGACACTGTCACAATAATAGTGTCGTCATCTACGTCCCGACAACATATTTGTGAAAATTCTCGTCTGGTCAAATATGCATTTTAAAAAATTTTGCATTTACATTAACCACGGTAAAATTACAGTGGGAAAAAACTTTATGGGCCGACTATAAAAAAAATAAAAAAATTGCTACTTTTATTTGGACCCAGAAACTACGCTGCATCATTATGAAATCAGGGGAAATGTTGGGCTAACTGGGAGGCACAGGCCCAAGTAAAGCAAAGCAAGGTGCCCAAGGCCTGTTGTTAATAACATTTAAAACATATTTTTCTAGAAAAAAGAATCAAGGGTAAACCATCATTTATTAATTATATTATGTCAAATTCATTACTTGTAATTCCCATTGTAGCACGTGTGTGGCCCCAACTCATAAGGGCCATGCGAACTTGACATCATTCTCGTCTTCCTCTAATATTCCACTGACAGTCTTTCGTAAGTACGTCACATACTTTTATTTTTTGTTTCTGAACAACTAAGTCCGATTCTTCATGTTAACTTATTTATGAGGAGAGAGCTGAATCTTCCACCGACCAAACCCATGTAATACGAACATAGTTTACTAATCGTAATTTTGTTTGACCATAATGAAAACACAACCTTTATTTTTCTTCTAGTCAATGCTATCTAGTCGGAACAAGTTAGTGACGACAAATGATAACACTTGTACATAACTTCTATCCTACTTTGTCTTCCATCAACAATAAATAATTGTGAAAACTAAGAATTAATAAACATATCATCCCTAATAAAAGAAAGAAATTTTTTTTTATAAACTATATTATATTTTGCCCAATTCGGCACTCTTCTTGATGGTTACATTTGCAAATTAAATTGCAACAATTAATTAACCATTTATTGTGTTTATTTATACTCCTAATTTTTAGTTTTTAGTGTATGATTACGACGTTGTTGAAGCTGTCTACGTTGGTGTTCTTCATTTTATTTTTTTCAACTTAATTGGTGTGATTTAAGTATTTAAGAGTACATATATGCACTTTCATATTATAATAATAATAATTAACCAAATATTCCAACCATTAAATTACTGGTTAAACGCGCAACAACTATGTGCTCCCAAACCCTCAATTTACATTTTATTGACATACAATAAGCATATAGATGGAGTATTAAAGATAGATACAGAACATAAAATCGTGTTTTTTCACTTTTCATAACAATTGATGTAATGTTTTCATTAAATTTTAATTATGTATTTATTAACTTCATACTAACTGTAAACATTTGATATCACATCAGTTATTACCGGTTAACAAGCATAAAATGATAAAATCGCGTTATTCTGTCATTAGCATTCATGTGTTTCGATATCCCCTCGATAGAAAACACTCTGCCAGAATCCTCAGCCAATTAAACGATACCCAAACTCAAAATCATTCACACCCAATTTTAGATTCGACGTATGCAAGAAATATAATTGAAGATAAACAAGTACGATAGATACACCATTAAAGATCAGAATTATACGATTTTGATTTTCAAATATGTATTGAAAATTGCAGATACATAGTTCCAATCCAAGGCTCATATAACTAAATAAGCAAAGCATATACTTTTACCAGCAAATCATATACTTTTACCACTAAAGCATGCACTAACTAATTCATGGCGGCGCCGGCAGGAGATCAATCCAACTGCAATTTTGAAGCTAACCCTAAAACTTAACGAATAGTTAACAATTATTTAAGCTTCCCAAGCATTAATTCAGTATATACTTCTTTTAATTTAGCTATAATTTTGCCTTGGGGAACCAGCATTGCACAAATTAATTGGTCCGCTCGCTGGGTCCAGACGGCGGAGTTCGTCCTTTCCTTAGAAGCCGGCGTCTCGGCTTTCCCATCTCCGATGACGACGACAGCGAATTCTTAGGATTTTCAACCGGGTTCGATGACGACGATGATCCCACTTCGTTATAATAAATTAGCCCGGCTGAACCGGTGGCCGCTGGTTCGGCATCCGCGAGCGGCTTGGCCGACGAGGTTTTGGACATAACGAGCCAAGCTAAAACAACGAACATGGCGATGAGGCGGAAGTGTTGCTTATTAACTGACATGGTCAATGATCGAAAGAAATGAAAATTAAGACAACCTTAACTCGGTCGAAATCGACGGAGACTATGGAGAAGAAAACTGAGGTTTCTGTGTGTGGGCTAGAATGAAAATGGCGGATTTATTTATAGTGGAAGGGAATCGCCATGGACGTTGAAAAAGTCAGCAAGCATTCAAAGTTTGGCTTGCTGGGATAGTTAACAGTTCATCGGTTACGGGCTCCAAATGCCAGAGTTTCTTCACAAACGGTGGACACGTTTTGACGTATGATTGGGTGCGACACAAAATGAAGGTTTATATGTGATAATTACGATGATTTTGTAACTGACCATCACAGATTTTGGTTTTGTTTTGTTAGAAATTTAGGTTGATCTTTTCCGTGTTCGAGATAAGATCTTCGGTCTACTTTAATCTATCATATTAGTATATCCTTTTATGATAAAAGATGAGACTCATATATTACATCATGTGACCCACTCCTTATTGTAAAAGAGTAAACAGAGAAAATGTGATAGTGATGGACCGAAGATTTTTTGTGTTTTTAAATTTTGAAACATTAACATTTAAACTCGATACTTATACTGATAGAGTACAGTTAGATTTTGTTTTTTACGGTAATGTGAAATCAAATTGAGAGCTTCCGATTGCGTCAGCTTTGACTCATGCACCCGTACGTTTCCTATTTATAAATTTGTATATTTTTCCAGTCAAGGAGCAATGGATTACAAACGTCACAAATGCTCTTCCGTTAAAAAATAGGTGTTTCCAGCTTCCCATTCTAGACATTCAACTTTAGGAAAAACATGTTGTATGACCACTGAGCAATGATACCATTGTAGTTATAAGCATGAAATGCACGGCTTATCATTTGATGGTATAGTCATATGGCACGTATTGAGAGAACAAGTAACAAGTAAGTGGCGATAAATAAATATAAAATTAATATTTGTTCACATTATACACATAATACTGTATGATTGTATTTCGAGATTAAATCACTCGTATGTACAAGTCTAAGAATATATAACACCAAATGTACGTATCAATTGACGCTAAAAAGTCGCGGAAAGGAAGAAATATATACACAAGAAAAATATAGAAAGAAATGCTACAAAAAAAACCCAAAAGTAAAATTATATTATAATGCAATATTCGCAGATGTAACATCCTTAGCCAAAATGGGATTGCTTTTGGTTTATTTTATTTTAAACGTCGTATTATTTATTTATTTATTTAATTAAAATTTTCACTATTCTAATTTCTTAATAGACTTGACATGCAAGTTTGTCAGCAAAAGCTGTCAGTTCAAAAGCTGTCAGTTCAGTCACCGGCTCAACATTTGGGCTCAATCTATTATTATACGTTCGAAGGCCCAACAAGAGTTGGATGATTTGCCGCCAAAATAAATTCAAAATGGGCCAACGAAACTTGTGTGGCTTTGAAAATGCTTTGATTATTACATATAACTATGGGCATGTTATTTTTGTTTCGTTTTGAAAACGATTTTGGTTTCAACAGTAAATTTAATATATTTTAATCATATTTCATAATTTATAATACAACTTTTTACTATTCAACATCTACTTTTTATATTTTCAATACACTTTTTACATTATAAAACTATTTTCCAAAACTTGTTTTCAAAATCGTTTTCGAAACGCCCAAAAAGAACAGGCCTTATATATAGCGCCTTTTATCGAAAATAATTTGAAAAAGTACTGTATAAATATAATTGAGAGAAAAATAAGTGACTTTATTCGTAGACATTGTCACGCTTCACGATAAAAATTATTCAGTACAGTGATTGCACAACGTAAAATAGTGCAATCATATATATTCAATAGTTGTGATGCTATTTCAAAGATAAAATGATATATACGTAAGAAATTCGAAATTTTGAATACTGACTCGTCCATGTCCATCATTATTTTGATGGATGAAACGAACGTTTCACACAAGACAATATATGAACTAAATCAACGAGTGTGAATCGATTAACTGAAATTGTGGAAATGGCATTTGGTGCGCATTACTTTTTAAGGTAGCAAGTCATAATAAAAAAATAAAAGAAAAGGGAAAAGGTGTAGTTAGTCGGTCCAAAGTATGTTACCCAAAATGTTTTCATAATTTTGATTTGGACACTCTGATTATAGTTGTTGCTTTTCATGTTTGTAAAATAGGCCGATAAATATTCGCAATTCATGGGCAGGCACCGGATAGTCCGGTACTAATAAATAAATCTCACATTTATGCGTTTGTATTCGTGTTCCGTAAAGATTTGCTGTAAAATATTTTGTTATGTTAAAAAAGTTTTATTACTTTGAATATCTTATTCGACCGAATTTAATGGTTTGGTTCCGCCACTAAATTTACCACTTGAGCGATGGTATGTTATTGGGGTACTTTATTAACCGGATGCAGAATTGATGGATACATTACATGGCACGCAAAAACCCAACTGCATTTGCATATACAGTATTTACCCAAACGACACCGCATCAATTACAAGTTTAATTAGCAACCGATTTGGATCGGCACGTTGACATATACGGAAATTAGGTTACCTATCAATTTATCATATGATACGCACCATCCCTTTTTCATTACTAAATTAACAACGTCTACTTTTACGGCAAATTTAGCTAAATAAAGGAAAAAAGAACCAAACATCATACAATTACGAGCTGATTGAATGATATGGACAAATGCGAGGGTGATCGGTGCATGATGCAAAAACTTAACACGAAACGAATATGTTATATTGATCTGACATTGAACACGATTCAAATTATAACTGGTAGAAGACAACTTTGAACGATATTTAACTCGACACAAAAATATGAATTGAATTGAATTTTTTATAAATGATTCGTCAATTCAAAATAAGCCGTGATTGAAACTCTTATATATAACCATGGTCAGATATTAAGAAGAATAATGGAGTTAATTCCAAAGCATTCAAGTGGCAGCTGTGACACTGGGAACATCAGTCACCCCTTCTCTCTGCCTCACCAATTGCAATTGCCACTTGGATGGTTTTGTTTTGGGATAGGCAATTGCAGTTGCCGTTTGGTAGGTAACTAGATCTGAGTTGGGTTTTACCTCAAACTAGACACGTGACACTCGGTTACTAGTCTACGAGATAGTGAAAGGAAAGTTCCAGTGACAAGTGACGGCCATCTAACAGAGTAGGATCACCCGCCGAGTTGGTTTGGGATTACAAGTAGGGAACCAATTTCACCTAGCATTGAACTCGGCAACTACTACACAACTCGGCCACCGCCGACGAGAGTACCTATAAATACATGATTGTCTCACACATGCAAGGTAAGTAAATTTTGATTAAGTAAATTGGGCTTATAACTTATACTCTACACCGAAACTAACTTGATCGTCCGGAGCCATCGTACAGTGAATTGGAGTCGTAACAATTGCCATAATAAGTTAACTTTTTTGTTTCTATTTTTAAAATGTATTTTGACTCTGTTTAAACATTAAAATATTTAGATTGTGGTACAAATGTAAATTTGACGTATTAATTAAACAATTTAAAATAAGACTATAAAATCATTATGTATGAAACCAAATAGGGAGTATATATAAATGTGTGAACATTACGTTAATTCTTTGAGCTTATACAAATAAAGTAAAACAATATAAAATTTACTTTGTTAAATATTTTTTTCGCACGTTATGTAATTAATCTAATACAGTATTACACTGGGTAATGGATCCAACAATGTGAATTCAAAGATTTTTTTTTTTTTTTTTTTAACGAGTTACTATTGAGTAACTGAATGTTTCGGTAACGAGACTATAGTTTTAGGTATTTAGAAACTCTAACACAAAAAAGCGGAGAATGCGATCTCATTAATCTGATTTGCTAATAAAAAACAATTAATAAGAAAGGAAGAACTTGGAGAAAAGCTTTCAAAATGCTGCCCCATTTGCTATTTTTTTAAACAAAAAAGTGAGATAAAAAGTTCCTAAAAAGAGCAGATAGAGTACAAACTGACGTGCCTCCCACAATAAAATACATAATAAAATATTATATATATATAATTAATTAATATTAAAATATGTTACATATTTACCTCCAAAAGTTATCAACTTCTCATCAACAACTACATTATTATGGTAGATTAAGTGGAGCCCTTACATAATTAATTCCCTCTGTTTAATACTGTAGTACTGCATTTTTTACAAAAATCTGCAGCATATTGTAATTTCTTCTAGCGACAACAACAATTATTACACCTCATGGTCTCAATAGATCCCATGAGAACATGTATGTTCGATTTGAAAACGTATTAATTATATCTGTCTCACTAGAAAAATCGTTAAGAAAATGTGTGAAAAGTGTAACCAATGAAGAAAACAAAATGGTGATGGGCGTTATTCGAGTCTTAAAAGTTAGAAGAAAACGCATGCATTTGTGTCTAAGTGGCCCGAAAAAAGTGCAGAAAACTGAAAAAAAGAGAGCTTTTGGTAACGGACGCAATGGCGAAACGTTGATGCCGTGAACAAACGAACAGGACGAGGAAGAAGGTTTGGATGGTGAGAGGTACTTCCAGCGTGACGATGATGTTATATATAGATAGAGGAAGGGGGTCCATGTTATCGTCACGTGCTACTGTCTATAAACAGAATACTAGTACTGCTGTATTAACATTACCACTTCTGAAGAACATTGCATTATTTCATCTTCATCTTTCTCAATCTTCTTCCTCACCAGAATCCCACATTTTGTGTTCAACTCCAAGAATTGGTAATTTTCTTGCTTTAATCTTCACATTTTAATTATTTTTTATGTTTCAATTTTTAAAAGCCATAGTGGAACTGGAAAAGTGTCGTAGCTGTAATGGACCCATTTTCCTTTCCCGAGAAAGATAACTTTTTTTTAGTAATTCAAGCTTCTGAAGCTTTTTTGCATTTGGGTTTATTTATTTATTTATTATTTTACAGGGATTTTATCCTCCTGCTCCGGTTGGTTGGTCGGTGTTCGGCTAATCGGAACCTCCTTAAATACTTCACATTTTTTTTAGTATTTCTCAGTGCTTCTGAATATACAAGTGTTATAATTGTATATGTGGAGAGATAGGGAGAGAGAGAAAGGCAGGAAGGTGAGAGGTAGGACTGAGTGACATTTTTTTAAGGCCCTGAGAGAAAATCCCCCCACCTTTCTTCCCGTGGGATCATCTTGGTGTGATTGTTTTAATGTTTTTCTTGATACTAAGCTGATAAGCTCCACTTGCTTCGATTGATTTGATAATGAGATTGTCGTTGAATCATGTGATTGTGTCCTTATTTCCAAACAATCTACATTCTCTCTTGCCTGTCGTAATTGCCTTCTTTTCCCTTCCTTAAGTTAAGTTTACTTCAAGCTTTTTTTTTTTAATTTTTTTTTTAGCAATAGGGTTGTTCAACTGTTGTTACTACTGTAGTTTTCCTTCCATTCTTTCTCTCCTTAACTTGCGTCTCGGGTTTTCTTTTACTGGCTTGCTTTGTTTTTTTTTCCTAATTAAAGCGCTACAGCCTGAAAGTTTTCTGTCTCTTCTTCACTTTCTTGCTTGACTGACACAAGGAAAAGATAATGTTCAACAAGTAATATGCTGCTCAAGAATAAAAAATTTCTCACTCACTAGGCAAGGTTGCCAAATTTTTGTTGAGAGAAAGTTCGTGAAGGCATTCATTCATTCATTCAGGTTGCTGGGTTTGGTTAGATAAGTTGGAGTACGCATCATTGTGCGAGAAAATGATTCCTCTTTAAGTGGGTTTTCAAAAATTTGGCCAAAGTTGCTACCTTTTATCATATCTATTTCAGCTGTGATATGTGAAAGCGAATTTTAACTCATTTCTCCTTCTTTGTTTCAGGGGCTGTCCGATTACCATCATGTACATTGTTCTTTAAGTGAGGATCTACATTCATCTTTTCAATCTTCAGCAACCCACCAAAACATTTTGGGTACATTCAACATGGATCTTGAACATGGGAAGTGTTGGAGCACCTCAAAGGTTGGCCTATGTCTCAAGTTTCTGGATGCAGTTTGAGCTCTTGGCACTTGTTAGTATGATTTTTTTTACTCTATTACAATTCTTGCCTTTTTGCGCAGAAAAATTATTGGAAAAATACGCTACTCTTAGCCTATCAAAGTCTCGGTGTGGTGTATGGGGACCTCGGCATTTCCCCTCTCTACGTGTACAAGAGTTCATTCGCGGAAGACATTCAACATTCAGATACCAACGAAGAAATTCTTGGTGTTCTTTCGTTTGTCTTTTGGACTTTGACTCTGGTTCCCCTGTTCAAGTATGTTTTTGTAGTTCTCCGGGCTGATGACAATGGAGAGGGTATGAACTATGAACTAGTGCCTAAACAGTCTTTGAGACGGATAATAATGATTTTTTTAAAATATATATATTTTTTGTTGTTGTTTGATTGAAGAAGTTCTGTGATGATTTTGCAGGTGGTACTTTTGCTCTGTATTCTCTAATTTGCAGGCATGCTAAAGTAAGCCTTATTCCCAACCGCCAACTTGCTGATGAAGCCCTTTCCACATATAAACTCGAGCACCCTCCTCAAACGAACAATAGCTCCAAGGTGAAGCTTTTTCTTGAGAAACACAAACCGCTGCACACTGCTCTCCTGATCTTGGTACTCCTTGGCACTTGCATGGTAATTGGGGATGGACTGCTGACTCCAGCTATATCTGGTAAAGGTTATTCGATTTTAGATTTTGATAACTTTGTGATGGTGATCGAAACAACCTGATGATAATCTCTTCCTTAATCTGCAGTTTTCTCGGCGGTATCCGGTCTAGAGCTATCCATGTCTAAAGATCAGCACCAATGTAAGCTTGCAAATAATGATACTTGGTATCTAGTGTTAGATTATGTCTCGTTTCCAAAATGTGATGATATTGGAGAAATTTGTTTAGTTCCTAAACTTGCAAATATTCTAGTTCTGTTAGGAATTAGTTGGTATCTTTTCAAAAAATTTACCTTAAAATTTTGTATCTTTAATCCGTTACTGAATTGGTCTCTGCTTGGTGCTTTCTCAATGTAAAGATTCCAAAAAGAACTCTTGAGGCTTTAGAGGGATATTTCTAGAGTGTTTCCCCATTTTGGAAATTTGAAGAGGAGCTTTTGGGCTTTAGAGAGATTTCTTGAGTGACAAGGTCTGCTACAAAATTGGTGAGGAGTGAGGCGTTTTTAAGGGGGAAATTGATTAGAAGTGAGGTGTTTCTAATGGTTTGGGATTGAGACACTGAGAAATCCTTGATGATGATATCATCTTCATCGTCATCATGAATGTAGGCTATATTTGTTGAGCCAAACCATGATGATGTTTTGATTTTTTTTTCTTTCTTCCTACTTTTCTGTTATTGAACAATCTTAGGCATAACATCTAAGTATAGTAGTATAAAGTAGTTTCAATTTGGTTTGCTGGTTATCAGATTTCTTAAAACCTAATTTGTACTTATGTGTGGTTCATTTATTCAAACATTTATTCGAGTTATAATGCTAATTTTCCAAAAATCACTACTTATAATGATATGATACTTCTTAAAGCCCTTGTTTTATGTCAATTTTCTTTAAATTAAATGGTAGGATTGGTCCAAGATGCATAACTGAGAAATCAGTTAGGGTGCCTCTGTGGAGTGGCAAGGTCTTAGACAGGAAAAAATTGGATCCTTTTAGCTAACCTTTCCATAGATCACAAGTTTGTTGAGGTTAGTTTAGTGAGAATAACAAGCAGAGCTTCCCTCTTTCTTTCTCTCTTTATATATTCTGAAACTACCTGTTCTGTTCTGAATCCATGTGATCTGTTAGGAGTCATGGGTCATTTGGCTGTTCTTTCGGGAAGAAGTTATTTGTTTGATCATTCAATTAAATGCTTTGCTGTTTAGTTGGATTATTGGGTTGGTTTTCTCTCCTCTATTGTACCTGTTAGCTACTAGGAACTGGACATTGTTATCCCATTTCTTCTGGCTGGTAGAGTTGGTTCTGTACAACTTTTATATGTCATACCGTAGAAACTTGGGGACATCTGTCTTACCAAACCTGTGATCTGATTTCCAATGCAAGTCAAGGGTTTTCACATAAGTGACAAAATTTGGGAATAATACTATTATAGGCATGTTCTGTGTAGCATTTTTGGTGTTTTTTTGTGTTTGCTGATGGTAGGAATGAACTCACATCATAATTTAAGTGCTATTCCATCTTAGCAGACTTTAAGTACTATAAGAGTAGCTACAAAAGGAAAATTTCTGTTTCTATTTAGCAGATCTAATCTACATCTTTTTGGTTGCAGATGCAGTGATTCCAATAACTTGCTTCATACTAGTATGCCTATTTGCGTTACAGCATTATGGCACACATCGCTTAGGTTTCTGCTTCGCACCAGTTGTTCTCATTTGGTTACTATGCCTCAGTGCCCTTGGTTTATACAATATCCTTCACTGGAATCCAAAGATTTATGAAGCTCTTTCCCCGTATTACATGTACAAGTTTTTGAAGAAGACAAAGAAAAGAGGATGGATGTCTTTGGGTGGAATTCTCTTATGCATAACAGGTAAAACAAGGAAGCATGTTTATGAAGTAGAGGAATTAAAGTTATGGAGAATTTTTTGTGTTACCTTAGTCTAATATGCACAGCTTGCATGTGTTTCATTTTAGCATGAATGTTTTGGTAGTGGAGAATATCAGTCAGGTTGTATAATTCTTATTAGCTTTATTACTGCATTTGCAGGCTCGGAAGCAATGTTTGCAGATCTTGGCCATTTCTCTTACACTGCTATTCAGGTTCGGTTGGATGCGGATCGTTTCTTATTGAATTCTCATCTTTATTTGGAGCAGTTCTAATTCTCTGTACTTTGCAGATTGCATTCACCTTTATGGTTTATCCAGCACTAATATTGGCTTATATGGGTCAAGCAGCATATTTATCAAAGCATCATCAAAATATTCACCAGATTAGCTTTTATGTGTCAGTTCCAGGTATGACTCTGTTCTACTGAATTTTATTGAACTTTTCTCAAACAACAACAACAATAAAGCATTTATTCGACCATGTGAAGACATTGTTTCATTTTTCCAACATTAATAAATAACATTGGTGTTCTTTGTCAGAGAAAGTAAGATACCCTGTGATGATACTTGCCATCCTTGCTTCTGTTGTTGGGAGCCAGGCAATCATCAGTGGAACTTTCTCTATAATCAACCAGAGCCAGTCACTTGGTTGCTTTCCCAGAGTTAAGGTTGTTCATACTTCTGATAAGATACACGGGCAAATTTACATCCCTGAGATCAATTGGACATTGATGGTCCTCTGTATCGCTGTTACAATCGGATTCAGAGACATTAAACACATGGGAAATGCATCTGGTATGTATTCACAATTTTCTCTCCCTACAATAGTAATTGTTGTTACCATGTTTACCACTATGCTGTCATTTAAAGAGGCCTGCAAGAACTGTTGCCAACTTGCCACTTCTAGAAACTATTATCAAACCATACTTGACCAGCTAGCGATTCGCGTTGGTTTTACAGGATTAGCAGTCATGGCAGTAATGCTGGTGACAACTTGCCTCACATCATTGGTGATCATACTCTGTTGGAACAAACCTCCAATTTTAGCCCTTTGTTTCCTTCTTTTCTTTGGTTCCATTGAATTGCTCTACTTCTCAGCCTCTCTGATCAAGTTTCTTGAAGGTGCTTGGCTTCCCATCCTCCTTGCACTCTTCCTGGTTACTGTCATGTTTGTTTGGCACTATGCCACAGTCAAGAAATATGAATATGACCTCCACAACAAGGTCTCCCTGGAGTGGCTACTGGCCTTGGGTCCGAGTTTGGGCATTTCCCGAGTACCCGGTGTTGGACTTGTCTTTACTGATCTAACCTCTGGCATTCCAGCCAACTTTTCACGTTTTGTTACCAACCTCCCTGCATTCCACCGCATACTTGTGTTTGTGTGTGTAAAATCAGTGCCTGTTCCTTTTGTAACCCCGGCCGAGAGGTATCTAGTTGGCCGGGTAGGTCCTCCGGCCCATAGGTCATACCGGTGCATAGTCCGGTATGGTTACCGTGATGTTCACCAGGATATTGACTCTTTTGAGTCTGAACTGATCCGTAAGCTGGCTGATTTCATCCACTACGACTGGTACAAGACCAATGGGATAGTTGACATTGGCAAAGAGGATGATGCATCATCTAGTGAGTGCAAATTGGCAGTGATAGGAACTATGGCTTTCTCTGCAGCACCTTCCTTTGAGATTGAGGACAATGTGCAACCTGCCAGTGTCTCTGTTGGTTTCCCGACATTCGACAGTATGACCGAGGTAATGGAAGCCGAGCCACTCCCCGTGGAAAGAAGAGTTCGGTTTGCTACTCCTGATAATGAGTCAGAAGCTGATCCTCGGGCTGAAACAGATGTCCAACTACGTGAGGAGCTGGAAGACTTGCACGTAGCTCAACAGGCCGGAGCAGCATTCATCCTCGGCCACTCGCACGTGAGAGCAAAGCAAGGATCATCTCTGTTTAAGAGGCTGGCCATTAATTTTGGTTACAACTTCCTAAGGAGGAACTGCCGGGGGCCGGATGTGGCGCTGAAGGTGCCGCCGGCATCCCTCCTGGAGGTTGGCATGGTTTATGTGGTATAAGCTTATATAGGTAGAAGTTTGGTGTAATTAATTAGTACTAGAACTGGTGTTGCTGCTTTGTGTTTCAGTTTTCACTGCAAACAAGCTTTGCTTTTAAGTTTTAAGCAGCAGATGTAGAAGGTAAAAAAGATGGGTCTTTTTAGTACAGAACCTGTTTTAGGAAAAATGTGTCCGTCGTTTAAAGTGTCACTGAAACAAAAGGAAATGGGAGAGTGGATACAGGAAGAGAAACTGCAAATAGAATTTACCTGTTTTTGTTCCCAGGTGGCAGCAGGTTTGCAATGATGCGTATCTTCAATTTTGAAAATATTTTTCACAATTTAAATTAACCCGTCAAGTGTCAACCCATATACGATCTGTTGATGACCCAAATTGTCATCCCACGCAGTTTAACTAAATTGAAATGTTACAGTTTTGGTTTCTTTTATTTGAAATATTACACTTTTAGTCCTTTACATTTTATTAGTGCAAAAATGGCTATTAAGTTTGTATGTTACTGCAATTTTGATCCATACAACTTGTTAGCGGACCGAACCCATACGACTCGTGATTTTCATTTTTTTATTTGAAATATTACACTTTTAGTGCTTTACATTTTATTAGTGCAAAAATGGCTATTAAGTTTGTATGTTACTGCAATTTTGATCCATACAACTTGTTAGCGGACCGAACCCATGCGACTCGTGATTTTCATTTTTTTGTTAGTGGACCTAACAATAAGTTTTACCCGCCTCCCAACTTAATGATTCGAAGCAAAGAAGAAACAAAATTTCAGAAAAAGAGCTCATTTCAACGATTCAAGCAAAATTAATATGTTAATCCCGATTCGATTACTCTTGGTACACAATTTTCAAAATTACAATTCCACTCATCTTTTCTCTAAACTTTTTTTAAAAAACTTCTCAAAAAATTAATATGTTAAACCCAATTCGATTACTCTTGGTGCACAATTTTCAAATTACAATTCCACTCATCTTTTCTCTAAACTTTTTCAAAAAACCTCTTGAAAACCATTAACATTCCTTTGAAAACCCAAAACTGGTCATAATTAGTCACAAGGACTAAAACCGCAACAACATGCAAATACAATATAAAGAACTATTTTTATATCAATAAAAGTTAAAACAAAAGGGCCAAAAATGCAAATTATCCAAATAAAATGACCAAAATTCCGACGTGGGACGTAAACATTTCAAAACCGTTGACTTATTGAACTATATTATACAGATCGTAGCCTTAACAAGTTTTGGGCCTTTAAGTTACATGATTTTTGGCCGGAGCCCACAATTAATTATGGGCTTCCAAAAATTGACGGGCGAGTCTACCAAAGTAGGGCAGAACTCACTCGCCTGAGTTAATGTGTGTTCGTTATGTGGGTGTTGGCACGACTCGCCGTCTCAAAACGATCATTGGCGGGTCGACCCTAACCCCCGACAGGACGGGTTAATTTCCTATGCATTCCTCCCTCTCCTATATATAAGAAATCACCGCCACTCTCATTTCACCATCTTCCGATGTGGGATAGACAAAGCGCCGTCGTTTTCAACATTAGAATCTTGAAGGCTGAAGCCTAATGTGCCACGTCGTCGTTTCTTCATGACCATCAGCTCTATTAGTGGTGAATATGCCATGCGAATCGCAGCCATTCATCGCTCACTTTGAAACGCAGATTTATATACTTTCGTACTCGAAAGAATTTTCAATTTTGTTGGGATTGCGGAAATGGGATTAAGAGCTCTTCCGATGTCGACCCCTCAAAATGGGTTCTTGGCTAATACGGCAGCTCTGGCGCCGTCGCCGTCGTGTATAAAGTACCCCGGCTGCAAGTTCGCGGTGGTTGTTTCGGCCAAGAAAGACGGCGGTAGTGATGAAACAGAGGCGAACAACGACAAGAAGAAAAAGCAGTCACTCTTCTCAAGCGTCACAGAAGCTCTGGACTTTTCCCAGGTTCGGTCAGAAAAGGATGCTGAACTTTTGGATGAAGCCAGGGAGGCTACACAATCCGGAGGTCGGATGAGCCGGGAACAGGTTAATTCTTGTCGTTAAACTTAAATTGAATGAAGGAAGTGCTTAATTGGTTATTTGCGAAACTGAAACTTTGTCATGGCTTCTTGCAGTACGGAGCTCTTAGAAGGAAAATTGGTGGGACGTACAAAGATTTCTTCAAATCCTACATTGAAGGTAAACCTTTTACAAACATCCAACTTCAGAATATTTATGGGTTTTTCTTCTTGAATTGAACCGACTCTGTTGTTTTTGTATGTCGTCAGTGGATGGACAATATGTGGAAGAGGGATGGGTGGACAAAACTTGCAAGATTTGCAAGAAAGACACAAGGGGAGAGCCCCGGCAAGTGGATAAGTTAGGGCGATATGTTCATGTTGAATGCTTAGAGAATTCCAAGTCCGGGAACTTCTTCACCAGACTCTTCTCCTTTTGATTAATCTTGAATGTCTCCTCTCTGTTTTACTCTTAGGTGTACGAGGAAAGAAACGATGTCATTCATCAACGTTATACATACGAACAACATATATATATATAATTCTACAGTTCCAAGACATGAATGAGGATTTCAAGTTCGAAGTTGTAATTAATGTGCAGTTTGCATATCAATTTTGGAGTGCTTACTTTGTTTATTCAGCAATTTGAAGGCTTTTTGGTCGATCTTTCATTGATGACTTGAGATTATCATCGGATTATGACAGTAGCCCAAGGACACAACACAATGAATCAAGAGAAATTTGAAAGTTTTGATTTGCCGTTTTGCACTCTAATCCATTTCTCATAAGAAATAAAGTGCATGCCGTGTTGATCAACATAAATTCTACATCATGAGCACACGTTTATTCTTGATGGTGGATGAAATGGGATGCAAATAAAGGTTTCAAAATCACGTAGGATGGTATTGTTTAAGACAATTAGTGAGATAAAAATATAATTACCTTGTGATTGTAGATCAGAATTTTATCTTCTATCGTTATTGGTATACAATGCTATTTTTACTACTGAAAATTGAGACAAATGATAGTGTAGATTGGATATATCCATTACAATGTATGGAATCAGTTGTTTTTGTTTCTGGTGTTTTGATATGACTTTTGATTTAAGAAACGGTTCAAAAAGGCCCCAAAATTTTATTTTCAAAACTGTTTTTTGTTTTTTAATCCCTTAATGATACTATTCATACTATGGTGAAACTGTTTTTCAAAATCCCTTTGTTAAATCCTACCTCCGTCACACGCAAATACTATAGTTTGAATTAGTGTTTTTAATAACATAAAGTTGAATCTTTTGAATGGAGAAATTATTCGGTGTATCAGATGCATCACATAAAATGATACGACCATATATATTTAAGGATAATGTGCTATTTTGTGAGGAAATTGATGTACATGTAGGGGCCTATAAATGTGAATATTGGTCCATCACTAGGTTGTTGCACTATTCTTATATATGCATCAGATGTATCTAATGCTGCACTAATTTTTCCCGAATGAGACAAAACGAGTGTCATTTTCAAAACAATTTTTTTTTTTTTATATTTTGGTTTGGTAAGGAGAGAACAAAAGTTGAATCCCCCAAATGTGAAATGTAAGGAAGTCATAATCATTGAGAAAGCCCACTTATAAAAAGGTAGCCCAATTCCAAAGAGTTTAATGAAATATAGATATAAGCCCATTAAAGATCTATAGAGCCCAGGCCTGTTGGGCTTTACTGGAACCAGCCCATAACGCGTGACAAACGAATCAGTCATAAGTAGGCCGATTTGGCGGGAAGATTCCCACGCGATGGCGGGAAAGGGTTCCTACTTAACACTAAGAGCGCGGGAATTGTGAGATAGCCGGCACAATCTCCCGCTTCTCACTTATTTCATTTCAGTCGAGGATTAGAGAGGGCAAAGTGCGAGGAACCAAACCCTTGATTTAGTAGTTTTTAACTCCCAATCTGGAAAATATGGTGGGTTTGCCCTACGATTGCCTTGCGAACCCGCTCGGAGCCGTCCGATTGACGTTCGAGAAGGCGCTCGCCTCAGCCTCCGATCCGGCTAAGTTCGAAGGCAAAGATTGGGGCGCTACTGATCTATTCCGGACATTTTTATTCGACGACGATGGCCTCTCTCAGGTCCTATTCCCTATGCTGCTGTTGATTCGTAGCATTCTTTAATTTTGTCGAAGCCCTAATTTATCTTTTGCGGTCTGAATTATAAATTCGACTGTCTTAATTTATAAATTGTATAGTTATTGGAAAAATCTCCTTACGATTTAGTATAAATCACGGTCGAAGGTTTGACTTGGCATGTAAATGTTTATTTTCAGAGAGCAAGTGTGAAGTTCTCAGTTAGGTTTTGAATTTTTTCCAAGTATCATTCTCTAGTACTTCATAGAATGTTGCTGAGTAAATGTTTCTGGGATTTTGATGTATAAGGTACCGATGTTAAGTCCTTCAACAATAATATCTCTCCAGCCCAACACTCTGGTTAGGTTTCGGGGCATGATCCAAGACATGCTAGGGAACGAATTCTATGTCGGCGCTTACAAGGTAGGAGCCATAGGACTACCTTTTTTCACTAATTTTCCTTATGTGTTCGATTTAAGCGAAATCTTCGTGATTTACTATGAGTTTGTTGTTCTATCTCTTTAGGATGGAGATGTCTGGAGAACAAATAAGTTTGCTGATATATCTCAATTTCCCATGGAACCATCATCTGATACACGAGTGTGGGAGCGCCGTTTGCTTTATTGCGTTCCTGTGAGTTCTTGTGATTTTAGTATCCAATTTCTTTGATTTCCTTTCAATCCTTTCAGATATATTTATAGTTTACTAACCTTAAGCATTTCTTCTCTTTAGGTTCCAGGACAGAATTCATGGACCGAGTCTTACTGGGGACCTCTAACAAATCCACTTGTGAACTCCATATCTCCCCCTAGGCAGAAGCGCCAGAGGGAGGATGATGCTCATATGGATGACGTGGAAATGCATGTACGTCCACGACCTTTTCCTTGTTTCTACACCTATGCAATCAGCTTGTAAATAGTACTAGTATATCTGAATCCTAGTTACATGTGTACCCTACTTGATGCATGCTCTCATTGGTGTTTATGAGAGTTTCTAACTTGATTGATCTTCTAATTTCAGTTTGGCAATTTGTAGTTCTAATTGAACATATGGAATTTTTCTTTCCTTTTAAACCTGTATTCAGTTTTTCTGCTTTTCGTATTTAATTTTTTTTTAATATGAGGTTTCGATATCTGACTTGCTGTGTGCGCAGGCGCCAGATCATGAGTTTCAAGAATCTCCATCTGGGAAAAGACAGGTGAGCTGAAGTTTGTTCTATGTTTGATAATCATATATGTGTCATGTATATAAACAGCCATCATCTCAATTGTTCATTACTCTAAAATCTTCTTTAGTTGTATCCTTAGTTTGATATCCATAGAGAAGGGCTAAAGCAACCAATATTGAAGCCAACAGTTATTTTTTCTTTGAAGTTATGATTTGATTTGAACTGAAAGTTTTACTTTTGACTGCATCAGAGAGAGGATGGGATTGTGCAGGAGAATAAAGTTGGAGGAAACTTTTCTAGTGGGTGTTTAGTGCCTACTCTCGACAGAAATTCTTTTCCCTGTCTTGTGAAGGTGAATTAACTGCTTAAGTGCATTAAGTTGCTCTTATGTTGGGATCAGTTTATATTATTGTTATGTTGATCTTGACTAAATTTAGTTTTTCCTTACACAGATATATGATTCTCCCGAGTCAGATTTGAAGCTAAATGAAGTTTTTGAGTTTGTTGGTGTCCTCACTTTTGACTCAGAGCTTACAATAGACAAAGATGATATTGATGGAGTGGATAATGGTTTATGTGAAGACGCCATCACTCATCTTGTCCCTGCCAAGGTCTTGATTTACTTCCAAGTCATATTTTACATGATGCATCATTTATCCTTTCTTGGTATCACAATATTAAGCCAATTATTTAGGACTTGGCCACTTTTAAATTTGTTGTAAAATAAGAACACTCTTCAACAGTTTATTCAGAATGTAAATTGATCATATTCCACCTATTTCCTTTTGCAGGTCCCTCGCATCCATTGTCTTAATTACAGGAAACTTGCAGTGCATGACTTTGTTTTGAGTTCCCCTACACTGGAGGTGAGATAAATAGCTTTGATATGTTATAGAGTAAAAAGCTGTAATTTAGTAACCGGCCTCTCCCCTTGTTCCTATTTACACTCTGCATCCCATCTCAAGAAAAAGCTGATTATGGTTTTGGCTTGTTACATATTTCTTATGACTATGCCAATAACGCAGCCGAAATCCCACATTGTCCGAGGGATAAGAGAATCACTGTTGGTACATCTCACTGCTGTACTTGGAAACGATGGATTGGCAGCTCAGTTCATGTTGTTACACCTTTTATCAAGGGTACTTTTTCATGAGAACCAATTTATATTATTTACATCTACCAAGATTACATATGCTGTTGTCTTTTCCTGTTATATTATTGTGGCATTTCTGGTCATTAAATGAAAACTTATTTCATTGCAGGTTCATGCTAGGGTAGATACAGTAGCTGTGGGAAAGCTTTCCCTGAATCTGACTTCTCTTGGCAAAGAAAGCATTTCTGTGTTTGGAAATCGTCTCAATCTTGCAATAAAGAACCTTGTACCATTCACACATTCTCTACCTTTCACAGTTGATTACCTTAATTCTGTTTCTCTTGCCCCAAGAAAGGATTACCAGACTAACAGGTATTGAGAAGTTGACCTATTTTCTCTATGGCACTTCAGTATCTCTAATTGGTTATGATAATTTTATGCTGCTCTTTCTACAGACTTTTATCTGGAGCCTTACAGTTAGCTGAGGGCTCTCACTTGACTGTTGATGAGACACAATTACAAGCAGGGACCCTCAACGCAACTGGAGTCGATAATGCTAAAGTACTTAAAATGTTGATGGAGTGGCAAAAGGTCCAATCACACTCTCACCATCTTTCTTGAAATTTATCATTACATTAAGGTCTTGTGTTTTGCTTTCAGGTTCTGTGAGTAATTTCTCTTTTTTCAAATTGTATTGGTGTTTTGCTCTCTGGAGTTTTTGAATCTGCCTCACCCAAAGTTAAAGTTTTTTTTTACTCTTTCCAGGTGGAGTATGATTTTACATACTATAAAATGGAGATGGCGGCTGATGTTCAAATTCTAGTTCTTTCTGAAGGAAAATCCAATATCTTGCCCGCTGATTTGGTTTTGCCTTTCATCCCATCCTCAGCAGACACCTTACATGGTGTGGAGCCAGACACACTACAAGCTTGGAGATGGTACTTGGCTACTATGAGATCATTGCCACACTCTATTGGGCAGGAAATGCAAAAGGTAATAGTCAATAATGCCAGAGGTTTTTTTTTTTTTTTTTGACAGTTGACTCATTGCTAATATTGACAAATATACTGCAGGTGGTAGAAGATGACTTGGTTGCGGCAAGGCAAGAAGACAGAAGCTTAGGCAGCCAAGAACTAAGCAGGTTAGTACTGGCTAAGAACCTTGATCTGTTGACTTCCCATATCCTTTTAAGTTTATTTGAATCTTAACAAGATTCGCTTGCAGGTTGGTTACATTAGGGCGTATGGTGTCGGTGAGCTTTGGTGAAACATGTCTGTCATTGGATCATTGGCATATGGTGAAGGAGCTGGAGAGACTTAGAAGGGAAAGGCTCCGGGGGAGTATGTAAAGCCGAGGGAAGAACAGGGAAGAACGGATAGAGAACGAAAAGGAGTCAGTCTGGTAATGTAAAATGTCATCTGAGTTGGTGAACTTGATTATGTTCAACTGTGACATCTGAATTATCATGCACTCAGTAGGGGGACTTACATGGCCAAGTTGTATATAGATGCCTTTGGTGACGCTACTTTATTTGCTCTGAACCACTCTGCTAATTAAAGTTTATTTTGTAACAATAATTAGTACACTTGGGAGTTCTGTATCTGTACTAAGATATAAATGCAGTCAGTGCAAATGCACCACTTTCACTGGCACACAGTTCCTCATTTGATTTATTTGATTTAAATACGAAACTTTCTTGAGATTCAGATGGTTTTATCAAGAATGTGATGAAAACAAACAAAAATTATTCACAAGAAAGCATCAAATCAAACTGGCAATCCAGACAACAGGAAGTGCATTGAAAGTTTGAAACCACTTTGAGAATTGAGAAAGTCACTGGTCTCCTCTTCCTAATTTGAATAGAAAAAGAGTAAAGAATGTGGAGAACTTTGAAGATAAACAAAGCTTATAAAGACGATGATGCAGCGGCGGTGGCGCGGTCGGAGTCAATCATGGATTTGATGTAGAATTCCCCAGCCTTGTAAGAGGACCTAACCATCGGACCAGAAGCCACATATCTGAAACCCATTTCCATCCCCAGAACTCTGTATCTCTCAAAGGCTTCCGGAGTTATATACTCCGACACCGCCATGTGCCGCTTCGACGGCCTCATGTACTGACCAAACGTCATCACGTCCACACCCGCCGCCCGGACCTTCTCCATTGTTTTCACCACTTGCTCCGGCGTTTCTCCGCACCCCAACATTATTGAAGTCTTGGTGAGCGTGCCTGCAGGAGCGTATTCCTTGGCCTTCACAAGAACATCCAAGGATTGCTTGAAGTTGGCGCGCCGATCACGTACCACACTCTGAAGCTCTTCCACGGTTTCGATGTTGTGGGCGAAAACATCTAGCCCGGATGCTGCTACTTTCTCCACGCAGCCGTGATCTCCTCTGAAGTCCGGCACCAGCGCTTCTATCAGCATTTTTGGCTTCAACGCCTTCAGCTTCTGCACAGTTTCTGCAAAATGGCCACTTCCTTGATCGGCCAAATCGTCACGATCAACACTGGTGATAACTATGTAATCCAAACCCCATGAAGCTATTGCTTCTGCCACATTAGTAGGTTCATTCGGATCAGGAGGCGGCGGAGTACGTGAGGTCTTCACATTGCAAAACCTGCATCCCCTAGTGCAAGTATCACCGAGAATCATTATGGTGGCCGTGGCGGTCCCAGTCTCGCCGCCGGACCAACACTCCCCCAAATTAGGACACTTGGCCTCTTCGCAAACGGTATGAAGCTTCAACTCCCTCAGCTTTTTCTTAATCTGGGTATACTTTTCCCCACCTGGGATTGATTCCTTCATCCATTTTGGCTTGGGCAAGGGTTTTTTCTTGGTGCCAACTTCCACAGAATACTCGTTCTCAGTCTGCAGGCTCGTGAAGTCGGATAGGGTCGGAGACTCCGCCGCCAGCCGTTGCCTCAAGCCTTCCAACGTCTGGGTGAATTTGGATGAGGGCTCCGGGGGCGATGAATTCAGGGTTGAGAAGAATCTCCGGGATTTGAGGGCGCGCGTCACGAGCGTTGATGCCAGGCGGGAATTCATGGTCGTTCGCGGATTGCTGATTCGATTTCAAAGGGTTGATTAGTGGTGGTTAGAGGCTAACGGATTGATTCCGATGACGCAGACCGGAGATTGGGGGCGGAGGGATTGGAATCTGAGGGCTATTGTCCTCTTCTATTCCTGAACATCATCCCTACCTTTGAGGCTTTGACGGCTGGACGGGATGGACTTGGAGAAAACCGGAAAAAAAAAAAAAATTGATGCCCACGACCCGGTTTTTTTAGCCCTTAAGGGTTAAAAATGTAATTTTACAGAAGTTAACCTTATTTATAAGCGTCTTTGACTTTTCCTTTCCTCCGTTCGTTGGCGGTTCGGCATCGGCGCCACTTTGCTCTGGTGTAAGTTTTGGTTTTGGAGCGGGAAACGGAGGCGGATACCTCTGTTACTGATGTGAACTCGGTGATTCCCCTTCCGGCCGGCGTGATCGCTGCGGTGTTTGATCAATTGGATCGACTTGAATTGCATTGCAGTAGTTAACGAGAGGAGAAGGATGGGGGTGATGGAACTGATTGGCAAAACCCGCGTTGAGACATTTATGAGTTGGTTTGTGAGAGTTCATCCCCACGAGACCTCCGCTTTGTTCTATTCCACATCTACTTTCTTCTTCGTACGCACTTCACTCTCACTTTCCAGTTTGTTGAATTTCACCGGCCGGAACTAATTAAAGATATGTTTTTTGCTTGTCTTTTGTCATTTTCCAGATTCTGAGTGCGTATTTTTTGGTTCTGCCCTTGCGCGATGAAGGGGCCATATCGTTGGGGTTAGAGAATTTGCCAGGGCTTTTCGCTGGGTCCTTGGTTCTTACGTTGGTTGCTGCTCCCCTCTCCACGCTAATTTTCTCTTTGCCCAATCTTTCCAAACGGAAGGTCGGTCTTGAATCCGTTTCTCATTTTAACTATTTTCGCATTGGTTTTGGCACATACTGCTCGTTCTCTAAGCTTCGTGGATGTAATAGTTGTTGATTCTTATGTAAATCCCAGGCTTTGGTGTTCATCCACAGGTTTTTTAGCGCGTCTCTTATCTTATTCTTTCTCCTGTTTGTTTTTAGTTCACCTGGAACTGCAGCTTTCAACTTCAAGGTCAGGATGATGTCAAACAAGATTCATTTAAACTTGTGTCCTTTTTAACTTCAAAATTCCTGAACTTTTTTATTTGAATCAGGGGCTTCTTCATATGTCATCTACAATCAAAGAAGAACTCAAGGTTGAATTGGATCACGCAAGTGCTCCTCCTCCTGTTGGGGGGAGCCACAATGAAAGGTTCTATAATGCTGTCAGAATCTCCTTGTTTCTTTGGGTATGTGCTTCCTTTTTCTTCTTCATTATGTACTACCTTAAACGGCTTCTGATAAAATCTCTCCTTATCATTTCTCACCTCAGGTTGCGCTTCTTAATCTTATTACAATATCATCTACATGGGCTAGAGTTATAGATGTGATGGATAATGAGGTTAGTTCTACTCCCTGTCACTTTTCTGAAAGTTTTTTTATCATAATCTGATCCGTCAAGACTTTCAACTCTAAAAGCATAATGTAGAATGTAAGTTTCTATTGCAGTTTGGTTGTGTTGTTTTATATGATTAACTCATTCCTATATTCAGTCAGGTTCAAGATTGTTTGGTTTCATTGGTGCTGGCGCTACATTTGGTCAGCTATTTGGTTCAGTGTTAGCTACAGTAGTGGCTTGGTTAGGACCATGTATGTAAAATTTCTGTTCTTTATTAGAAGTTTTACTGTAAAAGTTATTTTGCTTCTGCCTTCCATTTGTAATTATTATTTTCTATCGTTTGGCTTCTAACTTGATGACCTGGAACTGGGATCTTGTAGATTTACTTCTTTTTGCTGCTATTTTAATGGAACTTGCTGCACAATCTGCCAAAGGGATTGAGAGGGATATCACTAACCTTCCTGATGAACTACACCCAATAAGGTCTTATATATTTCTTTGCCTGTCACAGAAACTGTTGCTAATCACTGGTCTTTACCCTTTCATATTTTCTGCTTGATGTGGATGTATATATGTGCTTGGCATCTATGTATACTCATACGACTAAACTGCACACAGTTAGACCTGTATACACAAAATATGGTGCTTGTATGTACACACGTCTTGTGTACAAACATAATTTTGGATGCATATGATATTTACATATCTGTGAACATACACGTGCAGATATGTATGTAACATGTAACTATTTAATTGTAGGCAAATATTCTATTGTATGGTAAAAAAGCTGCTGCCGCGTGACTTGAGGTCACGGGTTCAAGCCGTGGAAACAACCTCATATAGAAAAATAAGGTAAGGTAGCTTACATAAGGCCTTAATTGCCCAGACCTTCCCTTGACTAAGCACATGCGGGGGCTTCTATGTATGTATATAAAAAGTTATTGCATTTGCATTTGCAGACATATGAACCTGTGCTTGCATGTTTTTTTTCCTGCATGCACATTTACGCAGATATGTAGTTACTAATATCCTTTTGGCTCACTGATATATGGTTTCTGATGGTATCTTTCGTTATGTGAATCTTCGGGCTTAATAAAGGCTGCACATTTTCTATATTATGTTGTTCAGGAAAGTTGATAGTGATCACCATGATGTTGCTGATCAAGACTCTGAACCGACTTCGGGAAGACCTTCCCCTAGATCGTCTGATACGGCAGTAAAACCTCAGTTCTGGACTATATTAGACGGGCTTCGCCTCATACTCTCATCAACTTACTTAATTTATGTTTCTGTATTCTTGTGGCTGAGTGCGGTGGTATCCTCCTTCTTTTACTTTCAGGTAAGGGATACCTGATTGCTTTGTCTTACTCAGTCTTGATTGGTGCGTTAGTCTTTACTTTTTTATGGTGAGGTTATTCGTCACCACAAGTTTCTTGTAAGACACATTTTACAACGACAATAACAAAACCTTGTCCGATAAATATGGGGTTGGTTATATGGATCATATCTTGTGAGGTCAATATAGTAAATTTTAGGAATGCAAGTATTATATGGCTCTTGTTAACCCTCTTTTCTGAGTTCTTTTCCTATGTGATAACCTGATATTCTTGTAGCTTCATTTGTTTTCCACACAGTTACAAACAGTATCATCCTATTGATCACAATCTAAGCGGATATATAATTCTCACTAAAATGACACTTTGAATGCTTAATGGTGCATTTTTGGTGTCTTATTTCTGCCACTCATAATGCATCATTAGAATTGTATTAGACTTCAAAAGAGTTGTATATCTCATGCAAATTTGGATTTATGTATAGGCTGATCTTCCATGATTTTCAGGCTATCATGGTTTTAACTCGTTGCAGTTAACCAGTTTCTCACGCAGACTTCTTTCTCTAACAAGTTGCCCCTTTTCCTTCTCTGGTTTCATTCCTTTCTATCTGCAGAAAGTAACAGTGATTGCCACAAGTGTTGTAAACCCTGTTGAGAGAAGAAGATTGTTTGCTCAGATCAATAGCTTTATTGCTATTTTTATTCTTGGTGGACAACTTACGTTAACGGTATGACACAGCTGTCAAGATGTTCTGATGTGGTATTCCTGGAACAGTCATTCTGTTAATATTGCAAAGTTAGGAGCTTTTCCATAGTTTCCTTTGCTTTTTCCTTGTATGATTTGGTGGTTGACTTGTGTTACAAATTACATGAAATCCTACAGGGGCGCATCCTTACCATGTTTGGAGTTACTACTGCTATAAGTTGTACGCCGTTTGTTTCCATCATTAATTTAGTCGCTATAGCTGTGTGGCCAACTTGGATTGCTGTTGCTGTCTGTGAAACCTTGCGTAAGGTCTGTTTTATTTACTTCCTGACGATGGAAAATGAGAAGGGAACCACTCCCCTGCTCTCTCTCTCTCTCTCTCTCTCTCTCTCTCTCTCTCTCTCTCTCTCTCTCTCTCTCTCTCAAGACCCCTAAAGAAACCTAAAGACAAAGGATTTTAGGGGGGTTGAATTAAGAAAGCTGTCATTGAAGTTGCATTAATAGCAAAATTAAATCTTTGTTGATTCAGGTTGTTACATATGTTGTAACTAGGCCTGGGAGAGAGCTACTTTTTACTGTTGTCTCACAGGATGAGAAATACAAAGCAAAGGTATGAGTTTCTAATATTCCAGCTGACTTGATTTTCCATCTCCTTTGTCTTTGCAAAGACTAATGTGAAAATCAAAGACAAGGACAAGGATTATGCAAAATGTCAGCTGATATCATCCGCATTCTGCAATCTGATGATGCAGGTATGCATAGACGTGATCGTGCAACGCCTCGGAGATGCTTCAGCTGCCGGAATGTACAAACTCCTTTACAGCACTCTGAATGGGAAGCCGTCAACTGCCTCCCTATATGCCTTGCCTGTACGTAGCTTGCTTTCCAAGGAGTGTGGAATTGCTTAAACGCACCTCTATCTATTCTTGTCTGACTGAACTCTAATTTAGTTGTCTGAATTCTCTTTTTCCATCTATAATTTAAAACCCCTTTCCTTCTCCTGCATTTAAGGTGTGCGTGATGTGGGTAATGACTGCATTCCATCTAGGACGCCGGCAAATGAAACTGGCGAAACAACGTTCATCTCCGCCGCCTGAAACTTCCACAAAATGACTGTTGTTTCCAGTTGAACTGGAAAGTTCAGGGATGAAGGCTGAAGAGTGTACCGAACCCAACTACTCTCATGGAGTGGCACGGTCTCATTCGCAGTTTCGCACCACATCGCAAAGCCAATTTTGGTTATGGTAGCTGGACTAAATATTCTACTGTTCATTACTTTTGAGGGGTAATTTTTAGCTTTAAACCCTCAAAGAGCCCTAACTCATCCTCTGGAAATTCGCTAAGTACTTTTCTATGATGTAGTGAAGTTTTATTATTGCCGAATGCCAAATCATCATCTTCAAGCAACTCAGTACTTTTCAACGATGTAGTGAAATGCAAATTATTACATTATGGCTAAACCTGTTAACTCCACAAAAAATTCCCAGGTTTCAGCTCTTGAAATGGTGGGTCTGAATGAACTTCCACCTCTAAGTATCCCGGAGAGCACGAACACGATCCTGGATCAATTTCCTTTCCCAGTCTGCTACATCCCCAAAGGCGTAATCTGGAAGACTTTCAAAAGGTTCCTTCCATGGATCATTCTTGGTTAAATCGTAAGTAGCACCTCGAATCGCCGTCTTGTTAGGTCCACAAGGTCTCTTTAAAGTCAGTGCCTCATATGCTGTGTTTAGCTGCTCATAACATAATGCCAAAACACATCAATGGAGATTAACTTTTTCAATATCTCAAGCTAGAGCAGTTAAACTAATGTTGTTTCAGAAAGACAAGGACTTGATAACTTACATTCATGTCCTGAAACCAGAACATGTAAGCAATCGCTGTTGCAGGTGCCCTCCCCAAGCCAGCAGTGCAATGTACGTATACTTTTCCTTTCCCCTCTTCGATCGCCCCATCGAGCAATGAAACAGCACTTGGTAATATACCCCTCAAAGATTCTGGATCAAAATCCCTTGCCTGCAGATACACAAGATATATAGAGACATGTTACAGGAATTACCTAAAATGCACCAACTTTGAAAAAGAAAATTCTCAGAAAATCAAGAAGTATATGTCGAGAATTCGGGGAAGACTACATCACAAAAGGTTATGTTGCATGCGAAATAGTTCAAGCAATTGAAGGGAAAGGAATTGATCATGAACAACAGTCAAATATTGCCTGCCATACAATGAAAGCAATATCTGAGCTGTGGATCAGAAAATTGCTAGTTTCCAGTAGTTAATTGCTTACGGGTTTTCTCATGTGGTGGATTCCAATTTCTTTGCATCTTTTTACTATTGATGAGAGGTCGATTCCCCAATACTCGACATCTTTGTCTTGCTGCAAGTTGAGAATGTAGGCCACATTCTCTTCTTCTTTCAGATGATCAATGTCTTCAGCTTTCTGAGGTTGAGAGCCAACAATTAGGTTCTCAGTTATCAGGGTGTAGTTCATCCCTGAAACACAGATACATTTTATCATCAGTGATTACTCCCTTTAAAACAAGTGATCAAGCTGGCCTTCCTTATGCCTTCAGTGATCAATCAATGGCCATCTCCTCTCATATCGATCAAAAAACCAGAAGCCATAGCAATTTCAGCAAGAAACAACCAAATATTGATAGCGCAAGATAAGATAACGAATCAACCCATGTGAATTTTTTCAGCCCCTATTATGGAAACCTAAAAATTCAAGAGCAGCAAATAAAGCCCTAAAGAAAATAAAATTGAAGGGTGCGTAGCAGAAGAACTGACCGAGATCGTGATGATACTCGTAAGGATTTCTCATCATTTGCTTCATAGCCGTGTTGTACTCTTCCATTCTGCTCCTGGAGGTCCCCAAGGCTACTTTTCTGGAGGCATTTTCTTCAATCTCACTCCCGGGCAGTTTGCAGGAAATCCTGTTCCATTTCAACTCCTTCCTTGGCAGCCATGTGAGGTTACACGGAGATGGCCCGCTAATCTTGGCTGAAGAAGAGAATAACAAGACATTTTTGTTGATCTCAAGTGAATGTGAATGTTGCAGCAAAGAAGAAGACGACAACACTCTGTTTCCGATGGCTTCCATTCTCGATGATTGCCATACGTTTGTCAGATTTTTCATGGTGATAAAACTGGAAAATCTTATTCGGGTCGAACAAGAAATTCCAGTAACCCGCACCCGGACCCGTATGAAATTCGTGAACTTTCTTTTCCCGTAAATTCGTAATATGCCCTCCAATTAATGCAATTTAACACCAGCAGTATGTTTTCTTTTAGGTTATATTATTTTATCCGTTGTAATAGAATAGTTCACTTTCACTAGTATACAACTTATTAGGATATCAATGTATAATACTCAAAATAAATAATTTAACTTCATTTATACTCTACTTTTTAAGTATGGATTAATTGTGCAACACACATAACTATATTAGTAAGTATAAGAGGAGTAAAAAATTTGAAAATGAATTGTTCTATTAAAACAGAAAATATTTTTCAAAATGGACTTTTCTTATTCCATTAGAAAAGTTTTATTTGACAAATATACAATTTTTTTTATAAATGTTAAGGTACAATACTAAAAATAACTAATTGACACAAATTGTTACACTCGTGTCTTTGTTTTTAAAGTATAATTTATGAAACACATGTAATTATATTAGTGAGCATAAAAAAGAAAATACATTGATATTTCATGGTTGGTTGTCGTTTACGTTATGGTGAAAAAGGGCAGCTGACCCTTCACCCGACACAAACAAAAACAAAGTGAAGTGAGAAAGAAAAAAAAAGGCTACCTTTTTTATTGTGTATTTCCTTCCTACGATCTCCGCAAAGACTTAAAAAGGAGACAGTTGGCAACAAGGGAGCCCTCAACCACGAATTGCACGTGAGGCATATCGCGTTTCAAAATTGTCTGGTCAAACACTATAATGTTATCGGGAAGGAAAATGATATTTTCATGGTTCAGATACTCTATTACATATTTTAATAACTCATCGTAAATATTATTTTTTAAATTATTTTTTTAACCAATGCTATTCATTAGTATTCTACGTAATTTTAATATAATTTTTTATATTAATCTTGTATTTTAATATAATTTTATAGTATTTTTTTGATTTTTTAATATCAATAAATTAAAATAAATATACCCTAAACAAAATGGGTGAACTCTTAATCCAAAAATTTATTATAATGCTAATAAATATCATTGGTGAAAAGATTAAAATAAAAAATAATATTTACGTTGAGTTATTAAAATATGTAACAGGGAGTGTAACAGATGATCCTGAGCCCATTTTCAATACTTTAGCCTTATGGTAGTTTTAGTCCATGTTGTTTGTTACAATGACAGTTTTAATCTATTTTATTTTTCACTGTAGTTTTAATCCATTTTACATGTAATTGAAGGTTGAATAGGTCACTTAGGGCTTTTCAACAAAATTTATAAATCAGGAGTTAAAACATGAACTGTAAAATTAAAAAATTATACTTTTGATACCATATATTTGATCTTTTTTCTTTTGAAATTGAAAATTTTGCCTAATGACTTTGCAATTTATAATATTTTATATCATTTTACTGAAAGTTCAAACTCTCAAGTGTCTTAATTTTAAAAGAAAAAAAAATGTATAAGTACTTAAATCAATTAAAAGAGAATTTTGAAATATTTGGTCAAATATAGAGTATCAAATGTGTAATTTTTTAATTTTACATTTCATGTTTTAACCCAAAATTTATAAATTTTGTAAGAAAACCCCAAGTGGCATGTTTAACCGTCAATTATATGTTAAATGGTACAAAATTGCCACAATAACAAACAAAAGTGACTAAATTCGTCACAAATAGATAAAAGGGACTAAAACTGCCACAAACCCAAATGTAAAAGGTTAAAAATGTCATTTTTCCTTAACGAGAATAGCGATTAGTTACAAACGAACTGATTGTGTTCGTGACACGAAGAAACTTGGGTGCTGGACTCACTGTGAAGCCAAACTCAATATATATATATATATATATATATATTTTTTTTTTTGAAGGGAAAAAGACAGTTAAATTTCTTTTACCTCCAAATTTTGGAAAATTATTACTATTCTTTTATGTTACTATTGTGGCATCCCCAAAAATTGAAATTGAACCAATGATCTCAAGATTATAAGACCATCTCCTTCCTAGGGCTGAGAACGAACAGGAACGCTCACGAGCAAGTTCGGGATCGACTCGTTAAAAGCTCGGTTCGAGATCGTTTATTTATTAATAAACGAATACGAATAAAATTTTAGGCTTCGATTAATAAACGAACAATAAATGAACAAAAGAGAGCTCGGCTCGATTGCGTTCGTGAACAGCTCGATAAGAAAAAATAATTTTTAAGAAGGATAAAATACATATATAATTTATCATTCATACATATAACATGAAAATAAATTTGGTGCAGTGGTAAGACATCAAAAGGAGAAGCAAGGGAACTAGGGTTCAAATCTTCACAAGGACCTAATCCCACATCGGAAATGAGAGAAGATTTGGGAGGAAAATTCCTTATAAATAGATGAGCATGACACTTAGGGCTGAGAACGAACATGAACAAGCTCAGCTCGGCTCGATTAATAAATAAACAAATACGAACAAGATTTTAAGCTCGATAAATAAATGAACAATAAATGAACACGTCAAAGTTCGGCTCGGCTCGGTTCGATTAATAAATAAACGAACATGAACAAGATTTTAAGCTCGATAAATAAATGAACACGTCAAAGTTCGGCTCGGCTCGGCTCGTTATCACCCCTACTCCTTCCTACCACCACCCAACCCTCCCCCATAAATCTATTACTATTTATGTCTTATATAAACAATATTATTTGGGTGAAATGTACCAAATACCATACAACTATCGAGTTTTGCAAAAAATACCACTTTCCTTTAAAAACTTCAAACAACCCCACTTTACTTTCAAAACGTACAAAAACTACCATTTGCTCCATAATGGACGTTAAGAGGCTGACGAAAGGAAAAACGCAGGGGCAAATCCGTCTTTTCATGTCTTTTCACTGTTCATGTTCCCCAAATTTTTTTTAAATACAAAAAAATAGAAAAAATCGTTTTCTTCAGAAACTAGAAAAGTAAAAAACGGATTTGCAGAGAAGAAGAAGAAGTAGAAGAAGAAGAAGAAGAAGAAGAAGAAGAAGAAGAAGGGTGGAAATCGAGCTTCTTCTTCTTCCGATGCCCACCGAGCTTCTTCTTCTTCTTCCGATGCCCACCAAGAGAGTTAGAGATGATATCTTGGCAATCAGAAGGCAGAAATCTTTCCCAAACATAATCCGTGAAATTGTTGATGCTCGGCTTGCATCTTTAGGAGAAGCGAAGGCTATGATATTTGATATGCAACCTTCAGGTATGAACGAGAAAACCGATGATATCTTGGCAATCAGAAGGCAGAAATCTTTCCCAAACATAATCCGTGAAATTGTTGATGCTCGGCTTGCATCTTTAGGAGAAGCGAAGGCTATGATATTTGATATGCAACCTTCAGGTATGAACGAGAAAACCGATGATATCCCACCATCATTTGATTCATTTTCCGCCATTTCTTTCTTCTTTCTGGATTTAGTTTTACATCAGAAGAAGAAGCAGAAGCTCGGTGGGCATCGGAAGAAGAAGAAGACTCTGCAAATCCGTTTTTCACTTTTACTAGTTTATGAAGAAAACGATTTCCTTCAGTTTTTTTTTTTCTTCTGGTTTCTGAAGAACTTCAGTTTTTTTGTTTTAAAAAAAAAAAAATTGGGGAAGATGAACATTGAAAAGACATGAAAAGACGGATTTGCCCCTGCGTTTTTCCTTCCGTCAGCCACTTAACGTCCATTATGGAGAAAGTGATAGTTTTTGCACGTTTTTAAAGTAAAATGGTGTTTTTTTTTTTGCAGTTTTTAAAGGAAAGTTTTGTTTTTTGCAAAACCCGATAGTTGTGTGGTATTTGGTGCATTTCACCCATATTATTTATCAGTTATAACTTTTTATGAGTTGTAAAGTATAATATTTAAAATAAGTAATTTGACAGTCTTTTTTTTTTTAGTACTTATACATTTACTTTCTATTATGGATTAATTATGAACCGTACATTATCATATTATTAAATTACATAACTATTTAATTATAACAAAAAGAAAATTTCAAAAACATAAACATATGTAAAAGAATAATTTTTTCAAAACTGATACTTTGATTCAAAATGCAATACAAGAAAGCTAAGTCGGTTTGAAATTAAATTGTGCCAACTAACTCTGTCCTGAGACCACAACATTCCTAGCCGTTCTGCCAAAGCCAACAAGATCGATGAACTATTAATGCGCAGAACATTCATACGAATACCACTACTAATTTATAGCTCGCCTTCCAAATGGATGAAACCTCCCGGAGAGGGCACACTTGAACTTCAATGCCAACCCTATCACTATTTTTTGAAAAAAGAAAAAAAAGAAAGAAAAAGAATTCAACGAAAATGTTATGAAAACACACGTATCGACTTTATCTATGTTGTATCACATAATTGAGTTCAGTTTTTAATGTATTATATAAAAACATGTGTGTTGAATTTAGTTGTTGAACTATCATCATGTACGACTGTGTCACGGGATAAGTTTCTAGCCAACCATCTCCCCTAACAAAGCCTACTAAAGATCTAGCGGAGATACTAACGACAAACGGTTTGCATGAACATCCCGACCATATCAAAATGGAGCGACAACCATCAAAGTGAGGCAACGAGCAAGAAGATAAGTGTAGAATAAGTTTGGCAGAAGTTTTGCGAACATGCATTGCTTGTCGTACGATTAGCTTCTTTTGACAGTTCAAAAGAGCGATCCGTGACACACCCCCGTCAAACAGTCAGACATGATACTCTCAGCCCTCGCTCGCTAGTAGTAATAGACAATAGAGATAAGGATGTCCCTCCCTCCATAAGTGCTAGTGTCAAGTGGGGGGAACTTCAAATTTAATGGTGTGCCCTCTTTTGCACCCTCCCCTCTAATACTAATTGTAGTACTTATATATATATATATATATATATATATATATTTCTAAATAAAAAGCAGCAAATGAAACATTAGTAATCATCATCCAATGGGACCAATTAATTAATTAATTAATTATATTTTTAGAGTGGTAAAGAAAGCGACTAGCAATAAACATAAACGAATGCCTCCTTTACTCTCACACACTCATTTCAGATTGGTTACTCATTCTCATCCATCCATCAAAATCCATTTGTTTAAAATAATTTCCTTCTTTAGTTTGTTGATGGATCATCCTTCTTTAAGATCAAATTTCAGAGCCTCCTTTAGAGATTCACGGCGGTAAGAAATTACAAATACATGCGAGAATCCCTTCGTGAAAGTTTATTAATAATATATTACGTTTTTTGTCAGAAATTTTGTCGTGTAATAAAAATAGTTGATTGAAAAAATATAATTATTGGTATAAGATGGGATGATGTTGATGGGTTTTGAGGTTTTTCCCTGTATAATATATCATTCATTCATATTGCAGTCCAATAAATAATGAATTCCGATAGCATTGGTGTGCCAGCTTTTAAGTTATTACAACACATCAACCTAGGCAATAATTAGCGTCCATCCAAGGTAGGAGATGTGGAACTTGCATTTCATTGATTCGACTTATCCTCGTAGAGATATTTTCCTCTTCAAATACTTACGTTAGAAGCGTTCGTTTTAAAGTTGTAAAAAATAAAACGAAATGAGTAAAAATGTCACTGAAAGAGTTCCTTTTTTCTACTAAAAGAGGAGTTGTCCCACATTATTTTGTTTAACCAAAAGGGGAAAATGGGATTGGCGGGTGAGAACAAGTGTGTCACTGCTGCTCACTCTCAGACTGTGAGTGGTTTTTTTGAGCAAATGCGACCAAATTTGGAGTGGCAAATTTCATGCATTTAGTCACCAATCTTACATCACACCCAATCGAACTCGATCAAATGAACCGATTTATGTTTATTGGATGCCACTTCACAGAATATATCAGTCAGTATCCAAGTAGCAGATAATCATTCTCGATCGATCGATTGCTTGATCATACTTCCACGAGCGGCCAAAACGCAGCAAGAAAAATGGAAAACAACGTAAACGTACGTTTTTGTTGGTTTTGGTTCGATTTCAATTGTTTGTGATGGCACGGAAGCTATAACCTTTTTTTGGCTGAGAAACACGGACACTTACTTGAGTGCTAACTTACTTGGGTGCTAACTTGTCCTACCACTACCACTTTTGCCTTTTCACTAGTATCTATAATCTATATACTTATCCCGTTACTCTCTATGTCTTATTAGAAAGAAAAGTGTAGTAGTATAATGGTTTACGAGTCACAACGTATATATTTTAAAATGTACTCTTCTAATAAAGTAGAATGAATGATATATATAATATGTTTATGAATCACAGTATTCAGTATAATTATGAAATGAACTCTTCTCATACTGTTTTTTAACGAACGAAATGAAACTATTATGATTATAAAAAACGGTCACAAAATACAATTTCAAACCCGACTTTTTATCGACATGAAAGGAGTATCACTTTACAAGACTCTTTTGGGAACATTTGATAAAATTGGAACGATACCCTTACTACATTTGGCTGCACTTCAGAATCTTAACTACAGCAAATATGATTATATGCTACCAAGTGTACAAGATAAATTGATAAGGGAAAAGAATTACGAAAATTATATGCTATTCCAAAACAAAATGCAAATAATTAAAATCCAAAAATATAATTACAATTAATTAATTTAATCTGATTAAACTGATCTTCCATCTTCCAGAGGAGCAAGAGCTTCACCTTTGCTGCTGCTTTCATCCATGACTCCATTCTTCACAACACCATTGTTATGATGATTATTATTATTAGTACTCATCTGTTTCGTAACCCCTAATTTCCTCAGACAAATCTCACCCCAATCCCACAAATTCAAAACTATGTAAGTTCCGATGCCGCCGATCAACCCGTACGCGATCGAGTACGTTAATGGCATCAGAATCAAGGTTATGAACGCCGGAATAGCTTGCCTCATGTCATCCCACTCGACCTCGACCACCGACCTCATCATCAGCACCCCCACTAGTATCAGCGGCGGCCCCACCGCCCACGGCGGAATGGATGCCAGCAACGGGGTGAAGAAGAACGCCAGGAAAAAGTACCCCGCCACGGTCAACGCCGTCAGCCCTGTTCTTCCACCTTCCCTGATCCCCGTGGATGACTCGATGAACGCCGTCACCGGTGACGTCCCTAACAATGACCCCACAACAATAGAAGACGCGTCGGACATAAACGCGAAATACTGTCCCTCGAAATTACCGTCCTCGTCGGTGAAACCGGCGAAACGGGCCATTGAATACAGGGTTCCCGTGGTGTCCAGAATGTCAACGTACAGAAACGTGACCAGCGCTTCCCAGAAATGCCCTTTTCCGATCTCCCTGAAGCTCAGGGCTCCGGCCGTGCTCTCAATTTTGTGAACGTCGACGACTTTTTTGAAGTATTCGTAGGAAGAATTCCCCGTAACTGAGTCGGGAAAAGCGGTAACGCTGGTGTTCCTGAACCACGAAACGGCGGTGACGAAAACGATGCCGTATATCATCGCCCCCTTTATATTCTTCACCAAACAGTAGGCTATGATGACAAATCCCACCACGCCGAGCCAAAACGTATGACTTTCCATGCGCCCATGCAAACAGAGTATGTCGTCGGAGGGAGTTCCGCCCGGAAGCAGAGCAACCGTCCCGTTCAGCGACGCGATCACCGGCGCCACCGATGCACGGGCGGAGCGCGGACAGGCTCCCAGCGTCAGCAGCGTTGATGCGCTGTAACCCACGAGCCCCACGCCTTGGTTGTTCTGCAATCCGATGAAGGCTAAGAAAAGTCCTATCCCGGCGGAGGAAGAAATTCTCACGGGTTTCGGAACCATTTTAGCGAGCTTCGCGCGCAGACCGACGGCCGATATGAGTAAGAATATTAGGCCTTCTATGAAAACGGCGGCTAATGCGCTCTGATAAGAAACGTTGCCGGAGCCGTGAAAACCCACGACGGTGTACGCGAGGTACGCATTGGCCCCCATTCCGGGAGCTAAACCTAACGGCAAGTTCGCGAATAAGCCCATGATGACGCATCCGATGAGGGAGGAGGCCACGGTGGCGACGATCAAGTCTTTCCGGGTTTTCTCGAGGCAAGCAGAGTATCCCGGGTTAACAGGGTCGAACTTGCAGGACACGTCCGGCGTTATGAGACGGAGGTTCGGGTTTCCGGTGCAATTTGACGGAGAGACGGAGGGGTCGGAGCAGAGGGGAACGCAGTCGGAGACGGAACAGGTCCCGCCGGAGTCAGAGAGAATAGAGGCATTGACGGCTAAGATATAAGCCATGGTGAGAAAGGTGGTTGTGCCAGCGCGGAGCTCAGTGGTGAATGTGGTTTTCCGTTCCTTGATCTTGAAACGCCTACCGACCCTGCTATCGGCGACGGAAGCATTGAGCCGGGATATCGCCGACTGCTTTTCCGGCGGCGGCAGTGGTGCAGCAGACTCCAAGTCCATTGGGGTTTCTTTTCTTCTTTTTTTTTTTTTGGGTGTGAGGTAGTTTAGGATCTCTAATAGGGTGGAAAGATTTATAGTTAAAAAAATAAAATAAAATAAAATTGTAGTTCAACTCAAACTAGTACTACTCATTTATCCTCACTACTTTAAATAACTCTTTTCAACCTTTTATTTATACTGTTCATAGTTTGTACTTTGTAGTTTGTACCAGTACAAATAATGAGTTCTTTGTTTTGGTTGGTCCAACGACTTTAATAAAAGCTTTTCTCTGCCTTGTCTTTGGCGGTTTGCTAAAATGATAAAGAGTTGGTCTAGTAATTAGTCACAAACGAACTCATAAAATAATTTACGACGAGCTTGAACTTTACTTTAGATAGGGGAGAGAAATTTAGGGCATAGGACTCACTCAATATGAAGAACCCTAAAAAAAAACAAAATCATATTTGTTGAGGAAAATATTAAAAAGAGATATTTTATAATCCAAAGCGGTGGTTGTTTTTTTTCCAATTTATAATTCTGTTTTCCCAAGAGTGTGAATAAAAAATAAAAAAAAAAGCTGTTAGGAGGAGTTTTGCGTATTTTCACACGTTTTATATTTATATGGGAAGACAAAAAGGGGACAAGTTTGACTATGCAAATTGTAACATTTTTTTTTTCTTCTTAAAATAGTGGTCAACGTGAATGAGCTAAATAGTCAATTTGCTGCTCCTTAAGTTTCAAAATGGAGAATTTTTAAATTGAAAAAATGGGATGATATTATATAAGCACAAATTAGGGGGGATGAATATAAGTAAAATGGACAATTCAAAGTATTAAAATGAACTTGAGAGTTCACACACATTTGATGATGAATTGTCGTTGGCGTAGGCGAATATATGTGCTATGATATGGAGGAGAAAGTTGGCAAAAGAGTACGTAGGATTTGATTTTTCTTTGACAACGTTAGTAATAAATAATGAAAGCCCAAATCCAACGTTACGAAATTGACTTTGCTTAAGTAATCCATTTGCTCACGGAACTATTCATTATCCTACCTTACTTAGGGTCTCAGTTTTGGTCACTATTTTTTCCTAACTAAAACTCAACCCAATCAGAAAGAGCAGACCCTTATTTATCAATGTCTAACGCCGCTTGCTTCCCAGTTCACACACATAATTAAAACATATATGTGTGGGTGTGCGGGCGCGAGCCATCTGTGGCGAATTCAAAAACTTCTTTTTTTTCTTAATTTTGAAGGAGTACAATATACATATAAAATTTTTTTGACAATGAAATACATTATTAATAATAATAATAAATATACATACATACACTAGTAATAAGGGGTAAGACAAGGTTGGACGGGTTTGGGGACCACCCCCACCCCACCCTGGCTCCTCCTGTATGCCATTTGCTTTACCTTTCACACATGACACTTTGTCCCGTATGGTATGCTTTTTGAAAGGTGTTTTGAAAGGTGTTTTGGATTTTAAAATTATTAAAAATATATTAAAAATATAAAAAGATGTTTGGAAAATGTAAAAAGGTGTATTAGAATTGATGAGAAATTATTATAAAATGAAAGTGAGAGTGAAATGAGATGGAAAAAAAAGTTGCCATACAGGAACACAAATTGCATGGCATCCTCCCATTTTCGTACACGGATGTCGGGAGTTCAGAATCCGTAAGCAATGTCGTTTATTATATATTTTCAATATACTTTTTATATTATAAATTATTTTCAAAACTCTATAAGGTCGGAAGTCCCTTAAGTTCCACCCAAAATGTGTGCAGTGGAGACTTGCGTAATGCATTATTGATTACGGCTTTGACGGATCTCAAACAGAATCTTTCCCTCCGTGTGTGTCACCAACAATAAGCAAGTACAGATTCTCCCGGTTTCCTTTGACCTATTACCAGTTTTTCTTGTTAGCTAGTATTAGGTTTCCATTTTAACGTAAACTTCATTACTCTTTACCGTCTCACTAAAAAAAAAATCAGACGATAGGACAATTATTTTTGAATCATTAAATACAACTTTTAATCCCGTTAGTACATTTCCTTTGCACAATGAATCAGTTGGTTGGTCTTAGGATCAAATCTCGTACTTCAGAATTCGGAAGCGGATAAAATAAATATTGAAATGGGAGGGGTGCCAATTTATATAATTAAAGAATATTATAAGGGAGAGAAGTCAATTTTATTGAAATACTGCAGGGAATTATATTATCAGAAAAACATATTACATGGACTGAGCATGATCATGTACTAATTCTAATTGAACCACACAACTATTTTGCAACCAATCCTATCACTTGTCATGTTCTCACTTTTACCCCCTTTTTATTATTTTTCTCAATTCGCTCCTACAAGGATCAAAATGTTATTTTAAATTATATTTTAACTTACGGGTGACAATTTCTAGTACCCTGACTCTGTAAACAGATTTGAATTGAACAGGTAATAGTTAAACATGTATGTTAAAGTTAGAGAGTGTTGACAGATAAATGCCCGAATCAAATTTTAATGCCAATTGACACTGTAATCTAATAATCAAATTAGATAAAAGAAACAAGAAATGATTAGACACAACATTGAATGACTGGGTAACCATGTCACCTGCTGCTCCTCTGCCTATTGCCTACTGTCACCGCACATCAATTACTTACCAAATCCAACACTCAACATTCTGTGGCCACTTTTATCAATTCGCATTACCACTGTGAATATGTAATTGTGGCTTTGATTCTTTCTCTAATTCTCACTTTTATCCTTGAACTTGAAACTGTTTTTCTTCGGGCACTTGTCCTTGCCTCCTAAAAGTTGAATGATGATTACATGAGAAACTTATTAGTAGTTTTGTTCCACTGAAAACTGAGTGCAGAATGCACATAAAATAGTATAAAGGCAGCAAAGCAGGCTTTATCTTTTTTTGTCATTGCACTTGATGCCTGTGTCTCTCAACTCAACTCAACAAACACTGATGAGATGAGATAAGATGAGTGAACCAAATAAAAAATTAAAAAAAAACCATTTCAAGCTTTCATCAATCGACACATAACAACCCTGTTTTTTTTTTTTTTTTTTTTTTTAAGCACTCTTTATTCCCCCGTAATTTCAGCAATGAATAGCTTCCACAATGGCGAATAATGGAATCAGAACCCAAACTCCCACAACAAACCTTTTGTCACAATTCATGCCATCTGTGAGCTAATTTTTCTGCTGTTTTTTAACTACTCAAACAATGCAGATTGCAGATGCAGTTCCAGATGGGCTTCTCCGATCCAATGCCGGCCAATCCAATCTGTTTCTAGTATTAAAAATACGACTGTTTAAAAATGGAATGTCGATCGTGATGTTAGTATAGTAAGCATTTGTATTGTACGTTCACTCTAAGTTACGATACATATGTGCGATACGTATAATTTGGATGGCATCCACATTGGTGGTGGGTGGCCGACACGAGGTATGTTAAACTAGTCCTCATTCATTCATCACCTTCGAATATACTACGTCTGAACAAACACGTCCTTCATTTTTCGTTTTCTATATCTTTCTGCTCATTGTTTCACTGAGAAATGAAGAATCTGTTTGGGACTTTAAAGTGATATACACTATCCATCCATGAGCAAAGAAAAGAAAAGAATGCTTCTTTTTTTTTTTTTTTTTGGTTCTTGATTTATCCGTCTTTCACGTACGGTGCCATACAGCTCGTCATCATTAAAATTGCCTCTGTTCTTGAAATGACTCCCCATGCTCTTTATTGAATGAGGTAATTTGAGAATATGAATCTTCTTCACAGGCGAAATTTGTCGACCAAAATTCAAAGCCCAGCTCCATTTATGCCAGAATCATCTCTTTGTTTTCTGGGCCCCTTTTTTTTTTTTTTTTTTTTTTTCCTTTTCCTTGTTCGTACCCAAAAACAACAGCTTCATGCTGACAGGACCTTACAGGCGCCCCATCTTCTTTCTTCCCTTTCCCCGGCTATCCACAGGATAACGTAATAGTCAGACACAAATTCAAATATACAGTGAGAAGCCAAACAGAATGGTTCCTGTTTCCACATTAACCTCTTATAATGGCTCTTATAATGGTCAACCCCATCATAACAAGAACACGAACGTGGCTTTCTGAAGCCTGTTAGTGATACCACAGACCAACATGTTCCACTTCTGTTCTTGCTCTCCAACAAATGCTCTTGTTTTGACTTATGATGCAAATCTTGTCGGATGGAACCACGACATGTACCAAATACAGCAGCCTCAAATAGAAGAACATCAAAATCCAAAGCATGCAAATCCTAAACATGATTCATGGGATGTCGGTGCAACTATATGCAAGAAGATGGAGATTTCCTACATCAATTCCACGAACAGAAACTACCCCAAAAAGATCAGTTACAATACAAAACTCACACAAGCAATGCAATGAACAATGATTTCTCTTCAACAAGCCAATATTTTCGTTACATACAAACATATTTCTCAAAAGGATCTCGATTAACGAAATCAGCATAACCTCTAATTTCACAAATTACTCACGTAGAACATAGGATTTTCACTTTTCAGCAGCTTTCTTCCTCATCGTTTTCACTACATATGCTACTGCTAATTACCTTGCCAAGCCCAGACAATATCTGTTAAAGCTGGTTTAAGATGTTGCTTCAACATGTTAAGATAGTCTATTGTATCCCCACTAGACCTTCTAACCTCCACCAAGTAGAAGGAGGATGCGATTTCAAAAATTTCAACTTCTATGGACAAAGTACCATTTCCACTCTCACTTGCTGCTGCCTCCAATTTCATCACCCCGCCTTCCTTCTTCATGACTTTCAGCCTTAGACACTGGGCAATTCCCTCGAGTTTGGATATGATAGCCTCCACAGAGCTTTTGGATACAAATTGCAGTTCCTCCTTCTGGTCATTGCTCACAAACAAACCAGATAAATCAAAACCTGTAGAAAGGGAAATTATATCAAAGGCATTGAAGTTAGTAGGCTTTGTCTCGGTGGAAGCAGCACCACAGTATTCATTAGGAATACTCAGATTATTAGCATTCAGCGGGGTCACTTCCATGGCTTCTACCACACCAGTGTTAACATGTCTGCCGCAATCCTGCCCTTTTTTGAACCAGGGGTTGTCCATAATTTTGGCAATTGAAATTCTAGTATGGGGATTTGGGTCAAGGATCCTCGATAACAGTTTGCGAACTTCTGGAGGAAACCAATTAGGACATTTGTACTCTGCCTTGCTTATCTTCTTATACAACTCGATGATGTTTGAGTCGTGAAATGGGAGATATCCAGCCAGTAGAACAAATAAGATTACACCACAAGACCAGATGTCAGCTTTCGCCCCATCATAACCCTTTCTGCTTATGACCTCAGGAGCAACATAAGCTGGGGTTCCACATGTTGTACGAAGTAATCCATCTTGACGCTTGGATTCAGACAGAGCACTCAATCCAAAATCTGACACCTTTAGATTTTTATTCTCATCAAGCAACAAATTTTCTGGTTTTAAATCACGGTGGTAGACACCCCTGCTGTGGCAAAAGTCAACAGCCATGATCAATTGTTGAAAGTACTTCCTTGCAATGTCTTCTTTCAGCCTTCCCTTTGCCAGCTTTTTAAATAGCTCACCACCCTTGGCATATTCCAATACAAAGTAGATTTTGGTTTTGGTTGCCATGACCTCATAAAGCTGCAAGATGTGTGGGTGTTTGACTAGTACCATAGCAGAGATTTCCCGCTTCGTCTGATCGATCAATCCAACCTTCATAATCTTTTCTTTATCAATCACCTTAATAGCCACACTCTGTCCAGTTGCAAGGCTCCTACCATAATATACTTTTGCAAATGTTCCTTGGCCAAGTAATCTTCCGAACTCATACCTTTTCATTAAAATATTTGTCTTATTCTCCATTTTACTCACACAATACTATATACCTAGTACTAATATTCTCCTGCTCGAATGATATATGACGTACTGAGCAGGACTCCCTTAGAGATAAAAGATTCAACCGTCTCCCTCGTGCTTCAGCACGACAGGAAAGCAACAAACAGTAGTCCCATTTTGCATCTGGGCGTCAAAGTTTGATGTTCCGTTACCCCTATATCCCAATTCATCAAGGACATACAGCAGAAGCCCAGATGGATCAAGATCCACTTTGATCTCAGAAATCGAAGGTCTGGCAGGGTTCCACATCTTTCTGCATTCCAGGTATCTTTTTGTCAAATATCTAGAAATGTCCTGGATCCAATAGATGGAGGATAACTATTAAGATTGGAATGACAACGGAAGATTTGAAGATGGCTGGCAATAACAATCATCCAAAATCAAAAAGGAAAAAAGAAGCATATAATGCACAGGTGAAAAGGTAATGTAGTACTCCACAAGTCCATCACACTAGTCAATGAAAGTTTCAAAAGAGAAACGGAAGGAAATGTGGAATTATTGGCGACAAGACATCAGAAGTTGACGCTTAAAGAAAATTGTAACAAGGAAATTTATTGGGTACAAAGAATCAGAGGGAACCATCTGATGAGAAAATCTAGGTGATGGCCAATTATACAAGGTAGACCTCACTCTGCCTCATATTATATGTCATAAAATACACCCTTGGGAACATCCTAAAAGTGCCTGACCAAACACGAAATCCTGAACCAGATGCAAATTTTTCCATTGAGTTCAACCTTTGCAAGATCTAATCTTTATTCACTAAAATAAACAAGACCCGATGATCACAATCTAATCCACAGATAATGGCCAATCAAAAATTTCCAACATCCTTTCCCATATACAATCAGAAAGCAATAACATAGGGCTAATCCCAGGAATGAATAGAACGTAGTTTGCACGCAAAATATGATTTCGCAGAATCAGGAAACCATAAACGTATCCAATTTTGGAAGCAAATACAGAAAACAAGCATCGAATGCATAGTATAAAAAAAATAAAAACAAAAAAGGAGGAAAAAGAAAAGGCAAAACAAATAACTAAAGAGTGAGTACCTTGAAGAAGAGGACCGAAGAATCGTCCGGAAACTCGAGGAAGAAGGCAACCTGAGCAGGGAGAGAATTGAGGAATGAAATCGTCGAGCTTTAAAGAGCGATCGAAAGGGATATTCGAGAGAGAGAGAGAGGGAGGGTCGCAATCGGAATATGAAAGGGAAAAAATTTACTGTTTATTACAACGGAAATTTGTTCAAGGTAAATAAAGATCATCATGTGTTCTGTACTATTATTATTATGTTGTACTATAAAAATAAAGAAAGTAAAAAAGTGGTTCCGCTATTCCGCTGTTCTTTTTCATTTTCTTTGCTTTTTTTTTTTTTTTTTTTTGGGTTAGTTGAGGTTAATACAAGCAAAATAATTTTGGATTCAATGCATCGGCTGCGCCATATAAAATGATACAGATACATTCCGGGCCGTGTATGTATAGAGACCGAAAATGTAAATAATAATATACATTATTAAACTTACCGTGCTATATTTTTATGAATGAAACTGAAACTGATTTATTCGTATCTAATAATAATTAGAGTTTGCCTTTTGTAGTTTGTACAGCTGCACCGAGCTGGATAAGTAACCAGTTACCAGGATCCACCCGTCAAGGGAGGCATGAATCAACTTTGTATCTGAGCATCTTTTTCTACAATATTCATCATTATTTAAAATTAATTAACTATTACCATATTCAGATGGCAAAGCAGCATTTGTGGGCGGATTCCTACTTATTGTTACAAAGTCCTACTAGCATACGCAAAATTATACTGCTGAAACTCTAAGTTTGAACTTTGGATACTTTTCAGACAATATATATATATATATATATATGATTACGTCACAATTATTTGGATACTGGCTGTTATATTACTTACTCCGGAGTCCGGAGTATTATTATTATTATTCATTATTCCTCTCCCTTTCAAAATTTGAGAAAAAAAAAAAAAAAAAAAAACAGAATGTGTGGATGGGACGTTGCGACTTTAATAAGTGGACCAAGCGAAAATGAGGCTACGATTCAAACTCAAAAAAGTTTCAAGTTTAAAATTTAAATAACTCTTTCTATTTTCTTTTTAAAGGAAAGAATAAGTATCTTTGTAACACTTTTTCTTTTACCTTCTTACAAAAATATAATAAATAAAAAAAAAAAAAAGAAGACAATATCTTCTTAACTTTAATTTGAAGGTATTGGGACTTTTTGATAGTGAAAGGAGAATGTGACTATCAAACTAGGAATTTAGAGTTATTTTATAAGTATGAGAAAACAAAATTTGCGCATTTGGTCACTTACCTTTTCTATACTATTATTGTTATTACACGAAATGTTTTGATGATTTATCTTGCATTACAATCAGCTAGACACGAACTCATTTATACAGTTAAATTCAGTGCACTCGAATAGACAAGACAGTGATTATATATTATATACTCAACCCGACCTCATGTGGTGGACAAATGTTTGTTGGGGTTTAAATATATATATATATATATATATATATAATTATCAGTTATAACCTACACCACAATAATAATGCCCAATCTGCCCCAAATACTTTTTATTTCCCACTGGGGAATTATTATTAATAATTGATTCTAAAGGCATGTTCTTTATATTGTGTTTGAAACTTGATTTTGAAAAAATAATTTTCTAATCAATTTTCATCATTTCCAATATAATTTTTTACTATTCAGTTACAAATTTTTTTTATATTTTTAATACATTTTTTACATCATAAAATTATTTTCACAAATCCACAACATAAAGAACATGCCCTAAATTTGGTATACGTTTTAAAAGAACAAAAAACAAAAACAAAAACAGAGCAGAGCAGATAGTGGCCCTATATTTGCATGCTCAGCATTAGTTTTTTACACACAATTTGGTTAGGTTGTAACTTGTTATGTAATATGTGAGTGAGTGAGGTGAGCAGTCTCATGCCACTTGCCAAAAGATTCTTGTTGACCACCCAAGTCCTTTCAGATTATAAAACTACTTCTCATTCATTGTATCATCTTATTCTATTATAGCAATTTCACGAAGACGTTCAACCTACACACAACACATATTGCTAATCTTAAAGGATGGTAACAGTTCTTCACAACACATAAACCCGACATCTTTAAAGAATGGTAGCGGTCGAGGAATGAATTATACAAAGTAGTAATGATGTTCTAGTAACACTCCTATTCAACTGGCCTATGATGCTAGAGATGCTGCCATTGTTTAATCTAAATACTGTAAGTTGTAAATCCCATCATTGTTCCCAACTGCCATCATCATCTAATATTAGTATTTACAGATTGACTTCAAAGCTTACAAAGTTCAAACTAATAGATTAATCCAATCTATAACTGGTCTGGGACAGATTGTAAAGCAGGTAAAACCTAGTGGAAGATAACCTCAACCCACTTCACCTAACAATCTAATTTTGAATAGCATAAGGTTGGAAACAACATAAACCACTGAATAACACCAGGTTCAAATGAAAAACAAAATGCCAACACATAAGCTTTGTTGGTTTTCCTTTCACACATTTGTTCACCAATCTCATTTTTCCAGTTTTTTACACCTTCTTCTCTGGATTCAAATACAAGGAATCTAACCAAGTTGTCTCCAAGTAGGAAATAATAATTTACATCTAATACAGAATCTGATGTGAATACTTTCTTCCTGGAACTCTATTCTATCTTTGAGCCGCCTTTCGAAAATTTGACTAGTGCAATTGTTATCTAGTGAGTCCAAAATCAAAACCATCCCTGATGCTGAACCTAATACCTAAGTCCTTTCGCAACCTCAAAGAAATGTGCAACATTTTCCTCTGGTGTTCCAACAACTATGCCATGACCAAGGTTCAAGATGTGTTTACCTTTACCGGCTTTTCTTACCGTGTCACGTATACGGTTGGTGATGAACTCTTTGGACCCAAAGAGAACACCAGGATCCACATTACCTTGTACTGCTACATCAGGACCCAATCGTCTCCTACCTTCGGCCATATCCACAGTCCAATCCAAGCTGACCACGTCCACGCCAGTCAAAGGTAGTCTCTCTAGCAAGCCTCCAGAACCACTAGCATATAAAATCAGTGGGAGATCTGGATGGGTCTGCTTCACTGAATCCACTATCTGTTTTAAATAAGGCAAACTAAACTCCTCAAAGTCCGCCGGACTGAGCTCTGTAGCCCATGAGTCAAATATCTGAACGGCTTGAGCTCCTTTATCGGCTTGATAGCGAACATACTTTGCCATGGATGTTGCAAATTTCTGAAGCAGTGCATGAAGGACCTGCATAGACAGCAAGAATGGATATCAATATGGGATGCTGGTTTAACATGAAAATCACCAACAGTACAAACACTCTCTATAACCTTTTCCTAAGCCATTTTTCATTGCTTTTTTTTGTAAATTCCATAGATTAGGTAAGAACAGGATGTAATTGCTGCAGACATTTGAGGACCAGTAAGCAAGAGAAACCAAGTTATCCGTGAATGAGTAAGATACAAATACTTGTCTTTCATGCCTAGATAAAATTTGAAATTGGGTTCATTCAGTCACCTTCGGCTGTGAGAAAGCTAGCCTTTTGATTTTTGTGAAATGTTTTGATGAACCACCTTCAACTACATATGATGCCAAGGTGAATGGAGCTCCAACAAACCCAAGCACCGCTGCTTCATTGTTAACCTGACCAAAATAAGGAATTTTTAGCAACTAACAACACTGTACTGGGCATTGGAGAACCTTAATCAGTTCAATATGTAGTGCTAAAGATCATTAACAATATCCAGTACTTAACGCATTAAATTTATTGTAGGAAAATAAAAGGTTTGAAGGAAGTTGGGATCAGGTAGAGCAACAGATGTTTTGCAGTTATCAATATTATAATTTTATATGTTGACAAAGGCAATCTGCAGTCACGTATCTGTGGATGCAGATCACACAATATTGTGCTTGTCTGTGAAAAAGCCTCTGTACAGTTAAATGGAGAAGCTTTAGCTCCACTAACTCATCATGCAAAGATTTGCATCTAGGTTCAAGAAAATTTTATCTTTCTAATTTCTATATTGTAAATGTAGTATCATTGTACCAGTTTAAAACACCAGAACACGGCACTCCAATTTGCTTGGAAATGCAAAAGGGGGTGGGGGGGGGGGTCAAAGTGACTTATCTAGTGAGAATTAGGAGATGACACTAGGAAATGGTTTCCTAATGCCTAAAACATTATTATACAAAATTTTAAGGGAATAAGAACAGAAAATGCAAGCAGACCTCTTTCCGCAAGATTGTTAATGCTTCACCAACATATGGAACGGACTCCTCTGGAATGAACTCTCTGACTTTCTCAACATCAGCAGCTGTGCTCAGAGGATCGTATATCAATGGCCCTTTTCCTTTTACAATGTCGAAAGGGATATTCATACCGGTGAGGGGAGTAAGAATGTCAGAGAATAAAATGACCTACAAAAGTGAAAAATACCATGACAAAGTAAGACACAGAATGAAACCCAATTCAGTCAATCAGGACTGCAGCACATGCTCTAAATGTAAAGTTCCCAGCTCTCCAAGCTCTAATTGATGATGCAATAGTAGAAAAAATCAGGCTCATATACAATAACACAGTAAAAAATGATGCTTTCATAAATGAACAATCAGTGTCTTTGGATTGATGGTGCATTTATAGATAAAACTGGACTCATCCACAAGCAAGCAGTAAAATGATGCTCTGTTAGATGAACAATCAGTATCTTTGGATTTGAGGAGGCATTTGTATATTAGATCCGACTCATCCACAAGCAAGCACTGAAAGATTATGCTTTCATGAACGAAAACAATGTGATCAACAAAAAAAAGTTATATGATATATAGAGAATAATCTTACACCATCAGGCCGGAAAACTTCCCACGGTTGTAATGAAATTTCCACCACAAGGTCTACGTTTTCTGATCTTTCACGGAATGATGGGTGCTTCTCGCAGATAGCTTGATAGCTCTATCAAATGAATGGAAAATGACTTAGGCCTAAGTTGATGACATTGACAGTTGCAAGAGAATAATATATATATATATATGTATAGTAAACGATACAAATATATTTAGCTCAATTCTATATTCACCTTCCTTGGGTCAAACTGTCCCCCTCTCCTCCCCACAACCCAAGGGAAAGGGGGAAAAAAAAAAAAAAAAAAGCAAGAAAGAAAAGAATGAACTGATGGTGCAGTGGCTCAACTTTGAATACTGTATATGAATGATCTTTCACTTACAAAATAGATGTGCATTGAATGTAAATAACAACTACCAAATGGATACACACTACTGAGGTTATTCCCAAACACAAGTAGACCATTCAAGCCACCAGAGCTGCAAGCTCTAAAGGCACAAGAGTAGCATTTTGCAAAACTTAAGCAAACTAATTAACTCAAATTATCATTCTAACGGTGAAAGCAGAATTTTCATTTGATCAATAAGATGCAAAACAAAGTCCAATTGATGTTGTATAAACCTGCCTTCATGTACCTCCCAGCCTGTCTCATAAGCCAAACTGGGGGTCGGTCTACTTCTTTCCCTCTGGCAGCATTAAGCAGCAAAGGTTCGGTTGCATTGACAGCCTTTGGTTCGGCAACAGTCCCTGGGAACAAGAAGCAACATTCACAAAATCTAAGTTTGCTCAGATATGATGCTTATAAAGTCAATCTAGAATCCAAATATGTCGAGAGCATCCATACAATGCGCAAGCACATTTCCTATAAACATGTCACCAATCAAAAGTATCTCATCAGTATTGAGCTTCCAAATCTTTCATGGTTTGAAATTAGGTTTATTCAAATCAGTGACCAACATGATCACTAAATCAATTGAGCGCCAATTGAAGGTCGGTTCTGTACCCCCAATAAAGATTCAACTTTCATTTTCACGGTACAATCCAAGAATCAAAATCAAGCAGAATACCCAGAAAGATTTGAAAAGCCCCCCACAAAGGGGTAGCCAATTCCAGTTAAAAGTCAAAACCCATTGCAAAAAACAATGCATCAAACTTCAATATCCACCCAAAACAGCGGTCTCGAGCTTGGGTTTTAGTTTTTACCTCCGACAGCGCAGTAGACAGTGGGCTTGGACTTGCAATTTGAACGAAAGGGATTGAAGGTTGAATTTGATGAAAGTGAGAAAGAGGAAACCGAGCTGTAAACACAAGACATCATAACTCTCTCTATCTTCAACGAAACGAAATTCCTGAGCAGGGATTAATTAAATGGGGGTGAAATCCTTGTGCATTTCTCTCAAAATCGAAACTCAAAGCCAAAACCTTTGAACGATTCGTGTAGGCTTTTACGTATCCTGCCCTTAATCTTGCATGCTGGATAATGGAAAAGAAGATGAGATAAAAAGATAAGGGTCGAAATCTATGCTGAGGAGTGTGGATCCGTCGAATCAAATCCAATCGTGCCGGGTGTGGTCCACTCTTGCGACGCCCAACTCCTTTGACTCGATATGGGGCTCAAACGTACAATTTTAGAACACAAAAAGTCTCTTCAATCAGTCCACTCTTGCTTCTTTTGAATTACGTACCCGATTAGTATTTAAATTTTATATTTCATTTTTTTGAATTGACGAATCACTTATTATTTAATTTTTTATATTTTATCAAATTTTTAAGATAGTGGATCGTTTTGTGTTTTGTCATAAATGATCACCTCTATTATATTTTATATCAGAAAAAATTAACTCTTGCGCATTAAAATTGCATATTTTTTAATTCTTTTGTTTTGTGTTGGCATTTGCTATCCCTATTACGTTTAATATTGTAATAAGGGTATTACATTTTATATTGTAATACGGGTCGCAAAATCACTTGCTCATTCCTCATTCTTATCCCTGCATGACAATCGTACCCATACTAAAGAAATGGTTCTTAAAAACAGAACATTATTTTTCATAATTTCACAATTGTTAAGGCAATCGCAAAGAGAAAGATAACACTATATACTCTCCGGCAAACCCCCCACCCCCAAAAAAAAAAAAAAAAAAAAGTTTTAAAGAATGTTACTTTCCAGTTTGACTTCTACGAGGATTTGCTGGCATTGGTTGTATTATATACAAGTAATTTCGACTGAATTCGAATGAACGAATGACAAATACATCACACAAGGGGGCACAGGGTCTAGCCGGAAATCATTAGATTCATCACATTGTCGCTTGATTTCACATTTACAGTGTCGGAAACTAACCGGGAACGGGCAGTATAACTATAAAATGAAGTCAGAAAATGGTGTCAATCTTGAGCTTCCTTCTGGGAGGAGATTTTTCAACTATTTGCTTCTGCATGTCCATGAAAGTAAAACCTTTGTGGGCGAACAATCTTCGCAGATTGATAACTGAGAGCTCATTAAAACTAGCAATCGCAAGGTCTGCTTGCTCCAAAGCATATCTGCATCGACCGAAAATAGCAACACTTAGTTCATTCTATCAAGTCTCTGAATATTCCACCCATGTAGAACAAACAGAAGTGTTACTTACGCTGGGTGAGCACCAATTAATGCTACGGCCATCATTGTACAATTATGAGCAGCGGTTATGGCCCTTGGATCATCCTCAAAAACCACACACTTGGACGGTTTCCTGTCCAACTGCAAAAGGGTATTATCAAGATGAGTACCAGAAGACCATAACTATCTTCGAAATTTTCACTAACTCATTCCCCTTGTGACGTTATATGGGTTTCCAAATCGTATAAAGAAACTACTTGAAAGTACACCTAACAGCCCTCTGCCATCCCACTTGACTTTAATCACTTGTTACCAAAAGTTCAAAACAGTGCGTTAGTTGTACTTTTACCTTCACTGCAGCAGACAGGAACCTATGCGCCATGGACTCCATACCATCTTCCTCAGCCACGACAGCCTGCAACAGCATGGAAATGACTGTAAATAAACAATATAACGCAAGAACCTCTTAACAAACACCACACACAATAATATTAAGTTTTTTTAGACAAATAAATACAGATATCCACACCCTGTGAATTCGGCTTTCACATGACCAGGAACATCAGATTATATGATACTTGGTAAGGCTCTAGTTTTTTCTTTGCAAGAGTCCATATTTGGAAGTAAATGTGAAGTATTCATGGTAGCACGATGTAGTGACAGTCATGCCAAAAAGAATTGAATGCATCCTATCGTTGGGTGTGTCCACCATCATCAGTAAGATATGCATACCATTTTAAACACTTCGCCCAAGTGAAATTCACAGAAAAAATTGAGTAAAAACCACAACTTTTCAGAAGAAAGTCGAAATGATATGATATCTTCATGGAATGGAGTTATAAGCAACCTGGAAATACTTCATAATACCCATCTGTTCCAAGACCTGAACCATAATTCTCTTGTCAAGACTTGAAACAACAGCACAAGGGATGCGTGCTGTGGATACTGCATCTAACCAATCTTTTAGGCCTTCAACAGGTTTTGAAAGCTGACAATGACCAAACAGAGAAAAATGATTAATTAAGCCGAATGCTATTTCACAAGACTAAACATAAAACGCTTTATTGAGAAAATCTCTCACTTTAAGAAAACTTTCATGATACAATTGCGAAAGCCTCAAGTTCAATCTATCCAAATCATTTCCTGCTGTCTCCCACATCAAAACCTTCAAAATGAAAAAAATATATTAATAACTAGAGACCAAGCAAAGAAACTTTTCATAGATTGAGAGGACAAGATATGTTTAAAATCCTTTAGGCGAGGATTACAGAAACACAAACTCCAAACCTTACGTAGAACATACTCAACATCTGCAGAAAGCAGAAGTCTCAATGTTTCATCATCATCAGGAATCTCCTTTCCTGCACAAAAGTTGCATACAAGGTCACAAAAGATGTTTAAAGGCAGAGTAGAATATCATGCAACACAAGAATGGGTGCGGGGAAATGAATTCACATCAGAGAAAGGACTAAATGCACAAGAAAGCGCTTTCTATTATATACAACCAACTTAACAGTTCTGAAGTATAATAAACATTGAAGCTTATGCACAATGGGAATTTGTATAGTTAACCTCTTGAGAACATGTCAATACTTGAAACTTGTTTATCAGTATAAAATAAGAAAAGCTAAACACAAGCCAAATATCCTTATGTAGTTAAAAGACAATAGTCAAAACATCACAAGTGCTTTCAAGATTTTGATAAATTCAAGACAGGCATGCTTCTGACTTCTGAGGCAAATCCCAATGTAATTTTCTTATAAGTTACTTTCAAAAACTATTGGCTTTATGATTGACAAGATCCAACTTTATTTGCACATATGAGCACTGCTCTCATTCCTTCTTGGCAATATAACAGGTTAGGAAGGTGATAGCTTGATCCCATTGAGTAACAAACTACAGCAAAGCATTTGTGCTGAGTTTCAGCAACTCTCAAATTTAAAATTCATACAGTAGTTACATTTCTCTGCTACTTATTAGGACATTGCAAGAAAAAGATGTTTACCTTCCTCCAAGGCAAGCTGTCTCCAAGCATTCCACTTGACAGATCGAGCATCTGCCTGCATTACATATGAAACCGTTCTTAACAAGAACATCAAATTTTTGGAATAGAGGCAGATGGTAATTAGTTAAAACTTTACCACAACATTATCCCAAGAAAAGATAAGGCCATATGCTTCATCAGGTTTCATGGCATAACGGATTCTGTTAAGAAAACCTTCTTGAAGCCTATCATTTAGAAAGTCCTGCACAAAATCACAGGCATAACTTTTAAGCCAAAGAGTCCATCACTAACCTAACGGGTTAAAAAAATTAAAAAATTTAAAAAAAAAAAAGGCTGTTAAATGGGAAAAAAAACCAAGATTTCAGCAGAAGAGTGCTCTTTGGAGCATACCACGTCTATTTTCAGGAGCCCGTCCGGTCTAAAAGTCTCAAAACCTTCTCCATATTCAGCCCCAATTGCCTTTCCAAAGAAAGCAAAAATTCATTCGAAAGAAAAGGGGAAAAAAAAAATAACGGAAATTTAACACACACCACCAAAAACAACTTCAGAACCTAATTTCAACATCCTCACCACCAAAAACACACGCAAAAAATAAATAATAAAAATAAAAGGGGGAACAGCATAGAGCCCTTACTTCTATATTTGAAATTCCAACAGAAAGGCATGTAATAACCGGAGATTATTGAGAGGGATAAAAGCAAGGATGCAAAGTAATAGTAAGGAAGTAAGAGTACCTCTTCCGTAAATGTCTTCTTGGTGCGAATGATCGGAAACCCATTCTCGCCCGGCCCACAAGCCCTTCCAACCAAGAGTAGACGACGGTTCTGATGCCGCCCAACTGAGTTGGAACGTTTGAGTCTCTGTTATTCATCATAATTCAATTCAACACAAAACCAGGAAATAAAAAAACGAGAAAGCAGAATACGAAGAGACTCGAAAATGGAAATTGAAGTGAACAAAAGGATAAAGAAACCAACCGAAACTCCGGGAGGTGACTGAGGAGGAAACGACGTCGGAGCGAAAGGCTGAGGAGTGCAGGAGCTCGTGAAGCTCAGACTCAGAGCATTTTCCATGGTGGTACGGACTCCAGAGTTCCAGAGCAGAGAGGGGACAAAAAGAATGGCTGGAAGCGCGCCCAAGTCTCACGACTTTAGTACTTTTCAAGGAGGTGAGGCCAGCCTGCCAGGTCGGACTTTAATGGATATACGCATATGCCATTGGGCTTGTCTTAATCCATTTATTGGGCTCTATTTGAGAACTGGACATTAATATTGGGCCAAAGCTAAAAATACTCTTGGGTTTAAGGAGTAGTGGGCCCAATAAAAATACGCTTATATTTTTGAAAATATTGAATTTTAATTTTTTTCTTTTGTGAAAACATTATTAAAGATAAGCAATTTCCTTTTTGATATTTTCCATCTTTTATGGTCAATATTATGTTTTATTGATGACATTGATTTCTTGAAATTAACGTGCTATGATGACGTAATTATAGGGAGCTTTTCCTCCATAAGTAATCGTAAGTATTACTATTACTCCCTCCATTCCATTTAAAAGTCCACTTCATTGTAATATAACAAAAAAAGTAATAAATGCTATTTACGAATACTGAATATAATCATCACGTAACAATGATATTGTGGTAATTAAGTACCTAATATTTCTCGGACCTTACACAAATTGCATGATATATAAATTTAAAATAACTTTTCTTTAAAATAAAAAAGAAGTCATCACTAACATAAATAGCCATAGTTAGTGCTAAATGTACGGCCTTGAAGTGGAAGACAACCTGAACCACCACTAAATACTAATGACGTGAAAGTGTGAAGCACATTCTCACGGAAACCAACAAAAAAAAGAGCCATAGCCACTCCTCCATCTCCACTGCACTCTCATTAATGGAGGTTTCCACCTTTTACATCTGGACTGCAGCAGATTAGTCCCTATGGTAAACCTAATACTATCCTCTAAGACTTCTTCATGTACTACTACTATGTACAAAATAGCCAAACTGACTTGCCTTTCTTCCTGTAAGCAAACGCCCAAAATGTCTGCCACAAACCAAGAAATGCATGGAGCCTCCCAAAACCAAAAAAATCATTTCTTGAGGTTGTCCAGCAACCTTTTTCCTCTGTTCCAAGAGAATGAGCTTAATTTGTTTAATCTAAGAAAGAATGTCGCAGCAAAAGTGCATCTAAATGTGATTCTGGGTTCAGTTCATAATCCTTTTAAAAGCAGTAAAACAAAACAAAAAGGAGGACAAAGATAGCCTACCAATATGTGCTGTCGTAGCTGTCTTTGGCTTCAGACCAGAAAAGAAAGCTCTCAGAATCTTCGGAATCATGATAGTATTCCACTTGTAGATGGTGCTTCTGTGATCAAATTAAACAGAACAAGTTAGTAAAGATCTCTGCAGCAATACAAGAATGTGATTAATCTTTGTGTATTCCTTCCTTCCTTCCTTCAGGAATATCAGAAAGAATTAAGAAAAGGGTCCATTCTCGGAGATGTATAAAACCTCAATCAATGATGAGAACCACATTACTAGATGTTATCTGTCTGAGCATCAAGTATAAACAAACCTTATCAAACTTTCCAACCACTGCTGAATCTGCCTCATCATCTACCTACAGGAGGCCAAATTTGTAAGAGATTCAGTTACTCATTTTATGAACTATTTTGAAGAGAACGAAGCTAGCAAAACACAAGATTCTACCCAGATGAACTCAATGGCATTGAGTTACATTTTAGACCATCACTGCCCAATCATACAAACAAGAAACGAAAATAACAGATGAAGTGGCACATAAAACCAAAACATAGCAAGTTTTACCCTTGAAATGCTGTTTTCTTCTTCAAGCAGGGATTTAATATAGGACAAATTCACCTTCTCCGCTTTCATAATATATTGTTCCCTATCCTGATAAGACCAACCAAGCAAGCGAGAAACGAACTTAACAAACAATAACCAAAGATTACGCCGAAGTTTTTCATAAAAATTGACCCCTCTTTCCCTGTTTATATTTATACCTGTTGCGACATTTTCTTCCATCTCTCAAAACCCTTCCTATCTATTGCAATTTCATCCTCTTCCTCACATTCTTTAGCAAATTCTTCCCTGAAAAACCAAATGATGATGCTAAATCTTTTCTCGTTTTGTAGTTTAAAGAGCCAAAAAAAAAAAAAAAAAAAAACATGACAGTGCTTAGTCGATATGCAAGGTCATAACCAGCAATTTCAATCCAAACCCCCAAAGATAAATTGGATATACACAGCCAACACACAGAAGTAATAATACAGAATGGAACATACATGAAGAACCGAAAAGCTGATCTGGGCTGATCTTCAAAGTTCAGTATCGTCGTCATCGTTCCTCTACAACGTTCGCCATCTCTTCTAAACCTCTTGACCTTGTCATTAGACTCGCACTCATGCATATCCGCCAAAGCGATTGCCACTGAAACACCACAGTTTTCACTAAAATACACAAGACAAAGCCCCATGTCATCGCCATTATATCCACTAAAACAAAAAAGAAATATAAAAATTCACCCCCACAAAAAAAAAAAATATTATTAATTAGAGAAAGAACCATTGTTGGAAGGCACTTCCATCCGGACCACGCCGAATTCCATGTACCCTTTTCCTTGTTCTTGCTGCGTACACCATTATTGGAAGCAATAAGCTTACTCAATCAAAGGTGAGTTAATATGTCCATTGCTGATGGTGATTACGATTTACGAAGGGAAGAGCAGGGAGAAGAAGGCAAACAGCGAAGGGAGGGAGGAACTGGGAAGGGCACTTTTATTGGCTCAATGACAGAGCTCTGCTACCATACGCCTAAGCGCAGGATAACTAGTACATTACTACATACTAATACAAACAAAAACGACATCGTTTTACTGGTTACAATCGCCCGAGCGGGAAAAATGAAAAAAAGTCCGCAATTTGACCGCTGTTTTCAAAGAATGGGAAAAGATTTCCCGCGGTGACTTTTTTGACACGTCAGAGATGATGAGTTGACAATGATGGACACGTGTCGCTATGATATTGGCCGAGGGGGAACTATTTTACCACGTGATCAGAGATGTCCGCAGTCGAATTCTCCATCGGAGAACGATGAATATTCAACGAAGAAATTATTGCAGCGGAAGGCAAAAAGCAGTGCCTTTTGGCTCACCTGAGTTGGAAACTTCCCTAGTTTTAAGGTTGTGTTGTCCCTTTCGCTTGAATAGGGAAACAATAGAATTGTGTTTTGGATTTGTTAGTTGCTTATAATGTGTTGGATTTGATTTAAATTTTTGTATAGTATTAGAGATTGTCAAAATTTGTTCAAATCAAATAGTATTTTGAATTGATAGTTACAAATGACTTAAAACGTATTATATTCAATTGAAGTTTACTGATATGAACTGAAATATTACAACATATGAAATTATGATTGATCAAATCAGCCTATTTTATTACATTAATAGTTTCCATATAGAGAAAGAAGATGATACACACAAAGCTACAGCTATTATAGTAATGAATTTCTGGAACACAAAACCTCAAAATCCCCAAACCAACAAAAACACAAGCAAAGCCTAACACATGATGAGCCTTCATCTTGTCTAATGATCCAATCAATCATTCAAACTGAGCCTGAGCCTGAGCCTGAGCCTTCTTCTTGCTATGCCTGGGAATTGTAACATGAATGAACCCGAACTTCTTCCTCTGAGTGTAGAATTGTTTGTCCAAATTCGCTTCTTTCCCAGATTTCGTAGGATGCAAGATAAGCCCGCTCTGTTTCCGAAGCATTTGGCTCAAAGAAACCTCTTGCCTTTCAGCGCGGCTTTCCAGATGATTACCCACAACGACATCATCTCGCAGAATCAACTTCCTGCTGAGTATGTCTCCTATGGAAATGGAGGATCTATACACTTTGTTTCTGCCTTCGTTTTCTTCATCGATTGGCTCGGAAACTCTGTTGGCTGAAGATGGATGCGAGTTCCTGAACCTGAATTTACCAGAGTTTTGCCCCTCTTCGCCATTTTCGTCAAAACCAAACCTTCTTCGGTCATATTCATCTTCATGGCCCAATGCCTCTTCGAGGGATGTCTTGGTTCTTTTTGTTTCTTCCGATTTCTTGACAATGGTCACTTCTGATTCGTTTCTTTCTTCGGTTTGACAGTATGTGCTTTTGTCGATGAACTTGGTTTTACAGAGCTCTTCAGCTTGCTGAGCCTTGTGAGTGAGGGAATTGTATTCCTCGATGGATAGAGTTATTCCATTTCCGATTCCGATCCCGCCTCGCTTGTTGAAGAATACATCTTGTGAAATGTCCACTTCTTCAGAGAGGCCGTTCCTTTCAGCAATGGCAATGGCTTCCACGGCCTTGGCTGCTTCTTCCATTTTTCTCGCGGCGGTTAGCCTCATTTCAGCCATTTTGATGCTTGTCTTTGTTCTTTCGATCTCGGACATGGCCTTCATTACCTCGTACCTAGAAGCCTCTGTCATTTTCTTGAACTGCTCGGTCTCAAAGTTCACTTCTTTAACATCCTTTGATAAATCCAGTGAGCTTTCGGTTTCAGGGTTCTTCACAATTCGAAAATTCTGTTCTTCCTCAGCTGGCAATGGTTGAAGAACAGAGTTTGCGTTTTTTATTTCGCTGCTCTTTTCGCACCTCATTTTATGATTCAAACATTCAACCGAAGCTCGAATGGCAGCGAGATTCGTGGTCGTCTTGTTGAGGCTCATTTTGGCTTGGTTCAACTCCAGAGAGATTAAACCAGGCGAGACAGCAGGGCACATGCTCTGGCAATGGCATCCTTGCTGAAAATCAGGGGTTGTTGTTGCCGCCATTAAAGCCGACATTTCTTGAATGAAATTCGATTTTATGCCTTCAACGAATCTCTTTGCGGCCTCCAATTCCTTCAAGACTTTGAGGGTTTCCTGCTCTTTCATCATCAGATCCTTCTCTAGCTGTGCAGCTTGCTCCTCCACTTTATCCATGTCAAACACCTCAGTGCCATGCTGCTAAAAATTAAGTTTCTTTTTAAAAAAAACAACTCATAACGAACAAGCCATGAGCTTAACAGAAGTAAATCCCAGATCATTACATTAGCCAGCAAACAAGTTTCATGAATCATAATTCATAGTCCAATCCAATCTCAACAAGAAAGCTAAAAGTTCAAATTTTTAACATAAGTGAAGAACATACCTGATGATTAGCTAAAGGGAGCAAGTGATGGGGAATCCAAGGACCGCCGCCACCAAAACGGTCGACGGCCTCCTTAACAGACTCAAAGGGTGGTGAAGTATCAATTTCAACTCTAGGGTTGATCACCTTCTTAGTCTCTGTCACCACAGATTCTGCCATTACATCACAAATTAATGGATTCTTCTTCTTGACTCTTGGGGAGTTCAAGTAAATTCTAACCAGAACGTGTAGAAAGAATTAAAGAATTCCACACTCAACTGTTGGTATTTTATAGGAGGAAAAAATATAAGTAGGAGATACTGTTTGGTAGTGACTTTTGGATTGTGAATCTGTGAGGGGATATGGGAGGGTAAGCAGTAATGATGATGTTTTTGGGACCAGCTTAAAGAACTAAAGATTGCAGCCCAGAAAGAAATCGCTGTCCCAAACCCAGTCAATGTGTGTATGTGTATGTGTGTGAGTGCAATGACGGGATAGCCCAAAGGTTACTGGTCTTTTCGTGTTACTTGTAATTTAGTTCCTTATATTCGTGTGTAGAAGTGTAAAATGTTGTATTTAATGGCCATATTCCATGAGGCTAAAGTGAAAAACAAAAGTAATTGACTGTCCTGAAACTAAAGGAGGAGGAACTTTGTAAAGTATGCTAAAAGTGGGAAAAAGTGCAGAATTATAGACAGATAATCGCAGTAGAAACATATTATAATCGCATCAGTACTTGCATTCTCCTTCGCTTGTGGCGCAAAACATGGATATTGTTCTGGAAAAGTTGCAGTTCAATTGCAAACGCAAATGTTTAATTTTGTAGGTTCATATTCATTTGTGAATAGTGATGTGAAAATTGCGATGAGAAGAACATAATCATGAAAAATTTTTACGCGTAGAACGATACAGCCATAGCCCTTCCTTCTTCTTTCTGGGATCCCTTTTCCTTGTTTTGTTTCTACTTGGTTGTTTTGGGTTTTCGTAAAGGGCAAAAGGGCAAAAGGGCAATGCCCAGCTTTTAATTCCCACTCGGTGCGGTAGGTTCCCTAGTCATTTTCTAGAGTTCAATCCATCTTGTTGCTCACCCTTCTAATAATAGTGTATTACCACTTACTACTCACTCCGTAACACATAAAAAGTCACGCTTAAATATGACGGAAGCAGTACTATTTTTCTCATTGTTGTTTCCGCTTTCTTGATTTCATCCCTTAGGTTTTGATCTAGTAACAATCATTTTCATGATTTGGAATCTAACTTTCTTAGTTACCCACGCCATGTATCATATTAGAATTCTATTTTTCTCGCGTAAAATATATAATTTTACTATCGTCGGTAAGGTAAGGAGTAAGGGATGAGAGGACGATCACGCTGTAAAAGGCAAAATTGGGTTCACAAACGCACAAAGAAGAAAGAAGATTTGACTAAAAGAAGGGAAAAAAAAAAAAAAAAAATAGCCCAAAAGGGAGGCACACGGAACCTTACCTCACTTTGCCTTAAAAAAAAAAAAAAGAGCATTATTAATTAGCCACACAATGAATGAATGAGCATCCACCACCTTTTGCGTGATTGAAGGAACCCTATTTATAAAAGTGTTCATTGTTGTGCTTTCGCTTTGCCTTTCCCTCTCAGTCACCCCAACTTTGCCCGTCTCAGTCTTTCGTGCCATATAAATATTACATTCATACTCCGTCACGGTCGATACGAAATTTTATACATGTTCTTGTTTAGATAAAAATATTATTATGTTACTTTTAAAACGATAATTTTCTCATGCATAGTTGAGTGAGGATTTTGATTTGAATTATGCGACGATAGTTTATTGTCCCTTGTGATGGACTTTCTTCAAGTTTCCCATATATATATAAATAGTGTAATTAATTTGGTGTCACATGGGATGCATTTGAAATCAAATGATGATTAATTAGGAAGATGGAAAATATTATGAATGCTTGAGGCTTGAGGTGACAATCACTAGCTATTACCTCCAATATGTCTGCTGGTTGATACTGATATATCAACCAACAATCACCTTTTTAAATGATCAATCTTAGATTTTAATGACAATTTGCATCGTGTTTGAGTTAGCAAGTTCTTAAAGATACCGTTTTTAACTTTAACGTTATCCATATAATTGTTATTAACAATCAAATACATCAACTTTCGATCGTAACTCGTTTATACAGTGTCATATATTTAACTTGTTAGAAATTGTCACCGATGCTTCTGAATTGTAGGGCTTCCATTTCCAGCATGCTCCTCTTACGTCGTTTTCGAAATACCCAGAAGCTTTTGAGAAAAAAATAACATGATTATAAATCCCCATGCATTGGGTGAGGAATTTTTCATTATCAACACAAATAAGGCAGGGAAGGGACCATCCTTCTTCTTTGCGGTACTACCGCAATTTCCCTTTACTCTTTTTGCGCCTTTCCGTTTTTGTTTTTCATTTTATTTGACTTTTTGATCAAATTAAAAAATTATGCCTCTTCAGTTATATATATATAAAATCATGTTTTTTAAATTGTATTTTGTATTTTTAATTGTATTGCTAAACTCTTTTAATATGTACAAATGAAATGAGTAGTATGTTTCTGAAATTCAGTTGGGCTAACTCGAGTGGTGAGCTTCTGTAGCCTCCTGAATTTGTTTCCCTGCTTTCGTGAGTGGTCCAATAGCTTTTTTCTAAGGCCTGGTGGCCCAACTAGACCTTGAGGCCCAGTAACATTGGGCTTTTCAGTTGGGGTCTCATAATTCTAAAAAGATGCTGATTTTTAAATTGAATTAGGCCGGAAAGTCGTATGTACCCATGGCATGATGGCTTGGTAGAAATCAATGTCTAAATATGAAAATGTTGAATTTCTTAAATAATTGAGATTTAAATATCAATTATTATATCTCAATCAATTAATTTTAAACAATAAATTATATTATCAAACAAGCCCTACTACATCTAATTTTTTAATAAATTATTTATTAACAATTGGGCATAAATAATTGACACATGAATGGAATGGTTAGGTATTAGTGATTATATTTTGAAAACTTAATTATGGAGCAATCTTTTATAATTAAATTAATATTCTTGAAAATTGAATAACGTTTGTGGCTATTCTACACCCACAAGGAAGGTCGAAAATGATGTCCTAACTATAAAAATAAATAAATAACTGAAAATAATCCACGAAGAAGTTCGTGATTTGATGGTTCATTACTTCATTATCACTTTGATTAGTAATTTTTGTAGTACATTATTAATTTTTTTTAGTGACAAAAGTGTGAAAAATTTTCAGCAAAATGTATGCATTAATTAATTACTATGACGCGGCATTTTATACATTAATTTATCTTCAATCCTTCAAGACATATCATAATACTTGTTTGAATTTATTAAAAAATGTAAGAAAAATATACAAATTTATATTGAAATTAATAAAAATTTCATAAATATAAAATGGAGGCGTCACACCACCATCAAAGAATGACAATTAAAGTTTTGATAAAATTTTACATTAGAGAATAAAGAAGTCACACCAGTATCAGTATCATAATCGATAAAAATTTATTTAAAAATGTATAAATCTTTTAATAGTGTGTGGTTCATCCTGGATACCTATGGTGTGTTGTGCACCTTAACCTTAAGGGTGATACCGATTTCGATTTCGATTCTGATTGAACTACGAAAGTTACACTTATTGAAAACGTAGGATCATTTGCAAATTGGTGCCGGTTGATATTTGAGTAATAGAAAGAACTCAAAATGACAAAAAAATCCTTGCATTGAATGTGTAACAACTACTTTGGTCCCATTACAACGATTGATGCGAAAACGCATAAAACAATTCTATCACTCCTAAATACTCCGATTGTAATTGATATTGGGTCGTCGGAAAAGATCAGCATGACCCAGGGGTCATAAGCAAATCGATAAGTGTTCAACTTTTTGTTATGAAATAACAAGTATTCAAACGTGTAAGGTATGAGAATTTCATGTGTCTATATATTCATGATAAATTATACCAGAGTTAATTCGCACTCCTCCCAATTATGCGACGTGACGTCAGTTGTTAACGCTAATATTATAGTGTTTGTCCGGAGTTACAAAGAAATCTAGCTCAAAGCCTGCCTAGTTAATTCACAGCCAACTCTAACTCAAAGCTAGTACTTCTACGTGGTCGTTGGTTGCGTAAGCATGGCGTGGTGTTCACAGCCAAGTCCAGTTCAAAGCCAGTAATTCCGTGTGGCCGCGAGTTGCGGAAGGTTGGTGGATTGTCACGAGATAACTTTTGATGTGAATTTCCCATTTATTCATGACACTTTTTAAATATGAGTACCTCACAATTTGAAATTTTACTTTGCATTGGTCTATGCTGCCTCCCTCTCCCTTTCCCCCTTCTTTCAACCCTAAAACTTTCTCCATCTTTTTCCTCAAGGTAAAATCGTTCTCTTTTCTATAATGTTCTATTTAGTTCTCTTTGATGGGAGTTTTTCATTTTTCATGTAATTAGAGATTTTGTCTACCTTAATAAACATGGGTTTCTATTCATATAAATAAATGAGTATGCGATGACGATTTTTTGTTCCATTAATTAATTAATTAATTATATATATATATATATAATGAATTACTACTTATCTAGCTATGTGTATGTTCGATTTGATATTTTTAACAGTTTGTATCTTATTATTATCACGTCGAATTATCACAATTGTATCATATGTGCTGTCTTTTTGTAAAAAATATATATATATATAATATATATATATATATATATATATACTATAACTAAAGAAGAAATTGAATTGGAGAAGGGTGAATACGCACTACATTCACGTCTAAAAAAAAAAAAAAAAAAGAAAGAGCGAATCATATTTACCACCTTAGATTTTTTTAAATTACAAATAAATTATTGTGGTTATGAAAACGACAATACCTCCATAAACTGTTCAAAAAATATATATTTTGTATTTATTGTTTCACTAACAGTAAAAGTGATATCAAGTTGAGGCGCCCCAATATTTAAAGCACTCAAACTGTTATTATTTTTTAAATAATCAAGTCTAAAATTCTATTTATGTTTATTTATTTATTGAATAAATAATGTCAAACTGAATTTTTATCAAGTTGTTCTGAGTTTTGGAGGATAAAGCTTGTGTTCATTCTTAGTCATAACTAAAATAAATTAATTTTGTAATTATGACCAAACCACATTAAAAGTATAATTGTAATTTCTAAAACCACATACATTTAATTGTAATTTGACCAAATATGGGGAGGTAAATGTAATTCGCCCAAAGAAATAAGAAAGCGATGTGGTTTTGGGAGGGAATCAATAAATGCAGAAGGACACAGTGAAAAGCCATGTGGAGAAGAGAAGACTATCACGTGCTCCAAGGAATTAGCACGTGCCTTAAAATGGTATCAGCCGTTGAATCCGCAACCACACTCCTTAGCCCGCCGATCGGAATCTTTCCCACTTTGGCACTATTTGGTAACATGACTCAAATCATGTTTTGAAATTATTTTTAATTTTATAATTATTTTTTACATTTTTAATAAACTTTTTTATATTTTTAACACACTTTTTAACATTCTCAATACATTTTTAATATTATAAAATCAAAAGTAATTTCAAAACATGATTTGAGTCATGTTACCAAACAGAGCCTTTATCTCTACCTTCACAAAACATACATGGAGACTAAAATTATCAATTTTTAGATTTTTTTTTTCCTCATTCAATCAATTACTTAATTTTTAAAAATTGTCATTTTTAATAGTTATTTTAGCTGTTAAAATTGCGATTTTATTAGTTAACAATGGATGTACATATTTTCCTTGCGCCATTTTATGGCCAGTTTTAAATGTTTGAAACCTCTTTAGGTGTAAGTGTACAACAATTGTCAATTGTATTTTGTGGGTTGCTGTCTTGTGCACATTTCATCAATTAATTATAGTTCAATGTTTAAAATATTGTTATTATTGAGAGTTTTATTTAGGTTAACGGTACATGCAAATTGCACCTGTTAATTTCAGTTTAATAAGTCAAATTATATTGTCTGAAATCTCACACTAATGAATCGATTGAAATCTAATTAACTACAAATCTTACATCACACGTAATCATAATTTTCCCCAAATACAAAGTACTCCCATTTTGCAACGTAACATTTGACGATTACCAGAATAAATGATGTGACATTACGTGTTGGTTACCTCTGTCAATTTTAATTTTAAATATTCAATAAATTTTTCTTCTATTAATGTCACGTATTTACTTTATAAATAATAATACCTTACAATAATAAGGCGTAGGTGGAGCTAAATTAAGTGGCCGCCTAAAAATTGCGGTGGCCCATGGGTGGTGGCCTGCGCGTATCAGAAATAATATAGGCAAGCCACCAATTTGAGCACACAATAGTCTTGAAAACCGCCATAAATGCATGAATGATGATGCTCAATTGCCAACTAAACACAACCTAAGGAAATAATAAATGACGAAGTCATAAATTACATTTAAAAATTTTTGAAGGAATCCAATAAATATTTTTTTGACTGTTAAATATTACATTATAAAAAAAATTTACAAATAATTTTACAGTACTAATAAATGTGCAAGAGGGGGTGAGAGGACAACTCCACCCCTGGAGGCAATGGACCACTGATCTCCACCACCAACGCCTTCATTCTTCTCATTTAATATGCCTCTTCCTCTGCCTTCACTCTTCTAACAATATTTCTCGCCTCCTTTCATCACCGTCCATGAGGTGCCAATTCATCCAGATCTCACATTTAACCTCCGCTCCATTACGTAGGATGGTACAACCAAATCAAGAAAGAGGGTGTTATTTGAAGGAAAACAGATGCACACGTAGAGGTAGAGGGGTCTATCAATGAATGTAAACCTTGTTGATTTATGATAAGGTTGCCGCACTATTTTGAAATAGGTAACGGATGCATCCAATAATTTTTTCATGAAAATAATACCGCACACATTATTGTAAGGATAAAAATTATAATTTTATTAAGAAAACGTATGTCAAATAGGAAAAATTCATAGTTTATAATTCACAACGCACTAAAAAACATGGAATAAATTTGATCATTTTAAATAATTTATAATAAAAACAAATTATAATCTACGGAGTAATTAATACAAGTAAAAAGCGAACCAAATTTGAATTGAGTTGTTTACGTACGTACAGTTTGATTAATTTCCTACTTACTTTAATTGAAAAATCAAATCATTTCGAAAGTGACCAATCATTAGTCATATAAATTGATACGAATATTAAAACTCTATTTATTTATAACGCTCCTAGAGATAATTAATTGGTGCCCATTTCGTATAAATAAACAAATCAAGTACTTGTACATTTAAACTTTTGGGGGGGGGCGGCGGTCAAATTTCAATTTCAGGCAATTTTTGAGCCCAATCCTAAATGTCGGTGGTGGCCCTTTATTGTTTTAAATACTGCCTTCAATTAATTTATTTTATGTATTTAGAAATTGGTAAATGACTCAAATGGCTTAATTAATTAAGTTGGTGTTGCAGCTCTATTTCGCCCTATAACTTTAAAAACCTTTTCATTTCAGTCATCTAAGTTGTATTTTAAATTTCAATTGGTTCATGAAAAAAATTCATCCAAACATGGTCTCCCGAAGAGTATTTTTCAAACCCTACAAAACCTTAACCATAACATCTCTTCAAATTAGATATGACCTTGGTTTTGCTTAAAAAATCTTCCAAGAAGTGAAATCAAAATCGAAACCTTGGGAAGACAGTTTCATGCCGGGCCCGATTTGTGAACCGATTCCAGCCAGGTTCAATGAATTTTTATTTTTATTTTTTAATTAATTGACATCCTAATTTTTTCAATATTTTTCATGTAACATCAATCCATCAATTAATTTATAATTTTAGTTTTTTAGTATCTAGTATCTACACTTGCTTATGTTAACGGCTAAATGCAAATGATTTGATGTATTCGGTTAAAAAAAAAAAAAATTATAAAAAAAATTTGTTATATATGCTTAGGCCCTACATAAATTTTATATTTTCAGATATACCATTTTACGATAGATGGTGGGAGACGATTTGTGAATAACGTTTTTATTTATGGACCATTTAAAACTTAAAATGCAATTCAAATGACTGAAATAAAATATTTTGAAAATATAGAGCAAATTAACCGAAACATCAACTTAATGGGCCATTGAAAACATTTGGAAAAAAAAAAAAAAGACACACACACACACATCTTCGAGAATCAAAACCCACACTAATTAATAAGGGTGAAGGAGACTGGAGAGTCCGTACGTCTTTCTTTACTTCCCATCTACTTCAACTTCATATATAGTAGTAATACCAGTTGTCTTCTTTGGATCTTCAACAGACAACAAACAACTCACAAGTCCGCCATTCATATCCCCAAATCCCAATAATCCGAAGAAGAGAAACCAAACACCGGCCATCTTCAGCGAAAATGGTAAACGACATTCCTCCCAGATTCCAAATCAAGCAGGATGATAAGTTCTTCTCCAGGCTTCTCTCCAAGGAAACCTCCAACTCCAAGGGTGGTGAATCGTCTTTCCGAGTCGGCGCCGGAGGTTCGATTCCGTTCATGTGGGAATCCCAGCCGGGCACCCCGAAACACCCCTTCGCCGACAACTCCATTCCTCCGCTCACGCCGCCGCCCTCTTATCAACTCAGCCCCAGGTCGAAGGGCATGCGGGGGATTTCCAAGCCCAATTTCCTGGGTTCCCTTTTTCCTCGGAGGAATTCGAGGAATAAGTCCGACAACGATAAATTATCATCGTTCTCTTCGTCGTCGTCGTCCTCGTCCTCGTCCCATTCTTCGTCGGTGTGGAATTCCTCAATGCTGAAAACCGGCAGCCGGAAAAATAGTGGTATGATACGGTCAATGTCCGTCGTTCAGTTCGGGGTTCACGGCGATAATGATGACGATGAGAATGAACGACTAGAAGCATCGCCGAATTCAACTTTGTGCTTCGGCGCCGGAATAAAAAGCGGTGGCAAGTCCGGGAGCAGTAATCCAACGAAGAAAGCGGTGAAGAGGGCATTCTTGTCCATCGGTCGCCATGGTATGGCTTAGAAGACTACGAAAATAGTATACAAATTAAATTTCTACGTCTTTTAGTTTAGATTCATAGCAACTTTAATTAGACTTATGTTTGTGAAAATTCAGTGATGTTACTGTGCCATTAATATGATTGCTGTTAGCTTTACGGTCCCGGAAATCATTCAGACGTTGAATTTGATCAAAAGGTTCATTAACGGGAATATAGTTTTTCCATGTTTTCTGTGTCTTTTAAATGTCACAAGAGAACAAAATGACCAATAAATTGGTTGTAATTCATCTCAAATTTTCATTAAAATGTTGGGTAAAGATAAAGAACAACCGTAATCGATGGAATGGAACGGAACGGAACGGAAGCATTGGGCGACGTAATCGAGTGGGAGAAAACTCTCAGCTTTTTGAGGCAAAATGCGTATAGAGTGTAACGTTGCTGCCGTTCCAATAAGGCATTAATAAATGGTGACCGCAAAAACGGGTGGAATCTATCGTTAAAGCTGATAAAAATATAAAAGAAAAGATTTGTTGAACAATGATTTTATTGTGTGTCTAACATTGTACAAAGAGAGCCTATATATAGACTAGGTATAGGCTAAGTGTAGTACAAGTAGTACAAGTAGTACACTAGGTGTAGTACAAGTAGTACAAGTAGGATACTGGGTTAAGCTCATTGGACTAATCTATACACTAACAGCCCATTGGGCTAATCTATACACTAACATCTCCCCTCAAACTCAAGGTGGCAAGGAGGAAGCCAACTGGAGTTTGGATATAAGATCTCGAAGACGACCAGGTGGGTGAGATTTGGTGAAAATATCAGCAGGCTGGTCAGCAGATGATATGGAGAATAACTTAAGAGTGCCTTTCTTGAGATGCATGCGAGTAATGTGGCAGTCGATCTCAATGTGCTTGGTACGTTCGTGGAAGACATCATTATGAGCAATGTAGATAGCACTACGATTGTCACAATAAAGAGGAGTAGCAATGGGTTGTGGAGCATCCATGTCAGCCAAGAGCCAGCGCAGCCAGACAAGCTCACAGGTGGTATCGGCAAGGGCACGATACTCAGCCTCAGTACTGGAACGAGAAACAACTTCCTGCTTTTTGCTACGCCATGAGACAAGAGAAGTACCCAACAGGAAACAGAAAGCCTGTGATAGAGCATCGATCAGTCGGATCACCAGCCTAGTCCGCATCTGAATAAGCATGAAGCTCAAGTGAAGACTGAGAGGAATAGTGGAGACCATGATAAAGTGTACCCTTGACATATCGGAGTATCCGAAGAACAGCAGCATAGTGAACAGAACGAGGGGCATCCATGAATTTACTAACCATACCCACAACATGTGAAATATCGGGACGAGTAACAGTGAGATAGATTAGACTACCAACCAGCTGACGATAGCGAGTAGCATCAGATAAAGGTTCACCGTCTAAGGGTGTGAGCTTGGCATTATATTCCAAAGGAGTGGAAGCAGTCTTGTTGTCAGTGATACCGGCTTTGGAGAGAAGATCAGAAGCATATTTAGCTTGGGAAAGATAGTATCCATCAAAGGATGAGGTAACCTCAAGCCCAAGAAAATAGCTGAGAGTGCCCAAATCTTTCATCTCAAAATGCTGACTGAGAAAGTACTGGAGAGAGCGGATACCTGCAGAGTCATCTCCAGTAATAATCATATCATCAACATAGAGAAGAACAAGAGTGATACCAGCAGAGGATTTGCGAATGAAGAGAGCAGTGTCATGAGGACTTGAAGTGAAACCCTGCTGAGCAACAACTGAGCTGAACTTTTCAAACCAAGCTCGAGGAGCCTGCTTGAGGCCATAAAGAGCACGACGAAGACGACAAACTTGACTGCCTAAATGTGGATAACCAGGGGGTGGTTGCATGTACACTTCTTTATTAAGGTCACCATTGAGGAAAGCATTTTTCACGTCCATTTGATAAAGAGGCCAACGGCGAACAGCAGCCACAGCAATGAGACAGCGGACAGATGTAAGGCGAGCAACAGGAGCAAATGTTTCCTCATAGTCAATGCCATACTGTTGGGTAAAACCCTTGGCAACTAGGCGAGCCTTGTAGCGTTCAACAGATCCATCAGCCTTGGTCTTGATCTTGTAGACCCACCTACAACCTACTACAGTCTGACCAGGAGGCAAATCAACCATATCCCAAGTGTGATTTTTATTAAGGGCATCTAGTTCATCATTCATAGCTTGCTGCCAAAGAGGGTCAGTATGTGCCTCACGATAGGTGCGAGGTTCATAGAGGGTGGCAAGGGCAAAAGAGCAGTGATAATCAGAGAGATAAGAGGGAGGAATGCTTACCCGAGTGGAACGACGAAGTTCTGGACCATCAAGAGATTCAGGAGATGGTGGTGCCACAGGATCCAAGACAGGCAGGTCATGTGCCGAGGACAGAACCGTAGATGAGTCGTCTGGAGAGGCAGCCGATGTTGAAGAATCCTCCACAAGTTTAGGATAGAGAGGGAGAAGAAGATCAGTAAAAATGGGAGACTCGGAGGAAGAGGATGCAGGAAACTGCTGGAGACTCGTAAAAGGACGATGTTCCCAAAACTCAACATGACGGGAGACACGAAGACGACGAGAAATGGGATCATAGCAGCGAAATCCCTTTTGAGATACACCATAACCAAGGAAACAACAGAGACGAGCACGAGGTTGGAGCTTTGTTCGTTCATGAGTAGGAAGAGAGACAAAGCAAGCACAACTAAAAACCCGAAGAGATGAGTAGTCAGGGGTTTGACCATAGAGAAGCTCAAATGGTGATTTGTTGTGTGTAGTTGGTGAAGGAATGCGATTAATGGTGTATACAGCAGTGAGGGCAGCCTCACCCCAAAAACGTTCAGGAAGAGAGGCAGAAATGAGAAGGGTACGGACAACATCAAGAATGTGACGATGTTTTCGTTCTGCACGACCATTTTGTTGGGAGGTATAAGGACAAGACCGCTGAGTAAGGGTACCATGATTGTCTAAAAAGAATATGAAAGACTTATCATTATATTCTTGAGCATTATCTGATCGAAAAACTTTGACAGTGCGATTAAACTGTGTTTGAATCATTTTATGAAATGTTTGATAAACAGACACAAGTTCAGACCTATGATGAAGCAGATAAATCCAAGTATATCGAGAAAAATCATCCACAAATATGACAAAATATCTAGATCCCCCCTCAGTAGGAACAGGTGCAGGACCCCAAATATCAGAATGTATAAGATCAAAGGGTGCGGAAGAAAAGGAGTCACTATTATTAAAGGGCAATTTTGTTTGTTTGCCAAAATGACAAGAAGTACAATCAAATTTTTGAAACTGAACCGAACCTAAATGACCTTGAAAAGCCAACAGCTGAAGACGAGATAAGGATGGATGACCAAGACGAGCATGCCATAGATCAGGTGAGGAGGTAATAGTGGCAGCAGCTGCAGAAACGACTCGGGAAGGAATTTTCAAGTCATGAACCTCAAACATGCGACCAACCTTACGGCCTGTCCTAAGAACTTGACCTGTCCGGGGATCCTGCACTTCCACATCATGATTAGTAAAGAGAACATCTACGCCTAATTCACAAAGTTGGCCAACAGACAGCAAATTGAGGGATAACTTTGGGATATGAAAAGTGTCACTAAGGGATAAACAAGGAGAAGAGATTGTTCCTTTATGACTAACAGGCATAGGAGTTCCATCAGCAGTGTAAATGGTGATTGGATGTTCTAAGAGTGCCTTATCAGAAAATTGGGATTCATCAGGAGTCATATGGTTACAACAAGCAGTATCAAAAAACCAAGAATGGTTACCTGAGGTGACAGATAGGGCAGTGGAAGTACGGGATAAAACCTGTTGAACAACTGCCTCAATATCAGCCGTAGTAAGTGAGGAAGTCGAAGGTGGACCGGTAGGAACCGATGGATCAGAAGGAGATACAGCAGCTGCCCGAGGAAGAGAAGCTTTATTCTGCTCTTGCATAAATTTCTGCAATTTGCGACAAACGGAGATGTCATGCCCTTTAGCACGGCAAAACTCACAACGAATACCTTTGGAAGACTGAGAGGTGGGACGCCCAGAGTTTATCCGTGGAGGAGCAGCGAATGCAGCAATGGGAGGCTGTGGAGATGGTGTAGCCAATACATGGTCAAATGATGACATGTTTGCTGAAGTGGCAGACGTGCGCTGGTGGTGCAGAGGCGACTCGAGGCGCGTGAAGGCGCGTGGTGTCAGGCACAGAACCGACTGTCGGCGCGTGTTGGGCGCGTGGGAGACCGAGTTCTGGAAAGAGTTGTGGGCGTGACGGCAGGACTATTCTTCTGACCGGATTACCGGATGAAGATGAGGGCAGCGGAAGAACGCCGGAAATATCCACAGGAACCAAAAGAATTAGAGCAATGGCTCTGATACCATGATAAAAATATAAAAGAAAAGATTTGTTGAACAATGATTTTATTGTGTGTCTAACATTGTACAAAGAGAGCCTATATATAGACTAGGTATAGGCTAAGTGTAGTACAAGTAGTACACTAGGTGTAGTACAAGTAGTACAATAGTACAAGTAGTACAAGTAGGATACTGGGTTAAGCCCATTGGACTAATCTATACACTAACAGCCCATTGGGCTAATCTATACACTAACAAAAGCTACGGTTAATTATTATATGTTAAAATTTAGCGTCATATTAAGGAATCATTTAGTTATCACGTGTTTGACATTAACATTTGGAGTGACTGAATGGATAATTTAGCGATGAGACTGTAATCTCACCTTATAAATCACTTTCGATTTTCTATGTTTCGAGTTTTAGCACACTTAGGAAAATTAATTATGTATTTTTTTTCATACCATTCATGATTAATCATTTGGTGAAATATGAATCCTTTCGCTTAAAAAAATCAATTATATTTTATAAATATTAGTATACTAATTAACTAAGGGTTGGTCTTCTTCTTCTTCATAAATAATTTCTTAAAAAATTACTAAATTTTAATTTTTAAAGGAGTTTAATTCATTAAATATCCATCATCATCCATGGAGCTTATATTAATGTTGATTGGTCCTAGAACCTTCTTCTACAAAAACAAATATGAATCGCCCATGCATCTATCATTATTATTATTATAATAAATATGTTCACATCCATAAATATAATTGCATGTTATTTTTCGAGTCCACTTTATAATTAGCGAAACAATAACGTTTATCAACTCTCTGGTCTCTAGTCCAATGGCAACTGATATTCTGTAAATTAGTTCGGGGCATTTAATTCTTTCATTCTCGGAGCTCAGAGAGTAGTTGAATATGTGAATCACTTTATAAATAATAATAATTACTCCAAAATATCAGACCACGTGTCATTTGTTCGATCCGAAGAATGTCGAGGCTTTAAATTTCCCTTCATGAAAGGATTCACTAAAAATCATGCTATCCGCCCATTAATTGGTATTCTCAATTTAAAAATATCGTTACAAGTTGAGAATCGGATCAGAACACGAATCGTTTACGCTAAAAAACTGATTACACTGGCCAAACTGGTCGAGCTAGACAAACATGGGTATAAATAAGTTTGGGAAAAAAAAAAAGTATAATTTTTTTGAAATAGAAAGAGTATAAGATAACAGGAATTTACTATATAATTATTTTTAAAAATTATATTGGAAATATTTTCCGGTGCACCCCTGTGGATTTTCCCTCACATAAACGTAATAAGCGTGGAGTTCGTTCGTAAATTTCAATGATAGTTTGGGCCTTAGTATTAATGTACAAAACAAAATTGACGGGCTTCTTTCGTGGGCTAGATGCTGCTCTGCTCCTCTTAAAATGGCCCATCGAATGATAATTAATCGGAACCCAAGATGCTAGTTAGGCGCTAGGCTGATCTACTTTTGTGAAAAATTAATGACGGTGAATTATAACACTAATTCAGTTAATATTTAATGAGTTGTATTATTATTATTTTGTCATAATTACTTTTTATTGTAAATATTAATTATGTTTATTTTTTAACGATAACTGATATAGATTTTATATTAGGCTTGAAATAGAATGAGAATTAAACTGAAACCATCATCACCGCTTTTATAAGTTTGATTCATTTCCAATTAGGGCAAAGGGTCAAAAATACCTCTAACATTTTTTTCAGGGTGCAAATATACCCTCGCATTTTATGAAGGAGCAAAATTACCTTTAACGTTTTCTCTACGGTGCAAATATACCCCTCAAACTTTATGAAAGAGCTGACATGGCGTTATTATTCCACCCAAAGTTCGACACGTGGATTTTTTGCCCTTTCCAATTATGATTTACATTTCTATCATTCCATTCACTGATTTTCGAAGTTTAAACCAAATGCCCATTTAAGTGTAAATAAAAAGTAACCAAAGTCTAAGGAGGAGATGAATGAGTGAGTGGGTGGTCTAGCGACTCTAGCCTATAGGAAGGAAGAAAAGGGTAAAATATAGATAGGGAAGAGTGAAAAGTATTAGTGGAAGGGGCCGAAGTATTAGGCTTGAGATAAGGGTCAAACAAGGATGTGGAATTGCATGTGAATTGTGTCATTGCCTTAGAGTTGAAGCAATTGTGATGGAATTAATGCATTAAGAAATAGTAACTCTCCCACAACTCCCAATTTGTTTGTTCCCTCCCCCATCATCACCCACTTTGAAACAACAGTCCCAGTTTTTGTTCAATAGCTAAAATAACTAATTTATCGTAATTTTATTATTTTTATTTTAAATACGAATTAATTATATTAGTAGAAGTATATAAGAATTCTCAAACTTTGTCCTGTGAATGCATTTATTTTCTTAATTTTGCTATTGATGTGTTCTCAATGAAGAACAAAATGTGGAGAGTTTATTAATGTAATTAGGGGGTACCACATGTGAGACTGATCCTTCGGAAACAAGCCTTAGAGTATATGGTTTAATTTATGGTGTACGAACAATTCCTAAGACATTCCCACTTTGTGTATCTTCCTTCCTGTTTACCACTTAGGTAGTGGCTGGCGAGGTGGAGTTTTGCAGGGGCGAAAGAAAATTCATTACTAATAATACCCTTATTTACTGGTGGAATGGGAGGTGAGCTAATCGCCACTGTATACAGTATAGGTGCGTTTGGCGCAGGGGAATCGGAATGGGAATGTTGGGCATCTCATATCCGGGAATCGATGAATCCCTCATTAAGTGAATCTTAGATTCCCTTTTAGAGGATATAATAGTTGAAATGATCAAATTCATATACGTACCAAACATAGGAATTTCAATCATAGGAATCAAATGCTCATTTACATTCCTGCGTGCCAAACACACCTATGTTGATTTTGGCGTTTTCTTGGCGCGTTTAATAAAAATGAATGTTTATATCTGAATGTTGAAATAATAACGATTAATTGATTAAATATAAAATAGAATGTGATATACCATACAATCAATCAATCAATCCTTTCTATATTGATCACTTGCAATATATAGTGTATTGTTTTAATCTCAAATTGTAGGAACTAAGAAGGTGTAATTTCATGAAAATGGAAAGAAGCAAAAAGTATAAATTACACACGAAAAATGGTCATTTTAATGAAAAGAAAGTTAGTGACATTGACAAAAAACTACCTTTTGTGCCGATTCATCCATCCATCACTATATATCACTTCCCACCAAACTAACAAGGGCATAATTTCAGGTGCATTACAAATAACCATCAAATTAATTTTCACAAAACCAAATTAAGCTTCATCATTTGACTTAATTAATTGTTCATTTCTTCTTATGAGTGACATACCTACTTAGCGAGTGAATCACATATACAAATTATTCTATTTTTTTCGTTTAAATATTAAAATTGTATCGTTTTAATTCGAAAATTATAGTGAAATAACGTAATTTTGATAAAATCAACATAACATTATAATAAGGATGAACACGTACGCTACCTAGTTTTGTCTAAAGCTAATTAATACCGAATATATATATATATATATATATGTATGTATGTATCTACCTTAATCGATCCGTCATCAAAGAAAAATTCTCCACAATTTGATTCAAATCCTCGTACACACAATATTGCATATATTAATTAACCTTAATAAACAAGTTAATTAAGGAGCTACCTAAGCTATCTTTATTTCCAAGTCCCTACTACTTCTTCTGCATTCATGAAACAAATGATGTCAGATTAACTATTTTAAGCGGTATGCTTTGATATTCATAAAACTTTGAATATATACGTTGTGAAAGTGGATTATTATAGTGGAACGGAGGAATAAGTAAGCTGGCCGCTCAGCTCAGACAATTTTTTTTTGTCAGTTTCCTATAACTCAACTCTGGTCCATCTTTTTCAACATTGTCTTGCCTTTTAAGCACTCTTTTCCCTTCCTCCTCTGGCTCTCTCCCAGTTTTTATAATTTCCCTTCCTTTAACCCCCCCTCCCCCCTTCATCATCACCCCTCTCTCCCGGTCGATCGATTATTGCTCGCGGGCAGCTCTGCTCCACTCCACTACAGTAGAGCATAGCATGCCTGAATGTCTAGAGAAAGGTACGTAACTCCCCGTAAAAATCGTGTGTGTTTTCTTTTCTTTCTTTGTTTTGTTAAAACAAAAAATGATACAGGGAGAGGCTTGAGGAGATTGGGAAGAAGATCAAGAGAGAATCATCAGATGCGCAGTTCATCAGAGGGCTCAACACAATCACGCCTTGCGCGGCTTGTAAGTTACTAAGGAGGCGTTGCGCGCAGGAATGCCCTTTTTCGCCCTATTTTTCCCCGCACGAGCCGCAGAAGTTCGCCTCCGTCCACAAGGTTTTTGGCGCCAGCAACGTTTCGAAGATGCTGATGGAAGTCCCGGAGAGCCAGAGAGCGGACGCGGCGAACAGCCTCGTCTACGAGGCCAACGTGCGGCTGAGAGATCCGGTCTACGGATGCATGGGCGCCGTCTCGGCTCTGCAGCAGCAAGTGCAGTCTCTGGAAGCAGAATTAACCGCAGTAAGAGGTGAAATCATGAAATATAAATATAGACAAAACAGTAACATTAATCATCATCATGAGAATTTAGGTTTACTTTCTTCTAGTGGTTCTGGAGTTGTTTCAATCGCAGCACTGCCGCCGCCACCGCAGCCTCCTCCTCCGACGACGACGATAATAATATCTTCCTCTTCTTCTTCTCCCGTTATCTACTCCGCGGCGGTGGCGGCGCCGCAGCCGGGGGCTAGTACTATTGGCCGGCAGGATTTTAACTCTATCTCAAACGACGATGATGATATTCACTTTTTTGGTTGAACAATTATTTAATTACTCCTAGATTGATTTATCTGAAATTGAAAGAAAGTGATTATACGCAATTATTGCCAGTAAATGACCAATTGATATTAGTTGTAAGATGATCCTTGTTAGTAGTTTGATAAACTTGTCACAGTGCAATATATTGTACATGTTCATAATTCTGAATTAATTTTCTGTATGTAGTCCCAGATTGATCTTTGGATGATAATAAAGTGCCTTCCATACATGTTTGTTTGTTGCTAACACCATGGATATATATATATATATATATATATATATGCATTATTCTTTCATCGGTTCCTTCAGAAAAGTTCATTTAACGACTTAAAAACAATTGTACCACAAGACTTTTCTACTGTTAAGTTGATTTCTTGGATAGCTACTTAACTTGCATTACTTTCATCATGATCAAATTTGATTAGCTGAATATGCATATTTTTATATGCTCTTCATTGACTCCATTTCTATAGAAGTAAATTAATTATTTGAATTATTCTTGATGGAAATATATATCCGCTTCTATCTTCTTATTTTTTTAGTCAGTCAAATCTTTCACAATGAGATGATTTAGTTGTTGCAGTTAATTAATCAACAGATAACTAACTAACTATCTTAAATTAATCACAGATTCATCTTTTAACTAACTAGAAACCTTAAAACCCAAAAAGTTGATTAGTCTAATTAACAATATTATGGTAAAATTAATATTCGAATTTTTATAATTATATATATATATATATATATATGTATGTATAGGTTGTCCTTTGTAGTGTGTGAGTGTGTGTAGTTAGAGGGTCAGTATTAATCCAGACAGCTATACAAAATGTACGTAGGAGTACAACTTTGGGTTATCTTGGCGTGTAGAGTTGAGCCTGCACATTATACATTACCTACGCAACACTAATTATAAGTATATTATATATATATTAATCAGTTATAGTACTTAATCAGCTAGGTGTTGAAATACTCGATTGTCTCACATATAGAGTCTTGTTTTGAGTTGTATATTATGATTCATAAATAATTATATTACTAGATTCTTTTAATCGAGAAAAACCGGGACAAAAGGAGTAATAATTAATTCAGAAACGAATTTAAAGTGTCACTCTCGTAAGGGTCAGAGTCTGATCACATATAACATTGATCAAGAAGAGAGGTGATGGGGATGAATTTGGTTAGAAGTCGTGGTTGCTTCTAATCGTGGCATGCATCACTTCTTGCTAATTATTTATCTCGTTATTTTTACGTGTACATTATCTTTCGTTTTATTAGAATAATTTAATATTACGATAGTTTATAAGTCACGGAATATAACTTCAAAATGAATCTTTTTAATAAAACGGAAGAAAGAAGAGCATGTGAAATTTAGTGATCCCATGTTTCAGAAATGCGTTCCTTACACAAAATCTCGTGATTCAATAGACATAGTCGCAAGCAATACGACTTGGGATTGAGAATTTGAAACCTACAATTCATCATCAATTGAACCAAAAGGAGTACTTTCCTCAATTTTGGCTCATAAATATATGAGCCGTGTTATTATAAGAGTCATACTCTTAAAAAAACGAAAAAGAAGAAAAGAGTCGTATTTTTTACGCTTGGCATCAACATAAGATTTTATGTTTTGGCTATCCTATCTTATATTAGTTCCAATTACTAACCTAAAAACTTTGAAGTGAAAATACATAATTTTTCGATAACTGGTACAGAACAAAGTAGACAAATTGGACATAGGATTGCATTATACTTCAACCTAGATATAAGAGATAAGTTAAAACCACAAAATAAATAAATAAATAAAAGTTGATTTAAACCTAACTCCTAGTACCTTTTTCTTCGGTTCTTTTTTATTTCAAAAATTAAAAAAGAAAATCCCAGAAGCACAAAAAGGAAGAAAACCATGCTTCTGTCGCGATCTAGGGATGAATAATTAAATTGGGGGAGAAATACAGAAGAATATCGACGAGGAGGAAACAGGAAGAAAATTAGAAAGAAATATCAGATTTCCATTTCTTTTCCCGTACAACACTATTAATAGAAAAACCATCAAACAATTCTATATTACAAAAATCCCCTAATATTTCTGAATATTACACTAAGTCCATGACAGGTTTCTGAAAGGAACTGAAGAGTGTAAATTGGACTAAGGCCCATACTGTGAAAGAGAAAGCCCAGGTCCATGTGGGCTTTAAGTTTCGAGTCCACCATGACTCTTTTTGTTCTTTTTTCTTGGTAATTTGGCAAACCTCATTAGCCCATATATAGTATTACAAAAAAAAAAAAAAAAAAGATCTTTGAGAGCGTTCCTTCGTTTTGAGAGTTTATATGAAAATTCCACTTTATCTATTTATTTATTATTATTAACATCATTTAAAATTACAAATACTTAATTGGAAAATAAAAAATCACATTTACCTCCATTGAAGTTTGAAAAAAATTGTAAATACCTCATGTACCCTTTAAATTACAAATTCTACGTCAGATTTATGAGTACATATTTTTTTTAACGGATAAAAAATCGATTGACAATATGAGCAAATTATTCAAAAAAAAAAAGGATAACATTAACACCTGTATCAGATTATAAAGAGTGTCACACAAAAGTATAACTAAAAACAATAATTTCGCACTAAAAGATAGGATTACAAGAGCAAACTCTCACACATTAAAAGTGAAAAAACAGTGATTGGGGTTTAGTCCCATACAAAAATAAAGGACAAAAGGGTAATTTCATCCCTAAAATTCAAAACCACACAAACTAGAAATCCAGAACGACGACACCTCGACCATTTTTAAAGAGCTAGAAACGGCGCCTTAGTTAATCCTCCTGCAGTTCTTCCTCACCTCGCCTCTGGAACCAGTAAGAGGCTTTATATCCCCCATCTTGATCATGGCCGCCGCGAAATCCGAGGCGAATACGCTCGGGTTGTTGCTGTATCCTCTCACAATCGAATCGGTGGATCCACCGTTGTACAGCTGTTGATCGGAGTGAAGAAGCCCCTTCCGGTTCACCAGATTTGTGAAGTAGTTGTTGTCGAAACCCGTCGGAGTCTGGAGATCGAGAGGCGCCAAATTGTTGTCTCCGACGCCTTTAACGCGGGGGCAATTGCTCTGCCTCGTGCGAGCCAAGGAAGCATCCAAATTGTTGGTCTCGTTGTAAATGCGCGCCCTGAAATTCGTGCACCTGGCTTGTCCGATCGTGTGCGATCCGGATAATGCGACGAGGTCTTTGGTGGAGAGGCCAAACGAATTGAATCTGGAAATGAGAGCGTTTAGGTTGGTCGTCGGAGGAGGGATGCTGTTATTTGCTGCTGCTTGGCTTGCTGTCCTTGCATCTCTTCTTCCCAGTTTGACATTCCAACTGGGACCTCCAAGCTGTTTGATTAAATGACAAAACGAAAACAACGTATGATTAGTGTGGAAAATTCCCCTGCCAATTCAACTAGTTTGTTTGTTTGTTTGTTTGATTGAGGCGGAGATGGAGCTTACGATTTGGACGGAGTCACGAGAAGCAATGGCTAATATGTCAGCACAAGAGACGACGCCGGGACAAACCTTCTCCACCGCGGATTTTATACTGTCTATCACTTCAAATCCCCTGGCTGAGTTCACATTTGGAGCCGCTCTCTTCTCCCCTGTAAATGATGATGTATCGTCCAGCAGGATTGAACCATCGCATCCCTGCAAATCCAATCAATCAGTGATGGGATCAGATAATGCAATTGAAATACGACATGGTTGCTACAATGAAAGTGGTAAGACATCATGGACAACTCTTTAACGGGAAGCAAAATGAAGGGGGAGGAGATGGGAATTACGTTAACAAAGCAATCATGGAAGAATAAGCGGAGGAGAGAGGCTCCCATGCGGGCTTCCTGGGAGATTGCAGATTGCACAGTGGATTTCACAGTGGGGAATAGCTTAGGGCAAGAAGAAGAGTAAAAGTTAGTAGAAAGCTGAGCTGAAGTGCTTCCACTGAGTAGGAAGAGCACAAAGATAGCAAAGCTAATCATGGAAGAAAACGAAGCCATTGGTGAAGAAAACGATGAAGAACTGTAAAAGATTTGATTTGTTATGCATCAATGGAGATGAAGATTGAAGTATTTATAGGCGTTCTGGGAAGCTGAGGTGAACTACTTTTTTCGACACAACACAACAGGTTACCTAACTCAAAGACTTGCATGCATTTCATTAACCTATAGTTCTTTGAATTCAACACCTTTAATTACTAGTACTTTTAATTACTAGTACAAATCTACAAAAAGAAGAAAGAATTTTTTTTTTTTTTTTGTCTTACTACTGCAGAATGGATCCAATCAATCAATACGTCTATCATGCAAATTAATGTCAAAAAGCGGACCCCGCAAAGTAGGTTTTTTACCAATTGTTGTTTTTTTGAAAAATCATACTATTTTTATTACACGTGATTTCTAAAGGGAATAACATATTTGGTGACTTTTTTGTGCTTTTGTATGCTTTCTTGGGTAAGGGAAGTGTACGCCAAGCCATCGGGTAAGCAAAATTTATCTTTTTTTTTTTTTTTTTTGAACTCGGTACTACTACCTGTCTATTACATAGCAAACACGGATGGTAGGGATGAAAATAACGAAATTTCTAAATTGGCAGAACTTAAGGTAGGAGGCACTAAAATTTATCTTTTGATTTGGTGAAGATTGAATAAAGATGTTGGAAGAAAGAGGACTTTTAGGAAACGCGCATGATCAGAACATGATTATGCTTTGACATAATCAGAACAAGATTAGGCAAAGTCAAAAACATAAGAATTGAGCATAAAAGTAACTGGAGAAAGAGGCCCTAAGAATGTGTACAGTAGCTTTAAAAAGAAGATGCTTAATTGGACTTGATCAACAATGGAGTGGGTGAGGGTGAAGTTAAACTCAAAAGCAATAAAGCAAAGCGAAGAAACATCGATCCATCGGAATGCAACAATGGTCATCGTGTTTACATTGTACTCCCTATTCGTAGTACAGGTACGTGTCAATAATTCACCAATTGTAGTCAATTATATATCTACTAACTAACCAACTGGTTTGTAAATTTACATGTCAAAATCTAGTTCGAGTCAATATTTGATCCATATGTTTGGTACCTCTCTCAAAATATATTTTTGGGAGTAAAAAAGTGAGTTTACACTCAAAATGTGTTTTAAAAACACAATATTTTGAGAATAGAGCTTATTTTTTTTTTTTCCTCCAAAAAATATGTTTTGAGAGTAGGTACCAAACATGACTTAGTAACAAGCAGCTTGTGACTTGTTCCACTCATTTACTATCTTAGTCAAAATTAATAAAAACAAGGTAATATCATTGAAAATTGACGTTGTTTAACTATAAAATTTTGAGTGAAGTGTAATAAAATAAGTAACTTTAAAAAAATGATCTATTCTAATATGAATAATTAGAGTTCATATGGATTGTCCAATTTTATCTGTTTCGCAAAGGACAAAATAAATTTATTTTACTGTTTGTTAGATAAAATAAGATTGAAAAAAAAAAAATCAAACTTTTGAACTGTTAGCGTACAAGAAGAAATAGATCTCTCGTTCTGTCATGTCATTCGTCCAAAATAATGTCGTTTTAGAAAATTACTTTCACCCTTAAATAATGTGAAAATCACTTTTTCAAATTTCTATCCGATCCGACAACTCCAACCGATTGATATTGATGCGATAAGATTTTTTTTTTTTTCAAATTTCGGAAGTTTACATTTTACGTTAACAAAATACTACCTCCGATTCGATCGATCGACAATAAAAATCATTTTAAAATTTTTATACAAATTAAGAAATCGTTTAGAAGATCAGAAAACTCTTGGAGTTTTAATCCAATTAATACTATATATATATATATATATATATATCCAACTCCAATCAATACTCAATTATGTTCAGTTTTTTTTTGCTAAAACGTTATTTATTTTAAATATTGTTACTCTTTCCAAAACAACTTTTGGTTCAGAGGAAATATTTTGTAATGGAGAAACTTATGTAATTTTTCAATAACAAAAATTTAATGTTACAATTGTTTGTGATTCGTAAGGTATTTAAAGTGAACTCTTTTAATATAACATATAGAGTAGATGATAAGATCAAAGAAGGAGATATTCGTTTGGCTCAGAATCCTTTGTTACACTTTCCTGTTACACATCTTAATAACTCATCAAAAATATTATTATTTTTATTTTAATTTTTTTCACCAATGATGTTTATTGGTATTGTAATAAATTTTTTTACGAAGGGCTCACCCATTTTGGTGTAGGCTATATTTATTTTAGTTTATTGGGATTAAAATTTTAAAAAATACCACAAAATTATATTAAAATACCATATTAATGTAAAAAATAAAATAATTTATATTAAAATTAGGTAAAATTCCAATGAATGTCATTGGTAAAAAAATTAAAATAAAAAATAATATTTTCGATGAGTTATTAAGATGTGTAACAAAAGATCCTGAGCCTATTCGTTTTGAAAGTTTTAGAACTATGTTTTTGAAAATTAATTTTAAATGTGATAAATGTATTAAAAATACTTTAAGAAATATTAAAATAAGAAAAAATAAATATAATTGTAAAAACATGTTTTTTGAGAATATAGTAAATCTAAAACTTTATTGATAATTACTATTTGCAAGGTTTACTCGATTCTTTCTTTCTAGCGAAAAGTCACTTTAATTTTCCATACTACAAATTGGGCCCAATAATTAGAAAACAAACAACAGATCATCAAACGGGCTCTTTGTCATTGGGCTTGGGCTTGTCCTCCAATTCTATACAGCCCACCCTCACTTCGTTAAACTCTCTCTTGTACACATATTTCCCAGAAGCCCACAAATAAATACCCATATTCAAAACCGATATCACCAAAAGGAACCCATAGTAGTAATCCAAACGCGAATCGTTCAAATTCTTCCCGATCCAACTCTTCCTTCCGTTTCTCCCGGAGACTTTATCCACCACCGTCACCAAGAAACTATTCAAGAAATTCCCGATTCCGATCCCGCTCGTGAAGAAACTCGTCCCGAGGCTCCTCATCTCCTCCGGCGACTGGTCGTAGAAGAACTCCATCAATCCGATGGCGTTAAAAATGTCCGCGATTCCCAGCAGAACGTACTGGGGAAGAAGAACGAACACCGTCATCGGCACGATCTCTTTGGGCCCATTAATGTTATGGGCTTTTATGACCCGCATTCGCTTCACTTCCACCGCGACGGCCACTGCGATGGCGAGGATCTGGATCGCGATTCCGATCCCGAGCCTCTGCAGCAGCGTGATTCCCCTCGGGTTCCCTGTTTTCCTTTTCAGGAAGGGGACGAAGTAGCGGTCGTAAAAGGGTACGGAAACGAGCATGGAAATGATCACGAAGCCTCCCAGGGACGCTGCCGGAATATGGAAGGATTTTCCGACGGCCCTGTTTAAAGTTGTGCCTTGCTTGACGAACAGAGTGTTGATTTGAGCCCAGATGGTGCTGGGAATCATGGTCACGAGCCATATCATTGTCATTCCGAGGATTAGCTTTGATTCCTCCACTTGGGTCACCGTGCACGGTTGCGCAGTCGAATTCGCGCCCCTTATCGCAGCCTTGTCCAAGAACCTGGAATAAAACAAATCATCATACATACGAGAATCAATCAAGATTCTCAAAGATACGTAGCACAGTTGACAGTTTTTAACTTTTGTTTCAACCAATCGGTGAAAGGAAAAGACTTTCTCAACTGTCCCATCATCCATAATTGCTTTCGGACCACATACATATCTAATATAGAAAGTGGTGTCAACTTGCAAAGGAGCATTATCAGCAGGAACTTTCATGGAATAAGCCAATAAGAGGAGAAGAAACACCAAAAATCTGCAGCAACAACAACAGTCTTCGGAATCACCAACCCACCAACCCAGAGGGACCCTCTGCATGTGCTATTTTCTACATAGTGTTTCTTCCAGGGCAAGTGTTACAGGGGCTTAAACTTTTGATAATCTTACTATGAAAGATTAATTCTATCCAAATTAACCTATTGCATACGGTATTTGATAATGGTGAAATGTCACCTATCATTTTGCAGGACCAGCTCGACATCCACTCAGACTAAGATGTTAGAAGATGTGCACATGGAATAGCATTAATTTATATAGGATTGCAACAAAACATATATAGACTAGGTACCACATTCCAAGAGTACTGGAGATATCAAACTCTGTATCAGATGCAGAGAATTAAGGAAACATTTAGTTTGAGCGGCTAGAACGAGAATGAACCAAACCTGATTATTTTTTCTATCATTCCATTCTCCGATTCCATGTCAAACTGTCAGAACTCCCAACATTAAAAGTGTTTAGTAAATTAATGAAATTAAGCTCACCTAAAGACTGTAGTATGATGGATTTGGCGTCTTCCAGTTGACAAGTAACAGTGATGGTCGAGCTCATAAAGCTCTGCGGGATGGCTAGGGAGTTCAAGCTTTCTGTTGGCAATGGCAGAGATGAGGACACGAAGGAAATCAGCCGTAGGACTCTTTGTCCTCTTAACTTTGTGCCTATAAAAAGGGGTGCCAGTGTAGAATATGAGCAAGGACAATATGAGTCCTACCGTAGGGATACCATACCCTAGCGCCCAACCCAAGTTTTCCTGGATGTAAACTAGGCCAAGGGTTGCGCAAAGTGCTCCAATGAAGGCACTGAACATCCACCAATTAAAGAAAGACACCTTCATCTGCTTCTCCTCCGGGTCGAAATCGTCGAATTGGTCAGCCCCGAATGTGGATATATTCGGCTTGGTTCCGCCAGCCCCGATGGCTATCACGTAAAGGGATGCGTAGAAGAAAGCCACCTGCGAGAATGAGGCCCTGTCGCAGATGCCATTCAAGCAATTGGGTTTCAGAAACTTGACGGAAACCGCCATTGTTAGCATCACCATTCCCTGTTCAAAGTAATGAAAATGCAACCTTTAAAACGCATCCATACATGGTAAATGTAAATTAGATTAAACTAGTAATTAAAGTTTACTGCAGCCATTTACTTAGTGGGTTGGTGAAGAAGAAGATTGAAGATGATCAATTAGAAAAAGCTTAGTGATTACTATTGATTATATGTGGATATGGTTAATTTATAACAGAAAACATGGAGTCCCCCACGGCCAAAATCACAGCCACCATTGGCCTTCCTTTCCAATAAAAATCAACAAGTAGGTGATAAAGTGGACAAGGCAAAAACGAAATGGATGGTGTAGTTAAAGATAGCGCAACATAAACAAAGAATCATGTGAAAAAAATATAAAAAGGGGGGTGGAAGTGAGTGTGGAGCCTACATATAAAAAGAAAAGGAAATTCGCGATTAGATTTGGATTCCACCAATCTTTCTTTTATCTGGAAGATTCTTAGTGCGCCTCTGACCTGTTCTCTCGGTGCTACTACTATTTATGAGTTCACGATGTATAAAAATTTTAAAAGTAAATTTTTCTAATGTAACGTAATTACGTACCATGACATAGATCAAAGAAGAGATGGTGAAGGTCCAAAAGCGACCCAAATAAGTGTCAGCAACAAAGGCACCCAAGATGGGTGTCATCCACACAGCACCAGACCAATTGTTAACGTTCCTCACCGAAGAAACAGTATCTTCATGGAGTTGGGTTGTCAAATACACCACCAAATTCGATGCAATCCCATAAAAAGCCATCCTCTCAAACGCTTCATACCCTGCAAATATTCATTTCAAGACCAAAAAGTTAAAGATTGTATTTTTACGAAAAAGAAGGTCTGGCCACGTAGGACCAACATCCACCATTAATTTTTTGCACTTGTATATAGTATAGTTTGACGATGACGATGACGATGATGATCGATGTTGATAAGGTTTAAGCACTAGCTAGCTTCTTAATCACTTATCATCCGTGATGATGATGATTAAAGTTAAAGAAACTACAGACTTTACATGATGTTCTAACATAACATGAGCATACATGTAATGAACTAAAGCAAGCAAGAACCACCGAGAGAGGAAAAATATATACCAACGAGAAAAGCGCAAGCTTTCCATTTCCCAGTCTTCTGGGAGAGGACAGGTTGTCCACGAAGATCAACTGTGCCATCCTGTGTGTGTGTGTAACCTTTGCTTTCCCTTTCCATCAGAGACGAAGATCACTTGGAGGAAATTTATGTTGCACAGAAAACTAGGGAGTTAGCAAAAAAAAAAGAAAAAGAGAGAGAGTGAAAATGGAAAAAGATCCAGCAGAGAAAGAATGGGATGGAAGAAAAGGGAAGTGGGATTTTATAATATAATTTACTTTTGTTGCATTGGGAGGTGAAGGGGTATAAATAGGGTTAGGGTGAGAGTGATAGTGGAGTTTTTGGTTGGGTTTGGGCACAATGACGCTTCTCAGTGCTCTTAATAAATACTACTCTATTATCACTTAACTCGCTCCTACTCTTTTAACTGTTTGATTTTTTGGCCTATTCTTGGTTTCTTTCCTATTTTTAATTCTAGGAAGGTTTTGCATTTTGCTAGTGAGAAGTTATTTGTATTTTGCTAGTTTCGACTTTGTCGTTGTTGTCGGGTGACTCCAAGAGAATTATTTGTATTTTTTGAAAAAGTTTGGATGATTCGTAATTGTACTCAAAGTTCAGGGAAATAGATGTAATTCACCCTTCAATATAAGAAATAAAATCCAATTTTAGGATTCTGATGTGACAGCTATTATTGCCAGAGCAAAAATTAGGATCCAGAACAATATTTTAACTTTTTTCCTAAAATGCCCTTTTTTCCACTGCCGTTCCAACTCATAATTTTACTGCTCTAAATTTACATGTTTCTTCTCCTTCACCCTCTTCCCAGTTTCGATAGTTTTTCTTAAAATCTTTTTATCAATTGCCCAAATAGAGTTCCTCTTCAACTACGAAGATCGTTATCGGCCTGAACCTCCTCAGCTTTGAGCGACCAATGATTTGTGTTCTAACATACTTCTTGATTGGCTGCCTTCCTTCGACAACAATCTCGATCTCTTCCTTACTGACGATGCCCAGACCCAACAAGTAATTGCCAAGGACTCTTCTTGACAACAAAAACTTGCAGCAACATAGTGGACAACCACCGCCGCCCCGCCTGGAGGAAGAAGGCGGTGACAGTCCTGTTACCAAGAAAAAGTGAAATACTATAGGTGGCTTGTTTTTTCTTTATTTCCTATCAGTTTCCCGAGCATAATATTACCAATCGGGATGGAAAATATGTTTACTCTATATGCGTTGAATTCACCATTTTCGTTTAATTTTATTTTTCTAGCAGTACTTTATACCGTTGCTTTTTGGGTTTTGCTCTCATGCATTGTCTCTATGTTCTGTTCATGTTTCTTGTTTTTGTCTGTCGTGCTAGAGAAGGTTCTACCCTAAGTACCTTATGCCCCATAGCTTCCAACCTACACCATAAATTCTGCTTGAGTTTTAAGTGCAATTTAAACTTGCAACCTGTAACATGTCATTAATTTTGAAAATACATGGAGTTGTTGCTCCGTAGATAGTAATGCTAGATGCCTTGATAATTGAAAAATACTTGCTTCATCCCCATTAGATTGTGTAGCTGCTGCAATTGTGATTGTGCAGATTCACCAGCATATGGAGCAAGCCAATTTTTAGGCGGAGTCCTCACTTCTGTGTACATATGTGGAAATTCCCTATTTTTTAGCTGAGATAAAATGCAATTGCATTTTAAGTTTCATCTTGCAGATGCAGAATATACTTTCATTTGAACAGATGCGAAAGGTTTGGAAAAGTGAAAAAACAAATGTAGACAGACGGAACCATATTAGTTTTGTTTCGAAAATTAAGGATTGAAACGTGAGAAGGAGAAGAAACATGTCAATTTAATGCAGTAAATGAATAAGTTGGAACGATAAAGGGAAAATAGGAAGGTAAGCCTTTGGGTTAACGAAGGGCATTTTTGGAAAAATGATCAAATGTTGCTCTGAATCTTATTTTTTGCTCTGGCAATATCAGCAGCCATTAGATTTTACTGGTAATGTTTTTGAAATTTCAGGATTCAATCGATAATTAATTTGCATATGACGTGTTTTTATTAAGACGTATAATCGATAATTTGAACAAATTTAATGTAGCCTTTTGTAATTTGGCCAGAAAGGAAAATAAATAAATATTTGAGACCGAACATTTGCTTTGGCTGGGAACGAAAGAAAAAGGCTGTCATCTGTTCTACTATAAATGTTATTTTCGACACTTGTACATTTAGAGCTCTTATGTTGCCTAACTATATTTATTTTTCTCGAGAATTGTTTTCCTCTCGGCCGCCTCCCGCCTCCCTCATCTCTCTCAAAACTCTAAATTTCATCATTTTCTTCCCTCATGTTATTTTTAGCTTTGTTCATGTTTATGTTGTTTTTCTCTCCGTTTATGGGTTTCTCTCTCCGTCTATAGTGTTTTGCTCTCCATTTATGGTCTGTGTCTATCGGTACGAGATTTGTTCAGTGATTGCTTCATTGTCTTCTATCAATGGTTGTTAGAAGATTTTCAACACCAATAATGAAATTTTTAATTTAAAAAAAAATATATATATATATCTACTATAAATACTCGATCACTCTACTATGCCAATGTAATGAATTATTTTCATCTAGTCAGTCTTACACTGCGATATTTGTTAAAGTTCTAACTTAAGCATCATTGTAGAATCGTAAAGTTCTAACTTAAGCATTGTAGTCGGGAAGTAAATCCCAACTGCAGGTATCGCAGCTGAGGACGAGCTCAGGAGCCTAGGCGGAGATACATGCTTCAACAGTCAAAGGGTGTTTTGTTATTTAACCAAATTAAGAGGGTGTTTTTGTAATTTAGCCAAACCTCAGGGGGCAAAATGTAATTCGCCCAAAGAAAGATATGAAAATCATAATTGATATGGACTCATAAGTAGTCGTGCAGGAAGAAGTGAATCCAGAGGATAAGTATGAATAACTACTTTTGTGGATTCATTACAATAATCTGCCTTGTACATTCATTGCTATTTATACCCACAATCTTGCAGCCGTCCCTAGGAAAACCCTAAATTATAGAAGGCATCATCTGCCGCTGTCCTTACAAATAGCAATATCACATCATATACAAATTAATTGGTTAAACAAGCTAAGATGGGCGAGGATTTGATGGTAGTTAATGAGACGATCTTATAACGTTGAAATCAAACGTTTAAATTTTATCGATTGGAAGAAGTTTGGAAAGAGGCATGATAGAATCAGTTGGCCTATAATTTTGCAGCGAAGGAAACATATGTTAACTAATGTTAAGCAACCATCTAGCAAATCAAAGCATGTTTGAGATGTGATTATAAGTTGTTAAATAGTTAGAACTTAGATGATTCATTTGCATTGTATGTCTGGGTGACTCGTCATGTGTGATACTAATTTCAATAACTTTTCGTTAAAAGTAAAGAAAATAAAGAATTTATTAATCACTTCCTTAAATTTTCAGATTTTTTTTTTATAAGATAAAATAAAATGCATCACTTCTCCTTCAATCATGCATGGACGCTAGAACTAATTTATAGTAAACCTATATATAGCATTTTTGGAATATAAATAATAGAGGCAACTTGGCAATCAACGAGTGATCTCTCTCTACAAGCAAGCAATTTCCTTCTTTAATGCTGTTGGTTGGTTGGATGGATGGATGGATGGATGGATCTTGACTTGGCCCAATACCTCTTTCATCATTTCCCTTCTTTTTTTTCCCCTTAAATTCAATTTATATATTTATAAATGGAAAAAGGGAATCAATTTAATTGCACTTTTTCATTATTTTTTCTAAAAAACAATTAAAATATTAAAAATAAATAAGATATTTTATGGAGCTAATAACTATACAAGATAACCGACTGTTATTTAATTGAGTGGTTAACCGACTAAGAATCACAGCAGCATGCACGGAGAGAATTCAGAAGCACTATTCTACTTCCTCCGTACTATTTAAATAGTGATGTTTTGATTTTTTTTTTACATTACATACGCTTGCTTACTGATATAATTACGTGTATGTAATATATAATTACCTCATACTTAACATTAATGAATAATTTTGTATTAGCTATTTTTAACCGTTGTACTTCCAAACCTATAAAAGTTATACATTTCTTAAACAAGACTCTTCTATCTAAAATAGGAGACAGTATTGAATAGCTAGGCTTCAATTGTCTCTCCGCAAGAGGCTTCCAAATGTTTAAGAATGATGTCTACGTGAAAATGAAACGTTCCAAAATAGACTTTTAGATGAAAACCTATCGTAGAGTTCAACTTCAACTTGAAAGCAAACACCACAGTAGTGGTGGTGTGCGTGTGGCCAAACTTCAACCCTGCCCGTGCGGATTCCTTTTTTTCAAACAGATTTAGTCATATAGTTTCATTTCATTTATTGGAATTGGAAGCCTGACTCAGAGGGAAAGGGAACCACCAACACCTATTCCCACATAGAATGGAGTTGGAGCAACACAGACCAAATAAAGTTGAGAAATTGGACATGAAATTCAATACTTCCAGTACTAGGAAATCATCAAAATATTGGCTGGACTTCAAAGAGGGGTTGTGGTTAACACTGTTGAGCTGTGAATAATGATGTCTGCAATAAAACAAGTGGTTTTCTATCACAAAAATTAGTCGGCTCACAATATATCCTATTCATAACAGCTATTCAGTTATATACACAATTTGTCAGTGTCAGTTTTGCAACTTGTTGATTCATAGCTGCCACTATCTTCTATCAGTATCATCATCTATCATCAAACACAACAAAACAATGCTTTCTACCCACCCATCACAATAATACATTACCATCCAATGCCCCCTTTCATAATGTCTGCCAAGACAATGATTACATTACAGCCCAACCCGTCTTATACTGCAGCAGATTCTGTTTTAGATTCCTGTCTTAGGTATTGCTCATGTTCAGTGTCAAATGTTTTCAACTTTCAAAGACTGACCAATAAGCTTAAGTATTGGTTTCCCTTCCTTTTTTCCTCTGCAGTCTCTATCTCTCAAGGATGCCCTGCCCTGCCCATTCTGCTGTCATCCCCACTTTGGGTTTACCTAATAAAATGAACGATTCTCATTGTGCACCACTGCACCTGCACATCTGTGTCCCCCCCCCCCCCCCCCCCCCCCAAATCTTGCAACCGACCATTGGGTAAGTCCATATTCTATTTGTTGATCAGCAATCAATACAGCAGGTATTGATTGTGAGCCATATAATTATCCCTATCAGTAAGAGACGTGATCGATTCGCATCATTGAGATGCTTCAATCCTCCTACTAGCTATGTTATCCTATTCAGTTATGAGCCAGGAAGTGGTAATTTTAGATGGCATCTTACTGTTAATGATTACAAGGCCAAAAAGCATTTTCCCCAATTCAAGGAATCTTCAAGTTGATTTGTACAATTATAAAGCCAATATACACAGTCCGTGTCACCAACTTCAAGACAATTAACTACTATTAACCACATTCACAAGCCATTGGTCAGAGCTTCATAGTACTTGAAAAGATGTCATAACTGTACAAGAAACTTCAGCGAATAAGAGAGAGCACCTACTTTATCTGATGTCATTCTTGCCCTCCTTAGTCCGAATCATAACCCGAGACTTCCTCCACGAGAAGTTCTTCGGCATCAAGCTCTTCAAAATAAGCCTTCTGCTGCCTCAGCTCTTCTGCCAATGAACATTCAGACACAGGTTGCTGCCGTGAGCACTTCTTCTGTAGAATAATTTTACAATAATTAGAAACAAGTCGCAGAGTATGACATGAGAACAAAATTCTTAACACAGATTCAGTATGATCATGCAAAAGTATGCCTCCCACATCTAACTTCAAGAACACCAACTTCAAAACAACAATCACAGTTATATTCACGTTCTTGATGCAAAATATGAACATCTACTGAACTTCCATGACTTCAGCCTCACTTTCTTCTTCAACTTACATAGCCTCAGTTTCCACCTTAGGCTTTTTTGATTTGTATTCAACCGCTACCGGGAGATCAGAGGACAAGCTGATGGTTACTTGCTCAGCAAGAGGGGTGGCTTTCGCGAAGGAATTCATGTACCTCAGCGCGAAGTTCAATGAAACAGGTTCCTGCATCTCTATGATTGTAGCTTCTTCTGCTGCATCACAGAAAGCAGCATTCCTGTTATACGACTAATCCTCCCGAAATTTCACTCTATTCTAGTTATTTATAAGCAATGAAACATTTACCAGATCCTATGACCATTGCTTATAAATAACTAGAATAGAGTGAAATTTCGAGAGGATTAGTCGTATAACAGGAATGCTGCTTTCTGTGATGCAGCCAGAAGAAGCTACAATCATAGAGATGCAGGAACCTGTTTCATTGAACTTCGCGCTGAGGTGATCAAATCTCCTTTCCCCAATTCAAGGAATCTATAATTTGATTTGTTCAATTATAAAGCCAATATACACAGACCGTGTCACCAACTCTAATACAATCAACTATGATTAACCAAATTCACAATCTATTGGTCAGAGCTTCATAGTACTTGAAAAGATGTCATGACTGTACAAGAAACATCAGTGAATAAGAAAAAGCACCTACTTTATCTGATGTCATTCTTGCCCTCCTTAGCCCGAATCATAACCTGAGACTTCCTCCACGAGAAGTTCTTCGGCATCAAGCTCTTCAAAATAAGCCTTCTGCTGCCTCAACTCTTCTGAAACAGATTGCTGCCGTGAGCACTTCTTCTGTAGAATATTTTTACAATCATCAGAAACAAGCCGCAGAGTATGACATGGGAACAATAATTCTTAACACAGGTTCAGTATGATTATGCAAAAGTATGCCTCCCACATTTCACTTCTTCCCTTTTACTGCCTCCCACATTTCACTTCTTCCCTTTTACTGTTTCAACAAAACTGAGTTTTGCATGTCTCAGCATGGTTAAAAGAAAGACCGGCATTTACAGACCGGGGATATAGAGCATGAACTGTTGTTCAACCTAGCTAGTATGGTTTTGCAACTAATCTACACTTTCAAACTCAAAATGCTCCTAATGCAGACACTCTTTTAGAAAAGAAGCAAGAAAGGGCAACTTCTTAAGGAGTAAGATCAAAACTAGAACAGCTCCAGGTCATTAAAGATAGCAATGAAAAGTCAATCAGTTATCAGTACAGAAGTGCAGGTCTCACTAGTATGCATGGGGGGTTAAGTTGATAACAGAACAAAATCATTACTGCTGTAGAGATTCATAAACTACCTTTTTTGCCTTCCCTCGAGGATCTGTCCATGACTTTGATGCATTAATCTCTCCATCTTGTTTAAGTTTATTCCTGTCACAACAATCATTTTGACTGGCATCAGCTGCGTATTATAAACAAGCAGTAAAGTGAGAACTTAAACTATTATCATGGCTGCAATATAATCCATGTCTGTAGAGTAGGTAAGATATTATCAGTAGAGGCATCAAAGAACTGGTGACGCTGAAAACATGAAGACTCTCCACAATCAAGCCTGCATTGTGCATCTCAAGACTAGAAAATCAGAGCAAACTAAAAATCACAAAATTTTCACATAAACACTGCTATCTACAAATCTTTTAATAGCCCAAAAACAAAGTGACCATCAAATAGACAATTTTGCCACAAGTTCAGAATTCAAACAAACTTGTTTATAGTTCCCATTACAATATGACTTACTTGGGATCCACAATGCATTCATATAATCCTTGAGAAGGGTGTCAGTTTTCACCAGTCAGAAAGAAGGATCAAGTACAATGTTCAGAATACAACAAAAACTCCAAAACAGTAATGAACTTTCTAATGTAGTCCATGAAAGAAGCATTACTGTCTTGAGAAACTCACTCTGTAGTTGAGGAACAGCATCTTTTATGGATTTAAACCATTTCATTTATGCAATTCAAACTAATAAACAAAAACCTTTAGATTATCTTATCATCAGCGTTTGGATATAAATATAATCACTTGAATATCTTTAGATGACATTTAAATCACTAAACAAGCAAGTATTTATTTAAATATATAGGCTGGTGACTTTCGAGGGTGAAAACAGGAGAATAAGTTATGGTTCAGCACAATCACATTCTAAAGGTAGTCCAACTTGAAGGCAAGAATTTCAATAACAAGAGTAGTGGACAAAATAAGTACCATCATTGCAGAAACTCTGATAAGAAAATAATCTTATACTAAGACTCTGAATCTGAACATATATATAGATTCACAAGTCTGATCAGATACTAAGACCATTTTGACTAACATGTGCCATCCAATACGGCATGTACCATACCTACCAAATTTAACTATATGGATCAGGACTACAAAATTGAACTCTTGAAGTAAATTTAAAATATGTGCTTTTGTCAAGTGTTGGTGGGTGGTACATGGTTGGTGTCAAAGTTTGACTATACTTGTGAGTAAAAGAAAACTACCCAATATTTCTTGTTCGCAGCAGACGAGGAGGACAACTGAAGGCCATAGCATCTGTTTCTCTATTCTCCTTTGTTTTTTTTGGTGTCTGGCGGTTCCTGAGCACTGGAGTAGATTTTCCAACATCTTCCAATTCTTCATGTGCAATTGCCTTCTGTTTATCTTTTCTATTCTCTCCCAAAGTTGAATTGAAAGGCACATCAACTGCTTTCCCTTTATCACTAGTTTTCTCAACAGTAGAGGAACTCAAATTTACAGCAATGGCCTTCCCTTTATCCCTAACAATCACAGTAGGACTGGAATCAAAAGGCACAGCAATGGCCTTCCTTTTATCCCTAACAGTCACAGTTGGAGTGGAATCAAAAGGCACAGCAATGGTCTTCCTTTGATCCCTAACAATCACAGTTGGAGTGGAATCAAAAGGCACAGCAATGGCCTTCCTTTTATCCCTAACAATCACATTAGGAGTGGAATCAAAAGGCACAGCAATGGCCTTCCCTTTATCCCTAACCACCCCAGTAGAAATGGAATCAACAGGCACAGCAATGGCCTTCCCTTTATCGCTAACAATCCCAGTAGGAGTGGAATCCAAAGGCACAGCAATGGCCTTTCCTTTATCGCTAACAATCCCAGTAGGAGTGGAATCCAAAGGCACAGCAATGGCCTCTCCTTTATCCTTTGCCTTCTCAGAAGAGGTGAGAACATGAGTTGCTTTTTCTTGCTTCTGTGTCTTTTTAGAACTCGTGGGAGCACTGAGGGAAACACCAATTTTTCTTGGCCCGTCGAGATTCTCAACAACCCTTGGATGACTGGATATTACACCCTTGTTACCTTCAGAAAAATGAAATCAGTCTTCCACGTTTCACATATTACATGCCTTGAAGCACAACAGAAATATTATTAAATTTAAACACCAGCATGCGCACACACTCACAACAGTGCACCTGATCAGGACCTTAGTTTCATAATGTCACCAATTTGGGAAATAACATAAAACCAACTCTGTGGCAGCATAGAATAACCGGAAAATAGTTCTATGAAGAACAAATGCTTTATAATACTTGAGAATAAGATGAACCATAGCCAAATTATGAGCCAAAAGAAATTTAGAAATTAACATCCCACAACTGGATCGATCAAATAATTTGTTCTCCATGGGCAAGACGCTATAAACTAAAAGAGGCTTTCCAAAACCCAAATCATTATTATCATCTTAGTGATCCTGTTTCAAATATTGATGAATTTGAAAAGGTAATAGAGAGAATATATGCAAAAACCCAGCAAAGGGGAAGTTGAAATTACTATTAGGGAAAACCAGAGAAAACTAGCAAGAACAATTTCAGAAGTTAGAGAAACAATAAAGGAGTTCTCCCTCTGAAGAAACCCAGCAATGAATAAGCCAGCAAAATGACTAAAAACACGTAGGAACACAATATAAGATACAATAATAATCTGAGAAGCCCTAGATCTATCGATTCAACCAAAATAGAATAACCCAAAATACCATACACATGAATATACATATTACTAGTATTATTTTCAATCCACCACAAAAAAAAAAAAAAAAGGATTGAGACGAAGGTATACCTATACTACCAATAGGATTGAGACCCTTTGAGGAACGAGAACGTGGAACTGGTGTAGAGTTTTCGGGTTGAATACTTGGAGCAGTGTTGACATTGGAAGAGTCGATGCTGGTGGTGGGCCTGGAATCGGAGTCGGAGACGGTGCGGTGCTTGGAATTTGAGGCTAATTGAGGAGACAGAAAACGTTGGTACCCGGCTTTGCTCAGGATAGGATGGGCTTCGGAGGCGGAGAGGGAATTAGAACATAGCTTGCGAAGAGTTTCAGTAGGGATGATATCGAAATTGGTTAGGTCCGAAAATGGCTTCCTCGTCCCACCAGTGTCGGCACCGCTAACGCCATTGTTGTGAGTATTCTTCACCGACTTAGCGCTAGTACCAACATCACCGTCGACGTCGATGGCGGCATGGTTTCTCTTGCGACTACTACTTCTAGTTCGCTCCATTTAATTTCATTCCCGCACAAAAATTCACGCTACTGGTTACTTCGATTCCACTATTGGAAAGAAATTTGCAGGTGGGTTTTGGTACTGTAGATTGGGGACGATGGAGAAGGAGGAGGAAGAAGGATAACTGGATTGCTCGAGAAGCTCTGGAAAAGTGGCGGGAATGTGGTGGATTTCTTTTGCCATCACCTTCTTGCTGCTTCTACTTTACACGCACTCTCGCACTAAAGAAGCCCGACAAGTGGCGAGTGTTTTTTTTTTTTTTTTTTTTTTTAACGGGCGAGAATTATTTTATTTAATATTTGTATAATTGTATGCACTCACACACGAAGAGTGCGATTGGTGCATGTGAATGAAGATGGGAGGCATTTGATATCTAAGAACTATTGAGTCATTCATTGAATGAATTCTAAATTGCCATGAAGGCGTTTGACAAATGCGATAAAATCATAAGAATGGGCATCAAATTCCTATTCCCGTGTTTGGTTTTGCACGGGAATTTCAAAATTTATTTCATCAAAACACTAGCCTAATAACATATAAAAAGAATAATAATAAACTATAATTCATAAGTTGCTTTTAATATTTTTTATTTTTTTTACGCTGCAATATGCCTTTTCCTTAAGGCTAAAAAGTATATGCAAAATTGGGCATTCATCAAGAGATACGACACTCTTCCAATTCCAAGCTCTGCAAAAAAAATCTCCATGAATGGTCGCCGATGATGCTTTCATCAAAGTTAATGAGAGATTTGTGCCCAAGTCTAGCAATGACATAGTCCAATTCCAAGCTCAAAGACAGAAGCTTCATTTGTAAATGAGCAATTCTTTACAGCATGCAAGTGTACTGTTCTTTAAATGGGAAAGGATTTTTTTTCTCTTTTTTTTTTTTTTTTTTTTTTTGTTGAGGAGATATGTTCTGTTTTTGGTTTTGCTGCATCTTTACTTTGATTTTTAACTGCACTAGTAAATAAGAGGTTAATTTCTGGTTAAAAATAGGCGAGGAACGGATGATTACAACTGGGGATATCAATCTCCTAGTTCCATGGGATTGATATCCTTAGGTGATCAAATCTCCTTTCCTATTTATGCCAACCAAACGCAGTCATCTTAATCCTAAGAATCACGTTCCCATTCCATCCATTCTCATTCTTGCGCGCCAAACGCACCCTAAAGGATATGGACATGGACATGGACGTACCAAAATGGGCTAGACTAAGTATTGGGCTTAGGGATTGGAATGTCATGCAAATTATTTATTAATCTGAAATTTTGTTTTAATTAGAATTATTAAATGATGCCGTTAGCTCGTTAGAAGAGTTGGTATAAATATTATGTGATAGTGAGGAGATGGGTATGTTGAATGTTGAATGAATCTGATTTTCTCATCCAAAAACTTCTTCTCTTCGTTCTCAAATTTCTTTCTCATCTCATAATCTTTTTTCTTTTATTTTCTCATTCTTTTTCTGTAATTTCTGGATATTTTCCCTAACATGGAATGAGAGTCCAGTGATTGCGGGCCTTGGATACAGGGCTAAAAGCCCAATTCCCTCACAATTACCTAATGGAAGTAGAATGCCAGCCCATGAAAACAGATTACAAATATCCATCCAATGGGCCTTCTCTTGACCCAGAATCACAATCTTTTCTGGAACGGACGAGGGAGGAGTAGGTCCATTTGGTATCTAGACTTGATCCAAACATTGATTTTGATTGTAATTTAAAAATATTAAAATTAGATTAAAAATATAAAAAGATGTATTAAAAATGTAAAAATATATTTTGTGAATGTAAAAAGACTTATTGAGATTAATAAAAAATTATTATAAATAGAAAATGAGATCCAAACTAATGTTTGAATCTTGATACCAAACAGGGTGTAGTAATTTCAATTTGCGGCCTATGTTCTCAAAAAAGTTGATTTAAATTTTTGTTTTTCCTGAAAAAAGTATATTAAAAATATGTAAAAAAAAAAAAGTTTTTGAAAATATATTAACGACCTACAATTACTAAAAAATTGAGCAGATTCCATGACACACGTGAGATGCTACCACTAGTCATGGGGATTGATGCTAATGCAGCAGGAGGAAACAAGAAACCCATTGCATTGAGATCCAAAATATCCAGTTAATTACTTTTTTAAAAATATTTTAACAATCAAATATATTTATTCACATTTACTCCATCTGAATTGAAATACAAAAACATTCTAACTTTCTACACACATAATGTCTTAAAACAAACTATTAAACTCTTAATTAATAACATATGAGATATTTTTAATTGGGGCATGATATTTGCAGTAACCGTTTCGATATTTGCAATAACATTTTCCTGTGAAAAGTTTAAAATACCCCTAACACTTAAAAATAAATAAATAAATAAAATACCGCCGGCGCCCGGTGGTAACCCCCCCCCCCCCCCTCAGTTTGATATTTGCAGTAACCACCGAGCGGATCTTCGCCAATCCGGTAAAAAATTCACATTTTCGACAAAAATACTAACAAATCTGGACATAATACAACTAAAATAATCAAACCAACTATCTAAAACAATACCGCAAAACATTTTAACTTTGCCCACTAACCTTTTTCCGATCCGAGTCGTCTCGATTTTTATCCGATTTTGTGATTCCACCCGGCTCTGCTTTGCAGGAATTATTAAACGGAACAAAGCCCGTGAGTTGTTTTTTCAATTTTTTTTTTTTTTTTGCAGCCCGTTGTTTTTTTTTTTTTTTTTTTTGCCCAGGAGCATTTTTGTCTTTTTACAGGGGAATGTTACTGCAAATATCGAAACGGTTACTGTGAATATCAATTCCGTTTTAATTAACAGGAAAGACCCTACATTTTAAAACACAATTGAAAAGTTAAAATGACTTATATTTTGAAACGACGACAACAACAGAAGATTGAAGAAACTCATCCCAAATTTAGGCTCTGTTCTCTTGTGTCAATTTCCCAAGAATCATTATTTTATTTTTTCCAAAACTTTACACAAAGAAACAACTTCACTTTTTCAACAATTCAAAATTAAAATTTTAAAATTTTCTCTAAATACCTACTCACATAAATTCAAAAAATAACACAATTATTACACTTTTTTATCTCTCACCTACACAATTTCCCCAAAAAAAACTTCCCTTCAAAAAATTTTCAACAAAAAACTTTGTTCCAACAAAATTTTCCCTACACAAGTCACAAGAGAACAGAGCCTTAGACGCAATATGTCAAGCATGGAGTGAGGGGTAAGTGGATAAGTAAACAGTATCTTGAAGTTGCAAAGTAGTCGGTTTGGTGCTCCCCATGATATTCATAAAACCAAGAACACCATTTCATTCTGCTATGAGGACGACCCAACAGAAACAGAGACTGTACTCCTCAGGACTGTGCCCAGTTATAAATTGTTATTTTCAAAACCGGGCAAATGAAGCCACCGGTTTGGCCAAAAGCACTTCCTAGTACAGTACTTTCTCCTTTTTATCTACCCATGTTTTCCAGACTTTCCAGTGGTCCGAGGAGAGAAGAGATGTCCAAAACCAAGTGCTAATTCAATACTACCATTTCGGCATTTCCCCCTTCTCCCTCCCTATATATATATATATATTCGCCAACACTTGTTCAACTTCAAATCCTACAACTCTATCATTTGATTACTTTGTCTTTCAATCACTGAAACAATGGAGGCTGTGCAATCTTGGGTTAACGATCACAAACTCACCAGCATTGGGACGCTCTGGGCAACAGCAATGGGGGCTTCGATAGCTTATAATTCGCGAGCTAGATCAATGGAACTCAAGCCCAGCCTCAAGCTCATACATGCTAGGTGCGCATTTAATTAAGGTTTCTGTAACAACAGAACAGAATCCTATGTATGTATTTCAGTTATCTAATTTAAGTGAACGTGTTTGATGTATACATATAGGATGCATGCTCAAGCCCTTACCCTGGCGGTGCTCGGCGGTGCTGCGGTGTACCATTACTACGAGAAGCGGCAAAATGGTGATGACTGCCATGGACAGAATTAATGCCGCGACGGCCGGCGATCAAGTAGAATCTGCAGCAATCTGGACTAGTTAATAAGCGATCGGGAAGAAAGAAAAAAGAAATATTAGGGGAAGAGTAGCTAGGTGTTTTAAACCATGGGCTGGGACTGAAATTACTGCTTTTTCGTAGATCGAGCTATGTATTATGATGATGACGATAATCAATATTTATGTAACTTTTTTTTTTTAAATTTTTATTTATGACTACAAGTTCCCATTTTTATTTTATTTGTTAATTGGGGCGTGCGTTAAAGTTTAATTATATAAAAGCAGAGCAGGTGTTAAAGCGACTGAAATTATAATAATAATTAAAAAAAAAAAAAAGTGGTGAAGTGACACATGCCTGATCATCCACTTATCTAAACTAAAAGTCAGGTGCTCTCATTTTCACAAAAGAAAATAGAAAGTATACATATATTTTTCAACAATTTTCTGTAATATTTTAAAGAGAAATGGACTGGATCGGCCCAGGCTCATAGATGGGCGGCGTGGGCTTGATTCGTGAAAAACAAAATAGTATGATCGTTTACCAAAACTGGATTTATTATTACAATTTTATATATTACGGAGTATTATTTTTCTGTTTTCATAAAATCCAAATATTAAAATAAATAAATAAAAAATACTCCGTATAAGGTAAGGTAAGGTATTTAATTTAATTTTATAAAGAAACTTATGTCCAATATAGTCACGAAGTGGGGTTGTTGATCTTAGACTCGTAGATTCTTTCTTTGTACTGAATTGGGAGGGCTGAATTTGAAACTTTGCTTCTTTTTTTTTTTTTTCCTTTTTCAAACTTGGCTCAATTTCAAAATACTGTTAACCTACTCTCTAAATAGAGATATAAAACGAAGGAACCAGAAGCTATGGAGTTTTAAAAATGGGAGCTTACATGCATGCATGCATCTCCTTATTACCACATTTTCGCTGGATTAAGGTTGGAAAGTCCCTTTCCACTTCCTAACTTTATTCTTTAATTCATTATTCTCCCGTGTTTGATTAGGTCAAACCGCTTCACCAGAAAGAAAAGACATGTCCCAACTCCTCCTTGGCTTACCTACCAACATTCTGCATTATATTTTCTGCTTAGCAAACATTGAAAACTCTTCACTCAGATGAATAACCGTATATTCAAGTCAAAGGAATTTCCAGATAAAGCTTTCCACATTATGATATGATGATGTTGAAGCTTCTTTTTCTTTCTTTTTCTGAAAAAGGATAGCTTTTTTAAAATTGAAATGGAAAATCATTGCTTTGTTGGACAGCGGCCGCATAATTCATTAAGTTAATGAAACAATGATGATTGAATTCTTCATTAATCAGACAAAGTAGTAGTTAAAAAGCACCTTCCACTTTCATTCATAATAATTATTTCTTACTCTAATCATCATCTAGCTCTATTAATACAATAAACATCGCCGCCACTCCACCAAATTGAGAGAGAGAGAGAGAGAGAGAGAGAGTGAAAAGAAGGAAGATGGATTGTTCAATCTGCAGCGCCATGCCGTTCATTTTGAGGCCTCCAAGAAATACAATTTGCGGATCCTGCTACGAAGGTGCTAAAACCCTGATCGCCTTCACTAACAAATACTACGAATTTGATAAACAAGCTTGTAACAATGCTGTTTCTCCTCCGCCTAATTCAACCAAGGTATGCTTTTTTTCTTTCTTCCCCTGTTTCTGGGCACAAAAAAGATCGTACTCTGTTTTGTTTTTTTCTTTTTCTGAAATGAATTCGTTTCTGTATTGTGCTTCTCAGGGATTCACAAATGCGTTAAAATGGGTGAAGGAAATGAAAGATTTGGAGGAGGAACTAAACGAAAAGTTAATCTTTCTGAAAGGATTTGTTAATGCGTATAGGCATCAGCTTCACCCAGACATTTTTCTCAAGCCTGGAAAGGATCATGGAGATCGACCCTCTTTACCAGCGCATAGAGCTCTCTTGGTTGGTTAATTCTTCCTTTTTAGCTTTTTTTCACAAGGTGCCAATTTGTGTTGTTTCCATCGTAGCGGGTTTCCGTGCCAACATCCTCATCTCTAATTTTATCCTTTCATTTGTCTAATCCGTTTATATTTTGTCGGGTTTTTCGTGAAATTGAGAGATCTACTTTTTCAAACTAAAGTATTGTTGTTGTTATTATTATTATTATTATGACATGTAAAATTAATCATGGTTTTCCAGGCTGCGAGGTCGGAGATATTCAGAAACATGCTAGATTCCGACGGGTGCAAAGCTCCTCCGGCGGACACCATAACATTCGAAGAACTGAACTACGAACAGCTTGAATCATTGCTGGAGTTCCTCTACAGCGGAGACTTGGCGAAAGATAAGGCGGAAAAGCACATTTATTCTTTATCGATTGCAGCAGACAAGTATGAAATCCCATTTCTCCAGAAGTTCTGCGAGCACATAATGCTGGGATCCTTAAACAACTCGAATGTTCTTGATATCCTGGAAATAGCGGACACTTGTTCGAACCCGGGATTGAAGGAAACCGCCATAAACTTCATTGTAAAGAACATGGAAGATGTAGTTTTTTCTGATAGATTTGATGCGTTTGCGCTCAAAAATCCTCATTTAACTGTACAGATCACCAGAGCTTCTTTTATGGACATTAAAAATAAGAGGATTGCCATTTAAGAAGGTTTGAACGACAAATAGAACAACATTAATGGCTTGCTGAAAATGGATAAGACTTTGTTCGTTTCCATTGATTTTGGTTTTTGTTTCTACAATAAATTTAAAATATCTTAATACTTTTTCATAATTTTTAATATAATTATTCAATTGTACATTTTTATATTAATTTTTTTCTTTCCCTTCAAAAAAATATTTTCAGAACATTTGTTTAACTAGAGTAATGATAGACTTTTCAACAAATCTCCTCAAATTAAGAACTCAACTCACGTGTACTGTACACGTAGGCAACCAACGTGGACTCAAAATTTACACACGCCTCTTCTTCTCTCTTCTTCGCACAAAAATGTTTTCAGAACATTTGTTTAACTAGAGTAATGATAGACTTTTCAACAAATCCCTCAAATTAAGAACTCAACTCACGTGTACTGTACACGTAGGCAACCAACGTGGACTCAAAATTTACACACGCCTCTTCTTCTCTCTTTTTCGCACAACCCACCACCGTCCCTCCCTCTTCACGCCAGTAACTTCCGCCATCGTCAAGTTCATGCCCTTCTTGAGTTGCTTTCTCTGTTTGAAATAAATCGGAAATTTCAGCGGCTAAATTGGTAAGAATACTTTTCCCTTCTTCGATTTTTTGTTCGGCCTCCCTGTAATGATTATCCGACCGTTTCTGTTTTGTTTCCTTCTCTCTTTTTTCAATCAGTGTGTTGCTTGTATTGTATTTTCCACTGGACAAACATCATGTGTGAAATTTTCGGATGCTCTTCCTCTTCTTCCAAGGAATTTTTTGGTTCTGTTGTTGGGTTGCATATATTTTTACTCTGTATATATATGTATTTTTTTTTGGTTTTTGTGGTCTTCTTGTTTATTTTTACATAGAAAATTTATGATTGACCACTAACTGTTTGATCATATGTCTTTGAACAATATAAGATCTCTAGAATTACTCAATTTCTTATCACATTACATTGTTCAGCGAGCAGAAGAGGGAGGGATGGTGGCGGGTTGCGCGAAGAAGAGGGAGGAAGAGGCGTGTGTGAATTTTGAGTCCACGTTGGTTGCCAACGTGTACAATACACGTAAGTTGAGTTCTTAATTTGAAGATATTTGTTGAGAAATCTATTATTACTCTTTTAACTAACATGCCCTAAAGTCTATGGTTATTATTGATTAGTACTTAAAAATGGGCCAAGTCAACGGTTTTAGGGTCGGTCAAATCCTACTTTGACTAACAGTTATTAAATAATATGTACTATATTTGACACGTAAGAAAAGATTATGGACAATAAATACAATTTTTTTTATGGGCTTTAATTTGTACTTTGACTTGGCCCATTTTGTAAGTACTAATCAAATAATAACCAGACTAAAAAATGGGCCAGGTCTTGTTTTTAAAGTAAGGCAATTGATCTTACGTCATCACTCTTCTTAACCGACTTCTGATTCAATAATTCCAGAATCACGCTGTTTGCTTTCATTATTTGATCAAGAATTCAAAAGCGGTTTCTTCTTTCTTGTAATTTGGGGCTGGGGTTTCTTGTACATCCACAGAGGTTAAATTTGTTGTGTTTTATTATTTTGATCAATTTATTGATTACGCATTGAGTTTTTTTTAGCAATCGTAACTTTGGATTTGATTATTTCGATCAATTTTTTGATTAATTATTGGGTGTTTTTAGCATCTATCATGACGAACTACGTCCAAGCGAGGATGCAGCAGATTATGCAGATGCAAAGCAAACTATGCAATGTATCGGTTAAATTCCCTTCAAAATCAGGTAGAAACATGTGACAATTGTTTACAACAAATAGTCTCCGCAGCTGCAGAGTTAGGCTATGTCAAACGGGGCAACAAATCAAAATCACTGGTACTCGGGCTCCCACTCATTTCATCCTAAACCCTTTTAGCGTATATATCTACTGTGTAGTGTACGAGTATCTTTTCCAAATACAAGTATGAAAACATTTGATTTACTCACTTCCTTAGTGATTCTGATTAGTAAGTACTCACGTAATTTTTTATTTTGTTTTTTACTTATGAAAATTGTGGCTAGTTATAGTTAGAATTTGTAGATGTTTAATTATTTTAACCATATTTCACAATCCTGTGAGAGACTTTATATGAATGATTGCCCAGTTACATAACCTTAAAAATAATTCCCGAAGTTGACAAAAGGAAAGTTGTAAACTACTATCAAAATATGAAGACTTGTTGTAAACAACTGTTAAAAGTTATAATTTTTTCATGTATAGTGGATGCGGATGTGCTTCCACTAATTTCTTTTTCAGGCTCTGGCATTGTAACTCGGCATACAAATAATATACTTATGTATAGTTCACAATTGATCATTGATGGTCAATTGTTGAAGTACTTCATTTGTATAATCTATATATGTTGTTGTGAATTTTCATAATTTTGTGTTCTGATCATCAATCTCTGTACATATTGTTGATTGAAGAGAGTTGTAGACTTGTTGAAATGGCTGAAAAGAGTGGGCAAGGATGGAAGAAAAGAACAGATAGCCTTTCTCTCTGGGTTTTCCGATGCATTTAATAAAGCAATTCACACTGATATTTTAGTGATGCCCGGAGGAGACAATGGACCCTCTTTTAAAGCACATCGAGCTCTGTTGGCATCCAGGTCCGATGTGCTGAAGAACATGCTGGATTCCAAAGAAGTTCCCAGCAACACCATAACTTTTCAAGAATTGAGCCCCGAACAGCTTCAATCTCTGCTCCAGTTCCTCTACACCGGAGAGCCGCCGGCGGCGGAGGTGCAGAGACACGTTTCCTCGTTGCTGATTGCCGCGGACAAGTACGAGATTCCGTATCTCCAGGAGTTCTGCGAGCGGGAAATGATCTTGACGTTCTTGACGTTTTGGAACTCACCGGCGACAACCGTCTCTGTCCTAATTACAGCCTCAAGGAGGCTGCTCTGAAATTCATTGCGGAGAACTCAGCGGATATAGTGTCGACGGAGAAATTCGCTGCGTTTGTTATTTGATATCAATAATGATGCTGGATTTGATATTAGACGTATTACTAAATAATGCCATGAGGATGATGACGTGATGTGGCTTTCTACAAAGAAAAATAACACTTGTTCAAACCCTTAAATTCACTGTAAAGAACATGGAAGCTGTAGTTTTTTCATAGAGTAATGATAAACTCAGCAACAAATCATAGCAATTTTTTAATAGCAACTCATGTGCCATGCATTCATTGGCCTATTATGTGATATTAATAAAAATGTAACCAATGAATGCATGCCACATGAGTTGCTATCAAAAAGTTGCTATGATTTGTTGTTGAGTTTATCATTACTCTTTTTCATATAAATTTGATGCATTAATTATTATTTAATTACATATTTCGAATAATATTAATTTTTATATATTTTTGAGAACATAGTTTTAATACTACCAGTCTACATTAGATTAGCATAGGCCCATAAAACATTATTTGACAAGCCCAATCAATCATATTAATTGATTTTTCCCTTTTTCACCGCCTTGTGATTTAACAATTTTGGAAACACGTTGCCCGATTTCCCTATAAATAGGGGGATTTGCTTTCAATTTTTCGTGAAGATTTATAAGAGGTGTCATATTTTGAATCTAGGGTTTGTGAATACCTAATTTGTTCCATTGATTGAGGTTAGTTTGCTGCGATGACGAAAAGCAGAACCTGCAACGTCTGTGGCACCCTCATCCTCACTTACCAAATCATGTAGAAACAGGCGACACTTGTGTAGAAAATTAGTCTCATCCGCTGCAAAGTTAGGCTATGTCAAACCTGGCAACAAGAAATCATCAAACGCAGTGGTACATACTTACACTTAATTTTCTGTGTGTTAATTCGATTGTTAGTGTTGAACGATTGTGGTTTTGCATGTATAATTAAAGAGAGTTGCGGAACTGTTGAAATGGCTGAAAATCGCGCTGGATTTAAGATCAGAGCTGATGGGATTTCTCCAGGGGTTTTCCGATGCATTTAATAAATATTTTAGTGAGGCCCGGAGGAGTCGACGATGGACCGTCGTTTAAAGCGCATCGAGCTTTGTTGGGGTCGAGGTCCTTTACAGTGGAGAATTGCCGGCGGCGGAGTTGCAGAAACACGCTACCCCGTTGTTGATTGCGGCGGGCAAATACGGGATTCCGTATCTCCAGAAGTCCTGCGAGCGCGAGATAATTAGTTCCTTCCCGCCGTCGAGTGTTCTTGAACTGGCCAACAACGGTCTCTGCTCTAACGCCTCCCTCAAGGGGGCTTGCCTCTACTTCATCGCAGCAACAGCGAAAGAGATTGTGTCGACGGAGAAGTTCGCTGCGTTTGTTGCCAAGAATCCGAATTTAGCAGTCGAGATTACCAGGTTTTTGACTGCTAATCTGCTAGAAGCTAACGAGAAAGTTAGAAAAGCTGGGATTTGAATTTGTTGAACCTTTTCACTAATTTCTCCATTCATTATATATTTATTTAATTATAGGATTCAGTTTCAAGATTATTACAAGATCAGGATTCCAAGTGAGATTGATTTGGTGTAAGAATATAATCGATCCCTCCATCCAAAAAATAAAAATTACTCTTATTAAAGAAGTTTTAGTAAGATCAATTTTGTATTTCGGGATAATAGGATCAATTTGATATTTTGGAACGGTAATATCGATCATATTATACAGATCGGAGATTCCACAGTTTTCTCCTACCTCACCGCATGGGGAAAAGGAAAACCTTAACCACATTTCCCAAATTCTGGCGACAAATTTCCATGTTTATATTGACTAAGCAAACTCCAACTAAACTTCATTGTAGACTTCACATTCTTGTTTTTTAAGATTTTGGTCATTATTACTATCCTTCCTTTTCATACACTGATGGAGCGATCTGTCGGTTTGGCCTAACTTCTCCGACCGACGAGTTTGTTTGTTCCGGCATTAATTTGAAAGAGAAGGGTTCCCAATGGATTGTCCAATTTGTAACTATGTTTCGACTCCGATGATTGTGAGGCCTCTCAAGTACACAATCTGCGGATCTTGCTACGAGGGAGCCAGAAGCCTCATGGCCTTGATGACGAACAAGATTGAAAATAACAACGTAAACAATCTCAACAAATCTACGTCCACCCGAATTCCTTCCCCAAATTCACCAAAGGGATTCGCAAGCGCTCTGCGATGGGTGAAGGATTTGAAGGAAACAGAGGAGGAATTGAAGGACAAAGTCTCATACCTCTCAACATTTACGGCGGCATTTCGAGATCAGATTCACACCGACATACAAGTCAAGCCTGGCGCCGGCCCTTCGATCCCTTCCCACAGGGCGCTCCTGGCGGCGAGATCTACGGTGTTCAAGAACATGCTCGATTTCGACGGTTGCATGGCCCCGTCGCAGGAGGTCGTGAAACTACGCGAGCTGAACTACGAGGAATTACAGGCGTTCCTGGAGTTTCTCTACAGCGGGAATCTGCCGGGAGAAAAGATCGATAAACATGTGTACTCGTTGTCCATGGCGGCTGATAAATACGAAATTCCGTTTCTGCAGAAATTCTGTGAGAAACACATGCTTAAGACGTTGAGTTCGTTCAATGCTCTGGATGTTCTGGAGATCTCGGACACCTGCTCCAATCTCAATTTAAAGGATTCCACGTTGAGATTCATTGTGCAGAACATGGAGGACATAGTTTTTTCGTCTAAATTTGATGATTTCGCTCTCAAGAACCCACATTTGGGTGTGCAGATCACAAGGTCATCTTGTTTGGAATCAAGAACGAGGACAAATGGTTTTTGAACAGTTATTTTGAAGGAAAGAGTGCATATATATACATATACCTAAATTTAACACCAATGACTGCTACCATCAATATGTGCGCGTAAACTCGGTAGCATCCAATGGTTCAACGGTAATAAAAAAGAAAAAAAACATATATGTACATTCGCAAGCAGCCCAATTTTCAGTTGTTCAAACAGAATTCAACCAGTCCCAGTCCAAATTGTGCAATGGAAAGATAAAAAGTTCATAAATTCAGATATATTTTCGATTTACAAACTTATATTCACTCGATGCGTTTGACAATAACGCGAGCATTAAATATAACCGTAAATGATTGAATGTTATTGTTCATATAGTGATTATAAGTTACTGAAACATGAAAGACGTATAAAACTGTTTAAATAATTTGAATCGTACGTGATAAGAGACAAACTCCCTTCTTGTCTATTCATTTTTTCTTGTTTAATAATAATTATTATTATTATTGTTTTGTTTTGATAACCTATAGCCTATAGCTATTGGCCTATATAGGTTTAAATGGTAATTTTAGGACTAATGATTTGATTGGACTTCTCCATTGTGTTCTCTTTTGAATTTCTTTAAATTGTACTTTATTTAGGGCATGTTCTTTTCTCTATTTTCAAACTTAGTTTGAAAATGGGTTTTGTGAATAAACCTACAACATTTTCAAAACATTGTTGTTTTTCAAAAATTGCAAATTAATTTTCAAGATTTTTTCTTTCTCCTTCCTTCTTCTTTTTCTTCTTCTTCCTCTTCCTTCCTCTCCTTCTTCTTCTCACCCACCGCCGCCGCCGCCAAACTCTCATCTTCTTCTTCTTCCTTCTTCTTCTTCCTCTTCCTTCTTCTCCTTCTTCTTCTCCTTCCTTCTTCTCCTCCTCCTTCTTCTTCTTCATCTTCATCACTCTCATCTTCTTCCTTCTTCTTCCTTCTTCTTCTCCTTCTTCTTCTCCTCCTCCTTCTTCCTCTTCTTCTTCATCTCTCCTCTTCTCCTTCTTCTTCTCTCCCACCGCCACCCACCGCCGACCACCGCCGCCCACCGCCGCCGTCGCCAAACTCTCATCTTCTTCTCCTTCCTTCTTCTCCTCATCTTCATCACTCTCATCTTCTTCCTTCTTCTTCTCCTTCTTGTTCTTCCTTCTTCTTCTTCCTTCTTCCTCTTCTTCTTCTCTCCCACCGCCGACCACCGCCACCCACCGCCGCCGTCGCCAAACTCTCATCTTCTTCTTCTTCCTCTTCCTTCTTCTCCTTCCTTCTTCTCTTCCTCCTTCTTCTTCTTCATCTTCCTCACTCTCATCTTCTTCCTTCTTCTTCTTTTTCTTCTTCCTTGTTCTTCTCTTCTTCTTCTTTCTCTTCTTCTTCGCCAGAGGTGGCTCATTATGGGTGGCGGCGGGGCGGATGGGGGTGGAATTTGTGAAATTGGAGAAAGAAGTGAAAGGGGGGAGGAGATGAAGGGAAAAAAAAAATAAATTTTGCCAAATATATTTTTTTAAAAAAACTTGTTTTCAAACCCATGTTTCTTTCAATTAGTTTGAAACCAAAATATTTTCAAAATTTGTTCCCAAACTTGTTTTGAAAATAGGGAAAAGAACATGCCCTTAGTTTTCAATAGCAAAGTCTTGTAATTATTATTTTAATTTTTTATACCATTTGGTGTGCATAAAAATAGGCTTTCATTAGGCCAGGCCTAATGAACAAAAGAAATGATTAACAGTTAAAAGATAAAGATATCTGGAAAGATCTAAAACCAAGTTTAGGTCGGAAAGTGTCATAAAGTCGGAGCCAAAGACATAAGCTTAGATCGGTTTAACCCTTAGGTCGGTCTCACTAAGTTTTCCTTTATCCCTCCCAACGGTCATCGCTACCGAGCCATAGAAGTTAAGTCGAACCAAGATGTTACTCTGACACAGTAGGTAGAAATCATTAAAGGATTAGGTATATATTTTGAATATATGCAGGGATTTCCTAGATCTTCGACAGAAAATAGGTCATGAAATCAGGTCATGATGGCATAACGCGTGCACGTCACGGAAAATAGAGGGGAGCAGGTGAAAGTGCAAATCATGAAGGTTCAACGGGCATGACCGAGTCTTGATATAAATACTAAGTTCTAAGATTTAGTGAGGTACGCAACCATTTACATTTTGAGATCTTGGTGCATACTGTTCATCTTCTTCAATTATACTAACTTGACCGTAGGAGTTACACCGGGGGGAAAGCCCCGCATCTCTCCTGCGTTTTTACGTTTGTTATCAGAGTTATCCAGAGCATCAGGTTTCCCCTTCATCTGAGTCAATCCGAGCCATCTAGCCCGGTTTCCAGCGCTTCTTCCCTTCTCTTGGGTCAGCAGATAGCCGGGTGGACCTTGCTGCACCAGAATTTTTACTGGGTCGCAAGAAACATCCATAGGCGGACAATTTGAGTTGCATCACCATTATTTATATAATTATGCATAATTTACATTAATAAATAAAATTTAATTTTTATATGATGGTAGCCTGAGTCAAGCTACAATGGGAAAATTTTAAAAATAAACAACAGAGAAATTATATAATAATATGATATAGGAGTGAAAATTGGTTCGTATTTTGGACGAACTTTTCTCATCATTACCAAATGATGATGGGACTTGTGCTGGTCCCTCCTAATGAAAATCACATATTTATTTTATTTTATGGATTAATAAATGTTATATTTCATCAAATTTAATAAGAAATAAATATCTCTCGTCACAAAATAATTTTGAGAAATTTATAAATTTAGCCCCTCAAAGTTTAGGAGTTCAATAGATTTAGTCCCTACAGTTTTGAACATCACAAATTGAGTCCCCCTATGATTCCTAATCAAACAACGATGACACGAATTAACAATTAATTTGTAATTAATCTAGTAAAGCTGATCGAATCATAAAAAATATAATTACAAAATAAACTGATAAAAATGTAAATGAATCAATCTTTATTTCATGTTAATTAACAATTTAGGAAACTAAATGTGGTGATGATCAATCCTCAAACATTGGAAACTAAATGTATCAATTTCCAAGTATTATTTTTTATGATTCTGTAATTATAAACAATAATATCTATAAATCCCTTTTCCAAATAAGCATGTTCAATTATTATTAAATAAACTGTGACTAGCTAGGTAAATGCCAAAAGCAGTATTATTAATTGCAAGTGAAAGAAGACGCAAACTGAATATATTGTTTAATTAACTATCATGCAAACGTATTGAATTTCCAGGAAAATCACACTTAGGCTATAAGCGTGAAACAAATAAATAAATAAATATATATATTTATATATGAAAAATAAAAATAATTGAATATTCCAATTTCCATTACATCCCATCAAACCAAAGGGGGGAAAGAAAATTACAAAAAAAGAAAAGAAAATGAATGAAGGTAGCAATATTAATTATTGTTCCCTCTACCTCTATAGCTAGCTAGTATATCAATTTCAAAGAAAATAAATTTAGGTTGATTGATTGATAATTAATTTATGTACTAGTAATACAATTATAATTAAGTAAACCAAGATTTTATCTCGTACAGTGAGAGACATGTTTATGGCGGGCGGTTAAACAAATTTCGTTACATATATATATTTGACTTAAATTTCTTTGATTCAAAAATATTGGTGATCTTCTTCGACCATCCACCATTAAAATTCAAGCTCCATTCTTCTCGGAACTGAATCTTAATTAATATTACTTGCCTCCACCCACAAAAACCAGCACCTATTAATACCTAGTATCACTTAATTTCAGAAAAAAATATATTATAAAAAGACACAGCTGCAGCAGCTAGAACTTGTGATGATGATTGATTGATTGATTGAATGAATAATATTCATTGTGTCTCATTGCTCGTCATCTTCATCTTCATTGTAGTTTGCTTCCCAGTTCTTGATTGCATCCTTAATCGCTTTTTTCACCATCTGCCCATTGATGCCTTCCTCATTCTCTTCGTTCTATATCACCAAATGTTACAATATTTAATTTATATATTGTGTGCAAATTAATGATCATCAATGAATGCGTTTGAGTTTCTTACTTCTTCAACAATGGCTTGCAGGTGAAAGTTGTCAGCACAGGAAACCCTAGCATCGATCACATTAAGACCCATATCTTCAAAAGCTTCCAATATGGAGACCAGCAGCCCTGGGCATGTATTCCCTGAATATACATTCACCATCATCCCTTTTTCTAGGGTTTTCACTGTCACTTTCTGTTTTCAAACAAAATTTAAACCATATATAAATATTCAAGAATAAATTAGTAACAACATTAATTACAAACAATTAATTAATAGAGATAATTAAGAGTATATATATGAAGAAGAAAACATTACAGGCAATGATGATGATGATGAGGTCTGTTCATGACTTGAAATGTCCTGCTGTAGGCTTTCAACTTTCTGCTTTAGCTCTTTGATATAGTTTGAGGCACCCACTATTATGGAGCTTTTGTTCATCTGCCAGTTCAAAACAAAATCAAGCTCTGATACATATATACATAATTTCTTCAATCAAAGCTTAAAGATACTACTAGCTTCTTTAAGCATCAATCATTGGGATATATAGTAATATTAAAGATGGATCATCGATCGAGATAGAAGTGCATGAGAATTAACTAGTAACAGCTAGCAGCAGAAGGAAGAAGATTTGCAGGTGTAGAGAAAGAGAGATGGATGGAGAAATTCTAACCTTGATTTTGAATGGCGATGGTTAGCTTAGCTTTGTGCTTGCAAATGGCGATGAATGAATAGAAAGACTTGGTCCAGAGGCTAATCTGAGTCTCCTCTCTTTATAAAGACAATGGTTTCTCGAACATCAATGACATCTCTCTCACTTTGTTTGCTTCCTCACATGACATGACATGGACATGGACATGGACTACTGCCCTCATATATCTAATTAATTAATTATACAAACTACTACTCCTTAATTATTAGTTTTTCCCTTGTAAAACTACTATCTTGCCCCTCCAACAAATTCAATTCTCCAAATCCTTTCTTTCTTATGAGGTAATTAAGACTCGTTACGTCCCTTCTTTCTTGTAACATTAAAAGAGTACCCAATCATATCAGCCCGATAAGAGGTTGTTTGTTAAAACTTTTTAAAGAAAAAACTATACATAGATAGATAATGTTAATCTTGATTTAAAAGATTAATTCAACCCCCATTTTATAAGAGTACCATATTATTAACCCATGGGGTTCCACTTTAAGAAGAGAGAAAACCACATGTCTAATCTATTATGTCTAATTCTGTTTCAGTAGTCAACTACGTCCTCATTTCACTAATTTAGGCACGATATTATGGATAGGTGATCGAGTATAACTCCAACAGTCATAAACATTTTTATCGCATATATAAATTAATTAAAATTGGTTTTATTGAAGGAAAATAATTTTTATTTTTTGGTTGTTGGTGTGGAAGAATAGATGGATGAATGATATGAAAGTAGAAAGAAGGTAGGTAAAGAGAGGCGAGGAGAGAAGAAGAACAGAAGAATAGTAATGGGAAGTGTAAAATTAGAGATAAATAAGGGGAAGGGTCCAAACACGCCTCACGGGAAATTTGGAGCAACCTTTCTCTCTTTCTCAAAACAGCCGTCACCCTTTGTCCTCTCTCTCTCTTCCCTTTCTCTTTCCACACGTGCCATTCTCTCCACAATTTTATTAATTTATAACCAATTTCAATGTATGGAAGAATAACATTTTTAGTATTAAAAGTTTTGATTATTTATAATTTTGGTACTAAAAGTTTACTCAATTTTAAACTTGTGCTTTATGTTTATACTTTATTATATTTTTAGTATCAGTACCTGCTATAGCAGGTTTTACGTAATCAAACCGAAGTCAACAGTAATTTAAAGGTATTTTACAATTCTATAATTTTGTGGGGGTTGAAAATATAATTTTTCTAATATAATATCCAAAACATTTTCGTAGTTTTCTTTATCTTCGGATGGAAGAAAACTTGTACGTCGACTGAGGAGAAAAAAATTGCGGAAATGTTTTGGAAATAATATTAGAAAAATATATTTTCAACCCCTACAAATTGTAGAATTTGTAAAATACCTCCAAATTAGCTTTGACTTCGGTTTGACTACATAAAACCTGCTATAGTAGGCATTGGTACTAAAAATGCAGCAAAGTATGAACATAAAGCACAAGTTTGGAACTGAGTAAACTTTTAGTACTAAAGTTGAAAACATCCCAAACTTTTAATACCAAAAATGTCATTTTCCCCTCAATTTATAATATCTAAGTGGATCGAAGCTGCGAGGCAACAATTCATATTTTTTATGCTTATTTCTTATTATATATTTTTTTTAATCCATGGGTTTCTTAAAATAGAGTGCGTTTAGTGCACGGAAATTAGAATCGAAGAAATGGACAGAAGTGTTTATGGGATTATAATTCATATATTTAGTTCATACAATTAAGAATCCGACCATTTAAGTTATTGTATTATTTAAGGGTTCATTTAGCACACGGGAAGGAAAATGAGAATGGAGCATTTCATTTCATATCTGAAAAAATGAATGAATCAACAATTAAAAAAAATTATATTGCCTTTTAGATGATATAATTGTATAAGGCACTTGTTCATTCCCTCTATCTTGTTTATGTGGCCAAATACACCCTAAAAGGCATTAAATATTTCTTTAATGAAAAATTCATGTATTCTCAAGTATGAGACATCCCTCATTTTCATTCTCATTCTCACTCCTGCATACTAAATGCTCCTCAATGTAGCCCTTTGTGATTTCCAAATCGTTGCTTAGGATCCTAGTAGAGTACTAGTCAATTAATAATTAAGCTTGCTGTCAATTCAAGTTGATCACTAGGGTCCTATATAATATATCCCATCTAGTTAATTATTAATTAATTCTTTCATAATTAGCATTTCATGCTGCATCAACCTCGTAATTGATTAATATATCTACCTACTGATCTGAAATTAATATATAGGGCGAATAACATTTATTCTCGTGACATTTTTTTTGTTTTTTTAGGTAACAAATACAATATTAAGAGCTTTGGAAATCGTCCAGTAATAATTGAGATGCAAACTCTGGAGCAGCACCCCAACCACACTCTATCTCAAAGCATGTGGCCTTTGATTATATATAATTACAAAACAAGTTTTATAGTTTCTTGAAATTACAAAATTTCTCATTAAATCTTAAAATCTGTAAAAAAAAAAAAAAAATTCTCTGAAATATAGCACAATTTATATGTTACACAAAATTTGTATTGTAATCTTTACAACCCCGCAATATATGAACAATTCAATAAAATAATGTAAACATAATTATTCAAGACAACATGATTTTGAGATATATATATATATATATATATATATATTAACTTGGGTATAACTCACCCTCAAAAGCTAGCTCACTAGGAGATGGTGCTCAAGTTCCTTTTTTTTTTTATCACGCATTGGAGTCACATACTACCAATGTGGGATACATTGAGTCATAACAACCACCACGCTTTCGTTCCGACGTTCACCGCGGTTCACTCTGAGTGGCCCACTCTAGGTGTAGGTCGCCCATTCGCAGGTTTCCCCTTCCGTCCACCGACGGTTCAATCTGATTGGCCCACTCTAGCCGTAGGTCGCCCCTTCTCAGGTCACCCCTTCCGCAAACATGGACGAAGCATAGGGCTAGCTCTGATATCAATTGTCAGGAACTTCGATATAATTCATCTAGTCCCTTCAAAAGAATCATTCAATCTCTTTAATTTGGTCTTGTATAAATTAAGTATGCAATTGCACACTCAACTGCAAACCAAACTCAACGGTTGAATGGTCCCTTAAAAGGACTATATATATATATATATATATATATATATATATATGAGTTTAATATTTGTCAGCATCATCCTCATATAAGCTATATCATGACTCATCAGACATTCAATGACAGGGTAATTTTTTTATAAATTGATATATTATAATTATTGTATACTTATCTTATGAAATCACTTTTTACCTTAATAGAATTCTTGAATTTACCACGAAATATTTAGTTACAAATCTAATTAAATCTTTTACCTATATAAAATAATCATTAGAGATAGTTTAATAATTTTATCATTAATATACATTTTTAATAAAATAAATCTCTTGACTAAGGGTTCACTTATTTGTGTCTAGGGTGTAGTTATTTTAATTTTTTGAGATAAATTTTTTTCATTGATATTCATTTTTAACTAATTAAATGTTGTGACTAAGGGTTCAGTTATTTGTATATAGGGTATGGTTATTTTAAAATTTTGAAATAATTTTTTTTTCATTCATATTATTTTTTAACAATTTAAATCTTATAACTAAGGGTTCACTTATTTGTGTGTAGGGTATAGTTATTTTAATTTTTTATTAAAAAATAAAATTATAATAACATACAAGATTAAAGAATATTCCATATAACTATATTTATGTTAGTAAATGTAATATTTACTTTTAAAAAGATAAGTATACCATTTAATTTAGGTCTGCTCAAAATGCAAAACCCACTCCTACCCGTCTCTACCCTCCCCGACCTTAATGGGTAGGGTCAGATAGAGACGCGGCCCTAATGATGAGGTCCGAGCTGATTCGGTCCGGGCCAAATTCGATTAGGTCCAGGCCGCGACCCTAATTGACCCCTTTTTTTTTTTCCTTCTTTTTTCTTTCTTTCTTTTCTTCTTTACCATGCACACAGCAAAAAAAAAAATTAATTTTTTTTTCTACACTCCAATGCCCAACACAAAAATAAGAAAACCTTCCTCCATACCCCCCCTTCCCCTCCCCCCCCCCCCCCCCCCCCAAACCCCCGGCCCACCCCAAACCCCCCAACCTTCTAGTTCAAGTGCCCTCTTTAAATCTAATTTTTCAAACTGATTTTTTAAAAATTTAAATTAAAAATTTTTAATTATGTTATTTGAGAAAATATAATTTTCATTATACTTTTAATATGTTAAAATATAAATTTAGACGTATATATATATAAAATAAAAATATTTTTATGAGACACCTTTTAAACTATTTTAAAATTTTATTTTAAATATTAAAAATAATTTATAAAATATTTTCCAAACTCATATTTGTAAAAAAATTAAGACATATTTTATAAAATATTTTTGAAAAACACTTTTACAAAAATAGTTTTGAAATAATTGTTTAAATGAAATCAAATGTTTTTAAAAAATATGTATATGTAAAAGTTTAATTTTTGGAGTACAAATCAAACAAAATTTTCAAACAAAAAATGTTAGTATTATTATTTTTATCCAACCTCTAAGTTATATTAAAAAAATTACTAAAAAATCTAGATTGAAATAAACATTCAAGAAAGTGAAGAAGTTAATTAAAAAAAATTGAAAGAAAGAAAATAAAAATAAGAAGTAAAACTAGAAAACATGAAATAGAAAAGAAAAAAATAAAATTAAAGAAAGAAAAGGGCCAGACAGTAAATAAAAATAATTGAAAGAAGAAAAGAAAAAACATAGGCAAAACTTAAAAACCTGAAACATGAAAGGAAAAAAAAAAAGAAAAAAAGAAAAAAAAGGGGTCAGTTAGGGCCAAGCCTTGGCCCTAACGGACCCTAACCGACCCGGACCAAAACCCATGCTGGCTCGTTAGGGCCGAACCTAATCTACCCTAACACCTAACCAACCTTAATTGACCCGTTAGGGTAGATTAGGTTCGGGCCAACTATAGGGGTGGGTCAGTTTGATCACCCCTAATTTAATTAGAATATATCAGTTCAGAAAAAATTAGTGGCAACATCTGATTGAATGTCTAATGAGTCCTTAAATAGCTTAGTTCAAGATTATCTTGACAAATTTTACTTCCTACATATATACATATGTATATATATATTAAATTTGAATTCAAATGGGGTCTGCAGTGGAGGATCTCAGCTCGCCTCACCTTTCAAATGTAGTAAGGGTATTATTAGTATTGAATTTTGTTTTCCCTTCAAAAAGTCTCCTCCCTAGCCTTCGCCGGTCTTCAAAAATTGCCCCGGCATTCTTGAGTTATATTGTTGAGTCTCCCATCATATTTAATTTTGGCTCCGCTACTGAGTATGCATAAAGTTCTATATATATATATATATATATATATCATTTTTTTCTTCTTCCTAGCAGCAACGATAGGATCACGAGATGTTGATCAGAGTGTAGGCAAAGAGATGGATCGATCGTATACAGAGTATAATAAAAGTTAGAATAAAAATGGAAGTGTGAGCTTCCAACAAAAACCTGTCTGCATTGGTGGAGGACAAATTACGTACCCACCTATTCACATGTAGCACTTTAATCATTACAACAAAACAATATTCCTTCTCTTCTCCCATACAATATATATATATAATGTGATCTGGCCTCTCAATCCTCTGTACAACTAACTCTATACAATGTATTATAACGTAATAAATGTATTTTAATATTACGATACATAGTTAATACATATTCGAATTAAAGGATAAAGGGAATCTGAAATCTTTAATACATTCGTATGAAAGGTTCAAAAGTTCTCATGAGATTTGAGAAAAAAGAAAGAAAAAATTACAAATTATTCTTGAATTTGTATGAAAATGTAAAAATGTATCAAATGAAAGTATTTTTGCTTTTTTATACGGATTTAGTGATATTAATATTTTCGTCAAAGTTCAAGGCTAGGGTTTTTGAATTTTACCCTACGTACGTACGCGTACCTCTGATTCTTACCGTGTCTAAAAAGTAAAAAACTCCGAGGCATGCACATGCACGTAAATTATTACTACAAGGTGAATGCATATTATAATGGAGCTACCAATATACTTTCATGTATATGTGAGTTCCATGGAGGGGATGAAACCACTGTTTGCACGATTGCGATTCTGGGATGAATAAGAGTAGTTTTTACACTTGCATATATATATATATATATATTTTTTTATAGGATCTTACCATCTAAAATCAGATTATAATGATCTCGATTACACCCAAATCGATCTTGCGTGATATCTCGATCATGCAAACTCCTGATGAGATGTTTACACTATAATTATGACTGTTGCAACAGAGCAAGTTGGATATCAGATGGTAGTACTGTATGTCTGTCTCGTACATTCTGCAGAACCCTCTTCAGCTCTTGCGATCCCGCCAATGCTAATGCGTTTACTCCTATATAATTCACCATCATCAAACTGTACCAAAACTAAATCTGATACACATAAACTGGAAAACCCTCTTCTTTTTTCATTTTTACATATCTTCTTCGATCTTCATATATATATATATATATATATAATGATTCACAAAAAAGTGAGTCTTTATATTTGTTAAGTTTTTGAGCCGAATTCTTGCTTATAATATGTAAATAAACCGTACCTTGAATCATATATATATATATATAATCCGATGGATGGATGTTTAGATTTCAAAAAATAGAAAATGCATCTCGTGACAGCCAGAACAACCTAGCCCAGTCTTGCTGTTTTCAGGGAATTTATAGTTAGTCCAAGACTGAAGATCACGAGCTACATTTGTATATTTGTTTGTGTTAGTTTTTTTGGTTTTGCTCTCCCCCACTCCGTGAACCCCTTGTTTCTTTTTTGTAGTTTTTCTCCTTCCTTCTCTCATCTCATCATGCATGTCTCTCTCTTTTTTTTAATTTTCATTTTTCCCTCCCTTCCCTTTCCTTTCCCAACTAATATTCCCTCTGTCCCATTACAATATTTCAACGATACAACTATTTACGAATAATAAAGTTCAACTTCAAAGTAAAATATTCTAATGAAACATACGATGATTAGTGTAGCCGCCCGCATGTGCAGAAGTAACTAAGGTTGTGTAATAAATGAGTCGTTTTGCCCTCTCCTTTGCGACCAAAACGTACTGGTTTCGCAGGATTCCTTGCGGATTCTACTTCATTTTATGAAAAATTTTATTTTTCATAAGAAGAGAGAATTCAATTAAGGGGGTCATAGCTCACGTGAGGTTGCAATGCGAGGATGGTACGTTCACGTGCGAGTATGACAAATCGGAATTTATTTAATTATTTACTCCCATCTCATGTATTATTTTTATTATTTTAGTTTTAAACTTTTTTGGATTGCGTACCATTCGAACTCACGGACGTGTAGATTACAAAACATGGAATTTTAAATTTAAAAATCTGACCCAATTATTTTAGGTTCTGGCCCAAAATTCTATTAAGCCTTTGAAGGCCCAAATATTTGGGCTATAATATTTCGTTGGCCCAAAAAATTTAATTTTCCGTAAGAAAATTGGTTCAATTTTGTTTAGAGGATCGGATTGTGGTAGGCTCCACCGGCGAAACCCAGTTTACATTTTGCAACCCTATGATAGACAAGCTGTTGCTGCAGGCAAAGTTCTTCCCATCTTCAACCCAGGAAAGGCTCGTTGTAATTCTCCAAGAACACAGAGTCGAACGGGAGAGGAAACAATGGGGAAAAAATCAAAGAGCTCAAGGAAAGGGAAGAAGGAATGGAGGGCTAACATAAGTACTGAGGATATTGATGATTTCTTCGAGAAATCAACTAAAGACGCTCTCTCCGGCGGCTCACTCGCCGACGTCCCCAGCGACTCCCTTTTCTATGTCGACAAGTCCAGAGGTAAGCTTTTTTTGTTCTTTTTTATTGGATTTGATGCTTATTCGTTTTTTGCTATTAGACGTGTAGTTAGTTCTTCAGTTGCTAGGAAGTCCTGTGTGTGAATGATTATTGTTTCTCTGTGTGAAATTATGCCGGCTACTGGTTTAATTTTCACCGTCTCTGCTTTCCGTGCTAACTGCTAATATGTGTTTATGGGTTTAGATCTTTCTGTCAAGCTAAAGATAGAAAAGCACCGGGAGAAAGTACTTCATTCTGATAGTGTTCTGGAAAGGAATCCCTTCGTCAAAACCATACCGACTTCAAGACAGAGAGAATCCAAGAGGAAAAAGAAACAGATTAAATTGCCGAAAGTTGATGATCAGGATAATGTGGTTACTGACTCAGGCATGGTGGACTTATGGGATGGTAATGGTCTGGCTATACACAAATTCTCTATTTTTTTCAGTCTGTGTTTTCTGATACTGAAGTTCATGCTATCTTGCAGGTGAGAACAATGTCAAAAGTAAAAAGGTACGATTATTTATCTTTCCATGGTTCGCAAGGACTTGGGGCTTTTATGCTTTCTGTTTTCATGAAATTGAGGTTACATAGCCATTTTCTGTAGTTTATATGTGATTTTGGCTGTCCATTGCAATTAGTGTGCGCTATAGTTAAAGTTTGTTAGTAGTACTGTTGACACATTATGTGTCTTCGCAGAAGCCGAAGCCTTCCTTTATACCTGCTGTCGAAGTTGAGCCTTCGGGCTGCTCATTTAATCCAGACTCTGAATCACACCAGGTTTCCTTTGATTTCTTGCTGTTTATATCACCTATAGATTCATCTAAAGTGCAGAGCAGAAACTTATATGATTTCTTTCGGTGCCAGGATTCATTAGCTCTTGCAGTTGCCGATGAAATGAAGAAAGTATACAACAAAGAATTAGGGCCCGAGCCCATCCCTCTAACTGTTCCTGGAGAAGTTCTTAATGAAGAGGACGTGAGTATTATCCATCTTCTAGCCGTCTCAACTTTTCTTGATAATTCCTGGAGAAGATTTACTCACTTACATTCTACTATCCAGATGCTTTTTCTTGAGGCAGATGTTGAAAGTGATGAAGATGATCAAGTTGAGGGTGTAGCAAATGATGGTGATCTGGATGCTAATCTGAGGTTTGTTCCAGTGAGAACTGTAAAAGAATGCTTTTCTTAAAATGTTTTCGAAAAATTTTCAAGCATAAAGGTCCAGCTGGCTTTGTGAACTTTATTAGAATTACATGCTGCTTTTTTTTCCCTCCTGGATCACCACAACTTTGAGTGTTCTGAAGTTTTAATTGCTCAGATCTCTGTACTTCAGGCATCAATTTTTTAAAAATGCCCTAGTCATCAAATCTCTGATAGTGCAATCTTTGTGCTTACAGATTCTGGGTTGTTGACCTGATCAATATTATGAAACAAATGCTTGCAAGTTGTATCCTTTTTTTTTTTTTGAGGAGTCAGTGTTTTTTTATAGACATGTAAATTCTAGAATAGAGTTAATGTGGTGTGAAATTTTTCTGGGTTGTTTTCTGGATATGTTTTGAAATTGTCGGACCACGTTTTGTTGTCTCCGGCTTGTAGCCAAGTTTCATCTCATCAAGTGACTTTTGTAGGGTCGGTAAAGCTAAAAGGGTGACTAGAGTGGAGTTAAATAAGAGAGCTAGGCGCAAAGAACAGTTGAAAGCAGATGAAGCAGCCAAAAATGTGAAGAAACTCTCTTCTGAAATTGACAGGTAGGTTCAAGTGTTTAGCTTATTTCTTTCAGAGAAATGGTAGGTTGTCATATAATCTTTCATCCTTCCTTGACGTCTTCTGTGATGACTTTTTAGCTTTTTTGATTGTTTGAAGTTGGTGATATTGTTTAATGGATGCAGTTTACCAGATATTTTGGAGGAAATAGAGAAAGAAGATGCTGAGAAAGAGAGAAGACATCTTCGTCGTGCCGTTACTAAGCAAGAAAGACTAAAAGCTCGTCCACCACGTATGGGAAGGCACAAGTATGATGATTGTTACTAGAGAAATTTTCTGTTCTTTAGTTTTCTTTGTTATCTCGTGGGTTGATTTAGTTGTGAAAGAAAACATCCAGACGCTTGGTCTGACCTGGATGTTTAAACATGGTTAATCATCTTCCAAGCTAACTTAAGAAAAGAACGATCCATTGTGCTGTCTTAAAACTAATTTAAGATCCCCTGAGTGCTAGAACCTAAAGCTTATGATGAAATGTTGGACTCCTTTTTTCCAGATTTGATCCTGCTCCTGTTCAAGTTCTACTGTCTGAAGAAATCACCGGTTCTCTTCGAAAGCTCAAGGTTTTGAGATGGACTCTAGTTTGCTCTGTATCTTGCTTTCTATATGTTTTTGTTAACTGATTGGTTTTGTCCATCTGCGTTGTGATTAGGGATGTCCTACTCTTGCGCGGGATCGATTTAAGAGCCTTGAGAAAAGAGGACTTGTTATCCCCTCCAAGAAGAGTGGAAGGTTTGTTGAGCAATCACATACTTTCCGAGGACCTTGTTATAGTATCAGATTAGTTTCTTTGTGTCAATAAAACCATTTATGTTGCTAATGATGATCTCTATCTTGCGCAGGAAATAGGAATAGACAGCAAAACGGCCACGGACTTGTTCTGTTTTGTTCACTCTGATGTGATTTAGTTGAGTTTGTATTGTAGACGAAGCAGCTGGGGAAAAAAGCATTTGATATAGTTAAGAGTATGGCTGGGTCTAATCTGTATCTTCCCACAAGTTATGCTTTTTTCAGTTAAATTATGAAGATTGATGGAAGATTTTGTGATTTTTTGGCGAAATCTATAGAGTATAATTGATACAACTATTTGTTCTTGTTGTCTTTAGACGTCATATAATGCTAACGACTCATTTCAGTATGAAAACCGAAAAGACTGCAACTTTTCTTGGACTTTTTTGACATTGTGCCCGATTCAATGGGAAAACAAAAGTAACCTAAAATTTCTTTGTTTTTCCGGAAGGGAAAATCACAATCTGGGTTCAGCAAATGCATGAAAAAAACATATGTGGTTCGATTTCGTTTATGGCATAACCATTTTGGAATTTGGGAACCTTAAATAAGAAACGTTTACACTAATAAAAACCAGAAATCTCAGGCGGCGGCGGCTGTTGAACAGTGAGCTGAAGAATCCGGTGAATTTCCCACCAAAATTGTAATACGGCAATATAAAACCTTCGCATTTTGCCTTTGTTCTTCCTTGACAAAAACCCATAACTTTCAGAAACATAAAAATCCCCGGAAGAGAGAGTAGCGGTGACATCAAAATCATGCGGGTTTTAGCGGCGAGACTCGCTACTGTAAGTCCCTTTCCTTCCTCTTTTCTGCTCCGCGCTTCTAATTAGTCCACTCAGCTCATGAGTTTCTATGAAATTAAATGCAGTACTTGAATACAACCAGAAGAAATCCCGTCAATGCTCAATCTCGGTATTTCTGCTCATCTTTCCGGGGAAGAGGTACTTATTTTTTACAGAATTGATCTGTTCTTCGGATCCAATTGGAATATTACTGTGAAAACCCTACTATTCCGTGAACCTTAAATTATTTCTCCGTATTTATTTCTTCGCTTCGAATTGCGTAGAATTGATTGAATTTTTACCCCTCTTCAGTAGCATTTCACCATTGTAAAACTAAGCAAAATTTGTTGGTAGAACTTGGCTGTACCAGCTGCAAAGAACTCATCTTTTAACATAACAATTGGTTGGGAATTCTGAGTTGCTTACCTTTGTGCTTTACACGGAGATAATGCACTCTTTTTCGTTCTCTGTATCTATTGCTCCCTTTTCTTTCCTTATCTATCAATTCTGTGGAGCGCAGATGAAAGAGCAATGGAAGAGGAAGCAGAAAGAAAAATAGGATTACTTTTTAAGGTGATATTTGCTGGGACTGCAACGCTTGTGGCTTATCAGTTCTTCCCCTACATGGGTATGTTTATGTATAGTGATCAAACTTTCTGCCTTATTATCTCACTTAAGTTCCCAAGTGGTGATGTTTGAGCCTGAACTTCTGTAGGCGAAAATCTGATGCAGCAGTCGGTGAACCTCTTACAAGTCAAGGATCCCCTATTCAAAAGAATGGGAGCTTCAAGATTAGCTCGTTTTGCAATAGATGGTAATGTTTGGATCAACTGCTAATTGGTTAGTAATGAGTTAACATTGCCTGTATGCTTCTTGTTAACAAGCTTCAAGTAAAGTTTAAGCTACGTCAGTGATTGAACAGCTTACATCATGTGTTTTCTGTTGCACCATACGTTATCTTAGCTTCTTTGTTGGCGTTATCCCAACTAATATGCACAAATGTTGACTGTGTTTGAGGGATCCATGTACTTGTTCTGGTCATTCCAACCAGTTATGTAGTAGCCATGAAGTTGGTTACTTGGGACAGTAGAATTTGTACTATTTATTCTTTATCTAATGTTTTACCATCTTTTTTTCCCCACTTTCAGATGAGAAAAGGATGAAGATAGTTGAGATGGGTGGGGCTAAAGAGCTTATAAACATGTTGGGAACCGCCAAAGATGACCTTACACGAAAGGAAGCTCTGAGGGCACTCGATGCAATTTCAAAATCAGGTTAGGCTGTCAGGACGCCCGCACTTTGTTATTGTATTAGCCCTCTTTGGTCTTGTTTGTGTGGGGGCTCAAAATTTATAACTATAATGGTTGTTCTGCAACTTTCAACTGGAAAGCAATGTCTTTATGTTCTACTTTTGCATAGTTATGTCGTGTGAGAAAATAATAGTGGCATCTTGTTCTTTGTTTCGATTCTTAGTTTAAAATTCGATTCCATCTGCCTTTCTTCAATCGGCCATCATGTGCAATCTGGTGACTGCAGATGAAGCTGTTTGGTCTTTACAACAAGCTGGAGCAATCTCAGTGATCAGGTCAATTCCTAATTCTTCTGATGATGCAGAGGTTGAAAAGTACAAGTTGAGCTTGTTGAATAGAATTGAGGATTAGGATTGCTGTAACAGTGTTTCTTTTTCAAGATTAGAAGTAGGATTGCTCTGAAGCTTCATTCAATCTGCTTTCTTGAAATCATATTTAGATTTTATATTTCCCAATCAGACAAATGCGCAAGATTCTCACTTCGTAAACTTACCTGGGATTTTATTTCATATTTTGTCTTGATGTATCTCAGTTGGCATTTTATCACCACTAGAAATTTATGTTGAAAGTGATATATAGCAATGGTGGTGCTGGAAATCTGTGACTTTACATCTGATTTCTCACATACAATCAGTCTCCTACGTTATCCAACTCCAGATTTGTTCATGTTGTGATGGAGAAACAGAAACTAGTTGAGGTTTCAGACCAAGAAATTCGCATAGATTTTGATCTTGGTCAGAAACGCCGAGCCAACGTCAGACTGAGTTCCCTGGTTCCGACCGCCGCAGTTGCCTTCAAGGTCCAAACTTCTTCTCCCCATAAGTTCCTCGTCAACCCGCCCACCGGACTTATTCCGCCCTTGTCCGCCGCCACCGTCCAAGTCATCCTCAAGCCCCAATCTCACCTCCCTCCCACCTACCCGCGCTCTCCTTCCGACCGTTTCCTCATCAAAACCGCACTCGCACCGGACCTCCAGTCTACCGCCGGTCACAACCCGGACTCCATTCACTCCTGGTTCAACCTCAATCCCCACCGGCCCACTAGAGACGTCAAACTCAAGGTTGCATTCGTTGGGCCCTTCCTGCTCCGCCATGCTGTTGGCGTTGGCGACATTGACGCCGTTCGAAGCATAATCAAGCGCCAAAAATCGTTGGTTGCGGATCTTTCCACTCAGGATGCCGACTCGCTGTACGAGCTCGCAGCCGAGTCCGGAAGGAACTCGGACAACGGCATGGTCAATTTGCTTCTGGAGGCTGGATTGAAGGTTGGCAAACGTGGCGACGCTTTAGTTCAGGGCGTGAGATTGGCTTCCAAAGGGTGGACGGAATTGCACGCGGCGGTGGCGTTTGATCGGACGGAGGAGGTTGAGAGGATAGTGAGGACGAAGGAGTACGGGTCGTTGGATTGTAGAGATAAGGAAGGAAGAACACCGTTGCATTTGGCGGCGAGTGAAGGACACATGGAGTGTGCTAAGGTGTTACTCGGTGCAGGTGTTCATGTAGACGCCAGAAGTAAAGACGGTCGAACGGCTTTGTTCAGAGCCGCCGCAAATGGTGACCGTCCGATGGTGGAGCTGCTAATGGAGAAGCACGCGGACCCCACTCTAGCCGAAAAAGAACACGGACATTCTGCTATTGATGTTGCCTGCGAAAAGGGTCACGTAAGTAATATATACCGAATTACTTGTCACACTTTTAGTATATTATTAAACATTGATGTTTATTTTGTTAATCATGTTTGTTTGAAATGCCAAAAGTGGAATAGAAGAGCGGTGTAAAATCTTTAGGCTTTCTAGGAATTAGAATTTAGAAAGCAAGAAGCCAAAATGTTGGTTTACATGGCATGATTCAGTCTTTTGCAGAATGAGGTAGTGAAATTACTCCGGCGAGGCGAACCGGTGCTTCACGCGGCGAGGCGCGGAGAGTTGAAGCTTCTCGAGTCATTGCTAGACAAAGGCGCAAGTTTCGACTTCTGTGATCAGTATGGTTTGACAGCACTTCACACGGCAGCGATTAAAGGGCACAAAGACGCAGTTATGGTGCTTGTTGAATATGGAGCTGCCGTGGATTGTCAGGATGCAGAAGGCCACACCCCTTTACATTTGGCTGTTGAAGGTGGCTGTGTCGGCACAGTGGAGGCGCTGATCGGCCGAGGCGCCAACGTGAACGCCGTGAGCAAGAAAGGAGCAACTCCTCTGCACATTTCTAAGATGATGGGATATGATGATATATCCCGCCTTCTCATCGACAAAGGAGCAACTTCTTCAGCGTCGGAGAAAAGTTAGTTTCGTATCGAGTTTTTGTGTCGTTATAGATTCGTTAGCCCTTTTGTTCAAGAAACTGCTAAACTGAATACGGCAGGTGTAAGATTTTCATTGCTCAACGGAAAAAAAAAAAAAAAAATCTCCTCAATGGAATCCATAATATTCTACAGATACAAACAGCACGCTTATATAGAGAATTACAAGAAGAAGCATACAAAGAAGGGAAGATCATGATGTATTATTGCCTACTAATTTGTATACATTGATTGATATAGCTATGGTGCTTGTGATAACAGCTAGAATTACCATAATTGCTGCAATCACTTTGTCCCTTCTTGTCGATATACCATGAATATCCCTGCAAAAATGATCAAACATAGTTCAGTTAACTGTGTCAAATCGAAAATCAAGAAAACAGATCAAACTAGATTAAGATTTAAGAGTACCTTAAAACAATAATGCCTGGGAAGATGAAGGCAAGGCAAACAGCAGAAGTTGATCCCATGAACTGGAAGAAGTACCAAATGCTGGGGATGGCGATCGCCGCAACATACGCGAAGGCCAACAAAACCAAAGTAAGGGCAACGAACCTCTTGTTATCCACAGCCAGTAAAGCCCTCTTGGGAAACATGAGTTCATCAATGTTTGCCCTCAACGAGAAATTGAGAAGCGGAAAAACCAGCATCAAGTGAAACGCATAGCTCAGACGAACTATGTCATTCAGCAATGAGCTGACTGCAGAACCGGTGCTCTGGTCGAAATTCACCAGAATGTCATCCATGACTGAGTCCCCAAACAGAAGATAACCAAAGATTCCAATGGTGAAGTAGATTGCAGCACAGAGTATTAAGGAGATTCTGACTGCAGAGATCATAGCAGAAGGTTTACCAAGCTCAACCCCAATAGGATGAACTACAAATCAGCAAGATATGTCAGCATTCTTGAAATGGGGCAATCCATAAAAACAAGGATTAATGGGGGTGTTTTAGTTCTTACCATTGAAGTGGAAAGTGAAGGCGGTAACAATAACTGGAACTGCTGTGAAAAGGTTGAAGAAGGAAGTTCCATTGTTGAGCTCAGGTACAATGCTTATACTCCTGGTTTCCCCTCTTGCAAGTGCAGATATTGCCATTGCTGAGCATATTCCAACAAACGCAACTGCTAGAAGTACTGATACTAATGAACTCAACCACAATGATTCTGCAAGGCCGACCACACAAATACGACACTAGTTTAGTTTCTAACGTTATGTTGGGTACAAAAAAAAGCCTCAAACATTATAAGATATGGTCAATTTGGTCTCTTTCCGTGTCAAATATGGGCAAAAATGTACCTTTGCCCTCTAGATGTCATACAAACGTGTTCAAAATCTGGACAGAACAGGAAAAAAAGTTGCAGATTTGACTCACCGACTCGGCGATATAAGACTAATGGCAACATCACAAAAACAACTATGAAGAGGAGGGCAACTGCACGGGTATTCCACCAGTGGACGCCAAACCATTCTTGTAGAACGCCCAAATGCTCTGCCCCTTTCCCAGATAGCACATCCCCTGACAAGGAGCAAATCAATTATTGTTTTTACTGCAAAAATTGCATAGTTGTGAGCCTCAGAGCTCGAGAGCTTGCTTACCGATAATAATCAAATAGATGATCAAGCAGCCAAGATTAGTGAGCATGACGGAAATCTGAACGGCGACGGAACCAACCGGACCGAAAGACTCCTTCATTAATCCGGCGTAAGTCCTGGATTCCCCGGTGTAGGTGAACCTTAACAAGAACACAACCGATACATCAACTAACAGAGCAATCAAAGCTATCATCACAAAAGCAGGGACGACGCCGAGGACTTTGAGGGTAGCCGGGATAGACATGATCCCTGCACCTATGATGCTGGTGGTGACATTGAACACCGCCCCAGGAATAGAAGGCCGATTCTCCGGCTGCCGGGAGTCCAGGTCAGCCAAAAGAGGGACGTTAGCTCTGGCGTCATTCTTCAAGACCGGAGCCATTAGTATTCCCAAGCAACGGAAGCTGACTGGTGGAGCTTCAGTTCATGAACCGAACATTAACAGAGGATTTGAAGAAGGTGGATGATTATTGAACAAGTTGAGTAGTTGACCGGAATGCGAGCACAGAGGCGTGACGTCGAAAGCATTGATGGAGAGGCGTGACGTGATGGAAATATATATTAAATGTAAATGTGGAAAACTGGAAAAAAGATGATGTATGTATGGGGTCGTGAATGTGGATGATATGAGGCTCTCTGGACGTTTTAGTTTTTTTTAGCTGAAATTTTTCAAATTGAATCTTGATTTGCTTATCTGTCACTTCTAATTATTGTGTGTGTGTTTTTTTTTTTTTTTTTTTTAAGGCTTCTTTCGTTTATGGATTGGTAACTTGAGTTTCTTGCCCCCACAAATTCGGAAAAGACTACGAGGGGGCAAAGATGATTAATGAATGTACTATGGGAGAGATTATTAGTTGCATTCGATGCCGTCAAATACATTTAAGGGACATAAATGTATTATAGGAGTGATTATTAGGCGTATATGTTAAATTACGCAGAATAAATCAGAATCGTTTGATTTATGTCAAAATTGCTATACTATTTTAGGAAATGAAGTAGATGCATTTGTTGGATAGTGGATTAATTTCGAGGTGAATTTAAACTGACTTCGGCCATGGCCGATCTGAAGCCTAGATCCACGGATGCGCGACAACAGGTGGCTTTCAAAGAGAAAGAAAGGATTCGAAGATGACACCATGACTAAATAATTTGGACAGTTGGATCCTCTCACCCCTTTCCCGCTATGAATGCCCAATTGTTCTCCTATTTGAAATGTATTGAATTATTGCTTAGTTTCGATAACTCATCGTTTTACTCTTTTTACTAGGTTGAGCATCGGAGTTAGATTTGAGATTAATTTTCAAAAGCAGGAACTAAAGGTGAAGGCCGACGTCAATTGAGTTCCACGTTTGCGATTCAACAGCATTCAATAATTTTCCGAAACACTAGTATATGTTGCATTCAATTTTCATCCAAGAGAGTTGGTATCACATCATCAGGAGCATGTCTGATTGGACAGCTTTTCTTCATGTGTTGTTAAATGAGTATTTGATAAACAGTGGATCTGAATGATCGAGAAACCAATTATATAAGTGGTGTTAAATTAATGAACAACAAAATAACAAATCGTATCGTATGAGATATCTTCACATATCTCCCAACTGATACCGATACGCCCTCCCTCCCTCCCTCCCTCCCTCTCTTATACAAGTTGTAGTTGAGTTGGCATCTATTCTTCAAAATTTTTGAATGAATTCTTAAAAATAGTGTAGCTTACCAATAGTATATTTGGCTGCATAATTCTACGAGGTACAACATGCATGCACTCAACAATCTACTAACTCTAACATATAAGGACATGTTCTTTACTAAATGTTTGAGACCACGTTTAATTTTGATTTTGTATTAATACTAAATTTAATATATTATAATCATTTTTTATCATTTTCAATATAATATTTTACTATTGCAAATACGCATTTTCTAACTTAAGAAAATTATAATAGCGAGAAAAGTAGTATTGCCTCCCGCAATACTGATAATGACTGGGACTGGGAGGACCACCTGCGTTTCAATTTGAAACAAGAGGGACACTTTCGCAGTCCGACGCAAAAGACAGCTTTCATACGCAGTCGCAGCCTCCAAGTGAACCATTGGATCTATCCAAGAACTCAGGGCCCTCCACCCCCCACTTTTGCCCAGATATTTTCTAGGCTCTATTGTTCTTGTATCGAGATAAGATTTTCGGTGTGTAAACACACCTCGATCTTTCCCGTCTGCACTCTCACAAGCTTTCATGTTGCGAGATGATAGAGATATAAAAGACAGAGGTAAAGCAAACAGAATATCTCATACTCCGTAAACCTCCATGAATTGATAGAATTATTGAAGAAATGCTACATCCATCATATTATCTACACTATGCTCACTTTCATATGAGCAAGGACTTCACAACAAACAATCTGTGATCATTATAATTTCCATAGATATAATTTCTTTCAAAGGTCATGCATTCCAACCTCTCCTGCATCTAACTAAAAAAACAAGAATATCATTTCTTTCTGATATAACTGTAGAAATTAGAAGAAATGGCAGTCAAGCTAGTCCATATTGCCAGTATGATCACAAGTACAGCCAAGATCCTATCACGGCGGCTTGATATGCGATGAACATCCCTGCAAAATACTTTCCAGGTGTTAGGGAACTCTGTATACTTGAAATGGAAGAAGAACAGATGAGAGAACTTCATTCATACCTAAGAATGATGGAGCTTGGGAAAATAAACATGATGAAGACAACGGTAGTTGTCCCCATGAATTGAAAGAAGTACCATATGTTCGGGATCGCTACAGCAGACATATATGTAAACACAAGTATTATGCAAGTCAGGGATAGAAATCTGGTAGTGTCTGTCACCAGCAAAGGCCTCTTTGAAAAGAACAGTTCATCCACATTAGCTCTCAAGGAAAAGTTCATCACAGGAAAAACCAGCATGAGATGAATCGCGTAACTTAGCCGAACAACATCATTGAGTATTGCACCCGTCAAGGAATCCGAGACAGTATCAAAGTTCACTAGCATGTCAGCCATAATTGCATCGCCAAAGAGCAGGTATCCGAAAAAACCAACCGCGAAATAAATGACTACACATAGCACTAGAGATATCCGCACTGCCAAGCTCATTTCAGATCGTCTACCTAGCTCCGCTCTGATAGGATGAACTGCAACATGTGAGGTAAAATAAGCGGATAGTAAACGGAAGAGATTATGTATTCTGCTCTACAATCATTCCAATAATCAGCCAAAATAACCAACCAAAACGAACAAAAACACAAACATAATTGCAACTTCCCAATAAAGAATAGACTATGATTCTATGAATGTCAAAGATGCTTTTGTGTGTTTCTAATAGATGATGAATTCCATAAACGATGATGGAACCCCAAGTTTGTTTGCACTCCTTGGCTTAGAATGCTTCTGCAAACTCAATGGACCCGAGTATGATTTTCATAGTGCTATGATTTAGAATTGCCAGAGCTTGAGAGTAAGATATTAACTTCCATGTCATTAATTGCACCAGAACTTTTAGACAGAGTTGAGCAAAATATACATATAGATAGAAAGAAAGCAAGATGCAGTTGATATAATTAGCACAACAGTTTAAGCTACCTTGTGCAAAAGACAACATAATGGCACTGCTAGCTTCATAACATGATGAAAAAGCTTTTGAAGTGTCCCTTACCATTTACATGGCATCCAAAGGCTGTTGCTATAACAGGGATAGTGGTGAAGAGTTCAAAGAATGAGACCCCATGAGCAAAGTCCGGTAGAAGTCTTGCATTCTGCGTTTTACCTTCTAACATTGCTCGTATTGCCATCCCAGAGCAGAGTACAACAAAGAGCACGGCCAGTAGAATAGATATCGCGGAAGCATGTCGCAATGAATCTACAGGTGCAAGCTGCAAAAGACTTAGTCATCCCATCATGGCAATGTTTTCATAGTTTCTATGAATCCTATTTCCTATGTGTGCATACATAAAGCTTCAGCAGGGAATACTACCAATCTATTCCAAAAAGTCAGCTTTTTCATATGTTTGGTAATGTACACACACCAAATTTCCAATAAAACTGAACAAATTTAGTCATCCAAAACATCCATACTCATCCAGATGCATAAGAAGATTTAAAAGAAATATATTTCCACCTTTAAGCTTACCTATTCGCCGCAAAACAAGTAAAGGAAGCATAACAAAGAGCACAATAAACAGGAGAGCATATACACGGGAGTTCCACCAATGGATTCCAAACCATTCCTGAAGAATGCCCAAGTGAACTGATCCATCCGACTGATTTCCTGATAGCACATCTCCTACACAAATGAATTTTAATAAGATCGTAGCCAAAGAGATAGTAACCAAATTATTGTACCAAACATAATTTTCAGGACAATATTTGCCTTCAAACCTTCATGAAGTGAACCAAAGAATACCAAATCTCCATATTACTCTTCAAACATAAAATTTATTAATGAAGTGAACTAAACCATGGGGTGTAGATATTCAAGAACCTTAACTATTCTAAGAACTCTGCTCCCCAGTCTCACAACCTTCTCAAACTGATAAAATGTTCTTAAACTCAACTGGAAAGTCTGGTTCACCTACCTAATCAATAAACATTGTTCAGGAAATCAATCTTCTTAATCCTTGAGTACTCTCAAATGCATTTCCAGTTAAATCTACAGTGTCCCAATAGAATCATTCAACAACAAGAGAATTTGGCGAAATTAAACAAATAAACTTTAGTAAAAGACAAGTGATCCCTTCAAACACCATAAAGCAAAGAATTGTTAAAAGGTAAGTAGTGAGACTCCCAAAACATTACTAAATATACAGTGAAAGCATCATGAACATACCAATTATGATCAAATAAATGATCATGGCGCCAAGGTTAGTGACCAAGACACAAACTTGAAGTGCAACAGCTCCAGGCTTTCCAAAAGATTCAGCCATGAGAGCACCATAAGAATCCAACTCCCCAGTATGCCGTGTGTACTTTAAAAGGAATTCCACCGTGACTTCAACGAAGAAGGCGATAATCAAGATTACAACGAAACTAGGAATGATCCCGAGAACCTTAAAAGTTGCCGGAATAGACATGATCCCAGCACCAACCATACTAGTTGAGACATTAAAAATCGCACTAGAAATCGAGGCACCATCGGGTATTTCAACCGCATCGGACTGAACCTCCGGTAACAGAGGAACACTTGCCCCGGCATCTTTCTCCTCCGACTGCATAATTGTGACTGACCCGGAAGATGGGTTCTGAGGTCCGATGCCCAAAAAGAACTACTATAATAGTAACCCTACGCAGATGAAGACAACCGCGCCTACCATAATGCACGTGTTAGTAGCAGGCGTAGCAAAATTACTGGGTAAAGTTAGTGGCTGAAAATCATTGGACACCTGTGGATTCCTTAGGAGCCCAGAATTTTCAACAAAACCAACTCAAGACTATCTCCAATGGGATTGAAGATTCTTTTTTTTCTAATTTACTGTATGATGGACAGAAATCCAGTTATGGAATGGGTCGTGAGAAGTTTTTTTTTTTTTTCTTTCTCTGCTGCAGAATGATTCTTTAATATACAAAAAAAAAGAAAAAAAAAAAACAGGGAAAAAGACAATACCAGATATGGAGTTGATTCAATTCAATTACAAACACAATAAGATTGAAGATAGGAAAGCCATAAGGGATTTGGATGTTTTTGCGTGTGAATTTTGGAGGCTTCTTATCTCAGTAATGATATGCATCATGCTAATGGTGGTACTCATTTTGCTTTCTTTTGCCTATTGGTTTTATGGTCGATGTTCTAGTTATCTGACAATAATATTTCTTAAGTTAAATTCGAGAGTCATATTTTTATACATACGTAATATATCAAAAAATAAAATAAATATATATGTTTCTATAACATTTACACGATATTTTTTATGTAAAATTTGATAGTTAAAATGTAACCTTCTAACGTTTAATATGTACAAGTAGTTGTGTATGATTTTATTATCACATGCACAATAATGAACAGGAGTGATCACAAAACCAACAAAATATCAAATAAAAAAGAAGTATTTTCTTTTTATTTAAGTAGGAAAAAAAAAAAAAAAGGTAGGGAAATCCGTATGGGGCATAATGCGGAGAAAGATAGTTTACAGGCCCAAGGTCCAGAGTCAGAGACTGGGCTTGTCACGGATCGAAAGCAAGAAAAAAAAAAGGGCTTTTGACGGCCCAAAGATTTCAGAGGCCGCAAACAAAAATCTTAACAGGTCACGTGGCAATATCGAATTGCGTCGGGTGAAATTTGATATCGACACCGCTCTGCTTTATAATAAAATAATAATAATAATAATAATAAAAAGAAAAGAGAAATAGAGAAGAGAATAGTGAACACCTTTCCTATTTTAAAAGCTCCAATTTTCTTCGACAATAAAAGCAAATTCCCTTTGAAGGAAGGAAGAAGAATCAAAGGGAAATGGCGGACCAAATTGCGAGAGCTGAAGATTTTGAAAAGAAAGCCGAGAAGAAGCTCACCGGCTGGGGTCTCTTCGGCTCCAAATATGAAGACGCTTCCGAATTGTTTGATAAGGCTGCTAACGCCTACAAGCTCGCCAAATCTTGTAATACTCGATTTCCTCATCTATCATGATTTCTCTCCGCCATTTTTAATTGATGCATTTATTTCTGGATCAATCCATCAATTTGTCTCGAACATAGTGTGCTGTTTAGGGTTTAACGATTTAATGTTAGAGGTAATCCAAATTTGTCTCAATTACGCATCCGATGTGTTGAAATGATTAGTTTGATTGATCGGGTACGTTGACTTGGTCAGTTTTTGACTTTTGGTTTTGCGAATTGGTTTTGTTCCGACCTGATCATGAATGAATAGCTGATTTCTTCGAGTCTTGAAAGCTTAATTGCTAAGGAAGGGAATCCTGGGGTTTTGTTTATGTTAGTTTTTAACAGCTACAGATCCTATTTTCTCATTTCCTGCTCTCTTCATTGTGGTGAAACTGATTAAGGAAAATCATTAGGAATCAGATTGATTGAATGCCTTTGATATGTTAGCTAAATCTAGGAATGTCAAGCGGCGTAACATTGTAAGGTTTTACAAATTGCTGATTGTAAAAGGACTGGTACTTTTTGTCTTGCTTATTACACCATTTATAGGTTGTGATTCCAAGAATCAATTTGTAACAGTAGCTGAATCTTCTCTAAATTTATCATCTCGGAGTATTTGTAGTGTATCTCATTAACTTGACTTCTGCAGGGGATCAAGCTGGGGCTGTGTACGTTAAGTTGGCTAACTGTCACTTGAAGGTCAGCAACTGACATGCTACTTGCTCAAGCTACCTCCTCATTTTGCTTGGGCTTTTTATTTTGTATACATCGTCCTAATACTGAAATTCTGTGGATTCTTTTCTAATTGTTGATGTAACAGTTGGATAGCAAACATGAAGCTGCTAATGCTTTTGCTGATGCTGCTCATTGCTATAAGAAATCAAATATCAAAGGTTTTTCTTGTTTCCTTTTAGTTGCATGCAATTTTGGAACACTGCATTAAGTATTACTATGCCAGTATTATTAATCTAGAGGTAGCTGAACCCGGCTTATAGTTGGCTGAAGTTCTGAGTTTCTACTTTGCTGATAAGTTGAAGTTCAAAGGATCTTTGCCGGTTCAAAAACCTCTAAAGTTAAACAGAAATAACCAATTGAGACCCTTCTTTTCATGTTCGTTTTCTCCAGCACCCATTCCAGCAAACTTCAACATGATCATTAGGAGATCACTTATTGGCCGATAAGAAATATAATATCTTGCCGTCGAGTGGGTGACCTGCTTATTGTGTAACAGTTAAAAGCCATGGGCACATTGCTTTTTGCACTGAATGTTGGGGTTTTGGATCCCAGATCTTAACTATTGGTGTTACTTCCTTAATGTTTTGTCCTTACTGATCTATACCTGTCACCGTAACATTTAAATTTTTCTAAAACCTGCATTTGTTATTTGTGTTGTGAGGAACTGTTTCTCATTGCTGATTTTTTATGCTTTACAGAAGCAGTACCTTGCTTAGAACAATCTGTGAATTTGTTCTTGGAAATTGGAAGGCTCAATATGTCCGCAAGATACTACAAGGTCTGAATTTGTGACTCGTGAATGAAATTGCTTTAGATCAATTACAGTTTTAATACTCACTCTATCCCACTAAAAGAGTCCTATTTCTTGAAAGAAAGAATTCTCTCATTAAAAAAGTCATTTTTATGTGTTGTATCTTAAACCCATGAAAAGATGTATTTTTTAGAAATCGGACTCTTGTAATGGGACAAAAAGGTACATGTTTTGAAACCTTTGTTTTATGTGGATATTTTTAATCTAGTAAATTCTCAAAACAACTTACAATTTCAGCATATCAAAATGCATTATCTGGATTGCTTCATTATTTCAATGGAAAAAATATATTGGAACTGCTACTCTGTCTACCAGCATTTTATATTATTGAAGTTTGTCTGCTGAGTGGTGAATGCTTAATTTATTTACAGGAAATAGCAGAACTCTATGAGCAAGAACAAGACCTGGAAAAGGCTATTGTATACTATGAGAGAGCAGCTGACCTTTTCCAAAGTGAAGATGTTAATGCTTCTGCGAATCAGTGCAGGCAGAAAATTGCCCAATTTGCTGCTCAACTGGAACAGTAAGCTGTTCTTCAGTTCTTTTTCTTTTTTGAGCATGCTATCTATAGATTGATCATGCACCCCCTTGCACTCCCGCACTCCTGTGTCTCAAAAAAGATTCCAGTTTTGAAAATAAGAATCCTACTATGAGTTTCAAAGTAATAAACAAAAGTAAGCTAATTATTACATTTTTTCCATTACCTTTTTAAATTTGAACCATACATAATCATATCAGTAAGGGTATTAAATGAACCCAAAAAAAAAAAAAAAAAAAAAATCATAACTAGACTATTTTATTTTTTTAAGGCTAGGAAAAGTTTATAAACAAGACAAGCCATTGGGATTTAACTATTTGTACAGCAAATGGTCTTGACTACATGCTATACTTTCCGACCAGTCCAATGCTGTTTTCATAGAATTGCGCTCTTATTTTGCCATTGCAAATTACTTTCTGAAAATTATACATTCTAGAATCTTTTTTACTTTATAAGAAACTCTCATCATCTCCACGTGAAAATTTGTTGTGCAATTCTGCAATCAGAGAGGTGCTGGTTTAATGCTATGGGGGTATGTCTTTTGTTTCTTAAGCTGATAAAATTTTAAAATCCCTGTTGAAAGAAATTTTGATGTCCTACAGATATCCAAAGGCAATTGAGATATATGAAGACATAGCTCGACAATCACTCAACAATAACTTGCTGAAGTATGGAGTCAAAGGGCATCTTCTCAATGCTGGCATATGCCAACTATGTAAGGGCGATGTTGTTGCCATCAACAATGCACTGGAGCGATATCAGGTATGAATTTAGAAGGACTTCTATTCAGGATCGCAAATTTGAATTATCTGCTTTATGACTTATGCGCTTGGTTATGTGTGAATTTTGGTATTTTCAGGAACTGGATCCAACCTTTCCGGGAACACGTGAATACAGACTGCTATCTGTATGTGATATTTTCTTAATATTTACCGATGTTGCATTGTGTTTTCTTTTTTCTGGCCATTGGTGCTTATTTTCCAAGTTACTGGTTTAGTTAGTTGTCTGAACTTGACTACTCTATGCTTGTCACCTGGTCCTCGTTTCTTTTTGTTTCAGTCTTTCCAATGAACTGCTGTTTCTATTGTGGAAGGCATGAAATAGTTGTTCTATACTTCTCATTTGTATAATTGTTCTTGATGTGGAAGAATTGTTCTTTTTATCCTAATGGCAGGATTTGGCGACCGCCGTTGATGAGGAAGATATTGCGAAGTTCACTGATGCTGTTAAGGAATATGATAGCATGACCCAGCTGGTAAACATTGATTTGCTTTCTAAGAATTCCCATGTTTTCCCCTACAAGAATATCTGATAGTTTCTGTCTGCCTGATAATAAGTGATTATACTGGACCCTTTGTTTTACGTCCTTTCTGGTTGGGTTCGAAAATGAGAAAAGTTACAGCAGTACATAGATAGGTTGTATACTTGTATAGGTGTGTGGATGGAAGTTGTTATGGACTATTTGTTTGCTTAAACCACTGGTTCAATTAGAAGAAATGTTGTAGCACCTCAAAAGGGATTCCCTTCCCTGCAATTATAGAGCTAGCTGTGTCTATGTGAATATGTTCTCCAGTCATGTTTTGGCTGTTGTTCTTGTGGATTTTCAGAGGAAAACTGAGCGTTGTTTTTGTGCTTGTGCTCAGGATGCATGGAAAACCACTCTACTATTGAGAGTAAAGGAAGCATTGAAGGCGAAAGAGCTGGAGGAGGATGATCTTACTTGATTCTATTTAGTTGTGTTTTTTTTTTTTTTTTTTTCACATCCTTGACTTGATATGTGTTGGATTTGTGTTGGATTTGTGTGAGTTGTATCTCAACTCGTGTGTCTTTATTGAGTTTGGGAATTGAGGAGAGCCTCTATTGAGTTGTACAATTGGTTCTGTGATTAGTACTATGGTATTGTTGGATATATTGTTTTTGTTTTTAATAATAATTGAGTTTTATAAATATCCCATTTCATGATAACTTTCTCTCTCTCTCTCTCTCTCTGGACTCTGGTAGCTGGTACAATTACAGGTGGGATCATTAAGGAAGAAAATGGCTGTCTGATGAGAGCTCCCTCTCTCTTCTTTTTTATTTTCTACAATCAAACTTTGGGGTCTATAGGAAGGAGATAGTTCAACTCGGAGATTTCTACGAGATATACCGGTTGGACTAAACCAAGTACCGCTCCTTATTCGGGACCTAATTGGAAGTTGTAAATAATGTTCACATGCCATAATGAAAATATATGTAAAATAGGAAATTCCTTCCCTATAAACCACGCCAAATGGCACGGGGCTTAGCATTTGGTATGGCAATAAAAAGGAAAACCGCCCTTTCTCTAAGACCAAAGTCGCCTTCTTTGCTTTCTCTCTCGGGGGACAACTGTGTTTGGTCGTTGATTATTCCACCGCAACAGCGCACAGGCAGCCTCGGTCTCACCCACTTTGAACTTCTTGTTAACTTCACAGAAAATCATAATATTCGTAGAGTAAAGATAGATAAGCCAAAATAGAAAAGGCTTTCCTTCTTTTATTCTCCTTCTTCCCCTTTCAAAACTCTCGATACTTTTTGAGCCCTTCTTCTGGAGCTACTCTTGATCTTCCTGCGAGGATGCTTTTGTCCCCGAGCAAACTGGTATGTGCCTTTGCTTCTTTTTTTTCTTTTTTAATTTTAAAAGTTTAGGGAAGTGGGAGCTGGGCTTTTAATTATGTGGATCTTGTTTTTCTTTCCTGTTGTTCTTTGAATTGTTTATGTTGTGCAGTGCGACTTTAATCCATGAAGTTTGCTGAATAAATTTTCAATCTGTTGATCAAACTCCGTTGTTACATTAAGTACTATTTTCTTAGGGTTCTTGGACTTCTTTCTATGAATTTGTTGTTTTGCTCCTTTTCAATCCTTCTTGGCTGACGAGAACATATAGTTAAGTTGCTGAAAATTCTAATATTTTTTTCTCTGATTTGAGTAATTTTTTTATGATATGCTACTCCTAAAAGTGATCACTTTGATAGGCGAACATAGTTTCTTGACGATGCGCGTTAAGATAATGGGAAATTGACGGTGGCCGAAATTTTGGGTTTTTAAGTTTTTTTTGGAGCCTAAATAATTCATCGGAAGAAGTATGGTTTCTACGGATAATGGCGATAGTAATGGCGGGGTTGAGGAAGGCACTGGTAATGATGTTAAAGTCAAGAGTCACACTGCACTGCACATTTCAACTTCACAAAGGGGTCTAATAAGTGAAAACAATTCTGAAAGGGGTTCCCAGGATAGGTTTTCTGCTTTACCCCGGAGACTGAGGTTCCTTAAATTTGGAAATTTGTCATCCCCTTCTGCTAAATTCTATCAGTTTGCCCAGGAAAGGGACGACGTTTCTCGCACTGTACCTTCGAACAGTCTTCATATTCGTGAGCGTGTCAGTAGAATGTTTTCCCGTAAACTTGATTGGCCTTCTTTGTGGAAAATCACCAAAGAATGGATGAGAAATCCTATGAATATGGCTCTCTTTGTCTGGATTGCTGTCGTTGCTGTCTCTGGTGCAATCCTTTTTCTTGTCATGACTGGGATGTTGAACCATGCTCTTCCAAAGAAGTCAGAAAGAGATGCTTGGTTTGAAGTCAATAACCAAATTCTCAATGCGTTGTTTACATTGATGTGTTTGTATCAACACCCGAAACGATGCTATCACCTGTGTCTTTTGTTAAGGTGGAGACCCGAAGACATCTCCAAGCTGAGGAAGATTTACTGCAAGCATGGTACTTACAAGCCTCATGAATGGACACACATGATGGTTGTGGTCATTTTGCTCCACATTAATTGTTTTGCTCAGTATGCATTATGTGGCCTTAACTTGGGGTACAGGAGATCCGAGCGACCTCCCATAGGAGTTGGGATAACTATATCTTTTTCCATTGGTGCACCTGCTGTAGCTGGTCTGTATTCCATTCTTAGCCCTCTTGGCAAGGACTACGAGTCTGATTTGGACGAGGAGGCGCAACTTCGGGCCAGTGCCCCCGAGAGCAGCACATCAGGCCAACTGAGGAGACAGTCATTTCAGAAGAGGTTTTCATTTGCAAAGAGATCTGATGATGGGAGGATGGGTGAGACAAGGCCAAGTTGGAGTGGAGGTATTTTTGATCTCTGGGACGACATCTCTTTAGCCTATCTTTCTTTGTTCTGTACTTTTTGTGTCTTTGGCTGGAATATGGAAAGACTAGGATTTGGCAATATGTATGTGCACATCGCGACGTTTCTTCTGTTCTGTATGGCGCCTTTCTGGATCTTCAATCTAGCTGCTGTCAATATCAACAACGAGACTGTCAGGTCGGCGCTCGGGGTTACTGGAATCTTTCTGTGTATTTTCGGGTTGCTATACGGTGGCTTTTGGAGGATTCAGATGCGGAAGAGGTTTAATTTGCCTCCATACAACTCATGCTGTTCAAGACCCGCCATTGCTGATTGTGCCCTCTGGCTTTGCTGCTGTTGGTGCGCCCTCGCTCAGGAAGTAAGGACTGGAAATTCATATGATATTGTGGAAGATAAGTTTTACAGGAAGCAAACTGATGATCAAGATGGTCAGGCTGAGGCAATACAGATTTCGCCTCTACCCCGAGAAGATGGAGAGTTTCAATTCAGGTCCGGCCAAAGCTCTCCAGGAATAAGCTCATCTCCAACGCGCGGTGCCGTAGCAAACTCTCCCAGTCCTAGTAGATTCCCCAGGGAACATAACAGCCCTGGTAGATATCTTCCATCCGTGGAAGAAGAACACAATTCTAGAGTACCCCCCCAGGAGGAAACGAACTCATCTCCTTCACATTATATCAGAGCTAGCTCTCCAAGTCCCAGTAGATTTTCGAGGGAATATAATAGCCCAGGCAGGCATCTTCCATCAACATCAGAAGAAGAATATCATCATACAGGAGGAGAATTGAAGGATGAAACAATGACAGCGCCTGCTCCATCATCCATATCAAGATGAAGCTCTGCATTCAGCAGAAATTTTGAAGGTAGATCCGATCCGATTCCGATCTGAACAGGTACAGAAACTTTGATGTATACTTCCTTTTTTCTGGCGATGCATGTATTACTTTTTGGAGTGTATATCTGGGATGCAATTTGAAGCTGAGTGTTTTTATTGTTCTTTAACCCTCCATTTGGTTTCTTAAGATACAATAATTTTCACCACCATTCTTATGGACCATATCCACCAGCACCAAACTAACTTTTGATTTGCCGGTGCCGGTGCCGTTGTCCGTATGGAGATGGGGAGCCAACAACTTTTGTTGGTGGGATTTTGTTCAGACCTGTTATGTCGTGTTCATATTGGGATTCTGAAGAGATTGTGATTTGGTGGCCAGACCACCAATCAGGGTAACTTAGGCCCTGTTTGGTAACATGACTTAAGCCATGATTTGAAATTACTTTTGATTTTATAATATTAAAATTATATTGAAAATGTAAAAAAGTGTGTCAGAAATGTAAAAAAGTTTACTGAGAATGATGAAAAACTATTATAAAATTAAAAGTGGTTTCAAATCATGACTTGAGTTATGTTACCAAACATGCATACTATGATCACCACACTGACATAACAGAGGGGGAGGAAAAAAAAGTGACTCAAATAATAAAATCAAATTTTATCTATTTGCCATATAACGTATGATTCATAATTACGCCCATTGGGCCTGTTCTTTTTGAGCGTTTTGAAAATGATTTTGAAAACAAGTTTTGAAAAATAATTTTATAATGTAAAAAATGTATTGAAAATGTAAAAAATAGATGTTGAATAGTAAAAAGTTGTATTAAAAATAATGAAATATGATTAAAATATATTAAATTTACTGTTGAAACCAAAACCGTTTTCAAAACGAAACAAAAAGAACAGGCCCAATATTAGTTGTATTTTAATAATTACAATAAGTTATTCCGTCCCATTCAAAGAGTTTATTTTGTATTATCATTTTTATTAATATAAAGTGAAATCTTTGAATGGAATAAAAATAGTACATTTTTTTTTTTAAAGTTTGCGGGAGGGGGGAGTGAATGATTGCAGCGTCTACTTTTTTCTCTCCTCATGTTCGATAAAATATCAGTTCAGTGAAAATTGTCATTACTTTATTCAGGTAACAAAGATTTTTGTTTCGAGTTGTTCCTTTGTGATTTTAAAAAACGGTGAATAATGTAATGGGGGAAGATATAATATACCAAAAAAACAAAAAAAAATTTAAAAAAAAGAAAAGAAAAAAGAGAAAAATGGCGTGAGTGCAACAATTGCACCAAACGTAAATATGATTGGAAAGTGGTTCCAAAGCATGAACCATGATTGGTGATTCAAAAGCATTACTGATAGAGATGTCAACATTGCTAACAGTAATTAACAGTTTGGTAATTAAAAGGGGAGAATGACTAATTACCGGTGTGGTGTACCTAATTTTGGATCCTACAAACCACAAATGACCAACTCCCGACTAGCAACGCTACGGCCATGTTTGGAAACCTAATTCAAATCATGATTTGAATCTCCTTTTCATTTAAAAATATTAAAATTTTTTGGAAGTGCAAAAATGTGTATTAAAAATATAAAAATGTGTGTTAAAAATAATAAAAAATTATTATAAAATAAAAATGACGTTTGCCTACGTGGTTGTCACTAATTGTCAATTTCTAACCATTTCCATTACTTTGCTGTTTTTATTGCAAATTAGTCACATACCCCTGTCACCATCGTTGCCAACCTTATGTTTTCCCAATGTCGCACCGTCCTAGATCATACAGATTTGTCAAAATTAGTGAGCAGATCTTGAAGTTTTATTGTCAAATAAATCTCGTAAAATAAAAACTTGCACGAGGATTTTAATAATTATTTAATCCTATAATTATTTGTGATACTTTCTCTGATTAGAAAAAACATGAAACCTTATTTCAGTATTCTGAGAATATGTAACTATGCTAAAATAAGGATACACATGACATGAGACTCAAAATCTGGAAATCTATCTTCATTTCTTCTTACATTTTGATAATTATAATTCATAACTCTCCGTTTTCTTCTTTTTCAGGGACTAAACTACTTCTCTTCGTTTCATCATAATACTCTTCTTTCACAATGTACAACTTATTTTGAATGTCAATGTACAACACCTAAAACAACTATTTTAACACAATTCATGTCATTACTTTTCAAGTATGTGTCAACAGTAACAACACACGTAATTATATTAGAAAGGATAAGAAGAGTTAAACATTTGAACGTGATCATACTCTTCACTCTTCAGTTGAGACCAAAAAATATATATATTTTTTTTTAACACTAGACTCTTTTAACGAAACCGATGGGAGTAGTAAAAGGTTGCCTAGCCTTGGAGATGAGTGAAAGGTTGGAGTTAGTAATGGATCGAGAATTGAAATGCCCTTTGCCCCTGGGAAACTCATTTCCTTAATCTACAAAATACGTTTCTAATTTGACAATATTTACATTCTTACAAAGCATACTATGATTTGCACTAACTTTCGGAGAATTATTGCATGCTTTAGCATAGTTTATTGTCGTGTCATGTCCTTCAACTTCAACTAACTACTCATTTTAAAAAACTAAATTATGCACCGATCCTCTGGGAAAACAACAGAAACAGACCAAATTTGTGTCTGAATGCTGATGACGATATAGCAATATTTTGTTGTATAATTAAAGGTACGTACGATGATGCTAGTAGCTTTTTGTGCCATTATTTTACAAAGATATTACTCTGCATGAGTTGTGTTTGTGGTGGGGTTATCGTGTGATGCACTAGTTAAAGAAATGCCACAACCATCTTTCTCGTGCGTTTGAATTTCTTGTCCTCCCACTCTGTTTCGATTCCGAGAAATTATTCAGTGTAGCGGTTGTAGTACGTACGATGGTGCAATCATATACGTTAGGGGAGTGTGATGCTATTCTTTTGGAAAAAGTGACGTATGCAAGGGGCTCGAAAATTTGAATACTAATCGCTTTTTGCATTACTTTTATATATACGTTTGAAGTATTTAATAAATTTTCCTCGATACTGATCTATAATTAAATGAGTAGTTTAAGAAATTGAACAGTGACTCAGTGGTTAATCACAATTCACAAGCCAACTCATCTTGAGTATAGGTTGCAAGCTCGAAACATACTCTGGGCAAAGGAAGAGATATATTGGAGTGGGGCCCACCAAGGACCCATATTTTAAAAAACAAATAAAATAAGTAGTTTTAACACTACCCAATCATAATTCAAACCTAGTAACTAATATTTATTTTTTAGTTTTTGTGCCAACAAAAATAGTGTCGTGTACTACAACATATGACTACGTATTTTTGTTGAAAAAGTACCAAAAAATAAAAATATAATACTATACATTATTATTATTATTATTATTATTATTATGGAGACATGTCATCTTAGTGAAAAATGATTCAAATTAATTGGTTGATGAAGCCCATTGTTGGATTGGACGCTTTAGTTTTGGTTTAAAGCTAACGCTTTCCCTAAAATGGATATGGCGTTCGGTCAATAGTCAAAACATTTATGATTTATAGACAAATGACAATTTTATTTCTTTAATTATTTTTGAAATTGACAAGTGACAATTCTAATTTGTCCTTTTGCTAGTGTTTGATTTTATCCCTAATTGCTAGTGATTAATGAAATTGTATTAATATTGTAATTTGATTTTAATCTTTAGTGTTGGATATGGAAAAGAGGCCGAACTCGAGACCGGCCGAGGTCAGCCCAGGCCGACTTCCGCTGGCTTGTCTTGGGCCGCAAGCTAGTGGCATCACTGTGACATCCTAAGATTGACATTGTACCTATGAGGAAGCAACATGTGTCGGGCCGCAAGAGGCTTGTCAAGACGATCGAGGATGCGGTTATCTTGGGATAAGGATGATCTTACCCGCGTGAAAGATGCCACGCCACGTCATCAGCTGACGTGGCACACCCTTACTTAGCGCCTATAAATACTCAATCTAAGATCATTTGAAATGTATTGAATTCCTGATTAATCTTACTTATACTTCTCTATTATATTCTGACTTAAGTTTCGGAGTGGAATCGGGGAGTTAGTCCCAAAAGCAGGTTTATAAAGCGAAGGACGTTGTCAGCTGAGCTCGGTGCACGAGTCAGGGATTCAACGATTTAGCTTACATTAGTTCTAAATATCTTTATAATGTATTAACATCATACAAAATTGTAATAAAAGCGTGAAATTATGTATTATAAATTAGATAATATAATTATATATTATGGTTTGGACCATAATACTAAATAAAATTACCAATTTGCCATTGCTCGCTACTCACTATGCTCGCTAGTCGCTAGCTATCCGTGTGGCAGTTGGCTGGAAATGAAAGACGCGTGCCCTTTGTCTTTTATTCATGCTGGACCAGTTGAAAATTCAAGCTTAGCTGTCTTTTTTGTTTTTTAATTATTTGTTTTTTTCTTTTTATTGAAATTCTTTTACACTATAATTGGCCCTATAAATATGTTTCACAATATATATTAATTTGGAGAATTTTCTTTGTTTTAGAATAAGTATTATCTTAGAAAATATGAAAATTTGTTTCTAGTTTTATCCTTCACTCTTCTATTAGTTAATTGTGTGATTGTCTCTAACATTACAACTTAACTAGTTTCTTTATAATGGACATTAATTAAGAATTAAATAATCATTTGTTGTTATTTCTTAATAACGATGCAAATGTCCAAAATTAAATTTACACTTAAAGAGTACACGTTAAAAAATGTATAACTTATTATAAGTTGTAAGATACAACACTTAAAATAGAAAATTTGCACCATATTTTTAACTATATTCTTAATTTTTAAGTAAAAGTTAATTGTGAAATACACATTATTATATTAACAAGGGTATATAATGTAAACAAATTCTAAATAAACTCTCTCAATGGGATAAGAATTTTTTTTAAAATAGATTCTTTGAGTGAGACGGATGAAGTAAAAAAGAGGAAATATAAATTAGAAGGCATGCCGACATAAGTTAAATTGTAGGGTGAAATATTGTTTTTACAGGTTTTGCACCATGGACCATTTACCTCTAGTAGTTTCATAATTAACTATTACCACCTTGTAGTTTATGATTGAAGTGTCTAACTGACAAAAAATATCATAATTAAAGGCGCGTTAGAGTGATTTTGTACAGAATGAAATTCTAAAAATGTAATATTTAATTATATGATATCGAACATTTCAATCCTAAACTACATGAAAATAACCGTCAATTTTTAAACCATGAAAAAAAAATTGTTCGTGATCCTAAACCATAGAGGAAACTTGTGTTACACCCAAAATTGTATGCAAAAGTTAAACATCGGACCTGCAGATCTAAAGTGCGTTTACATTTAGTTTGGGAAAAGCGTAATATATTTAGAATTACTTCCAAAAAGTTCTTCTAGAGTTTTCCTTTCCCTGGTCGGTAACAAATTAATTTGCTAACCGACCAATGCCACTCATTCACATACTTTCTGGATGATTTTTCTTCATTATTTTTCCTTCTTTCTTCAAGAAATATATATATATATAAAAGTATGATAGAATTGTAAAATTGTAGAATGAAAAGGCAATATTCACAAAACAATAAAATTATCATTTATTGTTGTGCCTATATTCGTGATTTTGTAATGATTCGTGTATTAAAGTTACAATAAAATGAAATAATCGTAAAGTTTTGTTAAATCAAACATCGTTGTTTAAAATCACAAAAAGAATTAAAAAATTACAACCATTCATGTAAGATGGATTCAACATTTTGATGGCTAGTGAGTGATCATTAAAAGTTGGTTTATCGAATCCTCCGTTGGCTTAGTCTTTGCATTTGAACAAGTACTCCTCAGTTTGAGGTTGAGGTGATCCCCTTTTTTTACTTCAAATATTTCACGCTACTTCTCATTGTTGCCTTCCAAAATTCACGCAACCAACCGTAATACCTATTTCCCCGCCTCCAGAACAAGAAGAGGTCAATTATAGTTATTTGTGTTCAATTTCTATTAACACAATGTTAACGAATGCAATGACATCTATCCATTAATGTACAAGTGTTTGAGTCGACAGATCTCTTCTAAACCCGCGCGAAACTGTTCGTGTTGTTCTAGATGTTACAATAATTATTAATTTTTAAGTGTGCTAATTTGAATTATATATTAATTACAATTCCTTAATTATCAAATATCCACGGATGAGGTCAATAAACGCGTGCTATACGACTTCTTAAACTTGTGTGATGGGCCCGAGAAAGGCCAAAAAAACAGAGCCCGCAATTAGCCATCCAACAACGTTCCGCCACGTCATCACAGGGGACAGAGAATCCATCTCTTCTTTCTACTCTAGTTACTAAACTAACCTCGCCAACGCCGGATATTTACGAAAAAGCCACCCTTCTCTTTTCCCCTATAAATCGCCCCATCGCCTTTCCCAAATCTTCATCTTCTTCTGTCTTCTCTTCGCCCTTCATTCGTTTGATATTAAAAGCTTCGGATTCCTTTGAAAAAAAAAAAAAAAAAAACCGAAGGGTTTCACTCTTTTTTCGGAACTGGCAAACTCTCAGGAAACTCTGGAGGAAACTCAAAACAAGAGGGTGGTGCTCGCCCTATATGAAGCCTTGAGCTCCCGCGACGTGGACAAGGTCCAGAAGCTTCTAGCCTCCGACCTCGAGTGGTGGTTCCATGGTCCGCCTTCCCACCAGTATCTGATGCGCCTCCTGACCGGCACCTCATCGTCGGAGAAAGATTCATTCGATTTCCTCCCCCAGTCCGTTGCAGCCTTTGGACCCACCGTGCTTGTGGAGGGCTGCGATAAGGTTCGGAACACTACCTGGGTACACGCCTGGACAGTCACTGATGGGATAATTACCCAGGTCCGGGAGTACTTCAACACATCTCTCACAGTCACGCGTTTCGGGTCGTCCGGGCCGTCGGAATTCGCAGCGATTGCTCCGCTCCATTGCCCCTCCGTTTGGGAGAGCAGCCTCGCCAGCCAGGTCGGGAAATCCGTGCCGGGTCTTGTGTTGGCCATCTAAATTCAGCCAGATTGCGTGAACAAATTGGCCTGCTGGGGTACTTTTTATTAATAATATAATATATATAATAATTGAATAAAGAAAGGAGTTACAAGCAGGCGAAGCGTGTGTGTGGGTTTGATCGATCTCATGGGCTGAAGGACCCGGGTTGTACAGTTGGGTTTCTTGCGTCTGCGAGGATGTGAGAACTACGGCTGGATTCGGGTCGGGTTTCCCTATCATTATTATTATTTTACTTTATTTTATGTTTGGTGTGTTGTTTGGAAGTTAGTGAGTCTTTGTTAGTGGTGGGCCAGATTGATGGGTCCCTCACCCTGCTATTATTATTATTATTATTTGTGGTTTTTTACTATGATGATATTTCTCAATAAAAGTTGGATTTGTTTGCTTATTAAATACGTGTACATATGTTTTTAGCTTTTTTTCCAAAGAAAGAAAGAGATAGAGATGTGTTGTGAAAGTGAAAGTGAAATCTTGGGAGGTTAGTTATCCTATAGAAATAATCATACAAGTCCAATTATCAGTTTATCAATTGGGCATATCGCATGTGTGTGTGTGTGGTTGGTTATTGGATAAAAAATAAATGTCTCTAATTGATCAAAGACTGTCACCATCGGAACGAATGTCTCTAAAATTCGTAGAAATAGGAGCTGACCAAAATTTAATATGGTAAATGGTTCGTTCTCCAAATACGTTACGTAGGTAGGCGAAAGTTATCCCTCTAAAATTGACTTTAGATGATGAGTAAGTAAATATATAATCTCATTAGGAAGGGGATCTGACGTGGAGATTAGACTTTGTTAAATGACTTGGATTTGTATGAAAATAGTACTAGTATATTTTAGATTATCATAGGTTAGGGTAGATAACAGCAAATTACACTCATTCAACTTCTACTATTACTATTAACCTTAAAGAAAACAAACTCAATAACCTTAAAGAGTTTCCGAGAAGCACGGAGAAGTCAACAAAGTTGGCAAATTGACCAGTAGAGTACAAGTCACCCTCACCCTCACCCAAGTTGGCTTCTGTGTGGCGTGGGGGACCTTAATATTTGCGATCAAATTGAAGAGACATTTTTAGTACTAAAAGTATGAGCTATTTGTAATTTTAGTATTAAAAGTTTTTTGAGTTTTAAACTTGTGCTTTATGTTTATACTTTGTTGCATTTTTAGTACAAATACTTGCTAGAGCAGGTTTTACATAGTCAAACCGAAGTCAAAGGTAATTTGAGAGTATTTTATAATTACACAATTTTGTAGGGGTTGAAAATATTATTTTTCTAATATAATTTCTAAAATATTTTTGCAGAAATAATATTAGAAAAATTATCTTTTCAGCCACCACAAAATTGTAGAATTTGTAAAATACCCTTAAATTACCTTTGACTTTGGTTTGACTATATAAAAAGCTGGTATAGCAGGTATTGGTACTAAAAATACAACAAAGTATAAACATAAAACATAAGTTTAAAATTGAGTAAACTTTTAGTACAAAAATTACAAACATCCTAAACTTTTAGTACTAAAAATGTCATTTTTCTTTTGAAGAAATACAGACAATCAAGTATGGTTCGAAGCATATTCTTACGAATGTGTGCAGTATTATGGCCGTGGGACAAAACATAGAGGGTGATATTAAGACCAAGTCCCCCAACCCCCACTTGGAAGTAAATTCCACAACTCATAAACATCGAATACATAGTACTCTATAATAGTTTGTCCAATGAAATATGGGAGTCTGCAAAATTCCAGTTTCATCTTCTTCCAACCACTGACAAAAATTCCAACTTTCTTTAACCTGTTCAAGGCTTCAACTTCAAGCATGTATTTTTACTTGGAACTAATTGATTCTCGGATTCTCTTGTGTATGCTGCTACCATACACAAGTGTTCCTCTCAAAAGGTCGAAACAATTGTGGTCTATTTCACTCAATCGAATACTCTATTTGGATATGACCTCAATTTTAAGGGCATAGATGATACCCTTCTTCATTTCTAGTATGTGTGATATACTCAGAATATGAATATGGTGATGGATAAGATATTGAGTTACAAATCGTTAAAAGTTTTTTTAGAAGAGTTCAAACCCAATAACATTTTTCTTTGGTCCATTTTTTAATTAATGTCAAATTAGATATTTTGGACATCGTACACCGGTATTATCTCAAGTAATCTAAACACGATTTTTTTGGTCATTTACCTGAGCCTCAGGGAATATGAAATGACAAAAAGAAGTATACTCCAAATAAGGGCATGTTAGGTATTTGCTTCTTTACCCAAATTTGAAATTTATGATAAAGAATAAGGAACCTTGTTCCCATCCTTTCTAACCTCCACATATTCCTCCCATAATCCCATTTGAAAGGTTATCCAATATCTATAACGTTTTAATTACCTTAACCTTTTAATTATAGTTTGTTTGGAATACATATGAAACGGAGTATTAATTATCTAAGCCAAATGATGATGATGATGATAAGATAAGAAGATGAACAATATATATATGCAAGAGAATAAGTATAAGAAGCAACAACCTCCATGATCAGTTGATCACTTTTCTTTTCTTTGATGCCCGAATTTATGCGACGTCGTTACCGCATTATACTTTATTTGGGAAAGAAAGTGTCGCCTTTTCAAAAAGTGGCCGAATGGTGAAGAAATGAGTGTAAGAATTCGTCATTTTTTCTTGACTTTTATTAAGTGGGATGTGACAAATGTCCAATTTTTATTTATTTATTTATTTTACCACATAAAACACTAAGGTAATAAAGCTGATTGTGATTAATTCCAAATTTATATAATAACTATTAATTCCCCTCTGACTTTTTTTTATTTATTTATTTTGAGGTATATTAAACGCAGTAACCGTTTTACTAAACGCAGTAACATTTCTCTGTGAAAAATCTATTTTACTCTTAAGTATTAAAAAAAAATTTCTATAAAATTTCACACTATTCACAGGAACATTGGGAAAATACCGCCCACAGTGGGCGGTATTTTCTCCCACTAAGGGCGGTATTTTCGCAAAATTTTATCCCGTTTCAAAAAAATGTGTAGGTTATTTACATACCGTGTAATATGAATTGTACTCGTAACTATAAAATCAAATGTTGTGCGGTATTTTTTTTTCTTTTCTAAAAGGTAAAATAGACTTTTCATAAGGGAATGTTACTGCGAATAGTAAAACGGTTACTGCGTATAACAATTTCGTTTATTTTTATTTATTCACTTAATTAAACATGATTGCCTTTTTGAATCTGGGTTTCAATGAGCAATGAATATCTAGTGGAAACTCACTCATCGATTGCAGGGTTCTACAAAATATCTTTCCCTATATGCATCGTTAGCTTCTTGAATTATATATTCACACAAACGATATTCTATGTTCTCTGTGCCACGAGATAATCCACAATAAAAACGAGTTGGTGTTCTTACGGTTGTGACGTATAAAAAATAACATTTACCCTGTGTTTATTTAGAGTGCAAATTGACAAACTGGTAATACTCTGAAGAAAGCTCTCCAACTTCATTCTTCTCCTAGGTCACATATGTACAACTTTTTATGGATGTCAATGTACAATAAAATAACATCATTTGTTTCATTTAAATCTTTATTTTCAATTGTAAACCACATATAATTATTAAATTAGTAAGAATAGGGAAAAAGAAGTTGAACGTGGACTTTCCTAATAAAACGGAAGATAATATTTTTAATAATTTAATATGAGATTAGAAACGTATAATTATTCACATACTGGATTTCAATGATTTCTGTAAGGTATTTAATTATACATAAAATAAATTGTTAAAATGTTATTAGAAAAAAAAACCATTAATATATGTGAATAATTCAAGAAGCTAATGATGCACATACAGATGGAAGACATTAATCATGTAACTTGGGAGGGTATAAGAATAATTCAACACTTTAAAAAAGAAAAATTAGAAATGCATGTTAATCGTGATTGAACAAACTTTCTTTACCTTTCTTTTAATATAATTATGATTCATTCTTAATTATATTAATAAATATATTAAAAGTAAAAGAAATTTTCGATTAAACTAAAAACTCTTTTAATAAAACGGAACGAATATCGTAGCTCATCTTTCAATGCTGTCGGAGATTCATGCAATTCTGGGGGTAGAAATGAGTAGAATATACTACTACTACTATGTAGAACACCGACAAGACGTAGGGAAGCGATCTCAATGGCAGAATTTGTTGTTATCTGAGGAAGGTGGAACCCCTGGTTTCCGACTGCCAACGATCATCCTCTGGAGATGATCATGATTCTTTGACCGCAAGTAGGGGGAGTGCGTGGCTGAGGATGGAGTTATCCCAGGAAGGTCCTCCTCACATTCACGTCATTGATCCGTCTATACAAATAACACGTATAATTAAACGTTTAACGATGAAATTGTGATCTTTATACGTAAATATACTAATTCAAAATATGACTATAATTTTCTCATATAACACGAATCTAACTCGGTACGATTTATAAGTTTGGATTGAATATTAACATCTTGACGAATCATATGTCTTATAATGCATTTATATGATCTAATAATGCAGTCACTTCGAGTTCACTTTAATTAATGTACAATTTATTAAGAATATTAAGATATAACACTTGACATTTTTTATTTCATTTATATATTTACTTATTAGATATGAGCTAATTGTGGACTATACGTGATTATATTAACAAGACTAGAAAGAGTAAAAAATTTAAAAATTGACTCTTGTAATGGAATATGAAACGGAGGGAGTACTTAATATAAATAAGCAGGTGGGAGTGGAGTCACAGTGGAACGTTTACTCCTTAAATACGGGCATTCCATGAAGTTTCGTCCATACTACTTATATTCATTTCATTATCATTTATATAGGCTCTCAACTTCAGTAGTGCATTTTCACTATGGTCATTGGTGAGGGTCGTTTTCTGACACTGCTAATACCTGTAAATGTCGGGGACTTATTTTTCCTTAAAAAATTACCATGTTGCTTAAATTAAAAAAAGATTAGGAGTAGTAATTTAGGCATGTTTGGACAAGTATTTCAAAAAAAATTTTAGTATTTTAAGAGTATAAAAAACTTTAAAATAGTGTTTGGACAAGAAATTACAAAATATTTTTCAAAAATAATTTTAAGTAAAATATTTTTAAAGTACACTTTTTAAAATTAAAAAAAACATGTTTTATAAAATATTTTAAAATATTTTTAAAGTACACTTTTTAAAATTAAAAAAAACATGTTTTATAAAATATTTTTAAATAAAACTCAACTTCTACCCATAAAAAGAATTTCGTCTCACCACCCTCCTCCCCCCCCCCCCCCCCCCCCCCCCCCCCCCCCCCCCCCCCCCCCCCCCCCCCCCCCCCCCCCCCTCTCCACCCCAAAAGAAAATTTCCTCCTACCCATCCCCACCTTGGAACACCAACTCCCAGCCCCCACCCCCATCCCCCCAATCCCCGGACCAGGGCCCCCATAAAATTCCCCCAGGATCCCCCTCAACCCACTCAAAATTTTTTTCATCTTCATTTTTTTCTTTTTCATTTAAATTTATTTTTTATTTTATAAAAGTATAGATAATATAGTTTCAATTATTTTCCTTAAGAAAGAAAATATAAATTGTCATTCTATTTTGAATATATGAAAACATAAAGTTTATGTAATTACTTGCATCATAAATAATTTTAAAATGTTTTTATGAGATACTACTCCAAACACTTTTTAAACTTTATTTTTAACTCTAAAAATATTTTTATAAAATACTTGTCCAGCATGTTTCTTTAAAAAAAAATTCAAAAACATATTTTATAAAATATTTTTGAAAAACACTTTTATAAAAATATTTTTAAAGTACTTGTCCAAACGGAGCCTTAATTTCCCTGAATTTCATTAAGTGATTAATTAGGTACAACTATTTTATAAGAATCTTGCTATTACGATAATCCAATCACTATAGTTTAGTCCCTATCCCAACTCATATATTATCTTAGTGTTGCTAGTCCCTATCTACATGCAATCGCATATATATAGATATATATAGATATAGTAGGTAACCCGTTCCTGTCTTTGCATTTTATCTCATCGTATCCCATTCTGCGAGATTTTCAAATCACCGTCAATACCTCAGTGTAGGTCCGGAATAATCCTTTGTTCCATAGCCCTGGGGCTATTTACACCTAGCCAATTAAGAATTATCAAATGTAATAGTACTAGCACTGCATTTTTTATGCAGTCATCGATTCTCCCAAGGGGTCACAATTGCTGCGAGATATTAATGACGAGGAAAGCTTTTTTTTTATGCTACTAAAACTTGTACTTGCTCTGCTATTCTGGCCAAGCCTGGCTGAGGAAGATTTACAGAACGTAAAACAAAAAAATAGGATGATGGCGTCGGGACATACTATGTGTAACGATTCCACCATATAAAAAGAAAGCCATTCCATTTCCACAAAAGACCGACACCCAAGTTCCATAACTTTTGGTCCGCTATCCCCATCATTCGACCCCCAGAGGGAAAGGTACTTCCCCTTTGGGCTGGTTACCACTATCGGGGATTTGCATTGCATTTTGTAAATTTGATCAGATGTGCGATTTGAACCTTTAACCTTACTATCTATGCATAAGTGTTTTACCACACGAGATAGTATATACAATCGCCTTTCTTCCACTATAAGTCGCTTACGAACTGTCAACAAATAATAATTTTCTCGTTTTTCTCCTACGAGACGAGGATGTTTTGTTGGCAGCCCAATTCATATATCTCATTCGTAGTTTGTCCAAACCCACTGGACATGAGCCCGAAAATCCAATCCACCATTTTTACTCCTGGCCATGGGCCCAAAATGAATTTTTACAAAGGTGTCGAACCAAATAGAAAGAATGGCCATTCGATAGAAGAAAGAAAACAAAGGCGAAGAAGCAAAATAGATAATGTCTGATCTAATAAGTTTCATCAACTTCTCCTAGAGGAGTTTGGCAGTCCAAAGGGGTCCATTTTCTGGGATAGCCAATCATAGTTTGCGAAAAAAAAATCCCAATCCGTATCATGGTATCCTAACATTTTGCGATCCCTATATATCAAATCCATCACAGCTTCGATACTGAAAAAATGTTGTTAAAATAACTCAAATATAAACAGTTTTTGTAATTTGTCAATAATTACATTCTTATGTCCTATCTATATTAATTCTACGCTCGAATGGGATCTCACGTGAGATTTGGATATTGCAAACTACTTTTGCCACACTAACAACTGCACTCCCGATAATTTAATTCAGAATAAATAAAAACCATATCTTGACAAAGTTGCTTTCCGGCGCCCAAGATTAGACAACACAAGCACTCAACAAGACACTCTTCCCCATCTCCTTAATCCCTCCGTTTGGATTTTTAATTTTTATGGGAAAATCAGTACAATCTCCGGCCAGAGCCCTCGAACAATTCTCCCGGATTATAACCTCTAATAGGCTCCACCGCCGCCCCGACTGTCAGATTAAACCCGCCAATTCATCCTCTCAGCCCGCCAGCGCCACCCAAGTTGGTTCGCAGCTCAAGTGGCCGCAGCTTCGAGTTGAAAACAAGAACATGGAGGGGAATATCTCCAAATCCAATTCGTCCGTTCCGGAGCAGGGACAGCGGATGCCTCTGGCGGAGGTGGTCGCCGACTGTGTGAAACGTTGGTTTCAAGACACCCTTAAAGAGGCCAAGTCTGGTGACACTGCCATGCAGGTCCTCGTCAGTCAGATGTATTCCAGTGGTTATGGAATTCCCAAAGATGCCAAAAAGGTGATTTTTATTTTTATTTTTAATTCACCCTTTTTCTTTCTGTTGAAATTTCTCAATTCCATTTTGCATTTCGAGAGCTTTTAGGAATTTTAGGTTTAATTTTCCGTAGCAGTTCTATTGTATATTTACGGTTTCCGTTTAAGTGACAAGTTTAGGATTTTGAAATTAGGAAAACAAGAAAGAAAGGAAGCTGCTTTTCTTCCTACCAAAGAAGAAAAAATTGCTTACAAGATTGGATTCTTAACTATATTTTGATTTTTTTCCCCTGATCGGATTGTTATGTGCATAAGTATAACATTGTTATCCCTCAGGCGTGCAAAATGTTAAACCGGCATTAAATATTGAATTTGATGAATTATGTTGGATTTTTGTTTGGTTTTATAGTGGTTCCCTGCTTTCTTATTAGTGGCGTTTAATGGATATTTTGTCGGGTATAGGGAAGAGTTTGGATGAACAGAGCTTCGAAGACTCGGTCTTCAGTATGGAAAGTCAGTGATAAACAGCCAGGTAACTTATATCTCGAGACAATCAGCATTAATTCACTCTGTTGTTTGGGTTTTAAGTTGTGGAACTCTTATTCTATCGCTCCTTTAGGCTATAATGCAAGTGACTCAGATTCTGAAGACACCAAGGTTGCTGCTGAATAGCTTGAGGGGTGTATTTCATGGCTAACAGAAATGGAATTGTGAGTTGAATCCTCCTCCATCCTTATGGTTTAATTGATAGGTCTTTGGATGAACTTCATCTCTCGCCAATGGATTTAATCTGCCATTGGCATCTCAAATATTAAGTTTCTATCCGTATGATTGTTGGTGTTTTTGAACTCTCTCTGTATACCTCTGTTTTACAAGTTATAAAATCATGAACCTATTCTAGTAATCAATTGGACTATTGAGGAATGTTATGAAATTTAGTTGCTTGACAAGTACTAATTTTTTGCTGTGCTTTAGGGGACCATCTGTATTGTGTCTGCTGTGCCTGTCAACATTTCTTTGATAAAGCTGTCTATGATAATATGAAGCAACTAAATGGTGTAGGTGATATCTAACTGTGGTTTGCATAACATGAAATTGTTTAGTAAGCTGACAGATGCAAATGCAATAGCTGTTTGTTAGAGAAATTGAATATGAACACTTGTTAAAGGTACAATTGTTTGCGTCTATTATGGTTCTAGAACTAGATTAGGTTGCTTTTGTGATTAATAGTTGATCATGAATCTGTCAAGGACTAATCTTAAGAACTAATCTTAAGACACTTAAGTATCCTCTAAGAACCAATTATCTTGCATTTGATAGGCACTTTTGTTTTCCAGTTGCATAGTTTGTAAGAATAGAAATTCATATACTCTTTACGTATCTTAACTGAAATATGTGCTTATATATTCTCAGGGCCTATAACACGTTTTTATATTAATTCACATAGCTACTTTCAGGCTAAATATATCCTCCCTGAATTATATTATTTTTATCCCTTGTGCTTCTGGTAAAGCTTTTAACTTGCAATAGAATTCGATGTCGTACATCGGGAGCTGATTATGTATTGTTTATCCAGTGTTTTCAATGGGAGCTGGAATCAATTGTATTATTTCATTATAGGTGATTGAATTTCTACTTTGTTGTTTAGTATGAGATCTTGAAAGAGTAATATCAAGTTTTTGTTCTTTGCAGTGTGTATCATTCTGCCGTGCAAGCATGCATCACATTTGCGGTTGCAGGGTTTGCTCCGAGGTTGAGCTGCACGACTCCCTTGCAGTTGTGTTTATGTTCCTAAAATTTCCTCCTTGCGCTACTGTTATCTCTCTCTCTTTGGGGACTAAGTTGCTGAAAGAAACACTGTGACTAATTTATCTTTCTGAGTGGGTCTTTTGATTTCCCATTGGTTTTGTGTAATTTCTACAAAGGTGAATTATAGTTGATGATTTATTTGTTCATAGTTAGTTTATAAAGGTGCCACAAAATTGTGACCCTGTGTCTTTTACGTCTCAACTTTCATTGTTTGCTACATCTTACGTTGTACATTTGTAACAAGTCATACGGATTTGGTTCTCATAATTATAATTCTGAGAACTGCAACTTCTCTATATAATTATTGTTACACACTTACACACAAATATTTTACATTTCTGTCAATAACGTTAAATGAGTGCAGGATGGACTGCAGGACTTGCAGGCTAGTTGAGCTCGTTGCTTTTTAGGTGACATCGATCTCTACACACGCCGAGTTGATCCTGCGCTGTTGATCCTGACTTTCACGCAGGATGTGATTTCTGAAGCTTTCTTTACCCTGATATGGTTATCTCCCTTCACGTCTGTCTTTTCTCCACTCCCATGGCATCTCAGGGTTCGATGAAGCCCATAAGCCGACGCACTTTGCTCGTGCATCTTTCTCCCACTGATGGGGGCAACCAGACATTAGCAGGAAGGAAGGGTGGTAAACAAAACAGCCAACACAACAGGTAAGAAAAGAATTACCTTGTCTAATTCTGGGCGTTTGTCATAGGCGGTGTAGTGCCAGGCTAAACCTTTCTTAAGCATTAATTCCTGATGAAATATAGGTCAAAATTTCAGAAGAATGCCATTGCCAGGTATAGTTTAGCAGAATAATCCTTGTTGGAACGCTGGTTACCTGTACAAATATGCCATTGCAGTATATATCTCCAACGCAGCGGCCGTAGCGATCTTCATCGAAAATGAGAACCTTTAAGCATTTCCCTTGAACTATTTTGACTAGCTCTTCCTTTGCCTCTTTACCGTATGGCATTGCGCTCTCTGGTGCATCTATTCCCCTGTTCTCATCTAGTGCCATCAGCAAAATCCGATACTTTCGAGCTAAAACATTCATACTATGAGCAGTTTTTGACGTACCTTAATCTAATCCGATACTTTCGAGCTAAAACCTCCTCATTCTGAATCAATAGTACCCTGCAGCCAAATCCCAGATTGAAAATCTTGAAACTAAGATGAGCACCCTGAACTATTAACGAAATGGAGGCTAACCTGTATCCCGCATCGATGATTTGCTTGTGCAATGCATCTGCTTTCGCATAATTTTTGGCTGCTCGAGCTTTTGATCTTTGAACAGCAGCAGTTTGTACATCCCTGGGAACAACTGATGACTCCCTTTGATCCATGGTACTAACATATACAGTTATGGTGTCTCCATCGGCTACGGCCTTCGCATCCACCGGAAGCGTTTGCAACTCAAACTTGAGTCCTTGAACATGTGTAGGAGGAGCTCCATGAGCTAGCTCAACGAGAGCATGCGGCAAAGGTAGACCATAAAAAGCTAACAATCCCTGAAGTTTGAAGCAAAACTTTTAGTAAGTTTAGAGTAAATCATTCCGTCATTGGATTTGATTTGGCGTATGCAATTGCATTCATAATGTATTCAATGACTGAACAGTTACTTAACGGGAATGTAATTTTCCCTCAAGTTTATCGTATTTGCACCTTGACATCAGCCTTCTGGTGTCTCTTCAAGATCTGGATTATAAGCCTGGAGGCTTCTTCTGGCGTTTTAGGTGGCGGATTTGTTTCTCTCCATGCATCCGAAAGCTTTTTATACCTTGAAATTTCCACCAAAATTCATCCATTATTAACAAACAATTACCTCCTCCGTCTTAAAAGCATCCAATTAGAAAAGATAAAGGTAATCAGATTACCAGTTAGCTTGAGCCTTCTTTGACGAGACAACATGCTTACTCAGTCCTTCAGGAACCTTAAACGCGGAAAATAAATCTTAAACAACAAAGATCGATCTTTGAAAGATCAAAACACTATGAACCCACTAACTATATCACCCTGCTCGAAGGCCTAACACAAACATAATCTGAAATTGAAATCATCCCAAGAAACAGAGTAGCAAAGTTTCAACATTTTCGGTTTTCCTGAGCTCAAAGAAGGTAAAAAAATCTACGAATTGAAGTAAATCATAGTAATAATTGAGAAAGATCGGCACCTGGGATGTAATCTCGTAGCTATAAAGATCATGAGCCAGAGCTGAAACGCCTACGGTCTGTGATGTGACGCCGTGATGACCACCCAGAGAATCGGAGTCTGATGATGGCTTGCAACAATTTCCACAAATTAATCTAAGAGCGTTTCCCATTTTTGGAAAATTGCGACAGGCGAGGAGCGGAAGAACAATTAGAAGGGAAAAGAACAGTACGAGGGAAGGAACAGCTGCTTTAGTCTTAGATTTGGGATTACGGTAAGGAATCTTTTTCATATGATTGGTGGGATGATTTTTCGATAATTTGCTGATGATGGGGTTCAGGAAAGAATGCAGGTAGAAGAAATGGGACGTGGCATCTTTTAATTGGTTACGTGGCCTGTCCTGTTGTCCTTTTCCTTCAGGCGGCCCAGCTGCAGGAGAGAGAGAGAGAGAGAATGAAATTTTAAGTCAACGCAAGTCAACGCCTCAACGGTTAGTTTTTTCCGAGGATGGTTTCGTCATTTTACTCGTTTTCTTTGTTTTTCACTTTTTGCCCTTTGAAAAGTAAATGCGAATTCCTTTTGCAAAAAATCACCTCAAAATTCTTCATTTGATATTAAATTAACTCCTGAACTTTTAATTTTTGCAACCAATTCTCTGAACTACAACATAAAAGAATATCAGTCCAAAATTTAAGAAAATTTCATAAAAGACGTAATTATTCACTTAATATTGCAACAAAACAAGAAAATTAGTATTGTTAGTATTTTTGTGATTTTTTAAAAAATTTAAGACTAATATATTTTTTTTATAAAAATTTAAAAAATTAGGTGGTAGTTTGAAAAATGAGGTAAATTTTTGCAATTTGCAGGCGAGGATCTTCGAGTCAGATCTGCTCCGATTCGTCATCTCCAACACTTGTACTAGCCGTGCAAGTCCCTGGTTAAGCTCAGATGCCAAAGCAGTAAAAAAGAGAGTCCCTTGTAATAGGATGAAGTAACCAATTTATAGAGGTTCGGGCGCGTCGTTCGTACCACCGGTCCTTCCGTGTCACCCGATTGGACTAGGCGTGAGATTGTCTGTTGGTTCTTCCAGGTCATCTAATAGGATGAGGAATGTGATAGTCCAATAGTCTTTTATGTCTGTCTCATCCTTTTGTCTAAATATAAGTAGTCTTTCGTCGGTGGGTCAACTTGGGCTGGATTGTAAGTTTAGTAATTAAACCTCAGGTTGGACCGAAGGTCAAACCGGCCACACCAATAATAATTTAACTATTTCTTTCCCAAAAATATGTATGTATGTAAACAAAATTCAATGGCATTTTAGTAAGTTACTCTAGAATTTAAGACAGTGTGTGACGAGGCGGAGTGAATTGCGGGAATGGCTAGTGTTTAGTACGCTTAAAGAAATATGTCCAAGCCCACCGTCCCATGATAACCATTCCCAGTTTTCTGCATATTTTTCAACTAATAATGATCCAAGATTCGTATTAATAGTAGCCTCATGACCATCCAAAGAATAATGTTGCTTACACGAAAAGACACATTTCATCTGTTTTATTAGAAGATTGTTGATTCAAAATATTTTTTTTATTTCACTAGAAGAGTCCTCTATTCTTTTTAATGTTAATGTGATTATAATGATATAAATGAGGAAAAAAAAAAGACTTCAAATTACTTATTTTAAATATTAATTTATACGAAAATTTACATGTCTGAAACAAGACTTTTTCTTAGTGAGATATGGAGTGATTATCTTTTACAATACTCTTATTTTGAAACTTGGGCAATGTCTTATGACACATTTTAATGAGTAAAATTCATGATTATTTGGACCCAAATAGCATTATGAAGTTTTCTTTCTTCTGAACTTGGCAGTATCCAATTGTTATGAGCCTGGTCCAAATGATAAGGCCACCTAGTAAAACTCAAGCCCAATAACTAGAAGCGATTCGAAAAAATTCCCTTGTTTGGGCCCAAAACAATGGCATTTCACTGATGGCCCTTCACGGGCAAACAAGAAAGGTTTCAAAAAAACGTGCAATAGCGTAGAACGATCTTGAAAAGCGTGCCAACTGTTAAAATTACGCGGCCTTGATATTCAACGAGTCCAATCCTGTATTGATATGGCAACCATTGTTGGGATGAATCGTTTTCTTTAGCTGCGATCACGAGTGAAGCCTTGAAGCGGACAAATGAAAAGGCCACCATTGCCTCCATTGTCAAAAAAGGAGCGTTAACTAAAGTAGCTTTTGGAATTCCAATCAGTGGAGCTAGGAATCATATGCCCCCCCCCCCCCCCCCCCCCACTGACATTGTTTCTTTTAAATGATCATTACATCACACTTCCTTTTTCCCATCAAGTATTGCAGAAGAAAATTCATTTCCTCCAGTCCTCCATCATCACCGCTTGATAGAAGAACAAGTTGCTCGCTTGCCCAGCTTTCAGCGCTTGCTTTCGTTGATCTGATCCGATCCAATGGCTAATGTAAATCTTTCGAATCCCTTATACTTTTTCTGCTCCATTACAATACCCTCTGTTTTCTGATTTCTGTTATAGGTTGTGGAGCTGAAGGTTGGCTTACACTGTGATGAATGCATCAAGAAAATCTTGAAGGCCATCAAGAAGATTGAAGGTTGCTATTTCTCACTCGCTTTTCATTACTCTTTTCCTTCTCAATTTGGACTCCCTCCATACGTGAAGTTGGTTGCATCTCAGTCCGTTTTCCTGATTGTTGCTCTGTTTTACTCTGGAAATAATATTGGCAGATATTGAGACATACGACATCGATACACGGCTAAACAAGGTCACGGTGACAGGGAATGTGACAAATGAAGAGGTGATCAGGGTTCTTAACAAGATCGGCAAGCAAGCCATCAACTGGGGTCAAGAACCTCCCGCAGTACAAGATGGTTACTACTAGACTCTTTTAGTTGAATCGATCTTTCGTTTTAAAAATAGTAGTAATATTCAATTTTGTCGCTATACCAAATTTCTACTAGACGATAATAAAATTCTAGCTGTTCAAGATTACATTTTTTTTATTTTCCATTATTGAGTTTGTTCAAGAGTCAAAAACATACATCTGAAGTGCAGAAAACGAAAATCTAACTCAACAGAGTATGCTGTTACTGTACAAACCACGATGACACCAAATCTTATGGGGAAAAAACCAGTTAAGAGACAAAAACTGAACGCCGATTTTATGCAGTCAATGAGATTTGCATCTGAACAGCATTTAGCGAGGCTGCTTGATGGGTCTGGGATTCACCCTGACATTCACAATCTTGGGCGCCTTGTCCCAGTATTTAGGCATCTCCGCCACCCCACGAGGCTTCCTCCATTTCAGCAATCCCAGTGAAATCAAATCCATCTTACCCCGTTCCACTGCCGGAATATGGAACAGAAACAAGTAGTAATTAATTAGTAAGGGATATTGATTAAATGAAAAGAAGTATACTATCAGGGGCTTTTAAGGGGCACTTACTTTTCCTGGAGGAGTCGGAGCCAGAGTCGGAGAAATTGTGAAAGACGGCGTCGTCCGGGAAGTCATCGGCGTCGTCAATATCGGCGAACGGAGATTCCATCTGAAGATCAGCTTCGCCAAAAGTGTATTCCTCTATCCAGTATTGGCGGAACCAGGGAGATGAATGGACAAGGTCCCACCACTGGTCGGAGAAATCCTCCACCTCCCGGTAAGCCAGAGGGACGAAGATCGGAGCGTTTGGATTCAACGTGGAAGTTGCCATACGCAAAGTTAGAGAAAACTAGGCTTCGGCAATGGTAATCAGTAAATACTTTAAAGGAGCGCAAGCAAGAACTGAGAGAGAGAGAGCAGAGAAAAACACCGCAACAACAATGGAGACTGGAGCTGAACGGTGAATGGGGGTTATATAAGTCGGACCGTAGGAGAGAAGATGAGGATAGTTGGATTAGGGAGATTGGATATTTTGGAATTTTTTATTATTTCTTTTATTCTCATAAATTACAAAAGATAAAGAAGAAAGCTGACGTGTTTGTCTTCTTCCGGTGAAGGTGGTACATCTTTTTTATTTTTTTTAAGGTCATTTGTGGTGACTTGCCGTTTTTGTCTCCAAACTATGAGCGCCATACCATCCACAGGTTTTGTCGTTTATATTGAGTCGTGTATTGGATTACAATGGGCTGTTCTTTTTGTTTCGTTTTAAAAATAATTTTAGTTTTAACAGTAAATTTAATATATTTTAATCATGTTTCATCATTTTTAACACAATTTTTTACTATTCAGTATTTATTTTTTACATTTTTAATACATTTTTTACATTATAAAACTATTTTCCAAAATTTATTTTCAAAACCGTTTTCAAAACGTTAAAAAAAAACAGGTCCAATGTATTAGATCAAATCGTAAAATTCTAAAGTTACAAAAAAATAAAGAAATGTACATATCTGAAATTATAAATAGAATCATAAAATGTTACTATATTATATGGATTAAGATTTTACAAACTACGATAATAATTATTATATTTCATTAAAAATAAACCTAGTGAAATGGAAAGATAATGTGGAAATGATTTATTTGAAATTACATATTATAGAACAAATTTTCTTATTATCCATAACAGGATAAAATATTATGTCTAATCTTATCTAAATTAATAAAATAACATAATTTAAAGTGAGACAATATTAGACTTAAATCGTAGACGGATGATCCTCCATCAACTAAATACGCCTGAGTTTACTTACGTATTTCGATAAAAGGAAACGTTATTAAAAATAATAATAATAAATAAAATTATAACAGAGTAAATAGAATACAAGGATGTAGATAAGGCTCCGATAAAAGACACGCAATTGTTCTTATCCATTTTTATTTCCTACTTTCTAATTCTACCGACCTTGTTTTGCAGTTTTGTTTGGGTCCAATTGATAAAGTAATAGAAAAAGTTGCATGTTAATTGCACAACCGTTTTTACTAAATATATGACACTTTTTAAAATTTTAAGTGGTGAAACGATAATAATATCTTTGTATAATTCTACTCTGGTAAATATTTTTACCTCCCATTTTACTGACCCCTCAACCATCATTAACTATTTACATACACCCTCCACCCACAATTAGCAATTAAACGGGAAGAAATTGGCGTCCTGTGGCGATTTTATCGAATAAAATCGGCCCCCGCAGGCGATTTTCGTGGTTCAAATCACTTGTGGGGCGATTCTTCAGTAAACATTCGCCTCCCATGAGCGATTAAATTGAAAAAAATTGGCGTCCTGTGGCGATTTTTCCTAGTAGAAACGCCTGTCATAGGCGATTTTTGCTGAAACAATCGCCTGGAATAGGCGCTTGTTTCGGCACCAATGTCAGGCGTTTCTCACAAACCGAATCGCTTGGCCAAGCGATTTTTGGGAAACAATCGCCTATACCAGGTGAATGCTTCTTGCAAAATCGCTTGGCCAAGGCAATTTTTCTAGGAACATTCGCCAAAGGATGGCGAATGTTCTAGGTAAAATCGCTTTGCCCAAGCGATTTTATCAATAGTTGGCCGAAAAATCGTTTTTTCCGGCGAACTAATGCATAAAGTACCCTAAAATTTGCAAAAGACAGCCTTAAAACGCACGAAACACCCAAAAACATCCTAAACACAATACCAATACAATTTATAACACCAACAACATTGCAATTTCAGTTTTATTACAAAAATAAAAAAACGGACTAATGGAGATGGAGATGGAGCTGTGCGGCTGGAATGGAATGGAATCGGCGATGGAGCCGATGGAGACCGTCCCGACGTGGAGATGGAATGGAATCACCAATTGCGCCGAGACTGGAATCGGTGAGGTGCAGAGATTGCACCGATGGAATGGAATCGGTGAGGCGTGAATGGAATGGAGATGGAGTTTTGCTTCTGCAGTAAAGTAATTTTACTGTAGAAGGAAGTATAAAATGGAAAGGACAAAAAAGTAATTTCAGTGGTAAAATTTTTAAAATGTGTCATGCGTTTAGTAAAAAATATTCTCAAATTAATGATTACATAGAAAAACTCATTCCTATGGCCTAATGGGCTGACTCATCTCAACTATTTTTCAAAAATCTATTGGGCAGTTGTAAAATGAAAATCCAAGATTGGGCTAGTTTGGGCCCTGTTGCAACTTTTAATGGACTGGACCAGAAAAAAATGGGCTTTCAGTTAAGCTCCGTTAATTGCTGCTCCTGAACCCGATCCACATATGTTTGGGTGACGAGATGATGACGTGTACACTTCCAACTGAAAACTGTAGGGCGAGCATCATATTTCGGGAGAAGAAGATCCCCGGAGCCATGGGGTTCCACAGAAACTGAACAATGGATGCCGGAATTCCTCATTGACTATTTCACTCTGTTCATCATTCGGTCCTTCTCGTTCATCCCCGTTGTTCTTAATCCCTTTCTCTAGATTTCCGTAAAAATGTTCCTCACAGCGAAGCTTGCATTGCTGTTGAGGCATCCTCCTGCTCATAATCTTCCGCACCTTTCCGACGGTTGTTCTTATGATTCTCGTTATTCGCACAATTGTTTAGGACGATATCATCGTCGACGTCGTCGGAGAGGCTTGCTGCGGGGTGGGTCATGGCGGGGAACGGCCAGGATGGATTGGTGGCCTTTCGCCGGGACCTAAACTGCAGCATTGGCGATAAGGTAAACCTTCATTCTATGGGCGGTGTATTCAAAGAGAACAATTCTGTTCTTAATCATTCGTTGACCCGTCTTCAACTGCAATTGGCCGTCATTTTCATCCTTACCCAATCCCTCCATCTCGTGCTCAGGCGCTTTCATTTACCCCGGATTTGCTCTGAAATCTTGGTATGCCGATTCTTACTTTTTATTTTCTTCTAATTATTTAATTCATTTTCTTTCGAGGAATTAGGTTATAAAGGGTTTTGATTCCTTAGTTTAAGAATTCGTTCTTGTTATCAATACATGTAGTCATTGTCATTTTGTGTTGTTTATGTCAAAGTGAACTGATTATTGAAACGTCTCAAAGAGTCTGCTAAATAATCCTCCGTAATTTCACTTGGTGGAATTGGGAATGGTGGGGAGAATTGGGATGAACAACTTGTAACTGTAGTGAACTGATGATTAGAAAAGGTAACTTGCTAGGTAAAAAATGCAATTTTGTTTTCCCTGCGCATCCATTCAGCTTCCAAGGCCTAAATATATATTTTTTTGAATCAGGCTGGTATCATATTGGGACCAACTGTTCTTGGAAATATCCCAAATTTTAGCCACACATTATTCCCAGAAGATGCATTCGTATTCATTGACATACTATCCAAAATTGGTTATATTTTCTTCATATTCCTGAGTGGAGTGAAGATGGATCCAAGAGTGGTGCTGACATCAAGTGCTGGAAGTATGACGGCATGGACTGTAGGAGTGCTTGCCCCGTTAATTCCATTTGCTGGAGGCTCGGCCTTAATTTTTGCAATTAAGTCTTCTCCGTTGTTTAAGATCCATCGTTATCACTTGCCAGCTATTCGAAGTATAGTCTCAACAAGTGTTTTATTTCCTTTTCCTGTGATTGCTTCTCTCCTTATTGACCTGAAAATCATGAACTCTGAGCTTGGCCGTCTCGCTTTGGCATCCACCTTGATTAGTGACTTGATTAGCAACGTAATGGCAACCATAGCTGCCACTATAAAGATGGGTTCAGGCTACAGGGACGGCATAACAGGATCTTCTGTCATCTTATTCATTGGCTGGTGTTTTATTATTATTGGATCAGCTGAGCCAGTTGCACGCTGGATCATTAAGAGAACACCAGAAGGAAAGCCGGTAAACAGAGTTTACACAATCTTGATATCTGGTGCAGTCCTACTGGCTGTCATACTCACTGACAATGCTGGTATCAACTACCTTTATGGTCCTTTCTTGCTTGGTTTAGCGTTACCAGATGGTCCGCCTTTAGGGTCCACACTTGTTGAGAAGTTGGAAACTATTGCATGTGGATTGTTAACTCCGCTGATGGTTACTTACTGTAGCATGTACGTTGATTTGGTTAGATTGTTTGATCTAGATTTCATCTGGAGGGTGTGGGCTCTTATTAGTTTTTGTCTGGTAATGAAGTTCGCTGCGGTTCTTTTCCCAGCATTAATGTGCAGAGTGCCACTCAAAGACGCTTTATCTCTTTCGTTCATCATGTGTACACAAGGAGTCGTGCAGATGGCTTTCTACTTTGCCTTTTCCACCGCCCAGGTATTTTGGAGATTCAACTGCTTGTAAAATTTTTGTTTTGGGCAATATTTTTAATATCTTCCACAGTTCCACTTAGAGTGAATCTCCATGTGTTTGGTTCCTTAGCATTTAGCAATATCTTCAATAATTAGCATAACCTGATTTCTGAAATGCTAAAAACTCTTTAAGAAATAAAGTGACCTCCCTTGTGTCTTTGTTAGTAAGTTTCTTTGCTAGTGATGATCAACTGTTTCAACCCCACGTTTGGAGAAATTATTCTATGCACCCGTTGCATAAATTAGTACTATGCAACCTGTATTATTTAAGGGTAAAAGCATAAATTTATTAGCAAAGTGATGGGAAAAATGGGGGGTCATATTTATTCATTTTAATTCTGATTGGTTTGTTTCACTAAAAAGGTTGATGCAACGGTTGTACGGAATAATTTACCCACTTTTGGGAATACTGCATAACATTTTGGTTCTATCATGGTGAGAGTTAAGTTAATCAGCATCAGGTTGAGTGTGATTTCAAGTGTTTGCAATCAGCTTTGCTTGTAGTATGTGGTACTGTAAAATAGGCATGTCATATATAGAAGATTTGAGGAAGGACCGCATTTAACTGACATTGTCAAGTACCCTATCAAAAATTCATGCACTTAAAATAGGATTTTTTTTTTTTTTTTTTGGATCTACAAAGTGTCTCTGAATGAATGGTCAACCTGGAGTTCTATATTGTCCTTTGGAGGCATTTGGGAAGGAGGATGATGTTTGTTCAGTTTTTTTTTAATGAATGAATTAGCTCCGGCGTGCATTTCCAGCTATATTTGGAATGACTCATACTCTCTCTTTTGTTGAAATACAGTTGTTTGACAGAGAAACACTTTCAATGGTGACTTCCTCAGTATTTTTAATTGCTGCAATCACACAACTTGCTGTTAAGTCATTGTATGACTACTCAAGTATATACAGAGGGTATCATAAGAGAGATATCCAGCATATTGCTTGCAATGCTGAGCTGCGTGTGCTTACGTGTGCTCACCGGTTGGATGATGCCTTGGGTGTCAGAAGATTATTAGAAGCTTCCTTCCCTAACAAAGAGAGTCCTCTCGCTGTTTATGCGCTCAACTTGATGGAGCTTGTTGGCAGGGCCAGCCCACTATTGATAGATCACCAATTAGGCCAAAAAACTTATTTAGGTGGCTCTCGTCCTCAGAAAATTATTGAAGTTTTCCGTCAGTTCGAACAGCAATTCAATGGTCTGGTCAGTATGCAATTGTTTACTGCGGTCTCATTGCCCAGGTTCATGCACCATGACATTTGCTCTCTTGCCTTTGACAAGTTGGCGTCATTTATTATACTCCCGTTTCATAGGAAATGGAATAATCAGGGCAAGCTGATATTAGACAGCAGTAGTTTGAGGATAACAAACTGCAATGTGTGTGACATGGCCCCTTGCTCCGTGGGGATTCTTGTTGATCGCCACAAGATGCGGCGCCAAGCATCTGTTTCATCAACGTACAACGTTGCTGTAGTCTTCATTGGTGGAGCTGATGACCGTGAGGCGCTGTCGTATGGCAAGCGTATGGCAAGATCACCAGGGATGCACCTGACAGTGGTTCGATTCGTTCCCTGGGATACCATGGCTGACAGCCAATGGGATGCTGTTTTCGATCTGGAAGTGCTAAAGGAGACGAGGATGCTGGCAAGCCAGCAGGATAATGTAGTGTACAAAGAGGAAAGGGTGAAAGATGGTGCTGAAACAGCTCTTCAGATACATTCAATGGTGGAAACATTTGATCTGATAATGGTGGGGAGGCGGCACAGGGAGGAGTCACCGCAGCTACAAGGCCTTAATGAATGGAATGAATTCCCAGAACTGGGGCCAATTGGTGATATGCTAGCTGCAACAGAGATTAACAGGCCAGTTAATGTACTCATCGTACAACAGCAGATTGTGAGGAAAAGATGATGAGTTTGAGTTAGGCCTCTCTCATTGATTTATCATTTGTACTCATCACTCAACCCAAGAAATTTGAAATATCTTGAAGCTTTTGATTGCCTATTTTCATTTTCATCTTCATCTTCATCTTCTGGGTTTGAGTAGCTTTTATTAATAATAATATACAGTTTTCTATCAGCAGAACTTCGAACAAAAAGAAGGAAAATTCGTAGTGAGTGACGTTAAGTTGGCAAATTTATTTCAAATGGTTGATTGATTCTTGAAGATGTTAGTCTAAGAAAATTCCTTCCTACTCTTAACCATGCATAAAACCCACATCGTTGATACTCAGAAACAGCTTCTGCTATATATTGTTTGTGAGCGATGGATGATAACATCACCGCTGACGACGTGGATGGGCCACGGTCCAACTACAATGTTGGGCTGAGCTCTGGAAAGTCCCCGGGCCAATTTCTGCAGAGATGCAGGCTCGGAAACGAGTAAAACTTCATGGGCTTTGAGAGTTAATTGGCTGAGACGCGTGTGGAGCCTCAAAACTCTAGCCCTGGAGTAATTTGGCCGAACCAAAAACAGTTATTCACGTAGTCTCTCTCCACTGAGAGACCAACAGAACGGGGCTTATGATCTGCGGTTTCACTTTTTTCTATTTGGATAAATTACAAAAAACTCCCCTAAAATATGTTGAAACTAATTGGGAGATCTTAAAATTCTAAAAATTGCCAAATAAACCTTAGAGTTTGATGGATAATTTTGAAAACTTTAGAGTCTGCTTTAGTAATTAGAATAAACTCCAGGTCAGGAGGAGGAATTTCTGTAACATAACCTTTCTGTTTTTAGAAGTTCCAGATTCTGTGAGAAATTTGCTATTTGTGGTGAGTTTGCAAACCTTGACCAATTCATTGCTCTGTTTCTGTGTGTGAGTTTGGTTTTCATCTTTTCTTCATTCCCATGATCTTCTTTTCTCCATTGATTCACCCAGAATGAGTTAAAACTGTCAGATCCTTTTTTTCCCTGAAAATGGAAGCCCTTCCCAACACTGACGGGCTCACGAAATCATCAAGCCTGTACACAGAAACAGTGATAAATACAGGGAACAGGACAATCGTGTGCCATGATCCTCACAAGATCTCCTCCAATGGCTTCTTCTCCAAACAGAACCCTTTGCATTTCGCTACCCCTCTTCTTCTCTTGCAACTTTCCCTCGTCTCCACAACTTCCTTGCTCGTTGATTTCTTGATCAAGCCTTTCGGTCAATGCACAATGGTTTCACAGATTTTTGTATGTATTCACTTTAATTTAGTAGTAATTGATTTCCAGTTCCAGATCCAGATCCATTCCGGTTTATTCACTTTCCGTTTTTTCGGATCAGGGCGGCATCATTTTTGGTCCTTCGCTGTTGGGACATTACGCGGCGATCGGAGCGATAATATTCCCTCCCAGAAGCTTGATCATTTTCGAAACTTTCGCCACGTTCGGGATCATGTTTTTCGTCTTCACAATCGGAGTGAAGATGGATCCCAGGATGATGATCCGGCCTGGATGGAAACCGATGATCATAGGGTCCTCGGCAATGTTGACGACGCTGGGATTCTCTCTGCTGCTATCCTACGGGATGAAGCATTTTGTTTCTTTGGATCCTGATCTTGCCTCTGCTCTGCCTGTAATAGCAGCATCCCAGTGTATATTGTCGTTTCAAAATGTCTCCAGCGTCTTGACGGAGCTGAAGATGCTTCAATCTGACATGGGCCGCCTCGCGATTTCGGCAGCAATGTTCTGCGATCTCGTTAGTATTTGCCTCATGTCAACAACTTGTGCGATTCTGCAAACGAGTAACCACAATGTGGCGATTTCAATTGCGGAAGCAGCGGTGTTTGGTATATTTGTTCTTGTTTCGATATTTGTCGTCCGACCACTCATATTACGGAGTGCGAAACTAATACCGGAAGGGAAATCGCCGACGGAATCCCAAATTATGGCGATTTTCACCACTCTTCTTGTCGCTGGGTTTGTGAGCGAGATGATCGGGCAGCACTTTATGTTTGGACCCATGGTTATTGGGTTGGTAACGCCGGAAGGTCCTCCTTTGGGAGCTGCCCTGACGGCAAAACTCGACATCCCTATCGGCAAAATCCTGTACCCGTCGTTTTTAACTGCCAGTGGACTCAAAACGAATGTCTTCAAGATTCAATTCGAATCGTTTTGGACAGTGGGGGTGATCGTTCTCCTTTCTTGTTTAGTCAAGTTGTTTGCCGTGATGCTGTCTGCTTTTTACATGGACACGAATGCTCGCGAATCTTTGGTGCTTGGGATGATGATGAACGCCAAGGGAATTTCTGAACTTGTCCTCTACAATTTGCTTCTGGATGTAAAGGTATAAAAACGTAGCTTCACTTGCTATGAAAAAAATATGATTAATTAGTTGAGATGTGTATCGTTATTTCTCCATGACAGGCCATCAGATCGGAGGCGTTTGCTCTCTGTGTAATGTCGGTGCTTCTAGTGACAGCAATCGTGACTCCATTGATCAAACTTCTGTACGATCCATCCAGAGGGAACATTCCCGTAAAGAGAAGGACCCTTCAGCATAGCAAGCGGGATGCAGAGATCAGAATATTGGTTTGTCTCCATAACCAAGAAAATGTCCCTGAAATGCTGAACTTGCTTGAAGCTTCCCATGCGACGGAGGAAAGCCCCATCACAGTCATAGCTGTCCTCCTTGTAGAGCTCGTGGGTCGGGCTAACCCAATGCTAGTTGCTCATCAATCTCATCGCTTACTACGGCCAAGCGGTTCGAGATCGGGTCGAATCCTCAACGCCCTGCGACAATACGAATTCTGCAACGAATCTTGTGTCACCATTGAATCATTCAGTTCCATATCGAATTTCGACACGATGCACGAAGACATTTGCCGTTTAGGAATGGACCAGAACGCTACCATCATAATTCTTCCGTTTCACAAGCATTGGGAGATCGATGGATCAGTTGGATCAGCGAACAGGGCAATCCAGGGCATGAACTCCAAGGTCGCGGACAACGCACCCTGCTCCGTCGCCATTTTAGTGGACAGGGGAAGTCTCCGGGGGCCCGGGTCCATCTTAAACACTCAAGCAGCGTATCATGTTTGTTTGATCTTCATAGGAGGTGCGGACGATGCAGAAGCTCTGTCTTACGCGGCCCGAATGGGGAAGCACGCGAACGTCTCTCTTTCCGTGTTCCGTTTCCTTCTTCTGGGGAGCGATAATTCGCGGGAGAGGAAGGCGGAGAACGGCCTGATAGATGAACTCCGGCGAGGCTACTTAGGAAATGGAAAATTTGTATACCAAGACGAAATAGTGAGGGACGGTGTAGGATTAGCAGCGTCAGTTAGAGGCTTAGGAGGTAGATTTGATTTGATTTTGGTAGGGAGAAATCATCAAGATTCTGCGATTCTGATAGGCTTAAATGACTGGATTGAATGTCCGGAACTTGGTGTAATCGGAGATATGCTTGCGGAGGCCGATTCGGAACGGACATCGTCGATTTTAGTAGTGCAACAGCAGAGATTGAAAGGGAACTTCTTGAACAGGAGGATTTCTAAACCAGTTGTTCTTGATCAAGATCACTGCTTTACTCCATAATGTTATTATTAATTGGGAAGAATAGTTTTGTTCCATGCGTGATGATCCGATCCTCCTACATTAAGGTTTCCGTAATCAGCTGTAAATTTTTTTAGGGAAAATTGAACACGAAAATGAAACTTAAAGACTCTCCATTCCTGTTATAATACCATTCAGACAACATATACCATATTATACCACATGCCAGTGACCATTTCGTTGAGGTATTTCACTCATCTCAGAGAACCGAATTTGCAATTTCTAGTTTTATTATGATGATAACTTATTTCCCGCTCAAGATTTTGCTACAGTTCTATGCGTCGGAAGTTTGCACCGTGACTGCCCAACTTTTTTGCGGACTTACTTTGGCGAAAGAAATTAGATAAAAGGAAAGTAGCAATAAATAGACACCATACTGACTTACTACTTTCATTAGTTTAATAAACCAAATAAATTTAGTGATCAAAAGTGAACGCATACAATATTTTAATAGATGGATGTTATAGTTTACCTTGTTTTTAGGACCGAAAGAAGAAAAATGACAAATTTTTGAGTGCATGTTACAGTCAAAATAAAATCTCAATCGGAGGAGTCCGTCAGACTCAGACTCAAAAGAGTTGAAGCTAACGACGCAATCAATATTCGTTTTTTTAAATATAAAAAAGATCTTCTCAAAAAAAGAAAAAAAAAAAAAAGGGAAATATGAAAAAGATGGGTTCCTCATCCTATTCATCCCCAGCACAGCAAGCTGATTTGGTGTCAGCAATTTGGATACGTTGAAGGATCACAGATTTTTGTCAAAGAAGCATTGATTGCTGGGGTCGGCTGCCTAAGATAAGTTTAAGGTAAAAAAAAATAGACAACCATTACCATCGTATTCTTCCATTGATCCATTCCGTTTCCGTTACCGGAGCACAGCATGTCGTCGTCAACATCTTTCCCGTCCCCGAGAGCTCTGAAAATAGGCATAGTCGGATTTGGATCTTTCGGGCGGTTTCTGGCGGAAACCATGATAAGACAAGGGCATTCCTTAAGCGCAACTTCAAGATCCGACCACTCAGAGCAATGCGCTCATCTGGGTATAAAATTCTTCAGGTGGGTACATTTCCTCTTTCAAATCTTCTGCAATTTCGACGCGAATTATATAAATGGATACTTTCATTGAGTTCTTGGGTATAGGGAAATGGACGGATTTCTTGAATCCGGCAACGAGGTTATACTGCTCTGCACTTCGATCTTGTCTTTGTCGGAAGTCATAAAGTCGATGAAGTTTGAGTGCCTCAGACGGCGGCCCACTCTTTTCGTTGATGTCCTGTCCGTTAAAGAACATCCTAGAGATGTTCTTATGCAAGTAAGATTTTAAATGATTTTGATGATCAAGAAATTTTAAATGAGTTTGAATGCAGAATTGCAGATTAAGACATTTTCCCTTTGTTTATTTCTCCAAAAAGGCGCTGCCTCCAGAATCGGATCTGCTTTGCACCCACCCCATGTTCGGGCCACAAAGTGGGAAAAATGGGTGGAAAGGCTTGAATTTTATGTATGAAAAGATCAGAATAAGGGACGAAGTTATAAGCTCTAGTTTCCTCCATATTTTCGCGAGTGAGGTGTAATCCTTGTTTTCCTCGACCTTAGAACATCAATCATTCGGCTTCCTGTATTGGAATTATAAGGTTGTTTGATCTCCACAGGGCTGCAAGATGTTGGAAATGACTTGTGAAGAGCATGATGAAATGGCTGCCAGGAGTCAGTTTCTGACTCACACCATTGGCAGGTTTAACCATGCCATTCTTGAACTTTGAAAGTGACGCGAGAGAATATAATACGACAGTGAAGATTTTTACATTCTTACAGGGTGCTTACGGAAATGCAGATTGAGCGGACACCCATCGACACAAAAGGGTTTCAGAAGCTTGTTGAAGTGGTAACTTTCTGAACTGAAACTCTTCCAGTTCTGAGAAGGGGAGGGTCTGACTAAAGGGTTTCATTACATGCAGAAGGAGAGCACAGCAAGCGATAGTTTTGATCTGTTCAGCGGACTATTTGTGCATAATAGATTTGCCACCCAACAGGTATTGATTGCAGACACGCACGCACATAATGTAAGAAACTTCACCAAAAGGCCGATAACAAATACAAGACGCTGACTTTGTTTGGGTATGGTGTTACAGTTGAAGAACTTCGAAATGGCGTTCCAGAATGTTAAACAAAAGCTGCAACGGGGGATGAATGAGCAGATTCCCAACGGATGAATCCAACAAGTCTCTGCAAGTCTTGAATTCAACAAGTATCAGAATTTTGCATAATATCGATTACTCTTAACTGTTTCTAGCATTCAATTCAATTGGTAGTAATGTAAAGTTGTAAAACTTATGATAAGTCCTTACAAGTGCCATGAAAGAATCAGACACCGGCTGTCGACTTTTATTTTTCCAGGTAACTTACTACCTCTTTGACTACCAATATTATTACAAGATATATACAGCACAGAGCAAATAATATGCCTACGGCTAATGGCTATGAAGTCTCAAGTGTTCAGAAAGGTAGCATTTATCGGCAGAATAGCTTACGCTCAGCACCAGATTCTTCTAAAATAATGCAAAATTTTGATAGAACAGCTGTAGTTTGTATGCAAAATGAATGTATGAAAAGAATCAGCCCATTCCCTGTTGTATGTATAAGAAGCAAAGTGGGTTTTTTGAGTCCCCCCCTCTATTGGTTGCTAATCTCGTCAATATTGGTATCATCCGAGGCGTTACAGCCCAATGCAGTAGAATCTGATGCCTCGGATGAAGTTGCTTCAATCTTTTGAGACTGTAGTCCCGTGATCCGAGCAAGATCAACCCATTGCTGCAAAAATGTGCGATAAGCATGAATATCATATGTAACACCATTAGTGAAACGGCAAAAAGCTGGTTCCAAAGCACCTTATCCTCTCAAATTACAGTTACAATAATGCAAAGCAACTCTCCGTGTGATAGAGTTAAGATTATAAAATCAACTGCAAATGTTGTAAACTAACCAAAAGCAGCAGTTAGAGGCCTCTATGGCCAGCCATCCCATTACCAATTTCGCAAATAACAACCGCAACAACAACAAACTAAGCTATATGGACCAGATATCTCCATCATTATGAACGAGACACATTGTTTCATTTTGTAAACTACAATTTTAATTTTTTAATACAAATATTTGCTTTTTTAACTCTAATCCAAAACCAAATCGTATAAATCATTATTGTTATTATTGATTTCCTGTATCAGTTTCGAGCATTAAAGATTGAAAATGTCTGACATTCATACCATAGTTGAAACTATAATACTAAAAAGGTTTGAGCTACAACACATTAGGAAGGTACTAACCTGGGTTCCCCAGTAGGAGTTGATTGTTCGAACAACAAAAGACAACATATTTACGAAAAATACTTGATCTGCAAACATGTCTGAAATCCGGTGCTCCACTAACCCAGCAATAACCTGCATTCCAACCATAAATCAATTCAATATGTTGAAATATGAGGCAAACCGACAATCTGTCCAGCACTACCCCCCATTCACCAACGCTAAATGAAGTGCTGTGCAGCTCAAACTCTTCCATCAGCTCACAATTGGAATCTCAACAATATCAAATATTGTTTCATCAGTATAGTGACCATATGGATGCTATAGTTAATTTGACCTAACAGTCACATAATTATCAACTTGAGGCAACCTTGAAGATTAAGTGAGATGGCGAAGCACTAGATGGCATAATTGGCAAACCATAAATGGGAAATGTAACATGTTTACAGGACAATAAAGATAATATCAGCTTTTGAGAAGATAAATGTAGCTAATTAAAATTTTCAAAGAGGCATTCAGCCTTACCTGATATCGGAGATTTGCTGATGTTCCTAGAAAGCATGAATATATAACTGCTGTTTTTAGTATTGGTGAGCGTTTGATTTGCTGTTTGACAGCAAGGGCTGGATTTAGCAAATTTCGAGTCCCATAAACAATGTTTGATGAAGCTACAGCTCCAATACTAGAAATAAATCCGACACCTGCTAATTTCAGACCTCCAACAAAAACTGATGCAATTCTATGATTTATATTCCAGTCCTTCCCGGCAAGACTTTTTTGAAAAGCATTATCTGGGATAGAACCCAGAAGTCCCTTTATTCCTTCAATGCTATCAGGTCCACCGAAATCATCAGAAAAGGAAAGAAATGACAATGTGGGGGCAGGAAGCCATACGGTAAAAAAGTCAACAACAATACCCCTCAGCGTGTCGGTGATAACATAATCAAGCTCTTTAAGAAAATTTCCTTTTCGTCTTTCATACTGGGCCAAGAGGGTTGTTGTTATTGATATAGATTCTTCTATGGCTAATCTGTGTAAAAATTTAGGATCTGCTAATAATCTTTCTCTAAAACCCTGCACCAATGATGAACCAGGATTAGCGTGAAATTTAACCTAACCAATCAATAAGTTGGAACGAAAGAAACAGCTTGACAGCAGTCACGCAATACTTCAGTGTACCTGGAAACGATGGCTTAGGTCTGAAAGAAGGGGATATTTCTCCAAATCAAAAAAGTTTTGTAGCACATCTGGAGATACCAGACCGAGATCAAGTCCTTTCTGAAGATCCTACAAGATTATTATGAGATCCAACTCATGAGATGATCATACGGTTAACCTCTAAGCAGTCTTCACAGTGTGACTGAATTCCGCACATATCCCTAAATCTTGTAACACAATGCAAGTTCACACTTGGGTTATTCATCTTAACAGCTTATGTACACAAGTAACTACAAGTAATCAGCTAACTATAAGACAACTAGAAACTCTATCAAAACTTAGTTACACTCTTAGATAATCATTTATTTCTCTATGGAAACAGGAGCTCACATATGCTAGCTCAGCAGTTGAGCCTGATACACATAAAGAAATAAAGCACAGAACCTCAACGAAAAGCCCTAGAAAACAATAAGGAAAGGTCCTTTGCAACTAATACTTCTAAGACTTTACAGTTCACATTAATGGCAATATTAAAATTTGACTCTTAGAAAGGGAAGAAAGTATGACAATGGATAGATAAACAACTTCATGTGAGTCTATGTGCAGCCATGAGTATGTAGAGAAAGAGAGGGGATTTATGCTGGTTTACAATGAATGCTCCTGCAACCTTCATAACATGCTCCATCTAATGATGAACTCAAAAGTCATACACATTTCAGAAACTCAGTTTTGCATGTACATGTATACACAAAAGAATTACATATATACATAAGCGCATAAAGATCCACATTTTTTATCAAGAAAATCAAGAAGCTACATTGCATGCTCAGTGAAAAAAGAGATAAACTAACCTGGGGCAATGCATCTCGCTTCCGACCAGCAGCATTCATCACTCGGGCAATTTCAGCACGATCGAAGCAATTTCTGTTGCAAGGTCTGGCAGCAGAGTACCACAATAAATCAGCAACTGGAACTTCTCCTTCTCTCCGTATCTGTTGTCTTTCGGGGTCAAGTAGTATCACAACTTGATTTTTCTTTTGCATCTTCCTTGAAATTCTGGCAGGTACTCCTGTTCCTCTTGATCCATATAAAACATGGCCTGCACCTGTCACCACAACTAGCATACCCATTGTTCCACCATCAACCACAGCTTGCAAGATAATCTGGGACATTGTATGTTCCTCAACGACTCTTGCTTGAGCTGATAGATATGAGCTTGGCCCAAAAGAAGCAGCTGGATTTGCATAATTTAAGTCCATCGGTGATCTGCGCGAGAAAGAAGTAAATCCTGAGATAAAGCCTGAACCAGCTGGAGGAGAATACTTTTTCCGATCAGCTTTTGAAAGTCCACGAATTCCTTCTGCTTGAACTGTTCTGAGGACCTAACCATCAGTGAGCAGGAAAAGTGCCACTTAAGGATATTGAATTCCAAATAATTTTACACAAAATCTTAAGAAGACATGAAACAGAAAACACAGAGAAAAAGCTCAGTGCTCCATTTTGACAAGTAGAGATTCAACTATCTCAAGACAAGGTGTAAGCTGAATTTGAACTCTGGTACTGAATAAATACATATTACATTAAACTTCACTGAAGGGCTAACTAAACTATCTCCGAAGTTGTATTGCAGTTTTGCAAACTAAAATTCCTGTGTGCCAGCCGGTCCAGTACCATGCTTCATTTCCATTTAAACTAATCAACTAAATAATGAAGCTATTTCATAGATCAAGAATTAAATAATGGAAAAAAGTTTCTTCTTCTTCCCCCCTTTTCTTCCATGAGGTTCAGTGGTTGATAGTCTTCTGCACTCTGCGGATGGAACTTATTGGTAAAAGTTTGTTTATGAGCTTAAGCAATTGATAGGTCACATAAGTATCTACCGAGCAGTCAATAGCACTATAACGTTTAGGACACAGACCAAATAGATATTTATACGTCCATGACAAAACTGTAGAGTACCTCCAGAGGTGTTCCACATGCAACCAGCCGAACTCCATTGTCATGGCAATAAGTCAGCAGAGGCTCATATTCCTGCCAGCGCTCAGGAGGCCAGTTTGTCACAAGAGATTTTAGCATTTCTCCATCAATCCTGTCAGAACCATAAATATTATGAGAGAAGAGAAAAATCATACCAAACAACCTGTTCTTATCCAGACAAATAATTCATTCACTATGGATATCTTAACTAACAGGCTAGGCACATACTTAACAAACTTAAAAACAAATATGTACTGAAATTAAATACATGTTTTCATGTTACCCATTGATCACTGACAACAGCAGTCTACCACCTACCAGTGAATTCATTTCCTCATACCAAAATAAAGCTTCAAAGTAAGGCATTAATCTTCAACCCAATTAACTTGCAAAATTTCCAAATTACAAATCATTTCAGCATTATCCTTCGAAGATATCAGAGAGATTTAGAGGTACGATACCTCTCCTTTGTCTAATCACATACACTACATTATGACAGCACTCTGTTACAACTCCCCTAAAGCACGGCTAGTAAAAAATATTTCCATTTTTTCATAAAACTTTTTAGGAGTATATCATTTAACTACCACAAGACAAAAGAAACACCCTCCTAGGAAATTAAACCAGGCATTTTCAGACGGAAATCATACTTTCTGTCCATATACTGATTGAGCTGGTCCTGAAGGTTGGAAGGAAATGCCTCCAAAGCCAAAGAGAGCGGCCGCTCCACTTCGGCGCATCTTTTCCTCAAATTCTTCACAATCTCCAGCTCCAATTCCTTGTCGTCGCGAATTGGAACCTGCTCGGCTTCCCCTAAATACACGATCCTAGCGTTCATCATTTTCTCCCATACCTTCCTCTTGTCCTTCCCCAACGCCATGGGCTCTCCTATCACCGTCGCATCGTAAATCCTGGAAGTTATAACCTCCTCCTTCTTCTCCTCCACCGGAGCCATCATCTCCGTCCCCGTGGGCGCCGCAGGTGTCGTCATCTCCGGCGGCTTCTCATCAGCTCTGGCCACCGCCGACCGGAGAGCGCAGGCTCCAATTGCCAGGAAAGGCAACAGAAGCACTTCGCGCCTTCTATGCACCGCGCGTTCTGAACATTCCCCGCCATCATCCGAAGGAATTTGACGCCTCCAAGCCTGCCGAGTGTTATTATACCTGCAATTGCTACCGAGGCTGTTGAATGAAAATTCAGCCGGAGAAACGCAGCGACGGCCGACCAAAAGCTGTCTGGCACCGGTGGAAATGTTCGAATGGAGTGGTGGGAAGGTGAAGCTAGTTCCACGGCATTGACTGTGGGGCTTCATTTCAGCTGTGGCGCTGATGGTTGTACAGCATCAAACATGGCCAGTCAGTTTGGTTCAGCAGCTATGAGTCCAAGTGGAGGAATGGAGTTAATTTTGAGGCTCCAACATTTTTGTTATTAAAAATTGCACCCTTTGGCTTGGGGTCCACAGTCAACACTATTTATTTTTTGGGGGATAATTTCAAAAACCTGGTTTGGAATTTGGATAACACTCCATTTCAAATCGGCCTTACTCCTCCTACCGTTACTAACTAGTATCAAAATCCTTTTGATTTTCGGTAGTTAGAAGGTTTGAATGTTTATGAAAATTTAAGAGAAGTGTTTGATATTTTGAAAAATTATAATAAACATTTATATCTAACCAGAATGGATTTTTTTAAATTACCAGCAAATTATAGTCTAAATTTTCTATAATGATTGAAAATTATTCAGTACAACGAATGTATAATTAAAAATAATGTAGTTACTGAAGTACATCAATGACGATTCTCTTATTTCTCAATGGAATTATAAGTTGGTTGCGCCATCACGGTTACTAATTGTTTCATATTGTATCATCTTACGTGATATAATCGTTGCACTCAATAATCTTCCCAGATGAATTTTCTGTGTTTCCTGTTTTGTTTTTTTGGTTCAATACGTGTCAGATATGCACAATTCTATTTGATAGGCCAGCGACTCGCCACGTTGCTTAATGAATGTTCACGATTTTCCCTTCCAATATCCAGTGCTTCTGATGCGCCTCTATATATTCGAATCAATGGTATATATCCTCAATTTACTTATTTATTTAGTTTTGGAAATAAAAGAATAAGGGGTTGATTATTAGCAAAATACTGATTTTCATTTTAACTCAACAATAAATCAATAATACTACATTTATTTTTTAAAATTTTTTTTAAATAAAATAGTTGTTCATCAGTTTTGCCACATTTAATATAAATGGGCAGCTATAAGCTGTAGCTAAATGTTCATCTTAGGAGTAATTGCACAGGAAATTTAGAAAAGTTACTAATACGCTTAAAATTTGAAAAAATTGTCAATAGTCTTCTGAAGCCTTAAAATTACAAACAGTGTAGAAGTTTATATCTAATTTTTGGGTTAAATGTGAAGAATCCCTTAATTTCATAAACTATTAAAGAACCCTGTGATTTCGAAATCTATAAATAACCTTTGTAATTTCATAAACATATGAAAAATCCCTCATGGTTTCATATTTCATAAACATATGAAAAACCCTTTCATACCTCCCAAAACCTCATTCACACATTAATTTGAACATTAGGTATAAATCAATCTTTTGCAAAAGTCACGAGCTCGAACTCCAACCCATTCCCACCTTAATTCTCATGTGCTTGCTTTGCCAAACCTTTCTATATGAAGAGACAGATGAAAAAGAAGGGCAAGCAGATCATTAAACAGGGAAACTGCTATTTTCATATATGGTGAGTACGTAGTTGTTGCGTTATGGGGATGAAGAAGTTTATTGCTTCCAGAATACGTGTAACAGAGCTACATATATTAACATTACGTGTAGTTTCGAAAGTTTTGATTTGAAGTTCTATCTGCAATTTCAACTCCATGCACGTTAGCGTTTATCAATGGACGTTTCCTTACGGGGCTGAGGAATAATAACTTTCGATCGATCAGTGTTCTTCTTTTTCTCATAGGTCCTACTTTATACCTTCAAAGATGCTTAGCCATCAAATGCGAAGAGAACCATATTCTATCTGTAACATACGAAGAGTTACGTATATAATACTGTTTTATATTTATTTGTAGTTACTTTTATTCACGTGTATCTTTCTTTACCTTTTGAGAAATTAAACACTAATTTTTCACACTTAACCTATCTTTTTATATAATCAATACACTTTTCACACTTAAAACTTATTTTCAGAATCAGAAAGCATGAACATGTCCTTAAAGTCAGCATATATAATTGGTAAAATTAATGTCCAATAGTGATCTCCATATATTCAATTGGCCAAATTGGAGGAAAACTTTTCAAAGCAAAGGAATCAAGCTAGCGGAATCACGTACCCTTAATGCTTTTCATTATTTCTTTCAACTTTAATTAGTTAGGCATAAGTAGTAACTTAGACTTATAGTTAGAGCCTATATTGAAACGATGTGTGTTTACGTTTCTGTTTTAGTTTTAAACATGTACAAATCAATATTAGAAACATGACTTGTTTAGTAAGAAATGACTCGTGCAAATTAATCAACATTTAATTTCATGTGCTTTATTGGAATCCGAATTTAAACCAAACCAAATGCAAGTTATGCAATAATTGGTGCATTGTACACTTTCAAAAGGCAAATCTTTTGACCCTTTTATTTTCATCAAAATGGTTTAATCCTTTTATCCATTCATGATCAATTCCAAGTCTTTAAATAGCGTTCTTATCTTTCTGGTTTACATTCACAGAAGAAAAAGGCAAGAAGATTAATTAATCTCCAATGTCTTATTTCTCCTTCCCTGATGTATGGACCTGGATTCAAAACCTTCCCCCTGTTCATCAATGGAGATCAAATTCCATGTCTGTATGCATTTGTTCATGCCCTTCTCAGCCAAGTCTCAAACTATCCATAACCAAATATCTTCAGTCTTCTTTCAGCTTCTCCATCCAGGCCGATTACAACATCCCAATCAATCTCTGGACATCGAAGCCATTCGCAACGAATTTCGCCTTACGTGACAAAGAAAACATGGCGAATCTCCTCCTTAACTTCGTCGTAGATATACTTAACTATTCTCCGAACAGATGTCCCAGCTCGATCCAGCTCTCCAACATCGATCTAACCCTCGACCTCAAAGAAATGTTCAACTTCTCGTTTCTTTCACTTACTTTCCTCATTTGCATCTACGAAGCTCCTTCCGACATCAGATCTGGATGTCTGAACATCCTGCGAAACCAATTTGCGTGCCCGCGATCCAGGGAAGTGTCGCTGATGCTTATGCGGGTGTTGGGATCGAACGTTGAAGAGTCTTGGATGCGATCGATAAACCTTGCGATCACGAATTGGATAGCCGAGTTACAGGCGTCGCAGCCGCGCAACCTGAAAACGCCGTCTCCCCTGTATTCTTACTCGAATTCGGCAGTCGGGCTGTGGAAAGTTCAGCTCTACTGCCCTGTAATCGCCATGGACGTCGAAAACTCCGGCAACCATTCCCCCGACGAGCGGTTACTGTTCTCGCTAAACTATCACCAGCTCGAAGGCGTGATCCAGCTGAACCACAAAGTCATAGTTAAGGAGAAGTGGATCGAAGTGATGATTAATACAGATAACATAAGGTGCGATGTTATCAGGATGGTAAACGAGACGCTTATGAACGAAAGGGGAGCCGGAACATCGGAAAAACATTTCCCCTCCCGCGTTTCGCTCCACGTAACTCCGACGATGCATACGAACGTCCTGAGCATTTCCGTCGGGAAATCATCTCAGAATCCCACAAGAGAGATCGGCCTGGAAAAGGCCATTGAAGCTTCCCTAGAACCAACGAGTCCATTCGTGGGAATCAATTTTACAGCAGGGGAATCCATGACGGTGAGCTTGAAGCCCTGGAAATTCGAGCAATCGGTTCACGGGAACAGCGCGATCCTGAACTGGTTTCTTCACGACACGAGCACTTTCGACGGTAAAGAAGTTGTTTCGTCAAAGCCTTCCAAGTTTGCTTTGCTTCAGCCAAAAGCTTGGTTCAGGAATCGCTATACAACTGCGTCCAGGCCTTTTAATAAAGGGGGAGGGGTGATTTTTGCTGGAGATGAATATGGAGACGTCGTTTGCTGGAAAGTGGACAAGCGATTCCTGGGAAGATCCATGGAATGGGAGATTAGAGGGTGGATTTGGGTAACTTATTGGCCTAATAAACACAGGACACTTTATTCAGAGACGAGAAGGGCAGAGTTTAGAGAAATTGTTCATCTTACATTAAATTGATTGAGCATGTGAAGTTGATAGCTTTCTTTCTATGATTGTTTGTTTCAGAGGTTAAAGAATCAATGTAAGTATAGTTTGTTATGCTGCTGTTACCTCATTAATGGAAGATGCATTTTCTGAATAAATATGTATTCTTTCTGAGTTACGAAAAAAATATTACATAGAATTTAAGAATTGAATCTTGATAACTTCCCGGTGCAATAGTACCATTGTCATTGAGGTACAAGTGGCCACACCAGGTAGGCTGGCCTCCTAATTCAGTCTTTCTTCACCCCAATAGCCTCCATTTATTGTATTGTCAGAAATTCCATCTGCTTTATTGTCAGAAATTTCAGCACATTTTCTTTAGAAAAATAAAAAATAAAAAAATCCTGCTTAAACAACCGGGTTTAAGAAAGGCCGGCCCGTTAAGCATAGTGAATGACGATTGGGCCCAATGATTTGGGTTGGGTGTACCTGGGCCCAGGGGTGTCAACCGTGTCATAATTTAATGGAGTAATAATTACAAAGCTGCCCGTAATTTAGTTATATTAGACTTTGTGATTTTCAAGATATACAAAAACTCCCAAAAATTTAATTGGAAAATGTTTATTGCACATATTATGTGCAGAAAAATATGCACCTAAAATAGTTTAAGTGGGTCAATCAGATGTTATTTTACAAAAATATTCTTATTGTATTATACTTATTTCCTTTCTCTTATCTTCTCTTTCCTCTCTCATCTCTCCTCTCTTCTGCAATTATTTTTTCTCAAAATTTTCCTCTACCATTATTTGTTCTACAATTTAGTTTCCTTCTTACACTAATTAAAATTTTTTTTTCTTTCAGTTTTGACACTCTCTAATTTTTTTTTTTAGCTTTAGAAATTGCATATGTGAAGCCCATTTCACTACAAAACGAATCATCTATTTTTTTCTCTTAATGTTGGATTCTAATTTATTCATTTTTTTATAATAATAATAATTATAATTTTATTGTGAAAAAATGGGTTTGGCGAAAAAAATTAATGAATAAATTTTAATGGCGAAAAACACAAAAAGTTAAGTTTGGCGAAAAAGAAAGTAAGAGAAAATTTACTAAATATTAAGTTTAATGGGTTTTAAAATGCTTAATAGTGAAAATGATAGGATAAAAAAAAAAAAGTTGTCGGAAAGAAAAAACCAAAATTAAATTAGTTAATAGAAAACACTTTAAGAAAAAGGAAAAAAAAAAAGAAGAAAGAAGCAGACGTGGGGTAAAGAGAGGAGAGAGAAGAGAGGACAAAGGAAAGTGATATAGTAATACAATAAGGATATTTTTATAAAATAACATTTGAGTAGCCCACATAAATCACTTTATGTGTGCACATAATATGTGCATTTAACAGTATCCAATTTAATTCATATTTATTTTTGTCGTTTGATCCAATTATCAATTGTATATTATGACTTTGGATAATTATAAGATAAACCCAGGACATTTTTTTGTTAAACATTAATCGTTAAGCAGTGTTTTTGTAATTTTTTGAAATTATAGTTCATTTTGTAAATATAATTAAAGTAGCCTTAAATAAATTATTAATGTCACTAGAAGAATCATTATTTAATGACGAAATTATATAAATGGTGATTTTATTAAAATTTATTGAATAATAAATAAATGTCTCGCATAATTTTGTTAGTAGAAGATTCTATTTTGACCAATGTATAATTTATTATAAATTAAAAATATTTTTTAAAATATGAATAATTTTTTTAATGACACATCATTGCTCGAATGAAGCGCGCATGATAGCAAATATTACCGCATAGGGCAAAGAGAAAGAGCGCATGTTAGCAGTTACAAAGAGGGAAGAGAGGGACACCGGGACAGTACAGTAAAGTGGGTGAAGAAACTGATGACAAAAGGCGGACATTTCAAAGCCAAGAAACACAACCACTCCTAAGTAACACTCCCTCTGCAAATCCCCCATATATACTTTCAATATAAATTCCTACTTCCTAGCCATTTTCGATCCCCCCCAAGCATTTGAGGACGTCGACTTGGCTTTGGATTTCTCGGGAATCTCCGCTCCTCTTCTCATTCGTCGAGCTTCAATGGAGTCCGCTGCTGTTCTCCGTTCCTTCAATTGTAATCATCTCTCTCCATCCGTCTCTTTAATTTAGTTTCCCTTCTTACAGGAAATGTATGAATGCTTCGCATCCTACAATTTTTTTTTTTTAAATTCTTTTTTTCCGGCTGTTTCTGCAATAAATGAGCTAAAATCGATGCCTAGAGGCTAGATTTAGTTCCTAGGTTGATGGATGATATGGTTACCGTGCTTAATTTTTGAAACTGTTCTTACTTCGGTTTCTCCTCACTTGCTTTTTCGTGCGTAGATCCGTTAAACCTGAATATTACTAGCTCGTAGGTTGTTTTGCACACACTAGTAACCAGCGAGAAGGCTTGCACGGTTGTGATCGCCTTGTCTGTGTGGAATGTACTGAGTAGCCGTTTAATATTCATATACTGTAGTCCTCCTTTGTTTGGCTGAAGCAATTGAAGGAGATTAAACTCTTGTGAAGTTGACGCAATAGCATTTGTATGAATCAGTTGCTAAGCGGGAATTGGTAGTAGTCCACGGGATTAAGGTCTAGATAATGTAATGTTCATGGCTGATGTTTTTGTAGCTGGGGTAAGGAATTTGTCTGTTATTGTATATCTCAGACATTGATATGCCGAGCCAACTGAAGTTTGTGCCCTTGCCCTTAAAGGGTTGGTATGAAGAAGCCAATTAGCCATTTGCTTGGCTTCTCTCATTTACTGGAATATGCAAATACTATAATCCTTGTTTGGATTTGGTGGCTTGCATACTGCAAATGTATTGGATAATCAATCACACTTCTAAACGTATATAAGGAGTAGAACATTTTGAGGTTAATTGTGCTGTAGTGTATTCCTCCTGCTAAAGTTCATCACCTGGTCGTTAGTTTGTGGCCCAAAATCTGGATCACTAAGTGTTTTCGACACAGACTTGAAATATGAAAGGGCTAGACTATGCTATTAACTTAGTAGCCTTCTGGGAATCAATTGTTTTGTCTCCCATGGTTTCAGGCTTTTAATTTATGTGTGTTCCTTTGCTACTAAAAATACTCATTCTAATTGCATAATGAGAGCTGATTGATTTCTGAGCTGAGGGAAAGATAGCATCATAACCTTTCAACCTTTTCTTGTTCATGTATTATTTAGTTAATTTGCATATTTATCTGAATTTAATGCTCATACGAGGTATATGTTTTGAATTTTGTAGGCATTACCTCTCCTTTCACGTCCATAAGTGAAAAACCTGGGGTGTTTCCCTTGAATGGTGCCAGCTTCTCTGGCTTTGGTAAGCACACTGCCCAAGGATTGGCTTATGGTGGGAAGTTAAAAGCTTCCCCTAGTAAGCTTGGAGGAGTTATAGTATCATGTGCAAAGGCTTCAGAAGCCACGTTAACTGCTAAATCTGATGGTAAGTTATTTTCACTTGAGCTATTTGTTCCATTTACCTGAATTCTCTCTAATATTCGTACAAAATGGCATGCTCATGTTGTCTTAATGGACTTTGGGGTAAAAGCATTTGAACAGACACTTGCGATAATGTAATTTAAAATGCGTCTATGCTTTTTGGAATTCTCTGACCTTCTTAATGTTGATTTTCTCTCTTGTCATTGCAATAATAAATAGAGATTCTTGATACCCATATTCTCTTTAATACTCTTGAATTACCTACAAAATGATGCTTTCAATCATACTTTTCTGGTGCTATCCCAGATTTAGGTGACTCAAATGGAGCTGTTAAGAAAGAAAGTCTTCAAAAAGCTCCAGGCCAGAACAATGTGATCCGAAGGGCAAAATTCCCGAATGGATTTGAGGTACTGCGTCTTCTTTGGATGTCATGATCTCCCATATTAGCCTTGTATGAGTAAATAGTTGCCTTCCTGAAGCGCATTCTTCTTGTTGCTATAATATATATTTAATTTGGTAAGCTTCAATGTTTAGTTACTCTGAGATAGTTTATAGGTGATTTTACATCTTATTCTTATTGGAAGTCCTGAGCTCCGGCTATGCCAGAAACTTTATCGAGTTTGATAGTTTACTGATCTCCAAGTTTATAAATACACATTGCCAATAACCAATTTTTATTTATTTTTATATATGTAAATAAGGATTTATTTACTTGTAAAAATTTCAGGAACTCGTCCACAATGTCTGTGATAACACTGAAATTGCTGAGCTGAAAGTTAAGGTAATCATTTCATAACTTCCTTTCTAGTTGTATTACATGATTTACCGTTAATGCATCATCCTCTTATGTAATTGTGTAGCCCTTTCTGTTTTATAAATCAATGGGAAATATATGTTCATCTATTCCTTGGCAATGGGAAATATATTAATGAATTGTATTTTTTTTGTGCGATTGGCACAAAAGTTCAACTTCAGCTTATTGAGTTTCTGAGCACTGCCTTAGTCTGGGTTATTCTGCCGATTCTTGTTGGTGGGAACTGTTTGATATGACGTGGTAATTATTGTCAGATTGGAGACTTTGAAATGCATCTGAAGCGAAATATTGAACCTCCGAGAGCTCCAGCACCTGTTGAATCTCCTACTGTAGCTCCACCCATTCCAAGCGAACCAATGAATGAATTGGCTCCTGCTACTGCTCCTCCTCCACCAAAGCCTGCTACAGAAAAAGTCAGCCCATTTACAAATGTCCCTGCAGAGAGGTCCGCCAAGTTAGCGGCTTTGGAGGCTTCAGGATCTAGTGGCTACGTACTAGTAGCATCTCCCACGGTGTGATTACTGATCTGCTGCTTCTCATTAATCTGTGACATTTTTGTTATTTAGTTAGGCTAGTTAGCAATAACTGTATTTTCTGTCTACTGTCTTAACTAGGTCGGTTCATTCCGAAGGGGCAGGACTCTGAAAGGAAAGAAACAAGGTCCTATCGTCAAGGAGGTAAAATTTGCAAACACTATTGTTTTCCTTCTTGGAGCCCTGGGCGAATAGGCTATTATGAATAAGAACTCTGTATGAAAGGAGAGATAATACTCTACTATTCTTGTGTCCTTGTACATTCTGTTGCTTGGTTTGGGAGTTACTCACTTTGTTCCATTAGAATAGTCTATTTTGTAATACTGTTTTCAATAGTCAGAAGTGGACTCTTCTAATGGAACAGAGGAAGTAGGAGTTATGATATATCTGCCAAGTCTGATCCAAGTTAATAATCTAACTCTCTGAAGGGTGTAGGAATACTTCCCAAGAGAATATGGAATTGCAAACAGTTTGTGGTTTATATGCATGACTTAACCAACTGTTGGGAGCTGTCACAATTCTTGTCCTCAATGAATAAGATGCAACTTATAACACAGGCTTCTGAGATTTCAAGTGTGGGCATGTTAGGTTCTTGTCACATTTCTAGATTGGTAATTCATTCTCACTGGGAAGTGGGTTGTATTTAGTCAGTTACACATTTGGCTAGTTACATTTGCGGTAATCCTTTGGAGCTGTGTCCCGCTGCTGCTTTTTTCCCGGTACCGCAAAGGCTATGAACCTAAAAATGGAGAAATTACCTTAAATCTCTTTGTAGAGGTGCTGAATTTACAATGGACATTTTGGGTTGCCACTTCCTGATTGATGATTGCTTTGCATCTGCAGGGTGATGTTATCAAGGAAGGACAAACTATAGGTTTCCTTGATCAGTTTGGCACTGAACTTCCTGTTAAAGTAAGCCCTTTGTCTTTGTGCATGTACAATCAACTATTTATCTTGTGTTTACATATACTTTCTTAATAGTTGCTAGTGATTTTTTTTTTTTTTTTTTCCTTCCTCTCATTTCTATCATGGGATTGCAGTCAGATGCAGCTGGAGAAGTGCTGAAGTTTCTGTATAATGATGGGGGTATGATACTGTTTGCCTTAATAAATTAAATTGATTTTGAGTCTGATATTACTTTCAGCGAGATGATACACCATTTGTAATACCATGCAATCTGATCTAAAACAAGAATTTGCATAAATTTTCTTATTGGTTTAGATCTGCATTTGAAGTAACTAACGACTGTGTTTTTATGTAATAAGACATATTTTCTCATTTAAAACATGTCTTACTGCATTATAAATGTCTCAACTGTGGTGTATGGTAAGTAGACTTAAGTAGGTAGACTTTACATTGTCCAACTATTTTATGTTGCATTTCGAGAGTGATTCAGAAAATTTGCGTGTTAAAGTATGGATCCATTATTTGACTTGAATTTTGTGTTAAAGTTTCTTCTGGGAAGTTGCTGCTTGCCCTTGGATTGGAATCACTTTGACTATGACAAACTGATTTCCCAGTTTATGATGACTTATAGTTCAATCTGTGACTATCTTATGCAGAAGCTGTCGGTTATGGGGACCCGCTAATTGCTGTCCTTCCATCGTTCCATGGTATCGAGTGAGCTCGGCGGTCGGAGAAGATATCATTTTGAACCATATTTTTGAGAGGATTAAAGTGGTTGCTTGTTTTCTAAAGTTTGGTCAATTCTTTATATCAGTTTGGTAACTCTAGAAATCCGAGGGCATAGACCTCTGTCTAGTGAAGTTGGCAAATTAGATGCTGAAATAACTGATTAGGCTTTCAAAATGCCGAAGCTGGTTTAGCTCAGTTTGTTTGTACATCATCAGCCAACTTGTGTTCTGTTTAGATTTTGATGGCTCTGGTTATGCAATATTGCCCGGACTTTTTGTATCATGTGTTTTAGTTTTATTGGGTATCAATTCATAGTTTTATACAGGCAGGACTCCCTTATGTAGCACTCTTGTGTTTATTATTGTCGAAAAAGTTCAGTTTTTAGCTTAAGTGGTAGTTGCTGACAGAGTAATTCAGAAACCGAAAAAACACCCTCCTTCCGGGAAGGAAAGAGTCTCGTGTCGGATTGTCTGATGGTCAACAATGATTCTTCTCCCTTTAAAATTGATACTGCGTTTTTTTTTTTTTCCTTCCAAATGATTCATTAGAGTTTAAAATCAATGCAGGCGATCTTTTCACTATTTTTATTTCTAAAATCGATACTCACGCCATACTTATTGTTTTAACATAAATTACGATATATTAACAATTGAAAATAATATATTAGATGTTAAATTCAATACATTATATATTTTAGACTAGTCTTATAATCACAATAAATACTAGCTAAAAAGCAGGGACGCTTTTATGACATACAAATGATATTTTTTGACGTAAAATTAATACGCGCATTATAAAACGTATAAATGGAATAAAATTATAAAAATATATTTTTTCTGTTCCTAAATAAGTGGTCATTATAGAACAAATTTAAAAAGCTCCTAACACTACATCTTTTTTAATTAATCTCATTTAATGATATTAATTATAATGTAATTTCAAATGCACTTATATTACACACATTTTCATTAAAATATAGTTAAACAATAAAACATTCATAGGGGTAAAATAATAATTTCACTAATCTTCTTAATTTGTGTTTTTATTTTTTATTTTTTTATAATTGTTACTTATTTGGAAACAGAGGAAGCGTGTGAATTTTTAAAAGTATAAAAGGTAAAGAAAATGAAGGAAGAGAGAGAAGAGGACCGCAGTCATTAGTCGTACCCAATTCATAAAAGGGAGTAAATAGCGATAAAGGGGGTGCCAAAAGCCAAACTGCAATTGCCTCTTTCTTCTTTCCCAATAACCACCACAACCCCACGCACAGAGAGAAGAAGAGGCGAAAAATGTCGACGCCACCTACGCTCCCGATCTCGAATCAATCCACCACCAACTCTGCCGCCGGTGGCGGCGGAGCTCAATCCCAGCCTCCCATAGCTACCCCAGCCTTCCGTTCCTTCATCAATCGCCTCTCGGCCTCCGTCCGCCAAGGCTTATCCCAACGCCGCCCCTGGTCCGAACTATTGGATCGCTCCGCTTTCGCTCGCCCAGATAACCTAACGGAAGCCGCCTCTCGCATCAGGAAGAACTTCGCCTATTTCCGCGTCAATTACATTTCCCTGCTCGCTCTCGTGCTCGCCTTCTCCCTTCTCTCTCACCCTTTCTCGCTCCTCGTCCTCTTAGGTTTGCTCGCCTCCTGGTGCTTCCTGTACCTCTTCAGGAATTCCGATCAGCCTCTCGTGATCTTTGGCCGCACTTTTTCTGACCGCGAGACCCTCATGATCTTGGTCGTGTCCACCATTGTTGTCGTGTTTCTCACCTCCGTCGGATCGCTTCTCATCTCCGCTTTATTGATGGGGTTGGCTATTGTTTGTGCCCACGGCGCTTTTAGAATCCCCGAGGATCTGTTCTTGGACGAGCAGGAGCCCGCTAACGTTGGTTTCTTGTCATTCTTGGGTGGAGCCGCCTCCTCAGCTGCAGCCGCTGCTGCCCCCATGGCCGCCCGTGTCTAAGCGGATCTAATCCGATCTGATCGGATCTCCGAGTAATTTTGTTGCAGCCTGACACGCAAGGTTGGGATCTATATTTTACTATTCTTGGTGGAGTTTATAAGAATTGTAATTTTTTTTTTTTTGGGTTATCAAATTAATAGAAGGGTGGCTCGGATTTTGCAGATACTTTCTAGTTTCTTGTACCTTTATTAGAATGGATCTGTAACCTGTAATATTACATTCCCATTAAAATTTCCTGTAATTCTAGTATTACTTTCTCTGTGAAATTTGTTGTTTTCTCTTGCAAGCCATGATCAATGGGAAATTTCAGTTCATCGATGTTCCGGCTTATGTCTTTACTGTACATAATAGTAACAATCCTTTATTTATTTTTAATTAGTAATTTGGCTTTTTTCTCTTCATTGCATTGTTGATCGCATTCCGTTTGGAAACGTCGCTAATTTTTGGATTGAGAATATAGGCTTAGGAGTCGGTTGCTTGTGTTAGTGATGGAATGGAAGCAATGATCTTATTTCCCTTTGTTGTGGTTTCCAGCTTTCTTTTTCTTTCTTCTTTTTGTTGTTGTTTTTGCAGCTGAAAAACCTCCTGTTCTATCTATAGGGTCGTTGCCAAATTCCAATTGGCTTTTTGAGGGCAGCATGTTATATGACGGCAGTATATCTACAGCTATGTTATCGTCTATGGGACAGAGGAACATATACTTTTATTTGGTTAGATGTTATTGCACTTGATAATTATTATTGGGAAAACTGCAAAAGTGGTCCACAATCTTTACCCATGTTGCAAATGTAGTCCACAATCTTTAGTAAGTAGCAAATATAGTCTACAATGTATCCATTTTGTTGCAATTTTAGTCCAAAAACGGAAATTGGACTTTGACTAACGGTCAACGGGTTTGACCGTCAGTCAAAGGTGGTTTTGACCTCTTGAAACTACCTTCAAAGATTGTGGACTACTTTTGAAACAAGGGTAAAGATTGTGGACTACTTTTGCAATTTTTCATATTATTTAAGAATAACACATTTATCTTACTTTTAAAGATATTGATAATTTTAATTCCTTTTATACTTATTATATGAGCTTCCCAAGTTACAAAAAATTATGTTACAATTGTATTATATTCATCTCAAATTCGCATTTTTAAAAATTAATTATTCTCTATGTTTTATTAGAAGAGTCCATTTTAAAAAATATTTCTTATTCCAATGGAAAATTTCCAGTTTTTAATAATGAGTTACAAATTCAAGGTCCAAATCTGTACAGAAAACCAATGACTTTTAAAGAATCGTTGGCAGTACCCAAAGGAAAAAGAATGGACCCGCTCTAATTAATTTTGCTTCAGCTACAAGTCTCATATATTTACTCACCTTCTGCATTAAAATCATTAGCCAATTTGTTCTTCCCAATTAGTTGGGGGTATTTTGGGAACAAAATTAATGACATCATCAATTTGTTTATCCCCACTCTCGTCTTGAGCGCGTTTGCCTCACTCGTTGTTAGAGAGAGCATTTTCTGTTAAATGGACACTTCAGTCCAAAACCATGAGGGGGGAACTGTCAGTTTTGAAAGCATAGGGAGGAAACTGTCCAAAACATGAAACCACAGGGGGGAAACTGTATTTCACCCTACTTATTAAGTATGAGATAATTGTATACTACACAATCAAAATTTAAAAGTTGACTATTCCATTGGAACAAGAAATATTTTTCAAAATGGACTCTTCTAATGGAACATAGAGAATAATTAATTTTTAAAAATGCGAATTTGAGATGAATATAATACAATTGTAACATAATTTTTTGTAACTTGGGAAGCTCATATAATAAGTATAAAAGGAATTAAAATTATCAATATCTTTAAAAGTAAGATAAATGTGTTATTCTTAAATAATATGAAAAATTGCAAAAGTAGTCCACAATCTTTACCCCTGTTTCAAAAGTAGTCCACAATCTTTGAAGGTGGTTTCAAGAGGTCAAAACCACCTTTGACTGACGGTCAAACCCGTTGACCGTTAGTCAAAGTCCAATTTCCGTTTTTGGACTAAAATTGCAACAAAATGGATACATTGTGGACTACATTTGCTACTTACTAAAGATTGTGGACTACATTTGCAACAGGGGTAAAGATTGTGGACCACTTTTGCAGTTTTCCCAATTATTATTATATTATTTTGTGAATTTTAGAATTAAGTGTTTTTAAGTATTAAAATATCTTATAGAACTCAACTCACATTTAAGTTGTAATAGTTCAAAATCATTCAATATGGGAATTTTAAAATGAAGGGTTAGTTATTATTATTATTATTATTTACCTTTTATGGCAGCTTTTTGGGGGTTTTAAGATGAAGGAAGATTGTGAAAACAAGCTTGTTATACAATATAAATTAAGGGTAAATATAATTATTTTATAATTTGTGTAAATTTTGCTCCAACAACATTTTTTTAAGGCATATAGAAAGTATAATTTATAGTCAAAGACTGAATATGGTAATGGCATCAAGAACATATACATAGTGGCACAATGTCACTTGCCAACACTCTATTTAGAGTGCATTTAGTGCGGAAAAATAAAAATGAGGGAATAGATATTTAATTATTTGAATTAAAATTTTTATATTTGGTTAATATAAAATTCTGATCCTTTCATCTATCATATTTTTTGAAAGGTAAGCTATTGCATTCTCCAAAGAAAGCATATGGCTCGCGGGAATGAGAATGGGGACATCTTATCTCATATTCGGAAATAAATGAATCTGCATTTTAGATTGTCTTTAAGTTGTTTGGCAAATGTCTTATAATCATGGGAATAGCATCAGTATGAAAATTACAAAGTTACTGCCTACTCTTTTTTTTTGTTTACCGTCACTTTTTTTTTTTTTTTAAATCTAAAAAGTGGTAAAAAAAATTGTAATTTATGGATAAAAATAACAGAGGATCCGGTTGTTTAAGTAATTAGATTTATTTTCCTATATATGTTTAACAAGCATGGACATCTTAATCCTAACAGTCATATGCACATTCTCTCCATTTCCTTTCTCTTTCCTGCGCGCTAAGCGCACCCAAAGGGTAATTAAGAGCGTAAAAAATGTATTGAAAATGTAAAAATATATAGATAAATAGTAAAAAGTTATATTGAAAATGATAAAAGCTGATTATAATATATTAAATTTACTGTTGAAACCAAAACGTAAAGAACATTGCCCTAAAAATCATTTTAGTGAAGAATTTGTGGGTTTTCGAATTTGAGATGTGTCATTCTCATCCCACAGACGCACCTAAAGGAATAATAGTATTAATTTGGGTCAAACTCAAAGGAACAACCAGGCAACTAGTGACCATAAGATTTAGGCTTTAGCTGTCAAAGGGAGTTTGAGCACATGATGATGAATAAGCATAAAATACTCTTCTTCTTCGACATTTACTTGGATGGTGGCTGGTGGGAGTGACGGAGGAATTGCTTCCCACCATATGGGTTATGACCGACAACTAGGCTGGAGAAGTCGGTGCTATCCATAACACCTGAAAATAATGTGATAAAATGATTTCGTTGCAACATAGGCCCAACTGTCAATTGGGCTAATCTAATGACCAATATTCTGTAAACCTTGGGCCTGCAGGCCCCATATGATGCTGACTATTAAATCCAAAAGCTACTGTCAATTCATTTTTCCAACTCCATCTCACAATAATGTTACTAGTTTCTATTGTTTATTTTTAATTATTTTATTAATATAGTTATATGTAATTTATAATTAATTTATATTTTAAAAGTACAAATATAAATGAAATAAATTTGAATAAATAACTATTTAATTATTGTATATATATATATTTTTTGCAACTCAAATTATTGTATTTTTGAACTTATAGAAAGTGATGATACACTCAAAAAAATTTATAGAAAATTTCTATAGTGAATGGTTTGATATCACAATAGGACAACAACATGTCATAGAAGGAGATAACAGGTGGAACCAATGACCCACTAAGACTGACCTATCTACAACTACATCTCCGAGCGGCTGTCAAATGGGAGCGTGAGTGCGAGATGCCAGCGGAATGATCGGCCGGACAAAGGCTAGGGATACTTCCTTCCCAGCGCGTCCTTTCTTGTGTGTTCGAGCTATAAAGCTAGTGTGCCTTAAAAGAACGGGATTCCCCTAAATACCTAAAATAGAGATGATCAGAGAAAATGTAAAATATTTGATAGGATCCATTTTGAGAACGTAGAATGGTTGAGAAATTCAAATGTCACAACTCCAATACGTCAGGAACCATCAGACCGTGAGTGAGATTTATGCTCATTGCAATCACCTCCGGGGTTCTTCGCACTTGGATAGTACCATGACGCTTGTGCCCCGGCCCTTGATCAGATAAAGTTGCCCGCCCTATGACCCACAACTAAAAATGAGCCTTGTGACAAGACGCGGACATTCCCCATGCTGCGGTTCCCTCCGGTCCCTTCCAGGCAGAAAATGTAAGTTAACCAATCTATAAACTGCGGAAATTAAACTATAGATTGACATGCCAGGAATCTTTGCAATTCATGAATAATAAAGTATTTGTTCAGGGACATACCTCAGCTGCAGGAAATCTTACAGAGATAAACCGAAGAGGTGTGCTTGATCACAAGCCGCACAGTTGTCCGACCTCTAACGGTATCCACACGAACAACTTACTCGGATCCTTCGCAAGGATTGATCAGTCAAAGGATTGATGGCTAGGTCTCCGGAATACAACCGTACGTAAGTATCGATCGAATGGCATCCATGTCCAATGACAAGACTTTATATTTATAGATACCTTTATAGTATAAATCTATTACCAGTAGAAAACCTAATCTAATAGGAAACCTAACACAAATAGGAAACTATTATAAGATATTTATTAATAAGTCCCTAGAGTTAATTCACATAATAAATTAACTCACAATTAATCATTTTAACCCAATCAGTTGTTCTTTTGTGTGTGGCCCTTTAGGTTCTTAAACACGTTGGCAAATAAATATAAATTATAATTCTAATATTTAATTGGCTAAACCAACAAACTCCCACTTGGCCTAAAGACAATAGGCCATGAGATTTAAGAATTAACCCACTTATATTTATAGATCAAGATTGGCCTCTAGCCAGGCATCATGACCACCCAAGTGTTAAAAAAAAGTCATGTGATCGACTTCACCTTTATGAATAGATTCTGTGTAATTCCTATCCTTTCACCATACCATATCCCAACTAGTTCAAGAGTAAGGATCAGTGCCAACTCTTAAAGAACTAATCATTTCTTTGCTTGTTTCCGAAATATAACTCATCTGAAGTCGAATTTAGAACTATTCTAAAATCACTTCCAGTTTGCAAACATTTAAAGTTATATTTCAACAAGTGGCCATAACTTAGATATTTTCTTCCTTCTATTGGAAGTGGTGAATTCTTTATTGATCATAAACTTCCATCCATGTTTCATACTACACCTAACTCTTAAAGCACACATAACCAACTAAGGTTAAGGACCAAAAGAGTAAAAGTATAATAGTCCACACTCTGGGTACACTTATGATCTCAAGTCGAAGGATAATTTTACACTACCATTACTTAGAGATTAGTTTCATTGGCACTCAAATAGATCACCTCATGAAAATCTCCAAACGGGTCAATCCAATGGACTTGTTCCCAAACAAGCATCCACATATTTAGCTTTTGTGCCCTACACAATAGTTAATGAGATCAACTATTTCCTACTTTAGGAAGAAAGCTAAAATGTGCTAGTCTGTCCGTATTAACAATGTCCCATCTTGTTAATACTATGACTAGGGATCTATTTAAGAAAAATATATAAGTATCGAAAAGAATCTCATTATTATAACCTTTATGATTTCTTTCATACAAATATTATTCTAAGGACTTTATCAATTATTTAATGTAATAAAACAAATAAGATAAATGATAAAATAAATTCATATCTTCAAATTATAAAATGCAAATGTTCCAAACAACATTGTTTTTTGTCCACACTTAAGCATAAAATAAAATGATTCTTTCTCTCCCACTTGGACTAACACCAATCCCCCATTTGCTTCAAGCCAAATGAGAACACATGACGTTCATGTTTCTGTTGAGACATTGGTTTAATCAATGGATCAGCTATATTGTCATCCGTGGAAATTTTCTCTATCTCTATCTCTTTTCTATCAATGAATTCTCTAATTAAATGATAGCGCCTTAATACATGTTTGGATTTTTGATGAGATCTTGGTTCCCTTGCTTGTGCAATGGCTCCATTGTTATCACAGTACAAACGAACAAGATTGACAATGGAAGGAACCACACCAAGTTCAATTAAGAACTTCTTTATCCACACTGCTTCTTTGGCTGCTTCAGAAGTGGCTATGTATTCGGCTTCTGTTGTAGAATCAGCAACAGTATATTGTTTGGAACTTTTCCAACAGACAGCTCCACCATTGAGTGTAAACACATATCCAGATTGTGACTTGCTATCATCTTTATCAGACTGAAAGCTAGCATCTGCATATCCATTGACTTCTAATTCTGCTCCACCGTAGATCAAAAAATGTTCTTTTGTTCTTCTTAAGTACTTCAGAACATTCTTGACTGTCTTCCAGTGATCCTCACCAGGGTTGGCTTAGTATCTACTTGTCACACTTACTGCATAGGAGATGTCAGGTCTAGTACAATGCATCGCATACATAATCGATCCAATCGCAGAGGCATATGGAACTTTCTGCATGTTTTGTACCTCCAACTCAGTTTTAGGACACATGTCTTTAGATAAGTTAACACCATGTGATATAGGTAGAAAACCTCTCTTAGACTGCTCCATGCTAAAACGCTTTAGCACTTTATCAATGTACTGAGATTGGGATAAACCAAGCAACCTTCTGGATCTATCTCGATAGATCCTAATTCCCAGAATATAGGCTGTTTCTCCTAAGTCCTTCATGGAAAAGTGTTGGTGCAAGTATTCTTTGACTGATTGAAGCATTGGCACATTATTTCCCATCAACAATATGTCATCGACATATAGTATTAGAAAAACCACCGCACTCCCACTAACCTTTTTGTGCACACATGGTTCATCTTCATTTCTTATGAAACCAAACTCTTTGATTGTTTCATTAAAACGAAGATTCCAACTCCTTGAAGCTTGCTTAAGGCCATAAATTGACCTTTGCAATCTGCATACTTTATGAGCATCATTGGATGTAAAGCCCTTAGGTTGTTTCATATATACCTCTTCTTCCAAAATCCCATTAAGGAAGGCCGTCTTTACATCCATTTGCCAGATCTCATAATCATGGTATGCTGCAATAGCAAGTAGAATCCGAATGGATTTAATCATGGCAACTGGCGAGAAAGTTTCATCATAGTCAATACCATACTGCTGTGAAAAACCTTTTGTCACTAATCATGCCTTGTATGTAGACACTTTGCCATCCATGTCCCGTTTTTTCTTGAAGACCCACTTGCATCCAATGGGTTTCACCCCATTGGGTAGGTCAACTAAGGTCCAAACCTTATTTTCGTACATGGAATCCATTTCAGACTGCATGGCCTGTAGCCACTTCTGAGAGTCGATGTCCGATAAGACCTCTCGAGAAGTGGTAGGTTCATCATCATCGTCTATGATAAATATATCATCATACCTTTTGGGAGGATGATGTACCCTACTACTCCTACGAGTTGTGTGTACACTGGATACTTCATTTTCTGTCGCATTTTTATTTGACTGAAGTGTTCTTTGTTCCATTTCGTGTTGTGTATTTGTTTGCTCTTGAATTTCTTCAAGTATTACTTTATCCCCACTCGATTTTTCTAGAAGAAATTCTTTCTCTAAGAAAATCGCATGTTTTGAGACAATTACCTTTTGCTCACTAGGATTGTAAAAATAATATCCAGCTGTTTCTTTTGGATATCCCACAAACAAACATTTATCAGACTTTGCTCCAAACTTGTCTGATTCTACCTTTTTGACAAAGGCAGTACATCCCCAAACCTTCATACGTGACAGGTTTGGTTTTCTACTTCGCCATATCTCATATGGAGTAGACTCAACACTTTTGGATGGAACACGGTTTAGGAGGTAACATGCGGTTTCAAGGGCATAACCCCAAAATGATTTGGGGAGATCTGCATAACTCATCATGGACCGAACCATATCTAATAGGGTTCGATCTCCTTTCAGATACACCATTGTGTTGCGTTGTATATGGAGGTGTCCATTGAGAGAGAATCTCATTCTCTTTTAGATAACTTTGAAACTCATAACTCAAATATTCTCCACCTCGATCCGATCGAAGTCTTTTAATATTTTTGCCAAGTTGTTTTTCAACCTCACTCTTGTACTCTTTGAACCTTTCAAAGGATTCAGATTTGTGTTTCATTAAGTACACATATCCGTATCTTGAAAAGTCATCAGTAAAAGTGATGAAGTAAGAAAAACCACCCTTAGCTTGAGTTGACATTGGACCACATACATCGGTATGTACGAGACCAAGCAATTCATTCGACTTCTCTCCCTTACCAGAAAAATGAGACTTTGTCATTTTTCCAAATAAACAAGATTCACACATATCATAAGATTCGTAATCGAATGACCCTAAATAACCACTAGTGTGTAATTTGGCTATGCGTTTCTCATTTATATGACCAAGTCGACAATGCCAGAGATATGATTGTTTCAATTTATCAGTTTTAGGCTTTTTCGAAATAATATTAAGGATCAATTTTTCCAATTCAAGAATATAAAGACCATTAACCAATGAACCACTACCATAGAATAAACCATTACGCGAAAAAGAACAACATTTATTCTCTTGAGTAATAGAAAATCCATCCACATCTAAACATGGAATAGAAATAATATTCTTAGAAATAGCTGGAACATAAAAGCAGTCTTTTAATTCTAAAATCAATCCACTAGGCAAATTGAGAAAACAGGTCCCTACGGCTAATGCAGCAATTTTTGCTCCATTTCCCACACGTAGTTCCACTTCTCCTTTTGCCAATCTCCTACTTATTCGCAGTTCCTGCATATTTTTACAAATATGAGATCCAGATCCGGTATCCAATACCCAGGAATTAGAATTAATTGTAGAGATATTTATTTCGATCATACAAATACTTGAAATTGAAGCTTCAGCAAGCTTCTTCACAGTATCATTAAAAGCCTTGCAATCTTTCTTCCAGTGACCTGGCTTATCACAATGGAAACATTTGCCCTTTGCCTTTTTAACCTTTTTGTCCTTTTTGATCACAGGTATGAGTTTCATAGCAACTTGAACGGCTTTCTTAGGACCATTCTTAGCTTTCTTCCCTTTCTTGTTGTTCTTGGAAGAATTCACCATCAACACCGTACCCGCACCATCTCTCATGGCACCCTCAGCTGTCTCAAGCATATTGTTCAAGTCAGCCAAAGTGATAGTCTCAACCTTGTGCATGTGAAAGTTCACCACAAAGTGCGAAAAGCTCGGAGGTAGGGACTGAAGAATAAGATCAACACAAGTCTCATGCTTAATCTTCTCTCCCATAGGCTCCATCTTTTTTATGAGACCCATCATTTTCAGTACATGAGTGGAAACTGAAGACCCTTCTTCCATTTTGCAATGATAAAGCTCCTTAGATATTTCATATCTTTCGTTTCTCTTGCGCTTCTCATACAATGCTTTCAGCTCTTGAATCATTGTATAAGCATCAAGTTTCTCATGTTGTTTCTGCAGTTCAAAACTCATGGAGGCTAGCATGATACAGGCAGCTGTCTCAGCATCTTCCACATGTTTGAAATAAGCATCTTCAACATCTCTGAAAGCTTCATCATTCTCAGCATATGCAAAAGCCTCAGCCTGCAGCTTTTTAGGGATAAGGTTTTCAACGACATAGAGAATTCTCTCATACCTGAGAACTATTCTCAAGTTTTGGTGCCATTGCACAAAGTTTGAACCAGTCAACTTGTTTTCGTGAAGAAGATCACGCAAACCAACCATACTAGAAGCCATTTCTACAACAAGATTTAGAGATAAAATGAATAAATATTATTCATAAATTAACAAAATCAAACATAAGATATGAATATGCTATTGATTTTGCTCCCACTATTTTTTTCAAATCAATCACCCTTAAAATATTGATTCGAGAATTATAAAATAATTCTTAGTGAGCTAGGATCCCTATTAATTAATTTGACCTTGAGAAATCTCAACAAATCAAAATAATGTCATAAGGTAGATAATTTCTTATATCAATTACAACCCTTGTAATTCCTAGATCATTAGGTTGCTAACTATAAGCATGCACATTATGTATGTTACCTAATCCTTGCCTCAAAACCATATAACCTTGAGGAATCCCAACAAATTATATGTTTCGTTAAGTCAAACCCATTATTCACAGAACACATCTAATAGCAAAAATATATTATGGGTTGAACAACCTTGGGGAATCCCAACAAGTCAATTCGCACGATAATTGTTATTTTTACTACAATAATGGAAGGCATTTTAATGACTTAATATTTCTTTTAAGGGATTTAACCTGATATATGATCTCATAGATCAACATGCAATTACCAATATTTGATACAACATGATATTAAATAATCCAATTAAATAATACATGATATTTATCAAACATATTGCATAATCAAATCATATACCTACATAAAATATTTATTATCTAATCATGAATTTATGTATATAATCACTTCTAATCCCATTAGAATAATCTGAGAATTTATTAAATTGGTCTAGACTCAGAAAAAATTTGGTTCAAAACACCAAAAAAAAAAAAAAAAGGAATTTAAACTTCAAAAAGGAATCACCCTATAAAAAAAACCTTTGATGTTATAATGTAATAAAACAGGCCCAATTTTAATATTTTAAGTCCAACCAAAATTAAAAGGGAAAAATCAGTTTTGGGCCAAGATGCCCATTTTTTTCTCTTTGGCAAATCTGGGCCGTGCCCCAGATGAGCCTTTTTTTCAAAAAAAATTTCTTTGGCAGATCTAGGCCGTGGCCTAGATCTCCAATTGGGTTTTTGTTGTTGTTGTTGTTGTTTTTTTTTTCTTTGGAACTGGGCTAGGGGAAATCTAGCCCAAGCATTCAACTCGCAAATCAGGAAGGAAAATCCTTTCTGATTTCGCACCGCCCGTCACTGCTTCCCTGGAACTGCTGCCCAGCATCTTCTCCGGCAGCTCCTTGGCCGCGCAACCAGATCCAATATGGTCGCGGTCCAGACGTGGCGGTTCGTCACGTTCTGGTCGCATCGTCAACAGAATCCAGATGTAGCGTTTTCAATTCCGTCAATTAAATTGAAGAATTGAAGTGGCAGCCACCTCTCCTAAAGCCATAGCCGACCAGAAGGAAGAAGAGAAAAACAGAGAAGCAACAAAATTTGAACCAGCATAGATCTGAAACGAATCTGAACTACGAAATCAAATCCGTTCTCTTCCGTTAACTAATTATATCAAAAATTCTTTTGTGAAAATACCACTTTTCATCATAAACAATCTTTGAACCAAATTAATTCTCATGAAGAAAAAAAAAAAACACAACCGCGATGCAAGTTTCAATTTTGTTTTTAAAAGAATCACCTTTTGAAACATTATTGAACAAGACAGCAAACAAAACCCTTTTAAAATCAAATTCTCACATTATACACATATTAACCGTCAACTCATGATAATTAAATATGTTAATAAATTATTAAACATGAATAAACAAAGTAGGCTCTGATACCACTGTAAGTTAACCAATCTATATACTGCGAAAATTAAACTATAGATTGACATGCCAGGAATCTTTGCAATTCATGAATAATAAAATATTTGTTCAGGGACATACCTCAGCTGCAGGAAATCTTACATAGATAAACCGACGAGGTGTGCTTGATCACAAGCCGCATAGTTGTCCGGCCTCTAACGGTATCCACACGAACAACTTACTCAGATCCTTCGCAAGGATTGATCAGTCAAAGGATTGACGGCTAGGTCTCCGGAATACAACCGTACGTAAGTATCGATCGAATGGCATCCATGTCCAATGACAAGACTTTATATTTATAGATACCTTTATAGTATAAACCTATTAACCCAATCATTTGTTCTTTTGTGTGTGCCCCTTTAGGTTCTTAAACACGTTGGCAAATAAATATAAATTATAATTCTAATATTTAATTGGCTTTAGGACATAAAACCAACAGAAAAAACTACCTCGTAAATTAAAGTTATGTCGCATTATTCATTTAAATTCTTTCTAGAATATTTTTACTTTTCAAATCATTTACATCTTAAAATAAAGTATCTATAAACTTAGTAACAAATCTTTGCAACTTCTTCATAACAACCCATATAACATGCATCCATTCGTATCATTCCTCTCTCATTTAACATAGCAAAGTGAGCTTTCTTCTACAACGTTACTTTCTCGGCTGTGCAAACAAGAAAAAGATACACCACTACTAATATTTAACCCGGATTGCTATAATCTTGCAGCCCGAAGTTCATCATCATTATTACTGCATTTAAGCTCTGTTCTTTTGTGGCTTATGTAGGAAAAATTTTGTTAGAAATTTTTTGGAGAGAAATTTTTTTTGATAAATTGTGTAGGTAAGAGATTAAAAAAGTTTAATGATTGTGTTATTTTTTGAATTTATGTGAGTAGGTATTTAGAGGGAATTTTAAAATTTTAATTTTAAATTATTGAAAAAATAAAGTTATTTCTTTGTGTAAAATTTAAAAAAAAAAAAGTAATAATTTTTGAGAAATTGTCACAAGAGAACAGAACCTAATCACACCTTTTCGTAGATGCCATTCGATCTTCGTAGATACTGTTTGTACGTTACGTGCGACTTCGAGAATCATTCTCCTCCTGGTGATATATGGTAGTAGTACACAAACGTCGTTTGCACTTTTAGAAGCACTGGATTACCATTACCAATGGTCAAACCTAACCTAGAAAGATGACAACTCAACTCCATGCATTTCTTGCAAACCTCGTATCTCACAAAAGAATATAAAATTAGGTTCTCCACCGACTAAATGACTCTAATGCCCAAACTCCAAAGCAGAAGGATGACTACCCGGGGGTATTTTGGTCAATTCGCATGCCCTAAGGAAAGACAGATGAAATGACAATGACCAAGTACTTGTGTTGGCCCCTTCTTAATCCTCTTCGAAAGGTAACTATTATTGAGCCCACATGAAAAAGATAGCCGTTAGATTTCGTCAGTTCCACAGAATGTGTGTAGGAGCGGCCCTGTGAAATAAAGAAAGAACACTCCCCTCCACCAGCCCTAGGGCACTGCTACACTCCTTAAAGCCCCATGAAAACTAGCCGTTGGGTTCCCTTCCGGTCTTCACTGCCATGAAAGAAGCGCCTCTGAATCGATCTATTCATACCCCCTGACAGGTTTTCGTGTCTTCCAAAAAAAACTGTTGTAACTTCTTCACGTGCCCCGTTACAGGAAAGCCATTACATAACCTTCGTTTCACACTCGAACTTGTAAAAGAGAACTTTAGAGAGAGGCGAGAGAGAGAGAGGAATCTTTACCAACTTTTCTCTCCCTTTTTGATGTCCAAATTCTGTTCGTCTTGGCAAATTTCTTAGTGGTGGTAATTAATGGATGGTCTTCGAGTTCTTGACATTTCTAACAAAAAGAAGGAAAGATGGAAGATGGTGATGATGATGATGCATCATTTCCAATTTCTACTTGTGTTTTTGCTCCTGTTCTGCACGATTCACCCAGTTTCCGGTGAGGTTTGGGATGGTGTAATCATCACACTAGCAGATTTTCAGGCGTTGCAAGCCTTCAAACGCGAATTGGTTGATCCAAAGGGGTACCTGAGGAGCTGGAACGACAGCGGCGTCGGAGCTTGTTCCGGCGGTTGGGCCGGGATTAAATGCGCCAAAGGCCAAGTCATTGTAATCCAGCTGCCGTGGAAAGGCCTAGGCGGTAGAATAACTGGGAAAATTGGGCAGCTTCAAGCTCTCCGAAAGCTCAGTCTTCATGATAATGTCATCGGCGGCGCAATTCCTTCCTCGTTTGGGTTCTTACCAAACCTCAGGGGAGTTCAGTTGTTCAATAATCGATTTTCCGGTTCGATCCCTCCTACATTCGGGTTATGTCCTCTGCTTCAAACTCTCGATTTCAGTAATAATTCACTCACTGGAACTATTCCGGCCAGTCTTGCAAACTCAACTAGGCTTTTACGCCTCAATCTGAGCTACAATTCTTTGTCTGGTTCCATCCCAACTAGTCTCACTCAGTCCCAATCACTTGAGTTTCTTTCTCTCCATAACAATAATCTTTCCGGCTCCATTCCAGATTCTTGGGGCGGAAATGTGAAAGCCCCTTATAAACTCCAGTTCCTCACGCTCGATCACAACTCGTTTTCTGGGACAATCCCGGTTTCCATGGCCAATCTAACTGAACTCCGAGAAATTTCACTCAGTCATAACAACATGGCTGGAGCAATACCAGATGAGATTGGAAAGCTATCTAGGCTTACAACTCTTGATTTCTCTTACAATGCGTTCAATGGGAGCTTACCTCCTGCTCTTTTCAACTTGTCTTATCTTGTATCTTTGAACCTGAGGAATAACCGATTTGCTGGTCCTATTCCAGAATCAGTAGGGAATGTTACCACCCTTACACAGCTTGACCTGTCTCAAAACAATCTCACCGGAGAAATCCCAGAATCTCTTGGTGATTTACCGAGTCTTAGTTCCTTCAATGTGTCTTACAATAATCTTTCCGGACCTGTTCCGACGAGGCTTTCTCAGAGGTTCAATGAAAGTGCCTTTGTGGGAAACCTTCAGCTGTGTGGGTACAGTGCATCAACCCCATGTCCAGTCTCGCCTTCTCCAGCCCCATCAGCTCCTCCAGAAACTCCATCAAAGAAAAAACACCATAAACTAAGCACGAAAGACATTATTCTCATAGCAGCAGGGACTCTCCTGGTTGTTTTAGTCGTCATCTGCTGCATCTTGTTATGCTTGCTGTTCAGGAGGAGGTCTGGTGCAGCAAAAACCAAGGATGGAAAGGCTGTTGCCGGCGGCAGCACCACCGCGGCAGGAGCCGCTGCCAAGGGTAGCAGCCAAAAAGGCGCGCCACCAACTGCAGGGGAAATTGAAGCCGGTGGAGAGGCGGGTGGAAAACTTGTCCACTTCGACGGGCCTATGGCTTTTACAGCAGATGATCTTCTTTGCGCCACCGCAGAGATCATGGGCAAGAGCACTTATGGAACAGTGTACAAAGCAACACTGGAAGACGGCAGCGTAGTTGCAGTGAAGAGATTGAGAGAGAAGATCACCAAAGGGCAAAGGGAATTCGAAACTGAGGTTAATGTAATCGGAAAAATCAGGCATTCCAACCTTTTAGCCATGAGAGCTTATTACCTGGGCCCTAAAGGAGAAAAGCTTCTCGTCTTCGATTACATGCCAAAAGGCAGCTTGGCAACCTTCCTTCACGGTAAGCTCTTTTTACTTCAGTGAATTTCGAAAGATCAAGTGAGCATCGCCATTGATCTTCATGTTTTCTTGCAGCCCGTGGACCTGAAACGCCTATAAACTGGGCAATAAGGATGAAGATTGCGCAGGGAATGTCGAGAGGATTGCTGTATCTTCATACTCAGGCGAACTTTATCCATGGAAATCTCACATCCAGCAATGTTTTGCTTGATGAAAATACGAACGCCAAGATTTCAGACTATGGCCTTTCACGTCTGATGACGCCGGCGGCCAATGCCAACGTGATCGCAACCGCTGGAGCGCTGGGGTACCGAGCTCCGGAGCTTTCCAAACTGAAGAAAGCCAACACGAAGACCGATGTTTACAGTCTGGGTGTTATCATGCTGGAGCTTCTCACTGGGAAATCCCCGGGAGAGGCAATGGACGGTGTTGACTTGCCTCAATGGGTCGCCTCGATCGTGAAGGAAGAATGGACGAATGAAGTTTTTGACCTGGAATTGATGAGGGATGCTTCCACCATTGGTGATGAGTTACTGAACACGTTGAAACTGGCTCTGCATTGCGTCGATCCATCACCGTCGGCTCGACCGGAAGTCCAGCAGGTCTTACAGCAGCTGGAAGAGATAAGACCGGAGACTGCCGCCGCCGGTCCGAGCGGTGAAGATGTCGGTGCAACAGCAGCCGCGGCTCCTTCCTCAACCAGCGGGACTGATTAAGAAGAAGCTCCAAATTCTACTTCAGTTTTCCACTTTTCACGATTCTTTGATTGATTTGTAGTAGTAGTAGGATCAGTGTGTGTTTTAACAGTCTATTTATCCCTGTAAATAGAGATTTGTTGGCTTGTTAGTGAGTGAGAAACAAGCCCATTTCTTGTTGGAACAAATTTTGATTTTAGGCGAAACCCTTCTGTGATAGATTCCTGGATCCATAACTCCTTTACTTTTCTTACAATCCTTACCACAACCAGCAACTTCAAATGTCCATTTTTTCCCGGAAAAAATGCAAAAGTGGTCCACAATCTTTACCTCTGTTGCAAATGTAGTCCACAATCTTTAGTAAGTAGCAAATGTAGTCCACAATGTATCCATTTTATTGCAATTTTAGTCCAAAAACGGAAAATTGACATTGACTAACGGTCAACGGGTTTGACTGACGGGTTTGACCATCTAAAACCACCCCACCCCTTCCTTCCAAAACCATTTCTCCACATCAGCACCACAATTCGCCACGTCACCCGCGCCACGTCACCTTCTGCTGAAAATGAAAGGAGAGGCTAAAAACTTCAAAATTTGCTCCAGTGGGGTTTCGAACCTGTGACCTTTCCTCTGCGCGCGTGAGAGACAACCACTAAGCTGCAGTCGTTTGTTTGTCTTTAGTTGCTGTTCCATTTAGTCATATAGAATTACACTTTTCTTTCATACTTTATACACAAGGCCGTATTAATACTTTCAAATTCCTTTCCATGCCGTCAAATTAATTAACTTATTTAATTAAAATTACTATTCTAACCTTATTAAATAATGTCAAACATATAATTACCTCTAATATATATTTTTAACTCTTTCAAAAATCTCATACGAATTAATTCAACATCAACTATAATATATTTTTAACTCTTCCCCTTCCATTTTTGGGAGATTCCTATTTGGTGAAATATCTTTCCAAATAGGAATCTCCCAAAAATGGAAGGGGAAGAGTTAAAAATATATTATAGTTGATGTTGAATTAATTCGTATGAAATTTTTGAAAGAGTTAAAAATATATATTAGAGGTAATTATATGTTTGACATTATTTAATAATGTTAGAATAGTAATTTTAATTAAATAAGTTAATTAATTTGACGGCATGGAAAGGAATTTGAAAGTCTTAATACGGCCTTGTGACTAAATGGAAAGTGTGATTCTATATGACTAAATGGATCAGCAACTAAAGACAAACAAATGACTGCAGCTTAGTGGTTGTCTCTCGCGCGCGTAGAGGAAAGGTCACAGGTTCGAAACCCCACTGGAGCATATTTTGAAGTTTTTAGCCTCTCCTTTCATTTTCAGCAGAAGGTGACGTGGCGCGGGTGACGTGGCAAATTGTGGTGTTGATGTGGAGAAATGGTTTTGGAAGGAAGGGGTGGGGTGGTTTTAGATGGTCAAACCCGGGTTTGACTGACGGTCAAACCCGTTGACCGTTAGTCAAGGTCAATTTTCCGTTTTTGGACTAAAATTGCAACAAAATGGATACATTGTGGATTACATTTGCTACTTACTAAAGATTGTGGACTACATTTGCAACAGGGGTAAAGATTGTGGACCACTTTTGCATTTTTTCCATTTTTTCCCCCTAAGAATAAGCATAACCGTACAAGCACACACTATAGCTTCAAACAGCAACAAAATAAAATACATGCACAGCACACACGGAATATAAAGAACTTGACCACAAGTACCAACAAAAAGGGAGATCGAACTCTGCAGGCAAATAAGACATTCCAGTGAAGGAGTTGCAACGAAAAATCTAGGAAACCAGACAAATTTACTAGATAATCAGGAAAAACTCAATTGAACAGCCCATATAATAGAGGGAAAAGCAGATGAATTGTATAAGAGGTTTCTTTTACATGAGGACAAAATTTAGTTCACTGAAAGGGGATGTATTTCCTAAATCTCATGACTAGTAGATTTTGTGTACAGGACAGAAAAATAGGAATAGTTTCTCTTGGGAAGCTTCGAACGGACTAACCAGCAAAAGATTCAACAAGTAAAAACCCAAACTAGAATGTCTGCCCTAAACCATATGATGATCATATATCGGTGTCAATTAGTGTACATGACTAAAGTACAGAAGTAAGTCGGGAAGGAGATATTTACAGCCATCTTCAGCTAATGCTTTTCCTTTCAATACACTTGTTTCTTGAGCAACAGTCTCCCACACACTGGCCATCTTCTCAGCATATCCAGCCTGACACACCAACAATCACAACTATCAGACCAACAATCACAACTCGTCGTAGGCCAAATGGAAAGAAGATTGAATACAAGTACTACTCGGCCATGTTTGTTTTAACTTCAAGCACATCAAGCTATCTCTAAGTAAGAGTCAAGAACAAAGTGGATACCTGATTAACAATAAATCCTCTCAACATGCTTACGAAGTCTTCGTGCCTCTCTTTGTCTAGTCTATCAATCTCATTTTTGTTGTTTTCCTGCATACAATACACAATCTATCATATTTAAAAAGCCATGCACCACTCACTAAGAATTACGAAAGACAATATTTTGGTTGTACTACAAAAGTTTCATGAACTTGCATTATGACATCTGGCTGTAACAATATTTTACCATTTTATTAAGTACCTTACTTTTGTCAGTTCAAAATTAAGAGAACTAGAATGATTTGTGTAAGTACAACAATCACCAAAACACACATACATATGCAATCTTCAGACCACAGAGGCACAGACACCTAGTTTGTCACATTAACCAAGAGGATCGCTTCTCTTGACTTTCCCTTATTTTCTTATACTAAACCCTTCACAAGTTTCTTTAATCTGTTCAATCCCAATCCTTATGCCATTGAATGCTATCAGGAACACAGCCACTTAATAAAACTTGTCTTTATTACATATAATGTAGCAATAATAATTCTCTGCTCAAACAAATCAGTATGGAAACATTTTCTTACCTTTATCCGTTCGTACTCTGCAATAGCACAACTTTTGGCCTCCTCTGTAACTCTTACAGTTTCCTTCAACTCCTCTATCTTTCGAATTCTAGCCCTGTCTCCACCAAATATTTTGTTGGAAGCAATTTCAAGCTTTTCAATTCTTGAGTTCAATGATGATAACTCGGATAAAAGTGTCTGTACAGTCAACAAAGCATTTGATCGGTCTGAAAAAGCATTGTACACAGCCAACATCACTCCAAGATAGTCATGGAGCTTATCCTGGATTCATGAATCATCTTAAAAATTAACAACATGATGAAATAAGAAGTGCCAGTTAAGATAGCAGAAAATGATAAACCAGTGACCTACCAAATGTTTAACAGTTTGGGAATTCAGCTCTCTGTAGAGTCTGCTAGCTTTGACAGCAGCAGTTGCAACATTCTTCATGTCTGTCGCTCGTGTTCTTTGGGAATCATAAATAGCTTCTTCAGTTTCAAACTTGGTTAACTTCACTAAAGCCAGGCCCAGTTGGCCTACTGTTTCTCCAATATCTTGCTGAGCTTTTACCAGTTCTTCCGCCTGTAAAAAGCCTAAAGATGATCAAATTGTTTTTCTACTAAGATGAATGTGGAATCAGGACATGCCTCACGACCCTACATTACAATTCTGGAAGCAGAACATAATTGAGCTTCAGTAGCCCGACCAATTCGGTAAGAAATGAGATTCAAGATTGGTAACTTCTAATGCTATCTAAAATACAACTACTGAAAACTAATAGCAATCATTCCAATGTTTCACCCAAAAAGCCATTAAATTCTCAGACATCCTCTCACAAACTCACACAGAAAAGACAACCACGAGTGAAGTTATGATATAGGAATGCAAGCGTGACAAATTGTGCGAGAGATTTAACCTGCAGAGACACGTTGCTGAGCTGCACCTCCAGGTCCTGCAACTTCCCTTTCCTTTCAATGAACTCTTTGTCCTCCTCTATCACCGGTGGCTTAGCTGCACCCCAGTCATTGGACATACTTTGCTTCAACTCTTTAAAAACCCTCCACAAGTCCATCCCACCTTTAGCCGGCGGGGTCACTTCATTCCCATCCAACCCACCTCCAGCTGCCTCCGCCCCAAACAACTGCTTCGGCAGAGTCACCGCCCCATCCAACACTCTGGACGCAACATCCGTAGTCTTCACCAACGGCAGCTTTCCTTGGGCCTCCAAGAACAATCTAAGTTCCTCGCTCCTCCGGATAGCCGGGTGCTTGGCAAGCTTACTCAAATACTTCTCTAGAGCCAGTCTCCTCTGCTCCACGAATTCCTCCTTCTGCATCACTTGACTCTCCACCACACTTTTATCCGGCCTCAGCGGAATGAAATATCCTCTGTACGACTCAGATAACCGATCCGACAATGTGACCACGTCCCGAAACCTCCGCCGAACACTAAACTCGGTGCCGTTAAACTCCGGTAGGTTGGTGCGCGTGGTAATTAAGTAGGTATAGTAATAACTACCTCCAGAAACGAGTGAAGTGGAAAGCTCCTGCACCTTTTGAGGATCGGAGACGGAGATTACGAGGTAATCGGTCGAGGAGGAGGAAGAGGGAGACGATGATGAGGCGGAGTGGTCATGGCCATGACCGTGACCATGGCCGTTAATCTCGGAAGCGGCATCAAAGGATCCAAAGACAGCGTCGGCGTAAGATGGAGGTTCGAGGATGAAGGAATGAAGGTCTGGGTTTGGACTTTGACTCTTAGATTGGAGCGGATGCGGGTGATGAGGAGATGGAGAGTATTGCAGCGGATCATGACCGTTGATAGCGTCATCGTCGGTGGGGATTTCGATGACCGGAGGCGACGAAGAGAGTGTTGGCGAAACGTCGTCGTCGTGGAGGGCTACGGATTCCAATCCATCTTTGTGCTCTTGGAAGCCCTGGTTCTCACCGCTCATCATGATTTTGCTCCGAAAATTGGGAATTAACAAAAAAAAATATGTGAACGAATAAATGAATGGCTAAATAAAGGAGAGCAATTAGGTAAATCAGTAGTAGACGTTTCAGGGCCGGAGGAAATGAGATAATGGCGGAAGAGGGAGGAGGTGGGTGGCGGAGGACATGGTTTCGGAATTTCCACGGCAAGTCAATTGAGTGTGGGATGGGCGAGTGAGTGGATACAAATGTTGTCCACGTGAATGGCACGTGTTGAAAACCTCGAGAGCAATCAGCAAAGAAAACCACGTCTTTTGCCATCGCTTCTGCACTTACTGCCCATGGTTCGATCCACGTTCCGATTTTTCTTTTCTTGTATATATAAATCATCCCCGTTTTTATTTGAATTTTAAGTTTTTTTTTTAAGAAGAAGTAAATTTTTAAAAAAATTAAAAGATTTTATTAATGCGTTGAAAATCAAATCTTCCACCAACAATAAACAAAAGGTCCGAAGATAGCAAATACAAAAGATACCAGATTGAAAATCCAAAAATGAATATTCATCCGAGTCCTCATGTGCCATAGCATGAATGAAATCATCATAATTATGGACAGAAACACCATAACTACTGATAAAATCACTCAAAAAAGAGAAAAACTTTATTTTAATAAAGAGAAATAATTGTTGAACTAATTGGCTCGGATAGCTTATTTGCAGCATAGTTAGGGAACCTCTCGCACAGCTCTCGGGAAGGGAATGCAGTAGCCAATAGCCTGGCCAACACAGCTAGTATGATTGGTACCACTAAATTCTTTGTTCACACCACGACCCCTAGGAAAGTTCGGGGACTGGCGGAACTATATGCTAAGGATTTTCCCTATTTGCGGAGTTAGTACTGCATAAGGATTTGTAGTTACTGTATAAGTCGCATCTACATTTTTCCATCATTGTAATTCTAAGTAAGGTTCATCACGTCCCCTTAATCTTTTTGGCTTTTTGCCTATTACAAAATAAAAGAATTGTACCGATTCGTTAACTATGTAAATGTAAAAGGAAACTTTTTGTTTCGTTAACAAATGTTTTTCAGTTTTTGGAGTTGGCCCATTTTAGTTTCCTCTCTGGAGGGTCTTAGGCCCATTATGAATAGTCTCACACTCTCACTGATATCACTATGAGCATTTGTAGGAGTATTTGGATCGAAACTACATTCCCAATGAAATGATTAGATTTGGGCTTAACTTTAGTACGTTGATCATAGCAATTTGGCCCATGTCAGCAGACTGAAAGAAACCCTAAAATCAAGAAATAAAAAATCAATTTAGAAAGCGTTACTGTCACCGTCACCCATGACGTAAGAGATAAAGTTCTGTTTGGTTTCATTTTCTTTATATTGGGTTTGAAACATGGTTTTAAAAAAATAATTTTATAGTATAAAAAGTGTATTAAAAATATAAAAATGTATAGATAAATAGTAAAAAATTATATTAAAAATGATGAAGATTGATTATAAAATTATTTTTGTAAAACCAAATTTTAAATATTATTTCAAACCCAACATAAAGAACATGCCATTAATTCTTCTTTTTCTACGGAAAAATTTGGTGCTTATATTGCGTTACCAAAAGATGGAGTTTACAAAAGGGACTGATTCCCAAAATTTGAAACCCAAAGCTCTTGGACTTGTACTGTTGTGCTATGTCATGAGCTAAGACATTGTCCTCTCGACATATTATGGGGAGATTCGTTGTCTGAAGGTTCTGTGTTCTTTTTTTTTTTATTTTTTTTTTTTACGACATAATGTTTTGTTGGAATTTTTGTTTAGGGGGGAGGTAGAAAGATAAATTTTGAAGGAAATATAAAACAAACTAATAAACCAAATAGAGCAAGGTGTTATTGGATTTTTAAAAAATTATATGCTCATAGTACAAATTAAAGGATGAAATAAAGTCAAACCTCAAAAACCTTTTTTTTTTTTTTAAATTTAAAATTTTAATTTAGAGTTTGGGTTTTAACGAAGTTGATAGTGGTAAATAACCTCATTAAATGATCGGTGCAGCTAGAATTCATAACCACCTATGACTAATTTCTATGGAAAAAAAAAGGAGGACAGGTTTTGACGGGGAAATTAAGTAGCATATTTCTTTTAATCTAATTTACTCTTATATATATTTTAAATTACTTTTTACCTGTGTTGCATGTAAAGTTGTAGACTCCAAGGCATTCACGCCAACTTCCTCAAATTCTCCATTTCTTGTTCAACGATCTAATCTAAACCCAACCCTCCTTTTATTTTCTCCCCTTTTCCTTTGGTGTCAAACATTACCAAAACAAAATTAAACAAAACATTTCGATGCATAGAAACTCGTGCATATAGGAAAATTAATTGTTAGAAATCAAGGATTAAATTAAAGAGTAAAAGGAAGAAGGGGAATGCAGTGCATGAATGTCCATGGACAGGTTACCTAGAATGGACGGCAGAATCATGGATCTTTGGTTATGACTTAATTGTCATTACCGCTTTCTAACGGAATTTGGTTGGATTTTCCAATGAGATCCATTTCTCTCTCTTGCGGGTTACTATAGTTTATGAATCTGAGATTGATGGATCATCACCTAATGAAGCAAGACTTTTTTGTTATCTTCTACTAATTATATTTTTGTGATCGTGACTTGGTCAATATATATGTTTTCTTTAATCTTCCTCGTGTCTTTTTTAATTTTCAACCTAGCTAGCTGGAAAATTACAAGCTCCGGTATTTTCATGGCATCCCTTTTCTTTTTCTTTCTGAAATTCATAATTCAATGGATGACTTTCAAGCTTCACCAATCATGACAATGTAGGATAATTTCTGACACGATGCAGATATACAACGCGCTAAGAGTGAGTCGGCAACATATGTACAATCTGAACTCCCGGCCACCTGTAGCCGAATGCATATAATTAAAGTGCGTTTGGCGCTCGAAAATGGGAACGAACATATGATTCACAGAATTAAAATTTTCTGTGTTTAGCACATGCGTGCATCTAATAATTTAAACTATTATATCTGACAAAAAAACCACATAATTAAGATTCTTTATTGAGAGATTCGTTCATTTACGGATATGAAATGCGCCCTTTCCAATTTCCATTCTCATTCCGGGGCCAAACGCATTATATCTACGGGGGGCTAATGCCAAATTTTGGAAATGTTTAAGCCTTAATGCCACTAAACCTAACAAGGATACAAGCGTCTGAAGTAAACGCAATACATGGAGTCAAGAACAAGGAAATTATTATCTCCATTAATGCTCTGCAACTAACACCTCCAGTCCACTCCACTCCACTGTAAAATTTTGATGGTAAATAAGCTAAAATTTCACGACTTTGGCAAGATTGATGAGAGTGGTCACAAGACTTGTGTGTCCTTTCATTTTCCAAAGTGTGAAAGAATGAGAGTTTTGCAACTTTAGAATTAGAAGGGTACGTAGCTAGCTTGTGAAGGAAGAATTAATGAAATTATTTCATTTCAGTTGTATTACCCAGTGGGTGCAACAACTTTTTTTTGCAATGTTGAACTAAGTTTTGTTCTGAATTTGACTTCATCAACCTAATCTGCCAAACTTAAACAACCCTCTCTCTCTTGTTCTTCCCCTATAAAAACAACCCTTCAATCCGACACTTCCACAAGCAAACACTTCCTCCATTTCCCAGTTTTGATCAACAACAATGGAGGCCTTCAACAATGTTGCATCCAACTCCAAGAGCTTCTTCTTTTTCGGGCTCTTGTTTTTACTCGCAAATGCGTTTTCTTTCGCGAATGCTAAAGTTCAATCGCACGAATTCGTCGTATGTTCTCATCCGTCTCTTTAGTTCGATTTTGTTTAGATTATGTTTGTTTAGATACTAATGGTAGTATTTTGTCCTTGAAACAGATTCAAGAAACTCCAGTGAAGAGGCTGTGCAATACTCACAACACCATTACTGTAAATGGTCAACTTCCCGGACCAACCCTGGAAGTGAACGAGGGCGACACTTTGGAAATCAAAGTCACTAACAAAGCTCAATACAACCTCACGATTCACTGGTACGTAACGTAAACGTAGATAGTTCGTGCATGCATGCATGCATGCTTTCATCGTCACCAAATAATTAACCAGACACTTAAATGGTGTTTTCTGGACAGGCATGGTGTGAGGCAGATGAGAACGGCGTGGGCGGATGGACCGGAGTTCGTGACGCAGTGCCCGATTAAACCCGGCGGAAGCTACACTTACCGGTTCACCATTCAAGGACAGGAAGGAACTTTGTGGTGGCACGCCCATAGCTCATGGCTGAGAGCCACCGTCTACGGCGGTCTAATTATTCACCCAAGAGAAGGAACTCCATATCCGTTTGCCAAGCCCAAGCGCGAGACACTTCTTCTTCTAGGTAAGCAAGGATGCCGAGAGATCAATCCATGTTTTTCCGATCTTGTGTCTACTCTACCATTGTCTTTTATATCTACCCTCTCACAGTAAAGAAGTGGGCTCCAAGAATTCAGTAGACAAAAGATCTGATATCTGATAAGAGAATTGTTTTGACAATTGAATTGAATATGATCAGGTGAGTGGTGGAATGCAAATCCAATCGATGTGATTCGAGAAGCCACTAGAACAGGAGGAACTCCAAACGTGTCTGATGCATTCACAATCAATGGTCAGCCTGGTGATCTCCTTAAGTGCTCCAGCAAAGGTTTGCTACCTTTTATAAACGCGAATTGAGCTAATTGAGTACATAATTTCTGAGTTTCATACTCTGATCCTATGGTGCAGGCACCGTCGTGGTTCCAATCGACTCGGGAGAGACCAACCTCATCAGAGTTGTCAACTCTGCACTAAACCAGCAACTTTTCTTCACAGTCGCCAACCACAAGCTCACGGTTGTCGGAGCAGATGCTTCCTATGTTAAGCCTTTCACCACTTCAACCCTGATGTTGGGACCCGGACAGACTACCGATGTTCTGATCACAGCCGATCAGCCACCAGCCCGGTACTACATAGCTGCACGAGCTTATGCTAGCGCTCAAAACGCACCATTTGACAATACTACCACCACAGCCATTCTTGAGTACAAGTCAGCTCCATGCCCTGCAAAGGGTGTCGCTGTTAAAACAGTTCAAGCTACTCTCCCTGCTTACAACGACACGGCCACTGCCACAGCATTCACCACCAGCTTCAGAAGCCCAAACAAGACACTAGTGCCTACTGCAGTTGATGAAAGCCTCTTCATCACAGTTGGCCTGGGACTCCTAAACTGTCCCCCTGGATCAAACAAAGCTCAGAACTGTCAAGGTCCAAATGGCACTCGGTTCGCCGCCAGCATGAACAATGAATCTTTTGTACTACCATCTAACTTTTCTTTACTGCAAGCACATCGGCAAGGTATACCCGGAGTCTTCACAACAGACTTTCCAGCAGCTCCACCAGTCAAATTTGATTACACTGGCAATGTGAGCCAGTCACTTTGGCAACCTGTGCGTGGAACTAAGCTCTATCCATTGAAATATGGAGCTAGAGTGCAGGTAGTATTACAAGGAACAAGTATCTTCACAGCAGAAAACCACCCAATTCATCTTCATGGATATGACTTTTACATAATTGCTGAAGGATTTGGGAATTTCAATTCCAAAACTGATACAGCCAAGTTCAACCTTGTTGATCCTCCACTAAGAAATACAGCTAGCGTACCTGTAAATGGATGGGCGGTGATCAGATTTGTTGCTGATAATCCAGGTAAGGATATAAGTACATAGCAACAATCTAGTTATCATTGCAACTGTAAATAAATGATAATCATCCCTTAACATGACATTTCATCTCTTCGATCTTCCAAACCACAGGTGTCTGGCTTCTGCATTGTCACTTGGACGTTCACATTTCCTGGGGTCTAGCCACAGCATTCATCGTTGAAGATGGGATTGGAAAAACGGAAACATTAGAGGAGGCTCCTGCAGATCTACCAGTGTGTTAAAAATAATCGATGACATTACCATTGACAGAGTAATAGGGTCATCAATTTTTTCTAGTTTCAGTGCTGAGAGTATGTTTGTTATGCTGTATTAGAGATTTCTCCTGGTTTTGATGTTATTTTTGTAGTGCAATACTGGGTTGAGCAAACTGGTGTCATACTGCAAAAAGAGCACCATTCAGTTTAGTGTCAATCCCAGCATCTTTCTTCTTGTTATATCTGTATCCTTTCTATAGCAATTACAGGAAATTCTTTTTTACTTCTGATTAAATTTCATGACTACATAACAAGTAAACATGACTTTAACTAACAGAGGTTGGTCGAAATAGGGACCGCATGTAAGTAATCTAAGCCATTCTGGACTAAATAGAACACTTAAAGCTGGCTAAATACAGAGAGAAGGTGAAAAGCAATAATGCCATCAAAATCCAACAAGACTACAGAGTCGATCCCCAAATATCTGGAAAATCTGGAATTTCTCGAAAGCAGAAACTACTAAGAACACAAAATAAATTGATTAAACATCTACAATTCTTATTATAATCTTCAAGAATCATAAAGCCCAGTTAATAGATCCTATTCCTACATCATCAATCTTCCCGAATTGCCCGTTAAACAAATGAATCTTCTTTTCCAATTGTAGGCAAGTGGGATCCAAGATATTACATGCTTAGAATTCATACCAAAACCAAAACCCAACAAACGCCAACTACTATGCTTCGTACAATTATCAAAAAAAAAAAAAAAATAGAACAAGCAATCCAAGGTAACTACAAAAGAAGGTAAGTCAAGGACCGATTCAACGACAAAAAGTACAAACTGTAAGCAAGCCAGCTTACAAAAATAAACTTTTGGTCGAGATCGGTAAAGACTTGAACTCGACCAGATTTAAAAGTAGTTTATAAAGTAAAGAATCAAGAGACCTTTCGAGCAATTCTTGACGATTGATCTTGGAGCTCTAATACGCGGGTCTTTTCAATTCCAGACACAGAAGAACCGCCTCGCTGGAGTTGGGAATGGAGTCCGGGGAGAAGAAGCAGGGGAAGAATCCGACAGAAGGGCTGTCTGCGGCTGCTCCGCCAATTTAGTTAGTTTATTTCGCTCCGGAGTGCTTGACACGGCGTCGTATGGGCAAGTACTTTTTAGTCAATTTTCAAAATATAAAGTTATTTACATAAAATATGACGTCAAATTAAGGTAAGATAGTAGGAAAAACTAAAGCCCGCTATGATAATATTCCTTAATTGAATTTGGTTTTGTGTAGTGTATTTTAATAATTCAATTGCATTTATAATTAATAAGTTAAATTTAATGACAGAATAACTCTTTTAACTGAATTTTATTCTCATCTCAACCCAAAAGTATTATGGGTTACAAGTTGTAATAGTAAATTATACATATTTTAAATTGAACTATTTAATACGATTGAAAGAGTATGGCTTAGTTCAAATCTTAGTTTGAATTATAATTTTAAAATGTGTAACAAAATGTATTGAAAAATCTAAAAAAGAAAATTATGAAAATATAAAAAGATGTATAAAGGATGGTGAGAAATTATTAAAAAATACACAATAGGATTCAAATTCGGGTTTGAATCATGATACTAAACATGGTTTGTTATTTTTTACTTCATCCGTTCTATTATAATAATCCATTTTATTATAGTACAACAAAATTGACTCTTTATAATGAAACAAACTAAACAGGGAGAGTATTTTTTGTATTTAATAAATTTTCTTTTGTGTTTGGGTTCTTGGTTCGTTGGCGAATGGTAGTTTTGATTGTGGGAGCTTTTGACGGCAGCGATGACCCATGGAGAGACACGTCACTCCACCCGACAGCTCCACCGTGTCTTATGGGGTTATCAGAAAGCGACGCGTGGCATAAGGCATTTCCCCTGTATTATTTTTCGCAAAAGAGTTAACAGTAGCATTCGTGGCTGCGCCGTGCGGCGCTTCGTGTCCGCGCAGTGGGAGCTAAAAGGGAGCAGATAGATATGCAATCCACAAAGAAAGACCAAACGAATCCTATAGGTGAAGAAACGTTGTACCAGAACCCATTGGGAATCGGAAAGAATTTTTTACATTAAAAATAATTTTTTATTCCGAAATTTCAAAAATAGGAAAAATTTTCGAGAAATTCTTGATTTAGTGAAAACGATGTTTATCCAATTTCTAAAAATTTTCAAAAAAAACGAAGTTTTGAAAATTGGATTTTGTCTCAATTTGTGAACGAAACGAATTTATGAATCTCGTTTTCTTTACAAATCGACTTAAGAAGTAAAGAAACTTAGAAGATCTTAGGAAAAATAGCATTTTCAGTCCCTTTTCTTTGGGGCAGTGGCAATTTTCGTCCCTTTCGTTTAATCGTGGTAGAAATGGTCCCTTATGTTTGCATGGTGTGGCTTTTTTAGTCCATTTTACCGGTGATTACCAGTCTTCCGGTTTTAGAACTTGTTTGAAATGAAAAAAATAAAACTAGGGTTTTATTGCGATTTCCTTAATCTCCAATTGCCTAAACAATAATTTTTTCACTCCTCCCAAGTCCCAAATTGAAAGCCATAAGAAACGATTCAATGGGAAATCCAGAAGAAGGAAAGCTCCAACTTTTCCTCCAATGGCTTCAGGTATCTAAATGAAACCCATTAGTCATCAACTGAATTCAATTTCATAAGAAAAGCTTACGGTTTTGAACTCAAGTTTTCTGATTTCTCCTAGTATTCTTTTTTTTGTTTTTGTTTTTGCTTTATATTGCACTTTGCAGACTACTCCTCTGCCCATTCCTTTAATCCTACGAATCTAAGAGAAAGATCGGAATAGATCGCTGAGAATATCGTCGCCGCCCAAAGTGGAACTCAGATCCACTTCTCGCCCCTCTTCCTTCTCCGCTAATGGCCAGCACCACCCCATCAGACTTCCCATAATTTCGTCTCTGCCCAAATTGGCCGGCCCTAAGCGATGAGAAAGATGCTGCAGTGGCAGGAGAAAGTAATGCTTGAGCTTGTTCTTAGATTTTAAACTGAAGAGTGGATTCATTTTTGGTTTAGCTGTTTGATTTCATCTGCACTGCTGCTCCTCATTGTGAAGAACCTCCGAAATTCTGGGTTCATCATTGAAAACCAAATCGACATATTCATCTTTCTCTAAAAGTTCTGGGTTCATCACTGACAGCGTTGGAACGGATAGTTCAGCTTCAGCGGTTGATTTAGAATATATTTGAAGTTAGGTTTTGGATTTTGGCAGATTTGTGAAGGTTTAAATTGTAAAATTATTTTACTGATTTTAGGAACCTGTCAAGGAATGAAATAGAATTTTTGGTGATGATGGTGAGAAACAAAAATAATAAATGAATGAGGTGAGAAAAAAAATTAAAATAAAAAGAGAGAAAATTTGCAAAAGAAAGAAGGATTCTCACGAGAAAAACAGTGACCAGAGGTTGCTTTTTTATGGGTTTTCATTAGTGACAATTATAATTGTCACTAACTCTCCGGTTTCTTATGGCTTTTAATTTGGTAGGAGTGAAAAAATTATTGTTTAGGCCATTGGAGATTAAGGAAATCACGATAAAGCCCTAATTTTATTTTTTTCATTTCAAACAAGTCCTAAAAACCGGAAGACTGGTAATTACCTGTAAAATGGACTAAAAAAGCCACACCATGCAAACCACGGTGAAACGAAAGGGACAAAAATTACCACTACCCCAAAGAAAAAGGACTGAAAATGCCATTTTTCCGAAGATCTTAAGAGTGGGATGAATGGAAATAAGCTTAGGTTAGGTTCGACCTCAAGTTCCGACGTCGATATGCAATCGAAACTTTCTAATGAACTTGCACACGACGACATTCGTCAATCACAAAGCTACACAATAACTCGGTCTCTAAAGTTACCCACAGGATTTTTAAAGATTGAAGGGAGTCCAACCAATGTCTGATATATACTAGATATTATGTGTTTTCGGTATTACTAGATTGTTTCAGACTTGACCTCAATCACTATTACATAGCCAAAATATTACTTCGATCCATTGTTGAGGAATTATCATATAGCCAATGAATTTAATATTTAAGAAATTATTCAATGTAACGGTTGCACCATATAGAATGTTGCAAGACACATTTAGTGATGTGGTGCTCTTTTATGGAAAAATAATGTATGCTTAAGGGTCCAAAGATATAAAATAATGATCTATCGTTGGCTTGGTGCAGAGGCGGAGCTTCTTGGAATCATGGCATGCCCACGGCTGGTCCAAATTTTTTTTTTTTTACCTATTTTCACTTGATAGATATATTTTAATAAAATATAAAAATATATACTCTCTCCATTCTCAAATAATCAGCCGTTATAGAAAAAATTAACAAATTAAGGAGATGGGTGAATTCTTTTTTTTTTACTCTCATTTATGTTTTCTTGTTTGACTACATTTCAAATGAGAATGTGTGCAATGTGTGTGCATTTAAAATAATATTATTAAATAAAATCAATTAATTAAGCGGTAATGTTGGAACTATTTAAATTTTTTGTCTTTAAATGTGTAAAAAAACACTTATTATGGAACAAAATAATTTTCTATAATAATCACTTATTTGGGAACGGATGGAGTAAGTATTTTGTCCCTTCAATTATATTAGTAAAATTCCACCACTGACTTGGTGCATGCACTCTCTTTATCAATATAGCAGAAGTATCTAATAATTTGCCCAAATATTTGGATAAATTTTTAAAAAATAAGAAATAAAAAATAACACTTTACCTTTAAATGTACTTAGATACATCTACATAGTGCATTCAGATGCGTTGAATAATTTTCGTCCAAGTGAATCAAGATATCCTTTGATGCTTCTACATAATTAAGGGCTTGTTCTTTAGGGAGTTTTGAGACATGTTCTCAGTTCAACTGGGTCTCAATTCATTTTTAAGAAACAAGGTTCTGATAATTGGGTTGTAACTCAGTTCTCAGCCCAAGCTAAAGAACACGGGTCTCAACCCAATTTTTTTCCCAATACGTTTTTGCAAAATTTTTACTTTTATTAGCAAATAAAACCTCAATCTTTCATTTTTTACATATTCAACCACAAATAAATTTTACAGTATAATAATATTTCTAAAATAGTAATTGTAGTTAATGTTAATGATATATTTAAGTTTACATAATATTTTTAGTTTAAGATAATTTACTATTTAATTTTTCCTGTTTAAATTTTTTTAAAAAAATAAGTTTGGGCCGTAATTTAAGAAAAAGAAAATAACAGGGGCCTATGGGTAAAAAATTTGATGAACAGTGTCTGTGACACTGTTCATCTTCTTCCCCAACCCGATTTTTTTTTTTCCTTTTCCCCAACCAGATTTTTTCATTTTCCCCAACCCGATTTTTTTCCCCTTTTCCCCAAGTCTAGGCAAAAAGTCGAATGAAACACGAACAAATGGGGAGGAGATGCAGCGGACGAAGAACCGGAGCTGAAAACGGATCGAGTTCAGCGGCCGTCACAGCAGTTGTGCCGGTTTGTGGTCGGCGAAAATATTGAGTTGGATCGGAGAGGAAACGGAAGAAATCAGACACGGCATGGGGGCGGTTTTTTGGGGGAGGAAAGAAATCGTAAGGATAAGGAATGCGATAGTGGGTGGGGAGTTCTAATCTCAAACCCTGACTAAGAACCAGGATTGAGTTGGGCCAAGCGAAACACGGGCCTGAGTCCAAATTAAACTTTTTTTTGGATTCAGACCTAAAAACACACTAAACTCGAGTCTGAGTATCATGTGAAAAACAGGCCCTAAGCTAAACTGGTTTTCACTTTCCAGGCACATCGCAACGTTAATATATCCAACTGGATAAAGCTGTAAAGTGTAAACTGTCATGTAAAGACCAAAGAGCCCTGGCGGATAAAGATTGACCAATTGGTGACTGGCAATGACATAAGGAGGGACGCACTAGACTCATCTCGAACTATAAAAATTATTTTAAAAAATGATTCCCAGTGGCAAAACCGAAGTTTCCAGCTAACTCAGGGCCAAATGGGAAGTATACTTAGCCAAAAAAAAAGAAAAAAAAAAAAGAAAAAAAAGAGGTGTGGTCTTTGAAGTAGGAAACAATGAGTGGCTCGGGAAGGTTCCCCTCACACGTGCCGAAACGCTTGGGATACGAAAAGCCACGACTCGACTAAGGAACCGCCACGTCACCACAGTCAACAGAAGAAAGAGGAAATATCTTATCGCCCTCATAATAAAAAATTACTTAATAAAAATAAAAAGCCGTCGAAAAATCTGGAGAAGGCTATAAATATGTCGAGAGCTATGAGGCACGGGAGATTTCTCTGATTCTTTGGTATTCCTAAACGGACTTCATATCCAAAAACGCTTCCTACTCTCCTTAGTACTGCTTAGCTTACTTCAGTGTAAAGAAAAAGTACCTGTTTATTTACCTCTGCGGAAGGAAAATTCGAAATCTATCAGGAAAAAAGGCTTAAATCAATTCATAGACCAAGGGTTTCGCGGAGCCGCGAAGGAGAAACGCAAGATTTGGTTGGGTTTTTGCAGCGGAGGTTGGCAAATTGTTATCGTCTTCCCAGCCTTCAATTCAGAGGTAGGTTAGAAAAGCTTTCTTTTCCCTTCTTCTTGTTGTCAATATTAGATGTGCGTATGCAATTTTTTGGGTCTGCGTTTATGTTTCGGGTTCTAGGTTCGAATTTGTTTCGTGAAAATGTGAATTTTCGGGAGTAATTGTTGCTTTACCTCAAAATTTATGGTATCGAACGGTTTTGCAGTGATGATTTTGGGTGTAAAACTGAATTTTTAGGGTTTTTTTTTTTTTTTTTTTTTTAGTTTTTAATTGGGTTCATCGTGAGACTTGCAAGCAAGCTTGATTTTGAATATGATTTATTATCTTGTTAATTGATAGTAGTTTTCTTTAGTCTCTGTGTGGAGAAATTTTGTGTAGCTTGGGGAGAACTTTTAATTAGGTTTGACTTGTACGGTTGTGGTGGGTTTTGTTGGTTTGAGTTTCAGTGTAGATGTAGGTTTCGCTGGTAATTGGGATCTGGGTGAATTATTGAATTGAGCATGAAAAATGATGGTGTACTGGTTTCTCATGATTCTGTAATAGGGACGAGTCTTGATCAAGTTTATCTGTTATGCTGGTGTCTATTTTCTTGTCAACCAATCTTCAATCCATGTGTGAACTGAATGGTTGACCTCTTCGAACATACCTACCAATAAAGTACCCTTTTTCGTGGCATATTATATTTATTTGATTCTCGGTTGTCCTTTGTTTCTATATAGTTCCTTGCCTTGGCTGCCAAGATATGAATTTGATAATTTTGGAGACTTATTTTACTTTTTTTATAGTCAAATCCCTAATCTTCATCCCGTGCAATAGAGTGCTGAAGTTATTCCTATTCTTATATGCAGGAGCACATCCAATGGCACTGATTGATTTATCGAACATGGATGCTGGGCACATAGATTCCTCCAGGAAGAGGAAGTGTAGGAGGAGGAATGGCACCGACAGTGTTGCAGAGACATTGGCAAAGTGGAAAAAGTACAATGAAAAACTTGAATCTGTAGATGAGAATGGTAAATCACTTCGTAAAGCTCCAGCGAAGGGATCAAAGAAAGGATGTATGAAAGGTAAAGGAGGCCCTGAAAATGGTTGCGTCAACTACAGAGGTGTTAGGCAGAGGACATGGGGTAAATGGGTTGCTGAAATCCGGGAACCGAACAGGGGTAGCAGGCTATGGCTGGGTACATTTGGGTCAGCAATCGAAGCTGCTCTTGCTTATGATGAAGCTGCTAGATCAATGTATGGTCCTTCTGCCCGTCTCAATCTCCCGAATTACAGAGCATCGTCTGTTCAATCACCCTCAATGCCAACATCATCTTTGTCCGACTCCACTACTTCCAGCCTTTCTGAGGTTTGTCCACCTGCAGACGATGAAGTGAAACATTCTTCCTTTCTGAAGGAAGAAGATGGTGAAGGGCAGTCAGACACCCAAAGTTCAGGGCCTCTATTACATAGGACCCCAGTTGGAACAGTTGAGCAAAATGATCAGCAAACACAAGGATTACTAGCAAGTACAGGAGCTGAGTGTAAGAAGGAACCTCCTGAGCGTGAACAAGATCCTATGGATACTTATTCCGGGGAGGAATTCTTTGATGTCGAAGAACTGTTGAGCATCTTGAACCCAGGGCCTATCCATGGTTTAGAACAGACTGATATTAGTGATACAAATCTGGCATCCTTGCAGTTCCCTTATCAGTTTCAGAATTCGGAAGCTAAATCTCCTGGAAGTATGCAGCGGATGGATCATACCCCTCAAGGTGTTGATTATGGTTTTGATTTCTTGGAGCGCGGCGAACAGGATGATTCTGATTTTGCATTCAACGACTTTGGCTTCATTGATTTGGATGGTGACTTGGGAATCTGGGATCGTGTAGTTGGATGATCACAATACAATAGTGCGTGATGGTTTTTACCTTTTGAGCAATCTCACCAATAGGTTGTTGCAGAAAGATAAGTGGAAGTTGACACTATCTTATATGTTTTTACCAACTCTACTCCATAGTAAACTGACTGGAGATATTAGACAATTCTCTGAGTTTTTGAATAGGAGAATTCTGTAAATGCCTCAGCCTAGAAACAAAATTTATTTGTTCTTTTTTGTACAATGCAGCTTATGAAAAATCAGATAGGATTGTTTTGTTTGTTTGTTTGTTTTTTTTTTTTTTTTTTCGAGTGTTAGATTGATGTTAAATACAAAGGTCTGCATTTTCTTATCTTCGTTGTCTGATAAGGTTGAGTTGACAGCTTTTGTCAACATACTCTTAAAGTTCAAACTCTGTTCGATTGCTTTTACGACGTTCAGCTTCTTCGCCGCCCGGACTGTTTTCTTTGAGGCCCGATGTGGTCATTACTATTGGACGACCCAGTTTTTAGTCTTGTTGATGTTTCATCCCAGCAGATGTTACGACCTCATGGGCATTCCCCCTCAAAACCAAGTTCAAGAGGGGAGGATGTATAAGTAGTTATAAATCACAACTAATGTTCAGTGTGGAAGTCACTCTCAAAATATGTGTTTGGCAGAAAAAATATGGATTCCATACTTAAAATGTGTTTGTAAAACACATTCTAACCATATTTTGAGCGTGGGTCGACATTTTTTTCTACCAAAAACATGTTTTGAAGGTAGGTACCACACTCAAATTTCATACAAAATACATTTTATCTGTGGGGCACATGATTTAATAGTTATGACGCGAATTCTTAATCTTTATTTGGGCCTGCTTGAATAGATGTTTTATTTGTAGTTGGGCTAAGTGGTGGGATTGGTAATGGGTAAATGGAAGCACATAAATTTTTTTAAAAAAATAAAGAATATATATTAATGTAGTTAGAATCTTACAACAAGTATTGAGAAATATTGGGTAGAAATATCATTGGCATTTGGTCAATTGGTTGAAGGTTCCAAATTTAGTTAGGCCATGAGGTATAATTGAATTATGGTCCATGGACCACCCAAAATACCCTGCATCTCATCTCATGTGCCATTATAAATGGCTCACCCAAATGGAAGCACATAAATTGAGAATCAGTTCCAGTGAATTGAATGGGATGTGATAGTGCAGTAATCGCAAGGCGTGATGTCATCTGTAACAAACTTTTACAATGACAAACTTTTTTTTATTATTATTATAAAATACTAGTGGTTTTCACGTGTAAATTCCTTGTTCCTTTGTTTGACTGGAGTTCAAACTAACGATTTCTGCAATAAATTTATTTGTTTTCTAGCTACTGAACTACTAAACACTGCTCGATTTTTTCTCCTTCCTTCCTATCTAGTATAATAACATTTCTAACTCATCATATCCATACAAAAAAGTTACATAAAGTAACAAATAAAGTGACACAGTTTAGTGTATTTATAGAGATACTAAACGCAAGATGGATATAGTATTTTTACCACCTTACGGAAAAAATACTCCTCTCCCATTTCACTCCCCTCTTCCATCCAAACATCCCTCATTTTCCTCCTGCTGATTTAGGTTTCCTCTGCCGTGTCTTCACATTTTAAAGGTAATTTTTAATTATTCTTTTTATTTATCAGGGTGGTCTCCCCTCCTATGTTGTAGGCTAAATCTTAATTTATTTTTCAATTAGGAGGCGGTTGGTTAGGGAAGACCTCCCCTAAGCGGTTGCCACCCAGATCTAGGGCAGCAAACGCCTAGGATAGCCACCTCCCAGATCCGGCCAGCCAAGCCTTAGGCTGGTCGCGACCTACTATTGCTTCAAAGCCTCATGCGGCGTCTAGCCCATTTATGGCCGAAAGAGCCCTAGGCCGCAATTGGCCTATGGCTTGGAAAAAGCTGTAGGTCGGCAGCAGCCTAGGGTTTACTCCACTCGATATCCCTAAACCCTAAAGTAGCTAAATCCTTTAGTTGTTGTAATCATTAGTGCTTCATATGTAATGTGTAATCGTTGCCGAGAGTTATTTATTTATCTATTCTTATCCGTTATGTATACTCCAGTAAGAAAGTCCCTTACTTAGAACAAGTAATGTCCCTCATAAAAATTGTAACCAGTATCCTTCATTCTTATATCTTGACATGCATGAGTCCCCATACCTTTCTATGTCGCTTCTTCACATTTGTCATCCATTATAACTTTTTAGGAGCCTATGTTTTTTGAACTAGACCTAAAGTCAACCGAACACACCAGCTATAATAAAATAATTTTGTTACAGAATTAATTATACCCTTCGAACAGGTGATTAGACCATGATCATCATGTCCGAACTTGTAATTAGCATGAAAAATAATCACGATTAATCTACCACTCTTCGTATTGCTAAATTCGTACATAAAGAAGCCCAAACATCAATACCTGGGACCACCAACAAACTTCACTCACTTTAAGAATCTCTAGCCCAAGTAAATTACAGCTGCCTTTTCCCGACGCCTTTCTGAAAAAAGCCCAAACCCGAGTCCCACTCGCGACCGTGGCCGTACGATGAGCCAATCTAAATACCTCCAAAATCATCCCAGCCGTTGGTTTAGCGAATTGACGATATTAACCTCCCGCCGGGTAGGTAATTAGCTAAATTACCAGCAAACGGAGTGTCGTTTATCGCGACGAAGCGACCAGTCGAGCAGAGAATCAGCGTCTTATTCACCGTTCAGTCCGGAATTCATGCAGAAAGAGGGAGCCAGCGAGGCACGATGCACAAACTTCAAGAATCTTTCTGGGTCAATTTATGGCAGCAGTATTGGATTTTGCAATTTTTGCGAAGCCCCACTCTCCCACCCACTCACATGTTCTCTCTTCCACTTTCATGAATCGCATTCATTTCGAGGTCCATGGATTCTCCATCATCGTTACAATCATAGCTCAATTAGCTTACCTATACTGGGAGGACTAGACTAGACTAGAACAGAGAGAGCCGTAAGCTCCTTTTCCTCATTTCCTCAAACTCAATCATTGATTCCGGTGATGAATTCTCCTTCCCTGGGAAAATGACTTAGTTTCTTTCGATTGCTTAATTGAATTTTGGAATTTGCTTGCCTTGTTGGGTAATAATGAATTCTGATGCTGTTCTGTTGATTTTTAGCAGGAGGATGATTCTGGAGGAACTCTGAGTTCGTTATTCTGTTTCTTCTGTTGAGCGAATTGATCGGGAGACAGTTTCCCAATTTGGCTGGTAAAATAAAATTCAGCCTTTTTTCCGATTGTAATCATGCGTGCCCTTTTTTACCTTCTTTGATCCACGCTGCATGGATTTTTTTAAAATTTTGTTGTTTATTGTTCTCTTTTGTTAACTTAAATTTCTCATTTGGATAACGACATGATCAGTTTTGAATTTGGATGCATGCACCATTTTAGGCTAAAGGTAACAACACTCAGAAGAAGAAGGAGGCTGAAAGAATGGATTTTTATTTATATTTTTTTCAAATTTTGTCAAATGACGAATTTAATTCGCGAATCAGCTTCCCTTTTTAGAATGGACGTGTGATCAATTAGCTTTACAGCTGTGTGTGTGTCCCTTCTCTGTTTAGATACGGTGGTTACAGATTGTATTACTCCGACACTGTAGAGTAGTAATGTGGATTTGGAATTTTTACTTGAAATAGTGTAAACAAAAGATCGCAAAATATATAGAATCATACCTGACCTAAATATAGAATCATATGATACACTTTCCCTAATTAACTGGAATATTTACTCGAAAATATATCTCAAGAACATGCCGTTTAAGCCCGAAATGAAATGATTGGCTATAAGAAACATGGAGTTTCAACTCTTTTAATTACTCAGCTGTTCTTATCATTTTTTTCAGTAGGTTTCTTTGGCGATCATGAAAAGGAAGAGATTAGATGAAACCAGTCGTCCGATTAATCCGTACCGTAAGAACTGCTGCTATTCTGCTACTGTGTTATTGTTTGGAAGTTTTGGTGGGTAGGGTTCTTATGTGTGTTGTGTTATGTTTTTTGGGACAGCTTTTGAGGCATATTGGTGGGGATCTTGGCACCCTGTGGAACGCTTGAGAATTAAGGATGGACGTGTTACTATGCATGTACTTGGTTCTAATGGATGGTTGTCTGAGGAAATTATTCCTTTGTCGAATCTCCGAATGAGGTCAAGGAAAGCCACCCTCAATGACTGTTCCTGCATTTTGAGACCCGGGGTTGATGTTTGTGTTCTTTCTACTTCATCTTCTAAAGATGACAAAAAGTCACCTGTAAGTTTCGTTTTCTTGTGATTCTGGATTGTATTATGTATATCATGGATGGTGGTGGTGTTAATGGTTGTCAACTGATCAAACTCTGTCTCTTCAATATGAGCGACAAGGACACAAAATTCCGTGTCTTTTTGGGAACGGGAAGTTGAATTTGTGCTATGGAATTTGGTTTGCATGTGTGTGATCTTAGGTTAAATTTTGTTTCTGAACTATCCTCTTTTATTCCCTCTCCATAGGTATGCTTGTGTTATGGACAACAGGGGAAAATATAGACTGTTTCCTTTCTGTTCTGCTGATTGAAATAGGTTTCGTGAAGGATGAAATGTATCTCTTTTCTGCTAAATGTCGATCAAAGTTGCGAATTGGTGTTTGGTATTATTACTTTTTGCTTGCTGTGCTTGTTGTTTTGGTTTTTTTTCTGATGAAGTTTGAACCTCTTTTACCTGCTCTTGCTGTGGTGAAGGTTTGGATTGATGCCAGAATAAGATCAATGGAAAGGAAGCCTCATGACCCCATATGTGATTGCCAGTTCTATGTCAGCTTCTACATCAACGAAGGTGTTCCTCTGACCGTGAAGAAGAAAATTAGTACGGAAACTATCCTGGTGAATTTGGATCAGATTTTTATTCTTCAGAAACTTGAACCAATACCTTGCGAGGATCAGTATTACCGATGGAGCAAGTGCGAGGATTGCCCTACAATTATGAAGTTTAGACTGTTTTCAGGAACATTTTGTTCTGATATTTCTTGGCTACTTGTTGCATCTGTTCTGAAGCAAACCATCTTCGACGTGAGGTCCATTCAACATCAGATGGTTTATGAGATTGCGGGCGTTGATTCCAACTCCGACCTCAGTGATTCTGATAATTTCTCCTATTCAGTTAATTTCCAAGTAGACAATGCTATTTTGTCTCCCATTATTGTCAAGTTTGTTCCAGAGCTGCAGTCTATTCCTGAGATGCATAGCCAAGAACAGACATACCCTGACGAGCCCATTTCCCTTCGCCGGTCCAAGCGAAGATTGGCGAAGCCTGAGCGTTATTTAGGCTGTGATGCGCCGGAGTTTGAAGTTGAAATAATTCAGCTAGGGGAGCGAAAGATGTGCAAATGGGAACCTGATGATGAGGAGGAATATGAGGAACTACCTTTAGCATTATCGATTCAGGCTGATCATCAGCATCAGAAAAATGAAGCTGGAAGTAGTAATTCCTCAGATGAAAGGAAGTCAAAGAATTATGTTAGCAACTATGTGAAATCAACTGCACCAGAAAAGGCTGAGAGCAGCTCACCAAATAAGGGGAAGAAACAATCCCATTCCCATCACTCCCAACTTGCTCTGGTTCCCCAGTCGATTTCTACAGAAGGCAAGTCGATTCTCCGAGCACTGGATGCTCCTGATCAAACTCCTGACGAACATCCCAACATTGACCTCATTTCCAAGTATCTTTATGAAGGTAGTTCTAGCAAACCACACAAAAAGAAGTTAGCTAAGCCAATCTTCATGAAGAGCGAACGCGGGTACTTAGTACCACGTTTCCGGAAATCGTATAAGAGAAAGAATGCTTTCTGTGTTCGTTCTGAGTGGGAAACTATTTATGACATGAGGCCTTCCGCCTCGGGGAAAAAATCCCTCACTGCTGCTGCTTGTAGGGAATTGTTGGAAAGATGCATGGAGAACATAGATGCAACCATCAATATGGAGCAGCCACCAATTATTGATCAATGGAAAGAGTTCCAGTCAATGAAGTTTCAGGATCCAAAGGAAGACAATGAGAAACCTACTGAGAATACTGAAGACGAAATGTCGGAAGAAGAAATGTTGTGGAAGGAAATGGAACTTGCCCTGGCATCCTGTTATTTCCTTAATGATGATGAGGTAGGATTACTAAGCCTTTTTGCAGAGGTATAAGCCTTGGAGCACTTTGATCAAATTTATCTAATGTTACAGGATTCTCAAGCATCTCCAACAAACGGGGAACAGCCCAAAGGGCACGGCGAAAATGAGTGTCAACATGATTACAGGCTCAACGAAGAAGTCGGTGTTATGTGCCGCCTATGTGGTTTCGTAACCACAGAAATAAAGGATTTCTCACCCCCATTTGTAAGTAAATTTTTTGATTTCTCTAAGCCATTAAAGTTTCTGAACAAAAGAGATTAAGATGACATTTTGCTGACTAGTTTGAATAATAATTGCCACATTGAATTAGAATTGTCATTCTTTAACTGTGTCTAGGTGCATTTGAGATGGTTTGCATTACCTTTATATCCTTGTTGTGCTGGCAGTGGTCACAAGCGAGCAACTCATATGGAAATAAGGAGCAAAAGACTGATGAAAATCCGGAGAAAAATCCGGATGAGAATTTGGAGCATAAGCCAAATAAAGCTGCAGGCCTTGATAATTTTAATGTCCCAGCTACCTCTGACATGCCTTCCCCGGTGGGCGGAGGAGAGGAAAATGTATGGGCCTTAATACCTGATCTTAGGAATAAATTACGTGATCACCAAAGGAGAGCTTTTGAATTTCTCTGGAGGAACATTGCTGGATCATTAGTTCCAGCTGAAATGGACAAGAAATCCGAAAAGAGAGGTGGCTGTGTAATTTCTCACACCCCTGGAGCTGGGAAAACCTTGCTGATTATCACTTTCCTTGTGAGCTACTTGAAACTCTTTCCGGGATCTCGGCCTCTGGTTCTTGCTCCGAAGACAACACTTTATACTTGGTACAAAGAGATCATAAAGTGGAAAATTCCCATTCCAGTTTACCAGATTCATGGTGGTCAGACTTACAAAGGTGAAGTCTTGAGGCAAAGAATGCGGATGTCTTCTGGTCTTCCTCGAAACCAAGATTTTATGCACGTCTTGGATTGTCTCGAAAAGATGCAAAAGTGGCTTGCACATCCCAGTGTCCTCCTCATGGGCTATACTTCCTTCCTGACTCTGACTAGGGAAGGTTCCAATTATGCCCACAGGAAATATATGAATCAAGTTTTGCGGCAATGTCCTGGAATCTTGATACTTGATGAAGGGCATAACCCGAGGAGCACGAAATCGAGGCTCAGGAAAGGTTTGATGAAGGTTAACACCAAACTCAGAGTTTTGCTCTCTGGTACTCTGTTTCAGAACAATTTTGGAGAATATTTCAACACACTCTGCTTAGCCAGGCCCATCTTTGTTAAAGAAGTGTTGAGAGAACTTGATCCCAGGTACAAGAAGAAGAAAAAAGATGGAGTAAAGAATCGATACTCGCTGGAGAATCGAGCAAGAAAAATGTTCATTGACAAGATTTCAAGGATGATTAACTCGGGTGTACCCGACGAAAGAATGGAGGGTTTGAACATATTGAAGAACCTGACTGCTGGATTCATTGATAACTATGAAGGTGGGAGCTCTGAAAATCTTCCTGGCTTACAATGCTACACATTGATGATGAAGTCAACCTCCCTCCAGCAAGAAATCTTGGTGAAGCTTCAAGATCAGAGGCCTGTGTACAAAGGTTTTCCCCTGGAGCTGGAGCTTCTGATCACCCTTGGGGCAATCCATCCTTGGTTGATAAGAACTACTGCCTGTTCTAATCAATACTTCAGTCCCGAAGAGTTGGATGATCTTCAAAAGGTTAAGTATGATGTCAAATTCGGTTCGAAAGTCCGATTCATCATGAGTCTAGTACCCAAGTGCGTGTTCAGAAGGGAGAAAGTTCTGATCTTTTGCCACAACATTGCTCCCATTAACTTGCTACTCGAGCTGTTCGCCACTATTTTCAACTGGAGGAAGGGAAGAGAAGTGCTCGTCCTTCAAGGCGACATTGAGCTGTTCGAGCGCGGCAGAGTGATGGATAAATTCGAGGAGCCAGGCGGACCGTCGAAGATAATGCTGGCATCCATTACAGCCTGTGCTGAGGGGATCAGCCTGACTGCAGCATCCCGAGTGATTCTGCTGGATTCAGAGTGGAATCCATCGAAGAGCAAGCAGGCGATCGCCCGGGCTTTTCGGCCCGGTCAGGACAAAGTTGTGTACGTGTATCAGCTTCTGGCTGCTGGAACACTGGAGGAAGAGAAATACAGCAGAACTACATGGAAGGAGTGGGTTTCAAGCATGATATTCAGTGAAGAGCTTGTGGAGGACCCTTCTCATTGGCAAGCACAGAAGATTGAAGATGAGTTGCTGAGGGAGATTGTGGAGGAAGATCGAGCTACATTGTTTCACAGGATCATGAAGATTGAGAAAGCTACAAGCGTGATTAGAGATAATAAAGAGTGAGGTTATTAATGGTTTAATTAGTACTCCCAAAACATCGTATGCTGGTGGTGGTGTAAAATAATGTCATGCTGATGCAGATGTATTGCGTTAATTATAATAAACTGATGTCTTTATGTAAAAACTATGTTGTGAAGTTGATCCCAATGGGTGTGAGCTTTGAAGGAATCATCGTAAAAGGAGTTTGAAGATGCATGCTTGTTTTTTTTAATTCAGGAATCGTTTCTTAGCATGTGGAAATTGCAACTTTGTGATCAATCTGCTGCTGTTGTTGTTGTTGTTGTTGTTTTCTTTCCCCCAAATAAGTAGATGATTATATTATGATCACAAATTTGATGGATTAAATGGTCAAAATAATTCATTGGTATCTCTCTACTTCTCCTTCTGATACGGTAGGTAGGTAGGTAGGAAAACCCGACTTTAAAGAATGAGAGTGAATTTAAAAACATGACAACACAAATTGCAACAGCAATACTAATTATGTTGCAATTTGTGTTTTTATTCCTTCTAGAATTAAATATAGATTATAATATAATAAAATAGCTCAATAATTTCCTTCAATTTTTTCAAAAACTGTTGGAAAAAAGAATGAGAGTGAATTTAGAGACATGAGCTTACAAATTACAACACACAAATTGCAACACAATTTGTGTAGTATTGTGTTGCAATTTGTATTGGTAAGCTAAATTATTCAAGAGTCTTATTTCTATTTTTTTTTTACATTTTATATTCTCGTTAATATAATAATACTTGGTTCATTTTACATTAATTAAATAATTTCAAGACTTAAATTACATTTTAATTCTATTTTTTGTGCGCAAACCTGGACAATATGACCAAGAAAGAATATTCATCGGTCCTTATTAATCATCGTTCCCAGAGATGAGGAGGAGCATCACAGAAATCTATCCACTCATTATTAACGGAAAAATATCAAAATTAGTCAACAATCTTTGCCTATGTTTCAAATGTAGTTCACAATTTTTAGTAAGTATCAAATGTAGTCCACAATGTATCCGTTTTGTTTCAATTTCAGTCCAATTAACGAAAATTGGACCAAATTAACGGTCAAACCAGTTGACCGTCAGTCAAAGGTGGTTTTGACCTCTTGAAACCACCTTCAAAGATTGTAGACTACTTTTAAAACATGAGTAAAGATTGTGGACTACTATTGATTTTTTTTTCATATTATTTAAGAATAACACATTTATCTTACTTTTAAAGATATTGATAATTTTAATTCCTTTTATACTTATTATATGAGCTTCCCAAGTTACAAAAAATTATGTTACAATTGTATTATATTCATCTCAAATTCACATTTTTAAAAATTAATTATTCTCTATGTTCCATTAGAAGAGTCCATTTTAAAAAATATTTCTTATTATAATAGAAAATTTGTAACAATACAATTTTTTTAATAGAATACTTATTAAATTTTTTAAAAAATATTTTGAAAAATATTTCTTGTTCCAATAAAAAATTGTATGCGGGCTACAATTTTTCAGTTTTTCTAGAAAAATTGAGAGCAAAAGGTAGAAAAATTGTATGTGGGTTACAATTTTTCAAATTTTTCTAGAAAAATTGAGAGCAAAATTCACTAGCCAACATACAAGGGATAGCTTCTCCGAATGTCTGCTTAGTTCGCAACAAAACTCTCATGTTTATCACAAAAAGATATATTCTTTATTAATATATAAAATTTAAAACTAACACAACCCCGCAATATTATTTAAAACTTTTTTACTATTCATAGCAGTGCAATCGCAACAAAAATAATTTTATGATTTTATAAAATTTTCTAAAGAAAATATTTCTCAACTAAAATTCTTTTTATAAAAATACTCTAATAAATTTCTTAAATGTTCGTAAAATATTTTAAAATATTCTGATATACTTATTATGAATGTTAGGGTACAATAACTAAAATAACTAATTTGTCACTATTTATTTCACACATATACTTATTAAGTATGAGATAATTGTATGCTACACATTATTATATTAGTAAGGGTATGAGGAGTAAAAAAATTTAAAAGTTGACTATTCCATTGGAACAAGAAATTTTTTTTCAAAATGGACTCTTCTCATGGAACAGAGGGAGTAATTAATTTTTAAAAATATAAATTTGAGATGAATATAATTGTATTATATTCATTAAAAATATAAATTTGAGATGAATATAATACAATTATATTCATCTCAAATTTATATTTTTAAAAATTAATTACTCCCTCTGTTCCATGAGAAGAGTCCATTTTGAAAAAAATTTCTTGTTTCAATGGAATAGTCAACCTTTAAATTTTTTTACTTCCATACCCTTACTAATATAATAATGTGTAGCATACAATTATCTCATACTTAATAAGTATATGTGTGAAATAAATAGTGTCAAATTAGTTATTTTAGTTATTGTACCCTAACATTCATAATAAGTATATCAGAATATTTTAAAATATTTTACGAACATTTAAGAAATTTATTAGAGTATTTTTATAAAAATAATTTTAGTTGAGAAATATTTTCTTTAGAAAATTTTATAAAATCATAAAATTATTTTTGTTGCGATTGCACTGCTATGAATAGTAAAAAAAAAGTTTTAAATAATATTGCGGGGTTGTGTTAGTTTTAAATTTTATATATTAATAAAGAATATATCTTTTTGTGATAAACATGAGAGTTTTGTTGCGAACTAGGCAGACATTCGGAGAAGCTACCCCTTGTATGTTGGCTAGTGAATTTTGCTCTCAATTTTTCTAGAAAATTTTGAAAAATTGTAACCCACATACAATTTTTCTACCTTTTGCTCTCAATTTTTCTAGAAAAACTGAAAAATTGTAGCCCGCATACAATTTTCTATTGGAACAAGAAATATTTTTCAAAATATTTTTTAAAAAATTTAATAAGTATTCTATTAAAAAATTTGTATTGTTACAAATTTTCTATTATAATAAGAAATATTTTTCAAAATGGACTCTTCTAATGGAACATAGAGAATAATTAATTTTTTAAAAATGCGAATTTGAGATGAATATAATACAATTGTAACATAATTTTTTGTAACTTGGGAAGCTCATATAACAAGTATAAAAGGAATTAAAATTATCAATATCTTTAAAAGTAAGATAAATGTGTTATTCATAAATAATATGAAAAAAAATCAATAGTAGTCCACAATCTTTACCCATGTTTCAAAAGTAGTCCACAATCTTTGAAGGTGATTTCAAGAGGTCAAAACCACCTTTGACTGACGGTCAACTGGTTTGACCGTTAATTTGGTCCAATTTCCGTTAATTGGACTGAAATTGAAACAAAATGGATACATTGTGGACTACATTTGATACTTACTAAAGATTGTGGACTACATTTGAAACATAGGCAAAGATTGTGGACTAATTTTGATATTTTTCCCATTATTAACTAAACAAACATATATAATTCAAAGCTACCTCAAAATTTCCGAAAAACAAGTTCAAATCAAGTTCAATAGAAACCCTCTAAACAGAATGCAAAAACATCACGATCGAATCGAGCAACATCATCTGTAAGTTTGATAACTTCGATTGATCGTGAACTTAAAGGAAAAAACAAAGAAAGAAATTAAGAATGGCAATAACAAGCAAAGCGACATCGTTGTGCGTCGTGGCACTAGTATTAATATGCTTTGCGGCGGTTGCAGATGTGGCTGAAGCAGGAGGAGCTAGATTCATCAGTAATGGGGTTTTGGATCGAGATGTGGTGAACTGTGATCCAGAGACTGGAGATCCAAATTTATGCAGACCAGGAAAACCAGGGAATAATCACGGTGAAGTTAAGACACTAGTGATCATTCCCAGCGAAGCTCCAACGGCATAATTAATTATTCGATCATTACGACGTTGGAAACTGGAAATGATCCTGGTTTTTCGGTCGTAAGAGGATTAATTGTGTTACTATTATCTTCTGCAGGAGATCCATTTTCTCGGTCTCTTGTTAAATTGAATTGTAATATTAGCCATTCTTTGTTTCTTTGTTTCTTTCTTTCTTTATATATACATATATATAAAGTGAGTTTATTCCTACCATCTTTAAGTTGTAACTTGTAAGAGCAACGACATATGCAATGAAAATTTATTGTGATTTGACAAATTATATGTGTGTTCATTTTTATTTGCTTGTTTTATTTTTTTATTTTTTATTGGTATCTTTATCGATCAAAATTCAAATTAATTGGCACCATGAAATCTTAAATCTGAAGTCTAAAATTCGAACCTATTAAAATTAATATATTTGATAAAAGCTAAAATGTGAGATCTCAAATTGAAAATAAAGTCTGAAATATAAAATTTGAATCATATAAATTTTTTAGAAAATAGAAAAGAAAAAGGAATTCATTTTATTCCAAACATTGAATTTTCTCATATTAATAATGTTAAAAATATAAGATCATAATGATATAGATTTATCTTTTCATATTTAATTCTGTAAAAATGAGAAAATTAAAAGAGACAAGCAAAATATATATATATATATATATATATAAAGGAATGATCAACAATCAAATCATAGCAACAAAGCCACTTAATTGATTAAAATAAATTAATTAATTTATTAATATTTTCAAGTCCCACCTATCAAACAAATTTCGGCCCGCCCGTGTGATAAAATTTAATGTTTATATCTAGACGGTGAAAGTTAAAATCATAATATTGAATTATTTAAATAATTGATATTTGAATGTTGGAAGTTTGGTTTTAACGTATGAATCAAATGTAAAGTAATATATTACAATGGTATATGGGTTTATAAGTGAATTTTGAAGTACGTAGTTCTAGAATGCAAATGTAATTAGTCAACAACAGAAACAAACAACAAGTAATTAGCCACCTTAAAATTCCGAAAATAGGTCTAGCTATTTGTAAATTTGTAATTATTTTTTCTTCGTTTTATCCCTATGGAAAACCCCTTCATTATAATGATCAGGACCAAACAACACGGTTCGGGTTTTTATTTTGCTCTCCCTTAAACCTTAATTAACGCTACTCGAATAAGGGTATTTCGGTCCATTTTCACTCTCAATATTAAGGTTTGTATGAGATGAGATCGTATTTTAAAATTACTTTTTAATTCATTTCAATTTTTCATATTAACTAATGATACACGTATTTACTGATTATAGTTTTATAAAATAATTATTAATAATACAATATTGACCAATGAACCCTTTATATAATTTTCAACTCACGTGTATTATATACATTAGAGAAAACTTTTACTCCTCCGTATTATTCTAAAAATGTATTTTCTTTTTATTGATTTGAATGTACAAAATCTAAAATAACTAATTTGTTACTCCATCTGTCCCATTCAAAGAGTCCACTTTGTATTACTGTTTATTTCACCAACACAAAGTAGAATATTTGAACGGAACAAAAGAAATACTATTTATTTCACTCGTGTTATTGCTTTTTAAGTGGACAGAGCGATATATATTTATATTGTTAATATTATATAGAGCTTCTAGAATTAATGTACGAATAATTAGGAAAAAAATAATGAAGGAAAGAATAATTAAGTTTGTGAACCTCAAAATATCCGAGAAACATGCATGCAAGTGCAAGCCATACATGGTAATCTATACTTGCTCTTATTGATCCTATATAAATAACATCGTTATTCATCGTGATCATTTCAGAAAAAATATTAAATAATTTATAAAAAAAGAAAAAAAGAAAGAAAAAAAGATGATGGGTAAAAGAAGCAAAGGTGTGAATGTGATGGTGATGATGATATGTATATGGGTGGTAGTGTGGGCGGCGGAGGGCGGCGTAGAAGTGAAACCGGAAGAAGATATCAGCAACGGTGCGATGGCTAGAGATGGCATTCCATGTGGCCCAGGTAATGAGCAAAATTGTCGACCGGGCGACCCGGTCAACCCATACACCCGAGGATGTGGTTTGGCTACTAGATGCGAAAGAACACCTGAAGCTTCACAGGAAGAGAGTGTCGATTTTAACCGCAAATGGAAGGAATCCCAGAATAAGGAAGACCAGGGGAAGCCCCAAAGTTCCTAGCCAGCCTTTTCCTGCATGCTAGGCTATGTCTATGCCTTCGACGTCGAGATATTAATATATTTTTTAGTTTCGGTTTTTGTTTTTACCTACTTATTTTCGGTACTTGATCGAATTCATGTTTTCGATTCGGATTATTTTATATATATGTTTTTTTATCCTTGTATCTTCAAGATTCGAATTTACGATCTTGTAATTACAAGACTCTCTCATTTACTAGCTTGGATCTCAATTTGTTGTCGTTTTTGTGATCGATGATTCAAATATTCATATTGCAATAAATACCTTTTATATTAATTCCTACATTTAAGCTATCTTTGTTGTTCAATGATCGAGTGTTATATTATTATATACTCTCTCTGTTTCTGTTTCAATTTGAATTTGTTTATATAGAATATAATTTTATTAATATAATAATATGTAGTGTACGATTCATGCATTTTGATTTAAGATGTTCTATATTTCCATCCATAATAAGTTTTATATTTTTTAAATCAGATTTTTTGAATGGCCCTGATGAAATACATTTATATATATATATATATATATATTAATGTTTTGACTTTCTGTAAATAAAAAAATTTTGAGAACGGGATTGACTTTTACATATTATTTTTATATTTGACTTGATCAAGTTACAACTAAATTGTAAAATTATCCAAGCAAAATATAAAAAATTAAAAAATCATGACATCTTTTAAACTAACTAACTAATATTATTAGTTTTCTTCATTAAAATAGTTATGTTTCTAAATTTCTCTTTTCGTATAAAAAATTATTTTATATTTAGTTTATCTTTTTTTACTTTTCTTATTTTTACTTATATAATTATGTGTAGTGCTTGTACAACTTATAAATTAATAATAAATATTTAAAAAGTAATGCTATAAACGACTATGAATTATGTATTTTAAATGTTATTCATTTAATGAAGAGGAGAGTTATATGGAGTTTAGTTCTTTCGAGTTTTGATTTTATGAGTTTTTTTTTTTTTTTTTTTGTTCCATCTTCTTCTTTTTAGTACAGTATATTTTAAAATTTGGCCCCAAACTATACTAAATTGAAAATTGAGTATTCTTATTCAATCTGGTGCCCAAACAGAAACTAACTATTTTAATTAATTGAGCAGACCAAGTTCATTGTACACAGTTACTTCCTATTGTTGCCACGCTCATTCTAATCTTCAGTTTCAGAACACCCTAAAAACAAGGAATAAACTAACTAACTAACTAACCTACCTAACATTAGTAAATCGAACTGAAATTCCTTAAAATTACCCTATAGTAATTGTGTTTGGTTGACTAATTAAATATATGTTGGCAGGCTATGGCTTTTCCTTTTCTTAAGGAAAATTTATGTACTTACTCCGCTCATATTCCCGACCTCACCTCTGGGTGGTTCATTATGCATTAGAATCGTTAGAGCACTGAATCATTACTACTATCATAATTATTTGTAAAAGAAAATAAAATTACATCAAGCTACTGGCATAAAAGATCGATTTTAACGCACGCTTTCACGGCATTTATTTGTTTTCTTTTTTTTAATTTTTAAATAGAGTAAATGCATGCCACTATTCTATAATTTTGACTTTCAATTTCGTTTGATTTCTTGTTTTGAAAAAAAAAAATTTATATTTTTTTTGGTTCATGACACGAACGAGATCATATTTTTGGTAAATATCATATAAGTTCAAATTACTCACGCATGGATGTGTTATATTCTGTCACATTTGACTTGGTGTTTAGTAGATTGATCAAGTACCAATCAAAATAGAAAAAAAAATTAAAATTAAAGTTACGTCAAAATACTAAATTAAAATTTTTTTTTCCAAATTAAGTGATCAAAGGACTGATTAATTGGGGGAAAATAATAATAATTTCTTTGCATGGTTAATTAAAGAAATATTCCAATATTCGATCCTTAATTGGAAACTGATTCGCTTTAGTATGGATTTCTTTAATTGGAAATGAATTGTGGGTGTAGAGATACATTCAATGCACCGGGCCGGGTAATTGACAAAACTATGTGCGTACAGAGGAAAATATCGTTAATATTTTAGTTAATTAACTAAAGACAAGTTGATCTTAATTTGTTAATCTATTAATTTCAAATGGGAATTTTTAAAGATTAAAATTTTGCATATATCGATCCCATTTCATATATTTTCCACTAAGTGAACTGCAACTAGCGATAGACCATTCCATTAATAAGGCTGACTTACGTACTTTACCAGTTAGCAGCCCCAAAAAGAAAAAGGAAAAATAAAAAATAAAAAAGACCTGTTCGTTCCAATAGTAATTTTAGAGAAAATAATTTTTAAATGTGTTTAAAATATAAAAATATGCGTCGATTATGATGAAAAATTAGTATAATACTCAAAATTTCATAAACATGTTTTTGAAAATATAATAACGAACATCTTAATATTAAAAAAAATAAAATTGGCTTTTTTTCCTTCTTTAAATTACGTGGCCATTAGTTTAGAAATACAATTACAAAGAATAGTGATATATTTTTCCCCCAGTAGATTACATGCAAATGTCACCTCCACAATCGCAATTAACCTAATATTTACAGTAAAAACAAATTTGAAATTCTGCCATTTGCCTGCGCTTGCATGCATGCATCTAAACTTTGACTCAGTGCATTTTTTTTTTTTTTTGTTTAATGATAACGAAAGAAATTCATGTAGAAATGTGATCTGGATATATATATATATATATATATATATTCAAGTTGTGCAAGAGGCTTGTTAATTATACATCGGTCAAATCTTTTGTCCAATTAACTCGATCTGTATTAATATGTAGAGCAACGATAAATTATGTGTAATTATAACCTTAAACTTTGTCTTTTGTACCTTTTAACTTTGTATCAATCTATATCAGAACGATAACACACCTTCTGTTTTTAGAGTCAAATCGTTGTAATACAAAACTGATACATAATTAGTATACAAGGGTGGTCGCGATTTTAGGGTTTAGTTTGAAGAAAAATAAAACCAGCTGCTGTAGCAATACCACTTATGCCTAAAACCTGTTTTGATTGAAAAGAATAGTAGTTCGTAGTGGTACGTAGTAATAAGTACAACTACTAAAGAAGGAAATTAAAGATAGTTATGATCAAGTTGATGGAAAAGTGGGTGGGAAAAAGAGACAATGGGAACAATTATAATCCCCTCTTGTTAACTGACTGGAATCATCTTCAACACGATCGATGCATCCTAAAGTTGTACGACAAAACAAGTAAAACTGCAACTAGCTTAATTTACCTTAATATAAATACATTTATATCGTAGGTCGACATTGGGCAGACACAGATCGATCTATGGAGAAAGAAAATAAGAGGAAATTTTGGAAAAAAAAGGGGGGTTTACGCATGATAATGAACAAAATATAAACCTAGTTGGCCCTGAATGCACGCAGCTGAGATTACTAAATTGCCCATTACTCACATCGTTCTTCTTCTAGAAAAGTCTACATTACATTATTATTTTCAGTATTACAAATTAAACTTTTCGAATGGGTACGGATGGAGTTTTAGTATTCATGCTGATCGAATAAAATTTACTGTTGTCTATATAATAAATTACTAAATATTTTTCATTATGTATATTATTAATTTTTCCCTTCGTGATAAACGAATCGTGTTTAGGAGTAAATTTTCTCACAAAAATTTACTACTCTCTCCGTTCCATTATTTGAAAGGTTCACTTGACCAATGTACAACTTATTTTGAATGTCAAGATACAACACTTAAAATAGTTATTTTAATATACTTCATTCTATTTATATCCTTACTTATAGGTATGGGCTACTTGTATATCACACATGGTATACTGGTAAGTGTAAAAAAAAAAATTTTAAAAAGTAAATTCCTTTAATAGAACGGAGGAAGTATGTATTTCTAGAATTTTGTAATGTGACAAAGGGAATATTGATTATTATAAACGTGTATATTTATTAATGGCCATGCTTTTATTGAATAATTCACATGCAGTGAAGTGTAGAGGGCCCTTTAATTGACAAGTCTGAGTGGACTGCACTGTGTAGAGAAACGGGAGTCATTTATTTTATTTTCCTCTTACTATTAATTATTTATTTACTACTTCTTTCTATTTTGAAATTCCGTGTGTGATTTTATTTTTGTCGGTCCATTCAAAAGCGTTAAATGTAACATATATACATTGAGATTCAATAAATAATAATTTTAATATATATATATATATAGAATATAAATTATTTTTTCCTGAAAATACTGCTACATTTATTATTTTTAAAGAGAATTGAAATTTAAAAGCTTGTTATTTATAACAACGCTCAACAATCCCTCTCGCGTATATTGAATACAAGACGGGGGACTACGTGAAATCACGAGAGGGGCGTGGCCGGGGTAGTAACCCATTTTGATTTTGATTTTTTATTTCATCAACTACTCGTCTTAAAATAAGTGTTGTTTTAATTATTTTTTTTACACAAATTAAGCTATCTGATGAAATTACGAGTATAACATTGTGTTCGTGTTGACTGGAAGAGTCTATTTTTTTTAAAAAAAATCACATCTAAAACGTAAGGACATAACTGGAATAAATAGCAACAAAATTAGCGATTTTAAGTATTGTACCTTGAACTTCATAATAATAAGTTGTACATTTTGAAATCAGATCTTTCTAATAAAATAAAAAATAGTAATAAATTTATCATAACTACACATAAAAGAAATAATTATATTAAAAATATGAATAAATCTTTATTAGACCTAATAAGACATGAGAAATTGAGTAGGAATGATAAAAATTTAAAAATTAAAACGATACTTATTTTGGGCCAGAATGAAATGAATGCGAGTTGGAGTTGGAGTTGGGAGTTTGATTCGGAAGTTTGAACAAACCTAGGAATAAAGATAAGTGAGAAACGTTAGAAAGCGGGAAATGTGGTAATTAAAAGGAAAGGAAGGAGAAACAAACAAAAGAAGACTCTGTCCAAAAGAACCAACAAACAAGTTGCAACTTGCTCGCCCACTTGCTCGGGTCCGGCGTAAGCTGTGCGATATAATCAAATCAAATCACTTCCCCATTCATCATTCAAATCTCTTTAATCTTTTCCTCTTCATAAATAAAAAAAAGGTTCTTTCAACAAGAAAGATCAAACTATTGCACCTAGTCTCCCTTTTTATACTTTCTCTCTCTCTCTTTTTTCCATTCAACTCCACCCCCACGGCCTTCTTCAACATTTATATATATTGACCATCTGTTAGAGAGGAGAGAAAATAGAACGAACGGATCTTTCCTTTGATTTGGAAATTTGAAGACAAAGCGAAAGAAAGAGGGAATTAAAGGAGAATTTGGAGGGGAGAGAATTTAATAATGCCTATGCCTTCCTCTCTACAAATCCACAGAATTAATCCACCGCCAACCAACGCCGCCGCGAGCTATCAGAAGCCCGCGTGGGTGATCCCGGTCCCCATGTCCGTCCCGGAAAATGTCTTGCACTGCCACACACACGCGGTGGGTCCCGACCAGTGCTGCTCCGCTGTCATCCAGACCATCGCGGCCCCCGTCGACGCCGTCTGGTCGGTGGTCCGCCGCTTCGACAACCCGCAGGCGTACAAGCATTTCCTCAAGAGCTGCCACGTCATCGTCGGTGACGGGGACGTGGGCACCCTTCGGGAGGTGCAGGTGATCTCGGGGCTCCCCGCGGCCACCAGCACGGAAAGGCTGGAGATCCTCGACGACGAGAGGCACGTGATGAGCTTCAGAGTGGTGGGCGGCGAACACAGGCTGAACAACTACAGGTCCGTCACCACCCTCCACGCCGCCGGCGACGGAAAAGGGACGGTGGTGGTGGAGTCGTACGTCGTCGACGTACCTCAAGGGAACACCAAGGAGGAAACGTGCGTTTTCGTGGACACAATCGTGCGGTGCAACTTGCAATCGCTGGCTCAGATCGCAGAAAACCTGGCCACGAATAACGTCATTAAATCATCATCTAAACAGGGCTGTTGAAATTTGCTTAATTAAACAAGTGTCATTTTTTAATTATGATATTTTGGGTTTTGTAATTTTTTGTGGATGAACAGTCACAGATGCGTTAGTTCTTTTATAAATAGTAGAGATGGATGATGGATCATGGGGAAAGCCCAGAGAGAAAGTAGTGCATGCAAGGATTCTGATCAAAAGCTAGCTTTGAAGAAGGTGATATTTATACCCATTTAAATCCATTGTTCTTCATCAATATTTCTTCGATCCATTTCTGTACAGATATAATTTTTATGTCACTATTATAGTCATCCATGATCCGTGTCTCCACGACTTTGATTCTTTCTTTCTTTCTTCAAGTTCTCATTAATCAGAAAGATGAATTTTTGGTTGATGAGATATACTATGATGCGTTGTATTTGGCTAATTTTTGTGGTCTTCTAGCTAGCCTCCCTCTAGCACATGTTGGCGACATTGTTTTCTTCCAATTTCAAATTGAGAGAATATGTTCAAACGTTAATGTGATTATATTAATTATTAATTAGACGCACTCTTCAAGGTACGTACCATGTTTCTGTCTTAAATTTATTTTGTTGATCGGACCAAACACCTTAAGAAAGTACAGTAGTTAACGAGGTCCGATTCTTAATTAGCCTGGTACATCGGTAATTATACTTGTCTTTTTAATTCAAATTAATTTATAAAAAAAAAATCATTGTATTAAGGAGAAATTAATAATGAGTGAGAAGCCTATGATTTTGTCTCTTTGATGCGCATTTGTATGAGTACTAATTAACTTCAAATTTTCACTGAGAAAAAATTAATCTTGTTAATTATTGGTATAATATAATGGGGTTAACTAGGCGGCACCAACTCCAAGCCCCATGCCATTTTCCCACTTGCGATGCAAATGCCCTTACTTGCCTACACATCATTACGTACTTTTACCCTCCCATAATATCTGATCCCCAGTCAGAGGAAACCGTGATTCTTGCAGGTCAGATTGCCCTTTCAAATATATATATATATATATATATAAACGTGACTTTTTATACAAGACTATGTAAATATACTCTAAAATACTTTGCAATGCGTTTCAAATTTGTATCCATCTCATATTCGTAATCCATAATGCTTTTAGCAGAGGTGTGAGTGTGTGTGTGTGTGTTATTTCCTCGATCCATGATCCAACGAGAAGTCATTCTTCTATAATATTGAAAATATTATTAGAAACAGAACTCTTTAACGGGATGATAACAGGAAATACGTATCTGAAAGTGACCCTTTAAAGAGGTGAAAGGGTTTTTTTTCCTTGAGGGTTTTCCTTAGTTGTGAGTGAGGTAGAGGCACATGCAAAAGTAAAAGAAAAAGAAAAGTTGGAATTGGGTACATAAGAAGAGTAAGAAGAGTACAATGGGTATTAAAATAGAACTAGTTGGTTGAAGAATCAACACAAGTTGACGTTGATAACCACCACCAACTTGCACAAATTAAACCAACTTGCTACTTTTTTTTCTCTCTTTTTTTTTTTTTTTCCTTTTCTCTCTCTCTCTCTCTCTCTCTCTCTCTCTCTCTCTCTCACACATTTGAAAAAAAAGAAAAGAAAATTAATTAGTAGCTATTCTGGACAGGAGAGATTGGATTTTGCGAGTGCAAGTTGCGCTGCAAGTGGGCAACGAGGCTTTATTCAATCACACATGTAAATTTATATATATCGAGAACCGATCATCTATCCAAATTATTCTATCTTATTATGATTTAATGTCCGAACGTATCGTATATCGTTTTACTTATTACTAATAGTTAGTAAGAAGATGTCGTTTTTAAAGTAAAAGCGTGCCGTTTCGTAAATTTGGACAGAATAAAACATCATAACTTGAACAGGTGATCTATTTTTGTGTATATCTGTTTTTAGTTTTAACGCTTGTTGTCTTTTTTGTTGATTTAACTTCCAAGGAATCACTAGAAGATTACATGTATCCATCCATCCCACCCACCATTTTGATCATTCCTGTTATTAATTATATATAATCCTACCACTTTTATTTATCTAATAATAATTAATAAGATTGATGATTTAAATTAAGTCTGATTGGTGGAAGATTATATCAAATCCTTGATTTATTAATAGCTTAATTAATTTGTTCAAAATTTCTTGATTATTGCAATTGCAACCCTTTAAATTAAGGAAGATTATGCGCTATTTAATCCATAAAACGCGTCTGGTCCTTTAGACTTGTCCGGTGTATATATATATTTATTTTGCATATTCTTTTTTATTTTGATCTTTATATTCATTAATGTTGTTTTTAATTTGTTAAGTAAAAATTAATATTAATGAAATCTCCACAATACAATTTGAAAAAAAAAAAAAAAAAGAGTTAGAAGCTACATCATGGCGATCGCTTTGTTGCAATTAATTAATAATATTGAAGCCTTTCTTTTAGAAAAATACAAAAAAGAAAAAATAAAAATGTAGTTTTCTTGAAAGCTTAATTTAATTAATTAATGTCCCATGTTGGACTTGTTGGGCTTTGATTAATATCATCATTCATCGATCAGAAGGTTTAACTTGTCGGCATTGCCATTGCTTAACTTGATACCTATATTTAGCTCCATTTGTCAATATATGTTTGTTTGTATTTGCATGCAATGAGATAAAAGTTCGGTATGAGAAATTAAACTCTTATAATAAAACAGAGAAAAGTAACTACGAAACGCAGGTTAATTCTCTGCTCGATCGCTCGATTTGGAATTTTTAATTTTTGTCGTGTTATTATTATTATTTTTTTTGATCTCCAGAAAAAAAGTCAAAAGAATATATAAATATTTGAAGATTCGTCGTCTCAAGTTATAATTTTTCACTTGAAGATGGGAACTTGGTTAAGGTTCAAAATGGGTAGCTTGTCATTCTCATAAATTCATAATATTATGGACAGAAAGTAAACTCCTGTGTAATGATGATAGTGATTATCTATTTCCTTGAAAATTTAATTAGTCAAAACCCAAACCCATGGCCATATACTTACAAGTTGAGATCACGTAGTAGTAACGAGCTAGTGTCCAACAGTTATGACGCATAGCAAACCACCAAAATGTTGGGAAATCATTAAAAACGAATGAACCCAGTTTGAAGTTTCCGATCGATGAAGATGGATGGAGCAGGACCAACCATTATATATATATATATATATAGTCAAACTCAAACGCATCCATGGATGACTCGTTATATGTGTGCAGTCTAGAAGGTCGTAAGTGATGATACATATAACTACAAGTGCAACTTGAGAGGGGAGGGAGGCAATATTATTTTTATTTTTGTATATATTTGCATAATCTGAACTCGTCAAACAAATACTTTCCACCCAATAGCGAAAGTTTTATTAAAAAATACATATATAATATTAAATTATTTATTTTAAAAAATAATGTACTTTATGATCCATAATAAATCGTCATCGTTTAGCAAAACGTAGCTATTAACTTCAATGTCCTTGCCCAGAAAGCTACAGTTTCCATACGTACACTAAACTACAAAAAGCGCAGGCGCAGGAATTCCAACGTTGTCATTCCTTTTCTTCTTTTTAGGATCAATTTATTATTGGCCTCCAGGGGCTTAGCTCAGTTGGTAACTTGGCAGCAGAATGCAGCCAAGGATCAATTTATTACTATATATTATAGTCTTTCTACCTAGCACTAGACTTTTTGACCACATTTGCTACTGTTAAAGTCTGTAACTTGCTATTGTGGCAGTCTTCATATGGTTTGGGGCCATAGAATGCCGGTCACTGCTACTATTTGCCTTGCAACTTGCATTTGGGTAGCTCTGTTAGCAAATTTTGAATGAAAATTTGTTTTTCAAAAAAGAAAATTTAATGTGAAAATATATAATTAATAATAGAAAAAAAAATGTATTAAAAATGATCAAAAATATATAATATATAAAATTTACTGTGCAAACCAAAACAAAATCAAGAAAAAAGGGGTTTCTGTGGGAGATTAACGGTGAATTTGGATGTATTTTAAGCTAATTCCAGTCTCCTTAAGGGGGTGGGATTACCTTGTTTTCTGTAGATTTTGATAGCTGAAATTGAATGGATTAACTTCTCCTTTAACTGGAGTGGACCGTAAATATAGCCCAACAACACATAAATGGGCCATAAGAGGAAGATTTCCGAGTTCTTTTTATATACCACATGCAAATCTCATACATTTCATGTGAGATACTAGAAATGAGGACAACCACTATCCTTCCTTTCTGACATCCACGGCCGCCTACTCTGAACGGCCTACTCTGCCCCCCTTTCAGTCGCCCCTTTCGCTGTGCGGTGGCCCACTCTGAACGGTATATACTAGCTATAAGTCTCCCTTTTCAGGTCGCTCCTTCTGCAAACGTGGACGAAATATGGGGTCAGCTCTAATACCATTTGTCAGGAACTTGGGGATTAACCCACCCCAAAACCTAGCTCACGAGGAGAAGAGCCCAAACCTCCTTTTATATACCACGTGGAAGTCCATAAGCTTATAGATATTTCTTCATCTTGATCTAAAACTATTAACTTCAAGTCCTGGATATATTTGTTCTTCCTAAAGAAACAGAAACAGTATACTACCTCAAGGTTGATAATAGAAACGGAAAAAGATTGTGTAATGTTATTAAGATATTATGGCACAAGTACAGAGAGGAATTAAAAGAAAAAAAGAGGCAAATTCTTGCAGAATTCTATCCACTAGAAACATTCCAGAAATCAAAAGAACATTGCAAGAAAGTCAAGTGAAAGAACCTCTTCTTTGATATCAAATTTTAGATTATCAGTCATCTCACCAGAAAATTCATCTCAATTCAACTCTCTACTATCTATCCTAAACAATAGAATAACACCATAATAAGCTGGACCTCCATATATCATTTATCGGTTTAAAGTTTAAAGAAGATAATGGCAATCTGTTGGGTGTACCTTTTCTTCCTCCAGCAACTGCCACCCCGGAATGCAAATTCGCAAAGTACATTTTAAGGAAAACCAGTACTCCCCACTCACACTATTGCTCTCTTCATCTATTATAGTTTGATGTTTCAGGGGATTCGGTAGGCACAGCCGAGTTACCAGACGGAGGCGGAGTGAGAAGGAGGGGCCAAGAAGTTCTTTCGGGCGAGAGAGATAGGACTTGGTGGTTCTAAAGAAAAACTCAAGGTCAAAGTGTTCTATGGGAAAAAGAAAAAAAAAAAAAGAGCATCACTTCCGGCTTGTCCCTCTAATTGTTATTACTTTATAAAACAGTGTTGTCCTAGCTTAAAAAAGTGTTGCTCTGGCTTAATAAGTGTCGCACCAGCTTAAAGAAACCTCTAAACAAAAGCGTTGCACAAGCCTAAAAAAAGTGTTGCAATAATTTAGAAAAGTTGCAGTCACCTAAAAAAGTGTTGCACTAGCTTAAAAATGTGTCGCAGTAACCTCAAAAGTGTCACCTATCCTTGAGAAAAGTGCTGCCTAGACTTTAAAAAAAAGCGTTGCACTTGCCTAAAAAGTGTTGTAGTCGCCTAAAAGGCGTTGCACTAACCTAAAAAGTGTTGCAATCGTCTAAAAATGTGTTGCACTCGTCTAAAAACTGGTTGCTCTCGTCTAAAAGTGTTGCACAACCCAAAAACAAAGTGATGCACTAACTTCAAAAAAAAAAAAAAAGTTGCAGTGGCCTAAGTGTTGCAATAGCCTAAAATAATGTTGTCTTAGCTATCCAACAAAGGCAACAGTTTAAAAAAGTGTGACATATTGTAAAACTGGGTTGCATTAAACTTGTATAGCTTCACTTTTCTTTTAAGACCTATCAAGTAATGCTGCGATTGGGGACGATTCAGTTGTCCCTCCCATAGAACCACACGAATTTTTTGCATGCGTGATGCAAACAAACCCAGGCTCACAGCAAGCTCGATGCCCTTCCTCTCCTCACCAACAATTGCTGCATCATCATGGAAATCTCCACGAGTCCATTCTATCCATATAATTTGAATGATCAAATGCTGTCAGTTTGACAAATCCGTAATCGAAGTCTCTGGTAATACTCCAGACAGGAACAATGCTAGAGGAGTCGGATAGCCTTGCCCCTCCTCCTCGGTGACATGTTTCTCACACTCTGCATAAACAAAAACCAAAAAGAAACATAAAATAAATCATAAGTAAGCACAAGAGAGCTTAACCTTGATCAAGTTAAGGTTTTCACTAAGTCTAATGCTAAGACAAGTGAAATTTTTTTTTTTTTTTGAAGAAACGACTTCCAGTAAAACGTTTTCTTCAGAAAAGTAAAAAAAAAAAAAAAAAATTTATGAAGAAAACGATTCAACAGAAGGCAAAAGATCGTGGTGCTCCTTATACATACATAGTGTGATAGGCATGCAAAGGCTCACTCTCAGGATTGTCAAAAGTGTTCCGCTACATCCTATCAGAAGTCCAAAGTACGTAATACAGGAAATCCTCCGATATGATATAAAACATAAAACAAGCTATCAAACCATTAAAAAAAAGTCTGCGAAAACAGTCCCCATTCCCCAAACGAAAAAGGGGCAACAAATGTATCAAGGTTACTTGTGATGAATGAGAGTCTTCCGATAAGCCAAATTTTTCTTTCCATGTGGATGCTGGAAATCATGACAGATATCAATAGAGTAATGATATACTCATCAACAAATTATAACAACTTTTTGATAGCAATTCATGTGGCATGCATTCATTAGCCAATTATTTGATATTAATAAAAATGTAACCAATGAATGCATGACACATGAGTTGCTATAAAAAAGTTGCTATGATTTGTTGCTAAGACTATCAGATATGAATAATTAACAATAATAAACTTAACAGGCTACTTAAACTGGCCCAATGGGCCAGAACAGTACATTTTCCCTTCTCCTGTCATTTGGGCCCAAATTTTGGGGATCCATTTATTAAGAGCACATATTTATATTTATTTGGGCTTTAGGAAGGTGATTAGGGGTGGGGTGCGAGCCGAGCCGAGCCGAGTTTTGACGTGTTCATTTATTGTTCATTTATTTATCGAGCTTAAAATCTTGTTCATGTTCGTTTATTTATTAATCGAGCCGAGCCGAGCTTTGACGTGTTCATTTATTGTTTATTTATTTATCGAGCTTAAAATCTTGTTCGTGTTCGTTTATTTATTAATCGAGCCGAGCTTGTTCATGTTTGTTCTTAGCCCTAAGTGTCATGCTCATCTATTTATAAGGAATTTTCCTCCCAAATCTTCTCTCATTTCCGATGTGGGATTGGGTGAAATTCACCTCAAAATTGTGAAATAAAATAAATTTGGCCTTATAAAGATTCGAACCCTAGTTCCCTTACTTTTCCTTTTGATGTCTTACCACTGCACCAAATTTATTTTCATGTTATATGTATGAATGATAAATTATATATGTATTTTATCCTTCTTAAAAATTGTTTTTTCTTATCGAGCTGTTCACGAACGTAATCGAGCCGAGCTCCCTTTTGTTCATTTATTATTCGTTTATTAATCGAGCCTAAAATTTTGTTCGTGTTCGTTTATTAATAAATAAACGATCTCGAACCGAGCTTTTAACGAGTCGATCCCGAGCTTGTTCGTGAACGTTCGTGTTCGTTCTCATCCCTAAAGGTGATCTTTACTTCTTCTACAAATTACACCAATCCAAATTCACTAATTCTTCAACGAATCTCAAAACTTTGACCCTCAATAACAATTAGAGAAAAAAATATTAAAAAATTCTTTTCTCCATATTGACAAGGTCAATTCTGACCATCCACTGAGTCGTTGCATTTGCCAGTTGAACTTTGAAATCAAGGATAAAAAAGTTTAGCAAAGAGAAGCTCATTCCATGTGTCTTGAAGCCCCGGCAAACACCAATGCGTGCAATCCGCATAGCTCATCGGATTCCCCAGCTGCTCCGGCGTGAGCCGGCTCCATTGCTTCTTGTAAATGGAAGTGTGCGCATCTTTTCTATAGTTCGAGAGCTGCGTGATGTTGAGAAGCACGATGGGGACCTTCGTTTTCCTGAACTCTTCTCCGAGCACTTGCATTATGCTTTTTCTCGTGTCCGATCCCCAGTAATTTGGATCATCTATCATCGTCGTTTGGTTATAGCAATTCCCCCCTTCCTTGCCTCCCCAGTCTATGCTCCTGCGCCCAGGAAAAATAAACTTATTTTGTCATCGTTGTTACATAACACAAAAAACGTAATACTAAAAGTGTAACAAAAGATTCTTACTTGCTGTGAGAGGGGGACATGCTAGTGAAGAAGACTCTGGTTTTGTCGAGATCCATATTCCTCTTTATCCATCTCAGCATACTCTTCATGGCCATGCGGTAAGCATCCTCCGTTGAAACTTCAACAATATTTTTCAGTTCGTCCTCGAAAGATCCTTGCCTGTTAAATAATTGAGATCATCATTACGGCATTCATCAAGTAAGGTACCCTCGGTCTCCCCTGTCTACTCTCTCAAAATACGGAAATGAGCCTTATATGTGATATGTGAGTCTCATATTTCATTGTGAGAGTATAGACAGTAGTGTAACAGACCGAAGATCTGATCTCGGAAGTAACAGAGATAAAAAAAAGTATGTATTATTACAAAATGTTGAAGGTTTTTCCGGTCATCCACCAAACGTAAGTGTTGAACACCATGATATCAACTCCTTTCCAATGTTTGCCGTGTTTGATAATCGAACCTTTACGGACCAGCCTGTCCTGTATTCTGTGCACGACCGCATCATCGGAGTTCGATTCCAGAAGGAACGGCGCCCAATAGAATTCAATTGTCGCGTTATATTCCTGATCATTATGTATTAGAAACGAGACTCTTCTAATGAAACAGATATAATATTATTACGTACGTGAAAGATTACCTTAGCTGTAAAAACAGTGAGGGAACCTTTGTCTTTCATGGATTTGGCATGGTCGGGGATGCCTCTCTGAAGCAGACAAACCATGGAAGTAAACTGGCCTCTGTTCAGGGAGTCTCCGACGAACATCATCCTCTTTCCTCGAAGTGTTTCCAACATTAATGTTGCATTGAAACTGTTTCATTCAAATTTTTTTTTTCCAATAGGATCACCGATTCAAGTTGTTGAAATGACGTCATTTTAGTATTTGAACAAGATATATATTAAGAATAATTTAAACATGTTATTCTATATTAATAATTGGAAGTCTATGATTCAACAAATCACCAACGACGTTTAAACAACATTTGAAAATAACTGCAAATCGAAATTTTGCAGGTGGACCTGACCTACGTACGCCACTCATATATAGTGTGTGCGCGCGTGTGAGGCCGATCGTCAAATAACAAACGACAAGCAGGTGGAACCGTTCAACTAACATCATAAACATTAATTAAAACTAACTAAAAACAAACGGCACAGCGAAGGTGATGTAATTAACAAAGTGTATGTATTCCTATGTGTTAAAAATATAATTTTATTTTAAAAAAATTAAGATTTCAACGAAATTTTTATACACTCACTCCCGGTTCCGTTAGAAGAGTCCACTTTCAATAATATTTTATGTTCCAATAGAATAGTCTATTTTAAAAAATTTTACTTCTCCTACCCTTAATAATACAATCATGTGTTGGTCATAGTTATCACATATTGAAGTAAGGATATAATGTAATAAATTATGTCAAATTAGATATTGTACGTGTTGTACCTTGACATCCATAATAAGTTGTACACTTGTCAAAGTGAACTTCTCTAATGGAACGAGTGGATTAATAATTAGCCGAAGTGAGTGTTGCCAAAACATTATGACTGCAAGTTGTGCACGAGATGTGATCTTTTGTTTATTTTAGTCGAGTTTTCTATGTCTACTTTTTCATAAAGTGAGTAAAATTCACATATGTTCTAGGCAAGAGTGAGACTAAAGTAGACATAAGATCTCAGAGGTTTGCATTAATAATCACTTGTTTTATTTTAACAAAAATGTTACTCCTATATTATAATGAAGAGTAACTTCAAAATCACTCAAAATTGATGAGTTCGTAGTTGGAGGACGGCTTCCATAAGATATTAAATAAAATATTAAAGATAGCATCATGACGACGACGACGACGACGATGCATACCTGGGAAGTTCACAGCCATGAGGCTTCCATCTCCAGTGCTGATAATCCTTGTCCGGCCGGCCGCGTTCTTGGCAAGTCAGCTGCGGTTGTATGTACGGACATTCCGATTCCTCGTACAACGGCCGGTTCACCTCGTCCCGAACCCATTTCCCACTAAACAAATCGCATCCTTCCTCGGTTTCTCCAATGGCAAACGGCAACTTTCCTCCATGCTTCTCTAACACCAACGTACCCAATTTAATTAACGATAGACAGATAGAAAAGCATATATATATATATATATAAATAAATACATGCTATACTCACCGGTGGGTGAGAGATCGATGGGGTAGTAATATTTGGAAGGATGCTGGTAATCGAACTGTCCGATGAGGCAACGGAAGTCTTCGCTGTAGAGGATGGTGACGAAGACGATGAAGGCGAAGAAGGTTAAGAGAATAGGGGAGAAGCGGCTGGGCTTTCTGATGAGCACCAATTTTGAAGATGGAGAAGAAGAGGAGGGAGGCTGCTGAGACGTCTTCATGTCGATCGATCGTCCTTAATTCCCCCTGTTGTTATGTTAGCTATGCATTTGGTTTGAAGAAAAAGTTGATAATCTCGGACTGATTGAATTATACATGGTGTGTCTATAGTTATAAAGATGGATATTGTGGTACCGGATACGAGAATCGGGTGTTGGTACTGGATAGTGTAACTGGGTATATTTGTTGGTAAATTGGATGCTTATTAATGGGTATTCAAGATGGTGTCATTTAAAAGAGTTAATGATAACCAATACTGATTTAATGACTAGATGAATATTATTGATTTAATGGATGTATGAAAATTACACCGGCATTAAACCCGATGGCAGTTACAAGGAATTAAAACCCGATAATAATTATACAAGTGTTCCAGCAGATAAAAACGAGAAATGTCTTCTATAAATATGAAGGGAGAGGTTCAAAGTAAGGGACGCAATTCTTCTCTTATTATAATACTGATATTACAACCCATTGCTCTTATTATTAATTTGAGCATTTCTTAAGGTTAATTGGGTGATCTAGCTGTTCAAATTCCGTGATTGGGAGATTCATCCAATACCTGATTCCGGAATATAGGTACTTAATTTGTTTAGGACATATCGTGTTTCATCAATATATTTCATCCGTAAAAAGTTCGGTTTTAAAAAACACACAACTTACGCAAAAGAAACGTATTCCAGCTTTATTGATTTCGTGATGTTCTTGTTACTTGTTTTTAGTTTTTACTCAACCAGGGCGTCGGGGGAAATCAAACTATATTATGTGATTAATTTAATTTGTGTGTCATCTCACGTTGTGTGTTCATGATGAGTGGGGAAAAAAGTAGGGCTGTCAATATTCGACACGACACGACGACACGACACGAACCCGACACGATATAAGCGGGTTTGGGTTAGGGGTTTTCGGGTTGGTGGGTTAAACGGGTCGACCCGTTTGACCCGTATAATAAACGAGTCAAATTCAGGTCAACCCGCAAAACCCAATTACAACCCGTTTGACCTATATATACACGATCTCCCTTTTTGGTATTAGAGAATCACATGATCACCCTTCCCAAGCAAAACCAAAATGTCCGGACAAGAAGCCATAAAACATGACTACCTTTTTAAACAAAAGCAAAAAGTAAAACAGCAAACAAAAGCAAAAAAGTAAACAGCAATAAGAAATTGATTACTCCTTCTTTTGAAACCATACGACCCCATTCCAATAAACCAATCTTCTCCAATTCCTTGGCTTGGCTGCAATCTTCTCCAATTCCTGATTTAGCCATAATTTCATATTAGCATCACACAGACCCGGGGATAGCATTTTACAAAATTTCTTTTGCTGCGAGGGGAGTTAGCCCACTTTACCACGACACCGAGCTACTCCGAGCAGGCTCCGACGCTGCTCCCCGCAAACTCCCGCCGTTGTCGTTTTTGGGGTGAAGGAGAAGGTGATCTGACTAAGGAGCTTGTGCTCTGCTTAATTTGGAGGCTGAGTATGAAGAATGGAGAGCCCGACGCTCTCTCGCGTTGGAGGTGGAGTGCAAGGAAATCGAACTCTAATTTCTTTGCCTCATTTTTGGGGGTGGAGATGCGGGCAAGGTGCTGATGCTGTTTTTGTGAAGAAGCCGAAGAAGGTGGTAGTCGGGGAGCAGCGACCTTTCCGACGAAGTTCCGATTGATTTCCCGACGCTAATTCAGCGGGATTTTCTCTATTGGTTACCCCCAAGAACACCCCTGACGAGGGCTGCTCGGGCAAGGTGTTGCTGCTACTGTTTTTTGAAGAAGCCGAGAAGGTTGTCGTTGAGTCGATGCTTTTGTTGGGAAGATGGAGAAGAAAGTTGACTTGCTGCTATTTTAATGGGTCGGGTTCATGGGTTGGGTTCGGGTTACACTTTGTTAATCAAGTCGGGTTCGGGTTTATATAATTGACCCATATAATAAATGGGTCGGGTTCGGGTTTACAAGTTTTAACCCGCCAACCCGAACCCGCCAACCCGAACCCGACCCAATTGACAGGCCTAGAAAAAAGGGGTTATAATAGGACTAGTTTGGATGATGTTTGCTTTACTTCTAAGACAAGAGTGGTTGAGAAAGATGGGAAATCGGTTTCTTCACTTCTTTAGTACTTTTGTCTATTCCATCATTGTACGTTTTAAAAAGCTCATCTCGAAGGAGATCCTATTGCTTTTTTTTCTTTTTTTTTTTACTTTGAATTAAAGCCTACCGTTATCATTTCAACTTCAATTTGTTGACAGTCTCTATACTTGTTCATTATATTATTATCGTCTTAGTAAAAGAGTCGTATTTTTAATTCTATTTTTTTTTTTGGTGAGAAACTATGACTATTTTAATGGAATCTACTGCAGAAATATTAAGATTTAAAAAAGGAGCAGTTGTCAATTATCATATACAAAGACACACCTAATCCATTATTGACCAAGGGAAACAATTTTCTGGCTTTGTTTTGACTATTACTAATTAACTTGATTCTGATGTCCTACGATATTTTTTGGCCAAATTCCCGTTTTTGCCATTTTGGTAATTTTTGTCTTGGCCCTATCTTTTGCTTTTTTTTTTTTGCAAAATTTCGATTTATGCTTGTTTTCATTCCGGCTTCCTTTTCAACGTGCCTAGGATTCATTTTTTGATTGAAACAGAGAGAACGACTAGAAGTCCAAAATTGCAAGTACATGCATATCCAGCACAATAGCACAGCCATCATCATCTTCTCAACAAGATACCATGGCCTTCAAAATACTTAATGACCAGTGTCATTGATAACAATTTTTCAAAAAAGTACCAAAAATTTACCCCTCCAGTAAAAAATGCTCAATACTGATTGATGATCATGATCAATAATGGCTATCAATTTGAATGGAGTATCAGCATGCAGTTTACTCCAAGAATGAACTTAATTCATCGGAAAGTGGAAACCATTTCAGAGAACCTAAAAAGAGCATCAACTTGCTAAAGAATCATAAGCCTCTTCCATGATAGCAATGCTACATGGGTCCCAAGACTCTATCGTCCGTATGATGTCGTAACTCTCTCCACCTGTTAATGTCATTCTTCAAAAATTGACAGGAGAATAGGAGCTCCGGTAACCTTCAGAGGGTCCCCTAAATCTCCGCACCAAAGACATTAATGAACTCTGCAAAGCGAAAATATAGTGTAGGTTTCAGAACTTTACCGCTTAAGAACTCCAAACTTCAGGAGGGAAATTGGATAGGGAATACAAGAATATAGGACCCAACCCGGTAAGGTGGGGGGGCGGTTGTTGTTGTTCTTTATACAGAAGGGAGTGGGGGGGCAGAAAATATTATAGTTCATACTATAAGTCCTCTAAGTCAAACTTCTTGTTAATTGAAGCTAAAATTACTCCAGACAAAAAAAAAAAATTGCTTCAACAATGAGAGATTACCTGAATTCGATGTGGTAAACTTGCCCAAAATTCCAAGTTTGGGATCGCCTGATAATTGCAGGAAGAAACAGTTACAAAGCAGTGTTGATTGAATCAAAGAGCTTTGCCCTTAAGAACAGGAGGTCAGTGGGGTTTACTAGGAGTGCTCATCACAACATTCATATACCATCTCATAATTTTGTTTCTGTAATTCGAGATTCATGATTTTTTTATTTTGGTTCCTTTTAGCTTAAGGTTCATTGGCTGCAGAAACTTGGCATAATTGCATTGAGCAAAACTATTCTAGGTTGAGAGGAAAAACCCATGAGACTATTATTGGCCCACCTACATATGAGAATTACATATTTAACTCCCAAGAGGTTGCATCTTGAAAATATTAATGATTGTGTTGTAAATTTCAACTAGACTGAGGTTAAAGAGGAACAACAGATACAACACTACGGTAAAGTAATTAAGAAAGAAAAAGGAAGAGCTAAATGAGCTGTGTTGAGGAATAGCACCCCCATGCCTAAACCAAATTCTAGAGACACGAAAGGCTTAGATCTAACAAGAACGCCAGGGATAAAAGAAGTAATGCTCTGTTGTCCGGAAAAGCAAAAAGCACCCAAACACTGAAGAATGAAAAGCTACTGATGGAAACTAAAATAGATCACTCACATCTATTCCATGGATATTTAAGAAGAAATATCGATAGACAAAGCCAGCGAGCATGTAAGCAGCAAAGAGGCACAAGAGTCTGAGAGGAAAAAATTTGGCAAGTGAGCGTTCCACAAAGTCCAATATCAAATAAAAGGGAAACAAACCCCAATTTGAACGGAATATAACTCTTGAGTGGCTCAACACTTACAAAAACAAGAATGAACCAAACCATCCCCATCCACTTGACCCTGAGGATATCACCTTTGCACAGCCAGCAGGATGCCTCAGTTCTGTAGCCTGACAATAAGACTAATAGTGAGCAAGAAAGCAGATTGTACGCTGAGAAACCATTTCCTCAACAAAAAGATGCATCTGAGGAAAACTCTCAATGTTGGAGAGGTAATTAAACAAGGATAAGCTAAAAGAAATTGTTTAACCTCTCAACTGTGCTAGCAGTTAACCTATGCAGATACAGCCCAAGCAGCAAAAATAAATCCACACCAATTTTCTCTTATTCATGTGGATCACAAACAAACAGCCAATAATGGTCAAGGTTGAGATATGCAGTACAAGACAAAACACACTTTGCCACCTTTCTCAAATTTAGCAAAAATTGATAACACAAGAAATTCATTCAACGTTATTCCACATTTAAACCAGTCTAAGAAATCTAATATGTTTCTACTCCCAGCTAGATCCAAAATACTTCATTCACCTTAAGCAGTAAGGACAGTGAAAGAATTTGACAAATTAAGCAAAAGTATCTGGATTCTGGACAATGAAGAATGGCCAGCAAAATTGCAGTCCACAATGTCAAATGAAAGCACAACAAATGTCATAGTAAACAAATATTGCTCCCACTGGTAACACACATCCACACATTCTTGCTTGTGTACGCTTAAGTCTCAAGTCAAAAGAGTCAAATTCAAAGCACCCATCCCACAAAGAATATCTGGGTATTTCACAACTAGATAGCAACATAGTGCTCACTCAGAAGCAAAACTCCTCAACATGTAAGCACTCACATAATCACAAGTTCCAGATTTCTCAAGTGTCTGTGGACCCTGGAAAACAGAATATACAATGTCAGACAACACTTTAAATGAAGAAATAGAAAAGGCTGTAACAAATCAAGAAGATTCGTGGGCAATCACTCACTTGAAAGCCATTATTATCACAGACAACAGACACAGAGAGTGAACAGTTCAGTTTTGGCTGACTGTTTGACATCTTAACAATAACACCCATGTGTGGCTGTGTGGTATCTGCCACATAAATTAGCCAAACAACAAACTAGAACATCAGTCATAAGATCATCAATTACAACTTCATCTCATGTAATCTACCTAACTAAATAAAGTTGATAGTCTTTGCAGCTCTGAAAGCAGCAGAAGTTCACAAAATCACAGGAAGGACAGACGTACCCATGGGATAGACAATTGTGCTTGTTAGACGTCCAATAGAATTACAAACAGGATAACCTACGCGTGCCACACATCACAAATGAGACTTGTGTTAGCAGAGCTCCAGCTAAATCCGTATGCAGACATAGTACATAAGTTATAACCACTATACTATGAAAATACAAATCTAATATCTGCTCAGGGGCAGCATAATTGTACACCCACTCTAGATTCCAAAAATTGTAGCTTGTAGATGATAACTCATCTAACTTGATTACCTATAAAAGCAGACAATAGCAAAATAAAAATGCTAAATGAATTGTTCACCTTCAATGATATTTGACGCCAATGCACTACAACCCATGCCACAGCGTGATGAACCACCACAGTCCTACAAATTAAAAGAAGAAAAGAGGATCATGACACAGAGATTTTCATCCACTATCTAGCGAGCAAGGGAGAGAGAAAATAACAGCTGAATGATGTACCAGTATAGTTACTCTTCAGATTTAAAAGAATTAAAAACTAGATAAACATGATAATATATTTTTAAGCTCTTCCATTGGACAGTGAGCAGATAACTTCCAAAAATTAGAAAAACCACCTAAATTTAGAACTCACCTCACAGCCTACACAGGTAGGAGGATCGTGGTTAAACAGCATAAAATCACAAAGCTGCACCAATGAAACAGAGGAATAAACCATATTCAGAAAACACTAGAGATGCACGATGAAATCATAATAATCTGCATTTCCTTGATTATTCTTAACATGTATACTGCCAATAGCTTTCAAATTTCTTAAATAAAAAAGTTACTTCCAAAGGGAGAAAATAAATTATTGAATCATAATGCAACCTGATAGAGCCAACCTGAAACCAAACCACAGTCTCATTAACTGCTACCTTGTAAAACCTAACAGCAAGGTTCAAATCAGTAAGTTACATTAGAACCAATCAAATCAAACTCTCACTTTCTTCAATTGAAACTGCTTTGCCCTTATTTATTCAAAACAAAAAGAACTACAGAACCCAAATGGATCAAGTGTAACCTAAAACGGTTAACCTACTTCCCATTCCTAATACTAGTAGCGCTCAACTGAGCCAGAAAGAACAAGAACAGTAATAATAAGTGAAAAATAAACTCTTTTGATGCCATCCCACCTCAATGCAGAGGACAAACTAGTAAATCAGAATAGAGAAACCCCAGATGAACATTTTAAACAAAATGAAGGATACAGGGGAATACCCATCTTCGCTGAGGACGCCGTGCGGAAATTTACTAAGTGGCGAAGCTAAACTATAGTTGTAGAGCTTGTTGTTGTCCTTGTAGCTGAGCTCGCAGATGGCATTCACCGAGCTGAGACCGATTCTGTGTAAAATCGTTGCCAGAAAAAGCATAGGGAAGAAGAAAAGGGAGGACCGATGGGGAAAATTGCGGGCCATTTTCATTGCTGTTCCGACAATATCACAACCAATTTTTAAGGAGCGGCATTGATGAATGATTAATCAATCATTGCAAGCATCAGCTCAAACGCCTCCCCGCGAAATCAGAAAAAGGGCAACGCCGACCAAATGTGGAAGAATCCGATGGGGGAAGTCCTCAACACATAGCTGAAAGAAGGAACCCCTTCATGAATTTACAGACAGAGGAACACAAGTAAACGACGACGTAGCGATGGCCCTAGAAAATTGTTCATACTGAGCAAGCTTGTCCCATCTGGCAATGAAATTGGTATAATCTTGCACAGATTCGTTTCCGGCGGTGAATCTTTCGAACTTTACTGTTTGGGCGAATTACATTTACCTTCCTCGAATTGTGGTTAAATTATAAACACACCTCGAATTTTCTAACAATTACATTTAACTCCTCAAATTTTGATAAAATTACAAATATATCATTTTGAAGCAAATAATTGAACTTATTTTTGTTTGAGAGTGTCTCTTGTACGACGGTATAATGATCCAATAACAATAATTCAACAACTAAAATTGATACACGCGTTTATATCAATACGCGATATAATATAGACTAAATTCAATACGCGTGTTATATTCATTGCACGCGATATTTATTGTTTTAAAATAACTAAATACATCAATAGCTATACGCTATACATCAAGTATTATACATAATATTTTTGCAACTAAACTTATAATTGTGATACATCATCATTATATGTGGTACACCATATGTTATACACAATACGCAATACATCATATCCTTTATGCGTGTTTTATGTACATAATTGTAATCCTCCATATATTAAGTACGATATATGTATTATTAGACTGCCAGATTTGTGGCTTTTTGTAGATTAATTTGTGATATTAGACTCTGTGTTGTTTCCATTGCTCTTTAGGAGAAACTTCACTTTTTTTAAGAAAAAAACATCTTTACAACCAAACATTTTCATTTTTTATTAAATTCAAATTTATTTCTAATATACTCACATTATTTCAAAAAGAACATATCATTAATTATTTTTTACACAATTTTTCACAAAGCAATTTCCTCCCAAATAAATTTTATCCCCAAGAAAAAAATCTCTTATTTGAGTTACCATCCATATATAGCATTAGAAATCTTGAACAAATTAGGGAATAAATGTAATTTTCAAAAAATTTTGTGGAATAATTGTAATTTCACCAACATGTGGGAGAGGTAATGTCATGGTAAAAAGGGGCCCCCAACCAATGCCAAGCCGTTAGCTCCTCTCTCCTAAAAGCAGGAAAGGCAAACGCGGCTTTCATAAAACTTCGGAAAGCTATTTAATAAAGTCGGTAGGGCTAAAAACGAACGCAATCAAATTAAGGGGGAATTGCACACTGTACGACAATCCTTAACTGCGAAAAATATGGCGGCACCTGCTGAAGAATCCAACCCAAACAGAGCCCTGACCGGTACTCGCTTCTCCGACCTCAAACCGCCACTCTCCGACGAGGTGCTTGAAGCCCTATCCGAGTCCGGGTTCGATTTCTGCACACCAGTTCAAGCAGCCACTATACCTTTACTATGCAGCTACAAAGACGTCGCCGTGGACGCCGCCACTGGTTCCGGCAAAACCCTGGCTTTCGTGATTCCTTTGGTTGAGATTCTCCGTCGTTCCCCTTCTCCCAAACCTCATCAGGTCGTCCTTTTTTATCCTGTAAAATGCTTACTTGACAGCTTACCCTTTTTTTTAAAAGAAGCACCTTATAAGCTACATTGAGATTTTATTTTCCTTTGTGAAAGATAGTGAATTTCTGAAGATTTGCAATTCCGAAGTTCTAATTGAGTTACCGCCTCTTCCGTTGGTTTTGGGTGAAACTGATAGTGGCCTGAATGTGGTTATACGTGGAATGAATAGCTCATGGAAATTGCAGAACGTTTTTTGTTTTGCTTTTCAATCAATGCAGTTTGCGATTTATTGATGTTAATTTGTGTTTGAATTCATGAGTAAGACGTAGACAATGTGACCTGTTCATGAACTATTGTTTTGCTTTTCATTCACGTACTAAAGTTTTAGCTTTTAACAGGTATTGGGACTAATTATATCACCCACAAGGGAACTGTCATCACAAATATATCATGTTGCACAGCCATTCATCTCAACGTTGTTAAATGTTAAGTCCATGCTTCTTGTTGGAGGGGTGGAGGTAAAATCAGACATGAGGAAAATCGAGGAGGAAGGAGCAAATTTATTGGTTGGCACACCTGGGAGGCTCGATGACATAATGGACCGCATGGATATATTGGACTTTCGGAATCTTGAGGTTTCAAGCTACTTCCTTTTCATGTGATTTCTAAAATAGATTCATGAAAAATGTTAATGTGGGTGTCAAAGAAGCTTATTCTTTAACAATTTGAAAGACAACACCAGAGGTATCACTTTCTGGACTATAAATCCAACTGGAATTACATTGTGCTGGGTTGATATCAGTTTTAGAAAGAATGCATAATCGACTGTTGGTATGATCTTCTGGATAATACTAGGCAATAAGGACTGACAACTTTTGCATTTAGGCGTAGCTTTTGTAATGACAAAAAAAAAGAACTTTTTAGCCCTTAATGCAACCTTTAGCCAGTCTAATTCATTGTTAGAGGTATGAATTAGAATGACACGCATTTAGAACATTGCTTTCATGTTTTCTTTTTCACTGCAGTTTAAAGTTTGGATCAGTATCTAGGGCTTTTTTTCTTTCTTTTTTTTTTTCGAATTTTCATTTCTACCGGTATATTTCATTCTCCAGGTTCTAATTTTAGATGAGGCTGATAGACTTCTGGATATGGGATTCCAGAAACAGATTAATTCTATCATATCCCGGCTACCTAAGCTTCGTAGGACTGGTCTTTTCTCGGCTACTCAAACGGAGGCAGTTGAAGAGCTCGCCAAAGCAGGTTTAAGAAATCCTGTCAGGGTTGAGGTTCGAGCTGAGATAAAATCCCTTAATAATTCAACATCCTCCCAGGAGCTGTTGCCATCTAAAACACCTTCTGGTCTTCACATTGAGGTATTGTTGAATTCTCTGCTTGCTGACAGTTTGTCTTCCATAAATTTGATTGGCCTTTTTTTTCTTTGTTTTCAATTAGTGATTTTCAGCATGTTTTTTTTTTTTTTATCATCGGGCATAGTATATTGAGTGTGAAGCAGATAAGAAGCCCTCCCAGCTTGTTGAGATCCTTGCTAGCAACGTGTCCAAGAAAGTCATAGTGTAAGCTTGGTGTTTCATAATTTATTGAATGTGGAAGTTTGTTTTAGTTATTTGGACGTACTAGTATAAAATGATTCTTATGTTGCTGATCTTTGTGATGTTGCAGTTATTTCATGACATGTGCATGCGTAGATTACTGGGGAGTTATTCTTCCGCAGCTTGCCCCTTTGAAGAGTTTCTCTATAATTCCTCTTCATGGAAAGATGAAGCAGGTAGCTCTTGAACCTTGTCATGCTATTTACTGTTGTTCAGTTGTCTTTATTTTACTGCAATAATACACATGTTCTGTTTGTTTCTGCATGGATATTGTGCAGATTGCAAGGGAAAGGGCACTGGCTTCATTTACCTCTCTGTCAAGTGGCATCCTTCTATGCACTGATGTAGCAGCACGAGGTCTTGATATTCCAGGAGTTGATTGTATTGTACAGGTAATCTTGTGGTAATCAACTTGCCTAACTTCTTCTTTTCTCCTTCAGGTGGAAAATCTTTTATGTATGTTTTACCCCAGTATGGAAGTACATTAAATAACTAATTTAATGGTTCATTGGCATCAGACACAGGATCTGAAATTTAATTTTTATTTTCTTTGAATCATGGTAAGCTACTCGGAGTTTTAAGATTCATGTTTAAAAGGAAATAATTGAGAAGGGGATGTGTACCAAACGTGAAAGGTTGCTGAAGATGCCAGATATGAAAACGATTATATAAGTAGATGTTCTTGGCTGATGTTTCAATTTGTCAAACTTATTAGTGGATTGGACTACTAAGATATTAGCTTTAGTGTTTTTTCAATGAGCAAAAGTGATGTCTTGGTTCTTTGACTTAAATGATCAAAATTCTTGAAATGATTAAAGTTGCTGTGGAAGTTATACTCTTTCATTTCCACATGCAGAGTGACCCCCCACAAGATCCAAACATGTTTGTGCACAGGGTGGGCCGAACGGCTAGGTTGGGACGGCAAGGAAGTGCTATAGTGTTTCTGTTGCCAAAGGTTTGTTTCTTTCACAATTTATCTTTTAGTACAACACTATGCCTTATGCTTTTGTTTCATTTTGATAGTTAATGCCATCTTTCTTATATGTGAACAGGAGGAAGCATATGTTGAGTTCCTTCGTGTCAGGCGTGTACCACTTGAAGAGAGAAAAACTTCGGATTATTTGTGTGATATTATTCCTCAGGTGAGCTATGCGAGACGCTTCTATAGTTATACGTGTATTCTGGTCACTTTTGCCTGATCCTATGTGGCTAGTGGTTTTTCTAAGTATGTGTTTGTGGTGAAGGAGAGCAAACATGAGAGGAGCCAATTGGATCATATAGTCATGTGATCTATTGGAGTAGACTGCATTGTCAGCACTTTTCCCACTCTTTTGTTAATTCTCTTGCATAATATTGATAACCATATCAGACCATGTTTATTTTGTGTTATTTCTTGGGATCTGATTTAATTGCTGGTACATATATTGATTGTTAGAGAAAGTGAACCTTTGCTTAGTTGCCATTAGTAGCAAGGAGCTTGCCAATTTGATCATGACATTGATTTTTAGTAGCTTTCTTTATTATGTTTGGTGAACGTTAGTGTTGCTTATGCATCTCGCATGATCTTAATATATGTTAACTAACAAAATTACTCAAATCGTCTCATCCAGATACGGTCAGTGGCATTAAAAGATCGTGATGTTATGGAAAAAGGGCTTAAAGCTTTTGTCTCCTATGTTCGTGCTTACAAAGAGCATCACTGTTCTTTTATTTTCAGGTTATCATGGTTTGCAGTATTTATTTATTTTGTTTGTCCATGTGTGTATGTGTTATGTAATATTTCCTATCTGCAGGTGGAAAGAACTTGAGATTGGGAAATTGGGCATGGGTTATGGCTTATTGCAACTCCCTTCAATGCCCGAAGTGAAGCATCATCATCTTTCTACTGAAGGTTTTACACCAGTTGAAGATATAAATCTGGAGGAAATCAAATTTAAGTAAGAATCTTCTCCAAATAGTTGGGTTTTAACATGAAATAAAGGAAAAGCAAAGGGATGTCAGATCACAAAAATGTTGGCATATAAGTGAGTTCTGGTGGATATTGATCTTATTACCCTCTTCCTGAGAGGGACTATTCCCATGAATTTGTGTGTTAGATTGTTTTTCATGATTATATAATTAAGAATAAATAAATTTGACTTTTGGGCTTTCAATATCCCATGTCTACTAGTTCTCTTTGAGTATTGAACACATTATGAATACACCTTTCTGTTTGATTGATGAGTAGTGTGAGTGGAATTTGAAGATGTTGCATTCTCTTGATTGATGATAAATGTAAGCATGCTAAAGGTGTGCTGGATACTCATGAAGTCTACCATGCAGGGATAAATCGCGTGAAAAACAACGAAAGAAGAACTTGCAAAGTAAAAAAGCGGCTGAGCAGCTACAAAAGGAACAGAAGCCAAAAGTAGCCTCAAAAGCTGCTCCTACTGTAACGAGGAAAAAAACTGCTAAGCAAAGACGGGCTGCTCAATCAGTTGAAGATGATGAGGAGATGGCTCAGGAGTACCGCTTACTGAAAAAGCTCAAAAAGGGTGCCATTAGTGAAAGTCAGTATGCAAAATTGACTGGAACTGAAGACTTACTTTAAGACAGGCAAAGCAATATCTTGGTAAAAAATCAGTTGAGATGCGAATCAGAGTTCTCAGGATGCCTGGCAATTGTACCAGAATGATGAGCTTTATGTGAGCAAAGGTGTACAAGTTTCTTCATCTGCTTCTTGTACTTGCTGGGCAATCGAGAAGTTTAGCACTAGGAAGGTAAATTGTTTTTCTATAATAAAATTGGCCAAGTTTTTATTGCTTTGGTTTAGTGCCATTTTCTCTTTTTTTTTTTTTATGGCTTGAGATATCTTTTACAAAATTATTTCCGACAGTTAACAATGAATAGAGTTGCATGTGTCCCTTGTTTTAGTTTTCCTGCATGTGTGAAGATATCGTTGACATAAATGAAGGTTTTCTGCCAGTTTGTCATTGAGTAGTGAGTACATTTGCTAAGACTTGCAAGGGTGGTTTTCATTTTTGAGATTCTCTTGGTTTTCTTTTTTTGTCATTCCTCTATAGCCCAGAAAAATCCTCAATCATTTCGGAACAGCAGTTCCCTTTAGCACCTATGTTCAATCAGCTGATTCCTGGTTTGAATTATCTGCTTTGATGCAGGACTATTTAACCTTAAAGCGAGTCGTAGGAGGCGGAAACATCAGGAGATTTGTTATTGCTTGGTTTAAGAGCCGCCACTGTCGGTGGCAAAAGCTCTGAATACTTGTTCGTCCAAATTAAGACTTAAGTCTGCACAAAGTGGTATCTTCCCAAGCGCTGCAGATGTTTGGTTTGTATCTCTGGCTGGAAGTTGGAAGAGGATTGCTTGTAATTGTCATAACTTATTTTAACGTGTAAACAAGTTTTTGTGTAACACATCAAGATGACTCGTCGTTGATGTACTTATTATTTGTATATGTTAAGCAAGTATTTGTTGTGACAATGGCTGGATGACGAGATATGATTCATATCGCCGATCCCACCACATCGAGGGACAGGCGTAGTTGATGTTAAGCATCTTACAGATTAGGCAGCATCTGCCCCAAACCATGCAAAATTTCCCTTTTCTGGTATATGTTACCATGCGAGGGCATAGCGATTTGGGGGCTTAATTGTTTACGGATTAGGCAGCATCTGCCCCAAACCATGCAAAATTAAGACTTAAGTCCGCATTTCCCTCTGATGATTGTAAAGGAATTACATTATCAAAGAAAGGACTTCTATGCAAAGATCCCTTTTTTCTTTGCTTCTTTCCTTCTCTCAGGATCCTTACTCCCGTATTCAAAGTGTGCTTCTATAATCTCTCTAACGCCGATGCACCATGACCCTACTTTTTCCTCTTTCTTTTTGTAGTTTTTTTTTCAGTTGGAAGAGATTTCCCTATAAAGAAACGGAATACAACTACAAAAGCTTCCTGACGATTCAGAAATGAAGACAGCAGAAAATGTGGAACACATCTGCATAACTACGGAGCCCACGAATGCTGGAAAAGGTTCTACTGTAAACAGGTAGTTTCATACTTGCACGAAACTGAAAAAATAAATCTTCTTGGGAATTGGGATATGCAACAGCGTGACTCTTACTTTATTAGCTAACTGGAAATTTACTTCGTTACACTAATGCATCTCATGTCACATGTAGTATGGACTTCTATTATTATTGTTTGTGTCTTTGAGATTGGGAACGGGGTTTTGTCAGAAATGATTAATGATTCTGACATACCAATGACATGGCTATGGCGGAAATGATACGAAATTGGAAGACTTTGAAGTTTTGGGCAACGGTGGAAATGGAATGGTCAGTCAATATTTCTACAGTCATTACTCTCTTTGTTTCTGTCCGCCAATCAATTTACAGTTTACTTTCTCTTCCATGGCTGACTTGAGGTCTTTCCTTCCATGGCTGACTTGGGGGTTCGCTTGCTTAGCTCTTACGCTGTTCATTTCTTCCATGCTCACTCGCTTTCGCGACTATATAAGACAAACTTACAATCGCCATCGTCACAGACCCACTCTCCGCTCTTTCAAACACTCGCTCGATTCCTTTGTGCTTTCTGTAAACATGGGTTCCACCGCCGAGGAGGAAGTCGTTGTGGCGGCTCAGAGTTCGGATCCTCCGCCGTTCGATCCCAAAGAGCCCGCAGTTCCAATCTCGTACCCTCTCAAGACTCTGGAGGAGCTCGAGTCAAGGTCCTACTTTGACTCCTTTCACTACCCTTACAATAAGTCCCGGGTCAAGCTGCAGTCTTCCGGCGGCGGTGGTGCGCCGTTGCCGCAGCGGCCCAGGGTTCTGGTTTGCCACGATATGGCCGGAGGGTATGTTGATGACAAGTGGGTTCAGGGAGGGAGTAACGCTGATGCTTATGCGATTTGGCATTGGTATTTGATGGACGTTTTTGTGTATTTTTCCCATAGTTTGGTCACTTTGCCCCCTCCCTGCTGGACTAACACTGCTCACAAGCATGGCGTCAAGGTAAAGCTTTGGTTTTTGATTTTTTTTTTCTCTTTATTTTCTTCTACTTTGGGTATTTTTTTTTTCCCTGCACTGTTTGTAATGAATTGTGATGATCTCAGAAATGATTGGTTTCCTTTACTTTTGGAAAAATTGTAAAGTAAAAGAAGCCATCAAAGTTAACTTTTTGGAGGTTCAGGGTGGGGCTTCTCAATCGATGTTACGGCGTAGTATTCTCCAAAAGTATTGATTTTTAGATGTATACATGCATAAAATGAATACGAGTACGTAAGTGCACATATTGCTATATTTGATGTATGTTTGAACTTAGACTGAAAAAATGCTAGTTCAAGATTTTGCCTATTGGTGGTTATTGAATTGTATTATGGTGTGGGATTTGGTTGGTTTATCTTTTTACACACAGTAACTAATTGTTTACTTATGGCAAATTAAGGTCTTGGGAACGTTCATCTTTGAGTGGGATGAAGGGAGAATTATGGCCAATAAGCTGCTGGCAACAAAGGAATCTGCTCAAATGTATGCCGAGTGCTTGAGTGAGCTTGCTGTTGCTTTAGGCTTTGATGGATGGCTGGTAAGTATCTGGGGTAATTTAAATGCTTTACACACTTGGTCCTTTTCCACATTACTTGATAAATGACTTCAATGCTGGTTTCGACATTTTAACATCATATAAAACTGATGCCTGCATGCAATAAATATCATTTGATAATTGCTGTAATGAAGTCTTTTGGTTTTCCCTTCTCTTAAAAAGCATTTCTAACAAGCAGGGGTGCACGCATAATAATTTCATTTTCTAATCACTACAAAATGACGATTCATTCTGATCTCTCGTACTGGCAGCTAAATTTTGAGGTTAAATTGGACATTGGACAAATCCCGAATTTGAAAGAATTTGTGAGCCATTTAACTCAGACCATGCACTCCTCATTACCTGCATCTTTGGTCATATGGTGGGTCTTACCGGATTTGTGTCTCAAAATGGACGTCTATACTTTACACTTAGTACTAATTTTGAGCTTAATTTTTCAGGTATGATAGTGTTTCTATTGATGGTAGTCTTAGCTGGCAAGATCAGTTGAACAGCAATAATAAGCCTTTCTTTGATCTATGTGATGGCATATTTGTGAACTATACATGGAAGGTATCATCTTCTGCCATGAATCAGTTCAAATTCAGTTCAATCTTTTATATGTTTTCGGTAATTGTCGTCTTTGTATCTTGCAGGAAAGTTATCCTAAAGATTCTGCTTTAGTTGCTGGTGATAGAAGGTTTGATGTTTATATGGGGATTGATGTGTTCGGTAGAAACACTTTTGGTGGTGGACAGTGGACGGTATATTCTTGTTCCATGCCACCATTCTGATGAAATGTTCTGTAGCTTTTATTGGATTTAACACCGGCTTATTGAGGATACAGTGTTTCCTTATTGAGCTTTATTTAATGCTATTCTGTTCTGCATAAGTTTATTAAGAGACAATGATTTATACGTGCATCAAATGACTAACAGGATAGATTAATTTATCAGTTTATTATACCTACTAAACCCTGTAAACATATTTTTTTTATCTAATGGGTTGATGTCTAGAGAGTTGACTATAGTTTGGCTTTCTTGTTTTCTAGATTTCCCTTTCTTTACCTCCTATATTTGATCATGAAGTTCCATCTCTTTCACCAAAAGCCAAATGGAAGATGTTTCTTGCATTACTGTTTTGAAGCAGATCTCATGACCTTGAGAATCTTAATTTTTTTTTTGCCCCTTAGCCTCGATTATCAATATTGGAATTCTGAGCAAGTTACTGTGTTTTCATATTGGCAGTAGTTTCCTTTTGCATTTTTTTTTTTTTTTTTCCCTTTTCAGTCTTTGGTATTTCCATCTTGATGTTCTAACAGTTCTGTGATACATTAACTCTTCAAAGGTATGTCTCTGTATCTAATTAGTGAGTGTTCCCACAGACAAATACTGCACTTGATGTAATAAGGAAAGCTGATGTTTCAGCTGCAATTTTCGCTCCTGGATGGGTCTATGAGACCAAACAACCACCTGATTTTATAACAGCTCAAAACCGGTAAGTAGTTGCTTTCTGTGCAGTTTTAGTGAACCACTTCTTTCAAAGCTATGTCACGTGAGAGTACTTGAGATCGTATTCTATACATTTGAATACTCACCGAGTAGAGAACATGAAATTATATTGAAGAAACCCCTGCTTAATATGAATTGACAGTTATCTGAATTGTGATAACAATCTGTTAGTTACAGCTTTTCATCTTGACTTACTGATCTAAATTAGATAGCGTAACTTAGTGATCTCATTTGAGGGCTTGCATGCACTTGTACCGTGGCGTGTTCCTCTGTTGTTTGACACTTTCTGACCTGAAAATGCATGATTTCACGCAGTTGGTGGGGCCTTGTTGAGCAATCATGGGGAATTTCACAGAAATACCCAAAAACACTCCCATTCTACTCAAATTTTGATCAGGTAGTAATTACACTTGTTTGCATTTCTCTCCTTATATGTTATTAAGTCATTCTTCTTTACGATCAATTTTGTGTCATTGTACAGGGTCGCGGTTACCACATCTCAGTTGACAGAATGCAAATATTCGATACTCCTTGGAACAACATTTCCTCTCAAAGTTTTCAAGTAATTTCTCCCGTTGATATGTCATTCTTTTTATCATTTCCGAATGTTCTGCCCTACATAGATTTACATATGAGTTCGATAATGTACAGCGAATAGACACATTACTATGGATAATTTCATGCACTCATGTAGTTGAAGAAATCTAAGACGGGTTCAAGGTTTGATCAACTGTACATGCAATTCAGATTGAAAAACTTGCTCGATCTTTATTATTTTGTACGAACCAAGTACTAATTATGTAGTGCTTTCCAGATCTGTGTTTGGAAGATCATGAGTATGGTTAGGCATGTTATATGATGGCAATATTTGCTTGAGTTTGGCAAACATGTATTGAGATGATTATTTACTTGTGTTTTCTTTTGTCTCTCTTCCAACTCTTTTTTTTTTGGCCACTACAGCCTTTTCTCAAGTTCTCTGGAGAAGCTGCCCAGGATAACATTCAAGTATATACTGAGTAAGTTCGATGTATCATACCGATTATCTCTAGGCATTGACACAAACACCTCACTTCTTATGAGGATGATGCTTTGTCTCGTTAGATTTGCGGATTCATTGAAGCTTTGAAGATTCTGGCCATGGACTATATTCTTAAATATGACTTTTCTTTAATCTTGGTCAATCTGTGAATGTTGCATCTGCCTGAATTGGATATGGCTTCTTGCTTATAAACATAATCTATAGCTGCTTCCGAAAACTAAACATCTGATTCTGTTTGCAATTGGTAGCTTTAAGGAAGCATCTTATAGTGGAGGAGGGAACATCACATTTAAAGGTACTCTTCGTGATGATGCTTATTTTACTGCCAGACTTTTTGAAGGAGAACTCGTCTGTGGAGATTCACCTCTTCACTTTACGTATTCGGTAAGTTCAATTTCTTGAGTTGTTGGGACTTTCTGACTGCAAAACTAAAGAATAATTGGATGATCTCAACGATAGTTTAATTTCAAACATGGCAGGTAAGGTCAGATGGAAGCTCTCTCATAGGACTCTCTCTTGAGTTCTCATCTTCCATGAAGGAGAAACGATCTGTACTCCTCGCGTCACAGGGTAACACTTTGTTAACGATGAACCGCTTCTCTAGCCAGTTTAGTTCAGTGATTATGCCACATCGGGTTACCAATTTAGACTCAGCGCCAGGATGGATCATGCAAGAAAGTAGGATTTCTATGAATGGGTACACTCTGACAGAAATTCGCGCTGTTTGCTACATTGCGAATCCTTTAGTCAGTGGCTCTCGACCGGAACCTGATGATCAGAATCAATCCTCTGCTCTTGGTCAATCAGGATATTATGCAGTGCTTGGCCATCTGCACATCCATACTCCAGAAAACTCGAATCTCCCACCGAGTTCACCGGTAGTTGCAGATTTCCCACCATCCAAATCATGGAGCGTTGAAGGTAAGTACATACAATGGAGTTCAGATTCTCAAGGTCTGAAGAAACTCAGTATTGAGCTACTGTGGCAACTGAAGAATGGGAATACAGCTCTGTTCCCAAAGTACAATATCTACGTCCAAAAAGTAGCGGATTCAAAGCTATCTAATGGAGGAGCATTTCTGGAAGAGGCAGAGTATCTGGGAGTGGCCGAGGTGGAAGCCTTTTACATCTCTGACCTCGTTGTCTGTTCTTCTACTACTTCAACCCTCAAGTTTATCATTCAGGTTTCTGATCTTAATGGGGCGAGCCAAAAGCTAAAAGAATCTCCTTTTCTTCATTTGGAAGTTCAAAGTTCTTGATATACAGGTTTGACAAACGGAACTAAAATTCCATAGATTTCTGGAAGCATTGTGCTGCTTCTCGAGCCCTCAAAACGTAGAGAAAAAGTGTTCTGTTCCACTAAAAATTTGAATTTGTGGTGAATGAAGTTGGAGTTTACCCGGTTTTTCCGACCCTGTGTGTCTTTTGAGGCTCGTCGTCTGTCTTTGCATGGTCAAAAATACCAATGAAATCTTCTGCCTGTTCAATTCGATGTTTTTTCTGTATAATTTTTTATAGTAGAATATTGGGTATCATGATGTGATATGTGGGTTTTACCTTGTATTATGAAATGATAGATAGAAAAGACAGTAATTCGGTAGACAGAATATCTGATCTTGTAAAATAATAAATAAATTTTTTTTTAAAAGTAGAAGTTGCATGCATTTAACGTTCGCCGGTCACTTCATTACTTGGACTTTCCTCAGAATGAATAATTGTCTCAAGAATTCCTCTCCAATAACGGTATATATGTGAACCCCACTTTGTATAAGGAAAGCAACCCCCTCTGTTCACGGACTTACCAGACAATTCTTTTATCCATTAGACATTAAAATCAGGTACTAATAGTTGCCATCCAAACTCTTCTAATTGAAACAAAAATGGTACGAGACATTAAGAAATAAGATATGCAACTTGAAATAAGATTACATCGAAATGAGCACTATTTAAATATATATCTACCATATATAATAGAAATCAATATAGGTTTCACCTCAATCTGCCACTTGGATGTCACATAAGCGCCACATAAGTCTAGCATTTAATGTAATATACATTATCATTATGTAACTTACCTCTAAATAATGCCACATGGCTGCCACATTAGCACATAATTTAATAAAATTTCCATATAAAGGCAATATAAGAGGAACATTTAATAATTGTTTATTAAAAACATAAATTTTATTTTCTCTATTTTAATTGGATAACATTTTCATTTGTATGTTTAGCTTCTTTAAATTATTTTTCAAATTTCTATATTAAAAATTAACGTTCATATTTAACCCTTCATATTCAACTTATTTAAATATAAATATAAACATATATATATATATATATGCATATATCTTTCATATTTTATCAATATGATTTAATGTAGAATATTAATTAGTCATATTTGTAAAATATTAACCATTTATCATGATAAATAAATATATTATATACTTTTTATTATTTTCATTTACTCTTTTCTTTTTTTATTTTTTCATATACTATAAGTTTTGAATATCTGTAAAGGCTATTAATTATATTATGGTTATTTACATTGTTCACATAAATTTTCTTTATTTTTTTCACATCAAATTCGTTTATTTTTTTCACTTAAACTCTTGGTAATCCATAAAAAAAATATGAATAGACACTCACAATCTATATATATCTTCCGTCCATTCAAAAGAAAAACAACTTTTTATTGTTTATTATCCTTATGTGCATGCCTAATTCACGCTAATAGTGCAACTTTTCGTAATATATACGTCCATTTAGAACCTATTTTTTGTTTAGAGAAATTTTTAAAAAAATTTATTATTGATTTTTCTCAATCTTTCTTCAAATTTGCAGGTTTATGCTGGTTCAATTCTAATGAAAAACAAAGTTCCTCTATTCAAAGCTAGAAAATATGTCTTCAGGTTCACCTCATTTGACAACAGAGTTTCTCTCATGCCGTCGACGTCTATTTACAACGCGCATCATATTCATTCAACAACTTTGTTAATTTTTAGAAGAAGAAGAAGACTAAAGAAGTTGACAAGAGAAAATGTAAAAAGGTGAGGAAAGGGAAGAGAATAGGCATGCCAATTCTATATTTGACGAAAAGTCACAAGTATTTGTGTTATAGTTAACCCATGTTTCTTGTTTTTAACTATATATTTATAATAAACTGGTTATTATTTATAATTCTAATTTTTATATTATCACATAATAATATTATTGGGCATTCACCGTGCATACGCACGGTGTTCACACATAGTATATATATATATATATATATATATTTGTAGAAGATAAAACATTGTTAAAACACCAAATTTTCATCTACTTAATTAAGAAATCTTGTTAGTTTTGTCAAAAAATGGAAGGGGCATATGTAGTACTCCCTCTCTGTTCTATTAAAACATTAATACAAAACGATTTTTCTAATACAACAGTAGGACGTGATTGATAAAAGAACCTGAGAATATGCCCAAAACAAAGGCCCCCACGAATCCAAAGTGGTGACATTGTCAAACAAGAATATCTTACAAATTAATGGAGTGGATGCATGCTATCTAGCTGCAAGGTTGTTTGTAAATTAATTAGAGACCGATATGCTACGTGACAAACCATAATATGCCAAAGAAAGAAGAAAAAAAAAACTCCCAATAATTAATTTAATCTCAGAGTCGACTGTGTATTCCTGTTCCCAGGTAGAAAATAAGCGGAAATTAACGAATCAAAACTCCGACCTGATCGGAAACATAAACAATGGAGGGGAGAAGAAACTTGACTTTGTAATGCTTCTTCCACAGTGAAACGAATACTGGAGAATCTTCTCATTTCTACTGTCTTCAATCTCAACCCTCCCCTCTTACTATTGCCATCAAATTGTTTATGATTATATACTATGAGAGGGATTCTTATTTGTACAAACGGTGCTTCGAACTTGGAACGAGCATGAAGAAATGAATGATCATTCTTTATTTTTTGAATTGTTCTGCAGGATCCATCGCTCAAAATCTTTGGTATCTACCCGGACTCAATGAAAAAAATGGGATCGATCACTTCTTATGGACTCGTTGAGAATGATTCGGAATTCTTGCAGAATGGAACCGTGCAATTATATACTTATAATGCCGTCTACTATAACAATTTTTAGGAAATAATATTAAAAACATGACTTTTTAGTGAAAGCTGATAATGTACTTCCTCTGTTTCATTAAAAAAAAAAATCATTTTGTAATGCTGTTTTTTACCTTATTTTAAAGAGGACTCTTTTAATAGTATTGGTGAGTCCTACAAGAGTATCTTGTTAGTTAATCATGACTGATTCAAAACAAAGTTACAAGTTTATAATTTGTTATTGAATCAACCAGGAAGCTAAAAATCAGATAAATAACAATATATTCTAATCTTTGAAGTTACTATATTTTTGGAAGTAGATAACTAGGAAATGAGTCACATGCAAATGGTTGACTCCTCAACTTACCCTTGTTTTCAGACACACATGCATTTGTGAAATGATCACTGTTTCCAACACCCTATTCACTCACTAGCAACCAAACATTAAACAAATCAAGGAACAAATAATTAATGTTTAGTTAATAACTAGTAGTGATCGAGAGACATAATGTAGTCGTGGTGTCCAAACAGGAACTCTTTGCTAAGAGATTCCTGATGAACTGTTACAGACGAAGAAGAAGACGAAGAGTTGAAATTAACGTAGTGATGATGCTTGTCGTCGTCGTCGTTGTCCAGAAGAAAAAAAGAAACGTCATCTTCGTCCATCAACAACTTCGCCGGATTTTGTACTGTGACGTCATTCTGCATCTTCTGATCTTCTTGTTCTTGTTGTCGCATCTGTACGCAGAGTATCTGCGCTTGCGCCATCGCGAGCTGCCTTTGCAGCTGCGAAACCTGGTTCTGCAAGTACGATATCGCACCCACGCATCCGTACACCGGGTCGCGAACCCTCGCGTTCGCCTCGTACACTAAGCTGCTCACCGCGTCCGCCCTCTGATCCGCCGGGAGATCGTGCAGCATTTTGGCGATGTTGCTGGCGCCGAACACCTTGTGAACGATGGCGAACTTGTGAGGATCCTCCGCGGGGAAATAAGGCGCGAATGGGCAGTCCTTGGCGCATCGCCGTCGCAGCAATTTGCACGAAGCGCATGGAGAATGGCAATGTCCGCCCATTCTTTCTAAGGGAGGGATGGAAGTGTTGTTTAATTAATGTTGGAGAGAGTTACACGTACGTTGTTTTGTTGTACGTTATGAGTTAAGGTTTGTACATATTTATAGGAAAAGTTTTAAGTCATCAAATGTGAACCGCGGCCGACGTCGTCGTTTGAGAATAGAGATCAACGAGGGCATTTAATATTATTGAGTAATAATCTAGAAAAAAAGTTATCGTGCTTGTCAGGGTAAAGAATCAATTAAGAACCTTTTCGTTTTAGAGTTGATCGATCATTATTGAGTCCTGAGAAAGTCCCTCAAATCATGTGGCCGGATCTTTACGAACTGAGGCGGAACCAAAAAAGTCTCCTCTTTTTTAATGCAAAGAGTGACTTTTGTTTGCAGTGGCCTTTTCTAGTCCAGACGAATTACTGCTAAAAAAATTTTATTAAAATTTGTTTTTTATAAGTAATAATTTTATTTTATATATGAGTTGACAAGTCATTTTAACATGTTATATTATTGTCGATCCCCTTTTAACTCATTGCCGGTCTAAATTTTTTATTTTCTGGATGAATTGAATGACCCTATTTTTGGTGTAGACTACAGACTATGGACGGACTATGTGGAAGAGCCCAGATTCTTGAAAGAAATATTGAAACAGTAACAATAATAATAATAACAGGTGAGACTTTGGTGTACTACGTTGACCGCCGCCAACACTTGTGATTGGTAGTCTTATTGCCTTTGGTTCTGCTTTTGATTTTGACTCTATCGTTGAAGGAGGGAAGACCCCGATTCGTGATTCTTGTTTCTTGTTTCCATGGCATTATGCAGGTCCAGGCTTCTATACATAAATTACTGTATTTCACCCACTAATACTAATACTCGCTTCGTCTCACTTAAAAATATGTACAATTTATTATCGGTGATGAGGTACAACATATAAAATAAATAATTTATCACCATATTTTTCACTTATATCTTAACTTTAAAAGTAAAGGTTAATTATGAATCACACACATTATTAAATTAGTAAAATATATAATGTAAATAAATTTAAAATAGACTCTTTAAATAGGACAAGATTTTTTATTTAAAAATAGACTCTTTCGGAGTGTGACAGAGGAAGTACATTATTAGTAGAGATTTGATGGGTGGTTATTTTAATCATATCTGAGTTATTGGGTACAGATTTATAAGTTTTTGTGTATCAATTTTCATTTTATTTATTTAATTATTTATGTTGATTTATTTGACTTGCGAATACATCAAATTCAATCCTAAAATATTTTATATCTTATGGGGTAACTATCGTATTTTATATTTGTGTGCTGGTTGTTAGAATTATATACTTGGAGCTGGACTGGACGTTTCGGTTTGAGCCTCCAGGCAGGCGGCTGGCCCGTGATAGTTAAGACTTAAGACTTTCAAGAGTACTGTACCCAGTATGCTTTTATGGGCAAATGTCCATTTTTGACACTAACGTTCTTTTCAATGTTTAATTTTGCCACTAATATTTTTTACTGGACAACCTGAACCCTGCACATTAATTAACTTCATGATGATGTTCACAAGATTTCACTTTCATTTTTCTTGTGTTCTTAATCAAAACAAAAACGGTTTGTTCTTCGAACCTCACCTTTCATCGTTCATTATCCTTCATCAGCAATAAGTATAATTTTTCTACTAGTACATGTCCAAATTATTTCCAGGCAGCCCAAACAAATAATTTGAAAATGACCCAATAATTAACATCTTTAATCTTGATCGGATGTCAGAAGAGAGAAATTACAGTAACAACTGTTACTGCTTAATTTAGTACGGGCCATTATTTGTCTTATGATTGGGCTGAAACAGCAAGGCTCAAAAGCAATACATAAATAAAAAAAAGCTTAAAGCTACGTCTTTTAGTGAATGGGCCTAGCTCTTAAGTACCCTCCGAGCCCAACTAGTACATTTTGGTAAATTACATTTCAGTCATTAAAATCATACTTCTTTCGTCACATTCAAAGAGTCCACTTTCAAAACTTTTTTTTTTTGTCTCATTTAAAGATTCCCTTTTGAATTTATTTACATTACATACCCTTACTAATATATTACAATATGTGGTTCACAATTAACCCTTATTTCTAAAGCAAGGATATAAGTGAAAAATATGGTAGTAAATTACTTATTTTATGTGTTGTACCTCACAACTTATAATAAGTTGTACACATTTTAAAGTGGACTCTTTTAGTGGGACTGAGAGTATATTTTTGGCTCATAAAGTTTAAAAAACTGTCAAAATAGCCCTTGTTCATTAAAAAAAAAAAAAAAAAAAAAAAAGAAGAAGAAGAAACATTCTAGACAGTAGACAGTCCAACCATAGCCAAAAATAATATCTTCCTCCCTATAAATAAACACAACATTTGTGGTTGATTTCTAATTCTAGAAAATTACATAGTATTTGCATTATTATTATTATTATTATTATTTTTTTTTTTTTTACAATGTATTTATCTATAAATAAAAAAAAAAGTTTAGATGTATATTGGTCCCTCCAAAATTTGTTTCTGGATTCACCACTGACGAGAAGGACCTGTCATTTTCCATTTTACTCAATTCTCAGTTCCGTGGTCCATTACTTATCCCGTGGGTGTGGTTTTTGCCGTTTAAAGATTTGCCGCTCCGCTCATATTTTGAATTGCAAAGAAATCAATTGCCATTTGCTAACTTTCAGTTTTTTTATAGCAAAATATTCCACATTTAAAATGGTTTATTAAAAAGGAATATTGAATGAAATTAAAACAAAAATACATATAAGTAATTTCACTTTGGAAATTACACCAATAAAGAATCCAGATGCGCTTTAATGGAGGTCACAGAAATAATCAATGAATTGCAGAAGAAATAAATAATACGTTTATTGGAATTTGATATGACTTCATCCGCAGGAGTATTATTTCCACTTTTGCTTTGTTTCCCACAAGTTAATTATAGATGGGGTCCCAGAAAAAAAAGTACTACAGTATAATTTTACCCCTTTTCTTTAATTTACTACTCGCAAATGGAAAGTGGTCATCAACCAAACTTTTACAAGAGCCAATTGCCACATGCCATGCCATTTTTCCCTATGGGCCTGTTCTTTTTATTTCGTTTTGAAAACGGTTTTGGTTTCAACAGTAAATTTAATATATTTTAATCATATTTCATTATTTCTAATACAATTTTTTACTATTTAACATATACTTTTTATATTTTCAATATACTTTTTACATTATAAAACTATTTTTCAAAACCTTAAAAAAGACCATGCCATATCTCTCAATTCTCCATCATTGGGTATCTCTAGTTACAGAAGAAAGTTACCACTTTTTTAACCATACTTTATTGTACTACTAGTATCATGGACACATTATATGCATTAGGCAACTTTTATTAATACATTTGAGGCATCATTAGACACTCAGCTTGATATCACTATATTAAAGACCTTTTTACATTATGTTAGAATTTTATATTATTATTATTATTATTATTATTATTATTATTATTGTAAATTTACCCATCATACATCAGCACACTATTACAGAAGAATAATCTTTAAAATTGTGATCGTAATTTTGCTACTAGTACGATTTTAGCACATGACGTGTGATTTGAATAGCAAACACATATTAGTGCAAATGTAAAAGATATCACATTAAAAGAGTCACATAACTACTCTTATGAATGCATTTGACATGTAAAATTGAGAAGGAGAAACATCACTTATTCAAAAATAAATGAAGCATTCCGTAAAGAAATTGAGATGACCAGTGAGCACAAACAAAAGCAAAATCAGATCAATGTTCTGAAGATATGATCAAATCTTCTTTTCTCCTCTGCGAATAAATAATTAAAAAAACAGAAAAGAGATTTAGGAGAAAAAAAAAACAAAGAACTCTGCACAAGCACACGTGCCCTCAAAAAATTGTGTGTAATTTTTGTTCATAAATATTGAAAAGAAAATATACCAAAAAATTTCGAAAAGTTGTGTTTCGGGCGGGTGGGTGGTGGACCATTAGGACCAGTTTGAGTGGACCCGATTATCTTCGGGTCGGGGCTGCCAGAAGGATCCGCTCCGCTGAGTACTACTAGTAGAGTAGCACCACCTACTACTAATATCTTCCACAAAGCACGAGTCTACCACGCGCCTCCCGTACTACTCAATCCTCGCCGTTCACGTGTTCCCTCACCCGACGGCTCAGATCTTCCTCACCTGTCCCATTAAATCTCCACATATCCCCTTTTTCTCGCCATTCTTCGGCCTCCTCTTCCGCTAACAGACGCCTACATTTCCATTTCCCTCCTACTCTGTTTCTCTCACTTTCGCTTCTTCTTCTTCTTCTTCTTCTCTTCTCTTCTCTTCCTCTGAATTTTCCGGCGAAGTCAGTTCCTGTTCGTCGACATGATTCTCGAGGTTGCGCCTGCTGTTTCTCTCTTCAAAGGGGAGAATCTGAGTCCCCTCTTTTCAACTGCTTCTGCTCAGTTTTCTTCGACTGCTGGGTCTCTGTTTAAGGTCTTCCCGGCGAAGACCGGACACAGAAATGGAGCTCTCATCTGTAACGCCAAGGGCGGCGCCAACAGTAAGCCGCTGACGGGGGTTATTTTTGAGCCATTTGAAGAGGTGAAGAAGGAGCTTATGCTTGTACCTGCTGCTCCTCAACAATCCCTTGCTCGTCAGAAATATGTTGACGAGTGTGAAGCCGCCATCAATGAACAGATCAAGTGGGTAAACTGTTTTTCTTATGCGTTGGTTTTCCTTTCTGAAATATATTCTGTAGTTTCGTCCTCTTTTTGTTGGTGGTTAATTTTTTCCGATTTTCATGGAATTTAATTGTTTGCAGCGTGGAGTACAATGTTTCATACGTCTACCATGCTATGTATGCCTATTTTGACAGAGACAATGTTGCTCTCAAGGGTATCGCCAAGTAATATACCAAACCCCTCATGAAATTTGTGAATATTGTTCAAGTAATTTTTGTCAAACACTAACCAAAATCCTTTATTATATTTGTGCAGATTTTTCAAGGAATCTAGTGAGGAGGAAAGAGAGCATGCTGAAAAGTTTATGGAGTATCAGGTGCTGTTTATGTCTATTATAATAATAACTATTACTAGTAATTTTGCTATCAGTGCGCAATTTATCTGGAATATTTTACATGTTTGGGTAGCTTACTGGATCCACAGTAGGGTTGGTGGGTGGTTACTGAATATTACTTAAATTGCAGAACAAACGAGGTGGGAAAGTAAAGCTGCAGTCTATTGTGATGCCGCTTTCTGAGTTCGATCATACTGAGAAGGGGGATGCATTGTATGGTAAGTTGTCTCTTCAGTTCCTTGGATGTTCATGGTTCTTACTTTTAATATGTAAATATGTGGCTATCGTGATGCTTATCCAAAGGAATGTGTACATATTATTGTTGCAATATATTATTTGTCATCAAACAGTGGTTAACATTAACATATAGGGACCTTTCTCTGTCTGTTGGCATTAACATATAGGGACCTGGCTTTGATATGGGCCGGCCTATTTCATCATATTTGGTTGATTGCTAGCTAGGGTTAGGTTAATTATGAATATGGCCCCTCTTTTCGTGTTGATGTCACATTGTTCTGTATCTTTAGTGTTAATGCAAGCATGTGTCTCAGTGCCATTGGATGAAGTTGTTATCAAGCATAGTCAGCACTGCACCGTTAATTGTCTTTTTTGTTATTAAGATTCCCCTCCCATCTTTGGTGGTTTCCCATTTTTAGTGTCCATTTATGATTGGCTCTGAATATTTTTCCTACAGCAATGGAACTGGCATTGTCTCTGGAAAAGTTGACGAATGAGAAGCTTCTCAACTTGCATGCTGTAAGTGATGTGAACCTAAACACTTGTTTAGTTTGTTTTTGTGGCTGCAAATTTTATTTGTGAAATAGATTTTTTGGAATAATTTTTTATGTGGTGGCATTTTGGACTAGCTTATATGTATGAAAATGAAATTACAATATCTTTATACCTGATACCTAAAGCTGTTGGCTTCTTATGTTTGATTTGGTGCACAGGTGGCTAGTCGTAACAATGACCCAAATATGGCGGATTTTGTTGAAAGTGAATTCTTGACTGAGCAGGTTAAGACCTCTTCTTAACTTTTAGTGTTAATCTCTATGTCCCATATGAAGACTCTTTTTGGGAAGGGGAGTGAGTATTATGTTGCAGTGATGAAGTGTTGTTATAGGGTTTCTTAAAACTAAGACTATGTTTATTGTTAAACTTGATAGATTGAAGCAATCAAGAAGATTTCAGAGTATGTTGCTCAGCTGAGAAGAGTTGGCAAAGGACATGGTATAGTAGAAAATACACTGCTTGAGTTGATTGTTTTCGTTTTATTCCCTCCGTCCCGTGCCATATAAAGAGTATTACGAGGTTGAATTGATCAAATGTGCTTGTTCATGTAATGGTTTCAGGTGTGTGGCACTTTGATCAAATGCTGCTGCATGAAGGAGCTGCTGCTTGATTTTGAAGATGCTACTGAAGGACTAGTTGCTATTTCCTCTTAGACCGGTTGTGATTTGTGAATTTTTGTTAAGGTTTGGGGTGTATAGAGAGAGATTTGATTCCCCCCCCCCCCCCCCCCCCCCCCGTTGAGGAAGTTTAGTTAGGCAGTGGATGATGAAACCTTTTTATCTTGAAAAAGAATGAGCGGAAGAAGTCCAGATCTTCTTCATGCCCAGTCCATGGTTTTAGACTTTAGAAGAAGAAGAAGCTTAGTAGCGTTTCAAGTATTAAACTGGTGTTAGTAGTAATATGAAAAGAAAACGCATCATGTGGTCCTTTTTAGCTCAATCTTCTAGTAATCCTTTTAACTGTTGCTTGGCCACTCAAATATTCAATTGTCTCTTCCCGTTTCGAATACTTGATCAATTCAATTTTGTTTTATACTTTCTCCGGTTTTTTGTTAAAAACTACCATTGCCCAAATGTGCACCGGGGCATTGTTTTTGAGATAGAGAAGGGAATTGATTTCTTTCCAACCATTAGTATTCTTTTCTTAGCTTTCTACGATTGTGTGATACGAAAGGCTTCAGTTTATATTTTACTTTCTTTAATATAATAGTTATGTTTAAAGTTGGAATATTGTACTTTGTCCGTCTTAATACAATAGTTGGTTTGTCCCGATAAATTATAAAAATTATTCTTATTTAAGTTATTCTAAGAATTTTTGTAAGATCGGACATGATTGGAGGCGAGAATCAATTTAGTATTTTGAAATCGTAATACCTTAAAATCCGTAATTTTGCAAACTATAGTATTTTCATAAATTATATCTCTCGACTTTTTGAGACGGTAAAAGTTTTACTTTATGCAGTTTGAGACGCTTGCTGAAAGTACGGAAAACTTAGGCATTTATATTTAACTTAAATTATGATTTGTAAAATTATTAACAAGTTGCCCGTCTAGCTCAGTTGGTAGAGCGCAAGGCTCTTAACCTTGTGGTCGTGGGTTCGAGCCCCACGGTGGGCGCTGTATTTTTTTTTTTGCAATTCTAAATTTTAGTTTTAACGTATATAAATGTATCGTAATGATAATTATCAACAGCGTCGATATGTCCGAGTGGTTAAGGAGACAGACTCGAAATCTGTTGGGCTTTGCCTGCGCAGGTTCGAATCCTGCTGTCGACGGTTTTATAAATGGAGTTAGTAGAAGGGCAAAGTAGTAAATAGAATTGTTATTTCCCTCTACATTTCTTCTCCCCCATTGTCAATCTAATTTCTCACTCCTTTCTTCATTATCTCTGGTTTTCCGGAAAGGAAACCCTCACTTTTTCGAACAGTTCTAAATTGGCTCTGTCTTGGACGATTTGGAGCGCTTAGCTTGCAGGAAAGCAGAGGAGAAGTACGATCCCTATTTCGATTAGCACCAAAAGGTATCATTCTTTCGATCTCGAATGTTGATGTTCTCCCTTGTGAAGTGAGTGCAGTATTTTTTTTTGTATTCGTTGATTCTTGTCATTGTTTTTCTTTGATTTAAATCAATTAGAAAGAACCAATGGCGACCAGTAGATTTTGTTGGTGGTTATTGATTTAGGTAAATTTTAGGTCTTCAGACCCACTGAAATCACCTGTTATTGATCACGGAGGGTGTTCAGAATATTAGACCTTTTTGGGGGAGGAGTGTCACTCTAAATATTTGCTAGTAGAATATACTGTTTATTGATCACAGGGCATCACTTTCTCATTTTAAAACTGAGGAATGCATTGTCTCCTTTGAGTATTCAGCACCTTATATGAACTCTTTCGTTGGCCATTAAATACTCATAAGCTTGAGTCTATACTTTTTGACCTCCTTGGTTGCCATTGAAGACTTAGAAGAAGTCACTAACTGAACATACTCTGTTTGAGTGGCCTATGTTAAATGCTAAATTTACTCTATGATACATTGCCTTCTTATATTCTTGATATTATACCATATGGTTTGTATCTCCTGGGATTTCGTGCCTTCTGCCTTCAGACATTAGAATGCGATTTTTTATAGACATGAACCATTTAAAAATTTGTTGTTGAACTAAACTATATGGCAATAATTTGCCTGACTGACTATAACTTTAACGTTTAACACTGTCACCTTGGTAAAATTTAAAAGGCTGTCGAATATTTTAGGCATTTAATTTTTCTGGTTTGATTTATTGTAGGATTACAGATTATAGTTGAATGGCGGGTGTATCCTCATCTTGTTCTGAACTAAATTTTGAAGATATCAATAACGTCGACAAGAGTGAAGGTGGCAGAAATGAGCAAATAGATCTCGTGAGTCTAGACATTGATCCGAAGTTGAACAGTGATTATTCATTAGTATCCAAAGAATTATGTCCGAAAGTTGGTATATCGTTTGAGACGGAAGAAGATGCCTACGAGTTTTATTTGGCATATGCTAAAAAAGTTGGCTTTCGAGTAAGAAGAAGTAAAAGTCACCGTGATAAATTTGGAAACTTCACTGATAGATTGTTTTGCTGTAGTGCTGAAGGTAAAAGGGAAAAAGGCAAACGAGATACGTACGTGAGACCGGCACGGCCAGAGACAAGGTTTGGTTGTGAAGCTAGAATGAAAGTTTCCCGTCAAAGAGATGGAAAACTTCATGTGGTTGAGTTTATTGAGAAGCACAATCACTATCTTTCAGGCCCAAACAAGACGCATTTACAGAGATCCCATCGAAAGATAACTTCAGCTGCGGCAATACAAATTGAAATGACAAATGAGGTAGGAATTCCACGAAAGGCATCTCATGATCTCACGGTTAGGCAAGTGGAGGGTCGAGAGAATATAGGTGTCATCCCAGAAGACTATAGAAATCACCTACGGACCAAAAGAACAAGAGATGTGGAAAGAGGGGATACTGGAGGTGTTTTGGAATATTTATATAAGATGCAATTGGATGATCCAAATTCTTTTTATGCTATCCAAGTTGATGAAGATGACTTAATAACCAACATATTTTGGTCGGATGCAAAGATGAGAGCAGAATACTCAAATTTTGGTGATGTTGTTTGCTTTGACACAACTTACCAGAAGAACAATGAAGGACGTCCTCTTGCAATATTTGTAGGTGTAAATCATCACAAACAGATGACACTCTTTGGTGTTGCATTGTTATATGATGAGACAGTACTCACGTTCGAATGGTTGTTTGATACTTTTGCTAAAGCTATGTTTGATAGAAGACCTACAACTATTCTTACAGACGAAGATGCAGCAATGGCAAAGGCTTTGGCATTGAGATGGCCTGAAACAAATCACCGCTTATGTATTTGGCACATTTATCAAAATGCTGCCATCCATTTAAGTGGTGTTTTCTCTAAATGTAAAGATTTTTCTAAAGACTTTAGCTCCTGCATATACGATTTTGATGAAGAAGAAGATTTTTTGAATGCATGGAATGATATGTTGAGCAAATACACACTTGAAGACAACAATTGGTTGAGACGCATGTTTGGGATCAAGGAAAAATGGGCTTTACCATATGACCGACAAATGTTTTGTGCAGACATAACAACAACTCAAAGAAGTGAGAGCATGAATAGTGTTGTAAAAAGGTATGTCTCATATAAGCACACATTTTCAGAGTTTTTTAATAACCTTGATAGACTTCTTGAAGATTGTAGATATGAAGAGCTAAAGGCTGATTTAAGAATGAAAATAAGCATTCCATCATTGCCATTTCCTATTGAAATTTTAAAACACGCAGTAAGTGTTTATACTCCTGAGGTGTTCAAGTGCTTTGAAAATGAATGGTACAAGTCTCATAATTCTTGTATTGAAGCTTGTGGGGAGGTTGGATCAGTTACAAAATATGAAATTACTCCACACAAGAAGAGTTATCATCATATTGTAACTTATGATTCATCAAATGGGAAAGTTGACTGTAGTTGTAGGAAATTTGAATTTGCTGGAATTTTATGCTCTCATGTTTTGAAGGTTTTTATATTGAAAAATATCATGGAAATCCCGAGTCAGTATATATTGAGAAGATGGATGCGTAAAGCAAAACTTGGATGCTTTGGAGTTGAAACTTCTGGAGTAAACAAGAGCAATGTAGATCCCAAAGTTTGTCAAAGTATGTGGTATAAAGAATTGTGTGGGTTGAATATCCAATTGGTCACAAAAGCAGCAGAGAGGGAAGAAACTTACAAAATTGTTAAACATGGTATTATGAAGATGGTAGAAACTGTGGACGCTAGATTACAAGGCAATGGATCAATTGTTCAACAATCAAATGCAGGATTACAAGGTGAAGTGATTGTTCAAGGTTCAGGTGTTACAACGAATCCCTTGAACCAATGTGAAATTGGTACTGGAGACAAACATGATTAGAATTACAGGAATCAAAATCAAGAAGAAAACAATTTCAGGTAAGAGAGTGAAAGACGGCTTAGAGAAGAAAAATGTTTCAGGTAAGAGATTGAAGGGTGACTTAGAAAAGGCTTCAAGAAGGAGATCAACCGAAACAAGTCAGACTCCATCAAATGTTACATTTTTGCCACCACGAGTATCATCTACTATTGAGGTTTGTTTTACTAATTTAAATAGGATATCTCATGCATGTCAAATTTCTTAATAATAGTTTCTTTCTTTCTAATATATGTATCCACCCAACAGGCTAGCAGTTCTGTTGATAACTTACATACAGCTCAATCTCACCAGCCGTATTGTTTACCTAAGGAGCATTTTCAGGTATTTGTTTAAATATTAAGAAGAAAAGCTTCAATTTTTAAGCGTAAGTAAAAGTATTGTGACTGTTTACCACTTTATTTTTTTTTATTATAGGTTGTCTCTACTGGTTCAAGTCAACATAGCTCTGTTGAATATGCTCCATTTTTAATGGCCATGACAAAACTCACAGTTGGTAAATTGCTTTAGCTTGTACTGTATTGATGATGTTATTTTGTAATTGACTTTCACAGCTGAGCAATGCACGTCTTATAATGATCACAGCCACTACAACCTCATGGTATTGGCGTTTTGATGACGAACAGGTCACAAACAGAGCGCTGATATCGACTGCGAAGTAAGTGCAAGCATTGCTACTGAGATAGGTGAGTGTCCAATCCCAGCTTTGTAAGCTCAAATTTAAAAGATAAATTAGGAAGAATATTCAAGTTTGTCTCTTCATATGCGAACTCTGTTCTCTTTGGCTTGTACTGATTTAAAGTAGGGGATTTTATTTCTTATCTCTTTGGGTATATGTTTACTTTTTTTGTAACAATTTCAGTTCTTTAATATCATTGAAAGAACTCTTAAATAATGTGTTGTACTTTGATTGCATTCACATTGATTTCAGAATAAGTTGATGTTCAGGAGCAAACAAATCTGTGAGAAATATTGGTTTTTAGTGTATTAAGATACGCACAAAATTCTCCAATCTGAACAAATCTTTCCCTTTTTTACACTCAACTGTTTCTTTTGAATCCTTTTCAATCACCTGCCCCTTGGTTTCTTCAAAGTTCAAACCAAGGACTGGAAATTCTATGGCTTTACAAGGCAGAAGATACCTGCGAACCATGATAACTTAGAACACCAGGCTGATAAATATTTTCAATGTTCCTGTGCTTAATTGGCTCTTTTTACTTCATTTTCTTGAGCATTTCTATTACCTGGTCATATGTTTTGAAGCTCAAGTACCTCGTCTTTTGGTATCTAGTAACTTTTTAAAACTTTTACATTGTCTTTGGTCTTCGTTTCTTTGTATGCAATGTCGGAACAGACCGGCGGCTGTTTGCAGTGGCGGCCAACGTGACGAGTTTGATTACAGTCCCAGTTTATTTCCTGAACATCACCAAAGCTGTCGGAGTACCGGAAAGATGCCCACAACATCCGGCAGGGGAAAATGCTGACGCCGGAGCAACAGGTGGAACGAGTTTCTCTACAGTAGAATCATTTCCCGCATCAGCTGACAAATTAGGAATGTATAGCCATTAATTAAAGATTGAAGGTTTTTCCCATGTAACCTGAAACCTGAGAATTTCATTCAATTTCTCTTTGTTTTAGCTCGACCCCAAAAAACATTTGAAAGGTGGATAGTGAACTAGACAATATTTTTGTACATATTGGGCCGCCATATCTTCTTATTTTTAATTTTGGGCCTCTCTCTTTTTCTTTGGGCCTCTCTCTTTTTCTTTGGGCCTCCAACTTAAAATAGTACTAATTACCTTATAATATAAAGAAGAAATTAAATAAAGGAAATAATATAAGTAATTATTTTCTTGAAAATATAAAACGTCATCAAGCAGATGTAATACAAGCATCCTAATCGGACTAAGGAAGATTATTTGGATCAAATAAAGTTTCTACATGTTTAGATAAGATTTTACTAACACTTCTTTGTGAGCGTTTTTTTGTGTCCCAATAATGAAAACGCTTATGCACAAACACGTTCTTCTCGTTCGATTGAACTAGAACATCTTTGTCATTGATTATACAAACCACATCATTTGCATATGATGCATCCCTTGGGTGTTGAATTTGAGCCTCATTGAATTTCGGGTTAGTCGCGTAAATGACATTCTTCTCCCACTTTTCAGTTTCAACATCAATCAATCTCCAAATCTCTGTACTTGTAGTCAATCTCGTCATCAAAGCAACGCATCCTCTCACAGCGACTATCTTGTATATCTTACGTTCATCGAAATCTCTTGGGACACGTACAAATTTAAGTTTCTCTTCCCCAACCGAGAAAATCATAAGAGCTTTTAAATTTGTATGTCTAACCAAAATGAATATTTCATTTTTGAAGTAGAACGAAATATCGTTGTTGCCCATAGCCAAGTCAATAGGAAGAGAGGGCGCCGGGGTGATGTCCCTCCATTGTGAATTAGTAGTTCCAAGAGTGATAACTTGGAAATAAAATTTTCCGGACCATCGCATTTCACTGTACACACGATGGTGACTACACGGAGGAACATGAGAATTACAAGCAAATTTTTGGAAACACGTCACACGACAAATGCTTAACACCTTATATTGTTTAGTCGAGACATCAAAACCTAGGTAATAAGAATTATTAATAAAAGGTAAATTTCCACCGGGACCAATTGATATATCTATGTTGGTTAAATGTTGGGGTGGGAAACGATAGGCTTTTCTAGTGCTGGGATTCCATACCACATCACCGATACATGTCAAACCTTCCACGCTCTCACCAATGCGGACGATGGGTCCTTCGGAGTCCAAATCCAAGGATGGATTTGGATTTGGGACACGTGTCATGTTCTCGTCTTCTGGATCCATTAACATAAATTCTCGTCGTTGTTTTCCAAAATCAAATACAGTGGCATTTATCGTCTGTTTCTCTACCAAAAATTTGAGCCCACCAAAACGATGATGCGACCGAAGGCGATGTGCTTCCACAAAATGGGGATCATCTATCAGACAAAGCCAGTTCTTGGATACGCACCGAAACTTAAGCAACGATTTCACCGGTAACTCTCTTAGTATTAACGAAATAATATCGCTTGGAATATCGACTTGGCGCAGCAGCATCCTGGGAATTTTGTAAGCCGATTGCGTCGTCATGTTCTTATTATACTTCTTCTTCTGATGTGATGAATTGGAAGGTAAATTGTTTCTTCACATTATATGTATACAGAAGAGATATATATAGAGATAGTTGCCTTGCCGGATGGCGGGTTTAATTTCCAAATATGAATTGGAAATTGAAGGATTTGGAAACTGGGGAAGAAATAAATCCCAGAACGGATTTGGAAATATGTTTACATGAAGAAAAGTACTCTCTGGTTTGGTTTATACAAAAAGTCAGAGCTAGCTAGCTGAAATTTAATTTGGTAACAAAAGAAAAGAAAGAAGAAGGCGATCGTGTCGATAAAACAGGCTTTCAGTTTAATATAATAATCACAAGTATGTCTTATTTTTAAATCATATTAATTTTCGGCCAAATGATAATTTGGAAATCTTCTAGCTAGCTAGCTAGCTAGGACCAAACAAGTCCTTTATGCCACTTAATTGGTGATTGCAAAACTAACAATCAAAATTGAATCAAAGTACAAATGTATGTCTCTTAATTTACTGATCAGTAACATCCATCAGCATCTTTTCTTCCAAACTTTTTTAATGCAGCCTGGAAATCCTTGTTACTTTCGCCTGCCTGTAAATGCATGCAAACCATTTAATTTCAGTACACATCCATCCATTTTAATGGAGCTTGAGAAGGTAGGTCATCAGCCATGTTAAACTTACCTGCAGCCAGCCATCTTGGTGATTCATTCAGGGATCAAGAATAGGCCAGGCCAAGAATTAAAAATCAATCCCTTTTAGAAAGTTTTCGACATAGAGTCATTATCTGTGAATGTTTAATTACATGAAGTTAGTTTTTCTTAATGACACATACCCCTTTTCGGCCAATGGATCGAGTACTCTGCAATTCGGCCGCCGCTTGTTATGCCTCTCTCTAAATAAAACCAAACATGCATGGAGTACTGCCAAAACTGAATAAATACTAATCTCCATTCCTTCCTCATGAAAAACCTTTAAAGTGTTGAAAGCTGTACCTCTGCTATACTCAGATTTAGATCTTTCCTTTAAGCTAAATTAAGAAACCATTTTTGCATCTTTAATTTGTGATGACTCACAAAAAAATTAAACAAGAATCATGTTAACAAAATGCCTCTTCAACTTCAAAAAAGCATGTGTAATCAATATTATAACACAATAGGATTGTTAAACTATTAAAAGTTGCTGGCTGGCTCGTTAACAATCTTGGAAGAGCTAGAAAACTTGAGACAATATATAAGATCTACCATAGTCTACAGTAAGCGGAATGAATTTCCTAGTTATAGAGCAAAGAAACTATTAATTGCTCTAAGGTAAATATATAATCCTAATTGTTATAAAGAAAGGATTGGATTGCGTGCATTTTGTTTCAGATTTTCTTCTTCTCCATTTTGTAGGCAACCTGTATTCTTACGATGACCAAGGAAAATGATATACTCATGAGATCCTTAAGACAAATATTGAAACTGATCAGCTACAAAATGAACTATTAATCGCTCTAAGGTGGATTAATAATCCTTGCTAAACTAATAAAGGTTGCCTACGTACTAAATATAGAATGCAAATAACATAAGAACACACTTAGATTCACCGTCGATAGTTATAAATATTATTCTTACATCCGGGTCTGCCATCAGAGTAATTTGTGCATAGACTTCAGCAGTCTCTTATATATTCAGCCTACAAAAAGGGAAACCCCGTAACATTAGCAAAACTATATAACTTACTTAAAAAATAACTTTGGAAAATACATAAATCAAAGCCAGTTCACGCTCAAGCTAAATATCAGTATGTTAAATCCAACAACCTGAAAATCAGAATCAGGTGTTATAAAAGTCAGTCTCTCCGCATGATATATAGTTAGTTTCTCTTTGATTTTTCTTTTAATAAAAATTTAGGTAAAGCTTTGTGTTGTTAAGATTAAAGAGGTTGGAAATCGAGGGAGAAATATGGCTCTCTTTAATTTGGTAACAAACGAAAGAAGAAGGCCATCATCGTGTCGATATCGGACCTAGGTAGGAAGAATGAAAGGCGGCGACGGCGACACAAAACGAAAAGTAAAAAAAATATATACATATGGAGGACAAGTCTTACACCTTTTTATTATTATTATTATTATTTCTTCTTTCTTTGTGCTACTTATACAGGGTCTGTTCTTTTTCATCGTTTTGAAAACGATTTTGAAACTAAGTTTTGGAAAATAATTTTATAATGTAAAAAGTGTATTGAAAATGTAAAAAGTATGCTGAATAGTAAAAACTTGTATTGGAAATGATGAAATATGATTAAAATATATTAAATTTATTGTTGAAACCAAAACCGTTTTCAAAACAGAACAAAAAGAACAGGCCCACAAATATTTTGTGTCACATAAATTCAAACATTTTAATCTATTAAATACGAAAAATTTTAAATTTCTTGTTGACAATATCTTACATTTTAAAATTGAGCTATTTTGACGAATATAGTAGACCTTTATATATATATATATATATGTTCTAAGAAAACTACCTCTATATTATACTCTGAAAAATAAAATTAAGAAGGTATCGAATTTATTAATTTTAAGCGTCATGTACGTACATTGAAAATATGAACAATTAATATTTAGTAAGGAATAAATTAAATAAAGGCATTTAATTTCTACACAAATATAATTATTTTCTTGAAAAGATCATAAAACATCGATCATCTATCTATATATCTTTTCGAAGCCGATGTAATAAATAACAATATTAATCAATCGGGGGCGTACAAGTTGGATCAAATAAAGTTTCTATATGTTTTGATAAGATTTTAACATCTCCTTTTGTTTTTGGGCCTTTTCTTGTCCCTCCTTTCTTAGTATTCCAATAAAGGCAACGTTTGTCTTCTTGCTCTAATTGAACTAGAACCTCGTCGCTGTTATCATCGACTGCACAAACCATAACCCTCTTGTTATTTAAAATACTAAATAATGGCGGCTCACTAAAATCAACGACATTTATCTCCCATTTTTTAGTTTCGACATCAATCAATCTCCAAATCTTCATGGTAGTGGAGTTGAGGCCCACCATCAAAGCAACGCATCCTCTCACCTCTATTATTTTGGAGTATAATTTACACCACCATCGATTACACTCCTCTGGCACAGGTACAAACTTAAAACTCTCTTCTCCAACCGAGAAAACCAGAAGATCATAATATTGTGGTTGTTGGACCAAAATGAATATCTGATTTTTGAGGTACAGAGACTCCTGGCAAGAATGCAAGTTCTTATGAGTAGCTTCCTGTGGAAGACGATGAGTGATGTCCCTCCATGATCCAACTCCAAGGGTAAGAACTTGCATGTGAAATTTAGTGTTGCAACTCTTTTCGTGGAAGGAATTAGGGTCATCATCCAGTACCCAATCATCACAAACATATTTCCGGAGTAATAATCCAACGTAAGAAATGCTTAATACCTTGTATTGTTTGGTTTGGGAATCAAAACCCAGGTAGTAAAAATTTTGAATGGCAGGGATATTGGTACCAATGCCGATCGGAATAGGGATATTAATGTGGCTGAGATGTTGGTTTGGAAGTCTAAATGTTTTTCTGGTGGTTGGATTCCATATGATATCCGCGCAACATATCAAACCTTGTACGCCCTCGCCGATGTGCAAAATGGAGTCGTCTGGCGAGGGATTTGGGACTGGGACGGCCGCCATGATGTTTTCTTCTTGAAAATCATCATCCATTAACATAAAATCTTGTCGCTGACCAATGTTTGTTTTCCTCGCTTTTTCTACTAGAAATTTGCGTCGATGGGAGGATCGAATACGATGCATGTCCACAAAACAAGGATCATCTATTAAAGAGCACCAATGTTTAGATACACATCTAAACTTGAGCAACGATTTGACAGGAAGCTCCCTCAATATTCTTAAAACAATATTGTTGGGGATATTTTGTACACATCTAGGAATTTTATAATTGGATCCCATCGATTTGTAACGATTTGGAAAATTTTGTTTGGTTTCGTTTCATGTACGGAGGTGCTTTCTCTATATATATATATAGAGAGAGAGAGGTGTTCGACATGAATGCATAGGTTTTCCAAATCTAATTCTGAATGAACTATGTAGGATTGGAATTAGGAAAACACCCCAATCAATAGTTTACCAAATCCGAACTAAGCAAGGAATAATAAATTAGGCCCAATATTTAGATAACTTGTGTTTTGACCCAACATTTTTCTTCTTCTTTCAATTAGGTCCCTAATTGTAATTGGGGTTTCTAATTTGGAGAGAAGAGTTGCTTTTTGTTTTTGGCAGGAAAGTAACGGTGCTTTCTCTGTAGTCTTGGGGGACAAGGAATCGCTTCTTTTTTTTTTTTTTTTTTTGGGTCTGTTTCTGTGGTGTGGGCCCCTCTTGTTTCTTTCTTCTAAAACTCACGCGCTTTGAATTTGCCTAAGCTTCCATCACTCCTCACTCACCATACTATACTCACCTAAATTATGTTTGAAATTATTTCGTACATACATTAATAACAAAAAGTAAATAAATTTTGGTTCAACTTTTAATTTAGTTTGAAATAATTTATGCATTAGTATAAAATAGTTTTAAATATCATTTTGAAAATAGTTATTAAGTTAAGAGATTAAAAAAGAAAAAACTATTGCAGAAAATTAATAATATTCAATTTGTCCTTTATGATGTGGTTTATCTCAAAAAAAAAAAAAAAATCAACAAAGTGGCTTTGTCGTGTAGATAACTTTTAAGAACATATGTGTAGGCATAGGTAGAGTGGAATGATGGAAACGACTGCGTGTATGTATGTATCGCTACGCGGTCAGGACAGATACCTTTCTCGTGGGCGATCAATGTATTAAATAGATGTGAATGAAAAAATACTATTTCACTAGATTTTTTTCTTTTAATATTTACTTTTGGGACATCAAATTACCAAAATAAAAAAAATTAAAATTCCCCTCCTATAGAGAACGAAGACGCAATGAATAGGAATTTGGCGTCTTTGTTTTCTAGAAGAAAAAATATTTTTAAAAAAATAAAATTAAATTCACTTAGAAACGAAATGGGTAGATTCGTTTATTTGAGAAACGAATCTACCCAATTCGTTTCTTATTATTTTAAAGAATAGTTTTCAGTTAGAAACGAATTCACCAAATTCGTTTTTAATTTTTAAATATATTATAATTCATTTTGTACAAAATAATTTAATATATGAATTAACCGTTTTCATCATTTTTAAGATAAAATTTTACTATTCTAGTAGACAATTAAAAATATAAAATAAAATTAAAAAACATGTTTTAAAAAAATACTCTTAAACGGTCTTTAAACGTATCATATTCTTTTATTTAAATTAAAATAATTAAAATGTGTAATCAAGATTCCTATGAATAGTTAGTTATGTGTTTATTCATTTGCATTAATACGGATTATTATGTGTTCTAATTTTGATTGCTCTGTTCATTCTCATCTTGCAACGATACTCAAATTTATCCTAAACGTTACTTGAAAAATGCAAAGAAATATTTCTTAGTGTAAATTAATAATGGTCATTGTCATATTTTCTTTCTCTTTTTTTTTGGTTCTATGTTGATTTTAATTTTTATTACAATCGGTTTAGACAGTTATTAAAATGAGATGCGAGTCCGTATCTGGTGTCCCTCAATATTTTAGTCCTCAAGGCTTATGCATAGGGACGTATGCATTCCTTTTGCTTGATAAATTATACATTTTTGTGAAAATAATTAATTTAATAAGAATTATATAAAATAAGAACTTATGTTATAATAATAAATGACATGTTTGAATACAGAAATTTGGCATTCAACAAAAGTTCAAATTGCGGTGAAATTATTTTATTTAATCTTATGATCATTCTCAAATAAAAACGTAAGATTCAGATAAATTTTTTTAATTTGTTGTTGCGTTCTCTATAGCTGCTATGATTTTGTTAATTTGTCTCTCTTTCAATTTTTTTAGTTCTTAGTCGACTCCGCTCTTACCGTATTTTTTTTCCCCCTTAATCCCGTGAAAACGAGTCCTTTCCAAAATTTTAATTTAAATTTTTTTTTTAACGTAAAACAAGAAGCGAATTTGGGGGATTATAAACGAAGACGGCGGATTCGGAAAAACGAATATGCCGAATTCGCTTTCTGTATAATGGGAATAAACAAAAAGAATTTGAGTATTTTTGGCCCAATTTGAATATTGGGGGGAAAAATCCATCTCACCATTGTACGTTTAATATTTGTGTGTCGTGCATTTAGTGTGCCCGTAGTTAACAAATGTCTTTAATTTTGTCCACAAAATCATTCGAATAATTTTTTTGTCACGAAATAAAAATAAATATATGATAGTAGTGAAAGCGTAATGTCGTTTTATTTTGTTAATAATAATAATAATAATAAAACTTGAGATAGCAAATTACCACTTATTACGTTATACATATTTAAGAAGAAATTATAATAAATATTGGGGATAAATCTCAAAGGGTTTATTTGAACATTACAGAGTATGGATGTGTTTTCATCCCATCATAACAAATTACGGTTGCGAAAAAAAGTTCCCGATGGAAAGCGACAAAAAGTGAAAAAGTGTATGTTTGGCTAGACTGTGCACAGTGGGCAAGGCAGAAAATTTGTAAGCTTTCCATCGAGTACAGTACTCCACTGTATTTGGCATTTGCCGCGCGTGAACCAGAAGTTAACGGAGCATCAATTCGAATCTCTTCTCCGTTTCCTAAACCCACCCTTATATAAAGGAATACACAATCATACTCGACTAGTATTATTTTTTGGTTTGTTTTTGTGAAATCATAGCTCTTCATAGTGTTAACTTCTTGCTGCTGCTATAGCTTTATAGCTCTTCAATTCTCTCTCGTTTTCGGCATTTTTCTCTCAGCAACCAAAATGCCTAAGGATGATCGTAAGAAGCTCCGTGTAGACGAGGAGGAGGTTAAGGAAGAACCTAAGGCTGAGAAGAAGAACAGCTACCCTTTTCTGATTTGCTGCCCTTCTGATGTATATACCTATATACTTTCTTATATTTTTTCCGATTCAAATTCATTGGGTTAAATTTTCCGTGTGTGATTGTAGATGGGTTCTGAAGGTAACATACATTCAAAACTAAACCTAGTTTTGAATGTGCTCTTCACCACCCCTTTTCCTGGACTTGCTTTTAAAGTCCAGTAACTCTTGTCCCCAGTGGTGCCGCTGCCGTATCTTGGCCGGGCAATCCGGACGGCATAAAAGTGGAAACAGGGATTTCCTCCCTCTGTTACTCACATGCAACCGATTGCAGCCATGGCGGTGTCTGGTCTGACCTGATACAATGATCTGAGCCTTAGTCCCTTGATCAGATAGTTAATGTAGAGGTTCTTTTTTTTTTCCCTTCTCCTCGGTATTTTCGATGATATGGCGGTTTTTTTTCTTCTTTGTTGTTCGTGTGTTTTTGTAGATGGTTTCAGAGGAAGCAGCTTCATCTGAAGCTGCAGGTAACATTCAATATTTTGAATGTGCTCTCCACCCACCCCCTTTTCCCTGGACTTTCCTGGTTTAAAGTCCAGGTAATTTGTCCAGTGGAGGAGCCGCCTCAGAAGAAGGTGTTTCCGGTCCCTCGGCACCCCTTTAGGAATCCGAAAGCTGCTGCTGAGCAGAGGGACAGAGAAGCAAATGCACCGGCAGGTATGCTTTCTGCCTGGAGGTTTTCTAATCGTACTTGGTTTTTTCCGATATTAACCTTGTTGACTAATTTTTGCCTGGAGGTTTCGAGTCTGGTGGGGTGTTCATCCAGCCACCGCAGAAGGCGGGATTGTCCAATCCTGCCGCCCCTCGCCGCCACTCATGGTGATGGTATTTTTTTTTTTTTTTAAAAAAAAATACTATAATAAATGCATAAACACACCACCACTACACTTTTATTGCATATATAGCACATACTAATTGCATAATTGCATATCACACCACCACTACACTTTTATTGCATATATAACACACACTAATTGCATAATTGCATATCACACACCCAACAATACTTTAATTGCATATATAAAACACACTTAGGTCTTGTTTGGTATCACAAAACAAACCATGGTTTTGCAACTTATTTTGATTTTATAATATTAAAATTACATTGAAAATGTAAAATGGTTTATTGGAGATGTAAAAAGGGTTATTAAAAATGATTAAAAACTATTATAAAATCAAAAAGAGTTTCAAATCATGGGTTGAGTTGTTATACCAAAAAGGGCCTAATTGCATGCATACACAGCACACACGCGCACTAACTCCGCCAATTTTTAGGCATAAATTGCCTATAAATTGTCTGTCCCAAGCCAGGAAAAAAAGGAGGAGGGTTGCATTCCATTTGTAGTTTGATTGATATTTTTTATTTGTTTGATTTCTGATTATTAATATTCATGAAAGTTCACTTTTCTTGGGGGAAATGTTCTGATGTTTGTGTGAATTTTATGAATGCCATTTAGTTGAGCTGTTAAAGCTACTACTAGCAAATTAGCAAAGGCTATTCATTCCAATTTTCAGATTGTTCAATTCAGTGTTTCTTGCCTTCGATCTTGTTCTTGGTACCTGTGTTCATTTACATGACAGATGTGGTATGACAATGTTCCTCATCCTAAGCTGGTTGAGTATAAGAAGGACCAGCATTGGGTGGTAAAATCTGGGGAATATCTTGTTTTTCTTGGAGGCGGTACGCAATTCAAGGATGGTGTAGGTCAATACACTGTTGACATAGAAAAGGTTGCTCCATTTACTTGTATACCATACTCTGCTTCTCTATCTTTATCTGAGTAATCATGCTTTATCTTTACCATCGTATATAAAAAGAGGGAGTTCCTCAAACCATCACCCGTAAAACAAATCACACGCGTCGTTTCTTGGTGATTCCAGCACATCACTTGGGTTGAAGTCTTCTCTTATTTTTGCTTTTTCCGGTTAACTGCACTTCTTCTTCGCAAGCTATAGTTTCCTCTGCTTCTTTGCTGCTAGACTGCTGAGAGGGTACTGTCTTCTGGGTTTTTCTTCCTCACTTAATTCAACAGTCTGTCTCCCTATTTTGCATGTTTCTCCCTTCAATACTTCCTCAATCCGTCTGTCGGTAATTCCGGCTGCTGTATGCTGCTTGATTCAGCATGCCCGTTCTCTTCTCCATCTCAATCCGTCTTTTTCCTCCTCAACTGTTTGCATGTTCTTATACAGTAGTGTGGGTTCTGTTTTCTGGTTTCAAATTATGTTCAACGCTTGTTCATCTCTAATGCCTTTATCTGCATGTGCTTATCAGCCCTTGGAGTTCTTCTTACCCTACAATTTCATTAATTTCTTGTTGCATGTCAACTGTTTGATTTTTTGCCTAATAGTTTTTCAACAGCTAAACATTATATTATTAATCTTGGTAGTTCGGTGAATAAAGGTGTTTGATTCTGAATAGGTAAGTTGGTCTGCTGCTTTGTGTAGGTTTGTACCCTTCGATAACCATTGACCTGCTTGGCTTCTCAAGTTTGTGATCAGAAACACATTCTTGAGGTTAGTTGTGATTTGTGCGGGCCACATTTATTTCTGCCTTTTTGCTTTTGCTGAGATGCCTAAATTCCACCTGGATTGTCCTCGCTCTTGGGTATAAATAGTACCTCTTCGAAAATACCTTCGACGTATGTTTGGTGTTCATCTTCTGCCGATTTTGGCTTATCTGCTGAGCTTTCATTTCTTCTTTTTGCTGTTTCTGAAATTGTTGTATTGTTTCCGTTCATGGAGTTTTGCATTTGCTCTCGCCTCTGTCTTCATTCCTTTGTTGATCTCTGGAAACTCAGCGGAGCTATTCACTTGGTGTCTTCTCGCTCTGATGTTTCTATTGTCTTGCTATTAATATGGTGTCCAAACATAAATTCTCTGCTTCTGCTGTTACAATCTTAATGATGTAACATTGTATGTGCTTTCAATGCATATGGTTTTTCAAAATCTTTGTTTTTTGTGACTTCTGGTTTTGGCTGCCAGTTATGTGTTCTGTTGTATTCTTTGTCTTTGTTTATTTTTGTCTTCACTCAAAGCTGTTTCTGTATATTTTTGCATGTCTTCCTAGCTCTAACTTCCTATACTGACTTCAAGGGTTAGTGTTTGTCTTCCCTCTTTCATCTTTTGTTTATGTAGGAGGTTTTTGTACCTTCCTTCTCCTCTTTCTGTCACTGCATGTTTTCTGGAGGTTGAACTTTTCTACTCAAATAAAATGTTAACCCTTAAAACAAAAAATGGACAATTATTGTAACTTTTAATTAATCAAGTTTGAAGTTTTACTCTGCCCCTTTGATGAGTAACTATTGTTTTCCTGTCAAAACTTTCATCTTCTTTATCTTGTTAGCTGATTTTATGGTGTCATGTTCAAGTTTTTTTTTGGAATTGTTAATGTGTGTTCAACTACATGTGCTTCTATTTTGATTCTCAGGTGACCTGCTGTTTCTTGGTTTGTGGTTTTTCCTGCTGGTTGTCTCCCCTTTTATTGCTACATTCTTACACTCTACAAATATTTCTCTATATTCAGTAGGTTCTTCTGCACCTTACCTCTGAAGAAATTTGCATGGAATTTGTTTGCTTTAGGCTGGGTTGTGCTTCCCGTTTACTATTGTGGTTTCCTTTTTTTTTTTTTTTTTTTTTCTTTTTGTTTCATGTGTAGGTTCTTTTTAGATCTACAGGTTGTCTTCTCATTGCTTTATGTACTGTGAGGATATACCATTTTTATGATCAATTGTTCGCCTTTATGCATTTATTATCGTCAACAAGATTAAGCTTCTGCTACTTTCTTTGAAAAGATAAACATCTATGATGCCTTTATGTTACCCTGTGGATTTTGGGATGTATGTTTGTGCTTTGTTGTCGATTTGTTCATGGTATTTAACTGCGTCTATTCCTTTTTAAGACTCCATTGCCCGGTGCTGCTGACTCTGTGTTTTTCCTTGCTGATTTGCTATAGTCTTTCTGGTGAGTTCTTAGACATTGGCGGGTGTTAGGAGGCATATATGCAGGGAATGCCTCTGGCATCACTGCGCGTAAAATAGAGTGGGTAAGTGGATTTCTGCTTCTTAATGGTATCTGTTGAATTCTGTACTTGCATTTGTTCCGGGATGAAGTTTGCCGTCTTGGTGAATATTTTTCAGGTTTTCCATTTAGGATCTTTTTTCTATTTAGATTTGATTACTGTGTGCTTATTTTTGTGTAGTACATTATAAACGCAAACCATTGACTGAATTTCTCTCTGCAGTTTGCAGCTTAGCAGTCGTTATCACTAAGTACAACTTCCTTGCGTGGTTATTACGACGTTGTCAACTTCTTGTAACTGTTTACGATATTGTCAGACTGCTTGTTTTGACTTGTAAACTTTGTTCTCCAGGTTCACCAGAATACGCTATAAATTCTTCAGGAAAAGGCATTCTAGCCACTCTGGCAGTGTTCTTACACCAACAGTTATACTTTGCAAGAATTCATTTGCAGTGTTTTGAATATCAGCATATTTAGGCGGCACAACATTAGTCTGAGGTAATTGCTATAAATTCTAATTTTTATTTAACTTCTGAATGGCTTAAGTTCTTTTTACGCATCATTGTAAATATGAGACTGAATTATGATCTTGCCGTGGAATGTTGAATCCTTTGGCAATCTGCAACTAGCTGTATGTTCATTCTATTCTTCATTATGCAAGTTCTTTACTTCTCCTCTGCTTCATCTTCATATATAGAAAGAAGGTAAAGAAATTTACACGCGTCACTGGTTTGCTCTTCCAGCAGAGCACAAGGGCTAACCTTTTCTCTCACTCCGTCTTCTTCCGGTCAATTTCCCGTTTTCTCTTCCCTGCTTCAGACCGAATGTTTCCGAAGGGCTACCGATCAATTGCAGTTTCTCTTCCGATGCAATTGTTCTTCCAGTTCCCTCCTCTCTGCTTGTTTAGTACCGGTAAATCTCTTAGGCTTCCTGTGATATTTTTTGAGTTCTTATTTTGCTGCTTCTCTCTGTAGGATTTTTAACCTTCTGTTTATTGGTTCAGTATCGATATACTGACCTTCTTGTTGGGCTGCCTTGCACGTACCTTCATTCCTCTGTTTTTGTTTTTCTCTTTTGTTCAGATTAGACTTGTATCTATTTATTGTTGCATGTCAAGTGTTTGATTTTTTGTCTGATAGGGATGAAGGTACCAATCATAGTTGCAGAAAACCCACAATAAACAGGGATAGAGCAGCAAACCCACAATAAACAGAAACCAGAAATTTGGAAGCCACTAAGTAATATATATCCTAGGAATTAAATTAATCGAACCAGTCCTACATGCATAACGTAAGAGCATGCAGTGGGAACATTTGGTAAAATAACAGTTCCAAGTTCATACAATGAAGTGTGCAATTATACTACATCACCGAAGCTATTGTTTGTTTAGAAGAATCAAATCCTTATTCAAAATAAACAGTAAACCCCTAACATGAAATGCAGCAGAACCGATGCCAATTTAAAAACCAAGGCATATCTTGAACACAATTTTTTTCCTCAGATAAGAGACGAGAAAAAAAAAAAAAAAAAAACCAGAATCGGTCGCAGGAAGCAAGCCTCAGTACATGAGTTCAAATGGCAACAAATTTTTTCTCAGCGTATCAAGAAAGAAGCCGGCTTGCACCCTCAATTTAGATTAGTCATCACCAATTTTCTCCAGGTCTGATTAAATTAGCTAATTTTTGTTGATAATTCTTGTGTAAAGTTTGGAAGAACAGCCCTTTATGTAGCTGGGTTTAAAAAGTTTTTTCTTTTTGTTTTTCCCTTTGTTCTGGGTGCTGAAGTTGTCTTCAATTAGTAGTTCATGATATGCTGATCGTGGATTATTGGGTTGCGGGATGTTACGCATATGGTTTTCTCTTTTTAAGTTGAATTTCGAAAATTTGTGAAACTTCAACTGGTAAATGGGTGGTTGTTATTGGAAAGTCTGGATGGTTGATAATGCTTTAGTTTTAAGCATTTGGATTTGTTGAATTTGGAAAAATTGTGTTGTTATAGGAAGAGTATTTACTAATTGAGAATACTTAACAAGCTAAGCACCTCAATTTGAAGATAAATATGTGTTATGCTGGATTCATTGCATGAATTCTCCTTCCCAAAGCACCTCGAAATCCAAATGTATGAAAAGATTCTTCATCTGATTGGAAGGAGAAGGGACCTTAAGTGAAAATGTTATCAACATAATTTGAACTTGAAGTCTGTAATTGGTATTTCGCCTGTTGACATGAAGAAGCGCTAAATCATTGAACTTGAAAGCATTTGGAATCAATCTTATATTAGGAGGTGGGTGAGCTTCTGTGTTAAAATGCTGCTACTTTCTTCTCGTGTGTGGAATCTTTTATGTCCAAAGCATACAGACTTTAACATGTACTTTTCTGATGTTGCATCAGGCAAAACCACAGACTTACAACAAAACTGCAGAGACGGATTTAGGGCCATGCAACAGATGTGGCCATTCGCCCTCTAAATGAAGAAAAAGCTGTTCAGGCTGCTGCTGACCTTCTGGACGAACTCTTTGTGTTGTCGGTATTACTTACTTCTTTCGTTTTCTTCTTGATGGAATGGGAAGCTTTACCCTCTCTTTTTTTCCTTTGATCAAATTCAGCCACTGTGTATGTAGTTTATTTGATTTGTTATCTTCGATGCTTTCCAACATGTTAATATGCATTTGCATTGACTTTTACTTGACTCGGACTTTGTACTGTGTTAGGACACATATTTAGGAGTTGGGAGGCCCTATTTGTTGGTCTGTTTTGGATAATCTAGGGGTAATGAATATGTACATGTCTTTCATGAGTGCACGTAGCGATCAGTTTTGTTCGGTTCAGTTTAATGGTGTTTCTGGCCAATCATCCGGGGTACTCTTAAATGTGATACGGTTTGACTCCTTTGATTATGAAAAATGCCTGTATTTTCCTTGAATTGGAACATTCATCTCCAGCAGAAAAGGAAGATGAATCCTCCAAGCATGTTGGAACTGTAGTTGTTAAGTCTTTCAATCACACGAGCATAACAAATCTAATTTGTGAAAACCAGGCATCAGACTTCCCACTTACTAAATTTTACCAAGCGATAATGCTGGAAATAAAGAATGGGGGAAGATTCAGGGTGGTGAGGGTTGTGAGTATGAGGGTCCTGGGGGTACGAGTGGATTTTGAAACACAGATACATGTATCATCTTAAGAAACAAAATTGTTTGAAGCACAATGATTTGAGGAGAAATGGAGGCAGGGCTTTATAACTCAAAATTTGATTGTATGTTTCTCTATATAACTAGGTTGCTGGGGCTGCTGCTATTTTGGAAGTGCAAAGAAGCTCCAGAGCAGAAGCCAGAAAGGGGGCACTCCGTAGACAAGAAAGAGAGGTCCATACTTTTCCTCATCAGTTTTTCGAGTCTCAACTCCATTCTATGTATCCATGAAATTAAGCCTTTTGCATTGCAATTGTTTTCCTTTAGTTTTGAGCATAAGGCTTCAGAGCAAAATCTGTGCTTCTGTGATTCACCTCTTAACTATGATAGAATGGAATTGTTTCACTATTTTTGGTAGCCACCTTTTAGTGACTCTGGTATTGATCTTGGTGCATGTATTAGCTTTATTACTACAGAGAAAGAGAGGCAGCCTTGTTAGGTAAGCGAACTACAAACTTCGAGTAAGGTAAGATTCAATTTCAGTTCCAGTTTTTTACTTTTTTAGGCTGAGAAACTATACGATAGAATTGGAATTTTACAAGCTTTATCAAACTAATAGGAAAGAACTTTGCAAGCTGTATTAGATTGATAGGATCACACAGCTGCACTGATCCCTTTGGTTAATGGTGTCCACGAAAACTAACGGGAAAAGTGGATACCGAAGTTGAGTGGATGTTTCTGGGAGGATAAATTACAAGCCCAAGTTGATTGAAAAATGAATCTGTGGAGGATAACATATTGTTTGTGATTTGGAATTTGTACTTTTAATTTGTTCAGGCTTGGATTATCTGGATGGAAATCAATATTCTCTATTCAATTTGTTTGCATTTTTTTTTATGCAAACTTAATGTAGGTGTGATGAGGAAGATACAATCGAAGCAATAAAAGATTCTTCAAAATGATATAATTTGGAAGATGGACTCATACCTATATTACAGCTATCTCTTACCCATTTCTTATTCATGTACAAAATTTGGCTCCATAGATTCAAAATTTTAATTGCAAAAAAAGGAGTTGGTAAAAATTGGTGTGCATAACTGAAACAATTACAATATGAGTTGGGGCAGTATGTGATTTAATAGTAGATTAGTGATAGTGATAGTTTAACATGGTTTTATTTGAGGTCAATTTAAAGTGAGAAATTTTGGATTGTAAGCTGTTGTTGCTGTTATAAATTTCTGGATTGAAAAGTTTGTGTACTTCTTTGGGTGTTAATTATGGTAGAAACTGTGGACGCTAGATTACAAGGCAATGGATCAATAGTTCAACAATCAAATGCAGCATTACAAGGTGAAGTGATTGTTCAAGGTTCAGGTGTTACAACGAACCCCTTGAACCAATGTGAAATTGGTACTGGAGACAAACATGATTGGAATTACAGGAATCAAAATCAAGAAGAAAACAATTTCAGGTAAGAGATTGAAAGACGGCTTGGAGAAGAAAAATGTTTCAGGTAAGAGACTGACGGGTGACTTAGAAAAGGCTTCAAGAAGGAGATCAACCGAAACAAGTCAGACTCCATCAAATGTTACATTTTTGCCACCACGAGTATCATCTACTATTGAGGTCTGTTTTACTAATTTAAATAGGATATCTCATGCATGTCAAATTTCTTAATAATAGTTTCTTTCTTTCTAATATATGTATCCACCCAACAGGCTAGCAGTTCTGTTGATAACTTACACACAGCTCAATCTCACCGGCCGTATTGTTTACCTAAGGAGCATTTTCAGGTATTTGTTTAAATATTAAGAAGAAAAGCTTCAATTTTTAAGCGTAAGTAAAAGTGTTGTGACTGTTTACCACTTTATTTTTTTTTATTATAGGTTGTCTCTGCTGGTTCAAGTCAACATAGCTCTGTTGAATATGCTCCATTTTTAATGGCCGTGACAAAACTCACAGTTGGTAAATTGCTTTAGCTTGTACTGTATTGATGATGTTATTTTGTAATTGACTTTCACAGCTGAGCAATGCACGTCTTATAATGATCACAGCCACTACAACCCCATGGTATTGGCGTTTTGATGACGAACAGGTCACAAACAGAGCGCTGATATCGACTGCGAAGTAAGTGCAAGCATTGCTACTGAGATAGGTGAGTGTCCAATCCCAGCTTTGTAAGCTCAAATTTAAAAGATAAATTAGGAAGAATATTCAAGTTTGTCTCTTCATATGCGAACTCTGTTCTCTTTGGCTTGCACTGATTTAAAGTAGGGGATTTTATTTCTCATCTCTTTTGGTATATGTTTACTTTTTTTGTAACAATTTCAGTTCTTTAATATCATTGAAAGAACTCTTAAATAATGTGTTGTACTTTGATTGCATTCACATTGATTTCAGAATAAGTTGATGTTCAGGAGCAAACAAATCTGTGAGGAATATTGGTTTTTAGTGTATTAAGACACGCACAAAATTCTCCAATCTGAACAAATCTTTCCCTTTTTTACACTCAACTGTTTCTTTTGAATCCTTTTCAATCACCTGCTCCTTGGTTTCTTCAAAGTTCAAACCAAGTACTGGAAATTCTATGGCTTTACAAGGCAGAAGATACCTGCGAACCATGATAACTTAGAACACCAGGCTGATAAATATTTTTAATGTTCCTGTGCTTAATTGGCTATTTTTACTTCATTTTCTTGAGCATTTCTATTACCTGGTCATATGTTTTGAAGCTCAAGTACCTCGTCTTTTGGTATCTAGTAACTTTTTAAAACTTTTACATTGTCTTTGGTCTTCGTTTCTTTGTATGCAGTGTCGGAACAGACCGGCGGCTGTTTGCAGTGGTGGCCAACGTGACGAGTTTGATTACAGTCCCAGTTTATTTCCTGAACATCACCAAAGCTGTCGGAGTACCGGAAAGATGCCCACAACATCCGGCAGGGGAAAATGCTGACGCCGGAGCAACAGGTGGAACGAGTTTCTCTACAGTAGAATCATTTCCCGCTTCAGCTGACAAATTAGGAATGTATAGCCATTAATTAAAGATTGAAGGTTTTTCCCATGTAACCTGAAACCTGAGAATTTCAGTCAATTTCTCTTTGTTTTAGCTCGATCCCAAAAAACATTGGTAAGGTGGATAGTGAACTAGACAATATTTTTGTACATATTGGGCCGCCGTATCTTCTTATTGTTAATTTTGGGCCTCTCTCTTTTTCTTTGGGCCTCCAACTTAAAATAGTACTAATTACCTTATAATATAAAGAAGAAATTAAATAAAGGAAATAATATAAATAATTATTTTCTTGAAAATTTAGAACGTCATCAAGCAGATGTAATACAAGCATCCTAATCGGACTAAGGAAGATTATTTGGATCAAATAAAGTTTCTACATGTTTAGATAAGATTTTACTAACACTTCTTTGTGAGCGTTTTTTTGTGTCCCAATAATAAAAACGCTTATGCACAAACACGTTCTTCTCGTTCGATTGAACTAGAACATCTTTTGTCATTGATTATACAAACCACATCATTTGCATAAGATGCATCCCCTGGGTGTTGAATTTGAGCCTCATTGAATTTCGGGTTAGTCGCGTAAATGACATTCTTCTCCCACATTTCAGTTTCAACATCAATCAATCTCCAAATCTTTGTACTTGTAGTCAATCTCGTCATCAAAGCAACGCATCCTCTCACAGCGACTATCTTGTATATCTTAGGTTCATCGAAATCTCTTGGGACACGTACAAATTTAAGTTTCTCTTCCCCAACCGAGAAAATCATAAGAGCTTTTAAATTTGTGTGTCTAACCAAAATGAATATTTCATTTTTGAAGTGGAACGAAATATCGTTGTTGCCCATAGCCAAGTCAATAGGAAGAGAGGGCGCCGGGGTGATGTCCCTCCATAGTGAATTAGTAGTTCCAAGAGTGATAACTTGGAAATAAAATTTTCCGGACCATCGCATTTCACTGTACACACGATGGTGACTACACGGAGGAACATGAGAATTACAAGCAAATTTTTGGAAACACGTCACACGACAAATGCTTAACACCTTATATTGTTTAGTCGAGACATCAAAACCTAGGTAATAAGAATTATTAATAAAAGGTAAATTTCCACCGTGACCAATTGATATATCTATGTTGGTTAAATGTTGGGGTGGGAAACGATAGGCTTTTCTAGTGCTGGGATTCCATACCACATCACCGATACATATCAAACCTTCCACGCTCTCAGTACCAATGCGGACGATGGGTCCTTCGGAGTCCAAATCCAAGGATGGATTTGGATTTGGGACACGTGTCATGTTCTCGTCTTCTGGATCCATTAACATAAATTCTCGTCGTTGTTTTCCAAAATCAAATACAGTAGGATTTATCGTCTGTTTCTCTACCAAAAATTTGAGCCCACCAAAACGATGATGCGACCGAAGGCGATGTGCTTCCACAAAATGGGGATCATCTATCAGACAAAGCCAGTTCTTGGATACGCACCGAAACTTAAGCAACGATTTCACCGGTAACTCTCTGAGTATTAACGAAATAATATCGCTTGGAATATCGACTTGGCGCAGCAGCATCCTGGGAATTTTGTAAGCCGATTGCGTCGTCGTCATGTTCTTATTATACTTCTTCTTCTGATGTGATGAATTGGAAGGTAAATTAATGTTTCTTCACATATGTATACAGAACAGAACAGATATATAGAGATAGATAGTTGCCTTGCCGGATGGCGGCCGGGTTTTCCAAATATGAATTGGAAATTGAAGGATTTGGAAACTGGGGAAGAAATAAATCCCAGAACGGATTTGGAAATATATGTTTACATGAAGAAAAGTACTCTCTGGTTTATACAAAAAGTCAGAGCTAGCTAGCTGAAATTTAATGGAAATTTTCTCTTTTTTTTTTTTTTTTTTTTGGGTTTTCTTCTAATCGAATTTAAGTAAGCTTTGTGTTGTTAGAATTGAAGAGGCTAGGGTTGTTTAATTTGGTAACAAAAGAAAAGAAAGAAGAAGGCGATCGTGTCGATATTTATATGTGCCTTAAAAAAAAGAAACAAATTCATTATTCTTGACAAATTAGCTTTGTGTTGTTAAGATTAAAGAGGTTGGAAATCGAGCTAGGGAGAAATATGCATGGCTCTCTTTAATTTGGTAACAAACGAAAGAAGAAGGCCATCATCGTGTCGATATCGGACCTAGCTAGGTAGGAAGAAAGGCGGCGACGGCGACACAAAACGAAAAGTAAAAAAAATATATATACATATATATATATATATGGAGGACAAGTCTTACACCTTTTTATTATTATTATTATTATTTTTTCTTCTTTCTTTGTGCCACTTATACAAATATTTTGTGTCACATAAATTCAAACATTTTAATATACGAAAAATTTTAAATTACTTGTTGACAATATCTTACATTTTAAAATTGAGCTATTTTGACGAATATAGTAGACCTTTATATATATATATATGTTCAAAGAAAACTACCTCTATATTATACTCTGAAAAATAAAATTAAGAAGGTATCGAATTTATTAATTTTATTGAAAATATGAACAATATTTAGTAAGGAATAAATTAAATAAAGGCATTTCTACACAAATATAATTAATTATTTTCTTGAAAAGATAAAACATCGATCATCTATCTATATATCTTTTCGAAGCCGATGGATGTAATAAATAACAATATTAATCAATCGGGCGTACAAGTTGGATCAAATAAAGTTTCTATATGTTTTGATAAGATTTTAATCTCTCCTGTTGTTTTTGGGCCTTTTCTTGTTCCTCCTTTCTTAGTATTCCAATAAAGGCAACGTTTGTCTTCGTCTAATTGAACTAGAACCTCGTCGCTGTTATCATCGACTGCACAAACTATAACCCTCTTGTTATTCAAAATACTAAATAATGGATCACTAAAATCAACGACATTTGTCTTCCATTTTTTAGTTTCGACATCAATCAATCTCCAAATCTTCATGGTAGTGGAGTTGAGGCCCACCATCAAAGCAACGCATCCTCTCACCTCTATTATTTTGGAGTATAATTTACACCACCATCGATTACACTCCTCTGGCACAGGTACAAACTTAAAACTCTCTTCTCCAACCGAGAAAACCAGAAGATCATAATATTGTGGTTGTTGGACCAAAATGAATATCTGATTTTTGAGGTACAGAGACTCCTGGCAAGAATGCAAGTTCTTATGAGTAGCTTCCTGTGGCGGAAGACGATGAGTGATGTCCCTCCATGATCCAACTCCAAGAGTAAGAACTTGCATGTGAAATTTAGTGTTGCAACTCTTTTCGTGGAAGGAAGCGTCATCATCACAAACATATTTCCGGAGTAATAATCCAACGTAAGAAATGCTTAATACCTTGTATTGTTTGGTTTGGGAATCAAAACCCAGGTAGTAAAAATTTTGAATGGCAGGGAGATTGGCACCAATGCCGATCGGAATAGGGATATTAATGTGGCTGAGATGTTGGTTTGGAAGTCTAAATGTTTTTCTGGTGGTTGGATTCCATATGATATCCGCGCAACATATCAAACCTTGTACGCCCTCGCCGATGTGCAAAATGGAGTCGTCTGGCGAGGGATTTGGGACTGGGACGGCCGCCATGATGTTTTCTTCTTGAAAATCATCATCCATTAACATAAAATCTTGTCGCTGACCAATGTTTGTTTTCCTCGCTTTTTCTACTAGAAATTTGTGTCGATGGGAGGATCGAATACGATGCATGTCCACAAAACAAGGATCATCTATTAAAGAGCACCAATGTTTGGATACACATCTAAACTTGAGCAACGATTTGACAGGAAGCTCCCTCAATATTCTTAAAACAATATTGTTGGGGATATTTTGTACACATCTAGGAATTTTATAACTGGATCCCATCGATTTGTAACGATTTGGAAAATTTTGTTTGGTTTCGTTTCATGTACGGAGGTGCTTTCTCTATATATATATATATAGAGAGAGAGGTGTTCGACATGAATGCATAGGTTTTCCAAATCTAATTCTGAATGAACTAAGTAGGATTGGAATTAGGAAAACACCCCAATCAATAGTTTACCAAATCCGAACTAAGCAAGGAATAATAAATTAGGCACAATATTCAGATAACTTGTGTTTTGACCCAACATTTTTCTTCTTCTTTCAATTAGGTCCCTAATTGTAATTGGGGTTTCTAATTTGGAGAGAAGAGTTGCTTTTTGTTTTTGGCAGGAAAGTAACGGTGCTTTCTCTGTAGTCTTGGGGGACAAGGAATCGCTTCTTTTTTTTTTTTTTTTTTTTGGGTCTGTTTCTGTGGTGTGGGCCCCTCTTGTTTCTTTCTTCTAAAACTCACGCGCTTTGAATTTGCCTAAGCTTCCATCACTCCTCACTCACCATACTATACTCACCTAAATTATGTTTGAAATTATTTCGTACATACATTAATAACAAAAAGTAAATAAATTTTGGTTCAACTTTTAATTTAGTTTGAAATAATTTATGCATTAGTATAAAATAGTTTTAAATATCATTTTGAAAATAGTTATTAAGTTAAGAGATTAAAAAAGAAAAAACTATTGCAGAAAATTAATAATATTCAATTTGTCCTTTATGATGTGGTTTATCCCAAAAAAAAAAAAAAATCAACAAAGTGGCTTTGTCGTGTAGATAACTTTTAAGAACATATGTGTAGGCATAGGTAGAGTGGAATGATGGAAACGACTGCGTGTATGTATGTATCGTTACGCGGTCAGGACAGATACCTTTCTCGTGGGCGATCAATGTACTAAATATGTGTGAATGAAAAAATATTATTTCACTAGATTTTTTTTCTTTTAATATTTACTTTTGGGACATCAAATTACCAAAATAAAAAAAATTAAAATTTCCCTCCTATAGAGAACGAAGACGCAATGAATAGGAATTTGGCGTCTTTGTTTTCTAGAAGAAAAAATATTTAAAAAAAGAAAATTAAATTCACTTAGAAACGAAATGGGTAGATTCGTTTATTTGAGAAACGAATCTACCCAATTCGTTTCTTATTATTTTAAAGAATAGTTTTAAGTTAGAAACGAATTCACCAAATTCCTTTTTAATTTTTAAATATATTATAATTCATTTTGTACAAAATAATTTAATATATGAATTAACTATTTTCATCAATTTTAAGATAAAATTTTACTATTCTAGTAGACAATTAAAAATATAAAATAAAATTAAAAAACATGTTTTAAAAAAATACTCTTAAACGGTCTTTAAACGTATCATATTCTTTTATTTAAATTAAAATAATTAAAATGTGTAATCAAGATTCCTATGAATACAGTATCTTGAAAATTATTAAAAGTACATTTAGATTAAAATTACCTCGCCTTGGATGGGGTTAGTTATGTGTTTATTCATTTGCATTAATACGGATTATTATGTGTTCTAATTTTGATTGCTCTGTTCATTCTCATCTTGCAATGATACTCAGATTTATCCTAAACGTTACTTGGAAAATGCAAAGAAATATTTCTTAGTGTAAATTAATATTGGTCATTGTCATATTTTTTTTCTCTTTTTTTTTGGTTCTATGTTGATTTTAATTTTTATTACAATCGGTTTAGACAGTTATTAAAATGAGATGCGAGTCCATATCTGGTGACCCTCAATATTTTAGTCCTCAAGGCTTATGCATAGGGACGTATGCATTCCTTTTGCTTGATAAATTATACATTTTTGTGAAAATAATTAATTTAATAAGAATTATATGAATAAGAACTTATGTTATAATAATAAATTAAATGTTTGAATACAGAAATTTGGCATGCAACAAAAGTTCAAAATGCGGTGAAATTATTTTATTTAATCTTATGATTATTCTCAAATAAAAACGTAAGATTCAGATAAATTTTTTTAATTTGTTGTTGCGTTCTATAGCTGCTATGATTTTGTTAATTTGTCTCCCTTTCAATTTTTTTAGTTCTTAGTCGTCCGCTCTCACCGTATTTTTTTTTTCCCTTAATCCCGTGAAAACGAATCCTTTCCAAAATTTTAATTTAAAAAAAAAAATTTTTTACGTAAAACAAGAAACGAATTTGGGGGATTAGAAACGAAGACGGCGGATTCGGAAAAACGAATATGCCGAATTCGCTTTCTGTATAATGGGAATAAACAAAAAGAATTTGAGTATTTTTGGCCCAATTTGAATATTGGGGGGAAAAATCCATCTCACCATTGTACGTTTAATATTTGTGTGTCGTGCATTTAGTGTGCCCGTAGTTAACAAATGTATTTAATTTTGTCCACAAAATCATTCGAATAATTTTTTTGTCACGAAATAAAAATAAATATATGATAGTAGTGAAAGCGTAATGTCGTTTTATTTTGTTAATAATAATAATAATAATAAAACTTGAGATAGCAAATTACCACTTATTACGTTATACATATTTTAAGAAGAAATTATAATAAATATTGGGGATGATAAATCTCAAAGTGTTTATTTGAACATTACAGAGTATGGATGTGTTTTCATCCCATCATAACAAATTACGGTTGCGAATGGAAAGCGACAAAAAAGTGTATGTTTGGCTAGACTGTGCACAGTGGCAAGGCAGAAAATTTGTAAGCTTTCCATCGAGTACAGTACTCCACTCCACTGTATTTGGCATTTGCCGCGCGTGAACCAGAAGTTAACGGAGCATCAATTCGAATCTCTTCTCCGTTTCCTAAACCCACCCTTATATAAAGGAATACACAATCATACTCGACTAGTATTATTTTTTGGTTTGTTTTTGTGAAATCATAGTGTTAACTTCTTGCTGCTGCTATAGCTTTATAGCTCTTCAATTCTCTCTCGTTTTCGGCATTTTTCTCTCAGCAACCAAAATGCCTAAGGATGATCGTAAGAAGCTCCGTGTAGACGAGGAGGAGGTTAAGGAAGAACCTAAGGCTGAGAAGAAGAACAGCTACCCTTCTCTGATTTGCTGCCCTTCTGATGTATATACCTATATACTTTCTTATATTTTTTCCGATTCAAATTCATTGGGTTAAATTTTCCGTGTGTGATTGTAGATGGGTTCTGAAGGTAACATACATTCAAAACTAAACCTAGTTTTGAATGTGCTCTTCACCACCCCTTTTCCTGGACTTGCTTTTAAAGTCCAGTAACTCTTGTCCCCAGTGGTGCCGCTGCCGTATCTTGGCCGGGCAATCCGGACGGCATAAAAGTGGAAAGAGGGATTTCCTCCCTCTGTTACTCACATGCAACCGATTGCAGCCATGGCGGTGTCTGGTCTGACCTGATACAATGATCTGAGCCCTAGTCCCTCTCTCCCTTGATCACAGAGTTAATGTAGAGGTTCTTTTTTTTTTCCCTTCTCCTCGGTATTTTCGATGATATGGCGGTTTTTTTTCTTCTTTGTTGTTCGTGTGTTTTTGTAGATGGTTTCAGAGGAAGCAGCTTCATCTGAAGCTGCAGGTAACATTCAATATTTTGAATGTGCTCTCCACCCACCCCTGGACTTTCCTGGTTTAAAGTCCAGGTAATTTGTCCAGTGGAGGAGCCGCCTCAGAAGAAGGTGTTTCCGGTCCCTCGGCACCTCTTTAGGAATCCGAAAGCTGCTGCTGAGCAGAGGGACAGAGAAGCAAATGCACCGGCAGGTATGCTTTCTGCCTGGAGATTTTCTAATCGTACTTGGTTTTTTCCGATATTAGCCTTGTTGACTAATTTTTGCCTGGAGGTTTCAAGTATGGTGGGGTGTTAAAACAGCCACCGCAGAAGGCGGGATTGAACAATCCTGCCGCCGCCGACCCCCCTCGCCGCCACTCACGGTGATGGTATTTTTTTTTTAAATACTATAATAAATGCATAAACACACAACCACTACACTTTTTATTGCATATATAGCACATACTAATTGCATAATTGCATATCACACCACCACTACCCTCTTATTGCATATATAACACACATTAATTGCATAATTGCATATCACACACACACAACAATACTTTAATTGCATATATAAAACACACTTAGGCCTTGTTTGGTATCACAAAACAAACCATGGTTTGCAACTTATTTTGATTTTATAATATTAAAATTACATTGAAAATGTAAAAAGTGTTATTGGAAATGATTAAAAACTATTATAAAATCAAAAAGAGTTTTAAATCATGGATTGAGTTGTAATACCAAAGGGCCTAATTGCATGCATACACAGCACACACGCGCACTAACTCCGCCAAACTTTAGGCATAAATTGCCTATAAATTGTCTGTCCCAAGCCAGGAAAAAAAGGAGGAGGGTTGCATTCCATTTGTAGTTTGATTGATATTTTTTATTTGTTTGATTTCTGATTATTAATATTCATGAAAGTTCACTTTTCTTGGGGGAAATGTTCTGATGTTTGTGTGAATTTTATGAATGCCATTTAGTTGAGCTGTTAAAGCTACTACTAGGAAATTAGCAAAGGCTATTCATTCCAATTTTCAGATTGTTCAATTCAGTGTTTCTTGCCTTCGATCTTGTTCTTGGTACCTGTGTTCATTTACATGACAGATATGGTATGACAATGTTCCTCATCCTAAGCTGGTTGAGTATAAGAAGGACCAGCATTGGGTGGTAAAATCTGGGGAATATCTTGTTTTTCTTGGAGGCGGTACGCAATTCAAGGATGGTGTAGGTCAATACATTGTTGACATAGAAAAGGTTGCTCCATTTACTTGTATACTAACCATACTCTGCTTCTATATCTTTATCTGAGTAATCATGCTTTATCTTTATCATCGTATATAAAAAGAGAGAGGGAGTTCCTCAAACCATCACCCGTAAAACAAATCACACGCGTCGTTTCTTGGTGATTCCAGCACATCACTTGGGTTGAAGTCTTCTCTTATTTTTGCTTTTTCCGGTTAACTGCACTTCTTCTTCGCAAGCTATAGTTTCCTCTGCTTCTTTGCCGCTAGACTGCTGAGAGGTTACTGTCTTCTGGGTTTTTCTTCCTCGCTTAATTCAACAGTCTGTCTCCCTATTTTGAATGTTTCTCCCTTCAATACTTTCTCAATCCGTCTGTCGGTAATTCCGGCTGCTGTATGCTGCTTGATTCAGCATGCCCGTTCTCTTCTCCATCTCAATCCGTCTTTTTCCTCCTCAACTGTTTGCATGTTCTTATACAGTAGTGTGGGTTCTGTTTTCTGGTTTCAAATTATGTTCAACGCTTGTTCATCTCTAATGCCTTTATCTGCATGTGCTTATCAGCCCTTGGAGTTCTTCTTACCCTACAATTTCATTAATTTCTTGTTGCATGTCAACTGTTTGATTTTTTGCCTAATAGTTTTTCAACAGCTAAACATTATATTATTAATCTTGGTAGTTCGGTGAATAAAGGTGTTTGATTCTGAATAGGTAAGTTGGTCTGCTGCTTTGTGTAGGTTTGTACCCTTCGATAACCATTGACCTGCTTGGCTTCTCAAATTTGTGACAGAAACACATTCTTGAGGTTGGTTGTGATTTGTGCGGGCCACATTTGTTTCTGCTTTTTTGCTTTTGCTGAGATGCCTAAATTCCACCTGGATTGTCCTCGCTCTTGGGTATAAATAGTACCTCTTCGAGTTTTGCATTTGCTCTCGCCTCTGTCTTCATTCCTTTGTTGATCTCTGGAAACTCAGCTGAGCTATTCACTTGGTGTCTTCTCGCTCTGATGTTTCTATTGTCTTGCTATTAATATGGTGTCCAAACATAAATTCTCTGCTTCTGCTGTTACAATCTTAATGATGTAACATTGTATGTGCTTTCAATGCATATGGTTTTTCAAGATCTTTGTTTTTTGTGACTTCTGGTTTTGGCTGCCAGTTATGTGTTCAATAGGAGAGAGTACCTACTTTATCTGATGTCATTCTTGCCCTCCTTATCCCGAATCATAACCTGAGACTTCCTCCACGAGAAGTTCTTCGGCATCAAGCTCTTCAAAATAAGCCTTCTGCTGACTCAACTCTTCTGCCAGTGAACATTCAGAAACAGATTGCTGCCGTGAGCACTTCTTCTGTAGAATAATTTTACAATCATCAGAAACATGCCGCAGAGTATGACATGAGAACAATAATTCTTAACACAGGTTCAGTATGATTATGCAAAAGTATGCCTCCCACATTTCACTTCTTCTCTTTTACTGTTTCAACAAAACTGAGTTTTGCCTGTCTCAGCATGGTTAAAAGAAAGACCGGCATTTACAGACCTAGGATATAGAGCATGAACTGTTGTTCAACCTAGCTAGTATGGTTTTGCAACTAATCTACACTTTCAAACTCAAAATGCTCCTAACGAAGACACTCTTTTACAAAAGAAACAAGAAAGGGCAACTTCTTAAGGAGTAAGATCAGAACTAGAACAGCTCCAGGTCATTAAAGATAGCAATGAAAAGGCAATCAGTTATCAGTACAGAAGTGCAGGTTTCACTAGTATGCATGGGGGGTTAAGTTGATAACAGAACAGAGATTTATAAACTACCTTTTTTTGCCTTCCCTCGAGGATCTGTCCATGACTTTGATGCATTAATCTCTCCATCTTGTTTAAGTTTATTCCTGTCACAACATTCATTTTGACTGGCATCAGCTGCGTATTATTATAAGCAAGCAGTAATGTGAGAACTTAAACTATTATCATGGCTGCAATATAATCCATGTCTGTAGAGTAGGTAAAATATTATCAGTAGAGGCATCAAAGAAATGGTGACTCTGAAAACATGAAGACTCTCCACAATCAAGCCTGCATTGTGCATCTCAAGACTAGAAAATCAGAGCAAACTAAAAATCACAAAATTTTCACATAAACACTGCTATCTACAAATCTTTTAATAGCCCAAAAAGAAAGTGACCATCAAATGGACAATTTTGCAACCAGTTCAGAACTCAAACAAAAGTTGTTTATAGTTCCCATTACAATATGACCTACTTGGGATCCACAATGCATTCATATAATCCTTGAGAAGGGTGTTAGTTTTCACCAGTCAGAAAGAAGGATCAAGTACAATGTTCAGAATACAGCAAAAACTCCAAAACTGTAATGAACTTTCTAATGTAGTCCATGAAAGAAGCATTACTGTCTTGAGAAACTCACTCTGTAGTTGAGGAACAGCATCTTTTATGGATTTAAACCATTTTATTTATGCTATTCAAACTAATAAACAAAAACCTTTAGATTATCTTATCATCAGCATTTGGATATAAAAATAATCACTTGAATATCTTTAGATGGCATTTAAATCACTAAACAAGCAAGTATTTATTTAAATATATTGGCCGTTGACTTTTGAGGATGAAAACAGGAGAATAAGTTATGGTTCAGCCCAATCACATTTCTAAAGGTAGTCCAACTTAATTGAAGGCAAGAATTTCAATAACAAGAGTAGTGGACAAAATAAGTACCATCATTGCAGAAACTCTGATAAGAAAATAATAATCTTATACTAAGACTGTGAATCTCTGAACATATATATGGATTCACAAAAGTCTGATCAGATACTAAGACCATTTTGACTAACATGTGTCCTTCGCGCTGAGGTACATGAATTCCTTTGCGAAAGCCACCCCACTTGCTGAGGGTTATTTGTTCATCTTTCCATGGACATGTATGCGCTCCTTCATGGTTGTCTTCCAGAAGAGAGTACAGAGAACCATTCCAACTGGCCTGCACTTTGGCCTCAGAGGCTCCCAATTTGTTTATCAGAAGACAGTTTTATGGAGGACGGGGAATATACTTGTAATGCAGGTCGTTATGAGTTAGCTTGGATTCAAAACCATTTTGTCCTTGACGGTTTACTTTTTTGTCAATATGATAACGGTTAGTTATTATGTTCTTTTGTTTCCAGGGCATGAGAAATCCACTATCGATGAGTGATTCAGTTTTGGAACTCTCTGTATGATGGCCCTTTTATGTCTTGGTGGCCCTTTATAAATATTACTTGGGGGTCAAAGTCTAATAATAGAGAATAATGGGCAATTTTGTGATACATTACTAATAGGCTATTAATGATATCTATATATTTTTCCGAAATTGGAATTTAGAAAGAAACTGCAAATGAAAAACGGGAGGCTACTTTACGATTTCTATTCTACCCCTACACGAGATCTCAAAAAAGAAAAAACCCCAATCTCTCTGGAAAATAAAACCCATTTCCCTGCAAAACCCCAAGCAGACAAACCCTAATTCCCTTACCTTCAGCCCAACCGCCACGGTGCCAAATCTGAGTAATCCTTATAGCCATGACGACCAACTCCGTTAATTTGGATTGCCGGATGTACGAGGCCAAGTATCCCGAAGTTGATCAAGCTGTAATGATACAAGTGAAGAGCATGGCCGACAGCGGCGCCTACGTTTCTCTACTTGAGTACAACAACATTGAGGGTATGATTTTGTTCTCCGAGCTCTCCCGCCGTCGGATTCGGAGTATCAGCAGTCTCATTAAAGTGGGACGAATTGAGCCGGTTATGGTTCTTAGGGTTGACAAGGAAAAGGGATACATCGATCTCAGCAAGAGAAGGGTTTCTGAGGAGGACATTCAGGGTTGTGAGGAGAGGTACAATAAGAGCAAGCTTGTTCACTCTATTATGCGCCATGTTGCCGAGACTATGCAGATTGACCTTGAGGTACTTCGCGTTTTACGATTAATGATGGTTGTTGTTGTGTGATTGATTGGGTTGTAGAATTTGGTGTATTCATTATTTTGTTTCCCCTGGTGTTCGTAAATTGTAACCCATGATGAATTTGTTTGTAAAATTTTCCTAGGGTTATTGTGTGATTGGATTAGCCCTTTTGTATTTTTTTGGGAATGCGCGATCTGGGTGCTTCCCCAATATGGTGATATCCACATAATATTATGTTTAATGGTCTAAGTTTAGTTAGACGAGTTATCTTCCTGTTAAAAACTTGCCGTTTTATAGTAACTCATACAGTCAGTTCTGATTGTTCATTCAAAGAATGTTTTCATTGAAATTTTGGCCTATCATTGAGATTCCCCTTAATTGTTGGAAACAAAAGGGAAAAGATAGAATTGCAGTACATGTTAACAAGATGATTTTTTGACCAATATTATGAAGTTCATCGAGGGTGCTTAACAAAACAAATTATCTGTGGCAGGATCTGTATATCCATGTTGGCTGGCCTTTATACAGAAAATATGGTCATGCTTTCGAGGTGAGAATTCAAAACCACATGAAAATTTTAAATTGTCCCTTGATTTGTTATTAAGAATAAACTTTTTGATATCACTTACTTGGGTTGCAGGCGTTCAAATTAGTTGTTAATGATCCCGATTCCATTCTTAATTCCCTCACTCGTGAAGTGAAAGAAATTGGCCCTGATGACCAAGAGGTAGTTTCTGCATAGTATTCATATTTGTTGTCCAGTTCCTTTCTCTCTAACAATCATAAAGGAATTCAAGCTTTCTCGTTACTATGCAGGTGACTAAGGTGGTTCCTGCTCTCTCTGAAGAAGTCAAAGATTCTTTGGTGAAAAATATTCGTAGAAGAATGACACCTCAACCACTGAAGATTCGTGCAGATATTGAGATGAAATGTTTCCAGTTTGATGGGGTTCTTCACATTAAGGTCATAATAAAAATTAGGTTCAATACTTGTTCACATTAAACTGCCACTAAAGCAATGACTCTTATTTCTTTGAAAATGCCTGAAATCCTGAAATTCCTTTTACCCTACAGGAAGCTATGCGCAAAGCTGAAGCGGCAGGTAACAAGGATTGCCCTGTCAAAATTAAACTCGTTGCTCCTCCAGCCTATGTGCTCAACACTCAGACCCTTGACAAGGTAAACTGTTATATTTTTGGCTGAAATGAATCAGTTTGAAGGTGTCTTACCTTTGACATTTTCATTGCTCATTAGATCTGAGAGTTTTGTGGAGCAGACAGTGAAAGTGGCTTATGAACTTTTTTTTTGTTTTGTTTCTGCATCATTTATCATGTTTCATTTAAAATTTTATCAATGGCCTAGTCATCATCTACGGGTATCAAAAGAGAGACCCACAGGTAATTGCTATAAATTCTAATTTTTATTTAACTTCTGAATGGCTTAAGTTCTTTTTACGCATCATTGTAAATATGAGACTGAATTATGATCTTGCCGTGGAATGTTGAATCCTTTGGCAATCTGCAACTAGCTGTATGTTCATTCTATTCTTCATTATGCAAGTTCTTTACTTCTCCTCTGCTTCATCTTCATATATAGAAAGAAGGTAAAGAAATTTACACGCGTCACTGGTTTGCTCTTCCAGCAGAGCACAAGGGCTAACCTTTTCTCTCACTCCGTCTTCTTCCGGTCAATTTCCCGTTTTCTCTTCCCTGCTTCAGACCGAATGTTTCCGAAGGGCTACCGATCAATTGCAGTTTCTCTTCCGATGCAATTGTTCTTCCAGTTCCCTCCTCTCTGCTTGTTTAGTACCGGTAAATCTCTTAGGCTTCCTGTGATATTTTTTGAGTTCTTATTTTGCTGCTTCTCTCTGTAGGATTTTTAACCTTCTGTTTATTGGTTCAGTATCGATATACTGACCTTCTTGTTGGGCTGCCTTGCACGTACCTTCATTCCTCTGTTTTTGTTTTTCTCTTTTGTTCAGATTAGACTTGTATCTATTTATTGTTGCATGTCAAGTGTTTGATTTTTTGTCTGATAGGGATGAAGGTACCAATCATAGTTGCAGAAAACCCACAATAAACAGGGATAGAGCAGCAAACCCACAATAAACAGAAACCAGAAATTTGGAAGCCACTAAGTAATATATATCCTAGGAATTAAATTAATCGAACCAGTCCTACATGCATAACGTAAGAGCATGCAGTGGGAACATTTGGTAAAATAACAGTTCCAAGTTCATACAATGAAGTGTGCAATTATACTACATCACCGAAGCTATTGTTTGTTTAGAAGAATCAAATCCTTATTCAAAATAAACAGTAAACCCCTAACATGAAATGCAGCAGAACCGATGCCAATTTAAAAACCAAGGCATATCTTGAACACAATTTTTTTCCTCAGATAAGAGACGAGAAAAAAAAAAAAAAAAAAACCAGAATCGGTCGCAGGAAGCAAGCCTCAGTACATGAGTTCAAATGGCAACAAATTTTTTCTCAGCGTATCAAGAAAGAAGCCGGCTTGCACCCTCAATTTAGATTAGTCATCACCAATTTTCTCCAGGTCTGATTAAATTAGCTAATTTTTGTTGATAATTCTTGTGTAAAGTTTGGAAGAACAGCCCTTTATGTAGCTGGGTTTAAAAAGTTTTTTCTTTTTGTTTTTCCCTTTGTTCTGGGTGCTGAAGTTGTCTTCAATTAGTAGTTCATGATATGCTGATCGTGGATTATTGGGTTGCGGGATGTTACGCATATGGTTTTCTCTTTTTAAGTTGAATTTCGAAAATTTGTGAAACTTCAACTGGTAAATGGGTGGTTGTTATTGGAAAGTCTGGATGGTTGATAATGCTTTAGTTTTAAGCATTTGGATTTGTTGAATTTGGAAAAATTGTGTTGTTATAGGAAGAGTATTTACTAATTGAGAATACTTAACAAGCTAAGCACCTCAATTTGAAGATAAATATGTGTTATGCTGGATTCATTGCATGAATTCTCCTTCCCAAAGCACCTCGAAATCCAAATGTATGAAAAGATTCTTCATCTGATTGGAAGGAGAAGGGACCTTAAGTGAAAATGTTATCAACATAATTTGAACTTGAAGTCTGTAATTGGTATTTCGCCTGTTGACATGAAGAAGCGCTAAATCATTGAACTTGAAAGCATTTGGAATCAATCTTATATTAGGAGGTGGGTGAGCTTCTGTGTTAAAATGCTGCTACTTTCTTCTCGTGTGTGGAATCTTTTATGTCCAAAGCATACAGACTTTAACATGTACTTTTCTGATGTTGCATCAGGCAAAACCACAGACTTACAACAAAACTGCAGAGACGGATTTAGGGCCATGCAACAGATGTGGCCATTCGCCCTCTAAATGAAGAAAAAGCTGTTCAGGCTGCTGCTGACCTTCTGGACGAACTCTTTGTGTTGTCGGTATTACTTACTTCTTTCGTTTTCTTCTTGATGGAATGGGAAGCTTTACCCTCTCTTTTTTTCCTTTGATCAAATTCAGCCACTGTGTATGTAGTTTATTTGATTTGTTATCTTCGATGCTTTCCAACATGTTAATATGCATTTGCATTGACTTTTACTTGACTCGGACTTTGTACTGTGTTAGGACACATATTTAGGAGTTGGGAGGCCCTATTTGTTGGTCTGTTTTGGATAATCTAGGGGTAATGAATATGTACATGTCTTTCATGAGTGCACGTAGCGATCAGTTTTGTTCGGTTCAGTTTAATGGTGTTTCTGGCCAATCATCCGGGGTACTCTTAAATGTGATACGGTTTGACTCCTTTGATTATGAAAAATGCCTGTATTTTCCTTGAATTGGAACATTCATCTCCAGCAGAAAAGGAAGATGAATCCTCCAAGCATGTTGGAACTGTAGTTGTTAAGTCTTTCAATCACACGAGCATAACAAATCTAATTTGTGAAAACCAGGCATCAGACTTCCCACTTACTAAATTTTACCAAGCGATAATGCTGGAAATAAAGAATGGGGGAAGATTCAGGGTGGTGAGGGTTGTGAGTATGAGGGTCCTGGGGGTACGAGTGGATTTTGAAACACAGATACATGTATCATCTTAAGAAACAAAATTGTTTGAAGCACAATGATTTGAGGAGAAATGGAGGCAGGGCTTTATAACTCAAAATTTGATTGTATGTTTCTCTATATAACTAGGTTGCTGGGGCTGCTGCTATTTTGGAAGTGCAAAGAAGCTCCAGAGCAGAAGCCAGAAAGGGGGCACTCCGTAGACAAGAAATAGAGGTCCATACTTTTCCTCATCAGTTTTTCGAGTCTCAACTCCATTCTATGTATCCATGAAATTAAGCCTTTTGCATTGCAATTGTTTTCCTTTAGTTTTGAGCATAAGGCTTCAGAGCAAAATCTGTGCTTCTGTGATTCACCTCTTAACTATGATAGAATGGAATTGTTTCACTATTTTTGGTAGCCACCTTTTAGTGACTCTGGTATTGATCTTGGTGCATGTATTAGCTTTATTACTACAGAGAAAGAGAGGCAGCCTTGTTAGGTAAGCGAACTACAAACTTCGAGTAAGGTAAGATTCAATTTCAGTTCCAGTTTTTTACTTTTTTAGGCTGAGAAACTATACGATAGAATTGGAATTTTACAAGCTTTATCAAACTAATAGGAAAGAACTTTGCAAGCTGTATTAGATTGATAGGATCACACAGCTGCACTGATCCCTTTGGTTAATGGTGTCCACGAAAACTAACGGGAAAAGTGGATACCGAAGTTGAGTGGATGTTTCTGGGAGGATAAATTACAAGCCCAAGTTGATTGAAAAATGAATCTGTGGAGGATAACATATTGTTTGTGATTTGGAATTTGTACTTTTAATTTGTTCAGGCTTGGATTATCTGGATGGAAATCAATATTCTCTATTCAATTTGTTTGCATTTTTTTTTATGCAAACTTAATGTAGGTGTGATGAGGAAGATACAATCGAAGCAATAAAAGATTCTTCAAAATGATATAATTTGGAAGATGGACTCATACCTATATTACAGCTATCTCTTACCCATTTCTTATTCATGTACAAAATTTGGCTCCATAGATTCAAAATTTTAATTGCAAAAAAAGGAGTTGGTAAAAATTGGTGTGCATAACTGAAACAATTACAATATGAGTTGGGGCAGTATGTGATTTAATAGTAGATTAGTGATAGTGATAGTTTAACATGGTTTTATTTGAGGTCAATTTAAAGTGAGAAATTTTGGATTGTAAGCTGTTGTTGCTGTTATAAATTTCTGGATTGAAAAGTTTGTGTACTTCTTTGGGTGTTAATTATGGTAGAAACTGTGGACGCTAGATTACAAGGCAATGGATCAATAGTTCAACAATCAAATGCAGCATTACAAGGTGAAGTGATTGTTCAAGGTTCAGGTGTTACAACGAACCCCTTGAACCAATGTGAAATTGGTACTGGAGACAAACATGATTGGAATTACAGGAATCAAAATCAAGAAGAAAACAATTTCAGGTAAGAGATTGAAAGACGGCTTGGAGAAGAAAAATGTTTCAGGTAAGAGACTGACGGGTGACTTAGAAAAGGCTTCAAGAAGGAGATCAACCGAAACAAGTCAGACTCCATCAAATGTTACATTTTTGCCACCACGAGTATCATCTACTATTGAGGTCTGTTTTACTAATTTAAATAGGATATCTCATGCATGTCAAATTTCTTAATAATAGTTTCTTTCTTTCTAATATATGTATCCACCCAACAGGCTAGCAGTTCTGTTGATAACTTACACACAGCTCAATCTCACCGGCCGTATTGTTTACCTAAGGAGCATTTTCAGGTATTTGTTTAAATATTAAGAAGAAAAGCTTCAATTTTTAAGCGTAAGTAAAAGTGTTGTGACTGTTTACCACTTTATTTTTTTTTATTATAGGTTGTCTCTGCTGGTTCAAGTCAACATAGCTCTGTTGAATATGCTCCATTTTTAATGGCCGTGACAAAACTCACAGTTGGTAAATTGCTTTAGCTTGTACTGTATTGATGATGTTATTTTGTAATTGACTTTCACAGCTGAGCAATGCACGTCTTATAATGATCACAGCCACTACAACCCCATGGTATTGGCGTTTTGATGACGAACAGGTCACAAACAGAGCGCTGATATCGACTGCGAAGTAAGTGCAAGCATTGCTACTGAGATAGGTGAGTGTCCAATCCCAGCTTTGTAAGCTCAAATTTAAAAGATAAATTAGGAAGAATATTCAAGTTTGTCTCTTCATATGCGAACTCTGTTCTCTTTGGCTTGCACTGATTTAAAGTAGGGGATTTTATTTCTCATCTCTTTTGGTATATGTTTACTTTTTTTGTAACAATTTCAGTTCTTTAATATCATTGAAAGAACTCTTAAATAATGTGTTGTACTTTGATTGCATTCACATTGATTTCAGAATAAGTTGATGTTCAGGAGCAAACAAATCTGTGAGGAATATTGGTTTTTAGTGTATTAAGACACGCACAAAATTCTCCAATCTGAACAAATCTTTCCCTTTTTTACACTCAACTGTTTCTTTTGAATCCTTTTCAATCACCTGCTCCTTGGTTTCTTCAAAGTTCAAACCAAGTACTGGAAATTCTATGGCTTTACAAGGCAGAAGATACCTGCGAACCATGATAACTTAGAACACCAGGCTGATAAATATTTTTAATGTTCCTGTGCTTAATTGGCTATTTTTACTTCATTTTCTTGAGCATTTCTATTACCTGGTCATATGTTTTGAAGCTCAAGTACCTCGTCTTTTGGTATCTAGTAACTTTTTAAAACTTTTACATTGTCTTTGGTCTTCGTTTCTTTGTATGCAGTGTCGGAACAGACCGGCGGCTGTTTGCAGTGGTGGCCAACGTGACGAGTTTGATTACAGTCCCAGTTTATTTCCTGAACATCACCAAAGCTGTCGGAGTACCGGAAAGATGCCCACAACATCCGGCAGGGGAAAATGCTGACGCCGGAGCAACAGGTGGAACGAGTTTCTCTACAGTAGAATCATTTCCCGCTTCAGCTGACAAATTAGGAATGTATAGCCATTAATTAAAGATTGAAGGTTTTTCCCATGTAACCTGAAACCTGAGAATTTCAGTCAATTTCTCTTTGTTTTAGCTCGATCCCAAAAAACATTGGTAAGGTGGATAGTGAACTAGACAATATTTTTGTACATATTGGGCCGCCGTATCTTCTTATTGTTAATTTTGGGCCTCTCTCTTTTTCTTTGGGCCTCCAACTTAAAATAGTACTAATTACCTTATAATATAAAGAAGAAATTAAATAAAGGAAATAATATAAATAATTATTTTCTTGAAAATTTAGAACGTCATCAAGCAGATGTAATACAAGCATCCTAATCGGACTAAGGAAGATTATTTGGATCAAATAAAGTTTCTACATGTTTAGATAAGATTTTACTAACACTTCTTTGTGAGCGTTTTTTTGTGTCCCAATAATAAAAACGCTTATGCACAAACACGTTCTTCTCGTTCGATTGAACTAGAACATCTTTTGTCATTGATTATACAAACCACATCATTTGCATAAGATGCATCCCCTGGGTGTTGAATTTGAGCCTCATTGAATTTCGGGTTAGTCGCGTAAATGACATTCTTCTCCCACATTTCAGTTTCAACATCAATCAATCTCCAAATCTTTGTACTTGTAGTCAATCTCGTCATCAAAGCAACGCATCCTCTCACAGCGACTATCTTGTATATCTTAGGTTCATCGAAATCTCTTGGGACACGTACAAATTTAAGTTTCTCTTCCCCAACCGAGAAAATCATAAGAGCTTTTAAATTTGTGTGTCTAACCAAAATGAATATTTCATTTTTGAAGTGGAACGAAATATCGTTGTTGCCCATAGCCAAGTCAATAGGAAGAGAGGGCGCCGGGGTGATGTCCCTCCATAGTGAATTAGTAGTTCCAAGAGTGATAACTTGGAAATAAAATTTTCCGGACCATCGCATTTCACTGTACACACGATGGTGACTACACGGAGGAACATGAGAATTACAAGCAAATTTTTGGAAACACGTCACACGACAAATGCTTAACACCTTATATTGTTTAGTCGAGACATCAAAACCTAGGTAATAAGAATTATTAATAAAAGGTAAATTTCCACCGTGACCAATTGATATATCTATGTTGGTTAAATGTTGGGGTGGGAAACGATAGGCTTTTCTAGTGCTGGGATTCCATACCACATCACCGATACATATCAAACCTTCCACGCTCTCAGTACCAATGCGGACGATGGGTCCTTCGGAGTCCAAATCCAAGGATGGATTTGGATTTGGGACACGTGTCATGTTCTCGTCTTCTGGATCCATTAACATAAATTCTCGTCGTTGTTTTCCAAAATCAAATACAGTAGGATTTATCGTCTGTTTCTCTACCAAAAATTTGAGCCCACCAAAACGATGATGCGACCGAAGGCGATGTGCTTCCACAAAATGGGGATCATCTATCAGACAAAGCCAGTTCTTGGATACGCACCGAAACTTAAGCAACGATTTCACCGGTAACTCTCTGAGTATTAACGAAATAATATCGCTTGGAATATCGACTTGGCGCAGCAGCATCCTGGGAATTTTGTAAGCCGATTGCGTCGTCGTCATGTTCTTATTATACTTCTTCTTCTGATGTGATGAATTGGAAGGTAAATTAATGTTTCTTCACATATGTATACAGAACAGAACAGATATATAGAGATAGATAGTTGCCTTGCCGGATGGCGGCCGGGTTTTCCAAATATGAATTGGAAATTGAAGGATTTGGAAACTGGGGAAGAAATAAATCCCAGAACGGATTTGGAAATATATGTTTACATGAAGAAAAGTACTCTCTGGTTTATACAAAAAGTCAGAGCTAGCTAGCTGAAATTTAATGGAAATTTTCTCTTTTTTTTTTTTTTTTTTTTGGGTTTTCTTCTAATCGAATTTAAGTAAGCTTTGTGTTGTTAGAATTGAAGAGGCTAGGGTTGTTTAATTTGGTAACAAAAGAAAAGAAAGAAGAAGGCGATCGTGTCGATATTTATATGTGCCTTAAAAAAAAGAAACAAATTCATTATTCTTGACAAATTAGCTTTGTGTTGTTAAGATTAAAGAGGTTGGAAATCGAGCTAGGGAGAAATATGCATGGCTCTCTTTAATTTGGTAACAAACGAAAGAAGAAGGCCATCATCGTGTCGATATCGGACCTAGCTAGGTAGGAAGAAAGGCGGCGACGGCGACACAAAACGAAAAGTAAAAAAAATATATATACATATATATATATATGGAGGACAAGTCTTACACCTTTTTATTATTATTATTATTATTTTTTCTTCTTTCTTTGTGCCACTTATACAAATATTTTGTGTCACATAAATTCAAACATTTTAATATACGAAAAATTTTAAATTACTTGTTGACAATATCTTACATTTTAAAATTGAGCTATTTTGACGAATATAGTAGACCTTTATATATATATATGTTCAAAGAAAACTACCTCTATATTATACTCTGAAAAATAAAATTAAGAAGGTATCGAATTTATTAATTTTATTGAAAATATGAACAATATTTAGTAAGGAATAAATTAAATAAAGGCATTTCTACACAAATATAATTAATTATTTTCTTGAAAAGATAAAACATCGATCATCTATCTATATATCTTTTCGAAGCCGATGGATGTAATAAATAACAATATTAATCAATCGGGCGTACAAGTTGGATCAAATAAAGTTTCTATATGTTTTGATAAGATTTTAATCTCTCCTGTTGTTTTTGGGCCTTTTCTTGTTCCTCCTTTCTTAGTATTCCAATAAAGGCAACGTTTGTCTTCGTCTAATTGAACTAGAACCTCGTCGCTGTTATCATCGACTGCACAAACTATAACCCTCTTGTTATTCAAAATACTAAATAATGGATCACTAAAATCAACGACATTTGTCTTCCATTTTTTAGTTTCGACATCAATCAATCTCCAAATCTTCATGGTAGTGGAGTTGAGGCCCACCATCAAAGCAACGCATCCTCTCACCTCTATTATTTTGGAGTATAATTTACACCACCATCGATTACACTCCTCTGGCACAGGTACAAACTTAAAACTCTCTTCTCCAACCGAGAAAACCAGAAGATCATAATATTGTGGTTGTTGGACCAAAATGAATATCTGATTTTTGAGGTACAGAGACTCCTGGCAAGAATGCAAGTTCTTATGAGTAGCTTCCTGTGGCGGAAGACGATGAGTGATGTCCCTCCATGATCCAACTCCAAGAGTAAGAACTTGCATGTGAAATTTAGTGTTGCAACTCTTTTCGTGGAAGGAAGCGTCATCATCACAAACATATTTCCGGAGTAATAATCCAACGTAAGAAATGCTTAATACCTTGTATTGTTTGGTTTGGGAATCAAAACCCAGGTAGTAAAAATTTTGAATGGCAGGGAGATTGGCACCAATGCCGATCGGAATAGGGATATTAATGTGGCTGAGATGTTGGTTTGGAAGTCTAAATGTTTTTCTGGTGGTTGGATTCCATATGATATCCGCGCAACATATCAAACCTTGTACGCCCTCGCCGATGTGCAAAATGGAGTCGTCTGGCGAGGGATTTGGGACTGGGACGGCCGCCATGATGTTTTCTTCTTGAAAATCATCATCCATTAACATAAAATCTTGTCGCTGACCAATGTTTGTTTTCCTCGCTTTTTCTACTAGAAATTTGTGTCGATGGGAGGATCGAATACGATGCATGTCCACAAAACAAGGATCATCTATTAAAGAGCACCAATGTTTGGATACACATCTAAACTTGAGCAACGATTTGACAGGAAGCTCCCTCAATATTCTTAAAACAATATTGTTGGGGATATTTTGTACACATCTAGGAATTTTATAACTGGATCCCATCGATTTGTAACGATTTGGAAAATTTTGTTTGGTTTCGTTTCATGTACGGAGGTGCTTTCTCTATATATATATATATAGAGAGAGAGGTGTTCGACATGAATGCATAGGTTTTCCAAATCTAATTCTGAATGAACTAAGTAGGATTGGAATTAGGAAAACACCCCAATCAATAGTTTACCAAATCCGAACTAAGCAAGGAATAATAAATTAGGCACAATATTCAGATAACTTGTGTTTTGACCCAACATTTTTCTTCTTCTTTCAATTAGGTCCCTAATTGTAATTGGGGTTTCTAATTTGGAGAGAAGAGTTGCTTTTTGTTTTTGGCAGGAAAGTAACGGTGCTTTCTCTGTAGTCTTGGGGGACAAGGAATCGCTTCTTTTTTTTTTTTTTTTTTTGGGTCTGTTTCTGTGGTGTGGGCCCCTCTTGTTTCTTTCTTCTAAAACTCACGCGCTTTGAATTTGCCTAAGCTTCCATCACTCCTCACTCACCATACTATACTCACCTAAATTATGTTTGAAATTATTTCGTACATACATTAATAACAAAAAGTAAATAAATTTTGGTTCAACTTTTAATTTAGTTTGAAATAATTTATGCATTAGTATAAAATAGTTTTAAATATCATTTTGAAAATAGTTATTAAGTTAAGAGATTAAAAAAGAAAAAACTATTGCAGAAAATTAATAATATTCAATTTGTCCTTTATGATGTGGTTTATCTCAAAAAAAAAAAAAAAATCAACAAAGTGGCTTTGTCGTGTAGATAACTTTTAAGAACATATGTGTAGGCATAGGTAGAGTGGAATGATGGGAACGACTGCGTTCCAGGACAGATACCCTTCTCGTGGGCGATCAATGTACTAAATAGGTGTGAATGAAAAAATACTATTTCACTGGATTTTTTCCTCTTAATATTCACTTTTGGGACATCAAATTACCAAAAAAAAGAAAAAACTAAAATTCCCCTCCTATAGAGAACGAAAACGCAATGAATACGAGTTTGGCGTCTTTGTTTTCTAGAAGAAAAAATATTTAAAAAATAAAATTAAATTCACTTAGAAACGAAATGGGTAGATTCCTTTATTTGAGAAAAGAATCTACCCAATTCGTTTCTTATTATTTTAAAGAATAGTTTTCAGTTAGAAACGAATTCACCAAATTCGTTTTTAATTTTTAAATATATTATAATTCATTTTGTACAAAATAATTTAATATATGAATTAACTGTTTTCATCCATTTTAAGATAAAATTTTACTATTCTAGTAGACAATTAAAAATATAAAATAAAATTAAAAAACATGTTTTAAAAAAATACAACTCTTCAAGAGTTTCTCTTGGGCGCTTAGGTTCATCCTCACCTTCGTCGAAGACTGGCTTCTTAGTCTTAGCCGGGGGCCCTTTCAACAGCTGCTGACGCCATAGGCTTCTTGCCTTTGAAAAAATTCTTGCTTTCAACCGGTTTTGTACCTAGACTCCATTCCTAGCTGAAAGAACCTATTCGAGAACATCCTCATCTGGGTCCAATATCCGATTGGAGGAGAGAGTGGTACCGTACTAGCTTGAAAGCGGCTTTCCTATCCTTATGGAAATGCTGATTAAAATATGGTAACTCATATTCTTTTATTTAAATTAAAATAATAAAAATGTGTAATCAAGATTCCTATGAATACAATATCTTGAAAATTATTAAAAGTACATTAGATTAAAACTACCTCGCCTTGGATGGGGTTAGTTATGTGTTTATTCATTTGCATTAATACGAATTATTATGTGTTCTAATTTTGATTGCTCTGTTCATTCTCATCTTGCAACTATACTCAGATTTATCCTAAACGTTACTTGAAAAATGCAAAGAAATATTTCTTAGTGTAAATTAATATTGGTCATTGTCATAATTTTTTTTGGTTCTATGTTGATTTTAATTTTTATTACAATCGGTTTAGACAGTTATTAAAATGAGATGCGAGTCCGTATCTGGTGTCCCTCAATATTTTAGTCCTCAAGGCTTATGCATAGGGACGTATGCATTCCTTTTGCTTGATAAATTATACATTTTTGTGAAAATAATTAATTTAATAAGAATTATATAAAATAAGAACTTATGTTATAATAATAAATGACATGTTTGAATACAGAAATTTGGCATTCAACAAAAGTTCAAATTGCGGTGAAATTATTTTATTTAATCTTATGATCATTCTCAAATAAAAACGTAAGATTCAGATAAATTTTTTTAATTTGTTGTTGCGTTCTCTATAGCTGCTATGATTTTGTTAATTTGTCTCTCTTTCAATTTTTTTAGTTCTTAGTCGACTCCGCTCTTACCGTATTTTTTTTCCCCCTTAATCCCGTGAAAACGAGTCCTTTCCAAAATTTTAATTTAAATTTTTTTTTTTAACGTAAAACAAGAAGCGAATTTGGGGGATTATAAACGAAGACGGCGGATTCGGAAAAACGAATATGCCGAATTCGCTTTCTGTATAATGGGAATAAACAAAAAGAATTTGAGTATTTTTGGCCCAATTTGAATATTGGGGGGAAAAATCCATCTCACCATTGTACGTTTAATATTTGTGTGTCGTGCATTTAGTGTGCCCGTAGTTAACAAATGTCTTTAATTTTGTCCACAAAATCATTCGAATAATTTTTTTGTCACGAAATAAAAATAAATATATGATAGTAGTGAAAGCGTAATGTCGTTTTATTTTGTTAATAATAATAATAATAATAAAACTTGAGATAGCAAATTACCACTTATTACGTTATACATATTTAAGAAGAAATTATAATAAATATTGGGGATAAATCTCAAAGGGTTTATTTGAACATTACAGAGTATGGATGTGTTTTCATCCCATCATAACAAATTACGGTTGCGAAAAAAAGTTCCCGATGGAAAGCGACAAAAAGTGAAAAAGTGTATGTTTGGCTAGACTGTGCACAGTGGGCAAGGCAGAAAATTTGTAAGCTTTCCATCGAGTACAGTACTCCACTGTATTTGGCATTTGCCGCGCGTGAACCAGAAGTTAACGGAGCATCAATTCGAATCTCTTCTCCGTTTCCTAAACCCACCCTTATATAAAGGAATACACAATCATACTCGACTAGTATTATTTTTTGGTTTGTTTTTGTGAAATCATAGCTCTTCATAGTGTTAACTTCTTGCTGCTGCTATAGCTTTATAGCTCTTCAATTCTCTCTCGTTTTCGGCATTTTTCTCTCAGCAACCAAAATGCCTAAGGATGATCGTAAGAAGCTCCGTGTAGACGAGGAGGAGGTTAAGGAAGAACCTAAGGCTGAGAAGAAGAACAGCTACCCTTTTCTGATTTGCTGCCCTTCTGATGTATATACCTATATACTTTCTTATATTTTTTCCGATTCAAATTCATTGGGTTAAATTTTCCGTGTGTGATTGTAGATGGGTTCTGAAGGTAACATACATTCAAAACTAAACCTAGTTTTGAATGTGCTCTTCACCACCCCTTTTCCTGGACTTGCTTTTAAAGTCCAGTAACTCTTGTCCCCAGTGGTGCCGCTGCCGTATCTTGGCCGGGCAATCCGGACGGCATAAAAGTGGAAACAGGGATTTCCTCCCTCTGTTACTCACATGCAACCGATTGCAGCCATGGCGGTGTCTGGTCTGACCTGATACAATGATCTGAGCCTTAGTCCCTTGATCAGATAGTTAATGTAGAGGTTCTTTTTTTTTTCCCTTCTCCTCGGTATTTTCGATGATATGGCGGTTTTTTTTCTTCTTTGTTGTTCGTGTGTTTTTGTAGATGGTTTCAGAGGAAGCAGCTTCATCTGAAGCTGCAGGTAACATTCAATATTTTGAATGTGCTCTCCACCCACCCCCTTTTCCCTGGACTTTCCTGGTTTAAAGTCCAGGTAATTTGTCCAGTGGAGGAGCCGCCTCAGAAGAAGGTGTTTCCGGTCCCTCGGCACCCCTTTAGGAATCCGAAAGCTGCTGCTGAGCAGAGGGACAGAGAAGCAAATGCACCGGCAGGTATGCTTTCTGCCTGGAGGTTTTCTAATCGTACTTGGTTTTTTCCGATATTAACCTTGTTGACTAATTTTTGCCTGGAGGTTTCGAGTCTGGTGGGGTGTTCATCCAGCCACCGCAGAAGGCGGGATTGTCCAATCCTGCCGCCCCTCGCCGCCACTCATGGTGATGGTATTTTTTTTTTTTTTAAAAAAAAAAATACTATAATAAATGCATAAACACACCACCACTACACTTTTATTGCATATATAGCACATACTAATTGCATAATTGCATATCACACCACCACTACACTTTTATTGCATATATAACACACACTAATTGCATAATTGCATATCACACACCCAACAATACTTTAATTGCATATATAAAACACACTTAGGTCTTGTTTGGTATCACAAAACAAACCATGGTTTTGCAACTTATTTTGATTTTATAATATTAAAATTACATTGAAAATGTAAAATGGTTTATTGGAGATGTAAAAAGGGTTATTAAAAATGATTAAAAACTATTATAAAATCAAAAAGAGTTTCAAATCATGGGTTGAGTTGTTATACCAAAAAGGGCCTAATTGCATGCATACACAGCACACACGCGCACTAACTCCGCCAATTTTTAGGCATAAATTGCCTATAAATTGTCTGTCCCAAGCCAGGAAAAAAAGGAGGAGGGTTGCATTCCATTTGTAGTTTGATTGATATTTTTTATTTGTTTGATTTCTGATTATTAATATTCATGAAAGTTCACTTTTCTTGGGGGAAATGTTCTGATGTTTGTGTGAATTTTATGAATGCCATTTAGTTGAGCTGTTAAAGCTACTACTAGCAAATTAGCAAAGGCTATTCATTCCAATTTTCAGATTGTTCAATTCAGTGTTTCTTGCCTTCGATCTTGTTCTTGGTACCTGTGTTCATTTACATGACAGATGTGGTATGACAATGTTCCTCATCCTAAGCTGGTTGAGTATAAGAAGGACCAGCATTGGGTGGTAAAATCTGGGGAATATCTTGTTTTTCTTGGAGGCGGTACGCAATTCAAGGATGGTGTAGGTCAATACACTGTTGACATAGAAAAGGTTGCTCCATTTACTTGTATACCATACTCTGCTTCTCTATCTTTATCTGAGTAATCATGCTTTATCTTTACCATCGTATATAAAAAGAGGGAGTTCCTCAAACCATCACCCGTAAAACAAATCACACGCGTCGTTTCTTGGTGATTCCAGCACATCACTTGGGTTGAAGTCTTCTCTTATTTTTGCTTTTTCCGGTTAACTGCACTTCTTCTTCGCAAGCTATAGTTTCCTCTGCTTCTTTGCTGCTAGACTGCTGAGAGGGTACTGTCTTCTGGGTTTTTCTTCCTCACTTAATTCAACAGTCTGTCTCCCTATTTTGCATGTTTCTCCCTTCAATACTTCCTCAATCCGTCTGTCGGTAATTCCGGCTGCTGTATGCTGCTTGATTCAGCATGCCCGTTCTCTTCTCCATCTCAATCCGTCTTTTTCCTCCTCAACTGTTTGCATGTTCTTATACAGTAGTGTGGGTTCTGTTTTCTGGTTTCAAATTATGTTCAACGCTTGTTCATCTCTAATGCCTTTATCTGCATGTGCTTATCAGCCCTTGGAGTTCTTCTTACCCTACAATTTCATTAATTTCTTGTTGCATGTCAACTGTTTGATTTTTTGCCTAATAGTTTTTCAACAGCTAAACATTATATTATTAATCTTGGTAGTTCGGTGAATAAAGGTGTTTGATTCTGAATAGGTAAGTTGGTCTGCTGCTTTGTGTAGGTTTGTACCCTTCGATAACCATTGACCTGCTTGGCTTCTCAAGTTTGTGATCAGAAACACATTCTTGAGGTTAGTTGTGATTTGTGCGGGCCACATTTATTTCTGCCTTTTTGCTTTTGCTGAGATGCCTAAATTCCACCTGGATTGTCCTCGCTCTTGGGTATAAATAGTACCTCTTCGAAAATACCTTCGACGTATGTTTGGTGTTCATCTTCTGCCGATTTTGGCTTATCTGCTGAGCTTTCATTTCTTCTTTTTGCTGTTTCTGAAATTGTTGTATTGTTTCCGTTCATGGAGTTTTGCATTTGCTCTCGCCTCTGTCTTCATTCCTTTGTTGATCTCTGGAAACTCAGCGGAGCTATTCACTTGGTGTCTTCTCGCTCTGATGTTTCTATTGTCTTGCTATTAATATGGTGTCCAAACATAAATTCTCTGCTTCTGCTGTTACAATCTTAATGATGTAACATTGTATGTGCTTTCAATGCATATGGTTTTTCAAAATCTTTGTTTTTTGTGACTTCTGGTTTTGGCTGCCAGTTATGTGTTCTGTTGTATTCTTTGTCTTTGTTTATTTTTGTCTTCACTCAAAGCTGTTTCTGTATATTTTTGCATGTCTTCCTAGCTCTAACTTCCTATACTGACTTCAAGGGTTAGTGTTTGTCTTCCCTCTTTCATCTTTTGTTTATGTAGGAGGTTTTTGTACCTTCCTTCTCCTCTTTCTGTCACTGCATGTTTTCTGGAGGTTGAACTTTTCTACTCAAATAAAATGTTAACCCTTAAAACAAAAAATGGACAATTATTGTAACTTTTAATTAATCAAGTTTGAAGTTTTACTCTGCCCCTTTGATGAGTAACTATTGTTTTCCTGTCAAAACTTTCATCTTCTTTATCTTGTTAGCTGATTTTATGGTGTCATGTTCAAGTTTTTTTTTGGAATTGTTAATGTGTGTTCAACTACATGTGCTTCTATTTTGATTCTCAGGTGACCTGCTGTTTCTTGGTTTGTGGTTTTTCCTGCTGGTTGTCTCCCCTTTTATTGCTACATTCTTACACTCTACAAATATTTCTCTATATTCAGTAGGTTCTTCTGCACCTTACCTCTGAAGAAATTTGCATGGAATTTGTTTGCTTTAGGCTGGGTTGTGCTTCCCGTTTACTATTGTGGTTTCCTTTTTTTTTTTTTTTTTTTTTCTTTTTGTTTCATGTGTAGGTTCTTTTTAGATCTACAGGTTGTCTTCTCATTGCTTTATGTACTGTGAGGATATACCATTTTTATGATCAATTGTTCGCCTTTATGCATTTATTATCGTCAACAAGATTAAGCTTCTGCTACTTTCTTTGAAAAGATAAACATCTATGATGCCTTTATGTTACCCTGTGGATTTTGGGATGTATGTTTGTGCTTTGTTGTCGATTTGTTCATGGTATTTAACTGCGTCTATTCCTTTTTAAGACTCCATTGCCCGGTGCTGCTGACTCTGTGTTTTTCCTTGCTGATTTGCTATAGTCTTTCTGGTGAGTTCTTAGACATTGGCGGGTGTTAGGAGGCATATATGCAGGGAATGCCTCTGGCATCACTGCGCGTAAAATAGAGTGGGTAAGTGGATTTCTGCTTCTTAATGGTATCTGTTGAATTCTGTACTTGCATTTGTTCCGGGATGAAGTTTGCCGTCTTGGTGAATATTTTTCAGGTTTTCCATTTAGGATCTTTTTTCTATTTAGATTTGATTACTGTGTGCTTATTTTTGTGTAGTACATTATAAACGCAAACCATTGACTGAATTTCTCTCTGCAGTTTGCAGCTTAGCAGTCGTTATCACTAAGTACAACTTCCTTGCGTGGTTATTACGACGTTGTCAACTTCTTGTAACTGTTTACGATATTGTCAGACTGCTTGTTTTGACTTGTAAACTTTGTTCTCCAGGTTCACCAGAATACGCTATAAATTCTTCAGGAAAAGGCATTCTAGCCACTCTGGCAGTGTTCTTACACCAACAGTTATACTTTGCAAGAATTCATTTGCAGTGTTTTGAATATCAGCATATTTAGGCGGCACAACATTAGTCTGAGGTAATTGCTATAAATTCTAATTTTTATTTAACTTCTGAATGGCTTAAGTTCTTTTTACGCATCATTGTAAATATGAGACTGAATTATGATCTTGCCGTGGAATGTTGAATCCTTTGGCAATCTGCAACTAGCTGTATGTTCATTCTATTCTTCATTATGCAAGTTCTTTACTTCTCCTCTGCTTCATCTTCATATATAGAAAGAAGGTAAAGAAATTTACACGCGTCACTGGTTTGCTCTTCCAGCAGAGCACAAGGGCTAACCTTTTCTCTCACTCCGTCTTCTTCCGGTCAATTTCCCGTTTTCTCTTCCCTGCTTCAGACCGAATGTTTCCGAAGGGCTACCGATCAATTGCAGTTTCTCTTCCGATGCAATTGTTCTTCCAGTTCCCTCCTCTCTGCTTGTTTAGTACCGGTAAATCTCTTAGGCTTCCTGTGATATTTTTTGAGTTCTTATTTTGCTGCTTCTCTCTGTAGGATTTTTAACCTTCTGTTTATTGGTTCAGTATCGATATACTGACCTTCTTGTTGGGCTGCCTTGCACGTACCTTCATTCCTCTGTTTTTGTTTTTCTCTTTTGTTCAGATTAGACTTGTATCTATTTATTGTTGCATGTCAAGTGTTTGATTTTTTGTCTGATAGGGATGAAGGTACCAATCATAGTTGCAGAAAACCCACAATAAACAGGGATAGAGCAGCAAACCCACAATAAACAGAAACCAGAAATTTGGAAGCCACTAAGTAATATATATCCTAGGAATTAAATTAATCGAACCAGTCCTACATGCATAACGTAAGAGCATGCAGTGGGAACATTTGGTAAAATAACAGTTCCAAGTTCATACAATGAAGTGTGCAATTATACTACATCACCGAAGCTATTGTTTGTTTAGAAGAATCAAATCCTTATTCAAAATAAACAGTAAACCCCTAACATGAAATGCAGCAGAACCGATGCCAATTTAAAAACCAAGGCATATCTTGAACACAATTTTTTTCCTCAGATAAGAGACGAGAAAAAAAAAAAAAAAAAACCAGAATCGGTCGCAGGAAGCAAGCCTCAGTACATGAGTTCAAATGGCAACAAATTTTTTCTCAGCGTATCAAGAAAGAAGCCGGCTTGCACCCTCAATTTAGATTAGTCATCACCAATTTTCTCCAGGTCTGATTAAATTAGCTAATTTTTGTTGATAATTCTTGTGTAAAGTTTGGAAGAACAGCCCTTTATGTAGCTGGGTTTAAAAAGTTTTTTCTTTTTGTTTTTCCCTTTGTTCTGGGTGCTGAAGTTGTCTTCAATTAGTAGTTCATGATATGCTGATCGTGGATTATTGGGTTGCGGGATGTTACGCATATGGTTTTCTCTTTTTAAGTTGAATTTCGAAAATTTGTGAAACTTCAACTGGTAAATGGGTGGTTGTTATTGGAAAGTCTGGATGGTTGATAATGCTTTAGTTTTAAGCATTTGGATTTGTTGAATTTGGAAAAATTGTGTTGTTATAGGAAGAGTATTTACTAATTGAGAATACTTAACAAGCTAAGCACCTCAATTTGAAGATAAATATGTGTTATGCTGGATTCATTGCATGAATTCTCCTTCCCAAAGCACCTCGAAATCCAAATGTATGAAAAGATTCTTCATCTGATTGGAAGGAGAAGGGACCTTAAGTGAAAATGTTATCAACATAATTTGAACTTGAAGTCTGTAATTGGTATTTCGCCTGTTGACATGAAGAAGCGCTAAATCATTGAACTTGAAAGCATTTGGAATCAATCTTATATTAGGAGGTGGGTGAGCTTCTGTGTTAAAATGCTGCTACTTTCTTCTCGTGTGTGGAATCTTTTATGTCCAAAGCATACAGACTTTAACATGTACTTTTCTGATGTTGCATCAGGCAAAACCACAGACTTACAACAAAACTGCAGAGACGGATTTAGGGCCATGCAACAGATGTGGCCATTCGCCCTCTAAATGAAGAAAAAGCTGTTCAGGCTGCTGCTGACCTTCTGGACGAACTCTTTGTGTTGTCGGTATTACTTACTTCTTTCGTTTTCTTCTTGATGGAATGGGAAGCTTTACCCTCTCTTTTTTTCCTTTGATCAAATTCAGCCACTGTGTATGTAGTTTATTTGATTTGTTATCTTCGATGCTTTCCAACAGTTAATATGCATTTGCATTGACTTTTACTTGACTCGGACTTTGTACTGTGTTAGGACACATATTTAGGAGTTGGGAGGCCCTATTTGTTGGTCTGTTTTGGATAATCTAGGGGTAATGAATATGTACATGTCTTTCATGAGTGCACGTAGCGATCAGTTTTGTTCGGTTCAGTTTAATGGTGTTTCTGGCCAATCATCCGGGGTACTCTTAAATGTGATACGGTTTGACTCCTTTGATTATGAAAAATGCCTGTATTTTCCTTGAATTGGAACATTCATCTCCAGCAGAAAAGGAAGATGAATCCTCCAAGCATGTTGGAACTGTAGTTGTTAAGTCTTTCAATCACACGAGCATAACAAATCTAATTTGTGAAAACCAGGCATCAGACTTCCCACTTACTAAATTTTACCAAGCGATAATGCTGGAAATAAAGAATGGGGGAAGATTCAGGGTGGTGAGGGTTGTGAGTATGAGGGTCCTGGGGGTACGAGTGGATTTTGAAACACAGATACATGTATCATCTTAAGAAACAAAATTGTTTGAAGCACAATGATTTGAGGAGAAATGGAGGCAGGGCTTTATAACTCAAAATTTGATTGTATGTTTCTCTATATAACTAGGTTGCTGGGGCTGCTGCTATTTTGGAAGTGCAAAGAAGCTCCAGAGCAGAAGCCAGAAAGGGGGCACTCCGTAGACAAGAAAGAGAGGTCCATACTTTTCCTCATCAGTTTTTCGAGTCTCAACTCCATTCTATGTATCCATGAAATTAAGCCTTTTGCATTGCAATTGTTTTCCTTTAGTTTTGAGCATAAGGCTTCAGAGCAAAATCTGTGCTTCTGTGATTCACCTCTTAACTATGATAGAATGGAATTGTTTCACTATTTTTGGTAGCCACCTTTTAGTGACTCTGGTATTGATCTTGGTGCATGTATTAGCTTTATTACTACAGAGAAAGAGAGGCAGCCTTGTTAGGTAAGCGAACTACAAACTTCGAGTAAGGTAAGATTCAATTTCAGTTCCAGTTTTTTACTTTTTTAGGCTGAGAAACTATACGATAGAATTGGAATTTTACAAGCTTTATCAAACTAATAGGAAAGAACTTTGCAAGCTGTATTAGATTGATAGGATCACACAGCTGCACTGATCCCTTTGGTTAATGGTGTCCACGAAAACTAACGGGAAAAGTGGATACCGAAGTTGAGTGGATGTTTCTGGGAGGATAAATTACAAGCCCAAGTTGATTGAAAAATGAATCTGTGGAGGATAACATATTGTTTGTGATTTGGAATTTGTACTTTTAATTTGTTCAGGCTTGGATTATCTGGATGGAAATCAATATTCTCTATTCAATTTGTTTGCATTTTTTTTTATGCAAACTTAATGTAGGTGTGATGAGGAAGATACAATCGAAGCAATAAAAGATTCTTCAAAATGATATAATTTGGAAGATGGACTCATACCTATATTACAGCTATCTCTTACCCATTTCTTATTCATGTACAAAATTTGGCTCCATAGATTCAAAATTTTAATTGCAAAAAAAGGAGTTGGTAAAAATTGGTGTGCATAACTGAAACAATTACAATATGAGTTGGGGCAGTATGTGATTTAATAGTAGATTAGTGATAGTGATAGTTTAACATGGTTTTATTTGAGGTCAATTTAAAGTGAGAAATTTTGGATTGTAAGCTGTTGTTGCTGTTATAAATTTCTGGATTGAAAAGTTTGTGTACTTCTTTGGGTGTTAATTATGGTAGAAACTGTGGACGCTAGATTACAAGGCAATGGATCAATAGTTCAACAATCAAATGCAGCATTACAAGGTGAAGTGATTGTTCAAGGTTCAGGTGTTACAACGAACCCCTTGAACCAATGTGAAATTGGTACTGGAGACAAACATGATTGGAATTACAGGAATCAAAATCAAGAAGAAAACAATTTCAGGTAAGAGATTGAAAGACGGCTTGGAGAAGAAAAATGTTTCAGGTAAGAGACTGACGGGTGACTTAGAAAAGGCTTCAAGAAGGAGATCAACCGAAACAAGTCAGACTCCATCAAATGTTACATTTTTGCCACCACGAGTATCATCTACTATTGAGGTCTGTTTTACTAATTTAAATAGGATATCTCATGCATGTCAAATTTCTTAATAATAGTTTCTTTCTTTCTAATATATGTATCCACCCAACAGGCTAGCAGTTCTGTTGATAACTTACACACAGCTCAATCTCACCGGCCGTATTGTTTACCTAAGGAGCATTTTCAGGTATTTGTTTAAATATTAAGAAGAAAAGCTTCAATTTTTAAGCGTAAGTAAAAGTGTTGTGACTGTTTACCACTTTATTTTTTTTTATTATAGGTTGTCTCTGCTGGTTCAAGTCAACATAGCTCTGTTGAATATGCTCCATTTTTAATGGCCGTGACAAAACTCACAGTTGGTAAATTGCTTTAGCTTGTACTGTATTGATGATGTTATTTTGTAATTGACTTTCACAGCTGAGCAATGCACGTCTTATAATGATCACAGCCACTACAACCCCATGGTATTGGCGTTTTGATGACGAACAGGTCACAAACAGAGCGCTGATATCGACTGCGAAGTAAGTGCAAGCATTGCTACTGAGATAGGTGAGTGTCCAATCCCAGCTTTGTAAGCTCAAATTTAAAAGATAAATTAGGAAGAATATTCAAGTTTGTCTCTTCATATGCGAACTCTGTTCTCTTTGGCTTGCACTGATTTAAAGTAGGGGATTTTATTTCTCATCTCTTTTGGTATATGTTTACTTTTTTTGTAACAATTTCAGTTCTTTAATATCATTGAAAGAACTCTTAAATAATGTGTTGTACTTTGATTGCATTCACATTGATTTCAGAATAAGTTGATGTTCAGGAGCAAACAAATCTGTGAGGAATATTGGTTTTTAGTGTATTAAGACACGCACAAAATTCTCCAATCTGAACAAATCTTTCCCTTTTTTACACTCAACTGTTTCTTTTGAATCCTTTTCAATCACCTGCTCCTTGGTTTCTTCAAAGTTCAAACCAAGTACTGGAAATTCTATGGCTTTACAAGGCAGAAGATACCTGCGAACCATGATAACTTAGAACACCAGGCTGATAAATATTTTTAATGTTCCTGTGCTTAATTGGCTATTTTTACTTCATTTTCTTGAGCATTTCTATTACCTGGTCATATGTTTTGAAGCTCAAGTACCTCGTCTTTTGGTATCTAGTAACTTTTTAAAACTTTTACATTGTCTTTGGTCTTCGTTTCTTTGTATGCAGTGTCGGAACAGACCGGCGGCTGTTTGCAGTGGTGGCCAACGTGACGAGTTTGATTACAGTCCCAGTTTATTTCCTGAACATCACCAAAGCTGTCGGAGTACCGGAAAGATGCCCACAACATCCGGCAGGGGAAAATGCTGACGCCGGAGCAACAGGTGGAACGAGTTTCTCTACAGTAGAATCATTTCCCGCTTCAGCTGACAAATTAGGAATGTATAGCCATTAATTAAAGATTGAAGGTTTTTCCCATGTAACCTGAAACCTGAGAATTTCAGTCAATTTCTCTTTGTTTTAGCTCGATCCCAAAAAACATTGGTAAGGTGGATAGTGAACTAGACAATATTTTTGTACATATTGGGCCGCCGTATCTTCTTATTGTTAATTTTGGGCCTCTCTCTTTTTCTTTGGGCCTCCAACTTAAAATAGTACTAATTACCTTATAATATAAAGAAGAAATTAAATAAAGGAAATAATATAAATAATTATTTTCTTGAAAATTTAGAACGTCATCAAGCAGATGTAATACAAGCATCCTAATCGGACTAAGGAAGATTATTTGGATCAAATAAAGTTTCTACATGTTTAGATAAGATTTTACTAACACTTCTTTGTGAGCGTTTTTTTGTGTCCCAATAATAAAAACGCTTATGCACAAACACGTTCTTCTCGTTCGATTGAACTAGAACATCTTTTGTCATTGATTATACAAACCACATCATTTGCATAAGATGCATCCCCTGGGTGTTGAATTTGAGCCTCATTGAATTTCGGGTTAGTCGCGTAAATGACATTCTTCTCCCACATTTCAGTTTCAACATCAATCAATCTCCAAATCTTTGTACTTGTAGTCAATCTCGTCATCAAAGCAACGCATCCTCTCACAGCGACTATCTTGTATATCTTAGGTTCATCGAAATCTCTTGGGACACGTACAAATTTAAGTTTCTCTTCCCCAACCGAGAAAATCATAAGAGCTTTTAAATTTGTGTGTCTAACCAAAATGAATATTTCATTTTTGAAGTGGAACGAAATATCGTTGTTGCCCATAGCCAAGTCAATAGGAAGAGAGGGCGCCGGGGTGATGTCCCTCCATAGTGAATTAGTAGTTCCAAGAGTGATAACTTGGAAATAAAATTTTCCGGACCATCGCATTTCACTGTACACACGATGGTGACTACACGGAGGAACATGAGAATTACAAGCAAATTTTTGGAAACACGTCACACGACAAATGCTTAACACCTTATATTGTTTAGTCGAGACATCAAAACCTAGGTAATAAGAATTATTAATAAAAGGTAAATTTCCACCGTGACCAATTGATATATCTATGTTGGTTAAATGTTGGGGTGGGAAACGATAGGCTTTTCTAGTGCTGGGATTCCATACCACATCACCGATACATATCAAACCTTCCACGCTCTCAGTACCAATGCGGACGATGGGTCCTTCGGAGTCCAAATCCAAGGATGGATTTGGATTTGGGACACGTGTCATGTTCTCGTCTTCTGGATCCATTAACATAAATTCTCGTCGTTGTTTTCCAAAATCAAATACAGTAGGATTTATCGTCTGTTTCTCTACCAAAAATTTGAGCCCACCAAAACGATGATGCGACCGAAGGCGATGTGCTTCCACAAAATGGGGATCATCTATCAGACAAAGCCAGTTCTTGGATACGCACCGAAACTTAAGCAACGATTTCACCGGTAACTCTCTGAGTATTAACGAAATAATATCGCTTGGAATATCGACTTGGCGCAGCAGCATCCTGGGAATTTTGTAAGCCGATTGCGTCGTCGTCATGTTCTTATTATACTTCTTCTTCTGATGTGATGAATTGGAAGGTAAATTAATGTTTCTTCACATATGTATACAGAACAGAACAGATATATAGAGATAGATAGTTGCCTTGCCGGATGGCGGCCGGGTTTTCCAAATATGAATTGGAAATTGAAGGATTTGGAAACTGGGGAAGAAATAAATCCCAGAACGGATTTGGAAATATATGTTTACATGAAGAAAAGTACTCTCTGGTTTATACAAAAAGTCAGAGCTAGCTAGCTGAAATTTAATGGAAATTTTCTCTTTTTTTTTTTTTTTTTTTTGGGTTTTCTTCTAATCGAATTTAAGTAAGCTTTGTGTTGTTAGAATTGAAGAGGCTAGGGTTGTTTAATTTGGTAACAAAAGAAAAGAAAGAAGAAGGCGATCGTGTCGATATTTATATGTGCCTTAAAAAAAAGAAACAAATTCATTATTCTTGACAAATTAGCTTTGTGTTGTTAAGATTAAAGAGGTTGGAAATCGAGCTAGGGAGAAATATGCATGGCTCTCTTTAATTTGGTAACAAACGAAAGAAGAAGGCCATCATCGTGTCGATATCGGACCTAGCTAGGTAGGAAGAAAGGCGGCGACGGCGACACAAAACGAAAAGTAAAAAAAATATATATACATATATATATATATGGAGGACAAGTCTTACACCTTTTTATTATTATTATTATTATTTTTTCTTCTTTCTTTGTGCCACTTATACAAATATTTTGTGTCACATAAATTCAAACATTTTAATATACGAAAAATTTTAAATTACTTGTTGACAATATCTTACATTTTAAAATTGAGCTATTTTGACGAATATAGTAGACCTTTATATATATATATGTTCAAAGAAAACTACCTCTATATTATACTCTGAAAAATAAAATTAAGAAGGTATCGAATTTATTAATTTTATTGAAAATATGAACAATATTTAGTAAGGAATAAATTAAATAAAGGCATTTCTACACAAATATAATTAATTATTTTCTTGAAAAGATAAAACATCGATCATCTATCTATATATCTTTTCGAAGCCGATGGATGTAATAAATAACAATATTAATCAATCGGGCGTACAAGTTGGATCAAATAAAGTTTCTATATGTTTTGATAAGATTTTAATCTCTCCTGTTGTTTTTGGGCCTTTTCTTGTTCCTCCTTTCTTAGTATTCCAATAAAGGCAACGTTTGTCTTCGTCTAATTGAACTAGAACCTCGTCGCTGTTATCATCGACTGCACAAACTATAACCCTCTTGTTATTCAAAATACTAAATAATGGATCACTAAAATCAACGACATTTGTCTTCCATTTTTTAGTTTCGACATCAATCAATCTCCAAATCTTCATGGTAGTGGAGTTGAGGCCCACCATCAAAGCAACGCATCCTCTCACCTCTATTATTTTGGAGTATAATTTACACCACCATCGATTACACTCCTCTGGCACAGGTACAAACTTAAAACTCTCTTCTCCAACCGAGAAAACCAGAAGATCATAATATTGTGGTTGTTGGACCAAAATGAATATCTGATTTTTGAGGTACAGAGACTCCTGGCAAGAATGCAAGTTCTTATGAGTAGCTTCCTGTGGCGGAAGACGATGAGTGATGTCCCTCCATGATCCAACTCCAAGAGTAAGAACTTGCATGTGAAATTTAGTGTTGCAACTCTTTTCGTGGAAGGAAGCGTCATCATCACAAACATATTTCCGGAGTAATAATCCAACGTAAGAAATGCTTAATACCTTGTATTGTTTGGTTTGGGAATCAAAACCCAGGTAGTAAAAATTTTGAATGGCAGGGAGATTGGCACCAATGCCGATCGGAATAGGGATATTAATGTGGCTGAGATGTTGGTTTGGAAGTCTAAATGTTTTTCTGGTGGTTGGATTCCATATGATATCCGCGCAACATATCAAACCTTGTACGCCCTCGCCGATGTGCAAAATGGAGTCGTCTGGCGAGGGATTTGGGACTGGGACGGCCGCCATGATGTTTTCTTCTTGAAAATCATCATCCATTAACATAAAATCTTGTCGCTGACCAATGTTTGTTTTCCTCGCTTTTTCTACTAGAAATTTGTGTCGATGGGAGGATCGAATACGATGCATGTCCACAAAACAAGGATCATCTATTAAAGAGCACCAATGTTTGGATACACATCTAAACTTGAGCAACGATTTGACAGGAAGCTCCCTCAATATTCTTAAAACAATATTGTTGGGGATATTTTGTACACATCTAGGAATTTTATAACTGGATCCCATCGATTTGTAACGATTTGGAAAATTTTGTTTGGTTTCGTTTCATGTACGGAGGTGCTTTCTCTATATATATATATAGAGAGAGAGAGGTGTTCGACATGAATGCATAGGTTTTCCAAATCTAATTCTGAATGAACTAAGTAGGATTGGAATTAGGAAAACACCCCAATCAATAGTTTACCAAATCCGAACTAAGCAAGGAATAATAAATTAGGCACAATATTCAGATAACTTGTGTTTTGACCCAACATTTTTCTTCTTCTTTCAATTAGGTCCCTAATTGTAATTGGGGTTTCTAATTTGGAGAGAAGAGTTGCTTTTTGTTTTTGGCAGGAAAGTAACGGTGCTTTCTCTGTAGTCTTGGGGGACAAGGAATCGCTTCTTTTTTTTTTTTTTTTTTTTGGGTCTGTTTCTGTGGTGTGGGCCCCTCTTGTTTCTTTCTTCTAAAACTCACGCGCTTTGAATTTGCCTAAGCTTCCATCACTCCTCACTCACCATACTATACTCACCTAAATTATGTTTGAAATTATTTCGTACATACATTAATAACAAAAAGTAAATAAATTTTGGTTCAACTTTTAATTTAGTTTGAAATAATTTATGCATTAGTATAAAATAGTTTTAAATATCATTTTGAAAATAGTTATTAAGTTAAGAGATTAAAAAAGAAAAAACTATTGCAGAAAATTAATAATATTCAATTTGTCCTTTATGATGTGGTTTATCCCAACAAAAAAAAAAAAATCAACAAAGTGGCTTTGTCGTGTAGATAACTTTTAAGAACATATGTGTAGGCATAGGTAGAGTGGAATGATGGAAACGACTGCGTGTATGTATGTATCGTTACGCGGTCAGGACAGATACCTTTCTCGTGGGCGATCAATGTACTAAATATGTGTGAATGAAAAAATATTATTTCACTAGATTTTTTTTCTTTTAATATTTACTTTTGGGACATCAAATTACCAAAATAAAAAAAATTAAAATTTCCCTCCTATAGAGAACGAAGACGCAATGAATAGGAATTTGGCGTCTTTGTTTTCTAGAAGAAAAAATATTTAAAAAAAAGAAAATTAAATTCACTTAGAAACGAAATGGGTAGATTCGTTTATTTGAGAAACGAATCTACCCAATTCGTTTCTTATTATTTTAAAGAATAGTTTTAAGTTAGAAACGAATTCACCAAATTCCTTTTTAATTTTTAAATATATTATAATTCATTTTGTACAAAATAATTTAATATATGAATTAACTATTTTCATCAATTTTAAGATAAAATTTTACTATTCTAGTAGACAATTAAAAATATAAAATAAAATTAAAAAACATGTTTTAAAAAAATACTCTTAAACGGTCTTTAAACGTATCATATTCTTTTATTTAAATTAAAATAATTAAAATGTGTAATCAAGATTCCTATGAATACAGTATCTTGAAAATTATTAAAAGTACATTTAGATTAAAATTACCTCGCCTTGGATGGGGTTAGTTATGTGTTTATTCATTTGCATTAATACGGATTATTATGTGTTCTAATTTTGATTGCTCTGTTCATTCTCATCTTGCAATGATACTCAGATTTATCCTAAACGTTACTTGGAAAATGCAAAGAAATATTTCTTAGTGTAAATTAATATTGGTCATTGTCATATTTTTTTTCTCTTTTTTTTTGGTTCTATGTTGATTTTAATTTTTATTACAATCGGTTTAGACAGTTATTAAAATGAGATGCGAGTCCATATCTGGTGACCCTCAATATTTTAGTCCTCAAGGCTTATGCATAGGGACGTATGCATTCCTTTTGCTTGATAAATTATACATTTTTGTGAAAATAATTAATTTAATAAGAATTATATGAATAAGAACTTATGTTATAATAATAAATTAAATGTTTGAATACAGAAATTTGGCATGCAACAAAAGTTCAAAATGCGGTGAAATTATTTTATTTAATCTTATGATTATTCTCAAATAAAAACGTAAGATTCAGATAAATTTTTTTAATTTGTTGTTGCGTTCTATAGCTGCTATGATTTTGTTAATTTGTCTCCCTTTCAATTTTTTTAGTTCTTAGTCGTCCGCTCTCACCGTATTTTTTTTTTCCCTTAATCCCGTGAAAACGAATCCTTTCCAAAATTTTAATTTAAAAAAAAAAATTTTTACGTAAAACAAGAAACGAATTTGGGGGATTAGAAACGAAGACGGCGGATTCGGAAAAACGAATATGCCGAATTCGCTTTCTGTATAATGGGAATAAACAAAAAGAATTTGAGTATTTTTGGCCCAATTTGAATATTGGGGGGAAAAATCCATCTCACCATTGTACGTTTAATATTTGTGTGTCGTGCATTTAGTGTGCCCGTAGTTAACAAATGTATTTAATTTTGTCCACAAAATCATTCGAATAATTTTTTTGTCACGAAATAAAAATAAATATATGATAGTAGTGAAAGCGTAATGTCGTTTTATTTTGTTAATAATAATAATAATAATAAAACTTGAGATAGCAAATTACCACTTATTACGTTATACATATTTTAAGAAGAAATTATAATAAATATTGGGGATGATAAATCTCAAAGTGTTTATTTGAACATTACAGAGTATGGATGTGTTTTCATCCCATCATAACAAATTACGGTTGCGAATGGAAAGCGACAAAAAAGTGTATGTTTGGCTAGACTGTGCACAGTGGCAAGGCAGAAAATTTGTAAGCTTTCCATCGAGTACAGTACTCCACTCCACTGTATTTGGCATTTGCCGCGCGTGAACCAGAAGTTAACGGAGCATCAATTCGAATCTCTTCTCCGTTTCCTAAACCCACCCTTATATAAAGGAATACACAATCATACTCGACTAGTATTATTTTTTGGTTTGTTTTTGTGAAATCATAGTGTTAACTTCTTGCTGCTGCTATAGCTTTATAGCTCTTCAATTCTCTCTCGTTTTCGGCATTTTTCTCTCAGCAACCAAAATGCCTAAGGATGATCGTAAGAAGCTCCGTGTAGACGAGGAGGAGGTTAAGGAAGAACCTAAGGCTGAGAAGAAGAACAGCTACCCTTCTCTGATTTGCTGCCCTTCTGATGTATATACCTATATACTTTCTTATATTTTTTCCGATTCAAATTCATTGGGTTAAATTTTCCGTGTGTGATTGTAGATGGGTTCTGAAGGTAACATACATTCAAAACTAAACCTAGTTTTGAATGTGCTCTTCACCACCCCTTTTCCTGGACTTGCTTTTAAAGTCCAGTAACTCTTGTCCCCAGTGGTGCCGCTGCCGTATCTTGGCCGGGCAATCCGGACGGCATAAAAGTGGAAAGAGGGATTTCCTCCCTCTGTTACTCACATGCAACCGATTGCAGCCATGGCGGTGTCTGGTCTGACCTGATACAATGATCTGAGCCCTAGTCCCTCTCTCCCTTGATCACAGAGTTAATGTAGAGGTTCTTTTTTTTTTCCCTTCTCCTCGGTATTTTCGATGATATGGCGGTTTTTTTTCTTCTTTGTTGTTCGTGTGTTTTTGTAGATGGTTTCAGAGGAAGCAGCTTCATCTGAAGCTGCAGGTAACATTCAATATTTTGAATGTGCTCTCCACCCACCCCTGGACTTTCCTGGTTTAAAGTCCAGGTAATTTGTCCAGTGGAGGAGCCGCCTCAGAAGAAGGTGTTTCCGGTCCCTCGGCACCTCTTTAGGAATCCGAAAGCTGCTGCTGAGCAGAGGGACAGAGAAGCAAATGCACCGGCAGGTATGCTTTCTGCCTGGAGATTTTCTAATCGTACTTGGTTTTTTCCGATATTAGCCTTGTTGACTAATTTTTGCCTGGAGGTTTCAAGTATGGTGGGGTGTTAAAACAGCCACCGCAGAAGGCGGGATTGAACAATCCTGCCGCCGCCGACCCCCCTCGCCGCCACTCACGGTGATGGTATTTTTTTTTTAAATACTATAATAAATGCATAAACACACAACCACTACACTTTTTATTGCATATATAGCACATACTAATTGCATAATTGCATATCACACCACCACTACCCTCTTATTGCATATATAACACACATTAATTGCATAATTGCATATCACACACACACAACAATACTTTAATTGCATATATAAAACACACTTAGGCCTTGTTTGGTATCACAAAACAAACCATGGTTTGCAACTTATTTTGATTTTATAATATTAAAATTACATTGAAAATGTAAAAAGTGTTATTGGAAATGATTAAAAACTATTATAAAATTAAAAAGAGTTTTAAATCATGGATTGAGTTGTAACTCCGCCAAACTTTAGGCATACACAGCACACATTTGTAGTTTGATTGATATTTTTTATTTGTTTGATTTCTGATTATTAATATTCATGAAAGTTCACTTTTCTTGGGGGAAATGTTCTGATGTTTGTGTGAATTTTATGAATGCCATTTAGTTGAGCTGTTAAAGCTACTACTAGGAAATTAGCAAAGGCTATTCATTCCAATTTTCAGATTGTTCAATTCAGTGTTTCTTGCCTTCGATCTTGTTCTTGGTACCTGTGTTCATTTACATGACAGATATGGTATGACAATGTTCCTCATCCTAAGCTGGTTGAGTATAAGAAGGACCAGCATTGGGTGGTAAAATCTGGGGAATATCTTGTTTTTCTTGGAGGCGGTACGCAATTCAAGGATGGTGTAGGTCAATACATTGTTGACATAGAAAAGGTTGCTCCATTTACTTGTATACTAACCATACTCTGCTTCTATATCTTTATCTGAGTAATCATGCTTTATCTTTATCATCGTATATAAAAAGAGAGAGGGAGTTCCTCAAACCATCACCCGTAAAACAAATCACACGCGTCGTTTCTTGGTGATTCCAGCACATCACTTGGGTTGAAGTCTTCTCTTATTTTTGCTTTTTCCGGTTAACTGCACTTCTTCTTCGCAAGCTATAGTTTCCTCTGCTTCTTTGCCGCTAGACTGCTGAGAGGTTACTGTCTTCTGGGTTTTTCTTCCTCGCTTAATTCAACAGTCTGTCTCCCTATTTTGAATGTTTCTCCCTTCAATACTTTCTCAATCCGTCTGTCGGTAATTCCGGCTGCTGTATGCTGCTTGATTCAGCATGCCCGTTCTCTTCTCCATCTCAATCCGTCTTTTTCCTCCTCAACTGTTTGCATGTTCTTATACAGTAGTGTGGGTTCTGTTTTCTGGTTTCAAATTATGTTCAACGCTTGTTCATCTCTAATGCCTTTATCTGCATGTGCTTATCAGCCCTTGGAGTTCTTCTTACCCTACAATTTCATTAATTTCTTGTTGCATGTCAACTGTTTGATTTTTTGCCTAATAGTTTTTCAACAGCTAAACATTATATTATTAATCTTGGTAGTTCGGTGAATAAAGGTGTTTGATTCTGAATAGGTAAGTTGGTCTGCTGCTTTGTGTAGGTTTGTACCCTTCGATAACCATTGACCTGCTTGGCTTCTCAAATTTGTGACAGAAACACATTCTTGAGGTTGGTTGTGATTTGTGCGGGCCACATTTGTTTCTGCTTTTTTGCTTTTGCTGAGATGCCTAAATTCCACCTGGATTGTCCTCGCTCTTGGGTATAAATAGTACCTCTTCGAGTTTTGCATTTGCTCTCGCCTCTGTCTTCATTCCTTTGTTGATCTCTGGAAACTCAGCTGAGCTATTCACTTGGTGTCTTCTCGCTCTGATGTTTCTATTGTCTTGCTATTAATATGGTGTCCAAACATAAATTCTCTGCTTCTGCTGTTACAATCTTAATGATGTAACATTGTATGTGCTTTCAATGCATATGGTTTTTCAAGATCTTTGTTTTTTGTGACTTCTGGTTTTGGCTGCCAGTTATGTGTTCAATAGGAGAGAGTACCTACTTTATCTGATGTCATTCTTGCCCTCCTTATCCCGAATCATAACCTGAGACTTCCTCCACGAGAAGTTCTTCGGCATCAAGCTCTTCAAAATAAGCCTTCTGCTGACTCAACTCTTCTGCCAGTGAACATTCAGAAACAGATTGCTGCCGTGAGCACTTCTTCTGTAGAATAATTTTACAATCATCAGAAACATGCCGCAGAGTATGACATGAGAACAATAATTCTTAACACAGGTTCAGTATGATTATGCAAAAGTATGCCTCCCACATTTCACTTCTTCTCTTTTACTGTTTCAACAAAACTGAGTTTTGCCTGTCTCAGCATGGTTAAAAGAAAGACCGGCATTTACAGACCTAGGATATAGAGCATGAACTGTTGTTCAACCTAGCTAGTATGGTTTTGCAACTAATCTACACTTTCAAACTCAAAATGCTCCTAACGAAGACACTCTTTTACAAAAGAAACAAGAAAGGGCAACTTCTTAAGGAGTAAGATCAGAACTAGAACAGCTCCAGGTCATTAAAGATAGCAATGAAAAGGCAATCAGTTATCAGTACAGAAGTGCAGGTTTCACTAGTATGCATGGGGGGTTAAGTTGATAACAGAACAGAGATTTATAAACTACCTTTTTTTGCCTTCCCTCGAGGATCTGTCCATGACTTTGATGCATTAATCTCTCCATCTTGTTTAAGTTTATTCCTGTCACAACATTCATTTTGACTGGCATCAGCTGCGTATTATTATAAGCAAGCAGTAATGTGAGAACTTAAACTATTATCATGGCTGCAATATAATCCATGTCTGTAGAGTAGGTAAAATATTATCAGTAGAGGCATCAAAGAAATGGTGACTCTGAAAACATGAAGACTCTCCACAATCAAGCCTGCATTGTGCATCTCAAGACTAGAAAATCAGAGCAAACTAAAAATCACAAAATTTTCACATAAACACTGCTATCTACAAATCTTTTAATAGCCCAAAAAGAAAGTGACCATCAAATGGACAATTTTGCAACCAGTTCAGAACTCAAACAAAAGTTGTTTATAGTTCCCATTACAATATGACCTACTTGGGATCCACAATGCATTCATATAATCCTTGAGAAGGGTGTTAGTTTTCACCAGTCAGAAAGAAGGATCAAGTACAATGTTCAGAATACAGCAAAAACTCCAAAACTGTAATGAACTTTCTAATGTAGTCCATGAAAGAAGCATTACTGTCTTGAGAAACTCACTCTGTAGTTGAGGAACAGCATCTTTTATGGATTTAAACCATTTTATTTATGCTATTCAAACTAATAAACAAAAACCTTTAGATTATCTTATCATCAGCATTTGGATATAAAAATAATCACTTGAATATCTTTAGATGGCATTTAAATCACTAAACAAGCAAGTATTTATTTAAATATATTGGCCGTTGACTTTTGAGGATGAAAACAGGAGAATAAGTTATGGTTCAGCCCAATCACATTTCTAAAGGTAGTCCAACTTAATTGAAGGCAAGAATTTCAATAACAAGAGTAGTGGACAAAATAAGTACCATCATTGCAGAAACTCTGATAAGAAAATAATAATCTTATACTAAGACTGTGAATCTCTGAACATATATATGGATTCACAAAAGTCTGATCAGATACTAAGACCATTTTGACTAACATGTGTCCTTCGCGCTGAGGTACATGAATTCCTTTGCGAAAGCCACCCCACTTGCTGAGGGTTATTTGTTCATCTTTCCATGGACATGTATGCGCTCCTTCATGGTTGTCTTCCAGAAGAGAGTACAGAGAACCATTCCAACTGGCCTGCACTTTGGCCTCAGAGGCTCCCAATTTGTTTATCAGAAGACAGTTTTATGGAGGACGGGGAATATACTTGTAATGCAGGTCGTTATGAGTTAGCTTGGATTCAAAACCATTTTGTCCTTGACGGTTTACTTTTTTGTCAATATGATAACGGTTAGTTATTATGTTCTTTTGTTTCCAGGGCATGAGAAATCCACTATCGATGAGTGATTCAGTTTTGGAACTCTCTGTATGATGGCCCTTTTATGTCTTGGTGGCCCTTTATAAATATTACTTGGGGGTCAAAGTCTAATAATAGAGAATAATGGGCAATTTTGTGATACATTACTAATAGGCTATTAATGATATCTATATATTTTTCCGAAATTGGAATTTAGAAAGAAACTGCAAATGAAAAACGGGAGGCTACTTTACGATTTCTATTCTACCCCTACACGAGATCTCAAAAAAGAAAAAACCCCAATCTCTCTGGAAAATAAAACCCATTTCCCTGCAAAACCCCAAGCAGACAAACCCTAATTCCCTTACCTTCAGCCCAACCGCCACGGTGCCAAATCTGAGTAATCCTTATAGCCATGACGACCAACTCCGTTAATTTGGATTGCCGGATGTACGAGGCCAAGTATCCCGAAGTTGATCAAGCTGTAATGATACAAGTGAAGAGCATGGCCGACAGCGGCGCCTACGTTTCTCTACTTGAGTACAACAACATTGAGGGTATGATTTTGTTCTCCGAGCTCTCCCGCCGTCGGATTCGGAGTATCAGCAGTCTCATTAAAGTGGGACGAATTGAGCCGGTTATGGTTCTTAGGGTTGACAAGGAAAAGGGATACATCGATCTCAGCAAGAGAAGGGTTTCTGAGGAGGACATTCAGGGTTGTGAGGAGAGGTACAATAAGAGCAAGCTTGTTCACTCTATTATGCGCCATGTTGCCGAGACTATGCAGATTGACCTTGAGGTACTTCGCGTTTTACGATTAATGATGGTTGTTGTTGTGTGATTGATTGGGTTGTAGAATTTGGTGTATTCATTATTTTGTTTCCCCTGGTGTTCGTAAATTGTAACCCATGATGAATTTGTTTGTAAAATTTTCCTAGGGTTATTGTGTGATTGGATTAGCCCTTTTGTATTTTTTTGGGAATGCGCGATCTGGGTGCTTCCCCAATATGGTGATATCCACATAATATTATGTTTAATGGTCTAAGTTTAGTTAGACGAGTTATCTTCCTGTTAAAAACTTGCCGTTTTATAGTAACTCATACAGTCAGTTCTGATTGTTCATTCAAAGAATGTTTTCATTGAAATTTTGGCCTATCATTGAGATTCCCCTTAATTGTTGGAAACAAAAGGGAAAAGATAGAATTGCAGTACATGTTAACAAGATGATTTTTTGACCAATATTATGAAGTTCATCGAGGGTGCTTAACAAAACAAATTATCTGTGGCAGGATCTGTATATCCATGTTGGCTGGCCTTTATACAGAAAATATGGTCATGCTTTCGAGGTGAGAATTCAAAACCACATGAAAATTTTAAATTGTCCCTTGATTTGTTATTAAGAATAAACTTTTTGATATCACTTACTTGGGTTGCAGGCGTTCAAATTAGTTGTTAATGATCCCGATTCCATTCTTAATTCCCTCACTCGTGAAGTGAAAGAAATTGGCCCTGATGACCAAGAGGTAGTTTCTGCATAGTATTCATATTTGTTGTCCAGTTCCTTTCTCTCTAACAATCATAAAGGAATTCAAGCTTTCTCGTTACTATGCAGGTGACTAAGGTGGTTCCTGCTCTCTCTGAAGAAGTCAAAGATTCTTTGGTGAAAAATATTCGTAGAAGAATGACACCTCAACCACTGAAGATTCGTGCAGATATTGAGATGAAATGTTTCCAGTTTGATGGGGTTCTTCACATTAAGGTCATAATAAAAATTAGGTTCAATACTTGTTCACATTAAACTGCCACTAAAGCAATGACTCTTATTTCTTTGAAAATGCCTGAAATCCTGAAATTCCTTTTACCCTACAGGAAGCTATGCGCAAAGCTGAAGCGGCAGGTAACAAGGATTGCCCTGTCAAAATTAAACTCGTTGCTCCTCCAGCCTATGTGCTCAACACTCAGACCCTTGACAAGGTAAACTGTTATATTTTTGGCTGAAATGAATCAGTTTGAAGGTGTCTTACCTTTGACATTTTCATTGCTCATTAGATCTGAGAGTTTTGTGGAGCAGACAGTGAAAGTGGCTTATGAACTTTTTTTTTGTTTTGTTTCTGCATCATTTATCATGTTTCATTTAAAATTTTATCAATGGCCTAGTCATCATCTACGGGTATCAAAAGAGAGACCCACAGGTTACAAATTTGCAACTTTGTTTGGTTGGAACTTGCTACTGTGCAGTTTTGGAGCCACACTCATATTGCTTATTATTGCCATGACCTAAGCAATAATTTGTAGAAGAAAGAAAAGAACCAAGAACCATAGATGGAACAATATTTTAACACCAGATCTTTCTGAAACATGAAAAATATCTGTGTACGAGAAGTGAAATCAATGATTGCTTCAACTAATTCACACACTCGCACTGGTGTTTGAGCTGTAATAGCAAATGATTATATGCATATGTAGGAGAAAATAAGTCTATTATTGCCAGTAATTCTCATACAGTGAGAATCTAATATGAATTTACCAATGATGAGTAGTGTATAATTGATATTGCAGGAACAAGGAATAGCTATTCTTAACAAAGCTATTGAAGCTTGCACTGAAGAAATAGAACGCCACAAGGGAAAACTTTTAGTTAAAGAGGCAGCTAGAGCGGTGAGTATATTATCTTTTCAGCTGTTGTTGCTGGGTGTTAGTTTCATTTCTTTCTATTTGACATTACTGTTTACTTCCATGGGGTGCTTACAGTTGAATCTTTATTACTTATTGATTGATAATCATTTATCCAGGTGAGTGAACGGGAGGATAAAATGCTTGCTGAACATATGGCTAAACTCGGTCAACAAAACGAGGAGGTCAGCGGCGATGAAGATAGCGAAGAGGAGGAAGATACAGGAATGGGAGAGATTGATGTGGATAACCCACAGAGCATTGCAGAGTGAAGATAGCAACAGCTCTGAGTGTAGACAATTCTTGTTTTGTTCCTCACTGATTTTTGAGCATTTGAAAAGAGTTGTACAAAAAGTATCATGCACCAATTTACCAAGCTAAAATTTTGCTGTCTTGACTATAATGTCCTTGAGAGCATTTTTCCAACGCATTTTACAAGTTGTTATGTATGGTTGGTTGTATCCTGCACCGCAAAAAATTCAATTGGAAATATAGCCAGTTTTGTTTTGGAACTATCATGACATCTCTCTGTGAACCTTCCGAATCCTACATTAGTGATATTATTTCATGACAATCTACAATTTTTCATTCAAAATACAGCGGGTCCATTTCACATCAGTGTCCAAGGTCAGAATTCTACGTTGGATCGGATAATCGACTCTTGAGTCTCTTCTTACAACAGTTTAGCGGTAAAGTTTGCGCGGCAGATCTACAAATGTCCTCCAAACACGGAAAAAATAGACCTTATCGACCTTTTTTTTTTTTTTCCTTCGCCCCGCTTCATAAATCTCGAAGGAAGGAACAGAAAAAGCCCAATCACATGCTCCACCGCCACTTCTTCCCTTTTCCACTCCTCCGGGCGCCTGTATTCTTCTGCTTCGCCGGACCCGCACGCACGGGGTTTTACACTTCGAGGCTCTCTCTTTCTTTCCTTCATTAAAGTACTCAATGAAACTCCTGCTCCTGCATTATAAAATTCCGTTCACCGACCGGCCTTCTTAGTAGTTGTAACCATTTCCGAGTGCCAATCTGCCATTTGCATGGGCGGGAGTAATTCCGATGCACGTTTTTCCATAGCCATTAGATAAAGCCGCCACCATTAAAAAACTACTACTCCTCGTCGTCCTCGACTAGCAGTAGATGCCGTGATTTAATTATTTTAACAGATAGTATCTTCTTCACGAGGGCCCCCACTTTGTCCCCGATCAGTACGACATGACAAATCTTCCTACCCCCATTTGCGGCTCTTTCCCTTCATTGTAGTACAGTTTGCACTTTCTCTCCTACCCAGAATCTTTAATCTCAGTCCCAAAGACTGATGGTTCTGTTGTACCTGTGAGCTCAAGCTTGGTTTCTTTCTTTTGGAAAAGAAAGAAAAAAAAAATGGCAATACCTTCAATGCAAGACCTTGTCAAACAGAGGAAATATCCGTTCATATTCGCTTTCTTCATCTTACTGATCGCTGTTACTGTTCTTCTCATTTCCAACTCTCAATCCCCAATCTACATCCCCTCCACCACCGACATCGCTACTACCATACAAGCTGAATCGCAGTCCAATCCAGAACCATCCCCTCCAGATACATCCAGCTCCCCGGCGGCCAGTGACGCGTTTTTGATTCCTGCCCCGCCGCTGATTGATAAAAGGGTTCCGATCGATGATGATGCTGATGCTAATAATAATACCGAGGTTGATGTTTTTGAGTGGAAGGTCTGTCAGGGTTCTGCGGCGGTGGATTACATCCCCTGTTTGGATAACGGGAATGCCATCAAGGCTTTGCCGTCTAGGAGGCATATGGAGCATAGAGAGAGGCACTGTCCCAAGCCAACCCCAAGGTGTTTGGTGCCTTTGCCGCTTGGCTATAAGGTTCCAGTTCCGTGGCCTAAGAGCAGGGACACGGTGAGATATTGATACTCCCACTCTGTCGGTAAGACTTTGTGGTCTTTTTTTTTGGGAATCCTTTTGGGTTTTTACTTTCTTCTTTGTTGGATCATTGCTCTGCTTTTGCAAAATTTAAGATGTAACCTGGATAATCTCCGATGCGAGGTTGATCTAACTAGTCATAAAACTTTCCATAAGTTGCTAATGAGAAAACTGACATTTGAATGAAGTTTTACTGAGAGGGCAATCTGTTTGGTTCTTTCGATTTTGAGTGTTGATGATGTTTTGGACAGATTTGGTATAGCAATGTTCCACACCCAAAGCTGGTAGAGTACAAGAAGGACCAACGCTGGGTGGTCAAATCTGGTGATTATTTTGTTTTTCCTGGAGGTGGTACCCAATTCAAGAATGGAGTTGATCATTATGTTGAAGATGTGGAAAAGGTAGCACCCAAAGATATATCCACTTCATCTTGCAAATTATTCCTCTGTTTTATTACATCAAGTGTTCCGAATTCAAGTTGATTGTATTTTGCCTCCCCCTCAGAGAAAGAAGATCAAACAATTCCCTCTCACAGTCATAAGTCATGTTTATGCATAGTTGATAGTTCCTTCGAGATACTCTCTCTGCGGTGTATGCATAAGAAGCTGGAGTTTCTTCTGATACATTTAATATTGTGGATAGCAATTAATAAAGCCAGCTTAAATATAGTTCCATTGGCATTTCTCATGCTGTTTTTGGGGTCTTGAAACGTAGTTTTGATTAACAATCATTGCTCTGCATATTACCTGATACTAGTTTGCTGTTAGTTACTATCATACCAACCTTGTTTTCCTACTTTCTAGTTTGCTGTTAGTTACTATCATACCAACATTGTTTTCCTACTTTCTTCAGACTCTACCAAACATTGAGTGGGGGAAGCACACTAGAGTTATTTTGGATGTTGGTTGTGGTGTTGCTAGCTTTGGAGGTTATCTTCTGGAGAAAGATGTACTTACCATGTCATTTGCCCCGAAGGATGAACACGAGGCTCAAATACAATTTGCGCTTGAAAGGGGAATACCTGCTACTTTGTCTGTCATTGGGACCAAAAGGTTAACATTTCCTGATAATGTTTATGATTTGATCCATTGTGCAAGATGCAGGGTTCACTGGGATGCAGATGGTAGGACATTATTCATCTGTTTTTTCTCCTATTGAACTTATTACTTTAGGAAAGAACCAATTCCTTTCTTTGTTAAATTTAAATTCCACAGGTGGAAAACCTTTGATGGAGCTGAATAGGATCCTCAGGCCAGGAGGATATTTTGTATGGTCTGCCACACCAGTCTATCGCAGTGAAGAAAGAGATCAGAATGTTTGGAAAGGTTCTCACTTTAACTTCATCTTCTCATTTAAGTACAAAGGTTTTCTTATGGTAGATATCGTTTTGAAGTGTGCATCTTACATTCTAAGTTCTTACCTTTGATTCTGCAGCAATGGTTGCACTGACTGAAGCAATGTGCTGGAAGGTGGTCAGCAAGACCTTTTTTGATGAAGCAGGGGTTGGTCTTGTTATATATCAAAAGCCTGTTTCATCTTCTTGCTACAAAAATCGGAAGGAAAATAAACCACCTTTGTGTGAGCAGAACAAGAGACCTAACAGTTCATGGTTTGTGTAAAGAACTTCTGATGGTTGATTTTCTGGTGATCATGTTTTCCTTGCCATTTTGATGCGAGAAACTAGTATTCATTCACAGGTATGTGCCTCTGGATGGATGTATTCCATCGCTTCCAATAACAGGCAATGCCGATGTTTACAACTGGCCAGCACCCTGGCCTGAAAGGTTACATAGTAAACCATCAAGCCTATCCCTCGAAGCTGATGCAATGGAAATCTTCACCGAGGACACGAAGCACTGGTCTGCCCTTGTCTCAGATGTTTATCTGGACAGCCTTGCTATTAATTGGTCAAGGGTGAGAAATGTAATGGACATGAATGCTGGTTTTGGAGGGTAAGAAGAAAGGCATAATCACGAAAAGTTTCTTTTTTTTTTATGCTTCTTTCAGCTTTCCAGAATCTCAGTCCTTTTAAATACTGGTTATTATAGGTTTGCTGCAGCTCTCGTTGATCAACCCTTGTGGGTAATCAATGTTGTCCCTGTCGATGGGCCGGATACACTACCTGTCATCTTTGACAGGGGGCTGATCGGTATCTACCACGACTGGTGTGAGCCCTTCAACACCTATCCGCGAACATATGATCTTCTGCATTCGAGTTTCCTCTTCAGAAACTTAACTCAGAGGTAAAAACTAAAGAATTTTATCCTTGTAGAATGAGAATGTGCATTGAGTTTTCGACTTTTTCCATGTTTGTGTTTGATTTCAGATGTGACATAATGGATGTAGTTGTGGAGATTGATCGCATACTAAGACCAGGAGGTATTCTTTTAGTACAGGACACCATAGATATGATTAGGAAGCTCAGTTCAATTTTTAAATCACTTCATTGGTCTGCAAAAGCTTATCAGAATCAGTTTCTTGTTGCTGAGAAAGGCTTTTGGCGACCTGATAAGCAAATGAGGATATGAGAAAAATCTGATTTTGTGCTTTGTTTGTACATCTTATTATTACAAACTTGTCTCTTTTCCAGTAAACTGTAGAGAAAAGAAGTGAATATTATTCTTAAGAAAGAGATGCAATGAATGAACGCATGCCCTGCCCTGCCCTTATATTATACCCAGTTTTGTTACATATAAATAAGTATATTTCGAAATGTATTATAAGACTCAGAAATAATTGTTTACTATACTTTTTTCACTGAGACGGAAGGGAATATATATTGACTTTGTCTTTGCAACTAGTACTATTGCTGGGCATGGTTGACCAAGCACTAACTTGGTACCATTCCCATTTGTTCTATTTTAAAATTAAATTTGTATCATGTAAATGTGAAAAGTCAAAATAAGGATTTAGTACACATAGACCCAGATTACATGTAATTATTTTATTATATTTATCGACCTATTTGTTATTATCGAAACAATATTAATTTATTTAGGTTGTAAGAATGAAATTATAAAAGGAGCAATGATACATATTTTAATTAGTTGATGTGTCATATATTTATTGGTCAATAATGTAATATTGATAATTATCTTATAAAAATATAACTAATGTATGTTACATTACCCACGATTAAAAAAATGGTGATTAATTAATAATATGTATCATTATTGCGTCTAAAAGGCTCAAAACTCAAGGGAAACTGATCAATATAAAGTAGGCTGTTTGGCAATTATTACCTGGCGCTGCTCTCAACTCTTAAGAATAATCAATGGGTGATGCCAGTCACCAGTGTAATAATTGAAATTTAATTGAATTTGTACGTTCTTTCAACGATATTTTAAAAATAGATTTCAATTTTGGAGTATAGAAAAACAAATAATACGTACGAAATAGAATTAGAATGATCATGAAGCTTATTGGATGTGGTGTGCATAAAAATAGTTAAGGTCATTGGGTCTGAACCAATAAAGACAATGAATTTAAGCATGTAAAGCCATAGTCAAGCTTATGTCAGCCAGTAGCTTAGTCCACCAGAGCTAAGGAAGTAGCTTTGGTGGTAACAATCAAGATAGCTGGGCTCGGGAAGCTTAGGTCAGAATAACGGTAACATTAGCATGATAGCTAGGCGTCATTATGGGGCGGGAATCCAGGGCTGATTTCATGTAAAAATTACTCATGGCAATAATTACAAAAGACGACTTGGGGAGCTGACCTCGTCCTGGACAACGTCACGCAAGCTCAGCGTTAAGTTGGGATTCAACAGAGCCCTATCCGAGCCATAAATAGCAAAGGAGTTACAAAGGCATTCAAGGCCGGGCCATAACACCAGCAAGAGAAAAGGAAGACATTCAAGTCACCATGAATGAGGATGCAATTAAGGAGTGCAATCAATGCGCCGGCTAATCATGACACCAACGATTACTTCAAGGTGAGATTATATATATTCAGTATTCAGACTCATTTCAGGTACGCTATTTCTTATAGACTTAACCTCTTGGTCAATACAGTTTGCTTCCTATACTATACTAACTTGGGCGTCGGAGTGGCACAGGAGGGATAGCCCTGCTTGTTTCTTGTTTTTTGCCTTCGTTACCAGATTCCTCAAGGAGGCTGCTGAGCCAAGCTCCCGCTTCCCAGATCCGAGCTCCACTCCATCACTCATCTGAGCTCCGCTCTCACCCATCCGAACTACCAATTTGCAGATCTGAGCTATATTTTCAAATCTTCATCCAGCCGACCAAAACATCTAGATTCGGACATTTTGTGTCACATCAAGATGTATCGATTTTATCTTAAAAAAGTAATATAGTAAATCTATCATAAATTAGTAATTCAGGTTTATATTATTCATGAACTTCTACAAATACATCACTTTTTTTTCTAAAAAGTAGCACTATACTGTATCTCCTTTTTTTTTTGTTCTAATATAATGTATCTCCAACATCTATCTGAATATACTATTTTACGTGATCAGACGTCTTGTAAATACTATCTTATATTAACGAAAACCAAACTTTGGCTTATGAGTTTGCTTCGTCTATTTTCATGGCTCGGATGATCCGAATTACAAGGTCCTGAGATCGAGTCCCGTTTGCGAGAGTTGGCAGAAGCTTAGCTAGCGAGCCTTACTTACCACACGACGTGATCCAAAAGAGCGTCCCGTGACAATTGGCATCAGCATATAATAATTTCTCGTTAATATTTTGGTTGAGATGTAGGATAGTGGCCTAGTGGGGATGAACGGAAATGAAGAAATTAACGACATTTTAAAACATCAGCGTCAACTTCTTCTCTTCTCCCCACACTTTCCACTTGCCAGTTTCCTCCCAACTTTCATTATCTTAGTCGCTCTATCTATATCTCACTGTGTTTAGAAGCTACCAAAAATTCAACCCAACTTTTCCATTATCATCATCGTCGTCAAAAACCCTCCCGCCAAGCTTGAATTTTCCTTTCTTCCTTGAGGGGTTCCAAAAAGTAGGATCATTAGTTCATGATGGCGATGGTTTCGGTGGAGGGCTTGTTGAAAGAGCGAAAATACCCTTTCCTAGTCACTCTTGTATTCGTCGTTTCCATCTTTGCGGCGTTTCTCCTCTTTTCGAGCTTCCAGTCCTCAGTTCTCCTGTCTTACGCCGGCCTGAATCTAAGAGCTCAGCCTCCGCCTCAACCGGGAGGTGTCGTCTCGCCAAATTATAGTGCTAATGAGGCGGTGGATTCGTTTCGTTGGAAACTCTGTGAAGGTCCAGGGATGGTTGATCACATCCCCTGTTTGGATAATTGGAAGGCTATGAAGGCATTTAGGAAATTGGAACGTAAAGAAAGGCATTGCCCTACCCAGCCCAGTTCCCAGTGTTTAACTCCGTTGCCGCCAGGGTACAAGACTCCGGTTCCTTGGCCTAAGAGCAGGGACATGGTGAGATTGATATCATTATTACTCTTTAGTGGTAAGAGTCATATTTTTCATTTTGTTAAATTTCTGATTGATTATTATTATCCATGAAAGTTCACTTTTCTTGGGGGAAATTTTCTGATGTTTGTATGAATTTTATGAATGCCATTTAGTTAAGCTGTTAAAGCTACTACTTGGAAATTAGCAAAAGCTATTCATTCCAATTTTCGGATTGTTCAATTCAATGTTGCCTTTAATGTGTATTGACAGCATGTATTCAGAGTCTCTATTCGATTAGAAAGATGTTTCTTGCCTTCGATCTTGTTGATCTTAGTAGCTTTGTTCATTTTACATGACAGATATGGTATGACAATGTTCCTCATCCTAAGCTGGTTGAGTATAAGAAGGACCAGCATTGGGTGGTTAAATCTGGGGACTATCTTGTTTTTCCCGGAGGCGGTACGCAATTCAAGGATGGTGTAGGTCAATACATTGATGCTATAGAAAAGGTTGCTCCATTTACTTGTATACCATACTCTGCTTTTATTTCTTTATCTGAGTAATCATGCTTCATTTGGTTTTGCTACTCAACAAAAAAATCTTATGCACCTGTAGTATTATTACAGAGAATGATAATGTTTCAAGAAAATTGTACTTTCTCAAGCTTATAGATGCTTATTTGGATTTCCCTCAACTACATGACTGTTAGTGATTAGTCTAGTATTTGATTATGAGATTCACGTGAGTATTTCTTTCTGTAACTTATAATAACATATATATCGAGATGAAGGAGCAGATGCGTCATCTGAGAATATGTGTTGCTTTTGGTTGGGAGAGAAGATTTAGGATATAATTCCTGATGCCTTTAGTTTATTCCAACTCTGATTTCAGTAAGCTGAAGTGGCCATAGATGTAAATCTTTTAGTCATCTCAGTAGAAGAGTTATATCCACAATAACAGAATGAAGTAAATATGTGTTTCTTAGTCATCCAGGACACACTTCATCATTTTGTTTCTATTTTAGTTTGAACAATTAATAACTGATTCCTACAATTCTTAATGCTCCAGATCTTACCAATAATCGAATGGGGAAAGCATACGAGGGTGGTTTTAGATGTTGGCTGCGGTGTTGCTAGCTTTGGAGGTTATTTGCTGGACAAAAATGTTCTTACAATGTCATTTGCTCCAAAGGATGAACATGAAGCTCAAATCCAGTTTGCTTTGGAAAGGGGAATTCCAGCTACTCTTGCTGTCATTTCTACAAAGAAGTTGACATTTCCAGACAATGTCTACGACATAGTTCATTGTGCTAGATGCAGGATTCGCTGGGATGCAGATGGTAATATTACATGAATAATATTAGCTGTCTTTATAGATTTTTCATTCTCTTGAAGATAATAGTGGTTCACAAAATGCAGATGGGAAACCCTTAATGGAGATCAATCGGATTCTGAGGCCCGGTGGGCATTTTGTTTGGTCAGCTACACCGGTTTATTTGAAGGATGAAGAACATCAGAACATCTGGAAAGGTTTCTAATTTCATCTGATATCCTCTGCCAGCCTTCAAATATTTCTTATGAATAGTAGTGAATCTTGGGTTGCATTTCATTGCAGCCATGGTTGCTTTAACTGAATCAATGTGCTGGAAATTAGTCAACAAGACATCTATTTATGGATCACTGGTTGGGGTAGCTATATATCAAAAGCCCACTACGTCTTCTTGCTACAAATCGCGTAAAAATAACAATCCACCTCTTTGTGATTCCAGTGCACATTCAAACATATCGTGGTAAAGTTCTTTCAAGTTTTTAGTATCAGTATTGATTCGTACATAATTACATGTGTTTCGGTCCATCTCCATGGATAGGTATGAGCCCCTTGATGGCTGTCTTCCTCCACTTCCAGAAGAGAGTACAGAGAACCATGCTAACTGGCCTGCACCTTGGCCACAGAGGCTCAAAGCAGAACCTCCCAGTTTATCAGGCTCTGAAAACACTTTTATGGAGGACTCAAATCACTGGTCTGCCCTTGTCTCAGATCTTTACCTCAGGGGCCTCGCTATAAACTGGTCAAGCATAAGAAATGTCTTGGATATGAATGCAGGCTATGGGGGGTAAGTCATGAGTGACACATTAAATGCCCATTAGCGTTGATAAGGTGATAATCTCACTTGTCTCCAACTATCTGGTAACAGGTTTGCTGCAGCACTCACTGATCTACCCCTGTGGGTTATGAATGTGGTTCCAGTTAATGAAACAGATACACTATCAGTCATCTTTGACAGAGGACTCATTGGGACATACCATGACTGGTGTGAATCATTAAGCACCTATCCTAGGACATATGATCTCTTCCATGCAAGCTTTATCTTAAAGAAACAAACTCAAAGGTAGAAGTAGCATTATTACATCATTTTTAACTTTCAAGTTTCAATTCAGCCACTACTTTGAGTAACAACAGAAGTATTGCTTCGTTTATTGTGTTGTTCAGGTGTAACCTAGTTGATGTAGTTGTGGAAATAGACCGGGTACTTAGACCGGGAGGAATTCTTGTGGTTCAAGATTCGGTGGAAATGATTAAGGAGCTAGTTCCAATCTTGATTTCGCTTAAATGGTCAGCCACTTCGTATAAGGAAGAGTTCCTAGTTGGTAAGAAAGGCTTCTGGCGTCCACTTTCTGCAAAGTAGACGTGTTTGGCGTTTCTGGTACGAATGAACTACGAGTACGATGAATTGAAGTTGTAAATTTGCATTATTTTATAGGAAGTTGCATAGTTTTATAGAGTTATATTTTCGATCAATGAAAGTCATTGGTAGACTCACAGCTGGAGCCTAAGAATTATTGCTTTTGAAGATTTGAATAATTCTTAAGAATGATGCTATACTATGTAAGAATAATTCTTAAGAATGATGCTATACTATGTATCCTAAACAAAAGTCAACAAATTAGTATTAATTGGTAGACCTTAAGGTACACGAAATTCATTTGCAAAGTTCCCTAGTGACCATTTGTTTTCAGATAAATGATTTGAGGAGTGAAAATATTTACGAAAAGAATTCGAAAAATGATGTGACAACAATCATACGGTAGCTATCGGTTGGCAATTTTAAATTTGAGTATTCAATAAGTATTTAACATATGGATGCCACGCCATTTATTATAAGAATTTTTTACGAATTTTTCAGCATGAATTCAATAAAATATAATGACCTGGTTAGAGTATATCTTGTCAAAATTGACAATTATACAATTTTTTTTCTTTTGTCTGATAAAAGAGTTAAGTTTTAATAATAAAGTTTTGTAGCATATTATCCATCGTAATTGCGTTGACTGTGGAGCAGGATTGCATGATCTATTGCTAATGTATTTCAACAAAATCTTAATTTTATCGAACTAAATAAGTCTCGTAGCGGTAGTACAAGAACCAAATATCAAGAAGTGCATGGCTTTCAATGTGTTTTCCATATGATAAGGGTGGGCTGGGCTTGCGCCATTTGGCTACTTGGAACAAAGCCTTGCTCTTTGGGCATCTTTGGGACATTCACCTCAAAAGGGACAGCCTTTGGATTAAGTGGGTTAATCACTTCTATCTTAAAGGAACCTCTATTTGGGACTGGACACCACATGTTAGGGATTCCCCCATGTTCAAAAACTTGGCATGCATTAGAGATTTAATTGTTGGCAAAATGGGGGGCAAACATGCGTGCATTAACCTCCTTTCTCAGTGGCATGCATCAAAGAAACCATTGACAAAAATGATTTATGATCTCTTACGGCCAAAGGGTAACACTCCATATTGGGCAGGACATATATGGAAGCAATTCATCCCACCTAAGTGCTCAATGATCCTTTGGTTATGTTTCAGGAACCGATTGTCCACAAGGTCTACCTTGACCTTTCTTGATATTGATCATACTTGTCCCTTTTGTAATTTGGAGATTGAGAATGTGGATCATTTGTTTTTTGCCTGCGTGCACACTAATTCTGTTTGGTATAGGATTCGGCAGTGGCTTAGTATCCCCAGATCTATGTCCACAATCCGGAGCACAATCAAATGGATTAAGGAACTGAAAAGAGACACCAAAAGGTATAGAGCTTTAACTATTGCTTTTGCCCTAATGGTGTATCACTTGTGGATTTGCAGGAATGCACTCATTTTTGATTCGGTGCATACCTCTGTTGACTCATTAGTATCCATCATCAAAACCAACACTTGTCGGCTGATGTTCGAGCTCTACCCTCCGGGCAGTGGATCCAATAACGCAGTCACTGGCGGTTAAGTAGTGACCTAGCCCGATTATTCCGGTGATCGGTAAAGGCTACTCAATTCCATCTTTGGCTGCCCCTTGGCCAATAAGGGGAAATGTGGTACTGACCACTACGTATGGGCCTACGGTTAAATGGCTTCCTAGTCCACCGGTGTCGGTAAAGGCATCCCAATCCCGGTCACAGCTGCCCCTTGGCTTATAAGGGGAAAGGTGGTACAGACCACTACGTTTGGGCCTACGGTCAAATGGCTTCCTAGCCCGATCCATCGGTGTCGGTAAAGGCATCCCAAACCAGGTCATAGCTGCCCCTTGGCTTATAAGGGGAAGGGTGGTTCAGACCACTGGGGGTTTCCTTCCGGGCGATCTCTCCTTGACTTGCAGCCTGCCAAAGCATTGTGCTATGTTCGGGCCAGCAGTTGCCTAAGCATGGTGCACCATCCAATTTCTCATTGCTTATTGGCCAGCTTATCAGATTCATGGTAGCATTTCTACACAACAGTTTGCAAGCATTTTATGTGGCAGAAATTGCTTGCAAACATGAGTGGGTTTGTGTAATCTATAGTGGCAGTCAAGATTACATTATTATTCATATGTGGTATGCCCCATTTTTTCTGTAAAAGCATGTGATTCAACATTGGCGCATTTTGATCGGCGATGGCGCATCATTGCCGCAACATTGGCGCAATCCAGGAGCCCCGGCCTTGCCGTGATTGCTGGGCTGACTACAATTCTGAAATAGCGTGTAATATAGTTAGTGGCAAGTTAGGTTACATGCTGAATGCTCATCACGTAATCTAAGTAGTGGCAACTTAGATCACGATTTGTAATATGGAGAATGCCCCATTTTCGTTGTATTATTGTTATGTTACACTCTACGAGTGTAATTTGACTCTCACCGTTTTTTAGCCGAGATATTTTTGAGGAATAAAATCATTTACCTTTCCTCAAAAAAAAAAAAAATATCAAGAAGTGCGAGGAATTTTTGCTCTAAAGAAGACAACCGTAGTCTAATCTGGTAGTAGATTGATTGCAATTGGATTTGGACGGGACAACGTTTTCAATCAAAGGCGTTACGAAACAAAGAGAAAAAGTGGGAGGCACGTTTTTGGGGATTCACCATAGCCAAACGGATTTTGTGTGATTCTGGTAAACTTGTGACCCATTACCCCGGCCCCGGGAACCGGAAGTTAGTTCGTCATTTTCATTTCACGGGCCATCAAATTTTGTCGGATTTCTTCGCAAATACTTTCATCTTAAATTAAAATCCGATGATGATTCACTTCGCCATACGTTTCGTTTAATAATTTTGAACTTACAATACACGCTGTTTTTTGATTTAAAACAACACTAATGGTATACAGTTAGTTGTTTTACAGCTTTCACTTGGTTACTTGTTATACACAGCTAAAATACGTTCATAAAATATAATAATAGCTTGTTCGTGATAATATTTTAAAACATGTTTTTGGGAAATCAAAATAAAAACAAAAACAACGACCCGGCCTCATGACTCACATGACAGAAAGCGGTGATAGATTGAAAAGTTGTAGAAGTTATGGAAAAGATTAGTAATAGAATTAGAGAAAAAGCAAGCATTAAAACTTTCCATATTATATGAGGGTGGTGGTCCCCACGGGAGTTTCCAAGCAAGCTCACTCACTCTCTCTCTCACCCAATAAACTTTGCCATCGTCTCAACTCATCTTATTCAAGGTTAATTAATTACCAAAAAAAAGTAAACAGTCCACGTGACGTACGTGGACTTGAATATGAATAGGAGGGGGGGTGGGTGGTGGCCCACCGGTGACTTGTCCGATTGCGATTCAGCTTTAGTCGGCATCCTATTCATTCACCCCTGAATTCTTCCACCCGCTTTTATTTAATTCACGAGTTTTTGCACTCCCCCCTTTTTATTATTTTAGCCTACGCCCCCTACTTTATACTAATGCAAACCAGAATATACTACTTCCACGCCTTTTTGTTTTTTTTTTAATTCAAAAAAAAAAAAACAATTAAAAAGCCCCTTTCTTTTGAATGGAAATTTTCACTTCTTTCTTTCGAAAAAACAAAAAAGTTGTTAGTACAAAATGGGATGAATGACGTGAATGAAGAAAATTGACATTTTTAGTCATTTACGTATGTGTTTGTAGCCGTTTTAGTCTCTTTTATTTGTCTGTGGCGGTTTCAGTACCTTACGTTTGGTCCTGTGGCATTTTTAGTTACTTTTACTTGTAATTGAAGATTGAACATGTCACTTGAGTCTTTTTGCAAAATTTAGAAATTATGGGTCAAGATGTGAACCGTGAAATTTTAAAATTACACTTTTAATACTCTATATTTAACCATGTTAAATTTTTAATTTTTAATTTTTTTTTTTTGAGATCGTGAATTTTGCCTTTGTGTTTGCAATTTAAATGAAGACACTTGAGAGGTTAAACTTTTAATAAAATGATATAAAATGCTATAAACTACAAACTCATAAAATAAAAATTCTCAATCTCAAAAGAAAATAAATCAAATTAGCATATTAAAAGTGCACTTTTTTAGTTGTACAATTCATGTCTCAACCCATAATTTATAAATTTTGTAAAAAATGCCTCAAGTGACATATTCAACATGTAATTACAAGTAAAATGGATTAAAATTGCCACATACTCAAACATAAGTTACTAAATTCGCCATAGACAAGTAAAACAGACTAAACATGTCTGTCACAGGCTCAAACGTAAGAGACTAAAAATAACATTTTTCCATGTAAATAATGAGAGCCGTAACTTCGAACCTTGAGAATGCAAGATTAAAATAAAAATAAAATTTGGATGACATGGTTTGGCAATAGTTTCAAGGAGCGGTTTTACTTTCAGTATTATTAGGGACATATGATTGGAGAAGTATAAGAACTGTCAAATCATTATGTGTATAATTAATTAAAATTACAAATTGTTGCCATCAATTTTTAAATTTTATTATTATTTATTAATTTCAAAAGAATGCGTTTACTTTGCCGGCCCTTCCTTCCCTGGGGATAAGCTGCCCACTAAGCACAAAGAACATTCAAAGCCCTTTACTTGGAATATCATACACTTGAACGCGTTTTTTTTTTTTCCCAAAACAAAAACAAAAACATATAGTAGCAATTTGTAGTTGGGTTTTAGTTTTACTAGTCCAATCAAATTACACCATTTTTAAAATTTTTTTTGTTGAATTGTTTCATTAACTAGTTTTCCTTCCTCTGCGCTATCTCTATCCTGTTGTTGTACCCCATTTGTGGAATTTTGAGCTCTTCTGGGTCAACTCACTCGCCTCAGCTCCCGTTTGTCCATGATTTGATCAATCTGTTTGTTTGATGTTTTTGTGGTTTTGATGAAATGGTTGAGTTTTCCAAGTGGTTTGATGGATGGGGTGTAGTTTTGGCGCTGGTGTTTGTTCTGCTGTATCAGAATTTGAGCTGTTGTTGGTCACTCAATGACGAAGGTAGGAAATTGAAGTTTTTCTGGTGGTTTGGAAGTCAGAAAGTTTTTTTTTTTTTTTTTTTTTTACTCTTTTTCATCCTTTTAGGAGATTTGGCTGCTACAAAGTGCAAGTGGTTCATTTTGTTTGTGTTTGTGGGGTAACAGGTGTTGCTTTGCTGAAATTTAAAGAGAGGGTCTTGAACGATCCGTTTGGGGCTCTGGCTAATTGGAATGATGATGTTGGAGTGGTGAATCCGTGTTCTTGGAATGGGATTGAGTGCTCTGCTGGTTATGTTGTGTCATTGTAAGTAATTCATTTACCTCCATTGTTTCGTTGATTTCTGGTGGTTTTTGTAATGGTCTGACCTATCAAAACATGCTTTATTTGATTCTGCTATTTTTGTTCTCGATTATGCTAAAAGAAACTCACATATTTCAGTTTGATTTATTACACTCGTGAAAGAATGCAATTGAATGGGAAAAGAGAGAATGATTATCCTTGGAGATGTTAATGATAAAAGTAAATTCTGTTGATTTTGTTTGATTGTTGAAGTATTGAGTTTCCAAGTTTCTGTTTGTCCACTTCTCAGGAACTTGAAAGATTTGTGTCTTGGAGGTAGTATAGCTCCTGATCTTGGGAGCCTGATTCACATTAAATCTATGTAAGGACACACAAAGATCTTTTACTTGTTTGGTGTTATGTACCTTCATCTACAATGCCTCTTATAAACATCCAACTATTCCATTTTGGCAGAGTTTTACGCAATAACTCCTTTTCCGGTATCATACCTGAAGATATTGCAAAGTTGAAAGGGCTGGAAGTGTTGGATTTGGGCTACAATAACCTTAGTGGACCACTTCCATCTGACCTTGGCAACAATCTGTCTCTGGCAATCCTGTGAGTGGATTCTGAGAATATCCGTTCTTTCATTGCTTCAATGCTCTTTTTATTGGTTTAATAATATGTTTACCCATAAAATGCAGTTTGCTGGATCACAATGGAGTTTTCAACTGCTTATCTCCTGAAATTTATGAGCTTCTAAGGCTGTCTGAAGCTCAAGTGGATGAGAACCTGCTATATCGTGGTACAAAGATGTCATCTTGTCATGGAAAAGTGTTGACTCGGTATGTTAACGTCAATGCCTACACTCATATAGAGACTCATAATGTCATTTACATATGTTGATGATTTTACTGTATCATTTTATTTTCCTCTCCTTGATCCATGACATTTATGGAAGCTATATTGTGTGTGTAGGAACACAGCTGAGTCCCAAGCTGTAACACGGAGGAAATTGTTGCAGTTATTTACAGAGAGGCCAAAAAATATCCGAGTTTTCCCTCCCCCTCCTTCTAATGCTAGCACAGAATCTCCAGACCCATCCCCATCCTCTCCTGCACCATCTATTTCTCCAGCAAAACTCTCTCCACCCCCTGCAGAGCCTACTTCTGAACCTCCAAGTCCTGCCCCACCAAAAAGTTCCTCCAACAAATCTAGTCACCATCATCACGTCTTGGTGCTTTTGTTAAGTATAGGAGGTCCTGTTTTGTTTTTGCTTCTGGTGGCTGCTTTAATTTTCTGTAGAAGTAGTAAGGTTGCTGTTGTCAAACCTTGGGCAACAGGATTGAGTGGACAGCTGCAGAAAGCATTTGTGACTGGTATGATTTTGCACGGGAATAGTTACTGCTTTTGTGTTTCTGTTTCATCCTGCTTTCTTTCTTTGTCTTTAGAAAATAAACCCATTTTGAATCATCAACTAATGAAAAACCGAAAACCAACTAATCGTTGTCCTTGATCTACATTTCAGGTGTGCCAAAGCTCAACAGATCAGAGCTTGTAACAGCTTGTGAAGATTTCAGTAATGTTATAGGAACCACCTCTTCTGGAACTTTATACAAGGGCACTTTGTCCAGTGGGGTTGAAATTGCCGCGATATCTTTTTCAGTGGCATCTGCCAAGGATTGGACAAAGAATAAGGAAATACAGTTCAGGAAGAAGGTAAAATATGAATGAATGTCTAAAAATACCTACTCTGTAATATCCATTCCTTTATTGAACGTTAGTTCCTGAAATATCTGATATTCAATCCAGATTGAGACCTTATCGAAAGTAAATCACAAAAATTTTGTGAACCTTCTGGGATTTTGTGAGGAAGAAGAACCTTTCACAAGGATGATGGTGTTTGAATATGCTCCTAATGGCACACTGTTCGAGCATCTACACAGTGAGTACATTTCTTCCTTTTTCTCTACTCTTGTGGCTTGTGTATGGAAAGTGATAGTTAAGGATTAAACTAACACAGTTATGTGTGAAAGATTTTCTTTGGATGATTATGTAACATCCTTGCCTGTTGTGGTTCATGCAGTAAAAGAAGCTGAACATTTGGATTGGGACATGCGAATGAGAATCCTCATGGGCATAGCGTACTGCCTTCAACACATGCATCAATTGTCGCCTCCAATAACTCACATGAAGTTGACTTCAGCAGCAGTTTATCTAACTGAAGATTATGCCGCTAAAGTATCAGATTTTGGCTTTTGGAATGAGTTGGCTGCTGATGAGATTGATCTAAATCCGGAGAGTAATGTCTACAGCTTTGGTGTTTTAGTTTTTGAGATGTTAACGGGTCAGCTCCCTTACTCCGTGGACAGAAGCTCGTGTGAAGATTGGGCGTCACATTATCTGGGAGGAGGACAACAACCCCTAAAAAATATGGCTGATCCCACTCTGAATTCTTTCCATGAGCAGCAGCTTGAAAGAATTGAGGAGATAATGAAGGCATGTGTTAACCCTGATCCTCGGCGAAGACCAGAAATGAGAGAAATCACTACAAGATTAAGAGAGGCAACAGCCATCGGGCCTGATGCGGCAATTCCAAGATTGTCACCTCTCTGGTGGGCAGAACTCGAGATCCTCTCTACAGAGGCTAATTAATACCGAGGTCATACCTTATATATGAGCCCTTTTCAGCAATCAAGTCCTATCCTAGTTTTGAGGCTAAAAAGGAAGCCTGCAGAAGAGTAGCCGCGCTTCATGCTTGTAACTAATGGTAGGGATGTGGCTGTTGTACATAACCGAGATGGAAGAATCGCGGTTTTCATTTTTTTTGTTTGATTCTTTTTTCAGGTGAGAGAGGAAGAAGTAAATGTAGGATGAAGTTATTATATGAATGTGATAAATGATAGAAGGAAATGATTGAATCAGTTCTGTTCTTGTTAATTACCGACCTTTCTGTGCTCATATCAGAAAATGTGGCAAATGTTTACTTTCCTCGCAGAGCTCTGTGAAGGAAAATTGCTTCATCCTGTATTGGACATGTAGACTAAAGGAATTATAACCTTATTCATCGGTCCAAGTTTGAACAAAACTACCATCATTTCCTTTTTATTATTTTTTCTAATAAAATACTCCCGCGACCTATCTTGTGCGAGTACTGGTTTCACCTCTAACTGGGTTATGAAATTCGTTTTCTTTAACGTGGGACTAATCCTCTGCTGAAAGATGGCGTGGATAAATCACGATCCATCATCCATTGCAGTTGAGCGGATTTGAATGGAATACCACTTTGAACGTAATTTAGCATCTCATCTCTTGCCAGCAAACTAGATTCTCTTCGCTTATGTCAATTCTGCGGAACAAAAATTAACAAGAACCAGTAATGGCCAAGCAGTTCGAGTTTGGTGGATCTTCTTTGGATGTTGGTTCAATATTACTATACCAAATTCCCACTTTCCTTCTAATAGTGTATGTAACAGATTTAAAAACAATAATAATCATAATACTCTCATTCCGTCCCATTAAAAAAGTCATATTTCGAGTTACATCACATAATGCACGACCCAAATGATCATATTACAAGTAAAATACAAACAGAAGTCAGCGCAGAGGTCCAATCTCAACATGTGCGCACCACGTTTGCACCATGATTGGAAAAAACCTCATTAGCCTTAGTAGTTCCCACGTCAATCCCAGAATCTAACAAGCTCAATCATTAGGCTTAGCCACTACCTATAAACACAAGTCCAAATCCAGTTCCTGTACAACCAAAGAGACAGACGCAGAGAAGAAAATATTCCTAACCTTCCCTGAAATTTCAGACTTCAAGAAGATGGCCAGCAGCCAACTCAAGCTTTTCGCCATAGCGGTTCTGCTCTCATTGGCTTATGCATCGGCAAGCGACTACAAACAGGGGGGAAAAGTTCCAGCAAAACCTGTGGAGAAATATGTTGATGTGGTGGTTGAAGGCGTGGTTTATTGCCAGAGCTGCGAACGATATGGAACATGGTCTCTCACAGGAGCTAAGCCCATTTCCAACTCCACCATCAGCGTCATCTGCAAGAACTACAAGAAACGAATCAGCTTCTACAGGGCGTTTAAAACAAATGAAAACGGGTATGTCTATGCAGAGTTGAAAGGCTTCAAGATGAGCCATCCCGTATTAGACCATCCCCTGCATGCATGTCGTGTGAAACTTGTCTCATCCCCCCAGGAAAATTGCAACTTTCTCACCGATGTCAATGATGGACTCAAAGGTGCACCTCTAAGATACGAAGACAAGAGATTGGTCGGAAGCCGGTACGAGGCCGTGGTTTATGCTGCAGGCCCCTTGGCTTTCCGTCCAGCTCAATGCTTTCCCAAGACTCTCTCTTAATTGATCATATTGTCATCCCTAATCCAGAGGCTCAATCATCTATTGTATTTTTCTTATGCCCAATGATTGTCCCATCCCACTTTTTTCCTGAGTTTTAACAAATTTGAATGCAAAAGTTGTCAATTTTCCTATTTGTATTGGACAAACTGAGTCTTTTCAAACTATGGTGTGATAGTTAGTGCGCTTCATGATTTATCCACATTTGTTTTTCATCTTATGAATGCTATCAAATTCTCACTCAGATCACATAATAAGTTTAGCTAACGCAGTTAGAAAACGTATAGTTCAACAAAAATTTCAATCTCAATGGCATCAAATAGAGAACTTACCGGCAACTCAGAAATCAAGTGGCATTCCAAACATCTTGTTGATTTCATCCATTGCCTCCCTTGTGCAAACAGTTTGCTCAAACAATTCATTATCGCTCTTATTTGATGCATGCGGGATGGGTTTCCAACGTTCATGGTCTAAATCATCGTCAGGAAGTATCAGAAATCCACTGGAAATACTCTTGCTGTGATTTGCCTCATCCTTCTTCTTTGATCTCCTTTGCCTTACAAATTCTATTGACTTTCCGAACATGCTGTTGATATCATCCATAGCCTCCTTCAAGTTAACGGTTGGTTCTACTAGGCCATGATGACAAACATTTTCCACCTCTGGCTCACTGGAAATGGTGGAACCTACAAACTTGTAGACAACTGTATCTTCTCTAAAGGGAAGGTGGTTCGGTTTTGCAGCATGAGTCCTCTTGGAACTATCCAATGGGTGTGGAAACACAAACCCAGTTATCCTTTGGTCATTTTCATGGTCTAATTTACCCTTTGCACTGACCATCTCTGCTGCATTTTCATTTTCTTCATCATCTCTATATATCTGGAATTGTTCCTGTACAGGTTGATGATTCCTGGACCTATCAGTTTGTATTGAGGAAACCTCTCTTGAGTTTTGACATGATTGTAACTTCTCATCATTGAAGATTTCAAGTCCATTGTTCAAGTGCTTATCTGTCTTGGATCGATCCCTGTGTGATCTTCTGCCCGCAAATGGTTCCAGAGGCTCTCGAAACATACTATTGATTGCATTCATGGCCTCCTTGGTGTTAATTGTCGGTTCCACCAGACCATGATGCCTCGCGTCTTCTGCATCAGACTTGCCAACAATTGCAGTATCTACAAATTTAACCACAACTGTATCATCACTGGATTCTGCTTTAGTCTCCTCAGAATAGCATTGACGAACATCATTGCAAGAGTTTTTTGACAATGACAAGTTCTCAGCATTAACATTCAGCCGTATTCTGGTTGGTTTCAAGCATTCCTTCTCCTTGCTTCCTCTATCATCGTCTTGACAGTCTCCAAGAGAAAGTGACACGTTTCCAGCTTTTCCACCCTGGCACTGCAAGAAAACACTCCACCCTTGTTAAAGAAAGGTCTTAAGGAACTGCTAAACTAGAACAAGAAAGACAGTAGAAGAATAACCCGATTTTTCTTGTTCTTGTACTGTAGCATGCGCTGAAGGAACTGTTCATATGATTTCTGCAACTCATCAAGAGGTTCTGCAAGGCTGTTCAGTCAGGAGTAAGCACAACATAACAACACAGATGCTGTTCTTTATTTATTTCAATTCTACTTCAGCAGCATTACATCTAAATGGCCTAGATAGACCTTCCGGGGAGTCCAATATGAAACAAGCCATTAACAAGTATCTAAAGGACGATGCTACATATAATTTTTCTTGTACACGCGAGACTGAGAAGAAAGGAAAAGTGTATATACATTAAAACAAAAGCAACGAAACACAAAAATCAACAGAATTGCCAGATAGATGCAGATCAAAGGAAGACATAATGCATCAATTATCCCAAAGTTACGGAAATTTCCAAACCAGATGTCAATAAGCTTACTTCTGCACTCCTAAATGATACATCTTCTCAGCAGCCTCAAACTTTTTCATCTTCTCAAAATAAAGGGCATAAGCCTGATAGAAAAGCGACTTCTTCAAGCCAATGCGGTTTGCCTCCATAGTTCTGAGAACACTTTTGGGGTCATCCACATAGTCCATCTACATAAAACCCCACAAAAAATGGAAAATCCAATTCAGTTATCCTCAAACTTCCTATCCAATTTATCACAATGAAAGAGGCAGTGAAAGAAATCCCTTCCTTTCAAGTACTACAACAACAACAACAACGGATAATAATAATAATAATAATAATAACAATAACACACAACCAACGCCCAAAGCAAACCAATAGCTCTGCAGCTGGAAAATTTATATACCCTTCTTTTCTTTACTCAATCATTTTAACAAACTGTTTAGATCATATTGAACATTTATTACTTCAAGAACAATATAACTCAAACAGAAAAGGTGAAAGCCCCCAAATAGAAACCCAATAAAAAACATTACTACTTCAGCGAACTGGATTGAGTTACCAATTGCACCCAAACACGAAGGTAGCGCAAGTCGTTAGCGTAACGGCGATCGGTCTGAAAAGTCCGGACACATTTCTGCAGAAACCGAGGCAATTTGTCTTTCAGAAGCTGAGGTGGAATCGTCTCCTTTATTTTACGTATTCCGCTGCACAATGGCAAAATCACATTACTATTTATCACTACGAAACTAGGAAATACGTGATGAAAGGGGAAATTTCGAAAGACAGATTCGTGTTTTTTTGCTCTTACCGAAGCCAAGGAAGAAGTGGGTCTTTGCCTCTGTAATTTTTTATCTCTGAAATCAAAGACGACAAGAAATCGTCATATTGAGTGCCATTGCTGGACATGATTTCAATGAAAAGATGCAAAATCTTTTGGGGATTTATTAGGGCTTTGCAATTCGCAGAAATAGAGAAATAGTTCTGAGTTTTCTGACCGAGTGGGAGGGAAGGAAGGAAGGAAGGAAGAAAGAAAGAGGGAGTTTGAATTTGTTGAGGCGCTTGGCAAGGGTAGGGCTGAGAACGAACACGAACACGAACGTTCACGAACAAGCTCCGGATCGATTCGTTAAAAGCTCGATTCGAGATCGTTTATTTATTAATAAACGAACACGAACAAAATTTTAGGTTCGATTAATAAACGAACAATAAATGAACAAAAGGGAGCTCGGCTCGATTACGTTCGTGAACAGTCGATAAGAAAAAACAATTTTTAAGAAGGATAAAATACATATATAAGTTATCATTCATACATATAACATGAAAATAAATTTGGTGCAGTGGTAAGACATCAAAAGAAGAAACAAAGAAACTAGGGTTCGAATCTTTACAAGGCCAAATTTATTTTATTTCACAATTTTGAGGTGAATTTCACCTAATCTCACATCGGAAATGAACAATTTTGAGGTAAATTTCACCCAATCTCGCATCGAAAATGAGAGAAGATTTGGGAGGAAAATTCCTTATAAATAGATGAGCATGACACTTAGGGCTGAGAACGAACATGAACAAGCTCGGCTCGGCTCGATTAATAAATAAACGAACATGAACAAGCTCGGCTCAGCTCGATTAATAAATAAATGAACATGAACACGTCAAAGCTCGGCTCGGCTCGGCTAGATTAATAAATAAACGAACATAAACAAGATTTTAAGCTCGATAAATAAATGAACACGTCAAAACTCGGCTCGGCTCGTTATCACCCCTAGGCAAGGGTAACACCGCCTTCCCATTTTATTTTTTTCCATTTGAAAATCCAATGGAAGACAAATTTTATTTTTATTACATAAAGGCCCAAATTTATTTTTGTTAAAGAAAAGTATTTATTTATCTATCCAATTAGAAGAATTTTGTATTTGTAGTTATATTTCAGAAATATTTATTTTTATATTTTTACACCCTCACTAATCTGATTAATTATACTTTTTATTTTATTTATATATATATATATATATATTTTGTTGTTGAAATAGTCGATTAAGTGGTTGGGGGTTTGGCTACTCCAAATATTTATTTTAAAAGTAAGAGCATGAGCGAAAAGATAATGATAATTTCTTTTTAAAAAAACATATAAAACATTACTCACTCCGCTCCATGGGAAGAGTCTAGTTTAGAGAGTATACAGTTTATTATGAATTTTAAGTTACAACATATAAAATAATTATTTTTGTCACCATTTATTTCATAATGTCCTTACTTTTTAAATTTTTTTTAATTATAGAGTAATCATTATTATATTAGTAAGGGTATGAAAAGTATAAAAAAAAATTCAAATGAACTTCTTTATTAGAACAAAAATAAAATTTAAAAGCAAAATTTTCTCATCAACAGAGGAAATATATATTTTAAAATAAAAAATTATTACGGAGACATAAAAAAACTATTAATACATATACAGTTATAAGTGACAATAAATTCTATCAATAAAGTCCTTTGGATTTTTTTTGGTTTTCAAAGTTAAAAATTGAATTGTAACCTTTTTAAATAATGATAGTCATGTAATTAATGTTTTCTTCTTAATGTCGTAACTAGAAAAAAATATATATTAAGGAACGAGCTAGTGTCTCATTGGTTGTGACGTATAGCGGGGTTCGATTTTTATCCCTTCTGCAGGAGGCTTCCCACTTCGTTATTCTTCTTGAGGCATCTGCTTTTGATGTAATAGATAATATGATTGAAATATAAGAATGTATTCAAAGCAAAAATAAATCATGTTCCAATTTTGATTTGAAATAGTGAAAAGGAACAAACAACATCCTTATTGTATATATGAGAGCTCATTTCGTTTGATGTTTATAAGAAAAGTCTAAGTTGCAAGACAAGATAATAAAAAACGAAATAGTAATGATATACATCTTAAATAATTCATCTCGATTTTTTAATAGCAATATGTGGCACACATACATTGGCTACATTTTATGAATTAGTTATTAATATTACATTTTTGACCAATGAATACATGTCACATCAATTGTTATTAAAAATGAGGATTAGTTGAAAATTATGGCTAACAATTTTGACACGACATGAACCTGGATATAAATGGGTTAGGACCGTATGACAACTTTTTTTTCCATCTCATTTCACTCTCACTTTCATTTTATAATAATTTCTCATCAATTTCAATATACATTTTTACATTTCCGAAACACCTTTTTATATTTCCAATATATTTTTAATAATTTTAAAATCTAAAACACCTTTCAAAACACGTTTCAAAAGACATACCATACGGGCCACCTTGACAGGTTCGCGAGTTATATGAGTGACTAATAATTAAACAAGTAATGTTAAAGTTGAGAATATCGACACGAGAACCTGCCAACCACGACCCGACACGAGTAATTTATACTCTAACCTGAAAACACGATACAAACCCAAAATGTTCGCGGGTTAAAGTTCGCAGATAGGAATAACAAAAATAATTAAATAGATATTTTAGAGAATTCTCACGGACGACAACTCAAAAACGACACGAATCGCCACTTCTAGTTGAAATGTGTATCAACCATTACCCAAAGGAAAAGCGAAAATGTAAATGAAAACCCTTTGGGAATATTTTGGGGTACATTTTTGATATTCTAAAGTTCATGGACAAATGTGTGAAAACTCCTCTCGACTCCAGGGAAAGGGCAAAAAACAAACGGTGGTGCTGTTTCGGTGTGCTTGTGCCAAAAGCAGCCGGTACCCCTAAAAGCTGCTATTGACGCCGCCGTATTTTCAGTCCCTTTTTCGTGACATTTTTCCTCCGAGTAAAACTTCCGGCATCGCCCTCAGCGCGAACTAAAGCTCCTTCCCACCAATGGCATCATCTGGCGAAGAAAATCAGACAGGTCAACTCGAAGACGATGTCCCTAAACCCAGAGTACCTTCCCCCACTGAATCCGACGATGAAATCGACAGCGATGAAATCAATGAAGAGGAGGATGAGGATGACGGTGAGGAAGAAGACGACGATGAGGATCAACCACCACCGCTTACTCGGCAGTCCCAAATGCAATCGGACAGGGCCAAAATGGAGACCCTTTTCCGCCGATTATCGAAAGAGCGGGTCCGTGTCCGAGTCCACGACGTGTTGATCAAAGGGAATTCGAAGACTAAGGATTTTGTAATTGAAGCCCAAGTGGAAGCCCTGAAACGTGCCACCACCATGCAGGAGTTGCTTCAGGCCTCTAGTTTGGCTAATGCTAAACTCCATGGACTCGAGATTTTTGATTCGGTTAATATCACACTGGATTCTGGCCCGCCGGAGCTTCCTGGGACGGCTAATGTTGTCGTTGAGGTTGTCGAAGCCAAAAACCCTCTTAGTGGGGATTTTGGGATTTTCACCAAGCCTGAGGTTGGGTCTTTATTCTTAAGTCTCTATGTAATTTGATTGATGATGCTTATGAGTTCTCTTATCAATTTCATTTTTGATTGCTTAAAACTTAAACTCTTAAGCTGCTGGTGCTTCATTTTGATGAAACGTAGTTGTAGGTGATCTGTTGAGCGGGAAAATTGTTGCTACAATCTTGTAACCTACCTGATGACTGAAATAAATTTTACAATTTGAGAATAATATTGCTTAATTACCGTAATGAATGCTTTAAAACATTATGTACTGAATGGGAAGTGAATGATGTTTGAAACGTGATGCAAAGATGAGAAGCCATATACGATTGGTTTCAACTTTTTTGCTACAGGCTATAACTGGGGAAATGGTGTTATCTGTTGAGTAGTTTTGATTGCGTTCGACTGTGAATTGTTACTGTATCTTCAAGCATTAAGTTCGATTTTGATTGTGTTCACTTACTGGAGATTGATTTGTGCCTCTGTTTCTCCTTTAATCTTTAGGAGTGGGTTTTCAAATTTTCAATCATACTCATACACAGATGCGTTCTGGAATTGTCATCTATGCGTAGACAAATCTTCACATTTTTTGAATTTTGGATTATCTTTAATTGGTGTTTGGTGGAGATTTTCAAAAAAAGGTTACTAAACAACTAAGTAATACTCCCTTTGTCCCATTAAAACAGTCCTATTTCTATATTTTGGTCCCAATAATAGAGTTGTGTTTATATTTCTTTTGCATTCTATACCTTTACTAATATAATTATGTGGTCTACAATAAATCTACACATGAAAATAAAGGCATAAGTGAAAAAAATAGTGTCAAGTTACTTATTTTAGGCATTGTACGTTGAACACCACAAAAAATTGTATTGTTTAGAAGCATGACTCTTTTAATGGGACAAAGGCCGTAGTGTAAAGGGTGAAAGATTGTGTGAGATTAACTTTGAAATAGATGGCAGAGTAACCATATGGGAGTGTTGGACTTCATCCCTGGTCTTCGTATAGTACTTGAATTATCACCATCATTCAGCTATTTAGGCAATATTCTTCTGATTCTTTATAATTCTCTTTCCTTTTCATTTTCTATCATTTAATAATTCTTTTTGTGTGTTTTTTAATTACTATAGCTTTCTTCTGCACTAATAAGCATTATGGTGTTCAAAAATTGACTTGCTTATGTGTGACTTATGTTGCTGGCTTGTGTTGGAAGTCGATGGCAGTAGTTGTGGAAAAACTTGTACATTTCTATGCATTGCTAGTACTGGAAGTAAATCTTTGTAAACCTACAATTTGTGTTAGGTATAACACCTGATTTTGCTGAACCTTAAACTGCCCTGTATAGCTAGAATGCATTTTCTACTTATATTTGCAATATTTACATGATTTAGTATTCCTGCTGTGTGTTTGATATTTTAGATTTTGTAGGCTAGATCTTGGTCACTTGAAGGTTCATTGAAGCTAAAAAATATGCTAGGCTATGGTGATATCTGGGATGGTTCTTTGGCTTATGGCTGGGACCAAACCTCAGAGATTAGTGCTGGATTATACTTGCCCAGATTTAAGGGACTTGTCACTCCTCTGGTGGCTCGAATATCTTTACTTTCTCAAGATTGGTTGAAGTTTTCTTCTTACAAAGAGCGAGCTTTAGGTTTTTCTCTTGGGCTGCTGTCGACAAAGAATCATGATCTGTCTTACAATCTTTCTTGGCGAACTTTGAGTGATCCATCACAATTAGCTTCCAGGGCGGTAAGGAGGCAGCTTGGACATGGTTTACTGTCAGCTTTGAAATATACATTCAAGATTGACCGTAGAAATTCCCCTCTGAGACCAACTCAAGGATATGCCTTTGTTGCTACCTCTCAACTTGGTGGACTTTATCCAGATCCTCGGAGCTTACGATTTATCCGCCAGGTTTGTTATGCTTTCATTGCCAACATTTCCATGCATAAATTTTGTTTTCTTTACATAATTGTTTTCCCATTTTCGTCTTTACTGAAGAAATATTTTGTGGGGTATTTGGATGAGGGGAGGTTGTTGTATCGTTTATCGTTTATGGATAAGAAAATTTCACTGTGGAATTGATGTTTTGTTTGTTTTCAGTAAAGTTTTATTATGACTTTTGAGTAGAGAGTTTGAATATGCCATTTGATATGTTACAACCTTTGAGAGCGTGGAGTGTTGTGCATGTTGTCAGTAGTGTATATTATGTTACTATCAGATTTCATATCTGTATTGATATGATTTCATTTGTTGAACCTCTAAAGTGTGAAGATGTTCTTCCTCTACTTTTAGAACATTGATCATTATTGATAATAGGTTTGAATCCTAGTTTTGATTTGTATGCAGGAGTTTGACCTTCGTTATGCGTTACCCTTGGGATTTTACAATACTGCTCTAAACTTTGGCATCTCCAGTGGTGTTGTTTTCCCCTGGGGAAATGGGTACTTAAATAGGGCCTCAAACTTGACTGAGAGATTCTTCTTGGGTGGTAATTCTTCCCCTGTCTGCACTTTGGGAGGCCCTACATCAATATTAGGTTTTAAGACCAGAGGACTAGGACCTGCTGAGCCTAGAAGGCACATTGGAGAAAGTGAAAATAGCGATGCTCCCTTAGAAATGGATTTTGTTGGAGGAGATCTTGCGGTTACTGCTTTTGCAGATCTTTCTTTTGACCTTCCACTGAAGGTTTTAAGAGACGCTGGTATCCATGGACATATATTTGCTTCTACAGGAAGCCTGACAAGTTTTACTGAGAATTCCTACCGAAACTTTGATTTTAGTAAATTCAAAGAATCATTCAGAAGCTCCGCAGGAGTTGGAATCATTGTGCCTACTAAGCTATTTCGCATGGAGGTTTGACTTTCTACTTAATGATCTTTCTTGAATTTGTCTTTCGTTTTCACTATCTTGCCTGAAATTGTTACTCTATTCTAGTAAGAAAATGGAGCATGGCTCAGTAAATGCTGTGTGGAGCAAAATTTTGCAAATTTTAGAAAGATTAAATTTGAGTTTCTCTACGTGTTTCTGGTAACCAGGGAAGGGTAGGGGTGGGTTTTGGATGTTGGGTTTCCTGGCACAATTTACTGTTTGTTTTTTGGTTTTGACTATGCGCAATATTGTGGTGGTGGTGATGATTATATGCATCATTGGCCAAATCTAATGAAGTGATTTCATGTTCAGATCAACTACTGCTACATGTTGAAGAAAATGGATCATGACCGAGGGAGGACTGGTGTGCAATTCAGCTTCTCTTCACCATCATAGGACCTGACCTGGCATAGTTCCTGTTTTCTTGATTTGAGTTGAGTTGTGATCCTCAATGCTTTTATCTGAGGTTTTATTGAGGGACGAATATTACACTGAGGATTTCTTTGCGGCTACACGGTTTACTCGTCGTCGTACCATTTTAATTCCAATGAATCCCCAACTGTTAAAGGTTACTGACAAGTGTAATTGAGATGCTATAATGCGGTCATTTTGTTTCAGCTGGAATGATTTTGACCCTTCAGAAATACCTGACAATTAATGGATGTTGATAGATGTATGGAAGTTATCTCGAATTCTATCTTAGTTTAGTTTGCAGCCAGAAGGAGAAAGTTATGGCTTCTGAGATAAGGATTGATATAGTTTTAGTAGTTTTTAACACAGCCTCCCAAGCTGGCAATAAGAGGGCTGCTGCTGCTGCTGCTGAGGTTTTCGTTTAGAGAAAGGTCAATTCTTGATGGTTGGAAATCATGTTACATGTTTATGTTATTTTTCCTTCCTGGAGGTTAAAGTTGTTTAGAGAGTTTATCATACTAGTAAGTCGATCGGCATGAGCTCAATGAGATTTTCTGTCTGCACTTTATCTCTGTTTTCTCCATCTATCTCCTCACAATAGAGAAATGGGTCATATGATGCGACTTGTGGGTTCCAGTCTCCATTGTGAGAGAATAGATATACAGAATATCTGATCTTGGAACGATGAACATTGAGTAGGATTGATGGTGAAAATGGAATAAATTAGGCAACAGGGGTTATGTGACAACGAGGTTTGGGGGGGGGGGGACCCTTAACCTTAATGTTGATTGTTGAGGGAGAGAATAGAGGATTACTTGCGGAATGAAATAAAGAATTAGTAGTATTAAGAGTAGGTGGTAATCTCAGGGAATTTTGTCGCTTTGGATAGGCTGATGTGTAATGTGCCATTTCTCTCATCTCATATAGTAAATGTTAATTTGACCAAGTGCGTAAGAGTAATAGGGTCGGAGAAATATATATTGACCACGGCCTGGGCAGGGCAACCCCGTGGACTGGAATCTTTCTATACTAGATCTTTTGTTTAATTCACTTTCTTTAATTAATAAATAAATATATCATTCTGTACAAATTATGTTTTTATTCAATATTAAGAGTAATAGTGTTACTTTTGTTCGGAGTGAAGTCAGTTCAAAAAAATAAAATAAAAATAAAAATAAAAATTTCAGTTCGTATTTTTAGGAATACAATGAATGTACTAAATAATTTTTCCGTTTTATAAACTGAAACAAACATCAAGATTAAGTACTTTTTATGAGTAATCTTGGCAAATTAAGTTACACACAAGTCCTCAAAATTAGCTAGGTAATCGTAGATCTGACCTATAATTCTTTGTGCATGTGACTTGGTCGTCTTGGTTTTTTAAACCTTTTTTTTTAATTTTTTTTTTAACTTATAAGACCCTATCCCAAATGAACAAATTATTTATCCCAAAATATATTAATGCTCTTGCCATTTGGCAGTCCAAAGGGGCGTTATAATTTTATTTTACTCCTACTATTATTTTTTTTTTATATAAAACAACATGCTATTATGTTTGATTAAAATGAGTAAGGGGTATAGATCAAAATTTTGTATGATAAATTTCTTAAAACCTCTTATATGTCATAATGAAAATTTGATGTCAGAACTAGCATATACTCACCAAGAATCTTATGCATATATGTATAATACTATCCTTTTTTCACGAAATTATTCGTTACATGAGTAACAGTCTGTGCAGTGAATGAATAGTTTTATGAAGAGATGGGAGTGATTCCTTTATATGTATATGTGAAATCTCTATTTCCACCATTAGCAGTGCATATATATTCTCAGTTAATTACTATATACTTTACTTGCCTTGTTGAAAAAATCGTGCTTTTAGCAATAAAAACACGATTCTTTTGATGTCGTAGGAGTATAACAAAGAAAATCTTGAAAAGGGAGAAGGGTAACAGGGCAAAAAAAATGTACGTTATGTTTTATGGTCGCCAACTCCTATTCCAAATGCAACAATACAATTAAATAAAATTTAGGGATTTTCATAGCAAAAAAAAAAAATACTTCCTCTGTCCCACTTAAAGAGTCCACTTTCAAAATTTTTTTGGTCTCATTTAAAGAGTCCACTTTGAATTTATTTACATTACATACCCTTACTAATATAACAATGTGTGATTCACAATTAACCCTTACTTTTAAAGTAAGGATATAAGTAGAAGATATGGTGGTAAATTACTTATTTTAGGTGTTGTACTTCACAACCCATAATAAGTTGTACACATTTCAAAGTGGACTCTTTGAGTGAGACGGAGTGAGTACTATATAGCCGTACCGTGTTATGTACCCTGACATTAATTAAGATAATTAATTTTAAAGAAGAAATATTAATTAAGTAAAGTGATGAGATTAAGTAGTGTGTGAATCATCACATAATTACGATTAAGTTAACAATGATAGCGGGTGAGGAGTCACTGACGTGGGACACAGAAAGCGCTGGACAAATAACGAGTTATACCTTTGGTTTGGTTTGGGGTACGTACCTCCATTCTCAATAGTCAATAATTGATAGATTCAATTCCCATCGATCCATAAATAATATTAATATTCATTAATTCTTTAATTATACATGTATAATTTTTAACGGTAAATATCATTCAAATTTTTTTTTAATAACTAATTCGATACTATATTATTTACCTGGGTTTTTTTAAACTCGGCACTAAATAGATAAAATTGACAGAAGTAGAAATCAAACGCTCGAGTGACCCTCTATATGTTAGAATCGATTAATGAGCATATTAGGTTTTGCATGGAGCCCTTGGATCGATGGATTCATTCCAACAAACCCCATTTATCACATATATATACCATCCATGGCCAGAATTTCTATCTCTTTTATTTATTTATTTATTTTTCTTTGATGATTGATACTCATATATATAGGGCCTGTTCTTTTTGAACGTTTTGAAAACGGTTTTGAAAACAAGTTTTGAAAAATAGTTTTATAATGTAAAAAGTGTATTGAAAATGTAAAAAGTAGATGCTGAATAATAAAAAGTTATATTAAAAATAATGAAATATAATTAAAATATATTAAATTTACTGTTAAAACCAAAACTATTTTCAAAACGAAACAAAAAGAATATGCTTATAAAAAATGCATGGATGTGATGTGACACTAAGAATAAGTGGGAATATTAGAGAGAGATTTGTGCAAATGCCTTAAGCAACAGCAAAAAATAAAATATTGTAGCAGTTTTGACTCTTGTCCTCTCTATCTCATCTGCTTTTTCATGAACCTTCGTTGAAACTTGATATATATATATATATATATATATATAGTTGGGCATGCATGCATGTGATCATAATCATCATCATCATCATCATCCCATGCATGCATATGCTGCAAATTAATGAAGAAATCTGTGCATCGATCTATTTAACATCTTTGTTTATTTCTTTTCGAGAAGTTATATATAAAGAATATATAATATAGGGGGCGGAGGATGATGAAGGAAAAGAGTTGTTTAAAGGTAAAAGACAGACATGCTCATTCTGAATGGATGAGCGATCCGCATTAATTGCTTCACGAACTTCAACCGTGATTTTTATATAGAGTATATAAATAAAATAAGTGAAAAATTGGGAATAATAATAATAATATATAGTAGAAAAAACAGTTAGCAGAAGAAGAAGACATATGAGGTACTTTTGGGGGTTGACTTTACAGCTTATTGTGCGTTTGTCTGAGGAGGTTGCCACACCAAACTTCATTTATTTTAGCTTAATTTCTCCCTTTTTTTTTTAAAATTATAATGCATTAATCTTTTATTTTTGTAATGGTGATAAAGGGAGGAACAACCATACATTAATTTGAAGGCAAGGCAATATTAATATTAGAGAGTAGGAGTGGAGATATATATATGTAAGAGTATACTTTTGAGGTTGGACGGCAGAAAATTGAAGCATGAATACTCAAGAAGCTCGTGAAATAAAGAAGCAAGCATTCTGGAACAGTAGTTTTGAGTTTGAGTTTCAGGCTCATATTAATTCAATTCCAAGGGTCGACAGTCCACACGAGCAAAGAATAATGGATTTCATGCAACTAAGAAAAGGACTCATGCAGATCGATCTCCACGGAAACCCAATTAAGCTAGATAGCTTTCTCTGTTTGCCACTTGCCATCCGTTTTATTATGTGTATAAAGATGGATGGCTGGAGTCAATGATATGATTCTCGTGAGTCATGAACCTTTCCATTACTAATATATTTCTTCTAATTGCCTCAAGAAAAGTACTGTCATTTTTCCCAGCACCACAAACCAATCAAGGAATTCACCCACAAAAACAATTACTATATAAAATATATACAAGTTTGAATTTTTCTCCTTATTTCAGTTTCTGTCTGCAGTCAAATGATCAAGAAAAGGTATCACATGACTTCCACAAGTTTAAAGCATATAGTGGTAATTCGATCAGTAGATGAAAATTGAAGTGATACATACTACTTCCTTCCTCCTCCTCCTCCGTCTTACACTAAAAGAGTGGTGTTATATATATATATATGTTACTAGAACTGCGTACTCATGTTAAATATTACTACAGTAGTAAATCAATCAGACTTTGATGAGAATCTGAAACGTACGAGTTCCAATGTGTCGGAGAGTGGGACATTTATTGGAGTTAGAGAGAAACCCTAGTTAAACACAGACAAGAACTACTCCTACTACTGGAGAAGAAGGTGATCAGCCTGAGTGAATATTATTTATAACTGACAAGACTTCCAAGATGCTCGCCTACCATTGTTGGCAAAAGGATAAAATCCTTAATTATTCGATTCAAACTTAGAATACTACTCCTCTCACGTTGACACTAAGAAAACTGTGTCAGACAGACTCTGATCATCCATATATCCTTAGGGGCATGATATTTACAGCGACGGAATCGACGGTGATATCCTTAAATATATATATATATATATGTATATTATCAACGGTGACCGATGCTTCAAAGAGAGGAATACTCCACCATGCGCTAGCTGCTCACTCATCACCAGAGAATCTTTATTTACATTGGGATTGCAGCATGCATCACCATCTCCTCCTTACTGTTTGAAGATACCTATTGCCATTTTTTCATTCTTGAATTAATGAACATGATAATATAATTCAGGGCTAGCTATTTAATTTATATATAAAGCTAGAAGATTAGAAAACCCAAAAATTAAATTAAGATATTGAAAAGTAAGCCAAGAGAGCTCCGAAGACCCAACCCAAATCCTTGATGAAGACAAATGCATGATTCTTGACCGATGGACACCACGGTACCATTTTTATTTACTTTAAAAACTTTTCCCACAATGGACAACTGAGATCGAAAAGTGGGATTTTCCAAACATGATGAATGATGATCGAGTCGGGTCCTGGGGCATATGCATCACTCTCTCATTGTGTCTAGGAAGCTGGGTTAAAAACTATACTCATCCGTCCACTAAAAAGTGTCACCCGCAACAAAAAATACACAAATTATATACTCATTCATTAATTAATGTTGCATTTTTTTTTCTCTTCTTTCAACTAATTGTTAGCTACACTAACTTGTGTCATCGATTAACTAAAATTTTCTCTTCCTTAATTAATTGCTATAGGGATAAAATTATTATTTTTCATTATTTGCATTTAAAGTTGTAATATGACAATTTTTTTTTTTTAAGAAAGAGTTATAAAAACACATTTTAAAGAACGGAAGGAATTAATATATTAAACCGCTCAATAGAAAACATTGGACTACTAGCTACCAAACAAATTCACTAGCTTAATTAGCTATATACCCACCCCCCGGCGGCGCGTGAAAATAAAAATACGAAATATGTTGCCCCAATACTTCAATTATTAGGAAGGTTAGCTTAATTAATCTGAAACATTCAGACAGCTATGTAGAAAACAAAGTGTTGCTTTTTTACTTCCAATTGTTTCTGTAGCATCGATCTTAAAGCGTCCACAAAGATATCTCTGTCGCTAACTAACGATGTCTTTTGGTGACGATTTTATCATAGCTGCAAGCCCTTGTGACCGTTAATTAATTGACGGCAACTTTTCAGCCTCTTCTTCTTCTTCTTCATTTATTATTATTTTTTTTTTTTGCAACAGAACTGTTCAGCCTTTGAAATTGAGACAACGGGAAGTCATATCTCTGTACTATATATATATTTTTTTCCAATTTGGATGTTCAAATTGCAATGAGTAAATTGATTTGACGGAATAATAGGGGGCTTTTAGCGACCAAGAGGGGCTCATAATCAACCGATTAATTAAAGAGAATTAAAACTATGCTGACTGTTGTGCAACTTGTTCATTGCCCCCAAGTTAAGTAGTTGTTGTTGCTTCAAATTCATGAGGAGGTTGCATTAAAATCCTCCTAAATATATACTGTAGGTACGTACCATTTTACCTTCTTCATTTTTATTCAAAAGGAATGGAATGTTCAAACTCATTAAGAAAAACATGAAGCAAATTAACTCGATCTCTATTAATTTTATTTGTTTTTACCCATTCAAAGAAAAAAATTCGACTTCTCATGCATATATATACAAATAGCAACATTATATATGTTTATGTTTTAATATTTTTTTTTTCTTTGATTTCTACAATAAATTTCCTCCAATGACGCTCTTTTTCCATTGCAAGAACATCCCGAAACCACAACCACAATGTGGAACAAATCATTAAATTAGAAAATGTTGAACTCTTAATAAGAGTATTATTGATTCTAATTAACGTGCGATTAATTAAGCAAGTTGCATCGCAACAAAACCTAATTATATAATTAAATTGTGTTTAATTAAGTTTAATGAGAATTGTCCAAGATATATTTAAAAATATCTATAAACGATTCAAGAATGACAACTATTGGTTGATCATCATGTGGAATGTTTTATTTAGTTATTCTGAAATAATTAATACCATTGGTAGCTGCATCTTTCAATTTCTTCACCTACATAAGTTAATATTAATTATATTACAATTATTTTATACAATATGCAATTTTTACCATGAATATATATATATATATACTCCATGACATCATACATACATACATACATACATAATACATGTAGTAAATTAAATCATATATGAATTAATGTAGAAAAAGTAAATAAATTAAAGAGAGAGAAAGAGAAAAATGGAATGAGAATTGTTCTTTTAATTATAAGGCTATTTAAGAAATTTCATTCCCAATTCTAGCAACTTTTGCAGCCACAAGTCATCTACACATCTACTTTCTCCTCAAATATACCAAAATTTCCTTCCTCTTTGGTCCATTTTTTTTGTGAGAAGGGCAAGATCGATCTTCTTCTTCTTCTTCTTCAATTTCCAAGAAATGAAAGAGAGTAGTAGTTGTAGCACGGAGGAATATTCCAAGACAGGAGGCCGGACAACAACGCTGCAGTTCGATGATGAAGATCTTGAAGAAGATCAAGATCATCGCGACAACCATGAAGATGAAGAGGAAGAAGAAGAAGAAGAAGAAGATGATGAGAAGAATAGTAAAGGTAATAGGAATAATGGAAGCAGCTCAAGCAACAGCACAGTGGAAGAGAATCAAAAGAACAAATCTGGGGGGACTTGTGGATCTGTGAGGCAATACGTACGCTCCAAGACTCCAAGGCTGCGTTGGACTCCTGAGCTTCATCTTTGCTTTGTTCATGCTGTTGAAAGATTAGGAGGACAAGATCGTAAGTTCCATTTTACTTTTGTTGTAATAATTCATATTAATTAGCTACAACTATATATATATAAATTGATGATGTAGTGTAATGGATGCACAGGAGCAACTCCAAAGTTGGTTCTTCAATTAATGAACATTAAAGGTCTTAGCATCGCTCATGTCAAGAGCCATCTTCAAGTAATTATATCTATAGATATCTCATTTTAATTTGCCCTTTCTTTAATTTGGAAATTTCTGTTTTTGTAATCCCATTTTTTGTTAATGAATCAGATGTACAGAAGCAAGAAAATTGATGACCCAAACCAAGGTAAGAAATTAAAGAAAAAGGAAGCTAGGGTTTTATTATTAAATCTGACAAAGGGTTTTCCTTTTCTTTCTGGGTTTTCATTTTGTATTAATTTTTGAATCTTCTTGATGATGATCAGTTATATCGGAGCAAAGGCTTGTTGGTGACGGTGGGGATCACAATATTTATAATCTCAGCAAACTTCCGATGCTTCAAGCTTTTGACCACTTCTCTAGTTCCAGTACTTCTTTAAGGTGATTCAATTTACAACAATTTAAGTTTGTTTATAAATGCCTATAATATAATTTCTACAGCCTGGAAAATCGATTTAATTGATCTGTAATAGTACATAGATACAAATATTATTGCATTGATCTATGAAATTAAATTGTGTTTTAATTTATGTTTTCAAGATATGCGAATAATATTCCTTTCTGGGGAGTAAATCGCCAAGCACACTATCAAAACCCTTATCATTTTGGAGCAGCTTCATCAAATTTCAGCAGACATGGATTTTTCGGTTCTGGTTCCAGTTCCGGTTCCGATTTCAACACTAATATGTCGAGACTACAACAACCTCCGATATGGAAGAGCCTTCACGATAATCTCCGAACTCAAAGGCCTTGGCAAAACTACCCAAACGACAAAAGCTGTTCGAAACCCATAAATCTCCTCAATCAATTGCACCACGACAGAGCTGCCGGGATCAGATCATCATTATTAGAACAAGTTGTTGCCGATCACCGGAGTACTACTTTACCGTTTAAAAGAAAGGGCAGCCCGGAAGATTGCTCAGTTTCCGATATCAATCTTGACTTGAACTTATCTCTGCCGAAAGTCCCAACTCAAGCGGAAGAGATGACGATGAGGGTTTCCAAAAGGTTAAGAGCTGATGAAACTGATGATTGTTTGTCACTTTCGTTATTCTCCTCCCCAACCTCGGCCTCAACCAGAAGAGAGGAAATTCATGGTACTAAATCGAATTTGAACTGGAACTCGAAGCACTATGATGCAAGAGGGGCGAGTACCCTTGATCTGACTTTATGAATGAGACAAGAAAAGATTCAGAAGTGAGATCCTGAGGTACTTGTCGTCAATATTTGCCAATACCAATGTCAAATGTGCAGATCTTTGTCATCTAGTACTACTAGCTATAGGCTACCACTACTGTCCAATGTGTGTTTGTGTAAGAGCTAGGTAAGATCCAAACCCAGAATTTCTTTTTGTTTTTCTTGTCAGTATCCCATCTCTCTGCATAAAATACTTTGCCTCTTGCTGTTCTAATTAACTAATCTGTGCACAAAAAAAGGAAAAATTATGACTAGAAATTTATGCATTGGATAATGAACATTAATGTCAAGAATCAATGTGCACTTGAGTGTTTCCAGCAGGCAGTTTCAAAATTTTGGCTTTAAAAGGCTAAAATATTCATTCATTCTTCTGGTTTCTGGATTCTTCATATTATGATGTTTTATATTTTTTATTTTCTTCCACGTCTTTAATTGAGACCTATATATTGGAAATATGGATTTATTGCAGACATATATATATATATATATATACACACACACACAGAGAAGATTAATTGAAGAAACTATACTATATATTGTGGTACAGAAAGGATGAGTTGCACATTATGTTATGTTTTGAAGATAACTTATTACAAATTTTTATAAGTACAAGCTAGATTATATGGACCAAAATGAAGAAAACTTCAACATTAATTTTATCTACAAAAGAGTTCAGTTTTGAGTACTCCCTCCGCTCCTTTAAAAAAGCTCGCTTTAGAGTTGTATTTTGTGCTGGACTCTTCTCAAAATGTATCTTCTTAAGTTCTTAATAAGTGGCCATAATATTGTAAAGGAATCAACCATATGTTAATCCCAAAAACGAGAAATGAAAAGGATATGTATAATTTCTTTTTTTAAATTGTACACCGAAATTGCAGTAAAGGTCAGACTCACTACGTTTCCTTATTTTCTTTACACAAATTAATAATAAGGTTTTCATCCTTATCAATTTGTTCTCTACAAAAGAAAAGATTAAATCACTCTACCGCTTGCCCACCTGATCATCATATTTACACATACTATTAATTTTCTGTAGAAAGCTTCTCTGCAACAAAATATTAGGGACCATCTGACGACAAATAATGAACATTAATTAAGGATGTAGATTGCTAATAACTAACGTTCATAATGTTGCAGAATGCAGAATATATTGCAAGGTTGTTATTTTCATTCAATGGAATTTCCATCGACTTCATAATAATGCGCATCTTAATTTCCTCCCATAAATTGGCTGTTATCCATTTTGTATATAATCTTGCATAAATGACTGATGCAAACTAAAAAATACGTTATGAGATCAATGTAACCGATGAATGTATGTTATATAAAATTTTAGGATGAATTTATAAAATGTGTGTATCATTGGGAGGGGTTGAAATGTGAATCCTTGCATGAAAAGGCACCCAATTGCAAACTTACGGGCCGAACAAGATGAGAAACCTGCGGTCATGTGGGCTTCCCGTAGTGTAAATGGGCCTTCAGCCTGAAAGAGCGAAACGAAGAAACTCGGCCCATAGCCCAAGAAATAAAGCCCAAAACAGTACTGCATTCTGTGATCCTACTTTTGTTTTTCTTGCGGAAGAAGGCGCAGTGTGAAATGAAAACTGGAAATCAAATGCAAAAGGGCAAAAGACTCGGTCAGTGGACATAACCATAAGTCCAATAACCTCAACAACGGAGAAGATACAATGGCATTATAAAATTTGGGACAAAACAGATAACAAAATCCAAAACCCGATTCATCAAAGAAAAAATGAACGCCTCCGAGAATACACCCCACCAATCCGCATCAAACAACTCAGATCGAACTCTCCATCAAAATGGACAAAAAAAGGTTTTTTTTTTTTTTTTTTAAGGAAAGATGTTAGAATTCGTGCTGCTATCGTTTGTACCTACATGAAAATAGTATCACTACACTCGAGAGTTGCCAAAATTCGAACCTTTATCTCCCCAAACAGCTCTTGGGTACATCTGAAGTTACATTTTAAATATAATAGTATAATAACCAGATTTTAATACCAACTAAATTGGAAAATCACGAACTCGCATTCTCATTCCCGTACGCCAACAAAAGTGACTTCTGATGTCAAATGCAGGGGTTCCTCAGGGCAGGCGTGGAGGCTGGAGCTGCGGGGGTACAAACGTATATGCTCTCCGAATCTCCCCTCCTTCCTCTCTCTCATGTCTTATCCTCTTTACCTCATCCTTCCAAATTTTCAATACAAAATGATTAAATTACTGTAGAGTTACTTTTTATCAATATAACCCTCATCTTCAAATTTTTACACTCGCATTTGCATACTCTCTCCTCTACTGCCTGAAAAAAGGCCTACAACTGAACTGAATTTTGTTCCTGTGTTGCCTTCTTACCTCTTTAATGGCGGTGACGCCTCTCCTCCGCCAGAACAGCCTTTTCTTTATCAATTTCAGTTCAAATGGCTCGTCTTCAACCTCCCTTTGCGTCTCCACCTCTTCTTCTTTCCTTCCTAACGCAAAGTCGCTCAATTCCTTTTCTTCTACTCCTTTTTCTCTGTGTCAACCATCATTATCGCCGCAGCCATGTTTTACCCGCCCAAGGGTGTCAACCGCCCCAGTAGAATACGCGCCTGCCCCGGAGTTCGACTTCCACCTGGAAATTTCCCGGCTCAAAGCGCTCAGGTCGAAGCTTTCTAATATAAGTTCCTTGACGGAGAAAATTAAAGCCTTGAATACGGATTCCAGGGTTCGATTTTTCTTCAGTGGGAGTGAGAACAGGTTTGTTAGGCTTTTGGAGAGTTTGGGGTTCGATGAATACCAAGTGTATTTGCTCAAGTGCTTGGTTGCGGCTGGGCAACGGCATGTTCTCGGGGGTGTGTTTGAGGAGTCGTCTTCCGCGAGCTCGTTAAAGAGCGCTCTTTATGCTTTGGCGGAGATGATTGAAAAATGGGATGGCGGTCCAGAGAACGACGGATTGGGATACGGAGAGGAGGATATCAAAGCACTGGGGTCATTGTTGAAGACTCTTGGAGAGGTTGAGCAGTTCTACGATTGCATTGGAGGTATCATTGGGTCAGTATTCCGTTTCATTAATTTTTTTGCTTTACTGACAGAGAAAACTTGAAATGCCATTGAAGAATACTGAGTAGCCGCACTGGAGTAGATGTTGTGTTAGATAACACTGTGAATGTGTTTTTAATCAAAGGGTAGTTATTGTTTTGCAGTGGGGAGGGACTATTTCTTGAACATATATAACTAGTGCACTCAGAAGTGAGTACACTGGAGTTATTTCTTATTTTTTAGATTTTAAAATTGACTATAAGCTATAGTTATGAATTCATGACATCTACTGTTAGTGTTTGAGCAGCTAAATTCCGCTTTACATAGGTTTACTAAGTAGCTGGCCAAGTGCAAACAAACTCAGCATTAAAATCCTTTTCTTTGTAGATGATTTCATTTGTTATATTTTGTTTTTGTAGTTTATAAGTTGCTGAATTATATCAGTTGGTGTTTCCTTTTTACTGCAGAACAAAATTCATTCGTCCGATAAAATCATCCAATTTCTCGTTGCAGGTATCAAATAAGGGTTCTAGAGCTTTTAGCTCAATCAACTTATGAAGGACAGGCAGCCAGCTGGTCCCAACACTCCCAAGAATCTCAGCACCAGTTTATTGAAATTCATCCTCCTAATGTACTTGATCTTTCTGAAGATACTGAATATGCATCTCAAGCCGCTTTATGGGGAATTGAGGTAGGAGCTTGATAAGCATACTGTGGTATAGAAATTTTATCATAGATCATTTGATGTTACACAATTTAATATGCCTCCAGGGCTTGCCAGACTTGGGAGAAATTTATCCTCTTGGAGGCTCAGCAGATAGGCTTGGCTTGGTGGACCCCGACACTGGTGAATGTCTTCCCGCTGCAATGCTTCCTTATTGTGGAAGGACATTGCTAGAAGGTCTGATGAGAGATCTTCAGGTATAGAAACTTATTATGACATTGGTGCTTGACAAGGAAAGAATACTGATTTAAGTTTATTTACTATTTAGTGCCCGCTTAACGTCAAACTGATTGAAATTCTTGTTCACTGCAAGGCTCGGGAATTCTTGTTCTTCAAGTTGTATGGAAGACAATGCATCACTCCTGTAGCTATTATGACTAGCTCTGCAAAGAAAAATCACGAGCGCATTTATTCACTGTGTGAACGACATGGATGGTTTGGAAGAGGAAGATCAAACTTCCAATTATTTGAACAGGTTTGATACAGAAAACCTAATATGACTTTAAAAATAAAATCATTTTTGACACATTTTTATTCAATCATACAATCACCGAAATGGGATTTTTATTTTTGAATTTAAATTTCTGTTTTAGCCTCTTGTTCCAGCCATTAGTGCAGAAGATGGGCAATGGATTGTTTGTAGGCAATTTGTACCAGTTTGCAAGCCTGGTGGTCATGGCGTGATTTGGAAACTTGCCTATGATAAGGGTGTATTTCAGTGGTTTCATGATCATGGAAGAAAGGGTGCAACTGTTCGGCAAGTCAGGTTAGACTCAGCCTTAGTGTTGCTGGTGGCAAGTGAGCACCATTGTGTTGGTAGAATTCATAGGTGTAGTGATTATAGATATTGGACCATATTTAACATTGATGACTTTGCAGTAATGTTGTGGCTGCTACTGATTTGACTGTCTTGGCCTTGGCTGGAATTGGTCTTCGGCACAAGAAGGTTGGCTTATTCCTCCCACCAACCTCTTCCATACGTATTTACACTCTGAAATAAATGTCTTTTTTGCATACCACATGTACCATGTATTATTAGCAATAAAGTCATGTACTCAACAGCTCTTGTTGGTTAGATCCAGAGGGAGATCTTTGTATACTCATTTCGTGCATTTGAACTGCTGTTAATTCAGAAACTAGGTTTTGCTTCATGTAGAAGAAACAAGGAAGCAACAGAAGGCATAAATGTTCTCATCGAGAAAAAGACTCTTGATAACAAGTGGTCATGTGGCATATCATGTATTGAGTACACAGAATTTGATAAATTTGGAATTGTTAAGGGCCCTCTTTCATCTAAAAGGTATTTTACGAATTCTGTACTATTGGCATCTTTAATGTTGCTTACCTCACTTTGTGTTTTTCTCATTCTCAAAATAAATTTGAAATTGAATAATACAGTATGGTCTTACATTGTTTGTGTCTCTTCTGGCTTTCATGATGCTTATGTCTTCTTGGGGAACAGGTTTCTTGTTGGCTTGTTCTATTCCTGAAGGAATATGCTTTTGTTTTATTAATGAGTTTTAATATATTCAATTAGCAGAATATGATAAGTTGGTTCTGAACGTGCATCTTTTCCTTTTTGTGAAGCTTGGAGGCAGACTTTCCGGCCAACACAAATATTATGTATGTAGATTTGCATTCAGCAGAAATTGTTGCATCGAGTGATAGTGAAGCCAGTTTGCCTGGCATGGTACTTAATGTGAAGAAGCCAGTAAAATATGTTGACCAATATGGGATGACACGCTGGTATGTACATACAGATTGGGGTCTCAGCCTCGGTGTTTTTTTTTTTTTTTTTTTTTTTTCTCTTTCTACAATTTTATCCTTTGAGTTCATTTAGTATTTGTTCAGATTGTACCTTTGATGTATTGACATTTTACTTGTACTAGTGTCTCTGGTGGCCGTCTGGAATGCACAATGCAAAATATTGCAGATAATTTTTCTAATACATACTCATCTCGATGTTATAAAGGTGTAGAAGGTATGTTAGTGTTGACATCTTCTAAATATTATTAGCATATCGTATTGGTTCTCGGGTGTATTCCTGTGGCTATATGAATACAACTTTTGATTGCATCACTGCAGAAGGTCTAGATACCTTTATTGTGTATAATGAAAGGCGGAAGGTCACATCTTCAGCTAAGAAGAAAAGGATACGTGGGAATAAGTCTTTGCACCAGGTATAATTCATCAATATATCACCTTTTTCCCCCTTTCTGGGGTTATATCATATGCAGCTTAATGGACAGAAAATTTTTAAGTTGTCCAATGATCACGTGGTTTTTTCTTATTTTCTAGCTTTCAATTCTTGATAGAGATGTAGTACAAGTCCTTCCGTTGTTCTTTTGAAAATTTTCCTGATTAGAGGTCCATCATTTTCTGTTGTAGTATTCAAATTTTATCCATCATTTTCTGTTGTAGTATTCAAATTTTAGTGTATAACATTTTGACTTATTAGTAAACCTAGGATGCTCTTACTGAGTGTCATTTGCTTCTTTGTCAGTGCCATACATGTTTCCTGTGTACTTTTCTTTCTTTCTCCACCTTGTAATTCTTCACCCATTTGTTTCCGTGAGCTGTTACATCAGTTTTAGACATTTTGGTAGACATTAAACTTAAGGTTTTATTGCGCATTGTAGTAATATCAAATTTGATGGACTGGTTTATTCTTATTCCACCATCCTGATCAGTTCAGTAGTTAGGACATTGTAGCTTTTTAGCTTTAAAATCTTGGTTATGGCACATCTACAAAGTGGTTTGAAGATGGTTATCTGAATTTGATTGAGTCATCGTATCGAAGAAACGACAACTAATCTATTGGAGTGATCATTCAAATAAATTTTCAAGCAGTCCTTTATGTTTGATAGCATTACTTGATTGCTCGTTTTTTTACCTTCATAGTTGGAAGATGATAGAAATAATTGTGGCCAATACTGGTTGAACATAATATATTGCTTTTAATTTACTGGTTCAACATAATATATTGCTTTTAATTTGGTTTTCTCATTGTGTATTAATGAAGTTTAGTTCGGTTGAAAGATTCTTCCTAGTTGTTGCTTAGATTCAAATTAATGAACCTTTCTTTGTGTCTTGCAGACTCCAGATGGATCTTTACTGGATATCTTACGCAATGCTTATGATCTCCTTTCCCACTGTCATATAAGTATACCAAAGGTATTCACAGTATGACTCCAACTCTAGTGGGAGTTGCCCCTTTAGATTGAATTGTGTTCTTAAGCTCATGTAGTCTGTTTACTGTTTCCTTTTCAACACCCTTGTCCCCCCCTTTTTTTTCTTTTCCCACTGAATCCTTCTATTGAAACTATGTTTTGTCATTCTTCAGGTACTTGGTAATGAAGATTATGTTGATTCAGGGCCTCCATTTCTCATTCTGCTTCATCCTGCTTTAGGCCCGCTTTGGGAAGTCACCAGACAGAAAGTGAGACTCTGACTCAGTATAACTTAGATGATTTGACTTCAATACATTAGTCTGTGTTGTTCTCTTTTTTTGGTCTTGAGTGTTTTGAGACATAACTGTGAAATGGAAATACGTCTATCAACTTTCATGCTATATCTATCTAGCAACTAGCAGTGGTAAGTTTGTGGAATTTGTTTCTTCATGGCATGACAGGTTCCATTGTGGCATGCCGCAAGCTTTTCAGCCCTTGAAATGAATATTATGAGTTGAAAACATTCCATTAGCTTATTATATATTTTCCATTATCTAAATTGCTAAGATTGCATTTAGAATGAATATGCTCTACAATTTCTCAATGGTAATGATTGGGGGGAACCATTTACTTGTTTCTTCAGTTTCATGGAGGTTCGATCTCAGTGGGTTCTGAGCTACAAATAGAAGTTGCAGAGTTCTTGTGGAGAGATGTAGAGGTAAGATAATTCGTGTACCATTGACATGTTCATCTTGCCATTTTTGGTTTTAGCTGATTAGTTTTGTTTTATTCAGCTTGCTGGGAGTCTGCTAATTTTGGCTGAAAATGTTATGGGATCCACTGTGATTAATGAGAATGGTGAAACGATACTGCAATATGGGAAGAGGTGCAATAGCATCTTTGTTTTCTCTTCCTGTGAATAATCATGGTTGCAAATGTAGTAAGAAAAATAATACATTTGGCTATGCAGGTGTGCAAGATGCAAGTTAGAAAATGTGAAGGTACTGAATAAAGGCATTGATTGGAAATCTGGAGGTAACTTATACTGGAAGCATGATGTGGATCGGATTGAGGCTGTGAAGGTTATACTCCATGGAAATGCTGAATTTGAAGCAGTGGATGTCACCCTTGAGGTAAATGAATTTGGTAGCCTTTGTCAGTTCTTTTTCTTCTTCGTTTTTACCTTCTTTTTTTTTTTTTTTTTTCTTACTATTTTGTTTTAGGAAGGTACTTTAGGTTGAGAATAGAGGAAAAAAGAAAGAAAAAAATCCAAGCCTTTATGGTCTAAAATTTTACCTTCAACAGAGCTACTCAGACTCCGTTACCTAAATCTGAAGTAGAAATTTGGTTTAACAGCATTCTTAATCCATAGAAATCAAAGGCATAAGATTGGTTAATATCTACCTTCGGAGAATGAACTGCTACTAGCAAGTATCCAGCAACATATAATAGTTTTCATATTGAATCTGTTAATTAAAGGGGCATGCATTGCTTGGAAACTCTTATTTTCTCATACTTATTCTCAATCTTTATTTATGCAGGGTAATCATCTTTTTGAAGTTCCTGATGGCTACAGAATGAAGGTTACATATGGGAATTCAGGTTATTAAAGTTACTTTTCGGATGCATGCAGGGTCTAAAGTTTCTCTTGGTTTAGTCTATTTTGAATGCGCTGCTCCTCTTCCTTCATCTGTGTTTTGATTTATCCTGAATATTTTTAAGCACTCTCTTCCTCTACAAGTTGAGGATGCCCGAATTTGATATTTTTCTCTATAAACTTTCTGAAATGCTGTCTACGCCTTTTGTGACATCAGGGTTAGAAGTCCAGTTAAACAGAATTGAAGAGAAAATGATGGATTGTGGAAGCTGGTTTTGGAGCTACATGGTACAGGGCAGTCGTATTGAGTTGAAATTAGTGGAATCATAGAACGGGTTACGTCAGTATCCTACCGTACTTTTTGTGAATGATTGTTCACGAGAAGGGACTAGCATTTGAATGGTGATTGTGTCCTGCTGAGCTGGTTGGTTGAACATAAGTTAAACCTGCCTTTCTAAATAAGATTTAACTAATTCCTGAATTGTTGAGCACGTTAGCCATTTTTTACCGGCCGTAGTGTGTTCAACAAGAGTATATTCAATTGTAATAGCTATTTGTCTTTATATGTAGAATGTGAATCATGTAAAATAACAGTATAGATTCTTTAGCAATGAAAGAGATTCGCAACTTCTTTCTTTGTGAGAGGAAAGAAGTCCAATCTGCAGAAGTCTCTACATTTTTGCTGTGCCTGTATGAGAAATTTTTGGCAAAATGAGCAGCACCAAGACATTCAAGAATGATGAATATGATCTTTTTCCTCCCTTCTTTTTCGTGTTTTTCAGCTTATCTTACTCTCAATCTGTTATTATTGCTGTTAATGTAAACAAATTACAGTACAAGTAACTGGGAGAAAAAAATGTAGTATAGCAGTTTTAATTGACACGATATACATTTTTGCTTTGATAATCTGTCCAAGATGTACTTTTACAGAACAGGAGTTCGAGATTGAGAGCAGCATCTATTGAGTATTCTGAGAAGAGCATCTGCCTTTCTTCGAGCTTTCAAAGATCCGTCTACAGCCAAGCTCTGGAGTGATGGAATGCTTCGTGGATTCATCAACAGTTTTCTGGCAACTTCCTCCCCTCCATCCCTGCACAACCCGAGAAGCAAAGTAATGGAGTTCTCCTTCCCCTTGGAAGATCCAAATCTCAAAAGATCAATAAGAAGAGGAACCAAGACTCTGCTCTTCCTTAACTCTTCTAGTCCTTCACTGCAGCCGAGGAGAAGAGCAAGAACAGCTAAGGCATCATCTGTGATCCCAGCTTTGTCATCCACCAACAGGTCAATGAGCATGGGAACTGCTCCAGCCAGAACTACGCCGACCCTATTCACATTGTAAACTGCAAGGTTGAAAATTGCTGTTGCAGCATCCTTTTTTCCAGCAGTTGTTCCTTCTCCCAGGAGCCTTACTAAAGCAGGTATTGCTCTCGGCCTGGCTCCGATGAATACCTTGTATTCATCTACTATGGACAGGCTAAAGATCGCAGCTGCTGCATTTTCCCTTGCCTCCATAGTTTTCCCTGACCGTAGAACACCAATTATATTGTCAACTGATCCGGCAGACATGATCAGTGTTTTGTTGTTATCATATATGGAAAGGTTGAGCAAAGTAGTGACTGCATTTTCCTGGATTCTTGGATCATGGGAGTCTAAAAGAGTCACCAGAAACGGAATGGCCCCTGCCTCTGCAATGATCCTGCGATTATCCATTCCGGTTTTTGCCAGTAGCCGAAGCTCATAGGCTGCCTGTCTCTGGATATCTGGTGAGCCTGTAGCTAATTTCCCCACTAAGAATTCAGCAGTCATTTTGACTGCATCTGCTGCAACTTTTGTGGCAGAAATGTGGTCAACTGCATTAGTGCTTAACTTTCTCTTACTACTGGTTCTTTCGGGATCAGAAGAAGAAGAGGAAGATTCCACCATTGGGATGTTGTTCTCCTGGCACCACTGATGAATCAAACTCTTCAATGAATAGTTTGGTATAAGGGCCATGTGTATTAAGCGTTGCCCGCTCTTTGGGCAAGTATGATGACCTGAGTTTATCCACTGGGCAATGGAGTTTCGATCATAGGTATGCCCGGATGCAACTATGACAGGATCCCTCATCAAGTCAAGTGAAATTGGGCAACGGAATTCATCGGGAACATTGAAAACCATCGACTGGGAAGTGGAGGATTGAATTTGATCATGTCGACTGCTGAGTTGACCTGCAGTTCTCTGCTTCAAACCCGCATCGATCTTCTGGCTTTCTTCTTCACTAAAAACCACAGCTTTAGATAATGAAACCAGGGATATCAGATTGTTGATGTTAGAAACTACGATCAGCCCGCCTGTGCCAGCCTGTTTCTCAGCTTCTGCCTCCAGTTTTGATATCTCATCTTCATAGTCGCCGGAGGTTCTCAAACCAATGGTGCTTAAAATCTCGCCGACCTTCCCATAATCAGTGAAAGCTTTGTTCTTGCTGGTTTTACTGCTGTTGCTGGACATAAGCTGAAGAAGCTCATCCCTTTTCTGAACTTCTCTGCAATCAGTGAATAATTCGGACCTTTTCGCCTGTTTGTGAAGGAGCTCAACTTGCTCCCTGGTGTCCATTGTCAGATTAAGCAAGCTCAGAGGTAGAATGTCAAGTGCCCTTCCCATCTCCTTGACAACTGCATAGAATTGATTTGAAACTAACTCTGTTTGAACTAAGGTCCATAAAGAGCTGCCTTCTTTGCAACTCTCAATCAAATACTTCACTCTTCGAATCACAGACAAGAGCTCAGTGAGACACAAGATTGAGGAGGGAGGAATGATCCCACTTGCTTCTTGAATCTCTTCAAACAAGGAAGAAAGAAGTCGGATCCTCCTCACCATTGTTGATATGTTCTTGAACTGTACAGAGGGAAGCTTTTCGATCGAAACGACCTCATTAGAGATGTGGATCAATGATTCCAGCAGAGCCCCAGTGGGGAGAAACCCTGAGGAAAACATCAGTGGCTGCAGCAGAACTCCATCCATTGCTTCCAAGTCCCCAAAATGTGCATATATTCATCGTCTTTTGCATGATCAAACAAAGTAAGCGTCTTTGTTGAGCCTTAGAAAAAGCGGAGGAAACATTCCTTGCTTGACAAAGAATATTAAATTAGTGAAAGGCTATTTTGACTCGATCTGTTTGTCTTCATCAGGTAACAAACAAGGAAGTGGCTTGGTGGGAGAGGAAAGCAAAGTCTACGTTGCTGCCACATGGAGACACAGGAAACACTGGCCTGCCGTGTTAGTTAAATTCCTATCTAATCTCTTGTTTCTATTTAGTTCAAACATGAAGATGGGTTCAAAGTTAGCTTTGTCAATGCCTTTAATTTGCTTGGTAAATGGTAGCCGTAGCAGTATCTTTGGGACATCATTGTCGAAGTCTTAATGAATATTTAAATCCAGACTTAGAGGCCTCCGAGAGATGAATGAAATTAGTTAATGGTAGTAAAATTTCTTGGACTATAGTGACTTGGATTCTAGTGCATAATCCTCAAGGGGTGATGTGGACTAAGAACTAAAAAATATTAGATTTCGATCATCACAATCTGTAATGAGTTTGACACGAGAATGAAGAGGCAATTAGGTGAATGCTGACAGTTATGGTAGGCAGTTGTTTTGCATGGTGATAATTGGTATCTTTTTGCCTCTCCTGAAAAGAATTTGGGTGCTTTGGGATATAGATGTAGGTTGACAAGTCACTTTTAACGCATTGAACTTGTGTCGTGTCAGAAACTATTAAAAGTTATCTTTAGAAATGAGAATTTTGGGTCGTACGTAGTTTTATGAGCCACTTTAACGTGTTGGGTTCATATTGTGATAGAAATGGTCAATTCTTTCGCCCCTGTGCAGTGATCTATACATTCATCTTCACTCTTCAGCAACAACATACGGAATTGTATATATTTAAAGAACCAATTTGTAGAACGATGACTTAGTAGTTGCCTTTGCCCTACTCCACTTGGAGTCTTTGAGTTGAACTTTGAAGTGTTATACTAGTATTATTATACGTATTTAGAGGATTCCAGGGGTGGTTGAAGATGACAAATTAAAAACACACGAACGCAAAGATGAACACGTCTGCAGTCTGAAGTCTGCATTTGATACGTATTGCACAATATTATACGTATTGCACGTGCCCAGAAATTTGGCTGCACTCTACCTCCCTTTTGAGTTTTGACCTTAATTTAAATCTGTGTGTACGTACCATGTAATGTAGCTCCTAAAGTAGTTGGAGAATTTACTTAAAGCCACTTGCAGTTTGCTTTCATTATGTGCCATTTATCATATGGCTAATAACTCTTTTAATGGAGGCAGCCGGATCATTATTAAACTCTCTCCGTTCCATTAGAATCTACTATTACTTACTCCTCCTTCGGTTATTTGCAAATGTATTGGCCCTTTCTTTAATCCTATAAGACAGCAGAGATGATGATTAGAAGAACTTAATAACTGCATTTATTGACCTATACAGTAAGTAAATGATGTGACATTGATTATTGATTTTGTCATCTTATTATACCTATTTAGTACACGTATTATCGTTCTTGCTGAAATAATTATCACCTTTTTTTTTTTTTTTTTTTCATGTGCAGCACAATAGATATTGAGAGAACCAATAGAAAACGTATAACGAAAACATTATGGTCCGCGCGCAACCCGGCTCATTTACAGAATTTGTACCCCGAAACATTATGGACCGACGATGAGACGGAAGTTTGTCAGTGACTCCTAGCCACACCCAGATAGATATTCCCTAAATCGGGTGGGCCGGGCTTCATTTGTGAGTACCGTTTTCATTTTGCTTTTGCATCACTTGGGCCCCCCAAGTTGAAACCTTGGGTCCATTATCCATAATGCTGTGGATTGGTAAAGAGCCATTAAAATTATGTTGTTAACTATTTCTAGACTTTTTATTAAAAAAAAAATTTATTTGCAGAGTAAATATCGCGTGGTAAATATTGAGTTATTTGCAGAGTAAATAGTTTAAAAATACAATTATTTAAATAATTCACCAAATATAAATCTAAAGTAGAATCTTATAATGAAATAAGTGAATATTATTCATCCTAATAATATCATTAAAAAGAATACACTTTTAAACTCATCATATTTTGTTTGGAACCTACCTTCAATCAAGCTTCAAATATGAAAAATAAAACGCAAAATCAATATTTTTTTTTTTTCTTGAAAAGTAAGTTGAATATTCCCCACATGGTAAAGAGTCTGGGATGGAATGAGTACATATTTGAAATGAGAGAAATATATAGTTAAGCAGCAAGATTTAAAAAAAAAAAAAAAGAAAATCTAAAAGCAATATTAGCAAGATCTGTTAAAGAAAAACCTTAATTAGGCCGAATTCTTTGTGATTCTGATAGCTATCACAATCACCAATGAGAAGATGATTCATGATAGTGCACTAGTAATAATTATCAAGGAAAATGGCGTGGCGTGTGCCTCACAGAAGACAATGCATGTCACGTCAGAATTTATTTTATAATATTGCAATATAAAATTTTCATTAAAACGTGAGTATATCTTTTATTTATTTCTTTCAATTTTGTTAAATCAAAAAAATAGATCCCAAAATATAATATGTGAATTTTACTTTTTAATATATAAAAATAAATATAAAAAATTAGAGTAAACAGAAGATTTTATCAGAATTTTCCTTTTCTCACTTTCTTCTCCAACTCCAAGTGGAGAGACTTGAGGAGGCCGCCATTATCATCCATTTTTTCGTTTTTCTCACTTATCTTCTCCATCTCCATCCACTCCTTTCTAACTTGAAGTGACAATTTCTTTTACAATTAAAAAGAAAATCAACAAGATGATGATAAAATTCAACAACCAGCTAGTATATTAAATTGTACTGTACGTAACTAAATAAATGCCGCCAATCGAATTCCCATGTGGAAGATGTTCATAAAGGTAAATGTTATTGTCAAATCAAAAATTAAGATATGAAGTAATATTTTATTATTTTTTGTCCATTTTATCTCAACTCCTTATCTTTATCTTTCTCACTTATCTCTCCAATTTTCATGTTTCTTCCTTCTCATACACCGTCTTCCAGTTATGAAGGTTTTTGTTTTTTGTTTTTTGTTTTTATTTTTGTGTGGATCAAATCGAATACTTCGTCTTCAAGCCTGAACCTCTTCAACGCCCAGTACCATAAACTTTTCATCATTCTTTCTCAAAAGCTTCAATTCACTCTACAATTACAATAATATTGACCTCATCCCCTCAGACTTAATTAAACTCAACCGATCAAGACTATATTATTTTTGCTTCATGGAGATTCTTCTATTCATCTCCCTGCAACTCCAACTCCATTGTTGACTCGCCAGAAACGCCGCCTGAACCAGAGTCTTAGGCTGCCGTAGTCTCTAGCGGTGTTGCCATTCAGACTTACTGCCCGAATCCGATCCATAGGGTGGAAGCTCACGGATTGAGAGATTGGAAAGCTGATTAGCTTCTCTTATGTAATCTCAATTTAAACCCAAAACATACCCCACAAGTTTATAATTTGGGCCTTTTAAGTACAGACCTCGTATCGTTACAGTCGTCCACAACTAACAGCTAGAGTAGCCGGAAAACCGACGCCAACCGCCACCAGTGCGCCTCATTGCAACCACTAGTACTGTAAATTGTAGTGTCACTGCTTTTGCTTTTATAGGTGGAGGGAATCGGCCAATCAAGTATGTAGAATAAAAATAATCTCCGGCGTTGTCATAGTGGTTGTCGTTGAAGAGGAAGCATTCAATTTGATCACAAAAAAATCAAAACTGGATGAAGGTGAATGAGAAGAAACGTGAAAAGTTAGAAAAGTAAAATTAATAAATTGGAGAGATAAGTGGGAAAGATGAAGATAACCACTTGATATAAAAAGGGCATTTTAGGAAGAATGATAAAATATTGCTCTGTATCCTAAATTTTGCTCTGGCAAAAACAGTTGCAGTTCATAAAAGTCTCAAAATTCATGGCGTCTCATTTACATACCCTACCATGCATGTGCCAGCTATATATATATATATATTAGTAATAGTTGATTAAGTGGTTGGGAGGTTTGGAAACTCTTTATTAAAATTCAATGGGAAAATGCCAAAAAATATTCTAATGAGAACGAAATGAGTCTTATCATAGAGGTACAAAGATGCGAGTATGCATATGCAACCTATACATTTCCCCTCAAATAAGGGAAGCCGCTAGCATCTAGGACAACCAGACATCTAACCCTCATAGAAAGTGTGGAGCGAACAAAGAACGCTGTGAGACCAGTCAAACTTACGGATTGAGCCAGATTATCTGCCACAGCATTTCTTTCGCGATAAAGGTGGGTAATGGACCCCGTAAGTATGCCTTAATTAATGCGGAGATTCCTGCCAAAGTGGAAGCCGAACGCCAAGGGTCGTCTCCTCGCTGGATTGCCATCAACAACACCATAGAATCATTCTCCATATCTAACTGCTACCGGCCAAGCCTGTCACATATACGAACCCCAATAAGAAGAGCACGTGCTTCCACTTGAAAAATCGTGAGCACACCAAAGGAAGCTCCAATAGCAAAAATCACCCTACCGTCTGAATTCTGCAGGACCGCACCTGCTCCCGAAGGTCCCGGGTTCCCTCGAGAAGAACCATCCACATTTAACTTAAAGTGGCCATCAAAAGGTAACCTAATATCTCTGTTTATTTTCAATACTTTAATAAAAGAATTAATTTTTTATTTTTTTATTTTTACTATTAAAATATTTTACTCCCTCTGTCCTACTTAACGAGTCTACTTTGAAATGTGTATAACTTGTTATGGTTGTGAGGTACAACACTTAAATTAAGTAATTTACTATTATATTTTTCACTTATATCCTTACTTTATTAGAAGTAAGGGTTAATTGTGAACCACACATTGTTATATTAGTAAAGGTACGTAATGTAAATAAATTCAAAATAGACTCTTTAAATAGGACAAGATTTTTTTTTGAAAGTGAACTCTTTAAATGAAACAGAAGAAATATGATTTATAAATAATAATAATAATTTTTAATTTAATTATTGTACTTTAAATATGACAAGATTTTTTTTTAAAGTAAACTCTTTAAATAAAACAGAAAAAATATGATTTATAAATAATAATAATTTTTAATTTAATTATTATACTTTAAAATTTATAACAATTTTTACGCTTTTTAAATTGGACAGGAGAATGAATGAGTACAACAAAGTTTATTTAAATATGTATTGAAGTCAAGAATCCAATCAATGATCAGAAGACAAAAAGATCCGCTGCCTTCTACTTTTGATCCGATAATTCGGTCCTGTGTTACTGCACGACGTTACAATCCTACTCAGAGACTGCTTCAGCGTATCCATGCAAACTACGCCGCCTCCTTCTCCGCCGCCGCCGCCGCCGCCGCCGCAAAGGATGAAAATGCTTTTGATTCTGCCGCCCAAGCTGATCATTTCGGCATGCACTATTGTCAGCCGGAGGCTTTTCAGCGCCCGATTCACCTCGGAGAACAGCTCCGTCCGATCATCGCAGCTTATGGATGCCTTCAGCAGCCGACCGCCGATATAGCCGCCGCCGCCGCAGGGATATTCATCAACGGTGACTTCATCGATATCAGTAGGAATCATAACGACTTTGCCGATCTCCATTGCTTTGCCCTTCATATCCTTCAAATTCTCAACCGCCCTACCTAACAGAGCAGCCTTATCCATCTGCATCAACACACAATTTTTCCATCAAGTTTCACAAATGGACAACGGACGTTAAAATACAAAACTGTAAATAACTAATTTGACATTATATTCTGTCTTGATTATATTACTAAGGATATAAAAGTTAAAAATTTTAAATTGGATTTTCGGTTGTAAAAGTGACTATTCTCGTGGAACAGTGGTATCTTGGTTTCGAAGTTACCCAAAAAAAAGATGAAAGCAAGCTTTAATTTTGAAGTTATTACCTTTTCAGACTTGGGAATGAGGCGCCTGAGAGTGGCAAGCTGAGCATTAATCCGATCCCTGCGCCTCTTCTCTGCTTCACTATGGCTTCTGGAAGCACTTGCCGAAGCCCTGCCTTCATAGGGAAGAGAAGACGACCTCGGAGGAGGACGGAAGGAGAAAGGATAACCGTTGAAGTGAAACGACGTAGCTTCGTCGGAATTAACGACTTGCGGAGGCGCCGGAGCCAGAAACGGCATGTCCACTTTCAGTACTGTTGCATCATCAGAATTTTCCCAGCAGAAGCCTGAACTTTCTTGCAGATCAGAGGAAACACAATTCGCCATTTTGAAACAAAACAAATCCAACAACATATCTCTGGGGGTTTGCTTTTTATCCTAAATCAGAGTAGCAAGAAGAAATGAGGGATTGAGGGGAAGGAGGAATTGTGTGATGTTGAAGAATTGATGGAGATTGGCGTGACATTGAGAAAACTCTGTTAGTAAATTAATTGGTCATATGAAAATCATTTTTGGACTCATCCAGTAGTCACCTAGACCTCTTTTTTTTAAAGAAAATATAACCTTAAATGTCATGAAATGTACTATCGGGCCAATTTTATAGTACAAAATCACCTCGACTGGATCATTATTGTTATTTTAGCCACTGGGAAACAAACAGTTTTAGCCGTAAAGGATCTTAAATGCTAGAAATCGATAATACAATGCTGCGTCAGTGGTTTCTATCAAATAATTTGATTGTTGGGGGGAAAGTCCAAAATTGCGACAGTGGAAGTCAATGAATCGCTATACAACGTTTCCGAAATCGAGTGTTGGGAGATCTTGTAATAACTTAGGAGGGCCCTAAAATCTATATCAAGATCCGTTCTCTTTCTCTTTTTTTTACTTAGTGGATTTTTTGGGAGTGAGAAAGAAGGAATTGCTTGATAATAATAATATTACTATTATTATACCTTTGGTGAGTAAAAAATATATTATTTGTGTGCCTCGTGTGTTATTTTGGGTTAATTTAATCCTATAATCTAGGCCCACAAATAAAATTTTGGCACAATAACAAGTATGTAATTTAGGAGGTGGAGTTATATCTAATTAGGGTGTTCAATTCTAGTGTCAATGTCACCGGCACCGTGACTAGAGTATCTTAATGGAAACAGTTAATATAATCACAACATAAGTAATGGTTGTTGGTTATTAATTAGGGATGAGATTGGTGTAACTCCTGGTGCCGAAGTTATTACATATTGACTAGACTAATTATGATTGCCGTGTTACCTAAAGACAATTAAACATTTAATTACTCTTTCTCTTACTTCCTTCACCAATAAAATAAATAAGAAACTTTGAAACTTCAACCACTATACTCCTAATCTTAGAAGTGATTGTAATAAAGAAATTAGATGTATAAAACTAGGTGTTGCTATTTGGTCCGTATATATGCGATAGGCATCTTCATGTGCAACATTGCTTTCTTTCTTCATATTTCTGGGCCATCTTCATCTTTATATTGGGTGGGATTTAAACTCTGCGTTCCGTGGAAAATCGCTCGCACAAAATGACAAAATGATACATCAACTGTTACGAGGTGCAATTAATTTGCCCATCCACCATACCTTGCCTTGCCACTAAATTACAAGATTTTCGTGGTTTGACGTCTCAAAGTATTTTATATTTTTTTCGTTTTATTATAAAAGTCTATTTTAAAATTTGTATTTTTTACCTCATAAATAATTATACAATTCAACTCATCTAATATAACGGAGAGAATAAACATTGAATGTGCTAGCTACAGTATGTCGGTTGTATAATATTTTAAATAAAAAATCGTAATTCGCTAACTAAAGTGTTTACAAAATGGAGGAAACATATTCTTCTCTATATTTTATATGTTTTGAATGAATTATTACGTTACAAAAATGGATGCATCTTGTGTAGGGGGTGCTAAAAAAATCCACTAACTAAAAAATTGCTTAAATTCATTGGGTATTAACCCAATAAAACTCACTTAAAATAATAATGGGTTGGGTGAGTTTGGGCTAAATATGTAATGGGCGGGTTTAGGGTAGCCCATTGGGTACCCTAAAACCCGCCCATCATGGGTACCAAAAATACCCATCCAAAACTACCATTAAAAGTATAAACAAAAATCCAACAACTCACCTATTTTAGTGGGCCCATTTTATTTTTTTCTTCAAATTTATTTTTTTTTCTTATTTCTTTTTCGTATCCTACAATTACTTTACGTTTTTTCTCCCATTTATTCTTTTATAATATTTTTAAATTACCCACTTATAAATACTAATTCAAAATTCGTTCGGGCTTAGGCTCGGGTTTAGGGTTGGGTTTGGGTTTGGGCTGGGCCGGTTCAGTTCTGGCCCAGTTCTAGACCTATTTCTGGCCGGGCCCAGTTTCGGGCCTCGGGTCCAGTTTCGGTCGGGCCCAATTTCGGACCTCGGATCGGGGCATGCACGGGTTTATATAAATATAAAAAAATTAAAAATTGTGTTTGGAAAAAAATTTACATACGATTAAATATAAAAGTATACAAAATTTAATATTTCAAATTTTAGAATAAATTCAAAAATTAAAATTCACTTTTAAAAAAATTAAAATGAAATTAAAAAAAAATTTAAAAATTTATTAATAAATTATTAAATAAGCCATACATTTTTGTATAATGGGTATTATGGGTAACCATAACCACCCATTACCCATTTGAATTAAGACCATTAATTGAATTGGTAATGAGTACCCATTATCCATTAACTTAACACATATTTAATACCCTCCCAACCCACCCGTTTGACACCCCTAATCTCGTGTGCTAAATAATTAGTTTTCAAACTAATTACCTCTCATCCATAATCATTACTCCAGAGAATTGGATGAGACTAAGGTATGATATGAGAGGCTTTGTGGAAATGAATGGAGGATTACACAACAGCCACTGCACAATTGAAAAGCATGTATGTCACTAAAACCCCATTCGTTATTGCCCTCTTTTGGAACAACTTCAACCTGTTTAAATCACTTCCAATCATTTGTTATCTCAAGCGTGCAAGATCCTTGATTACCGTGTATTTTCATATTTTTTAAAATATACTCGTTAGATAAAATGTCTGAATCTCCACGTGCAATTAATACGCAGTTGGACTTCTAGGGTAAAGCATTTGAATCTTCACAACATAATCTCATCAATTGATGAACGTACAAGAAGAAAAATGGGAAACTTGATGTTTTGTTTTGTGACTCGTCCTTGCATTATAATTAACCACTTTGTTAGATGAAAATAATTAATATAAGGGACGTTAATTACCACAAATGTTCAAATTAACGTATATAATTGTGGATCAAGTCTACCTAAATTGATCCATCATATCACCACTACTTTGGTTGGATCATTAATTAGTGTCACAATTATTGCTTGGCAAATCATAATCTAGCTACTTGGTTGACTATTGAGTATTGGATGCATTAAGTTTGAGCAAGGCATTAATTGAGAAACCGAAAGATGTAGGAAACCCCTGTAGTTAGGTCGCCCAATGTAAAGCTAGCAATATCAGTGGTGGGAAATAAATGTCAAATTTGATTCCTTATAACTTTGTAAAAAGAATAGAAATTTCAAATATTATGATTGAATTCTTCAATCATTCCTAGCTATTTTGGTACTTATGTCATCTTTTTCTTCTTTCTTCCCCCCCTCCCCCCCCCCCCCCCCTCCCCCAACTTTTCTCACCAATACAGCAATCAGAACCGAGTTCTGAGTCGGTGAATAGCTTATAACTTACGTATTATAATTGATTCAAGTTTCAGTGTTATGTAAGATATTATCAAATTTTATTTTTAAAAATAATAGGTTCGGGTTTTGAGTTGCTTCGTAACTACGGATTTGCAAGTCGCAATGTTGTTGTAGTACTAGTATAACTAGGGTTTGTAGGTTTCCTCGTTGAAGAACAATCCAACTTTCTGATGAGGCTTTCTTTTATTTTATTGTGAAAACTAAAGGCTCTTCTTTTGATTTGAACTTTGGTTGATGAATCATCATGCCCTAGCCTATAACCCTGATGAACCACATTGTCTCGTCTACTTTGTGAACTATCATATCCAATCATAACCACGCTAGCTTGCTTTTTTATTTTCGAAAGCAAAAATCATCCCTTGTAACAGTTCATTTTCTTCCCCTTTCGGTTGCCACTTCTTTTGCACAGTAGAAATGGAAACAAATCAATCGGTTAGGTTAAATCACTCTTTCGGATCAATTAATTTAGGCTGTTGTCTTTCTTTTTTGGATTCATCATATGTGAAAAACAATTTTAAAATAGTTTAAAACTCAACTATCAACGACGTTTGAACTACTTTTCACTAATACGCATGTAAAATTTTGATGCACTAGGAACGACAAAAAATGAAAACTGTGTCTAAATTTAGCATAAAACATCTCTATGTGTTTTGATTAGAAATAGCTCTGAATTGTGGAAATTTGAGCTTGAGGAAATTGTGAAACTATTTTTACAAGTAAGGATGGAAATGAAAAATTCTCAAATTGAAGGATCAAAGTAAAACAATAACCTAAAATAAGGGACTAATTGAGTAATTGTTGACTAATAGAATATCACTAAAAATGTAGTGGAAAAAAAGAATGGCCCATGCAGGTCTCAAACCTGCTACCTTCGCGTTATTAGCACGACGCTCTAACCATCTGAGCTAATAGGCCAAGTTGAACGGATGATGTGAGTTTAAATATAAGTCTGTAAACTTTGTATAACGGGCCTATAAATAGGTGCCACTGCAAATGCTGCAATCTGATGATTGCTAGCTAGGTAGCCATGAAGAGTTTAGAACCTCGTTCGACCTCTTCTTGTGCAGCCTGCAAGTTCCTGAAAAGGAGATGCACTTCCACCTGTCACTTCGCGCCGTACTTCCGCTCCGACGAGCCGAACAAATTCGCCAAAGTCCACAAGGTGTACGGAGCCAGTAATGTGAGCAAGATTCTGAACGAGGTCCCGGAGGAGCAACGGGAGGACACCGTGAATTCGCTCGTCTACGAGGCGGAGGTCCGGCTCCGGGACCCTGTCTACGGTTGCATTGGCGCCATCGCTTCGCTCCAGAACAAGGTCGTGGAGCTCCAACAGGACCTGGTCCTTGCCCGAGCCCGCCTGGCTTGCTGCGTCAGCTTGACCGCGACCGCCGCCGCGAGACCTTCGACGTCAGCGTTGTATCATCACGAGGCTTTCGGTCAAAATTCGATCGGGTTGGAGGAGGCTTTCAATCAAAATTCGTTCGTGGGTACGGGTCAAAATGGATGGATGGGTGAATTAGGCCAGTTCCCGTTTCATTAAATGTCGTTAATGATATTGATCGATTCGATCGCGCGCGAATCGAACAATATGTTAAGGTTCTGCTTTCTTTCTTTCTCTGCTATAGCTGCAGTTTCTTTTCAATTATTATGAAGTGAATCGGAATCATTATTTTAACCAAAAATCGGACAGTCTGAGTCTGACATGAAAATGAAATGAAATGAAATGAAAGAGAAAGCTCTTTTCCTTACACTTCGGGATGGACAGAAACCGTTTATCAATCACAAAGTAATATAACTTTCATGAATTAGTGTCCTTTTTTAAAGCTTTTAGAGAAGAAGCTATTAGGCTATTAGCTATGTCATCTTGAGTCCAGTTTAGCTAGCATAAAATGTTAGTCTTCTGAACAGTTCACATCATTATCGTTTGACCAAAACAATGGCACATGAGACAGAAAAGCTATTGAAGAGTTGATGAAGCTAGCTTTCTCTCTGCATGCTTCATTTCTAAAACTTAAACGCAACATTTTATTCTATTTCGCAATCTGTCTATAAGTTACAAAGTACAACTCTTTCCTTCACGGAACTTAGATGAAGGCACTTAACCCTTCTTCTTCGGTACTTAGCCTTAGTCTCAGGCTGCTTATAATCCATGTCTGATTTCAAATGAAGCACAGAAATTAATGGAAACAATAATATGATCCATCTATCCTTCTTTGGTTGGTAGTTTTCGAGACACATTGATTGATTGATTTGCCACAATCTAAGGCCCACCAAACAATATATATGATCATTCATAAATCTTACAATGGAAGGCAACGCAGCATCTGAATCGGATGGTACTGAACTAAGTGACACAAAAATTTGAAAGCTGATTAGAGTTGTGCCAACCTTGCTAGACATGATTGACTCAGTCTATACATTAATACATATACATATATAATGGAGGGCTAGGAGTCTATATATATAGCTCCTACTACTTGGAGCCCTACGTACCTTCCATGTACTGTACATGAAAGAAACAAAACCACAAGATCGAAGGTGATTAAAAACTCACAAAAGGGATCAAGTACAAATTCTAAGTACAACTAGCTAGCATTAGGAATTGAATCGAATTTCCTGTCAAAAAACATAACCTACCTATAGCTAAAACGTTTTTATATATATAGCTTGACTCAATTAAGACAAGTACAAAACGCCACGAATAATAGAGCACTGTGCATGCATTGAGCAATCCATGCAGTGCAACAAGAAAATACATATACATACATATATTTTACAGTTGGCAAACAGGGGAGATGGATATGACTATATATGAATGAAAAATTACTAACAAATCAGGTAATGACAATTTGTTCCACAGAGTATAGTAAGCTATAGGGGCTACGGAACTATGACAAGACACTGGCAATGGCAACAATGGCAGACAGCAGTAGTATGTAGTACATGGTACAAAACAAAACCAAGAACAAATCACTGACCCCCCATCCCCCATCGAATTCAACACGCTAGCCAAGTCCCGTTACAAGCATGCGCATTAGAATGATAAGATAATCTGCGGGCCATCATCGATGGATCAAACTAGCAAAGCCCGGCCGGCCACACAAAAGAAGATCGGGCAGCTAACTTGGACATGCAAATTAAAATATCGCAAACGTACGTACATCGACTGTAGGTTTTAAGTCTCTGTTTCTTTAGTTTATTACATTCGACATATGCTGATGATTCGTTAACTGAAATACTGAGTTTGACAAAAGGCAACATTGTTGTCCGGTCAGGGCTCAGGGAAGAAGGAAGAAGGAAGAAAGTGAAGTTAATATTTTGCTCTGCTACCCATGAAGAACATCATTATTACGAAAAACGATATGTTTTCCCGTTAATATTTTCATTCAGGGACCTCCAATTCTACAAGCTATAAAGTGAAACTGAAAATCATTCATCACTCGCAACATGATATAAATAGCTAAATCTGCATTTTCCTTCTTGTACATCTTGACCAAATTCGATTGAAATAGTAGTGGGCTTTCATTTGAAAAGATTTCAAAACAAAAATCAGTAAAGTTCAGCCCAACTTTTATTGGGCCAAAAAACACGTTAATCACTGGGCTGAGATTATTAACCAACAAAAACAAAAAAAAAAAAGAGAGAGGATCATATTTTGACATAAGAACAAGGAAAATATTTAGAATGAGATTTGTATTTTTTTGTCATTTTTGGACAGGCGTATTAATTATTGTAATAATTTTTAAATTATCAATAAGTAGGTTTGAAATTAACGGGCTTTTTACGTTGGAGTTTGGAGCAACATATGGCCCAAAGCCCATATTGTGTCAGACAGACTTGGCCCATAACGTAAGGGAGTGGATTGTGGGCTTATAGACTGACAAATGAATTTCAATTATGTTGGGCCCATTCTCGATCCATGTGCTCCCTTGATCCACCATCCACGTCATCATAATTCATGTGCAGTCTGCAGTGACGCACACGGGGACCATGCTCATTGCACATGCCACTGGTCAGTGGGCTCTGCTCAAATTTTCGTATTTTATTTTGTTCCGTGTCTAAACTACGCATGTTGTGATTGAATAATTTTGTAACGAAATATTAAATTCTCTCATCGATTGGAACTCCAAATGCGGCAACATTGATTGGTTGGTGTTTGGACTTTTGCATAGTTTTCAAAGAGTCGGCAGCTTAGGTCGGAAAGGACTCTGTCTTTGTGCATGTGGCCAGTGACCACCACCCGGTTAAAACAGGGCTTTCAGGCCACCCGAAATCGAGGGTAATCTACGCTGGAGTCTTGTGCCGTCCAGATTTATTGGTTTTAAAACTTCTCGCCACCCTCTGAAAACTACAGTTAAGGAATTTGAATTTCGTTACAGAATCATTCAAACATCATTCACTAAGAGAAAATTAAATAAAACAACGTCAGCGCCACAACTTGAAGAGATGATCCATTTGCTTCATCAATAACTATAAAAGCATGCGCATTTATGGATATTTATCAACCGACAAGACAAACTTGCCAGATCAATTAATTGATCTTCGATCCATACATAATGCCTGACATTTGCATTATTAGAACTAATCATTAGAAGCTATCAATAAAAAAATCCCAGGAACCATAAGTTTTATCCCAGCTTAATTTGCAATGATCATCAAGAATAGTTTTACCATTCCGGCCACCTAGAAGTTGAAGTTGATTTTTGCTTTGGCTTTTGTGAAAAGACGCGAAGGATTTAATCCAATCCGGTCACCTACCTTCAACAATCTTTAAAATAACGAAATTGTTATACGCAGTAACATTTTTTTATGAAAAGTTTATTTTACTCTTTAAATAAAAATAAATAAAATACCGCATAACATTTGATTTTATAGTCACGAGTATGATTCATATTACACGATATACAAATAATCTACACATTTTTTTAAAACGGGATAAAATTTTACGAAAATACCGCCCTTTGAAATACCGCCCACAAAGGGCGGTATTTTCTGTCCCACCAAGCTGGGCGCTATTTCTGTGGGCGGTATATTTTCTGAAATACCGCCCACAAAGGGCGGTATTTTTTCAATGTTCATGTGAATAGTGTGAAATTTTATAAAAAAAAAAATTTTTTAATACTTAAGGGTAAAATAAACTTTTTACAGGAGAATGTTACTGCGTTAAGTATGCCTCAAAAAAGATGATGATCGAACAATTGAAAGAGATATTGACGCACAGCAAAAACATGCACATTGATCCCACCCTAAAAAGTTCAAGGAGAAAAAATAAAAATAAAGACTGTAATATCTATATAGCTAAATCTTTCAATTTTATCATCATCATTATCTTATCCTCAACTATTGACTTATCTATATTCTATCTCTTGTTTGTCATCCCCTCTTTTATTAAAGCTAATATCAACGCATCTCTCTCCAAACCCTAAAGTTCAACATCTTCCTTCCTTATTCTCCTGCATCGGAGGATGGTAAACAATCTATTTTTGTTCTTGCTACATTTTATTTAGTCTTCTTTGGTTTTAAATTTTATCCATGTTTATGATATTTTTTCGGTGTCTCTCTCTCCCTCTGTGATGTTTCTCTCGCCGTAATTTTGTCCCTAACTATTGTAATTCTATTCATGGTCATGCTGTCTTGGTTAAATGTTCAGTTTCAAAACTTTCATAAGTAATTAGTGACAGATCTGTGTGAATGTAGCTACAAGACTTGTTATTAATTACATTATTTGTGGTTCAAATCTGGTAAATTTTAATTTAAAATTTTTTTTATAAAAAAAGAAGCTCAAGAAACACATAATAAATGTAGTAAATTGTACTTCCTCTATCCCTCTCAAAGAGTGCACTTTCAAAATAAAATCTTGTCCCATTTAAAAAATTCACTTTGAATTTTATTAATATTACAATGTGTGGTTGACAATTAACCCTTACTTCTAAAGTAAATATATAAGTAAAAAATATGATGGTAAATTACTTATTTTAGGTGTTGTACCTCATAACTTGTAATAAGTTGTACACATTTCAAAGTGGACTATTTAAATGGGACGGAAGAAGCATTAAATTACAATAATTAATGATATTTTTGTTATTTAAACTGATTCATTTATGTGTCTCTCAAACGTCATTTATTCTTTATTCTGGATCAAATGGTGTATTAATTATTAAATCAAATATTAAAAGGTAAACAAAGCTGGAAGTTCTCTAGTTAGAGAGAATTAAAGTGATATATAGCTTTATAGCATATGCAAATTGTCCCGGAAGATTATGTTAATGTTAATCCATTACCCGTAACTTTTCCCCCGCGCCGGGTCAGGTCAGGACTAGTATGACCTACTCCGATCCGATTGCGATTACATAGACGCGAATAGGATACCCTGCGGCTGTGATTCTCTTGCTGCCTATATGTTCCCCTTTTCTACCTCAGAGAATAGAAAGAGGATTCTTTTTTATTTTCCCATTTCGGCCCCATCCTTTATCTATAATATAAATTAACCCCAAATATTCTTTGTGGTTACCAAGTTTTGCAAGTTAGTTTTGAGTATTTTTCAGTTTTAAAATTTATTTCAAAACTCAAAACTTTTTCGGTATTTTTCAGCCCCATCCTATATGCTCTTAGTGTTACGACATGGATTGATAGTAGTTGAGACGTATTCTCTCTATTTTACTTTCAAATTTTTCATTTTATATATCGTTACCTTTTTATAAAAACATACATGTATGTGGATAAATATTCTTTCCTAGGTTATGTTGCGTTGCATGCGACGCTAATGCAATAATATGTGGTAGAGTTTCGCTACAAAAACCGACAGGAAGGTGAGGGGTCCGTGCTTCCGCAATTCCACGGGACACCAAATATTCCCAATTCTCTCATCTAAAGTTTCAACTGATGATGCATATGAGTGATGACTCCCACTCTGTCTTGCCCTAATTGGTGGCTTTGCAACTATAGGACCCATGCATATATCCTTCAAATTTATGCATCCAAATCAACTCCACCAAGAAATTAAACTAGTTTTTATTACTCCCTTCGTCCCACTCAAAGAGTACACTTTGAAATGTGTACAACTTATTATGAGTTGTGAGGTACAATACATAAAATAACTAATTTACCACCATATTTTTCACTTATATCCTTACTTTAAAAGTAAGGGTTAATTGTGAACCACATATTGTTATATTAGTAAAGGTATGTAATGTAAATAAATTCAAAGTGGACTTTTTAAATGGGACAAGATTTATTTTTCAAAGTAGACTCTTTGAGTGGGACGAAGGGAGTACTTATTTTCTTTGGAGATTTTGTCAGTTCTACTTCTGTTTTTACTTTTCTATCCTCTCATAATGGATACGGGAACCACGCGTATTACATCACATGCTTACTTCCTTAATGGGAAAGAGTAGACCAAAAAAAAAAAAAACCGAAAGTGAAACAGACAGAATATTTCATGCGTACTTTTTGCCACTTAAACACGTTTTAACTAATAAATAAGTACATAATTGTCAACTTGATAAACACATTTTGAAAATGTATTTACAAATTACATTTGAGAACTAAACATTTCACATCTAGCCTTACAAGAACTCTTTTACCTTCGAAAAAGTTTGTTTACATAACATTTTACATGTTGTTCAAGTCAAATGCAATAATAAAATATATATTATTTTTACCCCGCACTGAAAAGTCACAATTTTAATATTATTTTTATTGATATGGAGAAGGTATCGTTTTTTAATTCTTCTACCACTCTTTTCTTCTCATACAAGAGAATTATATTTCTGATATTATTTTCAACATTTGAAATTATTTCTAAGAATATTAATATTTCGTATTACATTAATAATTAAACTTCTTGTTGTTCAATTAATAACCAAAAAGAGGCCCTTCTTACATGTGGACAGAAATGTTGCCAAACAAGATCCAAGTTGAATTATTAGAACATGACAAGTAATTAAAGGTCCTTGAGGATTTTAGGGTATCCATGCGTGAACGTGATCTTTCACAAAGGTAGAATAGGAAGGAAAAAAAAAAAAAAAGGCCATTATTTTCAAACTAGAGAATTATTGTTTGTCCCATAAAATCTTAGCTTCGCAAAAAAGTAATATTACTCTAATCTACTCGTGCAAGAAACTAAAATAATTAAATGTAACCTCCTCGACCTTTCTTCCTCTTTCTTTCCCGATGAATCTCAAAGAAAAATGTTCATGATCGCGTAATTCCCTCAATCAAAGAAAATAACAAAAGGGTCGCCGACATTTTGTCCTCAATTTCTTTATTCGATTTGTCCATGTCAATCTAGAAATTCATCAAAAGTAGTTCAGACTTAGATTTACGATTAAGGAAGATGCATACCAAGTCATGTACAACTACAATTTTTATTTTTTTTTCAGTTAACAGCCGATTAATTAGTTGAATGCTCCAAGCAAAAAAAAAAAAAAAGTATCTAAGGAAGAGATAATGAACCTCTTACGTACTTTGGATATTGCAATATGCAGGGTTGCAGATAAAATCACAAGTTTTGCAGTCATCTACAATTACATTACAATTTCAAGTCTTAAAAGACAGTTTTTTTTATTTTAAATATCTCGTACATTTAAGATTTGAACTCGTGATCTACCAGTTATAAGTCTTCCCTTTTACTCTCTCACTATAGGAGACATTATATGATATGACAAATATATGTATTTATATGTTTTTTTAAAACCAAAATATATATATATCGGAATCAATTAACTGTATTTGTTGGTTGATGAAGTTGGTACGAAAGGCATGCAATTATTATTCCATTGGATCGTTGAAAATTGAGGAGAAAATTAATAGTGGCAAAACACAAAGTCGCCTGAAACTAGACCTAGACGTGAGAGTTATCCTCTACAAAATGTACAATTAATTAATTAATTAAGTTCCACATCACGTCATTGCGAATATCTTCTTCTCCCTTTAGCAAGTGATAGAAAATCCGGAGCGGAAAGTAGGTCAGAATCATGCAAGAATAAAAATATATATATTCATACTTTAATATTAAAAATTTTATATAAATATTTGGTTTGCGCAAAAAAATTTTATTATTATTAATTTTTTTAAAATTTGAAACTCAAGTTCCGCCAGTAACGAAGTGCCCTCGACGCACCATTTCTTGCGCTCACTCTTCCTTTCTTTATAATTTATTTCTTTGGCAGGAAACACAATAGATCGAGGATGGGTATATATATATCCTAGAGCCCATGAAGATTGACAATATTTGCTCAAAAAGTAGTACTTTTTTTTTTTTTTTTTTTTTTTGAGGAAAGGTAAATGATTTTATTCCTCGAAATATCTCAGCTAAAAGCCGGTAAGTGTCAAATTACACTCGTGGAGTGTAACAGAGCAATAATACAACAAAGATGGGGCATTTCCCATATTACAAATCGTGGTCTAAGTTGCCACTACTTAGACTACGTGATTGGCATTCAGCATGCAACCTAGCTTGCCACTAGCTAAATTACAAACTGTGTCACAATAAAATCAATCCAGCGAGGTTCCGCAATTGATACACCAACGGTGCACAAAAATGCAGTGATGCTGGACCAGATGATGGCTCAGAACGCCACACAGAATGCATCAATGCTCAGAATGCAGCATCGAGGTTCCGCAAGTGTTGCACCAAAGATGCGCCAATGGTGCTCCCAAGTTGCACCAAAGTTGCGCCAATGTTGCATCAGAAAGCTACAATGCTGGACCGGAAGATGGCTCAGAACGCCGCTCAGTATGCAGCAACCGGATGGTGGCTCAGAATGCAGCAATGAGGATGGTGGCTCAGAATGCAGCAGAGGTTCCGCCAATGTTGCGCCTTTGTTGCACCATCGCCAACCACTCAAAATGCTCCAGTTGGACTGAGAGCTTTCAATCCTGGAAATCTGCCAGAAAAACAGCCCAGGAGGGAGGAATTCCACACTTTGTTGACGTCTTTGATATCTTCTTTCTCCAGTTGGACTGAGTCCAGGGAACTCGGGGGAAAGAAGTCCAGTTTTAAATCCTCCGTGAACTTTCTGTTGTCTTTAAAAAGATTAACCCAAGGCTTTGCACCATTTGGCAATCCTTTATCAGGAGGATCAGTGGGCCGAGGGCCCACAGCTTCGGCCATACCGTGACAGCCCAACAAAACGTAACCCGAGTTTTCTCAAATCCAATACTGAAACGGCCCAACAAAGTATCTCAAAGCCCAATCTCCGAACACAGAATCAAACCACACAAACAGTGGGCCAACTTCCAAAACCAAAGTCCCCAAAGAATCACCAAAACGGAGCCCTCCACGAAGAAAACCAGCCCAAACAAGCAGGAATCAGCAGAAACCGATCAACCTGAAAATTCAAAGGCTAGAAATCCCAGTACCGGCTCCAAATAGAAATTCAATAAAGGATCCTCAGATTGTACAATTTGCCCTGAATCTGCAGTCCAACTCAGCCACAAATTCACCACAAACTGAGAGCAAAATTCCAAAACCAAAGTCCCCAAAGAATCACCAAAACAGAGCTCTCCACGGTGAAAACCAGCCCAAACAAGCAGGATTCAGCAGAAACCGATCAACCCGAATATTCAATGGCTAGAAATCCCAGTACCGGCTCCAAATAGAAATTCAATAAGAAAATTTAGTTTGAACAATTTGCCCTGATTCTGCAGTTCAACTCAACCACAAAATGTAACTCACAGTGCCAAACACAGAAACAGAGAGCTAACTTCCAAAACTAAATCCCAAGAATAGCCAAGTAGAAATATCAACCAGAAAAAAAACCAGCCCAAACAAATATGAATCAGTAAAACCGTTAGACACAAATGTTCAAAGGCCAGAAAATCCTAGCATCAGCTCCAACAGGAAATTCAAAGGGGTCTCATTTTGTACAATTTGCAGTGTTTTTGCATTCGGGAAGAGACACAAATTGACCACGAATTATATCCCACAGTGCCAACACAAAAACAATGAGCCAACTTCCAAAATCAAATCCCCAAGAATAACCAAGTAGAAATGAACCAGAAGAAAACCGACCCAAGCAAATAGGAATCAGTGAAAACCGATAGACCTAAATGCTAAAAGGCCAGAAATCCCAGCTTCAACTCCGACGAGGAAATTCAGAGGGTCTCAATTTGTACAATCGGACAAAGCTAAGTGTTTGCAACGATTAATAACCAACAACAATGCCAAATTAACTAAAACAAGGCATTAACATCGGTAGCCCACACAGATTAAACGCAAGAAATAGACAAACCAAACAGGGGCTTTAACTCGTTGCCCAAATTAGTGCAAGAGTTTAGACAAACCTGCTTAGAAGTGGCCAAAAATTGCATAAAATCCGAGAAATGTTGAGCCTCCTGCAGCCAGCAACGCTGAAGCCAGACAGAAGTCCAATATTTCTATACCTGAAACACGCGAAAAATTCAAAGTTCCGCGAGGGGATAGCTGGACGTAAAGCTTTCAACTGGAAGACGGATTTTACGTCCAGCTTGCATATGGGGGAACTTCGAATTTTTCAGCAAATCCACCAGCAACGATGAGGTGCCACCGACGGCGATGGAGGCACGGAATGAAGTCGTTGTTGCTTAATTTGAAAAGCCCAGACCGATAGTTGCTAACCCTAAGCCTCCACGTGGGCGGGAAAGGGATGGCGGCGCATCTAGGGTTTCAAATATCAAGTTAGCGATGGCGGCGCAACTAGGGTTACACCAAGCCGCCGGCGTTGAGGCCGTGACCCACTTGGTCTTCCCCCAACACACGAAGCCAAGCGCGTTCGTTCCGATCTGTGGGGCTATGGACGACGAATCGGGAATTTCAAATTTTGAAATTTGAAATTTCCGAAGCGCGGAGACGCCGCAAAACTCGCCCAGAAGCCAAAAACCCAACGGAGCTCGCCCAGAAATCCTCAAGAAGTGATGAGAGATTGCTGGTCGGCCGAGAAATCAATAAGATTCAGGCAAGAATCAACAAAATCCGCCGAATAGAAGAGCTGAGTTCGTGAGGCGCTAGAGGTTTTCTGGAGAGAAAACTTCTAGTGAGATAAAGTCTCAAAACCACACTAAAGAGTCCACTTTGAATCTATTTACATTACATACCCTTACTAATATAACAATATGTGGTTCACAATTAACCCTTACTTTTAAAGTAAGGATATAAGTGAAAAATGTGGTGGTAAATTACTTATTTTAGGTGTTGTACCTCACAACTCATAATAAGTTGTACACATTTCAAAGTGGACTCTTTGAGTGAGACGGAGGGAGTAATAAAAACTAGTTTAATTTCTTGGTGGAGTTGATTTGGATGCATAAATTTGAAGGATATATGCATGGGTCCTATAGTTGCAAAGCCACCAATTAGGATATATGATGAAGGATATATGTAAATAGATTCAAAATGGCACTAGTAGTCTCTTAACTTAGTCTTCATCATATTTTAGTCATTAAACTTGAAAAAAATGTTCATGTACGTGTTAGTCAATAAATTTAAGTTTACATCAACACTTTTTATCGTTGAAATTAAAAAAAAAAAGGCATTATCACGCATATGAAAATCAAACCGATGACATTTTTCAAAGAAAAAGTTTATGGAACTCTATTCAGGACCCCTCCGAAAATTTGGACATCATCACCCTCAATTGCATATATATATATATACTATTTTTTAAAATTCAATTAATAAAGTGTTGGAGATCAAATAAAAGTTTAAAACAAGTTAAAGAATTAAAATTGAAGACTTAAGGTATCATTTAGTCTAAAAATGAATGAAGGAATAGGAGAAGTGAATATATGGTCTACAAAATATATATATGTTGGGACAAGAGTGGGACAGGTATGAGGCAACTACGTCCATCAAACTGATATTCTGGAAAAAAAAAAAAAAAAAATGACGATAGATGATAGATATGTATATCTGAATACGAAAGCATCATAGAGAAAAGCCAAAGAGATATACCATGTCTAGAGCGGACAGAAAGCAACGCCAAGCTGTGCTTTGTTTTCTATTTCGTTTTTTCACCTAAAGTTATGCCCGCCGAATCTCTCTCAAATCTTTCACAGTAGAAACAGAGACTATGAATTAGACCCTACACTTCATTTACACCTACCTACTCATGTGCTTCGTTTATGTATAACGTGAACCAAACGTTCATAAATGATACCGGTCTTTTGGTGGTATTTTCGGTGAAAGATACGTGTGTATATTCTTGTTGGTTGCAAGTGTGAGTTATACGTATGCATGTGTAATTATATATGTATATATGTTTTCTTTCATCATCATGCTAGCTAGTTTCATATAATAATATAGGCATTGTATATGAATTTTAACATTGTATTTATTATTTTTTTTTCGTTTTATAAATATATTTTTTTAATTATAGGAAATTAAAAGATATATATCATTCAAAAGGAAACTATTTTTTGAAAATCAAAACAAAGTAAAAGAGTACTTGAATTTCCTTTCTTGGGAGGATAAAGTAATATATTGAATAATACTATTTTGAGCTCGATCATCAATCTCCATGAGAGTTTGCTAAAGTTTGATTTGATATTTAATTATATAAATTAATATTGAAAATAATGAAACATGATTTGCTTTTAGAAAATAAAATACTTTCACACCAAATCGGACGTGAAAGTATTTTTATATACATCGAAAATATATTTCAGTATTTTTTTTTTTCAAAGAAAAAATGATATAGTCGATGTTATTAATTTGCTAAAAATCACTGTTTTTATCTTTAAAAAATAATAATATAGTGACAATTTTTTGAAAATTCATTTTAATCCTTATTTACCCTTTTACACCTGAAATCCATTAATTGGGCGACTCCATTTCCTTTATATATATATATATATATATATATATCCCCGCAAATCTAACCTTATTACAACATGTAGTGAGTGAGCCGTTGTACTCCAGAAACTCCGAAGGCCATGTCCGTTCGCGTCAAAGAAGCCATTCTGGTCTGCCCGTCTGAACCAACCCCAAATCATGTCCTCCGCCTCTCCGCCTTGGACTCCCAACTCTTTCTCCGCTTCACCATCGAATATTTGCTGGTTTATGAGCCCCGCCCGGGCCTAGACAAATCCACCATCGTCGCACGAGTCAAGGCCGCCTTAGCTCTATCTCTGGTTCCCTATTATCCCCTGGCCGGAAGAGTCCGCTCTCGCGCCGACGGGTCCGGCCTCGAGGTGGTTTGTAGGGCCCAGGGTGCGGTTTTCATCGAAGCCGCATCGGACTGTCGTGTGGCCGAATTTGAGAAAGCTCCCAAGTACGGCAACCAATGGAGGAAACTCTTATCGTTACCCGTGGACGATGTGCTCATCGGGGCCCCACCGCTAGTTGTTCAGCTGACGTGGTTGGCGGACGGCGGTGCCACTTTGGGAGTGGGATTCAGTCACTGCCTCTGCGACGGCATCGGCAGCGGCGAGTTCCTCAACTCGTTCGCCGACTTGGCTACGGAGAAGAGAGGAGGAGTCGTAAAACCCTATCCGGTTTGGTCTCGCCATCTCATGGACCCCACTACATTCCGGCTGCCATGCGTGACACGTCATCATTCGGAGTTCAAGAAAGTTCCGGACACGTGCGGCTTCCTCAGCCGATTCTGCGAAGAACGGCTTGTGCCCACGTCAGTGACATTTGACAGGGAAAGCTTACACGAGTTGAAAATGAAAACGTCATCGCCACCATGCACGACGTCGTTCGAAGTGCTCTCTGCTCACGTATGGAGGAGTTGGGCCAGAGCGTTAAACTTACCTTCCAAGCAAATCGTAAAGCTGCTCTTCAGCATTAACGTCCGGGACCGAGTGAAGCCGAGTCTCCCGGGCGGTTATTACGGGAACGCGTTCGTACTCGGATGCGCGGAGATTTGCGTGAAGGATTTGGTCGAGAAAGGGCTGAGTCACGCGACCGACTTGGTGAAAAGGGCCAAAGAAAGAGTGGACGATGAGTACGTGAGGGAGGTGGTGGAGGCGGTGAGTTCGAACAGAGTTTTGCCGGACTCAGTAGGGGTGTTGATACTGTCGCAGTGGTCAAGGCTGGGGCTGAATGGGGTTGACTTTGGGATGGGTAGGCCTTGGGAGGTGGGACCCGTGTGCAGTGACAGGTACTGTATATTGTTACCAGTGTGTAGTGAGGAAGAGGGAGTGAAGGTGAATTTAGCGGTCCCCACAAGTGCTGTTGACCAATACGTACATCTGCTCAGGAATTACTGTAACATCATCAACAACACCTGAATAATTCCATCTTTCTCCTCTCTGCTGTTAGTTTTACAGGCTTACAGCTGTTTGAATGCTACATTTTTTAGTACAAGTTCTTTTTTTTCCTTTTTCTCTGTCGATTAATTCTTGTTAGTAGTAGTAATTATTACTCGTTTAGTATAATCTTTTCGCTTTCGAAGCGGATAATGATGCAATGCACGCGGTGTCTAAACTCAGACTCCTTTGGTCTTTTTAAAAGAGTTCTGATTCTAGTATAATATAAAACAAAGACAATAGTCAACATGCTTTTTTTTTCGTAACTTTGAAAATGGGCACTAAGAAAAATGTCCATTGTCACTTAATTAGTATGTGGATTCAACTAAGTTATGATAATTGATAAGGACAAAGGGTTGGCACATAGTTTGTAAGATTAGGACACCACATTTTGATGTAAGATTTGAATAGAATCCACATAACGTAAGTTTTTACAAAAAATGTGTTAAAATCACATGTAATTACATCAACTAATTTTATTTGATCCATTTAGATAGATTTTTCTATAATAAGATAAAATATGAAATTAAAACCAATTTCGCATTTTTGGATCACTAGATTGGATCGTAAAATAGTACGTTACAAGTGGTCGCGATCCGGAAGACTATGGGCGGGTGATTTCCTAATAGAATGGGCGTTTTAGAAAATGACTCCATATGTCCACAGATATCGAAGGGGCCTACCTTAGGAAATTGGACCACTAAACTACAGCGAAACTTGCTTTTTCCTTTTTAGTGAAATATGGTCCATAAGTAATCGCGTATCATAGGAAAGGACATTATTGTTGTTATCGTATTTCATTAACTGCAGTTAAAACATTTTGAGAAGTTACGTCAAAAAAGAAAGAAAAAATACATTTTGATAAGCTTGAGAGTTGGGCTTGGCCCATGGGCTTCTATATTCAGGTTTAAGGACTGGCTAGCCAGCCCAGAGGGAGTATATAAGTATGTCAAATTGATTCTCCCTGAAACACAGTAACTATCAAATCTCAGCAGCTAAAAGCCCACATAAATAATGAGCCCAACAAATGTATGCGTTTGACCAGAAGATAATAATACACATCTCAACCAATATATTACAAGTTATTTATAACAAGTAATGTGATATGCATTCATTAATTATATATTTATCCTTGACAGAAACTAAGGGTAAAATAATACAATTTTCATCTTTTCCTCGTTGAATTGTCCATTTTATTCCCCTCTTCTCTCTCCTATTCTTGAATTGTATTGGGACAGACATCTATAACGATAAAGTTAGACAGAAGATCTATCCCCATAAAAACCACAAATTTTTAACTAAGAAAAAAAAAAAAAAAAACCCACAAATTTTGATAAGGTAGAACTGAAGGAAAGAACAGTAGTAATAATATAAGCATGCATTATATTGTTAAATTCCGAATTTCCTCGTTCATCTATATATAAAAGAATATTATATTTTTGTACATTGTTGATCCAATCCAACCTAACCCTAAAAAGATTGAAAAGGGATCCAATATTCCAACCTAGTTAGTGCCATGTTAGCAATGCAAGCCCTTTTTTTGACTGGGGCCAATATGCACCTCATTTGCAATGCTCGTGTTGGAGACGCTAACTGTTGGATATTATAATAATGACGAAATGATATAAGGTTGAGCTCGTTTTTCACTGACAGGTTGACGGTCAGCCAACCCCATCTAGAGACAACGTCGGATACAGTGCCCTGAGTGCGCGACAAAGGGTGTGAATATCAGGACCCCTTTATAGCATGCAGATAACACGTGTTGAGGCTAGATAATGACATCTGGATTATCTAACTTAGGCTGCTGGAGCCTTTTCTACTTTTTGACTAGTATAAATACTCAACGGTTTCCTAAATCAAGAGGTAATTGGATTCCACTTTAGCAAACTTATATACTCTCATATTTGATATTAATTTTGCCATCGAAGTTAAACAGGGAAATTATTTTCAAAAGTAGCCAGAAGCGGAGGACGACATGACGGGAGATCGTCGTTAAGGAGGGATCCAAAACTAACCAATTTCTAATAAACGCGTCCAAAGGTCTCAAAAAATCGCTACTTCACAAAAAATAAAAATAAGATAAACAGTATCTTGACAAGCACAAAATGAAGATGGAGAAAACGGAAAAGCAAATTTGCCAAATCGGGCATCGAATCAGAACTCTTTTGGGGTTTCTCTTTTCCTCGCTGCGCCCCGGTCAGGGAACTGGGGTCCATCTCCATTACAGCACCATATAGTTTGAGAGTTCCAAGAAATTGCTGGCTTTCCACATGCCAACACTTCTTCTGCTTTCTGTGTTGCATGCGGACACGTCATCTCCCCCATGCAAAACTCAACAAAACCCTTTTCGTTTTCGTCATACATACAAATATTATTGCCTTTGCCTTGCCACCGTTCTATCTGAAATTTTTCATTTTTCTTCCCTTTAAAATAATACTGTGTGCCTGCGACACTGTGCCCTATCTACATTATACTAGTACAATTATTCATCATTACTTCCATTTTTCTCATATTCCATCAAACATTCCTTGGGAAAAGAGGACGGGATTTCTTACAAATTGAATTATTAATAGTAACATGCATGATCTTCAAAGGAGTTCTGGAAAAAAAAAAAAGTTTCCAGGTCTTAATTCCTTTTTACAGTGGCAATTTATCATCAAGACACGACTCCTTTGATTTCTAAAGAATTTTGGTTCAAGATTGATATATATGGGTAGGTAGGAACAGGAATAGGATAGGAGATGATCATAAAAAGAGTTTCGAATTAATTTCACGCATGAGATCCACATACGTTAGTATACGAACAGCATAATGAGCAATGAGAAGTTGAATCGCCTTGTACTACTCTTAACTTTGTTTAACTCATTTTTCAAGTTAAGAGACGAAAATAAAACTTTTTCGACATCAAATTAAGAGAGTGATTTAACCGATTAAATAATAGGTCACGGGGTCTGCAATCTGGATGCACTTTACACTTCTAAACTGTGGCAGGGAGGAGGGAAAGGAGTATAGCTGAAACTTGTGGCGAACTATGTACTTTATTGTATTGAGATTATTGAGACTGAGAGCACTGCAACTGCCCTACGTACACAGAAGCTCAGTTTTAATGGCTAAAAGATTTAATTTTCCTTTTTCATCTGCAAAAATTGTCTGAGTTAAGCATCAAAGCTACCGTACACTACTATATATATATAGTATCCATTGCCTTGCTTCTAAGTCTTCTTACAGTGTATATTAACGGGGAACACTGACACCGAATATATCCTTTTCTTTACTTTCTTTGTTTCACCCTATTTATATATTCCATGAAAATTTTCAGTGATAGTATATATTTACGAATAGTAAACTACAATTTCAAAATAAATTCTTTCAATAGAACTAACTGCCATGCATGCATCCTTTAGTTTTCTTTGTTTCACAATATTTGATTTTTCATTCAATTTTTTACGTACTTTATTTGCAATTGAGAAGTCAAATTAATACATGCGAAATTGATAGTTTTAATTTAGAAATGAACCCATCATATATTATATATCTGACACAAAATGGAAAAAATCTGAGAGATGATAAGATATTTTATGATTTCTTAGCTTCCTAAGCTATATAGTTCCTAGAGAACAGAGAAATTAACTATATATATATCCCGAAGCCAAAAGTATGCCGTGTAAAACCAAATAATTCGATCCAGTAATATTGCAAAATTATTGTGTATTAGGATCCTTGATTTCCCAAGAACATTAGTTTATGTGACGTCAATGGAAAAATAAGACTCTATAGCAAGTTGATAACTCTCGAATTCCATGCGAAATTGGCACCATGCATATAGAAAAGGCAGTTTTGGCAGTTTGTCATAATATTGCACCACTAATAAGTCCAGTGCGTCGATGATTTCGTTTACCTCTGAACTCTTCTAATGGTTCAACATATCTAGTAAAATTTACCAGGATATAAAACCATGCATGCATTGATCTCTCCATTTTGAAACTTACTGAAATTAAAGTACCAGTGGATTTTCTCAGCGACTAATTTCAAATCAAAGAAGAATCCAAAACATTCGAATTAACAAGTGAGTAGCTGAGAAAGTGGGAAAGGGAACCTCTGACTTGCTTTAAATGGTTTGTGTATGAATACTGGGGCGAGCTTTCCCATGCAAATTAACGGTGGAAATGGAAAGATGTATGCATGAGTGCAATGGAGAGGAGACCTAAAGTGTTGTTCATTTCCAATGGAGTTGTTAATTCCTTTCAACTTTAAAACCAATTTTAATTCCCACAAATTTTCCTTGGAAAGGAAGTACAACTATTAGACATTAAAAAAAAAAAAAAATGTTACTCCTTAAATTACTTTAGTTTTATGAGAAGAGAAAGTTTTGTGAGTATCATGATTGATCGGCATTAGTATTCAAGTGCATAATCCAATGATACATCCATCTCATATCATTTAAGGTCGATCTTGGACTGTGAGCAAATTCATAGATTGAATCCTAACAACTTTCAAATGTAGTGACTGGTTTAAGCACTACTAATAAGTAGCAAGAATTAGTAATTGCATGGATTTGACTTTGACGCAAAAGTTTCATATCAGGTCTTTAATTTTCCCCAGAAGTACGTATTAATTAGCTACTACTATTAATTATAATGTGCAGTATTAATAAAAAGGTTTCTTCACGGTGCAGCAATTCCACTCTTACTCCATAAGGGACTTCCCACCCACCATATAAACCACTCAAGCCTCCATTACTGTTGTAATAAATCCAAATACATATACACGTACTATGTGTGTATTTTATGTGTGTAGTATAGTAGAATTGTACTGTAGCGATAGACAATACAACAGTAGCACCGCCCTCTTCCACCATTTGCAGAGTCGTTGCTGGTGAATGTTCAAACTTGAAACTTCAAACTTTGAAACCAGAAACCACTTCCGTTCAGTCATCTCTTTCGGCTAATTGGGTAACCACACCACGAGGCGTACCATCCCCCAAAGCACAAACAATTCTTTCCTCTTTTTTACTATACACTCCCTCTTTTCATCAAACTCCTTAAAAACCCCATAAACTATGAACACTCAAGAACTCATCACCCCAAAACACCCAGCAGGATCACTTTGTACTTTTCCACAACCCAACCAAACCGAAACCGCCGCCGCCAACAACGCCAGTCCAACTGACCACTCTCCGACTAGCAGCACCAGCAACAGCAACGGCTCCCCGGCCAATAAAAAGGCCAAAGGCAAAGGAGGTCCCGACAACAACAAGTTCAGATACAGAGGAGTCAGGCAGCGCAGCTGGGGCAAATGGGTCGCCGAGATCCGCGAGCCTCGTAAGCGTACTCGCCGCTGGCTCGGTACCTTCACTACCGCCGAGGATGCTGCGCGTGCCTACGACCGCGCTGCCATTATTCTCTACGGTCCGAGGGCTCAGCTCAACCTCCAGGCCTCCCCCGGCGATTCCGGCACCGCCACCGGCTCGCACTTGTCGGACCATTCCTCTTCGAGATCCTCCACCACGACGTCTTCCTCTTCCACTCAAACCCTCCGTCCGCTGCTCCCTAGGCCGTCCGGCTTCGGGTTGACTTTCTATTCAACCCCGTCTCCTCAGCTGGGCTACATGCCTTATGGGTTGTACCACAACGTACAACTCCCGAGCGACAATTCTCTCGCCCTGCAACACCAACAGCAACATCATCACTACGACGTTGGCAATAACGGTCAGCAAGAGTATTTCCATTACGGGTCCCACCTCACCACAAGTGTTGCGAATGCAAATGCAAACCCTAGTCATCACGAAGAAGTAGTAGTACGTCAGCATATTAATATTAATAATAATAAATTGTACGATGAAGGGAAGTCGGTTAATGTAGGGTCTGTCGGATCGAGCTTGTCACTGTGTTGCGCCCCAGGTAATCATCATGTGGGTATATCTGGACCGTCGGTGTTTTCAGAATCTTCAGATCCAACGGTGAGTGTAGGCCCTGGATCTCCAGGGTTAATGTGGCCATCCTTGGCAAACGACGATGAGTATCCAGCAACTAGTATTTGGGATTATGGTGATCCTTTTGATTTTTGAAATTGCTCGAATTTCCTGCCAATTTTCATGTTTTTTTTAACATGCAAATTGATGAATTAATTAATTATAGTATTTTTAATTTTTATATAAACACGGCTCGATCTAATTGTTAGCGTGGTAATTAATTGCAGCTTTGAGTGTTGTTGAAATTAAAGATTAATTAGGTTTGTATTTTATCAGCTTATGTAAATTTATTGAGGAAGAGAAATATTGCACCATTTCTGCGTACTTTATTTATGGTGATGTGAAACTAATACTACATAGGATATATAGGAGCTAGCTTCTAAAGGCTAAATTAAGCAGTTAATTGATTAAGGTTAATTTCCTTCCCTAAAGAAAGAAACATTGATAATCTTCTTCATCCAGGTAATAATTAATGGACTCAGATTTCTGCACTTAACGTAGGAATCAAACGAGGTTGAAATTGTCTAATTCTGCGTGAAATCAGTGAACAAACCTAAGTTTATTCGTTTAAATATTTGACTGCAACAACGTTGTTTTGTATAAAATCAGTGGAACAATTTCATTTGGAGTTTATACTCAAATTTTTTTTACTGAAACAACATATACAAGAATATTAATTTCGTTCTATTAAAAGGGTTCATTTTGTATTATCAAAAATATTTATTACAAAGTTGGCCCTTCTTCTAACGTGACATTTTAGGTTCAATTGTGGAAATATATTCCAAGGTGTTGCCTGATTTTGAATGTTTGAATTAATTGTTAAAACTTGGTAGGGTGTGGCATGCACACACATGTAATGCCACATCAAATGTGATCCTACGTAGCTAATTTCCGAGGGTCAAAACTCGTATTTATATGAAATTTCCCTTTCCCGATAACATTTTCTCGTATCCATCGTCATTTCCTTTAGTACTCTACTTTCCAAGCATCAAATCTCAGGAAGTAAACACTGTCAATTGTCAAACATGCATTGGAAGAAACTTGTCAAAAGAAAAAGGACACGTGGATTTGTATGCATGGGAAGATTTATGGTATTAAAGGCCCATTGGGCTTTTTCGTACCTCCAATGAGATAAAACTGTGGCCCAATGTTAGAGTGACTAAACTCAAAAATGAAAATGAGGTTACCTCAAGAACAGCGCCTAATTTGTGTAGGGTAAGTCCATTGGGCCTCAGTCAAGCATAACGAACGAGCCGATTTCCAACAGAACTTTGTTCACAGCAGGCAATAGCAATTTTGTTATTTAATCATTTAGATTAAAAGAGTTTTAATGTTGCTTATATATTTCAAAAACTATACCATGGTTTTCGTACGCAGGATCGATTTTGATGTATGATTGTGATAAATAAGATTACAACTTAAAATTGTAATATCTTATTAAAAACATGCGTATATAAAATTATTATAACAATTTTAATAAAAATCGAAGATATAATAGATATAGTATATTGTGATATTCCATTTCCTTCCAAATTTTAAAATAAACATACATGCATAAATGATAAAACTCATCAAGTGGTAATAATGCTTCTCTAATTTAATGCAAGGTCGTTCTTGTGTGTCCCATTCTATGCTCTGTTTATTATTTGGCACTTTTTACTGTTTTATTTTTATTTTTATGTATTGTAGTTAATTTCATCTTTAGAAATATTTAAAAATTCAAAAAGACAAAAGTGAAATAAATTAATTTTTCCTATGTCGTGGCTGAAAGTTGTGGTGCCACCTCAAAGCTCAAATGGTCCCACATAACCAGTCCATTGATGAACACTACGTCACTTTCATTTCTGTCGCTCCCATCCATTGTTGCAGTAATTCAATCAATTATCCTATTTATTTCACATCATTAAACTATTTATTGAAATAAAGTTGATTTATGAATAGTTGGCTTCATTATATTGTAATCAAATATTACATCCGTCCCGTTTAAAAATTGAGGCATACTATATGCAGTAACCGTTTTACTAAATGCAGTAACATTCCCTTGTGAAAAGTCTATTTTACTCTTAAGTATTAAAAAAAAATTTCCATAAAATTTCACACTATTTACAGGAACATTGGGAAAATACCGCCCTTTGTGGGCGGTATTTCAGAAAATACCGCCCACAGTGGGCAGTATTTCTGGGGGAAATACCGCCGTATTTCTGGGGGAAATACCGCCCATGCCCACAGTGGGCGGTATTCCCAGGAATACGGCTCACAGTGAGCGGTATTCTTGGGAATACCGCCCACTAAGGGCGGTATTTTCTGAAATACCGCCCTTTGTGGGCGGTATTTTCATAAAATTTTATCCGATTTTGAAAAAATGTGTAGGTTATTTATATATCGTGTAATATGGATCGTACTCGTGACTATAAAATCAAATGTTGTGCTGTATTTTTTTTTTATATAAAGGGTAAAATAGACTTTTCATAAGGGAATGTTACTGCGAATAGTAAAACGGTTACTGCGTATAACAATTTCGTATTAAAATAGTCATGTTTTAAAATGTTTATTTAGACGGATCGGACCAGACGGTTGGGGTAGGGCTTAGTCGGATTGGATCGGCTGGTCAGACCAGGTTAACCGAAAATCGACTGCGTGCCCAGTCCGACTTGGGTGGAAAAATGGTAATTGGTCAAAACCAAATTTTGACTAGGAACCAATAGAACCAACACTAGGGGGGATAACGAACCGAGCCAAGTTTTGACGTGTTCATTTATTGTTCATTTATTTATCGAGCTTAAAATCTTGTTCGTGTTCATTTATTTATTAATCGAGCTGAGCTGAGTTTGTTCGTGAACATTCGTGTGCGTTCTATCTCGCATTAACTAACAAAAAATCGTAATGTTTAGTTACTTTAATATACTATATCAACTTACATAAAAATTAAAATTCAATTTAAACTCATATATTGATATCTATGTACATATAAATATATATAAAGATTCAATTATTTGTATTATTTAAAATTTTAATATTGTATATACTTGTTTTATTTATATTATATAGTTAATATTTTAATCGAGCATGTTCATGAACATTAACGAGCTTTCAACCCCTTGTTCGTGTTCGTGTTCGTTTATTATCGAGCCTACAAATCATATTCATGAACTTTTTTATTGAGCCGAGCTCGAGTTTGTTCGTGTTCGTTCTCTGCCCTAACCAGCACTAACCCTATTTTATTTTATTTTTTCCGATCTTTTCTCTTTGCTTTTATATGTCTTTTTTTGGCTGCTATTCTCCTTTTATAAAGAAACTTATTTATTTCACAATGAATGAGTGATGTGAAAACAAATGTAAAAATTTATTGTACCATGGAAGGATTCAAAACCACGTCAATAAAAAAAGAAAATAATTAATGAACTTAAACTAGCTATTAACCTAAGTATGCTTATATGCAAACTTAGATGTTCAGTAATTTATATTATCACTCTCTCTTTTAAAATTACCTTTTTAATATTATAAAAATGAATAATATATTAATTATGAAAAATAAAATATTATAAATATATTTATGACATCATAATAACGTCACCAGTTCGACTTCTAAATCCTGGTTAACCTCGACCCTGAGCTCAGCTGGTTCGTAGTTCAGTCCGACTTTTTGCAAGAAAAAGTTGACGACACAAACAAAATGCCAAATGGGTCCTTAATTTGGAAGTAATGAGTAATGAGTTCACTGGTTTGATGCTTTTCTTGTAAAGGGGTGACAACTAGAGAATCACACTAATTAACTCTATTTTATTTAGTATAAAAATTAGAAAGTTTTTTGTAGAAATATTTTTTTAAAAAAAAGGAAAAGAAAAAACCATTCTAGTATAAAAAGTTGGGGGCATGGGGGGCCTTCTCTAACTAAACAACATGTTCTTGCTTTGCATTGTGAATTGTGAAAGTTGAGGTGAGACTATTTTCCTTTTCTTTTCTCCTAGAATTTTTCTAAAAATTATTAAAAATATCCGTTGTACCATATCAGATGATGCAACAAGATACACTTGAGTGATAAATACTATTTTATTGGAAGGATGATGAACATGTAAAGAGCACCACAAATTAAAATTAAAATTTTACTTTATTTTATTATTAACTGATTGTATTATTCTAAACAATACAACTAATACACTGAATAACTTTTTGAATTTTAGATGGTATGGATTTTCTATGGTGTAATTAAGTCAACAAGATGTGTGAGGATGATAAAGTGAAAAGAATCCGCTTTTGAAAAATTGTAAAATGCATTGTTCACTCAATCCGACGAGATTGAACCAAAGTTTGCAGTTTTGCACTACACAACAACATACAAGTTTATAATCCTACGTAAGAAGAAAAAAAAAAAAAAAACACTTTTAAATTACGTCTTATTAAAATAGTTTTGTTATGATTGTTATTATTTACTTTGCATACTGTTATTGATATTTACGTATAGATAATTTACAATTAAAAAGTAAAGATGGGATGACAAATAATTTGTTGAGTATTGTGCGTTAAAAAGATGATTACCTTTGATTTGATATTAAATTTCGATTCGTTAACACGTTATGAATGTATCCATCAACACAAATATGAACAGTCATCTTCAAGAAACAATTCTTGTCCAAGCATAACAATTTGAAACTAACATAAGAATATGTCGGCCAAAGACAAATACAACTTCTTCTAAGTGGACTCTAGTTATAGGGGTATAAGTTACATGACTATGACGATGATATGAATTGGAGCATGATATTTGCAGTAACCGTTTCGATATTTGCAGTAACATTTTCTTGTGAAAAGTTTAAAATATCCCTAACACTTAAAAAAAAAAAAATTCACATAGAAAAATACTAACAAATTCGGACATAATACAACTAAAATAATCAAACCAACTATCTAAAACAATACCGCAAAACATTTTAACTTTAGCCACTAACCTTTTTCCGATCCGAGTCGTCTCGATTTTTATCCGATTTTGTGATTCCACCCTGCTCTGCTTTGGAGGAATTATTAAACGGAACAGAGCCCGTGATTGCTTTTTCAATTTTTTTTTTTTTTTTTTTTGCAGTCCGTTGGTTTTTATTTTTATTTTTTGCCTAGGGACATTTTTGTCTTTTTACATGAAAATGTTACTGCAAATATCAAAACGGTTACTGCGAATATCAATTCCGTTTTAATAAAACGATTTCTAGTTCCAACTGCAACCAATTTGGATTCCACGCGCCTCTGCTGCGAGTGAGCCATTCTGAAAAGCATACAATTATAGAAACTGCCGCTGTCTGCCCTCCAGGATCTGCGATACACACAGAAGTAGTGTCAAGTGTACCATTACAATTACACAGCTCACAGCTCCCTTTCTATTATACCTACGTTCTGTCCTTCTCTGTCGACTCACTGAATACTCTTAAAATACTACTATTACCAAAACACAGATCCTCTACAAACCACCCATTCAGTGATGCTTTCCTCCGCATCCCTGCCGCCGCAGCTCTAACCAACCGGCCGGTCACTTTGTTTTTTTGGTATTCCGATGGAACACCAAGAGTCTCAAACTTTCCACTGGCACTACACGGATTTCGACGACAACACGTTCCAAATCCGGGGCCGTACGCTCTTCTTCGTGGTGGTTCTCTTCTGCGTCATCCTTTTCGTGACGCTAATCTACTTGTACGCGAGATGGGTGTGCCGAATCCGTCCTCCGTCGGGTTCCATCCTCCCGCGTTTGGTTCACGCGCCGCCACCGGAGAGTGCGCAGCCTCGGGGACTGGATCCCATTGCGATTAGCAGTTTGCCGATGATTTTGCACCGGACGTCGTCGAACCCTAATGAAGTAGAATGCTCGATATGCCTTGGGATATTTCAAGAGGGGGAGAAGGTGAAAGTGCTGCCCCATTGCCAACATTGCTATCATTCAGAGTGCGTGGATGCGTGGCTCAGAACTCAGTCGAGCTGTCCGCTGTGTCGAGCTTCTCTCCGAGTTGACTCTCCGGTTTGAATCGGCAGCATACATTTTTGTTTGCATATCATCATTTCGATGCTTTTTTTTTTTTTTTTTATCCGGTTTTTTGGGCCCATTAGTAATGCAAGCAAAATATATTTGGTTTCATGTCCAAATCATACTTTTATTTAGAAGTTCAAACGAAGGCACCAAAAATTTGGATGGTTAATATTTGAGTTTGTTTCGTAGCCTAAAATTATATGCCGCAGTTGTACATTAGTAGTGTAGTGTGACTGTGACACTGACAAAAATAGGATGGAAACGGAAATGTTTCGCCATAGATTTTGGTTTTTATTTATGTGGCTATATGTACTTTCTGCATTTGCCCTTTAGACAACTAATCGGCATTCAGATGAAATTGAGACGAGGTGAAAACTGACCCAAGAAAATTAGAAATGAATCACTTTTGCTTTCCAAAAAAGATTAATGAAAGAAAAACCGTCGACAGCAGGATTCGAACCTGCGCAGGCATAGCCCAACAGATTTCGAGTCTGTCTCCTTAACCACTCGGACATATCGACGTTGTTGACAGGTGTCAGTCCGATACATTTATATACCTTAAAAGTTAAGACTAAAATTTAGAATTAAAAATAAAAAGACAACGCCCACCGTGGGGTTCGAACCCACGACCACAAGGTTAAGAGCCTTGCGCTCTACCAACTGAGCTAGACGGGCTTGTTGAGTTAAAACTGCTACATATATTTATATACGCAACTATACTAAACGTCTGAGACTACACAATTAAACATTCTTGTGCTGTTCTTTTATATTCCGTGTGTCTTTAGACGGGGGAGAACGGCGACTAGAAAGTTGTACCTGCTCCTGGAAGACGATTAACAGTGAAACCATGCAATAGAAAGAAGCATGGATCCTCCGATTTCAGGTCGGGTTTTTCTCACCATAAGCTGTCACTGGGGAAAGGGGAAAACAAAGTTGATTGTTTGGCTTTCCCTCCCCCATTTATGTACCAGAGGAAGCTAGGGGTCTTGAGGAGGGGATTCGAGATCCCATCCCATGGCCAAGTTGGTTGTTTTTCTCTTAATTTTAATGTCCTCTCTCCCTAATCCTATGTTGATTTTCACCTATCGAAATCGAAGCATCTATCACTACTTAGCAGAGTTGCGAAAAATGGCTATCAATCGACAAGCCTTCCACTCCCCCCCATCAATACCAAAACTTCACCAACAAATAAGAATAAAGAACACAAAAATGAAAAAAGACGACAAAGCATATCATCATCTAATCCGATTATTGGGAAAATCAATGCAAACTAAGTTGTCTACATGCTACTTTCACTTAGACCATGCATGAATGTGCTTCTTATTACTATTACATAATTTATTTTTTAAAAATTGATTAATATATATATATATATATATTCTAAAATTTTGTACTAACTTAAAAAATTGAGTAATATTACTCGTAACAAAAAAAATCATGCATGCATTCATCAATTAAATTTTTATGAAAATATTTATTAATATCACACCAGCAATGAATAAATACATAACATGTTACTGATTATAAGTAACTCATGTGTAAGTTTAGATTTTGTTGTGAATGGATCGCTTCGTCATTACTTATCTCTATTTAGTATATAATGTCATAATGCTTTAAATTATTCTAAATCAAGAAACTCGAGATGAGAAAGAAAGAGTATTCACGTATTTGAGACGAGAGAGAGCTTTACAGCAAATTACATCAAAATTCTAGATTGATCCTTTCTTCTCCCTAGTCTACTCTTTATATGCTCATTCAATAATCGCTCCAACTATCTTCACCGTTTTGTATTACACGTCATCCTCTCATTTCCATCCGGCTTGGCATATAACTAGGTTAAATAAGGTGGGTCAACTCCTCCAACACAATTTTATTTATTTATTTTAGAAATAAGTATATTATATTCATAATAAATTTGATGAATCAAATGATCCTACAAAGTGGCCAACATAGACCATTGATTTCCTTCAACTTTGAAAGTTGAAAGAAAAACACGAGTTCCTGACTCGATAAACCCTAGTATAAACAACTGCTAGTATTCAAATAAAATGTTACAACTAGATTTAAAACTAAACAAAATTGTCACTAGCTAGAAACTTTCATATTTGTATCAACATCACACCTTGGGTACTAGATCTTTATTTCTTTTTTCAAAATGAAGATAACCTCAAGCTCACCGGGCACGAACAACACGTCATACTCCTATCAGATATTTCACCGGCTATAAAATTTGTCCCTCAATCGGTGTTACTATACTTTTCACTTTTCTTCTTTTTTGTTTTTTCACATTCTGCTTCTACTCGAGTAGATCTGATATCAAAGATAAAACACATCATCATTCTTTGCTTTTTCTATAACTCTCTTCAATAAAAACCGCATGATCTATAAATATTAACTACTAAAAATACCAAAACAACTCCAAAAAAGGAGACTAAATACCCTCGTAAAAGAGGACAAGATCACTCTATAAATATGGAAACCAACACCTCAACAAATAGGAAAACTAAGGACTAAAAAATAAGAGAAAGCTCCCTCCTCCTCCATTAATGGAGAAGGAGGGGGGAGGAGACCGGGTTGCTAAACTGAGAAGGATCGGAGAAGAGAGAGATGAAACTTGATTAGAAAACATTGCACACGCTTTTTCTAAATAGGGTAACCTTATAGTTTGGTGGACATACTGTTAAATTGCTGCTGGTTGCGAACTCTTTCTTTTTTCTTCTTTTTTGGTATCCTTTTATTACTTTTTTGTGATTTTGTGAGCTTCACGGGTTGTCATATTTCATTGATTTCTTAAAAACACTGTTCTAAATTGTTCAAATTGAATATGATTATTAATTAATTCAAATAGTTTTGTTTAATTGACTGAATTTATATTAGCTGTCAATCTCTTTTAAAATTGTAAGTGGACCGTGGACTCTTTGTGTCCACTCACATTGAAAGGGAAAAGAGAAAGAAAAAGAAACCTTATCATTTACCATTAAGATTGTCAAAACTAATTAGCAAAACATAATTAGAGACGAATAAATGACAATCTGATTGTATACAGTGAGACTAATATTGATACGTGCATAATTTAGTTTCCATAATTAACTAGTCTTGTTTAGGTGCAATAATTTTGACCTAGTCTGCATGTGATTACTTAGGACTTGATCTTTATTACTGGTATTATTATTGTTATGGATTCCTTATGAACATGAACTATTTATCTCACTTTTCCACTTCCCTTAATTGTAGTCTTCCTCTATTTTTCTTAAATTCTGTTCATAACATCTATATTTTCAACAATTGAAAATGAACAAATCTTGCAACATATATTTTCAACGAATGCGGACGTGTAAAATACGATTTTCACTTGTTAGTTGTACGAGCAAAATCAAAACAAATTTTATTATCAACTGTCCCGAATCATTTAACTTTGAATTTATGCATTTTAATTGTTTTATTATTATTATTTTTTTGGGAGCAGTTTTGAATGTTGTTTGGAGTTATAAAAAACCACCAATATATAGTATGTGAACATAAAAAATTACGTTGGTCTTGCTCTTAAGCTTATTTATGACATGGTTATTTCATACGATACAGTACAATACTAAATATTTTGCATACATAATTTTTGGCCCCTCTATGATCTAATACCAAACTAAAAAACCCCATCTGGCTTTCATTAAAAACAGAATGTGAACCCTTACTTTACCATAGAAACCTAAACAGTAAATAACCAAATCAAACACCCTTTTTTGATTAAATGATACATGTTAAGATTCCAAATATGATAAATTTATCTACTTCAAAACTCAACTATAAAATTAATAAAATCTGGTAAGTACACCAATTTGATATCATTCTATTTCCAAAATATTAACTTTGTCACAATGAAAATATTAGCCGTAACAACTAAAATCAGCACATCTGGATCACCTCCTGTAGCTGTTGCGTTTGAAGTTTAAGTGTAAGGTAGTATTCCTCGTCCGAAGGTGGATTTGAATCCGTTCTTGCGAGAGTACTCCCATTGACCATCCGAAAAGCAATATCTTCGTACGGACGGCGGGCCTGCATGGAACCTGATGATGCATGTCTCTGTACTGTCACCATCCTTGTCGATGATGCATGTCGGAGTTTTTCCTTTATCAATTAGATCAGGATAGAAAATGTTAAATTTGTATCCCTGAACAAATTTATTCCACTCGTAACCAGTATGGACACGATTCAAGTACTTGGGCTTTCTTGGTCGGTACTTATCATGGCACCAATAATCCTGAGAATCAAGATTGATTTCATCAATGGATCCAAAGATTGCATCACCTTCCTCCATGACTCCCATTGCTTTCAAAGCTTTCTTCTCAAAGTTATCCTCTGAAGTCAATTCTTGGAGACGTCTTTCTTCCAAAACAGCCAGACGCTTCCTGTCCAGTATGGCATTGTCTTCTTCAGGGTCAATGGCTTCTTCATTATCATCACCATGAAATAACTCTGGCGAAAATGAACCCAACTTCTCCAACCTCCAATGGTTTCTCAAGAGGATGTAAAATGTTTGGCCTTAAGACAAGCCTTAGCCTTGAAGATATGGAGACGTTTAAGAAGCGCTTCCCAATAATCAACAACCATAGCTGTGCCGGAGATCATTTGGGACTCAATTTGAGACTGAAGAGCTTCCAACTCAGCAAAGGATTTTCCATGAAGAAGATTCTTCACATCTGCTTCAATGGTTGAAGGCATTCCCCTCTCTTCACCACGGTCCATTGCATCCTTCTTTCTAGCTTCCTCTAGTTCCCAATCACAAACCACGACAAGAGCCTCCCAATACTGTATATGAGCTGGCGTTGACCGATCTAAGTTGAGATGCAATTTTATATCTTCATCAAGTTCCTCTCTCTCTTTCACAGTCAAACCCTTGAAGACCTCGTATGGTTCAATATTTATCTCTATGTCCAAAGGATTGAGATTGAGATAATAAGTACATCAATTGGCTTTGTACGTCCTTCACGCAACCGTATCTCTGACCTAACTTTGCTTTGACCAAAATGAAACTCGATCTTCTTCTTTCTTCTCCCAGTCTTCAAACTCAGCTCGAGCGCGCTCCCTAGCTAATAAGGCCTTTTCTTCCTCACGTTGTGCTTTCTCAATAGCCCTTTCCTCCCTTCTTTTCTTCACCTTTTCAATCTCCGCCACTCTTTCTCTCTGCCTCTTTTTTTCTGCTTTTAAGGTATACTTATCCAGTGGCACACCCTGAGCCATATCTCGCTCAATCTTCCTTCGCCAAACAAATCTTTCATTGAGATTAGAATCTCCAAAAGGATTTGATTCATTAGCATATCCAGACATATTCTGCAACTTCAACTTCTTTGCAACTTTTGCTGCTTTCTTTGCCAAGTACTCAGATATGTCTTCTTCTGTGATATTCCTCTTCCTTCCCTTCTTCTCAGACTCATCTGAAGACTGCCTACTACTACTCGACTTAGATGATCTTCTTTCACTCTTACTTCTACTACTTCCGTAGTATCCCATATTTGATAGATAACGGGGATTACAGGAAAAGATGGTTTCCAAGAGATTATGAGAGCAAGAATACCATAGTGGCCGCTGCTTTAATTGCGATAGAAAACGAAAAGATGTCGGAAGCAAACCACGAACGCCGTTTCCGCTGATTGAAAATCACTGAAACCAAACCCACGAACGAAGGAGGAGAGAATCAAGTTCTGGATTCTTGATTCTCACGGATTCCTATAGACAAAGCAAAGTCTATTTAATATAACAACCTGAATCAACAGCAGCAGAAAGAACAAACCAAAAAAACGATCAATCTATTGCTTAAAGCCAGCAACCGCAAGGCTTTTCCGAGTTCTCTGTAATTTCCTTTGTTATTACAATGACCAGCCAAAGCATATATTTATAAGCTAAACTATTGCCAAATCCTACTACTATGAATCTGTTTGGGATTATTGCCAAATATAATAAAATTACCCAAAACAAATACCAAATCAAATAGGAAATAATTAGTTTTAGGAAACAAAAATCAAGAGCCTTTAGCATGTGACGCCGAGGACGAGTGAGGATATGTAACTCTGACAACATCGCATGTCTTATTACGTCTGAAAATTCCATTTTAGTAATTTGAAGCTTACTTAAATTTCCATTGGTTTAGGCGTTTGGAAAGATGAAAGCTCTGTTTTTTTTTTTTTTTTTTTTTGGGTGCATAAAACAGAGAATTTTATTCGTGTAAAGAGATTTCAAAACCTGTAGGGCTTTCAATTTTGGAAGATTAACAAACTGATGATTTGAAGCAAGTTTATGACGCAGAAACGTACGTAGTTTGTTTCCAAATCCGTCCTTAATTAATTGGGGATTTAATTCCAGTTTGTTAATTGGTTTCCACACCCTTCCTTGGTTAAAATTCCATTTGATACTTGAGCATGCTTTCAGTACCCCATACTCCAAGGGTCTGTTTGGTTGTCGAAAAAGTAAAGTTTCTAAGGAATATGATTTTTGTTAATTTAATAATAAGGAAAGTAAATTAAAAGAAAATACTTTGTTGTGTTTGGATTGGTTAAGAAATGTATTTGGTAATTTAAACGTGAATTAAACTAAATATCAAAACTACTCTCAAATTAAACTTAATCACTTTCTCATAAAAATATTATTAAGCTAAATAATATTTAATTAAAAATTAAATTACAGCTTTAAAAATTAAATAACATGCCAATTAAACGCATCCAAAATTAAATAAACTATAGATTTGATTATTGACTATAACGTAGTTATTAGTTTAGCGAGAATCTGGACGAGTAAGAAAATAACTAAAAATCAAATTTTCCTGTTGTAAAATAAAATATATATTTGTCAATCGATTTTTTTTCAAAATTTAAAAGGCCAAAATTAGAATGTTTAAATATGATACAGTAATTTTCATTAAAATATTATTTAATTTCATAGCTAATAAAATTTAACTATAAAGAATATTATATATACAAAGTATAAATGTTGTTTTAAGTATATATATTTGGACATAAAATTAAAATAAACAAAGTTTAGTTAGATACAACATATACTAAAGTAAGTTGTGATCTTGTGGACGATTAGTTGCAAGTTGCAACCAATTAGTCAGACGATTTTTATACATAAACAATTTTTTACTTTTTTTCAGGAAAATTTAAACACACACACACACACACACACACACACATATATATATATGTGACGTAAAAAGTCCACTTCAGGAATGATGCTTCTTCGCAGCCCAATGAATTCTTTTAAACAGTGATTGCCCGACGACGTAAAAAGTCCCCTGTATAGGCTCCGACGATCAAGTCAGTAATTCGAAAGAGATAAACAGTATTGAATGATAGCTTTGAGAGAAACAATAATCAGAGAGAGTTGCGAGAAATAGCTTATGGAGTCTTTGTCCAGAATTCACTTACCTCCTATGAGGCTGGTGCCTGAGTATTTATAGACTGTACTCTTGATAGTTCCGTTGGATCATGGCGACATGCGCTCCCACTTATTCTCCTTTTTAATGATGACTTTTAGGCGTTCCGGGAAAAATGGCTTTAACTTGGCTCCTTTGTTATCATTGCCCCTGCATATATTAATTTCGTGGCCCATGATATCTAACTGTTTTGATTATATTATCTTTACTTCAGGTCGGTTTAATCTTTACCGATCTAAGCTTTCCTGAATTTGGTTATATTATTTACCGACCTGAGCTTTGACACTGTTGACCGATCTAACTTCTTTAAGCTTTTACCGACCTGGGCTTCTTGAGTACAGTTAGATTTTGACTGAACCGTTCTTACCGAGCTGAATTATAAAGTTTACCGATCTAAGATTACCAAATTGTTTTGTATCGTTATCCGATCTAAACTTTTATGGGTCTACCGATCTAAGTCTTCACGACCGATCTAAGCCTTTGTGACCGATCTCAAATTATAATACAGATTTGTACAATATTTCCGATTTGAGCATGGGTCTCGGCTTTTTTATCCTTTACTGTTTCTTTGCTTTAATTTGTTGGGCTATGCCCAATGGGGATTTCAATTTTATGCACATCAACAAGCCCCCCTAGTATTAGGTTTTACCGATCTAAAACTTAATACTTCCGAGCTAATACCTAGTCATAAAGGACATCATGAATTTCTAGATATTAATCCGAGCTAATTTTTCGAGCTAAGCAACATATCGTATTTTATAAAGCCGAATTTGTAACTAAAGGCATTTTTTCAGTATTTATCCGACCTATAATTCATAGATTCCTGACTGATAAAAACGAGAAGTATGACGATGATAACCGACCTATAGATTACAGTGTCATCCGATGCATAGGTAATAATTGTAGTACCGATCTAAAGAATTTAAACAGTTTTTCGGATAAATAAATGCAACCGTAAAGGCGTACCTTTGCGTTATACGAAATCTGATTGTTCGAAAAGTCGGGATGTGATGGGCATGCCTTTACGCTTATCGAAATGGCCGGTTCAACTTTCCATATTCATCATTTTCAAGACGATATTAATGCCCACACCTATTTGGTTTATCCACGCCTCTTTGAACAATCCGATACTCCATTATAAAACCGTGAGGGCAACAAATATTCAACATCATCTGCTACTTCATCTTTCTGAAAAAAACCAGAAAAAAACTTTTCTTTCCTTCCTGTCACCGGAGTTATCACGCTTTGCTACCACCGGAGTTATTTGCCGGAGTTTTAAGGAGTTGTCTTCCCCATCCGTCAATCCTGTCCGTGTCTGCTACTTTGTTGTCATTGCCGTTCCGCCGCCGTATTTATTTTTTCCATATAACCGATTTCCATGGCTTCCGAAAAGAGTTCCGGCACCGGAGTGTCTCGCCAGAATCCGAGCTCAGGTTAGTGCGTTCTTCCCCTTTCTCATTTTTCCGATTTATTTTAAAGCATGCAACTTTCATATAAAATGTTTATCCAGATTTGTGCTTGATTTTGGCACTGCTTTATGTAGATTCGGCCGCTCCTTATAAATTTAAACCCGAAGAAATAATTTTCGAGCTCACTATGGTAGATTTAAAATCCCTAAAATCATACCATTATATAGACCCAAATGTCCAGATCCGTTTACCAACACCCGTAGAAAGAATAAATAATACTTCTGAGGGTTGGGTTGGTGTTTATGAATACCATTTAAAATTCGGGCTAAGGTTCCCGGTCCCAAATTTTATAAACGAGACGATCGATTTCTTGTACATCGGACTGAGCCAGTTAGTACCTAATGCCCTTAGGTTTTTGATAGGATTTATGTGTGTTTGTGTTGGGGCTGAAATCCGACCCTCAATAGATTTGTTCTTTCAATTTTACACTGTCCACCAATATCCTTATGGCCAGGGGTGGGTAACATTCCAAAAACGTAGAAACACCCCCATCCTTATGACCGACTCCCCTGATACTAATAAAAATTGGAGGTCTAAATATGTCATGGTGAAGGCTAATGAAGCAAACCTACCCAGACGTTGGTCACAAGTTATAATCACTGCCGATCAAACCCGAAATACTTCTGACCCTATAGTGCAGTCGGACTATAAAGTTCTAAGAAATTATACCTGCACGGTTAAGTATTCGGCTAAATCCCCTTCAGAGGGTCTTCTGGTATGGGCCGGGCTGAGCCACTCCCCCGGTGTAGAAGGAGAAAGTAAATACCTGTCCCTTAAAGTTTTATTTATCGTATCCTTTCCTTTTATAGATCGGTGATTTTGATCTTTGCACGTTACTTGTTTTCAGGTAGCCTTGGTGGATTTGGAAGGAAGAAAAAAGTCAACAAGCCTGCTGCAGCTTCGAGATCCTCCAAAAGATCAGCTGAGATCGCTCTCACGGAAGAGGTTGAGGTGGCTGATCCTCCCAGATCGGAATTGGTGACCCGGGTCGCGAAAAAGAGCAGGCCGACCCCGGAAGAAGTCCAGGCAGCTAAGGCTGCCAAAGCTCCACAATTGTTGACGGGCCCCACGCGTGATCCCGAGCTGCCGAAGCCTGATGACCTTTGGGGACCCGTGGACCCCTCAACAAAAGAAAGAGTTCTTCTGCTAAAAGATAAAAAAGATAGGCCGATCTCCCTAGCTCGGCCCATACTTCAAGTGCATTTGCCTGAACCTTTGCCTGAGGACGTAAGGCCTTACCAAGAGTTGGAGGCTGAAATTGAAAGATCTTTTGAGGAGATGGTACAGGTGGGCAACCAGCTCCGGCAAAATATGGAGCTGATGATGAAGCAGGAGGCCTTTCTCGCTTCGCACATAAAAAGGGTGAGCATCGATACTAAATTAATTTATCTGAAAATAATGATTACCTCGTATGACACTCTTGGATCGGTTTTTTGCAGGTAGCTTACAATTATGCCGCTACATCAAAAAGAGCGACGGCTTTGGATATCTTAGCCCAAAGCTACGAGCTGGAGAGGGAAGGAGGAAAAATAAAGGCCCAATCTTTGGATGGAGCTTTGTACTGTGTAGTAGTATGAATCCCTGAATGAACCGATCTGGACTACTTGGTTTAGTAATGGTGATGAAACTTGAGGATTTTGCACTGCTCCGGTGACAAAATGGAAATTAATCAGGGAAAGGAGCGGGGCTTTCCCCCCTGTATAGGCTCCGACGATCAAGTCAGTAATTCGAAAGAGATAAACAATATTGAATGATAGCTTTGAGAGAAACAATAATCAGAGAGAGTTGCGAGAAATAGCTTATGGAGTCTTTGTCCAGAATTCACTTACCTCCTATGAGGCTGGTGCCTGAGTATTTATAGACTGTACTCCTTTTTAATGATGACTTTTAGCCGTTCCGGGAAAAATGGCTTTAACTTGGCTCCTTTGTTATCATTGCCCCTGCATATATTAATTTCGTGGCCCCACTATGATATCTAACTGTTTTGATTATATTATCTTTACTTCAGGTCGGTTTAATCTTTACCGATCTAAGCTTTCCTGAATTTGGTTATATTATTTACCGACCTGAGCTTTGACACTGTTGACCGATCTAACTTCTTTAAGCTTTTACCGACCTGAGCTTCTTGAGTACAGTTAGATTTTGACTGAACCATTCTTACCGAGCTGAATTATAAAGTTTACCGATCTAAGATTACCAAGTTGTTTTGTATCGTTATCCGATCTAAACTTTTATGGGTCTACCGATCTAAGTCTTCACGACCGATCTAAGCCTTTGTGACCGATCTCAAATTATAATACATATTTGTACAATATTTTCGATTTGAGCATGGCTCTGGGCTTTTTTATCCTTTACTGTTTCTTTGCTTTAATTTGTTGGGCTAGGCCCAATGGGGATTTTAATTTATGCACATCTATATACAAAGTATAAATGTTGTTTTAAGTATATATATTTGGACATAAAATTAAAATAAACACAGTTTAGTTAGATACAACATATACTAAAGTAAGTTGTGATCTTGTGGACGATTAGTTGCAAGTTGCAACCAATTAGTTAGACGATTTTTATACATAAACAATCTTTTACTTTTTTTCAGGAAAATTTAAATACACACACACACACACACACACACACACATATATATATATATATATATATATATCCTTATTTTCATTTCATGTTTTTTTTTTTCATTTCATGATTAATATCACAAAAATATAAAATATTTGAAAATAAATAAAAGTAAAAATAATAAGTGTCTTTTTTGAAAATTTATGACCCAGAAAAAAAAATACCAGATTAAAACAAAAATTCTTTTTTTACTTTGTATCCATATTGCAACAATTATTTTCCTTTCCCAATAATTTAAAATCAGTTCCAATAAAAGAATTTAAAAATAAAAAATTATATTACTTTCCTTTACCAAAATTCTTGTAAACCAAACAAGTCCTAAATTGGAGGCCCTAATGAAGAAGAGAGACGCGTTTTTCCTTCTCTAACGGTGGAAGCGGAAGAAAAAGGGAAAATGGCCCGACTCTTTTTTAAGGTGGAGGCCCATAATTTTAAAGAAAAATGAAACTAAGAAAGAGTAGCCCAATAAGTAACAAAATGCTGAAAAGAAAGATGTCTCGGGACACAAATGGAGATATCAAAACAACAAATGTTCATATCTTATCAAAACATGTAGAATTTATTTGATCCCATTTACAGTATTTTTCATTAGTAACTTCACCAACAAATAAGAAAGAATAAAGAACACAAAGCTGAGGAATTCAGAAAAAAGACGACAAAGCATAACTAATCCGAATATTGGGAAAATCAATGCAAATTAAGTTGAAACAATTCCAACTACAGATCACAGCATCAAGTCCACCAAAAGACAAAAGAGAAATAAGTACAAAAATGGTAGTGTACTCTTGTCAACCATGTTTCCATAGAAATACAAACTGAAATTCTCCTCGGATTGCCGCCTACCCAGCTGCAAAAATTGCCCTCCACTAGCAAAGAATATTACAAAGAAACATATCCACATCCTAACACAAACACCATTACTGAAAATTATTTTTACTCCAAAACATCAACGACGCCAACAAACTTTTAGAAACGTCCAAGGGTTGTTAATAATAATAATAAAAAGAAAGAAAAAAAAAAAGTGTTTTAACACCTAAAAAATGGGGACTTATATCATCACTCCAACCCAATTCTTTCCCTCAAGCAACCAGTATACATTGTGAATTCCCAGCCATTTACATCATCAGTAAGATCCCATCGGTGGCATGCCGAACGGTGGCATTGGTGGCATGCCCATTCCACCCATTGGTGGGGGTGGTGCATAACCTCCGCCCATGCCAGCACCTCCCATCCCGGGCATTGGCGGTGCAGGCAAAGCAAGTGGCAGCAACTGAGCATACATATTCTGTAGTGGCAATAAATGAATTAGTAGCGTTCTTTTCATTCACAAGGAAAAACAACAGTTGCATATCAAGCAGACCACAAAACGACAAGTTAATTTAAAATACATTTATACAAAATATACTATACCTGCTGCTTGATTACGTCCTTCTCTTCATTTTCTTTAGCCCTCGATTCTTTCAAAGCTTCAATTTTGTCCTTAATTAACTCATCAACCTTACCAGTGTATTCCCTGATGAACTGCGCAACAAGAATCACAGATTCACAACTTCAGAAAGCCAAAATAATAGAAACCAACCAAACTCCAAATTTCAGGATCGGACAATGTCCTTCAGCATCTAATAAGTAACAATTACAACTAACAGAGATGGGGAGAGACAGAAACCTGTAACAAGTATGGGAAGGCAAAGTCAATCATATTGTTCATCCAAGCAAGCTCAAGAGCAACATCTGCGCGAATCAAATCATAACAAACGAACAAGCATGATGCGAAGCATTCCTTCTTTCCCTGCACAACCATTAAACAAAATTTAAAGTTTAGATTCAAATATTTACTAGCATAAAAAAGAAACAACTTCTGTCTCATCTAAGGATTATTTTGACCCAAACTTGAGCCCTAATCTATTATACACTTCCCTTGACCTATTTCCGTAAACTCAAAATATATCTCCTCAGAAACTTCTGAGACAACCACCATTTGCAAACAGCAAACTGAGAATAGTAACTAATATTGCCTGCTTTAAATTTCCATTCAAAAGGTCCCAATACTACAATTTATGCACCAAAATCCCTTATATACCTGGTCAATGAAATAAACAAGCAGCTCCTCAGCAAGTTCACGATCACCGGACTGTGAAGCCGTCTCCATTGCATCTTTATATAAGTTATCTTTCTTTGACAAGGCAATTGATTGCTTCCATCTACCAGCCTTCTTGTATATATAAGCAGCAACCCGTCTCATTTCAAGCAACTCGTGTTTCTCAATCTGCTCAGATATAATAAATAGGCATTAAGATTAAAATATAACGGGAAAAAAACTGGTAGTATTTAAGTGAAAACCTCCCAACCTTCTGTGCTAGGCCAATCTGATCAAAGTTATCATGCAAATCGATTGATTCTCGCAATCTGTCATAGTCTTCCTCTTCAACGTAGATCTCATTAAGAGCCTCATTAACAGCAGATACATTGTTGCTCTGAACAGCAACCATGTATGGCTTCACAAGACGCAGATGGCCAGCCTGATATCCAGAGAGTAAAAGTTTCAGCATCAGCAATGTCATGTCTGTTCCCAAGGGTTAAAGCAAAAATCACAGGGATTTAGAGATAAACAGATCGGACAAAGACAAACCTTTCTCATTATATCCACCACTCTAGTATGATCAACACGAAGTGCAAGGACATTCAAAAGATCGTTAATTAGATCAGGATGCTCTTGTAAATAGAAATGCACAGCCTTATAGTATAACTCAACATTTGCAACTTTGACAACAATATCTTTGAACTGCATGTGATCCCACGCATCTGGTGAATGATTCATGACAGTAGTGGCAGCATTATCAAATTCATCATACTGAATATACAAGTAGGTAAGTTCTTTCCAGTGCTGCTGTTCATCACAAGCTCGGATAAGTTTTGGAATATTCAGCCGCGTGGAAAACAATTTGATATGCTCCATCAACTTCTCATAGCGATATCTTGCATAGAGGACACCCAACTCTGTAAATATGCCCATATGTGCACGTTCCAATCCCAAACCACTTTCCATCAGAGAAATTAGTTCATTAAAGCATCCCCTGTTTTGATAATACTCACTGACCTCTTCCAGATCATCAACCTGTTAAATTTTGAAAATAAGAAAATTATCAGATATGCTGTATGTGCATTTTGAAAATTATCAAGCAGCTCCAGCATAACTGAGAATCATTAGATACGATATCCGCTCAGTCAACACCAAGATTATTTGGCGTCCAGGTTAAAATATACAATGGCCCAATAGACAGTCATCAGTGAATCATGAAAGGAAGAAGAAACCAAGAGTACCTGTACAATAATATTAAGCCCACAAATTTGAGCCAACCGGAACTCCTCAGCATCAACACACGCAAAGCAAACTTCTTTCCATGTCTTTGAGCTATTGGCCTTCCTTGCAGCGTCAACAGCACCTTGAAATTGCTTCAACTTCACAAGTGTGACTGCCAATTTGGCCCAGTTAGAAATGAACGCATAGATTATCTTTGCTGCCTCATACAGGGCCTCATCATACAAGCGGTCACCCACATTGGGAAGATTAGCAACATTTGGCATGAGAATAAACTCCTCAATGTCACCAAGTCTATCAATTTTCGCATATGCGTAAATGAGCTCGCTGTCCACCTTGGGCTCCTTCGCCTTCTGCCTTACCATCAACAAGTACTTCACTAAGTCATGGTACACATCGCCGTCTTCAGCAGCACGTATTACTTCCAAAAATTCAGTGGCATCATCTGCCCTGATGAAAGATTCAATTGCATCACTAACTAAGCCCTCCCTGAGTTGAGCTTTAGCGACCTGACTCCATACAGTATCTTCCTCAACACGGAATGCAAACTCCACTGCACGGTTTATGTCTCGGATGTTATCTAGCAATACATTAACAGCTTGAACATTCAAATTGAATTTCTTAAAAATTGCAAAAGCCTCTTCATAGAGTTGGGCTTCCACAGCCACTTCCCCAACTGCAGGTCCATCAAAGTTGTCCAGCCTGTTGATGTAGTCCATAACTCTTGAAGGATCAGCTTTAATAGCTGTCAAGATTAGTAAGTTCTGCAGATTAAAGTTCCCACTGAAGGCAGAGTTTTGAAGCACAATCTTTTCTAGGAGCTCAATAAGTTCATGGGGAAGATCAGCAGTCATGAATGCCTTGACAGCTGCAGAAACTTGTTCAGGGCTCTTGCTCTCAGGCAAAGCAGTAGACACAACTTGATCAATGAGCTGCCTTCTAAATTCATTTTCAGGGTTCAGGACCTTATCCCAGAGATCACCATCCATCCTTTCAACTACATACCTACAAAGAACAGGTAAGAGTCAGAAGCCAACCTAACCGGCAGCAAAACCAAGCATAGTACGTACTAAATCCAAACAAATAACCAACCTGGCCTGCAACTTAAACAGAGAGTTCTTGTTGGTTACATTTATCAGTTCTTCGTCACATTGCCCTCTCCGGTAGGCAACAACAGCAAGGGTAGGATCACGCTTTTCACAGTATTTACCAACAACACGTGAATCATAATATGGGTTGGTAGTGAGGAAGTGCTCTGGATTATTGTTACTGTCTATAATGATCTTTCCCAGAGCATTGTGTACATGCACATCTTGGCTTCCTTCACTCACAAGGTGCTCCAGAAATTGAGTAAGTAATCGGAGCCGGTTCCTGTAAATCATAACTATTAAACTACAGAGAGAAGCATATTGCGAAGCAAAGCTAATAAATTACAATGAAACAGCACCTTTTCTCACACTCCTCCACAAGGGGCTCAACTGGAAGCAGTGAGCGAACTGATAAAATGAGGCCTTTAATAAAATCTTCAGGACATTCATCATCTAGCAGCTGTCCCACAACTAAAGGGGCATTTCCAGGATTTACCTATGCACCAAAGAAAAAAGGGTTGAGCCTAAACAAGATCAAAAGAGTTTCCAAACTAAAGGGGCATTGTCGATAGGCAAAAGTCACAAACCTTTTGGACATATCCTTCAATGTAGCGGAGCATGTTGCTAGTGTACAAGTAGTGTGTAAGGTCTGGAACAAAACCAAACCGGTCACACACATTGATTAGTGGCCTAGCATCGGGAAGTTTGGCTTCCATCAAGAAATTCTTAGTCTTTTCAGGGTCATAGAAATTTGATTCCCTTGTGACACGCTCAACCTCCTTAATTTGTCCAGTTTTTGCAGCTGCTTCAATGTACTTGAAATGGATGTCAGGGTCCTCACTGTAATGTTCAGATATTAAACTATTGAGTCAAACTAACAAAAATTTATTCCAAGAAACAGGAAATTTTGCTTTCAAAGTTATATTACCTTGTGCTCAAATAGGATCCCAAAAAGAAATATAAACCTTCATAGGATTTGAATTGCTCAAAGAGTTTTATGCAAGCATCAACCCCAAGTTGCTCACAATATTCTTTAGCAACCTACAGTAATATAAAGTTTCAGGTTAGCATGCCAAGAAATTGTCATAACACAAGCTTTCATTAAAAACAAAGATACAGTGGGTGCTCAGAAAGTTCAAGGTAAGATGCTGAAAGCAGGCTGAGAGACGATAGCAGAAGAAAGACCTGCTAAGAACAAAAACTATAGTTCATCCCACCCATCCAATTTCCCTTTTCTTACATCACTTATTTTCATGCAGCCAGCTACATGTGCCTTACTAAAGCTTAATGCAGCTTACTCATGAAATTCCCCTTTGCTCCAGCAACTTCCATCCCACAATTTCCGAAACAAAAATAAATAAAAGAACTGCTCCCTAGGTAGAAAAATGAGAAGAAAAGAAGAAATACATGCATACCTGAACAATAATCTGAAGATTACCCCTTAAGTTGACTAATAGAAGGTCTTTCATGCACTCCAAAGCCCATTCCTTCGAAAGAGTACCAAAGAATTCCACAAGTGCCTGAAAGATTTATCAGAAGAACATCAATTGAAGTTCAAATAAATCCAATAATAGACAATACAGAACTGGTAAGGTACAAACCTGTGGCTCGATTGCATGAGTGTTCACAATAACACGCTTGATATCTGGCAATTCGGTGTAGTGCTGCAAAAATAGTTGCATGTTTAATCAATTGAATTAAGAAAATACAAAGCTATTCAAGAAATGTAAAAAATGAAAATCCACCTGAAGAGCTCTAATGTACAGACCAGCTTTCTCACAGAGTTGAGCAATGCGGGGACGGTCATAATGGCTGAACATGCCATTTGCCAAAATAGCATCAGCCACATTGGGGAAAGTTATAAGATTGTATTCCAAGACCTGTACAAGAGAAGATTCAAACAACAAAAACCAGAAAAACACAAAAGAAGCTTCACAGCTTTATTTATCCTCAAGGAAACCTTGGTTTGAAGATGAGCGTGCTCAGGTAAATTGGGCTTCAGAACATCCAACAAAAATGCTGTTGCCTCACGGATCAAGTTCCTCTGCAGAATATTGGAACAACTTATCATTACATAATCACAACAGATTTCAAACACAGAAAGTAGAACAAGTGAATCAGTTCACTAACAACATCAAAAAAGCTTAATAGTCTCACAAATGACTACGAATAATTGTAGAAACCTGAAGAAAGAGTTCAGTTATGGTATTGTAGTCAACAGGACAACCTCCTTCCATTTGGGACATCATGAGGGCAAAGTTGACAGCTCCCTGTGCAGTGCAGACAAAAATCAGCTCATCTTCCACTAGAAAGAGAAATCCACACAAAGAAACTGATGCCTCATATGCTTCACCAGAACTTGTGAAAAATTGCAGAGGGGAGAATAACAAAAAAGTTGAACTGGAAAATCAGTGAATTAGCCCAATGCATGCTTTGCACATACCTGAGGATCTGAACGAAGAATTGTTTGCAGAAGGAAAAGATAGTCCGGCGTATAGCCAACCTGTTTCAGTATGACAACTTGCACATCAAATACAGATAACTAAGCCAGATGACATGCAGATAGGATGCATCAAAATTATTACTTACTTATAGCAGTTAGGATGCATCAAAACTATGGCAGAAGAATCAAATAATAGTGTAATATTATGGACACAGACCTGCTTGGAGTATATCAGAATTTTATCAAATTCTCTTCGCTCAGCAAAAGCTGCAACAACTTTTGGAGTTGCCCTTGCTTTTATATAGATTTTAAGTGCAAGATCATTATCCACGGTCTACAAAGAAAATAAAAAAGAAAGAGAAACTTAATTACCCACAAAGCTGAAAGAACACCATTTCCCATGCAACAACAAAAAAAAATCACAATTGCAATATGGATAGGATATTAATTACCTTCACAAGGTCACCAAGCTCCTCACTGCATTCCAGCTTATCCTCAGCTAACCAGTTCTCCAGGAGGTTCTTTTTGTTCTGGTTAACCACTAGGCGTGATAATTCTAATGACTCAAATGCATTAAGTTTTCCTCTGGTTAAAAGTGTTCCAAAATACTGGAGCAGTGGGGGTGTTTGACCAGCTTGGACAGGCACACTCTGAAATTAATATGGGATATAGTCACCTTAACAACATCCCATTTCACAAACAAATTGCATAATAAACATTACCAAACATTAATTTTACCTGTAAAAGAAATATTAACACATACCTGAAATTTGGCAACAGTGTCAGGAGTGCGAAGGATGCCCTGTGGAGATTCAGCAGCAAGCTCGGCAGCCTCCTTATACTTTGTTTGAGCAAACAACTCTTGGAAACGCTGGACAACCTGAGACCCAAAAAAAAAAAAAAAAAAAAACACGAAAAAGAGGATACAATTGAGTTCTTGGTAACCAGCCAGCACCATTAAGAGGACCAAAGGTTGATGTAGTCCCCATTTTGCGCTAATGAGCAATTTGTGATACGGAGATATAAAAGAAGGCACTACAGAGGTACTCAAAAATGAACAAGGATGCATGCAAGTCAAGCAACCATTTATTTCTCCTAAGTGTGTGTGCGAGTATATAAATGATATAAACAATTAAAAAAAATATGCATCTACATTGCTTTCAATTATTACTCAGCTATAACATAAAGGCCCTTTTTGTTTGCATGTTTTTGAAATTTTGAATTTTATAATAATTCCTCATCATTCCCAATAAACCTTTTTACCATCCAACTAGACATTTTTATATTTCCAATACACTTCAAAATTAAAAACTATTTCCAAAACCAAGTTTTTAAAACATGATATCAAATTTATAATCAACAGTAGGACCCTGCACTACATGGAACTGAACCTAGCAAATTATGGCAAAGCTACCCACGTACTAACATTTGCAGAAACAGTCAGGCACGTCTAGATGCCTGTCAATAAAAACGGGACAGGGAAGGAAACAACTTACCAGATTCTCAGCTCCAGGAAGATTTCCTCTCTTAGCAAGATTGACAGCTAGCTCCAGATTATTTAACTGATAACAAAATGAAAATTTTACAAAAACTCACAAACCTAGTTCACCAAGGAAAAGGTAATTTTGAATCCCCCCAACCCGCATGAGATACTGTGTCCCCAACAACCCCACTGTGCCACTCAGGGGGGGTAAAAAGATCTGACACGATAAAATGGGGGTAATTTTGAAACCCCCCAACCCGCATGAGATATTCTGTAGCCAACCCCCCCCCCCCCCCAGGGGGTACCATCTCGAGGGGAGGGGGGATAAAAAGAATTGACTGTCAAGCTTTTGACACCCCCTGAGATAATACAGTGACCCCACCCCAAAAAAAAAAAAAAAGAAACACTATAAAAGGGGATAAAAAGAAGTTAGTATCAAACATACCTGGCCACTGACAAAAGGCACAATGGTGGCCTCATTCACAGTAGCAAGCAACACTTGGCCTCGCCTATTGATGGCATAGAAACCCCCAACTGATGAAGCTTCTGATGTCAGAAAAATAGGATCTGGACTAATCCTATTTCTATACACTGCAGTGGCAGTTTCTAGGTCATACACAAAAAGAAGTCCAAGCTTTGTGATCACGTATATCAAACTATATTTCTGGGAAATCTGTCAAGATTTGACAAAGCAACATGTGGTTAGAATGAAAATCAACAAAAATAAATCAACACCCAAAAAGGTAAACAAAACTGCAACTAATAGAAGTAGAATTTACCTGCATTGCTACTGGAAAGTCATCTGCGAAATCCGGTGGAAAGAAAAGATCTGCCTGTTTCTTTGAGAAAGACGGCTTCCCTGCAAGCACCGACATATGTTAAACCCCCAGAAATGCCAAGTCCGCACAATCTTTCGATATACAATAAGATGTCTCACATAATTTGTCACAAGGATAAATATAGTACAATAAACAGTTTTTAAACAAGGGTGAAAAAATGTTAGGAGTTCAAGAGAAGTAGAGAAGACGTGAGACCTCTACTTTATGAGTATATGGAATACCAACAACATAAAAACTATTAGCTCAGAAACCATGAGCAATAAATCAAATTAAGTATAGAGCGAAGAGAGAAGACAAAACAAGAGACAATCAACAAATAAGACCTGGCTGGGCTCCAAGCTCAATAATATGCAGTTTTGAGACTATTTGTCCCGCATTGGAGGTTTTTGTTGCAAAAGATATCAGTATAGAATCCTTGTCATTTCCTGGAACCTGCTCAATGAAGGAGAAAAAAAACACCTACAGTAAGCATCTCATTCAACAAAAAGCAGGCAACTGAGGCTGAGGCTAATATGAACGCACTCTGAAAGTGGTAAAGGCTGCAGCATGAGCTTCAAGAGCTTGACTACGCTGCTGATCCACAGAAAAGAGTTGCATGCTTCCCTTTACAAGTTGGGGCCTCTGCTTCCATAACAAGTAGATGAATTAGAGGTCAAAGATAAAACAGCATGCATAAGACATGATAAGTGCAAGAAAACAACCACAACCATCTGAGAGGCCTACAAAAATGCTACCTCAACCACTATTATCGTGTCTTAATTAGACAAGTAAATTCCAGAAATGACACAACACTGCTTTCCACATAATAGCAAGAAAATAACTACCCACAGTCAGCAAGATTGAAGACAAACTATGGAGAACTCCTAGCTTACCTTTAATGTAAAGTTGATTCATCTGATTAGCAGTTGCCCTAACCCCCAGATATTCAAACATGATAAGTGCAAGAAAACAATCTACCACACACTTTCCATGATACCCCAATGTTTTAAAGTTTACAAATATTAATATTGAAGGAAGAATACAAAATTGTTTGTTGTAAGATATCCACTATCACAGGATATAGGGCATGTTCTTTTTGTTTCGTTTTGAAAATGGTTTTGGTTTCAACAGTAAATTTAATATATTTTAATCATATTCCATCATTTCCAATACAATTTTTTACTATTCAGCATTTACTTTTTACATTTTCAATACACTTTTTACATTATAAAACTATTTTTCAAAACTTGTTTTCAAAACCGTTTTCAAAACGTTCAAAAAGAACAGGCCCATAGTTTATCAAAACATATATCTCAAAACTTCTTTAAAAAAAATCCGGGGGATTCATGTTACATTGGCTAAAATTATAATGACCCTTCAGACAAGTAATTAAGGACAAACAACAGAAATTGTCATTAAAATAAAATAAAAAAAACAAGTGCTAAGCAATATTCAGTGGTAAAGAAGTAGATAAGTCAAATTCCAGAAGAACAAATACCTGAGACCTATCACAAACAAACAAATAGAAATGCATAATGAATAACTGCATATAAATCAATGGATTACATGACATATATAAACCTAACGACGCAGAAGTATCAAAATGCGAACAGTAAAGTGTCAGAATGTAAATAGTAACAAGTAAAAAATGCAAACTGTAAATCTCAAAGCAACCATAGAGATCAATAAATTTTAGTCCAACCTAAAAAAATATGAAGCCCAGATGCTAAAAATTCAAACACTCCTTATGCCAGAAAGAAGAGGCAATTGCAGGAAAAATTTAAGTGAACAAAATACATGATTTCACACACCTCGGGGGATCCAGGGGCTATTCCAATCAAAACCAGCCACTTTTCAGAAGGATCACACCGATAGTTTATTATTTGATTGTTTGATAGATTAGCAGCTCTATCAAACATCTTTGCAGGTTCCGAGTCGCCTGCAAAGATTACACACAAATCAATTTTAGATGAAAAAATTATTTTAAGAAAATAAAACGTTTCAAAGAGTCCACTCTACTTTGCAATTTGAGAAGTGTAGTATACCATCAATGGACCAGTGATATACAGCTGTTTGCGTAACCAAACCCAACATCTTAGGCGTGATCCACTTCCAAAAGACCACCTACACCAAAAATCAAATAAATAAGCCCAAATCAAAATGAAAGTTAACATAAAACAAAAGGCAGGAAGCAAAACTTAGATAAGCTGGTAAAGAAAGGTGCAGTGCATAAAGTAGTTACCTGCTCAGGCATCTGATAAGACTTCATTTTTGCTTTAGCTTCAATGTTAAATATCTGCAAATGATCCTGAGTAGTGCCAGGAAGTTGAGCTTCGGAAAAGAAAAAAAGACTAGGGTCAGTAGAAACTTCTACTTGAAACTAAAACCACCCAAATTTCACATCATTCTTGAGACTAAGGCTCTGTTCTCTTGTGGCTATTTCCCAAGAATTATCACTTTTTTCTTCCAAAACTTTACACAAAGAAACAACTTCATTTTCCCAAGAATTCAAAATTAAAATTCAAAAATTCCCTCTAAATATCTACTCACATAAATTCAAAAAATAACACAATCATTACACTTTTTTACCTCTCACCTACACAATTTCCCCCAAAAAATGAAAAACTTCCCTCCAAAATATTTCCAAAAAAAAAAACCAAAGTTTCCCCAACACAAGCCAGAAAAGAACAGAGCCTAAGTCCAAGTATAGTGGATCACATAAGTAAAAAATATGTGCAAGAGATAACAGGCTATAAAATAGATAGAATAGCTCAATTTCAAAATGAAATTTCCAAGAACTTGAAAGCAGAATCAACTCCAAGATCACCCTATCTGTTATTTAGTAGACTAGTTAACTAGCGTTCCCTACAAAGAAAGACAGTGAGGCCTAAATCTGGAGGGTTAGCGATGTTAAACAACAGCATTTCAGTTTCTTGTACTCATTAGAGGGTGATCCAACAAGTTAAACAATTTTTTTACAAAATTTTGTTTAACACGGAATTGAAGTAAATGCAAAGGAGCAGCCTGATCAACATAAAGCTATCTAACAAGGCAGAAAAAATATGGCATGCGATGCAGCAAGTAAAACTAAGAAGAAATGATAGCATGCTTGGAGATGGAAAATTTGAAGGATATTTAATGCCTTCAAACATCAGCAACTGGCAACTGGCAACTGACTACAGACTATCACAACAGTACCATCAGTAGTTCAAGCAAGAAGGCTAAGAACTATCAACCCAGCAATATAACTTAACAAAGGAGCTTAATGTACTAAGTGTTCATATAGAGTGTCTAAGGAAACATGAGAATTACCAAATGTTGGTGAAAGAAATGCTTACCTTTTAAAGCCAATATCCTAGTATTGGGATTCATAAGTGCCGAATCTGCAGTAATTGGTCTCCTCAGAGGTTGCATTGGCATACTCATATCAATAATAACAACACTATTTTGCGGTGAAGTTTCCCGTACGCAAATATATTTATCAGATTCCATCGTCACATTCGTGAAAGTGATAAATTGCGGATTGATCCCTATGCTAGTCAACTGCAATCTCAAATCATGAATTGTAAGCCAACAATCCTCGAGAAAAAACAAGCCCAATTCTTACATGAATTTAAAAGCTCGACTACAGTATCAAACAACAGATCTAACATCAAACTAAAACGGCAGATCTAAACTAAATTTGAACTATCTAAAAAAGAAAAAGTGCGTTCGACAGTCGGAGTGAACTAACATGAGATTAAAATGAAGCAAAGTACGATTAAATTGGATCATAATTGATCTAAAATTGGGCAATAAAACAAAGCAGAAACGAAAGGAGTAAATTCCAGGGTACCGTTAGGGACTCCTTCATGGTGATCGGAGCGTTGGCAGCCGCCATGGTGGCGAAATCGAAGCTCCGATATCAAAACTCCGGATCTGTGAGAGACGCAAGTGAATCGCGAACCGCGAGTTGACGAAAAGGACAGCGTTGAAATCACTCAAACGCTGTGAGATCTAGGACAGCGAAGAAACCCTCGAGCCCTTGCGGAGCCCGCAGTACAGATTTAGAGAGAAATATTACAAACAAAAGGAGATCTAGAGAGAAGGACTGTGGAGGGGAAGAGGGGATTTCTTCTTGAGAAAGTGAGAGTGCGAGCGAAAGGCCTTTGCTTATATTTTTCTTTGCTATTTTAGGGGGCTGCTTGCAAATAATTATTAAGTGCGTGATTAAAATTAAATTAAATCCGCAGTGAGGTCTAATCTTGCAATAGATCTACTGTGGACAGAGGATAGAGGGGGGAGATATTGGTAATTCCATTGTTTTAGTGGTGGTGTCCAAGTTTTCTTTCTTTATTTTATCTTCATGCTCAAAATTGCATGTATTTTTCTTCTTTTTGTTTTCAAGAAATACTTCAAGAACGAAGTCAGGGTGTGTGGGGAGGGGAAGAACGAAATGGGGAGCCGCTGCAGAGTCATGCCAGCTTTGCATTATAAATAGGCAGAACTGACAAATATAGAAATCGAACCCCGACATTTGGGTGGCCTGCCTTGCGCACTAACCGATGGGATACTAACTCGTTCCTAAATTGCATTATATTGGTTTGGGCGACTTACATTTACAAAACTAACCTTGTCATTTTACAAAACTATAAGATATTAGTATACCCCTAAGCCTAAATATAACAAATAAACCCCTTCAAATGGAGTACAATTTATTATTCACACATGAGCAGGAGATATCGACCATTTTGTTGTTATTATCTTTTTCTCACTTGTTCCCTTATATTTAGAGTGTAAATTAGTTATAGATCATATATAATAATATTGAAGTTTGTACACTAACTCACTGTAATAGTATTGAAAATGTATAAATAATTTTAATGTCTTTTATTAATGATGACCATATATTATTATAAAATATAAAATATATTGTAAAATCAAAACAAAATCATAACATGGGTTAACGTACGATGCCTTCGTGAGTATATGTTAATATCAAAAAATTTAAAAAAAATGTTGAGCATATGTGGGAATTTTATTATTTTTTAAATGAAAATATGAACTTTATATTGGACATACATAAATTAAAAAGTGACTAATTTAATGGGATCAAGGGAATATTACATATTAAATATGGCTTCATAATATAAATACAACTAGTATTTATATATGGTATGTTCATTTGAATGTGTGTTTGAAAATAAAACTTTTAAGTGTTAATAATTGATGTGCATAAAATTGAAATCCCCCTTGGGCCTAACCCAATTAATTAAAAACTAAGAAACAGTAAAAGATAAAGAAACCCAGATCCATGTTCAAGTCAGAAAAGATCACACAAAACGAGTCTCTGTTACAAATTTAGGTCGGTCATATAATCTTATATTAGTCATGAAGAATTGAACAAGAAAACTCACTAAAGCTTAGGTCGGAATAAACTAATCTTAGATCGGTAGACCTTATAGCCCGGATCGGTATGATTATGTCAGTATTATTAAAGAATCTCAGGTCGGTAAAAGCTTAATGAAGTTAGATCGGTCAAGTGTTGAAACTCATCTCTATTTAGGTCGGTAATTTATGTATGATTAGATCGGTGAAGCCGACCTGAAATAAAGATAATAATATAAAATATCATGGTAGGGCCATTATTTTAATATGTGCAGATCAATTACAACAAAGAAGTCAAAGTTAAAGCCAGTTTTCCCGGAAAGGCAAAAAAACCATCATTGCAAAAGGAATAATTAGGAGCGTATGTCTCCATTACTCAACGGAACCATCAAGAGTAAGCTTATAAATACTCAGGCACAAGTCTCATTCGGGTAAGTTCCAATCAGCTATTTCTGGCAATTCTCACTAGCATTTCTTAAGCTCTTCTCTCATTTACAATTTTTCTGAGCATTCTTGTTCTATATTGCTTATCTCTTTCATATTACTGACTTAATCATCGGAGCCTATACAGGGGGGAAAGCCCCGCTCCCTTTCTGAATTGATCATCAATTGGTGAACGGAACAGTACGAAATCATCCAGTTTCATCATCTTTGTCAAGCTCAACAACCTTACTAAATTTTTCCCTCAAATTGCTCATCTCCAGTTGGGCCATTGGGTTCCTCAAAGCTTCATTCGAATTGGGCTATTACTGTCTTCAAGAGTTCTTTTGGGCCGCGAAGAAGCATCGTTCCCTCATTGTAATTTTTGCGTCACATCAACTGGCGCCGACTGTGGGGAACGTTTGATCAGATTATTTCATCAAATTTTCCTCATTTAAATAAATTTGTTGAAACCATGACGCAAACTCGTTCAGGAAAGGGTGCTTCTTCTTCTGACAACCTCAATGGGCTCACCGTTACAACCGCTTTGGTCCCTACTGTTTCTGCCACCAGTTCTAATCCTCCATCTGATCCACCAACTACTACCACCCTTGTTGAAACTCTCACCCCGGAATAGGAACAGGCAGAAAAAGATAGGTTCTTCCATTTATTTCCAGAACTATTTCACTTAATAAACCATGTTGCTCCTATCATCTCTACTCTTAATACAGAACCTCCCCTTACAACCACCACCACAGAAGCAGTTAACACAGAACACCCCTATGGTTTACACTGGTCCCCAACCGTTCCCCCACCCAGGGCTATCATCAACCCTGTGTCCAACCCCTCTGCTGCTTTAATGTCTAGTCTCCCCCCACAATCTACTACTATATGTCCTCCACAACCTGGGAGAGTTAATTTTTCTTCAATCAGTCATATTGCTGGTCCTCCTGACCCTTCTGTGGCACCACCTGTTTATACCACTGTAGCTTATACTCAGGCTAATCCTACTTTTCCGGGTCCCTTTGTGGCCCCCAATGCTCAGTTCAATAATGGTTCTTTTATGTCAGGCCTGCCCTTTCCCACTTTAGGACAACAAATGAGTCAATTGAATCAACCTGGCCATGGCCTACAAATCGGCCAAATGAATCAACCCTGTTATTACCCCGGATACACCACTACATCCAACCCCTCTATGTTTCAGCATTATGGTTTAGGCAATAACCGAGCCATGCAGCCGCCTTAGAAAATATTCCCTTGCTTAATCCAAATTATTATCCCGGGCCGGCCTAGGAAACTATTACCTCGGCCTGGGGGGACATCCCTTACGTCAGTCCGGATATCCCCAACTCGGCCTACCCGGATCTGGATATACTCAGATCGGACGAATTGCCCCCACGTCTCGCGTGTCTCATCCTTTTGGATGGGAGATTCAAATGGCACAATTTCCCCCTGGATACAGAGGCCTAGGTAAGGGTGACAAGTATGACGGTACCACCGACCCCACGGCTCACTGGATGCAGTGCATGAGCGTCATGGATACTGCCAACCTGTCCGACGCTAACCGATGCATGACATTCCATCTGACACTTAAAGGTCAGGCCATAAATTGGTATTGTACTTTGCCCCGAAATTCTATTCATTCTTTAGATCAGTTTGGTGACCTGTTTTTAGCCAATTTCATGGGTAATAAGATATTGTCTAAACCGATTTCACATTTAATGAACATAACACAAAAAATGGGAGAGGGATTACAGGCATACATAGATCGGTTCAATATAGAGTCTAGGCAATGTCATGAAAAAGATGATAGAATAATGATGGGATCATTTATTAATGGGTTACGGTCAGGACCTTTAGCTACTGAATTGGCCATCCGACCCCCACATTCTTATTTTGAAATGATGGTTATTGCTGTTAACTTTGCTGTTGTTGAAGATGCTACAGCTATAAAACAGGAAAGGGAAAGAAGTTTTTCCGATTTATATGGTAAGAGGAAAGCTCCTTCCCCAATTCTTACATCGGGAGGAAGTAAGAAATTAAACTTTGCCAATACCACTAATTCCATTCCAAAGGCGGGGGTAAGTGTAAACACTGTGTAGGTATCTGAGCCCTTCTCAGTCCCTCGAGCTGACATATATGCTGCCATTCAGAGTCAAGGGCTGCTGCCCCCAGCTCGACCCATGACGGGTCCCACAGATCGGCTCAATCCGGGCAGGTATTGTAATTACCATAAAAACATTGGTCACAATACTAATGACTGTCGTGATTTAGCTGCAGATATAGCTAAATTAATTCAAGTTGGGAAACTACCACAATATACACAAATAGCACCTCTACCTAAACCGGTGACTTCAGCAATCCGTGAACGACCTAACGGATGCTACCGATGTGGAGAGACCAGTCATTTTGCCCGCGAATGTCCCCAATCCGACTCCCGAGCCCCAAATGCTGGGGGTAACACCGACCTGAATATAGCAGGGATTGTAAACACCATAGCAGGAGGACCAACCCAAGGCGACTCTAACCGCCAAAGGAAACAGGTATACCGGCAAAGGAACTCTATTCTAGGTAAGCGTAAATCAGATACCATGACACCAGGCATTACTTTCGATGACACAGATACATTTCTGTCTTTCAATTGTGACGATCCACTAGTGATCGATTGCTACATTTCAAATTACCAAGTACGTAGGACATTGTTAGACACGGGTAGTTCTAGCAATATAATTACAACCAAGGCATTGGCTGGTTGTCAATTACACAAGGCACAGTTAAGTCCAGTTAGGACACCATTGATTGGCTTCGACAATCACCATGTTATACCTGTGGGACACTTGAGTATTCCCGTCACGTTACTGGCTGGACAGCTAAAACGTACGGAAACCATAGACTTCGTGGTCATTGATGAGCCATCACCATACAATGTATATTTGGGACGGCCTGGACTAAATCAGTTCCAGGCCATAGCATCTACTGTACACATGCTTTTAAAGTTCCCCACTATAGGTGGGGTAGCTTCTATTCGTTGTGATGTCTTGCAGGCAAAGCAGTGCTACATGATTTCCTTGAAGGAACCGACCCCCATAGATCTGAAATCAAAAATTACTTCTACCGTCAGTCCGACCTCCGTTAACATTACCGATCTAACAGGTGGCTCGGACCTGTCCATTGAAGCAGGGGCCGAGGTAAGAATTATTCCCCTCGCGGCCGATCCAAACAAGGTAATAAAAATTGGGGCTGATTTGCCCCCTCAATTACAATATGATTTGCTTAACCTTTTGCGTGAATTTGCGGAAGTTTTTGCTTGGGGACCGGAGGATATGCCTGGCATTTCTCGAAATATCATTGAACACAGGTTATCCATTGATCCCAATCATAGGCCGATCCGACAACGAAAGCGTAACCTCGGGGGAGAACGTAATAGATATGTGGAGATCGAAGTCAACGCCCTGTTGGAAGTACGTATCATCCGAGAAGTAGATTATCCGGAATGGTTGGCTAACCCCGTGTTAGTTTCCAAACCAGATGGTTCATGGCGCATGTGCATAGACTTCACCGACTTAAATAAAGCATGCCCCAAAGATTGGTTCCCATTGCCTTTGATCGACGTGTTGGTTGACGCTATAGCTGGATTTCGATTCCTTAATTTCTTGGATGCATATAAGGGATATCATCAAATCTTCATGCCCAAGGAAGATGAAGAAAAAACATCTTTTATTACAGACAAAGGTACATATTGCTTCATAACCATGCCTTTTGGTTTAAAGAATGCTGGAGCTACTTTTCAACGTTTAGTGAATAAAATTTTCAAAAAACAGTTAGGTCGAAATATGGAAGCATATATTGATGATTTACTTGTAAAAAGTAAAAATGAACTTGCTTACTTATCTGATTTACGTGAAACCCTTGAAACACTAGCCCAATGTAAATTAAGGTTAAATCCAAAAAAATGTGTTTTTGGAGCCACTTCAGGAAAGTTCTTAGGATACATGGTTTCTGAGGGGGGTATCTCGGTTAATCCTAAGAAAGTAGAAGCTGTATTGAAAATGCACCCGCCTAGGACAATTCGGGAAGTACAACAATTAACGGGTAGATTAGCAGCTTTGAATAGGTTTTTAGCCCGATCAGCAGAACGAGCATTACCATTTTTTAATATTTTAAAGAAAACTGATAAGTTTTTGTGGACCCCAGAATGTCAAAATGCTTTTGAACAATTAAAAAAATACTTAGCTTCTTTGCCATCTTTGACTATGCCTATTCATGGAGAACAATTGTACATGTATATAGCTACTACCAAATCTGTTATTAGCTCGATTTTGCTCCGAGAAGATAACCGGGTCCAGAGACCCATCTATTTTGTTAGTAAAGTTTTGCAGGCCGCAGAGAAAAATTATTCTAGCCTAGAAAAGCTAGTCCTGACTCTAGTTCACTCCACACGGCGTCTTAGACCTTATTTCAACTCGCATGGAGTCATCGTTTATACTGACGCACCCCTCAAAGCCATCTTACAAAAAGCAGGAGTTTCAGGTCGACTCACCAAATGGGCCATTGAATTAGGAGATTATGACATCACCTTTGCCCCACGCACAGCAGTCAAAGGACAGGTGTTGGCGGATTTCATAGCTGAAGGAGTACCAGACAGCCAAGAAAGCATATCAAGTCCGTTAGAAAAAGCCGATCTACTTTTAGCAATAGTAGAAGGTGATAATGCGTGGACTCTCTACGTGGATGGTGCCTCAAGTCAGTCCGGATCGGGTGCAGGGATCGTCCTCACCAGCCCAGAAGGAGAAATTCACACGTATGCTCTACGATTTTGCTTCACAGCCACAAATAATGAAGCAGAGTACGAAGCCATGATAGCCGGCCTGAAGCTAGCTCGAAAATTTGGAGTCGAAAATCTAAAAATTTGTTCAGACTCTCAGCTCGTGGTTAAACAAATTTTGGGGGAGTATAAGGCTAAGGATCGACAAATGGAGGAGTATTTAACAATGGTGCAACAGCAACTAAAATTCATTCAAAAATGGGTTATAGAGCGGGTCCCGCGAAGCAAAAATACAAATGCTGATGCCTTGTCCAAATTGGCTTCTTCGGTTTTTTCTCACCTGACTAAAATCATCCTAGTAGAAGAAGTACATACCAGGAGTACAGCCGAACCAAAAATCTTGTCTATAAGTGAAGGACAGGATTGGAGATTTCCTATATGGAAATACCTACAAGATGGCACTCTACCAGAATCCCGGAAGGAAGCACAACGAATACAAAGGAAGGCTGAACACTATCAGATAATCGGGGAGGACTTATATAAAAAGGGTTTCTTGATGCCTTTACTAAAGTGTGTGGGATCGGGAGAAGCAAAGGCCATGCTGAAGGAGGTACACGAAGGAGATTGCGGGTCTCACATTGGAGCTCGGAATTTGGCTAAAAAAATAATCGGAGCTGGGTTTTATTGGCCTCGGTTATTCCAATAAGCAGTAGAGTATGTTCAACGGTGTTCCAGTTGCCAACACCACGCGACAATTCACAAGTTGTCGGCCTCCAGCTTTACGGGGATAATTGCCCCATGGCCTTTCGCAGAATGGGGGATAGATCTTATGGGTCCGTTTCCTAAGGTCGGTTCATGCCATTACCTTGTTGTGGCCATAGATTATTTCACAAAGTGGGTAGAAGCAGAGGCACTTACAAATATTACGGGGCGAACTGTAGCTCGGTTTCTTTGGAGGCAAGTCATTTGTCGTTTCGGTGTGCCCAGATCGGTTATTTCGGACAATGGAACCCAGTTCGAATCTAAGGAGTTCACAGCCTTGTGTTCAAAACTTGGCATCACCCAGCGTTTCGCATCGGTAGCCCATCCTCCAGCAAATGGACAAGTAGAACTCACAAACTGAACTTTGTTGCACGGGCTGAAATCCAGACTAGAAGATAAAGGAAAAAATTGGGTAGAACAATTGCCCCATGTGCTTTGGTGCCACCGAACCACCTAAATCAGCCACAGGAAAAACCCCTTTCGAGTTGGCCTTCGGGGTCAATGCAGTCATCCCCCCAGAAATACAAAATGGAGCCCCACGAGTTATGCACTTCGAAAGAGATCAAAATCAGAAAAACTTGGAGCTCGGCCTGGATTTGATAGAAGAAGTTCGAGACTCGGCCTATGTACATCAACTAAATTACAAAAATTTAGTTCGGCAACACTATGATGCTCGGGTCAAACATCGAGCCTTTGTACCAGGGGATTTTGTCTTACGAAACCGATCTATCAGCAGACCACAAGAACAAGGCAAGCTATTTTCTAATTGGGAAGGGCCTTATCGAGTAATCGAAGCTCGACCTACCGGAAGTTATATTTTGGAAGACTTGCAAGGACAATTGATTCCACGAACTTGGAATGCAGCACACTTGAGGAAATATTATCAGTAAAGCAGTTCGAGTTAAAGAAGTAAAAATTTGAAGGAAACAGAAAAGATCATTTTTATTCGATAATCAAGCTCGGTTACAAGGACGATCTGAAAAGTACAAAAGTTCTTCGAAAGGGACCAGAATCAGAAAAAATTCTACTAAGTGTAAAGCCGATTACATCACTGCAACTGCATCTAGGCCTGCTACCTACATTCCTCACACAGCCGAAGGAAGGGCAAGCCCGATCTAAGGAAGGCCGATCTCAAGAAGGAGGAGCTTGTGAAGAGGCTTCATCCGCTATTTCCTGGGGGTCGGCCACCGGATCCTCTTCGACCTTTTCTGGAATGGGAACACCGATGTCTCGGCATTCTTGCTTGATTTCTTCTACTAGGTCGTAAGGATCGCGTCCCTCCGGAAGCAAAGAACCCTGGGCTATGGAGTCTTCTGGAGCACCTTCCGCCGACCTGGAGCTCTTTAGCTCATCCCAACACAGAGTATACCCGCACTGGATTAACTCAAAAAAGCGCCGATTCATCAACTCCAGTAGGGTCCCTTCCTTGAAAGTTTTTAGTTCGGCCTGACGAGCTGCTTCAAAATCATCCAAGCTAACCATCTCGGCAGCTCTCTTTGTAGCCTTTTCTGCAGTTTTTTTAGCTTCATCGGCAGCTTTCTCCAGGGCAGTTTTCTCCTTCCCCCAAGAAGACTTTTCTTCTTTCAGGGCCTTCATCTCTGCTTCTAGGCCCTGGATCTTGGTCACCAGTTGGCTGGACTTCGTGCTCAGGTCTTGGTTTTGCTGCATTAGCCCGGTTTTTTCAGCTTCAAGCCCTGAGATCTTGCTTTTCTCAAGCCCCAGCTGAAACTCCAACTCCTCCACGGCCTTGTTCGGATTCTTTGACCTCTCTAGCTCAGCTTTGGGCTAAGATATCCAAGCTGTTGTTCTTCTGTTTGTGGCCGCGTAATTAAACAAGACCTGCAAAAATCCGAGAAGAAGGTAGTATAAAAGTAATATCCCAGGTAACCTTTTATTTCAGGAAAAATTTCTAATCATGTTTGGAAAATCACCTTTTTTATATGCGAGGCTATAAGGGCCTCCTGTTTCACCACTTCATTCAAATGGCCCCGGAGCTTCTCGTTGGCTCGGATAATCTCCTCGAAAGATTGAGAGGACTCGGCCGCCAATTCCTGAAATGGCATAAGATCCTCTGGTGGTGGCTCCAACGAATCGACCTGATGAATGGGCCGAGCTAGGGAGATCGGTCTCGCCTTTTGATCGCTTAGCACGATGACCCTCTCTTTGGTCACTGGGTCTGCGGGACCCAACAGATCATCAAGACTGGGCAGCTCGGCTCCAGTAGGGGGGCCCGACAGAATTTGTGGAGCTTTTGCAGCCTTAGCCGCCTGGATTTCTTCAGGGGTCGGCCTGCTCTTTTTTGAGACCCGGGTTAACAATGCCGAGCTAGGAGGATCGGCCACTTCGACCTCTTCAGTAAGGTCGATCTCAGCTGCTCTTTTGGAAGACCCCGAGGCAGCAACAGGTTTGTTGGCTTTTTTCTTCCTTCCGAACCCACTGAGACCACCTGAAAATAAGCGACTTGCAGAAATCAAAATTACCGAGCTATGAAAAATGAGGATACCATAAATAAAGAGTTCAAGGGACAGGTATTTACTTTCTACATTGGGGGATTGGCTTAGCCCGGCTGAAACAAGTAGAACCTCTGAAGGAAATTTAACCGAGTATTTGTCCGAGCTACTATGGGCTCTTAACGCCTTATAGTCCGATTGAATTCTGGGGTCGGACTTATCCCGGGATTGTTCAACTGGTAAAATAAATGGGGACCAACGGTAGGGTAGGTTTGCTTCCTCAGCCTTTACCATAAAAAACCTAGCCCTCCATTGTTTATTGGTATCAGGGGAGTCGGTAATTATTATAGGACTATTCCTACGCTTCTGGAAGGTCACCCACCATTTACCATAGGGGTATTTACGGACTGTATAAAATTGAAAAAACAGGTCTACTGTAGGTCGGAACCCAGCCCCAAAACACATATACATGAACCCTATCAAAAACCTAAGGGAATTAGGTACTAGTTGACTTAGCCCAATATTCAGAAAGTCACACATCTCGATCAACAGGTCTAGGGTCGGAAACCTCAGTCCGAAGTTAATATGATATTCATACACCCCGACCCAACCTTTAGAAACAGTATTTATCCTCTCCTCAGGCTCGGGTAAACGAATAGGAACAGAAGGATCTATATAATGGATCGACCTAAGGTTTATTAAATCGGCCATAGTCATTTGTGAAATTATTTCCTCGGGTTTAAATTCGTGTGTGGCAGCTGAATCTACAGCAATCAATGCAAATAATTATAGGTAAATCAATCCTATGCTCAAACAAGATAGAAAATAAATCATCAAAAATGAAAGGTACAAGGATGCTAACCTGCTGCCGGAGTCTGGCGCGATGCTCCGGTACCTGAGCTTCTCTCGGATGCCATTGCAGACTGATAAAAGGAAGAAAAGGTATGGCAACGGAGGGTAACAGCGGCGGGATAACAACCTTAGCGAATATTGCAGGAACTAGGACACAACGATAGAACTCCGGGAAAATTTCGAAAAATTCCGGCGAAGGGAAGGAAAAAGAAGGTAAGAACAAATTTCTCTCTTTTTAGGAAAGCAAATAATGTAGGATGCCAAATGTGTGTTGCTATCACGGTTTTTATAATGGAGCCTCGGGGAAATCGAAGAGACGTGGGCAGACCAAAAGCTGCATTCATTAATGACGCTTTGAGGACACAAAACGGCCTTGGAAGTCGTATCAATTGATAAATGTAAAGGCGTGTCCCGACCGGTCCGCCTCTTCAAAATCCCGACCTAGGGTAACGCAAAGGTACGTATTTATGATTACATTTATTTGTCCGAAAACTGTTCAAATCCTTTAGATCGAAATTACACTTATTACTATACAGTCAGAGGAAACTATTCTTTGTAGGTCGGATTTCATATTTCATGTTTTTATATGAAGTATAGGTCGGATAAATACTGGAAAATCTCCTTAGTCACATACAGCTAAGTTCGGAAAATTGGCTCAGATTAATCTAGAAAATCATATCCTTTATGCTAGGTCTTAGCTCGGAAAACTCAAAGAGTATTAAGTTTTAGATCGGTAAAACCTAGTACTGGGGGGGCTTGTTGATGTGCATAAAATTGAAATCCCCCTTGGGCCTAGCCCAATTAATTAAAAACTAAGAAACAGTAAATGATAAAGAAACCCAGATCCATGTTCAAGTCAGAAAAGATCACACAAAACGAGTCTCTGTTACAAATTTAGGTCGGTCATATAATCTTATATTAGTCATGAAGAATTGAACAAGAAAACTCACTAAAGCTTAGGTCGGAATAAACTAATCTTAGATCGGTAGACCTTATAGCCCGGATCGGTATGATTATGTCAGTATTATTAAAGAATCCCAGGTCGGTAAAAGCTTAATGAAGTTAGATCGGTCAAGTGTTGAAACTCATCTCTATTTAGGTTGGTAATTTATGTATGATTAGATCGGTGAAGCCGACCTGAAATAAAGATAATAATATAAAATATCATGGTAGGGCCATTATTTTAATATGTGCAGATCAATTACAACAAAGGAGTCAAAGTTAAAGCCAGTTTTCCCAGAAAGGCAAAAAAACCATCATTGCAAAAGGAATAATTAGGAGCGTATGTCTCCATTACTCAACGGAACCATCAAGAGTAAGCTTATAAATACTCAGGCACAAGTCTCATTCGGGTAAGTTCCAATCAGCTATTTCTGGCAATTCTCACTAGCATTTCTTAAGCTCTTCTCTCATTTACAATTTTTCTGAGCATTCTTGTTCTATATTGCTTATCTCTTTCATATTACTGACTTGATCGTCGGAGCCTATACAGGGGGGAAAGCCCCGCTCCCTTTCTGAATTGATCATCAATTGGTGAACGGAACAGTACGAAATCATCCAGTTTCATCATCTTTGCCAAGCTCAACAACCTTACTAAATTTTTCCCTCAAATTTCTCATCTCCAGTTGGGCCATTGGGTTCCTCAAAGCTTCATTCGAATTGGGTTATTACTGTCTTCAAGAGTTCTTTTGGGCCGCGAAGAAGCATCGTTCCCTCATTGTAATTTTTGCGTCACATCAATAATATATTCCAATTTTAAGAGTGTGTGTTTAGAAAAATAAAATAAAGTTGGTGTGCCCCAGTTGCGTATCGACTCAACCCGCAATCTAGAGACTAGCCCAAAAGGGTTAGCCCACGAGAATATAGTCGGTTGTAAACTAGGCCCATACCCAAGGACAATTCTGTCAAATGCAGGTCATGTCACCCACTTTCAATTTATGACAAGTGAATCATGAGGCCATGATAACCAGGCACTCGCCCCATGATTGGGCATATCGTTGGCACAACCCCAACAGGCATAAATGAACTCCTCACTGTAAATACAAGCACAAGACATCAATGAAATGTACATTATAAATCAATTGCATTGTTACTCTGTCAAATCAACTCAAACTTTATGCTAACTTAAAATTTATAGTGCTAACAGGGTACACTTCTCTAAAGTACAAGTATATTTACGCTCAAATATCACTTGAGATGAACCCTATAGTTCACCTTCGATAAGTCCCAACGCTCAGACGAACACAATGTGCTTCATAAAAAATATATACATAAATTATTATAAATACAAACTGTACAGTAAGAAACTTAAAACTATTGCATAACCAAAATTGTCATACTTTTCTTTAAAGCCCAAATTGTCATACTTAATATTTAGGAAAGCATCACCCCTATTTGTAACTTGTTAGTTTGAAATACAAATTTAAGAGATGATAGTTAATTGTATACCTTACCATTAATGCAAATGATTGTGATAATAAAAGAATTCAGTATTGTCGTGACATTATATCACAATAGTTGATAAAGAGTATCAACTCTTAATCATACATTTTATTTCATATAATTGCGATATCAATCCCTATATAATTATGGGGTTATTCTTTACTGAAAACTCGTACTGGTTCGAGTTGATTTTGGGCTTCAAACCCAAAATACATGTTCTGCATCCAGGTTTGAAACCCTTTTGCAAAACAAATTTTTTTTCCCCAAAACCTCTTCTCTCATCCTCTTCACTCCCACCGCCCACAACCTTCTTCTACTTCATTACAACTCTAACTCTTGTACTCCCATTTGATGAAGACCGTTCCTAAGCAACAACCTTCTATGCTTGGCGGAGGTGAAGGTGGCGACGGAGGTTTAATTGAAGGATTGTAGCTGTACGTACTCCAACAGTTCTCCATTGTTGCGTCGCAATTGCTTAGACACGAGGGATCTGTTGCTCTCTCCTCGAATGACCAATGACAACGGATTTGTTTTCTCCCCTCGAACGATCAAAGACAACTGAACAATCACACAACAAAGCTTTGCTTCAGGTAGAGGTGGAGTTGATTTGGCCTCCAATTCAAATACATCGGTAGAGAAGGGTAGGATTTTTAGGGTATAGGGTGGCGGTTGAGCAGATGGTGGTGGTGGAGGGAGGATTTAAAACTTGTTTTGAGAACTGTGTTTTTTTATTTTGGTCTCAAACCAATTTGATTTGAAACTTTGTCTCAAACCCAAGTAAAGAAGAGGCCCTACAATAAGAACTAGAGTATATAGTAGTAAGAAAAAGTGCCAATTAATTAAGTTCAGGTGTAACACATGTTTTACCAAATCATGTTCGGGTTCGATGACTCTCGAATTTAGATATAATAATTATAATAAAGCATCAGTCTTTTTATTCTATTTTTTAAAGGTTATTTATTTATTTATTTTATCCTTGCATTTAAAAAATTCGAACACATAATTTCATAAGTTCGAATGTTGTAGGTTTGCAAATGTAAAAAAATAAAATAAAAATATAAATGTAAAATAAAGTAGGATGAAATGGGCCTCGATTCAGACCCTACTATAGCTGAATGGGCCTCACTTGTTTTGACTCGCGGGTATTGGGCTCTTGGGTCATTGGCGCTAGCTTTTAGTTGGGTTTATAGAATTGCGTTATCATAAAATCTTATAATATTTCACCAAAAATAAAATAAAATAAAATAATTCTTATTACAATTGTAAAGTGTTATTTGTAAGAATTATTTTACTATATGTATGAACCATTCAAGAATAAAAATACAATAATATCTTTACAGTCATGCAAAGGTCTCTCTCCTCTATATATATATATTTCCCTTTTAAGAACCAACCTCCGATATAGTATACGAAAGTTTCCAAGCCTTTGTCGGCTTGTGACGGAGGTTTCCTCCTTTATTTATTTATTTTTTTGCGGAGGCCGGCGAAGGTTTTAGGCCTATGGCAGAAGTTTTCTGAATTATTATTATTATTATTACGAAGGTATGGAACACCTTTGCTATAGGCCAGTGGAGGGTTATAAAACCTTTGTCGCCTATGGTGGAGTTGTAGAAAACCTTTGTCACATGCCACCAGAGGTTTATAAAACAATCGCTATCGGAGGTTTTACTCCTTTAAAAAAATTAGGTATAAATCCTTTAGGAGACGGTAAGACATTCTTATATGTTTACCTCTTAAAATTTTTAAATGATTGTTGCATTTAGTAAAATGGTTTATACAAATATCACCATCCTTATAATTTTCAAATTTTTTATACATTTATAAGACATTTTTTTTATAAATAATTTAAAATTAAATTATAACTTTAATTTATGGCGACATTTATTTCGGCGGTGGCCTTAACTCAAGTGGCCTTTTCCCCGTAGCCTAGGTTGAACGGGTCCACCGACCACCGACCGTGAAAATGCATAATTATATCCTCCATTTATATCTCAAAGAAATTGACAGTTCAACTTTAATTTGTACCTTTAAACTTAAAATTAAACACAGTTTATAACCAAAATAGAGATGTATACCAATGCCAAACTATAAGGAACCAATGTAATTATATCCCATTTCAATAATTTTTCTTTTATATTTTCTATTGGGCATGTTCTATTTGTTTTGGTTTTGGTTTCGATTTCTACAATAAATTTAATATATTATAATTATTTTTATTATTTATAACATAATTTTTTACTATTTAAGTATACATTTTTATATTTTTAATACACTTTTTACACTAAAAAAATTATTTTTGAAAACCAGAAAAAAAAAAAAAAAGATGAAAGAGAACAAGCCCCATTTGAAGATCAATTGTAGCTCACAATTTGCTTGTGTCGAAGTATTTTTAAATAAAATGTAAACATAAAATAATATTTCCGCATTTGTTTCCTGATTTGTGTTTACTAGGACTACATTTGATTTGTAGTCCAGAAAACGTGTTTGACCGTTGACAAGGGTGAGTCATCAAACGCCTCCCAGCTCAGTCAAAACCATGACCAATTTGTGAAGAAAAAAAAAAAAAAAGTTTCTAGAGTGTGAGTACAATCCGTATTCGCACCAAAAGAGCGTGACTTTACGGTATTAAAATCAAATGTATTATGTTGATTTTTGTTGCACTTGTTGGCCTATGGCCGTGGTGGCGACGTTGACGCAAATGAAATTACTAGAACTCTATTATCCAAGTTGGGAGTAAAGATTTGTAAGTTTGTATGATGTTTTGATTTTGTTATTATTCATTACTCTATATTTTATTGAGAAGATGCTTTTTTTTAATATCAATTTTATAATACAAATAGTATATTAAAAATGTAATCGACTGTAGAAATGTGTAATAAAAATGACACTCATTTTGTCCCATATAAGAAGTAGTCCATTTGTTCTAATTTTATATTACACACTCTTATATATTTTAAGTTTTGTATCTTAAAAGCTATTATAAGTTGTATAGTTTTTTTTTTATGGACGTAGATAATACTAAATTATTATAAGACAATATAAAATGTATGGTATGAAACAAAACTAAAATTATTTTGTTATGATAAATATACACAATTAGATACTCCCTATGTTCTGTTAAAAAAGTCATGTTTCATCTCGTTTTGTATTAAGACTGGATTCAAACATTTATTTTGATTGTGATTTAAAAATATTAAAGTTATATTAGTAATGTAAAAGGGTGTGATTGAAATGTGAAAAAGTTTATTAGGAATGATGAAAATTATTATAAAATCAAAATGAGGTTCAAACTTTGGTTTGAATCTCTTTACCAAACACGTTATTAAATTTTTGTTATTAAAATTTTGAATTAAAATAGTAACCTATACTGTTACTAATAAAATTATGTGTATTCACAATTAACCAAAATTTGAAAAATAAAGATATTAGTAAAAAAAATGATATCAATTATTTATTTTAAGTGTTGTATTTTGCGATTAATAAAAAATTGTACATACGAGAATCTTGTAATAGAATGCGAAGTGCAAGCAAAATAATGTAGCCACTATCAATACATACGGTGTCAAAAGTGGAAATCAAGTGCCGCAGTGTCTGTGGCGTTTTACGTGCAATCCACGACTCCAGTGGGCGCTTGAGCTTACTAAGTCACAGACTCACAGCTTTGACAGCGTCACGGTCACCACCACCGATTGCTGAAAAGCTAGCCTATCGCGGTATATAAATGGAAAAAAACTGAAAAAGAACCCACAAAAGGTTTTATTCATTTCCCACCTTGGTTGAAGTTGAACGAACCACAAAAGAGAAAAGAAAAACAAGCTGCAGCCGGCCGGCGCTGAAAAGAGCAAACGATCGAGACGATGCCTTGCGCTGTAGCGACGGCAGCAAATTCACCAGTCGGTGTTGGTGTTTTCACGCTGTCACCCAGACATAGAGTTCCGCCGGTTTTCTGCAAACCGTCCACGTCACTCTCCCCGTCGCCTTTATCCCCGTCCCCGCCGCCGTCTCTGTCTCCATCTCCTTTATCTCCGTTTACGACTCTTCGGCTTCAGAAACAGCTGAGTAGCCTTGCTAACTTCGGTAACCATAGATATGGAAGTAACAGTCGCGATAGGAATGAGCCGATCGTGCGTTCCGCGTCACCGTCGCCGGCGCCCACTCTGTTGAAAAGGAAACGCCCAGCCAGAATTGATGTCTCCCTTGCTCCGATCAGCTTGTCTGGTTGCGGAAATCAGAATACCGGAGACTCTGAGAGCTTCAATGAGGTGGAGGATGCAGGGGAGGGATATGCTGTGTATTGTAAACGAGGGAAAAAGCGCGGGGCTATGGAGGATCGGCACTCCGCCGTTGTGGGGCTCTTAGGGGACTCGAAGAAGGTACACATCAGAAAGCGCTTATCTTTGATCTGCTTTTTTCATGTTTTATGTGTTGGATTGAAAGCCTTGTAGACTTGTAGTTACCTGTATGCTGATTTTCCAAGTTTTGAATTAATTTGACTAGGTGAAAATTGTATATGATCATCAGAGATATTGAGGATTCTGTAAATCAAACTTCTGCAAAAGAAAACTGAAAATTAAATTGATACACCAGCTGTATTTGGTAAATCTAAGGCTTAAACTGTTGAAATGGAATGAACGAAACGTGGGAAAAATTATACGGGAAGGAAGAAGTGGATAGTTTCATTGAATATAACTAGCGGATTTGAAAGAACATTAGCCTATGTGTTTTCTGGTAGAGGCCTTCTAGCATATTTCGTTACACTTTTTTTTTACTAAAGCTTTTAGGGCCAGTGGTAATTACTGTTTATTGCATTGCATTGTTAATAATGATAAAATTTTCCATTTCAGGCTATCTTCAGTGTATTCGACGGACATGGAGGGGCAAAAGTAGCAGAATTTGCAGCTAGGAACCTGAATGACAACATTGTGAATGAACTGGGCAGGAGAAATGAAGGCAGCAGCATTGTAGAGGCAATGGAAGAGGGGTATCTCTCAACAGATGCAGAATGCATGAAGGACGACATCAGAGGAGGGGCTTGCTCCGTGACTGCATTGATTCACGAAGGCAACATTGCGGTATCAAATGCCGGTGACTGTCGCGCAGTTATGAGCCGGGGTGGAGTCGCCGAGGCCTTGACAGATGATCACAGGCCCTCGAGACAGGATGAAAGAGAGAGGATTGAGGCCATGGTAGGTCTCAGTTTTAGCTTCTTTTTTCAGTTTCCAAATTTATGTGCAATGGTTGTTGAATTGTGCAATTTGTGCTCATGGGATTCTTGCTACTTTTGCAGGGTGGCTATGTGGATTGTTGCCATGGAGTTTGGAGGATACAGGGATCTCTTGCTGTATCAAGAGGAATTGGTGATTCCCATCTTAAGCAGTGGGTGATAGCAAAGCCAGATACTAAAATTTTAAAGATTCGACCGGACTGCGAGTTCTTAATCTTGGCCTCTGATGGTCTTTGGGATAAGGTAAATTGCTGGGATCTTTGCATTCATTAATGAAACTTTCCAATGTGTGAGTGAATTTTGGTACTGAAATTGCTTATTCTATGGCGTTTTTTCAGGTTAACAATCAAGAAGCAGTGGATGTAGTACGTCGTTTATGGTTAAAAGATGACAATTCAGATGGATCTGGTGCTTGCAGAAAGCTTGTTGAATTGTCATTAGAGAGAGGCTCCATGGATGATGTTAGTGTAGTTGTGATTCAATTAGCTCACTTTCTCCCGTGAATAACAAAAGATGTCTAACTATACTCTACCCGACTTCTAAAAAATATTAAAATAGAAATTTTAATCGTAAGAACCCGATGCTTATTCTCTCATTCTCATTGCTACTCGCCAAACACACCTATATTTGAACGGATCTGATGACAAAATTGGATAATTCTGAAGTGAAGACTTAACTGTGTTTATGCAAAAAAAGACATGACAACTGACGAGATTAGCGCTTCTGTAGCAAGGGTACCTGAAGATGCAAGGTTATTTTTGGTTCTCAAGAATAAACATTGTAAATACCAGATACATCATTTTTGTAACGGGGTGTGGTAATAGTATATGAGGAGGCTATGAGCTAATAAAATTATACTCACTCAACCATTTTTTTTTTTTTTCCATTTTGAGCACATATTTTTTATTTTTTTTGGCAAAACATACGTTTATTTATTGATTCAGAAACTGGAAAGGTAATTTTCCGTCCTATGAATAGTTTTTCTTTCTTGTAAAAATGGAGAGTTAGAAAATTTGTAATAATTGTTATAGCAGATGGCGTGCAAATTCTGAAGTGGAAAACCAAAATATGATTGTCAAATCATTTTATATCAAAGCTTTCAGAGTCTCCCACCTTTCAATAAAGAGTATAAAGTTAAATACAAAAATGCCCCCTCAAATTTCATGAACGCCTATTCGAAAATTGAGGAAAAACGATTTCTCAAAAATGTTCTTTTTGAAGAAAATGATATTCCAGTTAAAAAAAATATTTTCTCATTTCTCGTTTTCTTCATGGTGTATGATGCATCGCCCGCAGCACAACCACCATGGTGTTGTGCGGTGCTTATCCTTAAAAGAAAAAAAAAAAAAAAAACTTTTAGAAATGCTGCAAGCAGCGCAGAACTGCGGAGCAACTTTTGGAAAAAAAAATAAAATTATAGCCTTCCACAAAAGAGAAAAAAAGACTTTTAGAGAAAATGAATTTTCTATTAAAGAAAACTATTTCTTTAAATAGTTTTGGAATAGGCCTGCTCAGCCATATATATGATTAAGAAGAAAGGGAAAGAACAATCATCCAACTAATGAATAGTGGGATCAAATAAAGTTTCTACATGTTTAGATAAGATTCTAGCGAATATCTTAGGACCTTTTCTGGCATTCCATGTATTTGTGTTCCAATAGACGCAACGTATGTAAACCTCGTCCTTCCATTGAACCAGCACCTCGTCACTGTTATTGATGCCACAAATTACTATGCTTTTATTCACTGGGTTGAATAATGTCCGATTTGGAGGAATCATATTCATCTCCCACTCTTCAGTTTCGATATCAATCAATCTATAAATCTTTGTGCATTCAGTGGTGTCAACCCTTGTCATCAAAGCAACACATCCTTTAACCTCAAATATTTTGCCGTACATCCCGTCGTCCGTTGGGAGATGTACAAATTTAAATTTTTCTTCGCCAACCCAGAAAACCAGAAGTACTGGTTCAGGATGGGAGACGTAAATGAATATCTTACTTTTTAAATATAAACAAGTTTTAGATAAAAACAACTCCTTAGGTGTCTCTTGAGGAAGACGGTGAGTGATGTCCCTCCACGATGAATTATTGGTTCCGAGAGTGATAACTTGGAAACTATATTTCCCTTGGCACATTGTTATTTCGTGGGGATGATCATCGCAATCGCAAATAAATCTTGTGACGAATGAGACGTGACAGAAGCTTAGTATCTTGTATTGTTTAGTTAGGGCATCAAAGCCTAAGTAGTAAAAATTATGAATGTTAGGAAAATTCACACCATGTCGAATTGGGATATGATCTGAGATATTGCTCAAATATTGGTCGGGAAGACGAAACTGTTTTCTAGTGGTAGGGTTCCATACAATATCACCGCAGCATATTAAACCTTCAACACCTTGGCTGGAAGGGGAAAAGTGCAGAATGGATGGAGTTGGAGTTGGGACGGGCGTAATCTTCTTGGTCTCGGATTCTTGCAGATCCATTAATATAAAATTTTGTCGTTGTTGGTCGCAACCGAACCTGTACAAACGTTTCCTCCCTTTATCTACTAGAAATTTGACCCCGTTAGGTCGATGGTAGGATCGGGTACGATGCATGTTCACAAAAGAAGGGTGGTCTATGAGAGAGCGCCAATGCTTTGAGACGCATCTGAACTTGAGCAAGGATTTCACAGGGAGCTCTTTTAGTATTAGCAAAATAATATCTTCGGGGATACACTGTTGATCGATCATCATCACCGATCGAAGACTTGTAATGATTCTGATCAGAAAGCGCACAAGATTGCGCACAAGATTGATGATCATCGCGTTGTAATAGTTCTGACCGGTAGACGATGCACCAGATCGATGAATACAGATCGATGGTCCTGGAGAGTATTGATGTGATTCAATTCAAAAACTCTCTGGTGCGCCTTTTAATATATGTATAGTTGTGAAGTTATAAGTGCATCTTCCTTTTCCAAGTCTAAATCTGAACTACGATACGATTTGGAAACTACCTATTACCAAACTGAAAACTAATCCATGCATGGATATCAACTAATTAAGTGCATCTTTTATATATTTATTTTATCGAAGTTTAGTTGTTGCTTTTTTTGTTTACTTGTAAGTTGACAACAAATCCCCTCAAATTTACTTGACTTTCAAATCTTCATTCACTATTACATTAATTACTAAGAATCTATGAAAATATAAAGTTACATTAATTAAGGGTTTAAAAGTAATTTAAAAACCGTGGAGGTGCAAATAGTTAGTTAAAACGACTATTATTTTGAAACGGAATCGTAACTCTATTTTAGACATGCAGGTTCATCATTCATGGCTCCTAAAGTCCTACTGTCCTGCTCACATAGTTATTGTATGATAGCACAAGATTAGACTACAATTAATTACTAAGAAACAGACTCAACACCTACATTTTCCTTCATTAATTACTAGTAATTTAAGCCTACCAAATTTTCAACTCAATATCGATCTTTAGATTCATTACATAAACTGCTAACGGTAATTATTAATAATCATTTACTAATCACACACTAAATAAATCTTCAATTTTGTGTCACACCCAAGTATACGTACTCCTTGAGATCTTTTATCCAGCTACTTTAACTTTGTCTTCTCCGTCTACCTTCTCATAATAGAGAAAAGGGTTCCACATTCCACTGTATGAGATGTCAAACAGGAAAAACGAGAGTAAAATAGACAAAAGATATGATCTTAGAGCAAGTACTCTAATAATAAACTGTTTAATTAAACTTTAAACGTGGGAGATGATGCGTGGATTTGGGATGGCGTATTCAAGAAACTGAGGATCTTTTTCCAGGATGGTGAGCTCTGCTTCATCGGCGGCCAACCAAAACTCCAGTCCTTTCCCACTCGGGGCTTCCATGAACACAAACTGCTGCTTCGACCGGTACCCAACCATGTCTCCCATGTGGGCGAACCAACTGGGTTTTCCCCACCCGAAATCAACATCGTATAGACCCATATTGTGGGCGCTCGTGAACCTATAGATCTTTATATTCTCATTCGTCCCCAGGCTCTCCAAATACGCGTTCAGGGCGTTGAAAGCCTCGTCGGTCTCCAGCTCCGCCACGCTTTCTTTGTTCAAACTCTCGAACGCCTCCCTCAATATCTCCGCCAAACCGCCCAGCTCGATCTTCGTCGGATTCGATGGGTCCAACTCGTAGAATGCGAAGGCTAACCAGATTACGTTCCCGAACGTGTTATCAGGCAAGGGCGGGTCGATCCTCTGTCGCAGGTTGACAGGAAAGTAATATAATTAAATATAGAAAAAGAAATATGCTTACAGTTATTTCAATTAAAAAGGTAATTAAAAAAAATGTATATTTTATATATTTTGTAACTTCTAAACTAAAAAAGGATAGGAAAAAAAGAAAAGAAAAAAGAAGCTCATATTCATTAAGGGTGTATATGTCATTTCATCATTATTAGAAATTAAAACAGTTGATTTTTTTGTTTGACCGTTAAACTTGACTGAAAACTTAATATTTACCAATTTAGATAAATCAAAGGGGAGTTATTGGTAGCTTTCTAAACCACCGGAGGGTAGTTGGTTATTTTTCGAAACCACAAGAGGATTATTGGTACTTAACTCTATTATTCTGACTATAAAAGATCATGTCTAAATGATTAATGTCCCAAAAGTATTACAACGAAATTTCATAACTAGCATATATAGAACAAAATAGGTCACCCAAACTAAGATCATGAAACTACCTTCATATACATAAAGAGCCAAAGCAACTATAGCTCTAGGTGCAGTAACATCAACATTGATTGAAGTCCCATCCATTAGCTTACAAGTAGCAAAAGAAATGACAGGAATTAGTGAAAACAAGAACATAGAAGCAAATAAACAACAAGATCACTAACTATGTGTAAGATGCCCCCAACATAACTTGTAGTATTAGCATTGCAAGAAATAATAATGGTAACCTGTTCAGCAGTGCGCTGGTGTTCATCAGCTGATGGCGTTAGCAGTTGGAATATCGATCTCCTGAATAAGACGAAGAGCGAGAAAACACACTATGCTTTTGCAGGACATAACATAAGCAATGGATATACATTTTTATGGACTTTGCCACCAATGTATTGGAACAACAAATACATGCATCAACCAAAGTCTCCATGCAGCCAAGAGCGAGCATCTCAGTAAAGAACAAGAGTTAGTTATATCTGTCTGCCTCATCAAATTCATAAAATTGAGAACTACACATGGATACACAATTTTAATCTAAGAATCCGAATCTCATTCCCCCATTCTTATTGTTGCGCACAAACGCGCCCATACTTACTGGACCTTGATGCCAAAATTGGATATTCATGACATTGCTTGCACCTAAAAAACGATGACAAGGATATGATTGCGTAGCAAGGGGTACCATAGTTATTTTTTTGTTCTCAATTTTCAACGTTGTAAATACTACAGATACATGGTTATTTGCGTAGCAGATGGTTGTGAAAATAATAGACAATTTGTGAAAAAAGCATATGGTTGTGAAAATAATAGAAATATATTGTCAGAAGTGGGATTTGAACCCACGCCCTCGTTAGAGGACCAGAACTTGAGTCTGGCGCCTTAGACCACTCGGCCATCCTGACTTTTGTTTATAAATTTCTATAAAAGCATATATGAAGATTCCAGTCAGCCTTCTTGACTCCCCTTAGCCCATCAAAGAAACCGCTCAAGATGAGGAGAGAAAAAATAAAACAGAATTCCAAATTTTGAAATTTTGACCAACCATAAGATTAATGCTTAACTTGCCCCTTATATTTTTTGAATAAGATAAAATACAAAAATCCCCCTCATATTTCATGAATATATAAAATAAATTATAAGGTTTTAGAAAGGGCAAAATTATCCCTAAACCTATAAAATTGTTGGGTCTATTTTGCGTATTATTTTTATTTTTAAAACGTTTGGTATGTAGTTTTTTTAAACATTTGTAATTTATTTTGTACATTCATAATTGTTCATAGATTTTTATATTTTATCCTCAAGATATATACTTTGCCCTGTAATTATTAAATTAGTGATTGACCTTAAATGATAGTGATACCGTTGATATCAGCAAAAGTCTGGACAATGATGTTAATTGAAGTGAAAAAAAAGGACATGTCAGAAGTAAAATATGTATTTTGAAAATAAAAGCATAAAAATCAAAATATCTTATAAATAGAGGTGATAAAAATTAATTTAATTTTTCTTTTTGCAGTGTAACACATATTATTTTAACTTATATAATTCTAATAAAGTTGTTCTTTCAAATTAAAACAATAGTAAAGTGAGACCTTGATTACTAATTAATTTTTAAAAAATGGAAAATTTGATGTTAATTTAAAATTTTATGAATTTTTTAAAAACGTAAAAAAGAAAAGAAAACATACCAACCGGGTCAGCATGTTTCTCAAATATAATTTATGGGCCGGACCACACTAGTTAGCAGTTCAATCGAACCGGGACCGTCAAATATGTTGCCCCCAAATGCTGTGCCCTTAATGTGTGCTCTCTCACGTATATGGGAAGTTCATTAGTGGATTTGAGGGGGATATACTAGTGAATTTGGGGAGGAAGACACATTAGGACCACAACATTTAAAGACATAGGATTTGAAATCAACGACATAGTTCGGGTTTGCTCATTACAGTGTTTAAACTCTCGCTCGCTCCGCTCAACTTAAAAAGTTAAAAGAAAGAAAAAGAGCGGGAGAGCGCCAAGAAACTTTCCCTCGCCAGTCTCCCCCGTCATCGCTTCCACTTCCGGCTGAAACCAAGGAGCATGCCGGTTGGAGTTCGAGAACTCACCGTGCTTGGCGAGTTCAAACCCTTCGGATTGGTCGCGGAAGCTCTCGACGGCAAACAGTCCGAAGATTTCGAGGATGATTACTTGTACTTCCTCTTCGACCCCGAAGTTGCCAGACAAAGAGAGGAAGCCGATAACTTCGTCCAAACGTCGTCGTCTATCAATGGGACTGACCATGAACTCTTCGTTAGGGGAAATAGGTATTATTTTCCACGACTATTGGGCAGTTCTTTAGTAATTTACGATTAATTAGAAATCTTCGTGAACTAGGGCTCCACTTTTGCTGATGCATAAAATGAGCAGAATATGCTATATACTCTTCATATATGTCACTCTTCACTATTGCGTTGCAATAACAGGATAATATGGAGCATTGGTGCCCGAGTGTACAAGAGATTTACCTTACCGTCCAAGGTCTTGAAGGTGCACTTACCTTTGGGCCTGCTTTGTCAATTGGTGCTTGTTCTGAGAATATATTGATTTTCTGGCGTCCTTTATCTGTTTTAGATTAATACTATTCTGTTTAGTGCTCATTTGTAAGAATTGTATGATGAACAGTTCAGAAAATTCAGCCATAGGTTCAATAGAACTGTCAAATGCAATTTTGACCACGGTTTTTGCTTAATTGAATAAAAATTTTCTTGCATTGAGTCAGTATGGAGGTCCTCTATTGGCCAGGCAGCACGTACAAGAATTTAGAATTTGAAGTCTGACATATGCTACAGTCTGTGAATTTTTAGTTGGAAAGTTAAATGTGTTGTGCCTTTCTATATCAGCTCAAATTTCTTTCTCTTTCTTGTATACCTCACTTAACCTTCAGATTGCTTTTATTCAACTGTTCGAACAGATTGTTCTTGTTTGTGTCATTCATGAAATATCTTCCTTTTAAAATTTTTTTTTTCCCCAAAAATTGTTTCCACGAACTTATTCTCTGTAGTTACGGTTTAAACTTCTCTACCTCTATTACGAAGTCAAATAAATAATTTGTTTTGTATGGATTCCAGGCATGCTGGTGCCGGATGGGTGACATGTCTGAGGCTCTTCTTTGTGTTCTTCAAATTGACAGTTTGACCATTTATAACACATCTGGTAAATAAATACTGCATTTTGTTGTTCATTTTTTAGTCTTTGTTCAATTGACTTTTTACACTTACTGTTACTTAGTTTCTTGTAGAAATTATTTCCTTTTCTCTCATCATCTTTGGCTTTGTTGTCCATCAAATTTCAAAATTTCTAAGGTTTGAGTATTCTTCTTTTCTGAGCTGACATGAAGTCCATGTAGATAGAATGTCTTTCATTTTTCTTATTGAATTTGTTTTGCTTGCCCTTGTTTTCCTATATAAAGACCTCATTTGATGTCAATTATATTACAATTTTAGGATATGGTTCAAGAAATGGGCTTCCATTGGATGATTTGGAAACCAAAAGTTGTCTGGTTTTCATTTGCATTTGTGGAAGCATGCACATACATCTATTCTGTTGAAATTTGTTATTGCCTCTTGTTTGTGCTTGTCTATACGCTGTTCTCCAACATTCTTAGAAGAGTGTATCCATTTATCTCTGTATTTTTGTTCTGGTGCTTCTTCATGTGTCATACATGCTTTTGCTGTAGATTTGAAAATGAGAATTTGATGTTACTTTCCGTAGGTGACGTGGGGTCCATTCCTCTTTCACATGCCATTACATCGATTTGGCCTCTTCCCTTTGGTTTACTCCTCCAAGCGGCACCTGAAGGGACTTCATCAATGCACATTCCATTTTTGCCTCATGGTGCATCTTCCAATGTTCGTGATACATCTTCTTGGAAAAGAGAAGTTGGGACTCATAATAGCTATTCTCCAGCTCATGGATATGATTTTGTTCTTAAGGCAGATGGATCTTCAGTCTCCTCACATTTAATGTTGAAGGATCCTCTTGAAGAACCTCAGGCATGGTGAACATTTTTACGCTGTTTTTTAATCTTAGTTTAATTCTACTGATTTTTGGGTACACTACTTTATTTGCGCTTGATCTTCTTGTTTTTAGAGAACTGTTTTAAATTTATTTACGTAGATGTCTTTATGATTATCTTAAATTAATTTTCTCAGCCAATTCATATCGAGGAAAGAGGAAAGGTAAATATCATGAAAGAATACGATGAACAGACGTTATGGACAAGTGATTCTGTTCCTCTGATGGTATCACATAACAAAGGTCTCCCCTTTTGATTTCTATTAGTTATTGCACCATTTTTTGGTAAAACCTAGCTATGGAAAAAAAAAAAAAAAAAAAACCAAGTTCCATTACTTTGTTTGCAGGGAAGATGCAACATTCTGTGTGGGTTGCAGAAGCCATCAACCCTAACCTTGAAGTAGTAAAATCTGGATTTTCTGATGTCATTCCATCTGGTGTACTTACCAAACAAATTTCATTTCGAAGGATATGGCAGGGGAAGGGTTCACCTACAGCTGCTAGTAAGGTGCTCAACTTACTGTTTTATCTTTTGGTGCCTTTTCACTTGCAGTCTAGTATTTCTGCCATATGCCCTTTAAAATGTTTTTGTAGCTTTATTCTTCCTTCTGTTTTAATCAGGTTTATTCTTATTTTTTCCCTTAAGGGAGTTACCTTGATGAACTGACCGTATTGTGGAAATAAGCATTCTAAACCAAAATTAGATGCTAAAAAAATAGTTCCTTTTGTCTGTTCTGAAATTTGAACTCATATAAATAGAAAGATTAATAAGATGTAGTGTTGTTTAATTTGATGAAGAAACCCACCAAACATATTGGATGTGGTATTGTGATGGTGCCAAATACTTTCCCTTTGATACTCAAATGACTTTATATACTAGAATAATAGTTATATACTTTAATCTTAATGATTGTTTATTTGCTTATTTGTAAGTGACAATGAAAGTTCTGGTGTTTCTTTAATTTGTACGGCCCATCAGCTTGAAACCATTCAGATATGATTGGCTTTCTTTTCCTTCAAGCAATATTTGATGCTAGTAACAGCCTATATGGTAACCACAGACAAAAGCCGTTGTGCCCATTTGAAGATGGAATTTTAGGTTATAGTTAGTTGGTTTGATTATCACTTTTAAAAAAGGGTGAATGGCATTTACCCCCTGATGTTTGGCTGAAGTTACGAAAAGAATCCTGTTGTTTTGATTAATTACAAAATACTCTTTTCACCATAAAGACTGAAAACCCCACTGAGATGTAGTGCAATTTATATGTTCCACATGGTTCGTTCTATAATTTTTACGCCTCACAGGATTTGTTTTGTAGTATGAACAATTCAAGGGGGTATGAATGTGATTATTAGAAACAGCAGGGCTCGTTTTGTAAATATAGTTTTCCCTTTTGAACAAATTTTTTGCCTGTTGCAGTCTTCTTTTTTTTTTCAATGGTGTTTCTGAGGACTTGTAACACTGTTAATGGATGTTGGCATGGAAATGAAAGTCTTTATCCCTGGGAAGTTTTTGATCAGTGGTTTACTTAATTCTCTTTACTTCAATCTACTTTGTTCCATATGTTCCAAGAGCTTTCTTTACCATTTTGCTTTGGCTGATTTTTCTTTCTCATCATCTGGATATGACCCATGTCCAGGTTGCGTGATGCTTATCTTACATTCTATATTTGGACTGAAGATCTCAGTTTCTTCCAGTGTATTTTGACTTCCCTTTGCTGGAATTCTTTTGCCAGGTATTTCTGGCAACTGATGATGACGGTGTTCAAATTATTTGTTTTCTTCTATATGAGAAAAAAATATTGCTAGCAGTCCGTCTTCATTCTATAGAAATAGATAACGAAATAACCTATAATGTTAAACCTGAGATGAGCTGGAGCATACCAGCTATTGCCGCAGAGCCTGTTATTGTGACGCGCCCAAGGTATGTCTCATTCTTTACCTTTCTTATTTTGTTTTTTTACTAGTTATTTAAAAAATAACGTTTTGTTGTTTTTTCCAGAGTGAACATTGGATCGTGTCCTTTTGTAGACATCATTGCTTTAACTACAGAAAACAACCTTTTTCTTTATGTAAGTTCTTAAATTGGACTCCTTTATCACTGAAATTGTCTGCACAAAAAATGTGACGCAGAATCTAGATTTCATTTTCGACACTGTTGTTATGTTGTGGTCCTGCCTGAATGTGATTCATGGTTACTAGTGCTTGTTCCTTTGGTTGAAATTGGGCATGGCCCATGCTACTATATTCCGAATTCATTGGTCTGTAAAAGTTCAATTCTAAGTAATTTATAGTATATTGCTAATGGGCTTCTTGGTCTTGATAGCTTTTTATTTGAAATCATATTTTCCCTTCTTCAGGCTCACTTTGTTTTGCAGGTCCTCTTGAACTTTGTTGATTAATCATTTTAGTCATAGAGAATTGCTAGTTGGGCAATAGTAATGAGCTATGCAGAACCGTGGTTTCCCTGATTCTGTGGGGGTAAACATACAATATTTGCTTCTCTCAGTGGACTTTCAATTGTTTTTCCTGGGATCAGATGGATCAACGTCATAATCTTTTTGGTTCTTTTTTCTTTTCCCGAAGAACAAGCAAATTGCAATCCACTTACTGGTTAGCTTGAAATCCTGTAATATTCTCAGCTGTTTGAATGTGTCTACTTAAATCTTGACCTGGGTGTGGATAAATATCACTTAAGCTATATGCTTTTGGATGTCATGGCAATATGATGGGAAAAAGTGAAGGAACTGAAAATTCACAAGGCAGTTTGTCTTATCTTCTTTAGTTAGGATAGTGGATGGGGGATTCAAGAGACAGTCTGACAAGATTGAGTTTAAAAGCAGGAATGCGTTTGATGAAGTTATGAACTTTGTTTTTTTTGCTTTAAATTGGACACCTTTCCAAAGTTGTGTCCACCTGGAATATGTGCATTTTGAGGACGTGTGGACCAAAAGTTGATCTTCAATACATGATGTTATTGAAGAGACTCTGAACTTGATGAGATGGATTTATCAAACCCACCCATTTAACCTGTCTAGACAGCACTTTCTGTGCTTTTGGCAGATGCATATATATGCGTTGTTTAGTATATGTTCTTCCTCTAATATGCCATTTGAGTTGAGTTTTCTGCATGCTCCTATTAATGTTGCTAAACGTCACCATATTTGCGATTGCAGTCTGGGAAGCAATGCCTTTGTAGATATATATTGCCTCCTTTTTTTCTTAAAGATCAGCTTTTGCATAATGTGAAGGCTTCTGATACATCGCCTATTCATGAAATAAAAGCTACTGATTTGGCTGATGCTGTTCTAGGGCACGTGAACATTGTACTGAATAGTAGACAGGTATACTTTATGAATTAATTTTGCCCATATTTGAACTTTGAGAAGTCCTTTTCTCTGTTTTGAGAACTTTCATTTTGTATTATACTTCATCCAGTAGTCTTTTGCTCTGGATGATACTATTGTTGATGTCTTTTTCTCCATCCCTACTCTCTCTTTCTCTCTCTTGCTTGCTTGCTTGCTCTCTCAAGATTTACAGATGTATGCTCCGAAGTGATCCTTCATCAGCACTAGTCAATGATTGCATCACAGCCATGGCTGAGTCTCTTAGTTCTAGTTTCTACAATCATTTTCTTGTTCTATTATGGCGTGACAGTCATTCGTCTTATTCAGCAAAGACTGATTCAACTGTCGATTTAGAATGGGAGTCATTTTGCCATGTAGTTAGGGCACTTTGCCCAAGGTCAAGTACTGCCTATCAGAGTTGCTCCCTTGAAAATTCGCTGTCCTCGTGGGAATTTCTTGTCAACAGCAAATACAATAAGTACTACTGTGATAAGAGTCTCCTTGCTGGAATTTCACCTTTGGCATCTGGTGACCCATTGGGATCAGACTCATCTGGGTCTCTCTTTGAAGGAAAAGAGTATGAAAGATCATCTAATTCTGGTTTACCGAGGGACATTATGGATTCACTTCATGCAGTATATGAAAATCTCAAGCTCAACATACTCCGCAAACGGTACCCTCCATGGCATTTAAAATTTTGTTAGGTGAAATCAGATGGAGTTTCCAGACTGTCTAATATTTGTCCACTATAAACATTTATTCTCTTAAAAGTCTGGAATCAATGAATGAAACTTCATTTATAAACTTTTCTTTTCAATGGTATAATGACCTTTACATGAATTTTTATTGTAGGGATCTTAGTCTTCTTGTAGTTCTTTTATGTGATGTTGCTGATTTTTTATGCGAAGAAAGCTACTTGGATCATTATATCCGTGATTTTCCAATCCATTGCAATGGCGCTAGGATGTTTCAGTCTTCACAGTCCAATAAATGCCCTCCTAGTCTATTCAGATGGCTTGAAAGCTGTTTGCAACATGGATTTAGTTCAGCTAATGCTAGCGACCTTCCTCTTCTAGTTCTCAAGGATGGAAGTTCTGCTACTAATTGGGCCAGAAAGATAGTTTCTTTCTACAGTCTGTTATGTGGTGCGGAAAAACTTGGAAAGAGGCTCTCATCTGGTGTTTGCTGTACTGTAGCATCTGGATCATATTCTACTCAAGAAGAGCTGGTTGTTTTGGCTATGGTTGGTGAAGGTTTTAGTTTGCAACAGTTAGACTTGCTACCTGCTGGTGTCTCTCTTCCTCTGCGGCATGTAAGTTTGCATCTGAAATGTGTGAATATATCTCATATACCAATTTGTTGAAGGATTTTATTTACTCAGTGGTTGGCTGATGATCCACATGATTTCCTATTCTGAATAATGGGCTGTGCTATAAGCCAAGAAATTACTTACAAGTTTATATGATGGTTAAAATTTTGGTTAGGGGTTAAATCGCAGTTGCAATGGTAAAAAATGTGTGCACTGTTCTTTGTGATCACTTTCCGTCATTGCTTGAGAGATTAATTGTAGTATGGACTTACATGTGACAATGTGCCATATCCTTCTTTTTCAGTGTTGCTTTTTGAGAAGCTTTCCTTTGTTTAATGTGAACCTTCTTAGTTTTTTATATTTTTTGTTTTTGGCTTTACACTGGTCTCATGTTATAATTTTCTGGTGACGTTCAGGCCTTAGCTAAGTGCCGTGATTCTCCTCCCACAGACTGGCCTGCTGCTGCATATGTTCTCCTTGGCCGTGAAGATTTGGCTTGGTCTCGTCTGGCCCCTTCAAGCAAACCTGCTGAAAGTGAATGTCGTACTATTGGAAGCTTGACCTCCCTGTCGGCCCCTTACATGTCTCATCTGCACCCTGTGTCAATTCCTTCTTCAGTTTCAGAAACAAATGAGTTGGATAATTCTAAGCTAGAGGATGTTGACTCTGTTGATGGTTCTGTAATAGATGGAATGGAGCATATTTTCAGTACTAGCACACAATTGCGATATGGTAATGATTTGCGTTTAAACGAGGTTAGTCAGTGTACCCTTTTCTAATTAATTCATGTGATTATTTGCTCAAAATCTCAATTGTTAATTGCAATTGTGGATGAAACTTTCTTCTGAAGAAAGCAGCACAATAAGCCCCATTCTTGCATAATATTGCATGCTAAACCAACTTCACATTTTTTTTAGGTTAGACATCTTCTGTCTTCTGCAAGTGCAATACCAATTCAAACACCTGCTAGCCCTACAGCAAATGATCAAGACATCCAACAGGTATATTGATTTTTCTTTGGCTTTATACAACCTGTCGTTTCTCTCTACATGGAAATTAAAATACTTATTGTAAAGCTTATTTTTGCAAATTAACATTGATAAGTTGACATTGTAACTTTATTCAAAATAGTAACAGTTTGTGTGGACCTTTTCATTTTCACTGGTTTTTTTTTTTTTTTTTTTTTGTGTGTGTGTGAGTTCAAGTCATATGTTAAGTGCCTGAAAGAAATTGGAAAGGAAGCAAAATACCATCAATTTTATTTGTTAAATATTATTTGAAATGGAGCCAATAAAGTAGTTTCTGCAAGATGTTTAACTTGTGTCTTGCTGTTCCCATTCAAAACCGAATATGCTCTGTCTGTAAGATTATTCTCTGATATATCTGAATTTCACTTGAATATGCATTTTAATTCCAGTTTTAGAAAAATAAAGATGATTAGTATGAGTGTGCTGTCTGATTTTCATCTTCTTTTAACTCCAACTGCATTTGATTGATATTTCGTCCCATTGCTTTGCATATCGAGCTGGTTACTAACTTTGCAGAATATGTTAGACACAACTATGGCAGCTTGCTCAAAGGACTACATCACTTCCATTTGGCCGTGGTGCATTTACACTTGCTACAACACATACTCTTTTGACAGAGGTAATTCCGATTTAGTTCTTAGATCACTATGTTCAAATTGTTCCACTTCTCTTATTAAAGTTTTTGTTTTGTTTGAGAGATTTGGGTAGTGTTTGTTTTATTTATTTCCTTTAAAATTTGTGCAGGCTCTAACAGTCCCAAAGCTTGTTTTGGCCGGTCGGTTGCCCGCGCAACAAAATGCAATGGTTAGATTGGATTTGATTTGAGATATAAATGTCTGGAGTTTATGAAACTTGTTGGGATTTGGTATATCTGTTGCAAAAATCAGAAATTATGTTGGATGCTGTATGTCCTTGCTACTGAAGCTTGTAGTTTCTAATATCTTCTTAATATATGCCTGAACTGATCTGGAAAATTTCTTTTCTGGCCTTTATATAGTATTCTTTTGGTCTACAACCCTCTTAATTCTCATTGGTTGCCTCAATTCTCATAGTTATGGCTTCTAGTTTTGGGTGCTAGCGTGCTTAATTTCTGCTGAAACTTTTCCTGCTTCTCTGATGTAGTACTAGTCATTCATATGGCAGGTAAATTTAGATCCAAATATCAGAAATGTACAGGAAGTTAAATATTGGCCTGAGTTTCACAATGCTGTTGCTGCTGGATTGAAACTTTCCCCCCTCCAGGTCCCTTTTCATTCAACCTGTCAATCTGGTTGGATGTCTTATCTTTCATGATTTTTGTGCTGCTTAAGTATGTTGATTATCTCTTTTTTGGTTATACCTTGCAGGGAAAGATGTCAAGAACATGGATAATATATAACAAGCCTGATGATCCAAATGTTGTCCATGCTGGGCTTCTCCTTGCCTTGGGTTTACATGGATATCTTCATGTTCTAACCATATCAGATATATACAAGTATTATTCTCAGGTGAGAATAGAATAACTCACTGGTAACATGTTCTCCTTTCTTCCCTTTGTTTTTGTTCTTTGATAACGTTATTAATCAAAATTGTTTTGAAAATATGCTGTTTGGTTGTTACTGCTATCTTGTTTCCTTCAAGATTTGTGTTCCACATTTTCCTGGATTATACATGATGTTTTCTTGCTGAATAAGCGCTGGCATCCTTCAGATCTAAGTTTGACAAATGTGATATGTTTCTCTTGAAGGAACATGAAAGCACAACTGTAGGTTTAATGCTTGGCCTAGCTGCATCATACCGGGGAACTATGCAACCTGCAATTTCAAAGGTAGAACAATCTAGTTGGTTGTCTATCAAATTTGTTTTGCTCGGTGAAGTGTCTAAGTTTGGTAATTAACATTTGAAGTATGGATACTTGGAAACTGACAAGGTGCTGGAAGTAATTTTCTTTTCATGTTTTGTTATTAAATATTTAGTAGTATTTAACCAAATTATGCTCAACCGAGTATGGTGGCATTGATTATGACTTAACTCTGTCTTTTCCAGTAAAGAATGAATTCTACCTGAGACTGTTTATTTTGCTTTAAATGGTGAGAATTTGTCATGTTATTGTAGAATATAATGGTCCAAGCCAGTATGTCTTGGTTGTCTAAGGAGTTCTTTTAGAACTGATGTTTTTTAACTGTCTCTATGTTCGCATACCTGTGTTATTGTCTTCTTCAAGTAAAGTGAGGGAACTTATTGGGACTTCATAGCTATGCATTAATAAGTGCCGATCTCATGTATTTTCAGAATTTGATGTTACAACATGGCATATTCCTGCTAATGATTACTGTTTATTTGACCTCTTTTAAGCAGTCTCTTTATGTGCACATACCTGCACGCCAGCCGTCTTCTTTTCCAGAGCTAGAATTGCCGACTCTTTTGCAGGTTGGTTAACTGTGGCTTCAAGAGTGTACTTCATTCTCAATGTTGTTTGTGTTCTCCTTCGTAATAGACTTGATACTAGAATCTGTGTAGAACTTGCTTCATTTGATTTAAATTACTATCTGTGCCTCATTGAATCTGAAATTTGGAAATTGATTAAGTGTAAGTTCTTCTTTAATAATTAAACTGTCCAATGTCCGAATGGTTGGGTTAATGGAGCTTGCATCTGTCATACTGTTTATCTCAGTCTAGATTTTTTCATCTGAGCTACCAGATTAATTTTTTTTTTTTTTTTTTTTTTTGGCTTGCTATTTCATATGTTTCATGCCCTAGATTTTGATTAGGATTGACATTTTCTGATTTTTTTTTTTTTTCAGTCAGCAGCACTTCTGTCAGTAGGTTTACTTTATGAAGGTTCAGCACACCCCCAAACAATGCAAATTCTTCTGGTACTTTCTGCATCCTTATTTTCGATTTCTTCTGTTTTCCTAGTCATTTTACTATGCAGGCTAAACAATTCTTCAGTATGCAACTAAATTATATGATTTTCAGACTGGCTGATCTTTGCTATACATTTGAATATCTGATAGCTAGTCTGCTGCATGTTTGATCATTGTGATCTTTCATCTTAAAATTCATTTTTCTTGCTGGGTGAGCACTATTTTGCTGCATCAAAATGCTTTTTGTAGTATGCGTTCATTTTGATTTTAATGATGGCAAGCTGTTGGTGGACTAGATTGTGCATGATTTAGCATAAAAGATACATTGTAGTAATGCCTTTTTTAACTGATTGTTTAATTTTTCTCAGTTTACTTATTTAGATTTCTCATAAAAAGTAGAACATTGATGACCAACATACTAGTGATTGGGGCTTAGTGGATAGTGAATATGTGGAGTACATGCTTTGACTGTCAACTTTTATCTTAAATTTCTTAACTTCCTTGGAAAGTTTACTTTGATGACCTTATGGTCTATATTGCTTGTTGGTCTTTTCTGGTACGTCTTGTCTAGTGTTATTTATTTTATTTTGAGAAGTGTGATGAATGGTTATGATTTGGCGGAAAAATTCTGGTAAATAGACAGGCTGCATAAATGATAGTTAGCCACGGGGATAGTTGAGACTTGAGAGCTTTTAAGTTAATTGGTCAACAGTCAAGAAATTGGCTTTCCTATTTGATTTTGAAGTTGTGCTCACAATCAATAAATGAGAAATTATTAGGTTCTGTATGGTATTAGAGTTGTGCTTGAAACTTTGGTTTGGATTGATTTTAAAAATATTAAGTGTGTTGGGAATGTAAAAGGATGTATGAGAAATGTAAAACGGTATATTGGATAATGAAAAAGCAAATTGTAGTTCAAATCAGGGTTTGAACCAAGATACCGTACAGGACCTTAGTTATTTGACTACTATCTGTCAGTTTCTTGATGTACAATCAATTCCTTTTCTGCTCTTCGTTTCAGGGTGAAATCGGTCGCAGAAGTGGAGGTGATAATGTGCTGGAAAGGGAAGGTTATGCAGTTTCTGCAGGATTTTCATTGGGCCTTGTTGCCTTGGGTATGCATCTGTAGTTCTCAGTTTTATGAATTTGATGAGGCAGGCAGATATATCTAACTCTTGTTCTTTACTGAAGGTCGTGGTGAAGATGCTCTTGGCTGCATGGAGACTTTGGTTGATCGATTGTTCCAATACATTGGTGGCAAAGACCATAAAAATGTATATCCATTGCCTATGTTATGTCCTTAAGTGCTGCAAAAGCATAGTGTGATTTCTTTGTTTTCACGCTCTTCGTCTTATTCAGGAGAGATTCCAACTTCTGGCGCCATCAGCTGATGAAAACCAGCGCACTGTTGGACAGGTTAGCATTATTATTTCTTGATTGCTAATACTACAGGTTATGTTGGGGCATCTTACATAGTATAGTTAGTGATCTTGTTGATTATTTGCTTCTATGTTCTTGTTTTCACTAATTTCTGTTATTTCTTTTGCTGCTTGTAAGCTAATGGATGGGACTTCAATCAATGTTGATGTTACTGCACCTGGAGCTATAGTTGCTTTGGCTCTTATGTATATGAAGGTAGTTTCATGATCTTAGTTTGGGTGACCTATTTTGTTCTATATATGCCAGTTATGAAATTTCGTTGTAATACTTTTGGGACATTAACCATTTATACATGATCTTTTACAGACAGAATCAAAGATAATATTGTCTCGGCTGTCTATTCCACAAACGCAGTTTGATTTGCAGTATGTCAGACCTGACTTTATAATGCTTCGAGTCATTGCAAGGAATTTGATACTTTGGACCAGGTGGTGCTACTTTCCTAATACTGACTATTGGAAGTGTTGGCCTCTTTGTCTCTTTGCTTGTTAATGTGATTGTATTTTCAGAGTTCATCCTTCTCAAGACTGGGTTCAATCCCAGGTTCCTGAAGTCGTCCAAAATTGCATAAATAGTCTTGGGGATGAGATGGATGAGGACAATGACGTGGATGCTGTAGCTTTTGTTCAGGCGTTCGTGAATATTGTGGTTGGAGCATGTATTGCGCTTGGTATGTGATCCCGTAGAGGAACTACTTAAATTGTGACCTGTCCTATCGTGAATGTTTTTGACTCTTATAAGTGTATTAGAGTGAGCTAGTATGTTTGTTTTGTTATTTATTTTTTCATAAAAAAATTGGGTGCAGGGCCCGGGGGGGGGGGGTGTGTGTGTGGAGGGGGAGGGGAAAGGGAAAGATGGGTATTAAATATACAGCTTTTGTTGTTGTTGTTTTTTAAATTTTATTATTATTTTATTTGGAAGCATAAAAATTATGCATATTTCATTTTTTGGGTCTTGATAGGGCTGAGATTCGCTGGTACGCGGGATGGGTATTCAAAAGAGTTGCTTTATGACTATGCAACCTATTTTCTCGATGAGGTTTGTTTCCCTTTCTAGTGCCGTCACATTTTTATCATAATGCACTGCAACTTCATTTTTATACTTGCAGATAAAGCCTCTTTCTGCTTCAAATGGGCATTCCTTTCCTAAAGGATTGTCAAAGTATGTCGATCGCGGTACACTGGAAACATGCCTTCATCTCATTGTCCTGTCTCTATGTGTGGTAAGTGGGCCTTCTCTTACACATAGTATCCTCTTCCGTGATTTGTTGAACCTCCAGTTTCTCAGAAGTGTCCTTTATGAGCAGGTTATGGCTGGATCTGGAAATCTTCAAATTTTAAGGTTGTTGAAATTCCTTCGGAGTAGAAACCTAAGTGAGGGACACTCAAATTATGGCTGCCAGATGGCAGTAAGTATATATGTTTTCCAAGGATGTGATTCACTCTTACATTTAGTGAATAGCTTTGTGAACCTGTTGGTAATTCTATGGTATCACTGTACCTACTGCTCCAAACTGATGAAAATTTTGTACTTTCTTTTTCCTTAGTTGGTAGATAACATTTGATATTGAGAGAACCTTTGGAATCCAGATTTTGCTGTTAAACTTTGTGAGATTCATGTTTTTACTTCACCCCACTCTCTTCTCCATATTGAGTTAGAAGTTTATTGTTATCTCAGGTTAGCCTAGGCATTGGCTTCTTGTTCCTTGGGGGTGGAATGAAGACGTTTTCAACCAGCAATAATTCCATTGCTGCTTTGTTAATTACCCTATATCCACGTTTGCCTACTGGACCAAATGACAATCGATGCCATCTTCAGGTAAACTTGTCTGTTGTCATTGAATACTTGGGAACCCACATTCTTTATTTGTTCTGTGGCTACTTTCTGAGCTCCCTGTGATGATATTGACAAAAATAACTTATCTGAAATTAAGATTTAGCCTTACTTCTTATGAAAGCTAGACTTTCTACATATGGCATTCTTATGTCATCATACTACACAATTATTGAAGTTTTACAAACTACTGTCTGTATCTCTCCGCCCACACTAGGAAATGTTTTCTCCAACACAATATGTTATGCCTTGTACCTCAGTGGCCTGGTTATTTGTGGTAAAATATGGACGGAAGAACATATGCGTTTTCCTTATTTCACAGTTCAGAGGATGCTTACAGTTAATATAGGTAAATCTGGGGGAAAAAAAGGAAATCCAAGAATCTCTCACAATCAAGGATTGACCTTCTCTTTCTTTTGATACTACTTTTCTAATTTATAAGAATTAAATCAAATCAAACAAGATTTCATGATAACTTCCTTAAAAATGCCAACATATTTCATACCTTTAAACATATGAATAACTTCCCCACCTAACCAATGGAGGTTACAGAATCAAATTTAACACTCAAACTTCCTACCTTGTATTGAAGTGTTGCAGCATTTACTACCTTGGTATAACTCTGGGTAGAATTAACATTTGTTTATTTCATTTAGTCCTAGCTACTTTAAGCTGTGTATCTCCATTTTTGTTGAGTTCTTCTTTTGTATTTGATTTAATGAGTCAGTATTATTACAGGCATTCAGGCATTTGTATGTCCTTGCAACGGAAGCTCGGTGGATTCAGACTGTTGATGTTGACACTGGTATGCCTGTTTATGCTCCTCTCGAAGTTACCATTCGTGAGACTGAACAATATGCGGAAACAAGCTTCTGTGAGGTTACTCCTTGCATTCTCCCAGAACGCTCTATTGTAAGTCTTTTTTCCGTTTTATACTTCTAGAGTTCTTAGTGTAAATACTGATAGACTTTGAAAAAATGCTTGATATGGGATTTATGCCTGCACTTGATTTGTATTGTATAGATATGTGCGTCATCATTTACTGACTGGTTAAATTCTTACTCCTAGTCGACCTCTCATCATTATGCATATTTTGCTTTGGTCCATGATTCCAACTGAATCAATTAACGCTGCAGTTGAAGGCAGTTCGTGTTTGTGGTCCACGATACTGGCCCCATGTCATCGAGCTTATTCCTGAGGGTAAATGATTTTGGGCTACTCTTGTCTAAATTACTTTTCTGAGGATATTTCTTAGTGTTGTTTTATTCTTGCACAGAAAAACCTTGGTGGCCTTCGGGGGATAAGAATGATCCATTCAATTCTGGTGTTATCTATATAAAGAGAAAAGTTGGAGCTTGTTCATATGTGGATGATCCTGTAGGGTGTCAGTCTCTGCTGTCACGTGCAATGCACAAGGTTAGTTTTTCACTCAAGTTTTCATTTTTTTTTTTTTTATTCTTTCCTATGCTGCAGAGCTTAATGGATTATAATTTAAATAGGTTTTTGGGTTGACATGTTTAAGAGCTTCAACTAGTAGAACAGAACGCATTGGTGCAGTTACTTTAGATCAGTTGGTCAGTACCTTCTCGTCTGATCCTAGCTTGGTTGCCTTTGCCCAGCTGTGCTGTGACCCTTCCTGGGACAACAAGTAAGGATCTTATCATTATAATGTTTGTTAAATTTTGGTTCCTTGCTATTCCCCTTGTTATCTAACATGTTCCACAATGTATTACATTTGCCTCATTGTGAAATTTAAATCAAAGATATTGTTACCAGTCACATGCTGTTGAACTTTTCAAATGTTTTTTTTGTGAAACGAACATATTGGAATTTGCTTGAAATCCTTGAACGTTGTTTTCAAAAGTAAAGGGAATCTGCTTTATCAAATGTCAAATAAGTTGGCATGTTACCTTGCTGTTCTTGCTGCATGCCCAAACACAATAAATAGTTTGTCTTGCTATATTTCATTCTTCCTCTCAATATTATGGTTAAGATCTTCCTCGTATACATTTGCATTCCACTTGAGATTACCCTTAGAGATGGAATAGATAATAGCTTATGTTGTTCAGATCTTAAGTTAGAATCCTGGAAACTCTTATTTCTGTGAAGTTCTATCAAGCAACAATGCTACACAAAAACAGCCAACTTTGGTCAACTACTTTGATCTCAATGATGTTCAAAACTTGTATGTAACTTTTGCACTGGTGTTCATAAGTGAAATTATTTATTTATTGGTTAAAGGTGGGGTTATAAGATATTCCATGCAGCCTTTTCTTTTCCATAATTTCTACAAACCTATCTCTATTTGTCTCAGTGTGTGCTAGCACTTCTGTTTTGCTTTAAGACTGCAGGTTCTCCAGACTATCTTCCTTGGTTAACCAACACTCTTACAATGTCACTATGAAGCTTTATATTTCTTTGTGGTGGATACTTAATTCCTTCTTGTAACCAACACCACCACCACCCCTCCCCACTCTCTCTCCCCTTGTTCTTAATCATTACTTACAAACTTGTTTGCAGAAATGACATTGACTTTCAGGAATTTTGCCTTCGGGTGCTGTTTGAGTGTGTTAGCAAGGACAGGCCAGCTCTTCTACAGGCGAGTGTTACAGCTGTTAAAATATATGCTCACTTTTATTTTGGGTATAACTAGATGGTCGCACAGTGACTTAATCTTCAACAATACTGTAGCTACTTGTTCAACATAGGTTGCATTTCTGTGAGACATGTGCATCATTTTTTTTTTTTTTGGTGTGGGTATTAGGGAATTCGATGAACTTATGATGCAATGGATGTTTCAGGTTTATTTATCATTATACACAACCATTGGATCTATGGTTAATGAAACTACAAGTGCTGATTTCACTTTTGATGACTCACTTTCTCTCTGGAGTTTAAAGGTACCTTGATTTCCTTCTCCTTTTATTGTGATTATTCTTTGTAATGTTAAGCTCTTATTTCTGCATGATTGAATTGTGCATTTTGTTTGCTTCTCCACCATTGGAAGTGCCATTCAGCGTTGAACATTATAAACCTCCCTTATTTCTGGTCCTCCTATCCATTAAATGCAGCTTGCAGTCGCCTATAACGAAGCACTGCTCAATGGAAGACTGACAATTCCGAGTGGAGGTATCCTGCAATCAACTTTTCTAGGATTGATCAGGAAGAGAGTGGAAGAAATCCTGACATTTTCTTCAGACTTGAAACGGGATGTCCACGATCATTTGTTGATGGGGAGATGGCCAGGAAAAGATTCCCGGGGGCTGAAGCGCGCGGCATTTCTTTCGTGGTATCTCCAGTGGTATGGGGTACCTTGTGCAGTAGAAGTTAGAAGAGCAGTGGAGAAAATAAAGCATTTGCACACACCCTCAGCGGTGCCGCTGTTGCATATTTTGTTTCCTAAAAGTGATGTTACCGCAATTGCTGAGATCAACAGATGTTATAGTGGGAGGTCATAGTTGGTGTAGGTGGATAGTAAGATGTAGTATATCCAGTTTCGAAGAGGCAGCAATGTTAAGGGGTAGCTAGACACTAGACTGTACAGCGGAGTGTAGAGGTTAACTATAATACTATGAGTGTTAGATTAGGCTCTTTAAAGCTCTGAGTACTGTGCTGTGTACTATATAATAAAGTATTGGTGAAAGCTTTTGGTTTTGGTGATGCTGGGCTTCAGGTACGCTCTTTGCCTGAATTTTTTCCCAAAATAATGTAAAAATTGGCTGAAATTCCCAAAATAGGGATGTTTTTTTGGAGTTTCCGAAACTCAAGAAATCGAGGATGGGAACCTCGATTTCTTAAGGAAAATTTTTTTTGCTTATGCCGAAAGAAAGCGAGGTTAGCAACCTCGATTTCTTCGGAAACATTTTTTTTTGTTCGGTTTCTGAAGAAAGCGAGGTTGCCAACCTCACTTTCTTCAGGAAAATTTTTTTCCTCGTTTCATGAAGAAAGCGAGGTTGGCAACCTCGCTTTCTTCAGGAACGAGGGAAAAATAGAATTCCTAAAGAAAGCGAGGTTGGCAACCTCGCTTTCTTTAGAAACTGTCTGATGTGTTTATAGTGTAGCCATAATCTACATAATTACATTGCTGTACATGGAAGCTTATGTAGCTAGTAATTCTCAGGCATTTCACTGCTTGTTTGATTTTGTCAATTTGAAAAATTTATCTTAGTGGTTCATTGTTTGTCGGATTTGTTCGTTATCTGTTGCATTTTTTGAGGCAGTGAGATGTAAAAGATAGAGTGAAGGCCAAATATAGATAATGTACTGAAGAACGTTGCATGAATGCTCTGTCCACCGGAATTTATGTGCATACTTGTAGCTTATCAAAAGTAACTTGATGAGAATTACTATTGGCTATTTGGCCATTTCCACTACCAAATGACATGAGAAAGCTATTTCACTAAGATGTTAAGTTGTTTTGTATAGTGTCAAATATGTTGATTGTCTTAATTGAACCATTGGAGGAGTTTAGTGGCTGTCTGCAGCTGTAAATTTGTTTTCTTTACATGCAATATTTCCAGTTTCATTCTACTGCTGTTGTGGCTGTGTACAATGAAGAAAGCGAGATTGTCTTACTGAAGAAAGCGAGGTTGCCAACCGAAATTATATGTGTCCCGAAAAATTTCAGCTTCTGAAGAAAGCGAGGTTGGCAACCTCGCTTTCTTCAGTAAAATTTTTTTTTCTCGGTTTCTAAAGAAAGCGAGGTTGGCAACCTCGCTTTCTTTAGGAATTCTATTTTTCCCTCGTTTCCTGAAGAAAGCGAGGTTGCCAACCTCGCTTTCTTCATGAAACGAAGAAAAAAAATTTTCCTGAAGAAAGCGAGGTTGGCAACCTCGCTTTCTTCAGAAACCGAACAAAAAAAATGTTTCCGAAGAAATCGAGGTTGCTAACCTCGCTCGTTCTTCGGGACATAAGCAAAAAAAATTTTCCTTAAGAAATCGAGGTTCCCATCCTCGATTTCTTGAGTTCCGGAAACTCCAAAAAAACATCCCTATTTTGGGAATTTCAGCCAATTTTTACATTATTTTGGGAAAAAATTCCTCTTTGCCTCTTTGTATGATTGAACCCGATGGATAGAATGGAAAGTTGACTTGTCAAGGTGAAGTTGAAGGGTGCAGGGGTTTTGCTCTAGTCTTTGTTCGTTATCTTTTGTCTTTATAGTAAATTTAATATGATATAATATTTTTCCTTACTTTTAATACAATTTTTCTACGTTTTCAAAATATTTTTTATGGTAATTTTTTTGTTTTCAAAAATGTATTTTCAAAATCATGTGTTGACTAACATATTTTCCTTTGGTGGTTACTTCTCTTATTATTACTAAGTTGACTGTTGGTTTTCTGTTGAAATAATATGTATATATATATATATATGTATGAAGTGAAGGGTATGATTTTTAATGTATCACAAAAATTTATGGTATACTAATTTCTTTAAATTTTATATCTTTTTCATATAATTGTGTGATTTATATCTTTTTCTTTAAATTATAACAAATTAAACTTTTTTTAATAAAGATATTCTTCCTTGCTGGAATATTCTAAGTTCTACTAAACGGGGGAGGGGACTCATATTTAAGAGCAAAAGAAAGAAATGCTTTCTCTGTTTTACTAGAATAGTTTATTTTGACAAACATATAACTTATTATATATGTCAAGGTACAATATTTAAAATAGTTAAGTTAACACTACTTATTTTATTTATATCTTTACTTTTTAACTATGGATTAATTGTGGACAACACATGATTACTGTAATAAGATAGGAAGTGTAAAAAGCTTGAAAATGAACCTTTCTAATAAAAATATAAAAAATATTTGTGAAAGTTGCCTATATTTTAATGGATGGAAGGAAGAGGAGTATTATTACGGAATTGATATTTGCAGCGACGGTTTCGATATTTACAGCGACATTTTTGCGTGAAAAGACCGAAATGCCCTTGGGGTAAAAAAAAAATTAAAAAAATTTAAATTCTCCAATCTGCAAAATAATTTAAAAAAAAAAAAATTTCCAGAACCATCGCCGGTCGCCGGCGATGGTTTTCTACAAAACCATCGCCCGGTGATGTGATCTTGCCCAGAGTGGACTTAATCACGTTGTGCCGATCGTTTCAAGAGTTGCTCCGTTGTGTGGTGAATACCTTGACCCGCCAACAAGTGGACAAAACGGAACCTCGGTATAGAAACCTCGACCCACGATTGTGCAATGTTGAGAACCTCGGTATAGAAACGCCACAAACAATTCACCACGATTGTTTGATAAGTTTGTGAACGCCACAAGACGAAGTCTTGATAAGTTCGAAAAGTTCTTAAAGAACAAAGAGTTAAGAAAACTCACAAAATTATATTATCCAAGTTCTCTTTTTTTGAAAATGATTACAAGAGTGCCTTTTTATAGACTACGAAAGGCTATTCTAAAATAAAATTTAAAATAAAGAAGTTATGCTTTGCCTAATTGGATCAGATTAATTCATGGAATGTGTATAGCTGAAATTAAACTCGTGACTCTTGAGTTTGATTAAAAATCAGCAATAACTCTTTAAACTCCCATGCATTGGCTGAAGCAATTTAATCCAACTCTTGGCTTCCTTTTTTGTGCGTGAATCCATGCCATTAATCTTGCTGCGATTTTTAATTGCTGAACCTTTCCAAATGCCCCTTTCTTTAGATGGTTCCCATGCTGCCATTAAAATGGTAAGTTGAAGAGTTTGCTTGATGGTTGAACGAATGGCTGCAAATTGACCTTCTCAATCCTTCCAAATTCAGCATTGATTTCTTGCATGCATTTGAAGGAAATGAATCACTCCTTGGACTAATCTTGGCAGAAAATTGCAGATCCCAAAGGTAGAGAATTGCACATTACTTGGTCTTCAACAAATTAATTGCTTTGATAGCCGTAACCAATCAACCTCAAAGTTGCGTGTGCCTTCCGTTTGGACAAATGGACAAGTGCCTGAGCCGGATCGCATCACTCGGCGATGGTTCTGGAATTTTTTTTTTTTTTTTTAAAAATTATTTTGCAGATTGGAGAATTAAAATTTTTTTTTATGTAGTTTTATTAATTATTTTACTTGTATTATGTCCGAATTTATTAGTAGTTTTGTCAAAATTTTAAAATTTTTTACCGGAATGGAGAAGATCCGCCCGGTGGTCGCTGCAAATATCAAAAATCTCAACTTAGGGGGGGGGGGGGGGGGGGGGGGGGTACCATCGCCGGTCGCCGGCGATGGTTTTGTGTAAAACCATCGCCGGGCGACGGGGATGGTATTGGAGAAAACCATCGCCGGCGACCGACGATGGTTCTGGGTTTTTTTTTTTTTTTTAATAGTAGGAGACAGTAGGAATAGAAAATTTTAATTTTTTTTTATATCCAAGGGCATTTTAGTCTTTTTACAAAAAAATGTCGCTGCAAATATCGATTCTGTCGCTGCAAATATCATGCCCCTATTATTATTATATTTGAAGAAATGTCAACTCATAATATGTGAAGAAATGTCAGAAGGTAGATAAACGGGACAATCAATCAAAACTCTGCATTAAATAAAAACGTCTCCATTAGATGTATACTTAATTTTTTTTTTTTTTTTTGTTTTAAATCTGGGGGATACAAAGCAGACAGTTACAGAGGTCCATTAGATCTAATTACGTACGTGTTCTATTTCTGTCTTCAAGTTCCAATCTCAGACCACATATTATCTTTCGTTTCTTTAACAATTATTCCCAACCAGAAATTTAATCAAAATGTGTAATCCCATCACAAATATTTAAATTAAATTTATCATTTTTTTTTTCATCTTATTTGGTAATTACACTATTTTACATGTAACGAAGAAATCTTTCTCCTACTGCCGCTTATTGATTTATACTTGGAACGGTGAGAGGTTCATGATTTTTCTCAGCTAAAAAGTCGAACATGTGGTCTGGATAAATTATGTACTTCCTCTGTTCTATTAGAAAGATTCGATTTTTAATATTAGAAATCAAACTTTTCTAATTAACGAAGAGAGAAATAGTTAAGTATTTTGAAGAAAAAAAAGGGCTTGGAATTGGATATATGTAATACTCATAACATTTATGAAATGCCGGTTGGTCATGGACTCATGGTGAAGCCACAATCGAAGAACATGCATGGAATTGGAGCAATCCGAGAGTGACTTGCGATCTAACATAACATATATGGAAGCTGAAGGCTCATGAGGTTTTCTAAACCCTAATTTTTATGTCCTAGCGTTAGCGTTCCTGCTGTCTTCTTCATCCGCTTGGGCATAATTTCATTAATTTACAGACTCTCTACTCTCTATAATGTCTGTAATTTGGTAACAAAACAAACTTTTTGATTTGTATGTTAGAAAATATTCTGACACTAACACTAGTCTTCAAAGTGCTCAAGTGATAGGGACGAAAAGAGTATACATTAGTCAAATTACTTACTATATAGGGGTGCCAAAAAAACCCACTAACCCAAAAATCGCCCAAACCCATTGGGTATTAACCCAATAAAACCCACTTTAAAAAATAATGGACTGGGTGGGCTTGGGCTAAATATATAATGGGCGGATTTAGGGTAGCCCATTGGGTACCCTAAAACCCGCCCATTATGGGTATCAAAAATACCCATCCACAATTACCCTTAAAAGTATAAAAAAAAAAAAAAAAACAACAACTCACATATTTTAGTGTGCCCATTTTATTTTTTTCTTCAAACTTATTTTTTCTTTTTCTTTATTTTTTGTGTCCTGCAATTACTTTACGTTTTTTTTCCATTTATTTTTTTATAATATTTTTAAATTACCTACTTATAATACTAATTCAAAATTCATTCGGATTTAGGGCCGGGTTTGGGTTTGGGCCGGGCCGGGCTGACCCAGTTCGGGCCTAGTTTTTGACCGATTTCGGAGCGGGCCCAGTTTTGGGCCTCGGGATCAGTTTTGGGCCTTGGGCCCAGTTTTGGCCCTGGCCCAGTTTCGGTGTCGGGGCATGCACAGGTTTATATAAATATAAAAAAATTAAAAATTGTGTTTCGACAAAAAAATTACATACAATTAAATATAAAAGTATATAAAATTTAATATTTCAAATTTTAGAATATATTCAAAGAATTAAAATTCACTTAAAAAAATTAAAATGAAATTAAAAAAAAAAATTTAAATTTTTTTTATTAATAAACTATTAAATAAGCCTTACATTTTTGTATAATGGGTATTATGGGTACCCATGGGTACCCATAAGCTACCCATTACCCATTTGAGTTAAAACCATTAATTGAGTGGATAATGGGTACCCATTACCCATTAACTTAACACCCATTTAATACCCGCCCAACCTGCCCGTTTGACACCCCTATTACTATCTTACTTATTGTAGTATTTTTTTTTTTTTCTTTTCAAAATTAAACTGTTTTAGTAGAATAGACGCACGCATAAATATATAACTAGCTTACCCTTGTTCATCATTTAATACTTGACCCTTTTGCCAGCTCTATTTTGGTGATAAAATAAGTAGGAGTAGGTCACTTTTTTTTTTTTTGAAAAGGAAAAACTTTATATTAATATCGTTGGAAAATCGTCCAACAGCGTTTGAGATACAAAGAGGGTATTCAGTACATTTTCTAAGTGAAGCACATCCCCATTCCTTGCCCATCCTATCCGGGCCCCGACAAACTTTTGCCTTCCATTCACACCATTTTTTAATTTCATCACATCCCAATCTCCATCTCCATCCGCCCGCTGCTTCCATCTCCGAAACAAAACCAAGCTCACAATCTCCATCTCCAGCCACTGCTTCCACCTTCCTCACCCACCTCCGTGCCGGCTCACCAAGAGCCTCCATATATCTTCATCTCCAGTCGCCGGCAACCTTCTCAGATACCTCCGAACAGGCACCTCTCCAAAAAAAACTCCCAAAAGGGTCCAAAAATGGACAAAATGCTCTCCCAACGAGAGACTTAATCTCCCCCAACGGGAGAAACTAAAGAAACAAACACAAAAATAAAAGAGAAACTAAAGAAACAAACAGAAAAATAAAAAAGAAAGTAAAGAAAAACACAAAAACTGCTGGAGAGAAGGAGGAGCGCGGCTAGGGTTTTTTAGAGAGAGAGAACTTCAGGAGTAGGTCACTTTTAGTGTGAAAGAATAAAAAGGTAGTGAGCGATCGATCAATTGTTGCATAAACGGCAATAAAGTCCAATTAATAATAGCACACCCACAGAAAATTCAATGGGAAATCATGTACTACTTTCTCATCAGAAACTGCGATCGTAACATCTCATTCATCATTTTCGTAGCAACCCACTTGTGCCCTTTCATTTTCGTTGGGCATATTTCAACAAAATCGCCCCTAGACTAAAATATAGGGGGAAAAAATGCAATAATAGGATGCAATCTTTACCTCTATTTTAAATGCAATACACAATCTTTTGAACTGAAATTGAAACAAAACGGATACAATATGTAATACATTTGATACATATTTAAGACTGTGGATTAAATTTGAAATAAAGGTACAAATTGTGGACTACTATAGCATTTTTTTCTAAAATACACTCTCTCGAGTAGGGGGAGGGAGGAGAGAATGAGTCGTTGGAGGAAGAATTTTGAAGAGTCGATCGGGTAGAATTCAAAAGTATCAAGGAAATTATCATATCTATCCACTAAATTTAATTAATGCTCTACGTTATACTGTACTAGCTAGTATATGTTTGATTTTTTGCATTGAAAATTGTACGGCAATATTTTTTAATAATTTGAAGGTTGAATAATGAAGGGGATGACTCTCTCAGTTGTTGTCCCGTAAAATAAATGAACATATAAATGTCACAACTTTTAGTTAGTCAAAATATTTATGTGGTTGACAATAATTATTCAGATTTCATAGGAAATGAGAATTTTGCTCCAAAAAAAAGAAAAAAAAAAAAAGAATAATAAAATCCCGACATGCATGCATGGTTGACAGAGCCGAGTTAAATAATCTCTGATCAAATTACCAGTACCACACTGATCTTCCCAACGAACAAGCATTTAATACATTTACACTTGCATCATTCAAACTCTGCAAACTCCAAAGGTCTCATCTCATCTTATCCTCCACGAAAAAGTTTATAAAAGCAACCAAAATGCATGATAGAAAACACCTACTTAATTTACAACCAACATTCTTAGCCATACATAGCAAGCAAATTTTCTCAGCTTCCTCATCATCATCATGACGATGATCAATGTGAAAATTATTTCCCAGGAAGTTGTCAAGCCTTCTACGCCAACTCCTCCTCACCCGTCAACCTACAAAGTCTGCCTCCTCGACCAATTTTCACCTTCTTCTTACATGCCATTCATCTTTTTCTACGATTGCGCTAAATTCAAGGATCCAAATTCTTCCACCGAGCTTTTTCACGGCCTGAAGGAGTCGTTCTCCAAAACCCTAGCGATCTACTACCCTTTAGCTGGCAGATTCAAAGACGCCGCCACCATTGATTGCAACGACGAAGGAGCGCTATTTGTGGAAGCTCAGGCTGATTACACACTCTCCGATTTCCTCAAGAACCCGGACATCCAAACCCTAAACGAGTTCCTTCCCTGCAAGGCTAACGGCCTCGAGAAGGACCGAATTCCCCACGTCGCCGTGAAAATAACCCGGTTCGAATGCGGCGGGGTCGTCGTCGGGGTGTGCTTGTTTCACAAAGTTGTCGACGCGTTGTCGTCGAGCGTGTACCTCAACGACTGGGCTAAAATCACACGCGGAGAAACCATCGTGGAACCCGACTTCACCACGGCGTCGACGCTTTTCCCTCCCAGGGATCCCATGCCACACGACTTCGTACGAAATTTTGACAACTTCTTTTTCCAAGGTGCGAAGTCGCACATGAGGAGGTACTTCTTCGACGAGGCCGCCACGAAGGCCTTGCGATCGAAAGCCGCGAGTGAAAGTCTCCCGAACCCGAGCCGACTCGAAGCCCTGTCCGCCTTCGTAGCCGAACGGATGACCGAAGCATATTCCAAAACAGCCACTTCGGGCGGCAAAAGTAATACTTTTACGACGTTAATGCTCACACATCCTGTCAACCTGCGACAGAGGATCGACCCGCCCTTGCCTGCTAACACGTTCGGGAACGTAATCTGGTTAGCCTTCGCATTCTACGAGTTGGACCCATCGAATCCGACGAAGATCGAGCTGGGCGGTTTGGCGGAGATATTGAGGGAGGCGTTCGAGAGTTTGAACAAAGAAAGCGTGGCGGAGCTGGAGACCGACGAGGCTTTCAACGCCCTGAACGCGTATTTGGAGAGCCTGGGGACGAATGAGAATATAAAGATCTATAGGTTCACGAGCGCCCACAATATGGGTCTGTACGATGTTGATTTCGGGTGGGGAAAACCCAGTTGGCTCGCCCACATGGGAGACATGGTTGGGTACCGGTCGAAGCAGCAGTTTGTGTTCATGGAAGCCGCGAGTGGGAAAGGACTGGAGTTTTGGTTGGCCGCCGATGAAGCAGAGCTCACCATCCTGGAAAAAGATCCTCAGTTTTTTGAATACGCCATCCCAAATCCACGCATCATCTCCCACGTTTAAGGTTTAATTAAACAGTTTATTTATTAGAGTACTTGCATATCTTTTGTCTATTCTACTCTCGTTTTTCCTGTCTGACATCTCATACAGTGGAATGTGGAACCTTTTCCTCTATTATGAGAAGGTAGACAGGGAGGGAAGACAAAGTTAAAATAGCTGAATAAAAGATCTCAAGGAGTACTATACTTGGGTGTGACACAAAATTGAAGATTTATTTAGTGTGTGATTAGTAAAGGGCAAAGGTGCAAAATTGCCCCTAACGTTTTCTGTTAGGGGCAATTTTGCCACTAACGTTTAGTTTTGAGCAAAATTGCCCCTAACGTTTTCTGTTAGGGGCAATTTTGCCACTAACGTTTATTTTGGGGCAAAATTGCCCCTAACGTTTTCTGTTAGGGGCAAATTTACCCTTTAAATTTTTTTCAAATTACATTTACCTCCTCCAAAGTTTGTTTAAATAACAAATAGATATTTTAAGTTTTAAAAAATAACATTTTAGTCCCTTAACCATCCAAACTTGGAGTATAATATTTTTATCTAATAAGAAAATACATTTAATACGAATAATAATTAATTATTATTGTTTCAAATAAAAATATTCATAAATATCTAAACTTTTAAAAATATTAATTTAAAATGCATATATATTTAAAAAAACTGAAAAAAAATTTTTAAAAAAAATAAAAAGAAAAAGAACACCCCAGGCCGTGGCCTGGGCATGTTTTTTCATTTTTGTTTTTTTTTTTTTTTTGTTTTAAATTTTTTACTTATAAATACTTTAAATTAGTTCTCTCTCTCCCCACCCCCACCCCAATAGTATTTTAAGGATTTTTTTCCTTCCTAAATAAATAATATTCATTAATGTCTAAATTAAAAAAAAATACTAATTTAAAATGTATTTTAAAGTAAAAAATTTAAAAACAAAGAAAAAAAAATGAAAAAACATGCCCAGGCCACGGCCTGGGCTGTTCTTTTTCTTTTTCTTTTTTTAAAATATTTTTTCAATTTTTTAAAAATATATATGCATTTTAAATTAATATTTTTAAAAGTTTAGATATTTATGAATATTTTTATTTGGAACAATAATAATTAATTATTATTCATATTAAATATATTTTCTTATTAGATAAAAATATTTTACTCCAAGTTTGGATGGTTAAGGGACTAAAATGTTATTTTTTAAAACTTAAAATATCTATTTGTTATTTAAACAAACTTTGGAGGAGGTAAATGTAATTTGAAAAAAATTTAAAGGGTAAATTTGCCCCTAACAGAAAACGTTAGGGGCAATTTTGCCCCAAAAAAACGTTAGTGGCAAAATTGCCCCTAACAGAAAACGTTAGGGGCAATTTTGCTCCAAAATAAACGTTAGTGGCAAAATTGCCCCTAACAGAAAACGTTAGGGGCAATTTTGCACCTTTGCCCGATTAGTAAATGATTATTAATAATTACCGTTAGCAGTTTATGTAATGAATCTAAAGATCGATATTGAGTTGAAAATTTGGTGGGCTTAAATTACTAGTAATTAATGAAGGAAAATGTAGGTGTTGAGTCTGTTTCTTAGTAATTAATTGTAGTCTAATCTTGTGCTATCATACAATAATTATGTGAGTAGGACAGTAGGACTTTAGGAGACATGAATGATGCACCTGCATGTCCACGGTTTTTAAATTACTTTTAAACCCTTAATTAATGTAACTTTATATTTTCATAGATATCTTAGTAATTAATGTAATAGTGAATTAAGATTTGAAAGTCAAGTAAATTTGAGGGGATTTGTTGTCAACTTACAAGTAAACAAAAATAGCAACAACTAAACTTTGATAAAATAAATATATAAAAGATGCACTTAATTAGTTGATATCCATGCATGGATTAGTTTTCAGTTTGGTAATAGGTAGTTTCCAAATCGTATCGTAGTTCAAATTTAGACTTGGAAAAGGAAGATGCACTTATAACTTCACAACTATACATATATTAAAAGGCGCACCAGAGAGTTTTTGAAGGAATTGAATCACATCAATACTCTCCAGGACCATCTGTATTCATCGATCTGGTGCATCGTCTACCGATCAGAACTATTACAACGCGATGATCATCAATCTTGTGCGCTTTCTAATCAGAATCATTATAAATCTTCGATCGGTGATGATGATCGATCAACATTGTATCCCCGACGATATTATTTTGCTAATACTAAAAGAGCTCCCTGTGAAATCCTTGCTCAAGTTCAGATGCGTCTCAAAGCATTGGCGCTCTCTCATAGACCAACCTTATTTTGTGGATATGCATCGTACCCGATCCTACCATCGACCTAGCGGGGTCAAATTTCTTGTAGATAAAGCGAGGAATTTTTTTAACAAGTCCAGTTGCACATGGGTTGACCAGCAACAAAGTTTTATGTTAATGGAACCCGAGACCAAGAAGATGACGCCCGTTCCAACGAGGGTCGGGTCCATTCTACACTCTTTCCATGCCGGCCAAGGTGTGGAAGGTTTAATATGTTGTGATGATACCGTATGGAACCCCACCACCAGAAAACAGTTTCGCCTCCCCAACCAACATTTTAACAATATCTTAGATCATATGCCAGTTCGACAGGGTGAAAATTTTCGTAACATTCGGAATTTTTACTATTTAGGTTTTGATTCCCTAACTAAACAATACAAGATACTAAGCTTCTGTTACGTCTCGATCGCCACAAGATATATTTGTGATTACGATGATAGTCCCCGCAGAAGAATAACGTACGAAGGGAAATATAGTTCCCAAGTTATCACTCTTGGAACTAGTAATTCATCGTGGAGGGACATCACTCACCATCTTCCTCAAGAGACACCTAAGGAGTTGTTTCTCTACAGTAAAACTTGTTTATATTTAAAAAGTAAGATATTTATTTATGTCTCCCATCCTGAACCAGTCCTCTTGGTTTTCTGGGTTGGGGAAGAAAGATTTAAATTTGTACATCTCCCAAGGGAATACAAGATGTACAGCAAAATGTTTGAGGTGCAAGGATGCGTTGCTTTGATGACAAGGTTTGACGCCAGTGGAGGCACAAAGATTTATAGATTGATTGATGCCAAAACTGAAGAGTGGGAGGTGAATATGATTCCTCCAAATCGTACATTATTCAACCCAATGAATACGAGCGTAGTGATTTGTGGCATCAATAACAGTGACGAGGTGCTGGTTCAATGGAAGGACGAGGTGAACAAATACACACGTTGCGTCTATTGGGACACAAAGACATGGATGGTCAAAACAGGTCCTGAGATATTTGCTAGAATCTTATCTAAACATGTAGAAACTTTATTTGATCCCACTATTCATTAGTTGAATCATTCTTCTTGCCCTTTCTCCTTAGGAAAATGTCTATTGCACATATTATGTGCAGAAAAATATGCACATAAAATTATTTTTGTAGGTTATTTAAATGCTATTTTATAAAAATATCCTTATTATATTATATTTCTTTCCTTTCTCCTCTTTCCTGCAATTAATTTTTCTCAAATTTTTTTTTTCCTCCTTTTTTTCTTTTTTTTTTTGAAATGATATCAAAATCTTCCTCTATCATTATTTGTTCTACAATTTGATTTCCTTCTTCCTACACTAATTATTTATGCTTTTTAGTTTTTTCAGTTTTGATTTTCTCTAATTTTTTTTAGTTTTAGCAATTGCATATGTGAAACCCATTTCACTACAAAACGAATCATCTAATTTTTTCTCTTAATTTTAGATTTTAATTTATTCATTTTGTTCATAATATAATAATAATAATTTTATTATGAAAAAATGGGATTGGCAAAAAAAATTAATGGCGAAAATCACAGAAGGGTAAGTTCTCTTATTTTGTGTTTAACAAAAAAGAAAGTAAGAGAAAAATTATAATAATAATTATTATTAAAAAATAAATAAATTAGAATACTAAATGTTAAGTTTAATGGGAGTTTCAAATGCTTATTAGTGAAAATGAAAGGGTAATTTAAAAAAAAAAAAAGTTTTCATAAATGAAAATTACTAAAATTAAATTAATTAAAAGAAAAAAATTTTAGAAAAAGGAAAAAAAAAAAAAAAAAAAAAGAAGAAGAAGACGTGGGCAGAGAGAAGATAGAGGAGAGAGGAGAAAAAAAAGAGTATAATGCAACAAGGATATTTTTGTGAAATATTATTTAAGTGGCCCACAAAAATCGCTTTATGTGTGCATATATTATGTGCATTTAACAGCATCATTCTCCTTAATCATATATATATATATATATATGGATTGATTCATTAGTAACTAATTATGATCGTTTCAAGTGTTAAATACTTTTGTATATGGAAATCAAAGGTCATATTAACACAGAAATTTAAGCCCCACCTAATGAACAAGTATATGGCATGGCACTTACTAGCAGCAGCTCACAAAACTTACTCACATAGCACCAATATTGTTGGATATGGGTCAGCTATTGTAAAATATATTTAATTTTCAGGAATTAGTAGATCCGTTAAACTATAGGCTAGAAGAAAAAAGACAATCTATTTACCATTTATGCGTTAAACCTATCACCATGGCAATCTATCATTTATGCAGCAGGTTCATTTACTATAATTTTTCTACAAAATATGACATTCCAATCAATTGAAGCCAAATCATAACCATTCATCACACTTCTCCAGATGAAAAAAAAAAAAAAAAAAAAAAAACTAGACAAGACGTACCAAAAAAGAGCAACAAGCAATATAGACCATAAGGTCATCAAAGTAAACTTTACCAAAGGAAGTTCAGAAATTTTAGATAAAAGTTGACAGTCAAAGCATGTACTCCACCAATTCAACTATCCACTAAGCCCCAATCAAAAAGTATGATGGTCAAATCAATGGTCAACTTTTTATGAGAAATCTAAATAAGTAAACTCAAAAAAAAGTAAGCAATCATTTGAAAAAAGCATTGCTACAATGTATCTTTGACACGGTGAAAATTTTCCTACTGTCAAAACTTTAACTACTTAGCCTTTGATACCCTAACTAAAAAATACAAGATGCTTCTGTCACGTCGCAGTTGTTACAAGATATATTTGTGATTGCGTTGATCGTACCCGCGAAAGAACAATGTACCGAGGGAGTAATTCAAAAGAATAATCGTACTACAAAATTATTTAGTACCAAATACAAAATAGTAAATGAATTATTGCCACATAATATGTCCTACGATAATCAACACATTTTAGTCTAACTAATGCCACTTTAGTGGTATATAAAGTACAATTTCCCCCATCCTGATTCAAGAAAGATTTAGCTTGACAATTGCAAGTCACATAGTTAGTGGCAAACCGCTGATCACAGCCTCAGAAGTTGAATTATATTGATCGATCATTTCTACACAATAAACTTGGAGGTATTCATCGTTTGGGCTCTTCAAGTTCAAGAAACTCAAGGTATTTCCTACTTTCTTGATTGCTTTGGTTTTTTCAATATATTCCTAGCACTAAAGCTTTGGTTTTTTAAATATATTCCGAGCACTGAACTTAGTTCTTGATTTCTAGTTATCGTAATTGATCAATGCAACTTCTTCGGGCTCTAATTATCGGAATTTACTTGCAAATTTTTATTAACAAAAAAACCATATATGTACTCGAGTCCAACTAAACTCAATTACATATTTTTATTAACAAAACATACTATTTATGTACTGGAGTTCAACTAATCTCGAGTCCAACTACTTATAAGAGTCAAGTTAATACTATTTTTTGTATAACAAAATTCATTGGAGTCCAACTAAATATGTATAAGAATTAAATTAATACTAAATTAAATAATTTAGAATAAGAGTTAAGTTAATACTAAACTAAAGTAACTCGAGTCAACCTAAAACCGAATCAATCTAAATTTCACACCCAACATAGTTTCCTGCCCTCATAAAGGATGACTCTGTTTTTGGCGGTTGCGTTTCTCCTGAAACAGCAGAAGAAGAAGAAAAAAAATGGATCGCCTCTTTTAAGTTGGAGGCCCAAACAAAAAAGAGGGAGGCCCAACATTAAAAAGAACAAGAAATGACGGCCAAGGGCTGAAAAGAAAAAATGTCCAGATCAGGAATTAAAAAAAAAAAAAAAAAGTGAAATTGCCACCTTACTCACATGCCCTCTCGGCCCAAATTGTTTTTGGGTCTAGAAAATTTTAAAAAAACCTCAGCCGAACAAAATAACCCCAAAAATGTAATGAAATTCTCCGGTTTCAGGTTGCATTGGAAAAACTTGGAACTTTAATTAATGGCTATACATTCACATACACATTCATAATTTGTCAGCTGAAGCGGGAAATGATTCTACTGTAGATAAACTCGTTCCAAGTGTCGGGCAATCCCGGAAGACACCAATGGATGCAGTCGGCGTAAGTGGCCGGATCCGCCTGTTGCTCCGGCGTCAGCATTTTCCCCTGCCGGATTGTGTGGACGGAAGTGTGGGCATCTTTCCGGTACTCCGACAGCTTTGTGATGTTCAGGAAATAAACTGGGACCGTCATCGAACTCGTCACGTTCGCCGCCACCGCAAACAGTCGCCGGTCTGTTCCGACGTTGAACGGCATGGATGTGTTCAGAATTGGAGCCGTCTCCTTCGCACATTTGATTCCATCCGGGTTGTTCCAATCCAAGCTCCTTCAATTTATATTTACAAAATTAAATATTTCATTAATAAAAATTGATTTTTTCATTCTAGATGAATTTGATTTAGAAGGGAGAGAGAAATGGAATTTACTTGATATGCAGAGGAGACATGCTCATGAAGAAAACTTGGGTTCGGTTGGGATTGATGTTTTGGTTGACCCAGTTGGACCACGTCCTCAAAACTCTGCCGTAAGCCACCGGCCGTTCTATTTCATCATATTCCGTGGCACCCTCGTCGAACGATCCTCGGCTGTTCGTCCGATCAGTTCCGGCTGATTAGAAACAAAGGAAAGATGTGTCTGTATAAGTATTATTTGTGTATATATATATATACTCACAGGACTTTCATGTTGAAAGTGTTCATCCACCAAATGTAAGTGTTGAAGATGAGGAAGTCGACGTTCTTCCAATTCGCGCCGTGTTTCTCGATGGATTCCGGCATGATGATCCGGTTCAATATGCTGTGCATGTTCGGGTCATCGGAATTCGACTCAACCAGAAACGGGGCCCAGTAAAATTCCACCGTGGCATTGTAATCCTACAAGACCACCGACGATGAAAGTCAACTGCCAATATTCAATCCTATTATACGTTCTAACATTAAAAAAAACCACAAACAAAAAACCAGAAATTATATTATTTGTAGTAGTTAGTATTTTTCAGTTTGTATTTGTTCTTACGTTTGGCCATCCACCCCCACCTACCTTAGGTGGATGATCGTTCATTGGATACTTGTAATTCAAGCAATATTCCATGATTCTCCAACGTGGTTGACCTTAGGTTGAAGTTCTTTCTACAGTTGGTAGTATGTCATTCATTGTTAAAAAGATCAATTAGTTGTTTCTTTAAAGTTACCATTAGGGTGGGATGCTTAGTTCGACACTCAAACCCTTCATTTCTGGAGTTGCCGCACCAAATTTGCCCACTAGTACAAGTTTAGATCAATGAAAATACATATATACAATCTGGTCCAAAAGCAGAGAACTAAATGGTAAAGTTATGCTATCAATTTGTCTCCAATTTGGTAAACAGAATGAGTATGCTTGGTGAAAATTGCAAACGTTAATAGCCTTAATTTTACCCTTTATAGTGTAATAAAGGCAACAAAAAACAGAGGAGTGAGTTTGGTACCTCGATTCTAAAAACAGATAAAGAACCAGTCTTGTTCAAGCTTTTTCTTCCCGGAGGAACCACTGACTGCACCAGACAAATCATTGATTCCCATTGGTTTCTATTCAACGAGTCCCCGACGAACATAAGCCTTTTGTTCCTCAGCTTTTCAAGCAGCAATCTTGCTTTGAACCTTCAAGAATATAATCACATTTTTCAGAACCAGAAAGATCGGGAAAAAAAAAATAAATAAATAAAAAAGAAGAAGAAAAATGGGATAGTTATGAGTAATTAATTACTTTGGCAGAGAACAATCTCTGGGTTGCCACCTCCAATTCTGGAACAGAGAGTCCCTCCTTCCATTCCTCAGGCAAGTTACCTGAGCTGTGAGGAATTCGCATTCGTGCTCTTTATACAGCGGATATGTGACGTTATCAAGAACCCATTCTCCGTTAAACAAATCACAGTCGTCAGGGGGAAATTGAACCTCTTCATCATCGTCGTTGTCATTATCAGAATCATTATCATCGTCATCGCCCCGAACGGGCAACTCAATCTTATTCCTCTGTTCCTCTAACTCTTCTTTTGCATCACTGTTAGTGGACAGTTCCTTCCTTTCGTTATCTTCGCCGCCAGAGCTTTCAACTTCTTTCTCAACTATAGTCCTGGAATTTTTAACAAATGGGGTGTTATCTGCGTTGTTTTCCTTGGGAGATTGATCTCCTTGGATTTCTTGATCGGGCTTGGGCCTGGAAAATGGGAACTCTGCAATGGACTTGACATCTTCGTTGTACATAAAGCATCCGAAGAGGAAAACAGAGAAAACCACCACAAATATGGGGAGGTTGTTGTTCTTCCGGCCACCGCCGCCGTGCTTCATTGTCAATGATTCCGGAGAGAAGTACGGCGATTTCCGGCGGGGTGGCTGCATGAGAAGGAAGAAAAAAAAAAACAAAAAGAAAAACAGAGTACTGCTTGTGATGATGATGAGTGGTGATAATATTAAAAAGAGGCAAAAGAGTTGAAGATATAAAGAAAGAAACAGGGATGAAGATCAGCATTGCTGGGGAAATAAAAAAAAAAGAAGATTAATATAGTTTAATTTGAGGATTTGGTGAAATGGGGGTTTTCTTGAGGGTTGTCGCCTGTCGGGGGTGGATGGAGGCTTGTCTTTCTCAGATTTTTGTAACATTTTTTTCTAACTAATTTGTTACTTTCGTAACGACTCTCTTTCAGAAAATCACCAGAGGAAGAAGGCGAAAAAGAGGAGTGATTCAAAAGGCTTCTCTTCCCATAAGCTAAGCTTCTTCCTCCCTATATTCTGTTCAATCTTACATTTTACCCCAACTTTGATGTCATGAGAAGTTATCCATATTTGAATAGTGTTATTTGTTTCCGAATAAGTATCGCTTTATCAAAAACGAGAATTTCTCTTCTCTTCAATTTTTTCCTCCACGTTTCTATTATTTATATGGTTGTCTCTTACATCACTATTTAACTCAGTTCTTTATAATCAATACGGAGTATTCATTAAGGGTTAAATAGTCATTTTCAACTCTTACTTACTAACTATGCAAGTGTCGAGCGACACTTACTGCTAGTGTAGTACTAGTCCTTCCCATTTTAACATTTTAATCTAAACAACTTAATTACTTACTTGCACATCTTAATATTTGCCTAATATGTATATTTTAAGGTGTTAGTTATAGGCTTTTAATCTATAGAAAGAAAGTAGAAATTTTGTTCACAAGAATCAAACTAGTTAATTAATCAACGTTAAGGTAGGAATTGGTGGTCGATGGTTCCTAATCTCTTCTTCTAAAATAAGGCTGATGAAGGAAAAAAAAATATAATCTTTCTCTTTCACCACCAAACCAAGTGGTGTAGAGTGCAGATGAACCATTGATTAAGGTTCTGAAAACATCATTAATTTAGTCAAAGAGTGTCAATTATGGGAAGCTTTATGTTTGAGAAAAGTAAAGACTACGGAACCTTTGTGAGATTCCTTTGCAGTGAGTACACTCACCAGTTGGTTCATCTCAACAAATCGAAGTGGGCATCTAATCGCTTTTTTTGCAAGGGAAGATAGATATACCATTACGAACCCACTACTACTCCTGCCTGCGTAGACAGCAACTTAGAACCAAATACACACGTTGGATCACCTCCTCCGTCTATTTTTCATCGTCATATTTTGTCCTGTAAGGAGAGAGAATATTCTTTCGCCATTCATTCATGATTGGACAATAACTTAGTGACAAAGTAATGTTAGTTAAGATCTTTTATCTAATGAGTAATACTTTGTTCCTCTCTTTTGTGAGATACCAATAGTGGAAAGTATCCTATCGACAGAGAATCCCAAGTGATGTTAAGTTGGGCTCATATCTTAGTACTTGGCCCAGGATAGTAAGAAGTAATTTTGACCATCACGGCTGATAATTGAACCCGGACTAAGAGCCATATAAGTGACACGTGTCGATAAACTAATGGTAACAGTGCAATGATGTTGCACGAAAGGAAGGCAGTTAACAACAGGTGGCGCAGAATTAACAGGTAGGATCACTTGTTGGGTTGATTCAAGACCACACTACACAGGGCTAAATGCCGAGTTGAGTTTGGTGATGACGTGTATTCAACCTAACCAACTTGACCACTGCCACCCGAGCGACACCTATGAATTTGAGATTCATTTGCAACTAAAAAGTAAGTAATTTTTTTATAGAGAAAATAGCGCAGAGAACTTGAGCTTTTCTTATTTAAACTTGAGCGTCGGAGTTTGATCTGGGAATTAGCTCCCAAACCTAGGTTTAGCCGGTGGAGCAAGTCCGTCGTCATCCTCCGGCGGAAAGAGAGTCGCAACAGTATAAGACGGTGAAAAACAGATAGAGAATCCAACGAGGTAGCGACATGGATTCTTTCTAAAACATTCAATTTTTTAAGTTTCTGGATTAATTCAAGAATATTTGTGAAAGTAGTTATGATTTTGTAGAGTTGCTCCTAACCTTCAACGTGTTGTCAGTAAACAGGAAATATGTATGTATATGTATGTATATCCAATTTTAAATTCAGATTTTCCAGAAACACAAAAAGATATTTGCAACATATGGACAAACCCATGATTCTTCAAGGTGCAGAAATGGCCTTCCAGGCATGCGAAAAAAGACATCCATCCAGAAACCGACTTAGGAGAGTAGAAACTGGAATTCCACCAAGTGAAATTAGAGAGATCTGGTCCTTGTATTCTTCATCATCATCAACAACATATTCTCTGATTTCATCGAGTTGTCTTCTGCTTTCTGGGTTTCTTCCAATTCGACCTTTTTTTATTTATTTATAATTAATTATATATTTCTTGCCTCGATTAGTTAGCTTGCTTGTCTGATTGTAGCAAAACAAATAAAACGGATCCTTACCAATTAAGAATTAAGGTAGTATAAATGTAGCTAAACTGATGGAACTCCTTAGGCAATGCCATAATTTACATGGCTCATGATTCAAGGCTTGAAATAAACTACGACATTGTCAGATCATTCGAAACGTTCCATCGAGATTGGTTAGTTCGGCAAGGACATCATCTTGAAGAACTAGTCCAGGCAATACAGAGTGAAAAAACAGAGGAAAGTCACCGGGAGCTAATCGCCAATGTTTTGGCTCACTACGCCGATTACTACGCGGCAAAGGCACAAGTTGCTGAAGAGAATGTGTTTCTACTGTTTTCCGCCGCTTGGTTAAGCTCTTTCGAACGTTTCTACCTTTGGATTACCAGATTCAGACCCGTTCTCGCATGTAGACTCCTGTCGAACTCTGTTTCAGACTTGACAGAGGATCAATCCAGGAGAATCAATTCGCTCACTGCGGAAATTAGGGAAGAAGAAAGAGAATTAAATAACCTTCTTTCAAGGGTGCAAGAGTATATGGTAATAATTAATACAACTAAAGTGTTATTCGAAATCTACGAATGTTACTGTTTGAATTTGTTTTATTGAATCTTACGTTATCAGGTGGCTCCTCAAACGGTGGCATTAGCTACCCGAGTGGGGCGACTTCGGAATGGGTCGCTGGCTGACAGAGACTCTACCGTTGAAAGGCTGAGAATATCCATGGAAGTTATTGTTGTTTGCGCTGATGAAATAAGAGAGAAAACTATAACGAATATTCTTGAAATACTAAGCAGTTCTCAGGCACTGAGATTCTTGGCTGCTGGTATTCAGTTTCAGTTGAATATCAGGAGATATGGGCTGCGCAGAGATGCAAATGGCTCAAACTCCAACTCCAACGATGCTCAATAACAGGGAAAGAAAACAATTGCAACTATGCAAGGGATCACGATGTTTCTTTATTTTAATTTTCATGGAATTAAATTAAGTCTTTTTTTTCTTCTCTCGTTAATCAGATAAATGAATGAAAATCGTTGTGTTTTTGTTTCTCGTCTCATAATAGAAGCCTCAAGTAGTAAGTAGCACGTCTCGAGTTTTCAATCGTGTTAGTATTTCAGGCCTCTGTTAACCAACACCAACTGCAACGAATTAAGGCAAGAAGAATAACGTAAAACAAGAAAGATCGATGAACATTTATATACAAACAATCAAGCTTCTTCTGCGCAGCACAGCCTCTGTAAAATGCATGCTCCATTGCAGCTTTCATCAGTCCACTTTCATCTGAATAATAATCTCTCTCTCTCTCTCCTTTTGCTCCTCAATTTCATAATCCGATTCTTTCTTTAGGGTTATCGTGTAGAACAGCGTTGTATTAAATATGATCGAATGATGTTATTGTCAGATAGCAAGTGAATTTATTATGACAAAGGAGTGAAATTCGAAAACTTTTAGTTTTAATTTTAGCAAAATTAATTATAAATCTCTGTCAGTTCTGTCTCTAAGTTTCAAAAAGATTAAAAAAAATTTTAATACATTTCATTATATAGAGCTACACCAGTTCGATCGCGAGAAACTTAAAGGGATATTTTTTTTTGGCTTTTGAGCATCACATAACTTGCATGAAAGCAAAATCATTCATAGAATCTTATGGACAAACACATGAGCATCTCAAACCTAACCTGAATTGACTGTAAATAAATAAAACTCCGGCGAATCCCAGTGATCTTCCCAGCTGAAACAAAAAAGCTGCCGGGATTTTACAAATCAAACCATATAATGCTAAACTCGGTATCTGATGAGGGGATCTTTAGAATGGAGGCGTTCGTGATAGATCCGCCAGGCATAATCCTCGAAGGAGAAGGAGTTGAATATCCTCTCTTCTCCACCGCCGTTGCCGGAGGAGCAACTTTCACCGTCGTCTACGTGATGATTGGTTTCGTCTCCGTTGCCGTCGATCTCTAATTTGGGAAGCAGAGGAGAGATGGTACCGTCGACAGGGAGGGTAATCAGCATCGTCATTGATATGCAACGGTGACCGTTGTTTCCGCCGGCAACAACCGGTCTTCCTCTCACTTTCTTTAACTTCCCATTGCTCCATACCTGCAATGGTGACCAAAATTAGTATTGAAATTTATCTCATAATTAGCTCAATATTTTAATACAGTAAAAATTATTGTTATTTAAAACCAAAGAATAATCAAACGCATTGACAACGTGGGATTGATTGATAATTAATGAACCGGATTTTATGGGAAGGTGTAAATGGTTTTAGTGCATGAACATTGACTAGCTAATTCTAGCATATATTACAAGAAAACAACAACTCATTAATCATAAATGACCATCAAATTTTCAACTTGCAAAATAAAATAATGGAATAATTAAGTCTGCTAAATATCGTATTCGTTACCCTTATCAGCCATTAATTCATACTTCCGTGTCAAAGAAAACAAAGTTAAAGACATCGAGAGACGTCTAATTCAATTTCATCATGAATAAAAAAAAAATTATGTTTTGAATTGTACAATGTAACGCACAAATAACTCTTGTTGGGGTAGTGGGTCCTTTTGGCTGCCACCAATGCCAATTTGAAAATTATGGCAACAAAAACAAACAAATTAATGTCCACATCAACGACACAATTAGTGACCAAACCGGTTAATTAAATTTAATCCCATTTGTTAGGTATTAATCAAACAATACTATTACGTGTGGAAGTAAGTAAGATATATGCCTCTTTTTTACCTGAGCGACGTCACCAAGTGTGACAAGCACGGAGTCCACTTCGGGCTGCGAGATAGCCGCCCAGCCCGAATCCGTTAAAACTGAATACTTCTCGCAACGGATTTGGTACTGCAACCCGACTACGTAAGGGTACATTCGACCCGACATTTCCGGTTTAGTGTTATTATGTGCAGAGTCCTGGGACTGGGATATCCACATCAAAGAACAAAGCTGGGTCGGGTTGACAAACCCGTATGCACCCGACAACGCTTCCACAACCTTCCGCCCTAGTTTCTCCATCGCAGCAGTGAACTCACGCAGAGAAGTCAAGCTTAACTCGGTTGACTCAGCTGAACAAGACGAATCGAGGCAGAATGACTCGTCGCCGGAAGTCGTGCTTTCTTCATCATCGTCGTCGTCGTACCCCAGCGGCCAGTTTTTGGGGAAGCAGAGGTTTTTTTCTTTGCGGGAGAGGTTGAAGAGAGACGTGGAATCTGACTCGGCGGAATGAGCTAGTTTGGAGGGGACGGAGTGGTGGATGAGTTGGAAGAAGCCATGTTGGGAGGCGGCGGAAAGGATGTTGGAATGGAGAGTTTCGTCCTGGTCGGAGAGGCTGATGAGATGAGGGGTGACGGCGGCGGTGGGTGGAGATGAGCGGCGAGTGGGAAGGGAGAGGTTTAGAGTTGGAGTTAGACGGTGGAGGAGAGACGAGAAGGCATCGGCTGCGTCTGAAGAAGTAGCAGAAGTAGAAAGGAGATTGTTATGGGCGGAAGCGGAAGGAGTTGGTGGCGGAGCAGCGGTGTTTCCGTAGGGATTTGGAAGTTGGTGGTGGTGGTGTTGTTGTTTGTGAGTGGAATAAGCCATAGGGAAAGATGGGTGGGCTCGGTGCAGAATTTGCAATACTTATGCATGTAATGTAATGTTACAATATATGGTTAGAACTTAGATAGAGACTTTCCGCTTTTGTTCAACAAAAAATTAAAATTCAAATATATATCATAAAGAAATTTAAGGGGCAGGCGGAATTAATTAATAATAATAATAATACTTAATAATTGAACAAGTACGTGCCGTGTAACATTTTATTAGTGTATTAATAAATATTTTCCCACTAGTTTTCTTGGATTTACTTGTTGATTATTAGGTTTGATAATTAGTACTCTTTCTGTCCCACTCAAAGAGTCCACTTTCAGAAAAAAATCTTGTCTCATTTAAAGAGTCCACTTTAAATTTATTTACATTACATACCCTTACTAATATAATAATGTGTTATTCACATACCCTTACTTCTAAAGTAAGGATATAAGTGAAAAATATGGTGGTAAATTACTTAATTTAGGTGTTATATCTCACAACCCATAATAAGTTGCACATATTTCAAAGTGAACTTTTTGAGTGGGACGGAGGGAGTATTATTTTTAGTCAGATTGTCCATAACTCATTACTTTCTAATTCTTCTCTTTTATTTTGTATTTGAAAATATTGCCACTATATTGTTGAGGTATCCGTTTGTTAATGATGAAAGTGAACCGTGTCAATTCAGTTGATAATTAATAGTTCAAATTTACAATTTACGACACAAAAAGAACTAATTTTAGTGAATGCACCGTAAGGGAGAGTTCCCATTTATAAATTTCTATAACCGCAATAGAACACGATGTATTTCTTAACTTATATTATCATTTTAAGATTTGTCGCTTGTAATCTATTCCACGTACAATATTATTGGAGAAAGCGTGGTATTGAGTCGTTGATTTTCCTTTTATAAATCTCCATTAATTTCTTGGAATTCCTATGGAACAACTAGGGCTGAGAACGAACACGAACGTTCACGAACAAGTTCAGGATCAACTCGTTAAAAGCTCGGTTCGAGATCGTTTATTTATTAATAAACGAACACGAACAAAATTTTAAGCTCGATTAATAAACGAACAATAAATGAACAAAAGGGAGCTCGGCTCAATTACGTTCGTGAACAGCTCGATAAGAAAAAACAATTTTAAGAAGGATAAAATAGATATATAATTTATCATTCATATATATAACAAGAAAATAAATTTGGTGCAGTAGTAAGATATCAAAAGGAGAAGCAAAAGAACTAGGGTTCAACTCTTCACAAGGCTAAATTTATTTTATTTCACAATTTTGCGGTGAATTTCACCCAATCTCACATCGGAAATGAGAGAGATTTGGGAGGAAAATTCCTTATAAATAGATGAGCATGACACTTAGGGCTGAGAACGAACATGAACAAGCTCGGCTCGGCTCGATTAATAAATAAACGAACACGAACAAGATTTTAAGCTCGATAAATAAATGAACACGTCAAGGCTCGGCTCGATTAATAAATAAACGAACATGAACAAGATTTTAGCTCGATAAATAAATAAACAATAAATGAACACGTCAAACCTCGGCTCGACTCGGCTCGTTATCACCCCTAGGAACAACATTATTGATAAATTGGGAATTATATGAAACATTTTGAAATTAGTGACTGTACGTGAACAAACTAATGCTTAATTTTTCCGTACCAAACCAAACGCCTGGACCTGGATGGGGGCGAAGAGGCGAAATTAAGGGCATGTTCTTTTTGGGCGTTTTAAAAACAATTTTGAAAATAAGTTTTGAAAAATAGTTTTATAATGTAAAAAGTGTATTGAAAATGTAAAAAGTAGATGCTAAATAGTAAAAAGTTATATTAAAAATGATGAAATATGATTAAAATATATTAAATTTACTGTTAAAATTAAAACTGTTTTCAAAACGAAACAAAAAGAACAGATAAGTGGGGGCCAGTGGATCACAAGATCGAAAAATCCAGCAGGCAGGTTCATCAGTTGCTGGACTTGCTTTGTTTGTCGTTGTGCTGGGGACGAATTTTTGGACGCAAATGCTTTTTAAATTGCAATATCAGCACCACCACCCCTAATTGTCGCTTCTTTTAAACAATTTTGTCGCTAAGGAGTTAATTTCAAATTAGAGTTTTTTTTTTTTTTCCTTTTGGGCAGGGGCTATTTTAGAAGGTATTTTTGTGAAATCAACACTATTATATCATTATTTTATCTATCAGTTTGAAAGCGCAAAAAAAAAAAATGTATAACTGCTAGATATAAGAATTTAACATTTAACATTTGAATGGCTCTTATATATTGAAGTGATTCATTATACGTCTCATGATTTGTTACTTATAAGTTATTTTAGATGAAAACTGAAAAAAGAATGGCAGGCGAAAACCCAACACCTGTCGGCAAAAACCTTCATCGAATGTGGGAGGGGCTACATTTTGATTCTTTTTTTGCAGGAGAATGGCAGGCTGCAGCCATGTTATGCGGCCTGGGAATTGTGCCTCTCGATTCAGGAGCCCAGGACCCCTGGTGCTCTTGACCCCTGGTGCTCTTGCCCACCCCCCCCCCCCCCCCCCCCCCCCCCCAGCTTATTAATTAATGAATTTTTTAGTAGTAATAAGGATTACTTTTTCTTTCTTAATCATCGACTGTGCGAGGACAGAACAGACACATTAATTATATATACTCTGTTACTCTGTTTCGTTAATAAAAACTTATATCCAACACGTTTTGACGGTCGGATGGCTCGTGAATTCATTAAAAGTTTTATATTTAACTTTTAGGGCATGCTTGGTTGATGGTTTTGGAGGTTTGGGAATGGGAATGGAATGAAAGTTGTTGTTTGGTTAGGTTGGGGTATGGGTTTGATTCACTCCTTTGAGTCAATCCTCCATATCCTAGCATATTGGGGGGTATGGGTTTGATTCCCTCCTTTTGTGTGTATTTTTTATTTTTTTAAAATTTTAAGTGCTAAAATTCATCATTATAATATATTTTAACACAAATAGTTTATAATATATCAAAATTTAAATGTAAAAAAAATTAAAATAAATTTTAATCCTAAAAGTTTATTTGTGAACCAAACACCATCTATCATTCCCAATGCTTTCATTCCCTCTACTATCATTCCCCACTATTATCATTCCCATTCCCATTCCCATTCCCCTCTACGAACCAAGCGGCCCCTTAATGTAAAGTATATATGTTAATGTGTTGCGAATATGAGTTTACTCTATTCATCCTCTATTCAGTATTATTTTGGAGAAATGTTTTGGTTACTCCATCCGTTTAGTTAGAAAAGTCAACTTTTAAAAATATTTTTTCGTTCCATTAAAATTTTAGAATAGTTCATTTCAAATTTTGTACTCCTCACACCCTTACTAATATAATTATGCGTGGTCTGCAATTAACTCACACATAAATAGGATAAATAGTGTCAAATTAGCTATTTTAGGTGTTGTACCTTAATATTCATAAAAAGTTGTACATGTGTCAAAATGAACTATATTAGTGGAACATAAGGAGTATTAAATAAGCGTCTCTTTATTTTCAATGTAAAACGTTACAAAACTTCTAATTTTATTCGTAATTTAATTTATCCCATCTAATAGTATTAGTTACACTATTTTTTTTTCTTTTTCAAATGAACATATATTACACACATTTTAGTTAAATAAAAAAAATATAAAATGGGGTAAAAAATTAAATGTACCCATCCCTTAATTTGTTAATTTGTGTGTTCATGGGAAATAAAGTAACACATAAATTTAAATTCAAACGTATTTTAACTAAAGCATCTGCACATATGTTTCCTTCTCTCCAAAAGTGATTGATTTTGCATTGCGAGTCTCCGCTCGACCAGTCTCTAATATGATCAAAACTTCTTTGAGAACATGGAGAGTAATTGCTACATTATCAAATCTAGCCCGCATAAACACTTTCATCAAAGTTGGGCCTAAATGGGCTCATCTTGGGCCAGAGGCCCAACCTGACACGCGAAGTAGTAATTGAAAATCGTGGCTAAAATATTTAAGGAAAAAAACAATCGTCACTTCCAACTTTATTTCGGTATTTTCTAAATTTTCTCTGTGAAGACTCGTTCACACGCTAACTATTTTACATTTCAGTTGTATATTCTTTCTTGTGACTCCTGCGCTCCTGCTCCGTTGCTGGATCATCCGCCCCAGAAAATTTCTTTCCTCAGTTATTTTCCTTCAATTTGTTGATAAATTATGTTTGCCAAATTATTCCAGAAGCCCAGTCTTGGTCCGCCATCTCAGGTAATTTTGATTTATTCTACAAATACTTCTACTTCTGATTCCGAATTCACTGCTTATTGCTCTCATTTTCAACCTGGAATCAATGTTTATATTTGAAGTGATTGATTTCGCCAATTGTTCTCCCATCGAGAATTCAAGATCAACGGTGTTGAAAAATTAATCACGCTGTACAATTTTCCCGCCAATCACCAGAGGTGTTGAGCTTGGGGAAGAATGGTCGAAATCGTTAATTTTCGTCAATTAGGTTAAAGCGTAATTAGTAGTTTTTGATATAATTGCATATTTCCGATTTAACTAGCGGTTCTTCAGCTAAGTTATCAATTTATTGGCCATAGACAAAGGAGTCAAGGACTGCAGCTGCTTATGTACAATGCACTGTCTAGGAATGAATGCTTAAGTAATATGATTTTAAGTACGTTTAGTCGCACCTCCTTTTGGAGCTACGCAGTGAATAGAATAGGGAGGTTCCAACTTCTACAGTTTTGTTAAGGTTATATAACTTTTCCACGTTCAGTTTTTTATTGCCTTAACTTCTTTCTTCTTGCAATTATTATTGTTTTCTTCATATTTTGTAAGTGATTTTTTTTATTAGTGTTACTTGATGTTTCGAGCCTGTCAATTTTCTAACCAATTGTCTAGGTTTTTTTTCCCCCTTTTTTTTTTTTTTTTTGGGTACTTTACTCATGCTGCATTGCTCAAATTTCATGATTATTGAGTTTTTATGTGTATACTTTACCCTCAATATTATGGGCGAGAATTTCTATTTGTACGTACTTCAGTAATGTTCCTTGTTTCACTTACTTTCCCGGCAAGTTTCTAACAACTATTGATAATGGAATCTTTCTCCGGCAGAGTGCCTCACAGGAAAATCCTGTGTCCTCAATTGTGGCACCGCGTGTGCCTGTTCACTATGGCATCCCATCAACTGCTTCTGTGCTGGCTTTTGACCCCATTAAAAAACTATTAGCTATAGGGACCCTGTGAGTGACAACTTACGTTTCTCCAGTTTGATTTGTTAAAAGCATAATGTTGAATTCCCTTGTATTCTTTTTCACATTATTTATGGTGACTCTTACTCTTTTTCCTCTCAGCGATGGCCGGATTAAAGTGGTTGGGGGTGACAACATTGAAGGTCTTCTTATGTCTCCGAAGCCGATACCGTTCAAGAACTTGGAGGTTTGTGAGTGAACCTTGCTTTGCAGTTCCAGTTAGCTCCATTGAACATTAATTCCATTTACTGATATGAAGAACAAGGAATTTCTGAAATCCTCTTTTCTCTCATCCTGCATTCAAGCCTCTTGTTTAGCCAATATACTTGCTTGTTCATTGGAAACTCTCGTCTTTTTTCAGTTTCTACAAAATCAAGGCTTTCTTGTGAGTGTCTCTAATGAAAACGAAATTCAGGTACTTGTTCTGCAGTCTATGCAATATAATCTTGTGAATAGTTGATTTTATGAGCCATGGATCTGTCAAATGCATCCTGTTACATCAATTTTTCTTTTCTCCAATCCACTGTTTTATCTTTCTTGATCTCTGTCTTCTGGTATCTTTACCCTCATTTATTGCTCATTTTTATATTACAATGACAGGTTTGGGACCTAGAGAACAGGAGGATCTCCTTTAACTTACAATGGGAATCCAATATAACTGCATTCTCAGTTATATATGGCACCCATTTCATGTGAGTGTTACATGATATACATTCTTTTTGGATTAACTTTATACTGTTGATAGTTGCAAATAAGGTGAAAGGTGAGTGTTGGCCTAAATTTTATCCGTCTGAGCTTGTATAGGTACGTAGGAGATGAGTATGGATTTCTATCTGTCCTGAAGTATGATGCTGAAGCAGGGGAAATTCTTCTCTTACCTTATCATATTCCTTCGAATCTTGTAGCTGGTAAACAATCATTCATGGACTGGTAAATATATGTTAATGTCGTCAAGTAATTTATCTTACCTATTCTCCTAGCTAGTCCTGCTTTTATTTGATAGGTGAACTACAATCTTCTACTGGTTAAATTACATGTTGTTTGGAGGTTCTCTGAGGAATTGGATGATATGAAGTTTCATTCTGCTTTCCTCTGCTAATTCAACATAAATATTGTTGCTTTCGTGGGTTCTGTGGTTGGGTATCTTACATAGAACAGATGCTGCTACTTGTGTTTGCTTCTATTTTATCTAAAGAATATAACTGAGACTTCTGCCTGTATTTCTTTGAGCTTCAGACCTACCATATCTGGGGTGGCAGATCTTATTTCGATTTGGAAACTGCTAAGTAGTTACAATTAAATGCTCTAAATCACAACTGAAGCAAAGATACGCTAGCAGCTTCACAAAGCAACCCATCCTGACATCGGATTTTCTTGGCTTGATCTGTTTGTTTCTCTGTTTTCACTTTTAGGTTTTATGGCACTTTTTGAATGCATATAATTTAATGACGTTCCACTTTTGGATTCATGGCGCTCATGCTTTGCCTTGTTGAAAATGAATCTCAACATATGCCTCATTAATCACTGTGTGTGTTTTGACAATGTTTTTTTGTTTCCTCTTTATAGAAGCTGCAAATATTTCTTCGCCCTTCAACCAATCAATTGTAGGTGTGCTCTCCCAGCCTTCATCTTATGGAAATAGGTGAGAAAAATTGTATTGAAATGTCTCCTTTAGTTTGATGTTACTCTTAGCATGCAAGTCTCTTTTCTGATCTCCACTTTTGTTCTTAATGTGTCAGCCTGTCTTCAAATTACTCTTTATCTACTTTCTGTTTCTTAATGAATAAAATTTTGACTACAGGGTTATGATTGCATATGAAAATGGGTTGATCGTTGTCTGGGATCTTACTGAAGATAAAGCTGTTCTTGTTAGAGGAAATAAGGATCTCCAACTGAAGAATGGTGTTGTGATGTCTTCAAATGATGGTCTCACTGATCCCCTGGATAGTTTATCAGATCATGAACATGCAGATAAGGAAATAAGCTCTCTTTGTTGGGTGTCTACCGATGGGTCATTCCTCGCCGTGGGCTATGTTGATGGAGATATTTTTCTTTGGAACTTATCAGTTCCTGATGGTGGTAAAGGACCAGCAGCTCAGCAGCCATCCGATAAAGTTGTCAAGATACAACTATCATCTGCTGACAGAAGGCTCCCAGTTATTGTTTTGCACTGGTCGCCTAACACGGCAAAAAATGGATTTGGAGGTCAACTTTTTGTTTATGGCGGTGAAGAAATAGGATCTGAAGAAGTCCTGACGGTATACCAAAATTCTGTCTTATTACATCAACATCCTTTTATTCTTAAATATTCAAATGACGTGTCAAAGTTGCACCAAAGAAGTAAAATCATTATCTACCATTATTAGTAGGTTTTGATGATTGTCATTTACAAAGTTTATAAAGATGATGGAGTTTTGTTTCCATTCCTTGTGTACTAATATTGTTGATTTTTGAGATTGGTACGTGTCTATTTGGCAGATTCTTGATCTTGACTGGTCATCTGGGATAGCAATGTTGAAATGTGTTCACCGCATTGACCTTCCCCTTCATGGTGCTTTTTCGGATATGATGGTGATTGCAAGCTCCGGTGAAGTAGATAAAATTGATGCCATGTCCCTACTAGTATTGACCAACCCTGGTCAACTACACTTTTATGATAACTCCTGTTTGTCAACTTTGAAGTCTGAGCCTGAGAAGAAGCATTCTGCACTTGCAGTTGAATATCCTGCAGTCATACCCGTAATTGAACCACGCCTGACAGTGGGAAGCCTATACTCGGTGGGTGCCAATTATTCAAGGGTTCTTGCAAAGGTAAGTTGCAATCTAACAAGAGTGTCTTTCTTTTATTATCCAGTTAAATTTGGACTTCCTTTAGTGACTTAATGTTCCATTAGACAGCTGGAGCTACAAAAGTTAAAGTTGAGCAGACTATGTCCAGGAATAAAAGTTGGCCTTTGGCTGGTGGTGTTCCTGGACAACAGTCATTGACTGAAGAACTTGGAATTGAAAGAATTTATGTGGCTGGCTATCAAGATGGAATTGTACAAATATGGGATGCAACATATCCAGTTTTGTCAATTATATTTATTTTCGGACTTCAGGTTTGTGCCATATCAGAGATAATTTATGTTGCATTTGAAAGTGATACACATGTCTTTTTCATTTGCTTTCATTCACCCTGTTAAGCCACTCTTTTATATGAGGTAAACAACAATTTACGCTTACAAAACAGCACCACGTTATGTACAGGTGGAGGGTATTGAAGTTGCTGGTGCAAGTGCAGCAGTCTCAGCTTTAGGGTTTTCCTCCACTTCTTTGTCATTGGCTGTAGGCAATGAATTTGGTCTCGTAAGATCTGATCTTATTCAACTACAGATTCTTTCTATGCATTGAGTTTATTTTTAACTGAGTGCTTGTCCAACCTCATGAATTTCTAGGTTTCTCTCTATGGTCTGGATGGAACTTATGATAAAACTAACATTCACTTGGTCAGACAGACCGATCAGCAAGGTGGGTGTTAATAGCCTATTATGTTTTAGCTGCTTTAGTGTGCTTCACGCGTGTCATGTAATTGGTTTTGGGTATATTTGGTTAACTTAGATACCATTCAAACACTGCAAAATTCTGGCATCTTGTTATTCATATAAAATACATTTTTTAAAGGTGGAACGCTCTGGTTAAGAAACAGTTATGTGCAGTGATACTATCTCCTTAAACTTCCCTGGCGCAGGGTCATTTTGTCTTTGAACCTTGCTCTTATGTGAATTTTAGGCTGGTAATGTTTATCAATAAGATCCACTATACTCAGTTTTGTAGCAGAATAATAGTAACAATTTAGATAATCCCTTCTTTTTTTTTAGTACGCGTATCAGTATGTGCATATGTGCTTGGGTATTTTTGTAACATTTGCAAGACTGTCCAACTTTTTCTTCACCTGTTGTCATTTGCTGTTTGTCATTATGTTGACCTGTTTGGGTGATTTACAGTTTTGGAGCCGTCTCATCATAGTCGCTCTCAGATCAGAGCTATATTTTCCCTCCTGAATTCTCCTGTTCGTAAACTATTGTGGGTGAAATCAGGAGATAGACTGGCAGTTGGTTTTGAATGTGGTCAGGTAAGTAGTAACTACAAAATGTGCCCACCTTTTAAACTGTGATATAAAAAATAACTGATTTAACAGATCTTTAAAGGTTCCTCAATTGCCCTGTAACAGGTCGCTTTGCTTGAAACGACTTCGCTGTCAGTTCTGTTTGTTACAGACACTTTATTCAGCCCCAGCTCTACAATCATTTCTTTGTGTGTAAAAACAATTCCAGAGATTGAAAATAATAGCGTCAACCAGTCTGAAAATGGAACTTCAGATGGATCTCGTAGGGAAGTGGTTTTTGTTTTAACTAGAGATGCAAACATTGTATTAGTGGACTGTAGCACAGGAAAAATGATATCTCAGCCAATTCATCCGAAGGAAGAGTCAACTGCAATTTCTTTGTACATATTAGGCAAGTATTAATCCTTGCATTGTATGCTATTTTATGTATGTGCTTGTTTCTAAGTGTAAACCTTTTTGTTATCAGAGGGTGATGCGTCTGTTGCCGAAGGGTCCGAAGACCATATCTCATTGTCGTTTCTGCATTTGGAAGGTAAAAGTCAAGCTGGACCAGAAAACCATGAAAGCCAAAGTGATCCAGTGAAAAATGAAAAGCTCAATTTAGTACCAAAATCTGAGGACAATACAATTTTGATATGTTTTGAGAAAGCTGTGCATATGTACTCCTCAAATTCTCTGATTCAGGTGCAGTTATGGTAAATATATTCATTTCAAAGATTTTTATTATTTCTTCTGCAATTTATTGTAATTTTTGCCAATCGCAGGGTGAATTCAGCTGCGTCTATGAACTTAATCTTGTCAAGCCTTGTGCATGGAGTGCAATCTTCAGCAAAGATGGAAAAGACTATGGGCTGATTATAGTCTACAAGAATGATGAAATTGAAATAAGGTTAATCCTTTAATTTTTTTTAACCAGTGCTACTTGATTTGATTAATCTTTACTAATGTACTGGAAATAAGCAGTTTGGTGAACTATCTGTTTGACTGTAAGATTTTATGAATGATGAATTTTATCTTCTATTTGGTAGGTCTTTCCCAGAATTCGCTGTGTTAGGAAGCACCTCATTAACAACAATTCTTCGCTGGAATTTCAAGACTAATATGGACAATATGATGAGTTGTTCAGATAAAGGGCAGATTACTCTGGTTAGTCTTTTTTGTGTGTGTGTTGTGCTTTCTTCTTCTTTCATCCTTCTGAATAGATATTAGTAAAAATGGTACCTGAATTCATTTACAGAATTTGGCACCTAAGAAACTCCCAAATAAAGAGAATTGCAAGTTTGAGTAGATTATACGCAACATATTGCCCAAGAGGCTGTCACGATGTGTAACTGCAAAAAAAAGCCTTTGGATACCTTACTACTTACATTCACTTATATTTCGTATCTCGTGTTGCTTATTGACATTACGTGAGCATAATATTGTTATCTTACCAGGTCAATGGAAATGAATTTGCCATTGTGTCTCTTCTGGCTTTTGAAAATGACTTCAGGTCTCACTCTCTCTCTGAAATTCGTGCACCATTTTCTGTATGCTTTCTAGTAACTTATTTTAATTGTAACCTTGTAATCGTCTGCTTGCATGCTTGCTCCTACGATGATAAAACTTCCAGAAGCTATTTTTGATGAATGATAATGTGCAGTCTATGAACTTAAGCAGATTGTTTGCTTTATTTAGGATTCCAACGTCGTTACCATGTCTTCATGATAAAGTCGTTGCTGCTGCCACAGATGTCCCCATTGGGATGCCTCATGTTCAAAAGAACAAGCAGGTGGTAGTATTTGATATCAGTATTTGTTACTGATGTATTATTACATTCTTTCCTTTCCTGTTACTAAAATTTGTGCCTTCTGCTGCCAGAGTTATGTCCCTAGTGTTTTTGGTGGTATCGTGAAGGGGCTAAAAGGGGCTAAGGAGGAAACAAACAACTCTGAAGCTCGGGAAAATGTTATTGCACATTTGGAGGCCATACTTTCTAGGACACCATTTTCAGGCACTTTGGATTTGGATCTGGATCTGGATCTGGATTTGGATTTAAATTTGGATCTTAACATAGGTATGTCTAATAGACCATGATCCCAAAGTTTCTGCCTGTTTTGTTCAGTGTCCTCCTAACGAGCTAATATCTGTTGTGTTACAGATGAAACTGAAATTGATGAGCCTGTGGTGGTTACATCATCATCTAATAGCAAGAATGAGAAAAAAGGTATAAAAATATTTTTTTAACATCACCATCTAATAGCAAGAATGAGAAAAAAGGGTATAAAAATATTTTTTTAACATCACCATCTAATAGCAAGAATGAGAAAAAAGGGTATAAAAATATTTTTTATCACTGGTATTTTACTTTCATTTTTTATGAACCTAACACCTTTTCCCTTTTCTCATTCAGAGAAGGGCAAAGAGAGGGAAAGACTATTTGAAGGCGGTTCTACTGATACACAACCTAAAGCTAGGACAAAAGAAGAAATTATTGCTAAATATCGAAAAACGGTAATCATCATTTCCAGATGGTCAACTAATGAGTGATTAGACGTATATTAGTGAAATAGCTGTGTCTGACTTTGTTTATGATCTTAGGACGCGGCCACTGTTGCTGCACAAGCAAAAGAAAAACTTATGGAACGGCAGGAGAAACTTGAGGTATTATCAATTTATCATTGAAGTGGCTCCCTCTATTGTCTTGTGGTTGAGGTTGTTAGCTTAAGGTTTTAACAGAGTTTTGTGTGTGGTGCCACCAGAAACTTAATGAAAGAACCGCCGAACTACAAGATGGAGCACAGGACTTTGCATCCATGGCGACCGAGCTGGCAAAGAGAATGGAACGCCGAAAATGGTGGAACTTCTGATGTCAAGGCTGATGATAGCCTGACGTTGTTGGTAAGGTTATTATTAGCATCAGCAACCCCATCCCCTCGTTTGTTGAATTGGAAGGCATTTGCATTTACCAGAAGAATGTGCATATTTTTCTGTATCATAAACAGTTTATTTTAGTATCCTAGTCCAACGCAAAGCATTTGTAGTATTTTGAGTTTGTTTGACTCTTCTACGGTACCTTGTAATTTGTTTCTTTGATCTTGCGTCACGTGCAATCCTTCTTTTATATTTATTTATTTTTTTATAGGAAAATATAAATATATTCTCTCTGACCATCATAGTATAAAAATAAATTTTTGTTATTAATTGTCCTTTTATATTGTTTGTATGTTATGATATAGTTGCCCTTTAAAAAAGGAAAAGAAAAAAAAAGTGAAAATAAAATATATTTGGTCGGCGGTTCCAATTGCTTAGAGCTAATTATAGCAGTTGAATAAAAATAGATGTGAAAAGAAAGAGCGTTGGACGTGTTAACTCCGTCCTATATTTGCTGCCATAATTTGACCAAGCCACATATGATATGCTATAAAGTAAGAGAAATTTGACACCCATATTTCAAGTTTCAACTTTCAACGTACTTAAAACAGGGCTTTAGACTGGTGAATTGTGATAGGGGCCTGTAAAAAAGTTTATTTTGTTTTTAGGTATTAAAAAAAAATTTCCCATAAAATCTCATATTATTTACAGAAACATTGGCAAATAGGCGGTATTTGAAAATACCGTTCACAGTGGACGGTATTTTCCTAAAACCTCATCCGGGAAGGATTTTTTTCAGAATCTCGTTCATAGGCCGAAAAAATCACCTTTATCCGAAAAAATGTGTAGGTTATTTACATACCGTGTAATATGAATTGTACTTGTAACTATAAAATCAAATGTTATGAGATTTTTTTTTTTTAGCTAAAGGGTAAAATAAACTTTTTATAAAAAAAATATTACTGTAAATAATAAAATGGTTACTGCAAATAACAATTCCGTTGTGATATTTTGTTTGGTCGTTGGTGCCGGGAAAACGTCAAATCTGTGTGTTTTTTGTTCCATAACAGTTTGAAAAAGACAAAGCGAATACTTTACAAGATTAAAATTCTAATAGTAAGATAATAAGATCGAAATTCTGAACGTAACTTTGACCACGTAGCCCTTAAGTCCCCCAACCAACATCCTCTTTCGAACTTCCACGCATTTTGATTTGGGCCCCCTCCCACAACACAGAAAAGGTGCAAACACAACAATTGTGTGAATATGCAAATTCTTCCCATTCCATTAAAATAACCATCTAACAAAAAATATCTTAAAAACTGCTACTATTCCCACAAGGATATTAAATACATATATGTTTTATGTAACAACTCAAATATTATTTTATAAAAATATTCTTATTATATTACATCATTTTTCTTTCTCCTCTATTCCCACGTCTGCTCTTCTTTTTTTCTGTTTTTCCTTTTTCTTAAATATTTTTCTTTTAACTAATTTAATTTTAATATTTTTATTTTTGACAACTCTTTTTTTTTTTTTTAAATTACCTTATCATTTTCACTATTAAGCATTTTAAAACCCATTAAACTTAATATTTAGTATTAATTTTTTTTTTTACTTTCTTTTTCGCCAAACACAAAAGAGAACTTAACCTTTCATATTTTTCGCCACTAAAATTTATTCATTAAATTTTTTTGCCAAACCCATTTTTTCATAATAAAATTATTATTATTATTATGAGAAAAATGAATAAATTAGAATCCAAAATTAAGAGAAAAAATTAGATGATTCGTTTTGTAGTGAAATGGGTTTCACATTTGCAATTTCTAAAGGTAAAAAAAAATATTAGAGAAAGTCAAAACTGGAAGAAAATTTTTTTATAATTAATGTAGGAAGAAGGAAACTAAATTGTTGAACAAATAATGATAAAGAAAGATTTTGAGAAAAATTGATTGCAGGAGAGACGAGAGAGGAGAGAGGAAAGACAAGACAAAAGAAAAGAAATAAATATAATACAATAAGAATATTTTTGTAAAATAATATTTAATTGATCCATATAAATTATTTTATGTGCATATTTTTCTGCACATAATATGTGCAATAAATATTTTCCTTCCCACAATGCTACACTAACAAGGACGGAGAAAAGAAAATTCGCAAAGTGGTAATATGATCCACATTTTCACACTCGCAATTCAATAAAAAAATAATAATAAAATAAAAAAAGTGGAGTTGACTGACTATTTATGGTCGGAAATCGGAACAGAGAAAGCGCCATTAGAGACATCAGAATCACGTTTTTCTTATACTAATACTTTGTGCCAGGAACGATTACGAAACCGGAGAATTTGGGCGGTCGGAGGAAGGAGAGAAGAAAGAGCGGCGTTAGTTAGTGTATTGTGTCCACTTGGATTTTCGAAATCCATAAAAGGGCAATTTGCAGAGGGATCTAACGTACGAATGAACGAGAGGTCTGGGTAAGAACACATAGGTAAGAGAGACAAACAACACAAGTTGAGTTCTTGGAGGGGACGGGATCGCCGTTTTGTGTTATCCAAATATCCAACCCATAAGCCATAAACAACCACTTCTTTTATTTTTATCTGCAATCGTTTCCTTTCCCTATTCTCAGTTGGCCGTATTCTCACCCTTTTATATATAATAACTAGGCTATTCTCTTCAACCGTCCGACTTCTTCTCTCTCCGGAATCCTAAGTCGAGTCTGGAGAGAGAGCAGAGCCGGCTCCGGTTGTGCTAACAACTACATTCTTTGGTTCTCTCTCCGATATATTATGGCTAGTTTGGTTTTATCAGAATGTGGGATAAGACCACTTCCCAGAATCTACCCTAAACCAACGACTGGTTTAACTTCCTTCACTGCAAAGTTGAGAGTGCCGAAACTAGATCTGGGTTTTTCTTCTTTTTCTTTATCTGGTGGGATTAAGGAGAGAAATTGGGCATTGAAGGTTAGTGCGCCCGCCAGAATACAGGAAGTCGAAGAGGAGGATAATAAAGGGAGAGAGAGAACCAGTGGCGGTGTTGGTCTTAATGGGGGATTGGGTTTGGATGGTGAAGGTGAATTTGACCCTGCCGCACCGCCGCCGTTCAAATTGGCCGACATTAGAGCCGCTATTCCCAAGCATTGTTGGGTTAAGGATCCTTGGAAGTCCATGAGCTATGTTGTGAGGGATGTGGTGGTTGTTTTTGGATTGGCTGCTGTTGCTGCTTATTTCAACAATTGGGTTGTTTGGCCTCTTTACTGGTTTGCTCAGGGGACTATGTTCTGGGCTCTTTTCGTTCTTGGCCACGATTGGTAATTTTGCATACAGTGCTTCGTTTTTATTCTGCTATTAGTTTTCTTCTTTACAGAATTTGCCGACTTTCTTGTTCAGGAGAAGTTAACTTAATACTTGTTTTGGTTTCAATATTCGCAGCGGTCATGGAAGCTTTTCGAATGACCCGAAGCTGAATAGTGTCGCTGGCCATATACTTCATTCTTCAATTCTAGTCCCCTACCACGGATGGTTAGTTCCTTCTTTTAACATTTTTCCTTTTTTTTTTTTTTTTGTTTTGGAATAAAGTTCATTGCTTGTTTCCGAGGTTTTGGATTGAATGTGAAATGTCTTGAATTGTGTAGGAGAATCAGCCATAGGACTCACCATCAGAACCATGGCCATGTTGAGAATGATGAATCATGGCATCCTGTAAGTTACTGTTCTCGATTTGGTTGGACATTCAATACATATATTTTCTTCTAGTTATTAATTGTTGCATTCTTTTGCTTGGTCAGTTGCCTGAAAAAATCTTCAAGAGTTTGGACTCTGTCACTAGAAAGTTGCGGTTCACCTTACCATTCCCCCTACTAGCATACCCTTTTTATCTGGTAAACAAAATTTTCTTCTTCCAGTTTTGAATACTCTGAGGATTTGTATCAAGAATTGATTAAACTGAACCCTTTGGAATTATTCACAGTGGGGTAGAAGCCCCGGGAAAACTGGCTCTCATTTTAACCCGAACAGCAATTTGTTTGTTCCAAATGAAAGAAATGATGTAATCACTTCAACCGTATGTTGGACGGCTATGGCTGCATTGCTTGTTGGATTGTCTTTTGTTATGGGGCCTCTGCAATTGCTCAAACTCTATGGCGTTCCCTATGCAGTTAGTCCAACTACCTTTGTTTTTGTTGTTTTCTACATATTATCTTCTTCATATGTTGGGTTCTTACATGGAATCTCTACAATGAAATGCAGATTTTTGTGATGTGGCTAGACTTAGTTACCTACTTACATCACCACGGCCACGAAGATAAACTACCTTGGTACCGTGGAAAGGTATGCAAAAGAGGCCTTTTTTTTTTCCTTTTAAGATTTCAGTCAAAAGTTTGTGATCTAAGTAAAATCCAATGGAAATGTGGCTAGACTTAGTTACCTACTTACATCACCACGGCCACGAAGATAAACTACCTTGGTACCGTGGAAAGGTATGCAAAAGAGGCCTTTTTTTTTTCCTTTTAAGATTTCAGAGTCAAAAGTTTGTGATCTAAGAAAAATCCAATGGAAAAACTTTTGCAGCATCTTTAGATTAGTCAACTGTTTTAAGGGGAAAGAATATACTAATCTGCGGTGGCTTTATGTTTCTTACCAAACCTTTTTCTTCCCCGAAAGCTTAATCCAATGGTTTTCCTTTGCTTGAATCAACAGGAGTGGAATTACATGAGAGGGGGGCTCACGACTCTCGATCGTGATTACGGCTGGATTAATAACATCCACCACGACATCGGGACCCACGTGATACACCATCTCTTCCCACAAATCCCACACTATCATCTGATTGAAGCTGTAAGTTAATGTGGATTTTTAGTGCAAGACTTCATCTTTTGAGTTTTGATTAAGCATGGTGCTGCTTGTAATGTATCTATATCTCAAGTCTGATTCTGCATTGTGTGTGTGTTTTGTAGACTGAAGCTGCAAAACCAGTGCTGGGGAAGTATTACCGGGAGCCGAAGAAATCATGGCCTCTTCCACTTCATTTATTGGGAGTCCTAATAAGTAGCATGAAGAAGGATCATTATGTAAGTGATACTGGGGATATTGTGTTTTATCAGACAGATCCTCAGCTCTCTGGATCTCAAAAATCCAACTGAAGCCCCGAGCGCGGTGATATCAAGCGGGCTTCCTAAGCATTAGGCAACCAATTCTTTTTGACTGACTAATCTTCAAGCTGTAAAAGATTTCAAGCTTGTAAAGATGGTAGAGTCAAATCAATCTTCCCCTCCGACGACAACTCGAGCACCGAGATTACCTATAAGATTAGCAAATCCTGATGTAATTCTTCGTGGAGGGAAAGCGGTAAAATATATGGTGATTTTTATGATAGCTATTGATTGAATGCAGTACAGTTTCAGGGAAAAAAATAAAGAAAGAAAGGCATCATAGAGCAGCCTATTATAAATACATAGTGGTTCTGAAATAACAATCTGATTTCTGCAACATTTTTGTGTACCAAATCCCAGAAAATACTGATGCGTATGAGATAGATACTCCACAACCTTTTTTCTCTTGAAATAAACATTTGTGTGATCTAGAAATGATGCTGATAGATATTAAACATTAGGCACCCAATGAAAGCAATAGTCATTGATGTCCATTTCTCTTCAATAAAGTCCGAAACGCACATGCGTCCTGTCATTTTCAGAATGCTCATTCGTTAACAATTAAAAGGAAAACATACCCCACTGAGGAGGGACCAATGTCTATTCTGGCTGTTGCCCAGCAGTTTTCAATGTAGTGTTAAGGTCACACGCATCCACAAAAAAATAATGTATTTATTGAATGCGAGAAAACTTGTGAATAAGAATTAGTACAGCCGAGCATGCCATTCATAAACTAATCAAACCCAGAACTTAAAACCTAGCACAAACACGAAATGTTACAGGCTTGAAATCAGAAGAATCGTATCCGAAAATCTCCCTGTTCTCTCCTGAATCAAGAATTTAAAGAACGGACAGCATTCATGAAAGATAATATCAGTGACTCGTCCTTCTGAATGCCATCAGGAGCACATATGCCACTACTAACATCTACTCCGTGTGGTTTTAGAGTTGAGAGTGCCGCGGACACATTGTCTGGATTAATTCCTCCGGCTAAGAGCCACCCGTGCTTACTTCTAATCGGAGGTAGCTTGAATCTGGACCAATCAAAACCCTTACCACTGCAAAACCATATAAAAAAAATAGGTGTCTGTATTAGTGAGAAGAAAGGACAAACTTCACTATTTTTCTTCTGTTTTTTCTTCAGTCTCATTCGTACAAATAATAGGGGATGTGTTATAAGAAAACTACGTTGTTCATAAGCATTCAACCACACAACGGCAACACTTCACCAGATGTTTCCACCAGAAAAAGAACTAAACTATCACTGAAAATCCTTATATTTTCAAGAACGAAATTCATTTTGTACTGCTGCATCATATAACACTATCACCAGATAAATAGCATATCAAAATATCAGCTCAAAAAATGCAACATCCCAACTAAATTGGTTATTTTAACCTGCTACAGAAAGCAGATGCCGCATTTACCACACGATCAAATGCTGCATAGGCAATAGAAAAACGTCAAATGCTAAAGATTGTGATACAGTTTACCTTTTTCTGCTTAGAGGTAGCAAGTGATCAAGCTTTTATTTTTCATTATTTTTTTCTGAACAACTAATAGTGCTGCATTCACACTTAAACAAAGAATCTCAATGTAGACTTGCTATTGAAACTCTTTCAAACCAATGATAAATCATTTCTTTATCTGATTTAATTAAGTATTACCTTCCACCTTTGGCACTATCGACAAGAATCCAATCAACTGCTGAACATTCTTCATCAGAAATAGAGTTTAGGAGCACTCCATGTTCATTTGCATGGAGAACAAATATTACACGATTCTCTTTCACGACAATAGGAAAAGCAGACCGAGAACCACTTCCATGCAGCTGCATTATAAAGATATGTTACTAGCTTAAGGCTTAAGTAATAACAGATATTTCTAATTCTGGAACACAGTTAGTTACCTGCACAAATTCAAGGTCAGCAGCTTCAGAAACTTTTAAGATTGTGTCAGCATCATCGTCTACAAACACTCCTACAGGCTTTGCTCCATTCTCCCGTGTAACTTTTGAGATTTCCTTTGCAACAGCAAGTGAAATAGAACGCTTTGAGTTAGGCCAGAGAATCATTCCAACGAAATCAGCTCCTGCTTCTGCAGCCAGAGCAGCATCTCTGGCCGATGTTATCCCACACATTTTAACTAAAGGCCTAGCTTCCTTTTGTTCTGTATTATCAACAGAGAAATCACCAGACTTATTAAGAATGGATGCTATCACATTCCTCGCACAAGTTTTGATCTTTGGCGCATGCCTTCCCCCAGGGAGGCCTGAAAACAAGATATCATGGTTCCCCAGATTACTGCATTTGATATCAAAACAAAAATCAATACAAGATTTGAAGAAGGAATTCAAGAAACTTGTGGTCCAAAAGAAAAAGGAAATAGCCTTAATGGTGGTTCAAGCAAACAAAGAATGAATTGCAGAGATTAAAAAAAAAAAAACCTCCAATTTCGTGGTATAACAATCAAACAAACACTTCTCTATCCAGTCCGGCATTACCACCAAATGATAAAATGCAGGACCCTTCCGGAAGTCCTAAAGCCATACATTAAATGAGGTCCAATCCTACACAACTCCAAGAAGTGTAACATACCACCACCACCCTAGGAGAATAATTAGGATACTGAGGCATTGAATCAAACAGCTTGTGCACAGACATTTTAGTACAGCTTCCACTGAAAATGAAAACTCTAACCTCACTCGGGGGCCTTAAAAATCTTATCTTTCAGTCAATTTGAAGTCTACACTCGACTCCAACTACAACCCAACAAATTTCTTAATCCAAAAAGTAACCCGAGACGAAAGGCATCACTAAATAAGCTAAAATTAGAAAGATCAAAAGAGCCACCAAACAGAAAAGGAAAGAATCATTACCATCACCTCCACATCTGGAAAACATCATGGCCCTGGACTGAAGTTGCGCCCCAACATTAAAACCTAAAGAAAACGGCTCGATTAGCATCAAAAAAAATCAAACAAATGCATCAGAATCAAACAAAGATCGTGGCACAATTGTGAGAATCAGAACCTGCTGAGACAGAGAGCATTTTTCCCGCACCTCCCCCAGTCATAGAGACAATAGAACCTGGGCCGGGAAATGCTGACAACTGACGAGGGTATATCTAGATTTAAGCCCAAGTCTTCTGCCCCATGAATGCTAATCATTAGGCCCAACCAAATTCAATGATCTTCTAATCACTGAGCCCAGATCAGAGGATGGAAAACGACAGCTTCCAAGTTTGAATTTTCAATGAACAGAAAAAATGGACGGTGGATTTGAATTGAAAGCTGACGATTTACAGTAATAACAATAATTAAAGGTCCAGCCGGCGTGGGCGGCTGAAAGGCAGAAGCATCAGCCATCAGTTGACTCGCTCGCCTTTGCTTCTTCATAGTTTAAACTCAAAATGAGTAAGAAAGAGGAAGAGTTCATTTTCACAAATGTACGACTTATTATAATGTATAACTTATTATAGATCTCAAAATATAATATTAAAAATAATTAATTTGACATCATTTATTTTACTTATGTACTTACTTTTTAATATAAAATACATAATTATATTAATAAAAATAAAAAATTTGAAAATGATTTCTTTTATTAAAACAAATATTTTCAGTAACGGGTATGGGGACCCACACGTTAAATTACGATTATTGTGACGTTGCCAGCCATCTGCCTCGTCATGATTTCAGTTGCTTTTATTTTACATTTGCTCCAAACAAAAAAGATTTTTCATAAAATATACTATTGGACATCATTATAGTCAAGAAAAGTCTGCCATATTTTCTTTTATAAAAATCCAATCCAGGTCCCCTAATATTTGAAAATTGTTGGTTTTCTTTCTTAATACTAAGAATTCTTCCCCAAAGGCAACCTAAAAATACACTGCACATACAAGATTATGACTTTTTCTCTGCCTCAACAAGGGAAAAGATTAACAAGAACTTTCAGGCTTCAAAAAAAATTGCCATGGGGAAGAAATTACACAGAAAAAACTGAACAAGATTAGAAAGTGTTATTGAATTTTTCTATTGAAGAAGAATACATATATAGGCAATCCCCTCGAGTTTCAGGGAACGAAGGAAACTAACAAACAAGATTCTTCGATCAGAGTCTTCTTTGCTAATAGATCAGTCTTCCTACCTTTCATCATCTTCTAATTACTTTGAAAAACCAATGATCTTTCCTTTCTACATATAATATCAATTATCAAAAGAATACTATGTAATGTAATAATAAAGAATATGAATCTAATTCAAGAAACCGATGATGTAATGCATAGCAGCCATAGTTGTTGAGTTAAGCTACCATCTGCTCCTGCTCTATGTACATTTGATCAATCCAGGATGGCATAATGTCATTAAACCCACCATTATGCTTCTGCTCTGAACTGAATAGTCGTCCACCATTCCCAGATGGAACATCTTTCACCAATGAATTCACCCAAGAAACGTCCGGTTCATCCACAGCTGGACCACTCATCATGCCACCTGCCATGGCCGAAACAGAGTTCCCATTGCTGCGAATGCCAAAAGATGCAGACTTTCTCAGCTGCTTGTTATGATCATCGCCATTAAAGCCCCAATCCAGCTTCCCATTGGGAGATCCCCAGTCCGAGGCGCTGGAGGCCATCATGGTTGGGGAATTCGCAAAAGCAGTAACCCCAGGTCCTCGATGGCTTACAGCGCCGCGGTCAATGAAGCTCTGGCTGCGCTGCTTAGCAAAGGCAGCTGATCTCGAGTTCATGACTGCAGCTGCAACAGCTGCAGATGAGTCGAATCCCATTCCCATTGCTGATGACTTCCTCGCTGGAGATGAGGAAACATTTGAAGGATAGCTGGCTCGAAGCTGGTTCTGGTTCACATTTTGGCGCATCCGATGACCAGTTGGAGACTGCAGTTGGGAGCTTGAAGTGGCCTGTAAATGAGACAGTAAGGATGGATCGATGGATCCAAAAACATCATCGAGATTAGTCGGCTTCAAATCTCCAATCCTACTGTAATCCTTGTTCCAGGAAGATGGAGAAGCAAGGCCAGCCATTTCCTCAATCAACTGCTGTCTGTGCTGCTGTTGTGTCCTCATATTTTCCAAATTCAGCAGTTCCAACCCCAATTCCAAGTCCAAATCTCTTGCATTCAACGCTGTCTTCAACCGGCTTCCGGGCAGCTGTAGTGTGGGCGGTGTAAGGTTCATTTTCCCCTGCCACATGCTTGTTCCTCCCATAGGGGAAGAGCAAGCAGCTGAAGGAGACATGGGAGGCGTTGACCCGAGAGTCAATGGACTCAAGGCGGCCATATCCATGGAACTAACGGAAAGGGATTTCGGTGAAGGCATAGCGGAACCAGTGGAAGCGTACAAAGGGCGCAACTCTTCAGGCTTGTGAGCAAAGAAGCAAACTTTCCTGGAACATCCAGTCTCATCCTTGCAGAGCCTGGTTCTGTACTGTGCAGGATGAAGCCATGACTCAAAAACACCATGAGCATATTCACAAGAATCGCCCTTTGCACATGTTCCCTTCTTGAAATCAGGGCAGGGGACACAGCTATAATGATATTTTCTTGGATCACGTCTCCTGGCATTCTCTCCGGGATGAACAAAAGGGCACTCGGTCCAGTCATGGGAATAAGCCCTGGAGCAAGGCTTCACCTTGAAGCTGTACATCCTGAACTCATCAGTACCGTACAGGCCGTTGTTTATATCAGGCAATGATACATCAATGGGGTATTCTTTCTTCTCAGCCCCTTCTTTTGACTGAACTCTTGAGATTTCTAGGTCAACCTCTCCCTCCTCTGCAACGATGCCTCTTAACAGCATCTCCAGTGATTTCCTTCTGGAAGAAACCAGATCAACAGGCCTGTTTCCATTGACATCGAGGGAATTAACATCAGCAGAAGCATCAAGCAACATCTTGACAACCTCAACTGATGAGTCTGAGCCACCGGCGGCCGCGCAGTGGAGGGCGGTCACCCCATCTGAACCATAAGCCCTGTTGACATCGACTTTGCCAGATTGAACAATATAATTCAGAACCTGGAGGCTTCCGTACATGGAAGCAATCAAGATGGGGCTTCTTTCCTCATACCCCATCTTCCTAGAACCAGTTCTTCTCCCGTACCAAAAGCCCATCTCGTTCACATCACAACCCTTCTCTTCCACTTGAGATACGAAGGCGGCGAGATCATCTGTAGCTGACAACTCGAGCAGCTTTGAGTATTTAGCCTCCATATTTAAATCCAAGGGGCAAGGCTTACTCTTTGAACCGTTGCACATGCAACCCTGAAAAGAGAAGGAAGAGAATGCCCTTTATTACACAATCCCAACGGTATATAAATCAGCTCAACAAACTGAAGCTAAAACTGAAATTTACAATATCATTCTTCAACCAACGACTGAAATTGGTTTACTGGGTCTATTACAAAAAATAATAAATAAATAAAAACCCATCTTTTTCCATACAGAGGTGACTTGTAAAGAACATTTCTTTCATCAAAACAAGTAATCAATTTGACCAAGCAAAGATTGTGAACTCATGGCGTCATTAGAAATACTTTTCACTGGGATTTCTAGAAAGAAATAAAAATTGAGTCATACAAGAAAACTCCTAACTAGAATACTACACAAACAGGAAAAAACCCATCTCTTAAAAATTGGATCTTTGCAAACATTCATACCTATAATAAAACTAGTAGTCATTGGAAATAGAGAAACATACCTTGTAAAAATCGAGGGTTCTTGTGTTACAGTTTGGAGGGATTGAAGAAGTTGAGTTATAATGGAAAAAGAGAAGGAATTAGCTGGATGTGTGGTTTGTAGCTGAGGAAGAATGACTCTTTGGTGGCGTTTATATTAGTCCTGGAAACAGAGTGGAAAAGGATGGCCTTTGTGATGGTAAGGAAGGAGGATGGAAAGTGTGACTTTTCTTCTTGCTTCTTTCTTTCTTTCTTTCTGGGCTATAATGGTAATTGTAAAGTTTGTGAATTCTGCAGTGGGTGCTAGCCACTTTTGGTCAAAGTCAAATCTTTCAAACGGGGTCCACACCACTTCTGTGTCTTAATGGTTCACAAAATCAAAATGCAAACGAAATGAAATGTGGAATGAAATGCAAATGCAAATACCAATGAAAATGAAAATTGAAATGCAAATGCAAATTCCAATTCGAGATGCTTGCTTTCGACTTTCGTTTGAGCCATAGTGGGGGGAGTGGGACCGGGGTCCACTTTGGTCCTTCAATATCTGAACCGACTCAACGGGTTTCTCTTTTCTTTCTCCTTCACCTTCACGTGCCAACTTCGCCGTTCAGCGGAATCTGACTTTTGTGCCCCTGCGCGCGTTTCAGGAGCGTCCTCTATCTATTAGACAGCCTTACTATAAAACTGCTTGAAAATAAGAAACGAGTAAGTGTTGCAGTGTTTGTGGCGTATAATGAGTCATTTAAAGGTAAATTTTTATCTTTGTCAATTTTATTTGTTTCACATATACAATAAAAATGAATGTTTTATCATTGTTACAACTCCGATTCTCCTTATGACAGCTTGACTGACCTTCTTCTCCTGTTTACCTGCTTTCGGGAACTGACTCCCGAATTTAACTCTGACGATTAAGTCAATTCTTGCTCAAATATAAAGTAATATGGGTTTAACTTGGTAAAAACCACCTAACCTTTCAAGTGTGAGCTAAGCTCTATTTATAGAGAACTTGGAAGCAGAAGTTAGGTTGCTATGGCGGTGGCGAGTTGTTTCAGGCGGTTGCCGGGTTGGTTCTTGGATGAAATTGGTCCCCTCCTTGTGATCCTGACTGAACCCAGATTGCGGTCTCAATAGCTAAGAAACTGCCACGTGTTCCTTACTACCTTGCTCCACTCACTTGTTCAATGGCTAAGATAGCCAAGTGGATTTATTATGATATTGTGCATAAGTTTTTCTTCACCTGCAATGTTCCAACATTAGTCTCAGTTGGGTTGGAGTTCATTCCAACCCGGCGCCAAGTTGGACAAGTGATTCCAACCCGGCGTTGGATTACCTACCCAACACTCATCTTAATTTTTATGCTTGCCCGTTAAAATTTTAACTATGTTTCTAATGGTATTGTTAGGTTTAGGTAATATTAAATTGACTATAAATATTGGTGATTGTTTGTAGGCTAGTTACTAGTAGTGTGTGGGTGGATAACACTAAACATTCTTGTTGTACTTAAATTGGTAAGATCAATAGCATTGTTTAATGAGTTTTCGCAACTAAATATTTCTTCCCATTCCTTATCCTTTTGTGCCATTTACGATAATGTGGTTATTATGTAATGTAACCTTGGACAGCACGTCATGATAATAGTATTTAAACTTAAGAGGGGTATCTAAAATAATATTAAAAAAAAACTTAAAGAGGGGAAGGCAAATTTGTTTCTTTTGAGAAATATAGTTCATCAAATTGGGGGTTTGAAACGCACACCTAATTAGATTTGTGAATTTTCAAGAAAATTATTGTTAGGACTTTAAAAGACATTTTTCGATGATGGTATATTGATGTGTAATGTGCTAGTTTTCAATGATAAAATATTGGATCTTGATGTGGGGCGCAAGTATCCAGCTATGATGCTTGGTTCCCACAGTAGTGCAGAGACGACTCTAATGCTTTAGTGGTGACCTAAGGTAATATTTCAAGTACACTATGAAATGTAAATAGTGTCTCAAAGTGAATTGTGTCTATAAACTTCACCGTACAGATTATTTGGGTGCTATTCTTAGGGCATCCACAATGGTAGGTAAAGGCTGACATGGCAGTCAGCATCTACCCACCATTTTTGGGTAGAAAACATTGGGGAGTTTGGGGAGAAGATGAGCTGGCTCTACCCAGGTAGAGAACTCTCTACCTGGGTAGAAGGGGAGAAAAGAGAGAAGGGTGGGGCAATTTTGTTGGGTTTACAATTTTTTATTATTTGTTTATATGTAAAGAGAGAGGGGTGGGGGCAGGTAAAGCATGCATAGCCGTTGCATGCTTCTTTTTTTTATTCATTTGCATTTCCTTCATTGTATATAATAATTAATAGTGGGAGATGATGTGTCAATGAAATACCTATTTTTGGGGTATAATTATTGGAGAGAAATATGGTTATAGGTATTAGGTGAAGTGGCAGATGATGTGGCAACAAAATACCTGCTTTTTGGATAGAACCACTGGAGATGCTCTTATGATGGGTATTAATTGCTCTTGTGAATTGAAAAAAATCAATATTAGGGCCTGTTCTTTTTGTTCTGTTTTGAAAACGGTTTTGGTTTCAACAGTAAATTTAATATATTTTAATCATATTTCATCATTTTCAATATAACTTTTTACTATTCAATATCTACTTTTTACATTTTCAATACACTTTTTACATTATAAAACTATTTTTCAAAACTTATTTTCAAAATCGTTTTCAAAACGATGAAAAAGAACATGCCCTAAATCAAACAATATAGTTGTATAAAATTCACTTACTTTTTGGAATATCGAAAACTCAGTCAAACTATAAATAGTTTTTGTTAAAATTGCCCATATATTTCTATTATTATAGGTATGTCCTTTAGTTTAGTTTAAAATAAACTATTTAAATAATGGTTTAAAATTTTGAAAGCGTTGGGGATGGATGCGCGCGTGGGTGTAGAGAAGACATACTTAAGAGATAAGTGGGGCCAAGGCAAATGGTAACCGGTTGAAAATTTCCAAAGGGCCCCACGCGTTACGCGTTGTATGATTCTATCCTCAAAAACAGTATAAATATATTAAAATGTAAAAAAATTGGTCAGCCGTCGTTGATCGTCAGCTTCCACTTAAAAATAATAATAATAATAAATTCCACTTTAAATAATGGAGTCTGAGTATGAAGAGCAGTACGTAGTAGGGGTGGGCGTCGAATTGGTTTCCTCGAATTGTGGTTTCCTCGAATTGGTTTCCTCGAATTTTAAATTTTTTTGGCAAATTCGAAAACCAAACCTAATTCGATTTGAAACTGAAGAAACCAATTCGAATTTGTAATTCGAATTCGGTTCGAATTCGGTTTTAAACCATGGAAACCAAATTCACAAAATTAATTCCATAATCAAAATTTTACAATCTAGTAACTAGTTTGAACAACTAAATCCACCAGTAAACTCTTCTAGAAAAATAAATCTAAGTTCACCATCTCAATCACATGCATCCTTAAGCCTTAAAATCACTGTGCTGCGGTAGCCGCAACTTTTTCTTGGTGGTGACTACTCGCGCGGCGAGAAGATCCGATCTAGAGCAAACGTGAACGTACGACGGCGAGAGAACGGAAATTGCAGCATGTCGTCGGAATCGGTGATGTTTGTCTGCTGGGTTATCTTCCTCGGCGAACTGCAAAAATGGAGGAGGACAAGAATATAAAGAAAAACGAAGAGGGAGGAGAGGTGGGAGGGAACTGAACTCGGGGAGGCGGTGGTTGTGTGATAATACTTTAGAGATTAGGTTTTAGTTTTACTCATTAGGTAAGCTTTAGCCTTTAACTTTATGACATTTTTATCAATTTAAAATATTAGCTTTTAACTTTATGACATCTTTATCAATTTAAAATATTAATAAAGCCTTTAGGTGGAAAAAAAAAACTAATAAATATTAATAATAAAACTAATTCGAATTCGGTTTGGTATTTGGTTTGAATACCCAATTCGAAAACCAATTCGAAAACCAATTTCATAATTCGAATTCGGTTTCAAACCAAACCTAATTCGAATTCAAAATTCGAATTAGGTTTTTTCGAATTCGGTAAATTCGAATTCGGTTCGAATTTCGAATTGGCCCAAACCATGCCCACCCCTAGTACGTAGAGTACTTTGTTTCATGACTGCCTACTCATCTTCCTCATTACCAGGTTCCTACTATTCCACACGTTTTCCATTCATTGCTCATTCTCTTTATTATTATTATTAAAGATACAATAATGCTTATTATTTTGTATTATTTCGTTTGAGAGTTTATTATGACAAATATTTTTTGTTTCAATATAAGAATTTTTTTAAAATTTTTTTACTTTTCTTACCCTTACTAATATAATCATGTGTGATCGAATTAGACCATGTGTTAAATTAGCTATTTTATGTACCGTACCTTAACATTCATAATAAGTTATATATTGATTAAAGTAGACCCTTCTAATGGAATGAGTTGAGTATTAGTGTGCCTAAAAGTAAGCAAGGTATTTGGTCTGGCCCAATAGACTAACGGTAAGTCCAAAAGGAATAAAAAACATAAAGGTCCAAAGGGAAGAGAAGTAAGGTAAAAAAAAAGTTAGGTCGATAAAGAGTTACTTGACTGGACTAAAAACGTAGCAGGGAAGTGTGTAGTCGGACTAAAATGTTTTAGGCCGGACTAAAAGGGATAAAGGCGTACAACAAGGGTGCGAAGCAGTAATAACGGGGCAGAAGTTTAGGCTATTAATGTAGCAGGAGTTATGCAAGACATTTATGGGCATTTAGGTCAGTGTCCGTTACAAGAGCATTTAGATTGGTGTCCATTATAAGAGCATTTAGGTCGGTGTCCATTACAAGAGCATTTAGATCGGTGTCCGTTATACCTGTATTAAATCTTATTAATTGAGCTGGAATCATGGAGGCCCATAATGATAATAAATGGTCGTAATTACGGTCCAACGGACAAATGACAAAGACAGTCTATATAAACTTATCAGTCACATTCGATTGAGGCACGTCCTTTTTATGCAACTTCTAATATAGCTTTAGCACTTGGGCAATTTTATTCATCCCATATACTCTACTAACTTGATCTTCGGAGTAGAACGGGGGGATATCCCCGCATGTTTCTTGTCTTCATTTTTAGATATACATTGTAAGTGATTCAGCCGATCCATAACATCAAATATCCAAGACATATCGTCATCGATTCGAGCCATATTATCAAAGATCAGAGCCATAACATCAAAGATCAGTGTCGTAACATCAAAGATCCGGGCTATACATTAAAGGGGTCATTCTTGCATTTCGGAATATCTTTCATTGGGCAAATCATGTTTCATCAAGTATTAATTAGTGAAGGATTACGAGCTAAACAATGATAACACCTAATGAAAATAATGGTTTAAATTTATATTTTGCATATTTTTCTAAAACTATGGATATGATCCATAGGAAAAATTGTCATTAGTTGGGTACATTTTGGTGTGTAGTTTGGAGGTAAACAACAAAACGCTCGACGTGAAATAAATACTTATACAACCATGTACGACAATTGGGCAAACTAGTTTCTTTATCCGCTGGTTTTGTTCTTTTTTCTTGTAAGTTGCTTTTTTTTATATAATAATTTCTGGCTCATACAATGCGGGTGAAACTCTCAACAATATAATAATTGTGGAATTACTACACATACACATGAGAATTGTCAAAATTCGATTTATAAACCTCCCACGCTCTGAACCAATGTCCTTGGGTTTGTAAGCTGGTTAGGATTAAAGAAATCAACAATGATTATTTGTTGTTCTCGCACAGTTTCGTTATCAACGGTTCTCTTTGTTTTTTGTTAAAATTTGTCATCATGTTTCGGGAGATTTATTATTTAGTCACACCTCTTCTTCATTTATAAATATTTATTACATTAATTATACAATGTGAGACAATGATTTTATATGCAAAGATATTTTTATGATTGAATTCTAGCAAAAGAACAAAGGGGAAAAATCAAAAAACCCACTAAAGTTTGGACAAAAATCAAAAACATCCCTGAGGTTTCAAAAAAATACCAAATATTCCTTTGACTAACATACAACCTCCAATTGACCGGCGTCATTTTCATTATCATTGTCAGTATCATCATCGGCGGTGGCGGCGGCATCATATTCATTGCTGTCGTTGGCATAATCTTCATCACTATCGGTGACATCATCTTCATCGGCTTGATTCATTGGCATCATATGCCGACGACGGCGATGAAAATGATGCCGACAACGACGATGATGATACCGACAATGATGATGATGATGAAGAAGATACCGGTCAATGGGAGGTCATGTGTTGGTTAAAGAACTATTTGGTATTTTTTGAAATCTCAGGGATGTTTTTTATTTTTGTCCAAACTTCAGGAGGGTTTTTTATTTTTCCCCAAGAACAAATAAATGCTGAAGCACAACAAGAGTTATCATGTTCTTTTCTTCTTTTTTTTTTTTAAGTTGGGGCTCACTGAACTCCACCACTATTACATTTGTTTTCACTTTAAATGGGTTTCGAACCCGTAACATACGACAAGCTAGCCTGTATGATATTATATGCTAAGCTGTGGGTTCGAACCGTGTTTGGTTAAACCCGCCAATAATAGGATAGAATGCTTGGTGTAATTGAATTATTGAAGTCGATTGGAGACAATAGAATGGTCCACTTATCAATTAGTCAAACTGTCAAAGAGCGTTTACATCACTTTGACATTAATTAAATCTGTCCTCTTTCTTTCTTATTTGTCACTTTACTATTCTGGAAGTGAGTGAGTAAACAGAGACGGGCTCTTCTATCATATTGGGCCCTATTTGGGCCTTCTTTAGTTTTAGTAATTGTTTCCAGTTTATTTGTTTTGATTGGATCTTACGAGCAAATTATGAATGGGCCTCATAGCTAAGGGGCAGTCTCTATATATATGAACATTTTTCCATTGTGATATTGTAATATATATTTATCTGTTTTCATCCAAAATAGAAAGGCTTGGGCCGGTTTAGAATTGGCATTTCAAAATATTTTTAATCTTGGGAAAATTTTGATTAGGGTAGTTAAACTTTTAATATTAAAAAAGAGGGGTGTAATTTTCACATAATTTCTAATAAGGGTAGTGAATTTATTTCTTAAAAAAAAATAATAAAAATTAATATATAATTTGAATAGACTTCAATATCCTTAGACCTACAACCTTGAGAGCTAGCCACCAATTACGTTAAAAACAAGGGGCATGATATTTGCAACGACGGAATCGATATTTGCAGCGACATTTTCGTGTGAAAAGACCGAAATGCCTTTGGGGTAAAAAAAAAAAGAAAAAATTTAAAATTTTCAATATGCTGGAATAATTTAAAAAAAAAAAAAATCCAGAACCATCGCCGGTCGCCGGCGATGGTTCGGATACAAAATATAAACCATCGCCGGTCGCCGGCGATGGTTTTGGACCATCGCCCGGCGATGGTTCTGGAAATCCCCTTACCTTCATATTTTTGATATTTGCAGTAACCACCGGGCGGATCTTCCCCATTCCGGTAAAAAAATTCACAATTTTGACAAAACTACTAATAAATTCGGACATAATACAAGTAAAATAATTAATAAAACTACATAAAAAAAGAAAAAAAAAAAAACAAAGTGTCGCCGGCGACTTTGCCGGCGACACTTTGGTTTTTTTAATTATTTTTTTTATTTTTTTTATGTAGTTTTATTAATTATTTTACTTGTATTATGTCCGAATTTATTAGTAGTTTTGTCAAAATTGTGAATTTTTTACCGGAATGGGGAAGATCCGCCCGGTGGTTACTGCAAATATCAAAAATATGAAGGTAAGGGGATTTCCAGAACCATCGCCGGTCGCCGGCGATGGTTCTGGAAATTTTTTTATTTTTTTTAAAAAATTATTTCAGCAGATTAAAAATTTTAAAATTTTTCTTATTTTTTTTACCCCAAAGGCATTTCGGTCTTTTCACACGAAAATGTCGCTGCAAATATCGATTCCGTCGCTGCAAATATCAATTCCGAAAAACGAACGTATGCATTTCATCAGACTTCCGACATAATTATGCAACTCCAAATCTATGATAGGTACAAGTTCATCAGGAGAGACTAAAGATTTGTTGATTTTTCTTCTAATTATTTTGAATGCTTGACTTGATGGTTTATTTGGATCCAAATCCGTGATAGGCAAAACTTCTGCATGCTTGAATTACTTTTCTTTCCTTTGGCACTATGAATTGGATTGGATCCACCACACCACAGATCTGTGATTCAAAGCTTCCAAACTCTACCCAGTACTTCCACACCAGAAAGCCAAGAGCCAAATCCAAGATGGGAACTGTGATGATAAATTCGCCCATTATACTATGTAAACCTACTTACGAACATGGAGCATATGACCTTTGAAAACCCAGATTAATTAATTAACTACCGTGTTTGAGCATGTTAAGAAGAAAGAGAGGGGATATGTAGACATGCTCCGAGGAATCAAGAGCGGGTGACTCTGGAGGAGGAGGGTGGCCCAAGGCTCCGGCAACGATGTTGGCGAACATTCTTTGCAATCTTTCCCCTCTGTTCAGTTCGATTGAACATATTAATTGGGGATAACTCTTAAGGGTTTTGAGTCAAGGGTATTTAAGTCTGTTCAAATATATATATATATATATATTAATCTTTTTGTTTTTAAGTAAATAATTAATCTTATGTGAAAATTATACCCTGTTTTTTAATATTAAAAGTTTCACTGCCTCTAATCAAAATTTTCCCTTTAATCTTCATCCATTTTGTGACAAATTTTTATTTTATAGAAAAAAAATGTAAACTTAGATTTAAAGTATAAAGATATTTTCAAAACATATTTTTAAAATGCAAATACAATAGTATAGAAATTTGGTACGTGGCATTACGTTAATGGTTATGAACTTATGAATAATAACCAATGTCTAACAAAGAGGAAAAGATTTTGAATTCAATTGTAAAAAATGGAAAAGTTATATCACTTTGTGGTGACATTTGTTACACATTTATTTATTCGTACTTTATTTGTAATTTACAAGGCACTATTGTTGTTAACCAAAAAAAAAAAAAGGTTTCATTAGAGCTTTTGACTCCACAATAATATACTTTTAAACATTACTTTTGTAGTAATGAATAAACAGACACAAATCATGATTAATGATGTTGTTGTAAGAGACAGATACGTGGAGAGATTATCTTGATTTATGATTTTTTTTTTTTTTGCATTTAAAATCATGTTACTTTATATCTTCGTTACACTTTTAAAATGAAGTTTCGATCTTTCTTTCATGCTGTTTAGATACCACTTCTGTCAAAATCAGAATGTAATTAAAAAAATTACTCATTATCCATTTTAAATTTGTTTTCATAAATTTAAATAAATAAAAACAATAAAACGCTTAATATAGTGTTTAGGCGTGGCAGTGGGTGGTAAGTAGCACGCCAGTATTATTAAAATTGATAATTGATCCACGTTTTGAATCTAGATTCGCCACAATTATATCCTTAAATCGGTTGATGGGATTCTTTAACATATATAATTGGGGAACACACTAAGTTGCGTCATCCATCTCCTTTCTATTTATTTTTTCTATCTTTTGTTTTGTTTTTTTTATCATTTAGGTTGAGTAATCGTATAATCCCTTTATTCCATTAGAAGAGTACATTATTTTTAGTATTACAAAGTTGACATTTTTAATAGTACGAAGCGAATATAAAATTCTACCGAAAATAAACAATGTTATTTCATTTCATGCTATTATCTTCTCCGTTTTTCTCCTCTAAAAGTTTCTATCAAAAAGGTCATATTTCCACATGCGGAGTAATTTGATAAGAATACGAAATTATCTGTTTCTAACACCAACGTTTTCCACTTTACAAATAGTCAAAGACAGACATTTTTTTATTTTTTCATTTGAGCCATGACATGATGCCTTTGCATTGCATAATCATCATCATCATTCGGCATCATTCGTCTCTAATGTTATTAGAAAAACTGTAGAGATTTTAGTTGTTCCTCTTGGCGTTTAGCAAAGGTTTTACTTATTCCTGACGCTTTCCCAGGTGGATATACATATATATATATATGATTTCAAACATTAAATATTTAGATATGATACAAATACAGATGTCTTATCATTAATTTTGTTAAATAAGATTTAAAGCGTGAGCTCTAAAACATATATTAAATGCTTTAATCATTAAGTTACTTTTCAATGTTAATCTTTCTTACTAGCTAGTTAGTTGATTATTATTATTATTATATATATATAAAATAAGAAAAAAGTGATGTATCAAATGCTTCATGATGATGAATTGGTAAAGTCTTCAATTATTTAACGTATTCTTGAATTTCAACATTGTCAGCTTTGGCCAACTGTCTGTATATGCATGCTTTGTATTATTGTAACTATAATAATAATAATTATTGTTTAATTTGGGTTGTTTGGGAAATTAAGAAACCAAGAATAATATTATATTCATTTATAGCTAGGTTAAGCAAACAATGACGTAAGCAAGGATTCCATAATTCGTCACATTATATATCTTAAGGGGAAATTGCAAAAGTGGTCAACAATCTTTATCCCTGTTTTAAATGTAGTCCACAATCTTTAGTAAGTATCAAATGTAGTCCACAATGTATCCATTTTGTTGCAATTTTAGTCCAAAAACGGAAATTGGACCTTGACTAACGGTCAACGGGTTTGACCGTCAGTCAAACCCGAGTTTGACCCTCCTAAAACCACTTCATCTCTTTCTTCCAAAACCATTTCTCTCATCCTCTCATCCTCTCATCAGGGTTATCAAGACTTATTTGTTGAAGATTTCTCATGGCAAAAGGAAAGGCATTGTAGCTGGACTCCTGGCTACAATGGAACAAGAGAGTTGGGAAAAGATTCTGGAGGGTTTAAGTTCAGCATTGCATCTAGTGCAGTAAAGCAATGCATGAATTCATTGGAGTTGAGTTACAAATATCTGCCAAATTATTTAAAGCAATGCTTTCTATATTTTGGTGCATTTCCAGAAGACCAAGAAGTTTCTATGAGAGGTTGATTCGGTTATGGATTGCTGAAGGATTTGTTAGAAAAACTAGCATGAAGAGACTAGCATGAAGAATTGCCATTTATGTTAGCTCCCGAAAGGAAACTGCAGAAAATCCATTAAGTCTCCGGGTTGACTCAGTGAGTTTTGAGTTAACTCGGTGACTGAACTCGCTGAAGACCCACCAATTCCCTTCCCGACTGTGCATCCACCGGTTCAACGGACAGAGTTCCCTTCCCGAGCTTCTATCAACGGACAAAGTGAAGCCCACAATTTTCCTCCCAAAAATTAATTTCAGATCGGAAATCAGTGAAAAGCTTCACCTTTATCTTCTCCTTATGCCGAAGAAACCTTCCCGGAGCTTCTTTTCACGGGCAAAGTGAAACCCACGAATTTTCCTTTCATCCAGATCGGACCACCAAGGGAGAAATCGGTGAGGAAAAGCTGCACCATTTTCTTGTCCAAGCAGTCAACCTTCCCTGCGCTTCCAGTCAACAGCAGATACCCACAAATAGAAAACCCAATAGCAATCGGGAGAGACACTCTCCATTCTTGGCCGTATTATAAATCCCCTTCAAAGAGCTTAATTCTCTCAAATATATGGCCCCCAACGTTGACCAATATTTGGAGATGATTCACAATCGGTAGAACCGATAGAGAGCAAACCCGAAAATGGAACACATCCAAGTCGGTAAATCCAATCAGATTTGGTTGAAAGAACTCTCAAGAGACAAAAGTTCTTAAAATCAAATTTTCCAAAAACACAAAAGTGTCCAGTCCGACAGTCCACCAACATCTCATGAAAACATTATTAAGATTCAGTTAAGAACCTCAAACCTGATTCAATTAATATGGGTGAACCATCGGTGAAGAAGAGGTGAAGTGGTTAACCATCGGGGATAATGCTGTTAACTTGAGTCTTGAGTTTGTTCTGCCAGCAAAGAGGTGAAGTGGTTTTAGGAGGGTCAAACCCGGGTTTGACTGACGGTCAAACCCGTTGACCGTTAGTCAAGGTCCAATTTTTGTTTTTGGACTAAAATTGCAACAAAATGGATACATTGTGGATTACATTTGATACTTACTAAAGATTGTGGACTACATTTAAAATAGGGGCAAAGATTGTGGACCACTTTTGCATTTTCCCCTATATCTTAAAGGGAGTTTGAGCTTTTGAGGAAGACTTAAACAAACCACAATTTTGGTCCCTTACAAATTGCATAATGTTCTTTTTTGTCTATTACATTTTAAATGTTTTTAAATAGTCCTTCATATTTAACAAGTGTACCCTTTAAGTCCTTCACTAACTCTCCATCCATTTTTTCTATCCAACAATCCGTTAACTCTCACTTGCTGAGTAATAGTAGGGCAAAATTGAAAGATAAAGGGCCTGTTCTTTACCTCGGGTTGAGACCCGGGTCTGGCCTTTTTTTGGGTCTCAACCTAAAAATCTAACCCAACCCCATGTTCTTTACCCAATTCTCAACTCCAGTTCACAAACCCAATTCCCACTGCCGCCGCCACCTTCCCGCCGCCGCGCTCCTCCTCCCGCCGCCGCGCTCCTCCTCCCCAAGACCAAAAAAGGTGAACCTCCTCTTCGCGTCTTTCTCTCTCTCTCCTCCGGAAAAGGAGGAGGAGGCGAAGAAGGTCGAGAGTAGGAGGATTCGGATCTTCTTCCTCCTCTTCCTTCTTCTTCTTCCTCCTCCTCCTCCTCCTTCTTTCTCCTCCTCCTCCTCCTTCTTCTTCCTCTTCTTCTTCCAATTTTTGGGTTTTGAAGATCGAAGTCGCAGATACGGAGCTGCTGCAACTTCTTCAATTCTTCGAAGTCGAAGTCGATGATCGAAATTGAAGATCGAAGATCGAAGTCAAAGTCGATCGAAGTCCAGCAATTCTTCGTCCATTTCTTCTTCCTTTCACTGATTTCGCTTCCTCCTCCTCCAATTAATCACAAACCCATTTGTGAGAGTCATGTTCATTTGAGTTCACAAATCCCAATTTGGGGAAAATTAAAACTTCAAAACTCAAATGGGTTTGATTGAAACAGAAAAAAAAGAAGAAGAAGAAGAAGTTGATTTTGGGGATTTAGGTTTTTGCCCTCTCCGGCGGCGGCGGTGACGCGGCGGCAGGGCGGACAGGGTGGTGGTGGAATTTGTGTTCTGGACCCGGGTCTGAGAACGACGTTTCTTTGTTCTGGGTCTCAACCCATTCGGTCTCTACCTAAAAACTCAAACCCGGGTCTCAACCCGGGGTAAAGAACAGGCCCAAAATAGTAAACCCTTGTCCCACCTTTTAGCATCCGCAGCAATCAAAATATAAAAAGAGCGGCACAGAGCATCAATAAAATAGAATGGTTTTTGGCAGTGTATGATGGGTTAATCAAATTAGTAGTTTCCATGGAATTATGATTGCTATCCTTTTGACATACTGGATGCTGAATGAGGTTGATGCTCAACCCTTTTAGCAGCTTTTGGTTTAATTTCATTTGTTACACTGATATTTTGAAATTTTGTGTTTTAATTTTTGATCAGTATAGTTTTAGAAGATTGATACGTTGGTTTCATTCTTTTTGCAAAAGAGTGAACTGTCAAAAATGTCACTATACTTTTTCAGAATTTTTTGTTTGGTCACTAAACTTTTTTTTTCCTCCCAGAAATGTTACCATACTTTCAAAATTTGGCCAAAAATGTCATTTTGAGTGATGTTTAACGGAACTTTAATGGAATGGCCATTTTTCAGGAGTATTTTCGTCAATGAACTATTCATCATCTTCTCCACACTCCTCCACCTTCTTCCTCCCTCATCCACCGGCCGTTGCCACCACCCCCGTCGCCCCTCAACCCCAAAACAACCACCAAACCTACAAGGCTTTCATTCACCTTCCTCCTCCCTCCTCCTCTCTGCCGTCTTTTTTTTTTTTTTTTTTAGAAAAAAAAGTAAAAGTACTGTTCATCTTCTTCTTCATCGTTTTTTCTTTTTTTTTTTTTTTTTTTGCAGAGCTTCGGTTTTGCGGAGTTTCGCGTCGTCCTTCTCCCTCCTGTCGTCGTCATCTTCCGGGTTGCTGTTTTTTTCTGATTTTTGGCCGACTTCGACAATGGGTTCTGCAAAAAAAAAAAAATTGAGCACCATTTGTTTACAGTAAACTCTTGCAATTGCACAGAGAACCAAGTTCTTGCAGTCCTGGAAATTTATTTATTGTTGGGTTTCCGTGTACTCTTGATTTGAAGAGTTGTTTCGATTCATTGTTTTCTTTTTCGGCAAGGAGAAAGTTTTGAAGGGACGTGGAGGAGGGAGATGAATAGTTAGGGAAGAAGGAAAATAAAATAATAAATAAAAGTAAAAAGATAGAAATACCCTTGAAACATTGCACATGACAAGCATGTGATGCCCATTCCGTCAAACATAACCCAAAATGACATTTCTGGCCAATTTTTGAAAGTATGGTGACATTCCTGGGGAATAAAAAAGTTTAGTGACCAAACGAAAAATTCTGAGAAAGGATAGTGACATTTTTTGCAGTTCACTCTTTGCAAAATGGAATCTGGATTTGTTATTTAGTACCATCTGCGATATGGTGTGAAGAAAATTTGAGATTTTGTGATTTTTTCCCCAAAAAATTTGGTTAAATTTTATTGCCTATGGTTTAACAAAATTCTTTTATGTGTTGTGTGTTTTCTAGAAGATGCATATGAATTCTTTTCTTTCCATGTGCTCACTGCATAGGGAATGAAAAATCAAAGGAGTTGGTTCAGTTTTTATGCATCTTAGACCCCAAAAAGTTTGATAATCTAGTTCAGTTTTTAATGAATAAAATAGATTGCTTAGGTTCCATTTGTTCTCCAAATATCCATCTGGATTTTTGTTTCATTTTTACATCATTAGTTTGATCCATTGTTCAAACCTAAGTCAAAGAAATAGTATAAAAATCAGAGGAGCTAGAGCTGGTGCAATTTTTTTCCCAGCATTATGATAAAAAAATAAAAATAAAATATGATAAGTAGTAGTATTAAGTTATTAACCCACAAGGCGAAAGGGCACCATTTTCTCTTCCAAGTTTGCCCTTCTATTAGCAAATGAGAGTTAACATATTGTTTGATGGAAAAAATAGATGAAGAGTTAGTGAGGGACTAAAATGGTACACTTGTTAAATGTGAAGGAATCTTTGGAAGCATTTAAAATGCGAGGAACAAAAAAAAATATTGGACAATTTGTGAGGGACCAAAATGGTGGTTTGCTCTTTGAGGAATATACAATTAATTTCCCTGGATTATTCTATTTTAATAAAAAATGGGTTCATTAATTTTGGATTTGTGACTCATGCATGGTCCAAATAAAATTGTCAAAAAAAAATAAAAAATAAATGTTCCTTTTTTCCAAGAAAGTGAGTGATTTTATCATTAAATTGTGGGTTAAGGATTGGGATTGGCCTGAAATTAAGAGTAAAATCAATGGTAGATAAAATGACAACCATTGAGAAATGAAATTTAACGAATGGCGACTCGAAAACTGTTGCAGTTGCGTCTTCTTCTTGCTTCTACTTTTCTAGAGACGACAATATGTACTATAACTGATAGGTTGGTTTTGTCATTTGCAACATACTCTTTCGGTATTTGGAAAAGAAGCACTCATTTCTTAAACTTTTTTTCATAAAAAAAAAAAAATTGCTTCTATTCAAACGTTTACTTCGAGTTTAGTTATGCCAAGATTAAAGGCGCTCAAACTGTAACCTTTCATTAAATAATCGAGGCTAAAGTTTTGTTTATTTGTTAATTTATTGAATAAATGATTATGAGTTGAATTTTTACCGAATTGATCGTGAATTTATTTAGAAAATTTTTTATTCGTTCTCAACCATAACTAACATTGATTAATTTTGTAACTATGATCAAACCACAAAGATGTATTTTTAATTTCTAAAAATTACAGAGCCTTATTTGTAATTTCACCAAAGCTAAGGAGAGGTAAATGTCATTCGCCCTTATATATATATATATATATATATATATATATATATTCACATTAAGGGCATGTTATTCTCCTTGAAACTAAGTTTTGCCTAAGTTTAGTTTTAAACCAACAAAACTTGCAAAACGTGTGTTCTTTTCCATACATTTTAAAATTAGGTTTCTAACTTTTTTTTCTTTCTCCTTCCTTTTTCTTTTTCTTCTTCTTCTTCCTTCCTCTCCTTCTTCTTCTCACCCACCACCGCCACCAACAAACTCCATCTTATTCTTCTTCCTTCTTCTTCTTCCTCTTCCTTCTTCTCCTTCTTCTTCTCCTTCCTCCTTCTCCTCCTCCTTCTTCTTCTTCATCTTCATCACTCTCATCTTCTTCAATCTTCTTCTCCTTCTTCTTCCTTCTTCTTCTCCTTCTTGTTCTTCGTTCTTCCTCTTCTTCTTCATCTCTCCTCTTCTCTCTCTTCTTCTCTCTCTCCGAACCACCCCCCCACCGCCTCCGTCGCCAACGACTCTCTTCTTCTTCCTCTTCCTTCTCTCTTCTTCCTTCTTCTTCTCTTCTTCTTCTTCTTCTTCTTCTTCTTCTCCCTCTCCCTCTTCTTCTTTCCCCATGTCTCATCTCCGGCGCCGGAGGTGATGGATTGGAAGTGGCGGCGTGGAGAAATGGTGAAAGGGGGAAGGATTTTGAACAAAAAAAAAATATTTTGCCCAAAATTTTTTTTTTAAAAATGAGTTTCAAACTCATGTTTCTTGAAAAAAGTTTAAAACCGAAAAAGTTTCAAACTTTTTTTTCAAACCAAGTTTGAAAAGGAGCAAGAGAACATGCCCTAAAATGACGTGTTCAATCATATACAATTCAAAATTAATGTTAGTAAGAATTAATTTTTAATAATTTAGAGCACGATAAAAAATACAGCACGAACTGGTTAACGGTTGACCGTAATCCATAGATACATTACCATCATGTACTGAGATGAAATGTACTTTGAGGCTCTGGTCTCTTGTGGTTTTGGTAGAGGAAATTTTATTAGAGGGAAGTTTTTTTTTTGGAAGGAAATTTTTTTTGGGAAATTGTGTAGGTGAGAGATAAAAAAGTGTAATGATTGTGTTTTTTTTTTGAATTTATATGAGTAGGTATTTAGAGGGAATTTTAAAATTTTAATTTTAAATTGTTGAAAAAGTAAAGTTGTTTCTTTGTGTAAAATTTTGAAAAAAAAAAAGTGATAATTCTCTACCAAAATCACAAGAGAACAGAGCCTTAATGTAGTACTACGCAAGTGGGAGATTATTAATTTCCCCAACTGTCAACTGCACGAGGGTTCCAATTCCAAACAACATTCAGCTCCCCTCGTCGTGTTCCTCGTGCACACTCATGTAGATTTTTTTTTTTTTTTTAAATTTATTATTATTCAAAAACAAATATTTTTAGAAATGTGAGCAGTACTGATAAATTTTTGGGGTTAGGAGATTAGAAAAAATCAAGAACACTTCAAAATATTGAATCTAAAGCATTCAATTACTGTTATTAAAGAGTTTATTATCGCCATTATACTCACTAACCGAGTTTAATGGCGATAATAGATTCAACAAACAAGTAAAATTTTTAATTGTTTAAGCAAAAATATGAGAGCAATAGTTGACTAACAACACTTATTTATTTACGTGTAGGTGAATAGTTACTAATTCGTTGGTTTTGATTGAGGCAACTTCTTGAAGCCACCGTTCAAAAACAGTCGCAACCATTCGTTTGAAATAAGATTGTAGGCACTATTATTGCGATATTTCGACACCAATTTTAAAGTCAAAAGTGAGTGCAAAATATCTAAAGCTTTTTGACACGGTGTTCAACAACGAACACGGGTGTCGAAAACTGCATGTACCAAAGCCACAAAACAACCAAAATTTTTTTTAATACGATACCTTTATCCACGTCAAGTATATGTGTAGAAAGTACATTTAGAATTTTCTCGAATACTACCATTTAGAAACTAAACAATAACCATTTGCCATCCACACAAATTAAAATTTTTGAGTATTGAAAAAAATACTATGAAATATGTCATGTGAGTGTGGACCAGAGCCTGGGGTCACAAAATGCTATAGGCTATCAAGTGGCACACGGCGCCGTAATAGTGACGGATGGGGTCCCGTCGCAAGTATCAGCACCTTCCATCCATCAATTACCTGGCTGATCCGACTTGTCGGATATCTCTCCATAGCAAAAAAAAAAACAACAGGCAAATCCGGCCACTTTCCTTCTAGGCACTCCTGGTTCGCCTCAAAAGCACAACAAATTTTTTGTCTACTATTTTACAATAAAAAAAAGTGAAATTTATAACATGACACGAGTGAGTTATTCTCTTGTTACGAGAAACTCGATAAAATTAGAAATGTCTATGCACACATTTTTTTAATTTACACATAAGTTTCACGTTCCTATCACGTCCAATTCAATCAATGCATACCATGGGAATAGGATACTAGAAGTTAGAACCACAGTTGTTCACTCTCACTCTCTTCCTTTAAACTTTAAAATACGCATACAGTTATCTTCAACGAAACTTCCCCAACTTATAATTTATCATTCCAGGACAGGAAGGAACCTATCCATCTTCGAATAAAAATGAACCCCTGCCCGCCAAATGATTGGCCCGAACCAATAGTTCGTGTCCAAACATTATCCGACCTGTCCGCCATACCCAATAGATACGTGAAGCCCCCTGATCAGCGGCCAATATTTTCGTCTCCGGCCTCCGCCTCCGCCATCTCAGCTGATGTTATTAACATACCATTGATTGATTTAGGAGGCGACCTCGACCGTGAAAACGTAAGGGCGCAAATAAACGAAGCGTGTAGGGAGTGGGGGTTCTTCCAAGTGATCAACCACGGCGTGAGACCTGAGCTTATGGACGGAGCTAGGCAAGTCTGGTATGGGTTTTTCCACCAACCCATGGAAGTCAAGCAAGCCTACGCCAATTCCCCAAAGACTTACGAAGGCTATGGCAGCCGCTTGGGAATTCAGAAAGGCGCCATTCTTGACTGGGGGGACTATTATTTCCTTCACTACCTTCCTCGCCCATTGCAAGATCAACGAAAGTGGCCCGCTCTTCCACCGGACCTCAGGTACTTCTTCTCTTCCGGCTCCCGCCCTTAATTAATTAAAAGAGTCCCTTTTAAAATTATACTTTTGTAACTAGTATTAAAAAAAATTTTCATCAAATTATACGTACAAGACCACAGTAGTACTGTAGAGTATTTGTGTGGCACGTAAGAAAGTTACAGAAAATTCTTACCCTCTACTTGCGTGGGGTTTCATCGTTTGTTGATCAGTATCACATCACAACATATTTTTCACGAGGAACAAGTGTTTAAGTCACCACACCATAGTCGGACATATATATATATACAAAGTGTGTGAGAACCGTGTATCGTGTAGGTCCTACAATAGATACAACTCCCATGTCACGTTATATAATTTATTCTCCTATTACGAGATAGTAGATACTTAATGACGTTTCTTGGTATTCTGAAGGGACGTTATTGACGAATACTCGGACCAAGTGGTGAAATTTTGTGGGTCGCTAATGAAAGTGCTGTCGAGAAACCTGGGATTGGACGAGGGTTTCTTACAGAAGGCATTCGGAGGGCACGACATCGGAGCGTGTCTAAGAGTCAATTTCTACCCAAAGTGTCCGCAGCCGGAGTTGACCCTCGGCCTCTCCGCTCACTCGGATCCCGGCGGGCTGACCGTGCTGTTACCGGATCAGAATGTGGCCGGTCTCCAAGTCCGGAAGGGCGACGAGTGGATCACGGTTAAACCAGCTCCACATGCTTTCATTGTGAACATTGGAGATCAAATTCAGGTACTAATTAAAAACCTTAATCTGTTGGCGTCACTTTCCGATGATCTGGAAATTATTGATTTGTCTAGAATCAATTTAATTAAAAGTACTAGTGGAGAATTCTTTAAACGTTTTTTCTAGAGAGGGCCCTGTTTTAAATTTTGTGGGCGCATTATTGGTGAAAACAAGGCCAAAGAAAGATTTAAAACGTGCGTAAAGGAATAGTATTACGTGGAGGAGCTAGTTACAACACGCCAACTATCACGAATTATCTTTATTTTTTGTGGGAAAGAAAATAGAAATTTTTTTAAAAGGCTTTTCAAGGATATAATCATTCGTTCTATTATAGAGTTGATTTTTGTAATAAAATACGAGAAGTATTAAAAGACAAAAAGAGTTGACACCGATATTTAATTATTAAATATTTTATTTATGCATTCGATATATATAATCAGGGGCGGAACCAAGTGAGTTGGGGTGGTCTCCACACCCCTCCAATCCTTTCTTACACCCTTAATAGCCATGTATATTTAGTTATTAATTTTTTTTTTTTAAATAACTTATTTACTTGTCAAAAAATAATTATTCATATGTTGGCCCTCTTAAAAATTTTTAAAATGTATATTCTGGTTCCGCTATAGTAGTTAAATTTGTAATATGTACGTGTGTTGGTTGAAATGAAATTGAAATGGAAATGAAAATTGTGAAGGTGTTGAGCAATGCGGCATACAAAAGCGTGGAGCACAGAGTGATAGTGAATTCGGACAAAGAGCGCCTTTCACTAGCCTTCTTCTACAATCCAAAGAGCGATTTGATGATAGGACCGGCGAAGGAACTGGTGAATGAAAACAAACCGGCACTCTATCCAGCGATGACCTTCGACGATTATCGACTTTACATTCGGACGAAGGGCCCTAAGGGCAAATCTCAGTTGGCTCAATCTCAGCGCACCGGCCCCCCCGCCTCCACATAACGCCACCTAGCCCCACCATTCATTTCTTTTTCTTTTTTTTTTTTTAAATTAAGCTGTAAATCTATCACCATTAATGAACGGCTACGATCGTGGGACTTCATATTCTCTGTCCCACTATTTGTATTTTACTAGCCAGTATTTAATTAGTTAAATAACATTGCCTCATAACTTTTTTAGAAGCATATATAATCTCTGAAGTATCACGATTGTATTATGAAAATACGCATATTCAATCGCGGTTAATGTGCTAGAGTTTAGTAGTCATTTTGATACATTTTTAACGTAGAATTTATTCTATGAGAGACAGGTCCGTCTAGATTTAAGTTAATATACTATGATTTAAGTCAATAATTAACCTGGTACTCAACATTGGATGGATCATGGAGGGGTCTGCGAATGTTCGGCTTTGAAGCGTTAATTGTGGGAGATCCAATTAGATTTGCTACGAATTGAACACCACGCACGTTTAATCATGCATGGTATTGTTAAAACATTGGGTAACCTGCATTAATCATTGCCCTTTCTTTCTTTCTTTTGCATTAGAAAATTTTGATTTTGAGAATATACAACTTTTTATGGATCGATGTCCTTGCTTTCTAAAAGTGAATTAATCGTGTGAATCACACATAATTATATAACAAGGGTATGTAAAATAAAAAATAAAAATTTGGTTTTTTTTTTAGTAAAATATAAATTTATTTTAAAAATGATCTGTTCTAATAAATAGAAAGAGTAAAATAAATGCTTCCCCCAAAATTGAAATGGGTTGTGTTTTCATTTCCTTGATTAAAGGCTGTTGTTATTGACAGAGAAAAAATAACATCTAAAGCAAAAGATTTATTTCCTACCTAAAGTACCCTTCTCTATTTTAACCGCTCGCTTCTCCTTTTCTTTTCCCGCTTAATCGCTCTAAATCCCTCCTCGGCTCCTCCCCGTTTGTTCTCCTTCCTTTTGTCGATTGTTTGTCTCTTACACCAGCCGACCAGCATGCACTACGAACCATCGTTTCTACCACCATTATCTTGATACATTTGATACTCATCTTAAAAGAATGCATGCTTTGAAAAAATTTCTCACAAAAGTTTAGATTTTGATTTTTCTCTAATTCCTCCCAATCAGTCCCAGTTGCGCGTAACTTAAAGAGAAAAATTCGATTGGGTGTTCAAATTCCAACCATTTTGTAGATGAAACTTCAACAATTCTGTGTCAAACTGGAAAGAAAAAAAAAATCACAATGATACTGGAAACGATCAATTATAAGCGGGTGGCCAACATTGGAAACTATTATACAATACTGGAAAGAAAAATCACTTTTGGTAAGGAAATCACATTTATAATAAAGTCCAAATAAAATTAATTGTTCCTATCAAAGTTCTTTCTTCTGTTCGAAATCTCTTCAGATCTTATTATTTTCAAACTTTCTCAAACCAAACCAAGTAGATTAGACTGAAAGATAATAAGAGTTTATGAAGGAAAATCAAAGGGAAACTAGTGATAAACAAAGAGGAACAATAGGAGAAAGATGAAGAGACTTATGAGATCATTCATCGGATTTTTGGTAGTATTATTGATCCATATATGTATGTATATATTTCTATTTTATTTTTACACCCTCTCGATAAAGTTGGAGCGAGAACATTCGTACAATATGGGTGACACGACGGTCGACGGCGGCGCATCCTCCGAGCGAGGCCTGGCAGACGAAGCATCGTGGGCGGTGGAGCAAGCTTCAGGACTCTTTCTCCTCTCTAATCCATCAGATTTTGAAGGTGACCGAAATTTCTAAGAATGAAGAAAGCGATAAGAAGGAATTGGAAGAGGAAAGGGGTAGAAACCGATAAGAAAGTGTGAGATTAACCTTATGTCTTTAACAAGTAATCATCAGTTAACTTTTAAGGGTATTTTTGTCTTTTAAACTAAAAATTATTCTGACAATTAATATTTGCTTTGATAATAATACCGTCCTAATTAAATCCTGCTTTTTGGATACAGTCATAGATTTGGATTTTTTATTTCCATGCACTGAACCCAACCTCCACACTTCACTTTCGGGGAAGTTTATTGTCGTTTTCTTTCTATTTTTCTCTTTTTTAAAAAATTATTTTTTCCGTTCTATTAGAAGATCTAATTTGAAATTTTTTTTATTCTAATAAAAGAGTTTATTTTTAAGTTTTTTACTTTTCATATCCTTACTAATATAATAAAGTATTATTCATAATTAGTTATCCTTAAAATGTAAGGATATTAATGAAATAAGTGATGACAAATTAATTAATTTATATATTATAACTTGAAATCTATAATAAGTTATACACGTTTTAAACTTAATCCTTCTAAAAGAATAAGCGAGTATGAATCAATAATGAATTGATCATGTTGACACGTCATCCTCCACTTTTTTTTTCTTCTTACTTTTTATTATTATTATTATTTACATAACCCATGTAACTATGTTAATGTATATTACTACTACCACTCCCGCAAATTTCGGTTTACTATAGTTTGATTTATAAGTTCAAATTTCCGCCCATCTTTGGAGTTGAAACTTTAGTAGATTGTAGAATAGGTAATCATGTGCCCCCACAAACTATACTATCTATTTTATAGGATGTAGATTAATGTAATTTTTTAAAAAAAAATCCAAATTTGGCGATAAGTAATGACGAAGCACGACCCATTCGTGATAAAATCTGGACCTCAGTTTCAGCTATTTATAGTCAACTTTTCATATAAAAACAATATATCTCCAAAATATTATTAAAGAGATTAACGCACAGCGAAATAAAATTTCTTTGTAATAGTGAACGATAAACAAACCGGCACGTAGGCAATCTGTGCGCCGCACCTAAGCCGAACCTTGGTAGAAAAACAACCGGAAGACTATTCAGTTTCTCTCTGTATCTCTATCTATCTCTGTGATGGCAATGATCACCCAATACCTTTATTTATAAGCTAAACTATCCCTGAATCCTACTATTAATCTGATTTAAAACTATTTTCTAAAAGAACTAAGTTACCCAGAACACACACTAAACCAAATAAGAAAAAATCCTATTACAATTATAATTACAAGTTTGGTTTAAATAATATTTGGTAACAATAGTCAATAACGAGTTCTGCATTTATTCATTGCTAGTGTGGTGTCAATAAATAAATTTATAATAATTTAGCCAAAGTAATGTATATTAATTCATTGATTGAATTTACTGCTTATGAACTCAAATTTAAATTAGCAGGAAGTTTTTGATTAATTTGTGTATAGTAATATGAAGTAAAATCATGCCCGTTTTGGACTGGATTCTAACTATCCAAGGCCTGTTTTGAGTTCCACTAGTAATTTATCGGGTCCATTATTCTAAAAGGATTCAAAGTTACTCCAAGGTCCACAGCCTGTGATGGAACTTTGGGCCGAATCTTTCGGCCCAAACGGGCGAATTACATTTACCAACCCCAGTAAAATTATGATTTAGTCCTTGTAATTCTGTAAATTGCAAATACCTTCCTCTAGTTTGATTATAATTACAAAATCAATACCTATTAGTTATATTTAAAAGCAAACACAAATATTTACAAAATCAATATCTATCAGTTATAACTGAAAACAAAAAAAAAAATAAAATTCACAGATACGAATATATTACAAAAATAATAGTAAGTCACACGAATAATACTCCTCCTGTTTCATTTTAATAGTCCATTTTGTAATATTAAAATAATATTACAAAGTAGACTATTCTAATGGAACGAAAACAGTAGTAAGATAATATTATGGCAAATTACCTTCTATCACTGAAGTATGAAAGTGAATAAATACTGCCTCAATACTTCAAAAGACAAGAAACAAAATTCACCTGATACTAATAAAGAAAATTCCTCGTAAAACACTAGTTAAATTCAAAACTTCTTTGCAACATGATAATGTTAAAAAAGTTGAAAGCCCTCACACTAAAAGCTTCTTCTAACGTTTCCAATGTCAACAACTCTAAAGCACTTGCATTCCCAGACAATAGACATTCATCATCCGGTTCTTCTGCAACCTATGCTAATTGATTGAAATCCCAACTATGTTTAATGATCTCCAATGATATCCATGTATATGCGACCTGAAAGAGACTACAGAAAAAAGAGGAGGACAATTACATACATGAAACTATACAAGAACTCAATCGACCACAAACATGAACACACATTGATTGGAATGATTCCCTATTAGAAACTGGAGCTACATGAGGTAGAAATATAGCAAGAAACGCCAAGAACAAGATGAAGAAAAAGAGTTTCTAACAGTATAGTATGGTTACCTGCATGTTACATCCACCTATAGATTTTATAATCTGGTTTGCTATTGTCTTCCCTTTTTGTTGTTGCAAGAAGGGCATTTGTATTGCTTAATATGTTCGGCCTTTGCAGGTGTTATTTTAACACATTTCCCATGGAACCACCTTTCACATATATCACAGCAGATCCAGAATTCATCAGCACTGTAATTTCCTCCACAGCTGCCACAAAGAGTATCACCGTGTTCATCTTCATCCTCCTCAAAATTTGCCTCCTGTCGCCTTGGGTTGCTTTTAGCTTGTCCATCACTTGCTCGCTGCCATCCAAAATTGTTATGACACAAGTTTGAACCAAGGAAATTTAAAGATGAAGAGATTAGGATCATTTCACCTTTGAGCCGCCCCTGGCCTTACTTCCACTATCTACGCCAGGCTTGTCTTTTAATGGTTTCCTCTCACTCACAACATCAAAGACAGTCGGCAAATCATTCATCAGGCTAAACAGACGCTTCCTGTGCAGAAACATTCAAATACTACTCTTACCAAGAATCCCAAAATGATTTTCGTTCTCCATAATTGTCATAGAATCATGCATGTAACTGTGACGGCAAACCACTTGAACACAGACCAAAACAACATTACAGCAAAAACTTGCCACATAATTAACAACAAAAGTCTTCAGCCATAAAGAAGTCGATGTAGTTCAAAACAAATTTAACCATGAATGATAAGCTCAAATGCTCTTGTGAAAAATTCTGACCCAAAGCCTGCAAAGAGATATCCAGACAGCACTAAAGAAAAATCATGAGGCAAGATTTGGTAATCAAATTCGCCATTTTGCTGTGTGAACAGGCAGCCAGGGCTCTATCCCCAGACTCCACCATTTGATTCCTAAAGACAATCTAGATTCTCCCTCAAGAATATAAATGACAGATAAGCATCACGGAAACAAGAGAAAAGTCTAAGATATTCAGCACAAGGATTGATTTAAGGTATCAATCAAGTTCAGTGAACAAGCAACTGATAGGCTGTTCTAAACATTCTGGCTGGTGAATAAAATTATTATTAGCCTCTCATCACTTCCGTCTTCGAAGAATCATCAATGGTAATTAGCACACTAAACTGAACAACAACTGAGTCACAGTACCATCTCACCATCCTGGATATACAGAGGATAGATTAGGGGAACTGAGATTGAAATGAAAGTTAACAAAATATCAAAATTTACCCACGTCATATATGTTAAGCGTTGAAATAAAATATATTCTACTCCTATAAATACTGATAACATGAAAATCAACTCTCCAAGATATAACTTTTTCAACTATCTTTCCATTTCAAAAGTCATATCCTCCTTCTCTGCAATCATTATCTTCCTTCCACCTCTCTTTCTTTCTAAAGAAATAGCTGTTGGCTTAACGAGCCCCGATAAACTCAGAGATCCAGCCAAACCCAGTCCAACGCCAATCAATTTGTAAGTAGGAAACCAATGCATTAATCTAATAAACCCAAACCTACAATTCGTTATTTTCATATCATAATAAGCTTTCAATTCATGTTGTTTCCAGACCACAGGGTTCGTAACAGGCAATGAGGAGGAACTTATTTGGGTTCAACACAGACAATGGAGGTACATTGCAACTAGAGCTAAAAAACCGCAGCATTAGTGATCAAACATGCAGGAGAGTAGGATCGCTAATAGGAGTTAATACTGGAATATAAAGGCACTACATTTTTTTTTAATCTTTAATTACCTCTCGTTGCGATTAAGACGAGCACCGAAATAGAAAGCGACAGAGAGTAACCAAGTATCAGTGTGCATGGCCACCAAGGACAACCAATCCCGGCGCTGCATTCCATCCCTGGCGAAATTGATCCCCAAAGCCGGCTCTGGCACCTCGGGCGGCACTTCCTCCGCCGGCAACGTCACCTCCCACGCTCCGTTTGGATGTCCATACAAACACAAATTATCCTTTTCTAAAGAGCGAAAATAAAAAAATAAAAAAGTGGGGGGAAATTGGGATTAGGTGAAAATACACAAGAGCTTTGCAGGGGTCAGAAAAAAAAAAACTCCGCCTTTCCAATAAAAACAGATGAATAAATTAAACAGCAGGTACCTGGATCGCATTCGGAGTAGAATCGATCGACGTCTGTGAATGAAGGAAGCAATTTAAAAACAAATTCAATAAAAGTTCATTTAATTGACATATGGGATTAATGGGGGGGAATGCAACGAACCGGTGGTGAAAGCTCGGATGACGGCCGTGCGACGAGCGGTGAAGTCCTTGAAGATCTCCTCAACAGAGCGGGGGTGGGAAGAGATGGCGGCCATTGGGGTTTGCAGATTACTCTGCACCGAAGAAGCGAATACAGAGTGGCGACAACAAACTAAGATTTCTCTGCAATTTGGGGATTCGAAATTGGGAACTAGTGTGAGCTTTATAGTAGGGCTACAGCGAAGGAGGAAGGAGCACCGCACCGCTTGAATTTAATGGCGGACTAACAAATTGAGAAAGCAAGGAGCAGTTTTATATAGTGTTTACGACCCGCCCACTGAATAGTGAATAGAAGAATCTCAGTGATGGGAGGAAGGAAGGAAGGAGGGGGATTTCCATACTCAGTTGTTCTTTTTTGTCTTTTTGTGTGTTGACTTTATAAAAAAATAAAATTATCTTTTAGGTTACTTTCTTAAAAATAATAAAATAAAAACAAAATATTTTATTTCTAAACCCACACACTTAACCCTACCTATATCTGATTACATCATTTTACCTAGTGTAACGAATGTTTGATGGGATATTTTTGAAACAAATATTTTGAGCCTACAATTAGAGTCGGAACAGCCCTATAATTGTTCCACCTCAAAATATTGTTATGAGGTCAAATTTTGCCTGCTAAGAATAATGATACACAACTCAACTAAACTCCTCAACTTTTACATAGCAAGAGATATTTATATATTTTGGGTGAATTTTAAGGTGCAAGAAATTATAATACAACATATTGAAAAATAATGAAGTGAGACTCCCGATAGTACAATAATGGGTTCGGAGGGACCGCCTGCTGCTTGCACATGAAAATGGTGATTCGATCCCTGGACCTTCTGCCGCTTGTACTTGAAAACGGTCATTGGATCCCTAGACCTTCTGTCGCTTGTACTTGAAAATAGTGATTCGATTTCTGGACTTTTTGCCACTGGTATGTGAAAATGATGATTTGATCCATGTAACTTGAAACGGGTCATTGGATCCCTAGACCTTCTGTCGCTTGTACTTGAAAATAGTGATTCGATTTCTGGACTTTTTGCCGTTGGTATGTGAAAATGATGATTTGATCCATGTACCAAGGTCTTAAATATCATAAGATTATAAGGTATTGAGTACATAGAAACTTGATAGTATTGACCTATCTGTATATGACAACAAGGTACTTACTACTTAGCATTGTTTTAACAGTTAATAATGAGAATAAGGAGCAGCTAAAGCTAAAAGGAAAGGCCTTGAGACTCAGAGGTGCCTCCTGGCAAAAAGCCCCTCAAATTTCTGGCTTTTCCTTCCTTCCTACTCCTACCTTGATGATGCTATTGCTATTTGCTATATATAATCTCACACTATACATCATTAATCACAAACGAAATATTAGTACAGAATGATTCCAGAAGGAAGCAGTTCCGATGGTGTTTGATCTTCCGCCGCAATCTCCTCTCGCGCCACCAGTTTCACCGTCGAACGCCCGCTCAGGCTATATTTCTCCCGCGCCTTTTCAAATCCGTTGCTCAGAACGCTTTGGATCCATTCTTCCACCGTTTTCTTGTCCCTCACAAATGCAGCCGCCACCATCTGAATTATAACCCTCGAATCGATCTCCAGAGAGCATTCCGACCGGACTATTTTCTGAAAGCACTCGCTGATATCCTTCAGTATTTGCTGCGCGATCGCGTCGAAATCGCACGGCTTGAATCGCACTGTGGCATCCAGTTCTCCAGAGAAGTCTTCCAGCCACGTCCGGGAGGAGCAATCCGCGTCGCATACTTCGCCCTCTTCGGCGGGGAAGTTCAAATCCAGATACGAATTCGATGCCTTGTGGGCTCGCTTCACAATTTCCAAGCTGTTGTTACATTGTTCTGAAGTGTCTGTGTGCCCAATCAGCTTTCTTTTGTTCATGAATATTCGATTAGAACTACGTTTTCCTTGGTTATCCAACGTCTCATAATGATCACCAAGATCAAATCCTATTATCATTTGGATTGGTAAGCCCTTCACTGTTAAGACATCTTCCTCGGAATAGTCGTCGATTGCTCCTGAAGGATGTGCATTTGTTTCACCACTTGAGGTTGTCACGATGAATATAGCATTACCGATTCCAAACTCTCTTCCATGCGAGTCTGAGAATTTTCCGATCTTCACAGCTTTGGACAAGCTACTTTGAACCAGAAAATCAGCTCTGTCAACGTTTTCCAGAAGAAGAACGGAGAAGGGCCTCTTCCGCAGTTTGTCTGCAATATTATCAACAAGGTTTTTTCCACGATAAACAGCATTACGATCAAATCTAGCTTCAGGATGGACGATCTCATCCTGGAAATCAAGATCCACGTGGATTAGATTTTCCCTGCTTCCATGAAATTCTGCAAGTGCAGTAGCAATTTCCTTCTTGGCCAACCTATCAGGTCCTACAAAACTGAACCATATATCTCCACGGTTTACGCCATGGCGCCTTTCATTAGCCCTTCCGCAACTTGCTATTGTTTGGCTAATAACATCTACGGCTTCTTCTTGCCTGCCGATTCTTTCCGCTAGAGCTTTGGAAAACGTCTTAAAATTTTGATCATTGATCTTATGGAAGGAGGAAGTTGAATATTTACCAGCACGATCATCCTTCGTAGCAGCTCTGCCAAGTTCTCTGCTTTCGCCAGTGCTGATGATCCCCAAATTCAAATCACAGATTTGGGGCGTCCCTTTTGAAAGTAAACTTGTTGGTTTGCTTCCTTTTGTTACAGAAAAATGCTGGGAGTCTCTTGACATGAAAGAATTTACATCCTTGCTGTCACTTGGAGTGGAAGATGTACTAGCAGGACTCCTGAAATCATCTGTTAGGTTTGTTTTCCCGTCTTCAAGAACTTGAAACCCGACGACAGATGTGATTTGAGATCCTACCCGGCTACTGTTAGCCTTTGGTGATGTTGAGGAGAATGTTCCATCGTCTTTAGCCTGCACTGAAGATATGGAGAGTGGTTTTCAAAGGAACAAAAAGTGAACAAAACTAAAATCAGATATGCAAAGTTATCTACTTTACAGAAACAAGAATACTAATCATTGTTGTGAACACAATATTCACCTTCATAATGTTCAAGCTATTTTGTGCTGGGAAAGCATTCGAGTTCAGCCAAGAAGATAAACTAGGCTGATGATGATTTGTCAATGAAGAAATGCATTCTCCAGCTGGAAGAACATTAACTCGATCGCACTTCTCATTGCAGGGCTGCTGACTCGCACTGTGGTCCAGGCTACCGAATACGCTAGTCGCCTCAAAAGGGGTGGAAAAGAAGCCACCAAAAGGAACAAAAGACTCCATCAAGCTGCAATAAACGTTAGAAACATCAGTCAAAATGGAGAAGCAGCCCAGAAGGACCAAATTGAATATAATAATTTGTTCTTCCCAGAATTAAAAATTGCCAAGGATATCAGAAACCACGGCTTATCTCTAAAAATTACCTGGATCTCGGGTATGACTCTCCCATAGAAAACCTGGAAGTGGTGATCGGAAGAAGCTGCAATTCCAGGTCCTGTTCAACGGAGGGAAACATATTCAAGAACTTCAAATACGTTTCATACCTGGCCGCCGCGCCAATCAACCAAACTTTCCTCCCGTGATTCTTCAACAATTTCGCCAGTTCGCAAACTACGAACCTGAAAGCATCCACTGATGAGGGATCATCAGTACCACTGGCCATTGCATTCAAATTACCAAAATTAACAACTACACCAGGTCCTATACAGTTCTCTACCACTTTACCAATTTCCTCAAGCCGCAGCTTCAGCAACCGCTCTTCCCAGTTCCCGCTAACAAACTTCAATACCTCATTTTCAATACAAACCACACCCAACCCAGATAGCTTCACCGGCAAAATTGTCCTTTCTCTTCTCCTCTGGACCATTTCCGAGAAACTCCTCAAGGCATCATTACTGCACACGCCCACGAGTAAGGGATTCCTCTTTCCATCACCCCTCGCCATAATTTCTCCAATTCTCCGGCAATTCTCCTCCCCGTCTAAAACCCCAGAGAACCCCGTGTAAGAAAAGCTAAACCCCCTTCGGCCCAGCTCATTATCGCCGCTCAAATTACACAAAAACATGGGTGGCCCTCTATATCTTGAGTACCTGAAAAGCTGATGAACTGGCCTGAGTATAGCAATCTTAATCTCGCAACTCCTAAACCCGGACTCCCCGAAAACTCTGCTCACCACGGGGTCATCGAGAACGGACAGAATCAAATTTTGCAGCTCAACTTTCACGACAGAAACCGACGACGAGGACGACGCAGACGGGGACAACAACGCCTGCTGTTGCAGTTGCAGCTGCTTCTGTTGATGCTGGTAAAAGTGAGCGCTCTCAGGTTGCCTTCTCTGGTTAGCCTGAGACCGCTTTATAGCAGCCATGAGAGAGTTCGAAACAGGGGGCTCATCCACCTTGTTGTTGGAAGAGGGAAGCCGGTCCAAGGATACTCCTAAACAGATGTCCAGAGCTTTGAATTGGATTCGCGTGGAGTACGCATTGTTGCGGGTCCGCGAACAAGCCTCCCGCAGAGTCGAAGACGGCAGCGAAAGAAGCGAGGACACCAAGTGAATCGAAGTGGTTTGAGCGTGGCCACGGCGTCGCGCCACGGCCACTGCTTCGTCCAGAGCTTGCTCTGCTTCTCGCGTTAAACATTGCCTGGCGGTGGCTACCGGAGTCGGCATAGCCACAATCTAAACTAATTAAACCTCACAAGTAAACAAAGGGGAAAAGAATATACATAAACTTTATGGTGCCTCTTGGAATTATTGATTAAATTTGGTGAAAGTTATGGTTTGTTGGATTGTAATAGCGATAGAGATGGTAGTACATGTATGGTGTGTGTGTGTATATATATGTTTAGGAATTCAGATGGGCTTCTGTGGGGGATTTTTTTTTATTTTTGAGTTGAAGTTTTGAAGAAAAGCGGGTGGGGAAGAAGGTGGAGATACTGGTGTTTGATGGTGGTGGGGGCCGTGTGTGCCTCCGTGGGTTCAAGGTGGGGCCTAGCCACGGCTTGGGTTTTTGACACTTGTCCGAATAGTAATTTACTTTATTTATTTATATCTTTTACTTGATTGACCGTTTACCAAATTTGTGTTGCGCCATTAACTAAATATTTATACTTGCTTAAATTGGAAATTGATACTTTATAAAACTCGTTCCATCGTTAGTCCACATTTTTATTTTTTAGTTATTTTAAAATGATGTGCGATTTAATATTCACTCCGTCTCATTAAAAGAGTTTATTTTATATTACTAAAAATAGTATTACAAAGTGAACTGTTCTCATGAAAGAAGAGAGTATAATCTGAGGTACGTTTGACGTGCAAGAGGGTAAATGATGAGAATGATCAAGTGACTTTAGAAAATGAAATCTTATGTTTAGATGGCGTAAACAAGATAATAAATTTATTGATTATGTAATCAATATCATCAACAAAGAGAACATTATATATTATGAATGATTAGGTGCGAGGTTGGTCACTTTGGATGAGTGTAGTTTTTCGTATCTTCGTGTGTAATTTTCCCCATTTATATATTTACATTATAATCTATGAACATCATTTGTATTACTGCAGTTTGTACTTTTAAGGTAAGGCTCATTATGTTTCCTTTTGTAATCTAGCATTTGCTTTTTTATCATTTTATGACATTTGTCAAATGATTCGGAAAACTCACAAATAAGATGTCCTTCATTCGATCTCCTCCAATTTTTGCACGCCAAACGCACTCTCAAATTATTATATATGCATGCTTAGTGTGAGTTTTAAGCTCTAAGGTGTACGAATTTGGTAGGGTTTGATGGCTTTTTCTAGTTAACTTCATTGAAAGGTAGGAGAAATGATATTTCACTTCTCTTTTACTATGATTTATTAGCTCTAATCCTTTCACACAAAAAGGAAAGCTATGATATTGATCGATTTGGAACCAGTTCCAGTGCATGAGGCTTTTCTTTTATTTTCTTTTCGGAAAATTTTATGATTGCATTTGTCGGTCAACAAATTAAAGCTTAATTGGTAATTAACCAAGTTCACTGACGTTATAAGAAATATATTCCTTTTCAGTGGCGGAGTTAGGCCCCGAAGGTTTGGTAGGACAAAATTATTTATTATAAATATTTACTTTTATTATTTTAATTTTTTTAAAATTTTATACAGTAAGAAAATAAAATTTTGAGTGCTGGTGGGGCAATTGTGCTGTGCCTCCGCCCCTACTCCTGTCGTTCTACTAGAAGATCTCAGTACGTGATACAACTATTTATCAGTTACAATATATAATAATTTTGAAGCGAATTCTTTTACCGAACAAATTAATTAATTAATTTAATATGCTTTTGTATCTCAACATATAGTCAATGGGGGTAGAATTTATGATGAAAATTTTGTTTAAATGTGAGGAGACAAAGATAGGGATAGGGCACAACACAAGAGATGCTAATTAAGTCCCACTAAATACTTAACCTCATCATCATATTCTTTATTGGGTTCACCTTTCAGATTTCCACTTCTTTAAATTATTATTCTTCTTCTTTTTTTTTCTTTTCTGGGGCTACCACTAACTCTAACTGGAATTCTTAAAGCTTTTTCCTAAGAAAGGAAGGTCACAAATATCTTCTTAATTTATAAGCGATGAATCTTTTATTTGGATATGGGTTTATTCTTAACGTGAATCGGTTTATTAAGTAAGAAATGAACTAGAAAGAGACACGTTAAGTCACAGACATGATCGATATTCCTTGTTGATAAAAAGTTAAGGCAAAATTATGGAAATGTGTTTGCTAATATAGGCATGATTAAAGTTTTCATTTTGATTTTGAAGGTCGCTTCCAATTGGAAAGGTTGAATGGGACAGTAGGGGAAAAAGAATAAAGCCTCCAACTCCACACGCATATATTTATCATTCACCATCAAGACCACCAATTTTTCTGGAATTTTTTTTAAATTTATTTTTTACATTTTTAATATGACTCTTTAATTATATATATATTGAAATTAAAATTACAATTCTTAGGAAATAATTTCATCTTGTTCTTTTTTTCTAAAATGAAAATCCTTGATTTCCAGAAAGGCGAAAAAGGTGTTGGATTTGACGTGCTGCTTCGTTTTCGCCTTTCTTTTTAATTTTCTTTGTCCATCTACTTTCTACTTTTGAATTTGTACCCTATATTGTTCAATTTGTTTGTTTGCTTATCATGGGCATGTTATTTTTCATCGTTTTGAAAATAATTTTGAAAACAAGTTTTGAAAAATAATTTTATAATATAAAAAGTATATTAAAAATGTAAAAAGTAGATGCTGAATAGTAAAAAGTTGTATTCAAAATGATGAAATATTATTAAAATATATTAAATTTACTGTTGAAACAAAAACCGTTTTCAAAACAGAACAAAAAGAACAGCCCTGTCCTTTTAATTCCCCCCCCACATTTTTCCCATCTTATTGGAAGACCCACAAATACCCTCTTATTGTTGTTGAATTTGTATATATTTCGTCTGTTCTACCTCTATCTTTCATGTTTAACGTCTCACAATATGAAATTGGACTATATATATATATATATATTTGTTTTCCTGACTACGTCACTGCACTCGCTCATTCTCCTCTCCTTAGAGGCTACAAATTATTGGTTTATGTCCTTTTCAATATTGGACGGATTCATTATACTATTCTACAAGATCTGATCTCTAATTTCCATCATCGCCAAAAAATATCAAAACAATATAATTTTACTAATTTGGACATAATATAAGATTATAACTCATACGTGTGATCGATTATGCGAGATTACTCCAATGGGCGACTTTGAATGGAACCATAGAATGAGACAGCCTTGAGTCCTTGACCTTAAGCACTTAATGACCTATGACCAGTGCTAAAATTAGATAGACATATATTAAAAAGGGGCATACTATTTGCATTAACCATTTTATTATTTGCAGTAATATTTTTTTGTGAAAAGTCTATTTTACCCTTTAGCTAAAAAAAAAAAATACATCACAACATTTGATGTTATAGTCACGAGTACGATCCATATTACACGGTATGTAAATAACCTACAAATTTTTCGAATAAAGGTGGTTTTTTGAAAAAAATTCCTCCCGGACGAGGTTTTGAGAAAATACCGCCCACTGTGAGTGGTATTTCTGAAATACCGCCCACAGTGGGTGGTATTTTCTGGAGAAATACCGCCCAGATTGGGCGGTACTTCTGCCCAGAAATACCGCCCAGCTGCTGGGCGGTATTTCCTGGAGAAATACCTCCCACAAAAGGCGGTATTTTACCAATATTTCTGTAAATAGTATGAAATTTTATAGGGATTTTTTTTTAATACCTAAGGGTAAAATAGACTTTTTATAAAAAAATGTTACTGCAAATAGTAAAATAATTACTGCAAATAACAATTCTTATTAAGAATAATTTTAAAAAAACCTGGCCATGGTGTATCAACTGTTAAAAGAGTCGAGATTAATATTAGTTGAGTCTGGCGGGGTCGCTGTCGCATAATCAAATTCCGCAGTGGAGCCCAACCCCAACCCAAGCAGAATCTTCAAGTGGAAGATCTGTTTAGATTCTTCCTCACACGTCAATTTCCGTTTTCCGTTTTATTAGAAAGTTTATTTTAAAAAATATATTTTATTTTGATAAAAGAGTTTGGTTTCAATTTTATATTTTTTTTATCTTTATAAATTAGTTATTTTAAATATTATACATTAATCAAATTAGAATATTCTAATAAAACAAAAAAAATAAAAAACTACAAAAAAATCGAGTTAACTCTTCTAAGAAAATAAATCGGGAGAACAGTGTTCTGGTGTACGGAAAGAGCATAACTATTCGGAGTTGTTGCTTCGTCATGCATCCAATTCGATGACTTGCAAGTTGCGCGCAACAACAGTCACATAACTTGGATCCCCACTTACGGCAGCGTCTGGCTTTCTTCTTTTTATGTTTAACACTAACTTGAGCTTTTGGGAATAGTCACTGTCTATCAATGGGCTGACTCTCTTTTATATAAAATGTTCTTTTTCTTTTACCGTCTCATTAAAAGAGTTCGGTTTCCAACAGTGTAGGAGATGAATCGGGTGAGAGTTTTCAAAATCTCAGGGTGAGGGTGCGGGTGCGGGTGCGGGTGCGGGGGACCAAAAACCACGCTGAAGACTTGCTGTGTAATTGATGGATGGGCACTACAAAAACGGGAACATATTCAACGACGCTTTCACTTTGGGCTTTGAAATGGAAAGCAGCTTCCACCATTTGTGAATATTATTAAAGCTTTTCCCATAAAGACACTCAGATTTGACTTCATCATTTCATTTCTCATTTCCCATTTCCCATTTCAGCCACCTTCATTAATATTTTCAATTCCTTGCAATTAAACCCCAATATATATATATATATATGCAATAGTATCCTTTCGATCCATTATAATAAGTAATTCTAAATGAAGGGGTTATTTTGCGACTAATGCATCAATTACATTAAAATTCAATTGCTACCATTAATTATGTTCGCTACCGGGGATTGCTACTATTTTATATGTGTATTGCGTTCACAACATTCATATAGCAGTCCAATTTTGCAGCTTACTATACTTTCTCTGTCCCGTATAAATGAAAAACTATTCATGCATTTGTTGTATCCGTAATTTTAACGTAACAGACCAATTGGAAGAGATAATCATATAAGGTATGATCCAATTGAGGGGTAAATGTGAAAATTTCGCAAATTATTAAGCCCTAAAGAGTGAATTGATTGATTAGTATTGTTGTGGTGCGTAAAACATGTGAATAAAATCGATGATGCTCTTTATTTTGCGGCTTTCGTGGCAGAATTTATTACCAAGTAGCAAAAACTTTGTTATGGGTACACACCGATGACGACTTTGTCATATTCCTTAAATAATTGCTCATATATTCCGATTCCGATTCTAATTTCGCCCTAGAAAATTAAATATAACTTTTTAAAGTTTTTTTGTTCTTTAAAAAAAAAATTGGTCGACTCAATTTCACAAACGAAAAATAATAACTTGTCACATAATAATATTGTAACAATTAATTATCACAAACAAAAACATGTTTTGATCGTGTCTTATACGCCCATTCTAGAAATTATGTGTTCAATTGGAGTTTCACGATTGCAGTTACATTAAAAATCGTATTCGTTTCATTAAAAAAAAATTTATTTTAAAATTATATTTTGTGATTCATAAACAACTATATTGCTAAACTTTTCTAAAGAAACATACATAGTAATAATACCATAGGAGGCGAAGGGAAGAAAGAGTGGCCACAGGACCTCTCCAACCCCTCATCCATCTTTGTCGATAATATAAATTTAATTATCAAAAAAATAAAAATTATTCATACGTTGAACCGTTCTCGAAAAGATGATAGTCATCCGACTCGTGGAGGGGCAGAGGGGATATTGGTGAAGCAACAAAAATACAAAATGAAAGAGGGCTAAGGTGAGTGGCTAGTCGCAAAGGCTCCATGATTTAAACAAGAATAAATGGATGGGACGCTGAAACGTCTCGCTATTAATTAGTTATTGGCAACGCCACAAAACAAATTCAACGTTCCTTTCAATTCCACTTCGGAAAGAAAAAAAATAAATAAATAATCAAATTATTATTATTATTATTATTATAATAATAATTATTATAAGAGCACCATTTCCATGTTGTTGATCACTAACTAGCTTTAGCTTGTCGCATAAAGTCCCTTAAATTGTGACCTCATGCTTTCATTTTCTATCGTCTATTTTATTAGATTTTTCCAATCTTTCCTTTATATATTCTCATTCCATTTCTTTTTCTACATCTCCGTGTTTTTCTCACCATCGAGCAATGAATAAATAATACTTTCTCTATTTCAGTCAAATAATTCACTTTGTATTACTATTTTTAGTAATATAAATATGTTATTTACTATAAGAACACGATTATAAATTAGTGTTACGAATATGATTACTCGAATAAAAAATTGTTATATGTATGGAACATGCACATATATAAATATACAATATATAAATATTCCCAAGTTAGTTGAGAAAAATGTCCCCACACCCCAATTAAAAAGATTGATTTTTTCATTTGATGCTTTTGAAGGGACGCAATAATTTCTGACCATATCTGTGGTGCTCTATATCTCCATTTCCCACTACAACCCAACTTGCACACGGACTATTATTTCTGTCGGATTAAATTATTACAAAATAATTTTCCATAAAATCTTCAATTTTATATTCTTTGATTTAATTAGGGATCTAATATCTATACTGCTCGTTCTGGCTACATTACTATTTTTTAATCGTTAAAACAAAATATCTTATTTAAGATGAAGAGAGTATATCATACTTTATACATTATATTCTTTTCGTTTCATATAAAAAAAAATTAATGAAATAGCAAGATTTGAGAATTAAAAAAAAAAAAAGAAGAAAGATGGTAGCTAGTCCAGGAACTGTGGAAAAAGGAGGTTTGTTTCCCACGCAAAAGAAGCAATAATTATAACGGAGACGTTGAAAAGAAAAAGGTGACGTTGACACTCACGGCCAACCATGGACGTCCATGGTTCATTCTTTTAGCGCTGGCCTTGTACTTTTCCATAATTAGCAATTTTTCCCTCCCTACTTCTTCTTTGTGGAGTACGGAAACCTAGACAACCTAATAATTCTTCGTGGAACGAGCAAGTGTCCACCAGTTGATGCATAAAACGTCATTTAAAGATCGAGAGTCTAGGTCGAATTTAGATTTACTCCACATCATTTCTACCTTCAATGCAATAGATAATAAGATAATGTGATAGTGTTAAATTCAACCCCAAAAAATATATTTTTTAGTATAATTTATTTATATTATGCTTAATTTCTTAAGGGGAAATATCTTTTTATATTATGAAAATTACAAATTAAGTATTAATTTGTGGTACCATTTCATTGCATAAACACACGTAGGAAACAAACAAAGGAAGGCAGATGTAGAGCTAGCTATGGGACGTTGTTTAAAATTAAATTTTTATGTATTATAATAATTTTTTAAGGAAAATAAAAGTGAAATTATAGAATGAATAAGTCAGTGATATGGTATTATATAATTAGAATCATTAGTCAATTATAATTTTAAATATTTAATCATATGTTTCCATCCCTACTCTTTTTTTTTTTTTTTAAATATACTTTTATATTTTAGTTTAAATGTGTATTGATGAAGAGATAATGGGCTTAATGAAGGCCCATTTAATTTTAAACTGCTGACAGGCCGCAAGGAAGCCGGAAAGCCCAATACCTTAATGTAATCCTACATGTAGAATGGCCCATTGGTTTACAAACACCATATTTCTCAAATCCAGATCTGAAAATTATTAATCCTCAAAAGCAGGCCCATATTTCTCCATTATATTAGCAGCATATAATGTATTCCCCGGCCTTCACCTCCAAAAAATAAGAAAAAAAAAAAAGTTTGTTTCTGTTGCATATAATTGAATATAATTAGTAGAATTAGATTATTTGATCAACTCTATTATTAGTCCAAATTAATTTATTATTATATATATATATATTATAGAAAGCTTATAAGAAAGAGTTGTGTTTTAATTTAATTATAGTTGTCCTTTATTCCCCATATATATCGTGCGGCCCACTCGTTGTGATAAGAAGCTTTATATGGGCCCTTTTCGTTTTTTAGCTTAAATAAGAAAGAAGTTTCGTTATTTTGGTGATACATGAGATTAGATGGATGGTTGCACCAAGAAAAAGCTAACGTGCATGATAAACAAAAAGAATTGTACAAATGTTGGGATGGGGTCTTCATTTCATTCTTCATTACTAACAATGTTGGGTAGGTAACTCAGCACTGGGTTGAAATCCTCTTCAACTCGGTCACAGCTAACTCGGCCACAACCAATTCGGGACAACCAACTCGGCCACGACCAACGCAGTCACGATCAACTCGGCACAACCAACTCGACCACGGCCAACTCAGCCACCTCCATAGCAACTCAACCACACCTACTAAGAATGCCTATAAATATAAGGTTGTCTCATACATGAAAGTGGATGATTTTTAGTTAGTGAATTACACTTAAAACACTTATATTTATGATTAGAGCTAACGTGGGCGTCAAAGTTGAGTCCTGGAGTTAGTCGCAATCTCAGGTCACACGAAAAATGGCAGATCTCACGAAGAAGAAGGTCCAAGGCATCCCATGGTAAAAAGGAGTCGCAACAAACACTTTCAAGTAGAGATATATAGATGGATGGATATATGAAAAACAAACAAAATAGTGAGCAGTGAGTAGGGTTACAATTCGTATAGTGTCGTGTCTAGGTTATTGGGTTCGGATTAGTGGGTTTCCATGTCGACATCCGTTAATCCTACACTTACATGTTTAGCCCGCGAATATTTCGAGTTCGTGTTGCAGATTAAATTACTCATGTTAAGTTTGAGTTCGGGTTAACGGGTTCACCTGTTGTGTTTTCAACCATAACCTTACCCGTTTAATTATTCGTGTTATTATGATCGACCAACATAACTCGCGAGCCCACCAAAACTCAATTATAATCTGTTTATATCGTGTCGAATTTTCGTATCGTGTCATAAATCGATAAGGAATGAATGTCAGAAAAGTCAGGTTTGTGTAAGCGTGAATACTGCTTGTCGCGGTGGTAAGGCTAATGGCTAAATTCGACTAGTATTAATTGGCGGGTACGTTTGGGTAGGTTAAGGTTATGACAAACGGGAAACATCACGGGGTTAGTTCTTAGCTGGAACCTCGAGAACAAGAAGAAGCTACCTGCCTGGGACGTCCGCCAACTTTGCTTTCTCCCTATGGGATCATATACTTTGATTTTATATTATTTTCTTTATTTATGAATATTAAGGTATAATATTTAAAATAATTAATTTAACATTATATATTATATTTATGTCTTTATTTTTTAAATGTAATTTAATAATTTTTTAAAATTAATTCTTATAATAAAACGGAGATAATATTATGGTAATTATTTGATATATGAATATCGCCGAGGCCGGCAAAAGACGACGCCTAAAACTTGAACTAGGCCGCAAGAGGCAAAGCCCGACGTAAGGCCCAGGAATGAAGAATAGACCCATTTGGGGTGGACACGTGTCTCGAAACGTGTAACTTCCCTTATGTTTGGATAAAGGAAGGTCTTCTCAGTATCTTCCTGGCGCCGTCATCAGCTGATGTAGCTCTTGTCACTTGCTCAACAAGCTACCCGGAGCATTTTTTTCTATAAATACTCGATCCACCAAATATATCAAGGTAACGTATTATTGCTTAGTTAGTATTTCACTTTAATATTTGCTAAGGACTTTAGGCATCGGAATAAAATCAGGGAGTTAGCCCGACTATGGGTGTCACAGCTGAGGACGAACTCAGGAGTCTCGGCCGTGATTATGTGTTCAAACGTAATTATAAAAAAGAAAGATAAATACTTGTAGCACATTGTCGCGTAATAGAACTAATGAATGAGAATGTGTAGTGGAGTTTGGTTTACAATAATTGGATAGTGATTTATGCCCAAAATTGGCTCCTTTTGTCACAACCAAAGTTTTATAGGCAAGCCATTTATATCTATACCGTTTTTATTTATTTTTTTAAAAAAGCAGTGAAACAAACAATAATTAAGTAGGTGGGACCTACATGCTTAATTAATTAAGAATGTTTGGAGGTTAATTGCCTCTCTTTAACTTAAATATTGAATTATAATACATTATTTATAGTTGAATATCATTTTTTCACTTATACTTTTACTTTTTAATTATTGATCGATTGTGAATCACGCATTATATTTTAGTAAGATATGTAATGTATACCAGGCTATTAGAATACTCCCTCTGCTCCATTAGAATACTCCACGTATTCTAATGGAACAGAGGGAGTATATATTAATAATAGAGTATTCTAATGGAACAGAGGGAGTATATCTTAATAATTGTCTATTTAAACCTTTAATTAATCTGTTTCAATTGGACAGAATATTGAACCAAAAAAAAAAAAGGCAAAAAGATAACTAGTTTTCAATCACTTTGAATTTTTTTTTGTAAATACAATAAAATTAAAGAAAAAGGGTATAAAGGCATTTATAAAGAAAATAATTGGCAAGCTCAGATTGCCGCCAAAACTTTGAAACAGCATAAATATCAATGGATGATAGCATCGACCAGGGTGGCATGGCATCCCAATTGATTCCAAGTGAAAAAAAAACTCAAAAAAGTTAAAAGAAAATAATAATAGGGTATACCATTCAATGGATGGGTGAGGTGAGCGAGTTAAATTATTAGATGCATCCGTTGTATATTTAAAAATAGTGTAACGAATCAATGATCAATTAGCACTTTAAATTTGTTTTTATTCACGATCTTCTTCATGTGCATAGCTCTTGCTCCAAACTAACACTTCATCATCGTATGTGTTATAATAGATGCATCGAATACTCTCAGTGTGAAAGGAACAGATTGCGGTATAATAATAATGATTTTTATTGTTGGGGGATGGTCGGGTGGGTCGTCCTAATTATTCATTAGCCCCGTGAAAAGTAGGCCTCACCCGTTACTTAAATTATTACTACCACGGCATGGGCCCCTCTCCTCACCAACTTACTTATCGAATTACTTTTCCTCCCCTTCAATTCAATTATTCTAGTCTAGTATAATATATTCTTTGTGATTTCTCCGACCCACCCATTTTAATTCCACCTCCATATTTCTCTAACAATATACCTACAATTAAGAATTACATATGCATTTTCAGCCACGATAAATCGCTGCAGAAATAATTAAGAGAGTCGAATCTTTGAAAAAACATGTTATCAGAGCCACTTAACAGTTATAGTTTTAATTATGTAATAATATTTTTGTACGTGGTCACCGCTGCTGGATATGTTAATCTGGCCGATGTCAGCCAGGACGACACTCGCTCAAGAGGCTAGGGCGCGAAAGGTGAAGCCTAACAGAAGACCCAACAATAGGAAATAAGCCTTTCGGGAGGGAATATATGTCCCAAACATGTGTGATTTCTCGATTTGTTCTGCACAGCAATCGAGGAGGCATTTATTCTTGGATAAGGGAGGATCTTCATCAGCTTACATGACCCGTTGCTTCTCCTACAAGCTGTGGGAACAGTATTGTCTATAAATACTCGATCGCTCCCATAGATTCAAGTAACGTAATATCATTCAGTTAGTCTTATACTGTGATATTTGCTAAGGTACTAACTTAAGCAGGTATCACAAGCCTCGGCGCGGATCCAGGCTTCAACACCACGTTAGTCACTGTCATTTTTCAGCGTACCTGACGTGGTATCCATTTCTTCACTTTTTTTTTTTTTTTTTGAAGCAAACTCACACACACACACACACACCCTGAGTGGAACACCACTGGAGAACCTCACATTTCTTCACTTTCATTTCTCAGAACATGAAGAGAAAACTATTTTTTCATTGGGGAAAAAAAAAATTTAATTTTTTGTAGGGAGGAAAAAAATAACCTAGTACTACTACATAGAAAAAAAAGACAACCTTGAATTTTCAAATTTCGGGAAATGCAAATAAAAATCCACATGTCAATCTAAGACTTTCCGAATTTCCAGTTTGAGCGGGACCCACGAGACAGGACCAAAATCTCCCCTCTTTACTTTTCCAAGTTTTCATTACTTTTTCAAAGTTGGTAAAGAAAAAAGAAAAAAGGAAAAAGAAAAATAGTTGAATTCAATCCCTTTCTTTCTCCCTTTTCCTTCCGCCTCCGCCTCACTCCGCTGAACAGTCAAATTCACCTCCTTCCTCCTCCCTTTGCTTCAGTTTACAACCAATTTTCACAGTAGAAACGAAGGCCTTATGATGAACTGAGGATCAAATGATTGAGCAAATTCAACTATGTATCAAAGTGGTCACACTCATATCCGTTTGTTTCAATTAGAATGTGCATAGAAAACATGCAGAGCACCTACTGATGAAACTCCGATCAGTGCCCACTTCAATTTTGACCTTGTTATTCTTCGCACTGATTCACGCGATCCCCATGCAGTTGGAGGGGTGTTGTAATTACTCTTTCTTCTTCTTCTCGTGAGTCGATTTATTTTGACATGGCAGTTACGGATATTGAGGCTGTGGTAGAATTCTTGAGAAACAATCGGTTTTCGGACTCTGAAGCAGCTCTAATGGAGGATGTCATGGAGAAATCCCAACTGGGATCCTCGGATTTTCAGAGATTCTTGTTCCCAATGGTTCCTCCCCCTCCGCCTGTTAAAATTCCGGCCAATTCTCGGCGGCAACAGCCGGAATTACCTGTTGATGATGCTTCTGATTTGAGCTCTCCTTCTGATGACGAAGAGGAGTTCGTGAGTTTCGCTTCTTCTACTACCGAATTGTGCTCTTCAGGTCGGTCATTTTCTTTTTCTTTTTTTTTTCCCGTCTTTGGCCCTCCTAATTTATTCTTTTCGCCAGTGTGGAGTTGTATTTGAATGGAGCTGTTATGTCTATTTTCATTTTGTTTCATTTGTGGAATGTCTGTTCGAATTGGATTGTGCTCAAGTTCTAAATTGGAAGTCCCAATTCCATTGTGGAGGCAATTCTTTCTTACATAGTGGGATTTGTTTTCTCCTCTTATGCAGTTATAAAATTGAAGCCCTTCTATGGGCTTTATGCCAGGATTTTGTTCTGATTATCTTCTCCACAGGAAAATCTTGTGCAAAAACAGTAATTTCAAAGTCAGCATTTATTTTTTAAGGCAATTTTCTTAAAGTAAGACATTTTAGTTTCTGGCATTTGAAGTTTTAACCGTGCTTTTTGTCTCAAATGCCGGAGCTCTTTGACCGTTGGACTGCTTTGTGATATTTGATGATCCCTCTGTTTGGAGATTATACTCCTTAAAGGTACTATACTAATTTTGCAGATTTTACAAACCCCTATGGAATTCATACTACCACAAGGCCAAGTTCTCAAGCTTCATCTGATAGGATGTCTCAATTTGGTACTGCAAGAGATTATCATGAGTTTGATATGCAAAATGACCTATACTGGTACAGGGAAAAAGATGAGGATTATGTCATGCCACCCCTCTTTGGAATCTCAGACTTCAATGGTGATCCTACTGAGGATAAGTTTGTCATGACCGTGGAGACGGGGGATTTTAGTTTGAATAATGATTTATCTGAAACCTACCAGTCCGTCAGTAACATTAACTAATATGAAGGACAATGGACTGTGACCTCGGTGGAGAAGCAGGGCAACGGGTCTTTCAAAGATTATTATGATTTGAAAAGAAATGTGCAACCTAATGGAATTCTTAAGCAAGCACCACAGGACTTCATAGATCATATTTGTTCAGCTTCACTCTGTGCTTGCTCTGTTGAAGAGGGTTGGAGTCATGTTGAACATACTGCAGGTGCTGAAAATCTGAAGGTAAAAGACACTGATGGAAATGAGAATCTGCTTGGGGATGTTGAAGAGGCATCCACTGTATGTGATGCCCACCATTCTATAAAGAACAATTTTAGACATGATCAGGTTGGGGAATTTGAAAGTCCTGAACTCTTTCGAACTCAGATAATTGAGGAAGGGTATCATCTAAATGAAAATGGTGACAGTGAACCTAAGGATGGTGTAATGCCTTGGGAAACCCATGACCCTGATCCTGCAGCAGATGATGAAGCTGGTGCTCCTTCTGATGAGCTTTTGGCTTACGAGACTAAGGAAGAGGATTATGAGGTATTCAACCTAAGAATCATACACCGTAAAAACAGGTTTGTCCATTTATTGCATTTCTACATTATTACTTGTACTATCTCTCGTATGTTCCCTTTCAAGTGTGAATATCATCTCTTTTTCAGTTTGGCTGATAAATTTTAGCCAAATGTTTTTTAAAGTTCTACTTCCAATTTCCCATTTGCTTGATTTTTTTTCTAGTTGTAAATGTTCTTCAGTCCTGTAATGGTTATTTTGAGTTTATCTTTTGCAGGGTTGATTTGTAGAAACAGTACTCATTTGTTATGCCCTCCACAGGACTGGATTTGAAGAAAACAAGGACTTCCCTATCATTCTAAATAGTATTGTTGCTGGCAGATATTATATCACTGAATACCTTGGTTCAGCTGCTTTCAGTAAAGTTGCACAGGCGCACGATCTTCATACAGGAATGGAAGTATGTCTGAAGATAATAAAAAACGACAAGGACTTTTTTGATCAGAGCTTAGATGAGATTAAACTTCTGAAGTATGTGAACAAACACGATCCTGGCGATGAGCACCACATATTGCGGTTGTATGACTACTTCTACTATCGGGTATGCATAGGAGGAGCTTCTGAGATTCTTTAAATCTCCTTAATTATACATTATTTATATATTCCTCCAACAGTGAATTGACAAATAAAAACAAAGATTCTTTCCCCCTTATTTTTCTTGTCTCCATAGTGTTTAATGACTCTTTTCTCTTTGCTGGCATGCTCATACACATATCTCAGTACTTGTGGTAAAAGAGTTTATTGTGCAATCTTTAATTTTCAAACATGTGATTCATTCATATAATCTAGTGTTTGAACTCTGTTGTGTATGTTCCCATGCAACTGTACTAACCCCCCTTCCCCCCCTCCTTGTCTCTGTTGTGTATGGTTTTCCTTGTTTGAACCTCACCCTTCACTTTTATTTCAAGGTGTCCTAACACACTACAAAGGAAAGCTTTAGCATTAGGCATGCCAATGAAATTATGATTTTTAATGTTTTTTTTCCTTATTACCTTCAGGAACATCTATTCATTGTCTGTGAACTTCTACGAGCAAACTTGTATGAGTTCCAGAAATTTAACAAAGAATCTAGTGGAGAGCCTTATTTTACGTTGAGCAGGCTGCAGGTTTGTTATATGAAAGCTTTTTAGTAGTCATTTTGTTTGGAGGACGGACAGATCATCTGAACTGCCTTTTGTTGATAGGCTATCACTCGACAATGTCTGGAGGCATTAGAGTATTTGCATGGCTTGGGAATCATTCACTGTGATCTAAAGCCTGAGAATATTCTCATAAGAAGTTACAGACGATGTGAGATAAAAATAATCGACCTTGGAAGCAGTTGCTTTCAGACAGACAACTTATCCCTATATGTGCAGTCTCGTTCTTATAGGGCTCCTGAAGTCATCCTAGGTTTGTCTTATGACCAGAAGATTGATCTTTGGTCACTTGGTTGCATTTTGGCTGAGTTATATTCAGGGGAGGTATGGCTTGATGTTTTTGTGAAATTTTATTTTCAATGCTTAAGTTTACATCGAGCGGTGAATTATTATTTACTCTTTTTGTAATTTTTAACTTCTGTTACTTTCCACTGAAACTTGACTAGCATACATGGATATTACCCTCACAGCATTACTATTCCCCCAGGTTCTTTTTCCAAATGAAGCAATAGCAATGTTGCTTGCACGGGTGATAGCAGTACTGGGTCCAATTGACATGGACATGTTACAGAGGGGACAGGAAACACACAAGTATTTTACAAAAGAATACGACCTTTACTACACTAATGAGGTATGTAATTTGCTGATTAATCGGATAGTCTCCCATCTGTTACATGTTTTGCTTCCTTTTATATTTGAGAAGTTACAATATTCGACGATCACATTCAGGCTGGTACAACTAGTAGGAGGTTTCCATATTTTTTCCAGAAAGAGCCTATCTGGAGTTGTTTGGTTCCTTTCTGTGTTTAGGATGGGGCATGCATTTAGAATCATGGTACATCCTTATTCTATCTGTTAGTGAGGAAATTTGTAACCTCTTTTTTCTGGTATTTGAGTGTTTTTCACCAAAAGTTGCATGAGGATCCATCATTTTTTCCTTTGAGGATCCTCTTGTGTGAGACTGTTGCTAAATTTGGAGGCCTAATCAGTATAATGTAGGTCTGTCTGCCTCTGTAGAGATAGCAAGTTCACTGTTTATGTTGTATCATTGGTGAAAGTAGGATTGGTCGGCGATCTGCCAATGACAGATGGAATACCTTAGAACATTTTGTCAGGGAACCTTTGTGATGTGTTGTTCTCTCCGAAACTGACTTCTTTATGGCCACTTTGTTTTTCGTAGGAAACAAATCAGTTGGAATACATAATAGCAGAAGAGTCATCACCATTAGAGCACCACCTGCAAATTAGTGATTTCCTGTTCCTGGATTTCTTAAGCAGATTGCTTGAGATTAACCCTCAAAGGAGGCCAACCGCAAGGGAAGCACTAGACCACCCCTGGCTCTCTCACCCCTATCATGAACTTGGTACCTCTTGAGCTATCCTGGAATACTTACACAGTTGCATTTGTATTTTTTTTTTTGTTGTTTATACCGACGACTATCAGGTGAGACTTGAGAGAATGTTGCTCAGTTCCTGGAGCTTCTGTTCATAGGTAAGGATTATTTGTATTGTTTTTTGTTTTTTTTTTTTTGGGTAGAGTAATAAGTAGCAGTGCATAGTTTTTGGTTTTCCAAAATTGTGATATAGTGAAGAGAAGAGGTACATTGAGTTTTGAGGTTCATATTGTATTGAAAAAAGCATGTATTTTTACCAAATTATTGAGCAAATAATAAAAAGTGGCTTTGATTGATTGAATTTCCATATTTTTGTGTGAAGAATGGAATTATGTGATGCTGGCAGTTTGAGAGTGATCATCATGTAAAGTAAACAAACCTTAAACTTAAACAGCCTACGTGGTAACGTTATCTGAACAAAAGACAAAAAGTGTTGATTGATCCCATTGAAGCTGACAGTTTAACTACTACTCCTATTTTTTTTTTTAATAATTATTTATTTATTTATTTTTATGATAAGGAGGCGGCTAGAACTGCAAGAATAAATAAATAAATAAAAATAAGTTTATATTTTATCTCCCTTAAAAAATTAATGAAAATAATAAAATTACTGAAGTGATAAAAATTAAAAGGTAAATAATATATTCATACAGGGAAAACTGCAAAAGTGGTCCACAATCTTTACCCCTGTTTCAAATGTAGTCCACAATCTTTAGTAAGTGGCAAATGTAGTCCACAATGTATCCATTTTGTTGCAATTTTAGTCCAAAAATGAAAAATGGACCTTGACTAACGGTCAACGGGTTTGACCGTCAGTCAAACCCGGGTTTGACCCTCCTAAAATCACCCCACCCCTTCCTTCAAAAATCATTTCTCCACATCACTTCTTCCTCCACGTCAGCACCACGTCAGCACCAGAAAATAAAAGGAGATCATAAAAACTCCAAAATTTGCTCCATTGGGGTTTCGAACCTGTGACCTTCCAGATGCGCGCGCGAGAGACAACCACTAAGCTGCAGTCGTTTGTTTGTCTTTGGTTGCTGTTCCATTCACTCATATAGAATCACACTTTTCTTTCGTACTTTATACACAAGGTCGTATTAAGACTTTCAAATTCCTTTCCATGCCGTCAAATTAATTAATTTATTTAATTAAAATTACTATTCTAACCTTATTAAATAATGTCAAACATATAATTACCTCTAATATATATTTTTAACTCTTTCAAAAATCTCATACGAATTAATTCAACATCAACTATAATATATTTTTAAATAATCTCATACGAAGGGGAAGAGTTAAAAATATATTATAGTTGATGTTGAATTAATTCGTATGAGATTTTTGAAAGAGTTAAAAATATATATTAGAGGTAATTATATGTTTGACATTATTTAATAAGGTTAGAATAGTAATTTTAATTAAATAAGTTAATTAATTTGACGGCATGGAAAGGAATTTGAAAGTCTTAATACGGCATTGTGTATAAAGTACGAAAGAAAAGTGTGATTCTATATGAGTGAATGGAACAGCAACCAAAGACAAATAAATGACTGCAGCTTAGTGGTTGTCTCTCGCGCGCGCATCCAGAAGGTCACAGGTTCGAAACCCCAATGGAGCAAATTTTGGAGTTTTTATGATCTCCTTTCATTTTCTGGTGCTGACGTGGAGGAAGAAGTGATGTGGAGAAATGGTTTTGGAAGGAAGGGGTGGGGTGGTTTTAGGAGGGTCAAGGAAGAAGTGATGTGGAGAAATGGTTTTGGAAGGAAGGGGTGGGGTGGTTTTAGGAGGGTCAAACCGGGTTTGACTGACGGTCAAACCCGTTGACCGTTAGTCAAGGTCCATTTTCCGTTTTTGGACTAAAATTGTAACAAAATGGATACATTGTGGACTACATTTGCCACTTACTAAAGATTATGGACTACATTTGAAACAGGGATAAAGATTGTGGACCACTTTTGCAGTTTTTCCTATTCATACAACATAAATTAGTATTTTATATATAACTATTATTTTTCAATAATTCAACCCGGAAAGAAAGGGGAAAAAACAAGTAGAGAGCGACGGGTCGCTGGCCTGGCCCTCACTGGATCTGGATGCATCGTTGATCATGTTCTTGAGACAAGAGTCACGCACCCTCTCTTAACCAAGTCGAGTACGTTTCCCACGAGAATAATGAATGATTCTTAAAATTTTATATTATTTAAAAGGTATTTTAAAGATATATTTGATCATTTATAAATATAAAATATTCTCAAATTATTTTTATTCTCGCACATTAAATGATACAAAAATTGTCACAGTGGGGCAGTGTACCTGCGCGTAGATTTTGGGTTAGGGTCCCAAAATGTAATGGGGATTTGGAGGTACAGTTAAAGGTTTCCAATAATTACGTTTACGCCTGAACCGGACAAATTTTCTCCAATAAGGACACACCTTGTCTCTCCTCTAACTCTAACTTTCCTACCCCACCATTCTTTTGTGGGCTAATTGCATTTACATCCCCGATATTTGGTCAAATTTCATATAAGTTTCTATAGTTCTATAAATTACAAATGAACCATTCAATTCTTTTATTTTTTCACTAATAGTAAGAACGAGATCAAGCTGAGTCACACCGAAATTTTGAGTGTTCAAACTGTGATTGTTTATTAAATAGTCGAGTATAAAATTATGCATTTGTTCGTTTATTTATTAAGTAGTTAAGCTCGAAATGAACTTTTATCGAGTCGATCTTGATTTTTAGTTTAAAAAAATCTGTACTCGTTTTCAGTCATAACTAGAAGATATCAATTTTATAATTAAACTAAATCACAAGAAATTATTTATAATTTTTTGAACTACATAAATTTATTTGTAATTTGACAAAATTTCGAGAGGTAAATGTATTTCAACCTTCTTTTCCGTTTTCACCTTGGATATTTCCAATTCCACATCCCATGTACCTTCCCATTTTAGTTATCTTATTGAATATATTAATAATTATATAATAATATAATAGTTATAATTTTATTATTCTTTTTTCAAATTAATAAAAAGTTCAGAAATACAACCACGCATAAAATAAAATTTTAAAACAATTTCATTTTCATTAAAACAATAGTATAGCTATTGATTGAACCTTTGTAAAGAAAAACATCCTCAAACAAACAACAAATAATCCCATAAAAAATAAGAAGCAAAGCATAACTTGAGTTCCAATTTAGGAAGATTTCACCCTAGAAAATTCTTCACTTTATGCTACTCATTTCTCTGACACAAACTTCCACAAAATCATTTTCTAAACTTGCGATACTACAATTTACTCATTAAATTCAGCTCGGTATGAATTACTAATGCAATTGTATACTGAACTGTGCGCGCTAAATTCAATGATCGAACTATTCATTGACGAGAATGTAAGGGCTCATTTGTTACTAGGTTTTGCAGGCTGGTTTTGAGTTTTTTGGGTTTCAAAAACTATTTCAAAACTCAAACATTGTTTGGCACCAATTTAAAAATTATTTTCCAAGACCAGGTTTTAAAAATATGTTTTTCACATTTGGCCTTGGAAACATTGTTACGCGAACTTAAGACGAAAAAAAATCTCATCGCTTTGCCGCTCATACGTGAGATAGAAAAAGCTCTCCTTACTTTACCTACAAACTTGATAAGAGTAAAACTCTTATCGTTTCTTGAAAACCAATTTTAAGCTCTTGTTCGTTTACATGTTTTTGAAAACCTGTTTTCCAAAACCTCTTTTAAAACGGAGTAACGAACATGACCTATTTTTTTTTCATTTTTAACAAGTAAGCTAGACCTAAAAAGGAATAATACAATGAATCCAACCCTAATTTATTTAATTCCACATTTTTAATTCTCAACACTCAACAAAAATAGTATCAGTAATAATTAGCAAGGTCACCATCTTCCCCCAAACGCGTGGAAATAACTCTCCTTTGGCATCTCTATAGTATACAGTCTTGTTCTTCTGTCTTGCTTGTATCGTCGAGGTTCAACCTTGACCACAACTCCGTCACAAGAATATTTACAAAAAGGAAAAACAGCAGAGAGGAGTTCCAAAAACCCAATTTCCCAATAAGATTTGAGCTTTAACAGCCACAAAATCCATACGAATTTGAACCAGTGAACTTCAAGAATATCTGGGCTTGGAAATCCGCTCATTTCTATAGCCAAATCTTATACTAAATACATACATATATACTTGTTATGGCGGAGTTGGCTCAAGCCGCCGCCGCCACAGCCGATGTGTACCCGCCGAGGACTCTGCAAGTGTGGAGGACACTCCTAAACTGGCTCGGCTTCTTTTTCCAGATCTTCGTTCAGATCCTCAGGGGTACGCCGTCTGTTACTCAAGTCCTCTCCTTCGTCGGCTTACGTCACTCCTTCCTCCCGTCTTCGTCGCCTCAGTTCAAGCCCTTGCCTGTGGTCGAATTACAAGAGGCGGAGGAGGATCCTCTGCGGCCTCCTCCCTCCTCCGCTGTTCAAATCACCACCCCGGGCGCTGACGAACCCTTGCAGAAGCTTACGGTAGTTACCTTAAATCATTTCTTAAATTTTTCTGTTTCGTAACAACGCTTGAATGCTCTGTTTGTCATTTTTTCGTCCATTGGATGCTTTGGGGTTACATTTCCTCGGAATTTATTGTTTGGTTTGTCATATTTGGCTTCTTTGTCTCCCTCTTTTTGTTGCTGGATTTATGCTGTTTATATGATATTTGCTATTAGATTTACGTGCGACAGTAGTAGTGATTTATCATGAGATTTGCGGGAAGAGTTAGTTATGCTTCTAAGGTTGGATTTTAAGGAGGATATTGTGTTTCCTGTTCTGCGGAAGTGCCACTTACCACTTAGGAAGGGAGTTTGGGTAACACTTGGCAGGGTTCTTAACTATTAATGGTTTACCGTTTAACTCAGCTGAGCGCTTGTAGAAAATCGTTTAGGAAGGCAATCTACGTAGATGTGAATATACACCTGTGGATTAGGGAAAGGAAGAACAATCTCTAGAGCATTTTTCTTTCAGTATGATGTGATGTCGGGATGAATGTCATCATCATAAGCAAAGGAGGTTGGATCCTAGATCATCGAGTGCTGAAAATAGAGTTTGTAGGTTCCAGTGGATAAACTTGACCTCATTCTCTGCAAAATTGTTGGTGTTGCGGACAATTAATAATTAGCTAAACTAGATTGTGTTTCAATGAGTGATTTTTAGCTAATTGATAATTTGATGTGGTTACATTAAGTATGCTTACTGTCTGAGAGCCTTTTATGTTTAAATTATTAAGTTTCTGGATGCAGGTGGTTCTTGACTTGGATGAAACCTTAGTTTGTGCTTACGAGACATCTAGTCTGCCCCCTCTGATTCGCAGTCAAGCTATTGAAGCCGGGTTGAAATGGTTTGACTTGGAATGTGTATCTTCTGATAAGGTGGTTAATCATATTGTATAATTCATTCTTCAATCTGTTATTTGGAAATATCTAAAATGATTTTGTTATGCTGATTTTCTTGGGGGTTTCCAGGAGGTTGACGGCAAACCTAAGATCAACTATGTTACAGTGTTTGAACGCCCTGGGTTACATGAATTTCTTAGACAACTAAGTGAATTTGCAACCCTTGTTTTATTTACTGCTGGTCTTGAAGGTTTGTTCAATATCTGCTGCAATCTCCTTGATATTCCATGCTTTGTTATTCTTTTCTTTTCCCTTTTTTGTTTTTTGGGTGTTCGTTAGGTTTGTTGCTCAGGCTAGGCGTGGGCTGAGAGGTTATTCTGTCATGAATATAGCTTATAACCTTTGTGTATATTTTATCAAAGTTGTGATTATCAGTTTACACCTTGCAGGCTATGCAAGACCTCTTGTAGACAGAATAGATTCTGGAAATCGATTTAGTCTCAGACTTTACCGACCTTCAACAAGTAGCACGTAAGGATTTTGGTGATTTAATTTCGAGGTTATTACTGATGATTGAGTATCTTTTGTTCGTAAAGTTCTGTGGAAATTGTTTGCTGATAATACGTCAAACTTGTCAGCCTTTTATGCATTTATTTCCAGTTAAATGTTATGCCTGGGAATACCTTCAGCTTTTCATTAACTGTAGTATCCACATTCATGTGTTGAGTTGAGACCTATATAAATGTTTGCAAACTACACGAAATAGAGAGATAAAAACTGGCGGCCTTGTTTTATTTGAATGGATTACAGAACTGTGATTAACACGTTGAGGGTTTTCCGTGCTTGTCGCTTACCTGCATGCTGTGTCATAAACCTGATCATGCTATATTGATTCAGGGCTTATTATATGAGGGGAATATAATGGGCCTTCTTGGCCATTTTGCATTCTGAAGTTTCATGTGTTTCTTGTGGAAGTATTGTCATTAAAGCAGCAGTACATAAAGTTGAAAAAATGTCAATATGATTGGGTGGATGGAATGTGTTGCAGAGAATATCGAGAGCACGTAAAGGATCTGTTATGCGTATCAGAGGATATGTGTCGAATGGTTATTGTTGATAACAATCCATTTAGTTTCTTATTGCAACCACTTAATGGCATCCCATGTATTCCATTCTCTGCGGGTCAACCACACGATGATCAGGTAGCACTAATAGCTGTAAGAAAGTGAAGTTTTTTCCTACTTAGTTGAATATGGCCAGTTACTAATCTGTAGTTTGCCTGTGCTGATCAGCTTTTGGAAGTAATCCTTCCCCTCCTGAAGCAACTTTCTCAGCAGAAGGATGTAAGGCCTGCGCTCTATGAAAGATTTCACATGCCCGAATGGTTTCAAAAGCACGGGATCCCCTCTTCTGGGTGGACAAATTATGATGGGATCATCAAGAAGTGAAAAGTTGTTTAATTATATTCCTGGATGCACCTGGAGGCATTCATCATCATGATCATGTAAAAGGGCAAGCAAATCTCTCCCCAGACAGAAAGAGCTAATTTTTGTACAGTATCATGTTGTGCACAGGAACAGCTTCTTCAATTTCTCATTGCCACTTCAAAGAGGTGTCTCCAGTGGATGATGGACATCCCTGCATTTCTGGAAAGCTAAGGTTAAGAGTTGTGTAACCTTGTTTATAACTTTGAATCCAAGGCAAAATATTTCAAAATATCTAACTTTGAATCCAAGGGAAAATCTAGTGTAACCAATAATTATTTGTATGATTTGCTGCAAAATTCTTGTGTACAGAACCTATCATTTGGTGCTACTCTTAAGTTGACTAAGAAGAGCAGTTATTTGAGAGGTTAGATTGTGATATTGCTAGCATGTCTTCCGTGGCTTTTAGCCGGTGGTGCATTCGGAGTTACTTTGGAGTTATACTTTATGTGATTTATGAACAATTGTACCGGCGGATTCTTGGAATAATTCTATACCAATTGTTTCTTGAACTTTTTCCAGTGTAGGCAAGGCAACCATCATATCTCGAATATTAAAATAGGAGATGTTGGAGTTTCCAGTTTTTAGCAAGAAAGAGAACACTGTTATTTTGACACTACCGATAAAATTCCTTGTCCACGTAAAGATAACAGTTTGCTTTCAAAGATGAGTTTCTCCGAGGTTGTTCGGAGCATTTTATGTCCTAGTATAGACCAGCGGAATTGAATAATGCTTGAGCTCCTATACGCTCAGAACTGTCCAAACAAAAGAGTCACAAATAAAATTGTTTATGAGTTAAAATGTATAATTTCAAACGTAACTCTCGTTTATTGAAATGGAAGTACTAGGGTCCTAGGAGGCAGCCAGCTTGAAGATACAAGTGCATGATCTGGCGATTCCAGTAACAGAGATAAGGAAATGGAAAAAGTGGGACATGATGATTATGTCTGGAAACGCAAGACCATTACTACTAACTAGTAGTAAATGGAATGGTTCATACTTTTACAGCAAACCATGTTTCTAAAAGCCATGAACCATTGTGTAATATACCATTCAGCACAGGAGGCATTGTCGAAGAAGAATCAAGAACTCAACATCCTTTAATTGTTGTACCTAGTGTTTGTTTGTTTGGACCCCAACAGTGCGCCGGCCCTGTATTGTGTTGCAGAGCAAAGTGAGCTTATTAATTATCTTAATAATCAACAGAAGAGAACATACAATGGATTCTTTAGTGTATGTATGTGTATGTAGGCTAAACCAATCCCAGAAAGTTTACTCTATTGAGGATAACATTGTTTATTTTATTTGGCCAAAAGAAAGAATGATGACCAACCAAAAAACAGATAGAAAATAGCCAATAATGACAGCAACAAAGCAAAGTCCCCTCTTCTGTTCCAAGAAAACATCGAAGATGAAATGCTTGTCGGGAGTTAGTTAATTGTATCCTCAGACGTGACGTCCCATGGTAAAATCACATTAAAATTTAAACAGAATAAACCAAAGCCCAGAAAACGAATGGCTTGGCAAATCTGCTATATATATATTTTGGTTCTTTTGATTAATCCAACATTATAAAGGGAACAATACATACTATACTATACTATACTAATACAATGAAGAAGAAGAAGAAGAAGAATATAAGTAGTAATTAGAAAGTGCTGTTAAGGTCATTTTCAATGATGACAGAATTAAGCTTTACCTATTATTAGCCTTCTAGATTTTGAAGACTTAATTTCCGGGAAGCTAGACTTGACTGTTTATTCTTTTTCTTACATTGCATCGCATGGAAGTTTCTGGTGTGATGTTTGAACTTAGAAAACCACAACCATGTCAATTTCTTCAATCAAATCACTTGTTGATTGTTCTATATATATATATATATATAAAAGGTTGGAAAAAAAAAAAGTATTAGTTATTAGTATCAAATAAATTAAAACTCGTGCAAATTAAATGGTAAAAAAAAAAAAAAAAAAAAACAACAAAAGTTGTTTGTTTTCTGGGTTTTGGTTCCTCATTCTTGACTTCATAGATACTACTAGTTCATAGCCATCAAATACGAGTAGTACTAAATTACTAAGCATGCAAAAAGCGCGCGACAAAAATACATCTACTAAATTAATAATCAAGTGCAAGAAAAGAAAAGTAGTCTAGTTTGAGTTGGTCACCACACCAGTGTTGAAACTTGAAAGGGGGCATGCCATGCATAATATATGTTTTTTTCCCTGAAAAATCCAATATCAAAAATGTATAATTTCTTTTTTGGATTTCAATATACAACATTAAAAATAACTAATTTTTATTACAATTCCTTTCAATATTAAAAAAAATAGACTCTTCAGTGAAACATAGAGATTACTATCTCATGAGATTTTTTGTGTCTTTTTTATGTATCATCTCACAATAAAAAAACGAAATTCATGATGTGAGGTGTGCTCCATCTTCTATTGAGATAGGGAAGACAATAGTAGAACATACCGAAAATATGATGGAGACATATGTCATACCAGGACATGATCATTTGGTTCAAATTTGACTAGTCTTAACTACCCCTAATGAATATGGATATGAATAGTAGGAGGAGAATTAATGTTAGGTGGACTGAAGGTTTGATCAAAGTAATTAATTAGATGAATCCAAAGGGGAGAATAATTGAGTGAAGCTGAAGTTGACAATACCCAAAACCAAACCAAACCAAAACTGTTGAGAATTGTCAAAGAAGAAGAACAAACAAGGAAAAAGAAGAACAATCAAACTTATAATTTCAATAAAACAACTAAACAATACGACTGAATAATCCCGTCCCAAATAGGGCAAACAAGAGTATATATAGAACTACGAACTAGTCTACCCTAATCTAATAAGGAAACTAAACCTATTACTACCATAAATTTATTATTACCATAAACTTACTATTACCATAAACCTATTATAACTATATATCTAACATCCCCTCTCAAACTCACGATGAATCGAGTCAACGAGAGTTTGCTAATCATAAACGAACCCAGAAACACAGATGCGACTGTCGAAAACCTTCGCCACGCCGCCGGAAACAGAAGAAGACACAAACGTGACTGTCGTAAACCTCCGCCACGCTGCCGGAAACATAACAATCAGAGAAGCTTCAACTGCGATTGACGGAAACCTCCGCCACACCGCCCAAAGCAGACCTCTCACAAATGTGACTATCGGAAATCTCCGCCACGCCGCCCAAAGTTACAGTCGACTGCCCAAATTGCCACCAAACGAAGTCGATTGTTCAAATTACCAAATTCTTTCCAAAACCAAGTTTCCCACTACCCAATCCCAACCCTCTCTGGGCTGGATTGTTCATCTTGGCCCAACAAACTTGTTGAGCGCATCCTCTCCGTTTCTCTTAGGCCCGCAAAACCCACGATGTAGACCCGCTTAGACCCAATTCATCTGACCCTGACCCGATAGTTTGACCTACCAGGAAGCCAACCCACTTCCAAAACAGCGCGCCATAAGCTCAAAACAGTTCAAGTCGCTCCGATGACTGAACCGCCATATCGCTGTTGACCCAGACTGAATACCGGTAGTGACCGTCTCCATTCCTCACAGCCCGCAAAACCCAATTCATCCGAGCTTCCCGATGCATTGAGGGCTCGGATAAAACTGAGAAGAATTCCAAATCGATAACCCAACCCTCGTTGCCAAGTCTCAGCTTTAATCTATGCCCGAGCTCAAAGCTTCGATGCTCCGATGATAATTTTCCCAGTCCGATACATCCCTTCCTGCGCGGCTACCAACCTAGCACAAAGAGCTCAATTTCTCAAATATGCTGCCCTCGAAAATTGACCCATATTTGAGAATGAAATCAATTCGGCAAAACCGAAAAGGAGAGCCAAACCGTAAATGGATAAATCCAAATCGGTAGTTCCATTTGAATTTGGTTGAAAAATCTCAAGAAACTAAGATTTTTTAAAACCAAATTGTCTACCAAGTTCAAAAACAAATTCAATTACCTAATTAATGCACAGCAACTCCAATCACCATCGCAAGAATCCTCCGCGGCCCAAACCAAAAGCAAAACACAACTCAATCAAAAACTGAAACAAATTGCAAATTTTATTCGAACCAAATCGCGAACTCAATATAACCGAAGCAACAAATTTTTTTTTTTCTTTTTCTTTCTCTTCTTCTTCGGTTTTCCAATTTCCAACCTTAGCTCTAATACCATGTTGAGAATTATCAAAGAAGAAGAACAAACAGGGAAAAAGAAGAACAATCAAACTTATAATTTCAATAAAACAACTAAACAATACGACTGAATAATACCGTCCCAAATAGAGCAAACAAGAGTATATATAGAACTACGAACTAGCCTACCCTAATCCAATAAGGAAACTAAACCTATTACTACCATAAATTTATTATTACCATAAACCTATTATAACTATATATCTAACAAAAATCATGGGGAAAGTACTATATAGTGTTCGATTTGTTTTTTATTTTCAAAATCAATTACTTATTGGCTAGCTATTACATAAGCAAATGCAAAAATATAATAAAATAACTACAAACACGTGGATATTACATAAAGAAAAAAGCAATAAAATATATTCATTCCGTCTCAGTTTTTACGATGTTTTTAACCTCTAAATTTTTGTTTTAATTTATATGATGTTTTCAGAATTCAAAAAAATTTCATATTTTGTTCCATGTTTAATATTTTCATTGACTTTATTATTTATTTCTATTTTCTAAGATCAAGCCATTTAAATCCATTAAAGCTAGGATTTATTTGAATAATTTTATCTGTTTTCTTAATACGTGAATTAAACAAATAAGTTAAGATGGAGGGAGTATGAAAAGGAAAGGAAGTACAAAATATATTCTTTTGATCGTTTGAATATACTAGTTGCTTGGAAATTTCAGCATAATTAATCAATTACCTTCAAACAAACGCTTACGCCTTTTATTTTAATTTCTTAAAGTCGTAGGACGAACAAGAAAGTTCAAAGCTCTTACGTTGTTCTCCCAATTCATACGAATCACGCCATCCAATTCCATCTTCTTTTTTTTTTCTTTTCCTTTTTCCCAGAAGGGGGAAACATTCTAATTTTGAATGCCCCACTCAACTTTTGTTTTTTGTTTTTTATTTTTTTTTCTTTTGTTTCAGAATTGGGCCTACATTAGTCCCTTTACAACTTTTTTTTCCTTTCATGTAATTAAAAAAAATTCTTTTGCGTTTTTTCGCTGAACTATTTTGTCGTTTCACCCCAACTCAACTTGTCCTTCAAATATTTACAACCATAAGATCAAAATCTTCTAAACTTTCCAATGATTATCCTATGGGGTGCGACAATAACAATGAAAATTCAGTATTTTATATGTGGAATAAAAGAATTTTCTATTATCTCATACTGAATATAATTATTTAAATAATCAAATTTTTACGTAAACCAAAAATAAAAATTTTAATCCCACTTAAAATATGTTCAAATGTCCATTTCAAACTTTTTGGTTTTGGATTAAGTAAGAAATTAAATTTAGTACAGACTTTGAATATTGATTTTGACTGGTATCCAATTCCAAGCAACCCAAAATATAAGTTTATAATTTATTTATTTATAATTATTATCGTTTAAATGTGCTTTAATGCTTCAAGTCAATCCCGGCTTAGAAGAATCCTTCTATTTTATGAAATCAATCAAAAGTAATTCAAATTTTAATTTTGGTCTATCCCACCTAAACCCCAAATTTTTTGCCATATTATAGCTCATGATCTTTGAATTTTCAATATACACAATATAACGGCCTAAATATTAAATGAAACAAATAAACAGCAAATTATACAATACATGCCATTAAATTATTGTCTGCGCTCACTTTTTGACTACTAAACTCTTTTAGCCCACTTTTGGCTACTGAATCATTGACTCGAATTTGTGCCTGATAAACTTATTTCTGACTCAAATAAGTTTATTTTATTCTATTTGTGCGCCGAGAGTTTGCACGGTGTGGCCCTGAAATTTTTGTGTAGATTTACTTGGCGAAAATTGGATAAAAAGAAAGCAGTAACAAATAAATATCGGTATGAACGTTTTTGCTCCCAAACAGATATCACGATAGTGGTTTCTATTATGATCACTATCGATCACTTACATTAACTCAGTTGCATGACGAAAAGTTTACCAGTTAAAAGTGGACCTGAACAATAGTAGTTTAATATCCCGTGTATAATTTGTCCACAAATAAATATTAATGATTCAATTATAAAAAAAATTAGGGGTTTGAAAATGAAAAACTCTACCCTTTCTACCTTCTACGGTTCTAAATCTAAACCACCAAATCACAAACAACACCCGGGAGCGGTGGATCAGTTTTGACCGTCACCGGACCCAATTTATTCTCGTTAAGAAAAGCATGCGCTTACGTGTCAGTCTCCGATTGGTCCCTTAGCTACATCAGTTTCATCGGATCACACGTGGCAAGATCATAGACTCCCTGAAGTTAATCGACCTAGAAAATAGGAAAAGCTGCTTTTATCATCAACTCAATTTTATTTCTACTTTTATTTTCTAGTAGAAAATAAATAAATAAAGCCCCATTTTTAATTCCTTTCGATTTTAGACGGAATTTAATTTTAAATTCAAAAATCAAAAGTTTAAACTGAAAATTTATCTTCATTTGCAGCAGCAAAGAGAATTAAAAGCTTTTAAATCGTTAAATGTATATGTATAGGTTAGACGACGAGGCCATTGTTTCTCTCTCTAACCCTCCGAGAAGACGACAATTCCATTCTCTCTCTACAAATGAGGGGCGGCTTCTTCTGTCGCCTCACACCCTTTTCCAGCCTTTAAATGACTCCTCCTCCACCCGGAGCCGCCGCCGTCGCTGCTACCGTCTTCTTGGCTTTCGTGTTTTTGTTCCGGCCGTTCCCAGTCGACGCATTCGGAGGGTCATCCACAACGGTGGCCGTCAGCTATGGCTCATCCCCCACCGTTTGCAGTTTGGTCGCTGACCAATCCACCCATCAGATTCAATGTTGGAGAGATGGTAAAGTTAAACCGCCCATTTACCCGCCATCCGCGTCCTTTGACTCCATCGCCGGCGGTCAGGACACCATCTGTGCGATTCGCTCCGGCGGCTACAGCCTTATCTGCTGGAGTGTTCCGGACTTCGCACCCAAGAGGGTGTACTATTCAGGCGTGTCTCTGCTGGCTAGAGTTGCGGTTGGCGATACTCAAATTTGCGCTTTGATAAACGGTACGCAAACAGTCAGTTGTTGGCGTGGCGATCCTAATTCGGGCAAATCCCCAAATGGGACTTCGACATTTAGCTCAATTTCATCCGGGTTGGGCTTTTCGTGCGGAGTTTTGGAAGGTAGAGGTAAAATTGAGTGTTGGGCTAGCACTGAAAGTGCCGGAACTATCGCATCGGAAATTGAATCTCAATTTGCTAATGCATCAATGGCTAACATATTTGTTGGTGGGAGACATGCTTGTGGGATGAATACAAGTGGGGTTGTGATTTGCAGAGGAGACAATAATGGTGGTCAGTTCGTGCCATCTAATCTTGTTAACGAGTACAGCTCCCTTGCCCTTGGCGCAAATCATAGCTGTGCAATTCGGAAATCAAATAAGACCGTGGTTTGCTGGGGAGGGAATGGTGAATATTTCAGAAATGTTCCGGAAGCTCTTTATTTTGAGTCAATTGTTGCTGGATTGAATTATACATGTGGGTTGGTCTCTGAGAATTTTTCAGTGATTTGTTGGGGCCCTGGATGGCCTAGTAATTTGCGTCCTCCGGCCACCGGACTTCCTCTGAATAGGACTCTTCCGGGACCATGTGTTCAGAGTACTTGTAGATGCGGCTTGTATCCTCAATCTGAAACCTTATGTTCCGGTAATGGTAATATTTGTGAGCCTTGTGATTTTTCGCCACTGCCTCCGCCTCCGTCACAACCGCCTGTTCAGCAGCCGCCTCCGGCAGCATCCTCGCCGTCGAGAGGGCTTAGGAGGGGTTTATTGGCCTTCGCCATCGTTGGCTCGGTGGGGTGTTTCGCAGGGATTTGCACAATAATTTACTGTTTGTGGGCAGGCGTTTGTTTTGGGAAAAAGAAAATTCATAATTCTGTTCAACCTACCATTACCAACAACAATAACAACAATGTTCCTCCGCAATCAAACAGTAGTCCGCCGTCGAGATCGTCCACTCTAAGGCGGCAAGGTTCTCGGCTCATGAGGCGGCAGCGGAGCGGAACTTCGTCGACCAAGCACCCGGACAGGGCAGAGGAGTTCATGTTCCAAGACCTCGCCGCCGCAACCAACGATTTCTCTTTGGAGAACAAGATTGGCGCCGGGAGCTTCGGCGTTGTGTACAAAGGTAAATTAATCGACGGGCGGGAGGTGGCAATTAAGCGGGGCGAAACCGGTCCGAGAACGAGGAAATTTCAGGAAAAGGAGAGCGCTTTCGAATCAGAACTGGCGTTCTTGTCGCGCCTCCATCACAAACATTTGGTGAGGCTTGTTGGGTATTGCGAGGAGAGGGACGAAAGGCTTTTGGTTTACGATTACATGAAGAATGGAGCTCTCTACGATCATTTACACGACAGGAGCAACGTGGTGAAGAGCAGCAGCGTGATAAATTCCTGGAAAATGAGGATCAAGATTTCACTGGACGCAGCCCGTGGCATTGAGTATCTTCACAATTACGCAGTCCCCCCCATAATTCACAGAGATATCAAGTCTTCCAACATTCTGATCGATGCAAATTGGATTGCCAGGGTTTCCGATTTTGGGTTATCGTTAATGGGTCCAGAGTCCGATCAAGATTTCCGGCCAACCAAGGCAGCAGGTACGGTAGGGTACATCGATCCGGAGTACTACGGTCTAAATGTGTTAACAGCAAAGAGTGACGTGTACGGACTGGGAGTGGTGTTACTAGAGGTTTTGACGGGGAAAAGAGCAATCTTTAAGTCCGGCGACAACGACGGGGAACCAATGAGTCTGGTGGATTATGCAGTGCCGGCTATAAAAACGGGAGAATTGAGCAGGGTTTTGGACCCGAGAGTTGGTCCGTTGGAAATGAACGAAGCGGAGGCGGTGGAGCTGGTGGGATACATAGCAATGCTGTGTGTAAATTTGGAGGGGAAAGATCGGCCCACGATGACGGATGTCGTCTCGAATTTGGAACGAGCGTTGGCTCTGTGCGATGACAGCCACGGAAGCATATCGAGTGGTCAAAATTCCATTGTTTCAGAGTGATTGATCGATCGTTGATGATGAATTCTGAGCAGCTGTAGATCACAAATTTTCAAAATATTATTATTTTTTTCTTTAAAATTTTGGATATTTATTGTTAGTAGTTTTTTGGCTATGGATTTAAATGTTTGTATAGAGAAGAAGGGGGGTTTTTGTTCGATGTTTACTAACGTTAGAGAATTGTTGTTGTAGGAATTCTGACAACCAAATAGGATATAAGAAGGTTAACATGATTCTTGATTTTGATTTTGATTTTCATGGAAGAGGGACGGACTTTGCTCTGTTTTTAGTTTTTCCTTTTTCGGTCTTTTTGAGTAAAATTCACGTACCGTGATTTGATTGTCAAGCATTATGATGAAAAGGGTGGTGGAATTGGTCATTGATTCATTAGCAGATATTTGGACGTAACATGTGAGCTTTTTTCCAATACTACTACTCTCGTGATGCTGCTCTTTTACATACGTTCGTTCCAATTCCCATAAAAGTTTTTTGCGTTGATTTTATATATATATAACGTGTGAGGGCGACATACATAAATTAGAATAATATAAAGGTAAATAAAAGAAGGAAGGTCATTAAAACTTGTTGTTCATTGGTTGGTTGGTGGGGCTAAGTTGGTTGACTAATAGTAGGGCCAGAATTGACTTTGAACAAATCAATGGGTCAAGATGTCGTTGCCAATAATATCACAAAAGTCAAAAACTCCAACCCAGACAACCATTTGGTCTATCTGCATGGCGGAAATTAATAAATCCTAATTTCCAATTAATAATTAATTAATCAATACCTGTTCTGTTTCTGTTTCATTAGAAGAGAATTGTACCTTGTAATTTATTTATATAAAAAATTGTATATTTTTATTAGACTGTTTGAATGGTACGGAGAAAGTATATATTTTCTCGGTTCCAAGTTTGGATAGTAATTAATTTTGTAGATTAGGCCGGGGATCGTTTGTTTAGCAACTCCATAGTATTAGTTATACTCGAGGTCGAGGTCGATGATGATGATGATGAAGGAGATTTTGAGAATTCATTCCAATTGGGAAATTTGAGGAGGACACTTCACTTGGACACCTTGTGAGTTGTGAACAATAATAAGGTGTTTTATATTTAGTATATATATATTAGTACTAAAGATTGTGAGGTTTGCCAAATAAATACTACTAAGTAACCATGATTCACTTCACTTGAATTGATTTAAGGTAGAAAGAAAGTCAGTCATACATACATTCTCGTTAGCTTTGATGGCATATTTTCATTCTCAGTCAACCTTACCGTTAACAACATTGTTGAAAAATTCATTCCTTTTTGAAACTGATACACAATGAATGGAAAGCACAGACACAGACAGAGACAGAGACACCATTTTTTCCCATTCCCATTTCTGGCAAACTTACTCGATCGTTTTTGAGACGAAAACGATAGGCCCTTCCCTTGAATACCAATAGATTCATCTTTCCTTCTGTTGGCGATGGCGCTCCTCCGCCCCGCTGAACACGTGGTTTGTTGCGTCAAACAAGAAACTACAATCATTTCCCTTTATTACTGGGGAGTACGACTGCCTCTCTCAGCACGTGTACTCTGTGTGTGTTTCAAGCAGCGTTTGCAGCTTGCACCGACCACATCCACATCCACATCCACATCCACATCCACCCGTGTGAAAGTGTGAACAATGAACCTTGCAGCCAGCATATGATAGTGTAAATGCATTTCTCTAAAACGATATGAGTCCACCTGTGGCTGGGGGTGGGGGGACCTTCTGCAAACCGCCCATATTAATATACACTACTTAAAAAAACCAACACAGTCTCCAACAATCTCTTCTTTCTTTCTTTCTTTCTTTATGGTTTATCAACACAACATCCAAAAATTGAATACGTACAGTACACTAGTGTACTCGGTTAGTTAGTAAACATGATTATCCATCAATCCCAGCAACATACTATTTAACAAAACAATACACATCCAAATTCTCTCTCTATTCTAACCCCATCAATCAAATTCTGGGGTATGATCTTCTCCTTTGTCTTTGTATTTCCATTTCATTCATCCAATCTGACAGCCACAACAGACTTTTGTACCCCGCATATGCTAATCCAATCAGGCTCACCATTATCATCACTATCAATACCACCTTCCTCACCCCACCTATAATCATCTGCAAACCAATACCCAAGATATACAATATCATCAATGACACCTTTATTTAACAACCAACATCTACTACAAGAGTAAACAACAACAAACCTCTAGCTTCGATGCTTTCTTGTCTTCCCGCACCCGTTCTTTCCGTCTTTTACGCTTTGATGCAGATTTCTCCGCTTCTGATTCCTTCGTCTGTCGCTGCAAAGGTCAGAAGAGTACATATGAATTTGATATACCTATTGTGCTTTCAACATATAACTCCACACTATAATTTCCCATACCCGTACATTATGTGAAATCAAATTAAATCAAGATTTTAGAGTAACTAAAGATAGATTACCTCAGGCGCATTGGATTTACGATGCAGTAATTCTGTATCACTACTCTTTGCGTTACTCCTGCACTCTGAGCTGCAGGGCAGAAGTCCAAGTCCAAATCTACTTTTGGTTATGTCTTGGGGATCAGAACCTGCACTTCTGTAGGCTGCTTGCGCATCTTGGCACACCCACTCCTTTTTCAAGGTCTGGCAGCTGCATCGAACAACCACCTTTTCCAAGGAAGAGAAATCATTAGCTCCAAACTCTCAATCCCAAGAGTCTCTAGAGCAAACACTCCACATAGTAGGAAACAAGCAAAATACAAACATTGAAAACAGGATATCCAAAATAGTTTACAGCTGAAAAGCAGTAACAAGTTTGATTTGCATATCTAATTAGAACTTGATGTTTAAACAATTTTATTATGGGCTACAATATTTTGTTCCAGTATCCACAAAAAGAATTGCGTGTTATGTAACTTATGTTTAAACATAACGGAAACAATGTGTCTCGACTGTACACAATGACGAGATATGATCCATATAGCCGATTCCACATAGTGAGATAAAGGCTTTGTTTGTTTTTGTTCGTGTGAGATAACTGACTCATAAGTATGTCAACATAAAAGAAGCATCTACGAGTTAAATTCTGAGCAAATCAAGTAATCTCAATGATGTTCATGTTGTATGAATCATCAATCAAACTACTCCATGTGAATTTTAGATAAATTCTTGGAAAGGCACCAGAGGTTTGATTTTCCACTTTGTTAACTAAAAACCAAATAATTCAATTCATATAACATTCCCTTACCTTCTTTGAGCATTTGTCAGCTGATGGGCATTCCCCGGGATGGCATGTCTGCGGACATAGATGTGTACAATATGGCAATTTCCTGTTCCATTGTATTCAAACCAACACTATTTTAGTAGCTACATTACAGAAATTCACATTGCATGTACTTAAAAGAAGTTCAACACAAAAAAGGAGTCACTTCTTTTTTCCCTACTAAGGTCAATGCAGTCACGAAATATTTCTATTTATATACATGATGCAATAGGAAAAAACCAAAAACGAAAGAAAAGAAAATAAAAGAGGAAATCAGATTAATTACCTGTGACAAGGTCCTCCACATGAACGAACAGTCATTTGTTCCTTCTCTGACATGCTATTATAATATAGGCACTCAAAGGCATGAACCATGGCACCACAGTGACATGAACGCTTTATCAGTGACTTACAAGGAGGGCAATCATCAGGATGACATGCTAACGGGCAAGGATGGACACAATGAGGACTTCTCTCCTGAATTAGAGTTCAGAAAAGAAAACAAGAATCATTGAACACTTGAACTATACAGTCCCGTCGAATCATCAATAATTCCAAGTGCATTAGAAAGTGACGACTCCGGTGTAAAGTTCGTTGACAAAGTGACATAGAGCAACTCAATTTAATGGAGGGCTACACTTCAAAGTCTTACCTTTTCGCAAGGAAGATTACACTTTTCACAGGACTCACCCAACCCACGTTCATGCGATTTTGACCCTTTCTTCAATGCATGGCATATTTTTGTACAATAATGATTGCCACAGGGAAGAGGATTACCACATAAATTGTCGCATGAAAACTCAGATGGATTTGAGCAGATCAACTGAAAAGCGAAGATCAAGATTGTAAAGACTTTTATCTGAAAGGCAATCAATGATGCCTCAGAAAAATTCACGTACACAAATAATACCCCCCTCTCCCACCCTCCAAGAAAAATTACAAATGAGAATTGTACAAACCATCTTCTCTGCTCCAATGTGATGACCAACACATGATCTCCACACCAGTTCTGGACAAGGGGGGCAAGGCGAACCAGGAGTATATTCAACCTCGTGATTTGACTTCTTTTTCTTTGGTTTCAAAGTAAATTCTGGAAGAGCAGGAGGTCTAGGGCCATGGCACCTATAAAAGCAATCTCAGCAACTCTATTCTACTTGAGGAGATTGTGATGGGAAGAACGGATTATGTACAAATCATACCTTAACTTGCACTTGTGTCCACAAGAGTACTCTTCATCACAAATTAAACGACAAGGTGGACAAGCTCCATAATGACACTTGTGTGGCTGGAGAAATGTGTCAGATGATTAACTTTATGAACTATTACACATAAATTAAATACAATACAAGCGTTGATGACTAAGAAGACACTGAAACATTAAAAGTAGAAATAATAAACAAATAAAAATCTAGCAGTTAAGAAAGCAACAGTAGCAATTGCAACCTTGAGAATTGATGAGTGCCTGCACAAAGGGGCTACCCGACATCGCTTGGAACATTTAGGAGGTTTTTGCTGGCTTTCAGTGCCACATGGAACCTGGTCGAAAAATCAAGGGATCTATTCATATTTAAACATTCAGCTCGTATGCACAGAATATGCTACAAGCACGGATTCAGCGATATGGAGGAGCTTAACATATTGAAACTAAGAGCTGTTCCTATACCTCGTAATAATATAGGGAACATAAGAAATATCTTCTAAGCTCAAATTCAAATGTTATTTCCCAAAGTAAAGTTCAACTTTTTCCCAATTCGCTGTGCATTGTCAGTCACCGGATGAACCCAACCAATACACCCACAAAACAGTGAAAATCTCACAACTGATAAGTTGATGATAATATGGTCAATTCAACCCTGCTACACAGTCTTGAGGCATAAAGTTTTACATAAAGTCATGAGTTGGTTCCAGAATGAGTGTTAAAAAATTAAAACCATCTTAATCAATTACAACTCATTTCCTTGCTAATACATGCTGAAACAATAGGACAATCCAACAATCCTTTAGCCAATAAAATGTTGCTGAAACAAAGGAATTTGCAGAAAACCTGCAATAAAGTCAAATGGACATTGCTAAATAAGACAAACTCAGTAATCACCTCAAAGTGTGTTTCACCGCATAAACATGGAATTGTCACCATCACAGGGCAAGGGGCACAAGGACCTCTACAAGAACAAAATTAGGCTGATTATTCATCACTTCCAACAACAGTATGTGAGGCAGCAAGATCAATATTCTAATTTTACACCAATTCCATGATTCTATTAATAGAGAGCATGTGCAAAAAATTTCGCACAGCCCTCAACTGGTCAAACATTCAGAAGACTTCTGTGTAAATATATCCGATGCCATAAAATTTTTTTAAAAAAACTTAAAACATGATTCACATTCTTCCAATTTGCATCTAAAGTCCCACAAGAAACAGAGATTTCACTTGGAACCTATCTGCCATTAGTCACGGTGGTGCATATGCTGGCATGTTAATAGCCAGAGGCATGGCATTCTAAAGACAAAGTGAAAATTATGAAATAAAATTGATTAGCAATATTTGAATATACAACGACAACAAGAACTGAGCCTTTATCCTCCCACGTGGGGATATAGGAATATAATTGTGTCAAAATTAGCTGCAACCATGTGTAAAGTAATAAAATCAAAATACCATGGCAGACTCTGAATTTCAACAATAACATACTGCCAAACTACAAAAAAAATATATTAAGTTTCACGGTGAATATTATCCCAATGAGTGACATTCGCAGGAAGATTATAATGTATAGGGAAATGCAATACCTATGACATGGAGCAGGGCATTTGTGGTTCCTACATCGAAGCCTCCTGTCACACATCTGCTACTCCAATATTTAGTCACAAACATTGTAGGCAATAATCAACTCAAAAGATTGCAAACATAGCGAAATGGATTGACGCACCTCAGAACAAGGTGGGCAGTCCCCATCACAGCATTTCCGCTTGCACGCATGTCGTCCACAGTCCCGAACTTGTTGACACTTCCTTTCGCATGTCAAATTTTGATGACAGGGAACCTACTCTAAAATCAGTTTTACTATTCTCAAATCTCAACCCCAACCACAGTGAAGACAATAAATCCATAAAAACATCTCATTTCATACAGTGGTGCAAAAATTACCTGTTTTCTTAAGCTCCCACACCTGCAGGATTTTGTCAGGACTGTCCTGCAAGTCTCAATGCAAGGCCCTCTATGACATCTTTCCGGGCACCTATGAAACCCACAACTCAACAGTTTATCACAATTCCCGCCACACAAAGGTACAGCAACATCACAAGCCATTCCTTCGTAAACTCTCTTCCCACAAGGACAAGTCCTCCTACCCTGTAGTGGACATTCCCCACACTGACCTTTATGACACCCTCTCTCGCAAACATGCCTCCCGCATGAAAGCAACTTCTCACAAGGATTTTCGCACCTGAAAATCCTGTCGTAACACTCTCTTCCCATCTCCACTTTCCCACATTGGCACTTATAAACCCCCTTTTCGCGACATGATGGACACTCGCCATCATGGCAAATTTCACCACATTTATGAGTTCCACAAGCCAAAGTCTTTCTACACACACCTTTACATGAAAAATCCTTAAACCCACACCGTCTCACGTCCTCCCTAGCCCGGCAATAACACTTGGTTTTCACTAATTTTGGGCATGAGGGGCAGGGACCCGGATGGCACAACAACAAGCATTGATGCCCACAATTGTGCAGCAAGGGCCTACCACAAATTTCACCACAAGAATGAGGTAAAACCCAAGGATCATGAGGTGGGTTCTCAAGTTTACCGCAAAAACAGTAGTAATATTTAGGGGTTTGGGATTTGGGGTACTCAATCCGGCATTTGGGGCAATGCCATTGCAGGGAATCGTCATTAAGAGTGGCCGCCCGGGTACTAGCCCGCGCGGCAGCAAGATTGGAGCATTGGAGGGCCCAGGACTGGATGCAAATGAGGTGGAAGACGGCGAAGCAACGGGAAGAGCAGGACCATGTGGGATCGGTGGGCTTGATTCGTTCAAGGCAGATGAGACAAGAAAGAGCGCCGGAGCGAGAGGAGGTGAGGAAAGATTGGATCTTGATGAGATCTTGATGTTGAGGAGAAGATTGGTGGCCAGTGAGTTCAAGGTAGGATTTAAAGATTGTGGAGGACAGGTCCGTATGTTGGTGGTGGTGGTGGGAGGTGGTGCCGGAGTCAGAATCATAATCCGATGATGGTGGAGAAAGTGGCGGAGGGAGGGTGGTAGTAGAGGTCATTTCGTAACTAATGGAGAAATGAGGGTTTGGGGCGGAAGTCTTACCATATTCTCGGGCGCGCCAAATGGTTTGCAGAAGTCTGCAAACTCTTTTCCTCTTCTGTTTGGCCTCTTTCCCTCATTTTCCCTATTGTTCTCTGTTCCTTTATGGGCATGTGTGGGGAAATTTTGGTTTTTTTCAAAAATTTTTTAGAGGAAAGTTTTTTTTTGGAAAATTGTGTAAGTGAGAGATAAAAAAATGTAATAATTGTGTTATTTTTTGAATTTATGGGAGTAAATATTTAGAGGAAATTTTTAAATTTTAATTTTAAATTCTTGGAAAAATAAAATTTTTTCTTTGTATAAAATTTTGAAAAAAAAAGTGATAATTCTTAAAAAATAGCCACAGAGCTACAAATAGACACAAAATTACGTCAATCTGATTGTAAATGTGACTTGCGAGTTCAAATTATGTGATACCAATTATTGTGTAATATTTTTGTACCACAAATTTCAATGCACTCTTGTGTTAATGTTCATCTAAAGTGCACTATGTATTCCCTTGTCCTACTAAGTATTCTATTACAAAGTTAATTTTTCTAATGGAACAGAAAAAATAATACATATTATTTAAGAATAATGATATATTCATTACAACTAATTCGTCACAACTTTTTATAACAACTCATGTGTATTCATTAATCAACGAATACATTCATAATATTGCCACCAACCAAACAATATACCATCATAATATACAACTGGGGTTGAGATTATGAACATATACACACAAATGTCACAGAAATATGGTGTTTTCCAGGAACCATATTTTTATTGGATTGCACACAACTAGCCCACAGAAGAGAACACATGATTATATATAGATGAACAAATGACAAGAGGACTGGGGGAAAACACCTCCCTCCCCCCTCAAATGAACTCAAACCGCATTAGAAGCTTTACAGACTTGTACTGATCCCCTCGTTGGGTATGAAGAGGAACTGCTCGGATGCCTTCTCTTAATTCTGAAACAGGCAAGCATGTTTGTCCTGCAAAATCATCCTTGTCAGACATATCATACTCATGAACCTCGGCGCGAAGCAGAGCCAATTCTGGAACTGTTAAGGGGAGCTCAAACACTTCATCCCAATTGGGTATCCAGTTGTCCTCAAGGGTCCTTGTTTTCTTCATTACAGAATCCGCAGGAACTCCAGCGATCCCTATCTGCATATTTATGATTCAACCTAGTCAGAAACCAAGATGATCTTGTTCTTAAAAGTTAAAGGTCATCCCTATAGCCAAGAACTCAGTTCTTTACCCTTGCATAGAAATCGGGAGGGGAATAGTTGTCGAAGTGTGTATGGCGGAAGTCATAGTACCATCCTTCACCCATGTATAAGGTTACCTGCCCAATAATTAAGGGGAGACCAAAGTGTATAATTGAAGGAAATTGCTAACATTTATCAAAATCCGTGTTGTTATCTGTGACTGTTTATAGAGTTATGGACCTGGTTTTGGAAGTTTTAAGACTTAACATCCTTGAAAACTCTCAACTTACCTTCAATGTAGTTTTGACCGGTAATGTGACTCTAGGATCAAAGATATCATTGCCAGTCTTTAATAAAATGTCTGGTTTTTTAACATATCCGCAGTGCCCATTTGCCTTGAACATTCCATGCATAACCCAAAGTGATCTTCCATAACCCTGTTGCAGAGTCTTGTTACACTGGATACCAATGCGGAGAGCACAGCAATAGCCTACATCAAAGAATATCAATATGTCACAATGAAGGCAGGATAGTAACCTGCATGTTTAGTGCCACCATCTGAGCCCCATGCATCCACCCAATCAAAGGATTGTAATTGGAAGAGGTAATTCGTGTTCCTTTGGGGTAGATTCGTAATATGTTCCGCTGAGTGAACCTGAAAGAAACAGCAACTATGCGTTATGTAACTACTACAGCAGCATTACAGAAGATGAGATTGCCAGACGAGCCAGAAGTAATCTTGAATGAACCTAAATGATCAATTTCTGAACTGTGATGAGAACCCTGAACATAAATCTATATACTCGAATTTGTGCCTTCAATTGGGACTGAGAAGCAAGAAATATTTTTTTTTTTACTTTCGGAATACTTTATTCTCCAAGTTACAACTCAGTTTAATTCGTGGAAACTCTATGGAATCAGTGTATACCACATATTTCTTGAAAAGGGCATCCTGGTGAATAAAAACTCCTGCATTTGCAGATCCAGGAAGAGTAGGGGCCATTAAGGCCTAAAGTATCAAGCAGAGCAAGAAAAAAGTGCTAAACAATAATGTCCATTACGCATGTGGTATACAATAATGTATACAAGCAACATGACCATGCCTGAAAGAGAATTATTACCTTACAATTTCTTTTGCATGAGTTACAGCAGCATTTTCCAGTTCAAGTTCACTCAAACTAAGACGTCTCACTTTGTTAGGATCAATCCTCAACCAATCATCCAGTCCACCCTTTCCCTTTCCAGCATGAATGGCAATCAAACGTTTATATTCTGGTGCCACAATTTTGTGGGGTTCACGATCTACTCCATCATTCTCAATGTCCTCACTGTCTTCACCATCATCCGGATTATCCTGCTGTAAACAGTCAGTCAGCAATTTTCAGTTCGGACAAATACTAAACAATGGATAAGTAGTTAAATAGTTGAAGTATTCTGTCAGACCACGTTGCTAATCCTGGACTTAAGATCTGGGATTTCTTCTCCCCACCCTCCTGCCTCATGTACCTTCAGCATTTCTCTCTCTTCTGCACTGAATTTCATCTCCAAGTACTCCTTGGGTGGTTTAGTAGAAATGATAATCCGCCGTTTCAATGACTCTGGAGAGGGAAACTCTTTAAGACCGCCTGATCCAGGGGTGAACAGCATGTCTCCAAATGTTTCAGTGATCATCTAAGATTTGGAAATTGTAACAGTTAAAGTAGAAGAGACAAAAGGTTGCCATTCCATAGAAAAATATAATGCAAACCTGAGCTACTTTAGCTTGAAGGTCTGGAGTAAGATGATCTTCAAGTGTTATCACTACAGGATACTCCGATTTAGAAAAGGCGTGCTCTTTAATGGACCTCAAGCATTTGATGAGTACAACAGGAGTAGTCAACGTCCTTTATGATAAGTTTAATCTCTTAGCCCAAAGAACATATAATTTAGACTTAGACAATGTTGGTATTGCATGCATGAAATGCAAATGAAAGATATAACATCTTAAAGACAACTAATACCCTCAGAGTGCTAACTATGTGGCACATGAAGAAAAATACATTTCAAAATCATCTTTACATAATATGAGGACTCAAGTGGATCCCTGAATAGAATCTACAAAGACACAACACAATGTCAAACCAATTAAGAGGCAACAGATACACCAGAGCACGTCTCGATATCCAACAAATATAGCCTTTTTTCCCCAATATGAAAACAAATGGAATCTGCTCTTACTCTGGTCATCCCTATAACGATTTAGTACCCAAGACATTCAATATAGTGAAATTTGACAGGGAAGTAATGCTAATAAGCGTGGCTGCAGTCAGGTTTTTTCATTGTAAAGCTGATCACTGCTTGCACATACTGTTTACTAAACAAGTGAACATAATATTTCAAGGAAAGCCTCCAAACTAAAATTAACACAACATCCTTCCTGTAATTGAACCAAAATCACAAACACAGCTCAAAATATCCGCATATACCCAAACAAATTTTGTTGCTGTAATTGAATACCTTCCATGCAGGACATCGACATCATCTTTTGTGGAATTAGGCCATATGTCCAATTCAATTACTCGCACTCCACTTTGCAGTGCCTTAATTATGGGAGCATCGCTGCAGTCACTGCTTAGTTGATTACCAGTCAAGTAAGAATTGTGCCCAGTATATATATAGTAATGGGACAATGGAGAGTTCATATCATGGTGAACCTGTAAAGGCAAAATGCACCTAATGAAATCAAAAAATTCTGCCAGATTATATCATTGATTATATTCGACCTTTCAACTACATTGAACTACAACTTCCAATTGCAGAATCCAAACTAACTCAATTGTAAAATATTAGGAAGGGGAAGAAACGTACCCCGCGCTTAGGTTCAACGGGAGGGTTATTATCTCCAAAGAGATACCTGAAAAATGCATCCTGATGAATACCTCTGTGATGGAAAATATTGAGGTGTTTGAGCTCCTTGAGGCTATTGATAATGGCCTGAGCATCCTCCACCGTGGCGTTCACCTCTTTCTGAATCTCAACCATGAAACGCTGGAGGTTCTCCGCGTTCATGAGGCCATTCTCAGAGTAATTGTCGAACAACGACTTGATATTGGCGGGAGCCTCGGAGGCAGCAAGCCGGAACCGGCGCCGGAAACAAAAGCATACTCTGTAGGTCTGCTTAGACATGATCATGGACATGAATTACAGTGAATGACGACGACGATTGTTGAGATCAAAAAGAAGAATTGAAGCCGACGATTTTGGAGCTTTGCTTGAGAATAAGGGAAGGTATGCAGTTCGTTCGTCGTGGATACTAATCTTGCGATTAAATACATAATCACTGTGTTAATTTGTGGGGTTATGGAGCTTAATTAATACTTAAATTTGCTTGATTAAGAGGTTTGAGCTTCTAATAAAGTTGGGATTGGGATTTAGATTTGTGGGCCTCAAGGGACACGTCCTTAATTAATAGTGTAACTTAATTGGGCCAGCTGCGATTTTTGTGTGGTCCCTATTTATGGATTGGTTCTTCTTCCTTCTGGATTCTTTCATGCACAGTGTGATTGGATAGTCAAATCATTGATGGGTGATATTTGGGGTTGGGATTGTCTGCTTAGCACGTATTCCTATCCATTTCTGAGTAATAACGTTAGTTAAATTCGCAAAAACTTATATCCAATTCATTTGATGGTCCGGTAATACGCTTACCAAGTTTAGTCTCAGATGAAAAAGTTTAGTTGTTGATATTTTATGGTTATATGTTTAGTTGTTGAAATCAAGTTTAGCATTGGGTGTATCAAATTTGGTCCTTGATGTACTGAAGTTTCACGTATCGACTTTATCTTTTGATTTATCATGTATGTTCAACGCATACGCATTTGTGAGCTTTTAACTTATATTATAGTATTGAGTTTAACCTTTAATGAATTTTGTCGTCCAAGATTTGGTGTCACGACTCGTCTACCCCTATCATACCTTGATTATCTTTTGTAATTGCATTATATTTATGAAAACTAAGTTTCAACTTAAACATTACCTTTCTTTACTTTCATCAAGCTTGATGTGTATTCTTATTTCTTTAACAGTAAGACACTATAGTACTGAGTGTGACGTGAGAGTAAGAGTTGTCACAAATTTTGCTTTGAAAGCATTGTCTTAGGTGGGAATCTAATGAAGCTTTGCTAGCAAACAATGTTTGCTTCACGATTAGCTTCTTTTGGTTATTCAAAAGAGCAACCCTGGTAGTTAGTCATTGTTTGCTTCATGACTAGCTTCTTTTGGCTATTCAAAAGAACAACCCGACTAGCTTCTTTTGGCTATTCAAAGGAGCAACCCGTAGCAATGCAGATAGTCCGACAGAGACTCTCAACTGAATTAATCATCAATGATCAGTGATCTCCACAATTAAGTTGTTTTCATTTATAATTTGCAATTGTTATTTGCAGGAACGTATTTATTATTTGCAAGAACAATTTTAAAATTTTTGTAGTAAAAATACTAAAATGCCCTTCACTTTATAGAAAAAAAAGAAAAAGAAAAAGAAAAAGAGCAGCATTTTGCAAATATGCCGCCAGAAGCGGCGACATTTTACAAAAGCTGGCGGCATTTTACAAAAATGATGCCTTGGCAGCATTTTTACAAAAATGTCGCCAGAAGCATGCTGCCACAGGACGCCACCATTTTACAAAAATGTCGCCAGCTTCTTGCGACATTTTTGTAAAATGCCGCCATAGGACGCCACAATTTTACAAAAATGTCCCCAGCTTCTGGCGACATTTTCTGAAAATCTTGCCCACGACAGACAAGATCAGGCAATAATTTTGAAAAAAATCCCAATTTTAAGCAAAAAAACATGTACATTAAAAATTTATGTCGGTAGTTTTTCTCAAAATATAGAAAAGGGTATTTTTGTCGTTTCAATACTAAAAATTTTTAAAATGTTCCTGCAAATAGTTCCATACAAAACAAACATATACAAAACTAATGTAGTGCACATTTCATTGTTCATACTTCCAGGGCCAGTAAACAGAGATTCCAGGCTTTCCACTGATGCCAGAAACTCAATTTAAGTTGCTTGAATCTATAAGGAACAAAAATTTAGCTTGTGCCTAGAGTTGCAGCATCCACTGTACAAGTGTTGGACGCACAATTCTTTTGCTACAAGTAGCGACCAACTAGGACTAGGAGGACAGAAGATGCAACTTATTATCATATGAACTGAAACTGCATGAGAAGCCTGACAGATCTAAGTTTCTCTCCCTTCCTGTCGTAGATTGGAACTGATCGAATCCCCGGTTTCAACTCGGAAACAGGCAGGCATGTCTGCCCGCCAAAGTCATCCTTCTCCGCATTGTCATGCTCCCGGATTTCTATCCGAAGCAAAGCTAGCTCAGGAACTGTCAAAGGAAATGTAAATTTTTCATCCCAGATCGGTCCCCAGTCATCTTCTATTATCCTAGTTTTCTTCTTCGCCTCATCTGCAGGCACTCCCACTATAAAAAGCTGTCATGCAGAGAATATTGATGTCAACCTTTTCATATAACTTATCTTCTTTTTGCATTAAATCTCACATTAGAGGAAGTGCTACTGACCTTTGTGTAGAAGTCTGGTGGTGAATATGCATCGAAATGCGTATGACTGAAGTCTAATCGCCATCCGTCACCCAAATACACGCTTACCTGTCAAAGATGATGATGAAATGTATAACGAACTCATCATGCATTTGGAATTTGCTGAGAGCATTGCATCAAGGCACTTACCAATAAAGTTTTCTTGATTGACAATGTTACTTTAGGATTGAATAACTCTTTTTTGGAACCTTTTTTCATGAGAAAATCAGGCTTTTTCACGTAACCACAGCCTCCATTAGCTCTAAACATCCCATGCATCAACCAGAGTGATTTTCCATACCCCTGTAACAGAGAGAAATCCTCATTTGTTATGAAAAGAGACAAATAAATATTTTCTTCTGCAACAAACCAAACCTGGTGATTATATAGTTTTCAACTTAAGTTGAAAACAATGAAAAACTAATATGTTACTCATGAACTGTGACAAAAGTTAATTCCTTTGTGTTGTCTTTTGATAGCCCATACACAGTAATAATATCATGATTTTTCAGCCAAAAGTGACTGTTCTGATGAAAATAATTAATGAGCCTAAGCCAAGCTCAAAGCATACCAGCATAATTTCTCAGGCTTCAAAAGTTTCCAAAACTAACCTGCATATTAAATGCAAGCATTTGAGCTCCATGCATCCATCCAATTAATGGGTGAAAATTTGATGAGGTGACTCTGGTTCCCTTAGGAAACACCCTTAATATGTTTCTTTGTGTAAACCTATAATCAAAACAGTAACGACTCAATGCAGAAAAGCATGTAGAAACCAAGAGTGACAACAACCAAAATGAGCAGAAGATATGCAACAATATTCAACTTATGCAAAATCACACGCTTCAGCATGTACCTCACAACATCAGATGCATAGTTAGATACAGCCCTTTCAAGTTCTTGCTCATTTAAACTAAGACGTTTAACTTTCTCACGCCCAGGCAATAATGCATGTCTCACCCCATGTTTTGGTTTCCCAGCATGAATAGCAATGAGACGCTTATACTGCAGTGGAGCAAGCTGACATGCCTTTTGGGTTTGAAAGTCTCCATCTTCATCATCCTGATCACTTTCCCACTGAAATTAAAAAGAATAGGAAAATCAGTAAATAATAGTCATGGCCCCCATGAGGTAGCAAGATGATTCTACCTCGATTTACCGTGGCATCATTTTCTGATTGAGTTGTACTTTCTGGTGTTTCCAACCCCAAAAAGTGGGATAAAGGTTTAGGACTTCTTGTAGTTGTACACTCTGATGTCTCCTTCGAAGAACTTTCTTCTTCAGACGAGTCCTTCTCTTTTTTTGGTGAGGCAGTTTCTTCTTTGTTCTGCTTTGTTTCTTCAAGGTATTCTTTTGGGGGTTTAGTTGAAATAATGATTTGACGCTTCAATTCTTCTGGTGAGGGGAACTCTTCTAAGTGCCCAGACTTGGGACAATAAAGCATTTCTCCAAACACTTGGGTGATCATCTAGAAACCCAAAAAAAAATGTAACATGTGTTTAGAGTTTCATATTTTAAAAATCACAAGAAGACAAATGCCAGAAAATCCAACCACGGCAACTTTAGCCTGAAGTTCTGGAGTAAGGTGATCCTCCAAAGTAATTATTACAGGGTATGGAGATTTCACAAAGGCATGATCTTTAATAGTCTTCAAACATTTGAACAGTGGAACTGGAGTGGTCAGTGTCCTGCAATTGATGAAGTGAAAAATTACATATAATCTGAGACTAATCACAATGAAAATTAAATGGTGTTTAATTTGAACTATTACAATAAAACCAAATCAACAAGTTCGATCCATGTGTGTCGGAATCAAGCCAAACTTCCTAGGACAGAAGGTAACTTGGCAACTCATTTTCCTCTTTTCTTTTTGAAGGCAGGGGAAGCTACAGAGCTGCTTAAGGCATTGAGTGGCAGGCATGATCATCAATTCATCATAACATTCATGGTTACCTACTTACTGTAGTTCATCTTGTCTCTAAATTCCAAATTGATTGGATATAACAGGCTTAGAAACATAACATAGAAATAGTTGAGATTGCAGCATACCTTCCATGAAGAACATGGATATTATCTTTTGCAGAATTTGGCCACAAGTCGAGTTCGATTCCCCTTACTCCTCTTTCTAGGGCCTTTACAATTGGGATTTCACTACAATCACTGCTAAACTGGTTTCCAGTTAGGTAGGAATTATGACCCGTGAAAATGAAGTAGTGCTGCAATGGAGCAGTCATATCATGGTGCACCTGGCATCATAACAAACTATCAGCGCAAATTCAAATCATTCGCACTGGTAAACATGATGAATTCCCCACTCATCATGGTTCATCAACATAAATACATCCAAGATATTTAGTGGAAATGCATTGATTACAGATAGCCAAAAAGATAGAGATTTCAGCCAAACAGTTGATTAAATACTAGCTTCAGTTATCTAAACTCTAAATGTCTTTTGTCATACAAGCCAACCCTAGCTAGTTAGGGTTATTGTGAAACAAAGGGTCAAAGAGATTAGTAAATTCCAAAGTGCCAAGGAAAAATTTAACAAGTTAAGCCCTAAAGCTTCCAAAACCACTTGAGTTTCAGCCCTAAACAATGATTAATTCTAGTAGTAATGAAATCCAACAATCACTTCAACTCAATCCCACCAATGACCAACCCATGCACGCACTAAATTTAATCTATCTTCCACAGAGAAAATGAAAGGAACAGTGAAAACCTGAGAAGGGATAGGGCCGTTAAGATCATCCTGGAATAAGAAATAGAAGAAATCATCAAGAACGAAGCCCTGGCCAGCATTCCTGGTGAGATGGTGCCGGCGCTGGATGACCGTTTGCATGATCCTCCCGGCATCAGCCACGGTGAATCCTTCCTCTCTCTGGTACTCAACCAGGAACCTAGCGAACTGATCGACCGACATCTCCTCCTCGCCTTCGGAGTATATACGAAACGCATTCACGACGTCCGGCGGTGGTTCCGTCTCGCTGATCTTGAACTTCCGGTTAAAACATCCGAACATCTTGTAATAATTATAGCTCCCCATTTCCCGACTTCCTTCCACCGCGATTCTTCACGATTAAATACTAATGGCAACGTTTCCCTTTCCCCTTCTCCTCCAAAACAGACAACCATTCTGCGACTCTGTACGTGTATTTATACGTTAAAAAAAGGAATGAAATTGAATGCATGATTAATCGTATGACAAATTGTTATTAACAATGGCTTTGAACGATTCCTGAAATTACTTAATCTTGTTATTAAATTTGGATTCTTGTTTTTACAGGGAAAAAAGAGAAAGAAAGAGGAAAAGACCCCAGAAATTCCCTAAACGTTAGTTACAACTCAGATTGGATTAAGATTAAGGTTGTTGAAGAGAAGCTGTACTTTGCCGGCTTAGTTAAAAATTAAGAGTAAATTATATTTCCCTCCCTTTAGGTTTGTTCAAATTTGCAAACGGGTCCTAAGATTTGTAAAAACTATCAAACGTTTCATGGTTGGGGTGTGAATACAACCATTACTCTTTTCAAAACAGAAAAACGATGGCATCAGCCGAAATAACAAATCGTCATACCAATATACCCTAAACAAGAATGATATTAAAATGTAGACAAAAATACTATTATGTCTTACAATGACCTCATTCACAATGAAGCGCGAATAAACGAAATTCAATTATAAACTTTCTTACTGCAGATATATTGGTCAACCATTTTGCTATTTCGATTGATGCCAGGATTCTTTTGTTTTAGTTCCGTTTTTAGTGGTTCAATTGTTATATTCACATCACATTCAGCACATATTCCGTAATTTTCATAAACTTAAGAGGCTGTTCCATAATTTGGACAAACCTCAAGGGAGGTGAATGTAACTTACTCTTAAATTAACGTTGAATTTAGTCGTTAGTCGTTAATTATCAATTTATGAATCAGTGTCAACGCTTTCACGCGGCGTCGGATGTCAACGATCGGCTTCGAAGCTTTGTCAGAAAATTCCTCTGTTATTACTATTATATTATTATTATTTTCCTTCAATTGTTTCTTATATTTATACAATTTGAAGTTATAATAACGAATAATGATTCGATTCTTTCTTCCACCACCATTTGTTAAAGGAATTAATGCAGGTTTCAAGAAATGTTACCATTGATTGGGATGAAAATGTGTTACATTTTCTAACCGAACAAAGTATAATATATTAAATTTAGTGTATGAATCGAAAAAAGAAAGCTAAACACAGACAAAAACGATGAAAATGGACGTGACGTTATTTTGGCAACCACTTAACCTCCTTTGGCCATTGCTTTTTGATTAACTTTGAACCTTCTTCTTCAACGATTTTGTTAAACCATTTCGGTTTTCCGGTGATAAAACTGAGGCATCCCATAATCACTCCGATCACCATCCCGCTTCCATAACCCATCACCACAGCTTTCCAGGAAAACCCATTGATGAAATTACCTTCATTGTCTTCCCCATCCCGTGTTGTAGTGGGCACAGGCACCAACTTATTCGCATTCCCACCGCAAGTTTTCGACAATGGAAATCCACAAAGTCCATCGTTTCCCATGTATGAACTATTTTCAAATGTATTGAATTGCGCACCCCGTGGAATGCTACCCAGGAGATGGTTTCGAGAGAGGTTCAAGGTCGAAAGGTATGTCAACGCCGTCAGTTCTTGAGGAATTTCTCCCTGGAGTTGATTGGAGGAGAGATCCAGGGATTCCAAAGAAGGATTTTTTCCATTAATAATGATTTTTTAATTATAAATTCCCAAAATAGGGATAATCTTGCTGGAATTCCCGAATTAGAGAAGTCGAAGTTCATAACTTCGCTTTCTGTAGGAAGGCAATATTGAACTTTGACTTCAGGCAAATTTAATATTCATGATTTCATAAGCACCTTGCCTAATGGATATGATACAGTTGACTGGGAAAAAGGCTGCCAACTTTCAAGAGGACAGAAACAGCGTATAGCAATAGCAAGGGCTCTACTGAAGAGACCAGCAGTGATACTACTAGATGAAGCAACAAGTGCTCTGGATGCCGAGTCAGAAAGAGCAGTGGTGATGGCTCTTGAGTCAATTACCAATAATGGATTGAATTCTAAATTCACTCAAGTCACAGTGGCACACAGGCTTTCCACTATCATGAGATCAGATCACATAGTTGTCATGGATAGGGGGGTAACGTTGTGGAAATGGGATCACATTCTTCCCTGATAGCACCATCTGAAGGGGTTTACTGAAAACTCTATAAACTCCAATCCATGAAGAAGGACTGATTAATCGACATGCACATTGCAGAGTTATCAATGGTGATGTTCTGATTTCCATGAGACTTTCTATTTTCAGACTAACTCTTCAAAGCAAGCTATGGAAAAAAATGCATTCTAAAATATAAGGTAAAAATGTATTCCAAAAGCTAGCCAGAATCTTACAGCTAGGATAAATTGATCAAATAAATAGACAAATCAATTTAATAAGAGCTATACCTATATTTCATAGTGAATACTACGTAGAATCTTCAGCTGATCAATCTCCTCTCCAGATGCTATTCCATGCTCAATAAAACACAGCTGAAACAAAGTTCTAGTAATAAATACTGCCCCAAATTTAAGTAAACAAGAAAATAAGTGAATGGAATGAAGAAAACCTGATACTGGTGCTTCTTCAATGTGTGAATGCCTCTCTTCATCAGTTGTTTCCTTCCGATATTTTGCTTCAGAGATTTTTCCATAGCTTCCGTTTGCTTCAGAGATTTTTCCATAGCTTCCGTTTAGAATTCAATCCATTATTGGTAATTGACTCAAGAGCCATCACCACTGCTCTTTCTGACTCGGCATCCAGAGCACTTGTTGTTTCATCTAGTAGTATCACTGCTGGTCTCTTCAGTAGAGCCCTTGCTATTGCTATACGCTGTTTCTGTCCTCTTGAAAGTTGGCAGCCTTTTTCCCAGTCAACTGTATCATATTCATTAGGCAAGGTGCTTATGAAATCATGAATATTAAATTTGCCTGAAGTCGAAGTTCAGAACTTCGACTTCAGGCAAAATATTGACTTCCTACAGAAAGCGAAGTTCACAACTTCGACTTCTCTAATTCGGGAATTCCAGCAAGATTATCCCTATTTTGGGAATTTATAATTAAAAAATCATTATTAATGGAAAAAATTCTTCCAAAGAAGCTAACTTTCCAAGCTCCAGTGGGATTTCACCTCCGAAAATATTGTGGGAAAGGTTCAATCCCTGAAGTGAAATGAGATCTCCGATGACATCGGGAATGGGCCCTTCAAATTTGTTGTCGGAGAGATCTATAGTTGCCAGGATGGAAAGAATACTCACAATGTCAATCTCCTGACCTTTTAATATCACCAGTACGGAGTTTTGGTAGTAAGAGAGTAATCCCTTGAACATTGACTGCTTTATGGCACCATTTACTATCTTCATACCTTGGAGTTCTGTGAAAAATCTCACTGGCAAGTCGCCTGTGAACTCATTCCGGGAAAGATCGAGGATTCTCAGGGCGGGGAATGATAATCCTGTTTTAGAACTAGTCAGAGGGCCTTGCAGATGGTTGGCTCTCAAGCTCAGAACCTGAAGCTTTGGAGAGTTTTCAACCACCAGGGGAATGTGCCATTTAAATTGTTGTTTCCGATATCCAACACTTCCAATCCTCTGCAATTTGACAGGGATTGAGGTACGGTTCCTTCCAGCCGATTGTTGCGCAGATTGAGGGTTGTTAATTTGCTTCCAGCTGAAAAAACTGGTGGGATTATCCCTTCAAAGTTGTTAGAATGCATATCTAACACCAAAAGCTCCATGCTCATGTTCCCTAAACACTGAGGAATCACACCACTCAGGCTGTTATTTGACAGATCAAGGAATTCAAGGGAAGATAAGTTGCATACTGATGAAGGGATTTCTCCAGTGAAATTGTTATCCGAAGCATAAAAATATAAGGTTTGAACAGATGGAACAAAAAGTGGACCGGCGAGTAAGTTGGATTGAAGATCAAGAAACGCCAACTGTAGAGAAGGAAGATGGTGGATTTCAGTTAGAAAGTTGAAGGAGAGATTCAGATAGGACATATCTAGGCCCCAATTAACCCAGTCCTGATCTGCAAATTCCAGTTGGTGAAGCATGTTATGAGAAAGATCCAGCTTGTCTAGATTGTTGGCTCCAACTAAGAAATCTAAACTCTTTAATCTACAAGAGGACAAGAGCAATGTTTGAATAGAAGGAGGAAAGGTAGAATTGTTTTGGCTATGGATGAGGGATAAGTTATTGAAAGAAAGGTCAAGAAATCGAAGCTTTTTCAAGTTTGAAAACAAGCTAACCTCTACATCGCCACTGAAGTTGTTGTAGGATAGATCAAGATTGGTTAAATTCGCGAGTTTTGAAATCGATTCAGGGACAGGACCCTGGAATCTATTATCATTCAGATAAACTTCTTGCAGTGAAAAAAACTGGAATTCATAGACTTGGCCAGTGAGCTGATTGGCTTCTATGCTTAACACAGTCAATGAAGGAAGGCTAAATAGCCAAGATGGTACTGTACCGTTGAATGAGTTGTACCCTAAAGAAAGCCAGACCAGGTTCAAGAATCTGTTGATGCTGGGAGGCAGAGGACCTGTAAGAGAATTGTTTGCCAAGTATAAACTCTCGAGTTTCGTTAGATTGGCTACTGAAGATGGGAAATAGCCATTGAAACGATTATGGCTGAGAGATAAATAGGCCAAGTTTTTGAAGTTGCCGAAAAAGTTGGGCAGTTGGCCTCCAAGACTATTTTGTGAAAGTTCTAAGGTAATGAGTTGCTCAAGATTTGCAAGGCTTGATGGCACCTCCCCAGTGAGATTGTTGGATAAGAGAACCAGAGAAGTCATTTGTGTGAGATTTCCAAGAGATTCTGGAATGATCCCAGAAAATTGGCAAAAAGAGAGGTCTAAATGGTATAAGGACTTCAAGTTTCCGATAGATTCAGGTAGTTTTCCAGAGAAACCAGTGCCGGACAAATCAAGATAGCTCAGTGGACTACTAGAATTCCACTCCACCTCCAACAAATTGCCAGTGAGGTTGACATTGTTGTATAGTTGAAGCGTTTGCAAGTTTGGCAACTGAAAAATTTCCACCGGGAATTCTCCTAACAAGTTTGTGATCCCAAGATTTAGTACTCTCAAGGAAACAGATAGATTCCGGGGCAACACCGAATCAATAGTGGCACCTGTGAGCAAAACCTCTGTCAATTTGGTTGAGTTTTGAAGGAGCAATTCAAAAATATGGGGCTGAATCACAATGTCTCCACCATATGAGAGATCGAGGGAGATCAAATTGCGCAGGCGCAAGAACTCTAACGGAAGGACACCCGAGAATCCAGAAGTGGAGAGATTGAGGTGTGTCAAATCCTGAAACCAAGAAAAGTTGATGGAAATTTGAGAAGAAGAGAAGTCATTGTAAGCAAGATTGAGGTTTTGGAGATGAGAAAGCTGGAAAAGAGTGCTGTTGGAGTTCACCACCCCTTGAAGCTGACTGCAACTAAGATCCAAATCAATAACATTCCCAGTAGTATTATCACATGTTACTCCAGCCCAGGTACAGCAATCTGTACTTATGTTCCAAGATTGGATCTTTGGATAAGAGGGCAGGCTATTTTGGTAATCACACATCAAGGAAGCAGTGGTATCAATGGTGATGCTTTGCTTGAACCTCCATAACATTAGGCTCTGATCCCCTCGACACAAATGGCGTGCAACGGCAAGAGATGAGGAAACAACAATTTGATAGTGGAAGAAGACAAATAATAAGAGGAATCGACCAAGTTTCCCCATTGTGCAGAAATATCAGTTAAATGCTTCAAGCAAGGAACTTTCAGATTTTGTTATGGAGTATACAATGCAGCAAGACTTCCTACTTATAGTAATGGCACACAAGACTAATTTTTCAAGTGGAATGGACTTGTTCAAGGCCTGAGCATTGACTTTGAGCAGTGTTTTTGTTTGCATGCAGTTCCGGCCCGAGAATACACATGCAATCACACACACACATTATATCTCTCAACTGCAACAAAGCAGAATACACACGGGATATAAGTAACTCCGCGACCGGTGGCTGGAAAGTTTGATTCCTGTCTTCTTCATGCAGTTGCATCACACGCAAACGTAATCGTGAAACTTAAAATCAGGTGCATGAATGTTGCTCAAATCACCACCTTTAATCCCAAAATTGACCGCTTCTTCTCTAAAAAATTAATCTTAAAAGTTAAATTAATACGTAAATTGATGCGATCCGGCTCAGCCACTTATCCATTTGCCCAAGTGGAACAACATGACAAGTTGGAGCTTTCGACACAAGCCAAAGAAATTAATTGTGGCTTATTGGACTTATTTTTTTTGAGGCATTATTCATTCATCACATAATTGATTGCAGCTATGGAAGTTCAGCTCAACGAAATTCAGGGGAGAAAGCATGCAAATTTGGTGTTGTTTGGTTCGGCTGTCAAAGGCAATTAAATGCAACAGATTGCCATGCATGCATGTGCCAATGGAGTTAAATTGCTGAAATTGAAGGGTTTTGACATCCTTAAGAATTCGTTCAACAGCCCTCTAATTGAAGGCATTGAGATTTGGCCAAGAAGCTTGAAAGACTAATTCAATATTGAATGGATTAAGTGCAGCATTTGAAGAGCCTTAGGGTGCACCAAAAAAAAAAAAAAAAATCAACCAGCAGGGTATTAATTATGGGTATGTTCTTTTTGTTTCGTTTTGAAAACGGTTTTGGTTTCAACAGTAAATTTAATATATTTTAATCATATTCCATCATTTTCAATACAACTTTTTACTATTCAGCATCTACATTTTACATTTTCAATACACTTTTTACATTATAAAATAATTTTTTAAAACTTATTTTCAAAACCGTTTTCAAAATGTTCAAAAAGAACATGCCCTATGCATGGGAACTCGTCCAAAGGAAAGCAAGGTGAATGACATTTCCTTGTGTATATTCAGTCAAAGGAAGCTAAGAAAAGTTGGACTAATATGCATGAATTAAATGCTGAATGGGAAGACTACAAATGCATGCATATTTCGATCAAGTCTCCAAAAGTTTAAGACTTTTGAATTGTGGTTCAAGTAATTAAGTCTTATTTCTAGAATAGTCTTGCTTTGCCTATAAAAGGCTACCTTTGTAAACATTTGAAAAACAGTTTGGATAATATAATTTTGTGAGTTTTCTTAACTCTTTGTTCTTTAAGAACTTTTCAAACTTATCAAGATTTCGTCTTGTGGTGTTCACAAACTTATCAAACAATCGTGGTGAATTGTTTGTGGCGTTTCTATACCTAGGTTCTCAACAAATTGCACAATCGTGGGTGGAGGTTAACCAAACCAAGGTTCTTTTTTTTGTCCATTTGTTGGCGGGTCAAGGTCTTCACCACACAACGGAGCAACTCTTGGAACAATCGGCACAACGTGATTAAGTCCACTCTGGGCAAGATCACATCAATTGGTATCAGAGCCATCTCTAACGGTTGCTACGGTCTCTTCTTATCCAGTCGATTTCCAACGGTTCGGAGGCTCACGGTTCGGTAGCGGGTCTTGTCACAAGTTGGCAAGGTTCTTATCACTGAGTTTCTCGGGTTAGCGGAATTCAATCTTTTTCTTTTATTTTAACTCCGTGTGGAGTATATCTGTTAATTTTCGTTTTTTTTATTAAGACGTTTCGAAAAAAAAAAATTTGGACATTTTGAAAAGAAAAAAAAAGAAGGAAAAAAAAAGTGATAGGTGTCCTTTAGCTGCTGAATTTTAGAGCATATTCATGGCAGATCTCACGGGTATGTGCAAGTTTTTGTAAGATAAATGCAGGTTTTAGGAAGAAGAACAATTAGAGAAAACAGGATGCAAAAGAGGATGAAAAGGGCAAAGAACCAATGAAGGGGGTATTATTCATGTTCATGCATGCAAGAAGAACAAGTAGGTCAAAGTTGAAGGAACCCAATTGCAATGAACAATCCAGCCCAAAGAAGAGAAGGAAGCCCAATGAAGAAAATAGGCACATTGCCTAATTAATTGATCACCCGCAAAGAGCAATTGGAATGAAATTCGGATTCTTTAATTGCCAGCATTGGTGGTGCGCATGGAAGAAGGAATTGTTTCCTAATACATTTATCCTTCTTTGTTTTGGAGATTATTTTTAGTAGTGTCCTACATGGAAAAGAGTTTTAGTAGTTTACTATTTTTGAATTAGTTTTTACTCTCCATTCTACACCTATTTATAGGGATGGAAGGGAGAGGAAAAAAGGACGCTTTGGCAGTAGAATTTTATCATATATTTTCGTAGCTAGTTCATAGAAAGTAGCAGTAATTTTCGATTTCTGCGATTTGAGAATTTCTGTCCAGGAGAGGTTCCGTTAACCCTAACGGGCGGTAGCTTACTCAGTGGATTATTTTCATATCGTAATTCAAGTATTTATTCCTCATTTATTTTATTCTTTTTGCTTATTTTCAGTATAAATCATAAAATAATTATGTGCGTAGTTAGTTTAATTATGAGTAGCTAAATTATATATTCCAGCATAATGTAATAGCAATTAATCCGGACATGTTATGAAATCGAATTGTTCTTAAATTAAATTGCATGTGTTCCTTCTTATTCTCTGCTCATAACTTTGATTACTGATATTTAATTGAGATTGATCACCTTAGTTGAATTAGGTAGAACCAATTAATTCTCAGTTAAATAACATAATATTTATTGGGCAAGATTAATTAGTGGTAAAGTTACCTTCAGGTAATAGAGAATAAGGGGTTAGTAATTCTTAGATGTTAATTCAATAAGAATAACTAAAATCGGGTTTCCCTAAATCTTAAGGCTGTTAACTTGGTTAATAGGTGTCGATGCCTTACGGCCTGTTCCTTGTTAATTAGAGTGGCAATTATGTCTGTGCGGATTCACGGTAATCTATAACTGATTGATGACATGCTATTTAATATATTATTGAGTTGATGATTAACATGCACGTGATTATTGTGATTTACATATTGCTGGAATACATTGATTAAACTCTCTTTCTTGATTTAAGTTTGTTATTTAGTTTTCACTAATCTTTTACAAAGTCTCTCTGAGCACCAAAGGTGGTTGCGAACCAAACTGTTTGGGGTTTAATAGGTTTTGTGATTTTAAGCATTCCGTTCCCTGTGGGATCGACCCTGTTATCATTGTGCTACTTATAGCTATTTGTTGCAAGTTTATATAGTACTATTACTGTATTTGATAGGGTTAGCGATGGTCCTACCAAAAAGCATTCTGAAAATTTTGAAGACGAAGAGTCATCGTGGAATACAAGGTGTCTCTTGGAAGACGAAAGGTGTTGAGTTCCTTTTTACTTGAGTTTCAATTTATTTCTTTGAATATTTTGAACTCTTGTAAAACACTGGAAGATTGTTGTTTAAGTTTTTGAATTCCTCAAGGCCACAAGCTAGTCTTGTTAATTGATCTTTTAGTTCGATTAGAACTTTGAGTTTTAAGAACAATAGTGGAAAAAGGCAGCGTGGTGAGTCTATTAGAGTGAAAAAAAAAAAAAACCATTTTGTGGGATACACGAGTGTAAACACGTGAGGGAGAGTTTTTGCTAACTTTTCTTGCAGGTTTTCTACCAAATGTCTCGTACTCAAAGGTACACCACTGAGGAGGCTCAACAACAATTTCTTCAAACTCCCTGTGTTCAAGCTTTCATGAAAGAATTTCAGGAGGTTGCAAAGGAAGTGATTCATGAAGAGTTGGATTGTCACAAGAGATGTTATAAGTCTGATTTCAAAAGGGCTAATTCTAGTTCACATTCACGGAGATCAAGTTCCTACATAAGAGAACATCCACCAACTACGACCACGAGGGCTAAGACCAATCCATGGAGTGATCTTGAGAGGGCATGGAAGGCATTATGTGCAACAACTCCAACCTCTACATCAATTCCTAAGGTTAAAGTTCCTAGTCAAGATTTATCCCTTAAATCTAAATTTTCTAGTCTTGGCAATGATGGTACTAGGCATGATGATGTTGAAGTTGTTGAAAAAGATGTTGTCCTTGAAGAGAAAGAAGTGGAAACCCAAGAGGAGGGGTTCAAAAGTGATGATGTTCTTCCTATTCTTCCTAGTCATCCTATGCAACTCAATGAAAAAGATTCCACAACGAATCAAAGTGAAGAAGTTCTATCAATGGCTTTGGTGGAACAACATTTTTATGTTGTAAAAGAAGACATTATCGTTCAAGATGACTTGTTTGGAGTCAAAAGTGCAAATTTTGAGAAACACTTTTCTACATGGAGTCCTTGGCAAGAGCATGTCCAAGTGCCTTTTTCCGTTAAAAGGTACATCAATGGAATTTTCTATGTTGTTGTTACAAAGTTTGTAACTCATTTGATGTTGGGACGTGCTTGGGTATTTGATAAGCGTGTTGAGTATACTTTTATACTCAATAGAAGTTTTGAAATTGTTTTACCCATGCCACCGGTGCAAGTTTGTGGAAAACAATTGAGTTTTGAAAGAAAAGAAATTGAGAGCTCAAAAGAAAGTGAAAAAAAGTTGAGAGAAAATGAGATTGAAAAAGAGTTGAAAGAAAATGAGTGGGAAATTTCTGTTTTGAAAGAAAAAGAAAATTTCTTGAATTCCCTCATACTTTTCTTGAATGAAAAGAATTTTCTACCCTCTAAATCTCAAGCCGGTTGCGCATCGAGCAAAGTTGCCTTAATTGTTTTGCAGGGAGTTGATCTCTTTTTGGTTCAAGTGCAAGACATATGGCAATATCGTTTGTGGTTCCAAGAGTTTGTAATGGAACGTGAGGCATTCAAAGACAAAAGAACAATGAGTGAAGGGTATATTTTGAATTCTTTTGATTCATCTTCTAAGAGGTATGCCTTGAACTCATTTCTTGATTTTAAGTATGATAAAGACTTGTGCTATCTTGATTCTTGTTTTGATAATAAGTCTTTTGTATGTAAATGGAAAGCGTGGGGTATATGTTTCTATCGTTTTGGTTTTACCTTGTGTGATGGATTTTTTTTTACCCAATCTTTTGGGAACTTTTTCCCTCATCTTGATTTCAAATCTTGTGAAGAAGTTTCTAATTTTGAATTCTGTGATGAATTGATTTCTTGCGATATGAATTCTTTTGGGAATTTGTTGAAGCATGATTTTGCTAATTCATGTGAAGATTTCCATGAAAGAGATGAAGTTTCTTTTGGAAAATTTGTTAAGAGTGATGAACTTGTGATTAAGGTATATGCATTGATTGTTCATTCTCTTGAGGGATTTTTCAATCAAATTTTCAGTATTGAAAGGTTTTTTGATTGTGGAGAAAAAGTTTTGGAAAGGCTTTGCAAGTATAAAGGCTTTATGTTTGAAAGGATTTCAAAGCCTAAATTTTCTGGATTTTGCAAGTACTTTTGTTCTTTTGAGAGTTCTACTTTTTCTCAAAGTACTTTACAAAAATTTGTCAAGTTTAAAGGATTCTTGTCTGAGAGATTCAAGTTAAGTTGTTTTGAGTGTGACATTGTTGTGCACAAATTGTTTCTTGATTTTGGAATTATGGGAAGTGCACATGTAAAAGATATTTTTGAAAACACTTGTGAGAGTTTTGTCATTTGTGGGAAAGTTGCTAATGTTCAACCCAAGTTTATGTTTGTTGATAATTTTGTTGTGATTTTTGGGTTTGATAAGTTGGAGAATGTGACATTATTCGTTTCTAAGTGTTTGCATTATTTGATGTTTAGAAATGCATATTGTGGTGTAAAGTTGTATGGTTTCTTGGCCAACAAAATTTTTAAGATGTGTTTCAAGGAAATTTCCAAGATTTTTGGAATGGGCAAACAAAGCATTGATTTGTGTTCTCATCTCTCTAAGTTTTTGCTATGTGAGTTTGCTTAATTGAATCTTTTGGGGTTAACTTATTTGCTCTTAAGTATGTTTGTGAATTTGGAGAGATCACAAAGGAAGAAGTTCGACAAATCAAAGCATAAGGAGGCAAGCCCCATCATTGAGCCAAGGAAATGTGCCATTGTGAACCAATTCAAAGAGAGGCGTCAAAGGCTCATCTTTGAGCATATGTGCAAGTTTGGAATTTGGATTTGGTTATATTTGAGGAATGACAACGTCCATGTTCTTAATGTTGTATTCGGAGGATGTTGCTTGCAATTCAAGTTTTGGAAAAAACTCAAGGCTCACCACACCTGGTAAGTGAAAGTGCTTTAGTGATTTCAAATCATTTTTATGTTTGTCCTTTGTTGTTAATGCAGATACAAGATTTGAGGACAAATCTTCTTTAAGAAGAGGGGAATGATGCTATCCGGCTCAGCCACTTATCCATTTGCCCAAGTGGAACAACATGACAAGTTGGAGCTTTCGACATAAGCCAAAGAAATTAATTGTGGCTTATTGGACTTTTTTTTTTTTTGAGGCATTATTCAGTCATCACATAATTGATTGCAGCTATGGAAGTTCAGCTCAACGAAATTCAAGGGAGAAAGCATGCAAATTTGGTGTTGTTTGGTTCGGCTGTCAAAGGCAATTAAATGCAACAGATTGCCATGCATGCATGTGCCAATGGAGTTAAATTGCTGAAATTGAAGGGTTTTTACATCCTTAAGAATTCGTTCAACAGCCCTCTAATTGAAGGCATTGAGATTTGGCCAAGAAGCTTGAAAGACTAATTCAATATTGAATGGATTAAGTGCAGCATTTGAAGAGCCTTAGGGTGCACAAAAAATAAAAAAATAAAAAAAATCAACCAGCAGGGTATTAATTATGGGCTGTTCTTTTTGTTTCGTTTTGAAAACGGTTTTGGTTTCAACAGTAAATTTAATCTATTTTAATCATATTCCATCATTTTCAATACAACTTTTTACTATTCAGCATCTACTTTTTACATTTTCAATACACTTTTTACATTATAAAATAATTTTTCAAAACTTATTTTCAAAACCGTTTTCAAAACGTTCAAAAAGAACAGGCCCTATGCATGGGAACTCGTCCAAAGGAAAGCAAGGTGAATGACATTTCCTTGTGTATATTCAGTCAAAGGAAGCTAAGAAAAGTTGGACTAATTAATATGCATGAATTAAATGCTGAATGGGAAGACTACAAATGCAGAGTTTTTTGCCAAAATAACACATTTTATAAATTTAATTGCCAAAATAACACAAACTCAAACTAAATTGCCTAAATAACATCTTTTTTGCCCAGTCAGCTTTTAAATACCCAGTCAGCTTCTTCTTCCTTCCTCTCCTTCTTCTTCTCACCCACCGCCGCCCACCGCCGCCGCCGCCACCAACAAACTCTCATCTTCTTCTTCTTCCTTCTTATTCTTCCTCTTCCTTCTTCTCCTTCTTCTTCTCCTCCTTCTTCTCCTCCTCCTTCCTCTTCCTAAATACTATTTCTTTGGGCAAAATTTTTTCTTTTGGGCAAAATCCTTCCCCCTTTCACCATTTCTCCACGCCGCCACTTCCAATCCATCACTTTCGGCGCCAGAGAAGAAGAGGAGAAAGAAGAAGAGGGAGAGGGAGAAGAAGAAGAAGAAGAAGAAGAAGAAGAAGAGAAGAAGAAGGAAGGGGAAAAAGAAAAGAAGGAAGAAGATGAGACATGGGTTTGAAGATGAAGAAGAGGAAGGAGGAGGAGAAGAAGGAAGGAGAAGAAGGAAGGAGAAGAAGGAAGAGGAAGAAGAAGAAGAAGAAGAAGAAGAAGAATGAGTCGTTGGCGACGGCAGCGGTGGGCGGCGGAGGTGGGTGGCGGTGGGAGAGAAGAAGAAGGAGAAGAGGAGAGATGAAGAAGAAGAAGAAGAAGGAGAAGAAGGAAGAAGAAGGAGAAGAAGATGGAAGAAGATGAGAGTGATGAAGATGATGAAGAAGAAGGAGGAGGAGAAGGAGGAGAAGGAGGAAGGAGAAGCAGAAGGAGAAGAAGGAAGAGAAGAAGGAAGAGGAAGAAGAAGAAGAAGATGAGAGTTTGTTGGTGGCGGCGGCGGCGGTGGGCGGTGGTGGGCGGCGGTGGGCGGCGGTGGGTGAGAAGAAGAAGGAGAGGAAGGAAGAAGAAGCTGATTGGGCATTTAAAAGCTGACTGGGCAAAAAAGATGTTATTTAGGCAATTTAGTTTGAGTTTGTATTATTTTGGCAATTAATTTTATAAAATGTGTTATTTTGACAAAAAACTCACAAATGCATGTATATTTCGATCAAGTCTCCAAAAGTTTAAGACTTTTGAATTGTGGTTCAAGTAATTAAGTCTTATTTCTAGAATAGTCTTGCTTTGCCTATAAAAGGCTACCTTTGTAAACATTTGAAAAACAGCTTGGATAATATAATTTTGTGAGTTTTCTTAACTCTTTGTTCTTTAAGAACTTTTCGAACTTATCAAGACGAAGTCTTGTAGCGTTCACAAACTTATCAAACAATCGTGGTGAATTGTTTGTGGCGTTTCTATACCTAAGTTCTCAACAAATTGCACAATCGTGAGTCGAGGTTAACCAAACCAAGGTTCTTTTTTTTGTCCATTTGTTGGCGGGTCAAGGTCTTCACCACACAACGGAGCAACTCTTGGAACGATCGGCACAACGTGATTAAGTCCACTCCGGGCAAGATCACATCATAAATGCACATCATAAATGGACCGGGTTATTTGGATGGAAAAACCACTTCTTGTTCAAACTTCATGGAATGGAACCTTTAGATAACACCTCATTCATTCTCATCTAGTTTAAATTCACTGAGATTAATCTTGATCCGCTCAAATTAATCATACAGGCGTACGTCATAACAGGGGCAGCTGGATTTCAATTTTCTTTCAAGAAGTTATCGAATGGTGAAAGGCAAACAACGTGTCAGTCTAGAAAAAGTAACATGGAAATTAAACAAATACCAGATCAAATATATGTTTGTCTAATGGAGAACAACATTCAAGATTTAACCAGAAAAGCTAAGAAATATGTACATTCCAATGCTTTATTTCGGCAACCATTTAACCTCTTTGGGCCATTTCTTTTTCTTCAACTTTAACCCTTCTTCTTGTACAATTTTGTTAAACCATTTTGGTTTGCCGGTGATAAAACTCAGGCATCCCATGCTCATTCCAATCACCATCCCGCTCGCGTATCCAATCAATACAGCTTTCCAAGTAAACCCATTGATGAAGCCCTCGTCGTCTTTCTCCTCCCCGGCCGGAGTTGTACTGGTTGGCGGCACTAACTCATTAACACCGCAACTTTTCGACAATGGAAATCCACAGAGTCCATCATTTCCCAAGTATGAAGTATTCTCAAATGTATTGAATTGCTTGCCCCGTGGAATGCTGCCCATGAGATGGTTTTGAGAGAGGTTCAAAACAGAGAGATATGTCAATGCCGTAAGTTGTTGAGGAATCTCCCCTTCCAGCTGATTTGAGGACAGGTCTAACGCTTCAAGAGCAGATATGTTTCCAAGAATTTGTGGGATTTGACCTCCAAGTGTATTATGGGAAAGATTTAACAACTGAAGAGAAATCAGATTCCCAATGACATCTGGAATGACCCCTTCAAATTTGTTGTCAGAAAGATCTATGGTTGTCAAGATGGAGAGAACACTCACAACATCAAGGTCCTTCCCTTTTATTGTGATTATCAGAGACTGTTGATAATAAGAGAGGTCAATATTAAACATTGGCTGCTTTATGCCCCTGTTTACCACCTTCATAGCATTGAGTTTTCTGAAAAAACTTGCTGACAGGGTTCCCCTGAATTCATTCCGAGAAAGATCAAGGATTCTCAGTGCGGGGAATGATAATCCTGTTCTTGAAATGTTTAGCAGCCCATATAAATTGTTGGCTCTCAAGCTTAGAACCTGCAACTTTGGAAGAGTTTCCAGCCACCAGGGAAATGTACCACTTAAGTTGTTATTTCCAAAATCAACAATTTCTAATTCTCTGCAATTGGATAATGATCCAGGGATTGTTCCTCCAAACCAATTGTCGCGCAAATTGAGACTTGTTAGACTATTTCCAACTGAAAAGTTTAATGGGATTGTCCCATGGAACTTATTGTTGTGCATATCCAACACTGAAAGCTCTGTGCTCATATTTGCCAGACATGGAGGAATCACACCACTCAAGTTGTTGTTAGACAAATCAAGTAATACCAGTGAAGTTAAGCTACATATTGATAGAGGGATTTCTCCAGTGAAATTATTGTCTGAAACTAAGAAATGTTGTAGATAAACAGATGGAAAAACCAAAGGACCACTGAGCAAGTTAGAACGAAGATCAAGAAAAACCAATCCCTGAGAAGGAAGATGGCGGATATCAGTAAGAAAGTTGCGGGAGAGATTCAGGTAAAACAACCTTTGAGCCCAAACGTACGATTTCTGATCCGTAAATATTTGGCCAGTGAGCATGTTATCAGATAGATCAAGCATGACAAGTTTGTTGGCTCCTTCCAAGAAATCTAAATCTTTTACCCCACAAGATGACAAGAACAATCTTCCAAGGGAAGAAGGCAAGGTAGAAGGATTGACTTGGTTATTGATGAGAGAGATGTTATTGAAAGAAAGGTCAAGATAGCCAAGTTGGTTCAAGTTTGAAAACAAGCTAACCTCTACATCACCATTGAAGTTGTTGTGTGATAAATAGAGTCTAGTCAGATTTACCAATTTTGAAATCGATTTTGAAATTGGACCATGCAGCTTATTTCCACTCAAATGTATTTCTTTAAGCAAGGGATACTGGAATTCATAGACTTGGCCTGTGAACTGATTAGATTCCAAGCCTAAAAAGTTCAATGAAGGTAATCTAAATACCCAGTTTGGTATCGTACTGTTGAATGAGTTGTCTCCTAATTGAAGAAAACCCAGGTTCGGGAATCCACTAATTTCCGGGGGAAGAGGGCCTATGAGTGAATTGTTTGACAAGTCAATCGTTTCAAGTTTTGTCAGGTTCAGGATTGAGGAGGGGAAATAACCATTGAAAAAGTTATTGCTGAGAGAAAGTAGGGTCAAGTTCTTGAAATTGCTGAAAAAATTGGGCAATTGGCCTTTGAAACCATTATAAAAAAGGTCTAAAGAAATGAGTTGCTGAAGATTTGCAAGGCTTGATGGTACTTGTCCACTAAAGTTATTGAATGAGAGAATCAGAGAAGTCATTTGTGTGAGATTTCCAAGAGATTCAGGAATGGATCCAAAGAATTGGCAATATGAGAGGTCTAAATGATACAAAGATTTCAGATTTCCAATGGATTGAGGTAATTCTCCGGATAAATCAGTTAAAGACAAGTCAAGGTAGCTTAGTACACTGCTAGAGTTCCATTTGGTTTTGAATAAACTACCAGTGAGGTGATAATTGGTGGATAAATCCAGTGTTTGCAGATTTGGCAGTTCAAGAATCCCTAATGGCAATTCACCAAATACGAATGTGGCCTGAAGATTGAGAACGTTTAAGGAAGCAGATAGATTACGAGGCAACACATAAGAAACATTGACATCTGAGAGTAAAACTTCCCTTAACTGAGTTAAGTTTTGCAGGAGCAATTCAAGAATGCGAGGTTCAATTGTAATACCGTAGTCATATGAGAGATCAAGAGAAACTAAATTAAACAGGCGCACGAATTCAAACGGAAGTGGACCTGAGAATGCAGAATATGAGAGGTTGAGGTGTCTCAAACTCTGAAGCTCCTCAAATTTGCTGGAAATCCCGGAAGAAGAGAAATCATTGTAAGCAAGATTGAGACTTTGGAGATGAGACAGTTGAAAGAGGGAACTGTTGGAATTTACTTCCCCTTGAAGCTGACTGCAACTAAGATCCAAACCAATAACATTTCCAGTGAATCTGTCGCATGTTACTCCATCCCAGGTACAGCAATCTGTACTTATGTTCCAAGATTGCATCTTTGGATAAGAAGGCAGATTATTTTGGGAATCACACTCCGAAGAAGCAGTGGCATCAATGGTGATGCTTTGCTTGAACTTCCAAAGCATGAGGCTCTGGTTCATCGGGCACAAGCTTTGTGCAATGGTGACGGATGAAGAGAGGATAGTAACAAAGTGGAAGAGGAAGAAAAGGAACTGATCAACTTGTCCCATGTTTCTGATGAATCAGTGTTATTTTCAGCTGGGAAAATGAACGAACACCTTTGATTGCAGAAAGACATGTCCACTGTTTATATATAGTGAGAAGCAGAAGCATTGACTTTGAAATAGACAATCTTTGTGTTTCCAATAATTCCGGTCAGGGCATCCTCTGTATTGGATTTGTGTTTTCTTCAAGCAGTCATACGTCATGATTTTGTTATTTTAAAGTGATAATATTGAATAGATGATTGGGTGTCTTTTGGGGTGAAAAATAAAATAAAAATTAAATAAGATGGCTTTTAATTAACAAATAGCAGAAAATCATCAATTCAGGTTCAGCAGCCACAGAGCCATGTAATGAGACTTGTTAGACTGTTTCCAACTGAAAAGTTTGACGGGATTGTCCCATGAAACTTATTGTTGTGCATATACAACACTGAAAGCTCTGTGCTCATGTTGACCAGACATGGAGGAATCACGCCACTCAAGTTGTTGTTAGACAAATCAAGTAATAGCAGAGAAGTTAAGTTACATATTGACAAAGGGATTTCTCCAGTGAAATTATTGTCTGAAACTAAGAAATGTTTAAGAGCAACAGACGGAACAATCAATGAGAGAAAGAAGATCACGGGGGATATCAGTTAGAAAGTTTTGGGAGCGATTCAGATGAAACAACCTTTGACCCCAAATGTACGATTTCTGATCCGTAAATATTTGGCCAGTGAGCATGTTATCAGATAGATCAAGCATGACAAGATTGTTGGCTCCTTCCAAGAAATCTGAATATTTTACACCACAAGATGACAAGAACAATCTTCCAAGGGAAGAAGGCAAGGTAGAAGGATTGACTTGGTTATTGATGAGAAAGATGTTATTGAAAGAAAGGTCAAGATAGCCAAGTTGATTCCAGTTTGAAAACAAGCCAACCTCTACACCACCATTGAAGTTGTAGTTCTGAGAAAAGGATTCCGCGGAAACCGTTTTCTTTAGAAATGGAAAAAAAAAGTTAGTTCTGAAGAAAACACTTCCCCGGAAATCGTTTTCTTCAGAAATGGAAAAAAATTTAGTTCTGAAAAAAAACGATTTCGCGTAAATCGTTTCTTTAGAAATGGAAAAAAAGTTAGTTCGGAAGAAAACGCTTCTGTAGAAATCGTTTTCTTCAGAAATGGGAAAAAAAAGTTTGTTCTGAAGAAACCGGTTTCACGGAAATCTTTAGTTCTGAAGAAAACGATTCCGGGGAAAACATTTTCTTCAGAAATGGAGAAAAAAAAAAAAAGAAGAAGTTAGTTCTGAGAAAAAAGTTCGTTCTGAAAATCGTTTTCTTCAGAAATGAAAAAAAAAAAAAAAGTTAGTTCTGCGGGAAACGATTCCGCGGAAATTGTTTTCTTCAGAAATGGAAAAAAAAAAAAAAAAGAAGTTAGTTCTGAAGAAAATGCAGTTGGGTGCTGCATCCCTTCCGGGACCTTTTATCATCATGACTTCGGCTCGTTAAATTTTGCAGGAGCAATTCAACAATGCGAAGTTGAACTGTAATAACGTGATCAGAAGAGAGATCGAGGGAGACTAAATTAAACAGGCGCAATAATTGAGAATTCTGAAGGAAGTTGACCTGAGAATCCAGAACTGGAAAGGTTGAGGTATCTCAAACTATGAAGTTCCTCAAATGTGCTGGAAATCCCGGAAGAAGAGAAGTCATTGTAAGCAAGATTGAGACTTTGGAGATGAGAAAGTTGGAAAAGGGAACTGTTGGAGTTTACCTCCCCTTGAAGCTGACTGCAACTAAGATCCAAACCAATAACATTTCCAGTGAATTTGTCGCATGTTACTCCATCCCAGGTACAGCAATCTCTACTTATGTTCCAAGATTGCATCTTTTGGATAAGACTGCGCGTTTCCGCTTTCACACTCCAAAGAAGCATTTGCATTTGTTTGGATGCTGTGCATGGACTGCCAAAGCTTGAAGCTCTGGTCCATCGGGCACAAGCTTTGTGCAATGGTGAACGATGAAGAGAGGATGGTAACAGAGTGGAAGACGAAGAAAAGGACCTGAACAAGTTGTCCCATGTTTCTGAATCAACTATATTTGTGCAGTCAAAATGAAGAAAAACTTATCCATTATAGATAGTGTAGTTATGGCGTGGAGTAGTCCGGATTCTCTCTCAATTTTTCTCTATCTTGTTTTGTCCATAGAGGACAAAATAACGTTACTTTGCCACTCATTCAAATAGAAAAATGGACAGAAGATCTAGTCCCGGCGCGGAAGATTCATTGTTCAATAATGACAGAAAGATTCCTTAGTGATTATTCTTTAAAGCTTTTGTGATACTAAATGAATACTCCTTCCATCCTACTAAAAGAGTTTACTTTAAAAAAAAAAAATTGTCTCATTTAAAGAGTTCACTTTGAATTTATTTACATTACATACCCTTAATAATATAACAATATGTGATTCACAATTAATTCTTAGTTTTAAAGTAAGAATATAAGTAGAAAATATGGTGGTAAATTACTTATTTTAGGTGTTGTATCTCACAATCCATAATAAGTTGTACACATTTCAAAGTGAACTCTTTGAATGAGACGGAGAGAGTATAATGTATGTGTTGAGCTGGTTTGAGTAGGTTTGGAAGGCTTGAGATGAGGGCCTTGGAAAATAGACCGTCTTCAATAAAATGGATTTATTTTTGACTGTTTGTTTTAAAGCATTGTGATTGATCTTTAGAAATCTTTTGGATTGTTTTCCAGTCTTTTAAATGATGTGGAGTGTTTAAGATTTTTTTTTTATGTGTTGTACTTTAACATTCATAATAAGTTATACATTTATTTAAAATAGACGCTTCTAATGGAATGGGGAATAGACCCTGTTTGGTAAAGAAACTCAAACCATTTTGATTTTATAATATTAAAATTACATTGGGAATATAAAAATGTGTGCTGAAAATGTAAAAAAAATTATTGAAAATGTAAAAAAACTTGTTAAAAATGAGGAAAAATTATTATAAAATTAAAATGAGACTCAAATCATAGTTTGAGTATCTTAACCAAACAGGGTCTTTTAATTTTCATATTTATAATTTCTACAGCTTCATATAGTAATAATATTGTGCGTAAAATGCAAAAAGAAATAATACTAAGGGTGAAAACGCAATTACCAAATTTCTGTATAAGTAGAGGGGAAAAAGATCCCTTAAAGTTTGTTTTTATCATTCACAAACTTTTAATTTTTAAAAAAATCATTAAATAAAATTTAAAATTACAAGTAACATTGCCAAATGAACTATGAGGTTTTCTCATCAGCACTAAAGCATATTGTTAGGGTGCGGTCATCTCTCTCTGTTTCTTCTTTCACACATATCTAACGTGAGGCGAACGCAGTTGTAGACGCTTTGCCTTGCCGGGCAAGTAACACACATCAATCTCGGATACTCGACCACACCTCTTTGCCTGTGTAGATTAGGGTTTGGTGAGTCTGAATGCGCGTAGTTTCCCAGGTTGTAATTTTGTACATTTTTTCATATTTCACTCATCATTTGCATTTGCATTTTTTAAAATTCAAAGTAAGGTTCATTATGTCTCACTTGGTTCTTTTATAACACCATTTTTATACCATCTAAATTAATAAAAGGTCATTATACCCCCCCAACCAATTAATCGGTTTAAAACTTTTAAGGTTTATTTCGTTAAATAAATTTTAAAAGATTAATTTAATAATTATATTAAATTCTGAGGGCTGTTTGTTAATTAACGCGTAGCGTAAACGGTACGATGCCGCGTTTTTTTTTTTTTTTTTGTGACGGGAAAACGCTAATCATAACCTTTTGAAAACCCCATTCCGCTCCTTCCTATAAATTCCCCCCTCCAGTCACTCTTACCCGCCAATCGCCATTCACTCCGATTCTCTCTCCCCATAGTTCTGCTCCATTTTATTTACTTTCTATTTGTAGCAGAGACACTAGAGATGAACAACAAGGAAAACCTAATCGTTATCCAGGGTGGATTATCGGCTGAACAGAGAGCTCGAAGATCGCGAAATTTTAGGGCTGCGAAGCCGTTGCTCGCTCGAAAGAGACCTCGGTGTCGGATCAATGTTCTCGAAAGTACTCTCTCCACTTTTCATTCTTGTGGAATTTACGGTTTATAATTGTAATCGTTGGAATCAGTTGAGAAAAAAACTATGCAGAATTCATTGTTTCGTGCATATTTGGCCAAGGAAGACAACAAAACGTCACTGTATCTTATTTCGTTTCCACGAATATATCCAATTTAGGAATTGCGCCTAAAGTTTTGAGGAAGTTATGGAGCGAAAAAGGAGTGAAAGGTTAGGGCATGTAGTGGAGATATCTCTGGAATATTTGAGGCTGTATTAAAACGTATTTATTCTTTAGCCGGTTAGTTTTTAATTCATGGAGTGGATTGGGGGTTGATGTCTACATTAGCGTGGTAATTATGGCTATTTCCTTGTAGTAGGCCTTGCAACTTATGTTATCTTTTGTGTGCTCTATTTTTGGGTAAATTAATTTGATGCTGTTACTTGCTCCAGATTCCAAATGGCAGTGATGATAAAGTCCTTATCAATGTTTCAGGCCAAAGCAGCTGGCCTGACTCCTCAAGATTGCTGCAGAACTGGTGATGAGATAGGGGTAAGCTTATATCAACTTAACTATTTAGAACATGCTGGCATTGATCTTAGAATTTTTTCTTAGTATCTTTATTGAGATTCTCCACAGCTACAATGATATACTAAAATCATGTAATGCCTTGGAAATATTGCTATTTGCATTTTGCTGAATCTGTAGACATCCTTCCATCCAGATTAAACTGAACACAAACTACTCGTTTTATTGTCGAAGCTGCATCATCTCTTATGCAAAATAATTTAAAATGATGCCAGTCAAAAGATGTTCTCACCGATAGGTCTAAGGTAACAGCTTTTAGCATGAAATTGTAGCTTTGGTTTTGTCACTAGTGATCCATTTCCGTTTCTTGAATCTTGTTGCAGATTACCATCAAGGAATGTAGCAATGAGAATTCTCAGTGTGCATATGTTGTTGATAAAATTTTAGAAATCACTTCTGAAGGTTCATCTACCAAGTGCAACTTTGGCAACATTGCAGTCCTTTACAGGAGGCTGGTGAGGTTTTTCTCTTATGCTTGTTTTTTTTTTTCTTTTTGTTTTTTTTGGTCTACTTGAAAATAATAGCTCCTCCTATTGAACATGTATGAATTCTTGGCAGGTGAGAGGGAAGATATTTCAAGCAACCTGTCATAACAGAGAAATCCCATTCAACATTCATGGTGTGGCCCTTCTAGCGGAAAAAGGTAGCTAGCCGCATGTCCTTCTAGATATTGTTTTTTCTGGTACTTGTACATTTGACTTCTACTGAAAGTAAGGTTTCACAGTTAAGTAAATCCTATTGAAAACAAAGCAATGCTTGATTCTAGAGATTGGTGAACACTTTATGGACATCCCTTTTCGGGTGCTCAAACTTATGACTACTTGAATTTCATGTTGCAACTTGCACCTGATTCTCTTTTTAGTTTCGTGCTGGAGAGGGAAATTTCTCTGTGCTGAATGAACTTCGCACTGATTTTGGGTGGAATTTCTTGATGAAATTCCTGAAGGACAGATGACTTTTTCAAAAACATAACGTTTCCTGAATGTGGCTTTTATGATCAGTGGAAGAGAAACTCTCATGTGAGCTTACTAGTATAAATTATTTTCTAAGGCTAATATCTGAATTTACATTTTTATACATTTCTCACACAATGTTTGAAGTTTTTGTTGTAAATTTCTGCTCTTTCTTTCTGAATTTGCTGATGTATTTAAACCCTTATAGATGATGTTCTGTGTTTGATTCATCATTGAGGTCTTTTGTTTGTTCAGACAATCTTTTTTACATAATTAAGCTTTATAGTATGTTGAATTCGATAAGAGGCGCTCCGGTGAAAAATGTATGGAGTTAGCATCATATCGTACTTACTTAAGAAAACTAATTTGCACTCCTATTTTTTCATTTCACATTGTGTCCTTATATGGTAGTTCTCTGCTCATCTGCTGAAGAAGAAGTGCTTAGTACATATTATTTTCTTGCTACTTAGCATTATGCCTAGCCTTAGTGTATTGGCTAATAGTTAAGTTGAGGCCCTACTTTTTCTTATTAGAGATAAGTAAATTTTGCAACAGGTTGTACATGCTATTACGGTTCTGCTTAGAACAGCATTGCCTGCTTGTGGTGATAACCCATTTCAGAAAGTATTTAAAGCTTTGCTACCTTTTGAGAAAGTTGAAAGGAAGAAGGTATACGTATATCCTTTGCTGGTGTTCCTATATTTTGGTATTCTCTTTTTATTGTTGTTTTGTTTTCTGTATCCTTATCCTCTGCTTTTGGTTCTTTCAGGTGATTGAACATATAGAAAAAGTTTTGACTGTAAGAAAATGTAGCTTTATATCTGCAGCAGCTGACATATTCAGTGCAAAGGTATCTGGTTCACTAAAGAGGTACTCATACATTGCCTAAGGCTAAGAGACTATTTTCAATGCTTTATTTCGGCAACCATTTAACCTCTTTGGGCCATTTCTTTTTTATCAATTTTGTACCTTCTTCTTCTACAATTTTATTAAACCATTTGGGTTTTCCAGTTATAAAACTCAGGCAGCCCATGCTTAATCCAATCACCATCCCGCTCCCGTATCCAATCAATACAGCTTTCCAGGTAAACCCATTGATGAAGCCCTCGTCGTCTTTCTCCTCCCCGGCCGGAGTTGTACTGGTTGGCGGCACTAACTCATTAACACCGCAACTTTTCGACAATGGAAATCCACAGAGTCCATCATTTCCCAAGTATGAAGTATTCTCAAATGTATTGAATTGCTCGCCCCGTGGAATGCTGCCCATGAGATGGTTTTGAGAGAGGTTCAAAACAGAGAGATATGTCAATGCCCTAAGTTGTTGAGGAATCTCCCCTTCCAGCTGATTTGAGGACAGGTCTAACGATTCAAGAGCAGATATGTTTCCAAGAATTTGTGGGATTTGACCTCCAAGTGTATTATGGGAAAGATTTAACAACTGAAGAGAAATCAGATTCCCAATGACATCTGGAATGACCCCTTCAAATTTGTTGTTAGAAAGATCTATGGTTGTCAGGATGGAGAGAACACTAACAACATCAACCTCCTGCCCTTTTAATGTGATTATCAGAGAAAGTTGATAGTAAGAGAGGTCTTTATCAATCATTGGCTGATTTATACCCCCGTTTACCACCTTCATAGCATTGAGTTTTCCGAAAAAACTTGCTGGCAGAGTTCCCCTGAATTCATTCCGAGAAAGATCAAGGATTCTCAGTGCGGGGAATGATAATCCTGTTCTCGAAACATTTAGCTCCCCGTATAAATGGTTGGCTCTCAAGCTCAGAACCTGCAACTTTGGAAGAGTTCCCAGCCACCAGGGAAATGCACCACTTAAGTTGTTGTTTCCAAAATCCACAATTTCTAATTCCCGGCAATTGGATAATGATCCAGGGACTGTTCCTCCTAACCAATTGTCTCGAAAATTGAGACTTGTTAGACTGTTTCCAACTGAAAAGTTTGATGGGATTGTCCCATGAAACTTATTGTTGTGCATATACAACACTGAAAGCTCTGTGCTCATGTTGACCAGACAAGGAGGAATCACGCCACTCAAGTTGTTGTTAGACAAATCAAGTAATAGCAGAGAAGTTAAGTTACATATTGACAAAGGGATTTCTCCAGTGAAATTATTGTCTGAAACTAAGAAATGTTTAAGACCAACAGACGGAACAATCAATGGACCACGAAGCAAGTTGGAATGAAGATCAAGATAAACCAATCCCTGAGAAAGAAGATCATGGGGGATATCAGTTAGAAAGTTGTGGGAGAGATTCAGATAAAACAACCTTTGAGCCCAGACGTACGATTTCGTATCTGAAAATATTTGGTCGTTGAGCATGTTATCAGATAGATCGAGCATGAGAAGATTGTTGGCTCCTTCCAAGAAAACTAAATCTTTTACCCCACAAGATGAAAAGAACAATCTTCCAAGAGAAGAAGGCAAGGTAGAAGGATTCACTCGGTTATTGATGAGGGAGATATTATTGAAAGAAAGGTCAAGATAGCCAAGTTGATTCAAGTTTGAAAACCAGCTAACCTCTACCTCACCATTGAAGTTGTTGTATGATAAATCGAGTTCAGTCAGATTTACCATTGTTGAAATCGATTTTGGAATAGGACCATGCAGCTTATTACCACTCAAAGATAGCATTCGCAGTGAAGGATACTGGAATTCATAGACTTGGCCGGTGAGTTGATTGGAGTCCATGAGTAAATATTTCAACGAAGGTAAGCTAAACACCCAGTTTGGTATCGTACTGTTAAATGAGTTGTCTCCCAATTGAAGAAAAACCAGGTTAGTGAATCCACTGATTTCTGGGGGAAGAAGACCTATGAGTGAATTGTTTGACAAGTCAATCGTTTCAAGTTTTGTTAGGTTGAGGATTGAGGAGGGGAAATAACCATTGAAAAAGTTATTGCTGAGAGATAGTTGGTTCAAGTTGTTGAAATTGCTGAAAAAATTGGGCAATTGGCCTTTGAAACCATTATAAGAAAGGTCTAAAGAAATGAGTTGCTGAAGATTTGCAAGGCTTGATGGTACTTGTCCACTGAAGTTATTGGATGAAAGAATCAGAGAAGTCATTTGTGTGAGATTTCCAAGAGATTCAGGAATGGATCCAAAGAATTGGCAATGTGAGAGGTCTAAATGGTACAAAGATTTCAGATTTCCAATGGATTGAGGTAATTCTCCGGATAAATCAGTTAAAGACAAGTCAAGGTAGCTTAGTACACTGCTAGAGTTCCATTTGGTTTTGAATAAACTACCAGTGAGGTGATAATTGGTGGATAAATCCAGTGTTTGCAGATTTGGCAGTTCAAGAATCCCTAATGGCAATTCACCAAATACGAATGTGGCCTGAAGATTGAGAACGTTTAAGGAAGCAGATAGATTACGAGGCAACACATAAGAAACATTGACATCTGAGAGTAAAACTTCCCTTAACTGAGTTAAGTTTTGCAGGAGCAATTCAAAAATGCGAGGTTCAATTGTAATACCGTAGTCATATGAGAGATCAAGAGAAACTAAATTAAACAGGCGCACGAATTCAAACGGAAGTGGACCTGAGAATGCAGAATATGAGAGGTTGAGGTGTCTCAAACTCTGAAGCTCCTCAAATTTGCTGGAAATCCCGGAAGAAGAGAAATCATTGTAAGCAAGATTGAGACTTTGGAGATGAGACAGTTGAAAGAGGGAACTGTTGGAATTTACTTCCCCTTGAAGCTGACTGCAACTAAGATCCAAACCAATAACATTTCCAGTGAATCTGTCGCATGTTACTCCATCCCAGGTACAGCAATCTGTACTTATGTTCCAAGATTGCATCTTTGGATAAGAAGGCAGATTATTTTGGGAATCACACTCCGAAGAAGCAGTGGCATCAATGGTGATGCTTTGCTTGAACTTCCAAAGCATGAGGCTCTGGTTCATCGGGCACAAGCTTTGTGCAATGGTGACGGAGGAAGAGAGGATAGTAACAGAGTGGAAGAGGAAGAAAAGGAACTGATCAACTTGTCCCATGTTTCTGATGAATCAGTGTTATTTTCAGCTGGGAAAATGAACGAACACCTTTGATTGCAGAAAGACATGTCCACTGTTTATATATAGTGAGAAGCAGAAGCATTGACTTTGAAATAGACAATCTTTGTGTTTCCAATAATTCCGGTCAGGGCATCCTCTGTATTGGATTTGTGTTTTCTTCAAGCAGTCATACGTCATGATTTTATTATTTTAGTGATAATATTGAATAGATGATTGGGTGTCTTTTGGGGTGAAAAATAAAATAAAAATTAAATAAGATGGCTTTTAATTAACAAATAGCAGAAAATCATCAATTCAGGTTCAGCAGCCACAGAACCATGTAATGAGACTTGTTAGACTGTTGATTGGGTGTCTTTTGGGGTGAAAAATAAAATAAAAATTAAATAAGATGGCTTTTAATTAACAAATAGCAGAAAATCATCAATTCAGGTTCAGCAGCCACAGAGCCATGTAATGAGACTTGTTAGACTGTTTCCAACTGAAAAGTTTGATGGGATTGTCCCATGAAACTTATTGTTGTGCATATACAACACTGAAAGCTCTGTGCTCATGTTGACCAGACATGGAGGAATCACGCCACTCAAGTCGTTGTTAGACAAATCAAGTAATAGCAGAGAAGTTAAGTTATGGCGTGGAGGAGTCTGGATCATCTCCCTATTTTTTTTTGTGTAGTCAAAATGAAGAAAAACATATCCATTAGATATAGTATAGTTATGGCGTGGAGGAGTCTGGATCATCTCCCTATTTTTTTCTGTTTTGTTTTGTCAATTGAGGACAAAGTAATCTTACTTTGCCACTCATTCTTACTCACTTGTTGATCAAATATGAATGAGTGGTGAAGTAACATTACGTTGCTCTCAAATGAACAGCACAAAAATGAGAAAAAATGAACATAGGATTTGGTCCGGTGGAGGATTCATTGTTCAATAATGACAGAAAGATTCCCAGGCAGAACTATTCAAGGTCGGAGCATTGACTTTGAATACAGACAATGTTTGTGTTTGGATCCATCAATTGATCCGGGGGCATGGACTAATGGGGTTTTTGCGTTTTTTCAAGCAATTCAATACGTCATGATTTAATTATTTTACTGACCTTGAATATAAAGATGATCATTGTGAAAGAAAAAAAATAATATAAAGGTGGCTGTTATCAATTAAGGTAAATGGTGCATGCATCTCATCTTCTTTCTTAACACACAATGGATGTAGGCTTTTGTTTCACTTTTGATCTTCAAGTTTTCGTATGTAGAGACGTCATAACAGAGACTAATGTAAATTCAACAAGTTTAGTGGAATGAGTAATTTATATATATTCAGAAAAACGAAAGATGGGACTGGTTAACTGGCCATGATTATAATGTGACGGAGTAAAAGTAAAACTTCTTTTATATTGGAAGAAACTATTTCCAATGCCTTATTTCCACAGCGCACGAGTGAGTGATGATAGAGAGAGTGAAAATATAGATTGAAAATATATAGAAAATGACGTAGCATGTGTTAAATGATAAGATCACTATTCAAATCTCATAGTTGAAGACTTTACTCTTGAAGAAGGCACCGAGAACTCGACTCCGTCTTCATAGTTCTCTAAGTTTTTAGAAGAATATGTGTCTTCCATGGCACTTTTGATCCATGAATTGCTCTGCTTGGATAACTTGACACTGTTAGCTTTCTCTGTGGATGCTTTGAAAATGCATGTTTTGTGATTATTTTTCGAATGCTTTGGAACTGTGTTGATCTGATTTGAGTAGCTTTGAAAGGCTTGAGATGAGAACCTTAGAAATTAGATTGTTTTTAACTGTTTGCTTAAAAGCATTGTGATTCATCTTTTGGACTGTTTTCTAGTTTTTTAAATGTTGGGGGGGGAGGGGGGGATGTGGAGTGATTTTTAGCTTCACAAATTCTAACATGGTATCAGAGCTCATATTCAATCCAACTACAGCTTTTGCAGATCTAATTATTAGTACACTTTCACATTATAAAGTTATAATATAGTGACAACAGTGCATCACATTATATATATTGTATAAACAAATTATAGTATTTTTTAAATAAATTTTTGGTGATAATATTCATTAAAAATGCAAAAGGAAAAAATACTGAGGGAGAAAACGCAATTAGCCAAATTTCCGCATAAGTGGAGGGGGAAGGTCCTTAAAGTTTGTTTATATCATTCATGTACTTTTAATTTTTAAAAATCATTAAATAAAATTTAAAATTACAATTAACATTGCTTAATGAACTATGAGGTTTAAAAAAATGAAAATTTTAAGGTTTATTTCGTTAAATAAATTTTACAAGACTAATTTAAAAATATATTAAATTCTGAGGGTTGTTTGTTAATTTAACAAACTCCACTTCCTAAAAACGCGTCGCGTAAACTATACGACGCCGCGTTTTTTGTTGTGACGGGAAAACAACGCTAACTATGAATTTGAAATTCCCGCTCGTTCCTATAAATTCTACCCGCCATTCGTTCCGATTCTCTCTCTTGCTTCCCTTTTATTTACTTTCTACTCGTAGCAGATGAACAACTAGGAAAACCTAATCGTCGTCGGCTAGGTGGATTATCTGTTCCGGAAAACCTAATCGTCGGCTAGGGTGGATTATCGGCGGAACAGAGAGATCGAAGATCGCGGAATTTTAGGGATGCGAAGGCATTGCTCCTCTCGCAAGAGACCTCGGCTAACTGCAAACGCGTCGGATCAATGTTCTCGAAAGTACTCTCTTCACCTTTCATTCTAGTGAAATTTACGGTTTATAAATGTAATCGTTGGAATCAATTGAGAAAAAATTATGCAGAATTCATTGTTTCGTTTATTTTCGTGCATATTTGGCCTAAGGAAGACAACAAAACGTCACTTTATTTTATTTCGTTGTCACGAATTTATCCAATTTAAGGATATACTAAATCAAGTGCGCCTTATAGTTTTGAGGAAGTGAGCGAAAAAAAAGAGTTGAAGGTTAGGGCATGTAGTGGAGATATATCTAGATATTTGAGGCTGTATTAAAACGTAATTTATGCTTCAGCAGGTTAGTTTTGAATTCATAGAGTGGACAGGGGGTTGATGTCTACATTAGCGTGGTAATTAGGGTTATTTCCTTGTATTAGGGCTGGAGACACTTTGCGAATTAATTCAGTCAAGCTCAAATCATTGGTACCTAAAGACCTCCTCTCTCTGAGATTGCTACAAATGTGGCAAATTCCGGTTTGGAAAGAGGTGCTAAGTTGACAAATCGTGATTGTTTTGCTGATGCAGCCGATTATTCAACCACAGAGACCAAGAATGGATTTCGTTCAACTTTCCTAAACCCTTTGAAACAACCAGGTAATTGTATTAACATATCTGATGGTCCTGGTGATGATCCAAGTGAGGATGGAAAAGGTGTTTTCAGGGAAAGAGAGGCGGGAAAGAGTCTGTATGATGACAAGAGTACTGGGGAGGACAATGGTTGCCTTAATCTTGTTCTTTCGGATGAGAAGATATGCGAGCATGTCAAATTCCAGTTGCAACCTTGAGTTTGGGCCAGAAATTTTGGGACTCATATTACAAGCATGCCTGAGGAGTATTCTAAGTATATGGAGTAGGCAGGGGGAAGCAGCTTGTAGTGATAGTTCAACCCCTTTAATGATTGTTGCTGGACCAAGAAGTGGTAAGGTCAGTACCCTCCACTAGTTCAGGGTATATCTTTCTCACACAATATTTGAAGTAGTAAATTTCTGCTCTTTCTTTCTGATTTTGCTGATGTATTTAAACCCTTATGTTCTGTGTTTGATTTATCATTGAGGTCTTTTGTTTGTTCAAACAATCTTTTTTACATAATTAAGCTTTATAGTATGTTGAATTCGATGAGAGGCGCTTCGGTGAAAAAGGTATGGAGTTAGCATGATATCATATTTACTTACGAAAACTACTTTACTACAAGTTTTTTTATTTCTACTTAGCATTATGCCTAGCCTTAGTGTATTAGGCCCTGCTTTTTCTTATTATTGAGATGTAAATTTTGCGACAGGTAGTACGAGCTATTATGGCTTGCTTATTATAACAGCTTTGCCTGCTTGTGGTGATGAGTACCCATATCATGAAGTAGTCAAAGCTTTTGCTACCTTTTGAGAAAGTTGAAAGGAAGAAGGTATATCCTTTGCTGGTGTTCCTATATTTTGGTATTCTTTTTTTATTTTGTTGTTTTGTTTTCAGTAACCTTATCCACTGCTTTTGGTTCTTTCAGGTGATTGAACATATAGAAAAAGTTTTGACAGTAAGAAAATGTAGCTTTATATCTGAAGCAGCTGACATATTCAATGCAAAGGTATCTGGTTCGCTAAAGAGGTACTCATACATTGCCTAAGAGACTATTTTCAATGCTTTATTTCGGCAACCATTTAACCTCTTTGGGCCATTTCTTTTTTATCAATTTTGTACCTTCTTCTTCTACAATTTTATTAAACCATTTGGGTTTTCCAGTTATAAAACTCAGGCATCCCATGCTCATTCCAATCACCATCCCGCTCCCATATCCAATCAGTACAGCTTTCCAAGTAAACCCATTGATGAAGCCCTCGTTGTCTTTCTCATCCCCGGCTGGAGTTGTACTTGTTGGCGGCACCAACTCATTAGCTCCGCAAGTTCTTGACAATGGAAATCCACAGAGCGCTGCATTTCCCAAGTATGAACTATTGTCAAATGTATTAAATTGCTGGCCCTGTGGAATGCTGCCCGCGAGATGGTTTTGAGAGAGGTTCAAAACAGAGAGATACGTCAATGCCATAAGCTGCTGAGGAATCTGTCCTTCAAGTTGATTTGAGGACAAGTCTAACGATTCAAGAGCAGCTATGTTTCCAAGAATTGGTGGGATTTGTCCTCCAAGCGTGTTATGAGAAAGGTTTAACAACTGAAGAGAAATCAGATTCCCAATGACATCTGGAATGACGCCTTCAAATTTGTTGTCAGAAAGATCTATGGTTGTCAAGATTGAGAGAACATTCACAACATCAACCTCCTGTCCTTTTAATCTCGTTACAAAAGAGTCTTGATAGTAAAGGAGTTCTTGCTTGAACAATGGCTGAATTATACCCCTGTTTACCATCTCCATTCCCTTGAAATTTCTGAAAAATGTCGCTGGCAGAGTGCCGCTGAATTCATTCCGAGAAAGATCGAGGATTCTCAGTGCAGGGAATGATGATCCTGTCTCAAGCTCAGAACCTGCAACCTCGGAAGAGTTTCCAGCCACCAGGGAAATGTACCACTTAAGTTGTTGTTTCCAAAATCCACAATTTCTAATTCTCCGCAATTGGATAATGATTGAGGGACTGTTCCTCTGAACCAATTGTCGCGAAAATTGAGACTTCTCAAACTGTTTCCAACTGAAAAACTTGATGGGATTGTCCCGTGAAAGTTATTGTTGTGCATATCCAATGCTGAAAGCTTTGTGCTCATATTTACCAGACATGGAGGAATCACACCACTCAAGTTGTTGTTAGACAAATCACGTAATAGCAGCATAGTTAAGTTACATACTGATAAAGGTATTTCTCCAGTGAAATTATTGTCTGAAACCAAGAGATATCTTAGATTAACAGAGGGAACAATCAATGGACCACTGAGCAAGTTGGAATGAAGATCAAGATAAACCAAGTTTTGACCCCAGACATACGATTTCTGATTTTGAAATATTTGGCCATTGAGCATGTTATCAGATAGATCAAGCATGACAAGATGGTTGGCTCCTCCTAAGAAATCTAAATCTTTTATCCCACAAGATGATAAGAACAATCTTCCAAGAGAAGGAGGAAAAGTAGAAGAATTCACTTGGTTATTGACGAGGGAAAGGCTGTTGAAAGAAAGAGCAAGCTAGCTAAGCTGCTTCAAGTTTGAAAAGAAGCTAACCTCTACATCACCATTGAAGTTGTTGTATGATAAATCAAGTTCAGTCAGATTTACCATTGTTGAAATCGATCTTGGAATCGGACCATGCAGCTTATTTCCACTCAAAGATAGTTTTTGCAGTGAAGGATACTGGAATTCATAGACTTGGCCTGTGAGTTGATTGGATTCCATGTGTAAATATTTCAATGAAGGTAAAAGCTAGACACCCAATATGGTATGGTGCTGTTGAATGAATTGTCCCCCAAATAAAGGAAATCCAGGTAGGGGAATCCACTAATGTCTGGGGGAAGAGGACCTATGAGTGAATTGTTTGACAAGTCAATCATTTCAAGATTTGTCAGGTTGAGGATTGAGGATGGGAAATAACCATTGAAAAGGTTACTGTTGAGAGATAGTTGGGTCAAGTTGTTGAAATTGCTGAAAAAATTAGGCAATTGGCCTTCAAAGGCATTATTAGAAAGGTCTAAAGTAACGAGTTGCTGAAGATTTTCAAGGCTTGATGGTACTTGTCCACTGAAGTTATTGAATGAGAGAATCAGAGAAGTCATTTGTGTGAGATTTCCAAGAGATTCGGGAATGGATCCGGAGAAGTTGCTATGAAAGAGGTCTAAATAGTACAAGGATTTCAGATTTCCAATAGATTCAGGGAGTTCTACAAATAAAGCAGTATTAGACAAGTCAAGGTAGCTTAGTGCACTGCTAGAGTTCCATTTGGCTTCAAATAAACTGCCAGTGAGGTGACTATTGGTGGATAAATCCAGTGTTTGCAAGTTTGGCAGTTCAAGAATCCCTAATGGCAATTCACCAAATACAAATGTGTCGTCAAGATTCAGAACATTTAAGGAAGCAGATAGATTAAGAGGCAACATATAAGCAATATTGACACCTGAGAGTGAAACTTGTCGTAATTTTGTCAAGTTTTGCAGGAGCGATTCAAAAATGCGAGGTTGAATTGTAATACCGTGATCAGAAGAGAGATCGAGGGAGACCAAATTAAACAGGCGCAAGAATTCTGAAGGAAGTTGACCTGAGAATCCAGAACTGGAGAGGTTGAGGTATCTCAAACTCTGAAGCTCCGAAAAATTGCTGGAAATCCCGGAAGAAGACAAGTCATTGTGAGCAAGGTTGAGACTTTGGAGATGCGAAAGTTGAAAGAGGGAACTGTTGGAGTTTACTCCCCCTTGAAGCTGACTATAACTTAGATCCAAACCAACAACATTTCCAGTGAATTTGTCGCATGTTACTCCATCCCAGGAACAGCAATCTGTACTTCTGTCCCAGGACATCATCTTCGGATAAGACCGAACGTTTCTGTAAGCACAATTCAAAGAAGCATTTGCATCTGTTTGGATGCTTTGCTTGAACTGCCAAAGCTTGAGGCTCTGGTCCATCAGGCATAAATTGTGTGCAATGATGGGAGATGAAGAGAGGAAGAGGAAGAAAAGGAACTGAACAAGTTGTCCCATGTTTCTGTTGAATCAGTGTTATTTTCAGCTGGGAAAATGAAGAAAAAGACATGTCAATTACATATAGAGATTCCTGGGCAGAACTGTTCAAGGTCGGAGCATTGACTTTGAATACAGACAATGTTTGTGCATGAATGTTTCCATCAATTCCGGGCATGGACTATGTTTTCTTCAAGCAGTTCATACGTCATGATTTAATTATTTTACTGATCTTGAACATGAAGATGAATAGTTGTACCATTGGATTCTTCTAATGGAATGAATGGAGTAGCAGCCACTTCTTGAACCGGCCATGCATGCATAGGGCAAAATTTCATTTTAATTCATAATGTTTTACCCAAAGGTTAAATAAACCTCTTAACGTTATTTTGGGACCAAATAAGTCACGGCATTATATAATAGGACCAATTTAGCCCCTAATGTTAAGGGCTTATTTGGCCATAGATGATAACGAGCCGAACTTTGACGTGTTCATTTATTTATCGAGTCTAAATTTTGTTTGTGTTCTTTTATTTATTAATTGATCCGAGCCGAACTTGTTCGTGAACATTCGTATGTATTATGTCTCGCATTAACTAATAGAAAATTGTAATATTTAGTTAATTTAATATACTATATCAACTTACATAAAAATTAAAATTCAATTTAAACTCATATATTGATATCTACATAAATATAAATATATATATATATATATAGAGATTCAATTATTTGTATTATTTAAAATTTTAATGTTATATATACTTATTTTTATTTATATTATACAGTTAATATTTTAATCAAGCATGTTCATGAACGTTAATGAACTTTCAATACCTTGTTCGTGTTTATTATCTAGTTTAAAAATCATGTTCGTGATCGTTTTTATCCAGCCAAACTCGAACTTAGTCGTGAATGTTCGTGTTCGTTCTCAGCCTATAGGGCAAAATATTATGGGTTAAGATTGACATTTGACCTGTATGCATATGATGCATGTATCTTCCTTCTTTATCACTTATTCAAGTTCTCTTACGTACAGAAGCTGCTGGATTTCAAGAAGTGGAATGTGTTTTCTTACGAAAGATGGAATGGTCAACTGGTCGGGTGTTTGCTGGTGGAGTAAAAGAACGGGTCATACTATTTGGAGGCCCTTTTTTACTATTTACAAACATATTTTTATGTGAATAATCTATTTTACCCTTTACATATAAACAATGTTGATTAAACGGAATTGTTATTTGCAGGCACATCTCAATGTAAATGACAAAATTCCGCAACCAAATCCTGCCCAGCATGGGCAGGATTTTGATCAAATATCCCGCCCATGAGGATTTTGTCAAAATCCCGCCCTGCAGGGCGGGATTTTGACAAAATCCGTCCCAGTATGGGTGGGATTTTAATTTGTATGAATTTTTATCCGTTTTGACCGATTTTTTTGCTTCTTTTTTTCTTTAAACAGAACAACTACACGAGAGTAGTTTGAGGGAGAAGATTGCAAGTAATGTTATTTTTAAATATCCAAAGGTATTTTAGACTTTTCAAAGAAAAATGTGCCTAATGTGCTTGCAAATAACAATTCCAAAAAGAAACTAACATGGAATTGGAAATTAAACAAACGATAAATCAATCTTCTTTTATATGCAGAAAATAAACTATTTCCATTGCCTTATTTCGACAACCATTTAACCTCTTTGGCCCATTTCTTTTTAATCAACTTTGAACCTTCTTCTTGTACAATTTTGTTAAACCATTTCGGTTTTCCAGTGATAAAACTCAGGCAGCCCATGCTCATTCCAATCACCATCCCGCTCCCGTACCCAATCAATACAGCTTTCCAGGTAAACCCATTGATGAAGCCCTTGTTGTCTTTCTCCTCCCCGGCCGGAGTTGTACTTGTTGGCGGCACCAATTCATTAGCACCGCAACTTTTCGACAATGGAAATCCACAAAGTCCATCATTTCCCAAGTATGAACTATTGTCAAATGTATTGAATTGCTGGCCCCGTGGAATGCTGCCCGCGAGATGGTTTTGAGAGAGGTTCAAAACAGAGAGATACGTCAATGCTGTAAGTTGTTGAGGAATCTCCCCTTCAAGTTGATTCGAGGACAAATCTAACGATTCAAGATCAGCTATGTTTCCGAGAATTTGTGGGATTTGACCTCCAAGTGTGTTATGAGAAAGGTTCAAACACTGAAGTGAAATGAGATTTCCGATGACATCTGGAATGGCCCCTTCAAATTTGTTGTCAGAAACATCTAAGGTTGTCAAGATAGAGAGAACACTCACAACATCAACATCCTGCCCTTTTATTGTGATTATCAAAGAATTTCGATAGTAAAGGAGTTCATCCTTGAACATTGGCTGATTTATACCCCTGTTTACCATCTTCATACCATTGAGTTTTCCGAAAAATGTCCCTGGCAGAGTTCCCCTGAGTTCATTCCGAGAAATATCAAGGATTCTCAGTACAGGGAATGATGATCCTGTTCTTGAAATGTTAAGCTGCCCGTATAATTGGTTGGCTCTCAAGCTTAGAACCTGCAGCTTTGGAAGAGTTTCCAGCCACCAGGGAAATGTACTACTTAAGTTGTTGTTTCCAAAATCTACAATTTCTAGTTCACTGCAATTGGATAATGATCGAGGGATTGTTCCTCCTAACCAATTGTCGCGCAAGTTGAGACGTCTTAGATTGCTTCCAACTGAAAAACTTGATGGGATTGTCCCATGAAAGTTATTCGTGTGCAAATCTAACAACGAAAGCTCTGTACTTAGGTTCCCCAGGCATGGAGGAATCACACCACTCAAGTTGTTGTTTGACAAGTCAAGTAATATCAGTGAAGTTAAGTCACATATTGACAAAGGGATTTCTCCAGAGAAACTATTGTCTGAAACTAACAAATGTTTTAGATCAACAGACGGAAGAACCAAAGGACCACTAAGCAAGTTTGAACGAAGATCAAGATAAACCAAGTGTTGAGAAGGAAGATGGCGGATATCAGTAAGAAAGTTGCGGGAAAGATTCAGATAAAACAAACCCTGAGCCCAAATGTACGATTTCTGATCCGTAAATATTTGGCCTCTGAGCATGTTATCAGATAGATCAAGCGTGTCAAGATAGTTGGCTCCTTCCAAGAAATTTAAATCTTTTACCCCACAAGATGACAAAAACAATCTTACAATAGAAGAAGGCAAGGTAGAAGGATTCACTTGGTTATTAATGAGAGAGATGTTATTGAAAGAAAGGTCAAGAAATTGAAGTTTTTTCAAGTTTGAAAATAAGCTAACCTCTACATCACCATTGAAGTTGTTGTGTGATAAATAGAGTCCAGTCAGATTTAGCAATGTTGAAATCGATTTTGGAATCGGACCATGCAGCTTATTTCCACTCAAATTAATTTCTTGCAGTGAGGGATACTGGAATTCATAGACTTGGCCGCTGAGTTGATTAGATTCCATGCTTAAAAATTTCAATGAAGGTAAGCTGAATACCCAATTTGGTATAGTACCGTTGAATGAGTTGTCGCTCAAATAAAGGAAATCCAGGTAGGGGAATCCACTCATTTCTGGGGGAAGAGGGCCTATGAGTGAATTGTTTGACAAGTCAATCATTTCAAGATTTGTCAGGTTGAGGATTGAGGACGGGAAATAACCACTGAAAAAGTTATTGCTGAGGGATAGTTGGGTCAAGTTCTTGAAATTGCGGAAAAAATTTGACAATTGGCCTTCAAAGCCATTATTGTCAAGGTATAAAGTAACGAGTTGCTGAAGATTTGCAAGGCTTGATGGTATTCTCAGTGCAGGGAATGATGATCCTGTTCTTGAAATGTTAAGCTCGCCGTATAAATGGCTGTCTCGCAAGCTCAGAACCTGCAACTTTGGAAGAGTTCCCAGCCACCAGGGAAATGCACCACTTAAGTTGTCGTTTCCAAAATCCACAATTTCTAATTCCCTGCAATTGGATAATGATCCAGGGACTGTTCCTCCGAACCAATTGTCGCGCAAATTGAGACTTCTCAGACTATTTCCAACTGAAAAACTTGATGGGCTAGTCCCCTGAAAGTTATTATTGTGCAAATCTAACGCCGAAAGCTCTGTGCTCATGTTTACCAGACAAGGAGGAATCACACCACTCAAGTTGTTGTTAGACAAATCAAGTAATAGCAGTGAAGTCAAGTTACATATTGACGAAGGGATTTCTATAGTGAAATTATTGTCTGAAACGAAGAAATATTTCAGATAAAACGACGGCACAATCAATGGACCACTAATCAAGTTTGAACGAACATCTAGAAAAACCACTCTCTGAGAAGGAAGATCATGGGGGATATCAGTTAGAAAGTTGCGAGAGAGATTCAGATAAAACAATCTTTGAGCCCAAATGTACGATTTCTGATCTTTAATCATTTGGCCAGAGAGCATGTTATCAGATAGATCAAGCATGGCAAGATTGTTGGCTCTTTCCAAGAAATCTAAATGTTTTACCCCACAAGATGACAAGAACAATCTTGCAAGAGAAGGCAAGTTAGAAGGATTCACATTGTGATTAATGAGAGAGATGTTATTGAAAGAGAGGCAAAGATAGTCAAGTTTTTTCATGTTTGAAAAGAAGCTAACCTCAAGTTCACCACTGAAGTTGTTGTATGATAAATCGAGCTCGGTCAAATTCAAGAACGTTGAAATCAATTTGGGAATAGCACCGTGGCGCTTGTTACCACTCAGAGATAATTCCTCCAGGGAGGAATACTGGAATTCATAGACTTCGCCGGCGAGTTGGTTGGATTCTATTCGTAAATACTTCAATGAAGGCAAGCTAAACACCCAATGTGGTATCGTACCATTGAATGAGTTCTCTCTAAAATAAAGGAAATCCAGGTTCGGGAATCCACTAACAATATCGGGAGGAAGAGGACCTGTGAGTGAATTGTTTGACAAATCAATCATTTGAAGTTTTGTCAGGTTGAGGTTGAAGACAGGAAATGACCATTGAAGAAGTTATTATAGAGAGCTAGTTGGGTCAAGTTGTTGAAATTGCTGAAAAAATCGGGCAATTGGTCTTCAAAACCGTTGTTGGAAAGGTCTAAAGTAACGAGTTGCTCAAGATTTGCAAGGCTTGATGATACCTTTCTAGTAAACTTATTCAATAAGAGAGTTAGAGATAAGCCATTTGCGTGAGATTTCCAAACGATTCGGGAATGGATCCGAAGAAAAGGCAATACGAGAGGTCTAAATAGTACAAAGATTTCAGATTTCAGATAGATTGAGGTAGTTCTCCAGATAAACCAGTGTTAGACAAGTCAATGTAGCTTAGTACACTGCTACTGTTCCATTTGGCTTTGGATAAACTACCAGTGAGGTCAATATTGCCGGATAATTGCTGCGTTTGCAAGTTTGGCAGGTCAAGAATCCCTAATTGCAATTCACCAAATAAGAAAAGGTCCTGAAGATTCAGAACTTTTAAGGAAGCAGATAGATTACGAGGCAAAACAGAAGCAACATGGACACCTGAGAGTGAAAGTTCTCTTAATCTGGTAAAGTTTTGCAGGAGAATTTGAAAAATGCGGGGTTGAATTATAATATCTCCATCAGATGAGAGATCCAGGGAGATTAAATCAAACAGGCGCAAGAATTCTGAAGGGAGTTGACCTGAGAATCCAGAACTGGAAAGGTTGAGGTGTCTCAAACTCCGAAGCTCCGAAAAATTGGTAGAAATCCCGGAGAAGAGAAGTCATTGTAAGCAAGATTGAGACTTTGGAGATGAGAAAGTTGAAAGATGGACTGTTGGAGTATACTTCCCCTTGAAGCTGATTGCAACTGAGATCCAAACCGATAACGTCGCCGGTGAATTTAAAGCAGGTTACTCCATCCCAGGTACAGGCAGTACAGCAATCTGTACTTGTGTTCCAAGATTGCATCTTTGGATAAGAACGCAGATTATTTTGGGATTCACACTCCGAAGAAGCAGTGGCATCAATGGTGATGCTTTGCTTGAACTTCCACAGCATGAGGCTCTGATTCATTGGACACAAATTGTGTGCAATGGTGAGAGATGAAGAGAGGAAAATAACAGAGTGGAAGAAGAAGAAGAAGAAAATGAACGGAACAAGTTTCCCCAAGTTTTTTATTTCTGAATGCGCTGCAACAAGACAAGTCCAGTCCAGTATTATATGTTTGTTGTCTGTTGTGGCGATAATAAGGACACAGAAATTCCTCGGCAGCTAAGTACTGTTTAAGGTCGGAGCGTTGACTTTCATAAATAAATGAATAGAATATTGATGGTTGTTCCGATGATTGCTCTCGCCGTTGACGTAATTGATCTGGTCAAAGCCGGCTGCTTTTATGTAGCCAAATAATGATGAGAACGAAGCCATTGAATAGAATAACACCAAACATCGTACTTCTTTATTTATATTTTCACAAAATAAGAATACATGTAACTTTAATTTAAGGACTTAACCATTTCACGTGCTTGGGCCATTTCTTCTTCCTTTTGACCAACCTGGAACATTCTTGTTCGACAATCTTGTGAAACCACGCAGGTTTTCCGGTGATAAAAATGAAGCATCCGATCAATACTCCAATCACCATTCCGCTTCCATAACCGATCACCACGGCTTCCCAAGTGAACCCACTGAAAAATCCCTCCTCCTCCTCATCCTCCTCCTCTTGAACCAGAGCCGGCGTCGAAGGCAACTCATCATCGGATCCCGCTCCGCAACTTTCCGACAATGGAAACCCGCATAATCCGGCGTTCCCCAAATAGGAATCGTTCCGAAACGCATTGAATTGCGGTCCTTGAGGTATGCTACCCGCAAGATGGTTGTGGGACACGTTGAAGAAAGAAAGAAACGGCAAAGCTGTGAGCTTTTGGGGAATCTGGCCATCAATTTGGTTTGAAGACAGGTCTAGGGATTCGAGAACATTCATATTTCCCAGCACTGTTGGGATTGGGCCTCTGAGATTATTGTGTGAAAGATTTAGTCCTCGGAGTGATATAAGATCTCCAATGTCATCTGGGATCTGCCCTTCAAAGCTGTTGACTGAGAGATCCATAGTTGTGTAGATGGAGAGAATTCTCACAAAAGTAATCTCCTGCCCTTTAATTATCACCACCATGGAATCTAGGTAAAGTTGATCTCCAATGTATGTCAACTCCTGAGATGTCTCATCTTTTCTCTTCATGTCTTTCAGCGTTTTGAATGTTCCGGGGGGCAGAACTCCATTGAATGCGTTGTTAGAAAGATCAAGGATTCTGAGTGAAGGGAACGAAGAAGAACTAATGGGGCCGTGTAAATTGTTGGCCTCAAGCTAAGAACTTTGAGTTTTGGAAGAGTTCCCAACCATTTAGGGAAAGTACCATTCAATTTGTTGTTTTCAAAATCAAGAACTTCCAATTCTCTGCACTTTGACAGGGAATGAGGCAGGGCTCCTTCCAGCATATTGCCACGCAAATTGATTGTTCTTAGACTGCTCCCAGCTGCAAAAGTTGCTGGGATTTCGCCATAAAGGCGATTTTCGTGCATGTCTAGCACTGACAGATCTCTGCTCATTTTTACCAGACAAGGAGGAATGACGCCACTCAAGTTGTTTCTGGAGAAATCAAGAAGCATCAGAGAAGTTAATTTGCAGATTGATAGAGAGATTTCTCAAGTGAAATTATTATTCGAAGCAAAGAAGAGTCTTATTGCGGGAGATGGAATAGGCATTGATCCTTGCAGCAAGTTGTAACGGAGATCAAGAAAAAAGAGATTCTCGAAAGGCAGATGTCCGATCAATGTCAGAAAGTTATGAGAGATATCAAGATAGATCAAACTTTGAGCCCAGATCATGAACCATTTCTGATCAGAAAGCATGTTATGAGAAACATCTAGCCTTGATAGATGACTTAACCCTTTTAGGTAAACAAGATCTTTCAAACCACAGGAGGACAAAAACAGAATTTCAAGAGATTCAGGGAAGGTGAAATTCACTCCAGCAGCTCTAGTCAAGACTAAGCTGTTGTTAGAAAGATTAAGAAGTTGAAGCAGTTTCAAGTTGGAAAACAAGCTAACATCAACAAGACCGCTGAAAAAGTTTGATGACAAATCAAGATCAGTCAGATTCACAAGTCTTGAAATTGATTTCGGAATCGAACCATGCATCTTATTGGCGTTTAGTAAAACTCTCTGCGGAGAGTGATACTGGAACTCGCAGAGTTCCCCAGTAAATTCATTGGATTGGAGCTCTAAATATATCAATGAAGGAAGAATAAAAATCCAGGATGGAACTGTACCATTGAAAGTGTTGTTTGTTAATTGTAGCAAAACAAGGTTATGGAATCCACTGACGTTGGAGGGTAAAGGGCCTGAAAGTAAATTGTTTGACAACCCTAAAGACACAAGTTCAGTGGCGTTGATGATTGAGGAGGGGAAATCACCGGTGAAATGATTATAATCGAGCATTAAGTGGGTCAAGTTTCTGAAATTGCTGAAAAAGTTGGGCGGCAAATGGCCTTGGAGACTATTACTCGAAAGACCCAAGTGAATGAGATGGTGAAGATTCCCTAGGCTTGAAGGTACACGTCCACTGAAATTGTTGAAAGACAGATATAGAAAAGCCATTTGTCTGAAATTCTAAAGGATTCTGGAATGAACCCAGAAAACTTGCAATACGAGAGGTCTAAGTGGTTTAAAGAGTTCAAATATCCGAAGGTTTCAGGCAATTCACCAGAAAAATCAGTACCAGACATGTCAAGATACCTCAGTGGCGGAGCAAAACTAGCATTCCATTCCACCTTTGAGAATCCAACAGTCAGGTAATTATTGCTATCCAAATCAAGTGTTTGCAAGTTTGGAAAATGGAAAATTTCCACAGGAGTTTCCCCATACAGATTCGTGTTCTGAAGATTCAAAATTGTGAAGGAAACAGAGAGATTACGGGGAAGTTCCGAAGCAATATTAACACCCGCGAGCAAAACTTCTCTCAATCGGTTTGAGTTTTGAAGGAGCAATTTGAAAACGTGAGGTTGAATAACCATTTCATCCAACCCTGAGAGATCAAGTGAGACTAAACGAAACAAAAATTCCGACGGAAGTGAACCTGAGAATCCAGAGCCAGACAGGTTGAGATGCGTCAAACCTCGAAACTCCCAAAAGTTGTCTGAAATCGAACAAGAGAAATCACTGTAAGCAAGATTGAGAGTTCGGAGACGATAGAATCGCAAGAGGGAGCTGTTGGAATTTATCACCCCTTGAAGCTGACTGCAACTAAGATCCAAACCAATAACATCACCATTAACATCATCGCAAATTACTCCATCCCAAGTACAACAATCCGTGCTTCTTTCCCGTCTTTGGATAAGAAGGGCTGCCATTAGAATCACAACCCAATGAAGCTGCATCGTCAATGTTGAAGCTTTCCTTGAACTGCCACAAATGGAGGCTATCGTCCCTGCTGCATAAGTGCCCTGAAGTAACAACTTCAATTTGAAACAGAGATATTAGAAAGAGAATTATAAGGCGTTGTTGTCCCATTGCCATTGGAGTTGGCCTATTACTATTTACAGACACTCTTGATTGTTTATTTATTTCCAGAGGATCTTAGATACGTTCCCATGGTGCCCATGCACCAAGGGCAAGGACTTAACAAATTAATTAGTGTTCGACTTCAATAATTTAATGTCAACGGTCAACAAATATCGCCACCACTGCCACCGTGAGGGGCGGCGGCTCACTTCCGTCACCATCGCCATTATCGCCATTAATGGTCTATCTGTTTTATCCATGAGGGAATGCAAATGGTATTATAGTTATTAACCATGCATGCGAATGAGAATGGTATTCCTGACATGTCGGGAGTATATGATCCTTGATTTCTTATTCCGAGTTCATATCGTTGTCAAATTCTCAACCCAAACGCTACCCGACATTAACATTATAAGAAACAAAAGGGAGGAAGAGGAGGGATGCATCGACAACCGAGAGTGAGATTTAAACTATATATATATATATAGATATGTGGTTTTGAAATCCACTGCTACCTCCTAAGCGCCGGAAACTGTTATAGGGATTGAACTTGTCGGAACAGACGAGACCACCATTATAACTTACATGTATAACCAGTGTACATACGCATCAGAAATGCCGCTTTACAGAAATTAAACCAATCTCTATACAAAATTTCTAATAGTTTCTCTCTTTCGTCGGATACGAGGTCAGGTGATTGCACTGTTTGTTACTGGGATTTGGAATGTCTGAGAAACTGATAGCCACTTCTAACTTTTACCAGAAACCGCCTACCCAGTTGCTACAGTCACAACATCTGCCAAGCAAAAAATCCATGTCAATCTTACTGCTGCAGCTCTTACAACACCACAGAATGGGAAATACACGTAAATGTACACGCGGTAACAAGGATTTCAACCATATCGCGATGGACAAACTAGTACAACTAGTATTACACAACGGGAAATCCAGAAGTTGGGGATCATGGAGATATGCTGAGCAGGTAAATATTACCTTCTAATTTCATTAGCACCGCGAACCTCATTCAGCTGCTTCTGAGTCTCTTCCAAATCTCTGTAGATGAAGTAATACACAACAACAACAACAACAACATTCAAATGGGAATTACAAGACGACACAAACTTCTACACATGCATGGATAAATCGGCATTATTGTCCAACAAAACAGAAAGACTCACAGTATCACCATACACACAAAGGTCACACAATTCCAAGGAAGCTTCACACAGACACAAGTTCTAGAAACAGAGCATTATGCCAGGAGAGAAACGGCATCATCCAATACCATGAAATTTTATAAAAGCCATTCTATTGAATAGTACTAACATATCTTGTAAAATTCCTTCATACTTTATAGGATTCAGATAATTTGTGTAGGATGTGCAAACATATATTACAATGCACAACCACATATATCCATCACCAAATGCAGGACAAGCAACTAACTAACCAATGCCAAGGAATGCAACACAGAGCAAGTTCAGTAGTGGGACGCAAATAGAATCCATGAAGTTCAAATTTACAAGGAAAAATCAGTATGGAAACAATATGCAAGGCAGAATGTAAAAACAGCCTAATCCAAGTAAAACCATTGGAGAAGTTTGATACTCCATCGCTTCCAGCCTCTCACTCAATCACTTGCTCGATATGATCAAGGAATGAGATTCCTTGATAAAGTACAGTCAGACATGCAAAGATACATAGATTGATTCAGAAAACTACATAAATGTGATGAATTTGTTTCTATATAAGCACTTGGTTCTTTTTATGACTTGTACACTATAACTTGAAAAGAAAGTCTTGCTTAACTATGAACGAATAAAAGAATTTCCAATGGCATTCCAACTACCAAAATGATCACTTTACCAATATTTGTACCTTTTGACTTGAGAAAGCTCCTCCTTGAGTTGCTCCAACTCCTTTGCACAAGGGCACCCAGTAGAGCATGAGCCGACCTTCCAACCAGGTGGCGGGACCCAGAAAGGATCAGCCACACCAGCCTTTTTTCGGATGTCAACCAATTCAGCACTTTCCAGCCAGTACATTATCACACCATCAGCATTGTAGCAACGCTGGAAACGAGAAGTCCCATCTGGTGCCATCTTTCCTGGTATGTCCTTGAGAAGGTGATCCAACAGCCCAGTATTACCAATTTCTTTCTGAGCCTCCTTCCTCAAAGCAGCTCGGAAAACTGGGTTCTCTACCCCCGCATTCTTCTCCTTCAAAATGTTTAGAATGACTCTCTTTCCAGACTCGAAGCTTCACATATCCTCTCCACAGTCAAAACAAAGAGGAAAAATACATACAATAGGGAATACAAAACCAGAGCTCATACAGGTTTAGCAAAATAATTAACATAAAAATCACAACTTTACCTGTCATTGGACCACCATTTATACTTCTTTGTCTTATGCATATCGTCTGCCTCGGCTTCATCACCTACAATCTCCTTTTTAACCACATTCTCCACATTCTCAACTTTAACAATTGCCAACTTGGGAACCTCATCTAGTATATCTTCTTTTTTACCATCACACTTTAGAGCAGCTGAGCGCAGAGAAGTCAACGGAACATCATCAAATTCAAGCTTAGGAGCCTTAACCAACCAAAATCCCTTGATTTCTTCCATAGTATTGAATTGGGGTACATCAACATCCTCAAAAAGCACTCTCTGAGCAAGCTTAAATCCCATTATAAAACACATATCAAGATCAGGGTTAGACCAGGTTTTCCCTTGATTGGAACAACCCTCTATGGACTCCTGGCTAGGAAACTTAACAGTGACCTTTAATTTGCTCTTGTCACAAACCTGAAACCATCAAAACCGTAATAATTTCTTTCAGAACGGCTAAGCATCACAATCGATGGGGGAATTTCAAAAAAAACCCAGCACCCAGACAAAACAAGACAAAACCCTAAACATTATAATGGTAACACGAGTTCTTACCATCACAACACGAACGGACCTCAGCCAGGGAGGGGTTCTGGGAGGTAAATTAGCATGTACAATCTGGTAAAACCTTCCAACCGCCACATTCAGCTTAGGTGGTTTCCCTCTTGTTGTCGGAACCATCAATAAGGACTGACGGGAGTGACGAGACATCATGATTTAATCGAACAATCCCTTTTAAAACACAGCGCCACCAAAAACCCTCAACCCTCAAAAAAACCCACAATCCGTACATATAAACGAATTTCATCTTACACTCGGAAAATAAAAAGTAGATAAAGCAGCTAAAGTCACATAAGGAAATTCGCCAGTACATTAAAGAAAAAAGAAGAAAAAAAAACTCAGTCCACCTACCTCTTGGAGCTCTGAGAAAGCAAGAAGAAGAACAGCCGTGGAGTGGAGAGAAATTAGGCGCGGCGCGGCGCCGACAAGGGCACCGTTGTGTAACCGAAGTAGCTGGAAGTCCTCCCGTCTTAGGTAGGATCGATTGAAGTGTTTCGTGTACGCCGAGGAAAAAGAGAGAGAAAGAGAAAGAAGGCGCGGCAATTAGAGAGTGAAGAAGAGTAAGGAAGAAAGGGTTTTGGGAAAATCGAGACAGTGAAACTGACGACTAGTTGGATTTGGATATGGATACGGATCCGGATACGGAACGGGTCGGATAATTATTTTTAGTTGAAACTGGACTCGGTGGTGGGTGGGTAGAAATTAGTTAGGGAAGCATATATTCCTTCTGTCTCACTCTAAGAGTCCACTTTGAAATTTGTATAATTTATTATAAGTTGTAAAGTATAACACCTAAATTAAGTAATTTACCACTATATTTTTCATTTATATCCTTACTTTAGAAGTAAGGGTTAATTGTGAACTACACATTGTTATATTAGTAAGGGTATGTAATGTAAATAAATTCAAAATTGATTCTTTAAATAGGACAAAATTTTTTTGAAAGTGGACTCTTTGAATGGAACAAAGGGAGTATAATACAGTCAATGTTCACTCCACGTTTGTATAGTAGTTGCCTTTAATGAAAAAATAATAATAATCTAGTACACTTTTTTTACAAAACTAAATTTCGAATTTGCAAAAATTTCGGTGAAGTTGGTTTACCTATACGATGAGATTTGGATGCACGACTCTAATTCTTGATTTTATTTTATTTTTACATCCCTCTACTATCCTCTTCAAGTTACTTGAATACCCTCTTCAAGTTACTCGAAGAGAGTATTACTACTCTATTTTAAATATTTGAATTAAGTATGATTAATTTACAAGTATCAGTAATACATTATTCAAATATCACTTAAAGATTAAAAGAAATGCATATTGTTCCCGTGAACAGATATCGCATTTGTAAATCCCTTTTACAAGAGACCATATATTTTGAATCTACTCTCCAGTTCAAAAATATATTTATATTGAATTACGTTTACTATTCCTAAATTTAGTAAAATTGTCAATTGATCGTCATTTTTAATATTTGCTAATAATTTAACCAAATTTTAGAGAATATTATACAATTGACTCCAATAAAATTTCTAATATTTTGTTGGAAAAATTACATTTAACTCTCTAAATTTTGGATATAACTACGAATACATCTTTATTATTTTAAAAAATACAAATAACTTCAAAGTTAAAACAGACAAAATACAAATAACTATTTATTGTTTTGATTCCTTTTTTTTTTTTTTTTGAGGAAATGTAAATGATTTTATTCCTCAAAAATAAACTCGGCTAAAAATCGGTGAGTGACGAATTACACTCGTGGAGTGTAACACAACAATAATACAATGAAAATGGGGCATCCCCCATATTACAAATCGTGATCTAAGTTGTCACTACCTAGATTATGTGATAAATATCCATTTTGTAACCTAACTTGCCACTAGCCAAATTACGAACTGTTTCAGAAATTTAGTTGGCACAGCAATCATGGCAAGGGCAAGGCCGCCTGGATGATAGCAAAAGAATGCCCCAAGGTTGTGCCATCGCATATCTAATGACAAGAAAATCGTTGACCCACATGCTTTTACAGACCAAATGGGGCATACCCCATATCAAGAAATGTAATCTAGACCTTTTTTTCAAATATCATCCATGAACTATTTTAGCTTTTTAACCTTTTATAGTTTTTACATCTTAACTTTGTTGTCTGGTGATTCCAAATAGTTATTTGTATCTTTTAGAACAGCAAATAAATTCGTAATTACACTCAAAATTCAAGGAGACCAATGCAATTCACCCTTTTTTGTTTGGACGGAGGATGTATTTTTACCCTTTACTAGTCTACGTAAAGCAGTCATTGTACTTTGACTATGATTCTTTTCTCGGCAGTAATTTATTGATGTTAGGCAAGTTACCAAAAAAAAAGTAGGAATAGTATAAAAACAATTATATAATTATATTTATATGTATTTATTGGTGATTATTGATGAAGCACGTTGAAACAAAGACGAGTTTTAGAATTTAGATATAATAGAAAACTTGATAACAATCTTCCTACCTTCGATAGCAAATAGTTAGTTGGAGCCAACGAGACATTGGCAGAACTTGAACACAATTATTGAAATAGCTAATTTTTTATTTTTTATTTTGTAAGGACCAAATATGTATGATTAAATTTATTTTTTTAATACTAAAATATGCATATCTAATACTATTTTTTATTTTTGTGGGGGCAATGCACACTTCAATTGCAACGAGACGTGAGTGACATGGTCATTGTTTCACGAAATTGGCCTTTAGTTTGCTAGCAAGTCTAGTTAAACATTAAACTGGGCTTAAAATTGAGTCGAATGTTAAATCGGACACACCAATTAACAATTGCTAGCAACTATAACTTATTGTAACTAAGCAAACTTTAAATTTACCAAAAATTTGAGGGAAAAAAGTTTTGAATGTAAGTTTCTAGACTGAAAATTTACAAATGGAATTAAAGGTTATCACTTGAATGATTGATATTTGAATTTATATATTCTATTTATTTTATTAGAAGAGTTTACTTTGATCAATATATAATTTATTATGAGTATCAAGATACAACATTTAAAAATAACTCATTTGACACAATATATTTCATTTATATTTTTACTTATTAAGTATAAGCTAAATTATAGACATTAGTCGTGCAAACCTAAAACAGTAATTATCTTTGAAAATTTTTTAAAAATAAAACAGTAATTGATGACCATAATCAATCAGAATCCGATTTATTATTATTATTATTATTATTATTTTCTTCTTTAATTGTATACTAATCTACTATACTCTTTTTATGTTATTTTCAACGTAATTTTTTTTTTAGTTCTTTCAAACATTCTTTATTATACTTGACTCGATTGATATTTCCTTTACTACTGTTAGTTTAAAAAAAAAAAACACAAATAAATATATTTTCATTTAATAACTTAAAAACGAATTTGTAATTTTAACAGATATCGGAGGACTCTACTCGTGTTTAAGACAAACATAAGGCGGAAAGCAAGCTCCAGCAGAAGTCGTTTCGCCGGCGGGGAAGAAGACCAGAGCCATGAACACTTACAGAGTTCTTCCCGCCATCCTCATGTGGGCTTTGGTTCTATTTGGAAGTCTAGCAATCATTCTCGTCAGTGCTCTATTGTAGTACAGTGGACTGTCACTGTCCTCAAGCTCTTTTGTTTCGGTATTTTCTGTCTCTGTGTTTTTTTTTTTTTTCCCAATTGATGGGTCAATCGAACCTATTTTCAGAACCGATTAAGCGATCCGAGTCCGGAAGCCTCATCGCACCCTGCTGGAAGAAGTGAACTTAAGAAAGAGGTACATCGATTCGTGCCCATCATGCTTTATTATTTGGGACTCTCTGCTGAAATTTGGTCGTGCTAGGTTAAAATTGCAGAGAATGGAGAAGAAGTAACTCACAAAGTATTCTTTGATGTTGAGATCGATGGCAAACCAGCAGGTATGTGCATTCTTAGTGAATTATACTGATATAGTTGATTAGCTCAGGAAAAAAAAAAAAATAGTGTATGCTTTGGCAATTTATTTTTTGTGTTTTTTTCTTTATCGTTTCTGAATGAAGTTTGCGAAATTTAGACTTTTGTATCTCGTGGGCAACTGAACTTGATCGTTGCGTGCAAAAAGGGATTTTTATTTGTGAGGAGAAGTTAAATGTCTTTGCAAGTTTTGTTACTCCAGTGCTGTTTTTTCTGTATTATTGTCTCAAGCAACATAAAAGAAAGATTACAAATGGATAAAAAGAACCTAGAGGAAGAGTGGTTTCTACTGCTCTATTTAACATTTTGATATTTTGAGGGTGTAGAACTTATACTTGTTTGCATCTTTAAGCAATCAACAATTGCAAGAATTTCTGTCATTGAAGTAGCCATATGAGGTTGGGAAAGAATTCTGATGAGTGTGTCTAGGTTATAACTTGAAATCCTGTACTTTTGTCCTCTCATCTGGATTAAATTAGAAGTTCTGCTCATATGAAGGCTTTTCAGATATCTGCATCATTTATCTCTGCTCTGCTATATATACTGAAACTCAGGCATTCTTTTATGAGTTTATGGATTCCCTTATGCTTTCAATGTGCCCATAACAATCTTCCTTTCAGGTCGTATAACCATGGGTCTTTTTGGAAAAGTTGTTCCCATAACAGCAGGTAATACGTGAAATATGGTCATTTCAAGTTTGTTTTCTCTGTTCTCATTACTTCGTTATTTCTGTAAGACTGTTACAGATACTTAACCATTTCATGCATGCTTTTTTTCCTGCAGAAAACTTTCGAGCTCTTTGCACGGGTATCCATGTAACTCTTAGTCCTTTCTCATTTTTTCATCTGGTCAGACTAGGATTTGTGAGAGAATATGAATGTCTACTGTCATATAATATCTTTATGAATTAGGACATGAATGATTCTAACTTTAAATTGTGAGAGTATTTTGGAAGGAGTATCCATATTTCGGGCTTTCTTAAAATTCATAATGGTTTTGATCAATACATATGGCTAACATTGACAGTGTTGTAAATTTTCCATGTCTAAGAAGTCAAAATGGTCTAGGATACCCTAGTTGGTGATTGTATCTAGATATATATGGTAAAGGAGGAAGCTAAACCAGAACATTGCATGGATTAATACCTCCAAGGAGCATTAAAACAATTTATCACAATGAGTCCTATGCAGGTGAGAAGGGAACTGGACGAAGTGGGAAACCTCTACATTATAGAGGGAGCGCATTTCACAGGATCATACCTGGCTTTATGATTCAGGGAGGTGATTTTACACTTGGTGATGGACGAGGAGGAGAGTCAATATATGGTAATAGATTTGCTGATGAAAACTTTCAGTTAAAGCACAGTGCACCAGGTAAGATTTCTATATGCTTTCTTAGTGTAGCCTGTGCATGTTTCTTTTAGCGTGGTATTGCCAAACACCGGATATAGTGGAGGGATTCGGGGAAGTGAATAATAAGCAGAAAATCAAAGTATCTTTACCCTTTGATTTCATCTGTGTGTGGAACAGGATTTCTCTCAATGGCGAATGCTGGAGAAGATACCAATGGATCACAATTTTTCATCACAACCGTCGTTACTAGCTGGTAACTACTTGGTGCTACCCACATGAGAACACCAACATAGAAATCAATAAAAGCAATGATCAGACCTCTCTAGCTTGTCATATATTACCTATCCTGTTGTTGTGTTTATTCTTGTGGTATTCCAGGCTTGCTTAATAAAGTCAGCTGCTTTACTTGTTTGAAAGGTTGGATGGGCATCATGTTGTGTTTGGCAAAGTGATTTCTGGAATGGATGTTGTCAAGAAGATTGAAGCTGAAGGGAGGCAGAGTGGAACACCCAAGAGCAAAGTGACGATTGCGAATAGTGGCGAGCTAACTGTGTGATTATCTCAACTTTGGTAATGAGCAACGTTAATTTCCCCTATACTAAAGACTTGTGTGTACCATCTGCTTTAGTTAAGACTGTAAGCAGTATTCGAGTTTTTTCTCGATGATTTCTGCCTGACACAATGTGAGTATACTAGCGTGTTGTACGATTTCAACTGTTTTATGTGCTGTTTCTGACTTTTGAATTTGCATCCTTGCTTCAGCATATACATAACATTTTGGAAGGAAAAAAAAAAACAAGAAGTGCATAAGTAAACCTTCATTGAACCTGTTAAATCGGAATACAGAATCATAGTGATACAATTTATTTTCAGCTGGTTCTTCCTAATGATACAATTTATGGATGCGACTCTAAATATGGAGAATATCAGGAAAAAAAATATATAATTAAATTAATCCACCGGTTCGGTTGTTCTTCCTTGTTCATCTTCTTCAGCTGTCATTTTTTGTAGCTTCATCCTTGGATTGAACTGCGGTATTCCGCTGTTGGTGACACATGCTTGAAAAATTAACAGAGAGATCAGAGTAAAGGGAAACGACTTTATTAATGTTACCGTTTATTTCCTGAATTAAAGAAACGTTCTTGACCATGTTGTCGTAGATTTTGGACTGGTGGTTCTCGTTCACTTGCTGGATCAACACGCGGTTCCGATCCAACACCGACTGCACCTGCTCGAAATTATCGGTGAAGGTGTTCCACATCTCCGACTTCTCGCCGTCGCCTTCCGGGAAGGACTGGGCTCGGAGAATAGAGGTTTTACGGTCAGCTTTGGCTAGGGTTTTATTACCTTGGCGGGGTTGGGGGTGGTCGTGGAGGTTAGAGGTGTCCTCGTCCATGCTGGATTCGCCGGCGGAGGATGACAAATCGATTCGGGAGGGGTGGCCGTCGTGGTTCATAGCCGGCGACGATAACTATATAATAGCAACACATGTGCGATGCGCTCTGGCATCTCAGCGAGTCAGCGTTGCTTTTAAGATATTTGTTGGATTGTTTAAAGCATCCGTCCGAAAATATCTACTACAGTGATGATTATTCTTTGTGGGTTAAGGAATCCAAAAAAAATTCACTTTTTGAGGGAGGATAAATGGAAAAAGATAGCTGAGTCAGCAAAGTGACTATCCGTTGACGTGGAAGTCTATATTTTGAAAGATGCCGGCACCACGTTAAGGACCTTTGCACCATCTCGAGACGAGGACCAAACACCACTATTAAGGAACCACATCACCGGATCTTTGTGGATTGGAACCACCTTAAAGTCACATGTCTCATTTGTATCTTGCCTTAAAATCCTGACAAGAGTTTGTTTAAAATTTACAAAATCAACTCACCCATATGATATGGAGGTCTTGATTTGGTAAGTTAGTTTTTTTAAGAAAGTTGGATTTCGAGGCAGTAAGTTACATTATTGTGGAAAATTAGTGGGCCACTGGGTATGTTAAAGAGTATTGTGTTGGCGGGCCTCTTCTAGTTTATCGATCATGGATTGGGCCTTTCCTTTCTGTTATCAAAGAACTTGTACTCTTTTTTTTTTTTTTTCCCAGCACTCTCTTTTTTGTATTTTTATTAAGGATAAATGGGACTGACAACTTAACTTTTGATAATGTAAACTTTTGGTCACTCAAATTCAAATTTTTTTGGTATCATTTTGGGCACTGAAAAATGTGTAATTCCATCCATTTTGTTCAAGTGACAAAAAATTGTCAGCGGCAAAAGTAACAAGAAATCATCAATTTTCGTTGAAATTAACCATCAAATTTAATAGAACGAGTAGAAAAGTTGAAATAAACGCGTTTACGGCATGTTGGTTATAATGAGTTTTGTTTTTGTTTTCGTTTTTATAGTAAATTCTATAAATTACAAGAGTAGTGGATACTTATGGTAGAAAAAGTTTTTTTTTTTTTTTGTTTGTAAATGATGGGTAATCATTTGGAGGAAAATTATTGAATAATTCCAATTAAATTACCTAGTAGTTGTTGGCATGTAAATGTCTAAAAGAACCCGCAAGTGCTCTCGACATCAAGAACTAGGAGTAAGGCAACACCGTGCAATGATCCCCGGACCACATCACCAAAATGTCAAAAGATTCTGTGTAATATTATTCTAGGGGAAAACATAAATAATAGTTCACAATCTTTGCATATGTATCAAATGTAATCCAAATTTTTAGTAGTATCAAATGTAGTCCACAATGTATCACTTTTGTATCAATTTTAGTCCAATTGACTGAAATTAGGGCAAATTAACGGTCAACTTAGTTGACTGTCAGTAAAAAAAAAATTTCTAAAGGAAAAGATTTCCTGAAAATCTTTTTCTTTAGATTTTTTTTTTCCTTCTTCTGAAGAAAAAGATTTTCAGGAAATCTTTTTCTTTAGAAACTTTTTTTTCCGTTTTCTGAAGAAAAAGATTAAATATATATATTTTTTGTTTATAAAAAAAAAATTTCTCAATACAAACTCTCTTTCTATAAGATAGATAAAATCAAGCTCACATTTCCTTCAACTTTCCAGAGGATACCATTCTCAAGCTCCTTGTATGGAAACGAGTCCGAGAGAAGCTCATCACCTATATAAATGTTCAAATAAGTCAATCAGTACCATTAAATTTGAATCTAAGAATTCGCATATAAATAATCTAGTAAAACTCTAATAGAGATAAGGAAGAAGTTATTTATAAAACATTCTATACAAATAAATTTCTAAAGAAATCTTTTTCTTCAGAAACAAAAAAAAAAATTTTCTAAAGGAAACGATTTTCTGAAAATCGTTTCCTTTAGAAAAAGGGAAAAAAAAGATTTCTTCAGAAAAAGATTTCTTGAAAATCTTTTTCTTCAGAAAAAAGAAAAAAAAATTTTGTAAAGGAAAAGATTTCCTGAAAATCTTTTTCTTCTTTGACTGACGGTCAACTAAGTTAACCGTTAATTTGCCCTAATTTCCATCAATTGGACTAAAATTGATACAAAAGTAATACATTGTGAACTACATTTGATACTTACTAAAAATTTTGACTACATTTGATACATATGCAAAGATTGCGGGCTATTATTGATGTTTTTCCATTATTCCAATAATACTTACTAATACACTGTAAGGGGTGGTAAAAAAATTCATTAACCCAAAAATCGCACAAACTCATTGGGTATTAACTCAATAAAATCCACCTAAAAAAATAATGGATTGTGTGGGCTTGGGCTAAATATGTAATGGACGGGTTAGGGTAACCCATTTGGTACCCTGAAACCCGCCCATTATGAGTGCAAAAAATACTCATCCAAAACTACCCTTAAAAGTATAAACAAAAACCCAACAACTCACTTATTTTAATAGGCCCATTTTATTTTTTTTTCTTCAAACTTATTTTTTCTTTTTCTTTATTTTTCATGTCCTACAATTACTTTGTATTTTTTCACATTTATTCTTTTATAATATTTTTAAATTATCCACTTATAAATACTAATTCAAAATTCGTTCCAATTCGAGTTCAGGCTCGGGTTTCGGGCTGAGTTCGGGCCAGGCCGGGTCGGGTTTGGGTTCAGGCCCAATTCTGGGCAGATTTTGGGCCGGTCCAGTTTCGGGCCTCAGATCCGGGTCGGGGCATACACGGATTTATATAAATATAAAAAATTAAAAATTGTGTTTAGACAAAAAAAATTACATACAATTAAATATAAAAGTATACAATATTTAATATTTCAAATTTTAGAATAGATTCAAATAATTAAAATTTGCCTAAAAAAAAAGAATTAAAATGAAATTAAAAACTTTATTAATAAACCATTGAATAAATCTTACATTTTTGTATAATAGGTATTATAGGTATGGGTACTGATAAACTATCCATTATCTATTTAAATTAAGACCATTAATTGAATAAATAATAGATATTCATTACCTATTAATTTAATATCCATTTAATATACACATAACTCGCTCGTTTGACCTATACACTGTATATAGCTTTATAATTCCAAAATATGCATAATTTTTATTCCAGGTCCAGATTGAATTTGAACTAAAAAGCTAGGCAAGAACAAATAGTAGAAATTCGCAATTCTTAAAGCATTATGATCCCATCAAGATCAAGCGGATTGAACTCTGGGAGAGATCACTGCGCGCAAGGGATTCTTCATCACCACCGTGAATTCCTGCACTTCTGAGAGGTCAACATCATCACCTTCAACAGCCTTCCACTCAAAAAGCCATACCAAGTTCGCCACGAAGTACTCCAAGTGCAGCAATGCCAAGCCGGAGCCAGGACACACTCTCCTTCCGGCGCCGAAAGGCATCATTTTTATCTCTTTACTCCCCGTTATATCAAACATATGTACTTCGCCGGCGGCGGCAGGACCGCCTTCTAAGAATCTCTCCGGCCTGAACTCCATGGGATTCTCCCACACCTCCGGGTCCCAACCCAAGTCGGCAACCATGAAATTCACTACGGCGTTTTTAGGGACCTTGTAACCGCCTAAAACCACTTCTTCAGTCACCGAGTGTGGCAGGACGAAATGCCCCGGAGGATGACGCCTCAGCCCTTCCAGCACTACTGCCTTCAGGTATGGTATCTTCTGCAAATCCTCTTCCTTCACCTCCATCGCCTCCGCCGCCGCCTCTTCTTTGGACAGAGGTAAAGACGGAGGCGCTCCGACGGCGGCCACTATGTCTCGATAGAGCTTCTCTTGGATAGCTGGGTATTTTACCAAATTGGCCATAATCCACTGCAGCGCCGTCGACGTGGTATCGGTGCCGCCGTTCAGAAATTCGCTGCACAAAGTCACAATCTCCCCTTCGTTGACCTCCCTTTTCTCCTCCGGCAATTGCAATCCGGCCAACGTGTCCACGTACGCCACCACATCATCATCACCGCTTTGATTTCCCGGTCGTTTTGCTTCAATTCGGGCTCTGATTATAGGGAGGAACACATTTTCTTGGTCGAGCCGCAACTGCGTCAGATCTTTCCAGCGTCCCCGGAACAAAATCTTCCCCAGCCTAGGCAAGAAGTTGAGCGTATTGAAACGGCCAAAACTCAACAACGCTTTCCTCGTCACTTTCTCAATCTCTTGAATTTGGTTCTCGCTGAGCTTGTCCCCAAAACACATGAGCGACAGCAAGCAGAACATGGCGTAACGGAAATGCTCAACCACCTGCGTCTCCGTCGCGTGATTCTGCAACCGGTTCACGAGGATGCCCATAACCCAGCGGCGGGCCCTAGAGTATAGCTTGACCCGGGACGGGTGGAGTATCTCGGAGGTGAGGTTTCGCCGGAGAAGGCGCCAAGTGGGGCCGTAAGCGGCGGAGCTGATGTTGTGCTGGTTGCTGTTAAAGATTTTTGCCGTCGGGAGAGTCTTAGGGCGGTCGGAGAAAACCGCGCCGTTCTGAACAAGGGCGGCGTGGGCCAGAGAGTGACTTCCCACAAATATGGAGGGACGGGAAGTGAATCTGATAGAGACTATGGGGCCGTACTTGACCACCATAGCCCGAATGATTGGTTCGATTTCTGAAAAGGATTTTCGAAGCCATAGCAGATTACCAAGAACTGGGAAGTTCCTAGGACCAGGAGGAAGACGAAGGTTGTCTTTCTCCTTATTCTTGGAGGAGGAGACCAGATCCAAAAGGGATTTGAGAATTGCACAGACACAAAGAGAAACAACGAAGACGAACCAGTAGCTCTCCATAGCTGACTTTGGAGAAGATGAGGAATTTCTCAGTGAGGTTTTCTTAAATGGTTTTTGTTGAATGGACAAAAAAACAAAGTTAATAGCAGAGAGGACACGTTATCCAGACTGAAACGGAGTGTCCACTTGGAGCAAAAACAGAGAAAGAGTAGTTTCACTTTCATTTCCCAATCTGTAGGTTTCTTATTGAACAATATTCTAGTGGAAGATTAAAACAAAGGAAACATAAAACATTGACCATACACGAACTAGGATCATTCTACTAAACAATTAAGAAATTAGCAAACTCTATGCAAATATGTAAGTTTATTCCCTATTCATTCACCTACTTCCAAGAATCCAAACTTTTTACTATTACATTTACTCTGCTCAGTCTTTTGTAAACAACTTTTACTTAATCAGAAGATGGAACAGTGGGACATCCCATAAAATTGGAACGATACAAAGAAGATTAGCAAGGATGACCAGATGGAACAGTAAATAACATTGTCAGTCTAGCTCCATTGTATTTCGCGATGGAACGTCCACTCAGATGGATTCAATGTAGTTTTCCCATCAGCAGCCACCAGGTCATGTGGTGAGTTCTCTGAAAACTCTGTAGGCATGGATTTCCAGTGTAGGCATGGCTTCCATTCTGCTTCCTTTAGCACCTTGAGTATCTCTTCCACCACTACATTACTCCCCTCTGCAGATAGGTGAACCCCATCCCTACACCAGAAACCAAAGATACATTGTTCAAAATGCTAACTCATCATAATCTCATACAGACATGTTTAGGAGACTAATTAACTTACGTGAAGCAGGCAGTCTGCCAATTTTCTCGTTTCTGGATTGCTGTCCAGAGATCAACAACTTTTATATCCAGTTCCTGACACAGTTGTAGGCAAGCTTCTGAATATCTTCGGCACAAATCATTTGTTCGGACAAGCTCACTAAATATTGAACTGCTTGGAAAAAGAGAAAAACAAATGCTGGTATTAGTCGAGCTACTTGAAAATTGGACAAGAAACAGAAACCCCTAACGAAATAGAAATGAAATCATGACAAGATGAAACCTATGTGCAGCAAGATTGGCATGTTATTACCTTGTGTTTTCCCGAACTTTGGCCTCGTTGACCGGTGGACAACTGAGGAAGAGCAGGCGAGTTGAGTCCGAAAGGCTCTGACTTTTAGACACCAAATTAGTCTTGCTATTAAATCTAACAATAAATGCTTAGCACAAAAACTCCCAAATGAAGAACTGGTTTCATCCAGATGAAGGATTTTCAAGTTTCTTTCAGGTACTTGGACTAGTAACCATAATGATAAACACCTGAGCACCAAAATGTTGCCTAGTTGTGTGCAATTTTTCAAATGGTCAATCAATTCCAAGTTAAAATTCTGTTTCTTAACTCTACTAATCATCGTCTATCTCAAACTTCAACTACTTACTACAGATAAGGTACCTTGAGATGAGTTGCAATTGTTCTCATGTTCTCTATGTATTCCGAAAGTGGTACGTGTGGACCCAGTCCAGATGAATGAGGTCCCATTGAATCATTACCCCCAAAGTAAACTATCACCAACGCAGGCTGAATAGCAGCATCCTGCAACAACAAAGACATTAATCCACAGCAAAAGTTGTCAAACTAATACAAACCAACTTCTATGAACAAGTTCCAAATGTCTAAGAAAAAACTCTTAAGTTTAATGGTAAATACAAATTGCAAAAGCATTCAACGGATCAATGTAAGTAGTAGTATAACATTAGCCAAACGCATGATTTGCATTAGCCAAACGCATGATTTGCTTAGTTAAGTATCTTGATAAGTTTCCCCATTGAAAATTCAAAAATGCAGACAGAAGCAGAAACACACAGTACCTTGGGAAAAACTTGATCAAGGACCTGGACTGCACGTCGAGAGTTCCAACCGAAGTAACCACGCAACACAATGTCTGCCTACAAATGACCATACAGAAGTGTAAAATGCAGTGAAACATATAATATAGCCGCACACATTGAAGAAGCATACATGATGTAACACAGCCGATAAATATAAACTTTTCCTAAATTAACAGTACAGATTATGCCTAAGTTAGCGATCACAATTAAAAACATTAGGAATTCTATCTTTCTCGTACGGTGTTGCCAATTGAAGTAATCTAGAACGTCGATCTCACAAAATTCGCCATCATTTCATTATGAAGTCCGACAGAAATTCAACAATTCAAATCCGACCAAAATTAACCGCAATGAGAGTTCATAGATAACACGGAATCGAACCGCAATGAGTAGTAGAAACGGAAATTAACATCCTCGTGGGAGAAGCTAGAGAAGAAGGTTAAATTACCTTGCGGGCGTAGATATCGGCGAGAGTGGAACCCCAACCGCCATTGCTGAAGCTAAACTGAACAATGGAGGATCCGAAGAGCACAAACTGAGGCCGCTGTGGTCCCACCATTCTCCGCTCTTGTGTGTGTGTGCGACTGCGTGCAACAGATTTTCCGCCGACTAAAGCGTGTAAAATGAGGCTTTCTCCGAAGCGTTGGAGCTGCGGGAGTTTAAATAAGCACAACCAGAAGGAGAAGGAAGGATATTGGCGTTGAATCATGAATGAATGCTTCGGGAAATTTGCAGCGACGGCCGGCCATGCTTTTAATGTGTACCTGTCCATTGACATGATCGCGTACTACTGCATTTATGACTAAACTCACTCGGCACCTACTTTTGCTGTCCGGCCTAAATTCATTCATGATTCATGATCTCTGTGTTTTGTTTTATTTCACATTTAGAAATAAAGTTGTATTGAAAATAAAAATATAAATTAAAATTAACAACAACAAAAAGGGAAAAAGTGTTTTGGTAATATAAAAGTAATATTAAAACTAAGTTTATTTTTTTCTTCATTTGTGCACGTCATCCTTGCGTCGAGCTATGCTAATCTTATTTGTACCATTCCAATTGTATTGGATGTACCCGAAGAGACAAACATAAGAAGTGAAATAAGGAAGCATAAAATGGAATGAAATAGAATAAGGAATGCTTCATAGTCCACGTAAAATGTCATGTTTCTCAAATTAATAATTTTTTTTAAAAGATACAATACATAAAATAAGTTATTTGACACGAATTTTCCACTTTGCCACTCCTCCCACAACAAAGTGATATTAGAATTTTTGTTGAAGGAACTGCAAGCTAATACTCTTTTAACAACAAAGTGATATTCGAAAATTGTACAAAAAAAATAAATAAAAATTAGATAGAGCATGTATGACGCGACATTGCATGTATAAATTCACTTCACCCAAAATTTGGAAGATATGTAATGTAGAAAAACGAGATTATGCTATTAGAAAGAATTTAAGAAATATGATTCTTTATTCAAGGGTATAAATATTTAAATTTCCAGACCTAACCTAAACTCAACCTAATAAAGACCCATACGTGACTTTTGTAGTTTTGTGTATAAGTTGACTATTTCTGCTACAACTGCTCAAAGTCTTCCATCAAGTTCTACTTCCCAGTTCATATACCATTTAAGATGCACCAATATATAGGTGAGGAAATAATGTAGGAAATAGGGAGGTGGGACCGGGTGATTTTTTGGTGTTATTAAGGAATTGGGCCTCCTCAAAGTTCAAATTCTGAAAAAAGGTAGAATTAAATATTAAAAAAAAAAAAAGAAGCTATTATTATTGTATGAAACATGGTTTGCTTGCTTATTTAGAGTGGTGGGAGTGATAAACCCAGAAAAGCGGGTTTATCACGCCACATCAAAAGCAAAAATCCACCTACTTTTATAAACCTACCTTCAGCAACAATAAACTCAGAAAAGCAATTTATCATGGGTCCCACTAATAATAATTCTATACACATTCATTTATACTTTTTAATTATAATTTATCAACTATAATTAATTATAAATTTATATTAATTTATTAAAATATTTAATTTAGTAAATTAAATTACATAATTCAATGAACCACATAAAAAAAATATGAAAATATGAAAATTTCCACCATTATGATAGAGAATTTGGACGAGGAAGACAATGGAAAAAAAATATGAAAATAAAATTTTCTAATAAAAAACTTAATTAGAGAGAAGAATAATTTGGATGAAGTAAAGAAATTAGAAATTATAGAATGAATTAGTATTTATAACAAAATTAATAGTAAAAAACAAAAAAAAAAACCAACAGCTTCATTAAACGTTCACAAGGAGCATAAAAAATGTAAAAAAATTTATAGCCGTTCAAGCTCACAAACAGCATAAAAAAAGTAAAAACAATTTCTAGCTTCAAAGGCTAGAAAATAAAAGAAAAAAAAAAAAAAAAAAAAGAAAGGAGAAGCCTGGTGGCAGACAGTTGTCTGCCACCAGGAGTTCCTCCCACTCGCTGAGTGGGAGGAACTCGCTTGGGCAATGCAGCGTGAGCTGCACTGCCCAAGCGTGTGGGACCCAGTAACATTAATAAACCCAGGTTCTGAAAACAGAACCTGGGTTTATGAAGTGGCAATATGGAGTGGTGTGTGGTGGGTTTTGCTGGGTTTAAACCCAGCAAAAACCCACCACTCCCACCACTCTAAGGATTTCATTTTGCTACTTTAAGTTAATTATTGTTTATGAAGCATGGTTTGTTGATGAGGATCTTTTGGTCGGACCTATACTTGTAGGGACATCTTCTAATTAAATTATGATGCTGAAATCAATAGTTAGGGGAATATATAGTTTACACAGCGAGTGAAAGTGTAATATTTCATTCATTCATGGTGGAGGGAGCATTTATAGGAGGTGTGTATCAAACCCTAAGGTGAGTGGTGTGGCTCTTTTATACCCACACGTATACATCTGATAACATCCCATAACGTAACAGTTCATGTTCATTTCTGCTTTGTTGGACAGTGAAGGAAGAATGGCGCCACCAAACTTTCAAGCTTTTGTATTCAATGCCCAATTGCAGATTTTTCCCCTCTCCCATTTCTCGTTTAAAATGCTCTGTCCCCGATTTTGTTGTTTCAACACTCCATTAATGCAACTCAATTGACAACTGATTGTTAATTGAGTTGCATTAATGGAGTGTTGAAACAACAAAATCTAACTGATTCATAAGTATTGTTATAGAAAAAGGAAGAATAGGTTGGGAGAGTGGCTATAACTATGCAACCATTAAGTAACACGACTTGTTATCTAGAGGTATGCAAATTTTGCAACACAAGAAACAAATGCATCACGAGAGTACAAATTGCCATTTTCCTCAAAGGTCTCCATTGGAAACACAAAGTTTAAAATAGACAGACCAGTTTTACAGCTTATTGATGACTCATCGGCCAAAATATACCCCTACCGGGAAATGTTCGGGGGAAGACAACTCCCCACCAAATACAAATACAAATACTCTCTCTGCTTCATTAAAAGAGCTCATTTTGTAATACTATTTTCACTATTACAAAATGAACTTACTTTTCTAATGGAACGCAGGGAGTACTGCAATGTCTATAGTACAATCAATGAATTGGCTAGAAGCTAAGAATGGAGAAAAATGAAAAGAATTGATTATTTGGGAAATAAATCACTTTCTTAGTAGTATACTACAAGTGTCTTCCTAGAAAAGAATAATATATCACGGTTTTTAAATATAAAATAAATTATCATACCCGTCGATTAGTGGCTTCACAAAGTCAGAGCTCTCCGCAACAGCAACAGCCACAGTGCTACGTGCATTCCGAAAAGCCGAGCTTCTAACAAAAGCTTCTCAAACCAAATCTCAACGTGAGAAAAGAATGACCTCTTTTGCCATAACTTAGACTCAATAACTGCCTCAGAAGAAACTCTTCCAACAATTAGAAATGATTCCAGAGAAGATCCTTGTATCTGTCCAACAGAAACACCCATACAAGACAAGGAAGACAAACAGTAATCAGAGGTTGATATGCCAAATCAGAAAACATAAAACGAATCGAAGCGAAGGTTCCCAATCCAATACTACAAAAAATTTCATACCAATGAGTTACTAACTGCTCGCAAGCAGTCATTTGTTTTCAGCATTAAGAGAATAACACGAGGCAGCCTCCTCAACAGTTCCGTGATTTGAGGAAAATACTGCGAAGCATACATCTGCGGAAAATTCAGACTGTTACAAAATCGCACTAACAATGTTCCATCCTTGTCAACACAAATCAGTGACTAACATAAACCCCCGAGACACCAATCAAAAAGCAGAGGAGCAATATTGAGGCATCAATACTAAGCAGCTCAATATATTTATGGTATTCAACATACAATAAAATGTATCATGTCATTGAGGATTCAGTTTTAAGAAATGTCTAAGTCTGAAGCTATTCTCAATAAATAATCACCTGGAGATCAGATCGATCACTGCTGTTAACTACAAGATGGTCGACAGAGGGGTCAATTATTCTTTCCCAAGGTCTCATTGTTAGTATCCCAGCAAACAGTGCATAAAGGTCCTCTCCGGCACCCAATTTCACACAATTTTCCTTTATTGCTTTAGCATCAGAGAAAACCAACCCCTGTAGCCACAATATCAGATATACATGTAAAAGGACACAAACAGGTAAGTTAACCAGGATAATTACTGACAAAAAATGCAGTGCACCTTCCAGAGGGCAGCATAATTGATTCTCATGGAATCCTCGAGATCCTTGTAGAGGCCATGATCCAGTAATATCAATTGTGGCTTTTTTCTGCCTGAAAGAGAAAATCAGGTGACCCAAGACTCTTATCATAATAATAACGAACAGGTCTAGTACAATTGTCTAACCAAATATGCTCCAACTGCTAGATGGCAGTGGGCGTACGAGTACATTTGCAGCATGTGGATCACAATGTACAAAGCCATGCTTGAACATCATTTCAGTAAAAGCTTGACTAACCTGCATAGAATAACATAGGCACACATGAACAAGTATGCATGTTGAACTTAAAAGGGAAATTACACTGGAAATAGTGCTGCATAAAAACAGTTTGACATTGTCTCTAAGAACATACTACCAGCTTGGTGGTCGAGAACTGAACATGGGCACAGTTGATAGAAGGTTAATAAAATTGAGGTGCAGAAAACGTAAACCAAATGATTATGCCTAGTGAACCAGCAGAAAAGTGAAGGTGTTAAATAAACCTGCCCTGATCAACTGTCCTTGATTTGTATACATGAGAGAAAACTTCTACACAATAAAATTTTATCCTTTGTATTTCTTGGTAGGAATTCGAAAAAATAATATGTCAAGACCACAAGCTTACCAGTTTTGCAACATCTCTGGGATGGATCCCAAGTTTTTTAATAGACTTCAAATCGTTTACTTGTGCACCATCTATAAACTCCATGGTTAATAATCTTGAGGTACTTAGATTCCAGTGAACTGAAGGGGCATAAATGTAGCGTGCAATTTGGGGTGATAACCTCCTGAAGTTGTCCATACACTTCACACTGTTTTTGGCCTCATACAAGAAATCAAGTTCCTGAGAGCCACCAACATAGCTTGTCAATATTGTAAGCACATCTCTATATAATAGGGATCAAATTTACACAATGCCATTTGACAAAGATTAGAAAAACAATATCATTCACTAACAGATTTTGAAATGCCATTAGTCATGGTCAATGATGAAACATAGACTAAATAAGAGAACCTAAAGGGAATTTTAGAGGTGAAAATAAATTCAGGAGCAGTCCAAGACAAAAGGAAGGAACTTAAGTCCGTGTAAAGTGATATTTTTCCTTCCGAAGTAAGTCTATTAAATGAACAACTTATTTAAACATTGCCAACTGCAAACATGCAGCAGATCATCACACTCAGTAATGCTATTCCTATAAAGCATATCACCCTTTCAGAATAGGATATGAAGTAATCAGCTTCAAGTATTTGAGTTATGATAGGCTCATCCATGACAGCGCCAAAACCCACTACATAACTAATTACCTGATCAATCAAAGAGTTATGGCCTCCATCAGTATAAGTTTTACAATAATCAAAGGTTTCAATCACAAGTCAAACTAAGATAATTACCAAGATCAAGTAATTTTATTTATTAATTTTTTAAAAGGAACAAAACCAGAAATATATATAGAGTTGAAAACTTTAGCAACTAGCCTTGGGCAAAGACTCGTGTATTTCGTCGACCAACCACCTACATAAAAGTTCAGAAAGTTTTGAATAAGAGGCAAGTCTCAAACGCAAAATAACAAGTTTTCATAAATTTAAGTTCATTTTCATTTAATTAGAAGTCCATTTTATATCTACATATTCTAGGATCATAAATGAAATCATAAAACAATGACAAACAACAGACCATTTAATGGTTTGTAAATATAAAAAATCCATCTTCAAGAAAAAACTAGCTTTGCTCATAGCATGAAACCAAGATAACCTTTGAGGCTGGAGAAATTCTCTACCTGTAATCAAAAGAAGGAAACAACCGATGCAATGTGTTCACAATTAACCCCACAGTTGCAGCATCTGCAGCAGCTGTATCTGTCATGTGAGTATGCTGAATCTGGACCACGCAAGATAACAGGTTAACAATAGAAAAATACCATCATATACTGAAATTTAAAATCCAGAATTTCACTAGACAAGATCGCATCTTCCAAACCTTTACAGCAACTCTTTGTCCATCACGAGTACGGGCAACGTGAACCTGGGCAAGAGAAGCACTTGCTATTGGGACAGGATCAAATTCCTCAAAAATCTGAAAACAAGAGACCTTCTTTCAGTTTTGATCATTTATGGGAGATGATGAATGAAAATAAAGTTCTAGACAGCCATGCATAAATTCAAGCAAAAATTTCTTGGTATTCAGTAGGTCTAGGGAAAGAAGGATCAGTACATACTTCATCAGGTGTCCCTCCAAGCTCTTTCTTGACAACGCCACAAACTTGGTCATAGGTTGAAACTGGGCATTTATTCAGCATGGACTCCCTCATTATTAGGACATATTCTTCTGGTACTAAGTACTCCTAAATAAGGTAAATAATTAGGCCCTGAAGATGGAAAACCAATGTGAATGCAGCTTATTTTGATAGTAGTATTTTTAATTGAAAGAAACGACATACCAGCTGACTGATATGCTGTCCAAGCTTGATATATACTCCACCGTTTCGAAAACAAAGCTCTTGAAGTCTACGGGCACCTCTGGTATGAACTTCATGTTTAGTTTTTGTCCATTCCGCACTTCCCTCCAGTAAGCCCCAGAGTGAGTATTGATAATCTAGTATCGGTATGCAAAAATACTGACGATAAGTTAAAACCTCACTAATCTTGCGAAAACTTCTCGTGCATAAAACCATTCTATAACTATAAATTGGCATAATACTTGAAATATAATAACAAGGCCACGTAATGAATCTGGTCCCTCAGCCAAAATGTAGGTATCAGTCCAACAACTAAACTCAGAGCAAAACTGGGCGACATGAAAATAGTGAGTAAATTAATTGCTCTAGTGACTTCTCTTTTCTTAGAGACCTATTTGTTTCACCAGAAAATTACTCAGAACAAATTTCTATAGGAGATCAATCCCCTCATGGACCTGTATGTACCACACTGAGTAAATGAAGATTCAAAAGATTCCTCCCACCCCCCACCCCATTCCATGATGAATTAGATCACCAGCCATTATATAACTACTTACTACTATCCTAAGGTAAACACCTATCAGCAAGAATAGAACTAAAAACTAGAGATAATCAATTAATACTATTATTTTCATTCTCCACACGACTTAGAAATATCTAAGTTTCGAAGTCACTACTCTACACGTAGTATCCATTACAGTTCAAGAAGCCACAGAAGAACTCACATAGCCCTAGAATTGTTGCCAAGGAATTGCTCTGATTCTCTTAATATGAAAAACGGCCACGTCTAGTTTTTCCCATTTGCATTTTCCATAGCCAATAACAAACCAATCTACATTTGCAATGGGAATAAGTTCAAACTTGCAATCATATTTAAGACTCTCTAAGATATACTATTAGGAAGGAAACCCCAAAATAGTTCTGCCATCCTTATCTTAACTCTGTGTGTTAACATTACTAAACAGTTTAATTCATATTGATGATCAGCCGGCGAAAAACAAAAAGAAATCGAGACCTAGCCTCGCCTGGCAATCATTCGCCAGAGCACAACTTCCTAACGCTTTCATTTTGTCAAACAATATTTCCTGTTGCCCAATTTGAGAGTCCATGGGCGTGAAAACAGAGGTAATTTATAAATACATCTCAGTAGAATTCCTATTGAACATTTATGCAGAGCGAATACGCTAACATGAATTAAATGTAACTGCAATGTCGGATAAAAAAGTACCGAACGCAATAGTGGCTGCGGTGACGGAGTCCCGGAATAGACGGATGGGGACGGTAGTAGTTAACTTGATAGCGCTCGCGGGGTCGTCGGAGGTCATAATCATAGCGGCGCCGGCTCCGGTGCCTGCGGCAGTGGCCGCCAAGAGCAGCTTCGTTCTGGCACGCCACAGCGATCTGGTCGCCATGTTTTTCTCGTCGTTGTCTTTGTTTTTTTTTTTTCTCTTATTGGTTTTTAGGGAATTTTGTTGACAACTTCGAGACTAAACGGTGAACCGGAAAATGTCTAAACCTACGGAGTAACGACCGCCCGCTTCTTTTGTGGTCGCGCCTTTTCTTTTCTTCCCAATCCTTCCTTCTTTTTTTTCTTTTTTTTAATTTTTTTACTTTTCCCTCTATTAGTGGTTACAATTATAACTTAGGGCTGTTCTAAAACGTCTTGGATTTGTTTCAAAAGTAAATTGAATATATTATAATTATTTTTTATCATTTTTAATATAATTTTTTACTATTCAGTTATATTATATTATATTTTTCAATACACTTTTTATACTATAAAATTATTTTTTTCAAAAATTTGTTTTCAAAATCATTTTTAAAACATTATAAAGAGTGTTGGCTATAGGAAAGTTGCCAAGGCCAGGTGAGCAGCGGCCAGCTTAAGTTGATGCCCCTGAGCCGGAGAAGGGCTACGGGTTAGTAGATCTTTGTTATAGGACTGGTGCTAAATTTGAGAACCCGTGTATGAAGGACGCACGTCACACTCCTATATGTCTCCCACGCTGATCTAGGAGGCGGTTAGTAACACATCAGAGCATATCCCTTCACATGAAGGAGTACATGTCATCAGATGACGTGGCATAACCCTCCTTCCCCAGCTTATAAATATGCGATCTTTAGACCCATGGAAAAGTATTGACTTATAAATTAGCTTACTTCATACTTCTTTATTCTATTCTGACATAAATTTCGGAATAGAATCAGAGAGTTAGTCCCAAAAGCAGGAGCAAAGGTAGCTAGACGACGTCTGCGGGGTTCGGCGTCAATCGAGGATTCAACAAAGAGCACCTTCAAGTTATAAGTCTAGCCTTTTCTTTTTCTTTTTATTTTATTTTATAAAAAATAACTGCAATAGAAGTAGAACACCCAAACTGGGAATGTGCTAGTTACTCCAAAGTTCCGATGTGGCACAACCTTTAATCTTTTATTTTACATTTTTCGATTTGCCAGCTTCAAAGCCATATTAAAATTATCAACCATTAGTCAATAGACTCTTGAAATCTTCTATATACTCTAATTTTGTCTATTTCGTCCTTTCTCTCTTACAACTCCATTAAGAGAATGACAATTAAAAAGATAAAAGAGTAAATGTAAACAAAGTGAGAATTGACCGATTATCATCTCTGGTCTGCACATGATTTGTCTTTTGATCCAACTCCAGACCCAACAACTAGGTTTATGATCCGATCAAATTGGCTCAGCGTCGGAGTATCGATCGCTTTTACTCAAGTCAGTCTAAAGGTAGAGACTCACGTAAAAATTCAAAGAACAATTCTCTACTTCATGAAAATACCTCCGATCCAAACAACGTATTCCTTACATCTATAAAGATTAAAATCACCTTCAAAATGAGGTATAGACTCTTTTTTTAGTTAACTAAATTCATGAAATGCTTAGATTGACTTTTACATCGGAGTTGAATTAGGGACAAACCCCGACGGTACAAGTACACCAAAGCCAACTGCAGATGGCGCATCAGAACGGATGAGACCCAGAAACCCTCAGGTAAACTATGCTTCATCATCAGTACCTTCAGGTCACCGGTCTCAACTGACAAACCTAAAGCGCTGCTAATTTCTTTAGTTCGCACTAAACTCAAAGCTATACCGAAGCAGTTCCCAATTGTAATTATGTATAAATACTTTTTCATTAAAAGTAATTACTATTAATATTTTTAATTTCCTTTCTAGCCAGGCTAGATTTGAAAGAGATTCTGGAAAAACGATGAGATCCTCAGGGCGGAAATACATGAATTTCTGGAACTCGATCTGGACTCCATTGATTATCAGTACTTAGCAGATTCTCTTCACATCTAACAAATGAAACTGATGGAAAGGAAAATGGATGATGTGTCACAGATGGTCTTCATAAAAACGAATGAAAAAAGGGTTTATCACAAATGTCAAAAGATCATATTTCCTAAAGCTAAAAGCTAACCCCTTGTGGGAACCAAAGTCGCGGAATGTCGGCTAAGGATAATGTGTTGGTTAAGCTTAATTAAGACTGCACATCTGGTTTTTATAACTTTATACCGAAAGCCCACGTAAGGATAAAAAGGTTGTATCTTTATTATCTCGATGAATGATCGGAGGTTTTTAGGAAAGAAAAAGGTTGTAATTTGATTGACGTACGTGGGATTCCCGAAAACTTATGATATGATACGAATAAGACACGTTAAAGTGATCAGTCAATTATTATACAATTTGAAAACAGGACACGAATAACAGTGATTTGTCAATTTATTTGTGATCGGTATTGCAACGCCTAGACGTGAGTGCTGGCCTAGGTAGGTAGTTTCGTGGGATATGGTCCGTGTGTGAAGCGTGTACGTGGCTGAAGCTGACGTATGATTAGGGCCCCTCCTCTCCTCTCCGTGGCTGAAAAGAAAAGCATCCATCGCAGCAGGTCATTTTCCTTTGAATCTTGATGGTTAATTTTCAGACACTAATTAATTGAGTAATGATTTCTATTAATCAAATCGTGGAAGATGAGGACAATAAGGGATTATTGAATCGTGACATAATATAATCTCAATCAGTTCGATTCGAAAGGAGGCCAACTCCACAATCGACATTTGACATTGACGTAGATATAATACCAATACAGTGTAGACACTGGACGCGAAATAACACAGTTACCTAATGAATAGAATATGACGCTAATGTTTTATACAAGTAGAGTATGTTAAAAGTAATAGTCAATTCATTTATAATCTTAGTTTATCACCATAAAAAAGAGCGGTAGTAATTTATGTTTCAACACAAATTCAGTTGGATAAAAGTGACGTGTTAACCGATACACGGCTCAAATTGCGACTTTGATGAGTTTAATTGAGTCATCATATATAATGCACTAACCAAATAAACTGCAAACTCTATTTCTTTGGATCTTTTTCTCTCCCCTTTCCCCTGGTGGAAACAATAATAATAATAATAATAATAATAATGTAATGAGCAGAAGGTTCGGAGATATGAGTAACCAATTAATGGACTTGTTTTGATGGTCAACAGTCAACACTTTCGCCTTTTATATGCAAATTTACTTTTACTTGTGGTGTTAGTATAAGTATTTTCTCTCTATTTGTTTCCCATATATATTTCAGCAGGCTTTTCCCTAATTTACATATATAGCTAGCTAATTTTATTGGTGGAATTAAAAATAAATTGTTTGAAAAAAAAAGAAGAAGAAAAACTATATAATAAATTGTTCCGCATATTTCTTAACTTTTAATTTTGAAAATTTTGTTTACTTATTTATTGTATTTATTACCATTTCAGCAAAGAAAATATTTTGTATTACCAGAAATATTCAAAATGAGGTTGACATGTAGAAAACTCGTTGGCGCCAATTCTACCAAAAACTTTCCTCTGTCAATGTTCAACCATTTTATATTTTATTTTATTTGGTTTCAGACAGGAAAAAAAAAAAAAACAACGGATTGTACGAACAAGCATTGACTCCATTGTGCTTCATCTGCTAAAGCATCTCTTATAACTCTTCCCTTGTTCGATTAGAATAGTCTATTTACAAAATTTACAACATTTTATAAGTTTCAATATATAATACTTAAATAGTTAATACTCTCTCTTTTTTAAGTGTAATTCAATGATGAACCACGCACTATTATATTAGTAAGTGTATAATTTGAAAGTAGACATTTCCAATAAAACATAGTGGGTAATTGAAAATTGACTAATCATTTATTTAGTGGTCAAATTTTTATTATTACAATAATAATCATTGCAATTTAAGTACTATGAAAGGTCTTTTTATAAAAATTCAAACTATTTTATAGCACCACCGGATCTTTGGAGAGGTTGGAGAGGAGATATAACTCTACTAGAAGATTTCTCATGCTCTGCTTGACTGCATACTGTTATCACGTTCTTGTGAAATTTCATTTAGCAGTCCTTGAATTTGATCTCGTAACCAACTGATCGTATACCAACTAGATTAAGCTCAAAAGTAGGTCGTAATAACTTTCTTACTATAAATTTTTTTTTATTTCATGACTTCAAACTTTTTAACAATTTTCATAAGGTCAAACACTCAAAACTACGACTTGTAAGCATAATATGCTACTGTTTATGTACCTAATTAATCTCCACGAGAAATTATAGCCAAATGGTTATAGCTTTGACTGAACACAGGAAGGAGACAAAGGCTGCTAAGCAAATTTGTCGCGAAGAAAATGAGAATTTGAAGAGCAAATAATGGGTATCTTTCTCCTCACTATTTTATTAAGTTGATATTCAACTAACTAATTAAGCCGCCAGCCGTCATAAAAAGTACGTTCAATGTATGTGATGATGGTTGAATTAATATATTAGTATAAAACAAATCAATTTGATTTTTCTCCACATTTATAATTTCAATTGTAAATTATAAAAAAAAAACACACACACACAAATTAATGAACAACTACTCCTATGTGTTATACACTTATTCTAGTAGAGTTCATTTTCAAAATAATTTTTTGTACTATTAGAATAATTTAGTTTTTATTTTTTTTTTACTTTTTTTACCCTTATTAATATAATTATACGTGATTCACAATTAATTGACCTTTAAAAAGTGAGGACATTATTAGAAAAAATAATGACAAATTACTTATTTTAAGAGTTGTATCTTATACTTCATAAAAGTTGTACATTCTATAAATTGAACGAAAGGAGTACTAGCTTGCTATTTAACTTTTTATTTTTATCCTTGCAATCAACTTAGGTTCAAACTTATGATTTTGTGTTACAAGACCAGTCCCTTCACGGCCCCAAAAAAAAAAAAAAAAAAAAAAAACCACTGTTAATCAAAATTAGCGGACATTGACCTCGGACTAATCTGTCCTCAACCTCTCCACACTCGACATTAATTTCATTAATCAATCCGAAAGAACAAAAATCATATAAAATGGTATAGATTCGGGAGGACAAGAGGGTTAGTGCATGTGATAACATGGATGATGAATTGGCATTCGTCGGTTCCACCATACCCGCTTGATTTTAATCAATCAATCAAGATTTTCAAACAAATTTGGATCATCACAAGCCATACATGCATGCATAGTACATTAATTAATGGTGGTACACAACACACCTGATACTTTTTCTCTGGTTCTGCTTTATCCTAAACTAAACAAATTAATTAATAAGACACAAATTATATATCTACCTGGTTTTGCCCATGATTACATGAATCATCTTTCCCTTCTTTTGTGCTGGTGGTTTACTAGCTATTAGCTTGCAACAATTATAAGAGTATCTTCTTCAACTCTACTATTTTCTCCCACTTTTCTTTATTTCTCTCTCTCGATAAAAGTCCAGTTTCATAAATGTACAATTTATTATAGCATTATGAGGTACAACACTTAAAATAAATAATTTAACATTATAATTTTCACTTATATATTTACTTTACAAGTAAAGTTAACCACATATTATTATACTCCATTCGTTCCATTAGAATAATCCATTTTGAAAAATATTTTTTGTTTCAATAGAAGAATTCACTTTCAAATTTTTTTATTCCTCGTACCATTACTAATATAATCATGCGTGGTTCATACTTAGTTGGCAAAATAGCCATATATTGTACATTGAAATTCATAATAAGTTGAACCCTTCTAATAGAACACGGAGGAAGTATCAGTAAATGTATGTAATGTAAACAAATATAAAGTTGACTATTTTAATAAAACAATATCTTTTTAAAAAACTGGATGACGGAAGGAGTAATATAGTTCTATATACTTCCTGATTTATTTTTTTTAAATGTACAACTTTTTATAAATTATAACACTTATATCAACTTTTTTCTTGATGGAAGAAGTAAGTTATGATTTCCCCGGTGCTTACGTCATACATGATTCAATCGTGTTTTTAACTAATCCAAATCCGATTATAAATATGGTTAACGAAAGCGATAACGTAATACAATTCCGCAAAGTAAATTCTAGATCTGTAAATTAAATTTACTGTTAAATACTTTTAAAGTTACTGCACAACAAAGAAAATTAAATTGTGTACTAGTTTACTTATTACCTACGAATTAAGTGTTTCTAGAATAAATTGAAAAATGCGACTGGAGTCTGACAATGACAAAGAGTGATGCACTGTGATATCGGCAATTTCATTTTTCAAACCAATCAATATTGCCACATGCGTCCTATGTGTGAATGTCGCGCCAAACCAAGCCACGTTGTAAACATAACTAAACAAAATTAAAGTAGTGATTTTTTACTAATAATACTAAATATTTTATCATCCAAAAAGACTAACGCGCAACGGAATAGTCAAAACAAACAACGAAACAACACACTGACGTGGTTCGATACCTACATCCACAAAATTTACTAAATCAATTAAAGGCGAGACAAGCTGAAACTGCTTTACCTACACACCTATTACATCAATAACCTTACATATTCTAAAGGCTCTTAAAATCCCCCTAAGATAAGAGTCAAAAAGTCTTTGACCTTAACTTTTCGAACTCTCAACTCAACCGAAAACAATACCTTATAGAATCATAGTTACCAAAATCCTTCTCAAAACAAATCAAATCTGAATTGGAAATAAACTAAATAAGTAATTATCAAATCCTACAAAAGTTAAAATTTCTTAATTAAGCTTAATTTAATCTTTCCAACACGTTCATTAGATACATTACGTAGAATATTGATTCATCATTGGTTTGGACACTATTTTTTATAGAGACAGATAATGAATTTGATAGTTTTTTTTTTTTTTTTTTTTTGTAATGAAACCCTGCTGGATGCAGTTAATTGTCGTTGAGAAATTACGTTTATTAGGTATAGTCGTTAATTCAAACCAAAAACTAAAACTAAAAAGAAAATTCAAACTTGTCCCGTTTGACCAGAAGGTTCCACTTTTCCGCGTGTAAAAACTGAAAATTTTTAAGAATCCAAAGTCATTGTCCAAATTTCCAGCTTCATAAACAGTCAAAACATCGAACCTTACTTAGTCCTCCTTGTCTCCTCTCCTCTCTTCTTCTCCAAGTTCAACCAATTTGAACCTTCCTCCCCAGAGAGAGAGAGCTCAAAACAAAAATCCAAAACCCCTTTCCTCTGCGTTCTTGTTCACACTATTTATAATTGGGTACGCTGTTGTTTGAAATTCATTCTCTCTGCTAAGATGGGGTTCTCGAAGGAGGAGAAAGCCAAGAAATTGTTAAGATGGATAAAGACTCTGTTTTTCCTAATCACCATGCTTCTTTCCTTCTTGATTTGCTCAGCCCCTGTTCTCGTGGTCGTCGCCGATGCACTCCTCCCGTCTGCCCTTTTGTCCGCTTCGCTTTCCGATTCCGATTCGTCCCTTTCTCTGCCGGACGTTTCTTCCCATCTAAGCAATTACGACTACCGGTATTCCCTCATCGACATACCTCTGATCTCCATCGTTAGGTCCGCCGTCATTCTCTGTAAGTATATATACCGATTATGACGATCTTAATTTTTAAAATCAACCTTAACGAATCAAAAGTAATGATATTCTTTTACAGTTGTTTACAGTTTATGCGACGGTCCGAAGCTTTCGAGGGGCCCGTACTTGAGTATTGCGACGGTGTTTTCGGTGTCGTCTCTGCTTTTCGTTTCGTTCAAGGCTTCCTTCGTGTTCGGTAACAAGGCGAGAGGAGGGTATGTTGGTGGCGCGGAAGTCGCGTTATTCGCCTGCTCATTGATTCTCGCCGTCGGCCACGTCGTGGTGGCGTACAGAACCAGTTGCAGAGAGCGGAGGAAACTTCTGGTCTACAAAATCGACATCGAATCCGTAAGTCAACTCAAACCCTTCCATTTACAACTATATTTCTCGGTAACGATACGCATATCAATTAATTAAGTACAATTTTCTTCTTCAAGTGAGTTATTTCTCTGAGGTAAGCAATTGGAATTTAGCATAATGCATTAGGTGAAAAAAATGGAGCAATTGGATGGAAAAGAGGGAAGGGGGAGGGAAAAATCTGCAATTTGCCTGGGGTGGGATCCACTAGCTGTATAGGGATGACCAAGAAAAAAATAAAAATAATTGAGTTGCAATTTGAATTTTGGAAACTTATCTGGTGTATTTTAATAATTTTAAAAACAGAGTATGACTTAATCCTCTGGTTGCGGGGGGAGGGACAATTAAAATCTGCAATTTGCCTGGGGTGGGATCCACTAGCTGTATAGGGATGACCAAGAAAAAAATAAAAATAATTGGAATTGCAATTTGAATTTTGGAAACTTATCTGGTGTATTTTAATAATTTTAAAAACAGAGTATGACTTAATCCTCTGGTTGCGGGACTATTACTAAGACCGTTGCGACAATTAATAAGAGGGTTGCCAATTCTGTTAGCCATTTAATCGGCTATTTACCGAGGAAAAAAGAAAAAAAAAAACTATTAATGAAGAACGAAGCATAGAAATTATTTTAAATCACAAATATATATTGTCTAAGTTTTGTTGTCTCTGACTGGCATGAGCTGAGCTTGGTTGATTATTGTTAATATTTATTTTGCCATTTTTGACTTCTTCTTTACTTTGTTTGTGGAAATAAACAAGAAATTGACATAGAGTTTCGAATCTTTAGTTGTAACTTGTAAGCATATTCATTCCTTCCCCTAATTTACAACGAAGAAATGAATGAGCGTGTGTGTTCGATGAAACATCTTAAACATAACTCTTTTACTATAACGGATAAACTATATATCTTAGCTGCAATTGCATCAGCATCATCATAACTAACCAATTTTTTACTTTTTTTTTAAATAATCAAATTGAATACAAATTTAGGCTCTGTTCTCTTGTGTCAATTTTTCAAGAATCATCAATTTTTTTTTTCAAAACTTTATACAAAGAAACAACTTTACTTTTTCAACAATTTAAAATTAAAATTTAAAAAATAACACAATCATTACACTTTTTTATTTTTCACCTACACAATTTTTCAAAAAAAACTTACCTCTAAAAAATTTCCAACAAAAAACTTCCCTCTAACAAAATTTCTCCTACACAAGCCACAAGAGAACAGAACCTTAAGCTGACAAGAAAGATTATGTGTGATGTGTATCCAACTATGTTCCTGTTGAGGGTGGGACCCTGTAGAGCATAGTCCATATTGTTATGCAGCATTTATGAACAAAATCTGTGCTGTTTTCAAGGAAAACTGGTATATCTGGAGTGGGGTTAGGCAATATAAATTGAAGCAAGTTGTTTGAAATATTCTGTACCAAGTATTATGGGATGGGTCCTAACTCCTAATTGAGCACAAATGTTAGTTGAGGTTCCATTGTAAAGTGCCTCTGACAACTCAAACAGGACCAGGATAATCCTTAATTTAATACCTTTTAACAGAATAAGTTTCATTCCCGTTCTATTAAAAGAGTTTCAACTGACATGAACGTTCATGTGTGCAGATTGCGGCATGGAAGAATGGATTCCCTAGATACCAGAAATTACCTGAAATTGTGAGAGTGAAGTAGAGACAAACGTGGATTCTTTTTATTCTTCTTTTTTCTAAAGCTTACGGGGGCAACTAGGACCATATTTCCGGCTCGGTTCAGGTAACAGCCCTATTGAATCTCGCTAATTTCTTCTAACGAGCGTTCCCTAAAATAATAGTGGCACATGCTTTTTTTGTTTGATCCAATCATATAGCCCCCCCATGTGAATGTGGGCGGCAATCAATTTGTACTGCTTTTCTGGGTAGAAGTATTAAATTTGATCAGCTTGGTGGTTTCGTTTGTGTGGCTCGTAACTCACTCATTGTGCTTCTTTATAAACAGGTCATCCGAAGGAGGATCTGCAATCTGATTGGTCCATTCCACGAAACAAACACGTCAAAAGCTGATGTGGTTAGATACACTCTGTGTGTATATATATATAGAGAGAGAGAGAATTATATGTAGGTGTGTATGTGTATGTAGTAATGTAAGTATAAACTGTAATGGCATCTGTCGTTCAGTTATTCTTCCTTATGTAGAGGCAGAAGAAAGAAGATCAATACGAGACCAATTTTGACATTGTACAGTTCTTTTTGGGCCTGTTATTTAATGAAAGTTTGAGTTTTGATTTTGGGAAAATAATTTTATAATATAAAAAGTGTATTGAAAATGTAAAAATCGAAGTCAACGATAATTTGAGAGTATTTTACAATTTTACAATTTTGTGGGGATTGAAAATATAAATTTTTTAATATAATTTTCAAAATTTTTCACGGTTTTCTTTCTCTTAATCGGAAGAAAACTTGTACGTCGATTGAGGAGAAAAAAAACCGCGAAAATGTTTTGGAAATAATATTAGAAAATTTCTTTTCAATCTTACAAAATTGTAGAATTTGTAAAATACTCTCAAATTACCTTTGACTTTGGTTTGACTACATAAAATTTGCTATAGTAGGTATTAGTACTAAAAATACAATAAAACAAAGTATAAATATAAAGTACAAGTTTTGAATTATGTAAATTTTTAGTACTAAAGTTATAAACAACCCAAACTTTTAATACCAAAATTGTCATGTTTCCTTTACAATTTAATCAAATCTCGAAGGAAGGCGGCAAATAACTAAATGCAATTCACCCATGTTTTTCCCCGAGTCAAATTGCAGTGGTTAACATATCTTAAAGATCAATGCAAATTACTCTACATAATTATTCACGAGTCACAAATTACAAATTTAAAAGAACTATTTTGTAATGGATAGAAAAGAATACTAATAATAGCGTTTTGACTGGCTCCTGCATTGTCCTAATTTTTGGGGAGTTGCCTGAATGGCGCAGGCACAACCCACATGGCACATGGAGATGGAGATGACGGTTGCTGAGTCCCACATGGGATGACTACTGACAAGGGAAAAAGAAGGACTGCTATAAAATGGGTGTTCCGAAACCTTGAAAACCATACCTTTCTCGGCCTTTTGGCTAAGATCAAGTGTAGTATCTGTTCTTATCAGTTTAATATCTGATACGTGGGTCATCGACCCACACGATATTAAGTTTATTTTTATAGGGAGATGGCCCGTTAAGGTAGCTTGCTACTTGGGCCGTCAAGCGTCGCCCATGCGTTGCACTATAGCACGGGCCTGGCGCATCCCTCCAATTCAAAGTATTAAGTATTCAGGCTAGCTTTCGGCCCAAATGGGTAAATGCTTAACTAGCTTTCGGCCCAATTAGAGCCCATATATAAGCCCATTTGTATAAATAGGTCAGGAATGACCAGCACCGATGTCATAAATTCAAATAACGATGGAAAACCAGAGCGCAATTCAAACTTCCATTCAACGAAATCTTTTGGCGTTAAATTTTTACTCATTCTTCCATGGCGGGAGGAGCATCAATCGCCATTGAAGGTCCCCACGAGCTTTTAGAAGTAAAAGAAATTAGCTAGGGTTTGTAAGAGGAAGGAAAAAAAGTAGGGTTTTGATACGACGTCGTTGGCTGAGTATTAAGAATTAGCGGTTGCAATGTGTAAACGCTACTGTTCAATGGCGGCGATGAAAACCGACGTCGTTGCGTAACGAATGAAATTTACAGTGAAGCGTGGAAGTGACGAATGAAGAACTGAGAACGAGAAGGGGAATGCAATGAGGTTCAATTTCGACTTTTCAGAATCAAACGAAGTCGGCGACGGTCGTGAATCCCTAACGCCTCCGTCTACTTCAACTCCAGCCGAAGAAGTTCAATGGCTTCCGCTCCAAAGCCACCCGCTCTTCACTGCTGCTGCGCACGGCAGTGCTCTTCCTTCTCCCCCTTCCGCTAAAATTCAAACTAATCTCTTAGCGTGGGATGGAGCTTCGCGCCTTTACTTTTGGGACCCCAGCAAACGCTGTCTCCATCGGATTGCCATTAAGTTAGGGGAGCCGGATTCTAGTTCCATCCTCGCCGCTTCTCCCTCTAAGGTTTCTTTCCTCTATATTGGATTTGCTTTACTTTAATGCGCCATTATCTTGTAGATAACTTCTATACCTTGGTGCATATGTGCCATATAGCTAGGGTTTATTTGCGAATCGATAATTGCCCTTGTGAACGAGTTATTTTTTTCTTCCTTTGGTTGCGTCAAATAATGCTGCGTAACCCTAAATGAGGTCATTAAAAGATTGTGTTTATTTTTTCTTAAGAGTTTTCCTTACCTATAGTTATGCTTCGAAAGATGCTTTGGGATTTCAGTAATTGTGCTCGTACATTTTCATTTGTGTTTGATTGGCTTACTCAAGAGCTTTCATTTGTGTCATTAAGATAAACAACACTATTGAAAGAAAGTTCTCAAGTTTGTTATGGTTTTAATGTTGTTCCATTGTCAATTATATAATAATAGTTAAGAATTAATTTCTACAGGTTTTGCAAGCAGATGTGCAGCTAGATTATGAAGTCCAGAAAATATCCATTAATAGAAATGGATCAGCAATACTCTTGTCTGGTTTGGGGAGACTGTGTGTCATGTATCTATATGGACAGAGTTCAGCAAAGCAAAGTACTGTTATTTGCCAGTATGTGCTGAATTTTAATCCCGATGCAATTCTTCTTCATTGAATATTCATTCTTCTGTGCTTTTATCTTGTAACCTGCTATTTGGATCAATGAAAGTCTGCCATGATCACAATGTTTACTTTAACACAGGACTGTCGTAATTGGGTCAGAAATCTACCTCAATAGCAGCAGCCTGATCCGCATGTTACAAGTTTCTTGGCATCCTTGCAGTGACATACATCTTGGGATTCTTTCTTCAGATTCAGTTTTCAGGTATCGTTTTGTTTTATTTGATTGCCTGCAGTTTCAATGATTCCGATTCCCTATCCTGTGAAGACTAGTATGTTGTTTTTATGCATTTTATTATAAACTGGTGAACTTCCGTGGGACTTAAATTCCATTTAAGTGGTTATTATAATATGATTAGTGTGAAGGCATACCCTTAGAAATTGGTAAGTACCTTCAAAAGTTTAAAACTGCTTGTGCTGGACAATCTAGAAGTCCTTGTAGTTAAGGTTTTTTTTTTTTTTTTTTTGGCCTCATCTTATTAGTTGTGACAGTTTTCCCTTACCTTCTCTGCAGAATTTTCAATTTGTCTGTGTCTCTTCATCAACCAGAGCAGGAGTACTATTTGCAACCTTTGGAACCTGATAGTTCACTAAGAACTTCAGCAATCTGTCCTGTTGATTTTTCTTTTGGTGGCAATCATTTGTGGGACAAATTTAGTGTAAGTCAAATATGACAATGCTGGCTGTACTGTCATTGAGTCATTTGCTTTTGAGTTTTTCATAAGAAACTAACAGGTAAATTAGTGGAAATCAAATGCAATTGACCAAAGTGCCTTATATAAAGTTAGAAAATCGGTGAAGAACTGGTTATCTAAATTGTTATATTACATTGTCATTGGATGGAAGTGATAATGTTTGGTTCTTGAGATTTGCATTGGTTTTTGCATCCTAGCTAATGTTGTGATTGGTGCTCTCAATGTTTTTGCATCTTATACCTGATGAAAGGTCTCACTTCTTGTTGTTGGCATCGTTTCACTATCAGACCTTGAGATTTCTTTGTTTTTACAAGAATCCTTCTCCATTTCTTTTTTAATGCTCTGAAAGGACATTCTGATGGGCCTCCAACTATTTGGCATTTATCAATTTATATGCTTGAGTTCTTTGTGATGTTTACAGTAGTTTCTTTTATCTGCTGTGCTATTGACACTATCTGACATTTGTAATTCTGCCTTTTAGTAACATTCCAATAATCTGATATATTGCTGGTCATGGAGACCATTGACTATTGAAGTTGATGCTGCTAATTTAGTTACCCTTTTCTCTATTGACATGCTAGTTATCATTGCTAATGTTATAAGTACTTCCTCCTATATGCATGGATTACGACCTTTACTAACCATAGTTGATATGTTTTCCTTTCTTTCAGAATTTTATTCTCATGGAAACGACTTGTATTCTGTTTTGCAGGTTTTTGTTTTATTTAGTGATGGATCAGTTTATGTCCTTTGCCCGGTTATTCCATTTGGAAGGTGATTGGCTTACTTGTTCTGAACTTTTGGTCATTAATATGCTGGGGTAATGATGAATTTATTTGCTAAAATTCAAGGTTTTGTTTTGGCAGTGTATACAAATGGGACACCCTGCTAGAAATATATAGTGATGCCAACACGTTTGGCTTAAAGTCTTCAAATTCAAAAGCTGTTAGCAATTCTAATATGGCAATTTCTTGGTTGGAAGCAACATTTCCTGAATTAGCTCAGCAAGCCACAGAAGGTGGAAACTCGTTTGCCCTTAAAGCTCAGCCATATGCTTTTATAGACTCTTCTTTGTTACTGCAGGTATATTTTTGTGTATAAAACTTCCTGTTTTCTTTGGATTCCCTTTCTTCTGTTCACCTTTGCATACATATTTGGTAATGTTTTTTCATGTTGGCCTTTTTGTGATTTTGCTAGTTGTGGTTAGCTAACTGAAAATAAATATATTAACTTACTAGGGGCCTCTGCGTAATCTAAGTAATGATGAGAAGGAACAAAGTCAAGTGGACAATGCTGAAAGTGAAGGGCGTGCAGTTAGTTTTCTTTATGATCTAATTGGCAAAGATTCAACATTGATTCTTGCATGGAGTGATGGGTTACTACAAATAGATGCCTTGGCTGATGAGATACAGCCAGTTTGGAAAGCTGGTTGCCCTCCTCGTCTCTTTGTCAATTCACGTGAACATATACTTGGTATAGCTATGATTTGTGAGTCTGTTTCCAGTGATTTAGGTTTTCTGAAGCCTGATCTTAGCCTTGATTGTAGTGTTTGGTTGGGGCATCCACCTCCCCTTTTAAGGTTGGCTGTTGTGGATCTTGCTCTGCCCGGAAATGGCGGGTCATACATATCAATGTCTGTCGATCCCCTTGTGCCGGAAAGAATATATTGCCTTCATGAGGGGGAAGGAGTAGATGCAATTGTGTTGCATTTTCTGCCTTTCACAAGTCAGGCAACTGGCAAGGAAGGGACAAAGAGGAGTCCATCTGTACATCCTGTGATCAGTTCTTTCCAGGGAGAATCCTCCACGCCACTTCCCATTCGTGGTTTCTTGTCTTTAGCTGATTCAGCTGGAGATTCATGGATCGTGGGACTTACGTCTTCCAGAGAGTGTGTTGTGTTAGAGATGGAGACTTGGAAATTATCCCTTCCTTGCATACTTGATCAGGAGAAAGATTCTACTGGTGCAAAAGAACAGGAAGAAGTTGAGGTTCCAACTATCATTAGCAAGGATCTCCTTAGTGGCCCGAAGGTAGTTTTTTTACCACCTTCTTCATCAAATCTACGCTCTGTTGCTGCTGACTCTATTGAAGGACGATCAACTATTCATCAATACTTCAAGCTATTTCATGAAAATTATATGGAATACGCTCACAAGGTAAAATTGGTTTACGATCTAGTAGGTCTATAGTTGGAAAGCTTTGTTTTAAAGATAAAGATGGTTACTACTCTTGTTATGTACCTCCTTGCTGTCTTATTCCCTCTTTGTAGGGTTTTAACTTGTGCTTTTTCCAATTTTTCTAGGTATACTTCGAACTCCAGCATCACGCTCCTCATCTGAAGAAAATCTTAGATGACCAACATTCTCGATTGCAAAAAGCGGAGCAAAAGCTTTTAGAAGTTGAAGAGAGGCAGGAAGAGTTGGACAGTCGCATTAGCCGTGCAGTTGAGCATCACAATGTCATTGAAGAGCGCCTACTCAGATTAAGAAACCTGCCTGGGCTACACAAGAAACCTTTGTCAAAAGCTGAACGAGATTTTAAATCAGAACTAGGTAATTTTAGTTTTCTTAATGATTTTAAAAAGACCTATAGGGGCTTAACATCAATTATTTGTATATGCAGATAGATTCACTGGATTGGAATTAGATGCGTTGCGGTCTACCATTGAAGCTTTGGATTCAAGGTTGAAAAGACTCACTCATTCTCCACGGGCGAATTTAACGAGTAAACACAGACAAATGTTAGGGAGGAGGGCCAATCATGTCCCGGAAGATGAAATATCTCAGCTGAGATCTTCTCTGTCAAAGCTTTCGCTTCTCAACAAGGAGAATACCAAAAGAGCTAAACTCATAGATTCTTCGTTGAGAAGCCGTGAATTAAGCAGGGATTAATGACATCAATTAAGAGCCCAGGGAAAAAAATTTTTCTACTGCCTTGTTGCTGCTGTGGTAGGTTGACGTGAACAACATTATGCAGTTGTTGTTTGTAACTACTTGTTCTGTAGAAAGTTGTACTTGTAGGTGAAGTCTCGCAATATAGTATATCGGGCGGACTCATTGAACCTTTGCTGAATCCTGAAGGGAAGAACTGGAAATGCTCGAAATGTCATCAGGTAGTAAAAGTAAATTTACCTTTTTGAGGGTGATACTCTTATTATTGGTTTCTCTGCTAGATTGTAGCCTTTGTAATTCACGGAATCCATTCCTCAGATATTTGGAAAAACACTGTGGACTTGTTCTTCCCGCCGGTAAAGGTAGTTTCTTTTTTTCTGCTCTATTAGAAGAGCCACCTACTCTCGTGACACATAAAAATGGACTTTTCTAATGACGCTGGCGGAGGGAGTATACAATTTTTGATCTCTTTCACGAAATTGTCATTGTTAGACCTACCTATCTTAGTTTGGATTATGGAGAGCTCATCTTGATGGGTTTCTTGCATTTTTTTTATCTTAAAATCTCATGCATGTAACTGTAGAAACACGCTGAAATTAAAGTAAAAAAAGAATGAGCTAAACCTGCACCTGCACTATATATGATCATCGTCGTATTTATTAAAATACAATACATATTGCTAACTTTGTGTTTCCTAGTCTAGAGAGAACTCCCACTATATTATTTTTGCCTTTGTACTTTCTTTACATGGCTTTCCTGCACATTTCTCTCCGCTGAACTATGATTGGGTACCGCTTCTGTGTTCTTGTGGTTGGAAAGAAAACCAGCTTATCTTTCTCAGCAGGAACCCAACTGTTGTTGTTGTTGTTCAAAGGTAAAGATTAACGTTAATTTCTCAGAAAAATTATAAAAACTCATAAGGAAACTACAAGAAGGGTGGTGGTTTACCTGAAAACAGTGACTATGTGGTGAAGGAAAACTGAGAGTTCTACTCTGGCAAGCTCGTATCCAGGACAACGCCTCGGCCCTCCGCCGAATGGCGTAAACACATTCAACGGGGTGGTCGCTCCGGGATTGTTATTATTCTACACGCCGTAAAAATTCCGATCATCAAGTGCGAAGAGGAAACAGAGCAAATGTGAATTAAGCAAAGATTGATGTATACCTGCCACCTCCAAGGGTTAAAAGAGCGAGCATCTTTGAAATTGTCTTGGTTTAGATGTACGGCTCTGAAGGAGGCAAAAACCTTCCATCCTCTTGGAATTACATAACCTGCTTGGATACAGAAAACAAGAGAGATGCATATATATTATTCTTTATCAGTTCCGTTCAAAGAGTCTTGTTTCGAGTCAGTGCTTTGTAACTGAAAAATAGTTAACAGACTCTTGTAATGGGGGGGCGCGGAACGAGTAATCTCAGAAAAAAGTGGGTTCTCACCTTTGATATTAACGTCTTCAATTGTTCGCCTAAACACTCCACTGATGATGTTAGCCGCACGGAGAGTTTCATTAACCACCTGAAATTCCAAAAAAAGGTTAGTTTTGTTGAGATGAAAAGTAGTAATTTTCCCTTTTCTTTAACAATGATAAAATGCTTTGTTGACAACTTACACACTGAGTGAACGGCATGGATTTATAATCGTCCCACAGCAAACCCTCCATTTCACCTTTTCTTGCTCTAATCTCATTATGCTCTTCCTGCCAACAAGTAAAAAAGCTACAAATTATAAAACTCAAAAACTGAACAATTCCCACTGAAATTAAAACAAAAAAATCAGATTGATTTATTTTTCGTCAAGAAAAAAGTTCATGTAATTGTTGGTGGCCCTATTGAATGTTCCCCCACCCATATTAATAAATGCATTTTGGTTGTTGATGCAGCTACAGAGGCCGGCCGGCCACAGCCGTCGTAGGAGTAAGCATAAAACCGATCGTCAGTTCAAAACTTTCTCGAAATGAGAACCAAACTTTTACATTCACCTCCTGGTCCGACAATTTATACAAAAGTCATCCCACATCTTAATCTAAAGCTGCAATTCAACGTAAATGCCCGCTACTTTCGAGTTCAAGAGGGACCAGAAAGAAAGCCTAAAAAACACTTTGCAACTCTAGCTCCAAAGTCCAAAGACATGTCACAGACAAATGGTTAGGACAAGTCTCTGACTAAGGAAAATAGTAAGTTTAGTACAAAGCTGTAAGCGGCGGTGTTGGGGAGGCGCATGCGCAGCCGCAGTTGCAGGAAGAGTTTGTTGTTCAGACATCATTTTGTCAACTCTCCTCTCTTCTCTTCTTCTACTAACTCCCTCATTATGATACTGCTATACTACATGCTTTTCTGTTTCTTTTGACTAGCCAAACTCTTTTTTTCTTTCTTTGGATTACGGTTTGAAATTGTACCTTATTACTTACTTAGTATAAAGGATTGTACCACTGAACTGTTCTATTGGAACGGAAAGGAGAAAGTAAGTTGTAGAATGCAAAAAGAAAGTGTTGCTTTTAAGCTTTTTATAAACATGCTACAGTATTTTGTATTCCCAAATCAAACAAGTAAGAACATACTACATGATGTACATATATAGTTGAGTTGATGATTAGCCATTTTGTTATGTCGAGAGGACGACAATAATAAGGTGGAAGTGAGACTTTTTGTTTCCCCATTAGCCTTAACTTAAACAACAATCTTGTCACCTAATAAAAGAAGCAATATGCAAATACTCATAGCTTAACATCACATGGGTAAGAAAGAAAGAGTTATTTAGTAACGACAAAGAATTGCATTCTGAATTATCACTAGTGTATCGTAACTCTTTTAAAAAACAACGCGTTTTGCAAATAAATTTTAAATATGAACAATAAATATTGAAAATGTACACAATTTTTATATGGCTTTGATTGAAACAAAACAAAAGCTTCTAGTCTTTCACCCCCCATTTTGATTCTCATTCTCACATTATCCTTCTAATTTGTCGGCCACTCTCTCAAACTAACAGTATGCCAAACCACATAGCATCATTTCAACTCTGCAATCAGTTCTAAATAGAGCCACCACCACCTCCATTTAATTAATTTACTCCGACGGCCTAGGTGTCCATTTCTTATTATTATTATTATTATTGCTCTTTGTCACGATGATATGAAATTCAACTTTCTTTTTATACGTTACTAACACTACACGATACGATACTATATATACTACACGATACGATACTTGTAAGTTCTCACGTTTCATATGATATATAGTTTTTCGTGACAATGCCATCCCATGTTATGGTCCTATATAAACTCCGAATTTTATTTTGGTTGGATAGGAAGTTAGATAAGGTAAAGGAAGTAGTAGTATAGTAGTAGTCTTCGACACTTAACCACGAGTGGCCTCTGTCCAACATAACATCCTATTCCTAAGATGGTGGTGGGCCCACTATTTACTAGGGTAGTTTTATTATTTATTTTTTTAAAAAAAGTAATTAATTCCTAAAATGCAATCAAATATATAAATGTCATTAATTAACTTACCCTGAGCTGAGCCAACGCGGCGGGAGTCTCCGTCAAGTATTTGACGGCGAGAGTCATGATGGTGGAAGTTGTGTCGTAGCCGGCGACCAGCAAAGCCAACAAGAAATCCACGATTTCCTCGTCGGAAAATCCTCCTCCGTTACCGTCTTCATTAAACAAAGCCCCCAGCATATCGTTCTTCTTTTCACCTCTCTCGTTCTCCTTCCTCCTCTCCCTCACCACCAAGCTCAAGGCCTCCGCCACCTTCGTCCGGGCCCGAATCGCTCTCCGGTAAGTCGGCGAGAAAATGCGCAAAGGAACAGAGAAGAAGCCTTCGATTACGAGCATGTACTCTTTCATCAAATTCTGCGTCCACTCGCATGGATCGAAGCTCAACAATTGCTTCACCGTTAAATGAAACGTAATCTGCAATTCAAAAAATATATGATCACGGAAGCTTCTGTGAAGAACGAATGAAATTATTAAAAAAACAAAAAAAAAGATTTTAAAAAAGGCAAAGAGAATAATTGCTTCATACCCATGCACATGTTTATTCTGCTCTAAAGTCCATAAAAGCTAGCACTTCATATAAATATAAAAATACTGTGCCTAACTTTGTGTGTTTCCGGACAACCCCACTAATCTTTTCCCCACCAATGTTAATGATGATGATAACAACAAGCTCAGCTAGGCTCGACTCGAATAGACCGGGTTTAGTTACCTTCTTGGCTTCGTCCAGGAGGTGGACGCGGCCGGTCCAGGAGTCCATGTTGAGCCGGACGAGGCGGTCTATATCCATCAACAAGTGGTCTTTGATGATGGAGGAGTTGGCGAAGCTCATCGTCAGAGAATGCATCCTCTTGTGGAGGCTCCCTCTCATCAGCAGGAGCGAATGCCTCCCGAGCAAGTTAGAAATCGAACCGGATAGCTCGACTCGAAGAGCTTCCCTTCGTTTTGCAAGATGAACCGGTTCATCTCCGGGTCGGCCGAGAACACGGTCGGTTCCCCGAATATGTGGGTCGTGAAAACGGCAGCCCGAAGTTCCCAGGCGGAAGACGGCGGCGGCGGCGGGTGGTTCTGCGGAGGAGGAAGAAGGAAATTAAAGAAACGAAAAGGGAGAAGAGCGTGTAGAGGATGGCCATGGAATTGGAGCCCATAACTTTCTTTTTTTTTTTAGAATCCAAGTAAAATTGACATGGAGATGGAGAAAAAAGGAAGGAGGGAGTGATATAAAGGGCGTAGTGTGGGCGTGTGTGTATTTATTGGGTAAAATGAAAGTGAAAGTGGAGAGAGAAAAGAAGGAAGAAGACGAAGAAGAAGAAGAAGAAGAGATAGCATATTAATGGAGCACACGGGTGGCATTTTTGGAGCAATCTGTATCTGTCAAAATGGCTTTTGTTGTTTTCTTTTTTATTTTTATTTTGTGGTTAAAGAAGGGAAGAAATTAACGAAGAAATTTGGCTATGATAAGAAAGATTAGTGTTGGTTATGCTCTTTCCCTTTCTCTCATTTTCGTTGCTTTAACAAATTATAATAAAATATAAAAGGAGATAAATCATTAATATAATATTAACAAATTTCCGACTTTCAACATCTATTCAGTTTATCATTCATGCATCTCAACCGATGATATACGAAATTTTGGTACTGCTTTGTTTGCCTTAAACATTACAGAGTTTCCCCATTCCCACGTAGCATATGTTGCAATTTGTCCACTTCTCTTTTTTAACAAAATTACTTCACATGTGTTTTCATATCTCTATCCTTAATAATATCATTTCATATTGGGTTAAAAATAAATATGAACTAACTTTTTTACTGTATTTGACATTATACATGGATACATTGATCGAGTAAACTAAATTAGTTTGGCTTCTGTGTTATTAGGAAAGGGAATTCTGATAATGCATGATCACTTCCTCTATTTTTCAAAAAGTATTTCGTCACAACGAGATAGATAAATATTACGAGTAGTTAAGAAAAAGTTGATTATATCATGTAATTAAGAGAGAGAACAATTTTCCTTTCTCCCCCCATCCTCCATTAATGTTAAGAACTCCTTTCTCACCCATTTAATAAGGGGCCGCTTGGTTCGTAGAGGGGAATGGGAATGGGAATGGAAATGATAATAGTGGGGAATGATAGTAGAGAGAATGATAGCATTGGGAATGATAGATGGTGTTTGGTTCACAAATAAACTTTTAGGATTAAAATTTATTTTAATTTTTTTTACATTTAAATTTTGATATATTATAAAACATTTGTGTTAAAAATATATTAATGATGAATTTTAGCACTTAAAATTTTTTAAAAATAAAAAATACACACAAAAGGAGGGAATCAAACCCATACCCCCTAATATGCTAGGATATGGAGGATTGCCTCAAAGGAGGGAATCAAACCCATACCCCAACCTAACCAAACAACAACTTTCATTCCATTCCCATTCCCAAACCTCCAAAACCATCAACCAAGCATGCCCTAAGTCTCTCCTTGTTGAGAGTTTTCTTGCCTCTCCTTGTAGAGAATTTTCTTGTCTCTCCTCGTCGAGAGTGTTTTGTTTCTAGTTTTAAGAGAGTTTTAACCGCTCCATTTTTTGAGTTTGTTCTTCACTTATTTTTTAAAAACTTTAACTACATATCTATGGGATGGAGTTGTTGATGAAAAAGATGGTGAAAATAAAGCCGGCAAAGGTTGGGTTCGTTAGGGATCCCATGGATCCCTATGTCATGGGTCAATTTTGACGCTATATCAGAACTCAGTAGCAGTCATGTACCACCGGTCATATGATCTGCTTAGCTATTTGCAATTTTGCTGCTTTGTGCTTAGCTATAGGTTAGATTTGCAGTTTGTAGATTTATTTTTCAGATCTACTTTGATTCTAGATGGTAGATCTGATTTTTAAATCTACTTTACTTTTAGACTGTATTGCTTGGCTTATGGCTTACTGTCAAATCGCTGCTGAACGATATTTTCAACTCGTTAATTTAAGTATTTTATTTTTGTTTTAAAAAAAAAAAAATTTCTTTCTCGCTAGGAATATATTTGTCCATGCGCGTTGACCATGTGCCATGTTATGGGATTTTCATTTCAATAGTCCTAAGTTTTTGGTTGCTTTCTTTTCATCTATGCTTTATGTACTACTCTTAACAATTAACAAACAATTAATGTTTGTCGTTAGCAACTGAAAACTAAAGGAGCATTTAACTATTTTTATAATTAAGTCGTGACGTGAATGTGTAAACTTTCGTTTACGATTCAAAACCAAGTATGAAAAAAGATGAAACATAAATTCATTATACTTGTGCCACCCACTTGTTTATTGTGTGTTATTGTTATTATGCTTTAATTTATTTATTTTTTTTGCACATCCAAAATAATTTTACTCATTTTCATGAGAAATTATTGGATTCATCTGTTGTAATAATAATTCAATAACAAATCATAACAATTTTTTGATAGTAACTCATGTGGCATGTATTCATTGGACAATTATGTGATATTAATAAAAATGTAACTAATGAATGCATTTCACATGAGTGACTTGTTATCAAAAAATTATTATGCTTTGTTGTTGAGTCTATCATTACTCTTCTTAAAAATAGTGCACCAAGTTTATCATAAACCAACTATTCATATTTATATTAATTTATGGGACTCCTATATGTACATCACCTCCCCCCAAAAATAACATTTTCCACCTAAATGTATCTAGTTACACAATCTTAACAGCGAATGCACCGAATAATCTCTCAATCGGAGAAATTATAGTATACATCCGTTATATCATTAAAAATAGTGCAGCAAACTTATTATAAACCAACTATTCATATTTATATTACTTCACGTGCCTTCTATACGTACATCATCTTTTTCCCTAAAAATAGCACTGTCCCCCTAAATCTATCTGATTGCTTAATCTTAGGTGATACAATGATGTACCGAATAATCTCTCACTAAATCAGGATTGTGTATAGGATAAAAGCATACGATTATTTTAGCATAGCTAAACCCGCAATATCTGTACACTTATAATTTATGGTCAATTACATTAATCACCTCTAGAGTTAGAAATATTACCAATTATTGAAAAGAGAGTCGATGTAAAAAAATTCATACTTGTTATATTTACTCTTAATTTGTGTTGTACTTTTTTTTTTCCAATTAATTGTTACATCAAATTTTTTGTTTGCTTAGTGAAATTTTTACTATTCATAATTTATTATTACATGGATAAATTCGAAACTTGATTATTTTCTGCATTGAATGTTTTAGAACAATAGATTTTAAAGAACAAAAATTTAGAACTTAAATGACTTATTTTAGAAAACATTGATATACGTTTAATTTAGGGTATTCTAGAAAATACCTTCTTTTTTTTTTTTTTGCTTAAAAAAAAAAAGGAGATTAGAATGGACCACAAGAACGTTAGGCATTCATCAAGTGCACCCAAAGTCATGTTATGGTGGTGCCTCATCTGTACGTAACATCAGAATCGGACCACTACATCTAAACAAATCTTACATTAATGGGAAGGGGACCGAAATTTTTATTCTAAATCTTAAATTTCGATATGTTTTTAACGTATGCAATGACCATAGATGCTTAATTGTTATCATTGTTATATTGTATACGCCAATTATGAAAGTACGAAGAAATTTAATTTATTAAATCGTTTCTCACACTCTCATCAAATTTTAAAAAATAGTAATAAATTTATTTGTATCATCTTATCTGATACAATAAATAGTAAATTCTCTTAAATATTGGTGAATAACTTTTTTAAATCTCTCAAATTTAAAATTAATTTTTTGCAGCCCTTACATTTTCACAACATTCATTTTTTTCTCTTAAATTTAAACATAATATCGTTGGTCCATACTTTTGTGAAATAAAATTTTCGGTCCTTTAATAGTCAACGGCAAATGAGTGATGGAAACACATAGGACTCATCACACGTGCACACAGACAAGAGAGAAAGTGACTTCAACCAAATCCCTATCACTAACACTAAACTCCAATTTCAATTACCAAATAAATTGAATTAAACACACATTCATACAATCTCTCGAACTCCCAATAATGTAAGGTTGGTCGATTCATTAAATACTTTAACATTTGATAAGGTTTACAAAGTTTTTAAAACAAATTATTGTCTTCATTTCAAGAATCACTCACCAGTGTGTTATGTAAATTTAGGAAAAAACTATAGTCACTTCGAACATTTATTTGATAATTGAATTTGACTTAAACAATTGAGTACTCAATTACATAGTTAAATTATATAAGACCAAATTCAATGACTTATTAGTTCATTTGAAAGAATTATAGGTTAACTTGTAAATTCATAATACTACGATATTTAGTCAATAACGTAGTTAATAAACGACTGTAACATAGTGTACTCTTTGTGTTCTTTAAAAAGAGTCACCAAAAAATAATTCATACATATTTTTTCTTTTAAAATGTGAAATTCTCGTTTGCTCTTTAGTGTCGTTGTTGTTGTTTTTTTTTTTTTTCATTAATGCTACATAAACTCATGTTTTTGATTAAAAATTATTTTTCATAATTTGTTATTACAGAGATAAATTTCAAACTTTCTTTTACTTTATGTATTTTAAGTTGTAGAGTAACACTTTTTAAAAAAACAAAATTTAGAGATTAGATGTTTTTTCTTAGAGAACGAGTGTCACTTTAGTAATTAGCATACAAATTATAGAGACAAGTTAAGGCTCTGTTCTCTTGTGGCTTTTATAGAGGAAATTTTATTAGAGGGAAGTTTTTTATTAGAAATTTTTTAGAGGGAAGTTTTTTTTAGAAAATTGTGTAAGTGAGAGATAAAAAATGTAATGATTGTGTTATTTTTTAAATTTATGTGAGTAAGTATTTAGAGAGAATTTAAAATTTTTAATTTTTTAAAAAAGTGAAGTTGTTTCTTTGTGTAAAGTTTTGAAAAAAAAAATGATTATTGAAAAATTATCACAAGAGAACAGAGAGTGACACTTATTTGGAACGGTGAGAGTACAACTGAACTAACTACTCCTTCCGCTCTCAAATAAGTGGTCATTAAAAAAAATTATTGTTCCTGAATGAATCTTTACAGATTTCAATATAACAGATCGAAAAACTTCTAAGACCACCCATCAATTAATTGATCTCATTTAATGATATTAATTAAAAGATCATTTTAAATGCACATACATTATATACATTCTTATTTAAAATATAATTGAACAAGAAACATAAATAAAGATAAAAAAAATTTACTTATTTTCTTAATTTGTGTGATTCTATAATGATCATTTATTTGAAAACAAAAGAATTAATTAGTTAACTCCATTAGAGAGTTCTAGAGGTTAAGTTTGTGGAATGTGGGGGTGCACGGATGGACTTGGACCTTCCCTTCTGTCAGTCTCACCCCACGTGTGGTACGATTTCCATTTTCCAGAACCCCGACGTTAACTTACATCTCCCCCCCCCTCCATATTCAAGACACTGATCCGTTTTTTTTTTTTTTTCTTTTCGTTTAGTTCAGTTTTTTTTTTCATAAATTATTCTACTAGTAAAAGAATTTTAATTTAAATTTGAATTAATTAAAGGACAAGGAGGAAAGAGGGAAAGCTTTGGGAAACTAAATTGAAAAAAAAAGAAGAAAAGAAATGATAATCAGAAAGAAGGAGGCGGAGTGGCAGGCAGGGATGTTCACATGCAAAGGCTTGGTAGGCTTTCGGTCCAATGGCGTCCAGTAGTCAATTTTAACATCACTTACATATCTTTTGTGTTGTTTTTTTGGCTGCAACCTCAACTTGTCTCTCCCAAACAATATCCAGATTTCAGAGCTCCCCCCCCCCCCCCCTCTCTCTCTCTCTCGAGATCGAGTTAATGTCTAAATAGTTATCATGCATAATTAGCTATTCAAAAATCGGAATTCGATTTTACCTTTATGCAAACTTTTATCTATTTAGAGTATATACTTTTATTCTTCCTTTATCCCAAACCCTTGCAATCAATGTAATAATAGAAATTTCATTTTATTAATTAAAGTTTTCCAATGCAACACCTTAAATCCCATTAATTTTAGAATTGGTAATCCTTTCCCACGATATAGAGGGATTGAATCACATGTATTACTTAAAATGTGCAATTCGTGTGTCACGATCTGAGGCCGTACATACACACACCTGGAGACGGTAGTAACACAGGTAATCTGAAACTGTATAATGTTCGGGACAGGACTCTCCCATGATCCCATCCTAGTATGTTTTAGATTTACCATTTCGGGAAAAAGAAAATGTTGGTTCTAACTTGTAACACCAATCCTCCAAGTTCCAAGCTTCAATAATGCAAAAATTCTGAGTTCTGAGATTTTTTTTTTTTTTTTTTTGGCCTTTTGGGTCCATGAAACGGCCTGGAGTATGGGATCCCTTCTAAAATTATTGATATTTTCATGTCGTTTTGGGTTTTGTCTTTACATTCTTTTTTGTCGAGGTCTTCTCCTCCATGAATTATTGATGCCCCCACTACTTTCTTTTATTTTGCATTTCGTTTGTTTATTAATTTTTTTTTTTACGAGTTAGTAAAATATCATTATAATTATTGTTATTGTTGTTTGGATAATACCAAATATCAAAAAGTGACTTCTATTTATTCATTAATGATTTCGCTTTCTAATAAAGATTGGTAATAGAGACCAAAAATAATCTGCTTTTATTGATTTTTGCGACATATTATAAGCAACGGATGATATTAGTATTCTTAGATTCTAATGAAATTGCGATTTATGTGTTAGTTGGTGTATAATATCATGTTCAAATCTCATTAATTTAGTAAAACGATATAATTTTAATATAAAATGGGCATGATATTTGCAGCGACATTTTTGCATGAAAAGACCGAAATACCCTTGGGATAAAAAAAATAAAAAATTTTAAATTTTCCAATCTGCTAAAATAATTTTAAAAAAAAAAATCTAGAACCATCGCCGGTCGCCGGCGATGGTACACCCTCCCCCCCTTACCTTTAGATTTTTTATATTTGCAGTAACCACCGAGCGGATCTTCTCCATTTCGGTAAAAAATTTCACAATTTTGACAAAACTAGTAATAAATTCGGACATAATACAAGTAAAATAATTAATAAAACTACATAAAAAAAGAAAAAAAAATCCAGAACCATCGCCGGCGACTGGCGATGGTTTTGGATTTTTTTTTTCTTCTTTTAAAATTATTCCAGCAGATTGGAAAATTAAAATTTTTTTTTTACCCCAAGGATATTTCGGTCTTTTCACGCAAAAATGTTGCTGCAAATATCGAAACCGTCGCTGCAAATATCAATTCCGTATAAAATTACTACGTTCGACAAATTTAAATAAAAATCGAAATAGTCTATTGACTGGTACCAATTGGTGGGACCAACATTAAGCTGTACGTGAATGATTGGTGGATGAATGAATAGACCTCACCATCGGATTATAGTAGGATTATAGTAGGAATACACCCAAGAAGAAAAGATAGGCCATGGTACACACAGTAACATCCCCTGAGCTGCACTATCAAATTTGAAGAATCGTTTCGTTTGAGTGACTGAAATAAAAACGAATTTTAGTTTTATAATAAAATAGAATAAAATTAGTAACTTTACACATACATTTTGTTTTTAAAATTTTATAATTTAACGGTTCAATTATATCGATTTCGATGCAATTAAATTGATCTAGCGTGTAATCTTAATCTTGCATACTGTGCTATCAACCAAAGTATGTTTTGAGATTTCTAAAAGTATCCGAAGTTTAACGTAATTGAATCATATAGGCGCAATTAGGGGTGATAACGAGCCGAGACGAGCTTTGACGTGTTCATTTATTGTTCATTTATTTATCGAGTTTAAAATCTTATTCATGCTTGTTTATTTATTAATCGAGCTGAGCCGAGCCGAGCTTTGACGTGTTCATTTATTGTTCATTTATTTGTCGAGTTTAAAATCTTGTTCGTATTCGTTTATTTATTAATCGAGCCGAGCCGAGCTTGTTCATATTCGTTCTCAGCCCTAAGTGTTATGCTCATCTATTTATAAGGAATTTTCTTCCCAAATCTTCTCTCATTTTCGATGTGAGATTGGGTGAAATTCACCTCAAAATTGTGAAATAAAATAAATTTAGCCTTGTGAAGATTCTCGAACCCTAGTTCTCTTGCTTCTCCTTTTGATGTCTTACCACTGCACCAAATTTATTTTCATGTTATATGTATGAATGATAAATTATATATGTATTTTATCCTTCTTAAAAATTATTTTTTCTTATCGAGCTGTTCACGAACGTAATCGAGCCGAGCTCTCTTTTGTTCATTTATTGTTCGTTTATTAATCGAACCTAAAATTTTGTTCGTGTTCGTTTATTAATAAATAAACGATCTCAAACCGAGATTTTAACGGGTCGATCCCGAACTTATTCGTGTTTGTTCTCAGCCCTAAGTGCAATCACTGCGACAAAACACACACACAGAAGAAGATTCAAACGAAGTGACATTTGAAAATTGATTAATCCTCAGGAATTTCATTTGATGGAAATATATGGAATTAACTTCAACGTCGGGTTGAACTTCAATCATTCAGTGAATTAATGATGGGGGATTACGCGTAAAATCATGATTAGTTCATTAATCACATATTTTAGAAGACTTATTCGGTGCATTCGTTACATTACGTAAAATTGTGCAGCCATATATATATATATTTTTAAGGGGGAAAAAGTAAAATTTTGAGGGAAAAACACATGTACATGTGTAAAAGCCTATAAATAAATAAAAATAAAAATTATCGATTTATGATTGATTGACTATATTATTTTTAAAGATACATTCAATTGGATGCACTACTTTGGAGAGAGGATGACGACGACGACGATGGCACTTGTAGTCCACTTTGTGACCATGTGACCATCTCTTTCTAGCTTTCAGGTGACAAAATTCCGACACATCACCATGACCTTCATCATTTCGACTTCTTTATTAATAACAACTTAATAATCTTTCCTAAATTTAGATGGTTTTTATTCACATTATCTGTTTTTGGCAATTGGCGTTTATAAAATATATGTTTTTGTGCATGAGATGATGATAATAACCAACGAGCTGGATTTAATTTAGTTTTACTTTCCAAGTCTAGTTGCTCAACACATGATGAAAAGTGTTCATCCACCGTTTTGATGGTAATTGTGATCGGAATTATCAGTCTTCTGATGATTACTTGTGATTCAGTTCATTATATTTCGTTTATATATATATATATATATATATATATATATATTTTAAACTGTTGTAGTCATAGTATACGAGTACGTAATTGTATATATATATATATATGTTTATCTTTATGTTAACATAAAATAGAAAAGTCAATCCATGGATCATTGATCATGGAGACACAAAATCTAGGATGATCTAATCTAACCATTTTTATTATCTCCAACCTGGCAAAATTAAAGGATAACCTTTTAGGCTAAAGTCTTTTTTTCTTCTTCTTCTCTTACTACTAATTGGCCTTGGCTTTGCTCACTGCATGGATTATCTGTAAAGACTAAAGAGGCTCATGAGACTCCTTGTGTTCACCTCTAGTTTTCCTTTTTTATAATTGTATTATTAATAAGATAACATAAATAAATGAAGGATGAATCTAACAATTAATTAATATGTCCACATCAAATCATTCCCCCTAAAATTAGTAAGGGTTAGGGTTGATGGAATGAAATTGACCATTCATAACATAACCAACTTCGTAGTCGATTATACATTCTTCCTATTTCATTAGAGAAATTCACTTTCTAATATTAAAAACGGTATTACAAGCTGAACTATTCTAATAAGATATTTAGGCAAAACCCAACCAACTTTGTTTGATGGAGACTAAAGACTAAAGACTAAAGACCAAAGTTGTTGAGCAGAATCGTTTTGAGACAAATCCCAAACAAATTTTTTTTTTTTTATTCTAGTTTTGCATAATTAATTCCGGTAATCATGTTATCAGGTGGTGATGACAACAAAAAGGGATTTTTTGATACTTTTTTTCTTTTTTTAAAAAAAGGAATGGGCTTACGCCCAAGTCTTTTCTTAACCGCTTCGTTAATTTAATCCACGCCCCTCACTTCCGACACTACTTCTTCTAATCATTAGCTGTACCTAAACCTAAACTAGCATTCGTCATGCTTATTATACAATGGCGTGGGTTTTTATTTTTTTAACTCACAATATATTTATTTTTTAATTCATTTCATTATAAATTTATGTGTACTTTGCACAAAGATTTGATCCCTTATCTACCATGATGACAAAGAGCTATCAAAATGGGGTCTGCGGTATCTCCTAATGTGGGCTACAATTCTTTCTTATTAAAAGATTTTAATCGTACAACTGTTAAGAAAATCTTTATATGACATGAAACGAGTATAATATAAATATTAAAATAAATAAATAAACATCTTTACTAGTTTTTATAATAATATTTTATGTAAATTAATATTGTTAATTTTTTTTAAAATTTGAAAATATATATATATATATTTTTTTAAGGAAAACTCCAAGTTACTTGCAAAAAGAAATTTATGAAATGAAGGTGATAACTTTCATTGATAAAGACACGATAATTGATGGGCCTAAATACAACTGGCCCAGTAAGGGCGTCGTCTGATAGCCAAGGCATTAAATTCCATGTTATTGGGGCCCAATATCTCCTCACCAGTCGTTAACGGAAAAGGACACCAGATTGGGCCCGTTTATTCATAAAGGTTTAGGAATTCGAAGGTCCATGGGCCATTCGTATATATCTATATATACGTATGGGCTCTCAAAAGTCAAATCCTACCAAAGGTCCATGGGCCACACACTTTTTTCTTTTTTAACTTTAATGCTTTGAAAAGTGCCTTAAACCCAACTCAATTAGTGTAACACTTTTTGATTGATTCAGCCATTTTTGAGTCCGGAGGGGTTCACATGAAGCTCCTAAAATTTTTGAGAATAATCAGAACCGAAAGCCTTCAATAATAAACGAGCCAGCGCTCTTTAACGGTTGTGACACAAAAATGGTCACTTAGAGGTTGAATATTTTTTTCTTATCTTTGTCAATTATGCTTATTTATAGTGCAGACGGGCAAGAGACTCCTAATTTCGTTCTTCCCCGTCCTTTAATATTGCCGAGTACAAAAATATAAAAATTTCCATATTTTCTGGTATTAAAAATCTTGGGGTGATTGGACTCAATGTAAGTGTTCAATTCGCATTATTAGCCGCTAGCGATGCTGTATTTCCCTTGACTCACACGACTGATTGTTAGGCAGTCGCGGTTTAAATCTACCGTTCAAGATAATGTTGAATGCAATTATTGCATCAAGATAAAAAAAAAAATTTGGATAATCTTAAACGTAATTTATTATGGATCGAAATAAATATTTTTTAAAAAAATTTAAACACATTTATTGTAGATAATTATTCGTTTATTTAATAGAGTTCAGTTTGAAAAATATACAATTTTTTATTGATGACAAAGTATCATTTCTAAAATAAGGAATTTTGTACTATTTTTCCTATTTATATTCTTAATTTATAAGGAATTATGTACTCTATTTCCAATATTGTACTTTTTTATTGAGGACAACTCAAGACTTTTTATATGATAAAGAATTACTACATTAATAGTTGGCACTATTACATTTTTTTCATCCTAGGTGAGTTTCGAACTTACAATATGCGAAAAACCAGTCTAGCGGTTAGTATCGCATGCTATAGCTTCGAACCCCATTAATTGCAAATTGAATGCAACAAGAATCTCCCAAATTTGAAGATAAGTATATGAAATCATTCCTTGTAAGTTGTACCGTATTCCAAATTAACCGACCTGGGTGGATCCATCTTGTTCGAATGTACCGTTTTAAACTTTAACTCCTAATCAAATAAATAATTATTAAAAACTTGTATTTATGATGATATTATCGCCTAATATTAAATTATTTTTTATAGCAAGAAATGAAAAGAATATCATTTCGCCTAAATTTAAATTCTTGCTGATCGGATTCTTTGACTTGGGGATTTTTGTTATTATGACGGAATTGATGGGCAGGTGGACACATTCTGTTGAACTACTTTTCTATTCATCAATTAGACGAGCGAAGACAAAGTGGAACCCATGTTACTAAATGGGGAAAATAGAAACAACAGATTTCTACTTTCTCAACTTTCTTCCCTTGGAGGATTGGAGCGGCATTGTTGGGATACTCTGCTCATTCCTGAAGAAATTTTGAGGATCAACTGAAGTCTTAATTTTGACCAACTTGTATAAATTATCCTTGAAATATTTCAGCCCATAGACTTCCCCTTCTCCATAGCTATTCTTCCCATTGTCGGTGGTGCCAATATCAAGGTCCCTGTAGTTGAGAAAAGCCTGCCTGGGATTCTTCGACACATAAGGTGTCATAAAGCTGTAGAGCTCCCTCGTTTGCCAAATGTACTGATTCAAGAGGCTCGGATCTGCATCTTGCCAACTCACTGAATATTGAATCTTGAAAATGATCCCTTCTCGATGGGGAAATGGCGTCTCGTGTTCGGGAATCTCGCTCATTCTTCCGCCATATGGGTTGAAGACGAGCCCTGTTTTTCCCAGCTCAATCATCTTCTGGAACAATGACACTAACCCATCTCGAGGGATTGGAGTTTGAACGTAATCGGATTTCCTTTTTAGGAAGTTTACAGATTCCGGAGTTCTGCTCAACATGGCCGCCGGAGATGAAGTCCCGCTTTTGAAATTTGCCCACCAAACCATGGATTGGAGCCAGCTAACCTCCAAGCAGTCTGTCTTCTTCAATCCCAGTTCGGGAAAATCAGAGTTCATCACAGAAATTAGCCGGTTTGCATCTCCAAGGAATAAGGCTATGAATGTTAGCCTGATGATCTTCTGACCCTTTGCTTTTGCTGTTTTTGCTGTGATTGGTTGGACGAGAACTCTGATGAAGAGATCGTTGTCCATTTTACTTGCGACGTTCTGCCACTTAACGAGAATGTCCGTTGCGTTTTCTTCCTCTGTTTTGAAGACCTCAAAAACGGTGACAGTGTCCGGCACCGGGACTAACTTAATTTCATACGCCAAAACAACACAAAAACTTGCGCCTCCGCCGCCCCGAATAGCCCAAAATAAATCTTCCCCCATTGCGTTTCTGTCCAAAATCCGGCCGTTAACATCGACAATTTGTGCATCCACAACATTATCGACCGCAAGGCCGTACCTACGTAGCATAGCACCATAGCCGCCGCCGCTAACGTGACCGCCAACGCCGACAGTTGGGCAAACTCCGGCAGGAAATCCAAGAACTTTGCTCTGTTCCGCTATTCTGTAGTAAAGTTCGCCGAGTGTTGCTCCGGCTTGTACCCAAGCAGTTTGAGCCGGAACATCGATGTTTATGGTCCTAAGATTGAACATGTCAAGAATGACAAAAGGGGCACTAGAAACATACGAAACTCCTTCAAAATCATGGCCACCGCTTCGAATTTTCAGTTGCAGCCCTGATTCTTTAGTGCATAACACGGTTGCTTGGACTTGGTTAACTTCCAAAGGGGTCACGATGATCGATGGTTTTCTGACACCGGCAGTGGTGAATCTTAGGTTTCGAACATAGGCATCTAACACATGCGTGAAGGATGGGTTTGTCGGACTGTAAAGAATCTTTGTAATTTGTTCGCCCGAGACTCCATTTCTTGTTAAACAATTTGCAAAGCTGTCGTAATATGGATCTGAGGATGATCCAAAAAGTAGGATATTGGAAGTGAAAATGAAAAGAAGAAGAGGAAGAAACAGGAACATTGTAGCGACACACCAGAACAATAGTTGATTAGGTTGAGGCGGTTATGCTATCAATCGACTTAAAAGGGGTAGGGTGGTTTTTCTCACCCACTCGTTTTTTTGTTTTAAATGCTCCTATGGGTACACTAACAATTTTTTGGAGTTGAAAAGTAAAGGGAATCTGACGAAGCACATCACATTAAGTTTAAAATGTAATTTGAATTTGCTAAAAAGATTACGGAAGTATTGATTCTTGAAATATGAATTTTCTTTTATATATATATACTAGATGTGAGCACCATGCATTTGCACGGTGAATGCCCAATATGCACGTAAATGCCCAAGAGTATGGAGTTTGTGTATTCATAATATTTCAACCAATTGAATATATGTGTATAATTATGCCTCAATAATGTGTTAAATAAAAGAACATAAATATTTATTATGAGACGATATCTAATATAATAAAACTTTAAAAAAAAACACTTAAAAATTATATTATTTTCGCGTCTTATTAATGTCAGTGTTAAAACTAATAATATTTATATATAAAAGTTATATTGATTTATCCGTGCCATTTTGCGCCTCATAAGAGTTAAAAACATTCTTATAATCTTCAAACTCATTCTAAAAGTTTATTAAGTATATGGTTCAAACCACATTTCCCTGTAAGCATTATTTTTCCAAACTATCAACTTATTGGTAGCTAACTTATTAATAAGAAATTGTTTGAAAGAACTTCCCATGAATAAACATATTAAAATCAATAGCAATTGGGTAATCTAGGTACAAAATTTTGAATAAATTGAATTATATATAATTATAGGCATCATTTATTCATAATTTGCATCCATAATCATTTGAACATAAAATAAATCATAAGAACATATAAACACAAAGTTTTGCTAAACTAATACGATTCATTCTAAACATAAACATAATTAGCGGATCCATCACTGATGTTGGAATAAGAAAAACAATATCAAAAGAAATGTATACCTTGTTTTTCATTGAACATGTAGGCACTTGCAAATTTGAAGAAGAAATCGAGGGAAATTAGGAAAGTTATGCATTTTAAAAATTTTCTCTCAATAATCTCTATACATCCATTCAAAACTACTTTTGTGTGCATTGTGTATAAATTTGCACTTAACAGACATGAATAGAGCTTACTTTTTGTTTATAAATGGAAGTTATATATAGGTTGGAAAGTGATCAACAAAGTGTCTATTCATTTTCTTAGTGTAAATCCCAAGAATTTTCAAATAAATAATCATTTACTAATAGTATACTAAATGAATTAAAATTGATGTGAATAATTTAAATAACCATAGTATAATCAATAGTCTTATTAATATTTGAAAGTTATAGTAGAGGAAAAGTCACAAGATTAAAAAAAATTAATTAGTGAATGAAAATAATAAAAAAATATATGTAAAGAAATGAATTAAACTAATACACATTCATTTCACTCATTTGTTATATATATATATATATATATATATATATATATATATGCATGCATCACATTAAAATTTTTATTAATAATAATACATGTATTAGTAAAAGAAAAATTTATTTGTTCAGAATAAATATTTAATATTTTACAAATGCACTTTAGACGTGTGAACTTAAATTACAACTTTATATTATTATGTTTATTATATATATATATATATATATATATATATATATAGACACATGCATGATGTGTGCGTACTTTATATAAATATTATATAAATATATATGTGTATAAATATGTTTCTATATATAAATAAAAGTGAAATAGGAAGAGTTCAATGCTTTTAAAATATAAAGTTTAATTTAAATTTAAGTTTGAAAGAATAAATGAAGAAGTTAAAAATGATACAGGTGAGAAAAATGTTATTTAATTAATTAATGTGTAAAAATAAAATTCATACACTCAGTAAATACTATATATATAAAAGTGAAGGAAGAAGAGTTTAATGCTCTTAAATTATGAAATTTAATATGATATAAAAATTTAAAAACCAAACTAAAAAAGGTAAAAAGACAAAGGGAAGAAGAAATGTAATTTAATTAAATGACAGAAAATAAAATTCAGACCAAGGGTCATATAGAGATAAGTTTTAGGTTAGTTTAACTTATTAAATTCTAAACTTATGTGGCAGCCTTAACATTATTAAATGTTTAATATATGTGGCTGCCACATAGCACTCTAAAATCAAATATATCTTACTTTCTATTATATATATATATATATATATATATAAATAGCTGATTAAGTGGGGGGTGGGATTGACTACTCTCTTATTAAAAAACAAAAGAATTACACCCAAATAAGGGGAACATTATAAATCTTACCTTCGGAGATAGCATCGTGAACAAAGGTTGTATGTGAAGTGAATGCAATCCATGATGAGAGAGACATTAAGGAGTTTTAACTAGCCTAATGTTAGGACCCCCCAACTTGTCCAAAAGGTATAACCCCCTGAAATCCCTGGGTGCGTCCCTCAAGCTGCTACATAGGAACCTATGCTGAGAAAGTGCTTGCAGCCTTGGCCAGCCGGTCGGCCAGCGCATTAGCCTGTCTGTAGGCATGATGGAATGTGTAGTGGTTCTCTGACGCCAAGAGTTGTATCTATTGAAGCCACCCAATCAATCGCCACAGACTCCTGGCCATTCCTGTAACATAACCAACGAGCACCTGCGAATCTGACTCGAACTGAAAGCTCTGGAATCCTCTCGACGCTGCAAAAAGAACTGCATGCAGGAGGCCCTGCATCTCAGCTGACATATTAGTTGAAATCCCAAGCGGACCTCCTTCTGTATGAATTAAGGGCCTGTTCTTTATGGGTGTTCTAAGAACTGGTTCTGGCCATTTTTGGGTCTCAACCCAAAAACCGAACCCAACCCCATGTTCTTTAAGAAGAAATGAAACCCAATTCTGAGAACCAAATCCCTACTGCCGCCGCCGCACTCCTCCTCCCGCCACCGCCACTGGCCTCTTCGCGCGCCGGCCCTCTTCTTCTTCTTCGCGCCGCCGGGCGAGGCTGCTTCTTCTTCCTCCTCTTCTTCTTCTTCTTCCTCCTCCTCTTCTTCCTCTTCTTCTTCTTCTTCTTCTTCTTCTTCTTCTTCTTCTTCTTCTTCCTCCTCCTCCACAATCACTCACAAACCCATTTGTAATTGGATTTTAAATTTGAATCTTCACTTCACAATTTTGGAAATTTGGGAAAATATGAAATTCATTCTCAAATTTTTTTAATTGAAGATTTGGGGGTTTAGGTTTTGGGCCTCCGGCTGCGGCGGGGGGCGGATCGGGTAGTGGTGGAATATGTGTTATGGTTTTCGTTTGAGAACGACGTTTCTTTGTTTTTGATCTTAACCCATTTGGTCTCTGCCTAAAACTCAAACCCGTTCTCAGAACATCGTAAAGAACAGGCCCTAAATCTTCAGGCCGTTCCGGAAAGAAACCAAACCCCGAAGGGCTAGGATTGCCAAAAGAGGAGCCATCCACGTCACATTTCATCAAGAGGGGCTTCCCCCACTGAATCTCCCTCCACACTCGTCAAGGCTTTGGCTGCAAGTTGTGCACTAGGCCTGTCTGGATCAGGACCTCGTTGAATGCTACCCTTTATCGCAGAGGCTTTGCTGTCGCATTTTGTGATACAAGCAATGTTACCGCTATTATGGCAGCCCTGGGCGTAAGGCCCTAAAATTGCAGCTTGTTCCGTGCCTTCCATAATTCCCAGCAGATAAATGCTGGCAGCACGGCTAGTATGCTCTTCAAAGCTCCTTTGTCCACCGGTGGCTCCCACCAAGCCCGCATCTTATCCCTCAAATTAGTCGCTAGCTGTGACCGAAATCGAAGCAAGATATGAAAGCGTTCCCAGACTTGTCGCACTACCGGACAGTCAAAAAATAGTGCTGGACAGAGTCTGCTGCATCGCATGACGGGTATCTAAAAGGCCCATTAATTCCCATGCCCATTAGAACCTCTGGGAAGGCCACTAGTCCATTCCATAATCACCACATGAAAAAGGAAAATCTGAGCGTCACCCAAGAATTCCAAACGTGCCCTAAGTCTAGTGATCAAGGGAGCTAGTAAGGCCTCAAGAGTGCAGCGGCGGCGGGTGGTTCTGCGGAGGAGGAATAAGGAAATTAAAGAAACGAAAAGGGAGAAGAGAGTGTAGAGGATGGCCATGGAATTAGAGCCCATAGCTTTCTTTTTTTTTAGAATCCAAGTAAAATTGACATGGAGATGAAGAAAAATGGAAGGAGGGAGTGATATAAAGGGAGTAGTGTGTATTTATTGGGTAAAATGAAAGTGAAAGTGGAGAGATAGCATATTAATGGAGCACACGGGTGGCATTTTTGGAGCAATCTGTATCTGTCAAAATGGCTTTTGTTGTTTTCCTTTTTAATTTTATTTTGTGGTTAAAGAAGGAAAGAAATTAACGAAGGAATTTGGCTATGATGAGAAAGATTAGTGTTGGTTATGCTCTTTCCCTTTCTCTCATTTTCGTTGCTTTAACAAATTATAATAAAATATAAAAGGAGATAAATCATTAATATAATATTAACAAATTTCCGACTTTCAACATCTATCCAGTTTATCATTCATGCATCTCAACCGATGATATACGATATTGTATGGAGTCTACGGAATTTTGGTACTGCTTTGTTTGCCTTAATCATTACAGAGTTTCCCCATTCCCACATAGCATATGTTGCAATTTGTCCACTTCTCTTTTTTAACAACATTTAACAAAATTACTTCGGGCAAAGGTGCATTTTTGTCACTAACGTTTTTCTCAAGGTCTAATTTTTGCCACTAATGTTTTTTTAGGTCCAAAAATGCCATGACGTTTTAAAAAGAGTCCAACTTTGCCCCTGCCCCAAATCAAAATTATCTTGGGGCAATTTTATAATAAAAACAACAATAAATTGACACTTTTGCAATTTAAAAAAAACTTCCAAGCAGCCGCCGCCTTCACTACTTCCTCCATGAATTCCGGCCAAAAAATTTATGGTAAATATCTAATTTCTTGTTCCACCAGCCGCCCACTTCAAATTTTCACCACCACCAACCCGCCCAAATTTTCCGGCGATGCTATGTTTCTGCCCAGCGCCGCCGCTGCCTCCACTACAAAGCCACCCGATGGCGTCTCTTCTACTTCTGGGTTGGCTCTGTTTTTGTTTCGTAGGTATTCGATTAGATGCAGCAGCAACCGAAGGCCAGATCTGCGAAAAAAATCGTGGTGGCCACCCAAATCACCACAGCGACACGAAACCGCCGCGATTCAGAGCAGTCCCCCGGCTCTGGCCACTGTCCTACATCGGCCCTAGGCTCTGCGAGGGTTTTCGTGAGATCCATCGCTGTCGGCCTATACGTGTCTTCCCGATGGATTACTCAATCTCCGTCAACCGCCACATGGATTTCAGATCGCAACCCACCGGCGGCCGTTTTCCCCTTCTTCCTCCCTTTTACGCTACTGCAGATTTTTAATTGTTTAAATTCAATTGCAGATTTTATTTATTTTGCACTTACTTCTGGGTGCAGAATTTTATTCCTTCGAGTCTCAGAAGCTTCAGTAGTAACCCTCACGGGTAATTGGGCAAGCTGAATTAATTTGGGCACTTTGGTAGGTCGTTTTTATAATTTTCTTGATTTGGATGTGAGCACTAGGCATGAAGGAAAGAAAGGTTAGTGCTGATTGTTGAAACGATGGAGGAAGTAGAGAAGGAGTGGCCGGAATTCATGGAGGAAGTAGTGAAGGCGGCGGCTGCTTGGAAGTTTTTTAAATTGCAAAAGTGCCAATTTATTGTTGTTTTTTATAAAATTGTCTCAAGATAATTTGATTTGGGGCAGGGGCAAAGTTGGACTCTTTTAAAAACGTCAATGGCATTTTTGAACCTAAAAAAACATTAGTGGCAAAATTAGACCTTGAGAAAAACGTTAGTGGCAAAAATGCACCTTTACCCAAATTACTTCACATGTGTTTTCATATCTCTATCCTTAATAATATCATTTCATATTGGGTAAAAAAACTATGACCTAACTTTTTTACTTTATTTGACATTATGCATGGATACATAATATTTGATCGAGTAAACTGAATTAGGTTGGCTCTTGTGTTATTAGGAAAGGGAATTCTGATAATGCATGATCACTTCCCTCTATTTTTCAAAAAGTATTGCATCACAATGAGATAGATAAATATTACGAGTAGTTAAGAAAAAGTTGATTATACCATGTAATTAAGAGAGATAGCAATTTTCCTTTCTCCCCCCATCCTCCATTTCCTTTCGCCCCCATCTAATAAGTCTCTCCTCGTCGAGAGTTTTCTTGTTTCTCCTCGTCGAGAGTTTTCTATTTCTAGTTTTAAGAGAGTTTTGTACGCTCCATTTTTGGAGTTTGTTCTTTACTTATTTTTGAAATCTTTAACTACATATCTGTGGGATGGAGTTGTTGATGAAGAAGATGTGAAAACAAAGCCGACAGAGGTTGGCTTCGTCAGTTGTTCGTCAGGGATCCCATGGATCCCTTATGTCATGGGTCAATTTTGGCTCTATATCAGAACTCAGTAGTATTCCTGTACCACCGGGCAGATAATTTGCTTAGCTATTTGCAATTTTGTTGCTCTGTGCTTAGCTATAGGTCAGATTTGCAGTTTGTAGATTTATTTTTCAGATCTACTTTGATTATAGATGGTAGATCTGATTTTCAGATCTACTTTACTTTTATATTGTATTGCTTGGCTCATGGCCTATTGTCAAATCGCTGCTGGACGATATTTCTAGCCCGTTAATTTAAGAATTTTATTTTTGTTAAAAAAAAAAAAAAACAGTTTTTCTTTCTCGCTAGGAATATATTTGTCCATGCGCGTTGCCCATGTGCCATGTTATGGGATTTTCATTTCAATAGTCCTAAGTTTTTTGGTTTACTTTCTTTTCAACTACGCTTTATGTACTACTCTTGACAATTAACAAACAATTGATGTTTGTCGTTAGCAACTGAAACTAAAGGAGCATTTAACTATTTTTATAATTAAGTCGTGACGTGAATGTTGAAAACTTTCGTTTACGATTCAAAAATAAGTATGACAAAAGATGAAACATACATGTTCTTTTTCATCGTTTTAAAAACAATTTTTTTGAAAACAAGTTTTGGAAAATAGTTTATAATGTAAAAAGTGTATTAAAATGTAAAAGAAATGGTGTGTGCCATGTTATGGGATTTTCATTTCAATAGTCCTAAGTTTTTTGGTTTACTTTCTTTTCAACTACGCTTTATGTACTACTCTTGACAATTAACAAACAATTGATGTTTGTCGTTAGCAACTGAAAACTAAAGGAGCATTTAACTATTTTTATAATTAAGTCGTGACGTGAATGTGAAAACTTTCGTTTACGATTCAAAACTAAGTATGACAAAAGATGAAACATACATGTTCTTTTTCATCGTTTTAAAAACAATTTTGAAAACAAGTTTTGGAAAATAGTTTTATAATGTAAAAAGTGTATTAAAAATGTAAAAAGTAAATGGTGAATAGTAAAAAGTTATATTAAAAATGATGAAATATGATTAAAATATATTAAATTTACTTTTGAAACCAAAACCGTTTTCAAAACAGAACAAAAAGAACAGGCCCCTAAATTCATCATACTTGTGCCACCCACGTGTTTATTTTGTGTTATTGTTATTATGCTTTAATTTTTATTTTTATTTTTTTGCACATCCAAAATAATTTAACTCATTTTCATGAGAAATTATTGGATTCATCTGTTGTAATGATAGACTTAGCAATAAATCATAATATTACTTCACGTGCCTTCTATATGTACATCATATTTTTCCCTAAAAATAGCACTGTCCCCCTAAATCTATATGATTGCATAATCCGAGGTGGTATAATGATGAACCGAATAATCTCTCTCTAAATCAGGATTGTGTATAGGATAAAAGCATACGATTTTTTTTAGCATAGCTAAAGCCGCAATATCTGTACACTATAATTTATGGTCAATTACATTAATCACCTCTAGAGTTAGAAATATAACCAATTATTGAAAAGAGTCGATGTAAAAAAATTCATACTCGTTATATTTGCTCTTAATTTGTGTTGTACTTTTTTTTTTTTTTTACCAATTAATTGTTACATCAAATTTTTTGTTTGCTTAGTGAAATTTTTATTATTCATAATTTATTATTACATGGATAAATTCGAAACTTGATTATTTTCTGCATTGAAAGTTTTAGAACAATACATTTTAGAGAACAAAAATTTAGAACTTAAACGACTTATTTTAGAAAACATTAAAATACGTTTAATTTTGGGAATTCTAGAAAAAAAAAATTTTTTTTTTGTTGCTTCAAAAAAAAAAAAAAGGAGATTAGAAAGGACCACAAGAACGTTAGGCATTCATCAAGTGCACCCCCAGGGGCTTAGCTCAGTTGGTAACTTGGCAGCAGATTGCAGCCAAGGACGCAGGATCGAGCCCTGGCAGCCGCAGTGTTGGATTTTCATCCCCCCAATGTGGGGGGTGGATCCTTGTGGGCACCAGGCACTGGTCCTCCTGCCAAGGTTACCGCTGAGTCACCCTGATTTACCCCTCACACGAGGCTCATGGGGCTGGGCGGTGTGGGCCCTGCGGGCAAGGGATATCGCCTTTTAGCCAAAGAATCGGACCACTACATCTAAACAAATCTTACATTAATGGGAAAGGGACCGAATTTTTATTCTAAATCTTAAATTTCGATTCTCGTTTCGATATGTTTTTATGCAATGACGATAGATAGCCGATCTTAGATAATGAAATAAATGCTTAATTGTTATCATTGTTATATTGTATACGCCAATTATGAAAGTATGAAGAAATTTAATTTATTAAATCGTTTCTCACACTCTCATCAAATTTTAAAAAATAGTAATAAATTTATTTGCATCATCTTATCTGATACAATAAATAGTAAATTCTCTTAAATATTGGTGAATAACTTTTTTAAATCTCTCAAATTTAAAATTAATTTTTTGCAGCCCTTACATTTTCACAACATTCATTTTTTTCTCTTAAATTTAAACATAATATCGTTGGTCCATACTTTTGTGAAATAAAATTTTCGGTCCTTTAATATTATTTTTATATAGATTTTGTCTAGTAAGAGATGATAAAGATCCCATATACACATGTAACTCTTGAGTTGATAAACTAAATAATTTATTACGCGCATGTATAAGTGACCCAAAAAAAAAAAAAATTATAAAATTATTTACTCATATATAAAGAGGGATAAAAATGAAACTTAGAGGGTGTTTTTTTTTATAATGTTTTAAAATGATTTTGAAAATATAATTTTATAATATAAAAAGTGTTTTAAAAATATAAAAAGCTATAACTGAATAATAAAAAATTGCATTGAAAATAGTAAAAAATTATTTTAATATATTAAATTTAGTGTTAAAATCAAAACGAAAACGAAAACAAAAAGAACATGAAACTAAAACCTATTCTTTTTGGGCGTTTTGAAAACGATTTTGAAAACAAGTTTTGGAAAATAGTTTTATAATGTAAAAAGTGTATTGAAAATGTAAAAAGTAGATGCTGAATAGTAAAAAGTTGTATTGAAAATAATAAAATTTGGTTAAAATATATTAAATTTACTGTTGAAACTAAAACCGTTTTCAAAACGAAACAAAAAGAACAGGCCTTAGTCTACGATAAATATGAGTAGTAATTCCTCGGCCGATTGAGACTGTTGGTCCTCGCCTAAACGGCCTAAGGTCGACGTGGATCGATCCCATCATTTTCCCATTAATTCAAACCTTTTATCATCGTTTTGTACAGTTCTTGTACTAAGTAATATTAGGAATGGGCTTACGCTCAAGTCTTTTCTTAACCGCTTCGTTAATTTAATCCACGCCCCTCACTTCCGACACTACTTCTTGTAATCATTAGCCGTACCTAAACCTCAACTAGCATTCGTCATGCTTATTATACAGTGGCGTGGGGATTTTTTTTATTATTATTATTATTTAACTCACAATATATTTATTTTTTAATTCATTTCATTATAAATTTATGTGTACTTTGCACAAAGATTTGATCTCTTATCTACCATGATGACAAAGAGCTATCAAAATGGGGTCTGCGGTATCTCCTAATGTGGGCTACAATTCTGTCTTATTAAAAGATTTTAATCGTGCATTATATAAGATAAAACGAGTACAATATAAATATTAAAATAAATAAATAAACATCTTTACAAGTTTTTATAGTAATATTTTATGTAAATTAATATTGTTAATTTTTATTTTTTAAATTTGAAAATTAATTTTTTTTAAGGAAAACTCCAAGTTTCTTGCAAGAAAGAAATTTATGAAATGAAGGTGATAACTATCATTGATAAAGACACGATAAATGATGGGCCTACAATACAACTGGCCCAGTAAGGGCGTCGGCTGATAGCAAAGGCATTAAATTCCATGTTATTGGGGCCCAATATCTGCTCACCAGTCGTTAACGGAAAAGGACACCAGATTGGGCCCGTTTATTCATAAAGGTTTAGGAATTCGAAGGTCCATGGGCCATACACGTATGGGCTCTCAAAAGTCAAATCCTACCGAAGGTCCATGGGCCACACACTTTTTTCTTTTTTAACTTTACTGCTTTGAAAGGTGCCTTAAACCCAACTCAATTAGTGTAATACTGTTTGATTGATTCCGCCATTTTTTAAGTCCGGAGGGGTTCACATGAAGCTCCTAAAATTTTTGAGAATAATCAGAACCGAAAGCCTTCAATAATAAACGAGCCAGCGCTCTTTAACGGTTGTGACACAAAAATGGTCACTTAGAGGTTGAAGATTTTTTTTCTTATCTTTGTCAATTATGCTTATTTATAGTGCAGACGGACAAGAGACTTCCAATTTCGTTATTCCCCATCATTTAATAGTGCCGAGTTCAAAAATATAAAATTTTCCATACTTTCTGGTATTAAAAATCTTGGGGTGATTGGACTCAATGTAAGTGTTCAATTCGCATTATTAGCCAGTAGCGGTGCTGTATTTCCCTTGAATCACACGACTGGTTGTTAGGCAGTCGCAGTTTAAATCTACCGTTCAAGATAATATTGAATGCAATTATTGCATCAAGATAAAAAAAATTTGGATAATCTTAAACGTAATTTATTATGGATCGAAATAAATATTTTTTAAAAAAATTTAAACACATCTATTGTAGATAATTATTCGTTTATTTAATAGAGTTCAGTTTGAAAAATGTACAATTTTTTATTAATGACAAAGTATCATTTCTAAAATAAGGAATTTTGTACTACTTTTCCTATTTATATTCTTAATTTATAAGGAATTCTGTACTCTATTTCCAATATTGTACTCTTTTATTGAGGACAACTCAAGACTTTTTATATGATAAAGAATTACTACATTAATAGTTGGCACTATTGCAGTTTTTTCATCCTAGGTGAGTTTCGAACTTGCAATATGCGAAAAACCAGTCTAGCGATTAGTATCGCATGCTATAGCTTCGAACCCCATTAATTGCAAATTGAATGCAACAAGAATCTCCCAAATTTGAAGATGAGTATATGAAAGCATTCCTTGTAAGTTGTACCATATTCCAAATTAACCGACCTGGGTGGATCCATCTTGTTCGAATATACCGTTTTAAACTTTAACTCCTAATCAAATAAAAAATTATTAAAAACTTGTATTTATGATGATATTATCGCCTAATATTAAATTATTTTTTATAGCAAGAAATGAAAAGAATATCATTTCGCCTAAATTTATAATAGCATACGAACATTAAAAAATACTTACTGTTATTGTTAAGCATATTTGATTGTATCATTTTATATTTTATATCGTATGACGACGAATGCACGTTTGACTATACCTTTCTACATTCTACGTTGTACAACGAGTACCGGGACTAATTCTCATTTTTAGTATTGAAAGAGTTTGGAGTGTTGTATGCGTTGGACTTGTCCACCCACACCACCACGTTACGTTTTAGGTTTGGTTTTACATCCTTTCTTTCTTTCTTTCTCTCTCTTCTTCACAGCTTTTGTATTGAAGAGTATGTACTAAGCAAGTACTACGTATTTTCCTGATTTACCATTTTTCTTCATTTCGTTTCTCTCCTTTCTTTGCTCATTATTATATTTGCTTCTTCACTTTCATTTCATCATTCATACGCAATCGGCAAGCCTTTTTTTTGTAATTTCTTAATTTTGTTCGGCTACTTTTTCCACACCCCATTTTGCCGACTGTTTCGATTTTCATTTTTTTTTTCCTGCCATTTTTCTTTAAGTTCAAGGTAACGCAGAGAAGGGAGAAAAGTAGTAGATCAATCGTGGAGTTGAGATGGGTCGGTTATTTGTGGTGAGTCTTGAAGGGAAGATCTATAGCTGCAAGCACTGTGGAACCCATCTCGCTCTATCTGAAGACATCGTTTCCAAGGTATTTTTGTGCTTCTCTTGCTCCAAAGATCATTACTTTCTCATACCCTTTTTGTTTGATCAGTCTCAGATTTGGTCCAGTTTTAATTTTGTTCTGATATAGATGGTTTTTGTATCTGCAATTAAATTCTTGCTGATCGGATTCTTTGACTTGGGGATTTTTGTTATTATGACGGAATTGATCGGTAGGTAGACACATTCTGTTGATTAATGTGCTATTGCAATGGGGAGGGACAGGAAACAATAAACACTTGATGATTGATTCATAGAGTGAAACAATCAATTATGTTTCTTGTATAATGGGTGAGAATTTTTCTGGTTGGACTGTTAGGCTAACATACCCCACATGCTGTTCTGAGACTCTGGGCTTCCATACAAGCTCCCACAAATGGTGGATTATTGAAATCGGGACTTCTTTGAATTAAAACCCCGCTTTTTCCCTATTGTTTGGGGGGTTAGATGGGTTGGGGGTGGGGGTGGGTGGGTTGGATGTAAGCTTCATGGAGAAGTATGTTCAAGGTGAGGTGTAGCTGCCTGCCTTGATTAGCAATGTGTTAACAGTTTTTTCAAGCATTGCTGTTGGCAGTTCTGAATAGAAGATAGCTGAATCAAGGATTTAAGAGAGAGTTGGACTGGTGTTATAACCTCGACACTTTTAAAAGTTACACTCAATGGGATGCCTATGGACTTGAATCCTGCTTTAGTGTGTTTCATTATAATCATGATGTTCTTATGCTGGAGGCCCTTTTCCTAGTTGACTTCTCTTGGTTTTATATTCGGCTATCTGAAGGCCGCTATAGATTTTGAAAGTTTCACTGTCTAGATTACTGGAAATTGTGGTCATACACAAGACTGACTTGGTAACTTCCGTTCATTTTTTCATTCAGTCTTTCCACAGCAGGCATGGGAAGGCTTACCTCTTCAATAAGGTGTAAGTTTTCTTGTCAGAATGCACAGAATGTCATCATTCAAATTCCAGTCTTGTGGATGCAATGCATAGCAGATGTACCCCCTTAAAGATTGTTAAAGTTATAGTTTTTGACAAATTAGCTTGCAGATAAATTATTTCAATTTTTTTTTCTTTTCTGTGTTGGTTTTGTTTCCTTTATATTACTCTGCTGTTTTTCTGTTGAAATTCTTTTGATCTTTTGCTTGTGGTGGGCTATTTTAAGCAGAAGTGGGAAGGAGAAACTTTTGGTTTTTTGGGACAAGGATGTTTATCAGACATTACATTGTGGGTGAACTCTTAATAAGTTTGCTGTTGACTACAGAACAGGGGAAATGGGAGGTGTGAGAAAGCGAGAGCAAAAATTGTGGTAGCTGAAATTTTGAGCCAAATGGAGAAAACTTGCTAGATTGCCTCTGAATGCTTGCTGGACAAACTAAACTACCTTTTTCTCATCACAAACTTTGTTTTCAGTAAAATTTTACTCCCCAAGAAAGAAGTTGGTAAATAGAGTAATTGCTTCATGGACCTGATAGTCTCTGCTGGAATTTAGTAGATGTTTAGACCATTGGCTTGTATGACTATTAGCTACATAGCTTATTTCAAGCTGTCTGCAGGCCTCAATAACTGAAAATGCTCAAATTTTGAGCATCATCATTTCGGGTTATACTTCGAATTCTTGTTTTGAACTGTTTGAGATAAATTCAGTTTCTATTGAGGCTACCATTATCTTTCTATAACATGAAAGGTATCATTTCTGATATGCTTCTGCTTCACTTGGGATCAAGAATTTGGTGTAGTTCATATCTTATTTTATGTGTTGTACGTTAAACGAAAGAGTAATGATACACAATTCAACTAATCTCCTCAACTTTCTCATAGCAAGTGAGGTGTCATGCATTCATTGGCTACACTTTTATAAAATAATTATTAATACTACATAACACCTCACTTGCTATGAGAAAGTTGTAGAGATTAATTGAGTTGTGTATCATTACTCTAAACTAAATAGTTAGTTGTACAGTTTAAAAAATTGGACTGTTTCATTGGGACGATGGTAGTGGTGTACCAAGTTCAGTTGCTACCCTCTTACAAAAATCTGAACTTGAAGGTAACAAAGTATAGTTAGTATTGACTATCCAGCAGGGTGGATTAAGATTAAAGTTGAACTGGGTATTTGAAACTGCTTGCTCTTCTTGACATAATAGATTTTGAGATAAAAGCATTTGTTCATGTTTTGGGTCGAAGTTTAATATCATCTTCATATCAGTAATTGATACCTTGTTCATTACCAATAACAACAGGGCAAATGTCACTTCTGGAGAGACTGAAGAAAGAATGATGATGACAGGCTCGCACACTGTTGCTGACATATTCTGTGTCCGTTGTGGCTCAATCCTTGGATGGAAATATGTAAGATGCGCGCACTGTAGAGACTTGGTTTGTTTTGTTTAGCTTTGTTTTATACTAGTGCTTGTATAATGGAGTTAAAATGGATGCTTTCAGGAAACTGCGCACGAGAAGAGTCAGAAGTACAAGGAAGGAAAATCAGTTCTCGAGCGGTCAGTGATTACCAGATTAGACTTTAGAGGTTTTGAATTCGATCTTCAACCCGAAAAAAAGAAATCAGTCTTGAGTAACTTTGTCTTGAATGATGAGCAGGTACAAGATTTCAGGCCCGGATGGAAGCAATTACTGGACCAGCCATGAAGCATATGTTGCAGGAGGAAGTGATGCTGATGATGTTTAAGGAATAACATTAATCCCCAGCTGCTACATGACCAATTGTACATTCTTTAGCCAGCCCCACCCTAATTGCTCTTATTGAACTATGGAACTATTGGATTCTTGGACAAATGCTATTTCCCTCATTTAATGGATTCCTCAGCTTTTCTACCCTCTCATCTACACTCGTGTGTTATATTTATTGCATCAAATCACCATTGCTGTTCGCTGCCTGCCTCCCGTGATGGGGCGGGGAATGAGTTTGATCTTGCAACTTACGGCATAATTTTGTCTGCACTACCTCGGAACTATTGGTTGCTACCATTCGGCTGCCTGTCTCTTCGTTGTTTTAATATAGTTTTTTCTTGGCACTCGGACAATCATTTGTCTTTAAAATCCATGATTGTGTCCAGAAAGATAATGAAGTACATGGGGTCCTGCTTGTCTTTAAAATCCATGATTGTGTCCACTGTACTGATGATTGTAATAGATAGAAAATTTTGGTTTGATGTATGTTTTTATATGGGGTATGCCCCATTTTTTATGTATGTTACATGGGGTATGCCCCATTGTTTGATGTATGTTTAACATGAATATGCTCCAATGTGTCTTTCCCTCCTAGGGTTTTGAGAGTTTCTCTCACTAGGAATTTTCTACCTTTGGGGAGGAAATTCCTAACGCCCACTCATGGGTTGTATTATGATGTGAACAAAAACACCATCACCTTGTGGTCCGATCTTTACCGGTTTTTGAGCCGGAATCCTTGGTGTAATAAATCATTTACCTTTCCTCCAAAAAAAAAAATAATGAAGTACAATAATTTCTTCAAAAGCATAAATAAATTGCGATTATCCCAAAATTATATCAAAACATTATTATTATTGTCCCTAAAATGTCACTTGATTCAAATTGCAAATGAAGAATAAGTTGCAGAAAAGCCATCATCAACAATAACGGCACTGATTCATCAAACGCAGATGGCTAATAGGTTCCAAGAAAGCCATCATCATCATCTATAACCAAACTACTCAACTGGCCTATTGTAAATCTGTTTCACTTAAGAATGGTATAAGGAGTATATATCTGAAACATGTTATGTGCACAAATTTGAAGCTACCTCAACTGTGAACAACAGGAAAATACACATGAAATTACACTCTGAACCCCTTCATTTTCTCTTTTCGGAAGACTGCACGACTTCCTCCAAGGCTTCTGCATCCAGATCAGACTAACGAATATACCATTCGTTCAGACAGTTCAACACCAGCAGCTCTCATGTATCTCTGTAATTGGGTCTCAATGTACTTTCTTTGGCTCGGACCAATAGCTTGACATAGGTCCTTCAAATAAATAAAATACATAAAACTGCATTAAGTCACAATGCCAACCATGAAAATAGAATCTACTCTCCCTGTTTTCTTTGCTACCGAGATCGAATTATTTGGATAATAGACAGCTGTTTGTTTTAAGCCAACTATAGAAAGAAAACCCTCCTCCCCCATTCTGGCTATTTAAATATAACTGAAAACTACTACAGGAAATACCTGCTTCATACTCTAATAATTATGTTACTAAAAAGATTAATGAACAAAGAGTAGGTACTCACTTTGAATCTTAATCGAACTGACTTCATACCAACTAAAATGTTACCAACATCTCCATCCTCAGCCGCATCTGAAGGAGGATATTCTGAATCTGATTCATCACCAGAATCTTCCGAATCATCTTCAACCATTTCCTCATCCTCATGAACAAACATATCATTTTGGCCTCCATGAGACGGATCGTCATGTTGCTCTTCCATCTGGTTATCCTGAATGGTAGGTGTCAATGGCTCCCCTTTATGGAAAGAGGCATAATCTGACAGAACCACATATTTTTTTCTGTCAAGCAATGGCTTTGCGATATCAAATGGAATCCACCTGCAGAAAATGATATCATTCAGTCACCTAATGACCAAGTTGTATTCGTGGCAATTGATCATCAACCTGAGAAATACATCTATGTTTACACAAATATGCTTTATGCAATGTATCTGCTAAAATTACCAATACAGTCCCGTGATTTCTGACAATTACAATTACCCCCTTCGGATTTTTTTATAGTAACAAAAAGGTTCCCAAGGTTTGCGTTCATTTTTTGATTAACAAGGATCGATTTGTAATGATGACCAAACCAGGGGAAGCCTGGGAAGGTATGAGTGATTGTCAGGAACCATGGGGATGATTGGTAATTTTGCCAATCCTCAAGGGCGGTAAATGTAATTCGCCAAAAGGAGGAAGGAGATAAATATTTAACAGAAACTATGCCAAGCATATTTAGTGAAGTGCTCACTGACTGATTGGGTAGCACTGATGATAATTAGGAATGTAATCAATCCCCCAACAATTTGCATCTACATTAATGCCCAATAAGTCCTATACTAGTACCTAAATTTTCTTAAGTAATGCTCTCATTCCAGCAGTGAATAAAGCTTTGGCCTTGGCAAGGCTAACCATAGATGATAGCTCTCAGGTTATTTACTGAACAAATAGTAAACAGATGATACTTCAACCACCAATCAGAACTACTCAAAGTAGGAGGCTTTCATACTTTGGTAAAAGTAAATTCTGGCATTCAAAAGTATACCAATAATTAAGAAATAACAACTAAATTTTAAGATGGCTTAACTGTTAAGAATGAAAAATAGATATAGCAATGTACTTACTGATAACGAAGAGGGCAAAGAAGTTCAGATGGCCGATAAGCTGCTTTGTATCTCATCTTGTTACAGGAGTGGATGTAATAGCCAAGATAATAGTATTGTAGACTAGGACAATGTATTTGATTCTCACTTACCCATTTAATTTCTTGAAGGGCAGAAAATTTACCTAGCGACAATGATGCAAGGTCTGGGTCCCAGAATAGATATTTACTAGACAGACATTTAGGAAGAATATCTATAACTCCAACTGCAACCAACTTCCCATCAATCACATACTGCTGATGGAAAGAACCAAAACCACAAAGGGGAACAGTTCCATCACCAGTTGGTGGAACAAATATCAATGGGGTGTCAACAAGAAATCTCCGATATGAGCTTTCTGAGACATGTTCCGGTGTATCATTATGCACTCGAAGTTGGTATTTCCTGTACAAGGAGTATTCTTCTGGATCAAAACTGGACTTTTTCAAATGGATTTCAAGATGCCTACCTTTGCGACAAGAATTGCCAGTAGATCGTTTTGACAAGCTATCACCTAAACCACTTTCCAAAGGTCGCTCTTTTGAGACTGTCCCACTTTTTACCATATCATCTAGCTGGTCATGCTTTGCAGTAGAATAAAAATTAATGTGACCATTGCATGCTCTCACTAATAAATTACTGGCTTCCTGCACCTGGTTTAGCTGCCCCACCAACATTTCAGCAATCATATGAGGAGACATCTCAATGTGCTGACCGTTTTCCTCTGCATTATTTTTTGAAACTTTTTCATGCCCATGGTCCTTTTTAGCTCGCCTCAAAGAAGCAGAAATCTGAAATGATATGCTGCAGGAGAACATTAATTCTTCTGATCCTTCAACAAGTAACTTTCTCTTAGCTGGTTGAACTATTTTGACAGAAGCTTTGGGCAATTTAAGATCAATGGGAAGTTCCCCTCTTTCAACAAACTCTTGAACCACAATATCAATCTGGTGTGACAAACTCTCAAGCTGTTCAACTTTGTTCTTCCCATCTTCATAGCTAACTGAGATGGATTGCTTTGCCATAGAGCTTGCAGATTCATTTTCGGAATTGCAGCAGGATGCCTCAGGACCAGTCTGTTCACCTATTGATTCCCCCAATCTTTTTGCATCCAATGTGCCGTCTAAAAACCTAGATGGAGGCAACAATTTTGTAAGGGTAATTTGACCCAGAAAATTTCTGCAATCAATCACATACTTACTACCATACTAGTGAACAAGCTAGAGAAACTCGATGGATTTGAACTCATAAACTGAACAGAATGTAAAGAGATAGTAACTATTTAAGAAGACAGTGCGGGAAGACAGTATCATGGATGGATTTAGAAATTGTGTAGAGTCCCTGACATAGCCATGAACTAGGACCACATGAAAAGTAAAATTGCATTACTTGTGGTATTTTCATTCACCATTTGATGCGTGGTTAGTTTAATGCAGAACTACTTAACTGTAATAGCCACCAATAAATGCATTAATGCCTATGTTACCCAAGATAAAAAAAACCATCATAACAAAACCTAGCACCTCTAACTTATTTCATCCGCACCACCTTTTTCCTCCCCTTATTTCTGAAAGGGTTCCTCTTTCCCTCGTCTCTTCCTCTTATTTAGCCACCCGATTCACAATCTGCTTTCCTTTTCTACTCTCTCTCTCTCAACCTCCCTTATCTTCTATTCTCATTATCTACTATCTAGAATTCTCTCCAAAATCCTTTCCCTTCTATCTAAGCAGGCCCTGTCATTTTCTTTTTCTGAGTCCGTCAGTTATCTCAGTCAACGGGTCCAAAAATTTAGGACCGTGTCTAACACGGATTCCATACCCGCACCCGTGTCAACAAGGGTATGCCCCAATTTTTGCCAAGTCCAAGTATCATAGATTAATGGATGAAAGCTAAAATTTGCAACTGTGAAGAATACCCTACCCACATTTATCTTCTGTAATAGAAATGTATACTGCAAAGTTAATACAATGTCAGATTTTAATGAAGTGATCTAGGTTAACTTAGCACAAATTTCAAAATGATGCAAACATATAGAGAAAAGAGTTGCAACGTCATAAAACCTTTGCATTCTCTTAGATACTCGAAGTTGCTCTTTTGAAGGAACAAATTCACTTGCTTTGAGACGGATGGTATAAGAAGGGCAGCACATCCGTTCCATCTCAGGTTTGTACAAGAAACAACCTGATCTTCTCCAGCCTCTGTCAAGAAGAGCTACAAATGAAGAAGAAAGAATCTCAATTTTACATTTGAAGCAATTAAAGATGATGCAACTATGTACTCAAAACTCAGCAATAGAAAAACATTGAGAGGGTAAGAAAACAGAGACCTTGATAGTCGTCAACTGTCAAACTATGAGCCCATAACCCTGCAAAATTGAGACACCAAAATATTTTAGCGAAAAAGCCATTATATCATCTAATTTCCACGACGGAATTCCCACCTGTAACATATACCTATGTTGATGGTAGAAACTTAGAGCATTAGAGAAATTATGAATCTTTCCTCCAATTGGAAGCCCTATTTAGAGATCCTTTCATTTAAAGATAGATCAATCCTCAACCTACAACTTTTTACAGAATATCTCCTCTATCAATTTTTTTCAAACGCAGGTACTTGTAGGCATTCTGTGTAGTTCTAAAAACTTTCCAAACAATTTTGTAATGAATTCTGGCTAAGATCATTCATTCTTCATTTACATTAGGAAGCACAAAGATAATAAATAGTGAAAAAATACTTAAAATTTGCTAACTGCATCTCCATCCCTTCGGTAAATGCAATGGGATACTCTAAAACAAACACTGAAACGGCATTCAGCCATATTTTCGTTAAATTTTCGGCCAAAAAAAAAAAAAAAAAGCATGATTACCCAAACACATTCATATGATCATATCCATGTCTTCATTCAATCCATGCCAGTATCCATTGGCATAATCGATGATCACATCCAAAAACATGATCTAAAGAATCCATCTTTTCTAAACTCACACCACCTAAGCCATCCGGCAATCAATTAAAAACTATTTAAGCTCCAATTTTCCTAACAAAAAAGCACAATTATGTAAAACTTAAAGAGTCAAAACAGCAGCAATTGAGATCCTCCAACACCCCCAAATAAATAAATAAATAAAAACCCATAAATTGCAGTGTTAGAGAGACTAACCATGAGAGATACTGCTGTGGCCGGCGGATCTGCAGTAACCGCAAGAGTTACGGCGACGACCGACATCCGTGACCACGCTTTCGGCGCCGGTATAATTGTTGGAATTGCTACTGCTAGCTTCGCTTTTCATCTTCTTCTTTTCTGCCATGATTAATTGCGTTTCATGCAGAACTGAGATGCTTAGGGCTCTATTCGCGGAAAACGTGCAAAATCAGGAGCCAGTTACCATTACTAGTCTCTTTTTTGTTTTAGCTGCACTTCCCCACTCTTTCCTTCGAGTGATGATCTTCCTCGGTATATTTCTTTCTTTGTTATTATTACAGTTTTTCTCATTTCCTTTCTTAAATTACCAAATTTCACCCCTCATATTGAAGGCCCATGGGCTGTGGCCCAATATTAGATTTTTCGAAGCCCACACTAATGGGTTATTGTTTGGGCTGATGATGCTTTCTGTGGAGAAAGGTCCACTGTCCAACATCCTACCAATGGTCCGAGAAGATGAGGACAAAATTTTTGATGATTTTTCTTCTTTTTTATTTTATTTTTTATAATCAAATTTTGATGAAATTACTTGTGAGATAATATATTTATGAAAACTATTTTTTACCTTATAGAAAGATAATGGTGTGCCTCGTTCGACTTCCGACCCAAGCTCAGCGGTCTACCATTATACCAAATATGGTAAATTATGACCACGTCGTTCACGTTCCTCTAACTGACTGACGATTATAGGGGTTTCGAGATTGGATCCAAGAAACACATTTCAATATCCCACTATTTCCAATCATGGTGCGAGATGCCCACAATACCTAAAAACAGGTATGAGATTTTTAGAGTCGATCAACGGCCATAAAATTATTGTTTTTAGAAATATTATCATTCAACTCAATTGAAATATACGCTCAATTAAAATGGCGTTGGAAATTATTCAAGATCGCTTGAGATACAATTATCGGGACCACACTCAGTTGATACTCACGACTCACGCCTCTCTCCAATAGTGTACTCCATCAGCTACCAAAGATAAAATCTATTTGATTTGAATAAAGACTATAAATGGACAAAATTCACGTTAGCAAGGCATCTATTTGCCACATGGCCTTAATACTTAAAGAGTGTATGCATTTTCATCACCAAATTATTTTTGTCCATACATTCCCAACGGCCTCATTCACAACTCCATGTAGCACATGCAATCGGAAACTATGAAGAAGCCGTGATATGCATTTTCATTTTCATTCGGCCTTTTTCGCCCTTGCCTTTGACAATCATGAGCTAAAGTTGAAAGTGGTTGTACATGTCCAAACTCCATGCATTCGTTGCATTCATAAAAATAGTACCGTAAACGAAATATCGATTCTTATTTAAATTTTTAGATTGTCCCATAAAATAGTATCATGTGGTGCCTAAAAAAAAGCACAATATGAAATATCTTTAAATGTATTTGACTGCACTATCCTACGTGGTGCAACGGTTGTACTGAATAATTTCTACCAGTTTACTCTTTGTGGCGGTTACGGGTCCTGGTCCGGGTCCTTTTAGTCTCAACTTTACACAACTTTTCTTCGTCTCCTCCTTCTTTCCAAGTTCCATTTCTACTTTCTAGTAATTTTTAGGACAACTCGGATCAGAAAAGTTACCCGGACCCGACGGCTAACTTTGAACGTACCAGATTCTATTGGGGGGCTCTTTAACCAGGGCCTTTTTCTCAGTTATTTATTATCGTTCCCGATATTCATTCATATTCGTACAATTTCAAGGAATTTGAACACCGGTCCGCAATTGTTGTAATTTGTCAGAAATTACGGAATATATTGGTAATTTTAACAAAATTCAGGGGACCCATTTGTAATTTCAAAATCTGAAATTTCCAATTTATTCGGTAGCCCAGGGGAATGTTACAACAAAAAGCCTCTTCATTTCAGAAATGTGAATTAAATATATCAAATTATAAATGATAAGGTCTTGCCAGGTGGAGGTGGACGGTCCTAAATGCTGATTATTCTCTTTTAATTTAGTGTTTAAATCATAGGGAAAAAGAAAAAAAAAAAACAAAATAGTCTACGAAAAGTCAAATCAAACTTATGGCGTAATTCTTGTCTTCATAAATAATATAAACAAGGGCCAAAGTCAAAGTCACCACTAAACACGTATCCTAACAAGAAGACATTTTTATTCAAACCCAAAATTTATATCCGACGATAATTTGATGGCACGAATGTCGACTTATGTTTCGGTTATTGAGTTTAGTGTATTAACATCGAGTTTAGCTACTAATGTATCACGATTAGGAATTTAGTTGCTGAACTTTCATGTAGCATATAATGTACTTTATTTGTCCCACTCAAAGAGTTCACTTTCAAAAATAAATCTTGTCTTATTTAAAGAGTCTACTTTGAATTTATTTACATTGCATACCCTCGCTAATATTATAATGTGTGATTCATAATTAACCATTACTTCTAAAGAAATGATATAAGTGAAAAATATTGTGGTAAATTACTTATTTTAAGTGTTATACCTCACAACCTATAATAAATTGTACATGTGTTGTACCTCACAACCTATAATAAATTGTACATGTGTTGTACCTCACAACCTATAATAAATTGTACATGTGTTGTACCTCACAACCTATAATAAATTATACACATTTCAAAGTGAACTATTTGAATGGGACATGGAGAGTATTACATATTGAGCTTACCCTCTTGTTTATCGAGTTTAGTTTACGATGTATCGCGCTTATACGTTAGTTGTTAGCTTATAATGTATTGTCCTATTGAGTTTAACATATGGTATATTATCATTATGTTAAAACACAATATTAATACGAAATTGTTATACGCAGTAACAGTTTTACTATTCGCAGTAACGTCCCCCTGTGAAAATACAAAAATGCCCCTGGCCTAAAATAAAAAAGAAAAATAATAAAATCGGGTACTATTCAACGTGCGTGAACGGTACACAGTACCCGGTTAGAAAAAAACTGAAGAAATACCGCCGGTGTCCTCGTAACCGTTTTATTAAACGCAGTAACATTCCCCTGTAAAAAGTCCGAATTACCCGACTACGATCCATATTACACTATAAGTAAACACTATATTTATTTTTTTTACTTTAAATTAGTTTGCATAAATTCTCTATATACCCCTTCATTATAATTTTCGAGAAAAAAAACCCATTCGGGGGGATTTTTTTCCCGGATCGGCGATTATCCGGACTTTTTTTTCTGTTTCTGCAACATTTCGACCGGGGAGACTGAGTACCCGGTTAAAAAAATTTCAGAAAATACCGCCGTTTTCCGGCGATATTTTCCGGCCAAAATATCGCCGGAAAACGGCGGTATTTTCTGAAATTTTTTAACCGGGTACTGTTCACGCACCCGATTTTCTTATTTTTGGCCAGGAATATTTTTGTCTTTTCACAAGAAAATGTTATTGCGTTTAGTAAAATGGTTACTGCATATAGTATAAAACACACGTATCAATCTAAGTTGTTGAAATATCGCATGTTTGACACAATTAATGTTGAATTCAACATATACGTGTCTATATAGACTATATATTCTCATTTGTAATGTGGTGAAAGAAGAATAAGAGAGTTTTTGGGGGACCCATGACAAATACAAGAAACTAGTTGGAGTTGGTTGGGCAATTATCCAACCCAAGAATAAATAAAGAAAAAAATTCTGATAACGTAGCCTTTAAGGGAGGAGAAACTGAAATGGAAACAAACAAATAATAGAGAGAGAGAGAGAGAGAGAGAGTCGTTAGTTGCATTAATTGTACCCCACTCTCGTGACCTTTCCCCTCTTTCTCTAATATTTGTATCTGGAGCCCCCCCATAATAAAAGATATAGAAAAATGGACCCCTAAACTATTACTATTCTCCCCGTGTCCCCCCTCCTCACAAATAACATTCCCAATTGCTCTGATTTTCAGAAAATCCTTGTTCAGATTTTCTCTCTCTACAAGCTCAAACCTCTTCCTTTCTCTCTCTGTCTAGTTCAATTCAAATGAGCAGAGCTCCATTTTTGTTCGTATAATATAGAAATAGACAGAGAGTCCAGTGTCTATCTCTATTTATTTTGGATTATTAGTTTATGTTTTTGTGTGTCCGTGTCTGGGTATTCTTAGCTCTAACATTATCGGTAAAGGCAGAGGTTTTTATTTTAAAATTTAAATATATGTTATTTATTAGGTGAAGTGTTTTGAATGATAGTTCGTTTTTGAGCTGATTTTCGGTTCAAATTTGGTCAGCATTTGAAGCGTTGTTTACCGATCTGTAATTGTTGGCTGAAATGTTCGGAATGCTATGCAGTGAGTGAGTTTTTTCCGTTGGAATTGCTGATTGAGGAGCTAGGGTTTTGAGGTGGGTATTGGAGTGGAATGGTGAGTGATAGGAAGTTTTAGGGTTTCTTGGAATGAATCGCAGTTTTAGAGCTGAACAGACGGGGTTGTCCCGAAGGCAGCCGGAGCAGATGGGGAGTTTAAGGACGTCGATGATGAGAGAAAAAGAAGACGAGCTCGCGCTGTTCTTGGAGATGCGTAAGCGCGAGAAGGAACGGAATAATCTTCTTCTACTGCACAGTCCCGACGAGTTCGATACTCCTCTTGGTATGCACATTTTAATTTCAATCGATGGTTTTCCCTATTTAAATTTTATTCGAATTTCTATTCGGTTTGAGATTTCACGGAAACTTTTGTTCTTTCTGATGAAGTTATTGGTTGGTCCTTGAATCTTCCCATGGGTTAAATTTGAAATTGAGTGATTTGTTGACGTTAGTCAGATGACTGTTTTCAACTAAAGAAATGTGATAGTTGTTATTTTGGTAAGTGCTGTGAATGGTAGTTAATACTAGGCTAGGCTTTTCTCTAGTTATCTTTCAGGATTACTCTATTTTGTGATTTGTGCTTTTCTGTTCATCTTGTTTTTAGCTTTAGGAATAAATTTTTTCCTTCTTTGTTTTTGGATTTTCAGGACAAAGATCTGGTGGTTCTCCCGTATTTAATATCACGTCAACTGCGCCTGCACCTGCACCTCCACGGAAGACTGCCACTGATGATTTCCTCAATTCTGAGAATGATAAAAATGATTATGACTGGTATATTTGTGGATTATGTATTGGATATGTCTTTCTGCCAATTGCGAATGGGCACTTTGATTTGTTGAGTTATTGTGCTTGGATATAGTTGTTACTTCTACCTTTTATGGGGAAATGTTGGTGCTTGATGTTTGATAATTTTGTACTTCATGTACACATGATTTAAACTCAGTAGCCATTGGTAAAGTTTGACTTGTGCTATACAATAATCAGTTTATTTTCTTTTTTTCTGTAATGATATGTTCTTGGCATTTGTATTTCTGTGTCTTCTGAACGTTGATGTGAGGTTAAGTTATGTTTCTGTTACTCTTTGCTTATCCATTCTGTCTACATTTCATATGCTAGTCCAGCCTATTAAGTTTCTTAAATCCTGCAAAATCTGCTCTTTTAAGATTCTAGTAGGGCAGGGAATGATTTACATGTGAAAATTTTACTTGTCTGATGTGAAATTGTTAAGTTACGTACTATGTTTATTTTTGATTCTGGAGTTTTTGTCCATGCCCATTTTTATGGTTGTGTTGCACTTGATATCCTCTGAAATGATACATTCTGTTTATTGTCTTTCAGTGATTTGAAAGGAAAGTACTATAAGGATATTTATCAGTATTTTTTTTCTCCTTCCAGGCTCCTAACACCTCCTGGTACTCCCCTTTTCCCTTCATTGGAAATGGAAGCTCAAAAATCTGTCATGAATCAGCTGGGAACTCCTAAAGCTCGTCCCTTGGCTTTGAAATCTAGGGTGAGAGCCGTGACAAATCTTATTGTTCATTCATATTGTGCCGAGTTTGTAGTTTTCAAGAATACAGTGCAATAAATCTTTCACAATCATGTCTTAGCACAATGAGGATTTATGGAATGGGTTTTTAGCCACCTGAAATGGATGAAAAGCTGGTCTAAACTTCACTTTCTAGGGGAATGTTAAGATGACCTTAAAGCTTGTGCTCATATAACCCTGGCTGTTTTGGATGGCAGATGGGATGCTGAATACAATGTGCCCTCGGGATTGTTTCTAACTTTGCACTTGCTTGATGCATTTTGAGTTTTTTATCTGCAACTATAATTCAATGACTTCTTCTTTTGCTTTTCTGAAGCTGGCAAATTCCCAGATGGAGCCTACAGCAAGGAGCAGCAACTTATCATCCAGACAGACGGCTTCATCTCCTAGCTTGACTGCTTCCAGTGCAGGACTTCGCAGACCCTCTTCATCAGGGGGATCAAGGCCTTCTACTCCAACTGGCCGCCCCACCTTAAGTGCAACAACTAAACCTGCCCCAGCATTGGCGCCTAAATCAACAGCCAATACTGGTTCTAAGCCATCAACGACATCTAGAGCAACATCAGCTACCATGTCTAGACCTACGAGGTCAGTGACACCTACTTCGCGCACGACTTCGTCTTCAACTAAACCAACAGTGCCTCCAAGATCCTCGACACCTACTTCCAGATCTACAACAAGATCGTCCACACCCACAACCAGGCCAACTGTTTCTGCATCAAAGCCTGCATCAAGGTCAGCAACTCCCACTCGGAGGCCTTCAACAGTATCAACCACAACGCATACTTCTGCTCCACCAGTTAAGTCTCCATCTTCCTCTTCAGTTGCTAGGTCAACCTCAAGCACAGTTAAAAACCCTGGGCAACCTCGTTCGAGTTCACCCACTGTGAAACCCAGGCCATGGAAGCCTTCAGATATGCCTGGTTTCTCCCTTGATGCTCCACCTAATCTAAGAACCTCCCTATCCGATAGGCCAATTTCTGCAAGTAGGGGTCGACCTGGAGCTCCAACTGCTCGATCTTCATCTGTTGAGCCGGTAACAAATGGAAGGGTTAGACGACAATCCTGCTCTCCATCAAGAGGAAGACCTCCTAATGGTGTTATTCATAGCAGCGGAGGCTCTGTCCCTGCTGGAAATCGGCTGTATGCTAAAGCAAATGACAATGTCAGTCCTGCTTTGGTTGGTACGAAAATGGTTGAAAGGGTAATAAATATGCGTAAACTTATTCCACCAAAACAAGATGACAAGCATTCGCCACTCAGTAACTTATCTGGGAAGTCTCATCTCCCGACAGCTCTGGATTTGGAAGAACCCTCTCCAAGAAATCATTAGACATGGCTATAAGGCATATGGTATGTGTTTTCTTCTCCTCTCTATTATCATCATTCAAGATTCTGTTTTTGAGGGTTACACACACACACGCATTGTTGGGCAAATATACTTGAACATCACTTTGCTTTTTTTGCCGGCTAAATGTTCTTTAGTGTCAGAATCTCTTCCAATATTAAGCTCCTTGTCATCTGTCTTTTCAGTTGTGAGATTATCTTAGACCTTTCAAAAGTGTGTGGTTAATAATATGCTCTTTATCCATTTTTTGTTGCTTTAATTGGTTATCCCATCGAGCAGGATATTCGGAGAACAATTCCTGGTAACCTTCGGCCTCTGATGACCAATATCCCGGCTTCATCTATGTATAGCGTGAGATCGGGGTCTACCAAAGGCCGTACCATTAGTGTGTCTGATTCGCCACTTGCAACGAGCAGTAATGCTAGTTCCGAAGTGAGTGTGAACAATAATGCCCTTTGCATGGATGCAACCGAAATGGAAGATGATGTTAGCAGTGATAAAGGTGTTAGATCTCCTACCAGTTTGCGTGGTAGGTGAAGAGAGAATTCTTATAATTTGACTTGCTCCAACATATGAGGAGTTGTGACCGTTGAAAGACATGTTTCCAGGAAGCACTGACCGGGATGATATGGCTTTGTCCTAATTGTGTAAAGTTGAATGCACATTGTAGCCGTAGTAGTTGAATATGCAATGTATTATTTAGTGACTTAGTTTATACGATTAACCGTCGCTCAGGTCATTTGTGGAAAGTGACTATATTGTCATCATTATCTATGACGAACTTTAATCGCCTGCTGCTTCTATTAATTTTCACACCCAAATATGGTTGTAGATGTCCAAGAATGATTTCCTATGTATGACATGGAGATTACATTCTTGGCTAAATTCTCACCGAGCCCCACATGTGGGAGATTGCACGGGATGAAACTCCCATTGATCTAGACTTGTACGAGTAGTTACACAATACACATCTTTTTGTGCGGTAACACCCCAAAAGAAGAAATCGTTGATGTCTTAACGATCCTAAGACGTGAACGCTTGTTCCTATTAAGCAGCAGAAAATAAATGAAACTTATCAAAACACACAGAAAAAAAGAGAAGCTTCTATAAGTTTGGAACAATAGCAAAACTATAAAAGATCCATATGCAGATCAGCAAAGATGCTAATGAAGTAGCAATCCAGGTCAAGCTTGTTGATCCCATCTTTTATACAAATAAGGGTATAAATAAACTACTGACTCTACATCTAGGCAACATGCATAGATCTAAGAGGCCCGTATCAAGCCACGGCCACCTGCTCCCGGGAGATTGTTACAGCTGCGGGCTCAGAAGCAGAAGCAGAAGTAGAGGCAGTTTCAGATTTAGTGACCTTAGCAGTTGCAGGGGCTGGCGGTGGAGAGTGCTTCAAGTGTTTGGGAGTATTATGCTTAAGCTTTATAAGTATCTGCCGCATCCGAGATAAGTCAGTAGGCTTACCAGGCTTTGGTCCTTGGACAACAGTTATAGAAGGCTTCTTCTCTTGGTCCTTTTTCCCCTTCTTTTCAATGGTAGGCACTTCTTTAGGAATGAGTTCGGCGATGGATTTCCAATAGTCCTTGTCGACCTCAGCATGGAATTTCTCTTGTCCAGCTAAAAACGCCTAATGAAACAAAAATATTGATCAGTAGGGTAAAGGCTTAGTAGTTGCTTTTGTTGTATTTCTTTTACTATTTTATTTCATTATTCTATACATGTATGTGTGCGCGCTTATAGACATGCATCGATATATTTGTGATGAACTATTCCTCATCTCATAATATCATAATGCTTGGATTGGATGGCCGGAAATAATAACGGAAAGAAGTAGCTAACTGAGCACCCCGTGGGCAAGGGAGTTCCTACTATCAATGGAATTCTTAACCATGTGTGTTCCGGCATCTTTATTAAAACTGAAAGAACTCATATTATGTACTGCCAAACTAGGATCAATATCCCCAGTATTTCATATAGGGAAAACGCAAACAAAAACAAATAAAGGTTATAAATCATTAGGCTGCAAAAACCAAATTCAGAACTTCAGTGGCAACTAGCCAATCCTTAAAGGCATGCGATAATACTATTCATGCTTTTGCTCCATCTCAATCTGATTTACTAGCAGGCTATAAAACCTATCCTGCTTATAAACTTCCCATAAAGCTCATGTGCCTGTATCCCCTTCCCAACCCCAAAACAACAATAAGAACAAATCAAGCAAGCAGGCAATTATACTGTCACAAAACAGGCACAACGAAATGCAAATATGATCACTATTTGGAGAATGAAAGGAAACACGGGCGTTTTAACAGATACGGATAACTTACCTTCTCCCTATCACGATTGCTGGCTTTGTTAGACTCACAGGAGATCTGCCTCTTCTTATGAAATTCAATTTTATATTCATCTGCCTCATCAATGATTTGAGCAAGAACCTCTTTCTCCAGCTTTTCTTTCTGTTCCAGCCGAATGGCATTTTCTCTGAGTTTCATGTAACAAGAACAGAACGCATGAAGTCAATCAATCAGATCATTTTTCCATAATACTCCTAAAATGAAGTCTATATTACTTCTCCAAGAAGAATAATCATGTTTAAGACCATAATTATCAACTACAGAAAACTCAGCCAAGGAACTAAACCCAAAAAGAATCAACCCATTTAACGTAAAAAATCACCTACAAGCACACTTTGCTTGTGAAACTAAGGCACCCACATTGAAGTATTCCGCAAAAATCATAATTGTGAGTGAATAAGAAAGCCTATGCAACCAATAATCCTGACCTCTACTACATCTAAAGGCAGGAATTTATTCTTTAATAAAGTAGGATCACTATCACATAATTCAAGATAATAAAGTTGAAACTATGACTGACTTTTCAGAGTCCGAATATTACAATAAACGCAGTATTTTCGCAGGTCACACAGACAATAAGCATACTAAAAAATTTAATCACTTTGTCAGTCAATTTTACCCTAATTAAGCAACCGATATTTTCGGATTCAATCCCAATTAACCCCAAAAAAAGAGTGTGTGAGTTTGTGAACGTCTGAGAAAGTTCTAAAAGGTTAGCAATTGCAAAGTTATCGGCAAGAGAGTTCACCTCCTCCATTCTCTGAGAGCGTAGCCCTCCTCGCGCTGCATTTCAGACGGAGGCGGCAGAATCGGTCCATTCGACTCCGAGTATCCACTTTCGAACGTCTCTCCGTCAGCATCGTGAGAGAATTCTGCAGGATCGGCGCCGAATCCGGTACCGGAACCGAAGATCGGAGGCGGTAACGGACTCCCCGAAGCAGCCTGCGAGGTAAACAGTGGGGAACCAGGGTCCTTGGCTGACTCAGTCTCGGGCAAATTTGAGGAGTCGAACCTCTGGGAGGAGAGGCGAGGGTCATAACCGGAGTAACCATCGTCGAATGGACGAGAGGAACCGGCCGGTGAGTCACCGCCTTGTTGATCGAACGAGTCCGCAAAAGAAGACGACATCGCTCAGACTTCTCTGCTTCTGATTTTGCAACTAAAACCTCGTACTATATGAAAGAATGCTAATGAGATTAGATTATATAGAATGTGGGTGGATACTCATTGGGCTGGGCCTTTTAAGATTTTGGGCTTTTCTCCCACTTTAAATGGACTCATAATATGGGCCTAGAACTAATTTATACCCCTTTCATTAGAAGAAATGTATTATAAATTATAAAATTTTTTTTTATGAAAATAAAAGAAAAATATTTACTAATAAATTTTAATAGTGAATTAATTACATAACTATATTAAGGAAGAGAAAACGGATATTCCTCATGCGATGTTTCAATGTAATTGTTGATTGCATTCAGCCAAAAGAATTAACACATGGCGATGTTTCAGGAAAGAGACAAATGAATAATGACGCTACCAAATCGATACAAACAAAGCCTTCAAGCATCCATTCTTTTGGGTGAAATGAAAAAGTAAAACATCCATCGCACTAAGCATCTCTGTGTTGTATTACATAAAACTATAAATTTATCATTTATATTTATCTCCCAACGTTTAATAATACACATGTTCTAAGTAACAAAATACAACTGAAAAAACATATTCTTTATATGTGACGATAACAGATGAGTTAATAGAATATAAAGACGTTAGAATAATGGGTTCATCAAATTCACTTTCCACTTATTAAGTTTTGACACAATTCATGTACCTATGTATTCACTTATACGGGTAAAAAAAAAAGTTAGATGAAATTTTTTATCCCTATATCAGAGAATACATTGGGTATATGAATACTGAAAATCTCGTATAGTAAATATAATTTAAACAATCCACACACCATTAGTAATAATGAAAAAATAACAAGGACATTGATATTTTTGAAAATGTATAATTTTGTATGAATTTTAAAGTGCAAAACTTAGAATATCTAATTTTTTACAATTTGTTTCATTCATTTTTCACTTTTGAAAAGTAAATTAATTATAGATCAGATATAATTATATTAGTAAGAAAAAAAAATTGAACTTTTGCGTGCTAGTTTTGAGTTTCAAAAAATATTTTAAAACTCAAACCTCGTTTGACACTAATATAAAAGTGACTTTCTAAAAATAGATTTTCAAAACAGAGTTTTTCACATTTGACTTTGGAAAACATTGCAGCGCAAACTTTAGACTAAAGAAAAGATTTTCTCACTTTGCCGTTCAAACTTGAGCTGAAAAATATCTCTAATTATTTTACCCCGCAAATTTGATAAGAATAAAACTCTCGTCGATTTTTAAAACAAATTTTCAATTCTTGTTCGTTTGCATGTTTTTAAAAACCTGTTTTCGAAAATCTATTTTCTGAACCTTCCTTAAAACTTGATAACGAAAGGTGCCCTTAAATTAAAAAAATAATAATAAATAGGACATATACGAAAATAAATGTAATTGACCCAAGAATAAAACCTTCGTATTCGTATTCGTAAAACAGTTCCAGGCTTTGTTCTTTTTCGAAAGTATCACTCTTTTCTCAAAAATATTACATAAAAAAACAACATCATTTTTATAAAATTCACAATTCAAATTTAAAAATTTCCTCTAAATTCTTACTCACATAAATTCAAAAAAAACATAATCATTATATTTTTTCTTCTCTTTCCTATACAAATTCCCAAAAGAAATTCCCTCCAAAACAAAATTCTTCCCTAATCAAAAAATTTTCTATCCATAGTACTAAGATAACAAAGCAAACAGTAAAGAAAAATCGATATTCTTAATCAACGAACTTTCTTTCTTATCAGTTATCATCGTCTTTCTCTTTCTTCCGTAGACTTCAATATTCTCTCACTTTGGGGATTCGGCAGGCATACATGGCCACTCTATGGCGGGCCGCCATGGGCTCCGGTTCCCAGTCCACCGAAGACTACGACGGCGTCGAGTTCTGGACTAACCCGGAGCGGACCGGTTGGCTCATGAAACAAGGCGAGTACATTAAGACCTGGAGGCGCCGCTGGTTCGTTCTCAAGCAAGGGAAGCTCTTCTGGTTCAAGGAGTCCACCGTCACCCGCGGCTCCACCTCTCGCGGCGTCATCCCGGTCGCCTCTTGCCTCACTGTCAAGGGCGCCGAAGATGTCCTCAACAAGCAGAACGCCTTCGAGCTCTCCACCCGGACCGAGACCATGTACTTCATCGCCGATTCCGAGAAAGAGAAGGAGGATTGGATCAACTCGATCGGACGATCCATAGTTCAGCACTCCAGGTCCGTTACTCATGATGAGATCGTCGATTATGACAGCAATAGAAAATGATCCGTTGCTGCTGCAGCTGTGTTTACTACTCAATTTAATAATACCCAATCATTAGGTTTCCATTGATGTTCGAAGTCTGAGATTGGGTTTTATTGCTTCTGTGCCTTTAGTGCAATTGTATATGTTGATCCTGGATTTATAGCTGTAAGTGTTCTGTTTTCTGACTACCTCCTACTTTATTATACTCGATTACTGTATGTATCGATTTTGAGTTCAGTATGAGCAGTTCTTATTTACAATTCGTACACATACCTTGGTGAATGAGACTCACTTTTCAGTAGATCTGCTTATCCCTGAAAAAATGCTTTCTTAGTGCTAAACTTTGCAAATATGATGGGAAATTCTGCATCTCATTTGCATATTTGGGAAGGAACATTGCCTGAAAACTAGACCATTATCGACTATGGTTTCAGGGAAGTGAAATTTGTATAGGCAGGAACATTGGGGTGAGTTGCTCCTGCAATGTGAACAGGGGCTATTTACCGAATTTTATCCAATTTTGCTATTGCCTTCCATGGATTACTGCAAGTATATGAATCTACATTGCTGTGCTTACTCTTCCTTTCAACAGTATGAGGATTTTATAGCTATTTCGTGCTTTGAACCCAACAAATTGAAGATTGTGTTTTGGCATCATCTTCTGCAGTGTCTACTAAAACTCCTTATGAGGAAACATGAACCAACTGCTTGTAAGACTCTCATTATATGATAGTTCTGGCACTACTTGTAGCGTTTTTAGGTTTCTTTGATGGTTAATTTAGTTCTCTATGCCATATAACCATCCAGTCTAGCAAAGCTGTGGACACTTGGTGATGATCCCCTACTTGGCATCTCCAATAAGTAAAGTCACCGGAATCTTACTCTTCTTCTTTGTTTTGTTTAATGTACATTATGCAACTTTGTAATTTCGTTCTTCCTAATTGTTGTAGGAAAGGACAGAGTCTAAGGCCATTATGGCACTGCATTGTGTTTAGTATATCTTTGTTGCCGTCTTCTTGAAAAAGGTTGGCTTAAGTTCTTCTTGCGCTTTACGAGACAAAGGCTAAATGCTTGTTGGTCGAGATTTACTATTGGCTGTGTTGTAAACTGATTTGCTAGAAGTTCATTTAGAAATGCTTAGTGGATCTACTCCCAAGGAACTGGAGGAAGATTGATGCTTAGTAGTTTTTAACTGGTGAGCTTCTTCTGTTGTTTTCTATTGCTTTTGTAGTCTCTTTTTTCACACGAGTATGCACAATAGACTGTATTTCTGTGTGGTGAAAAGTTGCGTCGACAGAGAGTACGAAGGCGGGCAAAACTTTTCAAACATGATTACTTCAAAATTTCCAGTTTTAAGTTCAACTAGTATGCCATGGGGTGTACTCTTCTGATTATTGTGTTTGTGGAGTTTTTTTCTTTCCTGAATCTCCCATCCTCTTAAAAGGGGATCTACGGGGAGGCAGAGCCGCGAAGGAGCTGCCCCGCCGCCTGCATGCACCCTCGGGGAAGGTCCATGGATATCCTTACAACTCTCAATGGTGATTATCCATATGAAACGAATGGAAATGCTTTATAATCATTCCTTTTTGTCATTTTTGTGCTTACACAGCAGGACATTATTGAGTCGCAAATTACACTCCAAAGTAATCAATTACGTTATCAAATCACATGAAAAATTATTCAGTAATTTTGCGACATTTTTAAAAATAGTAAACAACAGCGCAATTTGCATTGGATATCCATACTAAATAGTCCAGCATTAGAGTGTAGGAAATTGCACAATGAAATGAACCTCAGAAATTACACAAAACCGCGAAGAAATGAATCGCTCAGCTCAGTCCTCATCAATCTCAATCTTAATAACCTCACCGTCGTCGTATCGATCTTTACGGGGCGGTGCCGGTGGTGTTGGAACCCTAGGCGGTCCCCTCCCTTTGTTCTTGTCCCTGGGCCTCGCCTACGCACAAAAGTACATAGAATTACTCAAAAAGGATGAGGTATTACCAGTTTTAGATCATAAAAATGATTAACGACGACGAGACTCACGTTTCCAAAGGAGTGATTGAAGCGCTTGCCTCTTGCAGTCTTCTTGTCTCCTCTCCCACAGTAAGCTGGAATTCAAAAGCAGCATTTGTGCTCTGTAATTAATAATCCAATTTTGGTCAGCTACGATGAGTAAAGCGTAGATGATTTTCACTACTTACTGAGAGGGAGTGTTGAAGCGGTCGACGAGAGTGAAGCGGAGAGAGAAGACAAACAAGGCAGGGATTGATGACGTGAAACGACGCTAAGTGACGCCATGGGAACTGCTCCGGCCAAGAGAGACGCCATTCTTCTCAAGGATTCGCTTCCGATTTCGCTCTCTCCTCTTTAGCCTTATGTTTCGGATAAATAGGAAGAAGATGAGCTTTGTTTCATTTCTTCTTTCATTTTTGATAACTTTGGGCTGGGCCACTTCTTTTAATGGTTTCATTTCATAATAATGACAGCCCAAAAAACTTCGAATGAACTTTGGGCCTGAAGAGTTTCGGACACTTTTTTAATTTTTATGTAATTTGCAGATAAATTTAAGGAAAAATCGCGCATTTGGTCTCTCTTCTTTACACTTTTGGTCTCTTTTTTTTTTTCACATTTTACCATTTTCGGTCCCTCTTGCAGGTTGACCTATGAAGTCAATAGTAATTTGGACTGTTTTGAAAAAGTTAAAATTTTTTTAGGTCAAATAATAATTATTCAAACCTTTAATGGTTTAATTTTTCATAATTTACAAAGAAGGGTCTCAATTCCTCCAAGAAGAGTCATGTTGCCCTATGAATAACAAGTGTGAGTGACTATTTTCACACTTTAAGGATTTAGTTTTTGTAATTTACTAAAGAAGGGTCACCATTTTTCTAAAATTTTATTCTGACCCCAAATAAATGGTAAAAGGAACCAAAATGTAAAAGAAGAGTGACCAAAATTGCGAGTTTACATAAAAGATGGACAAAAAATATAACGAGAGTAAAGAAGAGGGACCAAAAGTGCAATTTTCATAAATTTAGTAATAAGTAACGTTAACATACATGTATGATTTGCATATAAAACTGGAATTATAGTTCCAGAGGTGTATTGCTGCATTTCACGATAGATAATAACATTTCAATCCTAAAGAAGACAATTTGCTCACGACTGCTTTGTTGACAAGAATAATAGCAGGGGCGCTTCTTTTTCTTTTTCTTTTTTTTTTTTTTTTTTGGTTATAATACATGCGCCAATTTATAGGATTTTAAAAGGGAAAGTTTCTATCTTTCTCTAAATAAATATAGACAGAAAAAGAAAAGTTCCTATCTTGGCCAACCAACTCAAACTTCCACCCCTAACGTTAACAAAGCAGAGGATGCAAATGGACTAGGTTCAGGTTCCTTTTCATGGCTTCTCTCTACAAATGCATGCTCCGCCAGTTCAATGGCGCGAACCAGGGCTGCAGATTTGTTTACACACTCCATCTGGTCATCCTCCGGAATACTATCCGCCACGATCCCAGCTCCAGCTTGGAGGTAAGCAACCCATTCCCTACGTCTCTGGTCATCCTCGTAAGAATACATTGTGTCATAACGGGGTCCAGTTTGAAATACAATGGTCCTGAGCGATAGCGCAATGTCCATTTCACCCGAGAATGATATCCAACCAAATCCACCGCTGTAGGGGCCCCGCCTCACCGGTTCCAGCTGATCAATCAGCTCCATTGCCTTCACCTATGTAAGAGACATTCCGGAATTAGTTTAGTTAAAATGAGGAAAAAGACTTCCCACATAATAAGACCCTTGTATAGTTATCCCGAACACTGCTACTGTCAGAACTCAGATGAGATAATTTACAGAAGCAACAACCTTCATGAGCAATACACGATTTCAATATGGAAGTACAGAATATAAGTAGTTCTCTTCTCAGGTCTCTACTTATAGATAAAAGTACGAAGGGAACTTCAACATATTAAGCATGAAGGAATACATGTCTTGTTTAGGAGTATGGAAGTTGCCTGAGATAAGGGGGATCCTCATTTGGAATTCCACGATGAGGCAGAAGATAAGACCAACTGACAAACTCTAATGAGGACCATTTCCACATAAATCAAGGTTAGCCTTGTTATTTTTCATGTCAGGTTACGTGGCAATTGTTGATGTCAAATGATTCATCAACTTACACACTTGGAAGTGTGCCACTAGTAGTAATTCAAATGCTTAAAATAGCAGTTCTGTATGTAAATAGTAATTCAATCTAAGGTATCTTAAGAAAAGGAGATATTGTCAAACCTTAGGTGCTCCACTAACTGTTCCGACAGGTAGCGCAGCACGAAGCGCATCCCAGCAAGTAAGATGATCAACCAATTCGCCAGTCACCTGCAGATAAAATTATATGGGTTTTTAGGTTAAACACATTTTCTCAGGTGTCAAGAAACTTTATGAACTACGAAAGCAAATACAAGCTTACATTAGCACCAAGGGATAGGCTATTTCTCAGATGGGAAACAAAAATATATTTCCTAGGGCACAGAAATTTATAAGCTACAGTACATGAGATTATCCAAAACCAAACATTCAGAGCCATATACTCACCGTAGAGCTAAGGTGCATAACATGGGAATAACGCTCAACAGTCATGAACTTTTCGACATTTACAGATCCAGGCTTTGAGACCTACATTAGCAATTCTTTAATGTCAGCTGTAGGAAGCAAAGCCAGGAGATTTACACACTCCACATTTGAGCATTAACTAGAAATGTGCATAAGGTATAATCCAAAGAGACTAAATAAAGTAAGCAAGGATAACCTTTCCCACATCATTTCGGCCCAAATCGACCAGCATTGTATGTTCAGCGCATTGCTTTATATTATTTAGTAGCTGTTGTTCCTGCATGCCATCTTCATTAGGCGTCTTCCCCCTTCTGCTGGTTCCAGCCAACGGTCGATTGACAACCGTTTTCTGTCAAGATGAACAACATGAGCATGTTAAATTCAGGTTAGAAAAGAAATACCAGGGCTGTAAGCTTTAGGTCCAAATGTTATCTGATTTAAACTATGATTTTACCTTCTTAATACGTGTCAGGATTTCTGGGCTTGAAGCAACATGAATGCTTCCTCTAGCCTGAAAAGGAAGATGTAAAAACCATAGTTGAAGAACTTACTTCAAAGAACAAAGAAACTGTAGCTATTGTCCATACCTGCAAGTAACCCATGTATGGACTAGGGTTGATTACTCTCAGTGCTCTATAAATTTCAAATGGATCAGCAAATGTTCTCTTTTCAAAACGTTGGCTTAAAACAATCTGGAAGATATCTCCTGCACGAATGTGCTCCTTTGCTTGCATAACAGCATTTTTGTATTCTTCACTAGCCATGTTGCTCTTGTTCATAGAGAGTCCATAGTTAGGAGTAAACATCTCCACAGAACCTGGAGATAGCTTAGGTCTGAGAATGGAAAAAGAGAACAGAAAAGGAGATTATGAGTGTCATGCACCATATGGAACTGAAAACAAATTCTCATACCGAAGGACACTAGAATTGACTCACGGATCAATGTTTTGTACTCTTGATATTAGTATTTCCAAGCGTCTCATTCCATCAATGTAAGCCTTCTCATTTGATGAGTACTGATCTAACTGCACCCAGTGAATGACATACATTTTCTGCATGCAATGCAAAGGGGAAACATACAAATCAATAGCATGTCTTATGCGTGAGAAAAAAAAATCCAGTAGTGGTTTTTGGGGCACGAGAGAGGAATCATAGAACAGATATCGTGACAGCAACGAAGATATTAAATAACTATAGATAAGAGTTGAACAGGAATGGCTCTTATTCAAGAAACAGGCATCTAGTAGGAAATATAAATTGGACTTGGAACTTCTGCATTTGAAACACTCAAATCAAGAATATATTGACTACATAAGTGAAATGCATAAACTTAGTATAGAAAGATGCTCTTTGATTGTGCAGGCATCATCACGTTCCCATGCAGCAAAAGTAAACTAAGGCAACAGAATTATTTGTATATTCAATTTTAAGCATTCTTTTAGGTAACTGATTAAATTTACTAGCCATTTGGTGTTATATACTCATAAACATCCATACATGAAATAGAGAGAGAAAACACAAAAATGCATGGACATCCACCACTACAGTGACAGTTTTACATTTAATTTTTTCAGACAATACCTTCTCTACATTATCAAATACGAGTACATCATCATATAGCCCCAAATGAATGTCAGCTAGGTTCCTATCATCACGAGGTGCCCTAGAGAATGGAAGCTTCTTCTTCTCTATGAAACGAACTGTGTCATATGAGAAATAGCCAACCCATCCACCTGTTCATGTTACCAAAAAAACTCCATATTAAGTATGCAAATAAAAGTTATAAATGTGCACTATTTCATTTTAGTTCTGTGATCAGTTAATCCTAATTTTTTTGGTTAGTCAACATTTTGTGTTATATAATATCTATGAACATAATAGACAATCTGGCCAATGCTCTTTGAGATTTTGTTATCATATGTAAAGAGTACAAGGAAAGAGCAAGCATCATGCATCAAGCAAGACTTGCATGTCATATGCATAAAATCATATTGAACCCACGGTACGCAAATCATCAGCCTGCAAATGTGACATCATATGCTTACCATCGAAATTTATGTTTACCTTTTAACATTTACAGACCTCATAGTTGAATTCAGTAAAGAGCATTCTATGAGACATGTTATACCCAGAAGACAGCATATTGATGTATATAAAGCAGTTAAAACACTGCACTGAATAGGTAGATGTTGTGTAGAAAAAGTATGCAATCAAACAAACAAATTATAAGTGGTCTCCTGCAATCAAACAAACAAATTATAAGTGGTCTCCGTAACCAAATGATGCATGTTAGAACAAATTCCAGTTTCAACTAAATCCAAGTATTCCCATTGAAGGAAGGTAGTTGAGAAAGTAATGTTTGCACAGTCTGTAAAGTCGTCCAAGATAAAATTGACAATGTTGTTATAGAATTATTGTTGGTCAAAGAACCATCTGCCATATTTATAAATCCCCAACAAGAACTCTATCCTGTAGCACTATGCATGAATTTTAGCATCTTACCTGGCTAACCACTTTGCTGTTTACTCATTAAATGTAGGCATTGATGGAAGACAGCAAGATGTGAACTTCACATGCAATTGAAATAAACTTATAGTTTATCATACAAGGAAAATAGGTTTTTCGTTTTTTTTGTTCAAGATAGTATGCCCAACTTTGGAAGAACATGCCTTGGGTCCAACTTCTAAAGCTTAAAATTAACTCAGTTCTGAAGTACTCAGCAATGAATTCTAGTCTAAGTAAAGTCAATTTGACAATGTAAACACATACTGGTCAATTGCCAAGTAGTCAACGACTCCAACAAAATAATTAACAAAAGTAATCACCCAACAACAGCAAAAAAATGTACCACAAAATGTATCAGGAAGTTCACTGATTAGCTGAGGCTTCCAACTCTCCGAAATTTCTCTTGGAACAGTCATTGGATCATCCACAACCAGCTCTGTCAACTTCCCTTTATGGTGATCCAAAATTTTAACATTATTTTCTTTTGCCACAATCTCCATTGCTGGCTGAGCACCAACCAAGCTATACCGACCCTACAAAATCCATTTGACACCAATTAAATCTAGAATCCAGGACGTCAATAAGTTAAAAAACAAAAAATGGCTGCTCTTACAAGCATAACTTTTCCTTATGACAAAGGATTCCAACAATAATAACGATAAAGCGAGGATTTTGAAGCTTACGACAGTAGAAGATCGAACACCTGGTTCAACAGACTCAAAGAGAAAGCTCGGACTCTCTCGATCGTCTTCTTTGACTAGGCACCGATAAGCCAGCACCGGTGTCAAATGATCCGAGAAGATACATCTGTACAGCGGAATTACGTTTCCATTTTTCGACGCTTCCATGAACCTCTCTTTGTCCACCGTCACTGTAAAGAATAAACAAATAAATAAACAACCAAAGGAAGAGCTATACTAATTAAAAGAAGATATTAACAAGACACCAACACATGAACAAATACTACTATTACAATCCTCTGCATGAGTGAGTTTTTTACCAGGAGGCGGAGACCGGAAAGAGCAGCATTGGACTAACGTACGGGAACGAAGAGAGACACCAGAGCCATAACCACGGCCACCGGCTCGGGAGAATTGCAGAGAAATCGGAGATGATAAGCGGCGGTTCACCGGAGACGACAGGCAGTTCGGCGGAGAGAACCGATTGGGAACACGAAGGGCTTGCATTATCTTTTCACTTCTTATAATTTCCTAATGCAACAACAGCATTGATCGTAGCTCAACTATCTTTATGTGACACACAATGCTGAAATGGCTAGACACCTCTACGGCGGTGCTTACCTCGGCGACGAAGCTCAGAGCTGAGCGAACGAGTGTGTATGTTTGTGTGTGTGTGAGAGAGAGAGAGGCAGAGCAGAGCAGATGAGATGAAAACTAGAGAGAGAAAGAGGGAAATTAAATTAAAGAGAAGTAAGTAGTGCGAAAAATGGTTGAGAGTTGAGGGGGTTGAGGCGGTGTGTTCTGTTCTGCGTATTGCTGCAATTTATAGAGGTGACATGATCCACATTTACTCCCGATTCATTTACTCCCTATTTTTAAATAAATGTCTTAATTAACTTTGATATGTAACGAAATGAATTATTTTATTTATTGTTTATTATTTGCAAGTGGGTGAATAACGTATTACTCCCTCCGTCTCACTCAAAGAGTCCACTTTCAAAATTTTTTTTGTCCCATTTAAAGAGTCCATTTTGAATTTATTTACTTTGCATACCCTTACTAATATAAAGATGTGTGGTTCACAATTAACCCCTTACTTCCAAAGTAAGGATATAAAAGAAAAATATGTTAGTAAATTACTTATTTTAGGTGTTGTACCTCACAACCCATAATAAGTTGTACACATTTCAAAGTGGACTCTTTGAGTGGGACGGAAGGAGTATTAAATTATTCGGTGGAGATTTAATGAAATTATGATTATTTTTTTGAATTTTGAGTGCAAAATTTGTATTTTTTTTTAATTAGAAATATCTGATACATTTATTGAATGAATTACCTTATCTATCGGTAATTGCTTGTAAGTGGGTGAATAACGTATAACTAATTAGATATAAAAAGAAATTAGATGAATAATAAATTTCAAACTTGTGACGAAATACTTATTTGATAATATAAAAAAAAAAATGTGGAAGTTAAAATATTTATTTAAGAGTTGGGAGAGTATAACATACATTGATGAACTAAATATTGGGTTGATACATTCATTCCATGGAGATTTAATGAATTTATCGTTACTTTTCTGAATTTTAAAAATTGACCGGTACTTTTAAGAGTGTAAAATTGGATTTTTTTTTTTCTCACTAGAAACATAATTTTTTTTTAATGAAACACTAAGAATAATCCAGTATGGGAAATATTTTTTTCTTCTATTTTCTTTGATATTTTAGTTTGAAATTAAACGTTCTTAGAAATGAAACTTTCATTTTTGCATTTTATGATATTATGCGAGAATTATTATAAAAGGATGATATTATAGTTTGATCCCCTCTTATTTTAAAACAACCAATTATAGAATTGGCTTTTCAAGTAACGGAAAATTTCCTCTAATAGTTTAATTAAATTTTCTTTATTCATTAAAAAATAAATTTTTTTTTTTTTGTCTGTTGACTTGAGTGGTACAACAAAAATGTAAAATGTAGTTAAGCCTAAACTAAATGAAAAATCGATTTCAAATCGACGTAGATGTTACGTAACAAATTAACGTTTGTATATCAACATGTGCCATATTATTATTAAGTCAACGAAGGCCGGTGCTATGTCTTCTATTCTTAAACGTTTGCAGCGAGGATGTTGCTTAACACGTTATTTTGCAAGACAGATGATCGGTCAAATTTTTCTTCGGTATCGTATCATAGGACGAACTCTGCTGGTTAGGTCAGTCAAAGGGCTGAGCAATAGAGAGAGTATGTGCTGGAACATTTTAATAAAATAGAGAGAGTATATGTTGGAACATTTTAATACGAGTAAAATATATTTTATTAATTTGATTCCTTTAACAATTTTCATAAATTGGTATTACGTTTTGTCTTTTATGTTTATGATAATCAAAATTTTAATATTATTTTATATGATTGCTAAACATTAGTAAACCGATGAAACTTACAAATAAATTAGAATTAATTCATTTGTTGCACGGTTGAAAAATTAAAATAAAACTGAAATATAAGAGCATTATATATTTAATACTAATGCATTTGATCAATCAGTTTTATGCATGAATATTATTCCTTTGCATTTAAGTTTCTTTAAACCTTCTGTTTTAGCATCATTTCCATTGATTAAAAGAAACTGATAAAGAGTTTATCAGCCTTCAGTTGAGATGATTTGAAGTTAAAACAGACAATTGAAGTCTTTGGGCCTGTTCTAAGAACTGGTTTGCCCTTTTTTGGGTCTCAAACCGAAAACCAGACCAAACCCATGTTTCTTACCAAGTTCTAAAGCCCAAAACTCAACCCATTTCACCTCAAATAATTGAAGACCCACTGCCGCCGCCGCCGCCCTCCTCCGCCGGCCGCCTCCGCGCGCAACCGCCACCATCCTCCTCTTCTTCTTCTTCCTGTCGCAAACTTCTTCTTCTTCCTCCAGTTGCGAATTTCTTCTTCTTCTTCTTCTTCCTCTTCTTCCTCTTCTTCTTCTTCTTCTTCCCGCATCCACCGCCGGCAACCTCCTCTGGTTCTTCTTCCCGTCGGTGGAGGTCATTTTATTCTTTTTCTTCCCACAACCCGCGCAGCCGCTCTTCTTCTTATTCCGTTCGCGAACTTCTTCTTCCTCCTCCTCCTCCTCCTCTTCTTCTTCTTCTTCTTCTTCTTCCTCCTCCGCACTCAATCTCTCTTTATTTGTAATTGGAATTTTAAAATTGAATCTTTAGTTCACATCCCATTTTGGGGAAATATGGAATTCACTCACAATTTTTTTAGCTTGGAATAGAAAAAAAAAAAAAAATGAAGAAGAAGAAGAAGAAGAATTGGATTTTGGGGGGTATAGGGTTTAGGCCGACGGTGGTGGCGGTGAGACGGCGGCGGCGGCAGCGGCAAGGCGGCGGAGGGGCGGACTGGGTGGTGGTGGAATATATCTTATGATTTTGGGTTGAGAACATTGTTTCTTTATTTTGGGCACAAACCTATTTGGTCTCAACCTAAAACTCAAACCTGTTCTCAGAACATCGTAAAAAACAGACCCTTTATATATACTTCTACTTTTACCTATGAAAGTGTGAAAATGATACAATTGATTTTCATACTTTGTTACAACTCCCCCTAAAAATATAGCTTTGGCCAGATTGAAAACAGGTGTTAGGAAGAGTTCCTAATTCCTAATAGTTGTGCAGATTATTAGGAAACACAATATGTGTGTTGGGTTGTTATATCCTGGGGGTGACAAGTCTCGTTGCTCTACTGCACCGAATTTGATACTTTGTAGAAGACTTGAATCATCTAAAGAAAGCGAAAGATCCGCGCCTCAGCCCTGTACTAACGATTAACCGTTTATTCTTTGTGTTTTATTTTTATTTTACAGGTCACTTTGGCTATTGGGAACAACAGTATGTAAGTAGTATATAGATTAATAATGAGAGAGGAACCCTTGTACCTAGTGTTGATACATTCTTTCATATAGTGCTTTCGATAGCGTCTATGCACATGTTAACGTCTCATGGCCCAGTTAGGATCATATCCTGTATAAGTGTGGTACATGAGTTACATGAGGCCTTTATCTAGGGTCTTATGTAAAACTGACAATTTCTGACATGACACGAATTTGATACGATATAAACGGGTTAGAATTGAGCCTTGATGGGTCGTGGGTTATATGGGTCAGTTCGAATAACACAAATAATTAAACATGAATGTTAGGTTTGAGAATATCAACACATGAACCTACTATTCGAATTTGACACGAGTAATTTATACTATAACACGACACTTGAACCCGACACGAACACGATGTTCACCGGTTGAATATGTCGACATGAATAATTAAATTAGTAAGGTTAAGATTGAAGGGTGCCCTCACGGAAACTCGCAAACCCGAATATGATAACCCAGACACAGACACTACACGACACTAATTCCCACCTCTCATTCATGTATATGAATAATAATACACGCCATAAAAATTCTTATACCTAATATATATGTATGGTAATTAATCAACATCAGCTGTCACATTATAGTTGTTTTTAATATAAATAATAATGTTTATAACAATATAAATTTAGTTACATTTCATTGACTAATTTTTGTGAAATATTTATTAATGTAACATTATCAATCAATGATGTACTTGCCACATCGAAAGTTTTATTATAAGCATTACGGAATAATGGTTTTTGTAAAATTATATATAATCCACTTGCTATATCGAAAGGTTTAATGCTTTTTAAAAGGTATAATTTTGTTATGAGTTTAAAACTATAACGTATAAATTGAGGAGTGTAGGATTATTTTTATTCAATATATTTACTTTTTAAATATGAATAAATTAAAATATACTTTTTTTTATGCCTGACAAATTAATTACTTAATGATAAAAAAAAGTTATATAAAGATTGTGCACAGTCATGTACAATATCTTCATATGTCACGTTTATGTAAATTTTATAGTTGCTTACGTGAGTGCGTACATCAAAGCTTCCTTTGGAATGAACCACGATATGAAATCCACGAAAAGTACCTCAAGTGAGACTGTGTATACTATAGACTATAGATAATAGACTTTGCTATGTTTTTGTTTTGAATGTAAACTTTTATTACTCGTTCCAATTTTATTGAATGTTTCCGAGGGGAGAATGTAAACTTTTCTATTGCAAATATAAAACACATAACAATATCTGGTAAAAAGAAAAAGATAAAATAAATAGATAAGTTTCTATATAAAAACATATTTCTTACTATTCTAAAGAGATAAGACTTCATTTTGTACTATTTTCTTTTACACAGATATTAGGAGACTAATACAGGTGCAAATGCTTTGGCTAGGTTGGCGAGTCACTCTAATGGCTCGGACATGTATGATCACATCTCACTATCTGTTTAAGTTTGAGGTCTGGTTGTTCTAGATGTCCACAGTTTTACTTATATTAAACTATGATTTTCTTACTTTGTATCTAATTTTATTTTCTCATTATCTGCATTTACATTTTTTGTATTTTAAGGTAAAACTCATTAAGTACAAAAATAAATTATATTTATTCATTTGTCATAATTGACTATATCTGTCCAGGTCAAGGGCGTAGGGCCGGTTTCAATTTTAGTTTTATTATATTTCAATTTATTATCAGATTCAGTAGTCCTTTTCCAAAAAAATAATAAAATTCAAGACTCAGATCAAATGCCCCTGAAGAAAACAAAAGTACTAAATTTAGATAGATTACTGCAAAGCCCATACCAGGCTAATAGATTTGTTCAACTGCAGACTGGAGAGCCTTCACCAGAATCCGCTCGGCGGAATTTAATGTGATATTAATCGCCCTCTCAATAATTCCAACTGTGAATGAGGCCACCAATTGAGATTTCAGAGGACACCACATTTATGATTTATTCTAAAAACTGATAAATTAGAAACGTAAAGAAATTCTAAATTGTAAAATTAGAAATCTCGAACAGTGGTAAGTCATAAACGAACCATCGCAGAAGTCACAAGCTTGAACTGCACCTGGAGGAATTTAGGGGGTAGAACGCACTAGTAGCTCTAGAATAAAAAATAAAAATTGCACAAGAATTTAACTTGGGAAGTCATCTTTCATCTATATCTTACTGTATGAGCTACCTCAGATTCAGGATCTAAGAATTGCACATTGTGTACAAAATCCAGCGGTCACATTCACGTATAATAATCATAGATAGATTACAATTACATTCTACAGACTGGAGATCGCTTCAGTATTGAAAGGGAATGGGTAAGGCAAACATACCAAGAGGCCTAAAAGCAAAACAACAACTCCAAGACTGATGTATTTGTTGACTGGCTCTGTGATTTCTTCAGACATCGGAGCTATTGGACCTCGCTGTAAGAAGAATATTAGAGCTACCCAATAAAATGCAACATCATTAAACAGCGAAGATAATCCGAGGAGCGCGATAGATACACCGGTGAGGCGAGCTGATGCCTGCCATATAAAATAGGATTCATTCTACAATCAACATTTGCTTCGCATGGTGTTACATCTCTTATAGTATATGCTAATGCCACTATTGCTTCTGCTCAAATTATTATAGGCAGACGAGAGCTGCTACTTAAGCTTGCAAAAGCATGACAATGGTTAATGTTCTGAAAGGTTCAGAGATAAGCATGCAATTTTGGTAAGGTGCAATATGCCTGAATGAATTAAAAGTTTTGCATTGGCATATGTACCTTCCTTCCCCATAAAGCAAAGGAAATTCGGCCACCATCAAGTTCTCCGGCAGGAATGCTGTTGATTGCATTAATCAGGAGTCCTGCCCACGACCATACTACAAGTGGATTTACAGATATTGCGGTGCCTTCCCTAAGAGCATCCCCAAGAAGTAGCTTAGCTGTAGATGCACCAACAGAAAAGAACACACAAAAGATTTAAACTGTGTCAACCCTTACTACTTGCAACTTCATTACGGTATACAATGAAAATGAAACAAATCAAGAGGAAAGACCCGCGTTTGTGCAAGCCAAGTAGAAAATGGTTTCACGTGTCCCGTGCTCAAAAAGATATGTAAAAATACAAATGTATTACCTATGCCCCCAACTAGAAGTGATTCATGAAATACGCCAGCATCAACAACCATGCCTAAACCATCAGCCGGCGGCAAGATGAAACCTAGAAGCAAGAGAATCAAGCCCAATGAGAACCCAGCAAGTGGTCCAGCAGCTGCAAATTTCAAAAGATCCTCTCGATTCTTGACGATATTTAAAATCCTTGTTATAGCACCAAAAGAGCCTATCTGTCGCCAATAAAGCTCGTTAGACATTCTTCAGCATCTACTAACAGACAAGATGAGATAGAAAGATACAATATGAGTCGCTCAAAAACAGCAATTTAAAGATACTATTTGATGGGATATATATAAATTAATAGACCAACGAAAGATTTAAGGCATAAGGGATGCTACCAAAAAAACTACATAAAAGGCAATTTGCAAATCTAACATAATTAAAACAATATCTAAGTCCTACTGTTACAAATATTACTAAATAGAAAATGGAGAGGGACAACAAATACAAGCCAGCATCCTCTCACCTGCCAGCTAGGAACAAAATATGGCACACCAAGCTTGATCCCACAGTCTCGAGCCACCAAAATGTGGCTGATTTCATGCGCACCAAGAATTAGTGCTGTTACAAGGGCACCAGGAAGGCCATCCTTCAACAGTTCAAGATTGTCAAAAGTTGATCTGAGAAGTAAGAAAACAGGATGTTATATGAACCATGCATATGATAGATGGAATACTTGTACCAAAAATTACCATGAATACACTTCAGCAAGCAAATTAGAATCGTCTGGATGCATCAACATTATGTTATATAGTGTAACATGGATGGATAAAGAACAACATACCAAACCCATAGACAGACGTGTGCTTAAAACCAACACAACTGAATATAGCAGTATGCTGGACCTGGTAATACCATTACTCATTCATCTGCATTTTGTTAGACTGTATTTGGTCCTTATGAGATTTCAAAAATGGCTTGAAATTGGAATTCTTTTCTACAGAATGATGTTGAATGTAAAAGCAAAACTATTCTGATTGGAATTCCCCTAAAGAACCAAAAACCACCATAAGTCCCACACAAGCTCAAGGATCTATCAACACCAAAAAGAACCAAAAGAAGCATGTGAAGCTGATAAACTAGTCTACTTTTAAACCAACAAAATTATGAAGAAACTAACGTTGTATGTCCAAATAACTCAAAACATTTTAGACGAAAAAAACAAAGATGGTCTAAATATGGAAATGAAATAGACCACGCACAAGAAGTTTGATTGTAGTGCGGGAATGTTGCGAAGCATTAACGTAAAGATTGTGACTAGTCCAAAAGCACTTGCTGCAAACCATTCAGGAACAGCTGCAGTAGTCAAACCAAATATGTTATGGCTCAATGGTTACACCTCAAGAATATATTCTCTCGGAAGCACAAGCTTAACAAATTTCAAGATTTAGAAGGAAACAAAACACTCAGTGTCAGAAAGACCTAGCAGATTACCTGTGGTCTCCGGTTGCAGGGTCATTTTAGGAACTACAACCGCGACAGGCTTATCATCCTCTGGATTGATTAAAAGAAAAAGCTTATATTGGTCTCCAAATCTGTCCTGTACACAGAATACATTTTGCTATGATATTGTCAAGCTAAAGAGCAACCCAAACTCAGATTTCAGGAGCAAATACACCAAACCTGCAGTCTGATTCTTATTTTCTCATAGCTTTTTGAAGCATCACCTCGCAGGTTTCCTTTAAATAGCACTCCAACCTTTAAATGGATTGTATGAGTTACAAGGAAAATGTATCAAAGACTGACAAATCCGGTAACGAAAATATACCATTTAGGTAAACAGGGTACAATTCATCTTTCAAAAGGTTTGAACATATACAATTTTGTTGCGCAAATTAGGGCAATAGCATACAAGTTGACATAGAAGATTTACTAGATCGATATGCTTCAAGGGCTCCGGATTTGTTCACTTGGTCAATCATATTATAAACCAACAAATAAAGCTATTTATCTAAATTGCTCACCTCATAAGGCTCTTGGCTTGTCACGAAAAAAGTGTCAAAACCAAATACTTGATCTTTCAGAATGTCAATTGTTTCCTTTGAGATCCTAATTGATTCATCAAGTTGCTGTGGCTGCTTAGAGCACATCAAGTGAAAAGAAAGACTTAAGAATCCGAGGTCAATGTGAATAAAGGTTCATTTAACAATATTTTGCAATCAAATTTCTAATTCCTATCACCTTCAGACCTGGCAGAGGTGATCCACTAGTAACTTCATAATCACTGGCACCCTGTACAAATGTGAAACAATGAAAAATAGTCACAAAATAATGCGAGGAATCAGGAACTGAGCCAGCAAAACCACTCCATCTCAAAGTGAAGCATCAAACCACAAGCAACATAGAAACCAAAAAATGCACCTCAGCTCCCGTGTCAGTTTCAGTGCTATTCTGGCTTTCAAGGCTTTGAGACTCAAGCACGGCCGGGGTGACAGACTGCTCTTCATCCTATTAACACAAGAATCCAAGCATCATACAGCGCCGATCATTCAAATTACAATAATCTTCCTGAAAAGTATAAGGTATTTAAGCAAAACTCAAAATTTACTTTATGAGAACGATTCCCCATGACAGACTCGATCGCCTTCAGGTGATCCGCTATGTCCTGCGTACTTCTGTCCTGTGTTGTATATTAAACCGAATCACAGCAGGAATTGACAACAGCATTTCAACATGAGCTTTTAATAGAATTGAGCCAGTTCAGTTAAATTACTTATACAGCACAACACAGAACAGAACGTACCTTCGTCTCATTATTATCACTCTCAGGTTCGGTCTCCGTCGCACTCAGTTTACAGACAACCTTTCCAAATCTACAAAGAAAAACGGAATTACCATCACAAATTATCAACGAAGAACAACTCCAAAGTAAAGCAAAACTCAAACTCAACGAGCATGCTAGTAAACATTATTACGCAAGAGCAGCAACCTTCGAGGTAAACCTATTATTAACCTGGATAATTGCGTAGCCGGAAGATTGCAGTTCCACCGTGGATTGACTATTGAGGGAAAAGCCAAAGGCTGGAAATGAATAACGGAGCAAGAGCTACACTGTGCCAAGGGAAGAACACTCCTCTGAAAACTTGCCGGTAAAATCATCGCGGTGGTTAGGGTTGGTTTTACTCAATGCGGTTTGTAAGCGAGTTTATGCATAATCCGAGAATTTTGGCTATGGCGACGAAGTGGTCGGGGATGCTGGAGTCGGGGGAGGTTGCTTGGGACAAGTATCTTATCTATGTAATTTCGATGGGAAGAAATATTTCTGGATTTTTATTTTATTTTTTCCTTTTCGGAGTTTTATTTATTTATTGTTTTATTTAATAGAGTATGAAATTAAATAATACATACGAAAGTATATATTTTGACTGAAAATGCCCGCTTAAAATGAAGAATCTCTGCTCCTCTCTCATGAAAGGGGCTCCCACGTGGCCTTATGTGATTGGCGCAAATGAAAATGAAAATTAGTTTGACAAAATAATTGAAGGAAAAAAAAAAAAAAAAGATGGCGTGATAAAAAATTTAAAAAAATCAATCCCAAGATTTGTAGGAAATATAAAATAAATTCTAAATTTTTTGAAAAGTACAAATTAAATATTTGATTAAGAAAAATATGAGTGAGACTGTGAGAGATGTAATTTGAAGGTATTTTTTTCTGAAATTTTTTTCCTCTTAGTCAAGGTTATTTACGTGATACAAAATTTGAATACATATATTTTTCAGAATCGAAAGAAAAGAAGTAGAATCGTCAGATTTCAAATCAATGCGGAAAAAGAATCCAAATCGTCGGATTGCAAACCACTTTATATAACTTTTTGTTTTTAAAAGAAATAAGAGAAATTATCCATGTTACAATAATAAATGTCACCGAGAACCAAAAATCAACCTATGGTATCATAAACGTCCTTCAAATAATTCATATCCAAATAACAGTAAGTAAGTAGCAGTCCAATTTGCAGCAGAGAAGGAAATGAAGGAACAAGGGAGAGCCACCCAAACACGAACCATTACTTGAGCTCAGCGCCATTCGCCATTCGCCGGAGGGAAGAAAAGAAAGTCCCCGTCGTTGTAGTCGCTCTCGTCATCGTCACCATCACTGATCCAACCATAGCATGGTTTGCGCTTTGGCTCTTGTGTTCCAGGCTGCGCCACAGGGTCATCCTTTCAAAAGACAGGTTTATAGTTAAGGAAAGATAAAAGACTGGAACAAAATGCAGTCAAGATTTCTGAAATAATTAGGGTAATGCTGGAAACTGGAAAGTATTATACAGAGCAACATCTAAATAGTTCAGCAAACATCTGTACAAATAAATGCTTGGAAACACGAAGGAAGAGACTCAAAGACGATGCAGAAGAGACCTAAATAAGCCTAATTTCCCAACCAAACCCAGCATCAAAACCTCAAACATTTTTCTTCCAAGAAAGACATAGTAGAAACAGAATACAACAATCAACAGCATCCAGCATAGCAAGGTATTCAAGAATAAGAAATCATCATATCCCAACAGGCATATCAAAAAGGGCAGCCTATATTCTAATAAACAAAAAATGGAAGAAATGACCATGAAGTGGTTCTTCAAACGCAAAGGATTATCAACCTGTTTGTTCTCTTCAATTTTTACCGGTTCTTGTTTGACAGGCAGCGGTAACAAAGTTTGAGATCCACCACTCGAACTTGCACGGTTTGCTCCTCTTCTTCCAGCAGCTTCAGAAAGAACAAGAGGTTTCGACTCAGGTTCAGCACTTCCATGTGTGAGTAGATTTGAGGCACATTGTCCTTCAAGAAGGGTATCGATGAGGAGCTTGTAGGAAGTCTCCTCAATGAAGTACCATCCATCTTCCTCTTCCCCATAAACCTTCAATTTTCAAATTAAAAAACAATCACTGATAAATAAAACTGAATAAAGAATACACAGGCTTATAATTAGAACTATGTCAAAAGGCAACCTTGAGCAGCTGTCTGACGTGTTTCCGCACCATAGAATCTGGAAACCCCATTGGACGCATGGCGGCCAACGCAGCATCGATTCGCATCAAACCTGGCTGCAAAAACATTCAGAAATCGCATTGCAATCAGAATTCAGATCTGAAAACGATGGAGTACATTTTACAACTTTGAACATCGGAGGCGCCATCTGCAACGGTACCTTTCGTCGTCTGTTCGGAGCCATTGCCGATTGATGTCCCCTGCAAATTCTCTCTGCTGTTGCTAGAGTGGTTCCGATACACTCGAACCTTTCATCGCAGATGAGAAACGCGAAAAAAAAAAACCAAATCAGTTATGAACCAACTGGAAGTGCACTTCACACCTTCAATCTCAACATTTCATATCTTAAATTTCAGTTTACCGCCATTTTTTTGGGAATTTTAATACAGCTTTTCACCTTAAATTGAAAAACTACATTTTCCGAACAGAATCAAAGTCAAACATCGTACATTGTTCATACACTGATACAAAGCCTTAAATCACCTTGAAATGGCTTAAAAAGAAGTACCTTTTCTATAAATAAATAAGAAAAAAGAAGTACCTTTTCTTTCTCCGTTACTGGCAAGAAGGTATTCTGAATAGTTATCGAAGCTTAGCAACGAAGCAGCAAACGCCTAATCGGAAGATTCAGCAGCAACGAAGAAGTTTGCGATCAAAGACTTGACGCGGAATTTAGTTTTAAAAATACCAATCTCTCAATGTAACGTAAAAACTTATATTCAACTGGTCAAAGATTGCAATGAGGCGTTTTTATTTTGCTTTTTAAAGACACATACGTTGAAGTTTATTTTAGAAGTATTATGTGTACGTTATGAAAGCTCATTTATAAAAAAAAGTTTTACATGTTTAAATTTTTATGAACGGTAATATTAAGATAAGTTTGTTTTAACGTTATAACAATTTACAAAATTGGCAAAATATTGTATAGAGATAACTAAACGATTTTAGACCATTAGAATTATAGGTACCTTATGAAAGCAAATGTATTATGCATACGTTACAAACGAAAAAAAGAAAAGGTTTTGCCTGTTTAAATTTTTATGAACGGGTAATATTAAGATAAGTTTGTTTTAACGTTATAACAGTTTACAAAATTGGCAAAATATTGTATAGAGATAACTAAACGATTTTAGACCACTAGAATTATAGGTACCTTATGAAAGCAAATGTATTATGCATATGTTACAAACGAAAAAAAGAAAAGGTTTTGCCTGTTTAACTTTTTATCCACGGTAATATTTAGATAAGTTTGTTTTAACGTTATAATAGTTTACAAAATTGGCAAAATATTGTATAGAGATAACTAAACGATTTTAGACCACTAGAGTTATAGCTACGCTATGAAAGCAATTGTATTGTGCATACGTTACAAACGGAAAAAAGAAAAGGTTTTGCCTGTTTAACTTTTTATCAACGGAAATATTAAGATGTATGTGTTTTAATGACAAAAATACAAATTAGCATTAAGATAATATTGTTTTAACGTTATAATAGCTTACAAAATTTGCAAAATATTATATAGAGATAACATCTAAACTAAACTATTTTAGACCCCTAATAACAAAGGAATTATCCTTGCAAATTCAAATTGGCTATGTGCTTTGTTTTGTACATATTTCCAAAAGAAGTTTACCTTTTCCTCCCCAAAAAAAAAAAAAACCATTAAGAGAAAATTCATTTTAAAAAAATATCAAATTCAAACAATGCGTGAAAACAACACACCACCAAACTTGTGAACATTCTTCTATTTATTCTAGAGTGAATTGCAAAACACATCACTTAATTATGAGTGTTTTGCAAAAAATGACACTTTACTAAAAATGCTCTTTTTATAACACTCAACTTTCATTTTTGCTCAAAAAGTACCACTCTGTTAAACTAGTCCGTTAACTCACTAACAGTTAGATTTAGTCAGGTGTAAAATGGTGATTTTCTTTAAAAAATAAAAAATAATAAAAAAAAATTTTTTTTTTTAAATTTCTGTCAATTTAAATTTTTTTTTTTCAAATTGGCAGAAATTGAAATTGGCCATTTTAAAATTGGCAGAAATTGAAAAAAAAAATTTTAAATGGCCAATTTGAAAATTGGCAGAAATTGAAAAAAAAAAATTTAAATGGCCAATTTTTTTTAATTGGCAGAAAAAAAAAATTTGGGCCCAAATTAATTGGCAGAAAAAATTGGCAAAATTGTTTTTTTATTTTTTAAAATTTTTTTAAAGGAAATTGACCATTTTACCCCTGACTAAATCTAATTGTTAGTGAGTTAACGGACTAGTTTGACAGAGTGATACTTTTTGAGTAAAAATGAAAGTTGAGTGTTATAAAAATAAGTATTTTTAGTAAAGTGTCATTTTTTGCAAAACACTCATAGTTAAGTGATGTGTTTTGCCGTTAACTCTCTATTCTATGAAGTTGTTTAATTAAGATAAAGAAAGAGAGGTTTGGTCAATTTTGGATGCGCCAATAATGTGGCGGTATCTACTCAAAATCCTAATACAATTAATATTGGGTGAGACTTTCTAATTTTGAATGGATTAGAAAATTTACCGTTTCTCTATTTTTATTATAAATAGACATTAGAAAGTTTCTAATAGAATATAACAGAGTCTAGTAGAAAGATCTCTCCCTAGACAGAAAGTGATTCAAAAAACGAGGGCCAGAAATCCGAAGAACGAGTATCAGAAAAAGGGATTTACGAATTTCTGCCCGTTTGATTGAGCAAGAAAGTCCGTTGATAGTGTTGCGCAGGTTCAGTTTTGAAGAAGGAAAAGGAAAAAAAATAAAAATATTTGCCGCAAGGGAGTTAAAGTATCAGCTTGAATTTTGTTTGTGTTGCAGGTAACACATCATCAAAACGGAACCTGATTGTTGTAATTCTAGCTCCGATCAAAAATAGGGAATCTAAAATTTTGATAAAGGAAGGTCAGCTTGGATGATTCGTCGGTGGCGGCGAAGGTTGCTAAGGCCGGCGTGATGTCTACCGTGAACAGGTGGAATGGCCGGCCGTACTCGGCGAGGTATTACGAAATTCTGGAGAAGAGGCAGACTCTTCCTGTTTGGCAGCAGAAGGAAGAGTTTCTGAAGCTCTTGAGAGAAAACCAAACCCTGATCCTGGGCGGTGAAACTGGAAGCGGTAAAACTACCCAGATTCCCCAGTTTGTAGTCGATGCTATTGATATGGAAACCCCAGACAAACGAAGGAAATACATAGTTGGATGTACGCAGCCAAGGAGAGTGGCTGCAATGTCTGTTTCCCGGCGAGTCGCCGAAGAGATGGATGTCACTATCGGAGAAGAAGTTGGTTATAGTATTAGTTTTGATGATCAGACTAGCGAAAGAACTGTTCTAAAGTATTTAACAGATGGTATGCTCTTAAGAGAAGCCATGGCAGATCCACTTTTGGAAAGGTACAAAGTAATAATCCTTGATGAAGCTCATGAAAGAACTCTGGCAACTGATGTGCTGTTTGGGCTACTGAAGCATGTCCTGAAGAATAGACCTGATCTAAAACTGGTTGTCATGAGTGCTACTCTTGAAGCTGAAAAGTTCCAAGGCTATTTTTCTGGTGCGCCACTCATGAAAATCCCAGGAAGACTTCACCCTGTGGAGATTTTCTACACTCAGGAGCCTGAAAGGGATTATCTTGAGGCTGCGATTCGAACTGTTGTGCAGATACATATGTGTGAACCTCCAGGTGACATTCTTGTTTTTCTCACCGGAGAAGAAGAGATTGAAGATGCATGTAGAAAGATTAGAAAGGAAATTGGTAATTTAGGAGATCGAGTAGGTCCTGTAAAAGCTGTGCCTTTATTCTCCACACTTCCTCCAACAATGCAGCAGAAAATTTTTGAACCTGCTCCAGTTCTTGGTAGGAAGATTGTTGTCTCAACAAATACTGCTGAAACTTCTCTGACCATAGATGGTATAGTTTATGTCGTAGATCCAGGTTTCTCAAAGCAAAAAGTGTATAATCCACGAGCTGGTGTTGAGTCGCTATTGGTTTCTCCTATATCAAAGGCAAGTGCTCGCCAACGTTCTGGGCGTGCTGGAAGAACACAACCTGGTAACTGCTTCAGGCTTTATACTGAAAAAAGCTTCAACGGTGGTGATCTCCAGCCTCAGACGTACCCAGAAATATTGCGTTCGAATTTGGCAAACACTGTTCTTACCTTGAAGAAACTCGGTATTGATGACTTGGTCCATTTCGATTTCATGGATCCTCCTGCGCCAGAGACATTAATGAGAGCTTTGGAGGAACTGTCTCGCTTGGGTGCCCTGGATGACGACGGAAACCTAACCAAGGTTGGTGAGATTATGAGTGAATTTCCCCTGGATCCACAGATGGCGAAAACGCTTGTTGTCAGCCCAGAATTCAACTGCTCCAATGAGATCCTTTCCATATCTGCTATGCTTTCAGCAGCACCAAATTGCTTTGTCCGGCCTAGGGAGGCTCAGAAAGCTGCAGATGAAGCAAAAAGAGCTCGTTTCGGCCACATTGATGGGGATCATCTGACGCTATTGAATGTATACAATGCATACAAGAAGAACAAGGAGGATCCACAATGGTGCTATGAAAATTTCATCAATCACACAGCACTTAAAGCAGCGGATAATGTGAGACAAGAGCTAGCTCGCATCATGGCCAGGTTCAACCTCAAGTTGTGTAGCAGTCACGATGTCAACATCGGGAAAGCTATGTTGGCTGGCTATTTTATGCAGGTGGCACTCTTGGAGCAGCGCACTGGGCATTACTTGACCGTAGAAGACAACAAGTGGTTCATTTGCACCCTTCGAATTGCCTGGACCATAAGCCAGAGTGGGTTATTTACAATGAATATGTGTTAACTAGCAGGAATTTCATCCGCACAGTAACTGATGTTCGTGGAGGTGGCGCCGCATTACTACAATAACAAACTGTGAGGCAAAGCGTGTCCTCCAGAGACTATACAAGAAACGAGAAAGAGATCGAGAGCAAAAGCAGCAAGTGAAGTGGGGAATATATTGTTAGATGTACAGTCGTAATAGGGTAGACTAGTTTCTGCATATACTCTCCTTTGCCCCAGTCGGGATTGCATTGTTCTTGATTGTTTAAACTTTAAAGCAACTCATTAAGAACCCAAGGCAAGACTCTTCACAGACCACAGCTAGACAGAAAGATAAAGAAAGGCTAATGTTATACCCTCTGACTAAAGAAAAGCAAGTTTGATCACCAAGAACAAAATTTCTAACAATTTTGTCCCCATAAGCTTCATGTCCTAAAATCCATCAAGGAATGAAGAATACTCATGGATCATCAGGCCGCAAGTCCCATCTAGATCTGCGCTTAACAGGCTTGAAATCTTCCCACTTTACAGCCGGTGTTAACTCTATGAAAACATGATCACTACCATCCTCCTCTTCATCACTTTCAATCCATCCGTAACACGGCTTGCGCGTTTTGCTGGGAAACTCATGGATTGTTGGTGGAGTAGAGATCTTGAGCAAAGAAGGTGAGAATGGAGTATCCTTTGAACACTTGTCAACACCCTCAGAGCCATAGGAGTTCAATTTCTCATCCTTGTCACAACAGGCTTCAGTTTTTAGCTCTCTGTGACTCAAAGCTTGATCCAAGACAATGTCTTTCCAGCTTCCATCCTTGTTAACGAGCGGCGAGCACTTGTTATCATCTGCCAAACATGATGATGGACAACAATAAAAACCACAATACACTGCCAATTGCTGGTTTGTTGAGTATGCCAAGCATCTTTCACAAGACAATGTCAAAAGAAGGCATGCCTAGTTCATTTTTCAACAACGTTCCCTTGTTCTAACTGTTTCAAATTCCAGGCTTACCACAACAACTATGACTAATCAACTGCATAGAGAAGAGTTCTAAATTCTGAAGCTAACAATAAACTGAAGTTTCTATTAAGAGTAAAGTTTGAAGAGATGGCAAACCATAAACTAGGAAGAACTATTTCCACATTAATCTGAAGGGCTATGGCCCTTGTGTGATATCACGGCTCAAACCATGATTTGTTTTCTCGATGCATCTTTTTACATTTTCAATATAATCTTGATACTTTATCCAAAGGACATTGCTACAAATAACAAAAGAAGAAGAACAGTAGGCACCGGTTACCTTGGTTGCTTATTTGTAATCCATAATCAACAACATATGTGCAAGTTGCCTCTGCATTGACACAAGATGGTCCAGCAACATCCGTTAAAGCATGCTCTTCGCCCTTTTCTCCTTCGTTGGAGCAATTCTTTAGAGAAAATACAGAGGTGGGTAGACATTAGACCCAATGATACAAAACGTTAATCCATGTCTAAAATGCTAAAATGCAAAACAAAGTATGGTCTTGAACCCGCCCTAGACTTGAGTGCGAATCCTCTGTCTCATTTTTCGTGTCCCACGATATACGAGATATGGAACCAATTACGATGTACAATAGTCATATACCCTTAGCAACTCCGAAATTAAGAAACACCTATCCTCTGTAATGTACTTTAAACATACTAAATCTGATATTCACAATATGCGTCATTTAAGGCATCCGAACACTTACTAAAAATTCTTAATCAATGCTAAATTAATGCTTCAAAGTCAATGGTCAATTTGGAAGTAAAGTTTTATGAACCGATGCCAGTTACCCTGAAAGGAATCAGTAAATGATAAACGAACAAACGAAACCCAAAAATCATCAAATTACCTCGATCAAACCCTCCCCTGCAGCCGGATTATCTTGATCGTTTAATCCCTCCGCCGAATCAGCCATTTTTTTAGGCTTCTCCGCCTCAGTTTCACTTTGATGTCGCAAAAGCGCATCAAGGAGCTCTCTGTAAGAATACTGCTCGATGAAATACCACCCGTCCTCCCCGCCATATTCCTAATTAAAGATCAATCCATGAAATAAACTAATAAGAACTGGGTAAAACAAATGCCAACGAAACTAAAAGGAAAACAACCGTGAAAAATAAATTAAAAATAAAAAAGAAAAACCTGAAGAAGCTGTTTTGCCACATTCCTTATGAGTTGTTCATCGGAAAACCCATACTCCTTAGTCATGGCTTCAATAGCTCCATCCATTCTTGTGTTGCGATTCTGAGAAAAAAAAAACCCAGACACATTATTAAACAGGAGAAAACAAATCATGAAAAACAGAGAAAATGTAATCTCAAGAAAGAAGAAAAGAAACCTTCTTGGGTCTTCCTCTTCCCCTGGGAGCCATTGTTTTTCAGCCTTGAAGACTAGGAGAAGGGGCAAGAATCAAAAGAGCTTCTTGGGTTTTTCTCTTTGAAGCAAGAAATTATAGTCAACCAAAGTTCCTAAACTAGAAAAAACCCAGGAAACGAAATTAATGGCGCAGAGCAGAGAAAGCTTTCCCTTTTTGTCCGTCTGGAAATGCCAAAGAGGTTTTCGTTTTCGTTGCTTGCAAAACGAGTGTTCAATTGCCGCGCATGCTGCAATAGGCTGAATATATATAGCTGAATCAGTAGTACTTGCTCACCATGTACGGATCTTACGTGGCCTTGTGCTATTGGCGCAAAACTTCAAATGTATTGCGCCGCCCATGCCCAGTTGTCATTTCCGAGCTACACCGGGGTCCGGGAAAATGAAAATTAGTTTTACGGAATTGATATTTGCAGTGACGGTTTCGATATTTGTATCGACATTTTTTTGTGAAAAGACTGAAATACCCTTGAGCAAAAAAAAAATAAAAACCACGGGCTGCAAAAAAAAAAAAATTTGAAAATATCGAAATTCACGGGCTCTGTTCCGTTTAATAATTCCTGCAAAGCAGAGCCGGGTGGAATCACAAAATCGGATAAAAATCGAGACGACTCGGATCGGAAAAATGTTAGTGGTGAAAGTTAAAATGTTTTGCGGTATTGTTTTAGATAGTTGGTTTGATTATTTTAATTGTATTATGTCCGAATTTGTTAGTATTTTTGTCGAAAATGTGAATTTTTTACCGAATTGGCAAAAATTCGCCCGGTAGTTACTGCAAATATAAAAAATGTGAACTTTTAAGGGGGGGGGGGGGGGGGGGTGTACCATCGCCGGTCGCCGGCGATGGTTTTAGGTTTTTTTTTTTTTTTTTTAATATTCCAGCAGCCCTCACGGGTGGAATAGGAAAAAAAAATTTTTTTTTTTTCCAAGGGCATTTCAGTCTTTTTACAAAAAATGTCGCTGCAAATATCGAAACCGTCGCTGCAAATATCATGCCCCTTAACAAAATAATTGAAGGACAAAAAAAATGGTGAGATAAAAATAACGATTCCGATATTTTTGTAGTAAAAATAAAATAAACTTTCAATTTTTTAAAAAGTAAAAAACTTAAACTTTTAATTAAGAAAAATAACTTTGACTGAGATACCCTATATGTGTCTGACTGTCTGCAATGTTTTTTTATCCTTTCATTTTTGATTGTGCTCAGGGTGCAGGTTTTATGCTCTATTTTGAGATTTTTTTTTGAGTTTAAATGGAAAGGGTCATCATGCCCCAACTTTACTGTCCGTTACTCACCTAAAATAAATAAAGCTTTGGCTAAGAGATGTATTTTAAAAGGTATTTTTGTTTGAAAATGTTCTCAGGTTGTTTACTTGATATGAAAGTCAAATATTACTTCTTAGAATCGAAGGGTTTATTTTGCTTTTTTACAATAAATTTTGGTGTTGGTTTTGTATTTTGCTACAAAGAAAATAAGTAGAATCGTCAGATTTCACATCAAGGAAATAAATCCAAACCGTTGAATTCTGAACCATCAATCCACGGTTGGGTGGTGATATGGATGAATAAAAACCATCGTAGTGCAATAAATGCGCGCAACTTTTCACGCGGACTAGATAGCTAGTGCGGCGTTTAACCTGCTCTTAAGATGATATGAAAAGGTAGCTATCGGTTACCCTAATTGTAGAGTTCAGGATAAAGCAGGTTCCGCGGGACTCAGAGGGGCCCCAACTTTGAGAAAGGGATGAAGGAAAATTTTAAAACTTTGAAAAAGTGTGAAACTTGAAGCATAAAAGTGATAAAACCACATGTATTTTAAGACAGGCATAATATTTTTGTAACACCTTTCACTTTTTATAATTTAATACTCTCTTCATCCCTTTAAAAAAAAATTACATTTAGAAAATGTATAACTCTATAACTTTTAAATATCACACTTACAATATGTAAATTTACCATTATTTATTTCTACTTATATTTCTATTTTCGATATATGTTTTAACACTAAATATCATAATTATACTAATGAAAGTACGTGAGATTTAACAAAATAATCAAAAACAAGGTTTTTTTTAAAAAAAATTTGGGATACATTTCGTTAAACAATACTACATTAACGAAGTGGAATTAAGAATTTTAAGAGAAAATAAAAGATAGCCTAAAAGGCAAAAAGGAAGGACAAATAGATTATCTGGATACACTTGTAGAAATTAAGCCCTGTGTGGTATGATTTCTAAAACATGGTTTTGAGATTTATTTTGATTTTATAATATTAAAATTGTATTGGAAATGTAAAAAAGTATATTAAAAAATATAAAAAGGTGTATTGAAAATGATGAAAAATTATTATAAAATTCAAACTTTTCTCAAAACATGGTTTTGAGAAACTTGCCAAACAGGGCTAGAATTATTGAAAAATATAATTACAAAAAAAAGTTGAAAAATGCAATATTGTGGCTTGTGCTGAGTCACTCTAATTGCACGCTAAAAATTAGATATTTTTACTCAATTGAACATTTTAATCTTAAACTATAAAGATAATTGTTTTTTTTTTTTTTTTATAAAAAAGAGAGAAATTATCCATGTTACTATAATCAATGACACAGCTAACCAAACAATTAAGGAACCAAAAATCAAAATCTCTAACCAAATAATTCACATGCAACACGGAAATAGTCAAGTTACTAAACACTGTAAAATTCAATTTCAACCAAATAAAATGGCTGAAGTATCAATGCCATTTGTAGCAGAGAACAAAAGATGAAGAAACAAGGAGAGACAGCCAAGGACCAGTGACACATTAGTTGAGCTTAGCGCCATTCGCCGGAGGGAAGAAAAGAAAGTCATCGTCGTCGTCGTTCTCGTTCTCGTTCTCGTCATCATCACCATCGCTGATCCATCCATAGCATGGTTTGCGCTTTGGCTTCGCTGATACAGAGTTGATCACACTACCACCATCCTTTCAAACGACGGGATTATAGTTAAAGTTAAGATAAGACTCAAACAAAATGCAGCAAACATGTAAAAATGGTTGGAAACACGAAAGAAGAGAATCAAAGACGATGCAGAAAGAGACCCTAAACACCCCTAAACATGCCTATTTTCCCAACCAAAATCAGCATCAAAACCTCAAACATTTTTCTTCCAAGAAAGACATAGTAGAAGCAGAATACAACAATCAACAGCATCCAGCCTCGCAAGGTATTCCAGAATAAGAAATCATCATATCCCAAGTGAGGAAGAACTTACAACAAGAATATCAGAAAGGGCAACCTATATTCTCTTTTCACAACTAATAAATACCCAGTAGGAACAGAGAACTCTGGTTTTAGGAGTAAATCAAGATGGGACTTTCGCGTTCATTTATTCAATTTACTAATTTGATGTTTGCTATTACTTTCTTCTAAAGATGCTCTGTGCAAGTATAGAAATGGCAAAAGAATCATGCTCTCTATTTAGTAGTGCCCTTGTCGACACAAAAAGGAACAACTATCTCTGTCATTCAACCCAAACAAAAAAAATAGATGACGGAAGAAATGGCTAGGAAGCTTACCTTCAAACTCAAAGGTTTATCAACCTGTTTGTTCTCTTCAATCTTGTGGTTGTCGGCCTTCAGAACATCATTTTTTACCACGATCTGTTCATCTGGTTCTTGTTTGACAGGCAGCAGTAATAAAGTTTCAGATCCACCACTCGCACTTGCACCGTCCGCTCCTCTGCTTCCAGCGTCAGAAGGAACTAGAGTTTTTGACTCAGCTTCAGCACTAGTACTGGCATTTTCACTTGGGTGTAGATTTGAGGCACATTCCTTTTCAGTTTGTCCATCAAGAAGGGTATCAATGAGGAGCTTGTAGGAAGTCTCCTCAATAAAGTACCATCCTTCTTCCTCATCCCCATAAACCTTCAAATTTTCAATGCCAGAACAATTATTGATAAATAAAACTGAACAAAGAATACACAGGCTAATAACAAATGTTAAAAGGCAAGATTTCGAACCTTTAGCAACTGTCTGACATGTTTCCGAACCACAGTATCAGGAAACCCCATTGGACGCATAGCGGCCAATGCAGCATCGATTCGCATGGAACCAGCCTGCGAAAACATTCACAAATCGCAAGGATATCAGAATACAGATCTGAAAACGATGTAGTACATTTTACAACTTTGAACAGAGGCGCCATTTGCAACGGTACCTTTCGTCGTCTGTTCCGAGCCATTGCCGAGCGGTGTCCCCTGTGTCTCTGTGAACCTGTAAAATCTCTATGCTGTTGCTAGAGTTGTTCCGACACACTTGAACCTTTCATCGCAGATAAGAAACGCAAAAACGAAAAACCAAATCAGTTACGGCGAACTGGAATTGCACTTCACAGCTGCTAATCATCTGTTCAATCTCAACATTTCATATCTTAAATTTCAGTTTACCGCCATTTTTTTGGGAATTTTAATACACCTTTTCACCTTAAATTGACAAACTATATTTTCCAAACAGAATCAAAATCAAAACAGTGTTCATTGTTCATACACAGATGCACGCCTTAATCACCATGAAATGGCTTAAAAAGAAGTACCTTTTGTTTCTCCGTTACTGGCAAGCAGGTATTCTGAATGGTTATAGAAGCTTCGCAACGGAGGAGCAAACGCCTAATCGGAAGATTTAGCAGCAACGAAGAAGTTTGCGATCAAAGACGGTGATCACTTCAAGTAGGTGAAGTGAAGGGGCGGGCATTTGAACGAAATCGACGTTGGAATCATATGATAATGAATACCAGACGAATTTTCCCTTTCTTTAATGCTCATACTTTTTTCCTGGGTTTCAAGTTTCAACTAGCTGGAAATAAATGGGCTTGGGCTCTATTGGGCTTCACGGTTATTTTGCGGGGCTATTTTTTTTTATTTTATAATAATTAAACTCGTTACTTTTAATGTTTTTAAAAATGAATAATAATATTTTTATAATGACTTTAACATATTATAATTTTCTTTTTTTTAAAAGTCGACTGTGAATCATTTTATTTTTGTTGTATGATAATTGTGGGAAAAAGATTGTACAGGAGAATTGAATAGGAAATGTTGAAGGGAGCGGATCTCGAAATGTAATGCAAAAACTTAAATCCAACCTACCGAATATTCACTGAGGCGTTTTTATTTTATTATTAAAGGCGCGTCTACTGAATTTAGTTTTAAACGCACGGATCTCTTGCTGTAACACAAAAACTTATATCAACTGGTCAAAGATTCGATGAGACGTTTTTATTTTGCTTTTTAAAGACACGTACACTGAATTTTGTTTTAAAAGTATTATAGGTACGTTATGAAAGCAAATGTATCGCGCATACATTACAAAAGAAAGAAAAAAAAAATTTTGCCTGTTTAACTTTTTATCAACGGGAATACTAAGATGTGTGTATTTTAATGACAAAAGTACAAATTAATACTCCATCCGTTCCACTCAAATAGTGCACTTTAAAATGTGTACAACTTATTATGGGTTGTAAGGTACAACACCTAAAATAAGTAATTTACCGTCATATTTTCCACTTATATCCTTACTTTAGAAGTAAAGGTTAATTGTGAACCACATTGTAATATTAGTAAGGGTATGTGATGTAAACAAATTCAAAATAAACTCTTTCAGTGGGAAAAAAAATTTAAAAGTAGATTTTTTAAATGGGACGAATGTAGTATTAAGATAAGAATGTTTAATGTTATAATAGTTTACAAAATTGGTAAAATTTTAGACCACTAGAAACAAAGGAATTGTCCTTGCAAATTCTAAAAGAAGTTTACTTTTTCCTCCCAAAAAAACAAACCATTAAGAGAAAATTCACTATTTTTAAAATCAAATTCAAATAATGAGCCAAACATGTGAACATCATTCTATTTATTCTATGGAGTTATTTAAGATAAAGAAAAAGAGGATTGGCTAACAGTTCTGGTAAACATCAACATCTGGAGAAAAAATAATGCATTTCATATCTCGGGAAAGGTTGGGGGCGATGTGGTAAGAGAATAATCTTGTAAATTGTAACCAGCGTTCATATTTCAGATAAAAGTTACTGATGAAAAGAAATTTAGCTATTTTACTGTAAAGTTTAAACCTCATAAATGTCATCATACAATTCACTACTTTGAGAGTAAATATGAGACTTGTAAAGATGTAAAATCGATTGTTTCCCTTCCATATACATGCTGATGAGCATAATATAGGGAGAAAAGAAACCAAAGCACACACACCACACCCACAGGCTGAAGTTTTCACTTTCAGTGATGAGAAGAAGCAGCAGGAGGGTTGCACTGATAGCATTTGGCAAAAAGGCCAAAAGTATCAACTTGTTTGATGAAATTCCTCATGCTTGCCCACCCTCCAAACCCAAATCCTACGATCAGAACCCACACGACGATGAACATGTTCACCGCGTACATCCCTGTCCAGCTCGGAAGGAAGAATGGCGGCTTCTCGGCCGCATTCTGCACATTCAGATGATCGCATCAGATAAACAAGAAAAGGGAAGTAGGTTTGGTTAACCATGATGAAAGATAAGCTTCACCAAACTTTGTCACATAAATTCTTAAAGATGAAATGTTTCACTTTCCAGTTACATGAATGATAGGGATGCTTTCCTAACTCTCCTAGGTGACTAATTTAGTTTGTTTTGACATACATTAATTCAGTTGTAGTCACGAGTCACCATCGAATATCCATCTGATGTTCAGATGTTTAACATTCCACATATAGTTATAGTGTGTGGTCACTAGTCATACACAAGTCCTTACTTTACATGGATTGAATCATTGAAACCTAAACACACTCTACTGGTGTGGTGTGTGACAATCAAGAAAGAAGTTAGCATGATACAGATGACTGTTTAAGATTAAGGGCTTCAACCCCACAAATGTTTCCCTGTATTTCAAACCTTGTCCCAGTAATTATTGATTCACCAGGTACTAATTAAGGACAACTGTTCAAATGCATGCATCAAATGTGGCAGTTCAGTTGCAGTGAGAGTGGACAAGTTTACCTGCCGGGCGGATGCCTCGCGGAAAGTAAGGATATGAGCAAGAGCTGGGATAATGTACACAGTGAAGCTGACCAGAAATGCTCCCACAGTCGAATTGATTGGCCCGAAGAAGGGAAATATAATGGCCAAGAACCAAATTGGTATTACCACTGGTAGCCTAATCAGTGCCCTCAAACATATGCTTTGAGTGGCATGCATCCCCACCGCTTTCTCCCACACAAAGTACAGTGGGGTGCAGGCAAAACCAAATGTTATAAACTGCAATAATATCAAAGCCATATGACTAAGTTAATATATGGATTTCACTAGTTAAAATGGTCAAATGGTGGAGGAAAAGGATAGTGTGTAAGGAAGGACCTGATGGATAAGCATTAGAATAACAGCAGCATCGCGGAAACCCGACCGGGGAAGGAGGGAAAAGGCATTGGCATGGTCAAGCAGCTTATCACCAAAAGCCCAATAAACAGCAGAAGCTGAAGGAAGCGTTAAAGTGAACACATACAGAGTAGCAAACAAGTATATGTACTTAAACTTCCTAGGCTTCCACATTGCATGCATGATCTCCCTGAAAGAACCAAAGCTTCTGAATCAGTACATTGATAAAAGACAAACTTTTTATCTCCTTTTGTTTCTTTTCAAGAAGAACTAATCATTGTTATCCTGATGACAGCAGACAGTTCATCTTTCTCTTAATTAACAGTACACTAGAACTATACAGCATAAACTTTATGGAGCAAAGTGCGTTCTGATTTTTCTGCAATCCATTTCATGAGTTAAGATGTCATCAGGGGACATAATCAGCTCCCTTTCCTTTCATTATAAGCAATTTAAGTAAAAGAAACATTGATATTTGTTCATATCAGCCTTGTATTTCATACTTGAATTCGAATTGGAATTGATTTTAAGCAGTAGAAAGTTACTAACACTGTAACAGCATGGCCTCCGAAAGTGTAAAGGATGTTGGTTGCACCAGTGAAATACAGGACCAATTTCTTGGGGCCAGAGTGGACTACTCCAGGATCCTACAGAAACCCGGGGGCGGGGGGGATGTAAAAATTACAGACACAACATAACAAAACAATTTCGGAGGAAAAAATGTATGGACTTATGGAGGGATCAACATCATTTTTTCCTCGTACCTGGCCATGAACAAGGGCAGCGATGGTTAAGTACCATGCAGTGTAAGTGGTCATTCCCAGCCCCAAAAAGGACCAAATTCTGTAGTTGTGAAACGATGGAATGAACACAGTAGTTGCACAACATGCTCCGAATATGTATGTCCATGTTCTCTTGTCCAAATGACTATTAATGTAGTATATATTGCTGCAATTTTTACCAGGATAACAAGATTATGCACTAATACTTAAATAATTCTTTCCCAAAAACGTGTTTTCAAAAAACAACTCATAGCCCTTAATTTAATGATGAACAGAACACGAACACTAACCTTGCACAAGCTATAAGCTGTATGACAGAGCCAAAGAGAAGAAAAGTGCAATTAAAAGCTAATCCCAATGCTTTCCACTTAGGACCCAACAAACCATCCAGCACCTCGAACCACTGCATAAGCATACAGGACAAATGGCTCTGTTACAGTAAACTAAACACAGTTTGAACATTCCTTAAACAGTGTATTTCGGATTAAGGTGGTCTTGAAATGTTAAAATTAATGTAAAAGAATGAAAGGGATAACTAAATTTCTTGGTTGATTTCATAGCAAAAATTTTATTGAATTTAACCTGTATAACATGGTTCTTGAAGCTGACATTCTCCTTCTCCTTTCTGGCTCTGTACTCCACATAGAGGACGCTGATGAGATAAGCAGTCCAGCTCCCCAATATCCCATAGAAAATTTGGAGAATTATTCCAGAAAGCATACCCAGTTGAGAGAAAGAGCATGGCAAAGTTAAAAGAACCTGCGCCACCTGTGATGCAATGGTCCAAGATTAAAACTAATTTCATCATGTTTTAGTCGCAGCAACATTTTTAAGGCACAGTGTGGGCAGTTTTGCAGAAATATTTACCTGGTTTGAGGCACAGCTGAACCAAGCATCATAAGCCGAGCCTCCATGCCAGAAAAAGCTCTTGAAGCCACCCATAGACTCGTGATCTGCTCTTTCCTCCTCTCTCTCATCTCCCTCAGTTGTATCAATGTGATCCCCTGGGACAATAGCCTCTTCAGCTTGTTTCTGAGGCACCATGGCTCCTTTCTTTTCCTGGACAAGGAATGTAAGAAAACAAAAAAGGGGGGGCGAACCAAAAATATTCCGTTGTGAAATGAAAGAAAATGAGAGAATCCCAAAGGGCTAATGCCCTACAGCTTAAACAATTTCACTTTTATTTGTGTCCTGTGAAGGTTCTTTATGGCGGGTTTAATGCTTTAGCTAGGCTTTAGGCCGAGTAAGTCCAGTAACTCCCTCCGACTCCGACAGGCGTTGCCATAACATAGTAAGCAGAAGAACAGGAAAAAAAAAAAAAAAAGAAGAGATTTCTGAGTGATCTTTTTAACCACTTTAGGAAGAAAGAGAATCAGAGGCTACCTTTATCTAGGATAGTGCCAGCGGACAGTATTGTTTTTGTACAAATTTGCAGTCGGCGGTTACTAATGTTTTCTGTTTTCCAAGATCGTCAGAAAGCCAGTAAAGTTAAATGCCATTGAAGAATTTTAGCAAACAGAAATCTCCCTTTTTCTTTCACTTTTCCCTTTCTCAACCAAAAAAATACATTCTCCCTTTTCTCAATCAAAATTCAAACAAAGAACACCCAATAAATGCAAGCTGTAATCTGGGGAAACATTCAGCACTTACAAACAACAAAAAAAGAGAGAACTTTGCTTCTTGCATGCACTGAACAGGGATGAAGGGAGGTCTCTGTATCTTTATCAGTAAAGCCCACTAAATATCCTCTCTCATGCTCATCTCCCTTCCGTTCAAGAATCAAAAGGAGCCCAAAAAATAAAAGGAGAGAAGTGTTGCTTTTTGGAGGAAAAGAATGGTGCTTTCTGTATGATATTAGTACTACTTACTGGGGAGAAGACAAGAAATTGCAACTATGAAACACGAAAATCTCTCTCTTAACTGTATCTGTGTGCTTGTTTCTTTCTTCCAATTCCCACCACCTTTTATACTGTACATGAAACTGACTAGTGATTTTTGCCTCAAAATTGCTTGTTAGCTCTCTTCTTTCTTTATTGTGATTCAATTGGAGAATTTTTATTTGTGGAAAAGAATATTTTTTTATAGGGAAATTTTTTTGGAGATTTGTGTAGTAAAAAAGAAAAAAAAGTGTAATATTTATGTTATTTTTTAAATTTATGTGAGTATAGATTTAGAGGGAATTTTAAATTTTGAATTTGAAATTTTGTAAAAGTAATATTGTTTTTTTGTGGTGGATTTGTAGAGAAAAATATGATGATTTCTCAAAAATGGAATGGGAGAGAAAGCCATTGGAGTCCGAAAATGAGATTATAAGAGAATCGGTGAATCTCAGTCTGCCTGAAGAAATAAATGCCTTCACCTTTAAAGCCGGTGTAAATGTCATCAGCAAATAAGTCAGAAAAATTATCCGGTATTTGTAAATTGTAATTCCTATCTTGAATGCCCATTAATACTATTTTAATTCTTTCCGATACTCACACACGATTTTCGGTATTTGGTACAAGGAACTTATTTTTGATCTTTGGTACCTTTGGCGAATTACGGATACTATTTAAATTGTTCACTACTGTCAATTGTGAGCCTTTTATTCTTTTTTGACCGAGTTTAATTATATGTTCACTTTTAGATACACTAAGAATGAATAAGTAATTTTTTGAATTAAGGACACGTTTGTTATACTTTGATTTTGAAAATACATTTTTAAAAATTTTATTGTAGAAAGTCTATTAGAATGCTATAAAAATGTATGTAGTTGAATAGTGTGTTGGGCTTGGACAAAAGAATATATTGAAAATGGTAAAAACAAAACTAAAACATACACAAAAACATTGAAAATGATAAGGGTACCATCATTAATGCAACGGATGTCATCAGAACTCTGAATTTAAGCGTGCTTAGGTGAAAGTAGTACTAGAATGGGTGATCCCCTAAGAATTCTTATAAATCCATACTCTCGTTCTCGCGCGTTAAGAACTCCATTACTTTTGAAACTCCTAACGGCTCTGTTCTCTTGTGCAATTTCTCAAGAATCATCACTTTTTTTTTTCAAGACTTTACACAAAGAAACAACTTCACTTTTTCAACAATTCAAAATTAAAATTTTAAAATTCCCTCTAAATACCAATTCACATAAATTCAAAAAATAACACAATCATTACACTTTTTTATCTCTCACCTACACAATTTGCCAAAAAAAACTTCATTCCAAAAAACTTCCCTCCAACAAAATTTCCCCTACACAAGCCACAAGAGAACAGAGGCGTAGTTTGGTAATGTTAACAAGATGATTAATTAAACATGAATATGAATTCTTTTCACTTTTTGTTTACGTTTTCTTCTTCAATATGCAATCAGTGTAGTTTGGTAATGTTAACAAGATGATTAATTACACATGGAAAATTTTCACTGAAGATTGAACGTATTGATGTTTTGAGCTAACCATTGTTAGCTAGATTCACGTATTATTACGCGCACTAATGTAAACTTTTCCTTGACAAGGTAGCAAATTGGTAGTATTAGATTTTTTAAATTGGCTATCAATGTGGAATATTTCTTAACGTTAAGTCGTTAACAAAGTGTCTTTTATCTACGCATCTTTGCCACGTGTTCACAAAATCTTTCAAATCATCGCCGGTCACGAAAATAAGAATGAATATAATAGTAGTAGAAATGTTACACACGCAGTAATATTATATATATATTTTTTTGTTTAACGCATTTCCATTTTATAAGTAGTTGAATTGGATGCCTTAATTAATAATGTCAAAAGAGCAAGAAAAAAAATGATCAAACATGATAATATCCAACAATTCAAGCCATCAACAATGAGGATTTTTAAACTTGTTCAGTTTTATTTAATTTGTGCACTTAATTATTTTAGTAGTATTTTTCACGAAATGATGAAACCTGAAACTTCCAAAAAACAATATAATACTAAGGTACTCGAGTGAGTAAGATTGAGCTATGGCTATGATTGTTGGACTACCAAAGCAACTTTCTACTCTTGGAATGCTTGCATGCTAACCAAATCATCAATGGAGGTAGTCTTGCTCATGAAAGTTTGACACGTGATATTTTATCAGTTAAATTCAGTATGTGTTTTTTAAATACTTATTACTTTAATATTTTAATAGCTAAATTAAATATTTCAGCAACCAAACTTAATACATACATTTTCAACATTTGATATTTTAATTGCGATTTTTTATGAACTATATTTGATACGCATGTTGTTAGATTATCAGACACGTCGAATACAAATTTGTACGATAACAAATATGCAATACTATATGCTATTGTTACTTGTCTCCTTATGATTAGCAAAATTACTTGAGGTTTTTTTACTTTTAGTGGTGAGGGAGGAGAAGGGTCCTCTTCAATCCTCATCCTTCCTTCACCACACTCATGATTCGTGACTCAGCTTCATTGAATTTTTTTATTTTTAATGTAATGAACTTTAATTTCCATAAAAACATCCTTTGTGTCTCTCCCTTTTGTCTCTCATCTCTTTTAGATTCAGACCACGCACTAATAATACTTACGATAGATAACTACGTTTGTTTTGGAGATAAACACGCATGAAATGAATATCTTGATGCTCACCTTTCTTTTTCCGAAAAGAAATTAAAAGAATAAGGGGCCATTAAGGAATTAAACAAGTATCAACTTTGGAGGTTAGTGGGAAACCTAATGATTAATGACAAGTTGGGTACAATGTAATGTAGGGTACGTCCAAGTTAATTTCTCCTAAGCTCCAATTAGAACCAAAACTTTCCCCTAACATATATTACATGTAAAGTCAAGTTGTAGATTTCCTATTTATGTACGCAACACTCTTATATCATTTTTTTATTTTTTTTTTTGCCATTAAACATATACTAATGTAACGTACAATTTCTACATGTCAGTGATTGATACTCCCTTCGTTAAAAAGCGGATTTACATTCGTCTCGTCCCAACAAACGAAGAGATGAAAAGGGGTTAAAGGAGGAGCGCCGTAAAGTTGAAAATTTTCTCCAAATAATTGTACATGCGATCCGCCATCTTCCCCTCTTTGCTGTAAAGTTTTCTAATGTCTACTTTCATCGATTAGGTTACATTACCTCTAATTTACTGTTGAGGTTTGGTCAAATATCAATCACGATGCTATACCAAATTATTTGAACATTCAGCCCATGGCACTGGTCCTACGGTATGCATGTTAACGCCTAAATTAAACCAATTTTTATATATATAAAAAAATTTATTGTTCTCTCCGTTGCATTAGAAGTTTTATATTTCGAAAATTTACAACTTATTATGAATTTTTAAGTACAACACATAAGCGTGGGTTAATTGTGGACGACACATTATTATATTAGTAAATGTACGAAGAGTAAAAATTTTGAAAATAAATTTTCGCATTAGAACAAAATTAAATTAAATATTAAAAATGGAATATTCTAATAGAATAGGAAGAGTATATATTTTTATACACCACATATACCTAACTATTTCGTTATTCATTTTGTCCTTCAAGATGTGGTTCAATCAACCCAAAAATATTCGAGAAAAAAAAAATGTGGTCATTATTAGATACTTTCTCCGTCCCACTCAAAGAGTCCACTTTGAAATGTGTATTAACTTATTATGAGTTGTGAGATACAACACATAAAATAAGTAATTTACCATCATATTTTCTACTTATATCCTTACTTTAGAAGTAAGAATTAATTGTGAACCACACATTGTTATATTAGTAAGGGTATGTAATGTAAATAAATTCAAAGTAAATTATTTAAATGAGACAATATTTATTTTTCAAAATGAACTCTTTGAGTGGTACGAAGGGATTACATCATTATTCTCCAAAATAGTATATCAAGAAATTGAGGTTAACAATGGAGCTGGGCTCACATCAGCATGACTTTACCTCTGCGTATGGTTCATTCGATATACCAATACCAATGATTTGATGGAAGGAATCCAGTATAATCCACCAAAAATCATTAAATGTGTTAACAATCTTTAAAATATCAAAAATTATATTAAAAGTATTATAAAAAAAATTTGTGTTAAAATATTATTCCCTCTATACTATTTAAAAAGTTCACTTTAAGAGAAAAATTATGTCTCATTATAAGAGTCTATTTCAAATTTATTAAAATTAAACCTCACAACTCATAATACATATACATATACATATATTTTTCAAAATGAATTTTTTCTTTTTGAGTGAAACGAAATATATATAAAATAAAATATATGATTTGAAACCGGTTTGAATGTGACACAGAACCTTAAAAATTGAAAATTTAATTGATACACTTGGACTTTATTTGCAAGCCCTAATAATTATATAAGTATAAAGTTGAGATTTGTAGCCATTGCACTTTATAAATTAATTAACATAAATTTTTTTTCTTTTTTGGAAATCTTTACCTTTGTCCTTTTCTTTTAAAGGACTAAGATTATTGAACTACTCTCTATGACTTTCTTCTTTTTTTGGGGTGAAAGAATCTGTTCTACAATCAATCCATCACTATCTCTTTTCTCCCCAGAATTCTATTTCTGGATGAGCATCCTAGGACATGCCTTTATTTTTTTTTTATTTTTTTTTCAAATTTTTATTTTTAACTTCACTTCTTTAAGAGGGGAAAATAAAATAAAATTAAAATATGATACCCCACCATCTTTGGATTAATTGGTAATTAAGGGGGAATGATAATGATTAGAGGCAGCATAATATGGATTATGCATACCCTTTATTATGATTAGCATAAATTAATTAAGAGGATGTTAACTAGTCTTAATTAAAATTTGTGGATTATATTCCACTCAAATGGATTGGGTCATGTCCTAGAATAATACAAGTGGACACTAGGATTCATTCATCACTTCACCATATGATCATCATTGTTTTGTCCAGATATTTAATTGATCCTTATCACTTGCATGTAAATGAATATGTATATGTATCTTTGAGATGTTGGAATTCAACTAGTATTGATTTCATGTTGCTTTATACTTTTTTATTATTATTATTTATTATTTCTTGTGTCTCAATTAAAGAGTTAATTGTAAAAAAAAATAAACAACTTATTATGAATTTATGAGATACAAGACATAAAATAAGCAATTTAGCGTAATAGTTTTCACTTATATCCGTACTTTATAAGTAAAAGTTAATTGTAGTAACATGGGCGGAGCTAGGAATTACATTTTAAAATTTTCAAAGGGATTCAATATATGAATAAAATTTTTTTTGACAATTAAATACATTGTAAAATTTTTTTAATAAATAAATATACACTACTAATAAAGGTGTAAGAGTAAGTTAGAGAGTCTGGGGACCACCCCACTCCCTTGGCTCTGCCCCTGTTAGTAAATGTATGTAATATAAACAAGTTCAAAGTAGATATTTTTGATGAGACAATAATTTATTATTATTTTTTAAGTAGCTTATTTAAATGGAAAGGAAGAAGTATTATTTTCATTATTAATGTAATACTGATTTGTGATTTTGTCAAGATGAAGATTGAAGGGTCCTCCACTTGGAGGGAAGGGCCCAAGGGTGCCTATGTTATTATGTTATTTTTTACCTGCCCAATTGACTTAAACATTTCTCTCAGTACCTGCCCTGCCCTCCTCCTCTCTCCCTTACACAACAATTTAAAAATACATATAATTATGAATTATAATGTACAACTTTAAATATAATTTTAATAAAATTGAAGGTATATCTTTTTCTTTTTTCTTTTTTCTTTTTTCTCTTAACACAAACATAACTCTTTTAATCGTCGATGCTGTAATTATTTTTAACACTGTTTAGTTATTCATTTGATTAAGAAGATAGTCTTTTGTATAAGCACGTTATTCATAACAAAAAATAGGGAAATTATATTTAAAACATAAAAGATTAGATAAAAAGGAAGGAAAGATTCGAATCTTGATTCGTAGCCATCATGTTTGTTGATGGTTGTAGTAGTTTTCACTTTTGGGCGACTATTGTGTTGAAAGACGCATATAGCATAGCCTAAGTCCAAAGTCCTCATTATTAGGCGGCATTTGATCTTCTGTCACTTCCTTTGGTAACAAGAAGTAATGGACATTCCTATTCCTTTTTAGTCTTTAATAGTGTTGTATAATACCCTCAGTGTGTTTATTGAATGGAATCTGTACACATCCTCTATGTTCTTGTGCCTTATTATTGTACTTTGCATCATTATGAAGCATATTCATACTCAACAAATATTCTACAATAATTTAGACACTAAATTCCGTTTATATTTTGCTAAATATAAAAATATGAGAATATAGTAATGTAATTTTTATGGATTACAATACACAACGAAACACTTTTTAGTTAGCTCTTTAGTTTGACTGCTTGACATATAAGAAGACTCAACATTCAGACGAGCCGTCCAATGATGTGGTGCGCATAGTGGGTTTAGTATGCCCCGCCAAAAGAGTTTCGAAACAAAATTAAAGGTGTGTGCCATTCTCACAAAAGATTACCTGTGATATACCGGAGAAAAGGTGGGGATGACGTTAAGTCCACATGGCTCTTATGGGCTGGGCCCACACACGCTACAATAGCAATTACAATGGGAAGCAAGGCTCTAAGGCGGAGTGAATTTGGAAAGATTATCCAAGTTCAAATTGTTCTCTACAACTCGGTAACATGATTCTCTGTATGAATCACATGGAGCATTAAGTCTAATTAACGAGTTGCTCTGTGGGCTGCCTTTTGTAATTGTAACACTAAACAAAATGAACATTTTCTTTGTTTTCATGTGTGTCTCTTATAGGAACGAGACAGTAGTTCAAGTTGCGACGCATAGTGAGTTACCCTGAAATTGGGGGGATTCGAATCCTACCTCTGTTAGTTCTGCATATTTAGAGCGTGCAGACGACTCTCCAACTTCGTTCTTCCCCTCCCCATAGCCCCCCGCCTTCAATGAAATAGTGCATTAACAATGAATTTGTATTATAAATATTGATTTCGAATAGAAATCAAGGAGTTTAAATTGCATTTTTGTGCAAGACACCTCGTGTAAAACCTCCTTGGATGGCCAACAAAACAAATCGTATAGGAGGGCATTTGAGACACTAGTTAGCTAATTATAAGGACGACGACCCGCAAATCCCAATCACATGCATGTCCATCGTCCACCAACTAAACTAACACAGTTTGCTTTGAACAAGTTTAATTTAAGTGGGCAAAGTGATATGATCTGATTTCCGATACGATCTCAGGAGGATCAAGTTCTGGAGATTTGTGGATGATTGATTGATTATGCATCCCAGAAGCGCTCCTGAGAATCAATTCCCATATCCATTCATCTTTCCCTTGTCATTTCAACGGTCTCGTAATATTTCATCTGTTTCATTATAAGAGTTCACTTTAAAGTTGTACTTTGTAACCGGTAAACAACCGTACCCGAAGAGATGCAGTATAATTAAAACTCATATATGTATGTCAAACTCAGATATGGAGAAGATGGTTGAACATGAATTGAATGGATCATCATGAGAGGCTCTGACCTACCTCGTTTGCCTGCCATTCACCCACTTACAACCAATATTACCTCAGACTTCCAAATTGGTGTTTTTTGTTTCTGTCTTTTGATCAATTGCGCACTACAATTTGTCTAGCTTCCCAAACCTCTGCCTTTTAATCAACTTCTATATATGATTCGAATATTTTGCTCAAACGTCAGAATCACACAATATCCACCTCGTCATCATTTGATTTGAACCTTAATTAAGATTTTGCCCATTTCGTATACTTGGTTAAGTAATTCAACAGTTTCATCATTCTACGCTATTTGCATTCTTAGCACAGTTTTTACCTACCTGTTTCATTTTCAGCTGTAAAAGATTTTCTAGCTCCAAACAACCAGCCACTAAGAGGAGTAGGCCACCCAAAAAGGAGTAATACTGACCTAAGCTTCAAAAAAGAAAAAAAAAAATTGGTGACGTGATTTGTTCGAAACCTATCACCATGTATGCATATTGTACACTCATTGATTCAAGTCCAAATTAACGCAAGGATTATCCCTTGTATGTTGTGTGAGACATAATATATATATATACACAATACAAGTCATTAATTTAAAAAAATAACAAATTGCTTCAAACAACTTAGAGGGCCCATCCTTCATAGATTTGCATTTTAAATTCAGCTATGGGCTGGTAGCCCAGTACAATAAACAGGGAACCGATTCAAATGTAATAGGAGCAGACCGGCCCAGGGAAAAGCCATCCATCCAGTATTTTAATTTTGCTATTCAACAATAAATCGGCCCAAATAAATAGTAAAAGGCCGGCCCTGGAAAAAGCCCACCGTCCAACGAAAATCCAATCTACAAAATCCTAACCGTACAATTTAGGTCATCCGCCCCAATCCTCACTATATATAATTCAAACCCTAAATTGCATTTTTCCTGCGCCAATCTCAAGGTTTTTGTTATCCTCCCGTCGGCAATAAACCCCAAGTCTGAATCGAAGAGGTTAAAGTGACGGCGCCGTCGCTGTCCGCCTTGGCAAAGCCGCCGCAGCTTCGTCTTGGCCCTCATTTTTGCCCCGCGTAGAACAGGAGATCTCTTCCATTCATATCTAGGGCTTTAGCTTCTTGTTGTACACTGTAAAGTGTTCTGATTAGAGTTTAGATACTTAGCAGAAACTATAAGTTTGTGAAAATGGTGAACAAACCCTCCAAGGCTGATAAGAAGATCGCTTACGACCAGAAGCTTTGCCAGCTTCTCGATGAGTACACACAGGTTCTCATCGCGGTCGCCGATAATGTCGGATCTAATCAGCTCCAGAACATCAGGAAAGGTTTGAGGGGCGACTCTGTGGTGCTTATGGGAAAGAATACTATGATGAAGAGGACAATCAGAGTCCATGCTGAGAACTCTGGCAACCAAGCCATACTGAACTTGATCCCCCTCCTTGTTGTACGTTTTTGTGTTTAAAGATTTATTTTATAAGTTATTACTTTCGGGAGCCTGGTGTTTATGCTAATTCGTACTTTTCTGACTTTTGTAGGGAAACGTCGGATTGATCTTTACCAAGGGCGACTTGAAGGAAGTCAGTGAGGAGGTTGCAAAGTATAAGGTTTGTCGATCAATTTGTGGTTTAATCTAATCTTGGATCTTTATATCTCGTTATTTTTGCTTATTGGAATTGAACCTATAAAATTTGTATATGGTGCAATAAATGATAGAAATTTCGTAGACTGAATTTTCTGTAGGGAGATAAAGGCATCCTTGATATTTGCATGTTTTTCGTATGTTTTGTTTAAAAAGTATGTGATTGTTTGGCTTCCTGGGCGCCATAATCGTCGTATATCATGCTAATTTACCTGCACTTTCCATTGATGATTCCGGATTTTGGTTTTGTTCTAAAATTATTATACTGGCGCTCTTAATTTTCTTAGTTCATGTTGGGCTAGTCAGGCCAGCTCAGTTGGTATTTTGTAGGTCTTTGTTCAATGTCAAACTATGCAATAGTGCCAATGATCAAAGCAATAAAATTGGTTATTTGGAATGTGGCCCTCCATGTCTATAATCTGATCAAACTTTGTTGTATTTTTAGAGGAGAAAGATTTGTTTGTTGGAAGGAATGTATTGATGTATGTATTTGATTCTGTTTGTTGAATTGTGTTTGTATTTTTATGGTTTCTTAAGTTGGCCATGGTTGGACTATATATGAAATAGGCTTTTACAACCTTGTTGTGTACAGGTTGGAGCTCCTGCCCGTGTTGGTCTTGTGGCTCCTTGTGATGTTGTTGTACCACCTGGCAACACTGGACTTGATCCATCCCAGACTTCTTTCTTCCAGGTTATAGCTTTTTCCTGGTTTACTCTACTGTTCTCCCTTCCGAAAGAGGATGCTGTTGCTGACATGATTTTGTTTCAGGTTCTCAACATTCCCACCAAGATTAACAAGGGTACTGTTGAAATTATCACACCTGTTGAGCTGATCAAGAAGGGTGATAAAGTGGGGTCTTCTGAAGCTGCTTTGCTTGCAAAGCTTGGGATTAGGCCTTTCTCATATGGTCTTGTTGTCGTGACTGTCTACGACAATGGTACTGTTTTCAGCCCTGAGATTCTTGACATGACTGAAGATGATCTCATTGGGAAGTTTGCAATGGGAGTGTCCATGGCAACTTCATTGGCATTGGCCATCTCCTACCCAACCTTGGCAGCTGCACCACACATGTTCATCAATGCCTACAAAAATGTGTTGGCTATTGCTGTTGAAACTGAATATTCCTTCCCTCAGGCTGATAAGGTGAAGGAGTACCTGGAGGTATGTTGCGGCTGACATTTATCGATTTTGATTTTGATTTTGGTAATGAAGTTTTACTAGTTCCTTTTACTAATCACATTCATTAATGAATTGTGTTTCAGGATCCCAGCAAGTTTGCCGTTGCTGCTGCTCCAGTTGCTGCCTCAGGTTCAGGGGCTGCTCCTGCCGCTGCTGCTGCCACAGAGGAAGAGAAGAAGGAAGAACCAGCTGAGGAGTCTGATGATGATATGGGTTTCAATCTTTTTGACTAAGTAATAATTAGTTATCTGGCCGAAGTTTTATGTTTTGATGTGGTTTACTTGAGAAACGTTACTCATGCTTTTGGAGGGATCTTGTTGTACTTTGATTGTTTGGAAGTATAATTATGCAGTCGTAGTGTCATTTTCTAGTTTAAACTTTCAACTTAATTTTGTGCAATTAAGGTCGTTTTTTTAGTTTTGTTTTTGAGTCTGGGCTGCACTGGTAATCGCAATTCGCCTCAAGCTGTTAAATATTTTTGCAGATGGTTGAGTTTGAACAAGTTTGGGCTTGGCCCGATTAAAAAACAAATAGATATGAAGAACTTTTTATGGTTCGATAAATAAATGCTGTTGATTGGGGCTTGCCTCAGATCAATAAACATAACACGGTTTAAAGGGTTCGTAATTGGTTTTATGGATTAACACTGAACAGTTTGTACAATTCAATCAAAGTCATCAATAGTGCAGAACAACGAAATCGAGTTGAAGATTAACACCCGTGGCGGGATCATTCGAGCGAGTCTGAATGGTGCCGATTCCTCTAGCCAGCCGGAAATAACCCGAACCACCCACTATCGGGTACTCCCGGTACTTCTCCTAAAGCGGACGGCCTCCAAAGAAACTAAGAGTACTACCACTGTACTTGCCCCGCGTGAACGCGAAGTTAAGTACGGCTTCCTCCAGTGAGGCGAAAAGATATAGCCTTTTAGCGTAACCAACCAGCTCCGGCCCCACTGTTAACGGAGCATCCAGTACATATACGGCTCCGAATCTCGTCGGCGATGTGGACGTGATGTTGGCCTGAGCAACTCTCGCCGCCGTGAGATGATCCCCTGTGAAAATGTTATGAAGAAAGAACCGAAGCTTCGTCATCTTCGGTTCCGCGTGACGATGCTCTTCGAACCATTTTTCGACGGCTTCCGGAGTTTGATCATCGGGTAATCCCTTACCCGAGGGTGCCATGGTGATCGCGATCGCCAGAATTAGAACTACTACCAATCTCATCTCCATGGATTCACTTAACGTTTGCTCAAGAAACTTAGGGCGGGGGATGTTCTTAATTTATAGGCATCATCATCATTTGAAATTACAATGCTTAGCCAACGTCAAATTGAGATTATTTAAAGTTTAATTATAACCGCCGTTATTTAATTCAAGTAGAAGATGGGAAAGATTATTAGAGAAGACCATGAAAAAATTAATGGAGCAATTATCCGGTAGCATCATGGGCACAAAGTTGAATTATGGCAAAAGTATTCAATTTCGACTTCTCGAATTTAAAAAATAGTGCCCCGAAGGCATAAAAGCCTTGGAACGGCTGCCGCGTCTGATGCAACTCACCAGGCCTTCTTTGTCTTCGCATTACCCTAGTTCCTTAATAAAAATAGTCATAGGACTCGCCTTTCGCTGCCTTCTAAATAGAATCAGTCCAGTCGAATGAGGAGACCTTGAGTCATGTTTTTTCAAGAGGTGATGTGGCATCGAAGCTGTGGGCGTATTTTGAAGGCCCCATTGGAGGTAGCTTCAGGGGGTATTCAGTACGAAGGTCATCTACAATTAATATGTCTTACACAATGAAATAAGTTTCCATAACAATTTCGGCACCTTCTTCTTCTTCCTTTTTGTTTTATTTTGTTATTTTGTCTTTTTGTGCCACTGATAGAGTTGACTTTATTCGCGTTGCTGTCTAGAACTTTAATAGTTGCAATTTGGTTGACTTTAACGTTAAAACTAGGATTAATTACCAATGCCTTCCTGAATCTTAGAAAATGATAAATACCATTGATATTTAGAAGTATTTTCAACATATATGGATCTTTAAAATTGCAAATGTCCCTTAAAGTTTATGATTAATTTTTTCAATTGACAGGGCCCAATTAATAAAATAATATAACTGAACTAAGGAATATATATTGATTAAATTGACTAAATCAAGAGGTGGAGATACTGGTAATTTTCACAAATAAAGCATATAGGAGATAAGTGTAATTAACCCTAAAATTAAGTTAATGGGTTTAAATACATATTGAGTTCCTTTCTTCAAACTGGATAAGTTGATTACCCAGATTTGGTGAAATTACAAATAAATTCTCCTGATTTTAAAAACTATAAACACATTCTTGAGTTATCAAAAAAGATTTGTTATTTGTTTATTTTTTTCACTAACAGTAGAGTCATGCCGATATTTGAAGTGTTCAAATTTCCTTTATATTCGTTAATTTATTACATAAATGAGTTTTAGATGAAATTTTACCGAATCAATTATAAATTTGTTCAGAAAAGTTAATGCTCGTTAGTGATTATAACTAATGAAGATCGATTTTGTAACTTAGAGTGAACTTGCAATCAAACCATGAATCAATAATGCAGGACAATGAAATCAAATTGAAGAATTTCACTCCTGCAGGGATCTTCCAAGCGAGTCTGGACGGTGCCGATTCCTCGCGCCAGCCGGAAATAACCAGAACCACCCACTATTGGGTACTCCCTGTACTTCTCCTCCACCGGACGGCCTCCAAATTGGTCTTACCTTTCTCTGGTAATTGACCTTAAACTCATTTATTTATTTATTAAAATTTCCAAAATAAGAAGATTTTATAATTTATGAGTAATTTTACTCATTCATTGAAATCAAAGTGATCGATTAATAATGCAGAACAATGAAATCGAATTGAAGATTTTCACTGGTGGCGAAATCCTTGGAGAGAGTCCGGACGGTGGCGATTCCTCGTGCCAGCCGGAAATAACCAGAACCACCCACTATTGGGTACTCCCTGTACTTCTCCTCCACCGGACGGCCGCCAAAGAAACTCAGAGTGCTACCCTTGTACTCGCCGCGCGTGAACCAGAAGCTAAGGACTGCATCCGCGCCCACCTCCTCCAATGAGGTGAAAATATATAGCCCTTTAGCGTAACCAACCAACCCCGAATCCAGCTCCGGCCCGACTGTTAACGGAGCATCCATTACATATACGGCTCCGAAATTCGTCGGCGATGTGGACGTAATGTTGGCCTGGGCAACTCTCGCCGCCGTGAGACCATCCCCTGTGAAAATGTTGTGAAGAAAGAACCGAAGCTTCGTCATCTTCGGTTCTGCATGAAGATGCTCTTCGAACCATTTCTCGACGGCTTCGGGGGTTTGATCATCGGCGGCCAATCCACGACAGGAGGTCATCACCATCGCAAGAATTAGAACTACTACCAATCTCATCTCCATGGATTCAAACTCCTCCTTTTTCACTTACAGTAATGTTTTGCTCAAGAAACTAAGAGCGGGGATGTTCTTAATTTATAATCATCATCATCATTTGAAATTTCAATCCTTTGCCCACATCATATTGACATCATCATTTAAAGTTTAATTATTTCCACCATTATTAGATCTCTCCAAATAGAAGAGTAGAGGATGAAAAGAATATTAGAGAATGTGAAGATCCGCCTTGCCGGCGCAGGCCGTTCCAAAAAAAAATTTTCAATCGACAGGGACCAATTAATTAATAATACAACTGAATTAAGGAATATATATTGATAATATTGAATAGATCAATGTGAAGACATTTGTAATTTTCATAAACAAAGCTTATAGGATATAAATGTAATTAAGCTTTATTCATAATCATAAAATAATAAGTAGATATTTACCCAACCATTATTTATGAGTGCCACGCTATGGACTTTAAATTGAATGGACCTTGCTTTATTATATTTGGGCTTTAAATTGAATGGACCCTGCTTCCTACATTTGGGCTTTTGTGGCCCATGTGGATCATAAAATGTTCACTAGTCCACTCCACAATATGAAAGCCTTTTCAAGCATGATTATTAATTAAACATAATTATTCTCTTATATTTATATCGCCGCTTGGTTAATTATGAGTTTCAGCTTCAAGGAAAGGTGAGCAATTTTTTCCTTGATCTTATAAAATAAAATGTTCACTATTTCACTGGGATTTCCTGCGTGGTGCTGGCCGGAAAATTTCACTAGTAGCCGTGAGACCAAAAAAAGCTGTATCAACTAGGCTAAGTTTTGAGTTCTGATTTTGAAAAAATAATTTTATAATGTAAATAGGTATAGTTGAATAGTAAAAAATTATATTAAAAACTGATTATAATATATTAATTTTACTGTTAAAATCAAAACTTAAAAAACAGATCCTAAATCTGAAATACGTACGTATTTGTATTTAGGAAGCATAAATGATGATGATGATGATGTACTATAGTAGTAGTGAATGTGATTCTCATTCTTTCTTGTACAATTATCTCAAAGTTGCCAAATTCAAGTTCCTCATTGCTGCCGTAATTCTCTAATACTTTTTAACATCTGGGAAAGGACAAGGTCATAGTTCACAGAGCATCTCAATATTCTCAAATTCAAATTGAAGAGGTTTAAAATTGAAAACAGGAAGTTTCCTGTTCGAGTTTAATAAGATTAATTCTGATAACCTCAAAAAACTATTAGCACAGGAAGAGGGTAGGAATGTAAATTAATGTAACGTGAGCATAAGGCACTTAATGACAAAATGCACAACAATCAAATGGAATCTGCAGTAAATGTTTGGCATGGGACCCAATCATGTTAGCTGTAAATTAGTATTCCCATTCTGCACCTGCATCCACATGTCAGCATGGTAGAGGCACTTCGTTGCGAATACGATATTAGATGTGTCTGTCTACACCACATTCATAATGGGAATCAAACACCACTATCAAAAACTTGAATACCTCGTCACTGAGAGCCTGCACGCCATCGGAGCGCAGCCCGAAATTTTTGATTTCTCATTCTGGATGAGACTTCTCGGTTGTGACAATTGCAAAAAAATAACTTGTATCCTTTCAACATTAATTGCAAATTAAACGAAGAAAGTTTTCCTTAACAGGCGAAAGATTGGGGTTCAAATAGTTTCCTTAAAAACCTCAACAAATAATTGCCCATCTTGTTGGACCAGATGCAATCTTCTATTATCTAGAACCCATAACCTTCCATTATTGGGAGCATTGAGACACCTCCTTAGTCCTAGAGTTGACTCACAATTGCTGTTTTCTTGTTATGAACATTTACCGTGTTATTTGTTGTCTCAAATACAACTAGTGATAATATAACAACGCTAGACTTATCAGAGAAAACAAAAGTTAGTAAGGAAGATCTCCATTTGCTCTTTTGCATGCTGAGTGTCACTGCACATTAGAGATTTTCATATTGCATTTTATGCTGCCTTCCCAAACTTTTCTGCATACAATGTACCATCAATCTGTACAAGGGAATTGATGATAACTACGACGCGTGCACTATGTTTACTATTAAAATTAAAAAGTTAGGTGATATGGTGAAAAAGACATCCTATATAGTGATAGTGGAAGGGATTTATATTAGATAGATGCCTCCACGATATGTTTCATTCGGTCACAATTAATCAAATCGAGAATGGAACGATGATTGAGTAAACACCCGCCAATTAAGCTTGAGCCTTATCACAAACGGAATATCGTTCGTTTGTTTTATCAATAGCTTGTATTGTATATATGTATTACTCTTTATATAATACAAGGTAAAGCTCATGTTAATTTAATTTTATACTAGTAAGTACAGTGCATATTTTTGTACGATAATTTCAGAGATGACCGTTACCAGTTTTGAACCCACCAGCTCATCTAAACGAAAAGTTTAAATCTCGTTGGGGCTTTGGGTAACTTAGACGGAAGAAATTGATGGTACTTAATTATAATGGAGCAGGATTTTTAATTAAGATGATGATAATTGAGGCCGTGTGATGACCGTAACTACGGACCATATTATTGGTATTTCTGCACAGCGATGAGAACTTAGAAGATTCTTTGTATCTCGAACGTTAGCCAAAAGGTACAGAGAATCCAGAGGAAGGCAATAGCTGGCAAAATGCCATTTACTACACAATTTACAATTAATTGGCGGTGTAATATTGCCTGATAATTAGGTACATCACAACTGGTAATGGAAGATTTTTTCTCTCCAAAACTTGATATTTTGACATGCGAAACATGAATATAAGAATACACGGGAAATATCACCTCAGGCACAAGGGCCACACACTCACCTTGATCTACAGTATCTTCCGGCACTATTTATGACTCTCAAAGAGTATCTTTCAGCACTGTTGACAGGTACTATTGCTATAATTGGAAAACACCCTCTTGATTTAAGGAGATCCTCCAATCACTCCAAGAAGACCTCCTATAAATACATTGAATACCCCCAAGCTAAAGGGTTCCATTCGCTCTCATATTTAAGGTTTTTACTCACAATTTGCTCCTACCTAACTTGACCGTCGGAGACTATTTCGGGAACAAGATCCCGAAATCCTTTGACGATTTTCTCTCTTTCGACAGGTCCTAGAAGCCCTTCCGCCCGAGTGGACTTCCATCAACCCTCCGGTCCAGTTAGCCTAACCCACCGACAGAACTAACATCATCCTCTTATTTAGAAGGGGTCACTATATATGACTGCTTCAACGTTAAACACATACAATTAATACCCCATATTACATTATATTACATTAAGTTGTTGTGCTTAAACACTTGATAACTTAGTATTAGCCATTTTTTTTAGGTACCATAGTTAAGATTACAGAGGACTTTATCTGTTATTGGGTCAACGAATCAACACTCATTTGTATATAAATTGTGAGATAAAATGTTGAGACTCCTTTTCACAATGAGATGCATTGGACCTTCTTCGTGAGATCTATCATTCTTCGTGTGACCTCTTATTGGAACTAACTCTCGGATTCAATTTCGACGCCCTAGTTAGCTCTAATCATAAATATAAGTGCTTTAGTTTACTAAGTAAAAATCTTTTATCTTTCATGTATGAGACAACCCTATAAATTTTATAGGCATTCTTGGTAGTTGTGGCTGAGTTACTATAGTTGTGGCTGAGTTGGCTGTGTTGAGTTGGCCGTAACCGAGTTGATTGTGCCGAATTGACCGTGACCGAGTTGGTTGTCCTGAATTGGTTGTGGCCGAGTTGGTTGTTCCAAGTTGGCCGTGGCCGAGTTGGTTGCTATGGAGTTGGAACATAAAACATCTCAACTCTTAGATATACTCTCATAAATATGTAAAGCAAAGAATTATATAAAAGCAGCCGTAAATTAATGGTGATCATCTTAAAACAAGAGTGGTTCCTGAATAGGAAACCAGCAGCTCATTTTGACTAATGCCAAGTCAACCGCATGGTGACCGTTTCACATTCTGCCCAAATCCATTGAAGCAATCTGCCAATCTTATCTCTTTAACGTTAGCCTCTTCCTCGGATTGGTTTCGTTGAATATGAAAGTGACTTTTGCTACTATGTTCTGGAGTCAATAAATCTCTGTTCTTTTCAATTCACCAAAACTATTTTATTTATTTATCTATCTTTCCCCATCGACTCGTTTGCTTGTAAGAATCAAAGTTTACGACCAGATCAACAATAATGTTGACGGCTTCTTCACAACGACTATAAAATTGAAAAGGAACGATTGTTCCCCTTGGTCATACTTTACCCAACAAACATCTAAATTGTCACATAAAAAGGAAGGAAAAAAATCCTTCCAAAATCGCAATCTTTCACTTTTCAGCAATAAAAATTATTATTAAAATACACATGTGAACTTAAAGATACATCCTCACGTTATGTTGAACTCTGAAATGTAATTTTAGATACGTTACGGTTTGAGTTATGATTTCCTAACACTATAATACTACTCGGAATATTTTGAGTAAGGTATGAGTCTTTACTTTGTGATCAAAATGAAAATTTTTTATTATAAAGAATAATTTTTAGGAGGAATTTTTTTTTTAGAGATTTGCGTAGTTAAAAAAATATAAGAAGTAATAATTATGTTATTTTTTGAAATAATGTATGCGAGATTTTTCATGTAATTTTAATTATTAAAATTTGAAAGTAAAGATAAATAGTGGTGTTTAAATTGTTTTAGAAAAAAAAAATGATGCTCCCTCCGTTCTATTAGAAGAGTCCATTTTGAAAAATATTTTTGTTTTATTAGAAGAGTCTATTTTTTATTTTATTTACTCCTTCTATCCTTACTAATATAATCGTGAGTGATCTACCATAATTAAAAAGTAAGAATATAAATAGAACAAATAGTGTCAAATTAGCTATTTTAAGTATTGTACATTGACATTCATAACAAGTTGTACCTTTGTCAAAATAAACTCTTCTAATAGAACGGAGAAAGTATTTTTTACAAGAATAATGATACACAACTCAACTAATCTACTGAATTTTTATGCATTCATTTGTCAATGATGTAATATTAATGATTATTTTATAAAAGTGTAGCTAATAAATACATGACACCTCATTTGCAATGAGAAAGTTGAAGAAATTAGTTAAGTTGTGTAGCATAATTTTTACTCCCTCCGTCCCACTCAAAGGATCCACTTTCCAAAAAAATTAATTGTCACATTTAAAGAGTCTACTTTGTATTTATTTATATAAGATACACTTACTAATATAATGATGTGTAGTTCATAATTAACCCTTATTTCTAAAGTAAAAATATAAATGAAAAATATGATGATAAATTATTATTTTAGGTGTTGTATATCACAACTCATAATAAATTATATATATTTTAAAATAGAGTTTTTGAATGGAACGAAAAGAGTATTTTTTGTTAAATTGTCACAAAGTAAATAGAACCGAAAATTAGTGAATGGGTAGAAAAAATAGAGGAAAGGAAAGAGGATTACAGGAACGTGCCAATTGTCGCTAATATAGAGGGTAGAGAACGAGGAAGGGGATAAAGTAGAGTAGATAAGGTGGGCCATGACGACGTATGGGGTATGTACGAGCGTGCAAGCCAAACATTCCGTTGAAATTGCGGCAACCGCAAAGGACAGGTGGAGTCATCGGAGTCGTTGATGTGGAACCGCCGACCCAACCCCGTTTCTCCACATACGCACGAAGGGTTGGAGGTTCATGATGATGCGGTTGGCGGTGTAGGTACACGTGATCATCATACCACGTGTCGGCCCTCCTTTTATTTCCTTCCCGCGGGAGCATCTCACATGTAGCTGTAGTTGTAGTTGTACACAATCGAGTAAAAAAACACTCTTTTTTAAATTATTTGTTACTCTAAATATTTATACTGTTACATTTACTTACCTTTTTCGTCTCATTTTAAAAATTCATTTTCAAAAATATTTATTCTACCTTCCTACCTTCACTAATATATACAAGTAAAAACTAATTATATACTACATATAATTATATTAGTAATGACAGAAAATATAAAAAAATTGAAAGTGAATTTTTCTAATAGAATAAAAAATATTTTTCAAACTGAACACTTCTAATAGAATGGAGGAAGTAATTATTATGTATTGATATTTCAAAAGTGGATACGTGAAAAACAAATATTATGAAATTAACTATTTTTTAGTGTATATTTTGGCATTCATAAAAAGAAATACATTTGTGAAACTAGGAACGTTACAAATGTAGCGTTCTACTTTTAACTATCTTATTCTCGTTATATATTATTATTTCCTTTTCACTAGAAGATTTTAATTTGACAAATGTATAATTTATTATGAATATTTAGGTACAAACAACACATAAAATAGCATCATTTGTCTATTTATATCTTACATTATAAGTACACACTAATCGTATATCACACATGATTATATTAGTAAGGGACTCTTCTCTTCAAACAAAAAATTTGTTGACAGTTAACACTTCTAATGAGATAGCGCGAATATTTCTTAATAAATTAGTAGAGATTTTAAAAATATATTTTTTAATGAGCTGGATTGCTTAGTTGGACGGCACCAAGAGAGAATGGCGTATTGGAACTGAACACGTGGAAAGGTCAGAGAGTGGGGTCGGAAATTTGGGTAGCGATGAACGCGGAGATTGAGTCCAATCCGGGTGAACTTTAAGTGTTTATGAAGAGTCTCGGTCGGTCAGCGGTCCGCCCGCCATGGTTTGAACGTTGGAATGGGCACACAACATGGTTGGGTTGGGGGACTGGGCCACCACGCCCGTCTTTTGAGTTTTGACTTTTCCAAAACCAGTAGAACTAAGTTTTGTGTATTTAATATTACGGAGTATTATTATTGTTTAAAATCTACGTATTATTATGCGTGTTCTATTTATTACGTTGTTTTATCTATTACAACGAGTGACATGCGGAATAAAAAGTAAAAAATAAATTTTCACACCAGCTTGCAGGGATTTTGGCTCATTTGTACAAAATATTGATAGAAACGAAATTTCAATATTTAAATAATATTTTACATTTCAATCATTTAGATACTAACTCGTTATTTTATATTTGTTTCATTTCATCTTCTGGCATGGCTAGTGACAGCCCCTCGTGAGTCTGGTATTTTAATTACATAAAAAAATAATATACGAGGTTTCTACTTTTATATATAACAAGCCAAACAAATGGATTAATTTTCTTTTTTTATTATTAATTATTCAATTCGTAGCAAATCTTAGGAGTGTTCATTGTTTACCCTCTTAGCTGGTTTAGAAGCATAATAAAGAATATAAAGAGGATGTTGAGGGATTGGGCACAGTTATTTCTGAGGGCCAGAACTAGGGGTGATAACGAGTCGAGTCGAGCCGAACTTTGACATGTTCATTTATTGTTCGCGTCTAAAATTTTGTTCGTGTTCATTTATTTATTAATCGAGTCGAGCCAGCTTGTTTATGAACATTTGTGTGCATTATATCTCGCATTAACTAACAGAAAATTGTAATGTTTAGTTAATTTAATATACTATATCTATATCGACTTACATAAAAATTAAAATTCAATTTAAACTTATATATTGATATCTATGTACATATAAATATATATATAAAAAGATTTAATTGTTTATATTATTTAAATTTTTAATGTTGTATATACTTATTTTATTTATATTATACAATTAATATTTAAATCGAGCATGTTCACGAACATTAACGAACTTTCAACACATTATTTGTATTCGTTTATTATCAAGCCTAAAAATTGTATTCACCATCGTTTTTATCGAGCTGAGCTCGATCTTGTTAGTGAACGTTAATATTCGTTCTCAGTACTAGCCAGAACTATAAGGGAAAGAAGTATTCCTAAGATTGGAGGTTTCTACAAATAAAATCGCACTTGTAAATCATACCCTTTTATCTGTTTAAAAGTCTATTTTATAATATTGTTAAAAAGTAAACTATTTTAGTAAAAGATAGATATAATATTCTGTATTATTTAATGCAATTCTGAAGAATCTTGGGCTCCAACTGTAAATGATGGATTTATGTCCATTTTAAAATTGGAAAATGACTAAAGAAAGCATTAAATTGGCAAAATGAATACATTATAGTAGATGGCACAACAAACAAGTCAAATAAATTTAAATTTAATTTATCAGTGCTTCCATCCAAAACAAGGGCAGGAATATTTGCTGGAATAATTTTGGATACTCCACTTCCTTACATTTATCGATCTCACATAGAAAGGCAGAAAATTAGTACTCACTCAAATAGTTTAATTAAAATTACTAAAAATAATAAGACAAAATAAACTTTTTAAATGAGGCAAAAGAGTCTAATAAGACGCCATGGAACAGCGTGGTAAAAGTGTAATGATAAACAATTCAACTTATTTCCTCAACTTTATCATAGCAGGTGAGATGTTATATATTATTGGTCAATAAAGTTAAAGAGATTAGTTGAGTCATGTATCATTACTCGTTGTGAAATTTGGGACGTCGCAACGGCCACAACCACAGCCTTGCCCATGGATTAGAATGCAAATTCCCAAAGCTAGCTGGGTTGAATTTAAATAATGAATTCATTTTAACAATAGGCTGCCGCCTTCTTTTTTTTTTTGAAGTAAGTATTTTTTTTCTTTTCTTTTTCGGCTGAAGGTAGGATAAGAAGGAAGAACTGCCGCCTTTTTCCTGGAAACATGGAAAACCCTCATATTTGCCGCCTTATTTGGTGGGCAAACTCCTAACCCACTGGTAGCAAGTAACAGGGCGACTTTCTATTCCGTTAGTAACATAATCAAAAAAATATCATTTTTTTTTTAAATATTACACAAATAAATAATATCACTTTTACAAAATTCATAATTTAAAATTTAAAATTTTCTCTAAATATTCACTCACATAAATTTAAAAAATATATATAATCATTACACTTTTTTCTCTTTTCTACACAAATCTCCAAAAGAAATTCCATTCAAAAATAAATTTTTTCCCTAACCAAAAACTTTACTACCCAAGTTGACAAGAGAACAGGGTAACACTAATGCCTCTTTCTTTCTTTCGATTTTATTTGTAATCTGAAACAAACAGTATAATTAAGATGAAGAAATCTACACAATTCGTGTTAGAAAGAACTTAGAACATTGGATTCCTAAAGAAAATCCTAATTTTATTCGTTTAATCAAATCTAGACCAAATATCTTGAAAATTCGGTAGTACTATTTTCAGTTTGAAAACCTATTTAGTCTTAGCGATTTTTCTTTTTAGTTCTAGAAAGTTATTTCCGTCTAAATCTCTTCCAATTTTGATTATAATTCGAAAGAGATTATCCATTGATCAGGTCAAATTCAAAGTAAAGGACTGCACTCAATTTGAATTAGACTACAACTTGTCAACACTCTTTGTAACTATTATTCACATTTCACAAACTCTTACATTTAAAACTAAATAATTCGGAATGATGGACTACTACTAATTATTTAAGCACGGGTAGGATTAGTACTTGATACTGTATACTTGCATGGAAAACATTCAAACTCCCTTTCCCTTTCCTTTTCATCCATCGTATTTATTTTAGGGTTTCCTGGTTTGCCTTTTGGTCCAATGACTAGATTTACGATCCGATCCAAATTAGTTTACAGTCGGAAGATTACTTATATCCTAACAAAAAGGAAAAACGGACGCAAAAGACTTGTGGACAATCCATCCCTTGTCCTATCGGGTGACACGAAAGCATCACTGGTCCGAGCGACGCACTCCAATCTCTATATAGTGGTTAACTTCATCCCCAGAAAAAGAAGATCTCTTTTTTACTATTTTGTCTAACTTCTCTAAAATTCTCTTTACCTAAATATTAATTTTGACATCGGATCTTAATCATAAAATTTTGCTATTATAGACACCAAAAATTACGAATCGGTTAGTCAAAACCTTAGGTCCTTGTATAATAAAAATAAAATAAAAAAAAAAAAACCTTAGGTCCCATCATCCTGTGAGAAATTAACTGGAAAGTGGGGGAGGAGGCATCCGATGAGCAACCTCCAGTCCAAAGCGACCAAGTTCAAGTTCCAACGAGGGCAATTCTGTCAATCTACCCATGTTAGCTATATACATATTTGGATAAGCTTCAACTTCACGTTCATTCCCATTTTTTTTAAATTTTCTAAAATACGGTACTACTGCTTTTTTAATTTAATAAAAACTTTTCAAATACGTTGTTCTTGTTTCCAACTTTTATTAATATATAAAAATCGCCGCGCCTTTGAACTTCTCGGTTTCTCGTATTCTTTAATGTCCACACGCCTTTCCGCTGTTCTTGTCCCCCTCTGCCCTATAAATACCATTATCTCTTCCCATTTCCAATCCAAAAACAAATTCTTCAAGCAAAATTCCTATATCCAATTCAAATATCTTCTTCCGAATTTCAAATTTCGATTTGATTTGGTTTGTTTTATGAAAAAATGGTTGATCTAGACTGGAAAACGCAGATGGTCGCCTCCGACATACCCACCAAATCGCCAAGGCTTTCAAACAAGCTTCAAATATCTATACCCACTCCTCCGGCAGTTCGCGTCTCCGACTTATCGCCGGCTCCCGAGTCGTCGTGTGCGGCTTACGAGTACTACCTCAGGCTTCCTGAGCTCAGGAAGCTCTGGAGTTCTCGGGATTTCCCAGGATGGAAAAACGAGCCCGTTCTTAAGCCGGCTTTGCAAGGTTTGGAGATTACTTTCCGGTTCATTTCGACCGTTCTGTCCGACCCTAGGCCGTATGCTAACCGGAGAGAATGGAAACGGCAGCTGGAGTCTCTGGCCACCAATCAAGTTGAGATTATTGCCTTGTTATGCGAGGATGGCGAACAGGACGTCGAGACGCGAGGCGCGGTGCCGATTGTTGATTTGACCTCGAGCGCCGGCGTTTTGATGCGCGAGAACAGCTCGGTGGAGGTGTGGAAGCATGCCGGAGATACGACGGTGGTGAGCCGATCGAGTGAGGCTAGCTTGTTGCCTAGGCTCGCCGCGTGGCAAAAATCCGAAGATGTCGCCGAGAAGATTCTGTACTCCATCGAGTGCGCGATGAGGAGATGCCCTTACACTCTAGGCGTGGGGGAGCCGAATCTGAGCGGCAAGCCGAGCCTGGACTACGATAAGCTCTGCAATCCGGCTGAGCTTCATGCCCTGAAGAAAAGCCCATCGGAACAAATGAATCTCAACAATTTCGAAAACCAAACGCTCTACGCGACCCACCAAATCCTTGAGTCATGGATCTACACATCTGAACAACTCCTGAACAGAATCACGGATCAAATCGAGCAAAAATCGTTCGAAAATGCGTCCTCGAATTGCTGGGTATTGGAAAAGGTGTGGAAATTGTTATCCCAGATAGAAGATCTCCATCTATTGATGGACCCGAACGATTTTCTCCGTCTGAAGAATCAACTGTCCATCAAGGCGAGTTCGGAGAGTGATCTGTTCTGTTTCAGGTCCAAAGGATTGATCGGAATAACCAAGCTCTCCAAGGATCTGAAGCACAAGGTACCGGAAATTTTGGGCGTAGAAGTGGACCCCAAGGGTGGGCCCAGGATACAAGAGGCGGCGATGGAGCTGTACCGGAGGAGGACCGGCTCCGAGAGGATTCATTTGCTGCAGGGATTGCAGGCGGTGGAGACGGCGGTGAAGAGATTTTATTATTCGTACAAGCAGTTGTTAGTGGTGGTTATGGGCAGCGTGGAGGCCCATGGAAACCGGGCCTTCGTGGGCCTGGATTCTGGGGATGCATTGGCCCAAATATTTCTTGAGCCCACCTATTTTCCAAGTTTGGATGCGGCCAAGACTTTCCTAGGGGAGCCTCATCGGAGTTTCTGATCCGATCAGATGGGCCCAATGGCATATTAGTAATTATGGAAATTCAGATGAGATGATTCATTCATTGATGCAATTCTCTGTATTTGATTAATGTAACACACACATTATTGTTTTAGAACTCGACCAGAATGGTTAAATTTTGATACTGGCTTTTAAGGATTAATATACATCCATAACGTTAACATTAATGCTTTGGTTCGATTGATTCTCCAAAATATGGATCATTATTAACCTTGGTTAAAAAGATAATGTGAATTTATATTTTGTTATTGAAAAAATAATTGTACAACTATATTGTGCCATTTATACTTTGTGGTCATAAACTATTACAAAAGCTAAAAGGAAAATTTTATAAAATAGCTATAAGACCATCAATGTTTTACGATTTAAAGTGCTAGGCAACTAAATAGCTTCAATAGATGAAATGGATGTGGGGACATAAATACACAAAATAATTTGGACATATATATAAAGACCCTTATATGCCTCAAAAAGATGGGTTCAAAATATGACATCTTATATTTGAATACCGTACACAGTAGTGACTGTGCATAAGAGGTGAGTATTTTTAAAATAAATATATAGGGAGAAAATTGACAATAACTCATAGGCTAATGCTAATGTATTTATTATGTGGAAGCCCATTGGGCCACGGGCTCTAGTTGTTATGGGTAGATCATCAAAACAAACATTGCGACACGTGTTGAATCGTCAGCCGTCTCTCGGGCCTCGAAACAAGCCTCCGGATTCGCAACGACCCGAAACAACCCCTGCCTTTTCATTTCGCTGGAACTTTCTTTTCCTGCAAAATGTTCATCACTTTCAGAGTTCTGAGCCTCTCAACGAGTGAATAGATTTGATTTTTGATTCGGAATCACAATTGTTTCTCTCAAAAATTTTGATTTCGGACGCCTGCACTCAAATCCCTCATCATCCGGCCTGAATCGTTTGGTTTTTGTGAACGATCATCAATCACTATCATCGTCACTTTCTATCTCGCACCGACACACAGCGAAAACATCATTGTCTTCTTAATTATCCATCAAGGCCTTCAACTTTGCTTTTTCTGTAGGGATTATACTCGGAGAGGCGGAGGAAGAACGGAATAAGGCTCGTTTTCGCTCCGGTTCTCTATTTCAATCTTCCGGTGGCAATTTTCTGGTATCTCATCTTTTAGTTATTTTGTTTTTGCATTTTCTTTTTAGAAGTGCGCGTGCATTTGGATTAGGTTGAAGAGAGTCTATAAAGTTTGATTGTAAAGTGAGGCCCGCAAATTACGATTTAAGCTGCCGGTATCATCACTGTTCATTTAGATTAACTAAATAGTTGACTGCGAAGAGCTTTTTAATTCTACAAGAAATAAAACTAGTACTACTACACTGTATGGTGCTCCAGTTTTCTTAAAAAGGCGGTGTTGATGGTGAACTTTTTCTCTTTTCGTGGAGCGTGATTTGTGGGGAGCGAAGACGCGTGGAGATTTCCTTGACAGAAATTTATTAATTTTGTGTTGCTTTTCATCCGATTATCACAGGTTGGATCAAGCTCAGACCAACCAAATCTGTAGTTATGTTGTAGAGTTTGAAGAAAGATTCAAAGACTTGCCAGCTGACAATTTGAAAAGGGTACTTTCTTCACAGGTTTATTGTTTTTTTTGGAGTTTTGACTATTTCTTGTTTTATGATACTATTTATCAGTTATTACTCTTACTCTGAGAGCGTTTTTGCTAGACTCAGTTTTGTTGTTCTTTTGAAATAATAGGAGGGATGAGGCTTCAAATTGCTCCGAAAACTTATTCCCTTTGTGCCTCATATTCTTCAATCAAAGAGAGGAAGAGTGAACACTATGTTAGTCCCTTTAAATCAAGAAAGTTGTTCAACTCGCTGGTATTATTGGATAAATGTGACTCTAGAGTTCATAAAATAGGGACGGCATGCAGGGCAAGTTTGGATGAAGGTTTTGCACAAAATCATTTAGAAGGAGGATTAGCTCAAAGCTGGGGCGTATCAGATGATGAAGATAGTAATCATAGTTACTTTAGTAACTCGGGTGGTTGTGCTACTAGTGAAACAAAACCCTCTCCAAGCGACGATAGATGCCCCATGTTTTCTACGAATTCCCTTTGGCAGTCTCAGGTTGATTTGTTGGAGCCTAAAATGCTTGGAATTACGCCAGAGCCACCCGATTGGCCGGAGAGGGAGTTAGTTATGTGGGCAGATGTTGAACAAAAGGCTAAGAGGTTTGGTCTTCCCTTCTCACTTAAGATGATTCAGAAAAGGCACCAAAGGGAAGGAGGTCTAAAAGGAATGGAAGGATTGGCTTATTCGTCGGTGACTAAGGCTTTTTCATCAATGGTATCGATAATAGTTGAGCTTCAGAGCTGTGCGTTGCGCATGAGGGAATCGCTGTGCGATGAGGATCTAGAGCTGATTATTTCTAGAGTACAGAGAGACATGCATTCATCTTTTGTGTGGTTATTCCAGCAAGTCTTCTCTCGGACACCAGTCTTGATGGTCCATGTAATGCTTCTGTTGGCAAATTTTAGTGTATATTCAACATCACATAACTATGCAACTGCACAGGCTTCTTTATTGGGTTCATTCTGTGAAACTGCAGAAGAGATAGAATCACTTCAACATGATAACTTGTTGACGGAAGCTTTAACATCTGCAGACACCCACAGAAGTCATGTTAGTGGAGCTGACTCAGAAGCCAGTGAAGTTGATAGTGGAACTGATGATCCAAGTAATTTAGCGACGTCTTCAAAGCATCCTATAGAAAATTTTCCAGTTTGCAATCAAACACTGAGAAATGCGACTGAGGTGTCTTTGTGGAATTCTTTTGTTGATGAAGCAAGAAAAATGCAAGCAGGTTCAAATGAGCTGGTTCTTGATGATGATGTGTTGAAGAAATTGGTTTCTCCACTTTCTGTGGAGCTACAACCTGATAATTACATGGAGTATCTTAGGACTGATCTAATGTACCAAATGGGATTGTCTGAGGAGCCCAACAACACCCTTCTGCTTAGCAATTATGCTCAATTTCTGCAGTTGGTTGCCCACGACTATGACAGGTGATTTCTCAAACTTAAAAATCATCTGGTTGATAGGCATTATTGCTTTTACATGTCTAAGATTCATCATTTGGTAGCCGATGTTCATAACGCCTTCAACCTTGAGTAAAATTCTTGCAATTTGTGCATGTATCATTGGTGTTTGATTGCCACTTTAGCCCAGTGTTGCTCTCTTGCTGCTAGCTCAACTTTAAACGCCCTTTGATTGATATGAAGAAATAGAGTAGCTATTGATTTTAATCAGTTGAAGAGCTGGTGAGTTGTCCTAATTCAGTGATAATGAGAATGGGATATGATAATTATGGTTATGATCAATTAATAAAACATTGACTTGCTAAGCTCTGTGAATATTTACGTTGTTGTAACAATACAAATAAACAACTGATGAAAATCCTTTTGGTTGCATGTAAGTTTTGGCTTGTTAAAGGGGTCATTACTCGTCTTATTTTGATTTGATGTCTTGGTTGTGGAATCAGTAGAAGAGGTCACTATCATGAAAGTTTCACGGTATTGTTTGAGGTAGAAGAATCCATTAAGCCGTTTCCTGTTCCGATTTGAGTCTTTTTCAATTGAAATAGTGAGTGGCAATGGATTTGAAGTAATAAATAAATACATGAAGAAAAAAGTGTTATAGCTTGTTCTAAAAACATAGGTTGAATTTCATTTTTAGCTGAGCCATGGTTGGTAAAGAATGTAAATGAATCCTGCATAACACTGGGCCATTTATCCTTACATCCTCTGATTCATTTTGACAGGGCAGAAGAGTGTTTTAAGAGGGCAATTCAGGTGAAGCCACCAGATGCCGAATCCCTCAGCCGGTATGCTGAGTTCTTGTGGATTGTGAGGAAGGATTTGTGGAGAGCAGAAGATGCATACCTGCAAGCCCTGTCTATTGAGGCAGATAACTCTTATTATGCATCTAAATATGCCACTTTTCTGTGGAACACAGGTGGTGAGGAGACTTGTTTTCCTCTCTAAAAGCTCCCAACACTAATGGCAGAAATTCAAATTTGTAAATTACTTGATCAAGTATCCCGGTTAGAATCATGCAACCACCAGCAGATATCTTGAATATTCGAGGTATTATCGGGCGGAGGAGAGCATTTGGGGCAGAATTGCAGTTGTCCGCAACATGGGAGAGTTCCATAGTTGTGGAGCTTTTGTACTTGAACCAATGTATTCCGGCATTTCATGCTGGAGAGGGAAGAGGATCTCAAGATATATATGATGATGGTGTATGGAGGAAACACCCCTTGAGATTTGCACTAGGAAGTTGAGCTGCCTGCCGGGTGTGTACTAATAGTGGAGGAACAAACTCACGAGGGTAGAGACAACTTTCCTGAATAAAATTACTGCCTCCGTTGTAAAGTGGACTTTTTTAATAGAACAGAGGGAGTAAACGTGTATAATATTGTTCCACGAGCTGTAAAATCTGCTGCAAGGTCCATGCAACTATGAATAATGCATGGTTTTTTAAAAATAAATCGCGATTCCATTCTGAATCTGAAATTTTGATTTGGGAGGTTTAATGGTATTGCAATTTCAGAATGAGTTGAGAAACTGAAAATTGTTCTAAAGTTAAGTTTATAATGATTTGAGAAATAATGTTTAAAAATAGGGCGAAATACAAAAACAACCATTGGGTTTGTTGAAAGAACAAAATAAATACTCAACTTTTAAAAAGTACAAATTAAATTATTGACTGAGATATATACAATTTTTAGACAAAATTATTCTTAGAACTGTAATAAAATATATTGATTCACCCATCTTCTTTCCTCGTTTTCATTTCCATTATCCTATTTTACAAAAATCCATCAAACAATATAATTTTGGTTCCGAAGCAATTTTATTGGACAAAATCATAGATTTCGATGAACCAGAGAAAAAAGGTAGTGAAGTAACGTCGACCTAAAATTGTGATCATCGAATGTTTTAATCCAATCGTGTTGTGATTCAGTGAAGATTGTTACTCACTTGGCTGCCCAATCATAAAGATCAAGGAAATAAATTAATTAAACATTACCGATCATTACAAATGATAGATAATGATCAAGAAACAAGGGGAGAGAGATAGGGGAAGGGTATTGTTGTCTATAAAAAATATATATATATATATATATATTAAAGGTTTAATTTATACTTTTTAAAAATTGAGAGTTTGTTTTGTTCTTTCGACAAAACTCAGGGATGTTTTTGTTTTTCGCCCTTAAAAATATGTTTTAAATCATGTTTTCAAATGTTGTAACTTGTATGGTACTTGAATTCTTTTATGGACCATATTTAATTTTATGAATTTTTGTTAAAATTTATTATTTTACAAATATATGAAATGTGTTTATCGAGAAAATATTAGAGGGTTAAGAACTACTACTCAAATCCTGCCATTTGGCAATTTTTAATTATGTCAAATGTTAACAATCCGCCTTTCAATCCACTCAAATTATACCATTTGACAATTTTTCAACAGCTCATCATTTTCGTGAAGATCTGGTTTAATTAATAACCATCCCGACAGCCATAATATAGTGATTATTAACCGCTCAATACTTTCTGATGTGCATAAAATTGAACTTTCATTGGGCTAGGTCTAATGGACTAAAGCGAAGATAAACAGTAAAGATAAAAAGATGCGTAAGAAGTCTAGAATCCTGCTTAGGTCGGATAGATCCTCAAAACCGAGCTAGAGAATGTATCAGTCAAAGGTTTAGGTCGGACTATGACTTCTGTATACCTTGTTAGTTTCCCTCACATCCATATCATGATGATCGATCTAACCGAGCTAAGACAGTTAGGTCAGATTAAACTATTTCACTGACACAGTAGGTAAAGATCATCATGGGGTTAGGTATACATTTTGAAATATATGCAGAGGTTTCTCAGATCTTCAAAGAGGAAGAAGCCCATGAAATCTGTTTATGATAAGACAAAATGTACACTCCACGCTAAACAGAGGAGAGCAGGTGAACGTGCCAATTATGAAGGTTCAACGGACATATCTCAGTATGGAGGTATATATACTAAGTCTTCAGACTTAGTGATGTACGCAACATTTTACCATTTTGAGCACTTTGTCAATACTATTCATCTTCTTCTACCTCTCTAACTTGACCGTCGGAACCTATACAGGGGGGAAGCTCCGCTCTTCTCTTGGTTTATTACAGTTGTTACCGGAACAGTCTTCAATCACAGTTTTCTCCACCATTCTTGCTGATCCGAGCTACCCAGCTCGGTCCCCAGTTCGGTTATCTCCCTTTTCAGTAAAGTTTCCATCAGTTTGGGCCGTGCTGTTCGAAGAGATTTCCTTGGGGCCGTAAGAAGCATCACTAGACGAACATTTTGCGTCACATCACTTTCTTTTGTTTGGATTGAAACTTGAATTGTGTTCTTGACTAAATTTCAACCCATCCGACATTTTGGCATGGAACCCACCATTTTCAGTCCTTAACACTCACGAACGTCAGAATTAGGCTCTCGATCACTACTCAATTACCATACAAGCTATTAATAACTTATTGTATAAATATTGTTGTTTATATTAATTCTTTTACTAATAATGTTCATTTTCATCCTAATAATTTTTTTACCAAGAGTTCACATTTTTTGTTGTAAGGTATATTTATTTTAATTTTTTGGTAATAATTTTTTTTGAAAAAGTACCATAAAATTATTTTAAAATATAATAATGAAAAAAAATCACAAATCTAATATTAAAATTATGCAAAATAAAAATGAATAAATTGGTAAAAAATATATATATAAAAAAATTAATATTTACAATAATTTAGCAATATGCATAACAAGACAATTTGAATGGAGCCTCGGTGTTATATGTTCCAAATAATTTGGGACAGATATGTCGATGACAGACACAAGCCCTGTAATTTACAAGAACAGATATCTGTCCCAAAGTTCCAACAAAATTAAAACGATGTTCCGTGTCCGATTCGAACCTATTTTACCATAGGGCAGATTTTGTTAATATGAACCGTTTCATTATTTCGTTCGTTTCATGCTTGCGAGATTAATAACATATAACTTCAATAAGAATTGAAATTGGATGCTTTAGGTAAAACAATAGCAATATGCAAATAAGACTAAAATAAAGGCGTGCCAATTCAATATTAAAAATAATGAATGAAGCATCATAATATAGTTCCTAGATTCAAATCACAACAATCAAAACAATTGACACGAAACCTACGCGTCCAGCTCTCAAATGGTGATCAAATTAATGAAAATTCGAGGCTTTTTTCTTTTTATATTAAACAAAGTTAATATAAACAAAGCAAAAATTCAAAGTGAACTCTAGAGATTGTTCATATTCAACTAATCCACAAGGCTACTAATGAAATACTACTGCAGTGAAGACAATAGCATAGGTAGGAAGGCACAGCAGCAATTATTTAAGATGACTGTGTTCAAAATCAAAGTTTTTCAGCTTAAGATACAACACAGGAACATTCTCAAGCTTTCCAGAATGAGCATTTTTAGCCTAAGTCCTAAAAGAATGTCGCTACACTAACATTTTCTTCTACATTTGCTGATTGATTACATGGATAGAGATAATCATGTTACAAAAATTAGAGGCACATGCAACAGCAATCGTAATAGTTCGCGAAAATAAATGCACCAAGAACCGTAGAACAAGAAAATTACACGTGGAAACCTCCCAACTCCAATCACCAAAACCAACTGCTTCGGCTGTCAACAACCTTCACTGAAGTTGATACCAACGGCATTCGCCCATATTCAGCAACAAATTTATTAACACATTGTGTCCTCCTATCACTGTGCCCTCCCAAGCTACTGATACCCGTGGAACCTATTTCAAATATCTTGCCTAGTTTACCACAAAAACAAATGGACATGAGGGAAGAATCTTCAAAGGGGGTTGGTTACACTTTCTAAGAATAGAGGCAAATTCAACCTAGTAGACCTCCTCCTAATTTCTAACCAGTATGCGAGACGCTGACTTAAAGTCTTAAACTTCTCCAGTCAATTACAAAAGCTTTTAATGAATTTCAAAGTTAAAGGCCTATTAATTACAGTAAACTTCACCAAAGATTATCATAAGCAACATCATCATATAATGACTTAACCTTTAAAACTTGCATTGCATTATAATCATTTATCATTAGTCCTGTGTCAGTAACTTAGAAAGTGTATATTCTGCACCCTGACAAAACAACTCACACCTTGAACTTTTGGATGGACTATTCAGCATTTAACGTATGAGGCACAACAAAGGTTTTTGCTTCTCAACGCAACTATTACTACTTTCAAGGGATGTTTATTGGTAGATTAAGGGATTTGAGCGTATGTTTCTATCAGATGCACCAATGAGAATACTTAAGTATCTGACCTACAACATGAGTCATGGGAGAAAAGTTACATAACACAAGTATAACTCACCTTTCACCCATATAGGGGGAATACCAGTAGCATTTGCAACCAGAAAAGACATTGCAATATCTTCACAATTCCTGGTCATTCCAATGGATCTAGTTAACGTTGGACAGAAATAAGAGGAGAAGGGTAAAACAAAGTGATATAAATCTGACGATGATATAATGAAATAGATCCTAATATTAGATAGTAAGTTAGAAACCTGTTTTTAGTCACATATTCTTGGATTGATGCTGGCATTTGGTGGGTATATAAACTAAGATACTTCTGGTGGAAAAAGGCCGCTTTAGAGAGAACCATGCTGTATGAGCCCATCCACCAAACAGACCACCAACCCCCATAAGTGTATTCATTAGCATTGCCTTTCTGCAGGAGAGTTTCATATTTGCATAGAACATAAGTAAAACTCATACATGCATCTTCGTTTGTTTAATTCTAAAGGAATTAAGACAAATTTCCGAATTAGAACACGAGTGATCTAATATTACACAAGTGGAACCAATTGCTGTAAAAGTAACCACGTAAAACACATGATAAGATCCAATAGGGTTCTTAGAAAGAATGTGGGCTTTAATCTTAGAGAAAATAAAAGTGGAAAGAAACATGTCGTAGTAAATCCAGAAGAGACAAGTTATCTTAGCATGATAACAGTGTGCCAAACAAAATAGTTGAAAAAATATTAAGGGAGGAGGGAATTTAACAAATAACTGCAGTCAGAAATGTATAATTACAAAAAACGCATCCCAGTTTTCATATCTAACAACTGGGTACATTGCACCCCATCTTAGACTGTACTTAAAACTATCAGGCTCTACTATACAGGAAAGCAACCATACACGCGCGCGCGCGCGCGCGCACACACAAAAATATATATATATATATATAAAAGAGTAATATAGGGTAAAATCATCTGTATATCAACATTTTTAACTACTACTATAAATCTTCACTATTAGGTAAAATGTAACTCCAGAAAGTAGTGGGAAAGACTTATCACATTGTCGTTTTGCTAAATTAATAGATGATAAACTGAACTCCTTCCTCAATATAATATCACCTTCTAGAGCTCAACCTTAAGGCCTCAGCTAGATTCCCTCTAGGAAACCTGTCAACTAACCTTTACTTTTGTCCAAATGGAGCAAACCTTCACATATCCAAAACACCCAATTTCCCCAAATCACAGAAAAAGGATCAAACTATTCTATACCAGGGCTAGACTTCCATCAAGAAGCTACATATAAAAGCTGAAATCGATGTCTTTCACATGACCAATCAACTGTTGAGTTTAGACAAAAGACACCAAGTTTCATGATTCAAATTAAGATACTATCATCAAAGTACAAGGCTCAGGACCAAGGAGTACAGACAGTGTGTTCTGGCACTGCACCTTTTATCTATAAAATATTGAACTCGGCCTGCTTAGCATACTTATTAACAACAAATACTACCTTTTGACCATTACAAAGTCTCCCCAGATGAACATATACATATCCCTCGTGTATAAGCATGTACATTTATGGATATGATAAGGCATTTATATTTATTGCATGATTGGATGATGATAGCTTTAAATTGGAGCATTGTAAGGAGAAATAAGGAACAAGAGTAAATAATTACCGATTCATCAACCCAATGCATACGTGGTACGAACCCAACCATTGTATCAGGTGCACTTTGCCAAATGCTAAAAGCCAATTCTACTGATGAGCATGGAAATATAACATCATCATCAATTGAAAATAGAGCATCTGACTTTAAGTCCTTGATCTCCTTGAATCTGTTGTTCAAACTGTCTTCCTCATTATAGTCGAATCTTAGTTCAATTCGTCGACCTTCTCTAGAGTTTGATCGTACAACATGGTTTAGATATTCAATAAGAGAATCAGAAGGACGATCAGGCTCACTCCATACAATGTGAATTGATGTTAGCCTAGGGCATGAGGCATAATGCAAAATGGACTGTTTCAGAAGATCATTTCTCTTCCACGTGTTAATCAGCAATGCATATCCTGTCCTGCAAACAACATAAAAAATGACTTCAGAATCCACAGCAAGAAATTGAGATGGTGGGAAGAAAGTGTAGACATACTATTTATCATTGAATGGAACAGTATTTACAGTTGCTACTTCTCATATTTTTAAAGTTGAACGAGAAGACACAAACCACAAATTGATTATCAAGGGGAGACACTGAATTATGAAATTACACAATGGGGATAAGTTTCAAGAAAATATTCTATCACACTAATTTAATGATTTTCTTCAATACTAATCTTAATTACGATTGTGTTCTACTCAATCAGGACAAGCGTTGTTAACGAATCATTATCAGTCGGAACACTATAATCCGTTGAAACACTATGTTTTCTTATCATAAAACACATAGAGAAACAACTGCTATATTAATCGGCAGGATACACAAAGCAGAATCTGAATCCAGTTCCGATCCTTCCTCACAAATTAGCCTTGAAAACAAAACTTTCAAGGAGGACTAGAATAATCTAGCAATCCTATTGTTATCTCTTTTCAGATTCAAGAATTAACTATCACAAAGGAGCTCAGACAGCATTAACTATCCGTGTCTCTCCAAATATAGAAAGGGAGGCTCATCCAATGGAAGTAACCTTTCTTAGCTGGATAAGAGCAACAAATTAACGCTAACAATTGAATAACTGTAAATACTGCAAAAAAAAGTAACTAATTATTGTAGCCATAACTACACAAGTAGTCGTAAATTAGGAGAGGTAAAAGTAACTAAGTAGCAGCACAGAAAAGCATGGATATACTACTGTACAAGGCAGGCAGTGCAATAACCCTGAAAGAGAACTCTGGCGGAGATCATATGGCGATAGGCTCTGTTTCCATCCCAAAAACGACGGTGCACGGCTGGCGAACGCAAGTATAACCAAAACGATGCAGCAAGAGAGCAATAGCTTTATCCTAACAGATCCAAGCGCCGAGATCGCTCCTTGCCTGAAAGTCCGACGGCTGAATAGGCTCGTTCTCTGAATCATGCTCGTCATCTCAACGCCGGCAACAGACACTACCAGTAGTTATAAACCAACAAAATCTCACTCCAACTTAGCTCTAGGGACTCGCCACCGATCCGAGTCCCCCAAGCAACGCCGAACTCATGAGCGAGTCGACTCAGTCTATCTCACGGAATATGTGTTGTCAATCTGTTATAGTACGATTATATGCTCGTTTTCTAAAAAAAAAAGATTTTAAATATAAAGTAGAGTTAAAAAAAATCTAAATAAATAAAGAAAGGTAGAATTAGCGCTGGCAGCAACGCAGGGAGAGCTATTTAAGCCAGACAAGTTAAAGGTGGTGATTCCAAGGATGCTATAATCGTCGTTCCGTTCAACCTCCGGCCGTCGAATCAACGGGACTTGTCGGAGTTATAAATATCTTCGTCCACTCCCACTGTTTTGTATATATAGAGAGGGAACAAAAAGATGGAAAGGGTCCAAAACGGCAGCGCATTGAAAGATCTGAATTCTGAAATAGGTGTAAGGAATAAGGTTAAAATGAGCTTTAGAGGAAATATCTATGTTGGATTAACAATTTAATTACGTAATAATAATAATAATGAATCGCCGCTTGCGATTAGTTAGGCTGAGAATACACGCGTGAACTGAAGAATGGGTGGTTTTTGTCGTTGGGGTAGACAAATTAACATCTTTGCTAGCTATCCATTAGTCAAGTTTTGTGTATAAACTTTTCATCCGGTTTCATTAAAAAAATCGTGTCTTTGATACTAAAAAGTAAAGTATTACAAGCTTTCTTTTTTTTTTTTTTGGGGATACGTACATATTTAATTCAATTTGGGTTTCATCCAAAAGTTTTGGACATTTTTATGTTTGAGAAAAAATGGACATTTTCACAAACAAAAATTCCTTTTTTCCTAATGCGTGTATCGATCTGTGGGTGTATAAATAAACCTTTACGTGTCGATATTAATAATAATTAAATTTATCACTAAAAATAGTAGCCTATTTCTAAAATTGTCAAAAATAGGTAAAGCTTATCTATATTCAAACAGACTTTGTAACTTTGTACGTAAAACAGCAACTGTTAGACTTCTACATTTTGATTTTGGATGTTTTCTCCTTGGAAAAATGGCATTTTCAGTCCCTTTTGTTTGGGACAGTGGCAATTTTCATCCCTTTCGTTTCACCGTGGCAGAAATAGTCCCTTATGTTTGTCACCGTGGCATAAATGGTCCCTTATGTTTGCATGGTGTGGCATTTTTAGTCCATTTTACCTGTGATTACCGGTCTCCCGGTTTTTTGGACTTGTTTGAAATGAAAAAATAAAATTGGGGCTTTATCACAATTTCCTTAATCTCCAATGACCCAAACAATAATTTTTCATTCCACCTCTTTCTCTTTCCTCTCTGCCCCCACCGAGTTCCCAACTCTTCTTCTTCCTCCCCCTTCCTTCTCTCCTTCTTCCTCCCCCTCCATGATCCCCTACAAAATTTGCAAGTGCTAATGCTAAATAATTTACCAAATTTGGTCAGACTGGTGAACTGGAGAGTATCATCAGAAGAAACACATTTAATAGGGACATTTTCTTCCCTAACTGAACTGTACATTTCCAGGTGTTCAAGATTAAGGAAGCTATTCCCGGAGCGATTGCTACAACAAAACCTACAAAATCTTGAGAAGCTTATCGTTGAGGATTGTGATCAACTGGAGGAAATAGCCACAGCCGATCATGATCTTCGATCACGAGAAGGGAACATGTCCCGGATGACTTCAAGCGGGCCACCAACCGGCGAAGTAAGGCTTCCAAAACTACAGGTCTTGTGCCTCGAAAGGCTACCGCTACTTGGGCATTTGGGATTTGCCATTTGTGATTCAATGGTAAGGATTTGGATACATGGTTGCCCAAAGGTAAAGAGACCTTTTCTGCAATTGGATGAAGGGGGAGGAAGAAGGAGAGAAGGAAGGGGGAGGAAGAAGAGTTGGGGACTCGGTGGGGGCTGAGAGGAAAGAGAAAAGGTGGAATGAAAAATTATTGTTTGGGTCATTGGAGATTAAGGAAATTGTGATAAAGCTTCAATTTTAATTTTTCATTTCAAACAAGTCCAAAAAACCGGGAGACCGGTAATCACAGGTAAAATGGACTAAAAAAGCCACACCATGCAAACATAAGGGACCATTTATGCCACGGTGACAAACATAAGGGACTATTTCTGCCACGGTAAAACGAAAGGGATGAAAATTGACACTGCCCTAAAACAAAAGGGACTGAAAATGCCATTTTTCCTTTTCTCCTTTTGAATTAAGCTGACATCGACTAATTAGCACGTGTATGGGAAAACGTTATGTTAATCAGCTGACCTTTTAGTTCATTATTTTTTGGGTTTGTGACTGCAATGTAGCCCAAACAATGGGCCTCCATCTGGATACAAATGGGCTTATTTTATGTAAGGTAGTTATGGGCTTGGGGCGCATTTAAAGATTGTGGGCCTTTTCTTTTTGTTTTGTTTTGAAAACGATTTTGGTTTCAACAGTAAATTTAATATATTTTAATCATATTCCATTATTTCCAATACAACTTTTTACTATTCAATATCTACTTTTTACATTTTTAATACACTTTTTATATTATAAAATTATTTTCCAAAACTTTTTTTCAAAACCGTTTTCAAAACGTTCAAAAAGAACAGGCCATAAAAACTACATTCGCTTTCCTTAAATTTTATTTAAATTACTGAAAGAGATATTTAGTTTGGTAAAATTATCATATAAATCCTCGACCAGATATCAAGTAAGAGTCAATTATCTACTATGTTTTAGAAAAATATTGAAGTGACAAAGCACATATAAAATGCTTTCAAAGATTTGTTTAGCAAAACGTACAAGTTACAACGGATGAATCAAAGACGCTAATAATTGGTAAGAAAGAAGAATTTAAGCACAGTTCATCAGTTAGCTACATATGAATTAATCGCAGAAATTACGAATAAAATGGTATGGGAGGGAGCAGATGGAGAAATGTTATAGTGGGCCGGCCGTGACCAAATTTTCAAACCGGCCATTTCACCATTGTCGTTCTTAGTCAACAATCTCGGTGATGAGACCTTCCATAATTACCCACTTCACCTCCTTGCACGGAAATATAAACGTGTCAAGAGAATTATTCTCCATTTTTCATATTTTTTTTAAAATCAAAATAGAAACCTGCACATAATGTTGTCCAATTTTATACTTTTATTCGTCTCAACACAATGTCAAATTTACACTATTTGTTAGGATGAAGAGAGTATAAATTTGGAATATGCATCGTGCTACGACTCTTTCACTGGAGGATGGTAGGTACAAATCGTTTTCTCCTTAATATCTGCATTCGGGAGCTAATTCCCAGATTAAACTCCAACGATCAAGTCAGAAGAAGGAAAACTCGTAATTACGCCAGGCTATTCTTTTATAAAAATTATTTTCTTCGCAAATACAAAACAACTTATATTTATAGACGGGGTTGAGTGGTGGTGGTCGAGTTAACTATGCGATGGTATTGGTCCCCGCCTTGCTGTCCAAATTCAACTTGCCCTGTGGTCTTGCTAGCCGAATGGACGCCATCTGTCACTAATGGCCTTTCTCCACTTTATTGCGATGGACGCCATTTGTCACTAATGGCCTTTCTCCACTTTATTGCGATGGACGCCATCTATCACTAATGGCCTTCCTCCACTTTATTGCGCATCATTACACAAGACCAATGACTGTGTGACACGTATGCCTAATTTGATTTTGTACTTGAGTTTGTCTCAACTATGAAGATTTGGTGTTATCTGTGTCGGGTTGAGATATATCTCAACTCAACTGACGGTTATATACCCAACACATTAATATTGGTTATTTATGTGATATTAATATATACCCAACACATTAATATCTGTGTGACCGTTATATTAATATTAACCAATTATGTGATATTAATAAAAATGTAACAAATGAATGCATGTCACACAATTAATATTACATAATTGGCCAATATTAATATTATATAATTGGCCAATAAATATATACCACACGAATTACTATTAAAAAAATTATTATGATTTATTATTGAGTATATCGTTACTCAATATTCAATGATACTAATGGCAGGTGTGCTGCATCAGAGTTGTTGCTGTCACAGAACATCCTGAATTGAATAAGCACTATTACTAGTAACCATTAATTTCCTACCATCACTCAATTTAAACTATGTATATATTTTCCACTTCAATAATCAAAGAGGGGGCGGTGGTCGACTATTATTTCTATAACTTAGCCAATCCTTGTCACAATCAAACCTTATGTATGAAAAATAGGGTTGAGAACAAATACGAATTTTCACGAACAAGTTCGAGTTCGACTCGATAAAAACGTTTACGAACATGATTTTTATGCTCGATAATAAACGAACACGAATACGAACAAGGTGTTGAAAACTCGTTAATGTGTGTAAACAGGCTCGATTAAAATATTAACTATATAATATAAATAAAATAAGCATTTACAATGTTAAAATTTTAAATAATACAAATAATTAAATCTTTATATATAGTTATATGTACATAGATATCAATATATGATTTTAAATTAAATTTTACTTTTATGTAAGTTGATATAGTATATTAAATTAACTAAACATTACAATTTTCTATTAGTTAATGCGAGATAGAACGCACATGAATGTTCACGAACAAGCTCGGTTCGGCTCGATTAATAAATAAATGAATACGAACAAGATTTTAACCTCGATAAATAAATGAACAATAAATGAACACATCTAAACTTGGTTTGGCTCGTTATCACCCATAATGAAAAATAAATAGTGGATCGCCCAAATAAATACGTGGACCTCCTTTTGCCACGTGGGATTCAATAAAAACAACTTTCACACAACCCAGGCCGACCAGCCAATTGTGTCCTTTCATAAATCATATGTACTCAAGTTATGTCAGCCATTCTCCAATAATAATATTAAAAAACCCTTAATTATGAGAGTGGTCGGTTGCATGATAATGGTAGAAATTTAAATCTCACAATTTTATAGATAACACAATATAAACATATTAGGTTAAACGTTGCCGCGGGTAAAATTGGTCGAACACAAAAATATTATATGAATCTAAAACGTTCTAGAGCTAAATGCGTCGACACAAATAAAAAAAACTATATTAGTATCGAGAAGTGTCGATACTGGAACTATATTAGTATAGAGAAGTGCCGATACTGGAACGGCCAACCCGAATTATCACTCCTTAAGAAATTTGCATGCGCGAGCTGTATAAATACTTGCTCACTCCTTCACTCTCCACATCGGTTTTCAATTTTAATTTCTCTCTACTGATCATTTCCGCAATTAGTTAATATTCTCTAGAGGAATCAATCAGCTGCCAGCAATGGAAAACAGAGAAGAAGATGTGAGATTGGGAGCCAACAAATTCTCCGAAAAGCAGGCGATCGGCACGGCTGCTCAGACCCAAGACAAAGACTACCAAGAGCCACCGCCGGCGCCACTGTTCGACCCCGACGAGCTGGCCTCTTGGTCATTTTACCGTGCCGGAATCGCCGAGTTCATCGCCACTTTCCTCTTCCTCTACATCACCATTCTGACCGTCATGGGAGTTTCCAAGTCCCAGACCAAGTGCTCAACTGTTGGCATTCAAGGCATTGCCTGGGCTTTCGGCGGCATGATCTTCGCCCTTGTTTATTGCACCGCTGGCATTTCCGGTAATTAATTAGTTGCGCGCGTTTGCCTTAATTCTTTCCATATAGTTATTGCACTCTTGTTTAATTATTTGTGCCGATATTTCTGTGCAGGGGGACATATTAACCCCGCAGTGACATTCGGGCTGTTCTTGGCGCGAAAATTATCGTTGACTAGGGCGTTGTACTACATGGTGATGCAGTGCCTCGGAGCCATATGCGGTGCCGGGGTGGTTAAATCATTCGGAAAACATCTTTATAACTCCAAAGGCGGCGGCGCTAACGTGGTCAACCCCGGTTACACTAAGGGCGATGGCCTTGGTGCCGAAATTATTGGCACATTTGTGCTCGTTTACACTGTCTTTTCCGCCACGGATGCCAAACGTAATGCTAGAGACTCCCACGTCCCTGTAAGCTTGTCTCTCGTCGTGTTTTTTAAATCTTTCCGACCACGATAAATAAATAGCATACTAATTTGGTTTGGACTTATTCAGCTATTGGCGCCGTTGCCGATCGGGTTCGCCGTGTTTTTGGTACATTTGGCCACCATTCCGGTCACCGGTACCGGCATTAACCCGGCCAGGAGTCTTGGCGCTGCCATTGTCTACAACCAGAAAGCCGCCTGGAATGACCATGTGAGTTGATGAATTTAGTTTACGATTTAATTTCTGTTTTATTGTGACAAAATTAATGTTGTTGATGTCGGTTACGTTGTGGTGGTGCAGTGGGTGTTCTGGGTCGGGCCATTCGCCGGAGCGGCTCTTGCGGCTCTTTACCACCAGGTTGTGATCAGAGCAATGCCGTTCAAGTCTAAGTGAGACTTTTTGCCAGTAAATGTCCCGGTCCGATTGTCGGTTGCGTTTTTCTTTTTTTTTTTTTCTTTTCTATTTCATGTGTGGTGTCGATTTCGACTTTGAAGAATAAAAAGTCGGAAGGAAAAGTCGAAAGTTGATGTGGATCGTAAAAAGAGGCATGTCAAATGGGGCCTAACTCAAAGTCGATGGGCACTTGTATTTTTATTTATGTATTTTGAGAATAATATTTTCTTTTTCTTATTGGAACTTCTCTAAATGCAATGATTTTTTTTTCAAACGAAAATACATTATATTAATAACGTTGAAAATCATTTGTGTCATATTAAAGTAAGGATAAATGAATATATGAACGTACATAATCGAAAAATATAATCTATGTAGTTGATTTCACGTAATGTGACAAGATGGACTTAGTGATTATTGGATAATTATGAGATAATTGTCATGTAACATTAACAATAAGACATTAAAGTAAATTTGTACTCCAATCAACGTCAAAGAAATAATTTTTACCGGCAAGTATTAAACTATTAATGGAAAAAGTGACGTTACATTTAGTAAAAATTCACAATTAAATACTACAATTAAATTCACAATTGCTGTGACCATTAATTGAGAGAAAAAAGTTAGATATTCAAAATCAAAATATCTAAGTGACTATTGTTGTATGATACTGCATTAGTTATTGTTGACAACTTGTTATGCAAAAAAAAAAGACAAACAAAAATAAAATAAAATAAAATAACGAAAAGAAAGAAGATTAAACGACCTGTCATACATTATTAAAACCAACATCCCACTAGAAAACAAATCCCATTGTTTTAAGAAAATGTCTCATTGCTCATCAACCTTAATAATGAAATAAGGATAAAATATTATATTGTAAATTGAAGAAGATGTTTTATTTATTGACACATTTTGAAGCAACGGTAACAGTCGGACTAGTACTTAGTTTACAATGATGATAATTTATGATATGATATAAACGGGTTAGAGTCGAGCAATGATGAATTTGCAAGTTATATAGGTCAGTTTAAATAATTAAACGCATAAAATTATGGTTAAAAATATCAATACGTGAATCTACCTATCTAATTCGGCACAAGTAATTTGTACTACAACAAAAATATGACACAAACCCGACAGGATTCGAAATATTCACGAGTTAAACAGGTCAACATGAATAACTAAATGAGTAAATTATGGCTGAGGGGTGTCGAACGGAAATCAGTCAACCTGATAACCCGAACATGACACGAATTGCCCTAGCTACCATAGTGAATTTATATATAGTGAATATTTAACCCTTTCATAATAATTTAATATCCAAGGTGGAAAGTTTCATTATTTGATTTTCCATGTTGGATTATTTTCCTCAAAATATTTTGGCCCAATTGGACATATTTTGGGGCCTTTTATCCGGTTCATGGGAAGTTTGTTGCCCTGAAGCCCAAATAACATATAATGGCCCATAATGCAGACCGGTTATTTTTTCCCGCTACTTCCACGATCTCACCCAATTGGACTAAAACCCTACAATTCATCTCACGTTTTCCGATTTCGGTCACTCTTCCATACCTTCGCTGAGTTTTCCGTCTTTCTTTCCGCCACTTAATTTCCGTCCATCAACCGGCCGGAGCTCAACTATGGCGTCTGGCGCTCCAACTGTGTTGCAGTTTCCCCAACCATCAACGAATTTGACGGCAAAAATTCATCCCTTAGTAATCTTCAATATCTGCGACTGTTTCGTGCGGCGACCTGACCAAGCCGAGCGTGTGATCGGCACTCTTCTTGGCTCCGTCTTACCCGACGGAACCGTCGATATTCGGAACTCCTATGCCGTTCCTCATAACGAGTCCTCAGATCAGGTTCGCACTCACAATTTTATACTCAGTTCATTCCTTAATTTTCGACTGGATATTCATTTTCCCCTGCATTGCATTCGGTTAATGTTTCCTTGCCATGAGGAACTAATTTGAGCTAATGTGGGCCTTCTATTGGTTCAGGTTGCCTTGGATATCGATTATCATCATAATATGCTGGCGTCTCAGCAAAAAGTGAATCCGAGGGAATTAATTGTCGGATGGTAATGGCCAATTAGGTTTTTTTCTGGCTTTCATTTTAATTTTTTAGTACGCATTATTGGTTCTGTCGGGAGATTCCAAAATCCCTAATATAAGTATTAGAAAACCTTTGGAGGGAACATGCGTATGGTTTAAAGTAGACTTAATCACATAATACGTTCTGTATGTTTGGACATGGAAAATTGCGTAGTATTTATGTTTCAGAACCATAGTGTTTCCAAGATGGATACAACTTTAGAAACGAAACTTCTAAACATTGATTGTTTGTTTTATTATAGTAGTATTTAGTTAGGAGATGAATACTGGTTCATGTCAAGAAATGTTTTCCTTCCTCTTAACTGGATTCAGGTATGGTAGTTGTTTAGGCATCGGTTATCACATGCACTTGTCATGTTGACATGGCGTTTCAAAATCAGTTATGAATAGGAAAAGGACCTTCCTAATTGTGCCCCTTCCCTTATAGTTTTTGCATTTTGTGTTTTGATTATAGTATATGTCTTCTCCATATATGGCCTTAGCTTGGCTTATATCAGATTCGAGCTGATAGCAATATGCTTCTCACTTGACATTTTGTGCTGTTAATTCTCCTTTTGTTATTTGATTTTTAATAATAAATGCAAGTCTATTTTCTGCTGCCCCTTTGAGAGATGATCAGTTTTTTCTTGATATGAATGTTTGACAGCCTTCTACTGCTTAATAAAAATGTAAGCTTCAGTTCTGCCTTATGTATTATGGAAAAATCTAGGTCACTTAATTTCTGGCTCACCCTTTGTTGCATATGTGGCTAGTTATAGCTTTACCTGTGCCTAACCCTACTGATCTAGGTTGCACGGTCTATTTATAGTTCTGAACTGTTTTGCATTCTTACTGTCGGAACACCAGGTCTGATGTGGGGCAAATATTCGTAATTTGAGCCTAACAAGAAGATAAATAAAATAAATAAAAATGCATTCAGTGTTTCAACGAAAATGGTTTTTATTTGACACAGGAGTTGGGTTAGGCATATTACTGTTTTTGGGTGTTTCTTGAGTGGCAAGTTAATACCCTGTTAGTATGTTAGGATTTTGCTTCTACAGTTTTAAGCTATCAGTTCTGTCCAAGTAATCAATAATTCTTTCAGAACTAAGTTCATGTGGGGGTAGGTAACTTAATGAGTGTGCTCATGTTGTTTAGATAGTTTCTGTGCAACTGTTTAGGTGATAATTGATTATTTCACCAGGTTGTTGTCTTATGCAGCATCAGTGTTACCTTGGATTAAGGGTAACATCGTTCCCACTGTCGATTGTATTACCTTCTGTGCAGTTTTTAATTTCTCTTGGATATATGATTGTGGATGCTGTTTCAATTTCTCTTGTGATTCTTCATTGATTTTTTTTCCCCTGTTTTGTATGAAAGAAGTGCTTCGTTTTGTGTTTTGTTGGACAAAGTCTAGCAGACATATTATTTGGTGCATTTAGCTATAAGATAGTTTTTGGTTAATTTTAAATATTTTCTCATTCATTGGTTAATTTATTGATTATTGTTCATAATTATAAATTTGTAGGCACATTGTAATGTTTCATGATTTATTGTTTAAATTCAGATCTAATGTTTCAATGCTTATTGATAGGTTTTCTACTGGATCTGGGGTAACAGGCGGTAGTGCTTTGATCCATGATTTTTACTCCAGGGAAGTTCAAAATCCTGTTCATTTGACTGTCGATACAGACTTCACAGATGAGGGCCGTACCATTAAAGCTTTTGTCTCTGTTAATTTGTCTCTTGGAGATCAGCAACTTGCTTGTCAGTTTCAAGAAATTCCATTGGACCTACGCATGGTGGAAGCTGAGAGGGTTGGATGTAAGTTTACAGCACTGATTTATTGGCAATTAAAAATTGTCCTTACCTAGTATACTTGGTTGTCAAGCAAATAACATGGATTTACTTTGGGGGTGCTTATAATGATGTTCCTTTTGATTCATTTTTACTGTAATGTCAGTAGTAGAATTTCATCACTACCAGAATTTGTGTTGATGCAAAGTTTGATGTTACGATGTGTAAGTTGTTTAATACAAACAATAGAAGTAGAACATTTATGAAATATATAATTTTGTCTTTTATGATTATCTGTGGAAGGCAAACATTTTTATTACTGAAATTTCTAATGAATCACTTCAACAGCAATTTAACACTAGTTTTCGTGTAATGATGTAGTTGATATTCTTAAGACCACAATGGTTGACCGACTACCCGGTGATCTGGACGGGATGGAAGCCTCCATGGAAAGGTTGCTTGCTTTAATTGATGATGTTTACAAATATGTGGAGGATGTTGTGGTGAGTGAAAGTGGTTTTATATTCCTCTTGTGATTATACTTAACTGCTCTTTTCTGAGACACGGTTCTCTTTCATCTCAGGAAGGGCGTGTTGCACCTGATAATAACATTGGAAGATTTATATCAGATACCGTAGCATCCCTGCCAAAATTTTCACCTCAAGTTTTCAATAAGCTTGTAAATGATAGTTTCCAGGTAACCAAACTATTCTCTCTTTTCTGTTTAAAGCAAAATGTCAGGTCAAATAGACTCTGCTTTCTTTATTCACCTCATGTGTCTTGGCCTTTATTTGGGTATCCTGAACATGTAGTAGTCCTTTTATCTAGGAACCATAAATTGTACCCAAATTAGGTAAACCTGAATATGTCATTTGCTTTGTGGCGTGGCATGGCATATTTGTCAATGCTATATGGTGAAGTTGGACTTATAGTATTTGTTTTGTGTTCTAACCATAAGGTTCCCTTTCTTGTTCAGGACCATTCACTCGTACTTTATTTGTCAAGCATCGCAAGAACACAGCTCAGCTTGGCTCAAACATTGAACACTGCAGCTCAGATCTTGTAACTGTTCTGTCAGAGTTTTCTACTTGCTCAGAAGCGTCACTTGTTCATTCATACTTGTGTATGACCAACTTTTGAGGGTTGTGGTCATCCTTTTTGAAGATGGTGTAATAGTATTGCGATGGCTTTATGCTAAGCTGTACCTTTGGTTGTGATGATCAGTTTCTTCTCCTTTCTTTTTCATATTTTTTTCCTTCCTTTTCTGTCGTATCAATTTTGTTACTGACAGAGGACTACATTTGGATGTTAGAAATAGTTGTTACCTAACATGACTGAAACTTGTTTCAATGTTGCTTGCATATTGAGGTAGCTAGGTTTGAATTTGTTCAAATTGCTCAAATGGTGTAGAAATGTGGCAGTATATCAAGCTGCATGTTTGAAATTCGGATTTCTTACTGCCTTTATTAGTTCTCCCCAAGAGCTGTGGTAAATTGTTCAGCAGAATTTTCTGGAATGTGATCAAAGTCCCTTTTGTTGAATACGAAAACTAGTTTTGCAAGACATCCTTTCCGTTCGAGAAAACACTTCCTATTGGTGGTTTACCGGTGTTAACTTCCATACAAATGTTATGTTTTCTTATAATGATGATGTTTTCTTTCATTTCATTAGAAGACATCAGCTTGTAAATGGCACATAAAATGTGTTAGGCACAAGAAGAGCAGCTGTCCTGCCTTTGCTTTCTCTCTTTTTGTCATCTCATAATGGATGGTAGAATCTACATGTCATATCACGACTCACTTCTCTATTGTGAGATAGTAGGCATACTTAAGATCTGATGGGCAAGCGTCTCAACATATCTCATTTTATTAATTTACTCTCGATTGTATTAATTGTAGAGGGTGGTGGAAGTGGATAAAAGAAGAAGAAAAAAGTGGTTGCCAGTGCTTGGTTGGGATGACGCAAAGAGAGCAAGTTCCTTTTAGAAACATAGTAAGAGTGATGAAATGGTAAGTGTGCTACCAAGTGTTTGTCGTTGGTTCCTTATGATGATCGATGATTGGGGGCTTTACAAGATTTTCTTCCACCTTGTAATAATGGTGTCGCCAAAATGGGCGTTGGACAAAAGTAGTGGAGACAAAGAAAGAAAATGACGGGAATTAAGGCCCTAGTTTTCACGCGTGCTTCTTCCCATTTTGAACACTCAGAATAGTATTATAGTAGTGAGTTTGCAACTCTGCATGGCATGAACCAGATAGGGGATAGGAGGCTAGGTTTGCTCGGATCTCACTGAAAAACATTTTTCCTTGTCTCTCTGTGTGTGTGACCCCCCAAAAAGCTATCTCTTTTTTGTTCTTAAATTGGACGATGAAAGATAAGTAGAGAGAACTGACTGTATCCGTTTGGAGGATCGGTTAGGACAGCAGAATCGGACGTTTGGTGCTTTTTCCGATCTCCACTTTCCATCTTTCCTATGTCGAGCTACACTCGATCCACTACATCCCCCCCAATTTTATACCCACATTGAGTTCGGTGTTGACTGTTTAGTAGTGGATAGGCGCATTGCCAATTACCTGCAAATTTGTTGCCTTAGGACGACAGGAGTTAAGAAATAAAGGAACCAAACATATCAACGTTGTCATATCAGTTAGTTCTACTTAGGATATAAATTGAAGGGCCTCTGTTTGTGTTGTTTCAACTAAAATCACTAAAAAGCTTGTGGAAACTGTTGGGTTGTTTTGATTTTGAAGGCGTGAAATTAATCATAATGGGTTTAATTTGTTGAATGGAGCGGGACATTCCTAGGAGTTAGAATAGTTAAAGAATAGAAGGGGGAGAGTAGAGCAGCGCCAAGAACTACAAGACAAATAAAGACTCAAACTTTGTTAATTGGAGTATTGTATTTAGGGGCGGAGTTCAAATCAAAACATTCTTGAGAACTGTGGAAAGCACGCAGCTAGCTAGCCACAACACCACAACCAATTGACCGTTTACGTACTTTTTTCGATTACTAGACGTATCACTTGAATACGGACAGAAAAAGGTGTCTGAACAAAATGAGATATTCTGTCTACTCTAGTTATGTCTTTCTTGTTCACTATCTCATAAAAAAAGATATGATTCACATGTCACATTATGGAATTCACTCTGTCATTGTTGGAGTAGACAGAGATCGAAAACGTGACACAAATAGATTGAAGATCTCAAGGGGACGGACAAGAAATGGAGCGCAAATGCTTTAAAATATCTCTAGTGGAACCCTAAATATTTATTTGATACATATATTTTAGGAATAGTAGGATGACAATTTGGTTTGGGTTTCTTCCATCTTTAGCTTTTCGTAATTCATGAATAAAGGAGTCATATTGTCATTAAATCAGCCTCAAATCCGGCCACTTACCAATCCAACATTAATTCAGTTGCTAATTGTTCAATTATTAGTTAATAGTTGTGATGCATGCTTCCATTGATTATTTAGTCTCTATCTAATTCGTGTGTCTAGTTTAAAATTATCGATACATTCTTGCACTTTTCTAATGGGACTAAGAGGGTATATATGTTTTGCAAAACTTTTAACCGTTAATTAATAGCATTAATTACTTTTTTTAAAAAAAAGTATTGTGAGTGAGCTAGGCAAAAGAAAAGAGTTCGTTCGTAGCCTCGAGACAGGAAGCCAATAGACAGAAGAAAAGCCAATTTGGTCTGCTTTTAGAGTCGGTCAATGTAGTCCCATTCAAAATTCAATTTTATTATACATTTGTCCTCAGAACCCTAAAAAGTAAAAAGTAAAAAAAGGAAGGTAAAAAGAAGGTCTATTCTATTACATTTACATGTAACAACATTTGACTGAAGATTATGGTCAGTTTCGCAGGAAGAAGATGAATCCAACTAGGATCAGACAATGTGAACTTTGACTTTCGCCATCGAATCGATCTTCTCTGCCAGTAGCAGTTCCATCCATCTTCTTTTAATTAGGGCTTGAAATAAATAACAATCCATTTGTTTATCCACCAAACTTTGGATTTACTTGTATGTCTTCGTGGATTTGTACTTGTCAAAATTAATATGTACTAAAAACCAACCACAAAACAACAAAACATGGACAGTGCATAAATCCCAATATAATTAGCTCCTATATATGGATTTCTTTAATTATCTTGTGATAAGGCTAGCTATACCTTCATTGTGGTTTAAAGTTGTTAATAAATTATTTAACTTGTTAGGGCGTTCACGAGAGGAGATCATATATCTGTTGAAAGAGAGATTCTTACACATCTCATTGATATATATATATATATATATATATATATATTTATCATGTTCACCATGATATAAGACTTATCAGGCATCTAATGACATTTCGCCACGTAAGATATATGAGATTAATATATATTAAGTTTTTTCTTAATTAAGGAGCATGATTAACTTCATACTTCTCTTATTTATTAAGTATTCCCTTAATTAGATTTTATGTCCAATTTATCTTACCTTATTTTGTCTGTCTAATTATATATATACAGCTAGTGCGCAAAGCGAACCTCCCAAATATCTTGATTCGATTTCTACATCGGTTAGCTCTTCTTATAAATAATAAAAAGCTATACGTGAATCTATTGTTGAATAATTTGAGTATATTATAATGCAAAGTTTGAGGACTCACCTCCTTCTCCTTGTCTGCTCGCAGACCGAAACTTTGAATAGTGGCAGCTTTTATGCATGTCTCTACTCTCCCCTATACACAAAAAACCAGGCATTTAACTATTCGATCAAAACCCTCAAAGTCCTATCACTCTCCCATTCCCTAAAATCAAAGCACTACTCTGTCTTTTTCATTTTTTTTTATAATTAAATGAGGTTATTGTTCTGTCCTTTGCTTAGATCCCGAATTGTAAGAGAGAAATTATTTTCGTTTTAATAGAAGAATTCACTCACAAAAGATGATAGACGAGAAAGAGTTAGGGTAGTTACAATGAGAGGGCCTTATAACTTTGAAGTGATGGATTTAAATATTTAAAATGCGTTTAAGTAAACCCTTCTAAGTAAAAAAAAATGGGAACGAATATTAACAATATCATTAATTTTATTATTAGTGCATGCACCACTCGCTACTCATCAACTTTCTGTATATAAATAACGCACACGAGCCATCATCTTCTTTTGAGTTCAGAAGCTATAACAGTTCAGAACTAAAGTATCCCACTTACATATAAAGATCAGAGTTTGCAAAAGCTTTGTTAGGATTTAAAATGGACGAAGGGTTTTGTAGTATTAAGGCACGCAGTCACGGTGGATACGTTGGCGGTGGTGGCGCCCCCGGGACAAAGTGTGGGCGGTGGAATCCAACGGCGGAACAAGTCAAAGTGTTGACCGACCTCTTTAGGTCAGGGCTTCGAACCCCAAGCACTGATCAGATCCAAAAGATATCTTCCCAGTTGAGCTATTACGGCAAAATTGAGAGCAAGAACGTGTTTTACTGGTTCCAGAACCACAAAGCCAGAGAACGACAGAAGCGTCGCCGGGTTTCCGTCGACGACGATCTCCATGGACACAAAGAAAACCATTGCCAACAAAAGCATAATTCTTCGGCAGCCAGAATCATGAGTAAGCTACTTTAATACTTTCCCCACTGGTACAACTGTTTATATGTGTCACAAGTACAACTCTAAAGTAAGGTCTCTTTTGTAGATATTACGGCGGATGAGTTAATTTTGAATCATGAGGTTTCAGAGCCGGAGAGAGTGATAGAGACTCTGCAACTATTTCCGTTGAACTCCTTCAGCGAAACGGAAGCAGAGACGAAGCAGCTGAGATTCTTTGCTAACGAATATTGCAAAGGGAACGCAGCCGCCTCGTTCTCTTACTCTTTCGCCGGAGCAGCCGATCACCACCGCCACCACCACCACCCAGCTTTGGATCTTCGTTTAAGCTTCATGTCTTGATCGGACATTAATTTATTCTCCATTTCCAAGTGGTAACTAGTACATTAGCAATATGGATATAAAATTCATCCCAGAAAAAAAAAAAATTTATTAAAATCAAGGGTTGTATGTGTTCAAAGTTTTTGTTGTTTAGTTGTCATAATATCATATGAATCATCAGTTTGAAAATTGCAAGAAGCTCGATCTCGATCATAATGAATCTGAAATGCTACGACATTTATTCCCCTTATTATTATTATTGTTATCATTGCCATGCATGATGCGAGTTATACTTTTTGAATGGTTTCTCATACTTTGGGAATACTCTGTCGGACGGAGATTCATATAGTTTATAGTATAAGTTGCGTTGCATGCACGAATGTGAATGCTTGGAAAATGTAGTTACTCTTCACTGATCTCAAGTCTCCCAATAAAGAAAAGTTTCAAAGTTCCGGGATTCGATCAACCGGCCCAACCCGGTTCAACTGATCGGATCGACTATCAACTCGACTCACCCGCCTTTCACTTGCGGCTTAATTTTGCATGATTCGGTTCGGTTCGGTTCGATTCATTCCGATCCATGCATGTGCTAATTAGTTTGTCCAAAACACTTAATTAATTAAAATATAACCACATAATTAAGCGAACTAATCAAATTCGAGTAGCATATATCATTATCACCACTAGTAATAATGTATTATCACAAGTGGAAGTGAGACTCTCAAGAAGTGAAAATGTTACTTCATAATTTATATTAGAATAGTTTACATTTTTTTTAAAAAAATAAGGACATTTAAAAGTAGCACATAGTTAAAATGTAATGGCACTAATAAAACAAACAGTGTCAAATTAATTATTTTATATGTTGTATATTGAATACATAAAAAAAGTTATACTTTTTTAAAACTTGACTTGTTTAATAAAATAGATGGAGTACTATTTACAATTTATTATGTGATAATGTTATTTATTTTAATAAAAATAATAGTTTAATTATCGTTTTAATAACATTTCTACACATTACTCCTAAATCCCACCAATAATTTTTTATATTTTTATTTAATTTTGATTAAAAGAAATGCTTATTTTACCACTATACATTTAACCAATTGTCATTTATATACTCTCTTGGTCTTGGGTTTAATTTTTGTCATTTATAATTTTATATGGGCTTACTGGCCCAGCCCATCAAAAGCGAAATTCACTTTGATTGGATTGGGCCTAACAGATTGGATTCGTAAGCCCATATGAATTTTAAAATGTCGATTTAAATTGTGAAGGAAGGAAAGAATAAAAGAAACGAAGACGTAGGTCTATTTGGCCCCTCCCCTAAGAAACCCCGAGAAAATCCTGCTATTCTGTATTTTTGTTCCATCTTCATCGGATTAAGTAAATAGATTTGCAGTTCCAGACTTCCAGTTTCTTTTCCAGGATTTTGGTGTTTCGGAGCATTGGATTTCTGATTTTGTGCTGCAAAATTACCAGAGAAATTGGTTTGAGAAGTTGGGCAGAATAATGGACGTGATAAAGTCGCAGCAAATATCATCCCGGCCGATCGACAAGGTTGTGGTGCATCCGCTGGTGCTTCTGAGCATAGTGGATCACTATAACAGAGTCGCCCGCGACACCAAGAAACGGGTCGTGGGGGTTTTGCTCGGCACCTCGTTTAGGGGCACCGTTGACGTCACCAACAGCTATGCTGGTTCAGATCTGAATTTTTTTTTTTTTTAATTATATTTGTTTTCCTTCAAGTTGTTCTATTTTCTTCAGTTGGATGTTTTTGGTTCATGGAGTTCACCAATGGTTGAGTAGTGCTAATTTAGGTTTCCAGTAAATACCAACAGCTATGCTGGTTCAGATCTGAATTTTTTTTTTTTTAATTATATTTGTTTTCCTTCAAGTTGTTCTATTTTCTTCAGTTGGATGTTTTTGGTTCATGGAGTTCACCAATGGTTGAGTAGTGCTAATTTAGGTTTCCAGTAAATTCCGGAGACATTGTGGTTCCTTGGGATTTTAGGGTTTTTATTGTTCCTGAGATATTTGTGCAAAATGCTTTAGCGTTGAGGCCCATATAGAGGAGGAAATTTAGGGGTTTTTTCAGGGTTAGGGTTTCAGAACTATTTTGCAAACCGTCTCCAGTTGGATAAGAAATTGTGAATGTTCGTCGAATTGTTAGGCTCATGAATGCTTAGGGCCTGGAATAATATATTAAATATGAGGGAAATGGCGATCCAGGTAGCTTAGATTGCCGTACTATGTCTTTCCGTTTTCTTCTTTTTGGTTTGCCTTCTTAAGCTGAAACCTGGCAGCATTTCATCTGGCACCGTAGCTTCTCTAAACTTCAATTGTTTTTAGTAATTGGGTATTATGTTGGCTTCACCTATTAATGTTGCGGAGAGGGTTCCTGAGTAGTCAGTTGGAGCTTGAAGGACTTTAACGTGATTAACCTAGCTCTCTTAGTCGTAGTTTAGATCTGAACTTTATTAAAGTTCACTAGCTGGTGAGGCTTCCATTGAAATATCTGACTACTTTTTGCAGTTCCCTTTGAAGAGGAGGAGAAGGATACTAGTATCTGGTTCCTTGACCACAATTATCATGAAGCAATGTTTGCTATGTTCAGGCGGATTAATGGTACTGAGCTTATTCTTTTGTTTTCATATACATGCTTATGTGAAATTATATTCTTCATTTTTCTTGTATGCTCTAATTGAAGCCTATAATTATTTCAGCCAAGGAGCATGTTGTTGGTTGGTACAGTACTGGCCCTAAACTACGAGAGAATGACCTGAATATTCATGGACTTTTCAATGAGTAAGATTCTCAGTACTGCAAATTAATGTTTGACCTTGTCTTTCTTCTTGAGAACTTTGGCTCCTATACTTTTGCTTGTAAGAAGAATGAAGTTAAACATCTAGTTCCTTTCTTACTAGGATATTTTATTGATTGTTTTCAGCTATGTTCCCACTCCCGTCTTGGTCATTATTGATGTCCAGCCCAAAGAACTTGGAATACCTACTAAAGCCTACTGTGCTGTTGAGGAGGTTAAAGAGGTAGGCTGTTTCTATGCTGTTCGCTATTGCAGTTTCATTCTTGCCTTTTTGACTAGATTGATTTGTGTAAAAACATCTGGATTTCTTTGCTAGAAATTCTGAGTTTAATGTGTATATTACGAATGGGCAATGGGTTAAAACATAGCGGACTTATATTATGGTGTTTAAATAATTTGGGTGTGCTTGCAGAATGCAACTCAGAAAAGCCAGAAGGTTTTTGTGCACGTACCTTCAGAAATTGCTGCTCATGAAGTTGAAGAAATTGGTATACTTAATAAACTTAATGTATTTGAGATGTTTGTATAAGTGTCATCTCTTCTGTGTCAATGTTAGGATTCAATCTGTTCATATTTTCTTTCATCTTGCTTGTGAGCAGGAGTTGAACACTTACTGAGGGATGTTAAGGACACAACAATTAGTACCCTTGCAACCGAGGTTCTTTACACTTTCATTTATGCAAAAGATATATGGTGCTTAAAATATGTAGATAATCCTGATTATCTCTTTCTGGGGTCTAGGTTACTGGAAAACTTGCTGCCTTAAAGGGATTGGATGCACGGCTTCAAGAGATACGGGGTTACCTCGACCTTGTTATTGATGGGAAATTACCTCTAAATCATGAGATTCTTTATCATTTACAGGTTAGATTATCATACTCTGTTACTTCCCCCCTCTCCCTCGTTTTTTTTTTTTTTTTTTTTTTTGGGGGTGCCCTGAGAGGTATAGCAGATAGGCTTTCTGTGATTCTGTCCTCTTCTCTCATGGTTTTATGAGATCCTTTGTTAGGCAATTCTTTCTGTTTTTTGTTTATTAGGATGAGGGCATTATTAGATGATAAATAGGCCTTAAGCAATGATGTGCAGAAGTTGTAGTCTAGAAATTCTTCTCTTATGACTAGTTTACTTCATTACTTTCTTTTCTTGTCTCAATGTTAGTTGTGAGACACAGCAATTAAATTACAGTTTGCATCCATTGACTATCAATATTTGCAATTTGGGTGTCCCTATTATAAAGGCTTAGTTGTTGTTGTTGGGTGTCCCTATTATATGTACTGATTTGGTTTTCCTGTATATCCACAAAGCAATCTGTCTTCATTTCCCTTTTGTTTGTGGGATGAAAAGTAGGTTTTGACATACAAATATAGCGAAGCATGGTCCTCTGACTGTCATATAATAAGATTTTGTGACCTTCTCACAGGATGTGTTCAACCTGCTTCCCAATCTCAATGTGTCCGAATTAATAAAATCATTTGCAGGTAAAGTTGTAGTTGCCATACCTGATTTAATTTCTTAGCGGATGCATGCTTTTCTCCTGGGAAGCACTTTCCCTCAAAACATGGTGCCTTCTCTTGTCGAACCAAGTGATAATGTGGTTGATATGGTTTTTTTTTTTTTTTTTTTGGCAGTGAAAACAAATGATATGATGCTGGTTATATACCTTTCTTCCCTCATCAGAAGTGTGATTGCGCTCCACAACTTGATCAACAACAAGGTGAGATTCAAAATTCTTTGTCTTACTGAGTTGGTAATCATTTGTCATATGAAGGGTATTCTACTTGAGAAAGTTTCTCTCCCATCCCTCCTGTATTCTGGACATTGTTCTGGCTGATTCGGGTAGATGTGTGGTTCAGTGATGAGATGCTAGCTGTTGAAGGAACGTGATAGTTGAAAGAGCAACAGGGGCATGTCCTTGGTTGAATGTTTTTCGGGCACCCCCTTCTTTGCTATCACTGAGTAGTACACTATTACTAATCATTTTTAACATTGAGCTGTTCATACATGAAGTGTATTTTTGCCATTATCTTTTCCTAGGAAACCTTCTCTTTGGCTTAAAGACTTCAGTGAACAGACCCACACTTGTTATATTCTTTGGAATTCTAGCTTTCAAGATTTGATTTTTTAAGCCGGTTGCTTACAGTTCCGTTTTCTTCTTATCAGATGCTGAACAAGGAGCATGAAAAAGCAGAAGATTCAAAGCCTGTGGCCGTGCCAACTGCTGCCGGAAGCTGATTATGGAATTCGGTGACGAGAGTTTCCTTATCTGATCCCTTTTTGATGATGGAACTGTGAAGCATTTTTGGCCTTGCCAAAAAGAAGTGTTATCCATGAATTATGTCACAACCTCATGAATGTTGTTGGGAATGGTTAGAGAGGGAAGTTCCAGATCCTTTACTCAGGATCATAGTTAGAGAGGATGACATTGAAACGTAGACTGAGACATCAATGATGCTTGTGATTTATCTGCACTCATTCAACACGATGGAGTACTATAGGGTTCGCCCCATTTTTTTTGTTGGTTAAAGCCAAGTTTCAAGACCGGTCTTTTGGTGGTACTTGTGGTGTAGTTACTCATATCCCGTATGATTGTGTAGTTTTATTTGTTGAAGTTGGAAACTATGGTTTGTGCTGTGTGTATGGTTATCTTTAGAGGGGGAAAAAGGCACTTGCTCTATGACCTTTGAAAACCAACGAAAAATCATAGTACATTATGCACATTACTTGTGCCAAACAAAATGGAGATGGAAACCTAAAGATGTTATCCTCCATCGTCTTCGCTGTAATCGGGCAGAATTGACTGCTCAAACTCGGCATCCATGACCACGCCGTCCATAATATGCACAATTATGTTCATCTTCCTCTGCAAATCCACACGCTCCGATCGAACTCTGTTAACAACTAGCATTCCGTCGTCATCCCTCAACATGTACAACGTAAATCCGACCAAAGAATCGTAATCAATCTCCCGGCGGTAAGGAACATGAACGGAATGAATCATCCTAGGCACAGCCGAGAAGCCCAACACTCGAGTGAGTATTGCGTAAGTGTCGTTGGCCTTGTCTCCCACAATGCTCTCATTCAAACGTAATCTGAGGATCTGCTCAAACGCTCTTTCTGAAGGTAAAAATACAGTGAAGGGTAGATCTTCAGGTAGCATTTCAATCACCATTTCTCCGAATTTCCCAATCTTTTCATTGATTTCTGCCATTGTTTTCTCTTTAGAGCTAAATGAGCCAGTGGATGAGTCGGGGAGTCTAAATATAGAAAGAAACAAAATAAAGAAGCAAGAAACAGAGATGGTTGCGCAAAGAAACGCCACTGGGTTCTTCGCAATGTGATGCCTTCTCAGTATCATCTTCAATGAAAAAAGATTGATACCTTAACCAGGTGAATCAGCAGTTGTAGAATGAATTAGATTCGAATCGGACCTGAGCGATTGTGGTCGGAGATCGAAGATTGGATCTCCGGCCGGCCTGCTAGAGAGAACAGAGGGACAAATACTAGCTGGAATTAGAACCGGAAGCACTCCAAGTAAAGCTTTGGGTACTATATATGGGACTGGAAATAAAGTTTGTGCGATCGTCACGACTCCTCCACTTTCTGTGTGCTTTCCTAACTGACTTTCTGGGCGGGGGAGCATTAATTTTTTACAGTTCCCCAGAGAGGATCACGTTTCTCGAGCTATTTTCACTTCTTCTGAGTTCCCAACGTTTTTCCAGCCGGTGGATCCGTGCTTTTACTCTTCAACTTCAAGTTGATCGGCGTTGACGTAAAAAGCTTCCAAATATATACTCCCTCCATCCCAAGTGTCTCTTTGATATGGTAGGTGAGAGTACATTTCCATTTTTACTAGGGGCGAACAAAAGTAAGGACGACATTTTGGATTTTAATCCAAGTGTGCGGTTTTGGATCGGATCGGATCGGATTGGATCTTTATCTGAAACCAAATTTTCGATCTAAAATCGCAGTTTGATCCGAACCCGTCTGAAACCGCAGTTGTGGATTCGAAACTGCGGTTTTTTATCCGATCCGAAAATTCAAAATAGTGTTAGGGACCTAGGGTCAACAATCGGATCGGTTTCGAATTATCTGAAGAATTATCTGAAACCAAACGTTATCCCAAAAAACAAAACTGATTCGAAATTTCGGATCGAATCAATGGTTTGAACGGATTTTAGAGTATTTTGTGCAGCCCTAATTTTTACCCATATTTATGTTTCTGACAATTTCAAATAACACCATAATTGATACTATTATTAGTTAGGGACTTAGTGGTACATTCAAAAAATTTTAAGGTCTTTGGCGTAGTGGTACATTCAAAAAATTTTAAGGTCTTTGGCGCTCGGAAGACAGACACATTAGTAGTAATATAATGAATTCTAACGAAAAAAAAAAAAAAAGAAAAAGTTATGTCTTTAAATTTTTATTTACTTTTATCTAGATAATTTTTTCAGAATTATATCTTTATATTTTTATTTGAGATGTCTGTACTAATATAATTATATATAATAAAATTAAATAAAAATAATAATAAATAACATAATGGTTATGTGTTTTCAAAGTCAACAAATTGATTGGTATCACATCTAAGTGGGCTTCATTTAAGAGGTGAGTCAATATGATAAAATGAATTTGTCACAAAAATATCACACAGCATAAACTACATTATTATCATTATGTTGTGTACCCCCTGGCCCTGTACTGTAACCAATCCCCACTTGACTTAACAATAAACCAAACCAAACCAAACCAAAGAATCTTACATCTCCCATCCCCACCACCACCATCATAGATACAAATACAATCCAAGGAAAGGAGCCTTTTGCACAAAAATTTAACACCTTTTTTATATGGTTGGGTATTAAATTTCTCTATTTTTGAATAATCCATTATTCGTCACAATCATTTGGACATATATATGATATTGGTAATTTTTGCGTAAATATGACAGAATATCTAATAGTTGGATATTATTATTCATCACAATCGTTTAGATATATATAGATAGAATCTTATCATTTTTTATGCAAATATAACAGAATCTATGATCTTTAGATGATTCGTCATGTATCACAATCATTTTGACAATAACTCGTTTATGATAAATATCTAATTATTAACACTTCCAGTTTTCACCATTCATTTCTACGTCGTCACAAAGAAAGACAGTACTACGAAATGGCGTCTTTGCATAACAGTCAGAGGGCAAATGATGATTATACTAAAGTAGTAGTTGTGCCACACTCCTCCAACATTATTCCATAACTAATCCCTCGTGTGTAACTATTTTGTCTTTTACTTCTCACTCAGGCGGTCAACGGTCAACTATGAGTCCTGTTCTTTCCAATTTGCCCCCCAAACCAAAGAGTAGATAAGAAATAATTAATAAGAATAAAACTTGTCGATTTCAAAATCAAAATTAGATTAATAACATTATTAATTACGAAATCATATTACAAAAGCTTACTCCAATTAATTAGATATTTCACAACTACACAAAATCCGGTTTGCTCCGGCCCCACCCACCCATCAACTTCTTCGGGTCGGGTTTATCTTTGCAACATTTTCTACGTCGCCTTAACTTGGTAATATTTTTCCTCGTCGGTTTAGCTTGAGACGAATTGCATGAATTCCGGGTCGGACTCCAAAGCCCTCAATGTCTCCGGCGACAAAACCACCTCCAAATCTACGCTGCCGTTGCCTTCCCGGCCCGGAAAGGCGGATATCTTACCGTCGAACTTATTTGCCCGCCCGCTCCGAACCGCCATGGGTCTGCCCCACCCGAAATCGTTGTCGTACATGGGGAATCTGGGAGAGCTTCCCATGGTGAGCATGGCGCCGTCGAAGTTCCCCAAGGGGAAACATCGCGGGTTTTCTTCCCAAGTCTTTATGTAGCTCCTCACCGTGGAGTCGTCGTGGGCAATGACATTTTTGTTCAATTGCTCGGCGCACCACATCAGATCGCGGGACAGTACGTCGCCGGCGGAAGCGTAGGTCGGGATGCTTTGAATTGCGTTCCCGAAGTACAAAAGATCCAGCTTCGGCTCCAGGCGGTGCCGGCAATTCACAGCCATGCGGAACGTCGTCGTTTTCGAGGCTGGAAGTTTCCGCGCACGTGTCACTCCCCTCCAGAGCAACGCGCACAGCGATTGGAATGACGAAATCTCGGTCTTCCTTTGCTGGCGGATGTTTAACGGCGTTATCTTTCCGTCAGCCATGGCCAGGGGATCGTTCCTCTGTTTCCCCATCAATTCAGCGATGCTAATCCCATCGTTTGATTCCCATTTCTGATTATTCACTTTGGATTTCACATTCAAAATTGATTCTCTGCTGAAACTGAAAATCCTTTCCCTCAACGGAGCGTCCACATCGAAAGTCACCTGAGGCCCACCGGCCGGGAGTTTCAGCACCGCCGAAGATATCAGAACAGATTCCCGGCGAAAGTCAGGCGTCCTCGAAATTCTCTTGACTCCCCTGGTCATCTCTGCAAAGGTGTTGAAGAAGTTCCAGAAGGAGGTTCCGTCGGCGACGGCGTGATCAACGGAGCAGCCAATAAAAACTCCGTCGGCAAGTTCCGTCACTTGCACAGCCAAAATCGGCCTAGAGTGGCCCTCGTAACTCACCACCCCATCAAAACAGAAAAACTCCTTAAATTGCTCAGGGACATCGCTGGGGCCCAAAAGGTCACGAATGCGAACATGGGAAGCATTTGCATGCACAAAATCAACCCCGGCGTCGTTGCAGGTGATGTAAATGTACCCCTCCGAATCCGTCAAAAGACGGCCGGCGAGGGGCGGGAAGTGAATGAGGGTACTAGAAAGGCTGCGCTTAAGAACAGAGACGAGTTCAGAAATCGGAATTAAGGGGCTTGTGAAGAGACAGCCCTTTTGAATATAGTGGCAAGAAAGCATGGGAAGGTCGGAAACGGACAATTTGAGATCCCCGAGAGTGGAACTCTGAGAAGGGTAGACAGTGCATTTGGAAATCAGAACCGGAGACGACCTTGTTGAGCAAGGCATTTTTGCTTAATTGGATCAAATGTTATGCTTTTTTCTTGCGATTGATTAAGAAAAAGATTGAAAATGGAGTCAAATCTCTCAGCTCTCACTTCTTCGTAGGTTTTGCCTTTGCCTGCGGAAGTGAGGAGAGTTGGAGGAGACTGAGGTGAAATGGGGGCGGAGGTGAGGGGTATATATAGGGGGAAGGGATTCATGGAGGGGACGGAAAATCGGAAATGATGGAAATTGGGTGCATGCACAATAAATAATAATAATAAAAAATTGACATCTTGTGTTTGCTGAGGTGGTTGACGGAGGTGATAACCGATTAAAATATTATTTTATTTTATTTGTATATATTTATTAATTTATAAATATGGAGCTGATGATAGTTGAAACTCTCTCGTGGAGTTGACTCTGTATTTGCATCAATGAAACACAATAGTACTTGTATAAATGGTTTTTTTTTTTTCTTTATTATTTTTTTTAAATAATAATTTTATTATTTGACACCACTCAAGAAATATGAATAGTTGACACCACTCAAAAAAAAAAAAAATTGGATTATAATTTGCTTGTGGATGCTAGTCAATCAATTTAATTAAGACTAATAATTCATATTAATTGTGTAGTAATTTGACTTAATAATTGATGTCGTGGAAGGAAATACTACAGTCCCATCAAAAATTTATTGTGTCACTATATTTGGTATTACTAATGTCATTAACGGGATTCGATCTTCTGTCTACTTTACTCATGTTATGTTTATCTACTCTCTCACAATCGAGTATGGGACCCACATACCTATCATGGGTCCAATTTCTATCGTGAAAGAGTAAACAGGAAAATCAAGAGTAAAGTAGACGAAAGATCGAATCCCGTTACTATTAACACAACGGGAAGGTATGTGAATATAAAGAAGGGTAGGTAAATCAATTTAGTTTTTTTTGTTCTAAATTGACAGTGTGTCTCTTATTTGGAACACCTGTGAAGGAATGGATAGAGTATTATTCGAGTAATCAAATATTGGTTAATTGACTAATACTATTGATAATTGTATACTCCCTCTTTGGTTATTTGCGTATTAATTAAGAATAAGAATAAATAAAACTTTAAGCTTAGTACACCAAATAATCAAAGTTCGTTATATGTCAAATCATATGGTTCCCACAAGGAAACAATCAAAGTCAAAATTTGAAAATTAAAACGTTTCCTTAAACAACGCAAAACTGACAAAAGAAACTTTGAATTTGTAAAATGATTTTAATTAAGCAAAAGCTCCGAAAACTTCAAAGTAAAGAAATACTACTAATTTGGGAAAGTGAATAGACCATAGCCTCAAAATAAATAAAGAAAGTAAATATGTTAATTTTCAGTGAAGAAATAGTCAAGATTTGGAATCAAAACGGCAGTAACAGTAATTATATATGAAGATTATTTACTACCATATTTATTAACGTATCGTGTGCATGAATTGGGCAAGAATCAGTAAACGACTTCTTTATGCTTGTTGGCATATTCAAGTCCATGTCCAAAAATTGGGAAAAAATTACCCCCCGTCCTAAATAGGAAAAGTCCATTTTTAAAAATAATTTTTATTCTAATAAAAAAAATTAACTTTTAATATTTTTACTTCGCTTCGGACCAAAGGAGTCCGATTGGATTGGGGCCCACACCACCTTGTGCTGCCTAATCCAGTGAGATACCTTTGGTCCGAGATCAGTGGATCTGTTTCCTAATTAGCACATATTTAACAAGTAAAGATATAAATGAAATAAATAGTCTCAAGTTTACTATTTTAGGTACATAGACACTCATAATAAGTTGTATATTATGGACATTCTAATGGAACGGAGGGTGTATAAGTTCCTGATTCAATTGTATAAGCAAAATTCAATGATTTAATAATTTATTAGCGAGAATGTAGTTTTACGTAAATATATAACATTGAAATTACTACTATAAAAATTTGGGTGTTTGCTGATGGCTGCAATTGTATTTAAAACTGGTAATTAAAACCGGGATTGTTGCATTGAGCGTTACAACAAACCAGTAATTAATTAATAAGAAATAAAAATGGAGGGGACAGATGTTCTAATTCTTGAGCTGATTCACTACTATGACTAGTGACTACGTTGAATGCGGGAACAGGTGGAGCCTCAGGGACACCACACGTCACTTTGCTGCTATTTATGATAAGAGCACACAATTTGAAGTGGGGAGGATAAATAAATAGTAATTACTAATGGAAAATTTCGGTTGTAAAACTATACAAATTGCTCCCTCGCCTCTTAAATAAATAAATATTCGTACAGAAACGAGCCAGTGCTTTAACATTTGTGATATATATTGAGCCATCCAGATGTCGGAGTTTGATTACTACTTTTGTTAATTCTGCCTATTTAGAGCGCAGCTCTGAAACTGAAAAGGGAATATAACTTTTACTAGGCAGAAAACAGTCTAATTGCAATCCTTTGATATTGATTTTCTCTCCTATTTTTTTTTGGAATCCTCTGAGATTGAATACTCACTGAGATTTTTGCCGCAAATTTAAGCAATTAGCAGCTCAATCTTCATTGAACTTCCCAAACGCACAGTTAATTAAGTTCCAATAATAATCACACGGGATCAATTAGAGACCCGGCCCGATCGGAACTGAGATATTCTGTCAGATTACCGAGAGATCGATCATGATCACGACGATCATTAAGCTGATCCTCACAATCTTTTCCAGAAAACTTCCGACAGTGAAATCTCAGGCGGCGTTACATTTTCTGGCGATGCTAGCACAGAGGAGACACCTTAAACTCCGGTCGCCGCCTTCCAACGTAGCAATTCTTATTGATATATATATATATTTCACAAGGCTTTAGATAGTGGATATGATCCATAATTACATTTAGTTAATGCCATGTTGCATTTCTTAAACAATCAAAAAATTAATGAAGAAGATTTTGCCAGACGAATCTGGGATGGATCGATGGGTGATCGGAGATCGGGGGAGCGCCGACTATTTACATTCTGTAGTATAGCTGTCATTCTGGTCACTAAGATCATCGGATTCGGGGAACTGAAAATTCCAGTTGAAAATGAGACAAATCCCAACTGTCTCTGAGGAGCGAGGAATTTGTTAAGGCTACTTGGGACTTTCATATAATTAGATGACTTATGTTTTAGAAAAGGTCGGTCAAGGCATTTGCAAAACCGTCTTTTTTTCTGATTTGTCGGCGTCACCACACTTTATTTATTTATTTGCCAGCACTATCACTATGGATCATTGTATGCCACCACATTTCTCTTCTCTATCTGCCCCTGCCCGGATTGTTTCTTGTTACATTACATTATATTTTAATGTTTGACTTTTTAAGTCAGTGTTCTTCTTTCTTTCATGGACAAATACTTTCATCCCATAGTCGTCCAAAATTATTAGATGTATACACTACATCTTTAAATATAATACAGTAAATCTATCATAAATTACCAATTCATATTTTTATTGATTTATGAGCTAACACTTTTCCCTGAATGTATCGCGTTGTATCATCTTGCATGGTGCAACGGATGCACCATCAAATAATCTCTCCATAATCGTACCGACCGCGTGCATTTTAATTTTAGCCTAAGTGTTATTTATCCGTTATAAGAGTATATGTATTTGTTTTAATTTCTAATGTATCGCATATTAATCAAGTTTGACCTCAGATGTATCGAGGTTATGAGTTTGACATTTGATGTATCGTTTTTAGCTACTGATATATTGTGATTATGAACTTATCATCTAATATCTTGCACATTGAGGTTAGCATCTAATTAATCCCGTTTATCTGTTACTGTATCACAACTATTGTTACAACATCAAATTATACTTGTAGAGAATAAAAGATACATGTATCGATTAATAGACAAAAATCAGCGACGGACAACTAGAACAATCAGTCAACAATCCATTTTCTACTTTTTTTTTTTTTTTTCCTCCTTTATAAAGTGTGATTAAAATTCCATCATACGTGAAACTATTAACATAATATTGGTAATTATGTATAATTAATAATCCCTAATAAAATGTGGAGTGGACGGAAGGAGTATTAATTTGACTCAATTTGCGTAAATGTCAACGAAAATAATAGAAAATTCGTAAAAATTTGCTATCGGTCTTAGTGGATTAAAATATGGTTTGAGGGCAGAACTTAGACACAGCGTGCCGTATTTCAATCCACGTGTTTGACAGTTCATACTAACCGCCAAGAATTTTCCACCTAATCTCTCCATTTTATTTTATTTTTTTATTTGGGGAATACACTGAATGAAACATTAGATATTTAATGAATCTTGATCTCAATTTGCACTGTTTTTTTTAATATTTACTATCAAATTTTCAAATTAATAAAGTTTTATACTCCATCGATTTGAAAATTTATAATACTGAAAACAGTATTACAAAGTGAATTTTTCAAATTAATAGGACAGAAAGAGGGTATTTTAACACAAAATTTTAATTTAAGGTGCAACTTTATATATATATATATATAAGTATTAAAGATGTTATGGGTAAAAACTCTATATATTTCTTTAAAAGTGATAAATGCATTGCAATATAATCTTAGGACGAATACTTTGGATATGGTTCTGAGCATATAGATGTCCAATTGATCAAGAAGGAAACGAATAATTAGTGCTTGTGTGGTGCTTGAGGTGAACATAGATGTTCCTTTCCACTAGCAAATAATTAAATGTTTGAAAACGATTATATTTTGGGTGAAAACGACTATATCTCAAATATAGAAAATTTTGATGGATTAAAGTGTATATAAGTCTAAAACTCGTTACATGTTTTTTAGTTTATAAATACTTGATCATGAATTCGTTAACTAGTTTTTTTATCAACTAGCTATATGTGCTAGTTCTGTAAGCGATTTTTAACTCGTTTTTTTTCCCTTCTCACAACAAGAATTCGCCTTCAATATACCGGATAGGATGATGTGTTGTCGGGCTGAATTTATTATTTTTTTTATAAAAAGAAAAAGAAAAAAGAAAGTAGAAGAAGGGCATAGATTCTTTGCACATCGGGAGGGCCTCTCTTCTTGGAGTGATTGATTGGAGTGATTAAAATGAAAAATATTCGGGACGCACGCTCACGCTAAAAAACAAGAGAGAAATGGAAACTTGACAAATTCTAATAGGTTGTTTTTTGGTACAAACAACCCTTATGAAATACCATAAAATTAGCACAATTCATGGTATCCACACCTGCCTTACCTCATTTTCAATCATCATCTCCATCGCTTACAATTTATTTTGAAATTACCCTAATAAGTCAATTTGTTTGACGCCATTGGCATCTAGTATATATTTAAGCCCTCAGCCTCAACCCGCCGGCCGGCTACGCCCTATCTTATTTCTGAAATGAAAGATTCAACCCCCGCACCAACCCTTTCCCGGATAGAGTCAACTTTTTCATAACCGATTAAATATTCTTAGAATCCCATTCTTTACTTCTTTTTTCTTTCTTCATCAAAGGTTGTTTGTGTATAACAATATGTAATACAACTGTTTACGAGTCACAGTTGTGTTAAAAAAAAGTTTATTTTTAACGTTAAAACTGTACTAGAAACATTACTAGTATTTGAGATGGACGGAGCATAAATGAACAATTTTAAGGTAGCTAGGAACCTTATAATTACACCTTAATATTATGTTGTGAATACAATGGTTCTTGAGAGGAAGAGGAATCATTGTTAGTTAATTGTCTAGGAAGGAAGGTATAGCGGTTAGGACGGAGTTAGGATGCATGCTATAGTTAATCTTTTTCATTTTGCCTAACATTTTAAAACTTGGAGAGTCGTTGGAGGTTCTTAATTGGATTTGGTTTTATTAATAATTAATATACTTGGGGGATGGGTGGGGTCCTACCTGCAAATCCAATAAAAATTGGGGTTAGAGAATTTGATGAAGGCTTAGATTCTTTAGTTATGCAGTAGATGATAAATAATTACAAGAGAATTCGTATATATGTATTAGGGAGGAGCGCAAAAATTTATGTTTGATGTGCCAGAGAGTAAAATCTTTCGTATATTAACTTCAGACTCAAAAGTATTGCGTAAATATTACGAAAACTTATGAAATTCAAACATTTAATAGATTGTGTATTAATAAAAATATACGTATTGACTTGACTGACATACCGTTACGTCAATTGTTAAACAAGAGAGTAGTTCAATAAGCTGGCAAGAATTGGGTCGTAGAGACAAAAACGACTACGAACTTCTCGTTTGTTCCAAATTATTGGTTGCTCCCCAATTCCCTATATGCTAAAAGAGTTTTTTTTTAATTTAAAAAAACAAAAAACATTTTTTCTTTCAAAAGAAAAGTTATTATTAAATTTGATATATGTAGAGGGGGCCTAGGTTAGCCGCATTATTTATGAGGGACACTTGGTTTGCTTTGAAATTGAATGAGCATGCGTACAATGCATCCTAACACTAGTATAGCCGTAGGCAATGGCACGCTTGATAGAGCTACAGCTCCGGTCAAAGTATTCATCTTAGAATGTCACAAATTGATGCATGGGACGACTTCTCCTTCTTTCCCTTCGCCACAAAATAAATATACTCTCTTCGTTCCATTAAAATGGTCTAATTTGATAAATATTTTTTGTTTTATTAAAAGAGTTCACTTTTAATTTTTTTACACATTTTATCCTTATTTATATAATCATGTGTAGTCTACAATTAATTCTTACTAAAAAAAGTAAAGATATAAATGGAACAAATATGAACAAATTAGTTAATTAAATTATTGTATCTTGATATTCATAATAAGTTGTACCTAAGTGAAGATGGACCCTTCTAATAGTACGGAGAGAGTATAAGAGAGAAAAACGATAATTCTTTCAAATGATCATTCAACTATTCAATTTGGCCTATGCAATTGTTTACTTAATTTTTATAAGGCTAAATTTGAATTTGAAGGGTTGAATGGTTCCTTTGAAGGAGGTATAGTATCACCCCCAATAAGATAGTTTGTAAGATTAGAATTTCATATGTGAATTAATATAGGTGTAGGATCAAATTGTATGATAGTTAAATCCTATACAAAATTTACTGACAAACTATAAAATTAGTCTTAATTTAGCCATTTTAGTAAAAATTAGGATCAAGCTGAGATTTTGATATTCATCGAAATTCTGTAAATTGTTATTAGTAACAATTGAGTTGAAAGAGAAACTATGAAAGCTATACATCATTATCATATAAAACTTGTATACTCGATCGATAAAAATAAATAAAAATGGAAGAAAAGGCATGGCGGGGACGTAATCTGATGTGGATGGGTGTAAATGCAATGCATGTTGTCGATCGGGTTTGTGCTTTGTATGGCCAAATCGACAAACGACAACGTTCGGACAGCCATGCACCGGATTGCAGGGTAGGGGCACTGCATGGTTGTTTGCAGTTTTCTTTCTGTTCTCCAGTCAATTTCTGCGCCCAAAAACAAAAAGTGCTTCCTTCTGCCACAAATATCTATATATATACATATAAATTAATTTTACAATATAAAAAAATTTATTGTTTAATATTAAAAAATTATATTAAAAACGAGAGGATTGAGGTGGTGAATAATGGAAGATTATGGTTTGAATTTTAGTAAAGGTAAGAAAAAATTAAAAAATATGATCAACAAATACTATAATATATTAAATATATTGTAAAATCCAAAATCAAAACACAAATAAAAACAATACAACGAATAAGTCCTTGATCACAATATTACTAAAAACTAAATTTTTTAAAAACCTTAAATCAGACTTACCAGCCACCTTGGACGGTGCAAATGTACACTAAGTCACACTCACAAACTAATTTTAATATATGTATATATTTTATTATGCACAAAATAAACGTAATAAAATAAAAAAGTAATGATAGATATTGTATAATAGATGAACGCTGAGGTGAATTTGAGTTGAAGTCCGACCTGAAGTCCATATTCATGGATGCGTGCTGAGGTGGACTTGAGCTGACCTGAGCCGCGGCCGACCTGAAGCTGACCTCGGCCATGGCCGACTCAAACCTCGGCTGTGGCCGACTTGAAGTTCAAATTCATGGATGCAAGATAAGTGGCACATATGACATGTGGCATTTAAATAGAAAGAGTGACGTGTTAAAATTTAAAGGTGACAACATGACTGAACAGTTGGATCAACTCACTCCTTTTCATACTATAAATACCCAGTTGATGTGCATAAAAATAGCTAAAGTCATTGGGCTTGGCCCAATCAAGACAAGGAAAGCTTAGGTCATGAAAACTTAGGTCATGAAGGCTTAGGTCGGGAAAGCTTGGGTCATGAAGGCTTAGGTCAGGAATGCTTAGGTCATGAAGGTTTAGGTCGGGAAAGATTAGGTCATGAAAACTTAGGTCGGGAAAGCTTGGGTCATGAAAGCTTAGGTCGGGAAAGGTTAAGTCATGAAAGCTTAGGTCATGAAAGCTTATGTCGGGAAAGTTTAGGTCAGTAGTAATGAAATGGCTTAGGTCAGCAGTAAACCAAGCTAAGAAAATAGCTTAGGTAGGTAACCATCAAGACCGAGCTTGGGACATTTAGGTTGGATAACGGTAACATTGACATGATAGCTAGGCATCATTGTAGGGCTATGATCTAGATTAAATATATGCAGGAGTAATAATGACAAAGTGGTCAAAATAGAGCCGTTATTACATGGGCATTCAAGTCAACATAAAAAGGGGAATGGTTAAGCATACAGCTCATCATAGCACAACGGACATATTCTACAGCTCATCATGGCACAACAGATATATTAAGGTGAGCCTATAAATATTTAGTCACTAGACTCATTTCAGTTAAGCCATTCTTGATGCAATTTCTCTTAAACTCTTGGTCAATACCATTTTTTGCTTACATGTTGCTAACTTGACCGTCGGAGTTACACAGGGGGGATAGCCCCGCTTGTTTCTTGTTTCCGTTACCGAAATTTTTCCAGACCGGATTCCTCCAGAAGGTTATAGAACCAAGCTGTCGCTGCCAGGATCCCAGCTCCATTTTCATCCCTTCAAGCTGTCAATTAGCAGATTGGGTCTGAGTATACAAGATATGCATTGGGCCAAACAGGAGCATCCAACACCGGACTTTTTACGTCACATCAACTGGTGCCATCTGTGGGGACGATTTGATTGATTTTCTTCATCAAATTTTCTTCACAATCAAAGAAATTTGTTGAAGTCATGACGCAAGACGTTCAGGAACGGATGCTTCTTCTTCCAGAATAACGGTTTGCACTAAGGAAATAATTCTCCAATCAGAAAGACGTTCCGGCCACTGATCGAGATTGGAGACCCAGGAATGGTGTTAACTTTTTTGCAGGGCTGAAATCATATGGATGACCCATCAGTGGATGACCATAGAAGCCGACCCATCAAAGGATGACCTTGGTGGATGACCCATCAGTGGATGACCTTGGAGGCCGACCCTTCAGTGGATGACCTTGGAGGCCGACCCATCAGAGGATGACCTTGGAGGTCGACCCATTAGTGGATGACCTTGGAGGCCGACCCTTCAAAGGATGACCTTGGAGGCCGACCCATCAGTGGATGACCTTGGAGGCCGACCCATCAGTGGATGACCTTGGAGGGCGACCCATCAGTGGATGACCTTGGAGGGCGACCCATCAGTGGATGACCTTGAAGGGCGACCCATCAGTGGATGACCTTGGAGAGCGACCCATCAGAGGATGAGCTTGGAGGCCTACCCATTAGTGGATGACCTTGGAGGCCGACCCATCAGAGGATGACCTTGGAGGCCGACCCATCAGTGGATGACCTTGGAGGGCGACCCATCAGTGAATGACCTTGGAGGGCAACCCATCAGTGGATGACCTTGGAGGGCGACCCATCAGTGAATGACCTTGGAGGCCGACCCATCAAAGGATGACTTCGAAAGCTGACCCATCAGTGGATGACCTTTATAGCATACAGGGAACACGTATTCGTTCACAGCCTGACCCACAGGCGCCTTGAGCCAGGTCAGGATTTAATACAGTTAGTCAATTATACAGTCATGAAATCGGGTCAAACACCGTTGGTAGGTTTTAGAGACCATCAGGTACGGTCTATAGGACAATAAAATATCTTAGATGCTTAAGTTATTATGTTCACTATTCAGTATGCATTGCGAAAGACGCGGTTGGGAACCGCTTTTACATTATTATTTTCATTATTCAGTAGGCATTGTGAAAGACACGGTTTGGAACCGCTTTCAAATTATTATGACAACCATCATGATAGCTGAGCATACCAGTCACTATGTTAAATTTGGTAACCACCATGCTATACTCACAGGATAGTTGAGCATACCAGTCACCATGATAGCTGGCCAGCTACTACTTACAGAAATCATGTGATCACCTTACCATGTGTACCTTAGAAGGCCCGGTTTAAACCACTTTTAATCTATAGCTTTAGTTATGCATATGTTTTTTACATTTTCTATAATGTATGGGATGACTTCTCTTCGTTATAATGTTAAACAGGCAAGGCAGTGTTATATGGGTAGGGCCAATACATTGGCTGGGACAAACCATGGGCAGGACCAATACGTTGATCAGGGCAAACCAGGGGCAAGGCTAATATGTTGGTCAGGACAAACATAGAAAGGGCTAAGCAGTTAGTTGGGATAAACATGGGCAGGGCTAAGCAGTTAACTATGACATACATAGGAAGGGCTAAGCAGTTAGCTGGGATAAACATGGGCAGGGTTAAGCAGTTAGCTGTGACAAACATAAGTAGGGCTAAGCAGTTAGTTGTGACAAACATAAATAGGGCTAAGCAGTTAGTTGGGACAAACATAGGCAGGGCTAGGCATTTGGCCGGGACAAGTCATAAGCAGGGCTAAGCAGTTAGTTGGGACAAACATAGGAAGGGTTAGGCATTTAGCCGGGACAAGTCATTAGCATAGTCTCGTAGGATATTGGGTCAAACCCTTAGGTTGGGATGCGGAGGTATGCAATTAAGCAAGTCTTTCTGTTGTCACTGGAACCATTGCTAGGTCGGTCCGGCTGGCATGGGGTAGTGCTCTTTGTTAGTTCAGCATTTTAGATAGCAATAGGTCGGTAAAATTCATGTTAGGTCGGTAATTATAGTCTGGATTTCAGTCCCTCACCACAGTCAAGGTCGGACAAGAACTTATTAAGGTCGGATGCATGTTTATCTTGGTTTAAGTATCATGTTTTAGCAAAATTCAAGTAAAACATGACACTAGGGAGCTTATTGATGTGCATAAAAATAGCTAAAGCCATTGGGCTTGGCCCAATCAAGACAAGGAAAGCTTAGGTCATGAAGGCTTAGGTCGGGAAAGCTTGGGCCATAAAGGCTTAGGTCGGGAAAGCTTGGGTCATGAAGGCTTAGGTCGGGAAAGCTTAGGTCATGAAGGCTTAGGCCTAGGTCGGGAAAGCCTGGGTCATGAAGGCTTAGGTCGGGAAAGCTTGGGTCATGAAGGCTTAGGTCGGGAAAGGTTAAGTCATGAAAGCTTAGGTCATGAAAGCTTATGTCGGGAAAGTTTAGGTCAGTAGTAATGAAATGGCTTAGGTCAGCAGTAAACCAAGCTAAGAAAATAGCTTAGGTAGGTAACCATCAAGACCGAGCTTGGGACATTTAAGTTGGATAACGGTAACATTGACATGATAGTTAGGCATCATTGTAGGGCCATGATCTAGCTTAAATATATGCAGGAGCAATAATGACAAAGGGGCCAAAATAGAGCCGTTATTACATGGGCATTCAAGTCAACATAAAAAGGGGAATGGTTAAGCATACAGCTCATCATAGCACAACGGACATATTTTACAGCTCATCATGGCACAACAGATATATCAAGGTGAGCCTATAAATACTTAGTCACCAAACTCATTTCAGGTAAGCCATTCTTGATGCAATTTCTCTTAAACTCTTGGTCAATACCATTTTTTGCTTACATGTTGCTAACTTAACCGTCGGAGTTACACAGGGGGGATAGCCCCGCTTGTTTCTTGTTTATTTCTCCCGTTACCATAATTTTCCCAGACCGAATTCCTCCAGAAGGTTATAGAACCAAGCTGTCGCTGCCCGGATCCCAGCTCCGTTTTCATCCCTTCAAGCTGTCAATTAGCAGATTGGGTCTGAGTATACAAGATATGCATTGGGCCAAATAGGAGCATCCAACACCGGACTTTTTACGTCACATCACCAGTTATCATCTCATTTGAAAGGTATTGAATTATAGCTTACTCTTTTTACTCTTTTTCTCTGTTCTAACTTAAGAATCGGAGTTGAATCGGTGATTTATTCCCAAAAGCAGGAAGCATAAGGTGAAGGGTAACGTCAAGTGAGTTCGACGCAACACGAGGATTCAACAATGAACATATCAATTAATTATCACAAATTTTTTTATAACAATTTACGTAACATCATGTATTTATTGATTACATTAATATTTATAAATAAGAATAATGGAAAAAGTCGCGCTTAGCTAGTGGCAAGTGCGCGATAATTAACAGTAGGAATTATGATGATCCACTTAATACGTTGTACGTACCCACATTTTTTCTAGTCAAAACAAAACTATTAATTAATTAATTTATTTATTTATTGATTTACATTATACCTGCAATGTAATGTTAATGTTCATCCCCAACCTGAGAATCTTTCACGCCTTTGATTCTTTTTCTTTAGCCAAAACCAATCATTTTCTCAACACAATTTAAATTCAACCTACCTTGTTGCAATTTGCGAGCAACCGTTATTTCCTATCTAATTTCTCAATGTTATATTGTGATAATTTTTTGAAAGAGTTTCTGAGTAACTTTTTCGTAACTCTTTAAGAATACGCTTTAAAACATTCTCATTGTTATTGTCTAACACGTTTAAATGTTTTCTTTATGGGTTTAAAGGTATAATACTCATATTAACTAGTTTGCCACAAATTTTTTCATTCGTGTCCCAACTGTTAAAGTGCGGTTAAGTATATGGTTAAGTATATAAAGGTATAAAATATCATAACAAAATGCTCGTTTGCTGGAACATTAATGTTCTTTAAAACATGATTATTCTATTTGAAACGGAAGAAGTTGTAGATATGAAATGGACAACGATGAGGTGTCTAAAACCTACTTGGTCTAGCCTTGTAAGTTTAGAAAATCAAATCTTAAATTGTTGGTTTTTGGGACATTTTTTCTCCTTGATGCTCTCTCCAACAAGATGATGCTTTTATTTATCTTCTCCACTTTGATTTCTATTCTCTTTTTGGGATCAATTGATGAAACATAAACCAGCCAAAGTACAAAGGCAGAGGGAAAGCAAACATATATTTTTGTGCTCTTTTTCCCCATTTTTCAAATGGAAAAGACAGATTCCATTATCCTTTTGCAATGCATCTGCCATATTTGCCTTTGAATAATATATTTTTTTGATGTTTTTTAATCTTTGAATATGTGGGGATTGGATTTGGATGGGATAGGATGGAATGGAACAGCCATAAAAATTGAGGAGAGGACAAATACCTCTTTGTTTGGAGAAGAGTTTTTTTGAATTGATAATTTCACTTTAATCCAACCCACTTTTGTGCTTCAAATGCAATGAACAACCATCATTTCCTTCCCCCCACCATGTTGGATGCAAAAATGCACTAACAAAGGCAATTAAAATACTCTAATATTATATTGTTTTGAACAAACTATTTCCATACTATTTAACTTTACATGTCTTTACTAATATAATTGTGTATGATTTACAATTAATCTATGCTCGAAAAATAAGGGAGCAAGGTCCCCGAGGGCTTAATGCAAAATTAATTTGTTGTGACTTACACTTAGCAGATATTGAATTTAAGCCTCCTTGATTACTGGTGTTACTGTGGGCTCGTAGAGACTCACCTAACTGCGAAAAATTAGTTTGGCTTTTTTTTTTTTAAAAGGTGAGGCCAGTAAGCGTGAAAGGGTGTTGCGGATAAGCTTTGTCGTGCGTGTTAGTAACTCAACTGCTCACAAGTATGATAATACCTTTGTAAAACTAAAACTAAATAGAAATAATAATAATTGTACAAGTCAAAATTATTTTAAATTTAACATTATACTTACAAAATCTCATCTAAACTTATCTATTCTAGAAATCGGACTCAAGAATCGAGCAGTGATTCGATGATTAGTAATAAGCGAATTCACTGCAGAAATCGTGAGCTTGAAACCTACTCAAGTCAAATGAAGAGAAATTTAAGGGTGGAGCCTACTAAAGACCCATATTAAAAAATAAACTAAATAAAATTGGACTCTATTAAACGGGAAATAAGTGGTACATTATTATATCTAGAACAAAGTGGGAAGCTGACATTATCCACCTCAATTTGTAATTAACTCCTAAGAAGTGTCTTTGTTTCTTAGTCTTTTTCATATTTAAAACATGATATATATATATATATATATTTTTTTTTTCATATATAGCAATGATTCACACCTAGTCAATAATAATGATACAGGTTTTGAAGAGCATTCCATCTAGACATTATTTCTATATGAAATTATAAATAAAATTCTATTTGGTGAGAGTGTGAGTCACATGAAGTATTTATTTTGTAAAAGATATTAAAGTACCTGACTTTTTCTCTCTATTAAAAAAAAAAAATCTTTTGAAAATCCTTCTCAAAATTATGTAAATTCTTATTTAAAAAGAAAAAAGAAAAGATTCCATTCTCAACCCAAAAAAAATAAAAGTCTGATTACTTGGCCAAAAATTTGCATCTAGAAAAAAGGATACTCTTAATTCTAAGGCACTAGGACTTTTACTTATTTATTTTGAATCAAACTATTATATTACAAATGGGTCACTAGGGAAGATGAATAACTTTATTGGGGATTTCTCGTGCGCTACATGCCTTGCTTCTCTTTCTGAAAAATTTCAGTACCACCTAATCACGGACAATAAAGGTGTATCAATTAGGCTAAACCCAAATTACCAGCAAAAGAAATAAACAAAAGAAATTATTGGGTCCAACATTGGCTGGTCAGGTCATTTTCATTCATTTGCAATCGATACTTACTGATAAGCTCATGGGAGATTTTTTATTGTATTTGTATACATTGAAACTGGAACTGGAATGCCTAATGCGCAATAACCACAATTTTGTGGAGTGAGTGGACACTGGACATCACAGGAGCAGTAATCAGAAAGAAGACAAAACAAATGTTGTTAGGATATCCAAAAGTTGCCAGGTGTAATGATTTCAGTAAAGAGATTATTCAGGATATTCATTACACCACGTAAGATGATGCAGTCACATATATTTATAAATAAGAGTTACTATTTTGGGAGCGCGACTATTTTCGAAGATAAGTACTAATTAGTTTTTGGATGTCTTGTCTAAACCACTATGGATCATCGTATCTTTGTCCTAATTAGTAATTACAAATTGATTTTGTCCAAAACACGCCTTTAAGTAAGTACTTCCTAGATCTTACTCATCATAATGTTTCTCATTTTGTCTAGATATGTTTAATCCCACAACACATTAAATAGAGCAGTGTTCTCTTTAATCAAATGGGACACCAACATCCAAGTGTGAGTACTTATTATGCCGTCTATGCCTCATGGTATTATGGTTGTGGAATCAATTTTATTTTGTATTTTATAATAATTATTTTATATTTTGAAAACCAATCCAAATCACCAAGACTCAGAATACAAAATGAGGGAGAGGAAACCAAATACAAAAGCTTTACCAAGTTTTCATGAGGAAAACAAATTTGAAGAGAAATATTTGTGTGAGTCTGAAGCAAAGATTATAACATTTATGGAAAGCAAACAAATCAACGTGGAGTGACTAGTGGCGGCAAGTTGACTCGTGACCTGTCAATCCGACCTAACTTGCTCGCCTTTTTAACCCGTTGGGTTGGGTTGAACGGGTTACGGGTCAGATATTGACCCGTATTTAATGGGTCGGGTCGGGTTATGGTCGACTCGCGGGTTGCAATTTTTTCACAACCCGCCCAACCCGTCTAATTTGTCTTTACAGTTGACCCGCGCGGGCCAATTGCATCTAAGAGCAAAACTGACTAGCGGGTTATCAATTCTCCAGTGCTTATGATGTGTGTGTGTGTGTGTGTGTGTGTGTGTGTGTGTCTGGGTGTGGGTTGTGTGTGTGCTCTGTGTGTGGGTCTGGTGTGGGTCTTGCGTGGGCGTTATATATATATATATATATATATATTTGTAGTTATATTTTTTTAGATAAATTATGATACATTTATATAAATGTCATAATTCATTTTGTTTTTAAATCAACATTAATATATGCATTTTTAATTTATTAATTTATTTATCCGCTTATTACAATAAATATTTCAGATAAATATTTAAAAATTAAAGAAATTAATTGTATAATTTTAAAATTTTATGTTTGAACGCACACAATATTTTAACATGTACTCCAAATTACCTACAAAATTAATTTAAAATATACATATGTGTTGTGTGTGTATATATATATATATATATATATATTTATGCGTAGTACTGTGTGCCTATATGTAGATGCACGACTGACAAAAAAAAATATATATATATATATATATATATAGTTGAATACACATGTATGTTACTGGATATACATGTGTATATATAGTAGGTATGTATACAGTAGGTATATACATATAGTACGGAAGTATATTTCTACTACCGTAGGTATATATATATAGTTGATACACATGTATGTTACTGGATATACATGTGTATATATAGTAGGTATGTATACAGTAGGTATATACATACAGTACGGAGGTATATTTCTACTACCATAGGTATATATATATATAAACATACTATTCGCAGTAGTATTTTTTTATAAAATGTCTATTTTACCCTTTAACTAAAAAAATATAATACTTTGGTTACTGCAAATAGTAATTGTTGAAAATACCGCCGGCGCCCGGCGGTATTTTGGGCCAAAATATCGTCCATCCCCGGCGATACGGGTTGGCCGGGTTATAACCCGTTGGGTCAAGCGAAATTGACCTTCAAGTTAAACATATTGACCCGCGGGTTGAGCGAGTTATAACCCAATCCGAACATGACCCAACCCGCCCTTAACCCGTTAGTCAACTGGTTGGGTCATAGCGAGTCAAAAATTAACCTGACCCATAACCCGCCCATTTGACACCCCTAGGAGTGACCTTCGAAGGACAGATGAACAAATATGAAAGCCACTGGTAAGCATTTGCAGATGATCAACGATTCTGTCACTCAACAGGAAAAAACCTAAATGCTACAACATAACACGTGTAGAACGTACCATATCCATACTACAACAAAGAAGCACCCACAGAATTTCGGAATAAAGCCGTGAGTCATGATCAACATATTCAACTGAGCTGGGCTGGCAAGTACTTTATGAACAAACCTCACCAACCAAAGGCCCAATAACTCCAGCAATCAACAGTATTTGGTGTAACCCAATGATACATCTGTTACTGCACAATGCCACTTCTAACAAAGTGACTGATGACTCGGGCAGTTTAAAGAAGCAATAAGCTACATTCCAATTTCTAACATTGCACAGAGATGAAGCATGACAAGTAAATGGAGGCTCTTGGAGAAACCATTATTAGTATTAGGTGCCTTTTCACTCTTATAAATGTGAGAAAGCAACTTTAACAAAAGAAATCATAGCTTCCCAGTTACAGAAAACATGAGTTCTGAGCTCTAATTTGAGCCAAAGAACAATACAACAATTTATGACTCATAACTAGTTATGAAAACAAATGCTCTTAAAAGCGTTTGTGTATAGAGCAATGTCTAACATAATGAGAGGACATACAAAACCCGAGTTAAGCCTGTTCATAGGCTCATCTTCATCAATGCATGCATAAACAGTCAGAAAGCAACATTAATTAGGGAATACAAAACAAAACTAGTACACCACAGAGTAAAGTTAAGGGACTATTGCCCCAACATTAATCCTCATATAATCACACTCTCAAGAACACAAGAAGGAATCTTGCAAACACTAATTTATTCACCCCAATCAAGAACTCATAGGTGAAATCATCACTCAGACCACAAACTTTATATACATATACACTTCGATAACACAATTCAGATTAGCAATCGTGCCACAAAGGCAAGGTTGATTAAATATTACCTTTTTTCTTGAGGGGGAAAAAAAAAAAAAAAAAAAAACTTTCAGTTGTATGATTTGTTATATTAGTAGTGATAATCGCTGTAATCATCCCTCGCAGCCAAGTCATTCTCAACCCTCTCTGAAATCTTCTCTTCCTCGGACTTCAACCCTTCCTCCAATGCCATCCCTCCAAGGGCACCAGCCACCGCTCCGACCGCCAATCCAGCCCCCATCCCCATTTTTCCTCCACGCTTGTGGTCATATGGAGCATAATCCACAGGTGCACTAGGGCCCGGCCCAGCATAGGTAAACTGCCTATCAAAGAATGGCCTTGGCGGAGGTGGCTGCTGCTGCTGAGGGTAGTAACCTGGATAGTAGCTCGTGTACGGACCGGAATATTCACTGTACTGGTATGAATGAGCAGGAGGCGGCGGAGGGGACGGAGCAGCAGGAGGCGGCGGCGGCGGCGGCTGCTGATGGAGGGAGGAGCTGTAGGGAGACACGGAGTATCCTCTGTAGTCACGAGTAGAGATAGGAGCCATAGGAGGGGGAGGGGCAGTGGAGTAATAATAGCTCTGAGGAGGGGTAATTTGGTAATCTGGCATGGGGCGTTCACGGAGAGAGAGCTTCAGGCGAATCTTACCCTGCAGACGACCCGATGGACGCCGGAGCTCGAATGTTTTGAGTTTGGTGGGATCGTCGGAGTCGATCAGGTCCTTGAGTTGGAATCGGAGAGTACCAACCAACGGCTTCGGCGTCTCCGACGGCTTCGAGTGAAAGATCTCGAGAGTTAGGAGGGTGTCTTGCAGAGGCTGCGTCAAGGGGAGGACGAACCGCTCGTTCCAGACGGGGCGGGTGGAGCCGTAGTCGTCGGATTTGGTGGCTTGACGGCGTTCGGGGTCGACCCAGAATATGGCGTAGGGTTTGAGTTCACCTTGACGCCAGTTTACGTTCTTCAGATGCTTCGCGGAGACGATCGTCAGATCGAGATCGTAGAGTTTCGACTGCGGCGATCGGGAAGTGGTTCCTGCCATCGTGAGTGAAAAAATAACCGGTGCCGGTAGGGTGTACGATGTCGCGGTGAGGCGGCGAGTTTAGAGATTTTTATTAACGGAGTAGATAGAGTAATTATTAAATAATATAATAGGCGCAAAAATAGAATAGGCGCCTTTTGATCCCCGTGGGCCTTCCATGGCCCAGCTCAACAAATGATGGATAATATGCTTAATGGGCTGGGCAATGATTTTTCAAGCCCAGAATACTGTTATAACTCCATGTACCCACATTACAGGAGATATGTGACCCTAATGTGTGATATAAATAGAACTTTGGAACCTTCTACTTTTGAGTTAGTTTTTGAGGATGAGTTCTACCTAAATTCCTGACAGATACCATCCTAGTAGCTTAAAAAGAGATCGACCCATCTGTACATGGGCCAATGTCTTCGGCCTGATCGTCAAACTACTCTCCTCAAAAAAAACACATTTTTCATATCAAATGCGTTAATTGATCAATAATGTAGTATTAATAATTATTTTATAAAAGTATTATAGTCAATGAATACATTACTATCACTTGAGTTGTGTATGATTACTTTAAATGATTTAGGTTAATTTGGCATAATTTATCAACACCTCTTTGATTACCTTGGATTTTGAATTGATGTGAGTGTAATTTTCAGAGATAATTTTGAATTTCAATTTTAGAAATGAGAGAAAAAAATAAGGTATTTGGATTAAGATTTATTTTGATATTTTTGTTGTTAGTAAATAGAGCTGAGGCAAAATATCTCACTCTTTTAACTCTTTTTTTTAGGTCCACATCAAATTCAATGAAATCTCATATAAATTATCAAATGTCTATCATTACTTCTTTCGAAAATCCATATCAAATGAGTTTATCACTTAAACTCCAACGTTAATTTCAGCTTAAACCCGTTCTGTGGATTTTCGGACTTGAACAAAAAAAAAAAACAAAGAATTTCAGCTTCTTTTTGTCCTTGATGGAGCAAATATTTATCAGATATTTTCTCCAACTTTATGGCGGAAATGTAGAACATTTACTGCAAATTTCGATTATTAAGGTAAGGTACAATAGTTGCGTTGAAGAAAGGAATTCATAATAAATTTGAGGATCCAGCATAATCTGGAAAAAAAAAAAAAAAAAAAGTCATTATCCACATGGAGAGATGTTGATTCTGCTATATTTACCAAAGCAGAAGCCTCCAAACTCCCGAAAGACTACAGAAAAATGATAAAGTAAACGTCAAATTTGTTTCCTTGAACGGCACACCTACCCAAGTAACCCCCATTCAATTTAAATTGCTTCGTTGGTCACATCATTGATTTGGATTCCCACCTATTCATCCCTGCAATTTCTCTCTGCTTTCATTTGTGATTTTTATTTTTTCTTTTTCTCATTTTGATTCCTATTTTTTTCCACGGTACGGAGCTGCCTAGCAATATTTTTTTTTTCCTCAATTAGAGTTGAAGTATGTCGGACGCGTTGATCAATGGACTCGCCGGAGCCGGTGGTGGTATCATCGCTCAACTCATCACCTACCCTCTTCAAACTGTAATTTTATTGTTCTTGTTTCTTAGTATTTATTTTATTTTTTGTTTAATTTTTGTTTGAGTAGTTAGTTAGTTGTTTATGGTTTCTGTGATCTCAGGTGAATACGCGGCAGCAAACGGACAGAGGTACGAAGAAGGAGAAATCTAAGCATGGAACCTTACAGCAAATGATTCAGGTGAGTTTTCTCTACGTTTTTTGGTTGGTTTGAGTTTGAATTTGCTCCAGCTCGATATTCCCTTATTGGGTTTCTTTGATCTGTAGGTTGTAAGGCATGAGGGCTGGGATCGGCTGTACGGAGGCTTAACTCCGTCGCTGATCGGCACCGCTGCATCTCAGGTGAGCTCATTTCTTTTTCTTTTTCTTTTTCTTTTCTTATTGTTTGTTTTTGCTGCTAACTTACCCTGTCTCTTAGTTTGCTATTTGCTATTTTAATAGAACACCCCCTTATATTGCCTTTCAATTATAGGCTTATGGCTTTCTTAGGAGATGAATTATAGTGTAATTTTAGGTTTATAGAAAGGGGAAACTTCCAACTGGTGCGGTACAATCATTCATCAGTGCATTAAAGTTTTGTGGTCCTATGACAATGGTAAACTTGCATTTGTCCCTTGTATAACGTGACAAAACTTGCAGATTATCTTGAATTGTTATATTAAGGTGAACTACGCTTTCATTGATTCCTCAGAGCTTTGTGTGAAGATAATTATACTTGCTGTGGAACCTTATGTTACTTGGTCTGATAACATAGAACTGCCGAATAAAAAATATTTCAAGAATTAAAACAAACACAAAGTACCTTTACTAAGTTTTCTCTTGAACATTAGTAGCTCTTGCATTCACTTTAATCAAATCCAAAAAAATGAGGCTGGGAGTATTTACATTGCCTAGAGGTTAGTAGGTCCTCGTGGTTGTCAAGCAGCAAGCTATATATGTGCCCACAGCATTGTTTGTCAATCTTTATCTTCCCTAACTATTTCAGTAGTAGTGGGAGGGAGGGAGGGAGGGAGGGAGGGGCGGCATGTGACATTTCAGTTTGCTGCAAGGACTCAGAAGTAAGAATTGAGGGTGGAAGCTGGGAAATTTCAAAATTGCTTTGGCATTTCCTTGTACTACGGACCTCCTTTGGGCTTTTAGCTATACTATTTGTCAGATGTAGCTCAGCATCAACCTGGGATTTCCCATAAGAGTCAATGAACTAAAAGTTTTGGCAATTGTAATCTTGTACTTTGATAACAAACTATTGATGTTCTCAGCACCATCATTGAGTGTAGTCACTTGTTTATCTGTTTTGTCAGAATTTGAATGATTTAGTCAGTCATGTCTCATGTAGTATATTTAAATTTGTAGAGAGCTTGCTAGTAAAATTAAATGACCCATTACTGGTATTAAATACGATGTGCCTGTGTACAGTAGGTCTTCCGGTACTGCCAGTTATACATCATTAAACTATACAGATAGCAAAAGACTTGGTGAAATTTTATCTCATTCCTTCTTTTTCTTTTCTTTCTTTTTCTCCATCTCTCTTTGTAGGGGATATTTTGGCTTAACTGCATTTGTGGGATCTGCTTTGGGTTATCTGTAAATAAATAATACACTATATTATTCTTAGTACTCTATAAACCTCTAATTTCTTTGTAATTGCAATTTCCATGGTACAGGGTGTTTACTATTATTTCTATCAAATATTTAGGAACAAAGCTGAAATTGCTGCACTTGAAAGGAAGAAAAAAGGTTTTGGGGATGGATCGGTTGGGATGTTCTCATCACTTGTGGTTGCTGCTCTATCTGGGTATAATTTACATTGATAACTTAATCATCTACATTTTTCAGCTTTATGAGTAGTAATTAATATGTTCATGTTCAGAAAAGTTCCATGCTGTCAGAGAGTAAATGGATGCACCAGTTAGAACCAGTATTGGTGCAAACATTACAATTATATAACATCTAGCAATTGATTTAGAACATGTGACTTGGGATTGACTTTGCATGTCTCTGTAAACGATTTGCAATCACTTCTGCAAGTTTCTTATCTGATTGTAATTTTTTTTGTTTTCCCTAGCCCTTGTAAAGGATAAAAAGATGAAAAGAAACAGATTTTGGTTTTTCATTTCTCCCTGCAGACATTGGTTGATCGTACATTGCAGAGACTAATGCCCTTCTTTTGCAGGTGTGTGAATGTACTGCTGACCTGTCCTATTTGGGTGGTTGTGACTAGAATGCAGGTGAGGTTACTATCCTCAAGCTCAAACCAACTTATGGATTATCATCACCAAAATCCGAGCTAATTTAATTTATTTTCATAATAGCCATCTGGAAATGTTGAAACTTTGAATACACTCAAAATTTCTTTGGCAAAACATAACCATGATGTTAATTTGAAAGAGTGCTGAATGCATTTGTTTTATGAGTCATGAATGTGCATAATTCTGACTAAGTTCCTGTGTTGATCTCCCAAGCCAGATCTTCCCAATGTATGTGTTTCTTCATATCTTGGCTATGTCTTTGCAGACCCATAAAAAGAAAGCTGTAGATTGTGCGACTGAATCAGCTATATCAGAAGATACTAAGCTTGCTGCAGTTGAGCCGCCTCCATTTGGGACTTTCCGTGCCGTATGTATTCTCATGCCTTTAGATTATTGGACATAAATAGTACATATCGTATGTACAATTACTCATTCAAGCTTACCAACAGATTCAAGAAGTTTATGATGAAGCTGGAGTTTTGGGATTCTGGAGAGGTGTTTTTCCGACGTTAATCATGGTATGGAACAATTTACTGCTGTAAGTTCCAAAATGTGTTAAATAATTTATCTAATTGTTGCCAACAGGTGAGCAATCCTTCCATACAGTTTATGCTGTATGAAACCCTTTTGAAGAAGTTGAAAAAGCGCCGTCAATTGAGCAACAAGGGGAGCAGTGACGTGTCTGCCTTGGAGGTATATCTTGCTAAACATCCATGGTTCCTATAGTGTTTACTTGTAATAGAATTTAGTTTCCAACATTTCATCGCTGAGTATCCATGTACTTCAAGTCTTTGTTATTTCCTGAATTTTGGTTAGGTTTTTCTGCTTGGAGCTCTTGCAAAACTTGGAGCAACTGTTGTAACATATCCTCTTCTGGTTGTGAAGGTAAGACGAATCCATTTTCAATATTTATTTCTCTCTTTTGATGCTTCTCAATGAATTGAACATTTTCCTTTCTAATAAGTATTTGTTTCAACTCCTCAAACTCTCTTTTGTTTTCTTTTTGCAGGCTAGACTTCAAGCAAAACAAGTTAGCGGTGGGGATAAACGACATCATTACAGAGGTAGGAAGTCTTTCTTTTATTTCTGTACTGATAGAATGTGTACAAATGCACACACTTGAGCATCAAAAAGCACATTGTGGAACATACAATTCCTTAAAATTTACTTGATTATGGTCCTTGTGACATGGAAATTCAGGGACGTCCGATGCAATACTGAAGATGATACGTTATGAAGGGTTGAAGGGATTTTATAAGGGGATGGGCACAAAAATTGTGCAGAGTGTTTTTGCTGCAGCAATTCTGTTTATGATAAAGGAGGAACTTGTTCGGGCAGCTAGATGGTTATTGATCAAGAACACAGCTAAAGCAATTAGATCAAGACCCTGAATCTGAAACTGTGCTTGTTTTTGGTTGGGAACAAGTTTGCCTATACCCACCAAAGAGGAGAATTCTTTGTATTAAGTATAAATATAAATATAAATATAATATTGGCTATTTGTATTAATCCAAATATAGTACTAATTCCAGACTTTGAAATTGTAAAGTTTGGAAAAAGAAGGTAGATCTTAGAATGATAAATGCTCATGGATTGAATTTGATACGGATGATAAAATTACAATCCTGTTAATTTTTTTTTAAACAATAAAAATTTCATTAATGGTGTTGGAAATCGTCCAACAGGGATTGACAGAAAGATAATACAATTAATTATAATATATTTGATCTTTAGTATAGATCTAAACATAGTAGAATTATATCGCCGAACAAATCTCGTATCGATAGTCACAGATCTGTCACTAATTGCTGATGAAAGTTTCGAGACTGCATATTCAACTAAGTTTTCATACACCATAACCATGAATGAAATCACCATAGTTAGGGAGAAAATTACCATAGATGGAGAGCAAAACACTATAGATGGGGAGAGAAATTCCATAACGAAGAGAAAAACAACATAAACTTGCAGCAGAGAGAATTTTTTTTTTACACTCCTGTTAAATTAACAGCTTATGAGACAATGGCTTATGCAATTGTAAGAGATAATGACTTATGCAATTGTAACTGTAATTGCAATTAGGATTGGTAATTTATGTCGTGTCTTGGTTGGCCTTTTTTTTTGTTTTTGTACCCGCACCTTTTAATTTTAAGTTTACCCGTTTAATTATTCGTATTGAATCATTTAACCGGTGAACATTTCAGGTTTGTGTCGTATTTTCATGTTTTAGTACTAATTACTTGTATCGGGTTCGTGTTTACGTGTCAATATTTTTAATCCTAATCTTACCCGTTTAATTATTTGTGTTATTTGGGTCTATCCATATAACACCTAAATCCTCTAAGATTTAATCCTAACCTATTTATATCTTATATGTCAGAAATCTTCAGTCCTATTAGCAATGCATCTTAGATTAATTTCGTTGACTAAATAATTCTTAACAAGAATGTAGCTTCTTTTTCATGTTTATTGGTTGGATTTTGTTTTCCTTTTTAGCCTTAAATTTTTGTAGTGATTTACAATTTTTTTAAAATTTTAGGATATACATTCCCAAAACCGATTTTTAAGAGAAAGTTTTGAGGATTTTGCCGTTATTTAGGGGTTGTTATTTACGACGTTGATGTTTTAAAACTCGAATTTGAAAATATGTTTTTGAAATATAATTTTTTTAGGATAAAAAGTATATTGAAAATAAAAAAATGTATAGTTAAATAATAAAAAATTATATTAAAAATGATAAAAATAATTATAATGTATTAAATTTACTGTAGAAATCAAAAACAAAATCAAAACTAAAATGAAACAAGAGGCCAATGGGATAAACGAGAAATTATTTTTAAATGATTTTTGTGTTATCAAATGATTTTTTAATATGAAAAGTGTATTTTAAAAAAATGTATTATTAAAAAGTAAAAAAGTGTGAAAAAAGATAGAAATTATTTTACCATCCAAAACTCGTACATGAAATAATTTCTGCCGTGGGATAGACTCCAGTCGTTAACAGTTGCTAGTTACTACAGCCATTTATATCTACATCACCGTCGTTACCGTCAACGCCAGTCACCAGATCCAAAAACTGACGAGTAATTGAATTGCCAAACGCCACCGTTTCAGGGAAGATTAAATATCCACATGGAAAGGCGTGATATGCCGGTTGGACAAAATTTATTTCCACGTGTAATTTTTTTATTGGGCAAATGACGAAATTTACAGTGGCACCAGTTGGATTATGGTAATCTTTTTATTCTACACATATATAGGCACTATAGCACAAGCAGTTGAGGGGGTAAGTTACAGAAGGCGCACTACTACTATTTTCCGACAAAGCCCTAGTTTTTGTAGCTGAAGGAGAGAAATGCCGGAGAATAAAGGAGGCGCGGCTGCCACCGCAAACGCTAAACCTAAAAAGGCAAATCTTCTGGATCACCATTCCATCAAACACCTGCTTGATGAGTCTGTCACTGAGGTAGGCGTTCAATTATATGTATAGATGTCTTCTTTTTAATTTTGATTAGTTTTATTTTTTCGGATTATTATATTGTTAGTTCGGTTTTGTGCATCTAGATCGTGACAGGAAAAGGATTCCCTGAAGATGTGAGGTTGAGTAACATTCGATTGCTGATTGGGAGCATTATCATTGTAATTGCTCTATTTGCTCAGTTCTACAACAAGAAATTTCCCGAAAACCGCAACTTTTTGATCGTCTGCATCGTGTTATATCCTTTCGCGATAGTGCCGTTTTTTTTTTTTCCTTATATAATATATATATATATTTTTTTGTGGGTGTTGGTGTACTCGTGATTTGAGAAACCTCCCTAAGATGAAACTGTTGTGATCTTCCGTTACCTTATATTTTTAATTAGAGTCAATCTTTGTTAAGCCAACTAAGTAGATTGGTGTAGGAAGTAAGGTAAAAAAAAAATTCTTTAGTTTTTACATTCAGCTTAAATTGCCTGGTTGATTCTTTACAATTTAATGAAATGAAATTGATTATTGGCCTTACAGGGTTTAAAGGTTGTACCGATCACTCATCTGTGTACTTTAGTGCTTATGCATGATGTTAGAAAATAGTTAGAATGGAACTGGTGAGAGTTTGTATGATCTGAAAGCAGCAATTGGACAAATATTTGATAATATGATGTGGAGTAACAAAGGTCAGTTTCTTTTGATCGGTTAGTGTGATTTATGGAGTTGAAGTGCTATTTTGTTCCGTGATGGTTGGCCGTGTGTCATTCTTCAGCAGTCTTGTTTGTTATCCTTGACTGTGGCACGTATATTTTGTTCAACGGAATTCTGCAGCTCATCATATACACAAAGGAGAAGAATGCTATTTTGTTCACCAATCCTCCTGCGGTAAGCTGTCATGTTTATGCTAATTAGTTGTTTGTGGAAGTGTTTACATGACCTGTTTTTGCTACTGTTTACTTTTATGGGACCCAAACTAACTTAAAGAGGAACTTATACACTTGTTAGGATAATGTTACAGAGAAAGAATGCTAAGATTACCTCCTTGTGTCTGAAATCAGTTAATCGATCGTCTTAATTTTGACCTCTTATTGGAAAGAGATGTATTCTTTGCTAGCTGCATTTTATATGGAACTGTTTTTAGCAGAAAATCAAATATTGTTATTGGCTTTACTGTATCAACCTACCATCGGAGCTAAGATCCTAATCTTTTGGTTTCACCTCCAAAATAGTCTTTTACACATAATTTCATACATGTCAGACAATAGGACCTCATTGTTGTTCACTACTCTTAGTTAGGGATATTGGCCACCTTCATCAGTTGTTTGTTCTACAGTCATTTGTTTGCTGATTATCAGGCAGAAGGTTGTATTTGTATTATTTTTGGTTGCATGCCTTTCAGAAAAAGAATTTGAGCTATCTTCAGTTTTTGAAAGTTTTGACTTTTGAGTGTGTCATCATCTTTTTTGTTTTGGTACAATGCCTAGAGAATGTAAATATTCTCAAGGGTCTACTATTGATTATTCATACATACATTTCCCATTTTTGAACTCAGCCCGGAATTTTCTGGAAATCAGTTTTATTAAAAGTTATTAACAGCATCTAAGAGTTTTATCTTTCCGTTATGTACCTGATGAAATGAAAGGCCAGAGACTTGCTACCCATGTGAATAAGTCTTTCGTAATCATCAGGTATATCGCTCTCATAATCTTTCTGTGAGCCTCTTTCTTCGCCCATTAAAGAAGGTTCAGTGAGTACAGTATATAAGTTTCTGATGGCAAGTATAAGTAAATGCTCTTTTGAATGGATCTTTGACTTTGCTTACTGAGACTGAAAACTTTCTAAGAGAGAACAACTAGTTTCTAGGAATCCTAAACTACTGACTGTTTAGTTCATAACAGTGCCAAGTGCAACTAGGTTATACCTGCTCAGTCCTTTTCATCCCCCTCTTGTTTAGTTATTTTCTGATCTTTTATTCCCTCCGCCACTCTTTTAATTGGACAATTATCTCCCAGAAACTTCAGGGAGCTGAAAATAGCTGTTGTTTCTTCCTTCGCAGGATTCTTTCAGCAGCACTGGACTAATTGTCTCTTCCAAGTTGCCAAGGTTTTCTGATATGTACACGCTCAACATAAGTAGTGCAGATCCCAAATCAATATCTGCAAAGCCACCTGTGGAGTTCACCAAAAGTGTTACCCAGTGGTAATTTTCGTTTGCCATTCGTGTCGTTGTGGAAAGTACTTGCCCATTTGTTTTTTTCTCTTGTTAAAGCCAAAGCATGTTGTTGCAGGTTCACCAAGGATGGAGTTTTGGTGGAAGGTCTGTTTTGGAAAGATGTGGAGCAATTAGTAAATGATTATACTAAGGAAGTAAAGAAGAACAAGTGAAGATAGGCATCATCAGGTAGAATCTGCGATATTTTACAAGAACTGCAGTAGCTTCTGTAATTTTACTGGGGGTTAGATGAAATAGCGCTTGTAAAAGCTGATGGATTGGATTCGATTCAGGGCTATGGTACTTTGAAAATGAACGGCAAAGGTCATACTGTGAAATGTTGTTCCCGCTATATCAGCTGATGAAGTTTTTGTGGATCATTGTTATTCATATTTCCCACATTAAACCTTTTTTTGAATGGCTATTCGCTTCAACTGACGGACCATTTTGTCATATGCTTACCTTTCAAACGTTAATTTGTCGATTTGTTTTAGCAATTCTGAGATTGCTCATGCGGAATAATTGATGTTTGGGTAGAAAACAGAAAAAGAAAAGAAACAAAAATCCTGATTCTTTGTTGAGCACAAAGTTTGTTACTCCCTCCCTCATTTTCTTTAAAAGAGTCTATTTTATAATACTAAAAACAGTATTACAAAGTTGACTCTTCTAATAAAATAAATGGTGTATTACATTTTTTTTTGGTATTCTTCCCTCCTGCAGGGTGAGATGCATGGGGGGGGGGGGGGGGGGGGGGAGGGGAGGGGGGCGCTTACTTTCTGTAATCTCTCCATTTGGGGGTGGGGGCGTATGTGGTGGGCGGGAGTCACCGTTAGGCATGAAGGTCACTAAAGAGCCAAGAGGCTTAGCGCAGACTCTGGTAGCATTTTGGCTGGAAATTAAAATTTTATAATTTGTATTTACATTAACAAAGTTTTCCCTTTCGAGAAAAAAAAAAAAAAAAGGATATTAGCAATCATTCAGTATTAAAATCCAGGGGATGTTAATACCTAGGCCTTGGCATCCTGACAAGTTCAGCGGCAATATTTTCATACATGTTTTTGAGGCACCACTTATTATGTATGCGAATATCCAAGCGAACCTTCAGGCTTTAGAAATTGAGTGTAATGTGATGGTTATGAAAACTTCAGGGTTTATTGAATAATTTAGAAATATAAAGGTCCGCTTAGTAATATAGACAAATCTGAAGAGAGTTTTTGTAATAATTATAAAATTGTATTTTAAAAGTAATAGTATTGGCGGTGGGTGGTCATTTGATTAATTTTGTATTATACTACTATAATACAAATATCTAATGGGCCTGGCGTCAAATGGTCAATTAAAATAGGGGTTGTTTGATTGGACATAAACATGAGTTGGAAGAAATTTGTGGCCGGGCTCACTTGTGTATACAATCAACAAAAGGATTCCAGTGACGTGGCACACCATTCAACGCGCCCATTGGTCCCCTTGTTGGGCCCACTATAATCACAAATTGGGGCCCATATTATGGAGGTCGGCTGACGTAAATCCCCTTCATGATTGCAGAAGCGAAATTGGTCTCGGACTTGAAGCATACCTTAAACCGCAGTCCATTTTAATTGCTTAAATCCGTCCGGCCTTCATCGACTCTATATAAAGGATCTCATTCGCTTTCGTCACCCATTTGTTGCTTGGTGGGGTTTTCGATTGGAGATTATCTTGTTTCCTTTCTCGATCGCTTCCGATTCATCGCTTGATTTTCTCGCCGAATCTGATTTCGCTAGGGTTTGGGGACGTTTGTTGCGAATTATTTGGGAGAAAAATCTTGTTTCTCCTTTTCGTTCTTCAATCAATTAGATCGTGGACTTATTTTTTGCTCTAGATTACTTTTTTTTTTTTTATTTTATAAAAAGAACAAACAAAAGAATGGTTAATTCGGAAAATCAACAATCGAGAAACGATGTCGGCGAGGATCGAATCGAGCAATGTAATGGCGGCGACTGTTCAGAGGATTCAACATCTGAGGCACATGTGGAGCATGAGGATTCACTGTTGATACAGAACGATCGAGTGGATAATCTTGTTCGGTGGCTTCATGCGCTGGATGTGCAGGTCATCGGTGCTTGCCGCGCGGATGAGAGACTGAAACCGTTGCTCAAGATTAATGCCTTCACCGGAGCCGCCGAAGATCGGTTATTATCTCATCTTAGCCAGGTAGTCCTAGTTATATTACTGGTTTTATATTTTGTTCTTCGTTGATCGAGATATTGTTCTTGCTGGACGTCTTTTAGCTTCTTTTCATTTCCCGCAAGAGACTTGATGTCTATTGTTCATGGTTGTTATTTTCTTATAAGCTGTGCTTCCCAGCAGCATACATTTTGATGTTATGTTAATTTAACTTTGTAAGTTTTGTTAGTTGACCACTCTATTTTTTCCGTGTAACAGCACTTTGATCCATCAGAGGTGGGTATGCTGGCCAGGTGCCTGTGCGTTCCCTTAGTTTCTATTCGTGTTGGGAGAATTAACAAGCTAGGGAACCTTCTCTGTCCTACTACTACAAGGTAGTTGCGGTCTCTTCTAGCCATTTGCAAGACTTTTGATATGCATTGCAATTGATTTTCTCCATCTTGTCATGCTCGGTGTGCATTTAGGTTCAGATAGATATATATTATGTTCTGAAAAAAAATTGTATTAGGGAAAATGCGACTCTCCACTAGGTAAAGGTTGACTTGATTTAAAATGTAATAGTTATAAATGGAAATGATATTTGACTATTCTTATCAAAGATATTGGTAGCTTTTTGCGCAAGGATGTAAGGGACTAGGTTAGAATAGTTGCTTTGTATCGCAATGTAAACTTGGTGCTGGGGATTTGAAAGGGAGGGTAGGATTCGGCTGACATGGTTGTAAAATTGTGATTAGGAAGCAGTTCAGAGTTCAGTACTGTGATTCTTTCTAAAAAGATTGTAGGTTATTGAGACTCTCATAAGAGTTTGTTTCTTGGGAGGGTATCATGATACAAATCTTAATGCATATAGCTTGGCATATGAAAATGAAAGAAAATTTTGAACAGATTGTTTTTAACTTTGATATCCTTCCAGGGGAGTACTATTTGGTGCTCTAAAATGTCTTGTTGCATTTAGAAATGAAACTTTGGGTTGGATAAAAACCATAAGAAGGGAATCTGCCCTTAAACTGTACTTTTCTTGTTCTTGCCAAAGTCTAATGTCTATATATTATACCTAGCTTTAGTCTGTGCTGCACAGCTCTCAATATTATACAGCAGTTGCTTTTGTGGCTGTACTTATATCAATTCTCTGATGCTAATTTATTCGTTATGCTTGTGTAGATATCTCAAAATTGTTCACTAAGTGGAAAATGAATTTGTTTGGCAGTTCTTTAACTCTGGTTATATTTAAGCGTCGTATTGTTTAGTTCTTCTAGTTCGGTTGCATAACATATGTTGTAAGTTAGCCATTTCTCCTGTTTTTCCCTTGCATTCTGTTATATTCCCCTCTAATCACTTGCTGATTGCTTGTCTATATTCTTTTTGACATTTGCTGTGAAAGTGCTTAGTTCTGCATTATTGGATCAAATGTCATTAGCTTTGGTATTAATCTTTCCTTTTAAAATTTGTTGTATAGAGAAAACGCTTAATTTGTATTAGTGATCTGTTTAGATGTATCTGTGGATTCTCGTAGTTTTGCTGTTCTAGGATGATAGAACTAGGAAATTTTGTGTTACATTCTGACCCATAAACTTGTTTAGGGTCATATTTTGAGTGTCTTGTACATGAATTGCAGACCGTCTTAACATCTCTTGATCGCTATCACATGCTGGATTCTATCTTTTACAACCCATCTTGATTTGAGACTGTTCATAGCTAGGAGGTGCACTTTGTCATATGGAGACACCATGGAGGTTGGTGTTATGAATAGTACTTTTCTATCACAATGGTTTGAAATTGACATGGTAGAGCTTTAATTTTAATGAATTTTCTTAACTTGGTGAATATATTGGTCAATGTAAAGCATTTCTGTTGTGGTGTCCAGTTCCATATTGTACTTATCTCCCTATTGTAGAATTTTTTTCTGAAAACATGAATATTTTGTTGTCACTGTATCTTAGCAATGAGTTTTGTTATTATGCTAATGTGGACTGTATTTATTCTGCAGTTCTGTTACTGTAAAGTATTTTTTATGTTTAAATGTTTACTGAACTGATGTTCTCCTTGATGCCTACATTGCTGCCTATAGTTGTTTAGCAAGTGGTGAAATTATTCTTGGGATTATTTATAGTCTCTGTGTTCATCCTTCCAAATGAATGTCTTTTTGACTTGTAGGGAAAGTGGGCGTGTACTAATATGATCTCTGAATTAAGAAGAAGTAAAGGTAGCTTCAAGCTCGTATATATTCCACTATCTTGGACAGTAGGATTGAATTTTTTTGTGGGATTATCTTTTTGATTGATTGTGCTTTTTTCTTGTCTTTAGTTGTTTTTTTATCTATATAGCTTGTATGCATTCATGATGTTTTGACACTACTTATCTTTCTGGACTTTGGATTCTTATTTCATTTCTGTTCTCTAATTCTGCTTCTGCAAGTGTGATTGTGACCATTTAATTTTTTTGTGAAACTTACTTCATTTTCTCTTTGCGTATGAGGTTAATGGTGCAACATTTTCTCCTTGTGTCTTTAGGTAATATTTTCTGAACGAATGGCTTGGCCCTTTTGTAAAAAACTGAGTGAACCTTACAGCTCTTCATTAAAATGGTGTTAATGGTTTGGTTATTGAATCAAACCAATTTTTAAAGTTGCGTAGACGGGGCCTGTTTTTGGAATATTTTGAAGAAATTTTCTGTTTGTAGGACCAGAACAAGATGTTCAGTTTGAGTGTTTAACCAAAAAAAAAAAAAAAATGCATTTATTTATAGTATGATAATACTAGTATATGTTCATGTTTTGATCAATCCAAAAATTCAGTAACATTAATATGTGAATTGCTTCTTGTACATATTATGTATCAATAGTAATATAAGTTGTTTCCATAAATATGTTATATAAGCTCTTTATTTTGTTTATGTGTATGGCAGCCATGTTTGCCAAACATATTTCGATTTTCTAATAATTTTTCATCATTCTCAATAAAACTTTTCACTATTCAACTACAGAAATTTTACATTTCCAATATATTGTTAATATTTTAAAATTAATTTCAAAGCCAAAACAAAACAAAACTCTCCATTCTAATACAGGGCCTAAGTTTCTTTTTAATTGTCAATTTGATCTTCTTACTTTAGCCTATTGGTAAGGACAAGCCAAGTTTGGTTGGGCGGTGGCTTCATTGAATAACTGAAGTCCATTGCAGCTCTATAGTTTCCAGAAACCATTTTTTTTTTTTTGGGTTGGTTGTGATACTTGAAGGGAAAAAAAATGAAAACAAAAAACAGCCAGCGTGAACACCAGTATTTTCCCCCCATTAGAATTTGGCAAGGCGAACAAATTTGTTCCTTAAAGCAATCTTTTTTTGGATAGTCTGGACCCTGCTGTTGTGTCCTTTTGATTTTTAGGAATTACCGCTGAATATGTTAGTATCCTTTTGGCAAGTCCTTATGATTTATTTAGTTTGGGCAGTTAAAATATTTTCTGTTTTTTTGAGCCATCCTATTTTTGTTTGCCATTTGTAACAGGGGGAATCTGAATCTGACAATTCTGCCAACTTCCGACTTGCGGCTCTCGTTTATCGGGGATGATGGATCTACAGAAAGACTTGCAAACTTGACGTCTGTTACTCAGTGTTCTGCTGTAGAAATCCAGGAGATGTTAGACGACAAGTCTGGCCGATCTGTTCTGATAAAGATTTCCGACAACGCTGTATTTTACTTTTGGTGCTCGGAAAAGTCTAAGCTTCTTGGGATTGAGTTGCTCAGGAAGGTAGTTTTTCTTCTTTTTTTTTCTCTAGGTTGTACTTTAATGATGTGATATTGTTAAATCCTAATATCTAGTCCTTTTCTGGTCTAGATGGAGGATACACTCAAAAGGAAACCTTCTCTTGCTGAGCTAACTGGAATTAGCGAATCCCGCCTAGAGAGTTTTGGGGTTCATCTTCGAGCTTATCTTGTTGGATCCACAATGACCAATGCCCGTTCAACTTCTGGTTTTCCACTAACCTCGTCTTTAGATACCTCGATCGAATCTTCTGAATTTAGTGTCAGTTTCCAATCATCTATGGGAGCAAAGGCTTCTAGGTTGAGGCAGAGTGGCGTTCAAGGATCAAAGACAAGTCCACTCTATCAGGGTAGTCTTAGTCCCAGGCCTAGTTCCTTCAAAGAAGCTGTGGCAAGGAACTTGTCTTCCTTGAGAAGTGTGTCTAGAGAAAGGTTCCGACGTCGTGGAGATAGCTATGTGTCATGCATTGACAATCTTACTGTGCCATCACCAAGTGGCTCAACTGCATCTGCTTCAAACCTCTGTAAGGACATATTTCCAGTAGTGTCTGGAAGCCATTTGGGTCCTCCATCCAGTCTTCTCGAGTCTCTGAAGAAGTCTGATAATCCTCCTGGCTCAGCAGCTCAGATTCCTTTAATGGGCTCGTCTCTTTTTTCTCCATACTATTGTTGGTGCCCCCCTGTTGCATCTCATATGCAATATACACCGGGGAATACGTCTCTTTCAACCCCATTATCTGAGCCACTGTCGCTGCCAGCTTCTTTGTTATCAGTTTCAAAGTCACCAAGCCTTTTGACGTCCAAACTCCCTCTTAATCTGAAGGAAATTCCTCCATTGGATTTTCCACCACTACTGTCTGATCCGTTGGTAATGTTGCCGTTATCATTTCCATTTCCTGCTACGCAGCAGATCCCTACCTTCACACCTTTAATGTGTGACCCCATTGTCCACGTACCTGTAATTGATGTTTGCTCTTCTGGACAAGGTTACCTAGTGAGTGCTGCAGGCCCTGGTATATCATCTGTGATTCCTCCCATGCATCCAAATCTTTCGAATCCTCTGATATCCGAAACGGATTCAGTGGTGGAAAAGAGCGCTAGAGAGACACTTCGCATGCTTATCAACAGTTCAAATCAGCCAAACCCCCCATTAATTGGGGTGTTACCGTCTGTATTGTCAACTGGTAATGAGATGCACAACATTCTTGCAGTTGGAAGTAGAGGGCTCTACAGTGGAACTAAGGATGTTGATGCTGCAATTGCCAACAGTGTGGCAGCCATGGGTCTGGTTACAACTTCAGATGGATTTATCCTCAGCAGGCGTAACCTATTTGAGGAAATGGGGGGGAACAACACAGATTACTCTCCAGGATCATATTGTGACGATGATGTTCTCGGGTCCGAGGAGGGAATTTGATGTTGCTGCTAGTTGTTGATTTTCACGGTTTAAGTGTAGATTTCAGTTTTGTCCTTCCTTTTGGAAAATGTAGATAATGGTTGGTGTAATTAGTTTGTTTCTAGTGTGGTGGCAGGCAACTTTGCAACTCTGTAAGCTGAAGAGTTGTATACTGATGAGTTGTTGTTGTTGGATTTGTGATTTTGGTTATAATTTCCTTTAAATTGAAAATTAGCAGGGGGCACATGAACGTGTTATGTTTAGTTTAAACGAAAGAAAGCTGTATTTTATTAGCAGCAGTAGTCGAACGAACAAAGAGACAAAGGGACAAGAGTGAAGAATGTCATTATTATCTTTGTCGCTCGCAATCATAAAAGTTGCTATGGATAGTCGTCAATCCATTATCCCCTCCTCCACCTTCTACCTGTTCTTGCTTCCTCACAAACCACCAACTTTTGACAACAATACATCGAAGGTTTTAACTTGGTGCGTAGATCACAATTGAATTGGCAATTAGGGCTCGTGCTTGCTTTCCACTTTCCAGTGTCTGGGGAGGGCCTTTATTTGTTATTTCATGCTTCTGACAAATTTGATTCAACATCCAAATTTGTCCACACCAAAACAAACGCTGTTGTGTACGCAATGGAAATGAATGATTCATTCTACTAATTGATAACACTAATATCCCACTAACTAGCCCATATCTTTTAGCTTAGGGCCTATTCATTAACTTTTGATTTTGGAATCAGTTTTGGTCTCAACAATAAATTTAATATATTATAATCAATTTTTATAATTTTTAATACAGTTTTTTACTATTTAACTATACTTTTTTACATTTTTAATACACTTTTTATATTATAAAATTATTTTTTTCAAACTAAAACTCAACTCAACCAAAAAGAACAGACCCTTAGTTTAGTATACCACAAGATTATTATTTTAACAGACCGAATTTATATTTTATCGGTTAATTGTTGTGACACATAGAATACTATATGTAAGTACATATGTCTCGTGTAACCCTCAAATTCAATTGTTGTTGGTAGCAAAGTGGAGGTCAGGCTGACTCACCCAGTTGGTTTCTTGTCTTTTTGGGCCTTCCGATTGGAACAAAAAGGTTTTAAAAAAATAAAAAAAAATTCCCCATTTTTCCGTAGCTCTGTGGTGGATTGACAGGAATTGGTTATGAATCAGTGAGAGTGAGGACCAGTGCCGTACGGAAATCCACAGCCCACAGACTGCCCCCATTTTAAGGTGATGACTAAAAGGCCGAAATTTTCTGACGTAAGCAATCAAATTTTTAGGTCCCGCTTTGTTTTTTATGAGATTGAGAGAGCATCCAGTCCAGTTTATATTACATGTGAGCTCTGGACTTTGCTTTCGCCTCTAATTGTATAACTGTAGGCCCTTGCAATTTTTTTTCTTTTTTGGTTAAAATCTGATATTAGTAACAGCAGCCACATTTTCTCAAAGACGAATATCAGTTATTTTATGGGGCCCATACAAAAAGTTTGATTTTTATTGGTTATAACAAATAAAATTAGTAATTTTGACATTATTTTTTTATATTTTTATTTTTAAATATAGGTTAATTGTGGATCGTATAGTATTATAACCACCTGCGTAATGTTTCGTACACGCAAATCCTGCAAAAAATGTAGTCAATTTGAAATTAAATTATTTGCGATGGGGTGAAAACGACCTTTATGGTTGCATCAATCAATTGTATTTAAATACATGAACGAAACTACAGTATGATACGACTATGTATGCATATTTGGCTACAAATGTAGTACTTATTTTGCTTATATAAATAATTCAGTTTAAATTTAAAAAAGAATTGTTTTACTGTGAGAGATCAATTTATTTAAAAAAGTAAAAATATAAATAAAAAATATAGTGTTAAATTACTTATTTTAAGTGCTATATTTTATTATACATAATTGATTGTATATTTTTTAAATCTGATTTGGACAAGAGAATATATAAATTAAATTAAATAGAAAGGAACAGCGAATTGGAAGAAGTCAAATTTTGGTGCCGGCGGAAAATGAATAACCCCTGCTTTTGTTAGCAGCCACTGCGACAAATTTCTACGGCTGGTTGGTTGTTTTCGGCGGATTTCATACATGGTATTAGAATTTCAGTTTAAATAAATTTTAAAATATAAGTAGTGTAATAATTTAGAAATGTAAAAAATAAAAAATAAAAAAGTATTAATAATAATTGATGTGACGCAAAAATTACAATGAGGAAACGATGCTTCTTCGCGGCCCAATAAACTCTTGAAGACAGTAATTTGCCCAATTCAAATGAAGTTTTGAGGAACCCAATGGCCGCCCAACTGGAGATGAGCAATTTTGAGGGAAGATTTAAGTAAGGTTCTTGAACTTGACAAAGAGGATGAAACTTGATGATTTTGCACTGCTCCGTTCACCAATTTAAGATCAATTCAGAAAAGGAGCGGGGCTTTCCCCCCTGTATAGGCTCCGACGATCAAGTCAGTAAGATGAAAGAGATAAACAATATAGAACAAGAATATTCAGAGAGAGTATAAATGAGAGAATAGTTTCAGAAATGCTAGTGAGAATTGCAGAAATTGCTTATATGAACTTACCAGAATGAGACTTGTGCCTGAGTATTTATAAGCTTACTCTTGATGGTTCCGTTGAGTAATGGAGACATACGCTCCTAATTATTCCTTTTGCAATAATATTTTTTGCCTTTCCGGGAAAACTGGCTTTAACTTTGGCTCCTTTGTCATAATTGATCTGCATATATTAAAATAATGGCCCTACCATGATATTTTATATTATTATCTTTATTCCAGGTCGGCTTCACCGATCTAATCTTACATAAATTACCGACCTAAATAGGGATGAGTTTTAACATTTGACCGATCTAACTTCATTAAGCTTTTACCGACTTGGGTTTCTTGAATAATGCTGACATAATTATACCGATCTGGGCTATAAGGTCTACCGATCTGAGATGAGTTTATTCCGACCTAAGCTTTAGTGAGTTTTCTTTGTTCAATTCTTCATGACTAATATAAGATTATATGACCGACCTAAATTTGTAACAGAGACTCGTTTTGTGTGATCTTTCTGACTTGAACATGGATCTGGGCTTCTTTATCTTTTAATGTTTCTTAGTTTTTAATTAATTGGGCTAGGCCCAATGGGAATTTCAATTTTATGCACATCAACAAGCCCCCCCAGTATTAGGTTTTACCGATCTAAAACTTAATACTCTTTGGGTTTTCCGAGCTAAGACCTAGCATAAAAGATATGATTTTCTAAATTAATCCGAGCCAATTTTCCGAACTAAGCATCATACCGTATTTTTACTAAGCCGTATGTGACTAAGGCGATTTTTCAGTATTTATCCGACCTATACTTCATATAAAAACATGAAATGTGAAATCCGACCTACAATGAATAGTCTCCTCCGATTGTATAATAATAAGTGTAATTTCGATCTCAAGAATTTGAACAGTTTTCGGACAAATAAATGTGATCATAAATACGTACCTTTGCGTTACCCTAGGTCGGGATTTTGAAGAGGCGGACCGGTCGGGACACGCCTTTACATTTATCAATCGATACGACTTCCAAGACCGTTTTGTGTCCTCAAAGCGTCATTAATGAATGCAGCTTTTGGTCTGCCCACGTCTCTTCGATTTCCCCGAGGCTCCATTATAAAAACCGTGATAGCAACACACATTTGGCACCCTACATTATTTGCTTTCCTGAAAAGAGAGAAATTTGTTTTTACCTTCCTTCTCCTTCCCTTTGCCGGAATTTTTCGAAATTTTGCCGGAGTTCCATCGTTGTATCCTATTTCCTGCAATCTTCGCTAAGGTTGTTGTCCCGCCGCTGTTACCTTCCTTTGCCCTACCTTTTCTTCCTTATTTCAGTCTGCAATGGCCTCCGAGAGAAGCTCAGGTACCGGAGCATCGCGCCAGACTCCGGCAGCAGGTTAGCATCCTTGTACCTTTCTTTTCTGATGATTTATTTTCTATCCTGTTTGAGCATAGGATTGATTTACCTACGATTATTTGCATTGATTGCTGTAGATTCAGCTGCCACACACGAATTTAAACCCGAGGAAATAATTTCACAAATGACTATGGCCGATTTAATAAACCTTAGGTCGACCCATTATATAGATCCTTCAGTCCCTATTCGTTTACCCGAGCCTGAGGAGAGGATAAATACTGTTTCTAAAGGTTGGGTCGGGGTGTATGAATATCATATTAACTTCGGACTGAGGTTTCCGACCCTAGACCTGTTGATCGAGATGTGTGACTTTCTGAATATTGGGCTAAGTCAACTAGTACCCAATTCCCTTAGGTTTTTGATAGGGTTCATGTATATGTGTTTTGGGGCTGGGGTCCGACCTACAGTAGACCTGTTTTTTCAATTTTATACAGTCCGTAAATACCCCTATGGTAAATGGTGGGTGACCTTCCAGAAGCGTAGGAATAGTCCTATAATAATTACCGACTCCCCTGATACCAATAAACAATGGAGGGCTAGGTTTTTTATGGTAAAGGCTGAGGAAGCAAACCTACCCTACCGTTGGTCCCCATTCATTTTACCAGTTGAACAATCCCGGGATAAGTCCGACCCCAGAATCCAATCGGACTATAAGGCGTTAAGAACCCATAGTAGCTCGGACAAATACTCGGTTAAATTTCCTTCAGAGGTTCTACTTGTTTCAGCCGGGCTAAGCCAATCCCCCAATGTAGAGAGTAAATACCTGTCCCTTGAACTCTTTATTTATGGTATCCTCATTTTTCATAGCTCGGTAATTTTGATTTCTGCAAGTTGCTTATTTTCAGGTGGTCTCAGTGGGTTCGGAAGGAAGAAAAAAGCCAACAAACCTGTTGCTGCCTCGGGGTCTTCCAAAAGAGCAGTTGAGATCGACCTTACTGAAGAGGTCGAAGTGGCCGATCCTCCTAGCTCGGCATTGTTAACCCGGGTCTCAAAAAAGAGCAGGCCGACCTCTGAAGAAATCCAGGCGGCTAAGGCTGCAAAAGCTCCACAAATTCTGTCGGGCCCTGGAGCCGAGCTGCCCAGTCCTGATGATCTGTTGGGTCCCGCAGACCCAGTGACCAAAGAGAGGGTCATCGTGCTAAGAGATCAAAATGCGAGACCGATCTCCCTAGCTCGGCCCATTCATCAGGTCGATTCGTTGGAGCCACCACCAGAGGATCTTATGCCATTTCAGGAATTTGCGGCCGAGTCCTCTCAATCTTTCGAGGAGATTATCCGAGCCAATGAGAAGCTCCGGGGCCATTTGAATGAAGTGGTGAAACAGGAGGCCCTTATAGCCTCGCATATAAAAACGGTGATTTTCCAAACATGGTTAGAAATTTTTCCTGAAATAAAAGGTTACCTGGGATATTACTTTTATACTACCTTCTTCTCAGATTTTTGCAGGTCTTGTTTAATTACGCGGCCACAAACAGAAGAACAACAGCTTTGGATATTTTAGCCCAAAGCTATGAGCTGGAGAGGTCAAAGAATCCGAACAAGGCCGTGGAGGAGTTGGAGTTTCAGCTGGGGCTTGAGAAAAGCAAGATCTCAGGGCTTGAAGCTGAAAAAACCGGGCTAATGCAGCAAAACCAAGACCTGAGCACGAAGTCCAGCCAACTGGTGACCAAGATCCAGGGCCTAGAAGCAGAGATGAAGGCCCTGAAAGAAGAAAAGTCTTCTTGGGGGAAGGAGAAAACTGCCCTGGAGAAAGCTGCCGATGAAGCTAAGAAAACTGCAGAAGAGGCTACAAAGAGAGCTGCCGAGATGATTAGCTCGGATGATGTTGAAGCAGCTCGTCAGGCCGAACTAAAAACTTTCAAGGAAGGGACCCTGCTGGAGTTGATGAATCGGCGCTTTTTTGAGTTAATCCAGTGCGGGTATACTCTGTGCTGGGATGAACTAAAGAGCTCCAGATCGGCGGAAGGTGCTCCAGAAGACTCCATAGCCCAGGGTTCTTTGCTTCCGGAGGGACGCGATCCTTACGACCTAGTAGAAGAAATCAAGCAAGAATGCCGAGACATCGGTGTTCCCATTCCAGAAAAGGTCGAAGAGGATCCGGTGGCCGACCCCCAGGAAATAGCAGATGAAGCCTCTTCCCAAGCTCCTCCTTCTTGAGATCGGCCTTCCCTTAGATCGGGCTTGCCCTTCCTTCCGGCTGTGTGAGGAATGTAGGTAGCAGGCCTAGATGCAGTTGCAGTGATGTAATCGGCTTCACACTTAATAGAATTTTTTCTGATTCTGGTCCCTTTCGAAGAACTTTTGTACTTTTCAGATCGTCCTTGTAACCGAGCTTGATTATCGAATAAAAACGATCTTTTCTATTTCCTTCAAATTTTTACTTCTTTAACTCGAACTGCTTTACTGATAATATTTCCTCAAGTGTGCTGCATTCCAAGTTCGTGGAATCAATCGTCCTTGCAAGTCTTCCAAAATATAACTTCCGGTAGGTTGAGCTTCGATTACTCGATAAGGCCCTTCCCAATTAGAAAATAGCTTGCCTTGTTCTTGTGGTCTGCTGATAGATCGGTTTCGTAAGACTAAATCCCCTGGTACAAAGGCTCGATGTTTGACCCGAGCATCATAGTGTTGCCGAACTAAATTTTTGTAATTTAGTTGATGTACATAGGCCGAGTCTCGAACTTCTTCTATCAGATCCAGGCCGAGCTCCAAGTTTTTCTGATTTTGATCTCTTTCGAAGTGCATAACTCGCGGGGCTCCATTTTGTATTTCTGGGGGGATGACTGCATTGACCCCGAAGGCCAACTCAAAAGGGGTTTTTCCTGTGGCTGATTTAGGCGTGGTTCGGTGGCACCAAAGCACGTGGGGCAATTGTTCTACCCAATTTTTTCCTTTATCTTCTAGTCTGGATTTCAGCCCGTGCAACAAAGTTCGGTTTGTGAGTTCTACTTGTCCATTTGCTGGAGGATGAGCTACCGATGCGAAACGCTGGGTGATGCCAAGTTTTGAACACAAGGCTGTGAACTCTTTAGATTCGAACTGGGTTCCATTATCCGAAATAACCGATCTGGGCACACCGAAACGACAAATGACTTGCCTCCAAAGAAACCGAGCTACGGTTCGCCCCGTAATATTTGTAAGTGCCTCGGCTTCCACCCACTTTGTGAAATAATCTATGGCCACAACAAGGTAATGGCATGAACTGATCTTAGGAAACGGACCCATAAGATCTATACCCCATTCTGCGAAAGGCCATGGGGCAATTATCCCCGTAAAACTGGAGGCCGGCAACTTGTGAATTGTCGCGTTGTGTTGGCAACTGGAACACCGTTGAACATATTCCACTGCTTCTTGGAATAACCGAGGCCAATAAAACCCGGCCCCAATTACTTTCTTGGCCAAATTCCGAGCCCCAATGTGAGATCCGCAATCCCCTTCATGTACTTCCTTCAACATGGCCTCCGCTTCTCCCGACCCCACACACTTTAGTAAAGGCATCAAGAACCCCTTTTTATACAAGTCCTCCCCGATTATCTGATAGTGTTCAACCTTCCTTTGTATTCGTTGTGCTTCCTTCCGGGATTCTGGTAAAGTGTCATCTTGTAGGTATTGCCATATAGGAAATCTCCAATCCTGTCCTTCGCTTATAGACAAGATTTTTGGTTCGGCTGTACTCCTGGTATGTACTTCTTCTACTAGGACGGTTTTGGTCAGGTGAGAAAAAACCGAAGAAGCCAATTTGGACAAGGCATCAGCATTTGTATTTTTGCTTCGTGGGACCCGCTCTATATCCCATTTTTGAATGAATTTTAATTGTTGTTGCACCAATGTTAAATACTCCTCCATTTGTCGATCCTTAGCCTTATACTCCCCCAAAATTTGTTTAACCACGAGCTGAGAGTCTGAACAAATTTTTAGATTTTCGACTCCAAATTTCCGAGCTAATTTTAGGCCGGCTATCATAGCTTCGTATTCTGCTTCATTATTTGTAGCTGTGAAGCAGAATCGTAAAGCGTACGTGTGAATTTCTCCTCCTGGGCTGGTGAGGACGATCCCTGCACCTGATCCGGACTGGCTTGAGGCCCCATCTACGTAGAGGATCCACGCATCGTCACCTTTGGCTATAGCTAAAAGCAGATCGGTTTTTTCTGACGGGCTAGATATGCTCTCTTGGCTGTCTGGTACTCCTTCAGCTATGAAATCCGCCAACACCTGTCCTTTGACTGCTGTGCGTGGGGCAAAGGTGATGTCATAATCTCCTAATTCAATGGCCCATTTGGTGAGTCGACCTGAAACTCCTGCTTTTTGTAAGATGGCTTTGAGGGGTGCGTCAGTATAAACGGTGACTCCATGCGAGTTGAAATAAGGTCTAAGACGTCGTGTGGAGTGAACTAGAGCCAGGACTAGCTTTTCTAGGCTAGAATAATTTTTCTCTGCGGCCTGCAAAACTTTACTAACAAAATAGATGGGTCTCTGGACCCGGTTATCTTCTCGGAGCAAAACCGAGCTAATGACAGATTTAGTAGTAGCTATATACATGTATAATTGTTCTCCATGAATAGGCATAGTCAAAGATGGCAAAGAGGCTAAATATTTTTTTAATTGTTCAAAAGCATTTTGACATTCCGGGGTCCACAAAAACTTATCAGTTTTCTTTAAAATGTTAAAAAATGGTAATGCTCGTTCTGCCGATCGGGCTAAAAACCTATTCAAAGCTGCTAATCTACCCGTTAATTGTTGTACTTCCCGAATTGTCCTAGGCGGGTGCATTTTCAATACAGCTTCTACTTTCTTAGGATTAACCGAGATACCCCCCTCAGAAACCATGTATCCTAAGAACTTTCCTGAAGTGGCTCCAAAAACACATTTTTTTGGATTTAACCTTAATTTATACTGGGCTAGTGTTTCAAGGGTTTCACGTAAATCAGATAAGTAAGCAAGTTCATTTTTACTTTTTACAAGTAAATCATCAATATATGCTTCCATATTTCGACCTAACTGTTTTTTGAAAATTTTATTCACTAAACGTTGAAAAGTAGCTCCAGCATTCTTTAAACCGAAAGGCATGGTTATGAAGCAATACGTACCTTTGTCTGTAATAAAAGATGTTTTTTCTTCATCTTCCTTGGCCATGAAGATTTGATGATATCCCTTATATGCATCCAAGAAATTAAGGAATCGAAATCCAGCTATAGCGTCAACCAACACGTCGATCAAAGGCAATGGGAACCAATCTTTGGGGCATGCTTTATTTAAGTCGGTGAAGTCTATGCACATGCGCCATGAACCATCTGGTTTGGAAACTAACACTGGGTTAGCCAGCCATTCCGGATAATCCACTTCTCGGATGATACGTACTTCCAACAGGGCGTTGACTTCGATCTCCACGTATCTATTACGTTCTCCCCCGAGGTTACGCTTTCGTTGTCGAATCGGCCTATGATTGGGATCAATGGATAACCTGTGTTCAATGATATTTCGAGAAATGCCAGGCATATCCTCCGGTCCCCAAGCAAAAACTTCCGCAAATTCACGCAAAAGGTTAAGCAAATCATATTGTAATTGAGGGGGCAAATCAGCCCCAATTTTTATTACCTTGTTTGGATCGGCCGCGAGGGGAATAATTCTTACCTCGGCCCCTGCTTCGATGGACAGGTCCGAGCCACCTGTTAGATCGGTAATGTTAACGGAGGTCGGCCTGATTGTAGAAGTAATTTTTGATTTCAGATCTACAGGGGTCGGTTCCTTCAAGGAAGCCATGTAGCACTGTTTTGCCTGCAAGACATCACAACGAATAGAAGCTACCCCACCTATGGTGGGGAACTTTAAAAGCATATGTACAGTAGATGCTATGGCCTGGAACTGATTTAGTCCAGGCCGTCCCAAATATACATTGTATGGTGATGGCTCATCAATGACCACGAAGTCTATGGTTTCCGTACGTTTTAGCTGTCCAGCCAGTAACGTGACGGGAATACTCAAGTGTCCCACAGGTATAACATGGTGATTGCCGAAGCCAATCAATGGTGTCCGAACTGGACTTAACTGTGCCTTGTGTAATTGACAACCAGCCAGTGCCTTGGTTGTAATTATATTGCTAGAACTACCAGTGTCTAACAATGTTCTACGTACTTGGTAATTTGAAATGTAGCAATCGATCACTAGTGGATCGTCACAATTGAAAGACAGAAATGTATCTGTGTCATCGAAAGTAATGCCTGGTGTCATGGTATCTGATTTACGCTTACCTAGAATAGAGTTCCTTTGCCGATATACCTGTTTCCTTTGGCGGTTAGAGTCGCCTTGGGTTGGTCCTCCTGCTATGGTGTTTACAATCCCTGCTATGTTCAGGTCGGTGTTACCCCCAGCATTTGGGGCTCGGGAGTCGGTTTGGGGACATTCGCGGGCAAAATGACCGGTCTCTCCACATCGGTAGCATCCGTTAGGTCATTCACGGATTGCTGAAGTCACCGGTTTAGGTAGAGGTGCTACTTGTGTATATTGAGATAGTTTCCCAGCTTGAATTAATTTAGCTATTTCTGCAGCTAAATCACGACAGTCATTAGTATTGTGACCAATGTTTTTATGGTAATTACAATACCTGCCCGGATTGAGCCGATCTGTGGGACCTGTCATGGGTCGAGCTGGGGGCAGCAGCCCTTGACTCTGAATGGCAGCATATATGTCAGCTCGGGGGACTGAGAAGGGCTCGGATACCTGCACAGTGTTTACACTTACCCCGGCCTTTGGAATGGAATTAGTGGTATTTGCAAAGTTTAATTTCTTATTTCCTCCCGATGTAAGAATTGGGGAAGAAGCTTTCCTCTTACCATATAAATCGGAAAAACTTCTTTCCCTTTCCTGTTTTATAGCTGTAGCATCTTCAACAACAGCAAAGTTAACAGCAGTAACCATCATTTCAAAATAAGAATGTGGGGGTCGGATGGCCAATTCAGTAGCTAAAGGTCCTGATCGTAACCCATTAATAAATGATCCCATCATTATTCTATCATCTTTTTCATGACATTGCCTAGACTCTATATTGAACCGATCTATGTATGCCTGTAATCCCTCTCCCATTTTTTGTGTTATGTTCATTAAATGTGAAATCGGTTTAGACAATACCTTATTACCCATGAAATTGGCTAAAAACAGGTCACCAAACTGATCTAAAGAATGAATAGAATTTCGGGGCAAAGTACAATACCAATTTATGGCCTGACCTTTAAGTGTCAGATGGAATGTCATGCATCGGTTAGCGTCGGACAGGTTGGCAGCATCCATGACGCTCATGCACTGCATCCAGTGAGCCGTGGGGTCGGTGGTACCGTCATACTTGTCAACCTTACCTAGGCCTCTGTATCCAGGGGGAAATTGTGCCATTTGAATTTCCCATCCAAAAGGATGAGACACGCGAGACGTGGGGGCAGTTCGTCCGATCTGAGTATATCCAGATCCGGATAGGCCGAGCTGGGGATATCCGGACTGACCCAAGGGGTGTCCCCCTGGGCCAAGGTAATAGTTTCCTATGTCGGGCCCGGGATAATAACTTGGATTAAGTAAAGGAATATTTTCTAAGGGCGGCTGCATGGCTCGGTTATTGCCTAAACCATAATGTTGAAACATTGTAGGATTGGAGGTAGTGGTGTATCCGGGATAATAACAGGGTTGATTCATTTGGCCAATTTGTAGGCCATGGCCAGGTTGATTCGATTGACTCATTTGTTGTCCTAAAGTGGGAAAGGGCAGGCCTGACATAAAAGAACCATTATTGAACTGAACATTGGGGGCCGTAAAGGGACCCGGAAAAGTAGGATTAGCCTGAGTATGGGCTATAGTGGTATAAACAGGTGGTGCCACAGAAAGGTTAGGAGGACCAGCAATATGACTAATTTCTGAAAAAAAGTTAACTTTCCCAGGTTGTGGAAAACATATAGTAGTAGATTGTGGGAGGAGACTAGACACTAAAGCGGCAGAGGGGTTGGACACAGGGTTGATGACAGCCTTGGGTGGGGGAACGGTTGGGGACCAGTGTAAACCATAGAGGGGTTCTGTGTTAACTGTATCTGCGGTGGTGGTAGTTGTGAGGGGGGGTTCTGTATTAAGAGTAGAGATGATAGGAGCAACATGGTTCATTAAGTGAAATAGTTCTGGAAATAAACGGAAGAACCTATCTTTTTCTGCCTGTTCCTGTTCGGGGGTGAGAGTTTCAACAAGGGTGGTAGTAGTTGGTGGATCAGATGGAGGATTAGAACTGGTGGCAGAAACGGTAGGGACCAAAGCGGTTGTAACGGCGAGCCCATTGAGGTTGTCAGAAGAAGAAGCACCCTTTCCTGAACGAGTTTGCGTCATGGTTTCAACAAATTTTATTTAAATGAGGAAAATTTGATGAAATAATCTGATCAAACGATTCCCACAGACGGCGCCAGTTGATGTGACGCAAAAATTACAATGAGGAAACGATGCTTCTTCGCGGCCCAATAAACTCTTGAAGACAGTAATTTGCCCAATTCAAATGAAGCTTTGAGGAACCCAATGGCCCAACTGGAGATGAGCAATTTTGAGGGAAGATTTAAGTAAGGTTCTTGAACTTGACAAAGAGGATGAAACTTGATGATTTTGCACTGCTCCGTTCACCAATTTAAGATCAATTCAGAAAAGGAGCGGGGCTTTCCCCCCTGTATAGGCTCCGACGATCAAGTCAGTAAGATGAAAGAGATAAACAATATAGAACAAGAATATTCAGAGAGAGTATAAATGAGAGAATAGTTTCAGAAATGCTAGTGAGAATTGCAGAAATTGCTTATATGAACTTACCAGAATGAGACTTGTGCCTGAGTATTTATAAGCTTACTCTTGATGGTTCCGTTGAGTAATGGAGACATACGCTCCTAATTATTCCTTTTGCAATAATATTTTTTGCCTTTCCGGGAAAACTGGCTTTAACTTTGGCTCCTTTGTCATAATTGATCTGCATATATTAAAATAATGGCCCTACCATGATATTTTATATTATTATCTTTATTCCAGGTCGGCTTCACCGATCTAATCTTACATAAATTACCGACCTAAATAGGGATGAGTTTTAACATTTGACCGATCTAACTTCATTAAGCTTTTACCGACCTGGGTTTCTTGAATAATGCTGACATAATTATACCGATCTGGGCTATAAGGTCTACCGATCTGAGATGAGTTTATTCCGACCTAAGCTTTAGTGAGTTTTCTTTGTTCAATTCTTCATGACTAATATAAGATTATATGACCGACCTAAATTTGTAACAGAGACTCGTTTTGTGTGATCTTTCTGACTTGAACATGGATCTGAGCTTCTTTATCTTTTACTGTTTCTTAGTTTTTAATTAATTGGGTTAGGCCCAATGGGGATTTCAATTTTATGCACATCAATAATAATAAAATTATATTCAATCTAAAATTTCATAATAGAGCATCAAATTCATATGAACTCAATAACGGTGCCAATTAAAATTTTATATTTAATATTGGAAATTTTTTTTTTTTTAAATGCATATGAATTTTGTAGCACACAATGCAAGGTAAATCTCCAAACACCACAACAATGAAGTCATTAAGGAAGGAAAGACTATTTAAGAGACCATTGTCGACTGTTGTTATTTGTACTACGTACTTGTGACTAAAAGTCGCGTCATTGCATTGCGAGTAACTATGCAGAAATTGATACAAATAACCAAAAATGTGGTGAAAAATGGAATAAATTGAGGTGGGAATGCTTTAGTTAATTAAAACGGTTAGGCGTAGCTGGAGTAATTTCAATATTATTCACAGAAACGCTAATTACATGGTTAAATATTGTTAAACCTCAAAGGCCAGAGCCAGTAAGTAGTAGATAATCTTTGATAATTATCAAATCAAATATTTTGTGATTAGTAATATTGAAATGTTTTTTGGTGTTCTATCAATTGCTGTTGGACGATCTCCAACTCCACATTTGAAAGCCTGAATTATTACGCAAAAATAATTCCAAAGTTGGAACCCAAAATAATAATAATAAAAAATAATTAAGTGAGTTTAATTAGAGCCCACTAGTTTTGATTTGAATCATAGTGGCGAAACTATGTGTGTCCACCATCCTTGAAATTATTTGTTGAATTTAATGTAAAAAAATAATATTGCTCAGCTGGGGTTGTCAAATTCTTTGAATTATTGGTCCAACCTTTTCTCTCAAATTGATAAAAAAAAAAAAAAAAATTAATTTTCTTATTTTATTGTCGACGGCGCCTTCTTCTTCTGTTTTTAGCAGAGCCCAAGTCGAATTGGTAGCGTACGTATCAACAGTTGAACACACACACACACACACTACATTTGTCTCTCTGTTCTTAGTAATTCGTTTAATGAAGTAGATGGACATGAGACACGACGATCTTAGTACATCAATCTCAATTATGTTTTACTCGTATTCTTATATTTTAGTATTCTAAACTAATAGAATATTAATAAGCGATAGAGTCGTAACTCAAAAAATAACATGCTACGATAATAAGGCATCAATTCAAATTCTATTAACATTACTCGTATCAAAATATTAAAAGTTATTTCTTGGTAGTGGTATATTATGTTCCATCTGCTGTATAAAATTGTTGTCGATGCTTGTCTTTGTATATATATGCTCCTATATAAGTAGTATATAATTTCTCCAGTTGTAAATGTATTATAAAAGTAGATTATTTATTGTAATAAATTTAATCCTCTCTTATATTTTTATATGGAGTGTCTGTTTTGGCCTTCGGAATAAGATTATTATTTTTTTGTTATATATACTAACATCCAATCCGATAGAAAATGTATGTTACTATACATTGCAGTGAAAGCTCTATCAAAATAACTCAAACTTTATATTAACGTAAACTTCGAAGTGCTTACAAGTAAAACTTCCTTCAAAATATATTTACCTCTTTTCAATCGTTCAATAATTATCAAATTTCAGAATTCATCTAGCCACAACGTACTTTATCACCATATTTTGTAAGAAGATTACATCATTATCGTTATATTTATTCAAACCATATGACATATTTCTATATCGCGAATATATGAAATAGTTTCATAATCCCTTTGTTCTATTAGAATAGTCAACTTTCATACATGTATACATTTTTATGGATATGAAGGTACAACGCATAAAATAGTTAATTTGATGCAATTTGTTCTATTTACATTTTTATTTTTAAGTGTGAATTAATTGTGAATTAAACATAATTGTATTAGTAATTGCAGAAGGAATAACAAATTTAAAAGTTAACTATTCTATTGAAAAAATATTTTTGAAAGTGTACTATTCTAATTAAACGGGAAAAGAGGATATGATGCAAGACAAGAGTTCTAATTCTAAAAGTAGGAATGTTTTAGTAGTAGTAGTAGCATCTTACTATCATAGGCTAGCTCTTGCTCTTTTCCCCATTTGAAATTTAGATTTATCCCATATATGCCTATTAAGTTTTTATTTCGAATTTTGTAAAATTACCATTGTTTCTTGATATTTTGAATAAGTATTTTCAAATAACAAATAACTAAAATTAAAAATTTTGAGTTTTTCTTTATATTGATATCGAAGTGATGTAACTTGACAAAATTAGAAAATTAATTTAAAGGAAACTAATGATAACTTTTCAAACATAGTGAAGAAATAATGGTATGATAAAATTCTTGAAAGATTTTGTATTTTCTCTAAAAGAGTTTATTTTATAATATTTCGATGTCGTTGGAGTGGGGGTCTGGTGAAAAATGTCAAACTGCCTATAAGTAACACTAGAAAATAAAGAGAGAGAGATATTGAGATTAAAAATAAAGAAAGATCAAGGGCATCATCATCGTTGATAATTGATCAAAAATCAAAATAAACAAAAGAACTTAAGAAAGTATGAGAAATTAGTATCCAGTCGAAGAAGTGATGGTGACCACACAATTATTAAACAAAAGTTTTAAAAAGGCAAATTGAAATGCTTAACAACTACTTTATTCCCAGCCCATCAATTTCCACCCTATTCTGTGTTGGCACTTGGCATTGATTGAGGTGGGGGTGCCCCTCCCATTATCACTTTCCTCTTGATAAAATTATGTTTTTCTTCTTTCTTTTAACGATATATGTTTTTATTAATTATATATGATTCGTAATTAATCTATTTTTAGAAAGAGAGAATATAAGTAAATAAATTGTGACAAACATTTTATTTAAGTATATGACTTTTTAACCCAATTTGAGAGTTTGAGACAACATACAATACAAAATTAATCCTACTATTTACTTGCGTTGGGGTTCATCAATCTCTTTGTCAAAGTTAGCTATGTAACAAAAAAAAAAATAATAATAAAAATAATTTATGGCTAAACATATATAGGCTGATAATATGTATAGTGAAAATTTATGATGGGTTCTTACCAGTGGCGAAATCAGGAAAAAATGTTTGACGGGTACAACATATATATGAACAAAATTTATCTTTACAGTAAAATACATGTATAAAAAAAAAAAAATTGCCATTGAAAAATATCCTATACTAGTAAAGGTGGGAGAGGGGGTTGGAGGGGTTCGAGGACTACCCCCTCCTAGATCCGCCCATGGTTCTTACTATGACTACCACCATTGCTGGCATGACAGTCACGTAACAAAAGTAATTGACATTAAAAATTAAATTACCGAATAATCCTATTATCTTATGTTCATTAATTATTGAATTTTTTTACACCGAATATTTTTACTCTAATCAATCAACGTTGCATTCTATTTGTGGGGACTTGGGAAGCGGAGGCACTATACTCAATATGTGAAGATATTATCCTATGTTCAAAATATCTAACTAGAAATTCAACACTGCATTTTCTTATCATATTGTTTTTTTTGTTTATTGGGTGGGGCAACCAAGATTAAATCACGGGCACCACGCACTCTGCGCTTAGAGGTTTTTTTTTTTTTTTTTTTTGTAAATATTTTTCATCGATTTTTATTTATATATTTAACCTTTTTTTTTTTGTTTGTTCTCTTCACATCTGTTTTCTCTTGTTTTAAAATGACTAAGTGTGGCAGTTTTTTATTTTTATTTTTATTTTTATATATATATAATTTTTTTTATAAGTATAAATAAACAAACTTTCAGTTATTCCTGATACATTTTTTAAGATTTACTTAGATAGTTTATCATTTACTAAATTTGAAGCAACTTTAGGTAAAAAGTTGTTCAATCGTTGTTTTTGATCGATGTATTACTAGTGTTATTGCAAGGGTTCGCTTAATGATAGTAAATAATATGGAATCAACTCCGAATGTTTAAGAGAGAAAAAATAGCCAGTTCTGATTAAGTTGGTATAAACCAATTAAACAAATAAACCATTACCTTTTTAAAATTTATTTTATTGACAACACAAATAAGCAGTTACTTGTAATGGACAACTCAATATTTGAACGAAATAAATTTCGTATCCAAATTTAGTGATATTAAAATCACTAATAAATATAAAGTTTTGTAACCAAGACAATAAATCCATATTAATAATTCCGGTAATAATAATTAATTATTATATTAAATATTAAATTCCGGTAATAATAATTAATTATTATATTAAATATTTTAACACCCGTCTCTAATAAGTATTTCCTTTTAATTCAATACACACATTAAGTGGGTGGATAATTCATTTTATCACTCCTATTTGCGTTTTATTGTTTAAATACATATTAAATAGAAATTTGTCTAATCTCGTATGAGCATTTGAAAATACATTATAATTAATTAATGCTATTATAGGGTAGAATTATAATTTTAATATTTTTAAAAAAGTACATAAAAAATGTGTAAATATATATTTATTTGAGGACAATTTTTTCTCTCTTTAAAATAACAGTTATTTAGAGACAAAAATATATATAAATATATATAATTTTTTTTAGAATATCTATACTATTGCAATAATGATGGGAACAATGGTGAAAAATATGGTTAATCCTACAAGGTCATGCATGAATTCTTGTTGATAATATCGTTACCGCTGAATGATCGGATACTATCTAATCCACCTTCAAGCCCTCTCCCAGAGAGTAGGACCAGGACTCGGACCCGGAGCCCAGGTCTCCCCACTGAATATTGAGCTCTTCACCTCACCAAGCCACCCCACCACCACCCCCCCAGCCCAGTCCCCCGGGGGGTCTCTCTCCCTATACTCATTACCTCCCCACTTTACTCCCTAGTCCTAAATAAAGATTTGAATAGTAATAATAAAACAACTAAAACTAAGCATTATTTTCCAACTTTGTGTGTTGACGAAATTGCCCTTCCAAAGTCCAAAAGGCGTATCTCCTCTATCAGTTACCATTACATCCTTAGCAGTTGGCATCTCTGTCTTTATCGTCCAGTCACCAGTGTCCGCCATTTTTTCTCACCATTTTCAATCCTCTCTCTTTCTCTCTCTCTCTCTCGCTCTCTCTTCTCTCTTCAGCCACACACATCCCGCACTTCCTCTCCGATATGCCAATATTTTTCCATAAACTCTTTAACCCCTGAATCATCAATTCTTGATTTTTTTTTTTAATTTTTAAATTTTTTTTCGTTTCTTCCTTTTGCTGCGACATAATTAGTCGGGAGATAAAAGCAGCCGGCGATGGAGGATCGGAACGCCGTCAGGTTGATGAACAGTGGTGCGTACGACACCGTTTTCGAGCTTGTCATACCTTTTCTGACCGACCCGCGTGACAGGGATGCGGCGTCCTTGGTGTGCCGGACATGGTACGAGATCGACGCCATCACCCGCAAGCACGTCACCATGGCGCTCTGCTATACAGCAACTCCCAGGCAGCTGTCTCAGAGGTTTCCCCATCTGGAGTCCCTCAAGCTCAAGGGGAAGCCACGCGCTGCTATGTTCAATCTGATTGCTGATGATTGGGGAGGGTATGTTACTCCCTGGGTCGAGGAAATCACCAGGTCTTTACGTCAGTTGAAATCGCTCCATTTGAGGAGGATGATTGTGAGCGATTCAGATCTTGAACTTCTGGCCTCCAATAGGGGTAAACTTCTTGAAGTGCTCAAGCTTGACAAGTGCTCTGGATTTTCTACGGATGGACTTCTTCATGTCACTCGTAGTTGTTGGTAATACAGCCGTCTTTTCTTTTTTCCTCTTTTGTGTGTGGGGATTTATTTACTTTACCTTTCGTCTCTTCTTTCCAAACCGAAGTTGGACTTCTTAGGTGTTCTTGGAAACTTATCTTGAACTATTCGTTTTTGTTCGTTTTAATCTTGGGTTTTTTACTAGATTTCTGGATGAACTTCGACTGGTTACACCTTTATGGCTTAACGGGAATATTTTAATTTGGATTTTGAATCTTTCACCTAATATGAGATTGCTGCGTTTTTCTTGTGTGTGTTGGGTCATAATTCTGACTTTTTGCTTGTTTTCTGGTAGCAGTAGTGTTAAAGTACCACTAATTTATTCACTAATCAATTCTATAAAAAGTTGGAATGTTTTGGTTCTGCCAAATCAGGTTTTGAGTCCAGGAGATAACCAAACAATTTCAAGATTCTAAATAAGGAAAGGTGTATTTGAGTAGAGGCATTTTCTTTCTGTTATAAGGGATCGAGAAAATTTGCGAATTGATGGATAGTGTAGTTTTTGGTAAAACTATGCGAGTGAGAAATATTTTCTCGTAATTGCCAATGCATTTCAAGTATGTTATCTGAGCTTCTCTGTGTAATGTATTTGCTATGCTTTGAGACTCTGGCTAATTGGTTGGGTCACTCTTAAGACATATTTGAGGACATTTGACGGATGCACAAGGTTAAGACACATTTTGATATCCTTAGGCATGGTCTTTCATTCCACAATGCAGATGTGCAGAAATTTTCCATGTTGATGTAGTGTATGAAAGCTGATTAAGAATGGAAGGAAAAAAATGGATGGTTTAAGTTGAAAAGGGAGCTAGAATTTTGTTCTTGTGCTTAAAGTTGATGAGTGAAGATGTTAGTTTTCCATTGTAAAAAAATATTTGTCTTCTTTTGCTCTTAAAATTCTTCATATTGGAGTTTTCTTTGCATTCTGTTATGGATTGTGTATAGTGCAGCCCACCTCTCTTGGTGGTTGGTTTTCATGTTTTTCAACTGAAGCTATATGGATTCTTAATGTTCTTTTTTCCATTGACCTTTATGTATTTGCAGTAATTTAAGAACCTTGTTCTTAGAGGAGAGCAGAATAACCGAAAATGATGGCCAATGGCTTCATGAGATAGCATTGAACCATACTACTCTTGAAAATTTGAACTTTTACTTGACAGAGTTACTCAAGGTCAACTTCCAACACCTTGAACTGATTGCCAGAAGATGTCCTTTGATCTCTTTGAAGATCAGTGATTGTGATCTTCTAAGTCTTATTGGCTTCTTTCGAGCTGCAAGTGTTCTAGAAGAGTTTGCTGGTGGATCCTTTAATTATCAAACAGAAAATGCTGGTGAAGGTGACTTCAATGAGCAATTAGAAAGATATGCTGCTGTGTCATTTCCCCAAAAGTTATGTCAACTGGGTCTGACATACCTTGGGAATAGTGAAATGCCAATTGTATTCCCAGTTGCTGGTCGGCTTAGGAAATTGGACCTTCTTTATGCTCTGCTCGACACGGAAGGCCATTGTCAACTGTTACAAAGGTGCCCCAACTTGGAAATTCTTGAGGTAAAATTTTACTAGTTTGTGTTTCAGTGTATGATCCATATAATAAGTGGCTCCACATTTTAGGTTGTTTATATTGTTTACTTCGTTTGTTTCATTAGAAGACTCCATTTAGTAATACTGTTTTCACTTACAAAGTAGACTCTTCTAATGGAATAGAGGGAGTATCATTTAGTCTTTGTGCGAAAGTTCTCATCTCTAGATGTGGAGTTGTGATCGTCATGTTTAGAAATCAGTATAGGTTTTATATTCCATTAATTGAGTTTACCAATTTAGTTTAAAATATTAACAGTTTAATAGTTTTGAATGTCTTGACATGTTAGTTTAATACATCTTACCTTTCTTTTAGCTTCATGCTTCAACAATATATGTTTTCATAATGAGTGAGTTTTATTTATTTTGTGGCCTAATTAATAACTGATTTAATATGTTTTGGCCTATGGATTAGACAAGGGAGGTTATTGGCGATAGAGGATTAGAAATTGTTGCTCAATTTTGCAAGAGGTTGAACAGACTTAGGATTGAAAGAGGTGCTGATGAACAAGAAATAGAGGATGAAGAAGGTATTGTTTCGCATAGAGGATTAATTTCGTTGGCACAAGGGTGCACTGAACTGGAGTATATTGCTATATATGTTTCCGATATTACAAATGAAGCTCTCGAGTGTGTAGGCGCACACTTGCAGAAACTCTGTGACTTTCGCTTGGTATTGCTAGATCGAGAAGAAAAGATAACTGATCTTCCCCTAGATAATGGAGTTCTATCTCTTTTGAGAGGTTGCTCTGGACTTAGAAGGTTTGCTCTGTATCTTAGGCCAGGGGGTCTGACAGATCTTGGTCTTGAATATATTGGACGATACAGTCCAAACGTAAGATGGATGCTTCTTGGTTATGTAGGGGAGTCAGATGCTGGTCTGCTTGCATTTTCTAGAGGTTGCCCAAGTCTACAAAAGCTAGAAATGAGAGGTTGTTGCTTCAGCGAACTTGCAATTGCTACTGCTGCATTGCAACTAAGATCCCTAAGATACTTGTGGGTGCAAGGTTATAGGCTGTCATCTCATGGTGGGGAAGATCTTTTAGCTATGTATCGCCCTTTCTGGAATATTGAGTTGATTCCTCCAAGAAGAGTTACTCCTACTGATCCAGATACTGAAGCAGTAGTTGAGCATCCGGCTCATATACTTGCATATTATTCACTTGCCGGAGAGAGAACCGATTTTCCTTCCTCTGTTGTACCTTTGCGACCACCTGCTACCTTCTGATAAACTTGTGTATAAAAACCACCTTTCACTCGGAGAGATTTTGTTGTGTTGTTCGGATGCAGTACTTTTGCTCATAGGTTCTTGTAGGCTTTCCCCATTTAAGGTGGGGTTTGTTCATTTCAGATATCAGTCAGAGATATTTTTCTTGTAATATTTTGATTTCTGTTCATGTTGAGGAACCCTTTGGGTGCTTGGTTGTATGCTTCCCTGACACTCCTTTGTACTGGGATATTTGTAGGATTCAGGTTAGTGCCATGTTGGTTCTGTTGTACTTAACAGTTACGGTTAAACATGTATACAAAGGTCGGCATAAACTTGATTCTTTGCCAAAATCTGAATTTGATCTAGTATTGGCGCATTTGTTTTAGGAATATGTTAATGATCATTAGGCTTGGAATTCTTCTGAAAGGAAGAATGTTACAGCAGAAGTAGAAGCTGGAAGTTATGCATGAAATGCAACTGAATCAGATTCTTCAGTTGCTGCTCCATTTGGAATGTTGGAATAATAGAATATATCTGTGGATTCATTTTTGTGGTTTGATGATCAGAATGGCATTCCAAATGGCTATGGTAATGACCTTATTTCGGAGGCCAAATAGAGGCAGCAGCATTTCAGAAAGTGAAGTGACTTCTGAATCTGAATGATTCTTGGAGAGGCTTCATCCCCTTTCTTGAAGATAGTAGTAATTAGTAAGTAGCAATAATTGATTTCCATTCCATGCCTATAAAAGGTTACGTTTATGATATTCGAAACACGACTCTTTATACGGATGAAGGGATGTGTAAGATCGATCCAAAAACCTAATGAAGTGAAGGGGAATAGGCCATCTTTGTTCTTAATCGGTACGAATTACGGTTACTTCCAAGGTTGTCTTGTGAATGGACAGATTTTCATTCCATTCCATTCCATGTGGACGAATGCTAAGTCTTGGCAGAGAGCACTGACTTAGTTACATGGAAGTTACGGACTTACACACGAATGACAAATCCACTTAGGAATTCCACAACAGTCTCAACGGCATTATGAAAGTGGAACATAAAACCTCAGTGGTGATTGGGCGATGTGTAGTTTCTCAATGTGGTGTGCGAGCTTATAATAGTGGTGTTTGGTCTCTGTTCCCAACGTGGTATAGAGACGACTTCAATGTCGTATTCGCAGTAAGCAGTGATGGTGTCTCAAGGTAGTGTCTAAAGTATATTAGAAGACGTTCTCTAGTGTATACAGTGACTCTAATGTAAGTTATAGTAACATTAAGTTTGCACAAATTATGAAAACAAAGAAAAGAAAAGTAAAAGAAAGTTTAAAATTAGGATATGATATCGATCCGTAACAACAGTGTACTACTTTTTGAAGCATTAATAAGATTCAAATTCAGCATTCACTTTTGCCCTGCCATTACCATAGAACAAAGTGCACAAATCTCTAAGTTGATTGGATTTGCAGGGCGTCTTTTTGTGGACGGGCTAAATAAAAGCATATCAACTACAGTGATGATTGAACATAATTCATATCCGATCTTTTGAACGGCCCAGTTAAAACAAAGGTTCTTGGACCCAATCAAAATATCTTACTTAAAGTCCAAGACACTATGACCCAAATAAAAAAAGAAAGATCACCAACTTGTGACGGACAATTCTCTTTCACTAAAGAGCTTAATTGTATAACTATTTATGACAGAAGCGTTGAACCATGAATGACTGGTTCCTCAGTTCCACTAAAGAGTCTAAGGCTGTGGCGTTGAAGAAGACATTGTAAATGATTTCCTGTGTTAATATGCATCGAAAACGGTTGAACTGCAATGGCTGGCCGGCGGAGAACGTCCCGACCGGAAAGAAAGCTGATCCTTAATTTTATGCCTTTTCAATCAAAGATGCATGGGAAGGACGTCTAAAGTTGAGACAACGAATGAATTATTGAGTAGTGGGTCATCAAAAAAAACAACAAAGCAAAGAAGAAAAAAATGTTTTTATCAAAGCAATTTATATTAGCTGGTTTGCAATCTTGAGCAGAATAGTTACATTAATTGTGTGGTGATAATATTGGTACACCTTTCTCTCAAATTGCTGCATGTGCTTTCGTCACTCATCACCTTTAAGTGGAGAAATTATTTCATACATCGTTACATAAATTGATATTATATATCTAACTCGTATTTTAAAGGTAAATGCATAGATTTATTGCCAAATTACATCTTAATTTTGATTGGTTTGTAATACTAAGGATGTGATACAACGATTATATAAAATAATTTTTTCTTTATGAAAAAGAAAAGAGAAAAAGTTTACTACAATAGTAGTAGATAAAAGAGAACAGGTGAGTACATGTAGGAAAGGCAATAATGATCAAGTTGCATTTTTGGACAAATTTTTTAATGCTAAAATAGAACAGCCTGCTTAGTCAGTCGGCGCCGTCATGCATGCAATATTGAGGTTTAATTTCTCTATTTTAATAAGCTGAGCCGTAAGAGAGAGAAGATCGATTGCTGCTAGCCTGCTACGTACGTACGTAAATGACGACGGATATTTTAACGGTGTTTTTAATATTATAAAGTAAATTTTTTTTAATGAAACAAATGAAGTATCGAAACATTTTATATTGAATATGAATCAAAGATATGATGTATTGTGCTTGGATGGAATCCATCGTGGGTTTAATTACTCTTTTTCATTTCTTTAAGAAATTTGGTATTGCCAAATGCACTTATTGTGAATATGTGATCTATCCCACTCCCAAAAGATTAACCCTTGAAAGTAAAATAATAATTTATCGTTGAAAATAAATTTGTATAAAAATAATATAAATTATTACTCAAAGACATCACCAGCGATTGAACTGAATTGGAGGACCCAATTCCAATGGTGGCTAGCTTGTGGGTTGGTGCACTTTTTGGTCAATTTAGCAATCCATTAATTCTAAGTTAACAACAAAATAGAAAGGTGTAGAACTTATTTTTAATTATATCTCAATGGCTTTATTATATACGTAATTAGCATCCTCTTCTCTATAACCTCAGCCTCAAGTAAAGGAAAGAAAGAAAAGTGGTTCAATCATGCATGGTTTGTTTGATCTTTGGTGTATGTCTAACGACAAATTAGCTTATATGTATATGATATATCAATTTATAGATATGGATAAATAGAAGAGCACTACCAAAATTTTACTTCGGAACTTTTCACTACGAAATGAGAAATATTTAACTCTGTAATAACGTGAGTAAAATTTTTGAGGGATGATATCTTTATTCGAACATTCAGACCCACACACTAGTACAAGTTGAGAGGCCGACTTCACTTTTTTCTTTCCATTCCTGTTTAAGTTCCAATAGGAAACAGTAGAGAATCTCAAACGTATCCAATCCCAAATCTGAAATCTTTACTTGTTTAAATCAAATTAATTACCATGTATGTATGTACGAGAATGAGCTAGCATCACATGATTTATAGAATTAAAATTCTTTATGTTTGGCATGTATAAGAATCTAATAATTTAAACTATTTATATCTCTTAAAGGCTATCTAAGATTCCTCCATTTTTCAGAAATGAAATGCCCTTATTCTTATTTTTATTCTCGCACACCCTTAGGGAATCAAATCATTCATATTTATCAGAAAGAAAGAGAAGTAGCTAGCTTAGCTTAAGGCTATGTCGCATTCCCAAGGTCAAAGGAAGTAAAAATACATGATTAATTTGCATTGTATGATTAAATGTGAAAGATGAATCTCAATCGGGTTTAAAAGTTGGTGGCGGGTAAGGTCGGCAAAATGGAATTTCAAGATTTGAAAAGCTAAATGATCTAGCTCTCTTAAAATGACTTGAAGCAGAAGCTCCACTCCATCAAAGTTTCAACATCACTCTTGCATCACAATATGAATGTATCTTTTTCTTTTTCTTTTTTGTGTGTTCTGTTTCTGTTTCTGCAATGTGGAGTTTAAAGCAGAAGATGCTTTAGTAAGTGGGATGCACACTCAGCCTTTTGCTCAATAAAAAGTGATAGTGATGAAACTATAGGTCAACTTGCCCAACAAAATTTAGTCTAACCAACCAAGCCAATCACAGATCGATACTCTCATCAAGTTTTCTGGGTGCTGCCTGACTCAGCTCATACCGTACCCTAGGGTAAGACGAGACGAACACCATCATTAAACATTTTTTTTTTGGGATTTTTTCATCGCGGACTTGGCTTTTGAGTGAACAAATTTCCCACAGGAAATATCTTGTGGTTTGGATCATGCAATGACTATGAATCTTTGATATTCTAAGATGGGAAAAACAAAAGGGATTTCATGCAAGAAGAAGACAGTTACACAGATTTTCAAGAAGGGAAATATTGTACAGAGTCTTTATAATCTACTAGAAGAAGGCAAATATGTAAACACTGCAAAACAGAGATGCTATTTTAATTAACTTCCAACAAGAACTGAGGAATAATCCCTTATGACAGAATGGGTTCCTGTTACATGATTTTCACTTCATTTGCAAGAAAAAGGGAGTGATGTTCCAATTTCCCATCCTCAAAGAACATACTTTCTTGGTTGAATGTGAAACTTTGAGTTAGCAATACAGTGATTAGCTCCATAACGACCACGTGATGCCACATCGAATAGAGATCCAATGGAGTCATCGCATTCCATGGAATCAAAAGCCATCAAAAGCCCTTCGTCCGAGTTGTTCCAGTCGAGCAGTCTCTTTGATGCATTTCTAGATTTCTGCGATGGCGACATCGCGAGGGACTTGTCAAGAGAAACACATTTACTGATCTCCTGCTGCGTTTGATCGCCATTTGGAAGATGGACAGTTGTGATGTCATGGATGCTAGGTCTCTTTTTGTCTTTCCCACCTGAATGCTGCCTGAGAAAGTACTTCTGAGCATGGCTTGCAACTTGTGTTGGAGTCTTGGATATCACAAATTTCCTGGAAATATTTCTCCAGTCCCCTTTACCACATGTCTGAAGTCCCATTAGAAACCTCCTTCAATTTTGAACACAAAACAACAATGTCACAGATACAATATTGAAAGACGATTGGCCTTCACATAAGAAGTTACAAACAGACTCAAACTAGGAAATGGACACAATATAATTACACTAACATGTGTATCTTCAAGTTTTCACCTTCAACCATGTTCTGATCTTTTAAGATTAAAGTTAAAACTAAGATCATAAGGTGTCAAATGTTACAATTCTTGATAGTTTCTTCCCAATTGACTCATTTACAAAAAGAAAAGCTAAGCCTTAGATGCCGCCAACTACTGAAGATTTTAGACCTGCACATCTCCAAATAAATCAAGAAAAGGTAAAGAAAAACATGGTTTTACCTGTGCTCATCTTCAGTCCAGGGTATGCCTTTCCTTCTTTCTTGATCAATAGACCTTCCTCTTTTCCTAAAGTTATGAAAGCCACGATTATCCATTAATTCAAAGGTTAAGGAAGAGGCTAAGTACCCGGGAGGTTGGACCAGCCCGGCTTCGATATTGTTAACATCGGCAACCAATTCCTGGTACTGATTAATCACATCGGAAACTGACTTTCCACCCGGGATCATATCCGCCACTCTGAACCACCTATCTGGAGTTCTCTCATCAACGAGAGCCAGAGCGCGCTCAAAAGCTTTGTTCTCCTCTCTAGTCCATTTCGTGTACTTATTTTGCGGTAGCAACAAGTCGGAGTTCGAGTAATAAGAAGAGGGATACAAGGCCTCCATATCTACAACAATCTATCTCTTTAGATGTAAGTCCCTTCTCCAAAATCGAAGATTTTAAAGTAGCCAAGGAAGGCCCTCACATAAGTAGCTCAAGACTGGTGAGATATTCCAAAGTATGAAGATAGAAAAAGTTGAGATTTTTTTTCCCCAGAATCATTTACTGGGAATCAAAATACCCTTTAGATAAAAACAGCATCAATCCAAGAATCACGAGTGGAAAAAAAATCCTAGCTTCACAGATTCACTGGAATCTTGGAAAAGCACCAGTTGGGCCAACTGAGGGTAACTGATCGATCTGCAATAGCACCCAATCAAACCCCACAAGGGAAAATGAGAATAATTCTTGGGAATTGAAGTCAGCAGTGAGAGAAAAGAGAAGGAAAGTTCGTTTCTTTTGTAGATACAGAACAGAGCAAGGGAAAAAAACAGAGCAATGGGATACAAAATGTTAGAACGCAAGTGGTACTAGTAGTAGCTGGTGGTGGTCGAGTACGAAGGCGAAAGAAAGAAGTATGAGAACCAGAAAAGTTGACATGAAATCTCAGTTTGTTTCTTCCCGGCGGGGACTGGTGTTTGTCTAGAAAACAGTACTACTCAGGTGTTGTTATTATACAAGTTCATGTGTCCCCCGGCGGCTCTTAAATCTTGCTTTGGATATGGATGGATGGATGGTGAAGAAGCAAAGCAAGCAATGACATCAAAGCTTTGAGCCAGCTTGGAAAGCATTTTTGTCATCAGAATTTTTACTCGTTTTTGTCTTTTTGGTTAAATCTTTTGATGTGGCTTTCTCTATCAATCTTTATTAACTTTTTTTTTTTTTTTTTCCTTCGACTTTTCACTTTTCAGTTTAACTGGTGGGAGGGAATTGGGTGCCCGCAGCGCCCACGGGAGCAGGACAGGGCATTTGGTGGCAAGGCGGCTTGCTGCATCAGTTAGGCTTGGAATTGGAAGGATCAAACTGTTAAAAGTCGGTTTATTTCGTGATCAAATTTAGAAATTTTTGTTTAAGACGAGAAATACTTTTTAGAGATTTGTGTAAGGAAAAGAATAAAAAGTGTAACAATGAGAATATTTTTTGTAGTAATGCGAGTGTAATTTTTTGAAAATAACTTTAAATATAAGAAAAAATGAAGGTGGAGATTGAAATTTTTTTTTTTTTTTTTGGTGAAGAAAGAATAAAAATTTTCTTGGAATAATAACAAAGAGACCAGATAATTCATTAGTTTTTTGTTCTCTAATTCTATTTCCATGTACACTTGACTAAAAAGTTTAAAAAGTGAAGATACCCCGAGTTTTGGCCGTGTGGCTTTCTTTTTAATTAACAAGTCAAATAAAATACGCATCTTATGAACACATTCTGTGTGAAAGTAGCCTTATTGTGTTATAATTATAACAATAATAATGTAGCTGGAGTTGAGCAAACGTTCAATGGTTAGACGCGAAGACATTAATTTATTTAAATCGCAAGTTTGAACTCTACTTAAATAACGGAATGAAAAATTAAGGTATAGAATTCACTAAGAGACATAAGATCGCAACAAATAATACGGAGTAATAAAATAATAAGAAGTACCTATTGAAACTCTTCTATGTGTATGAGTCGAGTAAATTATTAGATATATTTCATTATTCCTATTGATATTTAGTTAATCTACCGAACGGTCTATGAAGTTTTGTAAAATTATCCTAGTTCTCTTTGACTAAAAGGATTTGCTGGTTTTTTTACTATTTGAAAGCGTGAAATTCTTACTATCTAGATAATGTTAATTGGAAGTTTGACTGAAAAAACTTTTTAAAAAAGGATGTAACAAACGTCCAAATAAAATATCTTATTGTTAGTGCATATATTTTTTATTCTCCTTTATCCCATTAGAATGGTTCACTTTATATTACTAAAAATAACACTATAAAATTAGCTCCTTTAATAAATCAGAGGGAGTGAGAGAATATATTTACATAAATTTTAATATCTGGTAAAGGGACCATAGTTATAAGACCTTGACTTTTAGGCCCTGTTTGGTAAGTAGACTCAAGACATGGTTTGGCTTGAGTCTCATTTTAATTTTATAATAATTTTTTGTCATTCCCAATAAGTTTTTTTTTACATTTTCTATAAATATTTTTACATTTTCAACATATATTTTTACATTTTCAATGTAATTTTAATATTATAAAATTAAAATAAAACTCAAATCATGGCTTGAGTCTACTTATCAAACGTGGCCTTAGTAATTTTATAAAATCTCAATAAGGATAAATTAAATTCATCCCAAATAATTTATTATATTTTGTTTCTTTATATAAAAAAGTTAATATGATTTGTTACTGAGTTTATCATTACTCCTAAATGCAAACATAACATAAAAGATTATCTCTTCGTAAGGACACTCACTCACAATATTTCTATGAGAGTTATCAGTCTTTTAACTTGGGGAATTTAATTATTTATTCTATGGATATTAGTCTCCTAATGTAGGAGTAATTCTTTCAACAAAATGAAAATAATCCAGAAATGGGGTTTGTAGTTTGTACTAGGAATGAAAAATGGGGAGACTCTACTTTAATACGTTAAATATAAACTTACGTAAGGAACAAAAAAGCGCCTGTAGCTCAGTGGATAGAGCGTCTGTTTCCTAAGCAGAAAGTCGTAGGTTCGACCCCTACCTGGCGCGCGCATGTTTTTTTATTATTTGGAATCATTTTTTGGTTGCCTGTTGGGTATTGGTGGACGTGGATCCAACATGGCCACGGGCCCATTTCCATCTTTTGTGACTGGGCCTATTCTCCTTCTGTCGGCAAAACTTCATTGGCTTATAGGGCATTTCACCACTTTTGTCAATTGGGCAATTTTGGGGGCCTATTTACCAAAAGGCAAAACCTGATTATAAAGATTCATAGTATATATATTTCCTTCCAAGTAAAATGCTTTTACCAAAATTGATGCGATATTTTCTCCAATAAACCAATCAACGCAAAAAGGAGGAAAGATGGCAAAGCTGTAATAGCTATTTCTTCCCCCCCACCATTTTTTTATCCTTTTTCTTTTTGTGGTTGTGGTGGGGGTTTGTCACTCATGCCTTAATTTCTATCAATAACATGAGAAGAGAGACCATGCCAATTTCAGTTCAAAAGCAAAGTAAAAGGGATACTATCGTATTGTGTTTTCTTTTAACCTTTGGACTTTATGTCTTTTCAGTTCGTATATGTGAAACAATACTTTCATGGAAATGAAATCTAGCTTTATTAAGCCTTTAACATGTAAAAGTTGTAGTGCTCAAAAGACCGACAGTGCATGCAAGGCGGTAACAGGCTAGAAGCACTCGTTCGGGGTTGAGAACACGTGTTCGTGTACCCATGTATGATTTTAAACTCCCCTTAAATGGTACATGGGGCACACGGGGATAGGCGATCTTACGTGTAGCGTAGCTCAAGACATCTTCAGATTAATTCAACAAAAGAACTCCATAAAAGTTGCTGTTTTCATTACTTTCACAAGGTGCAGAAGTTTACTTAAAAACTCTAAAGCCCAGAAAAAACAAGAGAGGTTTGCATAATAAATTAAAAAAAGATGTTTCTTGAATCTTGAAAGGCCTCCAAATGCTACTCAAAAGGTTAAATTTCTAAGTCATTTATTCCCCCTCAGTCATGAAATGTGCATCTTGATGAGCAAAACATTTCCTCTTCTAAGTCCTCTTTTGTCTGCAACCCCTCTTCTCAAATTATGCTGTTTGTCAAACTCGAACTCGGGTTTTGCTTAACATTTTGGAAGGTCACTTGGAGGTGGTAAGATTGATTCATTAGGCCCTTTACCATTTTCCACCAGAAATACCATCTTAAGCCCCCATGTTGTATGTACTTCCAAATGACAATGCATGAACCAAGCACCTAAACCAAGATAGGGAAAAATAAAGACAAAATACTAAGGGTTAATTTTCACAATGAAGATGATTTTTTTTTTTAGAAAAGAACAGATTACGTAAAAAACAAAAACAATGAAAACATATCAAATTACCTGGATTGTCTGCCCTGAATCTGATTGCAGTCCATCCGCCAGTTGGGACACTAATGGTGTTCCTTTCGATAGGATCAACCAGATTAAACTTCTTTGTGTCATTTTTCGGATCAAAATTGCCTATCCCTTTTCCAACCACGAAGAAATTGAAGCCATGGAGGTGAGTTGGATGGCTTTCTGGTGCAACTATATTCGTGCCCTGGAATACCACCTGGACTGTAGAATTAAAGCTCAATTTGTAAACTTTAGTCCCATTTGTAGTCTGCATATTTGTTGGCGGAGTACCAGTGTAATTGAACGGTATTGGAGGATTTCCGGGGAAATCTTCTGTGTAAACTCCAGGTATCCCAAAGTAATGCGCCTGAAGTATAGCCGTCGTCGGCATCACAAAGGTCACATTGTTGATATCCGCCACGACCCGGCTTCCGTTCTGGCACGTCGAACAGGGGTTGACGCCAACTCCAATGGTGAAAAACAGGGAATGGTCGATTGTCAGCGGAACATTAGCAGGATAGGCTTTCGAATTCAGGGATCGGAGGGATTCCACGAAACTGTTGGTCACCGGAGTTGCATTCCGGGAAGGAACGCTGGTGAGTGCCGTCGGCGAAAACGCATCTGTGGTTTTGTATCGGACGATGCCTGTTGCAGTTTGATTATCAACAGCTACAACGGTGTCCATGAAGGGAGAAACGGCGATGATGTATTTTCCAGGGCCCTGATCTGCTGTTAATAAAGCGTTCGTGGTTTGTCCTGGACCGATGAAAATAGTATCGGTTTTGAAGGGTTTTGTATAGATAGCATCAACCTCCACGATGGTTAGATTGTGGCCGGCGATCTTGAAAAACAGTTCTTCATTAAGTGCAGCATTGATAATCCTCAGCAAATGGGTCTTTCCGGTTTCCACATGTAAGGTGTACCCTGGAAACAGGAATCGTGAATAAAAACCGAATCTTTGTCGCAAAATCTTCAAGAGTGATCGAGTTCATTACCAGAAGCAGAACAATTCGGAGAAGGTCCCGGATGGCCATTGATAGTGTGGGCATCGGAAACATTCGGCGGCATACCTAACTGCATTGCCTGATTAATCACAGCTTCAACGTCAGATTTCCACCATTCCCCTGCATTTTTTTGGGGTTCTTTCCATTAGATTTTCAGTTCACTTAAGACTACCAATAAAATGGTAAATGATATATGCAGTGAAAAAACTCCGGAAATTCTTTCAGGTCACCTAAGACTATGATTTCTTCCTTATCGGGTTTGGGGAAAGGGTAAGGAACTCCACGTTTGGGAAGGATGACAATGGCGCCATGGACTGTTGCTCTTAGCCAATTAACATGTGCATGCCAAAGAAGAGTCCCACGTTGCCCTGTGATAGTGAAGTTGTAGGTATAGCTCTGCCCTGTTTGTATAGGACATTGGGTAATGTATGCAGGTCCATCTGCCCATCCTGTCCGCAATTGCCGAACTCCATGCCTGAAAATCGCCATTCACAAAGAAACGTTCAACTTTTAGTTGCCTTACTTTGAAAAGTGAGTCTTTTTTGTCACCCTGTTAAATTGCTCGGTTAGGTGGCTAATGAAACCATTTTTTTCTTACTAAAATAAAAACCTGAAGAAAACCCCATCTTACCAGTGAACTGTTACATTTTCTTGAACATGATTGACCACCTTCACAGTGACCTTGTCGTCCTCCCTTGCATACAGAGTCGGCCCTGGAAATTTCCCATTGACAGTGACAATGGACTTAGTAGCACAAACTCTTGTTTTGTTCCTCATCACCACCTGTTTTTTTTTTTTCTTTCAGAAATTTAAATTCATCCCTTTTACATTATAAGAAAATCAAACAGGAATTGAATTCTCAGAACTTACATTGAACGTGTAGTGACGATCAATGGACCGAACCGAAACCAAAAGATGAAGAAGCATTAAAACTGCTAGCAAGAACCAGCACGCCATCCTCTGCTGCATGGCGTTTTTTCTTCTTTTGTTAAAGAATCGTTAAGTCTGCTGTGGCATTATAAAGGCAGGCAAATATTCTTCTTTTGATGGTGCGTCGTTTTACCTTAGTTAGGTGAGGAATATGAATATCCATCCAGACGTGCGTATTTGCAAGAGTTTTCTTGCACATTACATAAAGTAGTTACATATTGACTGCAACTGATGTTAATATTCCAGGCTGCTTGATACATACTTCTGCCAAGTATTTCTTCGCCGATTGTGAGTGTTTACTTACAGAGAAATGGTCGTCATCATTATGGAGTTTAGTCATTTTTTCAGTCCAAAAGATTAGATCATATGAATACGAATGAAGAAAGATGAGAGGATGTTATCTTGATCAGGGCACTCGATCTTTCTTTTTCTTGTGCCAAAACTACATTAATTACGCATTTTTTAGGTTGCGAGGGCCGTATAAAGAGTTACGTTTCGAGATGTATCTTGTGAAATCTTTTGATGGAATGGAAGGAATACCAATTAAGTAGGTACGTACTCTTGGCTTGGCTTCCAGAATCGTATGGCTACAGAGAGAAAACGGTCACTTTGTTCATGATGGTTAATGCCTTAAAAAAGGGATTAGTATTTAGATGAAGAATTTAAGTTGATTAAGTAGTGACAGCGCACTTCTCTCCCCACATTTCCCCCTCGGAGCATTACAAACGAATCAAACTCAAACATTAGTAATTCCGGGATTACTTTACTTGGGCTTTTCTGAACCATAGTTTGCAAAATCGAGATTCCACGAGAAATCAATTTAGGTATAAGATCATAGGATCCGGATCGAGATTTTGCAAACTATGTTCTAGACGATGAATTTTCAATAGCACTTGGAATCCTATTAATACATGATTTATACAGAAAAGCCAAGTAATCTATGGTGTATTCTTGAGAAACACCTTCAAGAGGATCAATCTCAAATGACCAGTCAATTAGAGTGGAATCATTTCCATAATCCATTAGTTTCAATGAATTCACAGACCCATCAAGGCCTACATTGCTGGCCTCCATTTTGTAAACGTAACTGTAGTTTGAAGGATCCATGGAAACAAGCTTTTCTTTGATCCATGATCTGTCTCCATCTTCTTGGGGAAACATGAAACCCGAAACTAGCCTCACATAACCTGGAATTCCTTCTTCTCCGCACAAATCTGTGCATCTTTCCACCATTGGCACCCATTCGTGTAAACTGCTACTTTTGGATACCATACTCCATACTTTTTCAATGGGTGCATCGATTAGTCCTCCGACCGATCCCCGCCATTTCTTGTTGCTCCCCTCCATTGTTATGCTACTTTGTTTTTAGGCTTCTGTAAGCTTTTTATAAAAGGTTTTCTCCAGGAAATGAAAGGTATCTTAAGCTATAAACTATGTCAAATTTTGGATTGTTTGACATGGTTCGGATATTACTATGTGATCACATTGTTGCTTAAGGATCTGATACATCATGACTAGGCTTAGTCGACAAAAAAGATGTATTCCCTCAATTCCATTACAAGATTCTGGTTTCTAATAATGAAAACAATATTAGAAAGTGGACTCTTCTAATGGAACTGAGGTATGAATCGCATTTTTTACAAAAGCCAATCGCCCCACTATTTTGAGAGGAAACATCATTCAAATAGTTGCAATTTCAAATTTGATTCAAGAAAATTATACAGCGGCAGCTCAGCCAAGAACATAAGTTACACCCCAAGGTTGGAAAAACAGGCCAAATATACCCATAAACCTACCATTTCCGTGGCGCCTAAACAATCAATCATTTCATTAACTTTTGTATATTTGTTGAAGCACCTTGATCTTGGCCTGAAAGACAAGAAAAATGCGCGAATTCATACTCATATTCGGGATTTCTCAAGCAGCAGCGCCGACTGGCTCAGGAGCCTTGAGCCTGGAGGAACCATAAAGTGTTTCCTCAAATCTGATGATCTCATTCTTAGATCCATAAGCCACTTGAGTTCTTTCATCGAGGTTTTCGATAACCTTGTCCAGAACAGACTTTGTTCCATCGCTGCTGTACCCGCCCGCCTTCTCGATCAAGAGTCCCAATGGAGCAACTTCAAATAGCAATCTCAGCTTGGCTTTGGCTGTAGGGGACGTCACATTTGTAAAGATCCCCTTTTCTTTCACAATTATCTGCAATTTTGACAAAATGTAAGGTGCACATTTTGACTTATAAGTACTACTCTGATCATTATGAATGTTTGTTGTTCAGAAATGAACCTGGTTTACATCAGGCACCATTCCTCCGGTGTATCGCAAGGTGTATTTCTCTCTGACATAGTAGTCAATCAGCTGCATTTGAGAATCAACGAAGTTATTTATTCCTATTACGTCTATAGGTCTGTAACCTCTCATATAAAGGCTATAATAACACAACCATTCATTTCGGCATCATGGAGAAATTAGTACTGATATATACCTTGGCATATTCAGGATTATCGAATGTAGCCCTCAAGTTTCCAGGGGAGAACATTTTTCCTTCTCCAATTTCCGTTGTATCTTTGACATGTTGCCATTTTCCTGACACCAAACAGAGAGGACAGATTATCAAGCGCAGGCAGCAAAATGGAAACATTTGCCTAAACATATTACTCTCTCATCTTTGTTTCATTAAAAGAGTTTATTTTGTAATACTTTTACAGAACATACCCTCATCAAGGAGAAGAAATTCATGGGTTCCTGGAGAATCTTTAAGAGCAAGAACATACGTTGTTCGAGGTCCAAAGATCCCCATGGCCGCAGCAACTTGATCCCTCCCGGTCACCCCGGTCAGTTTGTCTCCAGGCCAAACTCCAAAAATGGTTCCCACAGTGAAGTTTGTGTCAACAATGCTGGAACCATCAAGGGGATCAAAAGCAACACTAAATCCCCCTGCCCACACAACAAGGTTGGAGCAAAATTAGTTTCATCCTTGATCATAATAATTTTGGAGAAATATAAGTTATAAAACTGTGTTTCAACCTTCAACAGGGCCTCCCATGTCTTGCAGCTCTGGGACTTCCTCTGAACAAGCATATTTGCAGGAGTGCGAGTATTGCAAGGCCTGCATGAAATTTAAAAAAGCTCTGTTTTCAACTGTAAAAAATGGGATCTAAACTTCGTGATCGATCAAACTAATACTCCATCCGTTCCACTAGAAAAGTCCAGTGGTACAACCATTCGTTTATGAATCTTCTAATGGAACCGGAGGGAGTAAAAGAAAAAAGCAGAGGAACCTCAAAGAGGAGTTTGTTGGCAAGCATATCAACAGCAAGCTGCTCATCACCAAAGGAGTTAACACAAGCAGTTCCTCCACAAGAAGCTGTTCTGACTTTAAAGGCAATTGTTCTCAAGGCTTCTCCCATGCACATCAGCAGCCTTATCAGTGCCTTATCTGGTGTTGCCTTTGTAAGAAACTCCTCCTACGTTACATTATACATATAATGATATACAACATGTTATCTATCACACTCATCTTATCTGGTCTGTAACCTCTTATATAAACGCTACAACATATTAGTTTTATTACGGTATCAGATCACAAAATACTCAAATTCACTCACCAGACTGTCACCTATCTCGCATTTAGTGACGAGGGATGAGTTCTTGGAAGACTTGGAAGCCTTGAGTGATGATCTTAGACGCAAAACACGCAGTGATTCACCAAACAACGAGCTTTTCAGACTCTGTAAGCAGTTAAACTTGATGAGTTAGTGTTGAGCAAATTACACTTTCAAAATGGCAGCATGAAGAAGACATACATACCCTGGAGGTGAACGAAGGAGACACAAAAGTTGAAGAAACTAATCCGGTGGAATGCTGGGAAGAAGCTTTCGGGAGAAGAGCTCCGCCGGCACAGCCAGCCAACCCGGTCTCCATGATCTTCAGAATCGAGCTTTGATTATGGCTTTCCACCAAATGCTGTTGAGTTGAGAGAGGAAAGAAAGATCAGCGTCAGCCTCTAACTGAATTTTTCTTCTGGGGGCGTGGACACTCGACTGAAGATAAGCAGTTAATTGGGATTGTGCCACGTGGCAAACTCGAACAAAAGATAGACCGATTGAGTGAGGTTAATTACCATCGCTCATATTCATATACTTGTGTGGCTCACATATTTATGAAATTATGAGGGCTACAAAAGGATATGGTATGCGATTCCTATGCACCATGCATCGTCACAAACAGATCACTTATATCGATTATTGGCATTATAGTATATGATTAATTGGTACAGAGTAGTCGGTATTAACAAAGTTTTGGGCTGGCTATTCCTCCTCCTCCTCCTCCTTAGTAGCAGCAATGAAACACTTTTCTGGGAAAAATGACTCAAAGCAAAATTGTTATTTGATAAACAACGTTATAATGGTAGTGCAGATGAATCAGTTGCAGAAATTGGAAAATATACAAATTCTGGGCTCGAGGTACAGAGGGAAAGGACCCATTGCGTATGGGCCCAATGGATTTAGACACGGCCTCTTTTCTGTTCATAAATGGGCCTATTTGTATGGGCCCAATAGATTTCGACACGGCCTCTTTGATTGATGTCCATAAATGAGCCTATTTGTATTGGCCTTCTACTTCTAAAAACTTTAGGATTTTATGGTTCAAATAAAGAGGGAAAACAATATAGAATTTTATGGTAATGGATAATAATCATTGATATGGCCTTAGTGACACGTCATTGAAGTGATATGTCCTTTATTTGTGCCACAACATTCTAAGATTCTTTCCTCTTTGACTACAGTTTGTCTTTGACTAAAATTGCCCAAGAACTAGTATTAGCCTAACGGTTGTAACGCATAGCCGATCTTTCAGACGTTGAGGATTCGATTTTATCTCTCATGCTTTTAAGGTAATAGATAACATAATTTAAAATATAATGATGAATTAAAAAATAATAATAATAAAATTGCCCTATTCCATCACTAATTTAAATTTGGCATTCCATACACTTCTAAAGTCATTTAATGTCTTGCAATGTATTAAGAATTATGCATAATAACGGAATCGATATTTGCAGCGACGGAATCGATATTTGCAGCGACATTTTTGCGTGAAAAGACCGAAATGCCCTTGGGGTAAAAATTTTTTTTTAAAAATTTAAAATTTTTAATCTGTTAGAATAAATTTAAAAAAAAAATTTTTTTTTTCCGGAACCATCGCCGGAAACCCCCTTACCTTTAGATATTTGATATTTGCAGCGACCACCGGGCAGATCTTCCCCATTTCGATAAAAAATTGTACAATTTTGACAAAACTACTAATAAATTCGGACATAATACAAGTAAAATAATTAAAAAAACTACATTAAAAATTTTTTTAAAAAAAAAACAAAAGTGTCGCCAGGCGACACTTTTGCAAAAAAAATGTCGCCAGCGACACTTTTTGCCAAAAGTGTCGCTGGCGCCAGGCGACACTTCCCCCCTAACTTTTTTATTTGCAGTAACCAACGGGCAGATTTTTCCCATTCCGATAAAAAATTTCGTAATTTTTACAAAACTACTAATAAATTCGGACATAATACAAATAAAATAATCAAAAAAACTTTTTTAAAAATTTTTTATGCCCCAAAGGCATTTAAGTCTTTTCACAAGAAAATGTCGCTGCAAATATCGATTCCGTCGCTGCAAATATAATGACTCTAAAGAAAAACAAAGGAAATGAGCATGTGCACAACTCCTGGGATGTCGGGTACAAAATGTATCGTTTGCAGATACAGATTTAAGTTAAGATAATAATCAAATAATCATATACTGTGGAGAGCTCACCCTTTATTAATATTGTATATTATATTGGATGACATTTTGATTGTAGCACAATAATTGCAACAAAAATCTGCTGAATCATCAAATTGTCAACAGCTGTAGTGAAATGGTAAAGTCTCGTGACAAGATCATTCAAATGTTCATTCACATTCCTCCACCTCCTCACGTATCGTCGGCATTTCTGTAGGATTTTCCCAAAAGAAGAAAAATCTCTGAACCTTAGGAAGTGGGCTCCATGATTCTGCTGGAATCACACTCCCCTCCGCCACGAGGATTCCGTTCGATTTCAATGATGATGAATTCAATCCGGTTTTTATAGGATGAGAACCATCGGAAAAGAAGAGGAGTTGGATTCTTCGTCATTTCCGCCGATCCCAGTTCTCAAAATCTCTTCTGGTGAATCTCCTTTCTCTCCTCTGTCTTGCAATTACGTGATTTTAGTTCTGATTTTCATCTTTCTGTTTGGATATCTTATTCTATGGAATTTGAGTGATGGGTCTTGAATTTATGATAGATTCTAGAGATGTCTACTTTGATTGATCCGATATGGTTTGAAGGGGTGTGGGACTGATGAATTTAGAAAGAATGTGATGCTGAACTTAGCGTTCTTCCTTTGAGAGTTGCTCTGATTTGACTTTGGAGTTCTTCATCATTTATGATAGGCTTATATTGAAAACCTGCTGGATTCGGATGCAGGTGAGCCGTTGACTGGTGTAGGGTTTCTATGATCGCCACAGCTTTAGTTGCAGTTTTTTGATAAAAGATATCCCACAATGTCTGCTTATGGCCATCAAATGGAGCGGGAATTTTCGGTTCAGAGTCTTTTGAGCAGAGGTGGTTCAGGTGTGAATTTTTTATTTTCAGTTCTCACATCAAAGAGAGCGAGTTGTTGTTTGTTGTCGAGTTTTCTATTATGTGTCTCTGAAGGGAATTGATTCTACTTTTGCTGTTATTGTAGTTTGTTCTTCCTAATTGTTATAAGCTTGAATGAAAGTTTTATACTTCTTACAGAAGGTGGTTTTTCAGGTTTTGTACAAAGTAAGTTATTAATTTGCTGTCTCTCTGGTGCAGAAAGTGAAAGTCGTCCTGCAATGGAGATGGGAGTATACATGTCGTCATTGGCTGCTACTATCTTCATTGGTGGGCTTGTAACAGTTTCTGTCTCGGTATTGATTCTGTTGATTGCATTGACTGTGATGTTAAGAACCTGTCAGACTCAAAGTGGTGGTGTTGTGGAGATGCAAAAACTAGCTGAGAATTATGAGTATTGTAGAATTTTAGCTCTTCATGCTGAGCTCAACAATCTGGATACAAGTGCCTTACCTTCAGTTTGCAAGGAATTAGTAGTTCAAAGCATTCGAGATGGTCACTACGTGAGGGAATTAAACAATACTTTGAGGGTGGTTGAGAACTATTTTAGCAATATCAGGCCAGGAAAAGATGGCCAAGATGTGGTATTGATGGATCTAGATGATTTATTTCATCCACAATATTCTTCTATTGATGAGTTATTGCTCAGGTAATTTCCTTTTCCTTAACCCTGCATCTTATTTATGTCCGGTTCTCAGTTGTAATTGATATGATCACACTGGATGATATAACCATTTACCTCGTTGCTGTCGGTAGAGGAAGTCTAAAGTCTAGTCTTTGATTTATGCTTTGGTGTCTCTTTTTCTCATCTTTGAAATAAAATGTTTAAGAGAGTTGTACATTACTGAACTTCTAGTCATTTTTTGATGTATCCTATTGGTGGTTGTAAACTTATGATAGTAATGATATGTTCAACATTGTGCTCTGTTGCTGTAGATCCAATCACAATATCAGTGATAATGGTAAGGACGCAAGACACTTGAAACGGATGATTGTTCAAGAATTGTATATGAAAATTCGAGATGGTGGGTGGCGATTGATTTTATTATCGAGGAAACATGAGAGCTTACGGAATACAATTGTGGAGTACCTTATCTCAGCTGGATGTGGTGGATGGTCATCATTGATCTTGAGGTATGGTGTACACAATAACTTCTTTTATTAACTGATCCCTTTATGAGGACAAGTTTGGGATGTGAATTTCTTGTTTCTGTCCTTAGTTTAGATTGACCTGCAGTATCAAGGGTTGAGCACAAGTTGCATTGAGTTTTATTTGCCTTGGTTTCCCATAACTAGATGAAGTTAATGTGCTTATTTACAATAACATAAAAACAAAGAAATGAAAATCGGTATCTGTAACTATTAGGTTTAACATTTGATGATTCCACAAGGTTTGCTTTAGGATCTTAGCTGATATTTGTACCCTTTGAAGTTTGTTCTGGAGCTGAAATGTTTTGTCTTACCTACAACACAGTGTTGATGATGAGATGCAAAAGGATAGCCATGAATATTTCTCCAGAAGGAAGACTAGAATTCGAGAACAAGGTTTTCGGATTATAGGAGCAATTAGCAGCCAGTTGGACTTTTTCACAGGTCCACGGCAGGGAGGACTCAACTTCAAGCTTCCCAACATTATGTTGAGCAATAACATGGAGCATCATGTCCATAACAGATGAATGTAAGAATCGCCTTCAATCCTTCCCCTTGAAAGAATGTTGTGTATGGCGTTATGCACTGCTGGTTCATTCATGTGTATAAGAGATGTATTTGCATTCGCATCAGTACCTGACCAATCTGCACCTCGTTGATTTGGTCACTTGAAAAGGCCAGATGAAGGACTTCAAGCTCAAGTGTGTTGGCATCAAATTTGGGCATTGTCGGTTTTGTGGTATATAGGGATTGAAACCTGTAAATGAGTGAGGAGTTGATGATTGAAGTGAGAAGAAATGTGGTTTTGGGGCATTCTTTTTTGTAGATAAGATACAAACACATGATGATGAACAATTTTCCCAAGGCGAATGGCAATTTTTGTTGATAATGTGGATTTGCTATGCCCAGATTGATGTGTTATTTCATGACCTTTGATGGGTGTACAGTTTTACAAATGACCAATTGTCACACAAGAAGGATTAATAATGAAAATGCAGGTGAATTAGGAATGAGGTCTAGACGTCATAAAAAGCCCATCTTGTAAAACTTGCTAAAGCGCGATGCAATGGCCTGATAATTTGTGTTGGATGAAATTGCTAAAATTACAAATAAATTATCGAATCACGAAAAATCGCAAATTATATATGTTCGATCGATTGATTGCGAGAGTAATAAATGTTAAATTAAAGTTTCTCTCATAGTTTGCAAAATACCAATCCGAATCGTAGGATCTTATGATACCAAAATATCAAATTGATCTGTTCTCTGCCTCTATCTGATTCTGAAAACGTTTACTAAAATGACTCAAATAAGTATAGTTTTTATAATTTATTAGTAATCTTACGTGATTTCGTGTAAGATTTAAAATTTACGATCTAAATTTTGTGTAAGATTTTGCAATTCTATAATCTAATCTTATACCTAAGTCGATCCCATCATACACCCAAGTTGATCGCACGTGAAATTCTGATATTGTAAATTATGGTTTCTTTGCATGCAAATTATGCAATATTGGCAGAAAATGAGCAGCGAACATTAATCACGTGTATTAGTATAACAATAACAATAGAATCAAAAAATCGCTATTTTAATTGGCGCGCTCCTGAAATTAAAAAATGAAAATTGAAAATCTCACACACACACACACACACACTCACAGAGTGCAACGCAAAGCGAATGCATCAGTTGTAACTGAATTTTTTTTATTTTTTTTTTTTTCAATTTCTTGTTTCGCTTATAAATGTTCTGCTTCTTCTTCTTAAGTCTACAAGCTCACAATGAATCTCTCCTTCAAAATTCTCGCTCTCTCCATCCTCTCTCTGGTGACTTCCACCGCCAATACCACCACCGTAGGCGTCGCCTACAATCCTTCATCCGCCGCCAACAATCTCCCTACTCCAGAGCACGTCGCCTCCACCCTCATCAAACACTTCCATGTCTCCTCCGTCAACCTCCTCAACCCCACTCCGGCCGCCATCCGAGCTTTTTCCTACTCCAATATTTCCCTTCTTCTCACCTTACCCAACGACCTGGTCTCATCCTTCGCCGCCAACACCTCCTCCGCCATCCAGTGGGTTTACAACTACGTTCTCCCTTTCCACCCCCGTGCTCGCATTTCGCTTATCTCCGTCGGCTCCGATGTCGTTTCCTCACTCCCTTCCATGTTGGACCCCACTACTGATCCATCCACTGTCCTCCTTCCGGCAATGCGAAACCTTCAACAGTCCCTTCATGACCTCGGCATTAAGACCATACCCGTCTCTACCACTTTCTCCTACATCAGCGTCATCGCCAACACGTTTCCTCCGTCCTCCGCCGAATTCCAGGAGCCCATCAACGACCTGCTCATCCGGCCAGTCCTGAAGTTCCTTGATGAGGCCAACTCCTCTTTCCTCATCGATATCTTTCCCTACAACGTCTTGAAGCTCCACCCCGAGACCCCAGTTGGGTTCGCTCTGTTCCAGGAAATCCCATTCAACTTCCGCGATGACGCCATCACCGGAGCACGTTACAGCAACCTATTCGATATGATGGTGGACGGGGTCGTCGCTTCGTTGGCAAGCTTTGGACACCAAAATCTCCCGGTGATAGTGACGGAAACTGGATGGCCCAGCTCCGGAAATGGCGGGAGTGTTTTCGAGGTAAGCCCAATTTACGCCCAGCTGTATTTGAAGGGACTTATTTCGCATTTGAAAACTGGGCTAGGTACTCCTCTGAGAAAAGATGGGCTGTCCGGAGTTTACCTGTATGAATTGTTCGACGAGAGCGATGTGATGAACAGCAATCGGAGTGAACTGTTTGGAATCCTGTATCCAAACATGGCTAAGAAATTCCATATTGACTTCTCAAGTTCAGCCAGAGCCTTTGGGTATGGAATGGACAGAATCTACGGCTTAGCGGTTTGGTTTTATATTGTCGTTGCAATATCTGTGGAGTTTGTTCTTTGTCTGATCCTGTAGTTTCATCACTTTGTCATCCCCTCCCTGCAAGGATTAGATGTTAATCCATTTTCATATCTTAGTAGTTAAAAGTGGCGTTCGTCCCAATTCAAGTATGAGTTTCTTAATTCATGTGCAGTGGGACAAATCGTGAATTGCAATTTGCAGTGAATATTGTGATCGAGAGAACATATATGTGATGATCGATATTACAATGGACATAAGTTTTAGTTTATTACTCTGTTTTTTCATTCTTCTAATTGCTTATGTTTGATCTCCCTGTTCCTTTTCTGGTGCTGCTGTTAGTATAAATTCAGTAGCTGCATTATCGATCTGCAAGGTGCAATGTCCATCCTCTTCTTCTTCATCCTCTTTTCAGTCTTTTTTTCCTTCATTAGCAGATAAATTTAGTGGTTGCTTTGGATGCATCACAAACTTTGGTTTAACTTTTCATTTCTCTGCTAAGTTTAATGCATTTGGTGTTCAACATTCTTCCAATTGTCTGTAATATGGACGGCTCTGTTCCTCTTAACGATTACTTGAGGTCGTGTAGCTTTTGGGATTCAAAGAATTTGGTTGATCGATGGGATAAGTTTGTAGATTTATTAGAAGCTTTGATGCAGCAAGTAAGGGTGAGTTAGTTATTAGGCCCTGTTTCGCTTTTATCTCGCTTATATCGTTTTTGTTTGTGTTTTGATTTCGACAATAAGTTTAATATATCATAACCTTTTTTCATTTATTCTCGATACACATTTTTACATTTTCAATGCACGTTTAAAAACCATGTCAAAATGTGCATGTTTTAGCCTACTTGGAACCAACTAATTTGTCTATAATGCAAAAGAAAGGGAAGTTTAAAGTTTGATATATACATTGAAGAAACTGCAGGTTCCAATCCCTGTACAGTCTAACCAAAACCAGCAACTCAACTCAGATCAAATTACAATTGGGTCAAATCTAAAACGCCAAGAAAATCTGTAACTATTCATTCCATTGCAAACTGTTATTCCCAAGCAACTAATGTATAATGTGATCATTACACTCCAACAACGTCCGGCAACCCTTGTTCATTCGATCGCGTTGAAGGACCGAAAAAAGAAGGGAAGGGGGAGAAGACACCTAAAATGTAGTAGCCTTTTTGGTAAACAATTCATGAAGTTTAGTCAGGTCAGGATCCTCTCTATGCTTATTCCATGCTGCTTCAAACTGTGAACCCTTCGATCTTATTGAATGGTAGGAGAAGGTAGCAGCAGAAAGAAAACCAGAGAGTAAGATCATCAGCATCGAAATAACGGCACAGCATCATCCTCTGTATACTATATCACATAACAAGAAACTTGTATACTTACTGCTGGATTAATGTTAGTATGTGAAGACATAGTGCCCTAATATCTTCGCGAGATATTCTCATTGCAGACTCCTTGTACAGGGTGACAAGCTCGTCCGCCAACCTGGAAGGCAAATTTTCAAAATGTTGATAACAAAGAGAGCAGAGCTTCCAAAGAAAGGCAACACCAGAACTCAATATCATGAAAAGTGATTAATCCCCAAGTAAAAGTCACAAGATCACATCAGTAAAGAGTAGCCATTTGTTATCCTGTCGGTCCCGAGACAATTGGAGATAACAGGAAATGATCCTTGGATAAAAATCAAATCCTTTTCCCACTGATGCATAGCACAATGTTACTTCTTCATCCTATTGAGGGTCCAAATCAAATGCATAGTTAGACTCACCTCTCAAAATATGGGGAGTGCCGAATCCACGTTAATTTCAGGATTGTCCTGATTCTTTCAAGAACCTAAGCAGAGGGAAAGCATCAACAGCTTGACCAAAACTTTAGCTCACAACAGACTATACACATAAGAAAACTCATAGTCTTCATTAATAGTACACTTCTCAACAAGCAACACTTACCAGTATCACTGTTTCATCATCATCTGCATGCATCCATCGGAAGAAGAGAGGAAAGACTCTCCTAAAATGGGCTAACAGTATGAGACCAATGCCATTAAAAAGCGGTTCTATGTGTTTAAGCCAGACAACTCGACGCTCCTTATTTCTCGGTTGCCTTTCCAAGTGACTTAGCATCTCGTTAAGCAGTTTTTCATACCTATATGTAAGAAGGAAAAAAAAAACAGCTAAGAAGAGAAATTTTCCCACTAGTAAACTGCACTAAGTTATGAGCAATTGAGTAATACCATGAGCTACGAGGATTACTTCGTTGCGTGAAAATCACAAGAAGTACAGACATCTCAACAACATAATGCCATATCTCTTCGCTTGAAGCAACATTTTGGCAACAAGCATCAAGAATTACATCTTCGTACCAACTGATTTCAGCAGCATTCACATTTCTGGCAATATGAATAAAGCTGATCATCCCCTGCCCCTGTGGAAAGCAAGATATATATATATATAAGCTACATTACTAACAGCAACAATCTCATGCAGATGTGAATAAACCTGAACATCATCAAGACAGGCACAAATGCATTCCAGAACACCACCAACTGGACCGAAAAAACAAGATTTCAAGAACCAAAGACAAGATTCCAAATGGGACTAATAATTATTCAGAAAATCTATCAAAAGTAAATTGACAAGAAGTAGAAAATGCAACAAATAAAATTATGAATCTGACGCACTTTGACTTGAGGGGACCAGTGGTCTAGGGCTGTTAATGCGCAAGGAATCACCAAAGAACAGAGCTTTCCCAAGTAAGGATAATCCACCTGCAGCGAGCATATAGAAACATATCAGAACGTTGAATTGAAAACCCATATCCACACACAGAAAACTACGACTTTAACCTGCGTGATAACCCATCGGAGCTGGTGAGCAGCCACGATGGCATACACCGCCGGAACCCCGGCACTAGCAGCCGAAATATCATCCGCTGCACCAATTGAACCCTCCTTTATTTTATCCTTCAATAAAGGCAATATTAGAGGCATAAACTCAATGAGCAATCTCTTCTCACTGGCAGCAAATTTCCCATCCAACTCCAACTCGCCAATCACAATCAGCTCTTTCCCATCATCAAAAGCGTCATAATAAGCCTTGGATAAGTCTTTGAAGGCGGAGCTGGTGGCGTCAGAGAGTGAAGTGGGTATCCACGAGAGGTGCTCGGAAGTCGAATCGGAGGAAGATGACAAAGCGGCGAAGCATAAGATTAAGTCTCTGATTGCGGGCCGAATGGCGTTTGAGGAGTTGTCGGAGGAGGGGAGAAGAGAGAGGAGGAGAGACTTAACGGAGAAATTGGCGCCGGCCGGTGGAGTGTATTGCGACTTCGAGAGTTGGCCACCAATCGTTTCTGACAATCTGCACCATTGTTAGACAACGAAAATTTCAATCGTTAAATAAACAATCAGAAGTGAGAATCATACAGGAGAATCGAAGGGAAGTAATTTAGTTACAGATTGAGGCTTTGAAGAAGAGCAGAAGCTTTCGACATGGCCTGCTACTCTCAGACCGTCCGCCGTTTGTGAAATTTTTTCTGAATGATGGAGAGGAAATGTTTATTGGTTGAAAAGTCAAATTGCCGAGCGGATGTTAGTGGGCTGGGTTAGCAGCTTAAGTGAAGCCCAATTTCATCTAAGTCCGTATATTACAGGCCCATAATTGCGCTCAAAACGTAGCTGGGCTTGGCCCAATCTGGGTATTTCACTCATGCCAACGAAAGGTAAAATATGGAAAAAAGTTTAAAGCGAGTGCCTAGTGAGAGAGGGAATTTTAAATTAATGAAAAATCAAGTTTAGTTGAGAAAGTTATAGCATTATTATTACAAATCTGATTTTATTTTTATTTTGTTCCACTGGTATAAGAGGTAATATGAGCTTGTAAGAATTAAAACCCATTAATTAAATGATATTAGCATGCGGGGTGAGAAAAGGATATAATGCTAATGATCAACCATCATGATCAGCAAAGCAATTGAAATCGAATGGAAATATTAAAGGTAACAATCAGTAAATGAATGGATTGGACCAGCAAGAGATTATTTTGTTTTTGTTATGATTTTGTTTTCGTAGTTATTATCCAATGTAAAACGTGGTTACATTTTCATAATTATATTTTCACGGGAGAAATAAAATGTTGGATTTGTTGGTTATTGAAAACACGTTAAAAATGAACTCTCCTTGGGAGAAATAAAATGTTGGATTTGTTGGTTATTGAAAACACGTTAAAAATGAACTCTCCTTGGGAGAAATAAAATGTTGGATTTGTTGGTTATTGAAAACACGTTAAAAATGAACTCTCCTCCTTAGTCTTGAGGAAATTTCACCACATTCCTATAACGCAGGTAAAAAAAAATTCAACATTACATGATGAATGATAAACAAATTAAACCATATTTAAGTAAGATCGTGATTCATATCGATTATAACAATCCAATTTTTTTTTTATATAAAAAAAATGTTTAATAAGTTGCTACTAATTTGACACATGCACTTATTAAATTGAATCCTACGTAAAAATGAATCATACTTGAAATTCCCCCATTTCAACATCCCCATACCAAAAATTTAATTGGTGTAACGAAAAGGACACCATCATATTAGTGTGGGGCTAGATGGATTTTTCTCAAAAATACAAAAAGGGTAAAAGGTCGCATTAGCAAATAGGGAGTGCTACTTTATTCACTTTGTTTAAAAAACATTTTTGAAAAAAGAAAAATTACATTCACTCCCCTTGAAATTTGTCCAAACTACCAAGTATATTTTGAAATTTGTAAAAATTACCACACTCCTTAAATGTAATGAAAATATACAAAATTATATACATTAAAACGGTATTGAATTAGAAAAATGTTGGTATTGCAATTTGTTATTTCAGTAGGTGTCAATGTTTTTCCTTTCTAATCCCGTTTTGATAGATGTAATTTTGTGTTTTTGTCACATTCTGAACCTGTCTGACAGTTGAGACAAACATCGAGGAAGATAGATGTAATCACGAAAATAAAAATTTGTAGTTAAAAAGGCCACGGCTTTGGCTTTGCAAATATTCTTATTCTCCACTCAGGCATTGACTAAGATAGAGTTAGTTACAAAGTGAATTAGTCACCAAAAAAAAAAAAAAAACCAAATTTGCAATTCCAGCGAAGATATTTGTCACTTCACCACTCTCTCTTTGTTTTCTTTTGTTTTTCCTTTTCCTTTCCCTTTTCTCTCTATCCCAAACTCAATTATATTTCCCACCCCACCACGACCATCTTCATCATTGGCACCCACTTCGCTGCATCCGCCATTTTCTCTCCTCCAACCCAATTCATATCTGTTTGTATGCAAACACGAAAGGCTCCACGTCTTTCCTTTCCTGGGATTCCGAATTGGAGACTATATAGTCAAGAAAAAGGCTGCCATTTTAGTCTAACCATCCGGAGTTGCTGCGAAGTTTCAATTTTTTAACTTTCTCTTCACCAGCTGTACATCTCCGATAGCCCAGCAGATCAAGAACCCAAATATTGTTTTGCGCTATAGGTATGATTTTTTTATGATTAATGTCATTCATATCCATATCCATCTCTTTGCTTAATGATCTGACTAGCTGCTGAATGCAATTTTTAACTGTATGAGCTTTATGGGTCAACTGATCGTGTGTCTCAGATTTGGTTCGTGTATTTTGTGCTCATGAGAAAAGGGGATGATTTCTTGTGCAATGTACTAATAAATGTTCTTTCTTGATTAAAAGAGTTGAATTGGAGTCGGGAACAGGGGGAAATATTGAAGGGTCAAATTCAGATCAGATCTAGCTGTAAGAGGGGTTAGGTTATCTTTCTAAGGTGAAGCTATGTCTTTCACTGGGACGCAGCAAAAATGCAAGGCTTGTGAGAAGACGGTATATCCAGTTGAGCTGCTGTCCGCTGATGGAATCAGCTATCATAAATCTTGCTTTAAGTGCTCCCACTGCAAAGGCACCCTCAAGGTATCTGCACATCCCCATTGTTTAGAGTGTTGATTTGTCTTTTTATGAAATTTCAGAAGGCTTTTTGATCTTTGAGTTTGCCTTTCACTACTTTTGTGATCTTTTGATTATAAGCATGAGTTGTTTGTAGAGTTGCTGACGTTTCCTGCTTGCATTTTATTTTCAGCTGAGCAGTTACTCTTCGATGGAAGGTGTTTTGTATTGTAAACCTCATTATGAGCAGCTCTTTAAGGAGACTGGCAGTTTCACCAAGAACTTCCAATCACGTATGTCTCTCTCTTGTGCAATTTTCCTTTGTAATCAGCTCTATTTGAATCAGTCTTTTTTTTTTAACACATATTTCTATGTCTAAATGCAATTATCCTTTTCCTCTGACAGCTGCAAAGTCAGTTGAGAAGTTGACTCCTGAACTGGTAAAATTTTCTTCATAAATTCTGTGTTCCTAAACATAAGTTAGTGGAAATGTGAATAGTTATGTCAAGCATGGTGACTCAGTTATCTAAATTTTGTCTTTGTTGCTCTGTGGAATCCTGTTGTATACAGACAAGGTCACCTAGCAAAGCTGCGGGCATGTTTTCTGGGACCCAAGATAAGTGCGCTACTTGTGGCAAAACTGCTTATCCATTGGAAAAGGTAAAAAGATTCAATTTGGAGTCAACTTGTTCAAATATTCTGCAAGATTATTGTTTTACCAGTAATTTCTGATCTCATGTAATGTGGCATTGATCATGTAAATTAATGTTTGTTCTTTTTTCTTGGAAAGGCTTCAGATTTGTAACAAAATCGAAACATGTTATTAGTCCAGGGCGAATGAATTTGGTCACTCTTTTGGGAATTTTACTACTGTCAGATTTTTTGGTTTCTTTTATCTGTTGCAGACTGCAAGCAATGCTTTTGTTCCTAGATCGCTAAACATATCCCAAAAGTAAAAATGAAATATTAGGGAATGATTGTTCTATTCTTGCTTTAACATGAGCGCTTGGCCCGAGTTTTGTTATTTCACTAGTTTTGTGATCTAATGCTCACTAGTAGAAATGGCTGCCTGAAAATTCCTACAAAACCATGGTGGCTGCATTTGTTGATGCCCTTATTCTACTCTCTAGTGTTATTAAGCCATATCTATTCTTTGTTGAAGTTATGTTTTGTTCTTCATATCTATTCTCTGGCTATTGTACAGTTGCTCACAGTTCCTTTGGCATAAAAACTTGATCAGGTCACAGTGGAGAACCAAAGCTATCACAAAACATGTTTTAGGTGTTCTCATGGTGGCTGTTCACTGTCTCCATCAAATTATGCAGCGTTGGACGGCATATTGTATTGTAAACCTCATTTTTCACAGCTTTTCAAGGAGAAAGGCAGCTACAACCATTTAATCAAGTCTGCTTCGGTGAAGCGGCCAGTGACACCTACACCTGTCCCGGATGCTGCTGCTTAAGCCTTATTTATTCACAGGGTTATGGTTGCTTTCTCTTCTTGGTGTGTTTTTACTTCAATTTGATCACAACCATAAATTTATGTTGTAGCTACCTCTGAGGAACTATAACTTTCGGGATTCTAGTGTCACTTTTAATGTTGATTTGTGGGATGTCTTTAACTCATTCCCTCACTGGCAATTGATATGGTTTGCTGTTTGAATGCGTGCTGTTCAACAATTTGTTTCTCTTGCTCTTATACTCGCATTTGATCATTGGTTTGATGATTCTGTAATTCTCCAGCATCTATGGTTTACAGGATATATAAACTGTGCAAAAGAAGTCGGAAATAGATGCTCTTTTCGAGTAGAAGAGTCTTGTTTAATGTTGTATTTTGTGGTTCATAACGAATTGTACATATAGATTAACTTAATATTATGCCCATCTCAAACTAAGTGTCGTTCACGAAAAGTTTTTTTAACGCAAATTTTAAAAATTAGGGAAATTACAAGTACAACCTGAAAGTAACATTTAATGTGAAACAAAATAAATGAGAGTGATTTTGAAATGATACTAGGTACAAATTTTTCTTTAAATGTGAAAACGGAGTTTAAATCACCTATGCTACTTTAAGTGTGTAATTATTGTGTTATGGGCATATAAATCAAGGGATAAAAGATTGGGGCTAAAATTTTCATCTCCTAACTCATGGCACACACCTGAAATAATGATATTTGAAAACTAGAACACCACTTATTTTGGGACGAAAATAGTAGATCTTTCGTTGGAAACATATATTAACTAGCACAAAAGTGTGACCAAATCTACTAGAAAAGATAAGTGAGATTTTACTTTCATCGAAAGCGATTTAGATTTTCTTCCTATCTTCATAATTTATGAGAAGCGAATACTAATAGTAAAGCAATACCAAGAAATTGGAAACCCTTCTCAAAGAAGAAATTGCAACGATAGCTAGGACTGAGAATGAACACGAACGTTCACGAACAAGTTCGGGATTGATTTGTTAAAAGCTCGATTCGAAATCGTTTATTTATTAATAAACGAACACGAACAAAATTTTAGAATCGATTAATAAACGAACAATAAATGAACAAGAAGGAGCTCGGCTCAATTACGTTCGTGAACAATTTGATAAGAAGTTTGTTCAAAGAGAGAAAATAATATATTTTTACTTTCAATTTAGGTATTTAACACATGAGCGTGTTTAGTTTAGTGGTAAACTTAGTTAATTAGAAAAATTTTATTTGCACTAGGCTAGAATCCTGCTAGAAGCATTTTATTTAGCACAGGTTTCAAATTTGCTAGAAGCATTTTAATTTTTTTCAATTTTTTCCTTTTTCATCAGGTTTCAAAATTCCACATGACCAATAGAGAAACTTGGGGCCATACTCCTCCTTTATAAAAAGAGCAGAAGCGCTTCAGGCTTTACAAGCCTTAATGGCGGGCCAATGTGCAATTATTAAATTTCATGGCCATTATTGTGAATAAAAATAATTTTAAAAAAAATAATAGTAAAAATGTTTATTAAAAAATGGAAAATTTTGGAATATTTGGACTGAGCGGAGCTCAAGCTCAAATTTTGGGCTAGAATCGAGCTCGAGCCTTGTAAATGTTAGCCGAGCCGAGCCCTAACACTCAGGCTCGACTCGATATCACCCCTAATGATAGCTAATAAATGACAGGAATTTTCAGTTTCCCGCCAAAGAATACTCGCGGTTTTCACCGCTATAAATATGTCAGTACTGTCCTAAAACCTCCATTTCTAAAAGCTATAGCTAACACAAACCTTGAAAATAAGAGAAGAGAATCGAAGAAAAAAGGAACGAAGAGATGTTTGAGCTGAGGCTTGTGCAGGGGAGTTTGCTGAAGAAAGTTCTTGATTCCATCAAGGACTTGGTGAATGATGCAAATTTCGATTGTTCTCCGACTGGGTTTTCTCTCCAGGCCATGGATTCCAGTCACGTGGCCCTGGTGGCCCTTCTTCTCCGATCGGAGGGCTTCGAGCACTACCGCTGCGACCGCAATGTCACTATGGGCATGAACCTCGGTAACATGGCTAAGATGCTGAAATGCGCAGGCAATGACGACATCGTCACTATCAAGGCTGATGACGGAACTGATACAGTCACCTTCATGTTTGAAAGCCCTTGTATGCTTCTTATTCCATATTTTTCCCCTTTCTGCATTTCGTCTGAAGTTTCTCATATTTATATTTCGAATTTGTATGTTATTCTGTTTTTTGAGTACTATGGTGTTTTGATATTTGGGGGTTTCGCGAGAAAAACTCTGTTCCTGGTTCATTGTAGGTCGTTAATTGAATGTAGCATTTTAGGGTTGAGATACATACACCTTCGATTTTACTCTTGATTTAGCGTGTTGATGTTTCTATTTTATGAAAACTTGTGTTTGAACTCGATGTTGTTGTACTGCTGTTTCCCTGGAAATTTTGATTTTGAAGCTCAAGACAAGATATCGGACTTTGAAATGAAGCTGATGGACATTGACAGCGAGCATCTTGGGATTCCAGAAGCTGAATATGAAGCTATTGTTAGGATGCCATCAGCTGAGTTTGCAAGAATTTGCAAGGATCTCAGCAGCATCGGTGACACTGGTATGTTCTTCTTTCCTCCATTTACTCTAGTTTCTTAGGCCTAGAAGTTGTTAATACTAAAGACGTCCATGGACTGCTGCAGTTGTGATTTCTGTGACTAAAGAAGGTGTGAGGTTTTCCACAAGAGGTGACATTGGTTCAGCCAACATTGTTTGCAGGCAGAACACAACAGTGGACAAGGTTTCTCCCTTAAACCAATTCATGAATCTAAATAACTACATTTGATTTGGTAAACGATGTGATTGTCATAGGATCTGGTAAATGTTTCGTTGTTTATGCAATTTCATGGATTAATAACCACAATAGAGTGAAATTTTGAGGGGATTAGTCGTAACAGGAATGCTGGTTTTTGTACTGCAGCCAGAAGAAGCTACAATCATAGAGATGCAGGAACCTGTTTCATTGACCTTCGCACTGAGGTACATGAATTCCTTCGCGAAAGCCACCCCACTAGCTGAGCAAGTAACCATCAGCCTGTCTTCTGATCTGCCGGTAGTGGTTGAATACAAAGTTGCCGAGATGGGTCACATCAGGTTCTACTTAGCTCCTAAGATAGAAGAAGATGAGGAGGGGCTGTTGCTACAGCTCCTGTGCAAGCCAAAACTAAAGAAACCAGATCAAAAAAGCCTAAGGTGGAAGCTGAGCCTACAGAAGTCATAAAAGTTGAGGAAGAAAGCAAGCCCCTAGCTGAGGAACCTCAAGTTCTGGATGATCCCGAGCATGAAGAAAGCAAGCCTGAAGTGGAAACCAAGTTCAATGGAAGCACTAAAGAAGAAGCTAAAGTCATGGATGTTGAGTAGATGTTCGTATTTTGCATGAAGAACGTGAATATAATTGTGATTGTTCTTTTGAAGTTAGATTACTTACCTTAGTCTGGGATAGCCTTGGATCTCTAGGATGTTAGTATTAGTAGTATATTTCTAATGCCAAGCATGGTGATGTCTCAATTTTTTGCAACACTTATATGAGATCACTTGGTGGAATGGAACTATGAATGTCAGAAAAGATCATTGTATTCCATTTGGAGTAATAGATTACTCGCAGAAAAGTAGATCGTCCAATAATATAACTGATTACGAGTTAATAAGTTATAACTGCAAAATAGACTTTTCTAATAGAACGGAATGAGTATAATAAAACTGCATCAGCCTGATGACAGTCGTGAAAACGCATCTTATACAAACATAAAATTCACATTTTCAATGTACAGGTAAAAATGTCGACAAGATTGTAATATAATGTATATTTCAGTAAACCCAGAATTTGTTCACAGTACATCAAAATCATCTGTCTATCATTAATTAATCAAAATTTATAGAGAAAAATTTGTAACAACACAGTGTAATTTGTCGACTGATTCGACAACCCTTTCCTGAAAGAATAAGATACTATACCATGACTTGAAGCTGGGAAGAATGGATAGACGTACAGACACTTATTAAAAACTTTCTAATCCGACTAATTTTGCTTAGTGTTACTGAAACAGATGAACGACCGTTTTCCAGGTTTCCACCCAAAGTGTATATATCAGGGCAACAACTCCAGATACCAACTGCAAAACACAATCCTATCATGTCTCAGGAAGGTTGCACCTCTCCTCAAATGACTCAAAGGGATCAGTTTGATGATTATCTATGTAAAAATCTCATTTACTACGCTTCTTGGCTTCGCTGTAGAGTATAACTCCAAATACGGTGAGTGAATATCCAAGCATTCCAGTAACCGACACAGGATTCCTAAATATCAAAATTGAGACGACAACCGCGACAGCACCTTTTGCATTTCCAAGGACCTGTGAAAGGATAAGAGAAAGGCAGAAAGCATGAGCAAACTTACAAGGCCATCAAGCCATGCACGCACCCTTCGCAACAGCTACCGAAAACACATTGAACATGAAAAAGATACACACACTGTCATCTCATCTTAAAGATACCAAAAAATTAACTATTCAAGAACAGTTTCATACTAATTTAGAGGGAAGAAGTTTTTAGATGCTCAATAATGGCTTTAAAATCAAAGGTGTTATACTAAGATGTGATGTAGGGTTTCTGGTTATTGTGGATTTAGTAGTATAACTTCCAATAAAACTGCTTTGCTTTAAAATTTCCATTTAGCATTCCAAAGGGGCCAGTGTTTTGTATATAAGCTTGAAGACAAGCAAACTAGCCGTGCTATTCAAGGGGAAAAAGCATAAACAAAATCAGAGAGTTGCGTAAAGAAAAGACAGATCAAAGGCAATCTTAGTCAATTTCCCTACAAGTATTCTGCCATCTATTTCTGAGTAATTTCCAAGTGCTATCTCATATTAAAAACTTTAGCAATAACAGCAAAAGAGTAATACCTGGAGAGTCAGGGCACTGGTGTGTTTTGTGACCAAGAAATTGGTCAAATTCACAAAATACGCAAGTGCGGAATTGAACAGCAGGTACCAAATAATCCACATGTCATTCCTAGCCAGCGCCAAGGTGATACCAACTACGTTTTGTTCCATGTAGAGTGTGGCAGGAAGTAGAAGCACAACAGCAATAGGAGCCATGTAGAGTAGAAGATTCATGGAATTCAACTTTTCCCTGTAATCCCCCATAAAGAGGGTAGAAAAACAAAAGGTTTCAGCATCATAACACAGGACCACATTTACAGAGAATTAAAACAGCAAAACTCATGATGAAGTAGAACTGAAATGGCCCTTACCCTTCAGAAGACAGCAAAATCCCCTGAAGCACAGACTTGAGTGCCCGAGCGGCTGTTGCACCGACGCACATAATAAACCCAAATAAATGGAAACTTGGCTCACCCTGGAGGCATGAGAAAGGAAAAATTAAGAAAACAAAGGCCAAAAACTTCTCTGGTAACACATTGCATCAACTCTAGAAATATATGAGATCCATGAAACTCAACATTATCTTTTGGTGCCTATATATTTAATCCAGAGATGGCCGCTAATAAGTCACCGACATTGCAACTTAATGCTTACTAGCTACTGAGGGAGGATAGACATAGATTTCATCTACAAATGTAATCTGTCTTTTCGTTCTGGTGAAATTTTAAAAATATACTTATGTATTGTTGATACCACTTCACTCGAATCTGAACAAGTTAGCACAAAACAGCAATAACGAATGTATCCAACAGACAAACAAATTGGAAATCAGCAATGAATTGAAGAAATATAATAGAAGACGCACCCCACTGGCGATAACAACCCCAGTGACGACGGGAATGAGAGTGACATAGACCAACCAAGCTTCCCTCTTGAGAGTCATCAAATAGGCAAACACGGCGGTGAAGAACGGAGTGGTAGCACCAATAGCCTGATTAAAGGAAACCGGCAAATAACGAAGGGAGATATTACCGCTAACAACAGAAGCACAAAAAACAAGGCTCAAAGCAGAGATCTTGAAGAATTGACGCCTAGATCTTATAGTCTGCATCGGGACCATCTTCAACCACGCAATCGCAATGTAGCTTAGCAAAGAACAAGCCGTCATGTGACACATAGTCAAAAAGATCGGGTACCGGAAACCATAATTACTCAGCAAATATTTGTTGAGAAGCAACACCCCTATATTCGACGAATACCACGACGTCACCAGCCCGACCGTAAAAAACCGGCTGGACGCCGGCGCTGATGCCGCCTTCAACGCCGACATTCTCAATCACTCAAAACAAGCCCAACCCCCGGATTGACTTCTCGAGTTACCGATACCAAATCACAACTTACCTCTTCCCTTTCCCCCCCAAAACACAGACGAAAAAGGAAGAATCAGCTAATTGCGAGAAAAACGCTGGTTTAGGGTTGGAAATCAAAGAGATCTGAGATGCATTCCGGGAAGAAGCTGGATTTCGGGTGCCATGGATCTAACGATTCAGTTCCATCACGACAGCATTGAATCAACAACTTCTTTTAGTACAATTTGCGGACGGACGGCTCCTCCAATACGAAATTTGTGGGTATTTTGTTTCTAGTTTGTGTATGAATATTTGATCAGTACGGCTTTGGTTTAAGCGTATGTGCAAGTGCGTGAAGAGAGAAGACAGCAAAAGGGCAAAGGGGGTTGGGGTTGCGGAGGTCGAGTTTTGAGGACTACCGACGAAGGATTTACAGAGATTTTAAAACAAAGCGGAGGTAAACGCGTAGAGAAGGGTGACTGGTCGTTTTGTTTTTTTTTTTTTATGTTATTTTATTTTTTATTTATTTGTGGGCCCCACTCCTAAATGGTTACTAACGAGGTTCTAGCTCGTAACCTCTAAGTTGAATTTGTTTTTGACTAACCAGTGAACCGCTGCTTGATTCTGAAAAAAGGGCGACTAGTGAGTTGGATTTGAGTTTGAGTTGATTTTTTTTTTCTATTTTATTTTGTTGATCACGTTTTTGTGATTCAGAAATAGTTGTATTAATAAATTTTTTTAATAAGATGTAAAGAGTATTATTTAAGTTTCAATGATTCAAAAATAATTGCATCATGTACTCTTTTAATAAAACGTAAAAAAACATTATTTTGTTTCGAGTTATACTTTGAATAATTATAACATTAGATTCTTTTATTCGTACGGGAAAGAGAATTATTTTAGTGTTACTCTTAGGTAGCTGAACTAGGAGCATAACTAGAACAAGTAGGTCATTAATTAATCCTAAAATGATTCGTGGTTGCAGAGAATCATTAGTAATTAATAACATTGGTGCGGTGGTGGTGCTACTAAAATGGAAGTGTTTTTTGCACGGCATTTTTTCCTTTTTAAGTTAAGTTATTTCTTATTATGCATATTTTATTAACTTATATAGCAGTTTATTATAATAGGTCTTTTTTAAATAATAATAAATAAATAAAAAGGAAATTAATGTTAGTAATTTAATTATTTTATTGATTGGAGTGATTCTTAGAGCTGGCGGAGGAGGGGAGGATTCCAGGAAGGAAGCTTTCAAAAGGGTGGAAATGGTAAGACTTTTTTCCGTGGATTAATGTGTAGGAAAGGAAACTAAGGAAAGAAGCAAAGGGTTTAGTTTGACTTGTAATTTGTAAACCATATTGTAGGCCTATAATACAAGTATTAAAATCTATTCCCAAGAATCTGGCCAACTGCCACAGTGTGAACGTGAAACTAGATGCCACGTCACTTGTATTTCCTTATTTAACGTTTCGATGTTCAATACCTAGAAGAAACTATTGCAAGGTTACGAGTTCAAACTTATATGGAGAGCGAATTTCACATACAGTAAAAGTTGTTTGGATATCATAAACTTGATATTTAGGGCTTGTTCGGCAGGCTGTTTTCAAAACAATTTTGAAAAGAGTTTTCAAACTTTTTCCTTTTTAGACCAATTTGTAAAGAACATGGTTTTCAAACTAAGTTTTAAAATTTGTGTTTTTCCATTTTTTCTTTTTTAATTTGTTTTTCTGTAGCTCTCCCTTTCACCTTTTCACCCTTCTTTCTCTCTCCCCCACCCCGGTTGTGTTTTTCCATCAAGTCTCAACTTGGTTTACCAAAATGCAGAATAATCAAAAATTCGTCGAAGCTTGCAACACCAACGAAGACAACAGCTGAGAACAAAAAAGCAGAAACGATTCAGTGGAAGAATACGCTAAGAAAAAGATTTTGGGGAAACAATTAAAATAGGGCAACAGTAAGCCTTACCCAAAAATTCAAGATTTCTGGGATTGTCTTCGCTCAAATAGGAAGATGAAGATTTCGCAGGAAATGGGGTTTTTACAGCTGAACCGAAGCACGGCCTAAACAATACCTCATCGGCTACCTTGGTGGCGGAGCGTTGATGTTCGGTCCCGTACACGACTGGCCACCGGAGGTTCAGATCTGGTTGGTTCGGATACGCCTACACGTTGTTGTCGAATTAGCCGTCGTCTTCTGGTTGAGTGAAAAGCAAACAACTATTGGAATTGATCGATGGCGCGGTTCCGGTCGCTGGGTTCTAGCCTCGCCGATTTGTTTGTTCTTTGGTGTTGCGGGGGTGTCGCGAAGGGAAAGGGGAAGAGAAGAGAAGTGGTGATGAAAATGGGTTTCTAAATTGTTTGGGGGAAAACGGTACCGAACAAACTTTTGACTATATTTTTATGTTTCAAACCAAAAAAGGTTAAAACTTGTTTTGAAAATGACCAACCGAACAGGCCCTTAATGAAAGTTTCACTTTTGGACAAGGAATTTTTTTAGTATAGTAATGTAGCAAATAATAACTTTCTATGTAGACACAGAAAGGAATGTGGATTGAGCTGAAATGAATGAAGTGATGTTACTCCTCAACCTCACGCAGGGAATATGTGAGCAAAAGCATCAAATATGGCTGTTATGGCGGACGTGATTGTGAACAAATGCTAGTGCTCACTTTTATTGTTTTTGTCAAAACTTTAAGTGAGAATGAGAATACTATCCATCTCTATCCTCTCAAACCTAACACTATTGTGGTATTAAATATTACTCTCTCCCTCTGTTTTATTAGAACAATTGAGATGTAGTATACTTGTTTACGGGTCACAATGTATACTTTTTAATTAAAGTCTTCTAATAAATCTTGAAAAAAATTAAAATCATAAATCCTTAAGTTCCAAATTAACTAAAATATGTTGAATTGTTTTGAGATGTTAACCAGCAATAGCATGATGAGGTAGCGAATAACACAAATTAGACTCATTGTTGACCAAAGTTGGTATAATTTATAAGGATAGGTGGTCTTCCACTAATGGTAGTCCGTAGTAGTATGAATATGAAATTGGCGGAGACTATACTCATACTCAAAAGGGAGTTACACTTTACGTACATGCATATCCATGGATATTGGTATGTCAATCACCATATGTACTGTATTGTGTCTCATAAAATTCCCAACATTACAACAATCAATGATTTGAACTTAAATCAATGAATGTACTGCATATCTTTTGTGACTAGCAAAAGGGAATTAAGTAGTGGCAACTCCTGTTGGAACCGTAAACGACTGCACAGCACAATTTTGTTGGGGTGTTAGGACATTGGATTTGGACCTACTCTTACAACTAAGCCTCTCTGCAAATGGACTCATCCCATGGATTGTCAATTATTTTATGTGCTTCTGCAACCTGGTCCTGGATCATCATAGATCCAACTTCTTCCTCTTTCTATTTTTTTTTATTTCATATTTTTATGGTAATGCATACTCCTCCCTTGCCTCCTCATTCTTCACCAATTTTGATTCTTATGGCTTAAAGTCAACTCTCATGAAGCTTCAAACAATATTTTTCTTTTAGAAAGAATGACATTTTTAGTAATAAAAATTTAGACTATTTATAACTTTGGTATTAAAAGTTTACAAAGTTTTAAATTTGTGTTTTATGTTTATAATTTGTTGCATTTTTAGTACTAATATCTGCTATAGCATGTTTTATGTAGTCAAATCAAAATTAACGATAATTTGAGAGTATTTTACAATTATACAATTTTGTGAGAGTTGAAAATATTAATTTTTCTAATATAATTTTCACGGTTTTCTTTCTTCTCGACCGAGGAGGAAAAAAAACCACAAAAATGTTTTGAAAATAATATTTAAAAAAATTATATTTTCATCCCCACAAAATTATAGAATTTGTAAAATAACCCCAAATTACAGCAGGTTTTATGTTTGTTAAAACAAGTCAAAGGTAATTTGGGGTTATTTTACAAATTCTATAATTTTAAGCAACAATAAGGCTCCTATTGGCCGTCTAACTCACCTGAACTCAAAATTGTGAGAACATGAAGAAGGTACCACGTTTGGTACAAAATCTGATCTCCTCACAGGAGGAGATACCATCAAAATATCTCAAGACCAGAACAAAATCAAACGCCAATCGCCATATTTCACAACTCCGTAATACATTACGAGATTTAAATAAAAACTCCCAAGAGACTGTTGCATTGAGTTAAAATCATAGAAGAGCAGTAGAGACAATATCCAAACAAACAAAATTGTAATCAGATTCAAAGTTTCATTCTCAGTATTCAACAACGATGACAACGAGCACAGGCTGATTTAAGTTCACAAACTCAAAAAATATGAGACTCTAAATACTATTCTTTCAATCACTAACGGCTTTGACCACACAAATTGTGCCTTCTAAAGTCATCAACGATCTTCAGCTGTCTTCTACCACTTACTGGAACGAACGCTGCAGCAAGAAAAAGAAAACCCTAAATTCCAATTTGACAACATATAACATTACAATAAACATAGTGAAAACCACCGCATTAGATCAATATGAAGACACCACCAAGGGTAGACAAGGGACCAAGCAAACATACGACTTAGGGTGTTTTAAGGTAGGGAACCCAGTAGTGGAATAATAACTTGTTAAAGAACAAGTGAGGCAACATGAACCAACATAAAAAGAGCTCTCAAGATACTAATGCTCCTAAATTATAAGGCCGCTCTCTTAAAGCAGGTGAAACTCAACAATTGGAGAGATCAACTACAGAAACAAAATTACGTGGAGAAATTAATTAACCAAATCACTGATGCACATTAGTACTATACATTCCAGCCTCAAGCATGGAACTATGAACTGAGAGCACAGGCTATCATTAACGGTACATGACTGTTCTAGCTCATAAAATGAGGTTGAACAATATGACCATACAACAACTAAACCTTTATTCCAGTACATGAGCTCCTCTAGACTCACTGAGATTAATGAATCATCCAATACTATGAGAGCACATACTTTCATTTAAATTTAACTCTAGAACTCAAGATTTTCCTTCTTAACCAAAAATACAAGATTCTCAAAACTAAATTAACATTCAAACAACACCAAAACTGACAAAGAACAAATTACTCAAAGAGCATTTGATCCCTCATCATTCAAGCTCGTATGACATAATTAATATATCCTATGACGGCAGCAGTCGTTAAGAAAAGAACAAAACAATTCTAAAACATAAACCACATAACATATAACATAACCAAATTCAACCATGAACATGAACTATTCATTTTCCTACTGCATCAAAAAACTTATTTCAGTTTCAAATCCCAATAATATAATACTACGAAAACCCATATTTTAAATCAGACGTGCAATGTTACACAAACAGCTCACAAATGTCGTCGCGGAAGTACAAAATACCTTAAATATTGCTTGGGTACATAAAGACGCGAACCCTGGATCCCTGAAAATTGATTAAAAAATTATGTAAGAAATCCCGAAACGAAAGTTGGATAACTAATAGAAAGAAATGCAGCAAAGTTCAAACGTGTGAGATAATAGAGTACCATGGATTTAGGGGGCAAGTTAGACTTGAACTTGGCTCTGACGACGCCGCTATTACCGTGGGGCCTGCTAACCTTTCCCCAAATGCAGCGGTAGTGGGTTCCGTTCTTCTTAACTTTAGCCTTGTAGATGTAAGCCATCTTTTTGCCGCGATACCAGTCCACTTCCTCTTTTGTGTTCACTCCTTCGATCTGAATCAAAGACGTGTTTGGGTACTGGTTCGACTTTGACCTCTTGTAACCCAAAATAGTTCCTCTCACATAGAGCCTGCAAAGCATCATAGGAAAAACCAGATATGGAGGTAATTAGTACTCTGAATTAATCGGAGAAATCGAGTAGCCATATATGGAGGAAGAACATTGAGGCACCTGACGCGCTCTCCTTGGCGTCCCTTAACCATCTTCGGCGGAGGGCGGCGGGGGACTGGGGATGCTTCTCGTTTAGAGCTGGAAAAAATCGTCCGCAAATAAGGCGTGCCCTAAACCCTAGTTGATTGAGACGAGAAGAGAGTTCTATTTATATGGGACTTCTGTTCTCGCGGACAAGTAATGGGCTAGGTTAGCATAGTTGGGCTTGGGCTTGCATTTTGTTGGGTACTTACTGGGCTAGGATAGCGTTGTTGGGCTTAGGTTTTATTTAGTAGCTATCTGTCAGGCTTAGAGCCTGAAGAATCAAGAAAAGAAAGATTTGGGGGAAGAAATCAGACCCCAAAACCATGACACTATCACTTAGTGGCGTTGGTCTTTTGGTTGGACATGCAAACAAGTAAGATATCAAAGTTTTAATTTCAAAATGTAACTCAATTACAATTATTTATTTATTTATTTATTAAGTATAGATTAATTATGTCTCACGTATTTTTTATATTAAGAAAGGTAGAAACAGTAAAAATTTTGAAAATAAATTCTTATGTTAGAACAAAAGTAAATTTCAGAAGTAAGTTACTCATAATGCAACAGATGAGTATTGATAAGTAAATTAACAAAAATAAAAAATTTAAAAAAAAAATTGCAATATGGGATATGTTCGTTTTCATTATTTTGGTATTGTTTTTGGGTTATACAGTAAAGTAAATTTAGTATAATTATTTTTTATTATTTTTAACACATATTTTTTACTTTTTAACATATTTTAAAATATTTCAATACACTTTTTTCAATACACTTTTTTCAATACCCACGTGGATGAATCGTGTGCAGTAATGGCGTAAAAGCGTGCTTCGGCGGCATCTTGCTCCTCCTTCCTTCCCTCGCCTGTTGCTCATTTCGCCTCTCTGTTCATCTGGGTTAATTACGTAGTAAGCAACCATTCAAATCATAACTGAGGTTTAATTATTTGTTCTTGAACACAATATTCCATAACGGCCTTGCGCGATTGAATCTTTAGATTCTGTAATTCAAAACAGCGGGGATCAGGTACCCTTCGACTTTACTGGATCTTTTTCGTTTTTTCATATTTCAGATGGTTGTTTTTGCGATCTTTTTGGTTTAATTTGATCTGTAGCATGTTAAAGTATCGGGATTTTGCTTCAAATGCTACATTTTAGTAGTTTATTTTGTAATTATTGGTGGATAGCTTTGTTATTAAGTTTGGGATCGCAGTGTAGGGGTCGGTGATGCCCACTGCTTACTTAGAAAACTTTTTGTTGCTGCTACCCGCTGTCTCTTGTATTGTTTGAATGAGAGGTCAGTCGTGTCCTTGGTTTACTTAGTCGATAATTGGTGTCCCTTTGCCTATGTTTTCGGGTTGCACTGGGAATTGGCTCGAGAACCCTGAATGTGCAACTATGTCCTGAAATTTAGATGGAATGTTCAGGCAATGGATGTTGGTTTAGATATGGGATCTGGGGTGAATGATTGGAACTCGAATTTTATTGTTCATTCTTAAACATTTTTACACATTGATGATGCTTGGATGGTTGCTTTTGTGAGTATCCAACGAGGAAGCTTGCGACTTTGTTATGTTAACACAAATTTTGATAGTACCAAATTTTCTTTTTGAATTTTAGAGTAACTTTATAGGCAGTGTCATGTTGGTATGAGGATCAGCCAACTGCCAGTATGGGTTTCTTAGCAAATTTCCAATAAAGGGAAAGATCGACTGTTGTCAATCAAGATATGATATAACTCCGCATGTGTATAGTTGGCCAATTCTGAGTCTTATGAAAATGTCTCCAAATTTGCAAACCGACTCTCATTGGCCCCAGCTAAGTTGATGTAGATTGATGTTCCATTGTCTTTATTTTTATCCCTATGTACCTTGATTGCGCTTACTTATGGAGTCAGTTAAATGGTTAACGTTAAGTTTTGAAATGTTCTTTTATTGTCGGTGTTCTTTTGCGTTGGTAGAGTAATACCGGAAGGTGTTTTCTTATCTTTGATAAAGTTTAGTATATAGTATTGTTATACTATTCATCTTGCAGCCAAATGGGATTGTGGACATTGCTGGAGGGCTGCCTGCTTCTTGCAAATGGCTTGGCCATATTAAATGAAGATCGATTCCTTGCCCCTAGGGGCTGGTGCTTCCAAGAATATTCGGGGGTCCGGAGGAACTCATTGAAAGGGCAGATTATTGGTCTCATATATGCGACACAGTACTTGAGAGTTCTTCTTATACTACTTAACACCGTCTGCATTGTTCTGAAATTGGTATCTGGATGATATTGCCACAGTAAGTCTACCCTTTGCTAATTGAGGCAAATTTGGTTCCTCTCCTATCTGTTTGCATTTTGGTTTGTGTTTGTAATAGAACCCTAAGCCGACAGAATTGTCTCAATAACTTATTAACTCTAAGTGATACGATATATGCTTTGGGTTTTGAGCAATTAAATGTATAAGGTTTGTTGGTTCCAGTTAAAGAAGAGGAATTTCTTTGAGACAAGATCTTTTGTCCAAAAGGGGAAAAGAATCACATGGAAATTCCATATTTCGATGTGAAAATCTATTGCATTGTTTTCGAATGGAATATGATATTGTTGACATTCTTTAGTGTTTCAAAATTATCCTGTAGAACTAGGATAGGCAAGATTTCTTAATATTGTCCGGGACTCTATTTTATTTATCAGATGTTCACTAGTTTTTCTGGAGGTTTACCTATACATATGACATATCTGATATCTAGACTCCCTTAAACTTTTCTTTCCATTTTAAAACCAATCTCCAAGCATGCAAATATGAGAAGTTCAAGTTTTGGGACTTTGGTTGAGCATTAACTCTGGATGCATTTTAATGTTTGTCAGTACGATAGGTAGTATGAGAAATAGGACTATTTGGGTTTACAATGAATAAGGATTTACGAGGGGCCAAAGATTGGCATGTACTGATATGGCTTCATAACTCTTAGTAGCCTTCATATTTTACATCTTGCCTTTGAGGTGTTTTACCATTCTGCCTGGTATGGCTAGTCATAATCCTTGCAAGCATGCAATGTTGTTTGTCATTGTTTGTTGGTATGATATGGCTCACATGTTTTGTGGCCTTCATATTTTTCACCTTGGCTGCAAGATGTTATTATCGGGCTTGGAATTACCAGTCATAACTTCATATTCTTTTGGTTGTGCAGATATTTCAACGCTACTAGGACATGATTCTTTTTGAGGAAACCCGCAGAAAATGTTATCGTAGGAGCCCAAGCATTTGCTAGGTCGTCGAATTGGTACATCTGAAGATCTAAAGCCATGTACGAACAGTTAGTAGTAGCTTGACTGGTGTCATGTAGCTTTTATGTTTAAATGCTTTCTTACCAAGGTTTTTGCCGAATGGCTATCTGCTCTGTATTCTCATTTTGCAAGTGAAAGTACATACTGCATCTTAGCGATGATGCATTTGTCCAATATGAGTCTGTATTTGGTTTTGGTTCTTTATTTTACAAGTTAAAGCATTTTGAAGTTGTAGGAGACATCGGCAGGAATTTATATTTTGTCTAATTTTTAAATTAAGAATTACACACACGCCGTGAGAATTCGACGTTCATGATGTAGCAAAACATGTGAAAAAATTTAGGCTGTGATTATTGTCGTGATGCTACATCAATCACTGAAGTTTTTTTTCCTTTCCGCTCAGGTTGTTTGATTAAGAACTACTAAAAAATTGAAAAGACTTTCGTTTGAAAAGTGGAGAATACCAAGAATGTAGTTGTGCGACCAAATCAAAAAGAACTTCAGTGGAAAAGCTTGATCAATGTCAACAAAAGGTAAAAACGTAGAAGAATTGCCTGTTGATTTCACCTAAAAGTCTATAAATCTGCAAAAAGATGGTACGTCCTTGAGTCTACTGAAATAAGCCTCAAGGCCGAAACTCCGGCTGCAACTGCCAACAGACCGAAGAAACCAACATTCAACCAATGCCAGCTTTTCTGTAAAGGAGACAACTTGTTTCTCTTAGCCATAAGATACATGTGGTTAGCAAGTATAAAGGTAAGAGGGAATGTGCTGAAAGCTCCGGTAAGGCTCATGAAATCTCCCAGGAACGGCAGCAGAGCAGCGATGAATGTGGTTATCCCCAGGTATCCACCTCTGACTGCAATGCGGAAGGACAAGTTGCGCAAAGCCAATGCGCTTCCTCTTACATCAAACTTGGTATCCAAGTATTCGTACATTGGACTCGCAAAGATCTACAAGAGACACAAGACTTCAAAATCAAGATTGTAAAAAAAGAAAAATGAAATGTTATCAAGAACTGCGACCAAGCTTTCTCCTTCCAGACAATCAGATGAAAATGAAAAATAAGAGATTGGAAACAGTGAGATTACATGTAAGGCAATCACGGTTTGCAGATAAGCGGAAATATTAGCAATCGCCTTCACCCAAATGGGGCCACTCACGCTGTTGAGTAAATAGGTTGATGTGTTGGTGCCATAAGCCCAGTACCCTATGAATGTAACTGCATACATGGGCAAAACCCCAACCGTGAATTGAAAGTAAAGAGCTTTCATCATATTTTTAACAACAGGTTGTCTCACTGTCGCCTGTTACATAGAGAATTTTTGTGCCTTCATCAGTCAAGAAATGGAAGGGGGAAAAAGAGTGCATATAAGAAACTTAGAGAAATCGGGTTGGAATAGCTAAATGTTCCCTACATACAAAGATTTGAGGCAATTCAGCACTAAACTACTATTCAACAGGATGTAAGCAACTGAATACTTCAAAATAGCAAAGAATAAAAAGAGATCACAAACTAGTATAGACACCCAGAAATACGAAGGATGACAAACCTTTCTACATCCATTCTTTTCACTGATATGCTATCTTTTGAGGCAAAAGGTTGAATAATGTCATATATTGGACCTTTCGAGGAAATTATAGATCCTTGGGGTCAATAAAAAATAGATTTAATACTATTTCTTTTCTGTTTTCTGTTTTTTGGAATGTAGTCACTTTATCATGACAAATGAAAGGAGATAAAAGGAACTGTTTGTTGATTGTTCTCTAAATGTGAGTTTTCCTCTTCCATATGAAAAAAGGGAACAAAAAACCAACCAAATATGAGGGGCTTCAAGAAGTTCTTCTTTTGGGGTTAGACTTCCATTTCAGATGTCAACTAGATTGAAAATAGATTCTATAGAGTACTATAAAAGTGAATCATCAAGGAAAGTCATTCGTTACTAAAAATGTGTAGTTCTACTCACCTGTATCTCTGGAAGCATTCCAGTATTGAATGCAAACACAAGGTTAGCAACTGCACCAATAGTCGTAAAAATTTTGCCTACATTGGTACCAGGAATACTGTAGTCCCTGGGAGGAGCTTCAATCCCTACAAATTATACATGGTCTCCAAAGTTAGGTGGTTTCATTCTGGGAATATTAGTTGCTTTGGCTGAAACTTTAAGCCTTCAGAGCCAACAGAACAAGAATCAAGAAATAATAGATTATAGGAAAACATTAATCATGCAAATCTTGATCCACTAGAGAAGATACTCTATGAAATCCATGCGTCTACAACATAATACATCCCAATGCCACAGTTGATTTTATAGGGTCATTAAGTTGCTAGCAACAATCTCAAACTAAGTTCCCTCTCCCATTAAGATGGCAAGTTTTTAAAAAATCAGAAAACATACTGGAGTGACAGGTAACTATGGCAACAAAAACTACAAACTAATAATATTGCATCCACCACTTTCTTAACAACAAAAAAATACCAAGGACAAGAACATACCATCTTTAAGAGCAAGGACAAAAGCAATGACAATATAAATTAGACTGAATAATGTTGAAAACCCCAGCCAAATCCCTAACGCTGATAGGTGAGGTATACTGATGGCAAAAAGGCCGCATCCAAAACCCGCTATAGCAATAAAATGAGGCAGCTTCAGCACGTGTTCATCAGTGAAAAGAACATACGAAGCCTGCAGACGTGTGAACAAATTATGAGCTCTAGATGAAATCTGCATACCCTCATCTTTGTTTGATACCAAATATTTTTAAACCTTAGGTCAAGTCTTCAACTCACTCAGCAAACTTAAATTCCGTTACATGACTGTTTAGAGGGCTCTAAGTGTAGTAATTTAGGCAATCATTTCTGGTTATTATTAACACCCTGATAAATTACAAAAGCAGCTCAGATATCCATATTGTTAAGCCCTTGTCCAGTGAGAAATGAAAAAGCAACTCAAATGAAGACCTTTTTATGTTTTTTCCAACAAGGTTGTCTTAAACATCCAAGGATAGATAAAAGGACAGTTACAATTGAGACAAGATGAAGTATTATAAGGATATTATTACCTTCAAAGCCTGCCCAGCCAAAATGATAAATCCAACATTGATCATGAAAAGATTCACGTATTGCAATCCCCATGTGAGTGCATAAGCCTTTTGATCTGCAACAAGAAAAACATTCAACAAAAGAGGCTTGGATAAAATTGACCATAATCTTAATCAGAATTCTCATACCGTATATGGCTCCAGCAAGGTCTCTGTATCTGATATGCCTCTTCCCTCCAAATTCATGGAGTTTGGCAACTAGAGAATTCGCATACAAAGAGATAACTGTTGCCAAAACTAATCCTACCACACCTCCTACCCAACTCAAAGGGAGCATGACTGTTCCGGAGTATCCTAGCACATATGCACTGTTTATACCCGTGGTGAGGACAAAACCTACCTGAAGCCATGAATCTGCATTTACAGAAGAGGTGAATTTAAGCTAACTCATAAATAATGATCAATACCTCGAGAAACCACATTTTTAGGGGGGGGAAAGGGATAATTAGTGATCCTCCCAGTGTCTCATATATCATTACGGTAATGATATATGAGACACACACCAGTGCTTAAGCTATTCAAACTTACGAGTCAAGAGAATTAATTTTCAACATATATCATGCAAAAAAAGAAATCACTTGTTTCTGCTGACCATAAGACTAATTGTTTCAGAAAAAGTTTGTGCCAAAACAAAGCAACCACTGCATGTTTCCGCAGTATAATACCTTCCAACTTTCAACATGCTAAAATCTCACAGCTGAAACAATCGACAGATATTTCAAATACTAACAGACAGTCACAGAAATGAACAGCGCCCTAGCACCATAACCCATTAACAATTTTCCCATGTGAAACCAAATGAACTGTATTCAAAGCATCCATTCCAATTCTATAAGCAGCATGCCGAATATCCATAGACCAGAAGAAAATGGTCGAGGCCAATTACAGTCAATAATAAAAAATAAAATAAAATAACCATTCAACAAGAACTCGTTAAGTACTTCAAATAGAAAGAAAGAGAGGTAACCTTGGCTGATTTGATGGGCAGTGTCAGGGATATCAATCGCTAAATGATCATTAGCCGGCACTTTCTTCCGAGGGCCAGCCCCAAAGTTGTCGTTCTGGTGCTGGTTAGTATCCATTTCAACAAGGTCGTCACTTTCTCCTACCACCTGAGCCTGCACTCTCGTTGCTTTCCCCAACAACAATACGCTTTCCTCCTCCCGCCCTCGTGATAAGAAGACTGCCCCAAAAGCCGCCCTTCCCTCTCCGTGTCCGTCCCCCTTTTGTAGCTGAAATTAATTGACACCCCACAAATTATTTCTCTTATTTTTTTTTCTGAAAAAATAAAAAAGTTAGAAAAAAGAATAGCCAATTTAAAATCTAGATTCCAGTTCCCACTTATATAGATATCTAAAGGTGTTGGAATCGTAGTTAGTTACCATCTAAATACCTAATATACTGTTTTTCAAATAGTGATTACTGCTCCGAATCGTAAGTCATTGGAGACGCAGAGAACACCTAAGAGTGTGTGGATATATCTGGCAAGTGAAAGGTATCTTCTCTCCCATATATAAAGGGGGGCCGAGCCGATAAATTCCCACCATCAAAATTAAGAATCGAGAAGACTTAAGGGAGAAAAGAATGGCGCGCACCTCCATAAAATTCGGCGTTGGCGGTGAAACTCTGGGAGGCAATAATTAGTGACTTTGGAAGATCCCTTCACATCACTAGCGCCGGAGTCACGGGCCCCGCAAGCGACGATTTCCTGACCGTTGGTTGGGAGGCTGGGGTGGGTCTGGACGGGTGGGATCATGCCAACAGGGAGTCCAGGAGGGTGATCGGACTCAATCAAGGGAGCAAGTCCGTCAATGGCTGCTCTGCATTTGTTTGGCGACCTTCCTTTTTTCAAGCTTCCGTGGTTTTCTTTGTTTATTATTGCTTGCGAATTCCCACTTCTCCAAAAGCATACACGTTTGACTTGAATGATTAACTATTCATTTCAATTTCTTTCTTTATTTATTTATTTTTTAAAAAGATAGTTTACTTTTAAAAATATTTTATTTTTTAAAACGTAATTAATTAACACTTAAAAAATAATAACATAAATAAATTAAAAATTATATTAAATCAATTATTTTAAATATTATTTATTAATGTATATATATATCTATTTTTGTAAAATTGAATTATTCTCGTGAAATAGAGAATTATACAGATAATTTATTATGTGACAAATTTAATTGAAATGATTTTGAAAGGTGTGAAGTGAAAGCTAGAAAGGTCACCATAGTGATTAGGAAAATAATATTTGAGGTGCATAAATACAAATTAATTAATGTATGGATGAAAACGTCCTCGGTCAACATCACCAATTATAAATTGAAACTAATTTTAGAGTAGATTATGTTTAGGCCTCTAATATTTGCTCAAATTATATATTGACCTCTCAAATCATTAAAATATACTAAACAGTCTTGAGAAGAAATTAGATATTACTTTTAGTACAGTTGAAGGACCATTTTCTGTTAAAATTGTAGGGATAAAGTGTAAATTGACAACATATTGGGGATTAAAATATAATTGGAAAAATGTCAATTTTGGTCCCTTACATTTAGTCCAGTGACAATTTTAATCTCTTTTTTTTTTCTCAGCAGTTTTGGTCACTTATATTTTCTTCTTTGGCATTTTTGATCCTTTTACTGGAAATTAGAGATAAAACAGGTCATTTGGGCCTTTAAACAGTTTTTCAAATTTCTGAGGCAAATCTATAAAATCTAAAATTATTAAAAGGCTTAATCAGTAATTGCAACTAACTCCTTCTCCCCCCCGACCCCCACCCAATGGACTAAGTCAACTAAAATTATCATTGAAAATACAAAATTACCCCCAGAATCTTCTTCCTACCCACTTCGCCGCCGCCGCCCCGGCTCTCTTCTCCCTAACCCGCCGCCCCTCTTCTCTTCCCCCTTCTCTCCCTCCTCCGCCGCCATTACCAACTCCTTAAAAAAAATTTCAACCATCACAACCATAAAAAGGAGGAGAATTGGAAAGGAAGAAGAGGGGGCAGTGACGGCAGCAGCATGGGGATGGAGGCTTTCTCTGGATCTAGCAGCAGCACCAGCATTCCTTAAGGAAAGGAAGAAGGGAGAACTATAAATTAAGAGCTTTAGCTCAGATCCAATATCGTTAGCATTATTATACCTATTTAAATACTGCGTTTAAAAAATGGGTTTTTTTTCCTTTTTTTTTTGGGTTATCTTGATTCTTGAAGCAATGATTTGATTTTTTGGTGGTTTAATGGTGATATAATATGGGTCTTTCTTTGTTTTGAACCTAATGGCGTAAACATTATCTCTTCCTATTGATCTAATTTGTTGTCATGTGCAGTATTTTATTGATTTTCGTTTGTTGCCTTTTCCAGGCTTTGAAGGAAGGTGGAGTTTGATTTTAGACAAAATATATAGTGAGAGGAGCTGGTTTTTTGGTGTGATTTTGACTTGTATGCAAATGGGTTTGGTCAGATTTTGCATTAGTTTTGATCTTTCTCTCAGTAAATTGGTTTAGGAGAAAAGGTTGGACTTTCGTGCGTTTTATTTTATTTTATTTTATTTTTCCCTCTTCAGAATTTGTTTCTTCAAAATTCCGTTTTAATTTTGATTGTGATTTTCATTATGCTACTTAATTACTGTTGCATTTTAGTTGTTAGCAGCGGCGGAGAGAGGGGGGGGGGGGGGCGAGGGGGTAGTAGTATACTCCGCCCCCGGCGCCCCGGCAGCGGCTGCAGCGCTGAAGAAAATGAAGTTGTTCAGCTGCCCCGCCTGCTGAGCTGAGTGCTGAAAAAGATGAAGTTCAGGCTGTTCAGCTTTTGTTCTTTTCCTTTTTCTTTTTTTTTTTTAATTCGTTTTACTAAGGGGGAAAAAAGCAAAAACAAAAATAACATTAAGGGCCTGACTGAATTGAAATTTGCAAATTAATCCCTCATCCAATTTATACCTAACATTTCCTTGTTCGGTTGTTCCTCTCTTCTCTCTGTTTTCTGTTGGAAAACAGAGCAGCAACTCGCTGCAGCAGCCGCCAGCGCTCAGCCCGTCAGCCGCGTCCACCGCGCAACTCCTCCGCCGCGTCCACCTCTTTCTCCGGTTGCCGCTGCCTTTGGCCTTTAATCCTTTATAGCTTCAGCTTCACAACTTGTATGTTTGTAAGTTTTAATTTTTTTTAATTCTAACTTTTGTGTAGTTTTATATTATTAGTAGTTTAATTTTATAATTTATTATATATGGGATGAATGATTATATACTATAGCAATGTTATTTTAAATTTTAGAATTTTTATTAATTTAGAATTTAATATTTATATATAGAATTGTGATTATCAATTTCTTTTCTTATTGTGTGTTTATTATTGATTAATTAATTTTGAGTATGTAATTATTTAATAATTTGTGTGATACTGTGATGCTTGTTGTTGTTTTTTTTTTTTTTTTTTTTTTGTAGTTTGATGTTATTTGGTTAATATATACTTTGAAGGGTGTAATTTTAATTTGTTAAGTTTGGTAAATTTTGATAGGTTATGGATAAATTTTTGAAACGAGGTATAGAAGTTTATTAAAACTCTCATGAGGATGAAAGTAAGGAAAAACATTCTTGTGTGGAATTCAATGTAAATGATATTGTCATGGACCCAGGCCTACGAAAACCAATCATAGAATATGATATGTGTATTAGAGATCAAGTTCGAAGAGAGTATTTGGTTAGAGGTCTGCGTTCGCCCCTCCTGGAATTTAGTTATGCGTTCGCCGCTGGTTGTTAGTGTAGCTATTGCTTTAATTTTGAAGACAGATTGTACTTACTTTGTTTCTATACTTGCTTTTGGGGTTAATATTATATTTATTGCATTTTAATACTTTTAGATTTTATAGATTTGTTCCAAAAATTTAGAAAATTATTTAAATACCCCAAATGACCTGTTTTACTTTTAAGTTTCTGTAAAAGGACCAAAAATGTCAAAGAGGAAAACATAAGGGACTAAAATTGCTGAGAGAAAAAGAAAAAGGACTGAAATCGTCACTGAACCAAACGTAAAAGACCAAAACTGCCATTTTCCCAAATATAATTTGCTCAATATCGTTAAGATGTCAATTTTGTGATCTTGATGTTAGTGAACGATGCCAAAAAAGGTTTGTGGACTATAATATTTACTTTTATAGTACATTGAATATTGTATTTTTCAGTTGTGCTTCTTTCGCCCCTAAATTGGAGGATGGAAAGGGCAATTTAGCGGGGACTTTGAATGAGTAAATCAGTCGTGATTCATATTAGACAAGTATGTATTCTCACGTAGTGCTTTTATTTTCATTTTTGTTCTTTTTATAACATATATACTCTCTCACTGATCTAGAATAAAATTTATTTTTAAAATTTTTCAATAAATTAGACTAAGTTAGAAACAATAAATTATGTTTTTTTTTTTTTGCTAAAACTTTATTTATTTTAAAAATTATTACATCTTCTAAAAATGACGTTTATTCTGAATTGAAGGGAATATATTGCAAGTGAGATGGAAAAATAATGCAAAATAAGATGACATAGTAATAAATAAAGAAGCAATATTTTAAAAATAACAATAAGAATAATAATGCAAGCATTAGTTATACAAATATAATATCCTGGTAGTTGCAAATATATCTTTGCCCAGGAGCTAAGGAAGCCAATTATTCTTCCTCAATGTCCACTTCAAAAAATAAAACCCAAATAAAATTATCCCAAATAAAAGAACTCACTCTTTCTATTTCTACTTTCTATATTGCATATCTCAGCATTCATAATAAATTGTATATTTTTCAAATTGAACAGAGAGATTAGTAATTATTTATAAAAAATAAAAATAAAAATCAGTTTTGTAGTAGCACTGTTAATTTGGTAAGCCTACAAATATTTTATCTCTAGCATATTAATTTACTCCATCAATTCTACTACAAATCAGTTTTGTAGTAGCACTGTTAATTTGGTAAGCCTACAAATATTTTATCTCTAGCATATTAATTTACTCCATCAATTCTACTAGAAGAGTAATATATTTGAGTTGAAATGCTAAAGGAGAGGTGTCAAACACAACTACGAATACTAAGCAATATCATGAATGTGAAAGCAAGAATCCATTAATTTCCAAATTCATGATTAATTTGATTAGTATCTGATTCTCTTCTTGAGATATATATATATATATATTCTCTTCTCAACTGATCAAAAAGTGTGGCAGAATAATAGGTAAAATTAGGAGAAATCCCTTGACCGTTTAAAGTGGGAGAAAAGGGATGCCCTTTGGCTTGGACTATATTTATCTTTAACCAACCGGAACCAACCACTCAGACATAGGTAATATTCCCACAGCCATATAGCCATAAGTGACAAAAAAAAACAAATATAAATTATTTATTAAATATGCAGACGTATATTAGAAGGTTTGTTACAAAATTAAATGGCCAAAACGGGCTTCTAATCAATCCACCGTTATATTTGGTCCAGCACCCAATGGGCCTGGTTTTTGTTCACAGACATGATGGATAGACCGAGCATTTTCCCAAAACTGTTTCCCCTTTATAATTTCTTACTCTACATTTGATGATGTCACGTGAGACAAAAATACATAACACAAATATCATATTAATATATATATTTATTGAATGCGGCCAAGGCCCACCCAAATTGGTGGGCTATGAACAAGAAATGGCCCATGAGCACCTATAATTTGTCGTTTCCTAAACTACAAGTCCATAAATAAAATAATTTCCTTCCCAAACGTGCAAGAAGAAGACCCATGAAGCGTGCACTTTTACATCCCACGTCGATCGTGTGTGCTCTTTTTTTTTTTTTTTTCATAAAAAATAATAATAATAATAAATGGAGAGAGCCAAGCCAAGGCAAGGGCAAAGGCAAAGCAAAGGCAGAGGCAAAGAACTTTATACGGGGCAACTGTGGTGGGCTTGGGGTTTCAGAGTCGGAAGATGACAGAAGTGGTGGATTCAAAGGGCATATGATTTGTAGACAATTCAAGGGCTGGCTAGGGCCACCAACCCATCTGAATTCTGAGCCCCGAAGAGAAATTATTAGACACTTTTTCTTTGGAAATTTGCGTGTCCTTTAGTTCTGCTCCTGCCCAGCCCGGTTTCAAACTTGTACTCCCTCCGGGAGACACTAGCCCTACATCTTCCCTATTTCACGACGACAAATCTCCCAATTCCTACAGCTCTAAATTTTTCATTTCAAAAATCACTAATTCACTCATGTAATGGAGGCTCCAATGAAGACGTAAGAGCTTGACAAAAGACAGAAATGAATTCATGCTACTACTAGTATTTAAGACGTGAGAAACACTATATAGGAACCACCACTACCCACCCCACATGTATAACTAGGATCCTCACCAACCGCTACAAACTATTACACAAAATTTAGATTTGTAAGAGTTACGAGATATAACTGTTTATGAATGATTATTCTTCTATAGTAGAATCAGAGCGGCGGACTAATGCAAAATAAATATTAATGGTACCTAGTGGTACAACTATTGCGTCTTGGATAGCTCAAAGTTGTTGGGATGATAATGTGAGGCTGAGAGATAGAGATGCGCGCGCGCGCAAATGCAATGGATATAGTACTGTCCATCATGCATCCATATTAATTCCATATTTCCATACAAGGAAGGAAGGAAAGCTGGGAGTCATGTGATAAGGGATCGATCATCATCATCATCATCATCATAAAAGATTAATCTTTATATCTAAAAATTTGGGCACGTTTAAAGGGAATTTTTGAAGGACTAACCACCATGTGGGAAGGGGAAGTGGGCGGTTCCCTTTACCTTGCCTTTGGAATACTCAAGGCCAAGCTTCAATGGTGTGCCTAATTTCCTTGGATTCTAAAATAAAGTCTTCAACCCCCCATGTGATGATCTCTTCTCTACAAATATTGCAGGGCCACACACCCACACCCACACCCACACCCACAGGCAATTTGGCCATGCTTCCTTCCTAGCTACTGCACCTAGTCTGTCAATTCTTCAAGATTAACTCAAATTCAACACCTGCTTTCACATTCAACTTCGCCAATGAAATAGTCATAAACAGTTGTATCTGGTGATTTCTACAAATATAAAAGAGATGAGCTACAAAATAAAATATGGATCCATTTGATTTGAAGCTCAACCACTATATATAGTCTGCAACTGTTTAATTCCTGGTGCTTAATTGGGAAATGGTTAGATTAATACTGCAGTACTTATGAACTAAGATAGTAAGATCATTATCACTGGTGCTTAGTCAAAGCTAACATTAATTAAGATTTAAGACAGACTTGATGCTTATGCATTATCATAAAGAATACTACTACATTACTCCATTAGCTGCAAATCACTATAAAGTTTTTTTCTGCAGAAACATCATGCGTGAGAGGCCTAATTAAAGTGCATCACACCAGGAAATTAACTACCAACAACTAATAATTTCAACCATTATAATATTAAATTTGGATAAGGGAACAGTGATTTAATATAAGCTCATAGATAAAAAAGAAAAACCAATCAACTGCATATCCAAACGGTTCAGTAGCATATATAGAATTCGATTCAAGTGTTCAAAGAAAAAAAAACCAAACACACAACCAAATAACGTGGATCTTTTTGAAAAGAAAATTAACAATTATATCAATATGCAAGGGCATAAATAGTTATATTCCGTTAAACACATGCACTACCTTTTTTCTTGCTTGCATATATATATATATATATATATATATTTGCAAATATGAACAGCGACGGAATTTGAAAAACTGGAGGACTTCAGTTAAATTGTTGATCGGAAAATCTCGTTGGTTTCCAAGGGCTTAATAATCAATAGAAATTAAACACACACACTCAAGCAGACACATACTACTAATGAGTAGGAGTAAAGAAGAAGCGCTGCTTACTTAGTCGTTCCATACGGATTTCACATCAGCATCGATCTCCGGGAAGGAAATTAAAGTGAACGCCGTCGCCATGGAAATCGTAGTGATATAGACCGATTTCCGGCGGAGATCGCCGACGGTAGCCATAGCCGCCAAAGGAGGTATCCAAAGGGATAGCATGATCCCAATTCATACATCACATGCAGCGGAGACTCATCGATCGATCGATCGATGATCGTAATATTTGTAAATTGTGTGAATGGAATTGTTAAATTAGGATCAATGCGATCCCTTTGGATGCCTCCTTCAGTTGCAGTAAGAAATTAAAGCCCAAAACTCGAAGAGAATTTGAAACCTCCAGTCCAGAGAAAAGAGTAAGAGGAGGAATTTAGGAAGTGGGGAAGATGGAGAGACGGGAGAGAGCAAGTGGCCTAAGTCTCTCCATATAAAAGAGAAGAGACTGGAGTGCGCCCTAGTACTAATTACTAACTACTAATCACAATTCTTCTAATTAATAATTAAGATATTCAAAAATATTCATATATCACTTGGAAAAAGAGATGACAATTATAAATAAAATTTTAATTTCTTTTTTGACAATTATAAAAGAAAGGGGTTAAAAAAGGGAATTAGTAGTAGGCCCCATTCCATTCTCAAACAAATTAAGGCAGGCACATGGAGAAGGAGGTTTTTATTACGAGTGGGTCAGTTATCCTTTATATAGTAATTTTCCTCTCCAAAGAGGTTGCGTGGTAAATAGTATCATTGTTTTCCCCCTTTCCGTCATAGTTTGTAGGATCACGATTTTTACCCAAATTTTAAAACACTAATGAAAATGACATAATTTTAAATATGCACTTTTTGATCAACATTCTACGTTGAGTTTCCAATTTTGCGAGTTATGGGCGGGACTTATCTAGCGTGCGTCTTTTCTTACCCGTCAAACTAATTATTTTCTTTTTTTATATGTATTTTATTTAAATGGTGGAATATTATATACGATGATGATTTAATTCTTACGTTTGACGATGGAGTCGTGGGTACCCTTTCGTGAGGATTACTTTTCTCTATGACCAATAAATATTATAATAATTAAATTATGAAGCGGCCATTGACGATGGATGGATCGATGCAGAGGATTAATTAAAATATGTATTAATCGCAATGCTGGATTAGATAACGCATTAGATCCAAAAAGATTTGCAATTTCCGGTGCACCGCTGGTTAATTGGCAGTTTTTGAGCGGTTTAATGATTGCTTCGTTTCTCTGTGTATTAATTAATTTGATGGTCAAAGTCTTCTGATTACTGATGGCAGCACTAATTGGTGTTTAACTTACTAACTCCAACATTTATTCGCCATTTTTTAATGCTAATCATAATTTGTTTTTTTAAAAAAATATTATTTATGAATCGCAGATGATTAAATCAAGCGAGGATCGTTGAGATAACATAAAGGATAGAGTGAATAGTGTGTAGTACGAGTGAGAATGCGTGAACGTGTTACGTGTCTCTTTGTCTTGCAATTTGAAATTTTATAATCAGTTACGATCATATTCTTTATAGAAACACTAGACACGTGTTATTCGATGCACCTAACTCATACTAATGAGTTTTGGAGGGGGAAGAATTTTTGGTGATTATTCCATCTTTTAGGAGTGTTGGTAAATTCAATAGCTGCCAGCCTGAAATTTAATTTTGAATTGAAAAGATGATGATCCAAGGTTATTTAATTTTATGCCCTAAGGTAATCATAATAATGGGGGACCCCGACACTTTGTGTCATTATTCATTTTTTTTGGTAGTTTAGTTATGGGTGTAAATTGATTTGAAGTTTTGGACAAGAAAATGCATGTTTGCCCTCCCAGCCAACAACAACTACAACAAAACAAAACAAAACTGATCCAAACCAAAGACGATAACATTTGTCAAGAACTGATATATTTTCGGTATTGCGGTTTCTTACTTTTGAATGTGAGTTAATTCTCGTAAAATAGAAAATAATATATATTGAATGATATGACGAGAGAGGTGAGGAGTGAGGCCGGTGATGATAACGTATGATGTTAGATTTTGTACTCACACTACATATATGCGTGAGTGGACCACAATTTCAAAATTCACCAAAAATGCTGCAGTGCCGGAAGAGGAGTAATATATATTTTCACTCACGGTGCCGGACGGGGTTTGGAGTTTAAAATGGATGGTGCTCCGGCCGGCGGCCCTCACCACATATTAACTCATAAGTCCCAACTCCAAGTGGTTGGATGTGAAAGGAAAAATAGGGTGGTTTTTTTGTTTTGCATTTGCAATTCTTTTCTCTTTTGAACCCTTCAACGAATCGCTCATATTCTGAACGGTAATATATGCAGCGACGTAAATAGCGTACGTAATATATGTCATTATTTAAAAAAGATATTGATAAAATGAATGTAGATTTGATTTGGATGATCACGAGGAGAGGATGGGATTGATGAGGTACAATTGTCCCATCTTTATTGTACACGAATGTAAGTTCCACCCATCCACCCCATGGGAAGGGGAAGGGTGCACCTAACTTTTCAAACCAACTTCCCATTTTCATTTTGTTTTCCCTATTTATTTGCATGCATTAATTCCATAATAAAATGAATTTTTTTTTTTACTGTATTTCATAATGCATATATCATCATCGATCGATCCATCCCGCCAGAAGAAAACTTGCCCATAGTTCGATTAGTTTAACGAGTCATCAGCCAATTCGATAATATATAACAAAGTTAGACTCCCATTAATCATCACCTCAATTTTCTCGCCGAGCTAGTGAATATTTAATTACTTGTGTAATTAATAATTATGAGTTGAATTCAACCGGTCGGTCAGGCTCGAGCAGTTGATGATCAATCATCAAGGTAGCGCAAGGATTTGGATGCAGAATTATGATGGTTTATATCATGCGTAACTCTGGGTTTGATTGTTACTGTTGTTGTGGCCTACGTGAAGATTAATCATATATCTTGATTAATTCACAAAACCCCACCATTTTCCATCACCATGTCCTTCCTCACCTTTCTTACAAATTAACATTTTCCACTTGTTAAATGTGTGTGTATGACCTTTTCCTTCTAGATGTACAAGGTAAATCGGTATGTTATCTCATCTCAAACTATAGTTCTAATTAAATATGTGCATCTTATACACATAATTTGAATTCTTTTCTTAAAACATATTTTAAACCATGATTTGCTCGTACATGTTTTGAGTCATCTCGATAATCGATAGCCCGATGAAAGAAAATAAAAAAGGGGAGGGAGGGGGATGAATAAGTTGCAGTGAACGCAGGACGAAGCAGAAGCAGAAGCAGTTATTAAATCATTGAAGTGAAGGGGAGTATCATGAGTAATGTAGCGTTGGCTGCTTGCTTGCCTTACTTAATTGTTCGAACTGGAAGTTTGTAAGAATTGGACCACAATTCCTCATCTCAATATATACATCCTGGCAAGCAACTAGCAACGTCTTTATTTTGTTGTGTAGTAGTGCCTAGCTAGGTGGAAATACTCCACCACCACTTACGCCTCTGTCCTATCACGTGAGATCGACTAGATCATATTTCGTTATCTATCCTGTACAACGCTCCTCGTTTTTTCTGAGTCGAGAGACAAGATAGGTGAAAGTAAATTGAAATAATTATTGATCATGAATAGTAGTACGTCTGATCATCATCTCTCCCTTCATTCAAGTTGGGTGTTTTACTTAAATTCTCTCTCGATCGATCATAAATTGGGGTTTCTTTCTTCCATGTGATATGGATTAATTACAACCACTGGACCACTTCGATCCATCAGTACGTAGTAATCACTTACTACTACTACTACCAGTCTCTGCCTGCACAGGAGTTTTAATTTCTCAAATTGCGGTCTTCACTAATTAAGTGTACCTAAAAGATAAGAGTTCAAATATCACCAGTCGTCAAAAATATACAATAACTTGATCGTTTTATAGGAAAACTTGTATCAATGTACTTTTTTAATGAAACGAGAACTTGTAACGAGGAAGAAAAATGAAAAGTTGGTTCATGATAAAAAGGTAGTTGAATCAGTGGGAGAAGGGTGAGTGGCTCGGGAAGTTCTTTCTTACCTTTGGGGCATGGCCAACTTCTTGTTGGCTTATATATACAAGTCCATAATAAGTAGTCGGACAGAAGTGCTGTGGTGGGACCATGGATTGTCCAATTCTAATGGGTAAATAGTAACGTTAACGTGTCAGGTTTGTATTATATTTTTGTATCGTATTAAAAATTGACGCATTTTTCATAATTACTTACTATTCATGTATTAGTTCCACTACGTACGAATTGAAGTGTCGAGGAAACCCACCCTTCGTTAATTTGGAAAAAAAAGAACAACCATCGAACCAACGTACTTCCCTCCACAACACAGCAATCCTTAATTGATTTGTCATCCATCCACAAATGCACATCTTATCATTAACATACATGGAATCTTCATGGTTTAAGTGGACACAAACTTTAATTCATTCCTCTCTAGTCTGTCCTATCAAATAAATTCATTCTCATCTACTAGTTCAGAGTACCATAAACTTAGATAACCAAATTATAACGTCACGTCATGTTTAAATTAATAAATTAACGTCGTTTCACTTAATTTTGTGTTTCATCAAAGAGTTTCCGGTTACTAACGTCACTGCGGAGATCAGAACCCACACTCAATTCCAAAAGAAAGAACGCAAATGGCGTTGTCAAGATTCACGATTGCGTTTAAGATTTTGTGTTTGTCCCGTTTAAGATATCATCATGAGAAAGATATTTATAATTTTTTTAAAAAAAAAAAAAAAAAACTTATGTGCACAGCACAGTGCTACACTGAGTGAGTTGGCGTGAGTGTTGATAATATTGTGTGGTTCCTTTTGCATCCCACCTAGTTGGGATTGGGAAATGAAAACACTTTGCCAAAGGCATGTTAGGTAGGGCTGTCAATTGGGTCGGGTTCGGGTTGGCGGGTTCGGGTTGACGGGTTGGCGGGTTAATACTTGTAAACCCGAACCCGACCCATTTATTATATGGGTCAATTATATAAACCCGAACCCGACCCATTTAACAAAGTATAACCCGAACCCAACCCATTAACCTGTTTATTTTATGAGTTAAAAACCTATATATAATTATATGGGTTATATGGGTTATATGGGTCAATAGGTGACCCAAATAACCCATAGAACATGTTAACTCTAATCCACCACCACCCATTTGCTGACGGAAATAGAAGAGAGGGGTAGAAGGAAATAGAGGTCATGGTGGGTGAGACTAAGGAAAGAAATAAAAAAGAAATAAAAAAGAAGAAGAGAAAAGAGAGTAAAATAGATCTAGGTTCGGATGAGTGCAGGGGAGAAAGGAAATAAAGAGAGAAAAGAAAGGAAAAAAAAAAAAAAAAAAAGGAGAGAAAGGAGGGAGTAGTCGCCGTTGGTCATGGAAATGAAGAAGGGAAGAAGAAGGAGTGCAGGGAGAAAGGAAATAAAGAGAGAAAAGAAAGGAAAAAAAAAAAAAAAAAGGAGAGAAAGGAGGGAGTAGTCGCCTCTCTCGGTCATGGAAATGAGAGAGGAAGGGAAGAAGAAGTAGTGCAGGGAAAAAGGAAAGAAAGAGAAAAATAAAAGAAGGGAGGGGAAAAAAAAGAAGTGAAAGAAGTAGGGTATGCATTATAACATTAGGGTTAAGTTAATTTTTCAAAATTACAAATTTAACCTCATAATTTATTAATATTATTTAAATGGGTCAAACGGGTCATAATTGGGTTTTGCGGGTTGACCTGAATTTGACCCGTTTATTATACGGGTTAAACGGGTCGACCCGTTTGACCCACCAACCCGAAAACCCCTAACCCAAACCCGCTTATATCGTGTCGGGTTCGTGTCGTGTCGTCGTGTCGTGTCGGATATTGCCAGCCCTAATGTTAGGCACTATGGTTGGTCGCTAAAAGCTAGCGACGGATCAATTCGATTTTGTTTCCATTCATGTTTCTCTCCAATTTCGACAATTCACATCGACATATATCTCCATCTTCGGTCTCTTTTCTCCTTTATTTTTAGCAAAAGGGAGGTATCCGACTTTAGACTCCAAGTGTCATGCTTGATTACGATTCCTTTTTCAACTCAATGTATAATTTCCCTCCATATATAAAGAGCGTAAATAAAATGTCATGCTTGATCAACACATATTTAGATCATATATGTTTAGATTTCAATACCTGTTCTTTTATATATATATATATATATATATATAATTGGACTTCATATATGTAAGATTGGTGTTAATTAAATGTCACGCTATTTGAGTGGACCTAGTTATAAGGAGTGACAACTAAAATGATCAAAACAACAAGAAAATCAACATCAACATAAACAAAGACTGAAGTTTACATTTTATTGTGTGTCTTGCGATTCATGAGAATAAAGGACATCTTATATTCAGAAACATAAAAAAAAAAATTTGTTCAAGGAATTTTAAATTATCTTTTATATAATATAACAATTTAAATAATCAGATTTTTATTCTCATATTTACATCCTTGCACGGTAAACCCACGCCTTAAAGTACCTAAACACATTACATTAGGTAGTGTAATTGTTTTCCAAAATCCAAATGATGTACAAAGTATTAATGGTAACATTTAGCGACGTCGTAGTCACAGTGTCGTGCTTTGGGGTGTCAAAGAAATATATTAAGGACTCCTTTGGTCTGCTGAATTGTTATTGTTTCATTGTCACTTGAAAAGCCTTATTATCAACTCTCAACGCCTACAGTCAACCCCATTATCCATCCACTCTATTTCCCTTCTTCTTTCTCCGTCGACATAAAAAAAAATAAAAAATAAAAAAATCTTTACAGTAGATAAAACGATTATATTCTACAAATTAATATTCTTTTATTTCATTATAAAAATTATATATATATAGTTGTTAAAAAAAAATTTATTCATACGAATCTTTTAAATTTTTTTTTTTTTTTTCTGATTCCGTCGCGGGCGACCCCAAATAAAAAAATTAATTAAGTGAGCACTTACTTAACTAATTAAAAAACTAATTTATTCCTGAGTGCGTGATAATGATTATCTGAGGTCGAAGGCGCCTGGACAAGAATTATCGTTTTGATCATAAAACTGCATTGCATGGCCGTTTCTTTATGTCCCCACAAATCCCAGAAAAATTTGTTAAATATTAACGTAATTCCCGCATCAAATTAAGCAACCAACAATAACAATATATATTTATATTATTATATATTCCCACTGTTCTACTATTCGTGGATGTCAATGTATAACACTGCACCAAAAGCTCTTTTTGAAATAAAAAAATATTTTTGAAAGTAAACTATTATAATAAAATGAAAGGAGTAGAGTCTTCAACGGTACAACAAAATTCACATTTTGGCCGAAATAAATATAAATGTTTATTAGTTACAAGTTACATAATTTACAAATACAGACTAAATGATATCTGACGACTTGCATTGAGCATCGCCTCTACGGACATTACATTGAAAATGTTTCTAGAACATATTCTATAATTTAATATGTAGATGTTATATGTTATTGAAACTATATATTAATTTACTCTATATATATATAATTATTAATTATAGAAAAGCCACTGACGATTCGACAGCGTCGCGAGGAGCGTCAGCCGACCATCTCAACCAAATAAATAATGTGCTTTATTTTGGAGGTCCGATATTTATTTTATTTAAATAATAAATGAGTAATGATATATGAGAAGCCTCAAATGATGATTGCATTCATGATTCAGCTTTTTCTTTTTTTTCTTTTTTTATTTCTGGGTTAGTTAAGCTTAATTAAGCATGGAGGAAGTCAACATGCCACCTTCTAAATCAAATCATTGGTCTCATAATCATGTCTAATTATTTATACACTTTTCTTTTTTGATCTCTTTTTTTCCAAATTAATTTGAACAAAAAGAATAATTCCCGATCGATTACGATATTGTCAAAGTGCATGACTGCGCAAATTAATAAATTATCACTATATTATTTATATTCTTACTTTTTAATTATTAAATAATGTTAAATTAGGCATAATTATATTAATAGGAATATAAATAAATCAATAACGACTCTTTGGTTGGTGTATACTTTATTATGTGTTTCGAAATATAGTATATAAAATATATTTTTATTTTTTGGCTTGTGGTGTTACTTTTAGCTAGCTCTGTAATCAGTAGAAAAAATATTAAATGAAAAAAGAAAAGTTGAAAGTGAAATATTATAAGAGTAATAAAAAAAATAGAATTAATAATTTTCTCGGAACCAGTGAAGTATAAATTAATAGCCACTTATGATTCTAAATATTTTTCTTGCTTATTTCAAAAAGGAAATTAAAAAAAAAAAAAATCAACGGGGATTATTCTCAATTAATTAACAGCAATAGCAACTTGATCTCCTTAGTTGTCTATCATCACTTTCTATCTCAATCGCGGCTTTATTTTCTATTTGAAATTATAAAGAAAAAAAAAAAAGACTTTAATAAACCCCTCGTGGTGGTCATAGGGGTGGATGAGAGGCTCTTGTCTCGTAGAAATAGAATGTCCCAGGCGCATTCAATTAAGACCAAGTAATATTTAACAATATTGTTTCCTGAAAATGAAAGTTGTCGAAACGGGTACAATTTTTCCGTTCGATTAAAAAAATTTACTTTAAACATGTATCAGGTATATTACTGAATTCTCATAGTGAAAAACGTAAGACGATAAAAAGTAATTACAAAAAATCCACACATATGCAGATCGGATCCTCCTTGAATTTCCATGATGATCTCCTCCTACCTAGGAATTGCTTTGGCTCTATCTATCTATATACAATACGATTACTGCGTTTTCCTCTAAATTTGAGGCCGTGATTTAAGGGCTTTGTACATTCCCCACCTAGATTTCATTCACCTTCAGATCTGATCTGATGGCACTTGTTATATTATACCTATATATATTTTGGGGCATGATATTTGCAGTGACGGTTTCGATATTTGCAGCGATATTTTTGCGTGAAAAGACCGAAATACCCTTAGGGTAAAAAAATTTAAATTTAAATTTTTTAATCTGCTGGAATAATTTATTAAAAAAAAAAATCCAGAACCATCGCCGGTCGCCGGCGATGGTTCTGGATTTTTTTATTTTTTTAATTGTAGTTTTATTAATTATTTTACTTGTATTATGTCCGAATTTATTATTAGTTTTGTCAAAATTGTGAAATTTTTTACCGGAATGGGGAAGATCCGCCCAGTGGTTACTGCAAATATCAAAAATCTAAATGTAAGGGGGGAGGGTGTACCATCGCCGGTCGCCGGCGATGGTTTTTTTTACTCCAAGGGTATTTCGGTCTTTTCAAGCAAAAATATCACTGCAAATATCGAAACCGTCGCTGCAAATATCAATTCCGTATATTTTTTGTGTGACAAATGAATTACATGAATGATAAAGAAGTAAACCAAATCTGATTGCAACATCTCGGTCATTGTCCTTTACTAACAATTACTCGTTTCGTTTCATGAGATTTCTTTTTTTTAATGAATTTTAAAATATAACATATAAAATAACCAATTTATCTTAAAATAGTCAGAAATTTTATTGTTGAGAATGTTCTTTAGAATTTCATTCGATCCGTTCATGCATATGTGGAATCTGTGTAAACTTATATGTAATATTAGTTCTGTGGATATATTTCTACACTTAATGGCTGAGTTAAATATGCTTACGGATTTATCTATTTAAGAATAATACTAATCCGAGTCACCCCAAGCCAACACTGACAAACGGTTGTAGACTCGAACGCAGTACATTCAAGTTGATAATATCGTTTAAATAAAAAAATAATTTAAAAAAATAGAGAGAGATAAAACATATTCATACAAATGTTGAAATTGGGATTTTCTCCACACGGGAAAAATAGAATATCTATTTTCTATTTTGTTCTCAAACCTAGCTTTTGAGATTAGTCGGATCCGGTTCATAAGGGACGGTTTGTTGGGCAAAATATTTGATTTCCGTTCGGCCCGAGGGAGAGGCTTGGCCCAGTGGTTTATGTTGGGCTTGTGTTAAACTGGACTGGACTGGACACTTTCTTTATTTGTGTGTGTAAAAGAGAGAGGTGTCCTTGCTCGTTTAGCATTATAGGACACTGATAAAGGAAAGTGTCATGATTTCAATATTCCATGAAGTTATGAGACTTCCATGTGTAATATAAATAGAAATTTATGGTCTTTTCCCATGAGTTAACTTTTGAGGTGGGTGACAAAAAGAGAATAGCGTCGTCCGTTGGGCCGCCTGGTCTTTTTAGGCAGTGTATAAGTGCCCTCTTACCCCAAGTTCCCAACTCTTTCTCGTGAGGAAGTAAACCCCTCATTGGAGGCAAACCACTTCAAACTCGTTATAATAGTGAGAAAACTAGAAAATCAAATTGCAAAACCTTTCATTTAGTGTGTAAAAAGTACTCACGAGATGGATGACCCACAAATTATATAAAGTAAATTGAAAATAATTTATAAATTTACACAAATGATACAAATTAATACCATTAAATCGATAAAATTATAGTCCTTTTATTGATCAAAATTATTATTAATATAGTTTACTTATTTAAATTATTAAAAAAAAAAAAAGAAGAAGAAGAAAAGTAACATGAGTATAAGCAAGTTCGATTTTTCATTTTTGTTTTCTTTCCCCCTAAATTGATTTATAGGGCAATTTAGGTCCGAGTCAACAACCTTTCCTTTACTTCAAACCGGTCATCCTGTTTCCTTTCAAGGAAAAGAGAGCTGTACCTGTACCCCACAAGCCACGACTCAAAATTAGTAAATTACTCCCCCGCCCACGATCCTTTTTGTTTCTCTAACATCTCCAGGGAATACTTTCGTCATTAATGAATATGTACGGTACAAAATCGTCAATTAATAATTTATCAAATAATCGCTACAAACGAATCGACTTACTCTGTCACTCTCAACAGCTTTGCAGTTAGGAAGGTACGGGCAGTTACCTCGACATGACGACCGCTGTGAAGGAGGATGGCGATTCGAAAATTATTGGCGCCGTCGTTGGTGTTGATCTAGTTGCTGTGACGGCTGCGATGGACCCGATGAAGGTCGAGGATGCGAACGACGCTGTAAGCGGCGGAACTGGAACATCAAGAGTGAGGGGGCCTTGGTCTCCGGAAGAAGATGTGATTCTGAGTCGGTTGGTGAGTAAGTTTGGAGCGAGGAATTGGGGATTGATCGCCCGGGGAATCCCAGGGCGTTCTGGGAAGTCGTGCCGACTTCGCTGGTGTAACCAGCTCGATCCTTTTGTTAAGCGCAAGCCTTTCACCGGTATACTCTGCCGCCTTTAATAAATTTTAAATCTTTTTGCTTTATGCTTATGCTTTTCCTATTTGCGTTTGCTTGCTTAATTTCTTCTGTTTTACATTAGCATAAGTCTGTGTAGGCACACGGGAGTTTGTTTGTGTTTCTGCATATATGAGCTAATTTACAGTTAGAATCTAGGGCTCGTGGTGTGTTTTCACGAAACGGAAGCGCGACGGTGTGGTGTTCTTCTGGCTTGAAATGTGTTATTATGTAATAGATTGAAATGCGGTGCATCCCTCAGAGAAAAATCTTTAAAGTCGAGAACTTCTTTTAGAAGGTTAATGTGATGAGGTTTGCTTGCATAGGCTTGGTCTTTTGTTTGTTTGTTTGATTATAGTTTGAGTAAAGGAAAGTCTCTCAGAATGGGTGTGGACTTTGGCTGCATTTCCTTTTGTTTGATTGATGTTTTGAAGAAAGAGGCTCTTTCCTGGGAGTTATGGAGCCTTTAAAGATCACTGGTAAGAGAATATCTGAAATGTTTGATTTTGTTATTGAATGTCCTCTGTGCCGTTATTTGTCAGCTATCATTTAGGTCCCCGTGGCCTATATTTGTCTTTCACTTCTATATTCTTCTTGTCTATCAAACCCATTCTCCCATAACGATTGTATTGTCGACTTGGATCACCATTCAGCTGATTGGGATAGGAATGCCTTTGCATTAGCAACCAGGGCACTCATCAGTTGTTTTAGCTTTCGTTTTTCTTAAGACACCCTGGGGTAACATGTTCATCTTGTCATATGCTGTTGAAATCAGAGAACTTGGGGTTCTGATTGTAAATTAGGCAATTCACCATCTCATACTCATTAGATGAAGATCCACTAAAATTTTCCCATTGCTCGGAGTGTTTGTTTTATCTGAAGATGATGTTGTTTAATAAATTTTATTGATTCATTTCTTTTGCAGATGAAGAAGATCAGATAATAATCTCTGCGCATGGCATCCATGGGAACAAATGGGCTGCAATTGCAAAACTCCTACCTGGTAGAACTGACAATGCAATTAAGAACCACTGGAATTCTACGCTGAGACGTAGATTTTCAACTCTGAACAGGCGTAAAAGCATGAACTTTCCTGATGGAAGCATTGACAGGACGAAGGCAGCATCAAAATACAACATTGTTTCAAATGGAGGTATTGACTCTTTGAAGTCTTTAAAGGAAGAGAACGGTGGCATAGGGGAAGAAAGAGTCCAACAGGCTGAAAGCAAAGCTCAAGTTGATGATGATAATTTATGTTCTGAGAAAAGCCATTCAACTATTTCCGAAAAGAAGCTTCCTCCCACTGCCAAGACATTCTCTCCCTGCGTTTCGAGGCCCATAGCGAAAATTGGTGCATTTACTGTTTATAATCCTTCTGTTTCTGATATTTCACTTCCAAGGACAGCTCCATTGCAGGGACCTCTGATACAAACACCAAATCTTGGAGTTAGTAAAGTTCTGGAAAGTGTACATGATGAGCCTTTGATCCCCTTACAATGCAGTTATGGTTGCTGCACATTTTCTGGTTCAAGATCTTCTCAGAGCTCATTGTTGGGGGCCGAATTTGTTGAATATGAAGAACTCCTCCCAGTTTCAGGTCATGACTTAGCTGCCATTGCCACAGACTTAAACAATATAGCCTGGATGAAGAGTGGTCTGGAGAATTCCTCAAGAGGACATGATACTGACAGTAGTGAAACAGTGTCTCAGGCTCAGGCTGCTCATGAAAATATGTTTGAGCCCCTTCACTTTGACGAGGGATGGCACCAGTTAAGTGGCATAATGACCACTGTGTTTCCAGCCCAGATGCCTTTGCGGACCTGTGTTTTTTCAAGCTGAAAAGAACTACGTAACATTCTTCTTTACACACTCTCTTTCTTTATAAGTATATATACCATAATCACCAAAGTGGCATACTGATCTTGTACAGTCTATTGTCATTGGAGATGCTTAAGGATGTGTTTTCTGTAGATTTCACATCTCAGCTTATGAGTTTTTGTTCACTGGTTAGGAATGATACAACCATGGTTGTACTTGTCTGAATTGCTTTGACATGTTAAGATGAATTTCATGGTAATACAGTTGTTATGTTTTCTTTGGCAGTTAGAATCATCTGAATTGTGGTTTCATTTTCACTAAGGTTGGCAGTGTCTTATAGGGAAGGTGGTGTCTTTAGTGCCGCAATACACACTTACTCCATCCCTTCCATTGGAAGGCTTCGCTCTGTAATATCATTTTTAGTATTACAAAGTGAACCATTATAATAAAACCTAATGAGTATATCTTAAGATATTTGAGGTATTATTGCAGGAAAATGCTGCTCAGCATTTCGTGTTAGGCATATATCTTGTGCTATTTTGAGGATACACTTGGTGGAAACAGGACATGGAGCAAATTACATCTTTCCTGGAACAAACAGAAAATGACGTGCAATTTTCAGCATGAAGAAGATAGCAGAATATGTAAAATTTATTTATTGGTTCTCATATCTGAATCTTTCGCTTTCGCGCAGCCTAATTTATAGTTATTCCAGAACCATTGAATTCATCTTTTTTGGAACTGCCGAGTACCTGACGGAAACTTGAAAGCATCGCCTATCCTCTGTGTGCCTCCTTGACAGCCTGGGCTGGGCCCCCGTTGTGAATAAGAATAGGTATTATTTGGTCTGATTCGAAAATCAGAATTCCATATTATTGAATGGTATTAGACATTTCACTATTCAGCACGCTCAATTCAACTTCAGCTCAAACTGCAATACTATTTATTAGGGCAAAGGTGCAAAATTGCCCAACGTTTTGTGTTAGGGGCAAATTTACCCTTTAAATTTTTTCCAAATTACATTTACCTCCTCCAAAATTGTTTAAATAACAAATAGATATCTCAAGTTTTAAAAAATAATATTTTAGTCCCTTAATTATCCAAACTTGGAGTAAAATATTTTTATCTAATAAGAAAATACATTTAATACGAATAATAATTAATTATTATTGTTCCAAATAAAAATATTCATAAATATCTAAACTTTTAAAAATATTAATTTAAAATGCATATATATTTTAAAAAAACTGAAAAAACATTAAAAAAAAGAAAAAGAACACCCAGGCCGTGGCCTGGGCATGTTTTTTCATTTTGTTTTTTTTTCTTTGTTTTTAAATTTTTTACTTATAAATACATTTAAATTAGTTTCTCTCTCCCCACCCCCACCCCAATAGTATTTTAAGGATTTTTTTTCCTTAATTTTTTCTTCCCTTTATTATGGTTTTTTTTCCAGTTTTTTAAAATCCTAAATAAAAAATATTCACTAATGTCTAAATTAAAAAAAATACTAATTTAAAATGTATTTATAAGTAAAAAATTTAAAAACAAAGAAAAAAAAAAAAATGAAAAAACATGCCCAGGCCACGGCCTGGGGTGTTCTTTTTCTTTTTTTTTTTTTAATGTTTTTCAGTTTTTTTAAAATATATATGCATTTTAAATTAATATTTTTAAAAGTTTAGATATTTATGAATATTTTTATTTGGAACAATAATAATTAATTATTATTCGTATTAAATGTATTTTCTTATTAGATAAAAATATTTTACTCCAAATTTGAATGGTTAAGGGACTAAAATGTTATTTTTTAAAACTTGAGATATCTATTTGTTATTTAAGTAAACTTTGAAGGAGGTAAATGTAATTTGGTAAAAACTTAAAGGGTAAATTTGCCCATAACACAAAACGTTAGGGCAATTTTGCCCCAAAATAAACGTTAGTGGCAAAATTGCCCTAACAGAAAACGTTAGGGGCAATTTTGCACCTTTGCCCCTATTTATTATGGTCAGTGTTGTTTGGCCCGGCCCGGCTCGGCGGGTCGACCCGGTCGGCCCGCAGGCCTTGCCGGACCAAATTATAAGGGCAACCCGGATGTGGGGTGACCCCGTCGAGACCCGGGGCGGACCGGGAATCGGGTCGACCCGCATAGCCCCTTTTTTTTGTTTTTTTAATTAAGTGACTTTTTAAAAATTTTGGCTTTAGTAGGGATTGAACCTTGGTTTCCAATATAAACAACAAGGGTACTTACCACTAAACCACAATGACTTGTTTAATTATTTTTGTACTAAATAGTATTTTAACTCATATTTTAATATGAATCATGGGCTTTCTAATAAGAATATATTAATTGAACCATCTAAATTAATGTTAATCTCATTGTAATTCCTTACTATTTATAATTTTAAGACTATAATTTTTTACTAGTTATTTTCTTTTCATTTAAAGGTTGTTTAATTTGTCATGTATTAATCTAAAATACGTTTTTATTTCTTTTACATCAAATTTTATCTTTTTTTCCTAATAAAATGTAGTAATATAATTTTTAGAATATAACTAATATTTTATAATTTATTTACTTATTGAGTTTTATAGTAATGAATTTTAATGTTTAAAATACTTGTAAAATTCAAAAATATATATAATTGTTGTGAAGAAAAAATATTTTAACTAATATTATTTATATTATATATATTTATTTATTTATTTATGATGTCATTCTGGTTGACCCCTGGTTGATCCGGATCAACCCTCCGGGTCGTGCGACCCTTAGGCCTCACCTTGTCGGTGGCCGGGGCGGGGCGGGGCGAACAACATTGATTATGGTATGGCGCACCCCTCGTGAGGAAAAGTGAAAAAACAAGAAGCAAAAATCCATCCAAATTGCCCTTATTGTTCTTTTTTCTCTTTTCCTTTTTTTTCCCCCTTACTTTCTCGTACTTATCCAAACAAACTCGCTAGACAGTTGCTGGACGTTTTTTATAATTTATTTATTTATTGTAAATCTGTTTATCAGAAAATAAAAAAATTACAATATTGCTAATAATATAAATATTCAAGATTATTTTACCATTCTAGCCGGCCCCTCCTTCCTTCTATCTTTTACATTTACCTCCACATTACTTCCAAATATTGTACGTGGCTTCAAGATAAAATGAAAATTTCACCAAAAATAAAGTTTAAAACTTTAAGTGGCTGAAACCCTGATAATTGATAAGTTGAGGGACCAACATATAATACAAAATATACGAGGGACCTTCCAAGGGGGAAGTGTGTTGGACTGTTCTTTTACTCATCTGTAAACGCAAACAAATGATGACATGTGCAAACGCAAAAGCTACCACTTCAAAAGTAACAGAAGACCTTGTCAATCTCCGTTAAACTTAGGCTCTGTTCTCTTGTGGTTTTGGTGGAGGAAATTTTATTAGAGGGAAGTTTTTTTTGGAGGGAAGTTTTTTTTGAGAAATTGTGTAGGTGAGATAAAAAGTGTAATGATTGTGTTTTTTTTTTGAATTTATGTGAGTAGGTATTTAGAGGGAATTTTAAAATTTTAATTTTAAATTGTTGAAAAAGTAAAGTTGTTTCTTTGTGTAAAGTTTTAGAAAAAAAAAGTGATGATTCTCTACCAAAGCCACAAGAGAAAGAGCCTTAGGATAAAAGATAGCTTATCAAAGACAAGGGCTATCTTTTCCCTCTCCGAGGAGACCTTTTTTTAAGTCACCAAGTTAGTTTTTAGTTTAATATTATACTAAAAATTGGATCTTTGTAGACTTGTAGTTTGTACCATACTGGATCTCTTGTTTTGCTGCTTTCACTGTCTTCCTGGTGCCTTTGTCCATGGAGGGTGATAATCCCTTTATTCACTCTCACACATAAGCGCATCTTCACACACATATCACGACTGAAAACATCTCTTCTTGAGTGGGAGGCCATTTTTGGGGCTTTATTCATGTTGCCAGCGTGAAAGTTGCAACCTTTTTTTGGGTTCACATTCATGATCCTGATTTCAGACTGTGTTTACATGAGGATTCTCCATCTGGCCTGTGATAAAGATGGCAACTTTACCCCAATCTCATGTTGATATGGGAGCTGGGGATGCTGTTCGTGATGACGGCGGCGGCGGCTCTGGGGATCATTGTATTCCCATTGTTCTGAGAGAAGGAAGCAGCTCTGGTGGGAATGAGGATAAAAAGGTTCCTCCCAGCGTATCTGGACTGAAACTGAGGCTGAGATTGTTGGAGTTCAAGATAAAGGCAGAGAGTCTTCGGTTTCCGAGTGTTCGGTGGTGGTGGATCTGGAAGCTGGTGTTCGAGAAACCAAGGTACATTTGTCCAAAATCGAGAGGGATTGCAGAATTTGCCACCTCAGTTTAGATGCAGCCAATCAAGAATCTGGGGTCCCCATTGAATTGGGTTGCTCGTGTAAAGATGACTTGGCTGCTGCTCACAAACAATGTGCTGAGGCTTGGTTTAAGATCAAAGGGAACAAGTAAGTGAGACATCCAAGTTCAACTTATTCAATCTGTATATGATTTCTTTCTCCATGCTACCATTTGTTAGTTATTTTGCCAGATTTCTTGGTTTTGCTTTTTAAAGTTATACGATTTTAATGGAACGGTTAGTTCTCTTCTTATAGCCACCGTACACGATAGCCATAGATGATCCATATAGTCGACCCACGTAGTAGGACAAAGTTGTAGTTGTAGTAGTTGTTGTTATTGTTGTGGTTAGTTCTCTTCTCTTCATAGTAGTACGTGAAATTTGGTGCTTTTTTAGGTGTTCAGACAATAAATTGAGGCTAACTAAAGACTATAACTATTGGCTAGCTCGGAATACTCTTATGTATTTCCTGGGCACTTTATTGTTGGAGTGGGACTCCGAACAGTATCCAAAAACACCAAATGCAATGTAAAAAGTCCAAAATCTGGGGGGTAAAACTTTGCTTTTGAGCTACTTTGGAAACTTTCTGAATGGTTTACGTGGAAAAGGAACAGAAATTTGGGGGAATAGTATACCCTAGAAGCATTTTACATTAATGCAAAGAATCTAAAAGTTAAAGAAAAGGATGTAAGCATCTCTGTTTCAATTATATGACTAAATCTTCTTTAGTGGGAGATCTTCTCTTCAATTATAAGAGTCCGCTTTGTATTACAAAATGGACTCTTTTGATGGAACGAGGTAGGGAGTAGTTCATATTCGGGTTCCCTGTTCGTTTTTGTTATTGGTTTTCAACTCTTCTTTACTATCATACCTAATGTCTCAAGTTTACAGGAAAGGATCACCAGTCCAATATATTAAAATTGGTACCCTATCCTGGTTGCCTGATTCTCATGCTTCCCTTGCTCTCAGCTGAACCGAGTCTGATTTAATGATACTAGGTTATATTGCTACGATAGATAATATGTGTGGTGTTTTTGTAGTATTGATAGATTAGCATTCAGCTTGGATCATTTCTATGAAGTGGATCTTCGTCTGAGAATGTTCAAAAGGGATATTTTTTGTATAGCCCCTACTGTGGAACTGCCTCAGGGCATAAACACGAAAGCGAAATTCTTATGTCTGATTCACATTGTGCAAGTAAAATCTTCGCAAATTCACGCTTTTTATGAAAAGCATTGTGTACACCATGGTGCTTGCTTCTTTTTTCTCTCAGTGACTTACCTGTTAAAGTTGGTGAACAAGCCATTGCTGTTATTCTATCAGTAGTTGCTCAATGAAATGATCTCTTGTATTCTATATAGCAATATGACCTTCATCTGGATTCTTGCTTACAATTTTAGACTCTGTATTCTGTATAGCAGCACTCTGACTTTCTACTTAAATTAGCTATAAAACTCAAAACTGAGATTGACTAAGATGATGTCAAACTTAGTGTTGCTGCATTTTGTTCTTCTGTCAATTCCCTTGCTCTGATTTATCCTCTTTTGTTTAGAACCTGTGTGAAATATGTGGATCAATAGCACGCAATGTTGCCGTGCGAATGAGGCAGAATTGGTGGATCAACTGAATGAAGGAAATGAGGCTCCCCACTCAGCTGCTGCAGCTGCCCCTCTACCGGAGTCTCGAAATTTCTGGCAGGGTCATAGGTTTCTCAACTTCTTACTGGCCTGCATGGTCTTTGCGTTTGTCATCTCCTGGCTCTTTCACTTCAATATACCATCATGACAGTAATTCAGAGGCATCGTCCGAAGTGTGTATATTTCAGTGGGATACAGACTCACGTGGCTGCCTGCTATTAGGAACAGAGATAGCAAATTATGTATTCATTCTGTTGTTCATAGTAGCTAGCTAGTATTAGATGAAAAGATTAGATTTTTGTCTTGAATGTTGTGTTGAGATTGCTATTTTTGCTTCTACTCTGTTTCTTGTCATGAATGTGTTCTGCCACAGCATATGAATGTATCAAACCACTGTGTTTTGTTACCATTCTAATATGTGGAATCAGGTATGTCCGTCCGTTATCATATTTTAAAAGATGCTTTTGAAAACATGTTTTTGGAAAAGAGTTCGAAAATATAAGAATGTGTAGTTGAATAAAAAAAAGTGTGTTCAGAATAATGAGTTATTCATATAAGATGTAAAATTTCAAAAACATGTTATTGAAAATGCTAATGAACAGGTCTGTCTAAAAGCCTCAAAGCCTTGTTCTCTTCTCTACCTACAAAATCATGTTTACAGAAGCAGCGTTCATTTCCTGTTTCTGTAGTTGTGATGGTATCCTCTGAACTTAGAAGGCGATGTGAAGTTCTTAACGTGAGTGATAAGGTACAACGCCAAACTATATTCCTTTTATAAAACGCGTGAAACATAAGGTAGAAGAAAATTTTTCTAATGAAACGAAAATAATACATTTGGTATGTATAATATATATATATATATATATATATATATATATTTTACTTCTTTTTATCCCAATGTTGGGGTGTAGTAGAGGAGCACTAGCATCACTTACTGCATATCTGGTGGGGAATTTGACAGCTGAAAACCATAAATAATAAGTGGTCCTGAGTGCTTGTCTTTGTGGGGTTGGGGGGGGGGGGGGTGGTGGGTGGTTCAGGTCAGTGACTCAGTAGTTAGTAGTCTTAACAACTATGAGTGTTCATACTCCAATAGCCAAATAGTCCATATGTGAGTGAAAACGATTTATTTATCCCTTTTGACAAAAGGAAGAACAGAACACAAGTTCATTCTGCAGTCGTATTCATGAGCTGGGAAAGGTCAATTTATAAAGTAACGCCGCCGGATATTGCGGAAACTTATCATCTTCCAGATTTAGATTAGATTAGATACATGAGAGTTATCAAAATAATAATATAATAAAGTTCTCACAGATTGTAAGCTTGTGGAATCCAATGCATTTGATCTGGAGTCGATTTGGCAAATTGGATTCCCTCTCTCTCTGCTGTTTTACGTTATTCTTCAATCTTCAGCTGAGCAATCAAACTTTTGTAACCTTTGCGGAAAGAAGGGAAGAAAAAAAAAAAAGTTGTGTGGATTTAGATAGACCACAAACACAGAGGCAAAGCTACAAGATTAAGTCCACCCAGTCGCTAAATAACTAGAGTTGAAATAATATTGGTTAGAAAGAGACTTTTTTTGTTCTTTTGGCATTTTGCCATTCCCAGTTTACTAATTACTGCAAAGAAACAGAGAAGAAAAGGAAAAAAAAGACTTCAATTTAAGGCTTACAAATTACAGTTCTTAGTCCCCTTCTATGAATAAGAAGTTTAAAACGTGTCTTGGACTTAACTAAACTGGTACATCTTCCTCGTCGACGAGGGCTAATTATAAGTTGATTACTTTGTTTCGACAGTTGAGCCGTGATTAGTAAGTGATAGATACCCAGAAGCAGAAGCATAACGTATGAGTTGATGAAGGATGAGGATTTTGTGTATGCATGATTGAACGTGCGTAGCATTATTGGTTGGGTACGTTGGACGATGATGTTTTCTTCTCAACCGACTGTTTTATATTATAGGTACGTGTCGAAAAAGGGACAAACACTGTAGTTTAAGCCAAAGACAATTAACACTCTTTAATACTACAAAAAAACAGCCATGGGAGGGTAGCTCAATCTTCCTTGGCAGATTGTTGATTGGATTATGTGCCGTCGTTATTAACCTAAACCCAGTTTTTTTTTTTAGCTGGTCGGTCGCATGTCCGCTAATTCATTTCTACATTAATTAATTGTCTTATGACTTGAAGATTAAGGTGGTTTGTATTTGGCGTTTGCATGGCCAAATGGGGGGTACGGTACCCTACTCAAGTCTTATCCTTTACAAGAAACCATTTCATTTTGCGTAAAACGCAGTAAAGAAGACGAATATGGCTTGTAGTAGTAATCCATAATACGTGCTACAAGTTCAATCTACGTTATGCCCATTTGGAAAAACAAGTTATATCCTTAAATTATAACTTTTTCCATTTCTCTTAATCTGATGGAAAAAACTAATTTCGATCATTGTAAAAAGAAACGTTGATGAAAATATTATTCGTGAGAGTTATACGTTACAAAATGACTACTTGGTTAATGGAAGGCAATAATATCAATTCGTAGTCCATTGTAACATGCGTAAAAAAAGATTTGTAAGTCAAAAGAAATTGGGAAAATATTAATTTCTGAGTGGAAGACTTGGGAAATCGTGTAGCTAGTGCTGTGTCCAGGTTGTCAAAATTAGAGAAAGTTGAAAAATAACAAAAGAATGAGGACATAAAGTTCAGGAGCCAATCCTATGGCGATTGCC